>CM038671.1:285585101-290585101 GCA_021605145.1 Aegilops bicornis
TAGTCAGGATAAGCGTACTAGATGTTCCCCTTCAAAATTGCCAATTGTTGGCGCCCTTCCCGCTCAATATTTGGGAAAAGGCCCAAGGCCTCTGCCTATAAATAGGACTAGCCACCCACAGGGTAGAGGCATCTCGGATCCGGAATCCAGAACAGAGCTAGAGGTCAAGCAATCTAGAGCGAGAGAGAGAGCGACCGTACTCCCCCTAGTAGTTCGTCGCACCGGCCAAGAGTAGACCCTCGCGCGGCTGTTCTTCCTTGTATTGTTCATCATCAGCCCCTGAGGCAATCCACCACACCACACACTGGAGTAGGGTATTAAACCACAATGGTGGCCCGAACCAGTATAAACCTTGTGTCTCTTGTGTTGCTCTTTTTGTAGTTTAGATCCTTGCGAGGCGATGGGGTGCAGGTAGGTAGGGGGTGAGATATCCGCGTGCACCCCAAAGTTCAAACCTGGAGGGTCTGCCGGAACCCGAAATCCGACATTTGGCGCGCCAGGTAGGGGTGCGCCAGAGCTTTCCCTTCCGTCGACCCGCTCTCCGCCAACATCGCGGTTTGCCCTGTGATGAGCAGCGTGCCGCCCACTCTGGTCGCCAGCGCAGCCGCAGGGGCCAGGGGGCTCCGAGCCTTGGCCCCAGCCCTGCGACAGGTGCAGTGGCCGAACAAGTTCAAGCCGGAGACGCCACCGAGCTACAACGACACAGTAGATCCACTGGCATTCTTGCTGGCATACGAGGAGGCCGTCCTCGAGGCAGGAGGCGACGACAGGGTCATGGCTAACTGGCTTCCCATGGCCCTCACCGGCGCCCCGCGCATGTGGCTGCTCCACCTGCCAGTGGCTTCCGTGGCCTCTTGGGAGGAGCTGTGCGACCTCTTCCTCGCCCAGCACGCTGCGCCGGCGCCCCCGATCGTCGCAGCTCTCTTGGGAGGCTCACAGGAGCCACCTTCAGGCCGTCACGTCAGGCCATTCGTCCGCCAGTTCGGCGCTGCCTCCGCGCAGCATGGGGCTCCTCCGGGTCAGTCGGCGCCCAAGGCCGATCTGGCCTTCAGCTCGGAGGACCACCCCTCCAACTCAACCTGCTCGAGCGCGCTCTCAATGTTGTGCGCTGCCACCATCTGCCAGGTGGCCGTCACTAGGACCGTCATGGACGGTGGCGCGGGACTCAGCATGCTCTCGGTTGAAGCCTTCAGCCTCCTCCACATACCGCCGGAGCGGCTTCAGCCCAGCAAGCCCTTCTTGGGCGTCGGAGGCGGTTCAGACGGCTCCTTGGGTCAGATTCGTCTTCCGGTGACCTTCGGCACCTACGACAACTTCCGCACTGAGCTAATCGACTTCGACATCGCCCCCATCGGCCTCCCATACAACGCCATCCTCGGCTACCCAGCACTAGCCCGATTTATGGCCGCGACTCACCCCGCGTACAACCTCATGAAGATGCCCGGGAGCAGCGGCGTCCTCACCGTGTCCGGACACGCCGGGGATGCGTTGCAAGTGCTCAAGCTCATCTTCAAGACTGCGGTGGCGGCACAGCCCGCCGACTCAGACGCCTCGAGCCCAAAGGCTGCGCCGGCCAAGAAGAAGCAGCTGTTCACCCAAGACAAGGCAGAAACCAAACAGATACTGGTCTGCGAGGACAGATCCACTAACGCCACCATCACCATAGGCGCCAACCTCCAGCCCGAGCAGGAAGAGGCCCTGATCAAGTTCCTACGCGCGAATAAGAAGGTATTCGCATGGGAACCTGATCAGTTGGCGAGATCCCGAGAGGCGAATCGAGCACCACCTCAACGTGTGCCCCAACGTCGCCCGTGATGCAGAAAGCGAGGCGGCAGTCCACTGAAAAGCAGGCTTTCATCGTCCAAGAGACCCACAAGCTGGAAGCGGCAGGGGTCATCCGCGAGGTCCGATACCCAGATTGGTTGGCCAACCCGGTTGTCATGCCAAAGAAAGGGGGGAAAGAACGCATGTGTGTCGACTTCACCAACCTCAACAAAGCCTGCCCGCAGGATCCATTCCCGCTCCCTCGTATCGATCAGATCGTCGATTCCACCACCGAGTGCAACCTGTTATGTTTCCTGGATGCCTTCTCTGGCTATCACCAGATCAAGATGGCGGTATAAGACGTGGAAAAAATGGCTTTCCTGACCCCGTGTGGAGTGTACTGCTACACATGCATGCCGTTCGGGCTGCGCAACGCAGGAGCGACCTTTCAGCGGCTCATGCACATCACCTTGGGCCCGCAGCTTGGGAGGAATGTTGAGGCTTACATCGATGACATTGTGGTGAAGTCTCGGGAGGCCATAACCCTAATACAAGACCTGGAGGAAACCTTCGCGAGCCTCAACGCAGTCAACCTGCGGCTCAACCCGGAGAAGTGTGTGTTTGGGGTCCCTCAGCAAGCTCTTGGGCTTCCTCGTGTCCCATCGGGGCATCGAGGCTAACCCAGAAAAGGTCAAGGCAGTCGAGGACATGAGCCCGCTGAAGACCCTCAGAGAAATGCAGAAGCTCACTGGGTGCGTGACCGCACTAGGACGCTTCATCTCCAAGTTGGGGGAACGAGCGCTACCCTTCTTCAAGCTAATGAAGAAAAAGGGCCCCTTTGGATGGACTGAAGACGCCGACAAGGCGTTCCAAGATCTCAAAAGGTACTTAACCAGCCCTCCGGTAATGGTGGCTTCGTGCCCCCAAGAGCCCCTGGTGCTCTACCTTGCAGCCACCCCATACTCTGCTAGCGCAGCCCTGGTGGCGGTTAGGGAGGAGCGTTGGACCAAAGCATGCAGCTGCCCGGTCAAAGCGGCAGGATCAAGGGGCCTCACAAAGACCACTACCACAGCCGAGAAGGATCAGCCGCCAAGGAAGCGACACGAATGTAAGGGACCCCTCCCTGACGACCAGCCACTGGGGGCTCCACTGTCCCAGGAGGCGCCACGGCCTCCGGAGGACGCCAACAACACCAACACTCCCAACCTCGTCGAACACCCTGTGTCCTTTGTCAGCACAATGTTGAGGGACGCGAGGGCGCGGTACCCCATGTACCAGAAACTCCTCCTCGCACTCTTGGTGGCCTCGCGCAAGCTGCGACACTATTTTCAGGGCCATCCCATCAAGGTTGTCTCGGCGTAACCCTTGGAAAGGGTGCTCAGGAGCCCCAACTCGGCTGGAACAGTCGCTGAGTGGAACATCGAGTTGCAAGCATTTCAGCTAGAATTCAGCACCACCAGAGTCATCAAGGGAGCCGCGCTAGCGGACTTCGTGGCGGAATGGACGGAGGCGCCGGGCCTCAAGGCTGATGAGGATTGATCCCTCTTCCCGGGAAGCGCGGCACCGAACGGTTGGATCATGTACTTCGACGGGGCGTTCTCCAGACACGGCGCGGGAGTTGGCGCAGTGCTTATATCTCTTACTCAAGACAAGCTCTACTACGCCGTGCAGCTCTGTTTCCAGCACGGAGAAAAGGTCTCCAACAACATAGCAGAATATGAGGGCCTGATAGCAGGCCTGAAGGCCGCGGTTGGCCTGGGAGTGAAGCGCCTTACCATCAAGGGTGATTCACAACTCCTCGTCAACTTCTCCAACAAAGTAAACGAGCCGAGGGATGAGCACATGGAAGCCTACCTCGCGGAGGTCTGCAGGATGGAGAAGCAATTCTGGGGACTGGAGCTACAGCATGTGCGTCGTGGCACCAATCAAGAGGCTGACGGCATCGCCAAGCGGGCATCCAGGCGGCTACCTAAGGAGCCCGGCGTCTTCGAGGAGCGGCTCTTCAAGCCCTCGGCAACGCCATCGCTGTCAAGCACGGTGCAGCCTCGGGAAGAGCTCCCCCAGCCACCTGCCTCGGGAGCCCCGGTCTATGGCCCGGCCTCGGGAGCGCGTCTGCTCCTAACACTGGAGCCTCAGGAGGGGTGCTGGATCACAGAGCTCCGGAGCTACCTGACGCAAGGGACCTTGCCGGAAAAGGAGGAGGAAGCGGAGCGTGTGGCGCGGCAAGCCACGGCGTACTGCATCAGGGATGGAGAGCTCTACCGGAAGCGACCAAATGATGTGTCCCGGCGTTGCATCTCCAGGGAGCAAGGGAAAGAGCTGCTAGCAGATATACACGATGGAGATTGTGGGCATCATTCGTCATCACGGACCCTCGTTGGCAAGGCGTTCCGCAACGGGTTCTATTGGCCCACTGTGCTCAATGATGCCGTGGAACTGGTGAAGGCTTGTGAGGCCTGCCAATTCCATGCCAAGCAGATCCATCAGCCGGCGGGAGTTCTGCAAACTATATGCCTGTCATGGCCATTTGCAGTCTGGTGGCTGGATATACCGGGCCCGTTTCCTCGGGCGCCAGGGGGCTATCGTTACCTGTACGTCGCCGTGGACAAGTTCACCAAGTGGGCTGAAGTGGAAGCCGTCTGCACCATCCCCACAGGTTCAGCGATCAAGTTCATCAAGGCCATCTTGAGCCGGTTCGGGTGCCGAACCGCGTCATCACTGACAACGGTTCGCAGTTCACCAGTAACCTCTTCAAAACATACTGTGCTAACCTTGGGACGCAGGTATGCTACGCTTCGGTAGCGCACCCACGGAGCAACGGTCAGGCCGAGCGGGCCAACGCAGAGGTCTTGAGGGGCCTCAAAACTAGGACATTCAAGAAAAAGCTAGAGGCCTGCGGCAGAGGCTGGTACGATGAGCTTCAGTCTGTGTTGTGGTCCAGCCGCACGACCGCGACCAAGCCGACAGGCGAGACCCCGTTCTTCCTGGTCTATGGAGCTGAAGCAGTCCTCCCTCACGAGGTCAGACGTCGTTCCGCACGTGTCCTGGGCTTTGACGAGGCGCAGCAGGACGCCATGCGGGGGACAGACCTCGTGCTGGGGGAGGAGCATCGTCGAGAAGCCGTGCTACAAGTGGCAAGGTACCAACAAGCACTGCGGCGATACCACTGCCGCAACATTCGCCCCAGGACTCTTGAGGTAGGGGACCTCGTGCTCAGATGGGTTCTCTCCAGGGAGGGGCTGCATAAGCTTTCTCCCATGTGGGAGGGACATTCAAGGTTGTTCATGTTTCCAGGACCGGCTACGCACGCTTGGAGACTCAGGAGCGGGTGCCCGTCCAGAACGCGTGGAACATCCAGCACCTCCGGAGGTTTTACCCCTAAAAAGGCCCAGTGCCTGTGAAGAAGGCAAACACCTGTGAAGCTTATCTCTTTGAGAAAGGCCCAGTGCCTGTGAAGAATGCCAAAGCCTATGAAGCTCGCCGCCCGTGACACTCTCACGTAATAATGAGTTGGGTCTGTACACGCCCTGGAGTCTCAGGAGCGCCGGCCTCAGGCCCTAGGGCTCGAGTGGCAGCACTTAGCTCCGTGCTGGTGAGAAGACATCGAAGACTAGATTAGGTGCCGGACGCGGCTTTTTTCATTTGCTTTCTGCAGTTGGCTTGTTCATTCCCATTTGAAGTTTTATTCAACGTGTTGCCGTCTTTGGCTTGCGACTCTTTGCCTTCTTCGCTCTCCTACCTTTATTTCTCTCGCGCGAGTCTCGCGAGGGAGCAACACGGGCACCCTCGTGAGTGTTTTCTGCCCCTACTGTTTGAGGCTTCCCTAACCGGGTTCACTACGGGAGCACCCCTCCAGTCCGTGCCCCATGGGCACCGCGACGCGAACACAGGACCTGGGTCGGTCGCCTCCACGACTGAGGCCGGAAACTACCTCTCCTGGCTAATCTTTGTAGGGCATGAAGCGTTCGACAAGACCTCGGCCTCGGGAGGCGAAGACCGTGACAGGTCGACCCCAAGCTAAGTAATTTCTACGCATAGGCGTGTGGCACAGAAGTCTAATACAAAAATAGCGGAAATAGTACGATAATTAAACAACAACAGTCCAAGCCCGCCCCCGCGGGGCCCTACACTACTGTCTCCTTGCGCAGGAAAAGGACAATAACATGACAGGCACGGCTCGCTTGACACCAACTCGTGGCAGAAGCTCGAACTGCCTCCAGAGCTCAAGCGGACTCCCTCTCGCGCTTCACCGAGGCGCGACGGCGGGTGGACCCGATACCTCCCTCTAGGCGGGCGTGGCTGCGCGGAGGCTGGTCACGGCCACCGCTGGAGGAGCCTCTGTTTGAAGAAGAGTCGCCGAGGCTTGACGAACCCCGAGCGCCGCCGACCACGCGCGCATCGTCATCTTCGTCCCGATCGTCGCCGGGGCTAGGCCCATGGCCGCAGTCGTCGTCCTCGGGGCAGCACCCAGCGCGGCGACCGTCTTCCCCGAACACCCTCACATAGAGGGTGGCGTCACCGTCGAACTTGAAATGCAGGGTGCACCGTCGGCTCAGACCTCGCGCACGGGCAAACGTTTACCAGCCGCAGGTCAGGGCCCATGCTCCCGGCGGCGGAGACCTCCAGCGAAGCCCAGGAGGCCCGGCTGCAGCAACCGTCCGCCTGGAGCCAGAGGCCGGCCGAAAGTTCACCTAAAAGGAAGCGGGGAAGCTGGAGCCAGGTGCTGGTCGGCTCCGCCGACCATACGACAAACTCCGGCAGCACCTCTGCCGAATGGAAGCGCGGCCTAGGTGGTCGCGTGGCCGTAGTGCGCCCCCCGTCAACGGCCTGACGCCCGTCACCACATGGGAGATCACCTCCGCAGCCACGAGAAGCCGCTACGGGAACCACAGGGTCCTTGCGAGGACGGCCTCGACCGCGCTTGGCTGGGGGAGAGTCAGGCTCCACCTGGCGGGCCTTTCCCTTCTCCGCGGCTGAGAAACTCTTCGGCGGAGCCATGGAGAAGAAGGATAAGCAAGAAGAGATGGACCGGAAGGCCACGCACCGTTCCGTACTTATAACCGGGGAAGACCAATGGACGACCTCCACGATCACAGGTAATCATGACCCGCTTTGCATGCACGGACTCGTCAATTCATGCAGTCGTCGAGGCATCGTGGTGAAGTGGGGACGCCCACATCCCATCCACCGCCACACGGCGCCCAAGGCCGCAGGCTGTTAGGGCACGCGGCGCTTCGCACTTGCCCCTTCGCTTCTCTGCTCAGCCAAGTCCAGGCGCGCCTTGGGCCCGGGGGCTACTGTCGGCGTTCTGGGAACGGGGGTACCCAGACTTGCCTGCCTGCGGCCTGCGGCGTGGCTCAAGGGGCGGCCCAGCATGGCCTATCTTCATCAGCACAAGCTCAAGACCCTTGCGAGGGGCCAAGCCTCGCGGGGCGGACAACAGGAAGCCTCCTCAGGCACGGCCTTGTCAGGCTGGCTCGCGAGGAGGCGGAGAGATCAAGGCGGGGTACCTCACGAGGTGCCCATGACGCAAGCCATGACGAATGAGGGCGCCAGGCGGGCGCCAGCCCGTGCAGTGTCCTCGTTTCCTCTTTGGTGCAAAGGAGGCAAGCGCAGGCGAGAGCATCAAGCAAAGGCAGCCGTTTCGGTGCAACAAGACCAAGACCATCACAACGGCAGGAAGGAGGTCATCGTGGAGCCCAAGCCGGCGTCACCGTCAGAGCCTTTGACAGGCGAGGACCAACTTTACTCAGGATAAGCGTACTAGATGTTCCCCTTCAAAATGGCCAATTGTTGGCGCCCTTCCCGCTCAATATTTGGGAAGAGGTCAAGCAATCTAGAGAGAGAGAGAGAGCGACCGAACTCCCCCTAGTAGTTCGTCGCACCGGCCAAGAGCAGACCTTTGTGAGGCTGTTCTTCCTTGTATTGTTCATCATCAGCCCCTAAGGCAATCCCCCACACCACACACTGGAGTAGGGTATTACACCACAATGGTGGCCCGAACTAGTATAAACCTTGTGTCTCTTGTGTTTCTCTTTTTGTTGTTTAGATCCTTGCGAGGTGACGGGGTGTAGGTAGGTAGGGGGTGAGATCTCCGCGTGCACCCCAGAGTTCGAACCTAGAGGGTCTGCCGGAACCCGAAATCCGACAAGCGATTCCTTCGCTACTGTTGCTAACTGAAGCTGATCGATGCTGCCTCTAGATGAACAGTGAGCATTGCTGGGGGGTTTGGATGAACAGTTCCCGGTGGGGGTGGATGAACAGGACCCCGTGGTGTTGCCTCTGGATGAACAGGACCCCGATCGATCGAACCGGTTGGGGCTGGATTAACAGGACCACCCCATGGAGGGCTGGATGAACAGTAGATGGTAGAGGGCTGGTTTAACAGTAGCCCGTGGAGGGGTGGTTGAACAGTAGTCCGTGGAGAGGGTTGGTTGAACAGTAGCTGGTGGAGTAGCGTGCGGTGGAAGCTAGATGAACAGTCGTGGGTGGAGGCTGGAGGATGTCGACGGTGGATGAACATTAGCCCGTGGAGGCTGGAGGGGGTCGACGGTAGAGATGAACAGTATCCCGTGGAGTCCCGTTTTGCGGTACGCCTCACCCCTCCTGATGAACATGACCCCCGTTTCGACCGTAGCGCTCCAACACAAATCCGTTTCCTCCGTTTTGCGGTAGGCCACACACCTCCCGATCAATAGGACCCCGTTTCGACCGTAGGAAGTCCAACACAAGTCCGTTTCCTTCGTTTTGCAGTACGCCAGACCCCTCCCGATGAACAGGATCCCGTTTTGAGCCTTGCCGGTCGAACACAAGGCCGTTTCCTCCGTTCCGCGGTACGCCAGGCCTCGTTTCCATCGGCTCTTCCCTCCAAGCCCTCCCGATGAACACGACGACGCATTCCGTTCCGACCCAGCCGGTTGTCTCCCCATGAACATGACGATGACGTTGTTTCTCCATTCCGACCCAACCATGTACACGAGCCCTGACCCTACGTATGCGCGAGTAGGCGTTCGAGACCCCGCCTGTATGTACGTACATGGCCGTATTTTCTTTCTTGCACATTGGCCACTGTACATACGTGTACATGCTACATGCGCGCCTCTACATCGACCAGTATGTACGTACACTTTTGCGACCAGAATGACAACGCTAGGTACGCTTCGACCAGGTGGGTCCCGACTGTCAGGCACTTCCTTGCGTGCAAAGATGTAGCTGGTGGGTCCCAGTAGTTAGGGGGGAAACATTTTTTTGCGAAATACGGTTGCCCGTCCGGTGGGTCCCTGCTGTGAGGTGGAGGAATCATTATTTTCCACGTAATGAGGAGGCACTTCCTTGTGGCCGTCGTGGACCCAGCTGTCAGCCTCTCTACGTACAATACTCTTCCAATGGAAGTCGATCGTTGACCACATTGACCACGCCGCGCTGAGAGCACCAGGGCGGTGGACGACGGCGAGGCCTAGGAAGGGGATGACGCGGAGCCGGGGAAGATGCGGCAGCGGAAGCCTGCGTGGAGAGGAGTACGAGGGTTCACTGGTTCAGCTATGGTGTGAGGCTGCCGTCGCTGCAGGGCCTGGCCAGCGGTGGGAATAGTAGGGGGTGGTGAGGCCTCCACGGTAGCACAGCCGACCATGGGAGACAGGAGCAGGCGGCATGACCGGCGCTGCTTTGGGCGGCTGGAGCAAGAAGACCAGAGGTTGAAGAAGCACGACGGCCGTTGGATGGACATCGTACGGTCACTTCATCTAGAATCGTTTATATCCACTAAGTTGACAAAGCCCTTGGTACGCGTCAACTTAGTAGGCCCACAGTCGACTTCACGAAACGGTGCGCCCGGATGTCGTGGGAGGAATCATTTTTTGGGCAGGTGAAGCTAGAATATCCGAGATTGAAGAAGAAGCATGGCATCCGTTGGATGGACATCCAATGGCCGCTGCTGCTAGAACCGTGTGTTGACTATAAGTTGACGAAGCCTTGCATACGCGTCAACTCTTTTTTTAGGGGACGGGTCAACTTAGTAAGGCCAAAAGTGCGTGGCAGAGAACTTATAGCCCATTTGAGATTTTTAAGAATGTGCAGCCAATTTTTGAATTCTAATGGAATTTACTACAGCCCATTTTAAAGTTTGTTAAAAGTACATCCCATTTCAACCAATCGTTCAAAACAAAATTCAATAAAATTT
This sequence comes from Aegilops bicornis, assembly GCA_021605145.1. Taxonomy (NCBI): domain Eukaryota; kingdom Viridiplantae; phylum Streptophyta; class Magnoliopsida; order Poales; family Poaceae; genus Aegilops; species Aegilops bicornis. The sequence goes on from CM038671.1 coordinate 285,595,045, forward strand.
CCCACATTTTGATGGGATCCGAAATATTTTTATCCCGAAATTTCTAGTCAGATTAAATACTATTTCAATATAAATTTATATTACTTAAAAATCCAACAAAAAATTGCGCTTGCAACAATTAATGAAATTAAAATTTTCAATATCCAAAAATAATATTTTATAAAGTAATTACGTGTTTGGTGCATTTTTTATAGTTCTTGCCCAGTTTTTATAATTACATCCCATTTATTATTTCTTAAAGCCCATTTTCTTGTTATGCCTAATGCATCCCTCCTAGGAAAGATTTGCAGCCCAGCGGGGCGGAGAATTCCTAAAAAAGTATAGCTGGGGCTAGCCATTTTCAGCTTGAAAAAAATTAATATCTGGGCTGGATATCTGGCCTGGGCTAGATGGGCCACAGCCCGCCCAGTTAATACCTGCAGCGATGTTTTCGTTGTTGTTCAAGAAAAACATCGCTCAAGAAAGTTTAATATCTGGGCTAAACATCGCTCAAGAAAAACTCTCCAGTGCTCACACCTCAAAAACACAAATCGCCGAGCTGCTAGGTCCCAAATTGCCGGGCCGCTTCTTGTGCAATTCTATCGTTTATTGACTACATAGGTTGACAATGGTGTGGGACCGTGATGTCAGGAAACCACGAGGAAGCAAAAAAAATATAGTTTTATATACTAATAAGGAGGCACTTGCGTACGTGCGGCTATGGCCCTGGTGGGTCCCGACAATAGTTTTATAAACAACTAGGTTGTCGGATCCCACACATAGCAATACAAGTTACATGTACGCATAACATCCAAGTATGTGCTGTACAACATGGCATCACAACATAACGCAAACTCATATAGGTAAAGGCTCAGAAGAGCCACATAGCATTTAATACAAACAGGGGTCACATGACCCATCATTCAGAGCATACAAGCAACAAACGGAAGCATTACATGTCTGAGTACAGACAACTACAAAAGAAAAAGGCTGAGAAGCCTGACTATCTACAAGACCCTCCCAAGGATACAAGATCGTAGCTGAGGTAACAAGCTACTCGTCGAAGTCCAAGCGGAACTACTAGTAAGACCGAAATCTCCGCAAAAACATAAATAAAGCAACGTGAGTACAAAGGTACTCAAAGCAAGACTTACATCAGATCCTATTATACATGCATTTGTATCAAGAAGGTAATGCGGGTTTAGTTGCAGCAAGCCAGCTTTGACTCGATGGCTATCCTGTTCTCGACTACAAGAACTTCTTTGAGGTGATATGGCGTACACGAGTCCACTAGTCACCACACAATACACTACTATGGATTCATATCCGTCTCCATACGAGAAGGCCATCCATAGCACTCACACTTGTCTTGAGCATTTTAGAGTATCCACTTCAAGTTGTCTATGTACCACGTAAGCATCCAAGAAGTCCATAACCGAGGACACGGCTATTCGAATAGATCATGATAACCCTGCAGGGGTGTACTTCTTCACACACACTCTCTCACCACTTATCACCATGTACACGTCATGTATCTCGGCAACCTTCAAGCGGAAGCCTGGCGAGGGTGTCGGCCACGACCTGACTAACCACACAAGACTCTAGTCCAGGTTTATCACCTATTCGGGTTCCATCCGTAAGGAGATCCGGCCGGGGTGTCGCTCACGGCCCCAAACGATGTGAACAGGGTTCCCAAGCCCACCATCCGGGTGCCACTTGGTACACCGTGCCACCTGTGCCTAGTCTGTCCCAAGCCCACCTGCCGGGTGCCACTCGGTAGAAAAATAGCACTACCTACAAACACCGTAAACTAGTTGCGACTCTGGATAGAGATCAAGTTGGTTAATAAGTCGAGAGGGGCACTTAAGCATTCCAATGTGTGGTAGTAGCTAGTCATTGGACAACATACACGTAACTCGATTGCTTAAGGATGGTTCCAGTGAGACAACCCACCATGTACTCCTACATGGCCTCTCACCGCTACCTTTACCAAATCGTGTTCACACACTTCACTCTCAGCATCTGAACATATCGTAACACTCCAATTCATTCCCAATGAATCAGACCTGACACAACTCTAAGCAATAGCAGGAATAGCATGGTAGGAACACAACATGGCTCAATCAACTCCTACACATGCTAGTGGGTTTCCACTATTCTTTGTGGCAATGACAGGTCATGCAGAGGAATGGGTTCAACTACCGCAGCACAAAGTAGCAGATGAATCGTTGTTGTCCTAATGCAATAACTGAGAGCAGGAGCGAGAGAGTAGGATTGTATCGGAATGAACAAGGGGGTTTGCTTGCCTAGTAAATCAACAAGGGAGGCACTGCTTGATAGACAGGTACTCTGGAACGGTCTCCGGAGCAGGACCTATCGAGAAGGAACGGTGCCAACAATCAATACACAAGCATATGCAACAATATGATGTATGAACATGGCATGAAGATGTGATGCTGTTTGAGCTAATGCAACTAGTATTCAATTTGAATGAAGTCCATTTGAACCAAGGGTTAAAATGCAACTCCAAATTAAGCTCTTATATATGCCATTTATATGTTTTCACCTATACAGCAGGTATAAGTTGTTTTGTTATGCATGAAACTGATACAGATGGATAGATTGCATTTTTCTGATCATTTTTCATATATAAATTATTTCAATCTGAGCTACGGTTGAATTTCTTTGATTTTTTGAAGTTTTGGGCATTTTCTGGAAATTCATGAATAAGAATAAATCCAGAAAATTGTATTACTGCGTCAGCATTGAGTAACCATGACGTCAGCAAGTCAACTGTGGCTGACTGGAGTCAAACCTGACATGTGGGGTCCACACGTCAGTGTCATAGTTAGTTAACAGAGTTAATTAGATATTAAACTAATCCTATGTAAACATTAGCAGGTAGGGTCCCACCTGTCATTGACTGGGTAGTCAAACCCAGTCAATCGGGGTTAGACCTGGTCAACCCCACCGGCTTAGCCGGCCGACCACGGGCTCAGCGGAGTCTCACTGGAGGCCACGAGAGCGGCTGGGGCCACCAGAGGTCGCCTGCCCCTCAAGATCTGTGGGAGCAAAGTGAGGGCTGCTGGGCGGCGGAGCTCAGCCGGGAGCGAGGCTTACAGAGCGGCCGAGCTCGGCCGAGCGGGATCCGCTACGGGCACGGGAGGCCACCCGAGGGGCTCTGCGGCACCCTCGTGGCACCAGAGCACGTTAGGGTGCTCGGTTTGGGCGGAGGCGGCCGAGACGACAGCAGCAGTGACATGGACGGCGAGAGGCTTGGCCGTGGTGGGGAGGAGGGCTACGCGTGCGGGCAGCTAAACGGAGAGAGGAACGGTGGCGGAGCTCACCGCGACTCGGCAGGCTTGATGGCGAAGCTCGGGACGCACAGAGACGGCAGCGGGCGGCGAAGACGATCTCCGTGACCGGAGATGAAGATGGCGGCGATGGCGACTCTCGGGGCCTCCGAGGCGCGTAGTTCGGACGGAGATGACGAGGTAGTCGTGGCGGAGCTTCGGACACGACGGAGGGGCGAGGGGACGGCGATGGCCGCAGTGGTGCCTGCTGGCGCGGGCGGACGCGTTGGACGCTGGCGAAAGAGCGAGGGAGAGGAGGGGAGGCCAGGGGAGAGAGACAGAGCGGTGCGGGGCGGCGCATGGCCTCGCGTGGGGCATGCAGGCGTCGAGGGAGAGGCCAGGCAGGCAGGTGGTGTGGCCGGACGCGTGGCCGCGCGCGCCGGGCGCGTGCCCCTGTCCTCCTGGCGCGAGGAAGGGGACGACTGGCACGACCAGTCAGCTGGGCCAGCCCGTTGGGCCGCTGGGCTGCACAGGGAGGTAAGTGCAGGTGGGTTTCTTCCCTTTTGTTTAATTTTTCTATTTTCTGACATTTGTTTTGATTTAATTAAAATACTAAATCATTTTATTTTCTTATGCCAATTTTTGTAGGAGCTATTTATATTATTCCAGAACTCCTCAACAACTAGCATAATTTTTGGACATATATTATATATATATCAAGGCAAATATTTACTACATTAATTCAAATGGCCAAAAATAAATACTTCTGAGCTCCCAAAAATATTGGTTGGAATTTTACCTCTGACCAATATTTTTAGAGAAAACAGGAACATTTTCTTGGGCCAAATTGAAGCAATTTTTTTATCTGGGTCATTTCCAGAAATGATTCTGAGGGTTTCACAAATCCCCATTTCAAAATTAAATGGAATTTAAACATGATGCACAAGTGACTAGCTAGCCTAGGTCATACCAGAACTAGGGATGTGACAACTCGCCCCCACTTGAAAGAATCTCGTCCCGAGATTCAGGGGTCGACGGAAAGAAAGCGGGGTACTCCAGTCGAAGACGATCTTCTCACTCCCAAGTAGCTTCTCTCTCGGAATGATGAGGCCACTGAACCTTGAGAAACTTGATGTTCCGACGTCGGGTGACACGCTCTGCTAGATCAAGAATGCGAACCGGGTACTCTCGGTATGTGAGGTTATCTTGGAGATCAAGCGTTTCGTGGTCCACTCCACGGACGGGATCTGAGAAGCAACGCCTGAGTTGAGAGACGTGGAAGACACCATGAACTTGAGAAAGATGTGGGGGTAGTTCCAACTGGTAGGCAACCTCTCCTCGTTTAGCGAGAATGTGAAAAGGACCAATGTAACGAGGAGCCAACTTGCCCTTGATACCGAAACGATGGGTACCCTTTAGAGTAGTAACCCGAAGGTAAGCCTTGTCGCCAATTTCATAAGTCACTTCCTTATGACGACGGTCATACTGGCTCTTTTGACGAGATTGGGCTGTTTTCAAATTCTCACGAATGATGCGAACTTGCTCTTCTGCCTCCTGGATCATATCCGGTCCAAAGAATTGTCTTTCACCGGTTTCTGACCAGTTCAAGGGTGTTCGACATCTTCGTCCATACAGAATCTCGAAAGGAGCTTTCTTAAGACTGGATTGTTAGCTATTGTTATAAGCAAACTCGGCAAAAGGAAGACATTTCTCCCAATCCATACCGAATGAGATAACGCAAGCTCTAAGCATGTCTTCGAGAATTTGGTTGACCCTTTCCACCTGACCACTTGACTGAGGGTGCAAAGCGGCTTGAAGGAATGATGGGTCCCCATGGCAGTTTGGAAACTCTCCCGAAATGAGAAGTGAAAAGATCGCCACGCAGTGAATTGATCTCTAGTGGAACACCATGAAGTGACACTATTCGAGAAATGTATAAGTCGGTAGCTGACTAGCAGTGATACTCTCTCGAACAGGTAGGAAGTGCGCCACTTTGGAGAGACGATCAATGACTACAAAGATAGCATTATTCCCTTTCTTGGTCTTGGGAAAGCCGGTGATGAAGTCCATACCAACTTTATCCCATTTCCACTCAGGAATGGCTAAAGGCTGAAGGGTGCCAGCAGGCCTTTGATGCTCTGCCTTAACACGATGACAAACGTCACAATTAGCAATAAACTGACCAATTTCTCTCTTCATCCTAGTCCACCAGAACCTCTGGCGTAGGTCTTGATACATCTTAGTACTACCGGGATGAATCATGAGAGGAGATTCATGCGCCTCCTTAAAAATCAATTGTCGAAGATGTTGACTCTTGGGAACCACCAAGCGATTCTGAAAGAAGACAACACCTCGATCATCCATAGAGAAACATCCACCAACTCCCTTCTTAATGTTTCTCTTAATGCGGATAACACCCCTAGCAAACTTCTGGTCAGAGATGATCTGATCCTCAAGGGTAGGTTTCGCCACCAAGGTAGAAAGGAATCCGTGAGGAGCAATGTGAAGGTTAAGCTTACAGAATTCCTCATGGAGAAGTGGTTGGCCTTGCTGCAACATGAGATTGTTGCAATAGGATTTACGGCTTAGCGCATCAGCCATGACATTAGCTTTGCACAGGGTGTAGGTAATCCCTAAATCATAATCTGAGATCAACTCCAACCAACGTCTTTGCCTAAGGTTCAAATCTGGTTGGGTGAAGATATACTTGAGACTCTGGTGATCGGTGTAGATCTCGCAACGTTTACCAAGAAGGTAGTGTCGCGAGGTCTTAAGTGCATAGACTACGGCTGCAAGCTCTAGATCATGTGTAGGATAATTCTCCTCATGTGGATGCAACTGACGAATTGCATAGGCAATCACATGACGATCCTGCATAAGAATGCAACCTAGTCCCTGTCGTGAGGCGTCGCAGTAGATAATAAAGTCTTTAGTGAAATCCGGTGGCACAAGTATGGGAGCGTAAGTCGTGCGTCTTTTAGTTCCTGAAAACTGTACTCACCGTGGGGACCACTCAAACTTTTATCTTTCTTGAGAAGTTCCATGAGGGGTTTGGCTACTTTGGAGAAGTTTTCAACAAAGCGGCGACAATAGCTGGCTAGACCAAGGAAACTCCTAACTTGTTTAACGGTTTCAGGTGGAGTCCAATCGAGAACGGCCTGAACTCTCTCGAGATTGACAGCAACGCCCTTACCAGAGATTACGTGGCCTAGGTAGGTCACTTCTGGCAACCAAAATTCACACTTGGAGAACTTGGCATAAAGGTGGTGCTCTCTGAGTTTTTCTAACACAAGTCTAAGATGTTCGGCATGCTCTTCCTCGTTCTTCGAGTAAATAAGGATATCATCGAGATAAACCACGACGAACTTATCTAGGTACTCCATGAAGATCGAGTTCATCAAGCGGGAGAATGTGGCTGGAGCATTGGTTAGACCAAAGGACATGACGGTGTACTCGTACTGGCCATAACGAGTGATAAAGGCTGTCTTGGGGATGTCCCCGTTTCTAATCTTGATTTGATGGTAGCCTAACCTCAAATCCATCTTGGAGAAGACTGAGGATCCAGTGAGCTGATCATACAGGTCGTTGATCTTGGGGAGCGGATACTTGTTCTTTATCGTGACCAAGTTAACGGGACGATAATCTACAACCATCCGGTCCGTACCATCCTTCTTCTTGTGAAGGGGCGAGGCAATCCCAAGTAGAAGAACTAGGACGGATGAAACCCTTTTGCAAGGACTCATCAAGTTGTTTCTTAAGCTCGGCTAGTTCTAAGGGTGCCATCTTGTAAGGTCTCCTAGAGATTGGAGCAGTTCACAGGATAAGATCTATGATTTAACTCTACATCTCTGTCAGGTGGAACACCTGGCAGTTCCTCTGGAAAGACATCCGGAAAATCACGGACTATCGGGATAACTTCAAGGTCTGGAAGAGGGCTGGCATTAAGAGAATAGAGTTGACGCTTTGCAACTCTAGTGGAGACAGTGACTATCTTGCCAGATGGGTGTGTAAGCTGAACAGACCTAGTGGAACAATCAATCTTGGCATAATGAGCTTTCATCCAGTCCATACCCAAGATGATGTTAATATCTGTGGACTTGAGGGCTATAAGTGAGGCAAGAAATACAAGTCTGTCAACAAGGATTTCATTACCATGGCTTACACTAGAAGTTTGCCATTTGGATCCGAGGTTTGAATGACTAGTGGAGAGGGCATATCACAAAATGATATCTTTGGGCAAGTTAGCATAGCTTTGAAATGAAGGAATGAGATGCTCCAAAGATGGAATAGAACCGAAGCTGGATGGCAGTTGACAAGGAGTGTACCAAGAACGACATCCGGATCATCATGAGCGTCTTTAGCTGAGACATGATGCACACGTCCACGTTCAGTGGGAGCTGACTTGACATTAATCATCTTGCGTGATGACTTAACACAGCCAATAGTCTTCTCGGGCTAGGGTGGAGCATAACTGGCCTGAGAGCAGTCACGTGCATAGTGTCCTGGCTCTCCGCATGTGAAGCAAGTCCCTGAAGTTGGACGTGGACCCGCATTGACAAGCGGTCTACCAATAGGCCTGGGTGGAGCATACGATTGAGCTGGGGGAGGCACCACATAGGATGGCTTCGGTGTATATCCAGGAGGAAGAGCGGAGTTCGGAATCCAAATCCGGCGCTTCTGAGAACTAGAACCGGAGGAAGATCCCAATTCACGGGTGTGCTTACGAGACTCCTCCTAAGTGAGCTGAGTTGTCTCTGCGTTAATGGCCTTGTTCACAAGAGCCTGGAATGTATTGCAATGGTGCAAGTGGAGATCACGACGCAACTTGGGGTTGAGACCCTTCCTAACCTAGCTCGCTTCTTGGCGTCCGTGGACACCTCTTCGAGCATAGCGGGCAAGGTTCTCGAACTCTCATCTGTAAGCATCAACAACCATCTTACTCGGGTGAAACTACGTAACTCTTCTCTCTTGCGATCGATGAGGGCTTCAGGAATGTGATGCTCGCGAAAAGCCTCAGTGAAATCTCTCCAGGTAGGAATCTGGCCAGCTGGAAGCATAGCTTCATAGTTCTGCCACCAGAGACTAGCAGGACCTTCCAGGTGGTATGCAGCATAGGTGACCTTGTCACTTTCAGCCACGTTTGCAGAACGGAGCTTGCGTGTGATACTTTGCAGAACGGAGCTTGCGTGTGATACTACGGAGCCAGTCATCTGCATCGAGTGGCTCGATGGAATGATGAAAGGTAGGTGGGTGCAAGCGAATGAAGTCATGAATGGTTGTAGACCCTTTGAACTGTTGTGCGGTGTTCTCCTCGATACGTGCCAAAAAGCGGTTAGACTCACGCTTGTTTCTCTCCAACTCTAACATAAACTCTGCCAATGAAGGCTGGTCGGGAGGATCCTCATCCCTACCATCTCCGTGGTTACAGCTCTGAGCAAGTAGAACTTCGCTTAATCGGTGACATCCTCGAGAAAGCGAAACCTAGGACGGAATCAACCTCAACTACAGATCAGAAAATGTAGGACAAAGAAATTAGTAACTCTCGAACTCCTAGGGCAATTCCGGCAGCATAACGGCAGTAAAATGCTCAAAATGAGACATCCTGCTAAAATGGGGTAGTAACATACTCAACATCATCACTCAAGGTTCTGAGATATTACTAAACAGACTACACCGGAAGTACTCGAAAACTGGGGTATGACTCTGATCATCCAATCCTATGGGACTACGGAGTAGTAACACGTGATCCTGATAGACAGAAGAGAAAGCCTAGTTCCTTAACCCCGTAGGAAAGGTAAGATGACTCAGATCAGAGGGCATGAGGTAAAGGAGTAAAAAGAGCCTTACGTTCCTTCCACAATCAATTCCCCTACATAACTAAAGAATTTCTAGACTCAACTTCGACCAGGTTGGCTTGGAAATCCTACTGAGCAACAAAGCTCGATACCAAAGCTGTCGGGACCCGATCCTAAGTCACACCGATCTAGCATGTAACACATCATATCACTTTGCGGCCTCACGCACGGTATTCCCACAGTGTCGCCTTACCATGGCCCGGACCGTTTAGCCTTTCGTCTCACGTATATGATAGTGTCGCTAGCATCCATATGACAGAGAACCGGGCCGACATGACTAGTCGTGAACCCAAAGTGGCACTAACCTATGGGGACAGGCATACATGAATCAACATCGAGCATGTCGGTCGGCCAGCTGTGAATCCGGGCTGTTACCTTTGGGCTAACAGGACTCCGGTAATCGGGCTGTAGCAGGCTAAGGCAGACTCGGATGTCACCGCGTGACATTTCCCCGAAGGGACAGACACAAGAACTAAATGAATCACATGCCGGCCAGTCATGTGTTCCGGAGCAGTAGTGCTGGGCTAGCAGGACTCCGGTGAACTGGGCTGAAGCAGACTACCATGGCTCAATGGAAGCACTAGACTACATTTCCCCATAAGAGAGGCTACCAAGGATAAACAACTAGGTTGTCGGATCCCACACATAGCAATACAAGTTACACGTACGCATAACATGCAAGTATGTGCTGTACAACATGGCATCACAACATAACGCAAACTCATATAGGTAAAGGCTCGTAAGAGCCACATAGCATTTAATACAAACAGGGGTCACATGACCCATCATTCGAAACATACAAGCAACAAACGGAAGCATTACATGTCCGAAAGTACGCATAACTACAAAAGAAAAAGGCTGAGAAGCCTGACTATCTACAAGACCCTCCCAAGGATACAAGATCATAGCTGAGGTAACAAGCTACTCGTCGAAGTCCAAGCGGAACTACTAGTAAGACCGGTATCTCCGCTGCAAAACATAAATAAAGCAACGTGAGTACAAAGGTACTTAGCAAGACTTACATCAGATCCTATTATACATGCATTTGTATCAAGAAGGTAATGCGGAGTTTAGTTGCAGCAAGCCAGCTTTGACTCAGTGGCTATCCTGTTCTACGACTACAAGAACTTCTTTGAGGTGATATGGCGCTGCAGTCCACTAGTCACCACACAATACACTACTATGGATTCATTCCCGTCTCCATACGAGAAGGCCATCCATGGCACTCACACTTGTCTTGAGCATTTTAGAGTATCCACTTCAAGTTGTCTATGTACCACGTAAGCATCCAAGAAGTCCATAACCGAGGACACGGCTATTCGAATAGATCATGATAACCCTGCAGGGGTGTACTTCTTCACACACACGCTCTCACCACTTATCACCATGTACACGTCATGTATCTCGGCAACCTTCAAGCGGAAGCTTTGGCGAGGGTGTCGCCACGACTGACTAACCACACAAGACTCTAGTCCGTGTTTATCGCCTATTCGGGTTCCATCCGCAAGGAGATCCGGCCGGGGTGTTGCTCATGGCCTCAAACGATGTGAGCAGGGTTCCCAAGCCCACCATCCGAGTGCCACTTGGTACACCGTGCCACTGTGCCTAGTCTGTCCCAAGCCCGCCTGTACCGGGTGCCACTTGGTAGAAAAATAGCACTACCTACAAACACCGTAAACTAGTTTCCACTCACGGACAGAGATCAAGTTGGTTAATAAGTCGAGAGGGGCACTTAAGCATTCCAATGTGTGGTAGTAGCTAGTCATTGGACAACATACACGTAACTTCGATTGCTTAAGGGCCGGTTCCAAGTGAGACAACCCAAGCATGTACTCCTACATGGCCTCTCACCACTACCTTTACCAAATCGTGTTCACAGACTTCACTCTCAAAGATCTCCAACATATCGTAACACTCCAATTCATTCCCAATGAATCAGACTGACACAACTCTAAGCAATAGCAGGCATAGCATGGTAGGAACACAACATGGCTCAATCAACTCCTACATATGCTAGTGGGTTTCAACTATTTACTGTGGCAATGACAGGTCATGCAGAGGAATGGGTTCAACTACCGCAGCACAAAGTAGCAGATGAATCGTTGTTGTCCTAATGCAGTAACTGAGAGTAGGAGAGAGAGAGTAGGATTGTATCAGAATGAACAAGAGGGTTTGCTTGCCGGTAAATCAACAAGGGAGGCCTTTGCTTCACAGGCAGTACTCTGGAACGGTCTCGAGGCCGGGACCTATCGAGAAGGAACGGTGCCAACAATCAATACACAAGCATATGCAACAATATGATGTATGAACATGGCATGAAGATGTGATGCTGTTTGAGCTAATGCAACTAGTATTCAATTTGAATGAAGTCCATTTGAACCAAGGGTTAAAATGCAACTCCAAATTAAGCTCTTATATATGCCATTTATATGTTTTCACCTATACAGCAGGTATAAGTTGTTTTGTTATGCATGAAACTGATACAGACGGATAGATTGCATTTTTATGATAATTTTTCATATATAAATTATTTCAATCTGAGCTACGGTTGAATTTCTATGATTTTTTGAAGTTTTGGGCATTTTCTGGAAATTCCTGAATAAGAATAAATCCAGAAAATTGTATTATCAACGTCGACATTGAGTAAGCATGACGTTAGCAAGTCAACTGCGGCTGACTGGGGTCAAAACTGACGTGTGGGGTCCACACGTCAGTGTCATAGTTAGTTAACAGAGTTAATTAGATATTAAACTAATCCTAACAGAAACATTAGCAGGGCCGGGTCCCACCTGTCATTGACCGTGGGTAGTCAAACCCCAGGTCAACTGGGGGGTTAGACCCGGTCAACCCCACCGGCGTTTAGCCACTGGCGACCACGGGGCTCGGCGGTCCCCGCTGGAGGCCAAGAGAGCGGCAGCTGGGGGCACCAGGAGGTCGCCCGCGCTCCCGCGCATCCAGGGGAGCAGGCGGAGGGCTGCGGGGGCGGCGGAGCTCGGCAGAGCGAGGCTTACGGCGACGGCCGGAGCTCGGCTTCGAGCGGGATCGGGTTGCGGGGCATGGGGAGGCCACCCGAGGGGCTCTGCGGCACCCTCGTGGCACCAGGAGCACGTTGGGGTGCTCGGTTTGGGCGGAGGCGGCCGAGACGATGACGGTGACATGGACGGCGGCGAGAGTCTTCGGCCGTGGTGGGGAGGAGGGCTACGGCGTGCGGGCAGCTAAACGGAGAGAGGGGAACGGTGGCGGAGCTCACCGCGGACTCGACGGGCTTGATGGCGAGCTCGGGGACGCACTGGAGATGGCGGGGCGGCGAAGACGATCTCCGGCGACCGGAGATGAAGACGGCGGCGATGGCGACTCTCCAGGGCCTCCCGAGGCGCGTAGTTCGACGGAGATGACGAGGGAGTCGTAGCGGAGCTTCTGGACACGACGGAGGGGCGAGGGGACGGCGATGGCCGCGGTGGTGCTTTGCCGACGGCGGCAGACGCTGCTCGGACGCCAACGAGAAAGAGCGAGGGAGAGGAGGGAGGCCAGGAAGAGAGACAGAGCGGTGCGGGCGGCGCGTGGCCTCGCAAGGCATGCAAAGGCTGAGGAGAGGCCAGCGGCAGGTGGCGTGGCGGACGCATGGTCACACAGGGCGTGTGCCCCTGTCCTCCTGGCGCGAGGAAGGGGACGACTGGCACTGCCAGTCGGCTGGGCCAGCCCGTTGGGCCGCTGGGCTGCACAGGGAGGTAAGTGCAGGTGGGTTTCTTCCCTTTTGTTTAATTTTTCTATTTTCTGACATTTGTTTTGATTTAATTAAAATACTAAATCATTTTATTTTCTTATGCCAATTTTGTTAGGAGCTATTTATATTATTCCAGAACTCCTCAACAACTAGCATAATTTTTGGACATATATTATATATATATCAAGGCAAATATTTACTACATTAATTCAAATGGCCAAAAATAAATACTTCTGAGCTCCCAAAAATATTGGTTGGAATTTTACCTCTGACCAATATTTTTAGAGAAAACAGGAACATTTTCTTGGGCCAAATTGAAGCAATTTTTTTATCTGGGTCATTTCCAGAAATGATTCTGAGGGTTTCACAAATCCCCATTTCAAAATTAAATGGAATTTAAACATGATGCACAAGTGACTAGCTAGCCTAGGTCATACCAGAACTAGGGATGTGACAGAAAGGGCATGGGTTTTTAACCCATGGTTCTCTTTCTTCACCATGTTTTCTAGCCACAAAGTCTCTTTTATCATATCTTTTATTTTTAGGTTGTGTGTTATCAAGATCAACAGTTTACATCTCAACATCATTATCTGGTTCTTTATCATTGTTGGTTTGAGTGCCTTCGTGAAAATCATCATTATCTTTTTCATTATCACTAGGTGAATGTTAATTACCAGATGGAGTTTTAGCATCAGAGATAGAAACATCATTATTATCTTCAAGTGGTTTTTCTACTTTAGGTTCACTAGAGGTATGCAATGTCCTAACATTTTTCTTTTTCTTTTTGAAGGACTAGGTGCATCAGTGTTAATTCTCTGAGAGTGTTGTTCAATTCTTTTAGGGTGTCCCTCAGGATAAAGTGATTCCTGAGTCATTTTACCTCCTCTAGTCATTACTATAACAATATGATCAATGATATTATTGTTCATTTCACCAAGCAATTCTCTTTGGGATTTAGCAACTTGTTCTAAGTGAGTATGAACCATAGAGGCATGTTTTCCTACACCTCTAACATCATTAGAGATTACAAATAACAAGTCACTCAAACGATCAATCATATCATAGTTGTATTTCAATTGTTTAATAACATTTTCATTGAAGTGATCTTGTTTTCTAATGTAGTTATCAAACTCATAAAGGCATTGACTAGGATGCATATTAAAAGGGTTGTCCTTTTCATTAAGTTTCATTAGAGAGTTTACCTCTACCACCTTGGGTGGTGGTGTGTCAAGTCCATGTATCTCTTCAACAGGAGGTAAAATTTTAACATCCTCTGCTTTAATACATTTTTCCTTTATACATTGTCTTGCCTCTTCCATGTCTTCAGGACTGAGATATAAGATACCCCTCTTCTTCAGAGTGGGTTTAGGAGGTGGTTCAGGAAGAGTCCAATCATCATAATTTTTCAATATGTTATTCACTAATTCCTCATCTTGTTCAATAGTTTGTTCCCTAAAAACACAACCAGCACAACTTTCTACGAAGTCCCTAGAAGAAACGGTTAGTCCATTATATAAGATATCAAGTATTTCATTTTTCTGAAGAGAATGATCATGCGAAGCATTAAACAGTAGGAGAAACCTCCCCCAAGCTTGTGGGAGACTCCCTACCTCAATTTGCACAAAGTTAAATATTTCTTGTAAGGCAGCTTGTTTCTTATGATAAGGAAACTATTTTTCAGAGAAGTAGTAAATCATATCCTGGGGACTATGCACACAACCAGGAGCAAGATTATTATGCCATATCTTAGCATCACCCATTAATGAGAATGGAGATAATTTGAGGACATAATAAAAGAGAATCTTCTCATAATAAGCAAATAGGGTAGCTATATCATTTTATTTGGTAAGGTGTGCCACAACAGTTTGAGTTTCATAACCATGGAAAGGATCAGATTCAACCAAAGTAATTTACTCTGGGTCGACAAAGAATTCATAATCCTTATCATCAACAAATATAGGTGAAGTAGCAAACTTAGGATCAGATTTCATTATAGCATTCAAAGATTTTTCCTTCAGTTTGCATAATAATTTTTTAGATCATCTCTATCATTGCAAGCAAGAAAGTCTCTAGTTGTCTCCTCATCCATAACATAACCTTCATGTATCTTAGGCATTTCATATCTAGTAGGGCTAGGTCTAATAGGTGTTTAAAGATTTACAGTTTCAAGAACTTCATCAATTTCTGTAATTTCATCGGTTTCAGTAATTTCAGTCTCTTTAGCTCTAGCAATTTGTTCATCAATAAAATCACCTAGTGGCATACCATCATCAAGCAAGGTACTAGCATCATCATGAGTAGCATTAATAGAAGTAGCATCATCAATAAATTGCGACATGTCATGATTAATAGCATGTGGTGGTGTTGCAAGTCTACTCAAAAAAGAAGGTGAATCAAGTGCAGAGTGTGATGGCAGTTCCTTACCTCCCCTCGTCCTAGAGGGAACAATCTTTATTTTTGTATCCTCTATATTCTTTATAATGATAAACAGATAATAATCCCAAGTGACTCAACAAATATAGCTATGCTCCTCAGCAATGGCGCCAGAAAATGGTCTTGGTAACCCACAAGTATAGGGGATCGCAACAGTTTGCAAGGGTAGAGTATTGAACCCAATTTTATTGATTCGACACAAGGGGAGCCAAATAATATTTGCAAGTATTAGTAGCTGAGTTTTCAATTCAACCACACCTGGCGATTGTTATCTACAACAAAGTGATCAGTGGCAAAAGTAGTATTATATTTTTGATAGTAGTGGCAACAACAATAGTGACGGTAGCAATGGTAGCAATGATTTTGTAGCAATTGAAACAGTAACAGCTGCAATAGTAACTTAGGAAGATCAATATATAGGAAAATTTTAGGCATTGGATCGCTGGATTCGCTGGATGATATCCATCATATAAAAGTCATAACCTAGGACGATACAAAAACTAGCTCTAGTTCATAAATGTAATGTAGGCTTGTATTCCATAAATAGTCATACATGCTTATGGAACGAACTTGCATGGCATATTTTGTCGTACCCTCCCGTGGCAGCGGGGTCCATATGGAAACTAAGGGATATTAAGGCCTCCTTTTAATAGAGAATCGGAACAAAGCATTAGCACATAGTGAATACATGAATTCCTCAAACTATGGTAATCACCGGAAAGTATCCCGAATAATGTCACTGCGGGGTTTACCGATCATAACACGTAATAGGTTAATATAACTTCCAAGATCGGGTCTAGAACATAGATATAATGGTGATAACATAAATGGTTCAGTTCTGAAATCATGGCACCCGGGCCCAAAGTGACAAGCATTAAGCATGACAAAGTCATATGAACATCAATCTCAGAACATAATGGATACTAGGGATCAAGCCCTAACAAAACAAACTCGATTACATGATGAATCTCATCCAGCTCCTCACCGACCAGAGAGCCTATGAAGTATTACTCAGTCCAGGTGGGGAGCATGCTGGAATTGGCGATGAGGAAGGGTTGGTGATGACGAAGATCGAAGATTCCCCTCTTTGGAGCTCCGAATGGACTCCAGATCTGGCCTCTCGATGAAGAACAGGAGGTGACAGCGGCTCTGTATCGTGAAACGAGATAATTCTTCCTTCCTAATTTTTTCTGGAAAAATAGGTATTTATGGAGTTGGACTCAGTGTCTGCAGGGCCACCAGGTGGGCACAACCCACCTGGGCGCGCCTGAGGGGGGGGTGCCCTAGTATGTTGTGCTCACCCAGGGGGCCCCCTCCGGCGATTCTTGGCTCCAGTATTTTTTTTATTGCATAAAAATTCTCCACAAAGTTTCGTTCTGATCCGAGAAACTTTATTTCTGCCCAAAAACAACACCATGGTAGTTCTGTTGAAACAGCGTCAGTCCGGGTTAGTTTCATTCAAAACATGCAAATTAGAGTCCAAAATAAGAGGAAATCGTTAGGAAAAGTACATACGATGGAGACGTATCACATGTCCTCAAGATATTAACGGTATAAGAAGTTTCCTCGGTCATGCTGGCTTATGTAGAAGGTTTATTAAAGAATTCTCTAAAATTCTAGGCCTCTTACTAATCTCTTTCTCAAAGATATTCCTTTTGTTTTTGCTAATGATTGTTTAGAGCCTTTGAAATACTTAAGAAAGCCTTAACTTCTGCACCTATTGTTCAACCACCTGATTGGAACCTCCCGTTTGAAATTATGTGTGATGCTAGGTATTATGTTGTTGGTGTTGTTCTAGGACAAAGAGTTGATAAGAAATTAAATGTTATATACTACGCTAGAAAAACTATAGACAGTGCCCAAAGAAACTATGCTATTACTGAAAAGGAATTTTTAGCAGTTGTGCTTACTTCTGATAAATCCAGATCTTACATTGTTGATTCTAAAGTAATTGCTCACACCGATCATGGTAAACCTAGACTCATTAGGTGGGTTCTTTTGCTACAAGAATTTTACTTGCATATTCTTGATAGGAGGAGCTGAGAATCCCGTGGTGACAACTTGTCTAGGTTAGAAAATATTCTTAATGACCCACTACCTATTGATGATAGCTTTCCCAATGAGCGACTAGCTATCATAAATGCTTATCGTAATACTCCTTGGTATGCAGACTATGCTAATTATATTGTTGCTAAATTGATACCACCTACTTTTACATACCAACAAAAGAAAAAATTCTTCTTTAATTTAAGACATTACTTTTGGGATGACCCACATCTTTATAAAGGAGTAGATGGTATTATTAGACGTTGTATACTTGAGCATGAATAGGAACAAATCCTATGGAAGTGTCACTTCAAGGCTTAGAAAGGACACCATTTGGGAGACAGAACTGCACACAAGGTATTACAATCTAGTTTTTATTGGCCTACTCTTTTCAAGGATGCTCGTAAGTCTGTCTTATCTTGTGATGAATGTCAAAGAATTGGAAATATTAGTAGACGTCAGGAAATGCCTATGAATTAATCACATGTTATTGAACCATTCAATGTTTGGGCATTTGATTATTTGGGACCTTTTCCTTCCTCTAATGGGTATACACATATTTTGGTTGTTGTTGATTATGTCACTAAGTGGGTAGAAGCTATTCCCAGTAGTAGTCCCTAGATATTTAATGACGGTTCACATTTTATTCATGGTGCTTTCCGTAAATTGCTTGCTAGATATGATGTCAACCATAGAATTGCATCCCTTTATCACCCTCAGTCTAGTGGTCAAGTTGAGTTGAGTAATAGAGAAATAAAGTTAATTTTGCAAAAGATGGTCACAAAAGAATTGGTCCAAGAAACTTGATGATGCATTGTGGGCCTATAGAACTGCTTACAAAAATCCTATGGGTATGTCTCCATATAAAATGGTTTATGGAAAAGCATGTCATTTGCCTCTTGAGTTAGAACATAAAGCATATTGGGCAATTAAATAACTCAATTATGATTTCAAACTTGCCGATGAAAAGAGGTTATTTGATATTAGCTCATTAGACGAATGGAGAACCCAATCCTATGCAAATGCCAAATTATTTAAAGAAAAAGCTAAAAGATGGCATGACAAAAGAATCCAAAAAAGTTAAATGATGTCACCTATTACAGGTAGGATCAAGGACCCATCATAAGGAGTCACATGGGGCCCTGCACCACTATGTGTAGGTCCCTGGACCATACCAGCATTCGGATGCATATATCAGGAAGTCCACTCGGATGCCTCGATGGCTCTCGGATAACCACCCGTCACTTGGCTGGAAAACCACCACTCGGAATAAAGAGGTGAAGGGATTGCATGGGAGCTGCAACGGTCAGGGAATCCTAAGTCGCCCTTAAGGCGGAGTCAAGACTATTGTTACTTGTAACTGCTGTAGTAGAGGCTCTTTACACCTGTAACTGACGCAATCAATGGCATTAACTGCCTTGGTGACGTGAAGGGAATGGGGCTATGGCGCACTCTATATAAGCAACACTAAACCTCTGAAGCTAGGGTCGAGCTAGCTTTGTAACTTTATCCATAGAAACAAAACCAAGCCTCAGGGCATGAGACGCAGGCCTGTTACCTCCGCCGAGAGGGGCCTAAACTCGCTAAACACAGAGTGCTACACCTCCGCCGTAGCTTGGTTCTGCCCCTTATTCGTACCCCTAGTACTCATCGTCAGGATCGTAACCCCAACAGTTGACACCCACCGTGGGGCGAGGCGTCTATAAAAGTTTGATTAAGTAGGTGGATTTTTTCCTCATCATGTTAGTTCGTGGCAAAATCTGTTCCAGGATGCTCTTCTGTTGGCGAACGCAGTAATTTCATAATTTTCCTATGCACACTCAAGATCTATCATCGTGATGCATAGAAACGAGAGGGAAGAGTGTTATCCACATACCCTCGTAGACCGAAAGCGGAAGCATTATGACAACGCGGTTGATGTAGTCGTATGTCTTCATGATCCGACCGATCCTGGCACCGAAAGTACGACACCTCCGCGATCTACACACGTTTGGCTCGGTGACGTCCCGTGAACTCTTGATCCAGCAGAGTGTCAAGGGAGATCTTCGTCATCATGATGGCGTGATGACGGTGATGATGAAGCTATCGGCACAGGGCTTTGCCTAAGCACTGGAACGATATGACTGAGGTGGATTATGGTGGAGGGGGGCACGGCACACGGCTAAGACAATGTCTGTTGTTGTGTTCTAGGGTGCCCCCTGACCTCGTATATAAACGAGCAAGGGGGAGGCCGGCCGGCCCTAGGGGAGGAGTCCTCCTCCTAGTAGGAGTAGGACTTCCCCTTTTGCTAGTCCAACTAGGAGGGGGAAGGGGGAAGGAAGGAGAGGGGGAGGGAGAGGAAAGAGTGGCCACGCCCCCCTCCCCTAGTCCAATTCAGACTCCCTTGGGAGGGGTTGCGCCACCTCCTGGCTGCTGCCCTCTCTCTCCCCTAAAGCCCACTAAGGGCCCAATAACTTCCAGGGGGGTTCTTATAACCCTCCGGAACCAAAACCTCCCGGAACACTTCCGGTGTCCGAATATAGTCGTCCAATATATCAATCATTATGTCTCGACCATTTCGAGACTCCTCGTCATGTGCGCGATCATATCCGGGACTCCGAACTTCCTTCGGTACATCAAACCACATAAACTCCTAATACCGATCTTCACCAAACGTTAAGCGTGTGGACCCTACGGGTTCGAGAACTATGTAGATATGACCGAGACATGTCTCCAGTCAATAACCAATAGTAGAACCTAGATGCTCATATTGGCTCCCACATATTCTACGAAGATCTTTATTGGTCAAACCATATAAGAACATACTTTGTTCCCTTTATCATCGGTATGTTACTTGCCCGAGATTCGATCGTCGGTATCTCAATACCTAGTTGAATCTCGTCACCGGCAAGTCTCTTTAATCGTTTTGTAATGCATCATCCCGCAACTAACTCATTAGTCACATTGCTTGCAAGGATTATATTGATGTGCATAACCGAGAGGGCCTAGAGATACCTCTCCGACAATCAGAGTGACAAATCCTAATCTTGATCTATGCCAACTCAACAAAGACCATCGGAGACACCTGTAGAGCACCTTTATAATCACCCAGTTACGTTGTGATGTTTGGCAGCGCACTAAGTGTTCCTCCGGTATTCGGGAGTTGTATAATCTCATAGTCATAGGAACATGTATAAGTCATGAAGAAAGCAATAGCAAATAAACTAAACGATTAAGTGCTAAGCTAACGGAATGGGTCAAGTCAATCACATCATTCTCTAATGATGTGATCCCGTTAATCAAATGACAACTCGTGTCTATGGCGAGGAAACTTCACCATCTTTGATTCAATGAGCTAGTGAAGTAGAGACATACTAGTGACACTCTGTTTGTCTAGGTATTCACACATGTACTAAGTTTCCGGTTAATACAATTCTAGCATGAATGATAAACATTTATCATGATATAAGTTAATATAAAAAAACAACTTTATTATTGCCTCTAGGGCATATTTCCTCCAGTCTCCCACTTGCACTAGAGTCAATAATCTAGATTACACAGTAATGATTCTAACACCCATGGATTCTTGGTGTTGATCATGTTTTGCTCGTGACAGAGGCTTAGTCAACGGGTCTGCAACATTCAGATCCGTATGTTTCTTGCAAATATCTATGTCTCCCTCCTTGACTTGATCGTGGATGGAAATGAAGCGTCTCTTGATGTGCTTTGTTCTCTTGTGAAATCTGGATTCCTTTGCCAAGGCAATTGCACCAGTATTGTCACAAAATATTTTCATTGGACCTGATGCACTAGGTATGACACCTAGATCAGATATGAACTCCTTCATCCAGACTCCTTCATTTGCTGCTTCCGAAGCAGCTATGTACACTGCTTCACACGTAGATCCCGCCATGATGCTTTGCTTAGAACTGCACCAACTGACAGCTCCACCGTTCAATATAAATACATATCTGGTTTGTGACTTAGAGTCATCCGGATCAGTGTCAAAGCTTGCATCGACATAACCATTTATGATGAGCCCTTTGTCACCTCCATAAACGAAAAACATATCCTTAGTCCTTTTTAGGTATTTCAGGATGTTCTTGACCGCCGTCCAGTGATCCACTCCTGGATTACTTTGGTACCTCTCTGCTAAACTAATAGCAAGGCACACTCAGGTCTGGTACACAGCATTGCATACATGATAGAACCTAAGGCTGAAACATAGGGAATGACTTTCATTTTCTCTCTATCTTCTGCAGTGGTCGGGCATTGAGTCTGACTCAACTTCACACCTTGTAACACAGCCAAGAACTCTTTCTTTGCTTGATCCATTTTGAACTTCTTCAAAATTTTATCAAGGTATGTGCTTTGTGAAAGTCCAATTAAGCGTCTTGATCTATTTCTATAGATCTTGATGCCCAATATATAAGCAGCTTCACCGAGGTCTTTCACTGAAAAGCTCTTATTCAAGTATCCTTTTATGCTATCCAGAAATTCTATATCATTTCCAATCAACAATATGTCATCCACATATAATATTAGAAATGCTATAGAGCTCCCACTCACTTTCTTGTAAATATAGGCTTCTCCAAAAGTTTGTATAAAACCATATGCTTTGATCACACTATCAAAACATTTATTCCAACTCCGAGGTGCTTGCACCAGTCCATAAATGGATCGCTGGAGCTTGCAAACTTTGTTAGCATCCTTTGGATCGATAAAAGCTCCAGGTTGCATCATATACAACTCTTCTTCCAGAAATCCATTCAGGAATGCAGTCTTTACATCCATTTGCCAAATTTCATAATCAGAAAAAGCAGCAATTGCGAACATGATTCGCAAGGACTTAAGCATCGCTACAGGTGAGAAGGTCTCACCGTAGTCAACTCCTTGAACTTGTCGAAAACCTTGTGCAACAAGTTGAGCTTTGTAGACAGTAACATTACCGTCAGCGTCAGTCTTCTTCTCGAAGATCCATTTATTCTCGATGGCTTGCTGATCATCGGGCAAGTCAACCGAAGTCCACACTTTGTTCTCATACATGGATCCCATCTCCGATTTCATGGCCTCAAGCCATTTGGCGGAATTTGGGCTCATCATCGCTTCCTCTTAGTTCATAGGTTCATCATGGTCAAGTAACATGACCTCCAAAATAGGATTACCTTACCACTCTAGTGCGAATCTTACTCTGGTTGACCTACGAGGTTCAGTAGTAACTTGATCTGAAGTTACATGATCATCACCATTAGCTTCTTCACTAATTGGTGTAGAAGTCACAGGAACTTATTTCTGTGATGATACTTTCCAATAAGGGAGCAGGTACAGTTACCTCATCAAGTTCTACTTTCCTCCCACTCACTTCTTTCGAGAGAAACTCTTTCTCTAGAAAGGATCCATTCTTGTCAACGAATGTCTTGCCTTCGGATCTATGATAGAAGGTGTACCCAACAGTCTCTTTTGGGTATCCTATGAAGACACATTTATCCGATTTGGGTTCGGGCTTATCAGGTTGAAGCTTTTTCACATAAGCATCGCAGCCCCAAACTTTAAGAAACGACAACTTGGGTTTCCTTCCAAACCACAGTTCATAAGGTGTCATCTGAATGGATTTAGATGGTGCCCTATTTAACGTGAATGTAGCCGTCTCTAAAGCATAACCCCAAAATGATAGCGATAAATCAGTAAGAGACATCATAGATCGTACCATTTCTAGTAAAGTACGATTACGATGTTCGGACACACCATTGCTTATTTGTGGTGTTCCGGTGGCGTGAGTTCTTGAAACTATTCCGCATTGTTTCAAATGAAGACCAAACTCGTAACTCAAATATTCTCCTCCATGATCAGATTGCAGAAACTTTATTTTCTTGTTACGATGATTTTCCACTTCACTCTGAAATTCTTTGAACTTTTCAAATGTTTCAGACTTATGTTTCATTAAGTAGATATACCCATATCTTCTTAAATCATCTGTGAAGGTGAGAAAATAACGATACCACATGACTTCAATATTCATCGGACCACATACATCAGTATGTATGATTTCCAACAAATTTGTTGCTCGCTCCATTGTTCCGGAGAACGGCGTTTTAGTCATCTTGCCCATGAGGCATGGTTCGCAAATACCAAGTGATTCATAATCAAGTGATTCCAAAAGTCCATCAGAATGAGTTTCTTCATGCGCTTTACACCAATATGACCCAAACGGTAGTGCCACAAATAAATTGCACTATCATTATCAACTCTGCATCTTTTGGCTTCAATATTATGAATATGTGTGTCACTACTATCGAGATTCAACAAAAATAGACCAATTGTCGGTGTACTAGATTAGGGGTACCCTAGTATCCCGAACTTGTGCACGGGCAGTTGCAGCCCTCCGCGGCGAGGCTTACTGGGTGACCGCCAAGGTCCTCCGTGGTTCCTTTGCAGCCATTCAAGAACAAAATATTCAAGCTAGGGAGACAAGACCCCGGCAAGAGGAGCTTGCCGGGAAGGTCACCCAAGGCACTTAGTAGACAAGGCCCCGGCAAGAGAAGCTTGCCGGGAAGGCCACCTCAGGCACCTACAAGACAAGACCCCGGCGAGAGGAGCTTGCCGGGAAGGCCCGGTGAGCGACAAGCTTCCGGGCGCGACAAGACAACAACCGCGGCAAGGCGCTTGCCGCGGCAGACCACCTCTCCGTACCTACGCTCCAGCGCATCCACTAACGTGTCGCCCTGGGGCCTTTCCAGGCGCGCGTGGCGGGAGGCTGTGCAGCCAGCGGTGCGAGTGTGGCAAGCGGCTGACAAGTTTGCCATCGTGGCGGACGGTGGCGCCCACAACGGTCCCTGTTTGCACCGTTAGGGCGACAAGATGGGCATTTAATGCCTTTGTCCCCTGCCGTCGTGGTTAGGTATATTACAACATACCTTTGTACAAGTAGGTGTACCAACCATCTTTGTTTTCCATTTGTACCCCCATCTACGTTGCCACAGCCGGAGCCCCTTTGTGCATATAAAAGGAGGCCCATGCGCAACGTGAGAGAGGTTCGAACACTCTCACGCTTAGGTCTCGTTAGCAGCTGGAGTATCTTTGTAGCTCTCAGCGCTCCCTAGCAAGAACACAATACAAATCATACATGCAGCAGTAGGAGTGTTATCTCTCCGGAGAGCTCCGAAGCTGGGTAAACCTCTCGCGTGCTTCGCCTCGATCTGCTCTTCGTGCGACCTCCGCTCCACGCCGAACCGAAAGGGGCTCGGTCCGCCTGACCCTTAGGTTTTGGTGGGCCAGATCAGCCTGCCCCGATATCTTTGGCTTGCGTTGCTGGGGGCGTCGAGGTTGTGTGAACCTGATCCGGCGTCCACGCGAGCTAGATCTTCATCACCTTCATCAACATGCCACCGAAGAAGAAGGCTTCGGCGGCAGAAGCCCCGTCCACGTCGAACACACCGCCACCGGAGCAAACAGGTGGTGGGGTAGACGCCGGCGGGAGAACGGACGGCGACGGGGGCGCTCACGCTGCTGCCAAGGCCAAGGACAAGGCTGCGCAGACCTCGGCGTCCGTACATGCACCGCGCCCGTCTCAGGAAGCGCGGGACCGACAGCGTCATGGCACTCACAATGTCATACACTCGTTGGACCGAGATCGAGCTGGAGGATCCCGGGACGTTCAAGACCAGCATGCACGCCAACATGCTGGCGCGAGCGAGGCACGGTCGGTCGGACGGGATACTGCTCCTTCTAACATAGATAGAAGTCCGAGCATATCCCGCTCCTCGCGCCTTTCGCCACTGCCACCCACCACTCCAGCAGAAGCTCTGGCGAGAGCTCAACTGCTCTTGGATTACCCTCCAACGGCCGACAAGGTTGACGAGTGGAGGGCCACCATACAGAGTCTCATCGGCTTCGCCAACGGCGACGCTCCGTGGCAACCGAGTGCATCGCTGCCGCGGCAAGAATGCCAGACGCGAGCCGGTGGCGACGAGACTGGTGGGGGTGCAACCACCATGCACTCTCCGCCCCGAAGGCCAAGATCGCCGACTCGCCGGATCCACCTCGACAGCGACTCCACTGCGTCATCAGATCCACGAGCTCATCGCGATCGGCGCCAAGTGCTACACGATCGGACAGCAAGAGGACGCTCGAACTTCGCATCGGCGCCCAAGAGAAGCGCGACGTCAATCCGACAAGCGCGTCGGGCCTCTGTTCACATGCACGCCCGGAAGAACCAGGCGACTTGCCGTCAGACGGTGGGTTGCCCTGCGTTCACTCGTGAGCTGCGGCAAGTCCGATGGCCCAGCAAGAAAAAACTTCAAGCCAGACGTCGGAGAAGTACGACGGCAAGACGCATCCGTCGGAGTTCCTCGGCATCTACACCATCGCGGTGCGAGGCTGCGGGGCGAGACGACAAGATCCTTGCCAACTACTTCCCGGCGGTACTCAAGCCCAACGTCAGTCTGGCTCATGCACTTGCCGGACAACTCCATATCTTCTTGGGCAGATCTATGCCATCAGTTTGTCGACGCCTTTACAGGCGGCCACAAACCCCATGGTCAAGAAAGCGACCTTCATCTGCTCGCCCAGAAGGAAGGAGAATCCATGCGCAAGTATATTCAAAGATTCAGCCGTGTACGGACAACATCCCGGATGTCCACCCGCCACAGGTGATCGGTCGTTCCATCGAGCGTGTGAAACCGCAGGATGCGGAGGAGATGGCGATGTACAAAATCGAAGACGTCGATGAGCTATACGCCTGGCCGACAAGTGTGCATCGCGTCTTTGAGGAGGAGAAGACTCCCCTGAGAGAATACCGAGGCAGGAGGATCTGACAGTGAAGAAACCGCCCGGGCAAAGAAGAGCCGGCGGCGGGGCAACAAGAAAAAGAAAGGCAGAGATGTGCTAGTTGTTGAGCAGTCCGGCAACGGAGGTGGCGACAAGAAAGCCAAGGCTGGTAGCTCCGGCAAGGAGGTAGCTGCTGGCACCAACCACCACTGTGGCGGCCACGACAAGCGGGACGGCTCCGGCAAGCAGTACTGCAAGATCCACCGCACCAAGGGCCATGACCTCCAGAGCTGCAAGAAGGTAGAGCAGCTTGTCGAGCAACAGAAATCTGAATACGAGCGACGCGACAAGGAGAAGGCCCAGGAAGGTGCTGGAGGAGCCAGCAGGAAACGTCCCGGCCGGGGAGGGCGCCGCGGCAAGGCCAAGCAGCGGCAAGGAGACAGGCCTCCCCGCGGCCGCGACAAGGATGAAGACGAAGACGACGATGAAGACATGGATGATGACGACGCCGATGAGCAGGAGTTCCAGAAAGCCACGGAGGTCCTGCGTTGTGGCGGTGCTTCTCTGCACTCCTCCCACCGCCAGCTCAAGCAGTGGATGCGGGAGGTCAATGCAGCAGAACCATCCATCGAGTCACGCAAGCCTCTGAAATGGTCCAGCACGCCTATCATCTTTGATATTGAGGACCACCCTGATCACAGAATCGCTGCGATCGGGTGCTTGCGGATGTTGGTTTCACCAACTATCCGAAACCTCATGGTCACCAAGATGTTAGTTGACGGTGGGGCGGCTTGAATCGATCTCCTCCACGGTGCTCCAGAAACTCCAAATCCCTGATGGCGAGCTCGAAGAGACCGGCACTTTTCAAGGAATCAATCCGGGAAGGAGCAAACCGAAGGGAAAGATCACGTTGCCGGTGACATTTGGCAGCGAGCTGAACTTCAGGACTGAGAGGGTCACTTTCGACGTTGCTGATTTTCCATTGCCTTACAATGGAATACTTGGTCGTCCAGCACTCGCCAAGTTCATGGCGGCCTCTCACTATGCCTACAACCTCCTGAAGATGCCAGGCCCGATAAGTGTCATCTCTGTCACTGGCGACAAGAAGGATGCTCTTATCTGCGCCGACAAGATCTACCGGGAAGCAGCAGTCGCGATAGATTGCAAGCCACTTGTCACCGAAGCTCCGGGGAAGAAGAAGACCAAGTCCAGCAAGAGCTCTGATGCCCACTCCGGCAAGCGCACCTCCTCGGAGTGCTGCGCTACCGTCGAGGACGCACCATCGAGCTCCACCGGCAAGTATAAGAAGACGATGACAGCTCCACCAGAGACCAAGAAGGTGTCTGCCAAGGAGGACGGCACTGGTGGTACCTTCACCATCAGTGCCTCTCTCGACCCCAAATAGGAAGGCGCGCTCGTTACTTTCCTGCGGGCGAACGTCGACGTGTTTGCGTGGCAACAGTCTGACATCCCCGGTGTTCCCAGGAAAGTAATTGAGCACCGTCTTGCTGTTTGCCCTCATGCGCGGCCCATCAAGCAGAAAGTCAGGAAGCAAGCAGTGGAGCGTCAAGAGTTCATCGCGGAAGAAATCAAGAAACTGGAAGCAGCAGGCCTTGTCAGAGGAGTGCTCCATCCTACGTGGTTGGCCAATCCTGTAGTTGTGCGCAAGGCTAACGGGAAATGGAGGCTTTGTATCGACTTTGCAGATGTCAATAAAGCTTGTCCCAAAGATCCATTTCCCTTGCCGCGCATCGACCAGATTGTTGACTCCACGGCCGGATGTGATTTGCTTTCATTTCTGGATGCATATTCATGATATCATCAGATCTTCATGGCAGAAGAGGACGAGGAGAAGACCGCATTCATCACCCCATGTGGCACATACTGCTTTGTGCGGATGCCCTTCGGGTTAAAGAATGCTGGTTCAACATTTGCAAGAGTAGTTCATGATGCTTTTGAGCCGCAAATGCACAGAAATGTGGAAGCATACATGGATGACATAGTGGTCAAAAGCAAGGACAAGGCGACCCTGGTTCAAGATTTAGATGAAATCTTTGCAAATCTACGCAAGATCAACCTCAAGCTCAACCCCGAGAAGTGCGTGTTTGTAGTCCCTTCCGGCAAGCTTCTCGGGTTCTTCGTGTCTCAGCGGGGAATTGAAGCCAATCCCGACAAGATCAAGGCCATTGAGTAGATTGAAGCACCGAAGCGCGTCAAGGATGTACGAAGACTTGCCGGTTGCGTAGCTGCTCTCAGCAGGTTTATCTCTAGATCTGCTGAGCGCACCCTGCCGTTTTTCAAAATTTTGAAAAAGGCAGGTCCGATACAATGCACTCCGGAAGCGGAGGCAGCGCTGCAGGATTTGAAGAGATACTTGTCCTCCACTCCAACACTTTTCGCACCTAGACCAGAAGAGAAGTTGCTGCTATATATAGCAGCAACCAATCAAGTGGTTAGTGCTGCGTTAGTAGCGGAGAGGGAGGCGGATGATGAGCTAGCAACCACGGCAGACACATCCAACGACAAGCGGTAACCGCCCGGCAAGCTCTGGTCCCGACAAGGACGAATCTGCAGAGCGCATGAGCGGATCACGAGAAAAGGATGGTGCGGCGCCCAGTTTACTTTGTCGGTTCCCTTCTGCGGGGCTAGATCAAGGTACTACGGTGTGCGAAATAGCTTTTCGGCCTCCTCATGGCCTCGAGAAAGCTGCGCCATTACTTTCGAGCACATGAAATCCACGATTGTCACTCGCTTTCCGCTGAAGAGGATACTGCAGAATCCAGAGGCAACAGGCAGGATTGCCGAGTGGGCACTGGAACTGTCAAGCTTTGGCCTCAAGTTTGAGAGCACTTCAACTATCCAAAGCAGAGCATTAGCGGAGTTCATAGCAGAATGGACGCCGACACCACATGAAGAAATTCCAGAGACGAGCATTCCCGTCAAGGAAGCAAGCAAAGAGTGGCTGATGTACTTTGATGGTGCCTTCTCGCTGCAAGGCGCCGGTGCCGGCGTGCTGCTTTTCGCACCCACCGGAGAGCACCTCAAGTACGTAGTCCAGATGCACTTTCCCAAGGAGCAAGCAACAAACAATACAGCAGAGTATGAAGGTTTGCTTGCCGGTCTCAGGATCGCCGTGGACCTTGGGATCAAGAAGCTCATTGTCAGGGGTGACTCACAACTTGTTATCCGCCAAGTGAACAAGAATTATCAGAGTCCGTTGATGGAAGCTTATGTTGATGAAGTGAGGAAGCTGGAAGAGCACTTTGACGGCCTGCAGATGGAATATATTCCAAGAGCCCAGAATGACATTGCTGATGGCCTGTCAAAGTGCGCCGCACTTAAGCTACCTGTGGAACCAGGGATTTTCGTGCTCAAGCTGACTCAACCGTCTGTAACACCGCCAATCAAGCTGGACAGAGCAAGAAGAGGAAGTTGATCTCTGGTGACTACTTTCCGGCAGAAGCTTCCCGCCGCCGCCAAGAAGGTCCCCAAGATCGACACCAACAGAGCTGAGGGCGATCTGCTCCGACAAGCCCTGTGGTTTGTTTCATTGAAGCGGGCGCTCCCGACAAGTTTTGTTCCGCAAGCTTGCCGGGAACGTCAAGCTCGGTGAGCCACGAGTTCTTGCCGTGGAAGCTGATGCTCCCGCAGCAGCAGATGTGCCTTTAGTCCTTGTTGTCGAGCCGCAAGCTCCAAAGACGGGCGCAGCAGATTGTCCATTTCCTTGAGACAGAGAACTTCCCGAAGAGCAAGAAGAAGCGGAAAGAGTAGCCCGGCGATCGGTATGTACCAGTTTGTCGACAACACAATCGCATGTAAGAAGACTCAACGGGTGAAATTGAAGTGTATTCATCGGAAGACGGACAAAAGCTGTTGGCGAGAGATACATGGAGGCATATGTGGTCACCACATTGGCGCGAGCACTTGCTTAAGCAAAGCGTTCCGGCAAGGTTTCTTTGGCCGACAGCCCTCCGTGATGCAACCGCACAAATAACCAAGTGTGAAGCGTGCGGTTCCATTCCAAGCAGACACACCAGCCAGCTCAAGCTCTCGGGCGATCCCTTTATCCCGCCATTTTCGGTCTGGGAGCTTGACATCCTCGGCCCCTTCCCCGAAGCCGTCGGGGCTTTGAGTACTTATGCGTTGCCATCGACAAGTTCACAAAGTGGCGGAAGTGGAAGCGATGAGGAAGGTGACAGACGATCAACAGTCAAGTTCTTGGTCGATTGTTTGCCGTTTGGAATCCCTAACAGGATCATCACCGACAACGGCACATAGTTCACAAGCCGCACCTTCATGCGATGCGTCCAAGATCTTGGCGCCAAGGTTCGCTTCGCTTCATTGCTCATCCGAGAAGCAACGGTCAAGCGGAGAGGGCAAATGCTGAAGTCTTGTCGGGCTCAAGACCAGAACTTTCGGCAGGCTGCACAAGTGCGGAAGAAAGCTGGATTGAGGAGCTGCCGGTGGTTCTTTGGTCGATCGGAACGACGCCAAATCGAGCCACCGCCGGACACCTTTCGCTCTAGTCTATGGAGCAGAGGCAGTTCTCCCCACGGAACTTCGTATAAGGATCGCCTCGAGTGCTCGCTTATGATGAGCTTGAGCAAGAGCAGCTGCGACAAGATGACGACCGCTGCTCCTTGAGGAAGATCGTCTTGATCTTTGTCTGACGAGCTGCTCGGTACCCGGCAAGCTTTGCGCCGCTACCATAGCCGCAAAGTCAATGCCGAAGTCTCGAGGAAGGCGACCTTGTTCTTGGTAGCGTTCAGTCCGCCAAGAATTCCAACAAGTTGACGCCAAAGTGGGAAGGCCCTTATCGGGTGAAACGAGTCACTAGGCCTGGCGCTGTCCGCCATGAAACCGAAGATGGCATTCCGGTGAGCAACTCCTGGAATATTGAGCATCTTCGTAAGTTTTACCCGTAGGGCGCGGTTGCCGGAACTTGTTCCGGCAACCACCTTTTGTACAAGTCCCGCCACCGATGCATGTAATCCTTTGTACAAAGCGGCGCAGACCCGTGCATTAGTAAAGCTAAGCGTGCTTCAAGCACCTTGTCGATTTCATGCTTTTTCACTTCTATTTTGCATGCATTATCTGACACTTTGTGCAGCACCTACTCCTGGTAAGTAATAATGAGCCACAAGGCTCCATATCTTTATTTTCTCTTCTTTCTCTTTCTCAAAGAAAGGAAGGTTCCCTCGCACACAAGTTTGCCGGGGGGGGAAAGGAGAAGATAATGGTGTGGACCAAACATCGCTCAAGGAAATCTAGCCTTACCGGGAAGCAAACGATAGAAAAGCTAAGTTGCCAAAGTTTGAGCAATCAGTTTTAAAAATTTTAAGTTATTTTCCATGAACGACCGAACTTTGTATGGAAAACCTGTGCGCAGAGGAACCAATTCGTAGCTAGTTGCGCCCTTACTTTGTTTCGAGTCCGCTCAACAACTTAAGTGAGCTGCGACTAGTTGCGACAAGGTTGCTTGTCGGAAGCGGCACCGCCGGCAGGCTGCTGACGTTCCGCACTCAGCGCTCGCGGCTCAGGTGCCCGCGCCGACAAGTCCCCTAAAAGCGTAAGGCAAAAACATACAAAGGAAGGAATCAAGTAAAGGAAATAGCATAGCAATTGATATCCAAAATAAAGTTATATTACAAGATAGCTTGCCGCAGCTCTAATGGATTGTTCCTATGACATGATTAGCAGCGGCGAGAGCAAGAAAAAAAAACGGGCGGCCTAATCTACGCGGCCACCCTCAACCCTCTTGATTCCGCTCACCCTGTCCACAATGGGTGCGACAAGGGCCTTGAGCGCCTCCACATCGACATCCGGCGGCAGAGACTTGAGGACGTTGGTGAAGTTGAGGCCCGGATTGCGGAAGGCCACCTTCATCAGCACCTTTTGGAGGGCTCCCGCGCAGATCTGGCGCGACTCCTCGGCCAGCAGTTTTGGGACCTCTTCCCGGAGTCGCTGGAGGCCCGTCGCCACGCCCTTGAAGAATAAGCTAAGCTTGGCGCTGGGTTGGAGGTGCTCGTCGGAGGAGTATCCGAGATCCACCATCCCCAGCTCCATCAGCTCGTTGTGGATGGCGGCAGCAGTATCCACGAGACCTTCGGTCCAGTGGTCCACACTCTCCGTCAAGGTGCTCTGGGCGGCAACAACATTCGCCAACAGCTCCTCGTCGGCCTTGATCTTCTCCTTCAAGGCCGCCTCCCGCTCCTTGGCGCCGTCCAGCGTCTGAGTCAAAGTAGTCAGCTTCAACTCGAGATCTGCATTGGAGTCCCTGGCGGCGCTGAGCTCCTTGCTCCTCTCGGCGAGACGGCCCTGCAGCTCGCCAAGAGTGTAGGCGTCCTTCTCGCGCTCGTGCTTGAGTGTGGCGAGCTCCTCGCCGCTCTTCTTGAGGCTAGCCTCCAATTGCGCCACTTTTGTCTCCAGCTCCTTCTTGGCGGCCTCGGCAGCCGCGGCGGCATCCCTTGCCTCCTTGAGAGCCCCGCCAAATGTTTCCTTGCGCATGGCGAGATCCTCCTCGTGGCTGTCCAGGTTGACCTTCCGCTGCGCCAGCTCACTTTCCTGCGCGGACAGCTTCTCGGCGGCAAGCCGCTGTTCCTCCTCAGCTGCAACCTTCTCGAGGATGAAGGCCGTGCGCTCCTCGGCGAGTTGCTCCCGCTCCTCCGCCAAGGACCGGAGAGCTTCCTGGTTGCGGCCCCGGAGCTCCTCCGCGCGCTTCACAATATCTGCTCCCGCCTTTGTGACAAGGGCCTCCCGGGATGCCAGTTTGGCTTGTCGGGCGCGGTAGAGCGACAGCAGCTTCGCGGCTGCTCCTCCTCGGGCTTCGCTGCTGCTGCTTAGCGCGTCAACTAGCGTCGGCCAGCCGGAGGCGAGCAGCTCTTCGTCGAAGGTTTCTCCTTCGGTGAGCCTGAGCTTGACTCCCATGGGAGCTTGATGAAGACGCCCGTCGCCGGCCTTCAAGTAAGGCGCTGGCTGGGGCTCTTGAACTGGCAGCTGCAAATGGCGGGGAATCGGCGGTCGGTGTAGCGCTGGCGCTCATCGCCCTCGGGGCCGTCGGTCGATTTCGGACCCTCGCCCGGCTTCTGCGGCGGCAGCTTCGGTGGCCTCTTCGCCGGCAGGCTCGTCAGCGCCGGCTTCTTCTCCCACGGCGGCGACTTCGTCAGTGTTGCCGCACGCGTCCTCCTCACCGGCGACCTCGGTCTCCATTGGCTCTGTGGCGGACGGATGAAGAAAGTCAAGCAAATATCCAAAGATAGAATCAGAAGAAGAAAAACACAAGGGAAATACTCATGCAAGAAGGTTACCTGCGCCGGGGGCTGCGGTCATGGTCTCCGCCGCCAAGGGATCGCTGGTGCCGTCCCTTGCCGGAGAAGGCTCCCTTGCCGGAGAAGGTTCCCTTGCCGGAGAAGGCTCCCTTGCGGGAGCGCTCCTTGCCGGGAATCCACCCTTGGCGGCGTGGTCGAAGCAGAAGGAGGCTGCTCTGCTTCTACACAAGTCAACAGTCAGATATCAGCAAAGGAAAAAAGCACCCATGCACGCCAAACAGCAAGAAATAGACCATATACTTACGCTGGGGGCTGCTTTGAAGGAGAGTTGCCTCACCCGGCAAGGTTGTCTCAGACGCGCCTCCTGCCGTCGCAGTGGGTTCGTCCTCAACGACAATCACCGGGGTCTTGGCCCTCTTCGACATCCTCTGGGCCAGCGTCCTCAAAAAAGGAATGGATTCAGAGTAAAGCAGATCAGATACAAGACGAGGCAACAAATCGAAGAATTACAAGGACAACAAGGAATCTTACTCTTCCTCTTCTTCGTCGGAGCTGAGCACGGAGAGGTCGAATTCTGGCCCGCCTCCGGTACGACGAGGCGGAGGAGTGGGCTCCCTTGGACGCTTGGCGGGAGCCGGACCGGTGGCCTGCGAGGGCCCCGCCCCGGTTGCCGCAGCGGTGTGAGCTGCTCCCGCGGTGGAGCGCGTCCCGCGGCGCTGCGGCTGTTGGCCCGTCTGCCGCCCCGCTGCGTCTCCGGCCCTGCGAAGACGCCTTCTTGGTGGAGCCGGTTGCTCCGCTCGCGGCAAGCTGCCTGGAGGTGGAGAGGATGCGCCCTCGGCGGGCTCGCTCGACTCGGCCTCAGGCTCGGCAAGATCTTCCTCGCCGGTGAACTCCTTTCGCTCGACAAGGCTTGCTGCCTCGGCTGCCTCTGCCTCCTCCACAGTAAAGCCAAATTACGCCCATGACAGCGGCCTGCCGCTTCTTCTAGTTTGGTGGCGTCGCGCGCATCTAAATGCGTCGATGGTGTCGCAGGTGAGGCCCCTCTGCTCATTGGGGCGGACCGGCATCTCCGCTAGATTGTCGAAGAACTGCCGCACGACGTCGTCTGCCGGCTCTTGCCAAGTGGGGACAATTCCGTGGGAGTCGCTGGCGGCATCATTACGCGGATGCGGTCAGCGGCGAGTTGTTGCACTGTGAACGACGCCCCTCGGCAACCTAAACATCTCCGGATGGTCAGGATCAGGCTTGAACAGCTCTAAGAGCATTGCGTCAAGCTCCAAGACGGTGAAGTAGAAGTTGAGGCCTGGGCGCAGCCTCATGATGTCTGCTGCGTTCTGGAATTCCCAGGCAGGTCTCCTCCTCTCTGCAAGGGAAGCGTCTGTGGCGAAGAAAGTCTGCCAACAGTCCCTCTGATGAGTCCGGCAAGTCTGAGGCGGAGGATTCGGTAATCGCGATCTTCAACCTAGCATCCTCCGGGGCCAGATTGCTCCGATCATTGCCGCATACTCTTTGGGGTTTGGCGCTGGGCGGTAAAAGGCTGCGGGTTCTCCTCAACGATCCAGCACCAATCTGCCCTCCACTCCTCCCATTTGCTACGAAGCTCTCCCTCCAGATAGGCCTCCTTCTTGCCAACCCTAGAGACCCAAGCAATTCCTCCGGCAAGCGGCTCTCCTCTCTCGGCTCGGGGCAAAAAGAAGTGACGAAAAAGAGCTACATTTGGGTGGACTCCGACAAAGTTTTCGCAGAGATGTGCGAAAACTGCCATGGTCAGAACGGCGTTGGGGGTGAAATCAAGGAGGCGGAACCCGTAGGTGTTCATAATGTCGCAAAAGAACTCAGAGAAGGGCGGGCAGAGCCCGCAGTAGTAGAAGATCACGAAGAAGGGATACCCCGTCGGGGCCAGTTCTGCAGCAGCGGTGGGGAGTACCTTCGTTCGCGGATCTTGTAGCGTCTCCATCGACCGAGAAGAGGTAGTAGTTCTCCCTCGGCTCCCTCGCGGCGGTGAGGGGGAAGACAACCCGCTCCTTCCATAGCGCCACGAGTCATAGCGCCTCGGCCGACTTCACGGTCTTCACCTTGTCGGCTTCGGGCCCATGGCGGAGGCGGTGGAGGAGGTCGACGGCGTTGAGTGTCTTTGGTGGCGATGAAGCGGGCGCCTCTCTTTTCGGCCTCGAGAAGAAGGGGGGCAGCGGTGGTTTTCGATGGGACAGCGGCGGCAAGGTAAGCGGCGTGCCCCTGCTTCCCCTGCTTATAAAGGGGGAGGGGGCAGACGTTCCGATTTCCCGAATAAAGAAACCCCCACGACCTCGCCCACGATCTCTCACACGACGCCACGTTCGGTGCGTGCCGTTCGTGGGGGACGTGGTGGGTCCGGGGTGAGTTACGGTGTGACCCGGGCCGCGTGTGCCCGTGCCCTGTTTTGGGCCTGGCCCAACAGCGCTCGGCACCGTGTGTGGCCCAGGCCCGGGGGCTCCTGTCGGTGTACTAGAGTAGGGGTACCCTAGTATCCCGAACTTGTGCACGGGCAGTTGCAGCCCTCCGCGGCGAGGCTTACCGGGTGACCGCCAAGGTCCTCCGTGGTTCCTTTGGAGCCATTCAAGAACAAAGTATTCAAGCCAGGGAGACAAGACCCCGGCAAGAGGAGCTTGCCGGGAAGGTCACCCAAGGCACTTAGTAGACAAGGCCCCGGCAAGAGGAGCTTGCCGGGAAGGCCACCTCAGGCACCTACAAGACAAGACCCCGGCGAGAGGAGCTTGCCGGGAAGGCCCGGTGAGCGACAAGCTTCCGGGCGCGACAAGACAACAACCGCGGCAAGGCGCTTGTCAGCAGACCACCTCTCCAGAGCCACGCTCCAGCATCCACTAACGTGTCGCCTGGGCCTTTCCAGCGCTGCGTGGCGAGGTCTGTGCAGCCAGCGGTGCGAGGTGGCAAGTGGCGCTGACAAGTTTGCCATCGTGGCGGACGGTGGCGCCCCTGACGGTCCCTGTTTGCACTGTTAGGGCGACAAGATGGGCATTTAATGCCTTTGTCCCTGCCGCCGTGGTTAGGTATATTACATCGCATACCTTTGTACAAGTAGGTGTACCAACCACTGTTTTTCCATTTGTACCCCCATCTACGTTGCCACCGTCGGAGCCCCTTTGTGCATATAAAAGGAGGCCCATGCTAGCGTGAGAGGGGTTCGAACACTCTCACGCTAGGTCTTGTTAGCAGCTAGAGTATCTGTAGCTCTCAGCTCCCTAGCAAGAACACAATACAAATCATACATGCAGCGGTAGGAGTGTTATCTCTCAGGAGAGCTCGAAGCTGGGTAAACCTCTCGCGTGCTTCGCCTCGATCTGCTCTTCGTGCGACCTCCGCTCCCCGCCGAACCGAAAGGGGCTCGGTCCGCCGGCCCCATAGGTGTTCGTGGGCCAGATCAGCCTGCCCCGACACCAATCTTCCAGGGTGCATGACCATAAAAGATATTACTCATATAAATAGAACAACCATTATTCTCTGATTTAAATGAATAACCTCCTCGCATCAAACAAGATCCAGATATAATGTTCATGCTTAACGCTGGCACCAAATAACAATTATTCAGGTCTAAAACTAATCCCGAAGGTAGATGTATAGGTTGCGTGCCAACTCCGATCACATCGACTTTGGAACCATTTCCCACGCGCATCGTCACCTCGTCCTTAGGCAATCTTCGCTTAATCCGTAGTCCCTGTTTCGAGTTGCAAATATTAGCAATAGAACCAATACCAAATACCCAGGCACTACTACGAGCATTAGTAAGGTACACATCAATAACATGTATATCACATATACCTTTGTTCACCTTGCCATCCTTCTTATCCGCCAAATACTTGGGGCAGTTCCGCTTGCAGTGGCCAGTCCCTTTGCAGTAGAAGCACTCAGTCTCAGGCTTAGGTCCAAACTTGGGCTTCTTCACTTGAGCAGCAACTTGCCTGTCGTTCTTCTTGAATTTCCCCTTCTTCCATTTACCCTTTTTCTTGAAACTGGTGGTCTTGTTGACCATCAACACTTGATGCTCTTTCTTGATTTCTACCTCTGCAGCCTTTAGCATTGCGAAGAGCTCAGGAATTGTCTTATCCATCCCTTGCATATTATAGTTCATCACAAAGCTCTTGTAGCTTGGTGGCAGTGATTGAAAACCTCTGTCAATTAAACTATCATCAGGAAGATTAATTTCCAGTTGAATCAAGTGATTGTTATACCCAGACATTTTGAGTATATGCTCACTGACAGAACTATTCTCCTCAATTTTGCAGCTGTAGAACTTATTGGAGACTTCATATCTCTCAGTCTGGGCATTTGCTTGAAATATTAACTTCAACTCCTGGAACATCTCATATGCTCCATGACGTTCAAAACGTTGTTGAAGTCCCGGTTCTAAGCCGTAAAGCATGGAACACTGAACTATCGAGTAGTCATCAGCTTTTCTCTGCCATACATTCATAACATCTGGCGTTGCTCCTGCAGCGGGTTTGGCACCTAGCGGTGCTTCCAGGACGTAATTCTTCTGTGCAGCAATGAGGATAATCCTCAAGTTACGGACCCAGTCCGTGTAGTTGCTACCATCATCTTTCAACTTAGCTTTCACTAGGAACACATTAAAATTCAACGGAACAAAAGCATGGGTCTATCTACAGCAACATAGACATGCAAAATACTATCAGGTACTAAGTTCATGATAAATTAAAGTTTAATTAATCAAATTACTTAAGAACTCCCACATAGATATACATCCGTCTAATCATCTAAGTGATCACGTGATCCAAATCAACTAAACCATGTCCGATCATCACCTGAGATGGAGTAGTTTTCAATGGTGAACATCACTATGTTGATCATATCTACTATATGATTCACGCTCAACCTTTCGGTCTCAGTGTTCCGAGGCCATATCTTCATATGCTAGGCTCGTCAAGTTTAACCCGAGTATTCTGCATGTGCTAAATTGGCTTGTACCCGTTGTATGTGAATGTAGAGCTTATCACACCCGATCATCACATGGTGTCTTGGCATGATGAACGTTCGCAATGGTGCATACTCAGGGAGAACACTTGTACCTTGAAATTTGTGAGAGATCATCTTATAATGATACCGCCGAACTAAGCAAAATAAGATGCATAAAGGATAAACATCACATGCAACCAATATAAGTGATATGATATGGCCATCATCATATTGTGCCTTTGATCTCAATCTCCAAAGCACCGTTATGATCACCATCGTCACATTTGCGACACATTGATCTCCATCGTAGCATCGTTGTCATCTCACCAACTATTGCTTCTACGACTATCACTATTGCTTAGTGATAAAGTAAAGAAATTACATGCCGATTGCATTTCATACAATAAAGCGACAACCATATGGCTCCTGCCAGTTGCCAATAACTGTGTTACAAAACATGATCATCTCATACAATAAAATTTAGCATCATGTCTTGACCATATCGCATCACAACATGCCCTGCAAAAACAAGTTAGATGTCCTCTACTTTGTTGTTGCAAGTTTTACGTGGCTGCTACGGGCTGAGCAAGAACCGTTCTTACCTACGCACCAAAACCACAACGATTTTTTGTCTAGTGAGCTATTTTAACCTTCAACAAGGACCGGGCGTATCCACACTCGATTCAACTAAAGATGGAGAAACTGACACCCGCCAGCCACCTGTGTGCGAAGCACGTCGGTAGAACCAGTCTCGCGTAAGCGTACGCGTAATGTCAGTCCGAGCCGCTTCATCCAACAATACCGCGGTATCAAAGTATGACATGCTGGTAAGCAGTATGAATATTTTCCTATTCTATGAACATGTGTGTGCGTGTGCGTGTGTGTGTGTGTGTTTAACAGCATGTGTGTGTTATAGAGAGCGACAGATCGACCTACTCCTACAGAGAGATGGTGTGTAGTGTATGATTTTAGCCACGAGAGTCAGTGCATCCTCTCGTTTCCGGGCATCCGGTAGGGACATTCGGACAGCTACCACGCCTGCTCCTGACCAGCATGGCCCACCCAAAGCCCCTCCATCGGCCGCGCGCGCTTCCCACCCGAAACGGTCAGCGCCGCTCCAAAGAATCGGTGCCGCATTCATGCCCGGGCAGAGCGGACGTGACCTCTCACTGGCTCCTGCGTTGAAGGGAGAAGCGGATTCAAGAGTGATGGTTGCTTCGTCCGTCCAACTTACTGCTGGGTCTATGTGATTTGTCGGCTCATTGTTCATTATTACTGAGGTGGTAGGACTGCTGGATGTCCCACGCTTTCGGCGAAAGGAGGTACTACTAGATTACAATTTTCTCCATTCTTAAGGCGGAGGAGTGCAAGAGCATTGAGAACACGTTGGCTAAGTGATTACATGGCCCACCTAACAGTATCACCATATTTTCTGGACACCGTGCGACACCTAACTCTTTACATAGTACTCCGTCTGTTCCTAAATATAATTCTTTGTAGAGATTCCACTAGGTGGACTACATACGGAATAAAATGAATGAATCTACACTTAAAATGCATCCATATACATTCGTATGTGGTTCATGGTGAAATCTCTACAAAGACTTATATTTAGGAACGGAGGAAGTACTAGTATAGTACACACTGTAATTTATCAGCAAGATAGTGCAATGCTGTGAAGCTTCTAGCTTCTGTTACATGTATCTTGCGTCCAAGGTTGCCCGTTGCAACATTTCGTCAAATACAAAGGAGACTAACATGCATGCTATTGCATCTGAATGATTGACAGATCATAGCAAATATTGGTTCCTCAAAAAGATCACAGCAAATATGTACTCCCTCCATTCCAAAATAAGTGTCTCAACTTTATGCAGGGGGTGTTTGTTTCCAGGGACTTTTTAGTGTAGGGACTAGAAAAAGTCCCTCTTAGAGACTTTTTAACCAAATAGGAGGGACTACTAGGGACTAAAACTTGCTTTTTGGGACTTAATGAAGAAGACTCTCAAGGAGAGACTTTTTTGTGACTTTTCCAACAATGCCCCTCCCTACACCCATTGCCCCGCCGCCCCATGGTGTTGTTTGGTTGTTAATTTTCTGTATATTGGGGGTAACATGGTCATTTAATAACCTCTACGGAGGGACTAGGGACTTTTTAGTCCCTGAAAACAAACATGGAGGGACTTTTTAGTTGGAACTAGAAAAAGTCCTAGGACTTATGAACCAAACAGGGCCTCAATATGGACTACATACGGAGCGAAATGAGTGAATCCACACTCTAAAATACGTCTCTATACATCAGTGTTTGTAGTATGTACTAGTAGTTCATATAGAAATCTACTAAAGGACATATATATTCCAAACAATATGATAATATCTCTAACCAAGGTAGTAGGTACGAGGAGTAAACGGAGGGAGTAGTAAAATTTTCTCCTCGTCCTGTGAGCCACCGCCCGCATGGGCGAGGGAGCGGGCGTAAGGCGTACAGTACTACTACTAGTAAGCAAGTTTAACCTCATCCTGCGAGCCACCGCGCCTGTGGGTGGGGGAGACATCATACTAAGCAAGCTTCTCCTCATTCTGCAAGTTGACGGGACACATGAAAAGTACTCCAGCGTATAGAGCCTTGCCTCTAAGGTAGGCCCCACATGGTTTGCCTATTTTTTGATATAATGCGTCAAGTCGCAATTTGTTTGTTCACCGGTGGTGGACGATCCTCCCTCCATCAAGTGGACAACCAGTACATGTGTCAAGTTACCACGTGGGCTGCCTTTTCAAATGCAATGAGCTCCACCGTGTACCCAGCAGTGTGGTTGGGAAAGAGAGGCAGAATGCGTAAGCCTGCGTGCACCTCTTCTCTTCATGCATGTCCCCCAC
The DNA here is from genome assembly GCA_021605145.1 of Aegilops bicornis. Lineage (NCBI taxonomy): Eukaryota > Viridiplantae > Streptophyta > Magnoliopsida > Poales > Poaceae > Aegilops > Aegilops bicornis. Next base: position 285,636,230 of record CM038671.1, read on the forward strand.
CTATGTGGGTGTGTGTGAGAGAGATACAAACATAGGCAAACGGCTTGTGCGTTCGTTAGTGTTTTTTGGTTTTTTGGGGGGGGTTGATTTCGTGAATTTATTTGTCGGAATATGTGTCGATGACATCTTAAACAAAATTTTGCATGCAATGTGTGTCAAATGGAGGCCTATCCATATCATATATAGAGGGACGGGCGATCCACGAGAAGAGAGGGAGGGGTCATAGATATCAATAGAGTCGAAGAGAGGATCAAGTGGGTGGGTGCGAGATCGATGAAGAGAGCCATCGAAATTGTGTGTGTGTGCAAGTCAAAGATATAGGGCGGTGACCTCACCGGAACGTCGGAGGGCACAGTAAAGTTTGTGTGTGGCAGGGAGACATGACTAGAGCACTTTCGATGTATCGGTGTGTGTGTGTGGGTGGGGGGGGGGGCGGGGTAGGCAGAGGCCTAACTATAGAGGTAGAACGACTCGTATATGTGTTGAGAAGGAGAGACCCAGCTATGTCTTGAGGGAGATCGACAACATCAAGATGCACAAGACGCCGAGGCGCAACGCCAAGAACAACAACTATGTGAAGCTCAAGCACTTGAGGCGCAACGTGCCCTTCATGACTCAAGTCGTGCCGTAGCCAATCGAGGCCGACAAGCTCGACTACATCAAGAAGCACTTCGCGGCGAAGCTCAAGAAGGAATTTACCAAGCACGTGTGTATCGACAAGCTCCTCGTCAAGATCGACAAGCTCCTCCTCAAGCGAGACAAGCACGTCAAGTCCGTCGAGAGCAAGAAGACAATGGACCCCGTCCTCGCCAAGACCAACATGAGGTCGACAACCCTCCTCGCCAAGAGCAACATGAGGAAGACAACCCTCCTCACCAAGAACAACATGAGATTGCCAATCCTCACCGACATGGGCGTCATCATCCCCGACCCCAACACAATGAAGAGCAATGATATGGCAAGCTAAAGTTCACCATGCCCAAGTTTACCGGAAGCAATGACCCCGAAGAGTACATATCATGGGCATTGAAGGTTGACAGAATCTTCCGCTTGCACAACTATGAAGAAGAGAAGAAGATCGCAATGGCATCCCTTGAATTCCAAGACTACGTTCTCATTTGGTGGGAACAAGTCATTGAACGCCGAGAGTTAAGAGGTGATTCACCCATCACCACTTGGGCACAAATGAAGGATGTAATGAGAGCATGATTCGTGCCAAACTACTACAGTCGTGACCTCTTCAAGAAACTCCAACAACTCAAACAAGGAACCAAGAGCGTTGAAGAGTACTACAAGGAAATTGTGATTTCCATGATACAAGCCAATGTCAAAGAACATGATGAGCAAACTATGGCACGATTCTTGAATGGACTCAATCACCCTATCAAGAAGGTTGCCGACTTCCAACCATACTCGAACCTCATCGAGCTAGTGCATCAAGCAACCAAAGCGGAACGGAAAGTACAAGACGACTTCAAGTATGCCAAGTTTTCATCCAAGTCCTACGGCTTCTCCAACAATCAAGTTTCGACGACTCCACCACCTTCTACCTCAACCAAGCCATCTACAAGCAACGACGACAAGTCAAGTTACAAGAAAGCTTCGACAAGCTCAAGTCGTCCTCCTACTACAAGCAACTTCAAGCAAAAAGCTTCATCATCATCTACTCCAACCGATGAGACCATAAAGATAAGTTCCATCAAATGTTTCACAAACAAGCACACCATGATCCTCAACGACGATGGAACCTACGACTCCATGAGTGAAGGAGAAATGGAAGCCCTTGAGCAAGTGGCCATGCACCGACAAGTGAACAACGAAGACGAAGATGATCAAGTCTTTTGTGATGAAGATTCAAGTCCCGCTCTTGTTGTCTCCAAGGTCTTGACTATTCAACATCAACAAGATGAAGATCAAAGATGCCATATCTTCCACACAAAGGCCAGCATCAATGGACGGTCCGTCAAGGTCATCATCGATGGAGGTAGTTTCCATAAATTAGCAAGTGAAGAACTATGATCCAAACTCCAATTGGTCAAGATGAAGCACCCTCACCCCTACAAGGTTCAATGGCTAAGCGACACCGGCAACATCCAAGTCGAGCATAGGGTACAAGTATCTTTCAAGATCGGCGCCTATGAAGACACTTTGGAATGTGATGTCCTTCCAATGACCATTTGCCACCTCCTTCTTGGACGGCCATGGCAATTTGACCGAGGTGTCATTCACAATGGGCGTAGAAATCACTATAGCTTCAAGATGAAAGGGAAGGAGTTTGTGCTACGTCCTATGTCTCCAAGACAAGTGCTCGCCGACAAGCAAAACACCCATCGTGGCTAAAATAGTGAGAGAGCGAACCACCAAAAAGAGAGTGAGCGCCATAAGCCCAAATTGAGTGCCTCCACATGAGCGACAAAAAAAACTTAGTTCTCTTTGCCACCAAACGTGAGATGAGAGAAGTGTGTGAGAACCCATCAAGTGTCCTACACAATGTCCTATTGTGCAAGGACGAGGCACCAAAAACTAACAAATCTCACGATCTACCTTTGGTGTTATCTTCTTTATTGCAGGAATTCCAAGATGTTTTCCCCGATGAGCTACCTCCGGGTCTACCTCCACTACGAGGCATTGAGCACCGAATCGATCTCATCCCCGGAGCGCCGCTTCCAAACAAAGCTCCCTACTGTGACACCCAAAAATTTGGACATGATTTGTTTACTAAAATTTTTTTGCCAGGAAATTAAATTTTTCATTTTCTGGATTTTCTTTGATTTCAAAAACATTCTTTTCTTTGATATTGTGAAGTTTTTTTCCCCAAGTGAAATTTTTCCTAATATATTGTTGGACTTGTTTATCTTCCCAAGACCTTTTCTTTTTGATCAGTGGAATTATTTCTAAATTTATCTTTCCTAAACTTTATTTCTGTGAAAATAAATTTTCTTAAGTTTCAGAGCTAAATTTGCACTGCAACCCTTTGATAGATTTATTTAAAATTTTCACCAAAATTTGGGGATGTCATGTGAGGTTTCTAAATCACTTTTATGCAAAAATATATTTCATTCATTGGATATTTTGAGCTCTACACCAAATTTTCAAATCTGGTCCAGTGGGCAATTTTGCACTGCAACCTATTTAAATATTTCTTTAAAGCTTCCACAAAAATTATGGGATGTTAGTAGTAGCATATAATTCAACTTTATGCAAAAACCCATTGAGGTTATTTGAAAATTTTGAGTGAATCAACCTCATCTTAATTCTGGCCCAGTTGGGTGTTTTCTACTGCATCCCTAATTATTTTTGCTCTAGTGACCATGGGGTTTCTCCTGCTTGTAGTACACCATACCAAACTCTTAAGTCCAGGAGATTGGGCCCATTGGGAGATTTTTTGTTCATAAAATGATGCCCTTAACTTTCTGTCCAGAATTAGTTTTCTTAAAATCTTGCACTAGCAAATTTCTAGTTTTGCCAAACTAACTTTACCACCCTCTTTATCATCCAAAGAGACTATGATCTGGAGATTTTGGCCACCCCAAGAGTTGCCTAGATGCAATTGGCATTCTGTCAAACACCTTGAGTGCATGGACAGTTTGGACATGATTTTTGTCTTGCACTGTGACCTTGCACCTCTGGACAAACTAGCATGTCCACTAAGCTCCTAGATGACTCTAACCTAGACCTGTTCAACCCCAACCTCTCCTACGCCCTCTAGCACACGCTGGCATTTCGGCAAACACATAACGTGCGTGCACTGGGCGCGCCTAGAGCGTGCGTTTTGCACGTGCGTGCGCCCGAGCCGCCGCGTCGTGCCCCCTGGCCCTTGCTCACCTGCAGAGCCACGCCCTTCCTCGTCCACATGTCGGAGCCCTCCAAGCCAGCCCCTGGAGCCCTACCACGCCGCCGTCAGGTCGGCCATGGCGGTTAGCAGCCATCCACAGCAGCCCCTGCCGTGGACGGCGCCGCCCGAACCACACCAGCACGCCAGCTCGCTCGTGGAACAGCCCGAGCTCATCCACAAACTCGTACGCTAGCGCCCGTCTCCGCCACGTCGCCCTGTCCGCTACAGAACAGCGGTTCGCCGGTGACCTTATCCACGGCCGCGGAACCGACATGGCTGCGCTATTTAAGGAGCCCCCGAGCTCGTCCAGGCCCTCAAGCAACCTCACACCACCTCTCTAGAGCCGCCCATAGCCAGAGAACGACGGGAGAAGGTCATCTTCCTCACCTCTGACAGGTTCAGCCGCCGCCACGCTCCGGTGAAATCTGGCCAAAACCGAGGCCCCCAAACCCCTCCCGTTCTTCCATCCTCCTCCCCTGGATCGTGCGGAGCCGCCCAAACCCTCAACCATGATCGGAAGCCACCATAGCCCAAATCCCCAATCGTGCCCGAAGCCATCTTCGCCGCGAAGCTCGCCGCCAGCGACCCCCTCCACCCCCACTAACCTAGCGACTACCGGGAGGACCGCCCTGAACTGGCGGATCCATCCCTGCCCTCGAATGCCATCGAGGAGCCGTCGTTCGCCGGCGAAGATTGCCGGAGCTCCGCCTCCGTTCGGCCAAAGGAGAGGGAAGGCGGGGGATGACTGGTCAAAGCTGATCAGTGGGCCCAAGGGACCCACTATCAGTGACCCAGCCCCGCCTCCACGTGTTTTAAGTGAAGGCGTAAACCTCAGAAGTACGTCTCCTCTGCCCCGAAAACGTATTCTTATTTGAAGCGTTTTCTTTTTCTGTTTTTTTTAAACAGAGTTTGTTGAAACTTTGGTGGCTATATCTTTTTAAATAAAACACCAAATGAATTGATTCTTTTTCCTACCTCTCTCAAATTTCACCTAGTTTATTTTATTATTTATTTCAAACATAACTAGGACAACTTTTGGTACTTTTTTTAAAGTATGTGTTATTTGAACATTTTTGAAAATAGGAATTTGGGGGGGGGGGGAGATTATGACTTTCAAAAGTTTTGGAGAGCACCTCACCTCTCCACACCTTGAAGGCTAGCATTCTGAACCCTGGCATAATATTGTCGTGTGTTGTTTGATTCGGTTACAACACCACCTCGTCTCGGAATTTCCGTTATTTATTGGGATGATATGATCCTACTCATAAGTACATATTGATGATTCCGTGCTTTAAACTTTGATATGTTGTGATAGTAGTCACCCTCATATAGCCTTCATGCCTACCGGAAGGAATCCGGGAAAGCCCTGTCTTGGGTAGACACGATGCTTGTCTCCAGTTCCTCGTCGAGACAGTTGTGTCCGGTATGGCATGACGAGGTATGATGAGTAGTGATTTTGTCTGTTGGTTGAAATATCTTGGTTATGTTAATCGTGCAGGGAATGCCTACACCTCCTGAGTCGACCATAGATCGAGTGTTGTTCCGGTAACCCCCATACTTGTTTCGTGCTACCACTTGTCCCTGCCATAGGTAGGGTACGGTTCAGTAAGTTGTTAACCTCTTTCCTAGCACACACCGTATAGAGACACCATGGTGGAAGATACCGGCTGCATCCAGTAGGCATGCCACCTGGTCCGGGGGCATGGGTGTTTCGGTTGTAGCCGAAGGGGTAGCTCCCCTAGTTTGCGCGCGTTATAAATTTTGTGATCCCATGCTAGTCGAGGTTGTAGCCTCCCCACTTAGAGTTTTGCTTAACGGGTGTCAAGGGTGATTCCAGACACTAGTGAGTTAGGCTGGTGTGTGCGGTTACGTGTGTTTTCAATTAAAAGGTCGTAGACGGAATTAGTCTCGATGGACTAAAGGAATCCGTTACTCGTGGGTAAAGAGTACACCCTCTGCAGAGGTTAAATCTATTCGAATAGCCGTGTCCATGGTTAAGGACTACAATGCAGGTTGGGTCAAGTGTCTGTCTTGGAGGAAACTGTTAAACCAGTAACTTGGATCATGACTTGTGACTTGTGATGATCATGATTATTATTTATTATGGACTAACCCACTATATTATTTGAATTATCGAGTATCCCTGGGATGGTTCTACCTCCTGGATATTCACTGTGCTTATTTTATAAGCCCTTTATGTGGTGTCGCACAGACGCCCGACTGTGGCATGCTTGTCATTTCTTTTATTTATAAGCCCTTTATGTGGTGTTGGTCAGACGCCCGACTGTGGCATGCTTGTTATTTATTTACTTTATAAGCCCTTTATGTGGTGTCATTTGAGACGCCTGGATCGTATGGCATGCTTGTTATTTATTTACTTTATAAGCCCTTTATGTGGTGTCATTTGAGGCCTTGAATAACATGCTTGTTATTTATTTACTTTATAAGCCCTTTATGTGGTGTCGCTCAGACGCCTCGATCGAGGCATGCTCGTTATTTACTAACCTTTCGAGGTGTCGCTTGCATAACCCGATCGGTGCATTTTATTACTACTCTGTTATTGCATATTCATGTATATAAATAACCTGCTTGCGTGCATCAGAGATTTTATTTTATGACTGACGTTGTGATCATAGAATATTTTAGAGCATGATTATCTTTTGTTATATTATACCTGTGTTCATAATGTTTGCGAGTACATTCAAAAGTACTCACTGGCTTGTCCCTGGCTATTGTCCTGGCCAGATTTCTTGCATGGAGAGGAGCGTTGCGCTGACAGCCCCGGAACCTACGCACAGGTGATAGCAGTCTCGCGAAGATAGGAGTTATCCAGGTCAGCTGTTCCTGTGGGAAATGGAGTCCCATAGACGCTGAGAGACCACAAACCGCTTCCGCCATCAGTCACTAGAAACCCTTTGTTGTACTCATAGGCCAGAATGGTCTTGTACTACATATTTTGTAATTTGCTTGGAATTTCTGTATTAAGTTTGTGCCTCATCAGCTAACAGTAATCCTGGGGCTGGTGAGCACAAGGGCCATTTTTGGGGAAATTAATATCCCGAAAACCCGGTCCTGACAAACTTGGTATCAGAGCCAGGCTGACCATTGGATAATCCTATCTTAGCCAGGTCGAAAAACCTAGGTTAAGCAACCCACCAGACCTTAACCTAACCCCAGCCAAACTTCTCGTGTAATATAGCCACACAGTGACCCCAACACCTTTTGGCAGTCGGTGCCCAACCTATCAGCCTAACCTGTCGATCACGTGCAAGTGACCGACACCTAAAATGTCTCATTCGCAAGCGTGCGAAGGAAGACTCCGCCCTCTTTTCTATAAAAAGGGCACGCTAACCTCAACACAGCACAACACAACCTCTTCCCCAAACCGAGCCATAATGTCTGGCCCCGTCATGCACAATGAAACCACGGCAAAAAACCATGGAGGTTTTGTGACCGTGCTAGCAAACCTGACCCGCCGTGCCTTTGCATTAGAGGATCCCCCAGAATATGTTGTGTACCAAGGGCCCATGAGCGGTGAGAGCCGTCAATTACAGGCCCTTTGTGCACATCTACGGTAGGGGTCTATCGCCGTAACGCCCTACTGAGTTCACCGGAAGGACAACTTCCTTTGAGCCACAAGCCAACCAACTAGCTGCTCGAGAGGCTATAGTTCAACTCCGGCACTTGTCACCCAGAGTTAGCTTTCGCTCGTTCTACTACTACCCCAGCCGTGACGAGTATGGTAGGCCATCCCAGGTTGCCAATGGAGATCACGAGACGGATCCTGCATTGTTGCACCTAGTGCGCTATGTAGGTGCACTAGAGGAACTGTTCGATCAAATCACCCTTGATCTGATCGCAGCTCGTGGAGAACTGGTTCACCGAGCCTCGGCGAGAGGAGAAGATGAGCCCGACGCCGACAACCCAGTCGTTCTGTTCGGACACCCGATCGAGTCCTTGAGGTCTGCCCCAGCCATCGACCAAAATACGTTGGTGTCCCCAGAAGTGCTTCGTCGCCTTTTGGGAACGCACTCCAACGGGATTGTGGCCAACAATCCCCGAGATGGTCATCATCGCTACCCCGACCCTACAGCCCCTCAACCCCCTCCAGCTAATCCCGACAGTGAGACCCGAGGATAAGCCTCGACATCCACAAGGCACGCCCGCTTGGACATAAACTAGGTAGACTAAGTCACTCGAGTAGTACCGAGTCTCAGTGTGTCCACGCCTTATAATCGTGTGACCTTGTAAATAAACGCAGCCTGTGGCTGTGCCTCTGTTTTAAATAGTAACCTTGCATAAACATGTTAGCATGCAGTTGTATTTTTATCCCTGGCACAGCTACCAAAAACCACCGCGATGACCCCCACAGTGATACGTCACTTTAGTGAGATATGTGTATCTGTGGCATTGACCCCGACCCTTAGAGCAGAACTGGCAAATTCATTACCTTTCACCACGGTAAATAACCAGCTCCAGTGCTATAAAAAGGCCACCTCGTGACCTTGCCAAGTACTCCTCACCTTGTGCACAACTATCACAGCCATTTCTTTGCCATGCCGAGCCCAAGTATTTATCTGAGGACTCCAGCTGCAACCCCGGGTAGTTTTGTTAAGATATTGTGGGACTTCACCTACAGTACCATGAGTGCTATCCAACCACCCCAGTACGAGTTGCTCAAATCGAGGATCACCCCATCCACCTCGAAATATTGGGCAGTAGTGCACATCCCTCCCTCAGACCCGAACCAAGACCCAACGGAGGTCTCCTTCGTGGGGAAATCTATGCCGACCCCGCATATGGCCATAGAAGCTACTGCGTACGAAGCGCTTGCTCGCCTTCGATTTGCGGTACCCTACGCCAGCGATCGAGTGTATTATTACTTCCCGAGTCATGCGGCACCCGGAGAAGTAACATCTTTTCCCGGGGGACGAATTGAGAGAGACCCAGTACTGGCCAACCTTGCCCAGTATGTCATCGCGCAAGAGCGTCTGACCCAGCGAATGATGGGTTATCTCCAGAGCCTCGCTGATTTGAATCCTCAGATCGCCATCGGCAGACCACTGAGGCCCGACCAGGAGAGACGCATCCATCGTCTAGTCAATCCGCTTCCTCGATAGAAGAAGAGTGTGCCCCGATTCCAGAGACTTTTTCTCAGGACCCTGTCCACTTACCATTGATCTTGTAGATATCACTGCTATGTTTATTGTCCCTGCATTTGTTTATGTGTTGCAATGTATGTGTGGTATCCTAAATTTGTGCGACGAATAAGTTATTCGGTTTCTATTAATATGAGTGGTCTCGTTGCTATTAATTTTGATTTAACTAATTTCACCCGCGATAAATCCTGCAATGAGATTTCTTTTCCCTGAGTTGCTGCAGCATATATCCCCTCATGGCATAGATTTTTATTCACGCAGCACCACGGCAGCAGACTCACAACCACAACCCCTCACGACATAGATTTTCACTAGTGTCTGTTATTGCATATTCATGTATATAAATAACCTGCTTGCTGCATCGGAGATTTTATTTTATGACCGACGTTGTGATCATAGAATATTTCAGAGCATGATTATCGTTTGTTATATTATACCTGTGTTCATAATGTTTGCGAGTACATTCAAAAGTACTCACTGGCTTGTCCCTGGCTATTGTCTTGGCCAGATTTCTTGCATGGAGAGGAGCGTTGCGCTGACAGCCCCGGAACCTACGCACGGGTGATAGCAGTCTCGCGAACATAGGAGTTATCCAGGTCAGCTTTTCCTGTCGGAGATGGAGTCCCATAGACGCTGAGAGACCACAAACCGCTTCCGCCATCAGTCACTAGAAACCCTTTTGTTGTACGCATAGGCCAGAATGGTCTTGTACTACATATTTTGTAATTTGCTTGGAATTTCTGTATTAAGTTTGTGCCTCATCAGCTAACAGTAATCCTGGGGCTGGTGAGCACAAGGGCCATTTTTGGGGAAATTGCTATCCCGAAAACCCGGTCCTGACACCTACCGCGTCAATGCCGAAGAAACCAAAGAAATACAAAGGCAAGTAAAGCATCTCATAGACCTTGGACATCTGCGTGAAAGTTTGAGTCCTTGTGCCGTACCGGTCATTCTTGTGCCAAAACGAGACGGTAGCTTTCGCATGTGTTCCGATTGTAGACCTATCAATGCTATCACCCTTCGTTATAGTTACCCCATTCCACGCCTTGATGATATGCTTGATGAACTTAGCGGTGCCACTATCTTTTCCAAAATTGATCTTAAAAGTGGTTACTATCAAATCTGCATACAAGAGGGTGATGAACTGAAGACCGCTTTCAAAACAAAGTTTGGTCTATACGAGTGGTTAGTCATGCCTATGGGTTTATCGGAAGCACCCGGTACTTTCATGCATCTTATGCATTACGTGTTTCGCCCTTACATTGGTGAATTTGTTGTTGTCTACTTTGACGATATCCTTGTGTTTAGCAAATCTCTCAAAGAACATGTCATCCACCTTCGCACCGTGCTACAAACTCTTCGAAAAGAGCAACTTTATGCTAATATGGGAAAATGCCTCTTTGGTGTTGATAAGCTTGTTTTCTTGGGTTTTGTTGTATCTTCTATGGGTGTTCATGTTGATGAATCTAAGATCAATGCTATTAAAACTTGGCCCCAACCAACCAATTTGCAACAAGTGCGTAGTTTCTAGGTTTAGCCGGTTTCTATGGTAGATTTGTGAAGGATTTTAGCACCATTGCTTCACCTTTGCATGCTTTGAGTAAGAAAAATGCACCGTTTGTTTGGGGAACATCCCAAGATATTGCTTTCAATGAGCTTAAGAATTTGCTTACTCATGCTCCCGTGGTTGCATTACCCAATTTTGACAAACCTTTTGAAATTCATTGCGATGCTAGTGGTAATTGCATAGGAGGTGTGTTAACGCAAGAGAAGCGCCCCATTGTATACTTTAGTGAGAAACTCTCCGGAACGCAACTCAATTACCCCATCTATGACAAAGAGCTATATGCTTTAGTGCGAGTTTTGCATGTATGGGAACATTACCTTTGCCCTCATGAGTTCATCATCCATACCGACCATGAAACGCTTAAATACCTTAAGGGTCAAACTAAGTTGAACAAGCGTCATGCTAAGTGGAGTGAATTTATTGAGTCATTTCCTTATGTCATCAAGGACATTAAAGGTAAGGAAAATGTTGTGGCGGATGCGCTTTCCCGTATATGCATGCTTGTTACTCAACTTGAGTTAAATGTCATTGGTTTTGAGCACATAAAAGACTTGTATGAGCATGATCCTACATTTGCTATTCCTTATGCTAAGTGTTTGACGCATACTTCTTGGGATCGATACCACATCAAAGATGGATATCTTATGAGAGCTAACAAACTTTACATTCCCGAGTCCTCTCTTTGCTTGTTGCTTTTGCAGTTATCTCATGGTGGCGGACTCATGGGACACTTTGGATGCGACAAGACATTTTCTACGCTCTCCAAGAACTACTTTTGTCCCAAGATGTTTCTCGACGGCAATCGCTTCACCAGCCGATGCTCTACATGTCACAAAGCTAAGTCTAAAGCCCAATCTCATGGCCTCTATATGCCACTTCCAATTCCATATCAACCATGGGAAGATATTAGCATGCACTTTGTGCTTGGTTTGCCTAGAACTCGAAATGGCAACGATTCCGTTTTTTGTCGTGGACCGTTTCTCCAAAATGGCTCATTTCATTCCTTGCAACAAGATAGACAATGCTTCACATGTTGCAAATTTATTTTGTAGGGAAATCTTGCGCCTTCATGGAGTGCCAAAGACAATTGTCTCGGACCGCGACGTCAAGTTCTTGAGTTACTTTTGGAAGACCTTGTGCGCCAAGCTCAGAATAAAGCTCTTGTTCTCTTTGGCATACCATCCACAAACCGACGGCCAAACGGAGGTGACCAACCGCACACTCTCCACTCTACTACGCGTGTTGATAAAGAAGAAATCAAGGAGTGGGAGGAGTGCCTACCTATCGCCGAGTACGCCTACAATCGTGCAAGACATTCGACTACCGGCAAGTCCCCCTTCGAGGTCGTCTATGGCTTCACCGCATTGTCACCATTGGACATTGTACCTCTACCGCCACAAGAGCGCACAAACATGGACGCGAGTGCCCGAGTCAACTTCCTCAAGAAGATGCATGAAGATACAAGGAACACCATCAAGAGCCAAGTACAACAACTCGCGACCAAGCTCAACATCAACAAGCAACCCATGATGTTCAATGTTGCAGATCTTGTCTGGCTACACCTCCGCAAGGATTGCTTCCCCAATGAACGCAAGTCCAAGCTACTACCCCAAGTGGATGGACCCTTCAAGGTTCTTGCACACTACAACAACAACGCATACAAGATCGACATCCCGCGTGACAAGTATTCCGTGAGCGACATCTTCAACATCAAAGATCTCTCCCCGTACCATTGTGATGAGAATTTCGATCCGAGGTCGGATCTTTCCCAAGGGAGGGGAGATGATGTGGAGCATCCCATGATCATCCCCATGGACCTACCATCATCTCATCAAGAGCCAAGAGGACCCATGACACGAGCACGAGCTAGAGCTCTCGATAACGAGGTGACTTCTTTCCTTAGTGATATCTCATATGATCCACTCGAGACATGGCTACTACCTAAGTCCGATATGCTATGCATGATCAGGTGTCAAGAGGAACCTCCCAAAGATGCATGTGAACAAGGACCAGCCGCAAAGTCCACGGATGAAGAGAACCAACGGAAGAAGGCAAGTTCACCTTCCAGGCCCCAGACATTCGGCCAAGGCCCCGGACATCCGGCCCCTGGAGCGTCCACATCAGCAGCAGCCCAGCTGCCCAATTCTCTGAGGCCGGACATCCGCCCGAGCCGAAATCCGCCAAAGCTCAAAATCGGCGCCACGCACTGAACCTCTGAAGCTTTCGCCAGCCCAGACATCCGGCCCCTCCCGAAGCCCCGTACATCCGGCTTGACGCCCAGACATCCGGCTCCGCCTGTCTGCGCAAAGTAATGGGCCGAAGCCCATGTACCTATTCGCCCCCCTAGACTATATATACTCCATCCCTTCCTCTTTCTAGGGTTAGCAAAGGATTAGCTCATTCAGAGATAGAGCTTTGCTCATCCATTACCGATCTCCTCCTTGAGAGAGACTGCGGCCCCTCTTAGGAGAAGATCACCTTGGATTCAAGACCTCCTCACGGAGAAGACCCCCCATCTAGACCTCCTCACGAAGAAGAATCGGTTACCATTTGTATCGTCCGTTGTTGACTTTGGATCCTGTATCTCACCTTTGTGTTCATCGATCTAGCTCATGTGTGATCTATTCTTGTTGGTTGAGTGATTTCTCTCGTATTTCCCTCGTGTTTCCCCTCGTGTTCATCACGTTCTTCGTAGGGATCCGCTCCTTTCGTGACAGATCGTCCATCTAGGGTTCCACCCTACATCACCCCACCCCCGACAAAACTCTGTCGGAGGAGCGGCCAGGTGCAGATGTTGCTCCTGCCGCACCCGCCCAGGCGCGGGGAGTTCGACGCCTAGTCGGACTCATCCCTGCCGTCTGCCCCGCTGTCCTCCTCATCACTTTCGCTCGAGGTAGAGCTTCCATCGTCGGAATCTCCATCGGAGGAGCTCTCCACGCAGCACTTCAGGCAAGTCCCGAAGTCACCGAAGACCTTGACGGAGAGTAGGCCGTCCTCCATTAATTTGAAATAGAGGACCAGCCCCGCCGTCAGGCTGTGGATGTGAGCGAACGTCTTCCACCCACGACGGAGGTACATGACCCGAGGAGCCAGGAAGTCGGCATCGACCCGCGTGCCCCCACAACCCCTCATGTGCAATCTGAGGGACTGGGGCGGGTCACGCTCCATCTCCCGAGTGAATTGGGCAGGAAGACGAAGACAGCGACACGGAGGACGGCGTAGCCTGATGAAAAACTCATGGGGCTAGTCTCCAACATGGCCTTCCATTGGAAAATGCGTCATTTGCAGGGGCGAAGCCGGCGCGCCGCCCCGTCCTCCTCTTCCCCAAGCACTACGACCTCTGCCCCGGCCTCGCCCACGACCTCGCCCCCTCCCCCTTCCCCTCGCGGCCGGTTCCACCGCCGCGGGCTCAGGAGGAGGAGGGACGAGCTGTCGAGCGGCGAACCTCGCCGCCACCGTCGAGGGACCAGGATTCCCTTTCTCCATGGCGAGTGACGGAAGAGTGCGGGACGCCATCCCCTTCCCCCTCTTTATAAGGAGGGAGGGACGGGGCTCGGCCGCCCCGCTCAGCCAATCCAGCCACCAAAGACACGGGGAATCAGGACCGATGTCAGGACCCCGATCCTAGTCACACCGATCTAGCATGTAACACATCATATCACTTTGCGGCCTCACGCACGGTATTCCCACGGGTGTCGCCTTACCATGGCCCGGGACCGTTTGCGCCTGTTGGCTCACGTATATGATAGTGTCGCTAGCATCCATATGACAAAGAACACAGGCCGACATGGCTAGTCGTGAACCCAAAGCGGCGCTTAACCCATGGGGACAGGCATACATGAATCACATCGAGCATGTCGGTCATCAACGTATAAATTCGGGCTGTAGCACTGGCTAACAGGACTCCGGTATCCCGGGCTGTAGCAGGCTAAGCAGGACTCGAATAACACCGCGTGACATTTCCCGAAGGGACGGACATAAGGAACGAAGTGAAACACATACGGCCGATCAAGTGTCCAAGCAAGAGTCTTTGGGCTAGCGAGACTCGGTGAACCGGCATGTAGCGGACTACTATCGCTCGGAAGCACGAGACTACATTTCCCCATATGAGAGGCTGCCAAGGATAAACAACTAGTTTGTCGGATCCCACACATACCAAGCATTTCAAACATACACACAATATGCTCAATATGTGCGAGATACAACATGGCATCACAACATAACTCTCTGACTCAAATATTTAATCAATAGGCTCGAGGAGCGAGATATTACAAACATGGGTCTCATGACCCAACACTCAAAGCATACAAGTCAAAACACAAGCGGAAGCTAAACATGTCCGAAAGTACGCATAACTGTAAATGAAAAAGGCTGAGAAGCCTGACTATCTACCAGATCCTGCCGAGGGCACAAGATCGTAGCTGAGGTAACAAGCTAACCGTCGAAGTCCAAGCGGAACTACTAGCGAGACCAAAGTCTCTCTGCAAAACATAAAATAAGCAAACGTGAGTACAAACGCATTTCATAAGACTTACATCGTAACTAGCTACATATGCATCATTGTCAAAAGGGGTGGTGGAGTTTGATCAGCAAGCCAGCTTTGACTCGGTGGCTATCCTAAACTACATTTGCAAGTAACTCTTTTGAGGTGGCGCTGCGAGTCCACATATTCACCATATCAATACACCACTGTGGACCCGCTCCCGTCTCCCTACGAGAACGCCATCCATAGCACTCACGCTTATCTTGCGTATTTTAGAGTATCCACTTTCACTTGTCTATGAACTGATATAGGCAACCCAGAAGTCCTTCTCCGTGGACACGGCTATTCGAATAGATCATATTACTCCTGCAGGGGTGTACTTCTTCACACACGCTCTCACCACTTACCGCCGTTTACACGACATGTACTCGGCAACCTTCAAGCGGAAGCCCAACGTGGGTGTCGGCCACGACCTACCTAAACACACAAGTCCTAAGTCCAGGTTTATCGCCTATTCGGGTTCCATCCGCAGGGAGTCCGGCCGATGTTTCCCATACAGCCCCGAACGATGTGTGCAGGGTTCCCGAGACACCAAACGGGCGAATCGGTACACCGGGCCACGGTGCCTACCGCAACACAACCCACCCCTACGGTCAGCGTTGCTGCGGCCCAAAGATACTACAAACACCGAAACTACTTGCAACTCCCGGACCGAGGACAAGGGTGGTTAAGAAGCCGAGAGGGTCCATTGGTTTCGGGCCCAATGCGTGGTAGTAACTGTTTCATGGATCACAAACACAGATCTCGGTTCACGAGGACAGCTGCAATGAGACAACCCACCATGTACTCCTACATGGCCTCTCACCGCTACCTTTACCAAATCGTGTTCACACACTTAGCTCACACACGCAGAGGACATGTTCACACAACCATTCCAATTCATTCCCGATGAATCGGACCTGACTCAACTCTAAGCGATGGCAGGCATGACAACAAGCATGAATGAGTAGGCACAACATGGCTCAAACAACTCCTACTCATGCTAGTGGGTTTCATCTAATTATCGTGGAATGACAGTCATGCAGAGGATAAAGGGGTTCAGCTACATGACAAGTAACACATGAGTCGTTGTTGTCCTAATGCGGTAAAATAGAGCAGGAGCGAGAGAGTGTGATTATGTCAGAATGAACAAGGGGTTTTGCTTGCACAGCACTTCTAAGATAATATAGTTCTTCATCGGTGTCATCGAATTCATAAATCGGTACTAGATCTCTTTGAGAGGGGCGATTCGGCAAACAAGAGAGAACACAATCAATGCAATGCACATTCACATGAATGACATGTCATGTTAAGGTACTGAATTCACCTAATGCAGCAGTAATCCAAGTTAATTGAAGTGGAATTCAAACAAGGTTGAACTCCAACTCCAAATGCTAGTTCATAAATTACCCTAATCATGATTCATCCTATTCAGTGAGGTTAACTTGTTCAAACATGCATGATCATGGCATAAACAGATTCCTCATATTTTTCTGATCATTTTTCATATATAAATTATTTCCATTGGAGTTACGGTTGAATTTCTATGAATTTTAGAAGTTTAGGACATTTTAAAATTTCCTAAATTATATTAAATCTAGAAAACTAGTTATTAAATCGACTGGCGTCGATGTGAAGTCAGCGAGTCAACTGGGACGCTGTCCAGGACAACTCTGACGCTCGGGCCCACGGGTCAGTAGTTAGTATAACTAACTAATATCGGGTAGGGTTAACCCAGTGTAGATAGTGGTCGGGCCCACTCGCTGCTGACCTGAGGGGATCAAATCCACAGACAACGGGCTAATCCACCGGCGTCGAGTCGCCCGGCGAGGCCGAGGCGGAGGCCTTCGGGTTTGCACTCTGAGGCTTGGTTTTGGTCGCGGTTTGCGGCTTCGAGGCTAGGAGTCTCGCGCATCCAACGGAGGCAACAACTCGCGACGGAGTGGGCTAAATCGGCGACGGCGGCAACTTTTGCGGCGGCCGGAGTTCGGCGAGGAGGGATAAGGAGCTACGGTGCACTAGAGGAGGCGGGTGGTGGCTCTGAGCTCCACAGGGTGCACTGAGCACGGTGACGCTCGAGGCGGGGCTGCGGTGGCCCCAGCCACGGCGGTGAGGAACTACTGGCGACGATGAGCTCTCGGGTCCGGTGGTTAGTGCGGCTACGGCATGCAAGCGAGGAAGAGAGGAGAGAGGGAAAGCGAGGTGCTCACGGCGATGTCGTAGGGAGGCTCAGCGCTCGGGGGCAGCCGGAAGGCGGTGATTTCGTCGATGAAGTCCGGCGGGTCCGAGATGGGGAAATGTGGCGGGGCGGCGCCTCGGGGCGCTCCGGTGTCGGGAAGCTCAGTGAGGAGGGGGAGGGAGACTAGGCGGAGCTCGGGGGCATGTCGGGGAGGAGAGGGGGTGACGGTGGCCGCGAGGGCAGCGAGGGGCGGCGACGGCGGCGCTCGGTCCGGGCGAGAGAGAGGGAGCAGAGGAGAGGGGCCGGGGGTCCAAAGCGGCGCCGAGGAGGAGCTTCGAGGCCCTTCGGTGAGGCAGGCGAGCAGGGAGGAGGCGTGGTGAGCTCGGCGCGTGCGCCGTGTCCCTCCTCTGCCTACTGGCAGAGGTAGGTGACGACTGGCGAGGTGGTGGTGGGCTGGGCCAACTGGGCCAGCGAGGGGGGAAAGCTGGCGGTTCGGACGCCGTAGGTGGGCTGCTGTAAGTTTCTCTCTCTCTTATTTCTTTGTTTTAGTTTTCTAATTTTCTGTAACTTTCAGAGCTTTATTAAAAATACTAATGCTACCCCAAAAATCATGAAACTTGATCAGGCCTACTGTTTGGAAAATATCCAACAGCAAACATTTAAGTTTATGATTAGTTGAGCATTTAAAATATTTTATAGCATTTAAATGCCCAAATGCAAATACTTAATGAATTAATCCAGTGACCAAATATGTCATGAAAAATGTGCAGCACCTCTGGTTCTGGTTTAAAGCATTTTTCCGGAGATGATGAACATTTTCTAGAGCCATTTGAAATCACTGAAAAATATTTTTGGTTGAGCCTATTTGAATTCCTTTAATGCTAGGGTTTAGGCAATCCCCATTTCAATTTCATGCAATTTAAATATGATGACATGAATGTCTTAATGCAACTAGTGTCAAACAACTCTAGGGCTGTGACAACTCACCCCCACTAAACAAGAATCTCGCCCCGAGATTCAAGACGTGAGGTAAGAAGACAGAGGGGGCACAACTATCACGGTCTTCATGATCCATTTGCCTTCTCGAAGATGTTGATTCATTCCATCATCTTGGTCTTGACGTCTTGCTTTCAAGATCCTCACTCAACACGACAACAGAAGAAGGGGAAACCCTACATGATTCGATCTTCACGAAGATCAAGTAAACATGATCGACTCACGGACTGAGATGGTGACACATCTCGAATTGAGACACAAAACTCATCGAGAGGGATGGAAGAACAAACGTCGGGGTTTGATTGATGGCAACAATTCCACGCTTAGAAAGATGGTGGATGGTGTCAAGGTGGCAAGGAAATAGTTATCATGATCCCGTGAACGGGACACCTCGAGAAAGGTGGCGCAAAGAACTATTCCCTTAAGTGGCAAAAGAATTACTTTTGACTTAGAGATCATTGAGACTCTTCATACCAGCCTAAGGTAATTCACAACGATCGTTTGGTGGAGTGCAAAGGAATGGTACACCGGACTAGAATGGATGATGTGGACTACCTTGTTGAAGACAACGCAATGGATGATTTTGCTTATCATCGGAGATGGATGGGACCCATGGTAAGTCCACTTTTGAGGATGATCCTAGACAACAACTGCCGAGGAGGGCAGCCCATAGTGAGATGGCACAAGGACGGTGCAAGTTGGGAACGAAATGCAACTGTTGGAATGTTCCAACCGTCATATCTGCTGAGATTCAGATCCGATTGGTGATGGGATACTTGAGACTCAGCATGTATGCGAAAAGGAAAGGTTGCAACACAAATCGATGAGATGACGTTGCGTAGATTCTCGGGATATGAACTACGGTAGTGAGCTCCAAAACATGAGCGGGTTCTGCTACAAATAGGTGAACACATTGTCCCAGACAAGCATGGCCACGTGGTAGTCTTATATTAAACACTACCAAGTTCAGGTGGGGAACCATCAACGAGGATATTGAAGTCCTTGCATAAGTCATATGATTAGCTCTTATGAAGAAACTTCTTGTCCCTGAACCAATCAATCAGTGGCTTGGTGTGCTATGGAATTCATATGGAATGAAGATGATCAGTCTATCAGACCATAGAATACTTCGCACGTGCATGACTGACTTGGGATGATTCCCAAGGAAACAAAACAAACCTTTCTCAAATTCATGGCGGCAAATTACACCTAAAGCACATGAATTCGAGGAAGTCACTCTTTCCATCCAAGCATAGGCTTCATGAACGGAACACGAAGAAATGCTTACACAAGTTTCCAACACTAGGTTGATGTTCAACATGACTCATGGGGAGACAAAATGCTCTTGATGGGCTCAACAGCAACTCATCGGAATTTCCATATCCTTTGGACTTCCACCATCATGTGAACACGGTAATAGTATTGGTCAGACCAAAAGATGTAATGGTGTATGCCCGAGGGATCAACCACGAGTAAGACAACATTACGAGCATCATTGGTACTAATTTGATTTGACGATAGCCCACACTCAAATCAAAGGATTGATGAGACCATAGGTCCAGCAACTGATCACAGGGACCACTCGATGAAAATATCATCTTTCTTCAACACACACTACGCAAAAATATCCCTTTGGAACGAACTAAGTCAGGCAAGCTTTTATCCTCCAACTCTCCAAGTTGTTGTCTAGCTTAACCAACTAGCTCAGGGATATCCAACACAGATTCTTGGAGAAAGGGTGGTTCACAAGAAACCAATTTGATCACGAGCTCAACATAACAGTCGGGGACAACCTGGTAATACTTCCGAGAAGATATTCGAAAATCACAAACCACCGATATGTTACTAAGCTCGAGAACAACCTTGCTTTTGAGACAAGACGATATGATCGGATGAGTGAGGACTTGACAAGATCCTAACTCATCAATCGAAGAGTGCACCGAAAATAAGGACTAGGTAGCACGATCAATCTTAGGATGATGATTTAATAACCAACATGCTAAGAATGAGGATATTGTCCATTAGCTGCCAGGCAACGAGTTGCTCGGAGTATTGATTTCACACATCACAATTCACTCGTCGGCATTCCGGTTTCAACAACTCGGAACCGAGGAATGAATAATGATGGCGAGAAGTATCAACGCATCAAGAATTCATAAGAGAAGGTGCAATTCTCATGATGTTCTGACATAAAGATGGTAACACTTTCGAAGGTAGAGCGAGAATCAAAGCTGGATTGACATTTTGATCTGCGGAATACAACTACTTTGACCCAATCCTAGAAATAGATGAGGTATCGAGTTTGTTTCTCCTAGTCATTCCGAGCAATGTAATGGCTTGACGGACCACAAGGATAATAGACATCGATAAATGAATGCGCACATACTCTTGGTTATCAAGCGATAGAGGATGGTCGGATACAACTAAAGAGAGCAACTCAAAGGAACATATAATTTTTCGAGTTGTGGAAGCATGGATTAGTATATCGAGCAAGGCTCAACATTTCTCCCGGATAACCCATGCAGAAAGTAGAATTGGCAGATTCACAATATGGAATGGAGAACTCCTCAAGAGTACTCTGATTGTGATCTTTTGGTTCAAAAGAACTTCTGTCATAAGCGGTTCGTAGTATTTGGAAGAAGGAAATACCACGGACCTCGAGGACTATCGCAAAGTTACTAGTATCCTAAAGGAACTAGCAAATACTAACAATATGAAGTAGGGTGAATCTCGGGTTGAAGAACCCCTGATTAGAATACCTACTAATCTAAATTGCATCATGGATGCTTTCAAGAATAATGGCCGTAATCATCACATCGGGATACAAAAGCATTGCTAAATTTCTAGGTAACTTCCTAAACACCTAGGGTCATAATAATAACTCCAACATATATGTTGAGGCAGCGGAGTACCTCCACATACTAATTTGTGTGATTATTCTGGTCAAAAGGACATCGGAACGGAAGGAAAGGATTTGCAAATGGATCGGACTATTCGAGACACAGGATGACTCGGACAGCATAACGTTTGTAAATGCTCAAAATGATTTTAGACATCCTGCAAAATGGTTGCATAACCACTCAACATCACAATATCAAGGTTCCGAGATCAACAATTATCATATAGAAATAGTAGGAACTGAACTGGGGCTTAAAACCAACAATCTTATAAGTCTATGGATTGGTAACACGTCATCCTGATAGATAGATGAGAAGCCTAGTTCTTAAAACCCGTAGAAGAGAAGAGGATGACTCAGATCAGAAGGCCATGAGGTATAAGGAGTAAAAAGAGCCTTACGTTCCCTTCCACAATCAATTCCCTTATATAACTAAAGCATTTCTAGACACAACCCGACCAGTTTGGCTTGGTAATCCTACTGAGCAGTCGGGGCTCGGATACCAACGCTGTCGGGACCCGGTCCTAGTCACACCGATCTAGCATGTAACACATCATATCACTTTGCGGCCTCACGACGGTATTCCCACGGGTGTCGCCTTACCATGGCCCGGGACCGTTTGCCTTTTGGCTCACGATATGATAGTGTCGCTAGCATCCATATGACAAAGAACCGGGCCGACATGGCTAGTCGTGAACCCAAAGCGGCGCTAACCCATGGGGACATGCATACATGAATCACATCGAGCATGTCGGTCATCAACGATAAATTCGGGCTGTAGCATTGGGCTATGAGGACTCCGGTATCCCGGCTGTAGCAGGCTAGGCAGGACTCGAATAACACCGCGTGACATTTCCCGAAGGGACGATGACATAGGAACGGTGATACACATGCCGGCCAGTCAAGTGTCCAAGCAGTAGTCTTTGGGCTAGCGGGACTCCGGTGAACCGCTGTAGCGGACTACTATCGCCGTAAGCACGAGACTACATTTCCCCATATGAGAGGCTGCCAAGGATAAACAACTAGTTTGTCGGATCCCACACATACCAAGCATTTCAAACATACACACAATATGCTCAATATGTGCAGAACAACATGGCATCACAACATAACTCTACGACTCAAATATTTAATCAATAGGCTACGAGGAGCGAGATATTACAAACATGGCTCTCATGACCCAACACTCAAAGCATACAAGTCAAAACACAAGCGGAAGCTAAACATGTCTCGAGTACGCATAACTATAAATGAAAAAGGCCGAGAAGCCCGACTATCTACCGAGATCCTGCCGAGGGCACAAGATCGTAGCTGAGGTAACAAGCTAACCCTCAAGTCCAAGAGGAACTACTAAGCGAGACCAAAGTCTCTCTCGCAAAACATAAAATAAGCAAACGTGAGTACAAACGCATTACTCAGAAGACTTACATCGTAACTAGCTACATATGCATCATTGTCAAAAGGGGTGGTGGAGTTTGACCGCGGCAAGCCAGCTTTGACTCGGTGGCTATCCTAAACTACGATCGCAAGTAACTCTTTTGAGGTGGCGCACACGAGTCCACATATTCACCATATCAATACACCACTGTGGACCCGCTCCCGTCTCCCTACGAGAACGCCATCCATAGCACTCACGCTTATCTTGCGTATTTTAGAGTATCCACTTTCACTTGTCTAGTAACTGATATAGGCAACCCAGAAGTCCTTCTCCGTGGACACGGCTATTCGAATAGATCATATTAACCCTGCAGGGGTGTACTTCTTCACACACGCTCTCACCACTTACCGCCGTTTACACGACATGTACTCGGCAACCTTCAAGCGGAAGCCCAACGTGGGTGTCGGCCACGACCTACCTAAACACACAAGTCCTAAGTCCGGTATATATCGCCTATTCGGGTTCCATCCGCAGGAGTCCGCCGATGTTTCCCATACAGCCCCGAACGATGTGTGCAGGGTTCCGAGACACCAAAGCAGGCGAATCGGTACACTGGCCCACGGTGCCTACCGCAACACAACCCACCCCTACGGCCAGCGTATGCGGCTCCCAAAGATACTACAAACACCGAAACTACTTGCAACTCCCGGACCGAGGACAAGGGTGGTTAAGAAGTTTAGAGGGTCCATTGGTTTCGGGCCCAATGCGTGGTAGTAACTGTTTCATGGATCACAAACACAGATCTCGGTTCACGAGGGCGGCTGCAATGAGACAACCCACCATGTACTCCTACATGGCCTCTCACCGCTACCTTTTCCAAATCGTGTTCACACACTTAGCTCACACACGCAGTAGGACATGTTCACTCAACTCTAAGCAGTAGCAGGCATGACAACAAGCATGAATGAGTAGGCACAACATGGCTCAAACAACTCCTACTCATGCTAGTGGGTTTCATCTAATTACTGTGGAATGTCAGGTCATGCAGAGGATAAAGGGGTTCAGCTACCGCAGCAAGTAACACATGAGTCGTTGTTGTCCTAATGCAGTAAAATAGAGCAGGAGCGAGAGAATGGGATTATATCGGAATGAACAAGGGGTTTTGCTTGCACAGCACTTCTAAAGATAATATAGTTCTTCATCGGTGTCATCGAATTCATCGTCGGTACGTCGTCTACTGAGAGGGGACAATTACCGGCAAACAAGAGAGAACACAATCAATGCAATGCACATTCACATGAATGACATGTCATGTTAAGGTACTGAATTCACCTAATGCAGCAGTAATCCAAGTTAATTGAAGTGGAATTCAAACAAGGTTGAACTCCAACTCCAAATGCTAGTTCATAAATTACCCTAATCATGATTCATCCTATTCAGTGAGGTTAACTTGTTCAAACATGCATGATCATGGCATAAACAGATTCTTCATATTTTTCTGATCATTTTCATATATAAATTATTTCCATTGGAGTTACTGATTTGAATTTCTATGAATTTTAGAAGTTTAGGACATTTTCTCAAATTTCCTAAATTATATTAAATCGAAAACTAGTTATTGCGTCGACTGACGTCGATGTGACGTCGTGAAGTCAACTGGGTCGCTGTCCAGGTCAACTCGACGCTTAGGGCCTTGGTCAGTAGTTAGTTTAAATAACTAATATCGGTTAGTGTTAACCCTGTTTAGTTAGTGGCCGGGCCCACTCGTCAGTGACCCAGGGGGGTCAAATCCCTGGTCAACCGGGGCTAATCCACCGGCGTCGAGTCGCCGGCGAGGCCGAGATGGCGGAGGCCTTCGGGTTTGCACTACAGGGCTTGGTTTTGGACGCGGTTTGCGGCTTCGGGAGGCTAGGAGTCTCGCGCATCCAACGGAGGCAACAACTTCGCGACGGAGTGGGCTAAATCGACGGCAATGGCAACTTTTGGCGGCCGGAGTTCGGCGGGAGGGATAAGGAGCTACGGTGCACTAGAGGAGGAGCGGGTGGTGGCTACGAAGCTCACAGGGGTGCACTGAGCACGGTGGACGCTCGAGCCAAAGGGGGCTGCGGTGGCCCCGCCACGGCGGTGAGGAACTACGGCGACGATGAGCTCTCGGTCCCGGTGGTTAGTGCGGCTCAAGCACGCATAAGCGAGGAAGAGAGGAGAGGAAAACGACGAGGTGCTCACGCAGCGATGTCGTGGGGAGGCTCAAGGCCTTCGGGGACGCACCGGAAGGCGGTGAATTCGTCGATGAAGTCCGGCGGGTCCGAGAAGGGGAAAAGTGGCGGGGCGGCGCCTCGGGGCGCTCCTTTGTCGGGAAGCTCAGTGAGGAGGGGGAGGGAGACTAGGCGGAGCTCGGGGGCATGTCGGGGAGGAGAGGGGGTGACGTTGGCCGCGAGGGCAGCGAGGGGCGGCGACGGCGGCCTTCAGTCCCAAGAGAGAGGGAGCAGAGGAGAGGGAGGACGTTACGAGAGAGGAGAGGGGCCGGGGGTCCAAAGCGGGCGCCGAGGAGGAGCTTGAGGCCCTTCGGTGAGGCAAAAGGCGGCAGGAGGAGGCGTGGCGAGCTCGGCGCGTGCGCCGTGTCCCTCCTCTGCCTACTGGCAGAGGTAGGTGACGACTGGCGAGGTGGTGGTGGGCTGGGCCAACTGGGCCAGCGAGGGGGGGAAAGCTGGCCGGTTCGGACGCCAGGTAGGTGGGCTGCCAGGTAAGTTTCTCTCTCTCTCTTATTTCTTTGTTTTAGTTTTCTAATTTTCTGTAACTTTCAGAGCTTTATTAAAAATACTAATGCTACCCCAAAAATCATGAAACTTGCTCAGCCTACTGTTTGGAAAATATCCAACAGCAAACATTTAAGTTTATGATTATTTGAGCATTTAAAATATTTTATAGCATTTAAATGCCCAAATGCAAATACTTAATGAATTAATCCAAGGACCAAATATGTCATGAAAAATGTGCAGCACCTCTGGTTCTGGTTTAAAGCATTTTTAGGAGATTATGAACATTTTCTAGAGCCATTTGAAATCATTGAAAAACATTTTTGGTTGAGCCTATTTGAATTCCTTTAATGCTAGGGTTTAGGCAATCCCCATTTCAATTTCATGCAATTTAAATATGATGACATGAATGTCTTAATGCAACTAGTGTCAAACAACTCTAGGGTTGTGACAACCGACCCACTGCCCCAACCAGCGACGGCCCGGTTTCCCGCCTCCACCGCTTGCCACCCCAGGTGCATGGAGGACGCGTGGCGGACGTGCAGAACCGAGGGGACGGGCGAAGCGACCTCTCCCCACCCCGTGATCGTGGGGAGTGGACGCCTTGAAGACCGCGCCCCGGCCCCGTTCAGTAAATGAGCCGCGCCTCCACGCCTCCGTTTTTTACGGGGAAGGCGCGAGCCGCCTCTTTACTGCGATGTGGCGCATGCGTGTGGAAACCGCCCCACGCATGCCGCCCACGGCAAGCACACCCCTCCACGCCGCGCCACGCGCCCGGGTCGTGGGAAGCGCAATGCGCGAAAAGTTTTACGAAGCCCAAGATAGTAATAGAAACGCCAAGGCCAAGACCACAAAGAGCAGAGGGACGAAGCCAGTTCCCCCGGCAAGACCCTTGCCGAGGCAGCCCAGCAGCCCCGGCAAGATCCTTGTTGGGACAGCTCGCCCTGCACCAACAGAGCGGGCCACCCTTGAGCCCACGGTCTCCAACATCATGTTCGGCTAGGGCTCGGGAGGCACCTCCATGGTGGCATGCAGATCTTTTTGAAGACATATTCAAGATCAGATAAGGATTAGAAGACGACGATCCTCGGCAAAACCCTTGCCGAGGAAGGCCACCAGACCCTGAGCAAGGCCCTTGCCGGGGACGACAGCATGCCACGGCAAGACCCTTGCTGGGCCACACGGCAAGACCCTTACTGGGCCACACGGCAAGACCCTTGCCGGGCCACCCTGCAAGGCCCTCACCAAGGACGCCAGCAGGGCCACCGCCAGGCCCACACCAACCAAGCTTCCACCACCGTTCACATGCAGCTGCCAGCCCAACCGGCTGGGCAGGCACCTCCGTGGCAACATGCAGCTCCCAGGCCAACTCATCGAGTGCCTGCGTGGCGGCATGCAGATCTTCGTGAAGGCTCCGCCACTGTGCCACCTCAGCTGCCTGCCTGCCTACATTGCATCACGCGCCTCACTGGTCAGGGCGCGTGTCAACGCGAGGAGGAGCGGCGACGGACAGGACGGGCCTCGCCCCCATCCCCAATAAAGCAAGGGGACACCTAAGCGACGCATTAAATGCGTCTTGTCCTGTAATACAAACGATAAGCTCAGGGCACTGTACGCCTTTCCACCTCCTGTGTGCCACTGTGGCAGCCCCTGCCGACTATAAAAGGAGGCCCATGGCATACTGGAGAAGGATTCGGCTCTTTCGAACCACGCACTGACCACAACTAGTTCGAGAGCTCAAGAACTCTCTGAAATACACCCACCAAAGCAGGACTAGGGTTTTACGCATCCTCGCGGCCCGAACCTGGGTAAACAATCTTTGTGCTGTCTACTAGCCCTGCTCTTCTCGCAACCCCGCGCCCCGGCAACCGTAGTAGGGATTCTTGTGTTCCCATAGGTGTCGTTCCACACCGACAACAGCCTGAAGAGATCACCATATGAAACTTTGTATGGCTGTATGTGCCGCACTCTGCTAAACTGGTCTCAAACCGGAGATAGCCGCATTTTCGGAAATGACTTAATGATGGAGGGTGAAAAGCAAGTCAAGGAGATCCGAGATAGACTGCAATTGGCTAAGTCCCGACAAAAGAGTTACTTTGATTCAAAGCACTAGCAAATCAACTTTGAACCCAGGGAGTATGTGTATCTCCGAGTCACACCTATGAAAGGAGTCAAGAGATTTCGGATCCGAGGAAAACTGGCACCCCGATATATTGGTCCGTTCCCAGTTATGTACAGAGTTGGTACCATTGCTTATCAGTTCGAGCTGCCACCGGAATTGTCAGAAGTGCACAATGTGTTCCATGTCTCACAGCTGAGAAGTTATATCTCGCCACCCGAGAAAAGGACTAATATGGCAGAGATCGAGCTTGCTAAGGATTTAACCCATGAGGAGAAACCGTTACGAATACTGGATGAAACAGAAAGAGTCACTCGCAGTAACGTGATGAAATTTTATCAGGTTCAGTGGGAGCATCACACCGAGGAAGAAACAACTTTGGAAAGGGAGGAATTTTTAAAAACAGCCTATCCAAAATTATTTTCTCGAGCAACCGAATCTAGAGGACAAGACTCATCCTAAGTGGGGGAGGTTTGTGACAACCTGGTTTTTGCCCTCTTTCTTTTTATAGATTTCTTTGCCATTTGATTTGAATTTGGAGTTTTTGAATCAACTCACTTGGACTTAATCACTTGCGCATGCCCATGATTTACACCCAAGTGACCCATCTCTCTCTCAAAACCATCATTTCCTCTCTGATATACCCCAAAGTGGCCCTAGAAATATGTTTCATAAATGAAAAATAATTATTTACCTCTCTGAAAATCATTTCAGTCACATATGCTCGAAAGCAACCCTCATTTTGCTTGCCCACAAAAATTGAAGAAAATTCCCAATTATTCTTTGGACCTTGGCACACCTCTCTGAGCAAAAATATGGCATGGGTACTTGCAATATTCTTTCTACAGTAAATCATTTTCTTTCTGGCTTCAAAATGCAGTTTCTAGAGGAAGTATATTATTCCTTGATCCCATGAAGCTGATTTTCTTGAGCTTCATTACCCTCCTAAGAAAACCTTAACCCCAAGAGATTAGCCATAAACTCCTTCAAGAACCTCTCCAAAAACAATGCCCAAACTTCTGTCCAGAAACTTGCTGCTTAGCTCCTGTTCAATCCAGTCGGCCTGGCAGTGTGCCATATTGTCTCCTAGACTAAACACTGCATGGACATCACACTGGACACGGTTTGGCATCGCTTGGGCGGTTTGGCCTAGCTAGCATGGTGACCGCGTGTGGACACGGGCTCTGGCACGCATTCAACACGCTCTGCGCTGCACCCGAGCCTCTATTCAGCGCATGCTCGTCTCAGTGCTCGCCGCCGACTGCCGCACCGCGCTACCAACCTCGAATCATCAGCCTTGACCTCTCCCTGCCGCTCACCGATGCTGGAGCCATCGCAGCAAACACGAGCACGATGCAGCCAAAGCCACAACACGCCCGTGCCACTGTCTTCGTCCGCGCCCGTTGAGGAAGACCTGGATTCGGGGGTCCATAGGTGTTCGGCCTATTCAAACATGGGCCCGGCTGATGGGCCGTGAAGATGGAACGGAAGATTCTTCCCCATGTTCGGATAGGATTCCTGGACACGTGCAGGACAAGATTGGAGTGCGGATATATTGTTTCCTTCCCTTGTAAACCGCTGATAGTCTCCAACGTATCTACTTTTCCTAACGCATTTCCTCCTGTTTTGGACTCTAATTTGCATTATTTGAATGAAACTAACCCCGAACTGACGTTGTTTTCAGTAGAACTACCATGGTGTTGTTTTTGTGCTACAATAAAAGTTCTCGGAATGGAATGAAACTTTGCGAGTAATTTTTATATGATATATAAGAATTTCTGGAGCCAAGACCTACCAGAGAGGGGCCCCTGGGTGGGCACAACCCACCAGGGCACGCCCCCCTCTCCTGGCGCGCCCAGCTGGGTTGTCCCCGCAGACCCTGAAACCGACACTATAAAATCCTATTTTTCCAGAAAAAATAAGGGAGAAAGAATTATCGCAATCCACGAGACGAAGCCACCATCACCTCCTGCTCTTCATCGGGAGGCCAGATCTGGAGTCCATTTGGGGATCCAGAGAGGGGGATCTTCGTTCTTAGTCACCACCAACCCTTGTCCATCGCCAATTCCATGATGTTCCCCACCAGGAGTGAGTAATTCCTTCGTAGGCTCGCTGGTCGGTGAGGAGTTGGATGAGATTCATCATGTAATCGAGTTAGTTTTGTTTGGGCTTGATCCCGAGTATCCACTATGTTCTTAAAATGATGTTGCTATGACTTTGAAATGCTTAATGCCTATCACTTTGGGCCCGGGTGCCATGAACTCAGATCTGAACCGTTTATGTTATCATCATTATATCCATGTTTTAGATCCAATCTTGTAAGTTATAGTCACCTACTACGTGTTATGATCCGGCAACCTGGAAGTGACAATAACCGGGCCCACTCCCGGTGATGACCGTACTTTTAGGAATTCATGTAATCAATATGTGTTAATGCTTTCTTCCGGTTCTCTATTAAAAGGAGGCCTTAATATCCCTTAGTTTCCAATATGGACCCTGCTGCCAAGGGAGGGTAGGACAAAATATGTCATGCAAGTTCTTTCCATAAGCACGTATTACTATTTACAGAATACATGTCTACATTATATCGATGAACTGGAGGTCTAGAACCGCCCTTGTACCCGTCCGGTAATTATATAAAGCAGAGGGTTTAGTCCGTAGGGGCTATCAGAATTCACATAGGCTAGACATCTAGGGTTTAGCTATTACGATCTCGAGGCAGATCAACTCTTGTAACCCCCATATTCATCAAAGTCAATCAAGCAGGAAGTAGGGTTTACCTCCGTTAAGAGGGCCCGAACCTGGGTAAACATCGTGTCCCCTTTGTCTCATGTTACCTTCGATCCTCAGACGCATAGTTCAGGACCCTCTACCCGAGATCGACCGGTTTTGACACTGACATTGGTGCTTTCATTGAGAGCTCCTTTGTGTCGTTGATGGAAGGATTGATGGCTCGTCTTGTCATTAATGACAACATCACCTCTGGAAAGGCCCTAGCTCCAGGACAGGTCCTCAAGCTCGGCGGTTTTACCATGGGCGCCCGCTTGGCCGTTAAGCCAAAGGCAGCCCCCGAAATCGCCAAACCTCGTCTTCGCATCGACCTCGAACACTCCGAAAAGATGGATCCGGCAGATGTCTCGTCCTTGAATGAACTGCTAGATTGCATCACCGCCCTGGGGTCGGAACAGACTATGATCGGATTGGGCTTAAACCCGATCAGAGGGAAATCAAGTCTCCGCCGATCACCCATCTAGTAGTGGTCGTGGAGGAACAAGCAAAGAATACTTCTCCCTCTAAGTTAAGAACAAGCTATGTTCAGATTTCCGAGCCCTACGAGCCGGATATCCATCTCAGGAAGAGACCTCATGTCCTCCGAACTCAGAATTAGGCGTTGAGACCAAAACTTATCAGGACTCTCCGGATCCTGGACTAGTGACCTCGGAGATTCTTCAAACTCCGGATCCTATAGTGGGTCGGGGTTCGGATTTTAGCCCGCCCACCCACCACAAGCAATATTACCCAAGCAATTCAGGTCCTCCAGACGTATTTGACCTAATGTATGTACGAGAGCAACCTCAGGAAACGGTGCATCACTTCTGGGCCAGATTCCTCCTTGTTAAAAACAAGATTAAAGATTGCTATGACGACGACGTGGTTTCAGTATTTTTCCACAACTGTATGGACGAGGGAATCCTCAATGCCATCAACCGTCGCCGCATACTACACTTTGTAGATTTGGCACACATAGTACAGAAATACTGCGCCATGGAAAGCGCCTGGAAAGCCCAGACAGCCCGGTGGGAACCTCCTGCCTTTAAGCAGCCCACCGGACGGGCAAAAAGGACGCACCTGTCGGTGTGAAACGACACCTATGGGATCACAAGAATCCCTACTACGGTTGCCGGGGCGCAGGGTTGCGAGAAGAGCAGGGCTACTAGACAGCACAAGGATCGTTTACCCAGGTTCGGGCCGCGAGGATGCGTAAAACCCTAGTCCTTCTTTGGTGGGTGTATTTCAGAGAGTTCTTGATCTCTCGAACTAGCTGTGGTCAGTGCATGGTCCGAAAGAGCCGAATCCTTTTCCAGTGTGCCATGGGCCTCCTTTTATAGTTGGAAGGGGCTGCCACAGTGACACACAGGTGGTGGAAAAGCGTACAGTGCCCAGAGCGTATCGCTCATATTACAGGACAAGACGCATTTAATGCATAGCTTAGATGTCCCTTTGCTTTATTGGGGACGGGGGCGAGGCCCGTCCCGTCCGTCGCCGCTCCTCCTCGCCTTGACACACGCCCTGGCCAGTGAGGTGCATGGTGCCATGTAGGCAGGCAGGCAGCTGAGGTGGCGCAGTGGCGGAGCCTTCACGAAGATCTGCATGCCGCCATGCAGGCGCTCCATGAGTTGGCCTGGGAGCTGCATGGGTCCACGCAGGTGCCCGCCAAGCTGGTTGGGCTGGCAGTTGCATGCGAATGGTGGTGGAAGCTTGGTTGGCGCGGGCCTGGCGGTGGCCCCGCTGGCGTCCTTGGCGTGGGCCTTGCCGGGTGGCCCGGCAAGGGTCTTGCCTCGACACGTTGTCATCCCCGACAAGGACCTTGCCGGGGGTCTGGTGGCTTTCCTCGACGAGGATCTTGCCGAGGATCGTCGTCTTCTAATCCTCATCTGATCTTGAATATGTCTTCACAAAGATCTGCATGCCACCATAGAGGTGCCTTCCCGAGCCCTGGCCCCACGTTGATGATGGCGTTGGGGGTCGTGGGCTCAAGGGTGGCTCGCTCTGTTGGTGTGGGGCGAGCTGCCCCAGCAAGGGTCTTGCCGGGGCTGCTGAGGCTGCCCCGGCAAGGGTCTTGCCGGGGGAACCTGCTTCGTCCCTCTGCCCCTTTTGGTCTTGGCCTTGGCGTTGCTCTGGTTATCTTGGGCTTTGGTCTTACCTTGGCTCACCTCCCCTTTTTCCGCTTGGTGTGGTCGTAGGCGCGGCTCCGACTGCCCGTGCACAGGTATAGGGGTACAAAAACGCACCCTTACGGGGCACCAGATCATCATCCTATGGACAAGAAAATCAAGCCCTTCACGGGACATAGAACTGTCATCAGCGAATTGCTCGATAAGCCTTGTCAGATACACACAACGCCGAATACCGAACCAACACATAGCCTGCGGGCATGTTGGGTACTCCGACAGGTGGCTAAGAGCGGCGAGGCCATCCTCAACAACACTACCTCAGAGAAGCACTCTTTGTAGGATGACGATCTCAATGTCTTTACGGTCTTTGAGACCTTTTCCTCAAATAATCGGTGCAAAAGGGCGCTCCGCGCCCTCGCTGAAGTCAACCAAGTAGCCGCAATAAATCCTTGGAATGATGCGGCAATAACTTTTACCACTGATGACGAACCAAGGCCCAATCAGTTCAAGCACCAGCCGCCTTGGTCTTAAACCCAATTGTTGATGGCTTTCAGCTCACCAAAGTGCTCATTGACGGCGGCAGCGAACTGAACCACATCTACGAAGAAATGCTCAATAAAATGCAAATAGACAAGAGTCACATCGAGCAAAGCAGTACCACCTTTCGAGGCATTATCCCCAGTCGAGAGGCATGATGCTCAGGGAAAATTCAACTTAATGTAGTATTCGGCACGCCAGAGAACTACATGTCTGAATAGTTTCTCTTCCATGTGGCACCTTTCAACAGCAGATATCTCGCCCTGTTGGGGCGAGACACATTCACATGCTTTCAAGCCATACCTCATTATGGGTACATGAAGCTGAAAATTCCAGGGGCCAATGGAGTTATCACTATCACCAGTGATCCGGACATAGCACTCCACGCCGAAAACAAAACTGCATCCTTGGCCCTCGAGGCACTATCCGAGGCACTCGCAGCCGAGGAGCTAACCACTCTACGCTCCATAGTGGACCAAGTCGATGTAATACTCGATAAGAGACCTAAGTCCAATTCTTTCAAGCTAGCAGACGAAATTGTCAGATTTCAAGTACACCCGACGGATCCTAACAAAACATCCTCCATTGGAGCATAGCTAGATCCGACGGTCGACATTGCCTTACGAGCGTTCCTGCGTGAAAATTGGGACATCTTTGCCAGGCATCCTTCCGATATGCCAGGAATCCCTCCCAGACTGGCCGAACTTAGCCTCAACATAATAAAGGGGTTCAAACCAGTCAAGTAAATGCTGCGGCGATTTTTCGAACCCAAACGACAAGCTATCGGAGAGGAGCTAGCCAAACTACTTGAAGCCGGGTTCATCAGAGAGATCAAACACGCGGACTGGCTAGCAGACCTGGTCAAGGTGTCGAAGAAGGATAAATCCTAGCGCCTTTGTGTCAATTTCAAAGACCTGAATAAGGCTTGCCCTAAGGACGCCTTCCCACTGCCCCGCATTGACCAAATCATTGACGCGATTGTCGGTGTCAAAACCGGCGGATCTCGGGTAGGGGGTCCCGAACAGTGCATCTAGGATCGATAGTAACAGGAGACAGGGGACACAATGTTTACCTAGGTTCGGGTCTTCTCTATGGAGGTAATACCCTAGTTCCTTCTTGATTGATCTTGATGAATATGCGTGTTACAAGAGTTGATCTACCACGAGATCGTAATGACTAAACCCTAGAAGCCTGGCCTTGTCGGGATAGGGGACATTCATTACCATATACACATAGGCTAGGCTTCTAGGGTTTAGACATTACGATCTCGTGGTAGCTCAACTCTTGTAATACTCATATTCATCAAGATCAATCAAGCAGGAAGTAGGGTATTACCTCCATAGAGAGGGCCCGAACCTGGGGAAACATCATGTCCCCCGTCTCCTGTTACCATCAATCCTAGACGCACAGTTCGGGACCCCCTACCCGACATCCGCCGGTTTTGACACTGACACCAGCGCCCAAGTTCTCATCTCCTTTCCGCTCAGGTAACCATGTCCGGATCCGGTGGTCAGGGAAAGTGGATGGTCTCCTCCGTCAAGGAGGATGACATTACTGAGCTCCGAGCAGCCGGATATTTGGCGAAGGGAATCGCCCACCGCTTGTCGGCCGAGGGACAAATCGTCCGCACGCCGGAGCCCAACGAGAGGGTAGTATTCCTTCCTCATTTCTTCTTCAAGCTGGGGTTTCCACTCCACCCTTTCGTCCGCGGGCTGATGTATTACTATGGGATAGGTTTCCATCATTTGTCCCCGAATTCCTTCCTCAACATCTCGACGTTTATCGTCGTGTGTGAGGCCTTCCTCCGCGTCCAGCCCCACGGGCTATGGCTCAAAGTCTTCAACGTAAAGCCGAAGGTGGTGGATGGCCAGCATGCGGAGTGCGGAGGAGCCATGGTGAGCAAGCTGTCTAATGGCTCCTGGCCTAAGGGCACCTTTGTGGATACGGTAAAGGTGTCAGGACCCCGATTCTAAGTCACACCGATCTAGCCTGTAACACCTCATATCACTTTGTGGCCTCACGCACGGTATTCCCACGGGTGTCGTCTTACCATGGCCCGGGACCGTTTGCATCTTTTGGCTCACGTATATGATAGTGCCGCTAGCATCCATATGATAGTGAACCCAAAGTGGCAGTAACTTACGGGGACATGCATACTTGAATCAACATCGAGCATGTCGGTCAACAGTGTGCGAATCCGGGCTGTAGCACTGGGCTAATAGGACTCCGGGAACCCAGGCTGTCGCAGGCTAGGCAGGACTCCAGATGTCACCACGTGACATTTCCCCGAAGGGACAGAACCACGAGCAAGTGAATCACATACCCGGCCAGTCAAGTGTTAGGAGCGTGTCTTTGGGCTAGCAGGACTCCGGTGAACCGGGTCAGAAGCGGACTACTATGGCTCATGGAAGCACAAGACTACATTTCCCCATAAGAGAGGCTACCAAGGATAAACAACTAGGTTGTCGTATCCCACACATACCAAGCATTTCAATCATACACACAATATGATCGTTATGTGTAAATACAACATGGCATCACAAAGATAACTCTCGACTCAAGTATTTATTCATTAGGCTCCAAGGAGCGAGATATTACAAACATGGGTCTCATGACCCAACATTCATAGCATACAAGTCAAAGCACATGCGAAAGCTTAACATGTCCGAAAGTACGTACATCTACAAATGAAAAAGGTGAAGCCCGACTATCTACCAGATCTGCCGAGGGCACAAGATCGTAGCCGAGGTATCAAGCTAAACGTCAAGTCCAAACGGAACTACT
The DNA here is from genome assembly GCA_021605145.1 of Aegilops bicornis. Lineage (NCBI taxonomy): Eukaryota > Viridiplantae > Streptophyta > Magnoliopsida > Poales > Poaceae > Aegilops > Aegilops bicornis. The sequence continues at coordinate 285,671,853 of CM038671.1, forward strand.
AAGCGAGGACCGGCGTCTCTCTGCAAAAACATAAATTAAGCAAACGTGAGTACAAATGTACCCAGCAAGACTTACATCAGAACTAGCTACATATGCATCAGTATGAACAAAGGGGTGGTGGAGTTTGACTGCAGCAAGCCAGCTTTGAATCAGTGGCTATCCTGAACTATGACTGCAAGTAACTCTTTGAGGTGGCGCACACGAGTCCACATATTCACCATACCAATACACCACTATGGATCCGCTCCCGTCTACCTACAAGAACGCCATCCATAGCACTCACGCTTATCTTGCGAGTTTTAGAGTATCCACTTTCACTTGTCTATGAACTGCACAGCAACCCGAAGTCCTTTACCGGACACGACTATTGAATAGATAATGTTAACCCTGCAGGGTGTACTTCTTCACACACGCTCTCACCACTTATCGCCATTTACACGACATGTACTCGGCAACCTTCAAGCGGAAGCCCAGCCGAGGGTGTCGCCCACGACCGACTAACCACACAAGTCTCTCGTCTAGGTTTATCGCCTATTCGAGTTCCATCCGCAAGGAGATCCGGCCGGGGTGTCACTCACGGCCCCAAACGATGTGTGCAGGGTTCCCAAGTCCACCATCCGGGTGCCACTTGGTACACTGGCCCTTGTGCCTAGTCTTTCCCAAGCCCACACATGCGGGTGCCACTTGGTAGACTACTAACACTACCTACAAACACCGTAAACTAGTTGCAACTCCCGGACAGAGATCAAGTTGATTAATAAGCCGAGAGGGGCCGAGTTCACGGAACCCAATGTGTGGTAATGCTGTTCATGGATCACAAACACGTAACTCAGTTCACGAGGGCGGTTTCAATGAGACAACCCACCATGTACTCCTACATGGCCTCTCACCGCTACCTTTACCAAATTGTGCTCACACACTTAGCTCTCAACAGTAGGACATGTTCACACACCTCCGATTCATCCCCTATGAATCAGACCTGACACAACTCTAAGCAATAGCAGGCACGACAAGCAAGCATGAATGAGTAGGCACATCAGGGCTCAAACAACTCCTACTCATGCTAGTGGCTTTCATCTATTTACTGTGGCAATGACAGGTCATGCAGAGGATAAAGGGGTTCAACTACCGCAGCAAATAACAGATGAATCGTTGTTGTCCTAATGCAGTAAAAGAGAGCAGGAGCGAGAGAGTGGGATTGTATCAAAATGAACAAGGGGGTTTTGCTTGCCTGGCACTTCTGAAGATAGTATAGTTCTTCATCAGTGTCATCGAACTCATCATAGGTACGTCGTCTACTGAGAGGGAACAACACCGGCAAACTAGGAAGAACACAATCAATGCAATGCACAATATGATGCATGATCATGACATGGCAATATGCTATGATTTGGGCTAATGCAACAGCAAGTCATTTTGATTGAAGTGGAATTCAAAACTACATCAAATTCCAACTCCAAAACTATTATCAAAGTTATCCTATTCATGTTTCATCCTAAACAGTTAAGTTAACTTGCTCAAACATGCATGAGAATGATACAGATGGATAGATTGGATTTTTCTGATCATTTTTCATATATAATTTATTTCATTCTGAGCTACGGTTGAATTTCTATGATTTTTAGAAGTTTTAACTAATTTCTGGAATTTCTGAATTATTTTAAATCCAGAAAATGATTAACTGCGTCAGCATGACATAACCATGAGGTCAGCAGGTCAACAGCGCTAGACCAGGTCAAACCTGACATGTGGGGTCAGTCAACTGCCGAGTCAGCACGGTCAACTCTGGCACGTGGGTCCCGCTGGGTTATAAACTAATCTTAACCAAGAAAATTAGCCTGCTGATTTAAACATGCGGGTCCCACTGTCAGTGACTCTAGGGGGGGTTAGTTAGGCGCTAATGACAACGCCACGTCACCAGCTATCGGAGTTGGACGCCGGCGACCAAACCCGACGGCGGAGGATCGCCGGAGTTTCTCGGGACGGCGCTACAGGGGTCGGATCGATGCGCTGGAGGCACTAGAGGGATGCCCATCCTTGCGCGCATCCAGGGGATCACGTGGGAGGCTGCGGGGTGGCCGGGAGCAGCGTCGGCGGCGAACAAGGCGGCGGTCGGAGCTACGGCTCCACGGGCGCGAGGACTGCAGCGCGCTAGCGAGCGAGCTGATGGCCGCATTGGGCTCCTCGAGCTCCCGAGCACGCGCCAGCGTGCTCGGGTTAACCAAAGGGCTGCTACCGGCGGTGATGACAGGCCTTAGCCGGGCGAGCTTCGGTGATGGCGGGGAATGGCACTACGGCATGGGGCGAGCAAATGGAGAGAGGGGAGATGCGGCAGAGCTCACAGCGCATCCGATGGCGTCGTCGGTGAGGTCGGGAACGGTCGGGTTGCTGCGAATCGACGAGGATGGCCGTTGGTGCAGAGGACGAAGAGGGCGCTGATGGCGGCCATGTTGTGCTCCTCTGGTTGCTGTCGACGATGGGGACGCGTACGAGGTCGGCGCAGAGCTCCCGAGCATGGCAGCGCGACGAGGGGATGGCGATGGCCACGCGAGCGGCAGCGGTGGCCGGTGGGGCTGTCGGTGGTCGCGTGGAGCAGGGCTAGAGAGGGAGAGAGGCACCAGAGAGATGGGGGGTGAGAGGGAAGGTGCTGGGCGTCTCCGTGGCGCGGTTCGAAGGCCGAGGAGGCTGCCACGGCGAAGTAGGAGGTGGAGGAAGACGACGAGCGACGAGGTAGGTGGGCTGGGCTAGTCAAGCTGGGCCGGCTACAGGTAAGTGGGCCAGTTAGGTTCCTTTCTCTCTCTCTCTTTTATTTAAGTTTTTCTATTACTCTGTAATCTTTGTGACCACTGTTGGAAATATATCCTACAGTAAACATTTCAGTTTGGGATTATTTGAGCATTTAAATTATTTTATAGTATTTAAATGCCCAAATGTAAATAAGTAATGATTTAATTCAAAAATCCAGAATGGCCTAGGAAAATGTGCACCATTTTTTGGAGAGGTTCTAGACCAATTCAAAAATGATGAACTTTTATGAAGGGCATTCTGGGTTCATTGAAATGTTTTTCAGTTGAACCTGGTATTGTTCAGGGGGGTGCTGGGGTTTGCTGCTCCCCATTTCAGGTTTAAGAGAAATTTAAACATGATGCAACACAAGACTAGCTAACCAAGAGCAGGCCAGAACCAGGGATGTGACAAAAGGAGTGGCAGAAGCAGTAGTTCTACATCACAGAACCACGCGGCGCTACCTGGGCCGCAACTGCCGCATTCCGCTCCGGCGCTCCTATGCGATTCACCTCCTGGGTCGAGAAGAGTCCGGACTGGTGTTCACCTGACGAGCTGATAGCGTTGCAGACGCGCGTTCAAAGCATGCTGACCAAGAATGGCAAGCTCGCCGACGTGATCCAGGTGATGTTAATTCGCCGGATTCTTTCGTGCCAGTGTCGAAGCCGCCCTCTGTGGGAGTTCAATTCGAAGAAGCACCAGACTTTGGTAAGGCTCTTCGAGACTACTCACGAAGGCACCTGGAAGTTGCATTTTAAGGGCAACGAGAAGCCACCGGCCATGGAGTCAGACCGTGGTCACGATTGTACACACCCCGCCAGCAAGGTATGCTATTTCTGACGTATCCCCAACCTCATTGTTTCGAGGATGATGTGTGAGCTTTTATTATGGTTCCCTCAGGACTGGATGGAGAGGGCGAAGAGGATCCAGTGTCCGGCTCCGCTGCCTGAAGAACCAGTCATCCCGCATCTAGCGAAGATGCTGGTACCGGCGCCATATAAGGCGCCGGAGAAGAAAGCCAAGAAGAAGGCAAAGGGGGCCAAGAGTGGCCTCCGCCGTAAGGGAACTTCGGACGTGGCGTTCGAAGACGACGAAACTCATTCCTCTGTCCCTGAGGACAATGGCGAGGAAGAGGAGGAAAAGGAAGAAAACAACCCTCCCCTGAGGAGAGGAAGAAGAAGAGGGAGGCTCCGGCGCATCTGGAGGCGGAGACGCCCAAGAAGGGGAAGGGCGTTCCAGCGGTCAACACTGCGTGGGACGTTGATCGCAGTCCGTAACGACGCCCCCGCACTAAGCCCCAGGCCGCATCGTAAGTGACAGGGCTCGCTCGTGCACACATCCAGCCCTTTCTCTCCATTATGTTGATGTAGTTAACTGTATTATTGCAATCCGGCCCGCGACCTAATCCAGCGATCCTCGTCTGGAGGTTCATTGACTCCCTCGGAGATGGCGAGCCAGTCGCCACCACCTGCTTACTCCCCCGGGGACAGGGACGACACCGAAGTGTTGTCCCGAAGGGCCGATCTGAACCGGGGAGGAGCCCATGATGCTGTCCGGGAGGCGCCACGAGGTGAAGCCTCCACTGTTTGGACACATGGAGGAGATAATCCCCATGGAGACTGGCGAGGAGCGCCGCATCCAGTTTGGCCTTAGCCGAATACGATTTCGGAGACCCATATGGCTCCCGAGTCAGGCGAGTAGCCCCCTTTGAAGGACGGGGTGCGCCGCTTCCACCGGTGGTCCCTGTCCATCCAGGGGCACTGGACAACCTGATGGAGGCGCTACGAGGCGCCTCCGTTATGGACGAGCACCATGTCCTTATGGGCGCGGTGATTGAGAAGGTTCAGCCCGTCAAGAGTGGACTGAATGAAGCCTGCAGCAACCTGTTGACAGGTTTCGATGTAAGTGACATATAAAGAGAAAAAAAACCTGTAGTCAGTAGCCCCTGAGACACTGTCCGGTGTTCGGTGAGAACAACCGGATAGAGGATCTATTGTAAGAGACTAACATAGCATTTATGCATAAGCAGGCGTCGTTGTTGGCCTCAACCTCGCATGCTGCAGAAGTCTCTGAATTGAGGCAGAGGCTGGAGCTGACCAAGAACGAGCTCGGCAAGGTTACAATGCGGCTTCAGGAGAAGCAAGGTGAGTAACATCTTGCTGTGTGTTCGGAAAGCATAGGCGTTGTGTACTGACTGTAATGTCGTAATATGTGCAGGAGCTGCGACCGAGGTCGAGGCCCTGAGGAAGGCCTTGGGCAAGGCCGAGGAGAAAGCTGTCCAACAGCAGGCCGCTCGTAAGAAGCTCAAGTCCCGGGTCAAAGAAGTCAAGCAGGAGCTCCAAGACGCAGTGAAAAAATGTGAGACCTTGGAGAATGATGCATCGGCTCAAGAGGCCGAACTCACCAAGGCTCGTCAGAGCGTGTAGACCGCACGAAATGAGGCCCAAGCCACCCTCCAGGAGATCCAGGAGGCCAACAAGATCATGGCGGGTAAGTCATTTACGATGCAAAGCAAATATGCGAAGAAGCAATACTTTTACTAACCCGGGTTCGGAGTTCCCTAGGGGCTTTTGCGGATCTGCCACGCAGCATATCAGACGCTGCCGAGTTCTACCGAGCCGAAGGAGGAGGTTCTACGGAGAAGCTATTCTGGTCGCACTATGCGACGCCAGAGCATCCCGTGTCCTTCACCGATCAGCTGAAGCAGCTGGTGGAGCTGCACAGGGTGGCCGAACTAGCCATGAAGGATATGACAATCCGGTTATGGCCAGCCGAAGCTATGCCCGGCGGTTACTTCGGACTCGTGAGGTGGCTGGTGGAAGCCTGTCCACGGCTGGATGTCGTCAAGCGCTCTGCCTGTATTGAGGGTGCTCGTATGGCCTTCGCTCGTTGCAAGATGTGGTGGGCGAAAATGAACGTCGTCAAAGTTGCCAGCGGGCCGCCGGAGGGCAAGGAGCACCGCACACCCGAGAGATATTTTGCGGATGTTGCAGAAGGGTCTCGACTTGTGGCAGCTCAATGTTCGCAGGACATTGTATTTGAATAAATGTATTCATGTTGCCCTTGCATTGTATTATGGAAACAGAGCCTGTAATGTAATTTTGCTATGCATTAACTGTTTCCTCCTGTGCGTCCGTATTGTTTGTAATCTGAGGGTTGGCGATTAAATCGACTTCGCCTCGCGTAGGTAGTACGGAGGTGTTCGGGATGGGATCTAAACAATCTTTATCCAATTATATGGTCCTTTGGAGGAGTTGTTTAGCGCAACAAGCAAGGCAATTAGACTATATGGCTTGAACACCCTCACTTAGCCATAGGATTTTTATAATTAAGCAAGTGCGCAGCCCCTGATCCGAAACAGGGTGTTGTCAGCAGCTGATCGGGAAGCGCCGATCCTTCGCATGACGCGGAAAAAATCTCCAACGATTTTGTAACCATCGAATAGCTGACCGGCTCTCACCGTATCATGACAGTTAGTTTTCAGCTTTCTCTACTGAGGTGCTCATCCGGTCAAGGCCAGGGCACAATCGCAGTAGTTCTCCCTTTACTACCCTAGCCGATAGGGCGGAACGTAGGGTAGCAAGCACAGGAGCAGGGCAACCCAACTATTGACAAAGACATGATTCGGAGCCAATGCATATAATGCTAAATTCGGGGTGCCGAACTTATGTATGAGAGGTGTTTGGACTGTGCTACCGTATTGTGGGGCGATAAATAGCCCCTGGCGAATATGAGACGTACCAAAAAGTACCGATGTAGCCGATAAGCGGATCGAAACAAAATGAAGTAAGAGGCAAAAACCACTGGGTCGCGAACCATTTTCATTATAACTGGATGGATACGTCAATGCGTATATTGTACAAATAGTGCGATAGGCCTCTCGGCTATTTAACATGTCGGAATCAAGAGGGTGCAGCGTGCGGATCCTGAGAAATAAATATAAATACTGTCAAGAAGACGCATAGAGGTTACTCTACGCAGCTATGCTGCTTGCATCCTTTATGTGTTGATCTTTCAAAGGGATCGGTCAGTAGGCCCGTGGGAAAAGAAACCTTAAATAAAACGACAAAGGTGAAAAGTATGTGTGTCCGAGATAGGTCTAGCCGAACTGTAGATCCCGGGTTAGCTTCTGCCTCCTTGTATATCCATGGGATTTTGAGTGCGTAATTATGTACGCGTGGTGCGAATGCCACTACATCAACGGGACTGGGACGGAGGCCAAACTGCTAATCGAGCTCTTGACGAGCCGTGTTGTCTTGCTGAAGTGTAGTCCGGAACCTCTTGACGAGCCGCTCTATACCTCTGCTGCTAGGGCGGCGGTATGCTCCTCTGTTCGGAGGGAGCGTTCCGTATTGCCATTGACTATTATGATGTCGCGTGGACCGGGCATCTTGAGCTTAAGATAAGCATAGTGTGGCACTGCGTTGAATCTAGCAAACGCTATTCGTCCGAGCAGTGCGTGGTAGCTGCTGCGGAAGGGGACGATGTCGAAGATTAACTCCTCGCTTCGGAAGTTGTCCAGAGTACCGAAGACCACTTCTAGCGGGATTGAGCCCGTACAGCGGGCCTCTACGGCTGGTATGACTCCTTTGAAGGTAGTCTTTGTTGGTTTGATTCGTGATGGGTTAATGCCCATCTTCGGCACTGTGTGTTGATAGAGCAGGTTGAGGCTGCTATCACCGTCCATCAGGACTCGTGTTGGGTGAAACCCGTCAATAATTGGGTCAAGGACTAGTGCGGCTGAACCGCCGTGGCGGATACTAGTTGGGTGGTCTCGGCGATCGAAGGTGATCGGGAACGATGACCACAGACTGAATTTTGGGGCGACTGGCTCTACCGCGTAGACGTCCCTAAGTGCTCGCTTACGCTCCTGCTACCTCCTGAGCACTGCGTTGGTTTTTCCTTGAAGAGGAAAGGGTGATGTAGCAAAGTAGCGTAAGTATTTCCCTCAGTTTTTGAGAACCTAGGTATCAATCCAGTAGGAGGCTACGCGCGAGTCCCTCGTACCTTCACAAAACAAATAACTCCTCCCAACCAACGCGATAAGGGGTTGTCAATCCCTTCACGGTCACTTACGAGGTGAGATCTGATAGATATGATTAGGATAATATTGTTGGTATTTTTGTGATAAAGATGCAAAGTAAAAAAGCAAAGGAAATAACAAAGTGTTGGAAGCTTAATATGATGAAGATAGACCCGGGGGCCATAGGTTTCACTAGTGGCTTCTCTCAAGAGCATAAATATTTTACGGTGGGTGAACGAATTCATCGTTGAGCAATTGATGTAATTGAGCATAGTTATGAGAATATCTAGGTATGATCATGTATATAGGAATCACGTCCGAGACAAGTAGACCGACTCACCTTTTGCATCTACTACTATTACTCCACTCATCGACCGCTATCCAAAGATGCATCTAGACTATTAAGTTCATGAAAACAGAGTAACGCCTTAAGCAAGATGACATGATGTAGAGGGATAAATTCATGCAATATGATAAAAACCCATCTTGTTATCCTCGATGGCAACAATACAATACGTGCCTTGCTGCCCCTACTATCACCGAAAGGACACCGCAAGATTGAACCCAAAGCTAAGCACTTCTCCAATTGCAAGAAAGATCAATCTAGTAGGCCAAACCAAACTGATAATTCGAAGAGACTTGCAAAGATAACCAATCATACATAAAAGAATTCAGAGAAGATTCATATATTGTTCATAGATAATCTTGATCATAAACCCACAATTCATTAGTCTCAACAAACACACCGCAAAAAGAAGATTACATCGAATAGATCTCCACGAGAGAGGGGGAGAACATTGTATTGAGATCCAAAAAGAGAGAAGAAGCCATCTAGCTACTAACTATGGACCCGAAGGTCTGAGGTAAACTACTCACACTTCATCGGAGAGGCTATGGTGTTGCTGTAGAAGCCCTTCATGATGGGTGCCCCCACCGGCGGAGCTCTGGAACAGGCCCCAAGATGGGATCTCGTGGGTACAGAAGGTTGCGGCGGTGGAATTAGGTTTTTGGCTCCGTATCTGATCGTTTGGGGGTACATAGGTATATATAGGAGGAAGGAATATGTCGGTGGAGCAACAGGGGGCCCACGAGGGTGGAGGGCGTGCCCTGGGGGGCGCCCCCCTACCTCGCGGCCTCCTCTTTTGTTTCTTGATGTAGGGTCCAAGTATCCTGGATCATATTCTTCCTAAAAATCACGTTCCCGAAGGTTTCTTTCCGTTTGGACTCCGTTTGATATTCCTTTTCTGCGAAACTCTGAAATAGGCAAAAAAACAGCAATTCTGGGTTGGGCCTCCGGTTAATAGGTTAGTCCTAAAAATAATATAAAAGTGGATAATAAAGCCCAATAATGTCCAAAACAGTAGATAATATAGCATGGAGCAATAAAAAATTATAGATACGTTGGAGACGTATCGTGCATCCCCAAGCTTAATTCCTGCTCGTCCTCGAGTAGGTAAATGATAAAAACAGAATTTTTGATGCAGAGTGCTACTTGGCATAATTTTAATGTAATTCTTCTTAATTGTGGTATGAATATTCAGATCCAAAAGATTCAAGACAAAAGTTTAATATTGACATAAAAATAATAATACTTCAAGCATACTAACAAAGCAATCACGTCTTCTCAAAATAACATGGCCAAAGAAAGTTATCCCAACAAAATCATATAGTCTTGCTATGCTCTATCCTCACCACACAAAGTATTTAGATCATGCACAACCACGATGACAAGCCAAGTAATTGTTTCATACTTTTGACATTCTCAAACTTTTTCAATCTTCACGCAATACATGAGCGTGAGCCATGGATATAGCACTATATGTGGAATAGAATGGTGGTTGTGGAGAAGACAAAAAAGGGAGAAGGTAGTCTCACACCAACTAGGTGTATCAACGGGATATGGAGATGCCCGTCAATAGATATCAATTTGAGTGAGTAGGGATCGCCATGCAACGGATGCACTAGAGCTATAAGCATATGAAAGCTCAACAAAAGAAACTAAGTGGGTGTGCATCCAACTCGCTTGCCCACGAAGACCTAGGGCATTTTGAGGAAGCCCATCATTGTAATATACAAGCCAAGTTCTATAATGAAAAATTCCCAATAGTATATGAATGTGACAACATGAGAGACTCTCTATCATGAAGATCATGGTGCTACTTTGAAGCACAAGTGTGGTAAAAGGATAGTAACATTGTCCCTTCTCTCTTTTTCTCTCATATTTTTTCTTTTTTTATATTTTTTATTTGGGCCTTTTTTATGGCCTCTTTTATTTCTTTTATTTTTCGTCCGGAGTCTCATACCGACTTGTGGGGGAATCATAGTCTCCATCATCCTTTTCCTCACTTGGGACAATGCTCTAAAAATGAAGATCATCACACTTTTATTTTCTTACAACTCAACAATTACAACTCGATACTTAGAACAAAATATGACTCTATATGAATGGCTCGGCGTGTCTTGCGGGATATGCAATGAATCAAGAGTGACATGTATGAAAGAATTATGAATGGTGGCTTTGCCACAAATACGATGTCAACTACATGATCATGCTAAGCAATATGACAATGATGGAGCGTGTCATAAGAAACGGAACGGTGGAAAGTTGCATGGCAATATATCTCGGAATGGCTATGGAAATGCCATGATAGGTAGGTATGGTGGCTGTTTTGAGGAAGCTATATGGTGGGTGTATGATACCAGCGAAAAGTGCGCGGTATTAGAGAGGCTAGCAATGGTGGAAGGAAGAAAAGTGCGTATAATCCATGGACTAAACATTAGTCATAAAGAACTCATATATTTATTGCAAAAATCTACAAGTTATCAAAGCAAAGTATTACGCGCATGCTCCTAGCCACTACTGGAATCTGGCACTTTGGCATCTGCCATGGCAGATGGAAAAGGCATGGTCGGCGGATGGCAAAGGCTTTGCCATCCGCTAGCAGATGGCAAACAGTTTGTCTGAAACCCTGCCGGCAAAGGCTTCTTTGCCGTCTGCTGGCTGATGGCAAAGAGCATGTGCCTTTGCCATCAGCTGGCAGATGGCAAAGCCTCTTAACGGGTTTAGCTCCGTTAGAAGGCTAATGGCATACTTTGCCATCTGCCAGCAGATGGCAAAGGTTGCATGCTTTGCCGCCTGCGAGCAGATGGCAAAGAGCCCAAATAGGCCAGCCCAAATTTTACATGTAGATGACACGTGGGCTCTTTGCCATCTGCCAGCTGATGGCAAAGTGACTATATTGCCCCATTTAATTTTTTTTCTTATATCAGTTCATTTTCACAGAAAATCAAACACAAATATATTTATATGACCAATATAGCATATTCAACACATATTACCAATAGTCATGAACACATATATATCCAACACATGTTACCAATAGTAGCAAGTTTCATCCATACATATACATAGTTTCAGCAATATTACACAGTTTCATCCATAGGTAGCAAGTTTCTCAAGGTGAAAACAAAAACTAAATACAAGCACTCCATCAACCCAATCTTCCGTGATCTTAAGCAAATCTGTAAAATGGGAAAGAAGAAAGATAGAAGAAGAAGACTAGAAGAAGAAGATTATTATGATGCGAAAATATGCATGGATTGTCAAAACTTGCATTATCCTACTATCACTAGTACAACAAAGCTGCAGGTTGGCATAGTTCATGAACCATGTACATCATGACAAATACAATATCATCCAATGCTTGACTATGAACAAAATTGAACAATTACACCTCACAAAGGCGGAGCATAGAACCAACAAGCAAGTAGGAGGGGTATAAGAGGACGTGAGGAGCTCACCGGAGGGGGTTCTAGCCTAGGCCGAGCTTCATCACTATGGATGCGGCTAGGGGAATCAGACGAGTCTACTATCATAGGAGCAGCAGCACCACCACTGCCAAAACTGGAATGGCTGGAGCGAATCGCCATCATATGGGTCACCACCACCGAATGATCTTGCAAGGTGTAAAGTCTCCACATTTCAGTACAAACTAGTGGCGTCAAGAAACAAGCGATGGCAGTGTAAGGTAAATTCTAGTAATCGATGACTAGTAGACAAAAACAAGAAATAGATTGCACCAAGAGCAAAGTCCACCGCCATAAGTCCTAAACATTTCATTCAGATCCTATATGAAACTCACTAGTTTCTCCATTACGAAAGCTGGGACGATAGATGCCTTCAAGTCTGCGAGTGCAAGAGCGAGGTGGGGATCGATAAATATCAAGGATGTTGTTGTTCAGGTTAAGCTAAGTTAAAAATCAAGGGCATAACAGATTCAAGTCGACTATGTTTTGCTCTATTCATACCTGCAGCAATGCTTCCATGTCCTGTCTGCAGTTACAGGTGCGTCGATCTCCATCCTCTCCTTTGTTTTCGTCATGTTCTTGCCCGTGTGTCTCGTGTGAGTTTCTCTTGCATTCCAGAATTTTTGGTAAGCTATGCCATTCTTTCCCATTATTCAGGTCTTCCTTGCCTTGTCCTTTGACACAGCCATGATTCGGTGTTTTGAATTCTGAGTTGTGTTGTGAAATTAATTTGGTGCAGATTACAATTTCAACAGAGGATGAATGGTTTTTCAGATCAAGTCGAGAATAAATAATTCTTTAGAATATTTTTGTTCTGACACAAATATATGACTTGGGTCGGATGGTAGATTGATTTTAACCTTTGTAAACAGTATACATTGAGAATTGCTACATCAATTATTCTTTCCTGTGAGTTGAAATAAAATCCTTATAGTTATGAGCCTGGAAACGGCTTGCTTGTTTTTATTAATTTAGTTTTTCAAGTTCTCAGATAAAGTGTTCAGAAACATGTTCGTGTTATCTCAAAAGCTAAGAAATTGTGAGTGATGCCTACATGTATGAAGAAATAGGTGGATCAATTGTCCCTCTAACAAACAGGGTCATCTCAGATATTGAGATGATCCTTGGTCAAGATACATAAAGCACTAGCTGATACTGAAACTAATGTTTGAGTTGTCCCTCTTAACAAACAGGGTAATGTCAGACTATAAAATTCTGAAACCAATATTTCACCTAGCCGTGCCTTTGGTAGACAGCAAGACCTGCATGTAGGAAACCTCACTTGTCTTGAGATGTATTGAATCTTATAGTAATGTAGGTAGCCAAAGCCATTTCGAATCCTTTGGGTGATTGATGGATTAGCAACACACGCATATATGAAAGCTGATTGGATAGCCACTAGAAGGTAATTAAGGTGCCTTACTTTCATATTTCTTCAACTCACGGTTGTTACAAGCTATGTTTATATTTCTTCAACTCACTATGATTACAAGTAAGGCGCCACATGCATTTGTATACGCCTATATAGCACATGACTAAGTAGAATTATTTTTGTCTCTATGCCCCTTATTTCAGTGCATCGTACATCAGTATACTACGTTATAATAGCATGTGCATTTTGTAAAATCCCTTAATTATGGCAGCATGTAAAAATTTAAATGTTTCTTGAGTGCGGATTGTGGTATAGATTCGTGCAAGTTCTGAAATCTGCAAGCAATCTTGAGTTGCATAATAATTATGTAGGATGATAAAAAGAAGAAGAAGATGATTCAGTTATCAAGAGGATGTCTCGAACTCCGAACCGTATGACAGGAAATAAAACATGAGGAGGATAATGGAAGAGAAGAAGTAGATATTAGTATGATGAAAGAGAAGAATAGATAATGATGATGGTACTGAAAGAGAAGACGATACACACATTGGCTAAGTAAAGAGCTAGACCTGAAATTGCCAATAGAGGGAATGAGGTCCCTTTCTCTATCGGTGACATCTTAGTTGCCGTCGATTAGGTGCATATTTCACGAGATAATTTCGTTCTAACATGTCTCTAATTTTGATTTTTCCTGCGGATTTCAGAATATAGAAGGTAGCTTCGCAAAAGGGTCACTAATGAGCAAGGTGAGGCCACTGCGTCTATTCCTCTGTTAGTTTGTTTCAAATAAACCACACTAATTTCTCGCAGTATATGTCTCTACAGAGAAATAAGTCTTGGAGAAGGTTTTAGTTCCGTCACTGCCCAGGGAAGCAAGTAAGTTGGCACATGTTTTAGCTAGACGTCCTTATGACTCAAAAGAAATGATCTTGTCATATGATGCTCCGCCTAATTTTCTATTACCACATGTACTGAATGATGTAACACTTTCAAGTTTGCAATAAAGTGCCAAGAGTCTTCCTTTCAAAAAAGAAAGTCCTGGAGCAGGTTTCTTCTCTAGAATTGGTCGTAAGTTCATGAACAATTTTCTGTTGCTGAAATAAGTCATAGAGTAGGCTTCAGTGAAGACTAATGATCTAGAAGCCGTATATTCATGATCCAAGGCGCATGGACGAGCACAGGCGGCGGCGCATCTTCTTCTCGTTCTATCTATGAAATTGTTATCTTTTCGCAAAAAAATACAACGATACACAAGCTTTGCGTATTCGCGAATTTTTTTTGCAATACATTTGTTATTGTCAAACATTGCTTCAGTCAATGTCTCAATACATTTGTTATTGTCTATAACAACATATTGGTTCCTGACTATAACTTAAATCCATCTAATCTTATTTGATCCGTAGCATAGCACGGGCACCTTACTAGTTAATCATAACAAGGTGGCATGCATAGAAATCTGGAACTAAACTAAGAACTTCGAATTAAAAGAGGAGAAGCAAAGGTTCAGGAATTAGTTGCTCCCCTGCCGACGCATTGGTTGTCGAGGTTGAGGAGGTTGTGTCCATGGCCGCACCATCGACCTGAGCTGCAACCCAGCATCCACCGCAGACCCGTCTTTGCGCTCGAAAGAGACGACCGCTTCAGACCCCTCCTAGCTCCCCTCCGACGGTGGTCTCGTCCTTGTTCATCCGCCTTGCTATGGCTTGAGGGTGGCAGGCCAGGTCGTCCCTTGTCACTGGATGTCGTCGTCCATGCCCAGATCTAGCCACTCCATGGCATCCGGGCAGGGGAGGAAGTGGCCATCCTGTCCATGGCGTCCCGTTGCTCGAGCGACGACGGATCAGAGAGTTAGAGGGGACGTGGTAAAGAAGATAAGGAAGGAGGGATGTGGCAAGGGAAGAGAGGGTATCTGATTCACCGGAGCAACGCTGGAGCCACACCAGCTACGCGGTAGCCCAAACCCTAGTGGATCGAGAGGGTCGCGCGAAGAGGGAGCCCCGCTCGTCCACGGGGACAAGCGCGGAGGTGGCCCTGGGGCGATGGCGAAGTCGGGACGGACGAGGCCAGCGCCCCATTGGACTATCCCATTGTCATAGACGGAGTAGAATGAGTAGGCGGGCTTGGATGACTAGAGGAGGGCAGCGAAGCGGGAGGAGGCCGTTATGCCTGAAAAGTGCGTCTGGCAGTGACGTGGCGGGCGAAGGCGTCTGAATCGGAGAGAATGGAGTGGCGGCGAGATTGCATCTGGGGGCGGCGGCAATGGAGTGGGATGGGATAGGGTTTGGGTGGTTGGGCTGCCCGGGGGTGGGGGTTCTTTTTCTTTCTTTCTCTTTTTTGTTTAGATAAATGGGATGGATGGATGGATGGATGGATGCCAAGTCATCAATCCATGACACAAACATTTCAACCAATGAGAACAAAAATAACCCCACAGTTTTTTTTACCTGGAAAAAAATAACCCCATCTCTTTGCCATCTGCCAACAGATGGCAAGGAATCTTTGTCGTCTGCTAGCAGATGGCAAAGAGTTGGGGCTGGTACGCCGTTACACTCTTGACGGCCACAGGATTTGCCAACCTCTTTGCCATCTGCTGGCAGATGGCAAAGATTATTTGCCATCCACTAGCAGATGGCAAAGAATTGGCTGATGGCAACCATGTTCTTTGCCGTCTGTTTTTTATAAGCAGATGGCAAAGACGTTCTTTGCCATCAGCTGGCAGATGGCAAAGAGTTGGCTGATGGCAAATTCCCTGTTTCCAGTAGTGTAGAGGGATAGATTGGTAGGAAAAGACCATCGCTCGTCCCCGACCGCTACTCATAAGGAAGACAATCAATAAATAAATCATGCTCCGACTTCATTACATAACGGTTCACCATGCGTGCATGCTATGGGAATCACAAACTTTAACACAAGTATTTCTCAAATTCACAACTACTCAACTAGCATGACTCTAATATCACCATCTTTATATCTCAAAACAATTATCAAGCATCAAACTTCTCATAGTATTCAACACACTCATAAGAAAGTTTTATTATTCTTGAATACGAAGCATATTAGGATTATTAAAGCAAATTACCATGCTATTTAAGACTCTCAAAATAATCTAAGTGAAGCATGAGAGATCAATAGTTTCTATAAAACAAATCCACCACCGTGCTCTAAAATATATAGTGAAGTCCTAGAGCAAAACTATATAGCTCAAAGGATATAAGCGAAGCACATAGAGTATTCTAACAAATTCCAAATCATGTATGGCTCTCTCAAAAGGTGTGTACAGAAAGGATGAATGTGGTAAACTAAAATGCAAAGACTCAAATCATACAAGACGCTCCAAGCAAAACACATATCATGTGGTGAATAAAAATATAGCTCCAAGTAATGTTACCGATGGAAGTAGACGAAAGAGGGGATGCCTTCCGGGGCATCCCCAAGCATTGACTTTATGGTGTCCTTATATTATCTTGGGGGTGCCATGGGCATCCCCAAGCTTCGGCTCTTGCCACTCCTTGTTCCATAATCCATCAACAAATT
Organism: Aegilops bicornis; assembly: GCA_021605145.1. Lineage (NCBI taxonomy): Eukaryota > Viridiplantae > Streptophyta > Magnoliopsida > Poales > Poaceae > Aegilops > Aegilops bicornis. The sequence continues at coordinate 285,688,373 of CM038671.1, forward strand.
TCACCCAAAACTTGAAAACTTCACAACACAAAACTCAACAGAAATCTTGTGAGCTCCGTTAGCGAAAGAAAACAAAATACCACTTCAAGGTACTGTAATGAACTCATTCTTTATTTATATTGGTCTTAAACCTACTGTATTCCAACTTCTCTATGGTTTATAAACTATTTTACTAGCCATAGATTCATCAAAATAAGCAAACAACACACGAAAAACAGAATCTGTCAAAAACAGAACAGTCTGTAGTAATATGTAACTAACGCAAACTTCTGGAACTCCAAAAAATCAGACAAAATAGAAATACCTACGCAATTTGTTTATTGATCATCAGCAATTGTAATCACTATTTTATCGCGTTCTGGTGATTTTTAACAATTGTTTTCATGAACAGGAAGTTTCTGGAAATTACAGCAAGATCAAATAACTATCATCCGAGAAGATCCTATAGGTTTAACTTGGCAGAAACACTAATTAAAACATAAAAACACATCTAACCAGAGGCTAGAACAAATATTTATTCCTAAACAGAAGCAAAAGCAAAAAAAACTAAAAATAAAATTGGGTTGCCTCTGAACAAGCGCTATCGTTTAACGCCCCTAGCTAGGCATTGATAATTTTAACGATGCTCACATCAAAGACAAGAATTGAAGAGCAAAGAGAGCCTCATGAAACACACGACAAACACATCTAAGTCACAAATACTTCCTATGCATAGGCATCTTATAGCCAAACAAATTATCATAGCAAGCAAAAACTAGCATATGCAAGGAAGCGGAAAGAAACAATAGCAATCTCAACATAACGAGAGGTAATTTATTATCATGAAAATTTCTACGACCATATTTTCCTCTCTCATAATAAATACATGTGGGATCATAAGCAAATTCAACAAAATAGCTATCACATAAAATATTTTCAAAACGGTCCACATGCATGCAAAGTTGACACTCTTCCGAAATAGTGGGATTAACATTAACTAAAGTCATGACCTCTCCAAACCCACTTTTATCAAAAATTTCATAAGATTGAATATTCTCAAAATATGTGGGATCTAAAGTTGACACTCTTCCAAATACACTTTAAAAATTATTGCAAACAATATTATCAATCTCATATTCATCATGTAGATTAAATAAATTTTCAAGACCATAAGAAGAATCACCCCAATCATGATCATTGCAACAAGTAGTAGAAATAGCAAAACTAGCATCCCCAAGCTTAGGGTTTTGCATATTATTAGCACAATTTACATCAAGAGAATTTATAGTAAAATCGTTGAAATCATGCTTTTCATCGAGGGAACTATCAAGCATGGGTGCAATAGCAACGATCTCATTTTTTACAAAAGGAACTATAGCAAATTCGTCTTCATAAATATTGGCATCATGGCCACAAGAATAGCAAGCATCATGTTCATCAAGGGATATTTCAACCAAATCATGAGAACCGTCATTATCTATAGATTCATGCATATCATTATTTTCTTCCAAAACAATGGTCATTCTTTCAATAAATTCTTGGACATAGACATTATGAGCAAGGTTTTCAGTGCAATATTTAAGTATGACATGTTGAGAGTAAAATCATACTTTTCAATCAAAGAAGCAACTTCATGAGCACCCTTAAAAACGACAAATTCTTCAATTTGTTCGATATCATAGTAACTATAAACACCCTTTGCATAAGAAGATAAGATTTCATTATCATTGAACTCACAGAGATAGGGAAGGTGTTTTTAGGGTTCTTAGAGCAACAAGTAAAATCACAAATTTCACAAAGATTCCAAGCATAGCATAGCAAACTATTTATATGATACCATAAGAGCTTCCCTTTTTCGCATAAACGATGATGCATAAAATGAGCATGCTCATCTAAAGATTTCCCATCAACTAGGCTAGTTGGGGTTTCAGCACGAGCGCATAAGGATCGAAGATGATCCAAGTAGAACACTTTAAGTGGATCCATACCAATAGATTTTCAGCAAGTGAAGATGCAAGCATATAGAAGGCACATGGCAAGCGAAAAAGAGGCAAACGAAAAAGAGAGGGCGAATAAAATGGCAAGGGTTAAGTGGGGGAGAGGAAAATGAGAGGCAAATGGCAAATAATGTAAGGCGGGAGATAAGGGATTTGTGATGGGTACTTGGTATGTTGACTTTTGCGTAGACTCCCCGGCAACGGCACCAGAAATCTTCTTGCTACCTCTTGAGCACTGCGTTGGTTTTTCCTTGAAGAGGAAAGGGTGATGCAGCAAAGTAGCGTAAGTATTTCCCTTATTTTTTGAGAACCAAGGTATCAATCCAGTAGGAGGCTATGCGTGAGTCCCTCGTACCTACACAAAACAAATAACTCCTCGCAACCAACGTGATAAGGGGTTGTCAATCCCTTCACGGTCACTTCATTTAGAGTGAGATCCGATAGATATGATAGGGTAATATTTTTGGTATTTTTGTGATAAAGATGCAAAGTAAAATAAAAGCAAAGTAAAAAAGCAAAGGAAATAACTAAGTGTTGGAAGATTAATATGATGAAGATAGATCCGGGGCCATAGGTTTCACTAGTGGCTTCTCATCAAGAGCATAAATATTTTACTTGGGTGAACGAATTACTGTTGAGCAATTGATGTAATTGAGCATAGTTATGAGAATATCTAGGTATGATCATGTATATAGGCATCACGTCCGAGACAAGTAGACCGACTCCTACCGCATCTAATACTATTACTCCGCTCATCGATCGCTATCCAAAGATGCGTCTAGAGTATTAAGTTCATGAAAACAGAGTAACGCCTTAAGCAAGATGACATGATGTAGAGGGATAAATTCATGCAATATGATAAAAACCCCATCTTGTTATCCTCGATGGCAACAATACAATACGTGCCTTGCTGCCCCTCATCACTTTGGGAAAGGTGTTGGGGAACGCGATAATTTCAAAAATTTCCCACGCACACACGGGACCATGGTGATGGCATAGCAACGAGAGGGGAGAGTGTTGTCTACGTACCCTCGTGAGACCGTGGCGGAAGCGATCACAACGTAGAGGAAGTAGTCGTACTTTCTCCTCGCGATCCTGCCGATCCCAGCGCGTTACTCCGGCACCTCCGAGTCGATGATGACGTGAGGAAGTAGTCGTCGTTCTCCTCACGATCCAGCCGATCACAGGCGCCGTTACTCCGGCGCCTCCAGTTCTTGACACACGTTCAGCTCGATGACGCCCACGGGCTTCAATCCAGCAAAGCTCCGGGGAGGGAGTTCCGTCGACGACGACGGCGTGGTGACGATCTTGATGTTTCACTGTCGCAGGCTTCGCCTAAGCACCGCTACAATATGACCGAGGTGGAATATGGTGGAGGGGCACCGCTGCAGCTAAGGAACGATCTCAAGGATCAACTTGTGTGTCCTAGGGTGCCCCCTGCCCGTATATAAAGGAGCAAGGGGAGGGCCGGCCAGCCTTGGGGCGCACTAAGGGAGGGAGTCCTCCTCCTAGTAGGAGTAGGACTCCCTTTCCTAGTCCTACTAGGAAGAGGGAAGGGGAAAGGAAAGAGAGGGAGAGGGAGAGAGGAAAGGGGGCTGCGCCCCCCTCTAGTCCAATCGGACTCCTCATGGAGGGGGGGCGCACCACCACCTGGTGCAGCCCTCTCTCCCCTCTTGGCCCAATAAGGCCCATAACTTCCCGGGGTTCCGGTAACCCTTCCGCACTCCGGTTTTCTCCGAAACTTCCGGAACCTTTCCTGTCCGAATATAACCATCCAATATATCAATATTTATGTCTCGACCATTTCGAGACTCCTCGTCATGTCCGTGATCATATCCGGGACTCGAACTCCTTCGGTACATCAAAATACATAAACTCATAATAACCGTCATTGAAACCTTAAGCGTGCGGACCCTACGGTTCGAGAACTATGTAGACATGACCTAGAACTATTCTCGGTCAATAACCAATAGCGGGACCTGGATGCCCATATTGGTTCCTACATATTCTACGAAGATCTTTATCGGTCAGACCGCATAACAACATACGTTGTTCCTTTTGTCATCGGTATGTTACATGCCCGAGATTCGATCGTCGGTATCCAATACCTAGTTCAATCTCGTTACCGGCAAGTCTCTTTACTCGTTCATTAATACATCATCTCACAACTAACTCATTAGTTGTGATGCTTGCAAGGCTTATGTGATGTGTATTACCGAGAAGGCCCAGAGATACCTCTCCGACAATCGGAGTGACAAAACCTAATCTCGAAATACGCCAACCCAACAAGTACCTTTGGAGACACTTGTAGTACTCCTTTATAATCACCCGATTACGTTGTGACGTTTGGTAGTACCCAAAGTGTTCCTCCGGTAAACGGAGTTGCATAATCTCATAGTTATAGGAACATGTATAAGTCATGAAGAAAGCAATAGCAACATACTAAACGATCAAGTGCTAGGCTAACGGAATGGGTCATGTCAATCAGATCATTCTCCTAATGATGTGATCCCGTTAATCAAATGACAACTCATGTCTATGGTTAGGAAACATAACCATCTTTGATTAACGAGCTAGTCAAGTAGAGGCATACTAGTGACACTCTGTTTGTCTATGTATTCACACATGTATTATGTTTCCGGTTAATACAATTCTAGCATGAATAATAAACATTTATCATGATATAAGGAAATAAATAATAACTTTATTATTGCCTCTAGGGCATATTTCCTTGATCTCCCACTTGCACTAGAGTCAATAATCTAGGTCACTCAGTATTGATTCTAACACCCCTGGAGTCTTGGTGCTGATCATGTTTTGCTCGTGGAAGAGGCTTAGTCAACGTGTCTGCAATGTTCAGATCCGTATGTACTTTGCAAATCTCTATGTCTCCCACTTGGACTTGGTCCCGAATGGAATTGAAGCGTCTCTTGATATGCTTGGTCCTCTTGTGAAATCTGGATTCCTTTGCCAAGGCAATTGCACCAGTATTGTCACAGAAGATCTTCATTGGTCCCGATGCACTAGGTATAACACCTAGATCGGAAATGAACTCTTTCATCCGCACTCCTTCATTTGCTGCTTCCGAAGCAGCTATGTACTCGCTTCACATGTAGATCCCGCTTCTGACGCTTTGTTTAGAACTGCACCAACCGACAGCTCCACCGTTTAACAAAAACACGATCCGGTTTGCGATTTAGAATCGTCCGGATCGGTGTCAAAGCTTGCATCGACGTAACCATTTACGACTAGCTCTTTGTCACCTCCTTAGTCCTTTTCGTGTATTTCGGGATGTTCTTGACCGCTGTCCGGTGATCCACTCTGGATTACTTTGGTACCTTCCTGCCAAGCTTATCGCTAAGCATACGTCAGTGTCTGGTACACAGCATTGCATACATGATAGAGCCTATGGTCAAGCATAGGAACATCTTTCATTTTCTCTCTATCTTCTGCCGTGGTCGGCATTGAGTCGACTCAATTTCACACCTTGTAATACAGGTAAAAACCTTTCTTTGCTCGATCCATTTTGAACTTCTTCAAAACTTTATCAAGGTATGTGCTTTGTGAAAGTCCAATTAAGCGTCTTGATCTATCTCTATAGATCTTGATGCCCAATATGTAAGTAGCTTCACCAAGGTCTTTCATCGAAAAACTCTTGTTCAAGTATCCCTTTATGCTATCCAGAAATTCTATATCATTTCCGATCAATAATATGTCATCTACATATAAGATCGTAAATGCTATAGAGCTCCCACTCACTTTCTTGTAAATACAAAGGCTTCTCCATAAGTCTCAGATAAACCCAAATGCTTTGATCACACTATCAAAGCGTTTATTCCAACTCCGAGATGCTTGCACCAGTCCATAAATGGATCATTTGGAGCTTGCACACTTTGTTAGCTCCCTTTGGATCGATAAAACCTTCTGGTTGCATCATATACAACTCTTCTTCCGAAACCCATTCAGAATGCGGTCTTTACATCCATTTGCCATATTTCATAATCATAAAATGCGGCAATTGCTAACATGATTCGGACAGACTTAAGCATCGCTACGGGTGAGAAGGTCTCATCGTAGTCAATCCCTTGAACTTGTCGAAAACCCTTTGCGACAAGTCGAGCTTTGTAGACAGCAATATTACCGTCAGCGTCAGTCTTCTTCTTGAAGATCCACTTGTTTTCTATTGCTTGCCGACCCTCGGGCAAGTCAACCAAAGTCCATACTTTGTTTTCATACATGGATCCTATCTCGGATTTCATGGCTTCAAGCCATTTTATGAATCTGGGCTCACCATCGCTTCTTCATAGTTCGTAGGTTCATCATGATCTAGTAGCATGACTTCCGTAACAGGATTGCCGTACCACTGCAGTGCGGATTTTATTCTGGTTGATCTCTGAGGTTCTGTAGTAACTTGATCTGAAGTTTCATGATCAATATCATCAACTTCCTCACTATTTGGTGTAGATGTCGCATGAAACTGGTTTCGTGATAAACTACTTTCCAATAAGGGAGAAGGTACAGTTACCTCATCAAATTCTACTTTCCTCCCACTCACTTCTTTCGAGAGAAACTCCTTCTCTAGAAAGGATCCATTCTTAGCAACAAATGTTTTGCCTTCGGATCTGTGATAGAAGGTGTACCCAACTGTCTCCTTTGGGTATCCTATGAAGACACATTTCTCCGATTTAGGTTCGAGCTTATCAGGTTGAAGCTTTTTCACATAAGCATCGCATCCCCAAACTTTAAGAAACGACAACTTTGGTTTCTTGCTAAACCACAGTTCATAAGGTGTCGTCTCAACGGATTTTGACGGTGTTCTATTTAGCGTGAATGCGGCCGTCTCAAGAGCATAACCCCAAACCGATAGCGGTAAATCTGTTAGAGACATCATAGATCGCACCATATCTAGTAAAGTGCGATTCGACGTTCGGACACACCATTGCGCTGTGGTGTTCCGGTGGCGTGAGTTGCGAAACTATTCCGCATTGTTTCAAATGTAGACCAAACTCGTAACTCAAATATTCGCCTCCACGATCAGATCGAAGAAACTTTATTTTCTTATTACGATGATTTTCAACTTCATTCTGAAATTCTTTGAACTTTTCAAATGTCTCAGACTTATGTTTCATTAAGAAGATATACCCATATCTGCTTAAATCATCTGTGAAGGTGAGAAAATAACGATATCCGCCACGAGCCTCAATATTCATTGGACCACATACATCTGTATGTATGATTTCCAACAAATCTGATGCTCTCTCCATAGGACCGGAGAACGGTGTTTTAGTCATCTTGCCCATGAGGCACGGTTCGCAAGTGCCAAGTGATTCATAATCAAGTGACTCCAAAAGTCCATCAGTATGGAGTATCATCATGAGCTTTATACCGATATGAACTAAACGGCAATGCCACAAATAAGTCGCACTATCAAAATCAACTCTGCATCTTTTGGTTTCAACATTATGAATATGTGTATCACTACTATCGAGATCCATTAAAATAGACCACTCTTTAAGGGTGCATGACCATAAAAGATATTATTCATATAAATAGAACAACCTTTATTCTCTCGATTTAAATGAATAACCGTCTCGCATCAAACAAGATCCAGATATAATGTTCATGCTTAACGCGGCACCAAATAACAATTATTTAGGTCTAAAACTAATCCCGAAGGTAGATGTAGAGGTAGCGTGCCGACCGCGATCACATCGACTTTGGAACCATTTCCCACGCCGCATCGTCACCTCGTCCTTTGCCGTTGTTCGCAATCTGTAGTCCACTGCTTTGAGTTGCAAATATTAGCAATGTAACCAGTATCAAATACCCAGTACTACTGCGAGCTCTAGTAAGGTACACATCAATAACATGTATATCACATATACCTTTGTTCACCTTGCCATCCTTCTTATCCGCCAAATACTTGGGGCAGTTCCGCTTCCAAAGGACTATGCGCTTGCGTGAGAAGCACTCGATTTCAGGTTTAGGTCCAGACTTGGGTTTCTTCACTTGAGCGGCAACTTGTTTGCTGTTCTTCTTGAAGTTCCCTTCTTCTTCCCTTTGCCTTTCTTCTTGAAACTAGTGGTCTTATTGACCATCAACACTTGATGCTCCTTCTTGATTTCTACCTCCGCAGCTTTCAAAGATTAAGCGAAGAGCTCAGGTATAGTCTTTACTAACCCTTGCATATTATAGTTCATCACGAAGCCTTTGTAGCTTGGTGGCGGTGATTGAAGAATTACATCAATGACACAATCATCCGGAAGATCAACTCCGGTTGAGTCAAGTGATTGTAATACCCGGACATTACGAGTATGTGTTCACCAGCGGACCCATTCTCCTCCATCTTGCAGCTATAGAACTTATTGGAGACTTCATATCTCTCAATCCGGGCATTCTGCTGAAATATCAACTTCAACTCTTGGAACATCTCATATGCTCCACGACTTTCAAAACGTCGTTGAAGACCCGGTTCTAAGCCGTAAAGCATGGCACACTGAACTATAGAGTAGTCATCAGCTTTGCTCGCTAGACGTTCTTAACGCCGTCGGTTACATCAAGAAGCACGGCACCTAGCGGTGCATCCGGGGCGTAACTCTTACGTGCAGCAATGAGGATAATCCTCGTGTTACGGACCCAGTCCGTGTAATTGCTACCATCATCTTTCAACTTTGCTTTCTCAAGGAACGCATTAAAATTCAACGGAACAATAGCACGAGCCATCTATCTACAAGCAGACATAGACAAGCAAGATACTATCGGTACTAAGTTCATGATAAATTTAAGTTCAATTAATCATATTACTTAAGAACTCCCACTTAGATAGACATCTCTCTAGTCATCTAAGTGATCACGTAATCCAAATCAACTAAACCATAACCGATCATCACGTGAGATGGAGTAGTTTTCAATGGTGAACATCTTATGTTGATCATATCTACTATATGATTCACGCTTTCGACCTTTCGGTCTCCGTGTTCGAGGCCATATCTCGCATATGCTAGGCTCGTCAAGTATAACCTGAGTATTCTGCGTGTGCAAAACTGGCTTGCACCCGTTGTAGATGGACGTAGAGCTTATCACACCCGATCATCACGTGGTGTCTCGCACGACGAACTTTGGCAACGGTGCATACTCAGGAGAACACTACTTGATAATTTTAGTGAGAGATCATCTTAAAATGCTACCGTCAATCAAGCAAAATAAGATGCATAAAGGATAAACATCACATGCAATCAATATAAGTGATATGATATGGCCATCATCATCTTGCGCTTGTGATCTCCATCTCAAGCACCGTCATGATCACCATCGCCACCGGTAGCGACACCTTGATCTCCATCGTAGCATCGTTGTCGTTTCGCCATCTATTGCTTCTCGACTATCGCTACCGCTTAGTGATAAAGTAAAAGCAATTACAGTATGCGTTGCATTTCATACAATAAAGCGACAACCATATGGCTCCTGCCATTGCCGATAACTCGGTTACAAAACATGATCATCTCATACAATATAGCATCACGTCTTGACCATATCACATCACAACATGCCCTGCAAAAACAAGTTAGACATCCTCTACTTTGTTGTTGCAAGTTTTACGTGGCTGCTACGGGCTGAGCAAGAACCGTTCTTACCTACGCATCAAAACCACAACGATACTTCGTCAAATAGACTCCGTTTTAACCTTCTCAAGGACCGGGCGTAGCCACACTTGGTTCAACTAAAGTGAGAGAGACAGACACCCGCCAGCCACCTTTAAGCACGAATGCTCGTAACGGTGAAACCAGTCTCGCGTAAGCGTCTGGCGTAATGTCGGTCCGGGCGCTTCATCTCACAATACCGCTGAACCAAAGTATGACATGCTGGTAGGTAGTATGACTTGTATCGCCCACAACTCACTTGTGTTCTACTCGTGCATATGACATCAACGCATAAAACCAGGCTCGATACCACCGTTGGGGAACGCGGTAATTTCAAAAATTTCCTCGCACGCACGGGACCATGGTGATGGCATAGCAACGAGAGGGGAGAGTGTTGTCTCGTGCACTCGTGAGACCGTGGCGGAAGCGATCACAACGTAGAGGAAGTAGTCGTACTTTCTCCTCGCGATCCTGCCGATCCCAGCCGTTACTCGGCACCTCCGAGTCGATGATGACGTAGAGGAAGTAGTCGTCGTTCTCCTCACGATCCAGCCGATCACAGCGCCGTTACTCGGCGCCTCGAGTTCTTGACACACGTTCAGCTCGATGACGCTCCACGGGCTTCGATCCAGCAAAGCTCCGGGAGGGAGTTCCGTCAAGACGACGGCGTGGTGACGATCTTGATGTTTCACCGTCGCAGGCTTCGCCTAAGCACCGCTACAATATGACCGAGGTGGAATATGGTGGAGGGGGCACCAGACACGGCTAAGGAACGATCTCAAGGATCAACTTGTGTGTCCTAGGGTGCCCCCCTGCCCCGTGATATAAAGGAGCAAGGGGAGGGCGGCCAGCCTTGGGCGCGCAAGGGAGGGAGTCCTCCTCCTAGTAGGAGTAGGACTCCTTTCCTAGTCCTACTAGGAAGAGGGAAGGGAAAGGAAAGAGAGGGAGAGGGAGAGGGAAAGGGGGCTGCGCCCCTCCTAGTCCAGTCGGACTCCTCATGGAGGGGCGCACCACCTCTGGTGCAGCCTCTCTCTCCCTCTTGGCCCAATAAGGCCCATAACTTCCCGGGGTTCCGGTAACCCTTCCCGCACTCCGGTTTTCTCCGGAAAGTTCCGGAACCTTTCCGTGTCCGAATATAACCATCCAATATATCAATCTTTATGTCTCGACCATTTCGAGACTCCTCGTCATGTCCGTGATCATATCCGGACTCGAACTCCTTCGTACATCAAAATACATAAACTCATAATAACCGTCATTGAAACCTTAAGCGTGCGGACCCTACGGTTCGAGAACTATGTAGACATGACCTAGAACTATTCTCGGTCAATAACCAATAGCGGGACCTGGATGCCCATATTGGTTCCTACATATTCTACGAAGATCTTTATCGGTCGAGACCAAGATAACAACATACGTTGTTCCTTTTGTCATCGGTGTGTTACTTGCCCGAGATTCGATCGTCGGTATCCAATACCTAGTTCAATCTCAAGTTACGGCAAGTCTCTTTACTCGTTCGTAATACATCATCTCACAACTAACTCATTAGTTGTGATGCTTGCAAGGCTTATGTGATGTGTATTACCGAGAAGGCCCAGAGATACCTCTCCGACAATCGGAGTGACAAAACCTAATCTCGAAATACGCCAACCCAACAAGTACCTTTGGAGACACTTGTAGTACTCCTTTATAATCACCCGATTCGTTGTGACGCTTGGTAGTACCCAAAGTGTTCCTCCGTAAACGGAGTTGCATAATCTCATAGTTATAGGAACATGTATAAGTCATGAAGAAAGCAATAGCAACATACTAAACGATCAAGTGCTAGGCTAACGGAATGGGTCATGTCAATCAGATCATTCTCCTAATGATGTGATCCCGTTAATCAAATGACAACTCATGTCTATGGTTAGGAAACATAACCATCTTTGATTAACGAGCTAGTCAAGTAGAGGCATACTAGTGACACTCTGTTTGTCTATGTATTCACACATGTATTATGTTTCCGGTTAATACAATTCTAGCATGAATAATAAACATTTATCATGATATAAGGAAATAAATAATAACTTTATTATTGCCTCTAGGGCATATTTCCTTCAAAAGGACACCGCAAGATTGAACCCAAAGCTAAGCACTTCTCCAATTGCAAGAAAGATCAATCTAGTAGGCCAAACCAAACTGATAATTCGAAGAGACTTGCAAAGATAACCAATCATATATAAAAGAATTCAGAGAAGATTCATATATTGTTCATAGATAATATTGATCATAAACCCACAATTCATTAGTCTCAACAAACACACCGCAAAAAGAAGATTACATCGAATAGATCTCCACGACAGAGGGGGAGAAAATTGTATTGAGATCCAAAAAGAGAGAAGAAGCCACCTAGCTACTAACTATGGACCCGAAGGTCTAAGGTAAACTACTCACACTTCATCGAAGAGGCTATGGCGTTGATGTAGAAGCCCTCCGTGATGGATGCCCCCTCCGGCGGAGCTCTGGAACAGGCCCCAAGATGGGATCTCATGGGTACAAAAGGTCGTTCGGGGGTACGTTGGTATATATAGGAGGAAGGAGTACGTCGGTGGAGCAAGAGGGGGCCCACGAGGGTGGAGGGCGTGCCCTGGGGGGTGGGCATGCCCCCCTACCTTGTGGCCTCCTCTTTTGTTTCTTGATGTAGGGTCCAAGTCTCCTGGATCACATTCTTCCTAAAAATCACGTTCCCGAAGGTTTCATTCCGTTTGGACTCCGTTTGATATTCCTTTTCTGCAAAACTCTGAAATAGGCAAAAAGCAGCAATTTTGGGCTGGGCCTCCAATTAATAGGTTAGTCCCAAAAATAATATAAAAGTGGATAATAAAGCCCAATAATGTCCAAAACAGTAGATAATATAGTATGGAGCAATCAAAAATTATAGATACATTGGAGATGTATCAGCTCCCTTTTAGGGATGTGTGTGGCGTATATCATGCTCACTGTTTTGACTTGAGGGGGAAATTTCTTCTGCCCCCCAGTGTTCGGCTGTCGGGGCTCTTCGTCCTCGTCCTCACTTTGTGATCCCTTTTCCTTGTTTTCGGCATTTAACTTGCCAGCCTGCTTGAAAACCCAACAATCCCTGTTGGTATGATTAGCTTGCTTATCCGGGGAGCCCTGTATCTGGCATGGACAGTCGAGTATGCAGTCCAGGCTGGAAAGTCCTTCATTGTTCCTTTTGTAGGGCTTCTTCCGTTGGCCGGACTTGGAGCCAGTGAATCCGGCGTTGACCGTGGTGCCATCGGTGTTGTTGCCATTGCTTCAACGTTTGTGTCTATTGCGCCGGAGCTTGCTAGTGCTATTCTTGGCGTCGGAGGGGCCTGTCTCGCTGGCTGTGTTGTTACTATGGGCCAGCCAATCGTCTCTCTCCCAGCAAAGCGGGTCATGAGTGCCGTGAGGGCTGCAATGGACTTCGGCTTTTCTTGGACGAGGTGGCGTGCTAGCCATTCGTCACGGATGCTGTGTTTAAAGGCTGCTAAGGCCTCAACATCCGGACAGTCAACGATCTGGTTCTTTTTGGTTAGAAACCTAGTCCAGAATTTTCTAGCTGATTCTCCAGGTTGTTGAACTATGTGGCTTAAGTCATCGGCGTCTGGTGGCCGGACACAGGTTCCTTGGAAGTTGTCCAGGAAAGCTTCTTCCAAGTCCTCCCAGCTGCCGATAGACTTTTTAGGCAGGTTGTTAAGCCAGTGCCGAGCTGGCCCTTTGAGCTTTAGTGGGAGGTATTTAATGGCGTGGAGGTCATCTCCTCGAGCCATATGGATATGGAGAAAGAAATCCTCGATCCATACTGCGGGATCTGTTGTGCCGTCGTATGATTCGATATTGACGGGCTTGAACCCCTCGGGGAATTCGTGATCCAGTACTTCATCTGTGAAGTAGAAAGGATGTGCGGCGCCTCTGTACCGGGCCACATCGTGGCTTAGCTCTGATGGAGTCCGTCTGTGGCATTCGGCCCGGTCGTGGCTAGGTTTGTCACGTCCGAATAGGTATCCGTCGTTGCGCCTCGAGGTACAACCTCGCGATCCGTAGATCGACCTTGTATGTCCTTCTCTGCTGTCCAGTTCCTACCGGAGATCGTATGTATGGTCCCGGGCTGATATGTCCCTATTTTTGCAAGGCGATGGGGTGGGCTGCTGTTTGGCCTGAGTTGCCGTTTTGTCCCGACCGAGGGGGTGGCCGGTCCGCCGCTCTATCCCGACCACGTGGTGGTCGGTCCGTGTTGCACGAGGGAGGTATGGGATCTGGTGCCTCCTCATCGAACTGAGGTAGCAGTCTGCGTTTTGGGTAGCGCTTGGCTGGGTGCTTGAGGCCGTATACTTCAGCTGTCAGGACATCAGTCCATCTGTCGATGAGCAGATCTTGTTCGTCTTGAAGCTACTGCGGTTTCTTTTTCAGGCTCCTTGAAGTGGCTATGAGCTGAAGCTTAACGCGCTCCTGCTCTAGAGGATCCTCAAGTACGATGAAATCGTCGTTGTCGTGGCTTGTCTCCTCCTCGGAGGGTGGACGGTAACTATCGTCGTCCGAGTCATCTTCTATGGCATGTTGATCAGGGTTGTCTTGCCTCTTGTCGTGTTCCTCCTAATCGGATCTAGCTCGACAGGGTCTTCGTTGTTTTCAGCGTCGCCTGGAGTACTATTTTCACCGGTGCTGGTGTTGCCGTCCTTTGAGCGACGAGGCTTAGGTCGGCGTTTGGGGCGCCGGCGCTTGGACTGTGTCTCAGATATTTTATTCGCATCTGGCTCTTCTTTGTCGTCGCCAGTTTCTTTAGGTGTATCAACCATGTACACGTCGTACGAAGAGTGGCCGTCTAATGTCCGGTAAATGGCGGTTCTTGGCCTTGCTCCTTGTTGGCATCGTCGTTCATATCGTCGATGTCTTCGGAGCCATAGTCAAGCACTTCGGTTAAGTCATCAATGGTGGCTATGAAGTGGGTGGTGGGTGGGAAGCAAAATTCCTCATCATCCACCTCTAACTCGAATCGAACATAGTTCGGCTGTGAGTCCTCCTCCAGGGATATGTTCTTTAAAGAATTTAGCACGTCACCAAAAGGTGAGTGCTGGAAGAATTCTACGGCGCCAAGTTCGAAAATCGACAACTGATCCAGCTCAGTGTTCGTGGGCGCACCTGATCCGGAACGTGTAGCCAGAAACGAGTACGGAGTTCCATTGACGCAAGTATTGCAGGATGTCGAGTCCGTGTCTGGCTCCAACGCCGTGGAATTTGTGGCCTTGGAGGGCATGATCTGCTTTTGTTCTGAGGCTGTTGCAGCAACATGATCCATCTCCTGGGTGTGATCCGATGACAGATTTAAGTCATGTTCATCGGAGAGAGGGGGAGCGACTGCCGCAGTCTCGAATCCATAAAAGATCAAGTCTCCACGGGTATCCGTGATGCATTTCAAGCTTCCAGATCTGACCTGATGGCCAGGGGTGGGGCTATCGACCTGCTCCAGATGTCCAAGCGAGTTGGCCCGCAGTACGAAGTCGCCGAACACAAAGGTTTGTCCGGGGAGGAAGGCTTCTCCCTGAACGGCGCCATTACTGACAATCAAAGGGGCCATCGATTCCTTTGCCGATGGCACAGTGGAACTCTCAATGAAAGCACCAATGTCGGTGTCAAAACTGGCGGATCTCGGGTAGGGGGTCCCGAACTGTGCGTCTAGGATCGATGGTAACAGGAGACGGGGGACACAATGTTTACCCAGGTTCGGGCCCTCTCTATGGAGGTAATACCCTACTTCCTCCTTGATTGATCTTGATGAATATGAGTGTTACAAGTGTAGATCTACCACGAGATCGTAATGGCTAAACCCTAGAAGCCTAGCCTATGAATATGGTAATGAGTCTGCCCCTATCTGGACTATGCTCTCCGGTTTATATAGACACCGGAGAGATCTAGGGTTACACGGGGTCGGTTATATAAGAAGGAATCTTCATAGATGGTTGCCTAGCTTGCCTTCCATGCCAAGAGAGTCCAATCCGGACACGAGTATGGTCTTCGGTCTTCATGTCTTCACAGCCCATCAGTCCGGCCCATGGATAACAGGCCGGACGCCCGAGGAACCCTTAGTCCAGGACTCCCTCAGTGACCGCAGGAAACGACACACGGTGTTCCCTTGATGCATACTCCAGATACCATCTAATTAAGATGAAGGAATCCTACAAGGCCGCAACGGCATTCATTACCCCGCACGGGCATTTCTGCTTCAACATTATGCCTTTCGGACTCAAAAATGTTGGGGCCACTTACCAACGCATGATTCAAACATGTTTGGAAAAGCAAATTGGCAAGACAGTGGAGGCATACGTAGATGATGTAGTCATGAAAACCAAACATGTCGAATCATTGGTGGATGATCTACGCCTCACATTCCACAACCTCTGAACATATGACATATGGCTCAATTCGGAAAAATGTGTTTTCGGCGTTCCAACGGGAAAACTACTCGGGTTCATTGTTTCCAATAGGGAATCGAAGCGCACCAGGCCAAAATCAGAGCTTTGTCACAATTGGCAACGCCAACAGACTTAAAGCAGGTCCAAAAACTAGCTGGGTGAGTGGTAGCCTTGAGCCTCTTTATCTCCAGATTGGGAGAAAAGGCGTTGCCCCTTTATCGACTGCTTCGATGCACTGGCCACTTTGAATGGACAGATGCGGCCACAACCGGATTGGAAGAAATCAAAACTTTGTTAGCAAGCAACCCAATCCTTGCCGCACCAAGCATTGGCGAACCTATGTTACTCTACATATCTGCAACGCACCAGGTGGTGAGTGTCGTACTCTTTGTCGAACGAGAGGAAGAGGGACACAAATTCCCTCTCCAGAAACTAGTGTACTATGTATCGACGGTCCTTACACCATGCAAATATCGATACCCACACTATCGAAAGATAGCATATGTGGTCTTCATGGCACCCCGGAAGTTGCGGCATTACTTTCCAGAGTGTTCGATCTTGGTGGCATCCGAAGTACCACTCAGTGACATCATAAGCAATCGGGAGGCCACCGGCCGCATAGCAAAATGGGCAATCGAACTCTTGCCATTTGAGATAACATACAAGCTACGCCAAGCTATTAAGTCCCATGTGTTGGCCGACTTTGTTGCCGAATGGACAGAAGCCGAACTCCCTAAGGAGTACAACACATACTTCAACTAGATGATGTACATCAACGGCTCCAAAATGTTATCCCGATTGGGGGCTAGTGTCATCCTAACATCCCCTACTAGGGACACAGTCCGCTACGTATTGCAAATCATGTATACTGACTCCAACAACATGGCCGAATAAGAGGCACTACTGCATGGTCTCAGAATGGCTGTTTCTATGGGCATACAATGCCTCGAGGTACGTGGGGATTCAGACTCGGAATATCCCAAATAAATGGAGAATTTGATGCAAAAGATCCAAATATGGCGGCACACGGCAACACCGTACTCAAAATATCAGATCGGTTTGAGGGGCTCGAGTTTCATCACGTGGCTCGGGACAGTAATCAGGCAGCGGACATCCTTGCTCGAATGGGCGCTAAATGCGACCCCATCCTGCCTAACACCCTTGTGGAAAGGCTCTTCAAGCCATCCATAGTATGGCAGGACGAGAGCGGCAATAATAATCTGGAACCGATGATACCCCCAGATGCCTAACACAATTCTGATATCATCGGGGGCTCGGGCACTGAAATGACACCTTCCGCCCATGTAATTGTGGCTGTCATTGCTCCATGCACCAAACCCTTCCTGGCCTACCTTAATAAGCGAGAGCTCCCTGATGACCAAAATGAGGCTCCTCACATAGTTTGACGCTCCAAAGCCTACAAAGTTCACGAAGGAGAACTCTACAAGAAAAGTACTACTAGAGTTCTTCAAAGATGTATCTCCGAAGAGGAGGGACGACAACTCTTGGCTGAAATACATGCTGGTGTCGGTGGCCATCACGCCGTAGGTCGGGCCCTCATAAGTAAGGCCTTCCGTACAGGTTTCTTATGGCCAATAGCCCGAGCAGACGCACAGGCCCTGGTACAGCGCTGTGTCGGATGCCAGGTTTTCGCCAACCAAAGTCATATGTCGCCCACCGCCCTGAAAACAATCCCCATTACTTGGCCTTTTGCGGTCTGGGGGCTAGATATGGTCGGACCCTTTAAAGCGGGAAGCCACAGGAAGAAATATTTGCTGGTTATGGTAGATAAATTCACTAAGTGGATAGAGGCCAAACTAGTAAAAACGGCTGAAGCTGGGCCAGTGATCGACTTTATATCCGGCGTTGTACACCGTTATGGTCTTCCCCACAGCATTATTGCTAACAATGGATCTAACTTCACAGACGATGAGGTGAAAAATTGGTGCGCTAACCTAGGCATTAAGCTTGATTACGCCTCCGTATATCACCCTTAAACAAACGGTCAGGTCGAACGAGCTAATTGCCTGATAAGGAGTGGCATCAAACCCAGACTAGTGCGACCCCTCCGGGAGTCAGATAAACACTGGGTCGAGGAACTTGATTCCGTACTCTTGGGACTATGGACCACGCCGAATCGCACGACCGGATACACACCCTTTTTCATGTTGTGCGGTGTAGAGGTTGTGTTGCCCTGTGACATTATTCATGACTCACCTCGAGTGCGCATGCATGAAGAGGGAGAAGCCGAGCTTGACCGGCAGGACGACCTAGATGGCCTGGAGGAGGAGCGTGATATTGCAAAATCCCATTCCGCATTCTATCAACAACAGGCTCGGAGATACCAATGCAGAGAAGTCTGGGATAAGACTTATAATGTCGTTGAACTCGTTTTGCGCCTCCTAGATAAGAAGAAGGACAAACTCAGACCAAAATGGGAGAGGCCCCTCCAATATAGATGAAGTTCTCATAGGAGGAGCCTACCACCTTCGATGCATCGGATAATCGCCTAGAGCCGAATCCATGGAATGCTGCCCAGCTCTGAAGATTCTACGCATAAGTTCGGCCATACTTCTTTTTCATCCATTTTTCTCCTCTTAATTTTGTTTTTTGTTTTCTAGTTTTTATACGATTTCCATGATGTGTTCGGATAAGCCGAACACTTGAGGGGTACACATCCTTAAATGTACACACCCCATCATGACTGGGGGCTTCTTTAACCGAAGCTTTTTATTTTTCAGAGCCTGGAGCTCACAATATATGTGTCGTTTGCTCATATACATCCTTTTTGCCATTATATGCACCTCTATGACTTAAGTTTTTGCCCAGCTGGGTTGCCTCGCTCCTATGTTTATGCCCTACGTTCCCGACTATTCGACTAGGGCGTAAAGGGAGCACCTCTGCGATTGTTACAACCGGGTCATCCAGTAATGTACCTCTGTTGGCATGCTGGGACTGGAGGTACCAGACGTGCCTGCCTGCGGCGCATGGCGTGGCTCCGTCGATGGTCCGGTAGGGCCCAGCTTCAGCAACAACAACCCAAGACCCTCGCGAGGCGGACGAAACCAAGACCTCCCTGGCGGGCGGCCTCACTAGGCTGGCTCCCGAGGAGCGGAGATATCCATGCATGGCGCACCTCATAAGGTTCATATGATGTGAGCCATGACGACCAAGACCAGGCGGGCGGCAACGGGCGTAGTGTATCGGTTTCCTCTTTGGTGCTAAGGAGGCAAGCGCAGGAATGGGGTCCCAAGTAATCAAGCAAATGTTTCCATATAGGTGCAACAAGACCAAGACCGCCAGGACGGCGTGACGGAGATCATCTCAGAGCCCACTGCAGCGTCACCACCAGAGCCTTTTGCACGCGAAGACTACTTTTGTCAGGATAACTTGTACTAGTTGCCTCCCTTCGAATTTGGCTGCTGTGGGATCCCTTCCTGCCTACATTTGGGAAGAGGACCAAGGCCACTATAAATAGAACTTAGCCACCACCAAAGAGGGGGAGGGATCCATTCCACCCTTACCAGCTCGACAGCTCATCGAGCACAAGAACACCTCACCTCCTGAAGCTGTTCCACCACTATACTAGTTCATCATCAGCCCCTCGAGGCAATCAACCACAAAGTTGGAGCAGGGTATTACATCGCAAGGTGGCCCAAACCAGGATAAACCGTTGATTCTCTTGTCCCTTGGGTTCATCGAGCTAGGCCTTGGAATCATTGAGCAAGCAGACTGGGGAGGACGAGTTCTTCGCACGCACCCCAGAGTTCGAACCTCTCAAGGGTCTGCGGAACCCCGAATCCTACATTTGGCGCGCTAGGTAGGGGTGTGTCGAAGCTTTCTCCGTCCGCCTCGCTTCTCCCTCCGCTTCGCTTCGCCGACCAGCTCCCATGGCCTGCACCGCTCCTCCGGATGGACCGACGAGCGTGCACGGAGGCGCTGCGCCCTCTGGGCTTTCACCCCCGCCTTGTGGCGGGTACAGCGGCCGCCCCAAGTTCAGGCCGGAGATGCCGCCTCGCTACGACGGCGCGGCGGATCCGGCAAGTTTCCTCCGGGCCTAGGAGGAGGCCGTTTGGGCGGCCGGCGGTGACGACAAGGTCATGGCCAACTGGTTTCCCATGGCCCTCACTGGAGTACCACGCGCCTGGCTTCTCAGCCTGCCAGGATCTTCTGTGGCCTCCTAGGAGGAGCTGCGCGGCCTCTTCGTCGCGTGCTTCGCGGCACCGGCGCCCCACGCCGTTGCAGCCCCCGTCGGCGGTTCGCAGACGCCACCCTCGGACTGCCATGTAACCAGTCCTTCCGCCAAGTCGGTGCCGCCCATCATGCAGCAGGGAGATCCTCCGGGGTGGCGGCACCCAGAGCCGACCTCACCTTCGACTCGAGGGACCATCCCGCGACCACCATGGGCGCAGGCGCGCTCTCGATGCTTTCCAGCCCCACCAACACTACAAAAAAAATACACTTCCGTGATGATACGTGTTTGTCACTGTAGGTCGCGTTTTTTGTCATGCATGTACATCCATGACAAATTGATGACAGAATATAGATAGTCATACTTGTGCTGTCGTAGAAGTGTTCCATGACATTACCAAAATTATCATCATGGAAGTGTCCACTTCCATGACGATAAATCACGCGTCACAGAACTGCTTTCGTCAAGGGTGACCGACACGTGGCATCCACCGTAACGGAACGGCGTTAAGCTATCGGGTCGGGTTTTGGATCCGATAACCCGTTAATAGCCCCGACCAATGGGGATTTTCCACGTGTAAAATCATCATTGGCTGGAGGAAACACGTGTCGGCTCACCGTTGGGACAGATGTCATCCGCTCATTGGACTGAAGGCGCCTATGATACGGCAACACGTGGCACGGCCCAACAAAGGCCCATTCCTGTGAAAAGGCCGGCCCGTTTGACTTGGTCAAAAGGTGGCGGGCGCCTAAAGCATGTTAACGACCTGCTCGCATATAGCCCATTTACAGCCCGCTAACCCAGGGCCCGTTCGCCTATCCTAATTAGGCCCGATGGCGTCATCCTGGGCCGTCCAATATGATTCAGCCTGTTTTAACTTCCGGCCCGTGTGTGGCCCATGACTTCTTTCGGCAAATATGAGGACCTTTGTAACTCTTGGCCCATTAACGACCCGTGGTGAAACTGTCCCGTAATGAACAGTGTATCACTTTATACCCATTAACGACCCGTTATTCCATTGGGCCGTTTCCAGCCCAAGTTATCTTTCAGCCTTCTAAGGGCCCACTGATTCTTGGGCTCATTTGCATCATTCGGTTACATACGGCCCGTTACTGTCATTTTCTGCTTGTGGGCCAAATTCAGCCCGTCGTTATAGCCGTCTCCGTTATGCATCGTTAATACGTTGGGCCGTTTTCATATAAAAAAAACCCAGTTGGGCTGTTTTCATAGAGTTATCAAATACGGCCTATTAACGGCCCGTTATGGTCCACGAATAGTATGGCCCATGATTGGCAAAATGATGATACGCCCCGTAGAAGGCCCATGGATCCTACGACCCGTATGAGGCCCATGGATAGTACGGCCCGTAGAAGGCCCATGGACCCTACGGCCCGTAGAAGGCCCATTGATCCCTAAGGCCCGTATAGAAGGCCGATGGATCCTACGGCCCGTATAGAAGGCCAATGGTCCTACGGCCGAACGAAGGCCCATGGATCATACGGCCTGCAGGAGGCCCATGGTTACAACAGTCCGTGTGTTGCCATGATTATTTTGGCCTAGTTACCAAAAATAGGCTATTGTGGCCACTAGAAAAACACAGAAAAAGAACTGCAGTGACTACAAGCAAACAACTAAACAAGACAATAATGAAATAAATAAGCAAGCAATTAAGGCTAGCCTATTACCGCTATTACACATATTACATCCATCGGGCATCAAAGTTCGCCACCAAAGTGCAAATATAGGGAACAAAGCAGCATATTACATACACTTGGCCGTCAAAATTGGCCACCAAAGGCAAATAAACGCGGCAGCAAAACAAGAGCATAACTGAAACAACTTCAGAAGAGCTCAAGAAACGTTATCCTGGGTATCCACCTTGCTAGTAATAAGCTTAGCAAGCTGATTAGCTTTGTCCTGTTTGGCGCTAAAATCCTCCAACGCTTGCTGTTGCACCAGAAAGTATGCATCTGAATGCTCTAGGGACTTCCGCAGTCCTTCCGCTTCTTGTCGTAGCACAGTTGATCAATGTCTTTCAGCTTGTAGTTGAGACTCAAGAAACCGAACTGATTTAGACAGTGATTTTGAATAGCTTGTGCAAGCGGTAGTGGCCAGTAACTCGAACACTAAACCAAGACAGGACTTTGGGGTTGTCTCGCTATCTTCAAGATAGTCTTCCTTAGCTGTTTTATCAGCTTTGTTGGAGACCAACAAGGATGTGTCACTATCATGAACCTTATCTGCATTACTTCTTTTACCATTGCTTAATAAGGCACTCTTCCCCAATATTCTGTCAACATTCTAAAAGAAGAAACAAGCAGACACATAACAAGTTTAGCATGTACAAGTATATGAAACTCATTTCGGTGAACCAGTTCATTAGTAAGGTGGATAGGATTAAACTACCAAGTCTTCTATTGCCATGTACTAGTACATAATAAAAGCATCAAACAAACATATATGTATGTCCTATGGTCACTGCATTGTCTTGCGAAATCAAAATAGAGACACGGTTCAAATCATATCAGTTCAAGACAAAGCAGTAGTGAAAGAATACAAAGCGTGGGAAACTACACGACACAACAAGATTTCAGATGGGTACCACGGGTCTACATGTACAACAACACTATTGGCTCATGTTGTGATGCTAGTAATGTGCATGATATGAAAGTCAACTGTATACACAATTGAAATTGAAATCAAAAGAGCTATTGATAAGAGCAAACTCATAAAGAAACATGCGTGAACATACCTGCCGTGCCATTGGAGTTTCGATTGGATCCTTCAATTTAAAAATAAGTTTGTATGAGTAAATACAATGATACAAGAGCAAAGCAATCATAGTTAAAAAAGGTGCGCCTAAGCGAGCGCTTAAGCGCGCCTGGGCTCTAGGCGTTGGCAAAACGCATTGCGCATAACTACGCTTAATCTTTGCATAACTGCGCTTGTTGAGGAAATCGTTAACTGGTAGCTGCTCGGTTGGCTGGCGAGTAGGGGATTAATAGGCTAATCGGCAAGTTAATCGGACATTTAATCAATTACTCGGGTGATTAATCGGTTAATCGGCTACCTGGTGACCCTACGAGTAGGGATTAATCGGCAAGTTAACTGGTTAATCGGATGAATTCTTGAACAGGGACTGCGCATAAGCATGCGCTTTGGTCAGTAAAGTGCAAGGCGGTGGCAAAACGCACAATTAACGCCTAGCGCTTTTTTGAACTATGATAGCAATGGAATCTTAAATTAGAACAGTTGTTCTTCAGGTTTAGGCACTTGTTCTACATGAACAGAGTACAGTAAGACCCAAGAATATAATACTTAAAAATAGAAAATGAGCTCATAGACCTTACCACATTCTTGGTTCGGGAGCAGTACAGAACAAGGCGTTCCCAGTCATCGTCCAGTAAATGTGTCTCAGGAGAACGTAAGGTAATTTGATGAGTTTCTTTGCCGGTGAAGTATGTTTTCTTCAGGTAATTCCGATCGCCACCAAGCATTCTTGAAGATAGCAGAGGTATTAGCACAGGTTACCTCATCCTGAGTTTCCAAAGCGGTCCTTCTCTATAGAGAAAAATGGGAAAATTTGCTGTATTATAACCATCATGGAGGTAGGATGTATGGGACGAAGCAAAGTAATTCCCATGAATAACATTACTTACACGTAACTCATGGACAAACACCGTGAATCGCATTTTCCTTCATCTTCAGATAATATTTCCAAGATGGGAAGATACGCATACGATTTAACAACATCAAATGCGATAGATGCTAAACTACGATCGCTAGTTGTGCTTCCTCCACGGAATAGGCGTACTAACCGGTGGAGCTGGGTTCGCCGTGATAGTACTGGTCCTTTGGGCACCGGAGCTGCCTTACTAACCGCTCTTGTTTGGGAGCTCTGTGGTGGAGATGGTGCCGTGTCAATCAGGAACTGGGTTACTATCGGCTGGGTTTGGGGTTAGATTGGGTGAAGCTGGTTCTCTGTCCATCGCAGAGGGGTACAATCATGCGAGTTTGGGTTATGTGTGGTAGTGCTGGTTCTTGTGCATGTACAACCGGGGTGCTATCTCCACCAATAGGTAGCACTGTTTTATTTGAAGACCGTATTTTTATGCCGCTAGATACTGGCATCACCCGCTCCAATTCAAATGGCTGATAAACAGGAAATATAGTTGAATGTACAGACATTGTATGAGAGATAGATGCAATAGATAGTGTGGAAAAAAGAGGGCATGAAATAGTTGATATGCATATTGTTTAACTAAAACGGATAGCATGACATAATTTCACACATATGATGTCTATCTAAACTGGATAGAATAGCATAACATAATCCAAAGATATGATGAATAGCAAAACAGGATCGCATGACATAATTCACCTACATGTTATCTAAGTAATCAGGATCGCATCATTTAATTCACATATGTGATTTATATGCTAAACAGAGGGCATTCGATATGATGTCTGAACTAAGAACATGGTGTTGAATATTGTGTATATGATGTATAAACTATCCAATGCAAGACACCGTATGCATGATATAAGTAGTATAACCGTGCCAAGTTAGAGCATACACCTCAGTAGGGGAATAGGACTGGTCATCTCGTCTGCAATCCATCTCTCGAGGAGCTATCGGGACCCAACAAGAGATCTGCTTGACGTGTAGCACCGCCTCCAAGGCCTTGTTTTCACTCCAGATTTTTCCATCTCCCACCCAAATGGCTGATTCACAGAAGAGTAGTTTAATGTACAAACATTGTCGACAAATGGAAATGTAATGAAGAAAAGGATGGGCAAGATATCATTCAAATATATGATGCCTGGTTAAACAGGATGGCATTGCACATTTCACATATATTATGGCTGGCTAAAAGACATGAGACTGCATAATTCCCATATATGATATAGAAACTAAACAGGTGGCTTACAGAACATGTCTAAACTAAGCAGATGACATATATGATTTCAAAAGTAGGCACTGCAAGGCAACATATGCATGATATGACTAACATCATCTTGCCAAGGCAGAGAAAACACCTTGGGGGGTAAATAGGAGTGGTCAGCGGGGTAAACAGATATCTTCCTCTGGATTACAATCTGGAGAGGGGTGGGGAGGGTTTGCCATTGAACCCACCATGGAGCGATGTCTACATGACATTGTATTGCAGCGCAAAACTCTTCTCTCTTTCTCTACATGTTCAGCATGACTGTGTACAATATCTGACATGCATACGAAAAAATATGGTGAGATTATGTAAGGAGAGCATGCGGAAATTTAGAGTGATGGTAACAACCAGTGGATGGATCCAAAAATAATGATAGCAGGCTGATGATTGCTTTAAATTAATAAAAAGATAGATGATGATTGCTTTACTATTTGTTTCCCACCCAAGATGAACAACATAGGAATACCCTAGCTGAACCAGATATTAGACAGACATACTATTCATTACTGCCTCGATATATGCCCCACAACTAATTTAGAACTCAAGTTTGAACATGAATCTGGACCTGAGTTGGGAGTCCAAGAGCTGAACAGGATGATAAAGTAGCAGGTAAGTTTAAGCAATGCATAACATAAGCAGAAACAAAAGAGTGCGACCTCTCTTGTGGACCCGTGTACTCCTCAGGTTCATCTGCTGAGCCGATGATGGTGATGCCGTTGGCGTGCGTGCCGGCGGCATGGAAGGAGATCTGAGGTGGCGAAAGACGGTTAGGAGTCGTGATGTCTGGTTTGGTGGATGCTTCTGTCGATGGAGCAGCTTAGGTGAGGTGGACAACATCGCGACAGGAGCAGGACAAACCACACAAAGTTCCCTTCGGCACGTACCTGTAACTGAAGTAATTCTGTAAGGGCTCATTTGGCTTGCATGATTCTTAAAATGCAGGGATAGGAAAAACACCGGAATAGGATAGGAAAATGCACATGGTAAACAGAGCATCTGTAAACACAGGATTTCTATCAACTTGGGTATTTGGTTTACAGGAATTGGAAGAGCAGAGGAATGCAAAGAAACATGGCCAAAATAAAGAGAAACCATATGAAAGTGTGTACAGTTAGAATGTTATTCTGGCACTAAAGCACTTGGTCTTGTTTTCATGCATATGATTTTGAAAAGTAGGTCCAGGTGGATGTTTTGCTTCATTCCTTTCAACAAAATGCATGAATAACTGAATAATAGAGTGGCATTGGAAAACTCCCTATTGCTATGTTTTTCCGTTGAACCAAAATAGCCCTAATGGATCGACGTGAATGTATAGTAATAAGTGATGCAACAAGTGTACAACCTCTTTGCAGTAGCCGTGTCGACCTCAACATCATTGGGTTGGTCATTGAAGCGCTTGAGGCAGAGGTGGTCGCGGAGGTGTGGAGGAAGATCTCGAGGAATCAGAACGCGGCGTGGCACTTTCGCTTGTGATTGATCGTTCTGTCGTTGGAGCAGCTCCGGTGAGCCGCGAGACGTCAAGGCTGAAGTAGCACAAAACAGACATCATCAATCTCAAGTGGGATTCTAATAGCATCTCCAATAGATGATGTAAAATGGATGTAAAATTAACATCACCAAAAACCACCTGACTACAACAGATGAGGTAAAAACTGTTGACTCTGAAATTAACTGTCAAAACTAAAATTTACTGTGGAATCTGAATGCTACTGTCAAAACTGAATGCAATGGTAGAAGAGAGGCACTTGACATGTAGTTTAGGCAAGGCTTGCAGTTCATCTTCAACCTGCACCCCCCTGAGCCGCCAGCCACCAC
Organism: Aegilops bicornis; assembly: GCA_021605145.1. Classification (NCBI taxonomy): domain Eukaryota; kingdom Viridiplantae; phylum Streptophyta; class Magnoliopsida; order Poales; family Poaceae; genus Aegilops; species Aegilops bicornis. The sequence goes on from CM038671.1 coordinate 285,715,382, forward strand.
CGGCCGAACCGCCGGCCCCTGTGCCGCCTCGCCGCCCCGAAACAACTCGCCACCGCTGCCCCAGCCAACCCTCTAGGCCCCCCGCCCCCACCCTGAACCCTAAGATAGATAGTGGGGTACCTCTCCGGCGAGCCCCGTCCCCCTCACAAGGGTGGTTCTTCCTAAACTCAGCGAGCCCCCAACCCCCTGAAAATCGACTGACCCAAAAGTCGATTCAGTCGACTGAAGTGTGGCTTAATCGGAGCAGAGAAGCAACACAAGTGAGGGGTAGAGCAGCAGCAGCAGCTAGGCAAGTGAGCGATCGAGCGAGAGTCGGAGCAGCAGCAGCAGCGCGAGCGAGCGAGCGAGAGCCGTAGCAGCAGCAGCAGATCCGACTGGTATGGACGCCGCCGCCGAAGGGGCCTCGCACTTGGGGAGAGCCGCCGTGGAGATGTCGCCCGCGGCGCCGGCTTCAAGGTAGCCACTCCATGGGGGTGCGGGATGGAGCACCGTCGGCGCCGGGAGGTCGAGTTAAGGAGAAGGTGCGATGCGATGAGTGTACAACCTCTTTGTTGGCGCCGAGTAGGCCTCGGCTTCGTCCGAGGAGTCGGTGAGGATGCTGCGGTTTCGGTGGAGCAGGCGCGCGCGGCGCTGTGGGGATGGAGCAGCCGTGATAGATGAGGCGATCGTCGGAGCAGCTCCTTGGAGGTGGAGGACAAGCGGCTGAACGGCGGGGACGGCGAGATGGACGACGGATCCTCATCCGGGGAGGTGGACGAGGGACGTCGAGCTGTTGCGGTGGATGACATCGTCGGGGAAGAGGCTCCGGCTGGGCAGCGGTGACGTGCGGACGGAGGAGGGTGGGGTTTCGCGGCTGGAGCGGAGAGGTTATGGCGGCCTGGGATTTCGAATGGCGAAAAGGGGCGATGGGAGGGGTGAAGCATGACTTAGGGACGCGCCTGTCCAAAATGTAGGGTGTGTTACAAAAGTACCCCCACCGATTTGAACTAGCGGCCCTTTTGGCTCAGGGTTAGAAGGGGGATTTCGTGTGTCGGGATTTGGCAGCTGGAGGGAGTTTTCGCACGCGCTATAATTTCGGGATAGCAAGGCGCGGGTTGTGAAGGCGCCAGTTTTGGGAGCACGATATCTGAATTTTTGGGATATAACAAGACGCGGGTTGAATTTTAGGGACAAGCCTAACGTGTAGTAATATTGTACTTGTACGTACCAAATCAATTCGCACTTCCCTCAACCAAAAATAAAATGAAAAAAATAATCTATTCACACCACACAAAGAGAGAGTCTTGCCCCGTTTTACTATACAAATACTATTCAAAGGTGCTCCCTCCTTCCATCTATATAGGGCCTAATGTGTTTTTCGATGCTAACTTTGACCAAATATTAGAGCAATGATATATGACATGCAACTTACACAAAGCACACCGTTAACTTCGCCTGTGAAAGGTTCTTTCAATGACATAATTTTCACATTGTGCATGTCATGTACTATTAATCTTGTCAATAGTCAAAGGCGGTCTTAAAAATCTCATTACGCCCTATATAGATGGAAGGAGGGAGTATGAATCCATGTTATGTCCGATTAATTTTTTTAAGCTTTGCTGTATAATGCATGTAACCTACTCATACCAACATTTAAGTGCATTCCAAATGTCTATACTACCGCTGCAATTCAACTAAATTTGAATTCGTTTCTCTATTTCAATAAGAATCTACAATCATGATTGTTGCCAACTTCAACCATCATTCGTGTATTACCTTAATAACACACCACATGATTACTATAGATATAGATATGAACTATGTGTACTACATGAACTCGAATTCTATTTTTTGAATACACTTGATGTTGATTCCAAATAATAGTACATTTGATGTACTAACTATAGGATCATAATCTAAACCATGTTCCATACGTACACCATGTTTATCACACATAGTATAGTGCCTGGCCCCCTACATTATGACAAGTATTTAGACCTGAGTTGCAAAAGCCACACATTAGCCCAAATTATAATCAATGTTGTACATTATGATATCTTCTTCAAGTATACGTATCCACCTTTTTACAATGAATTATGATCTTTGTTCGTCTTTTACACCTTCACGATCCTCTTCTATTTGTAGCTAGCTAGCGCTAACTTTCTGTCGTGCATGCACACGCCCGCCCCCCTCACACACCCTTACCGTCCCCTCCATCGCGCACGTTCATTATTTCTCTTTAGGTCGTCCAGCAGCGGTGTGTGTAGGCCCCAGGCTCCTTCTTTCTGGCACACACCGGTCGATATACCTCTCTAGCCAAGTGTGCCTACAACAAACACATATATACTTCCCCTCTTCTCTTCACACCGTCCATGCCCCCATATGTCCAATACGATTCCACGCAGGTGCACACTCCCGCCCCTCTTTTCATTAGTCACATGCTCGCACACTCCTCCCCCCTCGACATGGTAGGCCTCTCGCACCACCTCCTAGCCACACTCTCTCCCCCTGTCTTCCTCTCCGGACCTTATTTGCTTCTAACACATGCAGGCGTGTATATGAATTGATCTCCCTACATATAGCCAGGTCGACTATAATCCGTTTTCACCAAGCACCAATACACTTACCTCGCTAGTTATGTCTCTCCTTTTCTCGGACACACGACGATTGATCTTCTTATGTAGTTACGCATGCTTACCACAACCATATCTTCTCCCCTCATCATCCTTGAATACCTCCCGACCCGTCTCTCACACGCACGTGCATAAATGCATGCACATCCCCCACCCTCTCGTATTGATATTGCACTCATACCCTCCGTTTGTCTAGCAGGCCTCTCCCACCATTTGTGAGACGCCACTCCACCACCAACCCTCCGACGCCTACCTTTGTCTTTTTCCCAACCTTATTCCTCTCTGCTACACATATCCATGGATGTCGATCAATCTCCCTCAATACATAGCTAGGTCTCTCTCCTTCCCTGCATATATACTAGTCGACCTGGTCTCTACCCCCCCCCCCACACACACACACACCGATAGTCGAACGTTGTAGGTAGGTATCCATGCCACAGAGAAGAACTGCACCTCTGCCCTCTCAAATTCCAGTAGGCCAGCCGCCCTATATCTTTGACGTGGGCAAACACAAATTCAATGGCACTCTTTATCGATCGCGCAGCCACACACTTCATCCATGTTTTCAATTCTATCGATATCTCACGTCCATGACTCCATTTCACACACATTGCATATGTTACGTTTTTCTGATTGAGATATCATCAACACATTGCCTCTATTTCGCACAAACCATCTCTCTCACACCCACCCACGTACGTACCTGCACCTAAAGAAGAAGTGCACGCAGGACACACGTACTCACATCTCGTTCCCGGCCACACCCGCGCGGGTACACGGTGGAGTTCGTTTCTGTACGAAAAGGCGGCCCACGTGATAATTTGACGCGTGTAGCGGTTGTTTACTCGAAGGAGGGTCGGGTACCACGCCTAGAATATAAAACGATTGCCGTGGGGAAAATGGAAAAATGGGTTTGTCTCTCGTGAGTCTCGTCACACAATCTCACATAAGGCCGCCGTGGCCTCTCTCTCTCTCAGCGTTGGTTAGTGATCCGGCCGCATCCCGTCTACCGGCGGAAAGGGAGGATGTGCATCGTCTCTCCGTTCGACGGCGTTGAGGCTGCTCGTCCCAATCTGTGGTACCCGCCGTTCTCTCTGACCAAGCTCCGGCGAGGTAGGGCCTTCGCCACTTGCTCGCTGCCGCAGTATGGGCAGATCCCGGCCGCCGGCGCCCTCCTAGTAACATCCCGACGACCCTCAGGTACAACTTCCTCCGTCCTTGCTCCACTGCCCATCTTCCCAAATTGCTGCATGTGGATCTTCTTTAGTTGTTTGCTTAAATCGTATCTCGGCCGGCATACTTTCCATCTTGCAATCTCGTCCTCAAACCATTTTTGATAAACCACCATGTGCTATCTTTCCCTTTTTACATGGAACATGCTTCTTTTTTGTCGGCGTATGTGTCTTCAACTCGTGTTATTGGGCAGTAATTGTTTCCTTTCGACCTCCTCTTGCAAACAAAGTTATCCATTTTCACCTCGTTGCATTGCGATTTTTGGTGAACTGCACAAATCACTTTTCTCAAGAGTGTTTTGTGCAGCCCGCCAAAAATGTCACACGGCAACGCTTTTTACATTTCTGTGGGACTGCGGAAAGGGAGATTGGTTTTGCTATCCTCCTCATCCAACTCCGTGCCTAATCTTCTCCGACAAGAAGTTAGTCTTGAAGAGAGATCGTAGAGGTGATCGGCTTCTATTTATGTGTGTTATGTTTCATCATCTAGTTCCACTATTATTGTAATCACATTGACTGGATATCTTTGCAAACAGGGATGGTCCGCCCGATTTTAGTGGAGCTGCACAAAATGATCGGATTGTGGTGTCCTTCATACACCTCTTTTTTGGCTACAGAGCTGGGTGAAACTAGCTGCCAAGCAATGAACACTGTGCCAAGGAAATGGAGCCATGCCTACGAACAACGTCGATCAATTATATTTTTTTCTTTATTTGTACACCTTCTCACAACTTTGTCTTCAATTGTGATGTGAATATTGGCGCTGATCTTCGAACCATTGAGATGCATTAGCCATGGTAGTTTCATTTGTATTTGATGGAATGTTGTAACGAGATAATCTCGAGGCAAGACACATGAATCCTAAGTTGAAACCTTTTTTCCTGCGTGAACCGAGTAGAAACCTTCATAGCATCACAAGACAATTTCATCAAAATTATGCCTACATATAAAAAAATCCTCAAGGATTGATAGCAATGCTGTAAACAATTCAACTTCGTTTCACCGACATGTTGGACATCCTTCATCCGCTCCACCTTCCATGCAGCAATATTGAGTGCACAACACAACTTCAGGAAAGATTCACCCGGTCGTTGCAATCAAGAATAGTAATGACTAGTGAGCAGTCAAATCACGAGCCCAGCCTTCACCACAGAAGTTGCTCGGACGAAGCAACCATCATTTCTCTGCTCCTTGAATCACCGGTACTCCCATATTCCCAAAGTAAAGTTGCTCGGGCGAATCAACCATCACTATATCCGCTCACGTGTGATGACCACAAGAGCTATCCATTCAGATTGCATGTTAAAAAAATAAAGGTCGATAACTAATGCGGCAAACTTAAAAAAAACTAATGCGGCACTTTGGGCCAACGCGGCCAGATCGCATTTTGCACGAGAAATTACACAACATGTTTCGTTGACATGTGGTCCCGTTCCAACATATCAGTGAGAGGACGGCGGGTAGTAGGAGTATTTCCGAACTGACGTGTAGGACGGGGCGCCCCTTCATGAACCGTGGCAAACTGGCAACCGTCCACCGATGCTTCGCCTTTCCCTCTCGATTTGGAATCACTGTCATACGCTCTTCCTCTCCCTTCTCCATTTTCCTTCAGCCCTTCACGCTTTCTTCTGCCATTGTTCGATCGTCTTCTCCATGGAGGTAACAGGATGGAAACGACCCCGTTATTCTTGCCCCGATCTGAAAGATGACGTGGTGTTGAACTCATTGATCGGTGCGACGTCATCACCTCGGCTAGCATGGCAGGTTCGTTCAAGCCCATTCTTGACTGAACTAATAACATCATAACAAGGAACCCAAGAGTCAAGGAACGGTTTGATCTCCCCTATCTTCTTCGCCGTGACCCTGATGACCGGGCGCCGTCACACGACGGAGGCCTCGCCTGTGCAAGTTGATGCCGCTTGATAATGATACGTATGATGTTAAGATGCCATCGCTGAGGGCAAGGCACCGGCAGGTGCAAATGGAGATTGGGTTGTTTACATTGGGTCCAACTACGAGTGGGAACTTGTGAATGTGTGCACTCGTGATCGGGTTCCACTTCCAAAAATCTCAGCAGATCGCCCAGAGGTTGAGCACACCGGTATTGTACGCACGTTCAAATACAATCATGGTGACTGTCTTCTACGGAATATAGCAATTTCTCGAGTTCCCACCCGCTCTTGGAATTAGAAAAACTATGAAGTTGTTGCTATCTTCGACAATCTTGTTGCCGTCGTTGCTGGTTTGACTTGATGGACATTGCTCAAAAATCAGTTTCTGTACACGGATGAGTACTGCGATGCAATTGAATACGAGGGCCTTGTGTTTGCTGCCACCACTCATGGCACTGTTTTTGCATGGAATCATTATGATTTCGGTACGTTTGTCTTCCACCGTAATTATAATTGTTTCATCCACATGCATGCGGGTTAGCAAGTTTCCCTTTACTAATTAACCTTCTTCTTGTGTTTCCAAGGTCCTATGAAAATTCCACCACCTATACATGAAAATTTTTATAACCAAGGGGGAGATGACGATGGTGATGATCACGAGCATGAGGACGAGCAACGCCCATATACTCGTTGGCGCCTGGCAACTAATTCTGATGGATCACCTCTTCTCGTGTGTATACAACCCAATGATGATGTTACTGCTAAGGAAGCAGGTGTAGTCTCCCATGGTCGCACTCTCCGGACCTATTCCAACACCCGTTCCATGGTATTCGGGTTGGATACTAGTGTGCTAGCGCCAACACCTTCTCCCTTGTACAGAATTGATAGTCTTGTAGAACACTTGCTCTTCCTTGGACAAAACTATCCGATGATGGTGAAAGGCGATCCAACTGCGGTTGACACAACGTTACTATCACCATTTATGAGAAGCAACTGTGTCTATACCTCGGACATTAGCGTGGTTCCCTACCCTGGTACTGATATAGTAGGCCGCTTCAGCCTTGATGACTAGTCCTACGTTGGTCTCGAGATCGACAATAGATGCCCCGTCCCAGAGAATCACTTGTGGTTCAAAGCAAGCGTTTCCAACGCCGAGGAATGGTTGAGTTGAAGTTCATTTCATTGCTTGTTATTTGTTGTGTGGTGAAAACTTTAGTATTTATAATGTATCCTCGTTGTTGATGTGGGTTGATGACCTGTTGTATGTAATAAAATGATATGCCTGTGATAAACTTACTGAATTTATGAATGGCTTTCGAGTTGCTTCTGTGAATGAGTGGTGCGACGAGGCAAAAAAATATTTTTCCGAATACATAATTGTACGTGCATTGCAATAGGTTATCGGATGAGGCCAATCATCAACAATAGTAGTACACTATATGTACTAGCTTCACATGCTTCGCAAGGTCGTATGGTGTTTTTCATAGCTATATTGTACTACGTAACCAGACACCTCGAATCCTCGATACTAGTAGTACTATATAGTAAGTAGTAGGAGTAGTAGGGTGGCATGGGCCGTAACAAGCATTCACGCCCGTGAGTACGACACACGCCACCAAAGACGACTTCCATCTCGACACCATATTTCTTGGAGTCCGTGCTAGAGCAATCTCTTCAATCTCATCGTTTCTCTAACTCAGCCATCGCTTGTGGCAAGCGAGGTGGGGTTTCTTGATAGTCGGTTTCCTCAATCATGCGGTCCCACTTGTAAGGCCAACTCCAACGCTCTATCAATATATGGATGTACTCTTCTTCCCAATACAAAAACTTGCATCCATTCTACTCCCTCCGTTCTACTACCTCCGTCTCCGGTTTATAGGTCCCCTTTGTAGTTTGTGTCAAATTTTGACTAAAGATTTAACTAGCAAAATGTTAATGCATGTCAAGAAAAATTATCTCATTGGATTCAGATTTGAACATAGTTTTCAAAAATATAATGTTTGGTGACATGCGTAAACATTTTGTTAGTTTAATCTATGGTCAAAATTTGGCCTAAATATAATGGGGACCAATAAACCCGGATGGAGGTAGTATTTGTCAAAATATATATGTATCTAGACATGTTTTAGTATATAGGCACATCCATTTTTGGACAAATGGAAGTCAAGTATTTTGGAACGGAGGGAGTACACAATTAAATTTTAAGTTAGCTCAACTAGTCTAATCCGAGAGAACCTCCGAAGATTTGGTCGGGTTCTTCCTCCTTTTGCCGACACGTGGGACATCCAGCGTCCAGGTCGTGTCATGAAAGAAAATAGAGTGGTAGTTGATAAGTTGAAGCCACGAGATGTGCATCTTGGGTTAAACTGTAAATAGAATCTTACTACTCTTGAGTAAATCCAAAAGCGGCCACCAAAGATCTTTCTTGGATTTGTTTTTCATCACCAGCACGTCGAGGTGAAAGATGTGCAAGTTCGGTGGGTCCTCTTGCGTTTTCACTGACATGTGGGGCCGCATGTGAGCAAACAGACGATGGGCTCTACGCGTCCGCTGGCTGGCTGAGAAGAGAAATAGAGGAGTGTTGAGCACGGACCGCAGGAAATTTGTTCTACGTAACCAGCACCTTGATATTCGCGTGTGGTTGTTTCTATAATAAACAAAAGAGGTACCTCTACTTATGTTACTCCCACTACGCCTAGCCTAAGGTTAGTAGGTGACCTTGCGCTTGGCTCTTCGCCTCTTCCGGAAGTCTATGGTTCTACAGTAGTGCTTTTGGCAATCTGACACCAAATGAACTGTTGCACATCCACCGCTTGTAAGAAAAAGTTTCTCCTCAGGTCTTTGCGAGCCACCACAAGACGCGTTAGCGAGGGAGAAGGCGAATCAAGCTTCTCGTTGTTTTGCGAGTTGACGGGACACATCAAAGTTATTTACTAGTAGTACGTACTCTCTCCAAAAAAGGGCTGACCATGTCATTGCTACCATCCCGTGCTCCGTTGTTGAGTATGTGCACTATTCACGTGCCATTCACGTGCCATCGAGGAGAAAAATATTGTGTAGGTGCCATCGAAGTGCACGACTCACTTACGGAAAAGGGTTTCCCCCCGCTTCCCCCCCCCCCCCCACGACTCACTTACGCACTGCTTATCTGATTATCTCCATTTTCTTGCATGACACGTGCACCTTGATGCTAGATGTCTTGCGTGTTGGGAAAAGGATGAACAAAGCTCACGTAAAAGAAAAGAGTTGAAGAGCATAGATTCCCAATGACCGAGGAGGAGCAAGGAACCTCGCGGTGGAGCGTCTGCAAGGAACCTTGCGCGTTTTCCCCTCGCTCTTTGCCGCCGCCCACCTATAAACAACTAAAAGAACATGAACTTTTCGCTAACCACTAGAAACAAAGACATCGTGATGCTAAGTTGAAGATGTTTTATACTCCCTCCGTTCCCAAATATAAGTCTTTTTAGATATTTCAATAAGGAACTACATACGAAACAAAATGAGTGAATCTACACTCTAAAATATGTACACAAGCGAACGCACTAACTTCATCCGATCCAACTCATGCACATACGTGCACAACATGGAGCATACAACGCATGTACACAAGACATGCATGCACACACGCTCGGCCGTAGAATGCACGTGAATAACACATGCATGCGCACACACTCGGCTGCATGGAGGCATGCGCCATCCGCGGCGACGTCCGGTTCGTCGTGCTACGGCAAAGCTCGCACGCAACGGCACATACGCATCTCTTACAACACCTCTTTTCCGTCGTTGCTCAACGACTAGTAAGAGACGAAGACGACCGCAGCCTCGGCCTTAGAGCTAGAACCGATGGAAAAACACGCACGTTGCATGCACACGAGCACATACGGAGTGCCCACGACATGGTGGTGGTGCGTCCCCAGTCGCCTCTACTCCTTCTGCGCACGTTGTCTATCAAGGTGGCTGCATGCTAATGATAATGTGGGTGAGATCTTCTAGGACTGAGATGATGACGAGGAAAATTATGAGACACAAGGTGACGTACACCATCAAGGTCCTCGGTCAAGGGGGTGCTAGCAAGTGCTTAGATGTGCTTAGAGCAAGTACAATAGAGCTGAGTCAGCGGGCTATAAGGAATAAACAGTATATTTCTGCTTAGTTGGAGGAAAGAGAAGAGGAGAGAGAAGGTAAGCGGGCTCTTCATGAAGAGCCAGCTCTAGCACGTGCTCCTAGGCACTTTGTAGTGCATGTTGACTATAAGATGGGTCAGAGGCTTATAGCCAGCCTGGCTATACTATTAATGCTCTTTAGATGAGGTGCTAAGTGCATTAAATGGCTTAGTAACTCAAGTGTTCAATGCATAGGTGCTTAGTTTATTGGTGCCACATCATATTTTATGCCTACGTGGTGCTTAGCAGCTATACATGGTGGAGCACTGGGAGAGGCCAAGGCTGGTCATAGTGGGGAGTAACTTGTATCAGAACATATTACTATGTTACTCTAAACATCTCTATAAACCGGAAAGGAGGGAGTAGTAACATACACTAGTGTCATATGCAGTATGGGAGCACATGATATTTCCCGTCCGGACCGATCCCAAGTTGGCTTCTCACCTTCTTGGCCCAACAAAACCCCTCCCCCTCCAAGCTGCTTCCCACCCGGGCGCCCGGTGAGCCCGCCGCTCCACGTTGATGACAAGTCGAGGCGACGCGACCTCTCCTGCTTCCGCCGTTGAAGCGGCCGCGCCGACAAAAGGGCACCGCCCCGCCGACATTTCAGACTACACAGTGGATAGTAACTTTTAGCGCAAGTACTACTATAATTAGATGACATAAGCAGGCTATAAGGATTTAAATATAGTATTTGTGCTTAGCTGAAGGAGAGAGAAGAGGAGAGAGAAGAGAAGCGGATTGTAAACGTGTAGCCGGTTGTACTCCAACATACTCTACTTTGTGAGAAAAAAGGTGGGTCCATTATTAATGATATTGTATTTATACTAAAGGGACTAACGGACGCCTTAATTACTCTGTTTTTTTTGAGACAAACCTTGGTGGGGCTATTATTGACTTTTTTTGAGCTATTATTGACTTGGATGTGGGGTTTGGGGGCCAAAGGCCTACTATTATACTCAGACCTAACATGCTCTACCCTAGCCGCTGCCGTATCATATGGTTTCAAGACCGTTCGAGATCTTAAGCGCCGCCATCGCAATTCTTCTCCAGCCCTCCTTCCTCAAGTGCACCGTGAGAAGGACGGCGATCCTCCGGACCCGCCTTTTCGTGATCCTCAGACGGAGAGGGGCGATCAGGTTTTGGGGAGCACACTCGTGTGGCTAACTGCGCAACGACTTCCTCAACGACAACCTTCTTCCCCGACCTCGGTAACCTCTTCATCAACGACATGAGTGACAACATCAACCACATTGGTTCTCTCCCCAGACAAAGATGTGATTCTGTCCTCCTGGTTTAGTCTGCATCATTACTTTGATGTTTGCAATTGTCGTCGTGATCTATTTACTGCTGATTCGGATTAAATATCAACTAAATTGCTCATATATTCAACAACCCAATCCAAAAACCTGATCACAGGCAATTTACTCCGAGTTGTTTTGCTGCACTTTTGAAGCCGCCTACTTTTAAGGGGGTGCAATATAAAAGGTGGCGCACAAGAGCAGTATATTGGTTTCAGATCATGTGCTATTATGATGCCACTAAGGGTAAGCCTGAGGGCGATCTTAATCCTACACAGCAGGAAGCTTTTCAGAACATGGATACCCTCTTCAAAGCCGCCCTGCTGAGTGTTCTTGACGATTCCATTGTGGATTCGATGTTGTTTGACAATGCAAAGACATGTGGGCTGCGCCGAGGCCACGCTTTGGGCCCTCGAGCTGGCAACGAAGTTGTACGTCATGGAGGAATTTTGTGACTACAAGATGACCGATGAGCGCCTGTTGTTCAGCAGACTCATGAGATACAGTCACTCTCTAAGGAACTTGAGTACTTTAAGTGTGTGTTGCCGGACAAATTTGTTGTTGGGACCATCATTGCCAAGCTTCCACCTTCGTGGAACGATTTTGCTACTTCTCTGAAAAACAAGAGACATGAGTTTTCTGTTTTGGATCTCATTAGCACTCTTGATTTTGAGGAGAAGGCGAGAGCAAAAGACACACATGCTCGGGTCGCCGAGGGAGCTTCTAGTGCCCACATGGTACACGAGAAGAACTTCCAGTCTAACCAGCCCCAAAACAACAAGAACAAATCTCAAGGGAAAGGCAAGTTTGATGCAAAGAACAAGCCGTCACATTCTACCAACTTCAAGAAGAATTCTCATAACGGGAAGGGATACAAACCTCAATTTTGGTAGCACCGCACAAAATTTATATGGCTGCATCTACCTGCTGTCAGCTAAACTCATGGTGCTCCAGGTATTCCTACATTCATAACTAGGTACAATGACCACCGCAAGATGAAATTAGCTTATTCGTACGTTGACTTGCTGAATGCAGTGCGGAACGATCCTGTCATGTCTCGAGGAGCAAACAAGCATTGCAGCCGAAGGTGGAAATCAACCAAGGACTTATGAAATTATATGTAATCTTCCTCAGGCAGTTCAGTATCCCCTTCGTCCAGATGATCGTGTTTTGTCATGCCGAGCTATTGATATGTGCTACTGTTTTGCAACACCGTTTAAGTATAGCTACTATTTTCCTATCTTTTCAGATTCAGGACAATAAATAGGATATCAGGGGAACTGCACAATACGGACCCATGTTGAGTCATCTCAATTGCCTCATGTGTTTGCTGCAAATGTGTCAGCATCAATTGCACGATGAGGCAGCTAGATAGCTGTGGAGTTGCCAACATGCTCAAAGTGCTCGCAACATTGAGAAGAAACAAGCATGCCCAGGAAGTTAATGCGTGCGCAGGGAGGCCCTTTGCTCAGAGAAGCATCGACCGGTTTTCTTTATTTCCACACCTTCTCACAGTTTTGTATATTGGTTATAGTATGGTGAATCATTGAGATGCATAGACATGCTGAACTTTTGTTCTTCTGAATGTTAGTTTAATGTGAGTGTCTGCATCCAGTACCGCATCCTTTAATTAGGTGGATGCACACACAGAAAATAAATCTCCTTAATTTACTGCACAATCACCCTATTAAATAGGCCTAGTAACAAACCAGGCACATGCAGTGGCCGGCGGGCACATGCATCCTGCATGCATGGCCACCATGCAAGAACGCAAAAGAAGAGAGCAGTTCTTGGGAAAAAGCGAGTAGTTAGTGCAGCGTGCCTTATAAACACGAACAGCTCGCTCTCCTGCTTCCATCTCCCCACCCAATTCCCCCCGCTCCCAAATCTTCCTCACTCGTCCAGAAAACCCTGCTCACCTTCTTCCTCACTCATACAGAAAACGCTTGCTCCTCTTCTTCCACTCCTACAGAAATCCCCATCCCTCCTTCTTCCCCACTCGCACTGCCACTAGGCTCGTCTCTGGCTACTCTGCTCAAACCGTGAGCTCGGCGCGACGCCCACAAGGAAAATGGAGTCGGCTCTCGCCAGCGGCGACGCCGGTTGTAGATCCCGCACCCGGTAGCGCGGGGAGAAGCGGCGAGCCCCCACCCAGATCTGAGGAACCGGTAGAATCTCCGGTGGACCGCATCAGCGATCTCCCGGACATCATCCTTGAGGAGATCATCTCGCTTCTCCCCACCAAGGATTGCTGCCGCACACAAGTCCTCTCAACTCGGTGGCGCCCTCTATGGTGCACCGCGCCCCTCAATCTCGACTGTCGTCATATATCTGTCCTTCCTGAATATGATCTCATCAGAGCCATCGTCTCTTCTCACCAGCAGGGCCCCGTTCAATGCCTCTGCATCCCGACAAGCTACCTGCTGTCCATACCCAGCAAGGTGGATGCTTGGCTGACATCCCCTGAATTCGGAAAACTCCAGCAGTTTGAGTTCCACCATTACCACGAAAGTTTCATACCACGAACATACCAAGAATTCGTGCCCACAACCCCGTTGTCCATCTCGCGGTTTTCCTCCTCTCTCCACACCGCCACCTTCGCCGGTGCCATCTACCGCATTTATCTGGTACAAATGCTTCAACTCCCACTGCTAAAAAAACTTTCGCTTGTGGTGGTTTATCTGTCGGAGGCCTCACTACACAGCATCATCCACTCTAGTTGCCCTGCCCTGGAGCGCTTGCTGATTGTTTTGGAAATAGAAATCGGTATCAGTTGTCTCCAAATAAAGTCGCCTCACCTTAAAAGCATTGGAATTTGTTTTGAAGGACAGCAGCTCATCATCGAAGATGCCCCTTCACTTGAAAGGTTGCTCCTTCATAATTGTTATACACCGTCAGAAATAACTGTCGTCTCTGCGCCCAAACTGGAGACCTTGGGTGTAATTCGTGACCCGTTTAATAATCACAAGGAGTTGGTGTTTGGCTACTCACCTTTTCAGGTACTGTATATTATCATCTACACATTTGTAATCATATGCTGCATTTTTCATTTATGCGCATAAGTTTTATATCATCTTGGAGTACACTTTGGGTACTAATATTATGTTATATGCTCAATGAAGAGTTCGTCCATTGATAGCCTATCAATGCTTCTTTGGATTCTGTCAAGATCATATATATCGTAATGTATAGTTTTGATCTGGACATAATTATTGGCTTGCTGTGATGCTTTCGATCTCTGGAGAATTTATACATAGAGGTGATGATTTCATGCACATTGAAAGCCCGTATATATTGTACTAGAATTAATTGTTCAGCTGTCGTTCTTTCGACATACTATTTTTTCAGACCTTAACTATTTTCAATCTTCATGTCTACTTAGGCAGAACCACATGGACAAAAACATATAACCAATCATTTGCGTAATAAGCACAAGGATTTTCTCAGTTCTCATGACATTCGTTTGAGGACAATAACGATGGGACGATATGCATCCAACCAGGCAAACAGAAGCTTCGTCACATTCTTCCTGTTGAATGCGAGGTTACTATTGTCCATGAGGCTTAATTTTACTGCAAGAGATTTCACACGGACGAACATGTTGAACAGCAAAAAATAAGTTTCAGGTGGACAAATGGGCTTCTAAACATGCTCGGCTTCTATTTACAACAAGTTGTAGACATCCTAAAATAATTGTTTTTGCACAGGATGTTGATTTTATGGATCAGACCGATCCATTTGTTTGTGACTGTAAAAAAGAGTGGTTGGGTTAGATGTTACTGTCATGTCCAATCTGGCTTTTGTCTAAAAATTTGATGAACAATTAATCCTTGGGATTTTTGTACCATTTGTGTGCTTGACTTGCATGTTGTTGCCATCGTACTCCCCTCGACCTGCCACTACACTGCCGCATCTTTCATGGCTGCTGTTCGTTCCCGTCCGAGGCCTTTCCGTCGTTCGCCACCTTGGTTAGCTCGATGTGCTCGCCGCCATCTGGTGTTGTCAACATGGTCAACAACCAAGAGGAATCAGGACATGACTGTACGTGGAGAGGCTGACAGTAGGGACCTACCAGGGTCATTGCATTTCGCAAGCAGGTGCCTCGTTATTACAAGCCAAAACAATACTTCCTCCTAATTGTTTGACAACTAGGTTCCACAAATTGTCAATGTAGTCAATAAACGAGAAAATTACACAACGAGCGGATAACACCAGGGACCCAGCAGCTCGCCCAGTTGTTTTTCAGTTTTAGACGGAGCTCAATCAGCTGTATGCGGGGCTGTGGCCTTTCTAGCCCACGCTTACGCTTTTATTAAGCACATGACGAGCCCAGTTGATATTTTTTTCTTTCTGAAATTGGCTAGCCCAATTCTTTTTTTTGGAGAATACCAAAACCGAGGCCTACTTGCTTTTCTCAGCCATGCTAGGCTGCAAATCTTTCAAGATGGGGAGGGATAAGAAATGGGCTTCCCCAGAAAACGGGCTATAAGTTGTAAGAAATGGGCTGTAAATTTTTAAACCAAAGCCAACCGGCAATTGCATTAAAATATCATTTTTTTTCAGAATTTCTCTACTCTCTACTCTTATAAAAACCAAAGCCAACTGCCAATTACATTAAAATATCATCTTTTCACCCACAAGATAAACTACTCATACAAATGCATCTTCATGTTCCGTTACAGCGAGCAGGCATCTTGCTAGTTAAGATTCTAAATTTCATTCATTTTTTTGCGGAGAATTGTTTTTTGAATTTTATTTTGATATAATTTTTTGAAAACTATTTTTAACGTGACTCGAAATTTCGTGATTAAAAGAGTTCGGACCCCACCGAAATATGCAAAATTTCGTTGAATTTTTTAGCAGTGCCCAGAATATATGTTCTGTAATGCTAATAAAAAGAATACAAATTATTGAAAATAATGGCTAATGGGCTGTATGCTGTTTTCCACAGATTTGGAGGCTGACTTCTGGACCTACTAGGTTGACGATGACGCTGTCCTAAATTTTTTTTGACGCGTACGCAAGGCTTTGTCAACTTAGTCAACACACAGCAGTGACTGTTGGATGTCCATCCAACGTCCGCCGTGCTTCTTCAATCTCTGATCTTCCTGCTCCAGCCGCCCAAACCAGCGCGGGCGGGACTCCCTGCTCCCTCCTCCCGTGGCTGGTTGTGCTGCCGCCAGGCCATCCCTCTAACCACCCACAGCCTCACCCCGCAGCCGACCAGTCAGCGCTCGTTCTCCCCTCAGCGTGGGCATCCACTGTGGTGGCTTCGCCGGCTCCGGGTGGTTATGTTCCTGGGCCCCGCCCTCGTCCATCGTGTTTGTGCTCTCGGCGCGGTGAGGTCAACATGGTCAACAAACAACAGCCATCGGAAGAGGCTGACAGTAGGGTCCCACACAGGAAAATGCCTCCTTATTACGCGCAAAATAATGATTCCTCCACCTGATAGCTGGGACCCACCGGAAGGGTCTTTGTATTTCATGAAAAAACATTCCCCATTGTCACTCGGACCCACCGGAAATGCCTCCTTATTCCGCACAAAAAATTGGATACTCCCCTGCTAGCGGGGACTCACCTTGGGGGGTGGCTGACTTGGGGGCCTACTATGTTTCGGGGGACTGGGGGCTTTGTCAACTTAGTCAATATGAACGACTCTAGCTCCAATGACCATACGATGTCCATCCAACGGCTGTAGTGCTTCTTGAACCTCTGGTCTTCGTGCTCCAGCCGCCCAAAGCAGCACAGGTCGTGCCGCGTGCTCCTGCCTCCCGTGGTCGGCTATGATGCCGCGGAGGCCTCACCGCCCCCTACTACTCCCACCGCTGGCCAGGCCATCCCTCTACTCACCCACACCCCCTGTTATTCTGCGGTGATGGCAGCCTCACCCTCGTACTCCTCTTCGTGTGGGCATCCACTGCTGCGTCTTCCCCGGCTCCGCGTCGTCCCCTTCCATGGCCTCGCCGTCGTCCACCGCTGTGGTGCTCTCAGCGCGGCATGGTCAATGTGGTCAACGACCGACTTCCATCGGAAGAAATCTTGTCGCGTCAGAGGTCGACAAGTCCACGGCGGCCGCAAGGAAGTGCCTCCTTATTACGCCGCAAAATAATTATTCCTCCACACGGCAATGGGACCCACGGACGGGCCACCGTATTTTGCGAGAAAGCGTTTCCCCCTGACTGCTGGGACCCACCAGCTACATCTTCGCACGCAAGGAAGTGCGTCCGGGCAAAAAAAACGATTCACCCCCCTGACTGCTGGGACCCACTAGCTACATCTTCGCACGCAAGGAAGTGCGTCCGGGAAAAAAAACAAAACGATTCGCCCCCCTGACTGCTGGGACCCACCTGCTACATCTTCGCAGGCAAGGAAGTGCCTGACAGTCGGGACCCACCTGGTCGAAGCGTACGTAGAGTTGGCATTCTGGTCGCGAACGTGTACGTACACACTGGTCGTAGTAGAGGCGCGCACGTACACGTACGTACAGCGGTGAGGGTGCAAGAAAGAAAATACGGCCACGTACGTATATACGGGCAGGGCCTCGAACGCCTATTCGCGCATACGTACATGGCTGGGTCGGAACGGAGAAACAGCGTCGTCATCGTGTTCATGGGGAGGCAACAGAATGCGTCGTGTATTCATCGGGAGGCAACGGAATGCGTGGGAGACAACCGGCTGGGTCGGAACGGAATGCGTGGTCGTGTTCATCGGGAGGGCTTGGACGGAACAGGCGATGGAAACGAGGCATGGCGTACCACGCAACGGAGGAAATGGCCTTGTGTTCGACCGGCCATGTTCGAAACGGGATCATGTTCATCGGGAGGGGTCTGGCGTACCGCAAAACGGAGGAAACGGACCTCCTACGGTCGAAACGGGGTCCTGTTGATCGGGAGGGGCCTGGCGCATCGCCAAAAGCGGAGAAGCGGACCTCCTACGGTCGAAACGGGGTCCTGTTGATCGGGAGGGTGTGGCGCGCAAAAGCGGATGAAACAGACTTGTGTTGGAGCGCCACGGTCGAAAGCAGGGTGGGGGAGGGTGTGGCGTACCGCAAAACGGGACTCCATAGGATACTGTTCATCTCCACTGTCGACCTCCTCCAGCCTCCATGGGCTACCGTCGACCTCCTCCAGCCTCCACGGGCTCCTATTCATCCAGCATCCACCACGCGCTACTCCACCGGCTACTGTTCAACCACCCCTCCATTTGCATCCCTCCACCTTCTACTGTTCATCCAGCCCTCCACACCAAGGGGTCCTGTTCAACCACCCCTCCATCGTCTACTGTTCATCCAGCCCTCCACACCACGGGTTCCTGTTCATCCAGAGGCAACGCCACCTCTCACTGTTCATCCAAACCCCCCCTCCCCCTGCAACGCTCACTGTTCATCCAGAGGCAGCATCGATCGGCTTCAGTTAGCAGCAGTAGCAAAGGAACCGCTCCATCGGGTTCAGTTAACAGCCATCGATCGATCGCTCGGGTTCAGTAACGCGTAACTGCGGTCTGTCGCCGGGTTCGATTAGAGCCCAACGCCTCGCTTCGGCTTGATTAGAGCCAATGCCTCGCACACTGCAGCAGCGTCGTCTGAGAAAGCGCTCATTGCTCGGCCCCCGACCTCCCACCGTAACCGGCAACTCCCCGAAATTTTCCTCCCCCTCGCTTCTACCACGGTTTTTTCCGTCATGGATGGCCCAAAGAATGTCATGCAGCTGCCTCTCCGGCCCGCCCAGGACGAATAGCCCATTTTCTGTCATGATTATTTGTCATAGAAGTAGGAGCCAACCACATCTATGATGATACCGGGTTTTGTCACAATTATCGTCATAGAAGTGTCATATGTATGACAGAAAAAAAACTCGTTCGGCCCAAAATGTCACGGATGTGTCTTTTTTTTGTAGTGCAACTACAACATGGCAGTAACCAAGACCCTCATCGATGGCGGGGCCACCCTCAACGTGCTCTTCGTGGAAGCTTTCGGCCTACTTCACGTGCCACATGGCCGGCTCCGCCCCGCCAAGCCATTCTCCAGTGTTGTCGACAGCTCCACCAGCCCCCTAGGGCAGATCCGCCTCCCCGTCACCTTTGGCACCCGCGACAACTATCGCACCGAGCTCATCGACTTCGACATTGCCTGCATCGGCCTCATATACAATGCCACCCTCGGGTACCCAGCCCTAGTCAAGTTCATGGATGCAACTCACTCTGCCTACGACCTCATGAAGATGCTCGGGAGCAATGGCGTCCTCACGGTGACTGGAGACACCAAGGAGGCCCTGATGGCCTTCAAGCTTGCCTTTAGGGCCACAGCGACAGCACGCCCCGTGGATTAAGGGGCCTCCAAGGTCCCGAGGGCTGCACCGGCAAAAAAGAAGCAGCTGGTCTCTCAAGACCTGGTCACGATGAAGTAGGTGCCAGTCGACAAACATGGGGCATCGGGAGCCACCTTCACCATAGGTGCCAACCTCGCCCCAGACCAAGAAAAGGCACTGGTCGATTTCTTGCGCATGAACAAGGAGGTGTTCGCATGGGAGCCCAAGGACCTGGTTGGAGTCCCATGGAGGGTGATTGAGCATCACCTGAGGGTGTGCCCCAATGTGCGCCTAGTGAAGTAGAGGGCGGCGGCAGTCCACAAAAAAGCAGTCGTTCATCGTCCTAGAAACCCGCAAGCTGCAAGATGATGGTGTCATTCGGGAGGTGCGGTATAGAATGGTTGGCGAACCCAGTCATCGTCCCCAAGAAAGGCGGGAAAGAACGCATGTGCGTCAACTTCACCAACCTCAACAAGGCTTGCCCTAAAGACCCATTTCTGCTACCGCGCATCGACCAGATCGTCGACTCCATCACCGAGTGCGACCAGATGTGCTTCCTGGACGCATTCTCAGGGTATCACCAAATCAAGATGGCGGTGCAGGATGTCGAGAAGACGGCCTTCCTGAACCCATGTTGGGTGTACTGCTGCACCTGCATGCCCTTTGGGCTGCGTAATGCCAGAGCAACATTCCAGTGGCTGAAGCACATCGTTCTGGGCCAACAGCCTGGGAGGAACGCTGAGACCTACGCCGACGACATAGTAGTGAAGTCTCGGGAACTGGGGGAGCGCGCTGCCCCGTTCTTCAAGCTGATGAAGAAGAAGGGGTCGTTCGAGTGGACTCCAGAGGCTGATGCGACATTTCAAACCTCAAGAGATACCTAACCAGCCCACCAGTGATGGTGGCGACGTGTCCTCTTGATCCCCTGATGCTTTACTTGACCGCCACGCCTCACTCAGCCAGCGCAAGCTGGTGGCCCTCCGGGGGAGTGCCATGCCAAGGGCCTGCCACACGATGTAGCGCGACCGGTCGAGATGATGCAGCCCCAAGACGGCGCCCCTGAAGCCTCGGCGGCGCCAACAGATGGCAACCGAGCTCCTAAGGTCCTCCAGCCTCGGGAGGTGCCCCAGGCTCAGGAGGTCTCGAACTCCACCAACACTTCTGCCCTCATCAACCACCTGGTGTACTTCGCCAGGACGGTACTGCGTGACATGCGGGCACACTACCCCATGCCACAGAAGCTCCTGCTCGTGCTCCTTGTCGCCTCACACAAGCTGCGCCACTACTTCCAAGGCCACCCCATTAAGGTCGTCTCAGCTTACCCACTAGAGAGGGTGCTCCGGAGCCCCAATGCTGCGGGGAGGGTTGCCGAGTGGAACATCGAATTGCACGCATTCCAGCTGGAGTTCAGCATCTCCAGGGTCATCAAGAGTGTCGCGCTCGCCGACTTCGTGTCGGAATGGACTGACGCTCCAGGGCCTGAAGCTGGCGAGGACCGGTCCCTCTCGCTAGGGAGCGAAGCACCAGACGGTTGGGTCATGTACTTTGACGGCACCTTCGCATGTCAGGGCGCGGGGGCTGGAGCCGTGCTCATCACACCCACTCAGGACAAGCACTACTAGCCGTGCAGCTCTGTTTCCAACACGGCAAAAAGGTCTCCAACAAAATCACGGAGTACGAAGGCTTGATTGCCCGACTCAAGGCTGTGGCCGTTGTCGGCGTCGTGGGAACGGGGGTGCCCAGACTTGCCTGCCTGCGGCCCACGGCATGGCTCCACCAACGGCCTGGTACGGCCCAGCTTCAGCAGCAACAATGCAAGACCCTCGCGAGGGGGCAAGCCTTACGAGGCGGGCGACACCAAGACCTCCCTGGGGGCGGCCTCGCTAGGCTGGCTCCCGAGGAGTGGAGGTATCAATGCAAGGGACACCTCGCGTGGTTCACATGACGACCAAGGCCGGGCGGGCGCCAGTGGACGCAGTGTACCAGTTTCCTCTTTGGTGGTAAAGAGGTAAGCGTAGGCAAGGTGTCCCGAGGCATCAGGAAAAGGTTTCCATATCGGTGTAGCAAGACCAAGACTAGCAGGACGACGGGACGGAGGTCATCGCAGAGCCCATAGCAGCATCACCACCAGAGCCTTTGGCAGGCGAAGACTACTTTTATTAGGATTGCTTGTACTAGTTGTCTCCCTTCAAAATTGGCCGTTGTGGGATCCCTTCCCTCCTACATTTGGGATAAGGACCAGGGCCTCAATAAGTAGGCCTAGCCACCACCATAGAGGGGGCGGATCATTCGGACCACCCTCTCACTCACCAGCTCATCGAGCTCAAGAACACCTCTCCTCCTGAGGCTGTTCATCCATTGTACTAGTTCATCCTCAACCCTCAAGGCAATCCTCCACCACACTGGAGTAGGGTATTACACCACAACGGTGGCCCGAACCAGTATAACCCTATGTGTCTCGTGTTCTTTGAGTTCATCGAGCTAGGTCGCGGAATCATTGGGTAGACAAGCTGGGGAGAGAGAGTTCTTCGTGAGCACCCCAGAGTTCGAACCTCTCAAGGGTCTGCAGAACCCCGAATCTGACATCTGGCGCGCCAGGTAGGGGTGCGCCGAAGCTTTTCCTCCGTCGATCCGTGCTCCGTCACTCCACCAGCTCCATGCTTGATGCTCCACTACTCCAGGATGCTGCTAATGCGACACTAAGATCAGAGACCCTTCGACGAAACTGTGTGCGATGCAATAATCGCAAACGGTGTTGTAAAAAAACAAAAAAATGTGCAAAACGTTTGCGATGGAGGATGTATCAAATACGGTTCAGATTCTAGTTGCGTGTGCGATGCAGGGCATACTGTTCAGTTCAGTTAACTGTTTGCGATGATGTGGAACAAAAGAAATGGGAAGCCAGATGAAGGTGTGTACCATATACAACATACGGTTCACTAGGATAAACTGTGTGTGATCAGGCAACACAATGGAAACGGTTCAACTGAACAACATGTGTGTGATACGCGGCAAACATTTCCGTAATCAGAAATGTGTGCGAAGACCAATAATAACATAGATGATTGCTGCTAATAAGCCGTGCGATTTTGTCTGTCTACAGAAGACTAACATGTATAAGGACTTGATTCCACAAAGAGACTGATGTATGTGTACAAAAGTAGGGGCTCTCCTTTTGACCCCTTTACTTGTGCACGGGCAGTCAGAGCCACGCGCGCCACGGCCACACATAGCAAGGCAAGGGAGGGAGCCCGGAGAAAAGCCAAAGGCACAAGACGGTCAAGGCAACGCCAAGATCAAACACAAAGAGCAAACAGCAGGCGAGCCCCCCCCCGGGCAAGGCACTTGCCGGGGCGACCTCCGCGGCCCGGCAAGAGCCTTGCTAGGGCAACTTGCCCAAACACCAACAGAGCAAGCCACCCTTTAGCCCATGGGTTCCGACCCAACTAACAATGTTGGAACCACGGCTCGGGAGGCACCTCTGTGGTGGCATGCAGATCTTTATCAAGATCATAAACATGCGAGATCTGATGAGGACCAGAAGACAGCGACCCACGGCGGGGTCCCAGCCGAGGAATCCACAAGACCACTGGCAAGCACCTTGCCGGGGACAACTGCAACGCCACGGCAATACCCTTGCCGGGTGCATCCGCGGGGCCACTGCCAGGCCCGCACCAACCAAGGCACCGCCGCCGTTCAAATGCAGCTGCCAGCCCAACCAGCTGGGCACTCACCTGTGTGGCAACATGCGGTTGCATGGTGGCATGCAGATCTTCCTGAAGACCCTACCACCGTGCCACCTCAGCCGGCTGCCTGCCTACATGGCTCCGCATGCACCACTGGCCTGGGCGCGTGTCGATGCAAGTCGGAGCGGCGACGGACGGGACGGGCCTCGTTCCCGTCCCTGATAAAGCTAAGGGACACCTAAGCGATGCACTAAATGTGTCTTGTCCTGTAATACGGGCGATAAGCTCACAACACTGTAGACCTTTCCACCTCCTCTGTGCCACTGTGGCAGCCCCTTTCGACTAAAAAAGGAGGCCCATGGCATACTTGAGAGGGATTCAGGTCTTTTGGGCAAGTTGCACCCCGTAACTAGCTCAAGAACACTCAATACATCCACCAAAGCAGGACCAGGGTACTACGCATCCACGCGGTCCGAACCTGGGTAAACGATCTGTGTGCTTCCTATTTGACCTGCTCTCCTCAGGACCCCGCGCCCGCCAACCGTAGTAGGGATTCTTGTGATCCCATGGGTGTCGTTTTCCACCGACATCTTTGGCGCGTCGGATAGGGGGCGCAGTCGTGAGAATCTGATCTAGCAGTTAGCCTAGCGGTTATTCATCGCCATGGCTCCCAAGAAGAAGACGATCATGGCGATGGGCTTGTCGGGAGCCGAACGACCCGTGCCGGTGCGGACAAGCAGCGGGCCGGTCGCGGACAGAACCCGAGCCGCGGTCCGCGAGCACCAGCATCGCTCTGGCAGTCAGAGCCTGGCGAGCGGCGTCGTTCGTGCGCTAGATGACGGCCCGCGCATTGCCAAGTCCAAAGACAGGGCTGGGCCCCCCGCAGGCAGCGTGGGGCCCTCCAGGGGTATCGCCGTGCCACCGACGGGCGGCGCAGCAACCTCCAAGATGCCTATGCCAGCGCCCACGACATGCTCTTCCCAGGTTGCGCGCGACGAGCAGCGCCACCATGCTTGACGCCCCGGACGCCGCCGTGGGAAGAGTCATATGCATCATCTGCGGGACGAAGGAGTCCAGCATGCCCGCCGATGTGCTGGCGAAAATGGCACGCAGCCGCTGGGCCGTGATAGAGCTCCTTCTAACGTGGTTAGAAGTCGAAGCGCGCCACAGTCCACGCAACTATCGCCACCACCCACACCAGCAGATGCTTTGGTGTGCATGCAGCTGCTCCTTGACTTCCCTCCTGCTACGGAGAAGCTCGACGAGTGGAGAGCCATCATCCGGAGCCTCATCGTTGTCGCCAATAAGGATGATCCATGACCGGCGAGGCCCTCTGGACAGTGCTCCGTCGAACCACCGCATGCCAGCGGTGGAGGGGCCGGGGGTGCTGCGGCCACGGTGCACTCTCCTCCTCCACGCCAGCCACCGCGGGTGTTAGTCCATCGTGATGATGCTTGTGATAATATTTCCATAGTGTCTTCTGACCCACGGACCCACTGCGACCAACGCCAAGTTCTTTGAGAACGAGCCCACGAAGATGCTCGAACCACTATCGAGTGCCAGCGCGATACATGCTACCAGTCGGATAAACGGGCGGGACCCGCTATGGACCAGCCAACACCGGGGGGCTCCGACGGCCTAACTTACAAGGTGGGTTGCCCGGCCTTTACCCGTGAGCTGCGGCAGTTCGAGTGGCCGTCCCACCGCACATTCAAGCCCGATGTCAGCGAGAAGTACAATGGCAAGACCCATCCATTAGAGTTCCTCAGCATCTACACCATCGCGATGCAAGCTGCTGAAGCTCGCGATGACAAGGTGCTTGCCAATTACTTACCGTTAGCACTGTAGCCAAACGTCATGTCTTGGTTGAAGCACTTGCCGGCGGATTCCATTTCTTATTGGTCGGATCTATGCCATGAGTTCGTTGGTGCCTTCACCGAGGGCCACCAAGCTCATGGCCAGGTCAATGATTTGCATATCATTCCCTAGAAGGAAGGGGAAACCCTGCGCAAGTATATCCAGAGGTTCAGCCGGGTGCAGTACAACATCCCCGATGTTCATCCTGCCGTCATGATCGACACGTTCCATCATAACGTGCGCAACCGCAAGATGCGCGAAGAGCTAGCGATGAACAAGGTTAGGGATGTGGCCGAACTTTATGTTCTGGCCGATAGGTGCGCCCGGGCTAAAGAGGGAAGGAAGTACCCCGACGAGGACGCCGGCGCCGAAACCGACTCTACTGATGAAGAAACCGCCGCCCCGACGAAGAAGGGCCGGCGTCGCAACGGGAAACGCAAGGGCAAGACCGTGGTTGCCATGGAGGGATCCGATAGCACCGGTGCCGCCAGGAAGGCTAAGGCAGACGACCCTGGCAAGGAAATTGCCGGGTGCGCCGCTTGCCGGGCCTTAGCGACAACCGACAAGCCGGGGGGCTCCAACAAGCAGTATTGCAAGATCCATCGCACCAAGGGCCACGACCTCTAGAACTGCCGACAAGTCGAGCTGCTTGCTGAGAAGCAAAAGGCCGAGTATGAGAGGCGGGACAAGGAGAAGGGTCAGGATGGTGCCGAAGGATCCAGCAAGAAGCATGCCGGCCAAGGAGGCTGCCGCGGCAAGGACAACCAACAAGAGAGGCCCGCTCGAGGCCGCGGCAAGAAGCAAGAAGATGACGATCATCACGTGGACGACGATTCCGGCGAGCAAGAGTTTCAGAAGGCTACATAGGCCATGTGCGTCGATGGTGGTGCCTCACTGCATACCTCTCACCGCCAACTCAAACAGTGGGCGCGTGAGATTAGAGCAGCGGAGCCCTCGTCCGACGCTCAGAAGCCGCTGAAGTGGTCCAGCATGCCCCTCATCTTTGACACCGAGGACCACCCTGACCGCAAAACTGCGGTTGGTTGCTTGCCATTGTTGGTCTCACCAATGATACGCATCCTCAAGGTGAACAATTTTCTAGTTGACGGCGGGGCCGGTCTGAACTTGATCTCACCCGTTATGATCAAAAGGCTGCAAATTCCTGATGGAGACCTCGAGCAAACGGGCACGTTTCAAGGAGTCAACCCGGGAAGGAGCCAGCCGAAGGGGAAGGTCACGTCGCTTGTGACGTTTGGAGGTGAGTTGAACTACAAGACGGAGAGGATTGTCTTTGATGTAGCCGAGATCCCGTTGCCCTACAACAAGATCATCGGCCGCCTGGCACTAGCCAAGTTCATGGCGGCGTCGCACTACACCTACAACACGCTGAAGATGCCTGGGCCAATGAACATCATCACCGTCCCCTCCGACAAAAAAGACGCGCTGATCTGCGCTGACCTACTCTACCGGGAACCAGTTGCAGCAGCTGCCGCCGGCACTTGCTCCTGCCACTGAAACCCCGGGAAGGAAGAAGAAGACCGGCAAGACCTCTTGCACCCACTTCGGCAAGCGCACCTCTTCGGAGTGTTGTGCTACCGTCGAGGACATGCCAGAGAACTCCACCGGCAAGAGCAAGAAATCCAGAGCTGCACCACCAGACACCAAGAAGGTGTTTGTCGGGGAGGATGGCACGGGAGGGGCTTTCACCATAAGCTCCACCCTCGACAGAAAATAGGAAAGCATGCTCGTCACTTTCCTGCGGGAGAATGTCGATGTGTTTGCATGGCAAGCATCTGACATCCCCAGCGTTCCCAGGGAAGTGATTAAGCACCATCTTGTTGTCTGTCCCTATGCGTGACCCGTCAAGCAGAAGGTCAGGAAGCAAGCTTTGGAATGGCAGGAGTTCATCACAGTGGAGATTAGGAAATTAGAAGCGGCGGGTTTGGTGAGAGGTGTGCTCCATCCGTCGTGGTTGACCAATCCGGTGGTGGTGCGCATGGCGAACAGGAAGTGGAGGCTGTGTATTGACTATACAGATATCAATAAGGCTTGTCCTAAGGACTCCTTCCCGTCGCCGCGCGTCGACCAGATTGTTGACTCCACGGCCAGGTGTGATCTGTTATCATTCCTCGATGCCTACTCGGGCTACCACCATATCTTCATGACAAGAGAAGATGAAGAGAAGACAACATTTATCACCCCATGTGGTACGTATTGCTTTTTACGGATGCCTTTCAGGTTGAAGAGTGTTGGCTCGATGTCTGCAAGAGCGGTCCAAATTGGTTTTGAGCCCCAGATACCTAGAAATATGGAAGCCTATATGGATGACATAGTGGTCAAAACCAAGGACAGGGTAACTCTTGTACAAGACTTAGAAGAGATGTTTGCCAACCTGAGCAAGATCAACCTCAAGCTGAACCCTGAGAAGTGTGTCTCGGCATTCCATCCGGTAAACTTCTCAGGTTCATTGTGTCGCAACGTGGGATCGAGGCAAACCCAGACAAGATCAAGGCTATCGAGCAGATTGAGGCGCCCAAGCGGATCAAGGATGTGTGTCCGCTCACTGGATGCGTTGCCGCCATGAGCCAATCCATCTCCAAGTCAGCCGAGCGCGCCCTTCCATTTTTCAAGATCTTGAAGAAGGCGGGCCCAATGGAGTGGACCCCAGAGGCTGAGGCGGCGTTGCAAGACCTGAAGAGATACCTTTCCTCTACACCAATACTAGTTGTGCCTAAACCACAAGAGTCATTGCTGTTGTATCTAGCGGCGACGAATCAAGTGGTCAGTGCCACGCTAGTGGCGCAGAGGGAGGTTGACGAAGAGGCAGTGGCGACGGCAGGACCGGCAGACGGCAAGTCAGAGACTCCCCCGACAGGGCCTGGTGCCGGCAAGGCTCCCGGCAGAGTCTGACGCCATCAGGACAGAGCCCGCACAGTCAAGTGGAGTGGTGTAGAAGAACAAGATGATGCAGCAGCCGGTTTACTTTGTCAGCTCCCTCTTGCAGGGGGCTAGGTCAAGGTACTCCGGTGTGCAGAAATTACTCTTCGGCCTCCTTGTGGCTTCGAGGAAGCTGCGTCATTACTTCCAAGCCCACGAGATCACTGCCGTCACCCGCCTCCCATTGCAACGGATACTGCATAACTCGGACGCAACCGGAAGGATTGTGGACTGGGCCTTGTTGTTATCAAGCTTTGGGTTGAAGTTTGAAAGTACTTCAACAATCCAGAGTAGAGTCCTTGCTGAGTTCATTGTAGAATGGACCTAAACGGCTGATGAAGAGATCCAGGAGACCACTCTCCCCGGAAAGGAAACAGCTCGCGATTGGATTATGGACTTTGACGGAGCTTTCTCGCTGCAAGGCACCGGTGCTGGTCTGCTGCTCGTCGCACCCACCGGAGAGCACCTCAAGTACGTAATCCAGATGCACTTTCCTAGGGAGATGTCCACCAAAAACACTGCTGAGTATGAGAGGTTGCTTGCCGGTCTCAGGATCGCGGCATACCTCAGAGTTAAAAAGCTCATCGTCAGGGGTGATTCGCAGCTTGTCGTTAGACAAGTCAACAAAGATTATCTGAGCCCGTTGATGGAGGCCTATGTAGAAGAGGTGAGGAAGCTGGAGGAGCGCGTTGACGGTATACAAGCGGAGCACATTCCCCGAGCGGAGAACGACATCGCCGATTACCTGTCAATGCGCGTTGCATTCAAGTTACCTGTGGAACCAGGCACCTGTGGAAGGAGCGCCATTGTTCACTAGCAAGCCTTTTCTTCAGCCATGGGCGCCATCGTCAGGGAGCGCCTTCCCGTCTGCAGCGTCGTCGTCGGTCGTGTCGTTGGCCCTGGTCGCGGGATCGGCGGCACCACTGGCTGGAGGTGCAGGAATGATGGCAAGGAACTTCTTCAGTAAGGCCTCCACTTGGCCCTTCACGGCCTTGGCAGTAGCTGCGTAGCGCTCCTCATCCATGGCCTCAAACAGGACATCAAGGTCGGCATTGGGATCGTGAAGGGGAAGATGGCTGAGGACGCGCGTCAAGGCCGATGAGGAAAGTGCGCGCGCTTCCCCCTCCACCATGGGGCCGATTCCATTGACGACGTCCTCGAGCGCCGTGACGAGCTGAGGAAGTAGCTGGACGGGGCCGTGGTCATCTGTCACCAAAGGCTTTTCTACCATAGAGTTCCCGCAGCGCCTCGCGGGATCTCTCCTCAAGAGACTTGAGGCCTCGCGATCCTCGGCAAGAACCTTCGCCTTGATTTCCAGTTGGACCCTCTCGGCTTCCACCTCCTTCAAGATTTCTTGAGCAGTACCGCGTTCAAGCTGCGCTGCAAGGCCAGTTCTCGATTCAAAGATCACGGCCGGTCACCGCTTCTTCTTGAGCCTTCACCTTCTCCTCCCGCACCTCAAGCTGGCAAGCCACGGCAGGCCGTTCCTTGCACAATTTCTCCAACTCGATCTCCGCCGCCCTGCAGCGCTCCTTGGCGGCCTATGCATCCTTCAGCGCCACCTCGCAGGTGGCGGCGGCTTGGTCGACAGCCCGCTTTTCCTCCTCAGAAGCTGCCATGACCCGGCCCAACGCCGCCCTGGCAGACGCGTCGGAGCGCCACCAACCTGAGATCAGCTCCAGGCGCCCCGCCACCAGGCGACGGTCAGTGCCTTGAATATCATCCCGGAGCAGGGTTAGCACAGAAAGAGCCTTCTCCAGAGCGTTGGGCGAAGCAGAAGGGTCACAAGCTAGCGGTGTGATGGAAGGAGGAGGCACCTCGGCCGGCAAGCTGAAAACGGGCGCCTCCGGAGCCGGCTTAGCTGTGGAGGTAGCTCTCTCACAGGTCTGCAGTCCTCCGGCCTCGCGAGGATGACCGGGCGAGGCGGAAGGGCTGCCGCCCTTCTGCCCCGGAGGAGGTGCGGCCATGCCAGGCTACTGGGTCCCCGAGGGTGCGGCCGCTCCCTCCCTCTTCTTCTTCACCGACAGCACCGGCCTGACGGTGCAAGAAGAGAATGTCAGGAAGCAGCGTCAGAAGCAGGAGAAAGAACAAAATCAGGACAAGATGCATGGAGCCCGGGGCCTCGCAGCCTGGGGTGGCTGGCATGCAAGTTCCAGGAGCAGAAGAGGCTGCGGCAGCCGGCCCGGTGGCAACACTGGTCGACGTCAGAACAATGGCGCCACCTCAGGAGACCCACGCCGAACTGCTCTTTGTCGGAACCCGGCCGAGGGCTTCTTCAGGGGGATGCCCCCGGACCTCATGGTGACCCCAGCGGGGGCCTGGAACTCCCTCACCGGATGGTCGCCGACCTCGTCATCATCAGGAAGGGCGCGGATGTAACACCCCGGCAGTTAAGCTACAGTAACCACACACAAATGGTGCCATGTCATCAAGATTAATTTTCTAAAGCTCACTTTGATCCAAGCCGAAAGCAAATTCAAATTCCAAAAACAAGTCAAATTATTATTTCTTCAGACAGTAAATTAAAAATGTCCATTGGTTTGCAAATATTCGCTAACTGGTTTTCATTCATTAACCAACATTTTGGAAGTACTGAAATGCATGGATATAATCAAAACCAGTGACAACAATATCTTAATGGACCTTTTAAATTCAAACATGATTTTGAGCCTTTCAAAATGACCTCAAAACCTTAGGTGTGTCACCACTATATTGCATACTATTTGTGTGCCAATTTTCAAATGTAACTAAATTCATATGACATTTTTAAAAAAATTACAAAATGGTGGAGATAAATAGGAACAGAAAATAAAAAAAAGGAAGAGGAAGAAACTATTGTGCGGTTGGGCTCTAAGCCAACAGTACACAGCCCAGCCCATGGGGAGGTCATCTTCCTCCCCTGTTCATCCAGAGCGCCGTGGACGCTCGTACGTCGTCCGTGGCGTGGATGCCGCACACGGCGGCCATCCGCTGCATCCCCCGATGGATAAGAAGGACCCCCTCGATCCCCTCCTAACCCTAGCGCCAACCACCCCCTCCCTCACTCCCTTTCGCTCTCTCTCGAGCGCATCTGGCGCCACGCCGCCGTCGACCACGAGGCCAGGAACCTCCCCGCGCTGCCTGGGAACGGCCAGGGGACCGCCTTCTTCTTCTTCATCCTCTCCGTTGCCCCTGGACAAGCTGGAGCCGTCCCTTGCGCTCGCCATCGACGACATCTTCGCCGCATACATCACCATCGTCCGCCGTCGATTGCCTCCGCTCTGGTCCACCTCCGGCCTCCTCGGCCATGCCCCCGAGTTCACAGTGAGCTTCTCCTCCTTCTCCCCCTGTTTCCCCTTCAATCTGATGCCGTAGGCTGCGCATCCCATCGTGCTCGAAGCTCCATGCCTGCGGCCATGCTTAGCCGCCCATGGTAGCGCCCCTCGCCGTGTCCGGCCGAATGCGCGTGCGCCCTGGCCGCGCCCGCGCCGCCCGCTGCTCGTAGCCGCCCCCTGGGCGCCTTCCCGCCCATTGCTGCAGTTGCTTACTGTTGCCGTGCGCCGCTCCCGCGCTCGCCCTGCTGCTGATTCTCCTTGCGCTGCTACTGCTGCTATTGTCCTACGCTGATGCTCTTGCTGTTGTTTTGCTGCTCCCTGCTACTGCTATCTCCGCTGCTGCTCATGGACATAGCTGCTGCTGGCCGCTCCTACACTGGCCTTGGTTGTGGCCATAGCCATGGTTGAGTGCCCTGTGCGGTGCATGTGTGTGCACAGGCGTGAGGCGTGCCATGCCTCTGGCCGGACTATTCAGATTAGATTAGGATCTAATATAATTAGTCAAACTATCTAACCTTTAATAGACACTAACAACAGGGCCCCACCTACTAATTAGGATAAATTAAATTAAAACAAGACCCTGTTAAAAAGTAGGAGTCAGTGACATGTGGGCCTCGCTGACCCTGTTGACCAGTCAACATTGACTGGTCAACTGCTGACTGTGCATGCTGACTCAGCCCCCTGGACCCCACTGGTCATAGACATAGACTAGCCAATACCCTAGTAACAGAAGTATTTAGGCATTTAAATTCTAATTAAGTAATTTCAGAAAATCAGAAAAAGGGATTTTTAAACTTTGTAAAATAATATAAAATAAATAGTGACTCGGATGGAAAAACTTTGTACATGAAAGTTGCTTAGAACGACGAGACGAACCCGAATAAACAGTCTGTTCCTCCGCCACACGTCCCTAGCATAACAAACATGCAACAATCCACCTCCATTTCATCTGCCCGAAAACGTCAAACACGGGGAATACTTTCCCGGATGTTTTCCCCCTTCGCCAGTAGCACCTACTACTACGATAGTTCACCTCTAGCATCACGTAATGCCATGTTCCACTTTGTGATGCTTTGATTGCTCTGTTATTTATTGTGTTCCCCCTCCGTTACTTCTTTCCGGTAGACCCCGAGATTCTTTGGCGACCCCGGTTCGACTACGGTGTTGATTTAACCCTCATTCTTACCAGAGCAACCAGGCAAGCCCCCCCTTTGATCACCAGATATCGCTTATTCCTTCTCTATACTGTTTGCATTAGAGTAGTGTAGCATGTTACTGCTTTCGGTTAATCCTATTCTGATGCATAGCATGTCATTGTTGCTACAGTTGTTACCCTTACCTGCTATCCTACTGCTTAGTATAGGATTCTAGTGTTCCATCGAAGGCCCTACACTCTTGTCCATCTGCCATGCTATACTCTTTGGGCCGTGATCACTTGGAGGTGATCACGGGTATATACTATATACTTTATACATGACACATGTGGTGACTAAAGTCGGGTCATTTCGTTGAGTACCCGCAAGTGATTCTGATGAGGGGGTGAAGGGACGGTGGCTCCATCCGGTAGAGGTGGGCTCTGGGTTCCCGACAGCCCCATCATACTTTCTGGCGGAGGCGACATGACAAAGTTGAGACCACCTAGGAGAGAGGTGGGCCCGGCCCTGGTCGGCATTCGTGGATACTTAACACGCTTAACGAGATCTTGGTATTTGATCCGAGTCGCTCTTGGCCTATACGCACTAACCAACTACGCGGGAACAGTTATGGGCACTCGACGTCGTGGTATCAGCCGAAGCACTTCGTGACGCCAGCGACTGAGCAACGCGCGCCGGATTGGACTGGAGCGCCTGCTAGGCAAGGTATGCTTCCGGCCGCGTACGCAACATGCAGGTGTGCAATGGGCAATGGGCCAAGACCCCTGCGCGCATAGGATTTAGACCGGCGTGCTGACCTCTTTGTTGTGCCTAGGTGGGGCTGCGACGTGTTGATCTTTCACGGCCGGGCATGACCCTGAAAAGTATGTCCAACCAAATGGGATCGAGCGTGTTGGTTTATGTGGTGCACCCCTGCAGGGAAGTTAATCTATTCGAATAGCCGTCACAGTGGAGGAGGTCCGCCCCTAAAGGGTCGCCTCCGAATTGTGCCTCAAGAGGAGAGGTCTCCCCCCTAAAGGGTCGCCTCCGAATTGTGCCTCTCCTCCTCGCCGGAATCGCCAGAAGACACCAGTACTGGGGCCACCATCTCCATGGCCTCAGAAGGCGCTGGCGGCACAAGCCCGCGCCCATCAAAGACAGGCATGACGGCGGCCACCTTCGCCCCATCTGGGCGGCGGTACATTGGAGGATGGGAGGATGGCGGATAACCCTCATCATCCCCGACCAGAAGTGTGGGGACCCCGACTCATAAGTCGTGATCACCGAATGCACGTGTACAGTGATCCCAGAGATCAATGCTCACTGAACACACAGAAGCTGAATATCAAGAGGCTTACATCCATACATACCGTATCACACAAGTAGGACCATTATGGTCAAGTCTTGAGTATAACATCGCAGCGGAAATCTTCGTCGATAACTTGGACCCATGCCATCTGCCTTAACCCTACAGGCATTCTGACTGGGAAAGCGTCCTAGCTCGCACGATCGTCACCAAAGAACTCTTCAGTATGCCTTGTCTTTCATGCCTAGCCAATAAAATAACCAGTGGCAAGCCAATGAGTACTTTGAATGTACTCGTAAGCAACCCATGATTTGGTTCAAAGTAACATTGCAGTTGTATAACAAGTAAGCAACCTAGCTTCAAGCTAGTAGAGATGTCCTATCAACTTGTGAGACATGCATCAATAAACATGGGTAACCTCGAGAACAGGTTACATATATGAAAATAAATAGAGTTTGAATCAATGCCATGCCATTCAACATGTCAAGTCACCACCTTGACACAATTAGTTCCTTTCCACACACACATGCACCGAGATTGTAAAATTTCTGGACATAGTTTAAGTAGCACCTCCCAACTGTCCATGACTGTGGACACGGCTATTCGAATAGTTTGACACTCTGCAGAGGTTGTGCACTTTACCCACAAGATCCGGTAAGCTTTCGTGTCATCCACGATCCCGTAGTACCTCAAGTACTCGGGGGAAGCACCTGATCATTACCTTTCCCTAGACGACACTAACATAGGGTCCACTCGTTGATACACGGCCCTCTTGTATAAGCAAAAGATCATGGGACTCTGCCCTTTTCACATTATCACACATACACGAAGGGACCAACGTTGTGTCTGGTGCCCTGTGAAAATAGTCATGGCCGCCTATCCAAGCACGACCCGTCCGAGAGTGACCTCAAGTCACCCCCGTCACTAGTAATGTGGGCACCATGCTAGTATCAGTCTAAGTAATCAATAATGCCCCGTCCCATAAAGGGGTAGAGTGGTTGCACATGTTTGGTTGGGACGGTAATCACACATAAATCTAATCCATCATTTTACACACCAAAAATCTATCTTTGGTACACCACTTCTTCCTCAAGTGGTGACCTTAGTTTAACATCTCCCAAGGGCATTAGGGGCACCCGATGGGGTTCTCGAAAGGGTGTAACCACGAAGGGTTCATCGTACACATGCATCATTATGCATCAACTAGCCTCTTGACATTGCAATCATGAACAAGGTAAAGTCATAAGTAGGGGTATGCATCATGTGGTGGTTCACAACAAGTTTACCACCGTCATATTTCATCATCATGCACTCGGAAAAAGGGTACCGATGAACAATAGGGGTGTCATGGTCAAAGGGTTGCTTGCCTGTTTTAACAAAGCCTTCGAGGTCTTCAAATATCCCTGGTCCAACTCCAAGCATTTCGTCTACTTCGTCAACTATCGTTGAAAGCAACCATAATAAGCAACACAACAAGGCAGGAAATAAAAGTGCTCTAAATTTATTAATTTGACTTTTCTAGGGCATCTCTGGTTATATGAAAAATAGCCAGAGTGGTTTCATTGGAATTGGATCAGTGGTTATTTCTGAACATTTCAATATGATGGAATCAAGGGGCTTATGGATTTGCAAGAAGTGTACAGAATTATAATTTTGGAAATTGAGCAAAGGCACCCACTTAACAAGCCATGATTTTAGAAGCATCTAGGAGTTGGTTTCACTGGATTTGGAGTTCAAATGAATTTCTTATGAATTTGCAAAGTTGACAAATATGAAGAAATGGCTCATTATATTGTGCTGCACAGAAAGTATTAACAAAATGTTCGTAAACTAAGTTATGAACTTAGAAGCATCTAGGAATTTGAATCTGGCATTTGGATCAATTTTGAGCTCTCTGTGATTTTCTAAAGTTCATCACGAAATAGGAAAAATAGGATTTGATAAATATTTGTGAAGAAAAGGTCTCGGAAAAATGTGCATGCTGCACTGCAGGTAGATCATGATTTATCTGATCGCTTGAAATTTGAATCATCAAATTTGGAGTTAATTTGAGTATTCTATGGATTTTACCAGTCCACAGAAAAAGAAAAAGGAAAGGGGTTTACCTAAATGGGCCGGATCTAGGCGGCGCGCACTGGGCGAGTTTTAGCAGCAGGGCACCACTGGGCCGGCCTAGCGGCTCGGCCGGATGGGCAGAGGAGGCGACGTCGGAGGCGGGTTCTCGAAGTGCGCCAAGGCGCGAGGAAAGCGGATCGGGCGGAAGCCGTCTCCACTTAAACGGGCGGGGCCCGCCCGTCGGGTCGCTGGCGAGCGGGGCCCGGTGCACAGGCCGTCTCCTACCTCCCGCTCGAACAGAGCAGAGGCAGGGGAGGCGAGGCCGAGCGGGCGCTGGTGCTCTCCCGGGCGGCACGAGCCACCTCTGGCGGCGTACGACACACTGGTGGATCCAGCGCGACCAGGCACGCCCATCCAGGTGCTCCATGCCCGCGGGGGAGCCCGGGAAGAGAAGGAGCTTCGGGTGCGGCGGACCGGGGTGTCGTCGAGGATGAACTTGACGCCACGGCCTCCGGGGAGTGTAGATGGAGAGCGGGAGAGCTCCGTGGTGGTTGCGGTGATGCAATGCCCCCCATAGGTGGAGAGGAGGGGGCTCGGACGATGAAAATTTAGGCGATGGCCGGCGGCTCGGCCCCGGCCATGGATGAGGTTGGAGGGCACGGGAGGAGGTGCGGATTGGACCAGGGAGTGCACAGGAGAGAGAGAGCAAAGGGGATCCAGGGGGGTCAGGGGCGGCCTTATATGGCAAGGCCGCGACTCACCGTGGGCCTTGACCTCTGGTGCCATGAAATGGCTAGGGTGGCCACAGGAGGAGGCTTGGGGCTGTCTGCTGTGCTCGTGGAGGTGGTGTTGGGTGTAGGGAAGGAAGATAGAGAGAGAGGGGTGAGCTCCCGGTGGAGCCACGGGCTCGCACACGCATTGGCCGGCTCGGGCGGCTCTGGGCACGCGCGGCACGGGCAGGACAGAGAGGGGAAGGAGGGGGCCAACGAGGTGGCGTGTTGCGGACGTCGAGGCACCTCGACTGGCGCAAGGGGGAGGCTCAAGGTGGTCGGGGGACGTGGCGTCAATGGTCGGGAGCACGCTGACGTGCTCCAGAGCGCGCAAATGGCCGGCACCCGCGGCTTTTCCTCGCGTCCTCACGCGCCCAGTTGTGTCTGGCAGCTGCAGGGGGAGTAAACAATGTGACAATGTCATTGGATGCCCTGGGGATCCACTTGAGTGAGGAGGGAGGTTGAGAGAGAGAGAAATGGTGCTGTCCAGAGAGGGAAAAAGAAGTTTTCACCCCCATAATCATGGCTCCTCGGGCAGTGAAAGATGCTGGGGTTAGAGGAGGACCAGATGATGTTGTGGGAGAAAGCTTAGCTCATGGAGATTAGTGGAAATGGCCAAAACATGCATTTTAAATTTCTGCCAGAAGGTGTTTGATGGTGGATTGGGCAAGCAAATGGATTCCAAATGATACGAAGATTAACAGGATCAAGTGTCATATAGAAATTAGGTTGATCACCAAGTTGGAGCTCATTTGAAGAAAGTTGACAATGCAACTTTGGTAAACCCTAGAAATCAATGAAATGAACTTCCCAAGATTTAGTCATGCAAATCTGTTCTCCTTGATGCACCACTTGGTGTAGTGTCATCATTTGAGGTCCTGAACATGTCCACAAAAGTTGAGATCAAAAAGAGAAAGTTGCCAATGTAGAGTTGTTCAAATTTGGTTCTGGACAGGAAGGGTTTTGAGGCTCTTTGATCAAGTTAACTTGTTCTCCAACTTGTGCCATTTGGTCTAGATGAACGATTATACCATTGGAGCATGTTCACAAGGTTTGAGAACATTTGGACATGTTTGTCAGTGTAAAGTTGCTCAAACTTAAAAATGGACAGAAATGGTTTTGAGGGGATTTCATGGGGTTATACTATTCTCCATGACATGATACTTGTCAAGATCATCAAACATGTCATATGTGACATGCTAGAATGTTCTTGGAATTTTTGGAGAATATTTCCTTTGTAAATATTTCAAAAGCTTGAAATATCCAGAAAGGGGTTTTCAGGGATTTGACCAATATTTTGAACTTGACCATGTGTTGAAACTATTATATATCGAAAATATATGTCCATTGAGTCTCCCTAATTTTTCCCAAATATTTTTAACGCTTTAAAATAATTTTAACCTATTAAAGTCCATTTCTGGCCTAAGGAAAAAGCCTTTGAATAAAATGGGAAAATAACTTCTAAAATTATATTTTTGTTGTTTATAGGTGTCATATATCTAATAGGAGTCAAATATATTTTTGGAAAGATTTTTACTGCCCTTAATTAAGTACTTGCAAAGGTAAAATCTCAATTCGTGGGTGTTTGAGAACTAATTTTCAAAAATACTATGTGGCCAAATTATTTTTGTAAGAAATTATTTTTATGTCCTATACACATGGCATGATCATTGGTTCAAGAGTTTGGAGGAAGGAGATGAAGTATAGGAGTTGGAGGATTTATTTGATTTTTAGAGCACTTGCAAACAAAAGACAGAATCCAATCAATGCAAAGTCCAAAACACTC
Source organism: Aegilops bicornis (assembly GCA_021605145.1). Classification (NCBI taxonomy): domain Eukaryota; kingdom Viridiplantae; phylum Streptophyta; class Magnoliopsida; order Poales; family Poaceae; genus Aegilops; species Aegilops bicornis. The sequence continues at coordinate 285,753,732 of CM038671.1, forward strand.
AAAAGTTTTTGTCAAACCACATTTTATCATGATTTATCATCTTAAGTGTTGTGCCATGAAAATCAGGGTGTGATAGACCTACCCCCCTTACAAGAATCACGCCCCCGAGATTCCCAAACTAGGCGCGGAAAGGAGTATGGAGACTTGGATTTGGGGTAGTCTTCACGTCCTCATACTGCTTCTGCTTCCGAGTGGTGCTCCATTGAATCTTGAAGTACCTGGTGTTGTAGCTTCGTTATGACGCTCTTAGTTGATCCAGGTTTCTAAGGGGTCTCTCGCGTTAGGTCAGGTTGGATCCGGCCGGAGGTCGATGGCTCGACGATCGATGTCCTTGTGGAGATCGGGTTAGTTAGGAAGTTGGAAACACTTCCGGAGTTGTGACGCATGGAAGATGTTGTGCATCGTGGGTAACTCAGGTGGTAACTCTAGCCGGTAGCCGTCTATTTCTTGTCTTGCAGTGATCTTGGAGAGGCCGATAAATCTTGATGTGAGCTTCCCTTTTGACATGGAAATGCTTGGTTCCTTTGAGGGGTGTTGCTTGCAGATACACCTGGTCTTTGATGAGGAAGTTCACTTATTGACGATGGTGGTTGGTATAGTTCTTCCTCCTTGACACGGCGGTCTTCAGAAATCCCCTAACTAGTTGAACGGTTCTTCTCCCGTCTTCGGGTAGACAAGCATGTCGTCAAGTAACGATGATGACCAGCTTGTTCGAGTACTCCGTGAAGAGTTGCCCACGTGGTGCATAGGGTATAGGTTGGGGTACCAGTGGTGGTCACGGTTGAGTATTGGTAGGGTCTTCTCGACCTAGAGTCAAGGCCCAAGGTCATGATCCGACCATGATGTGGCTTGGTAAGGCGTAAGGGTTTCAAGGATTCTGGTGTGCTAGTGAATGTTTGTCATCCCATCCTTGAGCACAGTTCCTGAGATGCCAATTGTTCTATCTAGTCCTCCAAACAGATCACCTTATACCACCGAAAGTACCAACTCGTGTAGGTCAGCTCCAATCATTACATATGCTATTATTATGCCTTGTGACTCCCGAGAGGAGGTCTAACAAAATCATATATGTCAACTATCCCCAAACTCATATCTTTGCAAATATAATCCATGGGCAGAATATACAAGCTGCTAAGCTTGAATTAAACATCACAATCCAAGTGCTCAGCCCATTCTTCCAAGGTCTAAGATAAAGCATCTCTATCCTAAAGAAACACGTCAGTAAGCCACTCCAAGATCTTGTTTCCTTCCTATGAATCAACTCCAACAACCCATTAACTACCCCAATCACTACATGACCCGGTAGTTCTACAAATCCAATCTCTATGGTGTTCCACAAAATCTTCTAATATCTTATAATTATTAAATCCTTGAAGGGGCTACCTTGCTATGGTCAGTCCACCAATTTCCATTATCATGGTCATGTAAACTCCAAGGTCAGGCGTATATAGATCCCTAAATCAACTCCGACAATTAATCCGATCTCCCAGTTTATCGTCCACCGAGAGACATGGTATCATGATCAAGATCATCAATCTAAATCCAATTTACTCCGAACCATGTAGACTTAATCAACATCTAGTCTCCACTTAGGATCACCTATTTAATCCAAATCTCATGTTCCACGAGAATTCCTACATGTCCCCCCCACGAGGCTTCGGGAGTCAGTGGCTTCGGCCGTTTCCGGCTGCAAAAAGAGTGGGAAGAGAGGGGAAAGAGTCAGTGGCTCGCTGCGGTTCCATATCAAAGAAGAGGAGCGGCGGAGGAGGCCTGTACATTGCGAACGCCGACGGACCGAGCTCGGGCTTCTCTGGGGACAAATGGGTGGTGTGGGAGGTAGATTGGGAGTGTGGGAGAGCGACAGGGAGCGAGAGAGAGGCTCGGGGTTGCCTTATATGGGCTGGCCGAGGTCCACCGTAGGCGCGGCCTATGGGTGCCCGCGTGATCGGCCCTGGTGGCCGTTAGAGTGGTAAAGGAGGGCTCGGGGGTGTTCGTGGGAGTGGTCTAGGGTGCCAGGGAGAGAAAGGAGTGGGACAAGCTGCGGGCGGGGCAAAGGAGCGGCGCGAGCATTGTCCGAGCGGGGCGGCGCTCTGGCGCGAGCTGCAGGAGAGAGAGGAGGGCACGGGAGCAAGTGGGCGACTTGCTGGCGTGGAGCGGATGTTCGAGGGGCATCGACTGGCGCGCGGGGGAGGCTCGAGGTGGTCGAGGGACGCGGCGTGAACGGTCGGGAGCACGCTGATGCGCTCCAGAGCGCCCACATGGCTGGCACCCATGGCTTTTTCTTGCGTCCTCACGTGCCCACTTGTGTCTAGTGGCTGCACAGGGGAGTAAACACTGTGGAAAAGGCATTGGATTCTCTGGGGAGCCAATGAATGAGCGGTGGGGTTGAGAGAGAGAGAGGGACAACTGTTGTCCAGGGAAGAAAAATGGGTCTCTGCCCCCATTAATCATTGCTACTTGGGCAGGAAACCATACATGAGGTAGAGGAGGAGCAGATGAGGTTGTGGGAAAAAGTTCAGCTCATGGAGATTTGTGGAAACGGCCAAAACATGCATTTTAAGTTTCTGCCAGAAGGTGTTTGATGGTGGTTTGGGCTATCTAAGTTGCTCAGCTGGATTTGAGACTAAACAGGAGTGAGTGGAATCAGAAAATAGCAGTGTCCACCAGATTTGAGACCAAAAGGAGAAAGTGGCCAATGCAACTTTTGTAAACCCTAGAAATGGGCAGAAGTAGTTTTGTCTAGATCCTATCATGCTACCTTGTTCTCCTTGATGCACCAGTTGGTGTAGTGTCATCATTTGGGGATTACAACATGCTCACAAAAATTGGGGCCAAAAGGAGACAGTTGACAATGTAGAGTTGTTCAAATTTGGTTCTGGACAGAAAGGGTTTTGGGGCAGTTTGATCAAGATATCCTTCTCTCCAACTTGTGCTATTTGGTCTAGATGCATAATTACACCATTTGAGCATGTGCACTAAGTTTGAGAGCATTTGGACATGTTTGGCAGTGTAGAGTTGCTCAAACTTCAAAATGGACAGAAATGATTTTGAGTGGGTTTGATGATGTTTTTTTATCTTCAAGGCATGAGGCTTTGCAAGATCATCAAATATTTCATATGTGACATGCTAGATTTTTCTTGGAATTAATGAACAAAATATCCTATGTAAATATTTCAAAAGCTTGAAATATCCAGAAAGTGGTTTTGAGGGATTTGACCAATATTTTGAACATGACCATGTGTTGAAACTCTTATATATATGGAAAATATATGTCCACTGAGTTTCCCTTATTTTTCTCAAATATTTTTGAAGCTTTAAAATAATTTTAAACTATTAAAGACCATTTCTGGCCTTAAGAAAAAGAAAAATAACTTTGAAAATAATATTTTTGTGGTTTTTGGAAGTCCTATATCTAATAGGAGTCCAATATAATTTTTGAAAGATTTTTCACACCCCAAATAAAGTACTTGCAGTGCAAATCTTAATTCAGGGGTTTTTGGAAAACTAATTTTTGAAAATACTATTTGGCCAAAATATTTTTGCAAGAAATTATTTTTATGTCCTATACACATGGCATGATCATTGGGCAAGGTTTTGGATTAAGGAGAAGGAGTATAAGAGTTGGAGGATTTATTTGATTTTTAGAGCACTTGCAACCAACACACAAAATTCAAATCAAACAAAGACCAAAACACTCAAAAGTTTTTGTCAGACCACATTTTATCATGTTTATTAGCTTAAGTGTTGTGGCATGAAAATCAGGATGTGACAGACCTACCCCCCTTACAAGAATCTCGTCCCCGAGATTCCCAGACTAGGCGCGGAAAGGAATACGAAATTTTGGATCTGGGGTAGTCTTCATGTCCTCATGTTATACCTTCCGTGTGGTTCTCCATTGATCTTGAAGTACATGATGGTGTGGCTTTGTGTATGACGTTACTTGATCCAGGTTACTAATGGTCTCTCAGATAGGTCAGGTCGGGCTGGAGGTCGATTGCTCGGTGATCGATGCCCTTGTAGAGATCGGGCTAGTAAGGAAGTTGAAAACACTTTCGGAGTTGTGTCGCGTGGAAAACTTTGTGGACAGTGGGTAACTCAGGTGGTAACTCCAGCTGGTAGCCGTCTACCCTTCATCTTGGAGTGACCTCGAAGAGGGCCGATGAATCTTGGTATGACTTTCCTTGTCATGGAAATGCTTGGTTCCTTAGAGAGGAGTGGTTTGCAGATACGCACGGTCTTCGATGAGGAAGTTCACTTCTTGACGACGGTGGTTGGTGTAGTTCTTCCTTCTGGATATGGCGGTCTTCAAACGTCTTCTAACTAGTTAAACGACTCTTCTTCTGTTTTTGGGTAGACAAGTATGTCGTCAAATAAAGATGACAACTAACCTGTCCAAGTTCTCCATGAAGTCTATGGGGTACGCAAAGTAGGCTGGGGCATTGGTGGTGGTCCCGGTTGAGTGTTGGCCAGGGTCTACTTGACCTAGAGCGAAAGCCCATGGTCATGATCCGACCATGTTGTGGCTTGGTAGGGCTTAAGGGTTTCAAGGATTCTAGTGTGCGAGTGAACATTTATCATCTTATCTTTAAGCATGGTTTCTGATATGCCAATAGTTCTACCTAGTCCTTCAAACAAATAACCTTATGCCACGGAAAGCATCATTTAGTATAGGTCAAATCCAATCATCACTCATGTTATCCATATTCTCGTGACTCCTGGAGGTCTAACAAAATCATATATGTCTACGATCCCCAAACTCATATGTATGGCTACCCCTAAAAATCCATGGGTAGAGCATACAAGCTCCCAAGCTTGAATTAAACATGACAATCCAAGTGCTCAGCCTATTCTCCCAAGGTCCATGTTAGTGTATCTCTATCCTAAGGAAATTAACACGTCGTACTCCAAAATCTTGTTTCCTTCCTATGAATCAACTCCAACAACCCGTTAACTTCCATTAATCACTACATAATCCATTAACTCTACAAATCCAATGTCTATGGTGTTCCACATGATCTCCTAAAGTCCCTATAATCCCCAAATACTTGAAAGGGTGTCTCTACTATAGTATGTCCACCAATTTCCATTATCATGGTCAACTAAACTCAAAGGTCAAATTTATATCAACTTCGACAATTAATCCAATCTCCTAGTTTATTGTCCACCGAGAAACATGGTATCATGATTGAGATCATCAATCTAAATCCAATTTTTCTGCAAACCACATAGACATACTCAGCATCTATACTCAACTAGGATCACCTACTTAAATCCAAACCTCATGTCCAATGAGAATTCCTACATGCTTCCCCAAAGTCATTATCGTAACGTCAACTATCTCCTATCAATATCCCCTGGCTAAGTCAAATCCTCATACTTCCAAGAATTCAGCTTGCGGTCTTAATTGCCCCACTAAATCCAATTTATCCAGGGGTAATGAAAGCTATGCTACTCTATAATCATGATCCCACCATGTTCATCTACCAACATGGAAGCCTCATAATGCACAAAATAGTCTCAGATAATTCCTCAAGGTCCTTGATACAAACTCATCAATTCACTTGCCCTCTATTCCTATATCCTCAAATTGGTCTTCCCAAAGGCATCGTCGGTTCTGGTGCTATCCTAGGATGATAATGTGCTAGTTCACTATGTCCACTAGTTCCATCATGAACCCAGTGGGAAGCAAGGGTTACTGAGGCTTCACTAGTTCCCTTGCAATTTGTAGGTTAAGCACATGGTTAAGAATTCGAGATGGGGTATCTCGTGAAGTCTCGAAGGGTTTAGGGGTAGGTTTCTAGGCTTGAAGGGTAAACATATGGGGTTGTACTTGGCCGAGGAGGCTGTAGCAAAAGTCTTCAATGTCAGTTGCTTGCCGAGGTGGAATCCTTGGTGAATTTGGTCTAGCTGGTCTTCACAGATGAGAGGGAGAAGTAGCATAGAGGAGGGGAATGCCTAAAGGGGGTTCTATAGTGCAGGTGCAACCAAACGGGTGCCAAAAACGGCCAAACAAAAGAAACAAGGTAAGGAAGGTGATATAGTCGCGTACTTGTTGCCTATGGGAAAAGTGCGACCTATATCAAAACAAAAACAAATAAAAACAAGCAACACACAATCATGGTTCTATTCGAACCATCATACGGACTTGACTGCGCATAGGGGGTCAACGACTCATCCTACCCTCGGTGTTCTCGGACTCAGTAGTCGTGCCTTGTGCCTCATGCAGTCTTCTGAGTTTTCCTCAGGTTTTGCTACGTCTCTTATTTTGACGAAACGATCTGGGTTGAGCCTGAAGAATCTTCAACAACTTCTCGCATGTTGAAGTGATGGGGTGAAGGTGGCTCCTCGTAGCTGGCATTGACTTGGTCTCCTCTTGTCTTTTTATACATGACGATCCTTTTTGCATTCTAAGGCATCGACGGTTCCAGGTGGCAATCCTTTATGCAATGACTTTAACAAGGCATAGTAGAGGTCCAATCTGTCAAACACATTGTTGACAATATCGTCACTGGGAGCGGGGGATGAAGAGAATTGTTTTCCTGCTCACTATAGTGAGGCGGACCAAATGGCGAGGATCTCATCCACTGGTGGTTGCCGATACAACAACGGTAGTGGCAGGGTTACTCTATTAGCGATGTATATCATGATCTTGCATATCCTATGCCCTGATCATTACAGGCTAAGGTCGCATCATCTTGGGGCAGTGTTAAGGGTGTCACCATCTTCTGGGTATTCATGTCCTCATTCCTTGAGGATGTATCTTTTGTTGGTATCATCTTGTCGAGGTGTCGCCAATCTTGTGTTCAGAAGATGTGGGTGAATGTCTAACAAGGCATCTTCCTTCTAGATTATCCACGAGGATTACAACGAATCCAGTGGTCAGGAGCATAAGGGTTCTAGCGACCATAAGTTTTGAAGGGGAAGAGATCAATAAGGAAAGTATACCTTAGTTTTCGAAAAACTAAGAAGGGAAGAGAAGTATAGATAGTTTTGGAAATAGTTTTAACCCGAACTAACGACCATGCTAACTAAGGCTTCCTACAGTCAGGATGGCTCTGATACCAGCTCTGTGGGGACTCCGACTCATAAGTCATTATCACCGAATGCATGTGTACAGTGATCCCAGAGATCAATGCTCACTGAACACATAGAAGCTGAATAACAAGAGTCTTACATCCATACATATTGTCTTACATAAATTATGACCATTATGGTCGAGTCTTGAGTATAACTTCACAGCGGAAATCTTCGTCGATAACTTGGACCCATGCCATCTGCCTTAACCCTACAGGCATTCTGACTGGGAAGCATCCTAGCTCGCATGTTCGTCACCAAGGTACTCTTCATTATATCATGTTCTTTCATGACTGGCCAATAAAATAACCAGTGGCAAGCCAATGAGTACTTTGAATGTACTCGCAAGAAAACCAAGGGTGATAACAGAATAATTATGCAAGGCACTACTGCTAAATTGGCATTTTTGCGGAAAGCTAGTTTTTCTCGTGCAAGTATGATCAACATTTATCGAGTACATGCATGCGTCTGCAACAAGCATCAGGAGGTTACAGACATGAACATCGAAAAGGAGTTGTGAACAACTCGTGCTCAAGATCATCGTGACTTCCTCACGAATCACATCCACATATTTACCAAACCATGTTGTTTGTCAGAAACATATGGACGTAGCCCAAGAGCGGTTACCCAACTGTCCTTGACCGTGGACACGACTATTCGAATAGTTTTACACTCTGCAGAGATTGCACACTTTACCCACAAGATCCGGGGAACTTCCATGTTATCCACGACCCGCGGTACCTCAAGTACCCGGGGTAAGCACCTGATCACTATCTTTCCCTAGACGACCCTAACATAGAATCCACTCGATTAGTACTAACCCACGTGCCCAACATTTCATATCTTAAAATTGTGGAGCCTCGCTCCCATATTCATCACATACCACTAGCACGGGGTAACAACGGTGTGTCCGGTGCCCTTTAAAAACAGTCATCCAAGCTAGTATCGGCCTAGGTAATCAATAATGCCCTGGCACGACCCCATCCTGAGAGAGCACAACAACGAGTCTCCCATCACTAGTAATGCGGGCTCCAAGCTAGTATCGGCCTAGGTAATCAATAATGCCCTTTCCCATATAAGGGTAGAGTGGTTGCGCATGTAAGCTTGGAATAACGGTCCCGACTTAAACAAATCTGTTTTGAAAAACAACACACACAATAGCCTCGGTACACCACTTCATCATCAAGTGGCTACCCAACTCATCATCTCCCTCAGGCATAAGTGGCACCCGACGGGGTTTTCGAAAAGCCTTTGAGAATGCTTTTGTCTCCATCACCATGCATATACCCTGTCCCACTTGAGTAGCAACTACTTTAGCATCCTATCTACTCCCACCGGCATAACCCTCATAGGAAGGTAGGGTCATGCACAATGCAAGTATCAACGAGGAAGTAATGGAGGCAAACCACCCCAAGTGGTCACGTGATCATCATGACCCCGATGCAAGCAATAGAAGTGTTATATGACATGCATAAAAATGGTTTCATAGACATGGTTAAAGGGCTGCTTGCCTGGTTCATCAGGGTCTTGAATTCTTCTGCTCCTTCTCCAAGTATTCCGTCTACTTTGACAACTAACGCCGGGAACAAACACAGTAAGAAACACAACAAGGACAAAATAAAAGTGCTCCAAAAGTAGGAGTTGGACTTTTCTAGGATACCTCTAGTCATATGACAAAATGACCAAAGTGGTTTCATTGGGATTGGATCAGTGGATATTTCTGAACATTTCATTATGATGGATTCGAGGGATTTGTGGATTTGCAAGAAGTGTACAGAAATATGTTTTTGAAAAATGAGAAAAGGCACCCATTTAACAAGGGATGATTTTAGAAGCTCTTAGGAGTTCGTTCCACTGGATTTGGAGTTCAAATGATTTTTTATGAATTTGCAAAGTTGGCTATACATGGATAAATAGACCAATATTTGATGTGGCATAGATGGTATTGGGAAAAATGTTCAGAAACTAAGTTTTGCTCTTATAGGTATCTAGGAATTTGAATCATGGGATTTGGATCAAATATGAGCTCTCTATGATTTTCCAAAGTTCATCACAGAAATAGGAAAAATGGGTTTCTATAAATATTTGTGAATAGAAAGCTTCTGGAAAAATGTGCAAATATCACCATCTGATAGAGAATTAATTTATGAACCTCTAGAAGTTTGAATAATCAAATTTGGAGTCCATTTGAATTATTTTTGAATATTTAAAGTTTACTGGAAAAAGAAAAAGGAAAAGGGCTCAACCTTATAATGCGTGCAGGGCGAGGCTTAGCGCCAAAACGCACTGGGCCAGCCCAGCGGCTCGGCTGCACGCGTGCAGGCAGCTACGTCGAAGGCATCTTCCCTGGAGAGCGCTTTACGCATGAGAAGCGGGAGTCGCGCCCGCCTTACTGTACGCGAGCGGCGCGCGGTGGAGGTTTAAACCTGACAGGCCGGCCCCCCTGTCAGGGTGTGAGGCTGACCGTTGGGCCCCACGGCCATCATCGTCAACCTCCGTCCAGAGGGACTGGCGAGCTCGCCGGTGGTGATTCCGGGCACGGCGAGGCGAGCAGGTGGCACCAGCGTGCTCAGCGCCGAAGCGCACGTCGGGTGGAAGTGGTGGGGGTCGCCAGGGTGGAGTGGCTCGCCGGCGGCGAAGAAGCCGACGGTGAGGGTTCGGGAGTCAGTGGCTCCGGCCGTTTCCGACTGCAAAAAGAGTGGGGAAGAGAGGGGAAAGAGTCAGTGGCTCGCTGCGGTTGCAGATTGAGGAAGAGGAGCGGCGAAGGAGCCATGTACCTCGCGAACGCCGACAGACCGAGGCAGCGGAGCTCGAGCTCGATCCCGAGCTCGGGGTTCTCTGGGGACAAATGGGTGGTGCGGGAGGTAGATTCGGAGTGTGGGGGGAGCGACAGGGAGCGAGAGAGAGGCTCGGGGTTGCCTTATATGGGCTGGCCGAGGTCCACCGTAGGCGCGGCCTACGGGTGCCAGCGTGATCGGCTCTGGTGGCTGTTAGAGAGGGAAAGGAGGGCTCGGGGGTGTTCGTGGGAGTGGTCTAGGCTGCCAGGAAGAGAGAGGAGTGGGACGAGCTGCGGGCGGGCCACAGGAGCGACGCGAGCATTCACCGAGCGGGGCGGCGCTCTGGCGCGAGCTGTAGGAGAGAGAGGAGGGCGCGGGAGCAAGTGGGCGGACTGCTGGCGTGGAGCGGATGTCGAGGGGCATCGACTGGCGCGCGAGGGAGGCTCGAGGTGGTCGGGCGACACGGCGTCAATGGTCGGGAGCACGCTGACGCGCTCCAGAGCGCCCACATGGCCGGCACCCACGGCTTTTTCTCGCGTCCTCACGTGCCCACTTGTGTCTAGTGGCTGCACAGGGGAGTAAACAATGTGGCAAAGGAATTGGACGCCCTAGGGAGCCACTGAAGGAGCGGTGGGGTTGAGAGAGAGAGAGAGAGAGAAAACTGCTGTCCAGGGAAGAAAAATGGGTCTCTGCCCCCCTTAATCATTGCTACTTGGGTAGCAAAGAATGCAGGAGGTAGAGGAGGAGCAGATGAGGCCGTGGGAAAAAGTTCAGCTCATGGAGATTTGTTGAAACGGCCAAAATATGCATTTTAAGTTTCTGCCAGAAGATGTTTGATGGTGGTTTGGGCTATCTAGGTTGCTCGGCTAGATTTGAGACTTAACAGGTGTAAGTGGCATCACAAAATAGCAGTGTCCACCAAATTTGAGACCAAAAGGAGAAAGTGGCCAATGCAACTTTTGTAAACCCTAGAAATGGGCAGAAGTAGTTTTGGCTAGATCCTATCATGCTACCTTGTTCTCCTTGATGCACCACTTGGTGTAGTGTCACCATTTGGGGATTACAGCATGCTCACAAAAATTGGGGCCAAAAGGAGATAGTTGACAATGTAGAGTTGTTCAAATTTGGTTCTGGACAGAAAGGCTTTTGGGGCACTTTGATCAAGATATCCTTCTCTCCAACTTGTGTTGTTTGGTCTAGATGCATAATTACACCATTCGAGCATGTGCACCAAGTTTGAGAGAACTTGGACATGTTTGGCATTGTAGAGTTGCTCAATCTTCAAAATGGGCACAAATGGTTTTGAGGGGGTTTGATGATGTTTTCTTGATCTTCAAGGCATGAGGCTTTGCAAGATCATCAAATATGTCATATATGACATGCTAGATTTTTCTTGGAATTAATGAAGAAAATTTCCTTTGTAAATATTTCAAAAGCTTGAAATATCCAGAAAGTGGTTTTGAGGGATTTGACCAATATTTTGAACATGACCATGTGTTGAAACTCTTATATATGGAAAATATATGTCCACTGAGTTTCCCTGATTTTTCTCAAATATTTTTGAAGCTTTAAAATAATTTTAACCTATTAAAGACCATTTCTGGCCTTAAGAAAAAGCCTCTAAATGAAATAGAAAAATAACTTTGAAAATAATATTTTTGTGGTTTTTGGGAGTCCTATATCTAATAGGAGTCAAATATAATTTTTTGAAAGATTTTTCACACCCCAAATCAAGTACTTGCAGTGCAAACTTAATTCAGGGGTTTTTGGAAAACTAATTTTTGAAAATACTGTTTGGCCAAAATATTTTTGCAAGAAATTATTTTTATGTCCTATACACATGGCATGATCATTGGGCAAGGTTTTGGATCAAGGAGAAGGAGTATAAGAGTCATACCACATTTTATCATGTTTATTAGCTTAAGTGTTGTGGCATGAAAATCAGATGTGACATTCAGCTACCCCAGCACTCCTTCAACAACAGAACCAGGTGACATTTTCCAAGTTTATTTAGCTGGGAGCGCCCCTCGGGCTGCATCATTCCCAGGCTGCGTGGGTCCATCCCTGTGGCATGTATCCCTTTACATCTTTAGCTTACCTTGCTGGTGGCGCCCCTCGAGCTACATCATCCCCAAGCTTAGGGATGGCAATGGGGACAATCCCCTATGGGGACCCCTAGAACATCCCCGTACCCATCTATTCCCCATCACCCCATCCCCATCCCCGTTTACATGCCCGGGGATGAAATTTTCCCATACCCATGCCTCACCATGGAGCGGGGCCCCATTAGGGTCCCCATCCCCATTAGAGAGAGGGAGAGAGAGGTAGGGAGGGAGGGAGGGAGAGAGATCACCGTGGAGATGGATGGTTGTAGGAGATGAGCTGATGGTCGTCCGACTGCTGGTGCCTGGGTCGTGGCTGATGAAGACAACGGGATTGGAGAAGCTGATGTGTTAGTGCTACCCACGAACCTTGAGGCCCGATGTTGGGCTTCTCCTGTTGCTGCCGATCTAGGACGTGTTGACTTCATCATCATGGCGGCAGCTAATGTGAGGACAGTCGGACGAGGTAGGGTTATTGATGTTTTTAGGGCTGACTGCATTATCTCTATATAGACATATACATGGTCCTACATGTCATATCTAAAATGCAGGTCCCCGTTGGGTATCAGGTATGGGGAATAGGATACCATCCCCATCCCCGTTGTACCCTATGGGGAATAAATAAGTTCAGTAACATCCCTACGGGGAAGATTTTCACCCATCCCCAACTGCTAATGGATGAAATCCCCATGGGTTTGGCGGGTATGCGGCCTCATTGCCGTCCCTACCCAAGCTACTCGGGTCTAGCCCAGTGGCGTGTATCGTTCTTGCATTTACCTAAGCTAGCTCGCCTTGCATGCATAATCTATCAATGTTTGTCGCCTACTTGATTGCCGCCCACCATGGGAGCCACCCGCCGATCGTCTTTCTTCACGGCCCTTCGCATAAGAAGGCTAGGCACGGCATCTGTGTTCGGGCTCGTCCCTGCATCATCGATAAATCCAATGGCTGAGCTCTGTCTGGTGGGCCGGCCCCGTTCATGTCACCTCCTGGGGTCGTTGGTGCTTGGCCTTCTCACGCGATAACCTCAGGAGATTCGTTCGGCGCAGGTTGTCTAACCATCTCGTAGGACCACCACAGCCATCAAGAATCAAGACCAGGCACAACCCGCCTTGAGGTAGGGCCTCGTGAGTCCTGCGCTGGCTCACGAGTGCCAAGACACACCTCGTCTAGCCCTGCAATGCAAGCCATATGTCAGGGTGGGGCTTTACACGCCCCGGGGGGCTCTTCGCAGTAGGGAGTCCCCTCCCATGTACCAATGGAAGCACCATGCTCCGCACTGGCCGTCGACACTGTCGAAGAGCGGCTACGCCTGTGCAAGGGCGGAAGCGCTATGCTCCGCGCTGGTGATAAACAACTGAGGGCGGCCCCACGGCTGCATCAACCTCAGGGAGCCCTTGATCTCAGTGTCCGGCCTCATCGCAACACCTCCCCTCAGGAGAGTCGCGCGAGGGGGCTAGGCATGGGGGCTGCGCTCGTGTCATGCCCAAGTGTACGCCACCCAGCCAGGTCCCCCAGACCTGGTCGTCGCGGGCCCCTCCCGAGCTGAGCCTCGGCGAGGACAAAGGTATGAAGGTCGTTTGCACGTCAAGGGGGACTCCTGAGCATCGAGACTCAGGAGCCTAACTGACAACGTAGCCCGCTAGTCCTTGGTCTTCTCCTGGTGATCCGGACGACCCAACGGTGCCTGAGGTATGCGCGGGGTCGAGCCCTTCCGACGTAGAACACTAGACATGCTCCTGCATCTCCTTTCCGTAAAGCTGTTTGCACGTCAAGGGGGACTCCTGAGCATCATTACTCAGGAGCCTAACTGGTCACGTAGCCCCTCACTCCTTGGTCTCATCCTGGTGATACGGACGACCCAACGGTGGCTGAGGTATGCACGGGGCCGGGCTCTGCTGACGTAGAACATAAAGCAAATAGGAAGGAAATCGCAAAATCTCAAAGCAAGTATTACAAGACATATTGTTCTCACAATACCAAACGCAAGTTCAAACGCCTCCACGAGGCATGGTGGATGTTGCAGGAGTTAAACAAGAAAGGAGCCGCAAGCAAGTCATCCCTGGACACCGCCAGCGCCCGCAAGAGGCGCTCCTTCCTTGATGGCATCGCCTTCACCTGTACCACCGGTCGGGGCTGCAGGATTAGTAGCACCGCTAGTCGAAGGCGCGGGAGCGAAGGCGCGAAACTTCTTCAGTAGGGCCTCCACCTGACCCTTCACGGCTGCGGCTGCAGCGATGCAGTGCTCGTCGTCCACAGGCTCCAACAGCTCATCAAGGCGGGCGGCAGGATCACAAAGATGGAGGTGGCTGAAGATGCGCGTCAGCGCAGCTGAAGAAAGGACACGAGCCTCTACCTTTGCCATGGGGCCGAAGCCGCTCACGATTTCCTCAAGCGCCTCAACCAAGTAGGGAAGCAGTTGGGCGGGGCTGTCCTCGTCGGTGGTCAGCGGCTTCTCCAAGCCCTTCTGATAGAGTGCCTTCAGTGCCACGTGAGACCTCTCCTCGAGGAGCGTGAAGGCCGCGCGGTCCTTGGCCAGAACCTTCGCCTTGGCGTCAAGTTCGGCCTTCTCCGCCTTCACCTTCCGCTCCAACTCCTCCAGCCGGCCGCGCTCAGCGGCTTGCGCCTTCGCCGACCGCTCAAGCTCGGTGTAGCGACCCTTGATGGCGTCTTCCCGGGCCTTCATCTTCTCCTCCTCCGCCTTGCGGCTACCGCCTTCTTCTGCGCGCTCGTTGCACAGGTTCCTCAGCTCGGCCTCCAGTGCCCGGCAGCGATCCTGGGCGGCCTCGACGTCCTTCAGCGCCGCCTTGCGAGTAGCTACTGCCTGGGTGGCAGCCTGCTTCTCCCCCTCGGAGGTCGCCGTGGCCTGGCTCACCGCCGCCCAAACGGACAAGTCAGAATCAAGCCAGCCTGAGACCAGCTCCAGGCACCCGGCCACTAGGTGGGGGTCGGTGCCCTGAAGATCTTCTCGCAGCCGGGTCATCTCAGAAAGAGCGTGCTCCAAAACGACAGGGGAGGCGGAAGGACCTGGAATTAACGGTGTAGCGGGAGGAGGAGGAGATGGTCTCATGACCACATCCTTGGAGATCGGGGGCTCCTGAGCCTTGGAGACCTCAGCAGCCGAGCCGGACACCGGTGCCTCCGGAGCCAGGGGGCCACGGGGGCTGACTCCTCCCGAGGATTCTCCCCCAGACTTCGTGAGGATGACCGAGCCGGAGAAACATGAGCGCCAACGCTGCCCTTCTCCACAGAGGGAGATGCAGCCGGAGTAGGCAGGTTGGTACCGAGCAGCACCACTGCCTCCTCCTTCCTCTTCTTCGCCGCATCCGTCGGCCTGATCGCACAGCGGAGAAGCGTCAAGGTCAAGCAGCAGAAGCAAGAACGAAACAAGGCAAGAGCACTTACTGGTCCACAGCGGTGTAGTCCACCCTCCTCTTGCTAAGCTTGAAGCCCGAGAGCCTCCCAGCCTGGGGCGCGGGCGCACGGGCTCCAAGGGCAGAGGAAGGTACAGCAGATGGACCAGAAGCAGCCCCAGGCGGCGTCAGAACAGGAGCGTCATCTCGGGAAACCAACGCCGACATGCCCCTCGTCGGGATCACGGGCGGCTCCCCCCTTTGGAGGTCATCGGTCTCGTCGTCGTCAGGCATGGTGCGAAGGAGGTCAGCCTTGCGCAAGGGGGAGATCTCCCCAATCCCCTCGGGGGTCGCCTCCGAGTCGCGATCCTCGTCTTCCTCCTCTTCCTCCTCCTTGTGAGAGTCGTCAGAAGACAATTCCACCGGCGCCGTCGCAGCCGGGACCACAGGAGGCGCTGGCGGCACCAGCCCGCGCCCATCAAAGGTTGGCCTGGAAGCCACGACCTGCGCCCCGTCCTTGCGGCGGAACAAGGGAACAAAGGCACTCGGCGGGTATTCCTGGTCGTCCCCGACCAGGAGGCGGAGAGCCGCAGCCAGCTCTTCGTCGGGCAAGGCTTTCGGGCTCAAGCAAAGCTTATCTTCTTCGCCCCCAAGCCTCCATAAAGGCGTCTGGCGCTGAAGCGGGCCACCGCAGCAGCATCAGGAATTCCCTCAGGAGCATGGCCCCTGTCACCTTCGCCGCCTTCGCGTTGCCCATCTTCAGGTTGACGTTCATCTTCTCCAGCACCGATGTCGCCCGGTCGTCAGTGAGATTCGCACGAGACCACCCTGCGTCAGACTAGGGCATCTCCATTGGCAGCACCAAGCATGGGTGGACGCACTTGGAGTCCATCATGACCCACTTGCTCCTGAAGCTGTCGACCTTCTTCCCAGCCTTCGAGATTGAGTTGGCCTTGCCGGCCGCGATGAAGTTGGCGCACCCAGAGGTACGACCATCGTTGATCCGTAGGAAGAAGAAGTGGCACAGCAGAGCCACGGATGGCATCACACCGACATACGCCTCGCAGTAGAAGGCGAAGATGGACAGAAGGAGAAAAGAGTTGGGATGAAGATGCAGCGCCTGCAGACTGTAATAGCCAAGGACCTCATAGAAGAAGTCGGAGATGGGGGGAACCAGCCCCGGGATGGCGCTGCTCATGAAGAAGGGGAAGAAGGTGCTCCACGTAGCTCAGTCTTCCCCCTCTTGTTGCCCTCCCGCCGTCAGTACGCGCGTGATGGCGAGGTTCTTCTCAGAGACATTGGGCGCATCCAGAGCCGGCTCATACCAGGCGGGCGACGAAGAAACCTTGACCTTCCAGGGCACCATTGGTCGCTGATTCGGAAGGGGTTGGGAGCAGCTCTAGAGACTTTGGAAGCGAGGGGCGATAAAGGGGATCTGGAGCAAGGCGGAAGAAATCAATGAAAGCAAGCGTAGCCCGTGCCATCCTTTTGTCAGACGGGCAGTTGCCGAGGCAGTGTGGGGAAGCGGAGACGCCCACGTCCAATCAATCGCCACACGTCAAGCGGGGCTGCAGGCTGTTGGGCACGCCGCGCTCCGCACTTGCCCTTTGGCTTCTCCTCGAAGCCAAGTCCGAGCGCGCCTTGGGCCGGGGGGCTACTGTTGGC
Organism: Aegilops bicornis; assembly: GCA_021605145.1. NCBI lineage: Eukaryota > Viridiplantae > Streptophyta > Magnoliopsida > Poales > Poaceae > Aegilops > Aegilops bicornis. Next base: position 285,770,703 of record CM038671.1, read on the forward strand.
GTCCTGGGAAATGGGGTCCCCAGATTTGCCTGCCTGCGACCCATAGCGTGGCTCTACCAGCGGCCCAGTACGGCCCGTCTTCACCAACAAACACTCAAGACCCTCGCGAGGAGCCAAGCCTCGTGAGGTGGACGACACAAGACCTCCTCGGGAGCGGCCTCACCAGGCTGGCTCGCGAGGGGCGGAGAGATCAAGGCAAGGGACACCTCGCGAGGTTCAAGTGACGCAAACCATGACAACTGGAGCCAGGCATGCGCCAGCACGCGCAGTGTCCTCGTTTCCTGTTTGGTGCTAAAGGGACAAGCGCTGGCGAGGAGTACCGAGGCATCAGGCAAAGGTTTCCATATCGGTGCAACGAGACCAAGACCAGCAGGACGGCAGGATGGAGGTCACCATGGATCCCAAGACGGCATCACCACCAGAGCCTTTGGCAGGCGAAGACTACTTTTGCCCGGATAACTTGTACTAGTTGTCCCCCTTCAAATTGGCCATTGTGGCATCCCTTCCCACTCAATATTTGGGGAGAGGACTAGGGCCTCTGTAAATAGGACTAGCCACCATAGTAGGAGGCAACTCATCTTTGACAGGATCCACTCCATCCTCACACCCACCAAGCACAAGAACACCTCTCCTCAGGATGTTGTTCTTCCCCTTGTACTGTTCATCCTCAGCCTGAGAGGCAATCCACCACCACCACACTGGAGTATGGTATTACAGCACATGGGTGGCCTGAACCAATATAAATCTTGTGTCTCTTGTGTTGCAAATTCATCGAGCTAGGCTTTGAGATCGCAGTGAGGGTGAGTGTGTGATTAGGTAGGGAGAGATGTTCACGAGCACCCCAGTGTTCGAACCTCAAGGGTTTTGCCGGAACCCGAAATCTGACAGGGGCAGCCTCACTAGGCTGGCTCCCGAGGAGCGGAGATATCTATGGAAGGGGCACCTCGCGAGGTGCGCGTGACGTGAGCTGTGACGATCGAGGCCAGGCGAGCGCCAGCGGCCGCAGAGTACCAGTTGCATTTTTGGTGCTAAAGAGGCAAGCGCAGGCGAGGAGTCCCGAGGCATCAGGCAAAGGTTTCCATATCGGTGCAACGATACCAAGACCAACAGGACGGCCGGACGGAGGTCACCGCGGAGCCCACGGCGGTGTCACCACCAGAGCCTTTGGCAGGCGAAGACAACCTTTTGTCAGGATAGCTTGTACTAGTTTTCTCCCTTCAAACTTGGCTGTTGTGGGATCACTTCCCGCCTAACATTTGGGAAGAGGACCCGGGCCTCTATAAATAGGACTAGCCACCACCATGGACTGTACTGTTTTTGACAGATTCTGTTTTCTTTGTGTTGTGTGCTTATTTTGATGAATCTATGGACTCTATTGGGGGGTTTGAGCCATACAAAAATTGGAATACAGTAGATATAATGGAAAAATAAAATATGAATGGGTTTGTAAAAGTACTTATAGAAGTGATTTGCTTTGTCATACTAACGGATCTCACGAAGATTTTGTTGAGTTTTGTGTGATTGAAGTTTTCATGTTTTGGGTGAGATCACGATGAATGAAGGAATAAGGAGTAAGAAGAGCCTAAGCTTGGGGATTCCCATGGCATCCCAAGCTATTATCTAAAAGATAAGCAAGCAACTAAAGTTGGGGATGCCCGAGTGGCATACCCTCTTTCTTCTAACGACCATCACTATTTTACTTGGAGCTATATATTTACTCGTCACATATCATGAGTTTTGCTTGGAGCGTCTTGTATGATATGAGTCTTTGCTAGTTTTGCTTTTTGTTTTTATTCAAGTATCCTTGCTGGACACACCTATTTGAGAGAGCCAAAATTATGCTATGACTTGTTAGAATTGCTCTCTATGACTCACTTAAATCTTTACGAGCTATGGAATCGCTCTAGTGCTTCACTTATATCTTTTTGAGCACGGTGTGCTTTTGAAGAAATGCTCTCATGATTCACTTAGATTTATTTGAGAGTTAGTAATTTTTTTAAGAAATTCTCTCATGCTTCACTTAAATTATTTTGAGAGAAGAAAGTTTTTATGATCATGTTCTTTACTTAGATTTGTTTGAGCTATCAAAAGAAACATATATAGTTAGTCCCATAGTGATAGATATTCAAGAGGGATATAATAAAAACTTTGATGAAGATCATTGGACGAAATAAACATGATTCCTTGTAATAGTTTTGCGATATGACGATATAATATGTGAGTCATGTTGATGAGTAATTATGCTTTAGTAAGAATATTGGTGTTAAAGTTTGTGATTCCCTATGCAAGCACGAAAGTCAATAGTTATGCAATGAAATTACATCCTACTTGTGGTGCATTATTTGGTGTTAGTTATGGTTAATGCTCGCTTATGAGATTTTACATTTCATGGTTGGATGCTTCTCAATCTTTTGCTAGCCTTCATTTGAACTAAGTATGATCACTACTTGTGCATCGAAAATCCTTAAACCAGTTTTGCCATATGAGTCCACTATACTTACCTATATGCGGTATTCTTTTGCCGTTCTAAGAAAATTTGTATGTACCATCTCTAATTTTCAGAATAAATTTCCTTTTTGTGTGCTCGTACCACTCATGAAACGGTAGGGGGTGGCTGATATTTTTCTATGCTAGATGTGTTATTCTCAAGATGAGTGTTTATTCACTTGTCATTGCACGGGATTACAGCAAAGGTATAGGGATGCCCAGTCCTGACATGAAAAATGAATTTACTTTATGTTTTGAAATAATAAATTCCTTGGAAAGTGTTGGTATGGACGGCACCCGTGGATTCGGTTAGCCATGGAATGTGAAAGTATGGTGGAAAAAGGAATAAACTTTATTTTTTGTTTGGGAACTGCCTATGATATATCTAGCATGGAAAGTATTGGGAACTACTCGATCATTTTCGTTGACAAGAAAGGCATGCCACCCAAAATGTTTTATCTTTAGCTTTTTAGCTTTGAGCTCTGGCACCTCTACAAATCCCTACTTCCCTCTGCGAAGGGCCTTTCTATTTACTTTATGCAAATTTTTTTAGTCTCCATCTTCTCTAATAAAGCACCAACTAAGGGGCACTATGATCGTACTTGAGCATTGGGTGTAGCTAATATGCGAGTGTGTTTAATGAATGGATCAATGATTGAGCATAATGGCCTAGGGATAACTTACTTCAGTGTTGATATTTTGAAAGACATGGTTGCTTGTTGATATGCTTGAGTATTGAAATCTTCATGTCAAAACTAGACTATTGCTTTGAATCATATAAAAGTCCAAATGTCCATGCTACAAAGAAAAGAATATGTGATGAACATGATAGGCAGCATTCCACATAGAAAATTCTGTTTTTATCATTTACCTATTTGAGGACGAGCAGGAATTAAGCTTGGGGATGTTGATACGTCTCCAACGTATCTATAATTTTTGATTGTTTCATGCTATTATATTATCATTCTTGGATGTTTTACAATCATTTTATAGAAACTTTATATTATTTTTTCAGACTAACCTATTGATATAGTGCCCAGTGCCAGTTGTTTTTTTGCTTGTTTTTTACTTCGCATAAAATCAATACCAAACGGAGTCCAAACGGAGCAAAACTTTTTGGAGATTTTTTTGGACCAGAAGACACAAGTTGGGCCAAGGAAGTACCATAGGGGGGCTGCGAGGGGAGCACAACCCACCTGGGCGCGCCTACCATAGATCTAATCTAGACACCATCACGGAGGGGTTCATCATTGTCATTGGTGGCTCTCTGATGATGCATGAGTAGTTCATTGTAGACCTTCGGGTCCGTAGTTAGTAGCTAGATGGATTACTCTCTCTCTTTTGATTCTCAATACAATGGTCTATTGGAGATCTATTTTTTGTAACTCTTTTTGCGGTGTGTTGTTGGGATCCGATGAACTTTGAATTTATGATCAGATCTATGTTTTTATCCATGAAAGTTATTTGAGTCTTTTGATCCCTTATATGCATGATTACTTATAGCCTTGTAATTCTTCTTCAAATCTTTGGTTTAGTTAGGCAAACAAGATCGATTTTTCTTGCCATGGGAAGAGGTGCTTTGTGATGGGTTCGATCTTACAGTCCTCAATCCCAGTGACAGAAAGGGAAATGACACATATGTATCATTGCTATTAAGGATAACAAGATGGGGTATATTCCTACATGAATAGATCTTGTCTACATCATGTCATCATTTTTATTGCATTACTCTGTTTCTCAATGAAATTAATACACTAGATGCATGCTGGATAGCGGTTGATGTGTGGAGTAATTATAGTAGATGCAGGTAGGAGCTGGTCTACTAATCTTGGACGTGATGCCTATGTAATGATCATTGCCTGGATATCGTCATGATTATTTGAAGATCAATCAATTGCCCAACAATAATTGGTTACCCATTGTATGCTATTTTTCTCGAGAGAAGCCACTAGTGAAATCTACAGCCCCGTGGTCTCTTCTTTATCATATTTGCATTCCAGATCTTTTTTTATTTACTTTTATTTTCAGATATATTAATCAAAAACACAAAAATACCTTGCTGCAATTTATTTTTATTTATTTTATCTTGCGTTCCCGCGAGATCTATTTATCGAATCTACTACAATTTTTCCTATCTTTTTACCTGTGAGGGATTGACAACCCCTCTTTTACATCGGGTTGCAAGTATTTGTTCTTCGTGTGTAGGTACTATTTACATAGTGTTGCATGGTTCTCCTACGGGTTCGATAACCTTGGTCTCATCACTGAGGGAAATACCGACGTAGTTCAAGCCGCATCAGAGACCACCTTGGAGGTCAATATAAAGGGGAGTGGGCGCACCACTTAGGGTTGAAGTTTTTCTGCACCCATTCCCATGCCGCGGGACCAGACCTAGCAGCCCGCCGCCCGACGCTCCCCCGCCCGTGTGGATACCATGGAGGCATCGCACTTGCGGTGCTCAGACGAACCGTTCGAGGGATCTGTGAGGAACTGTTAGCGGGAGATCACCATTCATGGGACTTTGCTATTCGCGGGAAATCGGTGACGCGAGGAGGAGACGCTCCGTGAGATCGACTACATGCATCAATAACTCTACTTTTGCAGCGGTGACTGCGCGTCTAGTGGTACACCCGATCCCGTGATCTATTTCCAACAGCATGATTTGGGTGTGCGGTAGAAATTTTTATTTGGCGCTTGCGTAGAGTACCGCATGTTCCAACACTATCACCCTCATCTGATGCACCGTGGCCTTTCGAGGATTGGACGTGGTCTGCTTGTGCTGCTTGGGCTATTTCTCAGCAGAACTCGCTGCCTCTGCGCGTGTGTGCTTCGAGCTGTGAGTCGGTCATCCCATAGCAGTCGGCTACTGAGCTCCCCTGCCTTGCCACTTGGATCATGCAACGCCTTCGGATGGGGTTCCTTGGGGGCCTCGTAGGACAGGGATGACTCGTCTTCCACGTCAACCTCAGAGCTTTCATCCTCATCACTTTCCTTTTCGTTGTTGTCGTTGTTGGACTCCTTCGAGTAGTGGCGCTCGGTGTCACTCACCACATCCTCGGGCGACCGGTCGACCACCGGAATCTCGGAGATCATGTTCTAAAAATCCTGAAGGACAAACACATCACAACACTGGAATCAGGTACACAAGGAATAACACATGGACAATCCGGCTGAGCACTAGATGCGTACCTCTAGGGGTTGTAGGTCCTTGGAGTATGGAGGCACCCTCTTGGCCCCCCTCGGGTTGTCTCGAGGACAAGTGATTGATCGGATCTTGGCCCCCATGTCCTTCTCAGCGAGGTAGTTCGGGTGCACCCGAGTGGGACCACTCGACCCTTTGTACATCCATATCGGGTGGGCTCTAGCCTGCAGCGGCTGGATCGACCGAGTGAGGAACGTCTCTAGCAGATCCAACCCATTCACTACGGCATTCACGACACTAAAGAGGGTGATGGCCAAGATACCAACGTCTGCCTTCTCCTCCTTCATCACTGAAAGGGACTCGTGAGGCCACACCCACTCTGCCGAGTAGGGCGGGAGACCTGACTGGTTGATCGCCTCGGGCATGTCTCTGCAGTAGAACCAGGTTCCCTGCCACCCCTTGACGGAGTCTGAAAACTCATTTTAGGAAAGGCGATGCCGCCCCAGAGATCGATGCCCAAGCCCCTGCATAGCTGGGTGACTTGGTTCTTCTCACCAGTCGGTGAATCTTTCTTGACGACCATCGACCGTCAAGTGAAGACGTGCTTGAAGAGCCAACAATGCGGGTGACAACCGAGGAAGTTTTCATAGAGGGAGATGAAAGCTAAAAGGTAGATGATGGAATTTGGAGGGAGGTGGTGGAGTTGCACACGGAAATAATCGAGGAATGCCCGGAAGAAAGGGTTGGGAGGCATAGAGAATCCCCTCTCGATGTGGGTGACTAGTAGAATGCGCTCATCCTCCTGCGGCACCGACTCGACCTCCCCCAGGCCCGGAAGGTGCCACCCGTTCTGAGGGATGAGTCCCTCCGCTGTGAACTCTTCCAGCCGCCTGGCCAAGAGCGCGAAGGGATCTAGTCCCCCGCAGTGCCTCCAGCCGCCCTACCGGAGCTGGAGGAGGTGGTTTTCCCAGCCTTCTCCGCCTTGGCTGTGGAGTCTCTCTCCATTGTTGTGAGGGTTGTGAGCACTCGAGTGGAGAGGAGAAGAGGAGGCACATGAGCAGAGAGAAGGGGATCTGGGCCACTGGCCTCGGCCTCCAAATCATTTATATCACGAACCAAATCGCAAGGGGTGGTAGGTGCCAGATCTTGCACGGATCTCCGGATCAATGGCGCGTGCAATGGCGTGTCACATAGAATAGATGCGGCACATGGCGGATTTCGTGCATGAAAATCAAGGCACCGAGCCCCCACTTTCCCCACTAACCCACGTCGTTACCACTTCTACACGTCACACACATATTCAATTCCTGGGATTTTTGGAGCAAATCAATCCGATTGATACCCACGATTCCTTTCCTAAAGGACGTATGTCAGTCTGACTGCCCACCCTCCGCAGGGACCCGTGCACTTGGCCACACTAAACACCCGACTGAAATCCTCTTAAGGATCGCAATGAGGCGAGCTTGACACCCATCCGTGGGTTTACTTGGCCCTCTCATTAGGCTCCAAGGTGCATCACTTGTAAATCTGGATTCATAGACGGCCCTCCCTGGCGTTCCCCTGCGATAAGGAGTGGCACCTCTCTGGAGAATCATACCACACACCTGTCGGATTTCGGGTTCCGGCAAAACCCTTGAGGTTCGAACACTGGGGTGCGCACGAAGATCTCTCCTCCCCCAAGCTCACACCCTCACCGCGATCTCCAAGCTTAGCGCGTCAAACTCACAGAACAAGAGCCACAAGGTTTATACTGGTTCGGGCCACCGTTGTGGTGTAATACCCTACTCAAGTGTGGTGTGGTGGATTGACTCTCGGGCTGAGGATGAACAGTTACAAGGGAAGAGCAGCCTCCTTGGGAGAGGTGCTCTTGTGCTTGGTGAGCTTGTAAGGTGGCTGGTGGTCTCAATGATCCGTCCCCTGCTAAGGTGGTGGCTAGTCCTATTTATAGAGGCCCTAGTCCTCTTCCCAAATATTGAGCAGGAAGGGATCCGACAACGGCCAAATTTGAAGGGAGATAACTAGTACAAGTTATCCTGACTAAAGGTGGTCTTCGCCTGCCAAAGGCTCTGGTGGTGACGCCGTCTTGGGCTCCACGGTGACCTCCATCCTGTTGTCTTGCTGCTCTTGGTCTCATTGCACCGATATGGAAACCTTTGCCTGATGCCTCGGGACTCCTCGCCTGCGCTTGCCCCTTTAGCACCAAAGAGGAAACCAGGACACTGCGCGCGCTGGCGCCAGCCTGGCGCCCGCCTGGCATGGCTTACGTCACGGGAACCTCACGAGGTGCCCCTGGCCTTGATCCCTCTGCCCCTTGCGAGCCAGCCTGGTTAGGCCGCCCCCGACGAGGTCTTGCATCGTCCTCCTCGCGAGAGTCTTGAGTGTTTGATGGTGAAGATGGGTCGTACAGGGCCGCGGAGTGGAGCCACACCGTGGGCCGCAGGCAGGCAAGTCTGGGGACCCCCGTTCCTAGGACGCCGACAGTATCCCCCGGGCCCAAGGCATGCTCGGAGTTGGCTTCGAGGCGAAGCCAAGGGGCAAGTGTGGAGTGCCGCGGGCCCCAACAGCCTGCGGCCTCGCTTGGCACATGGAGATTGATTGGACGTGGGCGTCTCTGCTTCCCCACGCTACCTTGGCAACGTCCTGATTTGACAAGTCCCTGCTGCATGCAGAGAAAAATCATCATTACCTGTGATCATGGGGATCGCCGGTAGGCCTTCTCCCGCTATAAATGAGGAAGGGGGGTGGAGCCCCCGTCGCTCATCTCTTCCTGCTCTGCTCGATTCTTCTTCCTTGCTTCATCGCTAGTAGCGACACCCATGGCGCTGATACGGAGGTTCTCAGCTGCGAAGAAGGGGAAAACCGCCCGCGACGAGCCCGGGCCACTTCCACTGAAGAAGAGGCTGGCCCACCGCCGTGACACAGTCATGAGACCGGCGGTGTCAAGGCCTTGGTGCGAGTGGCCACCTCCCAGGTATCCACTGCCTCTGTACGCCCAAGCCGTGGGCTCCGGAGGAAGAGGCGGTGAGCGACGCCGCCCATGCTATGGCCGGGGTCGTCGCGCCGCGATGACGCCTGTCGTCGTCCCGGGGGCCCATGCCACGAATTCCTCGCACGAACTCCTGATGTGGGCGGCGATGCCCCCACACACTTGGATTTGCTTTCCGCAGTTCTTCTCTACCGGGATGCCACCGAGGGCCCCCCTAGAGCTTTGGCTGCAGCACGCAGACTGCGACGCCCCAGCGACCGGAGCGGAGGTTGAGGCCGTCTCCGCAGGCAAGATCTTCATGACCCGCGGCTGGGGCGAGGTTGCTCGAGTTTGCCATGCAGAAGGAGACCTCGCCATCCATTTTGAGTACAATGGCGGCTCCACCATGTTCTTCAAGGTCTTCAACGAGGAAGGCCGCCGCCTGGAGTGCTATCCAGGAGGGGGTTGTTGGGGCGGCGTAGCGTCTGTTGGTGAGCCTGCTGCTGGCTTCGCTAGTAGCTCCTCCAGCAGCAGTGGTGGCGCTTGAGAGTCCAGTGATTCTCCTGAGCCCTACGAGACCCCGAAAACGCGCGACGATAGCTACGTGCCCCTGAGCTCTCGCCGCGCCCGGAGCAAGATCGGAGCGCTTGGCCACCGCCGTCCCTGATCTGGATGGGGTTGGCACCGGCCTCCGGTGGCCCACTGTTGATGATGGCGTTGGCCATGTCGGCGCGTGTAGATAGGGCTCCTAGAAACTCCCTTCTTTTGTTCCTTGCGAGGAATCGAGACGGACCCCACGGGGGCGTGTAAAGGGTCTGTAACATATTTCGTCGATGTTATCCTTATTATGAAAATTTTGCGGATGCATGTCTTGCTTCTGCTCGGTCTCCCGTTTCCATCCCCACGGCAGCTTGGCGCTCTACGCCGACAGGTCCCGGTCCCCAGGCAAGCTGCAGCCGTCGCTGGTATGCCAGGTCGCGATGCCGTGGTCAAGGCCAGGAGGTGAGCGGCCCGAGGTCCAGTAAGAGCTCCTGAGGTGCGATGCTCAAGAGGTCCCCTTTAGCACACAAGCAGACATCGAGTGGTAGGAAAGGGAGGCGAAGTTGCCGCAACAAGGCTGCGACTAGTGAGAATCTTATGCTGTAACGCTTGGTCGACCCGAGCGCGAGACTTATGTATGCAGCCGGGAGCCGGTTCCTTGCGCGCCGCCAGACTCGCGCGCTGGTAGCTGTTGTAGCTAGTTTAGGCCCTTGCGAGCCTCCCCCTATTCTCCATGCTCTTCTATATGCTCTACATCCTCAGGTCCCGACCCTCGAGCGAGCTCAGCCGCCACTGATATGCCAGGTCACGATGCCATGGTCAAGGCCAGGGGGTGAGCGCTGGAGAACCAGTAAGAGCTCCTGAGTTGCAATGCTCAGGAGCTCCCCTTTTAACGCGCAAGAGAATTACATGGGAGAAGAGGGAGCCCGCGGTGCCACCTTCTGTTGTCCTCAGGAGGTTCCTGCAGGTTAGCGCGGGAAGAGACACTGATTGCCACTACGATTGCTGGTCTACCGCTGGTTGTGCCACAAGAAGATGAAGGCACTGAGGTCCTAGTGAGGTGACGTGCGCGGGGCGGGCCGCGAGTCAGAGCTCGACCGCTCAGATTTGTCATCATCGTAGGGACGAACCCGAGCACAAGCACCGAGCCAGCGTGGGTAGCACCTGTTGGAATGAGCATGAGGCAGATTGGCGACGCGGGTGGTTACGATGGGTGATAGTCAGGCAGGCGACAACCATAGATAGACTATGCATGGAAAGAGAACTAGCTTAGGTAAATGCAAGAATGATACATGCCACTGGGACGGGCTCGAGTGTCCTGGGGATGGTGCAGCCCGAGGGGTGCCCCCAGCAGAGTAGGCTAAAGATGCAAAAGGATACATTCCGTAGGGACAGACCGTGCGACCTGGGAATAATGCGGCTTGAGGGTCGCTCCCAGCTAAATAAACTTGGAAAATGTCACCTTGTTCCATTGACGAAGGGATGTTGGGGCAGCTGAAGATGCGTGGCGAAGGGGTTGCTCCTCATGAGCCACCGGGCTCTGATCCTCGGGAGGCTCTGGGGGTCCAGGCGGTTCCTCGAGGACCGTCTCCACCTCCGCTAGGACCGTGTCGTGCCTGGTCTCCTGGGCCGCCAGGACGCTCCGCAGGTTGCGCTGCTAGGCGGCCGCCATGCTCGGCAGGCGAATGGCATGCGAACATAGCTGTGGGGTGGGCCCTCACAACATCCCACGCACGAAGGCCACAAGAGCTCCTGAGATGCGGCCCTGTTGAGCCCTGGGATGTCGATGCAAACGCGCAGCCCGCCATCCTCGCCTGGATGGGGAGCTGCGCCAGGTGGGCGGCAGTCGCCGCGCATGGCTCTTGCTTCTTGAAGCTCCTGAGTGGTCTTGGCGATGAACTCCTGAGCGCCGAGAACTCCTCACCCGCTGTCCTTCTGAGGGAAACGTGCCGCGAAGCACGCCTCCATATGGTGCCCGAGCGCCTCCCTCGTGATGTTGGCTAGGTCTGAGGCCCTCCAGAAGAGAGCCCCCGAGCCTCGCTCGAGGAGGGCGCCGGGCGCGCCTTCCTATGCAAGGGAGGGAGGCGCCCCAGGCGCGGGCGCTGATCTTGATGTGGCACCGCTAGAGGCACCGCTCCCCCGAGGCCCCGTACAGAGTAGCTGCTCCTACTTGGGGATGGCCTCAGGAGGGTATATGGTGCCTTGGTTGTCGGGGTCTTCGATTGCTACGGCTTGGAAGGCTCGCTAGAGGGAGCACACCGCATATCTTTCTTCGCAGGGGACTGTGATGATCCCACCGCTTCCTGGCATCTTGAGGACGTTATAACCTTGGTGGGTTACTGCCATGAACTTGGCCAGCGCTGGGTACCCGAGGATGGCATTGTATGGCAGACGGATGTGGGCGACAACGAAGTCGATGAGCTCGGTGCGGTAGTTGTCATGCTGTCTGAAGGTGACAGGGAGATGGACCTGCCCTATTGGGGTGGTGGAGCCGTCGGTCACTCCTGAGAAGGGCTTGGTAGGCTGAAGCTGATCGTACGACACTCGGAGGCTGTTGAATGTCTTGAAGGATAGGATGTTAAGCCCAGCGCCACCGTCAATGAGGGTCTTGGTGACTTGAACGTTGCTGATGACGGGTGAGGCGCCCTTCCTCAGCTCTTGTGCACTTGGTCGCCAGGTTGAATAGCTCGAGAATTGTGCATAGCCCCTCATGGATGGCGAGCTCCTCCTTCATCTTGACGTCGCGGACGCCATCAGAAAACGCCGAAATGATGGCCTCGTCCGTCACCTTGGGGATCTTTGAGACGAACATTGTTGAAGCGCTGGATGTACTTCTGCAGGGTCTCTCCTGGTTGTTGCCTCGTGCGGCTCAGGTCACCCGCGGCCGAAGGCAGGTTCAGGAGCCACGAGTGAGCACCATCCTTGAGAGCCATGGGGAACCTGTTCGCCATGATTTTCTCGTTGCCGTTGGCCGCCTCGATGCTCAGCTCGTAGAGCTACAAGAACTCCGCGGGGTCGGGGGTGTCGTCGTAGCGAGGAGGCAGATCCAACTTGAACTTGCCCGGTTAGACGATGCCACACAGCTCAGTAGTGAAGGCGCGGCAGCCTGCTGTGGCCACTGGGGCCCTTTGTAGCGGTTGGGCCTGCCCCTGGTGTCCGCACCGCTGTCGCAGGCTAGCACGGCCTTGTCACGGTGGCGCCGGGAGCGCGGGAGCATTCTCTTGCGGCCGTGGAACTTCTTGGCAGCTTCCTTCTTCGCGCGCGGGTGCCCGACACGGTGGGTCACGTCGGGGGGCCACGCGCCTTGACGCCAGAGCGTCGTCTTGGTGCGGAGGTGGTGGAGGTGCTCCGTGAGCTATGTCACACGCAGCTGGCGGTGGGCGAGGCAGCGAGAGGGAGGGTGCGGGGGATCCCTCAGCGGCGCTGACGACCAGTCCTCGTAGAGGTCGTCGACCGGGCGATAGCGCAGGAGCTCGCGTGCCGTGAGCAGCGCTGCTAGCGCGTTCGTGGGAGCGCGACGAGCGTGAGACAATGAGCCGGCTGGGGTCAGCGATGGAGTGGCGGTGCGGCCATCCCGCCGCACGGAGGGGTGCCGCGAGGACTCTTGCTGCTCGTTTCCTGCCGGACCGGTGGCGGCCTTGGCGGCGGGTGACGGAGAACGACGGGGAGGCCCGCCGACGGGGGCAGTTTGAGCGACACCGCCGACAAGGGCGGCCTGGCACTCAGCGCGGGCTAACGTGTGTCTGACATGGATGCGACGAAGCGATGGGACGTGGATCGGCGGAAGGAAAGCTTCGGCCAAATGTCGGATTTCGGGTTCCAGCAAAACCCTTGAGGTTCGAACACTAGGGTGCGCACAAAGATCTCTCCTCCCCCAAGCTCACACCCTCACCGCGATCTCCAAGCTTAGTGCGTGGAACTCAGAGAACAAGAGACACATGGTTTATAATGGTTTGGGCCACTGTTGTGGTGTAATACCCTACTCCAGTGTGGTGTGGTGGATTGCCTCTCGGGCTGAGGATGAACAGTTCCAAGGGAAGAATAGCCTCCTCGGGAGAGGTGCTCTTATGCTTGGTGAGCTTGTAAGGTGGCTGGTGGTCCGAATGATCTGTCCCCTGCTAAGGTGGTGGCTAGTCCTATTTATAGAGGCCCTGGTCCTCTTCCCAAATATTGAGCGGGAAGGGATCCCACAATGGCCAAATTTGAAGGGAGACAACTAGTACAAGTTATCCTGACTAAAGGTGGTCTTCGCCTGCCAAAGGCTCTGGTGGTGACGCCATCTTGGGCTCCACGGTGACCTCCATCCTGCCGTCCTGCTGGTCTTGCTCTCGTTGCACCAATATGGAAACCTTTGCCTGATGCCTCGGGACTCCTCGCCTGCGCTTGCCTCTTTAGCACCAAAGAGGAAACGAGGACACTGCGCACGCTGGCGCCCGCCTGGTGCCCTCCTGGCCCCAGTTGTCATGGCTTACATCAAGGGAACCATGCGAGGTGCCCCTGGCCTTGATCTCTCCTCCCGTTGAGAGCCAGCCTGGTTAGGTCGCCCCCGAGGAGGTCTTGCATCATCTGCCTCGCGAGGCTTGGCCCCTCGCGAGAGTCCTGAGTGTTTGCTGGTGAAGATGGGCCGTATAGGGCCGCGGTTGGAGCCACGTCATGGGCCACAGGCAGGCAAGTCTGGGGACCCCCGTTCCCAGGACGCCGACAGCACGACGTTTCCACTCAAGTTTTAATGGCATGCCCTCACTCGGCCCCAAGTCTATCTGCTCCGAGAGACAAATCTATGCCACCAGGTTTTTCTTGGCGATCAATGACACCCAGCCATCGGGGTAACTTGTAGTCCAGAATCCATTGTGTTTTCGTCCAAGGAACAGCAAACCATGACTGAGAAACGTATTCTGGGTTCTCCAGCAGCACTCGGACTTAACCAAAGGACCGCCTCGTTTGTCCTACGAAACCTCAACCGATTTGGAGGCTAATGATGAGGGCACCTGTTACAGGTAGGGTCAGGGACCCATCATATGGAGCCCACATGGGTCCCCACACCACTATGGGTAGGTCCCTGGACCATACCAGCATTCATATGCATATATCAGGAACTCCACTCAGACGCCTCGACGGCACTCGAACGTCCACCTGTCACTCGGCTAGACAACCACCACTCGAACTAAAGATGTGAAGGACGACGTGGGAGTTGTAATGGTAGAGGAATCCAATGTCGCCCTTAAGGCGGAGTCAAGACTACCGTTACCTCTAACTGCTATAGTAGAGGCTCTTTACACGTGTAACTGATGCAATCAATGTCATTAAGTGCCCTAGCGGCACGGAGGGCATGGGGCCACGATGCACTCTATATAAGCCGCACTCCACCTCCTAAGCCAGGGTCAAGCCACCTTTGTAACTTTATCCATCAAAACGAAATCAAGCCTCGGGGCAAGGGATGTAGGGCTGTTACGTCCACCGAGAGGGGCCTGAACTCGCTAAACACCGAATGTTACACCCGCGTTGTAGCTTGGACTTGCCCCTTATTCGTACACCTAGTACTCATTTTCAGGATCTTAACACTGATAGGTGGTCAATGGACAAAGAATTAAGCATTATATCTCAGGTATGCCTATTAATGTTGGAACTAACATTATTCATACCGTGACATCAAAAAATACATCAAAGAGACCTTCTAGAACACTCGAGAACCCTGAAAAGGAAGAGGTATGCGATACGGTAAGTAAACTGACTCAAAAAATTGCATAAAAATAATGTTGTCAGTTTTGGAATATTGGAAAAAAAATAAGAAACACCCGAGAAGGTCACACAAGTGGCCAAAAGGTACCAGGGTGCGCCCGCCCGCCCTGGCGCGCTCTTGTAGATAGTCGGCCCCTTGTGAGCTTTCCTGACTGTGTTTTCTTATGGTATACTTGTCTTGGAAGATAAAAATTCTTTATATATACCCACGCACGGTTTGACCATCGCATCGTGTGTTCTTGTTTCGTGCTGTTTTCTGTCAGATCTATCAAGTCAGGCATCATGTCTTCTCCCTCCTGCAACAATGTAGAAGACGATACTTGGCTGCTAAAGATGGAGCTAAGGAGATAGGAAACAAAGGAATCCACCAAGGAGGACAAGGTCGAAGAAGTTGCAGGGGATCAAACCCAAGAAGGAGGGCAAGCCATGCCCATGGAGGAAAATGCGAAAGAGGGAGATATCCTTCAACATTTCTATGATCATCACACTGCATCTGAAATTGAAGCCCTAAGGGCCTTTGAAATGGTTTGCATTCAGAATACATATCTCACTTGTGAAGTTATTTTGTTGGAAGAGCAAAACATCGCCCTTTGGAGCATCAACCGTAGATTGGACTACCTACTAAGGCTGAAGTGCGAACCCGCCACTTTGTCACCACCATGATCATCGAAGAAAGAAACTTGAGCACACAGGTATGAGCACTCCCCTTGACTTGTTCCAAGGGGAGGTCCCCCAGTATTGTATCACCACCACTTCTATTATCTTTACCTATTTTAGTGTGATTCTTAGTTATTTCGTGATTTGGTTGAATAAAAGCTTAGGATGATCTATTTTTGGCTAGTTTTGTGATCTATCCATATATGTAATCGAGTTGAGAGGTATACAATAAAGATTAGTTTGAGTTTTTGCTTCTTTACTTTAATATTTCAATCCTAGCAATGAAAATAATGAAAAATATCATGAAAAGTAATGCAATTACATAACGAAAAGTATAAGTGGTAAAATTTATTGAGAGTTGAGAAACATATCATTGTTCAATGATGCAATTCATGAAAGAATTAAAAAGGGAAGAGACGATTCACATGCAAATATACCATCTTGGACATCATTTATGATTGTGAGCCTCATTAACTATTTTATGCCAAATTGTTGATGTTGGACAAGGAAGACAATGTAATGAATTATGTTTACTTATATTCACATAGAAGTTATATTTTCGTAGATCCTCCAACATGTGGTGCTTGCCCAACATCTTTGCTAGCCGAAAATTGGCACTAAGTAAAGATACTACATGTGCATCCAAAAACCATAAACCCAATTTCATGTTATGAGACACTGGTACGCGCCAGTGCAATACAAACGGTTTTTAACCCCTTTCCGCGATGGCATTTGGAACCGTCACCAAGTGAGTGTGGGCGATAAGGGGTCCTTCCCACATGACCCAGAAACCGTCGGGGATAGGGAGCTAAGATTCATGTACAGTACTCCTACTCGTTTGTGCTCACATTGCGATCGCAGTCGATATTCTGTGGTGCTACATTTACGATGTGCGGCCCATCACAAACGGTTCACTATTATAGAACGTGTACGATAAGCATACAATCACACACATTTAATTTTCCCAAACCGCATGTGATAACTAATTAATAACATTAGCTAATCGTCGTACGAGTGTCGGACAGGATTACAAAACGTCGGGCCGTCGTAACATCGTCGTACACAACAACTATCGCACACGCTATTCTGTGGTGCAATGTTTACGATGCATACTTCATTAGAAACAGTTCATGGTTGTGAATCGTGTACGGTAAGGCAACTAATACAAACGTTTAGTTTGCCTGCGCTTTGTGATATTTTCCGACATCACACACGCTTTCAAATGGCAACTGTGTGCATGCTTGCACACATTTCCTCTCTATGAACTGTGTCGTATTATGGTGTATATCGCAAACATTTGTGTTTTACCAACCGTGTGTGCCGTAACAACCTGGAGGGCGTAATTTCACCATAATTTAATTGTTGTTATTTCAAATTGTACCAGATTTGGATTTGAATTGGAATGTATGTTGTAGCTTTATTCATATCCATCAGGTTCAAACAACCAATGCATTATTCGATTCATAGGTACATATGTTAAATAATTACATAAGAACCAAATAAAGAATGATGAACCACAGTTGTATACTTGTACTATTAAAGACGGTAAAGAAAGAGGTGAAATACATTCTGGTTGCTGAACAAGGTGAAGCGGAATGCCCATATTGTGCCCTCCTCCATGCAGAAGGCACGCACGACTCTAGTCCAACCGCATGTGATGGCCGACCGCCCATCCTTCATGGTCTTCCTGAAACATCTAGGAAATAATCATGTTCTGGTAGAAATACTTTAACCTTTGCATGCCCACCAATCATGTAGTTTGAGAGGTAATCTTGAGTAATCTGCTTTGGCAACCACTGCAAAGGAAAAAGATTCAGACATTGTCATCTAACACAACTCATTATGGCCAATAAAAAGAAGGTTGCAGAGTTCTTACTTACCATCCTGTAGTTCGCTGTTATCTTGGATAAAGTGTAAACAAATAGTTTAGTTGCCTTCTTTTGACCCATTTTACTAACAATCTTTATCAGCTTCCTCACTTGATGCCGGTTCATCGATATCTCATTGCCCCATATGCAGTAAGGGTCGAAGCGCGGATCTTTACCAATGACATATGTACCTAGAAGCACCAAGTTAATATTGGAAGCTAAACAGCAATTGCACGAGTATGTAGTACAACACTCTATTATAATATCTTATAACATCCAATATACTCACATATTAGATGAATTAACATCTTATATTATGGACCGGAAGGAGTTTATTGCATTCTTACAAATTATCGGCTGATTAACTGCTGCTGTACCCATGGGTTAGAGTTAGTTTGAGCTAGTCCCTGCTCAAATATCCCTAAAGTATATCCCAACATGACGGCTAGTTTGAGCTAGTTGCACCTAACCCACCCAAAAAACATATCCAACCCAAGAGGTGCTAATTGGAGCTAGTTCTCCTAGTGCATTTGTTGTCAATCTAACCCTGTCATCCAAACACCTCTTTGGATGGAGTTAGTTCAGGGTTAGTCATGACCTAGAAACTAACTCTAACCTCTAGCTAAGTTGTGTATCCAAACAGGGTTGTGTTGTTGTTTTTGTTGCTGCTGCTCTTGTACGTATATCTAGACATCACCAGAACATTAAGGTAACACTCTTCCTTGTTGCTATGTAGCCTAGGATTCCATATTTAGACATTAAGTACAGTGCATGTTGCTATGTAGCATTAGATATATTGCATATGGACCTATTTAACTTAATGATAAATGGGTTACAAATATATTCAGTTAAAAGTTCGATTCACCGATTAGTCGCTTATCAGCCCCCGGCCTATATGGTACCAGCTACCGATATCCTGAACAGTGAGTATATAAGCCATGGGATGAAACTAACATCGATGGAAAACAACATTCGTTGCCAAAATTGTCCTGTGTAGGTACATCGAGAGGCATGTTAAGCACAACAGGCTAAACATCAACCAAAATTATCCATGTCAGACAAAATAATATCCAAAAGATAGCTTCAGTGTGCAGGTTTAACCACGCTAGTAAAGCAAAACAAGTGGAAAGGTGTGCTAACCACAACATGCCTAAAATTTAACAACAAGCAAACATAGTCATTCAAACTGGTATTGTGCCGGTCTAAGTACACATGTTATTGTTAAGTAAAAATGGAAAGGCGTGTTAACTACAAGATGCAGCAACCAAATCTAGTCATTCATAGTGGTATTGTTGAAACTGGTACTGATAAATTGAACCACAGAGTTCATACTTGCACATATAGAACATCATGTTGTGAATAACTGGAATAAACAAGGCATACTATGAACAACCAAAGATAGCATTTGAAACTGGACATATGCTAACTACAAACAACCGAACAATCAAAAAACTTTAGAAGAGGCATATGATAGCTATAACAGGCTTAACAGCAAGAAAATATATGCAGTCCTATCAGTATGTTTAAAACTGGATTGATGAAATGTACTGTAGAGTAAACAATTGCACATATAGAGCATCATGTTGTGAACAACTGAAATAAACAAGGCATACTGCAAACAACCAAATATAGCAATTAAAACTGGACATATTCTCACTACACTACAAAAGGGACTCGACAAAACAAATCATGGGTTTCCCCCTGTGAAGAGGCACGGCAAAACAAATCATGGGTTTCCTCACTTGTCATAGAAGGGCTCATTCCCGTGGGAAGAGCACGGACCCTGGATGCGCTCCATGTTATCGCAGATGGGCTCCTTCCCCTTGGAAGCGCATGACTGTAGGGTGCCCTCCCTGATGTCGCAGACGGGCTCTTTCCCCTTGTAAGAGCAGATGGGCTCTTTCTCCTTGGAAGAGCCGGAGAGGGTTCCCTCCTCGTGATCGCCGTCGATGAGGTATGACTTGGAAGCTGTGGATCCCAAGCCAGCGTCACAGAACGTGTCCTTCAGAAATGACAAAAGTGGCTCGCTGGCGATGTAGGATGGCAAATAGTTGACAGCGAGCTAGAGTAGATCAGCGACGGGGCCATGGATGAGATCGATGGCGGTTGAACCCGAGGGGTTGGGGGTGGGACACTTAACCTGTGACATATCCCGCCTCAGGTCGTCGCTGTCAATCACCTCGATGTCATAGCCGGCGTCCGAGATATACCCGCATACTCTAGCCCGTTGCTTGAGTGCCTGTGGCCATTAATGGTCATCAGCTTCCTCGATGATGTCGGTCGAAGAGACTGCGATACACCTCTTTTGGGCCAGTCGCTCCTAGAGCTCCACGGGAAGCGTAGCCTGGCTTAGGCTGCGATGCTCTAGAGTGGGGGATGGGGATCTGTGGGAAAGGAGGCGTATGGCAGACGTCATCTAAGAAACTCAGGGCGCCCTGGGTATGGAGATGGGTGGGTAAGATGCATGGGAAACCGACAGATGTTGACAATGGAGGCCTTGCGGCCGCAGCGGCGGGGAAGTTTCTAGGGTTTCCAGTGAGGGAGGGGGTGTGTGTGTGTGTGCCCGCCCGAGGAGGTTTTGGCGGGGGTGTGTTTGAGGAAATGATGCAAGTACTAAAAGTTTTACTACGTGCGAGTCAAACGCAGGAGTGAAATGCCGAGGCTATTGAAAATTTTGATGATGGTGCATCGCACACAGCCCGGATATAACACCGTGTGTTACAAAACAGAAAATCCCTCGAGGCGGGCAGATATTTTCGAGGGATGCAGGCGGGATTGGGAACAAGAAACATCACACACGGTCCCGAGATAACAACCGTGTGTTGTAAAACAGAAAAACCCTCGAGGCGAGCAGATATTTTCAAGGGATGCAGGCGGGATTGGGAACAAGAAACATCACACACAGTTCCGGAGATAACAACTGTGTGTTATGAAACAGAAAAACCCTCGAGGCGGGCAGACATTTTTGAGGGATACAGGCGGGATTGGGAACAAGAAACATCACGCACGGTCCGGAGATAACAACCGTGTGTTATGAAATAGAAAAACCCTCGAGGCAGGCAGATATTTTTGAGGGAGACTGGCAGGATTGGGAACAAGAAACATTACACACGGTCAAAACACAATAAACTAGCGGGGTGACCCATGCATTTGCGTGGCCATATTTTTATATATTACCATATACAATGTAAACTCTCTCATGTCAATTTTTTATCTTCCATATACTTATTAATTGATTTTCTGTCTCTACAGAATTATATTTTCTGGTTTTCGATTCCGTAGCAAGATTTAAGTTCAACTTCTAAAAAGTAGCCAATATACATAGCTTGTGAACTCATGTTTTATTGTTGACGTAGAAACTATAATAAAAAAGCTCATATGTTTTATTGGTTGATTTTTCTAGAAGTTTTAGACAATTATAATATTTAGTTTTTTTCTTATGGGGTTCGTTTATTGTAGGATTATATCCTTGAACTTTTTCAAGGTTTCCTTCACACTATATTTCATATTTAGGTTTCCATCCACTTAGAACTCTTAATAATATCTTTTTTTGTCCAATGGAGAAACCAAACAACCTTTTGTGCAACCACATTTAATGAAAATACTAAATAACATGTTTCGATGTTCACGGTAATATAGTGAAACTGAGGCATTGCCTTTATATCTCTTCCACTCATTCATTGGTTTCTTTTCATTGTCATTTTATTAGGAGATATTCAGTAAATGTTAAATCTTAATAATTTTCTTCCAAATCTTACTGTTTTTAGTATTTAAATAAAACTTTCGTCGTCTGCCCCCACGGCATCCTCGTTGGTCATATTGTAGTCATGTTTTTTATTTAAACTACTTCATGGCCAACATATTTTCTACTGTGTTCATATTCTTGTGATTAGCTTTGTTGCTTAGATATCTAAGTGAAATATGAATATCATCTCCGTATTTTTTAGAAAATGCTAAGATACAATATTTCGTTCTCTTTTCTAGCATGCATGAATTGAACGGTGATGTATATGCGGATGTGCATATGCAAGATAAACAGGAAGGAACCCTAACAAAAAGGATAAACAGGAAGGCAGGAAATAACAAAAGCACGAAAGTGTTCATAAATTTTTGGTCATAGATATGTAAGAGATAGAAGGAAAGTATATAACGTCATTTGTGTGACATCCGTCATTAAAATCTGCTTGGTTCCTCGTAATTATATCAACTTGCTTTGTTTGCTTCTAACCTTCAGTACTATATCTAAAACCGTTCTTTGCTGTGTCTGTGATATGATCGTTCACAATCTTACATAGAGAAAATATAGTTTGGAACAATCTAAAAAATCAGAATTCCTTGTTTTGGAGCTAGTTATTTTTTCCATGAATCATGTCTTGAGAGTTATAAGAAAAGGGGTACACAAATGAAACATACCTTGTGAATGTGGCTCCATGCGGCCGGCCAGATGCTCATTGCTGGGCGGAGGAACTTGGTTCACATGGTCACATTTAAAAGAGAAAGAGAAAAGCTGAATTGAGAGAACAAATCAAGGGACCTTTCTCTAATTCTTTCTGTTTAGCAAATCTGATTGGAATTAAACACCAACTGTCGTATATTCCGAACATTCATAGCTCATCTCAGCCGATCTTTCAACATGTGTATGTCTATGAGGACGGTTTGTCTAATTCATTCTATAGTTTATCTTCTTTCGTATGTGTACGCAATAGGCTCGATTCTATGAATCAAACATAAGAATTATTCATATGTGACAAATGTTGTACGTAAAATATTCATATTTTAATCTCGACTATTGAGTATAATGTTTATTAGGAAAGACGAGATAGACTAGGATTTGTTCTGGCTTGTCTTGTACTCTAAGTAGATCATTGTACTTCTATATATATGCCCACGAGGCTCAAGCAATACAACAAACTATTCCACCAAATTCCTCTCTCCCTTCTAACATCGACCATTCTAATATTTGAGGGAATGCCATCCGACACACTTTATTTCATCATAGAACTATCACATCATTTACAAAGTCTGGAAGTAAAAGAGTCATACATTGCTAATTTTGATTCATACGTTGACTTAGCTAAATTGTGGTTGGTCTCCAGGCCAGCTGTTTTTTTCTGACGAAAGAAACATGTGCATGTAACTATTGGTATCCAGCCCAGCCGGTTTTTTTTCAATTTTTCTAGGTTAGTCTGGCCAATATATTTGTAGAACAGTCCGACTGGTATCTACCGGGCCGTTGTTTTGTCTTTCTTAGATCAATGTTGCGACGTATGCCTTCCTTCAGACTCTAACTTTGAATTGACCCGAAAGAATTGTCCAATCCGTTTGAGAGGAAAATTAATGCCTTTGATTAGCACGTACAGTACATGCATTGGTTTTTTTCCTTTAAAACCACGTACGTGCAGTAGACTCCCTTTTTTCTTGAACTTAGCGGACTCCTTTTCTAAAAGGCATGTATGGGGACTGCCCAAGGATGGAGTGCTCTGGCGATGGCGACGGCGACTCCCCGCCCGCAGTGGACATCGCCCACGCCGCCCCCTCCAGCCTCTGCACCGCCTGCTCCGGCCGTGGCGTCGCTCCCTTCGCCCGCCCCGTCCCTGCGCCCTGCCTTCGGCAGGCTGACCTCGCCGACGAGGACCTGCTCCCCTCTCCCGCCACTCCCCGTCGCACTGCACATCCCGGCCGGGCCGGTGGCTTAGCCCCCATGTGAGGGGTTCTAGCTCCTGCTCGCGGCTGTCGCGGTCGCCGACGTCGCCTTTGAGCTCCGCTCGGGCTAATGGGAGGGAAGGCACGACCTTGCGAAGCAGTCCAGCCCGCCTCCGGCGCAATCGGACCTCCGGAGTGGCCGGCCGCTCCAACAGGGGCCCGGCCCTCACGTCGTGGCGCCACGCGCTAGCTGACCCGCGCCTGCGTTCGGTGTCGGCTCCAGCCTCTCCGGCGGCTCGCCATGGCCCGGTCCCCTCGGCCCCTTTGGCTTGGTCTTCCCCATTCCGCCCATTCATCACCATGTTCGGGTCATCCTCCCTTCGCTTCCAAGCTTCCCGGCCCCTTTGACGTCCCTGGCTGGCCATCGCCGGCGGCGTGCTGGCGGCGGCGGTGACGCCTGCCCCTCCGAGGGAAACCCTATGGGTTCCATCTCCTCCACTCCCCCTGGGCCGTCACTCGCCCGAGCCTGGCCTTTTGGTCCGTGGCCCAGCCCACCAGGCACTGTTGGACCGGCACGCCTCTTGGACTAGGCCGGCCTGCGGCTGCTGAGCCGCCTCTGTGCCCTAGGCCCGCGGCTCCAGTGGCCTCGATATGGCTCCCCCGAGACCTCCCGACCGCCTCGTCTCCCCCCACCCCCGCCGCCACCCTCGACTCGTCGCGCGCCTCTGCTTCCCCGCTCGACGTGACTCTCCCCTCTCCCTCCCCGCTAGCCGCCGTGGGTGCCTCTCCCCCTCACCTGCCTACCTCGCCGCGGCTGGCCATGCCCCGCGAGTGGGACAACGGTGAGGCCTGGCACAGTCGACGCGCCGAAGATCACCGCGACCCCCCTCGCTCATCTCCCGACACACTTCGCTGTGAGGAGGAGCTCCCACGCGAGCTCCGAGAGCTCCGCGACGGCCGCCACGACGACCGATGTTCTCCGTCCCACCGTGACAACCGGGGACGCTCCCGCTCCTGGCCCACCGGCATCCTCTGGGGACTGGTGCGCCCGGCGCCGCTCGCCGTCCCCGACCCCTCATCGTGGCCGGAGCCCCACCCCGTCCCACTCGGCACGCCTCCCGTCTCCCCACTCCCAAGCTCAACCGGCCGCACCTGCATCCCGGAAGTATCGCCCGCCCCCCACGGCCGCTCCTTCGGCCGGCCTCTGCTGCCACACCGGGCGGCGGCCCATCCCGCGGCCGCCAGGGCATCGCCAAGAGGAAGAAGCGTTGCGGCCAGTCCCGGGTGCCCCCTCCACCCCGGGCCCCGTCTCCAACCTCCCTCGCCCCCCTGCTTCAACTGCGGGGTGGCTAGTCTCTTGCAAGTCAACTATGTCAACCCCCAGTGTTACTACATCTGCAAGGATCCTGGCCATGCTGCCCTCGTGTGTCCGGATAGACCGGTGACCTCGGACCTCATGATGTATGGTCACGGCATCGAGGGGCTGGGCTTCTTCCCTCTCGAGGTCCTCGACATCCCGCCCCCAGCCCCACACTGCAGGCTATTCTCACTGTGGTCAACATTCGTCTACTGTCGTAAGTGGGACTGGGTGGTCACTCCTACCGCTGGCTACATCCTCACCGTGGTCTTCCCCGACTCTGTCAGCTAGGGATACGCCACCCGCAGTGGCCGGATCACCCTCGCCCTCAACCAACTCATCGTCGACATCACCGAGCCAATCCCTGATGCGAAGGCGGTGGCCGTTCTGGATACCGCTTGGATCCTTGTGGTCGGCCTCCCCGACATTGCCCGGTCGGAGCCCGTCATCCACCAGATGTATAATAAGCTCATCACGGTCACCATATACATTTTGTGGTGCTAACCAACCTGTGGTTGGATGGTTAGGAGGACAGTGGTTTCCTCAGCCCACCAGGGTCAAAGTCCGGGTGCTCGCATTTATCCCGGATTAATTTCAGTATTTTCCAGAGATGTGCGTTCAGTGGGAGGAGACGTTCGCCTCAACTACGAGGCACCCATGGTGACTTCGTAAAATCTCAGGATCATATGTTGGCTCACTCTCTCGAAGGTGCTCATAGGGGTAAGGTCTGTGTGTGTGCACTTATAGCAGTGAGTGTTTGCGTGTATTTATGAGAGCTTGCGTATGTACTGTGTTAAAAAAATACATGTCGTGATTATAAGGTCACTAGCTCACCCATACAACTCCATATTTTGTTGACGACATGATCAATTGACCAGTCAGACGTTCCATGTGGCGCAACTAGTGTTGCACCATCAGCGCGGCGCGTATATGAAACAAAGAAATGGTAGTTTGTGTCAGATGTTGGGTTCCGGCAAGCCCTTAAAAGTTTGAACACTGGGTTGCGCGCGAAGTCTTTCCCACCTACCAATCTACGCCCTAGCTCGCTAAGATCTCGCGGACGAACTCGACGAACTAGCAACACAGAAAGACATGAGATTTATACTGGTCCGGGTCATCGTTGTGGTGTAATACCCTACTCCAGTGTGGTGGTGGTGGATTGCCTCTTGGGCTGATGATGAACAGTACAGAGGGAAGAACAGCCTCCTGAGGTTGAGGTGTTCTTGTGCTTGGTGACTTAGCGGGTGAGAGCTGGATGAACTGCTCGATCCCCCCTACTGTGGTGGCTCGCTCTACTTATATAGGCCTTGGTCCTCTTCCCAAATATTGAGCAGGAAGGGAGCCAACAACGGCGGGCAAATTTGAAGAGGGACAACTAGTACAAGCTATCCTGACAAAAGTGGTCTTTGCCTGCGAAAGGCTTTTGTGGTGACGCCGTCTTGGGCTCCATGATGACCTCCCTCTTGCCGTCCTCCTGGTCTTGGTCTCGTTGCACCAATATAGCAACCTTTGTCTGATGCCTCGGTACTCCTCGCCTGCGCTGGCCTCCTTAGCACCAAAGAGGAAACAAGGATCGCCAGACGCCGGGCGCCCGCCTGGCGCCGATCATCATGGCTCACGTCACGAGAGCCTCGTGAGGTTTGCCCCGCCTTGATATCTCCGCTCCTCGTGAGCCCGCCTGACTAGGCCACTCCTGAGGAGGTCTTGCATCGTCCACCTCGCGAGGCTTGGCCCCTCGCGAGGGTCTTGGATGCCTTGTTGATGAAGATGGGCCATACGGCCTGCTGGCTTAGCCACGCCGTGGGCCGCAGGCAGGCAAGTCTGGGGACCCCCTTTCCCAGAACGCCGACAGTTTGAGTCTCTACTGTATTAATAAAATACATTTTATGGTGATCATACGGTCACTTGCTCACCATACAGCTTCGTAATTTGTTGATGACACGATCAATTGACCAGTTAAACGGTCCACATTCCGCAGCGCAAATTACCATGGGCCCACCCGTTAGTGTGTATATGAAAGACAGAAATGGTAATAAATTAGTGGTCGGTGCGGATTCGAAGTCGTGAGACCTCTGGTTGGCAGCCCGCACCCCCTAACCACAGCGGACAAGGATCGCCTTGTGATAATAAGCTGAGCAGACCGTTTTAATTGCACGAACGCATGAGCCACTGTGGTGAATACAAACTCATCGCGCATGCACACAAACACGCCCGCAACGCCTGCATGCATACATGGAATACTCACACGTACCGATTTAGCGACACTTCAGTTGACTGAATCGACTTTTGGGTCAGTCAATTTTCAGGGGGGTGAGGGGCTCGTCAGAGTTAAGGAAGAACTAGCCGTAGCAGGGAGGGGGGCTCGCCGGAGAGGTACCCCGCTATCTATCTTAGGGTTCAAGGTGGGGGCGGTGGGGATCGCCGGTGAAAAAGCTCGGCACCGGGGCCTAGAGGATGGCAGGCGTGGCGGACCGGCGATGGGGGAGTGGTTTCGGGTGGGCGGGGCGAGGCGGCGCTGGAGGGCCGCCAGCCGCGGGCGGTGGGGGCCGGCGGCGAGGCCGGTAGTGGCTGGCGGCTCAGGGGCGTGGAGGTTCAAGATGAACTGCAGGACCTTGATTTCATATCCAACTGCTGGAAAATCGACTGAGCGGAGATAAAAAAAGTCAGTCGACTGACGTGTAGCCTCACCCCGCAAATACAAATGCACGCACGCAACACTTGCACGAACACACACACGCATGCAGGCGTGCAACACTGACCCATACACATGCACTCATGGACACACGCACACACGCACACATGCATGCAACATTGAAACCTACACATGCACGCACGTAACACTCGCACGCCTGCATGCACACAACACATGACGCAAGACACACGCTCAACCAATACGTGCATGCACCCTTTGTTAAGGACATGGACTGTTATGGGTATTAATCAAGCTTATTTGTGATAAGCAGAACATTGATGTTTGCATCAGTCTTTATGAATCACAATGTATCGAACAGGCTATCAACATATATATGAAAAATTTAAAATTCTCTTATATTATATAGTAGGCTTATCTACATGAAATAGATGACATCACACTCAATGAATAATAATCGGTTTTTGAAATGCCCACTCCTGACCGCCCTGGCCCACCAAAAGCTCCTCTGCCGTGCGCTACCTGCGTTGGGTCACTGACATACAGGCCAGGTACCCAACGAGCCCATACGTCTGTGGAAGAACGACGCAATGTCGTACGTCAGAGTCGAGGGCGCCGCTTGCTGCACGCCCGACTGCACACGCCTCTTTCCACATTCAAACGCCTCCATGGAAACTGTGTGGCAGCCGAGAAACCCACTCTAGACACACATACGTTCATGAACAGGCCAGCATTAAGCGTAACGCCGGCCGAACTCCTCCCGTTCGCCGTCAATTTAATCTCATATTTAAATGAGGCCAGACGCCGGCACACCTCCACCACTCCCCTAGCTCCTCCTTCACCATTTTGTCCACTCTTGCAATGTCTTATGAAGAGTAGTTATCCGGCATCCAAGCCGGCTGGGTGGCCCGCCGAGCCTGCCGGATACGAGCTATGCAGCTCGCTAGTCCATCTCCTTCGCCTCGCCCGACAGAGCCAGTTGCCACCCCAAGCCGGCACGCGGTTCAGCAACTCGCCGCTCTAGGCCAGCTCGCCGAGGAGCGGCGAGCTGCTCCATGCCGGCTCGGCGGGGAGCACGGGCGTCGTCGCTGCCGTCCACGTTGCCGCCTCGTACCGCGCATCCCGTCTCTGCGACCGCGTCTCCCGTTTCTGTGGTCGAGACTCCCATGCATGCGGCCGCGAAATGCAATAAGAGACAGAAGACGGGTGCGCAGAGAGCGATGAGTCAGTGGTCGGCGCCTCCGTGTCCGCCGCCATCAACGAGGAGAAGTAGAACACGGGAGGCCGCCGCCGCTTGGATCCAATGAAGGCTATCGCGGAGGCGACGCCAATGTACACAACATGTGTCTTGCCGGATCCTTTTGTTGCGAGGACCTTCATCGACCCCGCGTGGGCTCCACGAAAGGGGAGAAGCCCCCTTCCATCTCCATCTTGGGCATCAACCAATGATGTTAGTTAAGCAGTGGGGAAGCGAGTCGTCCTTTGCGCTGAAGCATATACCTCCGGGGCTCCCGGCAGTTCGGTGATTGTGCTGCTGGACATGAGGAAGACAAATGGATCGGCGGGAGACCATTTAGGCTAGGTATTATTATACCTGTGCTGTTCAGGAATAGCACCGCTTAGTTGATTTGAATCTAATGATATCTGTCATGTTTCTATGAAAATCCGTTATTTTATATGAATTCCATCATTATTTATATGAAATATCGCCGTGTTTGCATGAATTTCGTCCGGTTGGTTGAGTTGTTGTCAGAATGTGTGCGACTAGGGTTGGATGGCGTAATTTACGGGTCACCGGTCGGTCTGCGGCCGGCTCGGGCGTCGTGGTGGGACAAAAAAGCACAGCTCGTGCGAGCTCATCTCCACCGCACGCTCTGGAGGATGCATGAGCACCCGAGCTCTTCCTCGCTCATCGATGGCAAAGGCACGGGTGGACAAAAGGGTCGCCAATATTTTGGCTACCTCGGACAAGATCCAAATAGCCCCTCCCAGCCCCACCCCTCCCAGCACATTCAAATCCCTCGTTCGCCGTAATATTTTGCCATGTGTTGTTTTCATGGAATAGCAAGATGCCCGTGCATTGCATGGAACATCAAGATGCATTTTTTTAGAAAACACCTGTTGTGGTTGACCCATGCAGGAGTAATCCCATGTGTAAAAACTAATGATATCACGAGAATTTGATCAAAAAAATGGTATCTCGAGAATTTCATCGAAAAATGATATCTCGAGAAAGATGAGAGATAACATGAGGAGGAGTTGGGCCTGGTGGTGACTGGTGGTCGGACTGGGCGGAGGCATGGTGATGGATGGTACCGGAAGCGGCCACCATGCTAGATTGTTCCAGAGACTTCCTTTTTTAATTGCTCAGCAATGAGGTTCTGGGAGATAAGGATGAACGAGGCAAGACCTTATTTCTAAATGTGGAGAGAGGTGAGGGTATCTTTTGTAAAATTTTCATAGTTTACTTTCTATCCGTCAGATATAGATCGGACGGTCTATATTACAAGATGGCAGGCACACCATCATCACAAACTCGGTTTTTTAATAAGAGTAGAGATATTTTGCTGTGTGAAAACAAATTTAAATATGAATGAATAATCGGTGTCCGCGGTCTTCTGCCGGGAGCCCAGGACACGGTTGGATGGCCTCATAGTAGTAGTAGTGTCGAGTACTACTTGTACTACTAGATAGAGAGTGTTTAGTACTGTATCTACATACTAATTGCAACACATGCATGTGTTAGCAGTGTAATGACCAGATATGGATTTGATGGTAAGACTTGTGTAAGTTGGTGTCATATTATTCCTCTAACATGTGGTCAAAGTTAGCCTCCAAAACGCAGTTTATACCCTATATGGATTGAGGGAGTACATGCATTGCCAAGGTTTCTCTTAATCCTTGTGTGCAACATTTTTATTGAAGCTTGAAATGTAAAAAAAACATGTGAATGGGAGGGACTACTACAACCCTTCCAAAAGAACTGTAGTACTAATGGTATCGTACTCCCTCCATTCACCTTCTCACATGCTCAGTACTTTTGCGAACTATGGAAGTAAGAAACTTATTCCACCACTCAGCATCTATTATGGATGCATTGTGGATTTGAAATTGATTCATATAGACCGGAAAGTAGGAACTTAGGGCATCCACAATGTATGCTTTTTGTTTCCTCTAAGCCCTCTCTCCTCTTAGAGGGAGGCCTCTATACATTGCATGAACTGCCTCTAACAAAAAATTGGCTAGCATCATGTCTAAACTTAGAGGCTGCCTTTAACAATGTAACAATCCATCTGGTCCCAATTGTCATCCCTAGGAAGCATAAGAAAGTAGGAGTACAAGAAAAGTAGTACTGATTGGACAAATGTGTTGCTAATCAATACTTTTTAAATTTCTGCTAGGGCCCACCTTAGAGGCTGGTTAGAGTCTCTATACATTGTTGTTCTTTCATTTCAGAAGAGGCAAACCATGTGGGGCCTACCTTAGAGGCAAGGCTCTATACATGGGAGATGCTCTGTACATATTACTTTTGATGTGTCCCGTCAACTCGGAGAACGAGGAGAAGCTTGCTTAGTAAGCCGCTTCCCCCGCCCACGGGCGCGGTGGCTCGCACAGTCGCAGGACGAGGAGAAGCTTGCTTACTATGCCTACGCCCGCTCCCTCTGTAACACCCCGGAAGTAACTTTCCATATTGTAACTCCAACTCTTGCCATTTTCGGCATTGTGATATGATATTCCCTCCGTGGTTGGGTTTTTCTTCATTTTGCATTTTGTCCATGTCATGCATTTCATATCATGTCATCATGTGCATCGCATTTGCATACGTGTTCGCCTCATGATTCCGAGCATTTTCCCGTAGTCCGCTTTTGCAATCCGACACTCCTATCTCCCCGTGGTTCCTTTTACGTTTTTCCGTGTGCGGGTACTAAACCTTCTCGGAATGGACCGAGGTTTGTCTAGTGGCCTTGGTATACCACCCGTAGACCACCGGTCAAGTTTCGGGTCATTTGGAGCTCGTTTGGTACTCCAACGGTTAACCGCACTCTCGCAAAGGCCTCTTTTAAGTTGCAGCCCAACACCTCTCCAAACCAGCCCTATAACCCATCTAAGTCACTTCCATGCTCTCTGTCGTTCGATCACGATCGTGTGGGCGAAAACTACACCTCATTTGGACTCTCTTAGCTCCCTCTATGCCTATTTAAGCAAACCCCCCTCCAAATCCGGATCATTCCACCCCCAAACCCTAAAAATTTACCCTCCGCGCCGCCGGACACGTCCGGCCCGAGGCAGCGTCCGCCCGTCGCCGCCCGGCCAATCCCGAGCTGCCACGTCGCCGCCCGGGCGCCCCATCGCCCTTCGCCGCCCGCCCTGAGGCCAATGGCCTCGGGCAGACGCCCGCCCGCGCCCGGCGCCCGCCGCCCTTCGGCCGCCGCCATGACCCAGCTCCTCCGCCGGTCCGGCCCCTCGCCGCCACGCCCGTCGCGCCTCCCTCCGGCGAGCCCGGCCGCCGCCCAGCGCCCTCGCGTCACGCCGCCTGCCAAACCACCCACACATGGCGACCTCTCCTCCTCCCTGCCGAGCCCGGCCGCCGCCTTCCTCCTCCTCGCCCGGGCTCCAGCGGCTCCGCCGCCCGCCGCCCGTCGCCGACCGGATCGGCGGATCCGATCGGGTCCGAGACCGTTGACTTCTCTTCCCCCTCCTATTTTTTTCTCTAAGTTATTTTTGCATCTATTGTTATTTTGTTGCATTTTCGAAGTAGTGTATCTTTGCATCTGTAGGTCCATTTTGCGCGTATGGTATGTCAAAATGTTCGTCTCGAAGAATGTATCATTTCATCTCATTGCATCATTTTCATTTGAGCTTATCTTGATGCCCGAAATTCTGTTGGAAGAGTGTTATGTGATGTTAGTTCCTGATTTTTATCAGAACTTGCACTTTTGTTATTTTTGCCATGATTAATGTGTGCACCCTATGTATTTGAGTCCTACATGTGTTTTGTAATATTCCATGCCATCTTTCCATGGGTGTATGCCATGTATTTTTGTGATCTATGTGGTGACTAGAACAAGCATGCAAAGTAGGTGTCCTGATGTTGCTGTTTTCAGCTCTGTTTTGCTGATATTTTGATGTCATGTTAACTTGATGCTACCGAAAGATCCATGCATATTTTGAGATACTTCAGTAAGGATGTTTTGTTAAACATGTCTTGCTCTAGACATCCTTGTCCTTGTTTGCAATTATGGTGTACCATAGATTGAGTCAATCGAGCTCTACTTTTGCTATAAAATGTTTCCTGGCAAATTGTTTACATGTTATTCAATTTTGCTAAGGTTGTTGTGGTTGATCCATGTATGCTATGTTATTGATCTTGCCATGTATGTCTTCTATGCCATGTCTTATTGATGTATGTATGCCTAGTTTATCATATAAGGCTCTGTAGTGAGTGCATCGAGCTCTTAAACATGCCTACTTGTTATCAGTTTTTGACATGCCATGTTGCTGAATCTGTTAACGAAACTTTCAATATTGACATGGGTGTTACTATATTTTCGGTTCCTTTTTGGCTTATGGTCAGTAAGGGACATTTGTTCTATGCTTTGAGTAGATTCATGCCGTGCCTTGTTTTGCTATTTTAAGTTCTTGTATCATGTAGTTTGGCTGCTCTGAACATTGCAACCTGATGCTGTTTTTGACATGTCCAGCCTGATATTTTGTGCACTTTTGCCATGCTTGTTTGAACCTGTTATGATGTGAATTAGCCGTAGCTCAGTGCTCATCTTTTGTCAAGCATCTTGTGTAGATCATTGCCATATACTTTGTTGATACGTTTGGGTGCAGTAGCTTAATTTCTTGTTGCTTGCTAAGTGGCATCATGCTGTTAATGGCAGATTTGTGCCATTCTTGTTTTGCTTGTCATTTCCAAACCGTGCATCCGATTCCGGTGATCTTTATATTGATTTCAACCGAAATCATCTCATCTTTCCAGTGGCATACTTGGTTTGCCAAGTTGATGCCTGGTTCATCATTTTCCTTCCGGAGCGCGCATACGCATTGCATATCACATCCCGCATATCATGCCATGTTTTGCATCATGTTGATTGTGCATTGCACCGTGATTTATTGTGGTTCCTTTGTTTGTGTTGTTGCTTTGGGTAGAGCCGGGAGACGAGTACGTGAACGAGGAACCTGTTGAGAACGCTTACGAGGATCAAGCTTTCGACAACTCGAGAACATTGCGTGCAAGATGACCATACCCTCGAAATCACTTCTATCTTTGCTATGCTAGATGCTCGCTCTTTTGCTATGCCTATGCTGCGATGCCTACCACTTGCTATTTCATGCCACCCATATTGCCATGTCAGCCCCTAACCATCCTTTCCTAGCAAACCGTTGATTGACTATGTTACCGCTTTGCTCGGCCCTCTTATAAGCGTTGCTAGTTGTAGGTGAAGTCAAGTTTGTTCCTTGTTGGAACATGGAGATGTTGTTCCTTATTGGAACATGTTTACTTGTTGGGGATATCACAATATATATCTGCTATAATTAATACATCTATATACTTGGTAAAGGGTGGAAGGCTCGGCCTTATGCCTGGTGTTTTGTTCCACTCTTGCCACCCTAGTTTCCGTCATACCGGTGTTATGTTCCTTGATTTCGCGTTCCTTACACGGTTGGGTGATTTATGGGACCCCCTTGACAGTTCGCTTTGAATAAGACTCGTCCAAAGAAGGCCCAACATTGGTTTTACCATTTGCCACCTAAGCCTTTTTCCCCGGTTTTCGCGAGCCCGAGGGTCATCTTTATTTTAACCCCCGGACCAAGGCGCCTTCGAGTGCTGGCCCAAACTAGAGTGCTTTGCAGCGCCTCAAGGAAACTTGAGGTCTGGTTTTAGTTGTACGGACTGCTCATCCGGTGTGCCACGAGAACGAGATATGTGCAGCTCCTATCGGGATTTGTCGGCACATTCGGGCGGCTTTGCTGGTCTGGTTTTATTCTTTGTCGAAATGTCTTGTAGTCCGGGATTCCGAGATTGATCGGGTCTTCCCGGTAGAAGGAATATCCTTCGTTGACCGCGAGAGCTTATAATGGGCTAAGTTGGGACACCCCTGCAGGGTATTATCTTTCGAAAGCCGTGCCCACGGTTATGAGGCAGATGGGAATTTGTTAATGTCCGATTGTAGAAAACCCGAAGTTGACCTCAATTAAAATACACATCAATCAAGTGTGTAACCGTGATGGTCTCTTCTCGGCGGAGTCCGGGAAGTGAACACGGTGTTGGAGTTATGTCTCGGCGTAAGTAGTTCAGATCACTTCTTGATCGCTACTAGCTTCACGTCCGGCGCTTTGCTTCTCTTCTCGCTCTCTTTTGTAAGTAGCCACCATATATGCTAGTCGCTTGCTGCAGCTCCACTATACTACTCTGTCCTTCCTATAAGCTTAAATAGTCTTGATCTCGCGGGTGTGAGATTGCCGAGTCCCCATGACTCACAGATACTTCCCAAAACAGTTGCAGTGCCGACGATGCCGGTCAGGTGACTCAACCGAGCTCAAGTGGGAGTTCGACGAGGAACGTGGTCGTTACTATGTGTCTTTTCCTGATGATCAGTAGTGGTGCCCGGTTGGGACGATCGGGATCTGTGTAGCATTTGGGGTATCTTCTTTATTTTGGTTCCGTAGTTGGACCTTGAGTGTACTCGAATGATGGATGTTTATTTATGTATTGTGTGAAGTGGCATCGTAAGCCAACTATGTATCTCTTTCCTTACTTATTACATGGGTTGTGTGAAGATTACCTCACTTGCGACATTGCTTTCAATGCGGTTATGCCTCTAAGTCGTGCCTCGACACGTGGGAGATATAGCCGCATCGGGGCGCTTTCAAGTTGGTAATCGAGCCTTCCCGACTTAGGAGCCCCTACTTGATTGTTTGTCATGGCGTTGTTGAGTCTAGAATGGAAAAATGTTTTTGAGTCTTAGGATTATATATATCGGAGAGTAGGATTCTTTTACTTCCCAAATCCTTCGCCGCTCTGTGAGGTATCCCGACGTAGTGTTTTGACTCTTCTCTGCTCAAATTTCACTAAAAAAATTTTAGGATCACGTGGGTATCTTGGAATCGTTCGATGGTTTTGTGACGAGAACATTGTTCTTGGTGCCTCCCGACATTTAGGGGTTGTGGCGGTGTCCCGGGAGTTGAGCTCCGAGGTGTTGTCGCCACAATTTTATCGTTGCAGTTCTGGAATACCCGAGTTTTGCCGACATCGAAATCTCTTTTGTGCAGTTGTTGGTGAGATAACCCCGATAGCCCAAAGATCGAGGCGAAAAGTGGAGTATTGCCATGACTTATATAACGGATGTTTTTCAAGGTCGAGGTACCACGATTTCCGAGGATTTCTTGGTTATGTGTTGACGGATGGATACAATTTGGATCTAGGTATTGTTAGTTTGGGTGATATATTTTGTGTCCCCTGTATCCCCAACACCAGATTTGCATAACCGTAAAGTTTCGGAGTTTATAGGTGGGAATTCTAGTAGCTTACGGGATATCTTTCCGATGTATGTATGATTTGAGATTGGGGTCCAACGTCTAGTGGTCCGCCTATTCACGGTCGATGATTCAGTGGTCGCGAGACGCCTTAAAGAATCCTTGGCTATGCTGATTCGGGACGTCTTGTTTGTCATTCGTGATTTGCCGCTATATGTCGTGCCTGTGGGCCCCACCACGAACACTTTGGGCGTAAATCTCTATCATGTGTTTGTTCGCTCATTCTAGAAGCCAATCTTTTGTTTTGTTTTGAGTTGTGGTATTCGAGTTGCTTGAAGCCAAGTGTTGATTCCATACCTTTCCTAAACGGTGTTATCATATTGCTATGTGAATACTAATCCTTCTTGATCACCGAGCTTGTCATGTCAATTCTTTTCTCAACCGGCGTGCTTCTCTTCAAGTAAATCCGATCATTGCAACATTCGCAAGATCAATTCTAAGCTTTTTCTCAACGGTGTTCGTTTCATCCGACCCAAGTTGTTTTTGTTT
Organism: Aegilops bicornis; assembly: GCA_021605145.1. Lineage (NCBI taxonomy): Eukaryota > Viridiplantae > Streptophyta > Magnoliopsida > Poales > Poaceae > Aegilops > Aegilops bicornis. The sequence continues at coordinate 285,806,784 of CM038671.1, forward strand.
TCCCACCCTCCCACCCCCTTTTTTTTTCAAGGACTCAGATTTCTTAATCAAGCATCCATTTTACTGCTGTGAAGTTTCTTCATTCTTTTCCTTTAAGGTTTTATCCGGTGATTTCTCATGAAGACGCTAAGGAAGCTTCAACCTTATCGTTGTTCCATTCTAATTTTCTTCTCCGGTTGATTCAATTCAAGCTTTGTCGATCATATCATTTTCCCGCTTCAAATGCTTTCTCATACCGGTGCACCTATCAATCACTCACTTCTCGCTATTGATTTGTTCGGAGTGTCAAGATATCTCCAAGGCTCGTCTTTTCATTCAAGATCCGTTCAAGCTTATTTGGGGATTATTATCTCATTCAAGTCATTTAATTCAACCGTGCAATCTTTATTTCAAGCAATCGTTCAACGGTGTTTCTTTTGAGTGGGCCCTAACCCACGTGTCTTTTCCCGGATCTTACCTCGACTCTTCTAATTTTCCGGAGTTATTCTCAAATTCTTTGCAAAGTTTGACGTAAGAATGATTTATCAACACACAAATGCTTTTCTCCAAGATCTTTCAAATTATCTTCATCGTTGGTTCAACCTTTCTAATTTTCATCCCGGAGTGCCTCAACAATTCATGGTGGTGTTTCTCGTCGTCATTCTCGGATTTTGAAGACCGAAGAAGAGTTTCTCTTTAATCTTGCTCCATTCTCTTCAAGATTCATGGTTCTAGCTTCGTGCCATCCTCATAATTGTTTTGATTGTGAGAATTCTTTTCACCCATCCGGAGCATTTCAGAGTCTTTTCAGTTTGATTCTCGTGAGCCCATCATCTCGTAATTATTCATTCAAGCGTTCAACTCTTGTTTTCCAAATCTCATCGGTGCATCGTCGAAATATTCTCTAATCAGTTCATGATCTCTTCGTTCTAATGTATCTAAATCCTGTCAAGCATCTTATTCGTTTTCTAATTCTTCACGGTGAATTGTGCCTTTGCTACTTTCATTTTCAATTCTTACGGTGGTTCGTTCAAGATTTCACTTCCTTCATTATCATATCAATTCATTTGTTGTTTCCAAATCCCACCGGTGGTTCCATCAATACCTTCTCAAGTTTGCGCCATATCTATCTTAATCCTCTCCACGAAAATAAGTAGTATGCCAAATCCATTGCTTGCCATCAATTTAATTGGTGAAGGATCAGCATAATGTAATTCCTATTCTTGTTTCATCGAGTAAGTTCAATTCCTTATTCGGAGGTTCATCAAAATTCTTGATTTCATTTGTTCATCTTTCTTTCCGGAGTTCCAAGTTTTCTCGGTTATATCATTTCAAAGCTTCATCTTATCACTGCAAGGCTTCACCTTGTGTTGTAAACTTCTCTTCCTTTTTATCATCCTTTTATTTACCGGAGTTCTTCATGGAGGCTCTACATGGTGGTTCGTCAAGGATTCTTTTCATTCCTCAATTGTTCTTCAAGATTTCTCTCGAAGTTATGATCCGTCAAGCCATCTTGCCAAAATAAACATGGTGCTCAACACATGTTTTGTTTTGAGGAGTTCAAGTATTCTTCATCTTGCATTCCAAAGTGCAATTCTTTCTACAATATCTTTTGAGGTGGTGTTATGTCCTTCTTGACAATTTCCATTCATGTTCCATGATTCACAAATTGTCAAGAATGAGGTATTTTAAATCCATCAATCTTTTCGTTGGAGTTATCTTGTGTCATATTTCACCTAAAGCCTTCCCTAAGGATTGTTGCTATTTATGGTGCTTATAAATGACACAAGTTCTTCATTTATCCTCCTGGTGAAATAAGTTTCTCGTCTCCTTGTTCATACCGATCCAATCTATTGTTTCCATTAGTGGCAGAGTTTCACCTCATAATTTTGAGAAGTTTTCCATAAGCCCACTACAAATTTATTAGTTTCGTTGTTGGTTTTCCAACAACTCCGTTGTAACCTTCTTGGGAGGATGCTTTCCAAATTCAATTGGGGTAGAAGTAATCAATTCCTTCTCCCTTCTCTTATTCCGATGATCTAGATTCTATTCTTTCGTTTCGAAGGCATTGTGATGTTGCTCTCTTCGACCCATCGTCTCGTTTTGTCAAGATCATGTTCTTTTTCTTGCATTATCCATTTAACCGGAGTGTCGTGTTTTCATTTGAGCTCTCTCATCTTATCAAGTTTTGCCCCCTTCTCAACCGGAGTGTTGTCTCAAATCTTTCTTACCCCTCGTGCCATTTTTCAATAGTTACGAGGCAGTGTGTTGTTGATTTCATCAAGTATCATCCCATCTTCTCAAGTTCATGTTCAATTCCTTCCATTTACAGTCGGAGTGCTGTCCAAATTATATCATTATTAATCCTACTCTATCTTGTTTCAACCGGAGTGGTTTCAAATTCTATCTTGTCCCTTAAACTCTTGATTCATGTCTTTGCAACTTTCAAGTTCCCGTAATGTTCCGTGTTCCTCTTTTCTAACGGACTGTTCGCAATCTCGTTCATTCCATTGTATTTTTTCTTTCAATTTGCTCAACCTCTCAAGGTTCGTGGTTTCACTTTCGTTAAATCAAAGAAGCAACTTAGTTTTACCTCTTTCTTCTTCTGTTTTTCTATTCGGTGCCATCCTAGATCTCGGGACGAGATCCTCTCGTAGTGGTGGAGTGTTGTAACACCCCGGAAGTAACTTTCCATATTGTAACTCCAACTCTTGCCATTTTCGGCATTGTGATATGATATTCCCTCCGTGGTTGGGTTTTTCTTCATTTTGCATTTTGTCCATGTCATGCATTTCATATCATGTCATCATGTGCATCGCATTTGCATACGTGTTCGTCTCATGATTCCGAGCATTTTCCCCGTTGTCCGTTTTGCAATCCGACACTCCTATCTCCCCCCGGCGGTCCCTTTTACGTTTTTCCGTGTGCGGGTACTAAACCTTCTCGGAATGGACCGAGGTTTGTCTAGTGGCCTTGGTATACCACCCGTAGACCACCGGTCAAGTTTCGGGTCATTTGGAGCTCGTTTGGTACTCCAACGGTTAACCGCACTCTCGCAAAGGCCTCTTTTAAGTTGCAGCCCAACACCTCTCCAAAACAGCCCTATAACCCATCTAAGTCACTTCCATGCTCTCTGTCGTTCGATCACGATCGTGTGGGCGAAAACTACACCTCATTTGAACTCTCCTAGCTCCCTCTATGCCTATTTAAGCAAACCCCCCTCCAAATCCGGATCATTCCACCCCCAAACAATAAAAATTTCCCTCGCGCCGCGGTTGACACGTCGGCGAGCGGACGTCATCCGCCCGTCGCCGCCCGGCCAATCCCGAGCTGCCACGTCGGCCGCCCGGCGCCCCATCGCCCGCACCCGCCAGTACCCTCGGGCCAGACCTTGCGCCGCCCGGCGCCGCCGCAGCCCCGCTCCTCCGCGGTCCGGCCCCTCGCCCGCCACGCCGTCGCGCCTCCTCCGTGAGCCCGGCCGCTGCCAGCGCCACCTCGCGTCACTTGCCCGTATAGGCCCACACCCACACACGTGACCTCTCCTCCTCCCGGCGGCCCCCGCCGCCTTCCTCCTCCTCGCCGGGCTCCGGCGAGCCCTCGCGCCGCCGCGCCGCCCGTCGCCGACCCGGATCCCGGCCGGATCCGATCGGGTCCGAGGAGACCGTTGACTTCTCTTCCCCCTCCTATTTTTCTCTAAGTTATTTTTGCATCTATTGTTATTTTGTTGCATTTTCGAAGTAGTGTATCTTTGCATCTATAGGTCTATTTTGCGCGTATAGTATGTCAAAATGTTCGCCTCGAAGAATAGATCATTTCATCTCATTGCATCATTTACATTTAAGCTCATCTTGATGCCCGAAATGCTGTTGGAAGAGTGCTATGTGATGTTAGTTCCTGATTTTTATCAGAACTTGCACTTTTGTTATTTTTGCCATGATTAATGTGTGCACCCTATGTATTTGAGTCCTACATGTGTTTTGTAATATGCCATGCCATCTTTCCAGGGGTGTATGACATGTATTTTTTTGATCTATGTGGTGACTAGCACAAGCATGCAAAGTAGGTGTCCTGATGTTGCTGTTTTCAGCTCTGTTTTGCTGATATTTTGATGTCATGTTAACTTGATGCTACCGAGAGATCCATGCATATTTTGAGATACTTCAGTAAGGATGTTTTGTTAAACATGTCTTGCTCTATCCATCCATGTTCTTGTTTGCAATTATGGTGTACCATAGATTGAGTCAATCGAGCTCTACTTTTGCTATAAAATGTTTCCTGGCAGATTGTTTACATGTTATTCAATTTTGATAAGGTTGTTGTGGTTGATCCATGTATGCTATGTTATTGCTCTTGCCATGTATGTCTTCTATGCCATGTCTTCTTGATGTATGTATGCCTAGTTTATCATATAAGGCTCTGTAGTGAGTGCATCGAGCTCTTAAACATGCCTACTTGTTATCAGTTTTGACATGCCATGTTGCTGAATCTGTTAACGAAACTTTCAATATTGACATGGGTGTTACTATATTTTCGGTTCCTTTTTGGCTTATGGTCAGTAAGGGACATTTGTTCTATGCTTTGAGTAGATTCATGCCATGCCTTGTTTTGCTATTTTAAGTTCCTGTAGCATGTAGTTTGGCTGCTCTGAACATTGCAACCTGATGCTGTTTTTGACATGTCCAGCCTGATATTTTGTGCACTTTTGCCATGCTTGTTTGAACCTGTTATGATGTGAATTAGCCGTAGCTCAGTGCTCATCTTTTGTCAAGCATCTTGTGTAGATCATTGCCATATACTTTGTTGATACGTTTGGGTGCAGTAGCTTAATTTCTTGTTGCTTGCTAAGTGGCATCATGCTGTTAATGGCAGATTTGTGCCATTCTTGTTTTGCTTGTCATTTCCAAACCGTGCATCCGATTCCGGTGATCTTTATATCGATTTCAACCGAAATCATCTCATCTTTCCAGTGGCATCCTTGGTTTGCCAAGTTGATGCCTGTTTCATCATTTTCCTTCCGGAGCGCGCATACGCATTGCATATCACATCCCGCATATCATGCCATGTTTTGCATCATGTTGATTGTGCATTGCACCGTGATTTATTGTGGTTTCTTTGTTTGTGTTGTTGCTTTGGGTAGAGCCGGGAGACGAGTACGTGAACGGGGAACCTGTTGAGAACGCTTACGAGGATCAAGCTTTCGACAACTCTGAGAACATTGCAGGCAAGATGACCATTGTTGGGGAACGTAGTAATTTAAAAATTTTCCTACGATCACACAAGACCATGGTGATGGCATAGCAACGAGAGGGGAGAGTGTCCGTCCACGTACCCTCGTAGACCGAAAGCGGAAGCGTTATAACAACGCGGTTGATGTAGTCGTACGTCTTTACGATCCGACCGATCCAAGCACCGAATGTACGGCACCTCCGAGTTACGCACATCGCTCATTTCGATGGCGATCCCGGACTCCGATCCGGCAAAGTGTCGGGATGAGTTCCACAAGACGACGGCGTGATGACGATGTTGATGCTCCACCGACGCAGGGCTTCGCCCAAGCAACTGACGATATGACTTCTCCGCGCAGAGCTTCGCCTAAGCTCTACGACGATATGACCGAAGTGGAATATGGTGGAAGGGGGCACCGCACACGGCTAAGGAAAGATCCGTAGATCAACTTGTGTGTCTTGGGGTGCCCCCTGCCCCCGTATATAAAGGAGCCAAGGGGGAGGGGGCCGGCCGGCCTAGAGGAGGCGCGCCAGGGAGTCCTACTCCCTCCGGGAGTAGGATTCCCCCTCCAATCCTAGTTGGAATAGGATTCACCGGAGGGGGAAAGAGAGAGAGGGGGCCGGCCCACCTTTCCTAGTCCTAGTAGGACTAGGGGAAGGGGGGCGCGCGGCCACCTAGGGCTGGCCCTTTCTCCTTTCCACCAAGGCCCACTATGGCCCATATAGTTCCCGGGGGGGTTCCGGTAACCTCCCGGTACTCCGGTAAATTCCCGATTTCACTCGGAACATTTCCGATGTCCAAATGTAGGCTTCCAATATATCAATATTTATGTCTCGACCATTTCGAGACTCCTCGTCATGTCCGTGATCACATCCAGGACTCCGAACAACCTTCGGTGCATCAATACTTATAAACTCATTATGAACTGTCATCGAAACGTTAAGCGTGCGGACCCTACGGGTTCGAGAACTATGTAGACATGACCTAGAACCATTCTTGGTCAATAACCAATAGCGGAACCTGGATGCCCATATTGGTTCCTACATATTCTACGAAGATCTTTATCGGTCAAACCGCATAACGACATACGTTGTTCCCTTTGTCATCGGTATGTTACTTACCCGAGATTCGATCGTCGGTATCCAATACCTAGTTCAATCTCGTTACCGGTAAGTCTCTTTACTCGTTCGTAATACATCATCTCACAACTAACTTCATTAGTTGTAATGCTTGCAAGGCTTAAGTGATGTGCATTACCGAGAAGGCACGGAGATACCTCTCCGACAATCGGAGTGACAAAACCTAATCTCGAAATCGCCAACCCAACAAGTACCTTTGGAGACATCTGTAGTACTCCTTTATAATCACCCGATTCGTTGTGACGTTTGGTAGCACCCAAAGTGTTCCTCCGTAAACGGGAGTTGCATAATCTCATAGTTACAGGAACATGTATGGGTCATGAAGAAAGCATTAACATACTAAGCGATCAAGTGTTAAGCTAACGGAATGGGTCATGTCAATCAGATCATTCTACTAATGATGTGACCTTGTTAATCAAATAACAACTCCTTGTTCATGGTTAGGAAACATAACCATCTTTGATTAACAAGCTAGTCAAGTAGAGGCATACTAGTGACATACCGTTTGTCTATATATTCACACATGTATTATGTTTCCGGTTAATACAATTCTAGCATGAATAATAAACATTTATCATGATATAAGGAAATAAATAATAACTTTATTATTGCCTCTAGGGCATATTTCCTTGATCTCCCACTTGCACTAGAGTCAATAATCTAGATTACAAAGTAATGATCCTAACACCCATGGAGTCTTGGTGCTGATCATGTTTTGCTCGTGGAAGAGGCTTAGTTAGCATTACGCAACATTCAGATCCGTATGTATTTTGCAGATCTCTATGTCTCCCACTTGGACTTGGTCCCGAATGGAATTGAAGCGTCTCTTGATGTGCTTGGTCCTCTTGTGAAATCTGGATTCCTTTGCCAAGGCAATTGCACCAGTATTGTCACGAAGATCTTCATCGGTCCCGATGCACTAGGTATAACACCTAGATCGGAAATGAACTCTTTCATCCAGACTCCTTCATTTGCTGCTTCCGAAGCAGCTATGTACTCCGCTTCACATGTAGATCCCGCCACGGCGCTTTGTTTAGAACTGCACCAACCGACAGCTCCACCGTTTAATAAAACACGATCCGGTTTGCGATTTAGAATCGTCCGGATCGGTGTCAAAGCTTACATCGACGTAACCATTTACGACTAGCTCTTTGTCACCTCCATATACGAGAAACATATCCTTAGTCCTTTTCGGTATTTCGGGATGTTCTTGACCGCTGTCGATGATCCATTCCTGGATTACTTTGGTACCTTCCTGCCAAGCTTACAGCTAAGCATACGTCAGTCTGGTACACGACATTGCATACTTGATAGTGACTATGGCTGAAGCATAGGGAACATCTTTCATTTTCTCTCTATCTTCTGCTGTGGTCGGGCATTGAGTCTTACTCAATCTTATACCTTGCAACACAGGCAAATAACCTTTCTTTGCCTGATCCATTTTGAACTTTTTCAAAATTTTATCAAGGTATGTGCTTTGTGAAAGTCCAATTAAGCGTCTTGATCTATCTCTATAGATCTTGATGCCCAATATGTAAGCAGCTTCACCGAGGTCTTTCATTGAAAAACTTTTATTTAAGTATCCTTTTATGCCATCCAGAAATTCTATATCATTTCCAATTAATAATATGTCGTCCACATATAATATCAGAAATGCTACAGAGCTCCCACTCACTTTCTTGTAAATACAGGCTTCTCCAAAAGTCTGTATAAACCCATATGCTTTGATCACACTATCAAAGCGTTTATTCCAACTCCGAGAGGCTTGCACTGCACCATAAATTGATCGTTGGAGCTTGCACACTTTGTCAAGACCTTTTGGATCGACAAAACCTTCTGGTTGCATCATATACAACTCTTCTTCTAGAAATCCATTCAAGAATGCAGTTTTTACATCCATTTGCCAAATTTCATAATCATAAAATGCGGCAATTGCTAACATGATTCGGACAGACTTAAGCATCGCTACGGGTGAGAAAGTCTCATCGTAGTCAACCCCTTGAACTTGTCGAAAACCTTTCGCAACAAGTCGAGCTTTGTAGACGGTTACATTACCATCGGCGTCGGTCTTCTTCTTAAAGATCCATTTATTTTCAATGGCTTGCCGATCATCGGGCAAGTCAACCAAAGTCCATACTTTGTTCTCATACATGGATCCCATCTCAGATTTCATGGCTTCCAGCCATTTTGCGAATCTGGGCTCACCATTGCTTCTTCATAGTTTGTAGGTTCGCCATGGTCAAGTAACATGACTTCCGTAATAGGATTACCGTACCACTGCAGTGCGTATTTTATTCTGGTCGACCTCTGAGGTTCGAGAGCAACTTGATCTCAAGCTTCATGATCATCATCATTAGTTTCCTCACTAATTGGTGTAGTTGTCACAGAACCATTTCTTGTGATGAACTACTTTCCAATAAGGGAGCAGAATCTGATTATCTCATCAAGTTCTACTCTCCTCCCACTCACTTCTTTCGAGAGAAACTCCTTCTCTAGAAAGGACCCGAATTTAGCAACGAAAATCTTGCCTTCAGATCTGTGATAGAAGGTGTACCCAACAGTCTCCTTTGGGTATCCTATGAAGACACATTTTTCCGATTTGGGTTCGAGCTTATCTGGTTGAAGTTTCTTTACATAAGCATCGCAGCCCCAAACTTTAAGAAACGACAACTTTGGTTTCTTGCCAAACCACAGTTCATAAGGCGTCGTCTCTACGGATTTGACGGTGTCCTATTCAACGTGAATGCGGCCGTCTCTAAAGCATAACCCCAAAAGCGATAGCGGTAAATCGAAATAGACATCATAGATCGCACCATATCTAGTAAATCACGATTACTACGTTCAGACACACCATTTATCTGTGGTGTTCCGGGTGGCGCGAGTTTTGAAACTATTCCACATTGTTTCAAATGTAAACCAAACTCGTAACTCAAATATTCTCCTCCACGATCAGATCGTAGAAACTTTATTTTCTTGTTACGATGATTTTCCACTTCACTCTGAAATTCTTTGAACTTTTCAAATGTTTCAGATTTGTGTTTCATTAAGTAGATATACCCATATCTACTCAAATCATCTGTGAAGGTGAGAAAATAACGATACCCGCCGCGAGCCTCAACATTCATTGGACCACACACATCGGTATGTATGATTTCCAACAAATCGGTTGCACGCTCCATAGTTCCGGAGAACGGCGTTTTTGTCATCTTGCCCATGAGGCACGGTTACGCAAGTACCAAGTGATTCATAATCAAGTGATTCCGAAGCCCATCGGTATGGAGTTTCTTCATGCGTTTTACACCGATATGACCTAAACGGCGGTGCCACAAATAAGTTGCACTATCATTATCAACTCTGTATCTTTTGGCTTCAACATTATGAATATGTGTATCACTCTTGTCGAGATTCAACAAGAATAGACCATTCTTCAAGGGTGCATGACCATAAAAGATATTACTCATATAAATAGAACAACCATTATTCTCTCGATTTAAATGAATAACCGTCTCGCATTAAACAAGATCCAGATATAATGTTCATGCTCAACGCGGCACCAAATAACAATTATTTAGGTCTAAAACTAATCCCGAAGGTAGATGTAGAGGTAAGCGTGCCGATTGCGATCACATCGACTTTGGAACCATTTCCAACGCGCGCATCGTCACCTCGTCCTTAGCCAATCTTCGCTAATCCGTAGTTCTGTTTGAGTTGCAAATATTAGCAACAGAACCGTATCAAATACCAGTACTATCTGCGGTATTAGTAAGGTACACATCAATAACATGTATATCACATATACCTTTGTTCACCTTGCCATCCTTTTTATCCGCCAAATACTTGGGGCAGTTCCGCTTCCGGTGTCGGTCGCTTGCAATAAAAACACTCGATTTCGGGCTTAGGTCCGGACTTGGGTTTCTTCTCTTGATCAAGAACTTTCTTGCTGTTCTTTTGAAGTTTCCTTCTTCTTCCCTTTGCCCTTTTCTTGAAACTAGTGGTCTTGCTGACCATCAACACTTGATGCTCTTTCTTGATTTCTACCTCCATGGCTTTCAAAGCATCGCGAAGAGCTCGAGGAATTGTCTTAGTCATCCCTTGCATATTATAGTTCATCACGAAGCTCTTGTAGCTTGGTGGCGATGATTGGAGAATTACATCAATGACACTATCATCCGGAAGATTAACTCCCAGCTGAATTAAGTGATTGTTATACCCGGACATTTTGAGTATGTGTTCACCGACGTAACTATTCTCCTCCATCTTGCAGCTATAGAACTTATTGGAGACTTCATATCTCTCAATCCGGGCATTTGCTTGAAATATTAACTTCAACTCCTGGAACATCTCATATGCTCCATGACGTTCAAAAGCGTCGTTGAAGACCCGGTTCTAAGCCGTAAAGCATGGCACACCGAACTATAGAGTAGTCATCGGCTGCTTTGCCAGACGTTCACAACCTTCGCTCAAGATCTGCGCAGCAGTTCGCTACCCAGCGGTGCTTCCGGGGCGTAATTTTTACGTGCAGCAATGAGGATAATCCTCAAATTACGGACCCGATCCGTGTAATTGCTACCATCATCTTTCAACTTTGCTTTCTCAAGGAACGCATTAAAATTCAACGGAACAACAGACGAGCCATCTATCTACAAAGAAACATAGACAAGCAAAATACTATCAGTACTAAGTTCATGATAAATTTAAGTTCAATTAATCATATTAAAACTCCCACTTAGACAGACATCTCTCTAGTCATCTAAGTGATCACGTGATCCATATCAACTAAACCGTGTCCGATCATCACGTGAGACGGAGTAGTTTCAATGGTGAACATCACTATGTTGATCATATCTACTATATGATTCACGCTCGACCTTTCGGTCTCTGTGTTCCGAGGCCATATCTGTTATATGCTAGGCTCGTCAAGTTTAACTTTGAGTATTCAGCGTGTGCAACTGTTTTGCACCCGTTGTATTTGAACGTAGAGCCTATCACACCCGATCATCACGTGGTGTCTCAAAGACGAAGAACTTTCATAGCGGTGCATACTCAGGAGAACACTTCTTGATAATTTTTAGTGAGAGATCATCTTATAATGCTACCGTCAATCAAAGCAAGATAAGATGCATAAAGGATAAACATCACATGCAATCAATATAAGTGATATGATATGGTCATCATCATCTTGTGCTTGTGATCTCCATCGCCAAGCACCGTCATGATCACCATCGTCACCGGTAGCGACACCTTGATCTCCATCGTAGCATCGTTGTCGTCTCGCCAATCTTATGCTTCCACGACTATCACTACCGCTTAGTAATAAAGTAAAGCATTACATCGCGATTGCATTGCATACAATAAAGCGACAACCATATGGCTCCTGCCATTGCCGATAACTTCGGTTACAAAACATGATCATCTCATACAATAAAATATAGCATCACGTCTTGACCATATCACATCACAACATGCCCTGCAAAAACAAGTTAGACGTTCTCTACTTTGTTGTTGCAAGTTTTACGTGGCTGCTACGGGCTGAGCAAGAACCGTTCTTACCTACGCATCAAAACCACAACGATAGTTTGTCAAATAGACTCCGTTTTAACCTTCTCAAGGACCGGGCGTAGCCTTTTCAGTTCAACTAAAGTTGGAGAGACAGTCTTCCGCAAGCCATCTATGTGCAAAGCACGTCGAGAACCGGTCTCGCGTAAGAATGCAGCGTAATGTTGGTCCGGATCGTCTCGGCCCAACAATACCGCTGAACCAAAGTATGACATGCTGGTAGGCAGTATGACTTGTATCGTCCACAACTCACTTGTGTTCTACTCGTGCATATGACATCAACGCATAAAACCAGGCTCGGATGCCCTTTGTTGGGGAACGTAGTAATTTAAAAATTTTCCTCACGATCACACAAGACCATGGTGATGGCATAGCAACGAGAGGAGAGTGTCCGTCCACGCACTCGTGAGACCGAAAGCGGAAGCGTTATAACAACGCGGTTGATGTAGTCGTGCGTCTTTACGATCCGACCGATCCAAGCACCGAGCGTCACGGCACCTCCGAGTTACGCACACGTTCAGCTCGATGGCGATCCCGGACTCGATCCAGCAAAGTGTCGGGATGAGTTCCGTCGGCCTGACGGCGTGATGACGATGTTGATGCTCCACCGACGCAGGCTTCGCCCAAGCACCGTGACGATATGACTTCTCCGGCGCAGGCTTCGCCTAAGCTCTCTGACGATATGACCGAAGTGGAATATGGTGGAAGGGGGCACCGCACACGGCTAAGGAAAGATCCGTAGATCAACTTGTGTGTCTTGGGGTGCCCCCTGCCCCCGTATATAAAGGAGCCAAGGAGGAGGGGGCCGGCCGGCCTAGAGGAGGCGCGCCAGGGAGTCCTAAACCCTCCGGGAGTAGGATTCCCCCTCCAATCCTAGTTGGAATAGGATTCACCGGAGGGGGAAAGAGAGAGAGGGGGCCGGCCCACCTTTCCTAGTCCTAGTAGGACTAGGGGAAGGGGGGAGGCGTGCGGCCACCTAGGGCTGGCCCTTTCTCCTTTCCACCAAGGCCCACTATGGCCCATATAGTTCCCGGGGGGTTCCGGTAACCTCCCGGTACTCCGGTAAATTCCCGATTTCACTCGGAACATTTCCGATGTCCAAATGTAGGCTTCCAATATATCAATCTTTATGTCTCGACCATTTCGAGACTCCTCGTCATGTCCGTGATCACATCCGGGGCTCGAACAACCTTGATTGCATCAATACTTATAAACTCATTATGAACTGTCATCGAAGCGTTAAGCGTGCGGACCCTACGGGTTCGAGAACTATGTAGACATGACCTAGAACCATTCTTGGTCAATAACCAATAGCGGAACCTGGATGCCCATATTGGTTCCTACATATTCTACGAAGATCTTTATCGGTCAAACCGCATAACGACATACGTTGTTCCCTTTGTCATCGGTATGTTACTTACCCGAGATTCGATCGTCGGTATCCAATACCTAGTTCAATCTCGTTACGGTAAGTCTCTTTACTCGTTCCGTAATACATCATCTCACAACTAACTTCATTAGTTGTAATGCTTGCAAGGCTTAAGTGATGTGCATTACCGAGAAGGCACGGAGATACCTCTCCGAGCAATCGGGGTGACAAAACCTAATCTCGAAATCGCCAACCCAACAAGTACCTTTGGAGACATCTGTAGTACTCCTTTATAATCACCCGATTACGTTGTGACGTTTGGTAGCACCAAAGTGTTCCTCCGTAAACGGAGTTGCATAATCTCATAGTTACGAGGAACATGTATGGGTCATGAAGAAAGCATTAACATACTAAACGATCAAGTTTTAAGCTAACGGAATGGGTCATGTCAATCAGATCATTCTACTAATGATGTGACCTTGTTAATCAAATAACAACTCCTTGTTCATGGTTAGGAAACATAACCATCTTTGATTAACAAGCTAGTCAAGTAGAGGCATACTAGTGACATATTGTTTGTCTATATATTCACACATGTATTATGTTTCCGGTTAATACAATTCTAGCATGAATAATAAACATTTATCATGATATAAGGAAATAAATAATAACTTTATTATTGCCTCTAGGGCATATTTCCTTCAACCATACCCTCGAAATCACTTCTATCTTTGCTATGCTAGATGCTCGCTCTTTTGCTATGCCTATGCTGCGATGCCTACCACTTGCTATTTCATGCCACCCATATTGCCATGTCAGCCCCTAACCATCCTTTCCTAGCAAACCGTTGATTGGCTATGTTACCGCTTTGCTCAGCCCCTCTTATAGCGTTGCTAGTTGTAGGTGAAGCTGAAGTTTGTTCCTTGTTGGAACATGGAGATGTTGTTCCTTATTGGAACATGTTTACTTGTTGGGGATATCACAATATATATCTGCTATAATTAATACATCTATATACTTGGTAAAGGGTGGAAGGCTCGGCCTTATGCACAGTGTTTTGTTCCACTCTTGCCACCCTAGTTTCCGTCATACCGGTGTTATGTTCCTTGATTTCGCGTTCCTTACACGGTTGGGTGATTTATGGGACCCCTTGACAGTTCGCTTTGAATAAGACTCGTCCAAAGAAGGCCCAACATTGGTTTTACCATTTGCCACCTAAGCCTGTTTCCCCGGGTTTCGCGAGCCCGAGGGTCATCTTTATTTTAACCCCGGACCAGTGCGCCTTGAGTGTTGGCCCAAACTAGAGTGCTTTTGCGCCCCTCAAGGAAACTTGAGGTCTGGTTTTAGTTATGCGGACTGCTCATCCGGTGTGCCACGAGAACGAGATATGTGCAGCTCCTATCGGGATTTGTCGGCACATTCGGGCGGCTTTGCTGGTCTTGTTTTATTGCTTTGTCGAAATGTCTTGTAGTCCGGGATTCCGAGATTGATCGGGTCTTCCCGGTAGAAGGAATATCCTTCGTTGACCGTGAGAGCTTATAATGGGCTAAGTTGGGACACCCCTGCAGGTATTATCTTTCAAAGCCGTGCATGGTTATGAGGCAGATGGGAATTTGTTAATGTCCGATTGTAGAAAACCCGAAGTTGACCTCAATTAAAATACACATCAACGCGTGTGTAACCGTGATGGTCTCTTCTCGGCGGAGTCCGGAAGTGAACACGGTGTTGGAGTTATGTCGGCGTAAGTAGTTCAGGATCACTTCTTGATCGCTACTAGCTTCACGTCCGTGCTTTGCTTCTCTTCTCGCTCTCTTTTTTGAAGTAGCCACCATATATGCTAGTCGCTTGCTGCAGCTCCACTATACTACTCTGTCCTTCCTATAAGCTTAAATAGTCTTGATCTCATGGTGTGAGATTGCTGAGTCCCCGTGACTCACAGATACTTCCCAAAACAGTTGCGGTGCCGGCGATGCGGTCAGGTGTGACTCAACCGAGCTCAAGTGGGAGTTCGACGAGGAACGTGGTCGTTACTATGTGTCTTTTCCTGATGATCGATGAGTGGTGCCCAGTTGGGACGATCGAGGATCTGTGTAGCATTTGGGGTATCTTCTTTACTTTGGTTCCGTAGTCGGACCTTGAGTGTACTCCGAATGATGGATGTTTATTTATGTATTGTGTGAAGTGGCATTGTAAGCCAACTATGTATCTCTTTCCCTTACTTATTACATGGGTTGTGTGAAGATTACCTCACTTGCGACATTGCTTTCAATGCGGTTATGCCTCTAAGTCGTGCCTCGACACGTGGGATATATAGCCGCATCGGGGGCTTTTCACCCTCGCCCACGCGCGCAGTGGCTCGCGGGACGAGGAGACTTTTTTACTACTCACTCCGTTACTCCTCGTCCCTAATTGGTTAGAGAGATTATCAAATTGTTTGAAATATATGTCTTTTCGTAGTAGGAGTAGTACAGTGGTACATAGGAGTAGTACTAGAACAATTTCCTTGGAGTCTGTGGTGCAGCAAGCTACCCTAGGCTATGTTACTACATCCTCCTTTCCAGTTTATGGCTCAATTTCAAAATCTCTCCAACCAAGGTAGATGGTGAGTGGTGGAATTAATTTCATAGTTTGCACAAGTAATTAGTACATTCTTTTTTCTCAAGAAGTTATGTTTACCGATGCATTAATTACAATGAATGCATGCATGACCACTAAATTTCCATGAACTTCTACATGCATTCGTGAGTTTTCTGTTGATACTGCTTGAATTGAGTGATTTAATGCACCTCGAAATCCAAACATCTGATAGTACTACTAGTAGAATTTAGACTTATACATTGAAAAAACATTTTTTTAGATGATCCCTATAAACCGGAACGGAGGGACTAGTAGTAGTACTACCTCCATAGTGGGTACGTACTCCGTGAAATCAGATTTTCCCGAAACTAAGTTGCTCAACCTTTATTTGATTGTTTCCCTTCCTGCCTCATTGCCTCGAACAGACTATGCCAAACTCCCTTTCCTGCCACGTGGGAGAAGACCCGCCCTCTCCTTTTTTAGTCCGGGTTTGTATCGATGGATCGCGCAAAGCACCAAAAACCAAGCCGTGTCTTGTACTCCTCCGTCGTACTAAAAGAGTGGAGACACTCGCTTTCATGAATTTTGTACTTCCTCTCGCCGACATGTGGGACATATAGCAACCGGGTCGACGTGTCATGCATCAAATAACAGTGCAGAACAGCAGGGGGATGCACCCCAGCGTAGTGCCCCAGTAGTAGTAATGAGCAATGAAACGTGAAATCACAATGCCGCACCTTCCCAGAAGGACGAAGCAACCATTATTTCACACTTCGCTGAATCCGCTTCGCCATCATCTCCTTCAAGAAAACCATCTATTGCTTCTGCCATTGTTCTGCCTCAAGAGGGACGCACATCTCCTTGGTACACCATGACACGTGGGACCGCATGACAGGCCATGCTCCCCCGCCCACCGCTCGGTAAAATCACCTCATTTTTACTACTTCCTCTGTCTTGGTTTACAGGGCATGCACGTTGTTCTGGGTTGAGAATTTAACTAGCTATATATGTGATGAACAATATATGTTTGGAAACTACATCCGCTTAAGAATCCAATGATATACTTTTTGTGACATAGTAACTAATATTTAGTTAGTCAAATGGATGACCTAGAACTACGTGCACGCCCTATAAACCGAGACGGAGGGAGTAGTATATTTTTAGATCAATATAGTCGGGATTCACCAAGGAGCCAAACTAAGTGGTAGGCTGCTCCTCAGGGTCAGTCCGCACATGAAATGGCGACACACTTAACAGGACCCCTTTCGCCGACATGTGGCTCATCCACTGTCTTGTTCCACGTGCGATGCACCAAATTATAGTTCGGAGCAGCGGTTGGACTTGGAGGTACCCCGATCGTAGCGCCGCAGTAGTGGTAAATGAGTGATGAGGGGTCAAATCACAAAACACCACCTTCCTCGCATTAAGCTGGACAGATGAAGCAACCATCATTTCACTCTAGGGCAAAAGAGCATAAAGAAAAGAGAAAACCAGTGATGCGTGTGGCAGCTACCTAGGGCACCCTAGGGTAGGAGCCTCCACTAAAAATCCGCTTCTCCCTCGTGTTCTTGAAGAAAACCGATGACGCGTGTGACAGGTACGGTTTGTAGGAGTAGTACGGCGTGAAGGGCCACGACGTAGTAAATGGGAGAGGGATTGAGTTCGAGTCGATGCCTTAACACGGGTCGGCCACTTGGTTTTACGGAAACGAGGCAACATTTTGGGTTCGGGGACCACTTAAAATATACGTAGTACAAACAATTGTGGACGTAGTTTCGACCGAAAAGCAATGACGCATGGGCCCCGCATTTTGATATACCCGCGGCCGCGTAAAATTTGCTACTCAAAATAATGCATAGAAGTTCCTCCAAAACATCTATAACTAATGGGAAGTGAATGTATGCTCAAAATGAAAATATAATACAAAGAGAAAAAGTGAATTGGAGTTAAAAGAATGACAGTTCTAACAAAAATGTGAATGTGAACTACATATGTGTGCACGTGACCAAAACATACATTGCCAATACAAAATCTAATGCAAGAAATACCTTATGAGTAACATGCACGAATTGATGATGTGGTGATTGCATGCATAGGTTACAAAAACAATGTGATTTATGACTTGCATGCAAGACGTGTTCTTGTGCCATAGTTGCAAGTCCAGGAAATAAGCTACTAGTGGGTTGTACTAGCTATTTACGAATAGAGAAGATGTATACATGGAATTTGTAGGGAAAGAGATGACATGTCTCTCAATTCCTATGAGTAGGGATTGGAAAAGAGATTTCATTTGGTTCACATCATGGGAACTTTTCTATTGAATCTAGAGATGACATGTATCTCAATTCCTATGAGGAGGGATTAGAAAAGGGATGTCATTTGGTTCACATCATAGGAACTTTTCTATTGAATATACGCTAATGTTTATTTTCCTTTGAAATTGTGGGAGTACATGAATTCGTTCATATGAACCAAATGGCGCTAAAAATATAAAATGATATCATGTTTATTTTCCTTTGAAATGTGGAGTATATGAATCTATTCCTATGAACCAATTGGCTCTAAAGAAAAAAATCCTATAAAAATCATATCATATGGAGTTCCTTGATATTCCTCCACATCAAAGGATGGGTGAAATTGCTGCAGGTCATACGACGGTCTTTATTTGTACACTCCTACCCCATCTTTATAGTTACCTCTCGAAGATGAATGAAATGATATATACTGGGTACTCTATATGTGCATTTTGGTATACAAAAACTCGGTTCAAGTTTGCGAGGTTCAAATTTTCAATACAGCTATATGAACTACATTTTGGAATGGAGGGAGGAGCATACGACAGTTGCTAACACTCATGTGGAAGATTTGTGTGTCGGGGGACTGGCTGTTCTGTTAAATGACATGGCAAAACTGACACTGTCGGATGCCGATCTAACAGTTTTTACGGCGTTCGTCAGGAAACAGATTTTGGCGAACGTTTGTCAGATATGATTTACGGACACATGCATTGCATTGATACACACACCCTCATGAGTCATGACTCTTCCAAGTCCTCTCGCACCCACCATCTATCTGTAGGTAGATGTCACACACATATGTGCTCTTCACACCCTACCCCCAGAACTTCTAAAAAATAAAAGACATCCCACACCTTTTATTTTAACTCACACGTCGCACACTTATACTATTACTCTTGTGGCGGACGTTCTTTGGGCGTAGTATATTGTACTCTCATGAAGTGAAGCGGTGCATGCACGCACTAGTTCTCTCACACCCACTCGTGGATACACGTAGGAGCGCTTTTTCTTGAAGCTAGGAGCGCATTTGTTTACAAAGAGGCATCCCAATTGACATTTTGACTAGTCTAGTTTTCAACTTGATGGAGGGTCGGGGACCGCATGTGAATGATGCAGTATTGTGCGTCCTGGACGCGGTGGCACGTTATTGATCGAGTTTTATTTTTACTTGAACTTTTAATGAAAATAGTGGTTCACACGTATTCAATTTAATTATGGTCGGTACAACAAAATCACTCCACTATATATATAAGCTGGAGCCTTGGCACTTGCTTTACTAGGGTTCCTTTCTTTCACTCTCATGCTATCCAGATCTAAGCAAGATATAGGTGGCCACACACTCTCTCTACTCACGGCTGGTCACAAATCTGTCCAGACCACCTCGACGGGGGTAGGTTGTAGTGTCACATCCCTAGTTCTGGTAATGCTTAGTGCTTGCATTAGAGTGCTGCATCATGTTTAAATTCTTTTGAATTTGAAGTGGGGATTGATCAAACCCTAGCACTAGATCAAATCAAATAGGTCCAACATAAAATCATTTTCAATGAACCTGAGATGCCCTTCTAAAATGTCCATCAGTTTTGCCTTGGGTTAGAATCTTGGCCAAAATTGGTTCACATTTTTCTAGGACACATAAGGTCATTGTATTAAATCATTACCTATTTGCATTTGGGCATTTAAATGCTATAAAATATTTTAAATGCTCAAATAATTCTGGAAATAAGTGTGGGCTGTTGGAAATTATCTAAACAGAGCCTATGATTATTTCCATGATTTTTGTTAGTGTCTAACTATTTTTAATAAAGCCACAAACTTACAGAAAAATAGGAAAACAAAAATTAAAAGAGAGGGAGTGAACTTACCTGGCCGCAGCCCACCAGCCGGCCCACCTGGCGGCTCAACAGGTCTTTGGCACATGCCGACCAATTGCTTAAATCCCCGCCAGGCACAAAGGTGACGCCGGCGAGCACGAGCTCGCCACGGCGTCAGCTGCTTCCCGCCACTGCCTCGA
Source organism: Aegilops bicornis (assembly GCA_021605145.1). Taxonomy (NCBI): domain Eukaryota; kingdom Viridiplantae; phylum Streptophyta; class Magnoliopsida; order Poales; family Poaceae; genus Aegilops; species Aegilops bicornis. Next base: position 285,826,938 of record CM038671.1, read on the forward strand.
CGCCCTGGACAATGCCACGTTTTCCCCTGGACCGCCTCGTCCTCTCCCATGCCTCTCTTCTCCTCTGCTCTCCTTCTCCCGCTGCTGCCGAGCGCCTCGCAGCGCACCGACGACCACCACCGCGGCCACTGGCCACCCCATGCCTTGCCGACGCGCCAAGAAGCTCCGCCTCGTCCCCCTCTTCCTCCGCACCAAGATGTAAGGCGCCAAAAGCCCCTGGATGCCGCCAGCTCCGCCGTTCCCCTCCTCGGCCACCGAGGACCGCCGCCGTGATTCGCCGCCTCCCAAGCATCCCCGAACTCACTTGCCATCCCTACAACACCGCTGTGAGCCCTCAAGCGTTTTCCTCCTCTCCCCGCGCTCGTCCGCGTCTTCTAACCACCATGGCCATCGGTGCCGATAGCTCCTCGCCGCCGGCCATGTCGCCACCGTGGCCACGGCCGTGCAAGCTTGCACCCGAGCTCACCACTGCACTCAGTACATCCCCACGAGTCGAACGCGGCCACCCCCACGTCCTGTTGTGCAACCTAGCATGTTTTCCGCCGAGGCCCGAACTCCGGCCGCCGCGGACGTGCTCGCCGCCGTTGTTCCCGGCCACCCCAGCACCAACCACCGCCACCGTTGGATGCGCCACACCGCCAGCTACCCGTAGCACCCACCCGCGCATCGAACCGTGGCCGGAGCAGCGTTTCCGACGCTCTCCGTCGTCTCGGCCTCGCCGGCGACTCAACGTCGGCAGGTTTGAACCTGCTGGCCAGGGGTTTGACCCTGCTGACCAAGTTGACCCCGGGTGGGCCCAGTTTGACCCCTCTGTGTCTATGACAAATGGGACCCGCCTGCTAATTAAGTTACGATTAGGACTAACTAAAAATTAGTTAGACTAATGACACTGACACGCGGGACCCACTGGTCAGTTTGACCTGGACCGCCCCGTTGACCTGCTGACGTCATAGTGACGTAGTGCTCACGCAGTAACTCCTTTTCTGGATTTATTCTTATACAGGAAATTCCAGAAAACAGCCAAAACTTCTAAAAACCATAGAAAATCAACCGTAGCTCCAAATCAAACAAATTATATATGAAAAATCATCAGAAAAATGCAAACTATCCATCTGTACCATTTTCATGCATGTTGGAACAACTTAAACTTGCTGTTTAGGACAATTCAATTAAATGGCATTTAAGAAAGCACATATGGAGTTTGAATTCGAACCTAGTGTTCAAACCAACTCCATTTAACTTGTTGCTAGTTGCATTAGGCCAATTAACAACATATTGTCATGTCACATTCAAGCATAATTTTGTTGCATGGCATTGATTGTGTTTCTTCTTATTGTCAGTGGGTGTTCCCTCTCGATAGACGTGGTTCCGACGATGAGTTCGATGACAGCGATGAAGAACTATATTATCTTCAGAAGTGCGGGGCAAGCAAAACCCCCTTGTTCGTACCGATACAATCCCACTCTCACGCTCATGCTCTCTTTTACTGCATTAGGACAAGAACGATTCAACTATTACATGTTGCGGTAGTTGAACCCCTTTCCTTTGCATGACCTATCATTGCCACAGCAAATAGATGAAACCCACTAGCATGAGTAGAAGTTGTTTGAGCCCTGTTGTGCCTACTTATTCATGCTTGTTTTTCATGCTTGTTATGCTTAGAGTTGTGTCAGGTCTGATTCATCGGGGATGAATTGGAACAGTGATGAACATGTCCTACTATGTGTGAGCTAAGTGTGTGAACATGATTTGGTAAAGGTAGCAGTGAGAGGCAATGTAGGAGTACATGGTGGGTTGTCTCATTGAAGCCGTCCTCGGGGCCGAAGTTACGTGTTTGTGATCCATGAAACAGTTACTACCACACATTGGGCCCGAAACCAATGGACCCTCTCGACTTCTTAATCACCCTTGTCCTCTGTCTAGGAGTTGCAAGTAGTTTTTGGTGTTTGTAGTATGCTGGAGGTCGTGGGCAGCGCTGACCCGAGGGTTGGGCTGTGATGCGGTAGGCATGTGGCCGGGTATGCCGGGCGCCCGTTTGGTGTCGCAGAACCCTGTACACATCGTTCGGGGCCGTATGTGGAAACCTCGGCCGGACTCCCTGCAGATGCAACCTGAATAGGCGATAAACCTGTACTAGAGACTTGACTGTTTAGGTAGGCCGTGGCCGACACCCATGTTGGGCTTCTGCTTGAAGGTTGCCGAGTACATGTCGTGTAAACGACGGTAAGTGGTGAGAGCATGTGTGAAGAAGTACACCCCTGCAGGGTTAACATCATCTATTCAAATAGCCGTGTTCGCGGTAAAGGACTTCTGAGTTGCCTATAACAGTTCATAGACAAGTGAAAGTGGATACTCTAAAATGCGCAAGATAAGCGTGAGTGCTATGGATGGCGTTCTCGTAGGGAGACGGGAGCGGATCCATAGTGGTGTATTGATATGGTGAATATGTGGACTCGTGTGCGCCACCTCAAAAGAGTTACTTGCAGTCGTAGTTCAGGATAGCCTTCGAGTCAAAGCTGGCTTGCTGCTGTTAAACTCCACCACCCCCTTTGTTGATACCGATGCATATGTAGTTAGTTTTGATGTAAGTCTTGTTGGGTACATTTGTACTCACGTTTGCCTATTTTATGTTCTTGCAGAGAGACTTCGGTCTTGCTAGTAGTTCCGCGTGGACTTCGACGTTTAGCTTTTTACCTCAGCTACAATCTTGTGCCCTCGGCAGGATCTGGTAGATAGTCAGGCTTCTCAGCCTTTTTCATTTATAGTTGTCTGTACTCAGACATGCTAAGCTTCCGCATGTATTTGACTTGTATGCTCTGAATGCTGGGTCGAGAGACCCATGTTTGTAATATCTCGCTCCTCGGAGCCTAATGAATAAATAACCGAGTCATAGAGTTATGTTGTGATGCCATGTTGTATTTACACATATCGAGCATATTGTGTGTATGATTGAAATGCTTGTTATGTGTGGGATCCGACAACCTAGTTGTTTATCCTTGGTAGCCTCTCTTATGGGGAAATGTAGTCTTGTGCTTCCATGAGCCATAGTAGTCCGCTTCTGCCCGGTTCACCGGAGTCCTGCTAGCCCAAAGACTACTGCTCCTAACACTTGACTAGCCGGGCATGTGATTCACTTGCCTGTGGTCTGTTCTTCGGGAAATGTCATGCGGTGACATCCAGAGTCCTGCCTTAGCTCACATTCAGCCCGGTTCCTGAGTCCTGTTAGCCCAGTGCTACAGCCCGGATTCGCACGCTGCTGAACGACATGCTCGATGTTGATTCATGTATGCTTGTCCCCGTAAGTTAGTGCCACTTTGGGTTCACGACTAGTCATGTCGGCCCGGGTTCTCTGTCATATGGATGCTAGCGACACTATCATATACGTGAGCCAAAAGGCGCAAACGGTCCCGGGCCATGGTAAGGCGACACCCTTGGGAATACCGTGCGTGATGGCGCAAAGTGATATGAGGTGTTACAGGCTAGATCGGTGTGACTTAGAATCGGGGTCCTGACAGCTTTGGTATCAGAGCCTGACTGCCTGTAGGATTACCAAGCCAAACTGGTCGAAGTTGAGTCTAGAAATGCTTTAGTTATATGTAGGGGAATTGATTGTGGGATGGAACGTAAGGCTCTTTTTACTCCTTATCCCTTATGCCCTCTGATCTGAGCCATCTTATCTTTTCCTACGGGTTAAGGAACTAGGCTTTCTCTTCTTTCTATCAGGATCACATGTTACTAATCGGTAGAGTTATAAGATTGTTGGATTTAAGCCTCAGTTCAGTTCCTACTATCTTCGTGTATTCATTGCTGATATCAGAACCTTGATATTATGATGATCAAGTGGTTATGCCACCATTCTGTAGCATGTCTCAAATCTTTTTGAGAATTTACAGCCGTTATGTTGTCCGAGTCATCCCAGGTTTCTAAATAGTCTGATGCATTTGCAAATTCCTTCTTAATGTTCTGAAGATCCTTTGTGCCAGATCAACCACCCTAACTAGTGTGTTGAGGTATTTCATTGCCTCAACATTTATGTTGGAGCTATTATTATGACCTTAGGTGTCTAGAGTATCAACTAGTAATTTAGCCATGCTTTTGTTCCCAGAGTGATCATTCTGGCCAACATTCTCGAAAGCATCCCGTGATGCAATTTAGCTAGTAGGTATTCCATTCCTGGATTTTGAACCGGAGATTCACCCTACTTAGTTCATGTTGATAGTGTTTGCTCGTCCCTTTAGGATATTAGTAACCTTTGTGATAGTCTTCGAGGTTCGTGCTATATCATTCTTCCGAATACCATGAACCATCCTTGGCAGAAGTTCCTCGTTGAACCAAAAGATCACAACAAGAGTGCTCTTGATGAGTTCCCCATTATATGTTGTGACTCTGCCAGTTATACTTTTCTGCATGGGTTATCCGGAAGAAATATGTTGAACTCGTTCGACATGTTAATCTATGCACCCACAACTCAGAAAATCGTATGTTCCTTTGAGTTGTCCCTTTTTAGTTGTTTTCTGACCTTCGTCTATCAATTGATAGTCAAGAGTATGAGTGCCTTCGTTCATGGCTGCCTATTACTCTTGTGGTCCGTCAAGCCATTCTATTCTGTAATGACTAGGAGAAACAAACTCCAGTATCTTATCCATATCCAGGATTGGGTCAAAGAAGTTGTACTCTGCAAATCAAAATGCCAATCCAGCTTTTGATTCTGTTCTACCTTGGAGCATTTCCATCTTTGTATCAAGAATGTCATGGGAATTGCACACCAGCCTACGAACTCTTGATACAATGATACTCTCTCCATCATTATTCATTCCTCGGTCCCTGTGTTAATATAATCGGAATGCCGACAAGTGAATCGTGATGTGTGAAGTATATACTCCTAGCAACTTTGTTGCTCGGTAGTTAATGGACACTACTCTCATTCTTAGCGTGTTGGTTCTTGAATCATCATTCTATGATAGGTTGTGCTACCTAGTCCATATCCCTGCTGCACTCTTCGATCAATGTGTTCGGATTGTGTCAATCCCTTGCCCGTTTGATTGTATCGTCTTGCCCTGAAAAGCAAGATTGTTCTCGAGCTTAGTATCATATCGGTGGTTCATGATTTTTTCGAATATCTTCTCGGAAGTATCACCACGTTGTCACCTGATCGCTATGTTGAGTTCATGGTCAAGTTGGTTTCTTGTAAACTAGACATTCTCCAAGAATCTGTGTGGGATACCCCTGAGCTAGTTGGTCAAGCTAAACAACAACTTGGAGAGTTGGAAGATAAAAGCTTGTCTAGCTTAGTTAATTTCCGAAGGGATATCCTTGTGTGTGTGTGTGTGTGTTGAAGAGAGATGATATCTTCATCGATTGTTCCTCGTGATCGGTTGTTGAATCTATTGTCTTGTCCAAACCTTGATTTGAGTGTGGGCTATCCTTAAATCAAATCAGAACCAATGATATTCGTAATGTTGTCTTACTCGTGGTTGATTCCTCGAGCATACACCATTACGTCTTTTGGTCTGACCAATACTATCACATTGTTCACATAATGGTGGAAGTCCAGTGATATGGAAATTCCAATGAGTTGTTGTTGAGCCCATCAGCAGCATCTTGTCTCCTCCATGATTCATGTTGAACATTAAGCTAGTGTTGGAAACTTTTGAAAGCATTTGCTCATGCTAGCTCATGAAGCATATGTTTGGATGTGAGTATTGACTTCCTCCAGTTCATGTGCATTTGATGCAAGTTGTCACCGTGGATTCGAGAAAGTTAATGTTGCTTCCTCTGGAATCACCCCAAATCAGTCATGCATACGGTGCGAAGTATTCTGTGGTTTGGAGACTTGCAACTTCCATTCTATATGTGTCCCTAGCACACCAAGCCACTGACTGATTTGTTCAAGGAGAAGGAGTTCCTTCATAAGAGCTAATCCGGACTTATTTAGGGACTTCGATATCCTCGTTGATGGTTCCCCACCTGAACTCGGTAGTGTTTTATTATAAGACTACTATGTGGTCATGCTTGTCTCGGACAACGTGTTCACATGTTGTAGCAGAACCAGCTCATGTTTTGGAGCTTGCTATCGTAGTTCATTCCTCAAGAATCTCACAACGTCATCTTGTCGATTTGTGTTGCAAACTTTCCTTCTTTTTCCTAGACTTGATGAGTCTGGAATATTCTGACACCAACCAGATCTGAATCTCAGGCAGATATGATGATTGGAACATTTCCCAAGAACTACAATATTGGTCTCTCTGTAACCCGGTAAAGTGGATGTCGTGGCCAACACACCCAACCGGAAGACCTATTATTGTAGTACCTTGATTGGGAAAGTTGGCCACCTCCCCACAGGGATTTCGTAGGATACTACTTCTGTAGTTATTCCTTACGGATTCTTGTGCTGCCGAAGTTCGAGCTTCTACTTGATGTTCAAGATACCAAACCATATTAAATGGGATATGCTAGTACATCAAGGAGAACATTAGAAGCAGAGTGCTAAACGTCTCTCAGTCGATCATCCAGATTTTGTTTCCTTGGCCTCGCTAGGGTGAAATCTGAGTAGATGTTATCTTCCTTTGCATCTGCATTGTCCATCCCTATTTATCATGGTAGTATGTTGGGTTGCCAGGATCCTTGACACGGATGTTGGTAGAACCTTGATGAATATGGAAATGCTTAAGTTCTTGAGAGCACGCGCAAGAAAAATCATCCCCTTCAACAAGGTAGTCCACATCATCCATTCTAGCCCGAGTGTGTCGTTCTTCCGTACTCCGTCAAACGATCGTTCGTAAATTTTCTCAGGCTGGTGAGAGGAGTTCCATTGATCTATGTATCAAAAGTAATTCCTTTTGTCACTTGAGGGAATAATCCTACGAATCACCTTCCCCAAGGTGCCCCGTTATGGAATCATGGCAATTTTTCCTCGCTACTTTGAAACCCTCGTCAAATCGTTTCTTCCGTCCCTCCTGATGCATGTTACGCCTCTCAGCTCCGGAGATGTTTCTATATCTCATTACGTATTGATCTTGTGATCATTAAGATGATCCTAAGTTGCTGGGATCCCAGGAAGATCGATTCTTCTAAAATTCTCTCTTTCTACTCGTTGTCATGTTGGATGTAGTTCTCAAAGCAAGGCGTCGAGATCAAGGTGATGCAATGAATCAACATCCTCAAGAAAGACATCTGGACCGTGAAGATTGTGTTGGCTTTGTTTCCCATCTGCCTTCTTACCTCACGTCTTGAATTTCAGGACGAGATTCTTGTTTAGTGGGGGTGAGTTGTCACATCCCTAGTTCTGGTAATGCTTAGTGCTTGCATTAGAGTGCTGCATCATGTTTAAATTCTTTTGAATTTGAAGTGGGGATTTATCAAACCCTAGCACCATATCAAATCAAATAGGTTCAACATAAAATCATTTTCAACGAACCTGAGATGCCCTTCTAAAATGTCCATCAGTTTTGCCTTGGGTTAGAACCTTGGCCAAAATTGGTTCACATTTTTCTAGGACACATAAGGTCACTGGATTAAATCATTACCTATTTGCATTTGGGCATTTAAATGCTATAAAATATTTTAAATGCTCAAATAATTCTGGAAATAAGTGTGGGCTGTTGGAAATTATCTAAACAGAGCCTATGATTATTTCCAGGATTTTTGTAAGTGTCTAACTATTTTTAATAAAGCCACAAACTTACAGAAAAATAGGAAAACAGAAATTAAAAGAGAGGGAGGGAACTTACCTGGCCGCAGCCCACCAGCCGGCCCACCTGGCGGCCCAGCGCTGTGCTGGCCCATGCCAGCCAGCTGCTTCGTCCCCGCCAGGCAGGCACAGAGGTGACGCCGGCGAGCACGAGCTCGCCACGGCGTCAGCTGCTTCCCGCCGCTGCCTCGACGCCCTGGACAACGCCACGTTTTCCCCTGGACCGCCTCGTCCTCTCTTGTGCCTCTCTTCTCCTCTGCTCTCCTTCTCCCGCTGCTGCCGAGCGCCTCGCAGCGCACCGACAACCGCAACCGCGGCCACCTCACGCCTCGCCGACGCGCCAAGAATCTCCACATCGTCCCCCTCTTCCTCCTCACCAAGATGTAAGGCGCCAGAAGCCCCTAGACGCTGCCAGCTCTGCCGTTCCCCTCCCCGGCCACCGAGGACCGCCGCCGTTGATTCGCCGCCTCCCGAGATTCCCCGAGCACACTGGCCACCCCTACAACACCGCTGTGAGCCACCGAGCGTTTTCCCCCTCTCCCCGCGCTCGTCCGCGTCCTCTAACGACCATGGCCATCGGAGCCGATAGCTCCTCGCCGCCGGCCATGTTGCCACCGTGGCCATGGCCGTGCAAGCTTGCACCCAAGCTCACCACTACACTCAGTACATCCCCACGAGTCGAACGCGGCCACCCCCACGTCCTGTTGTGTAACCTAGCATGTTTTTCGCCGAGGCCCGAACTCTGGCCGCCGCGGACGTGCTCGCCACCGTTGTTCCCGGCCACCCCAGCACCAACCACCGCCACCGTTGGATGTGCCACACCGCCAGCTACCCGTAGCACCCACCCGTGCATCGAACCGTGGCCGGAGCAGCGTTTCCGACGCTCTCCGTCGTCTCGGCCTCGCCGGTGACTCAACGCCAGCAGGTTTGACCCTGCTGGCCAGGGGTTTGACCCTGCTGACCAAGTTGATCCTGAGTGGGCCCAGTTTGACCCCTCTGTGTCTATGACAAATGGGACCCGCCTGCTAATTAAGTTAGGATTAGGACTAATTAAAAATTAGTTAGACTAATGACACTGACACGCGGGACCCACTGGTCATTTTGACCTGGACCGCCCCGTTGACTCTTGACGTCCACGGTGGCGTAGTCTTGTGTATAATAACTCCTTTTCTAGATTTATTCTTATACAGGAAATTCCAGAAAATAGCCAAAACTTCTAAAAACCATAGAAAATCAACCGTTGCTCCAAATCAAGCAAATTATATATGAAAAATGATCAGAAAAATGCAATCTATCCATCTGTACCATTTTCATGCATGTTGGAACAACTTAAACTTGCTGTTTAGAACAATTCAATTAAATGGCATTTAAGAAAGCACATATGGAGTTTGAATTTGAACCTAGTGTTCAAACCAACTCCATTTAACTTGTTGCTAGTTGCATTAGGCCAATTAACAACATATTGGCATGTCACATTCATGCATCATTTTGTTGCATGGCATTGATTATGTTTCTTCTTATTGTCAGTGGTTGTTCCCTCTCGATAGACGTGGTTCCGACGATGAGTTCGATGACACCGATGAAGAACTATATTATCTTCAGAAGTGCCAGGCAAGCAAAACCCCCTTGTTCATTCTGATACAATCCCACTCTCACGCTCCTACTCTCTTTTACTGCATTAGGACAACAACGATTCAACTGTTACATGTTGCGGTAGTTGAACCCCTTTCCTCTGCATGACCTGTCATTGCCACAGTAAATAGATGAAACCCACTAGCATGAGTAGGAGTTGTTTGAGCCCCGTTGTGCCTACTCATTCATGCTTGTTTGTCATGCCTACTATGCTTAGAGTTGTGTCAGGTCTGATTCATCGGTGATGAATTGGAACAGTGATGAACATGTCCTACTATGTGTGAGCTAAGTGTGTGAACAAGATTTGGTAATGGTAGCGGTGAGAGGCCATGTAGGAGCACATGGTGGGTTGTCTCATTGAAGCCGTCCTCAGGAACTTGAGTTCTGTGTTTGTGATCCATGAAACAGTTACTACCACGCATTGGGCCCGAAACCAATGGACCCTATCGGATTCTTAATCACCCATGTCCTCTGTCTAGGAGTTGCAAGTAGTTTCTGGTGTTTGTAGTATGCTGGAGGCCGTGGGCAGCGCTGACCCGAGGGGTGGGCTGTGATGCGGTAGGCACGTGGCCGGGTATGCCGGGCGCCCGTTTGGTGTCGCGGAACCCTGTACACATCGTTTGGGGCCGTATGTGGAAACCTTGGCCGGACTCCCTGCGGATGGAACCTGAATAGGCGATAAACCTGTAGTAGAGACTTGAGTGTTTAGGTAGGCTGTGGCCGACACCCACGTTGGGCTTCCGCTTGAAGGTTGCCGAGTACATGTCGTGTAAACGGCGGTAAGTGGTGAGCGCGTGTGTGAAGAAGTACACCCCTGCAGGGTTAACATCACCTATTTGAATAGCTGTGTCCGTGGTAAAGGACTTCTGGGTTGCCTATAACAGTTCACAGACAAGTGAAAGTGGATACTCTAAAATGCGCAAGATAAGTGTGAGTGCTATGGATGGCGTTCTCGTAGGGACACGGGAGCGGATCCATAGTGGTGTATTGATATGGTGAATATGTGGACTCGTGTGCGCCACCTCAAAAGAGTTACCTGCGGTCGTAGTTTAGGATAGCCACCGAGTCAAAGCTGGCTTGCTGCTGTTAAACTCCACCATCCCCTTTGTTGATACCGATGCATATGTAGTTAGTTCTGATGTAAGTCTTGCTGGGTACATTTGTACTCACGTTTGCCTATTTTATGTTTTTGCAGAGAGACTTCGGTCTCACTAGTAGTTCCGCGTGGACTTCGATGTTTAGCTTGTTACTTCATCTACGATCTTGTGCCCTCGGCAGGATCTGGTAGATAGTCAGGCTTCTCAGCCTTTTTCATTTATAGTTGTCTGTACTCAGACATGTTAAGCTTCCGCATGTGTTTGACTTGTATGCTATGAATGCTGGGTCGAGAGACCCATGTTTGTAATATCTCGCTCCTCGGAGCCTAATGAATAAATACTTGAGTCGTAGAGTTATGTTGTGATTCCATGTTGTATTTACACATATTGAGCATATTGTGTGTATGATTGAAATGATTGGTTTGTGTGGGATCCGACAACCTAGTTGTTTATCCTTGGTAGCTTCTATTACGGGGAAATGTAGTCTTGTGCTTCCATGAGCCATAGTAGTCCGCTACAGCCCGGTTCACCGGAGTCCTGCTAGCCCAGCACTACTGCTGCGGAACACTTGACTGGCCGGCATGTGATTCACTTCGTTCTTGTGTCTGTCCCTTCGGGGAAATGTCGCGGTGACATCCGGAGTCCTGCCTAGCCTGCTACAGCCCGGGTTCCCGGAGTCCTATTAGCCCAGTGCTACAGCCTGGATTCGCACACTACTGAATGACATGCTCGATGTTGATTCATGTATGCCTGTCCCCATAAGTTAGTGCCACTTTGGGTTCACGACTAGTCATGTCGGCCCGGGTTCTCTGTCATATGGATGCTAGCGACACTATCATATACGTGAGCCAAAAGGCGCAAACGGTCCCGGGCCATGGTAAGGCGACGCCCGTGGGAATACCGTGCATGAGGCCGCAAAGTGATATGAGGTGTTACAGGCTAGATCGGTGTGACCTAGAATCGGGGTCCTGACATGTAGGCGCATCGGTCACGCGGTCGTCGGTAGCGAGGGAGGAGGTCAACAGGTGCCCGCGTGTCCCGATCGGCGGCCGTGTGATTCCCTCCAAGACAGCATCGGCTCGGGAGGGCCTCTGACCCATTCTTCCTCCTTGCGGTATTGTGGCCAAGATGCGGCCTCCTAACGCCATCTTTGCCACATGCCAACGACCCTTAGGTATATATTCCTTCGAAACCTGTCTTGCTCTACAACCCGAGCTCCCCGTATGGCTGCGTTTGGATATTCTTCTACTTCCGTCGGCTGTTCCAAAGCCATCTAGACTTTTATTATTATTAGAGGTAAAGCTAGTTCATACAGTCGAATCTAAGAGTTGGTTCAAACATGGAAGAAAGTGGGAAAGTAGTAGCATGAATCTAGGACTTGGTTCTAAGAGGAAATGGGGGAATGTAGTAGATAGTGGCAACCCAACCGGTCTCTTAGCTAAAAAGGCGAAGAAAGCATGGTGAATGGCGAAGGGTGGGTGGAAGTGGACCTGCCTCTTCGTCGAAAAAGGAAAGAAAGTGAGGAATCTTGGGGGACAACACAAATGAGAATGAGCGGGTCTAGATTTCCTGTGCTCACATAGGAAAATGTCATCGAGGAGACAAAAAATGGGACAAATGCAGACATGCTGCGTGAGTGTTTGCCGCTCTCGGCAACCACATCTGCCTCACCACATTATGCCCCTACTGCCCCTACATCCATATCGCTACCGTTAATGTAAAATCACATGAAGCAATAAGCAATGCCACCTAATGTCACTATTAACTAATGGTCTAGTGCCATCGATAAATTAAAGCAATGCCACCTAGTTTCACTATTAAGTAATGGTCTAGTGCCATCGATAAATTAAAGCAATGCCACCACCATTTTATGAAGTGCTTCCGTCTTGCTTTCTTTCCCATGAATTGTGTTTTTGTAGTTACACTTAAATCTCACACCGCTAACATTCCTCTATTCCTAGCTGCCGTCCTCTAACCGCTCATCTTCCAGGTATTCCTACATTGGTAGTAACTAGGTAGAATGACCAGCGCAATCTAAAAGAAGTTGATTCGTATGTTTTACTTCCTAATTGCAGTGCAGGGGCGAGCGAAAACAACTGCATCCTAGTAGGGAATGCACTTTCTCCCAGTTCATCCATGGACCGAGGACTAGCTGGCATGGTTGCACGAAGGTTTTTGGGACAGGTGCGCAGACAAGAGGCATTGTAGTCTGCTTATTTCTGCAAATAGCGGTTCTTAAATTTAGTGGGACTACACAAGAAGTTTAGTTGGTCAGTACACTACATGGTTCAGTTCAGCATTCCGACTGAGAACACAATTATAATTGGTTATTCTGGAATGAGAGAACCTAACCCTGGATGGTGGCAACAAGAAAAACCAGAGTGAACTCCAGGAAATTAAAGCCTGCCTAGTGACGCCCTTTGCTCAGAGAAGCCTTGCTTGATTTATACTGTTTTGTAAACCTTCTCACAAGTTTGTCTTTTGCTGTGAACTAGTATATGTTTGTTATGTTCTATGAATCATTGAGATGTATAAAAATGCTTAACTAATGCTGTTCAAGTATTTTATGAAGCCGATTTTAATGTGAATGTTCCACAAGAACGTTAGACTAGCCTGTGAACGTCGTCAACAACCGAGAGGAACAAGGAGATGACTATACGTGGAGAGGATGACAGTAGGGACCCGCCAGGGTCATGGCAGTATGCAAGCAAGTGCCTCGTTATTACAAGCCCAAAAAAATGGTTCCTCCTAATGGTTGGACATCTGGGGCTCACGCCATTGTCAACGTAGTCAATAACCGAGAGAATTACACAACAAGCGCTAACACCAGGGACCCAGCAGGTCGCGGAGTTGTTACTTACTTTTTTAGGAACAAGCAGTTGTTAACTATACTAGTTTTAGAGACGTATTAGGGTAACAACGGGGTTGTGCGGTGGCTGTGGCCCGTCTAGCCAGGGTTTTATTTATGTTTACCACATCATGAGCCCAGTTGTGTTTTTTTCTTACTAAAAATGGCTAGCCCGGTTCTACTTTTTTTAAAGAAATACCCAAACGAGGCCTACTTGCTTTGTCAGCCTTGCTGGGCTGCAAATCTCTCAAGATGAGGAGAGTTTCATCCGGCTTGCCAATAAAATGGGCTATCAGTAATGAGAAATGGGTTGTACATTTTTAAAACACATCAACTAGGAATTAGTTTCAATTTTTTTCATTTGAAGAATTTAAATTCCATTGATTTTTATGCATGGACAATTATTTGGATTTTATATTTATATAAATTTATTTTTCAAATTAGTTTGAATGTGACTCGAAATTTCGGGATTAAAAACTCTTGCCCGCGCCAAAATATGCAAAATTTCGTATAATTTTTAACCGTAGCCACAATATGGGCTGTAATGCTAACAAAAAGAAGATGGGCTCCCAAAAAATCCTTAAGAATTAGCAAAGGGCTGTAAATTATTAGAAATAATTGCAAATGGGCTATATACTGTTTTCCACACATTTGAGGCTGACTTGTGCGCCTACTATAGGTTGACGCATACGCTTTCCTAGAAAAAGGTTGACGCACACACAATGCCGTGTCAACTTAGTCAACACACGGGGGCAGCGACTGTTGGATGTCCATCCAACGACTGTCATGCTTCTTCAATCCATGCTCTTCCTACTCCAGCCGCTCAAACAAGCGCCGACGGGACTACCTGCTCCCTCCTCCTGCGGCCAGTTGTGCTGCCGTGGAGGCCTCACCGCCCCACCGTACTCCCATCGCTGGCCTAGCAATCACTCTACTCACCCACACCTTCTGTTATTCTCCAGCGACGGCAGACGAACCAGTAAACACTCATAGTCCCCTCCGCGTGGGAAACAACTGTCGAGTCTTCCCTAACTCCGTGTCATTCCCTTCCTAGGCCTCGCCGTCGTCCACCGCCCTGGTGGTCTCGGTGCGGCGTGGTCAACCCGGTCAACGAATGACATCCATCAGAAGTGGACTGTACGTGGAGAGGCTGGCAGTTGGTTCCACGACCACACGCAAGGAAGTGCCTACTTATTAGACGCAAAATAAAGATTCCTCCACCTGACAGCTAGGACCCACCGGAAGGGCCTCTGTAGTTCCCGAAAAAACCTTCCCCCCGCTGACAGCTCAGACCCACCAGCTATATCTTCGCACGCAAGGAAGTGACTCCTTATCACGCACAAAAAAATGAATACCCCCTGCTAGCTAGGACCCAACATAGTGTGAGGCAGACTTGTGGGCCTACTAAGTTGATGCAGACAGAGGGCTTTGTCAACTTAGACAATATGAACGATTCTAGCTCCAGTGACCATACGATGTCCATCTAGCGGCCGTAGTGCTTCTTCAACCTCTAGTCTTCTTGTTCTAGCCGCCCAAACTAGCGCCGTTCGTGCCGCCTTCTCCTGCCTCCTGTGGCCGGCTGTGCTACCGCGGAGGCCTCAACGCCCCTTACTACTCCCGCTGCTAGCCAGGCTATCCCTCTACTCACCCACACCCCGTTATTATGCGGTGACGGCAACCTCACCTGCAGCCAAACCAGTCAACCCTCTTACTCCTCTCCACATGGGAATCCACTGCCGCGCCTTCCCCGGCTCAGCGTCATCCCCTTCCTAGGCCTTGCCGTCGTCCACCGACTTGGTGCTCTCGGTGCGGCGTGCTCAATTTGGTCAAGGAACAGACTTCAACCGGACGAGTACTACACGTGGAGAGGCTGACAGCTGGGTCCACGTCCGCAGCAAGGAAGTGCCTCCTTATTACGTGCAAAATAATGATTCCTCCACCTGACAGTAGGGACCCACCGTACGGGCCACCGTATTTCATGAAAAAAATGTTTCCCTCCTGACTGCTGGGACCCACCAGCTACATCTTCGCACGCAAGGAAGTGCGTCCATATTACGGGCAAAAAATATGATTATCCCCCTGACAGCTGGGACCCACTAGCTATATCTTCACACGCAAGGAAGTTCCTCCTTATCCTCCCTGACAATCGGGACCCACCTGGTCGAAGCGTACGTAGCGTTGTAATTTTGGTCGCCAATGTGTACGTACATACTGGTCAATCGGTCTGTTTGCAGGCTGCAGCGATGAACGGTGGTTGAGTAAGGAGGGGCATTTGTCGTAGTAGAGGCGCGGACGTAGCATGTCACGCAGTCCCATCAATACCGTGTACACGTATGTACAACCAGGGCGCAAGAAAGTAAATACGGCCATGTACGTACATACAGGCAGGGTCTCGAACGCCTACTCGCGCATACGTACGGCCAGGGCTCGTGTACATGGAGAGGCAGCGGGGAGCAGCGACGGCATCCTGTTCATCGACAGCCAACCGGCTGGGTCGAAATGGAGAAACTACATCGTCGTGTTCATCGAGAGGCAACGGAATGCGTCATGTTCATCAGGAGCCAACCAGCTTAGATGGAACATATGAAACGAGGCCTGGCGTACCGCAGAACAGAGGAAACAGCCTTGTGTTCGACCACATACGGTCTAAACGAGATCCTGTTCACCGGGAGGGGTCTGGCGTACCACAAAACGGAGGAAACAGACTTCTCTTCGACCTCCTACGGTCAAAACGGGGTCCCATTGATCGGGAGGGGTGTGGCGTACCACAAAACAAAGAGAACGGACTTCTCTTCGACCTCCTACGGTCGAAACAGGGGTCCTGTTCATCGGGAGGGGTGTGGCGTACCGCAAAACGGGACTCCACGGGCTATTGTTCATCCACCATCTACTACCTCTCTCCAGCCTCCACGGGCTACTGTTCATCCACCGTCGACCTTCTCCACCCTCCTCCTGCAACTGTTCATCCAAGGCCTGCCTCCACTAGCTACTGTTCATCCACGGGCTCCTATTCATGCAGCCTCCACCGGCTACTATTCATCCAGCCCTCTCGACGGGGTCCTGTTCAACCAGCCCTCCATGGGCTACTGTTCATCCAGCCCTCCACCAGCTACTGTTCAACCAGCCCTCCACCAGCTGTTGTTCATCCAGCCCTCCACGGGGTCCTGTTCATCCACCCCCAACTGGCTCGATCGGGGTCCTGTTCATCCAGCGGCAACAACCTCTACTACCACGGGGTCCTGTTCATCCAACCCCCACCAGAAACTATTCATCCAACCCCCAACAACGCTCACTATTCATCAAGAGGTAGCAGGGTCGATCAACTTCAGTTAGCAGGAGTAGCGAAGGAATCGCTTGATCGGGTGCAGTTAAAAGCCAGATCGATCAATCACTCGAGTTCAGTAACGCGTAGCCTACAGTGCAATCGCTCGGGTTCAGTAGGCGAACGCCTCGCTCGGGTTTAGTTAGATCCCAACGCCTCACACCCACGCACCCACGAGAGAAACTCACAATCCCTCCGTGCATCACTCGGCCCCAACCAGCCACCGTAACCGGGAACTCCCTGATATTTTCCTTGCCCTCGCTTCTACCACTGTTTTTTCTGTCATGGACGGCCCAAAGAATGTCATGCAGCTGCGTCTCCGGCCCGCCAAGACGAAAAGCCCATTTTCTGTCATGATTTTTTGTCATAGAAGTAGGAGCCCACCACATCTATGATGATACCGGGTTTTGTCACAATTATTGTCATAGAAGTGTCATAAGCATGATAGAAAAAAATTCCGTTCGGCCCAAAATGTCACGGATGTGTCTTTTTTTTGTAGTGAGCACAGTAACGATGTGGTGACAGCACCGACCGGTAGGACGATGACTCTGACTCCGGCTGAGCACCAGACACACCATCACCGTCAGGCGGTGGCACCACCATCTACACCTGCATCTCCTCCCCGGCAAGGTGAATTGCCGGGGAGTTGGGTGCAGGGGTAGGGATGGTGCCCCTGGCTCATCCAGCAGCCTTCCAGCTGGGCCCCAAGAGGCTTCCTCGCGGGCTACAGCTTCGTTCGCCCTGCCGCGTCCTGCTGGACCTAGTGGTGGCGGTGGACGGGTCATCTCCGCCGATCTCTTCACCATCACCTTCGCCCACGACTTCCTGGTCTTGTGGGGCTACCTTTCCTAGAGCCCGACAAGGTCAGGCTGGGCTTCTGCCTAGGCGCCCCTTTTCCCTCTTCACCTCCTTTCGCAATGCCTAGGAGGAGAGGGACAAGAAAGGGCATCACGGGGCTCTTATTTTTTTTCAATCTAAAATGTGTAGGCATTTGCCAAATTTTAATCTAAATTATGTAATGTTTTTACCCATGTTTGTGTTATGTAAGGCCTGTACTTGTTGATTAGCATATTAATGAAAAAGATAAATTTGCCGGGCACTTGTGCATGTAATATGTCTATGCAGAGGTAAAATGCCTCTATACACTTAAGTAAACAAGTTTTCCCCGGTAGGCTATCCTGCCAGTACCCTTAGTTTGCTGCCGCGGAACCTTCTTGCCAAAGGCCACTACAACCATCCCGACCGAAGCAACGTTCGAGTCGAGGGACGGGAGCACCTAAGTTTCAAAGGTGGCGAGGTTTTCTTATGCACAAGTTTTTACTTACTAAACACGTACGGATAAGAGAGAACTTATCTGTTTGGGCTAGCCGGGTATCACAAGGTAGGCTTGTCTTTCCTTTTCCTCTTCGGGACTGAATCCACGGTGGGAGGCTGGAGTTTGGTGCAGATGAAAATGATGCCTCATGCGATCTTATCTACATGAACAAGCTATACTCATGATATCCTTATGCATGCATGCAATTTGTTGGGCCCCCAGCGCTTCATTTATGTCTCTATTGCTCAGGGTCTGTGCCTCGCTTTGTACAAGGGGTTACATGCAACAGAGACAACGCCTGTACAAAGGGTGGCTGTTGGGCAGGGCTTGACAGCCGCGCCTTATGGGTAGAACTTGCGGATATGCTCAATGTTCCATGTGTTTTGCAACTAAATGCCATCTCTGGTCTCCAAATGGACTGCGCCAGGTCTGGTGACTTGTACTACCCGGTAAGAGCCTTCCCGCTTCGGCGTCAACTTGTTCGTACCCTTGGCAGACTGGACGCGCCTAAGGACAAGGTTGCCTTCCTCAAAACTCTAGGCATGAACCCTGCGGCTATGATAACGACGCAGGGCTTGCTGGTAGCGTGTAGGACGCGTAGCAGCCCGGAGATAGTTCTCCTCGAGTAGCAAAGAGTTGTCACGTTGGTATTGTTCCTACGCTACTTTATCATAGGCAAGCACTTGAGGTGACCCGTAAATGAGTCCCGTGGGGATAACTGCTTCTACCGCGTAGACTAGGGAGAAGGGAGTCTGCTCGGTAGCTCGATTTGGTGTCATTCTGAGGGACCAAAGAACCACCGGCAGCTCGTCGATCCACATCCTGCCACACTTCTACAGCTTACCAAATGTTCTCGTCTTGAGTCCTCGCAACACTTCAGCGTTCACCCTCTCAGCTTGCTCGTTGCTTCTTGGATGAGCAATAGAGGTGAATGAGATCTTGCTTCCGAGGGCATGAACATATTGCATGAAGGAGTGGCTCGTGAATTGGGTTCCATTGTCGGTGATGACCTGAGCAGGGACTCCGAAGCGGCACACCAATCCTTTCAAGAAGTTGATAGCTGATTGAGCAGTCACCTTTCTCACGGGCTCTACTTCTGGCCACTTTGTAAATTTGTCGATTGCATCAAACAAGAATTCAAAGCCCCTGGTAGCACGGGGGAAGGGGCCCAAGATGTCGAGCCCCCAGACCGAAAATGGCCATGACAAAGGGATTGTCTGAAGAGCTTGGGCAGGCATGTGGATATTCTTGGAATGGAACTAGCAGGCTTCACATTTGTGACTAACTCAACTGCATCTTGGAGGGCTGTGGGACAGTAAAATCCTTGCCAGAAAACTTCTCCAACCAGATCGCTCGATCTAATGTGTGAGCCGCACATACCCTTGTGTATCTCTGCCAGCAGTTTTTTCCTTCTTCCTGGCAAATGCACCTCAATTTCACACTGCTGGGCCTCCTTCTATATAGTGTGTCGTCAACGAATTGATACATGTTGGCCCTCCGAGCAACTCTTTCATATTCTTCTTGGTCTTCGGGAAGTTCTCCAGTTTGGAGGAAATGGACTATGTGTCGTGCCCAAGTTGGAGCCTGAGGCTCGCTAATGAGGACTAGCAGCACCTCCTCATTCGTGGGAGTGCATTCCTTGACCGCGGGAACCGGTGGCCTGGCGGGAGGATGTAGCTCAACGACCAAAGGGGAGTTGCTTCCAGCAAACTCTCTGTCGGGAGCCTCGAGAGGTTCTACCGGAAGAGGCTTGCCGGAGTCCAGTTTCCTTCCCTTTCTGGCCATTGTTGCCAGCAATACAGAGGGCTGATTCAGATGGAGAACAAAGGTTCCTGGTTCTACAGGGAGCTTTTGCACAATGCACTTTGGTAGATGATCAGCAATGTTGTTTTCTGCACAGGGTACGTGCTCTGTTTGCAATCCGTCAAAGCACTCCTCCAACTTTCTCACTTCCTCGACGTATGCGTCCATCAATGGACTTTGGTAATCCTCAAGTTGTGAGTCTCCGCGGATGATCAACTTCTTGATCCCCAGTTCTCTTGCAATCCTGAGCCCGACAAGGAGCCCTTCGTACTCTGCAGTATTGTTGGTAGCCTTTTCCTAGGGAAAATGCATCTCGACGACGTACTTCAGGTGTTCCCCGGTGGGAGCAACAAGAAGCACGCCAGCCCCTGCACCTTGTAGGGAGAAGGCACCATCGAAATACATGATCAACTCTTGGGGCGCTTCCTTGCATGGAATAACTGTCTCCAACATTTCTTCATCAAGAGTTGGCGTCCACTCTGCAATAAAATCTGCCAATGCTCTGCTCCGAATAGGTGACGTGCTCTCAAACTTCAAACCAAAGCTAGATAACTCCAAGGCCCATTCCACTATCTTGCCGGTAGCCTCAGGGTTTCGAAGTATCCGTTGCAAAGGGAAATGGGTGACAATAATGATCTCGTAGGCTTGGAAGTACTGGCGCAGTTTCCTTGAGGTCATGACAAGGCCAAAAATCAACTGTTGCACACCAGAGTACCTGGATCTAGCCCCCTGCAACAGGGAGCTGACGAAGTACACTAGGCGCTACACCACCTTCTTCTTTACCACAACCTTGGGGTCACCTTCACTGCCTTGCTCTTCTCTGTCTTGATCTGAATTTGGCCTTGCCGGGGTGTGCTCACTTTCCTCTCCGGAGGGGACATTGGTTGTGGCTTCTGCTTCTTCCACTTCCCGCTGCATCACCAGTGCTGCACTAACCACTTGATTAGTTGTCGCAAAATATAGCAGCAACGGCTCTTGTGGTTTGGGACCGACCAAAGTGGACACAGAGGAAAGGTAGGCCTTCAAATCTTGTAGTGCAGAATCTGGCTCTGGAGTCCACTCCATGGGTCCTGCCTTCTTCAAGATTTTGAAGAACGGCAAGGCATGCTCAGCTGAATTGGCAATGAATCTGCAAAGTGCGGCAACACATCTAGTCAAATGCCCTACGATTAACTGTCTTGGGTTCTTGAATCTGCTCGATAGCCGTGATCTTGTCGGGGTTGGCCTCTATCCCCCGGTGGGACAGAAAGAAGCCAAGTAGCTAGCCGGAAGGAACGCCAAACACACACTTCCCCGTGTTCAGCTTCAACATGATCTTGCGTAGATTAGCAAACGTCTCTTCTAAATCCTGAATGAGGGTTAATCTATCCTTCTTGACCAAAATATCATCCATGCAAGCTTCAATGTTTCTGTGCAACTATGACTCAAAAAAATCCGGACTGCCCTTGCAAAAGTGGATCCGGCGCTCTTCAACCCGAAAAGGCATCCGTACAAAGCAGTATGTGCCACACGAGGTGATGAACGCGGTCTTCTCTTCGTCTTCTTTGGACATAAAGAAATGATGGTATCCAGAGTATGCATCCAGAAAAGAGAGCAAGTCACACTCAGAGGTTGAATCCATAATCTGGTCGATGCGCAACAAGGGAAATGGGTCCTTCGGACATGCCTTGTTTAGATCCGTTAAATCTATGCAAAGCCTCCATTTCCCATTAGCCTTGCGTACCACCACATGATTTGCTAACCACGTTGGATGTAGTACTCCTCTAACCAGCCCAGCTCCCTCAAGTTTCTTGATCTCCTCAGTAATGAACTGCTGCCGCTCCAAGGCTAGCTTCCGGACTTTCTGTTTGATGGGTCGGGCATGTGGGGCAGACAGCAAGGTGGTGCACGATTGCCTCCCTGGGAACACCAGGGATATTAGATGGTCGCGACACAAACACATCGATGTTCACCCGCAGGAAGGCAACGAGCACGGTTTCCTATTTGTCATCGAAGGTGGCACTGATAGTGAAAGTACCATCAGCACCAGCCAGCCCTACCGGGACCTTTTTCACAACAAGACTCAAGAGGCACACTTCCCGGATTCCTAGCTAGCGTCCCTGTAAGCTTTCTTCTTTCCTTTACTTTCCTTCGCTGGAACAGTGGCTTCAGCGGCCTCTGCGGCGACTACTTCCCAGTACATCTTGTCCATGCAAATTATTTCGTCCTTCTCGTCTGATGGAATGGAAATGACGCCTATCGACCCTGGCATCTTCAAGGTGTTGTACACATAGTGGGATGCTTCCGTAAATTTGGCGAGAGCTGGGCGACCAAGGATTCCATTGTACGGCAGGGGGAGGTTGAGCACATCAAACACGATCTTCTCAGTCCGGTAATTCAACTCTCCCTCGAATGTCACCAAGAATGTGATATTCCCCTTAGGATGACTCCTGTCGGGGTTGATTCCTTGAAATGTACACGTAACATTGAGCTCTTCCTCTGCTATCTGAAGTTTGCTGATGACCTTTGGAGAAATCAGATTCAACACGGCCCCGCCGTCAACCAACATTTTGTGACATTGAGGTTGCGGATTGTTATTGAGACCAACATCAGCAAGCACCCTACCGCAGTGGTGCGGTCAGGATAGTCCTTTTCGTCAAAGATGATAGGCATGTGGGACCACTTGAGTGGCCTTCAAGAATCTGCCGCTGGCTCCACGACATTGACTTCATCCGCCCACTATTTAAGTTTGCATTGGGAGGAATGCAGAGATGCACCCCGTCAATTCATAGGGCGTTAGTGGCCTTTTGGAATTCCTGCTCGCAGTTTCCTCTTCATCTCCTTCATCACTCTCATCATTGCAATCCTCCTTCTCACGGCCTCTGGCGGGTTTTCCTTGATTCTGAGGAGCCTTGCCGGGGCGGCTTGCTCTACCGCCTTGGACCTTCCCGCTAGTGCCATTCTGACCTTTTTCCTTATCACGCTTCTCATATTCAACCCTCTACTTCTTGACGAGCTAGTCAACCTGATGACACTCCTGGAGATCGTGGCCCTAGGTCTGATGGATCTTTTAGTATGGCCCATCACCTTTCCTAGTCTTCTCGGCAGCCACGGCTTCCTGACAATCAGTTCATGCGGCAACTTCCTTGCTGGGTACCTAAGTCTTGGCCTTCTTGCCGGTACTATGCTTGCGCGATCCCTCAACGGTCATCACTGCCTTATCCTTGCGCGTTTTATTGCGCTTCTTGTTCTTCTTCTTCTGCCTGGTGGCCTCATCATCATCCTCTGAGTCGATGTCGATGCCATCCTCTTCTCCCGGGAGCCTCCTCCCCTCCTCCACTCGAGCACACTTATCCACTAGAGTGTAAAGCTCCTTCACAGTCTTGGGAAATCGTACGTTCGTCTTGGAACGTATCCGACGATTGCGCATGTTGGACTGGAACGCAACTATCACAACTGCTGGGTGCATGTCTGGAATATTTTTGTGGACACGGCTGAACCTCTGCATGTACTTCCGCAGAGTCTCTCCTTCTTTCTGCGGGAGAAGCTGCAAGTCATTGGGCCGCCCTGGTTCTTGATGGCCGCTCGTGAAGGCGCAAACATACTCATCGCATAGGGCTGCCCAAGTCAAAATGGAGTCCTCTGACAGGTGCATCAGCCAAGACCTCACATTTGGCTTGAGTGCGAAAGTGAAGTAGTTGGCAAACACCTTCTCAAGTGTTCCCCCGGCAGCTTGAACAGCCACGGTGTAGATGCTCAAGAACTCTATCGGGTTCGGCCTCTGATACGTCCCTTTTGCATCATGCTTTTATATGAATATTTATTGCATTATGGGCTGTTATTTCACGTTATGTCACAATACTTATGTCCATTCTCTCTTATTTTACAAGGTTTATATGAAGAGGGAGAATGCCGGCAGCTGGAATTCTGGGCTGGAAAAGGAGCAAATATTGGATACCTATTCTGCGCAACTCCAAAAGTCCTGAAACTCCACGGAATACCTTAAAATAAATAAAGAAAAATCATCGCCGAAGATGAAGGCCAGGGGGCCAACACCCTGCTCACGAGGGTGCCCCCCCGGGGCGCGCCCCCTACCTCGTGGGCCCCCTGGTGGCTCTCCGGTGCCCATCTTCTCCTATATGAAGTCTTTCGTCAAGAAAAAAACAAGAAGCAACCTTTCAGGACGAGACTCTGCCGCCACGAGGCGGAACCTTGGCGGAACCAATCTAGGGCTCCGGCAGAGCTGTTCTGCCGGGGACACTTCCCTCCGGGAGGGGGAAATCATCGTCATCATCATCACCAACGCTCCTCTCATCGGGAGAGGGCAATCTCCATCAACACCTTCATCAGCACCATCTCATCTCCAAACCCTAGTTCATCTCTTGTATCCAATTCTTGTCTCCAACTCCGGGATTGGTACTAGTAGGTTGCTAGTAGTGTTGATTACTCCTTGTAGTTGATGCTAATTGGTTTACTTGGTGGAAGATCATATGTTCAGATCCTTAATGCATATTATTACCCCTCTGATTATGAACATGAATATGCTTTGTGAGTAGTTACGTTTGTTCCTGAGGACAAGGGAGAAGTCTCGCTATTAGTAGTCATGTTAATTTGTTATTCGTTCGATATTTTGATGAGATGTATGTTGTCTAGCCTCTAGTGGTGTTATGTGAACGTCGACTACATAACACTTCACCATTATTTGGGCCTAGAGGAAGGCATTGGGAAGTAATAAGTAGATGATGGGTTGCTAGAGAGATATAAGATTAAACCATAGATTATGCGTTGCTTCGTAAGTGGCTGATTTGGAACCATATGTATCATGCTAAGGTTAGGTTTACCTTAATACTTTTGTTGTAGTTGCGGATGCTTGCAATAGAGGTTAACCATAAGTGGGATGCTTGTTCAAGTAAGAACAACACCCAAGCAACGGTCCACCCACATATCAAATTATCAAAGTACCGAATGCGAATCATATGAGCGTGATGAAAACTAGCTTGACGATATTCCCATGTGTCCTCAGGAGCGCTTTTCCTATTATAAGAGTTTGTACAGGCTTTTCCTTTGCTACAAAAAGGATTGGCCACCTTGCCGCACTTTATTTACTCTTGTTACTTGTTGCTCGTTACAATTTACCTGATCACAAAACTATCTGTTACCACTTATTTCAGTACTTGCAGAGAATACCTTGCTGAAAACCGCTTATCATTTCCTTCTGCTCCTTGTTGGGTTCGGCACTCTTACTTATTGAAAGGACTACGATAGATCCCCTATACTTGTGGGTCATCAAGACTCTTTTCTAGCGCCGTTGCCGGGGAGTGTAGCACCTTTGGTAGGTGGAATTTGGTAAGGAAAAATTTATATAGTGTGCTGAAATTCATCATCACTTGTTACTATGGAAAGCAATTCTCTGAGGGGCTTGTTCGGGGTATCTTCACCCCGTCCAGTAGAGAAAAGAGTTGCTCCTCAACCTACTGAACCTATGGAAAATGAAACTCCTTTTGAAATTCCTTCGGGTATGATGGAAAAACTGCCAGAGAATACTTTTGTAGGAGATGGAACAAAGCATCCTGATGAACACTTAATATATGTGGATGTGGTGTGTGGATTATTTAAGCTTGCAGGTATACCCGATGATGTTGTCAAGAAGAAGGTCTTCCCTTTATCTTTGAAGGGAGATGCATTGACATGGTATAGGCTATGTGATGGTATGGGATCATGGAACTAGAAAAGATTGAAATTGGAATTTCATCAAAAATATTATCCTATGCATCTTGTTCATCGTGATCGCAATTATATATATAATTTTTGGCCTCGCGAAGGAGAAAGCATTGCTCAAGCTTGGGGAGGCTTAAATCAATGTTATATTCATGCCCCAATCATGAGCTCCCAAGAGAAATCATTATTCAAAGTTTTTATGCTCGGCTTTCTGATAACAATCGCACCATGCTCGATACTTCTTGTCAGGCTCTTTTATGATGAAGACTATTGAATTCAGATGGAATTTATTGGATAGAATTAAACGCAACTCTGAAGATTGGGATCTCGATTTAAGGTAAGGAGTCGTATGACACCTGAGTTTGATTGTGTTAAATATTTTATGGATACCGATATTTTCCGTAAGTTTAGCACTAAATATGGACTTGAATCGAGATAGTAGCTTCTTTCTCGTGAATCTTTTGCTACTTATGTTGATCTCCCCAAGGAGAAGTGGTTTAAATATCATCCTCCCATAGAAGTAAAAGTAGCTGCACCTATTAAAGTTGAAGAAAAGACAGTCACTTATAATGATCCTATTGTTCCCACTTCTTCTGTTGAGAAACCACCTTTCCCTGTTAGAATGAAGGATCATTCTAAAGCTTCAACTGTGGTTCGTAAAAGCAATATTAGAACTTATACACCTCTTGAGCAAGTCAAAGTAGAACCTAATATTTCTATTGTTAAAGATCTCTTGTCTGATAATATCGATGGGCATGTTATTCAGTTCAATGGTGAAACTGCTAGAATTGCTAAATCGTGTACTAAAGATAAACATAGACCTGTGGTAGGCGTTCCTGTTATTTCTGTTAAAATAGGAGATCATTGTTATCATGGCTCATGTGATATGGGTGCTATTGCTAGTGTAATACCTATAGATTTATAAAAAGAAATTATGCATGATATTGCACCTATTGAGTTGGAAGATATTGATGTCACAATTAAGCTTGCTAATAGAGATACTATATCGCCAGTGGGAATTGTTAGAGATGTTGAAGTCTTGTGTGGGAAAACTAAATATCCTGCTGATTTTCTTGTTCTTGGTTCCCCACAAGATAGCTTTTGTCCCATTATATTTGGTAGACCCTTCTTGAATATTATTAATGCTAGGATAGACTGCGAAAAGAATGTTGTTACTATTGGCTTGGATGATATGATTCATGAGTTTAATTTCCCTAAATTTAGTAAACAACATCATGAGGAAGAATTGCCTAGTAAGGATGAAATTATTGGTCTTGCTTCTATTGTCGTACCCCCTAGTGATCCTTTACAACACTATTTGCAAGACCATGAAAATGATATGTTCATGAATGAAAGAAGGAAAATATATGAAGTATTCTTTAAACAGGAACCTATTCTGCAACACAATTTGCCTGTTGAAATCCTAGGGGATCCTCCTCCACCCAAGGGTGATCCCGTGTTTGAGCTTAAACCGTTGCCTGATAATCTTAAATATGCTTATCTTGATGAAAAGAAAATATATCCTGTTATTATTAGTGCTAACCTTTCAGAGCATGAAGAAGAAAGATTATTGAAAACTACGAAGAAGCACCGTGCCGCTTATTGGATATACTCTTGATGATCTTAAGGGCATTAGTCCCACTCTATGTCAACATAAAATAAATTTGGAAGCGGATGCCAAACCAGTTCGTGATCCTCAACGACGTTTCAATCCTAAAATGAAAGAAGTGGTAAGAAAAGAAATACTCAAGCTTCTGGAGGCAGATATAATTTATCCCGTTGCTGATAGTCAGTGGGTAAGTCCTGTCCATTGTGTCCCTAAGAAGGGAGGTATTACTGTTGTTCCTAACGATAAAGATGAATTGATCCCGCAAAGAATTATCACAGGTTATAGGATGGTAATTGATTTCCGCAAATTAAATAAATCTACTAAGAAAGATCATTACCCCTTACCTTTTATTGATCAAATGCTAGAAAGATTATGCAAACATACACATTATTGCTTTCTAGATGGTTATTCTAGTTTCTCTCAAATACCTGTGTCGGCTAAAGAATAATCAAAGACTACTTTTACATGCCCTTTTGGTACTTTTGCTTATAGACGTATGCCTTTTGGTCTATGTAATACACCAGCTACCTTTCAAAGATGCATGATGGCTATATTCTCTGACTTTTATGAAAAGATTTGTGAGGTTTTCATGGACGACTTTTCCGTCTATGGACCCTCTTTTGATGATTGCTTGAGCAATCTTGATAGAGTTTTGCAGAGATGCGAAGAAACTAATCTTGTCTTGAATTGGGAAAGTGCCACTTTATGGTTAATGAAGGTATTTTCTTGGGGCACAAAGTTTCTGAAAGAGGTATTGAAGTTGATAAAACCAAGGTTGATGCTATTGAAAAGATGCCATGTCCCAAGGACATCAAAGGTATAAGAAGTTCCCTTTGTCACGCCGGATTTTATAGGAGGTTCAATAAGGACTTCTCAAAATTTTCTCGGCCTCTGACTAGTTTATTACAAAAAAGATGTACCATTTGTCTTTGATGATGATTGTGTAGAAGCATTTGAAATACTTAAGAAAGCATTAGTCTCTGCACCTGTTGTTCAGCCACCTGATTGGAATTTAGCCTTTGAAATTATGTGTGATGCAAGTGATTATGCTGTAGGTGCTGTTCTAGGGCAAAGAGTTGATAAGAAATTAAATGTTATCCATTATGCTATTAAGACTCTAGACAATGCTCAAAGAAATTATGCTACTACTGAAAAGGAACTGTTAGCAGTTGTGTTTGCTTGTGATAAATTCAGACCCTATATTGTTGATTCTAAAGTAACTATTCACACTGATCATGCTGCTATTAAATATCTTATGGAAAATAAAGATGCAAAACCTAGACTTATTAGATGGGTTCTCTTGCTGCAACAATTTGATTTGCATATTGTTGATAGAAAAGGAGCTGAGAACCCGTTGCGTATAACTTATCTAGGTTAGAGAATGTTCTTGATGACCCACTACCTATTGATGATAGCTTTCCTGATGAACAATTAAATGTCATAAGCACTTCTCGTAGCACTCCATGGTATGCTGATTATGCTAATTATATTGTTGCTAAATTTATACCACCTAGCTTCACATACCAGCAAAAGAAAAAGTTTTTCTATGATTTGCGACATTACTTTTGGGATGACCCACATCTTTATAAAGAAGGAGTAGATGGTGTTATTAGATGTTGTGTACCTCAGCATGAACAGGAACAGATCCTACGCAGGTGTCACTCCGAAGCTTATGGAGGACACCACGCTGGAGATAGAACTACACATAAGGTATTGCAATCCGGTTTTTAATGGCCCACTCTCTTCAAAGATGCCCGTAAGTTTGTTTTGTCTTGCGATGAATGTCAAAGAATAGGTAATATTAGTAGACGTCAAGAAATGCCTATGAATTATTCACTTGTTATAGAACCATTTGATGTTTGGGGCATTGATTATATGGGACCTTTTCCTGCCTCTAATGGATATACACATATTTTGGTTCTTTGTTGATTACGTTACTAAGTGGGTAGAAGCTATTCCAACTAGTAGTACTGATCATAACACTTCTATTAAAATGCTTAAGGAAGTTATTTTTCCGAGGTTTGGAGTCCCTAGATATTTAATGACTGATGGTGGTTCACACTTTATTCATGGTGCTTTCCGTAAAATGCTTGCTAAATATGACGTTAATCATAGAATTGCGTCTCCTTATCACCCGCAGTCTAGTGGTCAAGTAGAATTGAGCAATAGAGAGATCAAATTAATTTTGAAAAAGACTATTAATAGGTCTAGAAAGAATTGGTCCAAGAAACTTTATGATGCATTATGGGCCTATAGAACTGCATATAAGAATCCTATGGGTATGTCTCCGTATAAAATGGTCTATGGAAAAGCATGTCATTTACCTCTCGAACTAGAACATAAGGCATATTGGGCTATTAAAGAGCTCAACTATGATTTCAAACTTGCCGGTGAGAAAAGGTTATTTGATATTAGCTCACTTGATGAATGGAGAACCCAAGCTTATGAAAATGCTAAGCTGTTTAAAGAAAAGGTTAAAAGATGGCATGACAAAAGGATACAAAAGCGTGAGTTTAATGTAGGTGATTATCTATTGCTATACAACTCTCGTTTAAGATTTTTTGCAGGAAAACTTCTCTCTAAATGGGAAGGTCCCTACGTTATCGAGGAGGTCTATCGTTCCGGTGCTATAAAAATCAACAACTTCGAAGGCACAAATCCGAAGGTGGTAAACGGTCAAAGCAGGTAATCCTATAAATGTTGAAACCAATATTATTGAAACCGTAACCCCGGAGGAATACATAAGGGACACTTTCCAGACCGTTTCAGACTCCGAAAAGGAATAGGTATGTGATACGGTAAGTAAACCGACTCCAAAACAATTTTTAAGGCAATATTTCTCAGTTTTGGAATATTTAGAAAAATAGAAAAATAAGTGGCAATCCGGGAAGGAAACGAGGGCCCCACGATGGTGGTGGTCGCGCCCCCTACCTCGTGAGCACCTCGTGTGCCCTTCGGACTCCGTTTTCTTGCACGATACATATTTTGATCGGTAAAAATTCATTATATATTCTCCTAAGATTTTGACTCCCATATCACGCAAATCTCCTCTGTTTTTGTTTTGAGCTGTTGCTGCCGCAGATTAGAGCAAGATGTCTTCTCAAGAGTCAGTCGGGGAGAGCCGGGTATCTAATCCGGCACCGGAACCAAGGGCAAACAGCGACGCTGACCACTTTGGGCCACCAACAGAGGAAGAGATGGAGGCCGACCTGATGAGGGTAGATGCCATGGAAGATCAAGAAGTCACCTCTCTCCTCCAAGCTGGGTTTACGATGGGGGAACTACAGAGCTCAGCTATTCCAAACTCGGTTATCCCTTCCAATGTTAGATTTCTTTCTTATGAAAATATGAGGAGGAGTGTCTCTTGTTCTCCCGCAGCTATGCAACACCCTTGGGTGCAAGGAGCTTTACCCGTTACAGGAAAGCTTCACAAGGAAATAATGGACCTCAAGAAGCAAGTCAATAAGCTCGAGGAGGAGAACCGTATCTTGAGGGGAATCATCGCCAAGAATATTACACCAACACCAAAGAGGGATACATAACCACATGGGTAGTAGAAAAAGGGGCTATCGTTGAGGCCTGTTTTGCCCATTAGTCCCGGTTCAATCCAGAACCGGGACTAATGCGAGCATTTATCCCAGTTCGTGAGCCCAGGGTGCCGGCCGGGCCACGTGGGCCACCACTATTGGTCCCGGTTGGTGGCATGAACCGGGACCAAAGGCTTCCCTTTAGTCCTGGCTCATGCCACCAACCGGCGCTAATGGTGCTGCCTATATATAGCCCCTCGCGCAAGAGCAGAAAGCACACTACTGCTTTTTTCCGCCGAGGGGAGGGGGCTTGGTGGTGCTCTAGCTCAGCCTCCTATGCACACAAGGTGTTCGATGGAATGCCCGAGCCACACTACTTAAGCTTTCTCCTCCAAGCTCGACCTCTAACCTCCATTTTCCTCAATATTTGTCTAGGTTTAGCGGTCCGTCACGCCTGTCCCGTCTTCACCGGGCCGATCACCCGCGGCGATCTCATCGCCAGCACCACCGTGGTGAGCCTCTTGTTCTTATCTTCTTTGTGAAAGGAAAAATATTCTTACTTGTATTATTTTCTTACTTTTATTATTGCATCTTATATAGTGCGATGGTTTTGGTATCCGCCCCCGTCGGCCCTCGTCCTGTCTATGATTCGGATGTGGTATCTATTATCTTTTCATAACTATTGGTTCATTTATTGTTTATGAAAATTAAGCCGACCAACGTGACATAGATTTTATTTATCTAGGAGGTTGTTGAACCGGAAATTCCAACTTGACTACGGAGTAGATTTTAAGGTCCCTTTGTTTAAGTGCAAGTGGGTCAATCTGTCAGGAGGCGGGGTACAGGTAGACCCACAGTACGGAATGACAACAGTGGATCTGAAAAATCTTGGGTACACCGACGAACTGTTCGTCCTAGCCAACGATGTGGCACAGGTTATCTATGTGAAGGACATGTCTACCGCATCGAGGAAAAGAAAAGATAAGGAAGCGAATACATCATAAAATGAGCCAAAGCGCCACATAGTTCTTTTCAGAAAAAGGGACATCCACGGGAGTGGAGGGCAAGATGCATATGTCTCAAGAGTATGAAAAGTTTCATGAAATTCCCCTTCAAAGTCAAGTCTGACACAAGCATCCAGATAAATGATGAAGATTATCCGTGGTTACGGCGCAATAAGCAAACGACACAAGCGAATAAAAAGTGAATACTTTCTCCCTCAACTATTATGATGATACCATGCCAACTTTGTAACACACGAGTATGATACCATAGTCCGTTTTGTTCATGAACATACAATGCCAACTTTGAGAACCTCGCCAACCGAAGGGCGCTCACACCGGTTTATAAGCCCGTCCCTCTACGCCTTGTTGAGCTCACAAACTTGTGATTCACACAAATTTCAAAGAATTCAAATTTTATAAAACTAATGGCACAAACAGAAAGTTTATAATTGTTCTAAAACAAATGGCACCGACAGAAAGTTTATAATTTTGTCGACCTAAAAGCAAAAAGAATTAAAAAATAAAGCAAAAACCAAAAGAAAATAAATAATGCAGGAAACAAAACAAAAAACTTGAAAAAATAATAATAATAGCAACAATAAGCATTTTGTTGTAAGTAGAAACAAAATAAAATAAATAAAGCAACAAAGAAAACAAAAAAGTGTTTTTGAATTTTAAAACTAATGGCACAAACAGAAAGTTTATATTTTTCTAAAACTAAAAGCACTAACAGAAAGTTTATAATTTTGCTGACCTAAAAGCAAAAAGAATTAAAAAATAAAGCAAAAACCAAAAGAAAATAAATAATGCAGAAAACAAAACAAAGAAACTTGAAAAAAATAAAAATACCAACAATAAGTATTTTGTTGTAAGTAGAAACAAAATAAAATAAATAAAGCAACAATGAAAACAAAAAAAGTGTTTTCAAATTTTAAAACTAATGGCACTAATAGAAAGTTTATATTTTTCTAAAACTAAAAGCAAAAAGAAATAAAATATAAAGCAAAAAATACCACCTACTAGGCCCCCACGGCCCGAATAAGACTAGAAACCCTACATGGGCCAGATTCAGGCCCAAGAAGGCCCAATAGGCCCACAGCAAGAGTAGCATGATTAGGCCCAAAGCCTGCATTTGAGAGGAGCTCGAAAGGGACGACACCACCGCTTATAAACCAAAGGCTGCCGCCCTTCAACTAGCGAGGTGGGACTAAACATTTGGCTGGGCAAGACAGCTTTGGTCGGTTGGTGCCACCAACCGACCAAAGGTCGCCGCTTCCGCCCTTTGGGTGCTGAAATTTGGCCTTTGGTCCCGGTTGGTGGCACCAACCGACTAAAGGGCATTAGTCCCGGTCGTGCCACGAACCGGGACCAATGCTCTTTCTATATAAGCAAGACTTGTGAAATTTTCACATCTCCCTCGCCTCCCTAGTTGCCCCCCTTGCCGCCAGCTGCCCAAATCAAGGCCTCGTCGCTGCGTCGCCATGGGCCGCCATCCCCTGCCTCCCCCGTGCCTCCGCCCGCCAGCCCACGCCGCCGCCGCCTGCCCCCCTGCCCTGCTTCGAGCACGCACGGCGCCCTGCGCCCCCCACGCCGCCGCCTGCCCCCTGCCTGGCCCACGAGCACGCACGGCAGCCTCGCGCCCCTCACGCCGCCGCCCGTGCCCTCGCGCCTGCCCGCCCTCACCTGCCGGGCGCCCGCCCCACCGCCGCCTCGCCTCGACACCGCCCTCCTCCTGCTCGGTCCGGCTCCGTGACCCCCTTTCCTCCCCGTCCCCTCGTCCTCTTCATAAAAAAAAAATTCATATAATTTTTAGGCAGATTTATGTTCATGTATATATGTTCATTATATGAACATAATATGGATGATGTATGCATGCTTTTATATGTTCATTATATATGTTCATTATATGGATGGATGGATGGATGGATAATTTTAGGCAGATTTTTAGATTTTTAGGCAGATTTTTAAAATTTTTGTGTATGTATGTTATGTTTATATGTATGTATGTATGTTCATATGTATGTATGTTTATATTCAAAGCATATGCAAAGAAAATGTATGAATGGTCATATGCAAAGAAAAATGTATGTATGGTCATATGCAAAGAAAATGTATGTATGTATGTTCATATGAAAGAAAAATGTATGTATGTATGTTCATATGCATATGCAAAGAAAATGTATGTTCATATATATGATGATATGTTCATATAAAAGGAAAATAAGAAGAGGAAGAAAGGAGAAGAAGAGGAGAGGAAGAAGAGGAGAAATAAATAAGAAGAGGAAAAAAGAAGAAAAAGAAGAGGAGAAGAAGAAAGGGATAGAAGAGAAGAAGAAAAAATAGAAAAAGCTCCGGGACCAAAAAAGCTCCGGGACTACCGAAGAAGCTGCAATTTAGACACCCGAAAGTAAGTACTATATAGTAGCATATTCCACGCGCATCTCCTAGTGATTCCAGCGCTAGTTTCATCAATACCATTTAGCATGTGCTTGCTATATATAATTACCAGTTTGATTGACCTCTGTTTCTTGTAAAGTGGTTGTGGCAGGAACAAGGGAATGATTTACGTGGATACTACGCTTATGCGAGTCCATCCGCCACACGACTGTGAGAGGGGCTACTCCGACAAACAATTTTTAGTGCTTAAATAAAAATATTCACAATTTTATTTTATTACCATCATTTGTGTTGAGTTTCATTCATTCATATATATATATATATATATATATGTATATGTATTGACCCCTTTCTTAAAATTAGATGTTTCGGCAGCGGGATGAACTCCTAGCACCAGATCGCATGCGAGCAATTCAAGAGGAAGTGGCGGCATTCTTTCTTGACTATGTGATCGCTGAAGACGGGAATACCATGTGGACCATGCGTCCGTATTTTAAAAGATAATTATTGTATATATGTAGCCGGTAGCGTCAGCATAGATATACGAGAACTTGTTGTTCGACCAATCTCTCAAGAAGGAGAGGTGGTCGATATCACTTCTCTCTCAGTATGCATATATATGTTCATGACGATCTTCTGCTTGCTTAATTACTAGCTAGCTAGCATGTCTAGTTAGTCCTCTCTATACGTATGTATAGTACGAAGCGTCGACCAAGCACGGACAAAAGAAAGGACACTTTTCTCTATTAATTAGCTAGCTATAGCACAATATATGAAACACCTAAATTAACCCCCAAAACCCCCAAACCCCGCCTCTTTTAAAAAAAACAAAAACCAGAGCTAACGAAATGTCGACGTGGATGTTTATTGGTCCCGGTTGGTGCCACCAACCGGGACCAAAGGCCTCCCCGCCTGAGCTCACGGACAGGCCACGTGGAGGTTTGATCTGTCCTGCCTGGATAGAACCGGGACTAAAGGGTGAGGGTATTAGTACCGACCCTTTAGTCCCGGTTCACGAACCGGGACTAAAGGCCCTTATGAACCGGGACTATAGGCCCTTTTTCTACTAGTGGTATTGGCACTCCCCTTGGCAACTGCCAAGCTTGGGGGAGGTGCCCCGGTATCGTATCACCATCATAACTCCTATCTTCACCGTCTTTCTTAGTTCGATCCTTTTAGTAGTATCCTGATTTAGTAGAATAAAGTCATGGCATGATGTAGTTTTGAGGGTTTGCTTAGTGATCTATCGTTGTAATCGAGTCTGTGAGCTATATAATAAAGTTTAGTGTTGAGTCAAGGGCTTGATTATTTTGCCATGATCTTGGGTGAATAAAAGAAAAAGAATAAAAAGAATCAAAGAGTTCATATTGATCTTATTGAAAGTAGTGACTTCACATAGAAAGAGTATGATGATTAAAAGTTGTTGGGAGTTAGCAAATATAGCTTTGGTCATCGTTGCAATTAATAGGAAGTAATAAGGAAAGAGAGGTTTCACATATAGATATATTATCATTAACATCTTTTATGATTGGGAGCACTCATTAAAATATGACATGCTAAAGAGTTGAGGTTGGACAAGGAAGAAAACATGATGGGTTATGTTTTCTTACATCTGAGATAAAATATGTTGTCGTGGATCCTCTAACGTGTTGAGCTTGCCTTTCCCCCTCATGCTAGCCAAATTCTCAGGACCAAGTAGAGATACTACTTGTGCTTCCAAATACCTCTAAACCAGTTTTGCCATGAGAGTCCACCATATCTACCAATGGATTGAGTAAGGTCCTTCGAGAAATTGTTATTGGTGCGAAGCAATAAAAATTTCCCTAAATATGTATGATTGATTGGTGTGGGAGAAATAAGCTTTATACGATCTTGTGATATGAAAGTAATAAAAGCGACGGACTGCATAATAAAGGTTCATATCACAAGGGGCAATATAAAGTGACGTTCTTTTGCATTGAGATTTTGTGCATCCAACCATAAAAGCACATGGCAACCTCTGCTTCCCTCTGCGAAGGGCCTATCTTTTATTATTATCCTCTACCTTATGCTAGAGTCACGGTGATCTTCACCTTTCCTTTTTCATTTTATCCTTTGGCAAGCTCAGCATGTTGGAAAGAACATGATATACATATCTAGTTGGATGTAGGGGAGCATGAGTTATTATTGTTGACATTACCCTTGAGGTAAAAGGTTATGGGGCAAAACTATAAGCCCCTATCTTTCTCTGTGTCCGATTAAAACTCCGTAACCACAAGTATTGTGTGAGTTTTAGAAATTATGAAGGACTAAATGATAGTTGAGTATGTGGATTTGCTTTTAAGCTCTGACATAGACTTTTTCTGATGTTATGATAAATTGCGATTGCTTCAATGACTGAGGTTATAACTTGTTGGTGCTCAATAAGGTTTCTGATTCATACTTTCGCATTGTGAAAAGATCATCACTTGAACATAAGTAATCATATGACAAAATCTATATATGTTGCTGTTATGAGAATAATCATGATGCCTGCATGTCCGTATTTTATTTTTATCGACGCCTCTACCTCTAAACTTGAGGACATATTTATTGTTATCAGCTTTTCGCTTGAGGACAAGCGAGGTCTAAGCTTGGGGGAGTGCTTTTATATCGATATTTATTGCATTATGGGTTGTTATTTCACGTTATGTCACAATACTTATGTCCACTCTCTCTTATTTTACAAGGTTTATATGAAGAGGGAGAATGCCGGCAGCTGGAATTCTGGGCTGGAAAAGGAGCAAATATTGGAGACCTATTCTCACAAGAACTCCAAAAGTCCTGAAACTCCACGGAATACCTTAAAATAAATAAAGAAAAATCATCGCCAAGATGAAGGCCAGGGGCCCACACCATGCTTTCGGGAGTGTGGGCGCCCCACAGAAGCGCCCCCAACCTCGTGGGCCCCCTGGTGGCTCTCTGACGCCCATCTTCTCCTATATGAAGTCTTCCGTCAAGAAAAAACAAGAAGCAACCTTTCGGGACGAGACTCCGCCGCCAAGAGGCGGAACCTTGGCGGAACGAATCTAGGGCTCCGGCAGAGCTGTTCTGCCGGGGACACTTCCCTCCAGGAGGGGGAAATCATCGTCATCATCATCACCAACGCTCCTCTCATCGGGAGAGGGCAATCTCCATCAACATCTTCATCAGCACCATCTCATCTCCAAACCCTAGTTCATCTCTTTGTATCCAATTCTTGTCTCCAAGTCCCGGATTGGTGCTAGTAGGTTGCTAGTAGTGTTGATTACTCCTTGTAGTTGATGCTAGTTGGTTTACTTGGTGGAAGATCATATGTTCAGATCCTTAATGCATATTATTACCCTCTGATTATGAACATGAATATGCTTTGTGAGTAGTTACGTTTGTTCCCGAGGACAAGGGAGAAGTCTTGCTATTAGTAGTCATGTGAATTTGGTATTCGCTTGATATTTTGATGAGATGTATGTTGTCTAACCTCTAGTGGTGTTATGTGAACGTCGACTACATAACACTTCACCATTATTTGGGCCTAGAGGAAGGCATTGGGAAGTAATAAGAAGATGATGGGTTGCTAGAGTGATGTAAGCTTAAACCCTAGTTTATGCGTTGCTTTGTAAGGGGCTGATTTGGATCCATATGTTTCATGCTATGGTTAGGTTTACCTTAATACTTTTGTTGTAGTTGCAGATGCTTGCAATAGAGGTTAATCATAAGTGGGATGCTTGTTCAAGTAAGAACAACACACAAGCACCGGTCCACCCACATATCAAATTATCAAATTACCGAGCGCAAATCATATGAGCGTTATGAAAACTAGCTTGACGATATTCCCATGTGTCCTCGGAAGCGCTTTTCCTATTATAAGAGTTTGTCCAGGCTTGTCCTTTGCTACAAAAAGGATTGGGCCACCTTGCCGCACTTTATTTACTCTTGTTACTTGTTGCTCGTTACAATTTACCTTATCACAAAACTAACTGTTACCAATAATTTCAAGATTTCTGCAGAGAATACCTTCCAAAACCGCTTATCATTTCCTTCTGCTCCTCGCTGGGTTCGACACTCTTACTTATCGAAAGGACTACGATAGGTCCCCTATACTTGTGGGTCATCAGCCTCCCGTCATACTTCTCTGGTATCTTTGGCTTGAACATGCGAGTGGATGGCCAACGGACTTGCCGCAACTCACGGGTGAAAGCAGGGCACCTAGCCTCGAAAGGCAAGTACCCGCCTCCGACAAGCGCGGGTTTGTCGACGTCGGGGCCATCACGCTTGTTGGACTGGCAGTGGGTGTCGCGACGTCGCTCGATGGTGACACGCGCACCTTCCCTTTTCCTGTCCTCTAGGACTCGCCGTTGGCCTTGACACACTCGAGGATCGGATGAAGCCATCAATATATCGTCGGGTTCTGGGTCGCGCGGCTCCTGTGCTGGCTGCCGTGGAGGAGACTGCATCGTAGGTGCGGGCCCTTCCGCACGACCAGTAGCATGGGCCGTTGTCCTTGCGTCAGGAGGCCGTGGCGAGCAAGCTCGTGGCGATCCTCCTGCGTCGGCGAAACCAATCAGGCTCTGAATAGTGGCTCTCCACTCATCCATTTGATCGGCTGTCGGCGGAAATCTCAACAGCAGCGGCACATCCCCAGGCGTCCCCGTAGCCCCCGCGCCATCGGTAGTCGTGTGCCGCGGGGCCCTGAAAGAGGACGGCTAGGCGGCGGCACCGAGTTTCTTCTTGGGCGCCATGGACGATGGAGCTGGCGATGAAGAGAATGATGATGAATATGACGCGCTGCGTATGCTTCTCGGGTTAGCGGAAGCGCTTCACCCCTACCTGCCGTGCCAAAGATGTCGTGGGAAACCATGACCACATATGGGGCCATGAGCCCCTTGTGGTTCGGCAGGGGGTACGACCATGTTACACAAAGAGCAGAGAGCCCCGCGCAGCACGACAGAGATCACATGGGCAATTTTACCCAGGTTCGGGCTGCCGCGGGGCATAAAACCGTACTCCAGCTTTGGTGGATTGATGGTGGATTGTGGTGGAAAGGCGGCGCTCTGGCCCGGCAGGGTTGCCACGGGGCGAGAGCAGCTACGTGCATATGAGTGTACAAGGGTCTGAATCCTTTCTATGGTTGCCACGGACCTCCTTTTGTAGATCAAGGGGTCACCAAAGTGGCAAATCAGTCATTGTCACTACTAGGAAAACCCTTACCAGTAGCGCTGGTTTTTGTGTTATTAGTAGCGCGGGCAAGCGCACTACTGCTATGGCGCTACAGCTATTTTTAGCAGTAGCGCTTGTTCTAACCAGCACCACTACTACCTATGTCTAGTAGTAGCGCGCCTCTGCCCATCGCTACTGCTAATACTAGTAGCATGGCTCTACAACCAATGCTATTGGTAAGGCAGCGCTGCTACTTGTAACATCCCAAAATTCTAAATTTTGGAATGTTATAAACAAATAGATAGTTTTGATTGTTGTTTGATTGATTGACTGAAAGTGAGTGAATTTGAAACTTTTTGAAAGTCAAATGAGAGGGAATAAAAGGACTTTCCCAAACTTTCACTTTGCTTTTATGATCCTCGTGAATTAAAATTCTTTTCATCACAAAACCCTGGAGAGAAGATAACATGACTTCTTCCATTTTAAATAAATGAAAAGGGATTTGAAAAGATTTGAATCTCATTTGGAAACATTTCAATTCTCAAACTTCAAGCAACTCAATGATTTTCATGAGAGAAGATAAAATGACTTCTTCAAAACATATGAAATATGAGTTGGGAGTTTAAAAGGATCAAATTTTAAAGTGCTTTTGGAAATTATTTTCAATTTGGAGTTATTTGGGTTTTATTCAAATTATTTTTATCCAAAAATAAAATATATGGAAAATAGGGTAACATGATTCCCTACATCAGAAAATTGGAGAGAAATAAATTTGAATTAATTTTGGTATTTTTAAAATGATTTTTACTGGATTTTACTAGAGCAGAAACACTCTTTGCTTTATTTGAATTTGTGTGTTATTCTATTTGACTCTAGAAAAATGTTCAACTTGTAGGAAATCTTTTTATGAAAATTTTGATATATAATATGCCTATATAAAATTCTATTTTGGTTTTATTTATTCAGAATTCCTTTTACATTTCAAAAAAACTTCTTGGCGTGCGCTGGGACTAATCAAGCCCACGCGTGCAGTGACATAATAGCATGTGCACTCCTTTGTTTTTTTTTCTTTTTCCCTCCTCCTAAATGGGCCAGGCCCAGCCAGCTTTTCCCTTCCAGTTTTTTTTCTTCCTTCATTGAAGAAAAAACAACACGTACACGCGCGCGGCCTGGCCGAAGTCTTAGCCCAATACGTATGATTTTTTTTTGAAATTTATCTGCGTATGTATACGTTTAGTCCCACATTGCCTAGCTTTTGACCCCTAAGCCTCTTTTCCACCAATAAATATAGACCCATAGAGCCTCCAAAAATCATCCAATTCGGGTTAAATCAATATTTTGGTTTGACTAGATTCCTTAAAGAAAAATATTTTTCTCCTCTCCGTCGTGACTTCTTCCCTCTCCGAAGTTGTCTTTTCTCTACCTTATAAAGTATATATTTCTTTGTATTTTTTTTCCATATCTTATTTTTCTTCCGTAAAACAGCTTGGACCTGATTTTTCAAATAGCCATAACTTTTTACTCGTTCATCCAAATTAGATAAAACCAGCGCCTATAGTTTCGTCTTGTTTTCACCTATCCAGTTAACCTGTCACGTCAACTTTTTAAAATTTTCAAATTTCGAAATTTGTTCATATTCATATTCAAACTTATTTTGTTCATAACTTGAGTTCCGTAACTCCGTTTGAGTTGATTCTTTTTGCAAAGCGAAGCTCTTGACCTAAACTTTGCGATAAGGCAAAATTCACATAATTTTGGTACTGTTAGAAATTGTTTTATGTTGCAAGAGTTATTTTCTTGGTTTTGATGTTTTCCGATTTGTTTTCTTCGTTCTTTCCGATCTTTTGAGTGATTGCTTATGTGTGGTTACTATTGATTGCTTACGATAGATTGAACGGAGTGTGACGAGTAGAACTATCAAGAGTTTTGAGTGCGGATCATCTTCATCAACATTGCAGGCAAGTAACACTTTGATCATATACTTTTCATACCCAGTTTTTATGCATTAGATCAATCCTCAAACATTTTAATGATTAGGATCTAATTAAATTGTGGGTTTTGGGAAGTAGTTGAGGTAGTACCTATTACCTGTTTATTTTCAAACCCTTGGGAGTTACTTCTACGTTTGCTTATTATGCCATGCTATGCTAGTAGACGTGGATTGAGTGAGCGTATCCATGACAGATGTGAGATTGTTAAATTAATAGTTTATTTAAGGTGGCAACTTAAACACACATCTGGGTGGATTGAGGCACCTGGTTTCCATCAGGACTTGCCTGTATTTCTTCGGACCGCCACCCAAGCCCAAAGGGATCATGAGATTATTCAAACTAGAAGCTTCCGTGTGCAGCCCCAAGCCATTATGGGCTCTGGCATAGTTGATTAAGTTGTGCGAACTCTTACGGTAGACTAGCAGATGTAGGGAAAGTAGGTGTAC
Organism: Aegilops bicornis; assembly: GCA_021605145.1. Lineage (NCBI taxonomy): Eukaryota > Viridiplantae > Streptophyta > Magnoliopsida > Poales > Poaceae > Aegilops > Aegilops bicornis. The sequence goes on from CM038671.1 coordinate 285,868,470, forward strand.
CGGTCTACCCACATGTAAGGTGCTAGCGCTTAGAAAGATCGTGTCTCGGCCATCCGTTTCTCAAACATCATGTAGTGCGAGAAATCCAACGGAGGCGATCGAGTCTTGTGGGGAAAGTGCGCAAACCTCTGCAGAGTGTATAAACTAATCATGATTAGCCGTGTCCCCGGTTATGGACATCTTGAGTATCTAGTTCTTGGATTATCCTGTTGATCTCATCACGTTACTTAATATAATTTGTTTGGGTTTAATGAGTACTTTTAATTGGGATTGAGGATGCTGTCAACCATTCTCAATGTTTAACAACCACCATGATAGTTAAATAAATTTATTCCTTTGTAGTAGGGAAAATTGGCTTTTCGCAAAAACTGTAACCATAGAGCTTTCCACCAGCCATATATGCATGTAGTATAGCTTATTCTTTCATTACTCTCTATGTGTTACATTGCCAACATATTCCATGTCTTGACCCGTTTTCGGGATGCAACTTTTCATGTTGCGTACTTTTTCGAACGACGAGTAAGTGATACGTTAGGGTTACGATTTCTACACTCAACTTTGCCGTTGGTGTTGATGGGAATCCACAACCTTGTTACTTCCACTATTTGGATTGAGGTAATAGTATTTACGTTACTTTATACATGTGATTTACCTCTGTTATAAATCCTCGAGTACTGTGTGTGTCAGCATACCAATCCAGGGATGACACTTAAGCACAGAGACTTGATCCGTTCGGTTCGGGTCGCTACAAGATGGTATCAGAGCACATGTTGACTGTAGGACGTGACCCTAGAAACTGGCAAGCCCATAGGAAAGATTTTTCTCTACAACTTCATTTTCAAAAAGATCTTTTACCTCTCTTCTCTTCTGAGCTTATTCAAATATGTCTTTTTAGTGAGAACATACCCCTTTTCCCTTTTGACCACTCGAAGATTTGACCGATGAGACCACTCCAAGGAGACAAGATATCGGACAACTAAGACCATTTGGAATGAAGAAGATTTTACCGTTTAAATGGAAACTACAACTGTTGAAGACTCCGAACACTAGGAGATTTTGAAGGTTCTGAAGAATTCCCAGATTTTTATGACCTAGGAAGGTTACGCTTATGGAATTTGACAGACTATGGAAGTTATCAATACCCGAGATCAAGGTGTATCGGAGAAAGACTGGAACATGGAGCATTATAATTCAAAGTTTTATCAAGAAAACCCGAAGACAGGAGATATCAACTATGGAATGAAAGCTCAGGGCAGTAACATGGGCATAGACATGGCTAACCATGGTGTTATCGCTCGTTTATGCTATTGCCACCGTGCTGAGTTAAGCATGCATATGCATGGAAGGATTGGATGGAAGAAGGCTGATGGAGCACCTATCAGCAAGATGAAGTTTTAACCTTAGCCGGTGTATCACCAGGATCTGGAGTGTTACATCAAGAAGTTAAGATGGACCTACAAGAAGAAGTATTTGACAAGGAGGCAATTCATGAAGAACTCAGGACCCAGAAGCTGAAAGTAGCCAAGCTGGAGGAGCAAAACCTCGAGATACCGGAGATTTGTCAGGAACTGAAGAACAGTGGGATCATGGTTCATGTCGAGGTTGATGAAACCCAGAAGTTTGGAATGCAACTCCAGGACTGTTAAAGGACGTCACAAGAGACTTCGTGTCAACAGATATGATCTGGCAAAAGGACAAGCATGATCAGAAGAAGCCATCGGAGACATGAACAAGACTTGAAGAGTTTGGCGACGTTAAAGATTTATTGAACTTTAGAAGACCAAACCCTAGTTATATACCTACGTTAGATGCGACGATTGTGAGCTGTCATTTGTTTGATGTTTTTTTGACAGCCACAATAAAATCTGTCTTTTCAAAACTTTTGTTTGTATTGTGTGCATCCCTCTCTATCTCTATTATCTCACCCCAAAACCATGGACCCATTAGAGGATGGAGATGAGCTTGTATTTTCTGGACCGATGAGTCAATTGGAGACAGACCGATGGATTCAGAACATGGAGGATCACATGGAGAATAACCCTATAGCCGGAAAGGATATAGCCCAGCATGCTCTTCCGTTCTTTGAAAGAGGTGCTACTACCTGGGTGGAGGATGTACCAAACCATCAATGGATGGAAAGGAATAACCACTTGGAAATAATTTAAGTGGACTTTGTTAAAGTCTTGGTTTGTGTCCTAGAAATTGAAGCCTTATGGAAATGATATGGAGAAAGTGCATGCAAGCTTTGTGGAGAAATAGGACACAACCATAAAGAAAACAAGGACGAATACCCTCATAATCGGAGGATTACCAAACGAGTTAGCCGAGGATCTCAGGGAACTTCGGTTGGAGATTGTTCCCAAAGGTTTTGTTGCAGCAATGGAAGTTCAGTCTACCTTGTTGGGAAAGATCCATGAAGCTCAGCAGTATGACAAAGAGATTGCTGAGATAAAAGAGAGGATGAGCAAAGGAAAGGCCAAAGGTTTTCGTAAGGATGAGCACGACACCTTGTGGTTTGAGGATAGTGTACATGTACCCAATAATGCGTAGATCGAAGTTAATACTTCAGAGGCTCATGACTCACCATACTCGATTCGCCCTGGAAACACCAAGATGTATTTGGACTTGAAGGAGCGTTTCTCGTGGACTGGTATGAAGAAGGATGTTGCAGAGTATGTAGTCGTAGGTGATGTATGCCAGAGAGAGTAAGAGCAGAGCTTCAGAAGCCAGCAGGATTACTACAACCTATGCCGATAACCGAATGGAAGTAGGATAAGCTTGGCATGGATTTCATTACCGGATTTCCCAGAACCCGAACGGGATATGATTCTATCTGGGTAGTAATTGATTCGCTTGACCAAAGTGGCTCACTTTATCCCAGTGAAAACCGCCTATACAAGTGCGGAGTTGGCCAAGATATAATTGACAAGGATCGTATGTCTGCATGGAGTTCCGAGGACCATCGTAGAGGAGCACAGTTTACCTCAAAGTTTTGGAATCAGCTGCACCAGACTTTGGGTACTAGGCTAGATTTCAGTACAGCCTTTCATCCGCAGACAGATGGACAGACTGAGAGAGTAAATCAGATTCTGGAGGACATGTTGATAACTTGAGTTCTAGATTATGGATCCGGTGGGGATGATAATCTACCTTACGCGGAGTTCTCATACAACAACAGCTACCAAGTCAGTTTGAAGATGGCCCCTTTTTAAGCTTTGTATGGGAGAAGGACCAAGACACCATTGATATGGGATGAAGTTGGAGACCGTCAGTTGTTTGGACCAAATGTGATCAAGGAGTCAGAAGAGAATGTTAAGTGGATTCGAGATAGATCAAGGAAGCTCGACCGAGCGGAAGAGTAATGCAGACTCCAAAAAAACGCAAGGAGGTAGTCTATGAAATTGGAGACAGAGCATGTCTTCATGTGTCCCCTCTGTGAGGAGTTAAATGATTTGGAGTTAAGGGAAAGTTAGCCCTGAGATTTGTAGTACCATACCGAGTTTTGGCGCGTATGGGAGAAGTGGCCAACAAGTTGGAGTCACCCGAAGGATTGTCGGGAGTTTATGATGTGTTTCACGTTTCCCAAATTGAAGAAGTGCCATGCAGAGATGGCCAATATTCTCCTGTAAGGACGCTTGACCCTGGAAAGGATAATGGTGTTCCATGAAGTGGAGTATGGACTTCTTAAGTATAAGTTTTTATCTCGGTATGTGAGACATCCCACGAGGATGAAGAGATAAATTACTATTGGACATAAAGGAGGTATGATGTTGGAAATATGGATCAATGGAAATTCCATGATGAGTCTGAGTAATCACGTCTTAGTTTGGTGCAAATATAAGGAAAAGAGACAGTACAATTGGATGGATTTTAAGTATGCTTGGAAGCTGGAAGTTGGATGTTGGAATAATGATCAGCTGCCCCGAGGATGTGTTCAAGGATTATAAGTGATGAGATGGGCCATAACCCACAGGCCCAGGACCTGCCAAGAAGCAAGCAAATTCTTGCTGAAGGAAAAACCCTGGAAGAAGTTATGATTTTATCGACCGACGAATTCTATAGGAGTTTACGCAAAACCTGAGAGTTGTTAAGGAACGATAGATGTTTGCTTGGCTTGCAGAATCAATGGATTTTCCGAACTTGGTTCATCGACAAGAGAAATTCTGCAATGCTTGTGAGGATGACTGAGTGTTAGAATGCGAGATTCGCTAAACCATGTACAAGGTAATGATTTGGGTGCGGGATGGATTGATCTCCATACCGACTTACTCTTATTATTCGCCTTGCTATATGGGATGGTAAATCTGAGTGACTTACCTATAGTAGAGAGACGACGATCAAAACCTTGTTTGAACCTTAGAATGGTATAAGCATTTTCCCCCTTGTACAAGGCAGTTGTTGCCAACCGTAGGATATACTGTGAGGATCAACCCAAACCCGTTTTCTGCAGGAGAAACCATAAATCGTTGACCACCATGAGATATTGATAGTTGTTTAGAATTGGCGCCAGACCCGTCAGCTATGAAGACCCAGTTTCGGGATAACCTTATCAAGATGAAAGGACAAAGGAATTTAGGAAAAGGTTATGCCACTACCGGAAGAGCCCAAAGAAGGAATTATCCTGAAGATCCGAGAAGACCGACACTATCAACAATAAGGATGGAGTATCTAAGTTTTGATGGAACAGTAACCATGTTTTTACGGGTGGTAGCACCCCAGATCTCCAGAGACGATCGATGGATTTTGAAGACCCCAAACCTAACCTATTTCTTGCTAGCCTCTCCGAATCTCGAGGACGAGATTCATTTTAAGGGTGGTAGTTTTGTAACATCCCAAAATTCTAAATTTTGGAATGTTATAAACAAATAGATAGTTTTGATTGTTGTTTGATTGATTGACTGAAAGTGAGTGAATTTGAAACTTTTGGAAAGTCAAATGAGAGGGAATAAAAGGACTTTCCCAAACTTTCACTTTGCTTTTATGATCCTCGTGAATTCAAATTCTTTTCATCACAAAACCCTGGAGAGAAGATAACATGACTTCTTCCATTTTAAATAAATGAAAAGGGATTTGAAAAGATTTGAATCTCATTTGGAAACATTTCAAATTCTCAAACTTCAAGCAACTCGATGATTTTCATGAGAGAAGATAAAATGACTTCTTCAAAACATATGAAATATGAGTTGGGAGTTTAAAAGGATCAAATTTTAAAGTGCTTTTGGAAATTATTTTCGAGTTATTTGGGTTTTATTAAATTTATTTTTATCCAAAAATCAAATATATGGAAAATAGGGTAACATGATTCTCTACATCAGAAAATTGGAGAGAAATAAATTTGAATTAATTTTGGTATTTTTAAAATGATTTTTACTGGATTTTACTAGAGCAGAAGCACTCTTTGCTTTATTTGAATTTGTGTGTAGTCTATTTGACTCTAGAAAAATGTTCAGCTTGTAGAAAATCTTTTTCTGAAAATTTTGATATATAATATGCCTATATAAAATTCTATTTTGTTTTATTTATTCAGATTTCCTTTTCTGTTTCTAAAAAAACTGCGCGTGCGCCTGGGACTAACTGTCGCCCACATGCGCAGCATAATAGCATGGGCGCTCCTTCGTTTTTTTCTTTTTCCCTCCTCCTAAATGGGCCAGGCCCAGCCAGCTTTTCCCTTCCAGTTTTTTTTTCTTCCTTCACTGAGAAAAAAACAACACGTACACGCGCGCGGCCTGGCCGAAGTCTTAGCCCAATACGCATGATTTGTTTAGGAATTTATCTGCGTCCCACATTGCCTAGCTTTTGACCCCTAAGCCTCTTTTCCACCAATAAATATATACCCATAGAGCCTCTAAAAATCATCCGATTCGGGTTAAGTCAATATTTTGGTTTGACTAGATTCCTTAAAGAAAAATATTTTTCTCCTCTCCGGCGTGACTTCTTCCCTCTCCGAAGTTGTCTTTTCTCTACCTTATAAAGGTATATTTCTTTGTATTTTTTTCCATAGCTTATTTTTCTTCCGTAAACAAATTTTGGCCCCGATTTTTCAAATAGCCATAACTTTTTACTCGTTCATCCAAATTAGATAAAACCAGCGCCTATAGTTTCGTTTTGGTTTCACCTATCCAGTTAACCGGTCACGTCAACTTTTTAAAATTTTCAAATTTCGAAATTTGTTCAGATTCATATTCAAACTTCTTTTGTTCATAACTTGAGTTCCGTAACTCCGTTTGAGTTGATTCTTTTTGCAGAGTGGAGCTCTTGACCTAAACTTTCTGATAAGGCCAAATTCACATAATTTTGGTACTGTTAGAAATTGTTTTATGTTGCAAGAGTTATTTACTTGGTTTTGATGTTTTCCGATTTGTTTTCTTCGTTCTTTCCGATCTTTTGAGTGATTACTTATGTGTGGTTACTATTGATTGCTTACGATAGATTGACCGGAATATGACGAGTAGAACTATCAAGAGTTTTTGAGTGCGAATCATCTTCATCAACATTGCAGGCAAGTAACACTTTGATCATATACTTTTCATACCAAGTTTTTATGCATTAGATCAATCCTCAAACATTTGCATGATTAGGATCTAATTAAATTGTGGGTTTTGGGAAGTAGTGAGGTGGTACCTATTACCTGTTTATTTTCAAACCCTTGGGAGTTACTTCTACGTTTGCTTATTATGCCATGCTATGCTAGTAGACGTGGATTGGGTGAGCGTATCCATGACAGATGTGAGATTGTTAAATTAATGGTTTATTTAAGGTGGCAACTTAAACACACATCTGGGTGGATTGAGGCACCTGGTTTCCATAGGACTTGCCTGTATTTCTTCGGACCGCCACCCAGGCCCAAAGGGATCATGAGATTATTCAAACTAGAAACTTTAGGTAATGCGACAACAAGCCATTATGGGCTCCTGGCATAGTTGATTAAGTTGTGCGAACTCTTACGGGTAGACTAGCGGATGTAGGGGAAAGTAGGTGTACCGGTCTACCCACATGTAAGGTGCTAAGCGCTTCCGAAAGACTGTGTCTCGGTCATCCGCTTCTCAAACATCATGTAGTGCGAGAAATCCAACGGAGGCGATCGAGTCTTGTGGGGAAAAGTGCGCAAACCTCTGCAGAGTGTATAAACTAATCATGATTAGCCGTGTCCCCGGTTATGGACACCTTGAGTATCTAGTTCTTGGATTATCTTGTTGATCTCATCACGTTACTTAATATAATTTGTTTGGGTTTAATGAGTACTTTTAATTGGGATTGAGGATGCTGTCAACCATTCTCAATGTTTAACAACCACCATGATAGTTAAATAAATTTATTCCTTTGTAGTAGGGAAAAATTGGCTTTTCGCAAAAACTATAACCATAGAGCTTTCCACCAGCCATATATGCATGTAGTATAGCTTATTCTTTCATTAATCTCTATGTGTTACATTGCCAGCATATTCCATGTGCTGACCCGTTTTTGGGCTGCAACTTTTCATGTTGCAGACTTTCCAGACGACGAGTAAGTGGTACGTTAGGGTTACGATTTCTACACTCAACTTTGCCGTTGGTGTTGATGGGAATCCACAACCTTGTTACTTCCGCTATTTGGATTGAGGTACTACTATTTACGTTACTTTATACATGTGATTTACCTCTGTTATAAATCCTCGAGTACTGTGTGTGTCAGCATACCGGTCCAGGGATGACACTTAAGCACAGAGACTTGATCCATTCGGGTCGGGTCGCTACACTACTACTCCAAAACCCCATGCTACTGCTAGTTTTTTTTATTTTTTTATTTTGCTGTATTTGTATTTTTATAGGTTTTATACAATTACAACATACACATACACTGAAACTATATGAAAAATAATGTCTCATCATCATCATCGAAGTGGTACAACATAGTCTCATCATATCATCATTATCAAACACAAATGATGTCGATCTCATCATCATCTCGAAATAGCGATACAAGTTAATGATCACATGTCTCTTACATTGTCATAGTAGACACATGTTTCATCATCTACCAAAACTATGACATACAAGATAAGAGCGATCACGATGATAAAAAACGGTATTATGTAGTAGTTTTTGCAGCAGCGCTGGTTCTGAATCCCCTGTTGTGCTATAAATCTCAAGTAACTAGCTTCGTCTTCCGCTCTGCTATCAAACCCTTTAAAGCTTCCATTTGGAGAAGCGAGAGACTTGGGCTTTGACACTGGCCACTCATCATGCACACCCGGAACATGCCCTACATAAACGGCATACCACTTCCTCGCCATCGTTGATCTATATACCTGTTAAAGATGCATATATATATATATATATATATATATATATATATATATATATATATCATGAAGCAAATTCAATGAAACCGTTATGAAATAGAAGCAACATATATAGTAAACATAGTTAACAAATTTCATCGTACCGAAAGTAATTAACTAGAGCGCGGCACCATACATCTAATAGTTTCGTCGTACTGAGATATTCAAAGTTTCGTTGTAATGAAAGTAACAAGTAACTAAACAGACACATTGTTTTTAAACAGTGCACTCTTCCCATCTGTCCATATCCGGAAGGGTGGACCCAAGCTTAGTGAAAGGCGTCATGTCCTGAAGCTGTAGGGCAATGCAGGTTCAGACGTCAGCTCGCAATATTGGGCCACCATAGAATATCCCATTCTCTTCGAGGACATCTTTCATGCTGATGGACGCAATTTCCTGCTGGATACGATAGAAATCATTTCGAAGTTGATTATCCGGCATGGCTCCCAAGGCTTCGGCCCATCTCTGGATATGGGTATCGAATGAAGAATTCATGCAAAGTGATTGCACATCCCTTCTGTACTCCATCATTAGATGGATGACGTAGAATCCGTCATTCTCACTTCTTGCCGGTTGCTGGATGCAACAGAAGTCAGTCTTGTGTCCGAAACAAAGCCCGCCCTTATTTGTTTTATTTTGCATTGGATGTGGCCACCCCGCATGCTGAAGCCCAGCATAGCTCTGTCCAGAACATACTTTATGTGTGTGTAATCTTTCTTATGTATGTTCTTCGACAGGTCCAAATATAGAGCGCGGGAGTAACGCGGGTAAAGAACGATGAGAACGGCATGACTACACCCCCCGCTGCGCAAAATACATGATCAAGTTAGCCTCCATGTGTGCAAAGTAACTATTGAAATGCACGAAAGGATGTATGTGTTATAGTGCTATTCGCGGATGACTTACCCGGGATGATAAGGTAGGAGAATCGTTTCTTTGCCCTTATTGGTGACCAAGAATTCTTCGATGTACTGACTCGCAAATTGACGGTTGGCGTCATTGATTGACAAGAAGCCCTCATGCATGTTGTATGGGTCCGTGACCGCAAGACCGGTGACTTGCTCTCTCCTGAGGATGTAGTTCATGTGCAGCACATACAGGCGGACGAACGTAAAACCGAGCGTCCTCATTTGTAACATCTGGAAGATCTAATCAAACCTCAGGAAGAAGAGCTCCACGGGGCATGTGTGGACATACATCTTGCAACTGCTCGGCACATGATCCATATAAAGTGGGTATCCTGGATCATCCGAGGCGAGGAGGCTTCTCTATGTCAAAAGCACATGGTCATGGAGTCTCGTGAGATCCCCTGTTATGGCAGCTAGTGCATTCGCCGGTACCATTGGCTCTCCGCGACATGGATTAATGGCGCATGTTTCATCGGTACACTGTCAACCTTGGTCGAAGGCAGCTGGCTGCTAGAACCAACATTGCCAGCTTTATTGGATTTTCTCATCGTCGGTCTCTTCCTCTGCATCTTCTTAGTGGGCTAAGGTGCTGGTGGGTCTGTCAGACCCTCCCTGGACACCACCCCTAGTATTGTCGGGCTCAGCATTGGACGACTCTGGCTAATTAGTTGAGCTTGGGTGGAACCGACATCTGGAGGCGTGTCCTGCGAGGATTGCATGAACAAACACTTCTTGCACTCCCGAGGACGTTCAGGCTCTGGTACATGCATCTCATATTCATATGGTTGACTCATTGTTACTTCCTTGTCATAGCCGGTATTGAAATACTGGAGAGGGTCATCGGCATCCTCCATGTCATGATCCATATCCTCTTCCATGGGGCAGATGGCATCATCTGTCGGAACGGTTGGTCCTCCTACTTCGTGTCTCTCGATCTCAGCAATCAGCACAGACGATGGTTGTACTTGTGTAGGTGGGGTTGTGGTCATACCTTCCTTAGGTCCCGTTGGTGTGCTCCCGGCCACCTCGACACGAAGAAGATTTTTCGGCCACAGGATCGGACAATTTTTGCATTGGCCAAGATGTGTGGGGGTCTTGTCATCCTCTCCATCAGTTTGTATTGGACGAGTGAAACCCTCGTAGCCCACTTCCACACTTGCCACGAAGACCCTTAAGGCGTTATCAGGCATCTGCCTGCGGTGGAACAATCAATCCTTGGGCTTCACTATAGTACCCTTCCCCACATCCACCAACCCGCCCTTCATGTGGTAAAGGAGGGTGCACAGAGTGGATTCGGCCTACAAAGACATATACGTGCGACGTCAGAGATCCAAAAAGAACAGCAACTGAAGATTAATTAATTAGTTGAGTTGATGAAGGTGCGAAGCGTATTTACCGTGAGGGCTTCGAGCTCAGCCAATGTCGACAGCCCCACATTCAAGCTAGAGATGGAGGGAGGGTTGCTGTGAGAGCTGGGTGTAGGAGCAGGTGCTGGAGGAGGTGTGGGTGCGGTTGCCATACTAGGTACGGGTATGGGTGCAGTGTTCATTGAGTTGCTCCTGCTGAAGCTGGGCATGAAAAATCACTTGGTGGCGTGTTTCAATTTTGTTGCGCCACTGTGACCACTGTTGGAATCAAGCTTGTAAAGGCAGCCACCATATCATCTCTACAGGTAGCCATTATCTCAAATTTGGTCTCAGCTTTTGCTTTCTCCATTGCCCGCGCCACCTTCTCTTCGATAGTCACTTGACTGAACTTCTTTCTCTGTCTTTTGGCCTCGGGGTCCTTGTTATAGTATTACTTCCATGTGGCGCCATCCCCGGCGTCGTGCACACATCCATATTGCGGCTGTTGGCCGGGCGGGTGTCCCATCATTATGTTCATGGCCCGGTTGAAAGGAGTGCCCCACTTGTACTTCACCGACGACTGAGTCGACGAGTCGCTTTCGGCCGCAAGCTTGTGTTGCTCTCTCTACAAAATGGGACGTGAATCATTTACGAATGCGACTAGAATGTAGTAGACTTCATTGATTAGAAGCTAATATGTAAGGTGGTAAAAGGATAATTACTAGTAATCTCATGAATTTCCTAGTCGGCCCATCGGTGAAAAAATATATTTTTGCGGTCCCACGAGAATCGGGCCCAGATGAAGTCATGCTCCTGCTGGTCGGTGAACTCATCCAATGGGTCTGGCATCCCCTAACGTTCACGTTCTGCGTCCTCCTTAGCCCACACGAGCCTCTTTCCCATGTAACCACAACTTCCAAGGCGGTGGTTCCCATGTTCTTTGCCTGCAGCTGCTTGCCTCTCTCTGACATGGCCTTGGCAGCTTCTTCATTGCAAGTCTCCTTGAACTTTTCAAAGTCCTCTATCATAATTTTTGGATTGTCTGCAACAATCTCGGCGTAGGTTTCATGGTCTACTTCAATCGCCTTTTTCACCCTAGTTTTCCAAGCGCTCAATGCGTTGCCGAACTTCCCTAGGGCTTTTTTGTTGATTTTTTTCATGGCATCATCATCCCATGGGTCGACATCGTCATTCCGACCGGGGAACAGGAATCTTGTGTGGAACCTAGTTAGGAGCAGCTTCTTCAAATTTTCATTCTTCCGTATTTTCATGGTGTTGATGTTAGCTGTATCCCGTAGGATGCATGCTAGTTGGTTGCCGTAAAATGCTGCCACTTCCCGCGGCTCTATTGGCTCGAACTCGCCATGGTGCATCGCCGTGACCACCAGTCTTCCGGTGCCGAGCTCATTTCAGCGTCATGTCCTCTTTTCCTTCTTTCCCTCACTGGCTTGGGAGGTCCCACCTTCAGTGTTGTAGTTAGGACCATCCTCAGCGCCAGTCTTAGTGCCGGTGTCGTTGGTGGTATCAGTGTTGGCGCCGGCGCCACCACCGTCGTCATCCGTCATGACAAGGGGGTCCTGACACCCAGCTTGATGTCTCTCCTGATCCGCCAGAAAGTTGAGGTAGGCATGTGCTCGACCTAATTGGGACAGAGAACATCCGACCTTATCAGTGTCGGTCCTGTTTCCTATGGTTCAATGTCGTAGTCGTTTAATTATCGAGCTTTATATAATAAAGTGAATAATGAAAAAAAAGTGACCTTTGTTTTGCCAGAAATGTCGTTTCATTCCCTTCGCAACAAATCTCAAGCACTCGATATGTCCAACTTTCTAGCACAAGTCATGCCGAAATGCACGGAAAATTTTGGCACGACCTTTGCTAGAAAGTGCACATATAGAGCGCCTGAAATTTGCCGGAATGGAAATGAATCAACATTTCCAGCAAAACATAGGTCACTTGCAATCGGGAAATGAATCAACAACCAATGTCTGGCAGAACTACAGCAGCACAACAATATAGGAAGCTCACTATCTGCCTGTCGAGGATGAGGGTGTGGTGTCGATGATCTTCGAGCGGCGTCGTTGAGCGGCACGTCGGTGATCTACCTGTGCGTCAAGCATTCACAAGTTAAATTATTGTAGACATACAAGAAAAATTATTGTAGATACACGAGATCAATTTTGGACCTACAATCTGCCTAATAAATTGTTCATTTTCATTTTATTTACTCTATCAACAAACTAAACACTCATTTTCATTTACTCTAGCAAGAAAATCCAGAACAAGCATATTAAAGCATTCTAACAATAGGCATTTTAACAGCAAGCATTTGAACAACATGCATTTTAACAGCAAGCATTTGAACAATCTAACAATAGGCATTTTAACAGCAAATGAACACTCTAACAACACACATTTGAACACTCTAACAACAGACATTTTAACACTCTAACAACATGCATTTTAACAACATTCATTTTGACATGCATTTCAACCTTTGGTCAGCAAGCGTTTGAACAAAACAAGCATATGAAGAGGGAGGGAAAGAGGAGATGGCACACCTCGGCCGGGGTTGGGATCAGGGTCGGGCAGAGGCCGCAAGAAAAGTAGTCGAGGAAGAATGGGTACCAATTCGGGCCGGCTTCAGCGAAAGCAGCAGGGATGACGTGCATGGCCGGATGCCCCGTCGTCTCGCCCCCCCCTGTCTTGTACCCCCACAGGTGCTTGAAGTAGTCCCGGAGGTGGACCGCGTCGACAGCCGTGGGGAAGTAGGCGGACTGCATCCGGCGCACCGCCGACTCGCTCTCCGGCGGCTCGTTTGCCCCGGTGTCCTTGGCCACTCCCTTGCCTCTGCTGGTTTTGGGTGCCATGGCGGCTGCGAGAGGCGAAGGATGAAGGACGACGGAGGCACGGCGGCGGCGAGCAGATGCAAAAGCTTTAGAGGGAAGAAGAAGGGGACGGTGATTCCGAGATTAGAGAGGGAACATAGGGTAAATGAGCAGCGCGCCTGCGGTTATTCCTTTTTATGGGGAAGGCGCGGGGCGCCTCTTTCCCATTTACTGTGATGTGACGCATGTGTGTGGGAACCGCCCCACGCATGACCCCCACGTCACGCGCGACCCTCCACAACGCGCGTTCAATGAGGGTCGTGGGTAAGTGCAAGCAAGCGAAAGGTTACCGCGGTAAAAGTCCACCCCGCCTGCCCGCGCACCGTTCTAGGCCTGGCCCAAGAACATGTCGCGCTTATGTGTGGCCCAGGCCCGGGGGCTCCTGTCGGTGTACAAAAGTAGGGGCTCTCCTTTTTTACGCCTTTACTTGTGCACGAGCAGTCGGAGCCGCGCCCACGACCACACCAAGCAGGGCAGAGGAGGGAAGCCGAAGGCACAAGGCGACCAAAGGCAACGCCAAAGACCAGAGACCACAAAGAGAAAAGGGGCAAGCTGGACTCCCCCGGCAAGACCCTAGCCGGGGCGGCCTCCGCAGCCCCGGCAAGAGCCTTGCCGGGGCAGCTTGCCCAACACTAGTAGAGCGAGCCACCCTTGAGCTCAACGGTTCCAACACCGCCAACAATCTCATTGGAACCAAGGCTCGGGAGTCACCTCCTTGGTGGCATGCAGATCTTTGTCAAGATCAAGAACACACAAGATCAGATGAGGATCAGAAGACGACGGTCCTCGGTGGGATTCTAGCCGAGGAAATCCACGAGACCCCCGACAAGACGCTTTCCAGGGAAGACAACGATGCCACAGCAAGACCCTTCCGGGGGCCCCGACAAGGCCCTTGCTGGAGGCACTTACGGGACAACAGCAGGGCCCATGTCTGCCAAGGATCCACTGCCGTCCCCATGCGGCTGCCAGCTCGACCAGCTGGGCAGGCACCTGCGTGGCGACGAGCGGCCTCCACGACTGACTCCGCAAGCACCTGCGTGGTGGCATGCAGATCTTTGTGAAGGCTCCACCACCGTGCCAGACCAGCAGCCAGCCAACATGGTGCTGCAACGCCCCATCAGCCCGAACGTGTGTCGAAGCCAGGCGAGGCGACGACAGCTCGGACGTGCTTCCTTGTTGTCCCCGATAAAGTGAGAGGGGCACGTCGGCAGCGCATTAAATGTATTTGTCCGACGGTGCCAGGGGATAGACTCATCGACTGTACACCTTTCCACCTCCTGCGCGCCACTGTGGCAACCCCTTTTTTCTTATAAAAGGAGGCGCGGGGCGACTAGGAGAATGATTCGGATCTTTTGAGCAAGTCACACCCCGTAGCTATCTCAAGAACACAAGAACACTGAAATACATCCACCAAAGTAGGACTAGGGTATTACGCATCTTCGCTCCCGAACCTGGGTAAATGATCTGTGTGCTTCCTGTCAGACCTGCTCTTTGCACAACCCCGCGCCCGCCAACCATAGAAGGAATCCCAGTGATTCCATAGTTGTTGTTTCCACTGGCACCAAGTTTGAATCAAAAGTCAAAAGATACAGTGAAGAATGAAGATGAACTCCGACAAACTCGTGGGAACCCTAATGGGATCTACGGGAAAAGGAAAGAGGGAAACTCACCAAAGTTGTTGAACAGCGGAGGAGCGCGAATGAATTCTGGTCAATTCAGGTTGATGTGACGGCGTTGTCGAGGTAGTGGCAAAGGTTGACGGCGGCGGTGGAGCTCGGGCATTGAGATGTCGTGAGGTAGAAGACCGAGACGAGGAGGCAAGGGGGAAGTGAATAGGGACCCTTGGCCCTATTTATAAGGCTGAAAAGATAAGTGGCATGTGCGGGAATCGAGGAGGCTGAAAAATCGATATGCGACAGCGCACACGCCTCGATTTTCGGAGGCTCATTAAAAGGGAAGATATATTAAGATTTGGGCCTTGTGTAATATTAATGACAGGTGACGTCACGACGGGTTACCACAATCCTAGGGGATGACATCATGGCGGGTTACAAGATTTCGCAAGTGTATATGCAGAAGGATTTTTTCTAAGTATTGAAGATTGATATGAACAAGTTCACATCAACCTGGGGCCTAATGTTGGGGATATAACTATTGGGTATGACCCGCCCAGAAGGGGCCAGGTCACACCACTGGCGGTTCATGATGACAAGACCCATGAAGATATTGAAGATGGTGGTTCATGAAGGAGGCTCACTGAAGGTCCAAGACCCAAGGGCGACTTGAGGACCACGGGCGTAAACCGTCATTAATGTATGACTTGTATTGTAAGGAAAGAATAGATAGTCACCGAGCTGGACACGTTATGTATGAGCCGGCCGGGACTCTGTGAACCGTCGGGCGTCAACCTGTGTATATAAAGGGACGACCAGACGGCGGTTTAGGGCAAGAAACTGGATTAGGCCTTTACCTTCACCGCAAGGGGCCGAACCAGTATAAACTCTCTGTGTCCTTTGTCCCATTTAACCCCTTTAAGCTAACCTAGTTGCGATGGCTCCACGACTATGTCCTTCTTCTATGACATCTGTCGTGAAAATTGAACGACAATAACCCAAAACTTGAAAACTTCAATCACACAAAACTCAACAAAACCTTTGTGAGATCCGTTAGTATAAGAAAGCAAACCACTACTATGAGTGTTGTATCAAACCAATTCATATTTTGTTTTTGTATTATATCTATTGTATTCCAACTTTTCTATGGCAAAAACTCATCAAAGAAAACCATAGAGCCATCAAAATAAGCACACAACACAAAGAAAACAGAATATGTCAAAACAGAACAGTCTGTAGTAATATGACTTTAGCGAATACTTATGTAACTCCAACAATTCTACCAAATTAGGACGACCAGGGTAATTTGTATATTAATCTTCTTCAAAAATAATCAGGGCAAAAGCTATTTTCTGTGATTTATGAAAATTATTTTCATGAACACAAAGTTTCTGTCTTTTTCAGCAAGATCAAACAACTATCACCCAAGAAGATCCTAAAGGCTTTACTTGGCACAAAAACTAATTAAAACATAAAAAGCACAATCATACCAGTAGAATAATTGTGTAAACACACAAGAACAGAAAGCAAAAAGCAAAAATATATTTTTATTCATTGGGTTGCCTCCCAACAAGCGCTATAGTTTTACGCCCTTAGCTAGGCGTAAGGCAAGGATCTAAGTTTTGTCAACTTTGGTTAGAGATCCATAGGATGCCCTCATGATTGATTCATAAGGTGGCCTGATTTTTGTTCTAGGAAAGTTTTCCATATCCATTCTTGGAACTTGATATTGCCTTTTTTATATCAATCACCGCACCGATAGTGCGTAAAAATGGTCTACCAAGAATAATTGGGCAAGACGGATTGCAATCAATATCAAGAACAATAATATCTATGGGCACATAATTCTTCCCATAGGCTTTTGAATAGTAGAATCCACCAAGTGCAAATTCAAAGAACATTCTTCAAGATTGGTAAGACCAAGCACATCACATAAAGATTTCGGAATTGTGGAAAAGCTAGCACCCAAGTCACACAAAGCAAAACATTCATAATTCTTAATCTTGTCTTTGATAATAGGTTCCCACTCATCATGCAATTTTCTAGGAATTGAAACTTCTAATTCCATTTTTCCTGCAAAGCTTTCATCATAGCAACAACAATATGTTTAGTAAAAGCTTTGTTTTGTTCATAACCATGGGGTGAATTCAACATGGATTGCAGTAAAGAAATATAATCAATCAAAGAGCAACATTTTCACCCTCCGAAATATTGGGACGCCTTCTACCTAAAGTTGACTCTTCTACAGTCCCTTTTTCACCATTCTTAACTTTACTAAACAAAGAATCAATAGAAGAAACACCAATAATTTTAAGATCTTCATCACTTTTACCTTCCATTTGATTTACTAAGGTAGCTTGTGCATAGAATATTTTTCCTAGCAAACTTTCAGCAAAAGCATACTTAGATTGGAGATTGCAAACTTCTCTACTAATATCATCAAGTTGTTTTGTAATAGCATCTAGTACAATGGAGTGCTCCTTAAGTTCTTCGGTAAAATACTTATTATGCTAAAAATTGTGTAGTAATATATTCCTTAGTACTTTTCTCAATTTCAAGCAAAATATTTGGTTAAGGAACATCATAATATTTCCTTCGAGGCATCATGACCACCCAAACAAGAAAGCACACAAAAGCAAATTCGGCAAGAAAACGGCGAACGGAATAAGAGAGGCGAATAAAATGGCAAATTTTTGTGAAGTGGGGGAGAGGAAAACGAGAGGCAAATGGCAAATAATGTAAATTGCAAGGAGGTGAGATTTGTGATTAGGAACCTAGTTATGTTGAAGATCTTCCTCGGCAACGGCGCCAGAAATTCTCCTTGATGGTTGCTGCAACTACGTCGCTATTTCCCTGGAGAGGGAGGGATGATGTAGCACAGTGATGGTAGGTATTGCCTCAGTGATGAAACCAAGGTATCGAACTAGTACGAGAAACAAGCAACACAACGTAAGCACAACTTGCGCACAAACAACAACACCTCGCAACCTGACGAGTTAAAGGGGTTGTCAGTCTCTTCCGTGGTACGACGCCTCAAGATAGGTAACGGACGTGAGGTAAATTGCAGTAGACTCATAGCTTGAATGCCAAATTAAATAAATGAAGATAAAATGCAGCAAGGTATTTTTGTATTTTTGTATTAATAGATCTGAGTAAAAATGCAAAAGAAAAGTAGATCGCAAGGCAAATATATGAGAAAGAAGACCCGGGGGCCGTAGGTATCACTAGTGGCTTCTCTCAACAAAATAGCAAACGGTGGGTAAACAAATTACTGTTGGGCAATTGATAGAACTTCAAATAATTATGGTGATATCCAGGCAATGATCATTACATAGGCATCACGTCCAAGATTAGTAGACCGACTCCTACCTGCATGTACTACTATTACTACACACATCTACCGCTATCCAGCATGCATCTAGTGTATTAATTTCATGGAAAATGTAGTAATGCAATAAGAATGATGACATGATGTAGACAAGATCCATTATCTATTGTGGCAGATAGGGAACCCATCTTTTTATCCTTAGTAGAAACTATACATACGTGTCGGTTCCCTTTCTGTCACTGGGATCAAGCATCGTAAGATCGAACCCACTACCGGGCCCCTCTTCCCATTGCAAGATAAATAGATCAAGTTGGCCAAACAAAACTCAAATGTCGGAGAAGAAATACGAGGCTATAAGAGATCATGCATATAAGAGACCAAAGAAACTCAAATAACTTTCATGGATATAAAAAGATATAACTGATCATAAACTTGAAGTTCATCAGCTCCCAACAAACACACCGCAAAAAGAGTTACATCATATGGATCTCCAAGAGACCATTGTATTGAGAATTCAGCGAGATAGAGAGAGAGACATCTAGCTACTAACTACGGACCCGAAGGTCTACAAAGAACTACTCATGCATCATTAGAGAGGCACCAATGGAAGTGGTGAACCCCTCCGTGATGGTTTCTAGATTGGATCTGGTGGTTCTGGACACTGCGGCGGCTGGATGAATATTTCATCGATGCTTCTAGGGTTTTGGTATTTTTGAGGTATTTATAGAGCAAAGAGTCAGTCCGGGGGAAACCCGATGTTTGCATAACCCACCAGGGAACGTCTGGGCCTCCTGGCGCACCCTGGTGAGTTGTGCCCCCCTCGGGGCACCCCCAGGTGCAACCAGGGCCTATTGCCTTTCTTCCAGCCCATAAAGAGTCATCATGGAGTTTCGTGGCATTTGGACTCCGTTTGATATTGATTTCCTGCGATGTAAAAACATGGAAAAAACTACAACTGGCACTTGGCACTATGTCAATAGGTTAGTACCAAAAAATATTATAAAATGACTATAAAATGATTGTAAATCATCCAAGATTGATAATAAAACAGCATGGAATAATAAAAATTATAGATACGTTGGAGACGTATCAGCGTCCACTTCTGTCCGGGAGCCGTAGGGGGTAGTAAACAAAGTGGAAATGGCATTGGATGCCCTGGGGAGCCACTTGTGGAGAGAAGGGGTTGAGAGAGAGAGAGTGCAAATGATGCTGTCCAGAGATGAAAAAAGAGCTTTTCATCCCCTCAATCATGGATTTGGCCACTAGGAAACTTACTGTAGGGAGGGGGAGAGATTCTGATCCAGTGGTAAAAATTGTAGCTCAAGGAGAATAGTGGAACGGGTCAAAATGGTGATTTTGGAAAAATGGCAGAAGGTGTTTGGTGGTGGTTGTCGGTGTCAAAACCGGCGGATCTCGGGTAGGGGGTCCCGAACTGTGCGTCTAAGGCGGATGGTAATAGGAGGCGGGGTACACGATGTTTACCCAGGTTCGGGCCCTCTCGATGGAGGTAATACCCTACTTCCTGCTTGATTGATCTTGATGATATGAGTATTACAAGAGTTGATCTACCACGAGATCGTAGAGGCTAAACCCTATAAGCTAGCCTATGGTATGATTGTTGTTGTTCTACGGACTAAACCCTCCGGTTTATATAGACACCGGAGGGGGCTAGAGATACACAGAGTCGGTTACAAGGGAGGAGATCTACATATCCGTATTGCCAAGCTTGCCTTCCACGCCAAGGAGAGTCCCATCCGGACACGGGACGAAGTCTTCAATCTTATATCTTCATAGTCCAACAGTCTGGCTAAAGTATATAGTCCGACTATCCGAGGACCCCCTAATCAAGAACTCCCTCAGTAGCCCCTGAACCAGGCTTCAATGACGATGAGTCCGGTGCGCAGATTGTCTTCGGCATTGCAAGGCGGGTTCCTCCTCTGAATATTCCGTAGAAGATTTTGAACACAAGGATTGTGTCCGGCTCTGCAAAACAAATTCCACATACCACCGTAGAGAAAATAATATTTCCACAAATCTAATCTGCTGACAACTTTTCATAACGTGACATCACACCACGGCCTGGTTATTATTCGAACCGTTTCTCCGAGCCTGCCACTGCACGTTTCACGAGGCAGTTTTTATTGGCAAGTCTTGTCGAAGCAGAGATCATGTTCCCCTTATCACGGGATTCTCATCAAAACGGGTGTGGTTAACCCAATCGTGCCTGTTGGTATGACTCCTCGATTTTAGGCAAGTTCCAAACGGCCACGCGGAGGACGCTTGATATTCATCCTCTTTATAAAGGGGCGAAGGCCTGTCTTTTCTTCTCGCGCTCAATCGAACCCTTGCCCCACCTTGAGTTCCAACACCCAAGGCTCAGGCTAGGCGCTTCGGACCTTCAATCATGTCCGGATCCAACCTTGAAGGTCGGTGGATGCCCTCCTCTGTCACAGAGGACGACATCAAGAAGCAAAGAGAAGCCAGGTATCTGACCGCCGAGATCTTGCACAGGCTGCCTGCTCGAGGGCAGGTCGTTCCCACTCCCGAACCCAGCGAGAGTGTCGTATTTGTCTCCCACTTCCTCCTAGGGCTAGGCTTTAGTCTAGATCCCTTTGTTAGAGGGCTCATGTTCTATTACGGGCTCGATTTCCATGATCTGGCCCCGGATTCGATCCTTCACATGTCGTCGTTCATCGTCGTGTGTGAGGCCTTCCTCTACGTCACCCCACACTTCGACTTATGGCTCAAGACCTTTAATGTGAAGCCGAATATGATTAATGGGCGACACGCAGAGTGCAGAGGTGCCATAATAAGCAAAGGCGCCGATGCTCCATAGCCAAAGGGTTCCTTCCCGGAGGTGCCCAGCTTATGGCAACCGGAGTGGTTTTACATCACAGCTCCCCGAGGTACTAAGTGGGTAGCCGCCCCTGCCTTCCGCTCGGCCCCCCCACCACGACTGGCGTCATGGGTCAACAAGGGGCTGGACTAGGGGCCAGTAAATGATGTGCCGACATTGCAGAGTCGCATACGAGATCTCCTCGAGAGAGATGTCAGCCTTGTCAAGGTAATGCAAGTTATGCTAGTTCGTCGAGCCCTGCCTTGCAAACGTCGACCTCTCCGTATGTAGGAGCTCAACCCGGAAGGACCGCAAACTATTCAGCACTTCTTCGACATAACGCACGAAGAGATATATGGATTGTTCTTCGGATCACAAGTAAAGTGTCCAGACACCACCGAGGATGTGGGTCTGAGCTACAATCGTCCAGTTACCCAAGTAAGTAATTCTTCGGCCGAACACGCTGTCTCTTTATTTATCAGAACATCATTCTGAAAAGTCTCCCTTTGACCAGGACTGGGTAAAAAAGGCGAAGATGATCAGGTGTTCGCCCCCCTTCCCGAAGGCTCAACAGATCCAATACTGGCCAGAATGCTTGAGCTCGCGCCTTATCAAGCGCCCTCAGGGGAAGATAAAGGGGGTAATAAAGAAGCTGAAAGCGGGCCTCACTCATTACTCATCCAGACCAGGGAAATTGGTGCCTCTGCGAAGGAGGATAACCGGGGAGAAGAATCTAAAATTCCCTCTCCCCAGGGAAGGAAGAGGACCGCCTCTGAAGACTTGGAAACAATAGTTTCCAAACGAGGGACGAGATCTTCGCCAGAGGGTCCTACCTCGGAGGGTATCCTTACTACACAGTGCCTGCAAAGGGATCAGCCCTCCACCGAGCTGTAAGTAAAGAAAAGTACTCTATAGTAAATATATCCTGCTTTATTTTCGAGGACGATAACCGAGATGTATGTCTTGTAGTTCGGATCGTAGCCCTTCTCGACAGAGTTCGTCTTCGGGGGATCTTCTTCCGGAGATGATGGAGAGCGAAACGCCTCCCCGTTCCTCCCCACCTCGTGAAGTGGACGACCATGAGGTGTCGTCACGGAGGATTTCTCCTAATCCGCCGAGGCCAGAGGGTAACCCTTCAGCCACCCGAAGTCCGGAGTATTCGGCTCCTAAGGTGAGCAACAGAAAGAGTCAGGGACTTTCTGGTGCGCGACTAGACGCACCGATGAATCTTCTGGAGCAGTCGGCTATCTCAGAAGAGCATCATATGCTAATGGGTACGGTGGTTGAGAGGATTTCATCCGCCGAAAGCGGGTTGCATGAAGCTCTTTTATGAGCCTGCTAAGAGGCTTTGAGGTACGCAAAGTAATATGTATGTTTTTTACGGTACCGCACACGCTAGGTGTGCCTGTCAGAATAGTAGCCCCGAGACTCGTTGCTGTCAAAAAGGCGGCAAACAGAGGATCATAGTCCTGTGTAATAATCATGCCTCCTTCATGTGCAGGTGGTCGAGGGTCCGTGGCTAGCCGGACTGGTGAGTTTGCCGAACTGAAGCGGCAACTTGATGCGGCAGATGCCGACATCGTGCTTGTAAACAAGCGGCTTGACGAGGCACAGGGTATGTATTTTCTCCGGTGATCAACACATATTAAGAGGAGCATGATGCTAGTGTCTTTAATATGTTGTGACTGCAGATGGAGCTGCCGCCGTGGAGACCCTTCAGACGGAACTTGCCCGAGTCAAGGAACAAGCCAGGAAGATTGATGCAGCCGCCCTAAAGGCGGTCGAAGAGCTGAAAGCCGAACAGGCTGCGCATTACCGAAGCCAAGAGAAAATAGCCAAGATGACTGTTGAGTTGAAATATGCCGCCGACCGTTATGAGCTTCTTGAAAAGGAAAGCCGCGGACCTGGAGAAAGCCATTGTAGCAGCCAAGGAAGCCAGATCTAAAATCAGAGCGGCGAAGGAGGAGCTACGTCAAGCCGGAGATATCGCGGCTGGGAAGCCCTTTTTGTTGCGGACGAAGTTCGCAGATCCTACATATGCCCCTCTTGATCAATTATGGAGTTCTGCAGACGCATACGTGGATTTGGCAGCGAGTGCTGCTGATGCGACCGAGTTTTTAAAGATCAAAAAGATTACAAAGTGGAAAAGCTGTGTGGTCGCAGTTCAATGTTCGAATGCGTCCGCTGCTGTTAAATGAGCGAATGGCCAAGTGGGCCGAGCTCCATAGGTTGTCCGGGCTTGCCATGAGGTCTGTTGTGGATCATCTTTGGCCGGAAGGACCAAGGCCGAATAGTTATTTTTGCTTAGTGCAACGATTCCTTGGTGTTGTGCCGCATATCGACGCTATGAAGAGGCCGGCATGTATAGAGGGTGCGCAGATGGCTCTTGCCCGTTTCAAGACATACTGGGCAGACATGGAGGCCACCGCTATTGCAACCCAGAGTTCGTCCGTAGGCCGGGTATCGGCCGAGCACTATTTTGAAGAAGTCCTAGAAGGCGCTCGTTTAATAGAGGCTCAGTGCTCGAAGAGTATCATGTTCTAGTGACATGTAACCCGATTGTAAGAACAATGTTATTTGAATTATAAATGCTTTGTTTATACTTTTGCCTGAAAGTATTATTATGCTTCCTCTGCGGTCGTTTATATATATATATATATATATATATATATATATATATATATATATATATATATATATATACATCTGGGCAATTCTGTTACGTGTAATAGAATATTATTCTCTTACCCTTTCTGTACTGACGTGGTTCACAGTTTGGACTGACGTGTTTTTCAACAAGAACTGATCTTCCTGCGTGCACGACGGACGGAAACAGGGGATGCAACATGGAGCTTCCGGTCATTCCCCGGCATGATGCTGCGGGCCATTCGTTGCTAGAGGAGACATGTAAGGGGTTCCGCATTCAAGGCTCACCGGATGAGTTTTGCGATCTGTAGTCACCGGAGGTGACGGCGTGGGCATTTTGGCGGCGGACGTGATTTTGTCCGTCGGTGTTTACTGTGGTGTTCGTGGTCCTCAAATTACGTCGTGTTTGTCATTTTTATGTGAGAATTATCGGTATGTTATAGTTTTTTGAGATTTTTTTCATCTGTAATTTATGATTACAAGTTTTTGTGTTCTTGGTCGTTTTCCACGCCCGCCATTGAAATCTGTTCTTCTTTTTCTGTTGTTTTACTTTCGAATTGGTGTTGCAGGGAGAGATATAAGGACTGTATGAAAAGATTTGCGTTGTCAATTTTGCTTTTTTGAGTTGTTTCTACCCCGGATTCCCATGTTGTTTTGTCGTTGGCGGAGGTTGTGTATGGCGGCTGATTGTAAGCTGCGATTTCGGGAAATCTGGTCAAACTGTGTAATTAAGTTGCGTGCTTTCCAGTGTTGTTTTGAATTGATGCCCGTATGTGTAGTTGGACTGCTGCCGTGTCAAAGTTTTGATACTGTGTATTGACATCGGAGCCGCACGGATGGCTCTGCACTTTGATTATAAAGACTGAGCCCTTTGTCAGTTTCATTCTACGAGCTGCAACCAAAGAAAAGGGAGATGGATCCTGAGCTGGGAGAGGTTACATAGGAGGAGGGGGACGCCATGGATGTGAGGGCTGCGATGGCGGAGCGAGAGGAGGAGGAGGTGCAAAGCGGTAGATGGCGCGACGTCTTGCCGAGGAGGAACCGGAGGCAGAGTTCAATGACGATTTATTTGGCGTGAGGTGATGGATACTTGCAACTCCAATGAATTGGAGCTTCTTTTCCCAGAGGGGAGGGGAAGGAACCATATTCAGATCATTAGTTGGGCTAGGGCGAGAGCAGCCACGACTCCACATCCATCTACGAGGGCAAAATGGCGTCGTTTCTTTGATCGTTATGACTGAAGTAGTGAATATTATGTTTTTAAGATTTTTGTTGTGAGGGAGCAGATGTTCGAATGACTAAATGAGTTCAACTTTGTTTTTTGTCTCTGAATGTGTTGTTTTGTCTGCATATGTTCGACATGTGCACCTTTGAACTGCTTGGTTTTCTGAAGTTGAACTGATTTGCGGTCAAATGTTGGATGGCTTGTGTAATAACTATTTCCTACCAGCTGGCTGCCCATCTGCCTATTTATTATTTTTATAATCTGCGAGTGTCCCTGACTATAAACGTTATCCATCTATGTGTGGTGTGTGGCCAAGTCTTCCCCCTCCCTTTTATTCATTCTTCCAGAATCAGATCTAGGTTCCTCTCTCTTCTCTTCGTTGCCTTTTTCTCTGTTCCTGTGTGTTCGATGGAGGATTGTTCATGCGGATGCCTGGTAAAGATGGCGCGCATAGCTGACGGCTGTGTGTATGAGTCTGGTTTGGAGCTCACTGAGACTCAACGGCGTGGGCAACTTTCTTGTTTGCTGTACGGCAACCATGGTTTTCGTACACCCTATGTTTGTCGCCTGACGGATGGTGACTTGAAGGAATCATGGGTATGTGTTTCTATTCGTTTTGTTTTCTACTTTCTTGTTGGTTTATGTTCGAAACCCATGGACTGGATCTGCAGTTTTGTCTTATGAATAGCTTGTCTATATTTTTTAATTAGGTTTTGTTGGATTTTAACAGCAGGGATTTCTGTGTGTATTTGTTCATTACTTAACAGTATTTAAACCATTTTTTGTATAATCCCTGATCTGTTTATGAATAGATGTTTTTACTGTAGGTGTATTGATATGTATATTTTTCAGTTTAGTCAGTTCACATGTCTAGTTAGTTTTGTGTTATTGTTTTGGTTTACATTTTTTCCATTTTAGTTTGTTATGCAAATCGTTCCTATATCTGTAAAAATTCAGTTATGTCGTGTGTTCATTTTGTTTTGTACTCCCATGTCCATTTGCAAAAATGTCACCGGGATCAGGATTGTTGCTCCTAGTTCCGTGTTACGAAGATGGAGACTTGAGACAAGAATGGGTATCGATTGATGGATGTTGCCTACCACATCGACTTTGATGGTTGCATCAACCTAACTACTGGGTGGAAGGAGATTGCGGCTGAGTCTGGATTTGAGGATGGTGATGTGGTTATGGTTATGTTCTTGAGAGAAGACGACTCTCTGACGTTCAGAATTTATGTGCTATAGGTTTAAATGTGGCAAATGCTGCCGGCTTTGAGATTTGTGTATGGTTGATTATGTTGCAGTATTTTTTCTTTTAAAACATTTGCATGTGAGATGGTTGAATTGTATTGTTTTATCAGAATGGTATGGAACAACTTCTGTAATGTTTTTCCTATTTGTTCTTCTCAATTATAAGTGTTTTATTTATACATTCTTTATATTAGTACTGGAACAATTTCTATAGTTGAACTGATGGGCATCCTTTGTTTTGGCTGGTATATTTTTCATGTTCATAACTAGGAGACGGTGCTATACGCTGATGATTTTTTTAGAACCCCTTTTTGTTATTGAGTTTGCTGAACTTACATTCTGTTAATGATAGTACTACTCTATTTTTAGACTGTCAATTACCAATCAAATTTGTTTGTTGTATAATTTTTTTCTTACTTTTATACATGAATTTTGGAGCATGTTTTTTTCTTTTTTATATACGAATAATGATAGTTTTGGTATTTTATAAAATAAAAAAATATATAATCTTCGCTTCATAGTACTTTCTTTTTATTTTGTACTTGAACCTTATGAATTGTAGTAGTTGAACTTTTTTGTAAATTCGTTTCTGAAATTTTTATTTACAGTCTTATATTTTTTTTTACTTCTTACCATTGAGATGTATTTGAACTTTGTTACAATATTTTTGTTTATTAACTAATTTTTCTTGTGAGTTTTTTTAAATTATTTTCATTTTTTTATTTTTTGTCGTGCGTGATCTACTGGATTTTTGTAACGGGGCGAAGTACTTTGTTGGGCCATCCGCCTGGGTTGTTGTATTCGGCCCGGATAGCTTCTCTCGCGCGGCTGTGCATGAGTTATGTGTTTAGTCCCACCTCGCTAGTCGAGGGGGCTCTAGACTTGTTTATAAGCGCAGCCGACGCTCACCAGTCGAACTCCTCTGAACACTTACCAGAGCTCTTATACACGGCGCTCGCTCTCTCTTGACCTGTGGGCCTGGGCGGCAGGCCACTGCGGTGTCTGCGGATTACTAGGATTTGCCCACGGGCTCGAGTTCAAGTATCTAGCATTGTCGTGGCCTGCGCTACCGTCCTTGGGCGGTCAATTTTTTTTGCTTTTTTGGATCTAGTACTTGACTACACCAGTAACTTGGACTGGTACTTTTTTGTCCTTGTGCTGTCAATTTTTTTCTTTTTCTTTTTTTTGTTTGTTTGAATATAGTACTGTGGCATGACTTGCCCCACGCACCGAACCGTACCAAGGGGTATAGTTGTACCGACACATCTTCCTTGAATGGACTTTGCCCATTATCTATCTTTTTAGGGGTGTGGGTGCGTGGGGTGGGGTGGGGGGAAACAGAATAACCGCACTGCGCCTGTCAAACGAGCGCACTGTCGCGTTAGCGTGCGGCCGAGCCGGGGAGGGTTGGGACCCCCTCCCCATCTCGGCGAGGCCGAGCCAGAACGAGCCAGAGTAGCGACGACGTGGCGTGCTGCGGCGTCGCATGCGGAGGCAATCTGTAATATGATTGGCCCCATTATCTATCTTAGGGGTGTGGGTGCGTGGGGTGGGGAAGCAGAATAACCGCCTTTGCGCTGTCAAACAAGCGCCTTTGCAGCGTTAAGCGAGGCCGAGCCGGGGGGAGGGTGGGACCCCTCTCCCCATCTCCGGCGAGGCCGAGCCAGAACGAGCCGTGCAGCAACGGCGTGGCATGCCGCGGCGTCGCATGCAGGCGAGTCCGTAACATGACTTGCCCCATTATCTTATCTTAGGGGGTGTGGGTGCGTGGGGAAACATGACTTGCCCCACGACCGAACTGCATCGAGGGGCATAGTTGTCTTGACATATCTTCCTTGTATGGACTTTGCCCCATTATCTATCTTAGGGGTGTGGGGGGGTGGGGTGGGGGACAGAATAACCGCCTGCGCTACTGTCAAACAAGCGCCTTTGTCGCGTTAGCGCGAGGCTGAGCCGGGGGGGAGGGGGTCGGGACCCCCTCCCCCATCCCGGCGAGGCCGAGCCAGGAACGAGCCGTAGCAGGCGACGACGCGGCGTGCCGCGGCGTCGCATGCGGAGGCGAGTCCGTAACATGACTTGCCCCATTATCTTATCTTAGGGGGTGTGGGTGCGTGGGGGAAACATGACTTGCCCCACGCACCGAACCGTACCGAGGGGCATAGTTGTACTGACACATCTTCCTTGTATGGACTTTGCCCCATTATCTATCTTAGGGGTGTGGGTGCGTGGGGTGGGGGGGAAACAGAATAACCGCACTGCGCCTATCAAACGAGCGCACTGCCGCGTTAGCGCGAGGCCGAGCCGGGGGGGAGGGGGGTCGGGACCCCCTCCCCCATCCCGGCGAGGCCGAGCCAGGAACGAGCCGTAGCAGGCGACGACGCGGCGTGCCGCGGCGTCGCATGCGGAGGCGAGTCCGTAACATGACTTGCCCCATTATCTTATCTTAGGGGGGTGTGGGTGCGTGGGGGAAACATGACTTGCCCCACGCACCGAACCGTACCGAGGGGCATAGTTGTACTGACACATCTTCCTTGTATGGACTTTGCCCCGTTCTCTCTCGTAGGGGTGTGGGTGCATGGGGTGGGGGAAGCAGAATAACCGCCTGCTTTGTCAAACGAGCGCCTTTGCCAAGAAGGCGAGGCCGAGCCAGAACGAGCCGTAGAAAGTGCGTGACGGCGTGCATGGCGTCGCATGCGGAGGCGAGTCCGTAACATGACTTGCCCCATTATCTTATCTTTATTTTTAGGGAAAAACATGACCGTCATGAATTATTTTTTCATTTGTACTTGTTTGATATTTTTTTGTAATTGTGAGTTATTATTTGTACTTTAGCCGTTTGTTTTCACCATCTATATTAATTTTTTATTTGTATTTGATTTTTGGTATTATCTTTTGTAACTGGCTAGAGATAGTGGGCTTCGCCACGGTTGTGGGCTTTAGCCATCCGTTTTCTCCCAGTCATCTTTTAACCGTCCCACTCACCTTTTAACCTCCGATCTTCCCCGTTCCGCTCCTCTCCCGTCCCCAAATCGATTCCGTCTTCGTTCCCCTCTTCTTCTCTTCTCGGAGGGGGAGTTGTTACTCCTGTTTCACCACGGGAGCGTCGGCCAGAGGGCTCAACCCCAGGGGTGGAGGTCCGGGTGTTCTGTTTTGTTCTTTTTGCTCTGCCATTGACTTTGCTTGCGTCCTCTTATGTTCAGATTTTCTCTCTATTTCTAATCTCTTGCTCTCTTTGCTGTCCCAGGCTGCACTCGCTAGGGTTCCTTTCTTTGTTGAGCGAGTGTTTGGCGGCGGTAATCTTTGGATTGCATGGCGGATTTTGTGTTTGCTGGTAAGAGTTTTGCTTTTGTATGGCGTGCTTCGTTTCTGAAATAGTTCAAATCCCTAATTTTTGTTCATGTGTCTTGCAGATCTGGTTCGGCAGATTTTAGGACTGTAGATCTCAATGGGTACATCATCCAGTCCGGACAAATTGAATGCAGGTGATTTTCCCTGTATTTTGGATGATGTTTTAATAGATCTGGTTTTTATGTTGTACAGTTGTTGTCGTATTGACTTTATAAGTTGTATGTATTTTGATATGTGTTAATTTTGTCCTGGATTGTATGGCGTGTATGGTTTTGGCAGTTGATGCAACCTGCAGACAGGATGTAGTACTTATCACCATGTGTATTTTGAACTGTTGTCCTGGCATTTGAATAGGTTGTAGTAGTCAATGAAGAACTAGTATGGTGTTGAAAGAGTTGTGTTTTTTGAAGTTTGTTCTGCAAGTGGTGGGTTCATATTTGTTTTATTCGGTGAACTTGTAGTGTTCACATAGTTGAACTGATTGATTGTTCTTGTACTTTTTTGCTAATTATGATGTTGTTGCAGATGTTGGAGTGTCGGTGCCTCCTGATTCTGACAAATCAGAACGCTTGCAAGATCTTGTGAATGTTATTTTTGAGACACCAAATCCTCTAGAAGAACATGTGAATGTTGTTGGTGTTTCCCTTATATTTGCTCTATTTTTATCAGCCTTTAATACATATATATGCTTAGTTACATCAGTTGTTCCGTTTTGTTTTGTGTCTGATGCTATGCGCTTTATTTATCTTTGTGTCTGCAATGTTATTTGTGTTTTAATTTTTTATGTGTGTGGTTATGTTATTGGTTTATGCAGTTAATGACAGCCATGGTGTTCGAGAGAACATTGCTGATGTTGTTAAAGATATTAATGATGGAATGTATTCAAGTAACGTTGATGATGGTGATGGCAGCTTGCGGTTATGCATTACTCGATCTCAAAGTGTTGATGGCACCGAGCACATTACCCAAGCCGAGGATGTTCCTATGCGATTCTACAGCTCGAGGACGAAACGATAAGAAAGAAGAAGTATGAATTCCAGAAGAGAAAGGAATTGGAACGGCGTCAAAAGGCTGCCTGTGTGCCAGAAAGTGATGTTGATGTTGCTCAAGCTCCTAAAGGTGTAGGCGATGAAGGTGGTGACGCGGGTTTTTCAACTATTCATGTCGGATCTCATGGCGGATACATGCTGTGAAGACAAACTTGATGCAAACTCGTTTGAGGCAAGTGTTTGATCGTGATGGATTTAAGGAGAAGAAAGTTGTTTTGAAGAGGAAGATGTCAGATCGAAATCCTGATGGCACACAGAGGCGTAGTCCACGTGTGAAAGCTGTTTCCCAACCTGGTAATAGCAAAGCTGAAGCGGATAGTGTTGCTGTGAAAATTGGTCCAAGCAAACTTGGTGGCTCCTCTGTTCGTCGGAGTCCACGAGGTTTGACAAATAAGAAGCCTTCTTCGTCTCCTCTTCAAGACAGGTCTTTGTTGAAAGAAAATAAGAAGCGTAAAGTTCATCCTGCAAAAGTGAACAAAGGTGTGACTAAGCGTGCTTGTGTTGAAGCTGAAGATGCTGCATCTGAAGAAGATGATATTGAAGTTGATTCAGAAGATGAATTTGCAGTGGTATGTGTTTTGTACTGCATGTGTCTTGCTAGTTGTACTTGCAATGATTTAATTGCGTTTGGGCTGGTATGCTGGCCAGGTGAGGCTGGTCATTGTTTTGCATCTATTTTGATTGTGGTACTGATGTTGTTTTAATAGTTGAACTTGTGTAAACTTTTCTTTGTTTTACTTGCCTTCATATGCTTGTTTTGTTTCCTATATTCATTGTTTGCAGTGGTATGTGTTTTGTTGTGCATGTGACTTACTAATTATAATTGTAATGATTTAATTTGTGTTTGGGGTGGTATCTTTGGCCAGTGAGGCTTGTCATTGTATTCATTAATTGAGGGTGGTACTGATGTTGTTTTAATATTTGAACTTGTGCAATCTTTTTTTTACCTACATTCGTATGCTTGTTTTGTTTTCTATATTCATTGTTTGCAGTGGTTTGTGTTTTGTACTGCATGTGATTTACTAGTTGTACTTTCAATGATTTAATTGTGTTTCGGCTGGTATTATGCGGCGGAGTTAGGCAGATCATTGTTTGCATCAATTGAGGGGTGGTACTGATGTTGTTTTAATAGTTGAACTTGTGCAATCTTTTCTTTTTCTTTTTACTTGCATTCATATGCTTTTGTTGTTTTCTATATTCATTTTTTTAAGGTGTGGCTTTTTTGTTTTCATTTACAGCCTGTTAGCGTTATGAGTCCGGTCAAGCCGGTGGGAGGCAATGCTGGAAAAGTTGCCTTGGACGAAGGTGACCAACGGAAATTGAACTTAACTGTGCGATGTTCGTTGAGAGAGGTTGAAGATTGTGCTAAATTGCTCGAGAGTCGGCATGTGGCTAGGGTTCATGCATCTGGTTTTGGTTCTATCTTCAGGTGGAGGGAAGTCTAACATTTCCCGCCCTCTGATGGGAGTTTTGTACCCGAGGATAGATCCTGATACAATGACTCTTGACATGGGTGAGGCTAATAAGAAGCTTCGCATCACTAGCGATGGTATACATCAATTATTTGGTTTCCCTCGTGGTGGTCGTTCTGCGCCAAGGCCGTCAGAGGACGGATATGACGACGCTCTGATGAAGTTAAGATCGGAGCTTGACATTAGCAGGGACAAAGATATCAAGACAAAGGATTTGAGGAATAAGCTCAAGGTACTCGTCAAGGATCCTAGCAAAGATGACCTTGCTCTGAAAGTGTTCTCCATTATTGTGTTTATGAAGGTTGTGTTGCCTGGTGCCGCCCCGCGTGTTTCCAGAGAGGCAACAATGTTTGAGGGTCTCGTCTTTGAGGACATGGCAAATATATATTATTTGCAGCTGATGGTTGATGAGCTTAGAAGGGCTGTTGCCAAGTACCAAAGTGGTCATACCATGGGGAAGGCAATCACAGGCTGTGCCATAGGGCCTGTACTAATGTACCTTGACTGCCTTATCCGTGGCAAAACTGCGGAGCCTGACATGTGACATGCGAGTCCCCCGCATATGTTACATGGATCATGCCAAGCTTTCTGATCTGGTTGATGCAGATTTGATAAAAAAAAGGCAATGCAGATCCAAAGACTTGGGTGTTTGGGAAGCTTCCGGTGAGTTTTGTTTGTTTTGTGTCTTGTAGACCTTTTTTTTATTTTTAGGTATAGCTATTTTTGTTGTAGTGGACATGTGTACTGTAGAGTTGTCTGTTTATATTTTGTATGGTTTAGGTATGGTTTTTTAGTACTGTTGTTTCGTGTGTTGTTGAACTGAATAACTTTGTTCAACTGGCCTGTTGGTAAATACTAACAAATTGGCAATGACAGTTAAAGTTTTATTAGTGGTGTTGATTTTAAATCTGTTAATATCATGATTTATTTTTCCCTATGTGTTGCGTTGATTGATTAACTATTTTTCCCTTTTGTTTGTAGTGGAAAACTCAAGAGGAGGTTGTTTTTTTCGAGTGTATAAACGGCCAGTCCTGGAGATGCCGTCGTCTCAGGTTCCGAAGTTTTCATATCTGCCCGATGAGTTGAGGGATGGCCGTGGTGTTGAGGGTACTGGTTATGCCCCCTGGCCCTAGTAATGCTAGTGCTTCAAAGAGGCAGGGTTTTGGTATTGATGTCATTGTTTCAGCGTTGGAGCGCGCTGAGCATATCTTAAGTAATGTGTGTTCTGAGCTGCAAAAGGTCCCAACGACAGTTGAGCGTTTGAGATGTATCAATTGTATCCTTCCTGAAGGTCATCAATTTAACGCTGAGGAAGCTGTTGACTACATTGAGATGGAGAGGATTTTAATCGGTGATATGCGCGACGGTGCCGCTAATCTAGTTTAGAGCTCGGTTCGTCTGTTGAACAACATGAAGCGTTTCAGAACTACGCAAAACTCTCGCTGCAAGCCATATGAAGAAAGTGCAAATGTTGTTATCAAGCAGTTTGAGCAGGATGAGGTCGCCGCCACCGACGAGGGCTGGTGATGGTACTGAGGCTAATGTTTTTGATCACGAAACGAATGATGTTGGCTTTGAGCGTCCTGATGTTTATGTGAGTCAGTCGTTGGTGTTTGCAATTTTTATGTTGTTGTCCTGATGTCAGTGTTGTAGTTGAACTGCCTCATGTTCATCTATTTATTAATAATTTTCTTTCATGCGGATCGATCATGATGAGGTCTTTGGCACCGGCAATGAGGGCTGGTGATAGTACCGAGGCTAATGTTTACGATCAACAGACGAACGATGTTGGCTCGCAGCACCTGTTGTTGATGTGAGTCAGTCCTCGTTGTTTGTATGTTTTTACTATGTTGTTCTCATGTCAAGATTGTAGTTGAACTTCCCGATCTACATCTGTTTATTAATTTTTCTTTTCATGCAGGAGACCAATCATAATGTTGAGGGTTACATTGATGGTGGAGTTAATGATCTATCCACTGATAAGTGCAAGGTTATTTTATTTTCATTGTGTTTATTAATATTTTCTTAAAATTTCATGCGCACCGATGTGTCTTGCTTGTTCATTTTTCTATCCCGCACCGTTTATTGTTGCTCATAATAGCATTGTTTTTTTGTCTCAATACATTTGAATCAGGGTCCTATTGTTGGTGATGAGCCTTGTTTGCCTGTTGGTGATGTCACTTTGAATGTTAGCAGCAGCAAGTTCGATGATGTTGCTGTGAATGCTTCCAAGGTTTATTTTTCTGTGCACCTATTAGTAGCTTATTTTTTATTGTTAGTTTTGTTCATATTATTCACTTTTTCTGAATTTTTATTTTCATCAGATTACTGATGTTGAGCGTGAGGTTGTCCTTAGTGGTGGAGATGATGCTCATGATGTTCCATTGAGTAGTGGGCGCAATGTTGGTACCAAAGTTGCTGATGAGGATGGTGGTGCTGCCAGCATACTTGATGCCAAATCGCCTGGTGTTGGTATTGCTGGGAATGAAAATGTTTCTGGTTGTGAAGATTTGCCGCCGGAGAATTTCCCGCCTGGAGGTCTTGATTACGGTGATGCATTGCAAGATGCTTCTAGCATGGAGGAGGTGCCATCCGAGGATGATGATTTACTTCATCAATTTCTTGACCCTTGACGCAGGAGGCGCTCTTGTCGTCTGTGATTTTCTTTCTCTGAGACCACAAGCGCATCAATATTGGTGTCCTCTCAAGATGTCCCATCGTCAAACCCTGAAACTGGAGGCATAATGGTCTCATCACAGAACTACCGTCGTCGTCAAACCCTGATAGTCCAGGTAAGGACTTGTAAATGGGGTGTACTTCTCAATTTTGGCATTTTGGACATGTTCTCTTGTAGTTGTTGAACTTATTATTTTTCATCATTTTCTGCAAGCAGAAAGTGGTAATGTTGTTAAGGTTGATACGTTTTTCTTCGCTGTTACGAGGTTGCGCACGAACCGTACGAAATGGTTAGTTTGGGATTTTGCCCGTACCATTTTTTGTCTCTTTTTCTTTCTCTAGTTTGATTATTGTTGTTGTTGAAGTAGTTTTAATTCATGTAATCTTTTGTGTTTTTCTAGTCACAAGCCGATGTTTCAAAATAAAGAATGTGATGCCAGCGTTGGTTCTATTGCTAAAGCGTTTGTCCCCACTGGCATGCTCAACTCATACAGTGCTGATGTTGTTTTATATTCTCTACGTCAGAAGTACCGAGACACTGACAAGTTGATAGTTCCCAGATGGGTGACAATCAATATTTTGTTTTTTTTTGTAAATAGGATGATAACTTGTTTTGCCAATTTTCGAACTATTGTTGTTCTTTTTTTACAACAGACCAAGATCCGTGATGGAAATATTGATTCCAATGTGCTAAATTGGTTCACAAGATCGTGTCTTGATGGTTTTGACCAAGTAGGTGAACTTGGACTTTTTGTACTCATTAACTAGAACTGTCATGTTTTCTTTGCAGTTTTGGGATGTGGGGGGAATGAACTTGATATGTGCTTCTTTTAGTAAAGCTGCACTTATTGTTGCAAGGGAATTGAACTGATATGATTGTTCATCAATTTTGGGCGGTGGATATAATTTCTTTATGATTATGTGATTTTTTGTTTGTACTTATGAATTTCAATTTCCCTCTTTTATTTAATTGTTTGGAGGCTGAATTTTTTGTTTCATTATGATTTGGTAAATTCATTTTTCTTCTGCGATTTGTTTTCTAGCTTCTTTTCCCTACATTTGATCCGCCGTCATTTGTGGCTACCATGAAGCCTAGTGAAGAATCTGGGCATTGGTGCTTGGTTGTTCTGAATTTGAAGTTCCGTCGTTTCGAGTGTCTTGATTCACTCCGTGATGAAACCTGGGGTGATGCAATTAGATTCTTAAGGAATATGACAGACAATATAAAGAAGCTTTGGAGGGAGTCCAGTGTAGACAGGGCCAAACCGTTCTCACCGGCGCATATTGATGGTTTCTCTTGCGAGTTTGTGCGGGTGCCTCAGCAGGAAAACACATGAGTATCCATTTTAATGATTTTTGCTGGTTGTTTTTGTTCTTTGGAGGATGTTGTTCCTGTATTTTTGGATTTTGTGTTGTACCATTTTTGATTTTTCCTTTGTTTACAGGCATGATTGTGGATTCTTTATGCTACAAAACTGCAAGACCTACTATTGCCGGGAGGATGGTGTAATTGAAATGGTCGATTACAACCATGAAAACATTTTGGACATTAGGAAGACTTTGCACGTATACCAAGAACTAGCCATTTGTTTGATGTTTACTTCGGGGTTTGTTTGGCATCGAACCCTGTACGTGTGCATGGACTTTTGTAAATTTTTTGCAGCTTGTACTTCTCTATTAGTACTGTCATGAAATATGTATTTGAACTTACGCTTTGTGTGGTCTTCTTTTTTTTCCAGGTGAGTGGCTGGATCTTGGTGAGCATGACTACAGGTTCTTTGGTAGCTAGTTTTTGGAGCTCGAGCGCATAGCTATTGATCTTAGCCAGGAGCGTTCTCCCGAAAAGACAAGATCTGGTGTTATGAAGGGGCAGTTGGGAGCTCTGAGAGGTTTTACGGTTGCTTGTGCAGATAGCCCTACTACACCGAAGAATCCCATTGTGGAATTGATAGACAGCGATGATGATGTGTTTGACAAGATTGCTGGCGTTGGAAGAGTCACGAGAAGCGCTGCTGCCAAAGGTTTATCTCCCTTGTCGGAATAGTGGCTCGTAGAGTCGGTGGTGCTAGGAAAGATCCCGCTTTGGATTACGGCAATGTTGTAAGCACGCAAGCGTCGTCGAGCTCCTATAAAGTTTTGCTGCCACTGCGGCAGCAGCTTCACCCTTATAAATTCCCTCACCGACAAGGCTCGCAGTTGTATAATCTGTTGCTTAGTGATGAATGGCGTGAGAAGTATGCGGAGTGAGTATCTCTCATTATTTTTCCTCTTCCTTTTCTTGTGTTGTTTGTAATCGCTAGATAAATATGGCCTGAATCGTTGCGTTTTATACAACTCGAACTGCTATGAATGCCTTATCTTGCTTCTCCTTCTTTTTGTTCTTGTGTGTGCTGCAGGAATACATTCTCAATGATACCTCAGCCTGATGGAAACGTAACTAACTTCACTGGGAATCGCATCTGGGAAGTTTTTTCACCTGGGCAAATGATGGAGGGTGATGTAATGGACTTCCTCATTGATGATTGGAAGCAAGATCCCGATAGAAATGCTGATTTCGCATCTGGGAAAAGGATATTGCTGAGTCCATATTTCATCACGGTAATCAATCAGATCGGTTTCTTTATGTTGAACAAGACTGCCTATTGTTTTTACGAGTTTTAATAATACTTTGCTTGTTGATTCTTTTCCGCTATCTATTTTCTATTTTGGCTTTTTGCAGCTTGTGCTTGACTGTTCGTTTTACGAGGATGAAAATAAAGTGTTTAATGTGGAGAGTGCAGCGAGAGATTTCAAGAGCTATGTTAAAGCTAATGAAGACTTGCTCAGTGCCGACCTTGTGAGATCTACTAGCTGATTTTTGGTTTTTATTTGTTTGTTTTGATGCTGGTTTTTACTTTGAATATTTAACATCTCTTTTTTGGTCATTTGTTCTTAGATCATGATGCCTCTATTCAAGCCTATGGTTTTATCAAAGGATAGGAAAGTGAGCCACTATTCCTTATATGTCATGAATCGGTACCGAAGTAGCGTTGACATCCTTGACTCTTTACCTTATCCGAAGAACCGCCGTCCTTGAAGAACACCTATCACAAAGACTGCGAGAAGATTGTGAGTGACATTTATTATCTCAGACTGGATTAATATTTCTGCATCTTTGTTTCTGCTGTTTCTGAGACCTAAAACTGTGTGGGTTGTTTTGTTTTTTTACAGATTTCTAGATTGGTCAAAGTAATGAAGGTTGTGTATGGTGATGCTCAGTACAATGCAAGCAAGCAACCCAATTGGGAGCTGTTTGCAAAGAAACAACGTTTGTCAAGGTTCCACTTCAAGGGAAAAATGAATGTGGCCATTATACTGTGAAGTATGCAGGATGCTATGATGGTGAAAAGACCGTTGAGAACATTCGAAATAATGACGTGGGTTTCTTGTTGAGCTTTTCAATTTCTGTTTTTGGCTTATTGTGGATCCTTTTTTTATGTGTCATGATTTTTGATAATTTGTTTTATTGTTTTGCAGCCACGCATTGTTGATTGGAACGCTGAGGATCTGTATAGAGTTGTGTTCAACCGGAATAACCATCTTATGGTGACGGAGCTTCCCAAGGAGGTTCAGGCTTTGGCTCCTGATGCATAGAATAAATGGTCATCATTTGCATAGTGAATTGGATAGTTGTGTGATATATCTCTTGAAAACATTGTAGGCTCTATTTTGAAGTGTTTGATGTCTTGTCGAGTACTATGTAATAACTAGTATATTTTGTGTTGTGTTTTATGTGTGGCACAATGTTTCATCGGGAATTCGTTTTGGTTAAGTTTTTTTTTTGTACTAAAGACTTATATAGTAGTTGAACTGAAAACAATTTTTTTTTCAAGTGTATTTTTGTGTTGTTGCTCAGAAAGTGAGATTTATTTTATTTTCATGTGATTCCATCCTAACTTGGACCTTTATAGTTTATGTACTCTCGTTTTCTTGTACTTATGATATAGTTCTGGTAGTACTGATTTGTAGTCTCATTCAGCGTAAGGCTTTCAAAATTTTAGTGCCAAATTTATTTTTGAACTTCTTGAACTTTAGTAGTTGAACTTCATAGTAAAAGTTAAATTACTAGTTTAAATTAGCTACGTTTAAGAGATAGTCCTATTAAGTTCAAAACTATTTCTTTCTCAATGCATTAATTGGTATCATCATAGCACTTACCGAATAAACTTAGTTGTACTGAGATTCCAATTGTGCTAGTACTTTTGATTAATTATTTATTGTTTGTGTTGTTTGATGCTAGTATGTCTTCTGTTGTGTTTCTTGTGATTTTCTCTTTTGTCGAACTTATATCTTTTTGATTAAGTTATTGGCCTTCTTTTTTTCTAGGCTGTGGTTCTTCTCCAGGCAATGTTTGGTATAATCCTAGCACTTGATGTATAGACTAGGTTGTACTGAGATTTCAGTTGTATTGCCACTGTTAATTCTTAGTATGTCACTGTTTTAAGGAATGCGAACTGAAGCTTCCCGTTCCTTTTTATATATTTGTAGAATGAACGTACCGTGTGTTCAAATGTACCAGAACTTTTCAGTCCTAGGATGCTAGTGACTAGGAAATACGTACTGGTGTTTCTTTGCTTTTTCTGATGCAGTACTTAGTGAATTTCTAACTACTTTTTACCATGATGCTTTTTAGTACTGAATGTTGTGCTCGGCTGAAACTTAGTCTTTTTAGTGTTCGTCTGAAACTAAAAACTGATTTTTTTTAGCGTGATAGAACTTCCGTCCATGTCTAAGCTGTATTGAGCATCTAAGGCTACTATTCGCTTTTGGCCTTTGTTTAGTCTGCCACTTTTTTTTGCGAAAATATTCATGTGTTATTTTTTTTCTCCATGACTAGTCTTCATGCGTGGCAGCCATCAAGTTTCAACTTCAACCTACTTCAACTTCAAATGATGGACGAACAAAATAGGAATCTAGCAAATTTGTTGGACGACATAAGCAAACGATGTACTTGATAGACATAGGCAAACTTGTTCAAACCCTGACACACATAGCATAAGGTAGGTGGTTCAACATAACCAAAGCAAATTACAAATCTGAAACAACAATACTAAGGACACACAGAGCATAAGGTATCTGGTTCAACATAACAAATGCAGACTTTCATGCATCTTCATCTGCGAAGTTGCAGTGGTAGTATGGGTCAGCCTCCTGCTCTTTTGAACTATCCCAACCTGTCACGATGTTGTCGGTTGTCTGGCAGCGGGCTGTTCCCCCACAGTTTGTGGTCTTCCCTGTTCATCTTCTTCTTCATGCCTTCGTAGAATGGGTGGATGACGCCGCCTGCAACATCGGCCAAGGAGTCGTAGTATTTGTTGGTCTTTGGATCTTTCCACTTGCGCTGCATGTCGATGAAGTTGTTGGGGTTGATTTCCAAACCAGACTTCTCCAGCATCCGCTTGTCACCTCCAATGCTGAAACCAACAAATGTGTACAATTTCTCCTCCTGCAGGAAGTCTTTGAGGCGCTTGGGCCTGCAAGGGGGGAGACACACATTTATAGATTAGTCTTCTTTCTTGAGGATTTAATTCTTCTGCTTTTTTTTCTACAACTGATAATCCATGAGGTAGATGCTTATATATTATGAGCCATGCATGAATGTAATTCATAAACTAGTACACAGAGTCCTGAAATTAAATTCAACTACACCGTGTTATTTTCTGTTTTTTGCTATCTTCTTTGCTTTACCAAATGCTTCACCAAATTAGAGAATCATTTTACCAGAGTCAATGATATATGCGCTGCTTGATTCAAGTTTAGTTTTCTTTTTTGTTGAATAAAAGACCTATACCAGTTCTTGATACATCTTTGTGCATTAATTCTATATCAAGTTCAAAAATTAGTTTGAGAAACATGTGCATCAAGATATGGACCTATACCACTTCACCAAAGATCTTTTAATAAATCAATTCTATAAACTATACTAGTGCATCAAGATCAGAATATATGCTAGTTCATGAAGTTCATAAATTAATTTGGTGCATAAAGTTCAGAATGCTATAAACTTTTTTCAGATGCTAATCTGGTGAAACAATCCACTTCACAGTTTCAAAAATGCATGTAAGTTGATAAACATGTGATCGTGCATCCACTTCATAGACTAAATTAGTTCATCTAGTTGGGAAACAATTTTTAATTAAGTTTTTAGTGACTAGTACTGGTACAACAGATGAATGAACAGTAGTATGAGTTACAATGGATGAATGTACTTCAAAAACTAGTAAAGAAAGTTTTGAAATTAAATTAAGTACATCATGTTATTCTTCTTCTTGGATTATACATAGTTTCATTAAATGTTGTATGTTCTTCATTGGTACTAGTTTAGTCTACTTTTGTTGAAATAGGATAACAAAGAACCAGTGCTTCACCAAGTCCTTAGTTTATTTTCTTACGAAAATAACATTAGATCA
This sequence comes from Aegilops bicornis, assembly GCA_021605145.1. Classification (NCBI taxonomy): domain Eukaryota; kingdom Viridiplantae; phylum Streptophyta; class Magnoliopsida; order Poales; family Poaceae; genus Aegilops; species Aegilops bicornis. The sequence continues at coordinate 285,909,824 of CM038671.1, forward strand.
AATTCAGAAAACACTTCGCTACATCAAGTTCAGAAACATATTTTTTAATACATCAAGTACATAGACTACTCTATTGTATCAACTTCATAAACTACACCAGTCGATCAACTTCAGAATTTAATCTTGTTGGGAAACAAGTGTCATTAAATTTTCAGGATACAGTACTAATAAAACAGATAAACCATATGCAGGGCAAATGAGTAGGATTGCTCACCATTTTGTGGCTGCTGCGATGTGGTACACCAAGCAGAGTTCCTCGATGCACAACTGCAGGACTGCCGCCATCTGTGGAGGTTTTTCGTCGTCGGTGTACTCCACGTCAACTCCGATGAAGCTCGGATACAAGCCGCCGCCCTTCCTCCCGAGCCTGCTCATCACCTCGTCGGCCTTGTCTGGTTCGCTGGTGCAGACGATCTCTAGCGTCTCCTTGCCGTGGAGCTCAACCCCTTTGAGCGTTCTGGTGTAGTCGCGCTTCTCGCCGGGGACTTTAATGTCGACGAGTTTGCTCCTCTTGTCCGATGTCTCGGCATGATGACGCTTGGCAGATGGTTCCTCCGTCATGGCCTTCCTCCGGCGACTTTGGGCTTTGGAGAGAGACACTGGAGGTTTGTGTGCAGTGGAAATGGAAGTGGCAATGGTGGTTTGTGGGAACGAGGGAGAGATGGAAGACAATGGGGTATTTTTGCAGTGCGCCAATGGTGGTGTGTGGGAGGCGGTTCGTCGGGGGCGTGTGTGTAGTGGTCGTGGCGGGTCGCCGTTTGCAGTAAATCGTGGCAACCGCCCAGTGGGTGGCGCGGGTGGTGGCGTGGAAGAACTAACCGTCCAAGACAAATGTTTTTTGCTGGTGCACTGTTTAGTCTTGTCAAGCTGTACTTACGACCTGCAAAATCCCACTTGCACGTCTCTGCGGTGGTGATGATGGCATTTTACTGTGGCACCGATTCGTATAGTCAAGCTGTACTTATGGATCTGTGATGTTTTTCGTGTGGATATTTAAGTATTGTTTTTCTATTGAAGCCTTTATACACTAGTGTATGTCAAAACATTTTTTCAAAGGCTCGGGAGTTATTGCTCATAAATTGTACTTATTTTATTTTCATCTGTACCAACCTAAGTTAGGCCTTTATAGTTTTTGTATTCTCATTTTTAGTGTACTTATGTTTTAGTACTGTGTGAATTGAATTGTAATTTCAAAAGTGCATGGGTTTGAAATTTGATGTCGAGTGGTGCAGTGGCCCGACCGATCCTGCTGTTTTAGTAATCTTGATGTTGTATGTATGTTTGAACTGATTTTTTTGTAACTTAGGTTGGGGGTGGGGTTTGAGATTATTTTATGATCGGATCGATTCGTTGTGGTGTGGACAGATTATATATAAATAATAGATTTAGCAGAATTGACAAATAAATTCTATTTGAACTTTTTGAATTTTAGTAGTTGAACTTGTCAGATTTTATATAAATAGGAATTTTAGCATAATTGACAAACATTATATGTTTGAACTTTTAGATTTTTAGTAGTTGAACTTGTCAGTTTTCTATAAATAAGAATTTTAGCATAGTTGACAAACATTATATGTTTGAACTTTTGGAGCTTTAGTAGTTGAACTTGTCAGTTTTTATATAAATAAGAATTTTAGCATAATTGACAAACATTTTATGTTTTGAACTTTTTTAGTTTTAGTAGTTGAACATGTCAGTTTTTATATAAATAAGAATTTTAGCATAATTGACAAACATTTTATGTTTTGAACTTTTTAGTTTTAGTAGTTGAACTTGAAAGTAATATTTAATTCTGTTTTTTAAATTATGTACATTTAACAGAAAGGCTATTAAGTTTTGTTCTTTTAAGAGGTTCATTATTTTTGTATCATATCTTTTTTCCTTTTTTCTTGTAGAGGTTAATTGACAAACATTTTTCTTGTGGTTTATATTTCTTTGTCCCGCCCTCTGGTTTGTATACCTGGGCTTATTTGGTGGGGTGTTTTGTTGTGATGTAGGCTATTGGGCGTTTTCCGGCCCAGATAGCTCGTCCACGCCTTTGTCTTGATCGCGTCGTCTTGGCGTGCGCTCTGGGTTTAGTCCCACCTCGCTAGTCGAGGGGGCTCCGGACCTCTTTATAAGCGCAGCCAACGCTCACAAGTCAAACTCCTCTGAACACTTACCTGAGCGCTTATACACGGCGCTCGCTCTCTCTCTTGACCTGTGGGCCCTGGTCGGTGGGTCTCGCGTTGTGCGGATTACTAGGGATTCGCCCACGGGCTCGAGTTCAAGTATCTAGCATTGTCGAGACTGCGCCTGACCTTGGGCGGTCAATTTTTTTGTTTGTTTGAATCTAGTACTTGACTCCTCTAGTAACTTGCACTGATACTTTTTGTTCTAGTTCTTGTCAGTTTTGTGTGAGTGTAATCTTTTTTTCATTTGAGTTTTTTGCCTTCTTTTTTGTGTTTGTTTTATCTAGCATTGTCGGGAGCTGCGCTTTGACCTTGGTGATCAATTTTTTGTTTGTTTGAATCTAGTACTTGACTCCTCCAGTAACTTGGACTGATACTTTTTGTTCTAGTTCTTGTCAGTTTTGTGTGAGTGTAATATTTTTTTCGTTTGAGTTTTTTGCCTTCTTTTTTGTGTTTGTTTTGGTGATTATTCTCAAGTGTCTTCTGGTGTCATTTTCAGAACTATGATACTTGCGTGTAGACTGAGTTGTACTGATAGTGCATTCATAGTAGCGCTTACTTTGATGCTTCTTTGTACTTTTTATTGTAGTAAGTATGTAATGTTCGATCAAGTGTACTGAGTTGTGCTGACATGGAACAACGTTGTGTGATTAGTTGCATCATAACTACTACTTTAGAGCAACGACAACGTTCCATTCAGAAGCTACTTTTCAATTTTGAAATGATGGATTAACAACATACGAAGCTACCAAACCAAAATTATATAATGAGATAAGCAAAACATTATACTTGATGACATAACTAAACTTGTTCAAACATGACAAGCACGACTTAATCATACTGGTTCAACCCAACAAGAGCAAACTACTAATTTGAAACAACAAGATAAAAGGCAAGCACAAGCGGAAGTAAAACGAAGGCGAGCTCGATGTATCTTCATCCACGAAAGGGGCAATAGGGTGGTCGTAGAAGTTGTTAGCCTCCGCTCTTTTGCAAATTCGAACCATCTGTGATGTAGTCGATCATGAACCATGACTTGTATGCGGCGTACACATCTACTCCCTGCGTACTCGATGAGGTTGTCTGGCAGCTCGCTTGTCCCCCACAGTTTGTAGTCTTCCTGCGTGTTGATCTTGTTCTTCATGCCTTTGTAGAATAGGTGGATGACGCTGGCTGCAACATCAGTCAAGGAGTCGTACTCTTTTCCGGTGTATGGAACGCTCCACTTGCGCTGAATGTCGATGAACTTGTTGGGGTTGATCTCCATATCGGACAACTTCAGCTTCTCTTTGTCGCTTTCAATGTGAAACCAAAGAATGTGAACAACTTGTCATCTTTGCGGCATGTCGATTGAGCGCTTGGGCTGCAAAGCGAGACATTTTGAATATTAGCATTACTTTGATGTTTGAATTATCCATTTTTGTTTTGTTTTACAAGTGATGAATCCATGAAGTAGTTGTTTATGTAGGATAAACAATGGATGAATGTACTTCAAAAATTAGTAAAGAAAGTTCTGAAATTAAATTAAGTACATCATGTTATTCTTCTTCTTCTTCGTCTCTTTGGCCGTCATTCTCATCAAACTCTTCTTGTTCATCGTCTTCATTTGATTGCTTGGAACTCTGTACCTTGCCCTGTTTATGTTCAGCTCCACTGACCTCCTTGCCCACTTTGCACGTCCGGGCATTATGCCCGTCAGTTCCGCCACACTTGCGGCAAGTGTAGCTGTTACGTGTGTTGTCTCCATTGGTAGAAAGCTGGGTGGCTCCAATCTGCTTGTTCTTGTTGACGATGCTTTGTCGGAGTGGGCATGTGCGGTAGTTATGGTTGCGCACGACGTTGCAGAATCCGCATGCCCTTACCCCGAGGGGTTTGCCGTCCAGGCCAAATTACACGCGCTTGATGGAGTGTGGTGGCTTTTTGGCTGTTGCTTTCGCAGCTTTCGCTGCTTGCGTCTTGCTCTTCCTCCCCTTTGTGTTTGAGAATATTGGGGGTTTAATCACCCTTTCCTGCTGCTGCTGGTAGGATGTGCTATTGTCATGTCGTTCGCCTACAGCACCATCGAGCTCATGATCTCGCATGTGAGTTTGTCGGTGCTCTTGAGTGTGCACATGGGCAAGCTCCGGTTGCTGCTGCTCATCTTCCTCGTTCTCAAATGGGTTAATAGCTCCCATATGGTTCATCTCGGATAACATTGTAGCAATATCCTGCTCAACGGCTTCATTGTCCGCGACACCTCCATTTTCAGCAAAATGCATGGCGTCGAGTTCTTGTTCAAGTTTGTCCATGACGACTCGCGTCCTTGCCATTTGCTCTTGGCTTCTCAAGCTTTTACATGCACCCTCATGTTCAGCGTCGGTGATGAGCTTTCAATGCAGTATTGGGATGCCTTGTTTGATGCTACTGTCCTCAAGTCATTTACATCAAATGTTGGCTGGATGTTCGGGCGTTTGGTGTATCTCCACGAGTATGTATTTCTCTGAACGCTTTCAGCCTTAATTATGCGCATCATGCACATGACATGGACGCTTGAAAAAAGACCTGTATTTGTTTTTGGAAGAGGTGCATGTTTTTGTTATTTCATTCAAATAAAAATTTGCAAAGAAAGTAGTACAATATGTAACATCTTTTTGTAGTCCTTACTGTGTGGTCCCATAGCCCACTTTTCGCACTCATATGTTTCTCCCACGGGTATGCAACCACACAGAGCAGCGTCTTTGAGCCCACATGCATAGTTTTATGGGTGGTTGTAGCGCACTAGGTACTTTGTGGGCTCTTCCGTCTCTGTCGCCCGTGAAGAGAGTGCTCAGTTTTAGCCTATCTCTGATCTCGCTGTACACAGCTCGCGTGTACAGCTTTGCCATCTGGGTGTCAAACCCATAGAAGGTCGGCGTGTTCTGTTCCTTCTGCAGATGCAAGAATGATGACCAAATTGTTAGTTCTCTTGCAGGAAAAACTTCTAATAAAGTTTTTACTTTAGTAAGCATGTCTTACGACAAGTGACAGAGCTATACCCGATTACCCATTGTCTCCTGGTTCTCTGTCGCCTCCTGGTTTTGGCGCAGGAGTTTACAGGCCGACAAACCGGTGTAGGTTATGTCTCTCATTTACGTAGTTCTTCTTGAGCACATAGTCCATGCTCTCACTTTGTTGTGTGGATGTCATTTTGGCACAGAAAATTTCTTTGAAGTAGGCTGATATCCATTTCTCACGCTCGTTCCACATGCCCACCATTGTGGCATCATCGTGGAGGTTGTACTTATCCATCAATCTTTTCCAGGCATCCTCAAACTCAGTTGGCATGAGGGGCCAGTTGAGAATTGATGTGAATTCATCTTTAAAGTCCTCTTGCAGGATATACAGGCACGCAAGGTGTTCCTTGTACTTCTTCATAATGTGCCAGCGGCATAGCTTATGTATTGCGTTCTTGAAAACATCTGCGATCGCCAAAGCCATTGTCGGGCACTGGTCTGGTAATGAGAAAATAGACTCGGAGTGGTCAGCAGATGGTTGTGCATATATACCAATAGAACTGACACAACATTTTTATTGTGTTACTTTCCTTTTCTTTTTTGGAAGGGGGGTGGTGGTTGGGGGTGGTTTTAGCGGGTGTACCTGTGAGGATGCATGTAGGAGCCTTCCTTCTCATGCACCTTAAAAATGTCTTGAACAGCCACTTGAATGAATCTGCATCCTGATCTCTTATCAGGGCAAAACCAAAGAATGTAGTCTGCAAGTGGTTGTTAGTTCCGACAAACACCCCAAGTGGCATATGGTACTTGTTGGTCTTATATGTTGTGTCAAACGTTACGCAGTCCCCGAAGTCCTGATACGCCCCTCGGCAGCTTGCGTTCGCCCGAATATGTACTTAACTCTATCGGACTCATAGAGTTGCATGTCACAGAAGAAATCACTGATAATATATTTCATCTCCCTAAAGAAGTTTAAAGTCTTTAGTACATCGTACACAACATCAATCCTTGAATTCTTTGCTTTCCTGCATATTAAAAGTTCATTGAAAAATGCATGTTGAACTGGCGTCAGGTCATGCGTTGCGTGATATGTTTGTACTGACAGAGGAAAAAAGACATAGGCGGTTTAGGGGAGGAGGCCAAGATTGTACTTACAGGTTAATCAGGTCTCTGGCATTCATTTCGAGGAAGTAGCTACCAGGGTCATCACCGCCCAGAATGCTCATGATTTGCGCGTGTTCAATGCCTTTGAACTGCAAGTACTTGACGTACTCCAAGATTGTTTTGTCAAAGTTTTTGTGGGAGTGCACGAAGACAAGCATTTCTGCGGTGAGTTGTAGCCTGTGGTTGTGTTCCCATACTATCTCTTTTATGACAAATGTTCCATCCTTTTCCTTCTTCAGCCTCATTTTAGCCCTTGATTAGTTCTGGCTCGTCTTGTTACGCTGTCTATTTGCTTGAACACCTTTGATTCATAAACTCCATGGCACGTGCAATAAAGGTAGGCTCTGGTCTTAAACTTGGGGCCTTCCACGACAAAAAACCGATTGCTTAGCATATCGTTGTAGAAGTTCTTACTTTCTTCGAAAGTTTCAAACCTCATCTCTAGCCTTGGCAGAACATAAGCTTCAATGTCAGGTGGCTGCACACAACAGTGACCAAACAAAAATGTTAGATGGGGTGGTCACAGCACCATGGTATGGACTGTGCTTGAATTTTTGTTTGTATATGGATACTTACATGTGTATAGCTCTGTGCTGCCTCTGGTGTTTGTTGTTCTCCCTGGTTTATGGGCGCCGGTGGTGTCACCCTTGGCAAATGCAGCAATGCATCTCTTGGAGGGAGCAACGATGACGAAAATCTCCGTCTCTCGTTGTACGGACGTCTGTCCTCAGATTCATTGTGATGTTGCTCTTGTCTATATGGCTCATATCTTGTACTTTTGAACCTGCTAGAGTGGCCAAAATTTCTGTCTTTTTGCCCTGGTCTTCCCGTCGCGACTGTTTTTGCAGCACGGATGATTGATGTTGACGGAGCGACTGGTGGAAGCCTTCTTGCAACCCATCCATGGCTTCCTGTCCTTGGCTTTTTGCATGCGCTGGGGAAGGAAAATGTTTGTTGTTGGTGATATTGTTGGCCTAGTTGCAACCCAGCAGCGCCAAAGCTTGCATTCCCAGACATTGTTGTTTGCTGTATAGAAGGACATGTCCGTGCTTCTGATGATTGCGGTGTATCTTCAAATCTGCCTGTACTGTTGAAATATCCAGGCGGTATTTCTAGTGTTACCCAACCAGGTGGTGCCCCATATCTGTTTTGCTCATCAAATGCTTGTTGCGTGCGCCGTCTTGCATGCTTCTGCAAACAACATTGAAATTTTTTTGTGATTAATCTGGTTTCGTTTTCAGTCGAACTGATGAACGTTCATGTTCAAAACACGGATGTACTAATGCTCTTTTTTTAGCACTGTTTTTGTAAACTGGACATTGAACTCATGCATGACTTCTCCTCTGTTCTTCTGTAACTTATGCAACTACACTAGAAGTACTCCTAGTTTATGTATCACTGAACTTACTGTGTAACTGTGGCACTCTCTCGCCACTATCTACCCGGATCGACCGATGTTTAATTTTTTAACTTGAACTGAAGATAGCATATTAGATGCAGCGACAGTAACCTCGACATCCTAATCGTGCATCAATGCATATACATTACAAATCTGCTAGCTTATGTATCACTGAACTTATTGTGTAGCAATTTTAAATTTTTTTGGTAACAGTTTTGTTACTCGTTCGAACTGACGCAATTACATGACTTGTACTCTTAGGAATAACAACATACAACTCTCAACGGTAGATGAACCTTGTCACTATACCTGGACTGACGCATATGTTTAATTTTTTTAACTTGAACTAACGCAATGCATATTAGATGCACTGACAGTAACCTCGACATCCTAATCATGCATCTAGTGGCAGGGGTGTCAATGAACAGATGCTAGCATTTGCAATGTACCATCGGGTTCTTCTTCATAGCAGGACTGATGAACTGATGGAGTGACACAAACGTGGTGAGCAGACATTACCTCCGATGTCTGTCTTCTTCTTCTACCTCTCGTGGGCGTCTTCTTGGCATGTTCTTGCGGCGGCACCATTGACGCAGCACCTGCTTGTGGTGGACGTCTGGCGAAGAAGTTCGTTGAGGAAGCACCTTGCGGGGATAACTGCCCCGGAGAAGGAGACCCGGCGACGGAGGGAGGCAGGAGGTGGGGATGACGGCTCCGATGATGGATCCGGCGACGGAGGGAAGCAGGAGGCGGGGATGAAGGCTCCGACGATGGATCCGGCGACGGAGAGAGGCAGGAGGCGGGGATCACGGCCCTGTCGATGGATCCTGCGGCGGAGCGAGACAGGAGGCCGGGATCACGACTCCGACGATGGATCCGGCGATGAAGGGAGGCAGGAGGCGGGGATGACGACCCCGACGATGGATCCGGCGAAAAAAGGAAGGAGGAGGCGGCGGCGGATCCGTCGCCGACCAATCACGGCGCCGCGGGCTCCCTCGCTCTGGCTGCCGCCGTCGCTCACTCGCCCGCGACGGCTGCCTCCGGTGGTAGGAAGCAGGTCGGATTGGGGCTGGGTCGATCGTGGACGCGTCGTGCCTTATAGGGGGCGAGGGTAACAGAATAGTCCAGCCCTATATATATACACAGACGGTCTATTCTGCTAAGATTAGCAGAATAACTATTCTGCACACCACTTCCGCACTACACGCTCAACGCAAGTGCACTGCATCTTCTTGACGCCGGGCACTGCAGTGCTTTTACGGGAGAACTGCTTCATTTTTTAGTGTTCCGCCTGCGTTTTCTTTGTGGAATCGGGTGTTGCGGGATGATTCAGTTTGTGTCTGCATGTCATTTTAGCTTTATTCTTTGTATTTCACAGGAAAATCTACTAAAGTGCTTGCAAATCGAGGGATTTGGTGGACGAGCATTTCTCTGTTTCGTTCGTGTTCGCGTCAGATGCGTTTTTTTGTGGTCGGATGTTATTTTTTAGTAGGAATTGTTTGGTTGCGTTCGTTTTAATCTGTCCGTTCACTCTATAATTTGTTAATTTTTAGGATTTAGTTTTCAATTCTTTGTTATTTTGATTGTTGCGGCGGGTGAGCTTCATCCGCTCCTCTGTTCTTGTCGATTTTTTTGATTTTGCTCGTCCATGCGTGTTTGAATATTGTAATTACTGTTGCTATAGGTTTGAATTCATTGTATTTCGGGTATAATTGTCATTTTTTGAATCGCATTCTTGAAATGAAAGTTGGTGCTGTTCGTCCCGTTGCCGTGTCTTTCGTGTAAACTTTTCGGTGGTATTTTTCTATAGTTTAGTGGCTGTACAATTTTTAGGTGTGTTATGGAGTTGCGAGTGAAATTGACACCTCTGTTAGGCTATCACATGTCTGTAGTTTTACTGCTTTAATTTTATTTTTGTAGTCGTGGCATACGTTGTAGTGCACTGCATTTTCTTTGGTAGTGTACTTCGTTGTAGCCATTTGCATTCTGATGGTTAGCTGCTTATGAGATTTCTCCTTTTCTTAAACTGCATTATGTGTTCTAGATGACTGCATAATATGCATTTCCGTACTGCATTAGCAGTGTTTGTTAATTTTCAATTCTGCTATTAGAGTGGATGGTCCATTATACGCTTTTGTTAGCTAAATAGTTATTATAAGAATTTTTTTTGAACTGCATACTATGGGAATTGTTCTTGAACATGATATGTTAACTGCAAAGTTTCGACCATTTTGCATTTCATTGTTAATGTTCAGAGGGCTTATTTTTTATTATTAGTACCACACTACGTGCTTGAGAGAACTGCATTACTGCCAACAACAACTTTGTCTAAAAAGGATGATAAAATGAGGCAGTTGAGGTTGCATACATTAACTATGCATCGTTCAAATTGTCTGATGGACATAATTTTAAAAGCATACAACATAACCAAAGCATTAGAAATATTGGTTGCTTCATATTAGACAACCTAGAGTGCAAATATTGTAAACTTGATGGAGTCTTCTTCTTTGTAGAAAAACACCATGGCCACTTCTCCGGCCTCAAAGCCATTCTGGGAGACAAAATCTTTCCAACCAGTAGTTATGTTGACGCAGTCTTCAGAGTCAATGTGGTAGTCAGCTTGCATGTCTCCATACTCATTCTTGTGTTACATCTCCAAAGTAAGCTTCACGAACTTCGGAGCATGAAATTTTATTGTGGATGGCAGTTTCTGCATATTGGAATGGGTGGAAAAAGAATTTTATAAGTAAACAGCAAAAGTTTTTATTTTATACTTAGTATGATCTATTTATGTTTACTTAAATAGTTACATACATATGACTGCTATTTTCTAAAGTAGTTGCAACGTATGAACAAACTTACATACGCAATTGACTCCTAGTTTTACTGGGATATATATTATACTGCAATATGCTTGCACTGCAATGTCAGTAACACCGTACTTCTCCAGCATGTTAAGATAACTGCAACGCTTATCTACTGACCCTTTTTTTTGTTCATGCGTTGGGATTCTCATCTAACTAGTGTCGATACCTGGTGTGGTACTGAAGAAAGATAGGTGGAAGTATCTAGTCTTAATAGCTAACAAATCTGAACAACAATACAAATTCTGTTTTGTATTTTTATTGGCATTACGGAACAAATTGATTGAACTATATATTCAGATGTGTATTTGCAGGCTAGATTATGTCCAAAATTGTGAGGGGAAAAACATACCCAACTTTCCTGGAGATCTGCGGTTGTGAGGCAATGAAGAAATGGCGCACGAAACCCCCTATTGGGTATCATCAGACAGCCGAGCATGCTGCACCGCTCGGTGTCGGTGAGCTCTAGACCTTCTGCGTAGACGCATGTGTCCTCTACCGGCGCCATCCTTGCCAAGCACCCGCACTTACAGTCCATGGCGGTTTCAGTGGAATTCCAGAGAAGAGCTGTGGATGGGATGAACCCTAGATCGACGATTTGAGGAAAATGAGGAACGGGGGGAGGAGTTGTGTTAGTCTGTAGCACGAATGGATATGTTTTTATGCAACCAATTGAGAAATGGAAGTAATAAATGGTGTGGTTGATGTTAGGTGGTGGATTGGGTCTGATTTAGTGAACACGAATGCATTTAAGAAGCAACGGGACTGCTTACTTGAAAATAGCGAACTGCATTATCATATCACGACGAACTGCGAACGCGTGGTTGGGCCTGTGTTTGTGTATGGTAGGTAGGATTTTTTTTTAATTTTCAGTGGCCTCTTTTTTTTTTGTTAGCCCTGTGTTCGGGTAGTGAAAATGCAATTGGGCCCAAGTCGGCCTGTTTGCACGTTGGTTCCGGTCTTGTTGTGTCTTGATCTAATGTTTAGTCCCACCTCGCCCATGGAAAGGCACGCTGACATGTTTATAAGCTGGCGAGGCATTGTGCGAACTCCTCTTGTTACTTATTTGGGCGCTTAAACACGGTATTTCATGATTGTATGCTCTCGACACTGTGGGCCCATGTGTGGCCGGCCCCATGCCTTTGTGACTCAGAGCGACTCGCCTATACGTGGGCGCAGACCTATTCTGAGGCCCTGGTGGGGCCGTTACCACTGGGTGGCCAAATTTTTTCTTTTTATTTTACATCTTAGGTGTTTTTTCAATGTCGGGCGTGCCTTTGCATTGATCGGGGGTTCTGTCTTGTATGTGCACGCATTCCGTCTTGCATGTCTGATTGCCATTTTTTTTCCGTGGTTTTGCTATTATGTAATCTTTTTTTCCAATGTATGGGAGTGCACTGCTTAGTAAATCATACGCGTAATGCGTTGATTATGGTTCTGTACTGCACATTCATATATTTCTGTACTGCATTGATTATTTACGTGTTTGTGTTTCTCTTTTTCTGTTTTTTCTCTTAGGTATTCTTTTTTCAAATTTAGGTTCGTGCACTGCTTTGTTGGGTATGATAAGACTTCATTCGACATATTCTGTACTGCATTCATACACAACTTGCCTTTGCATGCTTCTGTTTACTGCTGCAACTCATTTTTCGTTTTCTGCACTGCTCGAATCTAATGATACATTAGCAGACAACAGAAAACAAATTATCACAGGTATTCTGTACAACAATTTCATCACCAGCAAACTAAGTTGAACAGAATGCAAACTCACGTAATCAAAGTTCGTCATTACAATGCGATTCTGCATGGCAAGCAAACTAGGTTCAGCACAAACTAATGATACATAACCAAACAACATAAAGCAAATTTGATGATAATTCTAAAAGAACGCTGACATTGTTGGCTCCTGGCCGGCATCATCTTTTTCCTCACCAGTTAGGCTCTCCCCATCCCCAGCTGCTCCTGGCGCGCTTCTTGGGGGGCTCCTCCTTCTCCAGCTTTGCACGGCGAAGACCATCCTGGGAGAGGGTGATGCGGTTCCATATCTAAATGCGCTAGGTAGGCGTCCTTTGCACGCGTACTCGATGTGCCTCCCGGAGGAGGCAGGGTGGCCCAGCGCTGGTGCTCGTCGTCGGTGATCTTCTTCTTCATGTTGTTGTAGTAGTCGTCGATGAGCATGCCAGAGACGTCTCCGAGGGAGTCCAACGGCTTGGTTGCCTCGGGCACCCTCCACTCCTTCTTGATGTCGAAGAAGTTGGCGACCTCCAGTTTGACGCGCTCCAGCCTGGTTTTGTCGCCGTTGATGGAGAAGCCTGCAAAGGTGTACCTGGGGTCGACGAGGAAGTTGTCGAAGACGGTGCACCTTTCAGTGTTGCTCATTTGGAAGAGCAGCACCGGGTAATTCTTGTCGATGGAGAGCTGCTAGAGGGCGGGTTTCTGCGTCGCTTCAGGATCGTTGTCGTACTCGAGATCAATGCCGACAATCTTGTGGTATTTGGAGGCTGAGTGGCCTTCGTCTTTGCGCAAGGGTGATCGCCATCTGCTTCTTGTGGTTGGTGTGGATGACGTGCAACTTGGTTTTGTCGTGCGCCTCCACGGCGTTGTCGCCCTTGTACTCGTCGGTGAACGTCATCGCCGGTAGCAGGGCTTGGTGCTTTTGTGTTGATATGGGGCGATTTGGTGGCAGCGCAATGGATACTTGTGTTGTTGTGGATGAGAAGGCCTTTGGCAGGGGTCTGAATATAAGGGGAAGGCGCGGGGTGGGATGGCCTCGTCGAATGAACTGCACGATCACGCTGATGATGCGGTTGTGCAGATCGTGGGTTGGTTTTGCATCTGTGATCGTGGGCTTGTGGCGATGGAACTGCTCCGATTGGGTGGTTGTATGCGAACGTGGGTTTTTTTAGGGTGGTTTTGTTTTATTTTTGGTCAGCAAACTTTTTTAACCACCACTTTTCTGTGCGAATGGGCATTTTGTCATGTTTTATATATGTATACTGTGTGACAACATAGTTGCATTGCTTACACTTCCGCAATGCATCACGTACAAATAGGAACTGCAACTGTGTATACATGTGTGTACTTCATCGTTTTTTGCGTGTCTTTTCTATATGCTTCGGTGATCTGCATTGCGCTACGGAATACACTTCATACTTCTACCTCCACGTACTGCATCTTGTTTTTGCCTGTACATACTGCAGTCCGTGGTATGGTAGGGGTAGGGAAATGGGAGGGGGTGGGGGGGCACCACTTTTTTTTGAACTTATTGTTTTTTCTTAGTCGGTCTTTACTTTTTTGTGATCTTTTTTTCGAATGTATGGGACTGCACTGCTTTAGCAAATTACAATTGTACTGCATTGGTTATGATCATGTACTGCACGTTCGTGTACTTCCGCGCTGCATTTACTTTTTCTGTGTTCACGTTTTTCTTCATCATTGTGTTCTATGCCGTGTATATATTCATCTACATAATGAGGAACTGGATTGCTATAGCGTTCTGCATCCCGTAACGAAATGCATTGCTTTTTTCTAGTACTGCGTACTGCATTTGTTTTTTTTGCCTGTGCTTACTGCACTGTACGGGAGGTTTAGGGGAAGAGGGGAGGGGGCACTTTTTCATGTGCGTTTTTTTGTTTTTAGTAATATGCGCATTTTGATGTAGGCTGGCTTATTTTGTCCGGGCCATTTTTGGGCCTGCCTGTTTTTTATGACCCTTTTTGTGACATGCGGGCCTCCTACGTATCCCTTCCAGGCTATTCCACCACTCCGCTGTCAGAGAGAGAGACCGAGAACAATCCCCTCTCCTTTCTTGCAGTTTCTCCCAAGGCATCTCTCCCTCGAGCAAAACCGCCGTCTCGCACAGCAACCGCTGTCGCCCGGGGAACCGCTGCCCTCAAGAGGTCCTTATTCCTGCATTCCGCGTTGCTGTCCCGCTCCGTGAGCCCTTGCGGCTGCGCTCCCGCAGCCCTTTTTCCTGTCTGCTCCCGTCGCCGTCGCCGCACACATTTTTGTGGTACGTTCCGCTTGGCCTCGGTGTTGATCGTCCCCTCGTCTTGTTTTTGTGATTCTTGTATATGTTGTCGCTCTTTTTGCTTGTGTAATTTTTCCGTAGGCAGTCGATTTTATCTCGTTTTGAAGTCGATAGTTGTGTGTAGCAATGTGGATCTAGGGTTTCATGAGATTTTCGCCGATTTTGTTGCTTATGTCTGTCACTTCGTCCTTGTGCTGCAGGGAAACGCTATGTCTTCGCCGAGCAGGCCGGGAGAAGGAGTTCAGGGTATGTGGAGTGCTTATTTTTAGGCTTTGTTTATTTTGTTTGATGTTTATCTAGTTTCCTAATTCATCCTGCATATTGGTTTATGCTCTGTTAGTTGTCAGCGTTCGTTTGCATTATTTTGTCATGTCATGTTTTTGTAATTTCTTTTTTCTATTTTTTTAATCCAGTAGGTGGTTGCAGTGCTCATAATGATACACCAATTGACTCTCCTCGTCCTGGTGGTAAGGATCATGGTGTCGAGGGAGGACATCAAGTGAATTCGCCGATTGAATCTTCTCCCATAAATGTGGCCCCTCCTTCTGGTATGTGATTAATTTGTTTATTTTTGTGTATGCTTTGTTTTATCTAGTCCAACATTTTTGTTGCGAACAACCTTGAATTTAGTATATGCAGCACTGCATTTATTTTTATATATGAACTCCACTGTATGTATATGTGAACTGCATTGTTGTTTTATTCAAGTTTTTTGTACAATGCATTATTTTTTATCTTGAGTTTATGGTTGGAGCACTGCATTTATATGTCTAACTGCATCTTTGCATTTGTTCTTTTTGTGCAATTTTTAACGAGCATAGTCAAACTTTATTTTGTGCAGTTGTCTATTTTCCATCTTTGGGCGCTTTGGGTTTGAGGAGGTTACTCAATTGATTGACCATTATTTTGCAGAGGGTAATGTTGGTGTGAGCTTTGATCGAGAGGCGTCTGTCTTATCTGAAACACAATCGCAATCTGTTGATGGTACAGAGGAAGTTACAGGATTGCATGGTCCCGGAACAACCGTCGATATGAGTTGAAGCAAAGAAAAGAAGTTGAGGTTTGAAATTGAGTCAAAAGAGTTTCTTTGAGAAGGAGAAGCGGAGGAGATCTGCAGATGGTGCCAAGGGTGGTAAATTTGGCAAGGTGAAGAAGAGGTTGATTCATTCTTTGAGGATGGTGATACACCTCGGCGGAGTCCACGATGTTCTTTGGAATGAAGAAGAATCTTGGCAAGAGAACTGCTTTGAAAGCGGTGGTAGTGATGATCCTCGGTATAGCGACTACATGTCATGAAGGTCCCAATTACGATGGCAGCGACTTTGTGCTTGCTGATTATGTAAAGGGTGTTCATCCTTCTAGACGCAAAGACTGTGGTTTATCTAAGAGTCTACCCAAGCGTGCCCGTGATGATGTCGACGAAGATGTTGGTGGTGACTCTGGCGAGGAGGTGGATGCTGCTCCAAAGGTTTGTTGAAGTGCACTGCATTTCTTTCTTTCATTTGTTATTCTTTCTGTATTTTCTATGTCTCTTTTTTATGCCTAGTCTTCTAATGTGGACTGCATTTCCCTTTACACAGAGGAAGAAGTCTAGTAAGAGCAATGCAACTGAAGATGATGGTGAGGGAGATGATTCTCGGTTTAACAAGACCGTGCGTTTGTCGCTTCCCACTGTTGGCAAGACTGCTTCTTTGTTGAAAGAGGCGCATTGCAGCCGTGTTAGGGATGCTGGATTTGGTGTTCTCTTTGATCTCACAGTAAAGAAAAATGTGTCGCGCATTCTTATGTGCTATCTGATGGGAGTGATTGACCCTGCCACCATGGTAATGGACTTTGGGAATGGCAGGGTTCTTCGAATCAATCGTGATGCAGTTCATCACATTTTTTACCTATGGGACGTCTACTTTGCACCCATGCACCTTCCGGCGATCATGATGAATCATTGACTGCCCTCAAGGATGAGCTTGGCTTTGACCGTTCAAAAAGTATAGGTGTCAAGGACTTGCTTGAGAAGTTGAAGGTGTTGGTGGAGGAAGATGATTACGTGAGTGTTGACCTTCTTTGTGAAGGTGTTCTTCACGATACCTTACTGTAATTTCTTTGTGCCGGGGCCTGCAGTTCGTTTGGGTAGAGTTGCTGCGATGGTAGAGAACATGGATTATGCGGCTATGGCTGAGATGGACTTTTGTCAGCTTGTTGTTGATGTGTTGCAGGCAGCTGTGGTTAGGTGGCAAACAGAAGGCAGCAAGCAGAATTGTGCAGAGGGTTGTGCCATTGTCCCCCTGATTATGTATCTTGACTGCTTATAGCTTCGCAAATTTTTAGTCATGCACACGTTGACGCCACGCTGCGTCATTCCCCGACCAAGGACCTGATGAAGTTGTACAATGAGGATGTGCTTGTGAAGGGAAAGATTTACTTGGAAAGTTACAAATTTGGGAAGCTGCTGGTTAGTGCACCTGATTTTTAATATCAGATTTTTTTAAAAAAATGTGCAGCCATTATAAATGTGAACTTTTCTAGTACTCACATGTGTACTTCTCTTTGCCTGTTATCTTTTTTGCAGTGGAAGGCGTCAGGTGATATTGTGTACAACCGTCCTGTTGCAGTTGTACATGGCAGCTCTGATACGGGGCCTAGCACTCATGCTAGATTTTATGAGCCTATCTGTAGTCAGCTTCCTCCCTGTGATGATGAGGTGCCGCATACTCGTGGTTTCATGCCTCGACAGATGTTTGATAATACAAGCTCTTACAAACAGACATTTGTTGGCGGCAAAAAACATGAGGAGATTGATGAGCTTCTTCTGAAGGTTTTGAAGTCGATCGAAGATTTGCCAACCTCTGGTGACAAAGTTGAGGACGATTCTTTGGTTTTTGCACATTGGCCATGGCCTGAGATGAAGATATTGTTGCTGCTCACAATTTTGATTGTGGTGTGATTGAAAGCCTGAAGATTGCAGTGACAAATGTTCGGTCTTCGTATGCTCAATTGAGACATTCATAGGAAGAAAAATGCGGTCGGTATGAGAAGGATGCGGGGCATATTTTGGACGAAATGACCCGTCAGGACGCTGGCGTTGGCGCTGACAATGTATGTTCTAGGTTTTTTGCGGCTTTGAACCTCTTATTTTGTGTATTATGTTGACTGCTCCTCACTATTTTTTTTTGTTATAGGCTGGAGTGGAATCTTCTTGTGTCGATGGAACTAGAGACGATGGAGTTGGTCAGGTATAAATACTCCTGCCATGTCTGTTCTGCCATGCGTCCCTTTTTCTTTGAACTTGCATCTGTTTGCTTCCCTTTTTTTGTATTTTTGTGTGTACTTCACTGTTGTGAAGTGTGTACTACTTGTGCATAGTTGAAGTTTTTTCTTTTTTGGTCGGTACCATCTTATTTCTCGTTTTTTCGTTTGTTCTATGCTCGTAGACTGGTGTTGCTGCTTGTGATGTGCACAAAGAGACCTACGATGGCTCTGGGAAGGATGAGGTCTTGGCTGATGCATCGTCCCCTCTGGATGTTGTAGCTGATAAGGTATAGTTGTATTACTTGTTCTGTTAGTGGGTTGTAATCTAATTTTTTTGTTGGTTGTTATAAACTTGATGTACGCTGTTATGTTCATCCATATGCATTTTCATTTAAATATGTTAGCTGCAAAGTTTTACATGTGTGAGCTTCATTGTTTGACAGAAGTGAACTGCAGTTCTTTTGGCATGCGCGGTCCATACTGATTTACATACGTGAGCTTCACTATTTAACATAACTGAACTGCAGCGTTTGTCAAAGTGAACTGCAGTTCTTTTTTATGTATATGTGGGTTGCAGTTGTAGTTGTGTTTGACACACGTGTGTTGGTGTTGTTTTGCATATGTGGACTGTAGTTGTTATGTGTACGTTGTCGTGATCTTTTCACATAAGTGTCTTTGTGTGTTGTTGTGTTAGTTATCCCCATGCTCATTTTTGTGTTCTTGTGTGTTTTAAACTTTCCACAGGTTGGAGAACGAGCGTGGAAGTTCACGTTGATCTGAATCGAGGCGATTGTCTTTGTTGATGGTCGTGGCGGTGTTGATGCTTCATGTCGGCTGCCGTTGGTATCTTGAGATCATACGTAGCTCAAGGATCCCATGATGCTTTGTTCAAGCGAGTCGGCATGAAGATTCGATGTTGGTATTCAAAAGCCACCTGGAGAATGTTGCCCTATTTGCTAGTGTTGTTGCTTCCCACATGCATGCGGTATCCAATGATGTTCCGGAAGTATCGAGAGTGGAGCCTCATGTAGTTGAAGTATCTAAGGACGTTGCTGTTGACCAGACTGTTGCAAATCCAGAGAATGCTGATGTTGCTGCAGAAGGAAAGTCCAGTGAGGTTGTGGTGGAAGGAAAGTCCATATGCAAGAAAATATTTTGCTCAGCTCTAAAGAACAGTAGCCTGAAGACTCTCACACTGAAGGCAAGAGTTTTTTTTGACAGTGCAGTTTGAAGTTTTTCTCATTCATGTTGTTTAGTTACTATGGTATCTGTAGTAGATGTTTAATGATAAGTGAAACTTTGATCTTTTGTCTATGATTTTCAAAATAGCTAGCAGAATTTCCTTATCTTAATATTTAAACTTCATTGTTTGGATAAGTGAACTTCATCTTTTTTATTACAGATGACGAACTTCCTGTTGTGACACCGTCGAGCATTGATCCAGTTCTTCTAAAAAGATACAATGAGTTGTACACTGCTATTACGAGGGCTCGGAAGGACAAGAAGAAGAAGTATGGTTTTTTAGAAATTGTTTTGTTCATACGTATTATCTAATTTTTGTATTTACCCCTTTTTCTTTGTTGTTATTTTTTTTAGTATCTTATGTTTCAGTTTTTCATGAAAAATTCAGGGGCATGATTGCTTTTAAAACTGAGATGGATGATATTAGCATTGGCGAAGTTGGTCAATCCTTTTGGGATAAAGGGATGCTCACTACAAGGCTTGTAGATCTTGGGGTTTCTTTGCTGGTAGATAAGTTTAAGGGATCTCCGACAATGGTTGTCCCGTACCATATTTGTGTAAGAATGCAAAATTTTTTGTTTTATTTTTTGATTTTCTTTTCTGATTTCATGCGACGACCTGTTTTGCTTGAGCACTATTTGATTTTTGGTTTTGTTTCGGCAGACAAATATTTGGAATGGTGGTACTGTAGGCAGGAGTGTTAAAATGATGTTCTCCTCAAAAGCCGAGGAGCGTGTTGATAAAAAGGATATGGTGAGAGAGCGTTTTTATGTGTTGAAAACTATATTTTATGCATTTTGTTTTTATAGTGTTCTGTTTTTCTTCTTATAATAATTTTATTTATTTATTTATGCTTCCAACAGGTCCTTTTGCAACTTTTGATCTGCGGAATCTGAGGGATGGTGTTGGTCATTATTGTGTAGTGGCGTTAAATGTGAAAGAAAGGCGGCTTGAATTTCTTGACTCGCTCAACAAACCTGGCAGCCCTGATGCGGTCAGGGTTTTTAGGAGGATGGTTAAAAATATCAAGCGTGCATGGAAAGAAGGGAGCTCAAATTCTGATGAGCCGCTAAATCCTCCTACACTTGATGGATTTGTGTTGAAACATGTCATTCTCCCATTGCAGCCAAATGGGTGCGTTCTTTACAACCCTTCTGTGTCATACTGTTCAAGTTTTTTTTCACTTCATTTTTGTGAAACTGATGTTTTTTATTCTTTTTATTGCAGGCGTGATTGTGGATTCTATATGTTTCAATTCTTGCAGACATGGGATGGTGTTCGAGTTGCTAAGTTTGGGGTGGAGCACATTAGCTACATCAGAAAGGCCATGCTCTATAGCTGGCTAACATCGAGGATGTGTTGCCTTGATTTAACATCACTTCTAATTTTTGCAGATAAAGGTTGTTTTATTGAACTTCTTTATCCTCCCTTTTTTTGTCTACTGCTTGGTTCCGCTTCTTTATGGTCAAGTGAGCTGCATTGCTCCTTATATGTGGGCTGCACTGCTGTATACAAGTGTGGGGCTGCATTGATGTAGAGAAGTGTGCTGCATTGCTATAGAGAAGTGTGTTGCATTGCTGTATACAAGTGTGGGCTGCATTGCTGTAGAGAAATGGGTTGCATTGCTGTATACAAGTGTGCTGCATTGCTGTAGAGAAGTGGGCTGCATTGCTGTATACAAGTGTGGGCTGCATTGCCGTAGAGAAGTGGGCTGCATTGCTGTATTGAAGTGGGCTACATTGATGTATACAAGTGTGGGCTGCATTGCTGTAGAGAAATGGGCTGCATTGATGTATACAAGTGTGCTGCATTGCTGTAGAGAAGTGGGATGCATTGCTGTATACAAGTATGGGCTGCATTTAGAGAGAAGTGGGCTGCATTCTTTGTATTGAAGTGGGCTGCATTGATGTATACAAGTGTGGGTTGCATTCTATTTTTACGTATACATGTTTTTGGTTTTTGTGTTTTGTGCTGAGTGCTTCCATGTTTTTTTTTCTGCGTTTATAGGTTTTGATGGGGGGCTTCATGAAGGCGATGCGTCCTTTGTTTGAGTCCCAGGGTTCTGATGTGGTTATAGAGGATTGTGTCATTGAAATCTCTCCAGAAAATTCTGGTTCTTTGGCTAGAGATGGTTTGAACACAAATGTGGCGTCTGGACCTGATGGTGGAAGTGTCTCTCAACCAAGCTCTCCACACGATGTATATGATGTTGACGATGATGATTTTGTTACGCCGTGTGCACGTGTCACTAGGACTAGGAGTGCAGCAATTAATCGTCCTCCTTTGGATGAGGTTGAAGTATTTTCGAACAAGAGGGCAGGTGAGAGGGCTTTTAAGCTGAGATGCTCTATAGAGAAATTGAAGCCTCCGAGGTTCAGATATATTGATGAGGCGATTAAAATAAAGGATCTTGTTCTCAGCAAAGATTTTGTAACCAAATACCGCGAGTATGTTTTATGTGATGTGTGTGCCCTTTCATCCTTTTTTTGTGTTCTGATTTTAGTTCTAATTTTATTGATCCCATCTGTGTATGTTTACTGCAGGAACGCGTTCTTTATGGTGCAAGGTCCTTTTGGTGATGTCGATACTTACAATATCGACTATATCTGTGATACATTTGGCAAAGGAGCTTTAATGGATTCGTATATCATGGATTTTGTCATCAAGTACTGGAAGCAAGACCATGAATTGGGTTTAGCTTATCAATCCGGTGAACGTGTGCTACTTTCACCCTTATTTATCACGGTAAACGTTTGTTGTCATTCTTTCCTATTGTGCTGGCTTTTTCATGTCCATGCCTGCTTGCATTGTTTATTCTTTTTTTCATGTCCTTTTTTTGTTCTTTTTTGTGTGCAGTACGTTCTTCAAATGGAAACCTCTGTGGCGAGAGATAATGACGGAAATCCAGTGTTGCCAGTTGTGCGTAGCTCGTTTGTTTTAGAAGATGCAGTTAACCAGTTCAATTTTTTTGTGAGCAACGACGCAAACCTGTTGGATGCAAAACTGGTAAGTACATTGTTTTTTGTCATTTATTTTTCCTAGTTTGTTGCATTTCTTTTTATAGTTATTTTTGGAACAGTGGTCCTGGTGCTACGTGTCGAAAGAACTTTTGATTTCATTTTTGTTTTTTTATGTGAACAGATTATGAAGCCGCGATTGAAGGATGGTCATTATTCCTTATACACGATGAACCAACATCGCCAGACCCTTGATATCCATGACAGTAGGAAGTACACTGGCCATCCTGATGTCACGACAAGGTGGCGCAGGACTGACTACCACGCAGATTGCACTGAAGTGGTATGTTATTTTTTCTTGCCAAGCGTAAAGTTTTTTGGGTTTCTCCTACTGCATTTTTTTCATAAACTGCACATGCAAATTTTAGCACACATAGAACCACAATTGTTTATGTAGTGCACTGCAACATATGCGTGACAGAACTGCATTTTTCTCACATGCACTTAAAAGAGGGATTGTCTAGACGTTTGAGAACAACTTATATTTTTTTGTTCGTTTGAATATCAACTTTGATCCGTGACGTGTGTTATTCTTACCTTGTGCTTCCTTTTTTTTGCCAGATGAGGAGGATGACTTCAATTTCTTGAGAAGGCGATTTATGGTGAAAAATGTATAAATCGAAGAACCACCGATTTGGGTTAAATAGGCAGAGAAGCCATCTTACCCGGTCGTGCGGTATGAGGAGAAAATGAGTCGCGGAATCTATGTTACGAGGATGACGTGAGTTGTATGACGGCCAACGTCTAGTTGAGAAAATTTTGAAATCCGACGTAACACCTTTTCTGTTTTCTCTTTCACTTTTTTGTTCTTTATGACAACTTTTTTAATCACTTGTCTGCACTTTTTTCTTTTTTCTTTTTTCAGCCTGCTGTTGACGATTGGAAGGCGGAGTACATTCAGCTGCTGTTCAATCCTTTGAACATGTTGGGTTATGAAGACATGCCGCTTGTGCTACGCGAACTGATTACGGACCTCGGGCTCACTTCCCTGTCGCAATCGCAGACGCCTTGCAGACGTGCATAACAGTCATTTGGGGCCTTTGTTTTTCTCTGGGGCATAAAGGCGTGCGTGGACAATAACTAGGGTTTGATGTTTGTGCATGTGTGTGCTGACTAAGGAAGATAATGTATGAAAAAGACTTTTTTTCTGTCGTTGTGTTTTTTCTTGTTCTTTTATGCAGCAGAATATGTGGACAAATTTGTATATGTATGTGTATTTTATAACAAAAACTCATACACTATATATAAGTGTATAATTTTATTTTTTGTTGACGACCACGGTCTATGTGAACTCGTATTTGTCACGCTTATATGTACGGTATGTGTTCGATCAACTGCATCACATTTGATGTCGAACTTGTTTGTCCAACAAAAAACACTGCATTTCTTTATCTTTCAAGTTCAGCGTTGCATGTGTGTGCATGCCGAAACTGCATTGCTTTATGATACCGCACTGCTTTTTTGCCAAAACAAAACGCACTGCTTTTTGCCTAAAGTTGCGTTTTGTAGTTGGTTTTTTTATTGTTTGTACGGTAAGGTAGATGGGGGGTTGCCCCCCCCCCAATTTTTTTAGTTGACTATATATTTTGTATTGCACTACGTGCATTAGCGCGAAGCCAAGCAGGGGGTTGGGAGGGGGGGTCGCCCCTCCCTATCCCCCTGCGAGGCCGAGCCTGGAACGAGCTGTAGCAGGCGGCGACGCGGCTTTCTGCGGCGCCGCATGCGTAGGCGAGTCCGTCATACCCCGTCGCCCCCTGTCTATCTTAAGGGTGTGGCTCCGAGGTTGCGCTCATCCCCTTTGATGGAAAAACAGAATGTCCGCACTGTGCCTGTCAACCAAGCGCACTGCGTGCGTTAGCGCGAGGCCGGGGATGGGGAGGGGGGGTCGTGACCTCCCTCCCCACCCCCCTGCGAGGCCAAGCCTGGAACGAGCCGGAGCAGGAGGCGACGCGGCTTGCCGTGGTGCCGCATGCGTAGGCGAGTCCGTCATACCCCGTCGCCCCTGTCTATCTTAGGGGTGTGGCTCCGGGGTTGCGCGCGTCCCCTTTGACGGAAAAATAGAATGTCCGCACTGCGCCTGTCAACCAAGCGCACTGCGTGCGTTAGCACGAGGCCGAGCAGGGGGTGGGGAGGGGGGGGGGTCGTGACCGCCCTCCCCATCCCCCTGCGAGGTCGAGCCTAGAACGAGCCGGAGCAGGCGGCGACGCGGCTTGCCGCGGTGCAGCATGCGTAGGCGTGTCCGTCATACCCCGTCGCCCCCTGTCTATGTTAGGGGTGTGGCTCCGGGGGTTTGCGCGCGTCCCTTTGATGGAAAAACAGAATGTCCGCCTTTGCGCTGTCAACCAAAGCGCCTTTGCGTGCGTTATACGAGGCGAAAGCGAGGGGTGGTTAGGGGGTCGTGACCCCCTCCCACCACCTGCGAGGCCGAGCCTGAACGAAGCCGGGCGGCGGCGACGCGGCTTGCCGCGGTGCCGCATGCGTAGGCGAGTCCGTCATACCCCGTCGCCCCCTGTCTATCTTAGGGGTGTGGCTCTGGGGGTTTTGCGCGCGTCCCTTTGATGGAAAAACAGAATGTCCGCACTGCGCCTGTCAACCAAGCGCACTACGTGCGTTAGCTGAAAGGCGAGCAGGGGTGGGGAGGGGGTCGTGACCCTCCCCATCCCCTCGCGAGGCCGAGCCTGAAATGAGCCGGGCGGGCGACGGAGCTTGCCGCGGCGCCGCATGCGTAGGCTAGTTCGTCATACCACGTCGCCCCCTGTCTATCTTAGGGGTGTGGCTCCGAGGGTTTGCGCGCATCCCTTTGATGGAAAAAACAGAATGTCCGAACTGCGCCTGTCAACCAAGCGCACTGCATGCGTTATCGCGAGGCCGAGGTGGGGAGGGGTCGTGACCCTCCCCATCCCCCTGCGAGGCCGTGCCTGGAACGAGCCGGAGCAGGCGGCGACGCGGGTTCCCGCGGCGCCGCATGCGTAGGCGAGTCCGTCATACCCCGTCGCCCCCCTGTCCATCTTAGGGGTGTGGCTGCGGGTTCTGCGCTTCCCTTTGATGGAAAAATAGAATGTCCGCCTGCGCTGTCAACCAAGCGCCTTTGCGTGCGTTAAGCGAGCCGGCGGGGGTGGGGAGGGGGGTCGTGACCCCCCTCCCCATCCCCCTGCGAGGCCGAGCCTGGAACGAGCCGGAGCAGGCGGCGACGCGGCTTGCCGCGGCGCCGCATGCGTAGGCGAGTCCGTCATACCCCGTCGCCCCTGTCTATCTTAGGGGTGTGGCTCCGGGGTTGCGCGCGTCCCCTTTGATGGAAAAACAGAATTCCCACACTCTGGCTGTCAACCAAGCGCACTGCATGCGTTAGCGCGAGGCCGAGCAGGGGGTGGGGAGGGGGGGTCGTGACCCCCCTCCCCATCCCCCTGCGAGGCCGAGCCTGGAACGAGCCGGAGCAGGCGGCGACGCGGCTTGCCGCGGCGCCGCATGCGTAGGCGAGTCTGTCGTACCCCATCGCCCCCTGTCTATCTTAGGGGTGTGTGAGGGAGTCCTGGACTAGAGGGTGTCCGGATAGCCGAACTATCATCACGGCCGGACTCCAAGACTATGAAGATACAAGATTGAAGACTTCGTCCCGTGTCCGGATGGGACTTTCCTTGGCGTGGAAGGCAAGCTTTATGATACGGATATGTAGATCTCCTACCATTGTAGCCGACTCTGTGTAACTCTAACCTATCCGGTGTCTATATAAACCGGAGGGTTTTAGTCCGTAGGACGAACAACAATCATACCATAGGCTAGCTTCTAGGGTTTAGCCTCCTTGATCTCGTGGTAGATCTACTCTTGCACTACCCATATCATCAATATTAATCAAGCAGGAGTAGGGTATTACCTCCATCGAGAGGGCCCGAACCTGGGTAAAAACATCGTGTCCCTTGTCTCCTGTTACCATCCGCCTAGACGCACAGTTCGGGACCCCCTACCCGAGATCCGCCGGTTTTGACACCGACATTGGTGCTTTCATTGAGAGTTCCTCTGTGTCATCACCTATAGGCCCGATGGCTCCTTCGATCATCAACAACGACACGGTCAAGGGTGAGACTTTTCTCCCCGGATAGATCTTCGTATTCGGCGGCTTTGCACTGCGGGCCAATTCGCTTGGCCATCTGGAGCAGATCGAGCTTACGCCCCGGCCATCAGGTTAGATTCGGAAGTTTGAACTATACGGCCGATGTCCGCGGAGACTTGATCTTCGACGGATTCGAGCCACAGCCGAGCGTGCCGCACTGTCTCGATGGGTATGATCTAGCTCTGCCGCTGAACAGTGCCCTGGAGGCCGCACCAGCATCCGCTCCGACCCTTAGTCCGGAGCCGGATTCCCCGATCGAGGACGAGTGGTTGGACGCCGCCTCGGGGGCTACGATCTCTACGGCGATTGAGCCGAACTCCATCCCTGTCCTTTGCGAAGACCTTGACTCCAGGGTGACGGACTCCTCTGCGGACTCCTAACCCTCCGCGCCCCTGCCAATCGAATCCGATTGGGCGCCGATCATGGAGTTCACTGCCGCGGACATCTTTCAGCACTCGCCCTTTGGCGACATCCTGAATTCACTAAAGTCTCTCTCTTTATCCGGAGAGCCCTGGCCGGACTACGGACATGAAGGTTGGGATACGGACGACGAAGAAATTCAACGCCCACCCACCACCCACTTTGTAGCCACTGTTGATGATTTAACCGACATGCTCGACTTCGACTTCGAAGACATCGACGGTATGGACGACGACGCCAGAGACGACCAAGACCCAGCGCCTACAGGGCACTGGAAGGCCACCTCGTCATACGACATATACATGGTGGACATCCCAAAAGATGGGAACGGCGATGGAACAACGGAGGATGACCCCTCCAAGAAGCAACCGAAGCGCCGACATAAGCGGCGCCGCTCTAAATCCCGACACAGCAAAAACGGTGATTCCGGCACGGGAGATAATAACACCCCGGACGGTGCTGAAGACAACCCCCTCCAGCAGAACTCAGCGCAGGAGGAGGTAGAAGCAAGTCCGCACGACAGTGCGGCAGAAAGAGAGGTCGAGGACGATAATTATGCGCCTCCCTCCGAAGATGAGGCAAGCCTCGACGACAACGAATTTGTCGTGCCTGAGGATCCCGCCGAACAGGAGCGTTTCAAACACAGGCTTATAGCCACGGCAAGCAGCGTCAAGAAAAAGCAGCAAGATCTTAGAGCTAACCAAGACCTGCTAGCTGACAGATGGACTGAAGTCCTTGCAGCCGAAGAGTATGAACTCGAACGCCCCTCCAAAAGCTACCCCAAAGCGCAGGCCGTTGCCTCGTCGGAGGAGGAAGCACCCAAGTCACCAGCGACGACATGGCACACACGGCCACCCGTGGCATGACAGAGAAGCCTCTCGGCCCTCCTCTCAAGCCACACCCCGACGCGCTCAAAAGTACCAAGGCACGGGAAAACGCGCCGGACTTGCGAGATATATTGGAGGATAAGGCAAAACATACAAGATCGATCTACGGATCGCGTGGGCGCCCAATGACTCGGGATGATTACCGTCGCGCCGGATACAGCAAACCCGGTCGGGCCGAACACAGTAGATAAAGCTCATATGAGCTACGTCGTGATATAGCCCAATACAGAGGCGCCGCACACCCACTATGCTTCACAGATGAAGTAATGGATCATCAAATCCCTGAGGGCTTCAAACCCGTAAACATCGAATCATACGATGGTACAACAGATCCTGCGGTCTGGATCGAGGACTATCTCCTCCATATCCACATGGCCCGTGGTGATGATCTACATGCCATCAAATACCTCCCACTCAAGCTTAAAAGACCAGCTCGGCATTGGCTCAACAGCTTGCCAGCAGAATCAATTGGTTGTTGGGAGGACCTGGAAGCTGCATTCCCTGATAACTTCCAGGGCACATATGTGCGACCACCAGACGCCGATGACCTTAGCCATATAATTTAGCAGCCAGAAGAATCGGCCAGACAATTTTGTACACGGTCCCTAACAAAGAAAAATCAAATCGTTGACTGTCCGGATGCAGAGGCCCTTGCAGCCTTCAAACATAACATCCGCGACGAATGGCTTGCCCGGCGCCTAGGACATGAATAGCCGAAATCCATGGCAGCCCTCACAACACTCATGACCCGCTTTTGTGCGGGAGAGGACAGCTGGCTAGCTCGAAGCAACAACTTGGCCAAACACCCTGATAGTTCGGATACCAAGGACAGCAATGGCAGGTCGCGTCGCAACAAGAACAAAGCGCCCGCATTAACGCAGCGATAATGCTGGAAGATACGGCCGTTAATGTC
The DNA here is from genome assembly GCA_021605145.1 of Aegilops bicornis. Classification (NCBI taxonomy): domain Eukaryota; kingdom Viridiplantae; phylum Streptophyta; class Magnoliopsida; order Poales; family Poaceae; genus Aegilops; species Aegilops bicornis. Next base: position 285,938,257 of record CM038671.1, read on the forward strand.
GGATTCAGAGGCTCTAAAGCGGTCGTGGAAGAAGCCATTCAAAAGAAATATCCAGGGCCCGTCCAACTTGGACCGAATACTCGATCGATTGTGCGGATACATGGCACCCGGCTCAGCCAATCACACCAACAGGGATTGTTGGGTGTTCAAGCAAGCGAGCAAGTTAAGTGCGAAGTCAATGACAAGGGGCTGCATAAGCGATGACGAGGAAGAGCCCGGCCGCCCGAACAATAGAGGATGAAGGGTTTTCCCACACAAGTGTGGACGGTGAACATGATATCGCAACCCATATACCCAAAAGGGAGCGGAAGCGTGCACTAAGGGGCGTATATGCGATAGAACCGGTCGCCCGAAGTTCAACCCATGGTCTTCCTGCCCGATCACCTTCGATCGAAGGACCACCCCACTAGCATCCGTCACGGCGGTTTCGCGCGTTGGTTCTTGACCCAAATATTGACGGATTTCACCTCACCGAGTCCCGATGGACGGCGGTAGCAGCCTGAACCTTCTTTATCGGGATACAGTCGCCAAAATGGGCATAGACCCTCAAGGATTAAACCTACAAAGACGACCTTTAAAGGCGTCATACCGGGTGTAGAGGCCAATTATGCAGGCTCGATTACACTCGAAGTGGTCTTGAATACCGGATAACTTCCGGCGAAGAGTTAATCTTCGACATCGTCCCGTTCCGCAGCGGCTATCATGCATCGCTTTCCGGACAAACCGCATTTGCAAAGTTCAATGCGGTGCCGCACTACGCATACCTCAAGCTCAAGATGCCAGGCCCTCGAGGAGTAATCACGGTCAATGGAAACACCGAACGCTCTCTCAGAGCGGAAGAGCACGCGGCGGCCCTCGCGGCGGAGGTGCAAAGCAGCCTCTCACAGCGATTCTCGAGTCCGGCCGCTAAGCGTCCGGACACTGTCAAGCACGCCCGGAGTAACCTACAAGAAGACCGCCTGGCACGATTCAAGCACACGTAGCAATCCGGCCCCAACCCCAGCCCTCGCGAAATTGCGAAGCTAGTACTTTGCGTACATACCTACGCTCTGGAGATACCATGGGCATAAGGGGAGGGGCACGACCACGGCACGCCAAGAATGCGGCTCAACCGCACCAGGGGCTCCCGATTGTGTCATTCTTTTTCTTTTTTCTTTTTTTCTTTTTTTTCTTACTTTCAGGACTCCGTTTTCAGAAGTCCTGTCCGGCACTAGAATCGCCGAACTCACGATGCAACAGCCAGGGAAGCAGAGAGCTACGTCGAGTGTTCAGGTGGCCTCTATTACGAGCATTATACCTGTTTTACATACCATCCCGCAACTTACCCCTGGAGGGGGACATGTTAGATAGTCCCATCCCTTGCTTATCGCACTATTTGTATCGTTCTGCCTTCATTGCAGTACCTTTTCGAATAAACAATACATAGCTTTTGCCTATTATTGCACTCCTTTCTTTATCTATATATATATATGTTCATTTCATGACATGTTGCACCCGTACACTTTGGTATGACCAATACACCAGGGGCTTAAGTACCCCAAAATTATGGTGTGACAAGTCCGAACGCTTTCACAAGTGCGGCACCCGAACTTATAGCATTATATGCATCGGCTCCGAATCATGTCTTGGGTCTATAGTTGGGTTTGCCCGGGTCCCGTGTTTTGGTACCGTTCGTTCGGTTTTATCGGCTAAGGTAGCACCGGGAGATCCATCGCGATTGTGCCCAGTTGAGCTGGGTCGAGCACCTCGGTGGAGAAAGCTAAACCGACCGTCATGATAGGGCGAGAGCGATCGCTGTTCGAGAGGTTTTTCGGGTCCCTAAAGACTTATGCCGCTTAGAGCGAGGAACCAGAATTGTCCGGCCAAAGGCGTGGATAGCACCCGAACTCGGTCTTCCGAATACTAGGGGCTTCACTAAATTTAAAATTATAGAATTCTATGGCTAAGTGAGAGTGTTCAAGCATTATAAGTCCGGTTGCCTTGTTCGTTGTGTTGAGCGCCTCCCTAGATGGACCCAAGAATGGGAACAAGAGTGCTCAAGTTTATCCCGAACACCCCAAAGACTCGTGTCATGGGGACTGAAGCCAACGACTTGCCATCTCTCAAATTTGATAAACGGCCGCCTGAAGGTAATATTTTAAATTAACAAGCGTTGCTTAGCGCATATGAAAAAGTTTTCAGCGTCTGATTATAACAAATGTGAGTCTATTCAAAACTACATCTTTGGAGCACTCATCTTCTATTCACGGGCACCCTTCAGAGGCCCTCATAATACATTTCGGGCGTCATATGCTCCTTGCCCTTCGGTGGCCCGTCCGTCACAAGCTTCTCCGCATCCAGCTTGCCCCAGTGCACTTTAGCACGGGCAAGGGCCCGACGGACACCTTCAATGCAGACGGAGCGCTTGATGACTTCAATCCTGGGACAGGCGTCCACCAGCCGCCGCACTAGCCCAAAGTAGCTCCCAGGCATGGCTTCTAATGGCCACAGCCGAACTATGAGGCCCTTCATGGCCTGTTCGGCGACCTTAGGAGCTCGACCAGCTGCTTCAGCTGGTCGCTTAGGGGCACCGGATGTCCGGCCTCAGCATACTGAGACCAGAACACCTTCTCCGTCGACCTCCCCTCCTTGGCGCGGTAGAACGCGGCAGCATCCGATACACTACGAGGCAGATCTGCGAAGGCTCCTGGAGAGCTCCGAATCCGAGTAAGTAATAGGTAATTCACTTTCACATGCTTTCTCAGCACAAAGAATGCCTTACCCGCCGCGATCTTCTTTATTGCCTCAATCTCCTGGAGGGCTTTTTGGGCCTCGGCCTTAGCAGCTTTGGCACTCGCAAGAGCCGAAGCAAGTTCGGACTCTCGGGTCTTCGAGTCACGCTCCAAACCCTCGTGTTTTTCCACGAGAGCCTGGAGCTCTTGCCGCACCTCCGCCAGCTCCGCCTCCCCCTTCTCTCGCTCGGTGCGTTCCGCATCCGCTTTGTTTTTAGCCACGGACACCGCTTCCTTCAGGGTCGCCACCTCGTTCGTGGCCCCTGTAGTACCCATGTTATTCCTATTATTTTTTGCAACCGAAACCTTTCTATAAGGTATTTCTTTAATAAGGTATTACTTACCTTCCTTGTCCTCGAGCTGCTTCTTGGCAAGGCGAGCTCGTTCTCGGACCGCTCGAGGCTTTGCTTCAATGCATCGACCTCCATGATCGGTCTTGGCAGAGGTCAGCAGCGTAGCCTGCATTCCCATATTGACATACTTATGTTAGACTCCTGCGTATATCTTTTTAGATCCTTAGTCTGGATTTTCTTTCCGAATACCGAACTAAGCATCAGGGGCTACTGTCTATGCGGTAATATTTTTACATATTCTAAACTTACCTCAAAGCCTGTTAGAAGGCTGATATGACTTGATCAGCCTGCTCTTGGCGGACTGAACTGTCCAGATCAACACACTCATAACAGTGCGGTGCTCCTCCTCGATGGAGGCACTGTTAAGCGCCTCCAGTAAGTTATCCGGTTCCTCCGGTTGGACGGAGGACACCGGCGTCTTACCCTTCTTACGAAGGGGCCGCTTGCCAGACTCCGGAACCGCTGAAGGTTCCGGCATGGACTCCGGACAAGGGTCGGGCTTAGAGCCCCTGGGGGTCTCGCCACCCACGCGCCTGTAGTCCGGGAGGTTGCCTTGCGGCGCCTCCTGCGCCACCTCCTCTTGACCAGGCCCCCCTTGGGGCCCCACCTCGGTGTCGTCCGCAGCGTGAGGTGAGGAGGCGGCCGGAAGTGAAGTACTCTCCATTTCCGACGAACTCAGGGACCCGCTCGTCAAGCGGCGAGCTTCATACTGGGCAGGCTGCATGATTGTTCGGCATTAGAGAACACTATACAATGATAAAAAAGCCATGGCTATCCGGACACTTACGATCTAGCCAAGGGCTTGGCCCTCATGGGCCACTCCTCCTCGTCGTCGTCGATGTTGGTGGAGAAGTCCGGAGGAAGGGTCCTTCCCTTCTTAGACCCTCCGGCCTCCCCAGTTGGGGCGGCCTTCCTTTTCCTATCCTCCCCCGCTGGGGGAGAGGCTTCTTTTTCCTCCTCCTCGTTCTCAGGAGAAGATTCTGCTTCAGAATCTGACAGCACCAAGCGTCGGGAGCTCCATCGAGTTCCCGTTGCCTCCTTCTTGGCCTTCTTCTCCGGCACCACATCAGGTTTCGGAGCCACCAGCCCCGACAATCGGGCGTCCGCTGGGTCTTCTGGCAAAGGAGCCGGACAGTTAACCTGTCCGGACGTCTTCAGCTAGTCCTGTTAAAGGTTCGGGAGTTTTAGATCCCGCATAGAGTCAAACTATGAAAAAGGAGTCCCATAAAGGGTAAAATAACTCACCTCGCTGGCTTGACGCTGCGAACTGAATCCGCGATCTTCGATAGCGGTTGTGGGAGCTTCTTCGCCCTTGAACAGCACCTTCCAGGCATCTTCGTACGTAGTGTCCAAGAGCTTGTCAGAGTTGGGTGCTGTGCCGTATCGAACTCCCACAATTTGAAGGCCCGTTGTTGGCATGGGAGAATCCGGCGGATGAGCATCACCTGGATTATGTTGACAAGCCTGAGATTCTTGTCCACCAGGTTTCGGACGCATGTTTGGAGTCCGGATAGCTCGTCCGAATTCCCCCACGTCAGGCCCGTCTCTTTCCATAACGAGAGCCGTGTGGGGAAGCCAGATCTGAATTCGCGGGCCGCCGCCCATTTGGAGTCACGCGGCTCGGTGATATAGAACCACCCCGATTGCCACCCCTTTATTGTCTCCACGAAGGAGCCCTCGAGCCATAGGACTTTGGCCATCTTGCCAACCATGGCGCCTCCGCACTCCGCTTGACGGCCGCCCACTACCTTCGGGCTGACATTGAAGATCTTCAGCCATAAGCCGAAGTGGGGCTGGATGTAGAGGAAGGCCTCGCACACGACGATGAACACCGAGATGTTGAGGATGAAATTCGGGGCCAGGTCGTGGAAGTCCAGGCCGTAGTAGAACATGAGCCCCCGGACAAATGGGTGAAGTGGAAAACCAATCCGTGGAGGAAGTGGGGGAGAAACACCACCCTCTCATGGGGCTTGGGGGTTGGAATGAGCTGCCCCGCGTCGGGCAGCATGTGCACGATGTTGCTGGACAAGTATCCGGCCTCCCGCAGCTTTGTGATGTGCCTCTTCGTGACGGAGGAGGCCATCCACCTGCCTCCCGCTCCGGACATGGTTGGAGAAGGTTGAGGTGGGATGTGCGGACTTGGGCGCTGGAGCTCGAGTGCGCGGAAATGGATGAGCAAAGGAGGAAGAAGGCGTAGGTGAAAAGGTGGATCCTTATCCCCTTATATGGACGGACGAAGCTATGCGTCCCCCACCAGCCTTGTAAAACTCGCTTATCTCCCATGCACCATAATCAATGGCGCGGATGGGTTACCCACATCCGTCTTGATGAGAATCCCGGAATAAGGGGGCACGATCTATGCTTTGATAAGACGTGCCAAGGAAACCACCTCGCTAAACGCGCTAAGGTGGAACGGTAAAAAAACGATTCATATAAAGGCTTGGCGATGGTGTGATGTCACGCCGCGGAATACGTCAGCAGATCTGTGCAAAAATTATTTTCTCTACGGTGGTATGTGGAACTTGTTTTTGCGAGCGGACACTATCATGGTGTTCAAAACCTTCTATGAAGTATTCGGAGGAGGAACCCGCCTTGCAATGCCGAAGACAATATGCGCGCCGGACTCGTCGTCATTGAAGCCTGGTTCAGGGGCTACTGAGGGAGTCCTGGACTAAGGGGTGTCCGGATAGCTGAACTATCATCACGGCCGGACTCCAAGACTATGAAGATGTAAGATTGAAGACTTCTTCCCGTGTCCGGATGGGACTTTCCTTGGCGTGGAAGGCAAGCTTGGAGATACGGATATGTAGATCTCCTACCATTGTAACCGACTCTGTGTAACCCTAACCTATCCGGTGTCTATAAACCGGAGGGTTTTAGTATGTAGGACGAACAACAATCATACCATAGGCTAGCTTCTAGGGTTTAGCCTCCTTGATCTCGTGGTAGATCTACTCTTGTACTACCCATATCATCAATATTAATCAAGCAGAGTAGGGTATTACCTCCATCAAGAGGGCCCGAACCTGGGTAAAAACATCGTGTCCCTTGTCTCCTGTTACCATCCGCCTAGACGCACAGTTCGGGACCCCCTACCCGAGATCCGCCGGTTTTGACACCGACAGTGTGGCTCCGGGGGTTTGCGCGCGTCCCTTTCATGGGAAAAAAGAATGTCCGGGGATTGGTTGCAGCTGGGTGATCAATTTTTTCCCCTTATTTGAATCATTTTTTTCTTTTTTTGGATGATATATATTTTCGTTGTAGTACAAATGATGTCATTTGTATTTCTTGCACCAACGTTGAGTACTGCACTTCGTGTAGAAAGTGTGTCTGTTGGGCACCACACGAAAGTTGCTGCGGCCCTTGTCGTTCTACATTTATGCATGTACTGCACTTCATGTATACACTTCGTGAACTGCCTTATGTTTGTTCTATGAACTGTATTCACATTTGTTTAGAATGGTATACGGATTATATTTTTTTAGAAATGTTAATATTAATTTTTATTTTTATATAATTACTTTTTTGTGGACTGCATGTTGAGACATGTGCACTCCTTTTTTTACGATTTTGAACTGCATTAATCTTTTCTTTTTTATGTATGAGTTTGTAGTCAGATTACCTTTTTTTTGTTTAATGTTGTTTTTGAATATGTTTTGTATGTGAATAGTATGTTTTGGTATCACACATTAAATTTTTCAAAGTTGTGTAGATACTTGTTCTAATGCAAACTAATTTCTACGAAAGCAATTGATCCCAAGCAAACTGACATTGTTTTTACAAAAGAAATATTCAATATGAAGCAACGGACATCATCAAAATATTGCATACATGGAACAAAGAACAACACAATGCTAAAGTAAAGAGAAACTAAACACATCCCTGATTTTTTCTAGTTGCTGTATTGGATTACATCCTTGTTCTTCTTCTTCTTTGCTTCTTTGTCTCTTTTTGCCCTGTCCAGTCCCATTATGACATCGTAGATGATTCTCCATGACTCATATGTTGCGAGTGCATCTATTACTGCATACTTGATAAGCTTTTCTGGCAGCGGCCAAAATCCCCACATAGTATGGTCCTCCTTGCGGTTAATTTTTTTCTTCATGTCATGGTAGTGAATGTCTATCATCCTGCCGGCAACATCAGCCAAAGAGTCAAACTTGTTTTTATTGTATGGGTATTTCCATTCCACCTGAATATCAATGTAGTTGTCGGAGTTGATCTCCAAACCAGATACCTTCAGCTTGTTTTTGTCTCCTTCAATAGCGGATCCGACGAAGGTGTACTCATCATTCATCAGGAATTTGTCTAGTTCCATTGGCCTGCAATATATTTGTATAGAGTGAATATAGTTTATTTCTTTAGAACTACCAATGTTTTTTGTGTTTTTCTGAAACTGAACTGCAATATGAATATCTGAATCTGTTGCATTGAGCAGTTGCTAATACTTTGTTCAACATAACTAGTAAATCTGGTAATAGATTGCATAAACAGTGCATGTTTTGTGTATGCTTGTATTCTTGAACCTAATTTCATACATGTTTTGTATGGTAATGTTGCAGTGAAGAAAATATAATTAAACTGCGTGTATTGCTAGATAATATAATTCAAGAATTGAACACATGAGTGACATACATGGAGCCAGATTAAAACTGTCAATAAATTCATATGCCATGCTTTTCAAAAATGAGAACCAAAGTTTAAATATTATGGCAATTGTAGTGAAGAAAATTTAAAATCAACATTGACAAGCAATAGTTATTCTTACCTGTCTTTAGCTGCAGATATGTGGTAGACAAGGCATTCCTTTTCTACGCATAGCTGTAGCACCGCTGCCCGCTGTGGCTTCTCGTAGTGTGTGCACTCGACATCAACGCCGACTAGTTTGACGGGCATTCCGCCGAGCTTCCTCCTGAACGTCGACAGCATCTTGTCCACGTCTTTGCCCTTACTTGGGCAAAGGACGTGGAGCTTGTGATTGCCGTGGAGGTGGATGTTGTGGAGCTCTCTGGTGTACTTGCGGTGCTGCTTGTACAGAGGTGCATCCGCCATGATTCTCCTCTGCTCTCTGGTGTTTGTTCTAGAGAGAGAGGTTAGTGAAAGGAAGAGCAGAGAAGAAGATGCAATGGGGTTTTGGGGGGACGAAGCAGTTGTGTTTTCTCCTCTGCTCTCCTTGACAGGACGTGGGAGAGGTGGAGCGGGGCGGTAGCATGGTGGGGCTCTGTTTTAAGTTACGTGGCAACTGCAAATAGGTTCTGCTATGAGGAGGCCCTGTTAGTGCATTGGAAATCCGAACGTAAATGCGCCTCTTTTTTTCGTGATTAGATCAATGTATTGGCCTTATTTGTCGGAAAATGTGATGATTGTGTTTTCGGTGAATTGTCCAAGTCAGTGCACTTCCTTTCTACCAGAACTGAACTGCTCAGGTCCACGCAGTGTACTGTAGTAGGATTCACACAGATGTACTTTTTTTTCTTCTCTTGATGGACTTCTTTCTTTTCTTCTCTTGATTTTTGTGGTAATACAACTTTTGTGTGGATGGAGGGTAGTGTGGGTAGGGGTGTCGGAGTGCTTTGGCTAAGTAACATGGATGCATTCTTCATTTCATCCATACTGCATTGCAGAGTGAAGATAACTGCAATTCAGAAAAAAATACTTCATGCTTCCACGTGGGAGAACTGCATTGTTGTACGTCGTGGACTGCATTCGTACGTTGACATCGGGCTTCCTCCGTTTTATTTATTAATAGTTTCTTACAGTGCCGACGCACATTTTTTTGTTTGTTGTTATTCATTTAAAAAATGTTTCTCATTTTTCTTTTTGATGTTTTATTTTTGAACTTATTGTTTTTTCTTAGTGGGCCTTGTTGGCCCTGTGTTCGGGTAGTGAAGACACAATTAGTCCCAAGTCGGCCTGTGAGCACGTCTGGTTCCCGGTACGCTATGTGCGGTCTAATGTTTACTCCCACCTCGCCCGCAGAAGGCGCGCCCGACATGTTTATAAGCGCTGGCGAGGCATACCGGTCGAACTCCTCTGGATACTTATTTGGGCGCTTATACACGGCGCTCGCAGCTGTATGCTCTATGACCTGTGGGCCCATGTGTGGCCGACCCCACGCACTACGACTCAAAACGACTCGCCTTCTGTGGGCGCAGACCTATTACGAGACTGGCTGGGGCCGGTAGCAACTGGGTGATCAATTTTTTCTTTTTATTTTCTGTCTTAGGTGTTTTTTTCAATGTCGGGTCGTGCACTGCATTGATCAGGGTTCTGTACTGCATGTGCACGAATTCCGTACTGCATGTATAGTTCTCATTTTTTGTTCCCGTGTTTTTTCTATTATGTAGTCTTTTTTCCTCAATGTATGGGAGTGCACTGCTTAGTAAATCATACTTGTACTTCATTCATTATGGTTCTGTGCTGCACGTTCGTGTACTTCCGCACTGTATTGAATTATTTACGTTTTTGCATTTTTCTTTTTGTGTTTTTGCTCTTATGTATTCTTTTTTTCAAATTTAGGTTCGTGCACTGCTTTGTTGGGTATGTTAAGACTTCATTCGACAGATTCTGTACTGCATTCGTACACAACTTGCACTGCATGCGTCCTGTTTGCATTCTGTACGACAATTTCATCACCAGCAAACTAAGTTCAACAGAAAGCAAACTAACATAGTCAAAGTTCATCATTACAAGCGATTGTGCATGGCAAACAAACTAGGATCAGCACACAAGCAAACTAACTATACATAAGCAAACAACATAAAACAAATTTGATGATAATTCTAAAAGAATGCTGGCATTGTTGGCTCCTGGCCGGCACCATCTTCTTCTTCACCAGTTAGGCTCTTCCCATCCCCAGCTGCTCCTGGCGCGCTTCTTGGGGGGCTCCTCCTTCTCCAGCTTTGCACGGCGAAGGCCGTCCTGCGTGAGGGTGATGCGGTTCCATATCTCGTACGCTATGTAGGCGTCCTTTGCCACGTACTCGATGTGCCTCATGGACAGAGGCAGGGTGGCCCAGCGCTGGTGCTCGTCGTCGGTGATCTTCTTCTTCATGTTGTTGTAGTAGTCGTCCATGAGCATGCCGGAGATGTCTCCGAGGGAGTCCAACGGCTTGGTTGCCTCGGGCACCCTCCACTCCTTCTGGATGTCGACGAAGTTGGCGACCTCCAGTTTGACGCGCTCCAGCCTGGTTTTGTCGCCGTCGATGGAGAAGCCTGCAAAGGTGTACCTGGGGTCGGCGAGGAAGTTGTCGAAGATGGTTCACCTTTCAGAGGCGCTCATTTGGAAGAGCAGCACTGGGTGATTCTTGCAGATGGAGAGCTGGCCGAGGGCGGGTTTCTGCGTCGCTTCAGGGTCGTTGTCGTACACGAGATCAATGCCGACGATCTTGTGGCGCTTGAGGCTGAGGTGGCGCTCGTACTGCGCGAGGGTGATCGCCATCTGCTTCTTGTCGTTGGTGTGGATGACGTGCAACTTGGTGTTGCCGTGCGCCTCCACTACGTTGTCGCCCTTGTACTCGTCGGTGAACGTCATCGCCGGTAGCAGGGCTTGGTGCTTTTGCGTTGATATGGGGCGATTTGGTGGGAGCGCAATGGATACTTGTGTTGTTGTGGATGAGACGGCCTTGGGCTGGGGTCTTATTTTACGGGGTGGGCGCGGGGTGGGATGGCCTCGTCGGATGAACTGCACGATCACGCTGACGATGCGGTTGTGCAGATCGTGGGTTGGTTTTGCATCTGTGTCGTGGGCTTGTGGCGATGGAACTTTGGTTTTTTAAGCTGGTTTTATTTTATTTTTGATCAGTAAATTTTTTAACCACCATTTTCTGTGCGAACGGGATTTTGTTACGTTTATACATGCATCCTGTGTGATAATGAACTGCATCCGTATATAGTCCTCCACTGCATCTTCTACAATACAGAACTGCACTTGTGTATAAATGTGCGTACTTCACTGTTTTTTGCGTGTATTTATTCGTGTAGGTAATCGGGAATTGGATTTCCATACCGCACTGCATCGCGTAACGTAATGCACTGCATTTTTTACAACCACGTACTGCATCTTGTTTTTGCCTGTAGTTACTGCAGTCCCTGGTACGCGAGGGGTAGGGAAAGGGGGGTGGGGGGGCCCCCCACTTTTTTTTGAACTTATTGGTTTTCCTTAGTCGGCCTTGTTGGGCCTGTGTTTGTGTAGTTTAGAGACGCACTTGGGCCCAAGTCGGCCTGTGAGCACGGCTTGGTTCCCGGTTCGCTCTGTGTGCGTCCTAATGTTTACTCCCACCTCACCCGCGGAAGGCGCGCTCGACCTGTTTATAAGCGCTGGTGAGGCATACTGGTCGAACTCCTCCGGATACTTATTTGGGCGCTTATACACGGCGCTCGTAGCTATATGCTCTCTGACCTGTGGGCCCATGTACAACCGGCCCCATGCATTTGACTCAGAACGACTCGCCTTCTATGGGAGCAGACCTACTACGAGACTGGCTGGGGCCGGCTCGCCTGGGTTGTCAATTTTTTCCTTTGTATCTTTTTCAAGGTTGGGGCATGCACTACTTTTTAGTAAATCATCCATGCACTGCATTGTTTTAGTTTCAGTACTGCATGTGCACGCATTCTGTATTGCACGTGTTCTGCACTACATTTTTGTGCACTGCATTGGTATCATTTTTCTTTATTGTTTTTCCTCTTACGTATCCTTTTTTCTTAGTGTACGGGTGTGCACTGCTTTTGTGCCCCTATGCGCACTGCATTCGTCATAGTTCTGTGCTGCAGGTGTACACATTTTGCACTGCGTGCATCCTTCTTTGTGCCAAAAAGTTGTGACTGGCTATGCCAATGCTGCGAAAGTGCTTCTCTTTTGCTTTTTTTTGAGCATGTACTGCACTTCATCCACACATATAGTGAACTTCCTGGTACGAATTTGGAGAACTGCACACATAAAATGGTCTGTGGATTATAATTTTTTAGAGTATTATTTTTTAATGATCTGCGGTTTTGTTCGTGGGAATTACTGCAGTCAAAGTACACCTTCTTTTTTCGTTCCTTTTTCTTTGGTAACATAAACCTTTATTGATTGTCCTTTATTCTGGGTAACATAATTTCCATTAAGTCCCCTTTAATTTTCAGTTTTGACCTTTTTGCATTCCTCTTATATAAATGAAGGCTAACTTATACCCTTCCTTTGCATTTCATTTCTCCTCTAGCCGCAAGTTCTCTCCTTTCTCCAGCATATTATTATTTCTTTGCTTTTCTAGGTTTTTGTTGCGATGGCTCCAGGCCCCTATGCGTATCTCTTCTGCTGCGGCCATGGTTGTGGTGTCTTTGGCCTTGCTGCGATTATTCAGCTTGCTTTCGCAGCCCGTCGTGCTCGTCGTGGTGGGAAGGTGTTGTGCCGAACTGGGCGAGCCGAGCAGCTTGCATATGGTACAGTATTCACGGAAGGATTGGATATGGGCCAGATCAACGTTTCTGCGTTCTATTCTGCCCTGATTCGGCGTGGCCTTGGCTGCACGAGTCCTTTTGTCCATCAGCTTACGCCAACAGATGTAGAGACTCACTACAAGATGGTATGTTTCATTAGATATGATTTTTTCTTTGTGTATTTTTTGTATAATTCCATTGCATTCTGAACTTGTAGTATTCTAGGAACGCACTTTTTTTTTGTTTTTTGAAGTGTACTGCAATGTGTTCTTATTTCTTGTTTTTATTTTTTTGCTTGTGTGCATGTAGCTTATGTTTTAGTTTACATGGTTACAATATGTGAACCGCTTATATATTAACTGAGCACGACATATTTCTACATATTTTTCCCAATTTGTATGGTGTGTACCACATGTAGCTAGTCTCTAGTACTGCATGATAGTTCGAAGCGTACTGCATATTTGCAAGTTCCATACTGCATATTGAAATGCGTTTTATATGTACTACTTGTTGGACTGTTGTGCACTTCATCTATCTTTGTGCACAGTATGAGAATTGTACTTCCAGTTTCGTTCTCAAACAATTTTATTATTTTTTGTACAAAATTCCCTCAACAAGTTGTTAGGTATGTCCGGCTCAAGAAGAAAGGAATTCTTCAAGTTGTTCTTGGTAATGGATACCTTAAACTAGCCAAGTACAGTGTAGGCGTTGACGGGCGGCTGTGTCTGCACAAAGGGTGGAAGGAATTATTCATTGATAGTGGCCTAAAGTCTGAGCAGGTTGTTGTCCTCAACTTCTTTGAACTCAAGGATCGTACGGTTAGAATCACGTTTGACGTGATTGGCTAAGGTTATGAGGTTGATTTGTAATAAGTACTTTTGCGTGTTGAATGCTTCATCTTTTTGATGTGTTTTGTAATAAGCACTTTTGTGATCTGAACTGCTTCAATTATTATTCAACCGGAAATTTCTGTTTACATGGTTATAATATGTGAACTGCTTATATATTAGCTAGCACTACATGTTTCCACATTTTTTCCCAATTTGTATGGTGTGTACTACGTGTAGTTAGTCTCTAGTACTGCATGATAGTTCGAAGCGTACTGCATATTGGCAGGTTCCATACTGCATATTGAAATGCGTTTTATATGTACTACTTGTTGGACTGCAGCGAGCTAACAACATTTTTTACATGGTTTTTAAATCAAAATGTGTCAATGTTTTAGTCAAGACTGCTATATATGGTATACTCTATATACCATTTTCTCTTTACATGGTTTAGTTGAATAACTCATAGTCAACGGGAAATTTGTGTTTACACAAAATTAAAACTGATACATAAGTCATAGAGATAATGTAGGACCTTGAAGTATGTCTAGAGGGGGGGTGATTAGACTACTTGACCAATTAAAAACTTAACCTTTTCCCAATTTTAGACTTTGGCAGATTTTAGCTATCTTTGCACAAGTCAAGCAATCTTCACACAATTCAAGCAAGCATGCAAAGAGTATATAGGCAGCGGAAATTAAATCATGCAACTTGCAAGAATGTAAAGGGAAGGGTTTGGAGGATTCAAACGCAATTGGAGACACGGATGCTTTTGTCATGGTTCTGATAGGTGATGCTATCGTACATCCGCGTTGATGGAGACTTCAACCCACGAAGGGTAACAGTTGCGCGAGTCCATGGAGGGCTCCACCCACGAAGGGTCCATGAAGAAGCAACCTTGTCTATCCCACCGTGGCCGTCGCCCACGAAGGACTTGCCTCACTAGCAGTAGATCTTCACGAAGTAGGCGATCTCCTTGCCCTTACAAACTCCTTGGTTCAACTCCACAATCTTGTCAGAGGCTCCCAAGTGACACCTAGCCAATCTAGGAGACACCACTCTCCAAGAAGTAACAAATGGTGTGTAGATGATGAACTCCTTGCTCTTGTGCTTCAAATGATAGTATTCCCAACACTCAACTCTCTCTCATGGGATTTGGATCTGGTGGAAAGAAGATTTGAGTGGAAAGCAACTTAGGAAGGCTACAGATCAAGATTCATATGGTAGGAATGGAATATCTTGGTCTCAACACATGAGTAGGTGGTTCTCTCTCAGAACTGGTAAGTTGAAAGTGTAGGTTTGTTCTGATGGCTCTCTCCATGAATGAAGAGGAGGTGGAGGGGTATATATAGCCTCCACACAAAATCTAACCGTTACACACAATTTACCAAACTCGGTAGGACCGAATCAACAAACTCGGTCAGACCGATTCAGTAAACCTAGTGACCGTTAGTGATTTCGGTGGGACCGACATGCAACTCGGTAGGACCGATATGGTTAGGGTTAGGGCATCATCTCGGTGAGACCGATTACACAAACTCGGTGAGACCGATTTTGGTAATTAGCTAACCAGAGAGTTGGTCAGGTAAACTCGGTGGGACCGATTCGCTCTTTTCGGTGGGACCGAAATGTTACGAAAGGGAAACAGAGAGTTTACATTGCAATCTCGGTGGGACCGATCGCTCACTTTGGTTAGACCGAAACGTTACGAAGGGAAACAGAGAGATTACAGTCCCATCTCGGTGAGACCGAGATCCCTATCAGTGAGACCGATTTGCCTAGGGTTTGTGGCAGTGGCTATGACATTTGAACTCGGTGGCGCCGGATAGAAAGAATCGGTAGGACCGATTTTGACTTTGGGTTTAGGTCAAATGTGGAAGTGAGAAAGTAGTTGAGGGTTTTTGGAGCATATCACTAAGCACTTGGAAGCAAGAGGCTCATTAAGCAACACCTCATCCCTCCTTGATAGTATTGGCTTTTCCTATAGACTCAATGTGATCTTGGATCACTAAAATGTAAAATGTAGAGTCTTGAGCTTTTGAGCTTGAGCCAATCCTTTGTCCTTAGTATTTTGAGGGATCCACTTTCATCATCCATGCCATGCCATTCGTTGAGCTTTCCTGAAATATTTGTCTTGGAATAGCATTAGCTCAATAAGCTATATGTTGTTATGAATTACCAAAAGCACCTAGGGACAGTTGCACTTTCAATCTATCCCTTTTTGGTAATTGATGACAACATATAGATCGAAGCTTCGACAAAAGATAATAAGATTGAAAAACATCGTCGCTTTGAGAAGTATGTGATAAGCAAGAGCTCCCCCTAAATTTGTGCATAGTTTAAGATTTGCTTTGGACTGCAAATGCATAAGGAATTAGGCTCATGGGTTACTCTTCCATGTCACATACATCTTGGTGGAGCGCTTAAAATAATAAAGATTGAACACATGCACTCATCACCAAGCTAAGTGAATGATCATATAAGGATAAGTAAGATAATATTATCTAACAAGCATAAGTGTAGCTTATGATCAAACACATGATCATCAATGTCTCACAGACAATAGCATAGTATCTCAAGCAATCAAAAGCAAACATAGTTCAACCAAGAAGACACGAGAGAACAAAAGCAAACTCTCTCTATCTCGAAGACTATGATCTATACATTTTTCTCCCCCTTTGGCAACAAGTTACCAAAAAGTTCCTAGAAAATGCATAGTACTATATCGTCTCTCAGGCTTGGTCTTTAGTTGGTGGTGTAGAGATGGCTCCTTGGACAAAGACTTCAGTTGAAGTGGGTGGAGCTGAATGAGTTGGTGCTGGAGCTGGTTGCACTGGAGCTGTAGCTGGTGCAGATGAAGTAACTCTGGTGTCTGTCACTGGCTCTGCAGCTGATATCTGAGCTCGAGGCACTCTGGCAAATGCATCAGTAGTTGTTCTTCCCTTCCTCTACTGCATGTCATCCTGTAGCTGCTCCACAACTGACTGAATCTCAGTTAGTTTGACATCTAAATCATAGAATTTTTGTTCCATGATTCTTTCTAGGCTCTCTTGGTTTTGAGTTAGGGTGGCCAACCCCTTCTCAATCCTCATAGTTGATGCTATCAAGTAACCAAGCTGGTCCTTCTTGCTCTTCAAAAAGTACTCAGATGCCTCCGCTAGAGTTGGCATCTTGGCAGCCTTCTCTTTCTTTGATTTCTCCTTCTTCTCTTGAGCTTGTACTGATGATGGTTCATTCTCATTCATTACAACTTGATTGTCCTCAAAGTCTGGATAGAGAACAAAGTGTTCCTTATCCAACAGATATTTTCCTGTGCCGATCTTTGAGTTAATCAACTCCTGAATTTGTGGGGCATATCCACAACTTCTCTTTTGGTCTGCTGCTGTCGTCTTGATAGTCTCAACTATGAGGCTCATGACCTTGAATTTATGTGGCACATCAAATATGTGTAGCAAATTAATTGCATGCCCTCTGATCATGTTGTGGTCACCTGACTTGGGCAAAAGAGTGTGCCTTAATATCCAGTTGATCGTTGGCAGCCCTGACAGAAGAAAATGGACTGACCCAAACTTGAAAGTTTCGAGGGCTTCGTCTGGGATATCCTTGTACATTTGTGACATAGAATTGTGATCGATCTTTTTCTTGGCATAGACGTCCAAGTCATCTTCATTCTCCTTTGGGTCATTGATCAGATTGGCCCATTCCTCAATAGTTGATTGGTATCTCGTTCCTTCAGACATCCAAACAATTCTGCCATCTGGATAGAAATGTGCTGTGGAGTAGAATTGCATAATGAGCTCATCATTCCAGTTTGTGAGCTTCTGCCCCACAAAATCTGCAACTCCACACGCACTGAAGCTGTCATATACTCCTGGATAATGTTCTTCATTTTCCTTGATGTAGGTCCAGTCGACCCACCTCATATCACACACTATTGGCTTTTTGTCCAACAAGACTGTCTCATAGAAATCCTGCTGTTCCTTTGTGTGGAAGCTGTAATCAATAGCAGTCCTTCTCCTGGTGGCATATGGATCTGACTCTCTCCATAGCCTCAACCCTGAATCTCTCCTGATCTTCATGTTCTCAGCCACAGGATGAGCATCGTTGTGGTCTGGAATCTTGGGTTTGAGCTTTCTCAGGACTTGTCCTTCATCATCTTCCTCGGCTGACAACATCGTGCACTTTGGGGCCTTGTTCTTCTCAGCAGCTGGTATACTCCTAGTATTCCTCTTAGGTGCACTCTTGGGCTTGGAGGCAGCTTTGGGTGCATCTTTGGGCTTTGATGTTGCAGCCCGTGACCTTATAGCATCACCCATCAGCTTCTGTGCCATGGGTGCTGGTGCAGCAACCTCTTCTTCCTTTTCTTCTTTCATCATGGAAGGCTTTCCAATCACTTTGGCCATGGTCTTCTTAACCGTTTCCTTCCTTTTCTTTCCTTCTGCAGCAGGCTCTTTGGGTTGGGACTGCAAAGATGCTTGAGTGGAGGCTCTGGCTTTAGACATGGGTTGTCTTCCTGCTAGCCTTTTGATCTTCATCCCTGGCTTAACTGCAGCTGAGCTGTACTCCTTCTTAAGCACTTTCTTCTTTGAAATAGCCCCATCCTCTACTGCCACATAATCCTCATCCTCAGACTCTGAGGTCTTCTTCTTCCTTGTCCTGGTGGCAGCTTTGGGCAAATTGCTGGGAGTGCTTCTACTTCCTTCATCTGAGCTGCTCCAGGGACTAGTGCCCTCACTCATGTGAATCTGCTCTTCTTCCCTGTTCCGACTGTCACTTTGGTCTGACATGATGCAAGCACTGACTGCTGACCCTGTGAACAGTTATAGATGAGATAGAGTGGATGAGCATCACAAAATGCAGAGATTTTTGAAAAAGAATGATTCAAAAACTTAGTTTTAGTTTTCTATAGAAAGCATTTCGGATCAACCGATTTTCAAACTCGGTGATACCGAAGCAGTTTTGGAACCTAAACTAGTGAACTCGGTCAGATCGAGCCACAGTTCGGTGGCACCGAGACTGCTAGGGTTTCACAAAGTTCTAAAATCCGTTACACCGATTAGCAATTCTCGGCCAGACCGAGAGTTAACAGTGCAATGGCGTTAGCCGAATCGGTGGGACCGAGTTTTTCAACTCGGTGGGTCCGAGATGGTTTTGGCAGAAACCGAACCCTAAATTTTAAAATCGCATCTATTCTAAGGATTGTTTTGACTGGATAGAGGTGTTTCAATCGTGGCAAGAATCATAATGAACACAATGTGCTGAGAATCAGACAAGGATAGCACTGTGATCGAGTTCATACCCTAGTTCGGCGATGAACTTGCTACGGCGGCAACGACGGAGATGAAATCCGTTGACGGCGGCGGAGACCAGCGATAGGAGGCGGCTGGCGACGAAGTCGATGATCCGGATACCTAGTAGGCAGAGCGAGCTATCTTGTGAGCGAAGAGTTTTGAGAAAGTTTTCCAAAATTTTTGCCCGTGTGAATATATAGCCCGACATCATCGGTGTGACCGAAGTGGAACAACTTCGGTGGCAGCGAGATGCATAATCGTTGTGATTCATGACAACTCGGTGTGACTGAAGTTCAAATCGGTTGCACCGATATTGAAAACCTAGATCGACTTAGTGATCTCGGTATGACTGAAATGGAGGAATCGGTCAGACCGAAAAGCACAAAGAAGTTTTTGAAGTTTAAGTCTATGATGAATCAGGGACTCAAGTGCTCCTCACACGTAGTGGCTCGAATCGACTTGATCAAATTTTGTGATGTAGCATGAATAGAGTTTGTGACGAGAAAAGAATAGATAGCTAGAGAAGGTTCTTAGGCATTCTTGTCCATCCACTTGGCCAAAGAAAAAGAAACCAATCAATCAAAACAACAAGTGGATTCCTCGAATGAGTAAAATATGCAACCAACATGCTCACAAAAAAAATGACAAATGAAATATGTGGCAAAGCATGCACAACCAATTCTAGCATCTATCATACAATTGGCGATGACTAGGTCATCTATATATGAGTATATTGACTTAGGAGTCAAATGAGAACATTTGATCATAGGTCATACTCATCGTTCAAGCTCAAGTGGGGTTACCACATTTACATAATGCATTGATGTGTTCACATCATTAGAGTTGCTTTGACTCAATTCTTAGAGTTAAGCTCCCCCTAGATGTGAGATCCCCCCTTAGAGGGATGAACTAACCTTGGGTTTTGTCGATGATGACTTCATGTAGGTGTTGAAGATGTGGATGCTCAATGTTGATGTAGATCATTTGGAGCAATCCTTTGGAGTGAGTTGCACTTTCAATACCTACATGGGTTAGTCCCACAAGGAACAAACAAGAATATCCATAGACATAGAGTGATGCAAACACAAGATGATGTCCATGAAAACATTAGGTTACCTTGTCCCTTGCCTTACCAACATGAGGGTTTGTGACTCCTTGAACTAGTGCAAGATATGGAAGTTGATTGCACTTGTCCTTGCCATAATGATATGAGTGAAGAATGTTGGCGGAGTCACCCTCAAGAACTCTCTAGTTCTTCTTCTTCGGGATCCACGTCATCTTGATGGGAATCCTTGGAGTTGTAGTTGTACTTGATGAAGTAGAACTTGACGTAGTCTTGGGAACCCACTTGACCAAGGCCTTAGGTGCTTCTTCAAACGCATCAATCTCCTCTTGAAGCTTGTCCTTGCCTTTGTTCTTGTGGTCTTGTGTTAGAAGATCATCTTGTGCCTGTGTTCCCTTGAAGGAAGTAGGATCATACTTCTCTTGTTGAGGAACAAACTTCGTCTTGGGGTATTGATCTTCTTCCCACTCAACTCTATTGGCATTGAACTTTTATTCAAAACCAACACCTTGATTCTTCCGGTGCCTTCCTTGCTTGCGTACAATTTCCTCGAATTTCTTACTCCCGGCAAGGCTCTTGTATACACCTTTCTCTATAATTCCCTTCAATAAGCTATTTTCTTGCTCAAGTGTAACTTGGCTAAGAGAATCATTAGTGGAATCAAGAGAACTACTAGAAGCAACAATATTGGATTTAGCATTATTATTGTTACTACTAGAGGAAGGATCTTTCTTGTTCTTGTTACTAGACTTGACTTGAGGCATGTAAGTAGATAAGAGTAAACGCTTGGCAATGTAAGAAGAACTTTTCTTACGGATATCATCATTGATTGCCTTTAAGAACTCATGCTCTTTCTCAAGATTGAGATTTCCAAAGCGTAACTTCTCATGAGCCCTTAAAAGTTCTCGATGATCTTCGAAGATAGTTTCATGAGCTAACTTAAGAGTGTTTAGTTCTTTATTTAGAAGCTCAATCTTCTCCTTATCATTGTCATTCATTTTATCTTGATTAGCATGATTAATTGACGTTTCATCATAGTATTCATCACTAGAGTTGTCAATAAGTAAATCATCATCAACTAACAAGTCATCTCCATCACTATTAAAATCAACATACTCGGGGTGTGTTACCTTAGGACCTTTGGCCATGAAGCATCTTCCAATTCCTTCATTTGGTGAATCAAATATGTCGTAGGAGTTGGTTGACACAAGTGCTAGACTGGCAACACCTTCATCTTGAGTATGTTCGGAGTCGGAGTGATAGCTTCTCTCAGAGTGATTGTCGGAGTCGGAGCCGGACACCCATTCACCAACATGAGCTTGATGTCTTCGTTTTGTGTAGCTCTTTGATGACTTGTCCTTCCTTTCCGAATCCTTGCTTCTCCGTGAGGGTCTTCGTTCATAACGATCATCTCTACTCCTTCTCTCTCTTGGTAGTGATTCTTCTCTTCTACTTCTTCTTTTTGGAGAATCTTCTCTTCTTTTCTATGGTGCCGTACACTCATTGGAATAGTGTCCGGGTCTCCCACAATTGTAGAAATTGCGCTCTCTACTAGAAGATCTTTTGTCATTGTATGACCTTAACTTAGAACTTGTTTCTTTGCTTCTACTCTTGTAGAATTTGTTGAAGTTCTTCACCATTAAGCTCAATTCTTCATTGAAGGTTTGTTTCTCACTTGAAGATGTGGGGGCTTCACATGAGGCTTTGTAAGCACCACTCGACTTGTTGTGAAGTTCCTCCTTATCCTTGAGTGACATCTCATGAGCAACAATTCTTCCAATGACTTCCGTTGGCTTGAGATCTTTGTAATTTGGCATCATTTGGATTAATGTGCACACGGTATCATATTTTCCATCCAATGCTCTTAGGATCTTCTTGATGATGAATTTGTCGGTCATCTCTTCACTTCCTAAGCCGGCAATCTCATTTGTGCTAAGAGCAAGCCTAGAGTACATTTCAGCGACACCTTCACCATCCTTCATTTTGAACTTGTCAAGCTGACTTTGGAGCACATCCAGCTTGGATTCCTTGGCGGAGTCAGTACCTTTATGCATATCAATCAAAGTATCCCAAATTTCCTTTGCATTCTCAAGGCGGCTGATTTTGTTGAATTCTTCGGGGAACAATCCATTGAAGAGGATATCACAAGCTTGAGCATTGTATTGCAGCATATTCAATTCATCCGCATTAGCTTCACGGTTCGGTTCTCTCCCATCAAAGAATTCACCTTGCAAGCCAATACACACAATAGCCCAAACGGCGGGGTCATGTCCGAGAATATGAATTTTGATCTTATGCTTCCAACTAGCAAAGTTAGTGCCATCAAAGTAAGGACCTCTATGGTGATAATTTCCCTCGCTAGACGCCATACTCTCCTAGGTTGTGAAACCAAGGCTATGACCACCAAGAGCTATGGAAATCAAAGCAAATGGAGACCAAAGCTCTGATACCACTTGTAGGACCTTGAAGTATGTCTAGAGGGGCGTTATTAGACTACTTGACCAATTAAAAACTTAACATTTTCCCAATTTTAGACTTTGGCAGATTTTAGCTATCTTTGCACAAGTCAAGCAATCTTCACACAATTCAAGAAAGCATGCAAAGAGTATATAGGCAGCGGAAATTAAAGCATGCAACTTGCAAGAATGTAAAGGGAAGGGTTTGGAGGATTCAAACGCAATTGGAGACACAGATGTTTTTGTCGTGGTTCCGATAGGTGGTGCTATCGTACATCCATGTTGATGAAGACTTCAACCCACGAAGGGTAACGGTTGCGCGAGTCCACGGAGGGCTCCACCCATGAAGGGTCCACGAAGAAGCAACCTTGTCTATCCGATGTAGGGCGGAACCCTACATGGACGATCTTTCACGTTGGAGCGGATCCTACGGGGAATCACGATGAACACGGGGAAGAACGGAGAGAAATCACAAGGGGAAACACTCAAGAACAAATCCAATCACACATCCACTAGACAATCAAACACACAAGACCCACAAGGTACATGAACAACAAAAGGAAAGATACAAGGTAAGGTTCATCTCCGAGAGGAGGTCTTGATGGGGTCCACCCTAGAAGGGGGTCTTGAATCCGCTTGGGGGATCTTCTCCGAAGAGGTCCTGGGCTCCGAGGAGAAGTGACCAAGTGGATGAGCAAGGCTCTCACACGAACATGAGCTAAACCTCAGCTACCCCCGAAAGAGGAAAGGGATCAAGTATATATAGTCTCGGGGCGAAGGGGTACAAGGGACAAGTCCCGGAAGCACTGCGCGCAGGCAGGGGAGGCCGGACGTCCGGGCGTCGGGCCGGATGTCCGGGCTTTCCCGAGACGCCGGATGTCCGGGCTAGCCGGCCGGATGTCCGGGCTGGCGCGGCTGGATCTGCCGATTCGGGTGCGGGGCGCCGGATTTCCGGGCGAGTGGCCGGATATCCGGGGCTTCGTGGGAGGCCGGATGTCCGGGGCCTGGGGGCCGGATGTCCGGGCCCTGTAGTCTTCCTGGCCGGGCTGCGGCTGCTGATGGGCGCCGGATGTCCGGGCTATGGCCGGATGTCCGGGCAGGGCCGGATGTCCGGGCTGTGGCCGGATGTCCGGGGCCTGTAGCAGCTGGCTCTTCTTCCGCTGCTTCGGGCTTCCCTCGCGGATGGTGTAGTCGTTCCTTGGCGCTTGCACTCCTCCTTGACATCCGAGAAGCTCCGACAATACCTATGCATGCATACGGGGGAAGTGTCAAGTAGTATACCATCCTTGAAGGGGTCAAGTGAGCACGTGTAAAGGAGAAGATTCACCTTTGTGTATGTGAAGAAGAGGTCGCACGTGTCACTTGCCAAACGGACTCTTGATATGGTGATGACCGTAGGATGCTCCGCATCATCCCCTCCCCCTTGGGAAGGATCCGACCTCGGATCGTAAACCAAATCACCATGGGAAAGAGATGGCGGTGCCGTGTCAAAGTGGTCGATCACCAAGCTCTCGTCATTTCGAAGCTCGAAATGGGACTCTCCAATGTCGCACCATCTTGTGATTCCTTCAAAAGGAGTAAATAGAACAAACACTTGGAAAAACAAATGTGGTTAGCTTTAGTGCAAAACCAAGCATTCAAGAGGTGATTCACCAAACAAGTGTTGTCATCAAGCATAACATAGGGTGTGACAAAGGATTGTGACATGGCATGTAAGCATATCAATCGAGCACAAGCAAAAATATCATGGGAACAAGCATGTAAATGTGAGGTAGAGATGCAAATATGTGTGACAAGAGCATAAGCATCCACCTCAAGGTCATAGCAAGCATGCATAAAGCGCTCGACAAATGGTCGATGGTAGGCATAGGAAGTATTCACAACACCAAATAAAATGAAGTGTCTAAACACATGGGTCAAGTGCAAGACAATCCAAGCATAATGTGCATAGGGTGTGGTGAAGATAGTATGGCACTCAACACAATAGAAAGAGCAATTGTTCATCATGTGTGAGGCAATCAAGTCAAGCATGTAGCAATCAATGGGACATGGCATATGTGAAGTAATGACATTGTTGCAACCAAACATATGAGAGGAGCAAGTAGTCCAAAAATTGGATGCAACACACAAGGTATATATATCATGAAGCATGGAAATGTGGCAATCATTGGTGAAAGCAATATCTCGAACATGCGGGCAAATGGTGCAAGTAACACATGAAGTATGATCCACAATATCCAAGCTCAAGAAGGATGTCACCTTGAAAGTGTGTCCTTGTGCATTCTTCACAATGCCGAAACGCAAGCAAACGCGGTGTAGAAGCGAGTCGTGGTAGAATGTTTGAGGTCCGCTCAAGAGCTCGAATGGTCAACTCACGTGAAGTGGAAGTCGACACAAAGTCCAAGTATCCTACACATGCACAAAACAAAACAAAGAACGTATGCGCATGGTAGATAAACACATCATCCATCATGATGGTTCTCATCTTTTGCACATAACCATTATAAGCACAAGTGCATGAATAATATGATGCAACAATGGCAATATTCATGGCACTAGGTATATGGTGCAAAGAAGTAAGACAAGCATGCTTCACATGTAATATGTCAAAATCTCCAATCATGTGTGAGAATGCTATGGGGGCAAACTCATGAGCAAGACGAATAGCATGGTTGCACTCAATACATGGCAAATCATCTAGCATGAGGGAGGCAACACATAGAGATATATGACAAGAAGCAATATGAATCATGTGCAAAGCATATAGATGGTTGTCATCAACCGCATGAAATGAGAAAGTATGAATCATTGGTGATGCAACAAGACAAGAAAACATAGTAATCAAGTTGTGCAAACTAGTGGAGCGAAGATGCAACACACTAGAGTAAATCATGGCAATCATGTCATGTGAGGAAATAATAGGCAAAGAAAATGCACATGACATATCGCAAGCACGAGCACAAAGCAAGATGAAAGTATCATCATAGGAATGGTTCATGAATAGAACATGGTAATAACAAGTGATATCTCCACCAAGCTTGCAAATACACATACAAGTACTAGAATCAATCATCATGTGTAATGCAAAGCATGGGTCACAAATGCATGGCAAATGCATAGGAATGGGCATATCATGCAAAGTGAACATGGCAACATGGGTAAAAGATATATAATGGAGAACAACCCATAGCCAAGTGAGGGCCATGTAGAAGAAATGCGCGAAGTCTTTGCGCGAAGAGAGCGGTGGGAAAGTCAATCCATGGGATCCCAAATCATCGTTGCTCTCTAGAGCTCGTTTTGTCAACTCGTGGGATTGCGAAGTTGACAAGTATCCATGGGTACCTACACAAAAGAGACACAAACGAAAGAAATTGTGTGTGTGGTAAATGTACACATCATCCATCATGATGTGTATGTGTATGTGCAAGTGAGTGTTAGCACAAGATAAGCATCGCTCTAAGAAATTTGATGCATGGTATAAGAACATGTCATCCATCATGAAAGAATAGTTATTATGTATGACACGATGGGGACACAAATTGAGAATGCAAGTATATGGCGCATCGATAGCATTTTCATTCATGGGGAGCATATGGTGCACACAAGTATGGGGACCATGCAATGAATGGGATGGATCAAATTCTCCTAACATGTATGAGGAAACTATGGGGGTCTCCTCATGAGCAATATTGGAAACATCATTTGGAGAAAATGGACAACATCCAAAACAATGCATATCCGAAGCTAGGTGGGCATGGCATGGCATATGAGATAAATGATGCAAAGGGAGCATATCAATATCATCGCAAGAAAAACAAATGCCAATAACCATGGGCTTGTCATCTATGCCATATGTGCAAATTGGGTTTATTTTAATGGCATATGCATAGTCACTATGGAGAGTTTGCAAATAATACATATGGTTGATCTCATGCATAGCATATGACAAGTCAAGCGGATTAGCAAACATGATGTGACCTAAAGAATTGTCACAGGAAATCCTATGTAACATAGCATCACAACTAATAGACTCCACATGAGAATCATCATATTCATCATAAATGGGCAAATCATCACATGGGGAAATCATACTAGCATGAAGCATGGTACTAGGTGGATCAACATCATGCAAGCAATCAATCTCAAAAATGTCCACTAGTGGGACTAGAGCATCACCGTCACCTTTGTTACCTTGTTCATTCCACTCAAGTGGTGTAGGTGAGGTGGGAAAGACCAAATGGTGGTCAATATCATCATCTTGATGGAACCATGTGGGGGGTGCATCATATTCCACCATGGCCATCGTCTTGTCCAAAGGGAGGGCGAAGTCGCCGAGGATCGGCGTCATCATAAATGGGACCTAGCACCAAATGAGAAGACATAATAGAGGTAGAGGTCCAGTTGTTAGAAATGCAAATGGCCTCACTAGACCTATCAACTATCTCACTCTCTCTATGTGGTGGTTCACTCACTCCCTCAAAATAGGTGCACTCAATCTCACATATGGTGGAGTCACTCATGTCACTCAAGTGGTGGGGGTTGTGGCTCTCCTCACATGGGAAATGGGGCAGCTCATCATGTATGGGGCTAGTGGTGAAGTCACTCTCACTCTCAATATGGTGGAAAAAGTCACTCAAGTCATCGGACGTCGCTGTGGTCGAAGGGAAGATCCCATGCTCCACCGTCTCGTAGTCGTCGTCGTGGATGAAGGCCGAAGATGGCACATCATCGCTCTCGTCGTGGATGAAGGCCGAAGATGGCACAACATCACTCTCGCCTCCTAAGATGGAAGCATCATCCTTGCTCGCCACCTTGTCGCTTGCCTCCAAAGCTTGGTCCTTGAAGGTCTCCGTAGTTGTAGTTGTCGCCGCACCATCTTGAGAAAGAGTCAAGGTAGACTCGGCATCATCAATGCCACAAAGAGGGATGGCGGTGAAGTTGTACTTGGGAGCATCGTCTTGGAGCATGTCGGGCTTGGGCATCTTGGTGGTACTAGCCTCATGCTTGTCGTAGAGCTTGGTCGCCGCGAAGTGTGCTTGGGGTGGAGAAGCCTTGGCCTTCATGAGTTCTTGTTCCGCCTTGAGAGCACCAATGTAGCGATCGTCAATGGACTTGTAGTTCTCGAGGAAGATGGTCTTGGAGATGTCGTTGTGCAATCCCATCATGAAGTGGAACTTCATCGAAATGGGGTCGCCCACGCCACTCGTCATGAAAGGCAATCTTCATCTCCTTGAAGTACTTGTCGATGGACTTGGATCCTTGGATGGTGTTCTCCAATTGGCGTCGAAGTTGTTCCGTGTAGGTT
This sequence comes from Aegilops bicornis, assembly GCA_021605145.1. Classification (NCBI taxonomy): domain Eukaryota; kingdom Viridiplantae; phylum Streptophyta; class Magnoliopsida; order Poales; family Poaceae; genus Aegilops; species Aegilops bicornis. The sequence goes on from CM038671.1 coordinate 285,965,742, forward strand.
GGAGGCACGAACTCTCGCCGCAAAGCTCTCTTCATCTTGGACCAACTCATCTCGTAGCACTCCGAAGGTGTGTGAAGCCACCATGTCGAGGTGTAGTCGTGGAAGTTTCTTGTGGCGCACTTCACTTGATCTTGGGAGGAACTTGATGTAGCTTGAGGTAGTCGTCCATCAAACGCTCCCACTCGAGGTACTCCTCGGGTTCTTGAGTCCCATAGAAAGGAATCTCGTGGTCGATGTCAAGGTCGTAGTAGCTCGTGGAAGTCGCGGACTTGAGCTTGGGGAGCTTCTCTTGAGCGTAGTCTTGGGGTGCTTGTTGGCGAAGATGCGAATATCCGAAGGCGAAGATGCCTTGAAGTCGCTTGGCGAAGATGCCAAGGGAGATGGTGAAGTCGTTGAGCGGTTGTTGATGTTGAGCTCTTGACCTTCACGTTCTTGTTGATGATGGTGTCGATGCCGATGTGATCTTGCCAGAGACGGTAGCTCGGAAGCATGTGTTCTTGAGCGTCTTCTCGAAGATGAGGAAGATCGCTTATAGGACTTGATGAGGGATTTGATCTCCTCCATTTTAGCTTGCATCTTGGCGTCGTAGTTGTTTTCCATGGCATCGAACTCGTCGTTGTTGTTGTAGACCGAAGATGAAATGCCTTGCCTATCCATCACAAGACTCGAGTAGAGGTGAGTAGGAAATGAGATAAACAATACCAAGTTGCCTTTTCCCAAAGTTGAGGACGTATCCCGTTTCACTCAATGTGAGATGAAACAATAGTGGAATTGGTACCGGACTTGTTCACTAACACCTATCATGTAAAGCTTATGGTAGAGCTCGGTGAGGATAGTGGCACAAAAATTTGATGCAAAATGTTAGCAAGAGTCAATAATGTTGAAAGAGATTCACAAATTCATAAGCGAAACAAGTAGACCAATAGCAATATGTTGCACACGGAAACACACACACGGATAGATAAATGGGGCCGTGCAACCAAGGAATGAGCTCAAAATGTGGAATCCACCAAAACGCTTGTGTTGCACAACTCAAGAGAGACGCTAGCACGATTGCTCAATAGGCGGATCGACACTTGTGCACAACCTATAAGATGCAAAATGGATAAACTTTCCATCCCAAGTATGCTATGTATGTATGGTTCCGGTGTTTCTCTCACAATGATCCAAGATGATCAAGTATGATATCATATGATATATTTGATGCTATGGCTATTGCTTACAAGCTCTTTGCTCTTTCTCTTTTGCTTAAAAGCTTATTCTCTTCTCTTTTTTTTCTATGTATGGCCACTTTTGCACAATGCACAAACCAAGATAGCTATTGTGTATATGCGGGAACGATATTGTGACACAATGGATGATAAGATGATACCAAGATGATATGGTATGTATGCAATGGATGGTGTAGATCACTAATGTGCACAAGTAACGTTGCCGGCAATACTCAAATGGCTAGTCTCGATAGGTAAGTGACGCAAAATGGGATAAGGGAGTTATCAATGCAATTGCAAGGGGAATATACAATGGTGTTGTCGAGGTTACCGTCCTTTGTGATGATGAGTGGCGGTGTTCTTGATGTAGATACCAAGATGATGGAAACTCGTCCCTAAGTAGCCGAAACACCTTAGGAAACGGAAAAACCGCGAACTCAAAATCTCAAATGACAAATGTCAAATGGTGGTAAGCGGGAATGCGGTGGTGGTTTGCACTTGGCAATGCGGAAGTGGAATGATGGGCTATACACGTGTCGGAGTTGAAGTTGCCGTCCCTAAGTAGCGAAACACCTTAGGAGACACAAGCCACAACTCGAAAAAGCTCAGTCAACAATTGGGTTAAGTTGGGTTGTTGGAAGTGTATGGTGGGCATGGTTATGTGGAAGTGGTGGTGGTGGTTGATGAAGAAGCAATCATCCCTAAGTAGCCGAAACACCTTAGGAGACTCGAATCACTACTCAAGCAACCACTAATGCTATGGGGAACAAAATTGGTTAGGTTGCGGAAGTCGGAGGTGGTTATGCGGAGGATGTGGTGGAAGCCCTAGGCAAAGATGCCAAAGTTCACAAAATTTGATGGAGTCAAATGGTGATGGTAGTATTTTAATGGGAAGGGGGATGTCAATAGCTTCCAAACGAGCTAAAGAACGTCAAAATCGGACTCCAGACGAATTAGTTATGGCCGAAACGGTGAAACGGAAAAAACAGAAATCTCAGGGGCCGGATATCCGGGGCTCGGGCCGGATTTCCGGGGGTGTATGTCCCAAATCGAGCAGATTTGGTGCTCCAGGGCCCGGATGTCCGGCTTGGGGCCCGGATGTCCGGCCCGACGAATCCCGATCTCGTTTGGGGCGGAAATTTTCGAATTGGGGGCGGAAATTGATTATTTCAAGGTCAAAATTGGAGAGATTTCGTGGATGGAAAGTGGGGAAACTTGGGGAAATGTAAGATCCACTTGAAACCAAGCAAATCCACGGATCAAAATCAACAAAACATCATCAAAACTAACAAATCACAAAAAAAATTTGGGGCTATTTTTGGTCGGGATTTTTGGATTTAGGACGAAATCAACAAAATCGAGCTAGAAAAAGAGGGGTAGGGGCTCCAAAAACGTGATCAACGTGGCTCATGATACCATGATGATGTAGGGCGGAACCCTACGTGGACGATCTTTCACGTTGGAGCGGATCCTACGGGGAATCACGATGAACATGGGGAAGAACGGAGAGAAATCACAAGGGAAAACACTCAAGAACAAGTCCAATCACACATCCACTAGACAATCAAACACACAAGACCCACAAGGTACATGAACAACAAAAGGAAAGATACAAGGTAAGGTTCATCTCCGAGAGGAGGTCTTGATGGGGTCCACCCTAGAAGGGGGTCTTGAATCCGCTTGGGGATCTTCTCCGAAGAGGTCCTGGGCTCCGAGGAGAAGTGACCAAGTGGATGAGCAAGGCTCTCACACGAACATGAGCTAAACCTCAGCTACCCCCGAAAGAGGAAAGGGATCAAGTATATATAGTCTCGGGGCGAAGGGGTACAAGGGACAAGTCCCGGAAGCATCAAGCAGTAGGGAGGCAGACGTCCGGCGGCCGGGCCGGATGTCCGGGCTTTCCCGAGACGCCGGATGTCCGGGCTAGCCGGCCGGATGTCCGGGCTGGCGCTGCTGGATCGGCCGATTCGGGTGTGGGGCGCCGGATTTCCGGGCGAGTGGCCGGATATCCGGGGCTTCGTGGGAGGCCGGATTTCCGGGCGAGTGGCCGGATATCCGGGGCTTTGTGGGAGGCCGGATGTCCGGGGCCTGGGGGCCGGATGTCCGGGGCCTGGGGGCCAGATGTCCGGGCCCTGTAGTCTTCCTGGCTGGGCTGCGGCTGCTGATGGGCGCCGGATGTCGGGGCTGTGGCCGGATGTCCGGGCAGGGCCGGATGTCTGGGCTGTGGCCGGATGTCCGGGGCCTGTAGCAGCTGGCTCTTCTTCCGTCCGCGGATGGTGTAGTCGTTCCTTGCCGCTTGCACTCCTCCTTGACATCCGAGAAGCTCCGACAATACCTATGCATGCATACGGGGGAAGTGTCAAGTAGTATACCATCCTCGAAGGGGTCAAGTGAGCACGTGTAAAGGAGAAGATTCACCTTTGTGTATGTGAAGAAGAGGTCGCACGTGTCACTTGCCAAACGGACTCTTGATATGGTGATGACCGTAGGATGCTCCGCATCACTATCCCACCATGGCCGTCGCCCACAAAGGACTTGCCTCACTAGTGGTAGATCTTCACGAAGTAGGCGATCTCCTTGCCCTTACAAACTCCTTGGTTCAACTCCACAATCTTGTCGGAGGCTCCCAAGTGACACCTAGCCAATCTAGGAGACACCACTCTCCAAGAAGAAACAAATGGTGTGTAGATGATGAACTCCTTGCTCTTGTGCTTCAAATGATAGTCTCCCCAACACTCAACTCTCTCTCATGGGATTTGGATCTGGTGGAAAAAAGATTTGAGTGGAAAGCAACTTGGGAAGGCTAGAGATCAAGATTCATATGGTAGGAATGGAATATCTTAGTCTCAACACATGAGTAGGTGGTTCTCTCTCAGAACTGGTAAGTTGGAAGTGTAGGTTTGTTCTGATGGCTCTCTCCACGAATGATGAGGAGGTGGAGGGGTATATATAGCCTCCACACAAAATCTAACCGTTACACACAATTTACCAAACTCGGTAGGACCGAATCAACAAACTCGGTCAGACCGATTCAGTAAACCTAGTGACCGTTAGTGATTTCGGTGGGACCAACATGCAACTCGGTAGGACCGATATGGTTAGAGTTAGGGCATAACGTAATCTCGGTGAGACCAATTACACAAACTCGGTGAGACCGATTTTGGTAATTAGTGAACAAGAGAGTTGGTCAGGTAAACTCGGTGGGACCGATTCGCTCTTTTTGGTGGGACCGAAATGTTACGAAAGGGAAACAGAGAGTTTACATTGCAATCTCGGTGGGACCAATCGCTCACTTCGGTTAGACCGAAAAGTTACGAAGGGAAACAGAGAGATTACAATCCCATCTCGGTGAGACCGAGATCCCTATCGGTGAGACTGATTTGCCTAGGGTTTTGGCAGTGGCTATGACATTTGAACTCGGTGGCGCCGGATATAAAGAATCGGTAGGACCGATTTTGACTTTGGGTTTAGGTCATATGTGGAAGTGAGAAAGTAGTTGAGGGTTTTTGGAGCATATCACTAACCACTTGAAGCAAGAGGCTCATTAAGAAACACATCATCCCTCCTTGATAGTATTGGCTTTTCCTATAGACTCAATGTGATCTTGGATCACTAAAATGTAAAATGTAGAGTCTTGAGCTTTTGAGCTTTAGCAAATCCTTTGTCCTTAGTATTTTGAGGGATCCACTTTCATCATCCATGCCATGCCATTCATTGAGCTTTCCTGAAATATTTGTCTTGGAATAGCACTAGCTCAATGAGCTATATGTTGTTATGAATTACCAAAACCACCTAGGGAGAGTTGCACTTTCAGATAAGCAAACTGCTATGCATATGATTAATTTATTATCTGTTCATCTATTTGGTCGTTAACCTGCTGCTTCTGCGCGGTGACTGGAGCGTGTCTAATGTCGCACTTTCTTTTGTTTTCCATGGCGGTGTTGCTGGTTCTTGTTTCTGCACGTTTGTGTTTGTAGCCCCTCGCGTGCTGGTTGATGGCTGCTTTCATTTTTCAGCGCTGTGAACTGCATCCTTCTTTGTTCCCCGCGTGCTGGTTGATGGCTGCTTTGGTTTTTCAGCGCTGTGGACTGCATCCTTCTTTGCTCCCCGCGTGCTTGTTGATGGCTGCTTTGGTTTTCCAGTGGTGTGAACTGCATCCTTCTTTGCTCCCCGCGTGCTGGTTGTTGGCTGCTTTCATTTTCCAGTGCTGAGAACTGCATCCTTCTTTGATCCCCGCGTGCTGGTTGATGGTGGTTTTCGTTTTCCAGTGCTGTGAACTGCATCCTTCTTTGCTCCTACCTTGTTTTTTGAAAGTGGTGTTGTTCTCGGTTTTTTCTGTACAGCAGCATTTCCTTGTGGTGGTCTTGTTGACATTGTTTCTTCATGTTCTTCGTCCTCTTCACTCTCTTCAGTCTCTTCACTCTCTTATTCCTCTTTATCATCTTCATCATCTATTTCTTCATAAACCACTGCTTCTTCAGATTCTTCACGGCCTTCGTCCTCTTCACTCTCTTCTTCTTCCTGCTCTTCTCCATCTGCTTCTTCATAAGCCATTTCTTCTTCAGTTGTGTCATCATCTTCTTCTTTGATCTCACCTTCTTCGTCTTCCTCATTTTCTTATCTTTTTCTTTTGAGGCAGGTTCTTGAATTGTGTCTCTTCCTCTTTTTGCGGATGCTACAACGTCTCGGTTTCGTCCATTTCTTAGTGTTGTGAGTGTAATTTCTGTTTTGTTGTGCATCTCCATGTCCTTGTTTTTCTTACTCATTTCTTTTTGTACACGTCCTGGAATTGTGGCCGCTGATTTCATTACATGTTCTGCACATTCTTACTCCCAGTGGGTGAACATCACTGTCCAGCTCAGGCTGTGGCTTACTGTTTTTGTCATCATTTTTCTCCGTGCATGCCACCTTTTTCTGGGTTGCGTCGCCCCCTTTCTTCCTTCCTCTTGTGTTTGAAACAGGAGGTGGAAGAATTGTTTCTTTTTTGATAGCACCAGTTCCGTTGTGTTCAGTATTTTCTACTTGCTCGGCATTATTGTCATGCTGGGATTTCTCTGCTTGCTTTAGTTTTGCTGCTTCTTCTTCTTCTTTGTTGAGCACGTCAACTTCCTCGATCAGTGCCCTCATACCAGACAATGCTCTGTGGTACCCAGCGTCGGACCTTGCCGCTCTGTTTGCAAGGTCCATTGCTGTTCTGTCGACAATTTTCTCTGACAAAAGCGAGGTTCCATTTGGTGCTGTTTGTTCGTAGTCTCTTCTGTCAAACATTGCATCTGATCTTACGTTACAGGTGTATCTTTTCATGATGTACACCTCCGGAATGTTGAGTACTCTCAAATGAGAAAGCATGCATAACACATGGACGCAAAAGAGGCCTCCAGACAATCACATGATTTTTTTTGTTCTGTAAGAGAACTGCATGAAATTAGTAAACACATATTTTTTTTTTCATTATTTGTTCATTTTTACATAAGTGAACTTCATTGGTTTTGTGAATTACTCATGCATGTGGAATTTTAAAGTTCAGTAAGTGACCTTTCGTGCATGACTATCAGAATCTGGAATTTTTTTTGCTAGGAGTCTCACCTGTGTGTGTCCAGAGTTTGCACTCACATTCGTAGACACCTTTCTCTTCATCGGCGACCACTTGGAAATTATGCCTTGCCCAGTCAAATGCATCCGATCTGTTGTAGTGGTGTACGAGATACTTTGTCGGGTTCTCAGGGCACTGTTCTGCTCTGAATGCAGTGCTACGGTAGAGTGTTTCTTTGAAATCTGCAAACACTGCCCTTGTATACACTTTTGATAGCTGAACTTCGAACCCAAACTTTGTTGTTGTTTTTACCTCTGACTGCATGATCACAAATGCACTGTTACGAACCAGAGAAATGAAAAAATTGTTTGTTTTTGTAGTCATATTTTTAGCAGTTTTTGATTGACATTTTGTTTACCTCATTTGCTACTGTCTCTTCGTGCTCGACGGCCTTCCTGGTCTGAATGCACTTATCCACCAGCTGAGCAAACAGATGGAGATCATGCTTCTCCCTGTCAAAATTTTTCTTCAGTATGCGGTTAATGCTCTCGCTTCTCTGTGTGGAAGTCATCCAAGCACAGAAAATTTCCTTGTAGTAAGCCGAGATCCACTCGTGCCTGTCATCCAAGAGCGAATTCATCACTTCGTCGTCTTGCAAGTTGTACCTCTGAATGAGGTTCTTCCATGCTCGTTCAAATTAAGCGGCATTAGCGGGTGGTTCGACCTGCATTGAGTTCGTCCTTGAGCTTCTCGTGCGCCTTATACAGCAAGGCGAGGTGGTCTTTGTACTTCTTCATGATATGCCACCGACACAGCTTATGCAGAGTTTGTGGGAGGATAGTTTTTAATGCTGCCTTCATCGAAGAACACTGGTCTGAGAAGACACAAACAGTGTTTTTTTATTAAGTTGTTTGCGTGTGTGCAAGATAGATGGAAGAAATATAAGTGCACCAAACAAAACGTAAGTATGCATGTGTTTTTTATTTTTTTGTACCTGTCAGCATGCAGATTGGCGGCTTGTTGTTCATACACCTCAGAAAGGTTTTGAAAACCCACTCAAATGATGGTATTGTTTCATCTCGCACGAGTGCAACATCAAATATGTTGCTCTGTAGATGATGGTTCACCCCCACAAGCACTCCCAGTGGCATGTGGAATTTGTTAGTTTTATATGTTGTGTCAAATGTAACGCAGTCTCCAAAATCTTCGTACGATCCATTGCAACTTGCATTCGCCCAAAAGACATTTCTTACACGGTTATCTGCATCAACGTCAGAATCATAGAAGAACTCTGGGTTTATCTTTTGCATTTTCTCGAAGAAATCCAGAAGTTTCTTGACATCATCTTCACACTCTTCTCTGGCAAACTTCTGTTTCCTGCATTTTCAGAGACAATGCAAACTTATCTCATCAAACAAGGAATAATTACCAACAGAATGCTCAAGAGATATGCTCTGTTACGTGCTTACTTGTTTACCCAGTCGCGGCTAGTGTGTCCCATGTACTGCAGACCACCGGACATATGCGACAGTGTCGACATCATCTGAGCATGTGTGTGATTGTCCAGTTGCATGTCTTTCACTAACTGTTCTATCAAAGGATCATCTTTTTTGTGCAAAAGCATCCCGGGGCTTTCCAGCATCTTGTGATTGTGGTTGAGTTGAACCATTTCTATCACAAATTTGCCATCCTTCCTTTTTTTGACTCTAATCTTTGCATTGCAGCCAATCCTTTTTGATGTCTTCTGACGTACCGGTGATAATCGACACGCAGCTTGTGCGCCCCTTCTCTTGAGCGGAACAATGTAGGCATTTGTCCTGTGTTTTGCCCTCTTGCCGTCGGGGAGGCTGATCGTACCCACGAACACCTATGGGGCGGCGGACCAGGCCCCTTTGTGGTTCGGAGGGGGCGGAGATCGCACGAAGAGCGGATCGAGGCGAGGCACACGAGCAGTTTACCCAGCAGAGCTCTCCGAGAGATAAAACTCCCTCTGCTGCTTGTTTGATGTATTGTGTTCTTGCTAGGGAGCCGGCGCGAGCTACAAAACCTAAGCGTGAGCGTATCTGGTCTCTAGTGAGTCGAATGAACCGAACGCCCTCTACGTTCTTGCATGGGCCTCCTTTTATATGCTCAAGGGTCTCCGACGGTGGCAACATAGGCGAGGGTACAAATGTAAAAACAGGAGTTGGTACACCTACTCGAGCGATTATGCGATGCAAGATACCTAACTCGACGGCAAGGGACAAAAGCAATAAATGCCCGTCGTTGTCGCCCAAACAAAGGCAACAGAGATCGTCAGTGCGCCACCGCCGCCACGATGGCAAGCTTGTCGGCGCCGCTTATCGCTGCTCTCCGCTGGCTGCACAGCCCTCTCGACCTGTAGCGCATGGAATGGTCCCATGGCGACACGTTGCTGGATGAGCTGGAGGCGGATATGGAGAGAGGTTGCTTGCCGCGTCCGGAGACTTGTCGCGTCCAGGAGACTTGTCGCTCCGAGCCTTCGGCAAGCTCCTCTTGCCGGGCCTTGTCTTCTGCATGCCTTGAGTGGCCTTCCGGCAAGCTCCTCTTGCGGGGCCTTGTCTTCTTAGTCAAATACTTTGTTCTTGAATGGCTCCAAAGGAGCCACGGAGGATCTTGGCGGTGACGAGGCAAACCTCGCCATGGTGTCAGAATCGTCTGCAGTGCACGAGTACGGGATACTAGGGTACCCTACTCTAGTACACCGGCAGGAGCCCCGGGCCTGGGCATTACACGGTGCCGAAGCGCCTGTCGGGCCAGGCCCAAAATAAAGGTGCATGGTCACACGCGGCCTTGATCACGTCGCCTTCGCCCCGGACCCACCACGACCCCCACTAACAAAGACGCACCGAGCGTGGCGTCGTGCGAGAGATCGTGGGCGTGGTCGTGGGGTTTCTTTATTAGGAAAAGCGGGCGTCCACCCTCCCCTCTTTATAAGCGGAGGAAACAGGGGCAGGCCGTCCACTCCGCCATTGTTGTCTTGTCAAGAAAACCACCGCCGCTCCCCTTCTTCTCCGGTCTGAAGAGGCGGCGCCCGCCCCTTCGCCACAAGCGCGCTCACGCCGTCGGCTTCCTCCGCCGCCCTCGCCATGGCTCCAAAAGCCGACAAGGAGAAGAAGCGTCAGTCGGCCGAGGCGCAGCGGCTCATGGCGCTGCGCAAGGAGCGGGCCATCTCCCCAGCTCGGCGCAAAGGGAGCTGCGGGATGTCTTCTATCTCTTTTGGTCGATGGAGACGCGTGCGCATCCGCGCACGAAGGTACTCCCCGCCTCCGCTTCTGATTTGGCCCGAACTGGGTACCCCTTCTTTGCCCTTTTCTTTTATTGCGGGCTTTGCCCGCTCTTTTCCGAGTTCTTCTGCGATATCATGAACACATATGGCCTCCGCCTCCTTGATTTCACCCCCAACGCCGTCTTGACCATGGCAGTTTTCGCACACTTTTGCGAAAACTTTGTCGGAGTCCACCCAAATGTGGCACTCTTCCGCCACTTCTTCGTGCCCCGTGTCGAGAGAGGAGAGCCTCTTGCCGGAGGGATAGCTTGGGTCTCCAGGATCGGCAAGAAAGAAGCCTATCTGGAAGGAGAGTTCCGCAACAAGTGGGAGGAGTGGAGAGCCAATTGGTGTTGGGTCGTAGAGGAGAACCCGCAGCCCTTCACTGCCGTGCGCCAAACCCCAATAGTGCGTGGCAGAGATTGGAGTAACTTGGCGCCGGAGGATGCTAGGTTGAAGATAGCTGTGACCCGGATTTTGCGCCTCAGGCTTGCCGGACTAACCGTAGGCGCAGTTGGCGCAGACTTCCTTCGCCGCCCGCGCCTTCCCTTGCAGGAGAGGAGGAGGCCTGCTTGGGAGTTCCAAAATCTGGCGGAACATTATGAGGTTGCGCCGGGCCTGAACTGGAATTTCACCGTCTTGGAGTTGGATGCGATGCTGCTAGAGCTGTTCAAGAACGACCCGATCACCACGAGTGGTTTAGGTTGCCGAGGGGTCATCCCATTGTGCAACAACTCGGCGCCGACAAACATCCGGCGCCATGATCTTTGTTGTGCGATTCCCATGGGATCGTTCCAACTTGGCGAGAGCCCCGACGAGGTCGTGCAGCAGTTCTTCGATGACTTGGAAGAAGTGCCGATCCGCCTCGACGAGCGAAAAAGGCTCACTCTCGACACTACCGACGAGGAGAGGGCGCGTATTGCCACCAGGGTGGAGGAGGCGGCAGCAGCCGCTGCCGCTGGAGCCTTCGGGTATACCGTGGAGGAGGCGGACGCTGCGAAAGCGGCAAGCCTTGCCGAGCGAAGGGAAATCGCCCGGTGAGGACGAGCTTGTCGAGCCCGAGGCCGGGTCAAGTGGACTCCGCCGAGGGCGCTTCTTCTCCACCACCCGGCGACTTGCCTCCAGCCGGAGCCACCGGTTCCGCTGAAGAGGCGTCTCCGCAAGGCCGGAGGACGAAGTCGGGCGGCAGATCGCCCAGCAGCAGCGCCTCACCGCTGCGACAAGCTGGGGCGGGATCTTCTCGAGCCACCGCCGACGCCTCCGCCAGCGGCCAAGAGAGCCTACTCCCCGCCTCGTCGCACCGGAGGCGAGCCGAGTTTGACTTCTCCAGCTCAGCTCCGAGGAGGAAGACGAAGAGTAAGCTCTTGAGATTGTGCTTGTATTTCTTCAATTTTATTGCTTCATCTTGAATCTGATTTGCTTCGTTCTCGACTCTTTGCTTTTCGTGACGCCGCCCGAAGAGCGTCGAAGAGGGCCAAGATCCTGACGGTCGTCGTTGAGGACGATTCTCCGTGGCAACAGGGGGGCGTCAAGACCCCTTGCCGGACCCGGCAACCCTTCCTCAGAGCAGCCCCCAGCACAGCCCCCAAAGTAAGTGTGCGGTTTTCTCCTTACTATTAGGTGTGCAGGGGTGCTCCTTCTTCGTTGATACCTGATTGTTTGCTTGTGTAGGAGCAGAGCAGCCTCATCAGGAGGGCTCGGAAGCCGCCCCCGAAATCCTGTCTGCTGCCACTACGCCGCCAAGGGAGGATTCTCCGGCAAGGGAGCGCCCTCCGACAAGGGAGGCCACTCCGGCAAGGGAGGCTACCCCGGCAAGGGACAGCGCCCAGTGACCCTCTAGTGGTCGAGGCCATGGCTGCGGATCCCGTTGCAGGTAATTTCCTTACACGAAAATCTCCCTTGGGCTTGTTTTCTTTTGTTTCTCTTTTTGAACATTTGCTTGACTGCTCTCTCTTCGTCTGACGCAGAGCCGATGGAGGTCGAGGCTGCCGGCGAGGAGGAAGCGCGCGGCAACACCGACGAGGCCACCGTCGTGGAAGAAGAGGTCGTTGGTGTGGAAGAAGAGGCCGTCGCCGACGAGCCTGTTGGCGAGAAGGCCACCGAGGCTGCCGGCTCAGAAGCTGGCGAGGGGTTAGGCGATCGCCCGACGGCTCGAGGCCTTGAGGAGCGCCAGCGCTACACCGACAAATGACTCCCCTGGCCACGCTGCAGCGTCAGTTCGAGGAGCCCCAGCCCGGCGCCTACCAAGGCCGGCGAGGGTGTCTTCATCAAACTCCCTTGGAACCCGAGCTCAGGCGCCCGGTCGAAGGAGAGACCTTCGACGGCGAGCTACTCGCCTCTATTGGCCGACGCTGGTGGACGCCAGCAGCAGCGGCAGCGAAGTCCGAGGAGGAGCAATGTTGAAGAAGCCGCTATCGCTCTACCGCCCGGCAAGCCAAGTTGGAGTCCCGGGAAGCACTTGTCGCGAGGGCAGGAGCGGACATGGAGAAGCGTGCAGAAGAGCTCCGGGACGCCAACCAAGAAACTCTCCGTGACGTAGCAGAAGCGCGGGGGCAACTTGCGGAAGAGCGCCACGGCCTTCATCCTTGAGAAGGCCGCAACGAGGAGGAGCAAGCGGTGGCTGCCGAGAAGCTCTCCGCAGAAAGGAAGCGGCGCAGCGGAAGGTCAACCTGGACAGCCACGAAGAAGACCTTGCCGCGAGGAGTCACTTTGGCGGGCGCTTAAGGAAGCGAAGGATGCTGCCGCAGCCGCCGAGGCCGCCAAGGAAGAGTTGAAGGCGAAGGTCGCATACCGGAGGCCAGCCTCAAGAAGAGCGGCGAAGAGCTTGCCCTGCTCAAGCTGGCCGAGAAGGACGCCTACACTCTTGGCGAGCTGCAGGGTCGTCTCGCTGATAGGGGCAAGGAGCTCGACAGCGCCAAGGATTCCAAAGCGGATCTTGAGCTGAAGCTGACCACTCTGACGCAGACGCTGGACGGCGCCAGAGAGCGGGAGGTGGGCCTGTTGGAGACGATCAAGGCCAAGGAGGAGCTGCTGGCGAATGTTGCCTCCACCCTGTAGCGCCTTGAGGGAGAGGCGTGGAGCCTTTGGTGAAGGTCTTGTGGACACCGCCGCCGACATCCTAGCGAGCTGATGGAGCTGGGGATGACGGACCTTGCATACTCCTCCGACGAGCATCTCCAACCCAGCGCCAAACTCAGTTTATTCTTCAAAGGCGTGGTGACGGCTCTCCAGCGACTCCGGGAAGAGGTCCCAAAGCAGCTGGCCGAGGAATCACGCCAGATCTGTGCAGGAGCCCTCGAGAAGGTGTTGATAAAGGTGGCCTTCCACAATCCGGGCCTCAACTTTAACGGCGTCCTCAGATCCTTGCCGCCAGATGCCAACATGGAGGAGCTCAAAGCCCTTGTCGCACCCATTGTGGACAAGGTGAACAAGATCAAGCAGATTGATGGCGACCGCGTAGACTAGGCCGCCAATTTTATCTTTCCCTTGTCGCTGCTGATCATGTTTAGAACACTTTGTCAGATCAGCGACAAGTTATTTTGTAATATACTCTATCTTAGGCGATCAATGCAACGTTATTTCCTCTACTTGATTCCTTCCTTTGTGCGTTTACGCTTTACGCATTTGGGGGACTTGTCGGTGCGGGCACCTTTGCATGGCGCTAAGTGCGGACGTCGGCAACTTCTTTGGCAGTGCCGCCTCCGACAAAGCAACCTTGTCGCGACTAGCCGCAGCTCACTTAAGTTGTTGAGCGGACTCGAAACAAAGTAAGGCGCGACTAGCTCTGCGAGTTGGTTCCTCTGCGCAGGTTTTCCATACAAAGTACTATCGTTCGAGGAAGATAACTTAAAAATTTAAAAATTGATTGCTCAAACTTTGGCAACTTAGCTTTTCATCTCTTGCTTCGCGATGAGGCGAAACATCCTCGGCGGTGCACGGTCCATAGTATGAGGCGAAACTTCCTCGGCGGTGCACGGTCCATAGTATTATCTTCTCCTTCCCCTGGTTAACTTGTGCGCGAGGGAGCCTTCCTTTCTTTGAGAAAAGAGAAAGAAGAGGAAATAAAGTTATGGAGCCCAGCTGACTCGATTTTGCTTACCGGTGTGGTTGCTGCACAAAGTGTTAGCCAAAACATGCAATAAAATGATGAAAGCATGAATTTGACAAGTTGTGCGCAACACATGAGCTTTATCGATGCATCGGGTCTGCGCTTGGCTTTGTACAAAGGATTACATGCAACAGCGGCAAGACTTGTACAAAAGGTGGTTGCTTGAACGGGTTCCGGCTACCAGCATATATGGGTAAAACTTACGAAGATGCTCAATGTTCCAGGAGTTGCTCACCGGGATGCCATCTTCGGTCTCAAAGCGAACAATGCCGGAGCCTAGTGACTCGTTTCACCCGATAAGGGCCTTCCCACTTCAAGGCCAACTTGTTTGAATTCTTGGCGGACTGAACGCAGCGAAGAACAAGGTCGCCTTCCTCGAGACTTCGCACTAACTCTGCAGCTATGGTAGCGACGCAAAGCTTGCTTTGGTAGCGAGCATCTCGCATAACGGCTCAAGACGATCCTCCTAAAGGAGCAGCGCGTGATCTTGTCGCAGCTGCTCTTGCTGTAGTTCATCATAAGCGAGCACTCGAGGAGATCCGTATACGAGTTCCGTGGGGAGAACTGGCTCTGCTCCATAGACTAGAGCAAAAGGTGTCTGGCCGGTGGCTCGATTTGGCGTCGTCCTGATCGACCAAAGAACCACCGGCAGCTCCTCGATCTAGTTTCTTCCGCACTTGCGCAACCTGTCGAAAGTTCTGGTCTTGAGCCCGCCCAGCACTTCAGCATTTGCCCTCTCTGCTTGACCGTTGCTTCTCGGGTGAGCAAGAGAAGCAAAGCAGACCTTGGCGCCAAGATCTTGGACGTACTGCATGAAGGTGCGACTCGTAAATTGTGTGCCGTTGTCGGTGATGATCCTGTTAGGGATTCGAAGCGGCAAACAATCGACCAAGAACTTGATCGCTGATCGTCTTGTCACCTTCCTCATCGCTTCCACTTCCGGCCACTTTGTGAACTTGTCGATGGCGACGTACAAGTATTCAAAGCCCCCGACAGCTCGGGGGAAGGGGCCGAGGATGTCGAGCCCCCAGACCGAAAATGGCCAGGATAAAGGGATCGTCTGGAGAGCCTGAGCTGGTTGGTGTATCTATTTGGAATGGAACTGGCACGCTTCACACTTGGTTACTTGTGCAGTTGCATCCTGGAGGGCTGTCGGCCAGAAGAAACCTTGCCGGAAAGCTTTGCCAGCAAGTGCTCTCGCGCCAATGTGGTGACCACATATGCCTCCGTGTATCTCTGCCAAAAGCTTCTGTCCATCTTCCAGATGTATACACTTCAATGTAACACCGTTGAGTCTTCTTACATGCAGATTATCAGTCGACAAACCGGTACATACTTTCATTTGTCGGGCTACTCTTCTCGCTTCTTCTCGCTCTTCGGAAGTTCTCTGTCTGAAGGAAATGGACAATCTGCTTTGTGCCCATCTTTGGAGCTTGCGGCTCGACAACAAGGACCAAAGGCACATCTGCTGCTGCGGGAACATCGGCTTCTCTGGCAAGAACCTGCGGCTCTGCCGAGCTTGACGCTCCCGGCAAGCTTGCCGGAGCAAAACTTGTCGGAAGCGTCAGCTTCAACGAAACAAACCACAGGGCTTGTCGGGCGGACTGCCCTCGGCCACAGCTTGGTGTTGATCTTGGGGACCTTCATAGCGACGGCTCGGAAGCTCTGCCGGAAAGTAGTCACCAGAGATCAACTTCCTCTTCTTGCTTTGTCCAGCTTGATGGTGTTACGGTTGGCTGAATCAGCTTGAGCACGAAAATCCCTGGTTCCATTGTGCAACTTGAGTGCAAGCACTTTGACAGCGAGCCGTCGGCAATATCATTCTCGAGCTCTTGGAACATGTTCCATTTGCGAGCCGTCAAAGTTCTCTTCTAGCTTCCTCACTTCATCAACTTAGGCTTCCATCAAAGGACTCTGGTAATCTTTGTTCACTTGGCGGTCGTCAATGTGCGAGTCACCCCGGACAATAAGCTTTTTGATCCCATGGTCCTCTTCGTTCGTGTGTCCGGCTAGCAATCCTTCATATTTTGCGGTATTGTTTGTTGCTTGCTCCTTGGGAAAGTGCATCTGGACTACGTGCTTGAGGTGCTCTCCGGTGGGTGCGATAAGCGACGCTGCACCGGCGCCTTGCAGCGAGAAGGCACCATCAAAGTACATCAGCCACTCTTTGCTTGCTTCCTTGACGGGAATGCTCGTCTCTGGAATCTCTTCATCTGGCGTTGGCGTCCATTCTGCTATGAATTCTGCCAACGCTCTGCTTTGGATAGTTGATGTGCTTTCAAACTTGAGACCAAAGCTTGACAGTTCCAATGCCCACTCGACAATCCGACCCCTTGCTTCTGGATTCTGCGGTATCCTCTTCAGCGGAAAGCGAGTGACAATCGTGATCTCATGTGCTTGGAAGTAATGGCGCAGCTTTCTCGAGGCCATGAGGAGGCCAAAAGCAATTTACGCACACCGTAGTACCTTGACCTAGCCCCTGCAGGAGGGAACTGACAAAGTAGATCGGGCGCTGCACCATCCTTTTACGCATCTGGTCATGCGTCTGCTGGATTCGTCCTTGTCGGGACCAGAGCTTGTTGGCGAAGCCCCACTTGTCGCTGGATGTGCTTGCCGTGGTTGCCGGCTCGTCATCCGCCTCCCTCTCCGCTACTAACGCAGCACTAACCACTTGATTGGTTGCTGCTATATATAGCAACTTCTCTTGTGGTTTAGGTGCGACAAGTGTTGGAGTGGAGGACAGGTATCTCTTTAAGTCCTGCAGCGCAGCCTCCGCTTCGGAGTCCATTTCATTGGACCTGCCTTTTTCAAAATCTTGAAAAATGGCGAGGCGCTCAGCAGAACCTAGAAATAAACCTGCTTTGAGAGCAGCTACATGGAACCGGCAAGTCTTCGTACATCCTTGACGCGCTTTGGTGCTTCAATCAGCTCAATGGCCTTGATCTTGTCGGGATTAGCTTCAATCCCTCGTTGAGACCACGAAGAACCCGAGAAGCTTGCGGAAGGGACTCCAAACACGCACTTCTCGGGGTTGAGCTTGAGGTTGATCTGGCGCAGATTTGCAAAGGTCTCGTCAAATCTTGAACCAGAGTTGCTTTGTCCTTGCTTTTGACCACTATGTCATCCATGTAGGCTTCTACATTTACGTGCATTTGCGGCTCAAAAGCGTCATGGACTACCCTTGCAAATGTTGAACCAGCATTCTTCAAACCGAAAGGCATCCGTATGAAACAGGATGTGCCACATGGTGTAATGAATGCGGTCTTCTCCTCATCTTCTTCAGCCATGAAGATCTGATGGTATCCTGAGTATGCATCAAGAAACGAAAGCAAATCACATCCAGCCGTGGAGTCAACAATCTGGTCAATGCGCGACAAGGGAAATGGATCTTTGGGACAAGCTTTATTAACATCCGTGAAGTCAATACAATGTCTCCATTTTCCATTTGCCTTGCGCACGACTACAGGATTGGCCAACCACGTAGGATGGAGCACTCCTCTGACAAGGCCTGCTGCTTCCAGTTTCTTGATCTCTTCTGCTATGAATTCTTGGCGTTCCACTGCTTGCTTCCTGACTTTTTGCTTGACGGGCCGTGCATGAGGACAAACGGCTAGGCGGTGCTCAATCACTTCCCTGGGAACACCGGGGATGTCAGACGGTTGCCATGCAAACACGTCGACATTCGCTTGAGAAAGCAACGAGCGCCGCCTTCCTATTTAGGGTCGAGAGAGGCACTGATGGTAAAGGTACCACCAGTGCCGTCCTCCTTGGCGGGCACCTTCTTGGTCTTTGGCGGAGCTACCATCTTCTTGCACTTGCCGGTGGAGCTCGATGGTGCGTCCTTGATGGTAGCGCAGCACTCCGAAGAGGTCGCTTGCCGGAGTGAGCATCAGAGCTCTTGCCGGACTTGGACTTTGTCTTCTTCCCCCCGGGAGCTTCAGCGACAAGTGTTTGGCAATCTGTCGCGGCTGCTGCATCCCGGTAGATCTTGGCGGCACAGATAAGGGCATCCTTCTTGTCGCCATGGACAGAGATGACGCTTATCGGGCCTGGCATCTTGAGTAAGTTGTAGGCGTAGTGAGAGGCTGCCATGAACTTGGCGAGTCTTTGGGCTGGCCAAGTATCCCATTGTAAGGCAATGGGAAATCGGCAACGTCGAATGTGACCCTCTCGATCCTAAAGTTCAGCTCGCTGCCAAATGTTACCGGCAACGTAATCTTCCCCTTGACTTGCTCCTTCCCGGATTGATTCCTTGGAAGGTGCCGGTCTCTTCGAGCTCGTTGTCAGGGATTTGAAGCTTCTGGAGCACCGCGGAGGAGATCAGATTCAAGCCGGCCCCGCCGTGAACTAGCATTTTGGTGACCTTGAGGTTGCGGATGGTGGGTGTGACCAACATTGGCAAGCACCCGACCACAGTTATGCGATCAGGGTGGTCCTCAATATCAAGGACGATAGGCGTGCTGGACCACTTCAGAGGCTTGCATGACTCTACGGATGGTTCCGCTGCATTGACCTCCCGCATCCATTGCTTGAGTTGGCGGTGGGAGGTATGCAGGGAAGCACCTCCGTCAACGTAGAGGACCTCTGTGGCTTTCTGAAACTCCTGCTCATCGGCGTCGTCGTCTTCCATATCTTTTTCGTCGTCATCATCTTCATCCTTGTCGCGGCCGCGGGGAGGTCTGTCTCCTTGCCGTTGCTTGGCCTTGCCGCGGCGTCCTCCTCGGCCGGGACGTTTCTTGCTTGCTCCCCCAGCTCCTTCCTGGGCCTTCTCTTTGTCGCGCCGCTCGTACTCAGCCCTCTGTTGTTCGACAAGCTGCTCGACCTTCTTGCAGCTCTAGAGGTTGTGGCCCTTGGTGTAGTGGATCTTGCAGTACTGCTTGCCGGAGCCGTCCTGCTTGTCGGCAGCCGCCATCGACTGGTGGTTGGCGTCAGCGGCAACCTCCTTGCCGGAGCCACCAGCCTTGGCGTTCTTGTCGCCACCTCCGTTGCCGGACTTCTCAACAGCTAGCACTTCTCTACCTTTCTTCTTCCTGTTGCCTCGCCACGGCCCTTCTTTGGGGCGGCCTCCTCACTTGTCGAGATCCTGCTTCCGCATTCTCTCACAGGAGTCTCCTCCCTTCCTCGGTAGCGTGCACACTTGTCGACCAAGGCGTACAACTCACCGACGTCCTTGACTTTGCACATCGCCATCTCCTCCCTCATCCTGCGGTTCCGCACATTACGATGAAACGCAGCGATCACCGCGGCAGGGTGGACATCTGGAATGTTGTAGTGCACGGTGAATCTCTGAATGAACTTGCGCAGGACTCTCCTTCCTTACAGGCGGCAGATGAAGATCACTCTCTTGGCCATGAGGTTTGTGGCCACCTGTGAAGGCGCCAACAAAGTGTTGGCACAGGTCTGCCCAAGAGGATATGGAGCTGTCTGGCAAGTGCATGAGCCAAGATCTGACGTTGGGCTTGAGCACGAGTGGGAAGTAGTTGGCGAGATCTTGTCGTCCCGTCCCCGCAGCCTGCACCGCGATGGTGTAGATGCCGAGGAACTCCGGCGGATCGTCCTGCCATCATACTTCTCCGCACGTCTGGTTTGAAGTTTTTTACGGCTGGGCCCTTTGGACTTGCCGCAGCTCACGAGTGAGCAGCAGGGCAACCTACGCTGACAAGTCATTTGTCGAGGTGGATCTGGTGAGTCGGCGATCTTGGCCTTCGTGGCGGAGAGTGCATGGTGGTTGCACCTCCGACAGTCTCGTCGCCACCGGCTCGTGCCTTGTCGTCTTGCCGCGGCAAGGATGGCGTTGGTTGCCGCGGAGCGTCGCCGTTGGCAAAGCCGATGAGGCTCTGGATAGTGGCCCTCCACTAGTCGACCTTGTTGGCCGTTGGAGGGTAGTCAAGGAGCAGCTGAGCTCTCGCCGTCTTCTGCTGGAGTAGTGGGTGGCATTGGCGAGCGGTGCGAGGCGGGATATGCTCGGACTTCTAACTACGTTAGAAGGAGCAGCACCCTGTCCAGGCGACCGTATCTCACTCGTGCCAGCATGTTGGCGCGCATGCTGGTCTTGAGGGTCTCCATCCAACGAACGTATGGCATTGTGAACGCCATGATGTTGTTGGTCCTGCATCTCCTGAGATGGGCGCGGGGGATGCGCGGACGCCAAGGTTTGCGTGGCCTTGTCCTTGGACTTGGCAACGTCGCGAACACCTTCGTCGGCGCCCGTTCCTCCGCCGGCGTCTGCCCCACCACCTGTTTGCTGCGGTGAGGGTGGAGTGCAGCGGACGGCTCTGCTGCCGCCGAAGCCTTCTTGTTTGGTGGCATGTTGAGGAAGATGTTGAGGACGCTGCTCGTGTGAACATCGGATCAGATTCACACGGCCTCGACGCCCCCTACCTGGCGCGCCAAAGATGTCGGGGAGGCTGATCGTACCCACGAACACCTATGGGGCCGGCGGACCAGGCCCCTTGTGGTTCGGAGGGCGGAGATCGCCTGAAAGAGCGGATCGAGGCGAGGCACACAAGCAGTTTACCCAGCTTGAGCTCTCCGGAGAGATAAAACTCCTCTGCTGCTTGTTTGATGTATTGTGTTCTTGCTAGGGAAGCGATCACGAGCTACAAAACCTAAGCGTGGCGTATCTGGTCTCTAGTGAGTCGAATCAACCGAACCCCCTCGTTGCGCATGGGCCTCCTTTGATATGCTCAAGGGTCTCCGACGGTGGCAACATAGGCGAGGGTACAAATGTAAAAACAGGAGTTGGTACACCTACCGAGCGATTACTGCAAGATACCTAACTTTCGGCGGCAAGGGACAAAAGCAATAAATGCCCGTCGATTGTCACCCAAACAAAGGCAACAGAGATCGTCAGTGCGCCACCGCTGCCACGATGGCAAGCTTGTCGTGCCGCTTATCGCTGCTCTCCGCTGGCTGCACAACCTCTCGACACGCCAGCGCATGGAATGGTCCCATGGCGACCACGTTGCTTTGGATGAGCTGGAGCGGAGATGGAGAGAGGTTGCTTGCAGCGTCAGGAGACTTGTCGCATCCGGAGACTTGTCGGCGCTCGAGCCTTCGGCAAGCTCCTCTTGCCGGGCCTTGTCTTCTGCATGCCTTGAGTGGCCTTCCGGCAAGCTCCTCTTGCCGGGCCTTGTCTTCTTAGTCAAATACTTTGTTCTTGAATGGCTCCAAAGGAGCCACGGAGGATCTTAGCGGTGTGAGGCAAACCCTGCCCTTGAGGTCAGAATCGTCTGCAGTGCAGTACGGGATACTAGGGTACCCCTACTCTAGTACACCGACACTTGCATATGCCAAACCCTGCACATCTTGCATAATTGTTGTAAAAGTCCCATGCCTTGTCGTACGTGGTGAACTTCATTCCAACAGCAGGTACGAGGTTCATGACATGTTTTATCCTGCATTAATTGCAATGCTCTATGAGATAATTTGTTACGCTTACATTTTTAAATACAAGGAGTGCATACGAGTTTAAAAAAGCATGGCAATGTTCCTAGCCAAACCTCATAAGAAATATCGGTGTGCACTGCAATGTTATCTGAATGGACTGCAACTATTTTTTTCAGAACATAAACTTACATGTGTGTAGAGTCATTCGCCCGATGGTGTTTGCAGCTCGCCGAGTTGTATTGGACATGGCGGGGTTATAGCAGATCTGTGTAGTTGAGGATCTCGTGGCGGCAACAGTGAGGAGGATTTGTACTTGCTGTTTACTTTTGACCGAGGCACCGTTGGTGGTCGCAGCGTCGAAGTTGATGCAGGAGGTCTGGTTGGAGCTCTATTTTTCGGTGCAGCAGGTGGACGCTGATCTCTGTTTTGGGGTGCGGCAGGTGGACTTGGTGGTAATCCAGTGTTGTGACGATGTCTCGGTGGATTGGTTTGAAAATTTTGGAGCAGTGACACATCATCATAGACATAATCATCATCTGCTGCAACATCGTGTTCAACTACGTCATCATTGTATGTTCGGACATGTTGTCCAAATGTAGTGAACTCATGCTTATACTCTGGGTTGAGAACTGTTATCGGCTCATCTTCATTGTCATCGTCTTCATCATCGCGTTGGTGAGTGCCTTCCCAGACGAATGTGACATCATCGTCATCTTCAACTACATCTTCTTCCTGGAAAAAATCTTCTTCTGGAGAGTACTGCACCCTGTTTGTCGTCGTGAAGAATCCTCGAGGAATCTCAGGGGTAACCCAGCCAGTATCTCTTTCAGAAGAATATCCACTCTTCTGAAAGTTGTTGTTCTCAGTGCTGTCAATTATGCGCGGCATTTTGTATCTGCTGAACGTCATCTCCTGCACACAAAATGACCGAGCTGCATTGTCAGGTTAAATGAACTGAATCATGCGAACTGCAATGTGTTCAAAATGGTACTGCCGAAGCATTGCATGCTGACTGCATCACCCCGCAAGGTGAACTGAAGCAACCGCACTGCATCGTTACCCGTAATGAACCTATACAAGCGTACTGCATAACCGAGTAAGTGCACTGCATTTTCCCCCACAACGAACTGAAGCAACCGCACTGCACAGGTTTTGTAGGCGCGCTGTACTGCTTGTACTGCTTTGTTTTGTCTAGGATAACTACACTGAGATGGTTGAGGAAGTGTACTGCTTTACCTCGTCTTGCAGTGATTTCTTGCGTTTACAGGAGGAAGTTCCCTTCTCGTCCGTCTGCACAACTTTAATGTTCGCCCGTGCAGTCCACTTGCCCTTCAGAAGTTCATGGGCGGTCTGGACGTTGCTCAAGGTGAACGGGGAAGGAGGATTTGCTCTGAAGGTCGATGCAGACTTATTCCAAGAACCTACCGTGGATGAAGCAACCTTGCGCACACTCCTCCTTGCTCGAATTGGTTTGATGTCCAGGCAGCACCAATCCACATCTGATGAAGTACAGCTAATTGCAGGCCCAGATGAGTTCGTTGGCAGCGCTACCGAGCTCCTGCCATGGAAGAAGGCTGATAGGTTGGTGTTGCTCGGTGCCTGCCGCGAAAGAAGGCCGAGAGGCGATGGGCGGCATCGCTGCCTGGCCGCCGCCACGGAAGAAGGCCGGGAGGGGAGGGGCGGCGTCGCTACCGGCCGCCACCGCGGAAGAAGGCAGGGAGGGGAGGGGCAGCGACGCTCCCAGGCCACCTCCGCAGGAGAAAGCGGGGAGGGGAGGGGTGGCATCGCTCCCAGGCCACCTCCGCAGGAGAAAGCGGGGAGGGGAGGGGTGGCATCGCTCCCAGGCCGCCGCCCTTGTGAAGATGGCCGGGAGGGAGGGCGTGGCGCCCAGGCCGTGGCAGCAGTTGAAGGCGGGAGGGAGGCGGCGCGATCTGTTGGTGGTGTGCGTAATAAGGCTGGTCTTATCGTAATAAGGGTCTTAAGGGTGTTGTCATAATAGACCCACCTATATATATATATATATATATATATATATATATATATATATATATATATATATATATATATATATATATATAGTTTGCGTCATGGCTTCAAATTTACGCACATAATGCGGGGGTGTTTGCAAAAGCGCGTGTTCACACTTGATCCAACGTTTTGGTCCATTAAGGAGGTGGTAGCTGATACGTCTCCAACGTATCTATAATTTTTTATTGTTCCATTCTATTATATATGTGCTTTGGATGTTTATGGGCTTTATTAAAAACTTTTATATTATTTTTGGGACTAACCTATTGACCCAGAGACCAGTGTCAGTTCCTGTTTTTTCCCTTGTTTCAGTGTTTCGAAGAAAAGGAATATCAAGCGAATTGAAAGCGGAATGAAACCTTCTGGAGAAGTTATTTTTGGAAGGAAAGCTACCCGATAGACTTGGAGTGCACGTCAGGAATGAAACGACGGAGCCACGAGGCAGGGGGCACGCCCACCCCCCCTGGGCGCGCCCTCCACCCTCGTGGGCCCCTCGTGGCTCCCCTGACGTATTTCTTTCGCCTATATATATCCATATACCCTAAAACGATCGGGGAACAGAAGAGATCGGGAGTTCCGCCACCGCAAGCCTCTGTAGCCAACAAAAACAAATCGGGACCCTGTTCCGGCACCCTGCCGGAGGGGGGAACCCTCACCGGTGGCCATCTTCATCATCCCGGCGCTCTCCATGACGAGGAGGGAGTAGTTCACCCTCGGGCTGAGGGTATGTACCAGTAGCTATGTGTTTGATCTCTCTCTCTCGTGTTCTTCATTTGGCACGATCTTGATGTATCGCGAGCTTTGCTATTATAGTTGGCTCTTATGTTTCTTCTTCCCCTCTACTCTCTTGTAATGGATTGAGTTTTCCCTCTGAAGTTATCTTATCGGATTGAGTCTTTAATGATTTGAGAACACTTGATGTATGTCTTGCCGTGCGTATATGTGGTGACAATGGGATATCACGTGATTCACTTGATGTATGTCTTCGTGAACAACTTGCGGTTCCGCCCATGAACCTATGCATAGGGGTTGGCACACGTTTTCGTCTTGACTCTCCGGTATAAACTTTGGGGCACTCTTTGAAGTACTTTGTGTTGGTTGAATAGATGAATCTGAGATTGTGATGCATATCGTATAATCATACCCACGGATACTTGAGGTGACATTGGAGTATCTTGGTGACATTAGGGTTTTGGTTGATTTGTGTCTTAAGTTGTTATTCTAGTACGAACTCTAGGGCTGTTTGTGACACTTATAGGAATAGCCCAACGGATTGATTGGAAAGAATAACTTTGAGGTGGTTTCGTACCCTACCATAATCTCTTCGTTTGTTCTCCGCTATTAGTGACTTCGGAGTGACTCTTTGTTGCATGTTGAGGGATAGTTATATGATTCAGTTATGTTATTATTGTTGAGAGAACTTGCACTAGTGAAAGTATGAACCCTAGGCATTGTTTCTTAGCATTGCAATATAGTTTACGCTCAGTTTTATCATTAGTTACCTTGCTTTTTTTATAATTTCAGATTACAGAAACCTATATCTACCATCCATATTGCACTTGTATCACCATCTCTTCACCGAACTAGTGCACCTATACAATTTACCATTGTATTGGATGTGTTGGGGACAAAAGAGACTCTTTGTTATTTGTTTGCAGGGTTGTTTGAGAGAGACCATCTTCATCCTACGCCTCCCACGGATTGATAAACCTTAGGTCATCCACTTGAGGGAAATTTTCTACTGTCCTACAAACCTCTGCACTTGGAGGCCCAACAACGTCTACAAGAAGAAGGTTGCGTAGTAGACATCAAGCTCTTTTCTAGCGCCGTTGCCGGGGAGGCTAGGTAAGCGGCACTCACACCCCGTCAACTAAGCTCTTTTCTGGCGACGTTGCCGGGGTTGTCAGTGATTGAAGGTATATCTTTAGATCTTGCAATCGAATCTTTTAGTTTCTTGTTTTATGACTAGTTTAGTTTATAAAAGAAAACTACAAAAAAAATGGAATTGAGTTTGCCTCATACGCTTCATCTTTTTAATATCTTTCGTGAGTATGATGGAAATGAAAATTGTGCTCATGTGCTAGAAGAAGAAATCTATAGAATGTTTGGCACTAAATCTTTGAATGATGAGCATGATTGCAATGTTGTTAGTATGAACTCCTCGAATATCCATGGTACTAATGATGATTGCACTAGTTATGATGAAAATGTCTCCTATAAACATGTCAATTTTTGTGGGGTGCATTGGGTTTGCAAGTATACACTAAATAGGGAAGATAGATATTGCAAGAGGCATAAGTATTTAGAAACTAAATTGTTGCAAGAAAGTCTTGATGTTTGTGCTGAAAAATTCAATATTTTTCGCGCCCCTTGTGAACTTTGCAATGAACATGGTCATTTAAATCTCCAATGCAAATTGTTTCATGACCGAATCGTATCCAAAAATTGTGATAATTTGATTACCCTTGAGCATCATAAAGAGCTTAGTCTTCTTTTGGGGTATGAGGAAATGAAACGTATATCTGAGGGTATTCCAAAGTTTGATCGTGATAGATTTCTTGATTTTGATCTAGAGAAGATTTATATGTATTGTGCGGTGAATTGCATTGAAAATCCTTATATTTCCAATTACATAAAGAAAAGAAAATAAATAGAAGATGAAGAGAATGCTAACGAAAGGGAAGACACTTCCCAATATTCTCCTATTATTTCTTATGATGAATCAGGTAACGAGGAGGAGCCTTCTATTCAACCAATCTCATTAATAAGCAGCTCCAAAAAGAGGATTGAACCCACACATGATGTGGTGAAGAATAAGAAAAGAAAAAGGAAGAGAGGTAAAAAGATATCTCTCCCAAATAATGTTGCTCCTATTATTGTTGTGCCTCATGAAAATGAATCAAAAATAATTGTGGAAGATGATGTACTTGATGATGATCTCGTTATGCCTATTGCTTGTGGTGATGATTATGATTGGGAAGATAATGATACTCCTTATGGTCTTGAAAATCTTTTTGGCACTTGCTTGGAAGAATATGATAATTGCTATATATTGGTGCTATCCATACTATTAATGATGAGAGGGATTGTGCTTATGATATGAAAAGGCCCAAGCTTGGGGATGCTATGTTTGATGAAGATGATGTTTTTGAGAATATATTTGCTGCAATTAATGTTTGTCCCACGCTTGGGGATGCTACGTTTGATGAAGATGTTGTTTTAGTCTCTCAAGTTTTGATATGCAAATTTATAATGAGAGTAGCATGCCTTCTACCTATGATGATTATATTTATGAAAGTGTATTTGGAGAGGTCATGGCTTTATTTAGTGATGTATCCACTATTTCGGAAGAGGTTTCAATTGATTATGATGAGAACAAAGTTGCTACTTATGATGATTATTGTGATGAAACTTATGATATAAAAAGTAGTGATGATTATATTTATAAAACTTGTCATGATTATGATTACCCTTTCTCTGAACATTACTCTTTCAATATGGAAACAATTTATAGTATTCAAGTCTCTTATGGTACTCCCACTATTCCGAATGACAAGTATTTTGCTTATGTGGAGAATAGTAAAGTTTCTATGCTTGTGCATCATGAAAAGAATGCTTTAGGTGCTAGTTATATTGTTGAATTCATTCATGATGCTACTGAAAATTATTATGAGGGAGGAATATATGCTTGTAGGAATTGCAATAATATCAAGTTGCCTCTCTATGTGATTAAAGTTTTGAAGTTATGCTTCTTTTGCCTTCCCCTGCTAGTTGATTGTTGTTCCCATAAGTTGTTTTCTCACAAAATACCTATGCATAGGAAGTGGGTTAGGCTTAAATATGCTAGTCATATTCTTCATGATGGTGTCTTTATGTTTCAATTCTTATCTTTTTGTGAGCATCATTGAAATCATCATGCCTCACTAGGGGCGTTAAACGTTAGCGCTTGTTGGGAGGCAGCCAAATTTTATTTTAGTTTCTTGCTTTTTGGTTCTGTTTAGTAATAAATAATCCATCTAGCTTGTGTTTAGATGTGGTTTTGTGTTTTAGTTAGTGTTTGTGCCAAGTAGAACCTTTGGGAAGATTTGGGTAAAGTCTTTATGATCATGCTGTAAAAAACAGAAACTTTAGCGCTCACGAGATTAGCTAAAACTTTTTACTAGAGATCGATATTTAGTTTATTCTTGTTGAATATGATTACTAGACAAATTCCTCAGCTCCACAAATTTATTTTCGAATTTTTGGAGTTCCAGAAGTTTGTGTTAGTTACAGATTACTACAGACTGTTCTGTTTTTGACAGATTCCCTTTTTTCGTGTGTTGTTTGCTTATTTTGATGAATCTATGGCTAGTAAAATAGTTTATAAACCATAGAGAAGTTGTAATACAGTAGGTTTAACACCAATATAAATAAAGAATGAGTTCATTCCAGTACCTTGAAGTGGTGTTTTGTTTTCCTTCGCTAACGGAGCTCACGAGATTTTCTGTTAAGTTTTGTGTTGTGAAGTTTTCAAGTTTTGGGTAATGATTCGATGGACTATGGAATAAGGAGTGGCAACAGCCTAAGCTTGGGGATGCCCAAGGAACCCCAAGGTAATATTCACGGATAACCAAGCGTCTAAGCTTGAGGATGCCCTGGAAGGCATCCCCTCTTTCGTCTTCATTCACCGGTAACTTTACTTGGAGCTATATTTTTATTCACCACATGATATGTGTTTTGCTTGGAGCGTCATTTTATTTTCTTTAGATTTGCTTGATGTTTGAATAAAATATCAAGATCTGAAATTATTAAATGGGAGAGTCTTTACATAGTTGCATAATTATTCGACTACTCATTGATCTTCACTTATATCTTTCTGAGTAGTTTGTTGTTTGCTCTAGTGCTTCACTTATATCTTTTAGAGCACAATAGTGGTTTTATTTTGAAGAAATATATGAACTATCATGCTTCACATGTATTATTTTGAGAGTCTTTAGAATAGCACGGTAATTTGCTTTGGTTATGAATATAGTCCTAATATGATGGGCATCCAAGAGGGATATAATAAAAACTTTCATATGAAGTGCATTGAATACTATGAGAAATTTGATTCCTTATGATTGTTTTGAGATATGAAGATGGTGATATTAGAGTCATGCTAGTGGAGTAGTTGTGAATTTGAGAGATACTTGTTCTAAAGTTTGTGATTCCTGTAGCATGCACGTATGGTGAACTGTTATGTGATGAAGTCGGAGCATGATTTATTTATTGATTGTCCTCCTTATGAGTGGTGGTCGGGGATGAGCGATGGTCTTTTCCAACCAATCTATCCCCCTAGGAGCATGCGCGTAGTACTTATTTTCGATAACTAATAGATTTTTGCAATAAGTATGTGAATTCTTTATGACTAATGTTGAGTCCATGGATTATACGCACTCTCACCCTTCCACCATTGCTAGCCTCTCTAATACCACGCACCTTTCGCCGGTATCATACACCCACCATATATCTTCCTCAAAATAGCCACCATACCTACCTATCATGGCATTTCCATAGCCATTCTGAGATATATTGCCATGCAACTTTCCACCGTTCCGTTTATTATGACACGCTTCATCATTGTCATATTGCTTTGCATGATCATGTAGTTGACATTGTATTTGTGGCAAAGCCACCGTTATAATTCTTTCATACGTGTCTCATGAGTCATTGCACATCCCGGTACACCGCCGGAGGCTTTCATATAGAGTCATATTTTGTTCTAAGTATCGAGTTGTAATTCTTGAGTTGTAAGTAAATAAAAGTGTGATGATCATCATTTTTAGAGCATTGTCCCAGTGAGGAAAGGATGAGACTATGATTCCCCCACAAGTCGGGATGAGTCTCCGGAAGAAAAATAAAAAAAAAGAGGCCATAAAAAAAGAGAAAGGCCCAAATAAAAAATGAGAGAAAAAGTGAGAAGGGACAATGTTACTATCCTTTTACCACACTTGTGCTTCAAAGTAGCACCATGATCTTCATGATAGAGAGTCTCTTATGTTATCACTTTCATATACTAGTGGGAATTTTTCATTATAGAACTTGGCTTGTATATTCCAATGACGGGCTTCCTCAAAATGCCCTAGGTCTTCGTGAGCAAGTGAGTTGTATGCACACCCACTTAGTTTCTTTGTTGAGCTTTCATACACTTATAACTCTAGTGCATCCATTGCATGACAATCCCTACTCACTCACATTGACATCTATTGATGGCCATTTCCATAGCCCGTTGATATGCCTAGTTGATGTGAGACTATCTTCTCCTTTTTGTCTTCTCCACAACCACCATTCTATTCCACCTATAGTGCTATGTCCATGGCTCACGCTCATGTATTGCATGAAGATTGAAAAAGTTTGAGAACATCAAAAGTATGAAACAATTGCTTGGCTTGTCATCGGGGTTGTGCATGATTTAAATATTTTGTGTGATGAAGATAGAGCATAGCCAGACTATATGATTTTGTAGGGATAGCTCTCTTTGGCCATGTTATTTTGAGAAGACATAATTGCTTTATTAGTATGCTTGAAGTATTATTGTTTTCATGCCAATATTAAACTTTTGTTTTGAATCTTATGGATCTGAATATTCTTGCCACAACAAAGAAGATTACATTGATAAATATGTTAGGTAGCATTCCACATCAAAAATTCTATTTTTATCATTTACCTACTCGAGGACGAGCATGAATTAAGCTTGGGGATGCTGATACGTCTCCAACGTATCTATAATTTTTGATTGTTCCATGCTATTATATTATGTGTTTTGGATGTTTATGGGCTTTATTAAACACTTTTATATTATTTTTGGCACTAACCTATTGACCCAGAGACCAGTGTCAGTTCCTATTTTTTCCCTTGTTTCAGTGTTTCGAAGAAAAGGAATATCAAACGGAGTCGAAACGGAATGAAACCTTCTGGAGAAGTTATTTTTTGGAAGGAAAGCTACCCGATAGACTTGGAGTGCACGTCAGGAAAGAAACGAGGGAGCCACGAGGCAGGGGGCGCGCCCATCCCCCCTGGGCACGCCCTCCACCCTCATGGGCCCCTCGTGGCTCCCCTGACGTATTTCTTCCTCCTATATATATCCATATACCCTAAAACGATCGGGGAACAGAAGAGATCGGGAGTTCCGCCGCCGCAAGCCTCTGTAGCCACCAAAAACCAATCGGGACCCTGTTCCGGCACCCTGCAGGAGGGGGGAACCCTCACCGGTGGCCATCTTCATCATCCCGGCGCTCTCCATGACGAGGAGGGAGTAGTTCACCCTCGGGACTGAGGGTATGTACCAGTAGCTATGTGTTTGATCTCTCTCTCTCTCGTGTTCTTGATTTGGCACGATCTTGATGTATCGCGAGCTTTGCTATTATAGTTGGATCTTATGTTTCTTCTCCCCCTCTACTCTCTTGTAATGGATTGAGTTTTCCCTCTGAAGTTATCTTATCGGATTGAGTCTTTATTGATTTGAGAACACTTGATGTATGTCTTGCCATGCGTATCTGTGGTGACAATGGGATATCACGTGATTCACTTGATGTATGTTTTGGTGATCAACTTGCGCGTTCCGCCCATGAACCTATGCATAGGGGTTGGCACACGTTTTCGTCTTGACTCTCCGGTATAAACTTTGGGGCACTCTTTGAAGTACTTTGTGTTGGTTGAATAGATAAATCTGAGATTGTGTGATGCATATCGTATAATCATACCCATGGATACTTGAGGTGACATTGGAGTATCTAGGTGACATTAGGGTTTTGGTTCATTTGTGTCTTAAGGTGTTATTCTAGTACGAACTCTATGGCTGTTTGTGACACTTATAGGAATAGCCCAACGGATTGATTGGAAAGAATAACTTTGAGGTGGTTTCGTACCCTACCATAATTTCTTCGTTTGTTCTCCACTATTAGTGACTTTGGAGTGACTCTTGGTTGCATGTTGAGGGATATTTATATGATCCAGTTATGTTATTATTGTTGAGAGAACTTGCACTAGTGAAAGTATGAACACTAGGCCTTGTTTCCTAGCATTGCAATACCGTTTACGCTCACTTTTATCATTAGTTACCTTGCTGTTTTTATAATTTCAGATTACAAAAACCTATATCTGCCATTCATATTGCACTTGTATCACCATCTCTTCGCCGAACTAGTGCACCTATACAATTTACCATTGTATTGGGTGTGTTGGGGACACAAGAGACACTTTGTTACTTGGTTGTAGGGTTGTTTGAGAGAGACCATCTTCATCCTACGCCTCCCATGGATTGATAAACCTTAGGTAATCCACTTGAGGGAAATTTGCTACTGTCCTACAAACCTCCGCACTTGGAGGCCCAACAACGTCTACAAGAAGAAGGTTGCGTAGTAGACACCAGTAGCGTGGCGAGCGAGGCAATCGGACTATATTGCTTTAACACTTTCACTTCACCATAGGAGTTTGACAGTGGGGCTACTATATAGACCCTGGTACTTCCGCGCTCACCCAAGTACGGGGCGCGTACGTACATGGCCGGGAAAACCGGCACTTTGTTAATGCGGAGGAATCCTGAAGATTCCGCTAAGTAATCGAGTGGTTGACCAGTCTCGCGCTTTATCATGACAGACAGTTTTTGGCTTTCTCTACTGAGGTGCTCATCCGGATGAACCAGGGCACAATCGCAGTAGTTCTCCTGGTGCCACCTTAGCTGATAGAGCGGAACGTAAGGTAGCAAAACACGGGAGCCAGGAAAGCCCAACATTTGACCAAAGACATGATTCGGAGCTGATGCATATAAGGCCAATCTCGCGACGCCGAACACTCCCTAAGGTATTCGGTCTTTACAACATATACTGGGCTGAGTAGCGCCCTTGATAATGAACCCCGAGTGTCCAGGTACGTGCATTATTCTGACGTGGCGAAATGCCAATAACGTCAGCATCCCTCTCGATTATACTGAGTATCCGGAGGATGTTAAGCAACAAGAGACAGTAAAAAAGGTTTACAAAGGGTGTTAATCTAAAAAGAAACCTTTGAGCGGGGCCCTGTTGCACGTCTGCGCATGTGTCTCCGTTGTGCCGTATCCTGGAAGGGTGTAGCATGATTATCATCTGTAAAAGAGAAAATTTTAGGTGAAAGTGGTCGTGCAAAAAATTGGTTATTCTCAATAAACCATTAAAATTCAAGATAAGTAAGGTCGAGCCGAACTATAGTTCTTTTTACATGCGAGAAGCCCCTGGTACCGCCTATGGGGGTATAAACTGATCTCAGGTTTATCTAAGCTGTTACAACTAGTGATGCGCCGGACTCGTCTAGCCGTGTCCGCGGTCTTTGACGCCCGATCATTTATTGTGGTTGGAGAGGCCATTTAGTGTTCGGCTGCTAAAGCCGCCACACATTCTTCCGCGCGTAAGGAAAGCTCAATATTTCCGCTAACTGTAATGATGCCCCGTGGACCGGGCATCTTAAGCTTAAGAGAAGCGTAATGCGGTACTGCATTAAAACAAGTGAAAGCTGTTCTTCCGAGTAGTGCTTGATAGCCGCTTCGGATTGGAGCGATGTCAAAGGTTAACTTTTCACTTCGGAAGTTGTCGGGA
Organism: Aegilops bicornis; assembly: GCA_021605145.1. Lineage (NCBI taxonomy): Eukaryota > Viridiplantae > Streptophyta > Magnoliopsida > Poales > Poaceae > Aegilops > Aegilops bicornis. The sequence goes on from CM038671.1 coordinate 285,998,884, forward strand.
GAACCGAATACAAGCTCTAGTACTAGAGAGCCCGTACATTGGGCCTCTGGGCCTGGTATTACTCCTTTAAAGGTAGTATTGCTTGGGCTAATTCTTGTCGGGTCTATCCCCATTTTGCGGATTGTGTCCTGATATATCAGATTAAGACTACTGCCGCCGTCCATAAGGACTCCGGTGAGATGGTATCCGTCGATAATTGGGTCTAGCACCAAGGCAGCCAATCCTCTGTGCCGGATACTTGTCAGGTGATCCTTGCGATCAAAGGTGATCGGGTAGGCCGACCAAGGGTTGAACTTAGGGGTGAAGGGCTCTAAGGAGCATATGTGACGGAGTGCATGTTTGCTCCTTCTTTGTGTTACGTGAATCATGTTCACTGTTTCGACCTCTGGTGGGAATTTTTGCTGTCCCCTAGTGTTTTGCTGTCCCCCAGTGTTTTGCTATCGAGGCTCATCCTCATCTTCACTTGGTGTCTCCCTCCCCTTGTGTTCGGCGTTTAACTTGTCAGCCTTCTTAAAAACCCAGCATTCTCTATGAGTATGATTTGCAGGTTTATCGGAGGTGCCATGAATCTGACATAATTTATCTAGAATCTTGTTTAGGCTGGACAGTCCATCTCTGTTGCCTTTGAAAGGCTTTTTCCGTTGACCGGGTCGAGAGCCCCTAAATCCGGCGTTTACCGCCGTGTTGTCTGGGCTGTCTTCGTTATTTTGATGCTTGCTTTTACTGTGTCGTGGTTTTCCATTGCCATCCCTGACTTCAGATGTACTTGGGTCGCTGGTGCTACTACGGGCCAGCCAGCTATCTTCGCCCGTGCAAAAGCGGGTCATAAGGCTTGTTTGGGCTGTCATTGTCCTCGGTTTTTCTTGGCCGAGGTGTCTGGCAAGCCATTGGTCTCAGACGCTGTTTTTGAAAGTTGCTAAGGCTTCGGCGTCCGGGCAATCGAAGATTTGATTCTTCTTAGTGAGAAATCGATTCCAAAGCTTTCGGGCTGACTCTCCGGGCTGTTGAATTATATGATTTAAGTCGTCTGCGTCTGGAGGTCGGACATAAGTCCCTTGAAAATTAGCCCTAAAAGCATCCTCAAGCTCCTCTCAACTTCCAATTGAATTTTCAGGGAGGCTCTTCAACCAGTGTTGAGCTGGTCCTTTCAACTTGAGGGGCAAGTATTTGATGGCGTGGAGATCGTCTCCGCGAGCCATATGGATATGGAGGATGAAGTCCTCAATCCAGACCCCAGGGTCTGTCGTTCCATCATACGCCTCTATGTTCACGGGCTTGAATCCCTCTGGAAATTCATGATCCAGTACCTCATCGGTGAAGCATAGGGGGTGTGCGGCACCCATGTATTTGGATGTATCGTGCCGTTCGGACGGTTGTAGTGTTCGGTTTTGATTTTGTGCCGGAGCGCACTTCCTAGATCCGTAGATGGACCTGGTCATACCGGATTTTTGTTGCAAGTCCTCACATAAATCGTGTGTTGACTTATGCGCAGCCTCGTTAGCCGCCTTATCGCGGCCATGAGGTTGTCGATCCGGTTGATCGGCCGTTTTATTCTTCGGCTGTGTAGGCTCTACGGCCTCATCATCGATCTCAGGCAACAACTTGCACTTTGGATAGCTCTTTGTGTGGCGACTACCACCATACTTTTCTTCAGTGTCGAGCACTTTGTTCCATCTATTGTTGAGCGTATTCTGCGCTGCCTTAAGCCTTTGCTTCTGCTTCTTCAGACTCCTCGCGGTGGCAATAAGCCTTCTATGGAGGTTCTCCTGTTCCAAGTGCCTTTCCGGGATGATGTGTGCATCATCGTCCGGACTGTTCTGCTCTCCGGAGACAGGTTGATTAGCTTGACGCTTGACATCGCCGTTATCGGACAGCGGCTCTATACTAGGTTCGTCGTCCGCTGGCTCATCCTGCTCTATCGCTGGGTCGGTGTGGTCGTCGTTTCCTCTGGAGTCGACCAGGGTATTACTCTTTCTTGCGCTGTTATCGCTGTTTTTGCCGAGGCGGGATTTGGAACGACGCCTACACCGTCGCTTTGATTGCTTCTTCGAGGGATTCATCCTTCGCTGCATCCTTCCGTTCCTCGTCATTTTTTCTTTTGGTGTATCCACCATGTATATATCATGTGATGAAGTGGCGGTCCAGCGCACTTCGGGTGGTGGTTCTTGTTCGTCTCCTGCATCGTCGTCCATACCATCGATGTCTTCGGAGCCGAAGTCGAGCATGTCGGTTAAATCGTCGACAATGGCTACTAAGTGGGTGGTGGGTGGGGAGTGAATTTCTTCGTCGTCCGCATCCCATTCTACCCGAACATAGTTCGGCCAAGGGTCTCCTGACAGGGAGAGAGACCTCAACGAGTTTAGCACGTCACCAAAGGGCGAGTGCTGAAAGATACCTGCGGAGGTAAACTCCATGATCGGTGCCCAATCGGATTCGATAGGCATGGACGCAAGCGGCTCAGAGCCCGTGGCCAGGAACGAATCCAACGGTTCGGCAACACGGCTCTCGTAGGAGGTGAAGTCAGTATTCGGCTCTATCGCCACTAAGAGTGCGGCCACTGTGGCGGGGTCTATCCACCCGTCCTCAGATGGCGCAATTTGTTCTGGATTGTGGGACGGAGTAGTTGCAGGTGCGATCTCCTGAACACTGTCCGACGGCAGAGCTAAGTCATGCTCGTCGTGATTATGCGGCGCACTTGAGATGGGCTCGAATCCTTCGAAGATCAAGTCTCCGCGGATGTCGGCGGTGTAGTTCAAGTTTCCAAACCTGACCTGATGGCCAAGGGCATAGCTCTTGATCTGCTCCAGATGGCCAAGCGATATGGCCCACAGTACGAAGTCGCCGAATATGAAGATCTGTCCGGGGAGGAAAACCTCACCCTGGATCGCATCGTTGCCGATGATCGAAGGAGCCATCAAGCCTTGTGGTGACGGCATAGTGGAACTCTCAATGAAAGCACCAATGTCGGTGTCAAAACCGGCGGATCTCGGTAGGGGTCCCGAACTATGCGTCTAAGGCGGATGGTAACAGGAGGCGGGGACACGATGCTTACCTGTGTTCGGGCCCTCTCGATGGAGGTAATACCCTACTTCCTGCTTGATTGATCTTGATGATATGAGTATTACAAGAGTTGATCTACCACGATATCGTAGAGGTTAAACCCTAGAAGCTAGCCTATGGTATGATTGTTGTTGGCCTACGGACTAAACCCTCCAGTTTATATAGACACCGGAGGGGGCTAGGGTTACACAGATTCGGTTACAAGGAAGGAGATCTACATATCTGTATTGCCAAGCTTTCCTTCCATGCCAAGGAGAGTCCCATCCAGACACGGGACAGAGTCTTCAATCTTGTATCTTCATAGTCCAACAGTCTGACTAAAGTATATAGTCCGGCTGTCCGAGGACCCCCTAATCCAGGACTCCCTCAGTGGTTTGAGCTAGCTAGGTTTCTCAACTTGCTTTCAAACTTAACAGGAGTGAGTGGCATCACAAATTAGTAAGGCCCACAATTTTTGACATCAAATGGAAGAAGTGGCCAATGCAACTTTTGTAAACCCTGGAAATCAACAGAAATGGGTTTTCCTAGATCTTGCTATGAAAATTTATTCTCCTTATACCACTTAGTATAGTGTCAACATTTGGGGATTAGAACATTTGCATAAAGTTTGAGCTCATTTAGACATGTTTGGCAATGTAGAGTTGCTCAAATTTGGTTCTCGACGGAGATGATTTTGAGAGGGTTTGGTAGGGTTATCTTGTTCTCCATGTCATGAGACTAGTCAGGTTCATCAAGTAGGGCATTTGTTACATTCTACAATTTTATTAGAATTTATGGAGAAACTTTCCTTTGTAAGTATTTGAAATATCGAGAAAGGGTTTTTGAGTGATTTGACCAATATTTTGGTCAAGACCATGTGTTGAAACTCATATATATGGACAATATATGTCCACTGGGATTCCCTAAATTTTCATAAATATTTTTGAAACATTAAACTGAATTTAACCTATTAAAGACCATTTATGGCCTTAAGAAAAAGCCTTTAAATAAAATAGCGAAATAACTTTTAAAATAATAATTTTTTAGTTTTTGGGAGTCCTATATCTAACTGGATTCAAATATAATTTTTGAAATATTTTTCACATCCCAAATTAAGTACTCGTAGTTCAAGGCTTAACTAAGGGGTTTTTGGAAACCTAATTTAGAAAATACTTTTTGGCCAAATTATTTTTGCAATAAAACACTTTTATGTCTATACAAATGGCTTGATTATTGGACAAAGTTTCAGATCGGGGGAAATAAGTATAAGAGTTGGAGGATTTATTTGATTTTTAAAGCACTTGCAAACAACAAATAAAACCCAAGTCAAAGCAGAGACCAAATCAATAGAAATGTTTTTGTTGGATCAAATTATTATGCCTAATTAATCCTAAATGTCATGGCATCAAAATCAGGGTGTGACACACCTACCACACTTACAAGAATCTCGTCCCCGAGATTCCCAAACTAGAGGCGGAAAGGAATACAAAAACTTGGATCTAGGGTAGTCTTCACGTTCCCATGTTGCTTCTACTTCCGTGTGGTTTCTCCATGGAACATTGAAGTACCTGATAGTGCGGCTTCGGGTACATCATCCTGCTTCATACAAAATGTGAATGGGCCTCTCACGGTAGGCCAGATTAGGCTAGAGGTCGATGGCCTAGTGATCGATGTCCTTGTAGAGATCGGGCTTGTCAGGAACTTAAAGATACTTCCGGAGTTGTGACACGTGGATTATGTTGTGCACATCAGATAGTTTAGGTGGTATCTCTAGTTCGTAAGTGACTTCTTCTTGTCTTGTGGTGATCTTGAAGGGACCAATAAATCTTGGTGCATGCTTTCCTTTGATGTGGAAACACTTTGTTCCCTTGAGAGGAGTGACTCGTAGGTACACATGGTCTCCGATGGTGAAGTTTACTTCCCTACGACGTGTGTTAGTATAGCTCTTCTGTTGTGACATGGCGGTCTTTAGTCGTTCTCTTATTTGCTGAACTTGCTCTTCGGCTTCGCAGAGAACATCTGGTCCAAAGACTAGCCCTTCTTCGGTCTTCGACCAAATTGAGGGTGGGCGACACGTGCATCCATACAACACCTCAAATGGCGCCATTTGGAGGCTTCACTGATAACTATAGTTATATGAGAATTCGGCAAAAGGGAGGCAATCTTCTCATTAGCTCCATATGCTAGGACACAATCTTGGAGCATGTCTTTGAGTATCTGATTTACCCGCTCTGTCTGACTTCCGGTTTGCGGGTGGAAAGAATACTGAAGGAGAACTTGGTTCCCATGGCTTCTTGTAATTCTTCCAGAATGTTGAGGTAAACTAGGTACCTTGATCTCACGCAATCTCCATGTTCATCTTCGGAGAGTCCTGGGGCCTTGCCTTGCTTCATCTTCCTCTTGAAGCCTTTGATGCTTTCATGTCCTTTTGGGGCTTCCTTGATGTCTTTCATCAGGGTAGGCTTGACCTCCAAGTTGGCTAGGTCCCATACGTAGCCGAGTCCAAGCCAAATTGTTCCAGCTCCTCAAACAGAGTTGGCTGCCTTTCTCTGATCATGGCATTCATGGAGCAAGCCTTTCTGCTTAAGGCGTCTACTACCACGTTGGCCTTCCCGGGGTGGTATTAAACACTCAGTCATAATCCTTGATCAGTTCCAGCCATCTTCTTTGCCTCATGTTCAATTCTTTTTGAGTGAAAGTATACTTCAGATTCTCGTCATATGTGTATATCTCACAACACTTTCCTACAAGGTAATGTCACCATCCACTACTACAGGATGGTCCAAACGCGACACTACGATCAGAGACCCTTCGACGAAATTGTGTGCGACACCATAATCACAAATGGTGGTGTAAAAAATCATCAAAAAAAGGCGCAAAACATTTGCGATGACAGATGCATCAAACACGGTTCAGAATTTAGTAGCGTGTGCTATGCAGGGCATACAATTCAGCTCAATTAACTATTTGCGATGAGGAGGCACAAAAGAAACGGGCAGCCAGATGAAGGTGTGTGTGATATACAGCATACGATTCACTGGGATGAACTGTGTGTGATTAGGCAACACAACGTAAATGGTTCAACTGAACAAGATGTGTGTGATACGCGGCAAACAGGTCCGTAATCTAAAATGTGTGCGAAGACCAATAATAACATAGACGATTGCTGCTAATAAGCCATGTGAATTGCTCTGTCTACACCCTACATTGGTCTGCTAGGAACTCTGCTCCTTCAATGGTGGTGCCGACTCTTCTACACCCTACATTGGTCCTCATCTCCATTCCAGGGGTTAGTAGCCTTGATGAAGTTTGGAGGTGCATGCTTCTTGAATCCTAGCATGGTGGAATGTCTGTTGCCATTTCTAGACTATTGTGGTTTGTTGGTGACGGCTTGAGCAATCATCTGGGAGGACTACAGTGTTGGCTAGGCATTCTTCTCGGAAGGCTTGGGGAAGTTGGGCCATGTTCAGGTTCTTCGAGGAGAGGTGGTGGTGGAGCTTTTCCGAGGGTCTGATCCTGGTTGGCTTCTGCTTGGGCGGAGCTTCCGGTTTCTAGTTGTTTAGCGGTGCTAGTGTGGGATTCAACCGGCATCTAGCTGGAGCAGCCAAAGGCTCATGATTGGGATAGATGAGAGAGAGAGAGAGAGAGATCGCAATACATATGGGGTGCCTAGTAAGGGGGTTGATACTATGGAAGTTGGTTAAGCAAAGCTCGGAAGGGACGAACAAATCATTTAAAAACCAAACGGGTGGTGTAGTCGGGTTCCAAGAGGGAAACTGTGACTTCCATCAAAACACAAAAACATACACAGTCAAAGCATGGTTTTGCCGAACCATTTCAAGGACTTGACTTTGCAAGGGGGATACACGACCTATCCTACCCTAGGGGTTACAGACCGGCATAACCTAGTCTCGAATGGTGCCTATGTGGTGGAATGCTCAGTCGTGTATTCCGGGTCTTCCTCCTTGTCGTCATCTATCTGAGCTTCTTCGTTACTTGAGGGAGTAGGGGGTTGGAGGAACTCTACATGGCATTGGAGGAACTCTTGACGGCAAGAACCGGTGTTGCCTTCCAGGGTCACATGAAGAACCAGCTTGTCAGGAAGTCATTCTCCTTCATGAATACTTCCACATGGTACTCCATCTTGGTGTCTACGATCCAATGCTCATGGTAGGTGGAAGTGGATCTCGGTGAAACTAGCACTTCTAGAGGCTTATCCTAGAGAAGCATGGTTAATCCGGTGGTCAGGAGGTTTTCTGGTTTAGCGGCCATTTACAAAAGTTTCGAAGGGGAGAGGTTAATAAGGAGAAAACGATCTTAGGTGTAGTGGGTTTGGAAAAACTCACAAAAGGAGAGAAGTATATATAATTTCAATATAGAGATAGTTTTGATAATAGTTTTTACCCTAACTAACAACCATGCTAACTAAGCCTTCCTACAGTCAGGATGGCTCTGATACTAGCTCTGTGGGGTCCCCGACTCATAAGTTGTGATCATTGATTGCACGTGTATAGTGATCCCAGACATCAATGCTCACTTTATACAACAAACTGAATATCAAGAGATTACATCCATTACATACCATCTGACATAAATAGGACCATTATGGTTGCGTCTTGGATAAATCATCACAATGTAAATATTCATCGATAACATGGACCCATGCCATTTGCCTTAACCCAACAGGCATTCTGACTCGGAAAGCCTCCTAGTTTGCGTGTTCTTCACCAAAGAAATCTTCTTCGTATTCTGCTCTTCCAGGCCTGGCCAAGTAAATAGCCAGGGACAAGCCAGTGAGTACGTTTGAATGTACTCACCAGCAACCCATGTTTTAGAACAAGGTGCAACAATGCATGATATAGAACTAAGTAGGTAATTCCGCAAAAAGCTAGTTTTGAGTGCAATGACATGTCCTCACAACTTGTAAAGCATGCATCATAAGAATTCAGATATCCATGTGAACAGGTTATAGATATTAACATAAACATAGTTTGGATGAACTCCAACATAATCAACATGTCAAGTATTTCGACTCACTCAAGTGGTTTTCTCCCACACGCAAACTCACACACAGGTTCTTGTAAAGAATGGATGTAACCCAAGAGCTGTTATCCAACTGCCCTTGACAGGCGGACACGGCTATTGGAATAGTTTTACGCTCTGCAGAGGTCAAATGCTTAGGTCCCATGCAAGAAATGGGAATGAATGTCAAACACCCTTCCACCGTCACTCGGCCGCAAACACTAAGATACATGTTTTTAAATTCTAGTAAATCTGAAACTCGTCTGAAATTCATGAAAACTTGGCACGCTATCAAGGAGGAGCATCAACATGTCGTGGTAATTTTTTTGTCCCATTTGGGGCAGGTTTGGGTAAGCATACTAACTAAGCAATTATGTCATCTCAGGCAAGGTATGGCGCTCCCACCCACCCACCCACCCCTAAACCCTAGGCCGCTGATGGTCTCTCCCTCCTTCCTGTGATTTGGTAAATGGCTCCGACCATCTTCTTCGGCGCTCTTTGATCTCCTCCTATACCTTTTGTGATGGGTTCCTCCTCTGGACTACCCTTGGCTTGGACTTCTCCAAGGGTAGAGTTTTTGCTAATGAGATCTACAATGCTTCGGTCCTCACAGTGCATCCCATGGAGAATTTGGGATCTTTCACCTTAGTGGTTTCTTTCAGCCGCCATGATTTTCGTCTTACAGAGTATTCAGTGGCAGCAGCTTTGGAATCTGCTTTGGGTGGATCTGCCATTGATTTTTTGGTTTCCACCATTGGTGATAAGGTATTCAGCTTTAATTTTCTTGCAAAGATGCGGGGTTTTACATTGTGGACACATGATCCTACTCCTGCCCTCAGTTTAAATGCTACTTTCATTTGTGGGGAAATGGGGGACCTAATTGGGTTCGTGAGTTTAAGATTTGGAAGAAAGAATGTGATGCTGAGTGGATTTTGGTTAGTCCTTCTAAGCGTAGGGATGCCTTGGGTCTGTTAGATATGCATAATCCACCTGCTAAATCTGGACTTAAGTCTGGTTCCTTTGTTCGCAAGAAGCTATCTTTTGCTACATTTCAAAATTATAGTGTTTGCAAGGGTTATCGTTATCATGCCTCGGCTGATTGCATTGCTGCATCTGAGGATGCGTGTTATCATATTCCTGCTGCTGAGCGTGTGGTTATCCATCCTCCCAAACCTATTAATTTGCAATGTATTGTTGCCTCGCCTCCGATCATCTTTGGATCGGTGAGCTCGTCGGTGATTCAACGGCGCCGTGATTTGGGCGATATTCCTCCTTAGGGTCCGGCACGTAATTTGCATGGTTCGAGTAGTACTGCTTTGATTGCCCATGATGGGCCCTCGACTACTAGGCCCTCTCTGCCTGGTATGGACCTTACCGCATCTCCGAATGGGTCGGGCCCGATTTCTTCGTCTCAGGATATTCCAGGGTCTCAGGAGGCACATGCGTCCTTTGAATCTTTGATTGACAATATGGTTGAGAAAGTTTTGACTTGCCCAAAGTGCTCCTTATCTGGTCATTTTGAAAAAAAATGTCCCCTCAATACTGTTTGTGCGGCTTGCACGCGTCTGGGCCATAGTAAAAGGGATTGTGCAAAGATTGCAACTGCACAGGGTTTATTTTGGAAGCCAAAATATCAGGCGCCTCCTCCGGTTCCTGATATCGGTCTCGAGTCTGCCGCCACCACCTTTGACACGGCCGCCCTGTCTAGTCCAATTACTCCTCCACCAAAAACCCCAACATCCACACCTCCGGCGACTCCTCCACCTCCTGCGTCTGCTCCGGCGTCGGGTCCCCCTACCGAGCCCATGGCGGTCTTCGCCATTGATCCCATGCGGTATGTGCCAGCGGGCCACCATATCATTGATGGTGGTGCAAATCATGTGCCTCGGACTTTCGTTTCGCCGTCGTCCCCAATTGTGAAGCGGCATGAGCAGTTCATGGTGGCAGAAGTGATGTCACTGCCGCCTACTAACCAGGTGGGAGCTGCTTGGGTGGTTGTGGTCGACCTCTTGGAGCATCGTGGAGTTCAGGTTCGATCTGCGCAGCCTTGGGTTTGTGGTGTTGGATTGTTCGAGCTGTGAGATGCTGGCGTCCGTTTTCCTCTGCTGCAGTTGCCGCCTCAGCCTCTAGGCAATGACACCTTTGTTCGTTTTCATAAGCATGGTGAGGGTGTGGTATTTAGGGGGCAACATGGTTTTTGTGATGGCTTCTTAATGTTTCTGGGAATCCCTCTTGATCTTCGTAACACTAAAAATATACGTGCTGCTGTCAACACTTTTGGAAAGTTTCAGCATTGGGTTGAAGATGATCCTTATATGGTTAGATCAATTGTATTTGTATCTTTCCCAGAAGATATCTTGGTCCCAAGAGATGTGGTGTTCACAGATTATGCTGCCTATGGTGGAGCAAAGGTTTCTTGGAATGCACCTTGTTATATTCTAGGTGCCAATTCCGCTGATCGAATGCCTCGAGATGAAGACCCAATGCCAATTGATGGTAACCCCGTCCTCTACCGGGTGCTCTGTTCCCTAACAACCACAATTTTGTGCTTCCTCCATATCCAGCGATTGGCTGGAACGACCTCCCGCCAGTGCCTCCCCCAATGCCTAATCAGGTGGATCCGGATAACTGGGGGCTGGCGCACTGGGGAGATGAAGAGGCCGATCTGCAAGGCGAGCTCAACCCGGAGCCCGTGGTTCATTATCAAGAATCAATCGTGATTGATAACTCAATGCAGCAGTCTGAATCTGAAGTTCAGTTGGTGGATCCTCCTGAGCAGTTCTTTGAGGCTAATGAATGGGCCATCGTACCTTATCAGCCGCGTGTTATCTAGTATGATCGCATTGTCATTGCCTCTGTCAAGGTTGTTTATGGGCCAGTCTTGCCGCCGTAGTTTGCCTGGAAGCGCACTTTCGAGTCTCTAATGAACTGCTGCCCTGCTTATGAGATCCCTATGCCGATGCCTTTGGTTGATTTGCAGCCCATTGTCCTGTCGAAGAGGAGCTGGGCTCTTGCTTTTGATGATGTTCAAGTTGTGTCGCATCTTTAGTGGAAAGAAGTCCAAGTTGCCAGCAAGCACAGACCTATTGCTCGGGCTCTTTTTTCTGAACCTGAAAATTCAGACAGTTCTGTCTCTGATCCTGTGGCCTCAAGCAGCTTTTCATCTGAGCCTCTCCAGGAGAGCCAGATCTCACTTTCTGCACCTCAGGAAGCTCCACCAGATGAGCTCTTTTCTTTCTCTGTTCAGTGTGATAGAAAGAAGGTGCGTCGTTGCAAGACTCTGGCTCCAACACCAATTGTGGACACTGAAGTTCACCGTTGCACGCGTGGTTCAGTTAAAAGAGATGGTTTCAAGCCAGTTTTTCAGGAACTTCAGCAGCAGCCGAAATAAAAGAAGCCTAGGTGCAAGCCCCTCACTGTGTCCCACTCTGAGGAGTCTCCACGACCAGGTTCTTCAATTGATGTGCCACCACCAACTCCTATTAGGGTGATCCAAGATATTGGCCGAGATCTGCAGAAACCTGATGAGCAGCTCACAGTGGATAAGCTTATGGCTAATCCTGGGGATGAAAGCAAGTCTTGTGGGGATGCTTAGTCTTATTTTGAGCTCTGGGGTTTGCCATGCCCTTATGATGGAAGTGGTGCTGGGCCTTTGGGTCTTTTTAAATTATTGTAATAATTTAGGCCTAAAACCTTCTTGCTTGTTGGGATTATATGACCTGTGGTGCTACTATGTAGTTTTATTTTGTTACCTTCAATTATATGGTTATTATGTGTACTTATAACTGCAAGAATTGGAGTGTGCTTTGCTGGAATGTGAGAGGGCTTAACTCACCTGCTCCAAAGCATGCTGTTACACAGAAAATTGAGGAAAGCCAATGTGTGGTTGCTTGTTTCCAAGAAACTAAATATGAAACTTTTGATATAAGGGAAATCAGGGACTTTTGCCCCAGGAAATTTGATACTTTTGCTTTCGCACCATCTGTGGGTGCATCTGGTGGGATTCTGGTGGTTTGGAATTGGTGTGTTATGCGGTGTCTTTGGTGTAAATTCAATCCTTTGCTCTGGTGGTGCGTTTTACTTCTAAGCAAAATAATGAGCAGTGGTCTTTAGTTTCTGTCTATGGGCCATGTCAGGGGGAAGCCAGGGATAACTTTGTGGCATGGTTATATAGCTTAAATATTCCAATTGATGATAACTGGTTAATCATTGGATATTTAAATTTCATCAGGTCCTCTAAAAACAGAAATTTACCAGGTGGAGATGTCAATGATATTTTTAACTTCAATGAAATTATTGGTCACCTGGGTCTGCTTGAGTTGCCACTTAAGGGGAGGTCTTATACTTGGTCTAACATGCAAGATTCCCCTTTGCTAGAGCAGTTGGATTGGTTATTTACCTCCACTAACTGGATATCTGTTTATCCTTTTACTGAAGCACTTCCTTTGGCTAGAACTGCTTCAGACCATGTGCCTTGTGTTGTGGTAATTAAAACCTCCATTCCTAAGTGCAAAATCTTCAGATTTGAGAATTACTAGGTGCACATGGAGGGTTTTTTGGAGGGTGTGCAGAAATCTTGGAGCAAACCATCTAATAAATCTCACTCCTCTGCAATCATTGATGATAAGCTGAAAACTCTCAGGCAGGACCTAAGGAGGTGGCAAACTCGTTTTCCAAGATGAAGCTGCTCATCTCTAGCTGCAACAAGGTCATATTACTGCTGCTACCTCTTGAGCACTGCGTTGGATTTCCCCGAAGAGGAGAGGATGATGTAGCAAAGTAGCGTAAGTATTTCCCTCAGTTTTTGAGAACCAAGGTATCAATCCAGTAGGAGGCTACGTACAAGTCCCTCGTACCTGCACAAAACAATAGCTCCTCGCAACCAACGCAATTAGGGGTTGTCAATCCCTTCACGGTCACTTATGAGAGTGAGATCTGATAGAGATGATAAATAATATTTTTGGTATTTTTGATATAGAGATGCAAAGTGAAAAGTAAAAGGCAAAGTAAAAACAAAGCAAGTATTAAAGTGATGGAGATTGATATGATGAGAATAGACCGGGGCCATAGGTTTCACTAGTGGCTTCTCTCAAGAGCATAAGTATTCTACGGTGGGTGAACAAATTCTTGTTGAGCAATTGACAGAACTGAGCATAGTTATGAGAATATCTAGGTATGATCATGTATATAGGCATCACGTCGGAGACAAGTAGACCGACTCTGCTGCATCTACTACTATTACTCCACTCATCGACCGCTATCCAGCATGCATCTAGAGTATTAAGTTAAAAAGCGAGTAACGCCTTAAGCAAGATGACATGATGTAGAGGATAAATTCATGCAATATGATAAAAACCCATCTTGTTATCCTCGATGGCAACAATACAATACGTGCCTTGCTACCCCTTGATCCTTTGGGAAAGGACACCGCAAGATTGAACCCAAAGCTAAGCACTTCTCCCATTGCAAGAACTACCAATCTAATTGGCCAAACCAACCGGATAATTCGAAGAGACTTGCAAAGATAACCAATCATACATATAAGATGTCAGGACCCCGATCCTAGTCACACCGATCTAGCATGTAACACATCATATCACTTTGCGGCCTCACGCACGGTATTCCCACGGGTGTCGCCTTACCATGGCCCGGGACCGTTTAAGCCTTTTGGCTCACGTATATGATAGTGTCGCTAGCATCCATATGACAAAGAACCCGGGCTGACATGGCTAGTCGTGAACCCAAAGCGGCGCTAACCCATGGGGACAGGCATACATGAATCACATCGAGCATGTCGGTCATCAACGTATAAATTCGGGATGTAGCACAGGGCTAACAGGACTCCGGTATCCCGGGCTGTAGCGAGCTAGGCAGGACTCCGAATAACACCGCGTGACATTTCCCGAAGGACAGACATAAGGCAGTGAAACACATGCCGGCCAGTCAAGTGTCCAAGCAGTAGTGTTGGGCTAGCAGGACTCGGTGAACCGGCATGTAGCGGACTACTATCGCTCGGAAGCACGAGACTACATTTCCCCATATGAGAGGCTGCCAAGGATAAACAACTAGTTTGTCGGATCCCACACATACCAAGCATTTCAAACATACACACAATATGCTCAATATATGCGAACAACATGGCATCACAACATAACTCTCTGACTCAAATATTTAATCAATAGGCTACGAGGCGAGATATTACAAACATGGCTCTCATGACCCAACACTCAAAGCATACAAGTCAAAACACAAGCGGAAGCTAAACATATGCAATCTGAGACAACTATAAATGAAAAAAGGCTGAGAAGCGACTATCTACCAGATCACGCCAAGGGCACAATATAAATGGTGAGGTAACAAGCTAACCCTCGAAGTCCAAGCGGAACTACTAAGCGAGACCAAAGTCTCTGCAAAACATAAAATAAGCAAGCGTTAGTACAAGCGTACTCAGCAAGACTTACATCGTAACTAGCTACATATGCATCATTGTCAAAAGGGGTGGTGGAGTTTGACTGCAGCAAGCCAGCTTTGACTCGGTGGCTATCCTAAACTACATTTGCAAGTAACTCTTTTGAGGTGGCGCTGCGAGTCCACATATTCACCATATCAATACACCACTTTGTGGACCCGCTCCCGTCTCCCTACGAGAACGCCATCCATAGCACTCACGCTTATCTTGCGTATTTTAGAGTATCCACTTTCACTTGTCTATGAACTGATATAGGCAACCCAGAAGTCCTTCTCCGTGGACACGGCTATTCGAATAGATCATATTAACCCTGCAGGGGGTACTTCTTCACACGCTCTCACCACTTACGCCGTTTACCACGACATGTACTCGGCAACCTTCAAGCGGAAGCCCAACGTGGGTGTCGGCCACGACCTACCTAAACACACAAGTCCTAAGTCCAGGTTTATCGCCTATTCGGGTTCCATCCATGAGTCCGCCGAGGTTTCCCATACAGCCCCGAACGATGTGTGCAGGGTTCCCGAGACACCAAACGGGCGAATCGGTACACCGGGTCACGGTGCGTACCACAACACAACCCACCCCTACGGTCAGCGTTGCGTGCGGCCCCCAGCATACTACAAACACCAGAAACTACTTGCAACTCCCGGACTGAGGACAAGGGTGGTTAAGAAGCCGAGAGGGTCCATTGATTTCGGGCCCAATGCGTGGTAATGCTGTTTCATGGATCACAAACACAGATCTCGGTTCTGAAGGCGGCTGCAATGAGACAACCCACCATGTACTCCTACATGGCCTCTCACCGCTACCTTTACCAAATCGTGTTCACACACTTAGCTCACACACGCAGATGGGACATGTTCACACAACCATTCCAATTCATTCTGATGAATCGGACCTGACTCAACTCTAAGCGATGGCAGGCATGACAACAAGCATGAATGAGTAGGCACAACATGGCTCAAACAACTCCTACTCATGCTAGTGGGTTTCATCTAATTCTTGTGGAATGACGGGTCATCACGAGGAGGATAAAGGGGTTCAGCTACATGACAAGTAACACATGAGTCGTTGTTGTCCTAATGCAGTAAAATAGAGCAGGAGGCGAGAGTGGGATTATATCGGAATGAACAAGGGGTTTTGCTTGCACAGCACTTCGAAGATAATATAGTTCTTCATCGGTGTCATCGAATTCATCATCGATGCGTCGTCTCTTGAGAGGGGACGATTCTTAGGCAAACAAGAGAGAACACAATCAATGCAATGCACATTCACATGAATGACATGTCATGTTAAGGTACTGAATTCACCTAATGCAGCAGTAATCCAAGTTAATTGAAGTGGAATTCAAACAAGGTTGAACTCCAACTCCAAATGCTAGTTCATAAATTACCTAATCATGATTCATCCTATTCAGTGATGTTAACTTGTTCAAACATGCATGATCATGGCATAAACAGATTCTTCATATTTTTCTGATCATTTTCATATATAAATTATTTCCATTGGAGTTACGGTTGAATTTCTATGAATTTTAGAAGTTTAGGACATTTTACGAAATTTCCTAAATTATATTAAATCTAGAAAACTAGTTATTGCGTCGACCCTAACGTCGATGTGACGTCGTGAAGTCAAGCGGGTCGCTGTCCGGTCAACTTCGTATTTGGGGCCCTTGGTCGATGGTTAGTTTAAATAACTAATATCGGTTAGTGTTAACCCTGTTTATTTAGTGGCCGGGCCCACTCGTCAGTGACCCAGGGGGGTCAAATCCCTGGTCAACCGGGGCTAATCCACCGGCGTCGAGTCGCCGGCGACGCCGAGCAAGCGGAGGCCTTGAGTTTGCACTACTGAGGCTTGGTTTTGCAGCGGTTTGCGGCCGGGAGGCTAGGAGTCTCGCGCATCCAACGGAGGCAACAACTCATGACGGAGTGGGCTAAATCGGCAGCGGCGGCAACTTTGCGGCGGCGGAGTTGGCGGGGAGGGATAAGGAGCTACGGTGCACTAGAGGAGGAGGCGGGTGGTGGCTCTGAGCTCACAGGGGTGCACTTGAGCAGTGGCGCCTTTCGAGGCGGGGGCTGCAGTGGCCACAGCCCGCAGCGGTGAGGAACTCTGGCGGCGATGAGCTCTCGGGTCCGGTGGTTAGTCTGGCTCTGACGCATAAGCGAGGAAGAGAGGAGAGGGAAAAGCAGCGAGGTGCTCACGGCGATGTCGTAGGGAGGGTCAGCGCTCGGGGCAGCCGGAAGGCGGTGGTCGTCGATGAAGTCCGGCGGGTCCGAGAAGGGGAAAAGTGGCGGGCGGCGCCTCAGGCGCTCGGTGTCGGGAAGCTTCAGTGAGGAGGGGGAGGAGACTAGGCGGAGCTCGGGGCATGTCGGGGAGGAGAGGGGTGACGGTGGCCGCGAGGGCAGCGAGGCGGCGACGGCGCCTTCGGTCCAGGCGAGAGAGGGAGCAGAGGAGAGGGAGGACATTCTGAGAGGAGAGGGGCGGGGTCCAAAGCGGCGCCGAGGAGGAGCTTGAGGCCCTTGGTGAGGCAAAGTGGCGGGGAGGAGGCGTGGCGAGCTCGGCGCGTCTTGCCGTGTCCCTCCTCTGCCCTCTTGGCCGGTAGGTGACGATGGCCGAGGTGGTGGTGGGCTGGGCCAAGCTGGGCCAGCGAGGGGAAAGCTGGCGGTTCGGACGCCCGGTAGGTGGGCTGCCAGGTAAGTTTCTCTCTCTCTCCTATTTCTTTGTTTTAGTTTTCTAATTTTCTGTAACTTTCGAGCTTTATTAAAAATACTAATGCTACCCCAAAAATCATGAAACTTGCTCAGCCTCTTGTTTGGAAAATATCCAACAGCAAACATTTAAGTTTATGATTATTTGAGCATTTAAAATATTTTATAGCATTTAAATGCCCAAATGCAAATACTTAATGAATTAATCCGATGACCAAATATGTCATGAAAAATGTGCGGCACCTCTGGTTCTGGTTTAAAGCATTTTTCGGAGATGATGAACATTTTCTAGAGCCATTTGAAATCACTTTGAAAAACATTTTTGGTTGAGCCTATTTGAATTCCTTTAATGCTAGGGTTTAGGCAATCCCCATTTCAATTTCATGCAATTTAAATATGATGACATGAATGTCTTAATGCAACTAGTGTCAAACAACTCTAGGGCTGTGACAACTCACCCCCACTAAACAAGAATCTACCGAGATTCAAGGCGTGAGTAAGAAGGCGGAGGGGCACAACTATCACGGTCTTCATGATCCATTTGCCTTCTCGAAGATGTTGATTCATTCCATCATCTTGGTCTTGACGTCTTGCTTTCAAGATCCTCACTCAACACGACAACGAGAAAGAAGGGAAACCCTACATGATTCGAACTTCACGAAGATCAAGTAAACATGATCGACTCACAGACTGAGATGGTGACACATCTCGAATTGAGACACAAAACTCATCGAGAGGGATGGAAGAACAAACAACGGGGTTTGATTGATGTCAACAATTCCACGCTTAGAAATATGGTAGATGGTGTC
Source organism: Aegilops bicornis (assembly GCA_021605145.1). Taxonomy (NCBI): domain Eukaryota; kingdom Viridiplantae; phylum Streptophyta; class Magnoliopsida; order Poales; family Poaceae; genus Aegilops; species Aegilops bicornis. The sequence continues at coordinate 286,016,931 of CM038671.1, forward strand.
AAGGTGGCAAGGAAATAGTTATCATGATCCCGTAACGGGACACCTCGAGAAAGGTGACGCAAAGAACTATTCCCTTAAGTGGCAAAAAGAATTAATTTTGACTTGGAGATCATTGAGACTCTTCATACCAGCCTAAGGTAATTCTAGCGATCGTTTGGTGGAGTGCAAAGGAATGGTACACCCGGACTAGAATGGATGATGTGGACTACCTTGTTGAAGACAACGCAATGGATGATTTTCTTATCATCGGAAATGGATGGGACCCATGGTAAGTCCACTGTTGAAGATGATACTAGACAACAAGCTGCCGAGGAGGGCAGCCCATAGTGAGATGGCACAAGGGCGGTGCAAGTTGGGAACGAAATGCAAGCTGTTGGAATGTTCCAACCGTCATATCTGCCTGAGATTCAGATCCGATTGGTGATGGGATACTTGGACTCAGCATGTCTGAAAAGGAAAGGTTGCAACACAAATCGATGAGATGACGTTGCGAGATTCTCGGGATATGAACTACGGTAGTGAGCTCCAAAACATGAGCGGGTTCTGCTACAAACAGGTGAACACATTGTCCCAGACAAGCATGGCCACGTGGTAGTCTTATATTAAACACTACCAAGTTCAGGTGGGGAACCATCAACGAGGATATTGAAGTCCTTGCATAAGTCATATGATTAGCTCTTATGAAGAAACTTCTTGTCCCTGAACCAATCAATCAGTGGCTTGGTGTGCTATGGAATTCATATGGAATGAAGATGATCGATCTATCAGACCATAGAATACTTCGCACGTGCATGACTGACTTGGGATGATTCCCAAGGAAACAAAACAAACCTTTCTCAAATTCATGGCAGCAACTTACACCTAAAGCACATGAATTCGAGGAAGTCACTCTTTCCATCCAAGCATAGGCTTCATGAGCGGAACACGAAGAAATGCTTACACAAGTTTCCAACACTAGGTTGATGTTCAACATGACTCATGGGGGGGAGACAAAATGCTCTTGATGGGCTCATGACAACTCATCGGAATTTCCATATCACCGGACTTCCACCATCATGTGAACACGGTAATAGTATTGGTCGAGCAAAAGATGTAATGGTGTATGCCGAGGGATCAACCACGAGTAAGACAACATTACGAGCATCGTTAGTACTGATTTGATTTGACGATAGCCCACACTCAAATCAAAGGATTGATGAGACCATAGGTCCAGCAAGCGATCACGAGGACCACTCGATGAAAATATCATCTTTCTTCAACACACACTACGCAAAAATATCCCTTTGGAGCGAACTAAGTCGTGCAAGCTTTTATCCTCCAACTCTCCAAGTTGTTGTCTAGCTTAACCAACTAGCTCGGGGATATCCAACACAGATTCTTGGAGAAAGGGTGGTTCACAAGAAACCAATTTGATCACGAGCTCAACATAACGATCGGGGACAACTGGTAATACTTCCGAAGATATTCGGAAAATCACAAACCACCGATATGTTACTAAGCTCGAGAACAACCTTGCTTTTGAGACAAGGCGATATGATCAGATGAGTGAGGACTTGACAAGATCCTAACTCATCAATCGAAGAGTGCACCGAAAATAAGGACTAGGTAGCACGATCAATCTTAGGATGATGATTTAATAACCAACATGCTAAGAATGAGGATATTGTCCATTAGCTGCCAGGCAACGAGTTGCTCGGAGTATTGATTTCACACATCACAATTCACTCGTCGGCATTCCGGTTTCAACAACTCGGAACCGAGGAATGAATAATGATGGCGAGAAGTATCACTGCATCAAGAATTCATAAGAGAAGGTGCAATTCTCATGATGTTCTGACATAAAGATGGTAACACTCCAAGGTAGAGCAGAATCAAAGCTGGATTGACATTTTGATCTCTGGAATACAACTACTTTGACCCAATCCTAGAAATAGATGAGGTCTTTGGGTTTGTTTCTCCTAGCCATTCCGAGCAGAATGGCTTGACGGACCACAAGGATAATAGATATCGATAAGCGAATGCGCACATACTCTTGGTTATCAACCGATAGAGGATGGTCGGGATACAACTAAAGAGAGCAACTCAAAGGAACATATAATTTTTCGAGTTGTGGAAGCATGGATTAGTATATCGAGCAAGGCTCAACATTTCTCCCGGATAACCCATGCAGAAAGTAGAATTGGCAGATTCACAATATGGAATGGAGAACTCCTCAAGAGTACTGATTGTGATCTTTTGGTTCAAAGAACTTACGCCATAAGCGGTTCGTACTATTTGGAAGAAGGAAATACCACGGACCTCGAGGACTATCGCAGTTACTAGTATCCTAAAGGAACTAGCAAATACTAACAATATGAAGTAGGGTGAATCTGGGTTCAAGAACCCCTGATTAGAATACCTACTAATCTAAATTGCATCATGGGATGCTTTCAAGAATAATGGCAGAATCATCACCTTTGGGGATACAAAAGCATTGCTAAATTTCTAGGTGACTTCCTAAACACCTAGGGTCATAATAATAACTCCAACATATATGTTGAGGCAGCGGAGTACCTCCACATACTAATTTGTGTGATTATTCTGGTCAAAAGGACATCGGAGCGGAAGGAAAGGATTTGCAAATGCATCGGACTATTCGAGACACAGGATGACTCGGACAGCATAACGGCTATAAATGCTCAAAATGATTTGAGACATCCTGCAAAAAGGGTGGCATAACCACTCAACATCACAATATCAAGGTTCCGAGATCAACAATTATCATATAGAAATAGTAGGAACTGAACTGGGGCTTAAAACCAACAATCTTATAAGTCTATGGATTGGTAACACGTCATCCTGATAGATAGATGAGAAGCCTAGTTCTTAAACCCCGTAGAAGAGAAGAGGATGACTCAGATCAGAAGGCCATGAGGTATAAGGAGTAAAAAGAGCCTTACGTTCCCTTCCACAATCAATTCCCTTATATAACTAAAGCATTTCTAGACACAACTTGACCAGTTTGGCTTGGTAATCCTCTGAGCGATCAGGCTCTGATACCACGCTGTCGGGACCCCGATCCTAGTCACACCGATCTAGCATGTAACACATCATATCACTTTGCGGCCTCACGCACGGTATTCCACAGGTGTCGCCTTACCATGGCCCGGGACCGTTTTGCCTTTTGGCTCACGTATATGATAGTGTCGCTAGCATCCATATGACAAAGAACCCGGGCCGACATGGCTAGTCGTGAACCCAAAGCGGCGCTAACCCATGGGGACAGGCATACATGAATCGCATCGAGCATGTCGGTCATCAACGTATAAATTCGGGCTGTAACCTTTGGGCTATGAGGACTCCGGTATCCCGGCTGTAGCAGGCTAGGCAGGACTCGAATAACACCGCGTGACATTTCCCGAAGGACGGACATAAGGAACGAAGTGAAACACATGCCGGCCAGATCAAGTGTCCAAGCGGTAGTCTTTGGGCTAGCAGGACTCCGGTGAACCGGGCTGTAGCGGACTACTACCGCTCAGAAGCACGAGACTACATTTCCCCATATGAGAGGCTGCCAAGGATAAACAACTAGTTTGTCGGATCCCACACATACCAAGCATTTCAAACATACACACAATATGCTCAATATGTGCAGATACAACATGGCATCACAACATAACTCTCTGACTCAAATATTTAATAAATAGGCTCCGAGGAGAGAGATATTACATTCATGGGTATCATGACCCAACACTCAAATCATACAAGTCAAAACACAAGCGGAAGCTAAACATGTCTGAGTACAGACAACTATAAATGAAAAAGGCTGAGAAGCCTGACTATCTACCAGATCCTGCCGAGGGCACAAGATCGTAGCTGAGGTAACAAGCTAACCCTCGAAGTCCAAGCGGAACTACTAACGAGACCAAAGTCTCTCTGCAAAACATAAAATAAGCAAGCGTGAGTACAAGCATTACTCAGCAAGACTTACATCGAGAACTAGCTACATATGCATCATTGTCAAAAGGGGTGGTGGAGTTTGGCTGCAGCAAGCCAGCTTTGACTCGGTGGCTATCCTAAACTACATTTGCAAGTAACTCTTTTGAGGTGGCGCACGAGTCCACATATTCACCATATCAATACACCATCGTGGACCCGCTCCCGTCTCCCTACGAGAACGCCATCCATAGCACTCACGCTTATCTTGCGTATTTTAGAGTATCCACTTTCACTTCTCTATGAACTGATATAGGCAACCCAGAAGTCCTTCTCCGTGGACACGGCTATTCGAATAGATCATATTAACCCTGCGGTGTACTTCTTCACACGCTCTCACCACTTACCGCCGTTTACACGACATGTACTCGGCAACCTTCAAGCGGAAGCCCAACGTGGGTGTCGGCCACGACCTACCTAAACACACAAGTCCTAAGTCCAGGTATATCGCCTATTCGGGTTCCATCCGCAGGAGTCCGGCCGAGGTTTCCCATACAGCCCGAGCGATGTGTGCGGGGTTCCCGAGACACCAAGCAGGCGAATCGGTACAGACCCACGGTGCCTACCGCAACACAACCCACCCCTACGGTCAGCGTTAAATGCGGCATACTACAAACACCGAAACTACTTGCAACTCCGGATGAGGACAAGGGTGGTTAAGAAGCCGAGAGGGTCCATTGGTTTCGGGCCCAATGCGTGGTAAGTAAGCATTTCATGGATCACAAACACAGATCTCGGTTCTGAAAGGCGGCTGCAATGAGACAACCCACCATGTACTCCTACATGGCCTCTCACCGCTACCTTTACCAAATCGTGTTCACACACTTAGCTCACACACGCAGATGGGACATGTTCACACAACCATTCCAATTCATTCCGATGAATCGGACCTGACTCAACTCTAAGCGGTAGTAGGCATGACAACAAGCATGAATGAGTAGGCACAACATGGCTCAAACAACTCCTACTCATGCTAGTGGATTTCATCTAATTCTTGTGGAATGACATGTCATCTGAGAGGATAAAGGGGTTCAGCTACCATGACAAGTAACACATGAGTCGTTGTTGTCCTAATGCAGTAAAATAGAGCAGGAGGCGAGAGAGTGGGATTATATCCGAATGAACAAGGGGTTTTGCTTGCACAGCATACGAAGATAATATAGTTCTTCATCGGTGTCATCGAATTCATCGTCGGTACGTCGTCTACTGAGAGGGGACAGTTACCGGCAAACAAGAGAGAACACAATCAATGCAATGCACATTCACATGAATGACATGTCATGTTAAGGTACTGAATTCACCTAATGCAGCAGTAATCCAAGTTAATTGAAGTGGAATTCAAACAAGGTTGAACTCCAACTCCAAATGCTAGTTCATAAATTACCCTAATCATGATTCATCCTATTCAGTGAGGTTAACTTGTTCAAACATGCATGATCATGGCATAAACAGATTCTTCATATTTTTCTGATCATTTTCATATATAAATTATTTCCATTGGAGTTACGGTTGAATTTCTATGAATTTTAGAAGTTTAGGACATTTTACGAAATTTCCTAAATTATATTAAATCCAGAAAACTAGTTATTAAATCGACTGACGTCGATGTGACGTCGTGAAAGTCAACTGGGTCGCTGTCCAGGTCAACTCGTATTTGGGGCCACTGGTCGATGGTTAGTTTAAATAACTAATATCGGTTAGTGTTAACCCTGTTTATTTAGTGGCCGGGCCCACTCGTCAGTGACCCAGGGGGGTCAAATCCCTGGTCAACCGGGGCTAATCCACCGGCGTCGAGTCGCCGGCGAGGCCGAGACGGCGGAGGCCTTGAGTTTGCACTCTGAGGCTTGGTTTTGGGCCAGCGGTTTGCGGCTTCGGAGGCTAGGAGTCTCGCGCATCCAACGGAGGCAACAACTCGCGACGGAGTGGGCTAAATCGGCAGCAGCGGCAACTTTTCTTGCGGCCGGAGTTGGCGGGAGGGATAAGGAGCTACGGTGCACTAGAGGAGGAGGCGGGTGGTGGCTCTGAGCTCACAGGGGTGCACAGCACGGTGGCGCTCGAGGCGGGGCTGCAGTGGCCACAGCCACGGCGGTGAGGAACTCTGGCGGCGATGAGCTCTCGGGTCCGGTGGTTAGTGCGGCTACGGCGCATAAGCGAGGAAGAGAGGAGAGGAAAGCAGCGAGGTGCTCACAGCGATGTCGTAGGGAGGCTCAAGCGCCGGGGACGACCGGAAGGCGGTGGTCGTCGATGAAGTCCGGCGGGTCCGAGAAGGGAAAAAGTGGCGGGCGGCGCCTCGGCGCTCGGTGTCGGGAAGCTTCAGTGAGGAGGGAGGGAGACTAGGCGGAGCTCGGGGCATGTCGGGAGGAGAGGGGTGACGGTGGCCGCGAGGGCAGCGAGGCGGCGGCAATGGCGCTTCGGTCCGGCGAGAGAGAGGGAGCGAGAGGAGGGCGTTACGGACAGAGGAGAGGGGCGGGGTCCAAAGCGCCGAGGAGGAGCTTGAGGCCCTTGGTGAGGCAGGCGAGGCGGAGGAGGCGTGGCGAGCTCGGCGCGTCTTGCCGTGTCCCTCCTCTGCCTCTTGGCAGAGGTAGGTGACGACCCAGCGAGGTGGTGGTGGGCTGGGCCAACTGGGCCGTGAGGAAAGCTGGCGGTTGGACGCCGGGTAGGTGGGCTGCCGTAAGTTTCTCTCTCTCTCTTATTTCTTTGTTTTAGTTTTCTAATTTTACGTAACTTTCAGAGCTTTATTAAAAATACTAATGCTACCCCAAAAATCATGAAACTTGCTCAGGCCTACTTGTTTGGAAAATATCCAACAGCAAACATTTAAGTTTATGATTATTTGAGCATTTAAAATATTTTATAGCATTTAAATGCCCAAATGCAAATACTTAATGAATTAATCCGGTGACCAAATATGTCATGAAAAATGTGCAGCACCTCTGGTTACGGTTTAAAGCATTTTTAGGAGATGATGAACATTTTCTAGAGCCATTTGAAATCCTTTGAAAAACATTTTTGGTTGAGCCTATTTGAATTCCTTTAATGCTAGGGTTTAGGCAATCCCCATTTCAATTTCATGCAATTTAAATATGATGACATGAATGTCTTAATGCAACTAGTGTCAAACAACTCTAGGGCTGTGACATAAGAATTCAGAGAATATTCAAATATTGTTCATAGATAAACTTGATCATAAACCCACAATTCATCGGTCTCAACAAACACACCGCAAAAAGAAGATTACATCCAATAGATCTCCACGAGAGAGGGGGAGAACATTGTATTGAGATCCAAAAGCAGAAGAAGCCATCTAGCTACTAGCTATGGACCCGAAGGTCTGAAGTAAACTACTCACACTTCATCGGAGGGGCTATGGTGATGATGTAGAAGCCCTCCATGGTGGATGCCCCCTCCGTGAACTCCTAACAGGCCCCTAGATGGGATCTCATGGATACAGAAAGTTGCGGCGGTGGAATTAGGTTTTTGGCTCCGTATTTGATCTGTCGGGGGTACGTAGGTATATATAGGAGGAAGGAGTACGTTAGTGGAGCAATAGGGGGCCCACGAGGCAGGGGGCGCGCCCTAGAGGGCGCCCCCCACCCTCGTGACCGCCTCTGTTACTTCTTGGAGTAGGGTCCAAGTCTCCTGGATCATGTTCGGTGAGAAAATCCCGTTCCCGAAGGTTTCATTCCGTTTGGACTCCGTTTGATATTACATTTCTTGAAACACTGAAATAGGCAAAAAACAGGAATTCTAGGCTGGGCCTCCGGTTAATAGGTTAGTCCCAAAAGTAATATATAAGTGGAAATTAAAGCCCAATATAGTCCAAAACAGTAGATAAAGTAGCATGGAGCAATCAAAAATTATAGATACGTTGGAGACGTATCAGGCATCCCAAAGCTTAATTCACCTGCGTCCTCGAGTAGGTAAATGATAAAAAAAGATTTTTTGATGCGGAGTGATACTTTGTCATAATTTCAATGTAAATCTTCTTAATTGTGGTATGAATATTCAGATCTGAAAGATTCAAGACAAAAGTTCATATTGACATAAAAATAATAATACTTCAAGCATACGAACTAAGAAATTATGTCTGCTCAAAATAACATGGCCAAAGAAAGTTATCCCCACAAAATCATATAGTCTGGCTATGCTCCATCTTCCCCACACAAAATATTTAAATCCTGCACAACCCCGATGGCAAGCCAAGAAATTGTTTCATACTTTAACATTTTCAAAACTTTTTCAATCTTCACGCAATACATGAGCGTGAGCCATGGATATAGCACTATATGTGGAATAGAATGGTGGTTGTGGAGAAGACAAAAAGGGAGAAGATAGTCTCACATCAACTAGGTGTATCAACGGGCTATGGAGATTCCCATCAATAGATATCAATGTGATTAAGTAGGAATTGCCATGCAACGGATGCACTAGAGCTATAAGTATATGAAAGCTCAACAAAAGAAACTAAGTGGGTGTGCATCCAATTTGCTTTCTCACGAAGACCTAGGGCATTTGAGGAAGCCCATAATTGGAATATACAACAGAAGTCCTATAATGAAAAATTCCCACTAGTATATGAAAGTGACAAAATGAGAGACTCTCTATCATGAAGATCTTGGTGCTACTTTGAAGCACAAGTGTGGTAAAAGGATAGTAGCATTGTCCCTTCTCTCTTTTTTCTCATTTTTTTATTTGGGCCTTTTCTCTTCTTTTTTTGGCCTTTTTTTCTTTTTTTTTTCTTTCATTTTTCGTCCGGAGTCTCATCCCGGCTTATGGGGGAATCATAGTCTCCATCATCCTTTCCTCACTTGGGATAATGCTCTAAACAATGATGATCATCACACTTTTATTTTTCTTACAACTCAACAATTACAACTCGATTCTTAGAACAAAGTATGACTCTATATGAATGCCTCCGTGATGTACGGGATATGCAATGAATCAAGAGTGACATGTATGAAAGAATTATGAGCGGTGGCTTTGCCACAAATACGATGTCAACTACATGATCATGCTAGCAATATGACAATGATGGAGCGTGTCATAATAAACGGAGCGGTGGAAAGTTGCATGGCAATATATCTCGGAATGGCTATGGAAATGCCATGATAGGTAGGTATGGTGGCTGTTTTGAGGAAGATATATGGTGGGTATATGATACCGGCGAAAAAGTGCACGGTATTAGAGAGTCTAGCAATGGTGGAAGGATGGAAAAAAGTGCATATAATCCATGGACTCAACATTAGTCATAAAGAAATCATATACTTATTGCAAAAATCTAGAAGTTATCAAAGCAAAGTATTACGCGCATGCTCCTATGGGGATAGATTGGTAGGAAAAGACCATCTCTCGTCCCCGACCGCCACTCATAAGGAAGACAATCAATAAATAAATCATGCTCCGAGTTCATCACATAACGGTTCACCATACGTGCATGCTATGGGAATCACAAACTTCAACACAAGTATTCTTTAAATTCACAACTACTCAACTAGCATGACTATAATATCACCATCTTCATATCTCAAAATAATTATCAAGCATCAAACTTTTCTTAGTATTCAACGCACTCAAAAGAAAGTTTCACATATCTTGAATACCAAGTATATTAATATTAAGCAAATTACCATGCTATTAACGACTCTCAAAATAATCTAAGTGAAGCATGAGAGATCAATAGTTTCTTTGAAACAAATCCACCACCGTGCTCTAAAAGATCTAAGTGAAGCACTAGAGCAAAAATTATCACGCTCAAAAGATATAAGTGAAGCACTATGAGCAAAACTATCAAGCTCAAAAGATATAAGTGAAGCACATAGAGTATTCTATCAAATTCCAATTTATGTATGGCTCTCTCAAAAGGTGTGTACAGAAAGGATGATTGTGGTAAACTAACAAGCAAAGACATAAAATAATACAAGTCGCTCCAAGCAAAACACATATCATGTGGTGAATAAAAATATAGCTCCAAGTAAATTACCGATGTAAGTAGACGAAAGAGGGGATGCCTTCCGGGGCATCCCCAAGCTTTGACTTTTTGGTGTCCTTGGTTTATCTTGGGGCTGCCATGGGCATCCCCAAGCTTAGGCTCTTGCCACTCCTTGTTCCATAATCCATCAAAAGAATTTACCCAAAACTTGAAAACTTCACAACACAAAACTCAATGAAATCTCGTAAGCTCCGTTAGAGAAAGAAAACAAAAGACTACTTTAAGGTACTGTAATGAACTCATTCTTTATTTTTATTGGTGTTAAACCTACTGTATTCCAACTTCTCTATGGATTATAAACAATTTTACTAGCCATAGATTCATCAAAATAAGCAAACAACACACGAAAAACAGAATCATTAAAAAGCAGGCTATGTAGTAATCGTTAACTAACGCAAACTTCTGGAACTCCAGAAATTCAGCCAAAATAGGACAACCTAGGAAATTTGTTTATTGATCAGCAATTGGAATCAGTATTTTATCACGTTCTGGTGATTTTTAACAATTGTTTTCGTGAACAGAAAGATTCTGGAAATTACAGCAAGATCAAATAACTATCATCCAAGAAGATCCTATAGGTCTAACTTGGAACAAACACTAATTAAAACATAAAACCACATCTAAACAGAGGCTAGATGGATTATTTATTCCTAAACAGAAGCAAAAGCAAAAAAACTAAAAATAAAATTGGGTTGCCTCCCAACAAGCGCTATCGTTTAAGGCCCCTAGCTAGGCATAAAAGCAAGGATAGATTTAAGTATTGCCATCTTTGGTAGGCAATCCATAGGTGGCTCTCATTATAGATTCATATGGTAATTTTATTTTCTTTCTAGGGAAGTGTTCCATGCCCTTCTTTAAGGGAAGTTGGAATCTAATGTTCCCTTCCTTCATATCAATAATTGCACCAATCGTTCTAAGGAAAGGTCTACCAAGAATAATAGGGCAAGAAGGATTGCAATCTATATCAAGAACGATAAAATCTATGGGAAAATAATTCCTATTTTCAACAATAAGAACATCATTAATTCTTCCCATAGGCTTTTTAATAGTGGAATCCGCAAGATGCAATTTTAGAGAGCAATCATCAAAATCACGGAAATCTAGCAAATCACACAAGGTTTTGAGGATAGTAGAGACACTAGCACCCAAATCACACAAGGCATGAAACTCATAATTTTTAATTTAATTTTAATAGTAGGTTCCCACTGATAATAGAGCTTTCTAGGGGTATAGACCTTCAACTCAAGTTTTTCTTCATAAGATTGCACCAAGGCATCAACAATGTGTTCGGTAAAGGCCTTATTTTGACTATAAGCATGAGAAGAATTTAGCACGGATTGCAACAAGGAAATACAATCAATTAAAGAGCAATTTTCATAATTAAATTCCTTGAGATCCAATATAGTGGGTTTTGCAACATCTAGGTTTTTATTTCTTTCAATCCCACATTTATCAATTTCATCATCAAGATCTAAAAACTCCGAATTCTTAGAACGCCTTCTAGGTAAAGGAAGATCGTATTCAGTTTCATCAAGATTCATATTGCAAAACAAAGATTTAATGGGGGACATCAATAACTTTTTGATCTTCATCTTGTTTTTCATAGGAATTGGAAGAACACGCTTTAATAAAGGCATCTTTAGAAGCACGCATCCTAGCGGTTCTTTCTTTGCACTCATCAATGGAAATTCTCATAGCTTTGAGAGACTCATTGATAGCATGCTTAGGAGGAATAGATCTAAGCTTTAAAGAATCAATTTCAAGAGAAATTCTATCAACGTTCCTAGCCAAATCATCAACTTTAAGCAATTTCTCCTCAAGCAAAGCATTAAAATTCTTTTGCGAACTCATAAATTCTTTAACACTAGTCTCAAATTCAGAGGGCATCTTATTAAAATTTCCATAAGAATTGTTGTAGGAATTTCCATAATCATTAGAGGAATTACTAGGATAAGGCCTAGGATTAAAATTCCCTCTATACGCGTTGTTACCAAAATTATTCCAACCAACAAAATTCACATCCATAGATTCATTATTGTTCTCAATAAAAGTAGATAAAGGCATATCATTAAGATCAGAAGAAACACCCTTAGTAGCAAATATTTTCATAAGTTCATCCATCTTTCCACTCAAAACATTAATTTCTTCTATCGTATGCACTTTTTTATTAGTAGATCTTTCGGTATGCCATTGAGAATAATTAACCATAATATTATCTAGAAGTTCAGTAGCATCTCCTAGAGTGATTTCCATAAAAGTGCCTCCGACGGCCGAATCTAAAAGATTTCTAGAAGAAAAATTCAATCCGGCATAAAAGTTTTGTATAATCATCCACAAATTCAAACCATGAGTAGGGCAATTACGTATCATTAATTTCATTCTCTCCCAAGCTTGTGCAACATGTTCATGATCAAGTTGCTCAAAATTCATAATATCATTCCTAAGAGAGATGATCTTAGCGGGAGGAAAATACTTAGAGATAAAAGCATCTTTGCACTTGTTCCAAGAATCAATACTATTTTTAGGCAGAGATGAAAACCACGCTTTAGCACGATCTCTAAGCGAAAAAGGAAATAGCTTCAACTTAATGACATCTTTTTTCTTTTGCATATCACATAAATCAACGAAGCTATTCAGATGAGTAGCGGCATCTTCACTAGGAAGGCCGGCGAATTGGTCTTTCATAACAAGATCCAACAAAGCAGTATTGATTTCACAAGATTCAGTATTGGAAAGAGGAGCAATCGGAGTGCTAAGGAAATCATTATTATTGGTATTGGCGAAATCACACAATTTGGTAGTATCTTGAGCCATCGCGACAAACAAGCAACCCAACACACGAGCAAACAAAAGGCAAGCGAGAAAAAGGCAAATGGGAAAAAGAGGAGGAGATTGGGAAAGAGAGGACGAATAAAACGGCAAGGGTGAAGTGGGGGAGAGGAAAATGAGAGGCAAATGGCAAATAATGTAATGCGGGATATAGGGATTGTGATGGTTACTTGGTATGTAGACTTTAACGGCGCCAGAAGTGGCTTGTTGTTAGGAGTCCAAGTCTTGACTTGCTCTTGCGTAAGCCTCCCCGGCAACGGCGCCAGAAATTCTTCTTGCTACTTCTTGAGCACTGCATTTGATTTCCCCAAAGAGGAGACGATGATGCAGCAAAGTAGCGTAAGTATTTCCCTCAGTTTTTGAGAACCAAGGTATCAATCCAGTACGAGGCTACGCACAAGTCCTTCGTACCTGCACAAAACAATAGCTCCTCGTAACCAACACAATTAGGGGCTCTCAATCCCTTCACGGTCACTTACGAGAGTGAGATCTGATAGAGATGATAAATAATATTTTTGGTATTTTTGATATAGAGATGCAAAGTGAAAAGTAAAAGGAAAAGTAAAAACAAAGCAAGTATTAAAGTGATGGAGATTGATATGATGGTAATAGACCCGGGGGCCATAGGTTTCACTAGTGGCTTCTCTCAAGAGCATAATTATTCTACGATGGGTGAACAAATTACTGTTGAGCAATTGACAGAATTGAGCATAGTTATGAGAATATCTAGGTATGATCATGTATATAGGCATCACGTGTGAGACAAGTAGACCGACTCCTGCCTGCATCTACTACTATTACTCCACTAATCGACCTCTATCCAACATGCATCTAGAGTATTAAGTTAAAAACAGAGTAACGCCTTAAGCAAGATGACATGATGTAGAGGGATAAATTCATGCAATATGATAAAAATCCCATCTTGTTATCCTCGATGGCAACAATACAATACGTGCCTTGCCGCCTCTTCTGTCATTGGGAAAGGACACCGCAAGATTGAACCCAAAGCTAAGCACTTCTCCCATTGCAAGAACTACCAATCTAGTTGGCCAAACCAAACGGATAATTCGAAGAGACTTGCAAAGATAACCAATCATACATAAAAGAATTCAGAGAAGATTCAAATATTGTTCATAGATAAACTTGATCATAAATCCACAATTCATCGGTTTCAACAAACACACCGCAAAAAGAAAATTACATCGAATAGATCTCCACGAGAGAGTGGGAGAACATTGTATTGCGATCCAAAAAGAGAGAAGAATCCATCTAGCTACTAGCTATGGACCCAAAGGTCTAAAGTAAACTACTCACACTTCCTCGGAAGGGCTATGGTGATGATGTAGAAGCCCTCCATGGTGGATGCCCCCTCCAGCGAAGCTCCGGAACAGGCCCCAAGATGGGATCTCAAGGATACAGAAAGTTGTGGCGGTGGAATTAGGTTTTTGGCTCCGTATTTGATCTATCGGGGGTACGTAGGTATATATAGGAGGAAGGAGTACGTCGATGGAGCAACAGGGGGGCCACGAGGCAGGGTGGACGCGCCCTAGGGGGTCGCCCCCACCCTCGTGACTGCCTCTGTTACTTCTTGGAGTAGGGTCCAAGTCTCCTGGATCACGTTCGATGAGAAAATCACGTTCGAAGGTTTCATTCCGTTTGGACTCCGTTTGATATTTCGTTTCTTGAAACACTGAAATAGGCAAAAGCGACAATTACAGGTTGGGCCTCCGGTTAATAGGTTAGTCCCAAAAATAATATAAAAGTGGAAAATAAAGCCCAATATAGTCCAAAGTAGTAGATAAAGTAGCATGGAGAAATCAAAAATTATAGATACGTTGGAGACGTATCAACTGCTAGATAACTTGGAGGAGCTCATGCCTTTGTTTAGGCAGGAATTTAATTTCAGGAAAATTGTCAAACTGCATTTGGAAAAATTGTTGCATCTGAAGATTTTGTACTAGAAGAAGAGATGTACTATTAGGTACATCAAAGTGGGTGAGGAAACACTAAAGTTTTCCATGCCATGGCTATAGAAAGGTTTAGGAGAAACTCAATTGCTAGCTTGCAACAGCCTGATGGTACTGTTATTTCTGATCACTCTCAAATGGAAGGAATGATCTGCAGTGCTTTTAAAGGAAGGATGGGAGTTTCAAGAGGTATTGTCATGGGTTTTGATCTGTCTGTCCTGATACAACATGTGCGTGGCCTTGAGGTTTTGACAAAACCCTTTACAATTGAGGAAATGGACCTGGTTGTCAAACATATGCCCATTGATAAAGCCCCTGGACTAGATGGTTTCAATGGCCTCTTCTTCAAGAAGTGCTGGCACATTATGCTTTAGCTCAGGATTTTTTGATGGTAAAGCTAGCTTGGAAAACATAAATGGGTCTTTCATCACTTTGATTCCTAAGAAACTTTCACCTGAAGTGGTTGGGGATTACAGGCCTATTTCATTGACTGGCATGGGTATAAAGTTTCTGTCCAAAATGGTAGAAAACAGATTCCAGGAATTGATAATGATGTGCATCCATAAAAATCAGCATGGTTTCATCAAGTCTAGGACTATTCAAGACTGCATTGGGGGACCTTGGAATATTTGCACCAGTGTCATCAATCCAAAAGGCCCATTTTGATTCCCAAACTAGATTTTGAGAAAGCTTTTGACTCGATTGAACATGAGCAGATCATGAAGCACAAGGGTTTTAAAGACAAATGGATTAGTTGGGTGAAATATCTTTTGTCATCTGGGACCTCCTCTGTTCTGCTTAATGGTGTGCACAGGAAAAAATTTATGCAGAAAAGGTGTTAGACAAGGAGACCCAGTATCCCCTCTTCTTTTTGTTCTTGCTGTAGATCTCTTGCAATCTGTGGTCAATGATATGCATATCAGAGGGGAAATTAAGCTGCCTATTCCTTGTCATGACAAGGACTATGCAATTGTGCAGTATGCTGATGACACATTGATTGTGGTACCTGCTGATGAAGCACAACTTTTGGCTCTTAAGAAAATGTTGCTGGTTTTTTCTCAGTCAACTGGCCTGGAGGTTAATTACCACAAATATTCTATGATCCCAATAAATGTTTCCCAGGAGGAAATTCAAAGATTGGCATCCATTTTTGGTTGTCAAGTGGGAACGATTCCCTTCACGTATCTAGGTTTACCAGTTGGAACATCCAAACCTGCAATGTCTGATGTGTTGCCTCTGGTTACTTGCATGGAGAGGAGAATGTCTGCTAGTTCATCTTTCCTAGCTCAGGGAGGTCGACTGCAATACTTAAATTTTGCTTTGTCCTCCTTACCAATCTTTTTCCTCTGCAGTTTGCTTATTGCTCCTGGTATTTTGAAGCAATTGCAGAGAATTCAACGGCAGTGCTTGTGGAGGAAAAAATAGGCAGGAACCTGCTCCTTCTCTGGCTGCTTGGGATCTGATTTTTAGACCCAAAAACAAAGGAGGTCTTGGCATTCTAGACCTTGGTTTTCAAAATGTGGCCCTCTTACTGAAGCATGTCAATAAGTTTCTCAACAAGGCTGATATTCCTTGGGTACATCTCATTTGGAACTCTTATTATCATGAACTTGTCCCACAAGGAACCTCTCCATGTGGGTCTTTCTGGTGGAAGGATATTCTCAAACTCCTGGATCAATTTAGAGAAGTCACATGGGTTAAAGTTAATGTGGGTGACACTGCTCTTTTCTGGCAGGATAAATGGCATCTTGGAAACCCTGTTTTGCCTTTGCAGCATAGGTTTCCCAGGTTATTTTCTTATGTCGAAGATGCTCTGGTCTCAGTCAAGGATGGATTTTCTGCCCCTGACCTGATCTCTTGGTTTCATCTCCCACTTTCTGAGCAGGCGCACAATGAGCTTCTGGTTCTGAAATCTCTTATGCAGAATCATGAGAGGAATCCTGATCTGAAGGATGTTTGGTCTTGGCATGGCTCAAGAAAACCCTATACTCCCAAACAGTTTTATGTATCCAGGTTCACTAATCATACTTTTAACCTTGTCTTGACTTGGATTTGGAGGAGTTGCTGCACCATGAAGATCAAGGTCTTTGCCTGGATGCTAATAATGGATAGGCTCAACACTAAGGATATGGTGGAAAGAAGGCATTGGCATATAGATGATGGAGTTAATTGTGTGCTTTATGTCATGATCACACCGGGGAAGATAGGGATCATCTTTTCTTCAACTGTAATTTTAGTCAGAGGGTTTGGAATTTTCTCCAGATTTATTGGGAGGCTGGGAATGACATGGGCCAGATTGTGCTCAATGCTAAGAGAAAATTTGCACACCCTTTCTTTGCTGAAGTGGTCTTCACTGCTTGCTGGAATATCTGGATCATCAGAAATGGAAAAGTTTTTAGGCATGAAAGGCCCAGTTTTAATAGGTGGAGAGGGGCTTTTGTAAATGATATGCTTTTACTTTCTCATAGAATCAAGGTGAGGTTCATGGAAGGCCTGGTTAGATGGGTCTCCTTTCTCCCTCCTTAAATGTATTTTCTGTTTCCTTTTTCCTTTTTAGCTACTCCTGGTAGCCTTTGTAATCTTTTGTAATTCTGTTTTTTAAATCAATAAATGGCTGTGGGGGCTTTCCCTATAGTGTTCAGTCAAAAAAACAAGCCTGATGGTTTTGGTAGGGAATGTGCCACCTTTAGGGACGAGATGATATACGTCGGCTCTTATTGCTTTCAAAAAATTTCTAGCCTCAACATAGACAACAGGAGTGTTGTGTTAAGTTTTTGAATTTTTCGCGGTTCGTCTGGACATTTAATACAATAACTGGGTTTTCTACGCATTTTATGTGCATAATTCAAATTTGAACTACATGCACATGCTCCAGTGCATATAAATTGGTTGGAAAATCAAATATGTGTCCTTGGTTGCATGCTTAGGTCCCATGCAAGAAATGGGAATGAATGGCAAAAACCCTGCCACCGTTGCTCGGCCACAAACATTGAGATACCTGGTTTTTAAATTCTAGTAAATCCAAAACTCGTCTGAAATTCATGAAACTCGGCATGCTATCATGGAGCAGCATCATCATGCCGTGGTAAATTTTTTGTCCCATTTGGGCAGGTTTGGGTATAAGCTTCTCACAAACCAGAGCTTATCACAACAAGCCTAATGGTTTCGGTAGGGAACGTGTCGCCTTTGGGGATGAAACGAGATCCATTGCCTCTTATTGCTTTAAAAAAATTCTAATGTCAACATAGAACAACAGGAGTGTTGTGTAAAATTTTGGTATTTTTGGGGTTCGTTTGGATATTTTTATACATTAACTGGGTTTTCTAGGCATTTTATATGCATAATTCAAATTTCAACTACATGCACATGCTGGAGTGCATATAAATTGGTTGAAAAAACAAATATGTGTCCTTGGTTGCATGCTTAGGTCCCAAGCAAGAAATGGGAATGAATGTCAAACACCCACCTTACCGTCACTTTCGACGCAAACATTGAGATACCTGGTTCTTAAATTCTAGGAAATCCAAAACTCGTCTGAAATTCATGAAACTTGGCATGCTATGATGGAACGACATCAACATGTCGTGGTAAATTTTTGTCCCATTTGGGGCAGGTTTGGATATAAGCTTCTCACAAACCAGAGCTTCTCGCAACAAGCCTGATGGTTTGGGTAGGGAACGTGCCACCTTTGGGGATGAAATGATATATGTTGCCTCTTATGGCTTTCAAAACATTTCTAGTGTCAACATAGAACAACAGGAGTGTTGTGTTAAATTTTGGAATTTTCCGGGGTTAGTTTGGACATATTTATACATTAAGTGGGTTTTCTATGCATTTTTTGTGCATAATTCAAATTTGAACTACATGCACATGCTCCAGTGCATATAATTTGGTTGAAAAATCAAATCTATGTCCTTGGTTGCATGCTTAGGTCCCATGCAAGAAATGGGAATGAATGTCAAACACCCTACAACCGTTAGTCGTCCGCAAACACTAAGATACCTGGTTTTTAAATTCTAATAAATCCAAAACTCGTCTGAAATTCATGAAACTTGGCATGCTATCAAGGAGTAGCATCAACATGCCGTGGTAAATTTTTTGTCCCATTTGGGGCAGGTTTGGGTATATGCTTCTCACAACAAGCCTAATGTTTCGGTAGGGAACGTGCCACCTTTGGGGACGAAACGATATCCATCGCATCTTATTGCTTTCAAAAAAATCTAGTCTCAACATCGCACAACAGGAGTGTTGTGTTAAATTTTGTAATTTTTCGGGGTTCCTTTGGACATTTTATACATTAACTGGGTTTTCTAGGCATTTTATGTGCATAATTCAAATTTGTACTACATGCACATGCTCCAGTGTATATAAATTGGTCAAAAAATCAAATCTGTGTCCTTGGTTGCATGCTTAGGTCCCATGCAAGAAATGGGAATGAATGTCAAAAACCCTGCCACCGTCACTCGGCTACAAACATTGAGATACCTGGTTTTTAAATTCTAGTAAATTCAAAACTCTTCTAAAATTCATGAAACTTGGCATGCTATCTTGGAGCGGCATGAACATGTCGTGGTAAATTTTTTGTCCCATTTGGGGCAGGTTTGAATATAAGCTTCTCACAAACTAGAGCTTCTCGCAACAAGCCTGATGGTTTGGTTAGGGAATGTGCCACCTTTGGGGACGAAACGATATCCATTGCCTCTTATTGCTTTCAAAAATTTTCTAGAGTCAACATAGAACAACGGGAGTGTTGTGTTCAATTTTGGAATTTTTCGGTGTTTGTTTGGACATTTTTATACATTAAGTGGGGTTTCTAGGCATTTGATGTGCATAATTCAAATTTGAACTACATCCACATGCTCTAGTGCATATAAATTGGTTGAAAAATCAAATCTATGTCCTTGGTTGCATGCTTATGTCCCATGCAAGAAATGGGAATGATTGTCAAACACCCTACCACCGTCACTCGGCCACAAACACTGAGATACCTCGTTTTTAAATTCTAGTAAATCCAAAACTCGGCTGAAATTCATGAAACTTGGCATGCTATCAAGGAGCACCATCAACACGCTGTGGTAATTTTTTTGTCCCATTTGGGGCAGGTCTGGGTATAAGCTTCTCACCACAAACCTAATGGTTTCGGTAGGGAACGTGCCACCTTTGGGGAATGAAAGCGATATCAAAGCCTCTTATTGCTTTCAAAAATTTTCTAGCCTCAACATAGAACAACATGAGTGTTGTGTTAAATTTTGTAATTTTTGGGGGTTCGTTTGGACATTTTATACATTAACTTGGTTTTCTAGGCATTTTATGTGCATAATTCAAATTCGTACTACATGCACATGCTCCAGTGCATATAAATTGGTTGAAAAATCAAATATGTGTCATTGATTGCATGCTTAGGTCCCATGCAAGAAATGGGAATGAATGTCAAGCACCATGCCACCGTCACTCGGCCACAAACATTGAGATACCTGGTTTTTAAATTCTAGTAAATTCAAAACTCATCTGAAATTCATGAAACTTGTCATGCTATCATGGAGAGGCATCAACATGCCGTGGTAATTTTTTTGTCCCATTTGCGGCAGGTTTGGGTATAAGCTTGTCACAAACCTGAGCTTCTCACAACAAGCCTGATGGTTGCGGTAGGGATCGTGCCACCTTTGAGGACGAAATGATATCCGTTGCCTCTTATTGCTTTCAAAAAATTTCTAGAGTGAACATAGAACAATAGGAATGTTGTGTTAAATTTTGGAATTTTTGGGGTTCGTTTGGACAATTTTATACATTAAATGGGTTTTCTAGGCATTTTATGTCCATAATTCAAATTTGAACTACATGCACATGCTCCAGTGCATATAAATTGGTTGAAAAATCAAATCTTTTGTCAGGACCCCGATTCTAAGTCACACCAATCTAGCATGTAACACATCATATCAGTTTGCGGCCTCAAGCACGGTATTTCCACGGGTGCCACCTTACCTGGCCCGGGACCGTTTGCGCCTTTTGGCTCACGTATATGATAGTGTCGCTAGTATCCATATGACAGAGAACCCGGGCCGACATGACTAGTCGTGAACCCAAAGTGGCGCTAACTTACGGGGATAGGCATACATGAACTAGCATCGAACGTATCGGTCATCAGCTGTCACATCCCTAGCTTCTGGCAATTCGCTGGCTAGCCTCACGAGTGTCATCATGTTTAAGTTTCAAATGAACTTGAAATGGGGATTGTTTAAACCCTAGCATAAAAGTAATTCACTAGGTTCAACTAAAATATTCTCAGTGAATCCAAATGGCTTTCAAAAATGTTCATCATTTCTAGAAAATGCTAAAAGCAATAACCAAAGGTGTTGCACATTTTTCCATGAAATATTTGGGCTCTGAATTAAATCATATAGTATTTGCATTTGGGCATATAAATGCTATTAAATATTTTAAATGCTCAAATAATCATAAACTAAAATGTTTGTTGTTGGTTATATTCCAAACAGTGGCATTGAGCAGTTTCATCATTTTTGGATCTGTTTAACTATTTTTAATAAAGACCTAAAGACTACAGAATAATAGAAAAGAGAAATAAATGGAAAGAACAGAAACTTACCTGAGCCAACTCACCTATGCAGCCACCTAGCGGCCCAAGTGGCCGGCCCAGCCACCTGGCCCCCTCCCCTGTCGTCTTCCTCCTCTGTCAGGAGGACGAGTGTGTGCTCGACATGCGCGCACCATCGTGCGGCCACCTCCTGCTTGCGTCTTCGCCCTGGCCTCTTCGGGTGACGCCATGCAGCCCCCCCCCGACCTCTCTCTCACTCTCCCCGAGCTTTCCCCTCCTCTACTCTCTTTCCTCACGTGCCCGAGCATCATCGTCGCTGCCGCTTGCTGTCGTCGTGGCCACAGCCACTGCCTCGCCTCGCCGAAGCGCTCAGAAGCTCCGCCTCGACCCCCTCTTCCTCCCCACCGAGCCACGCCCCACCGGAAGCCCTGCAACGCCGTCCTCGGCGCCATCTTCGTCCTCTGCACCGACAGCCGCTGTTGCTCGATTCGCCACCCATAGAGCATCCCGGCCTCGCCCTCGCGCTCGTTGGACTCGGGTGAGCCGCTAAACCGTTCCCCTCTTCTTCCCATGTCGTTTGGCCGCTCTAGCCGATGTTTCTGCCGGACCTGAGAGCTCGCCGCCGCACAACCATGTCGTCATCGTTGTTTCAGACGTTATAGCTCACAGGAAAGCACAATAACATGCTCAACAGTTCCCGAGCAAGCCAACGCCACCACCCGCACCCCCTACCGAGCCCTACAGCCTCGTACCGACCAACCCCGTGCTCCGGCCACCGCAGCCAAGCTCGCCGCCGCCGACTCCGTCCACCCCCGACGGAACCATGGCCACCAACGGAGGCGTCTGGCTCCCCTCTTTCGTACTCGCTCTCCCGCGCATCGAATGGATGCCCATAGAGCAAACCCGCCGCGGGCACCGCCGCGGTCTATGGTCGCCGGCGGTTAAACGCCGGCAGCTGATGTGGCGCCATGAACTTAGGTGCTAATCTTGTTTAGTTAGTGCCTGTGTCCATGACATGTGGGTCCCCGAGCCCAATTAGTTTAGTCTAACTTCCTGTTTAGGTTAGTGCTAATCTGGGTGGACCCCACGTGTCAGCTTTGACTTTGGTCAAGTCAACGTTGACCGGTCCCACCTGTCATCCACCCCAAACCAGCCTGAGACACTAATGTATGGGTCCCACTGGTCAGGTTTGACCCGAGTTGTGCCCCGTTGATCTGCTGACGTCATGATGATGTCAGGCTGATGCAGTAATTCTTTTCTGGAATTTAAATAAATCTTAAATGATTTGTTTAATTCAGAAAATATCCAAAACTTTGAAAAATAATAGAATTAATCTATAGCTCCAAGTAAAATAAGTTATATATGAAAAATTATCAGAAAAATTCAAGGAATATATTTATGGCATTTGCATGCATGTTGGAACAACCTAAGATTGCTGTATATGGCAATTTTCATAATTGGCATTTAAATAAGCACATATGAAGTTTGAATTTGAACCCTTGGTTCAAACCAACTTCATTTAATCTGGTTTCTAGTTGCATTAGCTCAAACGACAATATATTGCTATGTCATGATCATGCATCATATTGTTGCATTGCATTGATTGTGTTCTTCCTTGTTTGCCGGTAATTGTCCCTCTCGATGAGCGATGTTCCGACGATGAGTTCGATGACACCGATGAAGAACTATACTATCTTCAGAAGTGCTAGGCAAGCAAAACCCCCTTGTTCATTCCGATACAATCCCACTCTCTCGCTCATGCTCTCTTTTAATGCATTAGGACAACAATGATTCATCTGTTACTTGCTGCGGTAGTTGAACCCCTTATCCTCTGCATTACCTGTCATTGCCACAGTAAATAGATGAAACCCACTAGCATGAGTAGGAGTTGTTTGAGCCCTGATGTGCCTACTCATTCATTCTTGTTTGTCATGCACACTCTTTGCTTAGAGTTGAGTCAGATCTGATTCATCGGGGATGAATTGGAATGGTGATGAACATGTCCTACTCTGTGTGAGCTAAGTGTGTGAACACGATTTGGTAAAGGTAGCGGTGAGAGGCCATGTAGGAGTACATGTGTGGGTTGTCTCATTGAAACCGTCCTCAGGAACTGAGTTCTGTGTTTGTGATCCATGAACAACTACTACCACACGTTGGGCCCTGAAATATGACCCCGCTCGACTTATTAACTGCCTTGTCCTCTGTCCAGGAGTTGCAACTAGTTTCTGGTGTTTGTAGGATATGTGTTGGAGGCTGTACTTAGTGTCGACCCTAGGGGTGGGCTATGATGCGGTAGATACACCATGGCACGGTGTACCGGGCGCCCGTTTGGTGTCTCGGGAACCCTGCACACATCGTTTGGGGCTGTGAGCGAAACTCCGGCCGGATCTCCTCGCGGATGGAACCCGAATAGGCGATAAACCTGGACTAGAGACTTGTGTGGTTTGTTAGGTCGTGGTCAACACCCACGTCGGCTTTCGCTTGAAGTCTGCCGAGCACATGTTGTGTGCAGACGCTAAGTGGTGGAAACATGTGTGAAGAAGTACACCCCTGCAGGGTTATAAATGATCTATTCGAATAGCCGTGTCCATGGTAAAGGACTTCTGGGTTGCCTATAACAGTTCATAGACAAGTGAAAGTGGATACTCTAAAACTCGCAAGATAAGCATGAGTGCTATGGATGGCCTTCTCGTAGGGAGACGGGAGCGGATCCATAGTGGTGTATTGGTATGGTGAATATGTGGACTCGTGTGCGCCACCTCAAAAGATTTACTTGCAGTCATAGTTTAGGATAGCCACTGCTTCAAAGCTGGCTTGCTGCAGTTAAACTTCACCACCCTCCCCTTTTGATACTGATGCATATGCACATAGTTCTGATGTAAGTCTTGCTGGGTACATTTGTACTCATGTTTGCCTATTTTATGTTTTGCAGAGAGACGTCAGTATCGCTAGTAGTTCCGTGTGGACTTCTACGTTTAGCTTGATACCTCAGCTACGATCTTGTGCCCTCGGCAGGATCTGGTAGATAGTCAGGCTTCTCAGCCTTTTTCATTTCTAGATGTCTGTACCCAGACATGTTAAGCTTCCGCATGTGCTTTGAATTGTATGCTCTGAATGTTGGGTCATGAGACCCATGTTTGTAATATCTCGCTCCTCGGAGCCTATTGAATAAATACTTGAGTCGTAGAGTTATGTTGTGATGCCATGTTGTATTTACACATATCGAGCATATTGTGTGTATGATTGAAATGCTTGGTATGTGTGGGAAACGACAACCTAGTTGTTTATCCTTGGTAGCCTCTCTTATGGGGAAATGTAGTCTTGTGCTTCCATGAGCCATAGTAGTCCGCTACAGCCCGGTTCATCAGAGTCCTGCTAGCAGCACTACTGCTCCGGAACACTTGACTGGCCAGCATGTGATTCACTTTGTTCCTGTGTCTTTCCCTTCGGCGAAATGTCACGTAGTGACATCCGGAGCCCTGCCTAACTTTGCTACAGCCCGGTTCACGGAGTCCTGTTAGCCAGTGCTACAACCTGGATTCGCACGCTGCTGACCGACATGATCGATGTTGATTCATGTATGCCTGTCCCCATAAGTTAGTGCCACTTTGGGTTCACGACTAGTCATGTCGGCCCGGGTTCTCTGTCATATGAATGCTAGCAACACTATCATATCGTGAGCCAAAAGGCATAAACGGTCCCGGTCCACAGTAAAGGCGACACCGTAGAATACCGTGCGTGAGGCCGCAATGTGATATGAGGTGTTTCCGGCTATATCGATGTGACTTGGAATCGGGGTCCTGACAGCATTGGTATCAGAGCTTGACTGCCTATAGGATTACCAAGCCAAACTGGTCGAAGTCAAGTCTAGAAATGCTTTAGTTATATAAGGGAATTGATTGTGGAAGGGAACGTAAGGCTCTTTTTACTCCTTTACCTTATGCCCTTCTGATCTGAGTCATCCTCTTCCTTTTCTACGGGGAATAAGAACTAGGCCTTCTCATCTATCTATCAGGATGACGAGTTACTATGATAGAGACTTATAGGATTGATGGATTTAAGCCCCAGATCTGTTTCTACTACTTCCGTGTGTTCATAGTTGGTCTCGGAATCTTGATATTGTGCTTCTAAGTGGTTATGCCACCATTTTTTTGCAGGATGTCTCAACCCATTTTGAGCATTTACAGCCGTTATGTTGTCCGAGTCATCCCAGGTTTCTATCTAATCTGAAGCATTTGCAAATTCCCTCTTCTCGTTACCGATGTTCCTTTGGGTCAGTTTCACCACACAATCGGTGAGTTGAGGTACTATGTTGCCTCAACATATATGTTGGAGTTATTATTATGACCCTAGGTGTAATCTACCAAGTTTTATTTTCCCCGTGTGATGATTCTGGCCATCATTCTCGAAAGCATCCCGTGATGTTATTAGTTAGCACATATTTTATTCCTGGGTTCTTGAAGCCGAGATTCACCCTACTTACCTCATGTTGTTAGTGTTGCTAGTTCCTTTAGGATATTAGTAACCTATGTGATAGTCCTCGAGGTTCGTGGTACATCCTTCTTCCAATTACCATGAACCATTCTTGGCAGGAGTTCTTTTGAACCAAAAGGTCACGACAAGAGTGATCTTGATGAGTTCTCCATTCTATATTGTGAATCTGCCAGTTCGTACCTTTCTACATGGATTATCTAGAAGAAATGTTGAGCTTCGCTCGACATACTAATCTATGCATCCACAACTCAGAAAACCGTATGTTCCTTTGGGTTGTCCCTCTTTAGTTGTATTCTGACCTCCGTCTATCAAGTGATAGTCAGGAATAGTTTTGCCATCGTGTTAAATGCGATGCCCATTATTCTTGTGGTCCGTCAAGCCATTCTGTTCTGGAATGACTAGGAGAAACAAACTCGAGTACCTTATCCATTTCTAGGATTGGGTCAAAGCAGTTGTATTTCGCAGATCAAAATGCAATCCAGCTTTGGTCAGTTCTACCCTGAAGTATTACCCACTTTATGTTAGGAATGTCATGAGAATTGCACCTTCCCTTATGAATTCTTGATGTAGTGATACTTCTCACCGTCATTATTCATTCCTCGGTTCCGTGTTGTCGCAACCGCGTCGACAAGTGAGCCGTGATGAGTGAAATCAATACTCCGAGCAACTCGATGCTTGGTAGTAAATGGACAATATTCTCATTCTTAGCGTGTTGGTTATTGAATCATCATTCTAAGATAGATTGTGTTACCTAGTCCTTATTCCTGGTGCACTCTTCGATCAATGAGTTAGGATTATTCAATCCCTTGCTTATTTCATCATGTCGTCTTGCTTTGAAAATAAAGATTGTTCTCGAGCTTAATAACATATCGGTGGTTCGTGATTTTTCGAATATCTTCTCGGAAGTATTACCAGGTTGTCACCTGACCGCTATGTTGAGTTTGTGATCAAGTTGGTTTTTCCATAAACCACTCCTTCTCTAAGAATCTGTGTTGGATACCCTTGAGCTGGTTGGTTAAGCCAAACAACAACTTGGAGAGTTGGAAGATAAAAGCTTGCCTAACTTAGTTTGTTCCAAAGGGATATCCTTGAGTTTGTGTGTTAGTTGAAGAAAGATGATATCTTCCTCGATTGGTCCCTGTGATCAGATGTTGGACCTATTGTCTTATCAAAACTTTGATTTGAGTATGGGCTATCGTCAAATCAAATCAGAACCAACGATGTTCGTAATGTTGTCTTACTCGTGGTTTTTCCTCGAGCATACACCGCTATATCTTTTGTTATGACCAATGCTATCACTTGTTCACATAATTATGGAATTCCATTTATATGGAAACCCGAATGAATTGTTGTTGAGCCCATCGACAACATTTCTATCTTCTCCATGATTCGTGTTGAACATCCAGCTAGTGTTGAAAACTTTGTAAGCAATGCCTTCGTGTTCTGTTCATGAAGCTTATGCTTGGATGGAAGAAGTGACTTCCTCGAATTCATGTGCATTCTATGCAATTTGCCACCATGGATACGAGAAAGATTGTTTTTGCTTCCTTTGGAATCATCCCAATTCAGCCATGCACGTGTAAAGTATTCTGTGGTATGTTAGACTGATCATCTTCGTTCCATATGAATTCCTAGCACCCAAGCCACTGGTTGACTTGTTCAAGGAAAAGAAGTCTCACTACAAAAAAAGACACATCCGTGACATTTTGGGCCGAACGAATTTTTTTTCTATCATACATATGACACTTCTATGACGATAATTGTGACAAAACCCGGTATCATCATAGATGTAGTGGGCTCCTACTTCTATGACAAAAAATCATGACAGAAAATGGGCTTTTCGTCCTCGGCAGGCTGGAGACGCAGCTGCATGACATTCTTTGGGACGTCCATGACGGAAAAAACCGTTGTAGAAGCGAGGGGGAGGAAAATTTCGGGGAGTTCCCGGTTACGGTAGGAGGTCCGGGGCCGAGCGATGCGCGTTTCTCTCGTACACGTACGCGCGTGTGTGCGAGGCGTTGGCTCTAACTGAACCCGAGAGAGAAATTGGGCTCTAAATGAACCCGAGCGATTGCACTGCAAGCTATGTGTTACTGAACCCGAGCGATCGATCGATAATCGTTAATCAACCCGACCGAAGCGATTCGCCCGCTCTGCCGCTAATCAAGGCGATCGATGCTGCCTCTGGATGAACAGTAAGCGTTGCGGGATGGGGGGCAAGGGGTTGGATTAATAGTGAGCGGTGGGGGTGGATGAACAGGACCCCGATCGATCGATCCGGTTGGGGCTGGATGAACTGGACCACCCCGTGGAGGGCTGGATGAACAGGACCACCCTGTGGAGGGCAGGATGAACAGTAGATAGTGGAGGGCTGGATGAACAG
The DNA here is from genome assembly GCA_021605145.1 of Aegilops bicornis. Taxonomy (NCBI): domain Eukaryota; kingdom Viridiplantae; phylum Streptophyta; class Magnoliopsida; order Poales; family Poaceae; genus Aegilops; species Aegilops bicornis. The sequence goes on from CM038671.1 coordinate 286,045,121, forward strand.
TAGCCCGTGGAGGGGTGGTTGAACAGGAGCCCGTGGAAAGGGCTGGTTGAACGATGGCCGGTGGAGTAGCGGCGGTGGAGGCTGGATGAACAGGAGCCCGTGGATGAACGGTCGCAGGTGGAGGCTGGAGGAGGTCGATGGTGGATGAACAGTAGCTCGTGGAGGCTGGAGGGGGTCGACGGTGGAGATGAACAGTATCCCCTGGAGTCCCGTTTTGTGCTACGCCACACCCTCCCGATGAACATGACCCCGTTTCGATCGTAGGAGGTCCGTTTCGTCCGTTTTGCGGTACGCCACACCACTCCCGATCAACAGGACCCCCGTTTCGACCGTAGCGCTCCAACACAAGTCCATTTCGTCCGTTTTGCGGTACGCCACACCCCTCCCGATCAACAGGACCCCCGTTTCGACTGTAGGAGGTCCGTTTCCTCCGTTCTGCGGTACGCCAGGCCTCGTTTCCATCCCTGTTCCGTCCAAGCCCTCCTGATGAAAACGACCACGCATTCCGTTCCGACCCCGCCGGTTGGCTCCCACGCGTTCCGTTGCCTCCCGATGAACACGACGCATTCCGTTGCCTCCCCATGAACACGACGCGTTCCGTTGCCTCCCCATGAACACGACGACGATGCTGTTTCTCCATTCCGACCCAGCCATGTCAACGAGCCCTCGCCAGACGTGCGTGTCGTGAGTAGGCGTTCGAGACCCCGCCCGTATGTACACATACGTGGCCGTATTTTCTTTCTTGCACCCTGGCCGCCTCTACTACGACACGTGCGCGCCTCTACATCCACCAGTATATATGTACGTACACGTTCGCGACCAGAATGACAATGCTACGTACGCTTCGACCAGGTGGTCTCGACCATCAGGCACTTCCTTGCGTGCGAAGATGTAGCTGGTGGGTCCCAGCAGTCAGGGGGCGAATCGTTTTTTTTGCCTGGACGCACTTCCTTGCATGCGAAGGTGTAGCTGGTGGGTCCCAACAGTCAGGGGGGAAATGTTTTTTTTGCAAAATACGGTGGCCCGTCCTGTGGGTCCCCGCTGTCAGGTGGAGGAAAAATTATTTTGCACCTAATAAGGAGGCAGTTCCTTCTTTGCGGCCATGGACCCGGTATCGGCCTCTCCACGTCTGATCCACGTCCGATGGAAGTCGTTCCTTGACCACATTGACCACGCCCGCGCCGAGAGCACCGAGGCGGTGGACGGCCAGCGAGCCTAGGAAGGGGACGACGCGGAGCCAGTGAAGACGCAGCAGTGGATGCCCACGCGGAGAGGAGTATGAGGGTTCACTTGTTCGGCTGCGATGTGAGGCTGCCGTCGTCACAGGGCCTGGCCAGCGGTGGGAATAGTAGGGGGCAGTGAGGCCTCCGTGGCAGCTCAACCAGCCACGGGAGGCAGGAGCAGGTGGCATGACCGGCGCTGCTTTGGGCGGCTGGAGCAAGAAGACCAGAGGTTGAAGAAGCACTACGGCCGTTGGATGGACATCGTACGGTCACTGCAGCTAGAATCGTTTATATTGACTAAGTTGACAAAGCCCTTGGTACGTCAACTTAGTAGGCCCTAAGTCGACTTCGAAGCAGTGCGCCCCAAATGTCAGGGGCAGGAATCATTTTTTGGGCGGGTGAAGCTAGAATATCCAAGATTGAAGAAGAAGCACGACATCCGTTGGATGGACATCCAACGACCACTGCTGCTAGAACCGTGTGTTGACTATAAGTTCACAAAGCCTTGCATACCCGTCAACTCTGTTTTTTTTAGGGACGCGTCAACTTAGTAAGGCCAGAAATGTGTGGCAAAGAACTTATAGCCCATTTGAGATTTGTAAGAATGTGTAGCCCATTTTTGAATTCTAATGGAATTTACTACAACCCATTTACAGTTTATTAAAAGTACAGCCGATTTCAACCAACCGTTCAAAACAGAATTCAATAAAATTTCACACATTTTGATGGGATCCGAAATATTTTTATCTCGAAATTTCTAGTCATATTAAATACAATTTCAATATAAATTTATATTACGTAAAAATCCAACGAAACATTGGGCTCGCAACAATTAATGAAATTAAAAATTTCAATATCCAAAAATAATATTTTATAAAGTAATCACGTGTTTGGTGCATTGTTTTATAGTTACTGCCCAGTTTTTATAATTACATCCCATCTATTATTTCTTAAAGCCCATTTTCTTGTTAAGCCTAATGCATCCCTCCTAGGAAAGATTTGCAGCCCAGAGGGGCAGAGAATAACAACTTAACCTTGCACAGGTATTCCTAAAAAAGTATAGCTGGGCTAGCCATTTTCAGCTTGAAAAAAATTAATATCCTGGGCTGGATATCGGCACAGGCTAGACGGGCCATAGCCCGTCAATTTAATACCTGCAGCGATGTTTTCATTGTTGTTCGTGAGGAGAAAAATTAATAAGCGGGCTAAAATCAAAAAACTCTGCAGTGCTCACACCTCAAAAACACAAATACTGCTCGAGCTGCTTGGTCCCAGATGTCGGCCGCTTCTTGTGCAATTTTCTCGTTTATTGACTACTACTTAGGTTGACAATGGTGTGGGACCGTGATGTCAGGAAACCAGGAGTAAGAAAAATAAATTACTCCAGCGAGCGCTTCCACCTCTGCCTCGTTGTCTCCCGTGGAAACCCCTTTCCTCCCTTTTCTTTTGCTCGGGCAAGGACAAATGCATGCAGCACGTCCATGCGGTTATTAGGAAAGAAATTAAAGCGCTTTGCATGCTATGAATTATGATGGCCTGCATGGGTAGCTAATAAGGCATCCTCTTAACTGTTGTGATTAAATGTTGTGTTTAGAAGAGAGAAATATTCTTCTTTTCCACCACTCTGCTTGCACCTAGGTCGTGATGCACCTTCTAATACGACTTATTCACCTAGACGGAGGGAGTATAGTTTTATACATATATATATAATAAGGAGGCACTTGCGTACGTGAGGCTATAGACCTGGTGGGTCCCCATTGTCATCCTCTCCAAGTAAAGTCATCTCCTCACCCGCGCGCGCTTTCCGCCCGAAATAGTCAGCGACGCCCTTCCCGCTTCCCAGTGCAGGAGATTGCTCCACCTTCAAACGACACAAGTGCCGTCCGTCCGTCCATCTGCCACCCACATTAATGATACGCGGTTGACGAGGCGGCTACTCCGGCGCCACACGTCCGTCCCTCTGCCCGCCCACCATTGCTATATAAACTGTTGCGCCGTCCATAGCCGCAGTCATCCGCATCCGTTCCTTTTCTCTTGTCCACACCACTACTGCCCACCATGGCTTCCTCGTGCTCCAGCACTCTTTGGGACGGGCGGACGACGCACCACAAGGAGATGGCAGCCATTGCTGCCGACCGGCTGGCCGGCAGGCAGCTGGAGGACGACGACGTCCCAATGGAGAACATGGTAGTCAACGATCCGGCGCCAACCCCCTCCTCCACGCCATCCTCGCTGATGCATTGCACCATGACCATCGGCGAGGCCCATGCCCAATATATGGACAGTGCGAGGCAGATGCGTCAGGAGCAGTTCCGGGAGGCGCAGGCCGACGCCGCCTACAACCACCATCTCCTCCAGGAGCACCTGCAGGCGGAGGAGCAGATCGCCGTGGAGCTTGGCGGAGCAGGAGGCGCTGCTCGACTCGTACCGCTCTGCCCGCAAGGGCCGCCACGAGCGCTGGCGGTACCGCATGCGGGTGGCGGAGGCTACGGCCGCCTATAAAGAGGCTAGCAAATAGGGCGATGAAGCAGGAGAGGCGCTGTTTGGCGAGACCGAGGACGAGGCAGAGGACAATGCCGGCTCCGACGAGTCCCCGCTCCACTGGTGTCGACGAGGCCCTGCTCCGCCGAGGCCCCGTGGCGCCAACAATGAGGCAGAGGACAATGCCGGCTCCGACGAGTCCCCGCTCCGCTGGCGACGACGAGGCCCTGCTCTGCCGAGGCCCCGCGGCGCCAACAACGAGGCAGAGGACACCGCTGGCTCCACCGAGACCCCGCTCCGCCAACAACAAGGCAGAGGACATCGCCGGCTCAGCCGAGGCCCCACCCTGCCGGCATCGTGGGGGAGGATTTCCACAACTCAGCTGAGGCGCCGCCCGCCGGCAACGAGACAGAGAACATCGCCAGCTCCGCCGAGGCTCCGCCCCGCTGCCAACGAGGCCGCGCCACACAGAAAACGAGGAAGAGTAGAACACGGTAGGTCGCTGCCGCTCGGGTCCAAGTAAGGCCACCGCTGCTACCCTCCGGTTGAAGCCAAGCTAGGCGGGTTAACCATTGACGGCCGGTTAGCTTCTTGGCGGTGACGTGAAGTCGGAGAGCTGTGCTTGAGAAGGACCCTTCTTCTCCTTAACTGCTGGTGCAGTTGGCTGACTGACACGTGGGCCCAACAGGCCACATGTCAGTTATGCAACTGCACCTGCAGTTTAGTCACTGAAGCTTCTGTTCGGCTCAGCGGGACACAGGTGGGTAGCTTCGGTTAATTATACCTCCAGCGCACCCCTTTTTAGTTGAAGAATGTATGAAATGTAATGAAATACGACCGTGTATGAATGAATTTATTTTGATTATTTCGAATTCCTGTATCACTGGCATTGGATGAACATGCAAAACAATACGTACTAGCATTATTCCCAGGGTGATCACTTCGTTTGCAGCAGTTTCACATGTACTCCCTGCGGTCCTTTCTAGTCTGCATACAAGTTTTGTCTGCAGTAAAAGTATCTCTACTTTGACCAATCTTATACAAAAAAGTATGCAGTTTCACAATGTGCGAAGTAAAAAGGAACAGAAGGAGTACAAAGAGTTTGAGCAGCTTTTTAGCGTTTCTGTACATTGCCATCAAACACACAGGCCTGGCAATTCATAGAGAACATTCAAAACAATCGATGATTATGCATCTCACCGACTCACATGTCAGATGCAATATTTGACAAGGTTGTCCCATTCGAAAATATCAAACACATGTCTTGCTAAAATTAATGAGCAAAATTTGACAAGGTTCTCCCATTCAAAAATATCAAATGCCTACGATTGTGGAATGGGCAGGGTTTGCCATCAGTTCGTACATTGACATGGCACCTCGTGCTAAATAAACCAGCTGTTCTTTTTGTGCAGTTCCACCAAAATCAACCAAATTCGCGTGTAGCTTGTATGATTTTGCAATGCCTTGAACTTATCGGCACCTCCTTTCTTGTGGTGGAAATGAATGCTTCGATGTATTCATGAACATTTTGTGCAGTTCCCATTGAAATCAAGCTGAGCACCCCTGTTTGCACAAATACAAAAAAGTGATTAGTATAAATAAAGCAAACTATACTATGAATTGAGTTTCAACAGGCACATACATGGTCCATGTAGAGCACACTTTTAGAAAAATGGAACTCACCAGAAAGAATCCTAGAACAACATTGTACTCGCGCATCACAGCAAAAAATGGAGATTTTGTCAGTCCTTCTGAGCTGAAGTTAGTTTGGTCTTGTGGGGAGTAATGTAACCATCCTTCAACTGCTCCTTATGATGCTAAGATAGATAGGGCTTCTTCATCCTGGCATAATCGGAGGAAGGTGATCCTGTTGTGCAAAGACAAGAGGACTACTAAATGCTAGCATCACTGGTTGCTCGAAAAAAGGAAACGAAATATTTAAAATAGCACAGATGAAGCACTTCCCAAGGACAATACCACTTTTTCATGACAGTATCTAAACAGTAGCACAACACCAATAGAGATGACAAAGCTCAATCATATGGATGAAATCGGTGGTAGTACCAACCTTTGTCAGGAGGCTTATTGTGTAGAGCATACAGATGAAGTAATTCTCCGGAACCATCTGTTGCTATCTGCGGTGGTGGCCAGGCTTACTATATACTCCTCGATTAGTTTAATGTTTCCAACATCTTCTTGTGCAGTTCCACTAAAATATATGGTATCTTCAAAGAAGATCCCTGTTTGCACAAGTAGATATAATTACCTATTACATTAAGAGTGGCATCAAATCAATGACAAAACAATTGCTCGTTCCAGCCATAGCAATAAATTAAGATGCCAAACTATGTCATTACTTGTGTCATCACAGTTCTAGTGCTACATTACAGTACCGGGAGTTGATTTTTGTTTTTCTTCCGCTTGTTCTTCCCCTTCATCACTTGGTTTAATAACATACAAGCTTCGCCTTCAATGTAAGATTTGGCATGTCAATTAGGGAGCACAAGTATAGTACTAAACTTAATTTTCTGATGAAAGTGCCAAAATACAGGCCATCAGTTGTGAAATATCCTTATCTTACCTCAATGGGATATTACGGTGCACATACAGATTGGAAGTCTTGTCTCCATTTGTGTATTTCACTAAAATCAAGCAACATAATCGTACAAGTAGCACAACATATGAATGCACACTGCAGAATCATGTGAAAAAAGGCTAGTACTGACCTCTCATGATGCGGAATTCAAACAACTCACAAGAAGAAGATCTGAACCAAATTCGCCTTAACGGATATGAAGTAAGATCTCCTCTTGTGCAGTTCCACTAAGATCAAGCAATCAAGCAACGTTGTCGGTGTGACATTTTGGTTGAACTGCACAAAACACTCTTAAAACAAAAGTGCTTTGTGCATTGCAACAAAAGGTCACAATGGCAACGAGGTGAAGCAGATAACCCTATTTACACAGAGGTGCAAAGGAAACAATCAGTGGTCAATAACGGTGGATGACACAGAAGCCAACAAAAAGAAGCATCTACCTTATCTAAATGGGAAAGAAAGAAAGACAGTAGCATTTATCAAACGGTGGCATTGATTAATATTAACATAGAGATTATATTAACAATAAAATTCGTTAAACATGTAATTTGCTTTTAAGCGTGGCATTGCATCAATTTTCCAGCGGCATTATTAGAGGGTGTTTGTTTACAGGGCGTTTTGGTGTAGGGACTAAAAACTCCGTGTCAGTCCCATCTAAACCAAACAGGAGGGACTTTTAGGGACTAAAAGTGGGCATTTGGGACTAAAGAAAGAAGACCCCGAGGGAGTCTTTTTGGGACTTTTTCCAACAGTTGCCCCTACCACGCATCGCACCTTGTCTCTATTAGTTCATTACTAGGGGTAACATGGTCTTTTAGCATGTCATTTAATAACCTCTAGTCCATGTTTAGTCCCTGGAACCCAGCAGGTAGGGACTAGGGAGTTTTTAACCAAACATGGCCTTAGATTAACAACATCTAATGAGTTGCACGGGACAGTGGACGCACCAGCACCATGTGCATCTACCGATGTACTGTGCTCATGCACAGTCCGTTGCAACAAAGAACAAACAACCAAGGAGCATATTTGTGTTGGTCCCAGTTTTGTTATCTTTAGACACCTTTCCCAATGTGAGCGCAGCAAATCTAGTCCTGCTCAAACTCTACAGCCTTGTCCCTTCCTTTCCTTTTTGAACTAGTACTTTCACCCCTTCCTTTCCTCTTTGAACCACGTCCTAGATTTATGCGATACAACTTTCCCCACTACTTTCCCCCATTCCTTTCCTCTTTGAACCACGTCCTAGATTGATGCTATACAACTTTCCCCCTTCATTTCCTCTTTGAACCACGTCCTAGATTCATGCTATATACAACTTTTCGCACTACTTTCCCCCACTCCTTTCCTCTTTGAACCACGTCCTAGATTCATGGTATACATGCAGCTAGAGCAATGCATGTGGAGTAAGTAAATTATACCTTAAGGTTCTTGGGGCGTGGTTCGGTAGGCGACGGGACGACAGCGAAGAAGAAGGGGTCGGAGGCCCTCTCGCTCCGCCGCTAGGTGGAAAGTGAACAGCTGCGCCGGTAGTCCCTCGCCGACGGCGACAGCGTTAAGCCTCCTTCCCTTGCCGGCGGACGGATCCTGCCGGCTCTTTGAGCAGCAGTGAGGGGAGAGAGAGGCCAACGAAGTCTTGTTTAGATCTGGAGAGGGCGAGAGAGTGTGAAGAGAGCAACTACAAGCGCTGAGGCTCCAGCATGAGAGGGCGAGAGAGTGTGAAGAGAGCAATTACAAGCGCTGAGGCTCCAGCGTGTATATATATACTGGAGAGAGAGTGTGAAGCGTGCAAATCCTAGAAAACATTTTTACCAGTCAAAGAATCCTCCTGGTACATATTATGTGAAAGTGTAGTTATCAAACCAGAGACATCAAGTTTGATGAGCGAACAGGCTAACTAGCTACTCAACCCTCCTGTTATGTTCAACGAGAGGGAAATAACCTTTTATACATTCCTGCATTCGTGTGACACGCATGCCGTGTTTTTTTTGTGCGTGTGGGAGTCATTGGGATTTCAATCATAATCGTGTCATGTGGCTTTGGTGGTAAGACTATCCACAGTGGTGCATAAATTAATTAGAAAAGTTAAAAGCGCCAGCGGTGTATCTTAGCTCACACATCTCGCTACTGCTCGGGAACACTGTCCAATTGATCCCTCTGTTCACTCACGTACTATTTTAAGTGAATCCTTATTATAACATGCACACAAATTTTGGGCACTTGTATTCGACTTATGTCGGTGTGCCACCATATCTCGCATACTTACTACTCCCTCCGTCTAGGTGTAATAAGTCACGTTAGAAGGTGCAACGGGACCAAGGTGCGTGCGTGTGCGTGTGTGTGTGTGTGTGTGTGTGTGTGTGTGTGTGTGTGTGTGTGTGTGTTTAACAGCATGTGTGTGTTAGAGAGAGTGACAGATCGACCTACTCCTACAGAGAGATGTTTTGTAGTGTACGATTTTAGGCGCGAGAGTCGGTGCATCCTCTCGTTTCCGGGCATGTCCGGTAGGGACATCTTGGACAGCTGCCACGCCCGCCTCTCGACCAGCTGGCCCACCCAAAGCCCCTCCATCACCCAGCGCTTCCCGTCTGAAGCGGTCAGCGCCGCTCCAAAGAATCGGTGCTGCATTCATGCCGGGCAGAAGCGGACGCGACCTCTTCTTGGCGCAAGAGTGATGGTTTCTTCGTCCGTCAATTCTTTGTTGGGTCTATGTGATTTGTGGCTCATTGGTCTTTATTATCGAGGTGGTAGGACTGCTTTGGATGTCCCACGCTTTCGGCGAAAGGAGGTAGGAGTATACTACTACTAGATTACAATTTTCTCCATTCTTACAAAGGTGGGCGTGCAAGAGCAGTGAAAACACGCAGGCTGAGTGATTACATGGCCCACCTCACACTATCACCGTGCGATACCTAACTCTTTACATAGTACTCCCTCCGTTCCTAAATATTACTAGATGAGTCCCCGCGCGTTGGCGCGGAACAGCCAAGTCCTAAAAAATGATCGCATGACAAATGTGGTAGCCAAACTAAATAAACTCCCATCATCATTTAGTTCATCCCACGTAAGGAAAAAAGATCAGCCAAGTCCTACTGCATAATGGGACTTAAAAGCTCACTTACATGCATGCTACCGGTGCATGCTTGCATGCAGACATGTTGATGTGATTTAAAACCCACTCACATGCATCTGCCATGGTATTTCTACATGCTTGCATGTGGCTTAGTGCGGAGCCTCTCAACGTCTAGATCAGATGGCTATTATGGACTGATTTACTTCATCTAACGGCTACATCAATTTTGATGACGTGGCTCAAGGAGAGGATAGAGAATTCCTAGTAGTGGGGGCTAGCTATTACTAGTAGATAAGTCTTTGTAGAGATTCCACTACGTACGGAACAAAATGCATGAATCTACACTTAAAATGCATCTATATACATCCGAATGTGGTTCATGGTGAAATATCTACAAAGACTTATATTTAGGAACGGAGGAAGTACTAGTATAGTACGTCGTAATTTATCGTGAGATAAATTTGTACAATGCTATGAAGCTTCCAGCTTCTGTTACATGTATCTTTCGTCCAAGGTTTCCCGTTGCAACATTTCATCAAATACAAAGGAGACTAACATGCATGCTATTGCATCTCAATGATTGACATATCATAGCAAATATGTACTCCCTCTGTTCCAAAATAAGTGTCTCAACTTTGTGCAAACTTTAGTACAAAGTTGTACTACTACTAAAGTTGACATTTATTTTGGAATAGAGGCAGCTAAAGAAAAACGATCCATGTAGTCCCTAGCCCTTGAACTGTGAACCCTGACCAGGCTTCAATTTGCTGGCAACGTTTGAGGTTCCTAATAAATGAAGTTTGCAAAGAAGTAGAGAAATATCCACAGGGAGTGATGTGGGCAGCTGGAGCAGTGGTGCAAGCCGACTGTAAAGGGAGTTGTACCTGAGGGACGTAGCTCAACCTTGAGGAGGGCGGCGGGAGGCGGCAACTGCCCACGTCGCGGCAGTGAGCAAGGGACGAAGGCAACCTCACCGGCTTTGTGAGAGAGAACGGCGGGGACCCCTGATCGGGACGTGCCGACAGTGGGTTTTCGCCGTCGGCGACGGCCACCGCATCTACACTAAGCATCCACCCCTTCCCCAAGCGGACGTGATCCGCTGGGATGTTAGAGATGTGGCCACAGTCGTTTTGTGCGGGAGTGCGAAGAGAGCAACCCCAGCAAGCAACCGTGTAGGCTGGCCCGTCCTGACTATGTATATAGTGGAGCGGTTTCCTTTTCTCTCCATATGAACCTATCATATTGCATACGTGCCACTGAAGAAAAAAAACTTTATTCATAAATGACGCGGCACCTACTACTCGTTCTCCTATAACCTTGCGCTTGGCGTCTCCAAAATATTAACCTTGCGATTGGCTCTTCGCCTCTTCGGGAAGTCGAGCAATAAAGGTAGTGCAGTATATATCGTTCTGGCTATATGAGACCGAATGAATTGCAGCACGTCCACCACGTGGGCGAGGGTCGAGGGGCGAGGGAGAGAGATACATACGGAGCACAATGAGTGAATCTACACTCTAAAATACGTCTATATACATCGGTGTTTGGAGTATGTACTAGTAGTTCATATTGAAATCTACTAAAGGACATATATATTCCAAACAATATGATATAATCTCTATAACCAAGGTAGTAGGGACGAGGAGTAAACGGAGGGAGTAGTAAATTTTTCTCCTCGTCCTGCGAGCCACCACGCCGCATGGGCGAGGGAGCCGGGCGAAGGCGTAGTAAGCAAGCTTCACCTCATCCTGCGAACCACCGCGCCTGTGGGCGGGGGAGACGGTGTACTAAGCAAGCTTCTCCTCGTTCTCTGAGTTGACGGGACACATCAAAAGTACTCCAGTGTATAGAGCCTTGCCTCTAAGGTAGGCCCCACATGGTTTGCCTCTTTTTTTAACATAACATGTCAAATCGCAATTTGTTTGTTCACCCGTGGTAGACGATCCTCCCTCCACCAAGTGGACAACCAGTACACGTGCCAAATTACCACGTGGGCTGCCTTTTTCATATAGAAATGAGCTCCACCGTGTACCCTCCCGGGTGTGGTTGGGAAAGAGACGGGAGTACGTGCGCTGTGCATGCACCTCTTCTCTTCGTGCACGCCCCCCACCTACGCGGGTGTGTGTGACAGATACAAACCGCGTTCGTGAGTGTTTTTGTTTGGGGTGGGGGTGGGGTGGGGGGTTGATTTCGTGAATTATTTGTGGGAATATGTGTCGATGACATCTCAAACAAATTTTTGCATGCAATGTGTGTGAAATGGAGGCCTATCTATATCATACATAGAGGGTCGGGCAATCCACGAGAAGAGAGGGAGGGGTCATAGCTATCGATAGAGTCGAAGAGAGGATCAAGTGGGTGGGTGCGAGATCGATGAAGAGAGCCATCGAAATTGTGTGTGTGTACAAGTCAAAGATATAGGGCGACTGGCCTACCGGAACGTTAGATGGCACATGTCAAGTTAGTGTGTGGCAGGGAGACATGACTAGAGCGCTCGATGTATCGGTGTGTGTGGGGGGGGGACGGGGGTGGGGGGAGGGGTAGGCAGAGGCCTAACTATAGAGGTAGAACGACTCGTATATGTGTTGAGAAGGAGAGACCCAGCTATGTCCTGAGGGAGATCGGTCAATATCCATACATAACTGAAGGACGGGAAATATGATGGGACAGAGAGAGAGAGAGGAGAGAGAGCGGGAGGGAGAGGGAGGGAGAGGGGTAGAGTGCTGGATGGGTGATGGAGTTGCTTCTCGAAGATGGTGGGAGAGGCCTACTAGACAAACTGAGGGTGGAACTGCAATGTTATCAATAAGAGTGGGGATGTGTTTACGTGTGTGCCTGTGCGTGATAGATCTGTCGGGACGCATCCATGGATGATGAAGGGAACCATGTGTTTGGTAAGCAAACCTAACTAGATCGGTAGATCAATTGTTGTTTGTCGGAGGAAGGGAGAGACACAACTAATGAGGTAGATCCATTGACGTGTGGGTAAAAACGAGTTATAAGGACCTAGCTAGCTATATGTATAGCAAAAGATCGGTCGGTGTACGTCCATTTGTTAGAGGAAAATAAGGCCCAGCGAGACGGATAGACAGAGAGAATGGAGCTAGGAGGTGGTGCGAGAGGCCCAACTACTAGCTAGATAGGGGGAGGAGTGTGCGGTTGTGAGATCGATGAAAAGAGGGGCGAGAGTTTACACGTGAGTCTGGCCGTATGAGAGACACGAGGCAACGACACATAAAGGAGGAGATTGAAGGTGTGTGTGTATGTTGTAGGCAGGCATCGCTGGAGAGGTTTATCGATCGGTGTGTGTCGGAAAGGAGTTGTGGAGACTCTGGGAGAACGACCTAAAGAAAAAATGAATGTGCCCGGTGGATAGAATGTCGAGGGAGGGGGAGGGCGAGGAGGGCGTGTGCATGCACGAGAGAAAGTTAGTGGTAGCTACAAAGGTTAGAGGATTGTGTGGGTGTAAGAGACTAACAAAGATCACTATTTGATATGAAAGCGGATTCATATATTTGAATAGGAGATCATAGTGTTTTAAACATTGCATGCATGAATATAGCGGTGATACACGTGATGTGCACATGTTATACCATAATGTGATAAGGCATGGTGTTTGCAACTCATAGCTAAATGCCGAACAATCTAAACCATATTATACATCAAACAATCTCACATTTTATTGGAATTTGTGATAATGTTGGCGTTTGCAGCTTACAACTAAATATCGAGCAATCTAAAAAATACTATATATCGAACATTCTCACATTTTATTTGAATTTGTGGTAATGTGTGGTGTGTGCAACTCACATCTAAATACTTGTAGGCGTAGGGGGCGGGGCACCATACATAATGTGATAAACACATTATACATATGAGACATGGTTTAGATTATGAAGATCTAGCTAGAGCTAGAAATGTAATGTGATTTGAAATCAAAATAAAGTGGATTCAGAAAATCTAGTTCGAGTTCATATAGTACACATAGTTCATATGTAACTCGAGACTAATCGTGTGGTGTGTTGTGAAGATAATACAAAAACGATGGTTTAACTTGACAATAATGATGATTGTAGATCTTATAAAACAGAGAAACGAATTCAAATGCTTTGACTTCACAACAATCATTACTGTATATCTTATTCAAATAGATAAACGAATTCAAATTTAGTTCATATTAAAGCGGTAGTATATACGTTTGGAATGCACTAAAACGTCCATTTGAGTAGTAGGTTGCATGCATTATAGACGTAGCGAAATATTTTAATTGAACATAACATGGATTCAAAGTTTTGAATGACATTTGTAGTGCACATTGATTTGATACAGTACACGTTAGGCTTGTCCGGAAATTTCAACCCGTGCCTTGTTAGCCCGAAATATTTAAGATATATCTTTGTCTCGTTGTGCTCCGACAACTCCCTCCATCTCAACCCGCGCCTTGCTATTCTGAAACTACACCACGCGCGAAAACTCCCACCTCCTGTGAAATCCCGACACACGAAATGCCCGTGGTACCCCTGAACCGAAAGAACCGCCTCAAATTGGTGACGGTACTTTCGTAACATACCCCACATTTCAGACAAGCGCGTCTCTAAGCCATGCTTCCCCACTGCCATCCCATCCGCCCACCCATTCATATACCGAAACCCCACACCCTACTCTGTCCGCTACCCAGCCGGAGCCTCTTCCCCGACGATGTCGTCCACAGCAACACCTCGACGTCCCTCATCCACTCTACTGGATGAGGATCCGTCATCGATCTCATCGTCCCGCCGGTTCAGCCACCCCGTCCTCCACCTCCAAGGAGCTGCCCTGACGTTCCCCTCGTCTTTCGTGCCACCTCCATTCCCACACCGCCGTCTTCACCTGCACCTCCGGAAGAGCATCATCATCATCGTTTCCTCGGATGAAGCTGCGGCCTAATCGGCGCCACCAAAGAGGTTGTACACTAATCGCCGCATTTTCTTCTTGATTCGACCTCATGGTCCTGCCGGCGCTCGGTCCCGAGCCGACACGCAGTGCTCCATCCACGGCGTCGCCGCCGCCACTTCCTCCATGGCGTCGCTCCCTCGGCGGCGTCCACCTCAAGACGAGCTGTTGCTGCTTTAGCACTTTCGCCGCTTCTGCTGCTCGCTCTTGCTCTCGGTCCCCGCCTGGTTCTGCTCTTGCTCATGCCGCTTCTCATTGTTTTGCTCTTGCTTGCGATGCTGCTCGATTTAGCTACACTTCACTTGATCGAATCGACTTTTGGGTCGACCAATTTTCAGGGGTGGGGGGCTCACCGGGTGAAGGAAAACCAGCCGCAGGGAGGGGGCTCACGGAGAGGTACCCCACTATCTATCTTAGGGTTCCGGATGGGGCGGTGGTCACCGCCGGTGGCGGGCGTTGGCGAAGCGGTGGCGTGGGGATCGCCAGAGAAAAAGCTTCGGCAGTGGGGCCTAGAGGGATGGCCGGGCGGCGCCGGACCGGGCGGTGGGGAGTGTTTTTGGCGAGGCGGCGAAGGCCGGCCTTGGCGGCGGGTGTCATTGTTTGGCCGCCCAGGGGTGGAGGTTGAAGATGAACCGCAGGCCCTTGATTTCGTATCCAATGGCTCTAAAATCGACTGACTAGATATGAAGAAGTCAATCGACCGACGTGTAGCCTCACCTTGCTAGCGCGTTCAGTTTCGACAGCAAAATTCAGTTTCGACAGCAAAATTCAGTTTGGACAGTTAAGTTTAGTTTCGACAGTTAAGTTCAGTTTCGACAGTTAAATTCAATTTCGACAGTTATGTTCAGAGATGAGCGGCTGATGTATTTTACATCTAGCACTTTGTGGTTATGTATTTTACATCATGTATTGGAGATGCTATTAGAATTCCACTCAGGTTAACGTTGTTCATTGTCTCTCTTGTCCTGCTTCAGCCTCGGCGTCGTACAACTCACCGGAGCTGCTCCAACGTCAAAACCCTCCATCACAGCGGAGCACTACCTTAGCAAAGTCAGCCGGAGCATCCTCACCGGCCAACCCACTCACGCTGAGATCGACATGGCTTCGCCAAAGAGGTTGTACCCTTGTTGCGTCTCTTTTTTACTCTACATGTTATATATTGTTCACTGAGCACACGGATTTGTTCCTTTAGTGTCTCCTTGAAAGAAAAAACGTAGGAATTTTAATTTTCACTTGTCCTCCTTTTCAAATTCCTATTCATGAAGCACAATACTAAGAGATAGTAGCATAATAGCATTATAACCGTACATTTTCTTGTGGTTTGACTTAATGTCACCATGCTTCTTTGCATCCTGTGATCTTCCAATTGTTGTGAATCCAACACCCAAATTGGCAGAAATCCTGTGTTTTTAAATTCTCTGTTTTGCACGTGCATTCCTATCCTATTCCTGTCTATTTCCTATCCCTGCATTGTTGGAATCCTCCAATTCAAACGAGCCCTTACAGAATTACTTCTCTTACAGATAGTTGTCAAAGAAAACCTTGCGTGGTTTGTCCCGCTCTTGCTGCGTCGTCGTCCACCCCAGCTTAGCTGCTCCAACCACAGAAGGGTCCAGCACAGCAGGGATCCGGCCTCCAGACTATCTTTCGCCGCCTCAGATCTTCTTCCCCGCCACTGGCAGCCATGAAAACTGCATTACCATCATCAACCGAGCAGATGACCTCGAGGACTACACGGGTCCGCAAGAGAGGTCGCACTCTTTCGTGTCTGCTTACGTTATGCATCGCTTAATATTACATGCTACTTTATCGTCATGTTCACCGATTAGACTCTGAGTCAGCTCCAAACTAATGGTCAAACTTGAGTTTTTAAATGGTTTTGGGGTACATATCGGGGCCGCTATCAAAAGTATCTATCTACTATCTGGTTAATCTCCGGTGTCTACTATGAATTTCATGTTGGGTGGGCAACAAACAGGAAAGAAGCCATTATCTGTATTTTTTCACTGAAGCCATTATCTGCCTGCTATTATTGGTTTTGGGTCTATCCACAGGTTGCTACCATCACTTTGGATTTCTGCATGCACTCCTTACATAATCTCACTATGTTTTATTCCTATGCATGACATTTATTGTAAACAATGGAACTGAACATGTAGAGCAAAAGAGACGAGCCTTGCATGGCAATAAAATTTCATGCAGACGTCGCTCCATGGTAGGCGCAAAGGCAGCCCCCCTCCATGCATTTCGGATTGTAATCGAGAGGAAGATATCTGTTCTGAGGGGGATTCAGAAGGAGAAGACAACTACTATTTACCCCCTAAGGTCTTTGCTCTAACTTGGCATGCTGATGTTGGTTATATCATGGATATGGTGTCTTGCATTGCTTACTTTATACATCAAATATGTCATCTGCTTAGTTTAGACATCCTTTGTGCGAATGCCATCTGTTTAGTTTATTCATCGTTTATGTGAATTATGCAACGCCATCTTGTTTAGCCAGGCATCATATATGTGAATTTTGCAATGCCATCCTGCTTAGCTGGTCATCTTATATATATCAGGGCATCCTTTTTTTTGTTACATATTACATTTGTCAACAATGTTATTACATTCAACTGATCTTCATGTGCATCAGCCATTTGACACGGTGATGGCAAATTATGGAGTGAAAACAAGGTCTTCAGAGCAGACTATGCTATCTGACGAAGTGCATATCTTGCTGGTTACGGATACCTCCTTAGAGGAGGATTCAGAGACAGATGACCAGTCCTATCCCCCCCCCGAGGTGTATGCTCTAACTTGGCAGGGTTATGTTGCTCATATCGTGCATATGGTGTCTCGCATTGCTATGTCATTTGTTTAGTTTAGACATGCTTTGTGTGAATGCCACCTGCTCAGTGTCTAATTACCATATCTGTGAATTATACATTGCCATCTTGTTGCAAGACATTATATATGTGAATTATACAATGCTATCTTGTTGCAATGGCATTATATATGTGAATTATGCAATGCCATGTTGTTTAGCCAGTCATCATGTATGTGAATTATATCATGCTATCATTTTTTTGTATTACGTGTTCCATTTGTCGACAACGTTTGTATATTCAACTACTCTTCCTGTGCATCAGCCATTTGAAGCGGTGATGGAAGTATCTGGAGTGAAAACAAGGTATTGAGTAGACAATACTACCTCAAGCGAGACATCTTCTTTGATTCTACAGAGAGCTCCTCCGAGGAGGATTCAGAGACTGATGACCAGTCCTATCCCCCCCCCGAGGTCTATGCTCAAACTTGGCAGGGTTATATTACCCATGTCATGCACGTTGTCTTGCATTGCTTAGTTTTTACATCATATATGGATTGCCATCTGCTTACTTGCTTACTATATAAATCATATATTTGAATTATATCGTGCCATCATGTTTACATAGTACATACACATCATCTATCTGAATTATGGCATGGCAACCCATTTAATGAAGACATCATATAGTTATATCATCTCATCCTGTTTAGTGTTTACAGTCATCATATTTTGAATTATGGCATTCTATCCGTGAATGTATGTGAATTATGGCATGCCAACCTATTTAATAAACACATTATATAGTTATGTCATGTCATCCTGTTTACATAGTCTCATATTTTGAACTATGTCTTTCCATCTGTTTTAGTTAGCCATCATAATGTGAAATTGTGTCATGCTATCCTGTTTGGTTAGCCATCATATATGTGAAATTGTGTCATGCTATCCCGTTTGGTTAGACAACATAAATATGAATTATTTCATGCCCTCTTTTATTCCCCACTATCCATTGCTTCTCTCTATCATACAATGTCTATACTTTCAATTACTTTTCTTGTTTATCAGCTATTTGAATTGGAGAGCATGATGGCAGTATCTAAGGGAGTAACAACACTGTCTTCAGAAAAGATAGTGCTACCAGTTGATGCAGACAGAACCACGGTTGTACTTGCCCAAGGACCAGATCCACCACACATAACCCATACTCTCGAAGATTGTACCCCTACCCAGTTGGACAGAGAACCAGCTACACCCCTTCTAACCCCAACCCCGGCAGATAGTAAACCAGTTCCAGTTGACACAACACCATCTCCACCACAGAGCACCCAAACACGAGCAGTTAGTAAGGGAACTGCAGTGCCCAAAGCACGAGGACCACCACTCTGAATCCCAAAGCAGGAGAAGAAGATTTGTTCTCAGGTCAGGTTCTGTAGCTATGGTTCATACTCCTTTGCTCTTGCATGACTGTATTTACTCATACCAACTATTTTCAAATTTGAAGGATGGAATTGAAATTCCAATGGCCCAACAGGTATGTTTTAAATCTATTTCTTTAACTGGTTTGCTATTGAAACCTGCTCTATGTTGATTTCAGTTTCAATTGAATAAACAGTTATGTTCTCATGTCATGCACATTACAAGTGTTGTTATTGCTCTATAGTTACCCACACTTATATTCTGTCTATTCTGCTTTGTCTTGAACAAATATTATTTGAACTGTGTCTCTATCTTGATTTGGCAACAAAAACTAGAATGGTATAGACCATAAAGTGACCATGGTACATAGATATATGTTTGATTCATGTTGTTATCCTGTCCACTTTACTACTGAACTCATTTACCAAAATGAGTTTCATATACAACATGGTAAACATGTGATGTGTCTGCTTGTTTCTCTTTTAGAATGCGGACAAAATATTAGAGAACAGTACCGCGTTATACAATGGTAAAGGAAGTAATGCAGATAAGGTTCAAGATAGTGAGACATCCCTGTTGGTCTCCAAGAAAGCTGATAAAAACTATCTCGACGACAGTGAGGGAACCCAAAAGTCCTGTCTTGATGTAGTGTTCGAAGTTATCGGCCACTACTCACCGCACAAGCTCTTCGAACTCGCTGCTGAATCAGTTCGTCTTCTTGAGTCTCAACTTCAAGTTGAAAGACATCGATCGGATGTCTTTGCTTGAAGATGAAGGACCGAGGAAGCCCTGCAGAATTCAGATGCATATTTTACGGTGCAACAACAAGCTACCGGAGGATTTAAGCGCCAAACAAGAGAAAGTTAATAAGCTTGCTAAGCATCTTGCCAGCATTATGGGTACCCAGGATATTGTTTCTTGAGATCTTCTGAAGTGGTTTCAGTTTTGGATTTGTTTTGCCGCGGCGTTTATTTGCGCTGGTCGCCAACTTTGACAACCAAAGTATATGATATGCTGCTTTGTTCCCTATATTTGCACTGGTGGCAAACTTTGATGCCCAGTGGATGTAATATGTGTAATAGCCGTCATAGCCTAGCGTTAGTTGCTTGCTTATTTATTTCCTTGTTGTCTTGTTTATTTGTTTGCATGTAGTCATTGCAGTTCTTTTTCCGCGGTTAGCTAGTGGATGCAATAACCTATTTTTTAAAACTAGGCCACAATAACCATGGGCTAATATTTACTGTAGTGACACTGGGCCTCCTACTGGCCATAGAAATAGTGGGCCTTCTACGGGCCGTAGAAACAATGGGCCTTTTACGGGCCGTAGAAACAATGGGCCTTCAAGGGTCAGATTATCAATGGGCCTTATACGGGCCAGATGATCGATTAATGAAACATGGGCCAAACAGACGCATTATGGCCGTAAACGGCTAGAGTTGGAATCGTCTGCTCATGGGCCGACCATAACGGGCCATCGTTAATAGGCCATATTTGGTCACGCTATGAAAATGGCCCATCGTGATTAACGGACCACAAACGGGCCGATCAGAACCACGGGCTGAATTTGGCCCACAAGCGAAAAATGACAAGAAGGGCCGTAAGTAAACGAATCGCCGGAAATCAGCCCAAGTATAACTGGGCTCTGAGAAGGCCGAAAGATAACATGGGATGGAAACGGCCCAACGGAATAACGGGCCGTTAATGGGTATAAAGTGATACACTGTTCATTACGGGCCAGTTTCACCATGGGCCGTTAATGGGTGTAATGTGAACATTGTTCATTACAGGCTAGTTTCACCACGGGCCATTAGTAGGCCAAGAGTTACATAGGGCCTCATATGGGCCGAAAGACGTCATGGGCCATACATGGGCCAGAAGTGAAAACGGGCTGGAATCATATTGGATGGCCCAGATGACGCTACTGGGCCTAATTCGAATAGGGCATAACGGGCCTTGGGTTAGCGGGCTGTAAATGGGCTATATGCGAACATGCCGTTAACAGGCTTTCCATGGGCCAGCCCACCACCTTTTGACCAAGTCAAACAGGCCGGCATTTTCATAGGAATGGGCCTCTGTTGGGCCGTGCCATGTGTCGACCTATCATAGGCGCCTGTCTGACCCACTGACGAGCTGACACATGTTTCGTCGGGCCAATAAGAATTTTACACGTGGAAATTTCCCATTGGTCAGGGCTGTTAACGGGTTATCGGATCCAAAACCCGACCCGATAGCTTAACGGCGTTCCGTTACGGTGGATGCCACGTGTCGGTCACCCTTGACGAAAGCACTTCTGTGACACGCTATTTATCGTCATGGAAGTGGACACCTCCGTGATGATAAGTTTGGCAATGTCTTGGAACACTTCTACGACAGCACAGGTATGACTATCTTGATTCTGTCATAAATTTGTCATGGATGTACATGCATGACAGAAAATGCGACCTACTGTGACAAACACGTATCATCACGGAAGTGTATTTGTAGTGTCTAGCGCGCATAAAGACTTTGAAATCCTTGATGATGTATCCTAACCTGAACTCAATGATGTTTTCTTATAAGACTACTATGTGGTCATTCTTGTCTTGGACAACATGTTCACACGTTTGTAGCAGAACCAACTCATGTTTTGGAGCTTGCTATCGTAGTTCATTTCCCGAGAATCTCGCAACGTCATCTCGTCGATTTGTGTTGCAAACTTTCATTTCTCTTTCTAGACTTGATGGGTCTGAATGTCCGACACCAACCAGATCTGAATCTCGAGCGAGATATGATGGTTGGAACATTCCCGACATTTGCATTTAGTTCCCAGCTTGCACCGCCTTGTGCCAAACTCCCTTGGACTGCCCTTCTCAGCAATTGTTGCTCAGGATCATCTTCAGAAGTTGTCCTACCATGGGTCCCATCCATTTTCGATGATAAGCAAATCATCCATCGCGTTGTCTTCAATAAGGTAGTCCACATCATCCATTCTAGCCCGAGTATGTCGTTCTCTCGAACTCCGTCAAACAATTGTTTGTAAATTGCCTTAGGTTAGTATAGAGACTTTCAATGATCGATGTATCAAAAGTAATTCTTTTTGCCGCTTAAGGGAATAATTCTACCAGTCATCTTCCCAAAGGTGCCCCGTTTGTTCCGAAGGGCAACCAACTCCTTACTACGTAGACACTGTTGACCACCCTCCTAAGTGTGGAAATTGCGCTACTTATTTAAACCTTGTCATATGCTCATTCCCATCATTCTTGATGTGTGTATTGTGTCTCAGCTCAAGAGATGTTATGATTCATTTCATGAGCTGATCGTCAGTTGCTCGATCTTTGAGGAGATTAGTTCCGTAGAATTTATTTCTGTCATCGTCCTGTTGGATGAAGTTCTCAGAGCATGACGTCGAGACAAAGATCATGATCGAATCAACGTTCTTATGAAGTGCAACCTGGATCATGAAGATTGTGTTAGTTTGCGTTCCCCCTTCCAACTTACCCTACGCTTGAATCTCGGGACGAGATTCTTGTTTAGTGGGGGTGAGTTTTCACATCCCTAGCTTCTGGCAATGCACTAGGCTAGCATCATGAGTGTCATCATGTTTAAGTTTCAAATAAACTTGAAATGGGGATTGTTTAAACCCTAGCATCAAAGGAATTCACTAGGTTAAACTAAAATATTCTTAGTGAATATAAATGGCTTTCAAAAATGTTCATCATTTCTGGAAAATGCTGAAAGCAATAACCAGAGGTGTTGCACATTTTCCCATGACATATTTGGGCTCTGAATTAAATCATATAGTATTTGCATTTGGGCATATAAATGCTATTAAATATTTTAAATGCTCAAATAATCATTAACTAAAATGTTTGCTGTTGGTTATATTCCAAACAATGGCATTGAGCAGTTTCATAATTTTTGGATCTGTTGAAGTATTTTTAATAAAGCCCGGAAGACTACAGAATAATAGAATAGAGAAATAAATGGAAAGAACAGAAACTTACCTGGGCCAACTCACCCGTGCAGCCACCTGATGACCCAAGTGGTCGGCCCAGCCACCTGGCCCCCTCCCCTGTCGTCTTTCTCCTCTGCCAGGAGGACGAGCGTGTGCTCGACGCGCGCGTACCATCATGCGGCCACCTCCTTCTTGCCGCTTATCCCTGGCCTCTTCGGGTGATGCCATGCAGCCCCCACGACCTCTCTCTCACTCTCCCCGAGCTTTTCCCCTCCTTTGCTCTCTTTCCTCCCATGACCGAGCATCATCGTGGCCGCCGCTTGCTGTTGCCGTGGCCACAGCCACTGCCTCTCCTCGCCGAAGCGCTCAAAAGCTCCGCCTCGACCCCCTCTTCCTCCCCACCGAGCCACGCCCCGCCAGAAGCCCTGCGTCCTCGACGCCATCTTTGTCCTCTGCACCGACGGCCGACGTTGCTCGATTCGCCGCCCACAGAGCATCCCCGGCCTCGCTCTCACGCTCGTTGGACTCGCGGTGAGCCACAGAACCGTTCCCCTCTTCTTCCCATGCTATTTGGCCGCTCTAGCCGCTGTTTCCGCCGGACCCGAGAGCTCGCCGCTGCACAGCCATGTTGTTGTCGTCGTTTCAGACGCTATAGCTCATGGGAAAGCACACCAACGTGCTCAGCAGTTCCCCAGCAAGCCAACGCCACCACCCGCACCCCCTACCGAGCCATACAGCCTCATCCCGACCAACCCCGTGCTCGGGCCACCGAAGCCATGCTCGCCTCCGCCGACCCCATCCACCCCGCCCTAACCACGGCCACCAACGGAGAAGTATGGCTCCCCTCTTTCGAACTCGCTCTCCCACGCATCGAATGGATGCCCATAGAGCAAACCCGACGTGGGCACCGCCGCGGTCTGTGGTCGCCGGCGGTTAAACGCCGGTAGCTGACGTGGCGCCAATAACTTAGGTGCTAATCTTGTTTAGTTAGTGCCTGTGTCCATGACATGTGGGTCCTCGAGCCCAATTAGTTTATTCTAACTTCCTGTTTAGGTTAGTGCTAATTTGGGTGGACCCCACGTGTCAGCTTTGACTTTCGTCAAGTCAACGTTGACCGGTCCCACCTGTCTTCCACCCCAAACCAGCCCGAGACACTGATGTATGGGTCGCACTGGTCTGGTTTGACCCGAACTGTGCCCCATTGACCTGCTGACATCATGATGATATCAGGCTGACGCAGCAATCCTTTTTTGGAATTTAAATAAATCTTAAATGATTTGTTTAATTCATAAAATATCCAAAACTTTGAGAAATCATAGAAATTAATCTATAGCTCCAAATGAAATAAGTTATATATGAAAAATTATCAGAAAAAATAAAGGAATCTGTTTATGGAATTTGCATGCATGTTTGAACAACCTAAGATTGCAGTATATGGCAATTTGCATAATTGGCATTTAAATAAGCACATATGAAGTTTGAATTTGAACCCTTGGTTCAAACCAACTTCATTTAATCTGGTTTCTAGTTGCATTAGCTCAAACCACAACATATTGCCATGTCATGATCATGCATCATATTGTTGCATTGCATTGATTGTGTTCTTCCTTGTTTGCCGGTAATTGTCCCCTCTTAGTAGACGACGTCCGACGATGAGTTCGATGACACCGATGAAGAACTATACTATCTTCAGAAGTGCCAGGCAAGCAGAACCCCCTTGTTCATTCCTATACAATCCCACTCTCTCGCTCCTGCTCTCTTTTACTGCATTAGGACGACAACGATTCATCTGTTACTTCCTGCGGTAGTTGAACCCCTTATCCTCTGCATGACCTGCCATTGCCACAGTAAATAGATGAAACCCACTAGCATGAGTAGGAGTTGTTTGCGCCCTGATGTGCCTACTCATTCATGCTTGTTTGTCATGCCTGCTACTGCTTAGAGTTGAGTCAGGTCTGATTCATCGGAGATGAATTGGAATGGTGATGAACATGTCCTACTCTGTGTGAGCTAAGTGTGTGAACACGATTTGGTAAAGGTAGCGGTGAGAGGCCATGTAGGAGTACATGGTGGGTTGTCTGATTGAAACCATCCTCAGGAACTGAGTTCTGTGTTTGTGATCCATGAACAACTACTACCACACGTTGGGCCCTAAAATATGACCCCGCTCGACTTGTTAACCGCCTTGTCCTCTGTGCAGGAGTTGCAACTAGTTTCTGGTGTTTGTAGGATATGTGTTGGAGGCCGTGCGTAGCACTGACCCTAGGGGTGGGCAATGATGCGGTAGATACACGATGGCACAGTGTACCGGGCGCCCGTTTGGTGTCTTGGAAACCCTGCACACATCGTTTGGGGTTGTGAGCGAAACTCCGGCCGGATCTCCTCGCGGATGGAACCCGAATAGGCGATAAACCTGGACTAGAGACTTGTGTGGCTAGTTAGGTCGTGGTCTACACCCACGTCGGCTTTCGCTTGAAGTCTGCCGAGCACATGTCGTGTGCAGACGCTAAGTGGTGGAAACATGTGTGAATAAGTACACCCCTGCAGGTTTATAAATGATCTATTCGAATAGCCGTGTCCACGGTAAAGGACTTCTGGGTTGCCTATAACAGTTCATAGACAAGTGAAAGTGGATACTCTAAAACTCGCAAGATAAGCGTGAGTGCTATGGATGGCCTTCTCATAGGGAGACGGGAGCAGATCCATAGTGGTGTATTGATATGGTGAATATGTGGACTCGTGTGCGCCACCTCAAAAGAGTTACTTGCAGTCATAGTTTAGGATAGCCACTGCGTCAAAGCTGGCTTGCTGCAGTTAAACTCCACCACCCCCCCTTTTTGATACTGATGCATATGTAGATAGTTCTGATGTAAGTATTGCTGGGTACATTTGTACTCATGTTTGACTATTTTATGTTTTGCAGAGAGACGTCGGTCTCACTAGTAGTTCCGTGTGGACTTCGACGTTTAGCTTGATACCTCAGATACGATCTTGTGCCCTCGGCATGATCTGTAGATAGTCAGGCTTCTCAGCCTTTTTCATTTGTAGATGTCTGTACCCAGACATGTTAAGCTTCCGCATGTGCTTTGACTTGTATGCTATGTATGTTGGGTCATGAGACCCATGTTTGTAATATCTCGCTCCTCAGAGCCTATTGAATAAATACTTGAGTCGTAGAGTTATGTTGTGATGCCATGTTGTATTTACACATATCGAGCGCATTGTGTGTATGATTGAAATGCTTGGTATGTGTGGGATCCGACAACCTAGTTGTTTATCCTTGGTAGCCTCTCTTATGGGCAAATGTAGTCTTGTGCTTCCATGAGCCATAGTAGTCCGCTACAACCCGGTTCACCGGAGTCCTGCTAGCCCAGCACTACTGCTCCGGAACACTTGACTGGTCGGCATGTAATTCACTTTGTTCCTGTGTCTTTCCCTTCGGCGAAATGTCACGTAGTGACATCCGGAGCCCTGCCTAGCCTGCTACAGCCCGGTTCACCGGAGTCCTGTTAGCCCAGTGCTACAACCTGGATTCGCACGCTGCTGACCGACATGATCGATGTTGATTCATGTATGCCTGTCCCCGTAAGTTAGTGCCACTTTGGGTTCACGACTAGTCATGTCGGCCTGGGTTCTCTGTCATATGGATGCTAGCGACACTATCATATACGTGAGCTAAAAGGCGCAAACGGTCCTGGGCCCTGGTAAGGCGACACCCGTGGGAATACCGTGCGTGAGGCCGCAAAGTGATATGAGGTTTTACCGGCTAGATCGATGTGACTTGGAATCAGGGTCCTGAAATCAGCGTGTGAACCCGGGCTGTAGCAACTGGGCTAGCAGGACTCCGGGACCCGGGCTGTAGTAGGCTAGTAGGACTTCGGAAGTCACCGCGTGACATTTCCCTGAAGGGACAGACACAGGAATGAAGTGGATCACATGTCGGCCAATCTAAGTGTTCCGGAGCAGTAGTAACTGGGCTAGCAGGACTCCGGTAAACCGAGCTGTAGGAGACTGATAACCCACAAGTATAGGGGATCGCAACAGTTTTCGAGGGTAGAGTATTCAACCCAAATTTATTGATTCGACACAAGGGGAGCCAAAGAATATTCTCAGGTATTAGCAGCTGAGTTGTCAATTCAACCACACCTGGAAACTTAGTATCTGCAGCAAAGTGTTTAGTAGCAAAGTAATATGATAGTGGTGGTAACGGTAACAAAAGAGTAGTGCAAGCAATAGTAAATATTTTTGGTATTTTGTAGTGCTTGTAACAGTAGCAACGGAAAAGTAAAGAAGCGTAAACCAGTATATGGAAAACTCGTAGGCATCGGATCAGTGATGGATAATTATGCCAGATGCGGTTCATCATGTAACAGTCATAACATAGGTTTACAGAGAACTAGCTCCAATTCATCAATGTAATGTAGGCATGTATTCCGTATATAGTCATACATGCTTATGGAAAAGAACTTGCATGACATCTTTTGTCCTACCCTCCCGTGGCAGCGGGTCCTATTGGAAACTAAGGGATATTAAGGCCTCCTTTTAATAGAGAACCAGAACAAAGCATTAGCACATAGTGAATACATGAACTCCTCAAACTATGGTCATCACCGAGAAGTATCCCGATTATTGTCACTTGGGGTTGTCGGATCATAACACATAATAGGTGACTATAGACTTGCAAGATAGGATCAAGAACTCACATATATTCATGAAAACATAATAGGTTCAGATCTGAAATCATGGCACTCGGGCCCTAGTGACAAGCATTAAGCATAGCAAAGTCATAGCAACATCAATCTCAGAACATAATAGATACTAGGGATCAAACCCTAACAAAACTAACTCGATTACATTATAAATCTCATCCAACCCATCACCGCCCAGCAAGCCTACGATGGAATTACTCACGCACAGCGGGGAGCATCATCAAATTGGATATGGAGGATGGTGGATGATGACGACGGCGACGAATCCCCCTCTCCGGATCCCCGAACGTACTCCAGATCAGCCCTCCCGAGAGGTTTTAGGGCTTGCGGCGGCTCCGTATCGTAAAACGCGATGATTTCTTCTCTCCTATTTTTTTCTCCCCGAAAGACAATATATAGAGTTGGAGTTGGCGCCAGAGGGTCTCCTGGGGGCCCACGAGGTAGGGGGCGTGCCCTAGAAGGGGGTGCCCCCACCCTCGTGGATAGGGTGTGGTCCCCTTGGTATTCATCTTTGGCGAGGATTTTTTATTTTTTTTATAAGATATCCCGTGGAGTTTCAGGTCATTCCGAGAACTTTTGTTTTCTGCACATAAAACAACATCATGGCAATTCTGCTGAAAACGGCGTCAGTCCGGGTTAGTTCCATTCAAATCATACAAGTTAGAGTCCAAAATAAGGGCAAAAGTGTTTGGAGAAGTAGATACGACGGAGACGTATCAACTCCCCCAAGCTTAAACCCTTGCTTGTCCTCAAGCAATTCAGTTAACAAACTGAAAGAGAAAAAAGAAAAACTTTTACAAACTCTGTTTGCTCTTATTGTTGTAAATATGTCAAGCTAGCATTCAAGTTTTCAGCAAAGATTATAACTAACCACATTTGCAATAATTCTCAGGTCTCATAATTACTCATATCAATAGCATAATCAACTAGCGAGCCATAATAATAAATCTCGGATGACGACACTTTCTCAAAACAATCATAATATGATATAACAAGATGGTATCTCGCTAGCCCTTTCTGAAACCGCAAAACATAAATGCAGAGCACCTTTAAAGATCAAGGACTGACTAGACATTGTAATTCATGGTAAAAGAGATCCAATCATAGTCACACCCAATATAGATTAACAGTGATGAATGCAAATGACAGTTGTGCTCTCCAGCTAGTGCTTTTTAATAAGATAAGAGGGTGATGACTCAACATAAAATTAAATGGATATGCCCTTCGCAGAGGGAAGCAGGGATTTGTAGAGGTGCCAGAGCTTGGTTTTGAAATAGAGATAAATTATATTTTGAGCGGTATACTTTCATTGTCGACATAGCAACTAAGAGATGGCGATATCTTCCATGTCACACACATTATAGGCGGTTCCCAAACAGAATGGTAAAGTTTATACTCCCCCTCCACCAACAAGCATCAATCCATGACTTGCTCGAAACAACGAGTGTCTCCAACATACATCAGGTCCCAGGGGGAGTTTTGTTTGCAATTAATTTTGATTTATTTTGCATAAAGCATGGGACTGGGCATCCCTGTGACCAGCCATTTTCTCGTGAGTGAGGAGCGGAGTCCACTCCTCTTGAGAATAACCCGCCTAACATGGAAGATAAGGGCAGCCTTGGTTGATACATGAGCTATTCGAGCATACAAAACAGAATGTTTATTTGAAGGTTTAGAGTTTCGCACATACAAATTTACTTGGAACGGCATGTAGATACCGCATATAGGAAGGTATAGTGGACTCATCTGGTATAACTTTGGCGTTTAAGGGATTGGATGCACAAGCAGTATTCCCGCTTAGTACAAGTGAGGGATAGCAAAACACTGGGAAGCGACCAACTAGAGAGCGACAACAGCCATGTACATGCATTAAAATTAATAAACATTGGATGCAATCATGAGTAGGATATAATCCACCATGAACATAAATATCATGAAGGCTATGTTGATTTGTTTCAACTACATGCGTGAACATGTGCCAAGTCAAGTCACTTAAATCATTCAAAGGAGGATACCACCCCATCATACCACATCATAACCATCTCAATAGCATGTTGGCACGCAAGGTAAACCATTATAACTCATAGCTTATCAAGCATGGGACAAACAAGTATGATCTCTAATTGTTATTGCAAACATGTTTATTCATAAGAAGCTAAATCAAGAACGACGAACTCATCATATTTACAAAAACAAAAGAGGTCGAGTTCATACCAGCTTTTCCCATCTCAGTCGGTCCATCATATATCATCATAATTGCCTTTCACTTGCATGACCGAACGATGTGAATAATAATAAGAGTGCACGTGCATTGGACTAAGCTGGAATCATGCGAGCATTCAAAGAAAGGAGAAGACAAGGCAATATGGGCTCTAGGTTAAATCAACAATAATGCATATAAGAGCCACTTCAACAATTTAATCATGGTCTTCTCCTATCGACCCCTAAAGAAAAGAAAAGAAATAAAAACTATTTACACAGGAAAGATCACAACAAGCAAAAGAAGAACGGGAAATATTTTTGGGTTTTTCTTTTTAATTACTACTACAGCAAGAAAAGTAAACTACTACTAATTTTTTTTGTTTTTCTTAAGGTTTAACAAACACACAAGAAGAAAGCAGGAAAAAGAAAATAAACAATCATGGATATTACAGTGAAAGAGTATGAGCACCGACATCTAGCAATGAGTGTGTGAACATAAATGCAATGTCGGTGAGAAATACGTACTCCCCCAAGCTTAGGCTTTTGGCCAAAATTAGTCTATTGCCAGGGATGACCTGGCGGATACCCGTATGAGTAGCTAGGGTCGTACTGCGACGAAGAATAGCTGGGATCATACCGTGATGAAGAAGACTCTGACTTCCACTGGCTGACAGTCATCTCTGGATCCCAAGAATAAACAGATTGTCGTGGAGGCTCATCTTGTGGTTCCGGTTCCGGGGTTGGTGCAGGATTCCGGTAAGCTTGAACGGCAGCCCACGTAACGAGATAGGGTCCTACAAAATTAAACAAAGA
Organism: Aegilops bicornis; assembly: GCA_021605145.1. NCBI lineage: Eukaryota > Viridiplantae > Streptophyta > Magnoliopsida > Poales > Poaceae > Aegilops > Aegilops bicornis. The sequence continues at coordinate 286,075,303 of CM038671.1, forward strand.
AGGAGCATGCAGGGAAATATTTTCAGGATGATGTTTATCAAAGAATAATTTATATTTGAGCTCTCCGTTGTCGGCGTTCTGGGAACGGGGGTCCCCAGACTTGCCTGCCTGCAGCCTGCGGCGTGGCTCAAAGGAGGCCCAGGGCGACCCATCTTCATCAACGCATAAGCTCAAGACCCTCGAGGGGCTAAGCCTCATGAGGCGGACGACAAGGAGCTTCCTTAGGCACGGCCTCGTCGGGCTGGCTCATGAGGAGGCGGAGAGTTCAAGCGGTGGTGCCTCCCGAGGTGCCCATGACGCAAGCCGTGATTTACCAAGGGCGCCAGCCGGGCGCCAGCCACATGATGTCCTCCTTTCCTCTGTGGTGCAAAGGGAGCAAGCGCAGGCGAGAGCATCAAGCAAAGGCATCCGTTTCGGTGCAACAAGACCAAGACCAGCCCAACGGCAGGAAGGGAGTCATCGTGGAGCCTAAGCAGGCGTCATCACCAGAGCCTTTGGCAGGCGAGGACCAACTTTAGTCAGGATAAGTGTACCCGTTTTTGCCCTTCAAAATGGCCAATTGTTGGCGCCCTTCCCGCTCAATATTTGGGAGGAGGCCCAGGGCCTTCGCCTATAAATAGGAGTAGCCACACTCAGAGCTAGGGCATCTAGAAGGAGGGCATCGGGAAGAGGATCATCTTGGAGGGAGGACGGATCCTCATCAAGAAACCAGTAGATAGAGCAAATGGACACCACCTAGCAGTTCATCACACCCGCCAAGAACAGACCCTCGCGAGGCTGTTCTTCCTTGTATTGTTCCTCATCACCCCAAGAGGCAATCCACCACACCACACAATGGAGTAGGGTATTACACCACAATGGTGGCCCGAACCAGTATAAATCTTGTGTCTCTTGTGCTGTTCCGTTAGTAGTTTAGGTCCCTGCAATTCGGCGAGGTGCGAGACGGTGGGAGGTTGGATCTCACGCACCCCAAAGTGTTCGAACCTTTAAGGGTCTGCGGAACCGAAATCCGACATTTGGCGCGCCGGTAGGGTGTGTGCCGGAATCTGCCTTTCGTCGCCTCGTTCTTCCTCGACCACCGCAACCATGTTCGACGCCTGCGGGCCTGCTGCTGAAGCGCCGAGCCGCTTCGCCTCCCATGTCGCCTGACAGCTCCTGCCGGCGGGCGCCTCGCCGTTCTCGTCACTCGCCGTCAACGCCGCCACCGCCCGGGCGGGAACGAAAGCAGAAGTATCATCCCAAAGACCTCCGGCCCATGAGGCGGGACGGCCGCACCGCCACGCCTTCGCTCACCCCCACTGGTTCTTCGCCACGCGCACCCCGCGTGGACATGGAGGCCCGTGCTACACTCATCGCGGAAAACGAGCTCCTGCGCTACCGCCCCGTCGACGACGTCCAGGAAGAATGGCTCGACCGAGTCGCTGAGCTCGTCCGCGCTGCAGGAGGCGCCCCCGCACCATCCATCTCGCTGCACTGCACCCCGCCTCGTGCGGGCGATGAAGCTCCCGAGGCGCCTCAGCCGCCTCCTCCTAAAGAAGGCGCCCTGGCCCCGAGGCGCTGCCTCGGGCGGAACCCGCCCACCAGCGCCCGGCGCTGCAAGAGCAGTAGCTGTCAAGAAGTTCCTCGCCCACAAGAAGCTTCCCGGCGCTCCCTGCTCCAAAGACGTCGGGACCTGCGCTGCCCCCAGCCGCGGCGCAGGGAGGCCCGCAAGACCAAGCTCTCTGTCGTCCGAGGCCCCCCGCGGCCATGGCGGGCTGCTGCGCCTTCACCTCCGAGCTGCAGAGCGTCGCGTGGCCCGCCAAGTTCAAGCCAGACCTGCCTCCTCGCTAGGACGGCATAGCTGACCCTACGGAGTTCCTCCAGCTCTACGAGCTGGGCATCGAGGCTGCCAACGGGGATGAAAAGGTCGTGGCGAACTGGTTTCCCATGGCGCTCAAGGACGGAGCCCGCACTGCTCCTGAATCGGCCCTGTGCACGCATCTCTTCCTGGGCCGAGATGCGCACCCGCTTCATCGCCAACTTCCGTGGTACTCGTGACCGCCACCCACCGTGAGCGACATATGCGCAGAATCAAGCAGCGAGGGGAAACCCCGCAAAAGTACATCCAGCGCTTCAACAACGCACGCCTCGGGATCCCTGTGGTAACGGAGGAGGCCATCATCTCTGCCTTCTCCGACAGCGCGGCGCTGGCGTCAAGATGAAGGAGGAGCTGGCGATGCATGAAGATCTATGCACCTCCTTGGAGCTGTTCAACTTGGCGACCAAGTGCGCCAGGGCTGAGGAGGGGCGCCTCTCCCTCCTCGAGCTTCCTGCCGCAGATCCTGAGGAGAAGAAGTCCAAGGCCAAGGACGTGAAGCGCAGGGGCTGCCGTACTCAAGGCCGAACTGCATACACCAAGCGAGGCAGAGATCAGCCCGAGTCCTCCAAGGGCAGACGGTACTGCGTGTACCACGACCTCCACACCCACAACACCAATGAATGCCAAGAGCTCCGGGCCGTACGCGAGGGAAGGGTCGGCAGACGCCCGGAGCGCCGCGACCGGGGCTATGGCCGAGGAGGAGGAAGGAATGCAGGACGCTGGGAAGACCGCGGCCCGCGCCAAGGGTGGCGCGACCAACCTCGCGAGGACCGTTGGCAAGACCCGCCTCGCGAGGGAGGCTGGAGGGATCAGTCTCGCGAGGATCGCCCGCAAGGGAACGCAGGCCTCCCTCCGGTGCCGCCGCCGCCAAGGAGAATTGAAGACCGTCATCAGGACGAGGGGGCTGGGGCTTCCGATGAAGCGCGGCGATCGTCAGATCCCGGGCGGAGCTCAAGCCCCAGCCTCTCAGCGCATCTTCAAGCAGTTCGCCCGCGAAGTGAATGCAGTCCTCCCCAAGCTCGAGGCCACGCGCGCTCTCAGGTGGTTGGCGTGCGCCATCGCGTTCAGCTCAGCGGATCAGCTCAAGTGCGCGGCCACAGCCGGTGTTCTCCCAATGCTTTGTTCCCCAATCATTAGCAACGTGCTGGTCACCAAGACCCTCATCGATGGCGGGGCAGGACTCAACGTCCTGTCCGTGGAAACATTCAACAATCTTCAAGTGCCTTACGATACTTTCAGCCAACCAAGCCTTTCTCCGAGTCACCGACGGCTCCACGGTCCCGATCGGGCAGGTCCGCCTTCCGTCACCTTTGGGGCTCGCGACAACTACTGCACCGAGCTCATCGACTTCGACGTCGCCCACATTCGTCTGCCGTACAACACCATCCTCGGGTACCCGGCGCTGGCCAAATTCATGGCCGTAACCCACCATGGCTACAATGTCCTCAAGATGCCAGGAAGCGGCGGGGTCATCACGGTGCCCTGTGAAGAGAGAGACGCAGTGTGCTCCCTGGAGCGAGCCTATCAGGCTGCATCGCTAGAAGACCTGCACCACAAGCCAGGAGGCCTCCCGTGGCCGCACCCAAGGAGAAGAAGACATCGACCGGCCCGGCTCCTCAAGAGGCAGGCCCCTCAGGGCCCGCACCGGACCAGGGGGAGCCTCCTTCCATCGCATAGGAAAGCGCGCCCGACGCCCTCCTCAGGCAGGGCTCGGGGGCTCTACCCTGGAGGGCCGCCGACCTCGCCAAGGTCATGAGGGAGGCGCTTGGGCACCACGTGGAGGCGTGCTTCGAAGCACATTTCCAAGCGGGGAGCAAGGCAAGGAGGGCCGAACCCTCGGGAGTTCGCCCGGCAAGGCCATTCAGAGCTACAGGAGTCAAGGGTCATGAGGGGCAGCCGCCGCCTTGGCTGTGGCCCCCCATCCAGGCGAGGATGGTGGGTTGCGCGTCTGCATCGACATACCAGGGCTCAACCGAGCCGCATCTCAAGAGCGCCTCTGGCCCTCGCGATTGGGACGTTGCGAGGGTCAGCCCCACAGCTATGTGTGCATGCCTTATGGCCTGCCAAACGCGGCAGCTGCACTCCAGCGTCTCATGAGGGCCATCCTCGAGGCTCAAGAGGTCAGGCACGCCGCAGCCCTGGCGAAGATGGAGATGGCCCGCGAGGAGCCGCCAGCGCCTTCGGATCCTCCCGTGGCCTCTGGGCCTGGGAGCTCGCGAGGTCGGTTCCCGCAGCCCACCGAGTCTGCTACACCAACTCCACCTCGTCCCCAACATCACCAGGTGACATCTTTAAGTTTTATTTCCGGTTGGGAGCGCCTTCAGGGCCGCATTATTCCCAGGCCGCGTGGGTCCGTCCCTGTGGCATGCATCCCTTTTATTTCATGTCATTAGCCTACCCTGTTGGGGGCGCCCCTCAGGCTGCATCATCCCCAAGCCGCTCGGGCCTGTCCCAGCGGCATGTATCCTTCTTGCGTTTTCCTTAGGATTATGCTCTCATTCCACCATGCTTGTTATTTGGTTCCTTTTCCTGGGTGACGGAATCTTGCACGTTAAAGGGGGGTGCCTAAGCATCGCGACTCAGGGCTCCTACCGGCTCTCCAGCCCTCACCCTCTGGTCTTGTCCATGGCATCGCGACCTGGCTTGCCAGCGACGAACGAGACCAGCCCGAGAGCCGGGACCCGAGGACGAGAGTTTCATTATCTAACCCAGCTTGGCGTTAAAGGGGTGCCCTGAGCATTGCGACTCAGGGCTCCTACCGGCTCTCCGCCCTCACCCTCTGGTCTTGTCCATGGCATCGCGACCTGGCTTGCCAATGACGGCCGAGACCAGCCCGAGAGCCGGACCCGAGGACGAGTTGCTTATCCGACCCACCTTGCTGCGTTAAAGGGAGGTGCCCGAGCATCGCGACTCGGGGCTCCTACCGCTCTCCGGCCCTCACCCTTTGGTCTTGTCCATGGCATCGCGACTGGCTTGCCGACGGCCGAGACCAGCCCGAGAGCCGGACCCGAGGATGTAGAGTTTCGTTATCTAACCCAGCTTGCGCGTTGAAGGGGGGGTGCCTGAGCATCACGACTCAGGGCTCCTACCGGCTCTCCGGCCCTCACCCTCTGGTCTTGTCCATGACATCGCGACCTGGCTTGCCAACACGGCTGAGACCAGCTCGAGAGCCGGGACCAAGACGAGAGCACCGCATCCGCCAAATTTGCAGGAACACACTCGAAGATAAGGCCCAGAGCCAGGCGCAACCCGCCTTGAGGTAGGGCCCCGTGAGTCCAGCGCTGGCTCATGGGTGCCCCAACATACCTCGCGAGGCCTCTCGCGCATGTCCCAAGCAACTAATGGCAGAACTAACGATCGCCACGGCGAGCTCTTGTTCCTTTTCTGGTGAACCTGCAGGGTCCCTCCAAGGGGCACGAAACGACCTCGCCACGCAATCTCTCGCCGGCCTAGGCACGGACCTAGCGCCGCACCAGGAAGCATTGTCCTGACCCTCGAGATAAATCACCCTCCGGACACAGTAGTTACCGCAACACCATCCCCACACCCAATGAAATCCCGTGTTAGAAACGTCGCTCTCCTTTCTCACCGAATGATGGCTGCTTGAGCGCCAAGGGGGACCCCCTGAGCATCGCGACTCAGAGGCTCTTACCGGACCTCGGGCCGCTCACCTCCTGGCCTTGACCACGGCATCACGACCTGGCATACCAGCGACGGCTGAAGCCGCCTTGGGACTGGGACCTGTCGACGCAGAGCATCAAGCCCTCATGAGGTCCGGAAGGAAGAAGCTGAGCTAGAACGGAATGAGCATCTCGCAGTGCCTCACAATAAGGATCATATTGACAAACGAAGCTACAAACATCTTATTAGCCCCCGCGGGGTACATTCTTGGATCCTCGCAGGAACAAAAGACGCGAATCCTAAGGAGTCCTACCTACAGGGACCACCGCGCCAGACGCCATCATCAACAGTGGGCCACCCAGTCCGGCGCCAACCCCATCCAGATCAGGGGCGGCGACGACCTGACGAGCCCGCCCTGCTCTGGGAGCGGCGCAGGCTCGGAGGCTCGTAGCTGTCATCGCTCGTCTCCGGCGTCGCGAAGAGCTCGGCGGAGTCGCTGGATCCTCCGACGCCTCCGTCGCCTGAGGAGCTGCCAAGGGAGTGGTCGGTCGGCTTATGTCTCACCGCAACAGGACCCCGACCACCTCTCCCGGGGCAGCACTCCAGCCAACGACCCTCCGCGTCGAAGACCTTGAAGGACACCACCGAAGCACCATCGTACTCCAGGTGGATCATGAGGGCGCCCCTCGTCTGCAGACCAGGCGACCTCGCCCCAGCCTTGAGTCATGAAGACCTCGGCCCGAGGCACCATCACGCGACCTCTGCCTTGTCGCGAGGGTGCCGCAATCGGGCGTGTCAGAGCTGTAGTCCCAGAGGTTCCCACTGCCGGACGACGGAGGCGAAGAAAGAAGGAAGACGAATCCAAGATTTGGGAGGTGTGGCGGCATGAAGCACGAACTCCCGGCAGGAGCCCTCGGCGTGGACTCCAGGGGGAAGACGCACACTTTCGTGACCCGCCGGCGTCATCGCGGGTGCCGCTCGTGGAGCCCGGCGTCGCCTCCTTCAGAGCCACCAATCTACGCGTACAAGGGAAGAGGAAACCCTGGTGGCGGCCGCACGCACCAGGGCATGGGCGCCTCTGGCGGCGCTCCGCCTCGACACCGAGGGCAAGTCGCTTCTTTGGGGGGAGTAGGTCTGGATCCTCTTGAGGAGCCTTTCCCTTCTCTTCCGTGGAGAACCGGCGGATCGGAGCCATGGGAACCAGACGAAACGAGGAGGAGAAGCAGAAGTATAGACTGGAAGGGCGCGCGCCGTTCCGTACTTATAGCCGGCGAAGGCCAACCATCGGCCTCCACGATCACCGGTAATCATGACCAACTCTGCATGCAGGGACTTGTCGAATCCGGGCGGTTACCGAGGCATCGTGGGGAAGCAGTGCGCACGCGTCCAATCAACCGCCACGCGGCGCCCAAGGCCGCAGGCTGTTAGGGCCCGCGACGCTTCGCACTTGCCCTTTCGCCTCTCTGCTCGGCCAAGTTCGGGCGCGCCCGTGGGCTCGAGGGCTCTTGTCGGCATTACGGGAACCGGGGTCCGCAGACTTGCTCGCCTGCGGCTGCGGCGTGGCTCAAAGGAGGCCCAGACGGCCCATCTTCATCAACGCAAGCTCAAGACCCTCGTGAGGGGCCAAGCCTCATGAGGACGGACGACAAGGAGCTTCCTCGTGCACGGCCTCGTCGGGGTGGCTCATGAGGAGGCGGAGAGTTCAAGGCGGTACCTCGCGAGGTGCCCATGACGCAAGTCAGTGACAACCAAGGGCGCCCGATCGGGCGCCAGCCCATGATGTCCTCCTTTCCTCTTTGGTGCAAAGGGAGCAAGCGCAGCGAGCATCAAGCAAAGGCATCCGCTTCGTGCAACAAGACCAAGACCAGCCCAACGGCAGGAAGGAGTCATCATGGAGCCCAAGCAAAGGCGTCATCACCAGAGCCTTTGGCAAAGCGAGGACCAACTTTAGTCAGGATAAGTGTACCTGCTGTTCCCCTTCAAAATGGCCAATTGTTGGCGCCCTTCCCGCTCAATATTTGGGAGGAGGCTCAGGGCCTTCGCCTATAAATAGGAGTAGCCACACTCAGATCTAGGGCATCTAGAAGGAGGGCATCGGGAAGAGGATCATCTTGGAGGGAGGCCGGATCCTCATCAAGAAACCAGTAGATAGAGCAACTGGACACCACCTAGCAGTTCATCACACCCGCCAAGAACAGACCCTCGCGAGGCTGTTCTTCCTTGTATTGTTCCTCATCATCCCAAGAGGCAATCCACCACACCACACACTGGAGTAGGGTATTACACCACAATGGTGGCTCGAACCAGTATAAATCTTGTGTCTCTTGTGCTGTTCCATTAGTAGTTTAGGTCCCTGCGATTCGGCGAGGTGCGAGACGGTGGGAGGTTGGATCTCCGCGCGCACCCCAGTGTTCGAACCTTATGGGTATGCCGGAACCCGAAATCCGACATCCGTCTCTGCCCTTAACGAGAAAATCATGTGCTATCATACTCTTATAATCTAGATAAGCGCTAGGCAGCAATTTCTCTTCTTTCTCATAATGCCTAATAGCTATGTTAAAATGTGCAGCAAGGCGAGAAGCATAAATGCCTCCAAAGATGGGGCCCTTAGTACGCTTCAGACTCAACGGTCTAGCAACAATTCTGCCCATACTAACAGTATTATCGTGGTATAAACCATGGAACAGAATAATAATATCAGGAACGCTAAGGTTCCCACAATTCCCGCGACGAATTAAGCAACGACTAGCAAATAAAGTAAAATAGTGTAAAACAGGAAAATGTATGCTAGTGATTCTTGCATCAGAAACCTTCCTGGTTTCTCCCACAGAGATAAGGTTAACAAACGCTTCCACCTCTTTACGGGGTGGTTCCTCTAAAATACCCGCAGGGGGTATGTTGCATACTGCACAAAATTCAGAAAATGGCATTTTCTTCACAACGTCATATAAATGAAACTCAACTGAAGGAGGTGATTCCTTAGGGTAAAAGTAGAAGTTTTGCACAAAAGTATTTGTGAGTAAGAGATACTGTGGACGTTGGTCGCGGACGAAGTCGGTGAGGCCAGCATTCTCAATCAATGAATAGAAATCCTCATAAATCCTTGCCTGTGTCAAGAAATTATCGGAGGGCCATTCACACGGCCGTATCTCCGCGGTATGAGGCAAATTATATTTGGGCCTCTGAGCTTCTTCATTTTGTTCCTCCTTTGAGCTTCGGCTTGATGAGCCCCTCAAAAGTCTCTTCATTATTTTCTGAAATAATCTGAAATTTTTAGTAACTTCAAACAAAAGTGAACCAACTTCAATAAAACTGATAGCAACTACTCCTGCCAGTACCTAGAGCCTATATCAAACATTAGAACTACTTGGAACCATATAAATTTGACATTCAAGCTCAAGAATATGGTCAACTATGCAGCACAAATTTGCAAAGAATAGAGCACTAGAACTAAAACTAGTTGGACCAATGGAGGAGTCACATACCAAGGAACAATCTCCCCAAGCAGTTTTGCGAGAGGTGCTTTGAGCAAGGAGATCAAAAATCACAGCAAAAGTGGCTGGAACTCGTGCTTGAGTTGGTTTTTCGTGTTTGTGTGAGGCAGAGGAAGAAGATGGGTGCTGGGATAAGTGGAGGAGGGCCACCATGGGCCCACGAGGAAGGGGGCGCGCCCAGGGGGTAGGGCGCGCCCTCCACCCTCGTGACCAGGTGGCAGCTCCCCTCGCGGTAATTTTTGCACAGTAAATCCTCAAATAATCTCGAAAAAATCATATTAAATTGGCATGTCATTCTGAGGACTTCTATTTTCTGTATATTTTTATATTGCATGGATAAGACAGGAAACAGACAGAAAAATACTATTTTTACTATATTTCTACTAAATTACAGAAAATATAGAGAGGGTACAGAAGGTTGTGCTTCTAGTTTCATCCATCTCATGCTCATAAAAAAGAATCCACTAACAAGGTTGATCAAGTCTTGTTAACAAACTCATTCCAATAATCATGAAACCGGAGAAATTTCGAATAACACTAAGTTACCTCAACGGGGATATGCACATCCCCAATAATAAGTATATCATATATCTTTTTGACAGTTGGAAGGGGAAATTCAAAACCTCCAAATATAATCGATGGAATTTTTCCAATAGAGTTGATACTATGGACTTGAGGTTGTTTCCTCGGAAAGTGTACCGTATGCTCATTACCATTAACATGAAAAGTAACATTGCCTTTGTTGCAATCAATAACAGCCCCTGCAGTATTAAGAAAAGGTCTTCCAAGAATAATAGACATACTATCATCCTCGGGAATATCAAGAATAACAAAGTCCGTTAAAATAGTAACGTTTGCAGCCACAACAGGCACATCCTCACAAATACCGACAGGTATAGCAGTTGATTTATTAGCCTTTTGCAAAGATATTTCAGTAGGTGTCAACTTATTCAAGTCAAGTCTACGATATAAAGAAAGAGGCATAACGCTAACACCGGCTCCAAGATCACATAAAGCAGTTTTAATATAATTTCTTTTAATTGAGGAAGGTAGAGTAGGTACTCTGGGATCTCCAAGTTTCTTTGGTATTCCACCCTTAAAAGTATAATTAGCAAGCATGGTGGAAATTTCAGCTTCCGGTATCTTTCTTTTATTTGTAACAATGTCTTTCATGTACTTAGCATAAGGATTCATTTTGAGCATATCAGTCAATCGCATACGTAAAAAGATAGGTCTAATCATTTCAGCAAAGCGCTCAAAATCCTCATCATCCTTTTTCTTGGATGGTTTGGGAGGAAAAGGCATGGGTTTCTGAACCCAAGGTTCTCTTTCTTTACCATGTTTTCTAGCAACAAAGTATCTCTTATCATAACGTTGATTCTTTGATTGTGGGTTATCAAGATCAAGAGCAAGTTCAATTTCTACAGCATTATCATTACTAGGTTGAGCATCATCATGAACATCATCATTAATATTCTCTCTAGGTTCACGTTCATTACCAGATTGTGTTTCAGCATCAGACATAGATATATCATTTGGATTATCAGGTGGTTCAGCAATAGGTTCACTAGAAGTTTGCACAGTTCTTTCATTTTTCTTTCTCTTCTATTTAGAAGAACCAGGAACATCAATATTATTTCTCTGAGAATTTTTCTCGATTCTCTTAGGGTGGCCTTCAGGATACAAAGGTTCCTGAGTCATTCTACCAGTTCTAGTAGCCACTCTAACAGCATAATCATTTTTCTTACTATTCATTTCATCAAGCACTTCTTTTTGAGCTTTAAGTACTTGTTCTACTTGAGTGGTAACCATAGAAGCATGTTTGCTAACAAGTTTAAGTTCACCTTTAATATTAGCCATATAATCACCCAAGTGTTTAATCATATAAGCATTCTGTTTTAATTGTCTACCAAAATAAGCATTAAAATTTTCTTGTTTGACAATAAAATTATCAAATTCTTCTAAGCATTGTCTAGCAGACTTGTAATGAGGAATATCACCTTCATCAAATCTATAGAGAGAATTTACCTTTACTACCTGTGTCGGGATGTCAGGATCAGGAGGTTCTTCAATAAATAAGGGATTCAATCATATGTTTCTTCAACAGGCGGTAAATTTAGACCATGTATTTCTTCAATAGGAGGTGAATTCTTAACATCTTCAGCTTTAATACATTTCTCTTTCATAGATTTATTTGCCTCTTGCATATCTTCAGGACTGAGAAATAGAACACCTCTCTTCTTTGGAGTTGGTTTAGGAATAGGCTCAGTAATTGGAGCAGGAGCTGGCTCAGGAGGTGCCCAATTATTTTCATTTGTCAACATACTATTCAATAGAATTTCAGCTTGATCCGGTGTTCTTTCCCTGAAAAGAGAACCAACACAACTATCCAGGTAATCTCTGGAAGCATCGGTTAGTCCATTATAAAAGATATCATGTATTTCAGGTTTCTTAAGAGGATGATCAGGCAAAGCATTAAGTAACTTGAGAAGCCTCCCCCAAGCTTGTGGGAGACTCTCTTCTTCAATTTGCACAAAGTTGTATATTTCCTTTAAAGCAACTTGTTTCTTATGAGCAGGGAAATATTTAGCAGAGAAGTAAGAAATCATATCCTGGGGACTACGCACACAACCAGGATCAAGAGAATTAAACCATATCTTAGCATCACCCTTTAATGAGAACGGAAATATTTTGAGTATATAAAAGTAACACGATCTCTCATCATTAGTAAACAGGGTGGCTATATCATTTAATTTAGTAAGATGTGCTACAACAGTTTCAGATTCATAGCCATGAAAAGGATCAGATTCAACCAAAGTAATTATATCAGGATCAACAGAGAATTCATAATCCTTATCGTGAACACGTATAGGTGAAGTAGCAAAAGCGAGGTCAGGTTTCATTTTATCTCTAAGTGATTCTTTGTTCCATTTAGCTAATAACCTCTTAAGCTCATATCTATCTTTGCAAACTAAAATAGCGGCAGAAGATTCCATATCAAAAACATAACCCTCAGGAATAACAGGCATATCTTCATCATCACTTTCATCATTATATTCAGATTCAATAATTTCTTTCTCTCTAGCCCTAGCAATTTGTTCATCAAGAAATTCACTAAGGGGCACAGTAGTATCAGGCATCGAAGTAGTTTCATCATAAGTATTGTCGGATTTCGTGTTCCGGCAGACCCTTGAGGTTCGAACACTTGGGTGCGCACGGAGATCCAACCCTCCACCGTCTCGCACGTCGCCGAATCGCTGGGACCTAAACTACTAAACGGGACAGCACAAGAGACACAAGATTTATCTTTGGTTCGAGGCCACCATTGTGGTGTAATACCCTACTCCAGTGTGTGGTGTGGTCGATTGCCTCTTGGGCTGATGTGCAACAATACAAGGAAGAACAGCCTCGCGAGGGTCTGTTCTTGGCGGGTGTGATGAACTGCTAGGTGGTGTTCCGTTGCTCTAGCTACTGGTTTCTTGATGAGGATTCCGGATCTCGGATCCCCGGTCCCCCTACCCTGTGGGTGGCTACTCCTATTTATAGGCGAAGGCCCTTGGCCTCCTCCCAAATATTGAGCGGGAAGGGCGCCAACAATTGGCCATTTTGAAGGGGAACAGCGATACACTTATCCTGACTAAAGTTGGTCCTCGCCTACCAAAGGCTCTGGTGATGGCCTTTGCTTGGGCTCCCACATGACTCCCTTCGGCCGTTGGGCTGGTCTTGGTCTTGTTGCACCAAAACAGATGCCTTTGCTTGATGCTCTCGCCTGCGCTTGCTCCCTTTGCACCAAAGAGGAAAGGAGGACACTGCGCGGGCTGGCACCCGACTGGCGCCCTTGGTCGTCATGGCTTGCGTCATGGGCACCTCGAGAGGTACCCTGCCTTGAACTCTCCGCCTCCTCATGAGCCAGCCTGACGAGGCCGTGCCTGAGGAAGCTCCTTGTCGTCCGCCCCACGAGGCTTGGCCCCTCGCGAGGGTCTTGAGCTTGCGTTGATGAAGATGGGCCGTCCTGGGCTTCCTTTGAGCCACGCCGCAGGCCGCAGGCAGGCAAGTCTGGGGACCCCCGTTCCCAGAACGCCGACAGTAGCCCCCTGGGCCCACGGCACGCCCGAACTTGGCCGAGCAGAGAGGCGAAAGGGCAAGGCGAGCGTCATGGGTCCCTAACAGCCTGACCTTGGGCGACGTGGCGGTTGATTGGACGCATGCGCTGCTTCCCCACGATGCCTCGGTAACCACTGGATTCGACAAGTCCCTGCATGCGAGTCGGTCATGATTACCGGTGATCGTGGAGGCCGACGGTTGGTCTTCGCCCGGCTATAAGTGCACGGCGCGCGCCCTTCCGCCTATCCTTTCTTGTCTCTCCTTCTTCTCCATGGCTCCAGCAAGGAAGTTCTCGGCCGCAGAGAAGGGAAGGGCCGTCGGTCGAGTCTTCCTCTCCTCCGGCTAAGCGTGGTCGAGGTCGCCCTCGCAAGCATCCCGTGGCCTCCACGGCGGTCCCCCGCGGCCGTGGGGGAGGCTCTCAGCGTGGCGACGAGCGGCTGGCCATGGTCGGAGGGCGTGCCCCGGCCGCGCGTCCCCCGAGGCCGCGCCTCCATGCTGCTGAAGCGCTGCCGGAGTTCATGGTGAGGGCGGAGGAGCCGTCCGGCGTCTGGCTTCAGCTCCCACGCTTCCTCCTGGGTGAGCTCCTAGATGGCGCCCTGGGCGGCCTCTGGCTCCAGGCGGATGGCTGCTGCAACCGGGCCTTGTGGGATTTCTATGGAGGTCTCTGCTACAGGGAACCTGTTCCTGACCCGCGGCTGGCAGACGTTCGCTCGCGCGCGTGGTCTTCGCCGCCGGTGTTCCCTGCACTTCAAGTACGACGGCGACGCCACCCTCTACGTGAGGGTGTTCGGGGAAGACGGTCGCCGCATGGGGTGCTGCCCTGAAGACAATGACCGCGGCCGAGGACTCAGCCCCGGCGTGGACGGAGAGGGCAGCGCGCGGGCGGCTGGCGATGCTCGTGACTCCTCACGCTTCACCGGCTCTTCTTCGGGTGGTGATTCTTCCAGCTGCGGCCGTGGCCAGCCCCTACGCCGCCGCGCCTGCTTGGGGGTAGCAGCGGGTTCGCTGCTGCCGCGCCCCAGTGAAGCGCGAGAGGGAGTCCGCCTGAGCTTCGGAGACGGCTCGAGCCTTCGAAGAGGGTCGGCACGGGGCATGCATCGCCTGCTTTTGTCCTTTTCCTTTCTTTTCTCTTGCGCAAAAAAGGCAACAATGTGTGGCCCCGTGGGTGCATGTTTAGGTTAACGCGTTAATTATTGTACTGCTTTTGTTATCCTGATACTGTTCCTTTCTGTTGTACACCCATTCGCAAGTGAACTCCAGCCGTGGCCGCGGGGGCTACCGATCCAGGCCCCGTGTTCGCGTTGTGCTGGCCGTGAGGCATGGTCAGGAGGGGTGCTCCAGCTGTGGACCAGGGCCGTCAAAACTTGAGCGATAGGGGCAGGAACGCTCGCGGGGGCTCCCGAGGCCTCTGCCTCGCGAGTCCCCACGCAAGAGAAATAGAGGAAGGAGAGCGAATAAGATCGAAGATCCTCGGTCCAAAAGTAGGCGATATTTTCGATAAAAAATCCAAATGGGAATAACTAGTCAACTGCAGAAAGCAAATGAAAAAGCCACGACCGGCACCTAGTCTAGTCTTCGACGTCTTCTCACCAGCGCGGAGCTAAGTGCTGCCACTGGGCGTGGGAGGGAGGCCCAGGGCCTGAGGCCGGCACTCCTGAGACTCCGGGGCGTGTACAGCCCCAACTCATTATTACGTGAGAGTGTCACGGGCGGCGAGCTTCACAGGCGTTGGCCCTTTTCACAGGCTCCGGGCCTTTCTTCTGGGAAGCAAGCTTCACGGGTGTTTGCCCTCTTCATAGGCTCCGGGCCTTTCTTCTGGGAAGCGAGCTTCACGGGCTCCGGGCCCTTTCCAGAACGCGACAGCTTCACAGGCGTTCGCCTTCTTCACAGGCTCTGGGCCTTTCTCGAAAAAGATGAGCTTCATAGGCATTCGCCTTCTTCACAGGCTCTGGGCCTTTTCCAAAAAGATGAGCTTCACAGGCATTCGCCTTCTTCACAGGCTCTGGGCCTTTTCGAAAAGAATGAGCTTCACAGGCATTCACCTTCTTCACAGGCTCTGGGCCTTTTCCAAAAAGATGAGCTTCACAGGCATTTGCCTTCTTCACAGGCACTGGGCCTTTTAGGGGTAAAACCTCCGGAGGTGCTGGATGTTCCACGCATTCTGCATAGGTACTCCCTCTTGAGTCTCCAAGCGCACGGGGCCAGGCCTGGAAACATGAACAACCTTGAACCGCTTCGGCTCCGTAGACCAAGAAGAAGGGGGTCTCTCCAGTTGGCTTGGTTGCGGTTGTGCGGATGGACCACAACACGGACGGAAGCTCGTCAAACCAGCCTCTGCCGCAGGCCTCCAGTTTCTTCTTGAACATCCTGGTCTTGAGGCCCCTCATGACCTCTACGTTGGCCCGCTCGGCTTGTCCATTGCTGCGGGGGTACGCCACCAAAGCGTAGCATATCTGCATCCCAAGGTTAGCGCAGTACGTTTTAAAAAGGTTACTGGTGAACTGCGAACCGTTGTCGGTGATGATGCGGTTCGGCACTCTGAACCGGCTCACGATGCCCTTGATGAACTTGACCGCAGAACCAGCGGGGATGGCGCGGACGGCCTCGACTTCGGCCCACTTGGTGAATTCTTCCACGGCAACGTAGAGGTAGCGATAGCCCCCTGGCGCCCGAGGAAAAGGGCCCAGAATGTCCAGCCCCCAGACCGCGAATGGCCAAGTGAGGGGGATGGTTTGCACACCTCCTGCTGGCTGGTGGATCTGCTTGGCATGGAATTGGCAAGCCTCGCAAGCCTTCACGAGTTCGATAGCGTCATTGAGCGCGGTGAGCCAATAGAAACCGCTGCGGAACGCCTTGCCGACGAGGGTCCGTGATGATGAATGGTGCCCACAATCTCCGCCATGTATATCTGCCAGCAGTTCCTTCCCCTGTTCCCTGGTGATGCGGTAGCGAGGATACGTCGTTCGGTCGTTTCCGGTAGAGCTCTCCATCCATGATGCTGTATGCCGTGGCTTGCCGTGCCACACGCTCTGCCTCCTCCTCCTTCTCTAGCAAAGTTCCATGCGTTAAGTAACTATTGAGCTTCGTGATCCAGCACCCCTCTTGAGGTTCCATCATGAGGAGCAGGCGTGCTCCTGAGGCCGGGCCACAGGCTGGGGCTCCCGAGGCAGGTGGCTAAGGGAGCTCCTCCCGAGGCTGTGCTGTGCTTGTTAACGGCGGCAGGGCTGAGGGCTTGAAGAGCCGTTCCTCAAAGACGCCCGGCTCCTGGAGTAATCTCCTGGAGGCTCGTTTGGCGATGTCGTCGGCATCCTGATTGGTGCCGCGGGGCACGTGCTGCAGCTCCAACCCCCAGAACTGTTTCTCCATCATGCTGACCTCCGCAAGGTAGGCCTCCATGTGTTCATCTCTTAGCTCGTACACCTTGTTGGAGAAATTGATGAGGAGCTGCGAATCGCCCTTGATGGTAAGGCGCTTCACCCCCAGGGCAGCGGCAGCCTTCAGACCCGCTATCAGCCCCTCGTATTCTACTATATTTTTGGAGACCTTCTCGCCATGCTGGAAGCAGAGCTGCACGGCATAGTAGAGCTTGTCCTGAGCGGGAGATATGAGCACTGCCCCAGCCCAGTATACTGTCGAGAACGCTCCGTCGAAGTACATGACCCAACCTTCTGGCGCTTTGCTTCCTGGGGAGAGGGATAGATCCTCGCCGGCCCTGAGGCCAGGTGCTTCTGTCCATTCGGCCACGAAATCTGCCAGCGCGGCCCCCTTGATGACTCTGGTTGTGCTGAACTTGAGATGGAATGCTTGCAGCTCAATGTTTTACTCGGCAACCCTTCCGGCCGAGTTGGGGCTCCTGAGCACCCTCTCCAGGGGGTATGCTGAGACAACCTTGATTGGATGACCCTGGAAGTAGTGCTGCAGCTTGCGCGAAGCCACCAACAGCGCAAGGAGGAGCTTCTGCGGCATGGGGTACCGCGCCCTCGCATCCCGTAACACTGTGCTGATGAAGTACACTGGGTGCTCGAGGAGGCTAGGGGCATTGGTGCTGGCGGCGTCTTCCGGAAGCTGTGGTGCCTCCCGAGGTGGCGGCGCCTCCAGAGGCTGGGTGCCTGGATGGAGGGCCTCTCCCGCCCTTGGTGTGCTCTGTTGTGATGGCTGATCTTCTTCCCTTGCAGTGCTGGCTTCTGCGAGTTCCTTCTGATTCGGTCTTGCCTTAGCTCTGGTGGCTTCCGTGGATTTGGCCTGACGTTCCTCCCTAACTGCCACCAGAGCTGCGCTAGCGGAGTAGGGAGTGGCGGGGAGGTAGAGTACCAAGGGCTCCTGACGGCGCGGGGCCACCATCATTGGAGGGCTAGTCAGGTACCTCTTGAGGTCTTGGAACGCTTTGTCGGCCTCTTCATTCCATTCGAAGGGCCCCTTTTTCTTCATCAGCTGGAAGAAAGGCAGCGCCTGCTCCCCCAATCGGGAGGTGAAACGGCCCAGTGCCGTTACGCGCCCCGTGAGCTTCTGCATTTCCCTGAGGGTCTTTGGTGGGCTCATGTCCTCAACTACCTTGACCTTTTCTGGGTTGGCCTCGATGCCTCAGTGGGACACGAGGAAACCCAGGAGCTTGCCTGAGGGAACTCCAAACACACACTTCTCCGGGTTGAGTCGCAGGCTCACTGCGTTGAGGCTCGCGAAGGTTTCTTCCAGGTCTTGTATCAAGGTCTTGGCCTCGTGAGACTTCACCACGATGTCGTCGATGTAAGCCTCCACATTCTTCCCGAGCTATGGGCCCAAGGTGATGTGCATGAGCCGCTGGAAGGTTGCCCCCGCGTTGCGCAGCCCGAATGGCATGCATGTATAACAGTACACTCCACACGGGGTTAGGAAGGCCGTCTTTTCCACGTCTTCCACCGCCATCTTGATTTGGTGATACCCAGAAAAGGCGTCCAAGAAGCATAACAGGTCACACTCGGCGGAGGAATCGACGATCTGGTCGATGCGAGGGAGCGGGAACGGATCCTGCGGACATGCTTTGTTGAGGTTGGTGAAGTCGACACACATGCGCCCCTTTCCTCCCTTATTTGGCACCACCACAGGGTTGGCCAGCCAATCTGGGTATCGGACCTCGCGAATAACCCCCGCGGCTTATAGCTTGCGGGTCTCTTGGACGATGAGGGCCTGCTTTTCAGTGGACTGCCTTCTCGCCTTGTGCTTCACAGGACGCACGTTGGGGCATACGTTGAGGTGGTGATCGATTAAGCCCCGTGGGATCCCCGCCAGCTGATCGGGCTCCCAGGCGAACACCTTCTTGTTCGCACGCAGGAACTTGACAAGGGCTTCCTCCTGTTCGGGCTCGAGGTTGGCGCCTATGGTGAAGGTGGCATTTGTGGACCCGTCCTCGTTGACAGGTATCTGCTTGGTCTCCGCCTTGTCTTGAGTGAACAACTGCTTCTTCTTGGTCGGCGAAGCCCCCTTGGGCTTGAGGGCTTCCGCATCGGCGGGCTGCGCCGCGACCGTCGTCTTGAGGGCGAGCCCGAGCGCTCGCAGCGCACCTTCAGTATCTCCAGGTACGGTGAGGACGCTGCTGCTCCCGGGCATCTTCACGAGGTTGTACCCCGGGTGGGTTGCAGCCATGAATTTGGCCAATGCTGGATAGCCAAGAATGGCATTGTAGGGGAGGCCGATGGTGGCGATGTCGAAGTCGACCAGTTCCGTGCGGAAGTTGTCGTAGGTATCGAAGGTCACTGGAAGCCGGATTTGCCCCAAGGAGCTGGATGACCCTCCTCCTACGCCTGAAAAAGGGCCGGCTAGGCTGCAGCCGCTCCCTGGGTATGCAGAGGAGGTTGAAGGCCTCGACTGAGAGTACGTTGAGGCCGGCACCGCCATCGATGAGGGTCCTGGTGACGGCAACCTGGCATATGGTGGGTGCGCAGAGCATGGGGAGCGCACCCGAGCCGGCCGAGTTGGTGGAGTGGTCCCGAGAGTCGAAGGTCAGCCCGGCCGGCAGCTCCGTCCGGCTCGAGGGAGCCCCCTGCCGCATGGAGGTGGCGCCGACCTGGCGGACGAATGCCTTGACATGGCGGCTGGAAGGCGGCGCCTGCAAGCCGCCCAGGAGGGCCCCGACGACCGGAGGAACTGGCGCGACGGGACGGGTGACGAGGAAGCTGCGCGGCTCCCCTCCCCTGGGGTCGCCGAGGAGTGCAGGGACGATGCTTGCTTCCCGTCCCCCGCCGGGCCGGTGGCGGTGTTGACAGCGGGCGGTGAGGAACGACGAGGGCGCCCGCTGTTGGAAGCCGTCCGGGCGACATGGAAGGCGAGGGCGGCTCGGCGCCGCGCGGCGACGGGCGCCGACATGGTCGCGGTGGTCGGGGAAGAACGAGGCGGCGAAGCAGATTCGGCGCACCTACCGGGCGCGCCAAATGTCGGATTTCAGGTTCCGCAGACCCTTGAGGTTCGAACACCGGGTGCACGCGGAGATCCAACCCTCCACCGCCTCGCACCGGGCGAATCGCTGGGACCTAAACTACTAAACGGGACAGCACAAGAGACACAAGATTTATACTGGTTCAGGCCACCATTGTGGTGTAATACCCTACTCCAGTGTGTGGTGTGGTGGATTGCCTCTTGGGCTGATGTGGAACAATACAAGGAAGAACAGCCTCGCGAGGGTTTGTTCTTGGAGGGTGTGATGAACTGCTAGGTGGTGTTCCGTCGCTCTAGCTACTGGTTTCTTGATGAGGATTCCGGATATCGGATCCCCGGTCCCCCTACCCTGTGGGTGGCTACTCCTATTTATAGGCGAAGGCCCTGGGCCTCCTCCCAAATATTGAGCGGGAAGGGCGCCAACAATTGGCCATTTTGAAGGGGAACAGCGGGTACACTTATCATGACTAAAGTTGGTCCTCGCCGCCAAAGGCTCACAGTGATGACGCCTGCTTGGGCTCCACGATGACTCCCTTCCAGCCGTTCGGCTGGTCTTGGTCTTGTTGCACCGAAATGGATGCCTTTGCTTGATGCTCTTGCCTGCGCTTGCTCCCTTTGCACCAAAGAGGAAGGGATGACACTGCGCGGGCTGGCGCCCATGGTCGTCATTGGCTTGCGTCATGGGCACCTCGCGAGGCACCCTGCCTTGAACTCTCCGCATCCTCATGAGCCAGCCTGACGAGGCCGTGCCTGAGGAAGCTCCTTGTCGTCCGCCCCGCGAGGCTTGGCCCCTCGCGAGGGTCTTCAGCTTCGGTTGATGAAGATGGGCCGTCCTGGGCCTCCTTTGAGCCACGCCGCAGGCCTCAGGCAGGCAAGTCTGGGGACCCCCGTTCCCAGAACGCCGACAAGTATCATGCATAGCAGAAGTGGCATCATCAATAACATGCGACATATCAGAACGAATAGCAGAAGCAGGTTTAGGTGTCGCAAGCTTACTCATAACAGAAGGTAAATCAAGTGCAAAGCTAGATGGTAGTTCCTTACCTCCCCTCGTAGTTGAGGGATAAATTGTTGTCTTAGCGTCTTTCAAGTTCTTCATACTGTCCAGCAGGTATAAATCCCAAGTGACTCAAAGAATAGAGCTATGCTCCCTGGAAACGGCGCCAGAAAAAGATCTTGATAACCCACAAGTATAGGGGATCGCAATAGATTTCGAGGGTGGAGTATTCAACCCAAATTTATTGATTCGACACAAGGGGAGCTAAAGAATATTCACAAGTATTAGCAGTTGAGTTGTCAATTCAACCACACCTAGAAACTTAGTATCTGCAGCAAAGTGTTTAGTAGCGAAGTAATATGATAGTGGTGGTAACGGTAACAAAAGAGTAGTGCAAGCAATAGTAAATATTTTTGGTATTTTGTAGTGATTGTAACAGTAGTAACGGAAAAGTAAAGATGCGTGAACCAGTATATGGAAAACTCGTAGGCATCGGATCAGTGATGGATAATTATGCCAGATGTGGTTCATCATGTAACAGTCATAACATAGGATGACACAGAACTAGCTCCAATTCATCAATGTAATGTAGGCATGTATTCCGTATATAGTCATACATGCTTATGGAAAAGAACTTGCATGACATCTTTTGTCCTACCCTCCCGTGGCAGCGGGGTCCTATTGGAAACTAAGGGATATTAAGGCCTCCTTTTAACAGAGAACCGGAACAAAGCATTAGCACATAGTGAATACATGAATTCCTCAAACTATGGTCATCACCTAGAAGTATCCCAATTATTGTCACTTCGGGGATGTCGGATCATAATACATACTAGGTGACTATAGACTTGCAAGATAGGATCAAGAACTCATATATATTCATGAAAACATAATAGGTTCAAATCTGAAATGATGGCACTCGGGCCCTAGTGACAAGCATTAAGCATAGCAAAGTCATAGCAACATCAATCTTAGAACATAATGGATACTAGGGATCAAACCCTAACAAAACTAACTTGATTACATGATAAATCTCATCCAACCCATCACCGTCTAGCAAGCCTATGATGAAATTACACACGCACGGCGGTGAGCATCATGAAATTGGGGATGGAGGATGGTTGATGATGACAACGTCGACGAATCCCCCTCTCCGGAGCCCCGAACGGACTCCAGATCAGCCCTCCCGAGAGGTTCTAGGGCTTGGCGGCGGCTCCGTATCGTAAAACGCGATGATTTCTTCTCTCCTATTTTTTTCTCCCCGAAAGCAAATATATAGAGTTGAAGTTGGCGTCGGAGGGTCTCCAGGGGTCCCACGAGTTTGGGGGGCACGCCCTAGGGGGGGCGCACCCCCCACCCTCGTGGACAAGGTGTGGCCCCCCTGGTCTTCATCTTTGGCGATGATTTTTTATTATTTTTTATAAGACATCCCGTGGAGTTTTAGGTCATTCCGAGAACTTTTGTTTTCTGCACATAAAACAACATCATGGCAATTCTGCTGAAAACAGCGTCAGTCCGGGTTAGTTCCATTCAAATCATACAAGTTAGAGTCCAAAACAAGGGCAAAATTGTTTGGAAAAGTAGATACGACGGAGACATATCACAGACTACCATGGCTCAGTGGAAGCACTAGACTACATTTCCCCATAAGAGAGGCTACCAAGGATAAACAACTAGGTTGTCGGATCCCACACATACCAAGCATTTCAATCATACACACAATATGCCCGATATGTGTAAATACAACATGGCATCACAACAAAACTCTACAACTCAAGGTATTTATTCATTAGGCTCCGAAGAGCCAGATATTACAAACATGGGTTTGATGACCCATCATTCAAGTCATACAAGCAACAAGCACACGCGGAAGCTTATCTTGTCTGGGTACAGACAACTATAAATGAAAAAGGCTAAGAAGCCTGACTGTCTACAAGACCCTGCCGAGGCACAAGATCGTAGCTGAGGTAACAAGCTAAACGTCGAAGTCCACACGGAACTACTAGCGAGACTGAAGTCTCTCTGCAAAAATATAAACTAAGCAAACGTGAGTACAACTGTACCCAGCAAGACTTAAATCAGAACTATCTACATATGCATCAGTATCAACAAAGGGGGTGGTGGAGTTTAACTGCAACAAGCCAGCTTTGACTCGGTGGCTATCCTGAACTACGATTGCAAGTAACTCTTTTGAGGTGGCGCACACGAGTGCAAAATTCACCAATCTATAAACCACTATGGATCCGCTCCCGTCTCCCTACGAGAAGGCCATCCATAGCACTCACGGTTATCTTGCGCATTTTAGAGTATCCACTTCAAGTTATCTATGAACTGTACAAGCAACCCAAAAGTCCTTTACTGCGTACAGGGCTATTCGAATAGATGATGTTAACCCTACAGGGGTGTACTTCTTCACACACGCTCTCGCCACTTACCACCATGTACACGTCTTGTATCTCGGCAACCTTCAAGTGGAAGCCTGGCGAGGGATTCAGCCACGACCTGACTGACCACACAAGTCTCTAGTCAAGGTTTATCGCCTATTCGGGTTCCATCCGCAAGGAGATCCGGCCGGGGTGTTGCTCACGGCCCCAAACGATGTGTACAGGGTTCCAAGCCCACCAAACGGGCGACGCTCGGCATACCCGGCCATGGTGCCTAGTCTGTCCCAAGCCCACCTGTACCGGGTGCCACTTGGTAGACTACTAACACTACCTAGAAACACCAGAAACTAGTTGCAACTCCTGGACAGAGATCATGTTTATTAATAAGTCAAGAGGGGCACTTAAGCATTCCAATGCGTGGTAGTAGATGTTCATGGATCACAAACACAGAACTCGGTTCCTAAGGACGGCTTCAATGTGACAACCCACCATGTACTCCTACATGGCCTCTCGCCGATACCTTTACCAAATCGTGTTCACTCACTTAGCTCTCAACAGTAGGACATGTTCACACACCTCCAATTCATCCGTGATGAATCGGACCTCACTCAACTCTAAGCAGTAGCAGGCATGACAGACAAGCATGAATGAGTAGGCACATCAAGGTTCAAACAACTCCTACTCATGCTAGTGGGTTTCATCTATTTACTGTGGCAATGACAGGTCATGCAGAGGAAAAGGGTTCAACTACCCCGGCATGTAACAATTCAATCGCTATTGTCCTAATGCAGTAGAAGAGAGCAGAAGTGAGAGAGTGGGATTGTATCGGAATGAACAAAGGGGTTTTGCTTTCCTAACACTTCTGAAGATAGTATAGATCTTCATCGGTGTCATCGATCTCATTGTCGGAACCACATCTACTGAGAGGGGACAAATACCAGCAAACAAGGAAAAACACAATCAAAGCAATGCAACAATTATGATGCATGATAATGATATGGCAATATGTTGTTGATTGAGCTAATGCAACTAGCAACAAGTTAAAGGAAGTTGGTTTGAACCCTTGTTTCAAATTCAAACTCCATATGTGAAGGTTTAAATGCCCTTTATATGATTTGTCCTAAACATCAGCCATAAGTTGTTCTAACATGCATAAAAAGGTACAGATGGATAGATTGGATTTTTCTGAACATTTTTCATATATAATTTATTTCATTCCGAGTTGTAACATGCATAAGTTGTTCTAACATGCATATAAGTTTTAGCTATTTTCTGAAATTTCCTGAATTATTTTAAATCTAGAAAATGGTTAACTGCGTCAGCATGACGTCGGTGTGACGTCATCAAGTCAACAGGGGTGGTCCAGGTCACCACAAGGAAGCCATTGCTCGCCCGCATCCAGGGGTGCACGCAGTTGGGCGCAGGGAGGCCGGGGTCGACGGCGGCGACCACTTGGGCGGCGGTCGGAGTTCGGGAGCTGTTGGGTTCGACGCTAGAGAGCGTGGGAGGGGGATATTCTTGTGACTACGAGTTCACGGAGACGTGCTGAGCACACTGGTGTGCTCGGTCACGGGCTGTAGTGACCCTGTCCGCGTTGGCGTCATCGCCGGCGGCGAGGAGCTCATGGCTTCGGTGGAACTACGGCCTAGGCGAGGCAACGAGCGCAGAAGGAAGGGGGACGGTGTAGGGGATCACAGCGCGTCAGATGATCAACTCAGCCAGCTCTGGGGAGGCTTGGGGACGACGGGGCGACGATGGCGATCTCCATCGGTCGACGATGCAGTTGGCGACGATGGTGACAAAGTGGAGCTCTCCAGCTTGTTTCCCTCGGCGTGGAGGTGTGGTGCTCGACTTCGGAGATGCCGGACATAGCGGAGCGGAGAAAGGGGGCGATGGACACGCAGGTGAATCACGGCGATGGCGGAGCACTCTCGGGTGAGCTCGAGGAAGGGGGCTAGAGGGCGAGGGAGAGAGTAGAGAGTGAGGGAGAAGGACTAGGGGGCTCTGGGCATATCCAGGCGCTCGAACGAGGGCGGAGAGGAAGCAGGAGGTGGAAGCAGGAGGTGGCCGTGGCTCGGCTGTGCGCGCGCCATGTGCAACGCCAGTAGGCGCGAGGAAGAC
The DNA here is from genome assembly GCA_021605145.1 of Aegilops bicornis. Lineage (NCBI taxonomy): Eukaryota > Viridiplantae > Streptophyta > Magnoliopsida > Poales > Poaceae > Aegilops > Aegilops bicornis. The sequence continues at coordinate 286,100,290 of CM038671.1, forward strand.
GACGCGTGAGGCGCTGGGCTGGGCCTACCAGTGCAGCTGTCTACTGGGCCGCTAGTGGGTTGCCAGTAAGGCCAGGTGAGTTCTCTCTCTCTCCCTGTTTTCTGTATTTGTTTCCGTTCTATATTTCTTTCAATATGTTTTGATTTGATTTACAAACCAAACCATGTTTTCATGCTTCTGAAAAATATTGTGGGAGCTAAATGGATTAATCGAAGGACCCACAAGATGTTTTGAGAATTATTGGAGCTATAATTTGATTTATGGAAATTATAACCCCAACTCAAGTACAATATGGTTTAAATTCAAATGCCCGAAATAATTCCTTAAAATTTTCATAAATTTTAGTTGGGCTCAAAACCTCTGCCAAAATATAACAAACATTATTTAAGGCCATTTGGAAACATTGAATGCATTTTAGTTGAACCTGGTGGATTCCTTTTGATGCTAGGGTTTGAACATCCCCCATTTCAAGTTCATTTGAAAATTTAAACATGATGCACACATAAAGGGCTAGCCTAGTGCATACCAGGACTAGGGATGTGACAACTCGCCCCCACTAGCCTAGTCCCGAGATTCAAGACGTGAGGTAAGAGGAAAGGGGGTCACAAAACTATCACGATCTTCAGGATCCAACTTCCCTTCTCGAAGATGTTGGTTCATTGATTCAAATTGATCTTGACATCTTTGCTTTCGAGATCTTCACCCAACACGACGACGGTAGAAGGAAACTCTACAGAAAATGATCTCCTCGAAGATGGGGCACTCAAGATCAACTCATGGAGTGAGACGTAAGAACATCACTTGAGTGGAGGCATAAAACACACATCTGGAACAAGGAAAGTTAGCAGATGACGAAGGTTCACTAGGTAGACAACAATTCCACACTTAAGAAGGTGGTGAACGGTTGTCAACGTAGCGAGGAGTTGAGTTGCCATGATACCATAACGGGGCACCTCAGGAAAAATGACTCATATAATTATTACCTTAAGTGGCAAAAAGAATTACTTTTGATATAGAGATCATTGAGACTCTCTATACCAGCCTAAGGCAAATCTCGAGCGATCGTTTGGAGGAGTTCGGTAGAATGGCATACTTGGATTAGTATGGATGATGTGGATTACCTTGTTGAAGATAACGCAAGGGATGATTTTGCTTATCATCGAAAATGGGTGGAATCCATGGTAGGACCACTTTTGAAGATGATCCTGAATAAGAATTACTAAGGAGGCAGCCCATAGTGAAATGGCACAAAGATGGTGCAAGCTAGGAACAAAATGCAAATGTTTGAATGTTCCAACCATCATATCTACCTGAGATTCAGATCTGTTTAGTAACAGGATACTTCAGACTCAACATGTCTGCAAAAGAAAGTTTGCAACACAATTCAACGAGATGGCATTGCGAGATTCTCGGGGAGTGAACTACGATAGAAAGCTCCAAAACATGAGTTGGTTCTGCTACATACATGTGAACACGTTGTCCAAGACAAGCATGACCACATAGTAGTCTTACAACAAAACACTACCGAGTTCTGATTGGGAACCATCATTGCGCAGAGCGAAGTCCTACGCATGTACCTTTGGGTCCTTAAGGATTAGCACTTAAGAACTTCTTTTCCTTGAACAAATCAATCAGTGGCTTGGTGTGCTAGGAATTCATATAGAATGAAGGTTGCAAGTCTCCAGACCACAGAATACTTCACACGTATGCATGACTAACTTGGGATGATTCCAGAGGAAGCGAAAAAAAAATTCTCAAATTCACGGCAGCAACTTGCATCGTATGCACGCGAATTAGAGGAAGTCACTTCTTCCATCAAAACATAAACTTCATGAGCTAGCACGAAGAAAATTCTTTCAAAAGTTTCCAACACTAACTTAGATGTTCAACATGAATCATGGACAAGATGAAAATGTTCTCAATGGGCTCAACAACAAACCATCCAGGCTTCCATATAGATGGAATTCCACAATTAAGTGAACACGATGATAGCATTGGTCAGACCAAAGGATGTAATGGTGTATGCCCGAGGAATCAACCACAAGTAAGACAACATTACGAACATCGTTGGTTCTGATTTGACTTGATGATAGCCCATAATCAAGTCAAAGTTTGGACAAGACAATAGATCCAACAATTGATCACGAGGATCAATCAGTGACGATATCATCTTTCTTCAACAAACATAAGGATATCCCTTTGGCAATGAACTAAGTGGGACAAACTTCCATCATACAACTCTCCAAGTTGTTGTTTAGCTCAACCACCTAGTTCAGGGTATCCCACACAGAATCTTGGAGAATGGGTGGCTTACAAGAAACCAACTTGATCACGAACTCAACATAGCGGTCAGGTGACAACCTGGTAATACTTCCGAGAAGATATTCGTAAAATCACGAACCACCGATATGTCACTAAGCTCGAGAGCAATCTTGCTTTTCATGGCATGATGATATGATCAAAAAAGCGACGGATTGACACAATCCTAACTCATTGATCGAAGAGTGCACATGAAATAAGGACTAGGTAGCACGATCAATCTTAGGATGATGATTCAATAACCAGCATGCTAAGAATGAGAGTATTGTCCATTAACTACCAAGCAACATGGTTGCTAGGAGTATTGATTTCACACATCACAATTCACTTGTCGGCATTTTGGTTACAATAACACGCAAACCGAGGAATGAATAGTAATGGCGAGAAGTATCACTACGTCAAAAATTCATAAGAGGGTGTGCAATTCCTATGATATTATCAACATAAAGGGGGTAACACTCCGAGGTAGAACACAACAAAGCTGGATTGACATGTTGACCTGCGGAATACAACTACTTTGGCCCAATCCTCGAAGTGGACAAGGTACTGGAGTTTGTTTCTCCTAGTCATTCCGAAATAAAATGGCTTGACGGACCACAAGAATAATAGACATCGAAGAACATGAATGCACGACATAAACTTAACTATCAACTGATAGACAATGATCAGAATACAACTACAGAGGAACAACTCAAAGGAACATATCACTTTCTGGGTTGTGGATGCACAGATTAGTATGTCGAACAAAGCTCAGCATATTTCTTCCGGATAACCCATGCAGAAAGGTAGAACCAGCAGATTCACAATGTAGAATGGAGAACTCATCAAGAGCACTTTGGTTGTGATCTTTTGGTTCAGAAGAACTTCTACCATAAGCATTTCTTGGTATTTGGAAGAAGGAATACCATGGACCTCGAGGACTATCGCAAAGGTTACTAATATCCTAAAGGTACGAGCAACACTATCAACACGAGGTAAGTACAGTGAATCTTGGGTCAAGAACCCAGGAGTAGAATACCTACTACTAAATGGCATCACGGAATGCTTTCGAGAATGGTGGCCAGAATCATCACACGGGAACACAAGACCTGGCTATATTACTAGGTGATCCTCTAAGACACCTAGGGTCATAATAATAACTCCAACATATATGTAGAGGAAACAGAGTACCTCAACTCACCGATTAGTGTGGTTAAACTGGCCCAAAGGAACATCGGGAACGGGAAGGAAGATTTGCAAGTGCATTAGACTATGTAGAAACCTGTGATGACTCGGACATCATAACGGTTGTAAGTGCTCAAAAATATTTGAGACATCCTGCAAAATAGTGGCATGACCACTCAACATCACAATATCAAGGTTCTGAGGCCAGCTATGAACATAAGGAACTAATAGAAACTGAACTGAGACTTGATTCCATCAATCCTATAAGTCTACGGATTTAGTAACACGTGATCCTGATAGAAAGAAGAGAAACCTAGTTCTTAATCCCGGAGAAGAGATGAGGGTGACTCAGATCAGAAGGTCATAAGGTAAAGGAGTAAAAGATCCTTACGTTTCCCTCCACAATCAATTCCCTTATATAACTAAAGCATTTCTAGACTCAAATTCGACCAGTTTGGCTTGGTAATCCTACAGGTAGTTAGGCTCTGTCGGATGTGGGGTTCCAGCAAACCCTTAAGGTTCGAACACTGGGGTGCGCGCGAAGTCTTTCCCTCCTACCGATATATGCTCTAGCTCACTAAGATCTTGCGGACAAACTCGTCGAACTCACAACGCAGAAAGAGACACGGAGTTTATACTGGTTCGGGCCACCGTTGTGGTGTAATATCCTACTCCAGTGTGGTGGTGGTGGATTGCCTCTTGGGCTGATGATGAATAGTACAAGAGAAGAACAGCCTCCTGAGGTTGAGGTGTTCTTGTGCGAGTGTTGGCTTCTCAATCTATCCCGTTGTTCCTACTACTGTAGTGGCTAGACCTATTTATAGAGGCCCTAGTCCTCTTCCCAAATGTTGAGCAGTAAGGGAGCCAACAACGGCGGGCAAATTTGAAGGGGGACAGCTAGTACAAGATATCCTGACAAAAGAGGTCTTCGCCTGTGAAAAGCCCTGGGATGACGTCGTCTTGGGCTCCACGATGACATCCGCCTTGCTGTCCTCCTGGTCTTGGTCTTGTTGCACCAATATGGCAACCTTTGCCTGATGCCTCGGTACTCTTCGTCTGCACTTGCCTCCTTAGCACCAAAGAGGAAATGGGCACGCTGTGCGCACTGGCGCCTGCCTGGCGCCGTTCGTCATGGCTCACATCACGAGTGCCTCGTGAGGTTTGCCCTTCCTTGATATCTCCGCTCCATGTGAGCCTGCCTGGCTAGGCCACTCCAGAGGAAGCCTTGAGTCGTCCGCCTCGCGAGGCTTGGACCCTCGCAAAGGTCTTGGATGCCTTGTTGATGAAGATGGGCCGTAGGGCCCGCCACTTAGCCACGCCATGGGCCGCATGCAGGCAAGTCTGGGGACCTCCGTTCCCAGAACGCCGACAGTAGCCCCCGGGCCCAAGGCGCGCTCGGGGTTGGCTTCACGGCGAAGCCAAGGGTCAAGTTCGGAGCACCGCTGGCCCCAAAAGCATGCGGCCTCGGTCAACGCATGGCGGTTGATGGGACGTGGGCGTCTCCGCTTCCCCACGCTGCCTCGGCAACTGCTCGCCCTGACAAAGGCTGGTGTGGGCAGTTCTTTCCTTCATTGCTTCTTCCTTGCCTTGCTCCAGATCCCCGTTCTTGCCCTTTGCCGCCTGCTTCCTCCAGATCTGATCCACCCTTGCTCTGCTTCTGCCGCCCATGGTGCCACGCAAGGTCAAGTCTTCCTCAACGCCGGCTTGGTACAAGCCGGCCCTCGAGACGCCCACCGTCACGTAGAAGAGCCTCACGTCCGTGTGCCTACTGACAGCGGACGAAGGCAACGAGTGGGGGAAGACGGAGCTTCGGCTCGCCTCTGACGAGCCGGAGCCTGAGGGAAGCACCTTCTTCCCCTTCTTCTCGAGCAGCCTCGCCGTCGGGTTGGTTCCTCCTTTCTCTGATTTATTTTATGAAGTCCTCGACCAGTACGGGCTGCAGCCGTTCGTGGCGCTCTTGCGCCATTTCTTCTTCCTCCGTTTCACCGGCGAGCATATTACCGGATGCGCTAATTTTGTCGCCTGCGGTAAGGCCAACTCGATCTCGAGCACCGGGAAGAGGGCCGACAACATCTGATCCAAGTGAGTCATGATGGATGCACAGCGCGCCGGCCCGCGCCTGGAACTTCCCACATCGGCGCCTCCTCCCAACAAGGGGTGGCCCAAGGCGGAGCTTGTCGATGAGCGGGCATCGCTGGTGTTGTGGCAGATGATGACCGATCTGAGGCCGGGCAACGCGAGGACGGACAAGGTGACGGGGGCGATGCTCCTGAGGGAGTTCTTGATGCTGCGGGTTGCCCCGCTCCAAGCGCGCGCGCCCCCTCTGGGAGCTTGACGAAAAGGAAACCAAGACCCGCCTGAGGCCGGGGGACTTGCCTGATGACGATTTGGACTTCGTCTTGCACCTCATAGTCGGGGACAACTAGGAATTCCCGGCTAGCGCCTTCCTTCCCCTGTTCAAGCGTAGGGACTGGGAGGAATTCGTCGCCTCCAGGCCGACTTTTGATGCGCGTGGGTGGTGCCGCCGACGCTTGCAGAAGCCCCTATGGCGCAGAACCCTGTGGAGGTGTCTTCTGGTGAGTCCCTCGGAGGGGGAGAAGATGGGGAGGACTCGGAGAAGACCCTGGAAGAGGTGGGGGAGACTCCCCCTCTAAGCAAGGACGAGATCCTCCGCGCCCTTCCTGATGATGCCGACGCCGATGCCCGCCAAAGGGAGGGGGAACAACCTCATATCCCGACCAAGAGCAGGTCATCGTTGGTGGCCCGAGGTTCTGCCTCTGCCCCGACACCTCCTGGGGCTGGATCCGGATCTGCCTCCTCTACGCCCGGCGCTGCCGGTATCAGAACGCCTGCCCCTCAGGTCCCGCAGCTGTCAGGCCTCAAGCTTCTCAAGCGGTCCGTGGAATACGTTGTAGTGGATCGGTAAGTGTCCTGGGCATCACCCTGTCCTTGCTCGTGCTCGTTGTTTCCGGATGTTCGCTCCTGGTTGATCAGGCCGACAACTTCGGCGAAGAAGAGGAAGGAGGATTCGGCTGCCGTGCCTCTCTCCGCAGTGAAAGGAAGCAGCAGCGCCCGTGTCTCCCCAGCTCGGTCGTCCTCACGAGGCCAAGAGGAGCCTCGCCGCGTAGAGTTAGCCCCCATGCCCCCCTGGCTCCGGAGGTGCCTGTACTTGGCGCGGCTGACAAGGTCCCAGCTGCTTCGGAACCCGCGGTCTCCCAAGCCCTGGTAACGACATCGCTCTCTCCTTCCACTGCATCTCCACTTCGTAGTCCGTCTGCTCTGCTGCCATCTTGGAGCATGCCATCTCGGAAATGACCCAGCTACGGGCGGATCTCCTAAGCGTGGACCCACACTTGGTGTCCGGGCGTCTGGAACTAGCCTCTGGCTGGCTTCACTCTGAACTGGCAGTTCGCGCGGCACTGGGCCAAGCTACTGCAGATTCCGAGAAGGACAAGCAAGGCGCCGCCAGCGCTGCAGCCGATCGTGAGGCACTAGTCCATGTATCTCTGCCAACAGCTCTAGTCCTGCCTCCCGAGGGATGCACTTGAGTTTCACACCGTTCGGCCTTCTCCGGTGCAGGACGTCATCGACGAACTGGTACAGGGCGGACCGACGGGCTAGTTTCTCCGCTTCTTCCTGCTCCTCAGGAAGCTCCCCTGTTTGGAGGAATTGGACGGTATGATGCGCCCATGCCGGAGCCTGAGGCTCGACGGCAAGGACCAAAGGCATCTCTTCCGCCATGCGAGCGGTTGTCTCTACGGCCGAGCTGGCCTTGCCCGGAGCCGGTTGCTCTTAGGCAGGCTGGCGTCATGGCAGTACCCTTGCCGGCAGCCCCAGGGGGCTCGGTAGGAAAGTACTTGCCGGGACCTGATTTTCTCCGCTTGCTCTGCCCTGCTGATGGATCGACGGATGGTTGAGTTAACCGGAGCAAAAAGGTACCTGGTTCCACAGGTAGCTTGAATGCGGCACACTTTGACAGGTAATCGGCGATGTCATTCCCCGCTCGAGGGACGTGCTCCGCCTGAATACCGTCAAAGCGTCCCTCCAGCTTCCTCACCTCATCTATGTATGCTTCCATCAGTGGGCTCTGATAATCTTTGTTGACTTGCGTGACAACGAGCTGCGAGTCACCCCTGACGATGAGCTTCTTAACCCCGAGGTCTGCCGCGATCCTGAGACCGGCAAGCAATCCCTCGTACTCGGTGGTGTTATTGGTGGACATCTCCCTGGGGAAGTGCATCTGGATCATGTACTTGAGGTGCTCTCCGGTGGGTGCGACGAGCAGCACACCGGCACCGCCGCCTTGCAGCGAGAAGGCTCCATCAAAGTACATGATCCAGTTGCGATCTGCTTCCTTGCCGGGGAGAGTAGTTTACTGGATTTCTTCGTCAGGCGTCGAGGTCCATTCCGCAATGAACTCCGCCAAGGCTCTGCTCTGAATTGTCGAGGTACTCTCAAAATTTAAGCCGAAGCTTGACAACTCCAAGGCCCATTCCACAATCCTTCCGGTTGTGTCCGGGTTGCGCAGTATCCGTTGCAACAGGAGGCGGGTGACGACAGTGATCTCGTGGGCCTGGAAGTAGTGACGCGGCTTCCTCGCGGCCATAAGGAGGTCAAAGAGCAATTTTTGCACACCGGAATACCTTGACCTAGCCCCCTGCAAGAGGGAGCTGACAAAGTAAATCGGGTGCTGCATCATCTTTTTCTTGGGAACCACTTCACTTGACCGCGCGGGCATCGCCTTGGTGGCACCAGACTCTGCCGGGGGCCGCGCCTTGTCGGCACCAGGCCCTGCCGGGGGAATCTTCAGCTTGCCATCCGCTGGTCCTGCCACCATTGCTGCCTCCTTGTCGACCTCCCTCTGTGCCACTAGTGCGGCGTTGACCACTTGATTCATCGCCGCCAGATACAGCAGTAACGGCTCTTGTGGTTTAGGCGCAACTAGTGTTGGCGTGGAGGAAAGGTATTTCTTCAGGTCCTGCAGTGCGGCCTCGGCTTCTGGGGTCCACTCTATTGGGTCCGCCTTTCTCAAGATCTTGAAAAATGGAAGGGCGCGCTCGGCGGACTTGGAGATGAATCGGCTCATGGCGGCAACGCAGCCGGTGAGCCGGCGCACATCCTTGATCCGCTTGGGCGCCTCGATCTGCTCAATAGCCTTGATCTGGTCTGGGTTTGCCTCGATCCCGCGCTGTGACACGAAGAACCCGAGAAGCTTGCCGGACGGGATGCCAAAGACGCAGTTCTCAGGGTTCAACTTGAGGTTGATCTTGCGCAGGTTGGCAAATGTCTCTTCTAGATCTTGCACAAGAGTCGGCCCATCCTTGGTTTTGACCACTATGTCATCCATGTAGGCTTCCATATTTCTATGGAGCTGAGGTTCAAAACCAATTTGGACCGCTCTTGCAAACATTGAGCCAGCACTCTTCAACCCGAAAGGCATCCGTAAAAAGCAATACATACCACATGGGGTGATGAATGCTGTCTTTTCTTCATCCTCTCTTGTCATGAAGATTTGGTGGTAGCCTGAGTAGGCATCGAGGAATGATAACAGATCACACCCGGCCGTGGAGTCAACAATCTGGTCGATGCGCGGCAATGGGAAGGGGTCCTTAGGACAAGCCTTATTGATATCTGTGTAATCAATACACAGCCTCCACTTCCCATTCGCCTTGCGCACCACTACCGGATTGGCCAACCATGTCGGATGGAGCACCCCTCTCGCCAAACCTGCCGCTTCTAACTTCCCGATCTCCTCTTTGATGAACTCCTGCCTCTCCGAGCCTCGCTTCGACCTTACGCTGACGGGCCGCGGCGTAAAGGCAGACAGCTAGGTGTTGCTCAATCACCTCCCTGGGAACACCGGGGATGTTGGACGCTTGCCATGCAAACACGTCGACATTTGCCCGCAGGAAGGTGACGAGCTTGCCTTCCTATTTGCTATTGAGGGCAGAGCCTATGATGAAGGCCCCTCCCATGCCGTCCTCCGTGACGGTCACCTTCTTGGTCTGCGGCGGCTCGGTTCTGGACCTCTTGCTCTTGTCGGCAGAGCTCTCTGGCACGTCCTCAACGGTAGCACAACACCCCGAGGAGGTGCGCTTGCCGGAGTGGGTGTGAGAAGTCTTGCCGGGCTCCTTCTTTCCTCCCGGGCCTTCGGCGGCAGGAGCAGGTGCCTTGACGGCAGCTGCTGCAACTGCTTCCCGGTAGAGTTGGTCGGCGCAGATCAGCGCGTCCTTCTTGTCCGAGGGGACGGAGATGATGGTCAACGGCCCGGGCATCTTTAGCAAGTTGTAGGCATAGTGTGATGCCGCCATGAACTTGGCTAGCGTCGGGTGGCCGAGGATCTCCTTGTAGGGCAAGGGGATCTCGGCCATGTCGAAGACGATCCTCTCAGTCCGGTAGTTCAACTCTCCTCCAAATGTCACGGGCAGTGTGACCTTTCCCTTTGGCTGACTTCTCCCTGGATTGACCCCCTGAAACATGCCCGTTTCCTCGAGGTCTCCGTCAAGGATTTGCAACCTTTTGATCACGACAACCGAGATCAGGTTTAGGCCGGCCCCGCCTTCAACCAACATCTTGTTCACCCTGAGGTTGCGTATTGTTGGCGAAACCAACAACGACAAACACCTGACCACGGTAGTGCGATCAGGGTGGTCCTCGGCGTCAAAGTGTTGGGGAACGTAGTAATTTCAAAAAAAATTCCTACGATCACGCAAGACCATGGTGATGGCATAGCAAAGAGAGGGAAGAGTGTCCGTCCACGTACCCTCGTAGACAGAACGCGGAATCGTTATAACACCGCGGTTTAAGTAGTCGTACGTCTACACGATCCGACCGATCCAAGCCCCGGACGTAAGGCACCTCCGAGATCTGCACACGTTCAGCTCGATGGCGATCCCGGACTCCGATCCAGCAAAGTGTCGGATGAGTTCCGTCAACCTGACGGGCGTGATGACGATGTTGATGCTCCACCGACGCAGGGCTTCGCCTAAGCTCCATGACGATATGACTTCTCCGGCGCAGGCTTCGCCTAAGCTCATGACGATATGACCGAAGTGGAATATGGTGGAGGGGCACCGCACGGCTAAGGAACGATCCGTAGATCAACTTGTGTGTTCTGGGATGCCCCCTGCCCCGTATATAAAGGAGCAAGGAGGAGGAGGCGGCCCTTAGGAGGCGGCGCCATGGTGGAGTCCTACTAGGACTCCCTAGTCCTAGTAGGATTCCACCTCCCTTGTTGGAGTAGGAGAGGGGAAAGAGGGGAGAAGGAGAAGGAAAGGGGCTGCGCCTTGTCCACCTCGGACCTGAAGGGGGCGCAGGCCTCCTCCCTTTGGTCTCTCTCCTCTATTCCCGTATGGCCCAATAAGGCCCATATACTCCCGGCGAATTCCCGTAACTCTCCGGTACTCGAAAAATACCCGAATGACTCGGAACCTTTCCGAACTCCGAATATAGTCGTCCAATATATCGATCTTTACGTCTCGACCATTTCGAGACTCCTCGTCATGTCCCCGATCTCATCCGGGACTCCGAACTCCTTCGGTACATCAAAACTCATAAACTCATAATATAACTGTCATCGAAACCTTAAGCGTGCGGACCCTACGGGTTCGAGAACTATGTAGACATGACCTAGAACTATTCTTGGTCAATAACCAATAGCGGAACCTGGATGCCCATATTGGCTCCTACATATTCTACGAAGATCTTTATCGGTCAAACCGCATAACAACATACGTTGTTCCTTTTGTCATCGGTATGTTACTTGCCCGAGATTCGATCGTCGGTATCCAATACCTAGTTCAATCTCGTTACTGGCAAGTCTCTTTACTCGTTACGTAATGCATCATTCCGTAACTAACTCATTAGCTACATTGCTTGCAAGGCTTATAGTGATGTGCATTACCGAGAGGGCCCAGAGATACCTCTCCGACAATCGGAGTGACAAAACCTAATCTCGAAATACGCCAACCCAACATGTACCTTTGGAGACACCTGTAGTACTCCTTTATAATCACCCGATTACGTTGTGACGTTTGGTAGCACCAAAGTGTTCCTCCGTAAACGGGAGTTGCATAATCTCATAGTTACAGGAACATGTATAAGTCATGAAGAAAGCAATAGCAACATACTAAACGATCAAGTGCTAGGCTAACGGAATGGGTCATGTCAATCACATCATTCTCCTAATGATGTGATCCCGTTAATCAAATGACAACTCATGTCTATGGCTAGGAAACTTAACCATCTTTGATTCAACGAGCTAGTCAAGTAGAGGCACACTAGTGACACTATGTTTGTCTATGTATTCACACATGTATTATGTTTCCGGTTAATACAATTCTAGCATGAATAATAAACATTTATCATGAAATAAGGAAATAAATAATAACTTTATTATTGCCTCTAGGGCATATTTCCTTCAGTCTCCCACTTGCACTAGAGTCAATAATCTAGTTCACATCATCATGTGATTCAACACTGATATTAACATCTGTATGTGATTAACACCCATAGTTCACATCGTCATGCGACCAACACCCAAAGGGTTTACTAGAGTCAATAATCTAGTTCACATCGCTATGTGATTAACACCCAAAGAGTACTAAGGGATGATCATGTTTTGCTCGTGAGAGAAGCTTAGTCAACGGGTCTGTCACATTCAGAGCCGTATGTATTTTGTAAATATTCTATGTCTACAATGCTCAGCACGGGGCTACTCTAGCTAATTGCTCCCACTTACGATATGTATCCAGATTGAGACTTAGAGTCATCTGGATCAGTATAAAAAGCTTGCATCGATGTAACTCTTTACGACGGGCTCTTTTATCACCTCCATAATCGAGAAATATTTCCTTAGTCCTCACTAAGGATGTTCTTGACCAATGTCAAGTGATCTACTCCTAGATCACTATTGTACTCCTTGCCAAATTCAGAGCAAGGTATACAATAGGTCTGGTACATAACATAGCATACTTTATAGAACCTATGGCTGAGGCATAGGGAATGACTTTCATTCTCTTTCTATCTTCTGCCGTGGTCGGGCTTTGAGTCTTACTCAATTTTACACCTTTGTAACACAGGCAAGAACTTTTCTTTGACTGTTCCATTTTGAACTACTTCAAAATCTTGACAAGGTATGTATTTATTGAAAAACTTATCAAGCGTCTTGATCCATCTCTATAGATCTTGATGCTCAATATGTAAGCAGCTTCTTTGAGGTCCTTCTTTGAAAAACTCCTTTCAAATACTCCTTTATGCTTTGCGTAATAATTCTACATTATTTCCGATCAACAATATGTTATTCACATATACTTATCAGAAATGTTGTAGTGCTCCCACTCACTTTCTTGTAAATACAGGCTTCTCCAAAAGTCTGTATAAAACCATATGCTTTGATCACACTATCAAAGCGTTTATTCCAACTCCGAGATGCTTGCACCAGTCCATAGATGGATCACTGGAGCTTGCACATTTTGTTAGCTCCTTTAGGATTGACAAAACCTTCTGGTTGCATCATATACAACTCTTCTTTAATAAATCCATTAAAGAATGTAGTTTTGACATCCATTTGCCAGATTTCATAAAATGTGACAATTGCTAACATGATTCGGACAGACTTAAGAATCGCTACAATTTGAGAAAATCTCATTGTAGTCAACACTTTGAATTTGTCGAAAACCTTTTTGCGACAAGTCGAGCTTGTAGATAGTAACACTACTATCATCATCTGTCTTCCTCTTGAAGATCCATTTATTTAACTTGACTTGCTGATCATCGAGCAAGTCAACCAAAGTCCACACTTTGTTCTCATATATGGATCCTTTCTCAGATTTTATGGCCTCAAGCCATTTCGCGGAATCTGGGCTCATCATCGCTTCCTCATAGTTCGTAGGTTCATCATGGTCTAGTAACATGACTTCCAGAACACGATTACCGTACCACTCACAGTGCGGATTTTGCTCTGGAAGACCTACGAGGTTTGGTAGCAACTTGATCTGAAGTTTTATGGTCATCATCATTAACTTCCTCACTAATTGGTGTAGGAATCATTGGAACTGATTTCTGTGATGAACTACTTTCCAATAAGGGAGAAGGTACAATTACCTCATCAAGTTCTACTTTCCTCCCACTCACTTCTTTCGAGAGAAACTTCTTCTCTAGAAAGGATCCACCTTAGCAACGAATAACTTGCCTTCGGATCTTGTGATAGAAGGTGTACCCAATAGTTACCTTTGGGTATTCTATGAAGACGCACTTCTCCGATTTGGGTTCGAGCTTATCGGGTGAAAACTTTTTCACATAAGCATCACAACTCCAAACTTTAAGAAACGACAGCTTAGGTTTACTGTTAAACCATAGTTCATACGGTGTCGCCTCAACGGATTTAGATGGTGCCCTATTAAACGTGAATGCAGCTGTCTCTAATGCATAACCCCAAAAGCGATATTGGTAAATCGGTAAGAGACATCATTGATCGCACCATATCAAAATAAAGTACGGTTACGATGTTCGGACACACCATAACGTTGTGGTGTTCGGTGGCGTGAGCTGTGAAACTATTCCACTTTGTTTTAATTGAAGACCAAACTTCGTAACTCAAATATTCATCTCCACGATCAGATCGCAGAAACTTTATTTTCTTGTTACGATGATTTTCTACTTCACTCTGAAATTCTTTGAACTTTTCAACTATTTCAGACTTATGTTTCATCAAGAAGATATACGCTTATCTGCTCAAATCATCTGTGAAGGTCAGAAAATAATGATACTTGCCACGAGCATCAACACTCATTGAATCGCATACATCGGTATGTATTATTTCCAATAAGTCAATAGCTTGTTCCATTGTTCCGGAGAACGGAGTTTTAGTCATCTTGCCCAAAAGGCACGGTTCGCAAGCATCAAATGATTCAAAATCAAGTGATTCCAAAAGTCCATCAGCATGGATTTTTCTTCATGCGCTTTACACCAATATGACCTAAACGGCGATTGCCACAAATAAGTTGCACTATCATTATTAACTTTGCATCTTTTGGTTTCAATATTATGAATATGTGTATCACTATGATCGAGATCCAATGAACCATTTTCATTGGGTGTGTAACCATATAAGGTTTTATTCATGTAAGCAGAACAACAATTTATTCTCTTACTTAAATGAATAACAGATTGCAATAAACATGATCAAATCATATTTATGCTCAACACCAAATAACACTTATTTAGGTTCCACACTAATCCCGAAAGTATAGGGAGTGTGCGATGATGATCATATCAATCTTGGAACTACTTCCAACACTCATCGTCACTTCCCTTCAACTAGTTTCGCTCATTCTGCAACTCCCATTTCAAGTTACTACTCTTAGCAACTGAACCAGTATCAAATACCGAGGGGTTGCTACGAACACTAGTAAAATACACATCAATAATCTGTATATCAAATATACCTTTGTTCACTTTTCCATCCTTCTTATCCGCCAAATACTTGGGGTAGTTCCGCTTCTAGTGACCAGTTCCATTGCAGCAAAAGCACTTAGTCTCGTGCTTAGGTCCGGACTTGGGCTTCTTCACTCGAGAAGCAACTTGCTTGCCGTTCTTCTTTGAAGTTCCCCTTCTTCCCTTTGCCCTTTTCCTTGAGACTAGTGGTCTTTGTCAATCATCAACACTTGATGCTCTTTCTTGATTTCTACCTTCGTCGATTTCATCACGAAGAGCTCGGGAATCGTTTTTCGTCATCCCTTGCATACTATAGTTCATCACGAAGTTCTAGTAACTTAGTGATGGTGACTAGAGAATTCTGTCAATCACTATCATATCTGGAAGATTAACTCCCACTTGATTCAAGCGATTGAAGTAACCAGACAATCTGAGAACATGCTCACTAGTTGAGCGATTCTCTTCCATCTTTTAGCTATAGAACTTGTTGGAGACTTCATATCTCTCAACTCGGGTATTTGCTTGAAATATTAACTTCAATTCCTGGAACATCTCATATGGTCCATGACGTTCAAAACGCCTTTGAAGTCCCGATTCTAAGCCGTTAAGTATGGTGCACTAAACTATCAAGTAGTCATCATATTGAGCTAGCCAAACGTTCATAACGTCGCATTTGCTCTGTAATAGGTCCGTCACCTAGCGGTGCATTAAGGACATAATTCTTACAGGCAGCAATGAGGATAAACCTCGGATCACGGATCCAATCCGCATCATTGCTACTAACATTTTTCAATACAATTTTCTCTAGGAACACATATAAAAACATAGGGAAGCAACAACGCGAGCTATTGATCTACAACATAATTTGCAAAATACTACCAGGACTAAGTTCATGATAAATTTAAGTTTAATTAATCATATTAAAAACTCCCACTTAGACAGACATCTCTCTAGTCATCTAAGTGATTACGTGATCCAAATCAACTAAACCATGTCCGATCATCACGTGAGATGGAGTAGTTTCAATGGTGAACATCACTATGTTGATCATATCTACTATATGATTCACGTTAGACCTTCGGTCTCCGTGTTCCGAGGCCATATCTGTTATATGCTAGGCTCGTCAAGTTTAACCTGAGTATTCTGCGTGCGCAACTGTTTTGCACCCGTTGTATTTGAACGTAGAGCCTATCACACCCGATCATCACGTGGTGTCTCAAAGACGAAGAACTTTCGCAACGGTGCATACTCGTGGAGAACACTTCTTGATAATTTTAGTGAGAGATCATCTTATAATGCTACCGTCAATCAAAGCAAGATAAGATGCATAAAGGATAAACATCACATGCAATCAATATAAGTGATATGATATGGTCATCATCATCTTGTGCTTGTGATCTCCATCGCCAAGCACCGCCATGATCACCATCGTCACCGGCGCGACACCTTGATCTCCATCGTAGCATCGTTGTTGTCTCGCCAACTATTGCTTCTACGACTATCGCTACTCCTTAGTGATAAAGTAAAGCAATTACATGGCGTTTGCATTTCATACAATAAAGCGACAACCATATGGCTCCTGCCAGTTGCCGATAACTTGGTTACAAAACATGATCATCTCATACAATAAAATATAGCATCACGTCTTGACCATATCACATCACAACATGCCCTGCAAAAACAAGTTAGACGTCCTCTACTTTGTTGTTGCAAGTTTTACGTGGCTGCTACGGGCTGAGCAAGAACCGTTCTTACCTACGCATCAAAACCACAACGATACTTCATCAAATAGACTCCGTTTTAACCTTCTCAAGGACCGGGCGTAGCCACACTCGATTCAACTAAAGTGAGAGACAGACACCCGCCGGTCACCTTTAAGCAACGAGTGCTCGGGCGGTGAAACCAGTCTCGCGTAAGCGTCTGGCGTAATGTCGGTCCGGGCCGCTTCATCTCACAATACCGCTGAACCAAAGTATGACATGCCTGGTAGGCGTGATGACTTGTATCGTCCACAACTCACTTGTGTTCTACTCTTGCATATGACATCAACTCATAAAACCTGGCTCGGATGCCACTGTTGGGTACGTAGTAATTTCAAAAAATTTCCTACGATCACGCCAGACCATGGTGATGGCATAGCAACGAGAGGGAAGAGTGTCCGCCCACGCACCCTCGTGAGACCGAAAGCGGAAGCGTTATAACAACGCGGTTGATGTAGTCGTGCGTCTTCACGATCCGACCGATCCAAGCACCGAACGTACGGCACCTCCGAGTTCTGCACACGTTCAGCTCGATGACGATCCCCGGACTCCGATCCAGCAAAGTGTCGGGGATGAGTTCCGTCAGCACGACGGCGTGATGACGATGTTGATGCTCCACCGACGCAGGGGCTTCGCCTAAGCTCCGCGACGATATGACTTCTCCGGCGCAGGGCTTCGCCTAAGCTCCGCGACGATATGACCGAAGTGGAATATGGTGGAGGGGGCACCGCACACGGCTAAGGAACGATCCGTAGATCAACTTGTGTGTTGGGGTGCCCCCTGCCCCCGTATATAAAGGAGCAAGGAGGAGGAGGCGGCCCTTAGGAGGGGCGCCATGGTGTGGAGTCCTACTAGGACTCCCTAGTCCTAGTAGGATTCCACCTCCCTTGTTGGAGTAGGAGAGGGGGAAAGAGGGGGAGAAGGAGAAGGAAAGGGGGGCTGCGCCCCTTGTCCAATTTGGACCTGAAGGGGGGCGCAGGCCTCCTCCCTTTTGGCCTCTCTCCTCTATTCCCGTATGGCCCAATAAGGCCCATATACTCCCCGGCGAATTCCCGTAACTCTCCGGTACTCCGAAAAATACCCGAATGACTCGGAACCTTTCCGAACTCCGAATATAGTCGTCCAATATATCGATCTTTACGTCTCGACCATTTCGAGACTCCTCGTCATGTCCCCGATCTCATCCGGGACTCCGAACTCCTTCGGTACATCAAAACTCATAAACTCATAATATAACTGTCATCGAAACCTTAGGCGTGCGGACCCTACGGGTTCGAGAACTATGTAGACATGACCTAGAACTATTCTTGGTCAATAACCAATAGCGGAACCTGGATGCCCATATTGGCTCCTACATATTCTACGAAGATCTTTATCGGTCAAACCGCATAACAACATACGTTGTTCCTTTTGTCATCGGTATGTTACTTGCCCGAGATTCGATCGTCGGTATCCAATACCTAGTTCAATCTCAATTCTTGGCAAGTCTCTTTACTCGTTACGTAATGCATCATTCCGTAACTAACTCATTAGCTACATTGCTTGCAAGGCTTATAGTGATGTGCATTACCGAGAGGGCCCAGAGATACCTCTCCGACAATCGGAGTGACAAAACCTAATCTCCTGTAGTACTCCTTTATAATCACCCAGTTACGTTGTGACGTTTGGTAGCACCAAAGTGTTCCTCCGTAAACGGGAGTTGCATAATCTCATAGTTACAGGAACATGTATAAGTCATGAAGAAAGCAATAGCAACATACTAAACGATCAAGTGCTAGGCTAACGGAATGGGTCATGTCAATCACATCATTCTCCTAATGATGTGATCCCGTTAATCAAATGACAACTCATGTCTATGGCTAGGAAACTTAACCATCTTTGATTCAACGAGCTAGTCAAGTAGAGGCACACTAGTGACACTATGTTTGTCTATGTATTCACACATGTATTATGTTTCCGGTTAATACAATTCTAGCATGAATAATAAACATTTATCATGAAATAAGGAAATAAATAATAACTTTATTATTGCCTCTAGGGCATATTTCCTTCACAAAGATGAGGGGCGTGCTGGACCACTTTAGTGGCTTCTGAGCGTCGAACGACGGCTCTGTTGCTGTAACCTCTCGGGCCCATTGCTTGAGCTGGTGGTGAGAGGCATGCAGGGAGGCGCCACCATCGATGCACTGGCCTCCGTAGCCTTTTGGAACCCTTGCTCACCGGAATCGTCGTCCTCGTCGTGATCATCGTCTTCTTGCTTCTTGTCGCGGCCCCGGGCAGGCCTCTCTTGCTGGTTGTCCTTGCCGGGGCGGCCTCCTTGGCCGCCGCGCTTCTTGCTGGATCCCTCAGCACCATCCTGGTCCTTCTCCTTGTCCCGCCTTTCGTACTCAGCCTTTTGCTTCTCATCAAGCAGCTCGACTTGTCGGCAGTTCTTGAGATCGTAGCCCTTGGTGTGGTGGATCTTGCAGTATTATTTGCCGGAGCTACCTGGCTTGTCGGTAGCCGCCAAGGCCCGGCAGGAGGCGCACCCAGCAATCTCCTTGTCGGGGGTGTCTGCCTTGACCTTCTTGCCGGCATCGGTATCGTCAGATCCCTCAACGGCAAGCACGACCTTGCCTTTGCGTTTCCTGTTGCGACGCCGACCCTTCTTTGTCAGGGCGGCGGCGTCCTCATCGGTAGAGTCGGTTTCCGCACTGGCGTCTTCGCTGGGGTACTTCCTTCCCTCTTCAACCCTGGCGCACCTGTCGGCCAGAACGTAGAGCTCGGTCACATCCTTAACCTTGGACATCGCCAGCTCCTCGCGCATCTTGCAATTGCGCATGTTCTGATGGAACACGCTAATCACAGCGGTGGGATGAACGTCGGGGATGTTGTACTGCACCTGGCTGAATCTCTGGATGTACTTGCGCAGGGTCTCCCCTTCCTTCTGGGGAATGATATGAAGATCATTGGCATGGCCATGAGCTTGGTGGCCTCCTGTGAAGGAGCCAACGAACTCAAGGCACAGATATGACCAGGAAGAGATGGAGTCCGCCGGCAAGTGCATCAACCAAGACATTGCATTGGGCTTCAGCGCCAGCGGGAAGTAGTTGGCAAGCACCTTGTCGTCGCGAGCCCCAGCGGCCTACATCGCGATGGTGTAGATGCTGAGGAACTCGGACGGATGGGGGGTCTTGCCGGTGTACTTCTCGCCGACGTCGGGCTTGAACGTGCGGTGGGACGGCCACTGGAACTGCCTCAGCTCAAGAGTAAAAGCCGGGCAGCCCACCTTGTAAGGTAGGACGCCGGGGCCCCCCGGTGCCAGGTGGTCCGTAGTGGGTCCCGCTCGCTTGTCCGAATGGCGGCGCGTTTCACGTCGGCGCTCGATGGTGGTTCGAGCGTCTTCGTGAGCTCGCTCTCGAAGGACCTGGCACTGGTCGCGGAGGGTCCGTGGATCGGACGACGCTATGGAGATGTTATCACCAGCGTCGTCACGACGGGCCGACACCCGCGGCGGCTGGCGAGGAGGAGGAGGAGAGTGCACCGTGGCCCCAGCTCCCCCAATCCCCCCAGTGCCAGCATGTGGTGGTTCGGTGTAGCGCCGACCCGAGGGCCCCGCCGGTCGTGGATCGTCTTTGTTCGCGATGGCAACGAGGCTCCGGATGGTGGCCCTCCACTCATCGAGCTTCTCCGCGGCAGGAGGAAAGTCGAGGAGCAGCTGTGCGCGCGCCAAGGCTTCCGCTGGCGTGGGTGGAGGTGACAGCTGAGTGGATCACGGCGCGCTTCGACTTCTAACTATGTTAGAAGGAGCTCTGTCATGACCCAGCGGTTGCGTGCCGTTTTCACCAGTGCTTCGGCAAGCGTGTTGAACTCCTTCGCCTTTGCCGACGATGCATGTGGCTCTTCCCACGGCGGTGCCCAGGGTCACCAACGTGGTGACGCTGTTCGGCACACACACCATGGGAAGAACGCGCGGTGGTCGCCGGTGTATGCGTCCTGGAGGTCGCCGCGCCGCCCGGAGTCGGTGCAACGACACCCCCGGAGGGCCCCGCGCCGCCGGCAGGGGGCCCAGCTCCGTCTTTGGGTCCGGCGGTGTGGGGCCGATCGTCTGGTGCACGAACGACGCCGCTCGCCAGGCTCCGACTACCTGGGTGGTGCTGGTGTTCGCGGCCCGCGGCTCGAGTCCTGTCCACGACGGGTCCGCTGCTTGTCCGCACCGGCACGGGCCGTTCGGCCCCCAATGAGCCGATCGCTGTGGCCGTCTTCTTCTTAGGGGCCATGGCGGCAAAGAACCGCTAGGCTAACTACCAGATCAGATTCTCACAAACGCGCTCCCCTACCTGGCGCGCCAAAGATGTTGGTGGAAAACGACACCTATGGGATCACAAGAATCCCTACTACGGTTGTGGGGCGCGGGGTTGAGAAAAGAGCGGATCTAACGGAGAGCACGCGGTTCATTTATCCAGGTTCGGGCCGCGAGGATGCGTAAAACCCTAGTCCTGCTCCGGTGGATGTATTCTGAGTTCTTGAACTAGCTACGGAGTGTAACGAGCTCCAAAAAGCCGAATCCTCCTCCTCGTCGCCTTGGGCCTCCTTTTATAGAAAAAGGGGTTGCCACAGTGGCACACAGGAGGTGGAAAGGCAACAGTGTTCTTGAGGTTATCCTCAGATACAGGACAAGATGCATTTAATGCATCACGCAGGTGTCCCTTTGCTTTATCGGGGACGGGGGCGAGGCCCGTCCCGTCCGTCGCCGCTCTTCCTTGCTTCGACACGCCCCCTGGGCAGTGACGCGTGCGGCACCATGTAGGCAGGTCGGCAGCTGAGGTGGCGTGGTGGTGGAGCCATCACGAGGATCTGCATGCCGCCACGCAGGCACTTGATGGGTTGGCCTGGGAGCTGCATGTCGCCACGCAGGTGGCTACCCAGCTGGTTGGGCTGGCAGCTGTATGCGAACAGCGGTAAAAACTTGGTCGCCGGCGGGCCTAGTGGTGGCCCTGCTAGCACCCTTGGTAATGGCCTTGCCGGGTGGCCCGACAAGGGTCTTGCCGTGGTATGCCGTTGTCCCCGGCAAGGGTCTTGTCGGGGGTCGTCGTCTTCTAATCCTCGTCTATTCTTGGATATGTCTTCACAAAGATCTGCATGCCACCTTGGAGGTGCCTTCCCAAGCCCTGGCTCCACGCGGATGATGGCGTTGGGGATCGTGGGCTCAAAAGTGGCTCACTCCGTTGGTGTGGGGCGAGCTGCCCTGGCAAGGGTCTTGCCGAGGCTGCCCCCGGCAAGGGTCTCCTGCCGGGGGAACCTACTTCATCCCTTTGCTCTTTGTGGCCTTGGCCTTGGCGTTGTTCTGGCTATCTTGGGCTTTGGCCTTACCTTGGCTCACCTCCCTCACTCTGCTTGGTGTGGTCGCGGCCGCGGCTCTGACTGCCTGTGCACAGGTAAAGGGGTACAAAAATGTGCCCCAAGTTTTGTACACTGACATTGCCAACTTTCCCCGAGTCTGATATCTATTGACTCCTTTCATAGGAGTGACTCGGAGGTATACATGTTCTCCAGGTTCAAAACTGATCTGTCGGTGCTTTGCATCATAATAATTCTTCTGTCGAGATTTGGCCAATTGCAATATGTCCCTGATTTCCTTAACTTGTTGCTCAGCTTCCATCATGAGATCCGTTCCGAAGATACGGCTAGCTCCAGTTTGAGACCAATTTAAAGGAGAGCGGCACTTACGGCCATAAAAAGCTTCATACCGTGACATTTTTAGACTGGTCTGGAAATTGTTGTTATATGAAAACTCGGCATATGGCAAGCAGTTTTCCCATTTAGGTCCTTGGGCTAAAGCATAGTCTTGCAACATATCTTCGAGTATTTGGTTTACCCGCTATGTCTGTCCATCCTTCTGAGGATGATAAGCAGTACTATATTTTAGTGTTGTCCCCAAGGCTTGATGGAGACGTGACCAAAAAGCGGAGGTAATAAGGGAACCTCGGTCGGAAGTGATGGTTCAGGGGACTCCATGCAGACTGACTATTCTGGATACATACAGCTGTGCAAGTTGATCCGCTCAATATCTGGTGCTGATCAGAATGAAGTGAGCAACCTTAGTTAAGGTGTCCACTATGACCCAGATTGCATCATTGCCTCGCTGAGTCTTAGGCAGTCCTGGAATGAAATCCATCCAAACATCATCCCATTTCCATTGCGAAACCGGCAGCGGTTGGAGGAGTCCGGCTGGCTTCTGATGCACTTCCTTCACTTGGTTGCATATGTCGCAAAAAGCCACAAAATAGGCAATATCTCTCTTCATTCCATCCCACCAGAATATTTGTCTAAGGTCCTCATACATTTTCGTACCTCCTGGGTGAATGGAATATGAGGATTTGTGTGCTTCTAACAGGATTTTCTTCTTTAAGTCTGGCTGATTGGTTACACAAATCCTTCCACGGAATCGGAGGGTACCAAGTTTATCCTTTGAGAAATCTGGGGTCTGCCCTGCCATCGGGCTCTTGACACGTTTTTGTAGCTCGATTTCAGCTGGCTGGGCCTTGCGGATCTCTTCCTCAAGTGTGGGGTGACTTCAAAAACATTAGCGAGGCCAGCATTAACTATGACCCGGTCGAGCTGAGTGATCTCCTCTTGAAGTTCAGGAGGCAAGGATTTCAATATGACATTTAGGCTGACTGGCTTTCGACTTAGTGCATCGGCAACCACGTTAGCCTTACCCGGGTGGTAATTTATTCCAAGATCATAATCCTTGACCTACTCAAGCCATCTTCGTTGACGGAGATTTAAATCCGGCTGAGTAAATATATACTTGAGACTTTTGTGATCAGTAAAAATTTGGCACCTTTTTCCAATGAGGAAGTGTCTCCAAATTTTTAGCGCATGAACCACCGTGGCCAATTCCAAATCATGAGTAGGGTCATTTCCTTCGTGGGGTCATAGCTGTCGCGATGCATATGCTAATACCTTGCCGTCCTGCATAAGTATGCATCCAAGTCCTTGTCTGGATGCGTCACAGTACACATCAAAACTGCGGTAGATATCCGGAAGAGTTAATATAGGTGCAGTTGTCAGCCGTATCTTTAGCTCGTTGAAACTTTTCTCACAGTTCTTAGCCCATTCAAACTTCTTATCCTTTTTGAGCAGCTCTGTCATGGGTTTAGCAATCTTGGAAAATCCTTCAATGAAACAACGATAATATCTGTGTTATGGCTGTGGGTGGCAACCAATCGAGCACATCCTTTACTTTGCTCAGGTCCACGGCTATACCTTCGACGGATAGTATTTACTAAATTTGGCGTAAAGCTGATGGTCGCGGAGTCATTGTAGCACTGCTCGGAGGTGATTCTTGTGATCTTCTTCACCCTTGGAGTAAATGAGTATGTCATCGATGAAGACTACCACAAACTTGTCGAGGAAGTCCATCAATACTTTGTTCATCATATGCATGAAGAAAGCAGGGGCATTGGTGAGACCAAAGGACATAACTGTATATTCATAAACACCATACCGAGTAGTGAATGCGGTCTTAGGAATATCTTCCTTTTTAATCTTGAGCTGATGATATCCGGTCCGTAAATCTATTTTAGAGAATACCTTGCCCCCACTGAGCTGATCAAACAGATCATCAATCCTTGGAATGGATATTTATTTTTGATGGTGACCTCATTCAACTGTCGGTAATCCACACACATGCGGAGACTGCCATCCTTTTTGTCCACAAAAATAGCAGGTGATCCCCATGGTGAAGAGCTGGGACGGATATATCCTTTGTTGAGCAATTCATCAAGCCGCTTCTTTAGCTCTACTAATTCTAATGAGGGCATCCGGTAATACTTCTTGTATAACGGTGCGGTTCCGGTCACAAGATCTATTGCAAACTCAGGCTCTCGATCTGGCGGCATGCCCGACAGCTCTTCTGGAAATACATCAGGAAACAAACTGACCACAGGAATTGATTCCAATTCATCCACAGCGGTGAAGACCATCTCTTTCTTGGGTATGCTTATGCGAGCATAGAAATTGGTAGTCTGCCCATTCTGACTGGTCAAAGTGACTTCTCGGGTTGCACATGCAAACTTGTTATTGGGTCAACTAGTTCATACCCGATATAACATCCAGCTTGTCGGACTCAAGAATTATCAAACAAGTTGGAAAACCGACTCCGTTGATATTCATTTCCAGATTGCAACAGACCAGATTGCTCTTGATTAAAGATCCCTGGGTTTGTACCAGCATATTTTTGCCCAAAATAGAACAAGGAAAGTTGTTTTGGGCAACAAAACTCCGAAAAATAAAAGAGTGGGAATCCCCAAAGTCAAATAAAATTACTGCAGGTATGTTATTAACAGAAAACATACCAATGACGACTTCGGGGTTCTCTTGGGCTTCATCGGCGCAGGGGTGATGTACGTACCCAGTAAAGTTTTGCTGGGTCGAACATGACTCCATATAGTTGACTTGTGGCCTGACTAGAGCATTTTCTTTGGTGTTCTTAGGGCACTATCTGGCATAATGTCCGTTATGCCCACAACTGAAGCAAGAATTGTTGCGCTGGCAGTCCTCGTGCACTGGGTTGGTCATGACATTCTTGACTTGAGTGGTGGTCTTGTTAACATTCTGTTGCCAATTGGGCTTGTATTCCACCTGAGTCTGCTGCCAGGTATGAGCCTTTTGCACTGGTTGCCCATCCTTCTTTGGCTCAAACTTACACTTGTTGTCATTGTTAACAGGCCTAGTATCTGATACCAGCTTGTGCTCCCTTTCACCAATGAAAGCCTTGTTCACCAGAGTTTGGAAATCTGGAAAATCAAACATACTGAGAGTACACCGGAGTTGCGGATTTAATCCACCAAGAAATCTATCAATCTTTCTTTCTTCGATGGCCATGTCATAAAGGGAGTAACGGCCAGATGATTGAATTTTTCCAAGTATTCGCCCACAGACTGATTTCCTTGGACGAGTGCGAGAAATTCATGCTGCTTAGTCTTCATAACTCCAGTAGGGATATGATATTTCCGGAACTGCTCCTTGAATTTTTCCCAGGTGATTTCTTCATCAGCAGGCCACATGGCTTTTGCATTTTGCCACCATATGGCAGCAGTGCCTTCAAGATAATGAGTTGCAAATGGAACTTTATCATTTTCTTTAGTACGAGCAATCTCAAGCTTTTTCTCAATGGTACGCAACCAATCGACTGCATCCAAGGGATCAACAACCTGACTGAAACTAGTTGGCTTGGTCCTTTGAAAATCTGACAGCTTGGAGTAATGACTGTTCTGATTTCCATTCTATCCAACCATAGCTTGCACACTTCTTAATATTTCAATCAGATTGTTGTTCCTTCTTTCCTCAAACATACGCATAATTTGCTCTGTGGAGGACGGATTTGGCGGTGGAGGCGGTGGCGGAACGTACGGCTCGGGGGAGTGTCCTGCCTGTCGTGCGGAATGACGAACATGGCTACCCTCACGAACATTGCTGCTGCTGCCTCCCCGCGGCATCCTATTATTATTTTTCCCAAGGCAATGCAACCGAGATGAGAAACATTCAAAATAAATTGGGGAAAAGCCAGCAACAAAAGCCCGAGAAAAACTGAAATGACGAGGAAAACACGGCGAATAAAAATAGAGCTCCAACATAATTATACATAGACTCATACATGAAAGATAGCCAACACGCCAGGTTCAACTACTCTCATACAGGCAACGAAACATCATGACTCGTGCTACTACATCCGGACATCATCCCAATGACTGCGGATACTTAGAGGCTCTACTGCTCTCCTGGTGCTGCGGGGTCCTCTCCTGATGCGGACTTGGATCCTGAACTGGCGAGGTTAACTGAGACCTCCGGGTTAAAGGTAACACGACGACGCTGCCTAGAGGGCTCTCCCTCAGGGGCAGGGGTAGGGTGAATCATCGGGGCTACAGGAGTAGCGAGAAGTGTAACCCACTCAGTAGGGGCACTGAGAGGGTTCACCGTCGAGGCGCCCAAGCTACTCGGGGGAGTAACCGGTGAAATTGTTGAAATAAACTGGCTGGAATATAAGGAGTAAATCCCAGAGAGGATGGAGTAGTGGAAGATCTAGTAGTGACTAAAGCAGCGGCTAAAGCAGTACGGGCACGAGTTAGCTCTCGAGCCAGCTCGTGGATATAAGATAGCTAGCAGTGACATACCGAGAAAGGTAGCTAGCAACACTATCAGACTCCGGATCAATGATAGGGAAATGGACACAACCATTGTCGTGTAGAGAAGGGTAGTAATAGAAACCTGGGTGGCTCTGCATTCGGACCACATTGTAGCGAAGCTCGACAAGGACCTCGAATGCAGCAAACTTGTTGAGGATATAGCTACTAAGTATAAACCGGCTAGGAGGGCCCGGTTCACCTTAGACTGTGCTGAAGCCCATGAAGGTCTTGAAGATGGCATTCAACTAGTAAAGCTTGGAACCCCACGGCCCAAAGGTGGATTAGGGCCCGTAGTGGTAAACCGCCATGATTATGTAAACTTGTAATATAAGTTAGAAAGGAGAGAGACCGAGCCGGACACTTTGTATAGGTCGGCTCGGGACTCAGAGACCGGTCAAGGCCAACCTGTGTATATAAAGGGATGACCCAAATAAGCGGTTCAAGACAGAACAACAACAACTCGAGGCCTAGGCGAAGCTTATTTGCTCCCTAGTCATCAAAACCACATCAATCCCATCACAACTAGACGTAGGCTTTTACCTTCATCGAAGGGGCCGAACTAGTATAAACTCTTGTGTCTTTGCATCCGCTTTGACCCCTTCAAGTTAACCCGTAGCGATGGCTCCACGACTAAGTCCTTTCACGAGGACATATGCCGTGACAAAACCACGACAGTTGGCGCCCACCGTGGGGCTATCGCACGATGGTTTGATGATCTTGGAGGGCAAGTTCGAAGGACTCGAAGGCTATGCTGTGGGCCGGATGACCAAGAGTTGTCGTGGCAAGCTCTACATCGACGATGCAGGCTGGGGCCCCGTGGCCGGCTCGATTGAGTACGGATACCGGGTCCCCTTTGGTGGCATACACGTCTTCATTGGCTAGATCGGTGAACCGGGCCCTGAGTTGGACACCTGCACCGACCTCGTCGAGACAGCTCAGTGTGTGCGACTGCCCAGGTCAAACCGGCCGTGAAGCGTGCCTTTGTGGGAGTCATCCACGGAGAAAGTTATGAGGACGGATCAGAATCGGGTAGCGAGACCGTCGTCTACTCTGGCGACGAATCGTCAACCGGAGAAACTGAATCTCTATATCAGTTACAAGATGGCCGGATTGGGGGCTGTTCTGATGGTGACAGTATTCCGGACCCCTCCGATCTGCCCAACTGGGTTGGAATAGTCATGGCCGGTACACAAGCAGCGCTTCACTCTTCGACTGCTGCGGCAATGATCTCCGGCTCAACAGCGGCGACGGCTGCCGGGGCAGGAGGCCCTGTGCGCCCGCCGGCTCAAGTTTTATTAGATCTGTTCGATGCGTTGACTGCGCTCATGGCAGAGGCTAACCCGGTGGATCAGGACGCTCATAACATAGAGATTGCGAATGTGAAGGAACAAATCGCTCAGGCTAAAGCGGATCTAGCAGCTGCAGACACCAGGATGATGGCAGAGCGGGCCGCTTTAGATGCGCAGGCTTATAGGCTCATGTTGGATCAGAACGCGTCACATGAAGTCATGAAGAGCAAATACAGATCCCGTTTGCCTTCAGTTTTCGAAGCCAGAGTCCTCTTCAACACCCCCGGAGTGGGAACCAGTAATCCGCCGGTGGTAAACCGGGTGGAAGCACCTGGGACGGGCGCGCCGGTCCAGCCCCGCTTAATAGATCAACCTCGCCATAACGCCAGTGTGTCTCAGGCCGTGCAAACATCTCCGGGTCACTACTCCAACCCGATGGATAACCTTGTTGCAGCTGCGACACGGCTGGAGGCTATTCCAATTGAAGGTGACCCACCACAGGCGATAGAGACGCGCCGGGTCAAGGAGCTCCTTAGGACAGCTATGGTCGAACAGGAAGCGTATTCGTACAGCCGCGACCGGATCCACTCTACTCCCTGCCCAAGCCGGAGCTATAGCAGGCACATGGATGAACCAACCGTATCAAGTAATGCACGGCATGGTGCGCCCCATGGCAACAACCCGGCAGGTGGTGTCGATAACGCCCAGGAGGTGGTGGACCGGGCCCGAGCGCGCAGGGAGGCCGAGTTAGCAACACAGAACGAGGCGCTACCACGCCGGTTCGCCCCACCACCTCGGCCGAGCTGTGGGTCGCTTCTAGCTTGGGGGTGTCTGTTTGATCCCCGCTTATTTAACGCGGCGCTTGCCCAAAGACTTCAAGGGTCCGCGCAAGGTGCCAAATTACACTGCTGATTTACCTCCAGAAGCATGGATAGAGAGCTATGAGATGGCCATGGAGATGCTAGATGTGGATGAGGCCACGTGTGCAAAGTAGTTTACCATGATGCTTGAAGGGACGGCCCGTACTTGGTTAAAGAGCTTGCCGCCCAATTCTATCAGTTCATGGGCCCAGTTGTGAACCCGGTTTATCCAGAATTTCAAAGATACCTGTAAGCAGCCCATGTCCGTAGTGGACTTGGCGGCTTGTGTCCAGGGGGAAGGGGAGTCAACAACCCATTGGGTACGCCGCGTCTCGGAAATCTTACACTCGTCAGACCGGATCAACGCTGACTCTGCGATCTTAACCCTGGAGGGCAACTGCCGGTTTAAGCCTTTAAAGTTGAAGTTGGGGCGTATGAAGCGATTTTGTAATGACATGGGAACTCTCATGGGTGCTTTAGTGAAGTATGATGATTCTGATAGTACCAAGGACCCCGAATCTGAGGATGACGAAGCAGGGCAGGGAAAGAAGAACAGCACTCCAGGGGGCATCAACACAAACCGACAGGCCATGGGAACGGAGGCAAACGTAAAGCGGATGGTAGCATGGACTTTGTGGCTAATACTAATGCGCAGGACAAGGGTCAGCGACGCAGAGGTAAAGCGGCGAATCGTGGTGGGGCTCCGAATTCTAACCCGGATCGCTTAAATTATTTATTGAATCAGCCCGCCCAAAGCACGGACGAAGGAGATGCCGCCAACCACCTTTGGAAGGATCGTTACATTATGCAGGAGTTCAAAAACTCTAATTCTTTCTGTTATGATCATGGGTCCGTGGTGGCTCAGATCCCATGGGCCGGGTCACGATGGAGGAGCTTCCGTTCAGCTTCAAAGGGAAATCGTATGACATAACAATCAGAATAGTCAGAATAACCAAGGTGGTTACAACCAGCAGCAGCAGCAGCAGTCGGGTTATCAGAGCCATCCCAAACAGTTCAACAGTGGGCAGTATCACGTTTTCACAACTAGTTTGGATAAGCGGGACCGGAAACTTCACAAGCGAGCTGTGAATTCTGTTGAACCGGCCGTACCACGTTATTTACGCTGGTCGGAACAGCCAATCGTGTGGAGCAGGGAGGATCACCCTCTTCGGCTTGACAATCCGGGCCAGCTGGCATTGGTGGTAGCCCCTCAGGTGGGAGGTTATAAGTTCACCAAAGTGCTCATGGACGGAGGGAGCAGTATTAACATCCTATACTATGAGACATTCCGCCGCATGGGGCTAACAGATAAAAATCTCAAACCGTCTAATACGGTGTTCCATGGTGTGGTGCCTGGAAAGTCAGCATACCCTGTCGGCAAGATAGCTCTGGAAGTGGCTTTTGGGGACGATCACGATTCCCGATCAGAGACATTAACATTTGAGGTGGTGAAAATCCGGAGCCCATATCACGCCCTATTTGGGCGGCCGGCTTATGCCAAGTTCATGGCACGGCCTTGTTATATCTATTTGCAGCTCAAGATGCCGGGTCACAAGGGGGCAATAATGGTTCATGGGAGCCGCAAGATCGCTTTGGAATGTGAGGAAGGTGATGCGGCCTATGCAGAGTCGGTTTGCGCTATGGAGGAGTTGAAATATTACAAGGACAACGTTGATCCGGCGGACATGACCCCTTTGAAGAAGCCGACTACAGAACACGATCCGGACCTGAAATTCAAATCGGCAGCCGAGACTAAGCTTGTTGACTTCGTGGTTCCGCGATTCGTCCAAGCAGTTCAACGTCAGTGCCAACTTGGATCCGAAATAGGAAAGCGCGCTCATCGAGTTCATCCGTGAGAATCGGGACATTTTTGCATGGAAGCCTTCTGACATGCCAGGTGTACTGAGGCAACTCGCTGAGCACACTCTTAATGTTGATCCCAAGTACAAACCGGTGAAGCAGTTTCTCCGCCGGTTTAATGAAGAAAGGCGCAAGGCCATTGGAGAGGAGGTGGCCAGGCTCTTAGCAGCTGGTTTTATTGTTGAAGTCTTCCATCCAGAGTGGCTTGCTAATCCGGTGTTGGTTCTTAAGAAAAATGGCACTTGGCGCATGTGTGTGGATTACACAGATCTTAACAAGGCCTGTCCAGCAGATCCTTTTGCCCTCCCCCGCATTGACCAAATTATTGATGCCATCAAGGGTTGTGAGCGCTTGAGATTTTTGGATGCATATTCTGGGTATCATCAGATCAAGATGGCAGTTAAGGACCAGGAGAAAACAGCGTTTATCACTCCCTTTGGAGCCTTCTGCTATGTATCTATGCCTTTTGGGCTCAAGAGCGCCCAAGCAACTTATCAACGCTGTGTACAGAATTGCCTGCATAAATAGATCGGCTGTAATGTGCACGCCTATGTTGATGATATTGTGGTCAAGTCAAGGGAGAAGGAGACACTGATTGACGATTTGAAGGAAACCTTTGAGAACCTGCGGGTTTACAAGATGATGCTCAACCCAGCCAAATGTGTCTTTGGTGTTCCGGCAGGCAAGTTATTGGGTTTTCTCGTGTCCAACAGGGGAATTGAAGCTAATCCGGAGAAGATTACGGCTATTACCTCCCTGGCTAAACCGAAGTGTGTTAACGATGTCCAGCGTTTGGCAGGCCGGATTGCCGCGCTGAGCCGGTTTATCAGCCGCCTCGGAGAGAAGGCCATCCCTTTGTACCAGATGCTGAAAAAGACAGATCAGTTTGTCTGGAGTCCAGCCGCCGATGAAGCATTGGAGGACTTAAAGCCGCAGTTAGCCAATCCGCCCGTTCTTGCAGCTCCAATCGACAAAGAAACGTTATTACAATACATAGCGGCTAATGCTCGCGATCAAAGATGGCTATTGTGGTAGAGCGCAAAGAGGCGTGCAAGGAATATCCAGTCAATGACGGTTTACTATATTAGCAAGGTGCTTATTGAATCCAAGCAACGGTACCCGCATTGGCAAAAGCTAGTATATGGAGTTTTTATGGCAAGCCGGAAGCTTAAGCAATACTTCCAGGGCCATCCGATCACAGTGGTCAGCTCTGCTCCTTTGGGCGATATAATCCAGAACAGGGAAGCGACTGGCCGGATTGCTAAGTGGGCTATAGAGCTTGGGCCGCACGGGTTAAAGTATGTGCCTCGAACGGCGATCAAATCTCAAGCGCTTGTGGATTTCATCAATGATTGGACGGAGTTACAGGCACCTGAAGAGAAGCCGGATCACACCTATTGGACGATTCATTTTGATGGATCCAGGCAATTGGAGGGCTCGGGGGCTGGAGTGGTATTAACTTCCCCATGAGGTGACAAATTCCGTTACGTTCTCCACTTGATGTTCCCTTGTACTAACAATGCAGCTGAGTATGAGGCTTTACTCCATGGTCTTCGGATGGCGAAGGAGATGAATCTCAGCCGGGTTAAGTGCTTCGGTGACTCGGACCTGGTGGCTCAACAGTGTCCGGCACTTGGGATTCCAAGGATCCTCATGGCAGCCTATCGACGTGAGGTGGACATTGTTGCGTGTCACTTTAAGGGTTATCGTGGATCATGTGGACAGACGGAAGAATGAAGCGGCGGACGCTTTTAAGCCGGGCTGGGCTCTCAGAACCGTCCCGCCTAATGTCTTTTTAGATGTTTTGCATAACCCGTCCGTCAAGCTCCCAGGTGAAGCGGATTTGGCTATTCCTGATCCGGAGGCACAGTTGGTGGCAGCCCTGCATGTTATACCGGATTGGACAGTTCCTTATCTTGCGTACATGAACCGGGGCGAGTTGCCAGAGAATGATACTCTGGCCAGGCAGATAGTCCGGCGATCCAAGTCCATAACCATTGTCAATGGCGAATTGCATCGTTGCAGTGTGTCAGGCGCGTTCCAACGCTGTGTGTCCCCTGAGGAAGGTTGCGAAATTTTACGCGAAATCCACGAAGGGGATTGTGGTCACCACGCCGGTTCAAAGTCTCTGGTGGCTAAGGCGTTTCGTCACGGGTTCTACTGGTTGACGGCTCATGCTGATGCGGAGGACCTAGTTAGACGATGTGATGGCTGTCAGAAATTTTCATGGCGTGATCATGTGCCGGCTCAAGAATTGAGGATGATTCCAATTACTTGGCCGTTTGCGACTTGGGGGCTGGATATGGTCGCACCTTTCAAAAGGTCCAAGGACAAAAAGACCCACCTCTTGGTGGCGGTTGACAAGTTTACCAAGTGGGTTGAAGCGGAGCCCGTTAGCAAATGTGATGCAGCTACAGCGGTTAAGTTCATTAAAAAGGTGATTTTCCGTTTTGGCTTTCCACACAGTATCATTACTGACAATGGTACCAACTTGTCCAAGGGCGCTATGAAGGAGTTCTGTGAGCGTGAGCACATCCGGCTTGACGTATCGTCAATGGCTCACCCCCAGTCAAATGGACAAGTAGAACGGGCTAATCAAGAGATCTTGCGACGCATCAAACCCCGGCTTATGGTTCCTTTGCAGAGAACAATGGGTTGTTGGGTAGAAGAGCTACCGTATGTGTTATGGAGTATCAATACTACGCCAAACACATCCACATGATACACACCGTTCTTCATGGTCTACGGAGCGGAGGCGGTTCTCCCTAGCGATATCCGTCATGACTCACCTCGTGTGGCGGCTTATGTTGAAGCGGACAACGAAACGACACGACAAGATGCTTTGGACCAATTGGATGAAGAACGTGACATAGCAGCTGCCCGCTCGGCGATTTACCAACAGGATCTTCGTTGTTATCACAGTCGCCGAGTCAGAACCAGAACTTTTCAAGAAGGAGATTTGGTGCTTCGACTCATCCAAGACCAGACTGATATGCACAAGTTATCCCCACCCTGGGAAGGACCTTTTGTGGTCAGCAAGAATCTGCACAACGGTCGCATTTATCTCGATCGATATTCGAGAGCATAAAGACTCACGACGCCGAGGAGGAGGAGACCAACTGCCGTGGAACATAGCTCATCTTCGGCCTTATTATACCGAGCCATCGGCTCTACTCATGTACATATTATGACGGTGTATATATTATGAATAAAGTAATAAACCGGAGCCTCATTTAAAGCGGGTATCTGTTACATTACATCATGCATGGTTACATGGAGTTGTTCTGTCTTAAAGCGGCCTCCGGTTTACCCCTCGAGTTTGCTTTTCAAAAGCTTTATGATATCACTTGGGGGCTTGGTCGGTCTCGAACCAATGCAACACCTTTTGATAGGTGAAAGCCACCAGATCACTTGGGGACATGGTCAAGTCTGAACCAACACGCCTCTTGATCGGCCTAAGGCCATAGAGTCACTTGGGGGCTTGGTCAAACCCGAACCATTGCCACGCCACTTGATTGGCATAATGCCACGATTTCAGTTGGGGACCTGGCTGACTTGAACCATGGCTACACGTTATAGGGAGCTTGGTCGTGTCCGACCATGGTAACACCATCTGATCGGCTCAGTAAAGCCTCTTTTTGCAAACGGTTTTATCATTGCCTTTGCTTCCATATTTTTTCATAAATGTTATTTGATTTTTGTTATGCGCTTTCTTAAACCGATAACATTTTTAAACCGGTTCAAACTGTCAATTGACGGAATTCGGTCCATTTTTAATCCGGAGATAATTTTTCCGGTTTGACTTTTTCTGTTAACATCCCATTATGGAGTAACAGGGGGCTTGTCATGACCCGGCACGGTTTACATGGTATACTGGCATTATAAACACAGGAGCTGTTTTCTCCTTTGACGGTAATGGTTTATACAACCTCCGCTTCAAGATTGGCTAAGCCAACTTCATGCCCAGCGATGGTAGGTATTTTGTATCACAAATTTTGATCATATACCTCAATATTTCATTGCATATATATATGAACGTCACAAGCCAGCTGGCGGCACAAACCGCCGTGGCAGTTTAAGATTTTCGCTGCAGGTAATAGCTTATCATTGGCAAATCAAAAGGAGGCATACGTTGCAAAATGTATGCACGAAGGCATATAAACGCCAAAGGTGGCACCTAGTTTTATTACAAGGCATTCAGAGGCCCAAAATTTGGAGTTGCTTCATAACGTGCAGTTTCTGACGTATCAACCGACTTGACGGATTAAGCTTCATTGCCGGGTTGACGTGAAGTAGATGGGTCGTCTGGCGTCGGTTCAACTTCTTCCTCCTCACCATCCAATGGCCGGAAGTCATTGGTGGTCCAGTCAATCCGGTTAAAGCTCGAAGACAGCCTCTTCACTTATAAGCTCACCGATCAACATCAGCGGCGTAAGTGTGCTTACGGGTTGGTGGAACAAGGTTCTCGCACTTCCGAATAACAGCTTCAACCCGTCTGTTGTTCAAGCGTCGTAGAAGGAGCGGTGAACCGTCAGTTGGCCTCTTCTGCCAGCTTGACTCGCCAGAGGACGATCTCCTTGTTACCCGCTTGAGAGCATCATTATCAAATACTTCGCCATTTTCTTGAGCACTGGGAAGCCTTTGGCTATATCACCGGATCAAGGTCATTATCCATGCTTTGGCGCGAGTTAGTGCCAATAAGGTGCCAGCCCGGGCAGCGGATCGTTTCAATTCTTCTATTTGTGCTGGTATCATAGATAGCCGGTCCAGTGTGTCCTTGATCAGTGTTGGAGCTGCATTATCATAAGAAGTGGCGCAAATAACTCGCTGGGTGCCGGTATACAGCTGTTCAATTAGCTTATACGCGGCCTTGAGTTTCTTCCGCATGTCAGAGCCCAGATGAGCAATGCGCCTACCTATACCAGTTTAAGAAAGTTCAGGTTAAACCGGAGGAAATTTCAAAACGGAATATTCATCACAACCTTGGTGAAACGTTGCTTACCAAATATTGCAGAGGTCATGGCATTGATTTGGCGCTTTAATCCAGTTGAGCTCTTCCGTCAGCCGGGTTTAAGAGCTGTTCAAAGATCTTCCGCCTGCTTTAGCAAGCCCACCTTTTCAAGATCCCAGCTGGCCCGCTCAGACTTAAACCACTCCTTGAGCTGCTCCATGGTAGTCAAGGCGGTTTTCAGCTCATCCTTGGCCTTGGAGGTTTCGCTTGTTGAGATTTCAGATTTTCTTGAAGATCATTGATTTGTGAGACTTGTTGGCGTATCTCACTCTGCAACAAAAAGAGAACATGTTAATATCTTCATTAGAAGTCCCAAGCGCATAACCAGTCATACACTTGGCACTTGGGGGCTAATGCGGATAATTTTGTATACTGATTATTGAAGTCCCATGGATTAATACAAGTGTTAATCATGGCACTTGGGGGCTAATGTGTGTTTGATCAGAAATATATAAGACAAAGTACTATGAACTATGCAAAGTCCCGGTTTGACTTTCTAGGAACAAACCGCCCTTGGGGGCTACTATGCAATGAAGGTACAAGAGAAGGGCACAACTATTTACCTCATAGCGCTCCTTCATAAGATTTACTAAACCGGCTTCATAATCGTGGCCTGTGTAGAGCCGGTTCAGGAAGCCGAGTGAAGGTCTTGGGCGTAGAGATTGTTATAAGTCGATGCATCAGTTTTTTCCTTCCCTTTGCTCATGGCAGCAAATTCTTCCTTGGCAGTGTGCTTTGATAGAGCAACCGGATTGACAGGGGCGGTATATGCGGTGCCCGTAACTACGACATCATCATCTTTGGTCGGACTGGCCGAATTAGCATTTTCAATGTGGCTTGGTGTTTTCATCCCGGGCTTGGCGGATCAGCAGCTTGAGTCCCATTGTTCTCGCTGCAGGACTCAGAGGAGCAGGAGGATGTGAAGTCTCAACTTGGACATCTGGTTCAACCTCTGGCGGATTAGCATTGGCATCTTGATTTTTCCCAGCAGAGTTGTCTTTAGCAACTTCGGGATTTTCACCATGATGCTCTGGAGTTTTCTCCGGATCAACATCCAAAGTAGGGTCGAGGGTCTTGGCCTTTTTACTAAGTCGAGCCTTGGTGCTACAACATCAAGGGTTAGAATATGATAAACCGACAAATACAAGGAACAAATTAAGGAGTAATATACTTACCCAGCAAAGCAACTTTGAGAGGAGGCAGCTGAGTGGTTGATGAACCGCCAGACGAGTTGAAAGAAGCACAGTAATTCGGGTCGACGGATTGAGAGGGCATCGGAAGAAACCTTTCAAAGAATAACGCTTTTCAGGAGAACAAGTCACCTCTGGACGACGTTTCCGGGTTGGTGTGTCAGCTAAACCGGACGACGTAATTTTTTGACCGCTATGCCGGGTCGTACGGCGTTCTTCAGTTTGTTGTATCTTCAAAGAAAATTTTGGATCCAAATGAGCATAGGAGTGAGATTGTTTCACTTTCCGGACTGTGTGGCGAATTCTTTTACCGGTACAAGATCAGAATCAGAAGATAGAAGGATTACCTCAACAGGTTCTGCATGGCTGGCCTCAGCGTCATCCTGGGAATTGTAACTGTCAATAAAATGAATGAAAAAAGAACCAAGTAAATCAAGCTCTACCTCAGCATCTGATTCTTCATCTTCCGCTGTTCGTAAGACTCGCGGTTTTCCTCTTGCCGCTTTTCTTGGTGGTCTTGGTTTTGCACGAGGAACCCGGGCGGTTTAGTTCGTTTCAAAAGGAGCTGTTAGCCTGAAAATTAATACAGAGGGATTAATACAATCAATATGGAATCAAAGTCAGTAGAGTAATAAGAGGAACCTTACCGCGGGCGGTTTGTTGGAGATGCAGAACGGAGCCAACCCGGTTTGGCTGCATGCGGAGATTGGTTCATCGAGCATTTTCTTCACTGTGTCGGTAACTTCAAGCTCGGTTATTGATAGTTCGTGATGTCGTTGAGGATCCTTGACGTCATCAGTATATTCGTGCATCAATCCGGGTCGGCGGCTTAATGGCAAGATGCCCCAAGAAACCCAGCAGCGGACAAGGTCAATACCAGTTAAACCGTTGGCCATCAGAGCCCAGAGTTTGGTAATTTGAGGTGCAAAATTCTTCCGTTCTGTGGCGGTTAAGCGCGAAGGCAATGGGTGGCTATTGCTAAGCTGGTGAGGGCGATAACTCGGCAAGGGATTTTCTCCATTAGGAGCAGTGTTCCGGCAATAGAACCAGGTTTGATTCCAATCTTTAGGATGACTATGATGTTTGGTGTGAGGGAAGTCCACTTACTTCCTTTTTTGGATTGAAACGCCACCAAGTTCTATGTTAGGACCGTCCGAGAATTCTGTACGGCGGTTCAAATGAAAGAAATCTCGAAATAACTCCACGGTTGGTTCTTCTTGAAGATAGACTTCGCAGAATACTTGAAAGTTGCATATATTGGACACGGAGTTCGGACCAATATCTTGTGGATGGAGTTGGAAGCTTGCGAGGACATCCCGGAATTTTTTTGATCTTGGCGGGCTGAATCCCTGGTCTAGGTGTTGCATAAAAACAATCACTTCTCCTTCTTGAGGTTCAGGTGGACATTCCGATTCCGGAACTCGCCAGTGGAGAACATTTTTTGAGGCTAAAATGCCAGTGGTGACGTAGCTGCTGAGTTGTGTTTCCGTGATCCGGACGGAACCCAATTGCAAGCAGTAAATTGTTTCGCCATTCCTAAGGGGAGCTGAAAGAAAATCAAACAGTGTCCGCCATCGTCCACGGTTTGTAAGTGAAAGATTCAGTGTTAAACCGGTGCAAATACAATGCAAGGTCCAGTTGGCGGTTTAAGAGAGGGCTAATGACATATGGCGGATTGGCCATCAAGGATTAAACCGCCCATAGGCAGAAAGGCCAAGATTCAAAATTTCTGCTAAGTGTTGACAGAAACAGGTTTTACACAATGTTCAAATATATTTGGATCTACCGCACATCTATAAAGCAGTTTTTACTACGTTCTTTAAAAGGCGTTCAAGTAGAACAGAGAAGGATGCATATTTTGCAAGAAGAAAAGGAAGGGTTGCTAGTATTAAAAACAGATGCGGAATGACTACCGCAGGAGATCCATACCGTTTTTGATCAAAACTACCGCGGCAGAAGGTAGGATGAAGAGGAAAAATGGAGAACTGTGCGGATGAGCTTGCAAAAACCTAATGCAGATCTAAGGACGAAGAACAGAAGAAGTTTACCGCTGCAGACTACGGCGGAGCGGGTCGATGAGCCTCTGATCTAACTCAGGTTGATGCAGCGGCCTTGGTTGGTGCAGTTCTCGAAGGTCGCGGACGGCGGCGGAACTTCAGAGCTGAGGGCATCGCGAGGAAGAAGATGCAGAAGAGGAATTGAAAAAGGAGCCCTCGGGCTTTATTTATAAGGGAAAGAGTAAATGGCAGGCGCGAGAATCAAGGCGTCAGAAGCGGCCGAGTGGGCGCGCCTGTCGCCTCGATTTTCGAGATAATCATTAATGAGAAGAGAATCTTTTTAATCCTTTTATGCAGAGATGATGTCATAACGGACCGTTGCGGTGCTCCAAAGATGACGTCACGGCGGTTTACAAAAATTCACAGGAGAAGTCAATATGGCGGTTTACGAAAATATAAGAAGATGTTTACAAGATATTTTTAGTGTTGAAGATTGACATGAATAAATTCAAATCAATCCGGGGCCTAATGTTGAGGATATAGCTACTAAGTATAAACCGGCCAGGAGGGCCCGGTTCAACTTAGATCTTTGAAGCCCATGAAGGTCTTGAAGATGGCGTTCAACTAGTAAAGCTTGGAAGCCCACGGCCCAAAGGCGGATTAGGGCCCGTAGTGGTAAACCGCCATGATTATGTAAACTTGTAATATAAGTTAGAAAGGAGAGAGACCGAGCCGGACACTTTGTATAGGTCGGCTCGGGACTCTCAGAGACCGGCGCCACTGTGTATATAAAGGGACGACCCGGCGGCGGTTCAAGACAGACAACAACAACTCGAGGCCTAGGCGAAGCTTATTTGCTCCCTAATCATCGAAACCACATCAATCCCATCACAACTAGACGTAGGCTTTTACCTTCATCGAAGGGGCCGAACTAGTATAAACTCTTGTGTCTTTGCGTCCGCTTTAACCCCTTCAAGTTAACCCATAGCGATGGCTCCACGACTAAGTCCTTTCACGAGGACATCTGCCGTGACAAAACCATGACAAAACTGGACAGCCTAAGAAGCGGTAGAGACGTAACCGCTCTGATAAGTACGAGTGTAAGAGCTGGAATCGGAACTAGTGCGCAGAGTAACCACTGTGTGATACACATACACTGAATTAGCTAGACGCTCCCAGTACACACGATAGACTGAATCATCTCCGAGGGGGTACACCCGACGCCACATGTTGCGAAAGAGGTGCGGCGATAGACTGAATCATCTCCGAGGGGGTACACCCGACGCCACATGTTGCGAAGGAGGTGCGGCGACGTGTACGGCATCATCTGCAACTGGCACGGATACGGCACCGGAGCCATCTACACTCACAACCATTAGCAGGTTAGCATAAAAAAATAAAGCAAGTGCATGCAATGCAACAACCAGCTACAATTGCTACCCGCACTCAACTTAAAATCGTATCTAACGTCCAGTTAACACGTCGTAGTCTAGCATGGCCTACAGTCAGCGCGGCTCTAATACCAAGTGTTGTGGCACCCCGGCTCAGAGCGACCGGTTTACCATGCATTTCCAGCCCAAAGACCATGTCTTCTGGCAACACACAACATCTTGGAAAAGAAAACGACCGCTTTATTGATGCTAGCGGACCAGAGTTTACATTACAATGAAGTCGAGGCCAAGCAGCACACACGGTGCGGCTGAACGATATGTACATTATTTAGTGAACATAAAGGGGCCTCGATCATAACAACTACGCGGCAGCGGAACAACATCGTAGCGGAAACTGCATAGCACAGGGACACCGATGTGGACACGATCTAGACTCGAGCAGCGCTCCTTTCCAACGAGACATTCCTGAAATCTGGCATGACACGCCAGGTCAGTACATTGAATGTACTTGCAAGCTCACAGCAAGCATAATCATAATGACAAACAATATCATGATAATTAACCAATTAATAATGCAATAATGTTTCAACATGCTGTGATCATACTCTTGTGATAAACGTCCCTCGGGACCGACTTAGCAACCATGATCGTTCTCGGATCACACACAAACCACCATCATGGTCTTGGCATGGGTGGCTCATGATCCTTACGGCGATCACAACCTCGACCAATGCTTGGTCTCGAACATATCGATGGCCTTTCCGCCATCATCAACAGTGCAAAGTTCATAACTTAGTGTGCAAAATTTATTAAACATTGACCCATGGTGGGACCTACTACGAGCGTGTCCATGACCGCGGACTCGGCTATCGATAGATTATACACTCTGCAGAGGTAGCACACTGTACACACACCACGGAACCCATGGCCTCGCACTTCCATTCGGGTGGACCAACGGCATTCCGACGAAACCCCTCCATTGCCATGACACTCTCCCGGCCACTCCGACACAATCCCCACTGGGCTAGTCCTGGGTGGCCCCGTGTCTACCAAAGACACAACAACCACCGTCGTGGCCAAAACGATCCCACAAGGAGACCCGGTACCGTAATCTCAACTACGGGCACCCAAGGTTATGTCTGCTTACCGGGCCAGGGTAGGCAAGCCTATAACCTTCCCTAATTGGAGGCACCGACCAGAGGCATGACAACGGACCGAATCAAGGACTCCCATAAGGCAAATGTGGTTGCACTGGGAAAAACTCGATTCAGTGGCACCATAGCCCGACCAACGATATGTTCAAGTTGAGTTATATTCAGGTTCAACTTAAAGTAAAAATAACCGGTGTCATAGTATGCCATGAAATGCAACTTAACCTATGCATCACATATTAATGGGAATGACTGAGTCAACCATATTCACACTAAAGCATAATCATCAACAACTTATGCCACTTTTCTGGTTAGGAAAAACCTTACTTTAACCAGAATGTTTTCTATTAAATTTTTATTATTTTACTCATGCAAGAAAATAACTTTAAGTAATTACTCATTTGTATCACAATATTAT
Source organism: Aegilops bicornis (assembly GCA_021605145.1). Lineage (NCBI taxonomy): Eukaryota > Viridiplantae > Streptophyta > Magnoliopsida > Poales > Poaceae > Aegilops > Aegilops bicornis. The sequence goes on from CM038671.1 coordinate 286,142,308, forward strand.
TCTTTCATCATCACAAATGAATCCTAGATTCTTTACCGGCTAAGTTAGTTTCAAACATTCTGTAAATCAAGCATATTAACTGAAACAAGCACTTAGCAGAATAAAAATAACATAATAGTTATTTAAATGCGTGGATTAAACTTTTCATTCAAGTAGGAAAATCATAAATATTGAAATGGCACCATGAAAATGTTGTTGTGGCTTGCCTTAGTGCAGATGAGGTTCACAAGCCTTCTGGTGATCCTCAAGACAAGCCTCACCCTCTGAAAATAATTTTAAACACAAGAAGAAAATATCAAGAACCCTTCTGAAAATCACCAGAAAATCTAGGCAGCACAGGAAAATCTCATCTTTGGTGAACTGCTAGATTTCTTTGCAAATAACACAATGCAAAAAGAATCAATTCATTTGGACTTATGGTTGAAGAGTTATAGCTGTTTGCAGCTCTCTGTAAATTAAATGAATTTGAATTTAAATAAAACAGACTATGGGGTGACGTCGAAGGTGCAAAGCCTCAGGGCGCCACCACTCGTACCGCTTCACGCACGTACAGAGTGGCTGAATAGCGGGCCCCGCTAGTCAGGCGAGGGGGATAGGGAGGAGGAAACAGAGGGGGGTCGCGGCTTCGTCGGAGCTCTCGCTGGCGATGAGGGCTCCTTAGCCCAAACGAGAGGGAGGGATCGAGAGAGGGGATGGAGGCGCACCTGCCCGTACCCGTAGCATAGCTAGGGGTGGTCGGACGGCGTAGGAATCGACCTCGCAAGCGGAGGCAGAGAGGGGTGGTCGCCGGATATGGGGAAGACGGCGAGCAGAGGCAACTCCAGGGGCTCCAAGTGAACGGGATGGCTTCACCAGAGAGAGGCGGAGGCTCTGGAAGGGTCGCCCTGTTCTGGGAGGGGCTGGAGCTACCGCGACGACCCGAGGGGATCGCCGGCGAGGTCGAGCTCGGAGGCGGCGGCCCGCGGCCTACCCGCCCGGACTACGGCTATCTACATGTTTGTGGAGTGTGTGGGAGTGGAGGATGGTGCTCGAGGAGGCTGGGGGTGGCTCCTTTTATTAGGCGAGCGTCGGGGGGTGGATCGGGCTCCGCCGAAGACACCTGGACACTGCGCCCGGCGACGAGCGCATGTCAGTGAGAGGAGGAGAAGGCGACGCAACTCACGCGGGGACTGTGGGCAAACGGGGATGAGCACAGGATCAAAGAGGAAGGCGACGAGCACAGTGTAGAGCGCACTGTGGCGTTGGGCGGACCGCGCCCGTGCTCGCTGCAGCGAGCTCCGACGTCGGCGAGTGCCAGGGGGTGTTAAGGGAGTTGAGACGAAGATGGTGGTGAAGTTTGGCACGCTCGGGCAGTCGGGGAAGCGAGCACGCGCGAAACACAGCGCTCGGCGGCATTCGGATCACGTCGACACGCATGCTGGCATCATGGACACGCGTGGTCACCGCGTGAACTCTTCCCTCAGGCCGACCAACGTCCAAAGATCATGTCTGGCTTGTTGTTCGTGGTAGTTTTGAAGATTACCACGCCTTGGTTTGGCTCCAGATGTAGTAGAGAATATTTTACAAGCCAGGTAAGTTTCTGATCAGTAACTTTAAGAGGTTACTGAGGTCAAATGGCTGGGAGTTGGGGGCTGTGCTTTGGAGGCTAGCCATCATCTACCAAGGTGATGATGCACAAGAAAGTTCAGGCACAGTGGAGCAAGTAAAATGGTAATTGTTGTAGAAACCACCATTTCTGTCCAGAACAAAAAATATTTTCTGTAGCAAAAATATTCCAAAAAGTGATGAAATATTTTTTCTCAGGAAGGTGCCCTAGGGTTCAAAGAATATTTGTGAATTTCTCAGATTTTTGTGTGCCAGAAAAATTGGGGTTGCTTTGGAGCTCATTGAACTAGCTAGGGTTTTAGAGAGGAAAAATGAATATTTTTCATTCAAGAAAAATATTCCAAATATTATTTTGTGTAGGATCAGAGAGGGAATGATGGTTAGGGAGAGAAATGATGCACTTGGGTGAAAGCCAAGGGTAGCCAAGTGTTTATGTCCATATGAAAATATTCAAAAACTCCAAATTTCAAAATCAATTCAAATGAAAAATCAGGCAAATAAAGGAGGGCAAAAACCAGTCTATCACACGATGGCCACGCAGGTGAAGCATGGCGACAGTGGAGCGCTCTCGGGTGAGCTCGGGGAAGGGGGCTAGAGGGCGAGGGAGAAAGCAGAGAGTGAGGGAGAAGGACCAAGGGGCTCTGGGCATCGCCAGGCGCTCAAACGAGGGCGGAGAGAAAGCAGGAGGTGGCCGCGGCTCGGCTGGGCGCGCGCCACGCTCAACGCCAGTAGGCGCGAGGAAAAAGACGCACGAGGGGTTGGGCTTGGCCTAGCAGGCTGGCAGTCTACTGGGCCGCTAGTGGGCTAATAGTAAGGCCAGGTGACTTATCTCTCTCTCTCTCTCTATTTTCTGTATTTGTTTCAGTTCTCTATTTCTTTCAATATTTTTTGATTTGATTTACAAACCAAACCATTTTTTCATGCTTCTGAAAAATATTGTGGGAGCTAAATGGATTAATCCAAGGACCCTCAAGATGTTTTCAGAATTATTGGAGCTATAATTTGATTTATGGAAATTATAACCCCAACTCAAGTACAATATGGTTTAAATTCAAATGCCCAAAATAATTCCTTAAAATGTTCGTAAATTTTGGTTGGGCTCAAAACCTCTGCCAAAATATAACAAACATTATTTAAGGCAATTTGGAAACATTGAATGCATTTTAGTTGAACCTGGTGGATTCCTTTTGATGCTAGGGTTTGAACATCCCCCATTTCAAGTTCATTTGAAAATTTAAACATGATGCACACATAAAGGGCTAGCCTAGTGCATACCAGGACTAGGGATGTGGCATCTGTGTCCTTGGTTGCGTGCTTAGGTCCCATGCAAGAAATGGGAATGAATGTCGAACACCCTGATACCGTCACTCGGCCGCAAACATTGAGATACCTAGTTTTTAATTCTAGAAAATGCAAAACTCGTCTGAAATTCATGAAACTTGGCATGCTATCATGGAGTGGCATCAACATGCCTTGGTAAAATTTTTGTCCCATTTGGGGCAGGTTTGGGTATAAGCTTCTCACAAACCAGAGCTTCTCACAATAAGCCTTATGGTTTCGGTAGGGAATGTCCCACCTTTGGGGACGAAACGATATCCGTTGCCTCCGATTGCTTTCAAAAAAATTCTAGTGTCAACATAGAACAACAGGAGTGTTGTGCTAAATTTTGGAATTTTTCAGGGTTTGTTTGGACACTTTTATACATTAACTTGGTTTTCTAGGCATTTTATGTACATAATTCAAATTTGAACTACATGCACATGCTCCAGTGCATATAAATTGGTTGAAAAATCAAATATGTGTCCTTGGGTGCATGCTTAGGTCGCATGCAAGAAGTGGGAATGAATTTCAAACACCAGGGCACTGTTGATTGCCGGCAAAACGTTGAGATACTTTGTTTGTAAATTCTAGTAAATCCAAAACTCGTCTGAAATTCATGAAACTTGGCATGTTATCAAGGAATGGCACCCGACAAGTACCGGACAGACATATAATAATCATGAAGCAACCCATGGAAGGAGACGAGCTAGTTCAGGTAAATGCAAGAGCGATACATGCCACAGGGACGGACCCGTGCGGCCTGGGGATGATGCAGCCCGAGGGGCTCCCCCAAAAGAGGAAGTTAAAGATGCGAAAGGAAATATGTTGCAGGGACAGGCCCGTGCGACCTACGGATAATGCAGCACGAGGGGCGCTCCCAACTAAACAAACTGAAAAGGAGTCACCAGGCACCGTTGCTGAAGAGGTGTTGAAGTAGCTGAAGATGCGTGCTGAAGGAGTCGCTCCTCATGAGTCGTCCGACAGCCGGTTCCTGGGGGACCCCGGAGGCTCTGGCTCCTCCTCCCTCAGGACTGCCTAGCGCCTAGCCTCGCGAGCCGCCAGGGCGCCCTGCATGAGTCGATGGAAGGTGACAGCCGCGTTCGGCAGGCCGAAGGGCATGCGAATGTAGCTGTGAGGGGGGCCCTCACACCGACCAGCGTGAGATGGCCAGAATCGCTCCTGGGATGCGGCCCTGTTGAGCCTGGAATGTTGATGCAGACGCGTAGCTCGTCGTCCTTCCCATGACAAGGAGCTGCGCCTTGTGGTGCGCGGCGGTCGCCGCGCATGGCTCTTGCCTCTTGAAGCTCCTCGGTTGCCTTGGTGATGAACTCCTGAGCACCAAGCACTCCATACCTTGTGCCCTCATGAGGGAACCATGCGGTGAAGCATGCCTCCACGTTGTGCCCGAGCGCCTCCCTCGTGACATTGGCTAGGTCAGAGGCCCTCCAAAAGAGGGCCCCCGAGCCCAGCCTGAGGAGGGTGCCGGGTGCGCCTTCCTATGTGAGCGAGGGAGGTGCCCCATCCGCAGGTGCAGGTCCTATGGTGATTGTCGGATTTCGGGTTCCGGCAGACCCTTAAGGTTCGAACTCTGGGGTGCGCCGGAGATCCAACCCTCCACCGTCTCGTACCTCGCCGAATCGCAGGGACCTAAACTACTAAGAAGAACGGCACAAGAGACACGAGATTTATACTAGTTCGGGCCACCGTTGTGGTGTAATACCCTACTCTAGTTTGTGGTGTGGTGGATTGCCTCTTGGGCTGATGAGGAACGGTACAGGGAAGAACAGCCTCGCGAGGGTCTGTTCTTGGTGGGTGTGATGAATTGCTAGGTGGTGTCCCGTCGCTCTAGCTTAAGGATCGGGTCTCTATCTCTATCTAATCAGGATGCCGATCGTCCCCCTACTCTGAGTGTGGCCACTCCTATTTATAGGCGAAGGCCCTGGGCCTCTTCCCAAATATTGAGCGGGAAGGGCGCCAACAATTGGCCATTTTGGAGGGGAATAGCGGGTACACTTATCCTGACTAAAGTTGGTCCTCGCCTGCCAAAGGCTCTGGTAATTACGCCTGCTTGGGCTCCATGATGACTCCCTTCCAGCCGTTGGGGCTGGTCTTGGTCTTGTTGCACCGAAACGGGTGCCTTTGCATGATGCTCTTGCCTGCGCTTGCTCCCTTTGCACCAAAGGGGAAAGGAGGACGCCAGCGGGCTGGCGCCTGACCGGGCGCCCTTGGTCGCCATGGTTATGCCATGGGCACCTCATGAGGTACCCTACCTTGAACCCTCCGCCTCCTCTTGAGCCAGCTGACGAGGCCGTGCACGAGGAAGCTCCTGGTCGTCCGCCTCATGAGGCTTGGCCCCTCGCGAGGGTCTTGAGCTTGTGTTGATGAAGATGGGCTGTCCTGGGCCTCCTTTGAGCCACGCCGCAGGCGCAGGCAGGCAAGTCTGGGGACCCCCGTTCCCACAACGCCGACAGTAGCCCCCGGGCCCAAGGCGCGCCCGAACTTGGCCGAGCAGAGAGGCAAAAGGGCAAGTGTGAAGCGTCGCGGGCCCTAACAGCCTGCGGCCTTGGGCGACGCGTGGCGGTTGATTGGATGTGTTCACACTGCTCCCCCCCATGATGCCTCGGTAACCTCCCGGATTCGACAAGTCCCTGCATGCGGAGTTGGTCATGATTACCGGTGATCGTGGAGGCCGACGGTTGGCCTTCGCCAGCAATAAGTACGGAACGACGCACGCCTCTTCCGGGGCCTATCCTTTCCTGTCTCTCCTTCTTCTCCATGGCTCCACCAAGGAAGTTCTCGGCCGCAGAGAAGGGGAAGGGCCGCCACGTCGAACCTTCCTCTCCTCCGCCTAAGCGTGGTCGAGGTCGCCCTCGCAAGCACCCCGTGGCCTCCACTGCGGTCCCCCGCGGTCATGGGGGAGGCTCTCAGCATGGTGACGAGCGGCTGGCCATGGTTGGAGGGCGTGCCCCGGCCGCGCGTCCCCCGAGGCCGCGCCTCCATGCTGCTGAAGCGCTGCCGGAGTTCATGGTGAGGGCGGAGGAGCCGTCCGACGTTCGGCTTCAGCTCACGTGCTTCCTCCTGGGTGAGCTCCCAGATGGCGCCCTGAGTGGCCTCTGGCTCCAGGCAGATGGCTGTTGCAGCCGGGCTTCGTGGGCTTCTCTGGAGGTCTCTGCTGCAGGGAACCTGTTCCTGGCTCGCGGCTGGCAGACGTTCGCTCGCGCGCGTTGTCTCCGCCGCCGGTGCTCCCTGCACTTCAAGTATGATGGCGACGCCACCCTCTACATGAGGGTGTTCGGGGAAGATGGCCGCCGCATGGGGTGCTGCCTCGAGGATCACGACCATGCCGAGGACTCAGCCCCGGCGCGGGCGGAGAGGGCAGCGCGCGGGCGGCTGGCGATGCCCGCGACTCCTCACGCTTCACCAGCTCTTCTTCGGGTGGCGATTCTTCCAGCAGCGGCCGCGGCCAGCCCCCACACCGCCGCGCCTGCTTGGGGGGTGGCAGCGGGCCCGCTCGCCGCCACACCCCGGTGAAGCGCGAGATGGAGTCCGACTGAGCTCCGGAGGCGGCTCGGGCCTTCCAAGAGAGCCGGCACGGGGCGTGCTTCACCTGCTTCTATCCTTTTCCTTCCTTTTCTCCTGCGTAAAAAGGGAACAATGTACTGCTTTTGTTATCCTGATACTGTTCCCTTCTGTCGTGCGCCCATTCGCAAGTGAACCCCAGCCGTGGCCGCGGGGGCGACCGACCCTGGCCCATGGTTCAAGTCGCTGCCCGTGAGGCATGGTCGTGGGGTGCTCCAGCTATGGACCAGTGGTCGTGAAAACTTGAGCGATAGGGGTAGGAGCTGCTGGGCTCCCGAGGCTTCCGCCTCGCGAGTCCCAGCGCAAGAGAAATCGAGGCAGGAGGGTGAAAAGATCAAGAACCACGGACCAAAAAGGGCAATAGTTTCGATAAAAACTTCAAATGGGAATAACCGGTCAACTGCAGAAAGCAAATGAAAAAGCCGCGTCCGGCACCTAGTATAGTCTTCGACGTCTTCTCACCAGCGCGGAGCTAAGTGCTGCCACTGGGCGTGGGAGGGATCCCCAGGGCCTGAGGCCGTCACTCCACAGACTCCGGGGCGTGTACAGCCCCAACTCATTATTACATGAGAGTGTCACAGGCGGCGAGCTTCACAGGCGTTTGCCTTCTTCACAGGCTCCGGGCCTTTCTTCTGGGAAGCAAGCTTCATGGGCGTTTGCCCTCTTCACAGGCTCCGGGCCTTTCCACAACACGACAGCTTCACAGGCGTTCGCCTTCTTCACAGGCTCTGGGCCTTTCCAAAACACGACAGCTTCACAGGCGTTCGCCTTCTTCACAGGCTACGGGCCTTTTCAGAACGCGACAGCTTCACAGACGTTCACCTTCTCCATAGGCTCTGGGCCTTTTTCCAGGAGGTGAGCTTCACAGGCATTTGCCTTCTTCATAGGCTCCGGGCCTTTTTCCAGGAGGTGAGCTTCACAGGCATTTGCCTTCTTCACAGGCTCCGGGCCTTTTCCAAAAAGATGAACTTCACAGGCATTCGCCTTCTTCACAGGCTCAGGGCCTTTTAGGGGTAAAACCTCCGGAGGTGCTGGATGTTCCACGCGATCATAATAGGAACTCCCTCTAGAAACTACAAGCGCACGGAGCCAGGCCCGGAAACATGAACAACCTTGAATGGGCCCTCCCACATGGGAGAGAGCTTATGCAGTCCCTCCCCGGAGAGGACCTGCCGGAGCACGAGGTCCCCTACCTCGAGAGTTCAAGGCGCATGTTGCGGTAGTGGTATCACCGGAGTGCTCGCTGGTACCTCGCCGCCGCTTCAGCTCTCGACGGGCGCTCCTCCCCAAGACAAGGGCCGTCCCGCATGGCGCCCTGCAGCGTTTCATCGAACGCCAGACCAAGGCGGATCGATGCTTGACCTCGTGAGGGAGGACCGCTTTGGCTCCGTGAGACCGTGAAGAAGGCGGTCTCTCCAGGTTGGCTTGGTTGCGGTTGTGCGGATGGACCACAACACGCACGGAAGCTCGTCGTACCAGCCTCTGCCGCAGTGCTTCTAGTTTCTTCTTGAACGCCCCGGTCTTGAGGCCTCTCAGACCTTCTGCATTGGCCCGCCGCCTGTCCATTGCTGCGGGGTGCACCACCGAGCGTAGCATATCTACGCCCCAAGGTTAGCGCAAAGACGTTTTAAAAAGGTTACTGGTGAACTGCGAACCATTGTCGGTGATGATGCGGTTCGGCACTCCAAACCGGCTCACGATGCCCTTGATGAACTTGACCGCAGAACCAGTGGGGATGGCGCGGACGGCCTCGACTTCGGCCCACTAGGTGAATTTGTCCACGGCGACGTAGAGGTAGCGATAGCCCCCTGGCGCCCGAGGGAAAGGGCCAAGTGAGGGGAATGGTTTGCAGGCCTCCTGCTGGCTGGTGGATCTGCTTGGCATGGAATTGGCAAGCCTCGCAAGCCTTCAAGAGGTCGATGGTGTCATTGAGCACGGTGGGCCAATAGAAACCGCTGCAGAACGCCTTGCCAACAAGGGTCCGTGATGATGAATGGTGCCCACAATCTCCGCCATGTATATCTGCCAGCAATTCCTTCCCCTGTTCCCTGGTGATGCAGCGCAGGGATACATCGTTCGGTCGTCTCCGGTAGAGCTCTCCATCCATGATGCCGTATGCCGTGGCTTGCCGCGCCACACGCGCTGCCTCCTCCTCCTGCTCTCGCAAAGTCCCACGTGTTAAGTAACTCTTGAGCTCCGTGATCCAGCACTCCTCTTGAGGTTCCATCGTTAGGAGCAGGCGTGCTCCCGAGGCCGGGCCACAGGCTGGGGCTCCCGAGGCTGGTGGCTGAGGGAGCTCCTCCCGAGGCTGTGCTGTGCTTGATAACGGCGGCAGGGCTGAGGGCTTGAAGAGCCGTTCCTCAAAGACACCCGGCTCCTGGGGTAACCTCCTGGAGGCTCGTTTGGCGATGTCGTCGGCCTCTTGATTGGTGCCGCGGGGCACGTGCTGCAGCTCCAACCCCCAGAACTGTTTCTCCATCCTGCAGACCTTCGCAAGGTAGGCCTCCATGTGTTCATCCCTTGGCTCGTACACCTTGTTGGAGAAATTGACGAGGAGCTGCTAATCGCCCTTGATGGTAAGGCGCTTCACCCCCAGGGCAGCGGCAGCCTTCAGACCCGCTATCAGCCCCTCGTATTCTGCTATATTGTTGGAGACCTTCTCGCCATGCTGGAAACAGAGTTGCACGGCATAGTACAGCTTGTCCTGAGAGGGAGATATGAGTACTGCCCCAGCCCCAGCGCCCTGTCTGGAGAACGCTCCGTCGAAGTACATGACCCAACCGTCTGGCGCCGGCTCCTCAGGCGGAAGGGACCGATCCTCGCCCGGCCACGAGGCCCAGTGCTTCATCCATTCGGCCCACGAAATCTGTGCCGCCCCCTTGATGACTCTGGTCGTACTGAACTCCAGCTGGAATGCTTGCAGCTCAATGTTCCACTCGGCGACCCTTCCGGCCGAGTTGGGGCTCCTGAGCACCCTCTCCAGGGGGTATGCCGAGACAACCTTGATTGGATGACCCTGAAAGTAGTGCCGCAGCTTGCGCGAAGCCACCAACAGTGCGAGGAGGAGCTTTTGCGGCATGGGGTACTGTACCCTCGCATCCCGTAACACGATGCTGACGAAGTACACTGGGTGCTCGACGAGGTTAGGGGCGTCGGTGCTGGTGGCGTCTTCCGGAAGTTGTGGTGCCTCCCGAGGCGACGGCGCCTCCGGAAGCTGGGTGCTCGGATGGGAGGCCTCCCCCGCCCTTGGTGCGCTCTGCTGTGACGGCTGACCCTCTTCCATTGCAGTGCCGGCTTCTGCTAGTCCCTTCTGATTCGGTCTTGCCTTAGCTCGGGTGGCCGCCGTGGTCTTGGCCTGACGCTCCTCCCTAACTGCCACCAGAGCAGCGCTAGCGGAGTAGGGAGTGGCGGCGAGGTAGAGTACCAAGGGCTCCTGAGGGCGCGGGGCCACCATCACTGGAGGGCTGGTCAGGTACCTCTTGAGGTCTTGAAACGCTTTGTCGGCCTCTTCAGTCCACTCGAAGGGCCCCTTTTTCTTCATCAGCTGGAAGAAAGGCAGCGCCCGCTCCCCCAATCGGGAGATGAAACAGCCCAACGCCGTTACGCGCCCCGTGAGCTTCTGCATTTCCCTGAGGGTCTTTGGTGGGCTCATGTCTTCCACTACCGTGACCTTTTCTGGGTTAGCCTCAATGCCCCGGTGGGACACGAGGAAACCCAGGAGCTTGCCTGAGGGAACTCCAAACACACACTTCTCCGGGTTGAGTCGCAGGCTCACTGCGTTGAGGCTCGTGAAGGTTTCTTCCAGGTCTTGTATCAAGGTCTTGGCCTCGCGAGACTTCACCATGATGTCGTCGACGTATGCCTCCACATTCTTCCCGAGCTGTCGGCCCAAGGTGATGTGCATGAGCCGCTGGAAGGTTGCCCCCGTGTTGCGCAACCCGAATGGCATGCATGTATAGCAGTACACTCCACACAGGGTTAGGAAGGCCGTCTTTTCCACGTCTTCCACCGCCATCTTGATTTGGTGATACCCGGAAAAGGCGTCCAAGAAGCATAACAGGTCACACTCGGCGGCGGAATCGACGATCTGGTCGATGCGAGGGAGTGGAAACGGATCCTGCGGGCATTCTTTGTTGAGGTTGGTGAAGTCGACACACATGCGCTCCTTTCCTCCCTTCTTTGGCACCACCACGGGGTTGGCCAGCCAATCTGGGTATCGGACCTCGCGAATGACCCCCGCGGCTTCTAGCTTGCGGGTCTCTTGGACGATGAAGGCCTGCTTTTCAGTGGACTGCCTTCTCGCTTTCTGTTTTACTGGACGCACGTTGGGGCACACGTTAAGGTGGTGTTCGATTACGCCCCGTGGGATCCCCGCCAGCTGATCGGGCTCCCAGGCGAACACCTTCTTGTTCGCGCGCAGGAACTTGACAAGGGCCTCCTCCTGTTCTGGCTCGAGGTTGGCGCCTATGGTGAAGGTGGCGTTTGTGGACCCGTCCTCATCGACAGGTATCTGCTTGGTTTCCGCCTTGTCTTGAGTGAACAACTGCTTCTTCTTGGTCGGCGCAGCCCCCTTGGGCTTGGGGGCTTCGCATCGATGGGCTGTCTGCGGCCGCCGTCTTGAGGGTGAGCCTGGCGCCGCATGCGCACCTTCAAGATCCCAGACGCAGTGAGGATGCCGCTGCTCCTGTGCATCTTCATGAGGATGTACCCGGGTGAGTTGCGGCCATGAATTTGGCCAACGCTGGATAGCCAAGGATGGCATTGTAGGGGAGTCCGATGGGGGCGATGTCGAAGTCGACCAGTTCCGTGCGGAAGTTATCGTAGGAGCTGGATGACCTCCCTCCTACGCCCGAAAAAGGCCGGTTGGGCTGTAGCCGCTCCCTGGGTATGCAGAGTAGGTTGAAGACCTCGACTGAGAGTACGTTGAGGCCGGCGCCGCCGTTGATGAGGGTCCTGGTGATGGTAACCTGGCAGATGGTGGGTGTGCAGAGCATGGGGAGCGCACCCGAGCCGGCCGAGTTGGTGAGGTGGTCTTGAGAGTCGAAGGTCAGCCCGGCCGACGACTCCGTCCGGCCTGAGGGAGCCCCCTGCCGCGTGGAGGCGGCGCCGACCCGGCGGACGAATGTCTTGACATGGCGGCTGGAAGGTGGCACCTGCGAGCCGCCCAGGAGGGCCGCGACGAGCGGAGGAACCAGCGCGACGGAGCGGGTGACGAGGAAGCCACGCGACCCCTCCCCTGAGGTCGCTGAGGAGCGCAGGGACGATGCTTGCTGCCCGTCCCCCGCCGGGGCGGTGGCGGTGTTGACGGCAGGCGACGGGGAACGACGAGGGCGCCCGCCGACGGGAGCCGTCTGGGCGACATGGGAGGCGAGGGCGGCTCGGCACTCGGCGCGGGCCTAACGGGCGTCCGACATGGTTGCGTTGGTCGGGGAAGAACGAGGCGACGAAAGGCAGATTCCGGCGCACCCATACCTGGCGCGCCAAATTTCGGATTTCGGGTTCCGGCAGACCGTTAAGGTTCGAACTCTGGGGTGCGCGCGGAGATCCAACCCTCCACCGTCTCGTACCTCGCCGAATCGCAGGGACCTAAACTACTAAGAAGAACGGCACAAGAGACACGAGATTTATACTAGTTCAGGCCACCGTTGTGGTGTAATACCCTACTCTAGTTTGTGGTGTGTTGGATTGCCTCTTGGGCTGATGAGGAACAGTCCAGGGAAGAACAGCCTCGCGAGGGTCTGTTCTTGGTTGGTGTGATGAACTGCTAGGTGGTGTCCCGTCGCTCTAGCTTGAGGATCAGGTCTCTATCTCTATCTAATCAGGATGCCGATCGTCCCCCTACTCTGAGTGTGGCCACTCCTATTTACAGGCGATGGCCCTGGGCCTCTTCCCAAATATTGAGCGGGAAGGGCACCAACAATTGGCCATTTTTAAGGGGAACAGCGGGTACACTTATCCTGACTAAAGTTGGTCCTCGCCTGCCAAAGGCTCTGGTGATGACGCCTGCTTGGGCTCCACGATGACTCCCTTCCAGCTGTTGGGGCTGGTCTTGGTCTTGTTGCACCGAAACGGGTGCCTTTGCTTGATGCTCTTGCTGCGCTTGCTCCTTTGCACCAAAGGGAAAGGAGGACGCCATGCTGGCTGGCGCCTCGATCGGGCGCCCGACCGCGCCCTTTGGTCGTCATGGCTTGCGTCATGGGCACCTCGTGAGGTACCCTACGTTGAACTCTCCGCCTCCTCATGAGCCAGCCTGACGAGGCCGTGCCTGAGGAAGCTCTTGGTCGTCCGCCCCGCGAGGCTTGGCCCCTCGCAAGGGTCTTGAGCTTGTGTTGATGAAGATGGGCTGTCCTGGGCCTCCTTTGAGCCACGCCGCAGGCCGCAGGCAGGCAAGTCTGGGGACCCCCGTTCCCAGAACGCCGACAGTGGTGCCGTTGGAGACACCGCTCTCCTGAGGCTCTTGGCGGAGCATCTGCCTCTTCTTCTCGGGGACAACCTCAGGAGGGTAGTGGGCGCCTTTGTTGTCCGGGTCTTCGGCCGGCGCAGCCTGGTAGGCGCGCTTGAGAGAGCACACCGCGTCCTTCTCCTGGCAGGCGACAGTGATGACGCCGTAGCTGCCTGGCATCTTGAGGACGTTGTAACCATGGCGAGTCACTGCCATGAACTTGGCCAGGCCTGGATACCCAAGGATGGCGTTGTATGGAAGGCGAATGTGGGCGACGTCAAAGTCAATGAGCTCGGTGCGATAGTTGTCACGCTTGCCGAAGGTGACAGGGAGTCGGATCTGCCCTATCTGGGTGGTGGAGCCGTCGGTCACTCCTGAGAAGGGCTTGGTTGGCTGCAACTGATCATATGGCACTTGGAGGCGGTCGAACGTTTCGACGGAAAGGACATTGAGCCCCACGCCTCCGTCGATGATGGTCTTGGTGACAAGGACATTGCTGATGATGGGTTAGCAGAGCATCGGGAGGGCGTCGGCAGTTGCCGTGCACTTGAGCTGGTCGGACGAGCTGAAGGTAAAGGTGCACTTGGACCATCTAAGCGGGCGCTGGTCTCGAGCCTGAGGAGGGCCGCGTTCACCTCACGAGCGAACTGCTTGAAGATGCGCTGGGAGGCTGGGGCCTACGTGCTGCCCAAGATGCAGGCGATGGCGCGCGGCTCCTAGAAGCCCCCGGCCCCCTCATCCTGGTGATGGTCGTCGTTCCTCCTTGGTGGTGGTGGCAGCGGAGGGAGGCCAGCCTGGCCCTGAGGACGGTTCTCACGAGGCTTGTCCCTCCAGGCGCCTTCGCGAGGCTATCCCTGCCAGCGGTCCGCACGAGACTGGTCGCACCACTCTTAACGGGGGTCGCGGTCGTCCCAGCGTCCGTCCCGCCGCACGGAGGGGTGCAGCGATGAGGCTTGCTGCTCGTTCCTCGCCGGGCCGATGGCGGCGTTTGCAGCGGGTGATGGAGAGCGACGGGTAGGCCCGCCGACGGGCGCCGCCAGGGCGATGCGAGCGTTGAGAGTGGCTCGACGCTCAGCACCGGCTCGGCGAGCATCAGCCATGGAAGCGGTGGAGCGGTGGTTTGTCGATCGACGGAAGAGAGGTTTCGGCGCACCCTACCTGGCGCGCCAAATGTCGGATTACGGGTTCCGCGGACCCTTGAGAAGATGGAACTTTGGGGTGCGCACGAAGAACACTCTCTCCCCAGCTCGCTCGCTCAACGATCCCACGGCCTAGCCCGATGAACCCAAAGAAAAATAGACATAGGGGTTTATACTGGTTCGGGCCACCTTGCGGTGTAATACCCTACTCCAGTGTGTTGTGGATTGCCTCGAGGGGCTGAGCATGAACTAGTATAGTGCATGAGCAGCCTCCGGAGGTGAGGTGTTCTTGAGCTCGATGAGCTGGTGAGATGGCCTTGGTGGACTGGCTCCGACCCAAGATTCGATCCCCCTCTATGGTGGTGGCTAAGTCCTATTTATAGAGGCCCTGGTCCTCTTCCCAAATGTAGGCAGGAAGGGTCCCATTACGAACAAATTTGAAGGGAGACAACTAGTACAAGCTATCCTGACAAAAGTGGTCTTCACCAGCCAAAGGCTCAGGTGGTGACGCTGCTGTGGGCTCCGCGATGACCTCCGTCCTGCCGTCCAGGCGGTCTTGGTCTTGTTGCACCGATAAGGAAACCTTCGCTTTATTCCTCTCTCCAGTAAAATGTTTTAGCTAATCTCGTGAGCGCTAAAGTTTCTGTTTTTTACAACATGATCATAAAGACTTCACCCAAGTCTTCCCCAAGGTTCTACTTGGCACAAACACTAATTAAAACACAAAACCACATCTAAACAGAAGCTAGATGGATTATTTATTACTAAAAAGAACCAAAAAGCAAGAAACTAAAATAAAATTAGGTTGCCTCCCAACAAGCGTTGTCGTTTAACGCCCCTAGCTAGGCATGATGATTTCAATGATGCTCACATAAAAGATAAGAATTGAAACATAAAGAGAGCATCATGAAGAATATGACTAGCACATATAAGTCTAACCCACTTACTATGCATAGGGATTTTGTGAACAAACAACTTATAGGAACAATAATCAACTAGCATAGGAAGGCAAAACAAGCATAACTTTAAAACTTTAAGCACATAGGGAGGAAACTTGATATTATTGCAATTCCTACAAGCATATATTCATCCCTGATAATAATTTCAGTAGCATCATGAATGATTTCAACAATATAACCAGCACCTAAATTATTCTTTTCAAGATCTACTTGCATAGAAATCTTACTACTCTCCACATAAGCAAGATTCTTCTCATGAATAATAGTGGGAGCAAACTCAACAAAATAACTATCATATGATTGAAAATTAAGGTCAAGATGACAAGTTTCATGGTTATCATTATTCTTTAAAGCATACGTGTCATCACAATAATCATCATAGATAGGAGGCATCCTTTCATCATAGTAAATTTGCTCATCGAAACTTGGGGGACAAAAAATATCATCTTCATCAAACATAGCTTCCCCAAGCTTGTGGCTTTCAATATCATTAGCATCATGGATATTCAATGAATTCATACTAGAAACATTGCAATCATGCTCATCATTCACATATTTAGTGCCAAAAATTTTAATGCATTCTTCTTCTAACACTTTGGCACAATTTTCCTTTCCATCATACTCACGAAAGATATTAAAAAGATGAAGCATGTGAGACAAACTCAATTCCATTTTTTGTAGTTTTCTTTTATAGACTAAACTAGTGATAAAACAAGAAACTAAAAGATTCGATTGCAAGATCTAAAGATATACCTTCAAGCACTCACCTCCCCGGCAACGGCGCTAGAAAAGAGCTTAGTTGACGGGGTGTGAGTGCCGCTTTACCTAGCCTCCCCGGCAACAGCGCCAGAAAAGAGCTTGATTTCCCTCAAGTGGATTTCCCTACACAACCATCTTCTTGTAGACGTTGTTGGGCCTCCAAGTGCAGAGGTTTGTAGGAGAGTAGCAAATTTCCCTCAAGTGGATGACCTAAGGTTTATCAATCTGTGGGAGGCGTAGGATGAAGATGGTCTCTCTCAAGCAACCCTGCAACCAAATAACAAAGAGTCTCTTGTGTCCCCAACACACCCAATACAATGGTAAATTGTATAGGTGCACTAGTTCGGCGAAGAGATGGTGATACAAGTACAATATGGATGGTAGATATAGGTTTTCGTAAACTGAAAATATAAAAACAGCAAGGTAACTAATGATAAAAGTGAGCGTAAACGGTATTACAATGCTAGGAAACAAGGCCTAGGGTTCATACTTTCACTAGTGCAAGTTCTCTCAACAATAATAACATAATTGGATCATATAACTATCCCTCAACATGCAACAAAGGGTCACTCCAAAGTCACTAATAGCGGAGAACAAACGAAGAGATTATGGTAGGGTACAAAACAACCTCAAAGTTATTCTTTCCAATCAATCCGTTGGGCTATTCCTATAAGTGTCACAAACAACCCTAGAGTTCGTACTAGAATAACACCTTAAGACACAAATCAACCAAAACCCTAATGTCACCTAGATACTCCAATGTCACCTCAAGTATCCATGAGTATGATTATAGGATAGGCATCACACAATCTCAGATTCGTCTATTCAACCAACACATAGAACCTCAAAGAGTGCCCCAAAGTTTCTACTGGAGAATCAAAACAAAAACGTGTGCGAACCCGTATGCATAGGTTCATGGCGGAACCCGCAAGTTGATCACCATAACATACATCAAGTGAATCACGTGATATCCCATTGTCACCACAGATACGCACGGCAAGACATACATCAAGTGTTCTCAAATCATTAAAGACTCAATCCGATAAGATAACTTCAAAGGAAAACTCAATCCATTACAAGAGAGTAGAGGGGAGAAGAAACATAAGATCCAACTATAATAGCAAAGCTCGCGATACATCAAGATCGTGCCAAATCAAGAACACGAGAGAGAGATCAAACACATAGCTACTGGTACATACCCTCAGCCCCGATGGTGAACTACTCCCTCCTCGTCATGGAGAGCGCCGGGATGATGAAGATGGCCATCGGTGAGGGTTCCCCCCCTCCGGCAGGGTGCCGGAATAGGGTCCCGATTGGTTTTTGGTGGCTACATAGGCTTGCAGCGGCAGAACTCCCAAACTATTCTCCGTTCTGGAAGTTTTAGGGTACGTAGGTATATATGGGTGAAAGAAGTACGTCGGTGGAGCGAAGGGGGGGCCACAAGGCAGGGGCCGCACCCTAGGGGGGGCGCCCCCCACCCTCGTGGGCACCTCCCTTCTTTCCTGACGTGCACTCCAAGCTTTTCCGGTAGCTTTCCTTCCAAAAATAACTTCTCCAGTTGATTTCGTTCCGTTTCGACTTCGTTTGATATTCCTTTTCTTCGAAACACTGAAATAGGCAAAAAGACAATTAATTTGGCTGGGCCTCCGGTTAATAGGTTAGTCCCAAAAGTCATATAAAAGTGGAAAATAAAGCCCAATATTGTCCAAAAGAGTAGATAATATAGCATGGAGCAATCAAAAAGTATAGATACGTTGGAGACATATCATGGACTCCCGAGTGTCGCTGCGGCTTCCAGAGGGGCCGCTGGCGACGCGGGCAGCACACCCTGCCCCAGCTGCGACACCAGCCTGATGACTCCTCCTGGGACAACACTCCAGACGGCGGCCTTCTGCGTCGAAGACCTTGAATAACAGCGTGGAGGCTCTGTTGTACACGAAATGGATCGCTAGGGCGCCCTCCGCGCGACACACTCGGGCGACCTCACCCCATCCTCGGTTCATGAAGATCTTCCCCGAGGAAATGGCCTCAACCTCCGCTCCAGTCGCCGGCGTGTCGCAGTCGGTGTGCTGAAGCCAAAGCTCCAGGGGCCACCACGGCGGCATCTCAGCTGAGAAGAAGGAAGGAAAGTGGATCCAAGTGCTCGTGGGCATCGCCGCCCACAGCACGAGCTCGCGCGAGGAGTCCGTGGCGTGGACTCCAGGGGCGGCGCCGCGCGCCGCTGCGGCACGACCACCAAGGCCACGACGCGCGCTGACGCTCGTCGCCTCCCCCTCCTGAGCTCCCAGCTTGGGCGTACAGGGGTAACGGATACCCAGGAGGAGGCCGCTCGCACCAAGGCCTCGTCACAACCTGCATCGTCGCCGCGTCGCGGCGGTGAACCGGCCTCTTCTTCGTCGGGAGCGGCACCGTCCCGTTGAGGGAGGGTCTTTCCTTTCTCCGCAGCGAAAAACCTTCGGATGGGCGCCATTGGTGTCGGCAGTGGAGCAATGGAGGATAAGCAAGCGGAATGGGAAGAGATGGGCGATGGGGCCTCCGCCCCCTCCCCATTTATAGCAGGAGAAGGCGAACCAGCGCCCCCACGATCACAGGTAATGATGGTTTTTCCTTGCATGTCGCAGGGTCTTGTCAAGTCGGGCAGTTGCCGAGGCAGCGTGGGGAAGCGGAGACGCCCACTTCCAATCAACCGCCATGCGTCGACTAAGGCCGCATGCTATTGCGGCCCGCGGTGCTCCGCGCTTGTCCTTTGGCTTCGCCTTGAAGCCAAGCCCGAGCGCGCCTTGGGCCCGGGGGCTACTGTCGGTGTTCTGGGAATGGGGGTCCCCAGACTTGCCTGCCTGCGGCCCACGGCGTGGCTCTGCGAGCGGGCCCGTACGGCCCATCTTCACCAACAAGCACTCAAGACCCTCGCGAGGGGCCAAGCCTCGCGAGGCGGACGATGCAAGACCCCTTCGGGAGTGACCTGACCAGGTTGGCTCGTGATGGGCGGAGAGATCAAGGCAAGGCAAACCTCGGGAGGTTCTCATGACGTGAGCCGTGACGATCGAGACCAGGCGGGCGCCAGCGTGCATAGTGTACTTGTTTCCTCTTTGGTGCCAAGGAGGTAAGCGCAGGCGCGGAGTACCGAGGTGTCAAGCAAAGGTTTCTATATCGGTGCAACGAGACCAAGATCAGCAGGACAGCAAGACAAAGGTCACCATGGAGCCCAAGACGACGTCACCACCAGAGCCTTTTGCAGGCGAAGACAACTTTTGTCAGGATAAGCTGTACTAGTTGTCCCCTTTCAAATTGGCCGTTGTTGGCTCCCTTCCCGCTCAATATTTGGGGAGAGGACCAGGGCCTCTATAAATAGGACTAGCCACCACCATAGACAGGGACAGATCACTCAGATCATCCTCAACCACACAAGTTCACCAGGCACAAGAACACCCCGCCTCAGGAGGCTGTTCTTCCCCTTGCACTGTTCATCCTCAGCCCAAGAGCCAATCCACCACCACCATACTGGAGTAGGGTATTACACCACAACGGTGTCCCAAACGAGTATAAATCTTGTGTCCCTTGTGTTGCGAGTTCATCGAGTTAGCCCTTGAGACTTTAACCAAGCTAGGACGTGGATTGGTTGGGGGAGATCTTTGTGCGCACCCCCAGTGTTCGAACCTTGAGGGTTTTTCCAGAACTCGTGGTCCGACAGGGAACCAGCCCCGCAACGACATTGCTCATGAAGAAGGGGTAGAAGGTGCTTCCCGAAGCCTCTGGCTCGGCAGAGCCAGCCCGAAGCTCGGTCTTCCCCTTCTCGTTGTTCTCCCCCCCCCCCCGTCAGCAGATGCGTGGCGGCGATGTTCTTCTTTGAGACATTGGGCGCGTCAAGATCCGGCTCGTACCAGGTGGGCAGCGAAGCAGCCTTGACCTTTCGGGGCGCCATTGGTCGCCAGCTCGGAAGGGAATCGAAGCAGACCTGGAGATTTCGGAAGCAAGGAGCAAGAAAGGGGATCTGGAGCAAGACGAAGGAAAGCAATGAAGGCAAGCGTTGCCCGTGCCCGTCTTTTGTCAGACGGGCAGTTGCCGAGGCAGCGTGGGAAAGCGGAGACGCCCACGTCCAATCAATCACCACGCGTCAGGCGAGGCCGCAGGCTGTTGGGGCCCACGGCGCTCCGCACTTGCCCCATAGCTTCGCCTCGAAGCCAAGTCCGAGCGCGCCTTGGGCCCTGGGGCTCGTACTGGGAACAGGGGTCCCTAGACTTGCCTGCCTGCGGCCCCGACGTGGCTACACCCGCGGCCCTGTGCGGCCCATCTTCACCAGCAAACACACAAGACTCTCGCAACGGGCCAAGCCTTGCGAGGCGGACGACGCAAGACCTCCTTGGGGGCGGCCTAACTAGGCTGGCTCGCGAGGGAGGAGAGATCAAGGCCAGGGGCACCTCGCGAGGTTCCCGTGACGTAAGCCATGACGACCGGGGCCAAGCGGGCGCAAGCGCGCGCAGTGTCCTCGTTTCCTCTTTGGTGCTAAAGGGGCAAGCGCAGGCGAGGAGTCCCGAGGCATCATGCAAAGGTTTCCATATCGGTGCAACGAGACCAAGACCAGCAGGACGGAGGTTAGCGTGGAGCCCAAGATGGCGTCACCACCAGAGCCTTTGGCAGGCGAAGACCACCTTTAGTCAGGATAACTTGTACTAGTTGTCTCCCTTCAAATTTGGCCGTTGTGGGATCCCTTCCCGCTCAATATTTGAGAAGAGGACCAGGGCCTCTATAATTAGGACTAGCCACCACCTTAGCAGGGGACGGATCATTCAGACCACCAACCACCTTACAAGCTCACCAAGCACAAGAGCACCTCTCCTGAGGAGGCGGTTCATCCCTTGTAACTGTTCATCCTCAGCCCGAGAGGCTATCCACCACACCACACTAGAGTTGGGTATTACACCACAATGGTGGGCTGAACCAGTATAAACCTTGTGTCTCTTGTTCTGTGAGTTTGACGCGCTAAGCTTGGAGATCGCGGTGAGGGTGTGAGCTTGTGGCAGGAGAGATCTTCGTGCACACCCCAGTGTTCAAACCTCAAGGGTTTTGCCGGAACCCAAAATTTGACCCAAGGCTGGACCAGCGGAAACCAAGAAGGTGTCCGTCAAGAAGGACAGCATGGGCGGGGCTTTTATGATAAGCTCCACCCTCGACAGAAAATAGGAAAGGACGCTCGTCGCCTTCCTATGGGCGAATGTTGATGTATTTGCATGGCAAGAATCCGACATCCCCGGTGCTCCTAGGGAGGTGATTAAGCACCATCTTGCTATCTGTCCTCATGCGCGGCCCGTCAAGCAGAAGGTCAGGAAGCAAGCTTTGGAGCGACAAGAGTTCATCATAGAAGAGATCAGGACATTGGAGGCGGCAGGCCTGGTTAGAGCAGTACTCCACCCCCACGTGGTTGGCCAATCCGGTGGTGGTGCTTAAGGCAAATGGGAAGTGGAGACTATGTATTGACTACACAGATATCAATAAAGCTTGTCCAAAGGATCCTTTCCCCCTGCCACCATCGACCAGATTGTCAACTCCACTGTCGGGTGTGACCTGCTGTCATTCCTTGATGCCTATTCAGGATACCACCAGATCTTCATGATGAAGGAATAAGAAGAGAAGACCGCGTTCATCACCCCATGTGGTACGTACTGTTTTTTACGGATGCCTTTTGGATTGAAGAGTGCTGGTTCGACGTTTGCCCGAGCGGTCCAAATTGGTTTTCAGTCCCGGCTGCATAGAAATATGGAAGCCTATATGGATGATATAGTGGTCAAAACCAAGGACAGGGCCACGCTCGTGCAAGATCTAGAGGAAACATTTGCAAACCTGAGCAAGATCAACCTCAAGCTCAACCCAGAGAAGTGTGTGTTCGGTGTCCCGTCCGGCAAAATTCTTGGGTTCTTTGTGTCTAAGCGCAGAATACCACCAGATCTTCATGATGAACGAATAAGAAGAGAAGACCGCGTTCATCACCCCATGTGGTATGTACTATTTTGTACGGATGCCTTTTGGGTTGAAGAGTGCTGGTTCGACGTTTGCCCGAGCGGTCCAAATTGGTTTTCAGCCCCAGCTGCATAGAAATATGGAAGCCTATATGGATGATATAGTGGTCAAAACCAAGGACAGGGCCACGCTCGTGCAAGATCTAGAGGAAACATTTGCAAACCTGCGCAAGATCAACCTCAAGCTCAACCCAGAGAAGTGTGTGTTCGGTGTCCCGTCGGGCAAACTTCTTGGGTTCTTTGTGTCTCAGCGCAGAATCGAAGCAAACCCCGACAAGATCAACGCGATCAAATAGATTGAAGCACCAAAACGGGTCAAAGACGTCCATAGGCTCGCCGACTGCGTTGCCGCCCTGAGTAGGTTCATCTCCAAATTTGCTGAGCGCGCCCTCCCCTTTTTCAAAGTTTTGAAAAAGGCAGGTCTAGTAAAGTCGACTCCGGAGGCAAAGGCTGCACTACAAGATTTGAAGAGGTACCTCTCCTCCATGCCAATACTAGTCGCGCCCAAACCACAAGAGTCGTTGCTGCTATACTTAGCGGCAATGAATCAAGTGGTCAGTGCTGCGCTGGTGGTGTAGAAGGAACTTGAGGAAGAAGCAGCGGTAGGAGTGGAGCCATCGGATGGCGGGCCGGGGCCCTCCCCGGCAGAGCCTGACACCGACAAGATGGAACCCCCGGCAAGGCCGGATCCCAGCAAGGCAGAGTCTGAGCAAATGAGCGAAGTAGGATGGAAGAAGAAGATGGTGCAGCACCCAGTTTATTTTGTCACTTCCCTCTTATAGGGGCTATGTCAAGATATTTTGGTGTGCAGAAGCTACTTTTCGGCCTCCTCATGGCCTCAAGAAAGCTGTGCCACTATTTCCAAGCACATGAGATCACCGTCGTCACCCGCCTCCCATTGCAACGAATCTTGCACAACCCAGATGCAATTGGGAGGATTGTGGAGTGGGTGTTGGAGCTGTCGAGCTTTGGCCTCAAGTTTGAATGTACTTCAACAATCAAGAGCCGAGCCCTGGCAGAGTTCATAGCAGAATGGACCGCAACGCTCGACGAGGAGATTCAAGAGACCACCCTCCCTGGCAAAGAGATGGGCAGTGAGTGGATTATGTACTTTGATGGAGCTTTCTCACTCCAAGGTGCTGGTGCCGGCATATTACTCGTAGCACCGACCGAAGAGCGCCTCAAGTACATAATCCAGATGCACTTTCCCCGGGAAAAATCAACGAACAACACGGTGGAGTACGGAGGTTTGTTGGCCGGCCTCAGGATCGCCGCAGACCTCGGAATCAGAAAGCTCATCATCAGAGGTGATTCACACCTCGTCCTCAAGCAAGTGAACAAGGATTAACAGAGCCCGTTGATGGAGGCCTATGTGGATGAAGTGAGGAAGTTGGAAGAGCACTTTGATGGATTGCAAGTAGAGCATGTTCCCCGAGCGGAGGACGGCATTGCTGACGACCTGTCAAAGCACGCTGCCCTTGAGTTGCCTGTGGAACCAGGTACCTTTATGCTTCAATTAACTCAGCCATCCGTTCAACCATAAGCAGGACAGAACAAACGAAGGAAGGCGGGCCCCGACAAGTACTTTCCCGCTTAGCTCCTAGGAGCCGCCGGCAAGGACGTTGCCGGGAGTCCCAAGCTTGCCGGTGAGCAGCAACCCTCGGCAGGGCCTCAAGCCTTGGCCGTAGAAGCAGCTGCCCTTACGGCTGAAAATGAGCCTTTAGTCCTTGTCGTTGAGCCCCAGGCTCCGGCATGGGGGCAGCCCACCGTCTGTTTCCTCCAAACAGGAGAGCTCCCCGAGGAGCAGGAAGAAGCAAAGAAAGTAGCCCTTTGGTCCAGCATGTACCAATTCATGGATGATGCCCTCTATAGGAGAAGACCGAACAGTGTGAAATTGAAGTGCATTCCTCGGGAGGAGGGACTAAGGCTGTTGGCAGAGATACACGGAGGCATGTGTGGCTCCCACATAGGGTCGAGGGCTGTTGCCGGCAAAGCATTCCGGCAAGGTTTCTTCTAGCCCACTACCCTCCAGGATGCAACTGCAATAGTAACCAAGTGTGAAGCGTGCCAGTTCCATTCAAAGAAGCTTCATCGACCAGGGCAAGCTCTTCAGACAATCCCTCTTTCCTGGCCATTTTCAGTCTGGGGGCTCGACATACTGCGCCCCTTTCCCCGTGTTGTCGGGGGCTTTGAATACTTGTACGTCGTGATCGACAAGTTCACAAAGTGGCCGGAAGTGGAGCCAGTGAGAAAGGTGACAGCACAGTCAGCCGTCAAGTTCTTCAAGGGACTAGTCTATTATTTCGGTGTGCCAAACAGAGTCATCACCGACAACGACACGCAATTCACGAGCCGCACCTTCATGTAGTACATTCAAGACCTCGGCAGCAAGGTCTTTTTTGCTTCTGTTGCCCATCCCAGAAGTAACGGCCAGGCTGAGAGGGCGAATGCGGAAGTGCTTCTGGGCCTCAAGACCAGAACTTTTTGTCGGCGTTCTGGGAACGGGGGTCCCCAGACTTGCCTGCCTGAGGCCTGCGGCATGGCTCGAAGGAGGCCCAGCACGGCCCATCTTCATCAGCGCAAGCTCAAGACCCTCGCGAGGGTCCAAGCCTCGCGGGGCGGACGACAAGGAGCTTCCTCAGGCACGGCCTCGTCAGGCTGGCTCATGAGGAGGCGGAGAGTTCAAGGCAGGGTACCTCGCGAGCTGCCCATGACATAAGCCATGACGATCGAGGGCGCCAGTCGGGCGCCAGCCCGCGCAGTGTCCTCCTTTCCTCTTTGGTGCAAAGGGAGCAAGCGCAGGCGAGAGCATCAAGCAAAGGCATCTGTTTCGGTGCAACAAGACCAAGACCAGCCCAACGGGTGGAAGGGAGTCATTGTGGAGCCCAAGCAGGCGTCATCACCAGAGCCTTTCGCAGGCGAGGACCAACTTTAGTCAGGATAAGTATACCCGCTATTCCCCTTCAAAATAGCCAATTGTTGGCGCCCTTCCCGCTCAATTTTTGGGAAGAGGCCCAGGGCCTTCGCCTATAAATAGGAGTAGCCACCCCCGGGGCGGGAAGAGACGGACACAGAGAGAGAGAGAGAGAGAGAGTGAGCTAGGGGCATTTGGAAGAGGGAGAGAAGGGAGGAGAACGGAATCCTCATCGAGAAACCAGTAGCTAGAGCGACTGAGCATCACCTAGCAGTTCATCGCACCCGCCAAGAACAGACCCTCGCGAGGCTATTCTTCCTTCTATTGTTCCTCATCAGCTCAAGAGGCAATCCACCACACCACACACTGGAGTAGGGTATTACACCACAATGGTGGCCTGAACCAGTATAAATCTTGTGTCCCTTGTGATGTTCCGTTTAGTAGTTTAGGTCCCAGCGATTCGGCGAGGTGCGAGACGGTGGAAGGTTGGATCTCCGTGCGCACCCCAGTGTTCGAACCTCAAGGGTCTGCCGGAACCCGAAATCCGACATTTGGCGCGCCAGGTAGGGGTGCGCTGGAATCTGCCTTTCGTCGCCTCGTTCTTCCCCGACCACCGCAACCATGTCTGACGCCCGTCGGGCCCGCACCGAGCGCCGAGCCGCCCTCGCCTCCCATGTCGCCCAGACAGCTCCCGTCGGAAGGCGCCCTCGTCGTTCCCCGTCACCTGCCATCAATGCCGCCACCGGCCCGGCGGGGAACGAGCAGCAAGCATCGTCCGAGCACCCGTCCATGAGGCGGGACGGCCGCACCGCCACGCCTTCGCTCACCCCCGCTGGTTCTTCGTCACGCGCGCCCCGCGCGGCCATGGAGGCCCGAGCTGCTCTCATCGCGGCAAACGAGCTCCTGCGCTACTGCCCGTCGGCAGCGTCTCTGAAGAATGGCTCGACCGAAGTCGCCGAGCTCGCGCTGCAGGAGGCGCCCGCACCGTCCGTCGCTGCACCGCACCGCACCCAGCCCCGCGCGGGCGAAGAAGCTCCCGGGGCGCCTCAGCCGCCTCCTCCTCAAGAAGGCGCACTGGCCCCAAGGCGCGCGGCCCCTGGGCGGAACCCGCTCCGCCAGGCACCGACGCAGCAAGAGCAGAGCTGTCAAGAAGTTCCTCGCCCACATGAAGTTGCCCGAGCGCTCCCCGCTCCAGCACGTCAAGACCCTGCGCTGCCCCCAGCCGCGACGCAGGGAGGCCCGCAAGACCAAGCACACTGTCGTCCGAGGCCCCCCGCGGCCACGGCGGGCTGTCGCGCCTTCACCTCCGAGCTGCGCAGTGTCCCGTGGCCCGCCAAGTTCAAGCCAGACCTGCCTCCTCGCTACGATGGCACAGCTGACCCTACGGAGTTCCTCCAGCTCTACGAGCTGGGCATCGAGGCAGCCAACGGGGATGAAAAGGTCATGGCGAACTGGTTTCCCATGGCGCTCAAGGACGGAGCCCGCACCTGGCTCCTGAATCTGGCCCCAGGCACGATCTCTTCCTGGGCCGAGATGCGCCGAATCAAGCAGCAGCCAGGGGAAACCCTGCAAAAGTACATCCATCGCTTCAACAACGCACGCCTCAAGATCCCCAGGGTAACGGAGGAGGCCATCATCTCTGCCTTCTCGGACGGCGTGCGCGACGTCAAGATGAAGGAGGAGCTGGCAATGCATGAAGATCTGTGCACCTCCTTGAAGCTGTTCAACTTGGCGACCAAGTGCGCCAGGGCTGAGGAGGGGCGCCTCTCCCTCCTCGAGCTGCCTGCCGCGGATCCTGAGGAGAAGAAGTCCAAGGCCAAGGACGTGAAGCGCAAGGGGCTGCCGTACTCGCGGCCGAACCAGACACCAAGCGAGGCAGAGATCAGCCCGAGTCCTCCAAGGGCAGTCGGTACTGCGTGTACCACGACCTCCACACCCACAACACCAATGAATGCCAAGAGCTCCGAGCCGCACGCGAAGGAAGAGTCGGCAGACGCCCTGAGCGCAGCGACCGGGGCTACGGCCGAGGAGGAGGAAGGAATGCAGGAAGCTCGGAAGACCACGGCCCGCGCCAAGGGTGGCGCGACCAATCTCGTGAGGACCGTTGGCAAGACCCACCTCGCGAGGGAGGCTGGAGGGATCAGCCTCACGAGGATCGCCCGCAGGGGAACGCAGGCCTCCCTCCACTGCCGCCGCCGCCAAGGAGAAATGAGGACCGTCATCGGGGCCAGGGGTGGGGGCTTCGAGGAACCGCGTCGATCGCCGCATCCTGGGCGGAGCTCAAGCCCTAGCCTCTCAACATCTTCAAGCAGCTCGCCCATGAAGTGAATGCAGTCCTCCCAAGCTCAAGGCCATGCGCCCTCTCAGGTGGTCGGCGTGCGCCATCACGTTCAGCTCAGCGGATCAGCTCAAGTGCGTGGCCACAGCCGGAGTTCTCCTGATGCTTTGTTCCCCAATCATCAGCAACATGCTGGTCAAAAAGACCCTCATCGACGGCGGGGCAGGACTCAACATCCTGTCCGTGGAAACATTTAACAATCTTCAAGTGCCTTACAGTCAGCTTCAGCCAACCAAGCCTTTCTCCGGAGTCACCGACGGCTCCACGGTCCCGATCGGGCAGGTTCGCCTTCCTGTCACCTTCAGGGCTCGCGACAACTACCACACCGAGCTCATCGACTTCGACGTCGCCCACATTCGCCTACCGTACAACGCCATCCTCGGGTACCTGGCGCTGGCCAAATTCATGGCCGTAACCCACCACGGCTACAACGTCCTCAAGATGCCAGGAAGCGGCGGGGTCATCACGGTGCCCTGTGAAGAGAGAGACGCAGTGTGCTCCCTGGAGCGAGCCTTTCAGGCCGCATCGCTAGAAGACCTAGACCACAGCAGTAGGAGGCCTTCAGGGGCCGCACCCAAGAAGAAGAAGAAATCGACCGGCCCGGCTCCTCAAGAGGCAGGCCCCTCAGGGCCCGCACCGGGCCAAGGGGAGCCTCCTTCCATCGCATAGGAAAGCGCGCCCGGCGCCCTCCTCTGGCTGGGCTCGGGGGCTCTCCCCTGGAGGGGTGCCGACCTCGCCAAGGTCACGAGGGAGGCGCTTGGGCACCACGTGGAGGCGTGCTTCGAAGCACGTTTCCCGCAAGCAGGAGCAAGGCAAGGAGGGCCGAACCCTCGGGAGTTCGTCCAGAAGGCCATTCAGAGCTACAAGAGTCAAGGATCATAAGGGGCAGCCGCCGCCACTGGCCGTATGGCCCCCATCCAGGCGAGGATGGTGGGCTGCAGCGTCTGCATCGACATACCAGGCTCAACCGAGCCGCGTCTCAAGAGCGCCTCGGCTCTCGCGAGTGGGACGTTGCGAGGCCCGCCCCACAGCTACGCACGCATGCCTCACGGCCTGCCAAACGCGATTGCTGCGCACCGGCATCTCATGAGGGCCATCCCGAGGCTCGAGAGGTCGCACGCCTTGCAGCCCTGACAGAGATGGAGATGGCCCCTGAGGAGCCGCCAGCGCCTCCGGACCCTCCCGAGGCCCCCGGGCCTGGGGGCTCGTGAGGATTGGCTCCCGCAGCCCACCGAGTCTGCTACACCAACACCCCTTCGTCCTCAACATCACCAGGTGACATCTTTAAGTTTTATTTCTGATGGGAGCGCCTTCAGGGCCGCATTATTCCCAGGCCACGTGGGTCCGTCCCTGCGGCATGTATCCCTTTTATTTCATGTCATTAGCCTATCCTGTTGGGCGCCTCGGGCTGCATCATCCCCAAGCCGCTCGGGCTGTCCCAGCGGCATGTATCCTTCTTACGCTTTCCTTAGGATTATGCTCTCGCTCCAACATGCTTGTTATTTGGTGCCTTTTCCGGTGACGGAATCTTGCACATTAAAGGGGGTGCCTGAGCATCGCGACTCGTGGCTCCTACCGGCTCTCCGCCCTCACCCTCTGGTCTTGTCCATGGCATCACGACACAGCTTGCCCGGCCGACGGCTGAGACCAGCCCAAGAGCCGGGGCCTGAGGGCGTGAGTTTCATCATCTAACCCAGCTTGCTGCGTTAAAGGGGGTGCCTGAGCATCGCGACTCGTGGCTCCTACCGCTCTCCGCCCTCACCCTCTGGTCTTGTCCATGGCATCGCGACCGGCTTGCCCGACGGCTGAGACCAGCCCGAGAGCCGGGACCCGAGGGCGAGAGTTTCATCATCTAACCCAGCTTATGCATTAAAGGGGTGCCTGAGCATCGCGACTCAGGGCTCCTACCGGCTCTCCGGCCCTCACCCTCTGGTCTTGTCCATGGCATCGCGACCTGGCTTGGCAGCGACGGCTGAGACCAGCCCGAGAGCCGGGACCCGAAGACGTAGAGCACCGGCATCTGGCCAAATTTGCAGGAACACACTCGAGGATAAGGCCCAGAGCCAGGCGCAACCCGCCTTGAGGTAGGGCCCCGTGAGCCCTGCGCTAGCTCACGGGTGCCCCAACACACCTCAGAGGCCTCTCGCGCCTCTCCAAAGCAGCTAATGGCAGGACTAACGATCGCCACGACGAGCTCTTGTTCCTTTTGTGGTGAACCTGCAGGGTCCCTCCAAGGAGCACGAAACAACCTCGCCACACAATCTCTCGCCGGCCAAGGCACGGACCTGGCGCCACACCAGGAGGCATTGTCCTGACCCTCGAGATAAGTCACCCTCCGGACACACTAGTTACCGCAACACCATCCCCACACTCAATGCAACCCCGTGTTAGGAACGTTGCTCTCCTTTCTCACCAAATGATGGCTGCTTGAGCGCCAAGGGGGACCCCCTGAGCATCGCGACTCAGAGGCTCTTACCGGACCTCGGGCCGCTCACCTCCTGGCCTTGACCACGGCATCGCGACCTGGCATACCAGCGATGGTTGAAGCCGCCTTGGGACTGGGACCTGTCGGCGCAGAGCATCAGGCCCTCGTGAGGACTGAAAGGAGGAAACTGAGCTAGAACGGAATGAGCATCTCGCACTGCCTCACAATAAGGATCATATTGACAAACAAAGCTAGAAACATCTTACAAGCCCCCGCGGGGTACATTCTTGGCTCCTCGCAGGAACAAAAGAAGCGAATCCTAAGGAGTCCTACCTACAGGGACCACCGCGGCAGACGCCATCATCAACAGTGGGCCACCCGGTCCGGTGCCAACCCCATCCAGATCAGGGGCGGCGACGACCTGACGAGCCCGCCCTGCTCCGAGAGCGGCGCAGGCTCGGAGGCTCGTAGCTGTCGCCGCCGTCTCGGCGTCGCCAAGAGCTCGCGGAGTCGCTGGATCCTCCGCGCCTTTGCCGCTGAGGAGCTGCCAAGGGAGTGGTCGGTCGGCCTCTGTCTCACCGCAGTAGGACCCCGACCACCTCTCCCAGGGCAGCACTCGAGCCGACGACCCTCCGCGTCGAAGATCTTGAAGGACACCACCGAAGAACCATCGTACTCCAGGTGGATCGTGAGGGCGCCTCGTCACCGCAAACCCGGGCGACCTCGCCCCAGCCTCGAGTCATGAAGACCTCGCCCGGGGCAACTACCGCGACCTCTGCCCCGGTCGCGAGGGTGCCGCAGCCGGCGTGCTGCAGCCAGAGTCCCAGGGGTTCCCCCTGCCGGACGACGGAGGCGAAGAAAGAAGGAAGACGAATCCAAGACTTAGGAGGCGTGGCGACACGAAGCACGAACTCCCGGCAGGAGCCCTCGGCGTGGACTCCAGGGGGGAAGACGCACACCTTCGTGACCCGCCGGCGTCGGCGGCGGCGCCGCTCGTGGCGCCCGGCGTCGCCTCCTTCAGAGCCGCCAACGTGCGCGTACAAGGGAAGAGGAAACCCTGGTGGCGGCCGCACGCACCAGGGCATGGGCGCCTCCTGGCACGCGCTCTTGCCCTGACACCAGAGGGCAAGCCGCTTCTTTGGGGGGAGCAGGTCAGGATCCTTTTGAGGACCCTTTCCCTTCTCTTCCATGGAGAACCGGCGGATCGGAGCCATGGCAACCAGACGAAACAAGGAGGAGGAGAAGCAGAAAGATAGAATGGAAGGGCGCGCGCCTTTCCGTACTTATTGCCGGTGAAGGCCAACCGTCGGCCTCCACGATCACCGGTAATCATGACCGACTCTGCGTGTAGGGACTGGTCGAATCCGGGTAGTTACCGAGGCATCGTGGGGGACCACTTCGCACGCGTCCAATCAACCGCCACGCGTCGCCCAAGGCCGCAAGCTGTTAGGGCCCGCGACGCTTCGCACTTGCCCTTTCGCCTCTCTGCCCGGCCAAGTTCGGGCGCGCCGTGGGCCCGGGGGCTACTGTCGGGCGTTACAGGGAGCAGGGGTCCCCGGACTTGCCTGCTGCGGCCTGCGGCATGGCTCGAAGGAGGCCCAAGACGGCCCATCTTCATCAACATGAAGCTCAAGACCCTCGCGAGGGGCCAAGCCTCGCGGGGCGGACGACAAGGAGCTTCCTCAGGCACGGCCTCGTCAGGCTGGCTCATGAGGAGGCGGAGAGTTCAAGGCAGGGTACCTCGCGAGGTGCCCATGATGTAATCCATGACGACCGAGGGCGCCAGTCGGGCGCCAACCCGCGCAGTGTCCTCCTTTCCTCTTTGGTGCAAAGGGAGCAAGCGCAGGCGAGAGCATCAAGCAAAGGCATCCGCTTTGATTGCAACAAGACCAAGACCAGCCCAACGGCTGGAAAGGAGTCATTGTGGAGCGCAAGAAGGCGTCATCACCAGAGCCTTTGGCAGGCGAGGACCAACTTTAGTCAGGATAAGTGTAGCCGTTGTTCCCCTTCAAAATGTCAAATTGTTGGCGCCCTTCCCGCTCAATATTTGGGAAGAGGCCCAGGGCCTTCACCTATAAATAGGAGTAGCCACCCCCGGGGCGGGAGAGAGAAGGACACAGAGAGAGAGAGAGAGAGTGAGCTAGTGGCATTTGGAAGAGGGATAGAAGGGAGGAGACCGGAATCCTCATCGAGAAACCAGTAGCTAGAGCGACTGAGCACCACCTAGCAGTTCATCGCACCCGCCAAGAACAGACCCTCGCGAGGTTGTTCTTCCTTGTATTGTTCCTCATCAGCCCAAGAGGCAATCCACCACACCACAAACTGGAGTAGGGTATTACACCACAATGGTGGCCTGAACCAGTATAAATCTCGTGTCCCTTGTGCTGTTCCGTTTAGTAGTTTAGGTCCCAGCGATTCGGCAAGGTGCGAGACGGCGGAAGGTTGGATCTCCGCGCGCACCCCAGAGTTCGAACCTCAAGGGTCTGCCGGAACCCGAAATCCGACACTTTTGACAAGCTGAACAAGTGCGGAAGGCGCTGGATTAATGAGTTGCCAACGTTTCTTTGGTCAATCAGAACGACACCAAATCGAGCCACTGGCCAGACACCCTTTGCCCTAGTATACGGGGCAGAAGCAGTTCTCCCCACGGAACTCACATACGGGTCACCTCGAGTGCTCGCTTACGACGAGCTTGAGCAAGAGCAGTTGCGGCAAGATGACGCGACACTCCTTGAGGAAGATGGTCTTCGGGCGGCTGTGCGAACTGCATGCTACCAGCAAGCCTTGCGCCGCTACCATAGCCAGAAGGTTCATGCCCGAAGTCATGAGGTAGGCGACCTTGTTCTTCGGCTCGTTTAGTCGGCCAAGAATTCCAACAAGTTGACGCTGTCGTGGGAAGGCCCTTATCGATTAATACGAGTCACCAGGCCGGGCGCAGTCCGCCTTGAGACCGAAGATGGTATCCCAGTGAGCAACTCCTGGAACATCGAACATCTTCGTAAGTTTTACCCACGAGGCGCGGTTGCCAGGCCTCCCAGCAAACCACCTTTTGTACAAGCCTTTCCAACAAGGCATGTAACCCTTTGTACAGAGCGAGGCACTGAAAGTGCGTTACATTGACTAGAGGGGGGTGAATAGGCAATTTTTATGAAGTTCTTCACTGAGGAATTTGCTAGTGAGGAAATTCCTTAGCGAAGAACTACTTGCAGCAGAATAAGTACTCAGAAGTAAACATAACAGAAGACAAGCATAGTCATCATGATGAAATGAAGACAAGCACAGAGTACAGAAAGCGTAATCACAGGATAGCACAGGATGGAGACAAACAGACTGAAGAAATTGAACTGAGGAAATTGAGAAAGTCTTCAGTCAAAGTCTTCAAACACAGATATGACAAGCACACAACACAATAATGAGGAAATGAAAGAGTTGAGGAAATAAAACCAGTTGGCTTGGTGAAGACAATGATTTGGTAGACCAGTTCCAACTGCTGTCTCAGTTGTACATCTGGTTGGAGTAGCTAGGTATTTAAACCTGAGGACACACAGTCCCGGACACACAGTCCTCACTGTATTCTCCTGGAGCTAAGGACACACAGTCCTCACCCAATCACTCGTAGTAAGTCTTCAGGTGACTTCCGAACCTTCACAAACTCGGCCACTCAGCGATCCACAATTCCTCTTGGATGCTCTAGACCATGGCGCCTAACCGTCTGGAAGAAGCACAGTCTTCAAAGGTAACAAGCGTCGGATCCATGCAGGAGGAATCTCTTCAGTGATGCTCAATCACTTTGGGTTTGTAGGTGTTTGGGTTTGGGTTTTGGATTTTCCTCACTTGATGATTTTCGCTCAAAGTCCTCGGAGGATGGGATGCTCTCAATCGACAAGTGTCAGTTTCTCACGGAGAAGCCAACCAGCTAGTGGTTGTAGGGGGCAGCTATTTATAGCCTAGAGAGCAGCCCGACATGATAAGACATAAATGCCCTTCAATGATATGACCGTTAGGTGGATAAGATATTTTGGCACAGCTGGCTCGTAGCACAACAATGGTCAGAATTTTGAGGTACAAATTCCTCAGGGCTATCATGTTCCTCACTTTTTAGGCAATCCGCACTGGCGAATTCCTAACTCCTCAGTCAAAACAAATTCCTCAGGGACCAGAAGAACTTTGTCTCACATCCTTTGAAGAAATTGATCGAATCAGTATGAGATTTCCAATGGCTTCACTCGAAGGGATTGGTAGGTGTAGGATTTTGAGTTGAGCATCACTTGGAAAAAATTACCTTAGTATTTCCTCGACCCCCTTTAACAGTACGGTGTTTCCTATGACTCAAGAAAGAGAAAATGAAACTACGAAAACAAAAGTCTCCACGCTTCATGTTCCTCGAATGAATACCAAGTCTTCAAGGTTACACCAATTTCTTCACTTTCAAAGTCTTCAAAAAGTCTTCAGAATACCAAAGTCTTCAGACGAAGAACTTCATTTTTAGGGGTCGACTTTCTCTGTAAATATCAAACTCCTCATAGACTTATAGACCTGTGTACACTCATAAACACATTAGTCCCTTAACCTATAAGTCTTCTATACACCAAAATCACTAAGGGGCACTAGATGCACTTACAATCTCCCACTTTTTGGTGATTGATGACAATATAGGTTAAGTTTTCAACGGGGGATAAACATATGAAGTGTAAATAATGATATTGAGGAATTTGATTGCAAGATATAGAAGAACTCCCCCTGAAGATGTGCATAGTGAGGAATTTTCTTTTGAAGCAATGCACACTTTAAGAGTTGAATCATGGAGATCTCCCCCTCTATATTGTAATTCACACACGCATTTGATATATAATATGAAGAATTTGAAATGCATGATGAAATATGGTGACTGATGTAATTCAGCATGTGTGCAATAGTATTAACGAGGAATAAGCATGCAGAAAAACGTAGCAGAAGTATCAGACCACCATCGGGTTTAAGTTTACAACTCGATCCAATAAAGGTTTCAGAAGAACGAGAGTTGTAACTTAGCTTGAAGACTTGGACGACAATGCGGCAGGCCCTACTTCAACAACCGACCCCAACAACGTTGGCGCTCCTTCATCAACTTGATTATCTTCAGGGGTGTTAGTCCTCAGTTTCGCTCCTTTTGGTCATTCGATAACAAAGAGGGAGAAATTTGAGTTAGTTGTTCTTCAAGCGGGTCTATTATATGGGCATTTTTTTTTAAAGAACAAGTTTGAGGAATTTGACCAGATGAGTCTTGAGGAATTTCACTAAGCGTTCTTTGTCTTAGGTTCCAGAGTTGTATTGATCGAAGATCCACACAATTGAGGAATCTTGAAGAAAAATGATGCTTAGGGAAACGGATCAAGAACAAATGACTTGTGAGGAGTTTTCTGTGTGAGGATTTTGAAGAAAAACACCTTTGAAGGTTTTGTAGAAACTGACTAACTCAAATTTCTCCCACTTTGTCATCGAATGACGAAAAGGAGCGAAACTGAGGACTAACGCCCCTGAAGATAATCAAGTTGATGAAGGAGCGCCAGCGTTGTCGGGGTCGGTTGTTGAAGTAGGGCCTGCCGCAGTGTTGTCCAAGTCTTCATTTTCATCAGTGTCCCCGACTTCAATGGGAGGCAAGTAGCTGCAGTGGTTCAGAGTGTCAGCTTTGTAGTTGAGTGAAGACCTTGTCCTGATGAATCTCATAATCCATGGTGCATAAGGCTTCAGCTCAAATGGTGACATAGCGACATTGGCTAGAGTCCTCATGAAGAAATCATGGAAGTTGACAGGAACGTCATGAATGATGTTGAAAAGCAGATTCTTCATGATGCCAACGACTTCTTCTTCATTTGAGTCATGGCCTTTGATTGGACTCAATGTCTTCGTCAAGATACGATAGACAGTCCGAGGCACATACAGTAATTTGGTTCATGGGGCCTGCCCTGGCTTCAAAGGCTTCATCGGCACTTGCATGTAATGATTTATAAGTTCTGGCTCACTGTAGACGCAACGAGCACCTTCAAGGGGAGGATCGAGTGATAGGGCACGAAGCAATTCGATTCTTTGGTGCCTTGTAGTGAGTATTTTCGACATCCATCCAGCACCCATGAATTCACAGCTTCGTAATCTCTGTGATGTGCAGCATTGCATATAACTGAAGAATGAGTTCTTCATTCCAATCATAGATGTCAGTGCAGAAGTTTAGCAGCCCAGCGTCGTGAAGAACACTGAGGACTGGCTCGAAGCACGGCAGAGATTCCATGTCCACGTGAGGAATATGTGCATGATCGAAGACTTTGTCTTTGTTGAATAGCACTGAGGAATAGAAATTGGCTTGACTAGCAGTCCAGAAACGCCTCTTCCTTATGCGAGCAGAATCATACGGGTTGTAATCAATGAAGAAACCATGCTCGCCAAAGAAGTCTTCAGCCTTGAACTTTTGCTTGCGCGAGAATGTATCCTTTGGTTTTGGCAGAGGAGTGTCAGTGAGTTGCATCACTACCACAGGAATCGCAATCTCAGGTTCTTCAGGCTGAGGAATTTCTGGTTCCTCTTCGATTGCGATCTGCGTTGTCACATGATCAAGAAGCAGCTTTCTTCAAAGACTAGTGGCTGGAATTTCTTCATGGACAGACGAGGTGGGTTGAGTTTCTTCAGAGCCCATTTGAACTGTTGGTGCAGGGGACTGAGGTATTTGTTGTAAAGGGGTGAAGAGTGGAGAATTGGGATGCTGACTTTACCAAAAGTCATCATTCATTACTGGCTTTGTACTTCCAATATCCACGTCTTCATCTTCCAATTCTTCAACACCAGCCTCTTCAGTTGTGAACTGAGGCATTGGTGAGGATACAACGGGTGTAGAAGGGATCGCATCCACTTCAATTTCTTCATCAATCTGCTCTGACGAAGCAGCAGATTGAGTTTCTTCATCAGATCCGCTGGGGATCTCATATTCTTCACCAAAAGGAACAAGGTCCTTTTATGGCATGGTGGAAATCGGAATGGCATCAATCGGATTTTCAAACGACTTGGTCATAGGCTTCATCTTCTTTGGAGCTGAAGATTCTGAAGCAGCTGATGCTTTCCTTTACTTCACTGCAGCTCGCTCTGCAGCCTTGGTCTTCTTCACATCTTATGCAGATGGAAGGATAGGAGTTGGTGTAGGTGCAGGAGGAGCTGAGGAATCTGGTTTATTTTCCTCAGGCGCAACTGATGCAGTTGCCCTGATTTCTTTAGTTTCTTCAGGCGCACCACTAGTGGATGCCCTGGCAATTTCTTCAGCGGCTGGAACTAGCATTTTCTTCAGCATCCTGAAAGTCATCAGCGGTGCTGGCATGTTCTTCAGTTGGCTGAGCAGAGGCTTCAGCTTGAGGAACTTCTTGTTGCGATGGGGCTGCAACATTTGTGAACTTCTCAGTCAGTTTGACAAACCTGACTTTGGCTCCCTGCCAATCAGCATAGTAGGCGTTGAATTTGTCACTGAGGGTTTTGATTTCAGACTGGATTTTGATAAGTTCATCAGTTGTCATTCCGACAACGTTAGTCTTCAGATACTTCTCCTTCTTGTACTGGGCCTTCTTGATCTGCCTGGCCTGCTCATACTTCCATTTCTCTTCTTGGATGAAATGAGTCAGCGTGTGACTTTGGCCAGGAGTCAAATTGAAATCAGACATAGGAGATTTTGGGTCCTTGTGCCAGAGATCAATGTAATCGAGGATCGCCCTTGGATCCAAAAGCAGTGGCACAGATGTGCCTTTGGCTCTAGCGGCCCTTTCTTGCCTGTCTCTGATGATATCTGCAAGTTCATCATCAGCTTCATCTTCTTCAGTCGGCACTTGGAAGGCAAC
This sequence comes from Aegilops bicornis, assembly GCA_021605145.1. NCBI lineage: Eukaryota > Viridiplantae > Streptophyta > Magnoliopsida > Poales > Poaceae > Aegilops > Aegilops bicornis. Next base: position 286,179,652 of record CM038671.1, read on the forward strand.
ATGTTTCCTCTTAGGACTTGGGCGAGGACCTCGTCCAGCTGTTGCCTTTGTCTTCAGCAGTGTGGGGCTAGATGAAGAATTAGGTGCTGCTTAGGAACTTGCTGAGACACCTGAGGCAATAGAGATGCCTGCCGTCCTTTGGCACGTGGCCAGATGCAAAGGTGCTGAGGACTTTGCTGGAGCAGCTGAGGACTATGGAGGAGGAGTTGAGGATTTTGATGGAGCAGGAGCGGCATGAGGAATTGGTCTTAAAGATTTTGAAGATTCTGGCCGTGATGGCATGGTTGAGGAACTTGGCCGTGAGGGCACTGTTGGTGAAGCACTTGGCTTGCGCGCAGGCTTCTTTGCCATAGATTTCCTAGGCTTGACAGAGGCCTCAGTGGCAGCACCAGCAGCGGAGTCTTCATTGAATTTCCTCACTGCTTCTTTGGCTTGTCTAGCCAACTTGGCTTGGCGTCTGGCACATTCTACAGGAAAGTCCTCATCGCGTTTGATGCTGGTGGGGTCTGCCTCTTGGCCAGGTGCCAGTGGAGCTCTTGGGCATGGAGGATTAAGTGTGAATTTCTTCATGTACTTGGGAGTTACATATCTGTATTCCCTCCATTCTAGTGCCCATCTCCTTTCAATCCTCTGTATGTGCACTTTGCACTTATTTTTGTTTTCGTTTCCAAACTTGGCCTCATCAGGTGTGCAGTAATCTTTGTAAATGTCATCAGGTATTTCAAAAGCAGTCATGACCTCAGGCTTCTTCCCTCCTTTCTGAGGCTTCTTACCATCTGCCATATTCTTCTGCTGAGGAATTTGAACAATCAAATTCTCTGAAGAAGTATCCAACTTTTCTTCAAGGAACGCCTGAATGAAGAACACGGCGAACTGAGAGTTGGAGAGGTGAAGCTCGTCAGTGCAGATCTTCCACGCCCTAACTCGGCGGAGGAAGACGGCTACGGCGGCGGCGGAGTGAAGATTTCCACGGCCGGCGCGAGTATGACGGCGATGAGGTCGAGGCAGTGAAGCTCTTCCTCAGCGGCAACGATGGAGTAGCGGCGGCGCTAGGGTTTGAGAAGCTCGAGCGGGAGAGAAAGATCGAGCGGACTAAAGGAAATGAGGAAGGGATGAGGGGGTATTTATAGTCGTAGTGAAAAGCTGTTTGCCCGAAGATTTAGGACGAACGTGCCCATGGCCCTTCACATTTGAATGACATGTGTCACCCACGTACTGAGAGGTGGAGATCGTGTTAGATCATGGGTGAATAGAAAAATGCATCGTGGGATGCAGAACGGTTTGAGCGGCAAAACCAAAAATTTGGATAAGATTAGTTTTAAAGTTTCGTTCGCAATTTCTTTAGTTGACAAGGACACAATGAAGATTTTGAACGAGTTTCAAATAGAACGCACATGAAGAATTTGTGAATAGATTGGGCTGAGTATAGCATACAGGGGGAACGGTCCAATCACATTCACTTAGCAGAAAAACCAACTTGAAGAAATAGCCATAAGTGAATGATGTAGAGGACATAAACTCATATATATATATATATGTATATATATGTATATATATATATATATATATATATATACAATGAAGAAAGACGACGGAAACAGTGAAGATTTTGAAAAGTTGAAGAATTTGAACAATTGAGGAATTTCGAACTGAAAAAAAACTCAAATTGAAGATTTTTAACTTTTGTGGTGGCGTGACCCACCATATAAGAATGATGATTTCAGACACCGCGTACAATTGTCGTAGGGTTCTGAGAATCAAATTCTTCGTTAATTTCTTCACACTTAGAGTGTTATTCTTCATTGATTGAAGAAAAACGTTTCTTCATGTGTTGCACATCTAAGTCATCAATTTTGCATAAGTGTTAGGATGAGTGTTCTTTTGAAAGAACATTCGAAGATTCTAAGATATTTAGCTCACACCGCAACTTGCTAAATCTCTTCTCATCCAAGGGATTTGTGAAGATATCAGCTAGCTGTTCTTCAGTCTTCACATGCTCAATAGAAATGTCGCCCTTCAACACATGATCGCGAAGAAAATGATGACGAATCTGAATGTGCTTTGTCTTCGAGTGCCGAACTGGGTTGTGAGCAATCTTGATGGCACTCTCATTGTCACAGAGGAGAGGCACATACTTCACGTTGATGCCATAGTCCTTGAGAGTTTGCTTCATCCAAAGCAGTTGAGCACAGCAAGAACCAACAGCAATGTACTCAGCTTCAGCAGTAGACAGTGATACGCAGTTCTGTTTCTTCGAGGACCAACATACCAAAGATCGTCCGAGGAAATGACATGTACCAGATGTTGACTTGCGGTCCACACGATCACCAGCATAGTTAGAGTCAGAATATCCAATGAGATCAAAAACCGAGCCCTTGGGGTACCATAATCCAAGTGTTGGTGTGTGAGCTAGATATCGAAGAATATGTTTCACAGCCTTATGGTGTGATTCCTTCAGTGCAGCTTGAAATCGGGCACACATGCAAACACTAAGCATTATATCTGGCCTAGATGCACATAAGTACAATAAAGAACCAATCATGGAGCGGTATACCTTATGATCGAAGTCAATACCATTTTTATCATTGCACAGATGGCCATTTGTGGGCATAGGAATTTTGACGCCTTTGCAATCTTGCATGCCGAATTTCCTCAGTACATCCTTGAGGTATTTCTCCTGAGATATGAATATGCCATTTCGCTATTGACGAATTCGAAGACCTAAGCAGAATTTCAACTCTCCCATCATAGACATTTGATATTATTCACTCATCATATAGGCAAATTCATCACTATAACATTGGTCAGTACAGCCAAAGATAACATCATCAACATATATTTGGCACACAAACAGTTCACCATCCTAAGATTTAGTAAAGAGAGTAGGGTCGAGTGAACCAGGTGTGAAGCCATTCTTCATGAGGAATTCCTTCAAAGTATCATACCACGCCCGAGGGGCCTGCTTGAGTCCATAGAGGGCCTTATTGAGTCTGAAGACTTTGTCAGGATTCTTTGGATCCTCAAAACCTGGGGGTTGAGAAACATATACTTCTTCCTCAAGCTTACCATTGAGGAATGCACTTTTCACATCCATTTGATATAAGATGATATCATGATGGTTAGCATAAGCAAGTAAAATGCGAATAGCCTCAAGTCTAGCAACAGGTGCAAAAGTTTCATCGAAATCAATTCCTTCAACCTGTGTGTAGCCTTGAGCTACAAGTCGTGCCTTATTCCTCACCACAAGGACATTTCCATCTTGCTTGTTGCAGTAGATCCATTTTGTGCCAATGATATTATGCTTGCGAGGATCTGGACGTTTGACCAGTTCCCAGACATTGTTGAGCTCGAATTGATGTCATTCTTCTTGCATGGCCTGAATCCACTCAGGCTCCAGAAATGCTTCATCTACCTTAGTGGGATCTATGATAGAGACAAAAGCATACTGCCCACAAAAGTTAGATAAGTGTGAAGCTTTTGAGCGTGTGAGAGGACCTGGTGCTCTAATGTCATCGATGATCTTCTCCACTTGCACTTCTTTTGCAACGCGAGGTTGAGCTGGTTGACGTTGAGGAATTTGCTCAAAATTTTCTTCAGCACCATTTTCTTCAGTAGTTTCCTCAGGTGCATCAGCTCGACGTTCTTCATGTTCTGGAATGAATTCTTCAGCAGATTCTTCAGTAGGAATGACATCCTCAGTAGCCTTGAGCTTGGTAGAATCCTCAGGTGTTGGTTCATCTATCACAGAAGGTAGGTGCTCTCTTTGCGAGCCATTAGTTTCATCGAATCAAGACATCTACAGTTTCAACAACCTTGTGAAGAACGTTGTTGAAGACTCTGTAGGTGTAAATGTCCTTTCCGTAACCAAGCATAAAACCTTCATGTGCTTTCGGTGCAAATTTAGAGTTGTGATGAGGATCTCTAATCCAAAATTTAGCACCGAAGACTTTGAAATAACTCACATTGGGTTTCTTGTCAGTGAGGAGTTCATAGGCAGTCTTCTTGAAGAATTTGTGAAGATATACTCTGTTGATGATATGGAACGCAATATCAATTGCATCAATCCAAAAACGACGAGGCGTTTTGTATTCATCAAGCATAGTGCGAGCCATCTCAGCAAGAGTCCTGTTCTTGCGCTCCAGGATGCCATTCTGTTGAGGAGTATAAGGAGCAGATAACTCACGAGTAATACCAAGTTCATCAAGATAGTCATCAAGACCAGAATTCTTGAACTCAGAGCCATTGTCACTTCTGATGTGCTTGATCTTCACACCAAAGTTGGTTGAAGCCCTCGAGGAAAATCGTTTGAAGACTTCCTGCACTTCATGTTTGTAAGTAAGAAGGTGTACCCATGTGCAACGAGAGTAATCATCAACAATAACAAAGCCATATTGAGATGCTTCATTTGAGACAGAAGAATAATGATTAGGACCGAAGAGATCCATGTGAAGCAATTCAAATGGACGAGTAGTGGTCATGATAGTCTTTGCAGGATGCTTGGCCTTGGTCATCTTTCCAGCTTCACAAGCTCCGCATAAGTGATCCTTGAGGAATTTGACATTCTCAATGCCAATGACATGCTTCCTCTTCGCGAGCGTGTGCAAATTCCTCATGCCTGCCAGCCTTCTAAAGCTTATGCAAGTAGGCACACGGCTGGTTGAGGTCCTGTAGAGAAATCAATAATATACAAGTCTCCTCTCCTAAAGCCTTCGAAGACTTTGGAATTGTCAGCTTCCATAACCACAACACAACGATACTTGCCAAAGAAAACAACCATATCAAGATCACAAAGCATTGAGACAGACATAAGGTTGTATCGTAAGGACTCAAAAAGCATGACTTTGTCCATGTGTCGATCCTTTGTGATCACAACCTTAACTAGACCCAATACCTGACTTTTGCCTTTGTCAGCGAAGATGATATGCTTCAGATGTGATGGTGATAAGGGAGCGTCCATCAATAGATTCTTGTCACCAGTCATGTGATTTGTACATCCACTATCGAGGACCCACTCAGTGGCTTTGGGTTGATCATCCTGCAGATGAATTAGTGCAGCTTACGAACTCATATACTTCACCAGTGAAGAATATGATATCAAATTCATCAGATGAATTGCATCAAGCAGTATGACAAATAAAGCAGTGTGAGGACGTGAGAAATGAAAGTCCATTTCTTCATGATTAGCCTGCATCCTTTCAGGCAATTTTCAGGTCTCCAGCAAATTCTTCAGACGTTTGAGCACGTCTGGAGACCTGACCCTGCATAAGAGATTAATTCTTTTTCTTCACCACCCACATCTGAAGGGGTGGCAAAGAGTTCATCACTCTGCGAGCTCCACATGAGAAAGGTGGCATAGAGGCCAATCCATTTCGTTTCACATAAGAGCAGTTAGGGTAAGTGAGGGAGTCCTGGACTAGGGGGTGTCCGGATAGCCGAACTATCATCATGGCCGGACTCCAAGACTATGAAGATACAAGATTGAAGACTTCGTCCCGTGTCCGGATGGGACTTTCCTTGGCGTGGAAGGAGAGCTTGGCGATACGGATATGTAGATCTCCTACCATTGTAACTGACTCTGTAACCCTAACCTATCCGGTGTCTATATAAACTAGAGGGTTTTAGTCCAGTAGGATCTAACAACAATCATACCATAGGCTAGCTTCTAGGGTTTAGCCTCCTTGATCTCGTGGTAGATCTACTCGTACTACCCATATCATCAATATTAATCAAGCAGGAGTAGGGTATTACCTCCATCGAGAGGGCCCGAACCTGGGTAAAAACATAGTGTCCCTTGTCTCCTGTTACCACCCGCCTAAACGCACAGTTCGGGACCCCCTACCCGAGATCCGCTGGTTTTGACACCGACATTGGTGCTTTCATTGAGAGTTCCTGCAATATGCGTCACCGATAGGCCGGATGGCTCCTTCGATCATCAACAACGACGCGGTCCAGGGTGAGACTTTTCTCCCCGGACAGATCTTTGTATTCGGCGGCTTTGCACTGCGGGCCAATTCGCTTGGCCATCTGGAGCAGATCGAAAGCTACGCCCCTGGCCATCAGGTCAAATTTGGAAATTTGAACTGTACGGCCGATATCCGCGGAGACTCGATCTTCGAAGGATTCGAGCCACAGCCAAGCATGCCGCACTGTCTGGATGGGCATGATCTAGATCTGCAGCCGAACAGTGCCCTGGAGGCCGCACCAGTATCCGCTCCGACCCTTAATATGGAGCCGGATTCCCCGATCGAGGACGAGTGGTTGGACACCGCCTCGGGGGCTACAATCTCTACGGCGATTGAGCCGAAATCCATCCCTGTCCTTTGCGAAGACCTCGACTCCAGGGTGCCGGACTCCTCTCCGGACTCCGAACCCTCCGCGCCCCTTCCAATCGAATCCGATTGGGCGCCGGTCAGGGAGTTCACTGCCGCGGACATCTTTCAACACTCGCCCTTTGGCGACATCCTGAATTCACTAAAGTCCCTCTCTTTATCCGGAGAGCCATGACCGGACTACAGTCAGGAAGGTTGGGATGCGGACGATGAAGAAATTCAACGCCCACCCACCACCCACTTTGTAGCCACTGTCGAAAGCTTACATGACGTGCTCGATTTCGACTCCGAAGACATCGACGGTATGGACGATGATGTAGGAGACAACAATGAACCAGCACCTATAGGATGCTGGACAACCACCTCATCCCATGATGTATACATGGTGGATACACCTAAAGGAAATGAAGACGAGGAACAACGGGACGCTACGAAGGATAAATCCCTCGAAAAGTAGTCAAAACGGCAACATAAACGCCGAACCAAGTCCCGCCTCAACAAAGACCCAGCCATAGAGCAGGGCGAATCGGTGGACGACGAACAAGCTATCGAGCAATCGTCCGAACAAAACAACTTGGATAAACAACCTGTCCCCGGCGAAGACAACAGTCCGGACGATCTCACGCCGGACAAACTATTGGAGCTAAATGACCTCCAGAAAAGGCTCTATGCCACTGCGCGTAGCCTGAAAAAGCAGAAGCGGAAGCTCAAAACAGCGGAAGATGCACTCAGGATCGGATGGAGCAAGGTATTCAACACCGCAGACAAATACGGCTGACGATCGCCCGAACAAAGAGCTACCCAAAAGAAAGCTACCGCCGAATTCAACGAGGAGGCCTTAGAGCCCCCACAATCAAAAAGTAAGAAGGCCACCCGGTCGGATGGACGACCCCACTACAAAAAGAGAGCGGCAAATGGCGCCGCACACAAGCCGATATGCGATCCGCATAAGGACTCGCATCAAAAGGATGGCCCAGTTAGGTCCATCAATGGGCCGAGAAAGCAAGCTCTTCAAAGCAATGCAACACGCCAAATATCCGAACATCACGGCACACCCAAATACAGGGGCGCCGCACATCCCCTATGTTTCACCGATGAGGTGCTGGATCACGAATTCCCAGCGGGATTCAAACCCGTAAACATAGAGGCATACGACGGAACAACAGACCCTGGAGTCTGGATTGAGGATTACATCCTCCACGTACACATGGCTAGAGGAGATGATCTCCACGCCATAAAATACTTACCCCTCAAACTCAAAGGGCCAGCTCGGCATTGGCTTAAAAGCCTCCCCGAAAATACCATTGGAAGCTGGGAAGAGCTCGAGGATGCGTTTCGGGCAAATTTTCAGGGGACCTATGTCCGCCCTCCAGATGCAGACGATCTAAGTCACATAACTCAACAGCCCGGAGAGTCAGCCCGGAAATTCTGGAACAGGTTCCTTACTAAAAAGAACCAAATAGTCGACTGTCCGGACGCTGAAGCCTTAGCAGCCTTCAAACACAATGTCCGAGACGAATGGCTCGCCAGACACCTCGGCCAAGAAAAGCCAAGAACAATGGCCGCATTAACAAGCCTCATGACCCGCTTTTGCGCGGGAGAGGATAGCTGGCTAGCAAGATGCAGCACCAGTGACCCAAGTACATCCAAAGTCAGGGATGGAAATGGGAAACCACGGCGCAGCAAGGACCAGCGCCGGATTAAAGGGAACGGTCCAAAGAGCGCGACAGTCAACGCCGGATTCAAAAGCTCACGGCAGAACAATAAAAAACTGCCCCTTAAGGACAATAGCGATGAGGTATCCAATTTCAACAAAATCTTGGACAAGATATGTCAAATCCATAGTACCTCCGGGAGGCCTGCAAACCATACCCACAGAAATTGCTGGGTCTTCAAACAGTCCGGCAGACTCAACGCCGAACACAAGGGGCTCGACACACCAAGTGAAGATGACGACGAGCACCACAAGCAGAGCCCCGGAAAACAAAAGTATTTCCCACAAGAGGTTAAAACAGTAAACTCACTTCACGTGATCCAAGAAAAAAATAGAGCGGCGCCCGCTAAAATGCATGCCGCACACACTACCCTAGCGGAGCACCAACACTGGTTGTCAAAACCAATCACCTTCGACCATCAGGACTACACCGAAGGTATCCGGAACGCAGGATGGACTGCATTGATATTGGATCCGATAATTGACAGATTCCAATTTACACAAGTCCTCATGGATGGTGGCAGTGACATAAACCTGATATATCAGGACACAATCCGCAGGATGGGGATCGACCCAACCAACATTCGCCATAGCAACACCTCCTTTAAAGGGGTAATGCCAGGTCCATATGCCCATTGTACGGGCTCCCTACTGTTAGAAGTTGTGTTCGGTTCATCCGACAACTTCCATCGCGAAAAGTTAGTCTTCCATGTCGCCCCATTTAAAAGTAGCCATCAAGCACTATTGGGACACGAAGCTTTTCGCCCGCTTTAACGCATAATACCGCATTATGCATCTCTAACACTTAAAATGCCCGGTCCACGCGGCATCATCTCATTAAAAGGGAGTATTAAGTGTTACTCGAGCACGGAAGAACGTGAGACTGCCTTGACAGCCCCACACCTATCCGGCTCCGCTAGTCAAAGAACCTGAATAGGTCATTCAAACCCCGGACACGGCTAGACGAATCCGGTGCCTACTAGCGGCATACCCCCATACAAGGGGCTGCATATATGTACAACAAGAGACAATAAAGCTCAATTTTCTTCACTTCTTCATATCGTACTCTGTTTATTTAATATAAATTACATCTTTCGCATGATCCTTTTTTTTCAAACTAAGTTCCTCTCTTTTACAGATGAACTACGTGCTACACCCGTCCGGGATACGGCACAACGGAGACACAGGCGCAGACGTGTAGTAGGGATCCGTTGCAAGGATTCTTTTCAGATTAAGACCCTGCGTAAACCTTTTTTACTGTCTCTTGTTGATATACATCCCCCGGTTCCTTACTATAACCGAGGAGGAGGCTGGCGTTTTGGCATTGGCCACACCATAATTTTTGCGCGTACCTGGAAACCTGGGGCTTAGGGCATTATTCTGTCCATTTTCATAAAGACCGAATACCTTAGGGAGTGTTCGGCGTCTCGAGTTAGGCCTTATATGCATCAGCTCCGAATCATATCTTTGGTCAAATGTTGGGTTTGCCCGGCTCCTGTGTTTTGCTGCCTTACGTTCCATTTTATCGGCTAACGCGGGCACTGTGGAGAACTATCTGCGATTGTGCCGGTTCGTAAGCGAGCACCTCGAGAGAAAGCCTAAAACTGACTGTCATGATATAGCGAGAGACTGGTCAACCACTCGATGACTCATCGGAATGTTTAGGATTCCTCTGCATTAACGAAGGACCGGTTTTCGGTCAGGCACATACGCACCCCGAATTCGGGAGAGTGCGGTGCCCCCAGGGGCTATATATTAGCCCCACCCTCGAACTCCTATGGCTAAGTGAAAGTGATAAATCATTATAGTCCGGTTGCCTAGTTTGCTACGCTACCACCTCCTTAACAGGACCAAGACGTTGGATTAAGTGTGAAAAAGCGCTTTCTTTGCAAAGACCCCCGCACTATGTGCGTGGGGGCTGAAGCCAAGGACTGCCATCTTTCAGGTTATATATACATATACATAAACGGCCGCACAGGGAGTAGTTTACTACCTGAACGCAGAAGTATAAAAAGCTCTTATATTATATAGAAACATTGTTTTCACAAATCATACATGTCATTTAAACATAATATCCTTCAAGCACTGCGTCTCTATTAAACGAGCGCCCTGCAGGACTTCTTCAAAGTAGTGCTCGGCAGGTACTCGGCTTCTGTCCGAACCTTGGGATGCAACGTCGGTGGCCTTCTTCTCTGCCCAGTATGCCTTGACACGGGCCAGAGCCATCCACGCTCCCTCAATACGCGCCGACCGCTTCATTGCGTCAATACGCGGTACCGCACCAAGGAACTGCTGCACTAAACCAAAATAACTCTTCGGCTGGGGTCCACCCGGCCACAAATGAGTCAAGATATGCTTCATGGCAAATCCGGACAATCGATTCAGCTCGGCCCATTCGGCCAACCGATCGGTCGACGGAAGAGGACGGTCCGGACTATGGAATTGCGACCAATATAGCTCTTCCCTTGTGTGCCCCTGCTAGCCCCGGAAGTGCTCAACTGCTTCCGCGGCGCTCGCCGCCAAGTCCAGATAAGCATCCTCCAAACTCCAGAACTTGTCCAACTGAGCATACTTTGGATCCGTATATTTCCTCCGCAGCAGAAACGGTTTTCCAGCCGCAATTGCCCCGGCCTGACTCAGCTCCTCCTTGGCAGCTCTCCAAGCTGAATGGGTATTCTTGGATTCGGCGGCGGCCGTTTTCAGACCCTCTTGCTCCGCTTGACGTTCGTTTTCAAGAAGCTCGCAGTGATCGGTAGTATTCTTCAACTTTCTGACCATATCAGCCATTTCCTCCTTGCTTCGGCAGTGAGCAGCCCGTTCGGCTTTTAGCTCTTCGGCCGCCCTTAAAGCGCCGCGTACTAATTCTGGCTTGCTCTTTTCGCCGGGCGAAGTTCCGCCCGCAGCTCCTCCACAGCGGCGGCACCATCTGCATTAAGCATACAAATAGTAAGACATGGGCGTCAAGATCCCTTACCACGTGTCTGCATAGAAGTCGCATACCTTGTGACTCGTCAAACCGTTTATTGACCAGCGATGTCCGCATCCGCCTCGACAAGTTGCCGCTTTAGTTCGGCATATTCATCATCCGCCGACCACGGACGCGCGCCACCTGTTTAGGAGCGGCGATATGTTATAATCGAGATTTTGATCCTCGGCACGCTGTCAATTTTGACAACATACCGAGTCTCAGGGCTACTATCTATACAGGGCGCATTCTATATGCATAACTGTTAGAAGGTACATCATTTTTGCGTACCTCGAACCCCGTCAGTAAGCTTCTGACGGCTTCATGCAATCCGCTCTCCGCGGATGCAATCCTTTCTCACCATACCCATTAGAGCATGGTTATCTTCTGAGATAGCCGCTCGCCCGAGTAGATCCTTCAGCTCGTCCGACCGCACACCACTTGGCGCTGGACCTTCCGGCCCCGCCGGGCTTGGGGGAACCCTCCGCGACGACACCTCAGGGTTGTCCGCCTCGCATGAGGGTGCGACAGGTGGAGGCGTTTCGCTCTCCATCATCTCCGGAAGAAGATCCCCCGAAGACGATCTCTGCTGAGAAGGGCTGAGATCCGAACTACAAGGTACAATTTCGGTTATCTTGAGAAATAAATACAGGGATATTCCTTATTTACAAAACCCCTACTTTTTACTTACGGCTCGCTGGAGGGCAGATCCCCTTGGGGAAATAGTGCGGCTGGGTTACTTCCCAGCGCCGGACTCTCTGACGAAGATTCCTTTCCCCTCTTTGAGGCCTTGACCTCCGGATCTTCCGAAGCGGTCCTCTTCTCCCCTCGAAAGATGGGACTTTTAATCCCTCCTTCCTTGATAGCCTCCTTCAGAGAGGCGCCGCTTCCCGCTCCCCTTCGCCTTCTTCAAAAGGCGCGGCCTTCAACATCTTGGTCAGCATGGGATCCGGCGTGGTCTCCGGGAGGGGAGCCGGACACCTTATTAACTTTGTCTTGGCTATCCACTCCTGTTCAAGAAACGGCTCCTTTAAAGGGCGTATATATATGATAAATAAATAAACAGCTTTTCCAGTTACAGGACTACTTACTTGAGTATCTGGGCGATTGCAGCTTAGTCATGCGTCCTCAATCAGGTCCAGACACCTCTCTTGTGATCCGAAGAACAGTTTATACATCTCCACGAGCGTCGTGCCCATAAGATTTTGGAGAGCTCGTGGTCCCTCCGGATTAAATTCCCAGAGGTGGAGGGGGCGACGTTTGCAGGGAAGGAGGCGCCGGATCAACATAACCTGCGCCACTGCAACCAGATTGATCTCTCTTTCTTGGAGGTCTCGAATACGGCCCTGCAACAAAGGAACGTCCTTGGACGGCCCCCAGTCGAGCCCCTTGTTGGCCCATGACGCCAGCCGTTTTGGTGGACCGGAGCGGAAGGCAGGGAGCGCCGCCCATTTGGTGCCCCTGGGAGCGGTGATACAAAACCACTCCCGTTGCCACAAACCAAGCTCCTCTTGAAAAGAGCCCTCGGGCCACGGAGCATCAGCACATTTTCTTATGGCCGCCCCTCCGCACTCTACTTGCTGCCCCTCGAACATCTTTGGCTCCACCTTGAAGGTCTTGAGCCACAATCCAAAGTGAGGGGTGATATGGAGGAAGGCCTCACATATGACAATGAATGAAGAGATCTGGAGGATGGACTCCGGATTCAAGTCATGGAAATCAAGCCCATAATAAAACATGAGCCCCCCCCCCACAAATGGATCTGTCGGGAAGCCTAAACCCCGAAGGAAGTGAGACACGAATACCACGTTCTCGCCGGGCTCGGGAGTGGGAATGACCTGCCCTGGAGCAGGCAGCCTATGCGAGATCTCGCCGGTTAGATACCTGGCGTCTCGCAGCTTTAACACATCTTCTTATGTGACGGAGGAAGACATCCATCGGTCGTGCTGGTCGGACCCGGACATCGTCGAAGGTCCGAAGCGCCTAAATCTGAAGCTTTGAGTGTTGGAACTCGAAGCGCGAGGCGAACTCGATGGAGGGTGTAAAAAGAAGAGGGCCTTGGTCTCGTTATAAAGAGGTTGAATACCGAGAGCCCACCCCGTGGTCGATTAGGACTCGCCTTTGATAGAGGAGGCGTGCCAACGGGCACGGTTGGGTTACCCATGTCCGTACTGATGGGAATCCCGGAATAAGGGGGCACGATCTATGCTTTGATAAGACGTGCCAGGGAAACCGCCTCGCTAAACGTGCTGAGGTGGAACGGTAAAAAATGATTCATATAAAGGCCTGGCCGTGGTGTGATGTCACGCCGCGGAATACGTCAGCAGATCTATGCAAAAGTTATTCTCTCTACGGTTGTATGTGGAACTTGTTTTGCAGAGCCGGACACTATCCTTGTGTTCAAAACCTTCTATGAAGTATTCGGAGGAGGAACCCGCCTTGCAATGCCAAAGACAATATGCGCGCCAGACTCGTCGTCATTGAAGCCTGGTTCAGGGGCTACTGAGGGAGTCCTCAGACTAGGGGTGTCCTGATAGCGAACTATCATCACGGCCGGACTCCAAGACTATGAAGATACAAGATTGAAGACTTCGGCCCCGTGTCCGGATGGGACTTTCCTTGGAGCGGAAGGCAAGCTTGGCGATACGGATATGTAGATCTCCTACCATTGTAACCGACTCTGTAACCCTAACCTATCCGGTGTCTATATAAACCGGAGGATTTTAGTCCAGAGGGACGAACAACAATCATACCATAGGCTAGCTTCTAGGGTTTAGCCTCCTTGATCTCGTGGTAGATCTACTCTTGTACTACCCATATCATCAATATTAATCAAGCAGGAGTAGGGTATTACCTCCATCGAGAGGGCCCAAACCTGGGTAAAAACATCGTGTCCCTTGTCTCCTGTTACCATACGCCTAGACGCACAGTTCAGGACCCTCTACCCGAGATCCGCCGGTTTTGACACCGACAGTAAGCATATGAATAAGCAGAGAAATTCTTCGAGGACTTATGAACATAATGATTAGAAGAATAATGCTCATATTCATAGCCCTTGGTTCTTCCCTGCGAAACAGAGTTGTTAGCACGATGATATCCATATGAGAACTTTGATCCTTTTGAGGAATTTGATCCACGTGAGAAATTTGGTCTGTATGAGGACTTGGATCCATACGAAGAATTTGGTCCATATGAAGAATTTGATCTGGGGTTCCTATTCTTCACAGGTGGTGTCATGAGGACATTCACCTTAAGACTTTCAAGACACCTTTTGGGAACCCAGGTTTTCTTCATAGGGAAACCGTTCCTGCAGTTAGTGCCAACATATCTAGCAAATACTTCACCATTCTTATTTTTGAACAGTTTATAGTTAGAGTTAAATGTCTCATCAGAAGAATGAGAAGATTCACATGTAAAGCTAGATAAATTAGATGGATCAACTGGAGGTCCCTTTGCAGCAACCCATGAGGTTTTGGGGTACTGCTCAGGCTTCCAATATGTACCATCAGCATTGAGTTTCCTCTCAAAGGCAATACCCTCTTTCCTAGGGTTCCTGTTGAGGATCTGCTTTTTAAGCACATCACAAAGAGTCTAATGCCCTTTGAGGCTTTTGTACATGCCTGTCATGTACAGTTCCTTCAGCCCTGCATCATTAGTGATACTAGCAATGTCCTCAGATGAGGAATTAGTGATAGCAGAGGTAGGTGAAGAATTTGTAACATTAGAAGCATTTGAACATTCAGGTGAAGAATTAGCAGATTCCCGTTCAATGCATTTCAAACATCGAGGAACAAATTCTTCCTGAGCAGCGCTGATTTGTTGAGCAAGTAATGAATCGCGCTCCTTCTGAAGATCTTCATAACTCACTCTTAGCTTCTCAAGATCTTGCTTTATTTGAATAAATTCATAAGAAAGCTTCTCATGATCAGACAAGAGAGTGTTATGTTGATCTTGAAGGGAGTCATACTTAGAATGAAGTCTTTGAAGACTTTCAGCCAAAGCTTTTGACTGATTCATTTCTTCACCCAACATATCATCGCTTTCATTTAGCATGTGTTGAACTTTTTCCAAAGCTCTTTGTTGTTTAGTGGCAAGGGAAGCAAGTTTGACATAGCTGGGTCCAAATTCATCACCAGATTCATCATCACTCGACTCAGATAGGTAGATTTGATGACCTTCATAGACCTCAGAGAGACGGTCCCAGATAAGCTTCGCATGATCGAGATGCATGACGTTCCTGAACTGATTTCGAGACAGACACGAGCAGATGACATCTTTTGCTGCGAGGTTTAGAAGAGTGTACTTGCAAATGTCATCAGCTTCCGCCATCTTGCACAGATCGGTGAGACCAATCTCAGTGACGGTCCACAGCTCACTGTTCATCGCCATGAGGCGCTTCTTCATCATGGCCTTCCACTTGGGATACTCGTGACCGTCAAAGATAGGGCATGTCACTTTCTTCATACTTGTGGTCGACATAACTAAAACTTCAGGTGGTTAAACCAAAATCACACATAACAAGGGAGTACCTTGCTCTGATACCAATTGAAAGTGTGTTATATCGACTAGAGGGGGGTGAATAGGCGATTTTTATGAAGTTCTTCACTGAGGAATATGCTAGTGAGGAAATTCCTTAGCGAAGAACTATTTGCAGCGGAATAAGTACTCAGAAGTAAACATAACAGAAGACAAGCATAGTCATCATGATGTAATGAAGACAAGCACAGAGTACAGAAAGCGTAATCACAGGATAGCACAGGAAGAAGACAAACAGACCGAAGAAATTGAACTGAGAAAATTGAGAAAGTCTTCAGTCAAAGTCTTCAAACACAGATATGACAAGCACACAACACAATACTGAGGAAATGAAAGAGTTGAGGAAATAGAACCAGTTGGCTTGGTGAAGACAATGATTTGGTAGACCAGTTCAACTGTTGTCTCAGTTGTACATCTGGTTGGAGCGGCTAGGTATTTAAACCTGAGGACACATAGTCCCGGACACACAGTCCTCACCGTATTCTCCTTGAGCTAAGGACACACAGTCCTTGCCCAATCACTCGTGGTAAGTCTTCTGGTGACTTCCGAACCTTCACAAACTCGGTCACTCAGCGATCCACAATTCCTCTTGGATGCTCTAGACCATGACGCCTAACCGTTTGGAAGAAGCATAGTCTTCAAAGGTAACAAGCATCGGATCCACGCAGGATCAATCTCTTCAGGGATGCTCAATCACTTTGGGTTTGTAGGTGTTTGGGTTTGGGTTTTGGATTTTCCTCACTGGATGATTTTCACTCAAAGTCCTCAATTGACAAGTGTCAGTTTCTTTCAGAGCAGCCAACCAGCTATTGGTTGTAGGGGGCGGCTATATATAGCCTAGGGAGCAGCCCGACATGATAAGACATAAATGCCCTTCAATGATATGACTGTTAGGTGGATAAGATATTTTGGGACAGCTGGCTCGTAGCACAGCAACGGTCGGAAATTTGAGGTACAAATTCCTCAGGGCTATCATGTTCCTCACTTTGTAGGCAATCCGCACTGGTGAATTCCTAACTCCTCAGTCAAAACAAATTCCTCATAGACCAGAGGAACTTCGTCTCTGTCACTGAAGAAATTGACTGAACTGTATGAGATTTCCAATGGCTTCACTCGAAGGGATTGGTAGGTGTAGGATTTTGAGTTGTGCATCACTTGGAAATTTTTTCTTTAGTATTTCCTCGACCCCCTTTAATAGTACGGTGTTTCCTATGACTCAAGAAAGAGAAAATGAAACTACGAAAACAAAAGTCTTCACGCTTCATGTTCCTCGAATGAATACCAAGTCTTCAAGGTTACACCAATTTCTTTACTTTCAAAGTCTTTAGAAAGTCTTCAAAATACCAAAGTCTTCAGATGAAGAACTTCATTTTTAGGGGTCGACTTTCTCTGTAAATATCAAACTCCTCATAGACTTATAGACATGTGTACACTCATAAACACATTAGTCCCTTAACCTATAAGTCTTCAATACACCAAAATCACTAAGGGGCACTAGATGCACTTACAGGCGCAGACCCTGAGCATGAATAAATGAAGCGCTAGCGCCCTAAGTTATAGCATGCATGCTAGGTTAAGGCTCTCTCTTTGGTAGGGTTGATAGTGCTCAGCAGCAACTAACCCCTAGAATAGAGGTCGGGTGTGTGTCTTTCCATCATTTCCAGTCATTTCTTTTGTTCGCAGGCTGCACAGGCGTTTCTGCCAAGCCATTTAAGGGCAGGGAGGCGGATCGACATCCTCGACCCCGAAAAGCCATTGCCGAGGGCTGCTGTTGGTGTCAAAACCGGCGGATCTCGGGTAGGGGATCCTGAACTGTGCGTCTAAGGTGGATGGTAACAGGAGGCGGGGGACACGATGTTTACCTAGGTTCGGGCCCTCTCGATTGAGGTAATACCCTACTTTTTGCTTGATTGATCTTGATGATATGAGTATTACAAGAATTGATCTACCACGAGATCGTAAAGGCTAAACCCTAAAAGCCAGCCTATGGTATGATTGTTGTTGTCCTACGGACTAAGCCCTCCCGTTTATATAGACACCGGAGGGGGCTAGGGTTACACAGAGTCCGTTACAAGGGAGGAGATCTACATATCCATATTGCCAAGCTTGCCTTCCACGCCAAGGAGAGTCCCATCCGGACACGGGACGAAGTCTTCAATCTCGTATCTTCATAGTCCAACAGTCTGGCTAATGTATATAGTCCGGCTGTCTGAGGACCTCCTAATCAAGGACTCCCTTAGTAGCCCCTGAACCAGGCTTCAATGACGATGAGTCCGGCGCGCAGATTGTCTTCGGCATTGCAAGGCGGGTTCTTTCTCCGAATACTCCATAGAAGATTTTGAACACAAGGATAGTGTCCGGCTTTGCAAAACAAATTCCACATACCACCATAGAGAGAATAATATTTCCAAAAATCTAATCTGCTGACAACTTTTCATAACACGACATCACACCACGGCCTGGTAATTATTCAAACCGTTTCTCCCAGCCTGCCACTGCATGTTTCTCGAGGTGGTTTTATTGGCACGTCTTGTCGAAGCAGAGATCGTGTCCCCCTTATTACAGGATTCTCATCAATACGGGTGTGGGTAACCCAATCGTGCCCATTGGCATGACTCCTCGATTTTAGGAAAGTTCCAATCGGCCACAGGGAGGACGCTTGATATTCACCCTCTTTATAAAGAGGCCAATGCCTGTCCTTTTGTTCTCGCACTCAATTGAACCCTTCCCCCACCTAGAGTTCCAACACCCAAGGCTCAGGCTAGGCGCTTCGGACCTCCAATCATGTCCGGATCCAACCTTCACGGTCGGTGGAAGCCCTCCTCTGTCACAGAGGAGGACATCAAGAAGCTAAGAGAAGCCAGGTATCTGACCGCCGAAATCTCGCACATGCTACCTGCTCGAGGGCAGGTCATTCCCACTCCCGATCCCGACGAGAGTGTCGTATTCGTCTCCCACTTCCTCCGAGGGCTAGGCCTTAGTCTAGATCCCTATGTTAGGGGGCTCATGTTTTATTACGGGCTGGATTTCCATGCCCTAGCTCCGGATTCCATCCTTCACATCTCGTCGTTCATTGTCGTGTGTGAGGTCTTCCTCCACGTCACCCCACACTTCGGCTTATGGCTCAAGACTTTTAATGTGGAGCCGAAGATGATTAATGGGCGACACGCAGAATGCAGAGTGTTGGTGTACTAGAGTAGGGGTACCCTAGTATCCCGTACTCGTGCACGGACAGTTGCAGCACCCCGCGGCAGGGCTTGCCTGGCCACCGCCAAGATCCTCCGTGGCTCCTTTGGAGCCATTCAAGAACAAAGTATTTGACTAAGAAGACAAGGCCCCGGCAAGAGGAGCTTGCCGGGAAGGCCATTCAAGGCATGCAGAAGATGTGGCCCCGGCAAGAGGAGCTTGCCGGAAGGCTCAGCGCCGACAAGCCTCCGGACGCGACAAGGATTCGCCGCTGACAAGCAACCTCTCTCCATCCCCGCTCCAGCTCATCCAACAACGTGTTGCCATGGGACCATTCCATGCGCGCGTGTCAAGAGGCTGTGCAGCCAGCGGAGAGCAGCGATAAGCGGCGCTGACAAGCTTGCCATCGTGGCGAGCGGTGGCGCACCTGACGGTCTCTGTTGCACTATTTGGGCGACACAGACGGGCATTTATTGCTTTTGTCCCTTGCCGTCAGAGTTAGGTATTTTGCACTGCATAATGCTCGGTAGGTGTACCAACTCCTGTTTTTACATTTGTACCCTCGCCTATGTTGCCACCTGTCGGAGACCCTTGAGCATATAAAAGGAGGCCCATGCTTAGCGTAGAAAGGGTTCGGTTCATTCGACTCACTCGAGACCAGATACGCTCGCGCTAGGTTTTGTAGCTTGCATCGCTCCCTAGCAAGAACACAATACATCAAACAAGCAGCAGTAGGAGTTTTATCTCTCCGGAGAGCTCCGAAGCTGGGTAAACTGCTCGTGTGCCTCGCCTCGATCCGCTCTTCGTGCGATCTCCGCCCCCCCTCCGAACCACAAAGGGGCCCGGTCCGCTGGACCCATAGGTGCTCGTGGGTACAATTTGCCTCTCTCAACCCTAAATAGGAAGGCGCGCTCGTTGCTTTCCTGCGGGCGAATGTCGACGTATTTGCATGGCAACCGTCTGACATCCCCGGTGTTCCCAGGAAAGTGATTGAGCACCGCCTGGCCGTTTGTCCTCATGCGCGGCCCGTCAAGCAAAAAGTCGTCGAAGCAAGCGTTGGGCGCCAAGAATTCATAGCGTAAGAGATCAAGAAACCGAAGCAGCAGGCCTTGTCGAGGAGTGCTCCATCCCACGTGGTTGGCCAACCCTCGTAGTCGTCGCAGCAAATGGAAAATGGAGACTTTGTATTGACTTCACGGATGTTAATAAAGCGTGTCCCAAAGATCCATTTCCCTTACCGCGCATCGACCAGATTGTTGACTCCACGGCTGGATGTGATTTGCTTTCGTTTCTTGATGCATACTCAGATAGCATCGATCTTCATGGCTGAAGAAGATGAGGAGAAGACCGCATTCATTACACCATGTGGCACATACTGTTTCATACGGATGCCTTTCGGTTTGAAGAATGCTGGTTCAAAATTTGCAAGGGTAGTCCATGACGCTTTTGAGCCGCACATGCACAAAAATGTAGAAGCCTACATGGATGACATAGTGGTAAAAAGCAAGGACAAAGCAACTCTGGTTCAAGATTTGGACGAGACCTTTGCAAATCTGCGCAAGATCAACCTCAAGCTCAACCCCGAGAAGTGCGTGTTCGGAGTTCCTTCCGGCAAGCTTCTCGGGTTCTTCGTGTCTCAGCGAGGTATTGAAGCCAATCCCGACAAGATCAAAGCCATTGAGCAGATTGAAGCACCAAAGTGCGTCAAGGATGTACGAAGACTTGCCGGTTGCGTAGCTGCTCTCAGCAGGTTTATTTCTAGGTCTCTGGCGCTACTGCCGTTTTTCAAGATTTTGAAAAAGGCAGGTCCAATGAAATGGACTCCCGAAGCGGAGGCTGCGCTGTAGGACTTAAAGAGATACCTGTCCTCCACTCCAACACTTGTCGCACCTAAACCACAAGAGAAGTTGCTGCTATATATAGCGGCAACCAATCAAGTGGTTAGTGTTGCGCTAGTAGCGGAGCGGGAGGCGGATGACGAGCCAGCAACCACGGCAAGCACATCCAGCGACAAGCGGGGCTTCACGACAAGCTCTGGTCCCGACAAGGACGAATCCGCTGCAGACGCATGACCAGATGCGTAAAGGATGGTGCAGCGCCCAGTTTACTTTGTCGGGCCCTCCTGCAGGGGCTAGGTCAAGGTACTGTGTGCGTAAATTGCTTCGGCCTCCTCATGGCCTCGAGAAAGCTGCGCCATTACTTCCAAGCACATGAGATCACAGTTGTCACTCGCTTTCCGCTCAAGAGGATACTACGTAATCCAGAGGCAACAGGCAGGATTGTCGATTGAGCACTTTGGAGCTGTCAAGCTTTGGTCTCAAGTTCAAAGCACTTCAACTATCAAAAGCGAGCATTGGCGTAATCCAAAGCAGAATGGACGCCAACGCCGGATGAAGAGATTCGAGACGAGCATTCCCGTCGAGGAAGCAAGCAAAGAGTGGCTAATGTACTTTGATGGTGCCTTCGCTGCAAGCGCCCGGTGCCGGGCGTGCTTATCGCACCCACCGGAGAGCACCTCAAGTACGTGGTCCAGATGCACTTTCCCAAGGAGCAAGCGACAAACAATACCGCAGAGTATGAAGGTTTGCTTGCCGGTCTCAGGATCGCCGTAGACCTTGGGATCAAGAAGCTTATTGTCAGGGGTGACTCGCAGCTTGTCGTCCGCCAAGTGAACAAAGATTATCAGAGTCCGTTAATGGAAGCATACGTTGATGAAGTGAGGACGCTAGAAGAGCACTTTGACGGCCTGCAAATGGAACATGTTCCAAGAGCTCAGAATGATATTGCTGACGACCTGTCAAAGTGCGCTGCACTTAAGTTGCCTGTGGAACCAGGGATTTTCGTGCTCAAGCTGGCTCAACCAACTGTAACACCATCAACTGGACAAAGCAAGAAGAGGAAGTTGATCTCTGGTGACTACTTTCCGCAGAAGCTTCCGAAGCCGTCGTTGAAGGTCCCCAAGATCAACACCAGTCTTTGAGGAGCGATGCTGCTCCGACAAGCCCTGTGGTTTGTTTCGTTGAAGCGCACGCCTGATAAGTCTTGCTCCGGCAAGCTTGCCGGGGAGCATCAAGCTCCGGCTGAGCCGCAGGTTCTTGCCGTAGAAGCTGATGTTCCCGCAGCAGCAGATGTGCCTTTTGTCCTCGTTGTCGAGCCGCAAGCTCTAGCATGGGCGCAACCGATTGTCCTTTTCCTTCAGACAGGAGAACTTCCCGAAGAACAAGAAGAAGCGGAAAGAGTAGCCCGGCAGTCAAGTATGTACCAGTTTGTCGACAAAGATACTGCATGTAAGAAGACTCAACGGTGTGAAATTTAAGTGTATTCCCGGGGAAGATGGGCCGAAGGCTGTTGGCGAGAGATACACGGAGGCATATGTGGTCACCACATTGGCGCAAGAGCACTGGCCGCAAAGCTTTCCGACAAGGTTTCTTCCGCCGACAGCCCTCCAGGATGCAACTGCACAAGTAACCAAGTGTGAAGCGTGCGGTTCCATTCCAAACAGATACACCAGCCAGCTCAAGCTCTCCAGACGATCCCTTTATCCTGGCCCTTTTTCGTCTGGGCGCGACATCCTCGGCCCTTTCCCCCGAGCTGTCGGGGGCT
The DNA here is from genome assembly GCA_021605145.1 of Aegilops bicornis. Lineage (NCBI taxonomy): Eukaryota > Viridiplantae > Streptophyta > Magnoliopsida > Poales > Poaceae > Aegilops > Aegilops bicornis. Next base: position 286,201,985 of record CM038671.1, read on the forward strand.
TTGAGTACTTGTACGTCACCATCGACAAGTTCACAAAGTGGCCGGAAGTGGAAGCAGTGAGGAAGGTGACGGCACAGTCAGCAGTCAAGTTCTTCAGGTCGATTGTCCGCTGCTTTGGAATCCCTTACAGGATCATCACCGACAACGGCGCACAATTTACGAGTCGCACCTTCATGCAGTACGTCCAAGATCTTGGCGCCAAGGTCTGCTTTGCTTCTGTTGCTCACCCGACAAGCAACAGTCAAGCAGAAAGGGCAAATGCTAAAGTTCTGCGCGGGCTCAAGACCAGAACTTTCGACAGGCTGCACAAGTGCGGAAGAAACTGGATCGAGGAGCTGTCGGTGGTTCTTTGGTCGATCAGGATGACGCCAAATCGAGCCACCGGCCAGACACCTTTTGCTCTAGTCTATGGAGCAGAGGCGCTTCTCCCCACGGAACTCGTGATACGGATCGCCTCGAGTGCTCGCCATTTATCAGCTTGAGCAAGAGCAGCTGCGACAAGATGACGCGCTGCTCCTTGAGGAGGATCGTCTTTAGGCCGCTGTGCGAGCTGCTCGCTACCAGCAAGCTTTGAGTTGCTACCATAGCCGCAAAGTTAGTGCCAGAAGTCTCGAGGAAGGCGACCTTGCTCTTCGGCTCGTTCAGTCCGCCAAGAATTCAAACAAGTTGACGCCGAAGTGGGAAGGCCCTTATCGGGTGAAACGAGTCACTAGGCCTGGCGCTGTCCGCCTTGAGACCGAAGATGGCATCCCGGTGAGCAACTCCTGGAACATTGAGCATCTTCGTAAGTTTTACCCATAGGGCGCGGTTGCTTAACCTGTCCGGCAACCACCTTTTGTACAAGTCTTGCCGCTGTTGCATGTAATCCTTTGTACAAAGCCGGGCGCAGACCCCGTGCATCAGTAAAGCTCATGTGTTGCGCACAACTTGTCAAATTCATGCTTTCATCATTTTATTGCATGCTTTGGCTAACGCTTTATGCAGCAACCACACCCGGTAAGCAAAATCGAGCCGCTGGGCTCCATAACTTTATTTCTCTTCTTTCTCTTTTCTCAAAGAAAGGAAGGCTCCCTCACAAGCACAAGTTAACCAGGGGAAGGAGAAGATAATACTATGGACCAGGCATCGCTCGAGGAAGTTTCGCCTTATCGGGAAGCAAGAGATAGAAAAGCTAAGTTGCCAAAGTTTGAGCAACCAATTTTTAAATTTTTAAGTTATCTTCCTCGAAAGATAGTACTTTGTATGGAAAACCTGTGCGCAGAGGAACCAACTCGCAGGCTAGTCCCGCCCTTACTTTGTTTCGAGTCCGCTCAACAACTTAAGTGAGCTGCGGCTAGTCGCGACAAGGTTGCTTGTCGGAGGCGGCAAAGGTTGCCGGCCGCCGACGTTCGCACTCAGCCATGACAAAGGTGCCCGCACCGACAAGTCCCCCAAATGCGTAGGGCGTAAACGCATAAAGGAAGGAATCAAGTAGAGGAAATAACGTTGCATTGATCGCCTAAGATAGAGTATATTACAAAATAACTTGTCGCTGATCTAACAAAGTGTTCTAAACATGATCAGCAGCGACAAGGGAAGGATGAAATTGGCAGCCTAGTCTACGCGGTCGCCATCAATCCGCTTGATCTTGTTCACCTTGTCCACAATGGGTGCGACAAGGGCTTTGAGCTCCTCCACGTTGGCATCTGGCGGCAAGGATCTGAGGACGCCGTTAAGGTTGAGGCCCAGATTGCGGAAGGCCACCTTTATCAACACCTTCTCGAGGGCTCCTGCACATCTGGCGTGATTCCTCGGCCAGCTGCTTTGGGACCTCTTCCGAGTCGCTGGAGACCCGCCACCACGCCTTTGAAGAATAAACTGAGTTTGGCGCTGGGTTGGAGATGCTCGTCGGAGGAGTATGCAAGGTCCGCCATCCCCAGCTCCATCAGCTTTCGTTGTGGATGTCGCCAGCAGTTGTCCACAAGACCTTCGGTCCAAAGGCTCCACACTCTCCCTCAAGGTACTCAGGTGGAGACAACACTGCTAGCAGCTCCTCCTTGGCCTTGATCGTCTCCAACAAGCCCACCTCCCGCTCTCTGGCGCCGTCCAACGTCTACGTCAGAGTGGTCAGCTTCAGCTCAAGATCCGCCTTGGAATCTTTGGCGGCGTCGAGCTCCTTGCCCCTATCGGCGAGACGGCCCTGCAGCTCGCCAAGAGTGTAGGCGTCCTTCTCGCGTTCGTGCTTGAGTGCGGCAAGCTCCTCGCCGCTCTTCTTGAGGCTGGCCTCCAGCTGTTCCACCTTCGCCTTCAACTCTTCCTTGGCGGCCTCGGCGGCTGCGGCAGCGTCGCCCTTCCTTAAGCGCCCACCAAGTGACTCCTCGCTGCAAGGTCTTCTTCGTGGCTGTCCAGGTTGACCTTCCGCTGCGCCACCGCTTCGCGCGGAGAGCTTCTCGGCAGCCAGCCGCTGCTCCTCTCACCGCGGCCTTCTCAAGGATGAAGGCCGTGCGCTCTTCTGCAAGTTGCCCCCGCGCTTCTGCTACGCCGCAGAGAGTTTCTTGGTTGGCGGTCCGGAGCTCTTCTGCGTGCTTCTCCATGTCCAGTCCTGCCCTCGCGACAAGTGCTTCCCGGGACTCCAACTTGGCTTGCCGGGCGCGGTAGAGCGACAACAGCTTCTTCAGCAGCTGCTCCTCCTCAGACTCGCCGCTGCTGCTTGGCGCGTCCACCAGCGTCGGCCAATGGAGGCGAGTAGCTCGCCGTCGAAGGTCTCTCCGGACCGGCCGCGCCCGTGGAGCTCGGTTCCCGGGAGTTTGATGAAGACACCCTCGCCGGCCTTCGTGTAGGCGCCGGGCCGGAGCTCCTCGAACTGCAGCAGCGGCGGGGAGTCGGCTGTCGGTGTAGCGCTGGCGCTCCTGCGGCCTCGGGGCACAAGACGATCGCCTCGACCCTCGCCAGCCTGCGTCGGTAGCCTCGGTGGCCTTCTCGCCAACAGGCTCGTCGGCGACGGCCTCTTCTTCCACAAAGAACGACCTCTTCTTCCACGACGCCGGCCTGCCGGTGTTGCTGCCGCTTCCTCCTCGCCGGCAACCTCGACCTCCATCGGCTCTGCATCAGACGAAGAAAGAGCAGTCAAGCAAATGTTCAAAAAGAGAAACAAAAGAGAACAAGCCCAAGGGAGATTTTCGTGTAAGGAAATTACCTACAACGGGATCCGCAGCCACGACCTCGACCACTGGAGGGTCACTGGCGCTGTCCCTTTCCGGGGTAGCCTCCCTTGCCGGAGTGGCCTCCCTTGCCGGAGAATCCTCCCTTGGCGGCGTAGTGACAGCAGACAGGATTTCGGGGGCGGCTTCTGAGCCCTCCTGATGAGGCTGCTCTGCTCCTACACAAGCAAACATTCAGGTATCAACAAAGGGGGAGCACCCCTGCACACCTAATAGTAAGGAGAAAACCGCACACTTACTTTGGGGGCTGCGCTGGGGGCTGCTCTGAGGAAGGGTTGCCGGTTCCGACAAGGGGGTCTCAGACGCGTCCCCTGTTGCCACGGGAGAATCGTCCTCAACGACGACCGTCGGGATCTTGGCCCTCTTCGACGCTCTCTGGGCCAGCGTCCTAAAAAAGGAAAGAGTCCAGAACGAAGCAAATCAGATCCAAGATGAAGCAATAAAATTGAAGAAATACAAGCACAATCTCAAAATCTTACTCTTCATCTTCCTCCTCGGAGCTGAGCACGGAGAAGTCAAACTCCGGCTCGCCTCCGGTGCGACGAGGCGGAGGAGTGGGCTCTCTTGGCTGCTTGGCGGAGGCGTCGGCGGTGGCCTGGGAAGATCCCGCCCCAGTTGTCGCGGCGGTGAGAGGCGCTCCCGCGGCAACATCGCTTGCCACGGTAGAGCGCGTCGCTGCGCCGCTGTCAGGCGATCTGCCGCCCGACTCATCTCCGGCCTTGCGGAGACGCCTCTTCGGGCGGAGCCGGGCTCCGCTGGCGGCAAGTCGCTGGGTGGTGGAGAAGAAGCGCCGGCGGGTCCACTCGACCCGGCCTCGGCTCGAGAAGCTCGTCCTCGCCGGGCGATCTCCTTCGCCGCAAGGCTTGCCGCCTTCGCGCGTCCGCCTCCTCCACGGTGTAATTCGGCGGCTCCAAATGGCAGCGCTGCTGCTGCCTCCTCCACCTCGGTGGCAATACGCGCTATCTCCTCGTCGGTGGTGTCGCGAGTGAGCCTTTTCTGCTTGTCGGAGCGGATCGGCACTTCTTTCAAGTCGTCGAAGAACTGCTGCACGACCTCGTCGGGGGGCTCCTGCCAGGTTGGAACAATCCCATGGGAATCGCACAACGGCATCATGGCGCGGATGCGGTCGAGCGCCGAGTTGTTGCACAATGGGACGACCCCCCTCGGCAACCTAAACCACTCAGGGTGATCGGGGTCGTTCTTGGACAGCTCTAGCAGCATCGCATCCAGCTCCAAGACAAAGGAAATTCCAGTTCGGGCCCGGCGCAGCCTCATGATGTCTGCCGCTTTGGAACTCCCAAGCGAGCCTCCTCCTCTCCTCGCAAGGGAGCGGCGCGGTGGCGGCGAAGTTCGCGCCAACTGCGCCTACGGTTAGCCCGGCAAGCCTGAGGCGCAAAATCCGGGTCACAGCTATCTTCAACCTAGCATCCTCCGGCGTCAAGTTACTCCAATCTCTGCCGCACACTATTGGGGTTTGGCGCACGACAGTGAAGGGCTGCGGGTTCTCCTCTATGACCCAACACCAATTGGCTCTCCACTCCTCCCACTTGTTGTGGAACTCTCCTTCCAGATAGGCTTCTTTCTTGCCGATCCTGGATACCCAAGCTATCCCTCCGGCAAGTGGTTCTCCTCTCTCGACGCGGGGCACGAAGAAGTGGCGGAAGAGTGCCACATTTGGGTGGATCCCGATAAAGTTTTCGCAAAGCTGTGCGAAAACTGCCATGGTCAAGACAGCGTTGGGGGTGAAATCAAGGAGGCGGAGGCCATATGTGTTCATGATATCGCAGAAGAACTCGGAAAAGGGCAGGCAAAGCCCGCAATAGAAGAAAAGGGCAAAGAAGGGGTACCCAGTTGGGGCCAAATCAGAAGCGGAGGCTGGGAGTACCTTCGCGGCGCCGGATGCGCACGCTGCCTCCGCCGACCAAAAGAGATAGAAGACATCCCGCAGCTCCTTTGGCGCCGAGCTGAGGGGAGAAGATGGCCCGCTCCTGCGCAGCGCCGCTGAGCCGCTGCGCCGGCGACTTGACGCTTCTTCTCCTTGTCGGCTTTGAGCCATGGCGAGGGCGGCGGAGGAGGCCGACGGCGGTGAGTGCGCTTGTGGCGAAAGGCGGGCGCTGCTCTCTTCACACCGGAGAAGAAGGGGAGCGGCGGTGGTTTTCTTGACAAGACAAGAATGGCGGAGTGGACGGCCTGCCCTGCTTCCCCGCTTATAAAGAGGGGGAGGCGGACGCCCGCTTTTCCTAATAAAGAAACCCCACGACCACGCCCACGATCTTCGCACGATGCCACGCTCGGTGCGTGCTAGTGGGGGTCGTGGTGGGTCCGGGGCGAAGGCGGCATGGTCGAGGCCACGTGTGACCGTGCAGACTGTTTTGGGCCTGGCCCGACAGCCGCCGGCACTGTACGGCCCAGCCCGGGGCTCTGCCGGTGTACTAGAGTAGGGTACCCTAGTATCCCGTGCACTGCACGGACAGCCAGCAGCACCCCGCCGGGCAGGCTTGCCTGCCACCGCTAAGATCCTCCGTGGCTCCTTTGGAGCCATTCAAGAACAAAGTATTTGACTAAGAAGACAAGGCCCCGCAAGAGGAGCTTGCCGGAAGGCCATTCAAGGCATGCAGAAGATAGGCCCCGGCAAGAGGAGCTTGCCGGAAGGCTCGGAGCGCCGACAAGCCTCCGGACGCGACAAGGATTCGCCCGGCAAGGCGCTTTGCCGCGTCAAGCAACCTCTCGCCCATCTCCGCCCAGCTCATCCATCAACGTGTCGCCATGGGACCATTCCATGCGCGCGTGTCAAGAGGCTGTGCAGCCAGCGGAGAGCAGCGATAAGCGGCGCTGACAAGCTTGCCGTCGTGGCGAGCGGTGGCGCACCTGACGGTCTCTGTTGCACTGTTTGGGCGACACAGACGGGCATTTATTTCTTTTGTCCCTTGCCGTCAGAGTTAGGTATTTCGCACTGTACACTGTTCGAGTAGGTGTACCAACTCCTGATTTTACATTTGTACCCTCGCCTATGTTGCCACCTGTCGGAGACCCCTTGAGCATATAAAAGGAGGCCCATGCGCAACGTAGAAAGGGTTCGGTTCATTCGACTCACTCGAGACCAGATACGCCGCGCTTAGGTTTTGTAGCTTGCATCGCCCCTAGCAAGAACACAATACATCAAACAAGCAGCAGAGGGAGTTTTATCTCTCCGGAGAGCTCCGGTTGGGTAAACTGCTCGTGTGCCTCGCCTCGATCCGCTCTTCGTGCGATCTCCGCCCCCCCTCCGAACCACAAAGGGGCCTGGTCCGCCGGCCCGATAGGTGCTCGTGGGTACGATCAGCCTCCCCGACACAGAGGTGCCATAATAAGCAAAGGCGCCGATGTTCCATGGCCAAAGGGTTCCTTCCCGGAGGTGTCCAGCTTATGGCAACAGGAGTGGTTTTACATCATAGCTCCCCGCGGTACTAAGTGGGTAGCCGCCCCTGCCTTCCGCTCGGGTTCCCCGCCACAACTGGCGTCATGGATCAACAAGGGGCTGGACTGGGGGCCAGTAAATGATGTGCTGATATTGCAGAGTCGCATCCGAGATCTCCTCGAGAGAGATGTCAGCCTGGTCAAGGTAATGCAAGTCATGCTAGTTCGTTGAGTCCTGCCTTGCAAGCGTCAACCTCTCCGTATGTGGGAGTTCAACCCGGAAGGACCGCGAGCTATTCAATACTTCTTTGGCATGACGCTCGAAGAGATGTACAAATTGTTCTTCGGACCACAAATAAAGTGTCTGGACAACACAGAGGATGTGGGTCTGAGCTGCAATCGTCCAGATACCCAAGTAAGTAGTTCCTCAGCCGAACATGTTGTCTCTTTATTTATCACAACATCATTCTGAAAAGCCGCTCTTTGACCAGGACTGGATAAAAAGGCGAAGATGATCAGGTGTTTGTCCCCCCTTCCCGAAGGCTCAATAGATCTTGTACTGGCCAGAATGCTTGAGCTCGCGCCTTATCAAGCGCCATCAGGGGAAGATAAAGGGGGGAATAAAGAAGCCGAAAGTGGGCCTCACTCATTGTTCATCCAACCGGGGGATTTAGTGCCTTCGTGAAGGAGGCTAACCGGGGAGAAGGACCTAAAATTCCTTCTCCCCAAGGAAGGAAGTGGTCCGCCTCTAAAGACTTGGAAACAGTGGTTTCCAAACGAGGGAAGAAACCTTTGTCAGGGGACCCTACTCCGGAGGGCATCCTTACCGCACAGTACCCGCAAGGGGACCAGCCCTCCACCGAGCTGTAAGTAAACAAAAGTACTTTATAGTAAATCTAACCTGCCTCACTTCTGAGATCAATGACCGAGACGTATGTCTTGTAGTTTGGATCATAGCCCTTCTCGACAGAGTTCGTCTTCGGGGGATCTTCTTCCGGAGATGATGGAGAGCGAAACGCCTCCCTGTGCCTCCCCGCCTCATGAGGCGGGTGACCCTGAGGTGTCTTCACGGAGGATTTCTCCTGATCCGCCAAGGCCAGAGGGCAACCCTTCGGCCACCCGAAGTCTGGACTACTTGGCACCTAAGGAGAGCCACAGAAAGAGTTCGGGACTGTCCGGTGCACGACCAGACGCACTGATGGATCTTCTGGAGCAAGTGACTATCTCAGAAACGCATCGTACGCTAATGGGTACGGTGGTTGAGAGGATTTCATCCACCGAAAGTGGGTTGCATGAAGCTTTTGTGAGCCTTCTAAGAGGCTTTGAGGTACACAAAGTAATATATATATTTTTTGATGGTACCGCACACGCTAGGTGTGTCCTATGTAGATAGTAGCCCCTGAGACTCTGGTTGCTGTCGAAAAAAGACGGAAAATAGAGGATCATAGTCCCAAGTAATAACCGTGCTGCTTTCATGTGCAGGCGGCCGCGGGTCTGGTGGTTAGCCGGACTGGTGAGTTTACCGAACTGAAGCGGCAACTTGATGCGGCATATGCCGACATCGTGCTTGTAAACAAGCGGCTTGACGAGGCACAGGGTATGTATTCTCCAATGATCAATACATATTAAGAGGAGCATGATGCGAGTATCTGTAATATGTTGTGACTGCAGATGGAGCTGTCGCTGTGGAGACCTTCGTGCGGAACTTGCCCGAGCCAAGGAGCAAGCCAGAAACAGTGATGCGGCCGCCCTAAAGGCGGTGAAAGATTTAAAAGCCGAACATGCTGCACATTGCGAGAGCAAAGAGAAAATAGCCAAGATGGCTGTTGAGCTGAAAGACGCCGCCGATTGTTTTGGGATTCTTGAAAAGGAAAGCCAAACGAAGGCGGCGGACCTAGAGAAAGCCATGGTAGCAGCCAAGGAAGCCCGCTCTAAGATCAGGGCGGCGAAGGAGGAGCTACGTCAAGATGGAAATATCACGGCTGGGAAGCCCTTTTTGTTGCGGACGAAGTTCGGAGATCCTAAGTATTCCCTTCTGGATCAATTATGGAGTTCTGCGGACGCGTATATGGATTTGGCAGCGAGTGCTGCTGATGCAACCAAGTTTTTCAGAGATCACGAAGTGGAAAAGTTGTTCTGGTCGCAGTTCCACGCTCCAGCGCGTCCGCTGCTGTTAAATGAGCAAATGGTCGAGTGGGCCGAGCTCCATAGGTTGTCCGGGCTTGCCACGAGGTCTGTCGTGGATCGTCTCTGGCCGGAGGGATCAAGGCCGAATAGTTATTTTGGTCTTGTGCAACAATTCCTTGGTGTTGTGCCGCATATTGACGGTTTAAAGAGGTCGGCGTGCATAGAGGGTGCGCGGATGGCTCTTGCCCATGTCAAGACATACTGGGCGGAGATGGAGGCCACCATGATTGCAACCCAGAATCCGGTGGTAGGCCAGGTTTCTGCCTAGCACTATTTTGAAGAAATCCTAGAAGGCGCTCGTTTAATAGAGGCTCAGTGCTCGTAGAGTATCATGTTCTAGTGACATGTATCCCAATTGTAAGAACAATGTTATTTGAACTATAAAGGTTGTGTCTATACTTTTGCCTGAAAGTATTATTATACCTCCTGTGCGGTTCTTTATGTATATGTATATATATAACCTGAAAGTTTGCAGTCGTCGGCTTCAGCCCCCACGCACATAATGTGGGGGTGTTTGCAAAAGCGTGTGTTCACACTTGATCCAACGTCTTGGTCCATTAAGGAGGTGGTAGCACGGCGAACGAGGCAATCGGACTATATTGCTTTAACACTTTCACTTAACCATAGGAGTTTGACAGTGGGGCTACTATATAGCCCCTGGTATTTCCGTGCTCATCCGAATATGGGGCGCGTACATACAAGACCGGGAAAACCGGCCCTTCGTTAATGCGGAGGAATCCCGAAGATTCCGCTAAGTCATCGAGTGGTTGACCAGTCTCGCGCTATATCATGATAGTCGGCTGCTTTCTCTCGAGGTGCTCATCCGGATGAACCAGGGACAATGGCAGTAGTTCTCCCGGTGCCTCCTTAGCCGATAGAGCGGAACGTAAGGTAGCAAAACACGGGAGCCGGGCAAACCCAACATTTGACCAAAGACATGACTCGGAGCTGATGCATATAAGGCCAAACTCGCGACGCCGAACACTCCCTAAGGTATTCGGTCTTTACAACATATACCGGGCTGAGGAACGCCCTTGATAATGAACCCCGAGTGTCCAGGTACGTGCATTATTCTGACGTTGGCGAAATGCCAATAATGTCAGCATCCCTTTCGGTTATGCTGAGTATCCAGAGGATGTGAAGCAACTAGAGACAGTGAAAAAGGTTTACACAGGGTCTTAATCTAAAAAGAAACCTTTGAGCGGGGCCCTGCTGCTCGTATGCGCGTGTGTCTCCATTGTGCCATGTCCTGGAAGGGTGTAGCACGATTATCATCTGTAAAAGAGAAGAACTTAGGTGAAAGTTGTCGTGCGAAAAATTGGTTATAAACCATTAAAATTCAAGATAAGTAAGGTCGAGCCAAACTATAGTCCTTTTTACATGCGAGAAGCCCCTGGTACCGCCTATGGGGGTATATCCATCGAGCCAATCTCAGGTTTACCTAAGCTGTTAAAGTAATGATGCGCCAGACTCGTCTAGCCGTGCCCGCGGTCTTGACGACCGATCGTTTAGTCTGGTTGGAGAGGCCGTTTAGTGTCCGGATGCTAAAGCTGCCACACGTTCTTCCGCGCGTAAGGAATGCTCAGCATTTCCGCTAACTGTGATGATGCCATGTGGACCGGGCATCTTAAGCTTAAGAGAAGCGTAATGCGGTAATGCGTTAAAACGAGCAAACGTTGTTCTTCCGAGTAGTTCTTGATAGCCGCTTCAGAATGGAGCGATGTTGAAGGTTAACTTTTCACTTCGAAAGTTGTCGGGAGAACAGAATACAACCTCTAGTACTAGAGAGCCCGTACAGTGGGCCTCTGGGCCTGGTACTACTCCTTTAAAGGTAGTATTACTTGGGCTAATTCTTGTCGGGTCTATCCCCATTTTGCGCACTGTGTCCTAATATATCAGATTAAGACTACTGTCGCCGTCCATGAGGACTCTGGTGAGATGGTATCCATCGATAATTGGGTCTATCACCAAGGAAGCCAATCCTCCTTGCCGGATACTTATCGAGTGACCCCTGCGATCAAAGGTTATCGGGTAGGACGACCAAGGGTTGAACTTAGGGGTGACGGGCTCTAAGGCGCATGTGTCTCGGAGTGCATGTTTGCTCCTTATTTTTGTTACATGAATCATGTTCACTGTTTTGACCTCTGGTGGGAATTTTTTCTCTCCCCCAGTGTTTTACTGGCGAGGCTCATCCACGTCTTCACTTGGTGTTTCCCTCTCCTTGTGTTCGGCGTTTAGTTTGCCAGCCTGATTGAAGACCAAACATTCTCTATGGGTGTGATTTGCAGGTTTATCGGAGGTGCCATGAATCTGACATAATTTGTCTAGAATCTTGTTTAGGCTGGATGGTCCATCTCTGCTGCCTTTGAAAGGCTTTTTCCGCCGACCGGGTCTAGAGCCCCTAAATCCGGCGTTTACCGCCGTGTTGTCTGGGCTGTCTTCGTTATTTCGACGCTTGCTTTTACTACGTCGTGGTTTTCCATTGCCATCTGTGACTTCAGATGTGCCTGGGTCGCTGGTGCTACTACGGGCCAACCAGCTATCTTCGCCCGCGCAAAAGCGGGTCATAACGCTTGTTAGGGCTACCATTGTCCTTGGCTTTTCTTTGCCGAGGTGTCTGGCGAGCCACTCGTCTCACACACTGTGTTTGAAAGCTGCTAAGGCTTCGGCGTCCAGGCAATAGACGATTTGATTCTTCTTAGTAAGAAATCTATTCCAAAGCTTTCGGGCTGACTCTCCGGGCTGTTGAATTATATGACTTAAGTCGTCTGCGTCTGGAGGTCGGACATAAGTCCCTTGAAAATTAGCCCTAAAAGCATCCTCAAGCTCCTCCCAACTTCCGATTGAATTTTCGGGGAGGCTCTTCAGCTAGTGCTGAGTTGGTCCTTTTAGCTTGAGGGGCAAGTATGTGATGGCGTGGAGATCATCTCCGCGAGCCATATGGATATGGAGGATGAAGTCCTCAATCCAGACCCCAGGGTCTATTGTTCCATCGTACGCCTCTATGTTCACGGGCTTGAATCCCTCTGGAAATTCATGGTCCAGTACCTCATTTGTGAAGCATAGGGGGTGTGCGGCACCCCTGTATTTGGATGTATCGTGGCGTTCGGACGGTTGTAGTGTTTGGTTTTGAGTTTGTGCTGGAGCGCGCTTCCTAGATCCATAGATGGACCTGGTCATACCGGATTTTTGGCGCAAGTCCTCACGTAAATCGTGTGTTGACTTATGTGTGGCCTCGTTAGCCGCCCTATCGCGGCCACGAGGTGGTCTATCCGGCTGATCGGCCATTTTATTCTTCGGCTGTGTAGGCTCTCCAGCCTCATCATCGAACTCAGGCAACAGCTTGCGCTTTGGATAGCTCTTTGTGTGGTGACTGCCACCGTACTTTTCTTCAGCGCCGAGCACTTTGTTCCATCTACTGTTGAGCGTATTCTGCGCGGTCTTAAGCCTTTGCTTCTGCTTCTTTAGACTCCTCATGGTGGCAATAAGCCTTCTGCGGAGGTTCCCTTGTTCCAAGTGCCTTTCGGGGATGATGTGTGCATTGTCGTCCGGATTGTTCTCATCTCCGGAGACTGGTTGATTAGCCTGACGTTCGGCGTTGCTGTTATCGGACAGCGGCTCCGTACCATGTTCGCCGTCCGCTGGCTTGTCCTGCTCTATCGCTGGGTCAATGTGGACGCCGTTTCCTCTGGAGTCAACCGGGTGTTATTTTTTCTTGCGCTGTTATCGCTGTTTTTGCCGAGGCGGGATTTGGAGCGGCGCCTACGCCGTCGCTTTGGTTGCTTCTCGAGGGAGCTATCCTTCGCTGCATCCTTCCGTTCCTCGTCATTGTTTTCTTTGGGTGTATCCACCATATATATATCGTGTGATGAGGTGGTTTCTTTTCGTCTCCTGCATCATCGTCCATACCATTGATGTCTTCGGAGTCGAAGTCGAGCATGTCGGTTAAATCATCGACAGTGGCTACTAAGTGGGTGGTGAGTGGGGAGTGAATTTCTTCGTTGTCTGCATCCCATTCTAGCCAGACATAGTTCGGCCAAGGTTCTCCTAACAAGGAGAGAGACCTTAATGAATTTAGCACATCGCCCAAAGGCGAGTGCTGAAAGATATCCGCGGAGGTAAACTCCATGATCGGTGCCCAATCGGATTCGATAGGCACGGACGCAAGCGGCTCGGAGCCCGTGGCCGGGGACGAATCCAACGGTTCGGCAACACGGCTCTCGTAGGAGGTGAAGTTAGTATTCGGCTCTATCGCCACTGAGAGTGCAGCCTCCGTGGCGGGGTCTATCCACCCGCCCTCAGATGGCGCAATTTGTTCCAGATTGAGGGCCGGAGTAGTTGCAGGTGTGATCTCCCGAACACTGTCCGACGGCAGAGTTAAGTCATGTTTGTCGTGATTGTGCGGCGCACCTGACATGGGCTCGAATCCGTCGAAGATCAAGTCTCTGCGGATGTCAGCAGTATAGTTCAAGTTTCCAAACCTGACCTGATGGCTAGGGGCGTAGCTCTCGATCTGCTCCAGATGGCCAAGCGAGTTGGCCCGTAGTACGAAGCCGCCGAATACGAAGATCTGTCCGTGGAGGAAAACCTCACCCTGGATCAGATCATTGCCGATGATCGAAGGAGCCATCAAGCCTTACGGTGACGGCACAGTGGAACTCTCAATGAAAGCACCAATGTCGGCGTCAAAATCGGCGGATCTCGGGTAGGGGTCCCGAACTGTGCGTCTAAGGCGGATGGTAACAGGAGGCGGGGGACATGATGTTTACCCATGTTCGGGCCCTCTCAATGGAGGTAATACCCTAATTCCTGCTTGATTGATCTTGATGATATGAGTATTACAAGAGTTGATCTACCACGAGATAGTAGAGGCTAAACCCTAAAAGCTAGCCTATGGTACGATTGTTGTTGTCCTACGGACTAAACCCTCCGGTTTATATAGACACCGGAGGGGGCTAGGGTTACATAGAGTCGGTTACAAGGGAGGAGATCTACATATCCATATTGCCAAGCTTGCCTTCCACGCCAAGGAGAGTCCCATCCGGACACGGGACGAAGTCTTCAATCTTGTATCTTCATATTCCAACAGTCCGGCTAATGTATATAGTCCGGCTGTCCGAGGACCCCCTAATCCAGGACTCCCTCAGCTGCAGATTCATGTATCCAACCACGGCAAGCCAAGGTTGCCGGGGGCTGCAGATTCAGATAAGTCTTTTATCCCCTGTTATGCATTTCCATATGGAACTGGGACGTACGAAGCTTCATTTATTCCTGGGCCACCGTGCTCCCCCTTTCCTTTGCCCAAGAACTATTCTGTGGGCCGGAATTTGGTTGTAGTTGCGGTGAAAAGGAAGCAAACGAAGGGCCTAATCCTACTTCGCCCCTGCCACCGTCGAGAGCGTGAGTATGGCCGTGCTATGAAGTAAGGGGACGGTGAGGCCTGTTGCTGGGCGACAATGTTTATCTTAGGAATAACAAGGATTCATTCCTTGGCATGGGCCTCGCTCATGCACAAAGAACCCGACAAGCACCCTTTTTCATTAATACGTTCCAAACTAGTACATTTCATACGGAATGTAAACATGACCAAGGGGATTACAAGGTTTAAATCTGAAAAATGCCCACAGGCTTAAAAACTAAAAAAGGATAAGAAGCCCATAATCCCTTTCTTGTCCCTCTCCCTAGGAAACGGATCAGGATAAGCGGGAGGGCAAAAGGGGCACCTAGGCGAGGTACGAGCAGCATAAGACACCAAGAGAAGGCTGGGGATGACGGTGCTGGGGAAGAGGCCGAAAGATGAGGTAGCGGGCCGGCAATACGCGACGAAGGCGTCGGTGCCATCGTACTCCGAGTTGACGGCCCGCCACCTGCCTTCTTCGCCTTCTCTGGCCCTCCAGCGCCAGCCACCAGAAGCAGCGGCCCCGAGAAGTTCAAGGAGTCGGCGATGCAAATGGTGGTGCTGCCGGCGTCGCCCAGGGACGGTGTGTCGGACACCTAGTCGGACCTGTCATCCTCCCACCCGCTACCCTTGTCGTTGATGTCGCTGTCCTCCTCCTTGTTGTCGGCCGAGGAGGAGCTTTCGTCATCGGTCAAGCTCTCTGCACAGCACCCTAGCTTGTTTCCCGAGCGCCCGAAGACCTTGATGGAGAGCAGGTCGCTCTCCACTAGCTTGAAGTAGAGGACGTGCCGATCCCTCAAGCAATGGGCGTGTGCGAAGGTTTTCCAGCCCCGACGAAGGAGCATCACATGGGGGACGGGAAACCTTGTGTTCCCCCACATGTCGCCATGGCAACACCCCTTCATGCGAAGCCTCAGCTGCGGTGGCCGGTCGATCTCCTGCACCCTCACGAACGCTCTGGGAAGGCGAAGGCGGCTGAGCGACGGCCCATGCAGCTGCAGAATAAACTCGAGTGTCGTGTCCCCAACGTGACCACTCGACAAAGCAGGAGAAGATTGTGGAGGAGATGGCGACGGAGATGGAGACGATGCAAGTGCACCCCTTCTGCGCCCACCTCTGCCTTGGCCGCCTCGCCAACCGCGACCCCGTCTGGTGCCCCTGCCTCGATCATGGCCTTCACTTTGGGCATCTGGCGCTTCCTTGACCGCCACAGCTCTCTGGCGGGAGGAGGACCTGGTCGCCTCCGCGGAAGGACGGCCGCGGCCACGCCCTCTCGCCATAACAGTGGATGAAGAATGGAGACGGAGGGGAGAAGCAGGGAGATGCTCTTCCTCCTACCCCTGAGTTCCCTTTTTATAGCTGAGCGAGGAAGGCCAAAAGACTAGCTCTACGCCTCTGAAGAGCCCGCTCAGGTCCGGCTCATTAAGTGGCAATGAGCAAGGCCATCGACCGCCCTCCCCACCCAATCAAAGGCATGTCAGTATCGGCCCCTGCACGCCTTCCCATATTCCATGCGCCTGTCACTTACCCCACGCTGTGCATGCGGCGTATGTGGCGCAAGGGGCATGCATAGTGGGAAACATGGAATGACGGTTCCAAGGAAGAGAGAGAAAATGGGCAGCGGGCCTCGAGTTTTAAAGGGACAGGCAAGCCGCCTCTTTACTATTCACCATGGGATGACGCGAGCATGATGCGGTCATTCCATGCACGACCCGCACATCATGAATTCAACGCGTGTCGTGGGGAAGCGCAACTGGTGAGAGGAGTTACTACGGTAAAACTCTGTCGCGCACGCGCCCGTGCACCGTTCTAGGCCTGGCCCAACAAACGCTCTGCGCTTATGTGTGGCCCAGGCCGGGGGCTCCTATTGGTGTACAAAAGTAGGGGTCCTTTTGAGACCCCTTTACTTGTGCACAGGAAGTTGCAGCCCCACCTGCGGCCATGCTTGGCGGGGCAGTAGGAGCAAAGACACAAGGCGAATAGAGCGACGCCAAGACCAGAAACACAAAGAGCAGAGGGGCGAGGTGAACTCCCCCGGCAAGGCCCTTGCCGGGGTGGCCTCCACAGCCCCGGCAAGAACCTTGCCGTGGCAACTTGCCGAACACCAGCAGAGCTTCCACACTTGAGCCTAAGGGT
This sequence comes from Aegilops bicornis, assembly GCA_021605145.1. Lineage (NCBI taxonomy): Eukaryota > Viridiplantae > Streptophyta > Magnoliopsida > Poales > Poaceae > Aegilops > Aegilops bicornis. Next base: position 286,218,302 of record CM038671.1, read on the forward strand.
TCTGACGCCATCACCCACATTGGAACCAAGGCTCGGGAGGCGCCTCCAAGGTGGCATGCAAATCTTTGTGAAGACCAAAAGCATACAAGACTAGATGATAACCAGAAGACGAAGATCCTCGGCAAGATCCTTGCCGAGGATACCCACGAGACCCCCGGCAAGACCCTTGCCGGGGACGACCACGATGTCGTGCCAAGACCCATGCCGGGGCCCCAGCAAGACTCTTGTCAAAGACATCCGCGGGGCCGCAGTCCGACCCGCTCCTGCCAAGGCTCCACCGCCGCTCCCACACAGCTGCCAGCCCACCAACTAGGCAGGCACCTGCGTGGCGACGTGCGGCTTCCAAGCCAACTCAACAAGCACCTGCGGGGTGGCATGCAGATCTTCGTGAAGACTCTACACTACAAAAAAATACACTTGCGTGATGATACGTGTTTGTCACAGTAGGTCACGTTTTCTATCATGCATGTACATCCATGACAATTTTATGATGTAATCAAGACAGCATACCGCGGTCGTCAGAGAAGTGTTCCATGACATTACCAAAATTATCATCACGGAAGTGTCCACTTCCATGATGATAAATCGTATGTCACGTATGCTTTCGTCAAGGGTGACCGACACATGGCATCCACCGTAACGGAACGCCGCGTTAAGCTTATCGGGTCCAGCTTTTGGATCCGATAACCCGTTAATGTACCCGACCAATGGGGATTTTCCACGTGTAAAATCATCTTTGGCTGGAGGGAACACGTGTCGGCTCGCCGTTGGGACAGATGTCATCCACTCATTGGACCCTAAGCGCCTATGATACCTCGACACATGGCACGGCCCAACAAAGGCCCATTCCTGTGAAAAAGGCCGGCCCGTTTGACATGGTCAAAAGGTGGCGGGCCGGCCCACGGCAAGCCTGTTAACGGCCTGTTCGCATATAGCCCATTTACAGCCTGCTAACCCAGGGCCCATTTATGGCCTATCCGAATTATGCCCAGTAGTGTCAGCTGGGCCGTCCAATATAATTCCAGCCCGTTTTAACTTCCGGCCCATGTATGGCCCATGAAGTCTTTCGGCCCCTATGAGGCCCTTAGTAACCCTCGGCCCATTAACGGCCCATGGTAAAACTAGCTCGTAATGAATAGTGTATCACTTTATACCCATTAACGGCCCATTATTCCGTTGGGCTGTTTCTAGCCCATGTTATCTTTCGGCCTTCTTAGGGCCCATTTATTCTTGGGCTCATTTCCAGCAATCGTTTACTTTCGGCCCGTTGCTGTCATTTTCTGCTTGTGGGCCAAATTCAGCCCGTGGTTACAGTCGGCCTGTTTGTGGGCCGTTAATACGTTGGGCCGTTTTCATAGTGTCATCAAATACGGTCGATTAATGACGACCCGTTATGGTCGGCCCATGAGCGGATGATTTCAACTCTAGCCCATTTACGACCATAATGTGGTCTGTTATTGGCCCATGTTTGGCCAACCGATCATACGGCCCGTAGAAGGACCATTGATGATACGGCCCGTAGAAGGCCCATTGTGTCAACGGCCCGTATAAGCCCCATGGTTTCTACGCCTCGTAGAAGGCCCATTGTTTCTGCGGCCCTTAGAAGGCCCATTGTTTCTATGGCCCTTAGAAGGCCGATTGTTTCTACGGCCCGTAGGAGGCCCATGTTAACTACAGTAAATATGTAGCCCATGGTTAATGTGGCCTAGTTTTAAAAAATAGGTTATTGCGGCCACTAGCAAACCGCGGAAAAAGAACTGCACTGACTACAAGAAAACAAATGAACAAGACAATAAGGAAATAAATAGGCAAGCAACTTACGCTAGGCTATCATGGCTATTACAGATATTACATCCACTGGGCATCAAAGTTCGCCACCAGTGCACATATAGGGAACAAAGCAGCATATAAACACCGCAAAGAAAACAAGTCCGTAATCAAACCACTTCAGAAGAGCTCAAGAAGAAATTTCTTGGGTACCCATAATGCTAGCAAGATGCTTAGCAAGCTTATTAACTTTCTCTTGTTTGGCGCTTAAATCCTCCAACACTTGCTGTTGCACCAGAAAGTATGCATCTGAATTCTGCAGGGACTTCCTCAGTCCTTCGGCTTCCTGTTGCATAACATCTGATTGATGTCTTTCAACTTGAAGTTGAGAGTCAAGAAGCCGAACTGATTCAGCAAATGTAGTTCAAGAGTCGGTGCCGCAGTAGTAGCCAAGAACTCGAACACTACATCGTGACAGGACTTTGGGGTTGTCTCGTGTCTTCAATATAGTTTTTATCAGCTTTCTTGGAGACCAACAGGATGTCTCACTATCTTGAACCTTATCTGCATTACTTCCTGTACCATTGCATAACGGGGTACTCTTCGCAATATTTTATCCAAGGTTTCTAAAAGAGAAACAAACAAACACATCACAGGTTTACAATGTAGTATATGAAACTCAGTTTGGTAAACCAATTCAGTAGTAAGGTGGACATGATAACAGCATGAAACAAACATATATCTATGTAGTATGGTCATTGTATGATCTATATCATTCTAGTTTATGTTGCCAAATCAAGATAGATATAGTTCGAATCATATCTTTTTAAGACAAAGCAGCTTAGACAGAATATAAGTGTGGGAAACTACATAGCAATAACAACACTTGTAAGGTGCATGGCATGAGAATATAACTGTTTATTCAATTGAAACTGAAATCAACATAGAGCAAGTTACAACATCAAACATGTTAAAGGAACAGGTTTAAAACATACCTATTGCACATTTCGAGTTTCAATTGCATCCTTCAAATTTGAAATTAGTTGGTATGAGTAAATACAGTGATGCAAGAGCAAAGTAGTATGAACTATAGCTACGGAACCTGACCTGAGAACAATTCTTCTACTGCTTCAAGCATTGACTTGGGGTTCGGAGTGGTGGTCCTCGTGCTTTGGACATTGCAGTTGCCTTACTAACTGCTCGTGTTTGGGTGCTCTGTGGTGGAGACGGTGTTGTGTCAACGGGAACTAGGTTACTATCTGCTGGGGTTGGGGTTAGAAGGGGTGTAGCTGGTTCTCTGTCCAACTGGGTAGGGGTACAATCTGCGTGAGTCTGGGTTATGTGTGGTGGGGCTGGTTCTTGGGCAAGTACAACCGTGGTTCTATCTCCATCGACAGGTAGCACGTTCTTTTCTGAAGACCATGTTTTTACTCCCACAGATACTGCCATCACCCCCTCAAATTGAAATGGATGATAAACAAGAAAATTAATTGAATGTACAGACATTGTAAGATAGATAGGTGCAATGGATAGTAGGGAAGAATACAAGTCATGAAATAATTCACATTTATGTTGTCTAACCAAACAAAATAGAAGGACATAATTTCACATATATGATGGCTAATTAAACGGGATAGCATGACACAATTTGACATGTATGATTGCTAGCTAAACAGGATAGAATGACATACTTCAAAATATGATGACTATGTAAACAGGATGACATGATATAACTAAACGATGTGTCTATTAAAGTGGTTGGCATGCCATAAATCACAAACATGCCATCGATGGAAACATGATGGCATGATACAATTCATGGATAGAATGACATAATTCAAAATATGATGACTATGTGAACAGGATGGGTGATATAACTATATTATGTCTTTACAAAATGGGTTGGCATGCCATAATTCAGATACATGTTGTCTATGTAATAATCATGGCATGATATAATTCAAATATATGATTTATATACTAAGGAAGTAAGTAGAGGGCAATCTCATATATGATGTGTCAACTAAGGAGATGGCATTCAATATCGTGTATATGATGTAAAAACTAAGCATTGCAATACAACATATGCATGATATGAGTAATATAACCCTGCCAAGTTTGAGCATACACCTCGTGGGGATAATAGGACTAGTCATCTGCCTCAATCCTCCTCTCGAAGAGCTATTTGTAACCAGCAAGATATCTGCTTCACCAGTAGCATTGTCTCCGCTCAAGACCTTGTTTTCACTCCAGATTTCTCCATCACCAATTCAAATGGCTGATGCACAGGAAGATCAGTTGAATATACAAACATTGTCGACAAAAGCAATGAGAAATACAAAAAAAGGACGACATGATATGAGTAGTAGAACCGTGCCAAGTTAGATCATACACCTCGGTGGGGGAATAGGACTGGTCATCTGTCTCTGAATCCATCTCTGAGGAGCTATCAGGACCCAGCAAGAGATTTGCTTCGACAGGTAGCACTGTCTACTCACAAGTCCTCGTTTTCACTCCAAATTTTTCAATCTCCCACCCAAATGGCCGATTCACAGGAAGAGTAGTTTAATGTACAAACATTGTCGACAAATGGAAATGTAATGAAGAAAAGGATGGGCAAGATATCATTAAATATATGATGCCTGGTTAAACAGGATGGCATTGCACATTTCACGTATATTATGGCTGGCTAAAAGACATGAGACTGCACAATTCCCATATATGATATCGAAACTAAATAGGTGGCATTACAGAACAAGTCTAAACTAAGCAGATGACATATATGATTTCAAAAGTAGGCACTGCAAGGCAACATATGCATGATATGACTAAAATCATCATGCCAAGGTAGAGCAAACACCCTGGGGGGTAAATAGGTGTGGTCAGCGGCGTCTGAATCCGCCTCAGAACAGATAGCTTCCTCTGGATTACAATCTGGAGAGAGGTGGGGAGGATTTTCCATTGAACCCACCATGGAGCGATGTATGCATGACATTGTATTGTCGCGCAAAACTCTTCTCTTTTTCTCTACATGTTCAAAGATGATCGTGTACAATATCCGACATGCATATGAAAAAATATGGTGAGATTATGTAAGGAAAGCATGCAGAAATTTAGAGTGATGGTAACAACCAGTGGATGGATCCAAAAATAATGATAGCAGTCGATGATTGCTTTAATTTAATAAAAAGACAGATGATGATTGCTTTACTATTGGTTTCCCACCCAAGATGAACAACATAGGCATACCCTAGGTGAACCAGATATTAGATAGAGATACTATTCATTGCTTCCTCGATTTGTGCCACATAACTAATTTAGAACTCAAGTTTGAACATTAATTTGGACCTGACTTAACTGTCGAAACTGAAACTTATTGTGGAATCTGAATGTTACTGTCTAAACTGAATGCAATGGTAGCAGAGAGGCACTTGACATGTAGTTTAGGGAGGGTCTGCAGTTCATCTTCAACCTGCACCGCCCTGAGCCGCCAGCCACCACCGGCCGAACCGTTGGCCCCAGCGCCGCCTCGCGGCCCTGAAACAACTCCCCACCGCCGGTCCGCCGCCGCCCCGGCCAGCCCTATAGGCCCCCCGCCCCCACCCTGAACCCTAAGATAGATAGTGGGGTACCTCTCCGGTGAGCCCCCGTCCCCGCCGCGGGTGGTTCTTCCTTAACTCAGATGAGCCCCCCACCCCCTGAAAATCGACTAACCCAAAAGTCGATTCAGTCGACTGAAGTGTAGCTAAATCGGAGAAGAGCAACAACACGAGCGAGGGGGAGAGCAGCAGAAGAAAGGAAGCGAAAGTGAGCGAGAGCCAAGCAGCAAAGAATCGGGCGAAGCGAAGGACGAAGCGAGAGCCGGAGCAGCAGCAGCAGATCCGGCTGGTATGGACGCCGCCGCCAAGGGGCCTCGTGACCGGGGAGAGCCGCTGTGGAGATGCCACCCGCGGCGCCGGCTTCAAGGTAGCCACTCCATGGGGGTGCGGGATGGAGCACCGTCGGCGCCGGTAGGTAGAGCTAAGGAGAAGGTGTGATGCGATGAGTGTACAACCTCTTTGGTGGCGCCGAGTAGGCCTCGGCTTCGTCTGAGGAGTCGGTGAGGATGGTGCGGTTCCGGTGGAGCAGGTTAAGGCGGCGATGTGGGGATGGAGCAGCAGCGATAGACGAGGCGATCATCGGAGCAGCTCCTTGGAGGTGGAGGACAGGGCGGCTGAACCGGCGGGACGACGAGATGGACGACGGATCCTCATCCGGGGAGGTGGACGAGGGACGTCGAGCTGTTGCGGTGGACGACGTCGTCGGGGAAGACGCTCCGGCTGGGTAGCGGTGAGGTGGCGGACGGAGGAGGGTGGGGTTTCGCGGCTGGAGCGGAGAGCTTATGGCGGCCTGGGATTTCGAATGGCAAAAAGGAGGCGATGGGAGGGGGTGAACCATGACTTAGGGACGCGCTTGTCCAAAATGTCAGGTGTGTTACAAAAGTACCCCGCACCGATTTGAACTAGTGGCCCTTTTGGCTCAGGGTTAGAAGGGGGATTTCATGTGTCGGGATTTGGCAGCTGGAGGGAGTTTTTGCACGCGTTGTAATTTCGGGATAGCAAGTCACGGGTTGTGAAGGCGCCAGTTTTGGGAGCACGATATCTAAATTTTCGGGATATAACAAGGCGCGGGTTGAATTTTAGGGACAAGCCTAACGTGTAATATTGTACTTGTATGTACCAAATCAATTAGCACTTCCCTCAACCAAAAAGAAAACGAAAAAATAAAACTATTCACACCACACAAAGAAAGAGTCTTGCCCTGTTTTACTATAAAAATGCTATTTAAAGCAACTCATACCAACAATTTAGTGCAATTAAATACTATTCGGTAGTATGAATCCACGTTATGTCCAATTAATTTTTTTCGCTTGCTGTATAATGCATGTAACCTACTCATACCAACATTTTAGTGCATTCCAAATGTCTATACTACCACTGCAATTCGAATTGAATTTGAATTTGTTTCTCTATTTCAATAACAAATCTACAATCATGATTGTTGCCAACTTGAACCATTATTCGTGTATTACCTTAATAACACACCACATGATTACTATAGAGATAGATATGAACTATGTGTACTACATGAACTCGAATTCTATTTTTTCAATACACTTGATGTTGATTCCAAATAATAGTACATTTGATGTACTAACTATATATTTATAATCTAAACCATGTTCCATACGTGTACACCGTTTTTATCACACATAGTATAGTGCCCCGTCCCCTACATTATGACAAGTATTTAGACCTGAGCTGCAAAAGCCACACATTAGCCCAAATTATGATCAATGTTCTATATGTTATACATAGTACTAGCAAGATGCCCATGCGTTCCACAGAACATCAACATGATCAAGGGGAGGCCTAATTTGCAAATATGGAGAGGGGTGTGGGTATCTTTTTACAAAATTTCCATAGTTTCCTTCCTATCCGTCAGATATAAATCTGACGGCCTATATTGCAGGATGGCACCGTCATCAACAACTCCGCTTTTTATAAGAGTAGAGTAAAATATATTATATGTAGTATAACATGTTCATAACCACACCATGTGTATCACCGTTATATATATTCACACATGCGTCGGTTTAAAACACTATGATAAATTCTTAAAATATCCGAATTTGCTTTTTATAATGAAGTACGATCTCTATTCATCTTTTACACCCATACAATCCTCTTATCTTTGTAGCTAGCTAGCGCTAACTTACTCTCGTGGATGCAGACGCCCGCATCCCTCTAACCCTCCCTCAGCATTCTCTAGCTCCATCGAGCAAATTCGTCTTTTCACTTTAGGTCGTTCACCCATGGTGTGTGTAGGCCCCCCAGCTCCTTCTTTACGGCACACATCGATTGATATGCCTCTCTAGCGAGGTGTGCCTAGCACAAAACACAAGCTTCCCCTCTTCTCTTATAACCGTCCATGCCTCACTCCCACCACTCTTTTCATCGATCTCATACTCGCACATTTCTCCCCCCTCGATATAGTATGACTCTCGCACCACCTCCTAGATGCATACCTCTCTCTCTATCCTTCTCCCCGTGCCTCATTTGCTTCTAACACACACATGCATGTATACAGATCGATCTCCCAACATATACCTAGGTCAACTTTAACTATTACGCCCCCCATCGATCGACGTACCTCACAAGTTATGTCTCTCCTTTCTCTGACAAAGGACGATTGATCTTCCTATGCAGTTATGTCTGCTTACCACATCCATATCGCCCCCCCATCATTCGTGCATGCCTCCTGATCCGTCTCTCACACGCACGTGCATAGACAGGCAACCATCCCCTCTCTTATTGATATTGCAGGCGTGCCCTCTGGTTGTCTAGCAATCCTATCCCACCATTTGTTAGAAGCAACTCCACTACCAGCCCCTCCAACACTCTAGGTCTGTCTCTCTCCCAACCTTATTCCTCTCCTGCAAATATGCATGGATGCCGATCGATCTCCCTTAATACATGAGGTAGATCGATATCCCTTAATACATGAGGTAGGCCTCTCTCCTCCTCCACACATATACCAGCCATTGTACCTCTATAGTTAATCAGGCCTCTCCCCCCCCCCCCCCACCACACACCGATAGTCGAGCGCTGTAGGTAGGTACCCATGCCAGAAAGACAAACCGCACATGTGCCCTCTCTCATTCTAGTAGGCCAGCCACTCTATATCTTTGACGTGGACACACACAAATTCGATGGCACTCTTTATCGACCGCGCGCGCACACGCACACACATCATCCATCTCTTCGATTCTATGGACACCTCAAGTCGATGATACCTCCACTCTCTTCTCGTGGATCGCCCCCTCTATATATATGATATATCCAGGACTCTATTTCACAAACATTGCATATGTTACATTTTTTGATTGACCACCCCCCCTAAAAAAACTCTCACGAACCCACACACTATATCTCTCTACATTTGTATCTCTCTCACACAACCCCATGTAGGTGGTGTACGTATACAAGAAGAGAATAGGTGCACCGTGCACGTACTCACGCTTCGTGCCCAGCCACACCCGCACGGGTACACGGTGGAGCTCATTTCTGTACAAAAATGGCATCCCACGTGCTAATTTGAACGCGTGTAGCAGTTGTTTACCTACGGAGGTCGTGTACCACGCGTGCACGAAACAAAGTTCAACTTGATGCGTTGGCGCGTTATTTTTAAATAAAGTTATATCGCTCAATGGCACGCATACGTAATATAAACCGATTTTTATGGAGAAAAAGGTACTCCGCTCCACTATATACAATGGAGCCTCCCTGCATGGTTTGTCTCTCTTCAAAGTATCTCACACAAAGGCTGTGGTGGCCTCTCTCTCTCTCTCACCGTCGGTCACTGATCCGGCCACATCTCGTGCGCCGGTGGAAAGGGAGGACGTGCATCGTTTATCCGTTCGACGGCGCCGAGGCAGCACTTCCCGATCTGCGGTACAAGTCGTTCTCTCTGACCAAGCTCCGGCGCGGTAGGGGTTTGCCACCTGCTCACGCCGCAAAGATGGGCAGATTCCGCCACGCCTGCTCACCTAGTTACATCCTGACGACCTCCAGGTATCCCCTCCGGCCTTGCTCCACTGCCCGTCTTCCCACGTCACTGCATGTGGATCTTCCATAGTTCTTTGCACAAAACGTAGCTCGTCCGGTGTACTTTCCATATTGGAATCTCGTCCTCACACCGTTGTAGACAAACACAACCGTGCTGTTATCTTCCCTTAGGACAAGGAATATGCTTCTTTTTTGTCGTCGCAACTGTCATCAACAATATTTATCTTTTTACAAATTTCAAATGGGCATATTTTAGAGTGTAGATTCACTCAATTTGCTATGTGTACTCCCTCCGTTCCTAAATATTTGTCTTTCTAGAGATTTCAACAAGTGACTACATACGGAGCAAAATGAGTGAATCTACACTCTAAAATATGTCTATATACATCCATATGTAGTAGTCCATTTGAATCTCTAAAAGACAAATATTTGAGTAGTCACTGCTGAAATCTCTAGAAAGACAAATACTCCGGACTATATTTAAGAACCGAGCGGGTAGTGCACAGCCGCATGGGAGACTCAGACCGGTCGTTGCGCCGCATTAATAGTGAGTAATGAGTAGTCAAATCATAAGCCCCATCTTTCCCACTGTAAGTTGCTCGGAAGAAGCAACCATCAATACGCTCTTCTTTGAATCCGCTCATACTACTCCATCCGTCATTTTTTATAGAGCGCGCTTCAGAAAAAGAGAAAATCTCTGGGACCAAGGCGACTAGTGGTCAGCCTGAAAATAGCATTGGTAGTTATAGCACGGCGTCTATTACTAGAGGAAATAATGCGTACACACATGCATGCAGTGCTTCCACCCCGGGTAGACACATGCATGCACGTACTCCACTTCGTAGTACTCCATCGAGAGAAAATTGTGGTTACCACGCCCTAATTAATTGAGCATTAAATCAAACGCGTCTAAAGTCTCTCTGGTGGTGGAAATGCATTGAGAGAAATGCATCATAATGAAGCGCGCCCTGGAAATGCATTGAGAGAAATGCATCATAATGAAGCGCGCCCTGTAAACTGTGACGGAGGGAGGAGTGGTATGAAGGTGGAAAACCTAGTACGCGTATGGCCAGTCGGTCAACGCACCTCGTCTTGGCATATCCCTGACATGTGGGACCGTAGTGTGAGCAAACCAATCTCAATTGACGGCAAAATGGCCAACCCGCCGTTCCTTGAGAGAGACGAGGAGCAAGAACACACAGACAGGCTAGCACGGAGGCCAAGATATATTCGAGCATGGTTGATCGATATCATCATTACATGTTGGGCTGCCGTTTTCCGTCCTTCTCCAGAATAAATGTGTACTTTATCAAAGATTAAGAAAAATAAGAGTACAGAGGCTCCACCATACGGTTCTAGTAGTAGTACTACTCGTACTACTAAACCTTGCGCATGGCTCTTCGCCTCTTCGTGAAGTTGAACAATGATGATACTCCGCATGTTCGGTACTACAGTGTATGCCTCTGGCAATCTGACACCAAATGAACTGATGCATGTCCACCGCCTGGGCGAGGTACGTTGTATTTGTCAAAAGGCGTAAGCGGGCTTCACCTTGTCCTGCAAGCTTCTCCTCGTTCTGTGAGTTGACGGGACACACCAACAAGTAGTGCTAGTCCATACTCCCTCCTTTCCGGTTAATATGGCTTAATCTTTTTTATGGGTAAATGAGAGAGCTTTATTCATATATAAGCATTCTTAGGGCGATCAGCCAAGACACTGGTCACTAGGAAGCGAGGTACCCGCAAAAAAGAAGTAGGAAGCGAGGTGTTTCATCAAGCCAACTCTCGGCCACATTCAAAGTGCAGCAAGCACGGTTCGAACGAAGATGCGCCGCAAGGTTTGCTGACCTGTTTACATGCTGAATAACAAAAAAGAGAGGAAATATTACCGAGCGCTCCTATTTGTAACAGGATATGAGCCAGAATTAAGCGAGAATTGTGGCGAGTGTTCCATGCAATCAACTTCTATTATCAAATGCGAGAACCCTCGAAGAGAACCAAACGTGTTGAAGATTGCTTTATCACATTTTAAAAATATAATAAGAGTGCAGACGCTCCTCCATCCGGTTCCTAGTACTAGTAAACTTTGCGCTTGGCTGTTCGCCTCTTCGGGAAGTGCAACAATAATAGTACTAGTATAGTGTATGCTTCTGGCAATCTGACACCGAATTAACTGTTGCACGTCCACTGCCTGAGCGAAGGACGGATTGCATTAGTCAAAAGTTTCTCCTTGTCCTGGGAGCCACCGCGCACAAGCTTCTCCCTCCTGCAAGCTTCTCCTCGTTCGGCAAGTTGACGGGACAAAACAAAGTAATGCTAGTCCATACTACCTCCTCTCCGGTTAATATGGCTTAATTTCAAACAAGATAAATACACTGTCTGTTACTGTATATTTGTAAAAATACGGTTAGTGGAGTTCATAATATGCTCATTACGCTCAATATATACATTTTCTGGTGTTTATACGGTCACTAGCTCACCCTGGCTGAGTATGTGTGTGCATGCACGTGTAGGTTGAGCACTTGAGCATGACCGTATGTGTTCCGTCGTGTGCTCGGACATGCATGCATTAGGGCGTCGCGCGCGTTTTTGCGTCCATGTGTACGTGTGACTGTTGCATACATGTTGGGGGAGTACGTGTAGGGGCCACTAAAGGAGCAATTAAATCACAAATTAAGTTAGTCGGAAGAAGCAACCATTATTTCACTCTTCAATGACACGTACGCAATATAAAATGGTTGATATGGAGAGAGAAAGGAAACCACTATATATACACTAGCAGGAGGCTAAGCTACAAGCCTGCTTTCTTGGGTTGCTCTCTTCACAAGCATCGAACAACGGTGGCCACACCGTTGGTCAAATATCCGGCCTGATCCCGCGGCTGGGGGAAGGGAACAATGTTTTGCGTAGACGCGGTCGACATCGGCGAGGGAGAAAATCCACAGTCGGTGCGTCCCAACCAGGGGTCACCGCGGTATGGGCCAATCCCGCGTCCCAACCACCCTTCTAGCTACAGCCCGACGTCCGTTTCAAAAATATTAGTGCATGTCAACAAAAATTATACTAGTATCGCTGTTCCGTTTCGAAAAAAAGCATATAAGCTGTTACTTCTTACCCAAAGGATCTTTATATCCAACAGACACAAAATATTCATTCGACTGATTGAAATTATATTCACTGCTGATTTGATGTCGAGGTAATTGTTGCCTCGCCACCAAAACCCACCATCTCTTAAGCTAAAGTAGAGCGAGCTAACCCCTATATTAGCATATTACTAAGATAAATGTAAGGCAATCAAGAATCATTTAGGAAGTGAGCTTGTCAATCTGAATGCGGAGGACACCAGCTTAGCCCCGGCCAGCAGCTTGGGCGGAACTGTGAAGAAGGTCAGCTCCTGCATGGCGACGTCGTCGGGATCCCTGCTGCTTGTCACCTCCAATTCCACCTTGACGACATCGGTCCTGCCTTTGGGCTCCCCCGGCGGGCCGTTCGCCCACAGCTTGGCCACGTAGTGCGGCAGTGGGGATGCCCCCGCTCTGATGTAGACGACCGACATGGCGATTGGCGCGCCGATGTCGAGCACGCCGCCGACCAAGAAAAACGCGCGGCCGTCCTCCTCCACGAACAGCAAGAGCCGTGGCTCCGACAGTGGCACTTGCAGCTGGAGCGCCTTGCCGTAGTGGATCATGTGCACAGGCATGGGATGCACGGTGCTGATGTGGTGGGAGAGCCACGGCGGCGGGCCTTCGTAGCCGCAGACGGGCACGGGGCATTTGAATGGTCGAGCGGACACATGCTCTGGTGATCGGCGAGCTTGTGGTAACTGACATAGAGCCCACAACCTTCATGCGGGTACCCCACCCTCACCGAGGAGAGGACGGCGTCCACCATCGTGTTCTGCACGTCAAAGCCATAGCCGCGCTCGCACTTCTGGCACTGCCGCTGGTTCTCGGGGCGCTCGACGCGACAGTCCGCGCAAGCTAGGTGCCCTCCCTTGCACTGCACAAATCAATCGAACAACACATCAATCAAGAAACCCGCAACTTGCTCGATCAGCCGAACGGACGAGGTGTATTCGAACCTCATACACTGGAGGCTTCAAGGGGCAGAGGCACAAGGGGCAGTGGAGCAAGGTGAGCTCCATCGAGACCATAGAGAGCTCCATCGTCGGGTCCTGTTCCGTCTGGATGATCTCGCCCTCCTCGTGCACAACGATCTCTCGCTTTATTAGGGCCGGGGCATTACAAAGCTTTACCATCACATATTCATACTACTTCAAGGTGCATTAAATCAACACATGCAAGTATCAAAAGGAAAGTCATGGCATGCATGCATGCATTGTAATTAATGCATCAGTAAACGCAAATTATTGAAATATATCGAGTGCAGTGCTTTGATGTGTCGCATCAACTCGTACAACAACTAGAGGTTTGATTACTACAATGCCCTCTCGCCTTAACCGCACCTGCCTTTGGCTGCATGATAGGTGGGCCACCAACCTGTTGGGCCCACCTGTCATGGACGCAAAGCAGGAGCAGTAAGTCAATAAAGCTGCATCCCTCCCTCACCCATGAGCGTGGTGGCTGGCAGGACTAGGAGAAGCTTTCGTTCGCTACACGCTCTTCCTCCTGTACGTGGTGGACATGCAGCAGTTCAATCGGTGTCAGATGGCCAGAAGCATACGGTAGTACTCCTCCACTTCAGTAATACTCCATCATTTTGTTCGACTTCCCGAAGAGGCGAAGAGCCAAGCGCAGCCCGGACGCTCGTGTGGCAGTTTCATGTGTAGAGTAGTCTAGCATAGCGTGTACCGTGCTTGTAAGCTTAAAATCGTTGGGGTCGGCTCCATGCTATATTTTTTTGATTAAAATTATCTTATGGCCCTACCTGTCATCCTGGTGATTCTAGTTTGCATGCTCATCTGGTCAAGACAGGAATATATATTTTAATTTGTGGTGGGGTAAATGTTAGAGGTTGTAGCAAATGGAGTATTGTACACTGCGGGTCTTTCAGCCAAGTTTAGAGGCAACCATGTGGGGCCAGTGCTATGATGTGTCGCGTCAACTCGTACAACGAGGAGAAGCTTGATTTTACTACTACACGCCTTCTCCCTCGCCCATGCGCGCGGTGGCTCACAGACGAGGACATGCTTTTTCTTATAGTAGTACTACAACAAGCTATCCCTCCCGCTCGCGGGACGGACATGCATCAGTGGATTTGATACTGTAGAAGCAGTAGTAGCAACATCATTGTTTGTCTTCTCAAAGAGGCGAAGAGCCAAGTGCAACCCAAACGTGGCAGTTGTGAACCTTGCAGCAGGCATATAGCCAGGCTCTTGCGTGAGACAAAATTGCTATGTGAGCCCACTATTGTAGTAAGTACTTGGTAGTATAGCCCTGTAAACCAGAAAGGAGTATTTGCCTTTCTAGAGATTTCAACAAGTGACTAGACTACACCGAGACAGACTACATATGGAGCCAAATGAGTGAATCTACACCGTAAATAAATACGTACTAGTTCTCTCGTTTTCCTCTCGTCCTTGGTCACAGTGCACAATATTGAGTATACTAGTACTATCATCTTGAAATTTACAAAGTCACCATAGGCACCTTGTCATCGACGGGAACATCTCCTGACACGCGATAGACGTGAGCGGTAGTCGCCTCCATAGGTGCTTGAATGCCAAGGAGGGAGAGGGTAGCTGTTCCCGAGATGTTGAACGGTCAATGATGTATCCTCAAATTACTCTACATGCAGAGGGAATTAATTGGAGACTAGAATGCAAAGAACCCTCCTTTTCCTATTCAATTATTTTCTACTTAAAAACATGATTCTTTGGAAATTAATACTATAAATATATTATTCAAACTATTGGATATGCTTGACGGTAGGGCAACCAACATTGTCGATGCATGTCCCAGCCTAAAAACGACGAACAAGTTTTATTACCAACAATAATCCATTAAGAAATTGTCAGGATCAATAGCAATTTGGAAACAATTTCTTAAAAATCACCTACTATTTGAATCTTAATGATTAAAATCACCTACTATTTCAATCTTAATGATCAGGTCATAGACTAATATTCCACTGGTCACCTACATTTTCTTGTCCGATAATATTAAATTTTACATACACATAGTGTTATTTTGGAAAATGTGTTCGAGATTTATTACTTCTCAAATCAACGCAGCATGCTAAAAGTATGAATATGATACCAATATAGATATCTCAATCGGGTTGATCATACAAATATTCAATTTGCACACTATGTATAACTATTAAGCATGTCATTAACAAAAATCATATATTGTATATTTAGATATCATTGGGAAAAACCAGCATGTGTCTAGAATGTAGCCATATAGACAATTTGTCAACTACTTAGAGACATTCACAAGTGGGTTTAAAACCTCTCTACTAACCTATAAAACAATAGTTGGTTCCCTAAACTATTTTATTTAGTCTTCAAATAGTTAAATTGCAAGTTTCACATCTACAGTTTTTTTCATAGTTGGTTACACTAAAAAATGATACTTTCTTAATTATAAAGGCTCAAATGTTGTCCATATGAATGATTTATATTGAGTTGTTAAACTATTTTTGCAAGTCTTATATTTGCAATTCTCATCGCAATTTCTTCAAATTTCCTTTATACAAAAATCCAACAACATGTTCTCATCACTGAACTTTATAACTTCTAGCCCGCGCATCGAGCGGGCCACTTTGCTAGTTAATTGGAGAAGCAGAATAGAGCCAGCACGATGTTAATGGAACAGAGTTTGGATTCTCATATAAAGGCGCCCCACCACTCCAATCCATCTACTCCTTAGTCTCTGCGCAACACCGCTCACTCCAATCCAAGACCAAGTGACTAGAAGCCAGAAGCACCTATGGAGGTGATGGACGCGAGCGGCAGTCGGCTGTGCCAAATCATCCAAGGCGCCGGCCTGCGGTCCCGCACCGTGCAGTGTTTCCAAACAGTGCTGGTGACCGCCAGCGTCATAGCCCTCGCTGTTGCCGGGTTCGCCTCTCGCATGGACAACATGATGGTCAACTCCGTCCGCAAGTTCGCCGCCGCCAAGAAGCGCCGACGAGCTTGCCGTACTTCTCCAGCCCGCGCGCTCAGGATCCTCATTGCCTGCCACCCTCATCAGCCTCCATGGTGACAAACTCTTTCAAGCCCTGGTGGCCCTGTAGTTGCCCGAGGTCGCGATAAAGAATGTGCACCTTCGAGGCTGCGCTCGTCGCGCAGCGCCTCGCCATGCAAGAAACCGTCGACCTGCACATCCACGCTTCACGAGGAAATCGCCTACATAGGCCACTACAAGGCCAGCGAGACAGAAAGACGTTGGCCTTCTTCCAAATGGCTGGAATCTTTTGGACGCCATTGTTCGTAAGCACGCCGATCTGGCCACGAAAGCCGCTGCTACTTAGCCGTCGTTCGATGCATCTCTTCTTCTTGCCTCCTGTAACCAGCACTTCATCGCCCTGTGGCCTTAATGTTTTATTAGTATAGGAGTATATGGCATTTTATTCCAGTAATAACGTTTTCACCGTGAAGTGGGGCCGCCGTTGAGCAAACCGACCATCGGCAATTCCCCACCCCGACCACCGGGTGTCGGCTGAGTTTAGAATTACTAGAAGAGAGAAACGAGGGAGAAGAGCTAGCTGTAGCACAGATGTTGTTGTCATATGGGACTCGTGTTGATAGAATAGGAGTACTGGGTACTTGTACCTCTTTTTTTTAGGGAAAAGCAGTCGTATGTCTAGTACTACCACTAGTTGGGTGCGTGCGACCTATACCTGTCATCACTTTAGGTCTCCTTTTCGAACCACAGCTACGCTTCACCGTACATATTTTTTTCACGCATTTATCCTCCTATATGTACTCCTAGACTATTTCCACGTGCACCCTTTCGCCGACATGTGGGACATAGAGCATCTGGGTCATAGTGCATGCATGACTTGGAGCATATGCCGGGGTACTTTACATTTCAGACCTCACGAATTACATGCAAACCTCCCGCAGAAGAATAAATAAATAAATGAATTACTACATGAAACCAGATTATTTTCATAGAAACCGGAGCACGTTCATTAAATTTTGGACATAACACGTTTATAAAAAACTACCAGACCTAAACCAGTCTAAGGGCCTCTTTGATTCACAGGATACTGAAAACACAGAAATGGGGAAAGTATGATGGCGATGAACTGAGACGAGGAGAACTCTACTAACTCACTTAGAGGTTAGAGTTAGATTCTAACCCTGAACTAACTCTAAACCAAAAAGGTCTATGGATGGCAGGGTTAGATTGACAATAAATGTTCTTTCTCAATCACTGCACAACACTGCTCACTCCAATCCAAGACCAAGTGACCAGAAGCCAGAAGCACCTATGGAGGCGATGGTCGCGAGCGGCACTCGGCTATGTCAAATCATCCAAGGCGTAGGTCTGGGGCCCCGCACCGTGCAGCATTTCCAGACAGTGCTGGCGACCGCTGGCGACCGCCGGCGTCGTAGCCCTCGCCGACGCCGGCTTCGCCTCTCGCATGGACGACATGATGGTCAACTTCATCCGCAAGTTCGTCGCCGTCAAGAAGCGTGTAGCGAAAGCTCCTACTAGTCCTGCCAGCCACCACGCTCATGCGCGAGGGAGGGGGCATTGTAGTAATCAAACTTCTCGGTCTTGTACGAGTTGACACGACACATCAAAGCACTGCACTTGATATAAGTCTTTTTACACATTTCAAATGGACTACTACATAAGGATGTATATAGACATATTTTGCTTCATATGTAGTCACTTGTTGCAATCTCTAAAAAGACTTATATTTGGAAACGGAGGGAGTACAACGCATGCATGCATGTCGTGACCTCCCTTTTGATACTTGCATGTGTTGATTTGATGCACCTTGCCAAATTTTGACTATTAATTTAACTAACCAAATTTTCATGCATGTCACAAAAAATTACGGGGCTGTTTGGATTGTGGCTAAGTTTGTCTTATGTTGCCACATTATTTTTCCCACACTTTCCACACTTGCCTAACTTGAGTTTCTCAAATTGTTAGACACACTTTGGCTTGCCTAAGGGAATCTTGCCACACTTTTTGTATCTATGAAATGTGGGGTTCACTGCTAATAAAAAAATTCTTGTCTTAGGTGTGGCGAATAAAAAAATACTTATATTTAGGAACGGAGGGAGTAGAAAATATAAATAATAGTGCAGGTTGGGGCAACCCACGTTTCCGATAATTTTTTCCGTTTGCTTGTTCACAGTTTTTACAAGGGGGTGGTTGTTCATTTAATGGAGGGACTTGTACCAGACTTGAACGATACAAAGTCCGACCTGGCACCCTCAATAAAAAAGTGCGACCTGGCACACCATAACACCACTTGGAACAAGCGGGTAGCTATCACAAAAAACAATCAACAACTAAAAAACGGCGACCTGGCACATACTCCAATTTTAAATGATTGTTTTGATTGAGTGAAAAATGAAAATTACCCCACTATGTATATATAGGCCGGAGCCTCCACGCTTGCTTGCTAGGGTTGCTCTATTCACACACTCTCATCCTCTCCAGATCTAAACAAGATAGGGGTGGTAACTCTGTCTTTCTCCCTTCAAAAAACACTATCTTTCTATCCTCACCGCTGCTTACAGATCCGGACATATCCCCCTCGGCCGGTGAAAGGGAGGAGGGGCAGCGTTTAGGCCGTCGTCGACAGCGAGGGAGGAGACCCACTGCCATCCGCACCGTTATCTCTGGCCGAGCGTCGGGGCGAGAGGTCCTCCGATCCCTTCGTCGTTGCCCTAGTGTGGGCGGATCCGGACTCCCGCTGCCCACCTATCCACATCCCGACGACCTTCAATTATATCTTCCTTCGAAACTGCCTTACCTCTACTACCCCAGCTCGCTACGTCACTGCATGTGCATCGTTTTCTACCTCACAGTCCCTCTCGATCGGATGGTCCAACGTCACCTTTTTTTCTTCTATTGTTAGAGGTAAAGCTACTTCATGGAGTAGAATCTTGTACTTGGTTCAAACAAGAAATAAAGTGGGATGGGGGAATTTAGTATGTAGTACATTGTACTTGGTACAAACAGGAAGGAAAGGGGGTGAAAGTAGTACAGACTGGTCATCCAACCGGTCTCTTGGTCGAAAAGGGAAATATAGGCGTAACGTTGTACACAGTGGTATGACCAGGACTAGATTTGCTATCCACACATAGGAGTAGGTGGCTAGAGTGAACAAAAATGGGACCAACCCAGATATGTTTCTTGGATGTTTGTTTCTCGGGGCAACAAACTATGAATCACCACTTTATGCCCCTGTTTAGGTACATGGTGTTGGACTGCTGGTGCACCCACTGTCCCATGCCCTTATACCAAATATTTAGTTATTCTTAATCTAATTCCCCAGGTAAAAATGAAGACATTCCACTGTTATAAGCCATGACAAGTTTAGCCAAATGTTTTCGCCTGTAATTGTTTGAGACTCTGACTGTTTCCTTTGTAGCTTTTTGTGCACACAGGGATATCCATTTCACCTGGTTGCTGTTGTGACCTTTTGGTGCACTGCACAAAACTCTTCTTAAAAGAAGTGACTTTTGTGATGTTTAACTGGAATGTCAGAATGGAACAATTGGTTCATTTCAGTGGAACTGCACAAAGGGAGATCTGTGTTCCAATCCTCATCATCCATATTGGCACCATAACCTTCCTTTAGGTAAGAATGATATTTAATGCATGTGTTCATCTCTATTTTGCGACTGCCATGAGAAAATAATGCTATTTTTGCTAGTACACTTGTACTCCCTCACTGACAAAACCAATTCTGAAATAGAATGCCAATCATGTACTTGGTTTCACCAACTGGTGAGGAGACTGAGAAGCAAAGCATGAAGAGGAAGAAGAAGAAGAGTAAACAGTGCCAAGGCGATCTTGCCGAAGCCAAAGGCCTCAGTCGAGGCCATTCAAGGGCTCCGGTAATGACTACCTTACATGTGAGACGATCCTCCAGGGAGCCCTTCCACTTCTGTTGTCTCACTTAATTAATTAGGAGTACTTAAGTACCACTAATTTATTGCTGCCTAATTTTCCCGTCGGAGTTAAACAAATCTTTAGTAGCACCCTATGCTGAATCATGTACGTGTGTATGTTTGTCTATGAGGTGAATCATGTGGTGGAGCAGGGAGGGAATGCTAACTTTACCCATTAAGATAACGAGGGTGCTTCTATTTGTTAGTTTATGTTTCATCAACTAGTCCCACTATTATAGTAATCTCACTCTCTCAATATATGTGCCAATAGGGATGCTCGATTTTGGTGGAACTGCACAAAAACTTTGGGTTCTTCATTGCCTCGATAGCTTCCTTCCTTTCCTGTTAGTCGCTAATCTCGGCTTGCATTCTTACTTTGCTAATAGTAATTGATATGCTACCTCACAGAGGTTGGTACTGGTCTTTATCCTGATTATTGTGCTTGTCATATGTATTGGTAATTTCGTATTGTGCTACTGTTTTCCTATTTCATAAAGGAGTAACTTGGAGCCTGAACTCGCAGGCAAATCATTACATCGGGTGATTTCAGTAGAACTGCACAAAAAGATAAGATGGAGAGGTACTTATGCTACTGTTATGTATTCCAAAGTTCACTCAGACAAGCATCGATGTTGACAAGAAGAAGTGCCGATATTCATTTGAGTATCAACTGGCGTCAACCAATTGTCAAACTCCAAGTATTAGGAGTGTGAACACCAAAAAATTGCTTGGCGCATAGCCCAGAAAAATGCAGTCCAGTCTTTGGTCCCAACTTGTGCCTTTTGGTTATCTGCACACATGGTAGCGAACTGTATGGCATGGAGTCTAAAGATTCCAGACAAGTTGGTTGACACGTATATTCATCTGGCACTTAATCAGTCTGCACGCAAGGGATGCTCCATTTCAGTTTAACTGCACAAAAAATTTGGGTGGTTCATTTTCTCAACCGCCTCCTTTCTCGTCTGCAATGTAGAATTTTGGCGAGATACAGGACCAAGATGAGCCAGTAAACTAGTTGGATGAAAGTAGTGGCCAAGTTGCTAAAACCTCCCTCGGCACGAGGCCACTATTTGCGGATAAACCTACAAGTAAAGTTCAAATTTTCTGTGCTGCCTCTTATGTACTCGAAAGTTTACTCGTAGAAGCATTAATTTTAGCAAGAAGTACCTCCGACTGAACACCATTTACCACTCTGCAATGTAGAATTTTGACGAGCTACAGGACCAAGATGAGCTAGTAAACTAGTTGGATGAAAGTAGTGCCCAAGTTGCTCAAACCTCCCACGGCACGGGGCCACTATTTGAGGATAAACCTACAAGCAAAGTTCAGATTGTCTTTGCTGCCTCTTATGTACTCGAAAGTTTACTCGTAGAAGCATTAATTTTAGCAAGAAGTACCTCCGATCGAACACCATTTACCGATGTAATGTAGAATTTTGGCGAGCTACAGGACCAAGATGAGCCAGTAAACTAGTTGGATGCAAGTAGTGGCCAAGTTGCTCAAACCTCCCTCGGCACGAGGCCACTATTTGAGGATAAACCGACAAGCAAAGTTCAGATTGTCTGTGCTTCGTCTTATGTACTCGAAAGTTTACTCGTACAAGCATTAATTTTAGCAAGAAGTACCTTCGACTGAACACCATTTACCAGTCTAGACCCTAGGTAATTAAAGTTCGTCCATGGACCATATTGGTTGTGATCTCAATCATTTGGATGCATAAACATACTGAACATGTGTATATCTAAATCTTTTTGTGAACTATCTATGAATATTGTTGTGTGATCTATCAATTATTTGGATCCATAGACATGCTGAACTTGTGTATATATGAATCTTTTGAGTTGTTGATAGTGAATGTTGGCTATGAATATGAACGTGTCCTGTGAACCTGAGTTTGATATGAATGATTACCTTTTCTGTTGTGTTTGTGTATGAACTTGTTAGGATGCCTACTGTGGGGTATGTGACGTGTGGGTGTCAATGGCACACCTTCTTCCCGATAAGAATTGCACCTGCTTTGTTAGGGTAGCAATGATGCATCAGCTCTTTTTAACCTTTTTGCTCTGTCTTTCACCCTCCCCTGCTCAACCCCTGCCGTAATGTTTTCGGCCTCAAAACAAACATAGTACTGCATTGTTTTTGGGGCTTGATGAAAAATCGAGTGCTAGTTTCTGTAGGTTGGCCCGCCCAGCAAATGGGTTGCTGGTCCACCACGGACTAGGAGGCTAAAAATACAAGTTGTATGGAGTAGAGGCAAGTAAAAAAAACGCCATCGAGAGCCATCCACTGAAGAAAAAAAATCTCTTTTGATGCGCTTCTTCAATCGTGTCGCTGGCCCCCTCTATAATCTAGTTCGCTCGGGGCTCTGGTATCATTTTTTTTCCAGAGGGCGAACAAGTATCAGCTAGGCCTAGCTTTTGTATTTTAACATGCGTAGCCCACGACATACGGGTGATAGTGGTTTCAACTTATTTTTTGAGGTCCATACCGACCTATGGGATTTTTCTTAAAGATCGGCAGCCCAATGTATTTTTTAACCACATTATATATATTTATATTATTACTATTATCGTATATTTTATAGAGACTTATATATAAATTATGAAAATATCCCACGTGTTATTAACTTATAAAAGTGAATGTTTAACAGAAGTTGGGAAGGTAAATCCTGGTTGTTTTCGGACTCATAGGCAAGGAAAATCCTTGTGATTGTATACAAAAGCTTGCGAAGATTTTAAGGACCAATGTAATAATAACGCGCACATTTTTACTTTGAGAAATAAGTCGCTAATTTGTTAATTGTGTATATAAAAAATGTGTCTCTGCAGTTTATTTTTTATATTAATTGCTCCTTCTAACATAACATTATATATATAACGAGCCCAGCTAATTCGTGTATTTGAAGGAAGTGCAAATGGGCTGGGATTTCTTAGATAATATAAATGGGTCGCATTGACGCGAAATTATTTGTTCACCAAGCCCAGCAAATGGCCTGTACATTCTAGAAAACATGGGTTAAATATATGCCACATTTTTGTAGGCTGACATGTGGGCCAATAGGGCGAAGCCTACGCAGGGCGTTGTCAACTTGGTTGGCATGCACCTTCAATCTCTCGTCTTCTTCCTCCAGCATCGCCGGGACCGCCTGGTCCGGCCTCCGGCGGCTAGCGGCTCTGCTTAGCACGCATCGCTGCGAAGCGCTACCCCACTGCCGGCCAGGCTATCCCTCCACCCCTCCACACCTCCTGTTATTCTCCACCGACTGCAGCCCCACGCCGCACCAGAACCAGTTATAACCCTTCTCCTCCACTCAATCTACGACTCCACTACCGCGTCTTCCCATCTCCGAGTTGTTCCCGAACGGGGCCTCGTCGTCGTCTACCGCCTCGCTGTGCTCGGTGCGGCATGGTCAACAAACGAGAGTCATCGAAAGAGGATTGTACGTGGAGAGCCTGACAGCTGGGACCCACAAGGTCCATGGTCGCACGCAAAGAAAGTTCCTCCTTATTAAGCTAAAAAAATGTTTCCTCCCCCTGACAGCTGGGACCCATCGGCTGTAAATTTGCACGGAAGGAAGTGCCTCCTTGTTATGCGAAAAAAATTATTCCTCCCGTTGACAGCTGGGACCCGTCAGATTTGGTGGATGACTTGTGGGCCTACTAAGCGGACGTGTGCGCAGGGCTTAGTCAACTTAATCAACAAATGATTCTAGCAGCTGGATCGTTGGATGTTAATCCAACAGCTGTGCTCCTTCTTCAACCTCTGTTCTTGCTCCCTGCTCTCCCTGGCATGCGGCTATCTTGCCGCACCCAAACCAGTCAAGTTTCCCACTCCTCTCCATCTGCGACTCCACTACCCCGTCTTCCCCATCGCCAGGTCGTTCCAGTCTGGGGCCTCGCCATCGTCCACCAGCCTTTGGTGCGCTTGGCACAGTATGGTCAACGTGGTCAACAACCGAGAGTCATCGGAACATGACTGTACGTGAGAGTCTAACAGTGGGGACGCACCATGCCCATGGACGCATGAATGCAATGGAACGCGGCGTGGTCAACATGGTCAAAAGAACAACTTCCATCAGAAGTGTACTGTACGTGGAGAGGCTGACAGCTGGGTCCACATCCAGAGCAAAGAAGTGCCTCCTTATGTCGGTGCGGGGACGACACCTATGGGATCACAAGAATCCCTACTACGGTTGCGGGGCACGGGGTCGTGAGAAGAGCAGATCAAACAGATAGCACGCGGGTTCTTTTATCCAGGTTCGGGCCGCGAGATGCGTAAAACCCTACTCCTGCTTTGGTGGTTAGTTTATCTGTGTTCTTGAGCTAGATATGGGGCGTGAGGAGCTCTAAAGTCGAATCCCCTCCCGGTCGCCTTTGGGCCTCCTTTTATAGGGAAAGGGGCTGCCACAGTGGCATACAGGAGGTGGAAAGGGTACAGTCATACGAGTTTATCGTCGTATTACATGACAAGGCACCATTAATGCATCTTGCTTAGGTGTCTCGTCTGCCGCCGCTCCCTTTCGCGTTGACACGCGCCCTGGCCAGCGGTGCCTGTGGTGCCACGTAGGCAGGCAGGCAGCTGAGGTGGCGCAGTGGTGGGTCTCCACGAAGATTCGCTTGTCGCCACGCAGGTGCCTGCCCAACTAGTTGGGTCGGCAGCCGCATGGTGGAGGCTCAATTGGCGCGGGCCTGATGGTGGCCCTACGGGTGTACTTGGCAGGGGCCTTGCCGCAGCCCCAGCAAGGGTCTTGCCGGGGGCCTCGGCAAGGGTCTTGCCGCGGCGCCTGCTGCCATCCCCGGCAAGGCTCTTGCCGGGGGCCTTGTGGTCCCCCTTGGCCGGGATCCCGCCAAGGGTCGTCATCTTCTATAGTATGTACCTGATCTTTGAATGTCTTCACAAAGATCTACATGCCACCACGGGGACGTCTCCCGAATCCTTTGCCCCATGGGGGGGCAGTGGACTCAAAGGTGACCCGCTTCGTGGGCGTGGGGCAAGCCGCCCCGGCAAGGGCCTTGCCGGGTCTGCTAAAATCTTCCCCCGGCAAGGATCTTGTCGGGGGAGTCTGCTTCGTCCTCTTTGCTCTTTGTGGTCTTGGTCTTGGCGTCATTCTACTTCTTTCGAGCTTCGGCCTTACCTTGGCTCACCTTCCTTGCCTTGCTTTAGCGTGGCGACGCCCGCGGCTCAGACTGCTCGTGCACAATTAAAAGGTGTACCCTTCTTTCTGTACACCGACAGGAGCCCCCGAGCCTGGGCCACACGTAAGCGCAATCGCGTCATTGGGCTAGGCCCAAAAACGATGCGCGGGCAGGCAGGGTGGTTTTTACCGCGTTAAGTCTTTTTGCGCGCTGCGCTTCCCATGCTTCCTGCGCGTGGCTTGGCATGGGGAGGCGTGCGTGACGTGGGGGGCATGCGTGGGGCTGAGCTCTGCACGCATGCGTCACATCGCAGTAAAAGGGAGCGGTTCGCACCTTCCCCATAAACGGAGGGAGGTTTGGAGGTGCGACTCATTTACTGAACGGGGCCGGGGCGTGGTTTTCAAGGTGTCCACTCCCCACGATCACGGGGTGGGGAGAGGTCGCCTCACCCGTCGCCTCGGTCCCGCATGCCTGCCACGTGGCTCTCATGCGCTCGGGGTGGCGAGTGGCGGAGGCGGGAAACCAGGCCATCGCGGGCCGGGGCAGCGAGTCAGTCCCAGTTCCCTGCGCCTTCCGCGTCTTGATTTGTTGAGCGAGGCGGTCGTGCCCCCCCGTTCCTTTATAAAGAGCGGGGGGAGGGGGAAACGACGTCTCGCACTCTTCCATCTTCTCTTTCCTTCAGCTTCCGCTCCCCCTCCCTCCATTTGCCATGGAGAGAGGGAATCCTGGCTCTTCAACGGTGGCAGCGAGGGTCACCGCTCGACAACGCGCCCATCCTTCTCCTTCACCTATGGTGGCAGAGCCAGCCGCGAGGGGGAGGGGGCGAGGCCGTGGGCGAGGTCGTGGACGAGGTCGAGGTGCTCAGGGAAGAGGAGAACGGGGCGGCGCGCTGGTCCCGCCTCCGCCAGCGGTTCCTCCCCCCCACTGAGGGCCATGTTGGGGATGACCCTTGCGAGTTCTTTGTCAGGCTGCGCCAGCCGCCTTGATGTCGCCTCCGTCTCCCGACTCCCTTCGCGAGTGAGATGGAGCGGGATCCGCCGGAGTCTCTGCGGCTGCACATGAGGGGCTGTTGGATCAGCGGTACGCGAGTTCGCGTCGACTTTCCAGCCCCTCAAGTGATGTATCTTGGCCGAGGGTGGAAGACGTTCGCTCACATCCACCGCTTGACGGCAGGGCCTACTCTCCATTTCAAGCTGATGGAGGGCGGCCTCCTCTCCGTCAAGGTCTTCGGGTGCTTCGGGACTCGGGCAAGGTGCTGCGTGGAGAGCTCTTCTGATAGCGAAGGATCCTCCTCGAGCAAGAGTGGCGAGGAGGACAGCGGCAGCGACGACGAGGGTGGCAGGCGGCAGGATGACGGGTCCGACTAGGTGTCGGGCGTCGCTCCGTAGCAAGGCCGCCAAATCGGAGCACGCGGGCACCGACGCCTTCGACGCGTGCTGACGTCCTGCCGCCTCGTCTTCGAGCTCTGCTTCCGGCGCCGCCATCACCGTCCAGCCTTTGGACGGCCACCGAGATGTTCTCTTGGTGTCTTCTGCCACCCATAGCTCGTCTAGGCGTCCCTTTTGCCTTTTTCGCCTCCTTGGCCTGCCTCCTGAAGAGAAGGGCAAAAGAGGGGTCATGGGCACCTTACCTTTTTTGAAAGCCTTCGGGCCTAGGCTGAACTTAAAAACTTGTAATCCCATCATTCATGTTTTTCATTCTCTATGGACTGTACCTGAGTGGAATGTTTTTAATGAAAAGTGATGCTTGTCGGGTCGCTTTGTTTCATGGGTAGAACCCACGACAAGGAATAAATCCTTGATATCTCTAAGATAAACATTTCCTTGCCCGGCAACAGGCCCTGCCGTCTTCCCACTTCACTTGATCTTCCTCATGCTTTTGGCGGAGGCAGGGATGAGGCGGGTTCAGGCTCCTCGTTTCATCCTTTTGCTGCCGCGACTACGACCAAACCTGGCCCCAGGAACGAGCCCTAGAGCCTAGAGTTTTTAGGGGAGCACGGTAGCTTGGGAAACAAGGAAGTTTCACATACCTCAGTCCATAAGGGAATGTATGATAAGGAATGAAGAACTTATCTGAAGCTACAACCCCCGGCAACTTTGGATTGCCGTGAGTGAATCTTCAGATTTGCAGCCCCGGCACACCGGGCTTGCCGGGTCAAGATATCGATCTGTCCTCTTTTCCTCCTTCGTCCTCAAGTGGTCCGCAAGAAGGGTATATGTGAGTCCCTGCGAACCAAAGGGACAAAAGAATGGCAAAGAGAGGCACACTCGACCTCTAAGCTAGGGGTTAGTCGCCGCCAAGCATCGCTAACCCTAACCAAGGACGAGACTTGACCTAGCATGCATACTATGACTTAGGGCGCCAGTGCTTCATTTATTTATGCTCAGGGTCTGCGCCTGGCTTTGTACAAAGGGTTACATGCATCATCGGCAATGCTTGTACAAAAGGTGGCTTGTCGGGGGGCCCGGCAAGCCGCTCCTCACGGGTAAAACTTGGGAAGATGCGCAATGTTCCAGGAGTTACTAACTGGAACGGCATCTTCGGTCTCCAGGCGGACTGCACCGGGCCTGGTGACTCGTGTTACCCGGTAAGGGCCTTCCCACTTTGGCGTCAACTTGTTGGAATTCTTGGCCGATTGAACGCGCCGAAGGACAAGGTCGCCTTCCTCAAGGCTTCGGGCATGAACCTTGTGGCTATGGTAGTGGCGCAAGGCTTGCTGGTAGTGTGCTGCTCTCACAGCCGCCCGAAGACGATCTTCCTCAAGGAGGATCAAGGTCATCTTACTGCGATTGCTCTTGCTCGAAGCTCGTCATAAGCGAGCACTCGAGGTGACCCAGATATGAGTTCAGTGGGGAGAACTGCTTCTGCCCGTATATCGTGGAAAAGGTGTCCGGCCGGTGGCTCGATTTGGCGTCGTCCTGTTCGACCAAAGAACCGCCGCAACTCATCAATCCAAAGGCCTTCCACTCTTGTGCAGCCTGTCAAAGGTCTTGGTCCTTAAGCCTCGCAGTACTTCAACATTTGCCCTCTCTGCTTGACCATTGCTCCGTGGGTGAGCAACGGAAGCGAAACAGACTTTGCTGCCGAGGTCTCGGGTATATTGCATGAAGGTGTGGCTTGTGAACTGTGTGCCATTGTCGGTGATAACCCTGTTGGGTACGCCAAAACGGCACACCAGTCCCTTGAAGAACTTGACGGCTAACTGAGTTGTGACCTTCCTCACTGCCTCCACTTTTGGCCACTTTGTGAACTTGTCGATTGCAACGTACAAGTGCTCAAAGCCCCGACAGCTGGGAAAGGGCCCAAGATGTCGAGCCCCTGCACCGAGAAGGGCCAGAGAGGAATGGTTTGAAGGGCTTGAGCTGGCTGATGAAGCTTCTTTGAATGGAACTGACACGCTTCACACATGGTGACTAGTGTCGTCGCATCCCGGAGGGCGGTGGGCCGTAAGAAGCCTTGCTGGAATGCCTTGCGGCAAGGGCCCTTGACCCAATGTGGGATCCACATATGCCTCCGTGTATCTCCGCCAACAGCTCCAAATTCTTCCTCTCGAGGGATACACTTCAATTTCACACCGTTCGACCTCTTTCTGTACAGGACGTCATCGACAAACTGGTACATGGTAGAGCGACGGGCTACTTTTTCCGCTTCTTCCTGCTCCTCAGGAAGTTCCCCTGTCTGGAGGAATCGGACGTTATGTTGTGCCCATGCCGGAGCTTGGGGCTCGACGACGAGGACTAAAGGCATTTCCTCCGCTACAGGAACGGCTGTCTCAACGGCAAGAGCTTGATGCTCCGCAGGAGCCAGTCGTCCCGTGGTGGGCTCAGTGTTCCCGGCAACATCCTCGCCGGCGGCCCCAGGGAGCTCGGCGGGAAAGTACTTGCCGGGCCCTGATTTCCTCCGCTTATTCTGCTCTGTTGATGGATCAACGGATGGCTGAGTTAGCTGAAGCACAAAGGTACCTGGCTCCAGAGGTAGCTTGAGGGCAGCGCGTTTTGACAGGTAATCGACGACATCGTTCTCCGCTCGGGGAATGTGTTCAGCCTGTATACCGTCAAAACGCTCTTCCAGCTTTCTCACTTCATCGACGTAGACCTTCATCAACAGGCTCTGGTAATCCTTGTTGACTTGCTTGACGACAAGCTGTGAGTCTCCCTTGACGATGAGTTTCTTGATTTTGAGGTCCACCGCGATCCTAAGACCGGCAAGCAGCCCCTCGTACTCTGTCGTATTGTTTGTTGACACCTCCCTAGGGAAGTGCATCTGGATCACGTACTTGAGGTGCTCTCCGGTGGGCGCGACAAGCAGTACGCCAGCCCCGGCGCTCAGAAGGAGAAAGCTCCATCAAAGTACATGATCCAATCACAACTTGCCTCTTTGCCGGGAGAGCAGCCTCTTGAATTTCTTCGTCAGTGATTCGGTCCATTCTCGCAATGAACTCTGCTAGGACTCGGCTCAATCGTCGAGGTACTTTCAAACTTGAGGCCAAAGTCGACAGCTCCAAAGGCCCATTCTACAATTCTCCCCATTGCATCCGGATTGTGCAATATCCGCTGCGAGAGGGAAACGAGTGACGACAAGTGATCTCGTAGCTCGGAAGTAGTGACGCAGCGTCCTCGAGGCCATAAGGAGGCCGAAGAGCAGTTTCTGCACACCGGAGTACCTTGATCTGGCCCCCTGCAGGAGGGAACTAACAAAGTAGACCGGGTGCTGCATCATTTTCTTCTTCGGTGGCACTTCAACTAGCTGCATCGTCTCTGCATTGGTGGTGCCGGGCTCTGCCGCTGCCATTTCCTTGTCATCAACCTCTCTCTGTGCCACTAGTGCGGCGCTGACCACTTGGTCCGTTGCCGCCAGGTATAGGAGCAACGGTTCTCGCGGCCTAGGCGCAACTAGTATTGGCGTGTAAGAGAGGTATTTCTTCAAATCTTGCAATGCTACTTCGGCTTCTGGTGTCCACTCCATTGGGCCCGCCTTTTTCAGGATTTTGAAATAGGGGAGGGCAAGCTCGGCAGACTTGGAAATGAACCTGCCCATGGCGGCAACGCAACCAGCAAGTCGACACACATCCTTGATCCGCTTGGGTGCTTCAATCTGCTCTATAGCTTTGATTTTGTCCGGATTGGCCTCTATCCCACGCTGTGACACCAAGAACCCGAGGAGCTTGCCGGATGGGACGCCAAAGACGCACTTCTCAGGGTTCAGCTTGAGATTGATCTTGCGCAGGTTTGCAAATGTTTCTTGCAAATCCGGTATGAGGGTTGCCCTGTCCTTGGTTTTGACCACTATGTCAACCATATAAGCCTCCATATTTCTGTGCAGCTGGGGTTCAAAACCAATTTGGACCGCCCTTGCAAACGTCAAACCAGCACTCTTCAACCCGGAAGGCATCCGCATGAAACAATACGTACCACATGGGGTGATGAACGTTGTCTTCTCTTCGTCTTCTCTTGCCATGAAGATCTGGTGGTAGCCGGAGTAGGCATCGAGGAATGACAACAGATCACACCCAGCCATGGAGTCAACAATCTGATCGATGCGCCGCAGCGGGAAGGGATCTTTAGGGCAAGCCTTATTGATATCTGTGTAATCAATACACAGCCTCCACTTCCCATTTGCCTTGCGCACCACGACCGGATTGGCCAACCACGTTGGATGGAGCACTCCTCTTACCAAACCCGCTGCTTCCAAGTTCCGAATCTCTTCTGTGATGAACTCTCGTCGTTCCAAAGCTTGCTTTCTGACCTTTTGCTTGACGAGCTGCGCATGAGGGCAGACAGCGAGGTGGTGCTCAATCACCTTCCTGGGAACACCGGGGATGTCGGAGGCTTGCCACGCAAACACATCTACATTCGCCCGCAGGAAGGCGACGAGCGCGTCTTTCTATTTGTCGTCAAGGGTGGAGCTTATGGTAAAAGCTCTTCCCGTGCGTTGCCCTCATTGATGTAAACCTTCTTGGTTCCGGTGGTATGGCCCAGGCTTCTTGTTTCCGCCGGTGGAGCTCTCCGGCACGTCCTCGACGGCAGCGCTACACTCCGAAGAGGGGCACTTGCCGGAGTGGGTGTCCGAGGTCACACCGGTCTTCTTCTTCTTCTTCCCTCTCGGGGTCCCAGCGGCAGGAGCAAGTGCCCTAGCGGTGGCAGCCTTTGCAACTTCTTTGGGTATAGTTGGTCAGCGCAAATCAGCACATCTTTATTGTCGGAGGGAATGGTGATGATCGTCACAGGTCCTGGCATCTTCAGGGTGTTGTAGGCGTAGTGTGACGCCGCCATGAACTTGGCTAGCGTTGGGCGGCCAAGGATCCCGTTGTAGGGCAAGGGGATCTTGGCAACATCGAACACGATCCTCTCCGTCCTGAAGTTCAAGTCGCTTCCAAAGGTCACGGGCAGCGCGACCTTTCCCTTGGGTTGGCTTCTTCCCGGGTTGACCCCCTGAAACGTGTCTGTCT
Organism: Aegilops bicornis; assembly: GCA_021605145.1. NCBI lineage: Eukaryota > Viridiplantae > Streptophyta > Magnoliopsida > Poales > Poaceae > Aegilops > Aegilops bicornis. The sequence continues at coordinate 286,250,311 of CM038671.1, forward strand.
CTTCGAGGTCTCCATCAGGAATCTGCAGTTTCTCGATCACGGCAGGCGAGATCAAGTTCAGACTGGCCCCGCCATCGACTAGCATCTTCGCCACCTTGAGGTTGTGTATTGTTGGTGAAACGAACAACGGCAAGCACCCGACCGCAGTGGTGCGATGAGGGTAATCCTCGGTGTCAAAGATGATAGGTGTGCCGGACCACTTCAGCGGCCTTTGGGCATCAAACGATGGCTCTGCCGCTGTAACCTCTCGTGCCCACTGTTTAAGCCGGCAGTGAGAAGTATGCAGCGAGGCGCCACCGTCGATGCACATGGCCTTTGTAGCTTTCTAAAACTCTTGGTCGCCGGATTCGTCGTCCTCTTCGTGATCGTCGTCTTCTGGCTTTCTGTCACGGCCCCGGGCGGGCCTCTCCTGTTGCTTATCCTTGCCGTGACGGCCTGTCTGGCCGTCACGCTTCTTCAGGACCCTCAGCACCATCCGGGCCCTTCTCCTTGTCACGCCTCTCATATTCAGCCCTCTGCTTCTCAGCGAGGAGCTCAACCTGTCGGCAGTCCTGGAGAGCATGGCCTTTGGTGCGATGGATCTTGCAGTATCACTTGTCGGGGTTTCCTGGCTTCTCGGCAGCCGCCAAGGCCCAGCAGGTGATGCACCCAGCAACCTCCTTGCCGGGGTCGTCTGCCTTAGTTTTCTTGGTGGAGCCGGTGTCATCAGATCCCTCAACGGCAAGGACGGTGTTTCCCTTGCGCTTCCTGTTGCGGCGCCGACCTTTCTTCGCCAGGGCGGCAATATCCTCATCTGAAGAATCGGTTTCCACGCCGGCATCTTCGCCGCGGTACTTCCTTCCCTCTTCAGCCCGGGCACATTTGTCAGCAAGAACATAGAGTTCCGCTACATCTCTCACCTTGTTCATTGCCAGCTCCTCACACATCTTGCGGTTACGCACGTTCTGATGAAATGCGCTGATGATGGCGGCAGGGTGAACATCAGGGATATTGTACTGTACCCGGCTGAACCTATGAATATACTTGCAGAGACTCTCGCCTCCCTTCTGAGGAATGACGTGCAGGTCGCTTGCTTGGCCATGGGCTTGGTGGCCTCCAGTAAAGGCGCCTACGAACTCATGGCACAAATCCGACCAGGAGGAAATAGAGTCTACCGGCAAGTGCATCAACCACGACATGGCGTTGGGTTTGATAGCCAACGGAAAGTAGTTCGCAAGCACCTTATCGTCGCGGGCTCCGGCAGCCTGCATCGCGATGGTGTAGACGCTGAGGAACTCGGATGGGGTCTTGCTAGTGTACTTTTCGCCTTCGTCAGGTTTGAAGGTGCGGTGAGTGGGCCACTGGAACTGCCGCAGCTCACGGGTAAAAGCCGGACAGCCTACCTCGTAAGGTAGGCCTCCAGGGCTCCCCGGTGCCGGGTGGTTCACAGCAGGCCCTGCTCGCCTGTCTGATTGGTGGCGCGCTCCGCGCCGGCGCTCGATGGTGGTTCGAGCGTCTTCATGTTCTCGTTCCCGAAGGACTTGGCGCTGGTCATAGTGGGCCCGCGGGTCGGACGATGCTACGGAGATCTCGTCGCCTGTAACGTCGCGACGGGCTGGCGTCCGCGGGGCCGGGCGAGGAGGAGGTGAGTACACCGTGGTTGCAGCGCCGTCGGCTCTCCTGCCACTGGTACGTGGGACTCCGCCAGAGCGTCGACTCGGGGGCTCCACCGGACCCGGTTCGTCTTTGTTGGCCACCGCAACAAGGCATCGGATGGTGGCTCTCCATTCGTCGAGTTTCCCCATAGTGGGAGGAAAATCGAGGAGCAACTGCGCGCGAGCCAGGGCTTCTGCTGGCATTGGCGGCAGTGAAACCTGCACGGATCGCGATGCGCTTCGACTTCTGACCATGTCAGAAGGAGCTCTATGACGACCATGCGGTCGCACGCCATCTTCACCAGCGCCTTGGCGAGCGGGCAGGTCTTCTGAATCCCGGAGGTGGCGCTCGGGGCTCTTTCCGCGACGATGCTCGGGGTCCTCGGCGGGATTATGCCGTTCATCGCGCGTCGCTTGAGAAGAGCGTGCCGTCGGCACCGGTGTGGGAGTCTTGGAAGCCCTCGCGTCGCTTGCAAGTGGGGTGGCAGCGATCTTAGAAGGCCCCGCGCCACCTGCGGAGGGCCTGACTCCGTCTCTGGATTTGGCGGCGTGCGGCCCACTGCCAGGCGCACTTACATCGCCGCCTCCCAAACTTCGGCTGCTGGGACAGTGTTGGTGTTCGCGAATAGCGCCCCGCGTCCTTTCTGCGACCGGTCCGTTGCTCGCCCGCGTCGGGACAGGGTGTCCGGCTTCCGATGGGCCAACCGCCACTTTCATCTTCTTCTTGGGCGCCATGACAATGAAGAAGCATCAAACTAACCGCTAGAGCTGATTCTCACAACTGCGCCCCCTACCTGGCGCACCAAATATGTCGGTGCGGGGATGACACCTATGGGATCACAAGAATCCCTACTACGGTTGCGGGGCATGGGGTCGTGAGAAGAGCAGATCAAACAGATAGCACGCGGGTTCTTTTATCCAGGTTCGGGCCGCGAGATGCGTAAAACCCTACTCCTGCTTTGGTGGTTAGTTTATCTGTGTTCTTGAGCTAGCTATGGGGCGCGAGGAGCTCCAAAAAGCCGAATCCCCCTCCTGGTCGCCTTGGACCTCCTTTTCTAGGGAACGGGGCTGCCACAGTGGCATACAAGAGGTGGAAAGGGTACAGTCATACGAGTTTATCCTCGTATTACATGACTAGGCGCCATTAATGCATCTTGCTTAGATGTCCTTGCTTTATCGGGCACGGGGGAGAGCCTAGTCTTGCCCGCACCGCTCCCTTTCACGTTGACACGCGCCCTGGCCAGTGGTGCCTGTGGTGCCACGTAGGCAGGCAGCAGCTGAGGTGGCGCAGTGGTGGGTCTCCACGAAGGTTCGCTTGTCGCCACGCAGGTGCCTGCCCAACTGTTTGGCTCGGCAGCCGCATGGTGGAGGCTCGATTGGCGCGGGCCTGATGGTGGCCCTACGGGTGTCCTTGGAAGGGGCCTTGCCGCAGCCCTGGCAAGGGTCTTGCCGGGGGCCTCGCCAAGGGTCTTGCCGCGGCGTCTGCTGCCATCCACGGCAAGCCTCTTGCCGGGAGCCTTGTGGTCCCCCTTGGCTAGGATCCCGCCAAGGTTCGTCATCTTCTATAGTATGTACCTGATCTTTGAATGTCTTCACAAAGATCTGCATGCCACCACGGGGACGTCTCCCGAATCCTTTGCCCCATGGGGGGGGGGCAGTGGACTCAAAGGTAACCCGCTTCGTGGGCGTGGGGCGAGCCGCCCCGGCAAGGGCCTTGCCGGGTCTGCTAAAATCGTCCCCCGGCAAGGATCTTGCCGGGGGAGTCTGCTTCGTCCCCTTTTCTTTTTCTGGTCTTGGTCTTGGCGTCGTTCTGCTTCTTTCGAGCTTCGGCCTTACCTTGGCTCACCTTCCTTGCCTTGCTTTAAGCGTGGCGGCCTTGCATGCTCAGACCGCCGTGCAGCTTAAAAGGTGTACCCTTCTTTCTGTACACCGACACCTTATTACGCGGAAAATAATGATTCCTCCACCTAACAGCAGGGACCCACCGGACGGGCCACCGTATTTTGCGAAAAAAACGTTCCCCCTGACTGTTGGGACCCACCGGACGGGTCACCGTATTTCATGAAAAAAACGTTCCCCCCAGTGTCAGCTCGGACCCACCGGACGTGCCTCCTTATTACGCACAAAAAATGAATACTCCCCCTGCTAGTTGGGACCCACCTTGGTGGGTGGCTGACTTGTGGGCCTACTAAGTTGACGGGGACGGAATGCTTTGTCAACTTAGTCAATATGAACAAGTCTAGCTCCAGTGACCGTATGATGTCCATCCAACGGCCGTAGGGCTTCTTCAACTTCTGGTCTTGTTGCTCCAGCCGCCCAAAGCAGCACCGGTCGTGCCGCATGCTCCTACCTCCCGTGGCCGGCTGTGCTGCCACGGAGGCCTCACCGCCCCCTACTATTCCCACCGCTGGCCAGCCCCTGCAGCGACGGCAGCCTCACACCGCAGCCGAACCAGTGAACCCTCGAACTACTCTCCACGCGGGCTTCCACTACAGCGTCTTCCCCGGCTCCGCGTCGTCCCCTTCCTAGGCCTCGTCGTTATCCACCGCCCTGGTGGTCTCGGCGTAGCGTGGTCAACGTGGTCAAGGAATGGCTTCCATCCAACGTGGAATGTATGTGGAGAGGCTGACAGTTGGGTCCACGGCCGCAGCAAGGAAGTGCCTCCTTATTAGACGCAAAACAATTATTCCTCCACCTGACAACGGGGACCCACCGGACGGTCCACCATATTTCTTGAAAAAAAGTTTCCCCCTGACTGCTGGGACCCACCAGCTACATCTTCGCACGCAAGGAAGTGCGTCCAGGCAAAAAAAATGATTCGCCCCCTGACTGCTAGGACCCACCAGCTACATCTTCACAGGCAAGGAAGTGCTCGGCGCCGGGACCCACCTGGCGAAGCGTGCCATTTAGCGCTTTTCTGGTCGCGAACGGTATGCATTACATACCGGGTCGATGTAGAGGTGTGCACGTGTCATAATAGAGGCGCGCACGTAGCATTTACACGTACGTACAGTGGCCAGTGTACAAGAAAGAAAATACGGCCACGTACGTACATACGGGCAGGGTCTCGAACGCCTACTCGCGCATACGTATGGCTAGGGCTCATGTACATGGCTGGGTCAGAACGGAGAAACAGTGTCGTCATCGTGTTCATGGGGAGCCAACCGGCTGGGTCGAAACGGAATGTGTCGTCGTGTTCATCGGGAGGGCTTGGACGGAACAGTCGATGGAAACAAGGCCTGGCGTTCCACAGAACGGAGGAAACGGCCTTGTGTTCGACCGGCCAAGTTCGAAACGGGATCATGTTCATTGGGAGGAGTCTGGCGTACTGCAAAACGGAGGAAACGGACCTTCTACGGTCGAAACAGGGGTCCTGTTGATCCGGAGGGGTGTGGCGTACCGCAAAACATAGGAAACGGACTTGTATTGGAGCGCTATGGTCGAAATGGGGGTCCTGTTCATCGGAAGGGGTGTGGCGTACCGCAAAACGGGACTCCACGGGATACTATTCATCTCCACCGTCGACCCCCTCCAGCCTCCACGGCCTACTGTTCATCCACCGTCGACTTCCTCCAGACTCTACCTGCGACAGTTCATCCACGGGCTCCTGTTCATCCAGCCTCCACCGGGCGCTACTCCACCGGCTACTGTTCAACCAGCCCTCTCCACGGGCTCCTGTTCAACCACCCCTCCACAGGCTACTGTTCATCCTGCCCTCCACCATCTACTGTTCATCCTGCCCTCCACGGGGTGGTCCTGTTCATCCTGCCCTCCACGGGGTCCTGTTCATCCAGCCCCAAGTGGCTCGAACGGTCTAGGTCCCGTTCAGCCACCCCCGCCGGGAACTATTCATACAAACCCCCTAGCAACGCTCACTGTTCATCCAGAGGCAACGCCAAGGGGTCCTGTTCATCCACCCCCACCGGGAACTGTTCATCCAACCCCCCCCCCCTCCCCTGTAACCATCACTGTTCATCCAGAGGCAGCATCGACCGGCTTCAGTTAGCAGTAGTAGCGGCGAATCACTCGATCGGGTTCGCTTAACAGCCATCGATCGATCGCTCGGGTTCAAGAACGCGTAGCCTGCAGGTAATCGCCGGGTTCAGTTAGAGCCCAACGCCTCGCTTCGTGTTCGCCAGAGCCCAACGCCTCGCACTCCACGCGTGCGTGTCTGAAGAAACATGCATCGCTCGGCCCCGACCACCCACCGTAACCGGGAACACCCCGATATTTTCCTCGCCCTCGCTTCTACCACGGTTTTTCCCGTCATGGATGACCCAAAGAATGTCATGCAGCTGCGTCTCCGGCCCGCCCAGGACGAAAAGCCCATTTTCTGTCATGATTTTTTGTCATAGAATTATTACCCCACCACATCTATGATGATACCGTGTTTTGTCACAATTATCATCATAGAAGTGTCATAACTATGACAGAAAATTTTTCATTCGATCCAAAATGTCACGATGTCTCTTTTTTTGTAGTGCTACCACCGCACCAACTCAGCAACCAGCCAGCCAGCGTGGCACTACACGCCTCGTCCGCTTGGATGCGATCGCCAAAGTAGGCGGCGGCGGCATACCGGGCGAGCTTCCTTGCCATCCCTGATAAAGAAAGAAGGGCACGGTGCCAGGAGATAGACTCGACTACTGTACAAACTTTCCACCTACTGTGTGCAACTATGGCAGCCCCTTTATCAATAAAAGGAGGCCCGCGACGTACTGGGAGAGGATTCGGACTTTTTGGACCCTGCAGGGGTAGGGTATTATGCATCACTTGCGGCCCACACCTGGATAATCCCCCTGCGTTGATCTTCTAATCCCGCTCTTTCGACAGCCCGCGCCCGCCAACCGTAGAAAAAGGGGTTCTTCGTGATCCCATAGCTGTCGTTTCCCCCTACAACGCTCTCATAGACTGTCGTCCTCTAGCCGTGCCACCACAGCTAGCGACGTTCTTGTGGAGACGGACAGTGGTCAGCACCACCACCGCTGGCGACGTTCTTGTGGAGACGCATGGCGGTCAGCTTCTCCCACGATACGTACATTCTAGACTAGGGCCCCGTGAATGTCGGTGTAGCACTGAGTGTAGCTCATAGACGTTGTTAATCTCACTGTTTGCCGAAGTAGTTTATAATCAATATACTCTGCTTAAGAAGCTTCCTTGCCATGTTCTGCACTCAATCTGCTTAGCTGAGATGGCATGCCAGGCCTGATTAGTTGCTAAAATATCCTGCCATATATGTATTGTGACGTAGATTGTCGTGGTCTATTAGCCAATATATTAGGTGAAATAGCTCTACACCATTTTATAGTCGATCTTTGTTGCTGAGATGGCCTTCGGTGGTTGTGTGCTCGGCCTCATTGACTACTGAAACAGCCTGCCATAATTAGCACTCAAACCTGTTTGCTGAATTGGCTTTACATATATTTTGTTACTTAGATCTGCTTGTCCAAATATCTTTCCATAGCTTTAGACATCAACCTAGGTATTTTTTTTCTGGACTTCATAAAAAAGCATATATGTTTTTCCTGTAATATCTAGTAGAAGAACTAATTTGCATGTCTAACAGATGGACATGACCTGGATAACTTCTGTTCGAAGATTCTCTGCTGCATATGTCGAGGGGGTTGAAAACTTCATGAACTTTATCAAAGCTGAGTACGATGGTCCGAAATCAGATGTGCTCTGCCCGTGTAGTAGTTGTATGTATTCAGTTACAAGACCCCAGTCAACTGTGCAAAATCATCTAGACTTGTATGGGATGTCAGTCACATATACTAGGTGGGTTCATCATGATGAAGTTGTGAACGTCAATGTTACTGACTATGTGGAAGCAGCAGATGCTCAGGTAGAAGAGGAGGAGGTGGTGGTGGTGGTGGCAGAGCCAGTGAGTTTGACCAACATTGAAACAATGCTATGAAATGCTCGTGCATTTCGTGAATTTTCACCTGCAGAAGAAAAACGGTGGGCCCGCATGTTCACCTTTCTTCAGGTGAATACATCTGAGTGGATGAACAACAAATCATTCGATGTGATGTTGGCTGCTTTCCACAATTCTTTCCCAGATGCGTCTGAGTTGCCACTCACCTACAGTAAAATGAAGAGTTTCCTTCGTGCAGTTGGAATTGGATATGATATGATCCATGTTTGTGGGAATAGTTGTGTTCTGTTCCGGAAGGATTATGCCAACTTAAGTGAATGCCCAAAATGCAAATCATCAAGATGGAAATATGGCGATGCTGTGAAGAGGACTCCTCATAATCTTTATGTGATGCAGAAGAGAGATTATTTTTTACCATAGATCCACTTTGTGGGACTTGGAGTATTGGAAAGATTTGGATCTGCGGCATAATCTTTATGTGATGCACATGGAGAAAAATATATGTGATAGCATTATCGGCACACTTCTTAATATTGAAGGAAAGGCGTCAGATACCTTAAAATCAAGGATTGATTTGACACACCTGGGTATCAGAAAGGATTTGCAGGTGCAAGATAAAGGTAAACCACGGGATATGGCACCAGCTGTATACGTCTTGGACAAAGTAAAAGGAAAAGAATTCTACGAGGTCCTGTCACGTGTGAGATTCCCACATGGATTTGCTTACAACCCTGAAAGGAGAGTCAGTGCAGATGGAAACAAGTTACAAGGGTTGAAAACTCATGACTGCCATGTCCTACTTCAAAGGGTTTTACCTGTTACCCTTAGAGGATTGGGCCGCCCTCACTTATACAGAGCAGTTGCAGAGTTGGGACAATTCTTCAGGGAGCTCTGTAGTAGAAATATCAGGATATATGCTTTGGAGCGTCTTAGAGACAAGATACCAACTATCTTATGAAACCTTGAGAAGGTATATCCGCCAGCCTTCTTTGATGTGATGGTGCATTTGACTGTTCATCTACCTGATGAGGCACTACTTAAAGGTCCAGTACAATATGGCTGGATGTACCCAATTGAAAGGCGGCTAGGCACTTTCAAGTGCTATGTTATGAACAGAGCTAGACTCGAGGGTTCCATTGCAGAGGCCTACATTTCTATAGAAGCGTTGACATTCTGCTCAAAATACATTGAAATAGCTGATCAGCTTATCAAAGAGGTGGGTGAAGACAATCCCGGGATCAAATTTTTTGATTGTTCTGTTCGAGTTACAGGGAAGAGTCAACAAGACGACAAACCTAAAGATTTGGACAAAATGGTTTGGTATGTGTTGAATAACTGTTCTGAGATACTACCTTATATCAAGTAAGTGCTAAGTACTGCAGCATATACATCATAGTCTACGAAACTTGTCATTCTTATATATTTAGATGTTTGACGCGATCACTATGTTGTGCAGCATCTACAAAAAGGAGTTACTGCCACAAAATCCAAGAAACATTGACAAAGTGGTTATTGTAGGATTTGCGAAATGGTTCAAGAAACGTTGACATTATGAATCCTGCATTGTTGGAGATGTGCGCTACAACACCCTTCCACACGACGAAGGCAGGAAGACACAAAACAGTGCCATCATGAGCATGGATAAGTACGGCAAAGTGACAACTGAAATGTATGCTAACATAACAGACATTGTTTAGTTGTAGTATATCTCCAGTTTCGAGGTTCATCGGCGTGTGGTTCTCTTGTGTTGTCGTTGGTATAACCTGTTTTCCAGGATCGCAAAACCCAGAGCTGATGATTATTTCAAATCCATCAATATCAAAGTGGCGTACCAGACCTATGAGACTTTTATTTTGGCAAATCAAGCAACATAGATATTTTTCTTGGAAGACACATTTTCACATAGCGATGGCTGGAGAGTATTGCAAAGGTTTGAGCAGAGGAATTCGTTTAATGAAGTTGCACAACAAGATGATGCTTACACTGCTCCTGATGTAGAAGAATCCACAGATGTTCCTAATATCTTTGATAACCTTCACGTCAAAGACACTGGTGAAAATATTGCCTGTCGGGCTGTGGACATACAAGAGTTGATCAATAAGAAGCCAACGCTCGAGGACATTGAGGACGAAGAAGAAGATGACACTGTGGGGAATTATGATTCAGACTGATACACATGGCGAAGATGTTGATGCTGCTGCTGTGGATGATGATTAGATTGCTTTTGTCGTATATGCCTGTCAGAAGACGTTTTTTATCTACTATGTGAAATTGTGTTTGCTATTACAACTGAAACCTGATGAACTTGTTGTTTAGTATTTTGCTGCGAGAACATCACCTATTATGTATGTTGATTTGTATTTGGTGATTGTATGATGACTAAAACATGATGACATTGTTTCTTAATTGTACTCATATTTGGCTGTGAACCTTGAATTTGATGACATAGTTTGTTGTTGGACTGGAATTTGCTTGACGTCTTCGAATGGGAACAAAGCTGACCCGACAGGGCCTCTGCTAATTTATTTATTTATTACCAAAAGGGCCTCTGCTATTTATTTACTTATGAGCAAAAGGGGATACCTCGATTTCCGTTATTAGAAATCATTAGATGTTCACAACACTACACCCAGCCTGCTAAACAGGTTTCATTCATTACTAGTTTTAGCAAAGTGCTCACGTCATAGCCACTGAATACAACACGAGTGCAACATACACTTCAAATAAAGAGACAATCATCCTACAGAGCACATCGATTTTTCCCATTATCTTCACAACCTCTTTCACTCCTCATTGCTGTCAAGGTCGTTCAGCAGCTGTTGCTTGGCCATGATCAAAGTAACTGCATCTTTAATCTTCTGCCCTGCATCTTCCTCTTCTGTTGTTCCTTCAATTACTTGTCCAACACCCCAACCTGCTGGTATTGGGATTCCTCGGCCAACCAAATAATCAGCGTAGTTCCATTCCCCCACATCAGCAACTTTCTAGAAATACAAATCACACAAATCTTCCCTTTTCTACATGAATCAAATTGGAAGATCATCAACCAAACTATAAAAAAAGCAGCAACTGAAAGGAGCAGAACAACACTTAAACATATTATTACCCCATGATTCGGGCATTTGTAGAAGACTCGGCTAGGGTTGAGGATTGTGGTTGAGACGCGACGGATGACTCTGCGTGATTTGCAGAAGTGGCACCACCCTAACGGCAGCGGGTTGCGATGAGCAATCGGCTATGCTGCGTGTGCCGGCGGGGGTGTGATGAGACCCACATGCGATGGTACCGGTGGCGACTTGGCGCATATCTAGTTGTTGCCTGCTGAAGAGCAGGTGGACGAGCAGCTAGCGGACATGGTTGCTGTGGCCAGAGCTGTTGATGCTAGGCAGGTAAGTAGAGAAGAGGAGAAGCGAACGTTGGATATGTCAGCTTCATTATGTGCAGAGTTGCATAGCACCATATATAGTCATGGTCTTGGTTTGGATTTGATCCAGCTACAGGAGCACGTCTCTCTTTTTCCTAAACTCATCAATGTCTCTTTAATCATACACTAGCTTGTTCTGTACGCCTTCTCAAGTCTTTGATTTTCTTTCTTTTTTTGCGACGAAGGAATGAGGACAAAATTGAGAGTTCCTGGGACTCGAACCCAAGACCTCTCGGTTGAAAACCAAGGGTGCTAGTCACTTATGTGGCAAACATTCCCTGGGAGGAGGAAGGCAGACAAACACATTTTCCTCGCAGTTTTAGTTGCGATGCAAGATCGAACGATCGCAGTTTTGGGAATGTTATTAGGCGAACGAGCCCAATTTTTCTTTTCTTCCTATATCTAAAAAAGTATGCTACTTGGTTTCGTCTTAGTCAACAAACAATCATGCCAACCTTGACCGTTGGATTGACATTCAACGTCTGTTGTGTTTCTTCGGTCTCTTCTTCCTCCAGCCGCCAAAGCCAAACCAGCGCCTGGGACCGCCTGCTCCCACCTCCCAATGCTGGTTGTGCTGCCGCGCACGCATTGTGGCCACAATGCACCCTAAAACTCTGCACATCTTCCCCGGCTCCTGTTCGTTCCTGTCCGAGGCCTCACCATCATCCTCCGCCTTGGTTCGCTCGCTGCGGTGCCGCCCTTCGATATTATCAACATGGTCAACAACCGAGAGGAATAAGGAGATAACTGTACATGGTGAGGATGACAGTAGGGACAAAACAGTGAGGGAGTCCTGGACTAAGGGGTCCTCGGGTGTCCGGCCTGTTATCTATGGGCCGGACTGATGGGCTGTGAAGACACGAAGACCGAAGACTATACCCGTGTCCGGATTGGACTCTCCTTGGCATGGAAGGCAAGCTAGGCGACCTATTATGAAGATTTCCTCCTATGTAACCGACCTCATGTAACCCAAGATCTCTCATGTGTCTATATAAACCGGAGAGCATGGTCCGGATATGACAGATTCATTACCATATACTCATAGGCTAGACTTCTAGGGTTTAGGCATTACGATCTCGTGGTAGATCAACTCTTGTAACACTCATATTCATCAAGATCAATCAAGCAGGAAGTAGGGTATTACCTCAATAGAGAGGGCCCGAACCTGGATAAACATTGTGTCCCCCGTCTCCTGTTACCATCGATCCTAGATGCACAGTTCGGGACCCCTACCCGAGATCTGCCGCTTTTGACACCGACAAGCAGCGCGCGCAGTTTTTTTTTGAGACAGAGAAGGGTATCAACTGGGTTGTGCGGGAGCTGTGGCCTGTCTAGCCCAGGCTTTTATTTCATATGTTTACCACATGACCAGCCCAGTTTGTGTTTTTCCTTTCTGAAAATGGCTAGCCCAGCTATTTTGTTTTTTGCAGAATAACCAACGTAGGCCTACTTGCTTTTCTACACCCTGCTCGGCCGGAAATCTTTCAAGACGAGGAGGGATGCATTCGGGCTTGCCTAGAAAATGGCCTATAAGTAATAAGAAATGGGATATAAGTAATAATAAATGGGCTATAAAATGAAAAAATATAGCAAACAAGCAATTAGTTCGAAAATACTTTTTTTCTTTCAGATTTTGATTTTTGTAAATTTCATTGTTTTTGTGCGGGTAAAATTTCATTGGATTTAAATAAAGGTATGTTTAGTTTTTAAATTAATTTGAATCTGGCTAGAAAATTTCGGGTTGCATGCTGTTTGGGACAGATTTGGAGGCTGACTTGCGGGTCTACTAGGTTGACGTGTACGAAAGGCTTTGTCAACTTAGTCCACAAATGATTCTGGTAGCAGTGACGGTTGGATGTTAATCCAACGGCCGTTCTGCTTCTTAAGTATCTGATCTTCTTGCTCCAGCCGCCCAAACCGGCGCCGGTGGGACTACCTGCTCCCGCTTCCCGTGGTCGGCTGTGCTACCGCACAGGTCGCACCGCCCCATCCTACTCCATCGCTGGCCAGGCCATTCCTCTACTCACCCACACCTCATGTTATTTTTCGGCGACGACAGCCGAACCAATGAACCCTTGTACTACCCACTGCATGGGTAACCACTGTCGAGTCTTCCCCAGCTCCGTGTCGTTCCCTTCCTAGGCCTCGTCGTCTTCCACCGCCCTGGTGCTCTTGGCGTGGCGTGGTCAACGTGGTCAACGAATGACATCCATCGGAAGTGGACTGTACGTGGAGAGGCTGACAGCTGGGTCCACGGCCGCACACAAGGAAATGCCTCTTTATTACGCAAAAAATAATGATTCCTCGACCTGACAGCTGGGACCCACCAGAAGGGCCTCTGTATTTCACAAAAAAATGTTCCCCCCACTGACAGCTCGGACCCACCATCTATATCTTCGCACGCAAGGAAGTGCCTCCTTATTACGCACAAAAAATGAATACTCCCCCAGCTAGCTAGGACCCACCATAGTGGGAGGCTGACTTGTGGGCCTACTAAGTTGACGCAGATGGAGGGCTTTGTCAGCTTAGTCAATATGAACAATTCTAGCTCCAGTGACCGTACGATGTCCATCCAACGGCCATAGTGCTTCTTCACCCTTTGGTATTCTTGCTCCAGCTGCCCAAACCAGCACCGGTCATGCCATCTGCTCCTGCCTCCCATGGTCGGATGTTCTGCCGCGGAGGCCTCACTGCCCCACCCTACTCCAACCTCTGGCCAGGACATCCCTCTACTCACCCACAACCCGTGTTATTCTGCGGCGACGGCAGCCTCACGCCGCAGTTGAACTAGTCAACCCTCGTACTCCACTCCGCGTGGGCATCCACTGCCGCGTCTTCCCCGGCTCCGTGTTGTCCCCTTCCTAGGCCTTGCCGTCATCCACCGCCTTGGTGCTCTCGGCGCGGCGTGGTCAATGTGGTCAAGGAACGACTTCCATTGGAAGAGTACTGTACGTGGAGAGGCTGACAGCTGAGTCCACGGCCCCAGCAAGGAAGTGCAACCTTATTACGCCTAAAATAATGATTCCTCCACCTGATAGCAGGGACCCACCAGATGGGCCACCATATTTCGTGAAAAAAAGTTTCCCCTTGACTACTGTGACCCACCAGCTACATCTTGGCATGCAAGGAAGTGCCTCCTTATCCTCGCCCATAGTGGGAACCCACCTGGTCGAAGCGTACGTAGCGTTGTCATTCTGGTCGCGAACGTGTATGTACATACTGGTCGATCGGTCTGTCTGCAGGCTGCAATGATGAACCATGGCCGAGTATGCAAGAACACGTGTCGTAGTAGGGGCGCGGACGTAGCATGTCACGTAGTCCCGTCAATATTGTGTACACGTACGTACAACCAGGGTGCAAGAAAGTAAATATAGCCACATACGTACATACGGGCGGGGTCTCAAACGCCTACTCGCGCATACATACGGCCAGGGCTCATGTACATGGAGAGGCAGCGACAGGGTCCTGTTCATCGGCAGCCAACTGGCTGGGTCAGAACGGAGAAACTGCGTCGTCGTGTTCACCGGGAGGCAACGGAATGCGTCGTGTTCATCGGGAGCCAACCGGCTTGGAGGGAACAACCGAAATGAGGCTTGGCGTACTGCAGAACGAAGGAAATGGCCTTGTGTTCGACCGCCGATGGTCGATACAAGATCATGTTCACTGGGAGCGGTGTGGCGTACCACAAAACATAGGAAACGGAGTTCTCTTCAACCTCCTACGGTCGAAACGGGGTCCTGTTGATCAGGAGGGGTGTGGTGTACCGCAAAATGGAGGGAACGGACTTCTCTTCGACCTCCTACGGTCGAAACGGGGGTCCTGTTCATCGGGAGGTGTGTGGCGTACCGCAAAATGGGACTCCACGGGCTACTGTTCATCCACCATCTACTGTCTCGCTCCAGCCTCCACGGGCTACTGTTCATCCACCATCTACTGCCTCGCTCCAGCCTCCACGGGCTACTGTTCATCCACCGTCTACTGCCTCGCTCCAGCCTCCACGGGCTACTGTTCATCCACCGTCGACCTCCTACAGCCTCCACCTGTGGTTGTTCATCAACGGCGTCTCCCTCCTGCCTCCACCAGTTACTGTTCATCCACGGGCTCCTATTCATCTAGCCTCCACCGCTCATCCACCGGCTATTGTTCAACCAGCCCTCTCCATGGGTCATGTTCAACCACCCCTCCATGGGTTACTGTTCATCCAGCCCTCCACCGACTACTGTTCAACCAGCCCCCCACCGACAGCTGTTCATCCAGCCCTCCACGGGGTCCTATTCATCCACCCCCAACCGGCTCGATCGGGGTCCTGTTCATCCATCGGCAACGGCCTCTACTACCACGGGGTCATGTTCATCCAACCCTCATAGGGAACTGTTCATCCAACCCCCAACAACACTCACTGTTCATCAAGAGGCAGCAGGTTCGATCGGCTTAAGTTAGCAGCAGTTGCGAAGGAATCGCTCTATCGGGTTCAGCTAACAACCACGGATAGATCGATCGCTCGGGTTCAGTAACACGTAGCCTATAGTGCAATCGTACAGGTTCAGTAGGCGAACGCCTCACTCGGGTTCAGTTAGAGCCCAACGCCTCACACTGATAGAGGCAAAGGTGTCCCGTCTTTCCATGAGATGGTGGCTATTGTTTTGGAGGAAGTCGACTTTGACGATCCGACTACGAACGTGCGAGGACGTCGCGCCTTAGCAATCACTAAACCAACTCCGAGAGGTTACTGACCACGCCGGAGCACGATCAACCTAACCACGAAGGTCTGTTTCCTGCAGGCAAACGAAGAACAAGCAAGAAACTAAGATTCCAATTCTGGATATTGCGAATATAAGAGGAAATCTTTATTGATCAAGGTGGGGTTCTGTGACGCCTTGGTCTGGTCATTGAACACAAACGAAGTACGCGAAGTTGCAGCTGTGGCAAACTTTTATTCTAAACAAAACCCAAAGTCTAAACGACGCGCTAAGGGCTGTATATATGGAGGAAGAGGAGGGAATTTCGTGGCCCTTGAGGGAGGGGTCCGAAACCAACCCTAACTCTTGTTTCCCGACACATACGGACTCTAAAAACAGCCTATACTTAAGTATTTCGAAATTACATGGGCCTGGCCCAATAATAAGGTGACGCAGCACCTAGAATAGCCTATGGATGAATATTATGAAGTGGCATCTTGTATATTTCGTCCAAGGTTCATACACTCATTATGGTGGCCTCAAAGTCCTGAAATCATCACTTGTAACTCTGTTCTTGTTCCCCTCGCACATGCCATCATCTCCATGCTTGGTCTTGCTCCAGTGTTCATCCCTCTTATCCATGACAGTCCCTTCATTTGTAAGCGAAACAAATGTATCCAATTTAGGCAGCATCATATTCTCATGAACATTAGAATCATTACCAAGAAATGAAAGTACCTGATAATTTAATTGGCGTGCGCGAGCTCTAGTAATTGGTCCAGTGTGTATGGCAGCAGTGGCTGTGGGTGTAACAATGGTATTGATGTCCTCGTCATCCTCCCCCTCTTGAAATGAAGTCATCCTTGACGGAAGCTCATCTTCCTCACCCAAATGAGGCTTCAAATCTGCAATGTTAAAAGTGGGACTAACCCCAAAATCTGCAGGTAGCTCAAGTTTATATGCATTATCATTTATTTTCTCTAACAGCTTAAAAGGACCATCAGCACGTGGCATTAGCTTTGATTTGCGCAAATTAGGAAATCTATCCTTACGCAAATGTAACCAAATAAGATGTCTAGGTGCAAACACAACATGTTTTCTACCCTTATCTCCAGCAAGTTTATATTTCGCATTCATACGCTCAACGTTTTCCTTAGTTAACTCATGCATTTTTGAAATCAATTCAGCATGTTCTTTAGCATCAAAATTAACCTTCTCCGAAGATGGAAGAGGCAACAGATCAATAGGTGCACGAGGTAGGAAACCATACACAATTTCAAAAGGGCACATCTTAGTAGTAGAACGCAATGAACGATTATAAGCAAATTCAATACGAGGCAATCGTTCTTCCCACATTTTCTTATTATTCTTCAAAATAGCCCTAAGCATAGTAGACAATGTTCTATTGACTACTTCAGTTTGTCCATCAGTTTGGGGGTGACAAGTAGTACTAAAAAGCAGTTTAGTCCCCAACTTAGCCCATAAACATCTCCAAAAGTGGCTAAGAAATTTAGTATCACGATCTGAAACAATAGTATTTGGCACACCATGCAAGCGAATAATTTCACAAAAGAACAAATCAGCAACATTAATAGCATCATCGCTTTTATGACATGGTATAAAGTGTGCCATTTTCGAGGATCTATCCACGACAACAAATATGCTATCCCTCCCCTTCTTTGTTCGAGGTAAACCTAAAACAAAGTCCATAGATATATCCTCCCAAGGAACACTAGGTACAGGAAAAGGCATATATAAACCATGAGGATTGAGTCGTGACTTAGCTTTTTGACATGTAGTGCAGCGAGCAACAAAACGCTCAACATCCCGTCTCATCTTTGGCCAAAATAAATGTGTAGCAAGTACGTCCTCCGTCTTCTTCACGCCAAAGTGTCCCATTAATCCTCCTCCATGCGCCTCCTACAACAACAAAAGACAAACAGAGCAAGCTGGAATGCATAGCTTGTTAGCACGGAATACAAAGCCATCATTAATAACGAACTTGCCATGTTCTTCCTTCTTTACAATTCTGCATTACATCTTTAATCAGCATCACGCACATATTGATCTTTGATGGTCTCCAAACCAAATATTTTGAAGTCAAGTTGTGAAAGCATAGTATAGCGATGAGACAATGCATCAACAATAACATTTTCTTTACCCTTCTTGTGTTTAATGACATAAGGGAAAGTCTCAATGAATTCAACCCATTTAGCATGTCTACGATTCAGTTTAGCTTGACTTTTAATATGTTTCAGTGATTCATGATCAGAATGTATAACAAATTCTTTGGGCCATAAATAATGTTGCCATGTTTCTAAAGTCCGAACAAGAGCATATAATTCTTTATCATAAGTAGAATAATTTAGACTAGGCCCACTCAATTTTTTCAGAAAAGTATGCAACAGGTTTGTAATCTTGTGATAACACACCTCCTAAACCAATTCCACTAGCATCACATTCAAGCTCAAAAGTCTTATTAAAATCAGGAAGTTGGAGTAAAGGAGCATGTGTCAACTTATCTTTCAATACCGTGAAGGCTTCTTCCTGTGTAGTACCCCAAACAAAAGGCACATACTTCTTTGTAAGCTCATTGAGAGGTGCAGCAATGGTGCTAAATTCTCTAACAAAACGCCTATAGAATCCAGCGAGGCCAAGAAAACTCCTCACCTGTGTGACCGTTTTGGGCTGTGGAAAACTCTCAATAGCTTCAATCTTGGCTTTATCAACTTCAATTCCCTGTGGAGTAACAACATAGCCAAGAAAATATACTCGGTCGATGCAAAAGGTGCACTTCCCAAGGTTACCAAACAACATGCATCACGTAGAGCAATAAAAACAGCACGTAAATTTTCCAAATGTTCTTCCAAAGATTTGCTATAAATCAGTATATCATCAAAATAGACTACCACAAATCATCCAATGAAAGCACCTTAAACTTCGTTCATTAGTCTCATGAAAGTACTAGGTGCATTAGTTAACCCAAAAGGCATGACTAACCACTCATATAAACCAAACTTAGTTTTAAATGTTGTTTTCCATTCATCTCCCAATTTCATATGAATTTGATGGTATCCACTATGCAAATCAACTTTGGAGAATATTGTAGAGCCACTCAATTCATCAAGCATATCATCTAGCCTAGGAATAGGATGATGATAACGAATAGTAATATTATTAATACCTCTACAATCAACACACATACGCGACGTACCATCCTTTTTCGGCACGAGAATAATAGGAACAGCACAAGGACTAAGGGATTCGCGAATATAACCTTTGTCGAGCAGCTCCTGTACTTGACACATAATCTCCTTCGTCTCCTCTAGATTGGTACGGTATGGTGCACAGTTGGGTAGCGATTCACCGGGAATTAAGTCAATTTGATGCTCAATCCCTCGAATAGGTGGTAATTCCGGTGGCACGTCTTGTGGGAAGACGTCAGCGAACTCCTACAAAATGTTAGTGACTCCAGGGGGCAAAGAGGAAGGCACGTCCTCGAATGAAAATAATGCCTCTTTACACACAAAAGCATAGCAAACAGATTTGCTAAAAACTAGCTCATCAATATCAGATTTGTTGGGAAGTAAACATGCACTTTTCAATTTAATTTCAGAAGCAACACTAGATGGTTTATTATTAGGCTTCATTTGTTGCTCAAATACTTTTGCCACAATCTGATTTTCATTCTTATTTTTCTCCTGTTTTTCTTTATTAGCTCTATGAATATCATCTTTCAAAATGGAATCAGGAGTCATAGGAAGCAATGTAATATTTGTATCCTTATGAACAAGAGTATACTGATTGTTTCTACCATGGTGTACAGAATTTTTATCAAATTGCCATGGTCTACCAAGTAATAAGGAACATGCTTGCATAGGTACCACATCACAATCAACATAATCAGCATATGTAGAGATACTAAAATGCACCCGAATAGTACGTGTTACCTTAACCTTGCCGCTGTTGTTGAACCATTGGATGTAGTAAGGATGTGGATGTGGTCTTGTGGTGAGAGATAGCTTCTCCACCATCTCCATGCAAGCCAAGTTGTTACAGCTCCCTCCATCTATGATGACGCGAATAGAACGTTCATTCATAACTCCCTTTGTATGGAACAAATTCTGCCTTTTATTTTGCTCAACTTGTGTAACCTGCACACTCAAAACACGTTGAGCAACTAAACATTCATACCTGCCAAAGATCTTCGTAGCCATGTATTGCGTCTCATGATCGTAATCATCTCCACCGTGTTCTTCATGTGTAATAAGAGCCAAAGTCTCCTCATCATAGTCACTAGCGGACTCATACCCACCATCCTCGTGAGCAATCATCACACGCTGAGATATGCATTCTCTCATAAAATGTCCTCTTCCCTTACAATGACGACAAATAATATCACTTGTGTGCCTCAGAGACGCCATGGAAGAAGAAGAGCTCTGTGCAGGCCCGGCAGGTGTGCTCTTGGCAGATAGTGGTGGTTGTGCCTGCTTTCTTGTATCACGGTTGGAGGTGGCACCTGAAGAAGGTGATGGTGCTATGGATGTAGATGATGCACATGGTGTCCATGATGAAGGTCGACCTGCAGAAAAGTTAGTTCGCGCCAATGCCTGTCGATCCTGCACTTCACGTTCACCTTCACAAGCAAGATGGAATAAATGAGTGATATTATTATAATCCTTATAGTCTAGAATGGTCTGAATCTCTCTATTTAATCCACCCAGAAAACGTGCAAGCATAGCTTCATTCTCCTCAACAATACCACATCTAATCAAGCCAGTTTGTAATTCCTGATAATGTTCTTCTACAGAATTTTTTCCTTGTCTTGAGAGCTGCAATTTTTTAAGTAATTCACGTCGATAATATGGTGGAACCCAACGAGTACGCATAGCAGTTTTCAAAGCAGCCCAAGTAGCTGGAACAGGATATAATCGACAATGTTCAGACCACCAAACACATGCAAAGCTAGTGAAAACACAAACAGCAGTAGGAACACGTCTCTCCTCAGGATATTGTAAACATGTAAATCGTTGTTCAGTTTCAAACTCCCAAGTAAGATATATATCAGGAACATATCTACCCTCAAATGGTGGAATATTCAATTTCAGTTTAGGGAGATGGTCATGATCTCGCACTGAGGGGAGCCCTAACATTGCCATTATTTTCATGTGGACGACACGGTGGTTGTGGTGCTGGTGGTTGCACGTAGTTCTGATTTTGATCAACCTCATCCTCGTAATCTCCCACATAATCATCCTCCTCCACATCGCCAGCGGGAGCCACGTATATCAATAGCAGCACCAGCAGTTTGGCCAGGCTGAAGAGGGACACGGCTCGCTCGGCGGAGGGCTGTTTCCCGACATGGAGGTAGTCGTTGTTGTTGTTGTTGTTGTTGCAGAGGTGTGGCAGGTGCAGCCGGTGGTGGTGGTGGAAAACACGGAAGCAATTCAGCAAACTTGTTATCGAGCTTTGTTTCAAACGTCTTCTCCATGCCATCTATCTTCTCCATGGCCTCTTCAAATCTGTTTAGCACATCTTGCACCTGTCCACTCATCATTTGCTGAAACTTATCATGAAGCTCCTTGTTCGCCAAGTTCTCCCAGTCAGTCTCATCGACTTGTGATCCTGGCATGGTTAGCAGCAATAGAAACACACAAGAATATGATCCTACAGACTACTAACAAGTGATGGTGGTGGCGGGTGTCACAAATCCATCAAGCAAATCTCAAATTCTTACCAGTTCTTACCCACCAGTAGGCGGTGATCGGCAACCGATGTAGTCAAAACTCTCAAAGCTTGGATAGAGCGATTACCAGGGAGAGTCAAACGAACGATGTAGATGTATGTGGAGCTGGGAAGGCTTATAATATGGTAGCAAAAAGGGTCAGCAATAATCAATTCAGAGATGCAAAGTTGAATAAACGCTCAACGACGATATTGTGCTGGACCTAGGCTAGACCGTGCTAGAGACGCGAGCCTAGAACACTAACAAAATCACGGCGCTGCACGTAAACAAGGGAAAAGCACACTCTGATTTTTTTCGCTCTTTTTTTTGCGCTCCTCTTTTTTTTGTGAAAATTCACTATAATGGCGAGTGTCTCAAAACTCTTCCCAGGTCAAACTGACAGGATGGGCACAAAACTTTTTTGACTATTTTTTCGGAAATCAGGGCCGCGACGACGAAAAGTGCAACAAAAAATCACTATGATGGCGAGTGTCTCAAAAGACTCAGAAAAACCTAAAAATAGGATAGGTGTCGGTGTCAAAACCGGCGGATCTCGGATAGGGGGTCCCAAGCTGTGCGTCTTAGGATCAATGGTAACATGAACACGGGATTTTACCCAGCTTCGGGCTCTCTTGATGAGATAATACACTATATGCTGCTTGATTGACTATAATGAGTATAGGGGTTACAAGAGTTGATCTACCCTGAGATCATATGTTGTGGTCTAAACCCTAGAGGTATGATGAGTAATGTCATAATCATCTATCGACTAGCCTGGCCTCGCTTATATAATGTACCATAGGCCTAGGGTAACAAGAGTCCCTAGCCGAATACGCCGGTGGGGAGGAGTCCTTGTCTTGATCTCCAAGTCTTGTGGAATATTCCTTGTATGCGGCAATCGTCCGAATCGGCCCATGAGTATACGGCCATGGGGTCCTCGGCCCAATCTAAGCGATCGGGGACGACGTGGTGAGTACCTACTACTCCAGACACCGTCAAGAGCCCCTGAACCGGTCTTCAAGTTGGGGACGCCTCGATTCTTCCGAACTGTTCTTCATCTTCGGTCGTCGGTCTTGAAAACTGGTTCAACAAATCTTCTTATTTTCCATTTTGAGGATCGTGACGTAAATCCGAAGAGTTTATATGTCGGGTATCCGAGGAGCCCCTTTAAGTTTCCGGCCTTTATCAATGCCTTGTTATTATATATGCCACACCTCCGGATTGAAGTTATTCCCGGGCGGCAGTGTCCTCTTGCGTCCGAGCTCCAACGCCGGATTGCATTCGAGGTATCTTTTGCAGCCAAGCACCAACGTCGGACTGTGTCCGAGCTCCAACGTCGGAATGTATCCAAGCTCTAACGTCGGACCGTGTCCAAGCTCCAACGCCGGACTGTGTCCGAGCTCCAACGTCGGACTATATGAGAGATTTCATAGATCATCTGGGTTAAAAAGTTGAAGGAGTTTAGCCGATCTTAATGCCGGAAATGCCTCTATGGAGCCAGCCACTGGCGCCTGAGCTTAATGCCGGACTGCTTCCGAGGTGGTGCACCACCCCTAACTGCGGGCTGATTTTTTATTGGTGCAATTTATTCTCTGCGGAGATATATAGCCAGTATCCCTCAAGGTGTGTGCGTCGATCTAAAACCCGAGATGCACCTGAAGGAAAACATGAAACCGCTGATCCTAGTTGCCCTTGAGACTCAGGTCGATGCGGAAATCGGCCTGAGGATCAATTCCTAGCTCGGCAGCATACATAGGAATAGAAACGCGGTGTGCAAAGTATTGAAGACTCAGGTTGGGTGCGGCCGACCATCCTGAGGATAATAATCTCCTCGAAAACTATACTGCACTTTAAATTTTCTGCATTGGATTGTCAATGCAGTAGCCCCCGAGACACTGGTCGGGTGGCGACACTAGATCAGGGGATCGATATACCCCTTTAATATTTGTAAATAATAAGCACGAAGCCCAGTAGCCCCGAGCCTTAATGTGGGCACGGGTGGCTGTATTAAGGATCGATGTCCAAAGTAAAATCACAAATTATGTGTAATGATTCTATCTATCCAAGTACTTTACATCATCAATGCTCGGATCCGCATTGTAAAAAACTTTGTTGACCGGCCATCGGCTTCAACCTCCTTGGCCAATAGCCGGAGAGTGTTGTCCCACTTTACAAAGCCTTTATGAGGGCAAAGATTTGCGGAAAACAAGGCAATCCGGCCATACGGTTTTATAAATAAAGGTACGTAGGGAGACATGTTATATTATTGTTTAACATAAGAAACATCGTCCAAAGAAAATAGTCCCACTATCGGTTCCTTTCTTTGGGTTGATATGCTAAGCATGATCATGAAACCTCAGCACCGATCAATGTGGGAGGAAAATACTGAGGATTTTAGTTCGGGAAAAAGCTTCTAAACTATGTGGTCTAGATAAACCCAAATTTTCACTTCCGTTGCGACCGTTTATAATCTGAGAGTGGCCCATCGTCGGCTTCTACCCCCTTGTAGATGCTACGCGGGGTGTTTCCGGAATAACAAAACAACCCTTAGCCGATGTCTCGGTGCCCGAAGGCGGTTGTGTTGGCGGAAACAAGGCAATCAGATATACGGGCTTTATAACTTTCACTTAGTCATAGGAGCTTAAAGTTGGGAGGCCAGCAAGTAGCCCCCCGCTTAGTGTTCGGCGACAGCCGGGGTCAAGCCGTAAACACTTAGGCCAGTGTTATGAACGGCCCGTCATTTAACATAGTCATCGAATCGCTGACCGGTTTATGCTTTATTGTGATAGTCAGTTTTCGGCTTTCTCCACCAAGGTGCCTAACCATACGAGTTGGAAGCACAATCACAGTGGTTCTCCTTTTGCACACCTAACCGAACAAGGCAGAATGTAGGAGGCAAGAACAGGAGCCGGGCAACCTAACTATCGACCAGAGACACAATTTGAAACTGATGCATATATAGCAATATCCGAGAATTTTTTCCCAATCTCTAAAGGTGTCCGACGTTGCACTGCGAGACTTATGCAGAAAACACACGAATAGTTGAAAAGTGCCATAAACTTGGAAAACCAAGAAACGTCAGTAAAATTTGACGACCGAACAAAGTCAAGTGTTCGGTGCCAATCCGAAAATTTGTCTTAGAGAAAAAATTGTGCTTTTGTCGTGCGTTAACATGACACATCCTATCTCAAGACTTCAAGCGGGTCAGCCTATGGCTTCAACCTCCTATCCCGAAGGTAGATGAGAGGGAAATCGGGCTATTGACCACACACTTGCGTCGAAAAAAGGAGTGATCAAAAAGAAAAAAACTTTGCAACGACTAGGAAGAAGAAAACTTATTATAAAACAGCTTATATAAATTTAAGAGCCCCCAAGTGACTTGGGTAAAAGAATGACTGTATGTACCGAAGTACTTATATCATATCTATGTTCACCCGAACTTTAAACGCGTCTTAACCGACCGTCGGCTTCTCCCTCTTGGTCAAGGACCAATAAGTGTTATGTACTCCACCGTCGAGAATATCGACGGTGTTTCCGATAACCGTGCAATCAGGTCATAAGGTCAGTAATGCATAAAGCACGCTCGGGGAACTTATGCTATATTCTTGACAAAGTGTAAGAAGCATCTTCGAAGAAAATAGTACCCCCATCGATACCTTTCTTCGGTGCTCATTGTTAATATGAGACTTGTGCAATAGATTTTTTGTACTCATGAGTTCCGTTGTGTGCCGACCATAATTGAATAACAATAAGAGTGCTAGCTTTCGGCTTCACCCAGTCTGAGGTCAGAGCTCGGAAGAACCGGCCTTGACAATCGCAGAGGTGCTCCCTTTACTCCCTAGCCGAACAATCGGGAACGTAGGGGTAAGCACAGGAGCCAGGCAACCCAGCTTGCAAATCACTTAGGTCAATATAGTGCATATTGTGGTGTAATACACGAACAAGGAACGAAGCCGTACAAGTATAATCATATGCAAGAGGAAAAGCTCTAGCAAGGGAGCCCCCAATTAAACGGGGTATTTGAATTTGTGTGTCACAAACAAAGTTTGGACAGGGAAGTTTTTCACAAGCAACTTTTTGCCAAAAAATTATAATGCTTGGTCGAACCGAACAAAATTTAAAACTGAAAGTATTTGAGCATGAGAGCGACTTAGCATAGTTAATGTGTTCGGCATTGATGACGCGGTCCGACCTTGATGCGGGACAAGGATCCAGCCTCCAGGCTGGTCCCGAGGTGGCCGAGCAGAGAGTTCGGCACCCACAAAAGATGAAGCCCCCAGTCCAGCCGCGGTAATGGAGCAGGCCGGCGCGCCAAGGCGACAACACGGCTCAGTCTGAGTCGATTGCCTGCACAGATAAAATAGTGCAAACCAAAAGAAATAACAAATAAAGATAATAATGTATGTATTAAAAAAATTCTTCTACTTATTTAACACAAGTGAAGGAAATAATCAAAGAGATGTGGCCTGAGTGTCGAGGTCAATGTCAATGCAGGGTGTCGGCGTGACATAGTGAAGGTGTGACAAAGCCCGAATTCGCAGGTCAGTCCGAGTTCCGGATACGGCGTTCGCCGAACTATGCATGGAAACTGACCAAACCACCACGCAATCATCGCTAATGCGGCCACCAATTGATAGACCTGTTTACAGATGATGGAACAAAGCAGAGTAATAGTTCCTTGGGGAAAATGAACCCAAACGAGCAAAAATTGCTAGGATTAATAGCACCTGGTTTATCTGTTGTAGCGGTTCAAAGAAAGGTTACTCCCAAAATTGGGACTCGATCCGCACATCCATTGCCTGATGGGTGATGAAGCGAAGGCATGACGATGCTGGCAAAGGCTGGCTCGCCGAGGCAAAGCCCGTGGTTCAGCTAATGTGATGAAGCTGGTCGGTCGGTGACACCGGAGTCTCCGAGGTAAGTTGATGAAGGGATGACGAAGCCCCCAGTCCAGGCGAGGAGACGCAGCAGGTTGGTGAGGAGATGTGTCATCCGAGGTGTTGAAGTAGTTCGACGTGATGGACATCGGCACGATGAAGCAACAGTTCGGCCATGCCAATGCAGGTCGTAGCTTGTGACGTGATCAATGCTGGCTTGATGAAGTGACCGTGCAGCGATGCCGGTGTGCCCGCTCCGTGTAATCCATGGGGCGGCGATGTTGGTGACGATTTATCCTTCACGATGCCAAACTATTTTTCGGCTGGCCAAGATGATGATCCGAAGAAATTGAGCTCGGCTCAACAAAGCGATGACGTGTCTAACGCAGGTCGGCCGCCGTGGAGTGATGTTGTCAGGCTGGTTTGACACCGGCGCGACGGTGAAGTTCGTATTGCAAGAATACTTTTAATACTACTGGGATGTGTTTGAGAACAAAACATAACACCCCATACGAAAACTTCCTTCAAAAAGGATGTCCGAGATCCCGTTCATAAAGAAGATGAATTCGGGTCGGATTTGTTCTCCCGCAGAAAACAAATCCGAAAAGTGATGCAGTAATCAGAAGTTTCCCGGAGTTTGGGCGGTCGGATCGAACTGAATTTTTGGCAGGTGGTAGATATGGGAATTCCGCAGCAAATCAACGGTTGGATCTTCCAAAGGACATCCGAGCTAGATGTCGGACACCACGCTCAAAACTCATCCAAATTCTAGTCCAGATTCAACAAGGCTCCGGTATATCGAAGATTGCCGGAGATTCCTCCATCGGAACTCGACGAAATTTTTGCAGGGTTGTTGTAGACTTAATTCCGCATAATTGTACCGAAGCGATCGTTTAAGCGACACTCGAGGAGGCAGTGGCAGCGGATATGAGTTTGCTGTCCAGAAAAACAGCACGGTCGCCCGAGGGCAATGTTGATGTTGAGCCTCCGAGCTCCACGGATGACTCCTCCACGATCTTGATAGAGATCGGAATTGATGTTGATGAAGGCCCTCATCCGAACATGACGATCGGAGTAGGGCATAGTCCTCGGTCAAGCCAAGGTGATCAGTCGAGCTGGTGACGAAGAAACCGACGTTGCAGTTGACCTGCAGTCGAGCCATTGATCCTTTCGCCGATAACACAGTGGAACTCTCAATGAAAGCACCAATGTCGGTGTCAAAACCGGCAGATCTCGGGTAGGGGGTACCAAGCTGTGCGACTTAGGATCAATGGTAACATGAACACGGGATTTTACCCAGCTTCGGGCTCTCTTGATGAGATAATACCCTACATGCTGCTTGATTGACTATAATGAGTATAGGGGTTACAAGAGTTGATCTACCCCGAGATCATATGTTGTGGTCTAAACCCTAGAGGTATGATGAGTAATGTCATAATCATCTATCGACTACCCTGGCCTCGATTTATATAATGTACCATAGGCCTAGGGTAACAAGACTCCTAGCCGAATACGCCGGTGGGGGAGGAGTCCTTGTCTTGATCACCAAGTCTTGTGGAATCTTCCTTGTATGAGGGAACTGTCCGAACTGGCCCATGAGTATACGGCCAAGGGGGTCCTCGGCCCAATCTAACTGATCGGGGGACGATGTGGTGAGTACCCCCTAGTCCAGGACACCGTCAATAGGGAAAAAATATTTTTGGTCGCCGAAATTTTGGCCTAAAAACTGCCCTGGGGTCTCCAGACTCTTATTTTTCGAGACGTACTCAGGCAAGGAAACACGAAACCGAAAATAGATGGATCGCAAAAACAAACCTAATATGAAAAGAACTTGGATTGTTGGTGGATATATGATGGTAAGATATGGCAGCGGTGGTGGTATATGGTAGCGGTGGTGGTATATGGATACGGATCGGTGGTGGTATATGGATACGGATCGGGGGTGGTATATGGATACAGATTGGTGGTGGTATATGGATACGGATCGGTGATGGCATATGGATACGGATCGGTGATGGTATATGGATACGGATCGGTGGTGGTATATGGATACAGATTCAGAGCGTTGGCGGATAAGCAGTGGTGGTAGATGGCAAGGCGATGATGATGGTGCGGCGGCGGCGTGACAACTTATGACCAGAACTCGAAACTCTAAAAGAATAAACTCTAAGACCAGCAACTTGACACGATGATGCAACCGCAAATTCAAAGCAAAAACCCTAAAAATATTATGCAAAGGCTCAGATTGGCTCGGATATGATGAACTAACCCTAATTTTTTTGTGGCTTTTTCGTGGACTGTAGGTATGAAGAACAGACTCGATCTAAACTATGAAAAACTGTAAAATCTCACCGAGCAACCTGGCAAGCTGATACCACTTGATAGAGGCAAAGGTTTCCCATCTTTCGATGAGATGGTGGCCATCGTTTTGGAGGAAGTCGACTTTGACGATCCGACTACGAACGTGCGAGGACGTCGCGCCTTAGCAATCGCTAAACCAACTCCGAGAGGTTATTGACCACGCCGGAGCACAATCAACCTGACCACGAAGGTCTGTTTCCTGCAGGCAAACGAAGAACAAGCAAGAAACTAAAATTGCAATTCTGGATATTGCGAATATAAGGGGAAAGCTTTATTGATCAAGGTGGGGTTCTGTGACGCCTTGGTCTGGTCGTTGAACACAAGCGGCACGCCGAAGTTGCAGCTATGGCGAACTTTTAATCTAAACAAAACCCAAAGTCTAAAAGATGCCCTAAGGGTTGTATATATGGAGGAAGAGGAGGGAATTTCGTGGCCCTTGAGGGAGGGGTCCGAAACCAATCCTAACTCTTGTTTCCCCACATATACGGACTCTAAAAACAGCCTATAGTTAAGTATTTCGAAATTACATGGGCCTGGCCCAATAATAAGGTGACGCAGCACCTAGAACAGCCTATGGATGAATATTATGAAGTGGCATCTTGTATATTTCGTCCAAGTCTTCATGCACTCATTATGGTGGCCTCAAAGTCCTGAAATCATCACTTGTAACTCCGTTCTTGTTCCCATCGCGCATGCCATCATCTCCATGCTTGGTCTTGCTCCATTGTTGATCCCTCTTATCCATCACAGGGCCTTCATTTGTAAGCAAAACAGATGTATCCAATTTAGGCAGCATCATATTCTCATGAACATTAGAATCATTACCAAGAAACGAAACTACCTGATATTTAATTGGCGTGCGCGAACTCTAGTAATTGGTCCAGTATGTATGGCAGCAGGGGCTGTGGGTGTAACAATGGTATTGATGTCCTCATCATCACGCACCCACGCGCGTACATGTACGAGAGAAACGCGCATCGCTCGGCCCCGACCACCCACCGTAACCGGGAACTCCCCGATATTTTCCTCGCCCTCGCTTCTACCACGGTTTTTTCCGTCATGGATGGCCCAGAGAATGTCATGCAGCTGCGTCTCCGGCCCGCCCAGGACGAAAAGCCCATTTTCTGTCATTATTTTTTGTCATAGAAGTAGGAGCCCACCATATATATTATGATATCGGGTTTTGTCATAATTATCGTCATAGAAGTGTCATAAGCATGACAGAAAAAATCCGTTCGGCCCAAAATGTCACGGATGTGTCTTTTGTTTGTAGTGTAGGGAGAAGGCACCATCGAAATACATAATCCATTCTTGGGGCACTTCCTTGCCGGGGATAACTGTCTCCAACAATTCTTCATCAGGGGTTGGTGTCCACTCTGCAATAAACTTTGCCGGTGCTCTGCTCTGAATTGTTGATGTGCTCTCAAACTTGGAACAAAAACTGGATAACTCCAAGGCCCACTCCACTATCCTGCCGGTGGCCTCAGGGTTTCTGAGTATGCGTTGCAAAGGAAAGCGGGTGAAAATCGTGATCTCGTGAGCTTGGAAGTAGTGATGCAGTTTCCTGGAGGCCATGATGAGGCCAAAAATCAACTTTTGCACGCCAGAGTACCTTGACACAGGGAGCTGACAAAGTACATTGGGCGTTGCACCACCTTCTTCCTTGCCGTAACTTTGGGATTGTCTCTGTTGCCTTGCTCTCCCTTGTCTTGAACTGCATCTGACCTTGCCGGGACATGTTCACTTTCCTCACTCGAGGGGATAATGGTTGTGGTTGCCGCTTCATCAACTTCCCACTACGCCACCAGTGCTGCACTAACCACTTGATTAGTTGCCGCTAAGTATATCAGCAATGACTCTTATGGTTTGGGAGCGACTAAAGTGGGTACAGAGGAAAGATAGGTCTTCGAACCTTGTAGCACAGCGTCTGCCTCCGGGGTCCACTCCACGGGTCCTGACTTCTTCAAGATTTTGAAGAACGGCAAGGCGTGCTCGGCAGACATGGAAATGAACCTGCTAAGCGCGACAACACATCTAGTCAAACACCTCACGTCCTTAACTATCTTGGGTGCTTGAATCTGCTCGATAGCCTTGATCTTGTCGGGCTTGGCTTCTATCCCCAATGGGACACAAAGAAGCCAAGTAGCTTGCCGGAAGGAACGCCAAACACACACTTCTCCGGGTTCAGCTTCAAGTTGATCTTGCGCAGATTAGAAAAGGTCTCTTCCAAATCTAGAATGAGTGTTGATCTGTCCTTGGTCATGACCACAATATCATCCATGTAAGATTTGATGTTTCTGTGCAGCTGGGACTCAAAGCCAATCTGGACTACCCTTGCAAAAGTGGATCCGGCGCTCTTCAACCCGAAGGGCATCCGTATAAAGAAGTACGTGCCACTGGGGTTATGAATGTGGTCTTCTCTTCGTCTTCCTTGGATATAAAGATCTGGTGGTACCCAGAGTATGCATCCAGGAAAGAAAGCAGGTCACGCCCAGAGGTGGAATCCACAATCTGGTCGATGTGCGGCAAGAGAAATGGGTCCTCCGGGCATGCCTTGTCAGACCCGTAAAATCTATGCAAAGCCTCCATTTCCCATTGGCCTTGCGTACCACCACAGGACTTGCTAACCATGTTGGATGCAGTACTCCTCTGACCAAACCAGCTGCCTCATGTTTCTTGATCAACTCGGTAATGAACTGTTGCCGCTCCAAAGTTTGCTTCCGGACCTTCTACTTGACGGGTCGGGCATGTGGGCAGATTGCAAGGTGGTGCTCGATTACCTCCTCAAGAACACCAGGGATATCAGATGGTTGCCAGGCAAACACATCGATATTTGCCAGTAGGAAGGCAACGAGCACGCTTTCCTATTTGTCATCGAGGATGGCACTTATAATGAAGGTACCATCAGCGCCAGCTAGCCCTGCCGGGACCTTTTTAACAACAGGTGCAGCAGCCTTGGGTCTCTTACTATTGGAACTCTCCAGCAGGTCATCAAAAGGTGCAACGTACTTCTAAGAGCCAATCTCCTTGACGGGTCGGGCATGTGGGCAGACAACAAGTTAGTGCCTGATTACCTCCCTGGGAACACCGGGGATATCAGATGGTTGCTAGGAAAACACATCGATATCCGCGTCTAGGAAGGCAACGAGCATGCAGTACGGTCCATCACCCTTCCCAGCCTTCTCGGCAGCCGCGGCTTCCCGGCAATCAGTCCACGCGGCAATTTCCTTGCCAGGAACCTCGGTCTTGGCCTTCTTGCCAGTACTAGGTGCACTCGACCCCTGAACTGTCATCATTGCCTTATCCTTGCACCTTTTGTTGTGCTTCTTGTTCTTCTTCTTCTGATTGGTGGCCTCATCATCATCCTCTGAGTCGATGTCGACGCAATCCTATTCACTGGGGAGCCGTCTCCCCTCCTGTACCCGAGCACACTTATCCACTAGAGTGTATAGCTCCTTCACAGTCTTGGGAAACCATACATTCATCTTGGAATGTATCCAACGATGGTGCACGTTGGACTGGAACGCAGCTATCACAGCTGCCTGGTGGATGTCTGGAATGCTCGTGTGCACTCGGCTGAACCTCTGCATGTACTTCCGCATAGCCTCTCCTTCCTTCTGCGCGAGGAGCTGCAAGTCGCTGGGCCGCCCTGGTTCTTGATGGCCGCCTGTGAAGGCGCCAACAAAATCATGACAATGGTCAGCCTAAGGTCGAAATGGAGTTCTTCGGCAGGTGCATCAGCCAAGACCTCACATTTGGCTTGAGTGCCAAAGGGAAGTAGTTGGCGAACACCTTCTCATCTCTTCCCCCGTCAGCTTGAACATCGATGGTGTAGATGCTCAAGAACTCTGCTCGGTTTACTCTCCCATCATACTTCTCTGGTATTTCTGGCTTGAATGTGCGATTAGATGTCCAACGTACTTGCCGCAACTCACGAGTGAAGGCGGGGCACCCAACCTCGAAAGGTAGGTACCCACCTTCATTGAGCATGTGCTTGTCGACGTCGGGGCCATTGTGCCTATCAGACTGGCGGTGGGTGTCACGGCGTCGCTCGATGGTGATGCGCGCGCCTTCCCTTTGCCTATCCTCCAAGACTCGTCGTTGCCCTTGACGCGCTCGAGGGTCGGATGAAGCCATCGAGACATCGTCAGGTTCCTAGTAGCGTGGCTCCGGCTGTGCCCCTTGTGTTGGCTACCGCGAAGAGGACTGCACCGTGGGGGTGGCCCCTTCTGCACGGCCAGTAGCATGGACCGTAGTCGCCGCCTGGGGAGGCCATGGTGGGCCAACTCGCTATGATCCTTCCGCCTCGGCAAAACCAATCAGGCTCTGAATGGTGGGTCTCCACTCATCCATCAGATGGGCTACCGGCGGAAATCTCAACAGCGGCTGGGCCCGCGCCATGGCTCTGAAGCGGTGCTTGGCATGGATGACGACGTAGACCGTAACGTCGCCTGGCTCCTGATGGTGCCGGTAGTGGCCGTGTCGTGTTCTCATCATCATGAGCTAGCTGCCAGGATGGCGTGGTGACGAGGTGGAGGCACTTGAGGACCAACGGCTCCATTTGGCGCATCGGCTGGGTCAAGTCGTTCCGGGGGTGTCGCATGCCTTGCGGTCGTGCCCGCAGTGGGAGCGACCAGGGAGTTTCGATTCGCCCCAGAGCGAGTGACGTCGCTGTGGCTGTGCCCTTCGCCGGGCGGAGACGTGCAGACGGTATGACCTCTGCACCCGTACCTCGTGGAGCGTGGCCGCTGGGATGCTATTGGTGTTGTCCTTCTCCGATGCCTTCTGCTCCCGTTTTGGCCCCGAAGGAGGTGGTGACAACGCCGCCTGCGCCGACCATGTCCCCCGCAGCGTCCACATCCCCGTAGTCACTGTGGCGTTGGCAGCCACGTGCGATGGGGCCTTCAAGGTGGACAGATGGGCTGCAGTACCGGGCTTCTTCTTGGGCGCCATGGACGACGGAGCCATTCATGAAGGAAATGACGATAAAGATGACGTGTTGCATACGCTTCTCGGGTTCAAGCAAGCGCTTCCCCCTACCTGGCGCGCCAAAGATGTCATGGGAAAACACGGCCACCTATGGGGCCATCAGCCCCTTGTGGTTCGGCAGGGAGGGTGAGCACATTGCACAAAGAGCGGAGAACGTCGCGCAACATGACAGAGATCACACGGGCAGTTTTACCCAGGTTCGGGCCGCCGCGAGGCATAAATCCCTACTCCTTCTTTGGTGGATTGATGAGAGGACTGTGGTGGAGACGTGGTGCTCTTACCTAGCAGGGTTGCCTCGAGGCGAGAGCGGCTACGCACGTACGAGTGTACAGGGGTCCGAATCCTTTCTATGGTTGATATGGCCCTCCTTTTATAGATCAAGGGGTCGCCACAATGGCAAATCAGTCATTTTGTACTGATTAGATAGTGAATAGTGCTATAATACCTAACACTGTAGACAAGGCAGAGTGCATTAAATGCACCGCTTCATGTCACATCATTGCCTGCCCGGCAAACCTTGCCGGGCTGTTCGGCCACCTTCTTGTCTGTCTGCCTGACACGTCTCTGGACGGGTGTCATTTGGAGGCGATTTCCTTTGGAAGTGGCTACCATGTGTCAAGAAACAGCCACTTAGTAACTTGAGGGCTTGACACCGCACCGATCATTGACTTGCATCGATGTGAGGTGGAGCAGTGGAGCCTTGGTGGGGTGGTCCGCCCTCGGTGTCCCCGGCAAGCTTTTCGGGGTAGTCTTGAGAGTTGTCTCAGGAGCAATCTCGACCTCGCCAGGCTCGCCTGTCCGGCAAGGGAGGCTTTCCCTTAGTGGTATCTTGCTTACTTTGGCTTGTCTTGGTCTTCCTGATCCGCTCTCTGATTCCTCAAAGAGTTGATCTCTTCTGCTTGGTCTGGTCTTGGATGCCGCAACCTTGCTCTTAGGCATGTGCATGGTGTGGGCAACAGACCCAGAGTTTGTTGCATCGACACCTCCCTTTCTTCAAACTGATGAAGAAGAAGGGCCCATTTGAACTGACTCCGGAGGCTGAGGTGGCCATCCAAGACCTCAAAAGGTACCTCACCAGCCCGCTGGTAATGGTGGCACCTCGTCCTCTTGAGCCCCTGGTGATTTACATGGCCACCACACCCCATTCAACCAGCGCCGCACACGTGGTGGTCTGGGAAGAGCGCGCGGGTGCGGGTGTGCGGCGTAGTGCCACGCGCCCGACTGCACCATCGCCGCCTCAGGACGGCGCTCCTGAGGCCCCGTCTACCCCACTAGACGGCAAGGCTCTTAAGGCTCCCTCTTCTCAAGAGGGGCAGGACGCCATCGACGCCTCCTCCCTCATGAAGTTGTGAAGACAATTTTCCGGGTGGACACCAAATATCGGACTCCTTGCTTTGGGTTTGCTCAAATAGATGCATTTCCTCTGGGTTCAAAATAGTGTTGTGGATCATAACTGTTCTTTTGACTGATACTGATTTCTCACGGAGTTTCTGAATCATCTCGACTGGCTCCACTATCTTGAGTATCGGATTCGTACCAAATAGTTGATTGTCTCCTGTCGTGGCCAGCATAAAGGGGTACGGCCTTATATGATAGTATCCGCAGTCTTGACTGACGATGGTTCTGGCTGCAGAATTTTGTTCATGACAGGATATCCTTTGATGATTCTCATAAGTGAGGGCACAAGCTTCGAGACTATTATTTCACATACTGATTACTCATTCTGTAGGCATATCCATGGGGATAGTAGGCTGTGTGATGTTTTACCATGGTTGCCGGGGTCAAACTGTTGAATGGCCCCATGGTCTGGTTCGATAGACCCAGATATCCGATACTAACAAATCTGAGCACATATTGTTGACTGAGCTGGTCGCCTTTATATGGGGCCCTTACCAGAATTTAGTAGACCCCTTAGGTGAATATTCGTGGTGATCAATACTGACTCAGACTGTCGGGGTATCTGCACCATGTGGGGCATGCAACAATTGTCATACTTGTATTGTCGGTCTTGCTCCTTCATTATTGTTCTCTTTGTGTGGATTCCTTGCCGAAAGAGCTTCATCATATTACTTCTACGTGTGACCATAGGTACTATCGGGTGCAATATTTTGGCAATCGTAACTTATCCTTGTTCATGTAGCGTGTGATTGGAACTATACCGAGTTCACACGTACTTGCAGGTAGGTCATTGTTGTCAAGCCTACAAGGTGGTGACAAGGGTTAATGATATCACCTTGCCGGGTATGAGGAAACTGGCCTTGCTGAGTACTGTCAAAATTGGCTGTCCCATGTTCCTGTTCTCCAAAACATTGTCAGTTCTTGCATTACCAACTGAGGTGTATAATTGGCTTTCTTATTCTTGCATAACTCGTGAGGTCTTCAGATTCTTACCTTGACTTCAACATTGTACCAGTGGCTTGCAAGACCTTGGCAATAGGCTTCACTTATATATATATATATATATATATATATATATATATATATATATATATATATATATATATATATATATATATATATATGAGAATTTGATTCCCGAGGTAGACTTGTGTTCTGGCTGATTCTTGCTTCAGACCAAACTGTTGCGGATTTGCTTCTTGGAATGCACTACCATATGCTATCAATTCATAGTGTAATATCTTACACTAATGCCATACCGAGGGAGGTTGGATGGCCTATGCTAGAAGCCATCGAGAGTATCTTGCTAAGGAAGACTAGTTATCGTGCTTCAGAAGCTTCCCCCCTTAAAGACTTGCTAGGGAAAACTCGGTACCTTATGCCAGAAGCTTTCGCAGTTGCTTACCGAAGAAGACATAGTATCTTGCACGGGAAGTCATCCATGTATCGTATAGAGGAAGATAGAGGAATCTTGCATTGGAAGCTTCTCTGGTACCTTGCAAGGGAAGACTAGATTTCTTACTCCAGAAACTTCTCATGCAAGCTGATTTCCACATATATATCATCTTAATATTCCGACTGATGATTACCTTTGACTGATAATATACTGTTGATCCTGCACACAATTCATCTTCTTGCTGATTTGATCATTACTCCTATGAAGAGTGCATACTGAGGTAAACTTGATTATCCATACTGTTGTGAGGAGTGCACACTAATGCAAACTTGATTATCAACATCAAGATCAGATATTCCCCATTTCACTCCAGTCAGCTGAGAATTCCATTCTATTTAGCTGAGTTACCGAATACTTGAATTCCTTGCTGATTCTTCGGGTCCGGTGTTGGTTGATGAGCAACTTTAATAAGGGGAAAATAGGTAACACCGAAGGCCCAAAGGAAGAAACAAAAGAAACGATGAAAACAAAAGCCCACAAGCATACAAATAATAATATAATCAAGCAACATCACATATTACTGATATGCATGCACACCTAAGCACACGAATCTCGCGGAAACTCCCTTATTACGATCTAATATGTTGTGGTGGTGTGCATGAAAATGAATCCACGTGTGGAAGGAGTTGATGTAGCCAAGGCTACACCAAGCGCTGACTGAACACCGGTTGCAACTGGATGGATACGGAGGCGAGGACGGACATGGTGATCATGTAGCGAGACACAAGGTCATGACC
The DNA here is from genome assembly GCA_021605145.1 of Aegilops bicornis. NCBI lineage: Eukaryota > Viridiplantae > Streptophyta > Magnoliopsida > Poales > Poaceae > Aegilops > Aegilops bicornis. Next base: position 286,287,469 of record CM038671.1, read on the forward strand.
ACATCATCATCAAACGTACGAAAGGGAACCGTACACGTCGAAAGAATCGGCTGGCAAGGTAGGATAGCGCTGGAAAATAGGGCTTGCTGGCATGGCCCTTTTCTGATGACAAAGATCAGTAAGGGTTGCCAAAGGGACGAGATGGAAGGGATGATTCGGGATAGAGGCAAGTCTATCACCAAAACGATATCGGGGGAGGGCGGAAAGATATCGACGCGATACCTGAGCATAACTCCTACAAATGGTGTTTGGAACACTTGGTACCATGGCATCACTCCGCTGGGACAGAGATGACGCCGAACACCGAAGAGCGGGTATGCAGAGAATAAGGGTGAAGGTAGTGGATCGAAACCGATACCACCTACACTCACAAGATTACTATCAGCGACCAGATAATTTAAAACAATACAGAGGCTAGCCAACTCGCTTGGAGAATGCTCCCTCAGTCAGCTCCTTTGCTGGCCGTTGGATCTGGCCATCTAGAGTGTCTGAGCCATGGGATCTTTACCTGCTGTTAAACCCGATTTCACCTCGCGATCGGTTTTGCCGTCCAGAGCCCACACCCGCACCAACCATAGCTGCCACACCTCTCCTTCCTCCCTCGCTCAACAGCGCCGCACCCCCTCCCTCCTTGCTGCTCGTCCGGATAGCCGCCAGCCGCCGCATCCCTTCTCCCCCTTCCTCCTCCTTCCTCCTTCCCGCTGGCGCCGACGAGCGCGACCATGCCCTCCTCCGGTCCTTCCTCCTCCCCCCCCCCCCGCAGCCAGGAGTCGAGCCCTTGTCGCCAGGAAGCCATGGAAGGAGGAGCTCAACCGGGCGTCGCCGACCGAAGAAGGAGGAGAGTCGCGGATGCCTGCCAAGGAGGCAGATCGACTCGCCTCCATCGTCAATAGAGTCGTCGTGCCACCACCCTCCTCCGGTCCTTACTCCCCCCCGCAGCCCCAAAAGCTCTGCCGGTTCTTTCGGCGAGATCCACCGTCTCCTGAGGTCCTTATCCACCCCAGCTCGCGAGGAAGCCTCGGGAGGAGGCGAGCCCTCGTCGCGAGGAAGTCGCGGAAGGATGAGCTCAACAGGGCGTCGCCGGCCAAAGAAGGAGGAGAGGCGCGAATGCCTGCCAGGGAGGTGGATCGGCTCGTCTCCGTGGCTGGAAAGGGCTCGGTGGTAAGTTTGACTTGTTCTCATATCTCAGCGAGCCCTGCTGGGATTATTTGTAGACTTCCTTGCTGAACCCTACAGGGAGCAAACGCATTCCCAGTTTGCTTCCAGAGGATAAGGCAGGGGAAGAGGTGAACCTGCTTGCTCTTCATTAATTCCTAAATAAATATCTAATCTGTAATATTTTGTTATATCTCTGCTCAGTTACAATTGCAACATGGGGCTTCAAGTGTCTATTACTGTGGAACACCAATATCCATGCATTTTAGTTACGTCTAAATGCCACACCAATGAATGTGAATGTCTGTTCAGGTAATTAGTATCCATGGCAGCATGTTGTGCTTTGTCGGCACATTCTTGCATGTGTGAGGTCGCATATGATGAAGCACCGAATGCTCATTATATTCTTATCTGCTCTGTTCTTCTATGGACATATGTAAGATGTACCTTATTTCCTGGTATTTCCTGAGATTCTGGACTGATTTTTTGATAGTGACTATTATGTAAAAAATGTTTTCAGTTGCTGTTTAGTATGGATGCCTCCATGGTTGCATAGGCATCCATGGTTCTGCAAGGAGGTTATCTACGCCGTTCTGTTTTCTATAGATGTCTAATTAGGTAAGCAATCACACATGGTCCAGTTACTTGTTTGTTTCTTTTGATCATCTTGATGTTGAGTTGTGGGTTTACACATTTTTCGTTGAAATTTTTATATGTGTATCCAGTTGTTTTTGGATGGTCTATGATTTTGTTTGTGTTTAGTTTACACATCTCTCCGAGGATCTTGCTACCCAGCTGTATTGCTATATTTCCCATAATACGGAATTAATTGTGTTTGTACTGTTTTGGCAGCCCTAACAGATAGACAGAGGTCTCTACTGGCTCAGAATACTTGACATGAGGCACGTGTAAAATTGATTGTCTCTGGTTACTCTCGTGATCTGTATCCAGAGGGCAAGTCAGGTCTTGGAATGCTGAGGCGAGACTTTCCATGGCCTCTGTTTTTCTTGCTAGGTGGATTACACATTACTTCCTTGGATGTTTAAAGATTATTATATCCTTGCTCCCCTTTTTATCGGCAAGCATTATCTCATCTTCTGGTAACTTGAGTAAGATGCAACACACTAATGCTTTCTTAGTCTGGTTTGTTCTTGCAAAAATAATTGAAGTGTGCGTAAAGTCAGCATGGAAACACTAAAGAGAAGTTTCATACGTACTAATAGCTGGAGTGATTTCATACCTGTAGTAACCGTCTTAGAATAAATAAGTTTCAGCTATTTCTAAAGATATTAGACCATAAGATTATTCTTAAGTAAAGATGTTTCATGCTTCTGTTTCTGCAATATGTCTAAGAGTATATGATTTCATTTTCCTTCTTTCCCAGTTATAAATTTATTGGCATCAAAGTAGAGCTTCAGGTTTATGGTTTAGTATATCATTGCAAAGTAGTTTATGGCTCAGTATATCACTGCAGGTTCCTTACACCGTCAAATTTCAATGTTTTTGTATTTTTGTCGATGGAACCATGTTCTTTGACTATGAAGTAGCATATATTTATTTTCTTATCAATTCTAATCCCTTTTTGATGCATTGTTGGTTTGCTATCAAACTCTCAAAAAAGGAAAAACAACTTTACTTTGGTTTTTTGAGAACCTTCCTGTAGAGTACCTCGACAGAGACAAATATGCGGTCAAGGATATATTCGATGGATTTTCATGCCAAACTTGGAGGATATTTTTGCAGGTTCATTGCTTGCATTGTTGTTTTCTTACTTTCTATTATTCAAGACAATATCTTCCTAGCATTGCTCTATAAATTTTAATCCACCTTTTTGTTCTTTGAATTATCATGGCGTACTCATCATGTCTAATCCAAGCAAGGGCCTTCATGTTTGCAGATAGTTTGGTACCCTCGTGGTTATTTTTGTGGTAATTTTCCTTCTATTCATTATTTCGTAACCATCTACTGCAGCTCAGCTATTGTCCAGCTGCTGACCTTATGGTGAGTGGTTGATGGTGCATGTTTTCCTATTAGTTTCTCTCTATGCCAATGTCTAAATTTTATCTTGCCGTTTTGCATTTCTACAGGCCTTTCATTCTCACTGTGATTCCCCGAGATGTGCTATTAGTAGGCATCCACTTTATAATAAAAATTTGGCAGTCAACTTGAAAAGAGTCATTTATCTAGTTAGACCAACCTTCCTTGCTTTTGCAACTAATACTTTATGGCTGACACTATAGTCTATACCTGCCAAATATTTACACGTTAGTATAACGAGAAAGTCAAATGATCGTTCCATGTTGGTTAGCCGTGATAAATAAAATTTCTAGAGTAGCAGATGATTCGTGTCAGGTTTCTTTTAGAGATTGAAATATGTCTTGACTCTGAAATAAGTAGTACAACGTTCAGTTCTGCATAGGTGAAAGCATACTGTGCAAAACCGGACAGCCTTCTAAAGCTCTGAACCTACTATTTGTTTTTGTTTTTTGCAGTTAACTACTACCTGTTGTCTGATCAGTATCCCCTTTTTATACTCTGTATATGCTTTCTACTTACTAGGAAAAATGCGTGAGAACGATGGCCTAGAGGATGTGAATTGCACTCAAATATATGTAGGTTTCTTGCCAAACTAACTGCCACTATTATATTTTAGGTGCTTCTTCTGTAACTTAGTGTATTTTCCTAGCTCTTCTCATTTCCTGGCGAACTTTTTAGTCTGTACAGTTGAATCGTTGGAAGTTGTTTTCTACTATCTATAGAGGCTTTATCCAAACTATTAGCTGCCTGACTTGCTTTTTCGAAATACACCGTCCTGATAGACATTTCCATGGGATGTTAGAAAAATATATGTGAATTTGCATAAATTTTCTAAATTCCTATCTTTACTTATCCATGCTTCCCCATAGATAAATAGCAGGCTCAACAAAAATGAATGTTCTCTTTTGTTCAAATTTCAAGAAAGTGTGCTTCACGCTTCTGTTTCTGCAATATGTTTCGGAGTGTATGATTTGATTTTCCTAGTTTCCCAGTTACAATATTGTGTACTTCATTCCTAGCTTTGCTTTAGGAAATAGGTGTGCAGGTTATCGAAAGCTCCATTTTTCTCCATTATATAGATTATATAGCTTTGTGGTCGAAGGTAGGTTGTCACACAGGGGATTTTGCTTGTGAAAGTTACATACAGCCATGAGTCCCTAACAAAATAACCGAAGCTCATGTTAAATGGATCAGGGAACCTCGACCATTTTTCTGAAACATGTCTCAGCTCATGTTCCGACTTTCTACACTACTATGTACTTCATTCTTACCTTCCCTTTTGGAAATTACATTCTTTCTTTTCCCTCACAAACTTGCTAACGATATTGGCAAAGTAATCCCCACTTCAGATTTCCCATTGAATGAATAACTAATTTAGATTGTTCAAAAATTTTAGGTCAAGAGCCATGAATAGGAGCAAGTCATCACACTCTAGCTCTGAGAAGGAAAGGATATGAAGACAAAGATATATGAGTGTTGTGCTCCGACGCAAAAACATTTTGCGTGTAATAATGAACTATGATTTACCACAATCTCTCCAAAACAGACCTACCTATTACCAGTATGTTGCTTGATTTTGTATTAGGAAGTATGACTCAGTCATATATATTTACATTCACGTTGTTTAGTTATGGTTCGTATGCATGAAAATACCTTTTAAATCGAGCTTGAAAATTCTTATGTTCGGTGAAATTGCACCTAGCACTTTAGACATCATAATCGTAAATGGTCGCTAAAGAGTTTGAATTGGTAAAGTGGTTGCATCGCTGTTAGAGGTCTGGAATATTCCTCCATGCTAAAACCTAATTTAATTTTGAAAACACTTTGTGTTTGAAATGGAAATTGTGTTTTTTGGTGTAATGGGCCATTTGTGTAACCATGCACGCAGAGAAATCAGAAATAATAAGAAAGGAGAAATCTCACCAGTTGAGTATGCTTCTCTTGCCCAAATGAGGAACCCAGGAAGAAAAGGGGATAAGTAGGCACTATGTATGTAGGCGTGACTCCGAAAGGCCAAACAAAGGATTATTCCTGGACCGGGCTAGGTAGCATATGTATCTTTCACATACCTATGTCTCCATATGCACAACACATAGATGTTTTTTTGTGCACATGGTAAATAAAAATTTATTTCAAACACTGCTAAAAAAATACATCCTTAACTGGTCTATAGATATTATACAAACATGCTTTTTTTCAAACTCAGATTTCTCATCGCGATAAACATATTTTTAACTAAGAATAATGCTTCCTTAGCTCCTCTATGCATGTTATAGAAATATGAATTTTTCTAAACTCAAATTTCCCATAGTGATAAACATATTTTCAATATAGCATGACTTAACACATGGGCTTTCTATTACCAACATCGAATATATCCTTGCAAAATGAAACTATTTTCATCGACAACATGTCTTTAGCGGGTCTCTGCGCCATTTGGCGCAACGGGTCAACTAGTTTAAAACAATAATGAGGCTAGCCAACTCACCTCCAGAAGGCTCCCCCGATTGGGGCCTCGTTGGCCATTCGATCTGCCCCTCCAACTCAGTTGCACCGTTGGATCTTCACTTGCAGTTAAATCATTTTCACCTCACAGTCATTTTAGTGCCCAATGACAAGTGGGCTCGTCTCACGCTTGCAGTGGCTGGGTCAGAGCGGGTCATTTTCGGCCGGTTGAGCCTTTCCTCGCGTGCCCCATGTCACGCGTCCTGTGGCTTGCCTGGGGCTGGAGCGAGGAGCCCATTGGGCACGACCGCACCAACCCTAGCTCCCGATCTAGAGCCACGCACTCCTCCCTCCCCCTCTCACAGTCGCCACACCCCATTCCTCTCTTCCTCCTATTTCAGTGTTTCGAAGAAAAGGAATATCAAACGGAGTCCAAAAGACCTGAAACTCCACCGAACCTGATTTTGGACCAGAAGAAGACCATGGATTATCGGGAGCTCGCCAGGGGAGTCCCGGGCTGCCCACGAGGGTGGGGGGGCGCGCCTACCCCCCTGGGGCACGCCCCCTACCTCGTGGACAGCCCGGAAGTCCACCGACGTCCTCCCTACACCCATATATACTCTCGTACCCTAAAACTTCCAGAACGGAGATTAGATCAGAAGTTCCGCCGCCGCAAGCCGCTGTAGCCACGAGAAATCAATCTAGGCCCTCTCCGGCGCCCTGCCGGAGAGGGCAATCATCACCGGAGGCCATGGAGGAGGATCTCGGAGGGGCCATCGTCGCCGTGAAGGCCAAGGACCAGAGGGGGAAAGCCATGGAGGAGGAAGCACAAGTGGGAGAACCTCTTCTCCTCTCTCTTGGTGGCACCGGAGTGCCATCGGGAGGGGAATCATTGCCGCGGTGATCGTCTTCATCAACATCACCATCCTCATCTCTTTTATGCGGTCCACTCTCCCACACCCCGCTGTAATCCCTACTTGAACATGGTGCTTTATGCCACATATTATGATTCAATGATGTGTTCCATCTTATGATATTTTGAGTAGATATCTTTTGTCCTTGAGTTGATTGATGATCTAGATTGGTACGAGTTGTATGTTTTATTATTGGTGCTGTCCTATGGTGCCCTCCGTGTCGCGCAAGCGTGAGGGATTCCCGCTGTATGGTGTTGCAATACGTGCATGATTCACTTATAATGGGTTGCGTGAGTGACTGAAACACAAACCCGAGTAAGGGGGTTGTTGCGAATGCGATAAAAGAGGACTTGATGCTTTAATGCTATGGTTGGGTTTTACCTTAATGAATCTTTAGTATTTGCGGATGCTTGCTAGAGTTCCAATCATAAGTGCATATGATCCAAGTAGGAAAAGTATGTTAGTTTATGCCTCTCCCTCATATGAAATTGCAATGACGACTATCGATCTTGTTAACAATTGCTTAGGACAATTCCGCACACCGATCCACCATTATTCCACACTCGCTATTTATAATATTTAGTATTATATTATAACTTTATGATAACAGCACCTACTTTTATATTTTAGCTCTCCTATATCATACAAAGTTATCCTCTCTATACCCACAACACAATTTTGTTTCTTGCTTCTAGTTGGAAGCAAACGTTCGGTGCACGTAGAGTCGTATGAGTGGAAGATAGGGCTTGAGGGAATATTGATCTTACGTTTAGCTCCTTGTGGGTTCGAAACTCCATACTTATCACTTCCACCTTTGGGAATTGCTACGATGATTCCTTGCACTTGGGGATTATCAAGCTCTTTTCTGGCGCCGTTGCCGGGGAGCAATAGCGTGGGGTTGATATTCTCGTGTGTGCTTGTTTGCTTTCTTCACTAAGTAGATTTTGTTTTTCCTTTTCGTTTATGTTTAGTTGTGGGTGAAACATACAAAAAATATTTAAAATAATGAAAATACAAAAAAAATTACTTGCCTTTCATGCCTAAAAAGTTTTTCGAAAAGAGAAGTGATTGGAAGGTTTTGCATTGAAGAAGTGAGGGTCGACCTTGAGCACTTGTGTTCATGCTCACGGAAACAATGTAGAATTTTTCATGGAAGTTTCTCTGTAAATAATTATCCCCTTGTATATATTCATTGTATTATAAAAATAAATGTGCCAAGCTTTGGTTTTAGGATGATTAGATTGCTTGTTTGCGTTGTGCAAAACAAAAACAGAAACTTTGGTTGTAGTGCGAGAATTTACATTTTTTACTGGAAAGTCAAATGGGTCTGAAACTTTTTGAACATTACTTCAGTACAAAATTTTCAAATTTTAAAATTTATTTCATAATTTTTGGAGTTACATAAGTTTACTAAACTTCCAGATTACTACAGACTATCCTGTTCTTGACAGATTCTGTTTTTCATGTGTTGTTTGCTTATTTTGATGCATCTATGGCTAGTATGCACGCTATGAACCATAGAGAAGTTGGAATACAGTAGGTTTAACACCAATATAAACAAATAATGAGTTAATTACCGTACCTTAAAGTGGTAGTTTGCTTTATTACACTAACGGATCTCACAAGTTTTTGTTTAAGTTTATGTGAATGAAGTGTTTGAAGAACAAGGAGTTACCGATGTGAGAAGAATAAAGAGAGACAAGAGTTCAAGCTTGGGGATGCCCAAGGCACCCCAAGTAAATATTTAAAAGGATACTCAAGCATCTAAGCTTGGGGATGCCCCGGTTGGCATCCCATCTTTCTTCTTAAACAAATATCGGTATACCTCGGTTTTTGTTTTGTTCACATGATTTTTGTCCTTTGTGTTTTTATTTTTCTTTAAGAATAATGCTAGTATGAGATATCTCTTCATTGATTTAGAGAATACTTCATGTGCTTCACTTATATCTTTTAAGTATGATCTTATAGAATTGCTCTTTGTGCTTCACTTAAATCATTTGAGTATGGTTTTATAGAATGCTTTGTGCGCTTCACTTATATATTTTGAGCTTGAACATTGGTTAGTCCATATTAATTGTAGAATGCTCCATGAACTTCACTTATATATTTTGGAGTATTAATAATACTATAATTTAAAGTGGGTTTGGAAGAGTGTCAACTTTAGGAATTAGTGATCCCACTATCTTGGAGGGTGTTGAATCTTCGTACGATACTTATGAAAGTGGATTTGGAAGAGTGTCAACTTTAGTTAGTATTCCACTATTTTGGAAGAGGTTCCAATTGAGTATGAGAACAAGTTTCTATCTATGATACTACTGAAAATTATTATGAGGGAGGAATATGTGCTTGTAGGAGTTGCAATAATATCAAGTTTCCTCTCTATGTACTTAAAGTTTTGAAGTTATACTTGTTTTGCATTCCTATGCTAGTTGACTTTTGTTCCTATAATTTGTGTGCTCACAAAACCCCTAGGAATAGTAAGTGAGTTATATTTAAATGTGCTAGTCATATTCTTCATGATGCTCTCTTGTGTTTAAACTCTTTTCTTTTATGTGAGCATCATTGAAATCATCATGCCTAGCTAAAAGGCATTAAGGAAAACCGCTTGTTGGGAGACAACCCAATATTTATCCTTACTGTTTTTTTGTGTGTCCACATGATTAAGCTACTGTAGTAATCATGTTTTATGCTTTTTGTTTCAATAAAGTGCCAAGTAAGACCTTTGGGAAGACTTGGGTGAAAGTTAATGTGATCTTGCTGTAAAAAACAGAAACTCTACACTCACGAGATTAGCTGTCATTTTTTACAGAAGAGTGCTTTTGAGTTGATTATTTGCATAAGATTAATAGATAAATTCCTCACGTCCACCAATTTATTTCATAATTTTTGGAGTAGTAGAAGTATGGTTATTGTTCAGATCATTACAGACTGTTCTATTTCTGACAGATTCTGTTTTCATTGCATAGTTTGCTTGTTTTCTAGTTTCTATGGATTATATTTCTCAATATAAATTGTAGAAATGATGGTACAGTAGTCATTATGTGAAAACAATTATTAACCTTGTCTTTTACAGTACGAAAGTGCATGGTTTACTCTTTATCATACTATCCTATCTCACGAAGTTCCATTAAGTTTTGTGTGATTGAAGTTTTCAAGTTTTGGGTGAGATATCGATATGAGGAGAATAAGGAGTGGAAATACCCTAATCTTGGGGATGCCCAAGGCACCCCAAGATAATATTCAAGGAAGACTCAAGCGCCTAAGCTTGGGATGCCCCGGAAGGCATCCCCTCTTTCGTCTTCAAAACTATCGGTATACCTTACTCGGAGCTATATTTTTATTCGTCACATGATATGTGTTTTGCTTGGAGCATCATTTTCTTTTGTTAGAATTTTCTTTCTGTTATTTAGAATAGTGTTTTGCATTTTTAGTTTCAATAAAAATGTCAAGGATAGCCTTTACCATGCTTATTTTGCAAGTATACATGTTGCTGTTTGAAAACAGAAAGTTTACTGCTGTTGCAAAAAATCCTAATAATGTTGAAAACAGAATGTGCTATAATGTTGAAACCTTTTGCATAATAAGATCTGATAAATTTAATACAGTGGTAATTTTCTTTCATAATTTTTGGAGTTAGGTAAGTATGATGAATCTTGCATTCTTTACAGACTATACTGTTTTGGCAGATTGCTGTTATAGTTGCATTATTTGCATATGTTTGCTTGTTTAATGATTCTATTTTAGGATAGGAGCATTAAATATGAAGAGACATTTAGTATGAAATGTTGAATAATAATTTTAGTGTTTTGTTACAGTAGAAAATGCCAAGGTTTTGCATTGGTTTATACTAACCTATCTCACGAGTTCTTGTTGAGTTTGGTGTGGATGATGCTTTTGATAAAAAGAGAAACCATGATATGAGAGTTATTAAGGATATATAAAAGTTAAAGCTTGGGGATGCCCAAGGCACCCCAAGATAATATTCCAAGAAGTCTCAAGCATCTAAGCTTGGGGATGCCCCGTTAGGCATCCCACCTTTCTTCTTTAACAACTATCGGTTAGTATCGGTTGAGCCTAAGTTTTTGCTTCTTCACTTGAGTTGTGATATCCTTGCAATGTAATTTTATTTTGTTTTACTTGCTATTTGTATAAAATCATTGGATCTGAATTATTGAATTGAAAAAAGGGACCCTCCCATGGCTAGTTAATTATTTGACTACTCAGTGTCCTTCACTCATATCTTTTGAAGTAGTTTGTCATTTACTCATGTGCTTCATGTATATCCTATGAGTAAATGGGGGAATGAATTGAATGTCATAAATCTTAATTTTTATATGTTTCATATGCTTATAACATGGTTAGTGATGACTTCACACATAGAAAGTATGAGGCATAAAAGTTGTTGAGAGTTGGCGAACGTAGTTTTGGTCATCATGGCAATTAATAGGAAGTAACAAGGAAAGAGAGGTTCACATACAAATATATTATCTTGGACATCTTTTATGATTGGGAGCACTCAATAAGTATGACATGCTAAAAGAGTTGACGTTAGACAAGGAAGACAACGTAATGGTTTATGTTTTCCGACGTCTCAGTTAAAGTATATTGTCATTGACCTTCCAAACATGCTGAGCTTGTATTTCCCCCTCATGCTAGCCAAAATTCCTTGCACAAAGTAGAGATACTACTTGTGCTTCCAAATACCCGTAAACCCAGTTTTGCCATGAGAGTCCACCATACCTGCCTATGGATTGAGTAAGATCCTTCAAGTAAGTTGTCATCGGTGCAAGCAATACAAATTGCTCTCTAAATATGTATGACTTATTAGTGCAGAGAAAATAAGCTTTATGCGATCTTGTTGTGGAAGTAATAAAAGCGACGGACTGCATAATAAAGGTCCACATACAAGGGGCAATATAAAGTGACGTTCTTTTGCATTAAGATTTTGTGCATCAACCCTAAACGTGCATGACAACCTCTGCTTCCCTCTGCGAAGGGCCTATCTTTTACTTTATGTTTTTACTTTATGCTTGAGTCAAGGTGATCCTCACCTTTCCCTTTTTCCTTTTATCCTTTGGCAAGCTCCTCGTATTTGAAATATCATGATATATATACCCAATTGGATGTAAGTTAGCATGAGCTATTATTGTTGACATCACCTAAAGGTGAATACGTTGGGAGGCAACACAATAAGCCCCTATCTTTCTCAGTGTCCGGCTGAAACTCCATAACCACAAGTATTGCGTGAGTGTTAGCAATTGTAGAAGACTATATGATAGTTGAGTACGTGGACTTGCTGAAAAGCTCTATCCTTGACTCTTTCTGATGTTATGATAAATTGCAATTGCTTCAATGACTGAGATTATAGTCTGTTAGTTCTCAATGAAGTTTCTGAACCATGCTTGATATTGTGAATAGATTGTTACTTGATCATGAAAAGTTTTATGAGATAAGCCACTATTATGACACATATTGATGCTAGAAAAAGTGATTGGAATTATCATTGATCAAACTTAAGCACTTACTAGCATTCCGCATCAAAAGTTATCTTTTTATCATTTACCTACTCGAGGACGAGCAGGAATTAAGCTTGGGGATGCCTGATACGTCTCCAACGTATCTATAATTTTTGATTGCTCCATGTTATATTATCTACTGTTTCGGGCAATATTGGGCTTTATTTTCCACTTTTATATTATTTTTGGGACTAACCTATTAACCGGAGGCCCAGCCCAGAATTGTTGTTTTTTGCCTATTTCAGTGTTTCGAAGAAAAGGAATATCAAACGGAGTCCAAAAGACCTGAAACTCCACGGAACCTATTTTTGGACCAGAAGAAGCCCGTGGAGTACTGGAAGCTAGCCAGAGGAGTTTCGGGCTGCCCACGAGGGTGGGGAACGCGCCCCCCCTACCTCGTGGACAGCCCGGAAGTCCACCGACGTCCTCCCTGCACCCATATATACTCTCGTACCCTAAAACTTCCAGAACGGAGATTAGATCAGAAGTTCCACCGCCGCAAGCCTCTGTAGCCACGAGAAATCAATCTAGGCCCTCTCCGGCGCCCTGCCGGAGAGGGCCATCATCACTGGAGGCCATGGAGGAGGATCTCGGAGGGGCCATCATCGCCATGAAGGCCAAGGACCAGAGGGGGAAAGCCGTGGAGGAGGAAGCACAAGGGGGAGAACCTCTCCTCCTCTCTCTTGGTGGCACCGGAGTGCCATCGGGAGGGGAATCATCGCCCATGGTGATCGTCTTCATCAACATCACCATCCTCATCTCTTTTCGCGGTCCACTCTCCCACACCCCGCTGTAATCCCTACTTGAACATGGTGCTTTATGCCACATATTATGATCCAATGATGTGTTGCCATCTTATGATGTTTTGGGTAGATATCTTACATCCTTGAGTTGATTGATGATCTAGATTGGTACGAGTTGTATGTTTTATTATTGGTGTTGTCCTATGGTGCCCTCCGTGTCGGCATAGCGTGAGGGATTCCGCTGTAGGGTGTTGCAATACGTTCATGATTCACTTATAGTGGGTTGCGTGAGTGGTGAAACACAAACCCGAGTAAGGGGGTTGTTGCGTATGGGATAAAAGAGGACTTGATGCTTTAATGCTATGGTTGGGTTTTACCTTAATGAATCTTTAGTATTTGCGGATGCTTGCTAGAGTTCTAATCATAAGTGCATATGATCCAAGTAGGAAATGTATGTTAGTTTATGCCTCTCCCTCATATGAAATTGCAATGACGACTATCGAGCTTGTTAACAATTGCTTAGGACAATTCCGCACACCGATCCACCATTATTCCACACTCGCTATTTATATTATTTAGTATTATATTATATTCTAACTTTATGATAACAGCACCTACTTTTATATTTTAGCTCTCCGATATCATACAAAGTTATCCTCTTTATACCCACAACACAATTTTATTTCTTGCTTCTAGTTAGAAGCAAACGTTCGGTGCACGTAGAGTCGTATGAGTGGCAGATAGGGCTTGAGGGAATATTGATCTTACCTTTAGCTCCTTGTGGGTTCGACACTCCATACTTATCACTTCCACCTTTGGGAATTGCTACGATGATTCCTTGCACTTGGGGATTATCAATCTCTGCGTCGGCCGCAGCGCGAGAGGAGCAGTGGCGGCAGAGATGCTCCGATGGCGGCGTCGAGTTCTGCGGCGGCGCTGGGTGCGAGCAACCGAAGCGAGGCGGCTACTCCGGGCCCCCATCTGGGGTTTGGTTCAGGCGCCAGCGACTTTTGTCTATGATGCAGGGCGAGATGGGGTTCGTCGTCACCACAGCCGACCACCTCCCGTTGATAGGGCCCATGACGGCAGCCGGGTCAGGCCAGGGCAGAACAATTGGAGGCCATGAAGGGCACGGCTGCTGCTGGCGGAAGTAGCAGGGTTTGAAGGAGCGGCAGATGTGGGCAGGGTTGCAGTTGGGGAAGGCTCGCCGGCTGGGGGATGGTCATATCAAGAGGTATCTCTCGGCGGGCTGGACCATGTTTTGCTTCCTGTTGTCTTCTCTCTTTTGGGATTTCTCATCTTTTTTTCGTTTTTTACAGCTTGAGTTAAGGAGCCACGCTTGACAACTTGGCGTGAGCTACTTTGGTCCAGCGGCTACCAATGTTCCTTTTTTACTTCAGAATTATAAAATCATTTTGCCTTTCTAGAATAAGATGGAGAAAGGTCCAAACAATCTTTCAAGGTATTTACTTTTGTCGTTTCTCTCTGAAATTGCTCTTTTGGGATCTGTTCTATGCATGCCTATTATCAAGCCAGTAGAATGGGGTGGTTAGATGTGATTATTTTCGAGGATTGAAATTGAAGGAGAGACATCTGTTCCACATCAGTTGGACAATAAATATGCATCACTTGATATCATTGTGATTTTGCACCTCACCATATTTTTGAAGTAAAGTTTTTAATCAAGTTCAACTCTATCATCCACAAATAGTTGCCTGCTTAAATCTAATTCCTTTTTCTGGTAGGTGCGAAAATAGTATGATATCCCTGGTAGACGAGCACTCATTTGGTTGACCCATGTTATTTCAGTCCGGCGCTCGTTCCCTCTACCAAGATTGACCAAATGAGTGTTCTGCTAAAGTAAAAGTCATAAGACTAAAATAACATGGGTCAACCTTTGTATGTCTGCCAGTGCTACAAACTATTTGGATGAGAGATCTGAAAATACATAGCACATCGTATGTCCACAGTTGTGATGATGGTAGGTGCAGAGTCTTGTCCTGTTCATTACATAAATTGAAAGCATGTAGAGCTTCAGGTTTATGGTTCAGTATATCATTGCAAAGTAGTTTATGGCTCAGTATATCACTGCAGGATCCTTACACCATCAAATTTCAATGTTTTTGTATTTTTGTCGATGGAACCATGTTCTTTGACTATAAAGTAGCAGAGATTTCTTCTCTTATCAATTCTAATCCTTTTTTGATGCATTGCAGGTTTGCTATCAAACTCTCAAAAAAGGAAAAAACTACTTTACTTTGTTTTTTGGAGAACCTTCCTGTAGAGTACCTCGACAAAGACAAATATGCGATCAAGGATATATTTGATGGATTTTCACGCAAAACTTGGAGGATATTTTTGCAGGTTTGTTGCTTGCTTTCTTGTTTTCTTATTTTCCGTTCTTCAAGACAATATCTTCCTAGCATTGCTCTATAAATTTTAATCCACCTTTTTGTTCATTTGATTATCATGGCATACTCATCTTGTTTAATCCAAGCAAGGGCCTTCATGTTTGTAGATAGTTTGGTGCTCTCATGGTTATTTTTGTAGTGATTTTCCTTCTATTCATTATTTGGTAACCATCTACTTCAGCTCAGCTATTGTCCAGCTGCTGACCTTATGGTGAGTGATTGATGGTGCATGTTTTCCTATTAGTTTCTCTCTATGACAATTTTTGAATTTTATCTTGCCGTTTTGCATTTCTACAGGCCTTTCATTCTCACTGTGATTCCCCGAGATGCGCTATTAGTAGGCATCCACGTTCTAATAAAATTTTGGCAGTCAACTTGAAAAGAGTAATTTATCTAGATACAACAACCTTCCTTTCTTTTGCGAATAATACTTTATGGTTGACACTATAGTCTATTCCTGCCAAATATTTACACGTTAGTATAACCAGAAAGTCAGATGATCGTTCCATGTTGGTTAGTCGTGATAAATAAAAATTCTAGAGTAGCAGATGATTCATTTCAGGTTTCTTTTACAGATTGAAATATGTCTTGACTCTGAAATAAGTAGTACAACGTCCGGTTCTGCATAGCTGAAAGCATACTGCGCAAAATGGGACAGCCTTCTAAAGCTCTGAAACTACTATTCGTTGTGTGATCTGTATCCCCTTTTCATACTCTGTATATGCTTTCTACTTACTAGGAAAAAATGCATGAGAACGATAGCCTAGAGGATGTGAATTGCACTCAAATATATGCAGGTTTCTTGCCATACTAACTGTGCCACTATTGTATTTCAGGTGCTTCTTTTGTAACTTAGTTTATTTGGCTCTTCTCATTTCTTGGCGAGCTTTTTAGTTTGTACAGTTGAATCGTTGGAAGTTGTTCTCTACTATCTATAGAGGTTTTATACAAAGTATTTGCTACCTGACATGCTTTTTTGAAATATACCGTCCTGATAGACATATTTCCATGGGATTTTAGAAAAATATATGTGAATTTGCATACATTTTATAAATTTCTATCTTTACTTATCCATGCTTCCCCATAAATAAATAGCAGGATCAACAAAAATGAATGTTCGCTTGTGTTCAAATTTCAAGGAAGTGTGCTTCACGCTTCTCTTTCTGCAATATGTTTAAGAGTAAATGATTTGATTTTCCTACTTTCTCAGTTATAATACTGTGTACTTTGTTCCTAGCTTTGCTTTAGGAAATAGGTATGCAGGTTATCGAAAGCTCCATTTTTCTCCATTATACAGATTATATAGCTTTGTGATCGACTATAAGTTGTCACATAGGGGATGTTTCTTGTGAAAGTTATATACAGCCATGTGTCCCTGACAAAATAATCGTAGCTCATGTCAAAAGGATCAGGGAACCTCAACCATTTTTTCTGAATCATGTCTCAGCTCATGTTCCTACTTTCCCAGCTACACTACTATGTACTTCATTCTTACCTTCGCTTTTGGAAGTTACATTCTTTCTTTCCCCTCATAAACTTGCTAACGATATTCGCGAAGTAATCCCCACTTCAGATTTCCCATTGAATGAATAACTAATTTAGATTGTTCAAAAATTGTAGGTCAAGAGCCATGAATAGGAGCAAGGCATCACACTCCAGCTCACGAGAAGAAAAGGATATGAAGACAAAGATAGATGAGTGTTCTGCTTCATAAAAACATTTTCGTGTAATAATGAACTATAATTTACCACAATCTCTCTAAAACAGGCCTACCTATTACCAGTCTGTTGCTTGCTTTTGTATTAGGAAGTATGACTCAGTCATATATATTTGCATTCACGTTGTTTAGTTATGGTTTGTATAAATGAAAATACCTTTTTAATCGAGCTTGAAAATTCTTTAGTGTAGTGAAATTGTATCTAGCACTTTGTGAAGGGCAAATGAAACACATTTTGAATAACTCTTTAGTCTAAATTGACACCTTGTGCCATTAGACATCATAATCATAAATGGTTGCTAAAGAGTTTGAATTGGTAAAGTGGTTGCATCCGCTGTTACAAGTCTGGAATGTTCCTCCGTGCTAAAACCTAATTTAATTTTGATAACACTTCGTGTTGGAAATGGCATTGTGTTGTTTGGTGTAATGGGTCATTTGTGTAACCATGTATGTAGAGAAATCCGAAATAATAGGAAAGGAGAAATCTCATCAGTTGAGTATGCTTATCTCGCCCAAATGAGGAACCCAGGAAGAAAAGGGGATAAGTAGGCACTGTGTATGTAGGCCTGACTCTGAACGGGCCACACAAAGAATTGTTCCTGCACCGGGCTCAGTAGCATATGTACCTTTCACATACCTATGCCTCCATATGCACAACCTAGAGAGGTTTTTTTGGGGCACATGAAAAATAAAAGTTTATTGCAAACACTGCTGAAAAGTACATCCTTAATTGGTCTATAAATATTATACAAATGTGTTTTTTTTAACTTGGATTTCTGGTCGTGATAACCATATTTTTAACTAAAAAGAATGCTTCCTTAGCTCATCTATGCATGTTATCGAAATATGATTTTTTTCTAAAACTCAAATTTCTCATCGTGATAAACATATTTTCAATATAGTGTGACTTAACACATGGGCTTTCTAATACCAATATCAAATATGTCCTTGCAAAATGAAACTATTTTCATCGACATCGTGGCTTTAGCGGGTCTCTGCGCCATTTGGCACAACTGGTCAACTAGTAATCTATATGCATGCTATGCGACAAACAAATGCAGTTCTCAAATGCATCAAACCGACCAGACTCTATACTACTGCATTCTAACGCTCGCGCGAACTAGGGCGTCCTACAGCCAGACCTGCTCTTATAACAAGCCTTGTGGCACCCCGACTTAGAGAAACCAGAACGCCCCGTATTCCAGCCCAGAGATCAAGGAGAAGTCTTCTGGAATACGACACTGCTTAGCATAGAACAAATCAGCTCTTTATTACAATCTATATGGATACAAGGGATTACATCGTCATGGCGACACTACGCCTGCCAAGGTTGCTCCATGCAAGCAGAAGAACAACACGATGCAGCGGAATGACTCTAGCAGCGGAACAGTCACGACGGTGATGAACTCCACTCCGCAGGGACTCTGGCTGTGATGCTTATCCTAGCTCGCAAACAAGGGATCCACAGCAAACAAGCAATCAAATCCGGCATGACCTGCAAACTGGCATGACACGCCAGGTCATTACATTGAATTTACTTGCAAGCTCACAACAACCAAGAGCAATCAAGACAGACAACAACATGGCAATTATAGGTTAACAGGGATTAACATGATACTATCAATCAATCATAGCATGAACAAGATGAACATGATACAGCTAGCACAATATGAGCATGGCATGAACATATGAACATGATGATATTAGCCTGCAACATGATGACCCTATCATGCACCAACTTACTCTGCTCAGGTTACCTCGTAACCATCACATGCACAAGCTTACCATCACGGACATCACACGATCATCTCAGGATCCAATCAAGCTTGGTATTATAATACCGTAGTAATCATTACATGACCACAAGGAGCTTGACCTTTACCCGTGATTCTCACACAACATCACAAATATCCATCAACTCGGTATCCACGATACCTCAGTGATCCTCTCACGATCACATAAAAATCAACCAACTTCTCCCATCATCGAATCAAGGTTGTTATTAATCAGATTTATTATTATTACTGTTGACCCATAGTGTGACCAACTATGAACTGGGCCCATATACGCGGGCGTGGCTATCGATAGATTAAACACACACTATGCAGAGGTTAGTACACTGTACCCACACCACGGAACCCATTGCCTTGTCCTCCCATTCGGATGGACAAACGGCATTCGGAAGAAACAGATCTATTGCCATCACACTCTCCCAGCCACTCCGACAAACTCCCCTTTGGGCTAAGTCATGGGTGGCCCCGATGTTAACTCATGACATCCACCACCTACGTGGCCGGCCACCGTCGTGGCAAAAGAAAAACGGACCCAAACAGGGACAATGATCCTTACAACAACAACGGCACACAAGGCTTATGTCGTCCTACCCGGCCAAGGTAGCGCCCGCACATAACCTTCCCTCGTTGGAGGCACCGGCGAGAGGCATGACAATAGACCCAGTTAGGACCCCCCATGTGACGCCCGGATAATCAGGCTACAGTAAAACTCTCCTGATGATGCCATGTCATCTACGTTATTGTTGCTAATCAAGTGGTAGTTCCAAAAACATTGCAAATTCAAAAATGAATTAGTGACAAACACCCAAAGTTTTCAAAAGCCAAAACAAAAATGTTCGGTGGGTGCCAAATATTGCACTGGTAATTATTGTGGAGAAAACAAATTTTTAGAAAGTGCCTAAATATTTCAAAGTGACACAAAACAGAAAAGAAAAAGAAAGAAAAGAAAAGGAAAAAGACCCCCCCCCACTGGGCCAGGCGACCCAGCTCGCAGGCCATACCGGCCCATCTGGCCCAGCTGGCCACACCCGGCCCGGCTCCCCCTGCCGCGTCCCCTTCCCCTGTTCCCCCGACCGAGGTCGAGCAGTAGCGTCGCCACAGACCCCCTCGCCCGGCGAGGAGGATAAGGTCGCCACGCACTCGCCTCCTCGTTCCCATCTCCCACTCGCCCCCGCACGCCCTCTCGGTCCCTGCGCCTCTCCCACTCCCCTCCAGATCCACCTCGCCCTCTCCTTCCCCTCTGCATCCGAGCGCCACCGCCGCCATGGCTCCGGCCTAGCCACGACCACCGTGCCCACCTCGCCGCCCCACTGTGTCCTGAGGTCCGCCGTCGTCCACTGCTTCGAATAGTGCACCCCGTTGGAGCTGGGAGCCACCACAACGCTCGCGACGCCGCCGTCTTCGTCCTCTGCTCCGACGGGACTTGTCGCCGCTCTTCACCAACCCCGGCGACGCCCCTGCAGCTACTAAACCCCCAAGGGCCACCATGTGTGCCGCTCGGTGAGCGCCCGCTTCCTCCCCTCTCTCCCGCGCCCCCCTGGATAGCTGTCACCATAGCTCCCGAACGCTCCGCAGCGGACCTCGTCACCGACGAGTCTCCGGTGACCAAATGGTCACGGGCCCGCGCCGGGTGCGGTCACCACGCCCCATAGATCCTCCCTAGCCTCTCCATCTACCCGCTAGCTCGCGGTAGCTCTGTTTCCATCGAGCTCCCATACGCGTCGCCGCCCGCGCTCGTCGCCGGTAGCCGTCCGGTGACCCTTTGGTCCCGGGCTCGTGCCGTTGTGCTCGCGCACGCGCGAAGGCTTCGCCCCGCCCTTCTGTTTGCCCCGTAGCGCGCCGCCTCACCGTTGCCGTTGCTCGCCCGAAAGACCTCGCCGCCGATGAGCTCGATGCGCCCTTCTCCGGCCACCGCAGCTCGCCAGACCACCACCAACCGACGCGTCGTCGTCTTGCCGTTCTAACGCGCACGGCCGCGCTCGATTTGGTGCCCCGTAGGCGAATCCCGACGCACGCCGGCGTTCGGTCGCTGCGTGCGAGCTCACCGGAGCTACTCCGGCGGCTCCGCTGAGTTGGCGCACAGGGGCCCCACCCCCTGGGTCACTGCATGTGGGCCTAGGGGCCCCAGCTGGTCACGTTGACCAAGGCCAACTACGTTGATATGGCAGCTACTGCCACTGACATGCGGGCCCGCGTCATTTAAAACATTTTGTAAATAAGTAAAATGCTAATTATTTCATTAATTAAATTAATTAACTAAACAGTCACTGACTACTGGGTTCCACCCACTAATTAACCTATTTAGTTAGTCTAAACCCACTATTAGTGCCCCTGACAATGACATGTGGGTCCCACTGGACCCACCTGTCTGGTTTGACTGGTCAGCCGACCAGTTGACCAGCTGACATGAACATTGCATCATGCTGATGTCATACTTCCTTTTTGTTAAATAAGTAAATTCCAATAAATGATTTAAATCTTTAGAAAATCATATCTTTTAATCCGTTACTCGGATGAAAATACTTTCCACATGAAAGTTGCTCAGAACGATGAGACGAATCCAGATACGCATCCCGTTACTCCGCCACACACCCCTAGCATACCGAACACGCAACTTTCCCCCTCTGGCACCTCTACCCGAGAACGCGGAACCCCGGGGATACTTTCCCGGATATTTCCCCCCTTCGCCGGTATCACCTACTATCGCGTTAGGGCACGCCTAGCATCACGCATTGCTTTATCATGCATCATTATGCATCTATTTGCATTGTATTCATTATTTCTTCCCCCTCTTCTTCCGCTAGACACCGAGACCGACGCCGCCGCTACCCAGTACGACTACGGTGTTGACGACCCCTCTCTCTTGCCAGAGCAACCTGTCAAGCCCCCCCCCCCTTGATCACCAGATATCTCCTATTCTCTTCTATAATGCTTGCATTAGAGTAGTGTAGCATGTTACTGCTTTTCGTTATTCCTATCCTGATGCATAGCCTGTCCTTGCTACTACTGTTGTTACCTTTACCTGCAATCCTACATGCTTAGTCTAGGATGCTAGTATTCCATCAGTGGCCCTACATTCTTGTCCGTCTGCTATGCTATACTATCGGGATGTGATCACTTGGGAGGTGATCATGGGTATATACTATTTACTTTATACATGATACATGTGGTGACTAAAGTCGGGTCGGCTTGTGGAGCACCCGCGAGTGATTCACGGATTGGGGGCTGAAAGGACCTTTGTCCCAACGGCCCTCTGTGTGGATCTTTGTGGCGGAGCGACAGGGCGGGTTGAGACCGCCTGGGTGAGAGGTGGGCCTGGCCCTGTTCGGCGTTCGCGGATACTTAACACGCTTAACGAGATCTTGGTATTTGATCTGAGTCTGGCTACTGGCCTATACGCACTAACCAACTACGCGGGAACAGTTATGGGCACTCGGCGTCGTGGTATCAGCCGAAGCCTTCATGACGTCGGCCGGCCCAGGCGCGCCCGGTTTGGAACGTAAGCCTGCTCTTGTATTAAGGGGCTAGTTACGCTTCCGGCCACGCATAGCGTGCAGGTGTGCTAAGGGCGATGGGCCCAGACCCCTGTGCGTTTAGGTTTAGACCGGCACGCTGACCTCTCTGTTGGCCTAGGTGGGGCTGTGACGTGTTGATCTTCCGCGGCCGGGCATGACCCAGGAAAGTGTGTCCGGCCAAATGGGATCAACCGTGTTGGGCTATGTGGTGCACCCCTGCAGGGAAGTTAATCTATTCGAATACCCGTGATCTTCGGTAACAGGACGACTTGGAGTTGTACCTTGACCTTATGACAACTAAAACCGGATACTTAATAAAACACACCCTTCCAAGTCCAGATACAACCCGGTGGTCGCTCTCTAACAGGGCTACGAGGAGAGGATCGCCGGGTAGGATTATGCTATGCGATGCTTCTTGGAGGACTTCAATCTACTCTCTTCTACATGCTGCAAGACGGAGGCTGCCAGAAGCGTAGTCTTCGACAGGATTAGTTATCCCCTCTTATTACGGCATTCTGCGATTCGGTCCTTGATATGGCCCTTTACACATATACCCATGCATATGTAGTGTAGCTCCTTGCTTGCGAGTACTTTGGATGAGTACTCACGGTTGCCTTCTCCCCCTCTTTTCCCCTTTCCTTTCTACCTGGTTGTCGCAACCAGATGTCGGAGCCCAGGAGCCAGACGCCACCGTCGACGACGACTACTACACCGGAGGTGCCTACTACTACATGCAGCCCGTTGGCGACGACCAAGAGTAGTTTAGGAGGATCCCAGGCAGGAGGCCTGCGCCTCTTTCGATCTGTATCCCAGTTTGTGCTAGCCTTCTTAAGGCAAACTTGTTTAACTTATGTCTGTACTCCGATATTGTTGCTTCCGCTGACTCGACTATGATCGAGCACTTGTATTCGAGCCCTCGAGGCCTCTGGCTTGTATTATGATGCTTGTATAACTTATTTATGTTTTAGAGTTGTGTTGTGATATCTTCCCGTGAGTCCCTGATCTTGATCGTACATGTTTGCGTGCATGATTAGTGTACAATTGAATCAGGGGCGTCACAAGTTGGTATCAGAGCCGACTGCCTGTAGGAATCACCCTTCCACACTCCTTGGCCGAAGTCAAGTCTAGACATTACAAAACTTTAACTAAGATGGCTGTGTGCCTTACGAGCCCACGTCGCCATTGGGTGGTATTAGGATCTTTTATTCCTCGACCTATACTCTGGGACTCTGATCTCTCTTCTATTCGGGTTAAATTATTTTACTAATGCCGACTCTAGGTTCTCGTAACTACTTCCACCCGGAGAGCCCCTTACTCCAGATGATTACTTGGTGCACCGAAGGATTTCGAAGATACCCTCCGATGTTCTCTCGAGACTTTGAGCCTATTGCTTTTGCAATTCCCTACCACCGAAATATCCCTATGGATAAATACATACACTTGCTATTCTTACTTTTATTCCCAGTTGATCTTGTTATGACAAGATACCCTGAAATCCCCTCTATTGTTCTGAGAATATTTTGTGCCTACCGCCGTGCAGTTCCTTGCCGCATGAATACCCCTACAGTAATTACTCACGCTTGCCGAGTATCCGTTCGTCCAAAGTTGTTCATGTGTTTCTCAAAAATACATTCAAATACTACCTGATCTTCCGAAAATCCTGAGCAGCTTATTGCTCTTGAAATTCTTGCTTGCTTCATTATGGTTAATCCCATAAGTATAGTAATCTTATTGGCAGCCTTTGTCACTATCATTTTGAGTCGATTGATTCAATAGGTTGCGAATGCTCGAAATCCTCAATCAGATCCTAGAATTCATCCTTTCGGCTCAGACGTCATATTAAGCATGAGCTGGATTTCGACCAATCAAATTGTTGTCGATTTTACCCCTAAGCTTACTCAACTTATCCATCCCTAATCAGAGCGTTTGCTTCTGATCCTTTGATTGGGAAATCATAATTCCTTTACATGTGAGCTTTGAATTAGTCGGTTGCTTCTATAATCCAATGCCTCCGCATTGTTTCTTCCTCTGGTTGTGTGCCGCTACTCACATCAGCTCCGCTATGGACTATCGGATCCTTTTTGAAATAACATCCCACAGTGTCCTTTGTATACAAAAAACCTCGAGAAGTTCTTTCCCTGATACATAATGCCTTCGGTAAGTTGTATCCTCTCGTTTTGTCACCCATGCTCTACTATCGAGCTTGTGTTATTTACTATTGAAGCTTGTGGTATAAGTTCCCAAGATGCCCCTAAGGGTTGAACCTATGCCTTCCCAGATCCGGGTAAACCCGAGAACTATCACGAGTCATACCCTTCCGGTGTTCTACCAGATAAAATTCCAACACTATAGTTATATCAAAGCGAGAGGTGAATGAAATGATATGCATTAAAGAAGTGGGAGTCGACCTTGGACATTGTGTTCATGCCCATGAAAATGATGTAGACCGTCTCGGAAGCTTCTTGCAAAATGATTATCCAGCTATATGAGTCTTTCGGTATTCTTGAAATTGATTCCTTGCCGTTATGGTTCCGATCATGCTGTCCCGATCTAATATATCCGATGGGAATTCATTCCAGTGCCTCGTCCATTTTTGGCAAGGTTGAAGTATCTACTTTCATAGGTCAATGAACCAGTTCTACTTCTATCATGCTCTACCGTCGAGTATTACACTCTGGTATCTCGAGAATATCACTGAACTACATAACTTCTTGTGAGTTCTTCATCAACTATTATTTCTCGATGATTTCAATTTTCTCTGGGTTTTGAGTTGTTTGTCACTCAAAACACCGATAACTGAATCGAGTCCGTTCTACGGTTCAACTACTCTTTGTAATCCTTATTACCTGTGAGTTGTACTCGCTGATGTCATTCCCAACCGATTGGCTACATCATTATCGTCATGTTAAAGCTTAAAATGTGCTACCTGGTCCTTATTCTCGGAGCACCACTTTCAACGATGAGCTAAGCTCACGTCGATTTTCCTTGTCATATCATTTCACCTTGAACAGCAAGCTTAGTTTTGAGTTTGTGTCGTACCCGTGGTTCCAATAACCTTTTGCTTCATCATTCCTTTGACTTGGTGTCATCGCCGATCGATTACACATTCTTGAAACCTCTCGACAATTGTGTCGTGATCATCATGAACATTCTGAGCTCTTCTAGGATATCAATCAGATTCATGATGTGAAATACCATCCTTGCCCCTCGATGATTTGTGTTATCATCGGCAACATTCTTTCCTTCCCCTGACACAAACTTGTTCGTGTTTGGTGTTATACCTTGAGTTCCCTGCCATCCAGCAATTGTTTTTCTTTACTCGGAACATTTCCATCTCTTAAGTCATCAATGTTGTGAGAATTACACCACCTCTTAAGAATTTTTGAAACAGTGATGCTTCTCACCATCACCATTCTTTTCTTGGTCCCCGTGTTGAGTGAACTCTGTTGTGCAAATTTAATATCTCTAGCAACCCTTTTGATGTGACACTCCAAATTTTTTGTTGTTTTTGTTTTCAGCAAAAACCTTGCTTGGTTTGAAGAAGGTCATTTAAACCCTTATTAAAAACCTCTCTTCTGAGTTTTCTTCTCAAAAAGCATTTCTTGGATTTATTTTCTTCTAAAAAGAAACCTTTTTGGTTTTGGGTTATTCTTTGGTTTTGATCCGTCCTTGATTTTACCATGCCTCTTGTGGTAAATTTCTCCCAAAACCCTCCTTCCACTTTGGTACCACTCAAACATTCTGTCCAAACTAGTAAAATCCATTTTTGGACTCTATTCCAATTATTTCCTCTCCCAAAATAATTCTGTCTTTTCTTTTGAGCCTAAGTGATTTGCAAAGATAGTACCATAATGCTTTTGAGTTTTGACCTCAAACCAACTCCCTTGGATAGTCCTTGGTACCCACAACCCAGAACCATCTTGATCCACTCTTCTCCTTTTCAAATATTTCAAAATTCACTCACTTCAAGTTTGGACCAGATTTGCCAAATTGGGTGAAATTCATATCTACCCTTCTCCAAAAATTCTACCAAAATTCAGGCAGCCCTCAGATGCAATGAGAGACCACCACACCAAAGATCAGCTCAAGAAAAATTTCCCACGTGCCAAAACCATTCTCTCGAACACCTTGCATGCACTGTTTCTGTGCATCTTCAGTTAACTTCAGAAAGTTCAGAGTTTCAGTGTCAATCTTCGTCAGTTAATTTTGTCACATGTTCACAGTGCCTTTGGCACGTTGCTCCTGCAACCTAAGCGTGCCTGTCCGAGCCTCACACGCAGCGTGCTTGGCGTGTTCTGGCGTCGGTGGCGCCACTGGCCCTCCTGGCCGGCGTGTCTTGCGGTGGCCCAACCACCGTGGCGGCCGGCCGAAGCGAGCGGCGGCGTAACGCCGTTGGCGCCGCCCAATCCATCCGGTGGCTCCGGCGTGGCCACTTCCTCGCCACGTGCATGCAGCCGGATCGTCGTGGCGCGGCACGCCTGAGCGTGCTCTCTGCCGCCCGACGGACCCGCGCCGCCCGTTCGTCGAATCCACCGGGCTCCTAATCCAAGCTGGTTTAGCGTCAAAAGCGGCACCGGTGGAACTCCGCTGACGCCCCACTCCCTAAACCTCCCGACCAAGCTCTGCGCCGCTGTAACCATCACCGGAGAAGTCCGTTCCACGGCCACCGCCTCGGATCGCCTATAAAAAGGCCCCGAGCTGCGCTCGTGCACACACCACCCCTACACTTCACCAAGACCCTGCCTAGCCACTGGGAGGGCCTCGAGGAGGTCTCCTCCCCCAACTCCGGCCGCCCCGATCCGCCTCGGCCACCAGCTTGATTCACTGCGGTGAGGCCATCTCCGACACTCAAGCCTCATCCGCAGCCTCCTCTTACATCTAGTGCTCTAACCCCCACCTCAATTCGGTCCTTGCAGCCCTCCTCGGCGAGATCCACCATCGCCCGAGCCGCCGTCCGCCGGAGAAAGTGTAAATGCGTCGGCGTGGTGCTCCCGACGCCCAAGTCCACCACCCACCGACGCGGAAGGACACACTGATACTCTTGGTACACTCCGATCTCCACGACTCGCCGTGGTTTGGCGCCGGGCGACCACATAACCGAGGCGCGGCGAGTCTTTTAAACCTGACATGTGGACCCCCATGTCAGCCTCTCTTTCTTTTCCACGAACCGTTTTCCATTGGCGCCTTGGGCAGAAATCGTTTTCCATGTGGGCTTGCGGCGTTTCTATTCGAACCGTCTTACTGTTTTCTCGGTTAAACCCCTGGAACTTTTACATTTCATTAAAGATGAGTCCACAGACAAACGCTTATAACTCTTTAATAAAAAGTGATTTTTGAGTGATTCTTTTTCTGACAGTCTTATAAGTTTGTCTAGTTTTTTAGGGGATTTATTTGGAAAAATTTTGGAACAACTTTTATGCACGCGTTGGTTTTCACGTTAGTATGCCTTTTAAGCTATACCGTAGGTTCCGGAGGAGGTGACGGAACCATGAACTTCGCCGAGCTAGACCCGACTACTCTGAACCAGGCAAGCATGTTTGAACATTTGATATGATGAGTGTTCGCAAGTTTGCATTAAGTGATTTCATGGCAAGTTTGTGAGCATACCGATGAAGGTTATTTTTCATGCAAGTTGAGGCAAGTGAGTTCGATAATCCATACGTGATGGATGTGTATGTGCATGGCCATGTGTTGGCATGAGGATGGGTAAGATGGTAGTGTCGTAGCATGCCAGTCTTATGTCATACCATTTCGACTTCAGTGTCAACCCGTACCAGTTCGGTTTCCATCCATTTCCCTTCCCGTACTACCACATGTTTTCCGCAAGGGATATGGCTTAGTAAGTTGCAAACCGCTTTCATCCGGTCAGGGGGCATGGGTGTTTCCGGTTGGGACCGAGAGGGGGGCACCCCTTAGAGCGCGCGAATATAAATTTGATCCCATGCTATTCGAGATTGTGATCTCCCCGTCTCGAAAGTTTTTCTCGGACGATGTCTAGGGTGATTCCACGGCATTCGTGAGGTAGGATGGGTGTGTCTTTGGTTAGCTGTGTTTCTTGAAATACCATAAACGGAACTAGTCTTTCAGACTACGGAAATCCGTTGGCTGTGAGTAATTTTAGTACAAACTCTGCGAGTCCAAATTCCTCGAATCATCTTATCCATGTCCAAGTTACTGTATTATCTTATCGACAAGTGTCGGTTTGGTGACAGATACTCCGGTGATTCACATAAGTACTAAGTCCGATTAAATGTTTATTCCTGTGGATGGACTAACCCGTTTATATTCATGTGTTGAATATTTATTATGAGTGCTATATCTTTGTGATGAAAGCCCTTTACGTGATGTCGCTCGGGACGTCCGATTGCTATGACATTGTTGTTATTTATTTTCATTATAAGCCCTTTCTGTGATGTCGCTCAGACGTCCGATTGCGGCATTGTTGTTATTTATTTTCATTATAAGCCCTTTCTGTGATGTCGCTCAGACGTCCGACTGCGGCATTGTTGTTATTTATTTTCATTATAAGCCCTTTCTGTGATGTCGCTCAGACGTCCGACTCCGGCATTGTTGTTATTTATTTTCATTATAAGCCCTTTACGTGATGTCGCTCGGGCGTCCGATCATGACATTGTTGTTATTTATTTTCATTATAAGCCCTTTACGTGATGTCGCTCAGACGTCCGATTGCTGACATTATTATTATTTATTTTCATTATAAGCCCTTTACGTGATGTCGCTCGGGCGTCCGATTTATGTACACATGTATCTTTATTTTCAATATAAGCCCTTTATGAGGTGTCGCTCAGACGCCCGACTGTGGCATGTTTTGCTTATTTCTTCACCCTTCGAGGCGTCGCTTCAGACACCCGATCGGTTTTGAGTTTATCTTCTTTGGGTTTTTGAGCGGACTACCGCCGACTCCCTTCTTGATTATTTTTGCTATGCTGTTTTAATTGAGAAATGTTGAGATTAACCATGTTGCATTCATGCATTCATTTGTTATATCTTTTGTCCGAACTGTCTTGCAGTACTTTCATAGTACTCACACTGGCTTGTTGATTTGGCGGAATCTTGTGAAAGCGATCTCATGGATGAAGAGTTCGATAGCGAGTCCGACGCCTAGAGGAATCCCAGTCAGTCTCGTGCGACCCCTGGATCAGTCATTGTGATATATCCGCTTCCGTTACCCAAATAAATTCATCGAGCCTCACCTCGATGAGCCGCCAACGCAGTAGACTTATTAACCATCCCGCTGTGTTATTCCACCAACCACTCATAGCTCGAGTCAGTAGTATTTCCACCCCACACCTTTGAGTCATATCCGCCACTATGTTTAATCATTGGCATGTTGTAATAATTGGTTGCGCATCTTCAGTCCGACCCCTTGTATTATTGTAATGCTACTGGCTTCTTGTATCAAAGTTTTGTCAACCGGTATGAAGGATTTTCCTCATATTGGCCTTCACAGGTCGGTTGTTCAATAAATATTTTTATTGAAAAACCGGTCGTGACATTTGCTTCAGAGTTATTGGACAATAAATCTAATTTAGTGTGTGGTTGCTCAATCGCCATTCCGAAGTTGGGCGTGCAACCCAACCCATATTTCGAGTGCACCTTTCAACCCATGTTTAATTGTGTATGTTTTCCTCCAGCATACATCATTAAGTCATTTGATCTGGCTAGTGTTATCTCCTTGTTCACATATTTGTGGAAATCCATCCTTTTTGGAAATGTCAATGGATTGTCTGAGTCAATCAGTCACCTCCTCACCTCTCCTTGGTTTAATGATGAACTCTTGTTTTGGAACTTGCTTCCATGGTACATTTCCCGAGAATCTTACGATGTCTTCGCGTCAATTTGTGTCGCACCTTTTTCTTCTCAGGCATCCTGAGTCTGAGGTATCCTGACCCCAATCAGATCTTAATCTTCGTCGGATATGATGGTTGGAACATTTTCCACGAGTCATAATGTTGCTCCTTATTTGACTCGGTAAGGTGATGTCATGCCTAACACACCTGGCCGGAGGACCTATTGTTATAGTTTCCTTTTCTGCAAGGTTATCCATTCTTCCATGAGGAAATTGTAAGACTTATTATACAAGTTATTCCTGATGGATCCTTTGTGTTTCCAAAGTCTGATCTTTCACCTGATGACCATGTCAATGCTATCTCGAAGCATGTCTGTGGTACTCCAATTTTCAACAAGAACATTTGAAGCCCAATGCTAAATGTTTCTTACTCAATTATCCAAACACCGTTGTATGGATAATGTCATGAAAATTTCTCTCCCCTCACCTAGAGGCTTTTCTACTTTGTCGGATTTCGGGTTCCGTCAGACCCTTGAGGTTCAAACACTGGGGTGCAGGCGGAATCTCGCCCTCCACCTACCTGCTCCCCGCCGCCTCGCTAGGATCTAAACTACGAAAGGAACAGCACAAGAGACACAGGGTTTATACTAGTTCTGGCCACCATTGTGGTGTAATAACCTACTCTAGTTTGTGGTGTGGTGGATTGCCTCTTGGGCTGATGGTGATGAACAATACAAAGGAGAACAGCCTCGCGAGGGTCTGTTCTTGGCTGGTGCGATGAACTGCTAGGGGGAGTTCAGTCGCCTTTCTCTATCTCTCTCGCTTGTTCTCTTGCTATCTTTTTTGCCGATTCCAGATCTCTCTCTCGATTCCACCTCTCCCTACCCTGTGGCTGGCTAGTCCTATTTATAGGCAAAGGCCCTTGGCCTCTTCCCAAATATTGGGCGGGAAGGGCGCCAACAATTGGCCATTTTGAAGGGGAACATATGGTACACTTATCCTGCCTAAACTTGGTCCTCGCCTGTCAAAGGCTCTGGTGGTGACGCCGGCTTGGGCTCCACAATGACTTCCTTCCTGCCATTGGACTAGTCTTGGTCTCGTTGCACCAAAATGGACGCCTTTGCTTGATGCTCTCGCCTGCGCTTGCTCCCTTTGCACCAAAGAGGAAAGGAGGACACTACACGGGCTGGCGCCCGCCTGGTGCCCTTGGTCGTCATGGCTTGAGTCATGGGCACCTCGCGAGGTACCCCGCCTTGATCTCTCCGCCACCTCGCGAGCCAGCCTGATGAGGCCGCGCCTGAGGAATCTCCCTGTCGTCCGCCCAGCAATCTGGCCCCTCGCGAGGGTCTTGAGCTTCGTGTTGATGAAGATGGGCCGTGATGGGCCCCCTTTGAGCCACGCCGCGGGCCGCAGGCGAGCAAGTCTGGGGACCCCGTTCCCGAGGCAGCCGACAGTAGCCCCCGGGCCCAAGGCGCGCCTGGACTTGGATGAGCAGAGAGGCGAAGGGGCAAATGCGAAGCGCTGCGAGCCCTAACAGCCTGCAGCCTTGGGCGCCGCGTGGCGGTTGATTGGACGTGGGCGCCTCAGCAACCGCGCGAGTTGATAAAGGAGCGGCGTCTGCCTAGGCTTTGCTTCCCTTGCTTTCTCTGGCTACTGCTCAGATCCCCTTTCTTGCGCCTCTCCTTCCTGCCTCCGAAATCTTCAGATCCACCTCGACTGCACGCCCTAGCAAGGCATGGCGCCTCGCCAGACCCCGGCCGGAGCTTGGTATGCGCCTGCCCTGGACTCGCCGAACGTGTCGGAGGCAAGCCTTGCCCGGGTGCGCCAGATGGCGGCGGCGCAGGGCATCGACGGGGCGAATGTGTTCAAGGCCGGCTCCGCCCTCCCTGAGGGCCAAGGGAGCACCTTCTATCCGCTCTTTGTAAGTGCCATCTTTGCCGGTTTGATGCCTCCCTTTTCCGAGTTCTTATTCTCCGTCCTCCACCATTACAAGCTACAAGCTCTGCACCTCCACCCCAACTCCGTTCTCCTCCTGGCGATCTTCGCCTACTACTGTGAGGCTCACGTCGGGGTGCAGCCCTCGGTGGCCCTGTTGTGCCACTATTTATCCCTCCGGACCTCTCGTGGTTCCTCCTGTGCGTGTGCGAGCTTCGTCGCATACGGTAGCTCAATCGCCATTTCGAACCCTTGGAAGAGGATTGAGGGCTTCAGGAGCAAGTGGGTCTTGGTGGATGTTGGGCGCATCCACCCTCGGCTAATCTTGCCCACGGAGCAGCCCGTAAACTCCGACGACTGGTCTTGAGTGGAGCTCGTGGATCCCCGCGCGAGGCAGGTGTTGGAGAGGATGGACATGGATCTGAGGCCGGCCAACATGGCGGCGGCCGGCTGACCGTGATGTCGCCTTGAGGGAATTCTGGAGCACCGGTGGCTCCGCCGTCGACTCCACTTCCGATGTGGAGGCCCCACCCGAGCCCTGCGGTCTTGGCCGATGAAGACCTGGTTGCGGTTCTTCAATCTTTGGTTGGGGGCGACGTGGCAAGGTTGGAGGGCGCTCCTACGCCCCTGTTCCTCCGCGACGACTGGGAGCAGGTAGTGTAGTCCATGCCCGTCTTCAACGGGGACGGGCCCGTGCCCACGGAGGCTCCCGAGGAACTGGTGGACGTGTCCTCCGGCGACTCTAGCAAGGAGAGGGGAGAAGGGGAGCGGGAAGGAGGGCCCGACTCCGAGGCGACCGACGGAGATTCGAGGGCTCCTCTCCCTCGACGCAAGTCCCGTGTTCTCCGCCTCTCACCGGCGGCAGCGGCAGCGAGGATGATGGTGAAACGGGGCAGCGGAGCTTGCCCCTGATCCCGAAGAAGGACAGGACCGGGCTGGTCCCCTGCGGGTTTGCCCCGGCATCGAGGCGATCCGCAGGCACGCCTCCTGCTCCCGAGCTCCTTGAGGCTGATCGTAGTAGCCGGCTCTCGGGCTTCAAGTATGGCCGGAGGTTGCTCGAGCTCGCGAGCGACAACCAGTAAGTGCTTGATTCCTGTCTTATTTCCTGGTTTGTTGCTGAGGCTTGATGTCTGTATCTCTTGGTTAGGCTAGCGCCCGCGGCAAAGAAGCTGAAGGGATCTCCTGAGGCTCCGCAGGGGCAGCGCCTCCGCCTCTGAGAGAAGGTGGTTGTGATGCTCAGGCCTCTCCTGACCGGTCATCCTCGCGAGGCCTGGTGGAGCTGGCTGGGGCGAGCTCAGCCCCCATGGCCCAAGCGACTCCAGAGGTGTCCCTGCCTGATACCACCGCCACAGCTGTTGGGCCGCAACAGGTCCCGCCTCAGGACACCGTGGTTATGCTGCCGTCCTCTCCTCCTACTCCAGCGGCTGCTGTCTCTCCGACTCCTCCTATCGTTCTGGATGGTGCTGCTGCCGAACTGGACCAGTTGCGGCAGGATCTTTCGGGCGTCGACCCTCGTCTGGTGGCCGGGCGCCTGGAGCTGGCTTCCGGCTGGATTTGCTCCGATGCTTCAATCCGGGCGGCGTTGGTCCAGGCCTCGACGGCTTGCGACGAGGAGAAACAAGCTGTCCTTGGGGAGAAAGCTGCTCGCGACGCTTCCTTGGGGGAGGTAGCCGAGGTCCGAGGTCGCTGCAAGGCACTGGAGAGCGAGCTGCAGGGCCTGCGGGACCAGCTCACCAAGGAGGCCCGCCTTCGCCAAGAGCAGGAGGAAGGCATGAAGGCTCGCGAGGTGGCCGTCAAGGATCGGGACGCCAGGCTCAAGAGGCGCCGTGAACGCTTAGGCGTGCTGGAGCAAGAGTTGGAGGCGAGGAAGGTCGAGATGGACGGCAAGGCACGGGTCCTTGCCGAGGACCGCGTGGCCTTCACAGATATGGAGGTGAAGGCTCACACCTTGCTGAGGGAGCTTTATGATAACGGCCTGGAGAGCCCACTGGCCGGCGCAGAAGACGGCCCCGCCAAGCTGCTTCCTTCCTGGTTCACGCTCTTGAAGATGTCGCCATTGGCCTAGGCCCTACGGCTGAGGCCGAGGCGCGTGTCTTGTCTTCTGCAGCGCTAACGCGGGTCCTCACCCACGTCTACCTTCGCGATCCCAACGTCGACCTCGACAGCCTGCTGGAGCCAGCGAGAGGCGAGCTTGCCGCTGCCGCTGCTGAAGCCGTGAAGGGTCATGCAGAGGCTCTGCTGGGGAAGTTCCGGGCCTCCAGCACCAAGCCGAAGTGGGGTGCTGCCAACCCTGAGGCTCCGCAAGGTGAACCTGCTCCGCGCAGCTCCACCGCTGACAAGTGACTCCGCTGCGACTCCTGTTCTGATTTCGATTCCTGCACATGTATCATGCCTCGGGGAGCCGTTTAAACTTGCATTTGGCGCTGTGATAACAGTTATGGACTATAATATTTCCTTTTGAATTCCTTGAAATTTGCGCTTCCTACTTGCTTATGTTCTAGGCCGGCAGAGCCCGGCCCCATGCATACCTCAGCCGTCGTTAGCCCCGACCGGAAACCAGGACGGGACCAAGGAGTGAGGGGCTACGTGACAAGTTAGGCTCCTGAGTCGTGATGCTCAGGAGTCCCCCTTGGCGCACGAACAACAAGCAGGGAGGTGAGATGCGGGTGGATCTACCGTTCTACGTCTGCAGAGCCCGGCCCCGCGCATACCTCAACCGCCATCAGCCTTTCGGAACTAAGGAGTGAGGGGCTATGTGACCAGTTAGGCTCCTGAGTCGTGATGCTCAGGAGTCCCCCTTGACGCTCAAACGGCCTTCATACCTTGGCTCCGCTCGGGGAGGGACGCGCGACGAACTAGGCCCGAGGGGCCTGGCTAGGTGGCGTGCGCCTGGGCATGACCCAGACGCAGCCCTCGTGCCCAACCCCCTCGCGCGGCACTCCCGAGGGGAGGCGTTGCGACGAGGCCAGACACTGAGCTCTGGGCTCCCTAAGGTTGATGCAGCCCGAGGGCCACCCTCAGTTGTTAATCACCAGCGCGGAGCATAGCGCTTTCGTATGTGTACGGGCATAGCCACTCCTCGGCAGTGTCGTCAGCCAGCACGGACCATGGTGCTTCCACTGGTGCGTGGGAGGGGGCTCCCCTCAGGGAGGAGCCCCGGGCGTGTCTGACCCATACGACACGTGGGCTGGTACGGTAGGGCTGACGAGGTGTATCTGGGCACCCGTGAGCCAGCCAGGGACTCACGGGCCCTACCTCAAGGTCGGTTGCGCTGTGCACTGGGCCTTATCTTGTGATGTGTTCCTGCAGATTTGGTTAGATGCGGCGCTCTCGTCCTCGGGTCCGGCCCTTGAGCTGGTCTCGGCCGTCGCTGCCAGTCGCGATGCGTGGACAA
This sequence comes from Aegilops bicornis, assembly GCA_021605145.1. Classification (NCBI taxonomy): domain Eukaryota; kingdom Viridiplantae; phylum Streptophyta; class Magnoliopsida; order Poales; family Poaceae; genus Aegilops; species Aegilops bicornis. The sequence goes on from CM038671.1 coordinate 286,322,854, forward strand.
GGCAGGGTGAGGGCTGGAGAGCCAGTTGGTGCCCTTAGTCGCGATGCTCAGGTACCCCCCCCCCCTTTAACGTGCAAGCAGTCGGCATGAACGAAGAGAAGGTGCCATGGATTGGCATCAAATAACAAGCATAATGGGTCGAACGCATGACCCGAAATAAACGCAAGAAGGATACATGCCGCCGGGCCTGGCCCAAGCAACTTGGGGATGATGCAGCCTGAACGGTGCCTCCAACAAGGTAAGCTAAGAACAGGAAGTAAAAGGGATACACGCCGTAGGGACGGACCCACGCGGCCTGGGAATAATGCAGCCACAGGCGCTCCCGGAAATGAAACTTGAGCGATGTCACTGGTAGCGTTGAAGACGAAAGGATGTTGGTGCGGCGGACTCGGTGGGCTACGGGCCGATCCTCGCAGGCCCCTAGGCCGGGGGCCTCGGGGGGCTCGGAGGCGCTGGTGGCTCCTTGTGGACCATCTCCATCTCCGCCAGGCTGCGGAGCGCTGGCCTCTTGAGCTTCGGGATGCCCTTCATGAGGCGCTGATGCGTGGCGGCAGCGTTCGGCAAGCCGTAAGGCATCTGAACGTAGCTGTGGGGTGGACCTTCGCAGCGCCCCACGCGAGAGCGCCAGAGGCGCTCCTGAGAGGCGGCTCGGTTGAGCCCTGGTATGTCGATGCAGATGCGCAGCCCACCATCCTCGCCTGGATGGGGAGCCACGGCAGGTAAGCGGCGGCTGCCACTCATGACTCTTGACTCTTTTTTTACACCTGAAACATTAGGAGAGGCTCCTATTGTGTATATTAATTAAAGTATCAAAAAGTACTTTCAAGATCATAACCTTACATCCATGGCCATGATTGAAGACAGAGTATTAAGTGGTGTGAGCAAGGTACAGGACTACCCTATGGATGTACAAAATTCTCTAGGAAAGAAGTGATAAACCCTCTATGTCTCTCCTTGGCCCTATAAATAAGGAGAGAGAAGTCTTCTCTGAATCTTGTTGCCCAAGAGCTGATAGAGGGAGCAATGCCTCGAAAATGTTTATTATTCCTTTCTTTCCACAAAGCTCCGGGGAGGCATATAGGAAGATCTCCATGAACATTGGGTTGTTCCAAACAGTTTTGGCTTCCTGAATCCAAAATAATCTATCTTCTTGCTTAGCCCAGTGGATATGCAAAGTGTCCCAGCAAGACTTGCTGAATTGGCAGTGAAAAATCATATGTTCAAGTGTTTCCTCATTATTACTACCACAGAGGATGCATCCATAGTTGTTTCCAATGTTATAGCTTCTTCTCTTGAGCATATTCCTTGTGTTAAGCCGATCAGAGAGAATCAGCCACCCAAAGACTTTGATTTTCATTGTGGCCGAAGATTTCCAGAGCCATTTAAAAGCTTTATGAGCAGACACATCTCGAAAATAGAATCTGTAGTAATTTTTGGCCGTGTAGACATCCGATCCCCAGGCATAGCACCATTGATCCTTCTAAACTTCATCCACACAGTTACCAACATGGGCTGTGATTTGTCGGATATGTCGCAGCTCATCATGGGCTTGCATGGAGAGGGGTAGGTGAAAGGTTTCATTGAGATTTTGGCTCCCAAGGAAGTTTCTAACTGAGATATCTTCGAGTTTGGCATAAGAAAATGCACGTGGGTGGGAATCAGCCAGAACCTCATCAAGCCAGAGGTCTTTCCACATCAGGAACGTGTCTCTCGAGTGTACAACCACATGGGAGATGCCTCGATAAGTTGGAGCAAGCTTGAGAATGTCTTTCCACCAGAATGAACCACACGGGTCTGAGGCATGAGGGATTTTGTCGACATAATAAGTAGACCAAATCAAGTCCACCCATGGCACATCCAAGTGATTGTAAAATTTATGAAGGTATTTCATGAGTAACGACGCTTTGGGTTTTAATGTCCGGGACCCCAAAGGCCACCACAATCTTTAGGGCGATAGACCATTTGCCAGGAGGCCAGAGAGTTACACTTGTCTCCATCATCCGTTTTCTTTGTCCAAAGGGCTTTCCGTCTGATTTTGTCAATAAGGTCAATGATCTTTGGCGGTAATTTCAGAGTGCATAGCGCAAGGATTATTAAGGACGTGATGACAGAATTCAACAATGACAATTTGCCTCCGTAAGATATCATTGACAAGGTGGCGGAGAGACGTCTTTCAATTCCACAGACAAGAGGCATAAGATCTTGCACTGTTGGTTTTGAGGTGCCCATGGGTAGAACAAGGTAAGTGAAAGGCAGTTTTCCTATCACACAACCAAAAATTTGAGCAATATGTTGAGCGTTGGCAGCATCACAATTCAGAGGAACAAGGGTTGACTTGTGGAAGTTAATTTTGAGTCCAATGGAGGTTGCATAATCCGTTAGTATTTGCTTGACTAGGGTGGCTTGATCGTACAGGCGGTAGTAACATGATTGTATCATCCGCGTACTGAATGACCGGATAGTCTGATTGGTTGGGTCTATTGAAAGGCAATTTCAGATCATTTCTCATATAAGAATCATTTATAGCTGCTTGAAGTAGATCCACAGCAAGGACAAAAATGAGGGGGGACAGGTGATCCCCCTGTCGAACACCACATTTGCAATGGAATTGTCGACCTGGCACTCCATTAAGTAAAACAGAGGATTTGCCCGAGGAGAAAATGTCTTTGATCCACCCCAACCACTTATCATTGAATCCCATGTTCTTCATAATTTCAATCATGGCCTCATGTTCTATGGTATCAAACGCTTTGGCGAAGTCCAACTTAAGCAAAACAATTGGTTGTTTAGAGTTTTGACACTGATATATATATTCGAACGCCCACGCCAGACAGTCTTGGATTGACCTATTTTTCAGAAATCCGTATTGGTTGCGGTTTATGATCTTCAAAATAACTTTTTGCAACCGATTAGCCAGGAGTTTAGTGATGACTTTAAGACAGCAGTTAAGAAGAGTGATGGGTCGGAAGTCATTAACTCCTTGCGGTGCGCAACTTTGGGAATGAGAGTAATATAACCATCATTAATGCTCTCAAGATTGAGCCCTCCCTCAAAAAACTGATTACATAAAGCATAGAAGTCTTCTTTTATTATGTGCCAACAAGATTTGAGGAAAGAGCCATTAAATCCATCCAGTACAGGAGCTCGGTCGGCCGGCATTTCTTTGATAACGAGGTCAATCTCCTGTCTTGTGAACGGAACAGTTAGAATGTCAAGACCATCAATCTTCTTAATAATGCTAGCAAGATTAAATTTCATCTCATGCTTGGATGAGGTACCCAGTCTTTCTTTAAAGGAGTGAAATAGAACAGACTCCTTGCTCGCATGATCTTCAGCAACTGTGCCATCTTGAAGAGTGAGGTATGCAATATAATTCCTTCTGTATCTTTCTGACGCCATGGCCTGAAAAAACTTGGAGTTCTCATCCCCAAAACGAACCCAGCGAATGGTGCACCTTTTCTTCCAATATTGTTTGTGGTATGATAGAAGTCTCAGAATGTGGGCTTTGAGGATAGATCGAAAATTGGTCTCAGGAATGGTGAGTCTCCTTTTATTTTCAATTGCATCCAGATCGGACAACGCCTTATTGGAGTTATTAATGGCAGTGGATAGGTGGGAGATGTTTTTACTCCAACGTTTTAGACTTTGACACAAGTGCTTGAATTTTCTGCAGAGTATAGTTGTGCTGTTGGTCGCTCTGACTGGTTTATCCCAAGCAGCTTGGACAGTATCCATGAAACCAGGGTGTTCAATCCAGTAAGGCTCGAACCGGAAAAGTTTACTCCGTGGGATTGTTGTTTCAATTGTGACAACACACGGGATGTGGTCTGACACAGGTTTACCTAGGGGTTTATCAATGGTGTTGGGGTAAGCATGTGTCCAATTACAAGAAGTAAAAAACCAGTCCAGCTGTTCTAGGAGGGGATCTTGTTGCATGTTACTCCAAGTGAAAGTACGGCCCTTGATTGGTAATTCCACCAAACTTTGTGATCGTATGAAATCATTAAATGTGACCATATCATTTACGTTCCCTCCAGGTTTATTACGGTTGTCTGAGCTGTAGATATAGTTGAAATCCCCCACGAGAAGCCAATCTTCATTAGATGGAATATTTAAGGAAAACAACCAATTGGTATAAGTGGTACGTGGGTCGCCCTGGCAGGGTCCATAAATATTGACAAGAGTCCATGATTGTGAAGATTGTGTGGATTGGAATCTGATGACCAGGGCAAAATCCTCTAAAGCAATGACCGTGCCAGTAAAAACAACACTATTCCAGATGGTGGCAATCCCACCCGAAGCCCCATTCGAAGGAATAAAAGCGAACTGATCAAAACGACAAGGGCAACATGATTTGATGAACGCATTATCAATAACTGGTTTCTTAGTTTCTTGCAGACATACGACCGAACAGCCACTAGCTGTGATAGCATTAGACAGAGCTAATTGTTTATCGCCAGAGTTCAACCCGCGGATGTTCCAACATAAAACGTTCCAATAAACCAAAAGACCCATGAAACGCGAGAAACAACTAAATTAAGCAGAGGAGGAAGACCCTGCAGCAGAAGAGGCCATAAGCGCAGCTTCAGTCAGCTCCTCCGCGGGAATGGCGCATTGCACGCCCACATCATCCTCAATCTCCGTGATGACAACTGAAGAAGGAGCCGCCGGTGTGCGCCGTTGTTTGACCTTGGAAACTTTCTTCTTAGTGTCAGAGAGAACTTGGACCCAGAAGCCATCATACTTATTTGAGCGCGCACTACGCCGAAGGCTAACAACAGATTCAGGGACCTGGAGATTTCCACGGTAACTAGCAGTTGCATTGCTGTCATTAAGGGCCACCAAAGAGTTGTCATCAACAGAAGGGACAGAGGAGCTGCTCGGCAACAGGGTAGGCGTGGCATCCAGGTTAACAGCATCAGAGATTGTCCAGCACTGCGTAGTGGTGATAGGATCAGCATTCTCTCCAGAGAGTTGATGTTCTGTAGTGACAAAAAGAGAGCCATTGTGGTCAGACACCTGAATATGGACATTCAGGCTTTCTCTGAATCCAAGACCCGAACTCCAAGGACCAAAAGATGCCAAAATAGGCCTGACAGCCTGCATAAGAAAAGAGGATATCTGTCTCGCTAGGCTAGCGTTATGAAGGAGCAAAGATGCAACCATATTTCCCACAGTCGGACCATGACAAATGCGCACTGTAATTATTGAGAGAGAGGTCAATATGAAGAGCTGGAGCGGAATGACGAGCAGAGCGACTAGGACTGAAAGCATTGGCCTTGTTGTTTCTCCATAAAGTATTCAAAGGTAACAGGAACTAGAACCAAGCTATCGAGTTAAGATGGGCCCGGAGCTGCTTTGTCTTTGAGAGATGGAATCATTCCAAGCCATGGCCGGGCTATCTTGAAGATTGTTCTCTGGAATCAGACCGTCAGCAACCTGAAGACCTTCACTTGCTAACCATGCCTGAAAGTTATAGACAGTCGGAGGAGGTGGGGCAGGCCAAGCACCCCAGTTTGCCTGAAACTGCAAATCGTTACCATTATCAACCACGACATCATCAGCTTCATTGTTAGCAGCATTGTTGACCTGATCACCGCCACATTTTGGGCCATCCAGTTGTGGAGTTGAGCCTGATAAATCTTCTCAGCAGTCAGACCCTCCCTAAAGAGAGGATGAGGGACACCATCATCTGGAGGGGGATCTTCTCCGGCCGGCGGCACTTCCGGTAAGTGAGCATTCCAGTCGCTGCCACACAGCATGGTGACCGCAACCGTCCAGCAGTGATGAGTCCCCCCAATCTGCCTCATGACAATACTTTTAGGAACCAATCGAAGATGGATGACCCTAGCTTTTAGGAGAACAAACCTTCTGTCACCTCGTGGGTTATGCCACTCAATCAGAGTACCAAAAGTATTCACAGACTTGTGCAAATAATGCTGAGTTTGATAATCATACGGGAACCCAACATATAGAATCCAAATCTCAGGCCCAAACGTGGTGAGACGCATGTTTAGCACAGCATCATGGGGGACAAACGAAATAACAGTATGTTCCTCTGCTTGAAACTCATCTAGCTCAAACGTGGTGCCCTAGCGAATCACGGATCAAAGAGTCATCACATCCAAAAATGCCAATCCCTAATGGATGATCTTCGACTTCAGTGGGGAAGAAGTGGGATTCATGGAGCAAACCTTGGATAGTATCCCTGAGAGCTACTTTCTGATGCTACGGGATGAACCTGTTGGCTTCTGCTATTGCCAAGAAATCATGGCGGAGAGGAGGTACTGCACTGACCACCATGTCACTCCGCACCTTCCGATCAGGCGGACCGAGCTCCACCGTCATGCCCTGTGGGTGGTAGGGGACGATGTTGACGGGGAAGTTTGCCATTGTTGGTGGCGGAGGAGTCTGCAGAGGAGCAGAGGAGGGCAAGCAGGGCGAGGAGGAATGCGTATCGGCAGGCAGCCGGGATGGCTTGGGAACCCAAACCTCTTTTTTGGAGCGCCGTCTCTCGTTGTTGGATGAGGCCACGTGGCACAGCTTACGAGTACTAGGGCGATGGACGGCAGCAGATCGAGCGTGCAGAGAGGGGGGTCGAAAGGCAGGTGAGATGAGTAATTGCTGATATGTGGAAAGAATCCCAGCAGAGGTTGATTTGACCGGACAAGAATTAATTAGAGCCTCGTTTCCCAATGTGGTTGTATCAGAAATATTTTTGGATGCCAATTGCGTCTCAGGATCAATAAAAATGGGAGCCTTGCCTTTCATAGATTTATCCGGTCCAAATGTTGCGGTTGATTGACCAATCACCAGGACCATGCCATCTTTGGGCCGCCAAAAATATTGTTTGGCGATGGGCGAAGCAATCATGCCTAGTGTGGCCCAAGAAGAAACACCGATCACACTTGAGGTAAGCTGGGCACTCAAAAAAGATATGCCTATTAGAACCACAAATAGAGCAGGCCCGAGAGCGTGATCCATGCTGTAGGCCCAAGGCAGGAGAAGGCCCATTGTCATTAATCTGTTGGACCGGGGCACGAGCAAATGTCATTAAGACATTCTGGGCAAGAAATATTCGGACATGAAGCAGCCAGGTGGCCCAATGAGTGACAAGCGGAACACAAATTAAGCATGTCATGAATATAATCCATAGGAGGAATCGAGTCCAGAGACCAAATAGTCTTAAGGTGAGCATCCGAATATCCAAAAAGACGTTGATCACGAATATGGTATAACATAAAATTCGGAATTTTGTCCCAGACCTTCTCATAGAACCGACAACCTTGGAATCTGTAATTAATGTGATTAATTCTCTCAATATTGCAAGGTTGGAAACTTCCAAAAGTAATATCCGCAGATGAGGCAAGTGGGTAATTGCTTGCAATTAATGGTTGACCAAAATTTGAATCATGCAGCGTCCTCTCCGGTGACCGTCTAGTCGCATGGCGATGTCTCCATGAGGTATCAAGAGAAGATACCCCTACATCTTTGGAAAAAATACCAAATTTTGCAAGCTCCAAAGAGGACGAAGGTTGATCAATAGTAGCCTGCTCGGAGAACTTGTATTTGGATTTAATAGCCATCGGTGAATGAGCAGCCACATCAGTGATATGATCATCAAGATGCCACAAAGTATCAGGTACCAAATGGCCATTAGAATTGGGCCGAAATAGATTAAAATGACACACAAAGTCAGGCCAGATTCTATCCTTGAGACCATAAATGTAATGTCCAACCTTATTGGAGGCCACAGAGAACCTATATCTTCTTCCAGAGAGATGTAGTACGTTGAGACCCGAAGGATTCCACCAATGCAGCATTGCAAAGCAATGGCCACAGAATCTTCATTAAGGGGAAAACTTGCCGAGGAGAAATGAGCCACCAAGAAGAACTCTTTGAGCGAACCAGAGGGAGAGAAGTGGACCGAGGAACCAAAACGTTGGCCTTTTGACCCGCAACCGCAAGGCCGGGGGAGAAATCCCAATGTAGTAAGCCGTCCATGGTGAACTAGGTTAGAGATCACCATCGTTGGTCAACGTGAGGTGGAAGCAGGTGGGAGAGGAGAGGAGAGGAGAGCCATCATACTTGAGCGCCAACGAAAGGACAACACTATGATGATCGCTCCTTGGAAACCGGAGCATCACACAAGAAGGATCATAGTTTCCAAAAGGAGATGTGGCAATTTGAACTCCAGTCGCCGGGTACTTAATCGTTTCGCCTCCTGAACGATCTTGCTGACTAACTCCTGAGGGTTTGTCCCTCCTTGCCTTGCTCCTTCTTGAGGGAAACGTGATTCGAAACACGCCTCCAAGTGGTGCCCAAGCGCCTCCCTCGTGACCCTAGCAAGGTCGGTGGCCCTCCAGGGGGGAGCCCCTGAGCCCTGCCTGAGGAGGGCGCCGGGCGTGCTTTCCTATGCGATAGAAGGAGGTTCCCCCTGAGCAGGCATGGACCCTGAGGGGCCTGCCTCCTGAGGGGCCGGGTTGGACGATGTCTTCTTCTTCTTGGGAGCGGTCTCGGGAGGCCTCCTGCTTCCGCGATCCGGGTCCTCCAGTGATGCGGCCTCAAAGGCTCGCTCCAGGGAGCACACTGCGTCTTTCTCTTCGCAGGGCACCGTGATGACTCCGCCACTTCCTCGCATCTTGAGGACGTTGTAGCCGTGGTGGGTTACGGCCATGAACTTGGCCAGCGGTGGGTACCCGAGGATGGCGTTGTACGGAAGGCGAATGTGGGCGACGTCGAAGTCGATGAGCTTGGTGCGGTAGTTGTCGCGTGCGCCGAAGGTGACAGGGAGGCGAACCTGCCCGATCGGGACCGTGGAGCCATTGGTGACCCCAGAGAAAGGCTTGGTCGGCTGGAGCTGATTGTAAGGCACTTGGAGATTGTTGAACGTTTCCACGGACAGGACGTTGAGCCCTGCCCCGCCATCGATGAGGGTCTTGGTGACTAGCACTTTGCTGATGATTGGGGAACAGAGCATCGGGAGGACTCCGTCTGTGGCCGCACACTTGAGCTGATCCGCTGAGCTGAACGTGATGGTGCACGCCGACCACCTGAGGAGGCGAACTGCCTGAAGATGCATTGAGAGGCTGGGGCTTGAGGTCCACCCAGGATGCAGGCGATCGCGCGTGGCTCCTGGAAGCCCCCAGCCCCCTCGTCTTGATGATGGTCTTCATTTCTCCTTGGCTGCGGTGGCAGAGGAGGGAGGCCTGCGTTGCCTTGCGGGCGATCCTCGCGAGGCTGATCCCTCCAGCCTCCCTCGCGAGGCGGGTCTTGCCAGCGATCCTCGTGAGGTTGGTCGTTCCATCGTTGGCGAGGGCCGCGGTCTTCCCAGCGTCCTGCGTTCCTTCCTCCTCCTCGGCCGTAGCCCCGGTCGCTGCGGTCGGGACGTCGGTCGTGTCGGTGTACTAGAGTAGGGGTACCCTAGTATCTCGTACTCGTGCATGGACAGTTGCAGCACCCCGCGGCAGGGTTTGCCTAGTCACCGCCAAGATCCTCCGTGGCTCCTTGGGAGCCATTCAAGAACAAAGTATTTGACTAAGAAGACAAGGCCCCGGCAAGAGGAGCTTGCCGGGAAGGCCATTCAAGGCATGCAGAAGACAGGGCCCCGGCAAGAGGAGCTTGCCGAGAAGGCTCGGAGCGCGACAAGCCTCCGGACGCGGCAAGGCGCTTGCCGCGGCAAGCAACCTCTCTCCATCTCCGCTCTAGCTCATCCAGCAACGTGTCGCCATGGGACCATTCCATGCGCGCGTGTCAAGAGGCTGTGCAGCCAGCGGAGAGCAGCGATAAGCGGCCGACAAGCTTGCCATCGTGGCGGCGGTGGCACTGACGGTCTCTGTTGCCTTTGTTTGGGCGACACAGACGGGCATTTATTGCTTTGTCCCTTGCCGTCGAGTTAGGTATTTTGCCTTTGTACCTTTGTTCGAGTAGGTGTACCAACTCCTGTTTTTACATTTGTACCCTCGCCTATGTTGCCACCTGTCGGAGACCCCTTGAGCATATAAAAGGAGGCCCATGCGCAACGTAGAGGGGGTTCGGTTCATTCGACTCACTCGAGACCAGATACGCTCACGCTAGGTTTTGTAGCTCCCATCGCTCCCTAGCAAGAACACAATACATCAAACAAGCAGCAGTAGGAGTTTTATCTCTCCGGAGAGCTCCGAAGCTGGGTAAACTGCTCGTGTGCCTCGCCTCGATCCGCTCTTCGTGCGATCTCCGCCCCCCTCCGAACCACAAGGGGCCTGGTCCGCCGGGCCCATAGGTGTTCGTGGGCATGATCATCCTCCCCGACATCTTTGGCGCGCCAGGTAGGGGGCGTTGAGGCCGTGACAATCTGATCTGGCGTTCACACGAGCAGCGTCCTCGACATCTTCCTCAACATGCCACCGAAGAAGAAGGCTTCGGCGGCAGCAGAGCCATCCGCGTCGTACCCACCCTCACCGCAGCAAACGGGTGGTGGGGCAGACGCCGGCGGAGGAACGGGCGCCGACGAAGGTGTTCGCGATGTTGCCAAGTCCCAGGACATGGCCCCGCAAACCTCGGCGTCCGCGCATCCCCCGCGCCCATCTCAGGAGACGCGGGACCAACAACGTCATGGCGTTCACAATGCCATATGTTCGTTGGATCGAGACCCTCAAGACCAGCATGCGCGCCAACATGTTGGCACGAGTGAGATATGGTCGCCTGGACGGGGTGCTACTCCTTCTAACGTAGTTAGAAGTCTGAGCATATCCCGCTCCTCGCACCGTTCGCCAATGCCACCCACTACTCCAGCAGAAGCTCTGGCGAGAGCTCAGCTGCTCCTCGACTACCCTCCAACGGCCGACAAAGGTCGGCGAGTGGAGGGCCACTATCGAGCCTCATCGGCTTTGCCAGCGGTGACGCTCCGTGGCAACCAACGCCATCATTGCAGCGGCAAGGCGACAAAACGAGCCGGCGGTGGCGAGGCTGCCGGAGGTGCAACTACCATGCACTCTCCGCCCGAAGAAGGCAAGATCGCCGACTCACGGCTCCACCTCGACAGCGACTCCACCGCGTCGTCGAATCCCATGAGCTCGCCGCGACCAGCGCCAAGTTCTTCATGAACGACAACAAGAGGACGCTCGAACTCGCATCGAGCGCCGGAGAGAAGCGCGACGTCAGTCCGACAAGCGCGCTGGGCCTTCTGTTGACATGCGCGCGCCGGAGGGGCCAGGCGACTTGCCGTACGCGGTAGGTTGCCCTGCGTTCACTCGTGAGCTGCGGCAAGTCCAGTGGCCCAGCCAGAAAAATTTCAAACCAGATGTGCCGGAGAAGTATGATGGCAGGACGCATCCATCAGAGTTCCTCAGCATCTACACCATCGCGGTGCAGGCTGCGGGGGGACGGGACGACAAGATCCTCACCAACTACTTCCCGCTCGTGCTCCAGCCCAACGTCAGATCTTGGCTCATGCACTTGCCGGACAGCTCCATATCCTCTTGGGCAGATCTATGCCATCAGTTTGTTGGCGCCTTCACAGGTGGCCACAAACCTCATGGCCAAGAGAGTGACCTTCATCTGCTCGCCCAGAAGGAAGGAGAGTCCCTGCGCAAGTTCATTCGGAGATTCAGCCGTGTGCACTACAACATCCCAGATGTCCACCCTGCCGCGGTGATCAGCGCGTTCCATCAGAACGTGCGGAACCGCAGGATGAGGGAGGAGATGGCGATGTGCAAAGTCAAGGACGTCAGTGAGCTGTATGCCTTGGCCGACAAGTGTGCACGTCTTTGAGGAAGGGAGGAGACTCGAGGAGAGAATGCGAAGCAGGATCGGCGGTGAGGAGGCCGCCCGGCGAAGAAGGGCCAGCGGCGGGGCAACAGGAAGAAAAAAGGTAGAGAAGTGCTAGCTGTTGAGCAGTCCGGCAACGGAGGTGGCGACAAGAACGCCAAGGCTGGTGGCTCCGGTAAGGAGGTTGCCGCTGACACCCACCACCAGTCTGAGGCGGCCGCCGACAAGCAGGACGGCTCCGGCAAGCAGTACTGTAAGATCCACCGCACCAAGGGCCACGACCTCCAGAGCTGCAAGAAGGTCGAGTAGCTTGTTGAGCAGCGAAGGCTGAGTACTGGCCGGCGCGACAAGGAGAAGGCCCAGGAAGGTGCTTGGGGAGCAGGCAAGAAGCGTCCGGCCAGGGGAGGCGCCATGACAAGGCCAAGCAGCGGCAAGGAGACAGACCTCCCAGCGGTCGCGACAAGGATGAAGATGATGACGGCAGCGAAGATATTGAAGGCAGCGGCGCCCGATGAGCAGGAGTTTCAGAAAGCCACAGAGGTCCTCTGCGTTGACGGGGGTGCTTCCCTGCATACCTCCCACCGCCAACTCAAGCAATGGATGCGGGAGGTCAATGCAGCGAAACCATTTGTGGAGTCACGCAAGCCTCTAAAGTGGTCCAGCATGCCTATCGTCTTTGATATTGAGGACCACCCTGATTGCATAACTGCAGTCGGGTGCTTGCCGATGTTGGTCTCACCAACCATCCGCAACCTCACGGTCACCAAGATGCTAGTTGACGGCGGGGCCGGCTTGAATCTGATCTCCTCCGCGGTGCTCCAGAAGCTTCAAATCCCTGACAGCGAGCTCGAAGAGACTGGCACCTTCCAAGGAATCAATCCGGGAAGGAGCAAGCCAAAGGGGAAGATTACGTTGCCGGTAACATTTGGCAGCGAGCTGAACTTTAGGACTGAGAGGGTCACATTCGACGTTGCCGATTTCCCATTGCCTTACAATGGGATACTTGGCCGTCCAGCACTCGCCAGGTTCATGGCAGCCTCTCACTACGCCTACAACTTAATCAAGATGCCAGGCCCGATAAGCGTCATCTCTGTCCATGGCGACAAGAAGGATGCCCTTATCTGTGCCGACAAGATCTACCAGGATGCAGCAGTCGCGACAGATTGCCAAACACTTGCCGCTGAAGCTCCCAGGGGGAAGAAGACAAAGTCCAAGCCCGGCAAGAGCTCTGATGCCCACTCCGGCAAGCGCACCTCTTCGGAGTGCTGCGCTACCGTCGAGAACGCACCATCGAGCTCCACCGGAAAGTGCAAGAAGAAGATGGTAGCTCCGCCAAAGACCAAGAAGGTGCCACGCCAAGGAGGGCGGACCTTGGTGGCACCTTCACCATCGGTGCCTCTCTCGACCCTAAATAGGAAGGCGCTCGTTGCTTTCCTGCGGGCGAATGTCGGCGTGTTTGCATGGCAACCGTCGACATCCCAGTGTTCCTGTGGAAGTGATTGAGCACCGCCTGGCCGTTTGTCCTCATCTGTGACCCGTCAAGCAAAAGTCAGGAAGCAAGCGGTGGAGCGCCAAGAATTCATAACAGAAGAGATCAAGAAACTAGAAGCAGCGGGCCTTGTCGGAGGAGTGCTCCATCCCTACGTGGTTGGTCAATCCTGTAGTCGTCGCCAAAGCAAATGGAAAATGGAGACTTTGTATTGACTTCACGGATGTTAATAAAGCTTGTCCCAAAGATCCGTTTCCTTGCCGGCGCATCGACCAGATTGTTGACTCCACGGCTGAATGTGATTTGCTTTCGTTTCTTGATGCATACTCAGGATACCATCAGATCTTCATGGCTGAAGAAGATGAGGAGAAGACCGCATTCATTACACCATGTGGCACATATCTTTGTTTCATACGGATGCCCTTCGGTTTGAAGAATGCTTTGGTTCAACATTTGCAAGAGTAGTCCATGACGCTTTTGAGCCGCAATTTGCACGTAAATGTAGAAGCCTACATGGATGACATAGTGGTCAAAAGCAAGGACAAAGCAACTCTGGTTCAAGATTTGGACGAGACATTTGCAAATCTGCGCAAGATCAACCTCAAGCTCAACCCTGAGAAGTGCGTATTTGGAGTCCCTTCCGGCAAGCTTCTCGGGTTCTTAATGTATCAGCGAGGGATTGAAGCCAATCCCGACAAGATCAAAACCATTGAGCAGATTGAAGCCCCAAAGCGCGTCAAGGATGTACGAAGACTTGCGGTTGCGTAGCTGCTCTCGGCGAGTTTATTTCTAGGTCTGCTGAGCGCGCCCTGCCGTTTTTCAAGATTTTGAAAAAGGCAGGTCCAATGAAATGGACTCCCGAAGCGGAGGCTGCGCTGCAGGACTTAAAGAGATACCTGTCCTCCACTCCAACACTTGTCGCACCTAAACCGCAAGAGAAGTTGCTGCTATATATAGCGGCAACCAATCAAGTGGTTAGTGCTGCGTTAATGGCGGAGCGGAGGCGGATGACGAGCCAGCTACCACGGCAAACACATCCGGCGACAAGCGAGGAGCTTCGCCAACAAGCTACGGTCCCGACAAGGGCGAATCCACGCAGACGCATGAACAGATCACGAGAAAAGGATGGTGCGGCGCCCAGTTTACTTTGTCGGTTCCCTCCTGCGGGGGCTAGGTCAAGAGTACTACGGTGTGCAGAAATTGCTTTTTGGCCTCCTCATGGCCTCGAGAAAGTTGCGCCATTACTTCCAAGCACATGAGATCACGGTTGTCACTCGCTTTCCGCTCAAGAGGATACTGCAAAATCCAGAGGCAACAGGCAGGATTGTCGAGTGGGCACTGGAACTGTCAAGCTTTGGTCTCAAGTTTGTAAGCACTTCAACTATCCAAAGCAGAGCATTGGCAGAATTCATAATAGAATGGACGCCAACGCCAGATGAAGAGATTCCGGAGACGAGCATTCCCGTCAAGGAAGAAAACAAAGAGTGGCTAATGTACTTTGATGGTGCCTTCTCGCTGCAAGGCGCCGGTGCCGGCGTCTTTGCTTATCGCACCCACCGGAGAGCACCTCAAATCGTAGTCCGGATGCACTTTCCCAAGGAGAAAGCAACAAACAATACTGCAGAGTATGAAGGTTTGCTTGCCGGTCTCGGGATCGCATGATGGACCTTGGGATCAAAAAGCTTATTGTCAGAGGTGACTCGCAGCTTGTCGTCCGCCAAGTGAACAAAGATTATCAGAGTCCGTTGATGGAAGCCTACGTTGATGAAGTGAGGAAGCTAGAAGAGCACTTTGACGGCCTGCAAATGGAACATGTTCCAAGAGCTCAGAATGATATTGGTGACGGCCTGTCAAAGTGCACTGCACTTAAGTTGCCTGTGGAACCAGGGATTTTCGAGCTCAAGCTGACTCAACCAACCGTAACACCATCAACTGGACAAAGCAAGAAGAGGAAGTTGATCTCTGGTGACTAACTTCCGGCAGAGCTTCCCGAAGCCGTCGTTGCGAAGGTCCCCAAGATCAACACAAACAGTGCCGAGGGGCAGTCTGCTCCGACAAGCCCCAGGGTTTGTTTCGTTGAAGCGGACGCTTCCGACAAGTCTTGCCCCGGCAAGCTTACCGGGGAACATCAAGCTCTGGCAGAGCCGCAGGTTCTTGCCGTAGAAGCTGACGTTCCCGCAGCAGCAGATGTGCCTTTAGTCCTTGTTGTCGAGCCACAAGCTCCGGCATGGCGCGACCGATTGTCCTTTTCCTCGACAGGAGAACTTCCTGAAGAACAAGAAGAAGCGGAAAGAGTAGCCCGGCAGTCAAGTATGTACCAGTTTGTCGACAGCATACTGTACAGAAGAAGACTCAACGGTGTGAAATTGAAATGCATTCCCAGGGAAGATGGACAGAAGCTGCTGGCAGAGATACATGGAGGCATATGTGGTCACCACATTGGCGCGAGAGCACTTGCTGGTAAAGCTTTCCGGCAAGGTTTCTTCTGGCGACAGCCCTCCGAGGATGCAACTGCACAAGTAACCAAGTGTGAAGCGTGCAGTTCCATTCCAAACAGATACACCAACCAGCTCGGGCTCTCCGGGCGATCCCTTTATCCACGGCCCTTTTTGATGCAGGGGCTCGACATCCTCGGCCCCTTCCCGGAGGCTGTCGGGGCTTTGAGTACTTATGCGTCGCCATCGACAAGTTCACAAAGTGGCGGAAGTGGAAGCGATGAGGAAGGTGACAGCACAACGGCGATCAAGTTCTTCAATTCGATTGTTTGCCGTTTCGAATCCCTAACGGGATCATCACCGACAACGGCCCACAATATACTAGTCGCACCTTCATGCAGTACCTCCAAGACCTTGGATCCAAGGTCTGCGTTGCTTCCGTTGCTCACCCGAGAGGAAACGGTCAAGCAGAGAGGTCAAATGTGCGAAGTGTTGCAGCGGGCTCAAGACCAGAACTTTCGACAGGCTGCACAAGTGCGGAAGAAACTGGATCGAGGAGCTGCCGGTGGTTCTTTGGTCGATCAGGACGACGCCAAATCGAGCCACCGGCCAGAACCCTTTGCTTTAGTCTATGGAGCGAGGCAGTTCTCCCCACGGAACTTCGTGATACGGATCGCCTCGAGTGCTCGCTTATGATGAGCTTGAGCAAGAGCAGCTGCGACAAGATGACGCCTTTGCTCCTTGAGGAGGCTCGTCTTGAGTCATTGTCGAGCTGCTCGCTTCTGACAAGCTTTGCGTCGCTACCATAACCGCAAAGTTAGTGCCGAAGTCTCGAGGAAGGCGACCTATTTTTTGGCGCGTTCAGTCCGCCAAGAATTCAAACAAGTTGGCCTTAAAGTGGGAAGGCCCTTATCGGGTGAAAGCGAGTCACTAGGCACAGAGCTGTCCGCCTTGAGACCGAAGATGGCATCCCGGTGAGCAACTCACGGAACATTGAGCATCTTCGTAAGTTTTACCCATAGGCGTGTTGCGGAACCTGTTCCGGCAACCACCTTGTACAAGTCTTGCCGCTGTTGCATGTAATCCTTTCATTACAAAGCGGTATGAGACCCCGTGCATCAGTAAAGCTCATGTGTTACGCACAACTTGTCAAATTCATGCTTTCATCATTTTATTGCATGTTTTGGCTAACACTTTGTGCAGCAACCACACCCGGTAAGCAATATCGAGCCGCTGGGCTCCATAACTTTATTTCCTCTTCTTTCTCTTTTCTCAAAGAAAGAAAGGCTCCCTCGCGCACAAGTTAACCAGGGGGGAAGGAGAAGATAATACTATGGACCAGGCACCGCTCGAGGAAGTTTCCCCTTATCGGGAAGCAAAGACAGAAAAGCTAAGTTGCCAAAGTTTGAGCAATCAATTTTTAAATTTTTAAGTTACCTTCCTCGAACGAGAGTACTTTGTATGGAAAACATGTGCGCAGAGGAACCAACTCGCAGGCTAGACGCGCCCTTACTTTGTTTCGAGTCCGCTCAACAACTTAAGTGAGATGCGGCTAGTCGCGACAAGGTTGCTTGTCGGAGGCGGCATCGCCTTGCCAGGCTCTTGACGTTCGCACTCGGCGCTCACTGCAAAGGTGCCCGCACCAACAAGTCCCCCAAATGCGTAAGGCGAACGCATTACAAAGGAAGGAATCAAGTAGAGGAAATAACGTTGCATTGATCGCCTAAGATAGAGTATATTACAAAATAACTTGTCGCTGATCTAACAAAGTGTTCTAAACATGATCGGCGGCGACAAGGGAAAGATAAAATTGGCGGCCTAGTCCACGCGGTCGCCATCAATCCGCTTGATCTTGTTCACCTTGTCCACAATGGGTGCGACAAGGGCTTTGAAACTCCTCCACGTTGGCATCTGGCGGCAAGGATCCGAGGGCGCCGTTAAGGTTGAGGCCGGATTGCGGAAGGCCACCTTTATCAACACCTTCTCGAGGGCTCCTGCACAGATCTGGCGTCATTCCTCGGCCAGCTGCTTTGGGACCTCTTCACAGGTCGCTGGAGACCCGTCACCACGCCTTTGAAGAATAAACTGAGTTTGGCGCTGGGTTGGAGATGCTCGTCGGAGGAGTATGCAAGGTCCGCCATCCCCAGCTCCATCACTTCGTTGTGGATGTCGGCGGCGGTGTCCACAAGACCTTGATCCAGTGCTCCACACTCTCCCTCAAAGGCGCTCTGGTGGAGACAACATTCGCTAGCAGCTCCTCCTTGGCCTTGATCATCTCCAACAAGCCCACCTCCCGCTCTCTGGCGCCATCCAACGTCTGCGTCGAGTGGTCGACTTCAGCTCAAGATCCGCCTTGGAATCCTTGGCGGCGTCGAGCTCCTTGCCCCTATCAGCGAGGCGACTCTGCAGCTCGCCAAGAGTGTAGGCGTCCTTCTCGCGCTCGTGCTTGAGCACGGCAAGCTCTTCGCCGCTCTTCTTGAGGCTGGCCTCCAGCTGTGCCACCTTCGCCTTCAACTCTTCCTTGGCGGCCTCGGCGGCTGCGGCAGCATCCTTCGCTTCCTTAAGCGCCCCGCCAAGTGACTCCTCGCGCGCGGCAAGGTCTTCTTCGTGGCTGTCCAAGTTGACCTTCCGCTGCGCCATCTCGCATTCATGCGCGGAGAGCTTCTCGGCAGCCAGCCGCTGCTCCTCCTCAGCTGCGGCCTTCTCAAGGATGAAGGCCGTGCGCTCTTCTGCAAGTTGCCCCCGCGCTTCTGCTACGTCGCGGAGAGTTTCTTGGTTGGCACTCCGGAGCTCTTCTGCGCGCTTCTCCATGTCCGCTCCTGCCCTCGCGACAAGTGCTTCCCGGGACTCCAACTTGGCTTGCCGGGCGCGGTAGAGCGACAATGACTTCTTCGGCTGCTCCTCCTCGGACTTCGCTTTCTGCTGCTTGGCGCGTCCACCAGCGTCGGCCAGCGGAGGCGAAGTAGCTTCGCCGTCGAAGGTCTCTCCTTCGACCGGCGCCACTGAGCTTCGGCTCGGGGGAGTTTGATGAAGACACCCTCGCCCGGCCTTGGTAGGCGCCGGCTGAGGCTCCTCGAACTGAAGGCTGCAACCCGGCCAGCGAAGTCGGTTGTCGATTAGCGCCTGGCGCTCCTGCGGCCTCAGGGCCGTCAGTGCGATCGCTCGGCCCCTCGCCAGCTTATGCGCCGGCAGCCTCGGCGGCCTCCTCGCCGACAGGCTCGTCGGCGACGGCCCCTTCTTCCACAACGACGGCCTCTTCTTCCACGACGGCGGCCTGCGTCGGTGTTGCCAGCGCTTCCTCCTCGCCCGGCGACCTCGACCTCCATCGGTTCTGCGTCGAGACGAAGAAGGGCAGTCAAGCAAATGTTCAAAAAAGCAGAAGAAAACAAGCCCAAGGGAAATTTTCGTGTAAGGAAATTACCTGCAACGGGATTCGCAGCCATGGCCTCGACCACTGGAGGGTCACTGGCGCTATCCCTTGCCGGGGTAGCCTCCCTTGCTGGAGTGACCTCCCTTGTCGGAGGGCGCTCCCTTGCCGGAGAATCCTCCCTTGGCGGCGTAGTAGCAGCATGTGGCCGGGGTTTGAGGCGGCTTGGGCCCTCTGATGAGGCTGCTCTGCTCCTACACAAACAAGCGATCGAGGTAACAACGAAGAAGGAGCACCCCTGCACACCTAATAGTAAGAAAAAAAACACACACTTACTTTGGGGGCTGTCTTTGGGGGCTGCTCGAGGAAGGGTTGCGGAGTCCGGCAAGGGGTCTCGAGCGCCTCCTCTGTTGCCGCGGGTGGATCGTCCTCAACGACGACCGTCGGGATCTTGGCCCTCTTCGACGCTCTCTGGGCTAGCGTCCTGAAAAGGAAAGAGTTCAGAACGAAGCAAATCAGATTCAAGATGAAGCAATAAAATTGAAGAAATACAAGCACAATCTCAAAAGCTTACTCTTCATCTTCCTCCTCGGAGCTGAGCGCGGAGAAGTCAAACTCCGGCTCGCCTCCGGTGCGACGAGGCGGAGGTGGGCTCTCTTGGCAGCTTAGCGGGCGTCGGCGGTGGCACAGGAAGATCCCGCCCGGTGTCGCGGCAGTGTGAGGCTCTCCAGCGGCAACATCGCTTGCCGCTTGATAGAAAGTCGTCAGCGGCGTTGCTGCGGGCGATCTGCCGCCCGACTAAATCTCCGGCCTTGCGGAGGCGCCTCTTCAGCGGAGCAGGGGCTCACCAGCGGCAAGTCGGGTGGTGGAGAAGAAAGCGCCCTCGGCGGGTCCACTTGACCCGGCCTCGGGCTCGACAAGCTCGTCCTCGCCCGGCGATCTCCCTTCGCTTCGGCAAGGCTTGCCGCCGCCTTCGGCGTCCGCCTCTTCCACGGTGTACCCGAAGGCTCCAGTGATGGCGGCTGCCGCCTCCTCCCACCCTGGTGGCAATCTGCGCCATCTCCTGCGTCCGGTGGTGTCGCGAGTGAGCCTTTTTGCTCGTCGGGCGGATCGGCACTTCTTCCAAGTCGTCGAAGAACTGCTGCCACGACCTCGTCGAGGGCTCTGCCAGTTGGAACGATCCCATGGGAATCGCTGGCAACGGCATCATGGCGCGGATGCCGTCGGCGTCGAGTTGTTGCACAATGGGGCGACCCCTCGGCAACCTAAACCACTCAGGGTGATCGGGGTCGTTCTTGAACAGCTCTAGCAGCATCGCATCCAGCTCCAAGACGGTGAAATTATAGTTCAGGCCCAGGCGCAACCTCATGATGTCTGCCGCATTTTGGAATTCCCAAGCAGGCCTCCTCCTCTCCTGCAAGGGAGCGATGCGGCGACGAAGGAAGTCTGCGCCAAGCTACTTACTGCTAGCCCGGCAAGCACGAGGCGCAAAATCCGGTCACGGCTATCTTCAACCTAGCATCCTCCGGCGTAAGTTACTCCAATCTCTGCCCGCGCACTATTGGGGTTTGGCGCCGCGGCGATGAAGGCTGCAGGTTCTCCTCTCGACCCAACACCAATTGGCTCTCCATTCCTCCAACTTGTTGCGGAACTCTCCTTCCAGATAGGCTTCTTTCTTGCCGATCCTGGAGACCCAAGCTATCCCTCCGGCAAGTGGCTCTCCTCTCTTGATGCGGGGCACGAAGAAGTGGAGGAAGAGTGCCACATTTGGGTGGATCCCGACAAAGTTTTCGCAAAGGTGTGCGAAAACTGCCATGGTCAAGACAGCGTTGGGGGTGAAATCAAGGAGGCGGAGGCCATATGTGTTCATGATATCGCAGAAGAACTCGGAAAAGGGCGGGCAAAGCCCGAAATAGAATAAATGGGCAAAGACGGGGTACCCTGTTGGGGCAAAAACAGACGCGGCGGGGGGGAGTACCTTCGTGCGGGGATGCGCACGCGTCTCCGTCGACCAAAAGAGATAGAAGACATCCCGCAGCTCCTTTGCGCCGAGCTGAGGGGAGAAGATGGCCCACTCCTTGCGCAGCGCCGCGAGCCGCTGCGCCTCGGCCGACTTGACGCCCTTCTCCTTGTCGGCTTTTGGAGCCATGGCGAGGGCGGCGGAGGAGGCCGGCAATGAAGTGCGCGCTTGTGGCGAAGGGGCGGGCGCTGCTCTCTTCGCCTTTGGAGAAGAAGGGGAGCGGCGGTGGTTTTCTTGACAAGAAAGCAATGGCGGAGTGGGACGACCTGCCCTGTTTCCCTGTTTATAAGGAGGGGGAGGCGGACGTTCCGCTTTTCTTAATAAAGAAACCCCCACGACCGCGCCCACGATCTCTCGCATGACGCCACGTTCGGTGCGTGCCGTTAGTGGGGGTCGTGGTGGGTCCGGGGCGAGTTACGGCGTGATCGAGGTCGCGTGTGACCGTGCACTGTTTTGGGCCTGGCCCGACAGCGCTCGGCACCGTGTACGGCCCAGGCCCGGGGGCTCCTGTCGGTGTACTAGAGTAGGGGTACCCTAGTATCCCGTACTTGTGCAGACGATTCACACCAGCGGCGAGGTTTACTGGTCACCGCCAAGATCCTCCGTGCTCATTTGGAGCCATTCAAGAACAAAGTATTTGACTAAGAAGACAAGGCCCCGGCAAGAGGAGCTTGCCGGGAAGGCCATTCAAGGCATGCAAAAGACAGGGCCCCGGCAAGAGGAGCTTGCCGGGAAGGCTCGGAGCGCGACAAGCCTCCGGACGCGACAAGGATTCGGCCGCGGCAAGGCGCTTTCCACGGCAAGAAACCTCTCTCCATCTCCGCTCCAGCTCATCCAGCAACGTGTCGCCATGGGACCATTCCATGTGCGCGTGTCAAGAGGCTGTGCAGCCAGCAGAGAGCAGCGATAAGCGGCGCTGACAGGCTTGCCATCGTGGCGAGCGGTGGCGCACCTGACGGTCTCTGTTGCACTTTTTAGGCAACACAGACGGGCATTTATTGCTTTTGTCCCTTGCCGTCAGAGTTAGGTCTTTTGCATCAGTACCTTTGTTGAGTAGGTGTACCAACTCCTGTTTTTACATTTGTACCCTCGCCTATGTTGCCACCTGTCGGAGACCCTTGAGCATATAAAAAGGAGGCCCATGCGCAATGTAGAGGGGTTTGGTTCATTCGACTCACTCGAGACCAGAATCGCTCACGCTTAGGTTTTGTAGCTCCCATCGCTCCCTAGCAAGAACACAATACATCAAACAAGCAGCGATGAGGAGTTTTATCTCTCCGAAGAGCTCCGAAGCTGGGTAAACTGCTCGTGTGCCTCGCCTCGATCCGCTCTTCATGCGATCTCCGCCCCCCTCCGAACCACAAGGGGCCTGGTCCGCCGGCCCCATAGGTGTTCGTGGGTACGATCATCCTCCCCGACAGGCCGATCCTCCCTTCTCGCACGGCTCGGAGTTCTTGACATTCACTGGTGTTGTGGGTGTGGAGGTCGTGGTACACGCAGTACCGGCCGCCCTTGGAAGACTCAGGTGATCTACGCCCCCACTTGTTGTCCGGTTCTGGGCAGCACGGCAGCCCCCTTTGCGCTTCACGTCCTTGACCTTGGGTTTCTTCTCTTACAGGTCTGGGCCGACAGCTCGAGGAGGAGAGACGCCCTTCCTCGGCCCTGGCGCGCTTGGTCGCCAAGTTGAACAGCTCCAAGGAAGTGCCACGAGATCTTCATGCATCGCCAGCTCCTCCTTTATCTTGACGTCGCGCACACCGTCGGAGAAGGCGGAGATGATAGCCTCCTCGGTCACCTTGGGAATCTTGAGGCGTGCGTTGTTGAAGCACTGGATGTACTTCTGCAGGGTCTCTCCTGGTTGCTGCTTGATGCAGCGCATGTCGCTCACGGTGGGTGGCCGGTCGCGAGTACCTTGGAAGTTGGCGATGAAGCGGGTACGCATCTCGTCCCAGGAGGAGATCGTGCCTGGGGCCAGGTTCAGGAGCCAGGTGCGAGCCCCGTCTTTGAGCGCCATGGGAAACCAGTTCGCCATGACCTTCTCGTCCCTGTTGGAGGCTTCGATGCCCAGCTTGTAGACCTGAGGAACTCTGCGGGGTCGGCCGTACCGTCGTAGCGAGGAGGCAGGTCCGTCTTGAACTTGCCAGGCCACACAACGCTGCGCAGCTCGGGTGTGAAGGCTCGGCAGCCTGCCGTGGCCACGGGAGTCCTTGGATGACGAAGAGCTTGGTCTTGCGGGTCCCCGTGCGCTGCAGCTGGGAGCAGCGCGGGGTCTTGACGTGCCGGAGCAGGGGCGTGGTCGCGACGAGCTGGAGCGGGGAGCACTCGGGGAGCTTCTTGCGGGCGAGGGACCTCCTGACATCTCTGCTCTTGCCGCGCTGGCGCCGGACGGAGCGGGTTCCTCCCAGGGACCACGCGCCTTGGGGCCAGGGCACCTTCTTGAGGGGGAGGCGGCCGAGGCGCCCCCGGAGCTTCGTCGCCCACGCAGGATGGGGTTCGATGCAGCAGGACAGACGGCACGGGGGAGCCCCCTGCGGCACGGACGAGCTCGGCGACGCGGTCGAGCCACTCTTCGTAGACGTCATCGACGGGGCGGTAGCGCAGGAGCTCGTTTGCCACGATGAGCGCAGCTCGAGCCTCCATGGGCGCGCGGAACGTGCGACACGAAGAACCAGCCGGGGCGAGCGAGGGGGTACCAGTGCGGCCGTCTTGCCTCACGGAGGGATGCTGGGACGATGCTTACTGCTCGTTCCCCGCCGGGCCGGTAGCGGCGTTGACGGCAGGCGACGGGGAACAACGAGGGCACCCACCGACGGGAGCCGTCTAGGCGACGCGTGAAGAGAGCGGCTCGGCGCCGGCACGCAGGCCCGGCAGGCGTCGGAACATGGATGCGGTGGTGGACGGAGAACAGGGCGACGGAAGACGAATCACGGCGCACCCCTACCTGGCGCGCCAAATGTCGGATTTCAGGTTCTGGCAGACCCTTGAGGTTCGAACACTGGGGTGCGCGCGGAATCTCGCCCTCCACCTACCTGCTCCCCGCCGCCTGGCTAGGATCTAAGCTACGAAAGGAACAGCACAAGAGACACAGGGTTTATACTAGTTCGGGCCACCATTGTGGTGTAATACCCTACTCTAGTTTGTGGTGTGGTGGATTGCCTCTTGGGATGTTGGTGATGAACAATACAAAGGAGAACAGCCTCGCGAGGGTCTGTTCTTGGCTGGTGGCGATGAACTGCTAGGGGGAGTTCAGTCGCCTTTCTCTATCTCTCTCGCTTGTTCTCTTGCTATCTTTTTTGCCGATTCCAGATCTCTCTCTCGATTCCACCTCTCCCTACCCTGTGGGTGGCTAGTCCTATTTATAGGCAAAGGCCCTGGGCCTCTTCCCAAATATTGAGCGGGAAGGGCGCCAACAATTGGCCATTTTGAAGGGGAACATATGGTACACTTATCCTGAGTAAAGTTGGTCCTCGCTTTGTCAAAGGCTCCGTGGTGACGCCTGGCTTGGGCTCCACAATGACTTCCTTCCTGCCGTTGGACTGATCTTGGTCTTGTTGCACCGAAATGGACGCCTTTGCTTGATGCTCTCTCCTGCGCTTGCTCCCTTTGCACCAAAGAGGAAAGGAGGACACTGCGCGGGCTGGCGCCCGCCTGGCGCCCTTGGTCGTCATGGCTTGCGTCATGGGCACCTCGCGAGGTACCACGCCTTGATCTCTCCGCCACCTCACGAGCCAGCGTGATGAGGCCACGCCTGAGGAATCTCCCTGTCGTCCGCCCCGCGAGGCTTGGCCCCTCGCGAGGGTCTTGAGCTCGTGTTGATGAAGATGGGCCGTGATGGGCCCCCCTTTGAGCCACGCCGCAGGTCGCAGGCAGGAAAGTCTGGGGACCCCCGTTCCCAGAACGCCGACATACTTAATATCATGTCATAGTTAACATGCTCTGCTTGTCCTTGGGAAGGACATACCCCTGAAATATGTGTTTAAACACATTTTTCGTTTCCATTGTTCTGTTTAACCTGATGATCACATTTTCCTTTCCATTGGTTTGTTTGACCTTTCTTGTGATCTATATAGCCTAAGAAGTAATAATTCACTTCTTATGTAAACACCTCGGTGTACAACTCTGTCAGTGAGACCCTGTTTCTACTGTTGATGACATTCCGGTAACCGTCGATGGACGAGAACTTTGCCTACTGGTCCGCCTCGTTCAACGAGCAGGAAAATGGTTCTCTTCGTCCCTCGCCCTTGGTACTGATGTTGTTGCCGACATAACTGATAGGCTATCCTCTGACATACCTTGCTTGCATGAGCACGCAACACGTCTCTGCCCTTCCTACTTTTAACCCACATGGTGGGCCCATAACCCACAGTTCCACAGGATCGAAACCTGACTCTCCTGTACACCCCTGTTCCTAAAGCTATTCCTCACGCTTGGCTTCGCATGAAAGATCACGAGCCACCTTCCTAGTGATCTATTCTGGTATCAGACACAATGCTTATTCCCGTTGCTCTGAACCCCTTTCACGCCTTGTAACAGGCATCAAACGATTGCCCGCCCGCTCGAAACTTCCCATGAAACCTCCTTACTTTGCTCTCGATACTTTCTTAAGTTTCAATTCAAGAGTTACATCCAACCACCTTCCCCGATGTTATTGACCAGATAGTTAACCTTGCAGAGGTTCGTTCCCCCGGAATACCCACCCTTTATTCTTTCGGAAGTACGATGGAATTCCCGAAGAAAGGATGTCGACTTCATCATGATGACCTAAAACAGAGAAATGAATATATCAACGAAAAGGATCAACCTCTTCGAAAGGGCAGCCAAGACCGAGGAGACTCGTTAGGTTTTTCGGGACGAGATTTCTTGTAGTGGAGGAGAATTGTGACGCCCGGATAATCAGGCTACAGTAAAACTCTCCTGATGATGCCATGTCATCTACGTTACTGTTGCTAATCAAGTGGTAGTTCCAAAAACATTGCAAATTCAAAAATGAATTACTGACAAACACCCAAAGTTTTCAAAAGCCAAAACAAAAATGTTCGGTGGGTGCCAAATATTGCACTGGTAATTATTGTGGAGAAAACAAATTTTTAGAAAGTGCCTAAATATTTTAAAGTGAAATAAAACAGAAAAGTAAAAGAAAGAAAATAAAAGGAAAAAGAACCCCCCCCCCCACTGGGCCAGTCGGCCCAACTCGCAGGCCATACCGGCCCGTCTGGCCCAGCTGGCCACACCCGGCCCGGCTCCCCCCTGCCATGTCCCCTTCCCCTGTTTCTCGGACCCCGGTCGGAATAGGGGCGCGTCGCCACCAGACCCCCCTCGCCGACGACGAAGGGAGGATAAGGTCGCCACACACTCGCCTCCTCGTTCCCATCTCCCACTCGCCCCCGCACGCCCTCTCGGTCCCTGCGCCTCTCCCACTCCCCTCCAGATCCACCTCGCCCTCTCCTTCCCCTCCGCATCCGAGCGCCACCGCCGCCATGGCTCCGGCCTAGCCACGGCCAACGTGCCCACCTCGCCGCCCCCACTGTGTCCCCGGGGTCCGCCATTGTCCACTGCTTCGTCTGGTGCACCCCATTGGAGCTGGGAGCCATCGCAATGCCCGCGCCGCCGCCGTCTTCCTCCTCTGCTCCGACGGGACTTGTCGCCGCTCTTCACCAACCCCGGCGACGCCCCTGCAGCTACTAAACCCCCAAGGGCCACCGTCTGTACCGCTCGGTGAGCACCCGCTTCCTCCCCTCTCCCCCGCGCCCCCCTGGATAGCTGTCACCGTAGCTCCCGAACGCTCCGCCGCGGACCTCGTCGCCGACGAGTCTCCGGTGACCAAATGGTCACGGGCCCGCACCGGTTGCGCTCACCACGCCCCATAGATCCTCCCCAGCCTCTCCATGTGCCCGCTAGCTCGCCGTAGCTCTGTTTCCATCGAGCTCCCGTACGCGGCGCCGCCCGCGCTCGTCGCCGGCAGCCGTCCGGTGACCCTTTGGTCCCGGGCTCGTGTCGTTGTGCTCACGCACGCGCGAAGGCTTCGCCCCGCCCTTTTGTTTGCCCCGTAGCGCGCCGCCCCACCGTTGACGTTGCTCGCCCGAAAGACCTCGCTGCCGATGAGCTTGATGCGCCCTTCTCCGGCCACCGCAGCTCGCCAGACCACCACCAACCGACGCGTCCTCGTCTTGCCGTTCTAACACGCCGGCCGCGCTCGATTTGGTGCCCCGTAGGCGAATCCCGACGCACGCCGGCATTCGGTCGCTGCGTGCGAGCTCGCCGGAGCTACTCCGGCGGCTCCGCTGAGCCGGGCGACAGGGCCCCACCACAGGTCCTTTGCGTGGGCCTAGGGGCCCCGGTGGTCACGTTGACCAAGGTCAATCTACGCTGGCGATGTGGCAGCTACTGCCACTGACATGCGGGCCCGCATCATTTAAAAAAATTTGTAAATAAATAAAATGCTAATTATTTCATAAATTGAATTAATTAACTAAACAGTCACTGACTACTGGGTCCCACCCACTAATTAACCTATTTAGTTAGTCTAAACCCACTATTAGTGCCCCTGACAATGACATGTGGGTCCCACTGGACCCACCTGTCTGGTTTGACTGGTCAGCCGACCTATTGACCAGCTGACGTCAGCATTGCATCATGCTGATGTCATAATTCCTTTTTGTTAAATAAGTAAATTCCAATAAATGATTTAAATCTTTAGAAAATCATATCTTTTAATCCGTAACTCGGATGAAAATCCTTTCCACATGAAAGTTGCTCAGAACGTCGAGAAGAATCAGGATACGCATCCCGTTCGTCCGCCACACACCACTAGCATACCGACCATGCAACTTTCCCCCTCCGGTACCTCTGCCCGAGAACGTGGAACCCCGGGGATACTTTCCCGGATGTTTCCCCCCTTCGCCGGTATCACCTACTACCGCGTTAGGGCACGCCTAGCATCACGCATTGCTTTGTCATGCATCATTATGCATCTCTTTGCATTGTATTCATTGTTTCTTCCCCCTCTTCTTCCGCTAGACACCGAGACCGACGCCGCTGCTACCCAGTACGACTACGGTGTTGACGACCTCTCTCTTGCCGTGAGCAACCAGGCAAGCCCCCCCTTGATCACCAGATATCGCCTACTCTCTTCTATACTGCTTGCATTAGAGTAGTGTAGCATGTTACTGCTTTCCGTTATTCCTATCCTGATGCATAGCCTGTCCTTGCTACTACTGTTGTTACATTTACCTGCAATCCTACATTCTTTGTCTAGGATGCTAGTATTCCATCAGTGGCCCTACATTCTTGTCTGTCTTCTGTGCTATACTATCGGGCTGTGATCACTTGGGAGGTGATCACGGGTATATACTATTTACTTTATACATGATACATGTGGTGACTAAAGTCGGGTCGGCTTGTGGAGCACCCGCGAGTGATTCACGGATTGGGTGCTGAAAGGACCTTTGTCCCAACGGCCCTCTGTGTGGATATTTGTGGCAGAGCGACAAGGCGGGTTGAGACCGCCTGGGTGAGAGATGGGCCTGGCCCTGTTCGGCATTCGCGGATACTTAACACGCTTAACGAGATCGTGGTATTTGATCCGAGTCTAGCTACTGGCCTATACGCACTAACCAACTACACGGGAACATTTATGGGCACTCGGCGTCGTGGTATCAGCTGAAGCCTTCGTGACGTCAGCGACTGAGTGGCGCGCGCCGGTTTGGAACGTAAGCCTGCTCTTGTATTAAGGGGGCTAGTTCTGCTTCCGGCCGCCCACGCAACATGCAGGTGTGCTAAGCGCGATGGGCCCAGACCCACATGCGCTTAGGTTTAGACCGGCGTCTTGACCTCTCTGTTGGCCTAGGTGGGGCTGCGGCGTTGATTTTCCGGCGGGCATGACCCAGAAAGTGTGTCCGGCCAAATGGGATCAAGCGTGTTGGTCTATGTGGTGCACCCTGCAGGAAGTTAATCTATTCGAATAGCCGTGATCTTGATAACAGGACGACTTGGAGTTATACCTTGACCTTATGACAACTAGAACCGGATACTTAATAAAACACACCCTTCCAAGTGCGGATACAACCCGGTGGTCGCTCTCTAACAGGCTACGAGGAGAGGATCGCGGGTAGGATTATGCTATGCGATGCTACTTGGAGGACTTCAATCTACTCTCTTCTACATGTTGCAAGGCGGAGGCTGCGGAAGCATAGTCTTGACGAGATTAGTTATCCCCTCTTATTACGGCATTACGTAGTTCACCCATCGATATGGCCCTTTACACATATACCCATGCATATGTAGTGTAGCTCCTTGCTTGCGAGTACTTTGGATGAGTACTCACGGTTGCCTTCTTCCCCTCTTTTCCCCTTTCCTTTCTACCTGGTTGTCGCAACCAGATGTCGGAGACCAGGAGCCAGACGCCACCGTCGATGACGACTGCTACACCTGAGGTGCCTACTACTACGTGCAGCCCGCTGGCGACAACCAGGAGTAGTTTAGGAGGATCCCAGGAAGGAGGCATGCGCCTCTTTCGATCTGTATCCCAGTTTGTCCTAGCCTTCTTAAGGCAAACTTGTTTAACTTATGTCTGTCCTCAGATATTGTTGCTTCCACTGACTCGTCTATGATCGAGCACTTGTATTCGAGCCCTCGAGGCCCCTAGCTTGTATTATGATGCTTGTATGACTTATTTATGTTTTAGAGTTGTGTTGTGATATCTTCCCGTGAGTCCCTGATCTTGATCGTACACGTTTGCGTGCATGATTAGTGTACGATTGAACCGGGGGCGTCACACCCCATAAGGCAAGTGTGGCTACACTAGTCAGCTCGATTTGGTGGCACCATGACTTAGCCAACAATTGTTCAATTTTGAATGATATCCGGTTAAACTTGAATGCAATAAGTTGAGCCATAATGAAATAACATGATGCAACTAGAATGGATGATATCAACATAAGCATGGTGGTGCACCTAATCATCAAGCATATCAACAACAATAAATCATATACCCGAATGAGCATGGCATACTGACGAGCATGAATAACACAAGTATAACACTACTCATAGCATAACATGATCACTAGCATCAACAATAAATACCAAGCAAGAACATATCAATAATACTACCAAGTAAGCATGTAACCAACTACATGCAAACAGAACCTGCATAGCAATGGTACTGGATAACAGTCGATAAGCATGCATCAGAACGAACATCACTACTACCAGCATGTACTACTACCAAGCATGACAGACGAAACTAACGCTAGCAAGTAGTACTTGATAACAAGATGCAGAAGAGCATAGCATGAAGGTGAACACAGATCTATAAGCATTACCGAAACAACGATAGCGGTTGTAGACAAACAAGCACTTATTAAATGTTCAAGTAGAAAACCTTGGCTACTACATGGCTCTCATGCAAGTGGTTGTCGTTGCTTACCTGGGAATGAAGAGGTCACCAGGAAGAAGTGCGGAAGGATTACGAAAAGCTTCGCCGAAAACAGTTCTCGCTCGGAGGGGTTGTTTATGGGCAAGGGCAAAATTGTCATTTTCACAGTGTGGAATCATTATGAAAATGGTACCCACAGAACGGGCTCGACGAGATGAAGCCATGAGACTTGGATTCGCCTGAATCAGAGCTACGGTCGCGAAGATATAAACGTTTGAAACCCAAGGACTATTCTATAAAGAAAATATTCACAGACAGGCCCCTGGCGGCTGAACTGAAAACGCCTTTCTGTGGAATACGTCTTCTGCAAAGGGAAACGACTTCTCAGCCGAAGTAGATTCAAAATATGCTTTCCCTAAATGAAAATGTACTTGACAAAAACCGTTTCCACTTAAAACAGATGGGCCCAGGCTATAGCCAATTACAGGTGGGGTCGGGGAGGGCTGGCGCGGTCGTCGTCTTCCTCCTCCCTCTGTCCCGATCGAAACAGAGGAGGAGCCGGGGACGCGGCGCCGGCGATGGGCCTGGCCAGCTCCGGCCACCTTCGACCAGACAGAGGCCTCCGGCGAGCTCACCGTCGAGGACCGGGATGAGGGAGGGCAGCAGAGACGGCGGGGAGTGGCCATGGGAATGGCAGCGGTAGCAAGCAGAGGCGGGCTCCGGCGAAGAGCCCGGACGTCTCTGACCGTCTCCGGCGAAGCTGAGACCACCGGTGGGTTCCTGGTGCTGCAACGCATCCATCCAGAGGAAGAACCAGCGCCGGGGAGGATCAGAACATCGGTGCACCACGGAGGCAGAGAGCAAGGGCAGCGGCCGGCCTTGGGGAGGCACGGCCACGGCGGCTCCGGCGGCGAACTAAGCAGAGTGGAAGGTGCGCAGGAGGGGGTGAAGCTAGTGGTGAGAGTTGGAGGTGGAGGGGAGGCTAGGCTCCTCGAATTTGAGAGAGAGCTGAGGCAGCCATGGCGGACGACGACGGACACAGGCGAAGTGGGGCAGCTCCGGTGGGTGGAGAAGGCAGCGGAGGGAGCTGAGAGGTGCGGAGGAGGTATAGGGGGCTAATTATAGCTGCGGGGCGAGCTCGGGAGTGCTCTAGAGAGCTCTGCTAGCGAACAATGGAGGTGGGACGGTGGTCAGGTCACGGACGAGCTCGACACCAGCTAAGAGATGGCGAAACAGGAGAAGGGCAGAGCACAGTGCAAAGTAGAGTCTCATGGGAAAGCTCTAGGACAAGATGATGCATCGAGATGACGAAGGAATGGACGAGCACAGCGCCGCGGTTTCCAGAGCGCGTCGATTTGGCATGTTTGCCCCATGATCACCGCGTGAGCTGGCGCAAGCGGTGCACCTAGTGGCCAAACCGTATCAGCTGAATAGGGCATGCTACAGAGAAGGCCGTGAAGCAAAAAAACGAGCACATGGATACAGGATGAGACCACAACTAGTAATAAACCAAACTAACAACAAGGTGTTCGGAACTTGCTGCGGTTCACATGTTTGGTGATCAAGGATGAGATTTGGCTGGCGTTGATCACTCACTAAGGTGATTAAGATGGCAAGGATTCAGCTCAAGAAGAGGAGTTTAGCTAGTACTTGCTGTACAAACCACCAGACTGGACAGAAATACAAAATATAAAGTAGCACTCACATATCAAGTTGGATTGATCCGAAATTTGTAGGAGATGAGGTTTTTGATGATATGAAGTTGCTGTAAAAGTTTCATGCCGTTTGGAAATACCAAAATGGTACTTGCTTCACAATGCGGCCCTCTGGACAGAATCTTGGGAAAAATCCTGAGGGAAAATGGCTGAAGGAAATGAGCCCAAATCTTGTGGAGATAGGTTATATGGGTAGGAGAAGGTCCTCGAAACTTTTCAGCCATAATGGAGCAAGATAAAATATATTTGCTTCACAAACTGAAAATTTGGACAGAAACAAAGAATTGATCCTGGGCTCACATAGATGCATTGCATCAGCTCAAAACTTGAGGGGAGTGATGATTTGATCATATGAGGTACCATGCAAAATTTCAACTCGTTTGGATTACCCTAACTAGTACTTCCTTCACACAGGCTTCCCTCAGACAGGAACTTTGAAAAATTGCTCAGGAATATTTACTAGGAAAATTAATTTGAATTTTGGTATGAGGCAATGATATGGACATGAAAAGATGTCCAAAAAGTTTGGTTTCAATCAAGCAAAGATAAATGACACTTCCTTCTGAAAAAGCCACTAAAGGCAGAACGAGAAAAGGTATATTTGTGAATTATCTTTGATGATGCCAAGGAACGATTTTGACATATTTGAGGAAGATATGACCCAAAAAAATTATGAGAATTATTTGGGAATTTTGGGAGTGACAGAAATATAGGTTGTTTCATAACCTAGGGCTAAAAGGATTATTCCTTTAATAGAAAAAAGAATATTCCCAAAAGAATATTGGGATTGGGCTAAGATGAATATGGCAAGGTCTTGGGAAGGATATGAGGATGACAAGCCACTCTCGGAAGAAAGAAGAGATTGCTTCTCCAGTTTCCCGACCACATAGCCACAGAAAAAGTAATCTCAAGCAAAAATCTTAGAAAATCAAAAGAAAAAGAAAGGGCCACAAATGAGGGTGTGACAAGCACCCCATGTAATTCGTCAGCACTGTGCTGCGTGACGCGCGTGCACGCTACCCCATGCCACAGAAGCTCCTCCTCACGCTCCTCGTTGCCTCCAGGAAGCTGCGCCACTATTTCCAAGGTCACCCCATCAAGGTTGTCTCCGCATACCCCGTGGAGATGATGCTCTGGAGCCCCAGCACAGCGGGAAGGGTTGCTGAGTGGAACATCGAGCTGCAGGCGTTCCAGCTGAAGTTGAGCACCACCAGAATCATCAAGGGCGCAGCCCACGCTGTCTTTTGGTGGAATGGACTGATGCCCCTAACCAAGGAGTAGCGAAGACCGTTCCCTCACGCCCAGAGATGGAGCACCGGACGGCTGGGTCATGTACTTTAATGTGGCGTTCGAACGCCAGGCCGCGGGGGCTGGAGCCGTGCTCATCTCACCTACCCAGGACAAGCTCTACTACGCCGTGCAACTCTGCTTTCAGCATGGTGAGAAGGTCTCCAACAACATCGCGGAATACGAGGGCCTGATCACTGGCCTCAAGGCCGCGTCGGCTCTGGGGGTAGGTGCCTCACCATCAAGGGCGACTCTAAGCTCCTCGTCAACTTCTCCAACAAGGAGTATAAGCCAAAAGATGAGCACATGGAGGCATACCTAGAAGAGGTACGCAAAATTGAAAAATGATTCTTGGGCTCGGAATTGCAACACATACCACGTGGAACGAACAAGGAGGCGGACGACATCGCCAAGAGGGCGTCCCGGTGCGAACCCCAGAAGCCTGGCGTCTTCGAAGAACGGCTCTTCAAGCCATCGATGGCTCCCCCATTGCAGGCCGAGCGCTGCCTCGGGAGGAACCGCCCATGGCACCCTCCTCGGGCTCCCCAGCCTGTGGCCCAACCTTGGGAGCTCGCGTGCTCTTTGCGCTTGAACCTTAGGAGGGGTTCTGGACCGAGGAGTTCAAGGCATACGTGCTCTGACGCACCTTGCCAGAGAAGGAGGAAGACGCAGAACGCGTGGCCCGCTAGACCACCACTTACTGCATCCAAGATGGCGAGCTCTACCGAAGGCGTTCAAACGAAGTCTCTCTATGGTGCATCTCCAAGGAGCAGGGGTGCGAGCTGCTGGCTGACATCCACGGCGGGGATTGTGGGCATCACTCTTCGTCGCGCACCCTCGTGGGCAAGGCATTCCGTAGTGGGTTCTAGTGGCCCACGGCACTCAACGATGCCACTGAGCTGGTGAGATCCTGCGAGGCATGTCAATTCCAGGCCAAACATATTCACCAGCCCGCACAGGGCCTCCAAACCATCCCGCTCTCATGGCCGTTCATGGTATGGGGGCTGGATATCCTAGGCCCGTTTTCTCGAGCAGCCGGGGGCTACCGCTACCTCTACGTCGCCATCGACCAGTTTACCAAGTGGGCGGAGGTAGTGCCGATGCGCACCATCCCAGCCGGCTCGGTCGTGAAATTCATCAAGGGCCCCGTGAGCCGCTTTGGGGTCCCCAACCGTACCATCACTGACAATGACTCTCACTTCATGAGCAACCTTTTCAAAACATATTGTGCTAATCTTGGAACGCAGATATGCTACGCTTCAGCGGCACACCCACGGAGCAACGACCAAGCCTATCACGCCAACGCGGAGGTCCT
Organism: Aegilops bicornis; assembly: GCA_021605145.1. NCBI lineage: Eukaryota > Viridiplantae > Streptophyta > Magnoliopsida > Poales > Poaceae > Aegilops > Aegilops bicornis. The sequence goes on from CM038671.1 coordinate 286,357,603, forward strand.
AAGGGACCTCAAGGCGAGGAGCTTCAAGAAGAAACTCGAGGCCTGCGGCAGGGGCTGGCTCGATCAGCTCCAGTCCGTGTTGTGGTCCATCCGCACCACCATGACCAAGCCCACGGGCGAGACCCCGTTCTTCCTCGTCTACGGGGCTGAGGCGGTCCTCCCTCATGAGGTCAAACATCGCTCCCTGCGGGTCTTGTCTTTGACGAGGCATGCCAAGACGCCTCGCGGGGGATGGACCTCATGTTCGGGAAGGAGGGTTGCCGCCAAGCCTCGCTCCTTGCCACAAGGTACCAGCAGGCGCTACGGCGGTATCACTGTCGTAGCATCCACTCCAGGACCCTCGAGGTGGGTGACCTCGTCCTGAGATGGGTGCTCTCTAGGGTGGGGCTTTACAAGCTCTCGCCCATGTGGGAGGGCCCGCTCAAGATCGCCCGTGTCTCTAGGCCTGGCGTCGCGCGCCTGGAGACGCAGGATGGTGTCCCCATCCAGAACGTCTGGAACATCCAGCACCCCCAGAAATTCTATCTGTTATCAAGGCCATGCGCCTCTCAAGTCTCCGCTTGTGACACTGTCACGTAATAGTGAGTGGGGATGTACACGCCCCGCAGTCTCCTGAGTGCCGCCCCTGGGCCTCATGGGGGCTCCCACCCACTCCTAGTGGATGCCCCATGCTCGACGCTGGTGGGAAGGCCAGAAGACTAGTGTAGATGCTGGACGCGGTTGTTCTTTTGCTTGCTTTCTGTAGCTAATTTGCAACTTCTTGAAATCAAATCTGAAGTTTTTGTGTCTTTTATTTGAAAGGGTTGGGAAACTTTTTCTCCTTGCAGCATTCGCTCTTTCAGGTCTTGCCTTAGGGAGAGTGACACTTGCCCGTTGCTCTTCCTCGCGCGTCACACTGATACGTCCCTGTCGTATCTACTTTTCCAAACACTTTTGCCCTTGTTTTGGACTCTAACTTGCATGATTTGAATGGAACTAACCCCGGACTGACGTTGTTTTCAGCAGACTTTCCATGGTGTTATTTATGTGCAGAAACAAAACTTCTCGAATGACACGAAACTCCACGGAACGTCTAGTTAAAAATAATAAAAATCCTCGCCGAAGATGAAGACCGGGGCCCACACCTGTCCACGAGGTGGGGCGCCCCTAAGGCGCGCCCCCTCGTGGGCCCCTGAGCTCCTCGACGCCAACTCCAACTCTATATATTTGCTTTGGAGAGAAAAAATCAAGGAGAAGAAATCATCGCGTTTTACGATCTGAGCCGCCGCCAAGCCCTAAAACCTCTCGGGAGGCTGATCTAGAGTCCGTTCGGGGCTCGGGGAGAGGATTAAATGCGTCGTCGTCATCATCAACCATCCTCCATCACCAATTTCATGATGTTCACCGCCGTGCGTGAGTAATTCCATTGTAGGCTTGCTGGACGGTGATGGGTTGGATGAGATCTATCATGTAATCGAGTTAGTTTTGTTAGGGTTTGATCCCTAGTATCCACTATGTTCTGAGGTTGATGTTGCTATGACTTTGCTATGCTTAATGCTTGTCACTAGGGCCCGAGTGCCATTGTTTCACATTTGAACCTATTATGTTTTCATGAATATATGTGAGTTCTTGATCCTATTTGCAAGTCTATAGTCACCTACTATGTGTTATGATCCGGTAACCCCGAAGTGACAATAATCGGGACCACTCCCGGTGATGACCATAGTTTGTGGAGTTCATGTATTCACTATGTGCTAATGCTTTGTTCCGGTTCTCTACTAAAAGGAGGCCTTAATATCCCTTAGTTTCCATTAGGACCCCGCTGCCATGGGAGGGTAGGACAAAAGATGTCATGCAAGTTCTTTTCCATAAGCACGTATGACTATATTCGAAATACATGCCTACATTACATTGATGAATTGGAGCTAGTTCTATGTCACCCTATGTTATGAATGTTACATGATGAACCGCATCCGGCATAATTATCCATCACCGATCCAATGCCTACGAGCTTTCCATATACTGGTTCTCCCTTATTTACTTTTCCGTTTCTACTGGTACAATCACTACAAAATACCAAAAATATTACTTCTGCTTTTGTTACTTTTGTTACCGTTACCACTACTATCATATTACTTTGCTACTAAACACTTTGCTGCAGATATTAAGTTTCCAGGTGTGGTTGAATTGACAACTCAGCTGCTAATACTTGAGAATATTCTTTGGCTCCCCTTGTGTCGAATCAACAAATTTGGATTGAATACTCTACCATCGAAAACTGTTGCGATCCCCTATACTTGTGGGTTATCAAGACTATTTTCTGGCGCCGTTGCCGGGGAGCATAGCTCTATTCTTTGAGTCACTTGGGATTTATATCTGCTGGTCACTATGAATAACTTGAAAGACGCTAAGACAACAATTTATCCCTCAACTACGAGGGGAGGTAAGGAACTGCCATCTAGATCTGCACATGATTCACCTTCTGCTTTTGAGTAAGCTTGCGACACCTAAACCTGCTTACGCTATTCGCTGGATATGTCGCATGTTATTGATGATGCCACTTCTGCTATGCATGACACTTATGATGAAACTACTTCTATGCTTGATACTACTGTGCCCCTTAGTGAATTTCTTGATGAACAAATTGCTAGGGCTAGAGAGAAAGAAATTATTGAAACAAATTATAATGATGAAAGTGATGATGAAGATAGGACTGTTATTCCTGAGGGTTATGTTTTTTATATGGAAGCTTCTGCAGCTATTCTAGCTTGCAAAGATAGATCTGAACTCAAGAGGTTATTAGCTGAATGGAATAAGCAATCTCTTAGAGATAGAATGAGGCCTGACCCTGCTTTTGCTACTTCGCCTATTTGTGTTGCCGATAAGGATTACGAATTCTCTGTTGATCCTGATATAATTACTTTGGTTGAATCTGATCCTTTTCATGGCTATGAATCTGAAACTGTTGTGGCACATCTTACTAAATTAAATGATATAGCCACCCCGTTCACTAATGATGAGAGATTTCGCTACTTTTATATCCTCAAAATATTTCCGTTCTCATTAAAGGGTGATGCTAAGATATGGTTTAATTCTCTTGATCCTGGTTGTGTGCGTAGCCCCCAGGATATGATTTATAACTTCTCTGCTAAATATTTCCCTGCTCATAAGAAACAAGCTGCTTTAAAGGAAATATACAACTTTGTGCAAATTGAAGAAGAGAGTCTCCCACAAGCTTCTGTTGGTTCTGTTTTCAGGGAAAGAACACCGGATGAAGCTGAAATTCTATTGAATAATATATTGACAAATGAAAATAATTGGACACTTCCTGAGCCAGCTCCTGAGCCAATTCTTGAACCTATTCCTAAACCAACTCCGAAGAAGAGAGGTGTTCTATTTCTCAGTCCTGAAGATATGCAAGAGGCAAAGAAATCTATGAAAGAAAAATGTATTAAAGCTGAAGATGTTAAGAATTTACCTCCTATTGAAGAAATACATGGTCTTAATCTACCGCCTGTTGAAGAAATTTATGATCTTAATCCATTACCTATTGAAGAACCTCATGGTCTTGATAACCTGACACAGGTAGTAAAGGTAAATTCTCTTTATAGATATGATAGAGCTGAAATCCCTCCTACTAAAATTGCTAGCCAATGCTTGGATGAGTTTGATAACTTTATGTTAAGCAAGAAGATTCCAATGCTTATTTTGGTAGATAATTAAAACAAAATGCTTATACGATTAAACACTTTGGTGACTATATGGCTAATATTAGAGGTGAACTTAAACTTGTTAGCAAACATGCTTCTATGGTTACCACTCAAGTAGAACAAGTACTTAAAACTCAAAATGATTTTCTCAATGAAATGAATAGTAAGAAAAATGATTATGCTGTTAGAGTGGCTACTAGAACTGGTAGAATGACTCAGGAACCTTTGTATCCTGAAGGACACCCTAAGAGAATTGAGCAGGATTCTTAGAGAAATAATATTGATGTACCTAGTTCTTCTAAAAGGAGGAAAAAGAAAAATGATAGGACTTTGCAAACTTCTAGTGAACCTATTGCTGAATCACCCGAGAATCCCAATGATATCTCTATGTCTGATGCTGAAACACAATCTGGTAATGAACATGAACCTAGTGAAAATGTTAATGATGATTTTCATGATGATGCTCAACCTAGTAATGAGAATGATGTAGAAATTGAACCTGATGTTGATCTTGATAACCCACAGTCAAAGAATGAACGTTATGATAAGAGAGACTTTGTTGCTAGGAAACATGGTAAAGAAAGAGAACCATGGGTTCAGAAACCCATGCCTTTTCCTCCCAAACCATCCAAGAAAAAGGATGATGAGGACTTTGAGTGCTTTGCTGAAATGATTAGACCTATCTTTTTGCGTATGCGATTCACTGATATGCTCAAAATGAATCCTTATGCTAAGTACATGAAAGATATTGTTACTAATAAAAGAAAGATGCCGGAAGCTGAATTTCCACCATGCTTGCTAATTATACTTTTAAGGGTGGAATACCTAAGAAACTTGGAGATCCAGGAGTACCTACTATACCATGCTCCATTAAAAGAAATTATGTTAAAACTGCTTTATGTGATCTTGGAGCCGGTGTTAGTGTTATGCCTCTCTCTTTATATCGTAGAATTGACTTGAATAAGTTGACACCTACTGAAATATCGTGGAAAATGGCTGATAAATCAACTGCTATACCTGTCGGTATATGTGAGGATGTGCCTGTTGTGGTTGCAAACATTACTATTTTAATGGACTTTGTTATTCTTGATATTCCCAAGGACGATAGTATGTCTATTATTCTTGGAAGGCCTTTTCTGAATACTGCAGGTGCCGTTATTGATTGCAACAAAGGCAATGTCACTTTTCATGTTAATGGTAATGAGCATACGGTACACTTTTCGACGAAACGACCTCAAGTCCACAGTATCAACTCTATTGGAAAATTTCATCGATTATATTTGGAGGTTTTGAATTTCCTCTTCCTACTGTCAAGAAGAAATATGATATTCTTATTATTAGGGATGTGCATATCCCCGTTGAGGTAACATAGTGTTATTCGAAATTTCTCCGGTTCCATGTTATTCGGAATGAGTTTATTAACAAGACCTGATCAACCTTGTTAGTGGATTCCTTTTGATGAGCATGAGATGGATGAAACTTGAAGGCACAACCTTCTCGCCCTCTTTCTACTTTACATTATTTGGTTGAAATAAAGTAAAAATAGTATTTTTACATGCATTTTCTGATTTATCGGTGCAATATAAAAATACCCCGAAAATAAAAGTTCTCCAAATGCCCTGAAAATGAAATATGATTTTTTCTAGAATATTTGAGGATTTATGGAACTGAGAACACACCAGGGGGGTGAACCACCTGGCCACGAGGGTGGAGGGCGCGCCCTACCCCCCAGGGCGCGCCCCCTGCCTCGTGGGCCCATGGTGGCCCTCCTCCACTTATTCCTCCACCCATCCTCTTCTTCTTCGTCCCACAAACACGAATATCTGGCTCAAGCACGAGTTCTAGCTCATTTTGCTGCGATTTTTGATCTCCTTGCTCAAGGCACCTCTCAAAAAACTGCTTGGGGAGATTGTTCCTTGGTATGTGACTCCTCCATTGGTCCAATTAGTTTTTTCTCTTGTGCTTTATTCATTGGAAATTTGTGTTGCATAGGTGACCATGTTCTTGAGCTTGAATGTCAAATTTATATGGTTCCAAGTAGTTCTAATGCATGATATATCCTCTAGGCACTTGTAGGAGTAGTTGCTATCAATTTTGTTGAGCTTGGTTCACTTTTGTTAGAAGTTACTAAAAATTTCATTATATTTCAAAAAATGATGAAGAGACTTTTGAGGGGCTCATCGAGACGAAGCTCGAAGGAAAGGCAAAATGAAGAAGCACAGAGGCCCAAATATAATTTGGCTCACACCGCGGAGGTCCGGCCGTGTGAATGGCCTTCCGATGACTTCCTGAGACAAGCCGGGATTTATGAGGATTTTTATTCATTGGCTGATAATGCTGGCCTCACCGACTTCCTCCGCGACCAACGTCATCAGTATCTCTTACTCACCAATACTTTTGTGCAAAACTTCTACTATTTTCCTAAGGAATCACCTCCTTCAGTAGAGTTTCATTTATATGATGTTGTTGAGAAAATGCCATTAGCTGAATTTTGCAAGGTTTGCAAAATACCCTTTGAGGGTACCTTAGATGAACCACACCATAAAGATGTGGAATAATTTATTGACACCATCACTGTGGGAGAAACCAGAAAGGTTTCTGATGCAAGAATCACTAGCATACATTTTCCTGTTTTACGCTACTTTGCCTTATTTGCTAGTCGTTGCTTGATTGGTCGCGGGAACTGTGGAAACCTTAGTGTTCCTGATATTATCATTTTGTTCCATGGTTTATTCCGCGATAACACAGTGAGTATGGGCGGAATTATTGCTAAACGTTAAGTTTGAACCGTACTAAGGGCCCCATCTTTGGAGGTATTTATGCTTCACGCCTAGTTGCACATTTTAACATACCTATTAGGCTCTATGAGAAAGAAGAAAAATTGCTGCCCAATGCTTATTTAGATTATAAGAGTATGCTAGCGCATGACTTTATTGTTAAGGGCAGGGAAGGGGAGCCTAATACAAAATATTCTTTAATAAACATCATCCTGAGACTATTACTTTGCCTGCTCCTTCTTTGTTTAATTTGTCTGAAGTTCCTTATCTCGTTCCGTGGACTGCCATTCAAGCCTACCGGAACCCTACACCAGCCCCGGAGCCGGAACCACAATATGAGCCTCCACGTCAGTCTGTTTATTCTTGGGATCCGGAGATGGCTGCTAGCCAGTGGCAGTCAGAGTCTTCTTCATCACAGTATGACCCCAGCTACACCTACGGGTATCCGCCAGGCTATCCCTGGCAATGAACCAACTTTGGCCAAAATCCTAAGCTTGGGGGAGTACGTATTTCCCACCGACATTACATTTATGTTTACACACACTCATTGCTAGATGTCGGTGCTCATACTCTTTCACTGTAATATCCATGTTAGTTTATTTTCTTTTTCCTACTTTCTTCTCAAGTGTTTGTTAAACCTTAAGAAAAACAAAAAAAAGTAGTAGTTTACTTTTCTTGCTGTAGTAGTAATAATAAAAACAAAACCCAAAAATATTTCATGTTCTTCTTTTGCTTGTTGGGAGCTTTCCCGTGTAAATAGTTTTTATTTCTTTTCTTTTCTTTGGGGGTCGATAGGAGAAGACCTTGATTAAATTGTTGAAGTGGCTCTTATATGCATTATTGTTGATTTAACCAAGAGCCCATATTGCCTTGTCTTCTCCTGTTTATTGAATGCTCACAGATTCCAGCTTAGTCCAATGCACGTGCACTCTTATTATTATTCACTCCAATCGGTCGTGCAAGTGAAAGGCAATTATGATGATATATGATGGATTGACTGAGGGAGAAAAGCTGGTATGAACTCGACCTCTCTTGTTTTTGTAAATATGATGAGTTCATCGTTCTTGATTCAGCTTATTATGAATAAACATGTTTGCAATGACAATTAGAGATCATAGTTGCTCGTGCCATGCTTGATTAACTTTGAGTTATAATGGATTACCTTGCGTGCCAACATGCTATTAAAATGGTTGTGATGTGGTATAGTGGGGTGGTATCCTCCTTTGAATAATTTAAGTGACTTGACTTGGCACATGTTCACGCGTGTAGTTGAAACAAAATCAACATAGCCTTCACGATATTTATGTTCATGGTGGATTATATCCTACTCATGCTTGCATCCAATGTTTATTAATTTTAGTGCATGTTTATGACTGTTGTCGCTCTCTAGTTGGTCGCTTCCCAGTCTTTTGCTATCCCTCACTTGTACTAATCGGGAATACTGCTTGTGCATCCAATCCCTCAAACCCCAAAGCTATTCCATATGAGTCCACTATACCTTCCTACATGCGGTATCTACCTGCCGTTCCAAGTAAATTTGTATGTGCCAAACTCTAAACCTTCAAATAAACATTCTGTTTTGTATGCTCGAATAGCTCATATATCAACTAGGGCTGCCCTTATCTTCCATGTTAGGCGGGTTATTCTCAAGGAGTGGACTCCGCTCCTCATTCACGAGAAAATGGCTGGTCACCGCGATGCCCAGTCCCATGCTTTATGCAAACTAAATCAAATTTAATTGCAAACAAAACTCCCCCTGGGACTGTTGCTAGTTGGAGACACTCGTTGTTTCGAGCAAGTCATGGATTGATGCTTGTTGGTGGAGGGGGAGTATAAACTTTACCATTCTGTTTGGGAACCACTTATAATGTGTGTAGCATGGAAGATATCGCCATCTCTTAGTTGCTATGTTGACAATGAAAGTATGCCGCTCAAAATATTATTTATCTCTATTTCAAAACCGAGCTCTGGCACCTCTGAGATCCACCTTCCCTCTGCGAAGGGCCTATCTATTTACTTTTATGTTGAGTAATCACCCCCTTATTAAAAGCACTAGCTGGAGGGCGCAGCTGTCATTTGCATCCATTATTGTTAATTTATATTGGGTATGACTATGACTGGATCTCTTTTACCATGAATTACAATGTCTAGTCAGTCCTTGATCTTTAAAGGTGCTCTGCATTTATGTTTTGCGGTCTCAGAAAGGCTAGTGAGATACCATCTTGTTATATCATATTATGATTGTTTTGAGAAAGTGTTGTCATCCGAGATTTATTATTATGGCTCGCTAGTTGATTATGCTACTGATATGAGTAAACATCGGACCAGAAAATTATTGCAAATGTGGTTAGTCATAATCTTTGCTGAAAACTTGAATGCTGGCGTTACATATTTACAACAACAAGAGCAAACATGTAAAAGTTTTTCTTTATCACTTTCACTTTGTCAACTGAATTGCTTGAGGACAAGCAAAGGTTTAAGCTTGGGGGAGTTGATACATCTCCGTCGTATCTACTTTTCCAAACACTTTTGCCCTTGTTTTGGACTCTAACTTGCATGATTTGAATGGAACTAACCCCGGACTGACGTTGTTTTCAGCAGACTTTCCATGGTGTTATTTATGTGCTGAAACTAAACTTCTCGGAATGACGTGAAACTCCATGGAACGTCTAGTTAAAAATGATAAAAAATCCTCGCCAAAGATGAAGACCAGGGGGCCCACACCCTGTCCACGAGGGTGGGGGGCGCCCCCCCTAGGGCGCGCCCCCTACCTCGTGGCCCCCCTGGAGCTCCTCCGACGCCAACTCCAACTCTATATATTTGCTTTCGGAGAGAAAAAATCAAGGAGAAGAAATCATCGCGTTTTACGATACGGAGCCGCCGCCAAGCCCTAAAACCTCTTGGGAGGGCTGATCTGGAGTCCGTTCGAGGCTCCGGAGAGGGGGATTCGTCGCCGTCGTCGTCATCAACCATCCTCCATCACCAATTTCATGATGCTCATCACCGTGCGTGAGTAATTCCATCGTAGGTTTGCTGGACGGTGATGGGTTGGATGAGATCTATCATGTAATCGAGTTAGTTTTGTTAGGGTTTGATCCCTAGTATCCACTATGTTCTGAGATTGATGTTGCTATGACTTTGCTATGCTTAATGCTTGTCACTAGGGCCCGAGTGCCATGATTTCAGATCTGAACCTATTATGTTTTCATGAATATATGTGAGTTCTTGATCCTATCTTGCAAGTCTATAGTAACCTACTATGTGTTATGATCCGGCAACCCCGAAGTTACAATAATCAGGACCACTCCCGGTGATGACCATAGTTTGAGGAGTTCATGTATTCACTATGTGCTAATGCTTTGTTCCGGTTCTCTATTAAAAGGAGGCCTTAATATCCCTTAGATTCCATTAGGACCCCGCTGCCACGGGAGGGTAGGACAAAAGATGTCATGCAAGTTCTTTTCCATAAGCACGTATGACTATATTCGGAATACATGCCTACATTACATTGATGAATTGGAGCTAGTTCTATGTCACCCTATGTTATGACTGTTACATGATGAACCGCATCCGGCATAATTATCCATCACTGATCCAATGCCTACCATTCCATATACTGGTTCTCGCTTATTTACTTTTCCGTTGCTACTGTTACAATCACTACAAAATACCAAAAATATTACTTTTTCTTTTGTTACTTTTGTTACCGTTACCACTACTATCATATTACTTTGCTACTAAACACTTTCCTGCAGATATTAAGTTTCCAGGTGTGGTTGAATTGACAACTTAGCTGCTAATACTTGAGAATATTCTTTGGCTCCCCTTGTGTCGAATCAACAAATTTTGGTTGAATATTCTACCCTCGAAAACTGTTGCAATACCCTATACTTGTGGGTTATCACACGCGCGTGGGGGTTGGGAACGGTGTGTGCGCTGGGGCTGCCCGCAAACACACCTCGCCAAAGCCTTGGTGTCCTAGCCTTTGGCGTCTTAATCCTCGCGCGATGCTCTCAAAACGAGCTTACGGGCACACACACCCTTTTGAGTCCGTGCCTCCGGGCATCGCGACACGCCGACCGGACCACGCTCGGGGGCTTGCGCGAGGCATGTCAGCTCCAAAGGTCCCCTAACCCCGCAGCCACAGGGTGCCTCTTGAGGCTTGAGGACTTCTGAATCTTCAAGAAAGAAACCCCGGAGAACTTCCCCGGAATGACGGGTGTGCACGAAGTCCAAGCCCCAGAGAGCCACACTCTCGCGACACGGGAGTCTACCGCAAGCACATTAAGCCAAGTCATCCCAGTCACAATCAGCAGCAACACAGATATCAGGACGCAATATAGAAACGATAATATAATGGCGCAAGCGCCATGGTTCATTACACACCCTGACAGGGCCTTCTACTTTTCTGATGCAGGAGAAAGAAAGAAGAAAAAGCAGCCACGCGACTACAGTTACTTTTACTTCTTACGCAAAAGCAGCCTTCTACATTTACTCAAGATTACCTCCACTTCAGGCATGATGGCGCTGCGACCCTCAACGTCAGGGTCTTTGGGGAGAATGGAAGGCGCCTGGGGTGCTGCCCGGAGAGCGACAACGACAACAACGACGTCCACCCCTCCGACGACGACGGCCAGAGGGGCGGTAGCATCTCCGGCGGTGAGCTTGCTCTCGGCGAGGATCACGAGGCCTCCAGCGGTGGCGGCTCCTCCACTGGGGAGAGCATGAGCCATGATGACTACGACAAGCCGCCACGCTGCCGATCTCAGACCGGGGAGGGCGATGAGCTGCCTTGCTGACGCGCCCCGACGAAGCAGGAGGAAGACTCTGATTGAGCTCTGGTAGAAATACTTTAACGTTTGCATGCTCACCAATCATGTAGTTTGAGAGGTAATCTTGAGTAAACTGCTTTGGGAACCACTGCAAAGGAAAAAGATTCAGACATTGTCATCTAACACAACTCATTATGGGCAGTAAAAAGAAGGCTGCAGAGTTCTTACTTGCCATCCTGCAGTTTGCTATTGTCTTGGATAAAGTGTAAACAAATAGTTTAATTGCCATATTTTGACTCATTTTACTAACAATCTTTATCAGCTTCCTCATTTGATGCTAGTTCATCGATATCTCATTGCCCCATACGCAGAAAGGGTCCAAGCGCGGATCTTTACCAATGACATATGTACCTAAAAGCACCAAGTTAATATTAGAAGCTAAACAACAATTCCACAACGATGTAGTACAACACTCTTTTATAATATCTTATAACATCCAATATACTCACATATTAGATGAATTAACATCTTATATTATTGGCCGGAAGGATTCTATTGCCACTTGTACGCATCGGTCCTAAACAAATGGTTTTTAACCCCTTTTCGCGACGGCATTTAGAACTATCGCCAAGTGAGTGTGGGCGATAGGGGGGGGGTCCTTCCCACATGACCCAGAAATCGTCGGGGATAGGCCCTCCTGGGACCTAGGCTGGGGCCATGTGTGATCGGGCGAGGCATCGAAACCCAATCACTTTCGTAGGTATGTACATCCCACACGGCAATCCGAGAAAAACATTTCCGTAGGTATGTACATCCCACACGGTGAATCCCAGAAAAACATTTCCATTCGTATGTATATCACACATAGTCAATCCAAGGAATAGGTTTTTGTTCTTATGTACATCCCACAAAGTCAATCCAGGGAAAACATTTCCGTTCAGACGTACATCCGACATAGTTTTATGTGTAGGCTCGTGTGTGAAAGGTGTAACTATCACACATGGTCTGCCTTGGTTAACTGTTTGCTTTTATCAACTATATCACACACGATTTCATGAAGAAAACAGTGTGGCATTGGGGTATCCATCGCAAGTGCTTTTACTGCTAGAACCGCTTGCAAAGGTCCATGACACATTTAGTAGGTTTATTAGTTTACAATTAATAATTCCAGTATTACGCAAATCCACAATTCATATCGAACAGCTGTTTGCCAATTTCATATCAGGCACATAAATATATTATAACATCACAGTACGGTCGCTACATGAAAACAGCACAATACAACATATAGCTAGTTCAACTTCATAAGAGCAATATATTCATTTCCCTAATCAAGATCATCCAGGCTCGTCTTGTCCACCTCTGCATTCATTTCAGTAAGAACCCGTTTTGCACGGGCCAACTGGGAAAGTGCCTCCTCCTTCGCCAACACCATCTTAGCAAAGTCTGATTTAAAAAATCTGAGCTAATTCTCCACGTTCAACTTTTTATCCTGCATCTTGAAATATGCTTCAGCGTTGACAACAGTTTCTCTAAGCCTACGTGTGTTCTCCTCCTCATACATGCTCTAGAGCTTCGCTAGGCACATCTTCAAAGACTGTGGCCACTCTTGATCAACCCACTCCAAGTAAGAACACTTCCATTCATCCTATAATATATAGAATTAAATCAGTACCAATTGTAGGGGAAATAGGTTTATAGCAACATAGAAAATCACCAATGCTTATTTTGAAAAACTGAAGAAACATGTTAATTATGACATATCTTCTCAAAAGATCAATGTGCAAATGAAATAATTGGTACTAAGACAACAACCAAATTCTAGAACATCAGAAGCTATAATTAACTACAACGACGCAACAAGTTCTTACTCATGTACAATAAATAACAAATTGAACATTTTATGAGGAAGGTAAATATAACTGGAACAACATAGCGATAGTGTTTGGATGACAACAAATTGATACAAATAGGTGTGTACATGCACAAATTTAGTAACATAGAACTAATAGCACTAAGGCCGTCCACTATGTATGCCGAAACTAGGGTAAAGACAACGGTTGCTACATCTCGCACCGGTGCCCTGCACTAGCGAGCCGATGCAGCGGAAAAAAAATCAGGGACCCAGACACCAGAGCACGTACTTGCTCTGATGCCCAGTTCCTTCATGCCATAAAGATTTAGTATTTTACTGCTTGGCTGCTCGAATGTGTGGACCAAAGTTGGCTGCACAAACTTTTGAAGCGGTGCCAAATAATTTTCTAAGGGCATCGCTGATGAGATGGAACCAATTTAAGATACTAGGTACAAACTGTGACACTGTCTTAGGATGCGTTTGGTTGAAGGTGTGGTATGAATGGTTTGGGACCGTGACAATGTTAGAATCACATCTAACAAATGATTTGTAACAATGAAAGAGGGTCTAACCTTCTCTACACATGCCAGAAACTTCCTCCCACTGTCCAGAGAATCAAACGCAACTAGCTTCACGCATGGAGATTGACGGTGACAATGAGCATATAGATCTTCAGCCACCCCGCTCCATTCATTGCCACTGATGGTCCTAGGGAGCTACAAGAGGAAGAAATGACTCAAATCGACCGCCGGGTAAAAATCCTTCATTCCAATTCATAGCCCGAGAGAGAGAAGAGAGGCATACCCGGGTGGTGAAGGAGTAGTCGCAAGATGAGGAACCACTGGAGAGGTCTTTGAAGAAGACTATGGCGACCCCGGCGGTAGGATGCGAGGCGACGAGAGCGAGGAAGCGACTATAGCTTAGCAAAGAAAGAAGGAAGGAGGAAACAGGGGAAATGTGACTTGTGGTCGGGGAGAAAAGGGGGTGGGAAGCGGGGAAGGGGCGGGGTAGATATTTTGGCGGTAGGCCAAAATTTAGGAAATGTGGAGGGAAACTTTGCGCGCGGTGCCGCCGGACCATTCACTTTGAACGATTGTGTGCATCGCAAATGATTCTTCTGCTTTACGCGCATGGGATGAGTTTGATAATTCAAATTTTGGTGGAAATTTCCCCGGGTACGTCATTGCATAATTTAACATCGCTTGCTAATTTCGGCACACAAAAGAGCATACAGCAGACAGACCACACTTACTGAATCAAGCAATTTTAGTAATTAAACAGAGCCAGTTGACCTAAACATTGCTCTAACAAAAGACAAGCATTAGAAACAAAGCCTAAGTACGCATAATTTTAATAAATCTGCCGCCGCGCCGGCCTATGCATCGCCGGTGTGAGATGAGACGTCGATGACTTGTCCTGGCGACATGCCGCCATTGGTGGACTCCGTGTCCCCCCTGTTGCAGTCGACCGCGTCCTCATCCTCGTCCTCGGCGCCGCCCTCAAGGTTGTAGTACTCGTAGTAGTGGCTGCGCCAGAGCTTGCGTTGGCACTCCACCGCCGATTCCTTGATGGACAGACTCTTCTCTACCTCGACCTCGGCCATGCGCAACTCCTCCACCCGGCGCTCCTAGATCTCCGCCGCCTCCTGCATCTCCAGCTCCCACTCGGCGACCTCATGAGGAAGCAGGTGCTCCATGGCCACCGCCGCCTTTTCAGACGTGGGTTCCATGCTGGAGTTCAAGGTGGCCTGGAATATCTTGGTGTGTGCATCCTCGATCTTGGCGTGGATGGCCTCGACCCGGGCCAGGACGACATCAGCGGCAGCAGCTGCGGTCGTCTCGGCTGCCGCAGACGCCCTCTCGGCGGATGTGGCCGTGCTCAATGCGGATGCGGCAGCACTCTCGGCGGAGGCGGCCGCGCTCTCGGTGTAGGCGGCGGTGCTGGGGGGGGGGGGGGGACGCGGCCATTGTACGGGCCTTCACGAAGCATTTCCACATAGTCATCTTTGCAAGAAGGGGGTGCGGGAATGGGTATTAGGATTCATGGATTCGGGGGTTGCGAACACTAGAGCAGACGAGGAGGTGAAGCTTAAGGAGGGAAACTTAAATAGACCCAGATATTTTCATCGCAAACGGTTCCTAGAAAACAACTGCGTGATGTTGTAGATATTTTTTATTAGCATGAAAAGACGAATTTGGAGTAAAGTGGCAGCGGATGGTGTTTTAAATGAACGAGAAATTTAGTAGTATTAATACAACTGTCATGTCAAATTTTGGAAAATTTCAGCGGTCATTTGACCTTTAAGACATTTAAGTGATTTTCTAGCCATTTAATGACCGTAATTGAAATTTGAACTACATGTACATGCAACAGCTAACCATAACGGTTTGAAAACTCATATTTCGTGTACTTGTGTGTGATTTAATTCCATGTGCAGTAAATTGGAAGGAATTTTCAAACATATTGGTCTAACGGCTATGACACAATTAAGCACGAAACCTTGGTTGATGTAATGTCATGCCACCAAGATGATGTGGTAAAGAAATTGACATGTTTGACCAAAGTTTGGACACACACCCCTCACAAATCGGAGCAACTCACTAGAAGGCTCGTGGTTCCGAGAGGGAACAATGCATGTTTGATGACGAACGGGAGATAGCTTCCTCTTACGGCCTTCAATTTGTTTCTACATCCACGTGCACTACTACAAGTGTAATCTAAAATTTTGGAAAATTCTAGGGGTCATTTGACCTTTTCAACATTTAAGTGATTTTCTAACCATTTAATGACCGTAATTCAAATTTGAACTACATCTACATGCAATGCCTAACCAAAACGGTTTGAAAAATCATATCTATGTACTTGTGTGCGAGTTAATTCCATGTGCAGTAAATTAGAAGGAATTTTTAAACATATTGGTCTCACGACATGGACACATGCATACGATGCATGGAGTGACATGGTATTTCAATTCCAAAAAATAAAAAAATGATCAGAAAAACATGAAACCCTCGTTGATTTAATGTCATGCCACCAAGATGATGTGGTAAACAAATTGGCATATTTGACGAATGTATGGAGACACACCCCTCACAAACCGGAGCAACTCGCTAGAAGGTTTGTGGTTCCGAGAGGGAACAATACATGTTTGGTGACGGACGAGAGATAGCTTCCTCTTATGGCTTTCAGTTTGTTTCCTATGTTTAACGTGCACTAATACAACTGTCATGTGAAAATTGGGAAAATTTCAGGGGTCATTTGACCTTTCAAAGACATTTAAGTGATTTTCTAACTATTTAATGACCATAATTCAAAATTGAACTACATCTACATGCAACGCCTAACCATAATGGTTTGAAAAATCATATTTTTTGTGTACTTGTGTGTGAGATAATTCCTTGTGCAGTAAATTAGAAGGAACTTTCAAACATACTGGTCTTAAGGCATGGGCACTTGCATGGAGTGCCATGGCTTTTTAATTCCAAGAAATAAAAAAAATGATCAGAAAAACATGAAAGCTTGCTTGATTTAATGTCATACCACCAAGATTATGTGGTAAAGAAATTGGCATGTTTGACGAACGTTTGGACACACACCCCTCACAAACCGGAGCAACTCGCTAGAAGGTTCGTGGTTCCGAGAGGGAACAATGCATGTTTGATGACGGACGGGAGCTAGCTTCCTCTTACGGCCTTCAAAAAATCCTACATTTACCGTGCATTAATACAACTGTCATGTGAAAATTTGGAAAATTTCAGGGGTCATTTGACCTTTTAAAGACATTTAAGTGATTTTCTAATCATTTAATGACCGTAATTCAAATTTGAACTACATCTACATGCAACGCCTAACCATAACGGTTTGAAAAATCATATTTTTGTGTACTTGTGTGCGAGTTAATTCCATGTGCAGTAAATTAGAAGGAATTTTCAAACATATTGGTCTCAAGGCATGGGCACATGCATGGAGTGCATGCCATGGCCTTTTAGTTCCAAAAAAATCTGATCAGAAAAACATGAAACCTTACTAGATTTAATGTCATGCAACCAAGATGATGTGGTAAAAAATTGGCCTTTTTGACGAAAGTTTGGACACACACCCCTCACAAACCGGAGCAACTCGCTAGAAGGTTCGTGGTTCCGAGAGGGAACAATGCATGGTTGATGATGAACGGGAGATAGCTTCCTCTTACGACCTTCAAATTTTTTCCTATGTTTAACATGCACTAATACAACTGTCATGTGAAAATTTGGAAAATTTCAGAGGTCATTTGACCTTTTAAAGATATTTAAGTGATTTTCTAACCATTTAATGACCGTAATTCCAATTTGAACTACATCTACATGCAATGCCTAATCAAAACGGTTTGAAAAATCATATCTGTGTACTTGTGTGCGAGTTAATTCCATGTGCAGTAAATTTGAAGGAATTTTCAAACATATTGGTCTCACGACATGGACACATGCATACGTATGCATGGAGTGACATGGCATTTTAACTCCAAAAAATAAAAAAATGATCGGAAAAACATGAAACCTTGGTTGATTTAATGTCATGCCACCAAGATGATGTGGTAAAGAAATTGGCATGTTTGACGAACGTATGGACACACACCCCTCACAAACTGGATCAACTCGCTAGAAGGTTCATGGTTACGAGAGGGAACTATGCATGTTTGATGATGTACGGGAGATAGCTTCCTCTTAAGGCCTTCAATTTTTTTCCTACGTTTAACGTGCACTAATACAACTGTCATGTGAAAAATTGGAAAATTTCAGGGGTCATTTGAGCTTTTAAAGACATTTAAGTAATTTTCTAACCATTTAATGACCGTAATTCAAATTTGAACTACATCTACATGCAATGCCTAACCATAACAGTTTCAAAAATCATAATTTTGTGTACTTGTGTGCGAGTTAGTTCCATGTGCAGTAAATTAGAAGGAATTTTCAAACATACTGGTCTGAAGGCATGGGCACATGCATGGAATGCATGCCATGGCATTTTAATTCCAAAATATTAAAAAAAGATCAGAAAAACATGAAACCTTGCTTCATTTGATGTCATGCCACCAAAATCATGTGGTAAATAAAATTGGCCTTTTTGACGAAAGTTTGGACACACACCCCTCACAAACTGGAGCAACTCGCTAGAAGGTTCGTGGGTCCGAGAGGGAACAATGCATTTTTTAGGACGAACGGGAGATAGCTTCCACTTACGGCCTTCAATTTTTTTCCTACGTTTAACGTGCACTAATACAACTATCATGTGAAAATTCGGAAAATTTCAGGGGTGATTTGTCCTTTAAAGACATTTAAGTTATTTTCTAACCATTTAATGACTCTAATTCAAATTTGAACTACATCTACATGCAACGCCTAACCATAACGGTTTGAAAAATCATATTTTTGTGTACTTGTGTGCGAGTTAATTCCATGTGCAGTAAATTAGAAGGAATTGTCAAACATATTGGTCTCATGGCATGGGCACATGCATGGAGTGAATGCCATGGCATTTTAATTCCAAAAGATTTAAAAATGATCAGAAAAACATGAAACCTTGCTTGATTTAATGTCATGCCACCAAGATGATGTGGTTAAAAAATTGGCCTGTTTGACGAAAGTTTGGATACACACCTCTCACAAACCAGAGCAACTCACTGGAAGGTTCGTGGTTCTGAGAGGGAACTATGCATGTTTGATGACGTACGGGAGATAGCTTCCTCTTACGGCCTTCAAATTTTTCCTACGTTTAACATGCACTAATACAACTGTCATGTGAAAATTTGGAAAATTTGAGGGGTCATTTGGCCTTTTAAAGACATTTAAGTGATTTTCTAACCATTTAATGACCGTAATTCAAATTTGAACTACATCTACATGCAACGCCTAACCAAAAGCGGTTTGAAAAATCATATTTTTGTGTACTTGTATGCGAGTTAAAAATCATCGAACGATGTAAATATCTGGTGTTCAAAAAAGAAAATGTCAAGATCTAGCAAGACAACCGGCCCCCACACGATTGGCACTCTATCTCGTGGCTCGAGGTTTGGTAGGTGATTGGCGGGGATCATTAATCAGACACGGTTATGTATTGCAAACCATTAGCTATTATGTTCGCACACGGATTTTGCTGCGGGAATTGTGTGTAATTCAAACTACAGTACTCGTAAATTCCAGCGACTGGCGTGTGTACTGTCCCCAACGATCTAGATTCCGACCGCCAATAAAAACTACCTTGCTCACGTCGTCCCGCCTGCATTCTCATCTACATCCTCCCCTCGCTCGCCCTCTCTCTCTCTCTCAAATCTCTTCCATGGCGCTGCCGGTCTGCCCACGCGTCAACGAGGAGTCGCCGCCCCCCGAGGACGCTCACTCGATTAGCAGCGACGAGGACCTCTACGCGCCGCCTGACGAGGTTGTGCCGGACCTCCCAACTTTGGATTGGTCTTGGGCGAGTACAATCTTTCTCTGTGGAAGTCGCTGCCACTGGCTGAGAAAGCCAGGCAAGTGGCATTCAAGAAGGAGATGGCGGAGGAGGAAGCCAGGTACTAGGCGGCCTGTGAAGCCCGTGATGTCGCCTGAAAAAATGAGGCGGAGGAGCTTTGGGGGCAGGCGCGTTGTCATGTCGAGGAGGTGTACGAAGACGGGTGATACGTCCATTTTGCATCATGCTTTTATATCAATATTTATTGCATTTTGGGCTGTTATTGCACGTTACTGGATCATGATTGGTGCGCGTTGCTGGGCCCGTCTATTTTGGCAATAAAATGATAGAAATTTCTATAAATGCAAGGAGATAAAAGGTAAACATAATTGAATCACAAAATATTGAAAAGGATACAATAGTCTGACAAAAGTTGTTTCATAAAAGTTATGTATACAATCTACATGTCCAGTTGTAGCTTTGGCTACTTTCAAATGAAAATGTCGAAAAATAAATTGACATAATAGCTCTCCCTATAAATTATACAACATCTAAAAGCTAATAGGGTTGATCAAGAAGCAACATCTAGCCTTCAATCAGTGGACTAATTGTAGTAACCTGAACAATAATATGCAGGAAACCGTAAAAGTTATACTTCAGGATTCAGCTAAACATCCATGTACGGATTAACTCTGCGAAAGCCGCTCGATGGAGCCTATTCTTTTTGTGAGTGGCATAGTACACACTACATGGCATGTCAAATAATTGCCGAATCTAAGTTCTAAATCTGAATTTCTGTAGAAGAAAATCATGCATGTGTGCACCTCTGATAAATGATATCATAATAATTTCCACATGGAAAGAAAACCATACATGGTTATTCTTATGCTTCAGGAAATCAAATGTATATATAAATGATTCATCTTATGCTTCAGGTAATCAAATGTATAATAAATGATTCATCTTATGCTGCAGGAAATCTAACGTATATAACTATCAATGGTGAAGATGTGTGCAACATATTAGCGAAAATCATTCGTACAATCCAGAAGAAAAATAAATTATTTAATAGAGAACAAAACTTGCAAGTAATTAAAAGTTACAAAAATAAAGTAGATAATATGTGCAAGAATCCATGCAATGTATTGGAGGTAAATCCGACCTAAAATGGAAATAGAGAAGCATTGCATGACCTCTCGGCAGATCAAAACCTATATTATTTTCCTTGCACTTCAACACCTATAGAGTTACAAGCTACACTACTTTTGCGGATGATTTATAAGCATTTGAAAAGATTAAAGAAGAAAAACATGCATAGAATGTGATCATATATATACATGTATTAGCTTTTGAAGGGCCTTCTTTTTTGGCAAGAAAGCTTCTGAGGAGCCTATGCTTTTCTAATTCTCTAATAATAGGTAAACATAAATTTAATTTTAAAAGGATAATTAAGAGATTATACTATTGCCCAGTAATAAATATGTGGTTTAGTACAGCCTCGGCAATTGATCTTTTATTCTAATTCGGATCAACCAATGTCTACAAAACAAAAAAAGAAATGAGTTTGTATCCTTGCTGAAGATTATTGGCTTTCCAAACTATGCATGTACCTTTCCCAACTAATTATCTTTCCAAACCATGCATGTACCCGTTCAAGGCATTTTTTTCACCTGCAAAACATGAACAGATAAACCGCAAAACTTACAAAATAGATCATATTACCACAAGTTTTGGTGCAATCAGAAAAGACGATATAGAAAATTGTACAAAAAATAGAATAAATAATGATCTGATAGGGTTAGTAAAAAAACATAAGTTCAGGCTGAAATTTAATATAAGGGAAGGAGGAAACAAAGACATGGAAAATATTGGGCCAAAGGGATTTCGAAAAATCATACTGTGCCAACGAAGTAGTAACTATTTATCCATGCACTATAAGAAAGTCACCGATGCGAGGATCCATGTTTCAAAATTATGATTTGCTACTCTTCCCCGAAGCTTAATTCAAATATACAAAAACTTATAACTAATTGATGGGCCTTAGATGGAACTAAATGTTATAACACAAACAGGTGAATGTTAATAAATGGAAGTACCTAGTAGAATCAAAGGTTGTTGTTCACATTCTCTTCAGAAGCATGCATCTTATTGATAAAAGCACACGCCAGCAAGAAGTGTGTTGACATAACAATATTCAGTTTCCGACCCCTATTTCCACTTCATAGAAAAAAACTTCATTGTAGTGGCACCAAAATGAAGTCTAGCCTCTCAATGAAAACGAAGCAACATTAAGGATAGATGCAAATAAGCAGAGGTAGAAGGTAAGAAATTAGTTGGCACACATGAAGAACCAAAGGCACCATGTTGTTTAGCTTCAAGGTAAATAACAACTAATGTTGCTGAGAGGCTATTTACAACCCATGTGGCATAAAAGTGATCTGCTTACATGTAAACAATCCTTCCTTGAACAACATTTCACAGTGTTTGCAGTTCAGAATTCTTATTGAATTTAAACTTAAATACTTCTGAATTAGAAAGTCTAAAGCGAATTCTAAACTTGTAATTTCAAGTCTATATTAATCGCTTCACCAAATACATAGTTTAGGATTGAATTGTTTTCTTTTTAGAAATTTGCCTGAACATAACAGGAGCAGTACATTGTTCCTCTTCAATTTGTTTCTATATATATTTGGGATTATCATTGCACTGATCTTATCATCAAATAAATGCATCTTTCATTTTCATGTCATTCTTCCTAGATGCACACTCCCTGCATATTGCCATGTTCATCAGTACAATGAAACTAATGATACTACAAAAATAAAAAATAACATCAGAGATTGCCAGATAATAGGAGAAAATAACCTGGGAGCAGAGGAAGAACAAGATTATTGGTCAGAGAGAACAGTACATGCGAACTTGTGAGGTTTTGGGGGATACAGGGTGGCGAATCAGACCAAGGAGGACAAGCTGCAGGTGGCGGTGGTGTCGCCTCGGATCTGGCACACCGTGCGCCGCTTCTTGGATGCTAAATAATGTCCAGTCAGTTTGTTTATTTGCATCAAATTAGGAATCAATGTATACAGTTTTCAATACTAAAAGCTAATAAAAATCTTCACTTATATATAAATGAAGGATACAATGTAAACAACTTTTTTTTAATTGTCCTGCTTTTATAAAAAGCAAAATTTTCAGCCTCGGCATGATCTCTATTGTATTGTGCCCATGAACTCCACTGTATTTGCCAATATCATGTACAACCATAGTGCATGGAAAAAATCAAACAATATAGACATGTTGACTTGGACGGATAACTCACTGCTAGTTGGCCCAAAAACTCTTGCTGGAAATTGAATCAAAGGTAGTAAACAAGGAGATGGATTTGGGGATACAGACCTTGCAAACATTTGGCCGGACTGTGACTTCATTTTATGGTTTGATGCCACGATGACGAGCTTAGTCCGCTGGATTCTGCCAGTTCAACATTTCCCAGTGGAATATGTGGTGCCAAGAGGATTGGTGAGGGACCGGCGAGGAGGATGGATGAGCCTGCAGCCCCAACACCACAGGTCCATACCTGTGCCGAGCTGTGCGAAGCACATGGTGCGGGTGACGAAGATGATAGATCTGCGTGCCAAGGGTCCTTGTCTCCAGCGCCGCTGCTTGACCTCCAACCATCTCGTCACGACGGCCCATCCCTCCTCGATCTCCTCTGCTCTCCTTTGTTGCGCCATCGTTGATACTCCTACCGCTGGAATCCGGCGTGGATTGAGATGAGAGCTCCTGGAAGGCGCCGAAGGACTCCAGGAGCCACGGATTTGCACCTCGGTGGTGGCGGACCTCAGCAAGATCTGGTCCGTCAGGGTCGGGAGAGAGCTCAGGGAGAGGAGCGGGATCTATGGTGGCGGCATGTCGAGGATCGCCATTCGCAAGTGAGAGAATGCGAAATAGACCAGGGTCACGACCGCCCTAGTTTTAGCATAGGCCCATTAAGCCAGTAGGCCCAATTGAATGTCGGGTGCCCAAAAAAGCCACCGGAGCAGCGGCCCGATAAGGCTAGCGCGGCATGTACGCACGATTTAGCCTGTAGGTGCGATTTAGGTGGGATTCATAGCGAACCGGATGGCCAGAAAAGCCTAAAAAAGACGATCCAATGGATAGAAATGTTGATGGCCTGAGAGGGCCGGAAAAGTGCTCAGTTATAATGTATATCTAAATGTCACAATACTTATGCCTATTCTCTCTAATTTTACAAGGTTTACATAAGGAGGGAGAATGCCGGCAGCTGGAATTCTGGGCTGGAAAAGGAGCAAATATTAGAGACCTATTCTGCACAACTCCAAAATTCCCGAAACTCCACGAAAGTTAGTTTTGGAAATAATAAAAAATATTGAGCGGAAGAAGTACGCCAGAGGGGGACCCACCTGGCCACGAGGGTGGGGGGCGCGCCCTACCCCCCAGTGCGCGCCTCCCTGCCTTGTGGGCCCCCTGTTGGCTCTCCGGTGGCCATCTTCTGCTATATCAAGTCTTTCGTCAAGGGAAAAATAAGAAGCAACCTTTCGGGATGAGACTCCGCAACCACGAGGCGGAACCTTGGCGGAACCAATTTAGGGCTCCGGCAGAGCTAATCTGTCGGGGACACTTCCCTCCGGGAGGGGGAAATCATCGCCTTCATCATCACCAACGCTCCTCTCATCGGGAGAGGGCAATCTCCATCAACATCTTCACCAGCACCATCTCCTCTCAAAACCCTAGTTCATCTCTTGTATCCAATTCTTGTCTCCTAGTCCGGGATTGGTACTAGTAGGTTCCTAGTAGTGTTGATTACTCCTTCTAGTTGATGCTAGTTGGTTTATTTGCTGGATGATCATATGTTCAGATCCTTTATGCATATTAATACCCCTCTGATTATGAACATGAATATGCTTTGTGAGTAGTTACGTTTGTTCGTGAGGACATGGGAGAAGTATTGCTATTTGTAGTCATGTGAATTTGGTATCCGTTCGATATTTTAATGAGATGTATGTTGTCTAGCCTCTAGTGGTGTTATGTGAACGTCGACTACATAACACTTCACCATTATTTGGGCCTAGAGGAAGGCATTGGGAAGTAATAAGTAGATGATGGGTTGCTAGAGTGAGAGAAGCTTACACCCTAGTTTATGCGTTGCTTCGTAAGGGGCTGATTTGGATCCATATGTTTCATGCTATGGTTAGGTTTACCTTAATACTTTTGTTGTAGTTGAGGATGCTTGCAATAGGGGTTAATCATAAGTGGGATGCTTGTTCAAGTAAGAACAACACCCAAGCACCGGTCCACCCACATATCAAATTATCAAAGTACCGAACACGAATCATAAGAACGTGATGAAAACTAGCTTGACGATATTCCCATGTGTCCTCGGGAGCACTTTTCTCCATATAAGAGTTTGTCCAGGCTTGCCCTTTGCTACAAAAAGGATTAGGCCACCTTGCTGCACTTTATTTACTTTTGTTACTTGTTGCTTGTTATCTTATCACAAAACTATCTGTTACCACTTATTTCAGTACTTGCAGAAAATACCTTGCTGAAAACCGCTTATCATTTCCTTCTGCTCCGCGTTGGGTTCGACACTCTTACTTATCGAAAGGACTACGATAGATCCCCTATACTTGTGGGTCATCAAGACTCTTTTCTAGCGCCGTTGCCGGGGAGTGAAGCGCCTTTGGTAGGGGGATTTGGTAAGGAAAAATTTATATAGTGTGCTGAAATTTACGGTCACTTGTTACTATGGAAAGTAATCCTCTGAGGGGCTTGTTCGAGGTATCTTCACCCCGACTAGTAGAGCTTGCTCCTCAACCTACTGAACCTACTGAAAATGAAAATGTTCCCTTTAAAGTTCCTTCGGGTATGTTAGAAAAACAGCTAGCTAATCCTTTTGTAGGATATGGAACAAAGCATCCTGATGAGCACCTAATATATGTGGATGAAGTTTGTGGATTATTTAAGCTTGCAGGTA
This sequence comes from Aegilops bicornis, assembly GCA_021605145.1. NCBI lineage: Eukaryota > Viridiplantae > Streptophyta > Magnoliopsida > Poales > Poaceae > Aegilops > Aegilops bicornis. The sequence continues at coordinate 286,383,120 of CM038671.1, forward strand.
TACCCGATGATGTTGTTAAGAAGAAGGTCTTCCCTTTATCTTTGAAGGGAGATGCATCGACATGGTATAGGCTATGTGATGATACGAGATCATGGAACTATAAACGATTGAAATTGGAATTTCATCAGAAATTTTATCCTATGCGTCTTGTTCATCATGATCGCAATTTTATATATATATATATATATATATATATATATAAGAAGGAGAAAGCATCGCTCAAGCTTGGGGGAGGCTTAAATCAATGTTATATTCATGCCCCAATCATGAGCTCCCAAGATAAATAATTCTTCAAAGTTTTTATGCTCGGATTTCTCATAATAATCAATCCATGCTCGATGCTTCTTGTGTTCGCTCTTTTATGATGAAGACTATTGAATTCAAATGGAATTTATTTGATAGAATTAAACGCAACTCTGAATATTGGGATCTCGACGAAGGTAAGGAGTCAGGTATGACACCTAAGTTTGATTGTGTTAAACCTTTTATGGATACCGATGTTTTCCATAAATTTAGCACTAAATATGGACTTGACTCCGAGATAGTAGCTTCTTTCTGTGAATCTTTTGCTACTTATGTTTATCCCCCCAAGGAGAAGTGGTTTAAATATCATCCTCCCATAGAAGTAAAAGTAGCTGCACCTACTAAAGTTGAAGAAAAGACTGTCACTTATAATGATCCTATTGTTCCTACTTCTTATGTTGAGAAACCACCTTTCCCTGTTAGAATAAAGGATCATGCTAAAGCTTCAACTGTGGTTCGTGAAAGTAATATTAGAACTTATACACCTCCTAAGCAAGTTAAAGTTTAACCTAATATTGCAATTGTTAAAGATTTCTTGGCTGATAATATCGATGGGCATGTTATTTATTTCTGCGGTGAAACTGCTAGAATTGCCAAACCTTGTGCTAAAGATAAACATAGACCTGTGGTAGGCGTGCCTGTTATTTCTGTTAAAATAGGAGATCATTGTTATCATGGCTTATGTGATATGGGTGCTAGTGTTAGTGCAATACCCTTTGACTTATACAAAGAAATTATGCATGAAATTGCACCTGCTGAGTTAGAAGATATTGATGTGACAATTAAGCTTGCCAATAGAGATACTATTTCAGCAATGGGAATTGTTAGAGATGTTGAAGTCTTGTGTGGGAAAACTAAATACCCTGCTGATTTTCTTGTTCTTGGTTCCCCACAAGATAGCTTTTGTCCCATTATATTTGGTAGACCCTTCTTGAACACCGTTAATGCTAAGATAGACTGCGAAAAGAATGTTGTTACTATTGGCTTGGGTGATATGTCTCATGAGTTTAATTTCTCTAAATTTAGTAGACAACACCGTGAAGAAGAATTGCCTAGTAAGGATGAAATTATTGGTCTTGCTTCTATTGCCGTACCTCCTAGTGATCCTTTAGAACAATATTTGCTAGACCATGAATATGATATGTTTATAAATGAAAGAAGGGAAATAGATGAAGTATTCTTTAAACAGGAACCTATTCTGAAACACAATGTGCCTGTTGAAATCTTAGGGGATCCTCCTCCACCCAAAGGTGATCCCGTGTTTGAGCTTAAACCGTTGCCTGATACTCTTAAATATGCTTATCTTGATGAAAAGAAGATATATCCTGTTATTATTAGTTCTAACCTTTTAGAGCACGAAGAAGAGAGATTATTGAAAACTTCGAAGAAGAACCATGCTGCTATTGGATATACTCTTGATGATCTTAAGGGCATTAGCCCCACTCTATGTCAACACAAAATAAATTTGGAAGAAGATGCCAAACCGGTTGTTGATCATCAACGAAGGCTGAATCCTAAAATGAAAGAAGTGGTAGGAAAGGGAATACTAAAGCTCCTTGAGGCAGGTATAATTTATCCCGTTGCTGATAGTCAGTGGGTAAGTCCTGTCCATTGTGTCCCTAAGAAGGGAGGTATTACTGTCGTTCCTAATGATAAAGATGAATTGATTCCACAAAGAATTATTACAGATTATAGGATGGTAATTGATTTCCACAAATTAAATAAGGCTACTAAAAAGGATCACTAACCCTTACCTTTTATCGATCAAATGATAGAAAGATTATCCAAACATACACATTTTTGCTTTCTAGATGGTTATTCAGGTTTCTCTCAAATACCTGTGTCAGCCAATAATCAATCAGAGACCACTTTTACATGCCCTTTTGGTACTTTTGCTTATAGACGTATGCCATTTGGTTTATGTAATGCACCTGCTACCTTTCAAAGATGCATGATTGCTATATTCTCTGACTTTTGTGAAAAGATTTGTGAGGTTTTCATGGACGACTTTTCCGTTTATGGATCCTCTTTTGATGATTTCTTGAGCAACCTTGAGCGAGTTTTGCAGAGATGTGAAGAAACTAATCTTGTCTTGAATTGGGAAAATGCCACTTTATGGTTAATGAAGGTATTGTCTTGGGGCATAAAGTTTCTGAAAGAGGTATTGAAGTTGATAAATCCAAGGTAGATGCTATCGAAAAGATGCCATGTCCCAAGGACATCAAAGCTATAAGAAGTTTCCTTGGTCACGCCAGATTTTATAGGAGGTTCATTAAGGGCTTCTCAAAAATTTCTCGGCCTCTGACTAATTTATTACAAAAATATATACCATTTGTTTTTTATAATGACTGTGTAGAAGCATTTGAAATACTTAAGAAAGCATTGATCTCTGCACCTATTGTTCAGCCACCTGATTGGAATTAACCCTTTGAAATTCTGTGTGATGCTAGTGATTATGCTGTAGGTGCTGTTTTAGGGCAAAGAGTTGATAAGAAATTAAATGTTATTCAATATGCTAGTAAAACTCTAGACAATGCTCAAAGAAATTATGCTACTACTGAGAAAGAATTCTTAGCAGTTGTATTTGCTTGTGATAAGTTCAGACCTTATATTGTTGATTCTAAAGTAACTATTCACACTGATCATGCTGCTATTAAATATCTGATGGAAAAGAAAGATGCTAAACCTAGACTTATAAGATGGGTTCTCTTGCTACAAGAATTTGATTTGCATATTGTTGATAGAAAAGGAGCTGAGAACCCCATTGCAGACAACTTGTCTAGGTTAGAAAATGTTCTTGATGACCCAGTACCTATTGATGATAGCTTTCCTGATGAACAATTAAATGTCATAAATGCCTCTCGTAGTACTCCATGGTATGCTGATTATGCTAATTACATTGTTGCTAAATTTATACCAGCTAGTTTCACATACCAGCAAAAGAAAAAGTTCTTCTATGATTTGAGACATTACTTTTGGGATGACCCACATCTTTATAAAGAGGGAGTAGATGGTGTTATTAGACGTTGTGCACCTGAGCATGAACAGGAACAGATCCTACACAAGTGTCACTCCGAAGCTTACGGAGGACACCACGCTGGAGATAGAACTGCACATAAGGTATTGCAATCCGGTTTTTATTGGCCTACTCTCTTCAAGGATGCCCGTAAGTTTGTCCTATCTTGTGATGAATGTCAAAGAATTGGTAATATTAGTAGACGTTAAGAAATTCCTATGAATTATTCACTCGTTATTGAACCATTTGATGTTTGGGGCTTTGATTATATGGGACCTTTTCCTGCCTCCAATGGATATACACATATTTTAGTTGCTGTTGATTATGTTACTAAGTGGGTAGAAGCTATTCCAACTAGTAGTGCTGATCATAACACTTCTATTAAGATGCTTAAAGAAGTCATTTTTCAGAGGTTTGGAGTCCCTAGATATTTAATGACCGATGGTGGTTCACATTTTATTCATGGTGCTTTCCGTAAAATGCTTGCTAAGTATGATGTTAATCATAGAATTGCATCTCCTTATCACCCACAGTCTAGTGGTCAAGTAGAATTGAGTAATATAGAGCTCAAATTAATTTTGCAAAAGACTGTCAATAGGTCTAGAAAGAATTGGTCCAAGAAACTTGATGATGCATTATGCGCCTATAGAACTGCATATAAAAATCCTATGGGTATGTCTCCGTATAAAATGGTTTATGGAAAAGCATGTCACTTACCTCTCGAACTAGAACATAAGGCTTATTGGGCTATTAAAGAGCTCAATTATGATTTCAAACTTGCCGGAGAGAAGAGGTTATTTGATATTAGCTCACTTGATGAATGGAGAACCCAAGCTTATGAAAATGCCAAGTTGTTTAAAGAAAAAGTTAAAAGATGGCATGACAAAAGGATACAAAAGCGTGAGTTTAATGTAGGTGATTATGTATTGCTATAAAACTCTCGTTTAAGATTTTTGCAAGAAATCTTCTCTCTAAATGGGAAGGCCCCTACGTTATCGAGGAGGTCTATCGTTCCGGTGCTATAAAAATCAACAAGTTCGAAGGCACAAATCCGAAGGTGGTGAACGTTCAAAGAATTAAACATTATATCTCAGGTAATCCTATAAATGTTGAAACCAATGTTATTGAAACCGTAACCCCGGAGGAATACATAAGGGACACTTTCCGTAAAATTTCAGACTCCGAAATGTAATAGGTATGTGGTACGGTAAGTAAATCGACTCCAAAACAGTTTTTAAGGCAATATTTCTCCGTTTTGGAATATTTAGAAAAATAGAAAAATAAGAAGCAGTCCGGGAAGGACACGAGGGCCCCACGAGGGTGGAGGGCGCGCCCTACCCTACTGGGCACCCTCCTACCTCGTGGGCACCTCGTGTGCCTTCCGGACTCCGTTTTCTTGCACGATACGTATTTTGGGTCGGTAAAAATTCATTATATAATCTCCCGAAGGTTTTGACCCCTGTATCACGAAAATATCCTCTGTTCTTGTTTCGAGCTGTTTTCTGTCAGGGTTGTCAAGGCCAGGCATCATGTCGTCCCCCTCCTCCAACAATGGTGATAACGATGCTTGGCTAATGAAGATATAGCTGAAGAGGGAAGAACCCATGGAGATCAACAAGGATAAAGGGATCAAGAAGGCCACAGAGGATCAAGCTTCGGCAGCAGAAGACATCCTTCAACTTGATCATAATCTTCTTACCCCAACTAAGATTGAAGCTTTCAAGATGATTGAGTTAGCTCGTATACAGAACAAGTATCTCACACGTGAAAATATTTTGTTGAAGGAGCACATCGTTGCACGCAAGGGAATTATCCGCAAGCTGGAGGACCTCTTACGTTCGATGTGCGACTATCCATCATCACCGCCACCTTCTTCATCAGTGAAGGAGATATAATCACATGGGTATGGGCACTCCCATTGGCAACTGCCAAGCTTGGGGGAGATGCCCCAGTATCGTATCACCAACATCTCCTATCTTTACCGTTTTTCTTAGTTCGATCCTTTTAGTAGTATCTTGATCTAGTGGAATAAAGTTTATGGCATGATTTAGTTTTGAGTTTTTGCTTTATGATCTCTCTTTGTAATCGAGTCCATGAGCTATATAATAAAGATTAGTTGAGTCAAGGGCTTAATTATTTTGCCATGATCTTGAGTGAGTAAAAGAAAAGAGAAAAGAATAAAAAGAAATAAAGGGTTCATATTGATCTTATTTGAGAGTAATGACTTCACATAGAAATAGTATGATGATTAGAAGTTGTTGGGAGTTGGCAAACATAGCTTTGGTCATCGTTGCAATTAATAGGAAGTAATAAGGGAAGAGAGGTTTCACACATAAATATATTATCATGGACATCTTTTATGATTCGGAGCACTCATTAAAATATGACATGCTAAAGAGTTGATGTTGGACAAGGAAGACAACGTAATGGGTTATGTTTTCTTATATCTGAGATAAAGTATATTGTCATGGATCATCCAACATGTTGAGCTTGCCTTTCCCCCTCATGCTAGCCAAATTCTCAAGCACCAAGTAGAAATACTACTTGTGCTTCCAAAACCCTTAAACCAGTTTTGCCATGAGAGTCCACCATATCTACCTATGGATTGAGTAAGATCCTTCAAGTAAGTTGTCATCAGTGCAAAGCAATAAAAATTGCTCCCTAAATATGTATGATTGATTGGTGTGGAGGAAATAAGCTTTATACGATCTTGTGATGTGGAGGAAATAAAAGCGACAGACTGCATAATAAAGGTTCATATCACAAGAGGCAATATAAAGTGACGTTCTTTTGCATTAAGATTTTGTGCATCCAACCCTGAAAGCGCATGGCAACCTCTGCTTCCCTCTGCGAAGGGCCTATCTTTTATTATTATCCTCTACCTTATGCAAGAGTCATGGTGATCTTCACCTTTCCCTTTTTATATTTTATCCTTTGGCAAGCACAGGGTGTTGGAAAGATCCTGATAGATATATCTAATTGGATGTAGGGGAGCATGAGTTATTAATGTTGACATTACCCTTGAGGTAAAAGGTTGGGAGGCGAAACTATAAGCCCCTATCTTTCTCTGTGTCCGATTAAAACTCCGTAACCACAAGTATTGCGTGAGTGTTAGCAATTATGAAAGACTAAATTATAGTTGAGTATGTGGACTTGCTATAAAGCTCTGACATAGACTCTTTCTGATGTTATGATAACTTGCAGTTGTTTCAATGACTGAGATTATAGTTTGTTAGTTCTCAATAAAGCTTATGATTCATACTTTGCACTGTGAATAGATTATTACTTGAGTATAAGAAATCATATGACAATATTCATTTATGTTGCTGTTATGAGAATAATCATGATGCCCTCATGTCCGTATTTTATTTAATCGACACATCTACCTCTAAACATGTGGGCATATTTATCGATATCGGCTTCCGCTTGAGGACAAGCGAGGTCTAAGCTTGGGGGAGTTGATACGTCCATTTTGCATCATGCTTTTATATCAATATTTATTGCATTTTGGGCTGTTATTACACGTTATGTCACAACTTATGCCTATTCTCTCTTATTTTACAAGGTTTACATAAGGAGGAGAATGCGGCAATTGGAATTCTGGGCTGGAAAAGGAGCAAATATTAGAGACCTATTCTGCACAACTCCAAAAGTCATGAAACTCCACGAAAGTTATTTTTGGAAATAATAAAAAATATTGAGCGGAAGAAGTACGCCAGAGGGGGACCCACCTGGCCACGAGGGTGGGGGGCACGCCCTACCCCCCAGGGCGCGCCTACCTGCCTTGTGGGCCCCCTGTTGCCTCTCCAGTGGCCATCTTCTGCTATATCAAGTCTTTCGTCAAGGGAAAAATAAGAAGCAACCTTTCGGGACGAGACTCCGCCGCCACGAGGCAGAACCTTGGCGGAACCAATCTAGGGCTCCGGCAGAGCTGTTCTGTTGGAGACACTTCCCTCCGGGAGGGGGAAATCATCGCCATCATCATCACCAACGCTCCTCTCATTGGGAGAGGGCAATCTCCATCAACATCTTCACAAGCACCATCTCCTCTCAAAACCCTAGTTCATCTCTTGTATCCAATTCTTGTCTCCAAGTCCGGGATTGCTACTAGTAGGTTGCTAGTAGTGTTGATTACTCCTTGTAGTTGATGCTAGTTGGTTTATTTGCTGGATGATCATATGTTCAGATCCTTTATGCATATTAATACCCCTCTGGTTATGAACATGAATATGCTTTGTGAGTAGTTACGTTTGTTCCTGAGGACATGGGAGAAGTCTTGCTATTAGTAGGCATGTGAATTTGGTATTGTTCGATATTTTGATGAGATGTATGTTGTCTAGCCTCTAGTGGTGTTATGTGAACGTCGACCACATAACACTTCACCATTATTTGGGCCTGGAGGAAGGCATTGGGAAGTAATAAGTAGATGATGGGTTGCTAGAGTGGTGAAGCTTAAACCCTAGTTTATGCGTTGCTTATAAGGGGCTGATTTGGATCCATATGTTTCATGTTATGGTTAGGTTTACCTTAATACTTTTGTTGTAGTTGCAGATGCTTGCAATAGAGGTTATTCATAAGTGGGATGCTTGTTCAAGTAAGAACAGCACCCAAGCACCAATCCACCCACATATCGAATTATCAAAGTACCGAACGCGAATCATAAGAACGTGATGAAAACTAGCTTGACGATATTCCCATGTGTCCTCGTGAGCGCTTTTCTCCATATAAGAGTTTGTCCAGGCTTGTCCTTTGCTACAAAAAGGATTGGGCCACCTTGCTGCACTTTATTTACTTTTGTTACTTGTTGCTTGTTACAAATTATCTTATCACAAAACTATCTGTTACCACTTATTTCTGTACTTGCAGAGAAAATCGTGCTGAAAACCGCTTATCATTTCCTTCTGCTCCTCGTTGGGTTCGACACTCTTACTTATCGAAAGGACTACGATAGATCCCCTATGCTTGTGGGTCGTCAACGGGTACTTCACGAGGAAGGTCATAGGCGTTGGGTGCCTCGTCGCTGCGTGGAAGTGGGCCGATAAGCTCCAGCGTGCCACCGACGAGGAGCTCCGGTGGGCGCCCAACGAAATGGCAAGATCGGCCACGCGTGTCCGCTAGCTAGAGGCAGATCGGTACGTCAAGCGCTGCGAGGCGGAGGAGTTAGAGTACTGCCTCCACAATGGGAAGACGCCACACCGAGGAGCTCTTGGCGAGGGGCTGCTTAATCTGACCCAGAGGGATTATTTGTTTTAGTATTGTTCGTTTTCAATTTTATGCATTGTACCTAGTAGTTAAGTATCATCACGTATATGTGATGATATTATACATACATATATATATATATATATTCTGTGATGAACTAATGAACAATTAATATATATATATATATATATATATATATTATGAATTTCATTTTCTATCTGGCTTTGTATATTAATTTGAATCTAGCTGTTATCATCCACATATACAGAACGGAAAGCATATATACACCCATTGAAACAGAACATATAAGAATGGAAAATAGAGTACACACATTGAAATAGAGCAATAAACAGAGCAATACTATGATTGCTATGAATACATAGCTATCCACGTTGAAACGAATTTTCAAAATAAATTGCGTCCATGAGACCATGACCAGCAGCCCTTGCCTAGGGTAACTCTTGGCTCTGCCTGAACTCATGCAGACATTCGTCCAAGCGGTCGACACGCTCGCGTACATCTGGAGCGTGATCTCGAGCTCCAAGCTGGCTATTTCATCAGAGATCACCAGCTCGAGGATGCGACGGCCATGTTCCTCTACTGCGCCCAGGTGGACACCTGGGCCAAGGAGGCAGTCGAGCCTACGGACCAGCGCGTTGGCATCCAGCGGGCCGCGGACAAGGTGAACGGCGGCACCCATGCGAACGACGCGATGGGCATCCTGTGCAAGTACGGCGCGGCCGGCCTCTGGTGCAAGTACAGCGCTGAGGGCCTCTGCCCACTCCTGGCAAGGAATGGGGGTACTGACGGGACGTGTATCCAGCTGCGACGCCATGTTGACAGCAGGCAAGCGCCGATGGATCCGCTCTTGCTCTGCGGCGCGCAACGCCTCTCGCTCTGCGACACTCCAATGGTCACGTCGTGCGGCGAGCCGCAGCCTATCAGCGTGAACATGCCTAGCTTGCTCTGCGGCGCGCCATCGATCATGTTGTGCAGCGAGCTGCAGCCTGTCAGTGCTGACATGCCTATCTTGATCCGCGGCGCTCAAGCACCATGCGCCAAAGGTCTGCTCAACCCTGGCGATGACGCGCATCACAACGTCATCTATCGTGTTGCCGGGGAGCGCCTTGGCCTCGACGGGCCGTGGCGCCTGCTCGTTTTCCTCATCGACGAGGTTGATGGCAGAGGCGGCGCTTTGGTGGGTTGGCATGGTTGGAAAAGGTGGATGTGCTACAGGATGCGCTTGTCGCCTCCGTGAGTCGTGTGCCGCCTATGCGCAATATAGAAGGGTGGCGGGAAACATGTGAGGAAATGGCGGGAAATAGTGGCGTGTTCATAAACCACCATCAATTAATGGAAACTTAGCATAGAAGGAACATTGAGCTAGCACAAGAAGTAGATGATGATCATATGAACACGAACCACACTAGGGAACCCGTCGGTGATGAATTCATCAGTCCCAAATGGTTGAATACTAGCAAGCGTTTGCCCACAACACACACGGCCTATTCCATCACAAACAGGTCAGATGGATCAACTGTATGCCACGTATCGCACATTGTCAAACAGTAATGCAGTAGACCTTTTTTAACATGTGCTAAAAAAACAAGGACCTCGAGGTTAAATTAGTTGAGGGAATGGGTCATTTCGGTCATTTGACCGAAATGAATGAAATGGCCCATCCTATCAGTTAATTTAACATCAACACAACTGCCCATCCAGTCACCCATCTGATGGCTTCTCCTGCCTGAGCACACTTAACTTGATAGATTTCTTACATGAGCTACTAGTGGAACAACTAGTCCTTGCTGATAGGAATGCCCCTTCGCATCCTTATGGCGTATCCGGATGACCGCCCGTCCCCCAATGGCCAAGAGATGTTGTGTAGACAGAGCATATCACATACTTCTTATTAGAAGCAATCGTCTGTGTTATTATCCGTCTTCGCACACATTTCTGATTACAGACCTGTTTGCCGCGTATCAAACACATCTTGTTATATTGAACCGTTTTTGTTCTCTTGCCTAATCACGAACAGTTCAGCCGAGTGAACCGTATGATGTACATCGCACACACCTTGATTAGGCTGACCGTTTCTTTTGTGTTTCCTAATCACAAACAGTTCATCCGAGTGAACTGTATGCTATACATCGCACACACCTTCATCTGGCTGCCCGTTTCTGTTGTTCCTCCTCATCACAAACAGTTATTTGAGCTGAACCATATGCCCTGCATCGCACACAAAACTAAAATATGAACCTTGTTTGATGCATCCTCCATTGCAAAAGTTTTGCACCTTTTTTGACGGGTTTTTTACACCACCGTTTGTGATTATGGCATCGCACACAATTTCGTCGAAGGGTCTCTGATCGTAGTGTCGCGTTAGCAGCATCCTGCAGTAGTGTGCATTTTTACAAATTATCGGCTGATTAACTGCTGTTGTATCCATGGGATAGAGTTAGTTTGAGCTAGTTTGGGATCAAATAGCCCTAAAGTATATCCAAACATGAGGGCTAGTTTGAGCTAGTTGCATCTAACCCACCCAAAAAAATTATCCCACCCAAGAGGTGCTAATTAGAGCTAGTTCTCCTAGTGCATTTATTGTCAATCTAACCCTATCATCCAAACACCTCTTTGGATGGAGTTAGTTCAGGGCTAGTCATGAGCTAGAAACTAACTTTAACCTCTAGCTAAGTTGATTATCCAAACAGGGTTGTTTTGTTGTTATTGCTGCTGCTCTTCTACGTATATCTAGACATCATCAGAACATTAAGATAACACTCTTCCTTGTTGCTGTGTAGCCTAGGATTGCATATTTAGACATTCAGTATAGTGCATGTTGCTATGTAGCCTCAGATATATTACATATCGCCCTAGTTAACCTAACGATAAATCGGTTACATATATATTCAGTTAAAAGTCCAATTCACCGATTAGTCTCTTATTAGCCCCTGTCCTATATGGTACCAGCTACCGATATCCCGAACAGGGAGTATATATAAGACATGGGATGAAACTAACCTCGGTGGAAAACAACAGTCGTTCCCAAAATTGTCCTGTGTAGGTACATCGAGAGGCATGTTAAGCACAACAGGCTAAACATCAACCAAATATATCCATGACAGACAAAATAATCTCCAAAAGATAGCTTTAGTAAGCAAGTTTAAGCACGCTAGTAAAGCAAAACAAGTGGAAAGGTGTGTTAACTGCAACAGGCCTAACTTCTAACAAGAAGCAAACATAGTCACTCAAACTGGTATTGTGCCGGTCTAAGTACATTGGTTATTGTTAAATAAAAATGGAAAGGCGTGTTAACTACAACATGAAGCAACCAAATGTAGTCATTCATAGTGGTATTCTTGAAACTGGTATTGATGCAATTGAACTGCACAGTTCATACTTGCACATATAGAACGTCACGTTGTGAATAACTAAAATAAACAAGGCATACTACGAACAACCAAAGATAGCATTTGAAACTGGACATATGCTAACTACAAACAACCGAACAATCAGAAAACTTTGGAGGAGGCATATGCTAGCTATAACAGGCTTAACAACAAGTAAATATATGCATTCCTATCGGTATGTTTAAAACTGGATTGATGAAATGTACTGCACAGTAAATAATTGCACATATAGAGCATCACATTGTGAACTACTGAAATAAACAAGGCATACTGCAAACAACTAAATATAGCAATTAAAACTGGACATATTCTCACTACACTACAAAAGGGACTCGACAAAACAAGTCATGGGTTCCCCTCTGTGAAGAGGCACGACAAAACAAATCATGGGATTCCTCACTTGTCACAGATGGGCTCGTTCCCGTGGGAAGAGCACGAACCCTGGATGCACTCCATGTTGTCGCAGATGGGCTCCTTCCCCTTGGAAGAGCATGGCTGCAGGGTGCCCTCCCTGATGGCACGGACGGGCTCTTTCCCCTTGGAAGAGCAGATGGGCTCTTTCCCCTTGGAAGAGTCGGAGAGGGTGCCCTCCTCGTGGTCGCCATCGATGAGGTCTAACTTGGAAGCTGTGGATCCCAAGCCAGCGTCGCAGAACGTGTCCGTCAGAAATGACAAAAGGGGCTCGATGGCGATGTAGGATGGCAAACTTGACAGCGAGCCAGAGGAGATCAGTGGCGGGGCCAAGGATGAGATCGACGGAGGTTGAACCCGAGGGGTTGGGGATGGGCCACATAACCTATGACATAGCCCACGTCAGGCCATCGCTATCGACCACCTCGATGTCATAGCCGGCGTCCGCGACATACCAGCATACTCTAGCCCGTTGATTGAGTGCCTGCGGCCAGTAATGGTCGTCAGCTTCCTCGGCGACGAGACCACGATACACCTCTTTTGGGCCAGTCGCTCCTTGAGCTCCATGGGAAGCATAGTCGGGCTTAGGCTTCGACGCTCTGGAGTGGGGGATGGGGATTGGTGGTAAAGGGGGCGTTTGGCTGGCGTCATCTAAGAAACTCAAGGTGGCCTGGGTATGGAGATCGGTGGGTAAGCTGCACGGGCAAACTGGTAGATGTTGACAATGGAGGCCTTGTGGCGGCAGCAGTGACCTTGCTAGTGTTTCGAGCGGGGGAGGGGTGTGTGTGCGTGTGTGCGCGTGCACGTGCACTCGAGGAGGTTTTGGTGTGTGTGTGTGTGTGTGTGTGTGTGAGGAGGGGGCGGGGGTGTGTTTGAGTAAATGACGAGGGTACTGAAAATTTTACTACGCGGAGTGAAATGTCGGGGCTATTGAAAATTTGGATGATGGTGCCTTGAACACGGTTCAGAAATAAACCGTGTGTTTTGAAAAAGAAAAACCCTCGAGGCGGGCAGATATTTTCGAGGGATGCAGGCAGGAGTGGGAACAAGGAACATCACACACGGTCGAAGCATAATAACCGTGTGTTATCAAGCAAAAAAGTTGCAGGCGGGTAGATATTTTTGAGAGGAGAAGCCTCATGGAGCCCAATGTACTGTGCGGATGTGCTTGACAGAGGCACTGGTGTGGCACATGGTTAGTGTGAGTGAGCCGTGTCTGTTGCGTCATCCGACTTGTCTAATGTTCATAAATTTGGCGAAAAATGACGCGGGAGAGGGTCAGAACACGAACTCACTTGCATGTGGACCAAATATATATATGGAAAGGGTGGTTTGATGTTCAAATACCAAATGCAACTTCGATGTGGCACCTATCTCGCGAAGCGTACCATATTGCTTGCCCCCCTCATGTCGGTACAAAGGGAATCCTAACCTACGAATGCATGCCACCCCCCAACGGTGGTTCACCTAGCAAAGTGCGAAGTAGCAGCCCCCCCCCCCCCCACACACACACACACTTTCAGTTGGCGGGCCAGAGAGGCATCTCACCAAGATGGATCGTATAACGTACCAAGAATAATCCACCTTGGTCGTACAACCTCTCTCTTGTTGTTGGTCAAAGTGATGGCCGTCCATGCGACCCCGGAGATGGGCTAGCTCGCCAATAATGATGCAATTAGTTAGTCCCCGAAGACAACACTGCCTGCGTGTGTCCCAAACATATGTATGGGGAGGTGTGTTTGAATACACAATGGAACAACTTTGATGTGGCACCGTGCTTTCAAACCAGAAATCCCCACACTGAGTGAGGGTTAGTTGACGATGCATATGTATGTCACACCACACTTCAAGCCGATGACAGGGATTGATGCATTCATGCGTGCGAAGTATGCGCTCAAACTTAATTAGGTCTGAATCTCACCATGACCTATACTACAATAACATGAACCAAAGGAAGAATCCGCCATGGTAACCTATTTTGTTGTCGGTCAAGGTGATCATGGATGTCCACGCGGGCCCGCGAATATATAGGCTTGTCGCCGATAACCACACGAGGGAGTGTACCGTTCGAAGACAACCACTACATGCATATGTATGGAGGTGATGCGTGCTTGCATGTTTGAATACCATTCACATCATTGATGTGGCGCGTGCGTCGAAAATCATACAGTTCCCACACAGAGCGAGATCGGTTCATGGCGTGTCGTGGTACTAGCCACTTCAACTCGATGGGAGGGATTCATGCGTACAAATGCATGTGTGTGCGCAAACTGTATCATGTCATCCCAGAGCATGACCTATATATATTGTATTACAAACAAAAAAAATAATCCCATCCTAAGTCAAATTAACCTGTCTCGTTGTCACGCAAAGTAGTGATGGACCAAGCGGGCCCACAGATGGAAAGCAACGATATCGTTGATAACCGCTTAAGTGGGTGCGAGAGGACAACCACCATCGCTTTGCATGTGGGCCAAACATATGTTGAATACCCAAAATGCACAACTTTGATGTGGCACATGCCTCGAAAATCATAAAGTCCCCACACAGAGCAAGGTTCATGAAGCGTACTACATATGATGGTCCCGGCCCTTCCCCCTCTTCGACGCATACTATATGCTCCTACCGTAATACAACCCAAAAAGAATCCTCCTTGATGGTGAAATTAATTAACCTCTCCCGATGTAGGTCAAAGTGATGCATGCATCGACGATGGCCTCATGGGCCCACAGATGGAAGCGTCACATGTGAGTGTCCTAGGATAACCACTGCCTGCATGCATGTGGCCCAAAGAGGTGATGTGTGATGTTTGAATAGCCAATTTCACAACTTTGATGTGGCACGTGCCTCGGAAACCGAAAAGTCCCGATACTGAGTGAGGTGTACTTGTTCACGGACGCGTACGTATAGTATATATTCTAGCGCCCTCCCAGCTCTTCGACGCGTTTTATATACTCCCACCATAACACAAACAAAATAGATTCTACCTTGCTAGTCAAATTAACCTCTCTGTCAGTTGTTCGTCAAAGTGATGGACGACAACCTCGCGGGCCCACAGAAAGCATCACACGCGAGTATCGAGTGTCGTGTAGGACAACCATCGACTGCATGTGGCCAAAACATACATGTATGAAAGTGTTGTGTAATGTTTTAAATAGCGAATTCCTGACTCTGATGTGGCACCTGCCTCACAAAACGGCCAACCCACACAGTGGCTCATGACTCGTAGTGTACTGCCAGCCACCCGCCACCCCCAGACGCACACACACACACACACACACACCGCGAATCCACCGCTACTACGATGCATGTTAAATTATCCCACGGTGAACATCTGTTACCAAAGGAGGATGTTTTAATTTTGAAAAAAAATAGAGATCATTAACACGTTTTAGTACATTGATTGATTTTATAGGGGTATAATATCCAAAAATCAAATTTGAGCTACATGCACACGTGACAGTGCACCTAAATGGATTGCGAAAACACATGTGTCTCACTGGGTGCATGTTTACTCCCCGTGCAAGAAATTTCAAACATTGAGAATCTTGATTTTTAAATTCTAGTACATCCAAAACTTATTTGAAATTCATGAAACTTATCGTGTTGTCATATGGACACCAATACAAAGTGGCATTATACTTTTTTCTCAAATTTGAGACCAGTTTTCATGTAATCTTTATCTTCTTACAAACGGGAGATTATTAATAATTGGGAACCAATATCCCAGAGGGATTATTTATTCAAACAGTGAGCGTTAGGCTAACAATGGATATGTGCAACGCTTCGGTTAAGCAAGAAAGCGGCATCATTAATCATCCAAATAGAAAAACAATGCCGCCACGCGACCCGTGTGCCGAGCGAGCAGGCGTGAGTTGAAGGGATGCATCCGAGCAGTCCACCGCGCAGGCAAACCGGTAGGCGTGCGTGCAGATGTGTGAATTGACGGGAGGCATGCTCGCTGCGCATTGTCATCGGGAGGCGTGCGAGTAGCTGTGTGGAACGACGGTAGGCATGTCAGTAGTCCGGTGCGCAGGCTCACAGGGAGGCGAGCCAGCGGTTTGACCGCCGCCCGCCTCTCTCCCACAACTCCATATTAATGGCGTGCCCGAGTGGCCGCACCCTCCATCCTCGCCACACACACAATCCTCTATCTCCTCTTGCATCCTCGACGCCGCTCTCAGCCCTCAAAGCCGCCAGTGTATGAGGATGCCGCCGAAGCGCCCCATCATAGGGAGTCGTGACGCCGGGGCTGCTGAAGCACCGGAGCACGGCGTATAGATGGAGACAGAGGTTGCCATCACCACCGGTGAGGTATCGCTGCACCCTGACATCATGGACGACATCGAGCTTCCATTGACGGAGGCGGAGGTCAACACCGATTCCGGTGACGACTCGGGCCATGACCCCGGCGACGAATCCGACGACCACTTTGGCGATGACTCGGAGGACAGCGGACAATTGGTTAGTCATATATACCCATTTATGTGCGAAATAGATCCTAGGGTTTCTCTGGTTACTCCTGCCTCCCCCTTTTTGGAATAGAAATCCTATGGTTATGTTCTCCCAATCCATGAAATCTGAGTAAGTTTCATTAGATCCGTGTAGTGTATTGATTGTTTGAATGGTACAAGTGATAAGTGATTAGTTGTTTCATCTGTGCAAATGATTTCTGCTAGTAATTCGACTAGGGTTAGTGTTCGTGCTAATAATTCCTAGCCAGGACTTGACAATTGATTTTGAATGACCTACATATATGTTTGTGCCATTATTTTCTTCAAGATTGGACTGTACATAGACGACTGTGCTTACAAATTGAACCATAATCTCTGGATATGTATAAAAGAAATGGCCATAAATTCCTAATCCTACTTCACGGCATGTAAACATTGATTTGATGCCAAATTTTGGTAACTGCCAAATGTTTGCTAGATACTAGTTTGTAAACATTAATTTGATGCCACACTTTTTTTTACTATTTGTATAGGTGTTGTCTGACGATGTGGACAACGAGGATGAAGATGAACAGAGGAGGTACAAGAGGCAAATCATGAGGGAGCTTTATGCGGGAATGCATAACAGGCGTATTAGGACCTGGGACGGCGGCTATCGATGCCCATTTTGCAACCACAAGCTTCATGATGCATATGGAAGTGTTCTAGCGCATGCAAGAGGACAAGTCATTGGCTCCTTCAAGCAGAAGTATTCTCGCAGGGTGGCGCATGACGCGTATGCCGAGTACCTAGAGAAGCTTCAAGATTGTGTCGGCAGATGAGATGAGATGTGGGATCGAACTATGTATGCTTGGGTATGCTTAATGAAGGTTGAACTATGTAGTTATGGTTGAACTATGCTTATGTACGCTTATTATCTATGTTTGAATATTTTAATCTATTTTTATTTATGTCTAAATGTGGGATATAGCTGCAATCAATTCGGTTGATGGAATCTACCTCTGTCCTGGTTTATTGGTCCCCTTTGTAATTTGTGTTAAATTTTGACCAAAGATTTAACTAAAAAATGTTAGTGCAGGATAGCAAAAATTACATCTTTGGATGAGTATTTGAACATAGTGTTCAATGATATAATTTTTTATGACATGCATAAACATTTGTTAGTTAAATATTTGGTCAAAATTTGGTACAAATTACAAAGAGGGCCAATAAACCAGGACGGAGGTTGTACGTAAATCACAAACGGTTCCCAAAATTGGAACCATGTGCAATTACTTTCATTTTGCCTGTTACGTCAATCACACACGGTTGGCTCTAGCAAACAGTTGCCTCCGAAATTCTTTGTGGGACAGAAAACCCTCACCACCCAACGCAAAAAAGAAAAAAGAAAACCCTCACCAACCCCACGTCACAGAAAACCCTCACCCCGCCCGCCACCCCCTCCGGTCCACACTCACACCTGCACAAGCTACTCCGCTTCTATGCATGGCACCGCCTATCGAGGCGGCAACCACTTAGCTCGACGCCTGCCGCTAGTGCCAGGCTGCTGGCAAACCCCACCGCATTTTGCCACTTCCGCTTGCTGCCGCCTATCGCCATCGACTTTCTCGATGCTGCTCGCGGTCGACCTAGCTCCGCCCGGTTGAGGAATCCTCCGTACTGAGGGTTTTTTCTCATGGGTAACAAGGTAGCTAATTAAATGAGATATTATCTCATCTCTTATCCCAATTCATCTGCCTCCTTTAATCACCCGGCCGAGATCGCCGTGAATTCATTTTTATTCGAGCTGATTTGAGGGCTTTTTTCATTCATAGAGTGTACACTGCTCGGATACATCAGGACTTTGTGGCCTCGACCAGACATCCATGGAGTTCCATCTCACCGTACCAGATGACTTGAGGATGCGTGCGGTATGTTCAATCTCACCCTAAATCGGTTGGCATGGCCTACTTTCCTGAACATTTACTAAATATTTCTACATTTGGATAAAAGGTGCCACATGCACCATATACATCAAAGGGGATTGTTATTCCTCTTCTTTTATATTAGGCAAATTATTGAGTATTGTTCTTTCGATTACTCTCATATTTCCATGACATCATGATCACCCTATCTGTTTAATTATAGATTTTTGTCCTTCGATTTCAACTGTTGTATAGTTCTTTCAATTTGGGCCCATATTAGCATGTTACCATATTTTCTTTAACAATCCTACCATTTTCTGCAGCACGTCCCTTGCTATGCAACAGAATCTATAGTGCACAATCTTTCCCTTTACACAAATCAAGACTGTAGGGATGTCATACTGAACACAGACCATGGATTTACAATCGTTGCTACTGTAAAACTTGATAAACGTGGTGAATCCTATTTTGGCACTGGCCTTTGGAAAGTAATTTCTAAGTTTTATGTACTGAAAGCTGGCACTAAAATTGCACAACACATATTTTGGCACTGGCCTTTGGAAAGATATATGCTAACATCCCCGATGATATCATCCGTACAGACTTTGTTCGAAGTAAGTTTTATTTTCAAGTATTTGCATGTTGACATGCCTAGCAATATCAAATGAATTGTGTAGTATTTAACCAACCAATTGGTATTCCATTTTCTTACTCTATTCCTACCTACTAACTTCTAGTTACCAATACACATTTCTATTGCCCTGTTTTAACTAAATATTCCCTGTACTCCCACTTCTATTAAAAAGCGCCGCTGGCAAGGTGTTGTAGGGTGAAACCCTAGAGGGGATCTTTTCACACTTGGAGGGGGGAAAGAGGAAGAACACACGATAACACAAGGAGAGAATCACTCAAACAAACCCAAATAACACATCCACTAGAGTGGCACACAAGAGAGATCCACAAGCATACATGAACAATTCAAGGAAAATAGCACTAGGGTAAAAGTTCTTCCCACTAGGTGAGGTCTTGATATCCACTAGAGGATCTTCTCCAAGAGGAGGGCTTGATCTCCAAGAAGAGCTTCTCCAAGACGAGCTCTAGATCTCCAAGAGGGGGAAGATGAGCAAAGCTCTCTCTTTGTCTATGTAATACTTTGCTAACCTCTCCAATGAGCTAGGGAAGGAGTTTATATAGTATAGCGATGAAATATGAGGGAGAGAGGGGTACAAGGGTCAAAGACCCCAAAATGCACGCAGGCATACAGAGGGGTCCGGGAACCCAGGGTAAAGGGGCCCGGGCACCCGGAGGAGGTGCGGCTGTAGGTGGCCGAGCACCCGGAGCCGAAGGGCCGGGCACCCAGGCCGGTCAGCGGCGCTGCGGCCTTGTGGTTGAGGTGGCCGAGCACCCGGGATGGAGGCTGGAGGCGTGGCCGGGCGGCGGCTGGGCAAAGGGCCGGGCACCCAGGGCCTCTGGACCGGGCACCCGGGGTGGGCAGGGGCGTGGCCCAGGTGGTTGCCAGGCACCCAGGGTTCCAGGGGAGTTGGCCCTCCCCGCGGCTGTTTGTCCGGGCACCCGGGGTCCTTCTGTCCAGGTACCCGGGGTGTCCAGGAGCTCCTTTCCTTCGTACTTCTCGTTCCATCCTTCCTTCTCCTTGTCCATAGGTGCTTGGGTCTTCGTGCTAGCCTCTTCATGGTCATCACTTTGGTACCTAAGCACGCATAATACTTCCATTTGAGGTAGGACCCAACTCTTGTGTGAATTTTAATGGAGCTCGAAGAGGAAAGAGTTAACCTCGGTTTCGATGGCGTGTGCATGTGCCCTTGTCATTGGTCCTCTCTGTGATAGTGGTGGTGATGGAGTTTCCATGAGGATCGACGAGGGATGCTCCGCATCATCTCCCCCGCCCTTGGGAGAGATCCTTCCACGGATCGTGATCTTCATCACCATGGTACTCGGCGAAGTCCTTGATATTTAAGATGTCGCTTATGTTGTACTTGTCACACGGAATGTCGATCTTTTAGGCGTTGTCGTTGTAGCCTGCGAGCATCTTGAATGGTCCGTCGGCTCACGGAAGTAGCTTGGACTTGCGCTCCTTGGGGAAGTGGTCCTTGCGGAGATGTAACCATACTAGATCGCCCGGTTGGAACACCATTGTGACTTGTTGATGTTTAGCTTGGAGGTGAGGCGGTGTACTTG
The DNA here is from genome assembly GCA_021605145.1 of Aegilops bicornis. Taxonomy (NCBI): domain Eukaryota; kingdom Viridiplantae; phylum Streptophyta; class Magnoliopsida; order Poales; family Poaceae; genus Aegilops; species Aegilops bicornis. The sequence goes on from CM038671.1 coordinate 286,404,016, forward strand.
ACGCTCGATCATGGAACGTGTTTCTTCATGCATCTCACTACTGCAGGAGACTGCTAACGCGACACTATGATCAGAGACCCTTTGCGGAAACTGTGTGAGATGCAATAATCGCAAACGGTGGTGTAAAAAAACTGTCAAAAAAGGTGCAAAACGTTTGCGGTGATTGCTGCAACAAACACGGTTAAGATTTTAGTTGCGTGTGCGATGAAGGGCATACGGTTAATCCATTAAAACTGCCTGCGATGAGGCAGAACAACAGAAATGGGCAGCCTTGTGTGTGGGATGCAGGACACATGGTTAATTCATTCGAACTGTTTGCGATGAGGTAGAACAACAGAAACGGGCAGACATATCAATGCGTGTGCGATATACGGCATACGGTTAACTCGGATGAACTGTTCTCGATTAGGGAACACAACAGAAATGGTTCGACTTAAATAGATGTGTATAATATGCAGCATACAGTTCACATGGATGAACTTTTTGCGATGAGCCAAAAGAACACAAACGAGTCTTGTAAACAAGATGTGTGTGGTACGTGGCAAACAGCCGACTCGGATGAACTGTTTGCCATAAGAAATTACAACACATACGGTCAATATAGTTACTTCGTGTGTGATTCTGTGTGTACCAAAAACTTTGAAAAATGCAAACTAGTTGCTTGCGGGGGCTAGGAGTATCGCACACGATGTATTTGCGAGTACTCGTGTGCGATGATTAGTATGTTACACACACGTTTCCTTATGTGAACATGTGTGTGAATTTGCAATATGGACAATTAATATGCAAATGCCTTATGGACATCGGGCACACACTTAAACTCAATGAACTGTGTACGATACTAATACTTTCCATGAATATTTATGAACTTGGGTAACAGCATTTGAGTAACATATATACAGTGGTTACACTATTCGACAAAAGGAGGACCTTCGTAACACGGTTTTGACAACCATATGGTCCATATCTACATACTTAACATAGTAACAACTATCACATTTTAAGAGGCTAAGGGCCAACAACCATATGGTCCATTTCTATATACTTAACATATATAGTAAGAGCTAGCACATTTTAAGAGGCTGAGGGCCAACAACCACAACTATCCACTGGAAGCTGCTTGATCACGGTGACTCGGCATCTGGTTAATGAAAAGGAAGAGCCCTCATCTGCCTTGGTAGAGCAAGAGTAGGACAGTGTCTCCAACTTTCCAATATGGATACATTGCCACGAGAAGCGAGAACTTATTAATTTGAATGGTTCCATTTTTGCGGGAAATGCAGTACCTTGCAATCACTTTGGCGTTATTAGCAGGCACAAAGTGTAATTCAACCACGCCGGGAAATCGATCCAGGAACGGCTACGGGGGAAATTTCTGTTGACATGTAGAATAAAAAACAATTGTAACATATCTTTGAATATATATATATATATATATATATATATATATATAGTTTATGAGCATCAACATTAAAATAAGACTTTTCACCAGCGCTTTGTGCACACAATTGGTCTTGTTCAGTGTGTGCACCATAGGTCTAATTTATCCCATCCAAAATCCAGAGTTCATACGTTGTGCTATCTCTGTCAGATTATCAACAAGGTTTATGTCATGCTTCAAGTCCTTCCAGTGAAATTTGGACGCTTAGTAACATACAGATCATTCACTATGCATCCAACATATTCTGCTTAAAAGGTGGAAAGGTATTATTTATTCAGAACATGGTAGAAGAATATATATTGCGCATAAATTGGTAAACAAAATTTGTTACTGCCTAGGAACGGAGTCAGAATATGATATCACAATTGGTTGCTTAAATAGTGATCAATTGGTTGCTTAAATAGTAATATGACGGCATGGAGAAAGTTGAAAGGACACTAACCTCGATCTGACTTTGATCGGCTGATGACGTTGGGGAAGTAAACATCCATGTTAATTAGACCAGGCTGTGGTGCACGCACTAGAATTTTATTGCCAGCTTTCAGTTCATAACACTTAGACATTTTTCTCCAAAGGACCGCATTAAGATAGGAGTGACCATCTTTATCAAGTTTACGCTAACCGTCATTGTAAATCCATGTTGCATTGTCAATATGACATCTTGGGAGTCATCAGCAAAGTAAAGCCCAAGATTTCCTTCTACTCCTGTTCTTGCAAAGCAAGGGATGTACTGCTTGAAATGAAAATTAAGATCGTAAATTAGATATATTGAAATAACCGAGCAAGATGCAAATATGGGAGTAATTGATAGAGCATATCCATATATAGATGCAAGCAAAGTACAAAAATATAGAATTAAAAATAGACAATGTAACAAAGATTTGATGCAAATATATAGATAATGTAACAACAGACGGTATATGTTCACAAATTTAGGCCATGCCGACCGTGGTAGGTTGAGATTGAACATACCGAGCGCTCCCTAAAGTCATTCGGAATGGTGAGATAGAACTTCGTTTCTGACTGGCCACGACCATAGTTGCCTGATTTGTGCTTGCACTGTGCACACATGAATGAACACCCACGAATCAACTAGAACAAAAATGATTCCACGACGATTTCCGCCGGTTGATTAATAGCGACGGACGGACTGCGATAAGAGATGAGTGAATATTTCGCTAATTAGGTTGATTACCTTCTCCATGAGAAAAATCCCCGGCCCAATCCCGCAGAAAACCTCAGTCGACCAGAGTCTAAAATGTCAGTGCAGATAGGCAGCAGAAAGCGGTGGAGGCGAAATTCGTTGCCGTTTGGAGCGCGACCTACGCCCGCTGCCAACAGCTGTCGAGCTTAGGGTGCAGAGTTGCGGAGGATTCCACGGCGAGTGAATGTGGACGAAGTGGGCGAGGGTTTTCTTTTCCTTTTGCATGTGTGAGTGAACACACACGGTTCGTAGAGGCGACAGAGATGAATCGTGTGCAATAGTAAATCACCGAGATTGAATGGGATCCAAATTTCCTTTGCAATATTTAGGGGATTATGTGCATTTTGTAGGCATTAATGTACGTAATTCAAATTCAAACAATTGGTGCATGAAAGGGTACATAAGAACGGTCTGGAAAAACCATACTCGTGGTATTTAGTAATTTCTCAAGCCTTTTACAAGGAATGGCCAGAGATTTCAATGGAATGCATGGAAATAGTCAACCACAAACGCGTCATTTACTGGGTTATCAACTATAGAAGAATGAAATATGTGCTTGAAAAACATGACAGCTGGCATGGTGCCATGGTATGGCCTCACCATGCCCGAGTTAAAAGCTGAGAAGGTTTGATTTATGTCATCATGCACGCCCTTCATAAATCGAAGCATCACCGAGGAAGTTCAATTCTTTCAAGAGGGAAATCACCAAGCTTGAAGGGGAATCCAAATTTCCGTCCTAGTTTGTCATTCAGTTTTTTTCCAACGATCAACATACCGCCTCAAATGAAACGTGTTCAGATTTGACATTTTCCGAACTCATTTACCATATTTAGGGGATTGTGTGCATTTTCTAGGCATTAATTATGCACATAATTCAAATTCGAATAATCGGTGCATGAAAAGGTGCACAAGAATGGTATGGAAAACCATGCTCGTGCTATACAAAAAATGAAACACATGGTTCGAAAACATGACGCCTGGTGTGGTGCCATGGTATGGCCTCACCATGCCCTAGTAAAAATTCGAGAATGTTTTCCTTATGCCGTGATGCGCGCCTTTCATAAACCGAACCATCATCCGAGGAAGTTTCATGGTTTCGAGGGGGAAATCACCAAGACATGGGGATCCAAATTTCCTTTGTCCTTTGTCCACGAGTTTTTTTCTATGATGAGCATGCAAGCTGCAAATCACCGTGTTCAAATTTGGTACTTTTCCGAGTTCATTTGCCATATTTAGGGGATTATGTGCATTTCCTAGGCATTAATGCGCATAATTCAAGTTCAAGCAATCGATGCATGAAAGGGTCCACAAGAACGGCCTAGAAAACTGTGCTCGTGCTATTTAGTAAATTCTCATGCTTTTTACAAGGAATGGACAGACATTTCGATGAAATGTGTGGCAATAGTCAACCACAAATGTCTGTTTGTTGCGTTTTCAACTATTGAAAAAATGAAATAAATGCTTAGAAAACATGAAGCCTGGCATGGTGCCATGGTATGACCTCACCATGCCCTGGTAAAAATTTGAGAAGGTTTGGCTTATGTCGTCATTGCACGCCCTTCATAAATCGAACCATCACCGAGGAAGTTCCATGCTTTCTAGAGGGAAAATCCCCAAGATTGAAGGGGAATCCTAATTTCCGTCCTAGTTTGTCATTTAGTTTTTTTTCCAACGATCAACATACTGCCTCAAATGCAACGTGTTCAAATTTGAAATTTTCCCGGGCTCATTTACCATATTTAGGGGATTATGTGCATTTTCTAGGCATTAATGGACATAATTAAAATTTGAACAATCGGTGCATGAAAAGGTGCACAAGAACGGTCTGGAAAACCATGCTCATGTTATTTAGCACATTCTCATGCCTTTTACAAGGAATGGGCAGATACTTCAAGGAAATGTGTGGCAATAGTCAACCATAAACGCGTCGTTTACTCGGTTAACAACTATACAAAAAATGGAACACATGGTTGGAAAACATGACGCTTGGCGTGGTGCCATGGTATGGCCTCACCATGCCCTGGTAAAAATTGGAGAATGTTTTCCTTATGACGTGATGCGCACCTTTCATAAATCGAACCATCACCGAGGAAGTTTCATGGGTTCGAAGGGGAAATCACCAAGATTGAAGAGGGTCCGAATTTCCTTTCTCCTTTGTCCACGAGTTTTTTTCTATGATGAGCATACAACCTGCAAATCACCGTGTTCAAATTTGGCACTTTTCCAGGTTCATTTGCCATATTTAGGGGATTATGTGCATTTCCTAGGCATTAATGCGCATAATTCAAGTTCAAACAATCGATGCATGAAAGGTTACACAAGAACCGCCTAGAAAACTATGCTCGTGCCATTTAGTAAATTCTCATGCCTTTTACAAGGAATGGACAGATATTTCGATGAAATGTGTGGCAATAGTCAACCACAAATGTCTGTTTGTTGGGCTTTCAACTATAGAAAAAATGAAATAAATGCTTAAAAAACATGACGCCTGGCATGGTGCCATGGTATGACCTCACCATGCCTTGGTACAAATTTGAGAAGGTTTGGCTTATGTTGTCATGCACGCCCTTCATAATTCGAACCATCATCGAGGAAGTTCCATGCTTTCGAAAGGGAAATCCTCAAGATTGAAGGGGAATCCAAATTTTCTTCGTTCTTTTCCCTGGAGTTTTTTTTCTACGATGAACATACACCCTGCAAATCACCGTGTTCAAATTTGGCATTTTTAGGGCTCAATTACCATATTTAGGGGATTATGTGCATTTCCTAGGCATTTAGCGCATATAAATCCAATCCAGCTACAGGTGCACGGGTGTGATGTGAGGGACGTGGATTGCCGTTCGATCGTGGCGCATCCAACGGTGCACACGCATGATCTGCGTGGCTGGGGTTCTAGCCAATCATAATGCAACACACTATAGGCTCAGCGCACATTGTTTCCGGAAGCAACGGAGATGAACCGTGTGCGATAATGAATGGGCAAAATTGTAAGGGAAGCCAAATTTCTGTTGTCGTTTGTGGTTGAGCTCTTGAATACCACCACACTGTACGGCTGCCCGGCCCTTCCGTCCCAGAGCTCTCTCCAGCCATCGTCCATGGCACCGCGGCGCACAGTAACTGGTAAGGAAGTGATGGCATCCCGCCGCGCCGTGTTCCTCGCCGCCCGCGACCACACACATGGTAAGGAAGTGATTGCATCTCGCCACGCCGAGTTCATCGCCGCCGGTGGCCAGACAGTTACATGGGCGGACTTTGAGGCTGCCATGGCCAAATGGGTGGTGGATTTAGAGGCTTCCAAAGCCGCACAGAAGGAGCGGAAAAGGCAGAAAGCAGTCAAGAAAAGAGAGTCCCGCTGGTGCAAGAAAAAAGAGGCCGCACGCCATGGTGAGGAGAGCTTGGCGGAGATCGAAGCACGGTGGGCTTCCGCCTACAAGGCCGGGAAGGAGAACGCCGGCGTCTGGCCAGCATGCCTTGATGGTAGCATGTGAGAAGTAGTTTAAGTTTGTAGTATTAGAGCAAATTACCAGTAGTACTTTAAGTTTGTAGTATTAACATACAATGTCGGTAAGAGCATCCTTTGAGGGCTTTGAGCGTTGATTAGCATGTGTGCCCCGTGTGCTTTTTTTGTGTTAATCATTAGACGATCACAAAACACATGGTTTCTATGTCGTACACGTCTGCGTTTTTTGCGTTAATGACCCATAAGTCAGTTACCTGTGCGATATTTCCTAATAAACTAGGCGTACCATTGACCAAAAAATCAAGTGCACGTGTACATTTTTTTGGAGACTGGATCTGCCAACTTTCTTTTTTCTCGCACACGAGTTTTTTATGCGCTTCGTCTGTGTTGTGTGTTTGCCTCGCCCAAGTTTCAAATTTCGCGCCGAAAATTTCATTAGGCACGCGATTTCAGAATTTATTCCTCCAACCACATCCCCTTCCCCTCAGTATCCCCCCTCCCTCGCGCCTCCCCCTACCGGCATCTCAAACCGCCGCCGCCGTAACCACAGCTTCAACCACATCTACGTTCTTCTCGGATCCAGTTAGGTAACCCACCGATCTCTATCATGTCCCCGACCTGATTGCTTAAATGGCGCCTGCAAAACATCCGCATGCCTCCAAATCCCCCTCCCTCGGCAGGAGCTGATGGCGGTCCATGGCGTGATGGCCGTTGTGCTTGTTAACCCAGAGGAACACCTCGCCTCCGCCGCCGCCGCCAACATGGTGTAGGCTCTGGCCCAGATGAAGCCCCCCAGCGACTACCCCCTAGGACTTAACAGGTAAGATCTGACCAGCTAAATCTTACCAATACCACTTGAAACGGGTATGATTTGTACGGTTGATGTATTAATCATGTTCGTGCCTTGTTTATTTGAGTACTACACACTGTGTGATGTTCGAATATTACCGTGTCCAGCTCAATTTCACCAATACCAGCAACAAACTTACAATACATGACTTAGGATATCACTAGAGAAGCTGCCCATTTGCTATTTTTAGTGGATGCTAACCCTGTTGCACTTAACATGCCTGTCCATGTACTTACGCAGGGTCATAGCGGCAGATGCTTTTGTTTTCCGTCAAGGTGAACTGCATCCCATGTCTTACAGTATTTCACATAATTTGTGCAATTGCAGTTTAACTTCTACCCATTTACTGGTTGCCTGTAGGTACACATGTCAGTGGCACTGATCCATGCTTCGACCCGGAGGAACAGCTCGCCTCCGCCATCGCTGACTTTGGGCGAGCTCTGGCCAAGATGAAGTGCTCCAGCAAGTACCTCTCAGGACTTACCAAGTATGTACTCACCAGTTCAATCTTACGAATACCAGTTGCAATTAATAGCTATGTTCTGTAAGTCGATGTATTAAGCATGTTCTATTAAACATGCCTAACACATTTTTGCTACTTTCCCTACCTTTTTATAGACATCTGGGCCATTCTCTGCTCTAGCAGTACCTGCCTTGTGATGTTTAACTATGATAATTGCATTTTTATCCGTACCGGTTTCAATGTCTATTAAGCTTGTTGCAATTAACAGTTGAATCCATTTTTAAGCAGTTGCACTTCAATGGCTACAAACTAACAAAACATGACTTAGGATGTTGTTAAGCCTGTTGCAATTAACAGTTGTATCCATTTTTAATCATCCATTTGCTACAATGCTACTCTCCGCAATGAAGATATACTAGAGATGCTGCCCCATTTGCTTTTTTTGGTGGATGCTAACCCTGTTGTACTTAACATGCCTGTCCATGTACTTACGCAGGGTCATAACGGCCGATGTTGTTGTTTGCCGTCAAGGTTAGATGCATCCCATGTCTTACAGTATTTCACATCATTTGTGCAATTGCAGTTTAACTTCTACCATTTACTGGTTTCCTCTAGGTAATCATGTCAGTGGCACTGATCCATGCTTCGGCCCGGAGGAACAGCTCGTCTCTGCCGTCGCTGACTTTGGGCGGGCTCTGGCCAAGATGAAGTGCCCCAACAACTACCTCTCAGAACTTACCAAGTATGTACCCACCAGTTCAATCTTACCAATACCAGTTGCAATTAATGGCTACGTTTTGTATTGTCGATGTATTAAGCATGTTGTAGTAAACATGCCTAACACGTTTGAGCTATTTTCCCTACCTTTTTATAGACAACTGGGCCATTATCTACTCTGGCAGCACCTGCCCTGTGATGTTTAACTTTGCCAATTGCATTTTTATCAGTACCGGTTTCAATGGCCATTAAGCCTGTTGCAATTAACAGTTGTATCCATGTTAAAGATTTGTATTTCAATGGTTGCAAACTTAGAAAACATGAATTAGGATGTTGTTAAGCCTATTGCAATTAACAGTTGTATCCATTTTTTAATCCGTCCCTTTGCTACTGTGCTACTCTTTCGAAATGAAGATATCACTACAGATGCTGTCGTTTTATTACCATTTTCTATTTTTGGTGGATGTTAACCCTGTTGTAGTTAACATTGGCTTTCCATGTACTTACACAGGGCTACAATCGGCAATGCTGTTGTTTGCCGTCGAGGTTAGCTGCATCCCATATCTTATACACCATCTATTCCTAAATATAAGTATTTTTAGAGATTCCAATATAGACTACATAAGGAGCAAAATGAGTGAATCTAGATTCTAATCTAAAATATATCTATAATTCTATATACATTCGTATGTAGTTCATATTGAAATCTCAAAAAAATACTTGTACTTAGGAACATAGGTAGTTGTATTTTACATCATTTGTACAATCTCAGTTTAGCTTCTAACATTTACTGGTTGCTTGTAGGTACATATATGAGGGGCACTGATCCACGCTTCGATCCCTTTTGCATATGGGGCAATGAGATATTCATGAACAAGCGTCAAGTGAGGAAACTAAGAAAGATTGTTAGGTGAAAGAAACGGGTGATTGGAATTAAGCTCTTTATTTACACTTTGTCGAAGACAACAGTGAACTTTAGGATGGTAAGTAATGTGTTGCCTTTTCCCCCTGCCCACAACAAGTTACACTATTAGACCTCAGTATCTAATATTTTTCTCTTTTCAGTGGTTTGCAAAGCTATTTACTGATGATTATCTTGCAAACTACATGAACGGAGTGGAGGCAACTAAGGTTAAAGTATATAATTCATGCTACCATGATAATGCTCTAGAAGTCTTCCTGAAGCTGGTGAAGGATGGGCGGGCGATCGTCACAAGGGGTTGGACAAAAGTGGTTCGTGCATATGGCATGCAGGAAGGCACATTATGGGCATTCCACTTCTTCAACACCGTCGGCAGTCAAAATGATTTACACTTGTCTCTTCACCTTTACCGCCTTTAAATAATGCGGCTCATCATAGTTAATTGTTGCCTAATCCTATAATTACTGAACATATTGTACTGCAATTTTATTTATGGATTCGTTGTTGAACCGTTGTGCTGAGAATTTGAGTTGCATGTTTCGTAATTCAAAATTTCCAATTAGAAAATAAATTACAGGCAAAAATAAAAATAGAACAGACGGTCATGGACCTTTGCAAAAGGTACTAGCAGTAAAAGCGCTTGCGATAGATAGCCCAATGCCACACAGTTTTCTACATCAAATCGTGTGTGGTGTAGTTAATGAAAGCAAACAGTTAACCAAGGCAGAGCGCGTATGATAGTTACACCTTTCACACACGAGCGTATACATAAAACCGTGTGGGATGTACATCCAAACGAAAACGTTTTCCCTGGATTGACTGTGTGGGATGTACATAAGAATGGAAACGTATTCCTTGGGTTGACTGTGTGTGATATACATACGAACGGAAATGTTTTTCTGGGATTCACCGTGTGGGATGTACATACCTATGGAAATGATTTTCTCGGATTACCGTGTGGGATGTACATACCTACGGAAATGATTTTCTCGGATTACCGTGTGGGATGTACATACCTATGGAAATGATTGGGTTTTGATGCCTCGCCCGATCGCACACGGCCCAGCCTGGGTCCCAGGAGGGCCTATCCCCGACAATTTCTGGGTCGTGTGGGAAGGACACCCTATCGCACACACTCACTTGGCGACGGTTCCAAATTCCATCGTGGAAAGGGTTAAAAAATCATTTGTTTAGGACCGACGCGCACCAGTGTCTTCTTGAGGTAGGTGGCTCTTGCGCTACCATCGATGTTTGCTCATTCTTGTAGCGATAGAGGAAGGATGTCCAAGGCGAAGCCGTAGACAACCTTGAAGGGGGACTTGGCGGTAGTAGAGTGTCTTGCATGGTGGTAGGCGTACTCGGCAATGGGTACGCACTCCTCCCGCTCCTTGATGTTCTTCTTGATCAACACGCTTAGGAGAGTGGCGAGCGTTCGGTTGGTGACTTCCGTTCGGCCATCGGTTTGAGGGTGATATGCCGTTGAGAAGAGTAGCTTGATTCCGAGCTTGGCGCGTAATGTCTTCCAAAAGTTGCGTAAGAACTTGACGTCTCGGTCCGACACAATTGTCTTTGGCACTCCGTGTAACCTCAAGATTTCCCTACAAAGAAGATTTGCAACATGTGAAGCATCGTCTATCTTATTGCATGGGATAAAATTAGCCATTTTAGAGAATCTGTCCACAACAACAAATACAGAATCCTTGCCATTTTGAGTCCTAGGTAATCCAAGCACAAAATGCATGCTAATATCTTCCCATGGCTGATGTGGAATAGGAAGTGGCATATGTAAAGCATGGGATTGAGATTGTGACTTAGCTTTGCAGCATGTAGAGCACCGGTTGGTGAAGCGTGAGACATCGCGGAACATCTTGGGCTAAAAGTAGTTCTTGGAGTGCGTGGCAAAAGTCTTGTTGCGTCTGAAATGTACCATGAGTCCTCCTCCATGAGCCTCTTGCAAAAGTAACAAATGAAGAGAAGACTTGGGGATGCATAGTTTGTTAGCTCTCATTAGATAACCATCTTTGATATAATATCGTACCCAAGAAGTATGCGTCAAACACTTAGCATAAGGAATAGCAAAAGTCACATCATCCTCATACAAGTCTTTCATATGGTCAAATCCAACAACATGAAATTCAAGTTCGGTAACTAACATGCATTTGTGGGAAAGAGCGTCCGCCACAACATTCTATTTGCCCTGAATGTACTTGATCACATAGGGGAAAGATTCAATAAATTCACTCCATTTCGCATGCCATTTATTCAACTTGGTTTGGGCTTTTAGGTACTTAAGTGTCTCATGATCGGTATGTATGACAAACTCATGTGGGCGAAGATAATGCTCCCAAACATGCAACACACGCACTAAAGCATACAGTTCTTTGTCATAGATGGGATAGTTAAGTTGGGCACCAAAATTTTTTTTCACTTAAGTATGCAATGACTCACTTTTCTTGCATCAAAACTCCACCAGTTCCGTTGCCACTAGCATCACAATGAATCTCAAAAGTTTTGTCAAAGTTAGGAAAAGCAAGGATCAGAGCATGAGTAAGCAAGGATTTGAGCTCATCAAATGTGGTAGATTGCGAAGGTCCCCAAACAAAAGGAGCATTTTTCTTACTCAAGGCATGCAATGGTGCGGCAATAGTGCTAAAATCTTTCACAAAGCGACGATAAAAACCTGCAAGACCATTGCTAATTAGTTGGTTGTGGCCAATTTTTAATTGCTTCAATTTTGGACTCATCAACATGAACACCCTTTGAAGAAACAACAAAACCCAAGAAAACAAGTTTGTCAACACCAAAAGTGCATTTTTCCATGTTGGCATAAAGAAATTCCTTGCGAAGAGTTTGCAATACGTTCCTAACATGATTTACATGATCTTTGATGGATTTGCTAAATACAAATATGTCGTCAAAGTAGACCACAACGAACACGCCAATGTATGGATGAAGCAAGAAATGCATAAGATGCATGAAAGTATCGGGAGCTTCCGATAAACCTATAGGCATAACTAACCACTCGTACAAGCCAAATTTAGTTTTAAAAGCGGTTTTCCATTCATCACCTTCTTGAATGCGTATTTGGTAATAGCCACTTTTAAGATCAATTTTTGAGAAAATGGTGGCACAGCTAAGCTCATTTAGCATATCATCAAGGCGAGGAATGGGGTGTCTATAATGAACGGTGATAGAATTGATGGGTCTACAATCGGAGCACATGCAAAAACTACCGTATTTCTTAGGCACAAGGATAACCGGAATGGCACAAGGACTTAAGCTTTCACGTACATGACCGTTGTCGATGAGTTGTTGTACTTGCCGTTGGATCTCCTTAGTTTCTTCGGGATTGACACGGTATGGCACACGGACATAGGAACCACGTCGCACTCCAAGGTGTCCTCGTAGGCGCCGATCTTGAAGGAAACTTGCACTGTATGCTCCACTTGAATAGTGTTGGAGTTGCTCAACCATTGCACCTTGTAGGGACGAGGATGCTTCTTCTTGGCCAATTGCAGCTTGGAACGGAGCTCTTCACTTGCCAATTTGTGGCAACTTCCTCCGTCGATGATGACTTTCACAGAGCGCACATTGATGCTGGCCTTGGTGTGGAAGATATGGCACCATTGGTCTTCTTCTTGATGGTGTTGGAGCGTCAAGACCTTGGAGACCACGAGAGATGGACTTGAATCGTTGTCACAAAAGACTTGATCATCTTCATTCACACGTCGATGCATGGCCACGTGCTCAAGGGCTTCCATTTCTTCTTCGCTCATGGAGTCGTATGTGCCATCATCGTTGAAGATCACAGTTCGCTTGTTGGTGCAATAGAAGGACTTGTGTCCTCGGCCACCACATGTGAAGCTGAAAGCACAAGTGCTCCCTGGGTGATTTTGGTAATTAATGATAACATATCTCTTGTTGGACTAATATTTTCATCTAGTATATGTCAGATGAGTTCAACATTGGAGTGGCAGGACAAGAGGATGTGGAACCCCTTCAAGATGCTAAGGATAAACATTGTCAAAAGCTCAAGACTCTACATTTTCATTTTAGTGATCCAAGATCATATTCAGTCCATAGGAAAGCAAATACTACTAAAAGGGGATGAGGTGTTGCTTAATGGCTTGCTTGCTCAAAGTGCTTAGTGATATGCTCCAAAGCCCTCAACCACTTTCTCATTTCCACATATGTCCCAAACCTAAAGTCAAACTCGGCCCCACTGATTTGATCTATCCGGCGCCACCGAGTTCACTTGACACAGCCACTGCTAGAAACCCTAATCAGTACGGCCTCACCTATGGGATCTCGGTCTCACCGAGATGGGCTTGCAAACTCTCTGTTGCCTGTTGCAATCATTACAGTCCCACCGAGATATGCAGTTGGTCCCATCGAGTTTGCTTGACCAACTCTCTGTTTTGCTCATTACCAAAATCGGCCGCACCGAGTTTGTGTAATCGGTCAAATCGAGTTGAGGTTTTACCCTAACCCTAGCACATCGGTCCCACCGAGTTGATCATGTCGGTCCCACCAAAAAGCCTAACGTTCACATTTTGAACTGAATCGGTCTGACCGAGTTTCACTATTCGGTCCCACCAAGTTTGGTAAATTGTGTGTAATGGCTAGATTTTGTGTGGAGGCTATATATACCCCTCCACCCATCCTCCATTCGTGGAGAGAGCCGTTAGAACGTGCCTACACTTCCAGCATTCATTTTCTAAGAGAGAACCACCTACTCATGTGTTGAGACCAAGACATTCCAATCCAACCACAAGAATCCTTATCTCTAGCCTTACCCAAGTTACTTTCCACTAAAATCATCTTTCCACCAAATCCAAATCTATGTGAGAGAGTTGAGTGTCGAGGAGACTATCATTTGAAGCACAAGAGCAAGGAGTTCATCATCCACACACCATCTATTACCTTTTGGAGAGTGGTGTCTCCTAGATTGGTTCGGTGTCACTTGGGAGCCTCCGTCAAGTTTGTGGAGTTGAACCAAGGAGTTTGTACTTCGTGAAGATCTACCCTAGTGAGCATGTCCTTCGTGGGCGATGGCCATGGTGGGATAGACAAGGTTGCTTCTTCGTGGACCCTTCGTGGGTGGAGCCCTCCGTGGACTCGCGCAACCGTTACCCTTCGTGGGTTGAAGTATCCACCAACATGGATGTACAATAGCACCACCTATCGGAACCACGCCAAAAATCTCTGTATCTCCAATTACGTTTGCGCACTCCAATCCCATCCCTTTACTTTCTTGCAACTTGCATGCTTTACTTTCCGTTGCTCATATACTCTTGCCATGCTTGCTTGAAATGTGTTGTGAATGTTTAAACTTGTGCTAAAACTCCACCTTAACTTGAAGAACTTAAAAACTGCTACTTTTCTTTGTTGTGGGTCTAATCACCCCCCCCCCCCCTCTAGACACCTCTTATCTGTCCTTTCAATTGGTATCAGAGCATTGGTCTCCATTGCTTTGGTTTAATCACCATTGGAGGAAGATGGATGAGTCTACATTAGGGAGTCTTAGACGTAGAGTGCCTATACTTGATGGAGAGTTCTTTCGTGAGTGGAAAAATGAAATGCTTGAGATTTTCAATGAATATCATTCGAACAAGTACATTACTAGCCCTTGTGTGGCTCTTGTTGATCCTTTGCATCCTACTCCCGATGAGTCTCTTGACATAATCCATAATCTTAGAACTATCAATCTTATCACTAGAGATTTACTTAGAAATTTGATTGTTTGCTTGCCTACTCTTGATTGTGATTACACCATATGGAGATTTCTTGAGGAATGATTTCCAAACTATTCCTTGCTAAATCTAGATGTGTTTCTTCATAAGTCTATTGCCTTAAGTAAGATGAATTCCAATGATCCTAAGTTTATTGATTGTTTGTTTGAGATTCATGACCTTATGCGTGCCAATGGAGATGTTGGAATCATTAGTCATATCATCTCTGAAGTCATTAGAATTCATAAAGATGAACATTGTGATGATCATTTATATAATGATTTTTTCTCTCTACGAAATGATCAATCACAAGACGATGTTGAACATGGATACTATGATGAGGATGATGATAGTGACTTCGATCTCGATGAGTCTGTGAGACACTTTGGACTTATGGCTAATCTTCGCAGGTACATAACTGGAGGAAAGGAATAGGTTCTTGATAGTGGATGTACCGATCACATGACCGGAGACAAGGATATGTTTCGTGAGCTTGCTGAAAATGACGGCCCTCGAAAGTATGTCACTTTTGGTGATAAGTCAAAGGGTAAGGTGGTTGGCCTTGGTAAGGTGGCCATCTCACATGATAGCTCCATACAAAATGTTATGCTCGTTGAATCTCTTGGCTACAATTTACTTTCCGTATCTAGACTAGTTGATTTTGGCTTCAATGTCCTATTTACTAAAGTAGATTGCCAAGTGTTTCGAAGAGATAATCACAATATGGTCTTTACAGGTATACATAGAGGTGATATATACATTGTTTACTTCACTAAAATGGCCCAACCTAGAACTTGGTTAATTGCTAAATCTTCTATAGGTTGGTTGTGGCATAGAAGGTTAGGTCATGTGGGCATGCGAAATCTTGATAAGCTTATTAAAGGTGATCATATATTTGGAGTGAAAGGTGTTATATTTGACAAGGATAGATTGTGCAGTGCTTGTCAAGCAGGAAAACAAGTTGGAGGAAGCCACCCCGTGAAGAACATCATGACCACGATTAGACCGCTCGAGCTACTTCATATGGATCTCTTTGGTCCAAATGCCTATAAAAGTCTTGGTGGAAAATCGTTTGGTTTAGTCATAGTTGATGATTTTTCAAGATTTACGTGGGTGTTCTTTCTTGATGATAAATCGCAGGTCCAAAAGATCTTCAAGAACTTCGCTAGGAAGGCCCAAAATCAATTTGAAGTGAAGATCAAGAAGGTTTGCAGTGACAACTGAACAGAGTTCATGAACGAAAATGTCGATACCTTTCTTGACATAGAAGGGATTTCACATGAGTTATCGACTATGTACACACCTCAACAAAATGGACTTGTTGAGAGGAAGAATCGGAATCTTATTGAGATGGCAAAAACGATGCTTGATGAAGACAAGACACCAAAACACTTTTGGGCAGAAGCGGTTGAGACTCCTTGTCATGCAACAAATCGTTTGTATCTTCACAAGATACTCGGCAAGACGGATACGAGCTTCTCACCGGTAACAAACCCCAAGTTGGATACTTTCGAGTATTCAGCTCAAAGTGCTATATTCTTGATAAGCATCATCGTTCTAAATTTGCTCCTAAATCTCATGAGGGTTTCCTACTCGGTTATGGCTCAAACTCTCACACATATCGTGTCTACAACAATTTCACCCGAAAGGTTGAAAATACGGTAGATGTGAAGTTTGATGAATCTAACGGCTCGCAAGTAGAGCAATTGCCAATTGATGTAGGAGAAGAAAGACCCTTCGGAACCAATCCAAGACTTTTCTATTGACAAGATTCGTCCAACGGAGGTGAAGGAGAATACCTCGTCCATCCAAGTGGAAGCTTCTACCTCACGACAAGGTGAACCAAGAGTTGACACAGAGGCATCCACAAGTGGGACACGCCAAGAAGAAAACAAGGAAGTACACCAAGATGAACCTCATCAACCTCCTTCTCCACCACGACAAGAGAACAACAACATCAACAACGAAGAAGAAGGCCAAGAGGAAGAACAAGATGATGAAGAAGATGTTCCACCCCTACCCAAACAAAAGCACTCACGAGTTAGAGCAAGAGTTTCATGAGACCATCCCGTCGAACAAATGTTCAATGATATCCAAACCGGGAGAATCACTCTCTCTAAAACTCATTTGGCTCATTTTTGTGAACATTATTCATTCATCTCTAGCATTGAACCTATGAAGGTTGAAGAAGCATTGGAAGATCCAGATTGGATAAATGCCATGCACCAAGAGCTACATAACTTTGAGAGGAACCAAGTGTGGACATTGGTTGAGAAGCCCGACAACAACCACAACATCATTGGTACCAAATGGGTGTTCTGCAACAAGCAAGACGAAGATGGACAAGTCGTTCGCAACAAAGAACGTCTCGTTGCTCAAGGCTACACTCAAGTCGAAGGTATGGACTATGGTGAGACATATGCCCCCATTGCTAGACTTGAGTCCATACGCATCTTACTTGCTTATGCAAATCATCATGATATCACCTTGTACCAAATGGACATTAAAAGTGCATTTCTAAATGGTGAAATTGAGGAAGAAGTTTATGTTAAACAACCTCCAGGCTTTGTTAATCCTAACAAACCCGACCATGTTTACAAACTTCACAAAGCTCTTTATGGTCTTAAACAAGCTCCTAGAGCGTGGTATAAATGCTTGACCAAGTTCCTTATTGAAAAAGGCTTTGAGATTGGAAAGATAGATTCTACTCTTTTACTAAATGGGCTAATGGAGAATTATTTGTGTGCCAAATTTGTGTTGATGATATCATATTTGGTTCGACTAACCCTCATTTTAGTGAAAAGTTTGGAAACCTAATGTCGAAGAAGTTTGAGATGTCTATGATGAGTGAACTCAAGTTCTTTCTCGGTTTGCAAATCAAGCAAACTAAGGAGGGAACCTTTGTTTCTCAAACAAAGTATACCAAGGACTAATTCAAGAAGTTCAACATGCAAGAAAGCAAAGGTATGAAAACACCCATGCCAACTAGTGGACATCTTGACTTGACTAAGGATGGCAAATCGGTTAACCAAAAGGTTTACCGCTCTATGATTGGTTCATTGTTATATCTATGTGCATCCCGTCCCAATATTATGCTAAGTGTGTGCATATGTGCATGATATCAAGCGGCCCCAAAGAGTGTGATCTTAAGGCTATCAAAAGGTTAGTGAGATACTTAGTTCATACACCAAATCTTGGCATTTGGTATCCTAAGAGATCTTCTTTTGATCTTGTTGGCTACTCCTATTCGGACTATGCCGGTGACAAGGTTGATAGAAAGTCCACTTCTGGTACTTGTCAATTTCTTGGTAGATCTTCTGTGTCTTGGTACTCCAAGAAACAAAACTCGGTATCCTTATCCACCGCCGAAGCGGAATACATTGCCGCCGGTTCATGTCGTGCTCAATTACTTTGGATGACCCAAACTATTAAAGGTTGTGGGATCTATGTGAAACATGTTCCATTGCTTTGTGACAATGAAAGTGCTATTAAGATTGCTCATAATCCCGTGCAACATTCTCGAACTTAGCATATTGAAGTTCGTCATCATTTCATTCGAGATCATGTTGCTAAAGAAGACATTGATCTTAAGCATTTTCATACCGATAAGCAATTGGCGGATATATTCACCAAATCGCTTGATGAGAAAGTATTTTGCCATTTGAGAGGTGAATTGAACATCATTGATGCTTCAAACTTGGAGTAGAAACTCCATTTGGATAGATGCAAGGCATGAGCCTTTGACTAGTCCTTGGTATTTCTCTTATGATGTTGATCATATGTCTTGGATATACTTACACCCTTGCATGCTATCTAACCCTTGTAGGTACTTGGATGAATCTAAATCTATGAGATTGCAACTCACTCATATCTTGAGAAATCTCTACATCACCAAGTCTCTACAAATTTGGTGGTTGAAGACAAGGAAGCATGAATCCTTTCAACATATCCTTGGATAAATTCTATATATCAAATTTCATTTGGTATCAAATTTCATGCTTGTCATTTTGGATACACAAATTCTCTTCCTTGCAAGACTGACCCATGTAGGAAGATGAACTCAAACTACAAGTGGTGCTCCAAACCATTGATGAGCTACATCAACCTTGAGCATCCCACACAAGTTCAACTACATGATCAAGATCAACACCACCACCCAAGGTATGTTGTTTCATCTTAGAGAAGCTTTACCCAAGTCATGGGTCAAACCAGCTCAACGAGATGTGAATACATCAAAATGCTTAAACGAAAAATGGCAACCCCATTTTGAGCTTAAACGATGAGTATGACCTACGATCGAGTGTTCTCACTTGACTCCTCAGTCAATATACTCTAACATAGGTGACTTTGTGGCCGACCAATTCTAGATGAAGTTCTATAGTGTTTCTCTGTGTTCTTGCATTTGCCTTTTGCATGTTTGTTTCCCTTTAAAAAAATCATCTAGATTTCTTTTCTTTTCTCTCTTGTTCTGCATTCCTTGCATCCAATTCATTGCAGATCTTTGAGTTAATTCCTTGCAAATCCTTGTGAGATCTTATTTGCCTAAGTGAGATGAGATGATAATTGTTTTCTCTCTATGTTGAAATCGGCCTCACCGATTTATTCTTCTCGGCTAAACCGAAACAACTCAGTGCCACCAAAGCAAACAACTCGGAGTAACCGAATTCATTGCTGAGAAAACACTTTGCCATTTTCATCCTGCATATTTGTTCCAACTCCACTCGATGATTCTTGTCCTCTACCAGCATCTTATATTACATGTTGCTTTGTAATGTGACCCAAGGACCAAACCTACTTGACTCATCTCCAGAAGGTCCCTTCTTGGAGATTGATGTCAAAGGGGGAGAGATAGGACATCAAAGCTTATCACATAAGAGAGAATGCACACCTTAAGCTTCTCTAGATGCCTATTATCCATAGAGGAGAGAAGTTACATGTCTTCAAGAGGGGAAAGACATGTTAGTATGCTTTATGTTTGATTATGATTGTTTTTGCTCTGATTTTCTTTTCCCTACCTTCTCGCATCATCCAATATAAGATTTAGGGGGAGAAAGACATCTAAGGAAGGGAACGAAATCTTTAAATTCATTGCATATCTTTACTCTTTGGGGACATGTCTATATCCAAATAGAGTACCTAGTACTCACTCTCTACATGTCATCCCAATCTTGGTACTCTTGTGGTTTCATGTTCTTGCATTGCTTAGTAGGTGTTCTTATGTTATCTAACCCTGTTTTCTCAAGTTCACCTTCTCCAAAGCCAGCTCAAGACCACAAGGTAAGTATATGCATCACACTCATGTGCTTGATGATCTCTTACTACTCTACATATTGTTTGCAAGAAGTAATCATGAACATGGAGGTACATTTCCTATATTCACATCATTTGCTCTGATGCATATAGCCAAGATACATGTAACTCATTGCTTGCTCTGACATGCTTATGCATTCACATGCTCTTATATTCCATATTCACTTGATTGCATACATGTATGGGGAGCCTATGCATGTTACATGTCCTTCCAAAGCGTTAATTGCTATACTTCATATCTTTATCTAAAGCTTTGATGTATGTTGTCATCAATTACCAAAAAGGGGGAGATTGGAAGCACAAGTGCTCCCTGGGTGATTTTAGTAACTAATGACAACATATCTCTTGTTGGACTATATTTTCATCTAGTATATTTCAGATGAGTTCAACATTGGAGTGGCAGGACAAGAGGATGTGGAACCCTTCAAGATGCTAAGGATAAACGTTGGTAAAAGCTCAAGACTCTACATTTCAATTTCAGTGATCCAAGATCTAATTGAGTCCATAGGAAAGCCAATACTATTAAAAGGGGATAAGGTGTTACTTAATGGCTTGCTTGCTCAAAGTGCTTAGTGATATGCTCCAAAGCCCTCAACCACTTTCTCATTTCCACATATGTCCCAAACCTAAAGTCAAACTCAGCCCCGCCGATTTGATCTATCTGGCGCCACCAAGTTCACTTGACATAGCCGCTGCCAAAAATCCTAATCAGTTCGGTCCCACTGACGGGATCTCGGTCTCACCGAGATGGGCTTGCAAACTCTCTATTGCCTATTGCAATCATTTCGGTCCCACCAAGATATGCAGTCGGTCCCACCGAGTTTGCTTGACCAACTCTCTGTTTTGCTCATTACCAAGTGTCACCGAGTTTGTGTAATCGGTCAAACCGAGTTGAGGTTTTACGCTAACCCTAGCACATCGGTCCCACCGAGTTGACATGTCGGTCCCACCGAAAAGCCTAACATTCACATTTTGAACTGAATCAATCTGGCTGAGTTTCACTATTCGGTCCCATCGAGTTTGGTAAATTTTCTGTAACAGCTAGATTTTTTGTGGAGGCTATATATACCCCTCCACCCGTCCTCCATTCATGGAGAGAGCCATCAGAACGTGCCTACACTTCCATCATTCATTTTCTGAGAGAGAACCACCTACTCATGTGTCAAGACCAAGACATTCCAATCCAACCACAAGAATCTTGATCTCTATCCTTCCCCAAGTTGCTTTCCAATCAAATCATCTTTCCACCAAATCCAAATCTGTGAGAGAGAGTTGAGTGTTGGGGAGACTATCATTTGAAGCACAAGAGCAAGGATTTCATCATCAACACACCATCTATTACCTTTTGGAGAGTGGTGTCTCCTAGATTGGTTAGGTTTCACTTGGGAGCCTCCCTCAAGTTTGTCGAGTTGAACCAAGGAGTTTGTACGGGCAAGGAGATCGCCTACTTTGTGAAGATCTACCCTAGTGAGGCAAGTCCTTCGTGGGCGATGGCCATGTTGGGATAAACAAGGTTGCTTCTTCGTGGACCTTTCGTGGGTGGAGCACTCTGTGCACTCGCGCAACTGTTACCCTTCGTGGGTTGAAGTCTCCACCAACGTGGATGTAAGATTGCACCACCTATCGGAACGACGCCAAAAATCTCCGTGCCTCCAATTGCGTTTTCACACTCCAATCCCATCCATTTACTTTCTTGCAACTTGCATGCTTTACTTTCCGCTGCTCATATACTCTTGCCATGCTTGCTTGAAATGTATTGTGTATGTTTAAACTTGTGCTAAAACTCCACCTTAACTTGAAGAACTTAAAAACTGCTACTTTTCTTTGTTGAGGGTCTAATCACCCCCCTCTAGATACCTCTTCTCGATCCTTTCAGAAGCACTTGATAGAACTTGTCTTGACGAGGGTCATTTTGTGGCGCTCAAGATGAGGGAGTCTTGCATTTTTAGGTGCTTGCCGGAGGACGAGTCGAGGAAGGCGTAACTTGCTTGGAACTTGACTTGTCGCCGGTACTTGGTGATGCTCTGGTTGAGGTAGGACGTGCCAAGGTCGCGGGAGCTAGAGTGTAGGAGCCGTAGGTCTTAGACGAGTACTTGGTGTATTTGAAGTCATCTTGCACTTGTTGCTCGGCCTTGGTCGCTTGATGAACTAGCTCGAGAAGGTTGGAGTATCGTTGGAAGTCGCCAATCTGCTTGATTGGGTGGTTGAGGCCGTTCAAGAAGCGTGCCACAGTTTGCTTGTCATGTTCCTTGACATTGGCCCATATCATGGCAATCTCCATTTCTTTGTAGTATTCTTCCACCATCTTCGTGCCTTGCTTGAGGAGTTGCAACTTCTTGAAAAGATCATAGGTGTAGTGTGTTGGCATGAAGCAAGCTCTCATGACATCCTTCATTTGCGTCCAAGTTGTGATTGGTGGTTTGCCTCTTGCTTGTCGTCGCTCGATCACTTGTTCCCACCAAACGAGGACATAGGCTTGAAACTCGAGGGAGGCCATGGCGATCTTCTTTTCCTCGCCGTAGTTGTGAAGACGGAATATCTTGTCCACCTTCAATGCCCATGATAGATATTCTTCGGGATCATTGCTTCCGGAGAACTTGGGCATGCTGAACTTGAGCTTGCTGTAGCGGAGTTCTTCGTAGTAGTGGCGGTTCTGATGTTGCTCTTGACAAGGAGGAAGGTCCTAAAATGCTCGTTCCTCGTGATGTCGCTTGGTTTCTTCTTTCTTTTTGCTCTTGAAGTCGAGCGGCTTCTTCTTGTCGTGCTTGACGAAGTGCTTCTTCTTGTTCACGGACTTGGGGATTGCACTCTTCGACAGCTCTAGTGGCCTCGTTGAGTGTGCGTTGTGCTTCGAGTGCTTGAGCTTCACGTTCAAGTGCTTGTGCTTCACGGCGCTCTTGTGCTTGTCGAATTGCATCACCGTCTTGAGGTGGTTAACGTTGCACTTATGGAGGTACTTTTCTTTCTCCATTGCTTCTTGCACTTGTTGTCGTGCCCTTTCACGTGCTCGGACTCGGTCTTGTAAGCCATTTCCTTGGAATGGATTTTCTTGAGCTTGGCAATCTTGGGTATCATCATGTCAAGGAAAGCGAGCTCGTGGAGGACTTGCATCGTAAGAGGAGTAGTCCGATGATTGCCGACTTGAGCGGTGGCTTTAGTGGTGTCGTCTTGATGAAGATGTCGAGGAAGACGGGCGTCTCACGATCATGTTGCAAAATTCTTCCATTTGTGTGGTGAACTTGGCGTCGATGTAGTCGTGGTTCCTTGCTTCCGATTGACGAAGGTCCATGACGAGTTGCTCAATAAGTTCACCCAAGGCTTCACTTTCTTGACGGAGAGCTCGCCGCGTGATGAAGAAGTGGCTCTTGGTGACATAGTCGCGATCATCACCTTGCTCCTCGGGAAGTGAGTTCGCCGAAAAACTTGGCCTGTCCATCATAACCGAGTGGGGTGAGTAGGAAAATGAGAGAACAATACCAAAGTTACCTTTTGCGAGGATTGTGGATGTATCAAGTGTCGCTGAATGTAATGCTAGAGTAGGAGAATTGGTACCGGGTTTGTTTCTCAAACCTAGACAAGTAAATCTTATGGAGTAGCTCGGTTAGGGCGGTGGCACAAACTTTTCAAGCAAATGTTAGTCAAGATATCAAAAAGGTTGAGAAGGTTCAATAAATTGCAAGTAAAGCAAATAGATCAAACCCAAAAATATCACTAGGAATGCACACACGGACGATAGATGGGATCTGCACAACCAAGGAATGAGCTCCAAAATGTGAAACCACGGAAAATGCTCTTGTTGTACAGATGCTAGAGAGAAGCTAGATCGATTGCTCAAATGTGCAAGATACGCTTGTGCACCAACCTATGAGAGAAACGTGTCGTCTTCAATCCCAACTATGCTATGTATGCGGTGACCAAGATGATATGTCGATGCAAAATGGCTCAATGCTATTGCTTACAAGCTCTTTGTTTCTCATCTTCTGTTTAAAAGCTTTTCTTTCTTTTCTTCACTGTGCTTGATGCTAGAGCCAAATATGGTATGAGACAACTGTGTAAGAAATGCACAGGAGATACTTATGGCACAAAGATGATAGCAAGATCACTACGGTGCACAATGGCATGGTCCGACAATTCTCAACTCGCTAGTCCTGATGGGTAAGTGATGCAAAATAGCTCGGGTTATCAATGCAAAAGCAAGGAAATGAAAGAGGTGCCGTCGAGGTTACCGTCATTTCCTACGGTTAGCAGTGTGAATGGTGAAGATCGTTGGCGAAGATGACTCCAAGGCGATGATGAATGGCGGTGATGTTGATGTCACACATTCCTAACTAGCCGAAGCACCTTAGGAAACGGGAACCGCAACTCAAAATAGGTCAAATGCGGAAGGTGGGTGCTTTTATGATTAATATTTTTTATGGAGGCTAATGGTGATGGTAATGATATATGTAGATGGGGGATGTCAAGAGCTTCCAAACAAGCTAAAGAACACGAAAAACGGACTTGGGGGTTGGAAGTTATGGCCAAAACAAGGGCGGAGTAGGGCTCATTCGGGGGGGTGCGGCACCCGGGGGTGGGAGGTGCGGGTGCCCGGTGTGGTCCGGGCAAACAGCCCGGGGGTGCGGGTGCCCGAAGGTTTGGGGTGCGGGTGCCCGGGGGTGTCGGATTTGGGCGAAGATTTTGGGGGAAGGCCAAATTCTATGGATTTTGTGGTGGGAAGGGTGGGGATTCATGGGTAGGGGCTTGATCCACTTGCCAAACAATAAATCCAGGGACCAAATCAACCAAATCTCACAAGATCCAACAAATTGCAAGAAAATTTTTTGGGGCTATTTTTCTGGGGATTTTTGAATTAGGACGAAAAACAACAAAATCAAGCTAGCAAATGGGGGTAGGGACTCCAAGATGTGAATCAACCTTGCTCATGATACCAAGATGTTGTAGGGTGAAACCCTAGAGGGGATGTTTTCACACTTGGAGGGGGGAAACAGGAAGAACACACAAGAACACAAGGAGAGAATCACTCAAACAAACCCAAATAACACATCCACTAGAGTAGCATACAAGAGAGATCCACAAGCATACATGAAAAATTCAAGGAAAATAACACTAGGGTAAAAGTTGTTCCCACTAGGTGAGGTCTTGATATCCACAAGAGGATCTTCTCCAAGAGGAGGGCTTGGTCTCCAAAAGGAGGTTCTCCAAGAGGAGGTCTAGATATCGAAGAGGAGGAAGATGAGCAAAGCTCTCTCTTTGTCTATGTAATTCTTTGCTAACCTCTCCAATGAGATAGGGAAGGAGTTTGTATAGTCTAGGGACGAAATATGAGGGAGAGAGGGGTACAAGGGTCAAAGACCCCAAAATGCACGCAGGCGTACGAAGGGGTCAGGGCACCCTGGGTAAAGGGGCCCGGGCACCCGAAGGTGGTGCGGCTGTAGGTGGTCGGGCACCCGGAGCCGAAGGGCCGGGCACCCGGGCCGGTCAGGGGCGTTGCAGCCTAGTGGTTGAGGTGGCCGGGCACCCCGGGGTGCAGCCCAGGCTGTGGCTGGGCAAAGTGCCAGGCACCCGGGGCCTTTGGACCGGGCAGCCGACATGGGCAGGGGCGTGGCCCAGGTGGTGGCCGGGCACCGAGGGCCGAGGAGGCCGGGCACTTGGGGTGTCCAAGGGAGTTGGCCCTCCCCGCGGCTGCTTGTCCGGGAACCCAGGGTCCTTCTGTCCAGGTACCCGGGGTGTCCAGGAGCTCCTTTCCTTCATACTTCTTGTTCCATTCTTCCTTCTCCTTGTCCATAGGTGCTTGGGTCTCCGTGCTAGCCTCTTCATTGTCATCAATTTGGTACCTAAGCACGCTTAATACTTCCGTTTGAGATAGGACCCAACTCTCGTGTGAATTTGAATGGAGCTCGAAGAGGAAGAGTTAACCTCGGTTTCGATGGTGCGTGCACATGCCCTTGTCGTTGGTCCTCTCGGTGCTAGTGGTGGTGATGGAGTGTCCATGTGGATGGACGAGGGATGATCTGCATCACAAGGAGACTCCGGAGGTGGAGAACGGGGCAGCCAACAAGCGGAGGCGGGGCGAGCAAGAACCGCAAGCGACTCCAGTAGGTCTAGACTTCATCAGCAGCCTCCCCGATGATATGTTGACAGTCATCATGTCCCTCCTCCCAATCAAATATGGGGCACAGACAACCTTCCTTTACCGGTAGTGGCGCCCCCTATGGAACTCCATCCCTCTCGACCTCATCGACACCCACGAACTCTGCCATGGCTATCGCAAAAAATTTTATGCGTTCTTCAAGATCCTCGGCAGTCACCCTGGCCCAACCAGAGGCCATAGAATGGGCAAGTTCCGTTCCAATGGCAAGGACCCAGCCAAGCTTGTCGGCTGGTTCTGATCCCCTGCCCTAGATTAGCTCGAGGAGCTCACTTTTGGTGATCGGCATATGCGCTCGCTGCCAACGTTCGCGCTCCGCCTCGCACCCAAGCTACACGTCACCAAGTTTAGGAACTGCCATTCCCCCCTAATGACGTGTCCGCTCTTATTCTACCATGACTGAAGCACCTCAAGCTCGTCGTCGTCTACCTCCCAAATGGTGACATGGAGTGCCTGCTCTGTGGCTGTATTGCACTAGAGTACCTTCGTCTTCAGGCTATCAATGGGTTGAGTAGCTTCCACATCACCTCCATGACTCTCCAGACTATTTATGTGTGTTGCTGGTGCGGCAAGAAGACAACACAACATATGTACCATAGTATGGTCATTGAGGACACACCTTCACTTGAGACATTACTTGTAGTTGATCAAGAAGGTCCAACAAGAATCAATGTCATTTCTGCACCGAAATTGATAGAGGTGGGCTACTTGTCTGACAAATATTCCGAACTTGTTATTGGATCCACACCCGTTCAGGTACAATAGCCGTCTTCTACCTCTCCTTCTAGAAATTAACATTATTTCGAATTTTGAAGATGTATGTTCATTTGTCATCCAGAAAATGATTCCGACAAGCTTGACCCCAAAACTGCGCACAGTGAAGGTTTTGGCACTAGAATCTATCGGCCCCAACCTGGAGAAGCTATATATCGAGGTGATGTCCCTTTTCTATTCAATGTTAATGATAAGGGAGTTCAATTTGTGACACCTGTTTCCAAGTTTACAATGACAATGTAATACGATTCTGAAGGATTTTTTGGAAGATTTCAGTACATACATGCCCCCTCCCCATATTGGTTGCTTGATCCATATGGTTACAATCCATAAGCATTTCTCCTTTGGATTCATCTGTACTAGTTTTCTTAGGGAACTTTTATCCACTCCAACCTCTTGTGAAGAAGGCTACATTTTTCTAGATTGTAATCAAATACCCATATTAATCATGTCGGGTCAAAGATGGCATGTTAGTGCATTTTACAAATCATGCAAACAAAATAGGCTTGTAGTAGTTTACAAAACTGCATGTAGGCACTAACACGATTTCTTCTTTTGCAGCTAAAATTAGGCCCAGTGGTGTATAATGTGATACAATATAACAATCACGTTGCATTCCTAGATCTGCATCTCTCAGAAATTACTTTGAGCTCCTACCGAGGGACCTTACCGGAGATTATATTCGCCAGGTTCTTTGTTGTTAGAGCAATGGTGCTGAAGGTAATGAGGTTTGCCCTAGATTTATTTCGCAAAAATGAATGGTTTGTTGATTAGCGTCGGCGGCTGCGGCAGAATGGAATAGGCTCCAAAAATGCTATATTTCATTTTTGAACTTCAGGTGACAGAGTAATCGGAAGTCATCGTGTCAACTCCATACATGAATTCTCAGTGGCCGACCCCTTTGCAAAAATTATGAGGTTTCAAAACCAGACTTAGAAGTGGTAATATTAGTTTGAACCTCTCTGATATCCATGTTTAGTGGATCAGCGTGAGCATTTGCAGCTGACGAGCTGAATTTTATTTCTAATATCAGTTGGAACCTTGTAATCTTCAAATTTGAGCCATATAACTCTGGAATTTGAACCTTGTAATATTTCGAGCTTTTGTGGAACAGTCGCTGAAATGGCATCGTATGAGACTCGTATATTGGTAGCACTATTTTGATCTTAATATGCAATGCACTTAGAATTTATTAACCATTCTCGAATTTGTTTACCTTGTCGATCTCATAGCACACGATCTGTATAGCTAACTCGACTGCGATCTTCGACATTATTGCACACAGTTGGTTTCTTCAACCGTGTGCCCTGTAGAGCGCAGAATTAATTATCGCACTCGAGTGTCCATCGTCACCCTTCTGTGTAACTTTGACCTCATCACCCACGGGTAAACTTAAGACCAAGTCATTCCACACACTTTGTTTTTACAAAGCTTTTTGCCAATAAACGCCCATGATTTTTCCCTCTACTAGCCGACGCGTGGACAAACTAGCCGGGCGGGAACACTACAAAAAAATACACTTCCGTGATGATATGTGTTTATCACAGTAGGTCACGTTTTCTGTCATGCATGTACATCCATGATGATTTTATGACAGAATCAAGATAGTCATACCTGTGCTGTCGTAGAAGTGTTCCATGACATTACCAAAATTATCATCACAGAAGTGCTTTTGTCAAGGGTGGCCGACACGTGGCATCCACCGTAACCGGTCGCCGTTAAGCTATCGGGTCCGGTTTTGGATCCGATAACCCGCTAACAGCCATGACCAATGACGATTTTCCACGTGTAAAATTCTCATTGGCCGACGGAACCACATGTTAGCTCCGCGTTGGCACAGGTGTCACTCATCCAATGGGCGAGATGCGCCTATGATATGTCGACATGTGGACCGGCCCAACAGTGGCCCATTTAGGTTAAAAGGCCGGGCTTGTCAAAATAAGCGGTCCGGCCATGTAGAATGAGCCTTTGATGGGCCGATTCTGTGTAACTCGTATGGGTCGTGCTTGTCAATGGGCCTGACTCAAGTAGGCGAGAATTTCCAGCCCATCATTAGTTTTAGCCTGTTAACGGCCCGCTACGTCTTTGGGCCCAATTGCGGCCCAAGCTTCTTTCGGCCTGTTAGCGGCCCATCATCAGTTCCAGCCCATTAACTGCCCGGAATGTCTTTCGGCCTTTTCTTGGCCCATTCTGTAGTTGGGCCAATTCTAGCCCGCTGTGATTTTAGGCCTGTACTCGGCCCATTCGGTTAATGGGCCAACTCCTAGCCCATTTTGTCTCTCGGCCTATTAATGGCCCGCACAATAGTTGGGCCTTTGACTTTAGGTCCTTTACGGGGCCACGTTCCGCAGGGCATCATTTCAGCACAGCGCGACTTTCGTCCTGTTAAAAGCCTAGTTTGCAAATTGGGCCTCCTCTGCCCCATAACACTTTCGGCCTCTTACTGGCCCGTAAAGTAAAAGGGCCGAGACAAAATTGACATCTATTTCCTGCTAGAGGCCCGTTGGCCATTTCCATTTATAAGGCCCTATAGAGCTTTTGGCCTGTTAACGGCCTGCTAAGAGCCGTTGTTACGGTGGGCCACATCATTTGGGTTCCACTTAATATTATTTTGACCAGCCCAATTAAGGCCCGCTTTGACTACACATGTTTGTTCATTTGTATGTCGTCTAGGAAATGTTTGCGCGTGTGGGCCCCCGTTTCAACGATATAGCATATTCAAGAATTATCCTACTCTATACTATCGCCTCTAAAAAACATACACTATACAACAAAAAGACTAAGGCATAGAAACGTAAAATAATCCTACACTATACAATAAAGAAATTACAGCCGAATATACCCACTGGGCAATATAGTTCGGCACCAGTGATAATAAAGCGTACACAAACAGCAAATTACAAAAACTGGACAAATAAAGATCATACATCATGGACACGCATCAATAGAACTTACCATTTGAACTATAATCTCTTCAGAAAATAGGATTGGCCGGATTCAGATAGCACAAATTTTAGTCTGCAAAATCTCCAATTCCTTCGTGGTTACCTCAATGTCTTGTTTCATTTTTTGACTCATGCATTTAATACCTGCATGTCTAGTCTCAACTTGTTGATTGTACGTTGAGAATCATGTACACGTTGTCTTGCCACCTCTAGTTGATGCTTGAGAACATCAGCACATTCCAATTCCAATCCATAATCATTTGGTAATGGCCATGCCGCCTTTGCTTTCATGAGATCTTTGTGTTGATGTCACTTCATCCTGAAATGTTTCGGTAAGTACACATGACTAAGGCAAAAATACAGTTACAACAGTGGAGCGAGCAAGGCAGACTATTTTGTACATGAAAAAACAGGACTAACAATAATGTTAGACTTCATGAAGCATAAGCAGGTGATATTTTAAAAATTATAAAAATGGTAGTCTGTGCAGCCTCCATATAGAAATCTCTCTTAGCTCACCAGAGGAGCATGATGTTGGGCCAAATCCAAAACACAAACAAGTTAAAAATTTAGACAGCACGTTGCATATAAGTAAGCAAGCAGTTGGCCATTCTGTAGCTCAATTAAAGTCTTAGGGAGCATAATGAACAACAAAGGGATTCATACAAACCTACTAAAGCAAGCAAAGCTATGCAATCATTAGCCTAGTATAAACTAGATTGTGAGCCTCATGCAGTAATAGTTGGTTAATATACTTCAAAGCTTCAGGTACACTTTGCCAGAGTAATTAAATGGTAAGGCCTTTAATTATGTCAACTAATAGTTATACAAGTACCAAACATCAGGCATCATTGTTTGGGCATCTCATTAACTGAGGACAAGTAAAGCAATCAAAAAGAGAAAATTAACTATGCCTGAAACAAACAAGGAATTGAACTGTTGAGTTGGATACAGTGACTTACCTTAACTGGTTGAACGGGCTCAGCGCTGCTCCAACTTCTCTTGCAAGGCTCCTTCCTAACATCTTGTACTTGAAAATCCTCAATCTTATCTTCTTTGCACCCCCTCTGTGTAACATCCTAAAATTCAAAATTTTGGAATGTTATATTAAATAGATAGTTTTGATTGATTGTAAGATTGTCCATGTGAAATTGAGTGAAATTTGAAACTCTTTGAAAGTGAATGAGAGGGAATAAAAGGACTTTCCCAAACTTTCATCTTGCTTTTATGATCTCCGTGAGTTCAAATTAATTTCATCACAAAAACCATAGAGAGAAGATGATATGACTTCTTCCATTTAATCAAATGAAAAAGGGTTTTTGAAAAGGTTTGAATTCCATTTGAAAATATTTCAAATTCACAACTTTATGCAACCTAATGATTTTCATGAGAGAAGATAAAATGACTTCTTCAAAACATATGAAATATGAGTTGGAAGTTTAAAAGAATCAAATTTAAAGCCCCTTTGAAATTATTTTCAATTTGGAGTTATTTGGTTTTTATTCAAATTATTTTCTCCAAAAATAGAATATATGGAAAATAGGGTAAAATGAATCCCTACAATAGAAAATTGGAGAGAAATAAATTTGAAATCATTTTGGTATTTTTTAAAATGATTTTATTGGGTTTGAAATAAACAAGTGGCACTGTTTGCTTTATTTAAATTTTTGTGGATTTTATTTGACGCTAGAAAATATTCACGGTTTGATATATAAAATTTAAGTTTTTGCATTTATTTCTATTTTTGTTTATCTGTTAAAAAAACTACTGGACCGAACGGACCGGGCCGGCCCAGCCGGCCCGACGCGCCCACCCGCTCGCCCCCGAGCTCGGGACAGAGTCCCGAGCCGCCACGATGCCGCCGCCGACCTCAACGTCTGTGTCGAGGCCAGGCTCCTCTGCCCCTTGCCCATGCAACTCGCCTCCCCTCCTCCTATAAATACGGCTCGACCCCGCCGCCTCTCCTCCTCCCCTCACGCCGTCGCCCCTCGCCCGATCCACCACCGTCGCCGTCGGTTGCCGCCGCCGCCACCTCGCTAGCTCCACCGCCGCTGCCATCGCTGCTTTCATGCCCGAGCCGCCTTGACCGCCCGTAGTCGCCCCGCTCCACCGCCCCACGCCCGACGCCGCCGAGCCACTGCACCACCGCCGCCGCATCCCCTTCGCCGGAGCCAGCCGCCGTTGATGAAGACGCAGTCGCTGCCGGTTTCTCGCCGAAAACCGCCTCGAACCGATATTAACCGCTGCGCCCCGTCCGGTTTTGTTAAAGTCTCGGTTTTATAAAACCGATCTGGTTTTTTTTCAAATCTGGTTAGTTAGTGAATGTTTTCCAGTTAGTAGTTTAGTGAACGTATTCGCCGCTTAGTCCTAAACAGTGAATGCTCGTATTTTAGTTTCTGTTCTCGTGGCCAGGGACCTTGGTGTAATTATTTATTTAGCAGATTAGCCCCTGATCTTCAAACGATAACAACTTTTTAACCGTTTATCCAAATTCAACGAGACCAATGCCCACTTCTTCGTTATGATCCCCTCTATCCAATTAACCAACTTAAACATATTTTTGAAAGTTTAACATTTGATTTAAAACAGATTTGAATTTTAGTTTTTTTGTTCATAACTCGAGTTTTATAACTCTGATTTAATTGATTCTTTTTGCAAATCGAAGCACTTGACCTAAACTTTCTGATAAGGACAAATCCACCCAATTTTGGTACTGTCCGAAATTGTTTTCTGTTGCAAGAGTTGTTTGCTTGTTTTCGAAGTTTTTTGAGATCTTTTCTTTGATTCTTGTGCATGAGTGCTTATGCATGCAATTTCTTGCTCACGATAGATTGAACGGAGTGTGACAAGTAGAACTATCATGAGTTATGAGTGCAAATCATCTTCATCAACAGTACAAGGCAAGTAACACTTTGATCATATCCCTTTATTACCCAGTTTTTATGCATTAGTTTCAACCCTCAAACATCGCATGAGTAGGATTTGATAACATGTGGGTATTTGGGAAGTAGTTGATGAGGTAGAACATATTGTCTTATATCAAACCCCGGGTATTTACTACTTAACGCTTATACTGCTATGCTATGCTCGTAGACATGGATTGGTTTGAGAGAATTCATGAAAGATGTGAGAGTTTTTGTTAACTAAGGTTTAACTTAAGGTGGCTACTTTAATACACATCTGGGTGGATTGGTTGCGGGCACCTGGAGAATCCAGTGTTGTTCTAGGATATCCCAGAGTACCCGTGTGATCATCCTATGGTTCGCCACCTAGGCTCAAAGGGATCATAAGAATATTCATCCTAGAAACTTCTGTGTGCAGCCACAAGCCATTATGGCTCTGGCATAGTTGATTATGTTGTGTGACCTATTTCAGTGGTAGACTAGCAGATGTACGGGATGTAGGTGGTACTGTCTATCCAGAGTAAAAAGTTAATGCTTCGGAAAGACTGTGTCTCGATCATCCGTTTCTCAAACACCGTGTAGTGCGAGAAATTCAACGGAGGAGATCGAGTCTTGTGGGGAAAAGTGCGCAAAAAACTCTACAGAGTGTACAAACTAATCATGATTAGTTGTGTCCCCGGTTATGGACATCTTGAGTATCTGGTACTTGAATTATTGATTTGATCTCATCACTTTATTTAATTAAATTTGTTGGGTTATTAATATTATTTTGGGATTGAGTTGGAGGAACCTTCTCAATATTTTCAACAAACTTTGTAGTCAAATAAAATATATTCCTTTGTTGTGGGGAGAAATTAGCTTTATGCAAAATTAAACTTAGAGCCTCCACTAGCCAAATATGCATGTAGTGATAGCCATTATTCAGCATTTCTCTACCGTGTGAAATTGCCAGTACATTAAATGTACTGACCTACATGGCATGTTGCAGGATTCTTACGACGAGTAAGTGATACGTTAGGGTTACGATGTGTACACTCAACTTTGTCGTTGGTGTTGTTGGGAACTTCACAACATTGTCATTACTTCCTCTATATGGATTGAGGTAATAGTATTTACGTTATTCATACATTAGATTTACCTCTGTTATAAATCCTCGAGTACTGTGTGTGTCAGCATACCGATCCATGGATGACACTTAACCAGAGAGACTTGACCGTCTGAGGTCAGGTCGCTACACTCTGCAAGGTGACACAAACTAGTTACTCGTCTCCTTGGAAGATAAATATGCATACTTTCCAGTCTGTGAACAACACAAAAGGATGAGATTATAACAAAACAGCACCACATAATGAAACATGCATATCTCTTGCACTTGCACACAATGAAATAAGCATTTACTATGTGTGCACCATGTAAAAACTAGGAATGCCTTCGAACTGGATCTCCAGGTACTCTTGCAGAGCCTACTTTAGTGTACAGCCAAACCTTTATGTCACATATGAGTTAGACAAGCCCCCACTACAGCAGCCCTTAGTGTTTAAATCATTGACAAGCTCTGTTAGAATGTTAGGTCAAGAACAACAAGTAATCAAAGCAAACAGTTCTGGTATGGCTGGCTGATGCAAACAAGGAATTGAACAGACATATCAAGAAAAGAAGCAAAGAAACACGCTTAAAGACCATCACTTGACTGACCAGATTTAAGGGGTATTTAAACATCATGTGCAACGTATGAACTAACATAAACATTGCATATTCCAGATTCTACAATGGAATGCACATATATTAGGTTATGCCATGTATGATGATGCCTAAATGTACACTATAGCGGGCAGGAGTGATTCATCATTACACGCAGAATTGAGTTGCAGGTTAAGGGTCAGTTCTATTCCGCCTTTTCAGAGCTTACTGTCAAAATAAGCCATAAAAGATGTAAACAAGTCATTTTTGAGTTATGGGCTTGGGCTTAACTTATTTCGCTTTGGAGGGGGGTGTTTCGGGTAGAAGCACACTAAAAATTGAAGGGAAGGGGAATAGTGAAATGACTCTGTTGTCTGCCTATATTACACTCAAAATGCAATTGCCCTGCCCACTTGCATCTCCTCTCCCCTTTCCCTCTACCTCGATCCCCTGCCTGCGGCGCTAGGGTTCCTCCAGCGAGCCGTCGCCACTGGTCCCATCTGGCTTGGTCCTCGACGATACTCTGTCCAGCTAGGCTACATGGCCGATGGGAAGGGCCATATCTCCCCGGGTGCTCCTCCCTCTGGCGCCACCTCTCATTCTCATGGATCCCAGCAGCTGCTCAACTATGGTCCGTCCAACGCACTACTCCGTGAGCGCCGCCACAACTCTGGTGATGCCACATCATGCGAAAGGCACCTTATTCCCATCCCCTCCTCCCAGGCCGTGGCCTTGAGGTGCTGTTGAAGGATGAGCTCATCCAACAAGGTGAGGATCTCCTCTGATTTTTTGCCAAATTTTCATTCTGATTCACTATATGATGAATTACTATGATGTAACACCCCCAATATTATGCTACAGTGATCTCATCCTAATGATGCCTTGTCACCATATTTTCCTAAGCCAAAATGCCATTCGATAAAAATCAAAGTCAAATTCAAATTTAAATTTGAAAGTCAATTTATTACTTCTTCAAACAGTAAAACAAAAATGTGTATAATATGATCTAAAATCTCCAAGCATTGGTAAAAATAAAATCAACTCCATTGGATGCCCAAATTGCCCCTGAGAATTATTTTAGTGGATCACCAGCATTAAATTAAGCCTTTTTAAATTAAATAAATATTTAAACTATTCCAAATAAATTGAGGCTTGTTGTGCTAGCTGAAAACATTGCGTAGTATTTATGTGATAAATATCAAGTTCAACCAAAATCATTTGGTATTTAATTAAATTGCCAAACTGAGAGGGAATAAAGGAACAGTATAAGAAAAATAAGAATTAGAGTAAATCTCCTCTGCACTAGGCCTAGTGATCACTGTTCCAGGCCAAGCCCAGCTAAACGGCCTTTCCTCCTCTCGCAGGAGATAGGTAGAGGCCATGGTGTGGCGGCCATCCACGGCCACCACGGCCGGATTGCCGACGCCTGGCGCTACAGAGCGCCTTGGAGAGGATAAGGAGGTCGTCCCCGATGTCATGGACAAACAC
The DNA here is from genome assembly GCA_021605145.1 of Aegilops bicornis. Lineage (NCBI taxonomy): Eukaryota > Viridiplantae > Streptophyta > Magnoliopsida > Poales > Poaceae > Aegilops > Aegilops bicornis. The sequence continues at coordinate 286,440,053 of CM038671.1, forward strand.
TAGCTGCTTTTCCACTTCCCCTCGCTCGCTCTCCTCTCCACAACACGCGCCCGAGACCCCGTCGTCGCCTCTCGTCGATCCCGCGAACACCATGTGCCTCGTCACCTGAGAAGACATCTAGGAGAACCGCCACGATCCACTTCGTCCATCCCGAGCACGGAATCGAGCCGGGCGACCTGTACACTCGCCATCGCCATCATCTGCATCGCGTACATCGCCGGCGTCCGCCGTCGATTCTCAACGTTCCGGTCCACCCCGACCCTCTCCGACCTCATCCCCGGCTCCGCGGTGAGCCCCTCCTTCGGATCCCCCCTATAGCCTGCTCAATCCATCACCGTTGTAGTCATGCTCGCCGAGGCTGCCATGGCCGGCGCTCGCGCCCGCGTCCGTGCACCCTAGCGCTCACTGCGTCGTTAACCGCGTCTCCGCGCGTGCCCGCCCGTGCTCCGCCACGCCCCGGTCTCACCCTACAGTGTGTGCGCCCACTCCTCGCACGCGCGCCGGCCGCTGCCGCGCTCGCCGCCTGTTCCTGTCGTGTTGCATCCCGCCGCTGCCGCTGCTGCTTATCTGTTGATTACCTGCTGCTGCCGCATTGTTTATCTTTGCTAAGCGCCCGCTTCTTTCCTTCTGTATTGCTACTACTTTGTCTTTGGTACTACTTTGCTCACTACTGCTGATCTTGGCTTCGCCCAGCTCAGCTGCGATCATTGCCGTTGTCCAGTACCTCCTGTACTAGCCATGGTTAGCATGTGTAGAGTGCCGTGTGTGTGTGTGTATGTGAGGTGTGTGCTCTGTGTGTGCGCGCGCTGTGCGTGTGGCCGGCTAGGCTATCCCAGTAATGGCCGGCCCTTGTTTAATTATGTTAGTTGTAGCTTAGTATTAGCATAGTGCTATTTTAGCCTATTAGCAAATGACATGTGGCCCCATTTTAATCTAGGCACTTTTTTAATTTAGATGCCCATGACATGTGGGCCATACCTCACCTTTGACCAGTCAATGCTGACTGGGCTGTTGACTTTGACCTTGACCCCCCTGTCAGCCTCTAACACACCTTGCTGGGTGCACTCCTCAGGGTGCACTGAGCAATTTCAGTTAATATTGTCGAATTAATAATAAATCCAGAATTTTTGAATATTGTTAAAACTTTCAAAAATTCATATAAATTAATCTGTAACTCGGATGGAAAAGTTTTATATATGAAAGTTGCTCAGAAAAATCCAACGAATCCGAATACGGGCGGTCCATTCATCTGTCACATTCCCCTAGCATGCTGAACATGGAACCACCCCCTCTCTTTCGCATGTCCGGAAAAAGCCAGATGTCGGGAAGACCCCTTCCAATGTTTTCCCTCTCCGTTTGCAACATGTAGTACCGCATTAGAACCCCCTAGTTCTGCTTATCGTCTTTTCATCCTTAGTGGTACCTCTTTTTTCTTTATATTTACTGTTTCTCCCCCCTCTTCTCTTCGGTAGACCCCGAGACCGATGTTGCCCCTGTGATCGACTACATCGACGATGACCCCACCTTGCCAGAGAAACCAGGCAAGCCCCCCTTTGATCATCCCGATATCGCCCATTCCATTTTCTCATGCTTGCATTAGATTTTGCTACTGTTATTGTTTGCTCCTATTCTGATGCATAGCCTGCTTTTGTAACCTGCTTATTGTTACCTACCTGCTTATCCTAAACTGCTTAGTATAGGTTGGTTAGTGATCCATCAGTGACCCCCACCTTCTCCTTCTTGCCCCTGCTTCATCATTGAAGACCCGATCAACGAGATCGAAGACCAGGCCCCGGCACCGCACATCACTTTTCCCTTAATTGCTCGACACTACTGGGTTACTATCGAGTGCCGAGGGTGAGACCTCTACAGCACTTCTGATGTTAACCCTGTAGTATAGCTATTCAGTCGTGGTCATCGAGGGTGATTCCGCCTTAACCACTTCCGATACGACTCTGTCGTGCAACCCCTCAAGTGTGAACCTCGAGGGTGGTTCCTCTTACGTTCACCTTGATGATTACATCGAGTGAATTCACCGGGGGTGATTCCTCGGGTTTTCCCCTTGATGTTTGGACACACGGATACTTGGACTTTACAACTGTTACTTGCAAAAACGGGTCGGCCCTGAGGGGTACCCGCGCGAGCTTAATTGTGAGTGATGTGGAGTCGGGTTGATCTAGAGGGTGCCCGCTAGATAATTACGAGGCGTGGCCGGGCATTCTTAGCCCTTGCTGTAAGTCCTCGAGACGGGGCGATGGGGTCACATCTTTCATGAGTCTCTGCTTGTTACCGCGTGTTCCTAATCCACTGTGATTTGGATATTTGATTCGAGGGGCCTCTGGCCTGATAGCACTAACCATCACGTGGGCATAGTATGGGCGTTCTGCGTCGTAAACATCAGCCGAAGCTTAATAGACGTCAGTGACTGAGGGGCGCGCGCCGCGTTGGACTGGTAAGCACCTGCCTTTTAAGGAGGTAGCTAGGTCTGCACACCGGCCGCGTTCGCAACATGCAGGAGTTCCCGGGGAGATGGCCCATGACCCCTGGGGGCATAGGTTTAGTCCGGCGTGCTTGACCTCTCTATTAAGCCTAGGTCGGGTTGCGGCGTATTGTTTGGCCGAGGCCGGGCATTACCCAGGAAAGTGTGTCCAGCCGGAGTTAATCGAGTGTGGTGGGTAAGTTGGTGCACCCCTGCAGGGAAGAAAACATCTATCGATAGCCTATCCTACGGTAACGGACACTTGGAGTTGTATCCCGACCGATACAACTAGAACTGGATACTTGTGATGAGAATTGGATTGTGATGAGAACTGGATAGTATGGCTCTGGGATTGCTTTCTCGCAGGGAGTCGAGAAAGGATCTCTAGCCGAGGTTGATAACACTACTACTACTTTACTTTATGCTACTCTACTCCCTCCTGTTGCTGCAAGATGGTGGTTTCCAGAAGGTGCTAGTGTTTGATAGGACTAGGTTCTCCCCTCTATTCTGGCTTTTCTGCAGCCCGCTCCACATATACAGCCTTCCTTTGATAATGTTGCATATGTAGTGTAGATCCTTGCTTGCGAGTACTTTGGATGAGTACTCATGGTTGCTTTGCTCCCCCTTTTCCCCCTTTATTCTCCTTTCCGGTTGATGCAACTAGATGTCGGAGCCCAGGAGCCAGATGCCACTGCCGATGCCTACTACTACGTGGAACCCATCGACGACCAGGAGTAGTTAGGAGGCTCCCAGGCAGGAGGCCTTGCCTTTTCGATCGTAGATGCTTTTGTGCTAGCCTTCTTAAGGCAAACTTGTCTAACTTATGTCTGTACTCAGATATTGTTGCTTCCACTGACTCTTGTGTTTTCGAGCTTATGTATTCGAGACCTCGAGGCCCTTGGCTTGTAATATAAAGCTTGTATTATTTTTATTTGTGTCTAGAGTTGTGTTGTGATATCTTCCCGTGAGTCCTTGATCTTGATCGTACACATTTGCGTGTATGATTAGTGTACAATTGAATCGAGGGTGTCACATATGAGCCGCTTCTGCTGTTGCTATATGATGCATTGCTATTAGCTGCTCCTGCTCCTGCTATATGATGAATTGCTATGAGTTGTTGTTGCTATATGATGAATTGCTATGAGCTGCTGCTGCTATATGATGAGTTGCTATAAGCTGCTCCTGCTGCTGCTATATGATGAATTGCTATGAGCTGCTTCTGCTGCTGCTATATGATGAATTGCTATGAGCTGCTCCTGCTGCTGCTATATGATGAATTGCTATGAGCTGCTGCTGGTATATGATGAATTGCACACTGCTGCTGCTACTGCTGTATGATGACTTGATATGAGCTGCTGCTGCCATATGATGCTTTCAGGTGGTGCTACTATATGATAATAATCAGCCACTTGGACCATCGAATTTCAATAAATAATTGTTCTTCATTTAAATGTGGGTCATGCGTTCTTCATTTAAATTAGGCAATGGGATCTCTATGGAAGACATTGACCAAAGTAGATTTTGCCAAGTAGATGGTATCTTTGTATTTGCATTTTGAACGAATAGTGATGGTCTATTTTCCTATCATATTAATTACTGCAGTGGGTTCAATCTGTGATGTTTGCATGTCAAATTAATTTTCATATGTGCAGAAAAATGACAAATATAATGCAATCTGGACTTTTCACTGATCATACCAAAGATAAGCTGAAAAGGCAATGAAAAGAACTGGTTGGCTTATTACCTTGAGCTTATATTCAAATGTGCTTATTTTCTTAGGATAACTCGTAATAACTATCCCTAAGAAACTTGGCCAATAGAACTGACATACAAATAACATGTCATGATGATTGCAATGGAGGAGTGACCTACCATAGCACACTGTATAGGCTCGTCACTGCCTCTCCTTTTTTTGCGACGTTCCGTGAAATTGCCAGATACGTCTTGTACTTTTTCATTGCGTAACCCTATCTGCAAGTTGACACGGCTAATTTCGGACATCTCTATATGATAATACATTGCATATCCCTTGCGCATATTTAAACCACCAATTAACGATTGTGTGTGTAGCATAAACTAGCAATGACTCCGTGTGCTGGACTAGCAGGCCCTCTAAGGGAGCCTAATGTAGTGCACTGGAATTCCTACATGCCACCTACGATTTTGTGTAATGTAGTACATCTGTTCCTAAATATATGTCTTTGTACAGATTCCGGTATGGACCACATATAGATGTATATAGATGCATTTTTTAGTGTAGATTCACTCATTTTGCTCCGTATGTAGCCTATAGTGGAATCTCTAGAAAGACTTATATTTAGGAACGGAGGTATGAGGTAGTATCATGTATGACATCTACATATCTAATTAAGTAGACAGTAGTAGAAATCATTGTCTGCACAAAGGGATTACTGGTCGAAAATCCTAGCAAAGCACGCCATGAGCACACAACAATACAAGAGAGAGAGACACACTTACAAGATCATAGCAATGCCTCAGTCCAGGATCTTGGTTGGCCAAGCTGTTAGATCCAGAAGAAACATCGTCCTTATAGTTTTTGCCACTTGCATAACAGGTAACAGCGACATGTTAGTATATTTGAAGTACATCGGGCAGGTGATGCTGGACGAGTTTAAAGGTGAAGTACCTAGTCCGTGGCGGGTGCTTGGCATCTGTCGGATTTCGGGTTCCGGCAGACCCTTAAGGTTCGAACTCTGGGGTGCGCGCGGAGATCCAACCCTCCACCGTCTCGTACCTCGCCGAATCACAGGGACCTAAACTACTAAAAGAACCGCATAAGAGACACAAGATTTATACTAGTTCGGGCCACCGTTGTGGTGTAATACCCTACTCTAGTTTGTGGTGTGGTGGATTGCCTCTCGGGCTGATGAAGAACAGTACAGGGAAGAATAGCCTCGCGAGGGTCTGCTCTTGGTGGGTGTGATGAACTGCTAGGTGGTGTTCCGTCCCTCTAGCTTGAGGATCGGGTCTCTATCTCTCTCTCTAGATTCCAAATGCCCGATCCCCTCTACTATGGTGGCTAGCTCTACTTATATAGACGAAGGCCCAGGGCCTCTTCCCAAATATTGAGCAGAAAGGGCGCCAACAATCAGCCATTTTGAAGGGGAACAGCGGGTACACTTATCCTGACTAAAGTTGGTCCTTGCCTGCCAAAGGCTCTGGTGATGACGCCTGCTTGGGCTCCACGATGACTCCCTTCCAGCCGTTGGGGCTGGACTTGGTCTTGTTGCACCGAAATAGATGCCTTTGCTTGATGCTCTCGCCTGCGCTTGCTCCCTTTGCACCAAAGAGGAAAGGAGGACGCTGCGCGGGCTGGAGCCCGACTGGCGCCCTATGTCGTCATGGCTTGCGTCATGGGCACCTCGCGAGGTACCCTACCTTAAACTCTTCGCCTCCTCATGAGCCAGCTTGACGAGGCCGTGCCTGAGGAAGCTCATGGTCGTCCGCCCCGCGAGGCTTGGCCCCTCGCGAGGGTCTTGAGCTTGTGTTGATGAAGATGGGCCGTCCTGGGCTTCCTTTGAGCCACGCCAGCCAGCAGGCGAGCAAGTCTGGGGACCCCGTTCCCGAACGCCGACAAGAGCCCCGGCCCACGGCGCGCCCGAACTTGGCCGAGCAGAGAGGCGAAAGGGCAAGTGCGAAGCGTCGTGGGCCCTAACAGCCTGCGGCCTTGGGCGAGGCGTGGCGGTTGATTGGACGTGGGCGGCACTGTTCCATACGCCTCCTTATTTCGTGCCTTGCTAGGCGGACACGCTGCTGTACACATCCGTTCTCCTCTCTGCTGCTTGTGCGCCCCTGTCCTTCCCTCTCTCGAACTCCAGCTTCCATTTTCAATCCAATCTCGAATCCCTCCCCCCCTTTCAATCGCCATGGCTCCGACGAAGAAGGGGAAAGGGAAGAAACATGTGCCTCCACCTCGCTCGCCGCCGCCGGCCGCCTCCGCCGTCGACCCGTCGATCATACTCAATCTAGAGGGCTTGGGTAAGGTCAGTTCGGCTCTGGCCACCTCCTTCAACGAATGCGGGAGGACGACGGCCTGGCCCGCGTCCCCCTTCTCCAACGACAGGGGTAGTCACTTTGAGGTCCGGTATTTCGACGCCATACATGGCGGGCTAGTTCCCCTTCTCTGATTTCTTCAATGTCGTGCTTTCCCACTATCAGATCCACATGATGCACCTGGGTCCTGAGTCCATCACTCTCTTCTCGGTCTTCGCCTTCGTTTGCGAGGCAATGATGGGCATCCTTCCCTCGGTTGCCTTGTTGCGCCACTTCTTCTCTCTGCGCCTTGTCGACCCCACTCAATGCTCGGTGTGCGTGAGCTTCGTCGCCGCGCCCGAGACAGCGGCCTCGGGGATTGACTTCAGCCTGCCTCCGCCCGCGGCTGAGTTCCGCGAGAGGTGGTTGTACATGGATGTGGGGGTGCCCAGCCCCCTGTTGTCGGAGCCGACCTCGCCTGCTGTCCCCAATTCAGGCTGGGGCCAGGAGACGCTTTCAAGCCCTCGGCTCATCTTTGTCTGGCGCCGCTTTGCGTTCCTGAGGTCGCTTGCTGTAACAGCACCCAAGGTGGTGAAGGAGTTCCTGATGCGCCGCATTGCCCCTCTCCGACGCCATTCCCACCGGATGTGGGCCTTCAGCGGGCCTGGTGACCGTATGAGGCTCCAGGAAGAAGACCTGACGCCTGAAGCGCTAAGGAAAGTGCTCCTGGTCCTGACTGGCGATCCCAACCCCGGTGGCATCCGGCACGAAGGGGCCTTGTTGTACCTCTGCCAGAGCAGGGGTGATTTCGTGAACCAGATGCCTATCTTCGATGAATGGGGGCCACGCCCCGCTGGTCTCCAGGGGCCTCGCGAGAATCCGGTGATGGTGACAGCCCTTCCGATCGGCCAAAGGCGGCTCCTCCTCGAGTGGCGGAGCAGGGAGGCACGAGCCGCCAGAGGCCGAAGGGACCCCCGTCGGGGTGACAGCGTCGGGCGATGCTCATGAGGGGGCAGCTCCTAAGGCTCATGCCACCGCGGCTGAGGGCGGCAGGCTGCCGCCCGCAGCGCTTGCGGATGGAGCCCCCGAGGCCCCTGCTGCTTCTCTTGATGAGGCGATCAGCAGCGCGCGTTAGGCGGACGCCCCTGACGCGGGTCGCCTTGATGCTCCTCCCTCGCCGCAGGCTGACCCCTGCGCTCAAATCTTGGGTCGCTTCCGCGTGAACTTTGAGGCCCTCCGAAGAGGAGGAGGCCACAGGCGATGATTACCCTTGTCGCCTTCTTTGAAGCGTAGGGAAGTGCCGCCATCGATGAGTAAGCCTTCTCCTTCTCCAGCTCCTGATTCTTCTGCTGCTTGTACTGATCCTTGCCCTGCAGGCCCCTTCTGCCGAGCTCACGAAGACGGGTGAGGAGCCATCCCCCCCGGCATCGCCCCCTCCCCCGTCCTTGAGCGCTCCAATCAGTGGAGCCCTTGTGGTGAGGGCGACCGGGGAGGTGAACCGTCCCGAGGCGCGTCGTGGCCTTGCGCGCCTCGCGATCCTTCCTCGCGAGCCTTCCCGTGGCATAGCTAGCCTGCCGTGGGCTTCTCGCCTAGTCGTGGACGGCGATTGGCTGAGGCGCTTCCTGCGCCCCTCATCTAGGGATGGGCTGGCTCCAGGCTGGGCTTCCGGCGCGGCGTGCCTGACCGTCAGCGAGGTGCCACCAGCCCAGCCGCCCGGAGGGGAGTGCTGATTCGTGGCTCCCGGCGCCCGTCTGGGGCGGTTGATGGTGTGGAGGACGTGCTCGAGCGCGCCAGGGAGCACCACACCCTTCGCCAAGGATTTCTTCGAAGGGCGGCTAACGCGGTGAGCCTTCTTGGTGAAGAGCTTGCTGATGACGACGCGCGCCTTGAGGCCGAGGTCCTGCGCCTGGCCGCAGAGAGGAGTCAGCTGGAGGGCGCTGCCGCCCTTGCGCACCACTGGCGTGATCTTGATGATGAAGAGGCCAAGGCGTCGCTGGCAGCCTCTCGGGAGGCCTGTTCTCAGGCCGTCGAGGAGGCCCGGGCAGCTAACAGGCGGCGAGAGGCGGCGGAGGAGCGGGCACGGGAACTCCTGGCCCGGTGCTACTCACTAGAGGAGCAAGTGGAGCTGCACGAGGCAGCCCTCGCGTCGATGAAGGTGGCCTTCACCGACCCGGCGGAGCTCCAGAAGCGTGAGGAGGCGCTGACGCTTGAAGCCACCGAAAGCGCGCGCGAGTACAAGCGCTTGGAGACGAGGGAGCGCTTTGCGACGCGGGCAGAGGATGAGGTCGCGGCACGGGAAGCCCGCGTCCTGGAGGAGGTCGGACGCCTAGTGCCGGCGGCGCGCTCGAACCTCGAGCGCGAGTTTGAGGAGCGGTTGGGGTTGATCAAGGCCGAGGCTGAGGGCAGGACTGCTGCCTTGAGGGCCAAACTGGAGGAGGCGATGCGGCGGGCCGACGCTCTTCAGGCCGCCCTTGAGGTGGCGCAGAGGGAGTCTACCACCTCTTAGGCCGAGGCGCTCCTTCTTCGTCAGCGGGTGGAGGAGGCCGAGGCTGTGGCGCGCCAGAATGCGGACGAGATGCGTCAGCGGCGAATCCTGGAGCATGAGCACCGTCCCATGCTCGCCACGCTCCGGGAAAGAGCCAACGCAGCATTGGGTAATATCTGCGAGGCGGCAGTTGGCGAGCCGCACGCGGTTAACTACGCCGGCAACCTTCAGTTCTTCACCGACGTGGTGGCGCGGCTGGAGGCGCTGATCGGCCAGGCCAACAGGTTGGTGGAGGAGAGGAGCCACGCTACGGTAGCGCCTTCTCTCGTGTCTTCAGCCATCTCCGGACATGGACCCCACTTCGATTTTGACGCAGCCATCGCCCCGATTCCCGAGCCGTCCGGGCGACACAGCACCGGGTGGAAGACAACGTGGATGCCCTCGTCCGGGCCTTCGCTTCGGACAACGGCGGCGTGGTCATGGCCGCCGATGAGGGCGGCGTGGTGAACGGCCCAGACGCCGCCGACGACCATGCGAGCGACGGCGAGGCCAGCGGCCGACGCCCGAACGGCTCGGGAGGTGCTCCTGAGGACGCATTGGGGGATTTATCCGACTGATTATGTATTGTCCCTGTTCCGTTACCCTGCATGAATAGAACTCAGGCTTTGGCCTGATGGTTGTGAGAGCATTTTGGGAGGGGGAGCCCCTCATGTAAACTTGTGTTCATCGTATTAGCAGGTGTTACATCGCCCATATGCCCGCGCCAAGTGGTTGGCTAAGCGACGTGCTGGTTGGCTGGTTTACCTTTGTTTCGTACGAGCCCTGAGATAGCCTGTGGGAGGCTGAGGCGATCTGAGTGTCTCCTGATCGAATCCGTAGGATCTGCAGTAAAAACCCTCTGGAGAGGACGCCAGCGGCGACAGTCGGGCTCTGCGCAAGCTTGGCCTGGCCCGGCTCGCGAGGGGCTCGCGAGGGGAGGCAGCTGAGGCGGACTTGTAACCGAAATGCGAGAGATTTGCTCGAACGAGACTAAGCACCTCTTCCCCGAAAACACGCAAATCTCAAATTCGAATCCAATGTAAATCCAGCGGGGGAAAGCGACAACCAAATGGGAGGTAAAGAAAGCAGAAGAAAAGCCGCGTCCGGCACCTATTCTAGTCTTGGACGTCTTCTCACCGGTAGCGAAGCTAAGTGCTGCCATCAGGCATGGGAGGGAGCCCTGTGGCTGAGGCCGGCACCCCGAGACTCCGGGCGTGTACATCCCCACTCATTATTACGTCACGAGTGTCACGGGGCGGCGAGCTTAACAGGAACTGGGCCTTCTTCACAGGTACCGGCCTTGCTTCATATCGCCAGACGAGGGCCCCGCCTTGCGCCACACTCTAATGCCATCAACGACGACCAGAAACCAGGACTCCGCCGATGGGGTAGAGCGGTCGCCAGCCCAGTTCCCCGACGACCACGGGTCCTCCGCCCGAGGCAGGCCCGAGGCACCTCCCAAAGCAGAGGGCCTACCTCCTGAGAACGCCTTGCTCCGAACGCCGCGGTGGTGATGTCGGATCTCTGTCCCTCTCCGGCAGCCCCCTGCGCCCCCCTCCCGAGGGGTAGGAGACTGCGGGAGCAGGGCAGCCACCCGACGTGGCGACATGTACCTCCTGCGACCTATGGTTAGTGTATGTTTGCTCTTGAGGAAGTAGCGGTACGCGATAATCGTCGCCCCCGGCGTGTCCAGTGGGACCATCTCGAGGCTCCTGGAAGAGCTCGGCTTCTGGCGCCTCATCCCCCCAGCTTGGGCTGAGGAGCGAGCCTTGTTCTCCCTCATGCGGGTGCCCTTGGTCCATCATGTGGGGCACGTATTCTTCTGGCGCCGTCATCCCGAGGGCCACGCCGTAGTGCTGAGCGTGCCATGCTACTCTGCTTGATGCGCCCACCGTGGGGTGGTGGCGCGGCGGTCCACCAGGGCCGTGAGTTACGTCGAGTCCTTCTCCGCGACAACTTCGCCGGTGTTGGAGTAGCTTTGGAGCCCGCGGGCACGCGCGGAGCCCCCGTGTGATCCGCCCTGGGCCTGAGATGGAAGTTGAGTGCAGAAGGGGTGAGCCCTCGAGGAGGCGAAGCCCACGAGCTCTATCACTCGCTCCAGCAGCACATCGCGGCCGCTCTCCAGCAGCATGCACTGCAGCAGCTCTCGGGCCATTGTGAGCGCGGCCCTCGAGTTCGCCTGCTCCCGGCGGGTGTACGGTGATGTGGTCGCGACGTGATTGGAGGCCCTTGCTACCGACCGCGCCTGCCGTGGTGTGAGAGCCGTCGAAGCTTTATCCACGTCGCCCATGACCCGGCGCCACTGGACCGCGAGCTTCACAGCACGGGGTCGCCCGAGGCGAGAGGCTCTGCGTGGGCGGGCCACGCTGCCCAAGGATCTGGGTTGCCTGCTTGGTCGCCGGACATGGTGGTCGCGATGCGACGGGACACGAGGTGGCAGAAGGTGTATTCCGGCGCACCCCTACATGGCGCGCCAAATGTTGGATTTCGGGTTCCGGCAGACCCTTAAGGTTCAAACTCTGGGGTGCGCGCGGAGATCCAACCCTCCACCGTCTCGTACCTCGCCGAATCGCAGGGACCGAAACTACTAAAAGAACCGCACAGGAGACACGAGATTTATACTAGTTCGGGCCACCGTTGTGGTGTAATACCCTACTCTAGTTTGTGTTGTGGTGGATTGCCTCTCGGGCTGATGAAGAACAAGTCTGAGGAAGAATAGCCTCATGAGGGTCTGCTCTTGGTGGGTGTGATGAACTGCTAGGTGGTGTTCCGTCCCTCTAGCTTAAGGATCGGGTCTCCATCTCTCTCTCTGGATTCCAAATGCCCGATCCCCTCTACTATGGTGGCTAGCTCTACTTATATAGACGAAGGCCCTGGGCCTCTTCCCAAATATTGAGCGGGAAGGGCGCCAACAATCGGCCATTTTGAGCAGGAATGCGGGTACACTTATCCTGACTAAAGTTGGTCCTTGCACTTAAAGGCTCTGGTGATGGCCTTTGCTTGGGCTCCACGATGACTCCCTTCCAGCCGTTAGGGCTGGTCTTGGTCTTGTTGCACGAAACATATGCCTTTGCTTGATGCTCTCGCTGCGCTTGCTCCCTTTGCACCAAAGAGGAAAGGAGGGGCCAGCTGCATGGTGGCCTTGACTAAGCGCCCTTGGTCGTCATGGCTTGCGCCATGGGCACCTCGCGAGGTACCCCGCCTTGAACTCTTCGCCTCCTCATGAGCCAGCCTGACGAGGCCATGCCTGAGGAAGCTCCTGGCCATCCGCCCCGCGAGGCTTGGCCCCTCGCGAGGGTCTTGAGCTTGTGTTGATGAAGATGGGCCGTCCTGGGTTTCCTTTGAGCCACACCGCAGGCTGCAGACAGGCAAGTCTGGGGACCCCCGTTCCCAGAACACCGACAGCATCTTGTCATACGGTGGGAATCAGGTTAGAAACGTCAAGGGTGATGATGCTGCGCTGGCTGTCGGGGTCCGGTAAGGAGATCTAGAACCATCGAGTAGGGTGTTTGTGGAGCGGCTCCGGTAGGGTGGACTATGGTGTGGGCAAAGCGGATCTGTGGCCATGGACGAGGGCGTCGGTGAAGCTGCTCTGGTGGTTGGGTTAGGGATGGTGTCGACGATGTGGATCTACGGCCGTGGATGGGGCGTCAGAAGCTGCTCTGGTAGGTTGGATGAGGGTGCGATGAAGCGGATCTGTGACCGTGGACTTCTGAGTTGGCAAAGCGGCCCAGTAGGGTTGAGAATGGTATAGGCAAAGCTACTCCGGTAGGGTTGACGATGGTGTCGGTGAAACGGCTCGGGTAGGGTTGAGGAAGGTGTCGGCGAAGAGGATCAGAGGCCGTCGGTGGGGCGGCTCCGGGAGGTGTGGACGAAGCTTCTCCGGTGGGGAGTACGAATGAGCCGCTGTAGATGCGCTGCGGTTGACGAGAGTACTGGCGAAGCAGATCCGGCGCCGTGGACAATGCCGACACTGAATGGGTTGTGGTACGGTGGTGGATGAGCAGTCTACTTGTTTCTAGTGGAGGTGGGAGGGGTAGATGCAGCCCCAGAAGCAGATCTAGCGAGGTGGACGCTGCTGACAGTGAATGGGCTCTGGTACGCCGGTGGATGAGGAGTCTAGGGTTCCAAGAGGGGAGGGGTAGAAAGGCTGATGAAGTACGGACAGCGTGATGTAAGATGCTCTGGTGATCTGGAGTTAGTCATTTTTGCGGGAGGGGAGAGGAAATGGGGTTGCCGTGTGGTGGGGGGAACCGGAAGTTACCAAAGTAGCCCCTACCTATTATGTAGATCAGGGCGGTATTGTAACTGTTGTTCTCCGTGCACCAAGGACAAAAGGGGAATTTCGCATGCTAAAGACTAGGTGGCGGAAATTTTAGAAGGAGGCGGGGGTTTTTGCCGCCCGCGGGATCTTTCGTATCCAGTTTCAACTAATTTTGGACCGTGCTAGCGGAAAGGTCATGCGAGACTGTGTACACAGGGCATGCGTCAGCAGTTAATAACTGGTGTGAAGTCCACCCCAGAAAAAAAGACAATAACTCGGGATGATGCGCCGATAACTTGGACGTTCACACGGGCGCGGCCAATCATACGGGTGTAGAGGTGCATTCACAAAAAAAAGGGATCAAATGCTCGGCCTATGTATTTCTCGTGTAAATAGATAATTTAGTGCCATTGGTTATTTACTTTAAACATAATGCATTGACGTGTTAGTGTAGAGGCGCACAAAAAGAAATGGATATTGTAGTCCCACAAAAGAAATGGATATTGTAATCCGCTACTTAAAACTATTACCTCATATGATTACATAGCCTCCATTTCATAAATTGTGTATCCGTTGAATTCATATATGAATATTACATATATTACTTCATAATAGACCCTTAAATCATCCAAGACTAATGAATTTGAATGCAAGAGTAACAATGGTGCATGTACATGATAGCTACATTGGTTGTTTGAAGAAACATCACTGTAACTTCGGCATGCACAATTGAAAGGTTTATTTAGATAGAGAAAATGTGATATGTGAGTGTCCAATCATTATAGTGTTGAATTGATATTGTACCTTTGGCCACGATACGAAGTAGATATTGATTTATGTTCAAGTGATGCACGTCCACGATCGCTAGAAAGTGATACGTGAAGGAATTGTGTAATCTCTCTCACACGCATAAATATCTCGTTTCCCCGTGGGCATTAGAATCACACATGCGTACTTCGTGTATTTCTCTCCCTCCGTCAAGGTTAGAATTCGTCTTTCTACCCTGTCCTACAAGTCTCTCACACAGAAACACACATGCTCTCTCCATCGAACACGCCCGCCCCTTTAATTCCGCCCACCCACAGCCACTAATGTCTCAAAGGATAATTATGTCTCTCACACATATGCCTATGGTTAACTCGAGTTCTGGAACCATATGAATACATACAATGGGATTCAAGCAGAGCACCTTTTGTTTTGAGATTTTGCTCTCTCTATCTCTCTCTCACTCACTCTCTCTCTCTCACACACACACACAAACACACGCGCGCGCGTAGACATTGTTTATCGCTTCATTTTTCTGGCACTTGCATGCACACTGTTTGTTTATCTCTGTGATGCTTTAAGTATGCCTCGCACACATGCAATCTACCTATCCCTTAATATAGATATGTGTCACACAAACTCCTTCTCCCTACTAGCAAGATGCCCATGCATTGCACGGAACATCAAGATGCATCTGTATGAGTAGTTTATCTTGTGGGAGAAAAGTATGAACGAGGGAATGCCTTATCTGCAAATCTGGAGAGGGGTGTGGGTATATTTTTGCAAAATTGCCATATTTTCATTCCTATCTGTCAGATATAAATCGGATGGCCTATATTGCAGGATGGCAGGAACACCATCATCACCAACTCTGTTTTTTATAAGAGTAGAGATATGTAAGTGTCACTGCCCCCCCCCACCCACACACACACACACACTTCCCAACTCCGAAGGAGTAGGGCGACACCTCGATCTTGATACTAATCTATCGACTGGCTTCTCTCTCAAACACACACACACACACACTACCCGGCACCGAAGGGGTAGGGTGGCACCTCGATCTTGATAGTAATCCATCTACTCCTATTTCAAACACAAACACATACACACTCACTCGCTAGTTGTGCCTCTGTGCCTACCGCGCACACTCTCGATACGTCTTTCTCTCCCTCCCCCTCCCCACCCCCCCCCCCAACCCCAACAATGAAAACAGAAGGGTGACAAATTGATCTGATCTTAATCTATCAATTGGTTCCTCTCTCAAACATTGTGTCTCTGCGCGTCACTCAGACACACTCGATACATCTTTTTTCTCCGTAGCCCCCTCGATATGTAGACTTCTCGCGCGCGCACAGCTGTAGTGACGATGACGCTGAACCGAATGTGAGAGAAAAGGATGAATGAGGGAAGGCCTTATTTGCAAATGTAGAGAGGGGTGTGGGTATCTTTTTGCAAAATTGCCATAGTTTCCTTCCTATCCGTCAGATATAAATCAGACGGCCTATAATGCAGGATGGCAGGCACACCATCATCACCAACTCTATTTTTATCTCTACTCCTATAAAAGACTCAAAGGTGATGATGGTGTGTCTGCCATCTGTCATTTCTGACCATCAGATCTGCATCTAACGACTATGATGTAAGTCGTGGCATTTTTGCAACAAGACCCCACTTCTCTGCTCCAATCTGCAGAAACCCCTTAGTATCTTGAAACCAACCACATCGCTCCCCCACCTCATCAAAACAGCCACAAGGAATATATTTTGGGTGAAACCTAATACGAGTATATTTTTAGTTATATATACACCAAACTAGAGTTTTTTGTTTCAAGTTCATGAACATGTATTATTCTATTTTGGATCCGTTGCAACGCACGGGCACATTGCTAGTAAGAGTAGAGAAAATGATGAACGAGGGAAGGCCTTATTTGCAAAAGTGGAGAGGGGTGTGGGTATCTTTTTGCAAAATTACCATATTTTCCTTCCTATCTGTTAGATATAAATCCGACGGCCTATATTGCAGGATGGCACGCACACCATCATCACCAACTCTGTTTTCTACTCCCTCTGTTCCTAAATATTTATCTTTTTAGAGATTTCAACCAGTGACTACATACGGAGCAACATGAGTGAATCTACACTCTAAAATATGTCTACATACACATCCGTACGTGGTAGTCCATTTGAAATCTAAAAAACGCAAATATTTAGGAACGTATGGAGTATAAGAGTAGACATGGAGATATATCTCCAGCATGGTCTACAACAAAAATGTGTTGGACTGGTTAGCGCCAGATGCTCGCAACGTGATGACCTGAGTTCGAATTCTGTCTTTAACTTTAGATTTTTATATTATATATTACTTATTTAATATATACTTCTTTAAACTCTTGTCTTGATAGTGGAACCCATAGAGTACTTAGAATACAAGATTAAGGATGGACTTGTTTCTTTTTACTTTACATGCTCTGTAGCCACCACTGCAAGTCACGTGTACCTTTGTACATGCAATTAACTTTTTATAGAGGGAGAATCATACACGCAATTAACACAAATGGATTGGATGTGACTCTATTATTTCCAACATAAGAGTATCTCCAACGGTAGCCGACAAATTTCCTCCCGCTTCCTTCCACGGAGGACGACATCAAATGCCAGCGGCATACATTTTCACAACTCTAACCAACGAGATCAAATTCATGCAAACACGGACTGTTTTCATATAAGCATGAAGGTTTTCCTATAAAAAAGCCGGATCTTCATATAAACACGATGGATTTCATTACATTTACATGAACTAAGCAGTGCAAATCCGGCTCTCTTGGTATAATTAATACTCCCTCCGTCCGGAAATACTTGTCCTAGAAATGGATGTATCTAGACTTACTTTAGTTACAGATACATCCAATTTATCCATTCTTAGAACAAATATTTCCCTTGACGGAGAGAGGAGTACCTAATCTAAATGGCCGCCCACGGATCCCTTAGTCTTCCTCATGTCCGGCAGACACTTGTGGGGCTGACGAAGGTCCTCGGAAGAGACAAAGCAGCAAAGAAACCACCTGAATGCGCAGTCGTTGCCTCGGCGGTGGCCTTCATGGGACCCAAGTGGCGGCGGCCTCCCATGTTCTACTTCTCCTTGATGATGGCGGCGGACATGGAGAAGCTGGCCACCGACTCGTCGCTCTCCACACACCCGGCTTCTATCTCTGCCTACATGGCGTTGCCGCAGGCACGCGAGGCGCGGACGCAGGCACGGGAGGCGCGACCATCGCAAACACTGGTGGCACGGTACGATGCGGCAGCGACGATTCCCGTACTGGCGTGCTCGCCACCGTGCCGGCGTGGAGCAACTTGCCACTCCTCATCGAGCTGAACTGGAGCGGCGAGTTCCTGAACCACGCGCCGGATTGGGGCGACAACGGGCTCCGTCCAGCCAAACGAGGTTGGTAAAGCACCGAGCGGCCTCGCCCATATCTGAAGGGCTCGACGGGCCACCCAGCCGGGTAGTATGCCGGAGAACGGCTCCTCGGAAGCCATCAGAAGAGTAGAGAAAATGGTGAAGGAGGAGATGGGGGAGCGGCAGAGGGGTGCGATTCTTGCCTGCTGTTTGTCTGGCCTCATTTAAATAGAGGGCGGATAGTAGGAGCTTGGCCGGCGTTTGGCCTCGCTTAAACTGAGGGAAGACGGGAGGAGCTCGGCCGGTGTTGCATTTAATTCCGGCCCACTCATGAACGGTCGTGTGGCCGGAGTAGGTTTCTTGGTTTGCATGCGGGTTTAATGGAGGGGTTTGATGGAGGCGAGGAGGAGTGTTCAACCGGGCGTGCAGCACGGCGGCGCAGTACCATTCGATTTGACAGCAGGCAGCGCAGTTCCCGATACGGCTTTAATGCAGACGAGGGATGGGTAGCGGTTCCCGAAATGTTGAACAGCCAATGATGCATCCTCCTTCAATTAGCATCGTGCATGCATGAGGGAAGTAATGGGAGGAGGACCAGGAAAAGAGGTTGCACTATGTGAATGCAACGCAGTTTGCACTCATATAAAGGCGCTCCTCTATTCCAATTCATCTACCACATCGTACACACCGAAGCATTTGCATAAGCACCTACACTAAGCGCAAAAGTGCTCACTCCTGACCCATGGCGGCCATGCGCGTAAGCGGCTAGCGGCAGTGCCAGATGGTCCACGACGCCGGCGTGCGGCATGGCGCCGAGGATCGTCTCCAAACGGTGTTCGTGATCGGCTGGTGGATGGCCGCCGTTGACGCCAACTACGACTCTCAGTTGGACCAGATGATCGTTGCCACCACCAACAAGTTCACCGTCCTTAAGAATCTCGCGGACGACATCACTGTACTCCTCCAGCCCGTGCGCCCGAGCTCCTCATTGCCTGCCACCCTAATAGGCCTCCATGGCCGGAACCTCTTTCAAGCACAGGTGGCCCTGCGACTGCCCTCCGACACCACGAAGAATGTCCACCTGGAGGTCGCGCTCGCTGCGAGGCGCCTTGCCCTACAAGAATTCGTCGACCTACACATCCACATGTACGAGAAAATCATGGACATAGGTGTCTACAAGGCCATTGAGGACGCTACGACGTTGGCCTTCCTCAACCGGCTGGAAGCCTTGGATGCCTTTGTTGAGAAGCACCTTGACCTCGCCACGAAAGCCGCCGCTCCTTAGCCGCCGGTCGTACTTTGATGGATGCATCTTTCTTCTTGCCTCCTGTAACCACCATTGTGATCGCATCATCGTGGCCTTAATTCTTATTGTGCTATTGCTTTCTCGTTCCAGTCAATACCGACATGTGCGATCCCTTTGCTTAATTATATGCATCACTCTAACTAGTACTCCATCCGTAAATTTATAAGTTGTGCTTACCTTTTCCATCAATTTCGTGCAACGCACGGGCATCTTGCCAGAAACACTAGAACATGTCGGATCGCATGTGACCAAACCGACGATGCGCCAACCTAGCTACTATGTACCCTGCTTATCGGGCGGAAATAGCCCCGCCCTAGCGTTTCCAATCGTTATTTCTATCTATCGATCGTGCCAAGGAGCAGAACCAAATGTTACAATTTATACATTTTTTCTCTACTCCTACTCCTATAAAAGACTTCGATTGGTGATGGTGGTGTGTATGCGCCGTCGCGTTTCGACCATTAGATCTGCATGTAATGGCTGTGAGGTAAGTTGTGGCATTTTTGCAACAATAGCCCACTTCTCTGCTCCAATTTGCAGAAAACCCCTTATTATCTTGAAAGCAGACACATCCCTCCCTCACCTCATCAAAATAGCCTAGGTGCACCGGATGCCGTGCCACACTACAAAATGTAAAAAAACAGCTGCAATTTTTTTACAACATGTTATCTTCAAACCATCAAAACAGCCCAAGGAATATATTTTGAGTGAAGCATGATTTACTTTTACTGAAATATGTAATCAAAACTAGTGTGTTTATATTTCAAGCCCGTGAACAAGTATTATTCTACTACTTTGGATCCATTGCAACGCACGGGCCAGCACATTGGTAGTAGTAGTCTCTATCTCTATCTCTACTCTACTCTTATAAAAAACAGAGTTGTTGATGACGGTGTGCCTGCCATCCTGCATTATAGGCCGTCCGATTTATATCTCACGGATAGGAAGGAAACTATGGCAATTTTTCAAAAAGAAACCTACACCCCTCTCCACATTTTCAAATAAGGCCTTCCCTTGTTCATCCATTTCTCTCACAAGATAAACTACTCATACAAATGCATCTTCATGCTCCGTGCAACACACGAGGATGTTTCCATGGGGGTCTCTCCAGCGCGACATGGCCGTAGTTGCAAGTTGACGCCCCTTGAGATGTCGATGTTGAGGGGCACTCGGATTTTGTCCGATGAGCAGGTAAGATGAGTTTGATGATGTAGTAAATGCATTCTAAAGACTACTTCCGTGTCCATTTCCTAATTCTCCCCCACCCACTTTGTTTCCACAGGTTAGACTCGGTGCGAGTGGAGATTGGCTTGCATATGTACGGGAGGGTACCAACATCAATTTTCACAACATTTACAATCGTGACACCGTTCCCATAGAACCTTTGTCCAACATTGGGATCAGCCATGCAATGGGCCACCGCCTGAATTGGTATGATGGAACCATAGTGAGATTGAAGAAGATAGCACGAACCTTGCACATGAAGGTCAAAGGTGGACGATGTTGTCTACGGCCGATTTGTTGTCATACGAGTACGAAGACGTTGTGCTCCTTTCTAACCGCATCTTCATGGTGACAAACCAGGGGACTTGTTTCGTATGGGACACATCCTACGGTATTCTCCCTCTCTCCCAGTTTATTTGTTTTGAATTTTTTTCTTCTATAAGTTTCAAATTCAAATTTAGAGCTCCCCATCACATGTTGAGATTACAATGTCCTTTAAATCGTTGCGTGCATGTATAGTAAAGAAACAAATCTTGAGTTTGGCACGAGTCCGTGCAGCGGTAGAACCACAAGGCCTGGTGCAGGAGTTACATTTACCTCTCGGGACCCTCGGGTCTAAGCTTCAGCACCTTACGACACCTGCCTTTGAGTCAATAACATGTGGACTCGATAGGTGGCTGGTCCACATGTAATGCTCCCAAAGGCAGAGGGGCAGTGGGGCCGAGAGGGGTGAGCCGTAGGTCGGGGACGTGTGGTGTCATGGGTTCGAGCGGCCTCGTGGGAATTGCGTCTGGCTGTGGTAGAAACTTGATGCTCGTCACATTTCAGTTGGCCCACATGTCATGCACACAAAGGCAGAGGGGCGGTGCGACCGAGAGGGGTGAGGCGCACATCGGGGGATTTGGTGCCGTGGGTTGGAGCGGCGTCGTGGGAATCGCAAGTGGCAGTGGATGAAACGTGATGGTCATCGTAGTTGAACTTCCATGGACAAGCTGTCATGTCTATGGACACATGCATTCATACCGATCACTGGAAGGAGTAGTAGAGAAAGCTAGGTAGATAAATAGTTCCTTATAGTCAAGCGGACCCATGCTACTACTTGTTCCAAAGACATGCACACCATCGAAATAGTCCATCTATATCAATATACACACAAAGGTCTTCTTCTTCTTCTTCTTCTTCTTCTTCTTCTTCTTCTTCTTCTTCTTCTTCTTCTTCTTCTTCTTATTCTTATTCTTGTTCTTATTGTTCTTCTTCTTCTTCTTCTTCTTCTTCTTCTTCTTCTTCTTCTTCTTCTTCTTCTTCTTCTTCTTCTTCTTCTTCTTCTTCTTCTTCTTCTTCTTCTTCTTCTTCTTCTTCTTCTTCTTCTTCTTCTTCTTCTTCTTCTTCTTCTTCTTCTTCTTCTTCTTCTTCTTCTTCTTCTTCTTCTTCTTCTTCTTCTTCTTCTTCTTCTTCTTCTTCTTCTTCTTCTTCTTCTTCTTCTTCTTCTTCTTCTTCTTCTTCTTCTTCTTCTTCTTCTTCTTCTTCTTCTTCTTCTTCTTCTTCTTCTTCTTCTTCTTCTTCTTCTTCTTCTTCTTCTTCTTCTTCTTCTTCTTCTTCTTCTTCTTCTTCTTCTTCTTCTTCTTCTTCTTCTTCTTCTTCTTCTTCTTCTTCTTCTTCTTCTTCTTCTTCTTCTTCTTCTTCTTCTTCTTCTTCTTCTTCTTCTTCTTCCTTCTTCTTCTTCTTCTTCTTCTTCTTCTTCTTCTTCTTCTTCTTCTTCTTCTTCTTCTTCTTCTTCTTCTTCTTCTTCTTCTTCTTCTTCTTCTTCTTCTTCTTCTTCTTCTTCTTCTTCTTCTTCTTCTTCTTCTTCTTCTTCTTCTTCTTCTTCTTCTTCTTCTTCTTCTTCTTCTTCTTCTTCTTCTTCTTCTTCTTCTTCTTCTTCTTCTTCTTCTTCTTCTTCTTCTTCTTCTTCTTCTTCTTCTTCTTCTTCTTCTTCTTCTTCTTCTTCTTCTTCTTCTTCTTCTTCTTCTTCTTCTTCTTCTTCTTCTTCTTCTTCTTCTTCTTCTTCTTCTTCTTCTTCTTCTTCTTCTTCTTCTTCTTCTTCTTCTTCTTCTTCTTCTTCTTCTTCTTCTTCTTCTTCTTCTTCTTCTTCTTCTTCTTCTTCTTCTTCTTCTTCTTCTTCTTCTTCTTCTTCTTCTTCTTCTTCTTCTTCTTCTTCTTCTTCTTCTTCTTCTTCTTCTTCTTCTTCTTCTTCTTCTTCTTCTTCTTCTTCTTCTTCTTCTTCTTCTTCTTCTTCTTCTTCTTCTTCTTCTTCTTCTTCTTCTTCTTCTTCTTCTTCTTCTTCTTCTTCTTCTTCTTCTTCTTCTTCTTCTTCTTCTTCTTCTTCTTCTTCTTCTTCTTCTTCTTCTTCTTCTTCTTCTTCTTCTTCTTCTTCTTCTTCTTCTTCTTCTTCTTCTTCTTCTTCTTCTTCTTCTTCTTCTTCTTCTTCTTCTTCTTCTTCTTCTTCTTCTTCTTCTTCTTCTTCTTCTTCTTCTTCTTCTTCTTCTTCTTCTTCTTCTTCTTCTTCTTCTTCTTCTTCTTCTTCTTCTTCTTCTTCTTCTTCTTCTTCTTCTTCTTCTTCTTCTTCTTCTTCTTCTTCTTCTTCTTCTTCTTCTTCTTCTTCTTCTTCTTCTTCTTCTTCTTCTTCTTCTTCTTCTTCTTCTTCTTCTTCTTCTTCTTCTTCTTCTTCTTCTTCTTCTTCTTCTTCTCATTTTTACGTGCGTGATGACTTCGCAACAAGCTCTCCAGACCTTGCAGCTATCTCGAAACTCACATGGGCATCGAGGGTAGCATATTTTATCCGCTCATACGTCAAGGGATAATTCTCCCATCCAGATGACCTTAATGCCAGCATCTCGTCACCCTTCTGAGGATTTTTTTTGAGCAAAATTTTGCTACGTCGAATAGGGATGGTGTCGGTTTATCACAATCTTCTACCAGAATTTTTATTTTGGTTTGTACGTCAACGAAGCTTTTCAAATCAAGGTCGTATGGCTCCAACTTCTGTTTGTCCCCTGCAATGGCTGCCCCATAGAAGTATATGTCCTCCCGAGACAAGAAATCGTGAAGCTCACCTAGTATGGAGGGTGCGTGTATGATGTGGTACACCAAAACATCATCTTCGAGGCACAGCTGAAGAACGGCGGCGCGTTGGATCTTCCCAGTGGCACGCTCCATGTACTCTGTGTTGAGACCGATAACCTTCATCTCCACCTTTTGTAGGGAGTTGGATACATTGTTGATCCACTTCCGAACAACCCTTGGGTGGTCGGTGACTGTGGCAACTATGCTCAACGAGACTTCGACGAGGACATCTTTGGGCGCTAAAACCTGCATCTCGATCTCTTTCGCCATTTGGAATCGCTGGACGGAGGGCTATGGTTTGGAGAATTAGGATTAGATGGCTAGTCTAACTGAAGAAGATGATTATTTATAGGGGCTTCGGAATTACTCCAGGAGGATGTGAAGAGGTTAAAACAATGTGAATGCAGTGTGGTTCGGATGAAAATGAAGATGAACGAGTAGTGAAGGTGCCGAGGAAAATTGGTTTCTGATGGAGAAGTAAATGGGAGAAGTGTCCTGCAGGCAGTTGATTAGACGGCTAGGGAGACTAAACGAAAAGGCTACACGGGTAGATTGAGGAGTGGGGCATGTCCCTGTACGTGCCCATCCTTCTACCGCTACATGTGCCACTGGCTAGTTGAGGTCACTCTTTCGAATCACCGTGGCGAGACATTTTATGATTCCTTTTTATTTTGCACCCCTCCTGACAGGTGGGACCGATGCAAACAGATAAAAAATGTGCCGTAGCTGGTTCGGATGGATATTGGCGCATGCGTGGGAGACACAAGATTCTCTAGGTAAGGAATATGCGGTTATCCTAAAAAAAGTCCTTCTTCGCGCTTCTGCATGCACGAGAATTTGGTTACGCTTCATAATATGGATGATACACGGAGGATGAAGTGAACTCAGAGGCATGCTAGCACGGGAGTACTACTCATGTTCCTACTACTCCTACTAGTAGTAGTACAACTGTGGTACACTTGATGGTCCTCACAGTGAAGTGACAAGACCATGCGCCCGATGTGACACCAGTCCAGGCGGCATGTCTGGGTTACCAAAGTCAGCCTCACCTTGTGCCTTTGTCTGATCCTTTGTCACACTTGTTGTATAGCATGCCTCGCCTCGTCTCCCTCTCCCCTAGCACCACTCCATCTCCATCTCTGTCTCGCCGGAGATCCTGAGCTCACTCTTCATCATCTCACTGTACCCCCGCGTACCCTCGCCTCGCTCGCCTCCCCCAGTACCACTATTCCCTCGCTAGTCGCTCCAGCACCGAGAGCCTTCTCCCCCATAAATCAAGCCCCTCAAAACCCCACCTTCCAAACTCCACCATGGCCGAACGCGAACCACGCAGCATCCATATGAGCCGCGATTGGAGCGATCTCCCCAGTGACGTCCTCGACCTCTGTTGTTCGTGTATGGATATGTTGAGTGCCCTACGGCTAGCTGCAAGCTCAAGGGGCATGCACACGGCCATCGTCGAAGTGAGGCCTAAGCTTTTCAAGACACCCTGCTTGCTGCTATCTGGTCTTGCGAGATTTGCTTACCATGATACGGAGGCCTACATGATGCCCCTCGACTTCAATCCGACCTCCATTAGCCGAAACTTCTTTTGCAGGTAAGGTATGTAGTGGGTCGTCGTACATCATTTCCCTCGACTTTGATCCGGTCACCATCGCCCGAAACTTCTTGCAGGTATGTACTGGGTCGGGATGAACTCCCACTGGATGGTTGTCGTCAGAGAAGACGCGAAAAGTTTGTGCTTGTGAACTTCCAGACCTCCCATGTGATTATCCTTCCTCCGTTGGATGATATAGAATTTTACCATCACGGTCCAAGTCATCTAGATTACGTCGTGAGTTGGGCCTTTTGCTTGTTTAAATGAAGATTGTAATCTGCCAAGTGCCCACACGACATGCGGATTACGCAGACTTCAAGCTAATTTCCTTGTTCGACAACGGACTCGCCTATCTTCCCGCCGATGCCTTCTTTAGCTGGAGACAGCTCAGCATGTAGTGGATCGTCGTCAAAGCTGATACACACTTCTGTGATGCTATTGAACACAATGGCATCATCTACGCGATCGACAAAGCAGATGGCACCACATATTGCTGGGACGGCGTGTGCAAGTTGTTTCCGTCTAATGTTAATGATGACGCCATGGCACTGTTTGAACTTTTTGTGATGATTGACATATCCCTATTTGAGCAGAATTTGAGTAGAACTATGGCAATGTATTAGAGACGCCGTAAATCAGCTATATTTGGAATGATTTAATTCATGCGATTGTGACCATGTCATTACAGCCAATTTGTACCCCTGAATAATCAAACGGTTAGGAAGTTATTGATATTCTCCTTATTTTATAGTATTCTATATACTACTAAATATGAGTGTGTATCAATGGCCATTTTAGTTTCCTCATTTTCATGATGTAGAAACATGCATCACACTGTTGGTTTCATCTAACCATACATTAGGGAAGTAAATGTGCATATGGAGAACTCTATATTTGGAAGTAGTGAAATCCTGTAATGCTTACCATGTGTACATACTATGTTCGCCCTTCAGCAATCAATGGCTAGAATAATATTCTCACAAAAAATTGCCCACAGAACATGGGTATATAACAATGCATGGTCCGTTAGTTTCCTTGAAGAATTTGTTTGTGAGGACAGAACATGATTACATAACATGCATGACATGGTAGTTTCCTGTGAAGAATCGATTGTGAGTTAACATGAGTATAACCATGCATGGCACTTCTATATTTTCGAACCCAGTATACATTTCCCTGTATATTTCCTCCCAGTTCCAACAGGGACATATCAATGTTTTTTCTTGCATTATCCAACTCATATTCTGAACAATGCTGATCTTACATTAGCAATGCATGTCCTTTTTGATACGATGCAGTGTCCCTACAGTTACTGCCCTTTGTAGTCACACCACCTTTGCCAAAAACAGGGAAGCACAATTGGTTCCTTGCTCGATCAGACGACGGCAAAAGACTGATGATCATTCGGACACATGAGCCAGAAAAGTTATATTGCAAAAACCCCACTGTATGCAAGCACAGTGAAATACGTGAGTATCCGGAAA
Source organism: Aegilops bicornis (assembly GCA_021605145.1). NCBI lineage: Eukaryota > Viridiplantae > Streptophyta > Magnoliopsida > Poales > Poaceae > Aegilops > Aegilops bicornis. The sequence continues at coordinate 286,466,190 of CM038671.1, forward strand.
GTGGTTGTTACGTCTATGAGCAGGATACCAGCTTGTTGGGGCCTTCAAGATTTTTGAGTTGGAGGCGGGTAAACAACCTTGGTTCACACTCTCTGTTTCTCGGACTCAATTATCTGATTAACCAGGAGATCACCGTTGGCAAGGACCTTGATGGCAGAGAGGCTCTGTTTGCTATGGAAAACTGTGTCTACACGGCGATCCCTAGGAGTTCAGGAGCAAACTCCCCTAATTGTCAACGATACAGCCTGCAGCCAAAAGAAGGTGAGAATGACAAAGGCATCTGGATTAACTTTGATCCTTCGATGTGTCGAGTCCGACAGGCCGTGATGTGGGTCAAGCCTTCAGGTTGATAGGTAATTGGGCTGTTGCGTCGAAAGGGTGGAGTACTGGTGTCTCCGGATCACTGGTGGCTGAACCGGGGCTGCAAATTATGATGGTGTTGGATCATCCCTCTTCGAATGACTTGTTGTCTTTGTTGCTTGTTCTGGATGGGTAGTACTCTTTTTTGTTATGCATATTCCTGTCATTTGGTCATCCTCGTCTATGTCACTCTTACTATGTAATAGTTGCCTCTATTTAGAATGTCATTCTCGTTTGGATCACGAGAGTCTGAGCGCTGCAGATGTTTGTGTTTTGGTGGTGTAGCAAGACTTCTTATGAACTATCATGTCTTGCTGTTTATGTCAGTAGTAGTCACTAGTCAGTGTTTGAATGTTGTATATATCGTTATTTCAAACTGTTTATTGTCTCAAACTGCTGGTGGGCTAAATGAGGGCATTACCATTCTCCAGTGTTTAGAGTATATCTCCTTTTTTTCAAGTTATAATTTGAGCTCATTGTCTTTTCGATGATGTACACTTGTTTGGGCCAGTGAGGTGTCATTGAATATGGGCCGAGTAGTGACGCAATGCAAAGTAGGTCAATTATGACTCTCAGGCCGGGCTCTCAAAAGATCCTCAAAAAAAAGGCCGGGCTCTCAAAAAAGAAGAATAGGGACTCTTAGGCCGACATGTGGGTGCCACCGGTGTTTTTGTGCGCTTGCGCCCCGAGAGCATATTGGCGTGTGTTCAAAATTCATGCTACCTTATCATCCCCAATCTCCCGCACCTCACCCACCTCCGGAATCTCGATTCCTACTCCAATTCCCCCAAATCCCCCTCCTATACTCCATGTACTCAAGCGCACTATCATTTCGCCGGTCAACACGGATCTCCGAGCCGGAGATCCTGAGGTCCGTCCTGCCTTCGGGCGCTGCGTGCTGTCGCTCAATAGTGGCATAGCGGCGCTTGACGACCAGTTTGCCGGCAAAGTGCTAATGGTAACCATCAACGGAGACCGGCCTCCCGTCTCGTCGGACGACCTTGTCAAAGCTCTTGGCATTGTGCATGGCATCCAAATAAGTGACTTGCTCATCGAAGGCTGTCCGCCATCGGCTGATTTCTTCATCAGGTTCGGGACAACTTTCGACTGCAGTCGTGTGTTCGAATCTTCTCGGCGTTTGTTCTGCAATGGCGCGCTGGTGAGTATTGATCGGTGACACCCAGGATGGGGCTCGGTGCCCTCTGAGCTAGAGTTTTTAACGAAGCTTACCTTCCATGGCATGCCTCGACATGCTTGGAACAGCGAGTCCATGAATGAGCTTATCAACGACCTTGGAGGTGAGCTCGTAAGTATGTTTGTTCCTCCAGACAGCTGGGCTCGTGGTTATGGCATGGATGAATAAGCCGTCCACCATACTTTGAAGGTGATTGGTGTTGAGATACCGGTGCGAGGAACCGGGTTGTACTATTAAATGGCCACCAAGGTCGCCGCGGACCACGTTAGGCATGTACCTATATCGAGTGTTCGTGCATGTCGAAGAAGTGGTCAATCCATCAATCGAAGTCCTGCGGCCGCAGCTGGTGCCCGAGTCCGTCGACGACGTCCATTACAGGAGTCAACGTCAGACTTTCCCCGTGTTGCTCGGAACGATGGATGGCACAGGGCCTACTCCATCACGCGGCGAAGGCCACTGCTTCTTTGGGAGAAGAGGCAGGGTGGCTGCCTAGATGTGCTCTAATTTGAGGAAACAACTGTATCTTGTCCGATATTGTACTAGTTAAATCCAAGCTATGGGTGTGAAGCACTGATGTGGCAGTACATTTGATTGTGACCTGTTCTTTTTTTACCTGAACTTTTTTTAGAAAGGGTTGTACGTCAACTTAATGTTCTAGCATAACTTATATATTGTGTTGTCCGTCTATTTTCTTTGCACATCATTCAAGATATTTCCCCGTCATTGATAAAGACAATGAACCGTTATGTACGAATTCGTTGGTTTCAACATAGCCCTACCCATAGCGATCCACTGCTTCCACCCTGATTGTTCCGCCTGCGTGAAATTTTTGTATGCAAGTTCAGTGTGCTATGATGTTCTATATGATTGTGTCAACTATATAAGTTTTTACTGAGCATCATCAACCGATGGGTCTCTCTCTCACACACACACACACACGCACACACACACGCACACACGCAATAGTGGGACCTGTTGAATTATTTCTTCGCTCGTGACAGCTTTTAATTAGGTTCCACTGTACTCTAACTTTTTTCTTTAGTTATTAATTGAGCTCAGTGACTTCAAAAAGTTGTATAGAAGCCTTGTTTGGGCCTTTCTAGCGTCCCTGAATGTGGGCTGAGTAGCCATGTAAGGTTGTACTGTACTACACATGCCTTTTTTTCAACATCAGCAATGCAACTGGGCCGACAGTTGTACACAATCCGGGTCAACTTGTTATTCTCCGCCCCGCTAGGCTGCAAATCTTTCCTAGGAGGGATGCATTAGGCTTAACAAGAAAATGGGCTTTAAGAAATAATAAATGGGATGTAATTATAAAAACTGGGGAGTAACTATAAAAAAATGCACCAAACACGTAATTAGTTTATAAAATATTACTTTTGGATTTCGTAAATTTTAATTTCATTAATTGTTGCGTGCGCAATGTTTCGTTGGATTCTTACATAATACAAATTTATATTGAAATTGTATTTAATCTGACTAGAAATTTCGGGAAAAAAATATTTCGGATCCCATCAAAATGTGGGAAATTTTGTTGAATTCTGTTTTGAACGGTTTGTTGAAATTATTAATCGTTGTCCTAGCTAGAAAATGGGTTGTACTTTTAACAAACTGTAAATGGGCTGTAGTAAATTCCATTAGAATTCAAAAATGGGTTGTACATACTTACAAATCGCAAATGGGCTATAAGTTCTCTTCCACACACTTGTGGGCCTACTAAGTTGACGCGTCCCCTAAAAAAAGTAAGTTGACGTGTATGCAAGGCTTTGTCAACTTATAGTCAACACATGGTTCTAGCAGAAGTGTCCGTTGGATGTCCGTCCAACGGATGTCGTGCTTCTTCTTCAATCTCGGATATTCTAGCTTCAGCCGCCCACAAAATGATTCCTCCCCCTGACATCTGGGGCGCACCATTTCAGAGGCTGACCTGTGGGCCTACTAAGTTGACGCGTACAAGGGCTTTGTCAACTTAGTCAATATAATTGATTCTAGCTGCAGTGACCGTGCGATGTCCATCCAACGGCCATCGTGATTCTTCAACCTCTGGTCTTCTTGCTCCAGCCGTCCAAAGAAGCGTCGATCGTGCCGCCTGCTCCTGCCTCCCGTCGTCGGTTGTGCTCCCGCGGAGGCCTCATCGCCCCCTACCACTCCCACCGCTGGCCAGGCCCAGCGGCGACGGCAGCCGAACCAGTGAACCCTCGTACTCCTCTCTGCATGGGCATCCACTGCCGCATCTTCCCTGGCTCCCCGTCGTCCCCTTCCTAGGCCTCGCCGTCGTCCACCGCCTTGGTGCTCTCAGCGCGGCGTGGTCAATGTGGTCAACGAACGACTTCCATTGGAAGAGTACTATACGTGGAGAGGTTGACAGCTGGGTCCATGGCCGCAGCAAGGAAGTGCCTCCTTATTACGCGCAAAATAATGATTCCTCCACCTGAGAGCAGGGACCCGCAGGACAGGCCACCGTATTTTGCGAAAAAATCGTTCCCCCCTGACTGCTGGGACCCACCAGCTACATCTTCGCACGCAAGGAAGTGCGCCCATATTACGGGCAAAAAAATGACCCCCCTGACTGCTGGGACCCACCAGCTACATCTTCACACGCAAGGAAGTGCCTGAAAGTCGGGACCCACCCGGTCGAAGCGTACGTAGCGTTGTCATTCTGGTCGCGAACGTGTACGTACAAACGATCGGTCTGTCTGCAGGCTGCAGCGATGAATTGTGGTCGTGTAAGGAAGGGCACGTATCATAGTAGAGGTGTGCACGTGTCGTAGTAGAGGCGTGCACGTAGCATGTACACGTACGTACAGCGGCCAGGGTGCAAGAAAGTAAATATGGCCACGTACATACATATGGGCGGGGTCTCGAACGCCTACTCGCGCATACGTACGGCCAAGGCTCGTGTACATGGCTGGGTCGGAACGGAGAAACTGCGTCGTCGTCGTGTTCATGGGGAGGCAACGAAATGCATCATGTTCATCGGGAGGCAACGGAATGCGTGTTGTTCATCGGGAGCCAACCGGATTGGACGGAACAGCCGATGGAAACGAGGCCTGCCGTACCGCAGAATGGAGGAAACGGCCTTGTGTTCGACCGGCCACGGTCGAAACGGGATCCTGTTCATCGGGAGGTGTCTGGCGTATCGCAAAACGGAGGAAATGGACCTCCTATGGTCAAACGGGGTCCTGTTGATCGGGAGGGGTGTGGCGTACCGCAAAACGGAGGAAACGGACTTGTGTTGGGCGCTTCTGGTCAAAAGCAGGGTCATGTTCATCGGGAGGGTGTGGCGTGCCGCATAAGCAGGACTCCACGGGATACTGTTCATCTCCGCCGTCGACCTCCTCCAGCCTCCACGGGCTACTGTTCATCCACCGTCGAGCTCCTCCAGCCTCCACCTGCGACTGTTCATCCACGAGCTCCTGTTCATCCAGCCTCCACCGCGCGCTCCTCCACAAGCTACTATTCGACCAGCCGTCTCCACGGGGTCCTGTTCAACCACCCCTCCACGGGCTACTGTTCATCCATCCCTCCACCGGCTACTGTTCAACTAGCCCTACACGGGGTCGTCCTATTCATCTAGCCCTCCACGGGGTCCTGTTAATCCAGCCCCCAACCGGGTCGATCGGAGTCCTGTTCATCCAGCGGCAATGGCCTCTACTACCACGGGGTCCTGTTCATCCAACCCCCCACCGAGAAATGTTCATCCAACCCCCCCCCCCACCCCAACAACGCTCACTGTTCATCCAGAGGCAGCATCGATCGGCTTAAGTTAGCAGCAGTAGCAAAGGAATCACTTGGGTTCAGTTAACAACAAGGGATCAATCGATCGCTCGGGATCAGTAACACGTAGCCTGCAGTGCAATCGCTCGGGTTCAGTTAGAACCCAATGCCTCGCTCGAGTTTAGTTAGAGCGTAACGCCTCGCACACACGCACGTACGTATGAGAGAAATGCGCATTGCTTGGCCCCCGACCACCCACCGTAACTGGGAACTCCCCCGATATTTTCTGCGCTCTTGCTTCTACCACGGTTTTTTCCGTCATGGACGGCCCAAAGAATGTCATGCAGCTGCGTCTCCGGCCCGCCCAGGACGAAAAGCCCATTTTTTGTCATGATTTTTTGTCATAGAAGTAGGAGCCCACCACATCTATGATGATACCGTGTTTTGTCACAATTATCATCATAGAAGTGTCATAAGTATGACAGGAAAAAAATTCGCTCGGCCCAAAATGTCACGGATGTGTCTTTTTTTGTAGTTGAAGCTTGCGCGGTAAACTGCACGGTAGCGCGGGAACAGGCTCACCGACGATACATTCGGCGCCTGTTCGAGCCCACACGTGGTCAACCGAAACGCGTGCGGTGCGGTGTTGTCAAACATGCACTAGAATCCTCCGTTATGAACGCGGTGACAAGACGTGACGACTACAGGCCGGCCGGCCCCCATTTATTACAGCGGCCATTTAACCCTTGTGTCTCTTCAACCTTTCAATCGCGCCCACGATTGCAACAAGCACACCCACCACAACAAATTCTTAGAGGGTATCCTGCGCGGCTCCAATGGCGCTCCGAGCGGCTGCCGACGACGAGCAGCAGTTCACCATGCATGCCATGTGGACACCCATAGAAGGTTCATGGATCTCTCGGTGGTGTATACCAACAACTCGGTCTGGGTGGAGCACTCCATCCACATCATGGAGTTGTTGCTTGCCGAGGAGAAGTACAAGGTGGTCGGGTTCGACCTCGTGTACACCTGCGCCCGTGCCACATTAGCATCATCCTGCAGTAGTGTATATTACACAAATTGGATCAAAGGTAGGAATCACTTTAAAACCCTAAAAGAGAAAGAACCTATAATTGATGAGAAAATAGAACAAGGTTCCGCTAGAATTGATAAGTTAGAGGTTATTATTACCAATTTGGGTTCCGCCTTTGCCGTGGTCAAAACTACTCCAAACTTTCATCCTACTAACACTACTATGTTTATTTATGTCCCTAAAAATAAGGGTGGATCATCTAGTAAAGGAAACGAAGATCTTAAGATCATAAGTATTTGCCCAGCTTTGTCAATATTATTAAGGAACCAATTCCTATGAATGAATTTCTTGATTTACTACCTCGGAGTGTGATCATCAACGAACCTAATGAAATCCCTAGGAAGGATTGATGTGCAATTGAGGAATTAAATACCAAAGATGACAACACCTAGATCTTTGCATTATGCCTAGCTAGGGCATAAAACAATAGCGCTTGTTGGGAGGCAACCCAATTTTATGTTTTTTCTTTTTGCTTTTGTTTTTCAATAAATACACAATTATGCTACTATTTTGATTGGGATTAAGAGTTTTAGTTAGTGTTTGTACCAAGTTTAGCCTTTGGGATGATCTATGGTGATAGTTGATTTGATTTTGCTGAAAAATAGAAACTTTTGCCCCCAGTAACAAAATTGACCTGATCTGCTGGAGCGATGAAAAATTCTGCATGTCTTCCAATTTATTGATATACAAATTTCTAAGGTTGTCCTGATTTTTCAGATTTTTTGGAGATACAAAAGTATGCAAAATTTCTAGATTGCTACAGGCTGTTCTGTTTTTGACAGATTCTGTTTTCTTTGTGTTGTTTGCTTATTTTAATGAATCTATGGGTAGTACCGGGGGGGTATGTGAAGGAAATATGCCATAGAGGCAATAATAAAGTTGTTATTTTATATTTCTTTATTCATGATAAATGTTTATTATTCATGCTAGAATTGTATTAATCGCAAACCCAAATACATTTGTGAATACATAGACAAACACTGTGTCCCCAGTGAGCCTCTACTTGACTAGCTCGTTGACCAAAGATGGTTAAGGTTTCCTAATCATGGACATGAGTTGTCATTTGATAACAGGATCACATCATTAGGAGAATGATGTGATGGATAAGAACCATCCGTTACCTTAGCATAATGATCATTCAGTTTTGTTGCTATTGCTTTATTCATGTCAAATACATATTCCTTTGACTATGAGATTATGCAACTCCCTAATATCAGAGGAATGCCTTGTGTGCTATCAAACATCACAATGTAACTGGGTGATTATAAAGATGCTCTATAGGTATCTCCAAAGGTGTTTGTTGGATTGGCATAGATCGAGATTAGGATTTGTCACTCCGAGTATCTGAGAGGTATCCCTGGGCCCTCTCGGTAATGCACATCATAAGAAGCCTTGCAAGCAAAGTGACTAATGAGTTAGTTACAAGGTAATGTATTACGGAATGATTAAAGAGACTTGCCGGTAACGAGATTGAACTAGGTATGTGGATACCGACGATCGAATCTCGGGCAAGTAAACATACCGATGACAAAGCGAATAACATATGTTGTCATAATGGTTCGATCGGTAAAGATTCGTAGAATATGTAGGAGCCAATATGAACATACAAGTTCCGCTGTTGTTTATTGACCAGAGAGGTGTCTCAGTCATGTCTACATAGTACTCGAATTCGTAGGGTCCGCACGCTTAACGCTCGATGACGATTTATTATTATACGAGTTATGTGATTTGGTGACTGAATGTTGTTCGGATTCCCGATGAGATCATGGACATGACGAGGAGTCTCAAAATGGTCGAGAGGTAAAGATTGATATATAGGATGATAGTATTCGAACACCGGAAGTGTTCCGGAGTGTATCGGGTATTTATCAGAGTACAGGGGGGTTACTGGAACCCCCGGGGGAATGATATGGGCCATAGGAGGGGAGCACACCAGGCGACAAGGGGTGGCGCACCCCCCCCCAGAAGGAAGAAGGACAAGTGGGAGAAGGGAAAGACGGGTTCGCCCCCCCCGCCCTTCCTTCTCTCCTTCCTCTTCCCTTTTCCCCCCTCAAGCAAATATGGAGCAGGGAGGCCGAATTGGGAGGACCCTAAGTAGGATTCCTCCTACTTGGGCGCACCCTTCTTGCTCCCTCCCCATCCCACATATATATATATATATATATATATATATATATATATATATATATATATATATATGTGTGTGTGTGTGTGTGTGTGTGTGTGTGTGTGTGTGGGGAGGGGTGCCTAGAACACATAACATCAATTGTTAGCCGTGTGCGGCGCCCCCCTCCACAGTTACACCGCCGGTCATATTCTCGCGGTGCTTAGGCGAAGCCCTGCGCGGATCACTTCACCATCACCGTCACCATGGCATTGTGTTGACGGAACTCATCTACTTCCTCGACACCTTGCTAGATCAAGAAGGCGAGGGACGTCATCCCGCTGAACATGTGCATAACTTGGAGGTGCCGTACGTTCGGTGCTTGATCGGTCGGAGCTAGAGGAAGTTCAACTACATCAACCGCATTGTCAAACGCTTCCGCTTTTGGTCTACGAGAGTACATAGACACACTCTCTCCCTCTCGTTGCTATGCATCTCCTAGATAGATCTTGCATGAGCGTAAGAAAGTTTTTGAAATTGCATGCTATGTTCCCCAACAGTGGTATCAGAGCTAGTTTATGCATAGATGATATGCACGAGTTGAACACAAAGAGTTGTGGGCAGTGATCATCATACTGCTTACCACCAATGTCTTATTTTGATTCGGCGGTATTGTTGGATGAAGCGGCCCGGACCAACCTTATATGACCACGTTCATGAGACCGGTTCCACCGACAGACATGCAACTAGTTTTGCATAACGGTGGCTGGCGGGTGTCTATTTCTCCTACTTTAGTTGAATCGAATTTGACTGCAGCCGGTCCTTTTTGAAGGTTAAGATAGCAAACTTGATAAATCACCTTGTGGCTTCGATGTGTAGGTAAGAACGGTTCTTGCTAGAAGCCCGTACCAGCCATGTAAAACTTGCAACAACAAAGTAGAGGACTTCTAACTTGTTTTTGCAGGGCATGTTGTGATGTGATACGGTCAAGACATGATACTATATACGTTATTGTATGAGATGATCATGTTCTGTAAAAGTTATCGGCAACCGGCAGGAGCCTTATGGTTGTCTCTTTATTGTATCAAATGCAAACGCCATGTAATTGCTTTACTTTATCACTATGCGCTAGCGATAGTTGTAGAAGCAATAGTTGGCGAGATGACCACGACGCTACGATGGAGATCAAGGTGTCAAGCCGGTGACGATGGAGATCATGATGATGCTTTGGAGATGGAGATCAAAAGCACAAGATGATGATGTCCTTATCATGTCACATATTTTGATTGCATGTGATGTTTATATTTTATGCATCTTATTTTGCTTAGTACGGCGGTAGCATTATAATATGATCTGTTAACTAAAATTTCAAGGTATAAGTGTTCTCCCCGAGTATGCACCGTTCCGACAGTTTGTCGTGTTGAGACACCACATGATCATCGGGTGTGATAGACTCTACGTTCACATACAACGGGTGCAAGACAGTTTTGCACATGCGGAATACTCGGGTTAAACTTGACGAGCCTGGCATGTACAGACATGGCCTCGGAACACTGGCGACCAGAAGGTCGGACATGAATCATATAGTAGATATGATCAACATAGAGATGTTCACCATTGATGACTACTCTATCTCACGTGATGATCAGACATGGTATAGTTCATTTGGATCACGTATCATTTAGATGACTTAATGGATGTCTATCTAAGTGGGAGTTCTTAAGTAATATGATTAATTGAACTTAATTTATCTTAAACTTAGTCCTGATAGTTTTTGCATATCTATGTTGTAGATCAATGGCCCGTGCTACCGTTCCCTTGTATTTTAATGCGTTCCTAGAGAAAGCTAAGTTGAAAGATGATGGTAGCAACTACATGGACTGGGTCCGTAACTTGAGGATTATCCTCATTGCTACACAAAAGAATTATGTCCTTGATGCACTGTTGGGTGAAAGGACTGCTGCAGGAGCAAATGCAGATGTTATGAACGTCTAGCAAGCTCGATCAGATGACTACTTGATTGTTCAGTGTGCCATGCTTTACGGCCTAGAATCGGGACTTCAAAGACGTTTTGAATGTCATGGACCATATGAGATGTTCCAGGAGTTGAAGTTAATATTTCAAGCAAATGCCCGAGTTGAGAGATATGAAGTCTCCAACAAGTTCTATAGCTGCAAGATGGAGGAGAACAGTTCTTTCAGTGAACACACATTCAAAATGTCTAGGTATCATAATCACTTGACTCGGCTGGGAGTTAATCTTCCAGATGATAGTGTTATTGACAGAGTTCTTCAATCACTACCACCAAGCTACAAAGGCTTTGTGATGAACTATAATATGCAAGGGATGGATAGGACAATTCCCGAGCTCTTTGCTATGCTCAAAGCTGCAGAGGTAGAAATCAAGAAGGAGCACCAAGTGTTGATGGTAAACAAGACCACTAGTTTCAAGAAATAGGGCAAGGGAAAGAAGGGGAACTTCAAGAAGAATGGCAAGCAAGTTGCCACTCCCGGGAAGATTCCCAAATCTGGACCCAAGCCTGAAACTAAGTGCTTCTACTGCAAAGGGACTGGTCACTGGAAGCGGAACTGCCCCAAGTATTTGGCGGATAAGAAGGATGGCAAAGTGAACAAAGGTATATTTGATATACATGTTGCTGATGTGTACCTTACTAATGCTCGTAGTAGCTCCTGGGTATTTGATACTGGTTCAGTTGCTCATATTTATAACTCGAAACAGGGGCTACGGATTAAAAGAAGATTGGCTAAGGACGAGGTGACAATGCGCGTCCGGAATGATTCCAAGGTCGATGTGATCGTTGCCGGCACACTACCTCTACATCTAACTTCGGGATTAGTTTTAGACCTGAATAATTATTATTTGGTGCCAGTGTTGAGCATGATGGCTGTTCTATTTATATGAGTAATATCTTTTATGGTCATGCACCCTTGAAGAGTGGTCTATTTTTATTGAATCTTGATTATGGTGATACATATATTCAAATATTGATGCCAAAATATGCAAATTTGATAATGATAGTGCAACATATTTGTGGCACTACCGTTTAGGTTATATTGGTGTAAAGCGTATGAAGAAACTCCATGCAGATGGGATTTTGGAATCACTTGATTATGAATCATTTGATACTTGCGAACCATGCCTCATGGGCAACATGACTAAAACTCCGTTCTCCGGAACAATGGAGAGAGCTAATGACTTATTGGAAATAATACATACCGATGTATGCGGTCCGATGAGTGCGGAAGCTTGCGGCGGGTATCTGTCGGCGTTCTGGGAACGGGGGTCCCCAGACTTGCCTGCCTGCGGCCCACGGTGTGGCTCCTCCAGCGGCCTGGTATGGCCCATCTTTGTCGGTGTCAAAACCGGCGGATCTCGGGTAGGGGGTCCCAAACTGTGCGTCTAGGATCGATGGTAACAGGAACGGGGGACACGATATTTACCCAGGTTCGGGCCCTCTCTATGGAGGTAATACCCTACTTCCTGCTTGATTGATCTTGATGAATATGAGTGTTACAAAAGTTGATCTACCACGAGGTCGTAATGGCTAAACCCTAAAAGCCTAGCCTATGTGAATATGGTAATGAATGTCCTATCCGGACTATGCTCTCCGGTTTATATAGACACCGGAGAGATCTAGGGTTACATGGAGTCGGTTACATAAGAAGGAATCTTCACAGCTGGTCACCTAGCTTGCCCTCCATGCCAAGGAGAGTCCAATCCGGACACGGGTATAGTCTTCGGCCTTCGTATCTTCACAGCCCATCAGTCTGGCCCAATGAATAACAGGTCGGATGCCCGACGACCCCTTAGTCCAGGACTCCCTCAGTAGCCCCTGAACCTGGCTTCAATGATGAGGAGTCCGGCGCGCAGATTGTCTTCGGCATTGCAAGGCGGGTTCCCCTTTCTCCGAACTCCAAGGTAGTCTTCGAATGCGATGATTGTATCCGGACCTATTACACACACCATACACAACCGTAGAGCGAATATAATATTTGCACGAATCCAATCTGTTGACAGCTTCTTTACAACACGACATCGCGTCTGTCCGGCCATAATTTCGAACCGTTTTTCTTCTGCCATCCCACGTTTTGAGACGCGGTTATTATTGGCATGTCTTGTCGAAGCAGAGATCGTATCCCCTTATTGCAGAATTCTCATCAATGCGGGCATGGGTAACCCAACCGTGCTGTTTACACAGCCCTTGGGAATAGGCGAATCTTAGGGCAAGTGAGGAGACGTTTAATATTTGCTGCCTTATAAGGGGATAAGGATTCCCTCTTCCTCTTCTCACGCTCTCTCTCTGTCTTCGCCTTCCCGATCTCGAGCTCCAGCGCCCAAGTTCTCATCTCCTTTCCACTCAAGCAACCATGTCCGGATCCGACAGTCAGGGCAAGTGGATGGTCTCCTCCGTCAAGGAGGAGGACATTACTGAGCTCCGAGCGGCCGGATATTCGGGGAAGGGAATCTCCCACCGCTTGCCGGCCGAGGGAAAAGTCGTTTCCACGCCGGAGCCCAACGATAGGGTAGTATTCCTTCCTCATTTCTTCCGTGGGTTGGGGTTTCCACTCCACCCTTTCGTCTGCGGGCTGATGTATTATTACGGGATAGATTTCTATGATTTGTCCCTGAATTCCTTCCTCAACATCTCGGCGTTCACCGTCGTGTGTGAGGCCTTCCTCCGCATCCAGCCCCACTTCAGGCTGTGGCCAGCACGCGGAGTGCGGAGGAGCCATGGTGAGCAAGCTTTCCAATGTCTCCTGGCCCAAGGGCACCTTTGTGGATACGGTAAAGGAGTGGCAGAAGCAGTGGTTCTACATCACAGAACCACATGGCACTACCTGGGCGCAACTGCCGAATTCCGCTCCGGCACTCCTATGCGACTCACCGCCTGGGTCGAGAAGAGTCCGGACTGGTGTTCACCTCATGAGCTGATAGCATTGCAGACGCGCGTTCAAAGCATGGTGACCAAGAATGTCAAGCTCGTCGACGTGATCTACGTGATGTTAATTCGCCGGATTCTTCTCTGCCAGCGCCGAAACCGCCCTCTGTGGGAGTTCAATTCGAAGAAGCACCAGACCTTGGTAAGGCTCTTTGAGACTACTCACGAAGGTGCCTGAAAGTTGCTTTTTAAGGGCAACGAGAAGCCACCGGCCACGGATTCAGACCGTGGTCACGATTGTACACACCCCGCCAGCAAGGTATGTTATTTCTGACGTATCCTCAACCTCATTGTTTCGAGGATGATGTATGAGCTTTTATTATGGTTCTGTCAGGATTGGATGGAGAGGGCGAAGCGGGTCCAGTGTCCAGCTCTGCTGCCTAAAGAACCAGTCATCCCGTGTCTAGTGAAGATGCTGGTGCCGGTGCCATATAAGGCGCCGAAGAAGAAGGCCAAGAAGAAGGCAAAGGGGGCCAAGAGTGGCCTTCGCCATAAGGGCACTTCGGACGTGGCGTCCAAAGAGGACGAAACTCATTCCTATGTCCCTGAGGACAATGATGAGGAAGACGAGGAGGAGGAAGAAAACAATCCTCCCCCTGAAGAGAGGAAGAAGAAGAGGGCGGCTCCGGTGCATCTGGAGGCGTAGACGCCCAAGAAGGGGAAGGGCGTTCCAGCGGTCAACACCGCGTGGGACGTTGACAGCAGTCCGGAACGACGCCCCCGCACTAAGCCCCAGGCCGCATCGTAAGTGACAGGGCTCGCTCGTGCGCACATCCAGCCCTTTCTCTCCATTATCTTGATGTAGTTAACTGTACTATTGCAGTCCGGCCCGTGACCTGATCTAGCGATCTCGTCTAGAGGTTCGTTGGCTCCATCGGAGATGGCGAGCCAGTCGCCACCGCCTGCTTACTCCCCCGGGGCCAGGGACGACACCGAAGTGTTGTCCCGGAGGGCCAATCCGAACCGAGGAGGAGCCCAGGACGCTGTCCGGGAGGCGCCACGAGGTGAAGCCTCCACTGCCGGACACATGGAGGAGACGATCCCCATGGAGACTGGCGAAGAGGGCCGCATCCAATTTGGCCCTCAGCCAAATACGATTCCGGAGACCCATATGGCTACGGAGTCGGGCGAGCAGCCCCCTTTGAAGGAGGGGGTTCGCCGCTTCCGCCGGTGGTCCCTGTCCATCCAGGGGCACCGGACAACCTGATGGAGGCGCTACGAGGCGCCTCCGTTATGGACGAGCACCGTGTCCTTATGGGCATGGTGATTGAGAAGGTTCAGTCTGCCAAGAGTGGACTGAACGAAGCCTGCAGCAACTTGTTGACAGGATTCGAGGTAAGTGACATATAAAGAGAAAAAACCTGTAGTTAGTAGCCCCTGAGACATTGTCCGGTGTTCGGCGAGAAGAACCGGACAGAGGAACTATTGTAGGAGACTAACATAGCATGTATGCATAAGCAGGCGTCGCTGTTGGCCGCAACCTCGCATGCTGCCAAAGTCTCTAAATTGAGGCAGAGGCTGGACCGGACCAAGAACGAGCTCTGTGAGGTTACAATGCGGCTTCAGGAGAAGCAAGGCGAGTAACGTCTTGCTGTGTGTTCGGAAAGCATAGGAGCTGTGTACTGACTGTAATGTCGTAATATGTGCAGGAGCAGCGACCGAGGTCGAGGCCCTGAGGAAGGCCTTGGGGAGGCCGAGGAGAAAGCTGTCCAGCAGCAGGCCGCTCGTAAGAAGCTCAAGGCCCGGGTCAAAGAAGTCCAGTAGGAGCTCCAAGATGCAGTGAAAAAATGTGAGACCTTGGAGAATGATGCGTCGGCTAAAGAGGCCGAACTCACCAAGGCTCATCAGAGTGCGGAGGCCGCACGGAATGAGGCCCAAGCCGCCCTCCAGGAGATCCAGGAGGGCAAGAAGATCACGGCGGGTAAGGCATTTAAGATGCAAAGCAAGTATGCGGAGAAGCAATACCGTTTTACTAAACCGGGTTCGGAGTTCCCCAGGGGCTTTTGCGGATCTGCCACGCAGCGTATCAGACGCTGCAGAGTTCTATCGAGCCGAAGGAGGAGGTTCTACGGAGAAGCTATTCTGGTCGCAGTATGCGACGCCAGAGCATCCCGTGTCCTTCACCGATCAGCTGAAGCAGCTGGTGGAGCTGCACAGGGTGGCCGAACTAGCCATGAAGGATTTGACAATCCGGCTATGGCCAGCCGAAGCTATGCCTGGCAGCTACTTTGGACTCGTGAGGCGGCTGGTGGAAGCCTGTCCGCGACTGGACATCGTTAAGCGCTCTGCCTGTATTGAAGGTGCTCATATGGCCTTCGCTCGTTGCAAGATGTGGTGGGCAAAGATGAACGTCGTCGAAGTTGCCAGCGGGCCGCCGGAGGGCAAAGAGCACCGCACACCCGAGAGATATTTTGTGGATATCGCAGAAGGGTCTCGACTTGTGGCAGCTCAATGTTCACAGGACATTGTATTTGAATAAATGTATTCATGTTGCCCTTGCATTGTATTATGGAAACAGAGCCTGTAATGTAATTTTGTTATGCTTTAACTGTTTCCTCCTGTGCGGCCGTATTGTTTGTAATCTGAGGGTTGGCCAGTCGTCGGCTTCTGCCCTCGCGTAGGTAGTACGGAGGTGTTCGGGATGGGATCTAAACAATCTTTATCCAATTATATGGTCCTTTGGAGGAGTTGTTTAGCGCAACGAACAAGGCAATCAGACTATACGGCTTGAATGCCCTCACTAGCCATAGGAGTTTTATAATTAAGCAAGTGCGCAGCCCCTGGTCTGAGCCAGGGTGCTGTCAGCAGCTGATCGGGAAGCGCCGATCCTTCACATGACGCGAAGAAATCTGCAACGATTTTGTAACCCTCGAACAACTGACCGGCTCTCGCCGTATCATGACAGTCAGTTTTTGGCTTTCTCTACTGAGGTGCTCATCCGGTCAAGGCGAGGGCACAATCGTAGTAGTTCTCCCTTTACTACCCTAGCCGATAGAGCAGAACGTAGGGTACCAAGCACAGGAGCCGGGCAACCCAACTATTGACCAAAGACATGATTCGGAGCCAATGCATATAATGCTAAATTCGGGGAGCCGAACTTATGTATAAGAAGTGTCCGGACTATGCTACCGTATTGTGGGGAGATAAATAGCCCCTGGCGAATATGACACGTACCAAAAAGTACCGATGCCGCTGATAAGCAGATCGAAACAAAATGAAGTAAGAGGCGAAAACCACAGAAACTGGGCCGCAACCATTTTCATTATAACTGGACGGATACGTCAAGGCGTATATTGTACAAACAGTGCGATAGGCCTCCGGGCTATTTAACATGCCAGAATCAAGAGGGTGCAGCGTGCGGATCCTGAGAAATAAATATAAATACCGTCAAGAAGATGTGTAGAGGTTACTCTACGCACCTATGCTGCTTGCATCCTTTATATGTCGATCCTTCAAAGGGACCGGTCAGCAGGCCCGTGGGAGAAGAAACCTGAAATAAAAAGAAAAAGGTGAAAATTATGTGTGTCCGGGATTGGTCTAGCTGAACTGTAGATCCTGGGTTAGCTTCTTCCTCCGTCGAAGTCCATTGGGATTTTGAGTGTGTAATTATGTACACATGGTGCGAATGCCACTACTCCAACGGGACTGGGACGGACGACGAATTGTTAATCGAGCTCTTGACGAGTCGCGTTGTCCTGCTGCAGTGTAGTCCTGAACCTCTTGGTGGTATCCAGGGGCTTGGCAGCCGCACTGTGGTGCAACTTGAGAAGGTCGTTCTGTACCTCTGCTGCTAGGGCGGCGGTGTGCTCCTCTGTTCGGAGGGAGCGTTCCGTGTTGCCATTGACTATTATGACGCCGCGTGGACCGGGCATCTTGAGCTTGAGATAATCATAGTGTGGCACTGTGTTGAATCTAGCAAACGATGTTCGTCCGAGCAGTGCGTGGTAGCCGCTGCAGAAGGGGACGATGTCGAAGATTAACTCCTCGCTTCGGAAGTTGTACGGAGAACCGAAGACCACTTCCAGCGTGATTGAGCCCATACAGCGGGCCTCTACGCCTGGTATGACTCCTATGAAGGTAGTCTTTGTTGGTTTGATTCGTGAGGGGTCAATGCCCATCTTCCGCACTGTGTCTTGATAGAGCAGGTTGTGGCTGCTACCACCGTCCATCAGGACTCATGTCAGGTAAAACCCGTCAATAATTGGGTCAAGGACTAGTGAGGCTGAACCGCCGTGGCGGATACTAGTTGGGTGGTCTCGACGATCGAAGGTGATCGGGAACGACGACCACGGATTGAATTTTGGGGCGACTGGCTCTACCGCGTAGACGTCCCTAAGTGCTCGCTTATGCTCACTTTTAGGGATGTGTATAGCGTATATCATGCTCATCGTTTTGACTTGAGGGGGAAATTTCTTCTACCCCAGTTGTTCGCCGCCGGGGCTCTTCGTCCTTGTCCTCACTTTGTGATCCCTTTTCCTTGTTTTCGGCATTTAACTTGCCAGCCTGCTTGAAAACCCAACAATCCCTGTTGGTATGATTAGCTTGCTTATCCGGGGTGCCGTGTATCTGGCACGGACGGTCGAGTATGTGGTCCAGGCTGGAAGGTCCTTCGTTGTTCCTTTTGTAGGGCTTCTTTCGTTGGCCGGACTTGGAGCCAGTGAATCCGTCGTTGACCGTGGTGTCATTGGTGCTGTTGCCATTTCTTCAGCGTTTGTGTCTATTGCGCCGGAGCTTGCTAGTGCTATTCTTGGCCTCGGAGGGGCCTGTCTCACTGGCTGTGTTGTTACTACAGGCCATCCAACTGTCCTCTCCCGCGCAAAAGCGGGTCATGAGTGCCGTGAGGGCTGCCATGGACTTCGGCTTTTCTTAGCCGAGGTGGCGTGCTAGCCATTCATCACGGATGTTGTGTTTGAAGGCTGCTAAGGCCTCGGCATCCAGGCAGTCAACGATCTGGTTCTTTTTGGTTAGGAACCGAGTCCCGAATTTTTGGGCTGATTCTCCAGGTTGTTCAACTATGTGGCTTAAGTCATCGGCGTCTGGTGGCCGGACATAGGTTCCTTGGAAGTTGTCCAGGAAAGCTTCTTCCAAGTCCTCCCAGCTGCTGATCGAATTTTCAGGCAGGCTGTTAAGCCAGTGTTGTCGGTGTTCTGGGAACGGGGGTCCCCATACTTGCCTGTCTGCGGCCCGCGGCGTGGCTCAAAGGAGGCCCAGGACGGCCCATCTTCATTAACGCAAGCTCAAGACCCTCGCGAGGGGCCAAGCCTCATGAGGCGGGGCGACCGAGGAGCTTCCTCGAGCCTGGCCTCGTCGGGTTGGCTCATGAGGAGGCGGAGAGTTCAAGGCAGGGTACCTCGCGAGGTGCCCATGACGCATAAGCCATGGCGACCAAGGGCGCCCGATCGAGCGCCAGCCGCTGCAGCGTCCTCCTTCCCCTTTGGTGCAAAGGGAGCAAGCGCAGGCAAGAGCATCAAGCAAAGGCATCCGTTTCGGTGCAACAAGACCAAGACCAGCCCCAACGGCTGGAAGGGAGTCATCGTGGAGCCCAAGCAAGCGTCATCACCAGAGCCTTTGGCAGGCGAGGACCAACTTTAGTCAGGATAAGTGTACCCGCTATTCCCCTTTAAAATGGCCAATTGTTGGCGCCCTTCCCGCTCAATATTTGAGAAGAGGCCCAGGGCCTTCGCCTATAAATAGGAGTGGCCACACTCAGAGTAGGGGGGACGATCCGCATCCAGATCAGAGAGAGATAGAGACCCGATCCTCAAGCTAGAGCGACGGGACACCACCTGGCAGTTCATCACATCCACCAAGAACAGACCCTCGCGAGGCTGTTCTTCCCTGTACTGTTCCTCATCAGCCCAAGAGGCAATCCACCACACCACAAACTAGAGTAGGGTATTACACCACAACGGTGGCCCGAACTAGTATAAATCGCGCGTCTCTTGTGCTGTTCTTTTTAGTAGTTTAGGTCCCTGCGATTCAGCGAGGTACGAGACGGTGGAGGGTTGGATCTTCGCACAAGACCCCTGTGAGTTCGAACTCTTAAGGGTCTCGGCTGAACCCGAATCCGACATTTGGCGCGCCCGGTAAAGGTGCGCCGGAATCCACCTTCGCCACCTCGTGTCCCGTCGCGCCATCGCCACCACCATGTCCGGCAACCAAGCGGGCAACCTAGATCCTTAGGCGGCGTGGCCCGCCCGCGAGAGCTTCGCCTCGGGCGACCCGTGCCCGTGCAGCTCGCAGTCCATGAGCGCTGCAGGCCGCGGGCGATGCAGACAGGCTTCGACGGCTCTCATGCCGCGGCAGGCGCGGTCGGCAGCAAGGGCCTCCAATCACGCCGCGACCACATCACCGTACACCCGCCGGGAGCAGGCGAACTCAAGGGCCGCGCTCACAGTGGCCCGAGAGCTGCTGCAGTGCAGGCTGATGGAGAGCGGCGCGACGTCTTTGCTGGAGCGAGTGGCGGAGCTCTGGGCCGCCCGCCTCGAGGCTCACCCCTTCTGCACCCAACTTCCATCTCGGGCCAGGCGGCTCGCCGCAGGGGCTCCACAGCGTGCCGCGGGCTCCAAAGCTACTCCAACACCGGCGAAAGCTGCCGGCCGGGCGGCGTGAGGTTGCCCCGCCCGGCCCGCGGAGAAGAAGGACTCGACGTAACTCACGGCCCTGGTGGACCGCCGCGCCACCACCCCATGGTGGGCGCATCAAGCAGAGCAGCATGGCATGCTTAGCACTACGGCGTGGCCCTCGGGATGACGGCGCCAGAAGAATACGTGCCCCACATGATGGACCAAGGGCACCCGCATGAGGGAGAACAAGGCTCGCTCCTCAGCCCAAGCTGGGGGGACGAGGCACCGGAAGCTGAGCTCTTCCAGGAGCCTCGAGACGGTCCCACTGGTCACGCCGGGGGCGACGATTATCGGGTACCGCTACTTCCTCAAGAGCAAACATACGCTAACCATAGGTCGCAGGAGGTACAGGTCGCCACGATGAGCGGCTGCCCCGCTCCCGCAGTCTCCTACCCCTCGGGAGGGGGGCGCAGGGGGCTGCCGGAGAGGGGCAGAGATCCGACATCACCACCGCGGCATTCGGAGCAAGGCGTTCTCAGGAGGTAGGCCCTCTGCTGGGGAGGTGCCTCAGGGCCTGCCCCTGGCGGAGGACCCGTGGTCGTCGGGGGAACCGCTGGCGACCGCTCTACCCCATCGGCGGCGTCCTCATTTCCGATCGTTGTTGATGGCACTAGAGTGTGGTGCAAGGCGGGGCCCTCGTCTGGCGATATGAAGCAAGGCCGGTACCTGTGAAGAAGGCCCAGTGCCTGTGAAGCTCGCCGCCCCGTGACACTCTCACGTAATAATGATCGGGCTATACACGCCCGGAGTCTCAGGGTGCCGGCCTCGGGCCACAGGCTCCCTCCACGCCCGATGGCAGCACTTAGCTCTATTTGGTGAGAAGACGTCCAAGACTAGACTAGGTGCCGGACGCGGCTTTTCTTCTGCTTTCTTCGCCTTTCCATTTGATTGTCGCTTTCCCCCGCTGGATTTAAGTTGGATTTGAATTTGAGATTTGCGTGTGTTCGGGGAAGGGGTGCTTAGTCTCGTTCGAGCAAATCTCTCGCATTTCGGTTACAACTCTGCCTCAGCTGCCTCCCCTCGCGAGCCCCTCGCGAGCCGGGCCAGGCCTAGCTTGCGCAGCCCAGCCTGTCGCCGCCGCGTCCTCTCCGGAGGGTTTTTACTGCAGGTCCTACGGATTCGATCAGGAGACACTCAGATCGCCTCATCCTCCCACAAGCTATCTCAGGGCTCGTACGTACAAAGGTAAACCAGCCAACCAGCACGTCGCTTGGCCAACCACTTGGCGCGGGCGTATGGGCGATGTAACACCTGCTAATACGATGAACACAAGTTTTACATGAGGGGCTCCCCCTCCCAAAATGCTCTCACAGCCATCGAGGCCAAAACCTGAGTTCTATTCATGCGGGGTAGCGTAACAGGGACAATACATAATCAGTCGGATAAATCCCCCAATGCGTCCTCGAAGCACCTCCCGAGCCGTTCTTTGGCGTCGCTGGCCTCGCCGTCACAAGTCTGCGTGGTCGCCGGCGACGTCTGGGCCGTTCACCACGCCGCCCTCGGGCGGCCACGATCACGCCTGTCGTTGTCCGAAGCGAAGGCCGGACGAGGCATCCACATTGTCTTCCACCCGGTCGCCCGAGTCGCCCCGGACGGCTGGGAAGCTGAGGCGATCGCTGCGTCAAAATCAAAGTGGGGTCCATGTCACGGAGATGGTCAAGACACGAGAAAAGGCGCGCCCAAGCAGCGCGCGGCTCCTCTCCTCCACCAACCTATTGGCCCTGACCGACCGCGCCTCCAGCCGCGCCACCACGTCGGTGAAGAACTGAAGGTTGCCGGCGTAGTTAACCGCGTGCGGCTCGCCAACTGCCGCCTCGCAGATATTACCCAAGGCTGTGTTGGCTCTTTCCCGGAGCATGGCGAGCATGGGGCCATGCTCATGCTATAGGATTCGCCGCTGGCGCATCTCGTCCGCATTCTGGCGCGCGACGGCCTCAGCCTCCTCCACCCGTTGGCGAAGAAGGAGCGCCTCGGCCTGGCAGGTGGTGGACTCCCTCTGCGCCACCTTGAGCGCGGCCCGAAGAGCATCGGCCCGCCGCGTCGCCTCCTCCAGCTTGGCCCTCAAGGCAGTAGTCCTGCCCTCAGCCTCGGCCTTGATCAACCCCAGCCGCTCCTCAAACTCGCGCTCGAGGTTCAAGCGCGCCGCCGCCACTCGGCGTCCGACCTCCTCCAGGACACGGGCTTCCCGTACCGCGACCTCATCCTCTGCCCGTGTCGCCAAGCGCTCCCTTGTCTCCAAGTGCTCATACTCGCGCGCGCGTTCGGCGGCTCCAAGCGTCAGCGCCACCTCACGCTTCTGGAGCTCCGCCGGGTCGCCGGAGGCCACCTTCATCGACGCGAGGGCTGCCTCACGCAGCTCCACTTGCTCCTCTAGTGAGTGGCACCGGGCCAGGTTCCCGTGCCCGCTCCTCCGCCGCCTCTCGCCGCCTGTTAGCTGCCCGGGCCTCCTCGACAGCCCGAGAACAGGCCTCTCGAGAGGCTGCCAGCGACGCCTTGGCCTCTTCATCATCAAGATCGCGCCGGTGGCGCGCAAGGGCGGCAGCGCCCTCCAGCTCACTCCTCTCTGCGGCCAGGCGCAGGCCCTCGGCCTCAAGGCGCGCGTCTTCGTCAGCAAGCTCTTCACCCAGGAGGCTCACCGCATCAGCCGCCCTTCGAAGAAATCCTTGGCGAAGGGCGCGGCGGTCCCGGGCGCGCTCGAGCACATCCTCCACACCATCAACCGCCCCAGACAGGCGCCGGGAGCCACGAATCAGCACTCCCCCTCCGGGCAGGGGGCTGGCACCCTCGTGTGGCCGAACACGCCGCGCCCTTGAAGCCCGGCACAGGCCAGCCCATCCCCAGACGAGGGGCGCAGGAAGCGCCTCAGCCAATCGTCGTCCACGACCAGGCGAGAAGCCCACGGCAGGCTAGCTATGCCACGGGAAGGCTCGCGAGGAAGGATCGCGAGGAGCGTAGGGCCACGACGCGCCTCGGGACGGTTCGCCTCCCCGGTCGCCCTCACCACAAGGGCTCCACTGCTTGGAGCACTCAAGGATGGGGGAGGGAGCGACGCCGGGGGGGACGGCTCCTCACCCGTCTCCGTGAGCTCGGCAGGAAGGGGCCTGCAGGGCAAGGATCAGTACAAGCAGCAGAAGAATCAGGAGCTGGAGAAGGAGAAGGCTTACTCATCAGTGGTGAAGTACTTCCTGCGCTTCAAAGACGACAAGGGTAATCATCGCCCAGGCCTCCCTTCTCTTAGGAGGGCCTCAAAGTTCATCTGAAGCGACCCAAGATTTGAGCGCAGGGATCAGCCTGCGGCGAGGGAGGAGCATCAAGGCGACCCGCGTCAGGGGCGTCCGCCTGACGCGCGCTGCTGATCGCCTCACCAAGAGAAGCAGCAGGGGCCTCAGGGGTTCCATCCGCAAGCGCTGCGGGCGGCAGCCTGCCGCCCTCAGCCGCGGCGGCGTGAGCCTCGGGAGCTGCCCCCTCATGAGCGTCGCCCGGCACTGTCACCCCGGCGGGGGTCCCTTCGGCCTCTGGCGGCTCGTGCCTCCCTGCTCCGCCACTCGAGGAGGAGCCGCCTTGGCCGACTGGAAGGGATGTCACCATCACTGGATTCTCGCGAGGCCCCAGGAGACAAGCGGGGCGCGGCCCCCATTCATCAAAGATAGGCATCTGGTTCACAAAATCACCCCTGCTTCCGCGGAGGTACAGCAAGGCCCCTTCATGCCGGATGCCACGGGGTTGGGGTCGCCAA
Source organism: Aegilops bicornis (assembly GCA_021605145.1). Lineage (NCBI taxonomy): Eukaryota > Viridiplantae > Streptophyta > Magnoliopsida > Poales > Poaceae > Aegilops > Aegilops bicornis. The sequence continues at coordinate 286,489,984 of CM038671.1, forward strand.
CAGACCAGGAGCACTTTCCTTAGCGCTTCAGGCGTCAGGTCTTCTTCCTGGAGCCTCATACGATCACCAGGCCCGCTGAAGGCCCACATCCGGTGGGAATGGCGTTGGAGAGGAGCAATGCGGCGCATCAGGAACTCCTTCACCACCTTGGGCGTTGTTACCGCAAGCGACCTCAAGAACGCGAAGCGGCACCAGACAAAGATGAGCCGAGGGCTTGAAAGCGTCTCCTGGCCCCAGCCTGCATTGGGGACAGCAGGCGAGGTCGGCTCCGATAGCAGGGGGCTGGGCACCCCCACATCCACGTACAACCACCTCTCGCGTAACTCAGACGCGGGCGGAGGCAGGCTGAAATCAATCCCCGAGGCCGCTGTTGTCACATCCCTAGTTCTGGTACGACCTAGACTAGCTAGTCATGTGTGCATCATGTTTAAATTCCATTTAAGTTTGAAATGAGGATTTGTGAAACCCTCAGAATCATTTCTGGAAATGACCCGGATAAAAATTGCTTCAATTTGGCCCAAGAAAATGTTCCTGCTTTCTCTAAAAATATTGGTCGAGGTAAAATTCCATCCAATAGTTTTGGGAGCTCGTAAGTATTTATTTTGGCCATTTGAATTAATGCAATAAATATTTGCCTTGGATATATATATGTTATATATATAATATATGTCCAAAAATTATGCTAGTTATTGAGGAGTTCTCGAATAATATAAATAGCTCCTACAAAAATTGGCATAAGAAAATAAATTGATTTAGTAATTTTATTAAATCAAAACATATGTCGAGAAAAATAGAAAAGAAACAAAACCAGAAATACTTACTCATGCTCACCGAGGCTCCGGTAATCATGCGCCCTTTGGCCGGGCCCGGGTTCTGTTCTGGCCCAGCCCACCAGGGACATAGCCGTCTTCCTCCTCTTGCCAGTAGGCAGAGGGGAAGCGGTGCCCGGCACCGTGCGCTCCGGCACGCAGCTGCCTGCCTGGCGTCCTTCTCGCCGCCCTGGAGCGTCTGGACGACGCCACGCGCCCCCGAACCCTCTCACTCTCCCAATCCTCCCCTCTCCTCTCCCTCACTTTCTCGCGCGACGCCCGAACACCACCGTCGCCGTCGCACGCCGTTGTCACGCCACCGCCATGGACTCGCCTCCCCGACAAGTCCAAAAGCTCCGCGCCGTCTTCCTCGTCCTCGACGCCAAGCCACGCGCCTCAGGAGGCCCTGGAGCGCCGCCATCACCATCGTCTTCATCTCCGGCCACCCAAGATCGCCCTCGCCGTTCCGGTCGCGTTCGACCCTCCCCGAGCTCGCTGACGACGTCTACGGTCTCCCCGTGAGCTCTACTTCGTTATCCCCTCCTCCCCGTGCTCGTTTGCCCCGCCTAGCTAGCTCAGCTGCCGCGCCTGAGACCTCATCGCCGCCGGCCATGGTGCCACCGTGGCCACAGCTGCCACAGCTCGCAACCGAGCTCACCGCCGTTCTCAGTGCCCTCCCGCGCGTCGTTTGCACCCAATCGCAACCCCCCTAGTGCCCCGTAGCACCGAACCCGCATGCACCCGACTCCGGCCGCCGCCGCAGCTCTACTCCGGCGAGCTCCGCCGTTCCCACGGCCTCCCCTCGAAGCGGCTGGATGATGCGCCTGCACCTACCGCCTTGGCCTCCGTGCTAAATCGTGGCCTCCAGCTCGTTCCGGTGAACTTCCGCCGTGGCTCGAGGTCGTCAGCGAAACTCCGGCGGCCCGGCGTGGCGCGTGATTAGCTGCTAACCTGCCAATTAATCCACCCCTAAGCCATCGACTATGGGCCCCGGGGCTCGGTCAAACCTGGTCACTGGGTTAGACTTGGGTTTAGCTCGGTGTCACCGACGTGTGGCCCCCCACGCCAGTTTGACCCTCAGCCAGCCAGTTGACTTGCTGACGTCATGCTGACCTCAAGCTGACACAATAAATGATTTCTGGAATTAAAATAAATCAGGAAATTCCAGAAAATAGGCAAAACTTCAAAAATTCATATAAATTCAATCGTAGCTCAGATTGAAATAATTTATATATGAAAAATTATCAGAAAAATGCAATCTATCCATATGTACCAGTTTCATGCATGATAAAACAACTTATACCTGCTGTATAGGTGAAAACACATGAATGGCATTTATAAGAGCTTATTTTGGAGTTGCATTTGAACCTTTGGTTCAAATGGACTTCAACCTAATGAATGCTAGTTACATTAGCTCAAACAGCATCACATCTTCATGCCATGTTCATGCATCATATTGTTGCATATGCTTGTGTATTGATTGTTGGCACCGTTCCTTCTCGATAGGTCCTGCTCCGGAGACCGATCCAGTACTGTCGAGGAGCGGTGCCCCCTGTTGGTCTACCGAGCAAGCAAACCCCCTTGTTCATTCCGATACAATCCTACTATCTCGCTCCTGCTCTCAGTTATTGCATTAGGACAACAACGATTCATCTACTACTTTGTGTTGCGGTAGTTGAACCCATTCCTCTGCATGACATGTCATTGCCACAATAAATAGTTGAAACCCACTAGCATGTGTAGGAGTTGATTGAAGCCATTGTTGTGTTCCTACCATGCCATGTCTGCTATTGCTTAGAGTTTGTCAGGTATGATTCATTGGGAATGAATTGGAGTACAGTGCTCTATGTTCTGATGCTGAGAGTGAACGTGTGAACACGATTTGGTAAAAGTAGCGGTGAGAGGCCATGTAGGAGTACATGGTGGGTTGTCTCACTAGAACCGTCCTTAAGCACTGAGTTGTATGTACGTTGTCCAACGAATAGCTACTACCACACATTGGAATGCTTAAGTGCCCCTCTCGACTTATTAACCAACTTGATCTCTGTCCAGGAGTCGCAACTAGTTTCTGGTGTTTGTAGGTAGTGTTAGTAGTCTACCAAGTGGCACCCGGCCAGGTGGGCTTGGGACAGACTAGGCACAAGTGGCATGGTGTACCAAGCGTAGATCCATCCGGCTAGGTGGGCTTGGGAACCCTGCACACATCATTTGGGGCCGTGAGCAACACCCCGGCCGGATCTCCTTGCGGATGGAACCCGAATAGGCGATGAACCTGGATTAGAGTCTTGTGTGGTTAGTCAGGTCGTGGCCGACACCTGGCCAAAGCTTCCGCTTGAAGGTTGCCGAGGTACATGACGTGTACATGGTGATAAGTGGTGAGAGCGTGTGTGAAGAAGTACACCCCTGCAGGGTTAACATGATCTATTCGAATAGTCGGGTCCGCGGTTATGGACTTCTTGGATGCTTACGTTGTACATAGACAACATGAAGTGGATACTATAAAATGCTCAAGACAAGTGTGAGTGCTATGGATGGCCTTCTCGTATGGAGACGGGGATGAATCCATAGTAGTGTATTGATGTGGTGGTTAGTGGACTGCAGCGCATCATATCACCTCAAAGAAGTTCTGGTAGTCGTAGAACAGGATAGCCACAGAATCAAAGCTGGCTTGCTGCAACTAAACCCCACATTACCTTCTTGATATGAATGCATGTATAATAGGATCTGATGTAAGTCTTGCTGAGTACCTTTGTACTCACGTTGCTTTATTTATGTTTTTGCAGCGGAGACTTCGGTCTTACTAGTGGTTCCGCTTGGACTTCGACAAGTATCTTGTTACCTCAGCTACGATCTTGTACCCTTGGGAGGGTCTTATAGATAGTCAGGCTTCTCAGCCTTTTTCTTTTGTAGTTGTCTGTACTCAGACATGTAATTCTTCCGCTTGTTGCTTGTATGCTCTGTATGATGGGTCATGTGACCCCTGTTTGTACTTAATGCTATGTGGCTCTTCTGAGCCTTTATCTATATGAGTTTGCGTTATGTTGTGATGCCATGTTGTACAGCACATACTTGCATGTTATGCGTACGTGTAATGTGTATTGCTATGTGTGGGATCCGACAACCTAGTTGTCTATCCTTGGTAGCCTCTCTTATGGGGAAATGTAGTCTAGTGCTTCCACCGAGCCATGGTAGTCCGCTTCTGACCGGTTTCGGAGTCCTGCTAGCCCAGCACTACTGCTCCGGAACACTTGACTGGCCGGCATGTGATTCACTTTGTTCATGTGTCTGTCCCTTCGGGGAAATGTCACGCGGTGACATCCGGAGTCCTGCCTAGCCTGCTACAGCCCGGGTTCCCGGAGTCCTGTTAGCCCAGTGCTACAGCCCGGATTCGCACGCTGCTGACCGACATGTTCGATGTTGATTCATGTATGCATGTCCCCATAGGTTAGTGCCACTTTGGGTTCACGACTAGTCATGTCGGCCCGGGTTCTCATCATATGGATGCTAGCGGCACTATCATATACGTGAGCCAAAAGCAAACGGTCCGGGCCATGGTAAGGCGACACATTGGGAATACCGTGCGTGAGGCCGCAAAGTGATATGATGTGTTACATGCTAGATCGGTGTGACCTAGGATCGGGTCCCGACAGCTTTGGTATCGAGCCTGTTGCTGTGGGATTACCAAGCGAACCTGGTCGAAGTTGAGTCTAGAAATTCTTTAGTTATGTAAGGGAATTGATTGTGGGAAGGAACGTAAGGCTCTTTTTACTCCTTGTATCTCATGGCCTTCTGATCTGAGTCATCCTACCTTTCCTACGGGGTTAAGGAACTAGGCTTTCTCTTCCGTCTATCATGATCACGTGTTACTACTCCGTAGTCCCATAGGATTGGATGATCGAGTCATACCCCGATTTTCGAGTACTTCCGGTGCAGTCTGTTTAGTATTATCCCAGAACCTTTGAGTGGTGATGTTGAGTTGTTGTACTACCCCATTTTGGCAGGATGTCTCATTCTAAGCATTTTACTGCCGTTATGCTGTCGGAATTGCCCCAGGAGTTCGAGAGTTACTAATTTCTTTGTCCTACATTTTACAGTCTGTAGTTGATGTTGATTATGTCCTTGGTTTCGTTTCTCAGGATGTCATCAGTTAAGCGAAGTTCTGTTGCTCGTAGCCAGAACCATGGAGATGGTAGGGATGAGGATCCTCCCGACCAGCCTTCATTGGTAGAGTTCATGTTAGAGATGGAGAGAAACAAGCGTGAGTCTAACCGCTTGTTGGCACGTATCGAGGAGAACACTACACATCAGTTCAAAGGGTCTCAGAACCATTCATGACTTCATTCGCTTGCACCCACCTACCTTTCATCATTCCTTGAGCCACTCGATGCGGATGACCGCTCCGTAGTATCACACGCAAGCTCCGTTCTGCGAACGTAGCTGAAAGTGACAAGGTCACCTATACCGCATATCATCTGGAGGTCCTGCTAGTCTTTGGTGGCAGAACTATGAGGCTATGCTTCCAGCTGGTCAGATTCCTACCAGGAGAGATTTCACCGAGGCTTTTCGCGAGCATCACATTCCTGAAGCCCTCATCAATCGCAAGAGAGAAGAGTTCTGTAGTTTCACCCAGGGTAAGATGGCTGTTGATGCTTATAGCAGAGAGTTTGAGAACCTTGCCCGCTATGCTACAGAAGAGGTGTCCACGGACGCCAAGAAGCGAGCTAGGTTCGGAAGGGTCTCAACCCCAAGTTGCGTCGTGATCTCCACTTGCACCATTGCAATACATTCCGTGCTCTTGTGAACAAGGCCATTAACGCAGAGACAGCTCAGCTCACTTACGAGGAGTCTCGTAAGCACACCGTGAGTTGGGATCTTCTTCCTGTTCGGGCTCACGAGCGCCCGGATTTGGGTTCCAAACTCCGCTCTTCCTCCTGGATATACACCGACGCCATCTTATGTGGCGCCTCACCCGGTTCACTTATGTGCACCACCCAGGCCTATTGGTGGACCACTGCCAATACGGGTCCACGTCCTACCTCCAAGATTTGTTACAAGTGCGGAGAGCCAGGCCACATTGCCCGTATCTGTACTCAGACCAGAGTTGCTCCACCCCAGCCCGAGAAGTTTGTTGGCCGCGGTAGTAAGCCATCACGCAAGATGATCAGTGCCAATTCAGCTCCCACTGAACATGGTCGTGTGCATCACGTCTCAGCTACAGACGCTCATGATGATCCAGATGTTGTTCTTGGTACACTCCTTGTCAACTGTCATCCAGCTTCGGTTCTATTCGATCTTTGGAGCATCTCATTCCTTCATTTCTGAAAGCTATGCCCGCTTGCACGACATGTCATTTTGTGATATGCCCTCCCGCTACTCATTCAAACTCCACGGATCCAAATGGCAAACTTCTTGTGTAAGCCATGGTAACGAAATCCTTGTTGATGCACTTGTATTCCTTGCCTCACTTATAGCCCTCAAGTCTTCGGATATTAACATCATCTTGGGTATGGAATGGATGACAGCTCATCATGCCAAGATTGATTGTTACACCAGGTCTGTTCAGCTCACACACCCCTCTGGCAAGATAGTCACTGTCTCCCCTAGAGTTGCAAAGCGTCAGCTCTATTCTCTTAATGCCAACCCTCTTCTAGATCTTGAAGATATCCCGGTAGTCCGTGACTTTCCGGATGTCTTTCCAGAGGAACTGCCAGGTATTCCACGGCGGGGATGTAGAGTTAAATCATAGATCTTATCCCAGGAACAGCTCCAATCTCTAGGAGACCTTATAAGATGGCACCCTTAGAACTAGCCGAGCTTAAGAAACAACTTGATTAGTCCTTGCAAAAGGGTTTCATCCGTCCTAGTTCTTCTCCTTGGGCTTGCCCCGTCCTCTTTGTCAAGAAGAAGGATGGTACGGATCGGATGGTTGTAGATTATCGTCCCGTTAACTTGGTCACGATAAAGAACAAATATCCGCTCCCCAGGATCAACGACCTGTATGATCAGCTCGCTGGATCCTCAGTCTTCTCCAAGATGGATTTGAGGATAGGCTACCAACAAATCAAAATCAGAAATGGAGACATTCCTAAGACGGCCTTTGTCACTCGTTATGGCCAGTACGAGTACACCATCATGTCCTTTGGTCTAACCAACGCTCCAACCACATTCTCCCGCTTGATGAACTCGATATTCATGGAGTACTTAGATAAATTCGTCGTGGTTTATCTCGATGATATTCTTATTTACTCGAAGAACGAGGAAGAGCATGCCGAACATCTTAGACTTGTTTTAGAAAAACTCAGAGAGCACCGCCTTTATGCCAAGTTCTCCAAGTGTGAATTTTGGTTGCCAGAAGTGACCTACCTAGGCCACGTAATCTCTGGTAAGGGCATTGCTGTCAATCCCGAGAGAGTTAAGGCCGTTCTTGATTGGACTCCACCTGAAATAGTTAAACAAGTTAGGAGTTTCCTTGGTGTAGCCAGCTATTGTCGCCGCTTTGTAGAAAACTTCTCCAAAGTAGCTAAACCCCTCACGGAACTTCTCAAGAAAGATAAAAATTTGAGTGGTCCCCACAGTGTGAGTACAGTTTTCGAGGCCGAAAAGGCGCTGACTTCTGCTCCCATACTTGTGCCACCGGATTTCACGAAGGACTTTGTTATCTCTTGTGGCGCCTCACGACAGGGTCTAGGTTGCATTCTTATGCAGGATCGTCATGTGATTGCCTATGCATCTCGTGATTTGCATCCACATGAGGAGAATTATCCTACACATGATCTAGAGCTTGCAGCCGTAGTCTATGCACTCAAGACCTGGCGACATTACCTTGTTGGTAAACGTTGCGAGATCTACACCGATCACCAGAGTCTCAAGTATATCTTCACCCAACCAGATTTGAACCTTAGGCAAAGACGATGGTCGGAGTTGATCTCAGATTATGATCTAGGGATTACCTACACCCCAGGCAAAGCCAATGTCATGGCTGATGCGCTAAGTCGTAAATCCTATTGCAACAATCTCGTGTTGCGGCGAGGTCAACCACTTCTCCATGAGGAACTCTGTAAGCTTAACCTTCACATTGCTCCTCACTGATTCCTTTCTACCTTGGTGGCGAAACCTACCCTTGAGGATCAGATCATTTCTGACCAGAAGTTTGATAGGGGTGTTATCCGCATCAAGAGAAACATTAAGAAGGGAGTTGGTGGATGTTTCTCTATGGATGATCGTGGTGTTGTTTTCTTTGAGAATCGCTTGGTGGTTCCCAAGAATCAACATCTGCGAAAATTGATTCTTAAGGAGGCGCATGAATCTCCTCTCACAATTCATCCCGGTAGTACTAAGATGTATCAGGACCTACGCCAGAGGTTCTGGTGGACTAGGATGAAGAGAGAGATCGCCAACTTCGTTGCCAATTGTGACGTTTGTCGTCGTGTTAAGGCAGAGCATCAAAGGCCTGCTGGCACTCTTCAGCCTTTAGCTATTCCTGAATGGAAATGGGATAAAGTTGGTATGGACTTCATCACCGGCTTTCCCAAGACCAAGAGAGGGAATAATGCTATCTTCGTAGTCGTTGATCGTCTTTCCAAAGTGGCTCACTTCCTTCCTGTTCGAGAGTATCACGCTAGTCAGCTCGTGACTTATATATTCTCGAATAGTATCCCTTCATGGTGTTTCACTAGAGATCAATTCAGACCGTGGCGGTCTTTTCACTTCTCATTTTACGGGAGAGTTTCCAAACTGCCATGGGAACCCATCTTTTCTTGATGCCGCTTTCCACCCTCGATCGGTGGTCGGTGGAAAGGGTCAACCAAATTCTCGAAGACATGCTTAGAGCCTCGTTATCTCATTCGGTATGGATTGGGAGAAATGTCTTCCTTTTGCCGAGTTTGCTTATAACAATAGCTATCAATCCGGTCTCAAGAAAGCTCCTTTTGAGATTCTCTATGGACGAAGATGTCGAACACCTTTAAACTGGTGAAACCGGTGAAAGACAATTCTTTGGACGGACATGATCCAGGAGGCAGAAGAGCAAGTTCGCATCATTCGTGAGAATTTGAAAACAGCCCAATCTCGTCAAAAGAGCCAGTATGACCGTCGTCATAAGGAAGTGGCTTATGAATTTGGCGACAAGGCTTACCTTCGGGTTACTCCTCTAAAGGGTACCCATCGATTCGGTATCAAGGGCAAGTTGGCTCCTCGTTACATTGGTCCCTTTCGCATTCTCGCTAAACGAGGAGAGGTTGCCTACCAGTTGGAACTACCTCCACATCTTTCCAGATTGCATGATGTCTTCCACGTCTCTCAACTCAGGCATTGCTTCTCGGATCCTATCCGCGAAGTGGACCACGAAACGCTTGATCTCCAAGATAACCTCACATATCGAGAGTATCCGGTTCACATTCTTGATCAAGCAGAGCGTGTTACTTGACGTCAGAACATCAAGTTTCTCAAGGTTCAGTGGTCTCATCATTCCGAGAGAGAAGCTACTTGGGAGCGAGAAGATCGTCTTCATTTGGAGTACCCCACTTTCTTTCCGTCGACCCACGAATCTCGGGACGAGATTCTTTCAAGTGAGGCGAGTTGTCACATCCCTAGTTACGGTATGACCTAGACTAGCTAGTCATGTGTGCATCATGTTTAAATTCCATTTAAGTTTGAAATGAGGATTTGTGAAACCCTCAGAATCATTTCTGGAAATGACCCGGATAAAAATTGCTTCAATTTGGCCCAAGAAAATGTTCCTGTTTTCTCTAAAAATATTGGTCAGAGGTAAAATTCCATCCAATATTTTTGGGAGCTCAGAAGTATTTATTTTTGGCCATTTGAATTAATGCAGTAAATATTTGCCTTGGATATATATATGTTATATATATAATATATGTCCAAAAATTATGCTAGTTGTTGAGGAGTTCTGGAATAATATAAATAGCTCCTACAAAAATTGGCATAAGAAAATAAATTGATTTAGTAATTTTATTAAATCAAAACATATGTCAGAAAAATAGAAAAGAAACAAAACCAGAAATACTTACATGTGCTCACACGAGGCTGGCCTTTATGCGGCCCACCGGCCGCCCGGTTACGTTTCGCCCAGCCCACCGAGGCATAGACGTCTTCCTTCTCTTGCCGGTAAGCGAGAGGGAAGAGGTCCCCGGCGCCCGTCGTGCTTAAGACGTAGCTGCCTACACTGGCGTCCTTCGCCGCCACAGGCGTCTGGATGACGCCACGCGCCCGGACCCTCTCACTCTCCCCAATCCTCCCTCTCCTCTCCCTCGCTTTCTCATGCGGCCTTGAACAACACCGTCGTCGTCGCATGCCGTTCTTGCAGCGCCACCGCCCGCGGACTCGCCTCCCGACAAGTCCAAAAGCTCTGCGTCGTCTTCCTCGTCCTCGGCGCAAAAGCCACGCAGCGCCTCGGGAGGCCACGAGCGCCGCCATCGCCATCGTCTTCATCTCTAGCCACCCGAGATCGCCCTCGCCCGTTCGGTCGCGTTAAACCCTCCCGAGCTTCGGCTGGCGACGTCTACGGTCTCCCCGTGAGCTCTACTTCGTTATCCCTCCTCCCGTGCTCGTTTGCCCGCTAGCTAGCTCACCGCCGCACTGAGACCTCATCGCCGCCGGCCGTGGTGCCACCGTGGCCACAGCTGCCACAGCTCGCAACCGAGCTCACCGCCGTTCTAAGTGCCCTCCCGCGCGTCGTTTGCACCCAATCGCAACCCCCCTAGTGCCCCGTAGCACCTAACCCACACGCACCCGACTCCGGCCGCCGCCGCAGCTCTGCTCCGGCGAGCTCCGCCGTTCCCACGGCCTCCCGGCCTTGGTGGATGCGCCTGCACTGCAGGCTACCGGTGGCCTCCGTGTGCCAAAGCGTGGCCTCCAGCTGCTCCGGCAAACTTCCGCCGTGGCTTGAGGTTGTCGCCGGTGAAACTCCGGCGGATCGACGTGGCGCGTGATTAGCTGCTAATCGCCACTTAATCCACCCCTAAGCCATCGACTATGGGCCCCGAGCTCGGTCGAACCACAGTCACTGGGTTAGACTTGGGTTTAGCCCGGTGTCAGCGACGTGTGGCCCCACACGCCAGGTTTGACCCCGCCAGTCAAGAATTGACTTGCTGACGTCATGCTGACCTCAAGTCGACACAATAAATGATTTACGGAATTAAAATAAATCAGGAAATTCCGGAAAATAGCCAAAACTTCAAAATTTCATATAAATTCAACCGTAGCTCAGATTGAAATAATTTATATATGAAAATTATCAGAAAAATGCAATCTATCCATATGTACCAGTTTCATGCATGATAAAACAACTTATACCTGCTGTATAGGTGAAAACACATGAATGGCATTTATAAGAGCTTATTTTGGAGTTGCATTTGAACCTTTGGTTCAAATGGACTTCAACCTAATGAATGCTAGTTACATTAGCTCAAACAGCATCACATCTTCATGCCATGTTCATGCATCATATTGTTGCATATGCTTGTGTATTGATTGTTGGCACCGTTCCTTCTCGATAGGTCCTGCTCCGGAGACCGATCCAGAGTACCTGTCTGAGGAGCAGTGCCCCCCTGTTGGTCTACCAGGCAAGCAAACCCCCTTGTTCATTCCGATACAATCCTACTCTCTCGCTCCTGCTCTCCTTTATTGCATTAGGACAACAACAATTCATACGCTACTTTGTGCTTTGCGGTAGTTGAACCCATTCCTCTGCATGACCTGTCATTGCCACAGTAAATAGTTGAAACACACTAGCATGTGTAGGAGTTGATTGAAGCCATTGTTGTGTTCCTACCATGCCATGCCTGCTATTGCTTAGAGTTTGTCAGGTCTGATTCATTGGGAATGAATTGGAGTACAGTGCTCTATGTTCTGATGCTGAGAGTGAACGTGTGAACACGATTTGGTAAAGGTAGCGGTGAGAGGCCATGTAGGAGTACATGGTGGGTTGTCTCCTTTGGAACCGTCCTTAAGCACTGAGTTCTATGTATGTTGTCCAATGACTAGCTACTACCACACATTGGAATGCTTAAGTGCCCCTCTCGACTTATTAACCAACTTGACCTCTGTCCAAGAGTCGCAACTAGTTTCTGGTGTTTGTAGGTAGTGTTAGTAGTCTACCAAGTGGCACCCGGCCAGGTGGTCTTGGGACAGACTAGGCACAAGTGGCACGGTGTACCAAGCGTAGATCCATCCGGCGAGGTGGGCTTGGGAACCCTGCACACATCATTTGGGGCCGTGGCGACACCCGGCGGATCTCCTTGCGGATGGAACCCGAATAGGCGATGAACACGGATTAGAGTCTTGTGTGGTTAGTCGTGTCGTGGCCGACACCCTCGCCAAAGCTTCCGCTTGAAGGTTGCCGAGGTACATGACGTGTACATGGTGATAAGTGGTGAGAGCGTGTGTGAAGAAGTACACCCTGCAGGGTTAACATGATCTATTCGAATAGCCGGGTCCGCGGTTATGGACTTCTTGGATGCTTACGTGGTAAATAGACAACTTGAAGTGGATACTATAAAATGCTCAAGACAAGTGTGAGTGCTATGGATGGCCTTCTCTTATGGAGACGGGGATGAATCCATAGTAGTGTATTGATGTGGTGGTTAGTGGACTCGTATGCGCCATATCACCTCAAAGAAGTTCTGGTAGTCGTAGAACAGGATAGCCACAGAGTCAAAGCTGGCTTGCTGCAACTAAACCCCACATTACCTTCTTGATACGAATGCATGTATAATAGGATCTGATGTAAGTCTTGCTGAGTACCTTTGTACTCACGTTGCTTTATTTATGTTTTTGCAGCGGAGACTTCGGTCTTACTAGTGGTTCCGCTTGTACTTCGACGAGTAGCTTGTTACCTCAGCTACGATCTTGTACCCTTGGGAGGGTCTATAGATAGTCAGGCTTCTCAGCCTTTTTCTTTTATAGTTGTCTGTACTCAGACATGTAATGCTTCCGCTTGTTGCTTGTATGCTCTGTATGATGGGTCATGTGACCCCTGTTTGTACTTAATGCTATGTGGCTCTTCTGAGCCTTTATCTGTATGAGTTTGCGTTATGTTGTGATGCCATGTTGTACAGCACATACTTGCATGTTATGCGTACGTGTAACGTGTATTGCTATGTGTGGGATCCGACAACCTAGTTGTCTATCCTTGGTAGCCTCTCTTATGGGGAAATGTAGTCTAGTGCTTCCACCGAGCCATGGTAGTCCGCTACAGCCCGGTTTACCGGAGTCCTGCTAGCCCAGCACTACTGCTCCGGAACACTTGACTGGCCGGCATGTGATTCACTTCGCTCGTGGTTCGTCTCTTCGGGAAATGTCACGCGGTGACATCCGGAGTCCTGCCTAGCCTGCTACAGCCCGGGTTGTCGGAGTTCTGTTAGCCCAGTGCTACAGCCCGGATTCGCACGCTGCTGACCGACATGTTCGATGTTGATTCATGTATGCCTGTCCCCATAGGTTAGTGCCACTTTGGGTTCACGACTAGTCATGTCGGCCCGGGTTCTCTGTCATATGGATGCTAGCGGCACTATCATATACGTGAGCCAAAAGGCGCAAACGGTCCCGGGCCATGGTAAGGCGACACCCGTGGGAATACCGTCCGTGAGGCCGCAAAGTGATATGATGTGTTACATGCTAGATCAGTGTGACCTAGGATCGGGGTCTTGACAGCTGTCTCGGGCGCGGCGACGAAGCTCACGCACGCCGAGCATTGGGTGGGGTCAACAAGGCGCAGAGAAAAGAAGTGGCGCAGCAAGGCAACCAAAGGAAGGATGCCCATCATTGCTTCGCAAACAAAGGCGAAGACCGAGAGGAGAGTGATGGACTCGGGACCCAGATGCATCATGTGGATCTGATAGTGGGAAAGCACGGCATTGAAGAAATCAGAAAAGGGGGGAACCAGCCCGCCACGAGCGTCGACAAAATACCGGACCTCGGTGACTATCCTGTCGTTGGTGAAGTGGGGGGCCAGGCTGGGCCGTCGTCCTCCCGCATTCGTTGAAGGAGGTGGCGAGCCGAACTGACCTTGCCCAAGCCCTCTAGATTGAGTATGATCAACGGGTCGACGGCGGAGGGCTGCCATGGCGGCGAGCGAGGCGGAGGCACAGGTTTCTTCCCTTTCCCCTTCTTCGTCGGAGCCATGGCGATTGAAAGGGGGGAGATTCGAGATTGGATTGAAAATGGAAGCTGGAGTTGGAGAGAGGGAAGGACAGGGGCGCACAAGTAGCAGAGAGGAGAACGGATGTGTACAGCAGCGTGTCCGCCTAGCAAGGCACGAAATAAGGAGGCGTGGGAGAACAGTGCCGCCCACGTCCAATCAACCGTCACGCGTCGCCCAAGGCCGCAGGCTGTTAGGGCCCGCGACGCTTCGCACTTGCCCTTTCGCCTCTCTGCTCGGCCATGTTTGGGCGCGCCGTGGGACCGGGGGCTACTGTCGGCGTTCTGGGAACGGGGGTCCCAAGACTTGCCTGCGGCCATGCGGGCGTGGCTCAAAGGAGGCCAGGATGGCCCATCTTCATTAACGCAGCTCAAGACCCTCGCGAGGGGCCAAGCCTCATGAGGCGGATGACCAGGAGCTTCTCGAGCACGGCCTCGTCGGGTTGGCTCATGAGGAGGCGGAGAGTTCAAGGCAGGGTATCTCGCAAGGTGCCCATGGCGCAAGCCATGACGACCAAGGGCGCCGATCGAGGCGCCCGCCAGCGTCCTCCTTTCCTCTTTGGTGCAAAGGGAGCAAGTGCAGGCAAGAGCATCAAGCAAAGGCATCCGTTTCAGTGCAACAAGACCAAGACCAGCCCCAACGGCTGGAAGGGAGTCATCGTGGAGCCCAAGCAGGCGTCATCACCAGAGCCTTTGGCAGGCGAGGACCAACTTTAGTCAGGATAAGTGTACCCGCTGCTCCCCTTTAAAATGGCCAATTGTTGGTGCCCTTCCCGCTCAATATTTGGGAAGAGGCCCAGGGCCTTCGCCTATAAATAGGAGTGGCCACACTCAGAGTAGGGGGGGACGATCCGCATCCAGATCAGAGAGAGATAGAGACCCGACCCTCAAGCTAGAGCGACGGGACACCACCTGGCAGTTCATCACATCCACCAAGAACAGACCCTCGCGAGGTTGTTCTTCCCTGTATTGTTCCTCATCAGCCTAAGAGGCAATCCACCACACCACAAACTAGAGTAGGGTATTACACCACAACGGTGGCCCGAACTAGTATAAATCGCGCGTCTCTTGTGCTGCTCTTTTTAGTAGTTTAGGTCCCTGCGATTCGGCGAGGTATGAGACGGTGGAGGGTTGGATCTTCGCGCGCACCCCAGAGTTCAAACCTTAAGGGTCTGCCAGAACCCGAAATCCGACAAGTGTCGAGCTGGCCCTTTGAGCTTTAGTGGGAGGTATTTAATGGCATGGAGGTCATCTCCTCGAGCCATATGGATATGGAGAATGAAATCCTCGATCCATACTGCGGGATCTGTTGTGTCGTCGTATGATTCGATATTGACGGGCTTGAACCCCTCGGGGAATTCATGATCCATTACTTCATCTGTGAAGCAGAGAGGGTGTTCAGCGCCTCTGTACTGGGCCGCGTCGCGGCGTAGCTCTGATGGAGTTCATCTGCGGCATTAATCCCGGGCGTGGCTAGGTTTGTCACGTCTGAATAGGTATCCGTCGTCGTGCCTCGAGGCACGACCTCGCGATCCGTAGATCGACCTTGTATGTCCTGCTCTACTGTCCAGTTCCTACCGGAGATCATATGTATGGTCAAGAGCTGGTATGTCCCTGTTTTTGCGAGGCGGTTGGGCGGGCTGCTGTTCGGCCTGAGTTGCCGTTTTATCCCAACCGCGGGGTGGCTGGTCCGCCGCTCTATCCCGACCACATGGTGGTCGGTCCACGTTGCGCGAGGGAGGTATGGGATCTGGTGCCTCCTCATCGAACTGAGGTAGCAGTCTGCATTTTGGGTAGCTCTTGGCTGGGTGCTTGAGGCCGTATTCTTCAGCTGTCAGGACATCAGTCCATCTGTCAACGAGCAGATCTTGTTCGGCTTGAAGCTGCTGTTATTTCTTTTTCAGGCTCCTTGCAGCGGCTATGAGCTGAAGCTTAAAGCGCTCCTGCTCTAGAGGATCCTCAGGCACGATGAAGTATTTGTTGCCGAGGCTTTTCTCCTCCTCGGAGGGTGCACGGTAACTATTGTCCTCCGAGTCATCTTCTACGGCCTATTCATCGGGGTTATCTTGCCCGTTGTCGTTTTCTTCCTGTTCGGATGTAGCTCCGACAGGGTCTTCGTTGTTTTCGGCATCGCCTGGAGTGATTTTTCTCCGGTGCCAGTGTTGCCATATTTTGAGCGTCGAGGCGTAGAGCGGCGTTTGGCGCGCCGGCGTTTGGACAGCGTCGCGGAAGGCTTATTCGCGTCTGGCTCTTCTTTGTCATCGCCAGATTCTTTAGGTGTATCAACCATGTACACGTCGTACGAAGAGGTGGCCGTCCAGCATCTAGTAAATGGCGGGTCTTGGCCTTGCTCCTTGTTGGCATCATCGTCCGTATCTTCGATGTCTTCAGAGCCATAGTCAAGCACGTCGGTTAAGTCATTGACGGTGGCTATGAAGTGGGTGGCGGGTGGGAAGAAAAATTCCTCGTCATCCGCCTCTAATTCGAACCGAACATAGCTCGGCTGTGAGTCCTGCTCCAAGGATAAGTTCTTTAAAGAATTTAGCACGTCACCAAAAGGTGAGTTCTGGAAGAAGGCTGCAGCGCCAAATTCGAAAATCGATAACCGATCCAGCTCAGTGTCCGCAGGCGCACCTGATCCGGAACATGTAGCCGGAAACGAGTCTGGAGTTCCATTGACGCAAGTATTGCAGGATGTCGAGTCCGTGTGCGGCTCCAACGCCATGGACTTTGTGACCTCGGAGGGCACAATCTGCTTCGATTCTGAGGCTGTCGCAGCAACAAGATCCATCTCCTGGATGTGATCCGATGACAGATTTAAGTCATGTTCATCGGAGAGAGGGGGAGCGACTGCCGCAGTCTCGAATACATCAAAGATCAAGTCTCCACGGGTATCCGCGATGTAGTTCAAGCTTCCAAATTTGACCTGATGGCCAGGGGCGTGGCTATCGACCTGCTCCAGATTGCCAAGCGAGTTGGTTCGCAGTACGAAGTCGCCGAACACAAAGGTTTGTCCGCGGAGGAAGGTTTCTCCCTGAACGGCGCCATTACTGACGATCGAAGTGGCCATCGAGTCCTTTGACGACAGCATAGTGGAACTCTCAATGAAAGCACCAATATCAGTGTCAAAACCAGCGGATCTCGGGTAGGGGTTCCCGAACTGTGCATCTAGGATCGATGGTAACAGGAGACGGGGGACACGATGTTTACCCAGGTTCGGGCCCTCTCTATGGAGGTAATACCCTACTTCCTGCTTGATTGATCTTGATGAATATTAGTGTTATAAGAGTTGATCTACCACGAGATCATAATGGCTAAACCCTAAAAGCCTAGACTATGTGAATATGGTAATGAATGTCATATCCGGACTATGCTCTCCGGTTTATATAGACACCGGAGAGATCTAGGGTTACATGGAGTCGGTTACATAAGAAGGAATCTTCACAGCTGGTCGCCTAGCTTGCCTTCCACGCCAAGGAGAGTAAAATTCAGACACGGGTTTAGTCTTCGGCCTTCGTATCTTCATAGCCCATCAGTCCGGCCCAATGAATAACAGGTCAGACGCCCGAGGACCCCTTAGTCCAGGACTCTCTCAATCTTCACCAGCAAACACTCAAGCCCCTCGCGAGGGGGCGAGCCTCGCGAGGCAGACGACACAAGACCTCTTCAGGAGCGGCCTCACTAGGCCGGCTCGCGAGGAGTGGAGAGATCAAGGCGGGGGCACCTCGTGAGGTTCCCATGACATCAACCGTGACGACTAAGGCCAAGCGGGCACCAGCGGGCGCAGAGTACCCGTTGCCTCTTTGGTGCTAAAGGGGCAAGCGCAGGCGAGGATCCTGAGGCATCAGGCAAAGTTTTCCATATCGGTGCAACAAGACCAAGACCAGCAAGACGGCAGGACGGAGGTCACCGCGGAGCCCATGGCGGCGTCACCACCAGAGCCTTTGGCAGGCGAAGACCACTGTTGGTGTCAAAACCGGCGGATCTCGGGTAGGGGGTCCCGAACTGTGCGTCTAGGCGGATGGTAACAGGAGACAAGGGACACGATGTTTTTACCCAGGTTCGAGCCCTCTCGATGGAGGTAAAACCCTACTCCTGCTTGATTAATATTGATGATATGGGTAGTAGAGTAGATCTACCATGAGATCAGAGAGGCTAAACCCTAGAAGCTAGCCTATGGTATGATTGTTTTCGTCCTACGGACTAAAACCCTCCGGTTTATATAGACACCGGAGATGGCTAGGGTTACACAGAGTCGGTTACAATGGGAGGAGATCTACATATCCGTATCGCCAAGCTTGCCTTCCACGCCAAGGAAAGTCCCATCCGGACACGGGACGAAGTCTTCAATCTTGTATCTTCATAGTCCAGGAGTCCGGCCAACGGTTATAGTCCGGCTATCCGGACATCCCTAATCCAGGACTCCCTCAGTAGCCCCTGAACCAGGCTTCAATGACGACGAGTCCGGCGCGTAGATTGTCTTCGGCATTGCAAGGCGGGTTCCTCCTCCGAATACTTCATAGAAGATTTTGAACACAAGGATAGTGTCCGGCTCTGCAAAATAAGTTCCACATACCACCGTAGAGAGAATAATATTTACACAAATCCAACCTGCTGACGTATTCCGCAGCGTGACATCACACCACGTCCAAGCCTTTATTGAATCATTTTCTTGTCCCACCTCAAGCGCATTTAGCGAGGCGGTTTCCTTGGCACGTCTTGTCGAGCGGAGATCGTGTCCCCTTATTCCGGATTCTCATCAATACGGGCGTGGGTTACCCAACCGTGCCATTATTTACGGCGCTTGGGGGATAAGCGAGTTTTACCAGGCTGGTGGGGGCACATAGTTTCGTCCGCCCATATAAGGGGATAAGGATCCACCTTTTTCATCTACGCCTTCTTCCTCCTTTGCTTATCCATTTGCACACTCGAGCTCCAGCGCCCAAGTCCGCACACCCCACCTCAACCTTCTCCAGCCATGTCCGGAGCGGGAGGCAAGTGGATGGTCTCCTCCGTCACGGAGGGACACATCAAGAAGCTGAGGAAAGCCAGATTCTTGTCCAATGACATCGCCAAGACCGGCTCCCAGTCGAGGGGCAGCTCATCCACACCCCCATGACCCATGAGAGGGTGGTGTTCCTCATCCATTTCCTCCGCGGACTAGGCTTCCCACTCCACCCGTTTGTCCGGGGGCTGATGTTCTACTACGGCCTGGATTTCCACGATCTGGCCCCGAGCTTCATCCTCAACATCTCAGCGTTCATTGTCGTGTGCGAGGCTTGCCTCCGCATCAAGCCCCACTTCGGCTTATGGCTGAATACCTTCAACGTCAAACCGATGGTGGTGCGCAGCCAGCAAGCGGAGTGCGGAGGCGCCATGGTGGGCAAGATGCCCAACGTTATATGGCTCAAGGGCTCCTTCGTGGAAACCATCAAGGGGTGGCAATCGGGGTGGTTCTACATCACCGAGCCAGCGTGACCACTGAATGGGCAGCGCCCCGAATTCCGATCGCATACCCACACGGCTCACCTCCACGGCAAGAGAAGGGCCTGTCGTGGGGTAATTCAGGAGAGCTGACCGGACTCCAAACCTGCGTCCAAAACCTGGTGGACAAGAAGGTTAAACTTGTCAACGTAGTCCAGGTCATGCTCATCCGCCAGATCCTCCCGTGTCAACGACGGACTTTTAACTTGTGGGAGTTCGACCCGGCCCAGCACCAAACTCTGACCAGGCTCTTTGACACAACGCACGAGGATGCCTGGAAGGTGCTATTCAAGGGCGCCGAGGTTCCCCCTCCCATTACCGAGGATCGCGGATTCTGCGCAAAGCGCCAAGCCAGCATAGTAAGCTTGTTTTACCCTACGGGATACTTGTTTTTCATAGTTTGACTCCATGCGGGATCTAAGCTCCCGTTCCTTTGTGAGGGTAGCGAGAAGAAGTCCGGACAGATCATTGTCCGGCTCCTTTGCCCGAGGCCCGATAGATGCCCGCTTGGCGAAGCTCTTTGGTCCGGCACCTTCTGTGATCTTAGGAGAAGAAGGCCAAGAAGAAGGCCGCGGGAACCCGGAAGAGCTCCCAGCGCCCGGTGGAGCCGGACTCGTCGTCTGATGACTCCGAGGCACATCCTCCCATGAAAACGAGGAGGAGGAAAGAGAGGTTTCTTCTCCAGCAGGGGAAGAAAAAAAAAGGAAAGTCGCCCCAACTGGGGAGGCCGGAGGGTCCAAGAAGGGAAGAACCCTTCCCCCGGATTACTCCACCAACGTCGCCGACAGCAAGGAGGAGTTGCCGCCCAGGGCCAAGCCCCTGGCGAAGTCGTAAGTGTTCGGACACCAGAGTGATTCATAGTGTTCTTTTATTGCACAGCTTTCACGGCGCGGATATAATCATGCAGTCCGCCCAAGGCCCGGCTCGGCCAACCGTCAGCGGCTCCCTGGATTCGTCGGATTTGAATTCGCTTCCGACCACTACCTCCCCTCGCCCTACGGACGATGCCGAGGTGGAGTCTCAAAAGGGTCCAAGCCAGGAGGTGGTGGTCCTGGAGGTGCCGCAAGGCGACCTCCCGGACTCCAGGTGCAAAGGGGACAAAACCCCCAAGGGCTCCAAGTCCGGCCCCGGGCAGGACACCGCACCGGAACCTTCAATGGTTCCGGAGTCCGGCAGGAGGCCCCCTAGTAAGAAGGGCAAGCCTGCGACGCCGGTGACCTGCGTCCAACCGGAGGCACCGGATAATTTGCTGGAGGTGCTTAACGGCGCCTCCATCGACGAGTTGCACCGCACTATTATGAGTGCGGTGATCCAGAAGGTTCAGTCCGCCAAGAGCGGTGTCGGTGTCAAAATCGGCGGATCTCGGGTAGGGGGTCCCGAACTATGCGTCTAGGCGGATGGTAACAGGAGACAAGGGACA
The DNA here is from genome assembly GCA_021605145.1 of Aegilops bicornis. NCBI lineage: Eukaryota > Viridiplantae > Streptophyta > Magnoliopsida > Poales > Poaceae > Aegilops > Aegilops bicornis. The sequence continues at coordinate 286,510,855 of CM038671.1, forward strand.
CGATGTTTTTACCCAGGTCCGGGTCCTCTCGATGGAGGTAATACCCTACTCCTGCTTGATTAATATTGATGATATGGGTAGTACAAGAGTAGATCTACCACGAGATCAAGGACGCTAAACCCTAGAAACTAGCCTATGGTATGATTGTTGTTCGTCCTACGGACTAAAACCCTCTGGTTTATATAGACACCGGATAGGTTAGGGTTACACAGAGTCAGTTACAATGGTAGGAGATCTACACATCCATATCGCCAAGCTTGCCTTCCACGCCAAGGAAAGTCCCATCTGAACACGGGACGAAGTCTTCAATCTTGTATCTTCATAGTCTTGGAGTCCGGTCGTGATGATAGTTCGGCTATCCGGACACCCCCTAGTCCGGGACTCCCTCAGTAGCTCCCGAACCATGCTTCAATGACGATGAGTCCGGCGCGTTGATTGTCTTCGGCATTGCGAGGCGGGTTCTTCTCCAAATTCCATATACTTGTCGAATAGTGTCCGACTTCTGATAAATGCCGTGCTCCTCGGCTTCTGCACCCAATAATGGCCATCTTCCACGTGTTTGAACGAAATCGAAAAGCCAGGGTATTTTTACAATATTCCCCCTAGCCGCGCAAAGGAGTCGCTTATAAAAGGGGCAAGGATCTAGATCTGAGTCACACCATCCCCCCTTTGCGATCTTTCATCGGAGCGCCTCTGACCAAAGCCCATTCCATCATGGACAGTCGACGCGGCTCCTCCTCTCGTGCTCCCACCTCCCAGCCAGAAATTGGGAGAGATGCTCGATCCGCATAGCGAGCTAGTTATACTCCAAGCCAAGGGATTTCTCCCTCCGGCCTTCATGGTTCCGGTTCGAGCCAGACTTGCCACCTACAAGGGCGGAACACAAGCGGAGAGCGTCCCCGATCCCTCTAAAGGGGAGCGGGTGTGCTTCATCTCTTTTCTAGTAAGAGGACTCGGATTTCCAATCCATCCGTTTCTCCGGGGGCTCTTGGAGTTCTACGGCCTCTAACTGCACCATCTTACTCCTGCCTCCATCTTGCACATCGCGGGCTTCGTGGCCCTTTGCGAACTGTTCCTGGGCATCGAGGCTCATTTCGGGTTGTGGAAGAGAATATTCTGCCTAGTTCCCCGTTCTAATGAGGGGTCAATATATTAAGTGGGCGGAGCCGAACTATGGCGCATCGCCGGGACCGGATACTTGTCCGGAACCCCGAAGAAGGCGTCCGAAGACTGGCCTTCAGAATGGTTTTACATGGAGGACGTCCCGCCGCCGGATCCTGTTCGGATCGGCCTACCGGAGTTCAGCAATGCTCCACTGAAGAAGCGCCTAAGCTGGCGCCCTCGGAGCCCCCGGAGAGGAGATGACCGGGATGTCCGTTATTTGATGAGCCGAATAAGGTTACTGGCCCATGCCGGACTGACCATGACAGAGTCATGGCAATCTGCATTATGAGGGGAGTGCAGCCGCTCCAATACGAGGCCACCCCATGTGGGACTTCAACGGGGAGGACGATGCCACCCGCCATGGCCGCAAAGGGCCAGGATCAGTCACCGAACTGGTGAAGATCTTGTCTGCCATGTACAAAGGAGAGGAGGAGGATTTCCTCCGTGTCGACCCACTGAAGGAGTTTTCTTCGAATAATCCTTGAAGCTGGGTAAGAAAACATCCATGTGATCTTTCCGATCCATGTTCCCGTAGTTAAATGTCTCATTTTATGATTTTTGCGCAGGAACTGCGCCGGAGTGTGGAGAAGATACACAGCCCGCCCCCACAACCCGAGGATCCAGAGCGGTCCCTCGATCCGACCTCCGAAGAGGATCCGGATATAACGGTGGAGTTGATCGACGGGGTGTTCTACCAACTTAGCATCGACAATACTTTGGTAGCCATTACGGCCGATTACCCCGGAATACTTCCAGCCCCACAGGTAACTGAGACCAAGATCCAAAACCCTGATAAGGACCCATCCATGCTTATTTTTGATCACCGTATACCAATGGCGCTTTGCAGGGGGTACCTTCGAGGCAGGAAGCCGAGCCCGCGGCGACTGGCCAACCAAGGGCAGTGTGGCCCCGCAGGCTTAAAAGAAGTGCGGTCCGGATCGAAACTCCGCCGCAACGGTATGGCATGTCACCATACTTCCAGGACTGATTCCGGGAAGGCGTACTAACGCTGATGCTCTTTTCAGGAAAAAGAGCGCTCGCCAAACTGAGCTGGGAGAGGATGCCGATCGAACCTTCACCGGACAAGCTTCAAAGTCGGGTCCGGAGGCTGAGGCGAGCACGAGACGTGCGTCGGATGCTCCTCCGACAGAGGATGCCGACAGGTTGTCCGCCACCAATTTCGAGGTGGAGAGCGCTTTGAATCACAGGCGCCGCAGGACAGCTCTTCGTGACGCATGTTTCTCCCCAGAGGCCTTGAATGCCTTCGGTTCGGGAGATGCGCATCTCCGTGCCGCTCAAGATGGTCTAGCCAGAGCCATGGAGCAGTATGTGAAGGACATACGGGTAAGGAAATTTAGCGATTATATATGCCAAGTAGCCCCGAGACTTAAAATAGTTAGAACAACTGACTTAAGGATCATTTGTTATCTGAGGATCTTCTGAGAAAGAATACCGATTGTCCCGAGAGCTGGAAGAGTGCGAGGCCCAACTTGAGACCGCACAAGCCGCTATGGGGGAGCCACAGAGACCCCCTCCGTAATATACGCTTCAAGAAATAATTTATGAAGTGCGGCGGGTGTGTAAATCGACAAAAACATTGCAGATGGCGCGGACTAAATCCGGACAAGCAACAGCTCTTACGCCAGTTAAAGGCCGGCGAGAGCGTGCTTACGAGGGTGCGGCAGGAGAAGAATAACCTCCAAGACGCCAACACCAAGCTGGGTGAGGAACTAAAGGACGTTCGTGCCTAGTTAGCTGACTCCGTAAAGGAGAATCGGCGGCTTCGTCGCGGCATTTTCAGTAAGTGCTTTGAGCGAACTTTGAAAAGAGTTCGCGAGGAAGGCCACTAACATAAACATGTTTGTAGGTTTGCTCACAGAGTCGCCCCGAGGAGGAGATGCCCAGTTCTTGGTGATCTTCTTCCCGAATTCGTCAGGCTACCAAACGAACGAGTCCGGCAGGTGATGAAAGGCATCAGCCAAGCCTTGTGGCCATCTATCTCCCTGCCCGAAGGCGTTGGGGAGCTGGCGGAGCGGCTGCAAGGAGCGCGGTGGCGCTTCCGGCTATGGAAGATATCGGCCTGCCGTCAAGGCGCCAGGGAGGCCTGGGCCATGGTGAAGACGCGGTACACAATGGCTGACCCAAACCACATGGCCGAGGTCGAACCTGTGGGGTCGGATGGGATGGAGATCCCTGTAAGCTTACTGTACAGCCAAGTAGAATTGGCCGCCAAGTATTCCCAGCAAGATTGTAAATTAGACAGCCTATTAGATGGCATTGAGGAGGAATACAATGAGTCGAGTTGACTATGTAAGAATATGACATTAAAGAATGTCTTCTAGCCGGATTGTAGATCGTTTGTCATAGCGGACCTTTTCGCTTCGACCTCTGGACCCAATAGTCCGGAGTGTGTCCGAATACCTTCGTGGTTATATAAGAACCGTGGTATGCATGGAGACCAGGCGTAGGGGTCATTGTTGCTGTATCAGACAAGTACCCAACTAGTTATGTTATATTACATGGGTAGTAAGAAACATCTTCTAGGGAGAATAGTTCCGTTAGGGGTTCCTTTCGCTGGGATGCATGCCCTAAAGTGCATGTCAAAGCTGCTATAAAAGCGAGAAAATCATCTGGGGCAGATGTGTAAATAGTTAAGAATCATCTTTCAGTTCACCGACCGAATATTCCCTTAAGAACGCTTAGCTTTCGGCTTCACCCGGTCTGAGGTACACATTGGTGACCAGCGATAACAATCGCAGAGGTGCTCCCTTTACCTCCTAGCCGAACAATCGGGAGCGTGAGGGGTAAGCACAGAGCCAGCAACCCAGCTTGGCCAAAACTTAAGTCATATCGATGCATATAATGGTGAATAAAAGGCACATGCGGAAGTTTAACGCATGTGTTGGGCATGAAAGCCCGTATAAATAAGCTTCATTAAAGAAGCCCCGGGTATAATGAGCGCGGACAAGCGTCAAGTGTGTCTTGAAAAAGCGCAAACGAGCCTCTAGAGGCTACAAGAGGAAGAAGGGGAAGGAGAGAAATAGAAGACAGCAAAAAGCAAAAAATAAAGAATGCGGACGGAGGAAGGAGACGAACTTGGAGTCCGCACTTAGGCGTAGAATCTTCGTGGGCGGGCTGCGTTCCATGGGTTCGGCTCGAGTCGGTTATCCGATGCGTTTAGCAGACGGTATGCTCCACCGGTCGGGACCTGGTCGATGATGAAGGGACCTTCCCATTTGGGCTTGAGTTTGTCCTTTTTCTTGTCCGGCAGCGTAGAACTAGTTCGCCAACGTTATAAGCTTTGGCCCGCATTTCCACCTTTGATATCTTCGAGCCTGCTGTTGATAGAATCCGGAACGAGCTTTTGCCATGTCGCGCTCCTCCTCCAATGCGTCCAAACTGTCCTACCGATCGAGCTCGGCTTCTCTTTCTTCGTACATGCGCACTCGAGGTGAGTCATGTATTATGTCGCAGGGCAAGACTGCCTCTGCGCCGTACACCATGAAGAATGGTGTGAATCCGGTAGTACGATTCGGCATGGTCCGCAGCCCCCAGAGTACGAAGTCGAGCTCCTCAATCCATTGCGTGTTAGATTCCTTGAGGGACCGCACTAGTCTGGGTTTAATGCCGCTCATTATTAGACCATTTTCCCGTTCGACTTGGCCGTTGGTTTGAGGGTGATAGACTGAGGCGTAATCGAGCTTGATCCCCATGTATTTGCACCATGATTTGACCTCATCGGCCGTGAAGTTGGTGCCACTATCAGTGATGATACTGTGGGGGACACCGTATCGGTGCACTACCCCTGATATGAAGTCTATCACTGGTCCGGACTCGGCCGTTTTAACAGATTTGGCCTCTATCCATTTGGTGAATTTATCTACCATGACCAATAGATATTTTTGCTTGTGGGTTCCTCCCTTGAGGGGTCCAACCATGTCAAGCCCCAGGACATGACGGCCAGGCGATGGGTATAGTTTTAAGGGCAAGGCGGCATGTGGCTTTGGTTAGCAAAAAGTCGGGCAACCGACGCATCGTTGGACTAAGTCCTGCGATCTGCCCGGTGCCGTCGGCCAATAAAATCCTGTACGGAAGGCCTTGCCTACAAGGGCCCGGGCTGCAGCGTGGTGCCCACCCAGTCCGGCATGAATTTCAGCCAGGAGGTTTCGCCCTTCCTCTTCGGAGATGCACCTTTGAAGGACTCTGGTAGTGCTTTTCTTATAAATCTCTCCCTCATGGACTTTATAGGCTTTAGAGCGCCGTACTATGTAGCGAGCCTCATTTTGGTCTTCGGGGAGTTCCTGCCTAGTTAGGTAGGCTAGGAATGGTTCCGTCCACGGGGCCATAACCGCCATTATTTCGTGAGCAGAGGGTGTTATCTCGGGGGTGGAGCCTCCGGTTGTGTCAGAGTGTTCGGGGTCAGGCGGTGCGGTTGGGTCCGGATTGTTATTGCCGGACTCCCCTTCCCATAGTACGGATGGTTTGAATAGCAGTTCCAAAAAGATATTGGGTGGGACGGCATCGCATTTTGCACCGATGCGCGCCAATATGTCTGCCGCCTGGTTGTTGTCCCGGGCTATATGATGAAATTCGAGCCCTTCGAACCGTGCTGACATTTTTAGGACCGCATTGCGGTATGCTGCCATTTTTGGATCTTTGGCGTCAAAGTCTCTGTTTATTTGGGATATTGCGAGGTTTGAATCCCCGCACACCTCTAGGCGTTTAATGCCCATGGAGACTGCCATCCGGAGGCCGTGCAGGAGGGCCTCGTATTCGGCTGCGTTGTTGGAGTCCGTATACATTATCCCGAAGGGCGTATTGGGTGTGTCCCCGGTTGGGGACGTCGGGCGACGCCAGCCCCTGTGCCAGCCAACATTTTGGAGCCGTCAAAGTGCATGATCCAATTGGAGTATGTGCCGTACTCTTTAGGGAGCTCGGCTTGATCCATTCGCCAAGTCGGCCAAAACACCTGTGACTTGATAGCTCGTCGTGGCTTATAAGTTATGTCGAATGGGAGGAGCTCTATGGCCCATTTAGCAATCCGGCCCGTCGCGTCGCGGTTGTTTATAATGTCATTAAGAGGTACTTCAAGGGCTACCGTTATTGAACACTCTTGAAAGTAGTGTCGCAGCTTCCGGATGCCATGAACACCGCGTATGCTATCTTTTTGATAGTGTGGGTCTTTGGGACTTGCATGGAGTTAGGACAGTGGACACATAATAAACCAGTTTTTGAATAGGGAACCGGTGTCCGTCCGTTTCTCGTTCGACAATGAGCAAAGCGCTGACAACTTGATGTGTTGCGGTGATGTATAATAGCATTGGTTCGCCCATGTTGGGCGCGGCCAGGACCGGATTTGTTGCCAAAATGGCCTTTATTTCTTCGAGTCCGGCCGTGGCGTATCCGTCCACTCGATGTGTTCGGTGCGGCGGAGGAGGCGGTAAAGAGGTAATGCCTTTTCTCCTAAACGGGAGATAAAGCGGCTTAGAGCCGCTACGCATCCCGTCAATTTTTGTATTTGTTTGAGGTCTTTTGGTATATCGAATTGTGACAGAGCTCGAATCTTGGCTAGGTTTGCTTCAATTCCTCTACCGGACAGAATGAAGCCCAGGAGCTTTCTGGCTGGAACGCCGAAGACGCATTTTTCCGGATTGAGCTTGATGTCATATTTTCGAAGATTGTCGAATGTGAGCCTCAAGTCGTCTACTAGAGTTTCGACGTGCTTGCTTTTGACGACCACGTCATCAACATATGATTCCACTGTTTTGCCGATCTGGTTTGCCAGACATGTCTGAATCATGCGATGATATGTTGCGCCGGCGTTTTTGAGCCCAAAGGGCATTGTGTTGAAGCAGAACGGGCCGTATGGAGTGATGAATGCTGTTGCAGCTTGGTCTGGCTCCGCCATCTGAGCCGCTGAGGAAGCACAATGAGTCGTGTCCTGCTGTAGCGTCAATGATTTGATCAATTCGAGGGAGGGGGAAGGGATCCTTTGGGCAAGCCTTATTATGGTCTTTGAAATCAACACACAGGCGCCAGGATTTATCCTTCTTTGGTACCATAACCAGGTTTGCTTGCCAGTCCGGATGTTTTATATCTGTGATGAATCCGGCCTCCAAAAGTTTGGCTAGCTCCTCTCCCATGGCCTGTCTCTTGGGTTCGGAAAAGCGCCGAAGAGCCTGTTTGACCGGCTTGAATCCTTTTAGGATGTTTAGGCTGTGCTTTCGGCCGGTGACGTGGGATTCCTGGCATGTCCGAAGGGTGCCAGCAAAGATGTCCCGATTTTCTTGTAGAAATTCTCGTAGTGCGGCGTCTACATCGGGGTTCAATTGTGTCCCGATGGAGGCCGTCTTTGCAGGGTCCGTTGGGTGGACTTGGAATTTGACTATTTCGTCCGCTGGTTTAAAAGAGGTGGACTTGGATCTTTTATCAAGTATCACATCGTCCCTGTTCACCGTGAAGCGCATCGCGGTGAGTTCCTCGGCCGCTAGGGCTTCGGATAGTGCCTCGAGGGCTAGTGCGGCTGTCTTATTTTCGGTAGCGAGTGCTATGTTCGGGTAACTAGCGAGAGTGATGACTCCGTTGGGACCCGGGCATTTTAAGCTTCATGTACCCATAATGGGGTATAGCTTGAAAAATTGTGAATGCCTCTCGTCCTAATAAAGCATGGTATCCGCTTTCTTTGAGCAGGGCCACTTGAAATGTGACCTCCTCGGACCTGTAATTGTCCAGCGAGCCGAACACTACGTCCAGCTTGATTTTTCCTGTGCAGCATGCTTCCCGGCTGGGGATTATTCCTCTAAAGGTTTATCTGCTTCGCTCAATGCGGTTCCAGTCTATTTCCATTTTTCGTAGGGTTTCCTCATAGATGAGGTCTAGTCCGCTGCCGCCATCCATGAGTACCTTAGTAAGGCGAAAGCCGTCTACTATCGGTGAGGACCAATGCGGCTGGTGCCCGGGCAGTTCGGAATTTAGGTTCGTCACTGGAATTGAAGGTAATAGCTGTGTCACTCCATGGATTTATTGTTGCTACTTCGTAGACTTCGGCAAGGTTGCGGAGTTGTTCTTTTCGCATGTTATTTGATGCGAAAGTCTCGAAGACTGTTAACACCGTCTTGGTGTTCTTTGGGCTGGGATTACGAAGCTAGAAGCTCTTCGCCACTTTTGGCCACCTGTAGTAGTATCCAACATGCTCGAAGACTATGGGTTGGAGTGGCGCCCTCATGCTATGAATTTTGCAGGTCCGTTTAGCCAACCCTCGATGCAGTTCCATTACCCTTTAGGGGGTTTTGGTTTTTTGGTATTCAATCGAGGTGCTTGATAATGATGCACTCTTTTGTTCCGGACTAGGGATGTATTCGGGGCCGGATTGTCCCAAAATTTATCTTCAATTTTCCAGGCGCTCTCCATCACACAGTACTTTTGTACGATGGTCACCAAGTCAAAAAAACGTGTGATTTCGCGACGACTTATGGCATTTAGGATTCCCTTGTCCGTGCAATTATTGCAGAAGATTGGTATTGCGTCCTCCTCTTGGCAGTCCTTTATCCTGTTCATAACCAGGAGGAATCTGGCCCAATAATTATGTACTGTTTCGGCGGGCTCTTGCCGAATTCGAGAGAGATCGCTAATACTTGGGTGGGCGGGTGGCACTAAATCCGGAACTCCGTCCAATTTAGGACTCAAGGGCCGGGAAGTTTCCGAACTCGGAAGCTTGGATTTTTGAGTGCTATCCAATGAGTCCGACCCGCCGCCTGACTTTAAGTTCAGGGCTTGATCGACATCCGCCCCTCCGCAGGATTCCGGCATGGAGGGATCGGGAATCCGGACGTAGCTAGTCCTTAAGATAAGATAAGAGTCGCCGCATTGCTCCTCTATCACAGCAACATGATGGGTAGCACAGGAGAGTTGATCTCTCTCGAGATCGGTTTTAGGCCCGATCCGGTCGTGTCTGTGGCGACTCCTGTGGCGGCGATGCGATCCAAGAGCTTCGTTACGGAGGAGAGCTCGATCGGATCTAACTGTTCGGCAAGTTCAAAGCTGACATGGAGATTGGTTTCAATGACTCGAGAGGTCATTGTCGGTATGACAACCCGAACTAGCGGTCATGAGAAAACCGCCCTAGCCGGAGAGTCGACCCGATGGCCAAGGCTTCTTTGGCGATGGTATTGTCTTTTAAGACGAGATGAGGCTTCCTACGATGGCGGCAACGCAGAGGAACTCTCAATGAAAGCACCAATGTCGGTGTCAAAACCGGCGGATCTCGGTAGGGGGTCCCGAACTGTGCGTCTAGGCGGATGGTAACAGGAGACAAGGGACACGATGTTTTTACCCAGGTTCGGGCCCTCTCGATGGAGGTAATACCCTACTCCTGCTTGATTAATATTGATGATATGGGTAGTACAAGAGTAGATCTACCACGAGATCAAGGAGGCTAAACCCTAGAAGCTAGCCTATGGTATGATTGTTGTTCGTCCTCTGGGACTAAAACCCTCCAGCTTTATATAGACACCGGATAGGTTAGGGTTACACAGTCGGTTACAATGGTAGGAGATCTACACATCCGTATCGCCAAGCTTGCCTTCCACGCCAAGGAAAGTCCCATCCGGACATGGGACGAAGTCTTCAATCTTGTATCTTCATAGTCTTGGAGTCCGGCCGTGACGATTGTCCGGCTATCCGGACACCCCCTAGTCCGGGACTCCCTCAAGCGGGCTGACTGAAGCCTGTGCCAGCCTTCTAACAGGCTTTGAGGTATGTATTTAAGATATGTAAAAATATTACCGCATGGACAGTAGCCCCTGATGCTCAGTTTGGTGTTCGGAAAGAAAAGCGAATCGAGGATCTAAAAGATATACGTAGGAGTCTAACATAAGTATGTCAATATGGGAATGCAGGCTGCGCTGCGACCTCTACCGCCTGACCGATCGCGGAGGTCGATGCATTGAAGCAGAGCCTCGAGCGGTCCGAGAACGAGCTCGGCCTTGCCAAGAAGCAGCTCGAGACAAGGAAGGTAAATAATACCTTATGTAAGTATATAAAAAAGATGTGGTTGCAAAAAATGACAGGACCAACGTGAGTATTACAGGGGCCACAACCCAGGTGGCAACCCTGAAGAAAGCGATGTCCAAGGCCGAAGACAATGCGGCCCTGGAGCGCATCGAGCGAGAAAAGCAGGAGGTGCGGGTGGCGGAGGTGCAGCAAGAGCTCCAGGCTCTCATGAAAAAACATGAGAGTTTGACGCTTGACTCAAATACTCGAGAGTCCGACCTTGCCTCGACCCTTGAGAGCGCCAAATCTGCCAAGGCCGAAGCCCAAAAAGCCCTCCAGGAAATTGAGGCGATGAAGAAGATAGCGGCGGGTAAGGCATTCTTTATGCAAAGCAAGCACGTGAAAGTGAATTACTTGTTACTTACCCGAGTCCGGAGCTCTCCAGGAGCATTCGCAGATCTGCCCCGTAGTGTGTCCACCGCTGCCGCATACTACCGGGTCGAGGAGGGGAGCTCGACGGAGAAGGTGTTCTGGTCTCGATATCTTTGAGGCGGACACCAGTGCCCTTGAGCGACCAGTGAAGCAGGTGGTCGAGCTCCATAAGGTGGCGAACAGGCCATGAAGGGCCTTATAGTCCGGCTATGGCACAGGAGGTCATACACAGGAGCTACTTTGGGCTGGTGAGGCGGTGGCGGATGCATGTCCACGCCTTGAAGTCATCAAGCGCTCTGTATGCATCAAAGGCGCCCGTGGGAATACTTGCCGTGTTAAAGTACACTTTGGGGCAAGATGGATCTTTGAGAAGCTGGTGACAGATGGGCCATCGGAGGGCAAGGTGCATCGCAAGCCCGAGATGCATTATGAGGGCGTCCTGAAGGGTGCCCGCCTTATGGCGGATGAATGTTCCAAGGATGTAATTTTTGAGTAAACTCACTCGTGTTATCCTGTGCGCTGAAAACTTGTTCATATGCGCTAAAGCAACGCTTTTGAATTTAAAATATTACCTTATGTGCGTACCGTTTATTAAATCGAGAGATGGCGAGTCGTTGGCTTACGCCCCCATGCCACGAGTCTTTGGGTGTTCGGGATAAACCTGGCGCTCTTGTTCCCATTCTTGGGTCCTTCGAGGAGGCGCCGACAACGAACAAGGCAATCGGACTATAATGCTTTATCACTCTCACTTAGCCATAGAATTCTATAATTTTAAATTTGGTGAAGCCCCTAGTATTCGGAAGACCGAGTTCGGGGCGATATCCACGCCTAGGCCGGACAAAGCCGACTCCTCGCTCTAAGCGGCATAAGTCTTTAGGGACTCGAAACCTCTCGAACAGCGACCAACTCTCGCCCTATCATGACGGTCAGTTTTAGCTTTATCTACTGAGGTGCTGAACCCAGCTCAACCGGGGCACAATCGCAGTAGTTCTCCTAGCGCTACCTTACCCGATATAACGGAACGTAAGGTACCAAAACATAGGATCCGGGCAAACCCAACTATTGACCCAAGACATGATTCGGAGCTGATGCATATAATGCTATAAGTTCGGAGGGCCGCACTTGTTAAAGTGTTCGGACTTCTCACGCCGTATTATGGGGTGCTTGAGCCCCTGGCGTATTGGCCGTACCAAAGTGTACGGGTGCTAAATGTCATAACTGAACATATGTATTGAAAAATAAATAAGTAGAAAATGCAATAATAAGCCGAAGCTGAGCATTGTTTATTAAAAGGCTGCTGTGAAAGCAGAACGATACAAATAGTGCGATAAGCAAGAGATGGGATTATTTGACATATACCCCTCCAGGGGCAAGCTGCGAGACGGTATGTAAGACAGGTATTTAGCTAGTTATAGAGACCACTTGGACATTCGACGTAGCTTTCTGCCTCCCTGGCTGTTGCATCGTGTGTTCGGCGATTGTACTGCTGGACAGGCCTTCAGGAGAGTGGAGTCCTGAAAGTAAGAAAAAAGAATGACAAAATCGGGAGCCCCTAGTGCGGTTGAGCCGCATTTTGGGCATGCTTGGTGGTCGTACCCTCCCCTATGCCCATGGTATTTCCGGGCGTAATTATGTACGCCAGCGTACCGGTTTTGCAATTTCGCGAGGGCTGGGGTTGGGGCCGCATTACTACGCTTGCTTTCGGAGCGTGCCGAGCGGTCTTGTTGTAGGTTACTCGGGCGCAGCAGCGGTGTCAGACGTTTAATAGCGGATCAAGAATTGCCTTGAGAGGCTACTTTGTACTTCCGCCGAGGGCAGCCGTATGCTCCTCCGTTCGGAGAGAGCGCTGGGTGTTTTCATTGACCGTAATGACTCCTCGAGGGCTGGCATCTTGAGCTTGAGGTATGCGTAGTGCGGCACCGCATTGAACTTTACCGTCACGGTTCGTCCGAGAAGTGCATGATAGCCACTGCGGAACGGGACTATGTCGAAGATTAACTCCTCGCTTGAAATTATCCGGGATCCGAAGACCACCTCAAGTGTAATCGAGCTGTCTGATTGGCCTCTACACCTGGTATGACGCCTTTAAAGGTCGTCTTTGTGGGTTTAATCCTTGAGGATCTATGCCCATTTTCGTGTATCACGATAAAGCAGGTTCAGGCTGCTGCCGCCGTCCACAAGGACTCTAGTGAGGTGAAATCCATCAATGATTGGGTCTAGAACCAATGCGGCGAATCTGCCATGGCATATGCTAGTGGGGTGGTCCCTTCGATCGGGCAGGAGGACCACGGGTTGAACTTTGGGGCGACTGGCTCCAACGCATATACGTCCCTGAGTGCACGCTTCCGCTCCCTTTTGGGTATGTGGGTTGCGTATATCGTGTTCACCGTCCGCACTTGTGGGGGGAAGCCCTTCTGTCCCCTATTGTTCGGCCGCCGGGGCTCCTCCTCGTCATTGCTATGCAGCCCCTTGTCTCTATTTTCGGCATTTAACTTGCCTGCCTGCTTGAACACCCAACAATCCCTGTTGGTGTGATTGGCTGGTTTTTCGTGGGTGTCGTGTATCTGGCACGAGCGATCGAGTATTTGGTCCAAACTGGACGGGCCCGGAGTATTTCTTTTGAATGGCTTTTTCCACTGACCGGGTTTAGAGCCTCTGAATCCGGCATTAACTGTCGTATCCTCAGCATTGTCGCCGTTAATGCGGCACTTGTGCTTGTTGCGACGCGACCTGCCATTGCTATCCTTGTTATCCGAATTACCTGGGCTCTTGGTCATGTTATTACTACGAGCTAGCCAGCTGTCTTCTCCCGCGCAAAAGCGGGTCATGATGTTGTGAGGGCTGCCATGGATTTCGGCTTTTCCTGTCCTAGGAGCCGGGCAAGCCACTCGTCATGGATGTTATGTTTGAAGGCTACGAGGGCCTCTGCGTCCGGACACTCGACTATTTGATTTTTCTTGGTTAGGAACCGTGTCCAGAATTGTCTGGCCGATTCCTCTGGATGCCGAATTATATGGCTTAGGTCATCGGTGTCTGGTGGTCGCACATAGGTGCCCTAGAAATTGTCAAGGAATGCGGCTTCCAGGTCCGCCCAACAACCAATTGACTCTGCAGGCAAGTTGTTAAGCCAATGCCGAGCTGGTCCTTTACGCTTGAGTGGGAGGTATTTGATGGCGTGTAGGTCATCACCGCGGGCCATGTGGATATGAAGGAGATAATCCTCGATCCATACCGCAGGATCTGTTGTGCCATCGTATGATTCGATGTTTACGGGTTTGAAACCCTCGGGGATTTGATGATCCATTACTTCATCATGAAGCATAGTGGGTGTCTTGGCGCCTCTATCTTTGGGCTATGTCATGACGTAGCTCAAATGAGCTTTGTCTACTGTGTTCAGCCCGGCCGGATTTGCCATATCCGGCATGACGGTTATCGTCACGTCTCGTGGGGCGCCCACGCGATCCGTAGATCGATCTTGTTTGCCTTGCCTTTTCCTCCAATATATCTCGCAGGTCTGGCGCATTTCCTCGTGCCTTGGTATTTTTTGAGGGGCCTTGTGCGGCTTGAGTGGAGGGCGAGAGGCCTCTCTATCGCTGACCACGAGGTGGCGGTCGGCCCGCGTCGTCTTGTTGGTGATGTAGGTTTAGGTGCTTCCTCCTCTAATCGGGGTAGCAGCCTGCGCTTTGGGTAGCTCTTGGAGGGGCGTTCGAGTTTGTACTCTTCGGCCGCAAGGACTTCAGTCCATCTGTCGGCTAGCGAGTCTTGGTCAGCTCTAAGTTGTTGCTTTTTTTTCTTGAGGCTGCTCGTCGTGGCCATAAGCATGCGTTTGAAGCGCTCTTGTTCGACAGGATCCTTAGGCACAACAAATTCGTCGTCGTCGAGGCTTGCCTCGTCTTCGGAGGGAGGCATGTAATTATCGTCCTCTACCTCTCTGTCTGCCGCTCTCTCATGAGGGCTAGCTTCTCCATCCTCCTGTGCTGAATCCTGCAAGAGAGGGTTGTCTTCGGCACTGTCCGGGCTGTTATTATCTCCCGTGCCGGAATCGCCGTTTTTCCTTTGGCGGGATTTAGAGCGGCGCTGCTGACGCCGGCGCTTAGGCTGCTTCTTGGAGGGGTCATCCTCCGTTGTTCCATCGCCCTTCCCTTCTTTTGGGGTGTCCACCATGTATATGTCATATGACGAGGTGGCCTTCCAGTGCCCTATAGGCGCTGGTTCTTGGTCGTCTCCTGCATCTGCGTCCATACCGTCGATGTCTTCAGAGTCAAAGTCGAGCATGTCGGTTATGTAACGCCCCGGTTACAACTTTCCATATTCGTAACTCCAAATCTTGCCATTTCCGGCGATGTGATATGTTATTTCCTCCGTGGTTGGGTTTTTGTCTTTTGTTTTGCATTTTGTTCATGTCATGCATCTCATCTCATAGCATCATGTGCATTGCTTCTGCATGTTTTCATAAAGCTTGCACCCGTTCATAGTTTCCGCGTCCCCCCCTTGCTTTCGTTGACCGTTCCGAGGCCAATCAAGTTTTCGCTTCCCTCTTGACCGTGACCACCTAACCTCTCTTGCCAGCTCGCAGCCCCCTCGCTGCGTCAAGTAAGCTTGAACCCGAACCGGGCTGTCGTTACCAATGAGTCCGGATCATCCCCAATCATCTATAAAACATCTCCGTTTTCTTATTTGGACTTCTTAGCCTTTTTTTTCGTCCGTCCGGTTACGATCGGAGGGACGAGATAGCCCCTAGTCAAATCCTATCTGCTATATAACCAGACAAAACCCTAAAATCAAGGGAGATGTCCCATCCATCCCGTCTCGGCCGCCGCCACTTTCTTCCTCAGGATCTCATCCCGATCCAATTCCACCAACCGAAGCCGCTTCCTCCTTTGTAACGCCCCGGATTCGATGCGCCAGGTGTCATCCAGTTATTCGCCGTTGTTGCCATGTCATTTGCTTGCGTGTTGCACTTTGCCATGTCATCATCTGCATTTTATATCATGTCATCATGTGCATTTCATTTTGCATACGTGTTCGTCTCATGCATCCGAGCATTTTTTCCGTTGTCCATTTTGCAATCCGGCACTCCTATGTCTCCCGGCGCCCCCTTTTACCTCTTTTCGTGTGCAGGTGTTAAACTTTCTCGGAATGGACCGAGGTTTGTCAAGCGGCCTGGGTATAGCACCGGTGAACCGCTTTGTCAAGTTTCGTGCCATTTGGAGGTCGTTGATACTCCAACGGTTAACCGGGTAACCGTAAAAGCCTCCTTCTCTTTGCAGCCCAACACCCTTCCAAAGTGGCCCAAAACCTATCCAAACCCCCTCCATGCTCTTCTCCGTTCGATCACGATCGCGTGGCCGAAAACCGCACCTCATTTGGACTCTCCTAGCTCCCTCTACCTATAAAACTAGTCCCTCCCCCGAAATTTGCGGATGAATTCGCAGAAGAACCCTAGCCTCTTCTTCCTCCGCGCGCCGGACATGTCCGCCCGGCGCCGGACGCGTCCGCCGCCGCCGCTCCGGCCAGCAGGCGGCGCCACGTCGTCTGCAGCTCCTCCCGCTCGCGGCCCCTCGGCCAGCAGCAAGCCCCAGAATCCGTCACTTCGCGCCGCCCGTGGCCGCCGCCTCCTCCCGGCAGGCAGCCGCCGCCGCCCGGCCCGCCTCCGGCCCGCGCCCGCCGGCGACCCTCCCGTCGTCCTCCGGCCGCCTCCTCCTCTGCTCTGGCACCGCGCTCCTCTTCTTCCCGGCGAACCTCGGGCCAGGCGGCCAGATCGAGATCGACAAGGTTGACTTCCCCCCCTCTGAAATTAAATGCATCCCGAATAGTTGCATATTTTTTAGCCATTTTCATCGCATCATAATTCCGCATTCGTAGCTCCGTTTCGTGCGTGTAATATGTCTATTTGTTCGCCCGAGGAGTAGATCATTTCATCTCATTGCATAATTTTCATTTGAGCTCATCTTGATGCCAAAAATGCTGTTAGAAGAGGGCTATGTGATGTTAGTTTCAGATTCTTATCAGAACATGCACTTTTGTCATTTTTGCCATGATTGATGTGTGCACCCTATGAGGTTGATTTCTACATGTGTTTTGATCTATGTCATGCCATCTTTACAGGGATGTATGCCATGTATTTTTGTGATCTCTGTGGTGACTAGCACAAGTATGCAAACTAGGCTTCATGATGTTGCTGATTTCAGCCTGATTCTTTGATATTTTTATGCCATGTTAACTTGATACTACCGAGAGTTCCATGCTTATTTTGAGATACTTCGGTAAGGATGTTTTGTTACACATGTCTTGATCTATCCATCCATGCCCTTGTTTGCAATTATGGAGTGCCATAGCTTGAGTCAATCGAGATCTACTTTTGCTATAAAATGTTTCCTGGCAGATTGTTTACATGTTATTCAATTTTGCCAAGGTTGTTGTAGTTGATCCGTGTATGCTATGATGTTGTTCTTGCCATGTATAGCTTCTAAGACATGTCTTATTACTGTGAGTTGCCTTGCCATGCCATGTATTGCTATGAGGTGAGTGGTTCAAGCTCACCAACATGCCTACTTATTGTTGTTTCTGCCATGTATGAATCTGTAATATAACTTGCCATGTTTACATGGGTGCCATCATATTTTCTGATCCTTTTTGGCTTATGGTCAGTAAGGAACTTTTGTTCTATGCATGTAGTAGTATCATTCCATGCCTTTGTTTGCCATTCTAAGTTCCTATAACATGTTGTTCGATAGCTCTAAACATTGCAACCTGATGTTAATTTCTGCCAAGTCTGAAACTGTTATTATTTGCAATCTTGCCATGTCATTTTGAGCATGTTCTAGTGATTTCTGGAGTTAGCTCAGTGTTCATGTTTTGTTATGCTTTACCTGTACATCATGTCCATGCCTTTTTTTATTACGTTGGGATGCTGTAGCTTGTTGTTTTGATGCTTGCACTATGCCTAGTTGCTGTTTTGGACAGATTGTTGCTATGACTTGTATAGGGTGTATGTGTTGCACCGTTGCTCCGTTTTGAGTGTGCTCTATATGAAACTTGCTTGATTTTGCATGTAGTTTCATATTATCATGTTGCATCCTTGATTTGAGGTGTTTGCTTGATGTTGGTATGCATTTTGCATCAATGCCATGTTTAACTTGTTTTGCTCATATCTTCTAGACCGTAGCTCCGAATCTAATGAACTTTATATGTAACTTGACTAGAATTTCGTGTAGATCATCGTGGTGCATCTTAACTTGCTGTTTAACAACTTGCACATAAGGTTTATTCAGATCTGGACCAATTTCGAAATTTGCATATGAGGACTTACCGGAATTGTTATATGTTGTTCCCGGCCTCATTTAAACTTGCTTTGATGTGTTGGTCTTGTATGCATCATCTCTTGCCATGAGTAGCTTCATGTAGTCTTGTCATGCATCATGCTTGTTGTGCATCATGCCTTGTTCATGTGTGGTGTGTTTACCATGTTGTGTGCTTCTTCTTGTCGGTTCTGTTTACGTTGCGATCGTGAGGATTCGTTCGTCTCACGCTTGGTTCGGCTTCATCCATTCGTCTTCTTCATGGACTCGTTCTTCTTCCTTGCGGGATTTCAGGCAAGATGACCGCTACCCTGGATCTCACTACTATCATTGCTATGCTAGTTGCTTCGTTCTATCGCTATGTTGCGCTACCTATTACCTGTTTATCAAGCCATCCCAAATTGCCATGTCAGCCTCTAACCTTTTGCACCCTTCCTAGCAAACCGTTGTTTGGCTATGTTACCGCTTTTCTCAGCCCCTCTTATAGCGTTGCTAGTTGCAGGTGAAGATGAAGTTTGCTCCATGGTGGACAGGATTTTGGTTGGGATATCACAATATATCTTATATTTTTAATGCATCTATATACTTGGTAAAGGGTGGAAGGCTCGGCCTTATGCCTGGTGTTTTGTTCCACTCTTGCCGCCCTAGTTTCCGTCATATCGGTATTATGTTCCCGGATTTTGCGTCCCTAACGCGGTCGGGTGATTTATGGGACCCCTTGACAGTTCGCTTTGAATAAGACTCCTCCAAAGAAGGCCCAACATTGGTTTTACCATTTGCCTCACCACCACCTACTTTCCCTTGGGAGTAATTAACCCAAGGGTCATCTTTATTTTAGCCCCCCGGGGCCAATGCTTGTCTAAGTGTTGGTCCAAACTAGAGCCACTTGCGGTGCCGCCCCTAGGCAACTTGAGGTATCGTCGGTTGCCATACGTACTGCTCATCCGGTCGTGGCCTGAGACGAGATACTGTGGCTACTATCGGGGATGTCGACGCCGGAGGACTTCTTTGGTCTTGTTTTATTCTTTGTCGAAATGTCTTGTAGCCGGGATTCCGAGACTGATCGGGTCTTCCGGGAGAAGGAATATCCTTCGTTGATCACGAGAGCTTATCATGGGCTAAGTTGGGACACCCCTGCAGGGTATAAACTTTCGAGAGCCGTGCCCGCGGTTATGTGGCAGATGGGAATTTGTTGATATCCGGTTGTAGTAAACCCTTCTAAAATACACCAATCGTGTGCGTAACCGTGAGTGTCTCTTTTCGGGGTTGATCGAGAGGAGAACACGGTTCTTGGGTTATGTTTGACGTAAGTAGGAGTTCAGGATCACTTCTTGATCATTGCTAGCTTCACGATCGTTCCTTTGTTTCTCTTCTCGCTCTCATTTGCGTATGTTAGCCACCATATATGATTAGCCGCTGCTGCAACCTCACCAGTTTACCCCTTCCATTCCCATTTAAGCTTTGCTAGTCTTGATACCCATGGTAATGGGATTGCTGAGTCCTCGTGGCTCACAGATTACTACACCACTAGTTGCAGGTACAGGTTATGCGATGATCATGACGCGAGAGCGATGCTTGCTTGCGTTGAGTTCTTCTTCTGCTTCTTCGATCAGGGGATAGGTTCCAGGTCGGCAGCCTAGGCTAGCAGGGTCGATGTCGTTTGAGCTTCTGTTTATGTTTCATCCGTAGTCGGATGTTGATCTCTTGTATATGATGTTGTATTCATGTGGCATTGTATGTCTTGGTTGTGTTCCCATCTATTATGTAATGTTGATGTAATGATATCCACCTTGCAAAAGCGTCTTCAAGATGCGCTTCTATCCTTGGTGGGACCTTCGAGTTCCTTTTGGATAGGGTCGCATCTTGGGCGTGAAAAGTTGGTATCAGAGCCTCGACCGACCCTAGGAGCCCCCTGGATTGATCGTGTAGTTTGGCCGTTGTTGAGTCTAGAAGAAAACTATTTTCGGAGTCTAGTTATATCGGAGAGTAGGAATTCTTTTTACTCCTCAGCCCCTTCGTCGCTCTGGTAAGGAATCTTGACGTAGGTGTTTTGAACTACTCCTCTTCCCCTTCAAATTTTTCTTTAGGACCACGCAGTTGGTTTTCCGATCGTTGGTTATCATCTCTTTTCATCCGGTGCATTTCTCGTCAAGTTGACTCGAGCCTCTTCATCTTTGAGTCCATTCCTCAGTTGTCCTTGTTTTTTTCCCGCCCACCCACCCTTCTTCTTCTCGGAACCGGAGTCCGTAATCAAGTATCCATCCTACTCGTGCGAAGTCTTTGCTTCCTTTCCTTAGTGATTTCAATCGGTGTTTTTCTCTTCAAGATATTCGTCGGTTCCCCCTTCCAAATTGCCTTTGTTTTCCCGCCCTCCCACCCTCTTATTCCCGGAGCCTGAGTCTTTTTCGACCATCAATTTCATTCGTGTGGAGTCTCTTCAGTCTTCGCTCAATTATTTCAACCCGTGAATTCTCGTCTCGTTCGTCATTCTTCATCTCTTTTCCGGTGGATTCAATTCAAGTTTTTCGGTTGATCATATTCTTTTCCCTCGGCTCAAGTGTTTTCCTTGCTCGTTTTGCATCTCGCTATTCAATCATTCCGGAGTTCGAAAGACATATCAGGAGATTCGTCTATGTTTGAATAAACTCGAGGTTGTCACCTCATTCAAATATTTCAATTGTTCCGGTGCATCATCTATCTGTTCAAGAATCCTTTTTCAACGGTGTTGTCTTTTAGTGGGCCCTAACCCACAGGTCTTTTCCCGGGATCTTACCTGACTCTTCTGATTTTCCCGGAGTTATTCCCAATTCTTTTCAAGTGTGACGTAAGAATGAATATCATCAGTCACTTGCCTTTTCCAAGATCGATTTCGAATCATTTCATTGTTGGCTCAACCTCTTCGCTTTTCATTCTCCCGGAGTATCTCAGTAATTTTGGTGGTGTTTTCTCGTCGTCATTCGAAGACCGAAGTAGAGTTTCTCTTAAATCTTGTCCGTTCTCCCGGAGATTCATGGGGATAACTCGATGTTACCCTATCTAATTGTTTCCATTCATGCAATTTTTTTTTCATCCATCCGGAGTATTTCAGGAGTTACTCTCCGTCTCAATCATCCGGAGGCCATCTTTTTAGAATATTTCTTCGTTCCAAGTTTGCAGCTTCGTTCATCTCAATATTCTTCTGGTGCTTCGTTCAAGTATTCTTCTATCAATTCGCGATCTCTTTGTTCTCTTGCATTTTATTTCACTCAAGTATCTCCATGCTTCTCTAATTCTTCCAGGTGATTATTTCTTTTCATCCGTCATTTCAAATTCTTACGGTGGTTCGTTAAAGATTCTTTTCCTTGTTTATCATATTAGGACTTACCGGAATTGTTATATGTTGCTCCCGGCCTCATTTAAACTTGCTTTGATGTGTTGGTCTTGTATGCATCATCTCTTGACATGAGTAGCTTCATGTAGTCTTGTCATGCATCATGCTTGTTGTGCGTCATGCCTTGTTCATGTGTGGTGTGTTTACCATGTTGTGTGCTTCTTCTTGTTAGTTCCTGTTTCGTTGCGATCGTGAGGATTCGTTCGTCTACGCTTGGTTCGGCTCCATCCATTCGTCTTCTTCATGGACTCGTTCTTCTTCCTTGCGGGATTTCAGGTAAGATGACCGCTACCCTGGATCTCACTACTATCATTGCTATGCTAGTTGCTTCGTTCTATCGCTATGTCGCTACCTATTACCTGTTTATCAAGCCATCCCAAATTGCCATGTCAGCCTCTAACCTTTTGCACCCTTCCTAGCAAACCGTTGTTTGGCTATGTTACCGCTTTGCTCAGCCCCTCTTATAGCGTTGCTAGTTGCAGGTGAAGATGAAGTTTGCTCCATGGTGGACAGGATTTTGGTTGGGATATCACAATATATCTTATATTTTGAATTTCTGGCTAGCATAAAAGAATACTTGAATAAGAGTTTTTCAATGAAAGGCCTCGATGAAGCTGCTTATAAATTAGGCATCAAGATCTATAGAGATAGATCAAGACGCTTAATTGGACTTTCACAAAGCACATACCTTGATAAAGTTTTGAAGAAGTTCAAAATGGATCAGTCAAAGAAAGGGTTCTTGCCTATGTTACAAGGTGTGAAGTTGAGTTAGACTCAACGCCCGACCATTGTAGAAGATAGAGAGAAAATGAAAGTCATTCCCTATGCCTCAGCCATAGGTTCTATCATGTATGCTATGTTGTGTACCAGACCTGATGTGCGCCTTGCTATAAGTTTAGCAGGGAGGTACCAAAGTAATCCAAGAGTGGATCATTGGACAACAGTCAAGAATATCCTAAAGTACCTGATAAATGTTTATTATTCATGCTAGAATTGTATTGATTGGAAACCCAAATACATGTGTGAATACATAGACAAACACTGTGTCCCTAGTGAGCCTCTACTTGACTAGCTCGTTGATCAAAGATGGTTAAGGTCTCCTAACCATGGACATGAGTTGTCATTTGATAAAGGGATCACATCGTTAGGAGAATGATGTGATGGACAGGACCCATCGGTTAGCTTAGCATAATGATCGTTCAGTTATGTTGCTATTGCTTTCTTCATGTCAAATACATATTCCTTTGATTATGAGATTATGCAACTCCCGAATACCGGAGGAATGTCTTGTGTGCTATCAAACATCACAATAACTGGGTGATTATAAAGATGCTCTACAGGTATCTCCGAAGGTGTTTGTTGGGTTGGCATAGATCGAGATTAGGATTTCTCACTCCGAGTACCGGAGAGGTATCTCTGGGCCCTCTCGGTAATGCACATCATAAGAAGCCTTGCAAGCAAAGTGACTAATGAGTTAGTTACAAGATGATGTATCATGGAACGAGTAAAGAGACTTGCCGGTAACGAGATTGAATTAGGTATGTGGATACCGACGATGGAATCTCGGGCAAGTAAACATACCGATGATAAAGGAAATAACGTATGTTGTCATAACGGTTCGACCGATAAAGATCTTCGTAGAATATGTAGGAGCCAATATGAGCATCAAGATTCTGCTATTGATTATTGACCGGAGAGGTGTCTCAGTCATGTCTACATAGTTCTCGAACCCGTAAGGTCCGCACGCTTAACGTTCGATGATGATTTAGTATTATATGAGTTATGTGATTTGGTGACCGAATGTCGTTTGGAGTCCTGGATGAGATCACAGACATGACGAGGAGTCTCGAAATGGTCGAGAGGTAAAGATTGATATATAGGATGATAGTATTCGGACACCGGAAGTGTTCCAAAGTGTATCGGGTATTTATCGGAGTATTGGGGGGGTTACCGGAACCCCCAGGGGAAAGATATGGGCCATATGGGCCATAGGAGGGGAGCACACCAGCTCACAAGGGGTGGCGTCCCCCACCCCCAAAGGAAGGAGGCCGAGTGGGAGAAGGGAAAGAGGGGGTTCACCCTCCCCCCCCCCCCCTTCCTTCTCTCCTTCCTCTTCCCTTTTCCCCCTTTGGCAAGTATGGAAGGGGGGAGGCCGAATTGGGGAGGACCCCAAGTAGGATTCCTCTTACTTGGGGCGCACCCTTGTTGCTCCCATACCCCTCCCACCTATATATATGTGGGGAGGGGGTGCCTAGAAGATACAACATCAATTGTTAGCCATGTATGGCGCCTCCCTCCACAGTTTACACCCCACGTCATATTCTCGTGCTGCTTAGGCGCAGCCCTGCGCGGATCACTTCACCATCATCGTCAACACGCCGTCGTGTTGACCTAACTCATCTACTTCCTCAACACCTTGCTGGATCAAGAAAGCAAGGGACGTCATCGCGCTAAACGTGTGCAGAACTCGGAGGTGTCGTACGTTCGGTGCTTGATCGGTCAGAGCTAGAATAAGTTTGACTACATCAACCGCGTTGTCAAACGCTTCCACTTTTGGTCTACGAGTGTACATAGACACATTCTCTCCCCTCGTTTCTATGCGTCTCCTAGATAGATCTGGCGTGAGCGTAGGAATTTTTTTGAAATTGCATGCTACGTTCCCCAACAGTATGAACCATAGAGAAGTTGGAATATAGTAGATATAAGACCAATATAAAGTTAGAATGAGTTCACAACAGTACCTAAAGTGGTGATTTGCTTTATTATACTAACGGAGCTTACGAGTTTTCTACTGAGTTTTGTATTGTGAAGTTTCCAAGTTTTGGCTGTAGATTTCATGGACTACGGAATGAGGAGTGGCAAGAGCCTAATCTTGGGGATGTCCAAGGCACCCCAAGGTAATATTCAAGGACAACCAAGCATCTACGCTTCGGGATGCCCTGAATGGCATCGTCGCTTTTGTCTTGAAATCCATCGGTAAATTTACTTGAGGCTATATTTTTATTCACCGCATGATATGTGTTTTGCTTGGAGAGTCTTGTATTACATGAGTATTTGCTTTTTAGTTTGCCACCATAATCCTTGTTGTACACACCTTTTGAGAGGGACATAGTGAATCTAGAATACTCTATGTGCATCACTTATATCTTTTGAGCTAGGTAGGTTCTCTAGTGCTTCACTTATATCTTTTTAGAGCATGGGGTATTTTTATTTTGAAGAAATTGATCAACACTCATGCTTCACTTATATTATTTTGAGAGTCTTAAAAATAGTATGGCAATTTGCTTAGGTTATGAATTTAGTCCTAATATGATGGGTATCCAAGAGGGATATAATAAAAACTTTCATGAAGAGCATTGAATATATGAGCAGTTTGATTCCTTGCATTTGTTTTAAGATATAAAGATGGTGATATTAGAGTCATGCTAGAGAGTAATTATGGATTAGTAAGAATATTTGTGTTAAGGTTTGTGATCCCCGAAGCATGCACGTACGGTCTCGCATTATGCGATGAAGTTAGAGCATGATTTATTTATTTTTGTCTTCCTTATGAGTGGCGGTCAGGGACGAGTAATGGTCTTTTCCTACCAATCTATCCCCCTAGGACAATATGTATTAGTACTTTGCTTTGATGGCTAATAAATTTGTGCAAAAAGTATGTGAGTTCTTTATGACTAATGTTGAGTCCATGGATTATACGCACTCTCACCCTTCCACCATTGCTAGCCTCTCTAGTACCGCGCAACTTTCGCCGGTGCATTAAACCCACCATATACCTTCCTCAAAACAGCCACCATACCTACCTATTATGGCTTTTACATAGCCATTCCGAGATATATTACCATGCAACTTCCACCGTTCCGTTTATTATAACACATACCATCATTGTCATATAGCTTTGCATGATCATATAATTGATATAGTATTTGTGGCTTGGCCGCAGTTCATATTTTTTATACATGTCACGCTAGATCATTGCACATCCCGGTACACCACCGGAGGCATTCACATAGAGTCATATACTTGTTCTAGTATCGAGTTGTAAGTAAATAAAAGTGTGATGATCATCGTTATTACAGCATTGTCCCGTGTGAGGAAAGGGTGATGGAAGCTATGATTCCCTCACAAGTTGGGGTGAGACTCCGGACTTAAAATTAAAAAAAGGCCAAAGAGCCAAAACAAAAAAAGTGGCCAAAGAGCCCAAAAATAAAAAATTTATATGAGAGAAAAAGAGAGAAGGGACAATGTTAGTATCCTTATCTTCACTTGTGCTTGAAAGTAGCACCATGTTCTTCATGATAGAAAATCTCCTATTTTGTCACTTTCATATATTACTAGTGGGAATTTTTCGCATTATAGAAGTATATTCCAATGACAGGCTTCCTCAAATTGCCCTAGATCTTTGTGAGCAAGAAAGTTGGTTGCACACCCACTTATTTTTCTTTTGAGCTTTCATACACTAATAGCTCTAGTGCATCTGTTGCATGGCAATCCCTACTCACTTGCATAGATATCAATTGATGGGCATCTCCATAGCCCATTAATTTTCCTAGTTGATGTGAAACTTTCTCTTTTTTTTCATCTCCTGACAACCTCCACCATATTCTATTTCACCTATAGTGCTATATCCATGGCTCACGCTCATGTATTATGTGAAAGTTGACAAAGCTTGAGAACATTAAAAGTATGAAACAACTGCTTGGCTTGTCATCGGGTTGTGCATGATAAATACTTTATGTGATGAATATAGAGCATGACAAGATTATATGATTTTGTAGGGATAACTTTATTTAGCCATGATATTTTGAGAAGACATGATTGCTTTATTAGTATGCTTGAAGTATTATTATTTTTACATCCATATTAAACTTTTGTTTGGAATCTTATGGATCTGAATATTTATGCCGCAATAAGAATTACATTGATAAACATGTTAGGTAGCATTCCACATCAAAAATTCTACTTTTATCATTTACCTACTAGAGGACGAGCAGGAATTAAGCCTGGGGATGCTTGATACGTCTCCAACATATCTATAATTTTTTATTGTTCCATGCTATTATATTATCTATCTTCGATATTTTATATGCATTAATATGCTATTTTTTATCATTTTTGGGAATAACCTATTAACCTATTGCCTAGTGCGAGTTTCTATTTTTTTCCTTGTTTTTATCTTTTATAGAAAATCAATACCAAACGGAGTCCGAACGGAATGAAACTTTTTGAGGATTTTTCTTGGACCCGAAGACAATCGCGAAGCTTCGGGAGGAGGCCAGAGGGGCCATGAGGGATCCACAAGCTCGTAGGGCGTGCCCCAAGGGGGCGCCCCCAAAGCTTGTGGGTCCCTCGAGACTCCCCTAACCCTAATCCAGCTCCATAAATACCCCAATATTCCCCGTACACCAGAGGGCACACCAAAAATAATTTTTCGCCACCGCAAGCTTCTGTTCTCGTGAGATCCCATCATGGGGCCTTTTCTGGCACTCTGCCGGAGAGGGATACGATCACGAAGGGCCTCTACACCAACCTTTCTTCCCTACCGATGATGAGTGAGTAGTTTACCACAGACCTACGGGTCCATAGCTAGTAGCTAGATGGCTTCTTCTCTCTCTTTGATCTTCAATACAATGTTCTCCTCGATGTTCTTGGAGATCTATTCAATGTAATCTTCTTTTATGGTGTATTTGTGGAGATCCAACTAATTGTGGATTTATGATCAGATTATCTATGAATATTATTTGAGTCTTCTCGGAACTCTTTTATGCATGATTAAGATAGCTTTGTATTTCTCTCCGATCTATTGATTTGGTTTGGCCAACTAGATTGATCTTTATTGCAATGGGAGAGGTGCTTTGTGATGGGTTCAATCTTGCGGTGTCCTCACCCAGTGATAGTAGGGGTAGCGAGGCACGTATTATATTGTTGCCATTAAGGATAAAAAAGATGGGGGTTTTACCATATTGATTGGATCTATCCCTCTACATCATGTCATCTTGCTTAAGGCGTTACTCCGTTCTTGTTAACTTAATACCCTAGATGCATGCTAGATAGTGGCCGATTTGTGGAGTAATGGTAGTAGATGCAAGCAGGAGTCGGTCTACTTGTCATGGACGTGATGCCTATATTCATGATCATTTCCTTAGATATCGTCATAACTTTGTGCTTTTCTATCAATTGCTCAATAGCAATTTGTTTACCCATCGTATGTGTTCTTTCAAGAGAGAAGCCTCTAGTGAAAACTATGGCCCCCGGGTCTATTTCTTATCATATATTTTCAGATCTATTAAACCAAAAATACAAAAAAAATACCTTGCTGCAATTTATTTACCTTTACTTTATTTTTGCCTTTTTATTTATCTTTTATACCAATCTCTATTAGATCTCATCCTTGCAATTAATCATGAAGGGATTGACAACCCCTTTTTCGCGTTGGGTGCAAGTATTAGTTTGTTTGTGTAGGTGCAACTATTAGAGACTTGTGTGTACCTCATACTAGATTCATACCTTGGTTCTTAACTAAGGGAAATAATTATCTCTACTTTGCTGCATCACCCTTTCCTCTTCAAGGGAAAAACCAACGCAAGCTCAATAAGTAGCATCACAGAACCCCACTTTCATCAATAAAGCTTTCATCTTATATTCGCAATATCCAGATTGCAATTTTAGTTTCTTCCTTGTTCTTCGTTTGCGTGCAAGAAACAAACCCTCATGGTCAGGTTGATCGTTCTCCAGCGTGGTCAATAACCTCTCGGGGTTGGTTTAGTGATCGCTAAGGCGCGACGTCGTCGCACGTTCGTAGTCGGATCGTCAAAGTGTGCTCCACCAAAAACGATAGCCACCATCTCATCGGAAGATCGGGACCCTTGTCTCTATCTGTTTGGACCATAGAAGCACGTTTACCTACACCTTTGACATCATTAACAATTCTAATCAGCAAGTCACTCAAGTGTCAATCATGTAGGCATTTCGTTTCAATTGTTTCATAGCATTGGCATTGAAATGATCTTGCTTAATGATGTAATTGTCAAATTCATACCAGCATTGACTAGGAGATTTATTATAGGCAATATCACCTTCATCAAACTTCATAAGAGAATTTACCTCTACCACCTGTGGTGGTGTGTTAAGACCATGTATTTCTTCAATAGGTGGTAAATTCTTAACGTCTTCAACTTTAATACCTTTTTCCTTCATACATCTCTTTGCTTCTTGCATATCTTCAGGACTAGAAAATAAAATACCCCTCTTCTTCGGAGTGGGTTTAGGAGGTGGTTCAGGAAGAGTCCAATCATTATCATTCTTCAATATATTATTCAATAGTTCCTCAGCTTGTTCAATCGTTCGTTCCCTAAAAACACAACCAGCACAACTATCTACATAGTCCCTAGAAGCATCGGTTAGTCCATTATAGAAGATATCAAGTATTTCATTTTTCTTAAGAGGATGATCAGGCAAAGCATTGGAGAGGCCTACTGTCACGCCCAATATGCGATACTATCCTAAACAGACTCGAATGTCCCACCAAGGATAGAACCGCATATTGATACGCTTTTGCAAGGTCGATATCATTACATCAACATTACATAATAGATGGGGATACATACAAAAGGCATACAATGCCACATGAATACAACATCATCATACATGACTACGGATGAAACACAAACAGAAACTCAAACGACATCCACCCTGCTAGCCCAGGCTGCCGACCTGGAACCTATCCCTTGGTCGAAGAAGAAGCAGAAGAAGAACTCCAAAACAAGTAAGCATCACTCTTGCATCATGATCATCGCATAACCTGTACCTGCAACTGTTGTTGTAGTAATCTGTGAGCCACGAGGACCCAGCAATCCCATTACCATGGGTATCAAGACTAGCAAAGCTTAATGGGTGAGGAAGGGGTAAAGTGGTGAGGTTGCAGGAGCAACTAAGCATGATATGGTGGCTAACATACGCAAATAAGAGCGAGAAGAGAAGATCCGGAACGGTCGTGAAGCTAGCAATGATCAAGAAGTGATCCTTAACTCCTACATACGTCAAACATAACCCAAAATCGTGTTCACTTCCCGGACTCCGCCGAAAAGAGACCATCACGGCTACACACGCGGTTGATGCATTTTAATTAAGTCAAGTGTCAAGTTATCTACAACCGGACATTAACAAATTCCCATCTGCCACATAACCGCGGGCACGGCTTTCGAAAGATAATACCCTGAAGGGGTGTCCCAACTTAGCCCATCACAAGCTCTCACGGTTAACGAAGGATATTCCTTCTCCCAGGAAGACCCGATAAGTCTCGGAATCCCGGTTTACAAGACATTTCGACAATGGTAAAACAAGACCAGCAAAGCCGCCTGATGTGCCGACAAATCCCGATAGGATCTGCACATATCTCATTCTCAGGGCACACCGGATGAGCAAGACATCGTGTTGGCATAGACCCTGGTTGCCTAGGGGGTGCCGGACATCGCTCGGTTTGGACCAGCACTCAGAGGAGAACTGGCCCAGGGGGTAAATAAAGATGACCCTCAGGCTCCAGAAACCCAAGGGAAAAAAGGGCTAGGTGAGGCAAATGGTAAAACCAAGGTTGGGCCTTGCTGGAGGAGTTTTATTCAAAGCAAACTGTCAAGGGGGTCCCATAAATCACCCAACCGCGTAAGGAACGCAAAATCAAGGAACATAACACCGGTATGACGGAAACTAGGGCGACAAGAGTGGAACAAAACGCCAGGCATAAGGCTGAGCCTTCCACCCTTTACCAAGTATATAGATGCATCAATTAAATAAGAGATATTGTGATATCCCAACATAATCCTATCCATCATGGAGCAAGCTTCAACTTCACATGCAACTAACAACACTATCAGAGGGGCTGAGCAAATGCGGTAACATAGCCAAGCAAAGGTTTGCTAGGAAGGGTGAAAAAGGTTAGAGGCTAACATGGCAAATTGGGAGGCTTGTAGAACAAGTGATAGGTAGCACAGCATAGCGATAGAACGAAGCAACTAGCATAACAATGATAGTAGTGAGATCCAAGGTGATGGTCATCTTGCCTGAAATCCCGCTAGGAAGAAGAACGAGTCCATGAAGAAGCGAACGGGAGTAGTCGAACGAATCCTCACAATCGCAACATTACCGAAACTAAGAAGCAACACCGGAAAGAAACAAACAACATGGTAAATGCACAAGCATAAACATGGCATGATGCACAAACAAGTATGATGCATGTCCGGTTTAAAGAGCATGGCATGGCAAAGTGCAACAAACAATACTACAAGTTAAGTGGAGTTCAATATGCAACGAGTTGCATATTAACGAAACACCACACTCGAGTTATTTAGTTCGCTCTCGTTTAGGTACCCAACAATATTAAATGTTGTTAAACATGGCAAGAGGTGAAACCTAAGTAAACTAAGTATCTAGGCAATTTAAATGAGGCCGGAAATAACAAACAACAGTTCCAGAAAATCCCCGTATGCATATTTCGAATTTGGTACTGTTCTGCCCTAAAACATATTTTATTGTTGTTAAACAGGAAAATAAAGTGCCCCATGTTAAACTAGGCATTTTTTCACCCCATTTACATATAAAGTTTATTTAAAACCGAGCTACGGTTATTTAGTTATGAAATAAATCATTTTAACATGGCATTTAGCAAATTAAATGCAAACAGCATTTTAAACATTTTAAACATGGATGAAAGTGGCATATTATTAATCTACACAAAATTCTAAGCATTTTACATGTTTAAATCATTTTAATCTGATGCACGGTTGTTGAGTTATTAAATGCATGAACATGAGGGTGCAATCTGTAAACATGCAGTTTACTGGATAAATAGATAAATTCGCAGCAAGGGAAAAAAACATGCATGGGCCGAATCTGACTAGGCCAAGTGTACAGGAGAGGGCTGGAGGGGGCTGCTCAGCCATGGGCTTCGGCCCGGTCGATGCAGAGGCTGGAGGAGGCCGGTTCCTGGGCTGCTAGGCGCGCAGCTGGACCGAGCGAGATGGGGAGGCGCGGTTAACCGAGGCAGGAACAGGCGCGGGTCAAAGCAGCAGGGGCGGCGCGCTCATCCTCCTGCTCAAAGCAGAGGATGCAGGGGCGACGGTCACGGCTGGACTTGGCGGCGGGGACGGAGAGGCGAGGCAGGTGAGGCGCGGGGTTGCGACTCGCGGAGCAAGTGGGTTCGGGCATGCGGCGCACGGGCGCTCCTGGCATCCATGGCGGGGACCTGCGGGGGAGCACAAGAGGACTGAGATGGAGAGGAAAAGGAGCAGGGGATGGAGAAGGACGGGCGGAGGGAGACGGACCCGGTGGAGCTCGCCCCGTGAAGCCGCTTGCAGCGTGCCAGACAGAGACAGGCGGCCTCGGGACGACAGGGACTCATCGGGGCAGGGGCGTGCACGCGAGGCTTTGGCGTCGACGGACGGAGCTTGACGGCGGGATCCAACGAGGAGGCATAGGAGATGGCCAGATCTGGGCCAGAGGCGGACGTTGGCGGCTTCCACGAGCAGCGGTCGTTCCTGCAGCGGTGAAGTACAGAGAGAGAGGGAGATCATGAGAGAGAGATCGAAGGGAAGGAGAGAAAGCAGTTGGGGGGTAGGGAAGGAGAGGTGCAGGCTGGGCGTGGGGTGGACTGTTGCCGGTGCTGCTGGATTGAGGCGAGGTGGGACATGGAGGAGCTCCTCCCCGGATCAAACGGGCGGGGCACTGGTTGGGACATTGGGGAAAACGATGGAGGTAGGTGGGTGGATCGGGAGGGATCCCGAGGAGGATTTGGTGAGTGGGTAGCGGCGGCGGTTGGGAGGATGGGACAAGAGGCTAGATTTTAGGGATTGGTCTAGGGTTGGACTAATATATAGAGAAATGGAATTAGGTTAGACCCTACGATTTAGATCGGACGGTCGAGAAAATATAGGTTAGGACGTCCAATTAAGAAAATGGAGATGTTCTGTAGATGTTTGGGGATGAACTGAATGCAACGGTGACGACTGCCCGTGTTGGGTTCGGGGAAGTTTTCGGACGCGCACAAGAGGGGGCCTGAGGAGGTCGACAAAGACAAAGGGGGCCATACAAAGGTCAACGAAGACGAGGAAGAAGCGGCAACTGCGAACAACTACGGGTTTTATGAAAACATATGGATGCGATGCACATGATGCTATGAGATGAGATGCATGGCATGAACAAAATGGAAAACAAAACACAAAAACCCAACCACAAAGGAAATATCATATTGCATCTCTAGAAAAGGCAAGAGTTGGAGTTACGAATATGGAAAGTTGTATCCGGGGCGTTACAACACTCCACCACTACGAGAGGATCTCGTCCTGAGATCTAGGATGGCACCGGAGGGAAAAGTAAGAGGAAGAGAGGAGGTAAAAGTAAGTTGCTTCTTTGACAAACGAGTGAAACCAATGAACCTCGAGATGTTGAGCAAAATGAAAGAAAGAAAACAACGAAGATGAGCAAAGTTGAAAACACTCCGTTAGAAAAGAGGAACAAGGAACATTCGAGAACCTTGAAGGTTGCAAAGCTATGAATGACAAGTACAAAGGACAAGAAGGAATTGGAACAACTCTGGTTGAAACGAGATAAACAAGGAACAAGGAAGAACAAATTCGGACAGCACTCCGGTTGAATGGATAAGCACGAAAAGAACACGATCCTCACAATTCGAGATGATGAGTGAAAAGAACAACATCACAATGCCTCCGGAAGAAAGAATAGAAGATAGATCATTGGAATAATAGAATGGAGAAGGAAATGCCAACTTGTGCCACAAATGAGCTTGGAAAGCACCCTTCCAAGATGGTTACAACGGGGTTGTTGGAAAACCAACAACGAAACGAATAAGCTTGTAGTGGGCTTATGGAAAACTTCTCAAAATTGAGGCAAAATTCTGCCACTACGGAAACAAATAATATAATTGATAACACCAATGAGATGAAAAAAAACTTCTTCCAACAAGATGATAGAGAGATAACTTGGATCATTGATAAGCACCACAATAGCAACATTCCTTAGGGAAGGCTTTAGATGAAATATAACCCAAGATGACTCCAATGAAGAGATTGGTGGATTTAAAATATCTCATTCTTGACAACATGTGAATCATGAAATACGAACTCAAATTGTCAAGAATGACATAACACCACCTCAAATGATAAGGTAGAGCGAATTATACTTCAGAATGCAAAAAGAAGAATACTTGAACTCCTCAGAAAAAACCATGTGTTGAGCAACCATGTTTAATTTAGAGTATAGCTTTGCGGATCATAACTTCGAGAGAAATCTTGAAGAACAATTGAATAATTAAAAGAATCCTTGACGAACCACCATGTAGAGCCTCTATGAAGAACTCCGGTAATAAAAAGATGATAAAACGAAAGAGAAGTTGAGAACACAAGTTAAAGCCTTGCGATGATTTAGATGGAGCTTCGTGACGAGATAAAGCGGAAAACTCGGAACTCCGGAAGAGGAATTAATCACTTGGATGAAACAAGAATAAGAATTATGTTATGTGTATCCTTCACCAATATAAATTGATGACAAGCAACGGATTTGGCATACTACTTATTCTTCTTGAGGGATTAAGGCTAGAGATAGCGCAGACTTGAGAAGGTATTGATGGAACCACCGGTGGGATTTGGAAACAACGAATGAATTGATATGATAACGAAGGAAGTGAAATCTTGAATGAACCACCGTAAAAATTGGAAAAGAGAGTAGCAAGGGCACAATTCACCGGGAAGAATTGGAAAACGAATGAAGATACTTGAGGGGATTTAGATACATGAGAATGAAGAGGCCATGAACTGATTAGAGGATATTTGAACGATGCACCGGAAGAATTCGAGAACGAGAGTTGAAAGCTGAGAATGGATAATTCTGAGATGATGGGCTACGGAGAATCAATCTGAAAAGACTCTTGAATTGCTCCGGATGGGTGAAAAGAATTTCTCATGATCGAAACAAATATGGGGATGGCATAAAGCTAGAACCATGAATCTTCAAGAGAGTGGACCAAGATTTTAGGAGAAATCTTTTCCTCGGTCTTCTGTGTTGAGAAAGACGATGAGAAACACCACCATGAGTTGTTGAGATACTCCGCGATAAAATTAGAAAGGTTGAACCAACAATGAAAAGAATTTGAAAGATCTTGGAGAAGGACATATGACTTATGATAATTCATTTTTACGTCAAACTTGGAAATGAATTTGAGAATCGCTCCTGATAAGTAGAAGAGTCAGGTAAGATCCTGGAAAAAGACATGTGGGTTAGGGCCCACTCAGAAGATACACCGTTGAACAATTTAGAAGAGAGATTGCACTGGTAGAATTAAATGGCTCAAAAGAGATAACAACCTCGAGATATCTTGAACAAATTAGGAATGGAAACACAAGTCTTGTGAGATATCTTCAGCACTCCAGAACAAATGAATAGGAAGAAGTGAACAATTAAGAGGTGCATTGGCATGAGAAAGCATTAGAAACGAGGAAAGGAATATGATGAATATCGGAAGCTTGAATTGAATCCACCGGAGAAGAAACCACAATGAAGGATGATGAACTTGAAACTGTTGAGCATCTTCATGGGAAATCACCAAATAAGAACATTGAAAGAAAAGAATGAAGAGACTTCACATCCATAAGATGGATACTTGATTAAGATATCTGAGTCCTCGAAGAAAAAGGGTGGGAGGGCGGGAAAACAAAGGCAACTTGGGGAAGATGTAACAAACACCGGTGAGAAAACTTAGAGTTGATCTTGCGGATGTTGAAAATGATCGGATCCACTTGAAGAGAAACACACCGGTTGGAAAAGAGTTGACATGACAATCTCGATAAACAAGAAGGATTAGCACTCCCATAGAAATATGAGAACACCGCTTGAAAGGTATGGAATCAACACTTGACAGCGAAGCAACTCGAATACCACAAATAAAAACAAAACAAAGGATTTGGCTTGCAGAATAAGCCGGAACAAATACATATGATAGAGATTTACCCAATCCCATATCATGCATCTGTCGGAAAGATAATCTAGGAGCTACTTGAATTCCCACCTATAAACTCCCGAAACTTTCTGGTTATGCAATCTGGTGTTGGGGATACACGGGAAGCAATATATCTCACCCAAACTAACAATCCCTACATCCAGCTGTATCCATCCGTCAACACATAACCAAGAAAACTCCAGAAATCCTATACCTCAACCTTTGAAAAGCATCCGTTATACGAGCTATGGCAATACTCCTGAACTCCCCAGTACTAGGTGGCGTCGAGGTTATCTCACCAAAAACTGCATAAAAGAGATTTTCGATGTCGGCAAAACTCAGGTATTCCAGAACTGCAACGAAAAAATTGTGACGACAACACCTCGGAGCTCAACTCCCCGGGACACTGCCACAACCCCTAAATGTCAGGAGGCACCAAGAACAATGTTCTCGTCACAAGACTATCGGAACGATTCCAAGATACCTGCGTGATCCTAAAAAAAACCTTGTGAAAAAATGAGGAGAGGAAAGACAAAACATCTACGTCGAGAGTCCTCACCAGAGCGACGAAGGGGGCTGAGGAGTAAAAAGAATCCTACTCTCCGATATATATAATCCTAAGACTCAAAATAGTTTTCTTCTAGACTCAACAACCGCCAACAATCAAGGGGGCTCGTATGGTCGGTCGAGGCTCTGATACAAACTTGTCACGCCCAATATGTGATACTATCCTAAAGAGACTCGAATGTCCCACCAAGGATAGAACCGCATATTGATACGCTTTTGCAAGGTGGATATCATTACATCAAAATTACATGATAGATGGGGATACATACAAAAGGCATACAATGCCACATGAATACAACATCATCATACATAAGAGCAACATCCGACTACGGATGAAACACAAACATAAACTCAAACGACATCCACCCTGCTAGCCCAGGCTGCCGACCTGGAACCTATCCCCTGATCGAAGAAGAAGCAGAAGAAGAACTCCAAAACAAGTAAGCATCGCTCTCGCGTCATGATCATCGCATAACCTATACCTGCAATTGTTGTTGTAGTAATCTGTGAGCCACGAGGACTCAGCAATCCCATTACCATGGGTATCAAGACTAGCAAAGCTTAATGGGTGAGGAAGGGTAAAGTGGTGAGGTTGCAGCAGCGACTAAGCATGATATGGTGGCTAACATACGCAAATAAGAGCGAGAAGAGAAGCAACGGAACGGTTGTGAAGCTAGCAATGATCAAGAAGTGATCCTGTACTCCTACTTACGTCAAACATAACCCAAAACCGTGTTCACTTCCCGGACTCCGCCGAAAAGAGACCATCACGGCTACACACGCGGTTGATGCATTTTAATTAAGTCAAGTGTCAAGTTATCCACAACCAGACATTAACAAATTCCCATCTGCCACATAACCGCGGGCACGGCTTTCAAAAGATAATACCCTGCAGGGGTGTCCCAACTTAGCCCATCACAAGCTCTCACGGTCAACGAAGGATATTCCTTCTCCCAGGAAGACCCGATCAGTCTCGGAATCCCGGTTTACAAGACATTTCGACAAAGGTAAAACAAGACCAGCAAAGCCGCCCGATGTGCCGACAAATCCCGATAGGAGCTGCACATATATCGTTCTCAGGGCACACCGGATGAGCAAGACGTTGGGTTGGCATAGTCCCTGGTTGCCCAGGGGGCGCCGGACATCGCTCGGTTTGGACCAGCACTCAGAGGAGAACTGGCCCGGAGTGTAAATAAAGATGACCCTCGGGCTCCGGAAACCCAAGGGAAAAAGGGCTAGGTCAGGCAAATGATAAAACCAAGATTGGGCCTTGCTGGAGGAGTTTTATTCGAAGCGAACTGTCAAGGGGGTCCCATAAATCACCCAACCACGTAAGGAACGCAAAATCAAGGAACATAACACCGGTATGATGGAAACTAGGGCGGCAAGAGTGGAACAAAAGCGCCCGGGGCATAAGGCCAAGCCTTCCACCCTTTACCAAGTATATAGATGCATTAATTAAATAAGAGATATTGTGATATCCCAACATAATCCGGTCCATCATGGAGCAAGCTTCAACTTCACCTGCAACTAACAACGCTATAAGAGGGGCTGAGCAAATGCGGTAACATAGCCAAGCAACGGTTTGCTAGGAAGGGTGAAAAATGTTAGAGACTGACATGGCAGCATAGCGATAGAACAAAGCAACTAGCATAACAATGATAGTAGTGAGATCCAAGGTGATGGTCATCTTGCCTGAAATCCCGCTAGGAAGAAGAACGAATCCATGAAGAAGACGAACGGGAGTAGTCGAACGAATCCTCACAATCGCAACATTACCGAAATTAAGAAGCAACACCGGTAAGAAACAAACAACATGGTAAATGCACAAGCATAAATATGGCATGATGCACAAACAAGTATGATGCATGTCCGGTTTAAAGAGCATGGCATGGCAAAGTGCAACAAACAATACTAAAAGTTAAGTGGAGCTCAATATTTAACGAGTTGCATATTGACGAAACACCACATTCGAGTTATTTAGTTCGCTCTCGTTTAGGTACACAACAATATTAAATGTTTTTAAACATGGCAAGAGGTGAAACCTAAGTAAACTAACTATCTAGGCAATTTAAATGAGGCCGGAAACAACAAACAACAGTTCCAGAAAATCCCCATATGCATATTTCGAATTTGGTACTGTTCTTCCCTAAAACATATTTTATTGTTGTTAAACAGGAAAATAAAGTGCACCATGTTAAACTAGGCATTTTTCCACCCCATTTACATATAAAGTTTATTTAAAACCGAGCTACGGTTATTTAGTTATGAAATAAATCATTTTAACATGGCATTTAGCAAATTAAATGCAAACAGAATTTTAAACATTTTAAACATGGATGAAAGTGGCATATTATTAATCTACACAAAATTCTAAGCATTTTACATGTTTAAATCATTTTAATCTGATGCACGGTTGTTGAGTTATTAAATGCATGAACATGAGGGTGCAATCTGTAAACATGCAGTTTATTTGATAAATAGATAAATTCGCAGCAAGGGAAAAAAACATGCATGGGCCGAATCTGACTAGGCCAAGTGTACAGGATTGGGCTGGAGGGGGCTGCTCGCCCATGGGCTTCGGCCCGGTCGATGCAGAGGCTGGAGGAGGCGGTTCCTGGGCTGCTAGGCGCGCAGCTGGACCGAGCGAGATGGGGAGGCGCAGTCAAGCGAGGCAGGAATAGGCGCGGGTCAACGCAGCAGCCAAATCCTATTCGCGCCTTATGCGCCGAATACAGGCCATTTGGTACAGGGCGCACACCCACCTGTACAATTGGTTTTTGTAGCGGGCCGGCCCATCCTGCTTTTCTGTTTCCTTGAAAAACCAAAAAAAGGTGCGGTGGCCACGACTCGAACCCCGCTCATTCTTTCAGGTAGATGGCACTAACCAGTTGGACCAGATGACAACATGTGCTATTATTATTCTTTTCTTTCTTTATAAAACACGGAAAAGGCAGCTGTTTTCCTTGTTCCCTTTTCTTTCCTTTTTTCTACCTTGTGTTTTTCTCTTTCTTAAAATGCGTGAACTATTTCAAAGGCGACCAAATTTTCCCAAAATCGGTGAACTTTTTTGAAATTCGATGAACTTTGAAAAAAAATTGATGAACTTCTTTTCTATTTGATGAACATTTTTTCCAAAGTTGATGAACTTTTTTCAAACTCGATGAACTTTTTGTACAATTTGATGAACTTTTTCAAAATTGATGAACTTTTTTTCAAAATCGATGAACTTTTTTTCAAATCAATGATATTTTTCATTTTTGTGATTTCTCAACAAAATTGATATACTTTTTTTAGGGATTTCACAAAAGAAAATTGAGGGGAGTTCAATCGTGGCGGTCCTTTTCTTTTTCCGAGCGAGTGCTGCGAATCGAGGGGATCGATGCTGTCCTTTTTTCATGGGCCGGCCCAATCGCTCGTGCGTGTAGGCGCCAACAATGAAATCGGGTGCCGAGAGCGCTGACAAGGAGGTCTCAACGCAGCAGGGGCGGCACGCTCGTCCTCCTGCTCGAAGCAGAGGATGCAGGGGGCGACGGCCGCGGCCGGACTTGGCGGCGGGGACAGCGAGGCGAGGCAGATGAGGCGCGTGGTTGCGACTCGTGGAGCAAGACAGGGGTTCGGGCATGCGGCGCATGGGCGCTCCTGGCATCCGTGGCGGGGACCTGCGGGGGAGCACAAGAGGACTGAGATGGAGAGGAAAAGGAGCAGGGGATGGAGAAGGACGGGCGGAGGGAGACGGACCCGGTGGAGCTTCAAGGCCGGGCGAAGCCGTCAGGCAGAGCGAAGAGATGGGCAGCCTCGGGACGACGGGGACTCCTCGGGGCAGGGGCGCGGATGCGAGGCTTTGGCGTCGAGGGACGGAGCTTGATGGCGGGATCCAACGAGGAGGCATAGGAGATGGCCGGATCTGGGCCAGAGGCGGACGTTGGCGGCTTCCATGAGCGGCGGTCGTTCCTGCAGCGGTGAAGTACAGAGAGACAGGGAGATCATGAGAGAGAGATCAAAGGAAAGGAGAGAAAGCAG
Source organism: Aegilops bicornis (assembly GCA_021605145.1). Lineage (NCBI taxonomy): Eukaryota > Viridiplantae > Streptophyta > Magnoliopsida > Poales > Poaceae > Aegilops > Aegilops bicornis. Next base: position 286,550,705 of record CM038671.1, read on the forward strand.
TAGGGGGAGTATGGAAGGAGAGGTGCAGGCTGGGCGTGGGGTGGACTGCTGCCGGTGCTGCTGGATTGAGGCGAGGTGGGACATGGAGGAGCTCCTCTCCGGATCAAATAGGCGGGGCACTGGTTGGGCCATTGGGGAAAACGATGGAGGTAGGTGGGTGGATCGGGAGGCATCCGGAGGAGGATTTGGTGAGTGGGTAGCGGCGGCGGTTGGGAGGATGGGACAAGAGGCTAGATTTTAGGGATTGGTCTAGGGTTGGACTAATATATAGATAAATGGAATTAGGTTAGACCCTACGATTTAGATCGGACGGTCGAGAAAAATTAGGTTAGGACGTTCAATTAAGAAAATGGAGATGTTTTGTAGATGTTTGGGGATGAACTGAATGCAACGGTGACGACTGCCCAGGTTGGGTTCGGGGAAGTTTTCGGACGCGCACAAGAGGGGGCCTGAGAGAGGTCGACAAAGACAAAGGGGGCCAGACAAAGGTCAACGAAGACGAGGAAGAAGCGGCAACTGTGAATGACTACGGGTTTTATGAAAACATATGGATGCGATGCACATGATGCTATGAGATGAGATGCATGGCATGAACAAAATGCAAAACAAAAGACAAAAACCCAACCACAAAGGAAATATCATATCGCATCTCCAGAAAAGGAAAGAGTTGGAGTTACGAATATGGAAAGTTGTATCCAGGGCGTTACACCTACCCCAAGCTTGAGGGAGATTCTCTTCTTAACTTTGCACAAAATGAAATATTTCCTGTAAGGCAGCTTGTTTCTTCTGAGCAGGAAAATATTTTTCAGAGAAGTAATAAATCATATCCTAGGGACTATGCACACAACCAGGAACAAGAGAATTAAACCATATCTTATCATAACCCTTTAACGAGAAAGGAAATAACTTGAGGATATAGTAATAGCGAATTTTTCCTCATGAACAAATAGGGTGGCTATATCATTTGATTTAGTAAGATGTCCCACAACAGTTTCAGTTTCATAGCCATGGAAAGGATCAGATTCAACCATAGTAATTAACTCTAGATCGACAGAGAATTCATATCCTTATCAGTAATAAAGATAGGTGAAGTAGCAAACTTAGGATCATATTTCATTCTAGCATTCAAAGATTTTTCTTTCAACTTGCATAGTAATTTCTTAACATCATCTCTATCCTTACAAGCAAGAAAGTCCCTAACTACCTCTCCTTCCATAACATAACTTTCAGGTATCTTTGGCAATTCATATCTAGGAGAGCTAGGTCGAATAGGTGTTTCATAATTTCCAGTTTTGATAACTTCATCAGTTTCAGCATTCTCAAATTCTTTAGCTCTAGCAAGTTGTTCATCAAGAAATTCACCTAGTGACACATTCTTATCAAGCAAAGTACTAGCATCACCAATAGCATCATTCATAGCGAGTAGCATCATCAATTACTTGCGACATATCGGGATTAATAGCAGGTGGTGTTGTTGCAAACTTACTCAAAATGAAGGTGAATCAAGTGCAGAGCTAGATAACAATTCCTTACCCCCCCTCCATCTTAGAGGGAACGATCTTGGTTCTATCATCCTTAAGACTCTTCATAGTGATTAACAGATATAAATCCCAAGTGACGCAACAAGTAGAGCTATGCTCCCCGGCAATAGTGCCAGAAAAGGTCCTGATAACCCACAAGTATAGGGGATCACAACAGTTTTCGAGGGTAGAGTATTCAACCCAAATTTATTGATTCAACACAAGGGGAGCCAAAGAATATTCGCAAGTATTAGCAGTTGAGTTGTCAATTCAACCAATATCTGCAACAGAGTGATCAGTAGCACAGTATTATGATAATTAGATAGTGATAGCAATAATAGTAGCAGTAACAGTAACGGTAGCAGAAATAGTTTTGAAGCAATTGTGACAGCAATAGCAACATAGCAAAAAAACAATATACGAAAAGCTCGTAGGCATTGGATCAGTGATAATGTTGGATAATATTCATCATGTAATAGTCATAACCTAGGGTGACACAGAACTAGCTCCAATTCATCAATGTAATGTAGGCATGTATTCCGTATATAGTCATACGTGCTTATAAGAAGAACTTGCATGACATCTTTTGTCCTACCCTCCCGTTGCAGCGGGGTCTGTAAGGAAACTAAGGGATATTAAGGCCTCCTTTTAATAGAGAACCGGAACAAAGCATTAACACATAGTGAATACATGAACTCCTCAAACTACGGTAATCACCAAAAAGAATCCCAATTATTATCACCTTGGGGTATGCGGATCATAACACATAGCAGGTGCATACAACTTGCAAGATCGGATCAAGAACACAAATATATTCATGAAAACATAAAGGGTTCAGATCTGAAATCATGGCACTTGGGCCCTAGTGACAAGCATTAAGCATAGCAAAGTCATAGCAACATCAACCTCAGAACATAGTAGATACTAGGGATCAAGCCCTAACAAAACTAACTCGATTACATGATGAAACTCATCTAACCCATCACCGCCCAGCAAGCCTACAAATAATTACTCACTCCTGGCGGTAAGCACCATGAAATTGGTGATGGAGGATGGTTGATGATGACAAAGACGGAAGATCCCCCTCTCCGGAGCACCGAACGGACTCCGAATTTGGCCTCCTGATGAAGAACAAGAGGTAGCGGCAACTCCGTATCGTAAAACGCGATGAAACTTCCTCTCTTATTTTTTCTCGGGAAATAGGAATTTATAGACTTGAGATTAGGTTCAGCGGAGCCACATGGGCCCCACAAGCCACTAGGGCACGCCCTGGTGCCTTGTAGGCACTTGGTGGGCCCCCTCAAGTGGACCTTGGCTCCAGTTTTTTTATTTATTCCATAAAAAATCTCCGAAAAGTTTCGTCCAATTCCGAGAACTTTTTTCTGCACAAATACAACAGCATGGTAGTTCTGCTGAAAACAGCGTCAGTCCGGATTAGTTTCATTCAAATCATGCAAATTAGAGTCCAAAACAATAGCAAAAGTGTTTGGAAAAGTAGATACGACGAAGACGTCTCAGCGCCCCGCCTTGTGCTCCCTCCTGCCGCACCTGGTCTCCTCCCTAAGCTTCCAGGGTCTCTTATGTCTAGAAAAAACTGTTAATTTTTTGTTCATGTTTGGACTTCATTTGGTATGGAATTCTTGGAAAACCAAAAACATGGAAAAAACATGAACTGGCACATGGCATTGAGTTAATAGGTTAGTCCATAAAATTAATATAAAACAGCATACAAAGTATACAAAAGTGATAATATAATAGCATGAAACAATCAAAAATTACAGATACATTGGAGACATATCAGGGCGAGGTAGAGGAGGCACGATTTCGCCTCCAGGACAGGCGAAGTCGACGTCGAGGAAGAAGAGGGACATGGCTGCAAGTCCTGGTGCCTCCGAGTGCTGCTGATAGAGGCAAAGGTGTCCCGATCTTTCGATGAGATGATAACTACCAATTTGGTGGTGATGAATTTGATGATCTGACTACAAACGTGCACGACGTTGTGCCTTAGCAATCGCTAAACCAATTCCGAGAGGTTATTGACCACGCCGGAGCACGATCAACCTAACCACGAAGGTCTATTCCTGCAAGCAATCAAAGAACAAGCAATAATATGATAAAGCAATCTGAATATTGCGAATATATATGAAGTATTGATAAAGGTGGGGATCCGGAAGCGGTCTTGGTCTGGTCCTTCGACACAAATGAAGTACACGAAGTTGCAATGGCAAACTTTTAACTAAACAAATCCCAAGGAAGAAGGTACTAGATGGATATACTCATATAGGAGCAAGGGGTGACGGCCAAGGAGGTGGGCGGACATCCCAAGGCAGCCTAAAACTAACCCTAGCTCGTACAAGGCTCATGGGCCCAACTGGAGGTCATGCAACACCTTTGGACTTGTAGTTTGTCTCAGATTCTGCTGCAGCATTAGATTGCTTCATCGATATCTCAATGCTCCAAACGAATCTGAAGGTGAATCCAATTGGGTTGGAACGAGCACGAAATGTACTTTCGAACGAAAAAAGAATCACCCAATTCGGAGTCCATGTGAAAGAGTTCTTGGCATTTTGAGTCAGGTATGTCTGTGCAGTCCGAATCTGAATCCAGAATGTGAGAGACTTGGACACTATCTTCTCTTGGCCCAAAAGTGACATGAGAGGACTTTTTGAACAGCACCTAAACTTCTCTTTTTCCCTTATCTTCATATGTGGATTGTACAAATGTCCCATACACCTGCAATTAGACATGGCACAAAAGTCTGTGAAGTATTTTTGTCCTGGATGACATAAATAAATTATTGCATAGTTTGCATTAGAAATCACCTCACAAATATTCACATATGCAATATTTTTGGTCGTATCCTAGGTATTCATGTCCTCATCATCCTGCCCTTCTTGAAAACAAAGCCGTCATCGGCGTTGCTTAATCTGAAATGTGGCTAACAAAAGAGACAAGGTGTACATGTTGTATATGTATATGTCATCCATTTTTACTTCCCTTGGTTTTTGCACATATGACACATGTATACATGAGTAACTTTCATAATTCATAAAATCTAAAGCCAAAATATTATCACAAGAAGTAGAAGGCATGAAAATATTGCAACTCATTTTGCACATATAAGTGAAGCTCTTATTCATTTCAAAAGATTGACAATGTTCATCATTAAACCATCCCAACATTGGTGAATAAACCTTACTTGCATCAAATTGACATGCTACAACATGCTTAAATAAGCAAACATGGAATAAGTCATTGGACACAGAATTATCACCAAGATTAGAGGTCATATCAAAATGATTAAACATTGGTTCTTTTGCATCAACAGTTAATTCAATGGGTGCACTCAAAATTGTTGGTATTTCAGTTGCTTGATCACACGACGCATTCACGACAGTAACACGATTCTCTAAAATAGGTGGTGTACTCAAATCAACAGGTAACTCAACACATGATGTATTCAAGTTAACTAGGCATGCATCATTCTCATGTGAAGTTATATCATCAATACCTTTACCGTTACCTCGTCGCAAAGACGTAGCTGATGTAGGTACGGACGATGACAATGTACCATACTCTTGAGATGATGTCGCACTCTTAATATGACGTGTGGCTGCTCTAGTAGGTGCAACGGGGAGGAACCAACTGATGGTGGTGAGCATGAACTGGAATAGTTGTTGTTGTAGTCACCCAATGCATCCTCCTGTATCTGTCTCTCAAAGGTACAAGCGCGAATATGCATAGCAGTAATGCAACAAGGAATATATTGAAATCTTGCACGGATATCATGGTTTAAACCACCAAAAAAACTCATTGTATAATCCTCAGATTCTTCTATGTCACATTGATGCATATAAGATTTGAACTCTTGGTAGTAAGCATGAACAGTGTTATTGCCTTGTTTTAATTGTTCCGGTTATGAAGCAATTCACGGCGATAGTAAGGAGGAAAAAATTGTTGTCTCATTACTGCTTTCAAATCTTTCCAAGTTGTGGGTTAGTTATCAATGTTTTTCTTACAATGTACACTCCACCAAATAGAACAAAAAACAGTAAATGCCCCAGTGGTAGCTCGTACTACCTCAAGTTCAGAAAAATCATGGTGACTAAAAACTTGATCTACTTCAAGCTCCCAAGCTAGATAAATAGCAGGATTAAATCTACGCTCAAATGATGGTAAAGAGATAACCTGACCATGTTCTTATGTGTGTTGTCCCACCTCTCGTGATGGTGAAGATGTATCCGTCGCCCAAGAACTTCTATCTCTGGAACCTGTCATGATTAGTAGAAACAAGAAACAGACTTCAAGAATAATTATCCTATGAACTACTAGGATGTGGTGGTAAAGCGCTCACAATAAGCAAATATCAATACCTTACAAGTTCTTACCATGTAGCAGGTGGCGACCGGCAACCAGCGGTGTCGAATAATTCCGAAGATTGAGTTAAGCGGATGCCAAGTGAATGTAAATATGCACGGTGTAGAAATATATGGATCTGGGTTGGCTTTATATATATGGTAGCAAAAGATTAGCAATAATCAATTCAGAGTTGCAATGTTGAATAAATGCTCAACGACGGTATTGTGCTGGTCCTAGGCTAGACCGGACTAGAGACGCGAGCCTAGAACACTAATGAGATCACCGCGTAGCACAACTAGCATCAATAAAGGATATGAAGTAGCTCTGGACAGCAAGATAAAAGTGAAGATCACAATAGCAGTAAAGATAATGATGTGAAACAACTGCCAAGCAGGATATACCAACAACTTTCTCTCCAACTTTACTTTGGAAAAGTTTGTGCCAATTTTTCTGATATTTTTTTCTCAAGAATGTCACTAACTCAATCTTTCAAATGCAAAAAGAATCACTCAATTCTGAGTTGATATGAGGAGTCAAAAAATTCTAAAACGGGCCTGAAAAACTGGAATAAGGTGTGTTCACGAACTTCAGAGGGCACAAAGACCTATTTAGAAGCTGATTTTGAGGTTTCAAATATTGAACTAGCTTCTGCAACTATTTAGATGCGGCTCGTCGCTAGCTTTAATTTTAGTACTCACAGAGCTAAAACAGACTTCGTATGAGGAAGATATGCTTGTTTTACTAAACAGTGCACAAAACAGATTCCTATCCAAATTCAGCTATGAGATTGACTTTAGATAGATCCTAATTTTATTTTATTTTCTCCCTTTTTTTTTCCTCACACATTTTTTTCTTTTTTCCCTCTTTCCAAAACAAACTAGATAAGATGCAGATTGGATCAAGCGAAGATGTGAATGACCTCAACTATGATTATGACAATGAACGGTGGGTAGCACGTGGTGGAAATTGATGGATGGGATGGTGGACAGCGGAAGGAATAACATTGCAGCGGCGGCGTGACTAATGTGAACAGAACTCGAAACTCTAAACGAACTAGACATTAAGACCAACAACTCAACACGACGATGCAACCGATAATTGAATAATGCAAACAATGAAAAGAAATTTGCAAAGGCTCAGACTGGCTTGGACAAAGGATAAACAGATCTAACTTTTTGGGGGGACTTTTTTTCTGGACAATAGGTAAGAAAATAAATCTAATCTAGGGAAAACTGGAATCTCACCGAGCAACCTAAAAATTGATACCTATTGATAAAGGTGGGATCTGGAAGCGGTCTTGGTCTGGTTGTTGGACACAAATGAAGTACACGAAGTTGCAATGACTAACTTTTAACTAAACAAATCCCAAGAAAGAAGGTACTAGATGGATCTACTTATATAGGAGCAAGGGGTGACGGCCAAGGAGGTGGGAGGACGTCCCAAGGTAGCCTAAAACTAAGCCTAGGTCGTACAAGGCTCATGGGCCCAAGTGGAGGTGATGCAACACCTTTGAACTTGTAGTTTGACTCGGATTCTGCTGCAGCGTCACATTTTTTCTTCGATATCTCGACGCTCCGCACGAATTTGAAGGTGAATCCAACTGGGTTGGGAAGAGCACGAAATGTACTTTCCAACAAAAAAGAATCACCCAATTCGAAGTTGTATGTGTGTAGTCTGAATCTGAATCCAGAACGTGAGAGACTTGGACTCTATCTTCTCTTGGCCCAAAAGTGATGTGAGAGGACTTTTTAAACAGCACACCTAAACTTCTCTTTTTTCCCTTATCTTCATATGTAGATTTTACAAATGTCCCATGCACCTGTAATTAGACATGACACAAAAGTCTGTGAAGTATTTTTGTCCTGGATGACATAAATAAATTATTGCATAGTTTGCATTAGAAATCACTTCACAAATATTCACATAAGCAATATTTTTGTTCGTATGCAAGGCATTCATGTCCTCATCAGCTGCTCCATGCCACACTCCCCATCGAGGAGCTGCTCCTCACTGCCAATTCCTCCTCTGAGCCGCCCCACTCGTCCTGAACCGGCAGCTGCATGGTGCGCTGCTCTGTTCCTCTGGATCCGGCGGCCTCCAACTCGTCGCAGGGATCCGGCGGTGATGAGGACATCATTCATACAGTTACACCCACAACCCCTGCTGCTACACATACTGGACCAATTTACAGCTCGCGCACGTCAATTAAATTACCAGGTGCTTTCGTTCCTTGGTAACGATTCTAATATTCATGAGAATATGATGCTCCTTGAATTGGATATATTTATTTTGCTTACAAATGAAGGACCCAGCATGGGCAAGAATGATGAACATTCGAGCATAATCAAGTATGGAGATGATGGCGTACGCAAGAGGAAAAAGAATGGAGTTTCTGGTGAAGTTTTCAGCATTTCGAGGCCATCCTGATGACATACAAGGACATGAATGAAATATACAAGATATCATGTCATAAATTTCGTCCGTAGCTTAGTATAGATGTTGCGCCGCCTTATTTTTGGGCCAGACCAATGTAATTTCGTAACTTTTTTTAGATTTCATATTAATAGGTAAAATGACATAGGATAGAATTTAGTCCCACCTTGCCAAGGGTGAACAAAGTTCTCCTCTGTCTCACTATAAATATAGCCCTTAGGGTGTTGTTTTAGACTTGGGTTTTGTTTAGATTAAAGTTCTCCATAGTTTCAACCCGCGTACTTCGTTAGACCAAGACGTTACAGAACCCCACTTTGATCAATGAAGCTTTCCTCTTAGATTCGCAATATCCAGATTATTTATTGTTCCATAATTTTTTATTGTTCCATGCCAATATTATTCAACTTTTATATAATTTTTGGCAAATTTTTATACTATTTTGGGCACTAACATATTGATCCAGTGCCTAGTGCCAGTTCCTGTCTGTTGCATGTTTTATGTTTCGCACAAACCCCATATCAAACGGAGTCCAAACGGGATAAAAACGGGCGGAGAATTATTTTGGAATATTTGTGATTTTTGGGAAGTAAAATCAACGCGAGACGATGCCCGAGGTGGCCACGAGGGTGGGGCCCACACCCTCCCCAGGAGGGCGCACCCCCCACCCTCATGGGCCCCTCGTAAGGCGGTTGATGCTCTACTTTTGCCGCAAGAAATCTAATTTTTGGAAAAAGATATGGGCGAAGGTTTCAACCCAATCGGAGTTACGGATCTCCGGATATAAAAGAAACGATGAAAGGGCAGCAGAACAGAACTCAGAAACAGAGAGAAACAGAGAGACAGATCCAATCTCGGAGGGGCTCTCGCCCCTCCAATGCCATGGAGGCCAAGGACCAGAGGGGAAACCCTTCTCCCATCTAGGGAGGAGGTCAAGGAAGAAGACGCATTTAAGGGGCCCCTCTCCTTCTCTTCCGGTAGCGCCCGGAGCAGCTGCGTGGCCATCATCATCACCGCGATCTACACCAACACCTCCGCCATCTTCGCCAACATCTCCATCACCTTCCCCCCTCTATCTACAGTGGTCCACTCTCCCGCAACCCGCTATACCTCTACTTGAACATGGTGCTTTATGCTTCATATTATTATCCAATGATGTGTTGCCATCCTATGATGTCTGAGTAGATTTTCCTTGTCCTATCGGTGCTTGATGAATTGCTATGACTGATTTAATTTGCTTGTGGTTATGTTGCTGTCCTTTGGTGCCCATCATATGAGCGTGCGCGTTGATCACACCTTAGGGTTAGTTGTATGTTGATAGGACTATGTATTGGAGGGCAAGGGTGATGTAAGCTTCAGCCTAGCATAGAAATTGATGCATACGGGATTGAAGGGGGCCAATATATCTTAATGCTATGGTTGGGTTTTACCTTAATGAACGCGTTAGTAGTTGCGGATGCTTGCTAATAGTTCCAATCATAAGTGCGTAGAATTCCAAGTCAGGGATGACATGCTAGCAGTGGCCTCTCCCACATAAAACTTGCTATCGGTCTAGTAAAGTAGTCAATTGCTTAAGGGACAATTTCGCAACTCCTACCACCACTTTTTCACACTCGCTATATTTACTTTATTACTTCTTTACTTACAACAGCCCCTAGCTTTTATTTGCGTGCTCTCTTTATTTTCTTGCAAGCCTATCCGAAAACACCTACAGAGTACTTCTAGTTTCATACTTGTTCTAGGTAAAGCGAACGTCAAGCGTGCGTAGAGTTGAATCGGTGGTCGATAGAACTTGAGGGAATATTTATTCTACCTTTAGATCCTCGTTGGGTTCGACACTCTTACTTATCGAAAATTGTTGCGATCCCCTATACTTGTGGGTTATCAAGACCTTTTTCTGGCGCCGTTGCCGGGGAGTCATAGCGTGGGGTGAATATTCTCGTGTGTGCTTGTTTGCTTTATCACTAATTTTTATTTTTGTTGTTCTTGGTTGTTTTGTATCTTTAGTTATGGGTAGGAAACACAAAATACCAAAAAAATTAGTTGTACCTACTGAACCAATGGTTGAAGAACCACTCAAAATCTATCACACTCCTGAAGCTTTTTACTTGGATCATCTTTGATCCCTTTGTGCTCGTGTTGAAACCCCAATTAGCTTAGTTGAGGGCAAATCTTTAGATGAGCATGCTTGTTATGCGCGACACCGAATATCTGAAAAAGGGAAAATTCTATTGGGTCAAATTCATCATTTGCAATGCTATGCTTGGAATTTATGTGAAATATATGATGTTACTTGTTGTTCTGAAAACCCTAAGAAACACCTTCCCTACCAATGTGAGTTTATTGATAATGGAATCATGTCTTCGTATGCTAAGGGTGTTTATAACTACTATGATATTCAACAAATTGAAGAATTGTTGCTTTTAAGGGTGCTTACGAAATTGCTTCTTTGATTGAAACGTATGATGCTACTTTTCATAAATCTGAAAATTTTGCCATACTTAAATATTGCTATGATAATTATGCTTCTAATGCCTATGTTGAACCATATATTGAGGACTACCCCGCTGTCCAAGAAGAGACTAATATTTTGCAGGAGTCTATGGAAGAAGAAATTGATGAAACTGTGAGCTCATTGGATGAAAAAGATGAGGAGAAGAGCGAAGAACAAAAGGAGGAAGAGCAGATTAGCTACCCGTGCCCACCTTCTAATGATAGTAACTCTTCAACTCATACATTGTTTAATTTCCCTTCGTGCTTACCGAAGGATGATTGCTATGATGATTGTTATGATCCTGTTGATTCTCTTGAAATATCCCTTTTTGATGATGCTTGCTATGCTTGTGGCCAAGATGCCAATATTAATTATGCTTATGGAGATGAACTTTCTATAGTTCCTTATGTTCAACATGAAATTGTTGCTATTGCACCCACGCATGATAGTCCTATTATCTTTTTGAATTCTCCAAACTACACTATATTGGAGAAGTTTGCTTTCATTAAGGATTATATTGATGTGTTGCCTTTTACCTTTGCACATGATGATTTTTATGAGTATAATATGCATGTGCTTGCTGCTCCTACTTGCAATTATTATGAGAGAGGAACTACATCTTCACCTCTCTATGTTTCCAACACGATAAAATTGCAAGAAACTGTTTATACTATGCATTGGCCTTTACTTTGTGTGCATGGATTGTTCTTTTATGACATGCCGATGCATAGGAAGAGAGTTAGACTTCGTTGTTGCATGATATATGTTACTTTGTGCTCACTACTAAATGCCAAATCATTGCTAATTAAAATTGGCTTTGATATACCTTGGGATCCGTGGATTCACTACTTGAGCACTATATGCCTAGCTTAATGGCTTTAAAGAAAGCGCTGCCAGGGAGACAACCCGGAAGTTTAAGAGAGTCGTTTATTTCTGTTGAGTGCTTTCATATAGTTTAAAAACAACAAAAATAAAGTGGGGAACCCAAAACTTTTTCAAAAAGCAAAGTGAAAGTGAGAGAGACAAGCATTGTTGAAGTGGGAGCTAGCCTTGAACTTTGTTCATGCTCACGGAAACTTTGTGAATCTTGATTACAGAAAATTTTCAAAAAAAATAATTATCCCCTTGTACAATTCCATTGTATTATAAAAATAATGTGCTAAGGTTTGCCTTTAGGATGTTTACAATGCTTATTAGTTTGTACGGTGCAGGACAGAAACTTTGGCTGTAGTGCGTGATTTTTAATTTTTTTACTAGAATGTCAAATGGTTATGATTCTTTTTGCACTGTATTTCTATACAAATTATTTATTTTTCCTAATTTTGGAAGAATTTTTCAAGTATCAGAAGTATGGTGAATGTTCAGATTATTACAGATTGTTCTGTTTTTGACAGATTCAGTTTTTGATGCATAGTTTGCTTGTTTTGATGAAACTATCAACTTATATCAGTGGATTAAGCCATGCAAAAGTTATATTATAGTAGACACAATGCAAAAACAAAATATGAATTGGTTTGCAACAGTACTTAGAGTAGTGATTTGCTTTATTATACTAACGGATCTTACCGAAGTTTTTCTGTTGAAGTTTTGTGTGGATGAAGTGTTCAATGATCGAGAAGGTCTCGATGTGAGAAGAAGGAAGAGAGGCAAGAGCTCAAGCTTGGGTATGCCCAAGGCACCCCAAGTAAATATTCAAGGAGACTCAAGCATCTAAGCTTGGGGATTCCTCGGAAGGCATCCCCTCTTTCTTCAACAAATATCGGTATGTTTTCGGATTCGTTTCGTTCATGTGATATGTGCAAATCTTGGAGCGTATTTTGCATTTAGTTTTCACTTTTTATTTTATGCACCATGCTGGTATGAGATAGTCCTTGGTTGATTTATAGAATGCTCATTGCACTTCACTTAAATCTCTTGAGTATGGCTTTATAGAATGCTTCATGCGCTTCACTTATATCATTTGAAGTTTGGATTGCATGTCTCTCTTTACTTCGACAACCGCCATTTGTAGAATGCTCTTTTGCTTCACTTATATTTGTTAGAGCATGGGCATATCTTTTGTAGAAAGAATTAAACTCTCGTGCTTCACTTATATATATTTAGAGAGAGGACAGGAATTGGTCATTCACATGGTTAGTCATAAAACCCTACATAAAACTTGTAGATCACTGAATATGATATGTTTGATTCCTTGCAATAGTTTTGCGATATAAAGGTGGTGATATTAGAGTCGTGCTAGTTGAGTAAATTTGAAATTGAGAAATACTTGTGTTGAGGTTTGCAAGTCCCGTAGCATGCACGTATGGTGAACCGTTATGTAACAAAGTTGGAGCATGAGGTGTTTATTGATTACCTTCCTTATGAGTGGCGGTCGGGGACGAGCGATGGTCTTTTCCTACCAATCTATCCCCCTAGGAGCATGCGCGTAGTACTTTGTTTTGATGACTAATAGACTTTTGCAATAAGTATGTGAGTTCCTTATGACTAATGTTGAGTCCATGGATTATACGCACTCTCACCCTTCCATCATTGCTAGCCTCTTCGGTACCGTGTGTTGCCCTTTCTCACCTCGAGAGTTGGTGCAAACTTCGCCGGTGCATCCAAATCCCGTGATATGATACGCTCTTTCACACATAAACCTCCTTATATCTTCCTCAAAACAGCCACCATACCTACCTATCATGGCATTTCCATAGCCATTCCGAGATATATTGCCATGCAACTTCCATCATCATCATATACATGACTTGAGAATTTATTGTCATATTGCTTTGCATGATCGTAAGATAGCTAGCATGATGTTTTTATGGCCTGTCCATTTTTTGATGTCATTGCTACGCTAGATCATTACACATCCCGGTACACCGCCGGAGGCATTCATATAGAGTCATATCTTTGTTCTAGATATCGAGTTGTAATATTGAGTTGTAAGTAAATAAAAGTGTGATGATCATCATTATTAGAACATTGTCCCATGTGAGGTTATCAAAATAAAAGTGGCCAAAGAAGCCCCAAAAAAAGAGAGATAAAAAGAGAGAAGGGACAATGTTACTATCCTTTTACCACACTTGTGCTTCAAAGTAGCACCATGTTCTTCATATAGAGAGTCTCTTGGGTTAACACTTTCATACACTAGTGGGAATTTCCATTATAGAACTTGGCTTGTATATTCCAACGATGGGCTTCCTCAAATGCCCTAGGTCTTCATGAGCAAGCAAGTTGGATGCACACCCACTTAGTTTCAGTTTGAGCTTTCATGCACTTATAGCTCTAGTGCATCTGTTGCATGGCAATCCCTACTCCTCACATTGACATCAATTGATGGGCATCTCCATAGCCCGTTGATTAGCCGCGTCGATGTGAGACTTTCTCCTTTTTTGTCTTCTCCACATAAACCCCATAATCATATTCTATTCCACCTATAGTGCTATGTCCATGGCTCACGCTCATGTATTGCGTGAAAGTTGAAAAGGTTTGAGAAACGTTAAAAGTATGAAAAAATTGCTTGGCTTGTCATCGGGGTTGTGCATGATGTGAATATTTTGTGTGGTGAAGATGGAGCATAGCCACACTATATGATTTTGTAGGGATGATCTTTCTTTGGCTATGTTATTTCAATAAGAATGCTTGAAGTATTATTGTTTTTATGTCAAAGGATAGACTATTGCCTTGAATCACTCGTGTCTTAATATTCATGCCATGATTAGACATATGATCAAGATTATGCTAGGTAGCATTCCACATCAAAAATTATCTTTTTTATCATTTACCTACTCGAGGACGAGCAGGAATTAAGCTTGGGGATGCTGATACGTCTCCATCGTATCTATAATTTTTGATTGTTCCATGCCAATATTATTGAACTTTCATATACTTTTTGGCAACTTTTTATACTATTTTTGGGACTAACATATTGATCCAAAGGCTCAAAGGTCGGTTCTTATGCTGCATGTTTTATGTTTCACAAAACCCCATATCAAACGGAGTCCAAACGGGATAAAAACGGACGGAGAATTATTTTGGAATATTTGTGATTTTTGGGAAGTAAAATCAACGCGAGACGGTGCCCGAGGTGGCCACGAGGGTGGGGCCCACGCCCTCCCCAGGAGGGCGCGCCCCCACCCTCGTGGGCCCCTCGTAAGGCGGTTGATGCTCTACTTTTGCCGCAAGAAAGCTAATTTTTGGAAAAAGATCTGGGCGAAGGTTTCAACCCAATCAGTTACGGATCTCCGGATATAAAAGAAACGGTGAAAGGGCAGCAGAACAGAACGCAGAAACGGAGAGAAACAGAGGAGGGCGCGCCCCCACCCTCGTGGGCCCCTTGTAAGGCGGTTGATGCTCTACTTTTGCCGCAAGAAAGCTAATTTTTGGAAAAAGATCTGGGCGAAGGTTTCAACCCAATCAGTTACGGATCTCTGGATATAAAAGAAACGGTGAAAGGGCAGCAGAACAGAACGCAGAAACGGAGAGAAACAGAGAGACAGATCCAATCTCGGAGGGGCTCTCGCCCCTCCCATGCCATGGAGGCCAAGGACCAGAGGGGAAACCCTTGTCCCATCTAGGGAGGAGGTCAAGGAAGAAGAAGACGAAGGGGGCCCCTCTCCCCTTCTCTTACGTAGCGCCGGAACGCTGCCGTGGCCATCATCATCATCACCGCGATCTACACCAACACCTAGGCTATCTTCACCAACATCTCCATCACCTTACCCCCTCTATCTACAGCGGTCCACTCTCCCGCAACCCGCTATACCCTCTACTTGAACATGGTGCTTTATGCTTCATATTATTATCCAATGATGTGTTGCCATCCTATGATGTCTGAGTAGATTTTCGTTGTCCTATCGGTGCTTGATGAATTGCTATGATTGATTTAATTTGCTTGTGGTTATGTTGTTGTCCTTTGGTGCCCATCATATGAGCTGCCACAGGATCACACCTTAGGGTTAGTTGTATGTTGATAGGACTATGTATTGGAGGGCAAGGGTGATGTAAGCTTCAGCCTAGCATAGAAATTGATGCATACGGGATTGAAGGGGGCCAATATATCTTAATGCTATGGTTGGGTTTTACCTTAATGAACGTTAGTAGTTGCGGATGCTTGCTAATAGTTCCAATCATAAGTGCATAGAATTCCAAGTCAAGGATGACATGCTAGCAAGGGCCTCTCCCACATAAAACTTGCTATCGGTCTAGTAAAGTAGTCAATTGCTTAAGGGACAATTTCGCAACTCCTACCACCACTTTTCCACACTCGCTATATTTACTTTATTGCTTCTTTACTTACAACAGCCCCTAGCTTTTATTTACGTGCTCTCTTTATTTTCTTGCAAGCCTATCCGAAAACACCTACAGAGTACTTCTAGTTTCATACTTGTTCTAGGTAAAGCGAACGTCAAGCGTGCGTAGAGTTGTATCGGTGGTCGATAGAACTTGAGGGAATATTTATTCTACCTTTAGCTCCTCGTTGGGTTCGACACTCTTATTTATCAAAAACTGTTGCGATCCCCTATACTTGTGGGTTATCACGACGTCTTTACACATTCGTAGTCAGATCATCAAAGTCTACTCTGCCAAAAATGATAGTTACCATCATTGAAAGATGGACACCTTCGTCTCTATCAGGTGGTCTCCTGCTCGTCGCCGAGATTCGGTTTTGGGTGGAGGGGGTGAGAGTGAACGAAGATGGAGATGAAGAGTGAGGGGATAGAATATGGAATAGCAAGGAGCACCGCTCGTTTAGTCGACCACTCACTAGCGCGAACATATGGGAAAGATGTCGTGGCAAATGTCCATCGCTTTCAATTGGGAACCCAGAATCCTGATAGTACATATCAATAAAGTTTTTTGGGGGGAGGCGGGAGTCAATGAACCAAATAAGTTTCTCCAGTACTCCCTCTATGCATCTATATAGGGCCTAATGCGTTTTTCAAGGCTAACTTTAATCCAATGGCAATAATGACGTTCGGGCTGGCAACCTTGAATCCTGACATTCAGTACATATCAATAAGGTTTTTTTGGGGGGGGGGGGAGGGGTCAATGAACCAGATAAGTTTCTCCAGTACTTCCTCTATCCATCTATATAGGGCCTAATGTGTTTTTCCAAACTAACTTTGACCACACGTTAGAGTAATAATATATGATATATATATAAGTTTTTTTTGGCGAGATGACATGCAAGTTACATAAAGCATACTGTCAAATTTGTACGTGAAAGGAGTTTCCAATGATATAATTTTTGCATTCTACAATTCATATAGTATTAGGTACGGACATGGTGCGCCTCTTTTTCCATGTCGTACAACCCGCGGGAGTTGGTGTGCTGGAACGTGAGGGGACTGAATAGCCCCGCGAGGAAGAAAGCTCTTAGAGATTTTGTCGAGTCAGTTCGGGTTGCTATCATCTCAGTATCCTAGAAACTAAGTTGGAGTCGGTGGATCAATATGTAATAATGCAATGTGTTGGACCAACCTATGATGGCTTTTTTTACTTGTCGGCCTCGGACACGCGTGGTGGTATCTTTGTGGCATGGGACTCCACGAAGGTGCAGTTGACTAACTTCGTCAATGACACGAACTTCACTACTGGCTATGTGTCCCCGTTGGAGGGGCCTTCGTGGTGGCTCACTGTGGTTTACGGGCCGCAAGACGATGCTCAAAAGATTACGTTCCTGGAGGAGCTTGCGGCAAGGAGAAAACTTTGTCCTGGACCTTGGCTAGTGTGGGGAGACTTCAACATGATCCTATATGCGGCGGACAAGAACAACGCATTGCTGGATCGGAGGATGATGAGCAAGTTTAAAAGGTTTGTGGAGGATAATGCCCTCAAGGAGCTCTTCTTGCATGGGTGTAGATTCACGTGGAGTAGTGAGCGGGGGGTGCCGACGCTTACTAAGATTGACAGAGCATTTGTTTCGATTGATTGGGAACTAGACCACCCAGAGTGTCTATTGCAGGCTCTCTCTACCTCAACATCCGATCATTGCCCTCTGTTTCTATCTATGGAAGAGCATATGCACTACAAGAAGAGATTCAGATTCGAGAAGTTCTGGGTCAAACTGAAAGGATTCCTGGATGTTGTAAAAGAGGCTTGGGTCTGTGATCCAGTGATTACGGATCCTTTCCACCGGCTAGACGTGCTACTCAGGAACACGACCAGAGTGCTTGCGATATGGGGTCAAAAAAGAGTTGGAAACATCAAGCTGCAGATTGCTGTTGCAAATCTTTTCATATTGCAGTTTGATTATGCACAAGAAAATCGTTTGTTGACTAGAGAGGAACGTGGGATGAGAGGAATGCTCAAGCACTTGGTGCTCGGGCTTGCTTCTTTGGAAAGAACCATATCCCGCCAGAGGTCTCGGATTACTTGGCTGCATGAAGGAGACGCTAATTCTAAACTATTCCATCTTGTGGCCAATGGGAGGAGGATGAAGAACTACATCCCAGCTATTCACGTGGATGGGCAGGTCATCACCGATCAAGCTGGCAAGGAGGAGGCTTTTCTTAATGCCTATAAGGCCATCCTTGGCAGGGATGTGACTCGGGAGCATACTTTGGACATAGAATCCCTAGGTATCACCGCGGCGGACCTATCTGAGCAAGATCTGGTCTTTTCTGAGGAGGAAATATGGGCAGTAGTCAAAGAGATGCCTTCGGATAAGGCACCGAGGCAGGACGGATTCATTGGACTATTTTTTTCAAAAAGCATGGGTGATTTTTAAGGGAGATCTAATTGCTGCTCTGCATAAGTTGTTCATTGGCAATGGGGTTGGTTTTGGGAGGTTAAACCAAACGCTTACAACTCTCATTCCAAAGTTACCGGAGGCATGTAGCATTAACCACTTTCGGCTGATCAGTCTTGTTCATAGTATGCCAAAGCTGGCCTCCAAGCTCATGGCAACAAGATTGAGGCCGAGGATGGGAGAGCTGGCGCATATTAACCATTCAGCGTTCATAAAGGGCAGAAACATACATGACAATTTCTTGCTAGTCCGACAAATGGCACGTAGGCTGCACAAGAGGAAGGCCAAGGGTGTGTTGCTCAAGCTGAACATATCTAGAGCGTTCGACTCACTCTCGTGGCCTTTTATTTTTGAAGTGTTGAGAGCAAAAGGGTTCTCGGAACGTTGGATTGCTTGGGTTGCCACTCTTCTTACCTCGGCTAGCTCAGGAGTGATTGTGAATGGTTCGGTGGGAGCCAAGTTCATGCATGAGGGTTTAAGACAAGGGGATTCAATTTCACCCTTGCTTTTTGTCATTGCCATGGATGTTCTCACGGACATTGTGATCAAGGCGCATGACTCGGAGGTTTTTAGTAAAATGAATAGATGCACCCCATTGCAGAGATTGTCCTTATATGCGGATGACGTGGTCTTGTTTATCAAGCCAAACATATCAGACTTGCACTTTGTGAGAGAAGTGCTTGGCATTTTTGGCGAAGCCTCAGGTTTGAAAATCAACTATGCGAAGTATGCCTCAATTATGATTAGGGCTGATCCGAAAGATGAGCAGTTAGTCCGGGATGGTCTGCCATGGAAGATGGAGTCCTTTCCGTGTAAGTACCTCGGCTTACAGTTGAGCATCAAGCAGCTTAAGCGATCGAAGTGGCAACCTATGGTAGATGCAGCGTTGCACATTCTCCCGGGATGGCAACGAGGACTGGTGACACGGCCAGGGAGGCTGATCTTGGTGAACCAAGTCATGAGAGCTAGGGCGACGCACTATCTCATTGTTGCAGAGGCTCCCAAGTGGGCACTTGACAGTATTGATAAAGGATGTCGAGCATTGTTTTGGGCCGGGTCAGAACAGGTGCATGGGGGCAGATGCTTGGTATCCTGGAATAGAGTTTGCCGGCCTAAAGAGCTGGGAGGGCTGGGTGTCATTGACCTTTCCAAGCAACGAATTGCCCTAAGGTTGAGATGGGCATGGTTATGGAGAACTGACGAGTCTAGGCTATGGCAGGGTCTGAATTGGAGACCAAATAAACAGGTTTGTGCGGCGTTCGGCAGTCTGGTGAAGTGGCAATTGGGTGCTGGCACAAAGGTGCTTTTCTGGACGGATCGTTGGGTCAATGGGACAACAATTCAAGAGCTGACGCCACGGGTTTTCGGTCGTGTCAGAACACAAATTGCCAATAAAAGATGTGTAAAGGATGCATTATGGATGCAGGCCTGGATGGAGGATATTAGCGGTGAGCTTGACACGGATGGGTTGGCACAATTCATTAGGTTGTGCGAGATTCTGATGGAGGTGCAAGTGGTCCCAGACACGCAGGATAAGCCTGTTTGGGACTGGAACAGGGAAGAAAAATACACGGCCTCATCTGCATATAGCATGATGTGTATTGGTGGGGTTAGATTCCAGCATTTTGCTGCTATTTGCAAGTGTTGGGCTCCACTAGTTTGCAAATTGTTCATGTGGCTCGCAATCCAGTACAGACTTTGGACGTCGGACAGGAGTTGGAGACATGGGTTGCAGGAGGAGAAATCACCGTGTTTTCTATGTGAGCAAGAGGAAGACACGGTGGACCACATCACGATGCAGTGTGTCTTCTCTCGACAAGTCTGGTACATGTGTTTTGTCCGAATGGGGATTGATCTGGCGCTTTGTCCCTCGGCACAAGATAGAATTGGAGGATGGTGGTCGGGAGCGAGGAAGCGCATGCCTAAAATGCATCAGAAGGGTTTTGACTCCGTGGTCACGTCGATACGTTGGAACTTATGAAAACAACGCAACGGCAGGGTGTTTGCCCAAACGGATTTACAGAACGAAGGGGGCACAGAGGACCTAGTCTGGGCAAGAGCTTGAAATGTGGACTAGGGCCGGGACTACTGGAGTAGCTACTTTGTGTGAGTAGTTGGCTAGGGTTGTGTGTGAAGGCTATGGTAGGGCGGTGTGTGATGCCTACCTAGCGAAATATAATTTCTTGTAAATACTTTTCTCCCTTCTATAAAGCTATGATACGTCTTAAAAAAAATCTTATCAATAGTCAAAGGCAATCCTAAAAAGCACATTAAACCCTATTTATATTGATGGAAGGAGCAGTCATTTAGTCAAAATAAACTGCGAGGGAAGGGAAGGAGGAGGGCAACTTCCTCGGAGAAGTTGCTCGCTTTGCATCAGCATCTGTGCTGAATGGACGCTTTAGTACCCTACCAGCATGAATCTCAGCAAAGTCCAATCCGATAGCGCGAATATTCTCAACTGGCACCGAAAGCAGAGAAGGCTTTGCTTTCGCAACAACAAAAGAGATAGAGAGAGAGAAGACACAGCTTCTCGGACATCAGGACAGAACGGAACCCGCCTGCAGCTTTCTCTAACGGTTGCACAATCTGAATCTGGCTACAAGCGGTTTGTCTTTTTATTTTTATATAGTTAGCTTTTGAAAATCCTTTTGAAGGCCAAGCTCCATGGAGGTGGTTTTTGAAAAATCCATAACTTGAGTTTTCACCTACATAACTTCTGTGGTCCGCAATACGCCTTTAATGAGAATTTCTGTCAATTACTTATAAAAAGCTGACAGTGTCCAAGCAAATTCAGCCTGATATTTTAATGCACGAGTGATTGCCAAACCTGGAGCGACAATAATCACAATACATTATCACTGAAACTCGATATTGAAGAGATTTAGGAGCTGTTTGGTTCTAGGCCTAGCATTGCCACATTTTGCCAAGTTTATCTAAGATTAGTTCATTCATCAAAATGAAAGCCACAAGTTAGCCGCCTAAGAAAAAATTGCCATGCTTTTTGTGTATATGCCGTATGGGACACAACTGTGGCTCGAACCAAACACTTATCTAAGGGTCAAACTTGCCTAACATTAGGTGTGATAATCTTTGCTAAAGTTAGTCACAAACCAAACAACCCCTTAGACTGCAACAAGCATTATGAATTGGGAAGAACAGGGTAGCAAACATCGAGTAATTGCCAAACCTGCACTGACAGAAACCGCACTACCTTATCTCGCTCAAACTGAATATTGAAAAGGTTAAGACTGCACCAAGCATCGAGAATTGGGAAGAACAGGGTACTAGGATCACATATGGTTTTACAGATGCAGTACTAAAAAATAGCTGGACGACCGATAGAGGAAACCGCACAAGTACTGCGGTTTCAGTAGACTCAAAAAGCAAAATGAAAGCACAGAAGACATCAAAAGACCCGACTAGTATTAACTCAGCACATATTTTTGTACGCCATACCAAAATACCAATCACTAGACGCCAATTCAGCGCCAATTCAGCGTGTCCACGGCGATGTTGAAACCCTGCTTCCTTCTAAAGAGAAGGAATTCAATTATCCAAGATACAACCACCAGCGGCAGCAGCAGGAATGATTAGACTCCTTCATACCCACCTCTCAAGCAGAGGCCTTGTCAAACTTGAGGGGCTTCACAACCTCCCAGGTGAAGTCAGCATCCTCACGGCCAAAGTGGCCATAAGCGGCCGTCTTGATGAACCTGTTGCCACCCTTCTTCAAGTCAAGGTTGATGCTGATCATCCCAGGCCTGAAGTCAAAGTTCTCCTTCACAATCTTGAGGATCTCCTTATCGGGGATCTTGCCAGTACCATAAGAGTCAACGAAGACAGATAAGGGCTCAGGCACACCAATGGCGTAGGAGATCTGAACAATGCAGCGGCGTGCAAGACCGCTAGCAATGATGCTCTTGGCAGCCTGCCTGGCAATGTAGGCGCCACTGCGGTCAACCTTAGTTGGGTCCTTGCCAGAGAAAGCACCACCTCCGTGTGCTCCCCAGCCACCATAGGTGTCGATGATGATCTTGCGACCAGTAAGACCAGCATCACCATGAGGGCCACCAATGACAAAGCGGCCTGATGGATTCAAGTGGAATATGGTCTTCTCGTCCAGGTACTTCTCAGGGATCACCGGCTTGATGACATGCTCCTTGAGGTCCGCAGCAATCTCATCATTGGTGACAGTCTCATCATGCTGGGTGGAGATCAGAACAGTGTGCACACGTACAGGAACCATGGCACCTCCCTCGTTGAGGTATTCAACCGTGACCTGGGTTTTGCCATCAGGCCTTAGCCAGGCACAAGTGCCATTCTTGCGGACTTCAGTGAGGCGGGCACCCAGCTTGGTGGCAAGCACATGGCTGAGGGGCATGAGCTCAGGGGTCTCATCGGTGGCATAGCCAAACATGATACCCTGGTCACCAGCACCAATATCCTCAGGGCGCTTGGTGAAATGTCCGTGCACACCCTGGGCAATGTCAGGAGACTGCTGCTCTATGTTGACAAGCACCTTGCACCGGTCAGCATCAAGGCCAACATCATCAGAGATGAAGCCAATGTTGCGGCAGGTGTCACGCACAATCTTCTCATAGTCAACAGTGGCCTTGGTGGTGATCTCACCAAAAACCATGACCATGTTGGTCTTGGTGCATGTCTCACAGGCAACCTTGCTGTCAGCGTCTTGGGCGAGGCACGCGTCAAGCACAGCGTCAGAGACCTGGTCGCAGAGCTTGTCAGGGTGGCCCTCGTTCACAGACTCAGAGGTGAAGAGGAAAGTCTCGGCCGCCATTTCTTGCGCGGTGGTGGTGATACTGCAATCTACCTCTGCGAATGCAAAAACAAGTGGTGAATTAGATTTAGAACTCCACAGCGAATTTACAGATGCCCACAAAATGCTAAATCTAAATGGAAGTATTTGTTTCTTCACAGCAGAACTTTCGATAGTAGCAATTGATTATTTATAAGCTTACATCAGTCGAAGTGAAGGCTACCTGATTACGCTCAATTAAAGAGATGTATCCGCGAAAATTCCAATTGGTCTACTCGATGAAGAGATTTAAAAATGAATAAAAACATAGCCGAGATCTATAAGCCCATCGCATGACCGACAAGTAATCTACACACTAAAAAGGGCGGATCTTTTGTGCAGGCAACTAGATCCATATGATATATTATTATTTGTTTAAAAGAAGAGACATGAGAAAAGAACAAAAAGATCCAATTCTCCACTCCCCTGATGAACTCTCACGTCCCCGAATTTCTAACCGACCGTAGAATTTCAAGAAACTAACAAAAGCAAGACTATTCCCAATATCTCCTTTGATAGGCGAGAACCGCAACAAAGATACAAAACGGAACGCCGTGAAACCAGATCTACGCCGAAAATCATTACCCCTCTTTTCAGCCACCCTCCTGCCTCTTCCCTCACAAAGCAAGAGATCTCAAATCCTATACGTGCAGATCCAGTAGAAGAGAGGGCAAGAGAGAGACGCGCAGTAATTGGGTAGGGTGGGAAGGGCTCACCTTGCGCTGCCGCTGCTGCCGCCGCCGCGTTTGATCGGGAAGTAGAGAGGGATGAAGTGGGTACGGGGGTATACACGTAGTTTTTATAGCAGCAGATGCGTCGGGTGCGGATCGGGGAGGAGGATGGTACTAGATGGTTGGAGAGGATGGGCCCGCGCGGGTGTGCGAGGTGGTGCGTGCGAAAAGTATTTCGGCGAGCGTGGTAGGGAGAATGCACGTGAGGACCGCATAGCCAGTGAGTGCTGTGTCGCTGACCGGCTCGACCTTCCCCACCCGCGCTGTCCTCCTCCTCACCAACCCCGTTGCCAACAACCCCACGTTGTGGCCCCGCCTCACCAAACATCTGAAAGAAAACCTTTCTTTACTTTGCCAATTTGTATTGTGTGATGTGAGTTGTTTTTTCACCTAACCCAGTGTCTCGTCTCGGGAGGGTTAGTTTTTTTTTTAAGATCCAGCATTGCTGGCATTCATTAATAATAGTAGAAAGTAGCCGAAAACAATAAGGTGACCAAGGTCCTAGGACCAAAGGATCCAAAGGTCAAAGAAAAAAAAGAGAAACAACAACCCTAATAGCTGCAACACAACACTTCATACAATTCATACTAGGCAGCGCAGCTCCGACTCCGACGATGAACTACCAAGGAAACTAGGCAGAGGTGGCGTCAAGGAGGATCACCGAACGAGCCATCTGTCATGCGTCAGCGTATACCATCGGCCCCCCACTGCGGCTTCGGCTTTACAGCAACAGGCAGTCTCGGGAGGGTTAAGGTCAACGCACATGCTAATGCAGAAAAATAATAAATAGGCGATGGACAGGGAGCAACGAAATTTAGCTGAGGTTGCAAGAGGAGGGACTTCTTTGGTTTGTAGGAATCTTGTAAGAATTTCGTAGGATAGGATTTTTTTAAAAAAAATTCTATAAAGCCCGTTGGTTTATAGGAATGGGTTCATATTTCTATGAAGAATAGGATCCAATCCTATATACCTAAGAGACTCACCTTCACTCGATTCGGCTCCCGGGTCCAGATGATTCTGGAATCTGGACCGACCAGGAGCCTCGTGATGCGCCCACAGCCTTGTATTCCATATTGTATTCGATTGGCAGAATCCCACCAGTGGACCCAGGCAGCGCATTTATTATATGACGACGTCAGTTAGCAGCGACGTGGTACAGCCGGGGTGGGTTTGTACAGACGGGAGGGTGGGTGAGCACTGTTCCGGATGAGAAGGGCCGGCTAGTTTTAACCACACCCTACCAAATTAGGCAGTACGGCATAAAAAATCAAACATGGACGTCCAGCTACCACAGATTCACGCCCCCCGTTTGGGTCTCGGTTAACAGGCTCATGCCGACAATTTTATACCGTTAACACCGCAATAGCCCAACTTCTGCCACTGGACGCACGCGGTGACGCACGGCATCCAAAACAACATAAAATGCTACCATCAGCGACTGTTTTTTTAGAATACCATCAGCGACTAATTAAAATACGCCTAATTAAACTACGACGGACACACCATGGCCCACTAAGCTTTTCCCCCCTGGTCTAACTCGGACATTGCCCATTCATCATCATCTAGCACACATGGCGGCGCTTCAGATTGGAGGAGCACACCTCAAGCAATGCAGACTCGACCATAGCAACATCTGGCTCGGCGTCTGGGTCGTGCTCGTCCACAACTTCAACGCCGATGTCACCGTCGTCCACCTCTTCCTCGCATGTTGGCTTATAGGCATCTGATGGGACAAACTCTGGTTGCACCTGCAATTGCATCGAGAACGCCACAATTTTGTGCATTTAGAAAGCGAATGGGGGCAAACAAGCCAAGACACTGCAGGTCAGTCATTCACCGCTTACGGCCAACTAATTTGAGAATGCAAGAAACAACGAGGGGGATAGGGGATCGATATCATACCCGCGCGAAGACAAGCCAAGCCACTGCAGGCCAGCCATTCACCGCTTTCCAGGCTCCACGCCAAGCTGGCCGTCAGGACGCCGGAGCTCGGCCAGCTGATGGATGGCGCCATTGCCTGAAGCACTTGTGGGCTCTCTGATAACTGATTGTATGGATGCTCGCTCGTGTGCACACTAACCGTGGTGGCTTATCATGGTGTGAGACCGTTCGATATTTGTAGGCCGATAGCCGCTCGCCCTCGCTCTCGCTGAAACAAGACATGGCAGCCCCGCCGGCGGCAACACTTCTTGCTTCCTCGCAGCACTTGGTAGCAGCCTGACCACGCGAGCTTCGCCCAAATCCACACACGACCGCCCCCGCCAGATCCACTGGCGGACTATTCTTCCCCACGGCCAGCCCCGCCAACCAACTCCATCAGCGCCGCCGCGCTAGAGGCCTTATCCGGGAAGATTAGAAACCTGCGTGGATCCCAAACGAATCCGTAAGATCCTGCATATGATTGATAGCAAATGGGAACGAAAGCAATTTTTCTGCAAGGAGGGATTCTTTACCTGTCCACCGGAGAGACAGGGAAATCCATCGCCGCCGCCGCCGCTAAATCAGATCACACAGCCGCACGCGCGATTTTTAGAGAAGCTGTGCCTGAGACGATGAACACAGACGACGCGCCGCCGCCGCCGCCCACCAGCTCCATTTCTCCCTCGATCCCCTTTCACTCGAACAGTCCCGAAACCTTGTGGACGGGGATGCATTTAATTTTAGGTAGGCCTGACCAGTGGGTCCAGGTGATGGACTGGATGGACAGAATGACACAACACGCGTGGGACAGAAATGACGCCGCGTTTCCCAGTGTTAACGGCGCCTCCACCGGCGTTTCCACCCGCCCGTCTGACACCATACGTACACGCGTATTCCCATCTTATTCTGTCCCTGTATATCGAATTCAATAATTGCTGGCACAGATCCCACAGCGCAGTTGGACGGCCTGGATAACAGGATCACCTGGACCTGGGAGCCCCTTCACTATCCTATTTATCTAAACATGCAAGCTATCCACATCAGCAGAGGGACGCACCATAAATTGACAAGAAATTGTGTGATTAAATGTTTATTTACATGTAGCCATTCCCTGGTCACCGAAGAGACCATCGTTTCCCCTTCAACCTCATGCATTTTGTTACCATCGGGAGCCAAAGAGACCAAAACGAAGCCGAATAGAACGGATCGAACATAAGTTGAACTAAGGAATAGAACAATATATCTCCACATCCCACATCCCACTGAGCCTTCTTAAATTCTTTCCATGTCTACATTCTGCGCGAGGGCGCTCATCCGGCATGACCGCTCGCCTCCGCAGCTCTCCAAGGACTCTCTCTCGCAATTTCCCTAGCCGGCGTGGTGCATGCTTCGTCAATGCGGCATCCGTGGTCCTCATCATCTCTGTGCCCATTCCCGCGAAGGTAGCTCCGCCATCCCGCCGGCCAGGTTTGCTCTGGTCGAGAATTTGACCAACGGCTGGGTCCAGAGTTGGGTTTGTTTCCATCCTTGGAGGATGATCTGGTAGCCACGCTGGTGTCAGTCATGGAGTAGACGTGACGCCGGGCAGTGATTCTTTCCGACCGACGATCTATTGACGACGTTGGTCAGGGCCTCTATTCACAGAGATGACTTGGAGTAGCGTTGGGTCCAGCTCCTCTGGTGGGTGGCGCCCCGACTGATTCAGAGACGAGCTTCTACAAACTTCAGAGTACGGCAACGACAACAGAAAAATTCAAGGTTATGTACTCTGTTCTCAGATCTGTATTTTGTACTGGGATATAAGATTAAGTATTTCATCCATCCTCTTCGATATTTAATTTGTTGTCCCCCACTAATTATCTTCCTGCTCCATGGTGAAGCCACGTTATCACATTACCAATTCTCTTGCAGTCATGCCAT
Source organism: Aegilops bicornis (assembly GCA_021605145.1). NCBI lineage: Eukaryota > Viridiplantae > Streptophyta > Magnoliopsida > Poales > Poaceae > Aegilops > Aegilops bicornis. Next base: position 286,578,636 of record CM038671.1, read on the forward strand.
CACAAATACCTTTTTTATCTTGGTAGGTTCACCTGTCTATCTCCCTTCCGCCAGTTCCTATTCTCCTAATCGGTAATACAACACATGAATTGATCCTTTCATTCCATGTTAATCTACAGGTAACCTACCTGCTCATCACCACCTCCAAGGTAGCACGTGCCGCGCGGCACAAACAAGGAAGCAGACGACATCGCCAAGAGGGCGTCCTGGCACCTGCCTCAGGAGCCCGGCGTCTTTGAGAAGCGGCTCTTCAAGTCGTCGGCAGCCCCTCCTGTTGTGGAACCAGCATCACCACGGGAGGAGCTCCTCCCAGCAGCCCTCTCAGGAGCCCCCGCCTATGGTCCAACCTTGGGAGCACGTCTAATCCTCGCGCTTGAGCCTCAGGAGGGGTGCTGGACCGAGGAGTTCAAGGCGTACCTGCTTCAGGGGACCCTGCCGGAGAAGGAGGAAGACGCAGAGCATGTGGCTCGCCAGGCCACCGCCTACTGCATTCAGGACGGTGAGCTCTATCGGAAGAGGCCAAACTACGTCTCTTTGCGGTGCATCTCCAGGGAGCAAGGACACGAGCTGTTGGCGGACATACACGGCGGAGACTGCGGGCATCACTCTTCGTCGTGCACCCTCGTAGGCAAGGCGTTCCGCAGTGGGTTCTACTGGTCCACGGCTCTCAACGACGCTATCGAGCTGGTGAGATCATGCGAAGCCTGCCAATTCCATGCCAAGCAGATCCACCAGCCCGCTCAGGGTCTCCAGACCATCCCACTCTCATGGCCGTTCGCGGTCTGGAGGCTGGACATCTTGGGGCCGTTCCCTCAAGCACCTGGGGGCTATCGCTACCTCTACGTCGCCATCGACAAGTTCACCAAATGGGCGGAGGTGGAGGCAGTCCGCACCATCCCAGCCAGCTCGGCAGTCAAGTTCATCAAGGGCCTCGTGAGACGGTTTGGAGTCCCTAATCGCATCATCACTGACAATGGTTCGCAGTTCACTAGCAACCTTTTCAAAACATATTGTGCTAACCTTGGAACGCAGATATGCTATGCCTCAGTGGCACACCCCATGAGAAACGGCAAAGCCGAGCGCGCCAACGCGGAGGTCCTGAGAGGCCTCAAGGCAAGAACCTTCAAGAAGAAGCTCAAGGCATGCGACAGGGGCTGGCTGGACGACCTCCAGTCCATGATGTGGTCCATCCGCACCACCGCGACCAAGCCAACGGGCGAGAATGCATCCTCCTTGTCTATGAAGCCGAAGCGGTTCTCCCACACGAGGTCAGGCATCGCTCCGCGTGGGTCTTGGCATTTGACGAGGCACGTCAGGACGCCTCATGGGGGATGGACATCATGTCAGGAGGAACACCGCTGGCCAAGCCTCGCCCGGCAATGAGGTACCAGCAGGCCGCGGGCGCCATTGATCGCCAGCTGGCCCGCCTCCGTGACGCTTGAGGTGGGTGATCTCGCATCGAGGCGGGTGCTCTCTAGGGAGGGGCTGCATAAGCTCTCACCCATGTGGGAGGGCCTGCTCAGATCGCCTGCCTCTCCAGTGCTCAAGCGTCAGCGCTACCGAGACGCAGGACGGGATACCCATCCAGAACGCCTGGAACATCCAGCACCTCTGGATGTTCTACCCATGAAGCAAGGCCCCGTGCCTATGAAGATCTCCGCTCGTGACACTCTCACGTAATAATGAGTAGGGTTGTACACGCCCCGGAGTCTCCTGAGTGTCGCCCGCGGGCCTCACAGGGGCTCCCTCCCACGTCCTAGTGGCAGCACTTAGCTCCACGCTGGTGAGAAGACTAGACTAGGTGCCGACGCCGTTTCTTTTGCTTGCTTTCAGAGTGGTTTGCAACTTCTTAATGGAATTTGGGGTTTTCGCGTTTGGTTCGCTGGAGTTGGATTTTTTCTCCTCTCGCTTCGCTCGCCTCAAAGTCTTGACCCGGGAAGAGCGGCAGTTGCCCGTTGCTCCTCCTCGCGCGTCCCGCGCGCAGGGGCTGGGGCAGGTGTGCTCTTTTGGTTTCACCCTCACGCGAGCACACCTCGCCGAAACCCCGTTGCCCCAGTGCTTCGGCTTTTTAATCCTCGCGAGATGCTCTCGAACGAGCTCGTGGACATGCGCACCCTCTTAAGTTCGTGCCCCCCGAGCAACGCGACGTGGTGCACTAAGGCACAATTAACCCACACCTGGGGGCTCGCGCAAAGAGGAACAAGGCGCCCCGTCAAGCTTTCTAACCCGTCAAGCTTTCTAATAACCCTGCAGCTCTACAATGTCTCGTGAGGCCGACGGCTCCTGAGTCGGCAGGAAGGGCGCACCCTCGCGAGGTGGGAAGCTGTCGAAGCATATCAAGCTAAGTTACCTTAACTACACCTACTCGGAACATAGATATCACGGCATGACATCAAAATAGTAAACATAGCATAGTAGCATAAGTGCCATAGTTCATTACACACTGAGGGAGTCCTGGACTAAGGGGTCCTCGGGCGTCCGACACAGTAGCCATGGGCCTGATGAAATGGTGAAGATACGAAGACCGAAGATTGCACCCGTGTCCGGATGGGATTCTCCTTGGCTTGGAAGGCAAGCTTGGCGACCGGATATGTAGATTCATTTCTTTGTAACCGACCTTGTGTAACCCTAGATCCTCCCGGTGTCTATATAAACCGGAGGACTTAGTCCGGAAAGACAGATACTCATTACCATAGTCATACAGGCTAGACTTCTAGGGTTTAGCCATTATGATGTCGTGCTAGATCAACTCTTGTAATAATCATATTCATCAAGATCAATCAAGCAGGAAGTAGGGTATTACCTCCATAGAGAGGGCCCGAACCTGGGTAAAAATCGTGTCCCCTGTCTCCTGTTACCATCGACCTTAGACGCGCAGTCCGGGACCCCCTACCCGAGATCCGCCAGTTTTGACACCAACATTGGTGCTTTCATTGAGAGTTCCACTGTGCCGTCGACGACAAGATCGATGACTCGCCTCGCCCTTAAAGACAATATCACCGCCGGAGGAGAAATGGCCTCAGGCCAAACCCTCCGGCTGGGCGGCTTTACCATGACCGCTCGTTCGGCCGCTAAGCCGACGATGACCTCTCGGGCCATTGAAAATCCCCTTCGTATCGACCCCAAACACTCCAAGCAGATGGACCCGACGGAGTTTTCTTCTTTAAACAAGCTCCTTGATCGCATCGCCGCCCTGGGAATCGCCACAGATTATGATTGGATCGGGCTTAAACCCGACCAGAGAGAAATCAAATCTCCACCGGTCACCCACCAGATACGGTAGTCGAGGAGCAAGACGGCGACTCTTCCCCTATACTGAAGACGGGCTATGTCCGGGTCGCCGACCCTGCAGAGCCGGACACCCACCAGCAAAAGGAGGTGACCAGCCTTCCGAACATAGAATCGGACGGCGGGCACAGGCAACCAGAAGATACTCCGGAGCCTGGACTCTTGAGTCTGGAAAACCTTCAGACTCCGGATCATCGACCGAGACAGGGTCCGAATCCAATTCCACCCAACCACCCAGACATAAGCGCTCTCATGAGTATACAACAATGTTAGCCTCGTGAAACGGTCCACCACTTACGGGCGATTCCTCCTTGTCAAGGACAAGGTTAAAGATTGCCCATGGCGAGGACGTGATATTTGCATTTTGCAACAATTGCACGCAGACGAAGGAATCCTCAACACCATTAATAGTCAGCCAGATATCGTGACTTCGCCGACTTGGAAACTATCGCATGTAATACAACAGAATGGAAAGCGCCTGGAAAGATCAGGCAGCTTGTTGGGAGCCATCGGTCCCAACTCAACCGCTGGTCCAGACGAAAAGGGCGCATCCTCGTGACACCAGTCTAATAGCCAAAAACATAAACCCATTACGCGGCATGGAACCGTTCTGGAGGGATGGCTCGATGGCCCATGTAAAATACACACAACATCGGACACCATACCCAACCCACAACCTTAAAGCATGTTGGATACTCCGGCAGGTAGCCAAGAGCAGCGAGGGCATCCTTACCAAAAACGCCCCAGAGCAACACCCTCCAGAAGACGACGACCCTAGAGTATTGACGGTCTTCGAGACATTCACGTCAAACAGTAAGCGCAAAAGGGCATTCCGCGACCTCGCCGAAGTCTGCCAAGTCGCCGCGATAAAGCCTTGGAACGACACGGCTATAACCTTTAATGCCGGTGACGAACCGCAATACAAGATGTCCGGCGCCCGGTATCATTAGTCCTCGGTCCCATCGTGGACAGCTTTAGACTCACCAAGGTCCTCATGGGCCGGCGTCGTGGACTAAACCTCATCTATGAGGATACACTCCACAAAATGGAAATAGACAGGAGCCGCATCAAGCAAAGCAGCACGACCTTCCGAGGAATCATTCCTAGTCGGGAGGCGCGGTGTGCGGGAAAAATCACACTTGACGTGGTATTCGGCACGGCGGAGAATTATTGGTCTGAAGAGATCACCTTCCAAGTGGCTCCTTTCAGCAGCGGATACCACGCGTTGTTGGGGCGGGACGCTTTTACACGCTTCCAAGGTATACCTCATTACGGGTATATGAAGCTCAAAATGCCCGGACCAAACGGCATAATCACTCTTATTAGTGATCCGGGCATAGCACTCCGCGCCGAAAACAAAACCGCATCCCTGGCCCTTGAGGCATTATCTGAAGCCCTCGTGGCCAAAGAATTAACCGCACTGCGCTCTACGGTGGTAAGGACGATGTGATCTTAGACAAACGACCCAAATCCACCTCCTTCAAGCCGGCAGAAGAAATAGTCAAATTCCAGGTCCACCCAACGGACACCAAGAAGACAACATCTATTGGAGCACAACTAGACCCAACGGTCAACGCCGCACGATGGGATTTCCTTCGCAAAACTGGGATATATTCGCCTGACACCCTTCTGATATGCCTGGAATCCCATGTAAACTGGCCGAGCATAGTCTCAATATATTAAAGGGATAGAAACCAGTCAAACAAGCACTGCGGCGCTTTTCCGAACCCAAACGGCAAGCCATGGGGGAGGAGTTAGCTGGCTAATTGAGGCGGATTCATTAGAGAAATAAAACATCCGGACTGGTGGCAAACTTGGTGATGGTACCAAAGAAGGACAAATCAAGGCGTGCGTAAGGCCGATTTCAAAGACCTCAACAAGGCTTGTTCTAAGGATCCCTTCCCTCTCCCCCGCATCAATCAAATCATCGATGCTACCGCATGACACGACTCACTGTGTTTCCTTGATGCATATTCTGGATACCACCAAATCAAAATGAAGGAGTCCGATCAAGCTGCAACAGCATTCATTACCCCATATGGGCCATTCTACTTCAACACCATGCCCTTTGGGCTTAAGAACGCCGGCGACACATACCAACGCATGATTCAAACATGCCTGGAGAAACAGATCGACAAGACAGTTGAAGCTTATGTCGACGACGTCGTCATCAAAACCAGGCACGTCGAGACACTAATAGATTTTACGTCTCACATTTGACAACCTCCCCGCGTATGACATTAAGCTCAATCCGGAAAAGTGCATTTTCGGCGTTCCCGCTGGTAAACTGCTGGGCTTCATCGTTTCCAACAGAGGAATTGAAGCAAATTCAGCCAAAATCCGAGCTCTGTCACAATTGGCTACGCCAACAGACCTTAAACAAGTCCAAAAATTCACGGGTTGCATAGCAGCTCTAAGCCGCTTTATCTCCAGATTGGGAGAAAAGGCACTGCCACTCTATCGCCTTCTATGGTGAATCGGTCACTTCGAGTGGACGGACGCGACAATAGCAGGACTGGAGGAAATAAAAACCCTTCTTGCGAGCAACCCAATCCTGGCCGCGCCAAACGTCGGTGAACCGATGTTATTATACATATCAGCAACACATCAAGTGGTGAGCGCCGTGCTCGTCGTTGAACGAGAACAGATGTACACAAATTCCTCGCTTGAAGCCAAGATACTACATATCCACTGTCCTCACACCATGTAAATCCCGGTACCCCCATTATCAAAAGATAGCATACGCGGTCTTCATGGCATCCCGAAAGCTCCGCCACTACTTCCAGGAGTGCTTGATTACGATGGCTTCCGAAGCACCACTCAACGACATAATAAACAACCGTGATTGTCGTGGAATTGTCACGGCAGATGTCCTAGTGAAAGGACTTAGTCATGGAGCCATCGCAACTAGGAAGCAAGAAGGGGTTAATCGGGACAAAGGACACGAGGTTTGTACTGGTTCGGCCCCTTGCGGTGAAGGTAAAAGCCTACGTTCCAATTTTGAGTGGGATTATGTATGTCTTGAGAACCAGGGAGCTAATCCGCTTGACCTGGCTCTTGATCTGATGTTACCTTTTTTCTAAGCCGCCGCTGGGTCGTCCCCTTATATACACGGGTTGACGCCCTGCGGCCTACAGAGTCCCGACCGGCTCATATACAGTGTCCGGCTCGGTGACTAGTTAATCTTGCCTTATAATACAAGTCATACCATCGGCGATTTATCACTATGGGCCTTAAGTCGCCTGTTGGCTTTGGGCCCTTAACTGAACCGCCATCTTCAAACTCGGTCTTGGGCTTCGAGAGTCTTCGTAGGTATAACCCGGCCCCTCCTGGGCGGGTCATACCTAACAGTTATATCCCCAACATTAGGCCCCAGATTGATTTGAACTGGTTCATGTCAATCTTCAATACTTAAGCAAAATCCTCTGCTCTTCTTGTATAAAATTTTTGTAACCCGCCATGACGTCATCCTTTGGATTTATGGTGAACCGCCATGACGTCATCTGCCATTAATGCATGTTTTGCCCAACGTATCTCAACAGATCTTTTATCTTAATAATCGTACTGAGAATCGAGGCGTCTTTGTAGTTGGATAATTATATTTTCGGCCTCCTCATTTTTTTGCGCCCACTTATTAGTCTTCCCTTATAAATAGGCACGGCCAGATCTTCCTCATTGTCCCCTTTCCTCGTCTTCTTCCTCTCGCAACCCTACTGCCACTCGAGCTCCGCCGCCGCCGCAGAGCACCTCGTCTTCCTCGACCTCGGCCGCTGCATCAACCTGAATCAGTCCAGAGAACGGCGGCGACCCTCCGTGGTAGATCTGCAGCTGTAAGTCTTCGCCTTCCCGCTCCTCAGATCCGCATTAGGGTTTTGAAGTTCCTTTGTGTTCTTCATAGTTCATCCAGTTTCTTTGTAGTTTCTCCACTGCACCCTCTTTTGATCTAAAAGAAATATAAAGCTCATGCGGTAACTGTTTCGCATCCATTTCAGATGCTAGTAGACCCCCTTTTCTTGCACAAAGGCCTCTTTAGAACTGATGAACTCCTCTGTATTGGTTTGTTAGGTCTAGAATATTTTTTCTTTTCTGAGCATCCGTTGATCCGAAAAAATGATTGCGATCTGTGAAACTTGTTTTTCAAACACTTAGGCAAAAACTGTATTTGTTAGATCCACCTAGCCCTGGCGGCTCATATCACCGGCTTTAATTTGAAATGCTCAATAGCTAACTTCAACCATACATTAAATAACTTAACTGCTCATGGCGGCTTAAATAATCTGACATAATTAGCCATATACCATTAGACCCCTTTTATAAGCCGCCATCTTGAATATAATTTGAAGTATTTCTCTCCGGCTTAAATTTGACCCGAAATTTTTTATTTTGTCGTAGGCTTCCATCTTTATAATGCCGCCGAAAGCGCCCAAATCACCCGTTACATGCAATTGGGTCAAATCCATCGTCACAGAAAGCACCCTTGCTGATTTTGTGAAGACTGGCTATCTGCCAAAGAAGGAAGTCATGTCCTATCGTGCTCCTGATCCAACAGAGGAAAAACCTCAACCCAAAGAGGGGGAAGTCATCGTCTTTACTGGTCACATGAACCGGGGCTTTTCTCCACCCGGCTCAAAGTTTTTTAGAGATGTCCTGCATTTTTTCGACCTCCGACCTCAAGATATCGGTCCCAACTCCGTATCTAACATTTGAAATTTCCAAGTGTTCTGTGAGGTGTACCTTGGAGAAGAACCCAACTTTCTGCTCTTCAGGGAATTATTTTATTTGAACCGCCAGAATGAACGTGCCAACGGGCCTAGCTTAGAGCCTAGTGGGATCTCAATCCAGCGAAGGAGAGTGTATTTTTCCGTATGCCGATCCACCGAGTCACCCCAAAGACTGGAACCAGACATGGTTCTATTGTCAAGATACTTCTCCGGCTGGTGAAAACCCTCTGCCCGGCTTTCGCCAGCCTCGAGTCTACTCATCCTCTACCGGATAAGCCGTCACTTTGACGCATGAACTTGCCCCCACCATGAGCAAAGTCAAGGCTCTTCTGGGGAATGGCTTAAATGGCATTGATTTGGTCCGGGTTTGGCTTGCCTGGCGGGTTATTCCATTGAGCCGCCGCCCTGGTTTGATGTGCGAGTACACAGGCCAGAAGAATGATCCTCTGCGGCACAACCCTGACGATTTACCGGATGACGTCATTGATGATAGGACAAAATCACTCCTGAATGAGAGCCTGGCAGACTGTGGCAAAGTAGGTTTGAGCCCTTTCTGCAAAGCTAACCCGGCTCCAGCGGTAAGCTAGTAACTTAAGCATTTTTATTTTATACTCTTACCTTTACTCAAAACTCTTGTTGAAATTCACAGGCCACTGACGAGTTTTGGAAAGTTGTCGTGAAATTGTCACGGCAGATGTCCTAGTGTGAGGACTTAGTCGTGAGGCCAATGCATCTATGTGGTAGCTTGAGAGGGGTTGATCGGGATGAGAGACGTGAGATGGATCAACACACAAGACAAGGGTTCAGACAGCTTCGGGCCCCGGGAAACATCATCCGATAAAAACCCTACATGCTGTTTGTGGCTAGATCTCATTATGCTCATGAGAGAGTCGTCGCATAAGTCGGCTCCCCCTTGTGTCTAGCCCTAGAGATTGTTTCTTGTCCCTCTTGGGGTGCCCTGCCCCTCCTTATATATGTTGAAGGGGCGGGTTACATGACTAGTCCTAGTAGGATTAGGATTACTCTATTACAAGTGGAGTCCTAGTCTTGCTTCCTTTTGTAGGAGAATATTCCTTATACCTTTCCTCTTAAGCCGGCCCATCATAACATGAGCCAGCCTTCTGGGCCTTGGGCCTTGTCATCCGTTTGAAACGCCCGCCAGGTCACCAATGAGTCTTCAGGCTCGTGAGTCGTCACACTAGTGAACCGCCATACACGTAAGTCGCCAATCCTCTGGCGGGTTAACAATGAAACGCCAAGTCCGGCCGGGTCATATATTCGGTCGGGTCATACCGCGGGGTATATCCCCGACATTAGCCCCCAGTTTAATTTGGATTTATCCATGTTAAACTGATCTGCAACATAAACACAAGAACAAATTTGATAGGTTGTGCTCCGGTTTAAATATTCTTGTAAGCCGGCACCTGATCATCCTTAAGTCCTTGTCATTTCCTTCTTGTGGGAAGTCTGGATCAATATACCAGCTTCATAATCAATTTGCTGACATTGGTTTCTCACAGAAAAATATTGTGAAGAATATTGGCCTTGAAATACTCGTATGATTTTCAGCCGGTTTGAAGATGTAAAACTTGTCGGTTTAATATTACAAAAATTGCCGGTTTGTAAATATTGATGGCACCGAGTCATAATTATTGCCAACGCCGGGTCATAATTATTGACGACGTCGGGTTATGATTGTTGCAGACACCGGGTCATAATGATTGGTGACGCCGGGTCAATCTGGTTTGCTCAAAACTGGGAATTTTGAAAATATTTCTACTTATATCCATGTTACCTGTAGCCCCCTAGTCTTGAGCAGAGCAAAGTGATGACTTAAGACTTTCTTCAATATAAATATTACCACTTTGAAGAAATCCATGTTGTTCATCTCAATCACTAGTCAAAACTGAGTATTCCTCATATGTAGCCCCCAAGTGCCGGGTTGTCATGCTTGCAGCAACCTGGGACTTTGTAATTGCCTGATGCCCATAAAATTTCATTGAAAATAACATCATATGATTTAACTCCCATCATGGGGCTTGAATCCACGTCCACAAGGTTAAGAGCTTTGTGCTTTACCAACTGAGCAGTGGCCCCTTTCAATATAATGGATTAAAACTTGTGTACCTTGAATTGTTGACAGGAGCAATTGGTAGCCCCCAAGGGCCGGCTCATTATGATGTGATGAGTCGGGTCTTCAATAAGGCCAGTAAAAGTGACTTTGCATTAGCTCCCAAGTGTCATGGTGCATGCCTGCAGCGACATGAAACTTGTATATTTGATGTAATCTCAACTTGAATAATGTAGCCCCTAAGTGCCGGGTCGTAAGCCTGCAGCGACTCGGTACTATTCCTTCCATTGTAGAATAAATCATATCCATTGATAAGATAATAGCCATTGCGCTAAAGCGACTTTGAAAAACCTCAATGATAATACTGGTTATTGATAACCATAAATAAAATCCAGCCATGTTGGCTATTCAAGATTTGAATAATATAATCCGGTATGAAAACCTCAATCATTCAATATCATCATGACAATCCAGCCAAGTTTGGCTATAAAAGATGTGAATACCTTATCGGTTGACAAGTAAATCCGGAGTTTAAATACTCGGCGGCTCTTGGCTGATGGCGACTTAATGCACACTCATGGTAGGCCGGAATTTTAATAACCCGACGGCTTATAGCCTTTGAGAAAATCCAGAATGGATACCCCTTTTGAATCATCACTTTTGATGATGAGCTTGAACTTAATCATTTATATAAGTCATAGTTCTGCAAATCCCGCACAAAGTTTAAACAACATATGCCCTTGCGACTTAACGTCAAAAGCCAGGGCCGGTTTAAACATAATCATGTATAAACAATATTATACCTGTGATATTGAATCGTACTGCCGGCTCATGATACCTGTGCAGTAAGGGTGATAACCCAATCTTTATAAGCTAAAACTTCCAAATGTTTATGACTGTCCTATACTGGCGACTTATCGTCCAAAGTCAAGCCGGGTTAAATAGAAACCACTCATATATGCTTCAGATATGATAAAAAAAGTCTCAAGACAAACCCAAAAGACTTTTCAAAAAACTTAAGTCAAACAAAGAGAAAAATTTGAGGCTTCTGATTTAAATACGATCAGTAAACCAGACCAAAGGGGTTAAGCTAGGATTCGAATACGATCATGTAGCCCCCAGTGGCTTTGGCGTTGCGCCGATCAAGAGGGTACTGATACGTCTCCGTTGTATCTACTTTTCCAAACACTTTTGCCCTTGTTTTGGACTCTAACTTGCATGATTTCAATGGAACTAACCCCGATTGACGCTGTTTTCAGTAGACTCTCCATGGTGTTATTTATGTGCAGAAACAAAATTTCTCGGAATGACCTGAAACTCCACGGAACATATTTTTGGAAAATATTAAAAACACTGGAAGAAAAATCCACGTCAGGGGGCCCACACCCTATCCACGAGGGTGGGCGCTACCCACTGGCGCCCCACGCCTCGTGGGCCCCCTGACGCTCCACTGACCTCAACTCCAACTCCATATATTCACTTTCAGGGGAAAATCAAGGAGAAGGATTCTTCGCGTTTTACGATACAGAGCCGCCGCCAAGCCCTAAAACCTCTCGGGAGGGCTGATCTGGAGTCCGTTCGGGGCTCCGGAGAGGGGGATTCGTCGCCTCGTCATCATCAACCATCCTCCATCACCAATTTCATGATGCTCACCGCCGTGCGTGAGTAATTCCATCGTAGGCTTGCTGGACGGTGATGGGTTGGATGAGATCTATCATGTAATCGAGTTAGTTTTGTTAGGGTTTGATCCCTAGTATCCACTATGTTACGAGATTGATGTTGCTATGACTTTGCTATGCTTAATGCTTGTCACTAGGGACCAAGTGCCATGATTTCAGATCTGAACCTATTATGTTTTCATGAATATATGTGAGTTCTTGATCCTATCTTGCTAGTCTATAGTCACCTACTATGTGTTATGATCCGCAAGAACTCAAGTGACAATAATCGGGACCACTCCGGTGATGACCGTAGTTTGAGGAGTTCATGTATTCACTATGTGTTAATGCTTTGGTCCGTACTCTATTAAAAGGAGGCCTTAATATCCCTTAGTTTCCGCTAGGACCTCACTGCCACGGAGGGTAGACAAAAGATGTCATGCAAGTTCTTTTCCATAAGCACGTATGACTATATTCTAATACATGCCTACATTACATTGATGAATTGGAGCTAGTTACATGTCATCCTATGTTAGGATCATTACATGATGAACCGCATCCGCATAATTCTCCATCATCGATCCAATGCCTACGAGCTTTTCACATATTGTTCTCCGCTTATTTACTTTTTCGTTACATCTGTATAATCACTACAAAACCCAAATATATTACTTTTGCTACTGCTACTGTTACTTTCATATTACTTTGCTACTAAATACTTTTGCAGATACTAAGTTATCCAGTGTGGTTGAATTGACAACTCAACCGCTAATACTTGAGAATATTCTTTGGCTCCCGTTGTGTCGAATCAATAAATTTGGGTTGAATACTCTACCCTCGAAAACTGTTGCGATCCCCTATACTTGTGGGTTATCAAGACTATTTTGTGGCGCCGTTGTCGGGGAGCATAACTCTATTCTTTGAGTCACTTGGGATTTATATCTGCTGGTCACTATGAAGAACTTGAAAGATGAGAAAACAAAAATTTATCCCTCAACTACGAGGGGAGGTAAGGAACTGCCATCTAACTCTGCACTTGATTCACCTTCTATTTTGAGTAAGCTCGCGACACCTAAACCTGCTTCTGCTATTCGTTCTGATATGTCGCGTGTTATTGATGATGCCACTTCTGCTATGCATGATACTTATGATGAAACTACTTCTATGCTTGATACTACTGTGCCACTTGGTGAATTTCTTGATGAACAACTTGCTAGGGTTAGAGAGAATGGAATTATTGAAACTGATAACATTGATGAAAGTGATGATGAAGATTCTCCCCCTAATAAATATGAATTGACTGTTGTTCCTGAGGGTTATGTTTTGGAAAAAGAAGCTGTTATAGCTATTTTAGCTTGCAAAGATAGATACGAGCTCAAGAGGTTATTAGCTAAATGGAAGCAGCAATCTCTTAATGCTAGAATGAAACCTGACCCTTCTTTGCTACTTCACCTATCTGTGTTACTAATAAGGATTATGAATTCTCTGTTGATCCTAATGTAATTACTTTGGTTGAATCTGATCCGTTTCATGGCTATGAATCTGAAACTGTTGTGGCACATCCTACTAAATTAAATGATATAGCCACCTTGTTCACTAATGATGAGAAATCTCGTTATCTTTATGTCCTTAAAATATTTCCGTTCTCATTAAAGTGTGATGCTAAGATATGGTTTAATTATCTTAATCCTGGTTGTGTGCGTAGTCCCCATAATATGAGAAAAAATACTTTTTAAATGAAACTAGTCAAACCAAAACATTGATTTAACCCGAATCGGATGATTTTTGAAGCCTCTATGGGTCTATATTTATTGGTGAAAAAGAGGCTTAAGGGTCAAAGGTTAGACAATGTGAGACTAAATATATACTTACGCAGATGAAATTTGAAAAGGATCATGGGCTAAAAGTTCGGCCCGACGGCGCGCGTACACTGGTGAGGCAGCAGTGTTTTTTTTAACAAAATTCGGCCTAAGAAAAAAAGGCTGGTTGGGCCTGGCCCATATAGAAACAAATGGGGCGCTTGCTGTTACTATGATGCGCACGTGGGCGACAAATACTTATGGGCCGCACGTACAGTTTTTTAAATAGAAACAAAAAGGAAATCTAAATAACGAAAATATAATAATCATTTTATATAGGCATATTATATATCAAAATTTTCAGAAAAAGATTTTCTATGACATGAACATTTTTTAAAATTCAAATAAAATCCACACAAATTCCAATAAAACAAAGAGTGCTTCTGCTCTAGTAAAATCCAGTAAAAATTATTTTAAAAATACAAAAATTAATTCAAATTTAATTCTCTCCAATTTTCTGATGTAGGAAATCATGTTACCCTATTTTCCATATATTTTATTTTTGAATAAAAATAATTTGAATAAAACTCAAATAACTCCAAATTGAAAATAAATACAAAAGAACTTTGAATTTAATTCTTTGAAACTCCCAACTCATATTTCATATGTTTTGAAGAAGTCATTTTATCTTCGCTCGTGAAAATCATTGAGTTGCATAAAGTTCCTGGGTTGGAAATATTTTCCAAATGAAATGCAAATATTTTCAACACCCCTTGTCATTTAAATAAATGGAAGAAGTCATGTCATCTTCTCTCCAGGGTTTTTTGGTGAAAAGAATTTGAATTCACGGAGATCACGAATGCAAAAATGAAAGTTTGGGAAAGTCCTTTTATTCCCTCTCATTTAACTTTCAAAAAGTTTCGAATTTCACTCAATTTCACACAACCAATCAAATAATCAATAAAATCTATCTATTTATCATAACATTCCAAAATTTAGAATTTTAGAATGTTATAGTTGGCTATATAGCAAAATATTAGCAATAATCAATTCAAAGATACAATGTTGAATAAACGCTCAACGACGATACTGTGTTGGTCCTAGGCTAGATCGGACTAGAGACGCGAGCCTAGAACACTAATGAGGTCACGACGTAGCACAACTAGCATTAATAAAGGATACTAAGTAGCTTTGGATAGCAAGATATAAGTGAAGATCACAACAGTAAAGATAATGATGAAAAACAACTGCCAAGTAGGATATGCAACAACTCTCTCTCCAACTTTCCTCTTGAAAAGTTTGAGCCAATTTTCTGATAACTTTTTTCAAAGAATGCTACTAACTCAAGCTTTCCAAGGAAGAAAGAATCACTCAACTCCGAATTGATATGAGGAGTCAAAGAATTCTAAAACTGGCCTGAAAAACTGGAACAAACTATATGCGCGAACTTCGGAGGAAAAAAACCCTATTTAGAAGCCGATTTGGAGACGCCAAATATTGAACTAGCTTTTGCAACTACTCAGATGCATCTTGTCGCTAGCTTTAATTTGAGTACTTGTGAAGCCAAAATGGACTTAGTATGAAAAAGATATGCCTGTTTTACGGAACACTACGCAAAACAGATTCCGATCCAAATTCAGGTACAAGATTGATTCTAGATAGATCCGTAATTTATTTTTTTATTCTCTTTTTTCTCTCACTCTTTTTCTTTTTCTTTGTCTCCTTTTTTTCTCTGACTTTTTTTTCTTTTTTTCTCTCTTTTTTTTCTCTCTCCCTCTTTCCAAAACAAACTAGATAAGATGCAGATTAGATCAAGCGAAGATGTGAACGATCTCAACTATGATTATGGCACGGTGGGTAGCACGTGTTGGAAATTGATGGATGTGTGGTTGACAGCGGAAGGGATAACGATGCAGCGACGGCGTGACTAATGTGAACAGAACTCGAAACTCTAAACGAACTAGACACTAAGACCAACAACTCGACACGATGATGCAATCGATAATTCAATTATGCAAGCAATGAATTTTTTTTGCAAAGGCTCAAACTGGCTTGGACAAAGGATGAATAGATCTAACTTTTTTGGTGGCTTTTTCTTGTAAAATAGGTAAGAAAATAAATCTAATCTAGGAAAAACTAGAAATTCTCACCGAGCAACCTGAAAAACTGATATCACTTGATAAAGGCGAGAGTTTCCCGATCTTTTGATGAGATGATAACTATCGATTTGGTGGAGACGACTTTGATGATCCGACTACAAACGTGCACGACGTTGCGCCTTAGCAATCGCTAAACCAACTCCGAGAGGTTATTGACCACGCCGGAGCATGATCAACCTGACCACGAAGGTCTATTCCTGCAAGCAATCGACAAACAAGCAAGAATATGATAAAGCAATCTGAATATTGCGAATATATATGAAGTATTGATAAGGTGGGGATCCGTAAGCGGTCTTGGTCTGGTCGTTGGACACAAACGAAGTACACGAAGTTGCAATGGCTAACTTTTAACTAAACAAATCACAAGAAAAAATCTACTAGATGGATCTACTTATATAGGAGCAAGGGGTGGCGGCCAAGGAGGTGGAAGGACGTCCCAAGGCAGCCTAAAACTAACCCTTGGTCGTACAAGGCTCATGGGCCCAAGTGGAGGTGATACAACACCTTTGGACTTGTTGTTTGACTCGGATTCTCCAGAAGCGTCAGTTGTTTCATCGATATCTCAATGCTCCGCATTTAATTTGGAGGCGCATCCAATTGGGTTGGAAAGAGCATGAAATCTACTTTCCAAAAAAAAAGAATCACCTAATTTGGAGTCCGTATGAAAAAGTTGTTGGCGTTTTGAGTCAGGTATGTCTGTGTAGTCCGAATTTGAATTCAGAACCTAAACTTGGACTCTATCTTCTCTTGGCCCAAAAGTGACGTGAGAGGACTTTTTGAACAGAACCTAAACTTCTCCTTTTCCCTTATCTTCATATGTGGATTGTACAAATGTCCCATACACCTGCAATTAGACTGTGTGAAGTATTTTTGTTCTGCATAACATAAATAGATTATTAAATAGTCTGCACTAGAAATCACCTGACAAATATGCATGTATGCAATATTTTTGGTCGTATCCAAGGTAGTCATGTCCTCATCACTACATCTACTACTATTACTCCACACATCGACCGCTATCCAGCATGCATCTAGAGTATTAAGTTTATAAAAAACGGAGTAACACCTTAAGTAAGATGGCATGATATAGAGGAATAAACTCAAGCAATATGGTGAAACCCCCATCTTTTATCCTTGATGGCAACAATTCAATATGTGTCTGATAAGTGCATTTCCTATTCATATTTTGGCACACAAACACACCGTTTATTGCGATCCAACGATCCATTCTTGTTATGAACTATGATATATTTGAATGAAAATAATATAAAAGATCATTTACTCGTCATTTGATTATTTTGCAAAAAAGTGCGCAAAGGCACTATAAACTTCAAGATTCGGACAAATTGGCTATTGAGAAGAGAGAAGGGCAGGAAAGAAGTGAAGAAAGGGACTTGAGCTAGAAGAATTGAAGTAATCAAGGGGCCAAGCTATAGATGGCAGGACCAACTTGGGAAGAAAGAAGAGAAATAGAAGGGCCAAATCGTAAAGTGGCAGAACAGAGGAGGGGATCAAAATCCCTAGCGCGACCTCAATTCCCTTCGGTCCTGGCACACATCTCTCTCCCTCACCCCTTCTTCTCCACTACCGGCCGCCGCCGTGCCACCAGCACACCCACCACACGCCACCAAATCCATCCACCATCGCCACCATCTCCAGCCACCTCCACACCTCACGCGCCCGACCAGACAAGAGGGTCACGGGCGTCTAGTCCTCCGCGTGAGCGCCCCCATGCTGCTGATCTTCTTCTCCAACTGCCGTTGCTCCTCCCCTCGCGCCTTCTGCT
Organism: Aegilops bicornis; assembly: GCA_021605145.1. Taxonomy (NCBI): domain Eukaryota; kingdom Viridiplantae; phylum Streptophyta; class Magnoliopsida; order Poales; family Poaceae; genus Aegilops; species Aegilops bicornis. Next base: position 286,596,118 of record CM038671.1, read on the forward strand.
GCTGCTCTTCCCTGCTTCTGCTTCCTACGCCTTGCTGCTGCTCCTAACTTGCTGCTCGCTGCTGCTTCTTCTTCATCCTCAAATCTGCTGCTGCACTTCTCTGAATCTGAATCTTGCTGCTGCTCTCTCTCTCTCTCTCTCTCTCTCTCTCTCTCTCTCTCTCTCTCTCTCTCTATTGCGAACTTTAGAAGTGTAATGTTCAGAATTGTGTAATGTCCAGGGTTGTGTAATATTCAGACTGGTATAATATAGTACTTGTTATGTTGGATCTGAATTGTTGATGCCCTCTTAATTTGGGAGGTGATTGATCTATCAGAATCTGCTTATGAGTGTTAGTATTTTGCTAGCATGTATGTGTGTTCACCCTGTGTATTTCTACTTCCAGTACTAGTTAACTTTGTGTGTGTTTAATTTTCAGTCTCTGTGATAGCTTCGTCTCTGTGACAAATATGTTTGTAATGTGACCCATATCCATTCTGCTATATGTGTTCATATCCTGTTGTTCCCTTTGTGTTACTGTTTTAGTTTCTCATGCAAATAAAAATAATACCAAAAAGACAGAGAGTATAATCTGAACCTCCCTTTGCTTCTTTTCATTTACTTTGTCTGTTGATTTTCTGGAACTGTCTTAGATAGCTTAGGTTTATTTTCCTGCTATCATCACCCGAATCATGTTACCTAGCTTTAGTCTTGTGCCGTCGCTGATCGTCTAGTCCCTGTGGAGAATTCGACATCCGTAGTTTGGGTGTTAAAACCCTACTGTACTTACAAACAATCATTTTGGCGCCATTGCCGGGGGCTAGCGTCGTGCGACCGTGTTAGGCTATAGACTAGGTTTTGCTTCTGTTTCTATCTGGTGCCATATATTTGTGATATATCTCTTACCCCTAACCACTGTTCCAGTTATCTTCTCTTTCTTTTCTTGTTCATTTTGTAGGTTGAATTGTCTTCTTGGAAATGGCATTCTACTCAGATAATCATGCTTATGCGAGCAACACTACAAACAGCATGGAAAGTATTCAAGAACTGATAAGTAAGATTTCCCATCGATTAGATGATTTAGCTCGGCAGCGAGAAGTAGTTTTTGAGGATAGTGCTAGCTCTTATGATCCTTATTCTAGAGGCCATCCTTATGTTGCTCCTACATGCCATATTTGTGGATTTCAGGGCCATTCACCTGCTGAATGTCAGCGTGGTTACTCTCGCCCTCCCGATTGTTATGGCATGAGCTTCGCCCCACAGCCTAGCTCATACCAAAACAATTACTCATATGGGTGGCCTGAAAACCAGAATATGTCATATAGGAACAACAGCCCTGAGAACTCATCGTTTGCCTCTAGTTATCAATTGCAGGGAATTAGGTACAATGAGGAGAGCAACAACTATGCACCACAACAGTTTTATTCAGCTCCTATTCATATACCTCAGAACCAGGAGATGTTGCCAATGGAGTTAAATGGTCCTCCATTTGGTCAACCAACACCTTCAACACAAGTGCCCACACAAGATGATTTTGATGATATAGACAAGCTCACATTGCTTAGTCTCGAGTTCACTTGGAGTGCTGAAGATGATCCAATCAGGCCGGTGATACTAGAGGAAATGAAGAAGGTCAAGAGTGGAAAAGAGTTAGTGGAGGAAGTAAGGAAGATTGAGAAGAACATCAACGCTGGCGGCACTATTTCTTCACAGCTAGAGCTGAGTATTTCTGGGATATCCCTTGAGGTGTGTGAGTTTCCAACACCGTCACATCCAGCTGAGCAAGATAGCAAGAGCCCAGAGGAAGAGATACCTCAGATTGAAGAAGATGAACTCAAAGACAAGGAACAAGAGGATCCAGAGCTCGAAAGCCCAAGCAATCAAGTTGAAGACTCATCATCTATTACTCTTGAAGAAGTAGAAGAAGCTGTTGTAGTTGAAGATGAAGAACCAGAAATTCATTTGCCTATTGTCATACAAGAGCGTGATGTAGCAGGTTTATCTAATCCTCTTGATGACATGCGTCCATATGATCTGTTTGCTACTACTTTGCATTGCATGATGCCATCTGTTAAAGTAGATTTGAAAAAGTATTTGCTTGGATATGATCATATATACCCTGTTAGTGGCATTACTCACATTAGTGTTGATGACAGTTACTTTCCTCGTGCTAGACCTATGCTTAACGAAACATTTCATTCTCATGCTAGAATCATGCTTAATGAAACATATCATCCACATGCTAGTATTGAGCTTGCTGATTCCGACCATCCTAAACATGTGCTTTATAGCTATGCTTATGTAATTGGATATTCGATTGATGACTTGGAGGGCATTGTCCCTACCACTTGCATTGTCTCTTTCATTGAGTGCTCTTTTAGGTTCTTGCTTGTGCACGAATCACTTCATGCTGACCAGCTTCGAGGTGACATTCCTTGGGACCCTGGTGGACTCAGAGCATGGTGAAGAGGAGAAGAAAGGGGCACACACGAAGAAGAGTGAAGCTGGAGCAGGCATGAGGATAGAGAAGCAAAAGGAGAGGAGCTGCAGTTGGTGAGGTGATCGAGAGAGTGCTACATCATCAAAGCCCGGTGAGCTGTTTCATGACCCATTTTGAAATCATCATCCATTGATGCTTGCTGAACTAAATTGCTATTTGGGTTGCTAGTGCCATTTCTTAAATGTTGTCCCACTGAATTTCACCTTTGACATATGGTTCTTGATGAGAATATGCGAACTGATTGTTGAATGCCCTGTAAACTAGTGATTTACACCCTGTTTGCTTTGCTGAAAGTAGTGAAAGCTATTAGTTTTGAGTGCTCAAATCCCTAGTGCACTAGTAAACTTAATCATTTTCTGCTTTTACCTTGATACACTTAGATCATTAAGTGTTAGATGATGAGTTTGTGCCTATTGTGTTCCCATTGAGAGCAATCACTTTACCACTATGGACTAGTATGCTATGTTCCCTGGATCGGTGGCATGTGAACCAGACATGGAGAAGTGATGATTCATGTTTTTGTGCTTATGCGTTGTTCATTTAAGATAAGTAATAATGAATAAATAAGTCTAACTACCTACAGTAGCATGTCATGTTTCCTGGATCGGTGGCATGTGAAATCAGGTTAGCTTGGGCAGTAATTAATTATAAAAATTGTAATTGTCAAACCAGGTGTATACCAAGTTCTCTGGATCGGTGGTATGTTCCTTTGGGGAGACAAACAAAAAAACTAATAATTGGTCAAGCCAGGTGTATACCATGTTCTCGGGATCGGTGGTATGTTCCTTTGGTGAGACCGATAAAATATTATCATTACTTCCTTCAAATTCAATAAGCGCTTCAACCATAATGTTATGTTCTGGTTAATAAGTTTTTTCTGGGATCATGCTCTCTTTAGGAACCCTTTGGCACAATCATCATTTGAACTTGTTGATCCACTTTTATCATTGTAAAAGTTTAAAATAATTGAGTCTACTAGTATCCTATTGCTTTGTAGCACTCTTAGCCATTGATTTTCACTAGCAAAGTTCAAAGCATGCATTGTTTGGAGATCTACTTCACTGGTACATTCTCTAGTCAGTTCGCCTTTCACTACCTTGCTCCTGTCAAATGCCTTTACTTGAGGACAAGTAAAGATTTAAGTGTGGGGGAACTTGATAAGTGCATTTCCTATTCCTATTTTGGCACACAAACACACCATTTATTGTGATCCAATGATCCATTCTTGTTATGAACTATGATATATTTGAATGAAAATCATATAAAAGATCATTTACTCGTCATTTGATTATTTTGCAGAAAAGTGCCCAAAGGCACTATAAACTTCAAGATTCGGGCAAATTGGCTATTGAGAAGAGAGAAGGGCAGGAAAGAAGTGAAGAAAGGGACTTGAGCGAGAAGAATTGAAGTAATCAAGGGGCCAAGCTATAGATGGCAGGACCAACTTGGGAAGAAAGAAGAGAAATAGCAGGGCCAAATCGTAAAGTGGCAGAACAGAGGAGGGGATCAAAATCCCTAGCGCAGCCTCAATTCCCTTCGGGCCTGGCACACATCTCTCTCCCTCACCCCTCCTTCTCCACTACCGGCCGCCGTCGCGGCCAGGCCGGCGTGGCGGTGCGCCATCGCGCCACCAGCACACCCACCACAGCCACCAAATCCATCCACCATCTCCAGCCACCTCCACACCTCGCGCGCCCGACCAGACAAGAGGGTCACGGGCGTCTGGTCCTCCGCGTGAGCGCCCACATGCTGCTGATCTTCTTCTCCAACTGCCGCTGCTCCTCCCCTCGCCCCTTCTGTTGTTGCTCTTCCCTGCTTCTGCTTCCTACGCCTTGCTGCTGCTCCTAACTTGCTGCTCGCTGCTGCTTCTTCTTCATCCTCAAATCTGTTGCTGCACTTCTGAGTCTGAATCTTGCTGCTCTCTCTCTCTCTCTCTCTCTCTCTCTCTCTCTCTCTCTCTCTCTCTATTGCGTAACTTTAGAAGTGTAATGTTTAGAATTGAGTGATGTCCAGGGTTGTGTTGTTATGTTGGATCTGACTTGTTGATGCCCTCTTAATTTGGGAGGTGATTGATCTATCAGAATCAGTATTAGTATTTTGCTAGCATGTATGTGTGTTCACCCTGTGTATTTCTACTTCCAGTACTAGTTAACTTTGTGTGTGTTTAATTTTAAGTCTCTGTGATAGCTTCGTCTTTGTGACAAATATGTTTGTAATGTGACCCATATCCATTCTGCTATATGTGTTCATGTCCTGTTGTTCCCTTTGTGTTACTGTTTTAGTTTCTCATGCAAATAAAAATAATACCAAAAAGACAGAGAGTGTAATCTGAACCTCCCTTTGCTTCTTTTCATTTACTTTGTTGATTTTCTGGAACTGTCTTAGATAGCTTAGGTTTATTTTCCTGCTATCATCACCCGAATCATGTTACTTAGCTTTAGTCTTGCGCCGTCGCTGATCTTCTAGTCCCTGTGGAGAATTCAACATTCAACATCCGTAGTTTGGGCATAAAAACCCCACTATACTCACAAATTATCAGTGTCTCGCTACCCCTACTTTTTCACTGGATGAAATCATGCAAGATTGAACCCAAAAGCTAAGCACCTCTCCCATTGCAAGAAAAACCAATCTAGTTGGCCAAACCAAACCGATAATTCAAAGAGAAATGCCAAGATATCAAATTATGCATATAAGAATTCAGAGAAGATTCAAATAATATTCATAGATAAGATGATTATAAATCCACAATTGATCGGATCTCGACAAACACACCGCAAAAGAAGATTACATCGGATAGATCTCCAAGAACATCAAGGAGAACATGGTATTGAGAATCAAAGAGAGAGAAAAAGTCATCTAGCTACTAGCTATTGACCCGTAGGTCTGTGGTAAACTACTCACGCATCACCGGAAGGGCAATAGAGTTGATGTGGATGCCCTACGTGATCGAATCCCCCTCTGGCAGGATGCCGGAAAAGTCCCCAAGATGGGATATCACTGAAACAGAAGGTTGCAGCGCTGGATAAGTGTTTTCGTGGATGCTTCTTGTGGTTCTTGAATATATGTGAATATATAGGAGGAAGGGCTAGGTCAGAGGAGTCCCGAGAGGCCCACAAGGTAGGGGGGCGCCCCCCTATGGCGCGCTCTCCACCCTTGACGCCGCCTCGTGGCTCTTCTGGCTTGGACTCCAAGTCCCCTGGGTGTCTTCTGGTCCAAGAAAAATCATCATGAAGTTTTATTCCGTTTGGACTCCGTTTATTATTCCTTTTCTGCGAAGCTCAAAAACAAGGAAAAAACAGAAACTAGCATTGGGTTCTAGGTTGATAGGTTAGTCCCAAAAATAATATAAAATAGCATATTCATGCATATAAAACATCCAAAACAGATAATATAATAGCACGGAACAAGAATGATATACAAGCTTCCATTGCGAGAAGTGCAACAAAGATGAAGAAAGGGAAGAGTGAATGCTATGAACAACCAAGCCGAAGGTTAGCGCATCGAAATCTTCGATTCAACTATTATCCATATTCTTCAACTACATCATTGAGACCTATGACATGGTATTCATCCTCAAGTATGATTGGTTACCCTCCATGGACTTGTTTCGATCCATGGATGCAATATAATTTCTTACATCATGCAAGGGTATTACCACATCATCATGCGTTTGATTAGTTATATTTTGTTGCAAATAGCCGATATAGAATGATCACCCTAAGCATAAACATGGCCGATATATAATTATCGCCCTAAGCATATAGATGGCCGATGGAGTGTTGACATCGTCCTTAGAACCAGCATGGTAGAAGTTATTTTTCGGCACGCTAGCTTTGCGAAAAAATAGGGGGGATGTGTTGACGCTCAAAAGTGGCACAATCATAAAGAATAGCTTTAAGTTATATCAAGACTAATTCAAACTTATGATTGGAGGTCACCTCCGGATGGCTCTTTTTAAGAAGATCGAGATGGATATGAACATGGTCTAAAACGGAGCTCTTATATAATAGTTATGACAAGTTCAGAGATGCTCATGTTAACACCAGATTAAAGAATGGCATGAAACTTAATTAAGATAGCCTCTGATGGAAAACGTTTCACCACAAAAGTTGTGTATCTCGTCGAAACGGTCGATTTTGATATAAAAATCATCCCAATCCAAGTTCATATGCAAAAGTTAGAGCAATCAGAATGCAGCCCTGCCAGGAGGCAAAATATGGCGCGTCCCACCAGACACGTATGGGTAGCGCCACCAATCTGCTGTTTTGCGTGTGAGATTCGGTCTTTAAGATGGCTTCGAATCAAAAAGCGTTCAACATGGAAGTTGTTCGTCTCGTCGAAACGGTCAAATTTGCTTTTGGGCTCATCTTCATCTGAGATCGTTTGTAGCCTGTGGGACCTAAAAATCGAACTGATGTTTCTGACTTACCTAAATCCGAGTTCGGTTAATTTTGGAAAGATTTTGGACGTGATTTGAACATGATTTGGAGTCCTTTTCTTGTACGGGAAGTATATCAGTCTCTTATATACCTAAGGGGTGACGGCCAATTTAACAACACACAATCGATCAAATCCATGTACCACTTTTACCTTTACTTTTATCTCTCTCCCTTGTTCTTCTTCTTCCTCATTCTTCGTTTGTTCTTTTTGTTGCGGGGCGGCGAACCTCGAGGCCCTAGGGGCGATCAGGTCGACGTAGGGCAGCCCATAGCCGCCGCGCGCCTAACAGGGTCCCTCCCGGGCGTGTGGGTTTCGGGTCCTCAAAAGCACCCGCCGGATTGCCTGCGTACCGCGCTTCCGGCCGGGTCTCATTTGACGTGAGCTGCGGTGCATCACCTCCGAGCTGGAGGTACACAGTGACGTGTTCGTGTGCGAACAAAAGCCAGGGGAAAAGATAAGGAAGCCCCTACCGAGGTCAAAATATCAAGAAAGAACATACTGGTGCTTTTCTACAAGCACAAGCTGACGCTAAGGTGCGAAATGAAGAGATAATGAAATTGCAGAGTCAACTATCTGCTCAGAAGGTAGAAACTAGTTGACTTGCATATGAAAGAACCAAACTGTCTGACAAGTTCACAGAGATGTTAAATGCTGAGACTACACGAATTAACCATGGGCAAAGGAAATGCATATGAAGGCTGTCACGAGATTGGGGGATCAACTCTTCAGGGAGGAATAGAATGTATGTAGTTCAATTTCTTCTGGTCCCTTTGTTTGTCTCCCTTCACTACACATATATGAATATTTGTTTTCCTGCAGTTTAGTTCATAGGAATTGCTTATGTGAGTTGGTACTTTCAGGTCAATCCACTCCATACATGGCTGAGATAAATTCGTTGGATCAATATATCAAGCAAATAAAACATGTTGTTCTTATTATGTTGCCTTTGAGCATGATTTTTCTCTGTTCTTCTCCTTAATTCGTGTCATATTCTTTATTAGTAGATTCCAATTTCAAAAGAACCACACTAATCAATGGCTATTGCCTTTGAGCATGATCTTCCCTCTGCCATTCTATTGTTAGTATTCCATTTCTTGCTTTCTACTTAATCACTAGTTTTTACTTCTACAATCTTCTTTTTGTGAATGTTGTAACTGAGAATACTGACAAATTCAATGTTGCAAATGAAACTTCAGTTGTCGATGTTTCATCTCATGTTCAAGTCAAATAATTTCATGGTATACATGTATGAAAGCTAGCATCTTTACTTCACTAATAGTTGATAGGCCCATTTTCTGAGTTCGCCCAGGGCCCCCTAGAAGAACAGGACCGGCCTTGCCTGCTTGTTATTGTAGACTAAATCAGTGTCTTGCTTCTTATGTAGATGTTGTACAGATATGTGCATCAAAAGAGGGGTTCATGTGCAAGGAAGCATTGAAGATGTGAGGCAATCTTTTTTTGGAATGAGAAGGTTCAGAGGATACACCAACAAATCCAGTTTGAACTTGTAAATTCGATGAGTGTTTACAAATCTTCCCTTTATGAGTATTTGAAAACCTTTACATTATTTCATTACTATGGAATTTTTTAGTATCATGGACAAGACATACTTGCTACTGTTTGGTTATTAACATTGCTGATTTTTGTATGAAAATCAAGTTTTTCGATAACTTTCAATATGCAAGCTTGTTGATATCGTTGATTCAAATGGTTGCTGGTATTGTTTAAATGTAGTGAAGGTTTCATGTGTTGGAAAGTACGTAAGAGAGAAAAAGTAAGATGATGACATCATATAGAGTAGCTTTCATTGGACGATTATGGCACACACGAGTAGCTTCATTGAAATTTATCTATGTGGATGGCCGGGGCAGCATACATGCCCTAAGATCCCCGCCCATGTACTGCTGGGCCATGGCATCTGCGAGACTAAAAAGGCTCCTGGGCCTGTGTGCCAGCTGTGACTAACGAATACCTACCTATTCATAAATGACTGCAAAATGGCTTAGGCTACTACCAATGCAAAAGTGCTTACATGAGGTGCTAAGTGTATTAAATATCTTAGCAACTAGTCTTCCCAATGCATAGTTGCTTAGCTTTTGTAGCTAAGCTTCTCTCATTGAATTGTTTAATAATTAAACTCCTTCGTTTATTGGTTGGTAGTCATTTTACATAGGTCCACGTGCTTAGCACTGTTTCCTCTTGGGGTCACCATAATGTTCTCTTTCCTTTTTAATTTCTTTGTCACATCACATTTCTGCCTATGTGGCATCCTTAACACCTGTACACCATGGAGCATTGGGAGGGGCCTTATACACGTGCACATATTTCTGTGGCATTGATCCCCATGGAGACCAGCGACCAGTGTCAGCTGCGCGTGAAATCACTAATTCATTTTTCACGATATCACTTACAGCCACAAATCAAGAACAAATGTAGTGCTGTAAACACTAAGACCGCGCTTGGATGCGGTGTAATCAAATACAGACAGACGTATTTAGTTTACACGTGTATCTTACACGGCCACTAGTAGATTTCCAGCCAGAACCAAAACGATGAGCGGAGATCTGTATCTTTTCAAGTGTATTTGAGACGAAACAACATTCCAAACAAAGCCTAAGCAACACTGTTGAAATGTACTACTCCCTCCGTTCCAAAATAGATGACTCAATTTTGTACTAACTTTAATACTCCCTCCGTTCCTAAATATAGGGTATATAGTTTTTGGCACGGAAATTAAAGAACGCACATGGAGGAAAATTTTCACAAGTTTTGGGCAAGATTACACCTGATTAATTGACATGAGGAAATAGAGGAGCTTGCCTGATATAAGGAAATGTAATCAAATCCCTAAAAAAATTATCCAACCGAGTGGTGCAATGCAATACACCTTATATTTTGGACTTTTTCTCAAAAATCTATACACCTTATATCAAGGAATGGAGGGAGTACAAAGTTAGTATAAAGTTGGGTCATCTATTTTGGAACGGAGGTGTATTAAAGTTAGAACAAAGTTGAGTCATCTATTTTGGAATGGAGGGAGTATCTCTGATTGTATAAATGGACTTTCTCAAAACAAAACAAAAAAGTTGTACAAATGGAGAATTGAGATTCGCCTCGAGGAGTAAAAGGAATCAAATGAATGGCCAGGATAGACTTCTATTATGTGACATACAACAAACTCTTCAAAGGCAGGAGAACACAAGCGATGCTCTAATTGTCTAAAATTTTGCGCGCCTGTGTGGCAAGAGATAATGCATTTACGCGACCACATCAGAGAAAATAATCAGGCAAAATTATACAGCTTCATTTCACACAAATTGCCGCTTCATCAACCCAAACAAGTGTTTGGGCCTTAAGCGTTACCTCGCAAAGTTTTCAGATTTCGTTTCGCAACTCTGTTTGAAACCAAACCTCGGCTATCCACAATCGTTTCTGATTGCACTCATCCAATTATTTGCATTAGCTTGGTTCCGGCGGGGACCAATTTGAGGCTGCGCATCCACTCGCAAAAGCTAGGGTCATCAAAGTGGATGAAGCTGCTCTTTAGCCTGGCCCTCAGTTCAGGAGCAAGGGTCCGTAGCTGAGGAAATCTCGACTCCTGAAACGTGCAAATGTGCTCATGTTAACAATTACAGCCTTGCTCATGATTTTGTTTACCAGTGACCATGAATCTAGCTGCCGTAAGAACCATCAGCGAAATAACCCAGCAGGGGTGAATGCAGGCGAACCAGAATGTCACTGCTAAGGTTAAGAGAATCATTACCTGCTCATAAGTAGGGTCCTTGTGAGCTGGGATCAGGCGTGAGACAAAGTATCTAGCCTGAGAGCTCCCTTCCTGCACCAGAACACCAACGGAAAAAAACAGATAGTGAGCAAAACAAAGCATTTACCTTGTGCAAGTCGTGTTTCATGATAGTTGCATAGTTAATGAATTTCGAAGTATTGTCAGACTGATTTGAAATCTAACAACACATGGGCTATATAAGATATGATACTATGATGATAGCAAAGGCATGAGCACAAGAGTTGATAAGAGAAAAGGAAGGAAAGCAGTTTAAATTTTGGAAATCAAAGTCAAGGTTGGGAACAGGGAAACTGACTCTGAATGAAAGTATCCTGGGAGCTGGAAAACGGAGTTCACTTAGCTCTTCTGCCAGCGTACGACATGCTGCCAAAGCTGCTGCAGTTTGTCCTTCTTGGGTTGCTAGTTCAGCACCCTGAAGACACACAGTAAGAAAGTGCAACTCAGGAAATATTACTCTTTGCTAGCATTATGATGAATAACCAAAATAGCCATTGCATAATGATAATTCAACATCATTAATACGTTAAGTAAATCAGCAAAATATGACATCTTCCTGCAGCCCTAGTATATCAAGTACTACCTCTGTACCAAAATATAAGACGTTTTTGTAGGTTAAACTAGCTTACAAACACGTCTTATAGTTTTCATACAGAGGGAGTATTAGCATCATTTACACACATACATTCATGAGATCTCTATATTCGTTCTAACCACCAACTGGCCTCTATTGAAAATTTAATAGTTCCAACGAATTCACCTTTCAAACTCCATTCACTCTATTTCTTGCAAAATCTTATGATTATTACATAAACTCACAATCCTGGTAACAAGTTAGTTTTTGGAAACATGATACTGCTAAAATCCCATGCTTCATTTCTTTCCTTGCAAAAAGAAAGTCACGTTCTATTCAAATATCCCTCTGTTCCATAATGTAGTGCGTATAATTTTTGGAAATGTCAAACCTCACACAATTTGACCAGTAGCAATCAAGAACAAAGTCATGTTCAACAGCTACAATTCCGAAGCCAAAATATTTAATCCAAAAGACAACACCAGTGAAAAAAATATTATGTCAAGAATGTTGAAAACAAAGGTGAATGGAGTAAGTTTAATATGCAGCTACAGCACTCAGATAATGTGGTAAAGAGACAGACCATACAGGTGACTCCCTTATTGGGAGTGGGGAGGGAGAGAGAGAAGATAGGAGGTGACTTACCAACCAGATGAAAATATCTGTTCCATGATCCAGTACCACTGCACAATTAGATTGCATGGTCAGATCATATGCTGGCAGCTCCTCAAATGTGCCACCTTCTCGATGCATTATACAACGAGGTGCAAGCATACGGAGCGAGAGGTCAAATGATGCATTCAAGAACAAACTCCTCAGAACTGATCTTTCATCTTCATGTCCTATTATGCTACCTAAGAGTGGCCCCCTTCTCAAATGAAACAAACACTCAGGGAGTGATGACAGCTCTTTTGGGAACCGATAAAGCTTTGATTTTGGAACCTGGGTACCAAATTTGAGAGCTATGTCCTTAATTCTTTCGTCAATTGTGAGCCTCATGTCAAGAGCATCGGAGGCAGTCCTGGCGCGCAAGACAGTTCTCTTACCAATGATTACTGAAGCTACATCTTCTTGCACACTTGAAAGATATGCAGACAAACCATCAACCGTTTGCAGCCTGCTAGTGATCACCCTTGTGCTTTCTGTTTGATACATATTAGAGTAACGGACTGCAAACTGGAAGTAAATGAAATCATTCCTGATATCCGCCTTTGTCTCCAAAGACACAGAAAAACTCTGTGTCCCCTCAACACTATGCATCTGGATACAAAATGAAGTGTCATGCTTGAATGTTTCATGAGAATCAGGAGAAGCCTCTTCACCAGGGCCAATTACTTGAGTGACAAGCATGCCATCTGAACATCTAATCTCAAATAAGCCATGAGAGCCAGCTGCTTTAGTTGACGCCCTCTGCAAGTTGACCCCAAAGGCCTCTCCAAAATCATCATGAAGTAAAAGCACACCACCAGAACACTTCGCCAGTGGCTGTAGGACAGGAACCCTCACAGGGCATGTTCCAGCACAAAGAATGTCAACTATGGTACTGTGTCTCCGTGCTTCATGACCAAGACTCTCCATGTACTTCATAGCTGTCTTCTCCAGGTAAGCATAGTTTGGGTGTTGAACAGAATGAGGTGTTGATCCTGGTCCAAACGTGTTGGGGCCACCAGCACACATCAAGATCCTGCAGTTGCCTCCTGATCTCTTGATGATTCCACGAGACAACTCCGCTGACGGCCCTTGAATAATACCAAGGGCAACCTCCACCGCTGCACCAAGGCATCGGTCCCTCGATACTTCCGCCACACCAAACTGATAGGGTCTCAGGGATGAGAATATTGTGTGTGCAACAGGCAGCGAAGCATGTATAGGAGACAAATACACCCCTGTCCCGTAGATTAGCACCTTCAATGACTCTTGGGCAAGCGACTTACTACCGGGTAGCACATCCGCTGACACCGCCGCCCCTTCCGAAAAATCATACACAGAGACAGTTCTACCATAGGAGATGATTCCAATCCTTGCTGTAGGAGGGAGCGAATCCACAAATGCATGCAAGGAGCCCTGTAGATGCTGCAGGTGCGCCTCATCAAGACACTCATCTATGAGAATAAAAATGGGACCAGAGACCCTCAAGACAGGCACCGGGATCAAGCCTGGCCGCCTATTCCCTGGATGCACATAATCGACAGTCGAGGACACGAGCTCTGGCCACTGAACCAGGTCCTGCTTGCTGGAGACCACAAATTCCCCCTCACTGCTGTTCAGCTTTTTGCAAATGACACACTGCCATTGCCCAGAGCCAATCAACACATCACAGTACAAATTCACATAAGCCCCACAGTTCAGGCACCGGCGGGGATCACGCTCCAAGGCTTCGGGACCTGGCGATACCTCCCTCCCTGGTGAAACAAGAGCTCCGAACCCCAAGCTAGGGGCATTCAGCAGTTTCTTCTGCTTCAGGACCTACAAGTGAAAAACACCAATTAAATGACAAGCTGGAGAATTTGCACATGCCTATGCACTAAACACGATTCGCATCTAAAAACCAAGCGTAATTCACAACTCAACTAGTAGTGTAATCGTGTAAGATCCAAATGGTAATGTACTTATGCGCATGCATAATTGAGTTATAGGAGATGTGCGGATATTACTGCGGTAAGGAAAGAGCGACGCGTACCTTGCGGGCAGAGAAGAGGACGTATGGGGAGTCGATGCTGGAGTCCTCCAGAGACGGCGCCACGGAGGGCGCGTGGCTGTGAGGGGTGGCCGCGCCGTTCATGGTGTGCGGCGCGGAGGATGTGGGGAGGGAGACGGAGGACGATGAGGAGGCGGTGCGGGAGGCGAAGGGTACCGCCTGAGGGGAGATCGGGGTAGTGCGGAATGGCACGGCGGCGGGGCGCAGCGGCGAGGAGAAGACGGGCGGGCCCGGTGGCGTGCTGAAGTGCGCGGGGCTGGGGACGGTGGGGCTGCCCCGCAAGGACGTCGAGGAGAGAGCGCTCGGAGGGGTGAAGATCGCCGGAAACGGAGGAGATGCGTGCGCCGCCTGAGGCTGCGGCGGCGTCTCCTCCATGCTGCCGGCCTTATTGGGGATCGGAGGGGAGCAGCGAAAGGGAAACGCGGATCTAAACTGGGAGAAATACTGAGAAGTACGGCAGCACACACTAATCTGTGTGTTTATCGGGGATGTGCCAACAGTTTCTTTGTCGATGTCATATTGGCCGGATCGCGGCTTCCTATTGGCTGGTGCCCTTCCACAATGGCAACTCCTTTGGGGAACATGGGTCATCTCCAATGTAAATTAGGCCACCGGCAGGGAATCAAAATAGGATGTATTGGATGTCTTCATGGAAAATGTGCGTACCCAAAAGTCAAGGAGGAATGAGATTTCGTGATATTCATTCTTTCAACCTGTCATTGCTCGCCAAACAGGTGTGACGTCTTTTGAATAATCCTGATTCCTTGTGTGCCTCTATCCTAAGGGCTAAGTACTACCCCAATGGTGATTTGCTGAACTCCAAGCTAAGGAAGGGGTCATCTTTTACTTGGTAAAGCATTATGGCAAGCATAAATTTCCTGAAACGTGGTTATATTTGACGAGTGGGGAATTGACAAAACATTAATATTTGGAAAGACACCTGGATCTCAAGTTGTGCCAATAGGAAAGTTGTAACGCCTAAGGCAGGACAACTGTTAACTAAGGTAGGTGACCTCATTGATCATGTTTCCAATAACTGGGATGAAGACTTGATTAGACAAACTAGTGGCCCATCGATGTACAACGAATTCTTTCAATTCCACTCTTGCAACATGATATGCCAGATTTCATTGCTTGGAGTTATACCAAAAATGGTATGTTCTTGGTTTGATCGGCTTACTCTGTCGAGTGGGATCATCAGTATGACAACAAATGAAGACACTCTAATGGAATGGGGCGAACCACAGTTAATCCCATTTGGAGCAAGATATGGAAGTTAGCTTGTCCGGCAAAAGTTAAAAATATCATATGACGTATGCTTCATGGTACACTCCCATGCCGGGTTACACTCGCTAACAAACATATGAAGGTCTCGCCCATTTGCCCTACTTGCTGTGAGGGTTTAGAAGATACAAAGCATATGCTCTTTCGGTGCGAGAAAGCAAAGGAGGTTTGGAAAATGCTGGGGTTGGATGACATTATTGATAAAGCTTGCGAAGTTGACCGTGCTGGTGAGGCAGCGTTGGAATATCTACTACTTCTTCCAGACCAAGAATTGTGGTTGATGGGCTACAAAAATGTGCGTCAGATGATTGTTGTCTCAGCATGGTATCTATGGTGGGAAATACGAAAATTGATGCATAAGGAGAAAACGCAAAATGCAATTCAGATTTCAATGGGGGTTTCAGCCCTTACCACAAACTTCATAAATGCTTTATCGCCCAAGGCCTCTATAAAAAGGGGGTGGGTTGTGGCCCCCCAGAGGTTTTGTGAAACTTAACGTTGATGCTTCTTTTGACCACGACTTGCTTAGGGGCACGATGGGGGCGGTCCTGAGAGACGACAGAGGCGGATTCATTGCGGGAGGAAATGGCAAGATTGACCATTGCGCGGATGTGTTAATGGCGGAAGCCTTAGCTCTCAAATTTGGTCTATCAGTGGCGCAAAGGGCGGGATGTAATCGCCTTATTATTAACTCGGATAACCTGGAGGTGATTGAAACTATGCAGGATGGAGGACAATCGACGGGTGCGGCGGCAGCAATTTTCGACGATTGTTTTCATTACGCCCGTGATTTCGTTACTACTAGATTCGAACATTGTAATAGAGAAGGAAATAAAGTAGCTCATGAGCTTGCTAGATTAGCTAGATTTTCTTTGACTTCTGATTGGTTTGAGGAACCCTTAAATGAAATTGTAATGATCCTCACAAACGATGTACTTCTTATCTCTAATGAATAAAGTCTCGGTTATTTTTCAAAAAAGAAGTAGGCCACTGGCTGATTCTTATGCAAGCTAACTCGATGAATGTGGATGCACCGAATTCAGTTTTGGATTCTTACTGTGCCGCCTCGGGGTAAATGGTGGGCATTGAAAGATCTAGTATATTTTTCCAAATGATAAGTACCACACGTGTACATGAGGCACGAAGTAACACCATTCTGACGTTTTTACAACTAAAATTGTCATTTGAGAAAAAAACATAAAAAAAACTGAAACTTGCAAACAAACAGAAAGTTGCCATGCTTCACAGCTAAAGTTGCCATCCAAAAACGTCAGGGCGGAATTGTTTCGTTCCACACGTGTGTCACTTATCATGATCCTATATTTTTAGTCCCAACACAAAAATGGAAGACAAGGCACAAATTTGCACTATCCTGGATATTATGACTGAAGCCCTCATTGACAAATATTTGGGTTTGCCTACAAATGTGGGTATGGATAAAAATGACTATTTCCAATTATTAATTGATTGAATTATTGTGAAAATTAGTGGATGGAAAGAAAAAATATTGTTTGCTGGAGGGAAGGAAATTTTGCTCAAATCGGTTGTACAAGCTATCCCAACTTATGCCACGTCCTTCTTTAAAATTCCTAAAAAAATTGCAAGGGAATCATTGACACAATGTCGTAATCTTGGTGGGGTGACAAAGACAATCAGAAGAGAATGCATTCAATGACATGGTGGAAGATGTGGGTCTCAAAATACCAAGGAGGTATGGACTTCCGAAATATACAATGTTTCAATCTGGCTTTGTTAGCCAAACAAGTGTGGCGTCTGCTTGATAATCCCGATTCCCTATGTGCCATCATTTTGAGAACCAAATATTTTCCAGATGGTGACTTAATGAATACAAGTCTAAAAAAAGGTTCCTCTTTTACATGGCAAAGCATTATGGTGGTAGTTGATTCTCTCAAAAATGGTTATATTTGGAGAGTTGGAAATGGACAAAATATTGATATTTGGAGAGATGCATGGATCCCGAACTGTGTGAATAGGAAAATTATTACTCCTAGAAGAGGGCATCTTCTATCAAAAGTTGTTGATCTTATCGATCCAGTCACCCGTTTTTGGGATGAAGATTTAGTGAGACAAATGTTGTGGCCAATTGACACTCAAAGGGTGCTTGTTTTTCCCCTCCCTATGCATAATATGACGGATTTCATTGCTCGGAGCTATACAAAAAATGGATTGTTCACGGTTTGTTCGGCTTATTTGGAGGAATGGAACAAACAACATGGGAGGAAATTGCAACACACAAATGGTATGGATAGAACAAATATCAATACTATTTGGGGTAAGATTTGGCAATTATCTTGTCCAGCAAAGGTGAAAATTTTCATTTGGCGTACATTGCACGGAACCCTCCTGTGCCATGTTACGCTTGCTAATAGACATATGAAAGTTTCGCCCATCTACCCATCATGTTTGAATGGGCAAGAAGATATGTGTTGTTTCTATGTCAGAAGGTGAAAGAGGTTTGGGAGAAGCTGGGATTGCACGAGGCCATTAGTAAAGCATGTGCTATTGATCGTGCGGAAGAGGCAGTTTTTGAGTTCTTACTTCTTACGCCAGAGCAAGAACTATCTATATAGGGCATCCAGAATGTATGTGAATTGATCACTATAATATATTAGTATTTATGGTGGGACATACATAAGCTGGTTCATGAAGGAAAGTCCCGGTATGCATACCAAACTTCAATGGGGGCCTGTGCTATAATGACAAACTATGTTAATGCACACTCCCCGAAGGCAACAAATAGAATAGAGGGATGGAGAAGACCTCCTATGGGTTTTGTGAAGTTGAATGTCAATGCTTGTTTTGATCCTGACCTGCTAAGGGGCACAACTGGGGTTGTCCTTACAGATGACAAAGGAAGGTTCATTTTTGGCGGGAATTGGAGGATGGATTGGTGTGCAGATGTTTTGAAAGCAGAAGCGTTGGATCTAAGACTTGGCTTATTACTTGCATAGAAGGCAGGATGCAGTCGTCTTATTGTTAACTCTGACAATATGGAAGTGATTGACCACAATGAAGAATGGAGGGCATTAAGCGGGAGCGGCCGCGACAGTGTTTGACGATTATTATTTTATGGTGTGTGATTTTCCTCTTTTTAGGTTTGAACATTGTAATAGGGAAGCAAATCAGGTTGCTCATGAACTTTATAGGTTAGCTAATTTTTCTATGACAATGGATTGGTTTGAGGAACCTATGAATGATATTGTTTCTTTTCTTATTGACGATGTAACCATTATTTCAATAAATAAAGTTGATGTCCTGTTCCAAAAAAGTAGGCCACTGGCCCAATGCCCCAAAACTAGCTTTCTAAAGTTTTTTACATTAGCTTTGTAGGGTATTTGGATTAAAAAAGGATGTCCCAAAAGCTGCTTTATTTATATATATTTTTTGCGCGGTTTCGGGGAGGGCATGTGAAAAAAAATCACGGCGCTGCATGACCCTAAGAAGCTCTTCAAGGACATCGACAAGGTCACGCCGCTGCTTCCTCTGGGCCCAAGATGAGGACATATTCGGGGGAAGTGCAAGGTCAGTTGGTCAGTCGACAAATCGCCAGAGTGCAACGGCGGTCTGGGCATCCATGATTTGCCCGGGTTCGCACGCGCCCTTCGCTTATGCCGGCTATCGCTATCTTGGTGACAGCCAGACATGCCATAGGTGGGCACCAGGTGACGGTGTCCTGGACTAGGGAGTAGTAACCTATATGAACCACGGTCCATGGGTCGAGCTTATGGCCCACCGATCTTCACAAGGGAGGACTTCGGAAGCTATGAACTTCGGCGTGATCAAGATGGAAACCTCCTAAGACTTGGCGTGTACTCCAAGGATAGATTGCTGGCTGGCATGATTGGCAACCGACCATATGTGTAACCTAGGTGCCCCCGGTGTGTGTATAAGCCGTGGGGTTTAGTCTTTAGAGGCACAATTACTCTCCTTAGGGTTTAGAACACAACATACAATCTCGAGGTAGATCATCTTATACTCGATCACTGGTACGCGTCGGTGCTATACAAATGGTTTTTAACCCCTTTCCGCGACGGCATTTGGCACCGCCTCCTAGTGAGTGACGACGA
This sequence comes from Aegilops bicornis, assembly GCA_021605145.1. NCBI lineage: Eukaryota > Viridiplantae > Streptophyta > Magnoliopsida > Poales > Poaceae > Aegilops > Aegilops bicornis. The sequence goes on from CM038671.1 coordinate 286,615,483, forward strand.
TAGGGGGTGCTTCCCACACGACCCAGAAACCGTCAGGGATATGCCCTCCTGGCACACACGCTCGGCAAAATGAGGTCGTAATGCGACAAGTAGCACTCAAATACATAAATACGCATAATAGAGCTAAAATACAATTATATAAGTGAAATTATTTCCGCCGCAAGTACATCCCACACGATCAGTCCCGCTAAATGTTTCCGTTCGTATGTACATCCCACACAGTGGCTCCAAGGAAAATGTTTCCGTTCACAGGTACATCACACACAATTTTCCCCGTTAAATCATTTGTGATAGTGTTGCCATTGCACATGATATTAACAATTTTATCGTTTGCGTTATTGAATGCATCACACATGGTGCGTAGAAGAAACTGTGTGGCAAAGGTTGTCCATCACACACAGTTTTTATGTGGTAAACGTTTGCGCAAGGTGGCCTAACGCAAACGATTTTCAAGAGAAGGTCGTGTGTGATTATTCATTGATCCAACGCAGTTTATTCCTAGAAACGGTGTGCGTTGCCTGAGGTCATCGCCCACGGTATTTTCTAAATAACTGTTTGCAATAGCAAAACCCAATTAGCAGGCTAATTCGCCATTAGCAGGCTAATTTCCCTATTATTAATAATCCATTTATTAATCTAATTGACATTCATATTAAGCACATAATATATTTCATTTCCATATTAAGAAGCAGGATTTCATAATTGAAATACATCAGAGTACAACATGATATAGCTTGACACTCGGCTACCCCATTACACAATCGCATCAAAGATCAAGTTTCACATGCAACATGTAGAACCTTTCAAAATTAGCATCATAGACGGTATACAGACAGATGCATCTCATCTGGAAAACTGCTGAAGCGGAAGGCAAATATTCAGCTTTCATTCATGTTGAAGGTCTTTGCAACTTTAGGCCAAGGCACATGGATGATTGACCGTCAGTCCTTCGTCCTCTTCAGAACACTTCAATATTGAACCGTGGGTGTTGTATGAAAACCTTCCTCGCCTCCTGGCCATAGAGGTGGTTTGAGAGGTAATCATCAGTGAACTGCTTTGGAAAGGCCTGAAAACAAGGATGTGCATAAATATCTTCTCTATATTGGAAATGGGGCAAAGGAATAAAAATAGGCAAGGTATAATAGTTAGTACCATCTTGTAGTGAATTGATGTCTTCTTCATTGTGCAGACAAAGATCTTGTTGTTTTTTGTCGCTAATTTCTTTATCCTAACAATCTTTCTGAGTTTCTTGACTTGATTGATATTCATGGACAACTCATTTCCCCATATGCAAAAAGGGTCGAACAGTGGGTCAAAACCTCTAACAGTAGGACCTACATATGCAATACCAAATTGTTAAAAACCTAAATATTAGAACGGTTCCTGCAATTGCATAATAATGTGCTATTAGACAACGGACCATGCACGTGCTAACCTCGATTGTAAACCTCGGTGCTTCCCATTTGTTTCCCTGCAACACATATAAGGTAGTTAGTCATCAGGTTAAGTAAGGGTTCGCATGCTATTAGTAAAATATGTTGATGAAAAATAAGCACATTGCAAATTCATCAGATTAATTCAAGCCACATGGAAAACCCATTTATCCAAACCAAGCATGATTAAGAACTAGGAAATATAGCACTTGTATATGTTTCTCATGTATTAAGTGCAACCAAATTCGATTTATTCCTCACATGCACAACAATACAAAATTCTACCCACGACAATTGGACATCGCATTGCAGAATTGAACCAAGCAGTTAACTAAACACCACAACAAATGAACCAAACATTAACTGAGCACCACATTGCACAATATAACATACTCCTAATAGAAGATCAGACAGTTAACCAAACCAAGCATGCTTAACAACTTGTAAATACAGAAATTGTATTTGTTTCTCATGTATTTACTACATCCAAATTCAATTTATTCCTCACATGGTATACAATAACATAATGCACCCACAACTAATGAACATCACATTGCAGAATTGAACCAAATAGTTAACTAAACACCACAACACAAATGAATCAAACGTTAATTGAGCACCACATTGCACAATGTATAACCAAACCAAGCATGCTCGACAACCTGGAAATATAGCAATTGTATTCGTTTCTCATGTATTTTGTAAAGATAAATTCGATTTATTTCTCACATGGGAGACAATACAAAATTGCAACCTAAAGAATTGAACATCACATTTGCAGAATTGAACCAAATAGTTAACTGAAGACGACAACTAATTAACAAAACAATTAATAAGTGAGCACCACACTGCACGACATATAGAACATATACACTAGAGCAACAGATTGCATGGTAAAATTAGATAGTACAATTCACTAGAATTTGTGAAGGAAAGGCAGGAGCAGCACACGCAACGGGTAAACCGAGCATGCTTAACCGACGTAGCTAGCAAATGGCAAGGTTCTCCTCCAAGATCCGTGGGTCGGCACGAATGGCAACCATCACGACCTCATCCGCGTGTGCGGCCGCGATTTTCTTCTCCGCTGCCAAATGCTCCTTGAGATCTTGGCTATACTGCGTGCATCATGGCTTAGGGTGGCGCTTAATTGGTGGAGGGGGAGGGGTTGGTGATTTGGGTGGAAGGTGTCGTGCCGGCGGTCGGGGCATGTGGGATGTGAAAGGAGGAGGATGGGGGTCGTGTGTGGATTACTTGCCTGGATAGACAAGGCCGAGCAGCGTGAAGGAGGGTCGCCGACGAGGAGGCGGCGCTGCAAGCAAGGGGTGAAGGTTTCAACTTGGAAAGGAAGGTGGAAATAGGGGAAATGTGGCTTTTGGTAAGGGGAGGGGGTGGGGAGGTAGATATTTCTGCGGAAGCCGAAAATTGGGAATTTCTTCAGCGAAAAAACTGGTGCGCAAAGTGTCATCAGACACGGTCCCTTATTCAGAACTGTGTACGATATGTGAACCTCACAAACGATTCAGATAGCTTAATCCGTGTGTGATGAGTTTGAACGTAAAAAATTTTGGTTTGAATTTCCCTGGTTACAGTGGTCATCCACGTCATTGCATAATTTGGGTACATATAGGAGACTACAACACACCCACACTTCTTAATTGAGCAAGTTCATCAATTAAACAGAGCTAGCTGACCTAAACACTACTCTAACAAATTAAAGACCGGCGCTCTTAATTAAACAAAACAAAGAGTACTACTACGGCCAGTGCTCGTCGATCTCTGCTGCTGCCTCCATGTCCAGCTCGCGCCCGACGGTCTCCTGGGGAAGGGGATCCATGGCATCCATCACACCATACTCGGCAAGCATCTCGCCATCCGCGCCCGCCATCTCTTTGGAAAAGGCCGCCATGATCTGGGCGTGGTGGCCGCGATCTGGGTTTGGACGGGCTCTGTCGTCGCAAGGTATGCGGCGGAGGAACGGAGGCTGCTCGAACGCTCTCGGCGATTGCCAAATCTTCGGTCATGGGTTGCCGACCATTGTCGGAGAAGCTTCGTTCGATTTGTGTGGTGACCGCCACGAGCTGGGCATGGGCGGCCTCGACATGGTCGTGGGCGGCCTCCATCAGGGCTAAGGCCGCCGCTGCGGAATGGACAGCTGTTGTGCCGCTCTCGCCAGTTGCTATCCCTGAGGCAGATGTTGCTGTCGCCACCTGAGAAGCAACAGCGGCCGTTTGGGCTGCCTTGGCTGCCTGGTCGCAGATTGTGGCCGCGCTCATGCACAATGTTAGCACGTGCATGGCGGCTGCGGCCGCGCTCTCGCCGGAGTGGGCCACCGAAGTTGCCCTCACGACGCAGGTCCACGTGCCCATCTTTCACCGGCGACGATTGAATAATGAAATGATATTTGGGGAGCGAGCTAGTCTGCTAGAGACGCCAGCTATGGACTGTAGCCGATGCACCTTCTCGTGTAAGCCATAGGCGTACTATACACCAACAGTGCTCTAGAATATTTTGTGCTACATGTCACACAGTTGGTGATAATAAACTGTGTGGGATCCACTTCATTTTTCATCTTGATTTGAATTACATAATGGGGTCACAGCGGTAATGGACGGTGTTTGAATTGCTCGACCTTTTATCTGCAGTGAACATGCAACTATATGTGTGTTGTAAAAGAATTGGAATTATTCAGGGTTCGTTTGAACATTTTACACATTAAATTGGTTTTCTAGCCATTTCAGGTGCACAATTCAAAATTAAACTACATGCACATGCTCCGATGCACCAACATGGTAGGTAAAATCATATATGTGTCCATGGGTTTATGCTTATGTCCCATGCAAGAAATGGGGATGAAATTCGAACACCACGACACCGTGGCTCTCCGGCAAATGTCGACATACTTTCTTATGTAATTCTAGTAAATCCAAAATTCGTCCGAAATTCATGAAACTTGGCATGCTATCATGGAACGGCATCAACATGCCGTGGTAAATTTTTTGTCCTATTTGGGGCAGGTTTGGGTATAAGCTTCTCATAAACCAGAGCTTCTCACAACAAGTGTGATGGTTTCGGTAGGGAACATTTCACCTTTCTGGACGAAATGATATCCGGTGCCTCTTCTCGATTTCAAATTTTTTCCTAGTGTTAACATAGAACAACATGATTGTTGTGTCAATTTTTGGGAATTTTCGGGGTTCGCTTGGACATTTTTATACATTAACTGAGTTTTCTATGCATTCATGTGCATAATTCAAATTTGAACTATAGGCACATGCTCTAATGCATATAAATTAGTTGAAAATTCAAATCTGTGTCCTTGGTTGCATGCTTAGGTCCCATGCAAGAAATGAGAATGAATGTCAAACACCCTGCCACCGTCACTCGGCCGTAAACATTGAGATACCTGATTTTTAAATTCTAGTAAATCCAAAGCTTGTCCGAAATTCATGAAACTTGGCATGCTGTCATGGAGCGGCATCAACATGCCATGGTAAATTTTTTGTCCCATTTGGGGCAGGTTTGGGGATATGCTTTTCACAAACCAGAGCTTCTCACAACAAGCCTCGTGGTTCCGGCAGGGAACGTTTCACCTTTCTGGACGAAACGATATCCATTGCGTCTTCTCGATTTTAATTTCTTTCCTAGTGTCAACATAGAACAACAGAAGTGTTGTGTCAATTTTTGGGATTTTTCGGGCGTTTGGACATTTTTATGCATTAATTGAGTTTTCAATGCATTTATGTGCATAATTCAAATTTGAACTACATGCACATGTTCTAATGCATATAAATTGGTTGAAAATTTCAAATATGTGTTTTTGGTTGCATGCTTAGGTCCCATGCAAGAAATGGGAATGAATGTCAAACACCACACTTACCGCACTCGACATAAACATTGAGATACCTTGTTTTTAAATTCTAGTAAATACAAAACTCGTATGAAATTCATGAAACTTGGCATGCTATCATGGAGCGTCATCAACATGCCGTGGTAAATTTTTTGTCCCATTTGGGGCAGGTTTGAGTATATGCTTCTCACAAACCAGAGCTTCTCACAACAAGCCTGATGGTTTCGGTTGGGAACGTCCCACCTTTGGGGACAAAACGATATCCATTGCCTCTTATTGCTTTCCAAAAATTTCTCGTGTCAACGTAGAACAACAAGAGTGTTGTGTCAATTTTTGTGATTTTTCGGGGTTCGTTTGGACATTTTTATGCATTCACTGAGTTTTCAATGCATTCATGTGCATAATTCAAATTTGAACTACATGCACATGCTCTAATGCATATAAATTGGTTGAATACTCAAATATGTGTTCTTGGTTGCATGCTTAGGTCCCATGCAAGAAATGAGAATGAATGTCAAACACCGTGCCACCGTCACTCGGCCGCAAACATTGAGATACCTGGTTTTTTAATTCTAGTAAATCCAAAGCTAAATGCGAAATTCATGAAACTTGGCATGCTTTCATGGAGCGGCATCAACATGCCGTGGTAAATTTTTTGTCCCATTTGGGGCAGGTTTGGGGATATGCTTCTCACAAAACAGAGCTTCTCACAACAAGCCTGATGGTTTCGGTAGGGAACGTTTCACCTTTCTGGACGAAACGATATCCATTGCGTCTTCTCGATTTCAATTTTTTTCCTAGTGTCAACATAGAACAACATGAGTGTTGTATCAATTTTTGGGATTTTTCAGGGTTCATTTGGACATTTTTAAGCATTAATTGAGTTTTCAATGCATTTATGTGCATAATTCATATTTGAACTACATGCACATGCTCTAATGCATATAAATTGGTTGAAAATTCAAATATGTGTTCTTGGTTGCATGCTTAGGTCCCATGCAAGAAATGAGAATAAATGTCAAACACCCTGTCACTGTCACTCGGCCGCAAAACATTGAGATACATGGTTTTTAAATTCTAGTAAATCCAAAGCTCGTCTGAAATTCATGAAACTTGGCATGCTGTCATGGAGCAGAATCAACATGCCGTGGTAAATTTTTTGTCCCATTTGGGGCAGGTTTGGGGATATGCTTCTCACAAACCAGAGCTTCCCATAACAAGCCTGATGGTTTCGGTAGGGAACGTTTCACCTTTTTGGATGAAACGATATCCATTGCGTCTTCTCGATTTCAATTTTTTTCCTAGTGCAACATACAACAACAGGAGTGTTGTGCCAATTTTTGGGTTTTTTCGGGTTCATTTGGACATTTTTATGCATTAATTGAGTTTTCAATGCATTCATGTGCATAATTCAAATTTGAACTACATGCACATGCTCTAATGCACATAAATTGGTTGAAAATTCAAATATGTGTCCTTGATTGCATGCTTAGGTCCCATGCAAGAAATGGGAAAGAATGTCAAACAACAAGGCACCGTTGATTGCCGGCAAAACATTGAGATACTTTGTTTTTAAATTCTAGTAAATCCAAAACTCGTCTGAAGTTCATGAAACTTGGCATGCTATCATGGAATGGCACCCAACATGCCGTGGTATTTTTGTGTCCATTTTGAGAGAAGGCGCACTCGAATAACAACCAACAAAGATATTTTGAAAAAAAAGCCGCCACTTTAATATCTCAAACGTTTGTATAATTCAAACAGTGTGCGTTCTGTTAACCATTCACATGACGCCACGTGTCTTGGTTTTAATGGCTATAGGATGTGCCGTGCGGACAACTACTTGACCTTGACTGAACGGGAGGCGTGCGAGCGCAGTCTGCTGCGTAGGCTGACCGAGAGGCGTGCAAGCTGTCCTCCAATGCGCAGGCTCACCGGGAAGCGTGCAATCTGTACGCTCTGCAAGCTCACTGGGAAGCGAGCCCTTTGACTTCCATGGTCGCCCGCCTTCCTCTCCATTAATGGCACCCGAGCCGCTGCTTAATATAGGCGGCCTTACTATTCGCCTCCCATTCCCCTCCCACCCGCAGACCTCCACCAACGCCATGGCGCAGAAGGATCATCTGAAAGTGCGTTATATCGACTAGAGGGGGGGGGGTGAATAGGCGATTTTTATGAATTCTTCACTGAGGAATTTGCCGGTGAGGAAATTCCTTAGCGAAGAACTACTTGCAGCGGAATAAGTACTCAGAAGTAAGCATAACAGAATACACACATGGTCATCATGATGAAATGAAGACAAACACAGAGTACAGAAAGCGTAATCACAGGATAACACAAGATGAAGACAAACTGACTGAAGAAATTGAACTGAGGAAATTGAGAAAGTCTTGATCAAAGTCTTCAAACACAGATATGAACAAACACTCAACACAAGAATGAGGAAATGAAAGGGTTGAGGAGATAGAACCAAGAAGGTTGGTGAAGACAATGATTTGGTAGACCGGTTCAATTCTTTGTCTCGGTTGTACGTGCAGTTGGAGCGGGCCGAGTATTTAAACTCGAGGACACATGTCCGGACACCCGATTGTTGAGCACGCAGCTCAGACACCAAGTCCTCACCGTATTCTCCTTGAACTAAGGTCACAGACCTCGCCCAATCACTCGTGGTAAGTCTTGAGCGACTTCCAAACCTTCACAGACTTGGTCACTCGGCGATCCACAATTCCTCTTGGATGCTCTAGACCATGACGCCTAACCGTCTGGAAGAAGCACAGTCTTCAAAGGTAACAAGCGTCGGATCCATGCAGGATCAATCTCTTTAGTGATGCTCAATCACTTTGGGTTTGTAGGGGTTTGGTTTTTAGGTTTTTCCTCACTCGATGATTTTCGCTCAAAGTCCTCGAGGATGGGTTGCTCTCAAATGACAAGTGTCAATGTAACATCCCAAAATTCTAAATTTTGGAATGTTATAAACAAATAGATAGATTTGATTTGATTGTTTGATTGACTGACTGAAAGTGAGTGAATTCGAAACTTTTGAAAGTTAAATGAGAGGGAATAAAAGGACTTTCCCAAACTTTCATTTTGCATTTTATGATCTTCGGGAATTCAAATTCTTTTCATCACAAAACCCTGGAGAGAAGATGACATGACTTCTTCCATTTATTTAAATGACAAGGGGTGTTGAAAATATTTGAATTTCATTTGAGAATATTTCCAATTCTGAAACTTTATGCAACTCAATGATTTTCACGAGCGAAGATAAAAGGACTTCTTCAAAACATATGAAATATGAGTTGGGAGTTTCAAAGAATTAAAATTCGAAGTTCTTTTGAATTTATTTTCAATTTGGAGTTATTTGAGTTTTATTCAAATTATTTTCCTCCAAAAATAAAATAAACGGAAAATAGGGTAACATGATTCCCTACCTCAGAAAAATGGAGAGAAATAAATTTGAATTCATTTTGATATTTTTAAAATGATTTTTGTTGGATTTTATTGGACCAGAAGCACTATTTGCTTTGTTTAAATTTGTGTGTATTTTATTTTAATGCTAGAATAATGTTCATCTCAGAGGAAATCTTTTTCTGAAAATTTTGATATATTATATGCCTATATAATATTTCTATTTTTTGTTTGTACATTTTATATAAAAAGACTTCCTTGGCCAGGCTGGCCAACGCCCGGCCAACCACGGCAGCCAGCCCAAACCGCCTCGTCCCAAGCGGGACTCCGTCGCCCGCACCGCCATGGTCGCCGTCACGCCTCCGGCCTCCTCCTGCCCTTCCCCACGAAACCCGCCGCCTCTCCGCCTCCATAAAGACCGGAGCGCCGCCCCGGATCCCCCTCTCTCTCCTCTCGCGCCGCCGCCTCCACCCGCCCCTCGCCGGAGCCCGCATCTCACCGCATCCGACCCGACCACCCCGCCGCTTTTCCCCCTCCTCCACGCCACCACCTCGCCCGACGCCCTTAAAAGGACGCCGCCCCGGGCCCCGTCTCTCCTCTCTCCCCTCGCTCGCCAACCCGCCGCCCAAGTCGCCACCGCCGGCGAGATCCGCCCCGCGCCGCCGCCCGAAGCCGCCACCCTCGCCGCCTATGCCCACCACCGTCGCCACCACCGCACCCGCCGCCCAGCGCCGCCCCTCCACGTGCGCCTCACCGTCTCCTCCGACGACAGGAGCCGCCCGCCGGAGCCCCCGCGCCGTCTCGCCGGAGTTCGACCTTGCCGCCGCCGCCGGTTTTCTCAACGAAAACCGCCAGACCGACGCCGACCTGTAAAACCGCCGAACCCTAGATCGGTTTTTTTTGTTTTCTTTTAAAAGTCGGTTTTTTATTTAGTTTAGTTATTTAACGAACGTCCATCAGATTAGGTTCATTAGCGAACAATTTTCGTTCGTTAGTGTTGATAGTGACGTTATTTGTTTAGATTTTTCTTTTCTGTTTAAATACGCCAGGGACCTATTCGTGATAATTTTCTTCATAGATTAGTCCCCAATTTTCAAACCCTCATAACTTTTTACTCGTTAGTCCAAATTCAACGAAACCAACGCCCACTTCTTCGTTATGATCTCCTCTATCCAGTAATCCAACCTAAACATGTTTCTGAAAGTTTTAAAATTTGAATTCAAACTGATTTGTATTTGAAGCTCGTTTGATCATAACTTGAGTTTTATAACTCCGTTTTAGTTGATTCTTTTTGCAAATCGAAGCTCTTGACCTAAACTTTCTGATAAGGCCAAATTCACATAATTTTGGTACTATTAGAAATTGTTTTATGTTGCAAGAGTTATTTGATTGGTTTTGATGTTTTTCGAATTGTTTTCTGCGTTCTTTCCAATCCTTTGCGTGATTGCTTATGTGTGGTTACTATTGATTGCTTACGATAGATTGACCGGAGTGTGACGAGTAGACCTATCAATAATTTTGAGTGTGAATCATCTTCATCAACTTTGCAGACAAGTAACATTTGATCATACTCTTTTCATACCCAGTTTTTATGCATTAGCTCAATCCTCAAACATTTCATGATTAGGATGTCATTAATTTGTGGGTTGGGAAGTAGATGATGAGGTAGGAACCTATTTCCCTGTTGCTATCAAACCCTTGGGAGTTACTCTACGTGTTGCTAATATTGCCATGCTATGCTCGTAGACGTGGTTTGGGTTTGAGAGATGTTCACGACAGATGTGAGATTATTAATTAATGGTTTACTTTAAGGTGGCAACTTAAATACACATCCGGTGGATTGAGGCACTGGGGAACCCAGTGTTGTCTGTTTTATTTTGGAAATCCCGGGTACTCGTGTGATCTTCCTATGGACCGCCACCCGTGCTCAAAGGAATCGAGATTATTCATGCTAGAAACTTCCGTGTGCAGCCACAAGCTATTATGGGCTCTAGCATAGTTGAGTAAGTTACGTGAAGCTCTCAAGAGGTAGATCAGCAGGTAGTGGGTTTTATAGGTTTGGTATGATCTATCCGAGTAGAGAGTTAATGTTTCGAAAGATCGTGTCTCGGTCATCCGCTTTCTCAAACACCATGTAGTGCGAGAAACCAACGGAGGCGATCGAGTCTTGTGGGGAAAAGTGCGCAAACCTCTGCAGAGTGTACAATCTAATCATGGTTAGCCGTGTCCCCGGTTATGGACAATTCTGAGTATCTAGTACTTGAGTTTTCACATGTATCTCATCACTCTAAATTAATACTGTTGGGTTGTTAATTACTTTAATTGGGATTGAGTTGGGGTTATACCTTCTCAATGATGTTTCAACCACCATGATAGTTAAATTAAAATTTATTCCTTTGATGTAGGAAAAAATTGGCCTTTTGCAAAACTGTAACCATAGAGCTTTCCACCAGCCATATATGCATGTAGCATAGCTTATTCTTTCATTACTCTCTATGTGTTACATTGCCAACATATTCCATGTGCTGACCCGTTTTCGGGCTGCAACTTTTCATGTTGCAGACTTTTCGCATTTACGAGTAAGTGATACGTTAGGGTTACGATTACCTATACTCAACTTTGCCGTTGGTGTTGATGGGAATCCACAACCTTGTTGCTTCCGCTATATTTTGGATTGAGGTAATAGTAATTACGTTACTTTATACACGTGATTTACCTCTGTTATAAATCCTTCGAGTACTGTGTGTGTCAAAGATACCGATCCGAGGATGACACCTAAGCCACGAAGACTTGATCCATTCGGTCGGGTCGCTACCAAGTTTCTCTCGGAGCAGCCAACCAGCTAGTGGTTGTAGGGGCGACTATTTATAGCCTAGGGAGCAGCCCGACATGATAAGACATAAATGCCCTCCAATGATATGACCGTTAGGTGGATAAGATATTTTGGGACAGTGGCAAGAAGACAAAGAACGGTCGGAAATTTGAATATCAAATTCCTCGTAGCTATCATGTTCCTCATCGTAGGCAATCCGCATTGGCGAATTCCTAACTCCTCGGGCCAGAACAAATTCCTCACTATCGGAAGAACTTCGTCTCACATCAAGAAATTGACTGAACTATATGAGATTTCCAAAGGCTTCACTCGAAGGGATTGGTAGGTGTAGGATTTTGAGTTGAGCATCACATGGAAATTTTTCCTTAGTATTTCCTCGACCCCCTTTAACAGTACGGTGTTTCCTATGACTCAAGAAAGAGAAAACGAAACTACGAAAGCAAAAGTCTTCACGCTTCATGTTCCTCAAATGAATACCAAGTCTTCAAGGCCACACCAATTTCTGCACTTTCAAAATCTTGAAAGTGTTCAAAATATCAAAGTCTTGATCGAAGAACTTCATTTTAGGGGTCCACTTTCTCTGTAAATATCAAACTCCTCATAGACTTATAGACCTGTGTACACTCACAAACGCATTAGTTCCTTAACCTATAAGTCTTCAATCCACCAAAATCACTAAGGGCACTAGATGCACTTACAATCTCCCCTTTTGGTGATTGATGACAATATAGGTTAAGTTTTCAACGGGATAAACATATGAAGTGTAAATCGATAATGAAGAATTTGATTGCAAGATATAGAAGAACTCCCCCTGAAGATGTGCATAGTGAGGAATTTGCTTTTGAGGCAATGCACATTTGAAGAGTTGAATTATGGAGATCTCCCCCTATATCTTGTAATTCATACACGCATTTGTCATATAATATGAAGAATTTGAAATGCATGATGAAATATGGTGCTTGATGTAATTCAAAGCATGCGTATGATAACATTAATGAGGAACAAGCATGCAAAATAACGCATCAAGAGTATCGAGCTCAAATAGATCTGCTTTGAAGATTTTCAAGAAGCTCAAGAGAATCGAGTATAGTGCAAGAGCATAATGCATCAAAAGTATCAAAGCACCATCGGGTTTAAGATTACAACTCGATCCAATAAAAGTTTCAGAAGAACGAGAGTTGTAACTTAACAAAACTAAGCAATAAAATAGACCCGCTTGAAGACTAACTCAAATTTCTCCCCCTTTGTCATCGAATGACCAAAAGGATCAAAGCGAGGACTAACGCCTCTGAAGAATTTCAAGTTGAAGAAGGAGCGCCCGGTGATGTTGGGGTCGGTTGTTGTAGTGGGACCTGCCGGTGTCGTCCAAGTCTTCATTTTCATCGATGTCGCGCGATGAAGAATAGGAGCTGGCCACCAAGGACGGAACTTTGACTTTCTTGTATTTCTTCTGAGGAGGTGCGGACCGGTCAAATTCTTCCTTGAGTCCCATAGTCGTTAGTTCTTCCGCATTGTAGACATGTGAAAGAACAGCCCAGTGCGTTTGAAGGTTTCATGGAGGTAGTAGTGGTTTTTCTTCAATGCATTGTGTGTTGAGGTCATGTTGTGAAGAATTGAACCAAACCGACGCTTGACCCATTTATGATTACGATCAACCTTCCGATGAAGACCGAGAAGTAACTCACGATCGATCATCACCACAGGTCTTTGTGGCTTGAGGACTTTGCTTGGTGAGGTATTTGTGGCGAGTCATGGGTGGCGAGTCATCATTGGTGGAGTAGGATGCTTTGCTTTAAACTGTCCATCCAATGGACGAATGCCTTCATCGATCACAAGATAGCCTTGCCCTTGTCATCAGCTGAGGTAAATGTCCGTTTGAGGACTTCAATCGGGGGCAACTAGCTGCAGTGGTTCAGAGTATCAGCCTTGTAATTGAGTGAAGACCTTGTCCTGACGAATCTCATTATCCAAGGCGCATAAGGCTTCAGCTCAAATGGTGACATAGCAATGTTTGCCAAAGTCCTCATGAAGAAATCATGGAAGTTGACGGGAACGCCATGGATGATGTTGAAAAGCATATTCTTCATGATGCCAACGACTTCTTCATCATTCGAGTCGTGGCCTTTGATAGGACTCATTGTCTTTGTCGTAATCCGATAGACAGTCCGAGGCACATACAATAATTCCTTGACGAGGAATTTGGTTCTTGGGGCCTGCCTTGGCTTCAAAGGCTTCATCAGCACTTGCATATAGTGATTTGAAAGTTCTGGTTCGTTGTAGATACAACGTGCACCATCAAGTGGAGGACTTAGTGGTAGAGCACGAAGCAATTCAGTTGCTGGTGCCTTGTAGTGAGTATTTTCAGACATCCAGTCTAATACCCATGAGTTCATGTCTTGGCGTCTCTGGTGATGTGCGGCGTTGCATAGAATTGAAGAATTAGTTCTTCATTCCGATCCACAGATATCGGTCAGAAATTCGAAGTCCTGCGTCGTGAAGAACACCGAGGACCGGCTCAAAGCTGGCGAGAGACTCCATGTCCACATGAGGAATATGAGCATGATCGAAGACTTTGTCTTTGTTGAAGAGCACCTTGAGGAATAGAAGTTGGCTTGGTGGCAGTCGAAACGCCTCTTCCTTATGCGGCGTAATCATATGGATTATAGTTAGTGAAGAATACGTGCTCGGCAAAGAAATCATCAGCCTTGAACTTCTGTTTGCTTGAGAACGGATTCTTTTGCTTGGGCAGAGGAGTGTCAGTGAGTTGCATCACCACCTCAGGAATCGCAAGTTCAGGCTCTTCAGGCTGAGGAATTTCTTGTTCCTCAACAGTGCGATCACGTGGATCGTGCCAGAGTTCATCGGCACTAGTGGCTGGAATTTCTTCATGCACTGCAGCGGTGGGTTGAGTTTCTTGAGTCCATTCGGACTGTTTGTGCGAGGGACCGAGGAATCTGTTGGAGCGGGGTGAAGAGAGGAGTATTGGGATGCACTTTCCCAAAAGTCATCATTCATCACCGTGTGGTGCACCCTATATCCACATCTTCATCTTCAATTTCCTCAACACCAGCCTCTTCAAATGTGAACCGAGGCATAGGTGAGGAAATGACTGGGGTTGAAGGGATTACGTCCACTTCAATTTCTTCATCAATCTGCTCACGAAGCGGCAGAATGATGTTCTTCATCGATCCGATTGGGATCTCATAGTCTTCTCCAAAAGGAACAAGGTCCTTTGATGGCATGGAGGAAATCGGAACAGCATCAATTGGATTTTCAAATGAGCTGGTCATTGGCTTCATTTTCTTCGCAAATCAAGAATGTGACACGGTGATGCCTTCCTTTTCTTCACTGCAGCTCGTTCTGCGGCCTTGGTTTTCTTCACCTCGAGGCGGATGGAAGAATTGGAGTTGGTGTTGGCGCGCAGGAGGAGCCGAGGAATCTGGTTGAATTTCTTGGTATGGCAATCGATGCGATTGCCTGTCTTGTTCGATTTCTTCTGGCGCACCACTAGTGGATGCCACAGCAATTTCTTCGGTGGAATGGAATCATCACCCTGGAACTAGCATTTTCATCGGCAACTGAGCGTCATCGGTGCTGGTATGTTCTTCATTTATTGAGCCGAGGCTTCACTGAGGAATTTCATGTTGCGTTGGGGCAGCAACATTTGTGAATTTCTTCGTCGATTGACGAATCGACCTTGGCTCCTTGCCAATCAGCATAATAAGAATCGAACTTTTCTTTGAGGTCTTGAATTTCGATCTGGACCTTGAGAAGTTCCTCGGTGTCATTTTGACAACGTTTTCTTCGTGAACTTCTCCTTTACGTATTGAGCCTTCTTGATCTCTCTTGCCTTTTCAAACTTCCATTTCTCTTGGCGATGAAATGGGTCAACATATGACTTTGTCCAGGGTCGGATGAAAGTCGGGCATAGGGGTATTTGGATCCTTGTGCCGAGATCTATATAATCGAGGATTTTCCTCAGATCCAACAAAGATGGCACAAATGTACCTTTGGCTCTAGCGGCCCTTTCTTCGCGATCTCTGATGATTTCAGCAAGTTCATCATCAGAAGCTTCATCATCAGAAGGCACATGGAATGCAACTTGTTTCTTCTTTGGACTTGGCCGAGGACCTCGTCCAACTGTTGCTTTGGTCTTCAGCACAGTCGGGCCAGATGATGAAATTGGTGCTGCTGAGGAACTTGCTGAAACTCCAGAGGCAATTGAGAAACCAGCAGTCCTTTGACATGTAGCCAGATGCACAGGAGCCGAGGACTTTGACGGAGCTGTTGAGGACTTTGGTGGAGCTGTAGCAAAGGTGAGGAATTTGCCGTGAGGGCTGGCCGAGGAACTTGGCCATGAGGGCGCTGATGGTGAAGCACTTGGCTTATGAGCGGACTTCTTTGGCATGAATTTCCTCGGTTCGACCGAGGCCTCGATGGCTATGTGATGGCGTAATCCTCATTGAATTTCTTCACCGCCTCCTTGGCTTGTCTTGCCAATTTAGCTTGGCGCTTAGCCCATTCTTGAGAAAGTCCTCACCACGCTTGATGCTTTGGTGGGGTCGGCCTACTTGGTCAGTGCCAATGGAGCTCTTGGGCATGGAGGATTGAGAGCGAATTTCTTCATGTACTTTGGAGTCACATATCATATTCCTCCATTCCCTTGCCCATCTCCGTTCAATCTTCCGAATACGCACCTTGCGCTGATTTTTGTTTTCTTCATCAGTGTGCGATGAGTCGGCATAAATTTCCTCGGGGATCTCAAAAGCAGTCATAACCTCGGGTTTCTTTCCTCCTTTACGTGGCTTCTTACCGTCTGCCATATTCTTGATTGAGAAAATTGAACAATTGAGTTCTCTGAAGAAGTATGCAGTTTTTCTTCGAGGAATGCTGCAAATGAGTTAAGTTGATGAGAACCTAGTGATTCAAAGACGGACATGTGTACCGTGAACAGTATAGTTGCGAGGAATTTGGAGAGGTCATATGCGTTCTCGGAAGGTTTTTCAAAAGAACAAGTTTTGAGGATTTTGACCAGATGAGCCTTGAAGAATTTCACTAAGCGTTCTTTGACTTAGGTTCCAGAGTTGTATGCAGATCGAGGATCCACACAATTAAGGAATCTTGAAGAAAATGATTGCTTAGAGAAGCGAATCAAGAGCAGATAGCTTGTGAGGTGTTTGTGTGTGAGGATTTGAAGAATAAACACCTTTGAAGATTTTCGGAAAGCTTGAGAATCAAAGCGAGTAATAAAAGTAACTTTTATTTACCCTAAATGAAGAACACGCATTTAACCGGGTGTTGTAGATGTGAAGCTAAATGCATTACGATCTTCCACGCCCTAACTTGTCGGAGGAAGACAACTACGGCGGCGGCGGAGTGAGGAATTCCGCGATCGGCGTGAGTACGACGGCGACGAGGTCGAGGCAGTGAAGCTCTTCCTCACCGGCGACGATGGAGTAGCGGCGGCGCTAGGGTTTGAGGAGCTCGAACGGGAGAGAGAGGTCGAGCGGGGTAAAAGAAGTGAGGAAGGGGAGAGGGGTATTTATAGACAAGGTGAAAAACTGTTTGCCTGAAGATTCGGGACGAACGTGCCCCTGACCATTCTCCTTCTCACGACATGTGTCACCCACGTACTGTGTAGTGGAGATCGTGTATGATCGTGGGTGAGTAAAATAATGCATCATGGGATGCGGAGCGGTTTAATGACAAAACCGAAAATTTGGATAAGATCAGTTTTAAAGTTTAGATTCGCAATTTCTTGGTGACAGACTCGGTGAAGATTTTGAGCGAGTTTCAAATAGAACGCACATGAAGAATTTGTGAATAGATTGGGTTGAGTATAGCATAGAGGGGAAGGGTCCGATCACACTCACTTAGCGTAAAAAGACGACTTGAAGAAATAACTATAAGTGAATCTTTGTAGAGGACATAAACCCATATATATATATATATATATATATATATATATATATATAGCCAATGAAGAAAGACGACGAGAAGCAGTGAAGATTTTGCAAAGTTGAAGAATTTGAAAACCGAGGAAAAACTCAAATTGAAGATTTTCAACTTTGGTGGTGGCGTGACCCACCGTATAAGAATGATGATTTCGGACACCGCATACAATTGTCGTAGGGTTACGAGAATCAAATTCTTCATTAATTTCTTCACACTTAGAGTGTTATTCTTCATTGATTGAAGAAAAACGTTTCTTCATGTGTTGCACATCTAAGTCATCAAATTTGCATAAGTGTTAGGATGTGTGTCTTTTTCAAAGAACATTCGAAGATTCTAAGATATTTAGCTCACACCGCAACTTGCTAAATCTCTTCTCGTCCAAGGGCTTAGTGAAGATATCGGCTAGCTGTTCTTGATCTTCACGTGCTCGATAGAGATGTCGCCTTCAACACATGATCACGAAGAAAATGATGACGAATTTGAATGTGCTTTGTCTTGAGTGCTGAATCGGGTTGTGAGCAATCTTGATGGCACTCTCATTGTCACAATAGAGAGGCACATTCTTCACGTTGATGCCGTAGTCCTTGAGAGTTTGCTTCATCCACAGCAATTGAGCACAACACGAGCCAGCAGCAATGTATTCAGCTTCCGCAGTAGACAGTGATACGCAGTTCTGTTTCTTCGAGGACCAACAGACAAAAGATCGTCCGAGGAAATGACAAGTGCCAGAAGTTGACTCGCGGTCCACACGATCACCAGCATAATCAGAGTCAGAATATCCAATGAGATCAAAAGCAGAGCCCTTGGGGTACCATAATCCTAGTGTTGGTGTGTGAGCTAGATATCGAAGAATATGCTTCACGACCTTATGGTGTGATTCGCCGTTGTAGCTTGAAATCGGGCACACATGCAAACACTAAGCATTATATCTGGCCTAGATGCACATAAGTACAATAAAGAACCAATCATGGAGCGGTATACCTTGTGATCAAGTCAATACCATTTTCATCGATTGCATAGATGGCCATTTGTGGGCATAGGAATTTTAGCGCCTTTGCAATCTTGCATGCCGAATTTCTTGAGGACATCTTTGAGGTATTTCTCCTGAGATATGAATATGCCATTGTGTTGTTGGATTTAATTTGAAGACCTAAGAAGAATTTCAACTCTCCCATCATAGACATTTGATATTCTTCACTCATCATATAGGCAAATTCATCACTATAACGTTGGTCAGTACAACCAAAGATAATATCATCAACATATATTTGGCACACAAACAGTTCACCATCATAATATTTAGTAAAGAGAGTAGGGTCGAGTGAACTGTGTGAAGCCATTCTTCACGAAGAATTCCTTCTATGTATCATACCACGCCTGGTAGGGCTTGTTTGAGACCATAGAGGGCCTTATTAAGTCTGAAGACTTTGTCGAGGATTCTTTGGATCTTCAAAACACAGGGGTTGAGCAACATATACTTCTTCCTCGGGCTTACCATTGAGGAATGCACTTTTCACATCTATTTGATATAAAGTGATATTGTGATGGTTAGCATATGCGAGTAATATGCTTGAATAGACTCAAGTCTAGCAACAGTGCAAAAGTTTCATCGAAATCAATTCCTTCAACCTATGTGTAGCCTTGAGCTACTAGTCGTGCCTTATTCCTCACCACAAGGCCATTTTCATCTTGCGTGTTGCGGTAGATCCACTTTGTGCCAATGATATTATGCTTGCGAGGATCTGGACGTTTGACCAGTTCGAGACATTGTTGAGCTCGAACTGATGTAATTCTTCTTGCATAGCCTGAATCCACTCCGGCTCGAAATGCTTCATCTACCTTAGTGGGCTCTGTGATAGAGACAAAAGCATAGTGCCCACAAAAGTTAGATAAATGTGAAGCTTATTAGCGTGTGAGAGGACAAGGCGCTTTAATGTCATCGATGATCTTATCCACTTGCACTTCTTTTGCAACGCGAGGATGAGCTGGTTGTCGTCGAGGAATTTGATCATTTTCCTCGGCACCATTGTTTTCAGCATTATCTTGGTGCATCAGCGGCGTTCTTCGCGTCTGAGAATGAATTCTTCCAGTTTCTTGATGGGGATGACATCCTCGGTTTCCTTGAACTTGATAGATTCCTCGGTCTTTGGTTCATCTAACACGGAAGGTAGGTGCTCTCTTTGCGAGCCATTAGTTTCATCGCATGCACATCTACATGTGTCAACAATCTTGTGAAGAGTGATGTTGAAGACTCAGAGGTGTGCGAGTCCTTTCCGTAACCAAGCATAAAACCTTCATGTGCTTTCGGTGCAAATTTAGAATTGTGATGAGGATCTCTAATCCAACATTTAGCAATCAAGACTTTGAAATAACTTACATTGGGTTTCTTGTCGGTGAGGAGTTCATAGGCGGTCTTCTTGAAGAATTTGTGAAGATATACTCTGTTGATGATGTGGCACGCCGTATCAATTGCATCAATCCAAAAAGCGACTAGGCGTTTTGTATTCATCAAGCATAGTGCGAGCCATCTCAACAAGAGTTCTTCTCGCGCTCCACGACGCCATTTTTTCTTTGAGGAGTATAAGGCAGATAACTCATGAGTGATACCAAGTTCATCAAGATAGTCATCAAGACCAGAATTCTTGAACTCGGTTCCATTGTCACTCTGATGTGCTTGATCTTCACACCAAAGTTAGTTGAAGCCCTCGAGGAAAATCGTTTGAAGACTTCACGCACTTGATTTTAGTAAGTAACAATGTGTACCCATGTGTAGCGAGAGTAATCATCAACAATAACAAAGCCATATAGAGATGCATCATTAACGGCAATTTGAGTAATGATTGGGACCAAAGAGGTCCATGTGAAGCAATTCGAAGGGACGAGTAGTGGTCATGATAGTCTTATTTGGATGCTTGGCCTTGGTCATTTTCCGACTTCACAGGCTCCGCATAAGTGATCCTTGAGGAATTTGACATTCTCAATGCCAATGACACGCTTCTTCTTCGCAAGCGTGTGCAAATTCCTCATGCCTGCGTGATCAAGTCGCCGATGCCATAGCCAACCTTCTGAAGCTTTTGCAAGTAGACACACGGCTGGTTGTGGTCCTGTAGAGAAATCAACAATATACAAGTCTCCTCTCCTAAAGCCTTCGAAGACTTTGGAATTGTCAGCTTCCATAATTACAACACAACGATACTTGCCGAAGGTAACAACCATATCAAGATCACAAAGCATTGAGACTGACATGAGGTTGTATCCTAAGGACTCAACAAGCATGACTTTGTCCATGTGTATGTCCTTAGAGATCGCAACCTTACCAAGACCCAATACCAGACTTTTGCCTTTGTCAAGAAGATGATATGCTTCAGATGTGACGGTGATAAGGGAGCATCCATCAATAGATTCTTGTCACCAGTCATGTGATTTGTACATCCACTATCGAGAACCCACTCGGTGGCTTTGGGTTGATCATCCTGCGGATGAATTGGTACAACTTACGATCTCATATACTTCATCGGTGAAGAATATGATATCAAGTTCATCGATGAATTTCATCGGTCGATTATAACAGATAAGTAGTATGAGGGCGTGTGAAATGAAAGTTCATTTCATCATGATTAGCTGCGTCCTTTCGACAATTTCTTCAGTCCCCAAAGAAATTCTTCAGACGTTAAGGCACGCCCGAGAACTGACCCTGCAGAAGAGATTAGTTCTTTTTCTTCACCACCCACATCTGAAGGGGTGGCAAAGAGTTCATTACTCTGCGAGCACCATACGAGAATGGTGGCATAGAATCCAAACCATTTCGTTTCACATAAGAGGGGTTAGGGTAAGCATATGAATAAGCAGAGAAATTCTTCGAGGACTTATGAACATATTGTTTGAAGAATAATGCACATATTCATAGCCCTTAGCTCTACCCTGCGAAATAGAGTTGTTAGCACGATGATAATCATATGAGGACTTTGATCCTTTTGAGGAATTTGATCCACGTGAGGAATTTGGTCCGTATGAGGACTTGGATCCATATGAAGAATTTGGTCCATATGAAGAATTTGATCTGGGGTTCCTATTCTTCACAGGTGGTGTCATGAGGACATTCACCGAAGACTTTCAAGGCACTTCTTGGGAACCCAGATTTTCTTCATAGGGAACTGTTCTGCGATTAGTGCCAACATATCTAGCAAATACTTCACCATTCTGATTTTTGAACAGTTTATAGTTGGAGTCAAATGACTCATCAGAAGACTGAGGAGATTCGCATGTAAAGCCAGATAAGTTAGATGGATCAACTGGAGGTCCCTTTGCAGCAACCCATGAGGTTTTGGATCTTTGCTCAAAGCTTCCAATATGTTCCATCGAATTGAGTTTTCTCTCAAAGGCAATACCCTCTTTCCTAGGGTTCCTGTTGAGGATCTGCTTTTTAAGCACATCACAAAGAGTCTGATGCCCTTTGAGGCTTTTGTACATGCCTGTCATATACAATTCCTTCAGCCCTGCATCGTCAGTGATACTAGCAATATACTCAGATGAGGAATTAGTGATAGCAGAGGCATGTGAAGAATTTGTAACAGTTGAAGCATTTGAACATTCAGGTGAAGAATTAGCAGATTCACGTTCAATGCACTTTAAGCATGGAGGAACAAATTCTTCTTGAGAAGCGCTGATTTGTTGAGCAAGTAATGAATCGCGCTCCTTCGAAGATCTTCATAACTCACTCTTAGCTTCTCAAGGTCTTGCTTTCTTTGAAGAAATTCATAAGAAAGTTTCTCATGATCGAGATAAGAGAGTGTTATGATGACCTTGAAAAGGCTATCAAACCTAGGCTGAAGTCTCTGAAGATTTTCGATCGAGGGCTTTAGTGCGATCCATTTCTTCACCTAACATATCATCACTCTTATCTAGCATGTTTTGAACCTTTTCCAAAGCCCTTTGTTGTTTTACAACAATTTTAGCAAGTTTTGAGTAATCGGGCTTTAGATCTTCATCGATTCATTTTCACTAGATTCGGAGGAGGTATATTTGAGTACCTTGGCACCCTTTGCCATGAAGCAATAGGTGGGAGTGTAGTCATCACTATCTTCATCAAGCATTGTTGGTGAGGTCATTTTCTTGAGTTGAAGATGGACTTGCCGACGAAAGCGATGAGCGAGCTAGACTCGCCACACCGGACTCAGATTCTTCGACGCCTCCTCTTCCTCATGTTCCTCAGATTCAGCTTCAGAGTCCATTTCCTTGCCAATGAATGCCCGAGCCTTTTTGGAGCTGCCCTTCTTGTGAGAAGAAGGCTTTGAGGATTTTGATGATGAAGATTTCGATGATTTCTTCTTCTTCTTCGCGTCATCAGAACTGTAATCCTTGTGTTTCTTCTTCTTTAATTCCTTTTCCCACTGAGGACAATCTTGGATGTAGTGACCAGGTTTCTTGCATTTGTGACAAAGTCTTTTCTTATAGTCACTGGATGAGGAATCACTGCTCCTTGAGGATTTTCCAAATCGACCACGTCTTGAGAACTTCGAATTTCTTCACGAGCGGTGCTAGCTCCTGGCCTAATTCTTGAGGATCTCCAAGGCTACTACCGAGTCTTCACACTCAGATTCGAGACCACGGCCTTGGCCTTGAGGCACGTGTTTTCCATAGCTAGAACCATAGAGATCTCTCTTTTCAAAATTTGGAACTCATGAATATTTAGCCTCTCGAGGATATCGGCGAGGATCAAGTGACTTGTAGTCGGCCGCGCTCTTGTATCATCGGTGCGGAGTATCAAATGAGGAATCAAGCGATCTTAACAATTTCTTCACCACCTCATGGTCGGTGATGTCGATGGCGTAAGTGCTTGAAACTCATTTGAGATGTCAGTGAGGCGATCAAAGGTTTGTTGAACATTTTTGTTGTCGAGTCTTTTGAAGCGGTTGAAGAGATTCTGAAGAACATCAACTCGAGAGTCACACTGAGTTGAGACTCCTTCATTCACTTTGGACAGCCTGTCCCAGATGAGCTTGGTAGATTCCAAAGCACTCACTCTTCCATATTGACCTTTGCTCAGATGGCCACATATGATATTCTTCGCTTGAGAATCGAGTTGCTTGAATCTCTTCACGTCAGTAGCATTGAGAGAAGGTGTGGTGAGGAACACCATTTTCCACAACATACCGTAGATCGTTGTCAATTGCTTCAAGATGCATTCGCATCTTGTTCTTCCAAAGAGGTAGTCCGTCCCATCAAAGGTAGGACACCTGCCGAGACCTTGATCATACCTGCGGTCGACATAACTAAAACTCCGTGTGGTTAAACCAAAATCACACAGAACAAGGAGTACCTTGCTCGATACCAATTGAAAGTGCGTTATATCGACTAGAGGGGGGTGAATAGGCGATTTTATGAATTCTTCATTGAGGAATTTGCGGTGAGGAAATTCCTTAGCAAAGAACTACTTGCGGCGGAATAAGTACTCGAAGTAAGCATAACAGAATACACGCATGGTCATCATGATGAAATGAAGACAAACACAGTACTGAAAGCGTAATCACAGGATAACACAAGATGAAGACAAACTGATCAAGAAATTGAACCGAGGAAATTGAGAAAGTCTTGATCAAAGTCTTCAAACACAGATATGAACAAACACTCAACACAAGAATGAGGAAATGAAAGGGTTGAGGAGATAGAACCAAGAAGGTTGGTGAAGACAATGATTTGGTAGACCAGTTCCAAGCGATGTCTCGGTTATACGTCTGGTTGGAGCGGCTGAGTATTTAAACTCGAGGACACACAGTCCGGACACCCGGTCGTTGAGCACGCAGCTTAGGACACCAAGTCCTCACCGTATTCTCCTTGAACTAAGGTCACACGGACCTCGTCCAATCACTCGTGGTAAGTCTTGAGCGACTTCCAAACCTTCACAGACTTGGTCACTCGGCGATCCACAATTCCTCTTGGATGCTCTAGACCATGACGCCTAACCGTCTGGAAGAAGCACAGTCTTCAAAGGTAACAAGCGTCGGATCCACGCAGGATCAATCTCTTGATGATGCTCAATCACTTTGGGTTTGTAGGGGTTTGGTTTTTGGTTTTTCCTCACTCGATGATTTTCTCTCAAAGTCCTCGGAGGATGGGTTGCTCTCAAATGACAAGTGTCAAGTTTCTCTCGGAGCAGCCAACCAGCTAGTGGTTGTAGGGGGCAGCTATTTATAGCCTAGGGAGCAGTCCGACATGATAAGACATAAATGCCCTCCAATGATATGACCGTTAGGTGGATAAGATATTTTGGGACAGGTGGCCAAGAAGACAAGAACGGTCGGAAATTTGAATATCAAATTCCTCGAGCTATCATGTTCCTCAACTGTAGGCAATCCACACCGGCAAATTCCTAACTCCTCGGTCAGAACAAATTCTCGTGATCGGAAGAACTTCGTCTCACATCCTTTGAAGAAATTGACTGAATCAGTATGAGATTTCCAAAGGCTTCACTCGAAGGGATTGGTAGGTGTAGGATTTTGAGTTGAGCATCACATGGAAAATTTTCCTTAGTATTTCCTCGACCCCTTTAACGATGCGGTGTTTCCTATGACTCAAGAAAGAGAAAAACGAAACTACGAAAGCAAAAGTCTTCACGCTTCATGTTCCTCAAATGAATACCAAGTCTTCAAGGTCACACCAATTTCTTCACTTTCAAAGTCTTCAGTAAGTCTTCAAAATATCAAAGTCTGCAGTCGAAGAACTTCATTTTTAGGGGTCGACTTTCTCTGTAAATATCAAACTCCTCATAGACTTATAGACCTGTGTACACTCACAAACCTATTAGTTCCTTAACCTATAAGTCTTCAATCCACCAAAATCACTAAGGGGCACTAGATGCACTTACACTCTGCAAGCTCACTGGGAAGCGAGCCCTTTGACTTCCATGGTCGCCCGCCTTCCTCTCCATTAATGGCACCCGAGCCGCTGCTTAATATAGGCGGCCTTACTATTCGCCTCCCATTCCCCTCCCACCCGCAGACCTCCACCAACGCCATGGCGCAGAAGGATCATCTGCCACTAGTCTTCAAGTTTGGTGAACTCGACTCCGAGCCGAAGGAGATAGAAAATAAGGAGGAATGGGGCCTCATGGACATGGCCCAGGATGAGCTGGTTGCGGTGGTTGCTGCCCCCGCTCCCGTCCCAGCTCCCATCCCCGCGCCTGCGCCAGTGACCATCCCTGTAGCATTGACGGGCTGGTCGCCGAGCACTATCGCAGAGCTAGAAGCCGCAGGCGTCAACGAGGTCTCTGCGGACCCACGCGATGTGGCACCCTGGCTCAGAGAAATTGGAACGCCCCGTATTCCAGCCCAGAGATCGAGGAGAAGTCTTTTGGAATACAGCACTGCTTTGCATAGAACAAATCAGCTCTTTATTACAATCTATATTGGGTACAAGGGGTTCCGATATAACGGGGAATTACATCGGCATGGCGACACTAAGCCTGCCACTGTTTCTCTATGCAAGCAGCAGAACAACTCAAAGCAGCAGAATAATTTCTAGCAGCGGAATAACGATGGTGGTGGTGAACTTCACTCCGCAGGGACTCTGGCTGGAACACTTATCCTAGCTCACAAACAAGGAATCCACGTCAAACAAGCAATCAACTCCGTCATGACCTGCAAACTGGCATGACACTCCAGGTCAGTACATTGAATGTACTTGCAAGCTCACAATAACCAGAAGCATTCAAGACAAATAACAACATGGCAATTACAGGTTAAACATGGATGAACATGATACCATCAGATCAACATGGCATGTACAACATGATACAACTAGAACAGTACGAGCATGGCATGAACATGTAAACATGATAACACTAGCATATAACATGATGACACTATCATGCACCAACTTACTCTGATCGGGTTACCTCGTAGCCAAAACATGCATGAACTTACCATCACGGACATCACACGATAATCTTAGGATCCAATCAAGCTTGGTATTACAATACCGTAGTACTCACACATGGCCACAAGGAGCTTGACCTTTACCTGCGATAACATCACAAATATCCATCAGCCCAGTATCCACGATACCACGATGATCATCTCACGATCACAATAAATATCAACCAACTTCTTTCATCATTGAACCAGGGTTGTTATTTAGCACATTATTATTATTACTGTTGACCCACAGTGTGACCGACTACGAACTGGGCCCATATCCGCGGGCACGGCTAGCGATAGATTTAAACACACACTCTGCAGAGGTTAGCACACTGTACCCACACCATGGAACCCATGGCCTCGCACTCCCATTCGGGTGGACCAACGGTGTTCCGACAAAACCGATCTACTGCCATGACACTCTCCCGGCCACTCCGACCAACTCCCCTTTGGGCTAAGTCATGGGTGGCCCCATTCCTACCAAAGGCATCAATGGCCACCGTCGTGGCAAAACAAAAATGGCCCCAAACGGGGACATGGTATGCCAATCACAACAACGGGCACACAAGGCTTATGCCGTCCTACCCGATCGTAGAAGCGCCACAAGATAACCTTCCCTTGTTGGAGGCACCGGCGAGAGGCATGACAATAAACCCAATTAGGACCTTCCAATAAAAGGCAAATGTGGTTGCACTGGTCAGCTCGATATGGTGGCACCATGACTCATCCAACAGTTGTTCAAGTTCATTTAAGTCTGGTTAAACTAGAATGCAATAAGCTGAGTCATATTAAAACAACATGATGCAACTATAATGCATGAGTATGATATCAACATAAGCATAGAGGTGCAACATAATCATCGAGCATAACCACAATGAATCATATATCCGAATGAGCATGGCATACTGACGAGCATGAATATCGCAAGCATAACACTACTCATAGCATAACATGGCCACTAGCATCAACAATAGATACTAAGAACATATAAAAATACTACCACGAAGCATATAACCAACTAGATGCAAAGGAACATGCATAATCACGGTACTCGATAGCAGACGATAGTCATCCTCCGAAGTACATGACCAACATCAACATGTAATACTACCAAACAAGACATACGACAGAAATACTAACAACTAGTATATGATAACCAGGTGCAAAAGAACATATCATGAAAGTAAACACAGATCCATAGCATAACCGAAACAACGATAGTAGTAACAAAATAAACAGACAGTTATTTAAGATTCGAGTTGAAAATTGTAAGACCTTGAAGTATGTCTAGAGGGGGGGGGGGTGATTAGACTACTTGACTAATAAAAACTTAACCTTTTCCCAATTTTAGACTTTGGCAGATTTTAGCTATTTTTGAACAAGTCAAGCAATCTTCACACCATTCAAGCAAGCATGCAAAGAGTATATTGGCAGCGAAAAATAAAGCATGCAACTTGCAAGAATGTAAAGGGAAGGGTTTGGAGGATTCAAACGCAATTGGAGACACGGATGTTTTTGTCGTGGTTCCGATAGGTGGTGCTATTGTACATCCACGTTGATGGAGACTTCAACCCACGTAGGGTAACGGTTCTTGTGAGTCCACGGAGGGCTCCACCCATGAAGGGTCCACGAAGAAGCAACCTTGTCTATCCCACCATGGCCGTCGCCCACGAAGGACTTGCCTCACTAGCGGTAGATCCTCATGAAGTAGGCGATCTCCTTGCCCTTACAAACTCCTTGGTTCAGCTCCACAATCTTGTCGGAGGCTCCCAAGTGACACCTAGCCAATCTAGGACACACCACTCTCCAAGAAGTAACGAATGGTGTGTTGATGATGAACTCCTTGCTCTTGTGCTTCAAATGATAGTCTCCCCAACACTCAACTCTCTCTCATAGGATTTGGATCTGGTGGAAAGAAGATTTGAGTGGAAAGCAACTTGGGGAAGGCTAGAGATCAAGATTCATGTGGTTGGAATGGAATATCTTGGCCTCAACACATGAGTAGGTGGTTCTCTCTCGTAATGTAAGTTGGAAGTGTAGGTTTGTTCTGATGGCTCTCTTTACGAATGAAGAGGAGGTAGAGGGGTATATATAGCCTCCACACAAAATCTAACCGTTACACACAATTTACCAAACTCGGTGAGACCGAATTATCAAACTCGGTCAGACCGATTTAGTAAACCTATTGACCGTTAGGGTTTTCGCTGGGACTGACATGCATCTCGGTAGGACTGATTTGGTTAGGGTTAGGGCATAACGTAATCTCGATGAGACCGATTACACAAACCCGGTGAGACCGAATTTGGTAATTAGATAACCAGAGAGTTGGCCAGGTAAACTCGGTGGGACCGATTTGCTCTTTCGGTGAGACCGAAAAGTTACAAAAGGGAAACAGAGAGTTTACATTGTAATCTCGGTGGGACCGATCGCTCACTTCGTTAGACCGAAACGTTACGAAGGGAAACAGAGAGATTACAATCCCATCTCGGTGAGATCAAGATCCCTATCGGTGAAACCGATTTGCCTAGGGTTTGTGGCAGTGGCTATGACATCTGAACTCGGTGGCGCCGGATAGAAAGAATCGGTAGGTCCGAGTTTGACTTTGGGTTTTGGTCATATGTGGATGTGAGAAAGTAGTGGAGGGTTTTGGAGCATATCACTAAGCACATGGAGCAAGAGGCTCATTAAGCAACACCTCATCCCTTCTGGATAGTATTGGCTTTTCCTATAGACTCAATGTGATCTTGGATCACTAAAATGTAAAATGTAGAGTCTTGAGCTTTTGAGCTTGAGCCAATCCTTTGTCCTTAATATTTTGAGGGATCCACTTTCATCATCCATGCCATGCCATTCATTGAGCTTTCCTGAAATATTTATCTTGGAATAGTATTAGCTCAATGAGCTATATGTTGTTATGAATTACCAAGACCACCTAGGGATAGTTGCACTTTCAATCTCCCCCTTTTTGGTAATTGATGACAACATATAGATCAAAGCTTCGACAAATGATAATAAAATGGAAAAACATCGTCGCTTTGAGAAGTATGTGATAAGCAAGAGCTCCCTCTAACTTTGTGCATATCTTAAGATTTGCTTTGGAATGCAAATGCACAAGAAATTAGGCTCATGGGTTACTCTCCCATGTCACATACATCTTGGTGGAGCGCTCAAAATAATAACGATTGAATACATGCACTCATCACCAAGCACAGTGAATGATCATATAAGGATAAATAAGATAATATCATAAAAGGCATAAGTGTAGCTTATGATCAAACACATGATCATCAATGTCTCACAGGTAATGCATAGTATCTCAAGCAATCAAACGCAAAAAAGTTCAACCAAGAAGACAAGAGAGAACAAAAGAAAATCTCTCTCTCGAAGCATATGATCTATACATTTTTCTCTCCCTTTGGCAACAAGTTACCAAAAAGTTCCTAGAAAATGCATAGTACTATGTCGTCTCTCAGGCTTGGTCTTCTGGTGGTGGCGTAGACATGACTCCAAGGATGAACACATCAGTAGACGTGGTAGGAGCTGAAGAAGTTGGAGCTGGTGCTGGTTGAGTTGGAGCTGTAGCTGGAGCTGAAGAAGTGGCTCTGGTGTCTGGAGTTGGCACTGCAGCTGACCTCTGAGCTCTAGGAACTCTGGCAAATGCATCAGTTGTCGTCTTGCCCTTCCTCTCCTGTATATCATCTTGTAATCGCTCCACAGTGGTCAATCTCAGTCACTTTGACATCAAGATCATAGAATTTTTGTTCCATGATTCTCTCCAGGCTCTCCTGGTTTTGAGTTAGGGTGGCCAACCCATTCTCAATCCGTGGAGTTGATGCTATTAAGTAACCAAGCTGCTCCTGCTTGTTCTTCAGAAAGTAGTCAGATGCCTCTGCTTGAGTTGGCATCTTTGCAGCTTTCTCTTGCCTTGCCTTCTCCTTTCTCTCCTGAGCTTGCACTGATGTTGGTTCATTCTCAGTCATGACAACTCGATTGTCCTCAAATTCAGGATAGAGAACCATGTGTTCCTTATCCAATAAATACTTTCCTGTGCCCATCTTCGAGTTTATCAACTCCTGAATCCGTGGGGCATAACCACATCTCCTCTTCTGATCTGCTGCTGTCCTCTTAATTGTCTCGACTATGAGGCTCATGACCTTGAATTTCTGAGGCACATCAAAAACATGAAGCAAATTGATTGCATGCCCTCTAATCATGTTATGGTCACCTGATTTGGGCAATAGAGTATGCCTTAAGATCCAGCTTGATCGTAGGCAGCCCCGATAGCGTAAAATGGGTGATCCAAACTTGAAGGTCTCAAGTGCATCATCTGGGATCTCCTTGTACATGTGTGACATTGAGTTATGATCCATTTTCTTCTTACCATAAATGTCTAGGTCATCCTCACTTTCCTTTGGGGCATCGATCAAACTTGCCCATTCCTCTATGGTAGACTGATATCTGGTTCCTTCTGACATCCACACTATCCTGCCATCTGGATAGAAACGTGATGTGGAGTAGAATTGCATGATTAGTTCATCGTTCCAGTTGGTGAGCTTCTGCCCAACAAAATCAGCAACTCCACAAGCACTGAAGTTGTCATATACTCCAGCGTAGTGTTCTGCGTTCTCCTTCATGTAGGTCCAGTTGACCCATCTCATATCGCAAACTATGGGCTTCTTATCCAAAGAAGATAGTCTCATAAAAGTCCTGCCGCTCCTTGGTGTGGAACACATAGTCCACAAAGTCCTTCTCCTCGTGGCATATGGATCGACTCTCTCCATAGCCTCAACCCATTATCTCTCCCCGATCTTCATGTTTTCAACCACGGGATGAGCATCATTGTGGTCAGGATCTTGGGTTTGAGCTTCCTTAGGACTGCCCTTCTTCATCTTCTTCAGCTTCAACCTCAGGCATTGGGGCCTTGTTCTTTTCAGCTGCTGGTATGCTCCTGGTATTCCTCTTGGGTGCATTCTTGGGCTTGGGGCCAACTTTGGGCTTGGAAGTTGCAGCCCCTGTTTTGATAGCATCACCCATTAGCTTTTGTGCCTTGGGTGTTGTTTCTGCAACCTCTTCTTCTTCTTCCTCTTCCATCATGGAAGGCTTCCCAATCACTCTTGCCATGGTATTCTTGACCCTTTCTTTCCTTTTCTTTCCCTCTGCAGCAACAGGCTCTTTGGGTTGAGATTCCAAAGGAGCTTGAGTAGACACTCTGGCTTTGGAAATTGGTTGTCTACCTGCTGGCCTTTTGATTTTCAAACCAGGCTTCACTGCAGATGAGCTAAACTCCCTCTTGAACACTTTCTTCTTGGAGCTTGCCTCATCCTCAACTGCCACATAATCCTCATCCTCAGACTCTGAGGTCTTTTTCTTTCTTGTCCTTGTGGCAGCCTTGGGCAAATTTCTCGGAGTGCTTCCGCTCCCCTCATCTGAGCTGCTTGAGGGACTAGTGCCCTCGCTCAATTGGATCTGCTCTTCAGATTTTTTCTGGCTATCACTTTGGTCTGACATGCTGCTCAACCGATCACGACCTGTGAATAGTTATAGATGAGGTAGAGTGGATGAGCATCAAAAATGCGCAGATTTTTGCAAAGAACGATTCAAAACATTTAGTTTTAGTTTCCCTCGAAAACATTTCGGATCTACCGATTTTCAAACTCGGTGATACCGAAGCAGTTTTGGAACCTAAACTAGTGAACTCGGTCGTAACGAGTCACGCTTTGGTGGCACCGAGACTGCTAGGGTTTCACAAAGTCCTAAAATCGGTCACACCGATTAGCAATTCTCGGTCGCACCGAGACTTACTAGTGCAATGGCATTAGCCAAATCGGTGGGACCGAGTTTTTCAACTTCGGTGGGTCCGAGATGGTTTCGTGAAACCTAACCCTAAATTTTCGAATCGCAACTATTCTAAGGATTGATTTGACTCGATAGGAGTCTTTCAATCGTGGCAAGATGCATAATGAACACAATGTCTTTGAGAATCGGACGAGGAAAGCACTGTGATCGAGTTCATACCCTAGTTCGGCGGGAACTCGCTACGGCGGCAACGGTGGAGGAGAATTCCGTTGACGGCGGCGGAGACCAGCGACAGGAGACAGCTGGCGACGAAGTCGACGATCCATAGACCAAGTTGGCAGAGCGAGCTATGCACGGGCGAGAAGATTCGGAGAAGGTTTTCCAAATTTTGCCCGTGCGATATATATAGCCCGACCCTGTCGGTGTGACCGAGTGGTACAATTCGGTGGCACCGAGATGCTAAAGCGTGAAGCGATTCGCAACTCGGTGTGACCGAAAAGTACAAATCGGTTGCACCGAGATGAAAACCTAGATCGACTTAGTAATCTCGGTATGACCGAAATGGAGGAATCGATCAGACCGAAAATCACAAAGAAGTTTTGGAAGTTTAAGTCTATGACGAATCGGGGACTCCGAGTGCCCCTCACACAGAGTGGTTCGAATCTGACTTGATCAAATTTTGTGATGT
This sequence comes from Aegilops bicornis, assembly GCA_021605145.1. NCBI lineage: Eukaryota > Viridiplantae > Streptophyta > Magnoliopsida > Poales > Poaceae > Aegilops > Aegilops bicornis. Next base: position 286,648,358 of record CM038671.1, read on the forward strand.
AGCATGAATAGAGTTTGAGACGAGAAAAGCATAGATTGCTAGAGAAGGTTCTTAGGCATTCTTGTCCATCCACTTGGCCAAAGAAAAAAGAAGCCAAACAATCAAAACAACAAGTGGATGTCCTCGAATGAGTAAAATATGCAACCAACAGGCTCACACAATAAGATGACGAATGAAATATGTGACAAAGCATGCACAACCAATTCTAGCATCTATCAAACAATTGGCGATGACTAGGTCATCTATATAGGAGTATATTGACTTAGGAGTCAAATGAGAACATTTGATCATAGGTCATACTCATTGCTTAAGCTCAAGTGGGGTTACCACTTTTACATAAAGCATTTATGTGTTCACATCATTAGAGTTTCTTTGACTCAATTCTTAGAGTTAAGCTCCCCTAGATGTGAGATCCCCTTAGAGGAATAAACTAACCTTGGGTTTTGTCGATGATGACTTCATGTAGGTGTTGAAGATGTGGATGCTCAATGTTGATGTAGATCGTTTGGAGCAATCCTTTGCAGTGAGTTGCACTTTCAATACCTACATGGGTTAGTCCCAAAAGGAACAAACAAGAATATCCATAGACATAGAGTGATGCACACACAAAATGATGTCCATGGAAACATTAGGTTACCTTGTCCATTGCCTTACCAACATGAGGGTTTGTGTCTCCTTGAACTAGTGCAAGATATGGAAGTTGATTGCACTTGTCCTTGCCATAATGATATGAGTGAAGAATGTGGGCGGAGTCACCCTCAAGAACTCTCTAGTTCTTCTTCTTCGGGATCCACATCAACTTGATGGGAATCCTTGGTGTAGTAGTTGTACTTGATGAAGTAGAACTTGACGTAGTCTTGGGAACCCACTTGACCAAGTGATGAGGACATCAATACCATTGTTACACCCACAGCCCCTACTGCTACATATACCGGACCAATTACTAGAGCTCGCGCACGCCAATTAAATTATCAGGTACTTTCGTTTCTTGGTAATGATTCTAATGTTCATGAGAATATGATGTCGCCTAAATTGGATACATTTGTTTTGCTTACAAATGAAGGGCCTAGCTTGGAGAAGGATGGACATTGGAGCAAGAACAAGCATGGAGATGATGCCATGCTAAGGGGAACAAGAACGGAGTTACAAGTGATGATTTCAGGACTTTGAAGCCACCATAATGGGTGCATGAAGCCTTGGAAGAAATATACAAGATGCTACTTCATAAATTTCGTCCGAGGCTATTCTAGGTGCTTTCGTCACCTAATTATTGTGCCAGGCCCTTGTAATATCGAAATACACAAGTATAGGCTATTTTTATAGTCCGTATGTGTGGGGAAACAAGAGATAGGGTTGATAACGGATCCCTCCACCAAGGGCCACGAAATTCCCCCTCTTCCTCCATATATACAGCCCTTAGGGCACCGTTTAGACTTTGGGTTTTGTTTAGATTAAAAGTTCGCCATAGCTGCAACTTCACAGCATTTCGCTTGTGTTCAACGACCGCACAAAGGCGTCCACGTAACCCCACCTTGATCAATAAAGCTTTCATCTTATATTCGCAATATCCAGATTGCAATCTCAGTTTCTTGCTTGTTCTTTGTTTGCTTTCGCATGAAGCAGACCCTCGTGGTCGAGTTGATGCGTGCTCGGCGTGGTCAATAACCTCTCGGAGTTGGTTTAGCGATTACTAAGTAGCGACATCCTCGCCGCGTTAAGTAGTCGGATCGTCAAAGTCGACTTCCTCCAAAGCGAAAACCAACATCTCATCGAAAGACGGACACCTTTGCCTCTATCAAGTGGTATCAGATTTCCGTGTTGCTCGGTGAGATTTTACAGCTTTCCGTAGTTTAGATCGAGTCTGTTTCTTCATACCTATAGTCCACGAAAAAGCCACAAAAAAATTAGGGTTAGTTCATCATATCCAAACCAATCTGAGCCTTTGCATAATCTTTTTAGGGTTTTGCTTTGTTGAATTTGCGGTTGCATCGTCGTGTCTAGTTGCTGGTCTTAGTGTCTAGTCTTTTAGAGTTTCGAGTTCTGGTCATAAGTTGTCACGCCGCCACCGCACCATCATCATCGCTCCTGCCACCTACCATCATCGCTCCGAATCCATATCCATATACCACCAATCATCCGTGTCCATATACCACCACTGATCCACATCCATATACTACCACCGCTATCACCACCGCTGCCATATACCACCACCATATATCCACCACCAATCCGAGTTCCTTGCATATTAGGTTTGTTTTCGAGATCCATCTAGTTTCCGATTCGTGTTTCCTTGCCGGAGTAGGTTTCGGATTCCAGCAATCTTTTGCCGTCCGTAGAAGAGGTTGGTTTCCAAAAAAAGAAAAAAAGAGTCCGGAAACCACCCTCCGTTTAGGCCCAAAATTTTCCGAAAACGCACTTGTCGAAAAATTTTCTGGCTATCCTATTTTTAGGTGTTTCTAAGCGTATTGAGACAACCGTTATAGAAAGTTTTTTGACCCGTTTCCAGTTTTTGGGTCCGGGCAGTCGAAAAAAAAAATTTGGTAGAAAAAATTTCGTGCCCATCCTGTCAGTTTGACCTGGGAAGAGTTTTGAGACACTCGCCATTATAGTGGTTTTTCGCAAAAAAAAGAGTAGTGCAAAAAAAAGCAGCGCAGAAAAAAGAGCGAATTTTTTTTCCAGAGTGTGCTTTTCCCTTGTTTACATGCAGCGCCGTGATTTTGTTAGTGTTCTAGGCTCGCGTCTCTAGCACGGTCTAGCCTAGGACCGACCTGATATCCGTCGTTGAGCATTTATTCAACTTTGCATCTCTGAATTGATTATTGCTGACCCTTTTTGCTACCATATTATAAGCCTTCCCAGCTCCACATACATCTACATCGTGCGTTTGACTCTCCCTGGCAATCGCTCTATCCAAGCTTTTGAGAGTTTTTGACTACAACGGTTGCCGATCACCGCCTGCTGCTGGGTAAGAACTGGTAAGACTTTGAGATTTGCTTGACGGATTTGTGACACCACCACCACCACAATTTCCTAGTAGTCAGAGAATCATATTCTTGTGTGTTTCTATTGTCGCTAACCATGGCAGGATCACAAGCGGATCGTGGTATCGGGAGAACATGACAAACAAAGAGTTACATGATAAGTTTCAGCAAATGATGAGTGGACAGTGGAAGATGTGTTAAATAGATTTGATGAGGCCATGGAGAAGATAGATGGCATTGAGAAGGCGTTCGAAACAAAGCTCGATAACAAATTTAATGAATTGCTCGCGCGTCTTCCACCACCACCACCGGCTGCACCTGACGCACCTCTACAACAACAACAACAACGACTACCTCCACATCGCGAAACAGCCCTCCGCCGAGCGAGCCGTGTCCCTCTTCAACCTGGCCAAGCTGCCGGTCTGTCATTGTTGATACTTCAGGCTCCTGCTGGCGATGTGGAGGAGGATGATTATGTGGAGATTACGAGGATGAGGTTGATCAACATCGTAACTACGTGCAACCACCTGCACCACAACCACCGGGTCGCCCACATGCAAATAATGGCAATGTTAGGGCTCCCCCTCAAGTACGAGATCATGACCATCTCCCTAAACTGAAATTGAATATTCCACAATTTGAGGGTAGATATGTTTCTGATATATATCTTACTTGGGAGTTAGAAACTGAACAAAGATTTACATGTTTACAATATCCCGAGGAGAGACGTGTTCTCGTCATTGCTTGTGCTTTCACTAGCTTTGCATGTGTTTGGTGGTCTCGAACATTGTCGATTATATCCTGTTCCAAACTACTTGGGCTGCTTTGAAAACTGCTATGCGTACTCGTTGGGTTCCACCATATTATCAACGTGAATTACTTCAAAAATTGCAGCGCTTAAGACAAGGAAAAAATTCGTAGAAGAATATTATCGTGAATTACAAAGCGGCTTGATTAGATGTGGTATTGTTGAGGAGAATGAAGCTATGCTTGCACGTTTTCCGGGTGGATTAAATAGAGAGATTCGCACCATTCTAGACTACAAGGATTATAATAATATCACTCGATTATTCCATCTTGCTTGTAAAGCTGAACGTGAAGTGCAGGATCGGCGCATTGGCGCCGACTAACTTTTCTCGCAGGTCGATCTTCATCATGGACACCACGTGCATCATCTACTTCCACACGCTCTACTACACCGGCACCTCCGGCTGCCACCTCCAACCGTGATACAAGAAAGCAGGCACAACCACCACTATCTCGCCAAGAGCACACCGCCGGGCCTACACAGAGCTCTTCTTCTTCCATGGCGTCAATAGGGCACACACGAGTGATATTATTTGTCGTCGTTGTAAGGGAAGAGGACATTTTCTTGAGAGAATGCCAATCTCAGCGTGTGATGATTGCTACCGAGGATGGTGGGTATGAGTCCGCTTAGTGACTATGATGAAGAGACTTTGGCTCTTATTACACATGAAGAACACGGTGGAGATGATTACGATCATGAGACGCAATACATGGCTGAAGATGCCGATAGGTATGAATGTTTAGTTGCTCAACGTGTTTTGAGTGTGCAGGTTACACAAGCTGAGCAAAATCAGAGGCATAATTTGTTCCATACAAAGGGAGTTGTGAAGGAACGTTCTATTCGCGTCATCATAGATGGAGGGAGCTGCAACAACTTGGCTAGCATGGAGATGGTGGACAAGCTATCTCTCACCACAAGACCACATCCACATCCTTACTACATCCAATGGTTCAACAACAGCGGCAAGGTTAAGGTAACACATACTGTTCGTGTGCATTTTAGTATCTCTACATATGCTGATTATGTTGATTGTGATGTGGTACCTATGCAAGCATGTTCCTTATTACTTGGTCGACCATGGCAATTTGATAAAAATTCTGCACACCATGGTAGAAACAATCAGTATACTCTTGTTCATAAGGATAAAAATATTACTTTGCTTCCTATGACTCCTGATTCCATTTTGAAAGATGATATTAATCGAGCTAATAAAGCAAAACAGGATAAAAATAAGAGTGAAAATCAGATTGTGGCAAAAGAATTTGAGCAACAAATGAAGCCTAATAGTAAACCATCTAGTGTTGTTTCTGAAATTAAATTGAAAAGTGCATGTTTACTTGCCACTAAATCTGATATTGATGAGCTAGATTTCAGCAATTCTGTTCGCTATGCTTTTGTGAGCAAAGAGGCATTATTTTCATTCGAGGACGTGTTTTCCTCTTTGCCTCCTGCTGTCACTAACATTTTGCAGAGTTCACCGACGCCTTTCCACAAGACGTGCCACCGGTATTACCTCCCATTCGAGGGATTGAGCATCAGATTGACTTAATTCCCGGTGCATCATTACCCAACCGTGCACCATACCGTACCAATCCAGAGGAGACGAAGGAGATTATGCGTCAAGTACAGGAGATGCTCGACAAAGGTTATATACGCGAATCCCTTAGTCCTTGTGTTGTTCCTATTATTCTAGTGCCGAAAAAGGATGGTACATCACGTATGTGTGTTGATTGTAGAGGCATTAATAATATTACTATTCGTTATCGTCATCCTATTCCTAGGCTAGATGATATGCTTGATGAATTGAGTGGCTCTACAATATTCTCCAAAGTTGATTTGCATAGTGGATACCATCAAATTCGTATGAAATCGGGAGATGAATGGAAAACAACATTTAAAACTAAGTTTGGATTATATGAGTGGTTAGTCATGCCTTTTGTGTTAACTAATGCACCTAGTACTTTCATGAGATTAATGAACGAAGTTTTACGTGCTTTCATTGGACGATTTGTGGTAGTTTACTTTGATGACATATTGATTTATAGCAGATCTTTGGAGGAACAATTGGAACATTTACGTGCTGCTTTTATTGCTCTACGTGATGCACGTTTGTTTGGTAACCTTGGGAAGTGCACCTTTTGCACCGACCGAGTATCTTTTCTTGGCTATGTTGTTACTCCACAGGAATTGAAGTTGACAAAGCCAAGATTGAAGCTATTGAGAGTTGGCCGCAGCCCAAAACGGTTACACAAGTGAGGAGTTTTCTTGGCCTCGCTGGATTCTATAGGCTTTTTGTCAGAGATTTCAGCACCATTGCTGCACCTCTCAACGAGCTTACAAAGAAGGATGTGCCTTTTGTTTGGGGTACCACACAGGAAGAAGCCTTCACGGTATTGAAAGATAAGTTGACAGATGCTCCTTTACTCCAACTTCCGATTTTAATAAGACTTTTGAGCTTGAATGTGATGCTAGTGGAATTGGATTAGGAGGTGTGTTATTACAAGATGGCAAACCTGTTGCATACTTTTCTCGAAAAATTGAGTGGGCCTAGTCTGAACTATTCTACTTATGATAAAGAATTATATGCTCTTGTTCGGACTTTAGAAACATGGCAACATTATTTATGGCCCAAAGAATTTGTTATACATTACGATCATGAATCTTTGAAACATATTAAAAGTCAAGCTAAACTGAATCGTAGACATGCTAAATGGGTTGAATTCATTGAGACTTTCCCTTATGTCATTAAACACAAGAAGGGTAAAGAAAATGTTATTGCTGATGCATTGTCTCGTCGCTATACTATGCTTTCACAACTTGACTTCAAAATATTTGATTTGGAGACCATCAAAGATCAATATGTGCATGATGCTGATTTTAAATATGTATTGCAGAATTGTAAAGAAGGAAGAACGTGGAACAAGTTTGTCGTTAATGATGGATTTGTGTTCCGTGCTAACAAGCTATGCATTCTAGCTAGCTCCGTTCGTCTTTTGTTGTTGCAGGAGGCGCATGGAGGAGGACTAATGGGACACTTTGGCGTGAAGAAGACGGAGGATGTACTTGCTACACATTTCTTTTGGCCAAAGATGAGACGGATGTTGAGCGTTTTATTGCTCATTTGCACTACATGTCAAAAAGCTAAGTCACGACTCAATCCTCATGGTTTATATATGCCTTTGCCTGTACCTAGTGTTCCTTGGGAGGATATATTTATGGACTTTGTTTTAGGTTTACCTAGAACAAAAAGGGGAGGGATAGCATATTTGTTGTCGTGGATAGATTCTCGAAAATGGCACACTTTATACCATGTCATAAAAGCGATCATGCTGTTAATGTTGCTGATTTGTTCTTTCGTGAAATTATTCGCTTGCATTGTGTGCCAAATACTATTGTTTCAGATTGTGATACTAAATTTCTTAGCCACTTTTGGAGATGTTTATGGGCTAAGTTGGGGACTAAACTGCTTTTAGTACTACTTGTCACCCCCAAACTGATGGACAAACTGAAGTAGTCAATAGAACATTGTCTACTATGCTTAGGGCTGTTTTGAAGAATAATAAGAAAATGTGGGAGGAATGCTTGCCTCATATTGAATTTGCTTATAATCCTTCATTGCATTCTACTACTAAGATGTGCCCTTTTGAAGTTGTGTATGGTTTCCTACCTCATGCACCTATTGATTTGTTGCCTCTTCCATCTTCGGAGAAGGTTAATTTTGATGCTAAACAACATGCTGAATTGATTTTAAAAATGCATGAGTTAACTAAGGAAAACATTGAGCGTATGAATGCTAAATATAAACTTGTCGGAGATAAGGGTAGAAAACATGTTGTGTTTACACGGAGATCTTTTTGGTTACATTTGCGTAAGGATAGATTTCCTGATTTGCGCAAATCAAAGCTAATGCCACGTCGATGGTCCCTTTAAGGTGTTGGAGAAAATAAATGATAATGCATATAAACTTGAGCTGCCTGCAGATTTTGGGGTTAGTCCCACTTTTAACATTGCAGATTTGAAGCCTTATTTGGGTGAGGAAGATGAGCTTCCGTCGAGGACGACTTCATTTCAAGAAGGGGAGGGTGATGAGGACATCAATACCATTGTTACACCCACAGCCCCTACTGCTACATATACTGGACCAATTACTAGAGCTCGCGCACGCCAATTAAATTATCAGGTACTTTCGTTTCTTGGTAATGATTCTAATGTTCATGAGAATATGATGCGCCTAAATTGGATATATTTGTTTTGCTTACAAATGAAGGGCCTAGCTTGGAGAAGGATGGACATTGGAGCAAGAACAAGCATGGAGATGATGCCATGCTAAGGGGCACAAGAACAGAGTTACAAGTGATGATTTCAGGACTTTGAAGCCACCATAATGGGTGCATGAAGCCTTGGACGAAATATACAAGATGCTACTTCATAAATTTCGTCCCGAGGCTATTCTAGGTGCTTCAGTCACCTTATTATTGGGCCAGGCCCTTGTAATTTCGAAATACACAAGTATAGGCTATTTTTAGAGTCCGTATGTGTGGGGAAACAAGAGATAGGGTCGTTTTCGGACCCCTCCACCAAGGGCCACGAAATTCCCACGCCCCCCCCCTCTTCCTCCATATGTACAGCCCTTAGGGCACCGTTTAGACTTTGGGTTTTGTTTAGATTAAAAGTTCGCCATAGCTGCAACTTCGCGTACTTCGTTTGTGTTCAACGACCAGACAAAGGCGTCACACAACCCCACCTTGATCAATAAAGCTTTCATCTTATATTCGCAATATCCAGATTGCAATCTCAGTTTCTTGCTTGTTCTTCGTTTGCTCGCAGGAAACAGACCCTCGTGGTCAGGTTGATCGTGTTCCGGCGTGGTCAATAACCTCTCGGAGTTGGTTTAGCGATTGCTAAGGCGCGACGTCCTCGCACGTTCGTAGTCGGATCGTCAAAGTCGACTTCCTCCAAAGCGAAAACCAACATCTTATCGAAAGACGGGACACCTTTGCCTCTATCACCAAGGCCTTAGGTGCTTCTTCAAATGCATCAATTTCCTCTTGAAGCTTGTCCTTGCCTTTGTTCTTGTGGTCTTGTGATGGAAGATCATCCTGTGCTTGTGTTCCCTTGAAGGAAGTAGGATCATACTTCTCTTGTTGAGGAACAAACTTCGTCTTGGGGTATTGATCTTCTTCCCACTCAACTCCATTGGCATTGAACTTCCGTTCAAAACCAACACCTTGATTCTTCCGGTTCCTTCCTTGCTTGCGTACAATTTCCTCAAATTGCTTACTCCCGGCAAGACTCTTGTATACTCCTTTCTCTATAATTCCCTTCAATAAGCTGTTTTCTTGCTCAAGTGTAACTTGGCTAAGAGAATCATTAGTGGAATCAACAGAACTACTAGAAGCAACAATATTGGATTTAGCATTATTATTGTTACTACTAGAGGAAGAATCTTTCTTGTTCTTGTTACTAGACTTGACTTGAGGCATGTAAGTAGATAAGAGTAAACGCTTGGCAATGTAAGAAGAACTTTTATTTCGAAGATCATCATTGATCGCTTTTAGGAACTCATGCTCTTGCTCAAGATTGAGCTTTTCAAAGCGTAACTTCTCATGGGCCCTTAAAAGTTCTCGATGATCTTCAAAGATAGTTTCATGAGCTAACTTAAGAGTGTTTAGTTCTTTAGTTAGACGCTCAATTTTCTCCTTATCATTGCCATTCGTTTCAGCTTGATTAGCGTGATTAATTGACGTTTCATCATAGTATTCATCACTAGAGTTTTCAACAAGTAAATCATCATCACCTAGCAAGTCATCTTCATCAATATCAAAATCAACATACTCGGGGTGTGTTACCTTAGGACCTTTGGCCATGAAGCATCTACCAATTCCTTCATTTGGTGATTCAAATATGTTGTAGGAGTTGGTTGACACAAGTGCTAGACCGGCAACACCTTCATCTTGAGTGTATTCGAGTCGGAGTGATAGCTTCTCTCGGAGTGATGGTCGGAGTCGGAGTCGGATACCCATTCACCAACATGAGCTTGATGTCTTCGTTTTGTGTAGCTCTTTGATGACTTGTCCTTTCTTTCCGAATCCTTGCTTCTCCGTGAGGGTCTTCGTTCATAATGATCATCTCTACTCCTTCTCTCTCTTGGTGGTGATTCTTCTCTTCTACTTCTTCTGTTCTTTTGTAGGGTTCCGTACACTCATTGGAATAGTGTCCGGGTCTCCCACAATTGTAGCAATTGCGCTCTCAACTAGAAGATCTTTTGTCATTGTAGGACCTTGACTTAGAGCTTCTTTCTTTGCTTCTACTCTTGTAGAATTTGTTGAAGTTCTTCACCATTAAGCTCAATTCTTGATTGAAGGTTTGTTTCTCACTTGATGATGTGGGGGCTTCACATGAGGCTTTGTAAGCACCACTCGACTTGTTGTGAAGTTCCTCCTTATCCTTGAGTGACATCTCATGAGCAACAATTCTTCCAAAGGACTTAGTAGGCTTGAGATCTTTGTAATTGGGCATCATTTGGATCAATGTGCACACGGTATCATATTTTCCATCCAATGCTCTTAGGATCTTCTTGATGATGAATCTCTCGGTCATCTCTTCACTTCCTAAGCCGGCCATCTCATTTGTGATAAGAGCAAGCCTAGAGTACATTTCAAATGACACCTTCACCATCCTTCATTTTGAACTTGTCAAGTTGACTTTTGAGCACATCCAACTTGGATTCATTGGCCAGTCGGTACCTTCGATGCATATCAATCAAAGTATCCCAAATTTCCTTTGCATTCTCAAGACGGCTGATTTTGTTGAATTCTTTGGGGCACAATCCATTGAAGAGGATATCACAAGCTTGAGCGTTGTATTGCAACATCTTCAACTCTTCCACTAGCTTCACGGTTCGTTTATCTACCATCAAAGAATTCACCTTGCAAGCCAATACACACAATAGCCCAAACGGCGGGGTTATTTCCGAGAATATGCATTTTCATCTTATGCTTCCAACTAGCAAAATTAGTGCCATCAAAGTAAGGACCTCTACGGTGATAATTTCCCTCGCTAGACGCCATACTCTCCTAGGTTGTGAAACCAAGGCTATGACCACCAAAAGCTATGGAAATCAAAGCAAATGGAGACCAAAGATCTGATACCACTTGTAGGACCTTGAAGTATGTCTAGAGGGGGGGGGGGGGTGATTAGACTACTTGACCAATAAAAACTTAACCTTTTCTCAATTTTAGACTTTGGCAGATTTTAGCTATTTTTGAACAAGTCAAGCAATCTTCACACCATTCAAGCAAGCATGCAAAGAGTATATTGGCAGCGGAAAATAAAGCATGCAACTTGCAAGAAAGTAAAGGGAAGGGTTTGGAGGATTCAAACGCAATTGGAGACACAGATGTTTTTGTCGTGGTTTCGATAGGTGGTGCTATCGTACATCCACGTTGATGGAGACTTCAACCCACGTAGGGTAACAGTTGCGCGAGTCCACGGAGGGCTCCACCCACGAAGGGTCCACGAAGAAGCAACCTTGTCTATCCCACCATGGCCGTCGCCCACGAATGACTTGCCTCACTAGCGGTAGATCTTCACGAAGTAGGCGATCTCCTTGCCCTTACAAACTCCTTGGTTCAACTCCACAATCTTGTCGGAGGCTCCCAAGTGACACCTAGCCAATCTAGGAGACACCACTCTCCAAGAAGTAACAAATGGTGTGTTGATGATGAACTTCTTGCTCTTGTGCTTCAAATGATAGTCTCCCCAACACTCAACTCTCTCTCATAGGATTTGGATCTGGTGGAAAGAAGATTTGAGTGGAAAGCAACTTGGGGAAGGTTGGAATGGAATATCTTGGCCTCAACACATGAGTAGGTGGTTCTTTCTCAGAACTGGTAAGTTGGAAGTGTAGGTTTGTTCTGATGGCTCTCTTTACGAATGAAGAGGAGGTGGAGGGGTATATATAGCCTCCACACAAAATCTAACCGTTACACATAATTTACCAAACTCGGTGGGACCGAATTATCAAACTCGGTCAGACCGATTTAGTAAACCTAGTGACCGTTAGGGTTTTCGGTGGGACTGACATGCATCTCGGTAGGACCGATTTGGTTAGGGTTAGGGCATAACGTAATCTCGGTGAGACCGATTACACAAACCCGTTGAGACCGAATTTGGTAATTAGCTAACCAGAGAGTTGGCTAGGTAAACTCGGTGGGACCGATTTGCTCTTTCGGTGAGACCGAAAAGTTACAAAAGGGAAACAGAGAGTTTACATTGTAATCTCGGTGGGACCGATCGCTCACTTCGGTTAGACCAAAACATTATGAAGGGAAACAGAGAGATTACAATCCCATCTCGGTGACACCGAGATCCCTATCGGTGAAACCGATTTGCCTAGGGTTTGTGGCAGTGGCTATGACATCTGAACTCGGTGGCGCCGGATAGAAAGAATCGGTAGGGCCGAGTTTGACTTTGGGTTTAGGTCATATGTGGATGTGAGAAAGTAGTGGAGGGTTTTGGAGCATATCACTAAGCACATGGAGCAAGAGTCTCATTAAGCAACACCTCATCCCTTCTGGATAGTATTGGCTTTTCCTATAGACTCAATGTGATCTTGGATCACTAAAATGTAAAATGTAGAGTCTTAAGCTTTTGAGCTTGAGCCCTTTGTCCTTAATATTTAGAGGGATCCACTTTCATCATCCATGCCATGCCATTCATTGAGCTTTCCTGAAATATTTATCTTGGAATAGTATTAGCTCAATGAGCTATATGTTGTTATGAATTACCAAAACCACCTAGGGATAGTTGCACTTTCAAAAACCAATGCTACTTCATGGCTATCATGCAAATGGTGGTTGTGGCTTGCCTGGGGATGAAGAAGGCACCGGAAAGGAGTGCAGAACGATCGCAGAACGAAACACCGAAAAGGTTTCTCTCTCGGAGGGGGATAATTAAGGGCAAGGGCAATAAGGTCATCTCCAGTATGTCAAACAACAATGAATGTGGCACCAACAGAACGGGCTCGACGAGACGAAGAAGTAGGCTTTGGATTCACCTCAATTGGAGTTAAGAGTGAAAAGTTGTGGCCGTTCACTTTTTAGGCAGAAAAGGGGCTAAATAGTGAACATTCACAAAATAACCACTTCGGCCGGCTGAGATGAAAAAGAGAAAGCGTATTTATGCGATTACCCTTTCAGAACAGAGGAAGCGTTCTTTATGCTGAAACAGAACTAAAGTACGCTTTCTAGCTGGTAAGACGTATTACGAAGAATACGACTCCACTTAAGTGACGTGGCTGGGCGGGGTCAACACCGTGCGACTGACTGGTGGGGACAGGGCAATGCAGGGCCCGCCTGGCAAGTCTTCTTCTTCCTCCCGCCTGGACGCATCGGGCCGAGCAGGGGAGCTCACCCCGACGAGGCTCGCCGGCGATCCCAACCACCATATGGAGCGTGTGAGCTACCGTCGAGCTCAGCGCGGCGAGGCGGATCCCGTCCAGGTGGTAGAAGACGTCGGGGAGCACCGAGCCGAGTGGGACGTCGGCCGCAGCAGAGGAGGGCTTCGGGCTCTGGTGGAACTAGTTCTACGGTGGGGGAGAAGAGTGGGCGAGACTACAGGGAGGTTCGACGGACTCTAGTGGATGCTCTGGAAGTGGAGAGGAGGAGGGGGAAGCATGGGTTCGCCGAAATCGAAGCGAGGCTCGCCGGCGACCGTGGCGACAGAGGAGCTTGGGGAGGCACTCCGGTGAGGTTCTGAGTGTCTGTGGAGGCGTAGGGGAGTGAGGTGAAGCTGGTGGAGTACTCGGATGGGCTCGGGTGCCACCGCTCGCGTCCGGTCGAGGCCCTGGCAGTGGGCAGTGATCACGGGAGGGCTCGGGAAGGCGACGAGGGAGGTAAAGGATGAGCCGCAGAGGTCATGGAGACGAGCGGAGCTCGGGGACAAGAAGAGGAAGAGGACACGACCGAGGAAGACGACGCGGTCATGGGCCGGAACTGTGCGGCGACAGGGACGGATCACCGGAGAAGAAGACAGAGGGGGAAAGAGCTCCAGAGAGACGACGACGACGGGGGAACATGCTAGACAGGGTCAGGATATGAGGGGACGAGTGCACAGAGAGGGAGAAGAAGACAGAGGCGCCAGAGCGCGCGTTTGGCCGGCATGACCCGTGGTCACCGCCTGAGCTGGCGTGCGCGGGGCACAGCGATCGGCCAAATCATGTCTGGTGGAAGGACCCTGCTACCCTTAGTCCAAAGGAAGCAACAATACGGTCCAGGTGCAAAGAAGAGAAAAAGCAGAAGGCTCCAAACCAGCTGAACAGCAAGGTGTTTGATGCCTTCTGCAGAAGATTGGTCGGGAGGGTTAGACTGAGGTTTGACTGGGGTTGATCAACCACTAAGGTGAGTAAGATGGCAGGGTTTCAGCTCAACGGGAGGGGTTTAGCTAGTAGTTGCTGTAGAAAGTGTCACACTGTCTAGAAATGTAGACATAGAAGTAGCACTCACATAGTGCATCCACTTGGGCTGAAATTTGGCATGGAAGGGTTATTTGGTCACATGAAGATGATGTAAAAGTTTCATACCAATTGGATAAACCAAAATGGTACTTGCTCCACAAATATACCCACCGGACAGAAACTTGCAAAAAGTCCTGAGGGAAAATGGCTTGGCAAATTATGCCCAAATTTGGTGGATATAGGTTATATGGGTAGGAGAAGGTCCAGGAAATTGTTTAGCTTAGTTGAAGCAATATAACATATACTTGCTTCACAAAGTGAAAAATTTGGACAGAATCAAAGAATTGAAGATGAGCTCACAGGGAGCCATGACATGAGCTCAAATTTGGTGGAGGGCTATGATATGATGATATTGAGGTCATGCATAAATTTCAACTCATTTGGATATGCCTAGCTTGTACCTCCTTCACAAAGTTTCTTTCTGGACAGAAACTTTGGAAAATAAATAATCACTAGGAAAATGAAGTTGAATTTTGGCATGTGGCAATGATATGGACATGAAAAGATGTACAAGAAGTTTGGAGTCAATTGGGCAAAAATAAATAGCACTTGCTTCACAATGTGCTATTTAGGACAGAATATGGAATGAATTATTTGAGCATGATGGAAAACATGTAAAGTGAAATATTTTGCCATATTTGAGGAAGATATGACCCAAACAATTTATGAGAATTATTTGGGAATTTTAGGAGTGATGAAATATAGGTTGCTTCACAACTTAGGGCAAATTGAGTTATTCCTATAACAGAAAAATGAATATTCTCAAGGAAAAGATTATTGGGGTTGGTCCAAGATGGAAAGGTCTAGGGATGGATATGAGGATGACAAGCCACTCTGGAAGGAAATAAGAGGTCACCTTCTTCATTTTCCAGACCACATAGCCACTGAAAAAAGAAAACTCAGACAAAAATCTCAGAAAAAGAAAGGGACAAAAATCAGGCTATCACGCGCGAGCTCGTGTACATGCCAGCGCCAGCGCCCGTGCCCATGCGTGCCCCTCCAACCATCGTGGTGCCGGTCCTCGTGCGTTTGGTTACACCGCCGCGCCCATGCCCATGCGCGTGCCCCCCTCAGCGGCATGGGCCGCCGCCGTCGACCGCTACCTCTCAGCGCCACCAGCTGCCGTCCTCCTGCGCCCCGCCCGTCGATCGCGCGACGACATGATGTTTGATTTACAAGTGAAGAACATTATGTGCTGCATTGAAGATTTCAACAATGGCGTCCCGGAGGACGACAACGACAACGACGACGTGGCATGCCGCCTCCGCCGCCGCCGGAAATAGTTTTTTTCTTGGGTTTAATACTGTATCTCGATCATATGAATATAAATTCACAGTACAACTGAATGAAAGACATGGTTTGAGCGAACTTGCGTTTTTCTTAATTTACAAACTTATCAAACGATTTTCTTTTGAAAAAAACATCAATGGTTTTTAAATATAAAACACTCATCACAAACATTTTAGTTAGAACACCCGTATGCAAACCGACAGCTTCCCCAGGAAGCCAAGGGAAAATGTGCCGAGCAGGATTTGTGCAGCACTTGATCGCAAACGTTTTAGATAGAACACCCGTATGCAAAGTGAGAGCAGGATTTGTGCATCTCTTCAACGCAAACGGTTCTTTTGGATGACCCGTGTGCAACCACTTACAAACAATTTGGTAAGATTTGCATCTGTCATATTGGGTATGTTGCCATTTGTCAAAGCTGGAAAGATTGACATTTGTTGATCTAGTAACATTGCCATTTGTCAACCTTGTAACAACTGCGATTTGTCAAAATATGAAGCTAAAAATCACTAGCAGTATCTAATTTTTGCAACTAAAATTCAGTAATTAAGCATAGATTTCATTCATAGATTAAGCAGTCGTTCTTAATTTATACAAACAATTCAACTCGACAGTTGAACCGACCAAACTTTTCCCCAATTGTTGCCAACCACGTACTGAAATAGCTAGTTTAACTATATATACTAGCTAATTTTAAGTACGTTGTACAGTTCCACGACATTTATAGTCAGATGAACTGAACAAAATAGCCCCTAAATACTATTACTACGACTACGGAGGAGCTTTGTACTACTTCCGGCTGCCTCTCCTCTGCCGAGCGCGCTCAGTAAGAGGCAGAGGAGGAGGAGCCTACCGATGAGCTGGGCAACTGCAATACGGTGCCTGCCGCTGCTGCAGCTTCAGCGACGCTCACCTCGAACGCCCTCTGCCGCTCCAGACGACCCCTCTCTAAGCGGTGGTTCTCCTCGTAGATCTTCTGATTCCTGACCTCTGAGGCGGCGTGTGCCGCAACCACAGCGGTGGTAAGGCTCTTTGTATGCTCGACGAGGCGCTCCTCCTCCTCCCGAAGGAACTCGGTGTAGCGCGCAAGGTCACTAACGCACGTGCGGGCATCCACCTCCGCCTCCCGCCTTCGGGCGGCGGTGGCGGAGCGGGTGATGAACCCAGCGGTCGATGGTGGGTGATGACCCACAAGTATAGGGGATCGCAATAGTTTTCGACGGTAGAGTATTCAACCCAAATTTATTGATTTGACACAAGGGGAGCCAAAGAATATTCTCAAGTATTAGCAGTTGAGTTGTCAATTCAACCACACCTGGATAACTTAATATCTGCAGCAAAGTGTTTAGTACCAAAGTAATATGATAGTAGTGGTAACAGTAACAAAAGTAATAGAAGCAAAAGTAATACTTTTGGTGTTTTGTAGTGATTGTAACAGTAGCAACGGGAAAGTAAATAAGCGAGAACTAATATAGGAAAAGCTCGTAGGCATTGGATCGGTGATGGAGAATTATGTCGGATGCGGTTCATCATGTAACAATCATAACATAGGGTGACACAGAACTAGCTCCAATTCATCAATGTAATGTAGGCATGTATTCCGAATATAGTCATACATGCTTATGGAAAAAAACTTGCATGACATCTTTTGTCCTACCCTCCCGTGGCAGCGGGGTCCTAATGGAAACTAAGGGATATTAAGGCCTCCTTTTAATAGAGTACCGGAACAAAGCATTAGCACATAGTGAATACATGAACTCCTCAAACTATGGTCACACCGGAGTGGTCCCGATTATTGTCACTTGAGGTTGCCGGATCATAACACATAGAAGGTGACTATAGACTTGCAAGATAGGATCAAGAACTCACATATATTCATGAAAACATAATAGGTTCAGATCTGAAATCATGGCACTTGGGCCCTAGTGACAAGCATTAAGCATAGCAAAGTCGTAGCAACATCAATCTCAGAACATAGTGGATACTAGGTATCATACCCTAACAAAACTAACTCAATTACATGATAGATATCATCCAACCCATCACCGTCCAGCAAGCCTACGATGGAATTACTCACGCACGGCGGTGAGCATCATGAAATTGGTGATGGAGAATGGTTGATGATGACGACGACGACGAATCCCCCTCTCCGGAGCCCCGAATGGACTCCAGATCAGCCCTCCTGAGAGGTTTTAGGGCTTGGCGGCGGCTCCGTATCGTAAAACGTGATGATTTCTTCTCTTTTATTTTTTTCTCTCCGAAAGCAAATATAGAGTTGGAGTTGGCGTCGGAGGAGCTCCAGGGGGCGCGCCCCCACCCTCGTGGACAGGGTGTGGGCCCCCTGGTCTTCATGTTTTGCAACGATTTTTTATTATTTCCAGATAGACGTTCCATGGAGTTTCAGGTCATTCCGTGAACTTCTGTTTCTGCACATAAACAACACCATGGCAATTCTGCTGAAAACAGCGTCAGTCCGGGGTTAGTTCGATTCAAATCATGCAAGTTAGAGTCCAAAACAAGGGCAAAAGTGTTTGGAAAAGTAGATACGACGGAGAAGTATCAACTCCCCCAAGCTTAACCCTTTGCTTGTCCTCAAGCAATTCATTTGATAAACTGAAAGTGATAAAGAAAAACTTTTACAAACTCTGTTTGTTCTTGTTGTTGTAAATATGTAAAGCCAGCATTCAAGTTTTCAGCAAAGATTATGACTAATCACATTGCAATAACTCTCAGGTCTCATGTTTACTCATATCAATAGCATAATCAACTAGCGATCAATAATAATAAATCTCGGATGACAACACTTTCTCAAAACAATCGTGATATGATATAACAAGATGGTATCTCGCTAGCCCTTTCTGAGACCGCAAAACACAAATGCAGAGCACCTTTAAAGATCAAGGACTGACTAGACATTGTAATTCATGGTAAAAGAGATCCAGTCATAGTCATACCCAATCTATACCTACTATTAAAGGGAATAGGTATTATTGGTTTGGTTTGGTCCTTTTCTTTTGGTCAATCTGGCCCAGGTACTTGTATGTTGATGGGCCTTTTATGGGCTTTCATAGAGACCGCGAAAAATAATTGGGTAAAAAATAAATCAACATTGTGGGAATTGAACACGGGACCTCCTATCTGGATCTTCGATGTAGCTAATTAAGCTAATGAGCTAATTAAAGGAAGGATTGTGGGCTTAAATAAAATATTTAAATGGATGTGGCTAATTAAAGAAAGATTATGTGTAAACTGGTAGAATAATTAAAAGAAAGATTGTGATCTTAATAACTAAAATATTCAAATAGATGAGACTAATTAAATGAAGGACTTGAGGTAAAAAAGGTAGTATAATTAAAAGGAAGGATCTGTAGGCTTCAATGTGTTGGGGCTACTAAATTAGAAAAGAAAGGATTTGATTCTCGACTAAAATGGGTGAGGACATCATGGTAATTAAAGGAAGGATTATACTTAAATGGAATCGGTGGGAGATTATGCCCGGTAAAGAAAATATGAACACGGCTAAATTGCATCGTATTTTTATGTTCATTTTGTAGAAGGATTGCAACATGTTTTTCATACTGAATCCGTTACTGTGGGACATTATGCTTGCAGAAAACATCAATTTTTCCTTTGCAACGCACGGGCATATGTGCTAGTATAAATTAATAGTAATGTATGCAAATGACAGCTGTGCTCTCCAGCTAGTGCTTTTTAATAAGAGGGTGATGACTCAACATAAAAGTAAATAGATAGGCCATTTGCAGAGGGAAGGTGGATTTGTAGAGGTGCGAGCTCGGTTTTGAAATAGAGATAAATAATATTTTGAGCGGTATACTTTCATTGTCAACATAACAACTAAGATATGGCGATATCTTCCATGCTACACACATTATAGGCGGTTCCCAAACAGAATGGTAAAGTTTATACTCCCCTCCACCAACAAGCATCAATCCATGACTTGCTCAAAACAACGAGTGTCTCCAACTAGCAACAGTCCTGTGGGGAGTTTTGTTTGCAATTATTTTGATTTAGTTTGCATAAAGCATGGGACTGGGCATCCCGGTGACCAACCATTTTCTCGTGAGTGAGGAGCTGAGTCCACTCCTCTTGAGAATAACCCGCCTAACATGGAAGATAAGGGCAGCCCTAGTTGATACATGAGCTATTCGAGCATACAAAACAGAATGTTTATTTGAAGGTTTAGAGTTTGGCACATACAAATTTACTTGGAACGACAGGTGAATACCGCATAAGGAAGGTATGGTGGACTCATATGGAATAACTTTGGGGTTTAAAGGATTGGATGCACAAGCAGTATTCCCGCTTAGTACAAGTGAAGGCTAGCAAAAGACCTGGAAGCGACCAACTAGAGAGCGACAACAGTCATGAACATGCATTAAAATTAATAAACATTGGATGCAAGCATGAGTAGGATATAATCCACCATGAACATAAATACCGCGAAGGCTATGTTGATTTGTTTCAACTATATGTGTGAACATGTGCCAAGTCGAGTCACTTAAATCATTCAATGGAGGATACCACCCCACTATACCACATCATAACCATTTTAATAGCATGTTGCCACGCAAGGTAAACCATTATAACTCATAGCTAATCAAGCATGGCACAAGCAACTATGATCTCTAATTGTCATTGCAAACATGTTTATTCATAATAGGCTGAATTAGGAACGATGAACTCATCATATTTACAAAAACAAGAGAGGTCGAGTTCATACTAGCTTTTCTCATCTCAATACCCATCATATATCATCATAATTGCCTTTCACTTGCACCTAATCGAGCGATGTGAATAATAATAAGAGTGCACGTGCATTGGACTAAGCTGGAATCTGCGACCATTCAATAAATAGGAGAAGACAAAGCAATATGGGCTCTTGGTTAAATCAACAATAATGCATATAAGAGCCACTTCAACAATTTAATTATGGTCTTCTCCTATTGAATTTCAAAGAAAAGAAAAGAAATAAAACTATTTACACGGGAAAGCTCCCAACAAGCAAAAGAAGAACGGGAAATCTTTTTGGGTTTTCTTTTTTAATTATTACTACTACAGCAAGAAAAGTAAACTAACTAAAAACTACTACTAATTTTTTTGGTTTTTCTTAAGGTTTAACAAACACACAAGAAGAAAGCAAGAAAAAGAAAATAAACTAGCATGGATATTACAGTGAAAAAGTATGAGCACCGACATCTAGCAATGAGTGTGTGAACATAAATGTAATGTCGGTGGGAAATACGTACTCCCCCAAGCTTAGGCTTTTGGCCTAAGTTGGTTCATTGCCAGGGATGGCTTGGCGGATATCCGTAGGTGTAGCTGGGGTCGTACTGTGATGCAGCAGTTATCGCCTCCTGAGCTGCAGTGTGGCGGCGAGCTGCCTCCGCCCTCCTCTCGTACTCATCTGCCTCCTCTCTGGTAATAATATATCTTCCTTTTGCCTGATAATCAAAGAAGGCAGGAGCAGGAAGAGTAATACGGACAGCATGCCGTTTGTCAAAGATTAGTCGATACTGGAGAGGTGATTCATTCCTCTTGACAAACTGGTGGTAGACCATAGAATTAAAATCTAAATAAGTAGGAGGCAACTCCATATCATCCTCACGAACATCCACATCAAGAAAATCAGCTAAGCGGGTTGCATAAATTCCTCCAAAGAAATCTCCATTAAATCTATTATGATGCAACCTACGTGCAACAATGGCTCCCAAATTATAAGATTGGTCTCCTAACACAGCACTCCTAAGAATACTGAGATCAGGCACACACATATGACATGCTTCATCTTTACCATTTATGCACCTACCTATGAAGAGAGCAAAATAATGTATAGCAGGAAAGTGAATGCTCCCTATGGTAGCTTGTGCTATATCTATACATTCCCCTACGGTTATACCAGCAAGAAAGTCTCTAAATTCAGATTTACGGGGATCACTAACACTACCCCATTGTGGAAATTTGCAAGCAGAAGTAAAATCCTCTGAGTCCATGGTATAAGATTTTTCATAAAGATCAAACATGACAGTTGGAGAATTAGGTGAAGATGAAAATTCAAACCTCCTCACAAATGAACTAGTGAGTTGATGGTACTGGGGGCATTTGTCTGCCTCAAAGCTCACAAGATCAGCGTTATGCAAATATGCGTTAAATTCTTCCTTGATTCCCGCTCGATCCATAAAATTTTCTGAAGGCCATTCACAAGGCCGCACTGGAGCATCCCTTGGTGGCTCCTCATCAGCATCACGCATTGCAAGCCTGGGTCCTTGCTTCCTCGAAGAACCACCTTGGAACACTTTCCTAAACATATTTCTTCCTCTGAAAAATTTCTGAAATTTTTAGTAACTTCAAACAAAAGTGAACCAAGCTCAACAAAATTGATAGCAACTACTCCTACAAGTGCCTAGAGCCTATATCAAGTATTAGAACTACTTGGAACCATGTAAATTTGACATGCAAGCTCAAGAACATGGTCACCTAGGCAGCACAAATTTGCAATGAATAGAGCACTAGAACAAAAACTAATTGGACCAATGGAGGAATCACATACCAAGGAACAATCCCCCCAAGCAGTTTTGTGAGAAGTGCTTTGAGCAAGGAGATCGAAAATCACAGCAAAGTGAGCTAGAACTCGTGCTTGAGCTGGATATTAGTGTTTGTGGGAGGAAGAGGAACTGTATGGGTGCAGGAATAAGTGGAGGAGGGCCACCATGGGCCCACGAGGCAGGGGCGCGCCCTGGGGGGTAGGGCGCGCCCTCCACCCTCGTGGCCAGGTGGTTCACCCCCTGGTGTGTTCTCAGTTCAGAAATCCTCAAATACTCTAGAAAAAAATCATATTTCATTTTCAGGGCATTTGGAGAACTTCTATTTTCGGGTATTTTTATATTGCATGATAAATCGTAAAATGCATGTAAAATACTATTTTACTTTATTTCAACTAAATAACAGAAAGTAGAGAGAGGGTATAGAAGGTTGTGCCTTCTAGTTTCATCCGTCTCATGCTCATCAAAAGGAATCCACTAACAAGGTTTGATCAAGTCTTGTTAACAAACTCATTCCGAATAACATGGAACCGGAGAAATTTCGAATAACACTATGTTACCTCAACGGGGATATGCACATCCCCTATAATAAGAATATCATATTTCTTCTTGACAGTAGGAAGAGGAAATTGAAAACCTCCAAATATAATCGATGAAAATTTTCCAATAGAGTTGATACTATGAACTTGAGGTTGTTTCCTCGAAAAGTGTACCATATGCTCATTACCATTAACATGAAAAGTGACATTGCCTTTGTTGCAATCAATAACAGCCCCTGCAGTATTCAGAAAAGGTCTTCCAAGAATAATAGACATACTATCGTCCTCGGGAATATCAAGAATAACAAGGTCTGTTAAAATAGTAACGTTTGCAACCACAACAGGCACATCCTCAAAAATACCGACAGGTATAGCAGTTGATTTATCAACCATTTGCAAAGATATTTCAGTAGGTGTCAACTTATTCAAGTCAAGTCTACGATATAAAGAGAGAGGCATTACACTAACACCGGCTCCAAGATCACATAAAGCAGTTTTAACATAATTTCTTTTAATCGAGCATGGTATAGTTGGTACTCCTGGATCTCCAAGTTTCTTTGGTATTCCACCCTTAAAAGTATAATTAGCAAGCATGGTGGAAATTTCATCTTCCGGTATCTTTCTCTTATTTGTGACAATATCTTTCATGTACTTACCATAAGGATTCATTTTGAGCATATCAGTTAATCGCATACAGAAAAAGATAGGTCTAATCATTTCAGCAAAGCGCTCAAAATCCTCATCATCCTTTTTCTTGGATGGTTTGGGAGGAAAAGGCATGGGTTTCTGAACCCATGGTTCTCTTTCTTTACCATGTTTCCTAGCAACAAAGTCTCTCTTATCATAATGTTGATTCTTTGGTTGTGGGTTATCAAGATCAACAACAGGTTCAACTTCTACATCATTATCATTACTAGGTTGAGCATCATCATGAACATCATCATTAACATTTTCACTAGGTTCATGTTCATTACCAGTTGTGTTTCAAAGATCGTAAATAGAGATATCATTTGGATTCTCAGGTGGTTCAACAATAGGTTCACTAGAAGTTTGCAAAGTCCTATCATTTTTCTTTTTCTTCTTTTTAGAAGAACTAGGTGCATCAATATTATTTCTCTGAGAATCTTGCTCAATTCTCTTAGGGTGGCCTTTAGGATACAAAGGTTCCTGAGTCATTCTACCAGTTCTAGTAGCCACTCTAACATCATAATCATTTTTTCTTACTATTCATTTCATTGAGCAAATCATTTTGAGCCTTAAGTACTTGTTCTACTTGAGTGGTAGCCATAGAAGCATGTTTGCTAACGAGTTTAAGTTCACCTCTAACATTAACCATATAATCACCCAAGTGTTTAAGCATATCGGAATTGTATTTCAATTGTCTACCAAAATAAGCATTAAAATCTTCTTGCTTAACCATAAAGTTATCAAACTCATCTAGGCATTGGTTAGCAAATTTAGTAAGAGGGATTTCAGCTCTATCATATCTATAGAGAGAATTTACCTTTACTACTTGTGTCGGGTTATCAAGACCAGGAGGTTCTTCAATAGGTAACGGATTAAGATCATATGTTTCTTCAACAGGCGGTAAATTAAGACCATGTATTTCTTCAATAGGAGGTAAATTCTCAACATCTTCAACTTTAATACCTTTTTCTTTCATAGATTTCTTTGCCTCTTGCATATCTTCAGGACTGAGAAATAGAACACCTCTCTTCTTCGGATTTGGTTTAGGAATAGGTTCAAGAATTGGCTCAGGAGCTGGCTCAGGAAGTGTCCAATTATTTTCATTTGTCAACATATTATTCAATAGAATTTCAGCTTCATCCGTTGTTCTTTCCCTGAAAACAGAACTAGCACAACTATCCAGGTAATCTGTGGAAGCATCGGTTAGTCCATTATAAAAGATATCAAGTATTTCATTTTTCTTAAGAGGATGATCCGACAAAGCATTAAGTAACTTGAGAAGCCTCCCCAAGCTTGTGGGAGACTCTCTTCTTTAATTTGCACAAAGTTGTATATTTCCTTTAAAGCAGCTTGTTTCTTATGAGCAGGGAAATATTTAGCAGAGAAGTAATAAATCATATCCTGGGGACTACGCACACAACCAGGATCAAGAGAATTAAACCATATCTTAGAATCACCCTTTAATGAGAACGGAAATATTTTAAGGATATAAAAGTAGCGAGATCTCTCATCATTGGTGAACAGGGTGGCTATATCATTCAATTTAGTAAGATGTGCCACAACAGTTTCAGATTCATAGCCATGAAAAGGATCAGATTCAACCAAAGTAATTATATCAGGATCAACAGAGAATTCATAATCCTTATTGGCAACACAAATAGGTGAAGTAGCAAAAGCAGGATCAGGTTTCATTCTATCTTTAAGAGATTGCTTATTCCATTTAGCTAATAACCTCTTGAGTTCATATCTATCCTTTCAAGCTAAAATGGCTGCAGAATCTTCTATATCAAAAACATAACCCTCAGGAATAACATGCATATCTTCATCATCAATTTCATCAGTATACTCAGTTTCAATAATTTCTTTCTCTCTAGCCCTAGCAATTTTTTCATCAAGAAATTCACTAAGGGGCACAGTAGTATCAAGCATAGAAGTAGTTTCATCATAAGTATCATGCATAGCGTAGTGGCATCATCAATAACATGCGACATATCGTAATCGAATAGGAGAAGCATGTTTAGGTGTCGCAAGCTTACTCAAAATGTATAGGCGAATCAAGTGCAGAGCTAGATGGCAGTTCCTTACCTCCCCTCGTAATTGAGGGATAAATTGTTGTCTTAGCGTCCTTCAAGTTCTTCATAGTGACTAGAAGATATAAATCCCAAGTGACTCAAAGAATAGAGCTATGCTCCCCGGAAACGGCGCCAGAAAATAGTCTTGATAACCCACAAGTATAGGGGATTGCAACAGTTTTCGAGGGTAGAGTATTCAACCCAAATTTATTGATTCGACACAAGGGGAGCCAAAGAATATTCTCAAGTATTAGTAGTTGAGTTGTCAATTCAACCACACCTGGATAACCTAATATCTGCAGCAAAGTGTTTAGTAGCAAAGTAATATGATAGTAGTGGTGACGGTAACAAAAGTAATGTAGCAAAAGTAATATTTTTGGTGTTTTGTAGTGATTGTAACAGAGTAACGGAAAGTAAATAAGCGAGAACCAATATAGGAAAAGCTCAGAGGCATTAGATCGGTGATGGAGAATTATGCCGGATGTCGTTCATCATGTAACGATCATAACATAGGGTGACACGTAACTAGCTCCAATTCATCAATGTAATGTAGGCATGTATTTGAATATAGTCATACGTGCTTATGGAAAAGAACTTGCATGACATCTTTTGTCCTACCCTCCCGTGGCAGCGGGTCCTAATGGAAACTAAGGGATATTAAGGCCTCCTTTTAATAGAGTACCGAACAAAGCATTAGCACATAGTGAATACATGAACTCCTCAAACTATGGTCATCACCAGGAGTGGTCCCGATAATTGTCACTTGGGGTTGCGGATCATAACACATAGTAGGTGACTATAGACTTGCAAGATAGGATCAAGAACTCACATATATTCATGAAAATATAATAGGTTCAGATCTGAAATCATGGCACTCGGGCCCTAGTGACAAGCATTAAGCATAGCAAAGTCATAGCAACATCAATCTCAGAACATAGTGGATACTAGGTATCAAACCCTAACAAAAGTAACTCGATTACATGATAGATCTCATCCAACCCATCACCGTCCAGCAAGTCTATGATGGAATTACTCACGCATGGCGGTGAGCATCATGAAATTGGTGATGGAGGATGGTTGATGATGACGATGGCGACGAATCCCCCTCTCCGGAGCCCCGAACGGACTCCATATAAGCCCTTCCGAGAGGTTTTAGGGCTTGGCGGCGGCTCCGTATCGTAAAACGCGATGATTTCTTCTCCTTTATTTTTTTCTCTCCGAAAGCAAATATATAGAGTTGGAGTTGGCGTCGGAGGAGCTCCAGGGGGCCCACGAGGTAGGGGGGCGCGCCCTAGGGGGGAGGGCGCGCCCCCACCCTCGTGGACAGGGTGTGGGCCCCCTGGTCTTCATCTTTTGCAATGATTTTTTATTATTTCCAAATAGACGTTCCGTGGAGTTTCAGGTCATTCCGAGAACTTTTGTTTCTGCACATAAATAACACCATGGCAATTCTGCTGAAAACATCGTTAGTCCGGGGTTAGTTCCATTCAAGTCATGCAAGTTAGAGTCCAAAACAAGGGCAGAAGTGTTTGGAAAAGTAGATACAACGGAGTCGTATCAGTGGGCCGGCAGCCACGACGGCCAACGAAGGGGTGGTGGCCACGACCACCACCTCCCGCCTTCGAGCCGCGGTGGCGGAGCGGGTGATGGCCACGATGGCTGGCAGTGGGGTGGCGGCCACGACGGCCACCTCCTGCCTTCGGGCCACGGCGGCAGAGCAGGCGATGGCCCTGGCTTTCGATGGTGGTTTGGCGGCAACAACGGCCGGCAATAGCTGCCAACGGGCAGCGGCGGCAGAGCGTGTGGTGGGTGTTCTGCGCACACCCAACAGGGACGCCACCCGCACTACACTACACGGGGACTGCGCCGTCGTCGTGGTGTAGCCTCCCAGCTGGATCTGTCCTCTGATGACGGCGGAGTGGCTGAGCGACGAAGACAGACCGGTGCCATTGGCGATTGTGGGAGAAGCAGACGAGATAGGCTACATGGAGGGAGGGGAAAATGCGACACAGGACTCGCCGGCCGTGAGGGTTTATATAGAAGGCCGGTAAGCATTGGCATTTTGGGGGATTTCACCGAGTCGGGCGAGAAGCTTGCGCAGGAATCTACGAGGTTGCGCAGGAACGGGCTCACCGACGATTCATTGGTGCCACTGTTGGCCAAAAGAACGCCCCCGCGCCTTGCACACAAGCTTATAGCCCCGTCTGCTGACAGCGGGGTGACAAGACATGCGAGAGGAGGATGAAATGCCACGTACACATACGGTTAATAAAAAAACATTTGCGACTTAATTACCTACTATACCCCCATCCTGGTTTATAAGTACGATTTAACTAATAAAATATGAATGCATGTCACCAAAGATTATTTAGTTGGATCCGTATTTGAACATAGTTTTCAATTATATAATTTTTATAACATGCATTAACATTTTGGTGGTTAAATTTGAGGGCAAAGTATGCCACAGAATATAAAGGGGACTATAGACTAGACAGAGATAGTAGCACACAGTCGCTCTCTACGCAGCGACGCAACTGTCGGCTGGCTTGTAGGCAACCATTTACTGCATCTTCAACTGCTCTATGCGTGTGGTTGCTTGCGGTTCAGGCGGCCATAGCGCGCTCTGCTCGCGTCCCGCCACGCGCGCTCTGCTCTCGCTTCCCTCCAGGCGCTCTTCCCTCGTCCCTCCATGCGCGCTGCCAGTGTTTGGGGCCGGCGCATGATCACACACGTTCGTGTGCATGCGGTTGCGCCGGGAGCGACGCGACAATTCAGTTACCCACTGTAAAAACTGCCATGCGGACGCGCAGAGAATCCCGTCTGCCTGGCCCCCATTTATTCCTGCGGCCATTTACCTTCATCTCTCACGTCACATAACACAATAAGCACACCCACGACGACACATATAGAGAGGACATCCAGCGGTTCCAATGGCGCTCCCCATGGCTCCAATGGCTCTCCCAGCGGCCGACGACGACAACGGCGGGCAGTTCACCATGCCTCACGTAGTGGACATGCACGTGAGGGGAAAGGCCCTCTCAGTGGTGTACACGAACGATCTGGTCTCGGTGGAGAGCTCCATCCAAACTATGGAGCAGTTCCTTGCCGAGGACAAGTACCAAGTGGTCGGCTTCGACCCCGAGTTCACCATCGGTCGTGTCGGGCATGATCAGAAGGTTGCCGTCGCCTGGTTGTGTGTGCGACATGGTGTCCTCGTCTTCCAGTACCACCTTGCCACAAGGCCTTGCGAGTGTTTCTTCAGGTTTATCAACAGCTCCGACTACAGTTTCGCTACAGTGGACACCACCAACGATCTAGAAGCGCTCAAGGTTTCGGGCTTGAAATGCCCGAATCTTGTCAACATCCAGCACCACTACAAGGTCTGGGGCAGCGACAAAAACAAACTGAACTCCCTGGTTGACCTCGCCTTGGCCATCATTGACCCCTACTACATGAAGATGAAGAATGAGAGCAAGAAGGACAAGAACGCCTGGCACAGTGTGTGGCATGAGAGACTGGATGAACAACATGTCAAGTACGCGGCGAAGGACGCGTACACAAGCTACGAGATGTACAGGAGGATCGTTGACATGAGGAAGTGTCTTCTTCCTGCCCCAGACGAAGGATCGAGCCACGTAGCAAAGCGATGGCGGAGCGTCACAAGAAGTAGATGACTAGATGATCGTTTCTCCTACTTTAGAATGCATGCAATTGTTTAATGAGGTGTGTGCGAATGATCTGTATAGTCACTTATGTAATTGGATGTTTATTTCAGTTATATACATATACATGTTATTCTTTTATAGACAAAGCAAATCACACGGCTTATTAGCAGCAATCGTCTGTGTTATTATTGGTCTTCGCACACATTTCTGATTACGGACCTGTTTGCCACGTATCACACACATCTTGTTCAGTTGAACCATTTCCATTGTGTTGCCTAATCACACATAGTTCATGCTAGTGAACTATATGCTGTATATCGCACACACCTTCATCTGGCTACCCGTTTATTTTGTTCCTCCTCATCCCAAATAGTTAATTGAACTGAACCGTATGCCCTGCATCGCACACGCAACTAAAATCTAAACTGTGTTTGATGCATCCGTCATCGCAAACGTTTTGCACCTTTTTTGACGGTTTTCTTACACCACCGTTTGCGATTATGGCATCGCACACAATTTCGTCGAAGGGTCTCTGATCGTAGTGTCGCGTTTGGACCATCCTGTAGTAGTGGATACTCTATCACAACAATATAATCAAAGAAGGACGTAGGGTTTAACCTCTTCAAGAGGGCCCAAACATGGGTAAACATTGTCTCCTGTTTCCCCCTTGTTGCCATCGTTCTCAGATCACCAGCTCGGGACCCCCTACCTAAGATCCATCGCTTTAGCACCGACATTGGTGGCCCATGCAGGTCCCGCTGTTTGGTCACTCCAGAATGATGGAAGGATCGATTAACGATCATGCTCAAAGCAGCATACCTACTATGTCGGACCTTCAAGGCATCGTATCACCCGAAAATCACGATCACATCGGATCGCCCCTCTCTCCTCAAGGATCGAAGGGTAAAAATACTGAATCTATGTACAAACCTCATGTCCCGTCCTCTAACTCGACCGAGGACCTCCGCACATAGGCGAACCATGACTTGACACGCCGATCGCTCGAGATCGGCAACCCTAACCAATTAGGGGAGCTCTGGAGCTCGGACCCAAAGGACAACCCTGCTAATCCAACATCGGCACTGTAAGTGCATCTATTGCCTCCCCTAGTTGGTTTTGGAGTACTGACGACAAACTTGGTTGAGGGAATAATGTGTTTGTGAGATTCACAGGAGAACACAGGTTGAAATCCATATTTATTCGGTTTACCCATCAGAGATGACCCTAAAAATGTATGAAGATATTGAAGACAATGGTGGTTCGCGAAGACATTATGTTGATATAATGACACGTGAAGACATTCATTTGAAAAAAATGGAATGCGAAGACATGCTCTTTTGGTAGCTTCATTTTCTTCTTTCCCGAGTCATAGGAACCACCGAACTGTTAAGTGGGGTCGAGGTAAGCAAAATCAGAAAACTGACGTGATTCTCAACCTAAAATCCTATGTCTTCGAGCGAGGACAATGAGAGAAAATCTCTTCCAGAGTTGGTTGAGTCACCTTTACTTGGAGCCCAAGTCAAGTTGCTGAGTGTGTTTGAAATCCGACCGTTCGACACATGTCGGTTTTCCATTGACCCAGGGTCATTCAGACATATCATGTCAGATTGCCTCCTGGATATAAATAGCCCACCCCTTCCGCCATAAGTTATTGGTTGCTCTGAGTTAGTGCATGGCTTTTGTCGTTTGAGAGCAACTAATAACCCACAAGTATATGGGATCAAGTGTAGTTTTTTTGATAAATAAGGGCGTCGAACCCAACGAGGAGATAAAGGTAGAATTTATATTCCCTCCAAGTCCTATCGACCACCGATACAACTCTATGTACACTTAACGTTCGCTTTACCTAGAACAAGTATGAAACTATTCTGTAGGTGTAAGGATAAGTTAGCAAGAATAAAACTAGATGTACTTAGCGAGAATAAAACTATGAGTAATTTGCAAGATAATAAAAGTTAGTTGTTTAGTAGAAAGCTTTTGTAACACAAGAGAAGGATTTTGTCCCTAGGCAATCAATAACTAGACCAGTAATCATTATTGCAATTTTACATGAGGGAGAGGCATGAGCTAACATACTTTCCGTACTTGGATCATATGAACTTATGATTGGAACTCTAGCAAGCATCTGCAACTACTAAAATCATTAAGGTCAAACTCAAACATAGCATTAAGTATCAAGTTCTCTTTACTCAACAACCCCCTTA
This sequence comes from Aegilops bicornis, assembly GCA_021605145.1. Lineage (NCBI taxonomy): Eukaryota > Viridiplantae > Streptophyta > Magnoliopsida > Poales > Poaceae > Aegilops > Aegilops bicornis. Next base: position 286,679,680 of record CM038671.1, read on the forward strand.
CTCGCGTGTAAGCTTCTATCACTCTAGCCACCCACTATAAGCGAATTATGAACGTATTGCAACACCCTACATCCGTAACCCCAAACGCTTGCGCGACGGGGAGGGCACCATAGGACAACACCAAAATAAAACATAAAACTGAAACCAATCACGATCATCAATCAACCAATAGGACAAAACAAATCTACTCAAACATCATAGGATGGCCATACATCATTGGATAATAACATATAGCATTAAGCACCATGTTTAAGTAGAGATTACAACAGGGAGAAGAGGCGTTACACCACTGTATAACGGGAGAGAGAGTTGGTTATGATGGTGGTGAAGTTGTTGGTGTGGATCGCCGTCACGATGAGTGCCCCCATGACGTTCTGGCACCGCTGGGAGAGAGCCCCATCCTTATTCTTCTTCCTTGGCTTCCCCCCTAGATGGGAGGAGGGTTTCTCCTCTAGACCATGGTATCCATGGCTCCCAGAGGGCAGGAGCCCCTCCGAGATTGGGTCTCTCTCTGTTCTCTTCTGTTTCGCGTTCCTGTTTTTTGGCCGAAAACCGTTTCTTAAATTCCCGGAGATCCGTAACTCCGACTGGGCTCAAAGTTTAACACAATTTTTTTCCGGATATTATCTTTCTTGCGGCGAAAGAAAGGGAATCAACCGACTTACGAGGGGCTCACGAGGCACCACGTCACGCTCTACCCCCTGGGCGTGCCCTGGTGCCTCATGGGGCCCACAAGCACCGTCTTGCGTTGATTCTTCTTCCAAAAAATCACATATATTCCAAAATAAATCTCTGTGAATTTTTATCGCGTTTGGACTTCGTTTGATATAGATATTCCACGAGACAAAAAACATGCAACAAAAAAGAACTGGCACTGGGCACTGGATCAATATGTTAGTCCCAAAAATAATAATAAAATGTTGCCAAAAGTATATGAAAGTTGTTGAATAATTGCATCAAACAATCAAAAATTATAGATACGATGGAGACATGTCAGCATCCCCAAGCTTATTTCCTGGTCGTCCTCGAGTAGGTAAATGATAAAAAGTATAATTGTTGATGTGGAATGCTACCTAACATAATCTTGATCATGTAATCTAATCATGTCATGTATGTTAAGACACAAGTGATTCAAAGCAATAGTCTATAATTTGATATATATAAAGACATCAATACTCAGGCATCCCAACAGACAATCATGTCTTTCAAAATATCAATGCTAAAGAACGGTATCCCTACAAAATCATATAGCCTTGTCATGCTCCATCTTCTTAACACAAATAATTGATCATGTACTACCCCGGTGTCAGCCAAGCAATTGGTTCATACTTTTTCATGCGCTTCAGCTTTTTCAACCCCCATGCAATACATGAGCGCAAGCCATGAATATAGCACTATGGGTGGAATAGAGTACGGTGGTAGAGATAATTTGGAGAAGACAAAAAGGTAGATAGTCTCACATTGATGCGACTAATAATCAACGGGCTATGGAGATGCCCATCAATTGATGTCATTGCGAGGAGTAGGGATTGCCATGCAACGAATGCACTAAGAGCTATAAGTGTATGAAAGCTCAAACTGAATACTAAGTGGGTGTGCATCCAACTTGCTTGCTCGAAGACCTCGGGCATTTGAGGAAGCCCATCATCGGAATATACAATACAAGTTCTATGATGAAATATTCCCACTAATATATGAAAGTGACAACATAGGAGACTCTCTATATGAAAAACATGGTGCTATTTTCAAGCACAAGTGTGGAAAGGATAGTAACATTGTCCCTTCTCTCTTTTCCTCTCATTTTTTTGTTTTCTCTCATTTTTTCCTTTTTTATTGGGATCTTTTTGGCCTCTTTTTTTGTGTGGAGTCTCATCCCGACTTGTGGGGGAATAATAGTCTCCATCATCCTTTCCTCACTAGGACGATGCTCTAATAACGAATAATGATGATCATCACACTTCTATTTACTTACAACTCAAAAAATTACAACTCGATACTAGAACAAAGTATAACTTTATAAATTCCTCTGGCAGTGTACCGGGATTTGCAATGATCTAGTGTAGCAAGGATATAAAAAAATGGACAAGCCATGAAAAATGCTAGCTATCTTATGATCATGCAAAGCAATATGACAATGAATGTGTCGGATTCTGGGTTCTGGCAAACCCTTGAGGTTTGAACTCTTGGGTGCGCACGGAGAACTCTCTCTCCCTAGCTCGCTCTCGCAACGACCTCAAGGCCAAGCTCACGGAACCCAAAGAACAAGAGACACGAGAGTTTATACTAGTTCGGGCCACCGTTGTGGTGTAATACCCTACTCCAGTGTGGTGGTGGATTGCCTTGTAGGCTAAGGATGAATGAGTACAAGATACGAACAGCCTCCTGAGGAGAGGTGTTCTTGAGCTCGGTGAGCTGGTGCGTGTGAGGATGGTCTGAATGATACGTCCCAGAGGAGTTGCCTCCTATGGTAGTGGCTAGTCCAATTTATAGAGGCCCTGGTCCTCTTCCCAAATGTTAGGCGGGAAGGGATCCCACAACGGCCAATTTTGAAGGGAGACAACTAGTACAAGCTCTCTTGACAAAAGGTGGTCTTCGCCTGCCAAAGGCTCTGGTGGTGACGCTGTTGTGGGCTCTGCGGTGACCTCCGTCCTGCCGTCCTGCTGGTCTTGGTCTCGTTGCTTCGATATGGAAAACTTTGCCTGATTCCTCGGGACTCCTCGCCTGCGCCTGCCTCTTTAGCACCAAAGAGGAAACTGGTACTCTGCGCCCGCTGGCGCCCGCCTGGCTTCGGTCGTCATGGCTCACGTCACGTGAACCTCGCGAGGTGCCCCCTGCCTTGATATCTCCGCTCCTCGGGAGCCAGCCTAGCGAGGCTGCCCGCAGGGAGGTCTTGGTGTCGTCCGCCTCGCGAGGCTCGGCCCCTCGCGAGGGTCTTGAGTGGTTGCCGCTGAAGATGGGTCGTACCAGGCCGCTGGTGGAGCTATGCTGTGGGCCGCAGGCAGGCAAGTCTGGGTACCCTCATTCCCAGGACGTCGATAGTAGCCCCCGGGCCCAAGGCGCGCTCGGATTTGGCTTCGAGGCAATGCCAAAGGGCAAGTGCGGAGCGCCGCGGGCCCCAACCGCCTGTAGCCTTGACTGACGCGTGGTGATTGACGGGACATGGGCGTCTCTACTTCCCCACGCTGCCTCGGCAACTGCCCACGGCTGACAAAAGGCTGACACGTGCTGCAGAGCCTTCGTTGCCTTCCTTTTCCTTGCTCCAGATCCCCTTCTTCCTTCTCACCCCAAAGACTCCCAATCCGCTGGAAATATTCCGCCGAGCTCGCATCTGATGGCGCCCGACAAGGCCCGGAGGAGAGGCTTGCTACTACGCGCCGAATGATGATGGGCGGTGACGACGAGGGAAGAGCTAGAGCACTTCGGGCCAGCTCCGCCAAGCCCGAGGCTCCGGGCAGTACCTTCCATCCTTTCTTCCTGAACAGCGTCTTCGCCGGGCTGGTCCCTCCTTTTTCTAATTTTTTCTATGCCGTGCTTAGCCATTACAATATCCATGCTCTCCATCTCCATCGCAATTCTCTTCTCCTCTTGTCGTTCTTCGCCTTTTACTGTGAGGCATTCGTGGGGGTGACGCCATCCGTGGCGCTGTTGCGCCACTTCTTCTACCTCCGGATTAAGGATGGCCATTGCTCGGGATGCGCCAACTTCGTCGCGGCCAACGGGACCAACGCGATCTCGAAGGCTGGGAAGAAGGCCGAGGGCTTCAGGAACAAATGGGTCCTCATGGATGCCAAATGCTCCTACCCCCAGCTGTTGCTGCCGACAGGGATGCCTTCTTCTCACGAGGACTGGTTCAACGTGTAGCTCGCCGACCCCCAGGCGAAGCATGTGATGGAGAAGATTACTGCCGACTTGAAGCCAGACGACCCAAGAGCGGAGAAGCTGACGGGGGCCATGATACTCAAGGAGTTCCTGGCGGAGCGCCTGGCCTCGCTCCAGGCGCACTCACGCCCCCTATGGACTATTGAGGAGGTGGGGGATGAGCTTCCTTTCCGCTCGGACCCTTTGTCTAACGAGGAGCTGGAGTCAACCCTTCGCCTCCTGGTCGGGGAGGATCAGGGGTATCCACCGGACTCACATCTTCCACTGTACCTCCGCCCTGACGGGGCAGATATCACTGCCGCCATGCCTGTCTTCAACGAGTACGAGCTCGTGCCACCGGTGCCCGCTGAGGCCCTAGTGGTGCGGTCCTCCGGTGACTCCGACGAGGAGGAGGAGCTGGACTCGGAGACGACCCGAGAGGGTGCTGGGGAGACATCCCCTCCGTGCAAGAATGATCTCCTCCGTGCCTTCCTCGACGACAACGTCGCCAGTGATCATCTGGTGAGGGGGCCCCTGCCCCCAGCTGGGCTCACCACGAGGTCCAAGGTCACCCCCTCGAAGAAACCGCCGGCCGAGGTCCCGATGAAGAGCAGGTCGACGCTGATCTCCCGAGGCAGTGACCTTGCTCCGATGCTGACGGGTGCTGCCCCGGCCCAGCTACTGCTCCCCCATCCACTCCTGGAACCCCGCATGTTTGCGCCCCAGGCTGTGAAGCCTTCGGTGTTGGCGGGAAACGGCACCTATGGGATCACAGGAATCCCTACTGCGGTTGCGGGGCGCGGGGTTGAGAGAAGAGCGGGTCTAACAGAGAGCACGCGGTTCATTTATCCAGGTTCGGGCCGCGAGGATGTGTAAAACCCTACTCCTGCTTTGGTGGCTGTATTCTGTGTTCTTGAACTAGCTAGGGAGTGTAACGAGCTCCAAAAAGCCGAATCCTTCTCCTGGTCGCCTTGGGCCTCCTTCTATAGCAAAAGGGCTGCCACAAAGTGGCACACAGGAGGTGGAAAGGTCTCTGATGTACGAGGTTATCCCTCATATTACATGACAAGGTGCATTTAATTCATCGCTTAGGTGTCCTCTCACTTTATTGGGGACGGGGGCGAGGCCCGTCCCGTCCGTCGCCGCTCCTCCAAGCTTCGACACGTGCCCTGGCCAGCGATGCATACGGTGCCATGTAGGCAGGCAGGCAGCTGAGGTGGCGCGGTGGTGGAGCCTTCACGAAGGGCTGCATGTTGCCACGCAGGTGCCTGCCCAGCTGGTTGGGTCGGCAGCTGCATGCAAACGGTGGCGGAGACTTGGCTGGTGCGGGCCTGGCGGTGGCCCCGCTGGTGCGCTTGGCGAGGGCCTTGCGGGGTGGCTCGACAAGGGTCTTGCCGCGGCGCGCAGGCGTCCCCGGCAAGGATCTTGCCGGGGTCTTGTGGATTCCTTCGGTGAGAATGGATGCCTTCCTATCCTCATTTGATCTTGACTATTCTTTGTCTTCACAAAGATCTGCATGCCACCACAGAGGTGACTCCCGAGCCCTATCCCAACGCATGTGTTGAGTGTTGGTGGGCTCGAGGGTGGCTCGCTCGGCTGGCGTGGGTGAGCTGCCCCGGCAAGGGTCTTGCCGGGGCCGCTGAGGCTGCCCCTCGGCAAGGTTCGCTGCCGGGGAAACCTGCTTCGTCCATATGATCTTTGTGGCCTTGGTCCTCGTCATTGCTTTGCTTCGTCTTGGGCTTCGGTCTTACCTTGGCTCACCTCCTCCGCTCTTCTTGGTGTGGCCGTGGGCGCGGCTCCGACTGCCCGTGCATAGGTAAAGGGGTACAAAAATGTGCCCCTAGTTTTGTACACCGACAGGAGCCTCCGGGCCTGGGCCACACATGAGTGCGACACGTTGTTGGGTCAGGCCCAAAACGGTGCGCGGACAGGCGGGGCGGTTTTTACCGCGGTAAGATTTTTCGCGCGCTGCGCTTCCCACGACCCATGCGCGCGGTGCGACGTGGAGGGGCATGTCTGACGTGGGCGGCATGCGTGGGGCGGTTTTCACACGCATGCATCACATCACAGTAAATGGGCGGCGCGACCTGTGGCTTCCCCATAAAAAGGGATAACCGTGGGCGCACTGTTCCTTTTACCCTTCGCGCAACTCCAATCTCGGAAACCTCCGCCTGTCTCCCTCCTCTTCTCCAAGCTTCGTTTCCACTCGCCGTCGTTGTGCTTCTGCCGCCCTCCACTCCTCCCTCCTCCTTCAGCCACCATGGCGCCAAAATCCACCAAGGGCAAGGGGGTGGCCAAGGATGCCGGGGCTATGGAGCCACTGGAGAGCGCGCTATCGGGGCAATGAACGCAGACCGCCTTCTTCTTCACCTCAACAGTCGACGTGTTCGAGCTTCGGGACCTCTTCAGGCCCCTGTGGGGAGTGAAGACGGGGAATTGGGCACCCGGCCACGCGCGTCATCCCCGCCGCCTGCGCCGAGCCTGCCCCAAATCGATACCCCTTCTTAGTCGATTACTTTTCTTGCAGGCTCTGCCCTCCCTTTTCTGATTTCTTCAGTGACATCATGCACACCTTCGGCTTCCGTCTCTTGGATTTTACTCCGAACGCGGTACCGTGCATGGCCCTTTTCGTGCACCTTTGCGAAGGCTTTGCCGGGGTGCAGCCTAGTACGGCGCTCTTCCGCCACCATTTCTACCCTCGGATCCAGACGGGGGGGGGGGGGGGTGCCATTTCTGGTTGCATCACCTGGATCCCTAGATCCAAGGAGGTGTACCCGGACGGCGCCATGAAGGATAGGTGGGATGAGTGGCGGGGCCGGTTTTGCTGGATTGAAGAGAAGGACCCGCCGGTGTTCTGCAAAGTTCGCCGGGCGCCGCCGGTTCGCGGCAGCGATTGGAGCGATGTTGATGCCGCCGACGGAAAGCTCACAGTTGCCATCACCAGGATTCTCCAGCTTACCCAGGCCGGGCTCACCCTCGAAATGACCAGGGCAGACTTCATCTGCCGCCAGATTGCTCCGTTGTATAACAAGGGGAGGCCAGCCTGGCTCTTCACGAACCCCGCTGTCGGTGTCAAAACCGGCGGATCTCGGGTAGGGTGTCCCGAACTATGCGTCTAGGCGGATGGTAATAGGAGATAAGGGACACGATGTTTTTACCCAGGTTCGGGCCCTCTCGATGGAGGTAATACCCTACTCCTGCTTGATTAATATTGATGATATGGATAGTACAAGAGTAGATCTACCACGAGATCAAGGAGGCTAAACCCTAGAAGCTAGCCTATGGTATGATTGTTGTTCGCCCCACGGACTAAAACCCTCCGGTTTATATAGACACCGGATAGGTTAGGGTTACACAGAGTCGGTTACAATGGTAGGAGATCTACATATCCGTATTGCCAAGCTTGCCTTCCACGCCAAGGAAAGTCCCATCCGGACACCTGCACGAAGTCTTCAATCTTGTATCTTCATAGTCTTGGAGTCCGCCGTGATGATAGTTTGGCTATCCGGACACCCCCTAGTCCAGGACTCCCCACGAACCGAGGCTTCAATGACGACGAGTCCGGCGCGCATATTGTCTTCGGCATTGCGAGGCGGGTTCCTCCTCTGAATTCTTCAGAGAAGGTTTTGAACACAAGGATAGTGTCCCGCTCTGCAAAACAAGTTCCACATACCACCGTAGAGAGAATAACTTTTGCACGGATCTGCTGACGTATTCCACGGCGTGACATCACACCACGGCCAGGCCTTTATATGAATCGTTTTTTACTGTTCCACCTCAACGCGTTTAGCGAGGCGGTTTCCCTGGCACGCCTTATCAAAGCATAGATCGTGCCCCCCTTATTCCGGGATTCCCATCAATACGGACGTGGGTAACCCAACCGTGCCCGTTGGCACGCCTCCTCTATCAAAGGCGAGTCCTAATCGACCACGGGGTGGGCTCTTGGTATTCAACCTCTTTGTAATGAGACCAAGGCCCTCTTCTTTTTACACCCTCTATCGAGTTTGCCTCGCGCTTCGAGTTCCAACACCCAAAGCTTCAGATTTAGGCGCTTCGGACCTTCGACGATGTCCGGCTCCGACCAGCACGACCGATGGATGTCTTCCTCCGTCACAGAAGAAGATGTGCTAAAGCTGCGAGACGCCAGGTATCTAACCGGCGAGATCTCGCATAGGCTGCCTGCTCCAGGGCAGGTCATTCCTACTCCCGAGCCCGGCGAGAACGTGGTGTTCGTGCCTCACTTCCTTCGGGGTTTAGGCTTCCCGACGGATCCCTTTGTGCGGGGGCTCATGTTCTATTATGGGCTCGATTTCCATGACTTGAATCCGGAGTCCATCCTCCATATCTCGTCATTCATTGTCATATGTGAGGCCTTCCTCCATATTACCCCCCACTTTGGATTGTGGCTCAAGACCTTCAAGGTGGAGCCAAATATGATCGAGGGGCAACAAGCAGAGTGCAGAGGGGCGGTCATAAGCAACTGTGATGATGCTCCGTGGCCCGAGGGCTCTTTTCAAGAGGAGCTTGGTTTGTGGCAACGGGAGTGGTTTTATATCACCGCTCCTGTGGGCACCAAATGGGTGGCGCTCCCGCCTTCCGCTCAGTCCACCACAGTGGCTGGCGTCATGGGCCAACAAGGCTCGGCTGGGGCCGCCCAAGGATGTTCCTTTGCTGCAGGGGCCGTATTCGAAACCTCCGAGAAAGAGAGATCAATCTGGTTGCTGTGGCGCAGGTTATGTTGATCCGGCACCTTCTGCCCTGCAAACGTCGCCCCTCCGCCTGTGGGAATTTAATCCGGAGGGACCACGAGCTCTCCAAAATTTTATGGGCACGACGCCCGTGGAGATGTATAAGCTGTTCTTTGGATCACAAGAGAGGTGTCCGGACCTGACTGAGGACGCAGGACTAAGCTGCAATCGCCCAGATACTCAAGTAAGTAGTCCTGTAACCGGACAAGTTGTTCATTTATTTGTCATATATATATATATACGCCCTTTAAAGGAGCCGTTTCTTGAACATGAGTGGATAGCCAAAGCAAAGTTAATAAGGTGTCCGGCTCCCCTCCCGGAGACCACGCAGGATCCCATGCTGACCAAGATGTTGAAGGCCGCACCTTTTGAAGAAGGCGAAGGGGGGAGCGGGGAAGCGACTGCCTCTACGAAGGAGGCTATCGAGGAAGGAGGGATTAAAAGTCCCATCTTTCGAGGGGAGAAGAGGACCGCTTCGGAAGATCCGGAGGTCAAGGCCTCAAAGAGGGAAAGGAATCTTCGTCGGAGAGTCCGCCTTTGGAAGTAACCCAACCGCACTATTTCCCCAAGGGGAACAGCCCTCCAGCGAGCCGTAAGTAAAAAGTAGGGGTCTTGTAAATAAGGAACATCCCTGTATCTATTTCTAAAGATAACCGAAATTGTACCTTGTAGTTCGGATCTCAGCCCTTCTCAGCAGAGCTCGTCTTCGGGGGATCTTCTTCCGGAGATGATGGAGAGCGAAACGCCTCCACCTGTCGCACCCTCATGCGAGGCGGACGACCCTGAGGTGTCGTCGCGGAGGGTTCCCCCAAGTCCGGCGGGGCCGGAAGGTCCGGCGCCAAGTGGTGTGCGGTCGGAGGAGATGAAGGATCTGCTTTCGGGCGGCGGGTTATCTCGTAAGATCACCGTGCTCTAATGGGTACGTTGATTGAAAGGATTGCATCCGCGGAGAGCGGATTGCATGAAGCCGTCGAAGCTTCTTGGCGGGGTTCGAGGTACGCAAAAATGATGTACCTTCTAAAAGTTATGCATATAGAATGCGCCCTGTATAGATAGTAGCCCCTGAGACTCGGTATGTTGTCAAAATTGACAGCGTGCCGAGGATCATCTCAGTTATAACATATCGCCGCTCCTAAACAGGTGCGGGGCGTCCGGTGGCCGGCTGATGAATATGCCGAACTAAAGCGGCAACTTGACGAGGCGGATGCGGACATCGCGCTGGTCAATAAACGGTTTGACGAGTCACAAGGTATGCGACTTCTATGCAGACACGTGGTAAGGGATCTTGACGCCCATGTCTTACTATTTGTATGCTTAATGCAGATGGTGCCGCCGCTGTGGAGGAGCTGCGGGCGGAACTCGCCCGAGCGAAAGAGCAAGCCAGAATTAGTAATGCGGCCGCTTTAAGGGCGGCCGAAGAGCTAAAAGCCGAACGGGCTGCTCACTGCCGAAGCAAGGAGGAAATGGCCGATATGGCTAGAAAGTTGAAGAATACTACCGATCGCTGCGAGGTTCTTGAAAAGGAATGTCAAGCAGAGCAAGAGGGCCTGAAAAAGGCCGCCGCCAAATCCAAGAATGCCCATTCAACTTTGAGAGCTGCCAAGGAGGAGCTGAGTCAGGCCGGGGCAATTGCGGCTGGAAAACCGTTTCTGCTGCGGAGGAAATATACGGATCCAAACTATGCTCAGTTGGACAAGTTGTGGAGTTCGGAGGATGCTTATCTGGACTTGGCGGCGAGCGCCGGACGCGGTTGAGCACTTCCGGGGCCGAAAGGGGCCTGTAAGGAAGAGCTATATTGGTCGCAATTCCATAGTCCGGGCGTCCTCTTCCGTTGACCGATCGGTTGGCCGAATGGTCCGAGCTGAATCGATTATCCGGATTTGCCATGAAGCATATCTTGACTCATTTGTGGCCGGGCGGACCCCAGCCGAAGAGTTATTTTGGTTTAGTGCAGACGTTCCTTGGTGCGGTACCGCGTATTGACGCAATGAAGCGGTCGGCGTGTATTGAGGGAGCGCGGATGGCTCTGGCCCGTGTCAAGACATACTAGGCAGAGATGAAGGCCACCGACGTTGCATCCCGAGATTCGGACAGAAGCCGAGTACCTGCCGAGCACTACTTTGAAGAAGTCCTGCAGGGCGCTCGTTTAATAGAGACACAGTGCTCGAAGGATATTATGTTAAAATGACATGTATGAATTGAGAAAACAAAGTAACAATATGATATAATAGATTTTTATACTTGAGCTTTTAAGTAGTAAACTACTCCCCTGTCGGCCGTTTATGTATATGTATATATAACCTGAAAGATGGCAGTCCTTGGCTTCAGCCCCCACACACATAGTGCGGGGTGTTTGCAAAGAAAGCGCTTTTCACACTTAATCCAACGTCTTGGTCCTGTTAAGGAGGTGGTAGCGTAGCAAACTAGGCAACCGGACTATAATGCTTTATCACTTTCACTTAGCCATAGGAGTTCGAGGGTGGGGCTACTATATAGCCTGGGCACCGTGCACTCACCCGAATTAAAGGTGCGTATGCGCTGACCAAAACCGATCCTTCGTTAATGCGGAGGAATCCTAAACATTCCAAAGGAGTCATCGAGTGGTTGACCAGTCTCTCGCTATATCATGTGATCAGTTTTCGGCTTTCTCTACTAAGGTGCTCGCCCGGCCGAACCGGGGCACAATCGCAGTAGTTCTCCTGGTGCCGCGTTAGCCGATAAAACGGAACGTAAGGCAGCAAAACACAGGAGCCGGGCAACCTAACATTTGACCAAAGACATGATTCAGAGCTGATGCATATAAGGCCTAACTCGAGACGTCGAATACTCCCTAAGGTATTCGGTCTTTATGAAAGTGGGCAGAATAATGCCCTAAGCCCCTGGTGTCAAGGTACGCGCAAAAATTCTGGTGCGGCCAATGCCAAAACGCCAGCCTCCTCCTCGGTTATAGTAAGGAACTGGGGGATGTATATCAACAAGAGACAAGAAAAAGGTTTACGCAGGTCTTAATCTGAAAAGAATCCTTGCAACGGGTCCCTCTTGCGTCTGCGCCTGTGTCTCCGTTGTGCCGTATCCTGGACGGGTGTAGCACATTGTTCATCTGTAAAAGAGAGGAACTTAGTTTAAAAGAAAAAAGGTCGTGCGAAAGATGTACTTTATATTAAATAAACAGAGTACGATTTGAAGAAGTGAAGAAAATTGAGCTTTATTGTCTCTTGCATGCAGCCCCTTGTATGGGGGTAGGCCGCTAGTGGGCGCCGGACTCGTCTAGCCATGTCCGGAGTTGGAATGACCTTATTCAGGTTCTTTGACTAGCGGAGCCGGATAGGTGTGGGGCTGTCAAGGCAGTCTCACATTCTTCCGTGCTCGAGTAACAATTAATACTTCCTTTTAGTGAGATGATGCCGCGTGGACCGGGCATTTTAAGTGTTAGAGATGCATAATGCGGTATTGCGTTAAAGCGGGCGAAAGCTTCGCGTCCCAATAGTGCTTGATGGCTACTTTTGAACGGGGCGACATGGAAGATTAACCTTTCGCGACGGAAGTTGTCGGATGAACCGAACACAACTTCTAGTAGTATGGAGCCCATACAATGGGCATATGGGCCTGTCATTACTCGTTTAAAGGAGGTGTTGCTACGGCGAATTTTGGTTGGGTCTATCCCCATCCTGCGGATTGTGTCCTGATATATCAGGTTTATGTCACTGCCACCATCCATGAGGACTTGTGTAAATTGGAATCCGTCAATTATGGGATCCAATATCAAGGCAGTCCATCCTGCGTTCCGAATACTTTCGGAATAGTCCTGATGGTCGAAGGTGATTGGTTTTGACAACCAGTGTTGGTACTCCGCTAGGGTAGTATGTGCGGCGCGCATTCTAGTGGGCGCCACTCTGTTTCTCCCTTTGATCACGTGAAGTGAGTTTACTGTTTTAACCTCTTGTGGGAAATTCTTTTGTTTTCCGGTGCTCTGCTTGTGGTGCTCGTCATCATCTTCACTTGGTGTGTCGAGCCCCTTGTGTTCGGCGTTGAGTCTGCCGGACTGTTTGAAGACCCAACAATCTCTGTGGGTATGGTTTGCGTGCCTCCGGGAGTACTATGGATTTGACATATCTTGTCCAAGATTTTGTTTAGGTTGGATAGCTCATCGCTATTGTCCTTAAGGGCAGTTTTTATTGTTCTCGCCATGAGCTTTTGAATCCGGCGTTGATCGCCGCTCTTTGGACCATTCCTTTTAATCCGGCGCTGGTCCTTGTTGCGCCGTGGTTTCCCGTTTCCATCCCTGACTTCGGATGTATTTGGGTCGCTGGTGCAGCATCTTGCTAGCCAGCTATCCTCTCCCGCACAAAAGCGGGTCATGAGGCTTGTTAATGCGGCCATTGTTCTTGGCTTTTCTTGGCCGAGGTGTCTGGTGAGCCATTCGTCTTGGATGTTGTGTTTGAAGGCTACTAAGGGTTCGGCGTCCGGACAGTCGACTATTTGGTTCTTTTTAGTAAGGAACCTGTTCCAGAATTTCTGGGCTGACTCTCCGGACTGTTGAGTTATGTGACTTACATCGTCTGCATCCGGAGGGCGGACATAGGTCCCCTGAAAATTTGCCCGAAACGCATCCTCGAGCTCTTCCCAGCTTCCAATGGTGTTTTCGGGGAGGCTTTTAAGCCAATGCCGAGCTGGCCCTTTGAGTTTAAGGGGTAGGTATTTTATGGCGTGGAGATCATCTCCTCTAGACATGTGTATGTGGAGGATGTAATCCTCGATCCGCACTCTGTGGTCTGTTGTTCCGTCGTATGCCTCTATGTTTACGGGTTTGAATCCCGCTGGGAATTCGTGATCCAGCACCTCATCGGTGAAACATAGGGGATGTGCGGCGCCCCTGTATTTGGGTGTGCCGTGATGTTCGGATATTTGGCGTGTTGCATTCCTTTGAAGAGCTTGCTTTCTCGACCCATAGATGGACCTAACTGGGCCATCCTTTTGATGTGAATCTTTACACGGATCGCGTACCGGCTTGTGTGCGGCGCCATTTGCCGCTCTCTTTTTGCTGTGGGGTCGTCCATCCGACCGGGTGGCCTTCTTACTTTTTGATTGTGGGGGCTCTAAGGCCTCCTCGTCAATTCGGCGATAGCTTTCTTTTTGGGTAGCTCTTTGTTCGGTATTTGTCGCCGTATTTTTCTGATGTTGAATACTTTGCTCCATCTCGATCCTGAGTGCATCTTCCGCTGTTTTGAGCTTCCGCTTCTGCTTTTTCAGGCTACGCGCAGTGGCGACGAGCCGTTTCTGGAGGTTATTTTGCTCCAACAGTTTGTCCGGCGTGAGATCGTCCGGACTGTTGTCTTCGCCGGGGACGGGTTGTTCATCCAAGTTGTCTTGTTTGGACGATTGCTCGATTGCTTGTTCGTCGTCCACCGGTTCGCCCTGCTCTATGGCTGGGTCTTTGTTGAGGTGGGACTTGGTTCGGCGCTTACGTTGCCGTTTTGACTGCTTTTCGAGGGATTTATCCTTCGTAGCGTCCCGTTGTTCCTCGTCTTCATTTCCTTTAGGTGTATCCACCATGTATACATCATGGGATGAGGTGGTTGTCCAACATCCTATAGGCGCTGGTTCATGGCTGTCTCCCACATCGTCGTCCATACCGTCGATGTCTTCGGAGTCGAAATCGAGCACGTCGTGTAAGCTTTCGACAGTGGCTACGAAGTGGGTGGTGGGTGGGCGTTTAATTTGTTCGCCGTCCGCATCCCAACCTTCCTGACCATAGTCCGGCCAGGGCTCTCCGGATAAAGAGAGAGACTTTAGTTAATTCAGGATGTCGCCAAAGGGCGAGTGCTGAAAGATGTCCGCGGCAGTGAACTCCATGACCGGCGCCCAATCGGATTCGATTGGCAGGGGCGTGGAGGGTTCGGAGTCCGGAGAGGAGTCCGGCACCCTGGAGTCGAGGTCTTCGCGAAGGACAGGGATGGAGTTTGGCTCAATCACCGTAGAGATTGTAGCCCCCGAGGCGGTGTCCAACCACTCGTCCACGATCGGGGAATCCGGCTCCGGATTAAGGATCGGAGCGGATGCCGGTGCGGCCTCCGTGGCAATCGCTCGCTGCAGAGCTAGATCATGCCCATCGAGACAGGCGGCACGCTTGGCTGCGGCTCGAGTCCGTCAAGATCAAGTCTCCGCGGATATCGGCCGTATAGTTCAAACTTCCAAATCGACATGATGGCCGGGCGTAGCTTTCGATCTGCTCCGGATGGCTGCTTAATTGGCCCGCAGCAAAGCCGCCCGAATACGAAGATCTGTCCGGGAGAAAAGTCTCACCCTGGACCGCGTCGTTGTTGATGATCGAAGGAGCCATCGGGCCTATCGGTGGCGACAGAGGAACTCTCAATGAAAGCACCGATGTCGGTGTCAAAACCGGCGGATCTCGGGTAGGGGTCCCGAATCGTGCGTCTAGGCGGATGGTAACAGGAGACAAGGGACACGATGTTTTTACCCAGGTTCGGGCCCTCTCGATGGAGGTAATACCCTACTCCTGCTTGATTAATATTGATGATATGGGTAGTACAAGAGTAGATCTACCACGAGATCAAGGAGGCTAAACCCTAGAAGCTAGCCTATGGTATGATTGTTGTTCGACCTATGGACTAAAACCCTCCGGTTTATATAGACACCGGATAGGTTAGGGTTACATGAGTCGGTTACAATGGTAGGAGATCTACATATCCGTATTGCCAAGCTTGCCTTCCATGCCAAGGAAAGTCCCATCCGGACACGGGACGAAGTCTTCAATCTTGTATCTTCATAGTCTTGGAGTCCGGCCGTGATGATAGTTCGGCTATCCGGACACCCCCTAGTCCAGGACTCCCTCACCCGCTGACATCATGCGACTCCGCCCAGGCCTTGACCACAACTTTACGGTGATGGCGCACGCCCACTTTTGCCAGCGGCTCTTCCAGCTTGACGTGGGCCATGATGGCGAGGTCGAGCGGACCGGCAAGATTGCGAGGGCCGCCGCGAAGGCCGGCAAGGTCCTCAAGGGGCCGTTGTTTAAGCTGCCAACGGGGGTGGTCCTGTTGTGCAACAACTCGCGTCGGTCCGAGATCATTGCCATGATGCCGGACTGCAATGCGCACGGCCCCGTCCCAAGCTGGAAAGAGCTCAAGGATGCAGAAGTGTAGCAGTTCTTCGACACCCTGCACAAGAGGTATGTTGATGCCGATGCCGAGCGGCTGCTTGTCCAGGATACCTCCCAGGCGGAGCTGGACTACATCACCACCAGGGCGAGGGAGGCGCAGCTTGCCAGGGAGGCCGGCGACAATGGTGGTGTGGAGGACAAGGCCGCGACGGCCACAGAGGAGGAGGAGCTTGCCCGGTGGGCGGCGGCCACCGGGGGGGGGGGGGGGGGCCAGCAGTGCCGGCACCGAGGCTCCACTGGTTGAGGATGTGACCAGCAAGTCATCGTCGGAGGAGGCCGAGACCGCAGACCCAACGCCACCTACGGGGAGGGGGTGAGTCTTGCGGCGGGCTAGTTCTGGTGAGCCGGTTCGGCCCTCCAGGGCTGCGCAGCTGCAGCTGACCTTGGAGGGGTCCCGACCCGAAACGAGGGCCGCGGCGGCGAAGAAGCCGGCGAAGGTCGGTGAAGAAGAAGACGGCCGCTCCTTCTTCATCCAAGCGTGCCCAGACGCCGCCTCCTCCCCCTTCTCTGGTGGGTGTTGACACGGAGGTCACCTTCGACTATGGATCCCTCAGCCCGAGGAGGAAGAGGAAGACGACAGAGGAGGAAGCGGACGTAGAGTAAGCGTCTGGTTCCTTTTTCGTTATCTCTGCCTCCTCACTCTATGTTACTGATCTTGACTTGTTTTCATCTTTGCAGGGATGCGGAGACGCTGGCCCAGAGAGTGAAGAGGGCCAAGGTCTTGGCGGGTGGCCAGCCCCCTGCTGGTGCTTCAAGGGAGCCCTTGGTGGTACTGAGCAGCCCGGACAGCAGCCCCCGGTAAAGCCCCCATCGTAAGTTCCTCATTCTTGTCTCTTCGACATGTGTCAGGGGGGTGACACTTTGGTGCTGACCTTGCCAGGTGTGCAGGAGGGGAGCGGCAGCAGGAGGAGCCACAGGGGGCTACTCCCAACACGCCGCCCCCATCGACCACGCCGCCCCGAGGGGCGTCCCCGGCAAGGGCACCAAGCACCGGGCCCACACACATGGAGGAGGAAGAGAACTTGGGCGCCGGTGGCTTTGCCTCGATGCCAAATGTTGGCAGGGAGGGGACTCCCGTTTCCCAGCTAGGTGCCGGCATCGGTAAGCCCTTCGCCGTTCACCCCTGCCTTTTCTTCTTTCTTGTTCTTGGTCTTGGCTTTGCCTCACCCATGTTGTCGGTGTCAAAACCGGCGGATCTCGGGTAGGGGGTCCCGAACTGTGCGTCTAGGCGGATGGTAACAGGAGACAAGGGACACGATGTTTTTACCCAGGTTTGGGCCCTCTCGATGGAGGTAAAACCCTACTCCTGCTTGATTAATATTGATGATATGGGTAGTACAAGAGTAGATCTACCATGAGATCAGAGAGGCTAAACCCTAGAAGCTAGCTTATGGTATGATTGTTGTTCGTCCTAGGGACTAAAACCCTCCGGTTTATATAGGCACCGAATAGGGTTAGGGTTACACAGAGTCGGTTACAATGGTTGGAGATCTACATATCCGTATCGCCAAGCTTGCCTTCCACGCCAAGGAAAGTCCCATCCGGACACGGGACGAAGTCTTCAATCTTGTATCTTCATAGTCCAGAGTCCGCCAAAGGTCATAGTCCCGCTATCCGGACACCCCTATTCCGGACTCCCTCAAGAGTCTCCCGAACCAGGCTTCAATGACAACGAGTCTGACGCGTAGATTGTCTTCGGCATTGCAAGGCGGGTTCTTCTCCAAATCCCGTGTACCTGTTTGAATAGTGTCCGGCTTCTCATGAATATCACGCTCCTTGGCTTCCACGCCCAATAATGGCCATCTTCCACGTGTTGAACGAATGCGAAAAGCCAGGGTATTTTTACATTTACCCCCTAGCTGCGCAAATGAGCTGTCTATATAAGAGACGAGGATCTAGATCCGAATCACACCATCTTCCCTTTGCGAGCTTTCATCGGAGCGCATCTGACAGAAATCCATTCCATCATGGACAGTCGACGCGGCTCCTCCTCTCGCCCTCCCAGTCCTCAGCCTGGAGATTGGGAGAGATGTCTGTCCCGCCACAAATGAGCTAGTGATGCTCCAAACCAAGGGATTTCTTCCCCTGCCTTCATGCTTCCGGTTCGAGCCGGACTCGCCACCTATAAGGGCGGAAAACAAGCGGAGAGCGTCCCCAGTCCCTCCCAAGGAGAGCGGGTATGCCTTGTCCCTTATTTGATAAGAGGGCTCGGATTTCGAATTCATCCGTTTCTCCGGGGGCTCTTGGAGTTCTATGGCCTCCAGTTGAACAACCTTACGCCTGCCTCCATTCTGCATATTGCGGGCTTCGTGGCCCTTTGCGAGCTGTTTTTGGGCATCGAGGCTCATTTCGCGCTGTGGAAGAGGTTGTTCTGCCTCGTACCCCGTTCTCAGGAGGGGTCGATATATCAAGTGGGCGGAGCTGAGCTATGGCGCATCGCCGGGACCGGATATCTATCCGGAACCCCGAAGAAGGCGTCCGAAGACTGGCCTTTGGAATGGTTTTATATACAAGATGTCCCCCTGCCGGACCCTGTTCGGATCGGCCTCCCGGAGTTCAGTAATGCTCCTTTGAAGAAACGCCTAAGCTGGCATCCACGGAGCCCTCAGAGGGGAAATGACAGGGATGTCCTTTACTTGATGAGCCGAATAAGGTTGTTGGCTCATTCCGGACTGACCATGATCGGAGTCATGGCCACATGCATTATGCGGGGGGTGCAGCCGCTTCAGTATAGAGGCCACCCGATGTGGGATTTCAATGGGGAGGATGATGCCACCCGCTGCGGCCGTAAGGGGCCGAGATCGGTTGCTGTTCTGACGAAGGCCTTGTCCGCATTATACAAGGGAGAAGAGGAGGATTTCCTCTGTGTCAATCCACGTATGGATTTTCTATGTACAATCCTCCAAGCCGGGTAAGCGGACACTTCTTTACGCCCATCCGCTCCATATTCCCATAGTTAAGTACCTTATCTTGTGATTTTGACGCAGGAATTGCGCCGCCGTAAAGGATATAAACAGCCCACCTCCACAACCCGAGGATCCGAACGGTCCTCGATCCGCCTCCCCAGAGGATCCGGACATATCCGTGGAGCTGATCGATGGGGTATTTTACCAACTGAGCATCGATAATGCCTTGGTTGCCATTACGGCCGATTACCCCGGAATATTTCCAGCCTCACAGGTAATTGAGACCGAAGTCCCAATACCTTAGAAATGATCCCTCCGTGCTTATCTTTGACCACCGTATATCAATGGTGTTTTGCAGGGGGAGCCCTTGAGGCGGAAGGCCGAACCTGCGGTGGCTAGCCAACAAGGGGCAGCAAGGCCCAGCAGGATGAAAAGAAGTGAGGTCCGGATTGAGACGCCGGCGCCACGGTATGGCATGCCGCCTTATTCCCAGGTTTTATTCCCGGAAGGTATACTAACGCTCGTGCTCTCTTCAGAAGAAGAGCGCCACGGACTATATCCGGAGAGGCTGCCAATCGAGCCTCCACCAGTCAGGCTCCAAAGGCAGGTCCAGAAGCGGAGGCGAACACGAGGTGTGCGTCGGACGCTCCTCCGACAGAGGATGCCGACGGACTATCTGCTACCAATTCCAAGGTGGAGAGTGCCATGAATCACAGGCGTCGCCGGACTGTTCTTCGTGACGCATGTTTCTCCCAAGAGGTATTGGATGCCTTTGATTCTGGAGATGCGCACCTCCGTGCCGCTCAAAATGGTCTAGCCAGAGCCACGGAGCAGTATGTGAAAGACATACGGGTGAGAAAATTTGATGGTTATATATACCAGTAGCCCCCGAGACTTGAAATAGTTAGAATAACTGATTTAAGGATCATTTGTTATGCAGGATCTTACAAAAAAGAATACCCAACTGTCTAGGAGCTGGAAGAGTGCAAAGCCCAACTTGAGGCCGCACTAGCCGCTGCAGGGGAGGCCAAGGAGACCCCCTCTGGTAATATACGCTTCGAAAGATAAGTATGTTGTGAAGTGCTGCATGTGTATAGATCTGACACGCTAAAAAGCTTCACATTTGTCTAAATTTTGTGGGCACTTTGCTTTTGTCTCTATCACAGAAGCCCACCAAAGTTGATGAAGCATTTCTGGAGCCTGAGTGGATTCAAGCAATGCAAGAGGAATTACATCAACTCGAGCTCAGCATTGTGTGGGAACTTGTCAAGCGACCAGATCCTCGCCAGCACAACATCATAGGTACCAAGTGGATCTGCCACAACAAGCAAGACGAAATGGCCTAGTGGTGAGGAATAAGGCTCGTCTTGTAGCTCAGGGCTACACACAGGTTGAAGGAACTGATTTTGATGAAACTTTTGCACCTGTTGCTAGACTTGAAGCTATTCACATATTTCTTTCTTATGCTAACCATCATAATATCATCCTATATCAAATGGATGTGAAAAGTGCATTCCTCAATGGTAAGCTTGAGGAACAAGAATATGTTGCTCAACCCCAGGTTTTTAAGATTCTAAGCATCCCGAGAAAGTCTTCAGACTCAACAAGGCCCTCTATGGCCTCAAGCAGTCCCCACAGGCGTGGTATGTGTCGGTGTCAAAACCGGCGGATCTCGGGTAGGGGGTCCCGAACTATGCATCAAAGGTCGCTGGTAATAGGAGACGGGGGACACAATGTTTACCCAGGTTCGGGCCCTCTCTATGGAGGTAATACCCTACTTCCTGCTTGATTGATCTTGATGAATATGAGTATTACAAGAGTTGATCTACCACGAGATCGTAATGGCTAAAACCCTAGAAGTCTAGCCTGTATGACTCTATATGTTTCCGGACTAAGCCCTCCGGTTTATATAAACACCGAAGGGGACTAGGGTTGTACAAAGTTGGTTATAGAGAAAGGAATCTTCATGTGCGGTCGCCAAGCTTGCCTTCCACGCCAAGGAGAGTCCTATCCAGGCACGGGAGAAAGTCTTTGGTCTTGTATCTTCACAACCCATTAGTCCGGCCCATGGCCAATAGGTCAGACGCCCGAGGACCCCTTAGTCCAGGACTCCCTCAGTAGCCCCTGAACCAGGCTTCAATGAAGAGGTGTCCGGCGCGCAGATTGTCTTCGGCATTGCAAGGCGGGTTCTCCTTCCCAAATACTCCAAGATAGTCTTCGGACGCAACGAACGTGTCCAGATCCGCAACACAAGTACCACACACACATCCATAGAGAGTATAATATTTCACGAGTCCCATCCACCGACAACTTTTCGCAAGATGACATCACGCCTGCCCGGTCATTATTTCGAACCGTTTTCGTCCGCCGTTCCGCATTTCGAGATGCGGTTTCCATTGGCACGTCTTGTCAAAGCAGAGATCGTGTCCCCTTATTACATGATTCTCACCAATACGGGCGTGGGTAACCCAACCGTGCCGTTTACACAACCCTTGGGAATAGGCGAGTTTTAAGGCTAGTGGGGAGGCGTTCAATATTCACTACCTTTATAAGGAGATAAGGATTCCCCTTCTTCACCCACGCCTTCTTTCTTCCTCTGCCCTTCCATTCCCGAGATCTAGCGCCCAAGTTCTCGTCCTTTCCACGCCGAGAAAGCTCTCAACCATGTTCGGATCCGAAGGTCAAGGCAAGTGGATGGCCTCTTCCGTCACGGCGAAGGACATCGCCGAGCTTCGGGGGGGGGGGGGGGGGGGGTATCTGGCGAAGGAGATCACCCACCGGCTTCCGGCCAATGGACAAGTCGTCCCTACACCAAAACCCAATGAGAGGGTGGTGTTCCTCCCTCTTTTCGTCCGCGGGCTTGGGTTTCCACTCCACCCTTTTGTCCACGGGCTGATATTCTATTACGGGCTAGATTTCCATGATCTAGCCCCGAACTCCTTCCTCAACATCTCGGCATTCATTGTTGTGTGCGAGGCTTTCCTCCACATCCAGCCCCACTCGGACTGTGGCTCAAAATCTTCAACGTGAAGCCAAAGGTGGTGAATGGCCAACACGCGGAGTGCGGAGGAGCCATGGTGAGCAAGATGCCCAACGTCACATGGCCCAAAGGCACACTTGTGGAGACGTTCAAGGAGTGGCAGAAGCTGTGGTTTTATATCACAGAGCCCCGCGACACCACCTGGGCCACGGCTCCCGAATTTAGGTTTGGGGCTCCAATGCGGTTGACCTCCTGGATGGAGAAGAGCCCGAATTGGTCTTCATCAGATGAGCTGATGGCACTGCAAATGCGCATCCAAAGCATGGTGGACAAAAACATCAAGCTCGTCGACGCGACCCAGATTATGCTGGTTCGCCAGATCCTCCCCTGCCAAAGCCGAACTTCCTCTCTATGGGAATTCGATCCGAAGAAGCACCAGACCTTGGTGAGGCTCTTCGGCACCACTCACGAAGACGCCTGGAAGCTGCTCTTCAAGGGCGACGAGAAGCCGCCGGCCATAGACTTGGATCGTGGGCACGATCTTACCCACCCCGCCAGCGCGCTAAATCCTTCACATCTCAAGGCGTACTCTGTACCTGCTTGTCCAAGGAGAGTAACTGAGCTTTGCTATTTTATCATTTCAGGAATGGACGGAGAAAGCGGAGCGAATTCACTGTTTGGCTCCGCTGCCCGAAGAACCAGGCATCCCGCTCCTGGCGAAGATCTTTGGTCCGGCCCTATCACCACGGAGAAGAAGGCCAAGAAGAATGCCATAGGGGGCCGGGGTGGCCCCCATCGCAAGGGCACTTCGGACGTGATGTCCGAAGACAAGACTCATTCCTCTACCGCTGAAGATGACAATGAGTAGGAGGAGGAAAGCAACCCTCCCCCTGATGGGGGAATGAAGAAGAGGGAGGCCTCCACAAATCTGGAGGCGGAGGCGCCCAAGAAGGGGAAATGCTCCCTCACGGATAAAACCGCGTAGGACGTCGACAACAGTCTAGAGCGACCCCACCGGAACAAGCCCCTGGCCGCGTCGTAAGTATTGACAGACTCGTACCCGCCCGTGTATCCGGCCTTTCCTCATTATATTAACATGGTTAATTATGCTATTGCAGTCCGGCCCACGACAGCTCCCAGCGATCCTCATCAAGGGGTTCGTTGGATTCAAAGGCAATGGCCAGTGAGTCATAGCCGGCCGCTCACTCTCCCAAGGCCAAGGGCGACGCTGAGGTGCTATCCCGAAGGACTTCCCCAGGCCAGGGAGAGTCTCAGGAGGCTGTCAGGGTAGCGCCAGAGTGAGAGAGCTCGGCTACCGGACATATGGGGGAGCAGTCCCCCATGGATACTGGCGATGGGGGCCATGCTCAATTCGCTCCCAGCCGAATATGTTGCCGGAGACCTATACGACTCCGGAGTTCAGCCAGCAACCTCCTTCGAAAGAAGGGGGTGTGCCTATTCCTCCGGTGACCTCTGTCCAACCAGGGGCATCGGACAATCTTCTGGAAGCGCTGCGAGGTGCTTCCATCATGGAGGAACACCGTATCCTTATGGGTACGGTGATTGAGAAGGTTCAGTCCGTCAAGAGCGGACTGACCGAAGCTTGCAGCAGCCTGCTGACAGGTTTTGAGGTAAGCGACGCAAAGGAGAAAATCCCCATATGGACAGTAGCCCCTGAGACACTGTCCGGTGTTCGGAAAGCAAGACCGGACAGAGGATCAATTCATTTTTGTAGGAAACTAACTAAAATTTTCTTGTATGAATGAGCAGGCGTCGTTACTGGCCGCGACCTCACACGCTGCCGAAGTCCCCGGACTAAAGCTGAGACTGGAGCGGGCCGAGGAGGATCTCGGACAAGCGAGGAAGCAGCTGGAATACCAGCTAGGTATGTAATGACCCGCCGTGTATTCGGAAAGAACAAATGATATGTATTGACCATAGTGTGATAATATGTGCAGGAGCGATGACCGAGGTCGAGGCCCTTAAAAAGGGCCTGGCCGAAGCCGAGGAGAAAGCTGCCAAGGAGCAAGCCGCCCGTAAGAAGCTCAAGGCCCGGGTCAACGAGGTCTAGCAAGAGCTCCAGGACGCTGTGAAGTAATGTGATACCTTGGAGTCTGATATCTCGGCTCGAGAGGCCGAACTCGCCAAGGCTCGCCAAAGCGCCGAAGAGGCCCGGGTTGAGGCCCAGGGCGCCCTCCAAGAGATCCAGGAGGCCAAGAAGATTGCGGCGGGTAAGGCATTTAATATGCAAAGTAAGTATGTGAAGAAGAAGTATGTCTTACTAACCTGGATTCGGAGTTCTCCAGGGGCGTTTGCGGACCTGCCGCGCAGTGTGTCAGACGCTGCGGAGTTCTTCTGGGCCAAAGAGGGGAGCTCAATGGAGAGCTGTTATGGTCGCAATACCTTGCACCAGAGCATCCAGTGCCCTTCACCGATCAGCTGAAACGGCTGGTCGAGCTGCATAGGGTGGCCGAGTTGGCCATGAAGGATTTAATAATCCGGCTGTGGCCCACCGAAGCTATACTCAACAGCTACTTCGGCCTCGTGAAGCATCTGGTGAACGCCTGTCCTTGGCTGGACGTCATCAAGCAATCGGTCTGCATCGAGGGAGCGCAGATGGCCTTCGCACGAGTCAAGGCGTGGTGGGCGAAGGTGGACGCCAAGCTTGTGACCGAGGGGCCGCCCGAGGGCAAGGAGCACCGCACACCCGAGTGGCATTTTGGAGACGTCCTGGAGGGGTATCGCATTGTAGCAACGCAATGCGCGAAAGACATTATCTTTGAATGAATACATTCAAGTTGTCTCTGCCATGTATGATGAAACAAAGTTGTAATGTAATATAATTTATGTTATGTTTAAATAATTTTACCTCTGATGCGGCCGTTTTGTATGAAATCTGAGAGTTGGCCAGTCGTCGGCTTCTGTCCCCACGTAGGTAGTACGGGGGTGTTCGGGATGGAATCTAAACACTCTTGATCCAATTGTTTGGTCATTGAAGGAGGTGTTTAGTGCAACGAACCAGGCAATCAGATTATGCGGCTTTAGCACTCTCACTTAGCCATAGGAGTTTGACAAAAAGAATGTGGGCACAGCCCCTAGTGTCCGAACTAGAATGCTGTAAGCACCTGATCGGGTAAGTACCGATCTCTCGCGTGATGCGAAAAAAAATCTCCAATGATTTGAGACCTCCGAAGAGCTGACCGGCTCTCGCCGCATCATGACAGTCAGTTTTTGGCTTTCTCTACTGAGGTGCTGCATCGGGTAAACCAGGGAACAATCGCAGTAGTTCTCCCTTTACTACCTTAGCCGATAAAGCGAAACGTAAGATAGCAAGCACAGGAGCCGGGCAACCCAACTATTGACCAAAGACATGATTCGGAGCCAATGCATATAATGCTAAATTCAGGGTGCCCAACTATACTGTAGGAAGGTGTTCGTACTTTTGTTGCCATAGAGCGGGGCATTATGAAGCCCCTGGCAAATTGAAACGTACCGCAGTGCATGGGTGCTATCTGATAAGCTTATTAATATTAAAAAAGGAAAACAGAAAAGGAGCAAAAGCGATAAGCAAGGGGCCTAAAATTTGGGCCGTGAACTGTTTCCATTATGATTTGATTAATACGTCAAAGCGCATTGATAAAAATAGTGCGATAAGCAACATGCTATTTAACATGCCATCACCAAGGGAGAGATGTGTGTGGGCCCTGAAAACAGGTAGAGTGGTCGTTAAAGAGACCACCTAGAAATTCCCCTCTACGTCCAGGCTGACTACCATCTTGGTGTATTTGTCTTTCGAAAGGAACTGCGATCAAGCCATTAGGGGAAACCTGTGAAAAGGAACCTGAAAAGGAAAAAGGAAACAATGAAAGTAAATGTGTCCAGGAGCGGTCAAGCTGTATTGTGGATCACAAGGTAGGTATGCTTCCGTCTGTGCCCATGGTATTTTGAGTGTGTAGTTATGTACGCGCGATACCAATGCCACCACTTGATCGGGACTGGGACGGAGGCCAAATTGCTAGTCGAGCTCCTGACGCGCCGAGCTGTCCTCTGCAGAATAGTTCGTACCCTCTTAACGGTGTCCGGGGACCAAATTGAATCGAGCAAATGCGGTTCATCCGAGCAGTGCATGGTAGCCACTACGAAAAGGGACAATATCAAAGATTAATTCTTCGCTTCGGAAGTTGTCCGGAGATCCGAAGACAACCTCTAGCATAATTGAGCCCGTACAACGGGCCTCTATGCCTGGTATGACTCCTTTAAAGGTAGTCTTCGTGGGCTTGGTCCGTGATGAGTTAATGCCCGTTTTACGCACTGTATCCTCATAGAGCAGGTTCATGCTGCTGCGGCCGTCCATAAGGACTCACGTCAGGTGGAATCCGTCTATTATTGGGTCAAGGACCAATGCGGCTGAACCGCCATGACGGATACTGGTCGGATGATCCCGTCGATCAAAAGTGATCGGGCATGACGACCATGGTTTAAATTTTGGGGCGATCGCTCTATCGCATAGACGCCCCCGAAGGCCAAGGCTGCGCTCCCTCTTGGGGATGTGTGTAGCATATATCATGTTCACCATTTTGACTTGGGGGGGGGAACTTATTTTGTCCCCCTGTGTTCAGTTGCCGGGGCTCCTCTACATCGTCCTTGCTTTGCGATCCCTTTTCTTTGTTCTCGGCATTTAACTTGCCGGCCTACATGAAAACCCAACAATTTCTGCTGGTATGATTGGCTGGTTTGTCTGGGGTGCCATGGATCTGGCATAGACAGTGGAGTATGCGGTCCAGGCTGGATGGTCCCTGATTGTTTCTTTTATATGGCTTCTTCCGCTGACCGGACTTGGAGCCACTGAATCCGGCGTTGACTGTCGTGTGATCGGCGTTGTCGCCATTGCTTCGGCGTTTGTGTCTACTGCATCGGAGCTTGCTGTTGCTATTTTTGACCTCGGGGGTTCCCGTTTCACTTTCTGTGTTTTTGCTACGGGCCAGCCAGCTATCCTCACCCGCACAAAAGCGGGTCATGAGTGCCGTGAGGGCTGCCATGGACTTTGGCTTTTCCTGGCCGAGGTGGCGGGCGAGCCATTCATCACGGATGCTATGTTTAAAGGCTGCTAGGGCTTCCGCATCTGGACAGTCGACGATCTGGTTCTTTTTAGTTAGGAACCTAGTCAAGAATTTCCTGGCTGACTCGCCGGGCTGTTGGACTATGTGACTTAAGTCATCGGCGTCTGGTGGCCGGACATATTGATATGTCTACAACGTATCTATAATTTATGAAGTATTCATGCTATTATATTATCTGTTTTGGATGTTTATAGGCATTATTAAACACTTTATATTATTTTTGGGACTAACCTATTAACTGGAGGCCCAGCCCAAATTGCTGTTTTCTTGCCTATTTCAGTGTTTCGAAGAAAACATATATCTAACGGAGTCCAAATGGAATGAAACCTTCGGGGGAGTTATTTTTGGAACGGAAGCAATCCATGAGACTTGGAGTAGACATCAAGGAAGCTTCGAGGAAGCCACGAGGCAGGGAGGCGCGCCCTACCCCCTGGGCACGCCCCCACCCTCGTGAGCCCCTCATGGCTCCCCTGACCGACTTCTTTCGCCTATATATGTCCATACACACTAAAAACATCGAGGAACACAATAAATCGGAGTTCCGCCGCAAGCCTCTATAGCCACCAAAACCAATCGGGACCACCTGCTCGCACCTGCCGGAGGGGGGATCCCTCACCGGTGGCCATCTTCATCATCCCGACGATCTCCATGACGAGGAGGGAGTAGTTCACCCTCGGGGTTGAGGGTATGTACCAGTAGCTATGTGTTTGATCTCTCTCTCTCTCTCGTGTTCTTGAGGTGGTATGATCTAGATATATTGTGAGCTTTGCTATTATAGTTGGATCTTATGATGTTTCTTCCCCTCTACTCTCTTGTAATGGATTAAGTTTTCCCTTTGAAGTTATCTTATCAGATTAAGTCTTTAAGGATTTGAGAACACTTTATGTATGTCTTGCATGTGTGTATCTGTGGTGACAATGGGATATCACATGATCTACTTATGTATGTTTTGGTGATAAACTTGCGGGTTTCGTTTGTGAACTTTTGCATAGGGGTTGGCACCCATTTTCATCTTGACTCTCCGGTAGAAACTTTTGGGCACTCTTTGAAGTACTCTGTGTTGTTTGAATAGATGAATCTGAGATTGTGTGATGCATATCGTATAATCATACCCATGGATACTTGAGGTGACATTGGAGTATCTAGGTGACATTAGGGTTTTGGTTGATTTGTGTCTTAAGGTGTTATTCTAGTACGAACTCTATGATAGATCGAACGGAAAGAATAGCTTCATGTTATTTTACTACGGACTCTTGAATAGATCGATCAGAAATGATAACTTTGTAGTGGTTTTGTACCCTACCATAATCTCTTCGTTTGTTCTCCGCTATTAGTGATTTTGGAGCAACTCTTTGTTGCATGTTGAGGGATAGTTATATGATCCAATTATGTTATTATTGTTGAGAGAACTTGCACTAGTGAAAGTATGAACCTTAGGCCTTGTTTCCTAGCATTGCAATACCGTTTATGATCACTTTTATCATTAGTTACCTTGCTATTTTTATATTTTCAGATCACAAAAACCTATATCTACCATCCATATTGCACTTGTATCACCATCTCTTCGCTGAACTAGTGCGCCTATACAATTTACCATTGTATTGGGTGTGTTGGGGACACAAGAGACTCTTTGTTATTTGGTTGTAGGGTTGTTTGAGAGAGACCATCTTCAACCTACCCTCCCATGGACTGATAAACCTTAGGTCATCGACTTGAGGGAAATTTTCTACTGTCCTACAAACCTCTGCACTTGGAGGCCCAACAACGTCTACAAGAAGAAGGTTGAGTTGTAGACATCAAGCTCTTCTCTGGCGCCGTTGCCGTGGAGGTTAGCGCTTGAAGGTATATCTTTAGATCTTGCAATCGAATCTTTTAGTTTCTTGTTTTATCACTAGTCTGGTCTATAAAAGAAAACTACAAAAAATGGAATTAAGATTGCCTCATATGCTTCATCTTTTTAATGTCTTCCGTGAAAATAAGGATTCTGAGAATTGTGCTCAAGTGCTAGAAGAAGAATGCATTAGAATTTTTGGCACTAAATATTTGAATGTTGAGCATGATTGCAATGTTGTTAGTACGAATTCCTTAAATATCCATGATGCTAATGATATGCAAAGCCACAAGCTTGGGGAAGCTATGTTTGATGAAGATGATATTTTTTGTCCCCCAAGTTTTGATGAGCAAATTTACTATGATGAAAGCATGCCTCCTATTTCTGATGATTATATTGATGAAAGTGGATTTGGAGAGGTCATGACTTTATTTAGTGATGAATCTACTATTTCGGAAGAGGTTTCAATTGATTATGAGAACAAAGTTGCTATCTATGATGATTATTGTGATGACTTGTATGATATTAAGAATAATGATATCCATGAAACTTGTCATCATGATTTTAACTTTCAATTGGATTATGCCTCACATGATAGTTATTTTGTTGAGTTTGCTCCCACTACTATTCATGAGAAGAAATTTGCTTATGTGGAGAGTAATAAAAATTATATGCTTGTAGATCATGAAAAGAATGCTTTATGTGATGGTTATATTGTTTAAATTATTCATGATGCTACTGAAAATTATTATGAGGGAGGAATATATGCTTGTAGGAACTGCAATAATAACAAGTTTCCTCTCTATGTGCTTAAAGTTTTAAAGTTATGCTTGTTTTGCCTTCCTATGCTAGTTGATTATTGTTCCCATAAATTGTTTGTTCACAAAATCCCTATGCATAGGAAGTGGGTTAGACTTAAATGTGCTAGTAATATTCTTCATGATGCTCTCTTTATGTTTCAATTCTTATCTTTTATGCGAGCATCATTGAAATGATCATGCCTAGCTAGGGGCGTTAAACGTTAGCGCTTGTTGGGAGGCAACCCAATTTTATTTCTGTTCTTTGCTTTTGCTCCTGTTTAGTAATAAATAAATCATATAGCCTCTGGTTAGATGTGGTTTTATGTTCTAATTAGTGTTTGTGCCAAGTAAGACCTATAGGATCTTCTTGGATGATGATTATTTGATCTTGTTGAAAAAGACAGAAACTTTCTGCTCATGAAAAAAATTGTTAAAAATCACCAGAAAGTGATTAAATACTGATCACAATTGCAGTAGATCAATAATCAAATTATCTAGGTCGTCCTATTTTGGCAGATTTTTCTGAGTTCCAGAAGTTTACGTTTGATACAGATTACTACAGACTGTTCTGTTTTTGACAGATTCTGTTTTCATCGTGTTGTTTGCTTATTTTGATGAATCTATGAGTATTATTGAGGGTATGAGCCATAGAGAAGTTGGAATACAGCAGATATTACACCAATATGAATTTAGAATGAGTTCACAACAGTACCTAAGTGGTGATTTATTTTCTTATACTAACGGAGCTTACGAGTTTTTACATTAAGTTTTGTGTTGTGAAGTTTTCATGTTTTGGGTAAAGATTCAATGGACCATGGAATAAGGAGTGGCAGAGCCTAAGCTTGGGGATGCCCAAGGCACCCCAAGGTAATATTCAAGGACAACCAAGAGCCTAAGCTTGGGGATGCCCCGGATGGCATCCCCTCTTTCGTCTTCGTTCATCGGTAACTTTACTTGGAGCTATATTTTTATTCACCACATGATATGTTTTTTGCTTGGAGTGTCAATTTATTTTGTTAGGATTTTCTTTCTTTTATTTATAATAATGTTTTGCATCTCTATTTTCCATAAAAATGTCAAGGATAGCCTTTACCTTGCTTATTTTGCAAATATACATGTTGTTGTTTCAAAACAGAAAGTTTACCGCTGTTGAAAACATTCCCTAGAAAAGTCAGAATGTGATAAAATGTTGAAACCTTTTGCATAATAAGATCTGATAAATTTACTACAGTGGGAATTTTCTTTCATAATTTTTGGAGCTAGGGAAGTATTGATACTCTTGCATTCTTTACAGACTGTACTGGTTTGGCAGATTGCTGTTATGTTTGCATTGTTTGCATATGTTTGCTTGTTTAATGATTCTATTTTATGATCGGACTATTAAATATCCAGAGAAATTTAGTATGCCATGTTGAATAATAATTTTTGTGATTTGCTACAGTAGAGAATGATAAGGTTTTTGCATTGGTTTATACTAATTTATCTCAGGAGTTCTTGTTGAGTTTGGTGTGGAAGAATCTTTCGAGATTTAGGAAACCGTGATATGAGAGGAATTAAGGAGACACAAAAGCTCAAGCTTGGGGATGCCCAAGGCACACCAAGATAATATTTCAAGAAGTCTCAAGCATCTAAGCTTGGGGATGCCCCGGTAGGCATCCCACCTTTCTTCTTGAACAATTATCGGTTAGTATCGGTTGAGCCTAAGTTTTTGCATCTTCACATGATGTTTGCTATTCTTAGAATGTCATTTTATTTTGTTTTGCTTGCTGTTTGAATAAAATATCAAGATCTGAAATTATTAAATGGGAGAGTCTTCACATAGCTAAATAATTATTCAACTACCCATTGATCTTCACTTATATCTTCTTCGAGTAGTTTGGCATTTACTTGTGTGCTTCACTTATATCCTATGAGTAAATGGTTGAATGATTTGAATATCATAAATCTGAAATTATATATGTTTCATACTCTTATCCCATGGGGAGTAATGACTTCACATATAAGAAGTAGAGGTGGTAAATTTATCGAAGGTTAGCAAACATTGTATTGGTCACTTGAACAATTCATGAAAGAATATTGAAGGAAGAGAGATTTCACATATAAATATACTATCTTGGACATCTTCTATG
Organism: Aegilops bicornis; assembly: GCA_021605145.1. Classification (NCBI taxonomy): domain Eukaryota; kingdom Viridiplantae; phylum Streptophyta; class Magnoliopsida; order Poales; family Poaceae; genus Aegilops; species Aegilops bicornis. The sequence goes on from CM038671.1 coordinate 286,711,232, forward strand.
ATTGTGAGAACCATTAATTATTTTCAAACCTGAGCAAATTAGTTGAAGTTGGACAAGGAAGACAACATAATGAGTTATGCTTGGGTATATTTGTATAGAAGTTATATTGTTATGGATCCACTAACATGTGGTGCTTGCTATTTAGAATCCTTTGCTAGCCAAATTATCTGTACTAAGTGGGAATACTGCTTGTGCATCCAAATTCCTTGAACCAAGTTTCTTCCATGAGTGTCCACCATATCTACCTATATGCAGTATTTACCTGCCGTTCCAAGTAAATTTGCATGTGCCAAACTCTAAAGCTTCAAATAATAATCTGTTTTGTATGCCCAAATCTCTCATGTAGCGACTAGGGGCTGTCAGTATCTTCCATGCTAGGTGGGTTATTCTCACGATGAGTGGACTCCGCTCATCATTCACGAAAAAATGGCTGTTAACTGGGATGCCCAGTGCTATGATCAAAAGATCAAAAACAAGTTCGCAAATAATTTAAAAAAACTCCCCCACGATTGTTGAAAGTTGGACGACACCCATTGTTTCGGACAAGCCGTGGAGTGTGATTGTTGGTGGAGGGGGAGTAAAATCTTTACCTTTCTGTTTGGGAACTGCCTATAATGTATCTAGTATGGTAGATATTGGGAACTCTTGGTCGTTATGTTGACAATGAAAGCATACCTCTCAAAATTATTTTCATCTCTGTTTTTGCTTCGAGCTCTGGGACCTCTGCAAATCTCTGCTTCCCTCTGCGAAGGGCCTATCTTTTACTTTTATGCAAGAGTCAGTAGTATTCCTTCTCATTCCAACCTACTCTTTAGTTGGCAAGCATCATGTGGTGGAGAAAGATCTAGGCATATATGGCCATTCAAATATATTTGATCATGAATTATTATTGTTGACAATTATCTATATGATAAATAAGTTAGGAGGCGAAACATTAAGCCCCTATCTTTCGATGGGTGCTATTTGTTCTAAAAATATGCTTTGAGTGGTAGCAATCATGGAAGACTATATGATAGTTGAGTATGTGGGATTTGCTAAATCAAATCTCTTACATAGAACCTTCCTGAAAATAAGATGAATTGCAATTGTTTGATGACTGAGAACTGTTTGTTAGTTTTCAAGAAAGTTTATGATCTATGCTTTAACATGTGAATAGCATGTTACTTAATCATGAAGAGTTTCACGAGATGAGCTACCGTTATGACATATGATGATGCTAGAAAAGGTGATTGAAATTATCACTGATCAAACTTGTGCACCTGTTAGCATTCACACTTCATAAATTATTTCTTTTATCATTTACCTACTCGAGGGCGAGAAGGAATTAAGCTTAGATGCTGATACGTCTCCAACGTATCTATAATTTATGAAGTATTCATGCTATTATATTATCTGTTTTGGATGTTTATGGGATTTATTAAACACTTCTATATTATTTTTGAGACTAACCTATTAACCGGAGGCCCAGCCCAAATTGCTGTTTTCTTGCCTATTTCAGTGTTTCGAAGAAAAGGAATATCAAACGGAGTCCAAACGGAATGAAACCTTCGGGAGAGTTATTTTTGGAACGGAAGCAATCCAGGAGACTTGGAGTAGACGTCAGGGAAGCTTTGAGGAAGCCAGGAGGCAGGGAGGCGCGCCCTACCCCCTGGGCGCGCCCCCACCCTCGTGGGCCCCTCGTGGCTCCCCTAACCGACTTCTTTCGCCTAAATATGTCCATATACCCTAAAACATCAAGGAACACAATAGATCGGGAGTTCCGCCGCATAAGCCTCTCAGAGCCACCAAAACCAATCGGGACCTCGTTAAGACTCACCGGAGGGGGGATCCCTCACTGGTGGCCATATTCATCATCCCGCCGATCCATGACGAGGAGGGAGTAGTTCACCCTCGGGGTTGAGGGTATGTACAAGTAGCTATGTGTTTGATCTCTCTCTCTCTCTCTCTCTCGTGTTCTTGAGGTGGTACGATCTTGATGTATCGCGAGCTTTGCTATTATAGTTGGATCTTATGATGTTTCTCCCCCTCTACTCTCTTGTAATGGATTGAGTTTTCCCTTTGAAATTATCTTATCGGATTGAGTCTTTAAGGATTTGAGAACACTTTATGTATGTCTTGCATGTGCGTATCTGTGGTGACAATGGGATATCACGTGATCTACTTGATGTATGTTTTGGTGATCAACTTGCGGGTTCCGTTTGTGAACTTATGCATAGGGGTTGGCACACGTTTTCGTCTTGACTCTCCGGTAGAAACTTTGGGGCACTCTTTGAAGTACTTTGTGTTGGTTGAATAGATGAATCTGAGATTGTGTGATGCATATCGTATAATCATACCCAAGGGTACTTGAGGTGACATTGGAGTATCTAGGTGACATTAGGGTTTTAGTTGATTTGTGTCTTAGGGTGTTATTCTAGTACGAACTCCATGATAGATCGAACGGAAAGAATAGCTTCATGTTATTTTACTACGGACTCTTGAATAGATCGATCAGAAAGGATAACTTTGAGGTGGTTTCATACCCAACCACAATCTCTTCGTTTGTTCTCCGTTATTAGTGATTTTGGAGTGACTCTTTGTTGTATGTTGAGGGATAGTTATATGATCCAATTATGTTATTATTGTTGAGAGAACTTGCACCAGTGAAAGTATGAACCTTAGGCCTTGTTTCCTAGCATTGCAATACCGTTTACGCTCACTTTTATCATTAGTTACCTTGCTGTTTTTATATTTTCAGATTACAAAAACCTATATCTACCATCCATATTGCACTTGTATCACCATCTCTTCGCCGAACTAGTGCGCCTATACAATTTACCATTGTATTGGGTGTGTTGGGGACACAAGAGACTCTTTGTTATTTGGTTGTAGGGTTGTTTGAGAGAGACCATCTTCAACCTACGCCTCCCACGGACTGATAAACCTTAGGTCATCCACTTGAGGGAAATTTTCTACTGTCCTACAAACCTCTGCACTTGGAGGCCCAACAACGTCTACAAGAAGAAGGTTGCATAGTAGACATCACATATGTACCTTGAAGGTTTTCGAGGAAGGCTTCTTCCAAGGCCTCCCAGCTGCCAATAGAATTTTCGGGCTGACTGGTTAATCAGTGCTAAGCTGGCCCTTTGAGTTTTAGTGGGAGGTATTTGATGGCGTGAAGATCATCTCCGTGGGACATATGGATGTGGAGAATAAAATCCTCGATCCATACCGTAGGATTGGTTGTTCCATCGTATGATTCGATGCTTACGGGTTTAAACCCTTCTGGGAATTCATGATCCATTACTTCGTCACGTGTCAAGGCACGTCCTCGCGATCCATAGATCGACCTTGTGTGTCCTTGTCTACTATTCAGGTCCTGCCGGAGGTCATGTGTAATCCTGAGCTGTTTTGTCCCTGCCTTTACGGCGAGGTAAGGCGGTCTGGTGTTCGGCTTCAGTTGCAGCTTTATCCCGGCCTTGTGGTGGTTGGTCAGCTGCATTGCGCGCTGATGGTACGGGCTCCGGCGCCTCGTCATCGAACTGAGGTAGTAATTTGCGCTTTGGGTAACTTTTGGCTGGGCGTTTAAGGCCGTATTCTTTGGCTGCCAGGACATCAGTCCATCTATCGTTGAGCAGATCTTTATCAGCTTGAAGTTGCTGCTACTTCTTTTCAGGCTTCTTGCAGTGGCTATTAGCTGACACCTAAAGCGTTCTTGCTCGAGAGGTTCCTCAGGCACGATGAAATCCTCGTTGCCAAGGCTCACCTCATCCTCAGAGGGTGAAAGATAAGTGCTGCCCTCCGAGTCATCGTCTATGGCCTGTTCGTCAGGGCTGACTTGCCCATCTTCCCGATCGTCATGTTCGGCTGTTTGTTCGTCGGGATTTTCTCTGTCTTCGGCACCGTCCGGAGTGTAATCATCTCCTGTGCCGGTGTTGCTGTCCTTGCTGCGGTGGGATTTAGAGTGGCCCTGCTGACGTCGGTGCTTTGGTTGTGTCTTGGGAGGCTCGTCTTTGACTGGCTTTTCCTTGTCCTCACCGCTATTCTCTTTGGGTGTATCCACCATGTATATGTCGTACGACAAAGTGGCCGTCTAGCATCCGACAAACGGTGGGTTTTGGCCATGCTCTTCATCTGCATCGTCGTCCATACCGTCGATGTCTTCGGAGCCGTAATCGAGCGTGTTGGTTAAATCCTCGATAGTGTCTATGTAGTGGGTGGCGGGTGGGAAGCAAAATTCCCCGTCATCAGCCTTCGGTCCGAACCGGATATAGTTCGGCTGCGAGTCCCCCGCTAAGGACAAATTTCTTAATGAGGTTAACACATCGCTTAACAGCGAGTGCCGGAAGACGTCTGCGGCGCTGAATTCGAAGATCGATAACTGATCATGCTCAGCATCCGCGGACACACATGGTTCAGAACTTATAGCCGGAGACGAGTCCGGAGTTCCGGTGACACATATATCACATAAGGTTAAGTCTGTGTGCGGCTCCAACGCCGCGGAATCTGTGGCCTTCGTGGCGGGGTTGAGCTTCCCATCCTCGGATGGCGTGGTCTGCTCTGGATCTAAGGCCGGAGCGGTTACAGGTGCAATTTCCTGAGTATGGTTCGATGACAGATTTAAATCATGTTCATCGTAGGGATAGAGAGCGGCTGCCATGGTTTCAAATCCGTCGAAGATCAAGTCTCCGCGGATGTCCGCGACATAGTTCAAGCTCCCAAATCTAACCTGATGGCCAGGGGCAAAGCTGTCGATCTGCTCCAGATGGCCAAGTGAGTTGGCCCTCAGTGTGAAGCCGCCGAACACGAAGATCTGTCCGGGGAGGAAGGTTTCCCCTTGGACAACATCGTTGGATGATTGAAGGAGCCATCGAAACTTTTGGGGACGGCACAGTGGAACTCTCAATGAAAGCACCAATGTCGGTGTCAAAACCGGTGGATCTCGGGTAGGGGGTCCCGAACTGTGCGTCTAAGGTCGATGGTAACGGGAGACGGGGGACACAATGTTTACCCAGGTTTGGGACCTCTCTATGGAGGTAATACCCTACTTCCTGCTTGATTGATCTTGATGAATATGAGTATTACAAGAGTTGATCTACCACGAGATCATAATGGTTAAAACCCTAGAAGTCTAGCCTGTATGACTGTATATGTTTCCAGACTAAGCCCTCCGGTTTATATAGACACCGGAGGGGACTAGGGTTGTACAAAGTTGGTTACAGAGAAAGGAATCTTCATATGCGGTCGCCAAGCTTGCCTTCCACGCCAAGGAGAGTCCTATCCGGACACGGGAGGAAGTCTTCGGTCTTGTATCTTCACAGCCCATTAGTCTGGCCCATTCCCAACAGGCCGGACGCCCGAGGACCCCTTAGTCCAGGACTCCCTCAATGACCGCACCCTTCTTCTACTCCCCAAACATCAACACGAGAATTCAACGTCATCAAGCCCAAGCTTGAGACCGGGGCCTGGCCCCGGTGTTTTCCTTTCAGCATAACTAGAAGAAGGCATGGAATGGAGGAGGAGAGGTGTGTGGATGAACATTCCTGCTCCTTCCCCACTCCCTACTTTATAGGTCGATCGAGGCTGGGATTTGATCCCTTGGTGGGTAACCGCTGCACTCGTCCGCCAATCCAAGAAGATCGGGCCCCTGCCTTGACGCTCTCTCGCACCACGCGCCTCCATTATCTACCCCACTCAATGCATGCAACATACGTGGAAAAGGATAAGAATGTGGTGGGAAGAGTGAATTGGCAGTTACTCACCCGTGCGTTAAAGTCAATCACGACCATTATAAAGGTTGCCCCACCACAATTGGCGTTACACGACGCTCGGGAGAACCAGAAACTGACCTGGGCTCAGGTTAATGAAGAAGCGAAGAAGATCTCAAAGGACAAGCAACTGCTACACTCTTGCCTGTGCACTTGAGAGGGCCTACCCCGATGACGCCCGACAGCGCGTTCGGGCCAGGCCCGAGGCTCCTACCGGTGCAACAAACCCTGGGTCTGTTGCCCAGACCGTGCACAGGGGATGTCGGCTAGGACTATGTCAGTATTTCCCCAAAGAGGAAGGCATGATGCAGCATAGCGACAGTAGGTATTTCCCTCAGTGACGAGACCAAGGTTATCGAACCAGTAGGAGAACCAAGCAACACTATGAAACAACACCTGCTCACGAATAACCAATACTCGCAACCCGACGTGTTAAAGGGGTTGTCAATCCCTTTCGAGTAACGGCGCCAGAAATTGGCAAACGGACGTGAGAAAGTTGTAAACATTGATAGATCGAACGCCAAATAAAATAAAGTGTAGCAAGGTATTTTTGTATTTTTGGTTGAATATATCTGAAAACAAAAGCAAAGGCAAATAGATCGCAAAGGCAAATATATTAAAGAAGAGACCCAGGGGGCGTAGGTTTCACTAGTGGCATCTCTCGAGAAAAATAGCAAACGGTGGGTAAACAAATTACTGTTGGGCAATTGGTAGAATTTAAAATAATCATGACGAGATCCAGGCAATGATCATTATATAGGTATCACGTAGTAGACCGACTCCTGCCTGCATCTACTACTATTACTCCACAGATCGACCGCTATCCGGCATGCATCTAGTGTATTAAGTTCATGGAGAAACGGAGTAATGCAATAAGAATGATGACATGATGTAGATAATATCTATTTATGTAGAAATAGACCCCATCTTGTTATCCTTAATGGCAATGATACATACGTGTCGGTTCCCCTTCTGTCACTGGGATCAAGCACCGTAAGATTGAACCCATCACAAAGCACCTCTTCCCATTGCAAGATAAATAGATCAAGTTGGCCAAACAAAACCCAAATATCGGAGAAGAAATACGAGGTTATAAGCAATCATGCATATAAGAGATCGAAGAAACTCAAATAAATTATGGATAAAAAGATAGATCTGATCATAAACTCAAAGTTCATGTGATCCCAACAAACACACCGCAAAATGAGTTACATCATATGGATCTCCAAGAGATCATTGTATTGAGAATCAAACGAGAGAGAGGGAGCCATCTAGCTACTAACTACAGACCCGTAGGTCTACAAAGAACTACTCACGCATCATCGGAGAGGCACCAATGGGCATGATGAACCCCTCCGTGATGGTGTCTAGATTGGATATGTTGGTTTTGGACTCTGCGGCTGCTGGAATTGATTTTCGTCGACTCCCTTAGGGTTTCTGGAATATTGGGGTATTTATAGAGTAAATAGGTGGTCCGGGGGGGCACCCGAGGTGGGTTGTGGTCCCCACGGAACAACCCCCAAGTGCTTCTTCGGCCCACTGGATGTCTTCTGGTCCAAAAAAATCCACAAAAAATTCCGCTGCGTTTGGACTCCATTTGGTATTGTTTTCCTGTGATGTAAAAAACATGCAGAAAACAACAATTGGCACTTGGCACTATGTCAATAGGTTAGTACCAAAAAATGATATAAAATGACTATAAAATGATTATAAAACATCCAAGAATGATAATGTAACATCATGGAACAATCAAAAATTATAGATACGTTGGATACGTATCCGCATCCCTAAGCTTAATTCGGCATGAGGAAATTCGGCATGAAAGATTGCAAAGGCGTCAAAATCCCTATGCCCACAAATGGACATCTCTGCACCGATGAAAATGGTAAAGATTTTGATTAAAAGGTATACCGCTCCATGATTGGATCTTTACTGTATCTATGTGCATCTGGGCCAGATATTATGCTTAGTGTTTGCATGTGTGCCCGTTTTCAAGCTACACCGAAGGAATCACACCATAAGGTTGTGAAACATATTCTTCGATATCTAGCTCACACTCCAACAATTGGATTATGGTATCCCAAGGGCTTGGATTTTGATCTCATTGGATATTCTGACTCTGACTATGTTGGTGATCGAGTGGATCGCAAGTCAACATCAGGCACCTGCCATTTCCTCGGATGATCCTTAGTATGTTGGTCCTCAAAGAAGCAGAACTGCGTATCACTGTCCACTACCGAAGCTGAGTATATTGCTGCTGGTTCTTGTTGTGTTCAATTGCTGTGGATGAAGCAAACCCTCAAGGACTATGCCATCAATTTGAAGAACGCAACTCTCTACTTCAACAACGAGAGTGCCATAAAGATTGCTCACAACCCAGTTCAGCACTCGAAGACTAAGCACATCTAGATTCTTCACCATTTTCTTCGTGATCATGTGTTGAAGGGTGATATCTCCATCAACCACGTGAATACTAAAGAACAACTGGCAGATATCTTCACAAAGCCCTTTGATGAAAAGAGATTTTGCAAGTTGCAGTGTGAGCTAAATATCCTAGAATCTTCGAATGTTCTTTGAAAGGACACACATCCTAACACTTATGCAAAATTGATGACTTAGATGTGCAATACACGAAGTAACGTTTTTGTTCAATCAACGAAGACTAACCCTCTAAGTGTGAAGAAATTAATGAAGAACTTGATTCTCAGAGCCCTACGACAATTGTACGCGGTGTCTAAAATCATCATTCTTATACGGCGGGTCACGCCACCAAACAAAGTTCAAAATTTTCAAATTTGAGTTTTTCGTCATTTTGCAAATTCTTGAAATTTTCAAATTCCTCAAGTTTGCAATTGCTTCAACTTTTCGACTGGTGTTCTTCATTGACTATATTGTTTTTGAGTTTTCAATGTCCTCAACAACATTCACTTATTGCTAATTCTTCAAGTTGATTTTCTTCTAAGTGAATGTGGTCGGACCCGTTCCCCCTCTATGCTAAACTCAACCCAGTCTCTTCACAAATTCTTCATGTGCATTCTATTTGAAACCCATTCAAAGTCTTCATTGTGTCCTTGACAACTGAAGAATTTGCGAACGAATCTTCAAAATTTTCATATCTAATTTTTGGCAGTTGCCGCTCAAACTGTTCCACTTCCTATGACGAATTATTTTACTCACCCATGATCCCCCATGATTTCCACTTCTCAGTACATGGGTGACACATGTCGATAGGATAGCAAGGGTCAGGGGCATGTTCGTCCAAATTCTTCAGGTGAACATTTTTTCACTTCGACTATAAATACCCCTTCCCTTCCTTAGACCTCATTTACTCCGCTCAACCTCGTCCCTCCTCGCTCAAGCTTTGACCTAGCGCCACCGCTAAACTCCATCGTCACCGGTGAGGAAGAGCTTCACGACCTCGACCTCGTTGCCGTCGTACTCGCGCCGGCCATGGAAATCTTCACTCCGCCACTGCCGTAACTGTCTCCCGCCGTTGAATTAGGGCGTGGGAGCTCTGGACCGATGAACTTCTCCATCTCCACTCCCAGTCCGTCGTGTTCTTCATCAAGGGTAATTAAAATATTATTTTACTTCCCTACTTTGATTCTTATGATTTTCACAAAATCCTCAAAAGGTGTTTATTCTTCAACTATCCACTCCTTAAACACCACAATGCTTCCTTTCCTTGATCTATTTCTCTAAGCTATGATTTTCCTCAAGATTCCTCGATTAAGTGGATTTTCAAATCTATACAACTCTGGAACCCGAGTCAAGAACGCTTAGTGAAATTCCTCAAGACATCTATGGTCAAATTCCTCAACTTGAAACTTTTTTGAAAAAAATCTGAGAACGCATATGACCTCTTCAAATTCTTCGCACCTATACTCTGTTCACAAGTACAAATGTCTGCTGATGAATCTCTAGGTTCTCATCAACTTAACTCATTGCATACTTCCTCAGAATCCTCAAAAGTTCAAAATCTTCAAGTGAAGAAAATGGCAGATGGGAAAATACCTTAGAAAGGAGGAAAGAGGACTGAAACAGATACATCATTTGAGATCCCTGATGACATCTATGATGAATATTGCACACCTGATGAAGATACTCATGGGAAGGAGACCAAGAATCAGCGAAAAATACGCATTCAGAGGATTGAGAGGAGACAGGCTAAGGAATAGAAGGAATACCGCTATGTTACTCCCAAATACATGAAGAAATGTGTTGTTATTTCTCCATTTCCAAGACATTCTTTGGCAGCTGGCCAAATAGCTGATCCTACCAGCATCAAACGTGGTGAGGAATTTTCGCAAGGCTTCAAAAGATGGCTGCTGAGGCTGTGAGGAAATTCAATGAGGACTCTCAAGCTGCTGCTGCTGACGCCCCTGCTAGCAAAGCCGCACCCAAGAAGGCAATGCAGAAGAGACCAGCTTGAAAGCCAAGTTTCTTCAAGCTCAATGCCCTCATGGTCAAGTTCCTCAACAACAAAGCCCTTAATTCAAATACCTCGACCAACTTCCTCAAGGGCATCACTAATTCCCCCAGTTGCTGCAAAATCCTCAGTTGCTTCCACAAAGTCCTCAACACCGGTGCATCTTGCAATCTATCAGCGGACTGCTGGATTTTCAATTGCCTCAGGGGAATCTGGAACTTCCTTAGCTCAACCAAAATCCTCAGATGGTCCACCTCTACTAAAGGTCAAGTCCACTACTGGACATGGAAAGAGGCCATGTTATGGGAAACCATGGACACCTATGGGGCCATGAGCCCCTTGTGGTTTTGCAGGGGGGATGAACACATTGCACAAATAGCAAAGAACGTCGCGTAACACGATCGAGATCACACGGGAAGTTTTACCCAGGTTCGGGCCGCCACGAGGCGTAAAACCCTACTCCTGCTTTGGTGGATTGATGAGAGGACCGTGGTGGAGACGCAGCGCTCTTGCCCGGCAGGATTGCCTCGGGGCGAGAGCAGCTACACGCGTAAGAATATACAAGGGTCCGAATCCTTTCTATGGTTGCCATGGGCCTCGTTTTATAGATCAAGGGGTCACGACAATGGCAAATCAGTCATTGTGTACTGATTAGATAGCAAACAGTGCTATCATACCTAATTCTGCAGACATGGCATATTGCATTAAATGCGCTGCTTAGTGTCACATCATGGCATGCCCGACAAGCCTTGCCTAGCTGTTCTGCCACCTTCTTGTCTGTCTGCTTGACATGTCTCTGGATGTGTGTCATTTGGAGGCGATTTCCTTTGGAAGTGGCTGCCATGTGTCAAGAGACAGCCAATTAGTCACTTGGGCGCTTAACACCGTGCCGATCGATGACTTGCACCGCCGTGAGGTGGAGCGGTGGAGCCTTAGCGGGGTGGTCCACCCTCGGTGTCCCCGGCAAGCTTGCCGGGGCAGTCTTGGGACTTGTCTCTGGAGCAACCTCGTCCTCGCCAGGCTCACCCGCCCGACAAGGGAGGCTTTCCCTTAGTGGTATCTTGCTTCTCTTGGCTTGAATTGGTCTTATTGATCCGCTCTCTGACTCCTCAAAGAGTTGATCTCTTCTGCTTGGTCTGGTCTCGGATTTCACAAACTTTCTCTGAGGCTTCTTGATATGTCTCCAACGTATCTATAATTTTTCATTGTTCCATGTTGTTATATTATCATTCTTGGATGTTTTATAATCATTTTATATCATTTTTTGGTACTAACCTATTGACATAGTGCCAAGTGCCAGTTGCTGTTTTCTGCATGTTCTTTTACATCGCAGGAAATCAATACCAAACGGAGTCCAAACACAGTGAAACTTTTTGTGGTTTTTATTTGGACCAGAAGACATCCAGTGGGCTGAAGAAGCACTTGGGGGCTACTCCGAGGGGAGCACAACCCACCAGGGCGCGCCCTGGTGGGTTGTTTGCACCTGGGTGCCCCCCGGACCGCCTATTTACTCTATAAATACCCCAATATTCCAGAAACCCTAAGGGAGTCGACGAAAATCAATTCCAACCGCCGCAGAGTCCAGAATCACCAGATCCAATCTAGACATCATCACGGAGGGGTTCATCATGCCCATTGGTGCCTCTCCGATGATGCGTGAGTAGTTCTTTGTAGACCTACTGGTCCGTAGTTAGTAGCTAGATGGCTCCCTCTCTCTCATTTGATTCTCAATACAATGGTCTCTTGGAGATCCATATGATGTAACTCATTTTACGGTGTGTTTGTTGGGATCGGATGAACTTTGAGTTTATGATCAGATCTGTCTTTTTATCAATGAAAGTTATTTGAGTTTCTTCGATCTCTTCTATGCATGATTGCTTATAGCCTCGTATTTCTTCTCCAATATTTGGGTTTTGTTTGGCCAACTTGATCTATTTATCTTGCAATGGGAAGAGGTGCTTTGTGATGGGTTCAATCTTACGGTGTTCGATCCCAGTGACAGAAGGGGAACCGACACGTATGTATCGTTGCCATTAAGGATAACAAGATGGGGTCTATTTCTACATAAATAGATATTGTCTACATCATGTCATCATTCTTATTGCATTACTCCATTTATCCATGAACTTAATACACTAGATGCATGGCGGATAGCGGTCGATGTGTGGAGTAATAGTAGTAGATGCAGGCAGGAGTCGGTCTACTACGTGATGCCTATATAATGATCATTCCCTAGATCTCATCATGATTATTTTAAGTTCTATCAATTGCCCAACAGTAATTTGTTTACCCAATGTTGGCTATTTTTCTCGAGAGAAGCCACTAGTGAAACCCTACACCCCCCGGGTCTCTTCTATAATATATTTGCCTTTGCGATCTATTTTCCTTTGCTTTTATTTTCAGATATATTAAACCAAAAATACAAAAATACCTTGCTGCACTTTATTTTATTTGGCGTTTGATCCATCAATGTTTACAGCTTTCTCACGCCCGTTTGCCGATTTCTGGCGCCGTTACTCGAAAGGGATTGACAACCCCTTTAACACGTCGGGTTGCGAGTATTGGTTATTTGTGTGCAGGTGCTGTTTCATAGTGTTGCTTGGTTCTCCTACTAGTTCGATAACCTTGATATCATCACTGAGGGAAATACCTACTATCGTTGTGCTGCATCATCCCTTCCTCTTTGGGGAAATACTGACAAAGTCCTAGCCGACATCACCTGTGCACGGTCTGGGCAACAGACCCAGGGTTTGTTGCACCGGTAGGAGCCTCGGGCCTGGCCCGAACGCGCTGCTGGGCGTCATCGGGGTAGGCCCTATCCAGTGCACAGACAAGAGTGTAGTAGTTGCTTGTCCTTTGAGATCTTCTTCGCTTCTTCATTAACCTGAGACCAGGTCAGTTTCCGGTTCTCCCGTGCATCGTGTAACGCCAATTGTGGTGGGGCCACCTTTATAATGGCCGTGATTGATTTTAACGCACGGGTGAGTAACTGCCAATCCACTCTTCCCACCACACTCTTATCCTTGTCCACGTATGCTGCATGCATTGAGTGGGGTAGATAACGGAGGCACATGGTGCGACAGAGCGTCAAGGCAGGGGCCCGGTCTTCTTGGATTGGCGGAGGAGGGCGGCGGTTACTCGCCAAGGGATCAACTCCCATCCTCGATCGACCTATATAGGAGGGAGTGGGGAAGGAGCGAGAGTGTTCATCCACACACCTCTCTTCCTCCATTCCTTGCCTTCTTCTGGTTATGCTGAAAGGAAAATACCGGGGCCAGGCCCCGGGCTCAAGCTTGAGGTTGATGACGTTGAATGCTCGTGTTGATGTTTGGGGAGTAGAAGAAGGGTGCGGTCACTAAGGGAGTCCTGTACTAAGGGGTCCTCGGGAGTCCGGCATTTGGGCATGGGACGGACTAATGGGCTGGGAAGATACAAGACCGAAGACTTTCTCCCGTGTACGGATAGGACTCTCCTTGGCGTGGAAGGCAAGCTTGGTGACCGCATATGAAGATTCCTTTCTCTGTAACCAACTTTGTACAACCCTAGTCCCCTCCGGTGTCTATATAGACCGGAGGGCTTAGTCCGGAAACATATACAGTCATACAGGCTAGACTTCTAGGGTTTTAGCCATTACGATCTCGTGGTAGATCAACTCTTGTAATACTCATATTCATCAAGATCAATCAAGCAGGAAGTAGGGTATTACCTCCATAGAGAGGGCCCAAAGCTGGGTAAACATTGTTCCCGTCTCCTGTTACCATCGACCTTAGATGCACAGTTCAGGACCCCCTACCCGAGATCCACCGGTTTTGACACCGACATTGGTGCTTTCATTGAGAGTTCCACTGTGCCATCCCCAAAAGGTTCGATGGCTCCTTCAACCGTCCACAACGATGCTGTCCGAGGGGAAATTTTCCTCCCCGGATAGATCTTCGTGTTCAGCGGCTTCACACTGTGGGCCAAGTCGCTTGGCCTTCTGCAGCAGATCGACAGCTTAGCCCCTGGCCATCAGGTCAGATTTGGGAGCTTGAACTATGTCGCGGACATCCGCAGAGACTTGATCTTCGACGGATTTGAGACCACGGCAGCCGCTCCCTATCCCTACGATGAACATGATTTAAATCTGTCATCGAACCATACTCAGGAAATTGCACCTGTAACCGCTCCGGCCTTTGATCCAGAGCAGACCTGGTCATCACGCACCCCTCCTGAGCGGGACCTCGGCGAGGATAGGTATGGAAGCCTGTTCGTACGTCAAGGGGGACTCCTGAGCATCGCGACTCAGGAGCCTAACTGGCCACGTAGCCCCTCACCGCTTGGTCCCGTCCTGGTGATCCGGACGGCCCAACGCCGGCTAAGGCATGCGCGGGGCCAGGCCCTGCCGACGCATAATGCTAAGGCCTAATTTCGCATCTCCTTCCCGAAGGCTATTCGTACGTCAAGGGGGACTCCTGAGCATTGCGCCCCAGGAGCCTAAATGGTCACGCAGCCCCTCACCTCATGGTCCCATCCTGGTGATCCAGACGGCCCAATGGTGGCTGAGGCATGCGCAGGGCCGGGCCCTGCTGACGCAGAACGCTAAAGCAACAGGAAGGAAATTGCAGAATCCTAACAAATTATTACAAGACATATTGTTTCCCCAAATACCAAACATTAGTTTTAATGCGTCAGGAAATAAAATTGGAGGGAAGCGTCGCCAGCAAGCCTTCACTTCAGCCTTGGGCGCTGCCATCACCCTCAAGAAGTGCCCCTTCGTCGACAACGTCGCCGTCGCCCGTGCCGTCCACCGGGGCCGCAGGGTCTGCGGCACCATCAACCGGGGGCATGGGGTCGATGGTGAGGAGTTTCTCCAGCAGGGCCTCCACCGGTCCTTCACGGCTTCGGTAGTGGCTGCGCAGTGCTCCTCGTCCACGGGCTCAAGCAGGCCATCGAGGCCGACGCTGGGGTCACGAAGATGAAGATGGCTGAAGACACACGTCAGAGCCGAGGCAAAGAGCGCGCGGGCTTCCCCCTCCACCATGGGGCCGACCCCATTAACGACGCCCTCGAGCGCCGTGACAAGCTGGGGGAGTAGCTCGGCAGGGCCTTCCACAACGGTCACCAACGGCTTCTTCAGGCCCCTCCCGTATATCTCGTGCAATGCCTCGCGGGAATTCAGTTCAAGGTTGTGGGGTCTTCGACAAGAACCTTCGCCTTGGCTTCCAGTTGAACCTCTTTTTCGGCGGAAGGGGCCCCTGCTCCTCGCGAGGGGTTTTCCCTTTCTCCGCAGCAGAGAACCTCCTAATCGGCGCCATGGGCGTCGCGGCAAGGCGCCAAGGTGAGGAGGAATAAGAAGGAGCAGGCGGCAAGAAGAAGGAGATGAGCAAAGGGGCTCCGCCCTCTCCTCATTTATAGCTAGGAGGAGGCCAAACGCCGGCCTCCACAAACACACGTAATGATGGTTTTTTCTCTGAACGCATCAGGGTCTCGTCAAGTCGAGAACGGTTACCGAGGCATCATGGGGAAGCGGAGGCGCCCACGTCCCATCAATCGCCACATGTCTGCAGAGGCCGCAGGCGGTAGGGACCCGCGGCGCTCCGCACTTGCCCTTTGGATTCGCCTCAAAACCAAGTTCGAGCGCGCCTTGGGCCCGGGGCTACTGTCGGCGTCCTGAGAATGGGGGTACCCAGACTTGCCTGCCTACGGCGCATGGCGTGGCTCTATCAACGGCCCGGTATGGCCCAACTTCAGCAGAAATAGCTCAAGACCCTCACGAGGGGCCAAGCCTCGCGAGGCGGACGACGCCAAGACCTCCCTGGGGGCGGCCTCACTAGGCAGGCTCCCGAGGAGCGCAGATATCTATGCAAGGTGCACCTCGCGAGGTTCACGTGATGTGAGCCTTGACGACCAAGGCCAGGCGGGCGCCAGCGGGCGCAGTGTACCAGTTTCTTCTTTGGTGCTAAGGAGGCAAGCGCAGGCGCGGCGTCCTGAGGAATCATGCAAAGGTTTCCATTCCAGTGCAACAAGACCAAGACCGCCAGAACGGCAGGACGGAGGTAATCGCTGAGCCCACAACAGCGTAACCACCAGAGCCTTTGGCAGGCGAAGACTACTTTTGTCAGGATAGCTTGTACTACTTGTCTCCCTTCAAATTTGGCCGTTGTGGGATCCCTTCCCGCCTACATTTGGGAAGAGGACCAGGGCCTCTATAAATAGGACTTAGCCACCACCATCTTGGATGGGAGCCATTCCACCAAGGCCATCTCACCAGCTCATCGAGCTCAAGAACACCTCACCTCCTGAGGCTGTTCATCCACTGTACTATTTCATCCTCAGCCCCTCCAGGCAATCCACCATAAAGCTGGAGTAGGGTATCACACCACAAGGTGGCCCGAACCAGGATAAGTCTTTGTGTCTCTTGTTCCTTGGGTTCGCCGAGCTAGGCCGTGGAATCGTTGGGTAGGCAGGCTGGGGAGAGAGAGTTCTTCGTGCGCACCCTAGAGTTCGAACCTCTCAAGGGTCCGCGGAACCCACAATCCGACACCTCCTTTCGGGGTACGGCCAGTTTGGCATACAGGCGGGTTCCTTGTGCCCGTGCATGCTTCTTTAGAGGACGGCATCCTTCTAACTTCGGGTCATTTACCATACTCTTTGTGGAGCCCTCCGGAGCGCCTGGTGCCCGTTCTGGCCGCCATGGTAGGGGCTTAAGTGACAACTGGCGCGCCGCCTTGAGCGACAGTGGCCGGTAAGGTGGCGGCAACCCACGACGCATCAAGAGCGAGGACGATCGCTCCGATGAGGTGTGATTGCCGACAACACCATCATCACCGGCTGGGCCTTCGGTAGTGCCACCATCTGCCCCTGGCCACCGGTTTCTTCCTCCCAGCCTGGGAACAATGCCATCCTGATCCATGGGAGGCGCCGAATCCCAGCCAAGCCTTCCCTCTGTCTTCTTCATTTCCCCTTGCAGTTTCAAGGAGGGGAGGGACAGAGCAACGGAATCACGTGCATTTATCTTTTTTCAGTCTAAAATATGTAGGCATTGGCCAAACTTTAGTTTAAATTATGTAATCTTCTCTACCCATGTTTGTGTTCTATAAGATCTGTACTTGTTAATCAGCACATTAATGAAAAAGACAAACCTTGTTGGGTACTTGTTGATGTAACATGTCCATGCAGAGGTGAAATGCCTCTATACAGTCAAGTAAACAAGTTTTACCCGGCAGGCTATCTTGCCGGTACCCTCAGTTTGCTGCCGTGGAGCTAGGCCTGTCGGGCACAAATTGCAAAGAGGGACTAGCCCCCTGCCAAACCTTTTCGCCAAAGGCCATTGCAACCATCCTGACCGAAGCAACACTCGAGTCAAGGGATGGGAGCACCTAAGTTTCGAAGGTGACGGGCTTTTCATATGCACAAGTCCCTACTTACAGAACACGTATGGATAAGAAAAGAACTTACCTGCTTGGCTTGCCAGGGAATGTAGACTTTTCTTATCTTCTCTTCTGCGGGACAAAGTCCACGGTAACAGCCTGCAGCTTAATGTAGATGAAAATGATGCCAAATGCGATCTTATCTACATGAACATGCTATGCTCATGATATGCTTATGCATGCATGCAATTTGTCGGGGGCCCCAGCGCTTCATTTACTTCTATGTTGCTCAGGGTTTGTGCCTGGCTTTGTACAAGGGGTTACATGCAACATCGATGTCGTGGGAAACCACGGCCAGCTATGGGGCAATGAGCCCCTTTTGGTTTGGCGGGGGAATGGTCACGTTGCACAAAGAGCAGAGAAGCATAACATAGCATGACAGAGATCACACAGGCAGTTTTACCCAGGTTTGGTCCATCGTGAGGCGTAAAACCCTACTCCTACTTTGGTGGATTGATGGTGAATAGTGGTGGAAAACGCGGCGCTCTTTCCCGGCAGGGTTGCCTCGGGGCGAGAGTGGCTATGCGCGTATGAATGTTCGAGGGTCTGAATCCTCTCTGTGGTTGCCATGGGCTTCCTTTTATAGATAAAGGGGTCACCACGGTGGCAAATCAGTCTTTTACATACTGATTAGATAGAAAACAGTGCTATCATACCTAACTCTACATGCGAACGAAGCGCATTAAATGCGCCGCTCAGTGTCACATCATAGTGTGCCTGACAAGCCTTGCCGGGCTGTTTTGCCAGCTTTGCGCCTGCTTGCTTGACACGTCTTAGGACGGGTGTCATCTAGAGGTGTTTTCCATAGAAAGTGGCTGCCATGTGGCAGGAAGCAGCCACTTAGTCACTTAGGGGCTTGACACCGCATTGATCGACGACTTGCATCGCTGTGAGGTGGAGCAGTGAAGCTTTGGCGGGGCGGTCCGCCTCTGCTGTACCCGGCAAGCCTGCCTGGGCGGTCTAGTTGCTTGTCTTTGGGGCAATCCTCATCCTCGCCAGGCTCGCCTGGTCAGCAAGGGAGGTTTTACCCTTAGTGATATCTTGCTTCTCCGGCTTGTCTTGGTCTTCTTGATCTGCACTTTGATTCTTCAAAGTACTGACCTCTTGTGCTTGGTCTGATCTTGGGTGCTGCAATCTTGTCCTTGGGCCTGTGCACAGTCTGGGCAACAAACCCAGGGTTTGTTGCACCGACAGGAGCCCCCGGGACTGGCCCGAACGCACTGACGGGCATCGTCGGGGTAGGACCTAACTAGTGCATAGGCAGTAGCGTAGCGGTGGCTCGCCCCTTGAGATTTTCTTTGCTTCTTCATTAACCTGAGCCCAGGTTAGTTTCCGATTTCCCCGCGTGTCGTGTAACGCTAATTGTAGTAGGGCATGTAATGGGCCACGCTACACGGAGTACCCACATCCCATGTTAACGGGGTGGTAACTGCCATCCCATTATCCTTCCCGCTTCAGGCGCCTCTGCCACGTGTGTCGCGTGCATTGTGCAGGGTTGGTGGCAGATGCAGAGGGCACGGGAATGGGTGCCATAGCAGAAAGCCAGGTGCCGTGGATTGGAGCAGAGGGTCGACCTCAATTCTTTGGCTTGTTGATGGTGAGGAGGAGCAGGATTGGTCGAACGGGGCGGCCACCTCCATGGAAAAATCTGGCCCCTTCCCCCGCTCGCATGTAAAAGGGGACGCGGGGAGAGACGTTTTCTTGTAGCTCCTCCTCCCTCCATTCTCACCATTGCCTTTCCTCACCATGGTGAGAGGTCGGGGTCTGGTGTTGCTCCAGTGGCGACGAAGACTTCTGCTCAACAGCGCCTCCCTCCTCCTCCTGACGATGCGGGAGCCGAGCCCGCGGTGAGAGGAGGTGGAAGGGGATGTGGCCGAGCTCGTTGTGGTGTACGAGGCCAAGGAGGATGGGGTGGTGCGTCGATTGGGCCTGTGCAGGACGCCCTCCCCCGATGGAAGGCCATGTCGGCGACCATCACTTGGAGTTCGTCATCAAGTTGTATAAGCCTCTACACGGCCGTCTCCATCTCCCCACCCCATTTGCATGGGCGATGGAGCTCTAGCAACCCTGAGCATTGAAACTGCACATGAGGGGCTGTGGGAATGGCAGCATACGGGTGGATGTAGATTTCCCTGCACCTCATGTCATGTACTTCCGTCGAGGCTGGAAGACTTTTGCATGCGCCCACAGCTTGTCTGAAGGGCACGTCCTCCATTTTAAGTTAATGGAGGCCGGTTTCCTTTCCGTCAAGGTTTTTGGGAGATCGGGTGCTCGCTTAGGGTGCTGCGTAGAGAGCTTGACTAATGACAAAAGCTCCTCCTCGAGTGATAGCGAGGAGGAGGACAGTGACGGTGATGACGACGGCACCGATCAGGAGGGAAACGACTCTTACTCAGGCTGAGCATCAGCCGCACCGTCACCGTCAGGCGGCGGTAGCACCATCTGCATCTTCACCTCCTCTCCGGCAAGGTGATTTGCCCGGGAGTTGGGAGCAGGGATGGAGGTGCTGCTTTCGGCTCCTCCAGCAACCTTCCAGCTGTACCCCGAAAGGCTTCCTCGCAGGCTACAGCTTCGTTTGCCCTGCCGCGTCCTGCTGGCCCTTGTGGTGGTGGTTGACGGGTTGCCTCCGCTGATCTCTTCACCATCGCCTTCGTCCGTGCCCTCCCACTCCCGTCGGGCTACCTCTCCTGGAGCTCGACAGGGTCAGGCTGGGCTTCTGCCCAGGCGCCCCTTTCACCCTCTTCACCTCCTGCCGCAGTGCCTAGGAGGAGAGGGACAAGAAAGGGCATCACGGGGCACTTATCTTTTTTGAATCTTAAAGCAGTAGGCACTTGCCAAATTTTAGCTCAATTTATGTAATCTCTTTAATCCATGTTTGTGTCCTGTAAGGTCTGTACTTGTTTGACCAGCATATTAATGAAAAGATAAACCTTGCCGGGGACTTATGCAGAGGTGGGATGCCTCTATACTTTTAAGTAAACAAGTTTCCCTCGGTAGGCTATCCTGCCGGTACCCTCAGTTTTGTTGCCGCAGAGTTAGGCCTACCGGGCACAAATCATGAACAGGGACTAGCCCCCCGCCAATCCTTTTTCGCCAAAGGCCCCTGCGACCATCTTGACCGAAGCAACATTTGAGTCAAAGGATGGGAGCACCTAAGTTTCAAAAGGCAGCGAGGTTTCCTTATGCACAAGTCCTTACTTACAGAACACATATGGATAAGAGAAGGAACTTATCTGTTTGGCTTGCCGGGGATCGCAACATAGGCTTGTCTTATCATCTCTTCTTGGGGACCAAGTCCATGGTAGGAGCATGCAGTTTATGCAGATGAAAATGATGCCAGATGCGATCTTATCTACATGAACATGCGATGCTAATGATATGCTTATGCATGCATGCAACTTGTCGGGGCCCCCAGCGCTTCATTTATTTCTCTGTTACTCAGGGTCTGCGCCTCGCTTTGTACAAGGGATTGCATGCAACTGAGGCAAGGCCTGTACAAAAGTGTGGCTGCCGGGCAGGGCCCGACAGCCATGCCTTACGGGTAGAACTTGCAGAGATACTCAATATTCCATGAGTTTTGCAATTGAATGCCATCTCCGGTCTCCAGGCGGACTGTGCCAGGTCTAGTGACTCGTAATACCTGCTAAGGGCCTTCCCTCTTCAGCGTCAACTTGTTTGTACCCTTGGCGGACTAAACGCGCCTAAGGACAAGGTTGCCTTCCTCAAAACACCGGGCATGAACCCTGCAGCTATGATAGTGACGCAGGGCTTGCTGGTAGCGTGCAACACGCGTAGCAGCCCCGAGACGGTTCTCCTCGAGAAGCACAACATCGTCACGCCGGTGCTGTTCCTACGCTACTTCATCGTAGGCAAGCACTTGAGGTGACCCGTAAATGAGTTCCGTGGGGATAACTGCTTCTGCCCCATAGACTAGCGAGAAGGGAGTATGCCCGGTAGCTCAATTTGGTGTCATTCTCAGGGACCAAAGAACCACCAGCAACTCGTCGATCCATCGCCTGCCACACTTCTGGGTAGGCAGATAGATATTCTTGGAATGGAACTAGCATGCTTCACATTTGGTGACCAACTCAACTACATCTTGGAGGGCTGTGGGCCAGTAAATCCTTATCGGAAGGCTTTTCCAATTAGAGCCCTCGATCCAATGTGTGAGCCGCACATACCCTTATGTATCTCTGCCAACAATTCCTTTCCTTCTTCTCGACAAATGCACTTCAATTTCACACCGTTGGGCCTTCTTCTGTACATTGTGTCATAAAAGAACTGATACATACTGGCCCTCCGGGCTACTCATTCAGCTTCTGCTTGCTCTTCGGGAAGTTCTCCAGTTTGGAGGAAATGGACTATGTGCCGCGCCCAAGCACTACAAAAAATACACTTCCGTGATGATACGTGTTTGTCACAGTAGGTCAGGTTTTCTGTCCTGCATGTACATCAATGACGGTTTTATGACAGAATCAATATAGTCATGCCCGTGCTATCGTAGAAGTGTTCCATGACATTACCAAAATTATCATCATGGAATTGTCCACTTCCATGATGATAAATCACGCGTCATAGAAGTGCTTTCGTCAAGGGTGACCGACACGTGGCATCCATCATAACAGGTCGCCGTTAAGCTATCGGGTTCCGGTTTGGATTCGATAACCTGTTAACAGCCTCGACCAATGGGGATTTTCCACGTGTAAAATCATCATTGGTTGGAGGAAGCACATGTCGGCTCACCATTGGGATAGATGTCATCCAGTCATTGGACCGAAGGCGCCTATGATACGTCGACACATGGAACGGCCCAACAGAGGCCCATTCCTGTGAAAAGGCCGGCTCGTTTGAGTTTGTCAAAAGGTAGCGGGCGGGCCCATGGAAAGCTTGTTAACGACCTATTCGCATATAGCCCATTTAGAACCCGCTAACCCAGGGCCCGTTATGGCCTATCCGAATTAGGCCCAGTAGCATCATTTGGGCCGTCCAATATGATTCCAACCCGTTTTAACTTCCGGCCCATGCATGGCGCATGACGTCTTTCGGCCCATATGAGGCCCGTTGTAACTCTTGGCCCATTATCGGCCCGTGGTGAAACTGGCCCATAATGAACAGTGTATCACTTTATACCCATTAACGTCCCATTATTCCATTGGGCCGTTTCCAGCCCATGTTATCTTTTGGCCTTCTCAGGGCCCATTTATTCTTGGGCTCATTTCCAGCATCCGGTTACTTACGGCTCGCTCGTTAATGTCCTTTTCTGCTTGTGGGCCAAAATCAGCCCGTGGTTAGAGTCGGCCCGTTTGTGGCTCGTTAATCCGTTGGGCCGTTTTCTAAGCGTCATCAAATACGGCCGATTAACGACGGCCCGTTATGGTCGGCCCATGATCGGACGGTTCCAACTCTAGTCCGTTTACGACCCATAATGCGGTTTGTTATTGGCCCATGTTTGGCCAATCAATCATGCGACCCATAGAAGGCCCATTGATGATATGGCCCGTAGAAGGCCCATTGTTTTCACGGCCCGTGGAAGGCCCATTGTTTCGACTGCCCGTAGAAGGCCCATTGTTTCTACGGCACGTAGGAGGCCCAGGGTCACTACAGTAAATATGTAGCCCATGGTTATTGTGGCCTAGTTTTAAAAAAATAGGTTATTGCGGCCACTAGCAAACCGTGGAAAAAGAACTGCACTGACTACAAGCAAACAAATAAACAAGACAACAAGGAAATAAATAAGCAAGCAAATTACGCTAGGCTATCACGACTATTACACATATTACATTCACTGGGCATCAAAGTTCGCCACCAGTGCAAATATAGGGAACAAAGGAGCATATCACATACACTGGTTGTCAAAGTTGGCGACCGATTACAAAGGTAAATAAACGCCATGATAAAACAAGTCCGTAATCAAACCACTTCGTAAGAGATCAAGAAACAATATCCTTGGTACCCATAATGCCGGCAAGATGCTTAGCAAGCTTAATTCTTTCTCTTGTTTGGCGCTTAAATCCTCCAAAGACTTGTTGTTGCACCGTAAAGTATGCATCCGAATTCATGGGGACTTCCTCAGTCCTTCGGCTTCCTGTCGCATAACATCTGATCGATTTCTTTCAACTTGAATTTAAGACTCAAGAAGCCGAATTGATTCAGGCAGCAAGTTCGAAGAGCTGGTGCCAGTAGTAGTAGCCAGTAACTCGAACACTACATCAATACATGACTTTGGGGTTGTCTCCGTGTCTTCAATATAGTTTTTATCAGCTTTGTTGGAGATCAACAGGGATGTCTCACAATCTTGAACCTTATCTGCATTACTTCCATTACCATTGCATAACGTGGTACTCTTCTCCAATATTTTATCCACATTCTAAAAGAGAAACAAACAGACACATCACAGGTTTACCATGTTGTATATGAAACTCATTTTGGTAAACCAGTTCAGTAGTAAGGTGGACAGGATAAAAACATGAAACAAACATATATCTATGTAGTATGGTCACTGTATGGTCTATATCATTCTAGTTTATGTTGCCAAATCAAGATAGAGACAGTTGAAATCATATCTATTTAAGACAAAGCAGCATAGACAGAATATAAGTGTGGGAAACTACACAACAATAAGAACACTTGTAATGTGCATGGCACGAGAACATAACTGTTTATTCAATTGAAACTGAAATCAACATAGAGCAAGTTACAACCGCAAACACGTTAAAGAAACAATTTTAAAACATACCTCTTGCGCCAATGGAGTTTTAATGGCATCCTTCAAATTTGAAATACAGTGATGCAAGAGCAAAGGAGTATGAACCATAGCTACGAAACCTGACATAAGAATAATTCTTCTTCTGCTTTAAGCGTTGACTTGGGGTTCGGAGTGATGGTCCTCGTGCTTTGGGCACTGTAGTTGCCTTACTAACTGCTCGTGTTTGGGTGCTTTGTGGTGGAGACGGTGCTGTGTCAACTAGAACTGGGTTACTATCTGCTGGGGTTGGGGTTAGAAGGGGTGTAGCTAGTTCTCTGTCCAATTGGGTAGGGGTACAATCCACGTGAGTCTGGGTTATGTGTGGTGGGGCTGGTTCTTGGGCAAGTACAACTGTGGTTCTATCTGCATCGACAGGTAGCATGATCTTTTCTGAAGACCGTGTTTTTACTCCCACAGATACTGCCATCACCCCCTCCAATTCAAATGGCTGATAAACAAGAAAAGTAATTGAATGTACAGACATTATAAGATAGACAGGTGCAATGGATAGTAGGGAAGAAAACATGGCATGAAATAATTCACATATATGTTGTCTAACCAAACATAATAGCATGACATAATTTCACATATATGATGGCTAACTAAACAGGATAGCATGACACAATTTCACATGTATGATGGCTAACTAAACAGGATAGAATGACATAATTCAAAATATGATGACTATGTAAATAGGATGACATGATATAACTATACGATGTGTCTATTAAAGTGGTTGGCATGTCATAATTCACAAACATGTCGTCGATGGAAACATGATGGCATGATATAATTCACGAATAGAAGATATAATTCAAAATATGATGACTATGTAAACAAGATGAGATGATATAACTATATTATGTCTTTAGAAAATGGGTTGACATGCCATAATTCAGATACATGCTGTCTATGTAAACATCAGATATATGATTTATATACTAAGCAAGTGAGTAGAGGCCAATCGCATATATGACGTGTCAACTAAGGAGATGGCATTCAATATTGTGTATATGATGTAAACTAAGCATTGCAATACAACATATGCATGATATGAGTAATATAACCCTGCCAAGTCTAAGCATACACCTCAGGGGGATAATAGGACTTGTCATCTGCCTCTGAATCCTCCTCTGAGGAGCTATCTGTAACTAGCAAGATATCTGCTTCAGCAGGTAGCATTGTCTGCCCCAAAGACCTTGTTTTCACTCAAGATTTATCCATCACCAATTCAAATGGCCGATGCACAAGAAGAGCAGTTGAATATATAAACATTGTCAAGAAATGCAATGAGAAATACAAAAAATGGACGACATGATATAATTCACATATATGACACTTGGCTAAGCAGCATGGCATTGCATAATTCACATATATGGTAATTAGACACTAAACATGTGGCATTCACACAAAGCATGTCTAATCTAAGCAAATGACATAGCAATGCAAGACACGATACACACGATATGAGCAACATAACCCTATCAAGTTAGAGCATGCACCTCGGGTGGGGGGGGGGGGATAGGACTGGTCATCTGTATCTGAATCCTCCTCTAAGGAGCTATCCGTAACCAGCAAGACATGCGCTCTATCAGATAGCATTGTCTGCTCTGAAGACCTTGTTTCCACTCCAGATTTTTCCATGATCGTTTCGAATGGCTGATGCACAGGAAGAGTAATTGAATGCACTAAAATTATTGACAAATTTAATACGTAATAAAAAAATGATGGCATGATATAATTCACATATAAGATGACTGGCTAACCAGGGCGGCATTGCAAAATTGACATATATGATGCCTGGCTAAACAAGATGGCATTGCATGATTCACATATACGATAAAGAAACTAAATAGATGGCATTCACACAAATCATGTCTAAACTAAGCAGATGACATATTTGATGTATAAAGTAAGCAATGCAAGGCACCATATGCATGATATTACCAACATCAGCATGCCAAGTTAGAGCGAAGAACTCCTGGTGTAAATAGGACTGGTCTTCTCCTTCTGAATCCCCCTCAGAACAGTTATCTTCCTCTTGATTACAATCTGAAATGGGTGCAGGGGGGCTGCCTTTGCGCCCACCATGGAGTGACGTTTGCATGAAATTTTATTGGCACGCAAGGCTCGTCTCTTTTGCTCTACATGTTCAGTTCCATTGTGTAAAATAACTGACATGCAAAGGAATAAAACATAGTGAGATTATGTAAGGAGTGCATGCACAAATCCAGAGTGATGGTAGCAAACTGTAGATATACCCAAAACCAATGATAGCAGGCAGATAATAGCCTTAGTTAAAAAATACAGATAATGGCTCCTTTAATTTCTGTTTGCACCCAACACGAAACTCATAGTAGACACTCGAGATTAACCAGATAGTAGACAGATAGTACTGATTGCTGCCCCAATATGTATCCCACAACCATTTTAAAACTCAAATTTCAGCATTAGTTTGGACCTGATTCGGAGTCTAATAGGTGAACACGATGATAAAGTAGGATGCCATCATATTAAGTGATGCATAACGTAAGCATACACAGAAGAGTGCGACCTCTCTTGCGGACTCGTGTAGTCCTCAAGGTCATCTGATCAATTGATGATGGTAATGCAGTTGTCGTGGCTGCCGGCGGCGGGGAAGAAGATCCGAGGCGGCGAAAGACAGTCTGGAGAGCGGATCCCTGCTGTGGTGAACCCTTCCGTCGTTGGAGCAGCTGAGCTAGGGTGGAACACATTGCAGCAGGAGCGGGACAAACCACACAAGGTTTTCTTTGACACATATTTGTAACAGAAGTAATTGTGTAAGGGCTTGTTTGAATTTGAGGATTCTAATAATGTAGGGATAGGAAATACACATGAATAGGATAGGAATGCACGTGAAAAACATAGAACTTAAAAACACATGATTACTGCCAATCTGGGTGTTTGGTTCACAAGAATTGGAAGATCACAGGATGCAAAGAAGCACGGTGAGATTAAGTCAAACCACAAGAAAATGTACAGTTATAATGTTATTATGCTACTATCTCTTAGTCTTGTGCTTCATGAATAGGAATTTGAAAAGGAGGACAAGTGGATATTAAAATTCCTATGGTTTTTCTTTCAAGGAGACACTAAAGGAACAAATCCTACAATTTTCCTTTGCTCCATTCCTTTGAACCAAATGCATGAATAGTACCATAGGAAACTTTCCAATTCCTATGTTTTCCTTCCCTTTTCCTTTCAAGCACTGGCAATTCTAGTAGGCAGGCTTGAGCAGGGAAAAGCCAACACCCAAAAAAAGTTTTTGTGCTACTTCTACTACTTTGGACCCAGGCCACTGCCCTACTAGCTCAACTCCGAGGCCCATCTACAAAAGCACAACTCAAATATGCAGAGATAAATAATGACAGCATTCAAGAGAGTCCATCACGGATAGCTAAGTTGCTTGATATCTCATTGCTTGTCATATAGTAGGAGAAACTAATCGTAGTTCACGTTACTACGTGTGCTCAGTGGACAATATATATAACACGTAGAGTAAAAACGAGATGCAACAAGTGTACAACCTCTTTGGCGAAGCCATGTCGATCTCAACGTGATTGGGTTGGTCGGTGAGGATGCTCTGGCTGATTTGGCTATCAGAGGAGGGGAAGAAGATCTTAGGCGTCTGGAGATGGAGCCCATGGTACTACTCCGCTATGATGGAGGGTTTCATCGTTGGAGCAACTCCGATGAGTTGTACGATGATGAGGCTGAAGCAGGACAAGAGAGACAATGTTAACTTGAGTGGAATTCTAATAGCATCTCCAATAGACGACGTAAAATACATAACCACAAAGTGCTAGATGTAAAATACATCAGCCGCTCATCTCTGAACTTAACTGTAGAAACTGAATTTAACTATCGAAACTGAATTGAACTGTTGAAACTGAATTTGGTGTCAAAACTAAATTTTACTGTCGAAACTGAACACACTACTAGCAGAAAAGCAGTAGCAGCAGCAGCAGTGCCTGGAGCAGTAGCTTGTGCGAGAGCCAGGGAAGCTGGTCGTGTAAATCGGAGCAGGCTGAGGCTACACATCAGTCGACTGACTTTTTCATCTCTGGTCAGTCAATTTTCCAGCCGTTGGATACGAAATCAAGGGTCTGCAGTTCATCTTCAACCTCTGTCGGATTTCGGGTTCCGGCAGACCCTCTAGGTTTGAACACTGGGGTGCGCGCGAAGATCTCGCCCTCTACCTACCTGCACCTTGCCGCCTCGCTAGGATCTAAACTATGAAAGGAACAGTACAAGAGACACATAGTTTATACTAGTTCGGGCCACCATTGTGGTGTAATACCCTACTCTAGTTTGTGGTGTGGTGGATTGCCTCTTGGGCTGATGATGATGAATAATACAAGGAAGAACAGCCTCGCGAGGGTCTCGCTTGGCTGGTGCGATGAACTGCTAGGGGAGTTCGATCGCTCTTTCTCTCACGATCCTGTGCTGGATCCTCTCTCTAGATGCCTCTATCCTGTGGGTGGCTAGTCCTATTTATAGGCAAAGGCCCTGGGCCTCTTCCCAAATATCGAGCGGGAAGGGCGCCAACAATTGGCCATTTTGAAGGGGAACATCTAGTACACTTATCCTGACTAAAGTTGGTCCTTGCGTGTCAAAGGCTCTGGTGGTGACGCCTGCTTGGACTCCACAATGACTTCCTTCCTGCCGTTGCGACGGTCTTGGTCTTGTTGCACCGAAACGGATGCCTTTGCTTGATACTCTTGCCTGCGCTTGCTCCTTTTGCACCAAAGAGGGAAGGAGGACACTGCGCGCTGGTCGGGCGCCCACTTGGCACCCTTGGTCGTCATGGCTTGCGTCATGGGCACCTCGTGAGGTACCCGCCTTGATCTCTCTGCCTCCTCATGAGCCAGCCCGACGAGGCCGTGCCTGAGGAAGCTCCCTGTCGTCCGCCCCGCGAGGCTTGGCCCCTCGCAAGGGTCTTGAGCTTGTGCTGATGAAGATGGGCCTTGCTGGGCCACCCCTTGAGCAACACCGTAGGCAGGCAAGTCTGGGTACCCCCGTTCCCAGAACACCGACAGTAGCCCCCGGGCACAAGGCGCGCCTGGACTTGGCTGAGCAGAGAAGCGAAGGGGCAAGTGCGAAGCGCCGTGGGCCCTAACAGCCTGCGGCCTCGGGCGTCGCGTGGCGGTTGATTGGACGTGGGCGGCACTGTTCCCCCACGCCTTCTTATTTTGCGCCCAGCTAGGCGGACCCGCGGTTGCACACAGTCATTCACCTTTTCGTTGCTCGACCGTCCCCTGCTCTTCCTCCTCTCGAGCTCCAGTCTCCGCTTCCAATCCAATCTCGAATCCTCCCCCCTTTTGTCGCCATGGCTCCGGCGAAGAAGCGGAAAGGGAAGAAACCCGTGCCTCCGCCTCGCTCGCCGTCGTCGGCGGCCCCTGCCGTCGATCGGTCGATCATACTCAACTGAGAAGGCTTGGGCAAGGTCAGCTCTGCTTTGGCCACCTTCTTCAACGAGTGCGGGAGGACGACGGCCTGGCCAGCGTCTCACTTCTCCATCGACAGAATAGTCACCGATGTCCGGTGCTTTGCCGACGCATACGTAAGGCGGGACTGGTTCCCCCTTTTCCAATTTCTTCAACGTTGTGCTTTCCCATTACCAGATCCAAATGATGCATTTGGGTCCTGAATCGATTACTCTTCTTGCCGTCTTTGCCTTTGTCTGTGAGGCAATGATGGGTATCCCTCCTTCAGTTGCCTTGCTGCGTCACTTCTTCTCTCTGCGCCTCGTCGACCCCACCCAATGCTCGGGGTGCGTGAGCTTCATTGCCGCACCAGAAACAACGGCTTCAGGGATTGATTTCAGTCTTCCTCAGCCCGCGCCTGGGTTCCGCGAGCGGTGGCTGTACGTGGATGTCGGGGTGCCCAGCCCCCTGCTTTCGGAGCCAACATCTCCTGATGTCCCCAATTCAGCCGGGGCCAGAGATGCTCACGATCCCCGGCTCGTCTTTGTCTCAAGGCCGTCGCCCGAGGGCGCCGACGGCGTGGCGGCGCCCAAGGTGGTGAAGGAGTTCCTGCTATGCCGCATTGCCCTCTCTAGCGTCACTCCCGCCGGATGTGGGCCTTGGCGGCGTGAGGATCGCATGAGGCTCGGGAGGAGGACCTGACGCTGGCCGAGGAAGGTGCTCTTGGTCTTGATCGGGGACCCCACCCTCGGCGGCATCCGACAAGGGGGGCTTTCTTTGTACTTTTGCTCGAACAGGGGCGACTTTGTGAATCAGATGCCCAGCTTCGACGAATGGGGGCTGCGCCCCGCTGGCCTCCTGGGGCCTCGCGAGAACCCAGTGGTGGTGACTGCCCTTCCAGTCGCCCATGACGGTCCTTCCTCGAGTGGCGGAGCAGGTTGGCATGGGCCGCCGGAGGCTGAGGGGGCCCCCGCCGGGATGACGACGCCAGACAAGACTCCCGAGGGGCAGCCTCGAGGCCCGTGATCACAAGGGCCGGGCGTTGAGCCACTGCCTCATGGCGCCATGGGTTGAGGCCCCTGAGCCCCAGCTACCCTTCTTGGTGAGGCGACCGTCGGCGTGCATCAGGACGACGCCCCTAACGGTGGTCACCTTGATGCTTCTTCCTCATCGCAGGCTGACCCCTGCGCCCAACTCCTGGGCTGCTTCCGCGTGGACTTCGAGGCTCTCCGGAAGAGAAGGGAGGCCTTGGGTGACGATTACCCTTGCCGCTTTCTTTGAAGCCTTGAGGAAGTATTTCGCCATTGATGAGTAAGCCTTCCCTTTCCTAGCTCCCGATCCTCCTGTTGCTTTGGCTGATCCTTGCTCAGAGGGCCCTTCCTGCCGAGCTCACGGAGATGGTGAGGAGCCATCCCCAGCCGCCCTCTCCACCGCCTTCGCTCCGAGCTCAAGCAGAGCTCTTGTGGTGAGGCCGGTCGGAGAGGTGAGCCATCCCGTGGCGCATCGCGGCTCTGCGCGCCTCGCGACCCTCCTTCGCGAGCCTTCTCGGGGCATAGCCAGCCTGCCCTGGGCTTCTCGACTAGTCGTGGATGGCGATTGGCTGAGGTCAGCCCTGCGCTCTTCATTTGGGGATGGGCTGGCTCTAGGCCGGGCTTCTGGCGAGGCATGCCCGACCATCGCGAGGGCGCCAGCCCCAAGCCCGCTGCCCAGAGTGGGAGTGCTGATTCGTGGCCCTCCGCGCTTACTTGGGGTGGATGAAGGTGCAGAAGACGTGCTCGAGCGCGCCCGGGAGCGTCGCGCTCTTCGCCAAGGGTTTCTTCGGAGGGCGGCTGACGCAGTGAGCCTGCTTGGTGAAGAGCTCGCTGACGAAGACGCGCGCCTTGAGGCTAAGGGCCTGCGCCTGGCTGAAGAGAGGCGCAAGCTGAAGGCGGCGTTGCCCTTGCGCGCCACCAGCGTGACCTCGACAATGAGGAAGCCGAGGCGTCGCTGGCGGCCTCTCGGGAGGCCCGTTCCCGGGTCGTCGAGGAGGCCTGAGAGGTTGACTGGCGGCACGAGGCGGCGGAGGAGCGGGCGCGGGAACTCCAGGCCCGGTGCCATTCCCTGGAGCAGCAGGTGGAGCTGCGTGAGACGGCCCTTGCATCGATGAAGGTGGCTACGGTCGACCAGGCAGAGCTCCAGAGGCGTGAGGAGGCACTGACGCTGGAAGCTGCCGAACTCGCGCGCGATCTTGAGCGTCTGGAGACGAGGGAGCACTTGGTGGCACAGGCGGAGGATGACGTCGCTGCGTGGGAAGCCCGCGTCCTGGAAGAGGTTGGACGCCGGGTGGCGACGGCCCGCTTGAACCTTGAGCGCGAATTCGAGGAGAGGCTTGGGTTGATTCGGGTCGAAGCTGAAGGCAGGACCGCCGCCCTGAGGGCCAAGCTAGATGAAGTGACGCGGCGGGCCGATGCTTCACGGGCCGCCCTTGGCGTGGCGCAGGAGGAGCTGACTACCTTCCGCGCTGAGGCGCTTCTTCTCCGTCAACGGGTGGACGAGGCCGAGGCTGTTGCGCGGCCGAACAAGGACGAGATACGCCAGCGGCGGATCCTGGAGCACGAGCATGGCCCCATTCTCACCACGCTCCGGGAGAGATCCAACACGGCCTTAGGTAACATCTGCGAGGTGGCTGTCGGCGAGCCCCACGCAGTCAACTATGCAGGCAACCTTCAATTATTCACCGACATGGTGACACAGCTGGAGGTGCGATCAGTCAGAGCCAACAGGTTGGTGGAGAAGAGGAGCCGTGCCCTGCTCGGGCATGCCTTTTCTCGTGTCTTTAGCCATCTTCGAAACATGGACCCCAACTTCGACTTTGACGCCGCTTATCGCTTTCAGCATGCAGGCCGCCCGGGACGACTGGCGACCGGTGGAAGACAACGTGGATGCCCTCGTCAGGGCCTTCGCTTCCGATAACGACGGCGTGGTCATGGCTACTGATGAAGGCGGCGTGGTGAACGGTCTTGACGCCGCTGACGGCAACGCAGAGAGCAATGACGAGGCCAGCGACGCCAGCGACGATTCAGGAGGTGCCCCTGAGGATGCATTGGGGGATTTATCCGACCGATCACAGGCCGCCCCTCGCTTCCTTACCCTCAAGCAGATAGAGTTCGAGCTTTGCCCTGAAGGTTGTAAGAGCATTTTGGGAGGGGGAGCCCCTCATGTAAAAACTTGCATTCAGCTTATTAGTAGATGGGATATCTCCTGTACGCCTGCGCCAAGTGGCTGGCTTTGTGACGAGCTGGCTGGCTAGTTTACCTTCGACCTGCGTGGGCCCTGAGCTAGCCTGCGGAGGGCTGCGGTGTCTTGAGTGTCTCCTGATCGAGCCCATAGGACCTGTAATGAAAACCTCCTGAGAGGGCGCGGCGACGGCAGTCTGGGCTGCACGCAAGCTAGGCCTGACCCGACTCGCGAGGGGCTCACGAGGGGAGGCAGCTGAGGCAATGTAGTAACTAGAACGCGAGAGATTGCTCGAATGAGACTAAACACCCCTTCCCCGAACACACGCAAATCTCAAGCTCAAATCCAACTTAAATCCAACGGGAGAAAACGATAGCCAAGGGAAAAGCAATGAAAGCAGAAAAAGGCCGCGTCCGGCACCTAGTCTAGTCTTGGACGTCTTCTCACCAACGCGGAGCTAAGTGCTGCCACTGGGCATGGGAGGGAGCCCAGGGCCTGAGGCCGGCACCCTGAGACTCTGGGGCGTGTACAACCCCACTCATTATTACGTGAGAGTGTCACGGGGCGGCGCGCTTCACAGGCACTGGGCCTTCTTCACAGTACCGGCCCTGCTTCATATCGCCAGACGAGGGCCCCGCCTTGCGCCACACTCTAGTGCCACCGACGACGACCGGAAACCAGGACGCCGCCGATGGGGTAGAGCGGTCGCCAGCGGTTTCCCCGACGACCACAGGTCCTCTGCTAGGGGCAGGCCCTGAGGCACCTCCCCAGCAGAGGGCCTACCTCCTGAGGACGCCTTGCTCCGAACACCGCGGTGGTGATGCCGGATCTCGGCCCCTCTCCTGCAGCCCCCGGCGCCCTCCTCCTGAGGGGTAGGAAATCGCTGAGCGGGCAGCCGCTCGCTCTGGCGACCTGCACCTCCTGCGATCCATGGTTAGCGTATGCCTGCTCCTGAGGAATTAGCGGTACCCGATAATCGTCGCTTCCAGCGTGGCCGACGGGGCCTTCCCGGGGCTCCTGGAAGAGCTCAGCTTCTGGTGCCTCGTCCCCCCAGCTTGGGCCGAGGAGCGAGCCTTGTGCGTCCTCATGCGCGTGCCCTTGGTCCATCATGCGGGGCACGTACTCTTCTGGGGCCGCCATCCCAAAGGCTGCGCCATAGTGCTCCGTGTGCCACGCAGCTCTGCATGAGGCGCCCACTTGGGGGTGGTAGCGCGGCGGCACACTGGGGCCGTGGGTCGTGGCGAGTCCTTCTTCGCTGGCCGGAGGTGGAGGCAGCGCTGCTGCTGGCCCGGTGCTGACGGCCTAGCTGGCGTTGGGGTTGCCTTGGAGTCCGCTTGGAGCTGCGCGGGCGTGCGCGGAGCCTCCGCGTGGGTCGCCCTGGACCTGAGGTGGGAGTTGGTGTAGAAGGGATGAGCCCCCGATGCAGCGAAGCCCAGGAGCTCTGCCACCCGTTCCAGCAGCACGTCGCGGCCGCCCTCCAGCAACCTGCATTGCAATAACTCTCGGGCCACCGTGAGCGCGGCCCTTGAGTTTGCCTGCTCCCGTCGGGTGTACGGCGTCGTGGCCGCGGCGTGGGCTGAGGCCGTCGCCGCCGACCGCGCCTGCCGTGGTGTGAGTGCTGTCGTTGACTGTCCGCGTCGCCCGCAGCCCGCAGTGCCCTGCGGACCGCGAGCTGCACAGGGCATGGGTCGCCCGGGCGGCGTCTCTGCGTGGGCGGGCCAGGCCGCCCGAGGATCGAGTTGCCCGCTTTGGTCACGGACATGATGATGATGATGCGACGGGGCGCGAAGCGGCAGAAGGTGGATTCTAGTGCACCCCTACCTGGCGCGCCAAATGTCGGATTTCGGATTCCGGCAGACCCTCTAGGTTCGAACACTGGGATGCGCACGGAGATCTCGCCCTCTACCTACCTACACCTCGCCGCCTCGCTAGGATCTAAACTATGAAAGGAACAACACAAGAGACACATGGTTTATACTAGTTCGGGCCACCATTGTGGTGTAATACCCTACTCTAGTTTGTGGTGTGGTGGATTGCCTCTTGGGCTGATGATGATGAACAATACAAGGAAGAACAGCCTCGCGAGGGTCTGCTCTTGGCTGGTGCGATGAACTGCTAGGGGGAGTTCAGTCGCTCTCTCTCTGCTGATCCCAGATGTTGGATCCTCTCTCTAGATGCCTCTATCCTGTGGGTGGCTAGTCCTATTTATAGGCAAAGGCCCTGGGCCTCTTCCCAAATATCGAGCGGGAAGGGCACCAACAATTGGCCATTTTGAAGGGGAACATCTAGTACACTTATCCTAACTAAAGTTGGTCCTCGCCTGTCAAAGGCTCGTGGTGACGCCTTGGCTTGGGCTCCACAATGACTTCCTTCCTGCCGTTGCGACGGTCTTGGTCTTGTTGCACCGAAACGGATGCCTTTGCTTGATACTCTTGCCTGCGCTTGCTCCCTTTGCACCAAAGAGGAAAGGAGGACACTGCGTGGTCCGGCGCCCACCTGGCACCCTTGGTCGTCATGGCTTGCGTCATGGGCACCTCGTGAGGTACCCCGCCTTGATCTCTCCACCTCCTCGCGAGCCAGCCTGACGAGGCCGTGCCTGAGGAAGCTCCCTGTCGTCCGCCCCACTAGGCTTGGCCTCTCGCGAGGGTCTTGAGTTTGTGCTAATGAAGATGGGCCTTGCTGGGCCATCCCTTGAGCCACGCCGCAGGCCGCAGGCAGGCAAGTTTGGGTACCCCCATTCCCAGAACGCCGACAACCTCCACCCCCCCTGTGCCGCCAGCCACCACCGCCCCCCCCCGCCCGTGGCTGACAGTGCACCGCCCCGCCCGCCCCAAGACTACTCCCCACCGTCAGTCCGCTGCCACCCTGACCATCCCTCTAGGCCCCCATGCCGAGCTTTTTCTCCGGCGACCCCCACGCCACCGCCCCACCACCACCGGCGACCACCGCCCCCACCCTGAACCCTAAGATAGATAGTGGGGTACTTCTCCGGCGAGCCCCCCTCATTGGAGCGCGTCACTCCTAAACAAACGGTTTTTAACCCCTTTCCGCGAAGGCCTTCGGAACCGTCGCCAAGTGAGTGTGTGCGATAGGGGGTCCTTCCCACACGACCCAGAAACCGTCGGGGATATGGAACAGTGATCCAGAGGCCTTCCAAAATGTAATCGTGTGTGATGCAGCACACACTAAATTCTTTCGCACGTGTGGTATCAGTGATTAAGCGTTTCTAATGACGCAGTGAAACCATACGGTCTGTCGTAACGAACCGTTTGGGAAACAATATGTAAGGCACACGGGCCAACATATGAACTGTGTGTGATTTGTGCCCTATCGCACGTGAGTTTTCTGCATAACCCGTCTGCCATGCTAGACTCCATCTCACACGTTTTCCAACAATTACCGTCTGCAATAATGTTCTATCACAAACAGTTCAGGAGCCCCTTCGCACACATACAAGTGCTGCAGACCATTTGTGATTTGTTAGGTATCACCGACGGTTGCCGCAAGAGTGACATGTGCTTTTCGTTTGGGATCCCACATGTTTCCCGAAAAAAATACGACTGGGATTGTATTTTGCATTGGGCACGGTTTACTCCCAGTCTTGTGTGCGATAACCCGATATCACAAATGGTTCCGGAGAACCTACGCACACGTAGTAGCACTGCAAATCATTTGCGATCTGCTGTGTATCACCGACGGTTCCAATACGATTGACATATGCTTTTCGATGTGGATCACACACACTCATTTAGTTGAACCGTGTGCGGAGCAATTGTCAGGTTAAAACAAAAATATCCCATGTTGAATCGGCACACAAAAAGAAAATTCGCCACAAATATTCAATTGAACAAATAAAAAAAACACCATTTTGAATCGGCACGCAAAAAGCAAATTCACCACAATATTCAATTGAACAAATAGTGTCCACAGGAAGAACATTCATCAGATTTCGCAACAATTGTAATTGAACATATGGTAGCTAAATTCCAATGATTTGTCCACACACATATGCATTACATAATTAATCATAGTGTACGAAATACAAAGATCTCATCAAATGGAAAACAATGGATCGATGTGTTATATGTTTAGCGGCTAACTCTTACTCAATGTTTCAGGAGAACGCATGCTGAAATCTTGATTATCACTAGTGGGATTGATGTAGTGATCCAGGAAAAGCTCGCTGATAAATCTCCGAACCATCAACAATTCACTAGGCGGGAGCGGTTCAGGGGTCCTCGGTTTTAAGATGAGCTGCAGTATTTTTAAGATCAGAATGTGCCATATGAGTGGAGTAGAAGATATTAATTAAGATAGACTTACTGGTACTAATTACATGAGGATCGTCACAACTATCGCCAGATTTGCAGATGGAGATCATGTGTCTGCAAACATAGTATCCACAAAGGTTGGTCCCTACTTCTTGCTGAGGACACTGAATTTTTTTGTACAAAATTAGTCATGTATTTGTCCTGTTAGGAACAACCTAACCGGTGTTAGATGTATTATTTTTTCTTTGGATAAATAGAAAGAGGTTTATTTAGAAGCTTGAACATTTGACTAGCGTTAGGAAAGGTATTTGCAGACTGTTGGATAAATTTTCGAAAAATAATGGATTTCGGTGTGTTACCGGAGAAACGATCTCGTGCTGCAGAGGTAGTTTCCTCTTGAACATGTTCCCTGTTTTAGTTTCCCACAATGCGAGCACACTGCAAATGATGATGAATTTTGACAATATCAATTATTGGACCAGATATAAATGCAAATTAATTTCAATAACATAGAATTCAATACCTATCCAAGAATTGCTGAAGATGCGTCAGATCCTGAGCGTTTGTTGACTCTCTGAGAGAATCGATGTAGTAAACTATGTTCTTGTTTGGAACAATGAATACCAATATCTAGTGATTGCTACATATTAAGAAAGCCATGAACTTACGAATGATGTCGAAATCCGAAAGACAATCAGTGTATGCGTGGTTGTTTACTTGACTTACCCTTCATGATATGGCCAGAGAAATGATTATGCATGGGACGTGTTTTCAAAGATATGGACGACCGTGGTAACGGCCCACTCCTGTCGGTCCTTTTCATGTAATTTTGTGCCATTTGCTAATGCAGGATCTATGAAATACACACTCTCACTTTGTCTTCTCTGTGCGTTCAATCCCCTGAGAGGAATAAAATGCAGTTAGTTGTTTATCGTTTACAGCCTTGTATGGAGAAGTTGATCAGAGTTTGTTAAGTACTTACAAAATCACGCATCTAACAAGAGTGGCATTGAGCACGTTGAAGTTGAAGAAGAGATGTAAGTCCTGTAAACTCACAATGATGGAACCAGCATCATGTCGGAAATGATCTCTGTTGTAGTGGACTAGCAAATGGTGATGACCTTCTGACATTTCATCCATGCAATATTCATGTAACTCGCGTCAACTGGAGCTGCACTCGTCAAAGTATTTGCCAACAAGAAATGGCTGGCCATGGATGTAATTGCGTGCTTCAAGTACGTCTGCTTTTCTTTTAGTAAGCAACAATTCTACTTGTTCATCATCCATGGCGTCGTAAATAATATTACTCCCGATTCAACAAGCTGCTGTTAATTTGGTTCTTGGCAATGAGTGCTTTAAGTAAGAGGCAATTGTTCTCTTTCCTCTTCACTTTCCCGCTGCGCTTCCTCGTGGTCGTGGGTGTAGCCTTTTTGGCCACTTCCTTCTTGGTACTTGAAGCATTTCTGGCAGAACGTCTGGTTGCCTGCACGGTAGACTGCCGAGCAGACGGTGAAGCTTGGACGGACTTCTTAGCAGACTGTTTATCTATGCCGGACCGCTGAGCTGGCGGTGCTGCAGTGACGGACTGCTGGGCTGTAGGAGCAGAGGCATCGGACTGCTAACCATGCATCGAAGCTATGTCGGGTTTACATGCGGTGTGGTGCCAAATTGTCGGTGTCTTTGAGGAGGCCGTGCCAACATGTTGGTTTCTTTGAGTAGGAAGTGCTTGGCGCATTGGTATCTTGACCACGCACTGCATGGACAGACTGATGAGCAGTCAGTTCTGGACCTACCGACTGCTTAGCAGGCGGTTCTGAAGCATCAGACTGCTTAGCAGTCTGTTCCACTATGTTGGTCTGCTAAGCATGTGCTGCAGCTGGGTCTCCCCCCGATGCTTCAGCGGCCGGCATCTGAACCGGTGGTGCGTCATGAGCAGTTGTAGGCCTTGCCATTAGGTTCTTTGGGCGGAGGATGACATGGCCTGTACGCCACAAAGTCGGTCGGGCTGTTCACAGGTTGATGCATCAGCCCACAAGAGCTGCTCTGGCAAGGAGAGCGTCACCGGTTGAGGGGCGACAGTGGTTGCTCTTGGGGGGCTTCAGGAATCTCATCGATGAACTCTATTTCCTTTCGTGGCCACTGGATGTGATGTAACAGTGTTTCTTCCAAGGTCCTTTGCTCATCGAAGTCTCCTAGGACATTCTTCAGGGAAAATTCAATGAATCCAGGCTTTACTTCAGTCACATAGCACTTCACACAGCCCGACTTTAATGGCACATTGTCCAAGAAGAGGCCATCTTCCAAGAAGGGCGGGAAAACCCAGGCTATTGCACATTTTAGTGTACCTTCATAATGTGTAAGCACACCCTTTAGTATGTCTTTCTTCCAGATAGATCAGATATAGCATCATCACGAGCAGCTGCAGTCTTAGTGTCGCTGGGGTCAGCTGATGCACAACTACTCTTGTGCAGTGTTGTCGCGCAATAAGCAGCATCATCCATGCCCGCCTCCCCTCCCATATGCTGGCTATCTATCAGTGTTAGAGTCTTCTTCATCATCATCATTGACTCCTCAACATCCTTTCGAACAGCCGGATAAATCTCCTTCTTCAACTTTTCAAACAATGCATTCTGCTTCATTTCACTCCTCGCTTTTTTCATGTTGAGCCTCTCTTCTTTGCTGAGTGTGAAAGCCCTCTTGCGCGGGACATTAACACCTATACTCCTTGCACGACCAGGGGGCTCTTTTGTGTCCAGAGCAATGGACAGAATGTCACATGGCCCTGAGTTCCTGTAGAACCTTCCAGGGATCTTGGAAGCCTCTACCATCACTTCATACAGTTTGGCGTCACGTGCGTTTTCAAAGTAATAAGTTCCATCATCACGCCTCTTTTCACGTGCCCGCAAGTAGTCTCTGGCGCATCCTCCCTTGATTTCACTAAAGGCCGGACTCCCACCCGCTGCTACTGCTTCTTTGTCCTCCTGTTCCCATATCAGTTTCATGCCGTAGTATCCTGCCACACACATATGGTGGGGGTGTATGTTCTTCTTCTGAAGTTCCGATTGCTTGAAACTCTTCGTAGCAAACTCTGGAGTTGCACTGACCCTTTTGAATTCTGCCCAGTCTGCCTTTGTAATTTGGAGATATGCGGGGATTGGATCCTTGCCTTCACTCAAGTACTTCTTGTACAGCACGTGCTTCCAGTTTCTCCAAGCATCCCTAGCCTTCTTCAGTGCAGCATGTTCCACCTGCATTCTCCACTGCCCTGGAACGTTCAAGTGATCCATGATCTCCGAGACTATCCTTCGCCGTGTTTCTGTGTCAGCCTTCCGAAACCCAGACAGATTAATGTTGAGCCTTGCCCTGCCAACAAATCCACACACACTCCTGAACCTCATGCGTGCTTTATCTGGTTTAGTTGGAGCCAAGGACTTTAAATCAATCTCGGTTACTTCATATACACCTTTAGGCTGGTGTGTGGGCTTCCTTGGAGCGTTCCTCCGTGTCCTGACCGGAAGGGTAATTTCTGCAGCTCTATCCCGTTCAAGACTACTTGATCCCTCACAATCTGCTGAAGACCTAGGTTTGTCCGAATCAGATGAAGATACATGGCCTGAATGAGTGCTACTGCTGCTCGGCATCTACAGAGAACACATGCGAAACTCAGGAAAGGAGGATAAGCATAAAACTAACAACTTGGTATCAAGCTTTCTAAACATGCCATGCAATAATTTAGAAAATGTACAGCTAATTTGTGTGACTCAGGCTCCCGCGATCTGTAAATAGGCAGTAACTTAGTAGAACAAATACATCTTATTTGTAGTAAGGAAGGTAGATAATGAACATATATATGCTCTCCGTTATTTTATAGCCAATTTGGGAACATACAGAACGAAATTGGAAGAGGGATTGCGAGGAAATATGCCTCACCGCGATGGAGAGCAGTAACTAACAGGCTTCTTAATGCAAACCCGGCCGGACCACAGGAGAGGCGAGGGTTACTGCATCAATATGCTCGAGGGTGGCTGGCGAGCAAACGAAGATGGCGAGACATGGGCCGCCACATGTTGGGAACGTCAGTGGAGGTAGGCTTGACGCCGAAGAGCGGGCCCACGACCGGGATGAGCACGGTGGCACCGGAGAGGGTTCTGCTGTGGACCTGGGGGAGGGGGGAGCTGGCGAAGGAGATTGGGTGGACTAGTTGAGTGAAACACGGGTTGACGGTGTGGGGGGGGGGGTGTTGGCGGCCTAGGTGAAAAGGGTGAAAAATATCCCCGGTCGCCGCGCGCGCGGAAAGGCCTATGCAAATGGTTGCCTCTAAGCGCTCGTGTGCACAAACAGAATAATTTCGTTTGAAATGAAGACGTACTAATTTTGAAATGAAGATGTGAGTTCATCGTTTCTCATGTAAATTTTTCGCACGTAATCCAATCACAATTTTACCACGGGTTTGATTTGCTGGCGCATTTCAGGTCTCGTGTGCTATATGTAAGACATATTTTGGCATTTACCGTGCATGTTGGCATATAAATCAATTCCTAGCTGGACTGCATTTCCTGTCTAAAGGGATGAGGATTACCATTTGATCTGGGAGCATCCGACGGTGCAGACGTATGATCCGTGGGGTTTGGGTTCTGGCCAATCAGAACGCACGAGTCAGATCGCACGCGCAGCGAGGGGGGGCATCGGCCACGGTTTGGTAGGCACGCGACTTTCATGTGTAAACCGTGTGCTATTTGAAAACATTTTTTTGAGAGGGCTATTTGAAAACATGTACATGTGTTGTCGAAAGGGTGAGGATCGCCGTTCGATCAAGGAGAATCCAGCAGTGTAGACGTACGATCCGTGGAGTTTGGGTTCTGGCCAATCAGAATGCACGACTCAGATCGCGCGCGTGGCAGAGGGCTAGGGGGGGGGGGGTTTATCGGCCATGGTTTAGTGGACACACGACTTTAGTGAGTGAACCGTGTGCTCTTTGAAAACATTTACATTACCTAACATCATATTTCGTTCGAATGGAAACATGAGTTCATTGTTTCGCCTCCAATTTTTTTCCACGGTAAGAAATCATGAGTATAGTGGAGAGTGTCATATACTAGTATCCTGAATATATAGTACATATGATACTACCTTTAATTAATTATAGCGCATAGTATAATACATAGAGTATAGTATCATATATAGATCATATTTATTGTCATGCATGACACAAATTAGCAATGCATTTAACATGATACGGTATCTACCAACTATATGTTACTCTAACCCTTTTTATATATATTTAATTCTTTGCCACATCAACATATATACTTACTATTTCCGAGTGCATGACATCTTCGGCTATGATACCACCACTATGGCCAGCCTTATATAGTGGGGAGTATCATATAGTACTATATATATATATATATATATATATATATATATATATATATATATATATATATATAGTATCATGCATATGATACTAGTGTATGATACTACGTACGTACCTTCATAGTGCATATATAGTATCATAGAGTAGTACTAGCTCCCTCTGTAAACTAATATAAGAGCATTTAGATTACTAAATAGTGACCTAAACGCTCTTATATATTAGTTTACGGAGGGAGTATATATCATAGATGACCGTATTTATGGCCATGGATGAGACAAAGTAGTATAGCATTTATTATATATATATATATATATGTTACAGTATCTACCTATGTTACTGCTTCTTTGCCACATCATCATATTTTCTATTCCCGGGTGCATGATACCAACTATGATACCCCACCATGGCCACCCTAATAAGGCTGGTCGTAATATGGGAGTATCAAGCGGTATGATGCATGCCAACTAGACTTTTTGGATGATGTGGCACATAGTTAAATGATGAAAGAGAGGGTGTGTGGTATCATATCATGATACCATATCATATTAAATGTTGTACTACTTTGTGTCATGCATGGTAATTAATAAGGAACCCATGATACTAATTCATGATACTATGCATGCGCGCATTATGGAGGTATTGCCGATCATATACTAGTATCATGCATATATACTCCCTCCTTTCCG
Source organism: Aegilops bicornis (assembly GCA_021605145.1). Taxonomy (NCBI): domain Eukaryota; kingdom Viridiplantae; phylum Streptophyta; class Magnoliopsida; order Poales; family Poaceae; genus Aegilops; species Aegilops bicornis. Next base: position 286,754,559 of record CM038671.1, read on the forward strand.
GTTTATAGGCTTATCTCAGAATTTTACTTTTTCCATTTTATAAGGCTCAATTTGGTTGTTCCCCATCACATGTCCAGATTCCAAGGTGCATTAAATCATTGCATGCAAGTATTAAGAGAAAGTAGACCAATGCATGTACTTTATATATGCATGCATGTATTGCAATTAATACATTGGAAAACATAAATTTTTGAGGAAAACAAAAGCATTAATTGGGTGTTCTTGCAAACTACAAAAGGTATTCCACCACTCATCATCTACCTTGGTTGGTGAGATTTTTTAATTAAGCCCTATAAGGCTGGTTTTAATGGGGAGTATCATATATACTAGTAGTATCATGCATATATATGATAATGTAGCTAGGATACTAGCTACTTACGTAATGCATAGTATCATAAGTTAACATCTTAGGTTGCCTTACTAATCACACAAAGTAGTAGTACAACATTTAATATGACACGGTATCATGATATGATACCACATCCTATCTTGTGTGCCACATCATCTAGAAAGTCTAGTTGGCATGCATGATACCGCTTATGATAATACCATTACAACCAGCCTAGCTAAACCGGAAAGGAGGGAGTATGAGACTAGCTAGCCACAATGGAGAGTAGTACACTGGTAACATACTCATATCGCTAGACTATATATCTTAATACCTTCATAGTGGGTAGTAACATAAGTGTAGTGTCATGCAAAGCTTCATTTCTTAGGTTACAGACTCATATTGCATTGGGACATGTGATGCTACAGTAACTATCTAAGTTACTGAAACTATCTCTCTCCTCATTAACTTATTGCCACATAAGCAAGTTTGCTGAGTTGGAGTCGGTGTTACTGCTGAAGTTACTCCCACTGTGGCTAGTCTGATACTAGCTAGTCGTCTATGATATACTAGCTACCTCACTAAGAGCATGGTTAATAATACAACCAAGGGTCAGCTATAAGAAGTTGCCATGTCATATACAGCCAACCTCTTAGCGGATGTGTACAATAATAAGTTTATATACGTACTAGTTTATCAATAGTTGGGCCACCTTACATCCTCACAAAGTGTCTTGGGTCTCCTGTTGCAGCCGGCTCTACTAACCAAGAGCCCGCTTCTCTTCTCTTTCCTCGAACTAATAAGCACATATATATTATTCTATTCCTTATAGCCATACTACCCACAGTGGGAGTAACATAGGTAGTAACATCTCACATATCTAGATAAAATAGATGATGTGGCAAGCAATAAATGAAGAAATGGAGGAAAGTGGATATGTGTGATGTTACTACCTATGTTACTCCCACTATGGGTATAGTCTTACTATAGTATGAGACTACCCACAATGGGAGTAACATAGGTAGTAACATCACACATATCTAGATCAAGTAGATGATGTGGCAATCAATAAATGAAGAAAGAGAGGAAAGTAGTAACATAGATAGTTACTAGTAGTATGAGTAACATCACATGTACATATCAAGGCAAGATGTGTCTATAGCCTAATAAATGAAGTGTTGCATGTTATCACACATATATGTTACTCCCCACTATAGAGGTAGTAACATAGACTAGTAACACACGGGCATGTTACTAGTCTATGTTACTACCCATTGTGGCTAGTCTGAGTAAAATCACACATCTCAAGGGAAGATGAGTCTATAGCCTAATAAATGAAGTGTTGCATGTTACTACACATATGTTACCACAATGGGTAGTAACATAGACTAGTAACATGCGCATGTTACTAGTCTATGCTACTACCTCTATAGTGGGGAGTAACATACGTGTGGTAACATGCAACACTTCATTTATTAGGCTATAGACACATCTTGCCTTGATATGTGTGATGTTACTCATACTACTAGTAACTAGCTATGCTACTACTTTCCTCTCTTTCTTCATTTATTGCTTGCCACATCATCTACTTGATCTAGATATGTGTGATATTACTACCTATGTTACTCCCATTGTGGGTAGTCTTACTCCCCACTATAGAGGTAGTAACATAGACTAGTAACATTCTATGTTACTACCCATTGTGGCTAGTCTTATGTCACTCTATTGTGTACTTACTTGCTCTAATAATGCATAGTATCATAGAGTAGCTAGTATATCATATGTAGTACTTTATTTATATTGTCATGCATGACACATAATAGCATAACATTTATTATGATACGGTTTCATGATATGATACTTAACCCTCTCTTTCTTCATTTAATTAATTCCATGATAGCTCATCAAAATTGCCTAGTTGGCATGCATGATAATAGCTATGATACCCCCTTACTATCAGCCTAGAAAAGGTGTACAAATCATATTTGCGTCAATTTGTGAGTTTTCATCCATTTGTTCAAGAAGCGGGGAGAAGTTTCAACCATTTCAGCCGCGAGGTGCGGCCACTGGCGTAGGCCTAGTTGGTATTTTAATTACAGAAAATTCAGATGGAGTTCGGACATCACCAAAACCCATGTGTGCCTGTGGCGTGCTCTCACGAGCCCGTGGAAAAAAATTGGTGAAGTTTGGCACAAGTTTTGATGACCGCTCCTTCCAAACCAAAGCATCTCACATGAAGGATCATGGTTTTCCAAAAGGAGACGTGTCAATTCAAACTCCTGTGGCCGGTGACTTCATCGTTTGGTCTCATAAAAATTTCCACGGTACGCAATCACCATTATACCACGGGTTTGATTTTCTGGCGCATTCGAGGTATCATTAGCTATATTTAAGACATTTTTTGAGACTAACATGCATTTTGTGCATAAAAATAAAATTACAACGAGAACTGCTTGTGCTATCGAAAGGGATGAGGATTGCCATTTGATCTAGGAGCATCCAACAGTGCAGATGTACGATCTGTGGGGTTTGGGTTCTGGCCAATCAGAAAGCACGACTCAGATTGTGGGCGGGGTGGCGGGGTTTGGTCGGCACACGACTTTCATCAAGGAACCGTGTGTTATTCGCAAACCAGATTACATATTTTTGTTCACACATACTGTAGTGAGATCGGTTGAGTGTGCTTCCTCTATGATATAATAATAATAATAATAATAATAATAACAAAAAATAGTTCATATTCATTGCCTGAGCTGACAGCATATCAAGGTCAACATATTAACGGTTCTAACATCAACAGAAAACCAGACATAACTCACAAATTCAGTACACGCGACAGTTCTAAATTAAACGAATTAAGTTGCAGGGTAGGCATAAAGACTAGTCTTACAGCTTAATTCCCATGTACATGGGGGAACTGGGATCATTAAGTTGACCCCGAATGAACTTGGGGTTCTTGATGATTTTAAACTTCTTCTCTGTTGCACTGGTGCGTGATCCCTTGGCTGGCAACTCATCAAATTCATCATACTCGTCCTGATCGGCAACATCGTCGACACCCAGTACCCTTCTCTTTGCATGCATCGCTAAATGGCTATTCTTATGCAAGGGGTCTTCCACAAAGAAAATCTGGGTAGCATCGCTGGCAAGAATGAATGGGTCCGCATGATATGCCATCATTGTCCTGTTAATGCAGGTCTTCGTGTACTCATCAATCCTTACCTGACCAAGAGGGATCCATGCACACCTGAATAATGCCACCTTAACTTTCACATAGTCAAGCTCCCAAATCTCTTTGATGGTTCCATAGTATACCCTTTTATCAGCTTCATTTACAATCATGCATTCTATTCGAACAGAGCTGTTCTGATATGAGGTCTTCTTATCATGTTCCTCAGTGTAGAATGTGTATCCATTTATGTCATATGCTTGGTACGTCAGCACCATAGGTGATGGCTTTTATGCCAACCACGTAGCAATGTCATTGATGGATCCTTGTGCCAAACGATTCTTCATCCATTCGGCGTAGTTCTTAATGTGCTCCTTCATCTCCACATCTGATGAAGGCACCATTGCTAAGAATCTTTGGCGTATCTCCACCAACTGTTCTTCGGCATAAGCAATGAGAACTGGGCTGTTAAGCAGTACTGTCAAATGGGCTTTCTCTGCCAATTCTCCGGGTGCAGCCATTTGCGTGCCAACAAGGACTGGCTTACCTTTCAACCTTCCCTCGTAGCGAGAGAGGGGCAAACCTATAGGTCTTTGTTTCATGTATTCGGTGCAAAACTCAACCACCTCCTCCGCGGTATAAGCTTTTAGGATGCTTGCCTCTAGATGGTTTCGGTTCCGACAAAAGCGCTTCAAGGTTCCCATGAACCGCTCGAAGGGATACATGTTGCGAAGAAACACATGACCACAATATTTTATCTCGTCGACAAGGTGCACAAAGGAGATGGACCATGATATCAAAGAATGATAGTGGGAAAACATCTCTAGGTTGGACAATATTCTTGCAATGTCATCTTGCATATGATCCAACTCTTCAGGATCTACAACTTTCTGCCATAGTTGGTTGAAGAAATCATAGAGGTCAATGAGTGTGTTTCTTATATCTTTGTCCATCAGATTCCTTATGGCCACCAGGAGGATTTGTGTCAACATTACGTGGCAATCATGTGACTACATGTGTCCCAACTTCATTTTACCTGAGCTCACATCCATGAGACTTCTGATGTTTGCGCAGTAGGAAGAGGGTGTCTTAACTGACAACAAATAGGTGAAGAACTGTGTTGCTTCTTTTGTACTGAAATTGTAACCCTGGCAAGCTTTGATGAATTTGTCATCATCTACTGCTTCACCCTTGCGTTGTGATTGATCAGCAAGCATATCGAGCTGTGAACAGTCACCATCCTTTCTTTTGCCTTTAATCTTGAGCAGAGTACCAAGGATGCTTTCACATACGTTTTTCTCTATGTGCATGACATCGATGCAGTGACGTACAGGTAGAATCTCCCAGTAAGTTAATTTCCAGAACAACGATTTCTTCTTAAACACTTGATCCTTGGGTGTTAGTTCACCGTCAAAGGGTGGTTCTTGACAAGCACAACATTAATTTTTTTAGCCATGTTGTGGACCACCTACCCTTCGTAGGGTCTTGGGGCTGCAGCTGCCTCTACCGTACCATCAAATTCAGCTTTCATCTTTCGGTATGGGTGATTTTTCCGTAAGAACCTATGATGACGCAAATACACTATTTTGTGCAAGTTGGGAAGTCTTCTTCTAGCTGTCCTATCCATGCATGTGACACACCCTACTTTTCAGTTGTTTTCTGCCCCGATGTGTTGCCTAATGCCGGCATATCTTGAATGGTGTGCACCAACATCGCATATAGATCGAAAATCTCCTTTGTGTAAGCATCATAACATTTTACAACAGGTGCATCTATCCACACTGTCAGCAGTTCTTCTACCAGTAGCTGAAAGTAAATGTCGATGTCATTTCCAGGTTGCTTCGGGCCTTGGATAATCACTGACATCATAATGTATTTTTTCTTCATACACAACCAAGGAGCTAGGTTATATATGCACAGAAGCACCGGCCATGTGCTGTGATTGGTGGTCATATCGCCAAAAGGATTCATCCCGTCATTATACTCCCCGAGCCTTATACTTCTAGGATCCTTGGAAATTTTTCAAAAATTTTGTCGATTAATTACCACTTAGCCCCATATTTCGGGTGCCTCATATACCTATCCGCAATTCGTTCATCATGATGCCACAGCAACCTCTTTGCTCTCTAGGGTTTGCAAACAAACGCCTCAACCTTGGAATTAAAGGCAAGTACAAAACAACCTTGAATGGGACTCCTGTCTTGATCTCGTCATCCAATTTGTACTTGTCGTTTGCTCTCCTGCGCTTGTATCGTGCATTCTTGCATGTGGAACATGCACGAAAATCTTTGTACTCACCACGATACAATATACAATCATTCACACAAGCGTGTATCTTCTGTACTTCAAGTTCCAATGGGCAAACAATTTTCTTTGCTTCATTCGTGCTTCTAGGGAGCACATTATCTTCTGGAAGAATTTCAAAATACCTAACGTCTCTATGAAACTCTTGTTTGATAGACCGTTTGCTTCTTTAAATATGAGAAGCGCCAGGGTGGCAGTCAACCTGGAATATTTCTTTTGGCAACCTGGATACAATTCTTTCTTGGAGTTTGCATCAATGGTTGGCAGATCCTTGTACCCAATCATATGCTTATCTGGGCCCTCGAAATCTGCAATCATAGCAGCAAAATCTGTATCAAGATCGTCGTCATCTGCGTCGACGTCTTGGTTTTCAAGTGGGCATTTCGGCTTTCCGGTGTTTCATTGGTAGGTTGATGCCTCTGCCCTAATGTTAGATTCAACATCCATGTTACACTGATTGGGGTTTGGCATTTCGCTGCCCTGGGTATCTTCATCCATGACCTCCTCTTGACCATGTCTGGTCCAACGTGTATATCCATCCATGAATCCCCTAGAGACTAAGTGCATCTGGACATCTGCAACTTCATGTGACTCTGTATTGGCACAATCAGTACATGGACACAAGATGTAATCCGCATCACTAATTCTCCTCTTTGTACTTTCAGCCAAATTCATGAACTTTGTCACGCACTGATAAAATCTGCGGTTTTCGGATTCTTCATCCATCGAGATCGTTCCATCTGCAGCACATGAATGGTAATTAAAAACAAAACAACAACATTAATACACGGATTAACTTCTGTCCAAAGATGCGTGCATAAATCACAACGTTTTATTTTAATAATTACTGAGGGGGCTCCATGTTGTTATCCAGACGTGCTATGACAAAAATTAATGGCCAGTCAATTTACACGCAGAGTACTAGTACAACACTACACTTAGGAATTGAATACCTAAATTTAGCCACTCACGAAAAGAATACCTTAATTAATTATCTGGCGACCTCCACCCAACGGATGTACAAAGCGCGATGCGGGCGGCACGCCGAGACAAAGCAGGGTCGAGGAGCAAAGCTTAGTGCGGCTGCCGCCTGAAGTTCGACCTCCACTATCCCGCCATCGACCGCGATGGATGTGCTCGAAGCACGCCGCCGCCGACCTCGATGGTTGAGCTCCTCCTATCTCCCGCCACAGAATGAGGATTGACCTCCTATGATGCCGCCACCGCCCACCGACCGAGAATTAACCTCGTCTCCGGTAGCCGCTGCCTAGGCCGCCGCCGCCATCTCTATACGCAGAGCGGCTGTTTACACGGTATCTCACCGTAACTCAATTATATGGACAGGGTAGTACATCACAAACGGTTATGTAATGGCAACCGTGTCTAACCTACGTTGTCTTCTCACACGGTTTGGTGCTGAAATCGTGTGTGACGTTGTAATACCTAACACAAACGACATGTGCAAATAGTGTGCCGTATACACCATATATATAGTGACATTAGTAGTTCCCGACCATTAGCTTATCTCCACAGTTTCCCCATTTTCCCCAAATCCTTACATAGCCTCCAAATTCCCTCGCGTGGCGCTGACATTGGGGGAATGCGGACGAGTGGTGCTGATGGTTTCGGTGCGGCTACTCCTGCTCGTATCGCCGCCACGAGGGCGGTCACCGCCGAACACTTGCCTAAGGTCATCAGAAGGCAGGTGTACCACAGATCTGAATCGTCTTGTCAGGTTCCAATCTATCCCGATCTTTTTTAGCATGTCCAAAGTATGGCCCCTTGCTGAATCCGTCCTGAATGACCCCCCACCCCCAGGAAAGCGATCTGCCGCCGGATCCAGAGCTTGACTCCAGACTCCCGCAACACGAGTTCGACTCGGAGTTTTGCGCCACCGTGAAGTACCAAAAGCTGAGTTGTGTGCATGGGCACACTCCCGCTCGACGTGTATGCACGGAGGGATTCAGAATTGGCAGGCAGTTTCTCAGTTGCCCCTTAGAGGTTAGTGCTAGTTAAGTTCATCATTTTACTTCAGTTAATGCCACCGCTCATCCATAATACTATTTAACATTGGCTGGGATATGAGGCTTGTGCCTTTGTTAACTGGCTGGATGAAGAATGGCATGGCATGGCTCGGAGTGTTATTACCAAGCTCGCAGAAGATAACGTAAAGCTGAAGAAGAAACTGGCTGATCTAGAATGTACAATCAGTACGATGAAGCAAGAAAGAATCAATCGAAGGCAACATATGAAAGCAAGAGACAAGAAGGAACTAGCATGTGTAGTTGTGGTTGTCGCATTAGCCATGTTCTATGCGCTGTTTGCAATGTGATTAGGGGTTTTGTTTGACAGTATTGCCAAAGCACATCTAGACATGCTCTAAGTAATGCACATCTAGGTCCTATATATGCCATTGATGTTACGCGAAGATTCGTGCATATTTTTTTTTTGTCTTTTTTCTTTTCCTTTCTAGTTTGATTTTTACTGGCTTTATCAATAAGAAGAGCTCAATGTATTGCTTGCCAACTGTCCTACTCCGTTCATACTGGTACCGGTGCATAATCCCAAAACTCGTTCCTTGTTTTTGTCCTAAAAAAGGAAACTAGCCAAATAGCCAATAGGAGTCCTGCGCAACCCCGGGAATTTGGTGCGACTGGGTACAAATAATTACGGTTGATTATATCAGCGGTTAGATAATACGTCAACCCCCGCTTCAATCCCCGCTTCAATTGGCAGTACCTCTTCTCTGCATACCTCGCTTAAGTGTCCACCATCTTCATCGTCCCCGATAGGCCGCGCTACACACTCTGTAGCCATGTCGAGCGATAGCGAGGGCAACCGATTAAACCAACGATGCGGCGCCCGATGATAGGTCAACATCAGAATCATCCCGCTCGTCTTCCATGAGTCCAGCGTCGAGCCCAGACCTCGATTATATCCGGTTCATGGAAGGGACGCCGCCTCCGGAGTCATCAGACGACAGCCAGACGGACGAGGAGCCCTCGTAGGACAAAGAAGAGGATGACGATGATGATGAGGAGGAATGGTCGAACGAGGAGGAGTACGACGATGACAACAACGACGATGATGATGGCGGCGGCGATGAAAAGCCAACGGTCAGTGGCAAGAGGCGTCCTCGCCAAGACGATGTCACGGGGCCATCCAACAAGAACAACAACAAGAAGAAGGACTAAATTAAGAAGACTGTATATATCTCTGTTTTCCTGTCAATCTCACCGTAGACGGTTAGTAATATGTATTCGACAGAGATCTTCTACATAATCGCCAACAGGTTGGTTTGTTGAACTGTGTGGCCTGACGAGTACACAATTCGCAAAAAATACTGTATGGGCTATCTGTAATGATCGCACACAAGTCTGATTAACGACTAGTTTTCCGGGTATCACACACATCTTGTTATGCCGAATCATTTGTGTTCACCTCACTCATCGCAAACGGTTCATCGGAGTGAACTATATGCTGTATATCGCACAAACCTTGATCTGGCTGCCTGTTTCTGGTGTTCTGTCTCATCGCAAACAGTTTGTACAGATCAACCGTATGCCCCTCATTGCACACACAACTATAATCTGAACCGTGTTTGATGTATCATTCATCGCAAACGTTTTGCACCATTTCTGACGGTTTTCATATAGCACCGTTTGCGATTATTGCATCGCACACAGTTTCTTGAAGGGTATCTGATCGCAGTGTTGCGTTAGCAGCATCCTGCAGTAATGCCTCCCTGCAGCGGCTGGTTCTTCCTTAACTCCGGCGAGCCCCCCACCCTGTGAAAATCGACTGACCCAAAAGTCGATTCAGTCGACTGAAGTGTAACTAAATTGGAGCAGCAGCGCAAGCAAGATCAAGAGCAAGAGCAGCAAAGCAAGCAAGAGCAAGAGCTATAGCATCAACGTGAGCAAGAACAAGAGCAAGAGCAGACCAGGAAGGGGACCGAGAGCAAGAGCAGAGCAGGAGCGCGAGCGAGAGCCAAAGCAGCAGCACATCCTATCGATGTGGACATCGCCGCTAAGGGAGCGACGCCGTGGAGGAAGTGGCCGGCGCCGCCGCCGTGGATGGAGCCGCGCCGTGTCGGCTCGGGACCGAGCGCCGGCAGCACCGTGAGATCAAATCAAGAAGAAAATGCGGCGGTCAGTGTATAACCTCTTTGGTGGCGCCGATTAGGCCTCAGCTTCATCCGAGGAAACGGTGATGATGCTGCTCTTCCGGTGGTGCAGGTGAAAACGGTGGTGTGGGAATGGAGGTGGCGTGAAAGACGAGGGGAATGTCGGGGCAGCTCCTTGGAGGTGGAGGACGGGGTGGCTGAACCGGCAAGACGACGAGATGGACGACGGTCCTCATCCGGTGTGGTGGATGAGGGACGTCGAGGTGTTGCTGTGGACGATGTCCTCGGGGAAGAGGCTCCGGCTCGGTGGCGGATGGAGGAGGGTGTGGGGCTTCGCAGGTTTTCGCGGCCTCGGTGTATGAATGGGTGGGCGGAAGGGATGGGAGGGGGGAACCATGGCTTAGGGACGCGCTTGTCCGAAATGTGGGGTAAGTTACAAATGTACCCCCACCGATTTAAGCTAGGCGGTCCTTTCGGTTCAGGGGTATCACGGGCATTTCACGTGTAGGGATTTCACAGGAGGTGGGAGTTTTCACACGCGTTGTAATTTTGAGATAGCAAGGTGTGGGTTGAGATGGAGGGAGTTTTCGGAGCACAACGAGACAAAGATATATCTTAAATATTTTGGGGTAACAAGGCGCGTTTAAGAGGCGGGAGTTCCGCAGCACGATAGACAGAGATGCTAGCTTGAAATTTTGACATAACTAGGCATGGCTTGAAATTTCGGGAGAACAAGCTTAACTTGTACAAAAAAAAGACATTTCGCACCTCATCACTAGAGAGAGCCATGTCCCGTTTTGCTATATTACTAGAAATGAATTCAAATACAACAACAAAAAAATAAAAAAATTGGGACAACAAACATAACGTGTACAGTACCAAATCAATTTGCACTTCCCTTAACAATAAAAAAACAATTTGTGTTGTCTAGCATATGGACTAAATTTTAGTACATTTTCCCTGTTTGAATGGGATTGTACTCGGGTTAGTTATACAACCATCTAAATATTATATTCACAACACATGACATGAATATTGGAGTGGTAAATTCCTATATAAATATGAGCTACATGTACATACGATCTCAAATTCAAATATATGTATCCATTTTATGTTGAATTCAAATGATAGTACATGTATGGTCTAGCTAGATGTTCGGAATCTAAACCATGTATGATACTACGTACAATGTGTTTAACACGCAATACACACACACAAACACCATTTAGACTAGTAAGGTACACGTGCATTGCACGCATGAGATTTTGCAACCAAATTATGAATAAATACCATGTTATATCATGTAAGCTTTGAGTCATATATGCATGATGTAGATGTTCGTTTAATTCTTATAGTTCATTTCATTCAAAATCATCTAGTTTTTATAAGAAAGCTAATCTATTTTATGATTCATGGAATTGCGCGTTATAAAGCATAAAGCAAAAATAAATAATGGAAAATCATGTAGAAAAACATTTGGGCAATTATGATACGGAAGATTCTAGAACAAAGAAGAAGTGCTTGTGTTTTGAGGTTTGTGCATTATGCTTAAGTTCAACCATGGAGCCTTCTAGATTGTACATGTGGCAAAATCTGGTGGAATGTGGATGATATCCAACGGCCAGTAGTGCTCGAATTTGCCATCTTTGCACCATCGTATTGGCTTCATCCAACGACCATCTTTGAAAGTTAAAATTATCTGCACACTATATAAAAAATAAAAAATAAAATATATAGGGGTATAGATATAGATATGTGATGCGAAAGCCACCCATCATCTCCAATTAGAATAGTGTGTCCATGCACGGATTGTCGGTGTAGAAAAAGAGGGGTACACTTTTTGTAACCCTATAACTGTGCACGGGCAGTCTGAGCCGCGGGCACCACCGCACTGAGCAAGGCAAGGGAGGTGAACCAAGGTAAGGCCAAAGCTCGAAAGGAGCAGGACGACGCCAAGACCAAGACCACAAAGAGCAAAGGGGACGAAGCGGACTCCCCCGGCAAGACCCTTGCCGGGGGGCGGTTTTAGCAAACCCGGCAAGACCCTTGCCGGGGCACCTTGTCCCACACCTACGGAGCGAATCACCCTTGAGTCCACTGCCCGCATGGGGAAAGGATTCAGGAGACATCCCCGTGGTGGCATGCAGATCTTTGTGAAGACATTCAAGATTAGATACACACTATAGAAGATGACGACCCTTGGCGGAATCCCAGCCAAGGAGGACCGCAAGGCCCCCGGCAAGAGCCTTGCCGGGGATGACAGCAGGCACCACGGCAAGACCCTTGCCGGGGCCCCGGCAAGACCCTTGCCGGGGCTACGGCGAGACCCTTGCCAAGGACACCCGTAGGGCCACCATCAGGCCCACGCCAGTCAAACCTTCACCGCCGTTCGCATGTAGCTGCCGACCCAACCAGTTGGGCAGGCACCTGCTTGGCGGCAAGCGAATCTTCGTGGAGACCCACCATTGCGCCACCTCAGCTGCCTGCCTTCCTACATGGCACCTCGGGCACCGCTGGCCAGGGCGCGTGTCAACACGAGAGGGAGCGGCGACGGACGAGACATGGTTCTCCCCCGTCCCCGATAAAGCAAGGACACCTAAGCAAGACGCACTAAAGGCGCCTTGTCATGTAATGCGAGGGATAGACTCGCATCACTGTACCCTTTCCACCTCATGTGTGCCACTGTGGCAACCCCTTTCCCTATAAAAGGAGGCCCAAGGCGACCAGGAGGAGGATTCGGCTTTTTGGAGCTCCTCACACCCCATTGCTAGTTCAAGAACACATATAAGCCAACCACCAAAGCAGGAGTAGGGTTTTACGCATCCTCGCGGCCCGAACCTGGACAAAGAGACCGTGTGCTATCTGTTTGATCCGCTCTTCTCACGACCCCGCGCCCCGCAACCATAGTAGGGATTCTTGTGATCCCATAGGTGTCGTTCCTACACCGACATCTTTGACGCGCCAGGTAGGGGGCGCAGTTGTGAGAATCGGCTTTAGCAGTTAGCCCGGCACTCCTTCATCTTCGTGACTCTTGAAAAAGAAAGGAGGCTAGAAGAACGACAGTCGAGCGATCGCAAAAAGAAGCTAAGTTGCACTGAACCCTTATTTGTGCTACCCTTCTTATTTGAGGTTATTCCCCCCCGGAGATGTCGCGCCTTTGTATGAGAAACCTGCACGCCAGGGGGCTCTCCCACGATCGGCAACGCCCTTGCCCTGTTTCGAGTCCGCTCAACAGCTCAAGCGGCTGCGCCGAGAATGGCAGAGTAACCTTCCGCGACCAACAACGCCCTCGATTCCGACTCGAGTCAAGCTCGACAGTTCGAGCGGCGGTTCGAATGTAAAGGTGGCTCGTCCGGCAAGACGCTGCATTCGACAGGCCCTGGGGATCTGTCCCCAAAACGCCGCTATGTGCTTCCGCGTCGGCAAGCCTACCCGATTGACGAGGGGCACACATACAAAGAGGAATTGAACGGGGAAATAACATGCATGAAAATTAAGAGTACTTCAAAGTTATATTACACCACATCATAGCTGCGGTTCTAACTAAAGATAAAATTAGTCTTGGTCGGGAACCCGCAGCGGCGAAGAAGAACGGGATGCCTAATCCCGGCGCTGGCCTTCCACCCTCTTGATTTCGTCGATGCAGTCGGTGATGGGCTTGATGCGCTCCTTGAGCACCGTGAGGTCAACACCATCCAGCAAGCTCTTCATTGCGGCCGCGAAGTCAAGGTCAGGATTCCAGTGCGCCACCTTGGTGAGGACCTTGGTCACGACCCTCCGGCAAAGTCGCCGGGCCTCTTCGGCCAGCGTGGCCGTCCTGGTGGAGTGAAGGTAGGCCAAGGCTCCGAGGACGCCCTCGAAGAACTGGGTCAGCTTGGCGTTGACGGTCCCGCTACGCTCGGGGGCATACCTCACGTTTGGCAACCCCATGGTGGCCAATTGCGTGGTGACCCTGCCGGCGATGACCTCCAGATGGCTGATCCACCTGTTCTCACCCACCACATATTCCTGGTGGGAGGTGGCCTCGTTTGCCCGCAGCTGCTTCTCCTCCTCGAGGCTCCTGGTCAAGGTCTCCTACCGAGCCCTGCTCTCCGACAACATCTTCTCGAGACCGTCCAGCTTCAGCTTGAGGTCTCTGATGGAGTTCTGCGCCTCTGAGAGGTCCCCAGCCCTGCCGATGACTGCTCCTTGCGCCTCTACCAAGGCGCGGTTGAGCGTGTTCTTCTCGCCGGACAGCTTGAGGGCTTGCTCCTTCAGCTCGTCCTGCTCTGCTTCCAGCTCCTTCACCTTGCCGGCATGGGCCAGAGCTTGGGCATCGAGTGCCTCTTTGTGCCTCTGCTCCAGCTCGCGAGTCCGTCGCGCGACAAGGGCCTCGAGCTCCTCAGCCTTGCCTAGGAGCGTTGCGCTTAAGCTTCGCTTCACGCTGCGTGGAGAGGTCCTCTTCCCGAGAGTCCAAGGCGGCTTGATGCTGGTTCCGGCGGCTTGATCGCGGCCAAGTTCGCCGCCTCTTCCCGGGCCTTCTCGACGTCGGCCATTTTCATGGCGAGCTCCACATCGCGCTTGGACAATTCCTCCTGGAAGGCCCTCTGCTCCTCACGAGTCTGGTGGAACCAAGTCTGCGTCTCAGCGACGCGCGCCTTGAAGTCCACCTCCGCGTTGTCCATCGATGCCATCCTGGACTTGACCTTGTCCAGGAGGGGACGGTAGAGCGATTGGAGCTTCCGGAAGTCGGCCCCCATGGCGCGGAAAAGCTGCTCTTCTGAAGAATCGTCGCCGCCAACACCCGGCTCATCAACCACCTCAAGGCCGGTGGCGGCAAGCACCTCGCCGTCAAAGGCTTCCCCTTCGGCGGGCGCTCGGCTTGACGCCCCTGGAAGATGGACGAAAAGATCGTTGCCCAACTTCAGATATCTGCCAGGGCCTGAGGTTGAGGAGGAGGGGGGCTGGTCACCCGCCACCTCTTCCTCGGCGGAGGCCTTGTCGGCCTCACCGGCAGGTCCACCGCTGGTGCCCTCGGCAGAAGCCTCGCCGGTCGCCTTGGCGGCCCCCGCAGCGGCGTCCTCGGCAGCACCCTTGGCGGCTTCGTCAGCGGCGGCCTCATCAGCATCTTTGGCGGCCTCCTCGGCGGCAATCCTGCTGGCCTCCGCCACGGCCTCCTCAGCAATGTCTCCCACAACAGTGTCCACGTCCTCCATGTCTGTTGAAGGAGGGCCTGGGCAGCAATGGGGGCGATGAAGCCAAGAAAAGATTAAGGGAAAAACAGAGACGAAGGACAGGCGACTCACCAATGCTAGGCTGTGAAGCAGAAGTCCCCTCATCGCCAGCATTTGGCGCCGCGGCAGAGTCACCAGCGCCCAAGTTCCCCTCTTCCTCCATGGGTGTAGGCTCCGTGCCTGATGCCCTTGCGGGGCGCCCAGCGGCATAGTCGATGGGGGTGGTGTGTTAGGAGCAGCCCTCTGTGGTCCTCCTGCTGCCGCTCCCCTCCTGCAAACCCGGCAAGGTCAGCATCATAGCATCGAGTGCCTACCACATGTCGAGTAAGAAGAGGGTGACGAACTTACGCTGGGGGATGCGTTGGGGGCTGCTGTCCGGGCTGCTCAGCACCACCAGTGGTGTCTCTGAAACCCCAGCCGGGGACTGACCGCTCGCCAAGGTCCTCGCCCTCTTCGCCCTCTGGGCCAACGTCTCTGTCTCCCTGCAAAAGCAAAAATGGATCAAGACAAGCGACCCAATCCGGGGAAGTGAAAATGACAGTAAGGAACGGAGTACTTACTCGTCGTCCGTCTCCTCCTCTTCCACCAGTTTCCTTTTCCTCTCCGGGCTGAGAGGCCCAAGATCAAAAGGGAGTTCCACATCATCAACCAAATCAACGCCTGCCAGAGGAGGTGAAGAAGGCGGCGGGGTTTGTGTGCACCCGGATGAGAAAGGAGCTGTCGCCTTCTTCTTCTCAGCGGCCTTCGTCAGCCCCTTCGCCGCCGTGGCCCTCGTGTGGCGCCCGGACCCCTCCAGGGTCAATTGTTGCCAGAGCACCGCTGGCCCGACCGGCTCGCCGAGCCAGCCCGCCGCAGGACTCGCCCTCTTCCCCTGATTGGCGTCGAGCCCGCCTCCACGTCCTCCTCCTCCGACGACTCGTCGGCCGCGTCCTCGACAAGCGGAGCTCCAGCGTCGACGCTGCTGACCTCCCCGGTGGCCGCCGCCCACAGGGTGAACTGCTCCTCCTCCGCAGCCATCACGACCTTGTCCTCCACACCCCCGGCGCTGCCGGCCTCCATGGCAAGCTGTGCCTCCCTCGCCCTAGTGGCGATGTAATCCATCTCCGCCTGGGTGGTGTCCATGACAAGCCATCGCTCGACGTCAGCATTGACGTATACCTCGATCAAGGAGTCGAAGAATTGCTGTACATCTGCATCCGTCGGCTCCTGCCAGCTCGGGACAGGGCCGTGCGGCGTTGTAGTCCCATCTTAGCATTGATCTCGGACCGGCTTCAGTTATTGCACAACGGGACTACCCCCGCTGGCAACTTGAAGAACGACCCCTTGACGGCCTTGCCGACTTTTGCGGCAGCCCTCGCGGCCTTGCCGGTCCGTTCAATCTCGCCGTCGTGACCCACATCGAGCTGGAAAAGCCGCTGACAGAAGTGGGCATGCGCCATCACCGTGAAGTTGTGGTCGAGGCCAGGGCGGAGCCGCATAATGTCACCGGGTTCGTAAAAGCCGTGCTGGCCTCCCTTGTTATGTAACGGGCGATCCGGCGGCGAATGAAGTCCGCCCGATCATCTCCGAGGTGAGCCCAGCCGGGTCAGCCGGAGGATCTGGTGGTGGCGACAAGAAGCCTCCGTCGGCAAGATCGACATAACCCGATGTTGCCGCGGACCGGCGGTGTTCGGCGGACCTTATAGAATCCCGGCGGGTCTTCGTCTTTGATCCAGCACCACCGGCCACGCCATTCATCCCACCTCTCCTTCATGTCACCGTCCGGGTACGCCCCCTTGGATCTTGAGATCCAGGCGATGCATCCGGAGACGGCGCCTCCGGGCTGGATTCAAGGGGAGAAATAATGGCGAAAGAGTGCCGTGTTGGGCTGCACTCCGGCAAAGCCTTCGCAAAGATGCGCGAAGAGAGCCAAGCACGCCACCGCATTCAGAGTGAAATCCAAGAGGCGAAAGCCAAGGTGTGCATGATGTCGCAGAAGAAATCGGAAAAGGGGGCATAACCCGCAAGAAAGGTAATCGACAAAAAGGGATACCGATTTGGGGTAGGATCGGCGCAGCGGCAGGAATGATGCTTGGCGTCGCGGGTGCATGAATTCTCTCCCCCCGTCTTCACTCCCCATAAGGGCTTGAAGGAGGCCAGGAGTTCATGAACACCAATCGACGAGGGGAAGAAGAAGGCGGACTTCGTCCGGTCCCCCGACAGCGCGCTCTCCGGCGGCTCCACGGTCCCAGAGCTCTTAGCCACCCCCTTGCCCTTGGCGGATTTGGGTGCCATGGCGGTCGAGAAGTCTAGAATATTGAGGAAGAGGGGTGGCGAAGCAGTAATGACGAGCGACGGCGAAAAGCTTAGGAAGGAAGGAAGAGAAGAAACAGTGGCTCTGAGATTGGAAAAGGTACAAGAGAAGAGGAGAAAGCGAGCAGCGCGCCCACGGTTATTCCTTCTTATGGGGGAAAACGCGGGCCACCTCCTTTCACCTTTACTACGACGTGACACATGCGCGTAGAGCTCAGCCCCACGCATGCCGCCCACGTCACGCACGCCTCCCCACACCGAGCCACGCGCGGGAGGCATGGGAAGCGCAGGGCACGAAGAGACTTACCGCGGTAAAAACCACCCCGCCTGCCCGCGCCCCTTTCCGGGCCTAGCCCAACGACGCGATTGCGCTTACGTGTGGCCCAGGCCCGGGGCTCTGTCGGTGTACAAAAGAGGGGTACACTTTTGTACCCCTATAACTGTGCATGGGCAGTCGAGCCGCTGGCACCACCGCACCGAAAGCAAGGCAAGGGAGGTGAACCAAGGTAAGGCCAAAGCTCGAAAGGAGCAGGACGACGCCGAGGCCAAGACCACAAAGAGCAAAGGGGACAAAGCGGACTCCCCCGGCAAGACCCTTGCCGGGGGGCGGTTTTAGCAAACCCGGCAAGACCCTTGCCGGGGCAGCTCGTCCCACACCTACGGAGCGAATCACCCTTGAGTCCACTGCACCCATGGGGCAAGGATTCGAGAGACATCCCTGTGGTGGCGTGCAGATCTTTGTGAAGACATTCAAGATTAGATACACACTATAGAAGATGACGACCCTGGGCGGAATCCCAGCCAAGGAGGACCACAAGGCCCCCGGCAAGAGTCTTGCCGGGGATGACAGCAGGCGCCACGGCAAGACCCTTGCCGGGGCCCCGGCAAGACCCTTGACGGGACTACGGCGAGGCCCTTGCCCATGACACCCGTAGGGCCACCATCAGGCCCACGCCAGTCAAACCTTCACCGCTGTTCGCATGTAGATGCCGACCCAACCAGTTGGGCAGGCACCTGCGTGGCGGCAAGCGGATTTTCATGGACCCACCATTGCGCCACCTCAGCTGCCTGTCAACATGAGAGGGAGCGGCGACGGATGAGACAGGGCTCTCCCCCGTCCCCGATAAATCAAGGACACCTAAGCAAGACGCATTAAAGGCGCCTTGTCATGTAATGCGAGGGATAGACTCGCATCACTGTACCCTTTCCACCTCCTGTGTGCCACTGTGGCAACCCCTTTCCCTGTAAAAGGAGGCCCAAGGCGACCAGGAGGACGATTCGGCTTTTTGGAGCTCGTCACGCCCCATTGCTAGTTCAAGAACACAGATAAACCAACCACCAAAGCAGGAGTAGGGTTTTACGCTCTTCTCATGTATAAAGAGACCGTGTGCTATCTGTTTGATCCGCTCTTCTCATGACCGTGTGCTATCTGTTTGATCCGCTCTTCTCATGACCCCGCGCCCCGCAACCGTAGTAGGGATTCTTGTGATCCCATAGGTGTCGTTCCTACACCGACATGGATGCAATGTGGCCAAACGATGTCTGCCATCGGTATCTCAAATTCAAATTAGTCTGACCTTGTTCAATGTGTATACAATATAGCATGCTCGTTTTCAAACCACACCGCGCATATCTGAGTTATATTCATGCATGCATGGGTTTCAAACATCATGATCTCTTATTCAAATATTTGAATTCAACTTTACATTGATGCACACATCATGATCTCTTATTCATGGATTACCTAGTCTTCTACACCCACACAGCCATATCCTCTTTATAATTGTACCACTAACTTTCATTCTCTCATGCATGCATGCACACACACTACCACTCGGCATTATCCATCACACGGATGCAATCTTTTTCTTCAGGTCGGTCTCCCATGCATGCACACACACACACACACCTCCTCCTCTTCATCATATCGGGCATTCTTTATCTCTCACGTGCATGCACAATGATCGATGTTCCTTTATGTGTGTGTATATATAGCTAGGTCTTTCCCAGTTTTCCACACAAACCGATCAATCTATATACCTAGTGAGGTCTCACCCTCTTTCCCGCGTACACATCGATCAATCTATGCCTCTCTATATATGATTACATACCTAATACACCCACATTAATTATATATCCAACGTCCCCCTCTCATCATCCATGCCTTCCGCTTCATCTCTCACACGACGCGCACAGTGGTTAAGACAGGGGGCGGCAAGGGCCCTGCCCCCCTAACATCACTATATGTTGAGGCTAATATGAATGTGATCATTAGATCAATTGCTGGTAAAATGGTTTAAGTTGATTAATTGGCCCTCCTCGTAAAGGATTAGCAATGCTTGGCCCCCTAGCTCAATTATTTTTCATGGATCCGCCACTGCGCACAACCGCGCACGTTCTCGCCCCTCTCTTTAAATATCGGTCTCGCACTTGTGCACTACTTCATAGTCTCGCTCCACTTGGGCCCTCGCACCACCTTCTAGCCCCCCACCGGATTTTCCACATGTACAATCTAGCAGACTCCATGATTGAACTTAAACATAATGCACATACCTCAAAAAACAAGTGCTTCTCCTTTGTTCTAGAATCTTCTGTATCATAACTGCCCAAACTTTTTTTCTAGTTGAATTGCCATTATTTGTTTTTACTTTATGCTTTGCAACGCACAATTACATGAATCATAAAATAGATTAAGGGCTTATTTGATTCAAAGGATTCTCAAAGTAATTTTGGAGGATTATAATCCTTAGGAATTTTTCCTATCTTGGTTGTTTGATTCGTAGGATTGTAAACCAAATGAATTTTTCCATTGGATTCATTTGCACTAGATTTCATAGGAACCTTTGTATCCACGCAAACCCCTTTTAAAGAATCCTATGTTTTTTCTATGCACAATCAAACACTCGTACAATCCTGTAGGATTCAAGACGACATTCCACTCTAATCCCATGTTTTTCCTGTTCCCGCGTTTTGGAAATCCTACGAATCAAAGAGGCCCTAACTTTTTTGTAAAAACTAATTGATTTTGAATGAGATGAACTATAAGAATTAAATGAACGTCTTCATCATGCATATATGACTCAAAGCTTACATGCTATAGTGTGGTATTTATTCATAATTTGGTTGCCAAATCTGATGCGTGCAATGCATGTGTACCTTACTAGTACTTCGAGTATGTGCAAAACACGTAAATTTTCCAATGGCACGCTACACAGTGTCTCTCTTTTAGTTCATGAAGCCACGTGGCACATGTGGAGGCGTTGTCACGACCTCCTTGTGTGGATTGATCACAGTGACGTGCTATTGGATCCACAAGAATGTACTCATCCTCTCTCAGGCACACTGGCAGTACATGCACGAAGCGAAGATGTGCACGCATGCACTCATTCCCACGCACGCACACGTGGATACACGGTGGAATGCATTTTTGTACAAAGATCCACCCCATATGATAATTTGACGCATGTAAAGTCCTTCACTTCATTGATGGTCAATTAATACATCGCATGCAAATTGAGTGGACGTGAGGGAGGGATTAGTTGAGAAAGACATTACTACTCCATTGCGTGCATGCGAGTAGTTAAATCATGGATTGCTACTTCCATTGGTCTCCTTCATATTTTGTGCCAATTTTTGACCTTATTTTTAAGTAACATAATATTTATGCATGTCATAAAAAGTGACACAAAAATAGGGGGCCAATAAACCAGGACGCATGCAGCATGATCAATTTTTGCGGGGCTCTGTTGGTGGCCTTTGTATTTAAATACGGACAGAGTGGAGTAGTACTATCTTTATCTTAGCCTCGTAGGGCTCTCCCAGCACCTAGGCTCGCCTCCCCGCCTCGCCCACCGGATCCCGCCATGGATAATCCCTTAGATCCCAGGATCTCGCGGGTTGCCCTCTCGTTGCAGCCCGCAACACTGCGGCCTTTGAGCAAAACCCACAGATCGGTGGTGCCGGAGGACATGCCAGGGCTGCATTTCAATTGGTGGGCAGCAAGGGCAAATCGGATCGAGGAAGCGTCACATCAATTGGAGAGAAGTTCGAAAGAGTTGCGCCTGGCGCAGCACAAGGCGGAGGCACAAGTCAATCTCAGGGGAGAGATGCTGAGGGATGTCAGCATCTGGCAGCGTCGCGTTGATTTCGAGCTAGGGCTAATGGCAGAGATCATATTCATGGAGTCAACTGCAGAGGAAAGAACGCGCATGCCTGCGGAATGGCATGAGCAGCCGGTGCAACTATTCAAATGGGCGGTAGGAGAAGCCAAATCGTGGGACCAGCTGCGGCGGCTCCGCTGGGCATACATCGTAGGCGAGGTGAGCTGCCCTCCTTCTCCGCCGGCGATGTCGTGACCTACTCAGTTGCTGCTGCAATGAACTTGCAGCGCCATGGCGGTTTGCAACCGTGACAATCACTCCATCTATATGTATTGTATTCCAGTGAAAATTCTTGGCCGCTTGGAAAAAGATGGTAATTGATTTATCACTAGTTTTTGAATGCTTGGTCGTGACAATCACCTGAAGCCAGAACCAGAAGTCTCCATCGCGTAATACTTATGGTCGGTCGCACCAATAGATGGTCGGTCGGACCAACAACATGCATCGGCTTGGTCTGACATGTATGAACAGTTACATCACCAACTTGTGCGACCATATTTGAGCAGTAGTACTTGAAATTTGTGTTCCAGGAAACTCATCGGGAGCCGTTTCGGGCCTAGAAACCAAAACCATCTATTAATCTTTAGCTTGTTCACATCACATTCCAAAGTGTATAGTATAATTAAGTGCAAACCTGCTCACACCTAGTACGTATCAAACCTGAACGTGTTCCCACTATGCAAGTTTTAGTACTAGTGCTAGTACTAGGTTATAAAAAGGGGAACTAGTACCTAGCCGAAAATCACTCTACCTCTTCCTCCTCATAAGTCTTTCTTGTTCGTCCGTCCTTAACATGGCCGGTGTGCATAGCTCTAGGTCGAGAACTACTCGTAACAAGGGAGTGGTAACCAAGGCCATGGAATAAAAGAGAGGGCTCACCGCCTCGCAGAGACCTCGAAAGATCTCTCACGGGTAGGCGAGGGCTCCCAGGAGTGCCCTAGCCGCGGAGGCGAACATGCCGAGATGGCGGTTCTGGAGTCATTATCCCTTAACGACATGCCCGATCAGCTCAATAAGCAGGAGGAGTTCATCGACGGCTTGGTGGAGCTGCTGAAGGAGAGCCTTGATGACATGCCCGCTGAGCTCAATGTGCAGGGGGAGTTGACCGTCGCCTTGGTGATGCTGCTGAAGAAGACTATTGCCTCGGACAATAACGCAACCGGCGAAATCCTGCAACTTCAGGAGGACAAGGCAAAACTCTGCCACGAGCTCGACCTGATGAAGGAGGAGAACGCCGGTTGGAAGAAGCTGCATGAGAAGGGTAGTTCCTTGATGAAGATGCTGCAGGCCCTTGTCATGGAACAGAAGGAGGAGTTGGTGAAGCTCCGCATCAAGCACCCGGCTGCTGTCAAGGTACGTAATGCTGCCGTGGAACAGATGATGAAGGCTCGCCTCGAGAAATCCCGCGTCACGGACAAAATGAAGAAGATGGCGGAGGAGATGCGCAAGGAGATGGAGGGCGTGGAGGCGATTGTCGGCGTTCTAGGAACGAGGGTACCCAGACTTGCGTGCCTACGGCCCATGGCGTGGCTCCATCGACGGCCTGGTACGACCCAGCTTCAGCATCAACAACTCAAGACCCTCCCGAGGGGCCGAGCCTCATGAGGCAGACGACACCAAGACCTCCACAAGGGCGGCCTCCTCAGGCTGGCTCCCGAGGAGGGGAGATCTCTATGCAAGGCTCACCTCGTGAGGTTCGGATGACGTGAGCCATGATGACTAAGGCCAGGAGGGCGCCAGCGGGCGCAGTGCACCAGTTTCCTCTTTGGTGCTAAGGAGGCAAGTGCAGGCGCGGAGTCCCGATGAATCAGCCAAAGATTTCCATTCCGGTGCAACAAGACCAAGACCGCCAGGACGGCAGGATAGAGGTCATCGCCGAGCCCACCACGACGTCACGACCAGAGGCTTTTGCAGGAGAAGACTACTTTTGTCAGGATAGCATGTTACTAGCTGTCCCCCTTTGAATTTGGCCGTTGTGGGATCCCTTCCCACCTACATTTGGGAAGAGGACTGAGGCCACTATAAATAGGACCTAGCCACCACCGTAGAAGGGGACGGATCATTCAGATCATCCTCACACCCACCAGCTCATCAAACACAAGAACAACTCTCCTCCTGAGGTTGTTCTCCCATTGTATTAGTTCATCCTCAGCCCCTCGAGGCCAATCCACCACAAAGCAGGAGTAGGGTTTTACACCGCAAGGTGGCCCGAACCTGGCTAAACTGATGTGTCTCTTTTCATTCAGTTTGTCGAGCTAGGACGTGAGATTATCGAGCAGGAAGACTGGGGAGGACGAGTTCTTCACACGCACCCCAGAGTTCGAACCTCTCAAGGGTCTGCGGAACACGAAATCCAACAACGATGAAGAAGCAGTTACGACTCCACGGCCAGCAACCCTTCATGTAGTAGAGAGCAGCGCCCTAGACTTGTGTGTGCGTCTTCCTTCTTTTTTGGGGCTGATAATCTTCCTTCTTCTTTTGCTTTGGGTGTTTCGCCGCACGTGTCATGTTCTCTGCGAGGCATGAAAAGAACAATGATAATGATGGGCGGTACCGCGGGATCGATGACTAGCAAATTAGATCATTTTTATCACCATATGACACTAGGCTGCCGTGTTTCGTGCTCCTCCATTGTACTAGTACTCCAGTGGAAAACTTGAGTATATAACACAGTTCTTTGCTCCTCCTCAGGTCGTCGGCAACATTTATACAAGCAGTAAAATCACAAGGCCCCGCCTTCCAACAGTAATGAGCCGTCAAATCACAAAGGCCCTCGCCTCTCGTGAAACCGACAAAGTGAGACTACGCCGGCCTCTAGCCTTTTAAAAAATGTATACTTTTGTATAGTAGTAGTATCGATGGATTGCGCCATGGAGCAAAACTAACAAGATGAAATTAAAGAAAAAAGGTGGTACATATAGAGAGCGCTCGTCGCCAAATTATGCATATAGTACTATTAAAAAAGCTAGTACGTGCTTAAATGGGGTGCTAAATTCTATTAAAGAAATTAGCATACCTATTTAATTCTTGGGTTCTTATTATTTATGCCACTAGTTATGTATCACTACTCAGTTTTGCCATTAGAAGTTACGACTACTCAAAAATGCCATCGATCCGTGAGATGCTTACTCAAAAATGCAATTAGATATCTAAAAAATGCCATCATTTCGTTAGATGTTTGCTCAAAAATGCCATTTGACAATGTTATTTTCACATCAAACCCGTTGACCATGTTATATGACAAAAATAAGCAGATTCTCACAATGATAAGTGTGGCCCGCTTGTCAGGAGTAACCAAGCGAATAATTTTACAGGAAAATAAGAACGCTGTTGGGATCAAGTTGGCGCCTCACTTTAATGTACTATAGTGATATAGAGGGAGAGCTGGCATGTTGGTCCATAGGTATTTATGTCATTATAACATGGCAAAAGAGATTTGAGTCACAATAATGGTGTCCAGCACAACACACCCCTCAAATAAAACTAAGCACCCTGAAATTCTTTGACAACTAAACTGCTGGCTATATGATGTTGGCCATATATATTGTACGTATATAATGTGAAGAAATGAGTGGTAGTACTACCAACTACATGATGAACTACAAGAAATATTAGTATGTGCATACTGAAGAGTTAAAGTAACGAGAAGGAACATAACATAGTTCTGCTGGGGGCTCAACATAACACACACCCTCAAATAAAACTAAGCACCCTGAAATTAAACTAAGCAACTAATCCGGTAGGCACTGCATTACAACCACCATGAGCAACGACACTGCCACCTTACTCGGACTCCTCGTCCACGTGCTTGATTTCGTCCTTGTCCCTTTTCCTCTTGGCCGATACTTCTTTGCTTGAGCCGCACAATTTGCACTCGCTCTTCATCCAACCCTTGTAGATACTGAAACAAAGGTAGGCATTCATTGCAGCGTAATTGATCTGGTGTATATCTAGTACATTCCACTGCCATGAACGATGAAACTTGGGTGGAGGTTTCGTCAGTTTACCATATGAAGGATCAACAATGGCTCCTGCCAGGGTCAGCATTGAAGGCTAATCACAGGAGGGCACCAACCCATTCTTCTGGAGGTCGAAGGACTCGCCTACAACGAGGCCTATCCGACGCAGGAATTCTTTGTCATTTGTAAAGTCTATAGAAACGAATTTGACTTTGCCACCCCCGAGGAAGTGCTTAAAATCCTCGCACTCAACGTCGGCATGGCATATGTGGTAGAACAAGCACAAGTTATGCACACAAATCTGGATCACGGCGGGCTTCTTCCTCTCTTGCTCCTTTAGATTCTTCTCTTTTCCCAGGACTGTGGTGTACTCAACATCTAGCCCAGCGACCCACTCATCATTTGACTTTTCGAACATGCGTCTGAAGCGAGCAAGGCATCCTTTCATCGTCGTGGAAGAACGGGTGTAGATGACGTCGAACTCATCAGCGGTGATGGTTCTAACCTTGTACTCACCACCGATCATGGAGATTTAGGACGCCATGGATTTGGGAGGAGGGTTAGGATTAGTGGAGCTGCCGTAATGTGAAAGGACGGGACGACTAGGAGAGAACTATCGTAATGTTAAAGGATGACCGGGGACGAGTAGGAGCGAACTGCTAGCGGTTTTCCGATTGTAAAAATGCTGAGTGGGGCGTGCGGACGACAGGGTAGTGGGCTTGCCCGGTGGATAAATGGATTCATGCATAGTACTATGGTGCCCAATTAGATTTCATGTCTACTAGACGCCCAATTAAATGGCTTCATGCATCTGTGTGTTCGCACGTCAAGCGTCGGGAAAATTACAGGTGATACAAAGCTTTCCATTCTTCCATGATACGGGCTTCCGAGAGCCCTTGGATCTGAGATCGAGCGGTTGCATGGTGTGATTCTAGACCTATGGGTGAATATCCTATCCTGGAGGGTTTTTCTACAAATTTTCAGCAACTTAGCATGCGACCGTCCGATCTCAGATCCAAGGGCTGCCAGCAGCCCGTATCATGGTCGCGCCTACCACGACCATTGCCTTGCTCGTGTGGTCGCGCCCTTGGAGATTTGACATGGTGCGTTAGGATATCTGATGTTGGCATGTCATACATAGTCATCACTTAGTCACTCATACAACAAGGTTAGCTATAAGGTTGGCTATAAGAGTATTTTTTTACTTCTCTCTATATCTTTCTTCGTATTCCCTCCGTTCCTAAATATAAGTCTTTGTAGAGATTCCACTAGGTGGACTACATACGAAGCAAAATGAATGAATCTATACTTAAAGTGCATCTATATGCATCCGTATGTGGTTCATAGTGAAATCTCTACAAAGACTTACATTTAGGAACGAAGGGAGTAGTATTTATTGCATTTGCCAAGGAGTGACCTCTTCCAATGAAATGGTGCTTAGATGAGGTGCTAAGGGCATTAAATGGCTTAGCAACTCAAGTCCCCAATGCATAGGTGCTTAGTTTTTTGTTGCTAAGCTTGTTTCATATAATTAGCTATAGACTCAAAATTGTTTTTTCACCTAGGTACACGCGCTTAGCACCGTTTCTTCCTGGGGTCACCAAACTAGTCTCTCTCTCTTCTTAATTAACTTGCCACATCAGACTTTATGCCTATGTGGCAGGCTTAGCACCTGTACGAGCAAGTACAATAGTGGGCTATAAGCCCGCTTACATGGTATTTTTGCATATGTGGAGGAGAGTGGCAATGAAAAAGTGGAGGAGTGTCTCATGCAAGAGCCAACCTCTACATGGTGGAGCATTGGGAGAGGCACCTGTATACCATGGAGGCGGTCAGGAATCAGGAGACTCACACCGGTCGTAGTGCAACAGTTAAAATGATAATGGTAAGTCAAATCATGGGGCCCCACCTGTCCAGGAGTAACTCGCTGTCAAATCACACAGACCTACGTTTGCAGTAGCCTACTCCCTCATCTTCTCGTGTCTCCGTCGAACCGACTAGGTGGAACTTCCCCGCCTACCATGCCGGAAAAGCCCCGCCCTCAACTTTTAAATGGTATAGTATAATTTTCTATCCATGGATTGCACCATGGAGCAAAGCCTCAAGAAAACGGCGGTACACATGTACGGAGTATACAGCATGCCCGTCGCGTTTGCGTCGCACCCCAGACGGTCTGTCGGTCTGGCACGCCGCTCTCCGAATGGAACGGGCATCATATTGTGTTTGCACACACATGTGGGGCCGCAATTGAGAACCGACCATAGGCACACTCCCCGTCCCCGCAAGTCGGATGAGTTAATAGAAGAGAGAGAATAGCGATAGTAATGGAGTAGTGTTGTACATCCGTCAGTGCCTGAGCGATCCCTACATGACACGGAAGATCAGTTCATCCATGTATGTGACCAGACTCCAGCAAACATGGTTGGATTCGCTATCGTCTACATTTCATGCAGGTTGTGTTGTACAGGGCTGTAGTTATGATGAGAAATCTGAATAAAGATTGCTTGTGATCTCGCAATATTAGGTGTCTGCGAGGGTTAAACAGCGACAACACTGTTCCTCCAAGGCGCTGGTCATTGGGGGCACATGCACAAAAACTACTCGGCTGCCATCTAGGTCAAGCCGGCTATGTTAATTAGGACATCTATCGATGGACCCCTTTTCTATGAGTTTATCTTTAATTTGAGCTTTGATCCTCGCCTAGTTTGTCCATCGGGATTCATGTTGTCTCCTTGGGGCAGTGAGGTTATGGTTTCTTGTCATGTGGCATGTTTGTGTGTCATATGTTAATCCGGTGCTTCAGATCAAAATGACGACAACTGCGCCTCCGATGCACGTGCATGAATACTTCTCGACAGTCATTGACGAGGTCAAGTTGGCTTCGGTAGACAGAAGAAAACTACTCCACTATATAGGCAGGAGCCTCCGCGCTTGCTTGCTAGTGTTGCTCTCTTCACACTGTCTTGTCCTCTCTAGATCTAAACACGACAGCGGTGGCCACACACTCTCTCTCTCTGCTCACCACTGGTCATAGATCCAGCTGGATCCTCTTCACCGGGGAAGGTGAGAAGGTGCAACGTTCATGAGGTCATCCTCGGCGACGGCTCTTACCCACTACCGGCGCGTCCTGATCAGCTTTCCTTGCCATTTTCTCCCACGCACCACCGGCTAGGGAGGGCCTCCGACCCCTTCTTCCTCCCTACCGTAGTGTGGACAGACCCGGCCTCCCACCGCCCACCTAGCGACATCGCGGCGACCCTCAGGTATAACTTCCTTCGAAACCGGCCTTGCTCTACTTCCCCAGCTCCTAATGTCACTGCATTTGTATCTTTTACTATTTCTCGGGACCCCTCATAGATAGGATCAATCGGCTATTTAAAAGCCACCTAAAATTTTACTGTTAAGAGGTAAAACTAGTTCATGCACTTGAATCTAGTACTACTTGGTTCAAACAAGGAAGAAAGGGGGTGGGCGTGGAGGAAGATTTGTTACCTGAATATAGGACTTGGTCGAAAGAGGAAATAATGGGGGCGAAAAGTAGCAAAGACTGGCTATCCAACTGGTCTCTTGGTCTAATAGGGAAATAAAGGGAAACGCGGTACAAACTCAATATAAACCCGATCTATTGGTTGAAAAAGGAAAGAAAGTGGGGACTGGGGGACAAGTCAACAGAGTATGTCCAACACTAGATTTGCTAGCCTCACACAGTATAAGGTGGCTATACCAAACAAAAATGGGACCAACCCAGATATCATGTTCTGATGTTTGTTGCCCCGAGCCCTTCTTATGTAATGCCACTGGTAAAATGTAGCAGTCGGACTGTTAAAAGTGAGGACACGTTAAGCCAATGTTGTTTTCAATGTAATGCCTCAAGTAATATGAATCAATGGCACTGTTTCATGTCCTGCTAAATTTACATTAAGATAAGTTGCTTCTTTTCGTTAGAAATGCAACTGTCCAGATCCGCCTACTCTCCCGTGCCCAAATACCAACTCTGTAGCAGCCGTTAATGTAATGTTGCTGGTAAAATGAAGCAATGGCACCATTAAAGTAATGTCGTATTTAACGGTTGTCATAGTTAATCCTAATGCCCACACTAATATCTAGCGATGCTGCTGCTTTAGAAATTGCTACTGTCCTTGTAGGATTGCCATTCAGATAAGGAACATGCTTATTTTCATTTGATGTATGTTTCATCACTTGTTAGTCACCCTCCTTTCAACCTTTTTGTGCAAACACAGATATACATTTCACGCTTGATCTTAGTTGAACCGAACAAATGATATCCAAATTATAGTTGAACATTCCACGAGCTTCACAACCAACCTTCATGTTGCTCAATTTATTGCAGATAATGAAGAAGAAGCTCTGTGGGTTTCGTTTTCTGATGGAAATGGAACCGGGGATGGAGCCCTTTTCTTAAAAAAATGAAGAAGAAGCTGCTAGTTCATGGGACATTGCTTCGTTTTAGGTGAACTGCACCAAAAGGTCCCATGAATTGAATCATCCATGTTGGTGACTGGTATCATCCTTTCTACGATGGTGTTAGCTGTAGATATGGTTCCCATCACGAGGTATGTTCCTTTTGGGTCCGACCGTTTGCCAACAATCCTGCATGTTGAGTCTGCTCTTGTGCTACTGTTTTGGCACTGCCATGATAAATCAGTAATGTTATTATTTTGCACCTTAATCTAGTGGCACTATTTAATTTGAGGCATTGTTTTGGCACCGCTAGTGCTATGGATTTTTTTCATATATCGAAAGAGGGAGTTTCCTCTGATTTCATTAAAGAAACCCAACCATAGAGAACTATTATCCGACAACATCTCAGTGTAAACCGGCAGTTAAGCAACTACTACTAGAACGGACTGAGTACTAGCAGGAGACAAGTTCGCCACATAAGCTAGGCAGGAAGGGGGACGCAGCAGCAGCTCGACCATGTTTGGATTACAACCCAAATGCTACCACAGAAACATCAGGGGGAATATAGGGACTGAAAGAGCCAGCTTCAGCATCCTAGTCTAAGAACCCCCGGCCTCCATCCTTGCGACGCACGGTACACCTTGTTTGCCACCTGCTCGACCCTAGTGCCACTGATAAAATGAAGTAAAAATACAACTAAAATAGAGTGAGTGTCCTCTCTATCATTTCATTTCCAATTTACATAAAGAAAGTGCTTCTCTTTGTTAGTATATGTTTCATCAACTAGTCCCATTGTTAATGTTTAAGCGTTTACGCAAACCTGGGGCTTAATTTTAGTTGAGCTGCACAAAAATAGAGATTGGAATGTCTCAAGGCCCCTCCTTGTACTACCGTTGTACACTAATGTTCATCACTGGCAGAAGGTGTATCGGGGTGACTTGGGTCGATTTCCAGTATGAGGCCTACCGTATGAGGCATCGTAGGGCCCATCTCGCCCTCACAACATGGCATACTATGATACTATCACAATATTTTCTTCTATTTATTAGTGTATGTTTCATCAACTAGTGCCACTATAATGTAATCATGCTTTTTCATTATCTGTGCAAACAGGGTTATTCAGCTGCATTTTGGTGGAACTGCACAAATGTACGGATGGAACCGGCATATATGTAGAGTGCGAGGTGTGCCAAGTAAAAATTACCGACAACAACCTTGCTCCATGCACGCATTGGCATCCACCACCACCAGTGGGATGTGTGGCGCTTTCTGTGGACGGATCTTTCTCGGCAGCAAATCCTCTAACCAAATACTAGTAGCTTATATTGGCAGTTTTCTAGGGAGTACTCTTTTCTGATAGAAGCACCAATCTATTTTTCTTGATTTGTACACAATGTCACAACTTTGACCCAAAGGTCCAGAGCTATTTTAGGGCGATTGGCGTAGTACTCGGAGACTGATTGTAAGCATGATTTTCATTAGCCGTCACACTGATTGTAAGCATGAGCAGATGAAAGATTAGGTTAGTGCGAAGCTTACCTTAAACCCTACCGTCGCCGTTGAAACGAGGCGAGCGTCGAGGGAACTGTGGAGAACGGCGGGGAAGCAACGTCGCGCCATCGGGCCTCCTCTTGTGGTGGGAGAATGAATATTCCTGTGGCTCCGGCTAGCTCTGCACCCTCACGAATGGCACACCGTACTCGATCAATTCGTTATCCTCTGGATGCTTGACCTTTGACTTGTACGCCCACCAACTCGGTTTGACTTTCGCCTCGGGCGAATCTGTCTTCTCCATCGCCCAGAGGAGATACTTGATGAAATCGAAGGACTACGGCGTGACTGCCGCCGAGGAGTACATCGCCGCCCTCATCGCCGTCATCTCGCTCTTTCGCATACATTGCCAAATGGACCTCACCTTCCTTGAAATCTCCCACTCATTGTCAAACCAAGTAAGGATCTCCTTCAACCTGGCTAACTTTGCCTAGTCACTGCCGTGATCTGCCCGATTCGCCATTGCATCCTCTCCATAGATGTCCTTGTGAGAGGTCCGGGGCTAGCTTTGGAAGATGGGAGGAGAGACGGTGGTCTTGCAATAGAGAAGAGGGAGAGCCGAGACGGCGGTTTTGCAATGGAGAAGATGGAGAAGAGAGGGGGTGGTTTTGCAATGGAGAAGAGGGAGAGGCAAGACGGTGGTTTTGGAATGGAGATGATGGAGAGGAGAGGAGGTGGTTTTGCAATGGAGAAGAGGGAGGGGAGCGTGCGACAATGATTTATGATTGGATGAGAGGGCTGACGCGCTCTGATTGGATCAAAATCAAAATCAATTTACCCTTCAATTAAGAAAGCGACCCCACATTAACTAGTCTCCCTTTTATTCTGGGTCATAATTGACCATGATTTTCACAAATAAAATATATGTTATACGTTGCAAAAATAATGTAATTTGAAAGTACATTCAGATACGAACCAAATGATACAATTTTTGGTGACATGCATTCAGATTTTGCTTGTCAAATACAGTACATGGTCAAACTTTGACCCGAAATACGCAAAACAAAAAAATACTTCCAAGACCAGTGCCGCTCCTCTCCTCTTAAACCACTGCTGCTCCTCTCATTTTCTAATCTAAATCCAGCGCCACTCCTATCCTCTTCCATTTCAAAACCACCGCCCCTCCTGTCCTGTACCAATCCAAAACCAGCACCACTCCTCTCCCGTTCTAATCCAAAACCAGCGCCGCTCCTCCCCTCTTCCATTGAAAAATCACCACCGGCGAGTGAAGGTGCTGTGGCGAAGTAGATCGATGGAGGAGTACAACCGATACGTGAGGATCGCAGACGGTGATCCTGTGAAGTTAGCTAGGATGTTGGAGATACAGTCTTGGTTTGACAACAAGGACCAACGAGCAGCGACAGAGACATCCATGGCCAAATATCCGCAACAGAGCGAAAAGGTGGCGATACTCCTGTAGGGAGTCGCGCCGGAGTACGTAGAGCTGCTCCTCTGGGCCATGGAGCAAACAGATTCACCGAATCCGATTGTGAGGCAGCGGTTGTGGGAGTATCGATCCCAGATGGAGCATCCATCAAGGATTGAAGGATCGAGCATCTATAGGGTGCCG
The DNA here is from genome assembly GCA_021605145.1 of Aegilops bicornis. NCBI lineage: Eukaryota > Viridiplantae > Streptophyta > Magnoliopsida > Poales > Poaceae > Aegilops > Aegilops bicornis. The sequence continues at coordinate 286,787,653 of CM038671.1, forward strand.
CTTGTGAGGGTGCCGTGCTAGAGCGAGCCGGTGGAGTCTTTGTTGACCAAATCCAACTGCAAGAGGAGAAAAGCAGTTCGCCCGATGACGCTTCCCAGCCATCCTCTCCCTCGCCGTTCACATCATCTCACGGGGCAGCTGTCTGCCACCGAGGAATAGGAGGGGACTGCCCCCAGCCCAATAGTCGGGAAGTTTGTGAATTGTCAGGAGGAGCTTAGGGTTGTCAGTATTTGTAGGTTGTGAATTGTGTTTTGTGTTGTGTATTTTGAGAGTACTTTCATATATGAATGTCTTTTGAATTTTAGATTTGCAGTATTGAGCATAAGAAGTATTTTATGAATTCTAGAGATCTATTTTTAGCACTTAAAAATGTAGTTTCATAGGAGTATAAAAGTGCAGACAATGTGATTCTCAGATAAGAAACTGCAAGTTCAGTTTCAGATAAGAAACTGCAAGTTTCAGAGGCAGAGCATTTATATTAAAACACCCTTTTATTAAACAGGGAGAACATCATGTTGGAAGTTTTATTAATGGTCGAAAATTGAACTACCAGCTAGTTAACATCACGCTGATCAACATTCATGCATAGCACATCCTCATATGATGCACAGTCAAAAAGATATGCTATTTTCCAAAAGCCCACACAATGTCGAGTGTGCGAAAAATAGAGAAAACAAGGGATGAAGTTTTTGCAAGTGTTGGATGCGGTGTGCATAGATGACAATGGGGACCCACATGTCAATAATGGCAGTGGCAAAAAATTGGAGATATTTTCCCTACATCAGGTGGAATCGAACCCGGACGGAACAACAATCGGGTAGTGTCACTTGGCCATTAGGCTAGTTTAGTAGTTTTGGTAGAAATAAGGCACTGCCTCGGGTGGTTCGATCTCGTCCCGCGCCTTTGTGCGCTCGCCGTGGCACCGCTGTCTGCCGTTGTGAACATGCTGAACAAACGAGAGGAATCTCGAGAGGGCTGTACGTGGAGAGGAAGACAATCGGGACCCACCAGGTCTATGGTCGTACGCAAGCAAGTGCCTCATTGAAAAAATACTTCCTCCTAATGCTATACTAAAGTTGGGGCCCACGGGTTTGTCAACATAGTTACATTTTTTGAGGCGCTTCAACGTAGTTACTAAAGGAGATAAATTTACAACGAAGCCAGGGAGCTGGAAGGTATCAATTATTATTAGTGGGCCAGCAAGTATCAGATGGGTTGTGGGCTGCCTCGTCTAGGCTTTCTTTTTTAACATGCGTAACCCATGACATGCCGGTTTGTATTTTCTTGAGGGCCGTCATGTATCGACCGGCCCATGGACCTCCCATCGGAGGTTTTATTTTTCCTGAAACACCGGCAGCCCAACTTATGTATTTTTTTGAAGAAAACAGAGAGGTCTGTTCTATTTTTCTATATAAGAATAGGAACGCCAGGTCCAACTTATGTTTCCCTTCTAACTTTATTATATATATATTTAAATTATTTTATATGTTATTATATATTATTGTTATTGTCATCATATATTTAACAGATACTTACATATATAAGAACACAATATCCCACATCTTATTAACTTATAAAAATAATTTCTTAACAATAAAATCCTAGATTTTCTTACATTAAGGCAACGAAAATCCTGGTGATTGTGTACAAAAGCTTGGTAAGATTTAAGTACCAATGTAATAATAAATCACTTATTATTCAAATATATTTATAACAAAATGCTCAGCCCCTATTTATTTTTTGATAACATTGTTGCGTCCAACCCAACATTATAATTATAACCAGCCCAGCAAAATCATGTATTTCGAGAAAGTGCAAATGGCCTGTAATTTTTAGGAAAAAAATAAATGGGTCGCACGAACGCTACATTATTTGTTCAGCCAGCCCAGCAAATTCATGTATTTTGAGAAAGTGAAAATGGGCTGTAGTTTTAAAAAATGGGCCGCATGGACGCTACATTATTTGTTCACCCAGCCCAGCAAATGGACTATAATTATAAAAAAACAAGATCAAATGGACTGTAAATTATGCAAAAATGGGTTGAATATGTGCCACATTTTTGGAGGCTGAAATGTGGGCCAATTGGTCGAAGACAACGCAAGTCGTTGTCAACTTAGTCAACAAATGATTCTGACATCGATAGCCATTGGATTTACATCCAACGACCGACATCCATCTTCAATCTCTCGTCTTCTTCCTCCAGCACCGCCGGGACCACCTGCTCCCGCCTCCTGCTGCAAGCAGCTCTACTTAGCACGCTTCACTATGAAGCGCTACCCCACCGCCGGTTAGGCCATCCCTCCACCCCTCATATTCTTCTCCACCGACTGTCGAACCACGTCGCACCAGAACCAGTTAACCCTCGTACACCTCTCCTCTGTGACTCCACTCTCGCGTCTTCCCATATCCAGCCCATTGCTGTCTGGGGCCTCGCCCTCGTCCACCACCTTGGATGCGCTAGGCGCGGCGTGGTCAACACACAAAAAATTGAATACCCCCTGCCAGTTGGGACCCACCATAGTGGGAGGCTAACTTGTGGGCCTACTAAGTTGATGGGGATGGAGGGCTTTGTCAACTTAGTCAATATGAACGATTCTAGCTCCAGTGACCATACGATGTCCATCCAACAGACGTAGTGGTTCTTCAACCTCTGGTCTTCTTGCTCCAGCCGCCCAAACCAGCGCCACTCGTGCCACGTGCTCCTGACTCCCGTGGCTGGCTGTGCTGCCGCGGAGGCCTCACCGCCCCCAACCGCTGGCCAGGCCCTGCGGCGACGGCAGCATCACACAACAGCCTTACACCGCAGTCAGCCCTCGTATTCCTCTCCGCGTGGCATCCACTGCCGCGTTTTCCCCAGCACTGCGCCGTCCCCTTCCTAGGCCTCGCCGTCGTCCGCCGCCTTGGTGCTCTCGGTGCGGCGTGGTCAATGTGGTCAAGGAACGACTTCGATCGGAAGAGTACTGTACGTGGAGAGGCTGACAGTTGGGTCCACGGCTGCAGCAAGGAAATGCCTCCTTATTACGCGGAAAATAATGATTCCTCCACCTGACAGCAGGGACCCACCAGACGGGCCACTGTATTTCACAAAAAAAATGTTTCCCCCCTGACTGCTGGGACCCACCAGCTACATCTTCACACACAAGGAAGTGCCTCCTTATCCTCCCTGACATTCGGGACCCACCTGGTCGAAGCATACGTAGCATTGTCATTCTGGTCGTGAACGTGTACGTACATACGATCGGTCTATCTGCAGGCTGCAGCGATGAACCGTGGCCGAGTAAGGAAGGGCACGTGTCGTAGTAGAGGTGCGCACGTAGCATGTACACGTACGTACAACCAGGGTTCAAGAAAATAAATACGGCCACGTACGTACATGCAGGAGGGGTCTCGAACGCCTACTCGCGCATACGTACAACCAGGGCTCGTGTACCTGGAGAGGCAGTGATGGTGTCCTGTTCGTCGGCAGCCAACCGGATGGGTCGGAACGAAATGCGTCATGTTCATCGGGAGCCAACCGGCTTGGATGGAACAGCCGATCGAAATGAGGCTTGGCATACTGCAAAATGGAGGAAACGGCCTTGTGTTCGACTGCCTACTCTCGAAATGAGATCATGTTCACCGGGAGGGGTGTGGCGTACCGTAGAATAGAGGAAACGGACTTCTCTTGGACCTCCTACAGTCGAACCAGGGTCCTGTTATCAGGAGGGGTGTGTTGTACCCCAAAAGGGAGGAAACAGAGTTGTGTTGGAGTGTGACGGTCGAAACAGGGGTCCTATTCATCGGGAGGGGGTGTGGTGTACCACAAAACGGGACTCCATGGGCTACTGTACATCTCCACCATCGACCTTCTCCAGTCTCCACGGGCTACTGTTCATCCACCGTTGACCTCCTCCAGCCTCCACCTGTGACTGTTCATCCACGGGCTCCTGTTCATCCAACCTCCACCGCTCCTCTACTGGCTACTGTTCAACCAGCCCTCTTCACGGGGTCCTGTTCAACCACCCCTCCATGGGCTACTGTTCATCCAGCCCTCCACCGGCTACTGTTCAACCAGCCCTCCACGGGGTCGTCCTATTCATCCAGCCCTCCAAGGGGTCCTGTTCATCCACCCCCAACCGGCTTGATCGATCGGGGTCCTGTTCATCCAGCGGGGCCCTGTTTATCTACTACCACAGGGTCCTGTTCATCCAACCCCCCAACAACACTCACTGTTCATCAAGGGGCAGTAGGTTCGATCAGCTTCAGTTAGCAGTAGTAGCAAAGGAATCGCTCGATCGGGATCAGTTAACAACCAGATCGATCGATCGCTCGGGTTCAGTAACGTGTAGCCTGTAGTGCAATCGCTCGGGTTCAGTAACGTGTAGCCTGTAGTGCAATCGCTCGGGTTCAGTAGGCGAATGCCTCGCTCGGGTTTAGTTAGAGCCCAACGCATCGCACCCACGCGGGTATGTGTATGAGAGAAACGCGCATCGCTCGGCCCCCGACCATGCACCATAACCGGGAAACCCCCGATATTTTCCTCGCCCTCGCTTCTACCACGAATTTTTCCGTCATGGATGACACAAAAGGATGTCATGCAGTTGCATCTCCGGCCCGCCCAGGACAAAAAGCCCATTTTTTGTCATGATTTTTTCTCATAGAAGTAGGCTCCCACCACATCTATGATGATACCGGGTTTTGTCACAATTATCGTCATAGAAGTGTCATAAGCATGACAAATATTTTTTTCGTTCGGCCCAAAATGTCACGGATGTGTCTTTTTTTTGTAGTGAGGTTGGATCCTGAGGCTTGGCAACAAGTACTAGCAGCACCTCCTCATTCATGGTAGGACACTGCTCTACCGCGGGGACCGATGGTCTGGCGGGAGGGTGTAGCTCAGCAACGGAAGGGGAGTTGTTGCTGCCAAGCTCTCTGCCGGGAACCTCGGGAGGTTCTACCCGGAGAAGCTTGCCGGAGTCCAGTTTCCTCCTCTTTCTGACAATTGTTGCCGTGGATACGAAGGGTTGAGTCAGACGGAGAACAAAAGTCCCTGGTTCCACGGGGAGCTTTTGCGCAGCGCACTTTGACAGATGATCAGCAATGCTGTTTTCCGCACGAGGTACGTGGTCTGTTTGTAATCCATCAAAGCGCTCCTCCAACTTTCTCACTTCCTCAACGAATGCCTCCATCAATGGACTTTGGTAATCCTTGTCTACTTGTCTCACCACAAGCTGTGAGTCTCCATGGATGATCATCTTCTTGATTCCCAGTTCTATTGCAATCCTGAGCCCAGCAAGGATCCCTTCATACTCTACAGTATTATCGGTACCCCTCTCCTGGGGAAAATGCATTTGGATGATGTACTTAAGGTGTTCCCTAGTGGGAGCAACGAGAAGCACGCCGGTGCCTGCACCTTGTAGGGAGAAGGCACCATCGAAATACATAATCCATTCTTGGGGTGCTTCCTTGTCGGGGATGATTGTCTCCAACACTTCTTCATCAGGGTTTGGTGTCCACTCTGTAATAAACTATGTCAGTGCTCTGCTCTGAATAGTTGATGTGCTCTCAAACTTCAGACCAAAACTGGATAACTCCAAGGCCCACTCCACTATCCTGCCAGTGGCCTCAGGGTTTCTGAGTATGCGTTGCAAAGGAAAGCAAGTGACAACATGATCTCGTGGGCTTGGAAGTAGTGGCACAGTTTGCTCAAGGCCATGACAAGGCCAAAAATCAACTTTTGCATGCCAGAGTACCTTGACCTAGCCCCCTGCAACAGGGAGCTAACGAAGTACACTGGGCACTGCACCACTTTCTTCCTTGCCGCAAACTTGGGACTGCCTTTGTTGTTCTGCTCTCCATTGTCTTGAACTGTATCTGACCTTGCCAGGACATGTTCGCTTTCCTCTCCAGAGGGGACAATGGCTGTGGCTATCCCTTCATCCACTTCCCACTGCGCCACCAGTGTTGCACTGACCACTTGATTAGTCGCCACTAAGTGTAGCAGCAACGACTCTTGTGGTTTGGGAGCGACCAAAGTGGGCACAGAGGAAAGGTAGGTATTCAAATCTTGTAGCGCAGTGTTTGCCTCCAGGATCCACTCCACAGGCCCTGCCTTCTTCAATATTTTGAAGAACGGCAAGGCGTGCTCGGCAGACTTGGAAATGAATCTGCTAAGCGCGACAACACATCCAGTCAAACGCCTCACATCCTTAACTATCTTGGGGTCTTGAATCTGCTTGATAGCCTTGACCTTGTCGGGGTTGGCCTCTATCCCTCGATGGGACACAAAGAAGCCAAGTAGCTTGCTGGGAGGAACGCCACACACACACTTCTCCGTGTTTAGCTTCAAGTCGATCTTGCGCAGATTAGCAAAGTTTCTTCCAAATCCTAAATGAGGGTTGACCTGTCCTTGGTTTTGACCACAATATCATCCATGTAAGCTTCAATGTTTCTGTGCAACTGTTATTCAAAGCCAATCTGGACTACCCTTGCAAAAGTGGAACCAACGCTCTTCAACCCGAAAGGCATCCGTACAAAGCAGTACGTGCCATATGGGGTTATGAACACGATCTTCTCTTCATCTTCCTTGGACATAAAGATCTAGTGGTATCCAGAGTATGCATCCAAGAAAGAAAGCAGGTCACACCCGGAGGTGGAATCCACAATCTGGTCGATCCGCGGCAAGGGAAATGGGTCATTCGGGCATGCCTTGTTTAGATCCGTAAAATCTATGCACAACCTCCATTTCCCATTATCCTTGCGTACCACCACAGGTTGCCAACCATGTCGGATGCAATACTCCTCTGACCAGACCAGCTGCCTCAAGTTTCTTGATCTCCTCGGCAATGAACTGCTGCCGGTCCAAAGCTTGCTTCCGGACCTTCTGCTTGATGGATCAGGCATCTGGGCAGACAATAAGGTAGTGCTCGATTACCTCCCTGGGAACACCGGGGATATCCGATGGTTGCCAGGCAAACACATCGATATTCGCCCACAGGAAGGCAACGAGCGTGCTTTCCTATTTGTCATCGAGGGTGGCACTGATAGTGAAGGTACCATCAGCGCCAGCCAGCCCTACCAGGACCTTTTTCACATCGGGTGCATTAGCCTTGGATCTCTTGCTATTGGAACTCTCCAGCAAGTCATCGACAGGCACAACGTACTCCGAAGAGGTATGCTTCCCGGATTCCTTGCTAGCATCCTTGTTAGCTTTCTTCTTTTCTTTACTCTCCTTGGCGGGAACAATGGCTTCAGCAGCCTCTGCCACGACTGCTTCCCGGTACATCTTGTCCATGCAAATGATTGCGTCCTTCTCATCTCATGGAATGGAAATGACGCGTATCGGCCCTGGCATCTTCAAGGTGTTGTAGGCATAGTGGGATGCCACCATGAATTTGTCCAGAACTGGGTGACCAAGGATTCCATTGTACGGCGGGGGGAGGTCAACCACATCAAACACGATCTTCTCAATCCGGTAATTCAACTCCCCCCGAATGTCACCGGAATCATGATCTTCCCCTTAGGACGACTCCTGCTGGAGTTGATCCCTTGAAACGTGCCAGTTACCTTGAGCTCTTCCTATGCTATCTGAAGCTTGTTGGTGACCTTTGGAGAAATCAGATTCAACCCGGCCCTGCCGTCAACCAACATGTTTGTGACTTTGAGGTTGCGGATTGTTCGTGAGACCAACAACAACAAGCACCCTGCCGCGGTGCTGCGGTCAGGGTGATCCTCTTCGTCAAAGATGATGGGTGTGCGAGACCACTTGAGCGGCTTCCGAGAATGTGCCGCTGGCTCCATGGCGTTGACTTCACGCGCCCACCATTTAAGTTGGCGGTGAGAGGAGTGCAGAGATGCACCCCCGTAAATGCACATGGCATCAGTGGCTTTCTGGAACTCCTGCTCGCTGGTTTCCTCTTCATCTCCTCCATCACTCTCATCATTGCAATCCTCCTTCTCACAGCCTCTGGCAGGTTTTCCTTGATTCTGAGGAGCCTTGTCGGGGCAGCTTGCTCTGCCGCCTCGGCACTTTCTGCCAGCGCCGCCTTGACCTTTCTCCTTATCATGCTTCTCATATTCAGCCCTCTGCTTCTTGACGAGCTGCTCAACCTGATGACACTCCTGGAGATCGTGGCCCTTGGTCCGGTGGATCTTGCAGTACAGCCCATCACCCTTCCCAGCTTTCTCGGCAGGCGCGACTTCCCGGCAATCAGTGCAGACGGCAACTTCCTTGCCGGGAAACTCGGTTTGGCTTTCTTGCCGGTAGTAGGTGCGCCCGACCCCTCAACTGTCATCACTGCCTTATCCTTGCGCCTTTTTGCTGCACCTCTTGTTCTTATTATTCTGATTGGTGGCCTCGTCGTCATCCTCTGAGTCGATGTCGACGCCATCCTCTTCACTGGGGAGCTACCTCATCTCCTCTACCCTAGCACACTTGTCCACCAGAGTGTATAGCTGTCACGCCCAATATGCGACCCTATCCAAAAGGAACTCGAAGGTCCCACCAAGGATAGACCCGCATATTGAAACGCTTTTGCAAGGTGGATATCATTACATCAACATTACATAATACATAGGCATACAACCAAGACATACAATGTCACATGAATACAACAATACAACATACAAGAGAACAACATCCGACTACGGATGAAACATAAACAGAAACTCAAACAACATCCACCCTGCTAGCCCAGGCTGCCGACCTAGAACCTATCCCCTGATCGAAGAAGAAGCAGAAGAAGAACTCCAAACAAGCAAACATCGCTCTCGCGTCATGATCATCGCGAAACCTGTACACACTGTTGTTGGTGTAGTAATCTGTGAGCCACGAGGACTCCGAATCCCATTACCATGGGTATCAAGACTAGCAAAGCTAAATGGGAAAGGAAGGGGTAAAGTGGTGAGGTTGCAGCAGCGGCTAAGCATATATGGTGGCTAACATACACAAATGAGAGCGAGAAGAGAAACAAAAGAACGGTCGTCAACTAGTAATGATCAAGAAGTGATCCTGAACTCCTACTTACGTCAAACATAACCCAAGAAACCATGTTCTCCTCTCGATCCACCCTGAAAAGAGACACTCACGGTTACGCACACGGTTGGTGTATTTTAGAAGAGTTACTTCAAGTTTACTACAACCGGATATTAACAAATTCCCATCTGCCACATAACCGTGGGCACGGCTCTCGAAAGTTTATACCCTGCAGGGGTGTCCCAACTTAGCCCATGATAAGCTCTCACGATCAACGAAGGATATTCCTTCTCCCCGGGAAGACCCGATCAGTCTCGGAATCCCGGCTACAAGACATTTCGACAGCAATAAAACAAGACCAGCAAGACCGCCCGATGCGCCGACAATCCCGATAGGAGCTGCACATATCTCGTTCTCAGGGCAACACCGGATGAGACATGCTACGAGTAAAACCAGGCCTCGAGTTTCCCCGCGGTGGCCCCGCAGGCGGCTCGGTTCGGGCCAACACTTAGACAAGCATTGGCCCCGGGGGGGCTAAATAAAGATGACCCTTGGGTTAATTACTACCGAGGGAAAATAGGTGGTGGTGAGGCAAATGGTAAAACCAAGGTTGGTCCTTGCTGGAGGAGTCTTATTCAAAGCGAACTGTCAAGGGGGTCCCATAAATCACCCAACCGCGTTAGGGACGCAAAATCCAGGAACATAATGCCGACATGACGGAAACTAGGGCTGCAAGAGTTGAACAAAACACCAGGCATAAGGCCGAGCCTTCCACCCTTTACCAAGTATATAGATGCATTAATAATATAAGAGATATTGTGATATCCCAACAAAATCCTGTCCACCATGGAGCAATCTTCATCTTCACCTGCAACTAGCAACGCTATAAGAGGGGCTGAGAAAAGCGGTAACATAGCCAAACAACGGTTTGCTAGGACGGGTGACAAAGGTTAGAGCTTCATGGCAATTTGGGAGGCTTGAGCAGCAAGTGATAGGTAGCGCAGCATAGCGAAAGAACGAAGCAACTAGCATAGCAATGATAGTAATGAGATCCAGGGTAGCGGTCATCTTGCCTGAAATCCCTCTAGGAAGAAGAACGAGTCCATGAAGAAGATGAAGCCACGAAGACGAACCAAGCGTGAGCGAGCGAATCCTCACGATCATAGCGAAAGCAGGGAACTATCGAGAAGAAGCACACAATATGGTAAACACACCACACATGAACAAGACATGATGCACAATCAAGCATGATGCATGACAAGCTACATGAAGCTACTCATGGCAAGAGATGATGCAAACAAGAACAACACATCAAAGCAAGTTTAAATGAGGCCGGAAACGACATAGAACAATTCCGGTAAGTCCTCATATGCAAATTTCGAAATTGGTCCAGATCTAAATAACTTTATATTCAAGTTGTTAAACAGCAAGTTAAGATGCACCAAGATGATCTACACGTAATTCTAGTCAAGTTGCATATAAAGTTCATTAAATTCGGAGCTACGGCCTAGAAGATATGAGCAAAACAAGATAAGCATGGCATTGATGCAAAATTCACCCAAACATCAAGCAAACACCTCAAAACAAGGATGCAACATGATAATATGAAACTACATGCAAAATCAAGCAAGTTTCATATAGAGCACACTCAAAACGGAGCAACGGTTCAACACACCCTATACGTCATAACAATCTGTCCAAAACAGCAACTAGGCATATTGCAATCATCAAAACACTATGCTACAATATCTCAAAATAAGAACAAAAGGCATGGGAATGAATTAAAGGTAAATCATGACAAAACATGAACACTGAGCTATCTCCAGAAATCACTAGAACATTCTCAAAAACACAAGGCAAGATTGCAAATAATAACAGTTTCAGACTTATCAGGAAATAATATCAGGTTACAATGTTTAGAGCTATCAAACAACATGCTACAGGAACTTATCATGGCAAACAAAGGCATGGCATGAATCTACTAAATACATAGAACAAAAGTCCCTTACTGACCATGAGCCAAAAGGGCACAGAAAATATGATGGCACCCATGTAAACATGGCAAGTTATATGACAGATTCATACATGGCAGGAACAACAATAAGTAGGCATGTTGATGAGCTTGAACCACTCATCACAGAGCAATACATGGCATGGCAAGGCAACCAACAGTAAGAAGACATGTTTATGAAGCTAATAATGGCAAGAGAAAGTTCATAGAGTGCATGGATCACTAAAAACAATCATGGCAACATTGAACTTAATGTTAACAGGCTGACAGCAACATTATTTAGCAATTTTGAGAGCAAGATAACAACAAGCTACAGCAGGATATAAATTCAACCAGGGGCATGGATGGATAGAGCATGACATGTAGAACAAAACACCCTTAGTGAACATCTCCAGATTATGCATAGAATGACTTGTAGCAGCAGGTTAACATAGCATCATGATATAGCAGATTCAGACAAGCAAAACAGTAACAACAAGTACCCTACTTAACAAGCTCGATGCACTCACTACACAACTCACAAAAATATATGGATGGCACCTCTGGAAATATGACATGACATAGATCAAAACTCATGTAGGGCTAATGCCCATACGATGCACACATCAAATGCAACAAAAATGACAAATTATCAAGTAATAACAGTTTCAGCAGATTAACATCACATAGCACTCTTGCAACAAAGACTCAGGCATCAAGATGAAATCAAATGAATACGATGCAATGGAACTAAATGAAGTACTCGTTGAGTCGAAAAATTTGACATATTATACGCACAAAACGGAGCTACGGATGCAGAGATACAGCATGACGAACATGGCATGATAATGTTAAGATAACAGGGACTTGGTGGAAAAATGGACCTCGAGGGGAAAAAGTCAACTCGCCGGAATCTTCGCCGGAGAACGGCCGGAGAGGAGGGGGATCGCCGGAGACGGCCGGATCCGGGAGGAGGACAGAGCGGGGAGGCCGCGGAGGAGGTCGGCGGCGAGCGGGGCGGCCGGAGGCCGGCGAGGCCGACGCAGCGGCGGGTCGGCGGAGGCGCCGGCGGCGGCGATCTGGCACTGCCGGCTGCCGCGTCGGGCGCGGCGACGGGCTTGGCTGAGCGCCACGGCGGCGAGGTCGGACGCCTCCGGTGGCCGGCGCTGGTCACGGCTGCCGCGGGCGGCGGCGCTCAAGTGAGCCGGGCGGCGGATGGGCCTCAAGGGCTCGATCCGGCCGCTGGCTGGCGGCGGGGCTGGAGGAGAGAGAGGACGGCGGCGGGGACGTGGCGCCTCCTAATTTGCTGCAAGCGGCGGCGGACGTGTCCGGCGACGAGATGGACATTTCCGGCGGCGCGGAGGGAAGTTAGGGTAGGGTTTGATCTGCGCGGATTTTCGGGGGGAGGCACAAATATATAGGTAGAGGGAGCTAGGAGACTACAAATGAGGAGCGGTTTTCGGCCACGCGATCGTGATCGAACGACCGAGAGCATGGAGGGGAGTTAGGTGGGTTTTGGGCCACTTTGGAAGGGGTGTTGGGCTGCAAAGAGAGAGGGGGCTTTACGGTTACCCGGTTAACCGTTGGGGTATCAAACGGACTCCAAATGGCACGAAACTTGACAGGCCGTCTACCGGTGGTGTACCAAGGCCACTTGGCAAGACTCGGTCCATTCCGAGAACGTTTAACACCCGCTCACAACAAGAGACAAAAGGGGGACACCGGAGGGCATAGGAGTACCGCATTGCAAAACGGACAACGGGGAAAAGGCTCGGATGCATGAGACGAACACGTATGCAAAATGAAATGCACATGATGACATGATATGAAATGCAGATGATGACATGGCAAAGTGCAACACGCAAGCACATGACATGTCAAGAACGACGAATAACTGGCAGACACCTAGCGCATTGAATCCGGGGCGTTACAATAGCTCCTTCATAGTCTTGGGCAACCGAACTTTCATCTTGGAATGTATCCAACGATTGCGCATGTTGGAATGGAACACAACTATCAGAGCTGCCGGGTGGATGTCGGGAATGTTCGTGTGTACTCGGATGAACTTCTACATGTACTTCCACACAGTCTCTCCTTCCTTCTGCGGGAGGAGCTGCAGGTCGCTGGGCTACCCTGGTTCTTGATGGCCGCCGTGAAGGCGCCAACAAACTCATGGTACAGGTCAGCCAAGGTCGAAATGGAGTTCTCCGGCAAGTGCATCGGTCAATACCTCACATTGGGCTTGAGTGCTAAAGGGAAGTAGTTGGCGAGCACCTTCTCGTCTCTTCCCCTGGCAGCTTGAACGACGATGGTGTAGATGCTCAAGAACTCTGTCGGGTTTAGTTTCCCATCATACTTCTCTGGTATTTCTCGCTTGAACGTGCGATTTGATGGCCAACGGATTTGCCACAACTCACAAGTGAAGACATGGCACCCCACCTCGAAAGGTAGGTACCCACCTTCACCGAGCGTATGCTCGTCGACGTCGGGGCCATTGCACCTATCGGACAGGCGGTGGGTGTCGCAGCGTCGCTTGATGGTGCCGTGCGCGCCTTCCCTTTGCCTGTCCTCCAGGACTCGCGGTCGGCCTTGACACATTTGAGGGTCGGACGAAGCCATCGAGATGTCGTAGGGTTCTTGGTCGCGTGGCTTCGGCTGTGGCCCCTGCACTGGCTGCCGTGGAGGGGACTACACCGTGGGGGTGGCCCCTTCCACACGGCTAGCAGCGTGAGCCGTAGTTGTCGCCTAGGGAGGCCGTGGTGGGCAAGCTCGCTGTGATCCTCCGGCCTCGGTGAAACCAATCAAGCTCTGAATGGTCGCTCTCCACTCATCCATCTGATCGGCTGCCAATGGAAATCTCAACAGCACCTGGGCCCGCGCCATGGCCACCGAAGCGGTACTTGGCATGGATAACGATGTAGATCATAACGTTGCCCGGCTCCTGACGATGCCAGTAGTGGCCGCGCCGTGTTCTTGTCATTGTGAGCCAGTTGCCAGGATGGCGTGGTGACGAGGTGGGGGCGCTTGAGGACCAGCGGCTCTGTCTGGTGCATTGGCTGGGTCCACTCGTTTCGGGGGTGGCACATGCCCTGCGGCTGTGCCCGTAGCGGGAGCAGCTGGAGAGTTGCGATTCGCCCCAGAACGAGTGCCGCCACTACGGCTGTGCCCTTCGGTTGGGCGAGGAGGCATAGACGGAATGATTTATCCATCCGTACCTCGTTGAGCGTGGTCGCTAGGATGATGTTGGTTCCGTGCTTCCCCGGTGCCGCCTACTCCCTTTTCGGCCATAGGGGAGGTGGTGATGATGCCGCCTGCTCCGACCACATCTCCCGCAGTGTCCACATCCCCGTGCGTCCCCGTAGCCCCCGCGGCGGTGGCGGCCGCGTGCGATGGGGCCTTCGAGGTGGACGGGTGGGCTGCGGCACCGGGCTTCTTCTTGGGCGCCATGGACAACGGAGCCGCCGATGAAGAGAATGACGACGAGGATGACGTGCTGCGTACGCTTCTCTGGTTCGCGCAAGCGCTATCCTCCTACCTGGCGCGCCAAAGATGTCGTGGGAAACCACGGCCACCTATGGGGCCATGATCCCCTTGTGGTTCATCAGGGGGATGAGCACATTTGCACAAAGAGCGGAGAACGTCATGCAACACGACAGAGATCACACGGGCAGTTTTACCCAGGTTCGGGCTGTCGGGAGGCATAAAACCCTACACCTGCTTTGGTGGATTGATGAGAGGACCATGGTGGAGACGCATCGCTCTTGCCCAGCCGGGTTGCCTCGGGGCAAGAGCAGCTACACGTGTATGAGTGTACAAGGGTCCGAATCCTTTCTATGGTTGCCACGAGCCTCCTTTTATAGATCAAGGAGTCACAACAATGGCAAATCTGTCATTGTGTACTGATTATATAGCAAACGGTCCTATCATACCTAATTCAGAAGCCAAGACAGAGCGCATTAAATGCGCCGCTTAGTGCCACATCATGGCATGCCCGGCAAGCCTTGTCGGGCTGTTCTGTCACCTTCTTGTCTGTTTGCTTGACACGTCTCTGGACGGGTGTCATTTGGAGGCGATTTCCTTCAGAAGTGGCTGCCATGTGTCAGGAGACAACCACTTAGTCACTTGGGGGCTTGACACCGCACCGATCAATGACTTGCATCAGTGTGAGGTGGAGCGGTGGAGCCTTGGCGGGGTGGTCTGCCCTCGGTGTCCCCTGCAAGCTTGTCGGGGCAATCTTGAGACTTTTCTCTAGAGCAACCTCGTCCTCGCCAGACTTGCCCGCCCGAAAAGGGAGGCTTTCCCTTAGTGGTATCTTGCTTCCCTTGGCTTGACTTGGTCTTCTTGATCCGCTCTCTGACTCCTCAAATAGCCGATCTCTTCTGCTTGGTCTAGTCTTGGATGTCGCAAACTTGCTCTTAGGCCTGTGCACGGTCTAGGCAATAAACCCAGGGTTGTTTCACCGATAGGCCAAGTCCTCATAAGAAGCAAGTGGTTTTTCCATGTTCCATCTGATGATGATGAAGCTGATGATGAAGAACTTCTTGAAATCATCAGAGATAGACAAGCAAGGGTTGCAAGAGCCAAGGGCAGCTTTGTTCCTCTTATGCTGGATCCAAAGACGATCCTTGATTTTATTGACATTTGGCACAAGGATCCAAACACTCCACTCCTTGACCTAAATTTGGCTCATGGTCCAAGTCACATGCTGGCCGCCTTTATAGGCGAAGAAAAATGGAAATTTGAGAAGGCCACGCGAGTCAAGAAGGAACATAACAAGAAAGAGAGCTTTCTGAGGAACAACGTTCTTACTCTATCTTCTGAAGAGCTGGTCATAGTTCAGAAGGAAATCAAAGTCCTCAGTGATGAATTTGACCGGTTCCATGCTGATTGGCTAGGAGCCAATGTCAGATTTGTCAACATCGCCAAGAACCTCAAGGAAAATGTTGCAGCTCCATCACAACAACAAATTCTCTGGCTGAAGAGTCTGTTCAGCCTACTCAATAAAATGAAAGCGCAGCTGATGAAATTTAGGCTGCTGAAGAAATTCCTGCTCCTGAAGAAACTGACAGGGCAACCAATGTTGCTCCTAAAGAACAACCCAGGCCAGCTAAAGAATCTATTCTGCCGGAAGAAACTGAGAATGTCAAGGCAAGTGCATCAGTCGTGCCTGAAGGAACTATACCAACTTCATCCTCTGCTCCTCCTGCAAAATCTTCAAAGGTGAAGAAAACAACACTTCCTTCTGCATCGGAAGTGAAGAAAACTAAAGATGCGGAGAAGGAAGCCACAGAGAAACGAAAAGCATCAACCTCTACAAAATTCTCAACTCCCAAGAAAGTGAGTACTTTGACGAGCTCTTTCAATGAACCAATCGATGTTGTTCTAATTTATATTATACCATCAAAGGAATTAGTTCCATTTGGTGAATAATATGCCATTCCTAATGATGAAAATGATGAAGCAAATCCTTCAGCTACTTCCTTAGAGCAGATGGACGAAGAAATTGAGGTGGAAGCTGTTGTTTCAACACCTCTGGTATCATCGCCTATGCCTCAATTCACTGCTGAAGAGGCGGGCATCAAAGAAATTGATGAAGATGTGGATATTGGCTCAACCATCCCAGTGCTAAATGATGAATTTTTGGAAAATCTTCACCCAAATTCTCCAACTGCCACACCTCTCCATCAAATTCCTCAGTCTCCCGTGCAGACTGAAGAAATATTGACAGGGTCTGAAGGAAGTCAAACTTCTGTCCAATCTATTCTTGAATAAATTCCAGCTACATCAGCTGAAGAAATGGATAACCACACTGCTGCTGATGAAACTGGCGCTTCAATTCCTCAGTTTGCTGCACTAGAACTTGTGACTCAAGAGCTTGCGAGGCCTACTACTTCAAATGTTCAGCCCAAGCCTCAAAATCCTCAGTCTGGCACAAGGAGGCCGAAATTCAACAATGCCGGATTTCTTCACTGAGCATCAGTTCTTCATAGATGAAAGTCCTTATGACTCAGCAAGATTAAGGCGCAAGAGGTTTTGTACTGCAAGTCAGATTCTATGCCTCTGTTCTGTTTGACAAGAACAAAGTCTTCCATCACCGTCAAATTCCTCATGTTTATATGGAGTCCACTCCATGCTTTCAACCAGTTCTGAATGTTCTTCACGAAGCTCTACTCCTCACTTTCTGTGCTGACATTTGTGATTGGAATGAAGAACTCGTTCTTCAGTTCTATGAAACTCTGCACCTCACTAGCAATGTCACTCATGTTAATTCATGGGTTCTGGATTGGATGACTAAAAACACTCACTACAAAGGTCCAACAACTGAATTGCTTCATGCCATCCAAGTCACCCCTCTAGCATAAGATCCAAGGCTTATCTATGAGGAACCTGAACTTCAAAATCATCTCATGCAAGTATTGACGAAGCCTTTGCGTCCCGGCCAAGCTCCAAGAACCACTTTCCTCGTGAAGGATTTGCTTTATGTGCACATGATAGTTTATTGCATGTTGACAAAAACCCTCAGTCCGATCAAAGGCCACAACTTTGAAGAAGAAGTTGTTGGCATCATGAAGAATATGCTGTTCAACGTCATCCATGGGATTCCCATTAACTATCACAATTTCTTCATGGGGACTTTGGGAAATGTTGCACTTTCGCCATTTGAACTGAAGCCCTATGCTCCTTGGATAATGAGGTTCATCAGAACCAGTTCTTCCGCTTTAGGTAGCGGAACCTAGATGCCCATATTGGCTCCTACATATTCTATGAAGATCTTTATCGGTCAAACCTTATGACAACATACATAATTCCCTTTGTCCATTGGTATGTTACTTGCCCGAGATTCGATCGTCGGTATCTTCATACCTAGTTCAATCTTGTTACCGGCAAGTCTCTTTACTCGTTCCATAATACATCATCTCATAACTAAATCCTTAGTCACTTTGCTTGCAAGGCTTCTTATGATGTGTATTGCCGAGAGGGCCCATAGATATCTCTCTGATACTTGGAGTGACAAATCCTAATCTTGATCTATGCCAACTCAACAAGCACCTTCGGAGATACTTGTAGAGCATATTTATGATCAAAATTACATTGTGACGTTTGATAGCACACAAGGTATTCCTCCGGTATCCGGGAGTTGCATAATATCATAGTCGAAGGAATATGTATTTGACAGTAAGAAAGCAATAGCAATAGACTGAACGATCAAATGATAAGCTAATGGATGGGTCTTGTCCATCACATGATTCTCCTAATGATGTGATCCCATTATCAAATGGCAACTCATGTCTATGGTTAGGAAGCCTTAACCATCTTTGATCAATGAGCTAGTCTATTAGAGGCTCACTAGGGACATGGTATTTGTTTATGTGTCCACACATGTATTTAGTTTCTGGTCAATACAATTCTAGCATGAATAATGAACATTTATCATGATTTAGGAGATATAATAATAGCCATTTTATTATTGCCTCCATGGAATATTTCCATCAGTCTCCCACTTGCACTAGAGTCAATAATCTAATTCACATCGCCATATGATTGACACCCATAGTTCAAATCGCCATGTGAGAAACACCCAAAGAGTTTACTAGAGTCAATAATCTAGTTCACGTCGCCATGTGATTAACACCCGAAGAGTACTAAGGTGTGATCATGTTTTGCTTGTGAGTGAAGTTTAGTCAACGGGTCTGTCACATTCAGATTCGTATATATTTTGCAAATTTCTATGTCTATAATACTCTACTCTAGCTAATTGCTCCCACTTTCAATATGTATATCTGAATCGATGTCAAAGCTTGCATCAACGTAACTCTTTACAATGAACTCTTTATCAACTCCATAACCGAGAAAATATTTCCTTAGTTCTCTAAGGATAATTTTGACTGTTGTCCAGTGATCTACTCCAGGATCACTATTGTACCCCCTTGCCAAACTAATGGAAGGTACACAATAGGTCTAGTACACAGCATCGCGTACTTTATAGAACCTATGGCTGAGGCATAGGGAATGATTTTCATTCTCTCTCTATCTTCTGCCATGGTCGGGCTTTGAGTCTTACTCAACTTCAGACCTTGTAACATAGGCAAGAATTCTTTCTTTGACTAATCTATTTTGAACTTCTTCAAAAACTTTGCCAAGGTACGTACTTTGTGAAAGTACTATTAAGTGTCTCGATCTATCCTTATAGATCTTGATGCCTGATATGTAAGCATCTTCACCGAGGTCTTTCATTAATTTTTTTCAAGCATCCTTTTATGCTATCCAGAAATTTTATATCCTTTCCAATCAATAATATGTCATCCACATATAATATCAGAAATGCTACAGAGCTCCCACTCACTTTCTTGTAAATACAGGCTTCACCATAAGTCTGTATAAAACCATATGCTGTGATCACCTCATCAAAGTGTATATTCCAACTCCGAGATGCTTGCACCAGTCCATAGATGGATCGCTGGAGCTTGCACACTTTGTTAGCACCTTTAGGATTGACAAAACCTTCTAGTTGCATCATATACAACTCTTCTTTAAGAAATCCGTTAAGGAATGCAGTTTTGACATCCATTTGCCAGATTTCATAATAATAAAATGCGGCAATTGCTAACATGATTCTGACAGACTTAAGCATCGCTACGGGTGAGTAAGTCTCATCGTAGTCAACCCCTTGAACTTGTCGAAAACCTTTTGTGACAAGTTGAGATTTATAGACAGCGATATTACCATCAGTGTCCATCTTCCTCTTTAAGATCCATTTGATTTCAAGGGCTTGACGATCATCGGGTAAGTCCATCAAAGCCCACACTTTGTTCTCATACATGAATCCTATCTCAGATTTCATGGCCTCAAGCCATTTATCAAAATCCGGGCTCATCATAGCTTCTTCATAGTTCATAGGTTCGCCATGGTCTAATAACATGACTTCCAGGACAGGATTACCATACCACTCTGGTGCGGAACATGCTCTGTTCGACCTACGAGGTCCAGTAGTAACTTGATCCCAAGGTTCATGATCATCATCGTTAGCTTCCTCTCTAGTTGGTGTAGGCATCATGGGAACATATTTCTCTGATGTGCTACTTTCCAATTCGAGGGAAGGTACAATTACCTCATCAAGTTCTACTTTCCTCCCACTCACTTCTTTCGAGAGAAAATCATTCTCTAGAAAGGATCCATTCTTGGCAATAAAGATCTTGCCTTCGGATCTGTGGTAGAAGGTGTACCCAGTTCTTTCCTTAGGGTATCCTATGAAGATGCACTTATCTGATTTGGGTTCGAGCTTATCAGGCTGAAGCCTTTTGACAGAAGTGTTGCAACCCCAAACTTTGAGAAACGACAGCTTAGGTTTCTTGCCAAATCACAGTTCATACGGTATCATCTCAATGGATTTAGCCGGTGCCCTATTTAACGTGAATGCGGCTGTCCCTAATGCATAACCCCAAAACGATAGTGGTAAATCAGTAAGAGACATCTATAACGCCCTCGATGCGGCTATATCTCCCACGTGTCGAGGCACGACTTAGAGGCATAACCGCATTGAAAGCAATGTCGCAAGTGAGGTAATCTTCACACAACCCATGTAATAAATAAGGGAAAGAGATACATAGTTGGCTTACGCCACTTCACACAATACATAAATAAACATCCATCATTCGTAGTACACTCAAGGTCCGACTACGGAACCAAAATAAAAGAAGATACCCCAAATGCTACAGATCCCCGATCGTCCCAACTGGGCACCACTCATCGATCATCGTGAAAAGACACATAGTAACGACCACGTTTCGTCGAACTCCCACTTGAGCTCGGTTGAGTCACCTGTCTTGGCATCGTCGGAACCTGCAACTGTTTTGGAAGTATCTGTGAGTCACGGACTCAGCAATCTCACACCGCGAGATCAAGACTATTTAAGCTTATAGGAAGGACGAGTAGTAAAGTGGAGCTGCAGCAAGCGACTAGCATATATGGTGGCTACTTCAGCAAAAGAGAGCGAGAAGAGGAGCAAAGCACGGTCGTGAAGCTAGTAGCGATCAAGAAGTGATCCTGAACTACTTACGTCGGACATAACTCCAACACCGTGTTCACTTCCCGGACTCCACCGAGAAGAGACCATCACGGTTACACACGCGTTGATGTGTATTTTATTTGAGGTCAACTTCGGGTTTTCTACAACCGACATTAACAAATTCCCATCTGCCTCATAACCGCTGGCACGGCTTTGAAAGATATTACCTGCGGGGTGTCCTAACTTAGCCCATTATAAGCTCTCACGGTCAACGAAGGATATTCCTTCTACCGGAAGACCCGATCAATCTCGGAATCCCGGACTACAAGACATTTCGACAGAATAAAACAAGACCAGCAAAGCCGCCGAATGTGCCGACAAATCCCGATAGGAGCTGCACATATCTCGTTCTCGTGGCACACCGGATAAGCGAAGCGTCTGAGAACCGACGTAATCCAAGTTGCCCAGAATGGTCCCGCGACGGTGCTCTAGTTTGGACCAACACTCGGAGGAGCATTGGCCGGGGTTAAATAAAGATGACCCTCGGGCTCGCGAAAACCCGGGGAAAAGGCTTAGGTGGCAAATGGTAAAAGCAAAGTTGGGCCTTGCTTTGGACGAGTCTTATTCAAAGCGAACTGTCAAGGGGGTCCCATAAATCACCCAACCGTGTAAGGAACGCGAAATCAAGGAACATAACACCGGTATGACGAAAACTAGGGTGGCAAGAGTGGAACAAAACACCAGGCATAAGGCCGAGCCTTCCACCCTTTACCAAGTATATAGATGCATTAAATTATAGCAGATATATATTGTGATATCCCCAACAAGTAAACATGTTCCAACAAGGAACAACATCTCCATGTTCCAACAAGGAACAAACTTCATCTTCACCGCAACTAGCAACGTTATAAGAGGGGTGAGCAAAGCGGTAACATAGCCAATCAACGGTTTGCTAGGAAAGGATGGTTAGGGGCTGACATGGCAATATGGGTGGCATGGTATAGAAAGTGGTAGGCATCGCAGCATAGGCATAGCAAAAGAGCGAGCAACTAGCATAGCAAAGATAGAAGTGATTTCGAGGGTATGGTCATCTTGCCTGCAATGTTCTCAGAGTTGTCGAAAGCTTGATCCTCGTAAGCGTTCTCAACGGGTTCCTCGTTCACGTACTCGCCTCCGGCTCTACCCAAAGCAACAACACAAACAAAGGAACCACAATAAATCACGGTGCAATGCACAATCAACATGATGCAAAACATGGCATGATATGCGGGATGTGATATGCAATGCGTATGTGCGCCCGAAAGGAAAATGATGAACCAGGCATCAACTTGGCAAACCAAGTATGCCACTGAAAGATGAGATGATTTCGTTGAAATCGATATAAAGATCACCTCGGATGCACGGTTTGGAAATGACAAGCAAAACAAGAATGGCACAAATCTGCCATTAACAGCATGATGCCACTTAGCAAGCAACAAGAAATTAAGCTACTGCACCCAAACGTATCAACAAAGTATATGGCAGTGATCTACACAAGATACTTGACAAAAGATGAGCAGTGAGCTTCTGCTAAATCACATCATAACAGGTTCAAACAAGCATGGCAAAAGTGCACAAAATATCAGGCTGGACATGGCAAAAAAAGCATCAGGTTGCAATGTTCAGAGCAAGAAAACTACATGCTACAGGAACTTAAAATAGCAAAACAAGGCATGGTATGAATCTAATCAAAGCATAGAACAAAATTCCCTTACTGACCATAATCCAAAAAGGATCATAAAATATAGTAACACCCATGTCAATATTGAAAGTTTCGTTAACAGATTCAGCAACATGGCATGTCAAAAACTGATAACAAGTAGGCATGTTTACAAGCTCAATGCACTCACTACAGAGCCTTAAATGATAAAATAAGCATACATAAATCAAGAAGACATGGCATAGAAGACATACATGGTAAGAACAATAACATATCATACATGGATCAACCACAACAACCTTGGCAAAATTGAATAACATGTAAACAATCTGCCAGGAAACATTTGATAGCAAAAGTAGAGCTCGATTGACTCAAGCTATGGTACTCCATAATTGCAAACAAGGACATGGATGGATAGATCAAGACATGTTTAGCAAAACATCCTTACTGAAGTATCTCAAAATATGCATGGATCTCTCGGTAGCATCAAGTTAACATGGCATCAAAATATCAAGAAACAGAGCTGGAAACAGCAACATCAGGACACCTACTTTGCATGCTTGTGCTAGTCGCCAAATAGATCACAAAAATACATGGCATACACCCCTGGAAAGATGGCATGGCATATTACAAAACACATGTAGGACTCAAATTCATAGGGTGCACACATTAATCATGGCAAAAATAACAAAAGTGCAAGTTCTGTTAAGAAACAGAAATTAACATCACATAGCCCTCTTCTAACAGCATTTCGGGCAACAAGATGAGCTCAAATGTAAATGATGCAATAAGATGAAATGATCTACACTTCCAGGCGAACATTTTGATATATTATACGCGCAAAATGGAGCTACAGATTCAAAGATATAGGATGAAGAAAATGACACAAAATATCATTGGATGGAAAAACTTGGAAGAAACGAGGGGGGAGAAGAAAGTCAACGGGCGCTCGGTTCGGGATCCGCCCGATCGGATCGGGCGACGGCGTTTCGGCTCGCCGAGCCCGGGCGAGGAGGAGGAGGAAGGGCGGCGGCCGGGCGGCGGAGTCGGGCCACGGCGCGCAGGGCGGGCGGCATACGGGCGCGGCGCCGGGCGGATGGGCGGCGGGGTGGCCGAAACGGGCGAAGTTCCGGCGCGGAGCTGCCGGTGGCGGGCGGCGGCGGGCCGGAGGGAGGCCGCTGGCGGAGGGCGGCGGCTGCCGCAGCGACGCTGGCGAGGCGGGAGGCGCGCCATGGCGCGGCGGCGGCTGGCCGGGCGGGTTTCAGACGGGCCTCGCGGCTCCGCTGGGTCGGCGGCGAGGTGGGGCGCGGACGGCGATGCAGCAGCCCCTGGTTCGTCGCTGGCGGGCAGACGCGTCTGTCCGATCCGGACGTGTTCCGGGCGCGAGGGAAAACGACTAGGGTTTCGGGAGGATGATCCGGGATTTGGAGGGGGTTTGCTTAAATAGGCATAGAGGGGGCTAGGAGAGTCCAAATGAGGTGTAGTTTTTGCCCACACGATCGTGATCGAACGACGGAGAGCATGGAACTGACTTAGATGGGTTATTGGGCTGTTTTGGAGGGGTGTTGGGCTGCAACTTAAAAGAGGCCTTTGCGAGAGTGCGGTTAACCGTTGGAGTACCAAACGAGCTCCAAATGACCCGAAACTTGACAGGTGGTCTACGGGTGGTATACCAAGGCCACTAGACAAACCTCGGTCCATTCCGAGGGGGAGATGGGAGCGCCGGATTGCAAAAGCGGACAACGGAAAAATGCTCGGAATCATGAGATTTAACACGTATGCAAATGCGATGCACATGATGACATGATAAAAAATGCATGACATGGACAAAAAGCAAAATGAAGAAAAACCCAACCACGGAGGGAATATCATATCACAATGCCGAAAATGGCAAGAGTTGGAGTTACAAATATGGAAAGTTACTTCCGGGGTGTTACAACATCATAGAACGCACTATATCTAATAAAGTACGGCTACAATGTTCGGACACACCATTATGCTATGGTGTTCCAGGTGGCGTGAGTTGTGAAACAATTCCACATTGTTTTAAATGAAGGCCAAACTGGTAACTCAAATATTCGCCTTCGCGATCAGATCGTAGAAACTTTATTTTCTTTTTATGATGATTCTATACTTCACTCTAAAATTCTTTGAACTTTTCAAATATTTCAGACTTGTGTTTCACCAAGAAGATATACCCATACCTACTCAAATCATCTATGAAGGTCAGAAAATAATGATACCTGCCGCATGCCTCAACACTCATTGGACCACATACATCTATATGTATTATTTCCAATAAGTCATTAGCTCGCTCCATTGTTTCGAAGGACGGAGTTTCAGTCATCTTGCCCATCAGGCATGGTTCGCAAGTATCAAATCATTCATAACCAAGTGATTCCAAAAGTCCATCCGCATGGAGTTTCTTCATGCGCTATACAACAATATGACCTAAACGACAGTGCCACAAATATGTTGCACTAGCATTATCAGCTTCGCATCTTTTGGCATCAATATGATGAATATGTGTATCACTACGATCAAGATTCAACACGAATAGACCATTCATCAAGGGTGCATGATGATACGTCTCCAACGTATCTATAATTTTTGATTGCTCCATGCTATTATATATTCTATTTTGGATGTTTAATGGGCTTATTTATACAATTTTATATTATTTTTGGGACTAACATACTAACCTAAGGCCCAGTGCAAATTGTTGTTTTTTTGCCTATTTTAGTGTTACGCAGAAAAGGTATATCAAACAGAGTCCAAACGGAATGAAACCTTCGGGAGAGTTATTTTTGGAACAAACTTGATCCAGAGGACTTGGAGTGGACGTCAAGAAATCAACGAAAAGGCCACGAGGAAGGGAGGCGCGCCTGCCCCCCCTGGGCGTGCCTGCCCCCCTGGGTGAGTCCCCACCCTCGTGGGCCCCTCGTGGCTCCACCGACCTACTTCTTCCTCCTATATATATACCTACGTACCCCGAAACCATCCAGGAGCACCACGAAACCCTATTTCCACTGCCGCAACCTTCTGTACCCGTGAGATCCCATCTTGGGACCTTTTCCGGTGCTCTGCCAGAGGGGGCATCGATCACGGAGGGCTTCTCATCAACACCATAGCCTCTCCGATGATGTGTGAGTAGTTTACCACAGACCTTCGGGTCCATAGTTATTAGCTAGATGGCTTCTTCTCTCTCTTTGGATCTCAATACAAAGTTCTCCTCGATCTTCTTGGAGATCTATTCGATGTAACTCTTTTTGCGGTGTGTTTGTCGAGATCCGATGAATTATGGGTTTATGATCAATATTATCTATGAACAATATTTGAATCTTATCTGAATTATTTTATGTATGATTGGTTATCTTTTTAAGTCTCTTCGAATTATCAGTTTGGTTTGGCCTACTAGATTGATCTTTCTTGCAATGGGAGAAGTGCTTAGCTTTGGGTTCAATATTGCGTTGCTCGATCCTAGTGACAGAAAGGGAAACGACACGTATTGTATTGTTGCCATCGAGGATAAAAAGATGGGGTTTATATCATATTGCTTGAGTTTATCCCTCTACATCAGGTCATCTTACCTAATGCGTTACTCTGTTCTTATGAACTTAATACTCTAGATGCATGCTGGATAGCGATCGATGTGTGGAGTAATAGTACTAGATGCAGGCTGGAGCCGGTCTACTTGTCACGGACGTGATGCCTATATACATGATCAGGCCTAGATATTCTCATAATTATGCACTTTTCTATCAATTGCTCAACAGTAATTTGTTCACCCACCGTAATACTTATGCTATCTTGAGAGATGCCACTAGTGAAACCTATGGCCCCCGGGTCTATTTTCCATCATATTAATCTCCCGTCAACTAGCTATTTCTGTCGCCGTTTATTTTGCATTTTTTACTTTCAACCTTTATCATAAAAATACCAAAAATATTATCTTATCATCTCTTTCAGATCTCACTTTTGCAAGTGGCCGTGAAGGGATTGACAACACCTTTATCGCGTTGGTTGCAAGGTTTTTATTTGTTTTTGTAGGTACGAGAGACGTGCGTGTGGCCTCCTACTGGATTGATACCTTGATTCTCAAAAACTGAGGGAAATACTTACACTACTTTGCTGCATCACCCTTTCCTCTTCAAGGGAAAACCAACGCATGCTCAAGAGGTAGCACATGACCATAAAAGATATTACTCATATAAATAGAACAACCATTATTCTTTGATTTAAATGAATAACCGTCTCACAATAAACAAGATCTAGATATAATGTTCATGCTCAACGCTGGCACCAAATAATAATTATTCAGGTCTAAAACTAATCACGAAGGTAGAAGTAGAGGTAGTATGCCAACGGCGATCACATCAACCTTGGAACCATTCCCGACGTGCATCATTACCTCATCCTTAGCCAATCTTCATTTATTCCATAGCTCCTGTTTTGAGTTACAAATATGAGCAACCAAACCAGTATCAAATAACCAGGTGGTACTACAAGCATTAGTAAGGTACACATCAATAACATGTATATCAAATATACCTTTGTGCACATTGCATTCTTCTTATCTGCCAAGTATTTGGGGTAGTTCCGCTTCCAGTGAACATTCCCTTTGCAGTAGAAGCACTCAGTTTTAGGCTTGGGTCCAGCTTTGGGTTTCTTCCCGGGAGTGGCAACTTGTTTGGCATTCTTCTTGAAGTTCCCTTTCTTTCCCTTGCCCTTTTTCTTGAAACTAGTGGTCTTGTTAACCATCAACACTTGATGCTCCTTCTTGATTTCTACCTCCGCAGCCTTAAGCATTGTGAAGAGCTCAGGAATCATTTTATTCATCCCTTGCATATTATAGTTCATCACAAATCATTTGTAGCTTGGTGGCAGTGATTGAAGAAATCTGTGAGTAACACTATCAACTGGAATATCAACTCCCAGCTGAGTCAAGTGGTGATGATACCCAAACATTTTGAGTATGTGTTCATTGACAGAACTATTCTCCTCCATCTTGCAGCTATAGAACTTGATGGAGACTTCATATCTCTCAACCCGGGCATTTGCTTGAAATATTAGCTTCAACTCTTGGAACATCTCATATGCTCAATGACATTCAAATCGTCTTTGAAGTCCCGGTTCTAAGCCGTAAAGCAGACCGCGTTTGCTAGACGTTCACACAGTCTAGATTTGCGGGAGCGGGATTGTCACCTAGCAGTGCATCAAGGACATAATTCTTTTGTGCAGAAATGAGGATAATCCTCAAATTACGGACCCGGTCCGTGTAGTTGCTACCATCATCTTTAAACTTAGCTTTCTCTAGGAACACATTAAAATTCAGGGGGACGGTAGCTCGGGCCATTGATCTACAACATAGATATGCAAAACTATATGACTAAGTTCATGATAAATTTAAGTTCAATTAATCAAATTACTAATGAACTCCCACTTAAATAAACATCCCTCAAGTTTATTGATATGTCTCCGTTGTATCTATAAATTTATATTGTTTCATGCCAATATTATAAAACTTTCACATATTTTTGGCATCATTTTATATGATTTATTTGACTAACATATTGATCCAGTACCCAGTGCCAGTTCCTGTTTGTTGCATGTTTTTTTGTTTCGCATAATATCCAAATGAAACAAAGTCCAAACGCGATAAAGATTTACGGAGAATTATTTTGGAATATATGTGATTTTTGGGACTTGGAATCAATCCAAACGGGGGCCCACAGTGTCCACAAGACACAAGGGCAAGCCATAGGGGCCAGGCGCGCCCAAGTGGGTTGTGCTCACCTCGTACGTTGGTTGGATCTCTACTTCGGGTGCAAGGAAGCTTATATCCGAAAAAATCGTGTTAAATTCTCAGCGCAATAGGAGTTACGGATCTCGGGGAATATAAGAAACGATTTTAGACTAGAAAGCAGGAATGCTAAACAGAGGAGAACATGGGGACAGATCTAATCTCAGAGGGGCTCCCGCCCCTCCGCCTCCATGGAGGCCATGGACGAGAGGGGGAACCCTCCTCCCATCTAGGGGGGAGGCCAAGGAAGAACAAGAAGGAGGGGGCTCTCTCCCCCTCTGTCGCTGCAACAAACCCTGGGTCTGTTGCCTAGACTATGCACAGGCGCGGGAACAAGATTAAAGCACCAACCCAAGTCAGGATACCAGAGATCAAGGTATTTGAAGGACTAGCATACAGGTCAGAAGACCAAGATCGAGCCAGAGAAGCAGAATATCACCAAGGAAAAGGCCTCCCTTGCCGGGCAGGCGAGGCCGACAAGGGGCGAGGCCACCCCCAGAAGCAGATAATCGAAGCACCCCGGCAGGTCCTTTGGGAGCTCACGGAAGCAAAACCACCTCAGCAACCACTCAGCCACAACCCACATCGTCAATCAGTGCGATGTCAAGTTGCAAAGTTACTAAGTGGCAGTCATTCGCCACATGGCTACCTCTCTGTACAGAAGAAACCCACAGATGACACCCGTCTTGCGATGTGTCCGGAGAACATGTGCAGAGCTGGTAAGATAGCCCGGCTAGCCTTGTCGGGCAACCAGTGATGTGACACTAAGCGGTGCATTTAATGCGCCCTCTCAGCCCACAGATTTAGGTATGATAGCACTGTTTGCTATCATATCAATGCATAATGACTACTTTGCCATTGTGGCGACCCCTTGATCTATAAAAGGAGACCCATGGCAACTATAGAAAGGGTTAGAAGGTTGGATAACTCACACCCCCATACGCACGTAGTCGCTGCTGCCCCAAGGCAACCCCTATCAGGCAAGTGTATTACGCCCACCACCATCTTTTCCACCATCAACCCACCAAAGCAGGTGTAGGGTTTTACGCCTCGCGGTGCCCCAAACCTGGGTAAATTGCCTGTGTGATCTCTGCAATGCTGTCCCACGCCCCACTGCTCTTTGTGCAACGCATCGCCCCCCTGCCAAACTAGCAAGGGGCCTCCTGGTCCCATAGGTGGCCGTGGTTTCCTGCGACACCCTCTCTCCCGGTGTCGCTAGAGTGCCGCCGGGGCAAGGATCGTGACGACGATCTACATCGATAATCTGGCTACCGTCAACACCAACTCTCTTCCCCTCTATGCATCGGTGTAACAACCCTTCTCCCTACTGTATATGTACTTAAACATGGTGCTCAACTCCATATATTATTTCCCAATGATATTTGGCTGTCCTATGATGTTTGAGTAGATCCGTTTTTTCCTATGGGTTAATCATGATCTTGGTTGGTATGAGTGTATATTTTATTTATGGTGCTATCCTACGGTGTCCTCCGTGTCGCGCAAACGGAGGGATCCCCGCTGTAGGGTATTACAATATGTTCATAGTTTGCTTATGGTGGGTGGCGTGAGTGACAGGGAGCACATACCTGAGTAAGTGGGCTATTGCATATGGGAGTAAAGATTACTTGATACTTAATGTTATGGTTGGGTTTCACGACCTTAATGATCTTTAGTAGTAGCAGATGCTTGCTAAAGTTCCAATCACAAGTGCATATGATCGAAGTAGAGAAAGTTTGTTAGCTCATACCTCTCCCTCATATAAAATTGCATGAATGTACCGGTCTAGTTATCGATTGCATAGGGACAAATGACTTTCTTGTAGGCAAAAGCTATCTACTTTTATTACCTTGTAATTTACTCGTAGTTTTATTCTCGCAAAGTACTAGTAGTTTTATTCTTGCAAAATAGTTTCATACTTGTTTTAGGTAAGGCAAATGTCAAGTGTGCGTAGAGTTGTATCGGTGGTCGATATAACTTGAGGGAATATTTGTTCTACCTTTAGCTCCTCATTGGGTTCGACACTCTTATTTATCGAAAAAGGCTACAAATGATCCCCTATACTTGTGGGTTATCAAGACCTTTTTCTAGCACCGTTGCTGGGGTGCAATAGCGTGGGGTGAATATTCTCGTGTGTGCTTGTTTGCTTTATCACTAAGTAGTTTTTATTTTCTGTTCTAAGTTGTTCTCTATCTTTAATTATGGATATGGAACACAAAATACCAAAAAATTAGTTGTACTTGCTACTCATGGAGATGGGGAACCTCCTAAAACCCTTGATGCTCTTTATGTGAAAAATATTAAATACTACTTTGATAATCCTGAGAAAACCCCATTCAACATGATAATGGGAGACACGTTGGATCATCGTGAATATTTTAGGGATTATTGCTTGACTGTTATGGGATCAAATTCATATGTTGCATTGGTATGCTCGGGAGCTATGCTTAAGATATGATTATACTTGTTGCTCTAGGATGAAGGCTCCACACCTTCCTCTTTCATGCAAATTTAATGATTATGAAATCTTAGCTTCTTATGCTATTGGTAGATATGATTACTATGATGTGGAACGAATAGAAGAATTCGTTGCGTTTAAGGGTGCTTATGAAATTGAATCCTTGTTTGCTAAGTTTGAAAATTTTGATGATTTAGTTTATAGACCTGATTTTTTTTTGCTATCCTTAAATATTGCTATGATAATTACATATGCAATTACGATATTGATGTATTTATTGAGAAAGTCTCCGATGTCCAAGAAGGGACTAATATTTTGCAGGAAACTATGGAAGTAGAAATTGATGAAACTGTGTGCTCATTGGATGAAAAAGATGACGAGGAGTGCGAACACAAAAGGAGGAATAATGGATTGTAGTAACTCTTCAACTCATACATTATTTAATATCCCTTCGTTCTTCTAGAAGGATGAATGCTATGATAATTGCTATGATCCCGTAGATTCTTTTTAAATATCCCTTTTTGACGAACTTGATGCTTGCTATGCTTGTGGCGATGATGCCAATATGAATTATGCTTATGGATATGAACTTGCTACAGTTCCTAATGTTAAGAATGAAATTGCTGTTATTGCACCCACACATGATAGTCCTATTTTCTCTTCGAATTCTCCAAACTATACTATATCAGAGAAGTTTGCACTTATTAAGGATTACATTGATGGATTGCCTTTTACTATTACATGCTAATTTTGATGAATATATTATGCATGTGCTTGCTTCTCCTACTTGCAATTATTATTAGAGAGGAACTACATCTCCATCTCTTTATGTTTCCAACACGATAAAATTGCAAGAAACTGCTTATGCTATGTATTGGACTTTATTTGATGTGCATGAACTATTCTTTTATGACATGCCGATGCATAGGAAGAGAGTTAGACTTTGTCATTACCTGATATATGTTGCTTGGTGCTCACTACTAAATGCCAAATCATTGTTAATTAAAATTGGCTTTGATATACCTTGGGATCCGGGTGGATCTATTACTTTAGCACTTTATGCCTAGCTTAATGGCTTTAAAGAAAGCGCTGCCAGGGAGACAAGAAGTTTTAGAGAGTCATTTTATTCTTTTGAGTGCTTTTATAAAGTTTAAAAACAAAAGAAATATAGAGGGGAACCTAAAAACTTCTTCAAAAAGAGAAGCGATTGAAAGGTGATGCATTGGAGAAGTGAGGGTCGACCTTGAACACTTGTGTTCATGCTCATGGAAACAATATAAAATTTTCAGTGATGTTTCTCACAAAAATAATTATCTCGCTGTACAAATCCATCATATTATAAAAACAATGTGCCAAGATTTTCCTTTAGGATGATTAGATTGCTTGTTGGTATGTGTGGTGTAAAAACAGAAACTTTGGCTGTAGTGCGTGAATTTTTATTTTTTACTGAAATGTCAAAAGTTTCTGAATTTTTTACACAGTATTGCTATACAAATTGTTTATTGTCCTAATTTTTCAGAATTTTTGGAGTTATAGAAGTATGGTAGATTTTCAGATTTCTATAGACTGTCCTGTTTATGACAAATTCTATTTTTGATGCACTCTTTTGCTTGTTTTGATGAAACTATCGATTTTTATCGGTGGCATAAGCCATGGAAAAGTTATAATACAGTAGCTACAATGCAAAAACAAAATATGAATGGGTTTGCAATAGTACTTAAAGTAGTGATTTGCATTATTATACTAACGGATCTTACCGAGTTTTTTGATAAGTTTTGTGTGGATGAAGTGATCAAAGATCGAGGAAGTATCGATCCGAGGAGAAGGAGGAGAGGCAAGAGTTCAAGCTTGGGGATGCCCAAGGCACACCAAGTAAATGTCCAAGGAGACTCAAGCATCTAATCTTGGGGATGCCCCTGAAGGCATCCCATCTTTCTTCAACAAGTATCGTTATGTTTTCGTCTTCGTTTCGTTCACGTGGTATGTGCAAATCTTGGAGCGTCTTTTGTGTTTATTTTTTTATGCACTGTGCTGGCATGAGATAGTCCATGATTGATTCATAGAATGCTCATTGAACTTCACTTATATCTTTTGAGTATGGCTTTATAGAATGCTTCATGTGCTTCACTTATACCATTTGAAGTTT
Source organism: Aegilops bicornis (assembly GCA_021605145.1). Classification (NCBI taxonomy): domain Eukaryota; kingdom Viridiplantae; phylum Streptophyta; class Magnoliopsida; order Poales; family Poaceae; genus Aegilops; species Aegilops bicornis. Next base: position 286,820,705 of record CM038671.1, read on the forward strand.
GGATTGCCTGTTTCTCTTCACATGGGAAACCTTTATTTGTAGAATGCTCTTTTGCTTCACTTATATTTATTAGAGCATGGTCTTTTGTAGCTCTCATGCTTCACTTATATCTATTTAGAGAGTCAACGGGAATTGGTCAATTGCATGGTTAGTCATAAAATCCTACATAAAACTTATGGATCACTGAATACGATATGTTTGATTCCTTGCAATAGTTTTGCGATATAGAGATGATAATATGTGGGAGGTACTAGTAAACAGTTGTGGTTAGTAGGAATATTGTTGTTAAGGTTTTGATTCCCGAAGCATTCACGTATAGTCTCTCGTTATGCTATGAAGTTGGAGCATGATTTATTATTGATTGTCTTCCTTATGAGTGGTGGTCGGGGACGAGCGATGGTCTTTTCCTACCAATCTATCCCCCAGGGGCATGCGTAGTAGTACTTTGCTTCGAGGGCTCATAAACTTTTGCAATAAGTATATGAGTTCTTTATGACTAATGTGAGTCCATGGATTATACACACTCTTACCTTTTCGCAACTTGCTAGCCTCTACAGTACCGTGCATTACCCTTTCTCACCTCGAGAGTCGGTGCAAATTCGCCGGTGCATCCAAACCCCAGGATATGATATGCTCTATCTCACATAAGCCTTATTATATCTTCCTCAAAACATCCACCATACCTACCTATTATGGCCTTTCCATAGCGATTCTGAGATATATTGCCATGCAACTTCCACCGCTTCTATTCGATGACTTGAGCATTCATTGTCATATTGCTTTGCATGATCATATAGCTGACATAGTAGTTGTGGCTCAGCCACCGTTCATCTTTTTTTATACATGTTATGCTAGATCATTGCACATCCTGGTACACTTCCAGAGGCATTCATAGAGAGTCATATTTTGTTATAGGTATCGAGTTGTAATTTTTATTTCTTTTGAGTTGTAAGTAAATAGAAGTGTGATGATCACCATTATTCATTAATAGAGCATTGTCCCAGTGAGGAAAGGATGATGGAGACTATGATTCCCCCACAGGTCGGGATGAGACTCAGGACAATGACAGAAAAAATAAAAAAAGAGAAAAAAGAGAAAAAAGAAAAATAAAACAAAGAAAAATAAAAAAGGAAAAAAAGAGAGAAGGGGCATTGTTACTATCCTTTACCACACTTGCGCTTCAAAGTAGCACCATGTTTTTCATACAGAGAGTCTCCTATTTAGTCACTTTCATATACTAGTGGGAATTTTTCATTATAGAATTTGGCTTGTATATTTTAATGATGGGCTTCCTCAAATGCCCGAGGTCTTCATGAGCAAGCAAATCGGATGCGCACCCACTTAGTTTTCATATTGAGCTTTCATACACTTATAGCTCTTAGCACACCCGTTGCATGGCAGTCCCTACTCCTCATGTTGATATCAATTGATGGGCATCTCCGTAGCCCGTTGGTTAGCCACATCGATGTGAGACGTTCTTACTTTTTTTCCTCTCTATATTTATCCCTATCATCATACTCTATTCCACCCGTACTGCTTTATCCATGGCTTGCGCTCATGTATTGCGTGGGAGTTGAAAAAGCTGAAGCGCGTTAAAAAGTACGAACCAATTGTTCGGCTTGTCATCAGGGTTGTACATGATAAATACTTTGTGTTAATAGGATAGAGCATGACAAGACTATATGATTTTGTAGGGATAGCTTTCTTTAGCGCAGATATTTTGAAAGACATGATTGTTTGTTGGGCTGCCTGAGTATTGATGTCTTTATGTCAAATTATAGACTATTGCTTCGAATCACCCGTGTCTTAATATTCATGCCATGATTAGACATATGATCAAGATTATGCTAGGTAGCATTCCCCATCAATAATTATTCCTTTTTATCATTTTCCTAATGAGGACGAGCAGGAACTAAGCTTGGGGATGCTGCTCCGTCGTATCTATATTTTTTTGAATGTTTCATGCCAATATTATACAACTTTCACATATTTTTGCCATCATTTTATATGATTTATTGGACTAACATATTGATCCAGTGCCCAGTGCCAGTTCCTGTTTGTTGCATGTTTTTTGTTTCATAGAATATCCCATATCAAACAAAGTTCAAACGCGATAACAATTTATGGAGAATTATTTTTGGAATATATGTGATTTTTGGGACTTGGAGTCAATGCAAATGGGGGCCCACAGTGCCCACAAGACACCAGGGCACGCCCGAGGGGCCAGGCGCACCCAAGTGGGTTGTGCTCAACTCATACGCCAGTTGGATATCTACTTCGGGTGCGAGGAAGCTTATATCTGGAAAAAAAATGTGTTAGAATCTCAGCGCAATCGGAGTTACGGATCTTTGAGAATATATGAAACAGTTTTCCGCGACACCCTCTCTCCCGGTGTAGGGGGAGGCCAAGGAACAGGAAGGAGGAGGGGGGCTCTCTCCCTCTCTCTTCATGAGCAACGACGCCTCGCCAAACCAGCAAGGGGCCTCATGGTCCCATAGGTGGCCGTGATTTCCCGCGACACCCTCTCTCCCGGTGTCGCTAGAGTGCCGCCGGGGCAAGGATCATGACAACGATCTACATCAACAATCTTGCTATTGTCAACACCAACTCTCTCCCCCTCTATGCAATGGTGTAACACCCCTTCTCCCCACTGTAATCTCTACCTAAACATGGTGCTCAAGTCCATATATTATTTCCCAATGATATTTCGCTACCCTTTGATGTTTGAGTAGATCCGTTTTGTCCTATGGGTTAATCGTGATCTTGGTTGGTATGAGTGTATATTTTATTTGTAGTGCTGTCCTATGGTGCTCTCCGTTTCACGCAAACAGAGGGATCCCCGCTATAGGGTGTTGCAATATGTTCATAGTTCGCTTATGGTGGGTGGCGTGAGTGACATAAGCAGATACTCGAGTAAGTGGGCTATTGTGTATGGGAGTAAAGAGGGCTTGATACTTAATGCTATGGTTGGGTTTCACGACCTTAATGATCTTTAGTAGTTGTGGATGTTTGCTTGAGTTCCAATCATAAGTGCATATGATCCAAGTAGAGAAAGTATGTTAGCTCATGCCTCTCCCTCATATAAAATTGCATGAATGATTACTGGTCTAGTTATCGATTGCCTAGGGACATATGACTTTCTTTTTGACAAAAGCTATCCACTTTTATTACCTTGCAATTTATTCGTAGTTTTATTCTCGCAAAGTACTTGTAGTTTTATTCTTGCAAAATAGTTTCATACTTGTTTTAGGTAAAGCAAACGTCAAGTGTGCGTAGAGTTGTATCGGTGGTTGATATAACTTGAGGGAATATTTGTTCTACCTTTAGCTCCTCGTTGGGTTCAACACTCTTATTGATCGAAAAAGTCTACAAACGATCACGTATACTTATGGGTTATCATTTATCTAAGTGATACATGATCCAAATCAACTAACCCATGCCCGATCATCACGTGAGATGGGGTAGTCATCAATGGTGAACATCTCTATGTTGATCATATCTACTATATATATGACTCATGCTCAACCTTTCGGTCTCCAGTGTTCCGAGACCATGTCTGTACATGCTAGACTCGTCAAGATTAACCCAAGTATTCTGCATGTGCAAAACTGTCTTACACCAATTGTATGTGAACATAGAGACTATCGCAGTCGATCATCATGTGGTACTTTGAAATGACGAACTTTGGCAATGGTGCATACTCGGGGTGAACACTTTTATCTTGAAATTTAGTGAAGGGATCATCTTATAATGCTATCGCCGTTCTAAGCAAAATAGATACATAAAGGATAAACATCACATGCAATCAAAATGTGTGACATGATATGGCCATCATCATCTTGTGCTTTTGATCTCCATCTCCAAAGCATCGTCATGATCTCCATCGTCACCGGCTCGACACCTTGATCTCCTTTGTTGCGTCGGAGCCATCTCGCCAACTATTGCTTCTACAACTATTGCTAATTCATAGCGATAAAGTAAAGCAATTACATGACGCTTGCATTTCATACAATAATTAAGAGACAACCCTAAGGCTCATGCCAGTTGTCGATATTACAAAACATGATCATCTCATACAATAAAGTATATCACATCACGTCTTGACCATATCGCATCACAATTACATGCCCTGCAAAAACAAGTTAGACGTCCTCTTACATGGCTGCTACGGCCTTCTAGCAAGAACCGTTCTTAACTATACAAAAAACCACAATAGTGATTATAAAGTTTGCAATTTTAACCTTCTTCAAGGACTGGCCATAGTCAAATTTGATTAAACTAAAGTAGGAGAAACACACACCTGCCAGTCAACTTTTATGCAAAACAAGTTGCATGTCAGTCGATGGAACCGGTTTCTGATGACCCACAAGTATAGGGGATCTATCGTAGTCCTTTCGATAAGTAAGAGTTCGAACCCAACGAGGAGCAGAAGGAAATGATAAGCGGTTTTCATCAAGGTATTCTCTGCAAGCACTGAAATTATAGGTAACAGATAGTTTTGTGATAAGATAATTTGTAATGAGCAACAAGTAACAAAAGTAAATAAAGTGCAGCAAGGTGGCCCAATCCCTTTTGTAGCAAAGGATAAGCCTGGACAAACTCTTATATAGAGAAAAGCGCTCCCAGGGACACATGGGAATTATCGTCTAGCTAGTTTTCATCATGTTCATATGATTCGCGTTCGGTACTTTGATAATTTGATATGTGGGTGGACCGGTGCTTGGGTGCTGCCCTTACTTGGACAAGCATCCCACTTATGATTAACCCCTATTGCAAGCATCCGCAACCACAAAAGAAGTATTAAGGCAAACCTAACCATAGCATGAAACATGTGGATCCAAATCAGCCCCTTACGAAGCAACACATAAACTAGGGTTTAAGCTTCTGTCACTCTACCAACACATCATCTACTTATTACTTCCCAATGCCTTCCTCTAGGCCCAAGCAATGGTTAAGTGTCATGTAGTCGATGTTCACATAACACCATTAGAGGAAAGACAACATACATCTCATCCAAATATCAATTGAATAACAAATTCACATGACTACTAATAGCAAGACTTCTCCCATGTCCTCAGGAACAAACGTAACTACTCACAAAGCATATTCATGTTCATAATCAGGGGAGTATTACTATGCATAAAGGATCTGAACATATGATCTTCCACCAAATAAACCAACTATCATCAACTACAAGGAGTAATCAACAGTACTAGCAACCTCCATGTGTACCAATCCTGCACTTAGAGACAAGAATTGGATACAAGAGATGAACTAGGGTTTCAGAGGAGATGGTGCTGGTGAAGATGTTGATGGAGATTGCCCTCTCCCGATGAGAGGAGCGTTGGTGATGGCGATGGCGATAATTTCCCCCTCCTGGAGGGAAGTGTCCCCAAGAATAGCCTCTGTGAGCCCTAGATTGGTTCCGCCAAGGTTCCGCCTCGTGGTCATGGAGTCTCGCCCGTAAAGCTTGCTTATGATTTTTCTTCGGACGAAAGACTTCATATAGCAGAATATGGGCACCAAAGGGCCAACAGGGGGGCCCACGATGCAGGGGGCGCGCTTAGGGGGGTAGGGCGCGCCCCCACCCTCGTGGCCAGGGTGTGGGCCCCTCTGGTATTTCTTCCGCTCAGTATTTTTTATTATTTCCAAAAATAACTTTCGTGGAGTTTCAGGACTTTTGGAGTTGTGCAGTATAGGTCTCTAATATTTGCTCCTTTTCCAAATTTCGTAATTCCACCGGCAAGATTCTCCCTCCTTATGTAAACCTTGTAAAATAAGAGAAAATAGGCATAAGTATTGTGACATAATGTGTAATAACAGCCCATAATGCAATAAATATCAATATAAAAGCATGATGCAAAATGGACGTATCAACTCCCCCAAGCTTAGACCTCGCTTGTCCTCAAGCGGAAGCCGATAAGATAAATATGTCCACATGTTTAGAGGTAGAGGTGTCGATAAAATAATATACAGACATGAGGGCATCATGATTATTCTCATAACAACAACATATATGGATAATGTCATATGATTTCTTATGCTTAAGTAATAATCTATTCATAATGCAAAGTATGAATCAGAAACATTATTGAGAACTAAAAAACTATAATCTCAGTCATTGAAGCAATTGCAATTTATCATAACATCAGAAAGAGTCTATGTCAGAGCTTTTCAGCAAGTCCACATACTCAACTATCATTTAATCTTTCACAATTGCTAACACTCACGCAATACTTGTGGTTACGGAGTTTTAACTAGACACAGAGAAAGATAGGGGCTTATAGTTTTGCCTCCCTACCTTTTACCACAAGGGTAATGTAAACAATAATAGCTCATGCTAACCTACATCCAATTAGATATATATATCAGGATCTTTCCATCATCCTCTGCTTGCCAAAGGATAAAATGTAAAAAGGAAAGGTGAAGATCACCATGACTCTTGCATAAGGTAGAAGATAATAATAAAAGATAGGCCCTTCGCAGAGGAAAGAAGAGGTTGCCATGCGCTTTCAGGGTTGGATGCACAAAATCTTAATGCGAAAGAACATCACTTTATATTGCCACTTGTTATATAGACCTTAATTATGCAGTCCGTCGCATTTATTTCTTCCACATCACAAGATCGTATAAAGCTTATTTCCTCCACACCAATCAATCATACATATTTAGAGAGCAATTTTTATTGCTTGCACCGATGATAACTTACTTGAAGGATCTTACTCAATCCATAGGTAGATATGGTGGACTCTCTTGGCAAAGCTGATTTAAGGGTATTGGGAAGCACAGGTAGTATCTCTATTTGGTGCAAAGAATTTGGCTAGCATGAGGCAGAAAGGCAAGCTAAACATGTTGGATGATCCATGACAATATACTTTATCTCAGATATAAGAAAACATAACTCATTACGTTGTCTTCCTTGTCCAACATCAACTCTTTAGCATGTCATATTTTAATGAGTGCTCCCAATCATAAAAGATGTCCAAGATAGTATATTTATATGTGAAACCTCTCTTTCTTTATTGTCGGCGTTCTGGGAATGGGGGTCCCCAGACTTGCCTGCCTGCGGCCTGCGACGTGGCTCGAGTGGGGGCCCAGCGCGGCCCAGCTTCATCAGCTCAAGTTCAAGACCCTCGCGAGGGGCCAAGCCTCACGGGGCGGACGACAGGAAGCTTCCTCAGGTGCAGCCTCATCAGGCAGGCTCGCGAGGAGGCGGAGAGATCAAGGCAGGGGCACCTCGCGAGGAGCTCGTGACGCAAGCCATGACGATCGAGACCAGGTGGGCGCCGGCCTGTGCAGTGTCCTTGTTTCCCCTTCGGTGCAAAGGGAGCAAGCACAGGCCAAGGCATCGGGCAAAGGTTACCATTCCGGTGCAACGAGACCAAGACCAGCAGAGCGGCAGGACGGAGGTCACCGTGGAGCCCAAGACGGTGTCATCACCAGTGCTTTTGGCAGCCGAAGACCACCTTTGGTCAGGATAACTTGTACTAGATGTTCCCCTACAGAATGGCTAATTGTTGGCGCCCTTCCCGCTCATTATTTGGGAAGAGGCCTAGGGCCTCTATAAATAGAGCTAGCCACCACAGAGTAGGGGGACAAGATCAGATAGAGCCCTAGAGAAGAGAGAGAGAGAGAGAGAGAGAGGGGGGGGGAGATCGAACTCACCCAAACAGTTCATCGCATCAGTTCAAGAACACCTCTCGCGAGGCTGTTCTTCCCATGTACTGTTCATTATCAGCCCCTGAGGCAATCCACCACCCCACACACTGGAGTAGGGTATTACACCAAAACGGTGGCCCGAACCAGTATAAATCTCGTGTCCCTTGTATAGATCTCCGCGCGCACCCTAGAGTTCGAACCTTAAGGGTCTGCCGGAACCCGAAATCCGACATTTGGCGCGCCAGGTAGGGTTGCGCCGGAATCTTTCTTCCACTGTTCGCGTTTGATCTTCCGTCATGTCCATGGCTGACGCTCGTCGGGCTCGCGCCGAGCGCCGGGCTGCTCTTTGCCACCCGCGTTGCCCAGATGGCGCCCGTCGGTGGACGCCCTCGTCGTTCCCCGTCGCCTGCCGCCAACGCCGCCACCGGTCCGGTGGGGAACGAAAGCAGCGAGGTTCGCCTCAAGATCCTTCGGCGGGCGGATGGCCGCACCGCCACCCTGCTGTCGACTCCAGCTGGTTCGGTCTGCCCCACGCCTGTCCGCGCCTACGGACGCCAAGACGCCACGCTGTTCCTGGCAAGAGAGCTCCTGCACTACCGCCCCATCGACGAACTCTACGAGGACTGGCTCGCCCGCATCACCGAGTTCGTCAGCGCCGCAGGGGGCTCCCCCTTGTCGTCCCTCTCGCTGCCTCGCCCTCCGTTCCGTGCAGGGGGCGAGGATCAGGAGGCGCCTCCACCACCTCCTCCCCAAGAAGTCGCCCTGGCTCCAAGGCGCGCAGCCCCAGGGCGAGACCCTCCACGTCCGGCGCCTGCGCGGCAAGAAGGGAGCTGCCAAGAGATCCCTCGTCCCCAAGAAGGTGCTCACGCGCTCCCAGCACCGGCGCGCCAAGATCGTGTCCCTCTGACTCCACGCCAAGACCCCGCGCTGCTCCAAGCGGCGACATGTGGTAATCAGCAGGAGCAGGCCCAGCACCAGCAAAGGGCACCGGTGGCCATAGCAGGCTGCCGCACCTTCACTCCCGAGCTACGCTGCATCACATGGCCAGGGAAGTTCAAGCCTGACCTGCCCCCTTGCTACGATTGCACGGCGGACCCCGCGGAATTCCTACAGCTCTACGAGCTGGGCATCGAAGCCGCCAACAGAGACGAAAAGGTCATGGCGAACTGGTTTCCCATGGCGCTCAAGGACGGCGCCCGCACCTGGCTCCTGAACCTGGCTCCTAGCACGATCTCCTCCTGGGGCGAGATGCGCACTCGCTTCATCGCCAACTTCCAGGGCACTCGCGACCGGCCCCCGTGTACTTTGTCAGCACAGTGTTGCGGGACGCGAGGGCGCGGTACCCCATGCCTCAGAAACTCCTCCTCGCGTTATTGGTGGCCTCGCGCAAGCTGCGGCATTATTTTCAGGGACATCCCATCAAGGTTGTATCAGCGTACCCCTTGGAAAGGGTGCTCATGAGCCCTAACTCAGCTGGAAGAGTCGCTGAGTGGAACATTGAACTGCAAGCATTTCAGCTCGAATTCAGCACAACCCGAGTCATCAAGGGGGCTGCCTTGGCGGATTTCATGGCAGAATGGACGGAGGCACCGAGCCTCAAGGCTGATGAGGATCGATCCCTCTCTGCGGGAAGCGAGGCGCCAGATGGTTGGGCCATGTACTTCGACGGGGCGTTCTCCAGGCACGACGCAGGGGCTGGTGCGGTACTTATATCTCCAACTCAAGACAAGCTCTACTACGTCGTGCAACTCTGTTTCCAGCACGGAGAAAAGGTCTCCAACAACATAGCAGAATATGAGGGCTTAATAGCAGGCCTGAAGGCCGCAGCTTCCCTAGGAGTGAAGCGCCTTACCATCAAGGGTGATTCACAACTCCTCGTCAACTTCTCCAACAAGGTATACGAGCCGAGGGACGAGCACATGGAAGCCTACCTCGTGGAGGTCCGTAGGATGGAGAAGCAGTTCTGGGGGCTGGAGTTGCAGCATGTGCCTCGTGGCACCAATCAGGAGGCCGACGACATCACCAAACGAGCATCCAGGCGGTTACCTCAGGAGCCTGGCGTCTTCGAGGAGCAGCTCTTCAAGCCCTCGACCATGCCGTCACTGTCAAGCGCGGTGCAGCCTCGGGAGGAGCTCCCCCAGCCACCAGCCTCGGGAGCCCCTGGCCTCAGCCCGGCCTCAGAGCACGCCCGCCTCCCGGCCGGAGCCTCGGGAGGGTGCTGGATCACAAAGCTTCGGAGCTACTTGACGCAAGGGATCTTGCCGGAGAAGGAGGAGGAAGCGGAGCGTGTGGCGCGGCAAGCCACAACATACTGCATCAGGGATGGAGAGCTCTACCGGAAGCGACCCAATGATGTGTCCCTGCGCTGCATCTCTAGGGAGCAAGGGAGGAACTTCTGGCAGATATACACGGTGGAGACTGTGGGCATCATTGATCATCGCGGACCCTCGTTGACGAGGCGTTCTGCAGCGGGTTCTATTGGCCCATCAAGGCTCAATGATGCCGTCGGCTGGTGAAGGCTTGCGAGGCCTGCCAATTCCATGCCAAGCAGATCCATCACCGGCGGGAGGTCTGCAAACTATACCCTCTCGTGGCCATTCGCAGTCTGGGGGCTGGATATCCTGGGCCCATTTCCTCGGGCGCCAGGGGGCTATCGCTACCTCTATGTCGCCGTGGACAAGTTCACCAAGTGGGCTGAAGTGGAAGCCGTCCGCACCATCCCCGCAAGTTCTGCGGTCGAGTTCATCAAGGGCATCGTGAGCCGATTCGGGGTGCCGAACCGCATCATCGCCGACAACGATTCGCAGTTCACCAGTAACCTCTTCAAAACCTACTGTGCTAACCTTGGAACGCAGATATGCTACGCTTCAGTGGCGCACCCACGAAGCAACGGTCAGGCCGAGCGGGCCGACACGGAGGTATTGAGAGGCCTCAAGACCAGGACATTCAAGAAGAAGCTGGAGGCCTGCGGCCGAGGTTGGTACGATGAGCTTCAGTCCATGTTGTGGTCCATCCGCACGACCGCGACCAAGCCAACTGGCGAGACCCCGTTCTTCCTGGTCTATGGAGCTGAAACGGTCCTCCCTCACGAGGTCAGACGTTGTTCCGCACGGGTCCTGGCGTTCGACGAGGCGCAGCAGGACGCCATGCGGGGGACGGACCTCGTGCTGGGGGAGGAGCATCGTCGGGAAGCCGCGCTCCGAGCGGCAAGATACCAACAAGCGCTGCGGCGATACCACTGCCGCAACATCCGCCCCAGGACTCTCGAGGTAGGAGACCTCGTGCTCAGGCGGGTTCTCTCCAGGGAGGGACTGCATAAGCTCTCTCCCATGTGGGAGGGCCCGTTCAAGGTTGTTCATGTTTCCAGGCCCGGCTCCGCGCGCTTGGAGACTCAGGAGGGGATGCCCGTCCTAAACACGTGGAACATCCAGCACCTCCGGAGGTTTTACCCCTAAAAAGGCCCAGTGCCTATGAAGAAGGCGAACGCCTGTGAAGCGTTGCTTTTTGGAAAAGGCCCAGAGCCTGTGAAGAAGGCGAACGCCTGTGAAGCGTTGCGTTTTGGAAAAGGCCCAGAGCCTGTGAAGAAGGCGAACGCCTGTGAAGCGTTGCGTTTTGGAAAAGGCCCAGAGCCTGTGAAGAAGGCGAACACCTGTGAAGCGTTGCATTTTGGAAAAGGACCAGAGCCTGTGAAGAAGGCGAACGCCTGTGAAGCTGTCACGTTTTGGAAAAGGCCGGGTGCCTGTGAAGAAGGCAAACGCCTGTGAAGTTTATATTCCTGAGAAAGGCCCGGAGCCTGTGAAGAAGGACAATGCCTGTGAAGCTCGCCGCCCGTGACACTCTCACGTAATAATGAGTTGGGGTTGTACACGCCCCGGAGTCTCAGGAGCGTCGGCCTCAGGCCCTGGGGCTCCCTCCCACGCCCAGTGGCAGCACTTTGCTCCGCGCTGGTGAGAAGACGTCGAAGACTAGATTAGGTGCCAGATGCGGCTTTTCTCATTTGCTTTCTGCAGTTGGCTTGTTCATCCCCATTCGAGGTTTTATTGAAGTTGTTGCCGTCTTTGGCTTGTGACTCTTTGCCTTTTTCGCTCTCCTGCCTCGATTTCTCTCGCGCAAGTCTCGCGAGGGAGCAACGCGGGCACCCTCGCGAGTGTTTTCTGCCCTTATCGTTCGAGGCTTCCCTACCCGGGTCCACTACAGGAGCACCCCTCCAGTCCGTGCCCCACGGGCACCGCGACACGAACACAGGACCTGGGTCGGTCGCCTCCACAGCTGAGGCCGGGAGCTACCTCTCCAGACTAACCTTCACGGGACATGAACCCTGCGACGAGGCCTCGGCCACGGTAAGCAAAGGTCACGACCGCCCCCCCCCCCCCCGAGCTAAGTAATTTCTACGCGCACGCGTGTGGCGCAAAGGCACAATACCGAAATAACGGAAACAATATGATAATTAATAGCAATAGTCCAAGCACGCCCCCGCGGGGCCCTACACTACTGTCTCTTTGCGCAGGAAAAGGAAAAAAGAACAAAACAGGCGTGGCTCGCCTGACACCAACTCGCGGGGGAGACTCAAACTGCCTCCGGAGCTCAGGCGGACTCCCTCTCGCGCTTCACCGGGCGAGGCAGGGCGGACCCGCTACCTCCCTCCAGGCGGGCGCGGCGGCGCAGAGGCTGGTCGCGGCCACCGCTGGAGGAGCCGTTGCCCGAAGAAGAGTCGTCAAAGCTCGACGAGCCCCGAGCACCGCCGACCACGCGCACGCTATCGTCTTCATCGTCGCTGGGGCTCGATCCACGGCCGCGGTCGTCGTTCTCAGGGCAGCACCCAGCGCGGCGGCCATCTTCCCCGAACACCCTAACGTAGAGGGTGGCATCGCTGTCAAACTTGAAGTGCAGGGTGAACCGCAGGCTCAGACCACGTGCGCGGGCAAATGTTTGCCAGCCGCGGGTCAGGACCAGGCTCCCGGCTGCAGAGACCTCCAGCGAAGGCCAGGAAGCCCGGCTGCAACAACCATCCGCCTGAAGCCAGAGGCCGCCCAGGGCACCAGCCGGAAGCTCACCTAGGAGGAAGCGAGGAAGCTGGAGCCGGGTGCTGGTCGGCTCCGCCGACCACACAACGAACTACGGCAGAACCTCCGCTGAGTGGAAGCATGGCCTAGGGGCTCGCGCAGCCGTAGCGCACCCCCCAGCAGCGGCCCGCCGCCCGTCACCGCGCGGGAGATCGCCTCCACGACCGCGAGGAGCCACCATGGGAGCCACAGGGTGTTTGCGAGGACGGCCTCGACCGCGCTTGGGCGGGGGAGAGTCAGGCTCCACCTGGCGAGCCTTCCCCTTCTCCGCGGCCGAGAACCTCTTTGGCGGAGCCATGGAGAAGAAGGAGAAGCAAGAGAGGATGGACCGGAAGGGCAGGCACAATCCTGTACTTATAGCCAGAGGAGGCCAACCGCCGGCCTCCACGATCACAGGTAATCATGACCCGCTTTGCATCAAGTGACTTGTCAATTCGTGCAGTTGCCGAGGCGTCGTGGGGGAGCGGAGCCGCCCATGTCCAATCAACTGCCACGCGGCACCCAAGGCCGCAGCCTGTTAGGGCCCACGGCGCGTCGCACTTGCCCCTTCGCTTCTCTGCTCAGCCAAGTCCGGGCGCGCCTTGGGCCCGGGGGCTATTGTCGGTGTTCTGGGAACGGGGGTACCCAGACTTGCCTGCCTACGGCGTGGCTCAAGGGGTGGCCTAGCACGGCCCGTCTTCTTCAGCACAAGCCCAAGACCCTCGCAAGGGGCCCAGCCTCAGACGTGGCCTCGTCAGGCTGGCTCGCGAGGAGGCGGAGAGATCAAGGCGGGGTACCTCACGAGGTGCCCATGACGCAAGCCATGATGACCAATGGCGCCGGGCGGGCGCCAGCCCGCGCAGTGTCCTCCTTTCCTCTTTGGTGCAAAGGGGGCAAGTGCAGGCAAGGGTATCAAGCAAAGGCATCCGTTTCGGTGCAACAAGACCAAGACCGTCACAACGGCTGGAAGGAAGTCATTGTGGAGCCCAAGCCGGCGTCACCACCAGAGCCTTTGACAGGCGAGGACCAACTTTAGTCAGGATGAGTGTACTGGATGTTCCTCTTCAAAATGACCAATTGTTGGCACCCTTCCCGCTCAATATTTGGGAAGAGGCCCAGGGCCTTTGCCTATATATAGGACTAGCCACCCACATGATAGAGGCATCTAGAAATCTTGGAGATCGCATAGAAAGAGAGAGAGAGAGAGAGAGAGAGAGAGAGAGAGAGAGCGACTGAACTCCCCCTAGCAGTTCATCGCACCGGCCAAGGACAGACCCTCGCGAGGTTGTTCTTCCTTGTATTGTTCATCATCAGCCCAAGAGGCAATCCACCACACCACAGACTAGAGTAGGGTATTATACCACAATGGTGGCTCGAACTAGTATAAACCCTGTGTCTCTTGTGTTGTTCCTTTCATAGCTTAGATCATAGCGAGGCGGCGAGGTGCAGGTAGGTAGAGGGCAAGATCTCCGCGCACACCCCAGTGTTCGAACCTAGAGGGTCTGTCGGAACCCGAAATACGACACCTTCCTCTAGGCCCAAATAATGGTGAAGTGTTATGTAGTCGACGTTCACATAACACCACTAGAGGCTAGACAACATACATCTCATCAAAATATCGAACGAATACCAAATTCACATGACTACTAATAGAAAGACTTCTCCCTTGTTCTCAGGAACAAAGGTAACTACTCACGAAGCATATTCATGTTCATAATCAGAGGGGTAATAATATGCATATAGGATCTGAACATATGATCTTCCACCAAATAAACCAACTAGCATCAACTAAAAGAAGTAATCAACACTACTAGCAACCTACTAGCACCAATCCCGGACTTGGAGACAAGAATTGGATACAAGAGATGAACTAGGGTTTGGAGATGAGATGGTGCTGGTGAAGATGTTGATGGAGATTGCCCTCTCCTGATGAGAGGAGCATTGGTGATGACGATGGTGATGATTTCCCCTCCCAGAGGGAAGTGTCACCGGCAGAACAGCTCTGCCGGAGCCCTAGATTGGTTCCGCCAAGGTTCCGCCTCATGGCGGCGGAGTTTCGTCCCGAAAGGTTGCCTCTTATTTTTTTCTCATCGAAAGACTTCATATAGGAGAAGATGGGCGTCGGAGAGCCACCAGGGGGCCCACGAGGTAGGGGGGCACGGACTAGGAGGGGGAGCGCGCCCCCCACCCTCATGAGCAGGGTGTGGGCCCCCTGGCCTTCATCTTTGGCAAGGATTTTTCTTTATTTATTTTAAGATGTTCCTTGGAGTTTCAGGACTTTTGGAGTTGCGCAGAATAGGTCTCTAATATTTGCTCCTTTTCCAGAATTCCAGCTGCCGGCATTCTCCCTCTTTATGTAAACCTTGTAAAATAAGAGAGAATAGCCATAAGTATTGTGACATAATGTGAAATAACAGCCCATAATGCAATAAATATTGATATAAAAGCATGATGCAAAATGGATGTATCACCCTGCGCCACCGTCATAAGGCGCGTGAGGGCGAGGTTCTTCTCCAACAAGTTCGGGGGATCCAGAGCCGGCGAGTACCAGGCCTCGGTCGGGGACTTGCGAGGCACCATGGCGTGCCGGATGAGAAGGATTGAGACAGATCTAGGGGATTTCTGGAGCAAGAAGGAGAAGAGCAAGAAAGAGGATCTGGGGCGAGACGAATGAGAACAAAGCAAGTAAGTCTGGCCCGGGCACCTCTTTTGTCAGATGGAGAGTTGGCGAGGCGTCGTGGGAAGCACAAACGCCCACGTCCAATCAATCGCCACGCGGCGCCCATGGCCGCAGGCTATTGGGGCCCGCGGCGCTTCGCGCTTGCCCCTTCGCTTCTTTGCTAAGCCAAGCCCGGGAGCGCCTTGGGCCCGGGGGCTACTGTCGGCGTTCTGGGAACGGGGGTCCCCAGACTTGCCTGCCTGCGGCCTGCGTCGTGGCTCGAGTGGGGGCCCAGCGCGGCCCAGCTTCATCAGCTCAAGCTCAAGACCCTCGGGAGGGGCCAAGCCTCGCAGGGCGGACGACAGGAAGCTTCCTCAGGGGCAGCCTCATCAGGCAGACTCGCGAGGAGGCGGAGAGATCAAGGCAGGGGCACCTCGCGAGGAGCCCGTGACGCAAGCCATGACAATCGAGACCAGGCGGGTGCCAGGCGGGCGCCGGCCTGCGCAGTGTCCTTGTTTCCCCTTCGGTGCAAAGGGAGCAAGCACAGGCCAAGGCATCGGGCAAAGGTTACCATTCCGGTGCAACGAGACCAAGACCAGCAGAGCGGCAGGACGGAGGTCACCGTGGAGCCCAAGACGGTGTCATCACCAGTGCTTTTGGCAGCCGAAGACCACCTTTAGTCAGGATAACTTGTTCTAGATGTTCCCCTTCAAAATGGCCAATTGTTGGCGCCCTTCCCGCTCATTATTTGGGAAGAGGCCCAGGGCCTCTATAAATAGAGCTAGCCACCACAGAGTAGCGGGACAAGATCGGATAGAGCCCTAGAGAAGAGAGAGAGAGAGAGGCGATTGAACTCACCCAAACAGTTCATCGCATCAGTTCAAGAACACCTCTCATGTGGCTGTTCTTCCCCTGTACTGTTCATCATCAGCCCCTGAGGCAATCCACCACCCCACACACTAGAGTAGGGTATTACACCACAACGGTGGCCCGAACCAGTATAAATCTCGTGTCCCTTGTGTTGTTCGTCATTTCCAGCTTAGATCACACGAGGAGATCAGACGTAGATTGGTAGGGGAGAGATCTCCGCGTGCACCCCAGAGTTCGAACCTTAAGGGTCTGCCGGAACCCGAAATCCGACATTTATTACTTCTTATTAATTGCAACGATGACCAAAGCTATGTCTGTCAACTCTCAACAACTTTTAATCATCATACTCTTTCTATGTGAAGTCATTACTCTAAATAAGATCAACATGATCTCTTTGTTTCTTTTTATTCATTATCTTTTCTTTATTCCCCCAAGATCAAAGCAAGATAATCAAGCCCTTGACTCAACACTAATCTTTATTATATAGTTCACAGTCTCGATTACATAAAGGGATCATAAAGCATAACTCAAAACTAGATCATACCAAAACTTTTATTCTACTAGATCAAAATACTACTAATAGGATCGAACTAAGAAAAATGGTTAAGATAGGAGTACGGTGGTGATACAATACCGGGGCACGTCCCCCAAGCTTGGAAGTTGCCAAGGGGAGTGCCCATACCCATGTATTATGTTTCCTTCTTCAGAGGTGTTAGTGAAGAAGATGATGCTTTAGTTGATGGCGTAGGCTTCTTCCTTAATTTGCGCTTGAGGACAGAATTTTGATCCCTCAGGTCATCAATCCCCTGCTCGAGGCTTAATATCTTTTTGCATAGTTCCTGCTTGTTTTCCTGCAAGAGGCGAAAAGGGATCAACTCGATCTTAAGTTTCTTTGCTCTATCAGGGAGGCTTGACTTTTTGAACTCCACATGCATGTCCCCAGGTTGAGGTAATGGGGCTTCACCTTCATCTGAGCTCGTCTCCTCCTTTCTCTTGGGTTCATAGTCCTCTTCTTCTTCTGTAGTCCAACCACAATGCTCCACATCCCCATAGACCTTAGGATCTGCAAGGCAATCGGCCACATAGCTTTCTCCTTCCGGATCCTGGGACGACATGTTGCTCTAATCTGTAGCAGGACAGCTCGAAATGAAAATAGAGGATATTTGCGCGATACAGGAGTCAAAACCTTCGGGAGATTATATAATGATTTTTTACCGACCAAAATACGTATCTTGTAAGAAAACGGAGTCCGGAGAGCGCACGAGGTGCCCACGAGGCAGGGGGGCGTGCCCTCCACCCTCGTGTAGCCCTCGTGTCCTTCCTGGACTGCTTCTTATTTTTCTATTTTTCTAAATATTCCAAAACAGAGAAAATTTGCCTTCAGAACTGTTTTGGAGTCGGTTTACTTACCATACCACATACCTATTCCTTTTGAGTCCTGGCGTTAGGAAAGTGTCCCTTATGTATTCCTCCGGGGTTACGGTTTCAATAAAATTGGTTTCAACATTTGTGGGGTTACCTGAGATATAATGTTTAATTCTTTGACCGTTCACCACCTTCGGATTTGTGCCTTCGAAGTTGTTGATTTTTATGGCACCGGAACGATAGACCTCCTCGATAACGTAAGGGCCTTCCCATTTAGAGAGAAGTTTTCCTGCAAAAAATCTTAAACGAGAGTTGTATAGCAATACATAATCACCTACATTAAACTCACGCTTTTGTATTCTTTTGTCATGCCATCTTTTAACTATTTCTTTAAACAATTTGGCATTTTCAAAGGCTTGGGTTCTCCATTCATCAAGTGAGCTAATGTCAAATAACCTCTTCTCACCGGCAAGTTTGAAATCATAATTGAGCTCTTTAATAGCCCAATATGCCTTATGTTCTAGTTCGAGAGGTAAGTGATATGCTTTTCCATAAACCATTTTATACGGAGACATACCCGTAGGATTTTTGTATGCAGTTCTATAGGCCAATAATGCATCATCAAGTTTCTTGGACCAATTCTTCCTAGATCTATTAATAGTCTTTTGCAAAATTAATTTGAGTTCTCTATTACTCAATTCTACTTGACCACTAGACTGTGGGTGATAGGGGGATGCAATTCTATGATTAACATCATACTTAGCAAGCATTTTATGAAAGGTACCATGAATAAAATGTGAACCACCATCAGTCATTAAATATCTAGGGGCTCCAATCCTCGGAAAATAACTTCTTTAAGCATTTTAATAGAGGTGTTATGATCAGCACTACTAGTTGGAATAGCTTCTACCCACTTAGTAACATAATCAACAACAACTAAAATATGTGTGTATCCATTAGAGGCAGGAAAAGGTTCCATATAATCAAAGCCCCAAACATCAAATGGTTCAATAACAAGTGAATAATTCATAGGCATTTCTTGATGTCTACTAATATTACCAATTCTTTGACATTCATCACAAGATAAGACAAACTTACGGGCATCCTTGAAGAGAGTAGGCCAATAAAAATGTGATTGCAATACCTTATGTGCAGTTCTATCTTTAGCGTGGTGTCCTCCATAAGCCTCCGAGTGACACTTGCGTAGGATCTGTTCCTGTTCATGCTCAGGTACACAACGTCTAATAACACCATCTACTCCTTCGTTATAAAGATGTGGGTCATCCCAAAAGTAATGTCTCAAGTCATAGAAAAACTTTTTGTTTTGCTGGTATGTGAAACTAGGTGGTATAAATTTAGCAACAATGTAATTAGCATAATCAGCATACCATGGAGCAGTATGAGAAGCATTTACGACATTTAATTGCTCATCAGGAAAGCTATCATCAATAGGTAGTGGGCCATCAAGAATATTTTCTAACCTAGACAAGTTGTGTGCAATGGGGTTCTCAGCTCCCTTTCTATCAATAATATGCAAATCAAATTCTTGTAAGAAGAGAACCGATCTAATAAGTCTAGGTTTAGCATCTTTCTTTTCCATAAGATATTTAATAGCAGCATGATCAGTGTCAATAGTTACTTTAGAATCAACAATATAAGGTCTGAACATATCACAAGCAAATGCAACTGCTAAGAATTCTTTTTCAGTAGTAGCATAATTTCTCTGAGCATTGTCTAGAGTTTTACTAGAATATTGAATAACATTTAATTTCTTATCAACTCTTTGCCCTAGAACAACACCAACAGCATAATCACTAGCATCACACATAATTTCAAAAGGTAAATTCCAATCAGGTGGCTGAACGATAGGTGCAAAGATCAATGCTTTCTTAAGTATTTCAAATGCTTCTACACAATCATCATCAAAGACAAATGGTATATATTTTTGTAATAAATCAGTCAGAGGCTGAGAGATCTTTGAGAAGGCCTTAATGAACCTCCTATAAAAACCGGCATGACCAAGGAAACTTCTTATATCTTTGATGTCCTTGGGACATGGCATCTTTTCAATAGCATCAACCTTGGCTTTATCAACTTCAATACCTCTTTCAGAAATTTTATGCCCCAAGACAATACCTTCATTAACCATAAAGTGGCACTTTTCCCAATTCAATACAAGATTAGTTTCTTCACATCTCTGCAAAACTCAATCAAGGTTGCTCAAGCAATCATCAAAAGAGGATCCATAAACGGAGAAATCATCCATGAAAACCTCACATATCTTTTCACAAAAGTCAGAGAATATAGCCATTATGCATCTTTGGAAGGTAGTAGGTGTGCTACATAAACCAAAAGGAAAACGTCTATAAGCAAAAGTACCGAAAGGGCAAGTAAAAGTGGTCTTAGATTGATCATCGGCTGACACAGGTATTTGAGAGAAACCAGAGTAACCATCTAGAAAGCAAAAATGTGTATGTTTGGATAATCTTTCTAGCATTTGATCAATAAAGGGTAAGGCATAATGATCTTTTTTAGTAGCTTTATTTAACTTGCAGAAATCAATTACCATCCTATAACCTGTAATAATTCTTTTGTGGAATCAATTCATCTTTATCATTAGGAGCAGCGGTAATACCTCCCTTCTTAGGGACACAATGGACATGACTTACCCACTGACTATCAGTAACGGGATAAATTATACCTGCCTCAAGGAGCTTTAGTATTTCCTTTCTTACCACTTCTATCATCTTAGGATTTAGCCGTCGTTGGTGATCACGAACTGGTTTGGCATCTTTCTCCAAATTTATTTTGTGTTGGCATAGAGTGGGACTAATGCCCTTAAGATCATCAAGAGTATATCAAATAGCAGCACGGTGCTTCTTCAGAGTTTTCAATAATGTCTCTTCTTCATGCTCTGAAAGGTTAGCACTAATAATAACAGGATATATCTTCTACTCATCAAGATAAGCATATTTAGGAGTATCAGGTAATGGTTTAAGCTCAAACACGGGATCACCCTTGGGTGGAGGGGGATCCCCTAGGATTTCAACAGGCAGGTTGTGTTTCAGGATGGGTTCCTGTTTGAAGAATACTTCATCTATTTCCTTTCTTTCTTTCATAAACATATCATTTTCATGATCTAGCAAATATTGTTCTAAAGGATCACTAGGAGGTACGGCAATTGAAGCAAGACCAATAATTTCATCTTTACTAGGCAATTACTCTTCACGGTGTTGTCAACGAAATTTAGAAAAGTTAAACTCATGAGACATATCGCCCAAACCAATAGTAACAATATCCTTTTCGCAGTCTATCTTAGCATTAACAGTGTTCAAGAAGGGTCTACCAAAAATAATGGGACAAAAGCTATCTTGTGGGGAACCAAGAACAAGAAAATCAGCAGGGTATTTAGTTTTCCCACCAATACTTCAACATCTCTAACAATTCCCATTGGTGATATAGTATCTCTATTGGCAAGTTTAATTGTGACATCAATATCTTCTAACTCAACAGGTGCAATATCATGCATAATTTCTTTGTATAAGTCAATAGGTATTGCACTAGCACTAGCACCCATATCACACAAGCCATGATAACAATGATCTCCTATTTTAACAGAAATAACAGGCATGCCTACCACAGGTCTAGGTTTATCTTTAGCACAAGGTTTAGCAATTCTAGCAGTTTCATCACAGAAATAAATAACATGCCCATCAATATTATTAGCCAAGAGATCCTTAACTATAGAAATATTAGGTTCAACTTTAACTTGCTCAGGAGGTGTATAAGTTCTAATATTGCTTTTACGAACCACATTTGAAGCTTTAGCATGATCTTTTATCCTAACAGGAAAAGGTGGTTGCTCAACATAAGCAGTAGGAACAATAGGATCATTATAAGTGATAGTCTTTTCTTCAACTTTAATAGGTGCAGCTACTTTTACTTCTATGGGAGGATGATATTTAAACCACTTCTTAGGGAGATCAACGTGAGCAGCAAAAGATTCACAGAAAGAAGCTACTATCTCAGAGTCAAGTCCATATTTAGTGCTAAATTTACGGAAAGCATCGGTATCCGTAAAAGATTTAACACAATCAAACTTAGGTGTCATACCTGACTCCTTACCTTCGTCGAGATCCCAATCTTCAGAGTTGCGTTTAAGTCTTTCCTATAAATCCCATTTTAATTCAATAGTCTTCATCATAAAAGAGCCAACACAAGAAGTATCGAGCATGGTGCGATTGTTATCAGAAAGCCGAGCATAAAATTTTTGAATAATTATTTCTCCTGGGAGCTCATGATTGGGGCATGACTATAACATTGATTTAAGCCTCCCCCAAGCTTGAGCGATGCTTTCTCCTTCGCGAGGCCAGAAATTATATATATATAACTGCGATCACGATGAACAAGATGCATAGGATAAAAACTTTTGATGAAATTCCAATTTCAATCGTTTGTAGTTCCATGATCCCATATCATCATATAGCCTATACCATGTCAATACATGTCCCTTCAAAGATAAAGGGAAGACCTTCTTCTTAATAACATCATCGGGCACACCTGCAAGCTTAAATAATCCACAAACTTCATCCACATATATTAGGTGCTCATCAGGATGCATTGTTTCGTCTCCTGCAAAAGGATTAGCTAGCAATTTTTCTATCATACCCGTAGGAATCTCAAAGTAGACATTTTCATTTTCAGTAGGTTCAGTAGGTTGAGGAGAAACTCTTTGCTCTACTGTGGGTGAAGATACCCCGAATAAGCCCCTGAGAGGATTACTTTCCATAGAAACAAGTGACAGTAAATTTCAGCACACTATATAAATTTTTCCTTACCAAATTCCGCCTACCAAAGGCGCTTCACTCCCCGGCAACGGCGCCAGAAAAGAGTCTTGATGCCCCACAAGTATAGGCGATCTATCGTAGCCCTTTCGATAAGTAAGAGTGTCGAACCCAACGAGGAGCAGAAGGAAATGATAAGCAGTTTTCAGCAAGGTATTCTCTGCAAGCACTGAAATTATTGGTAACAGATAGTTTTGTGATAAGATAATTTGTAACGAGCAACAAGTAACAAAAGTAAATGAAGTGCAGAAAGGTGGCCCAATCTTTTTTGTAGAAAAGGACAAGCCTGGACAAACTCTTATATAGAGAAAAGCCCTCCTGAGTTCACATGGGAATTATCACCAAGCTAGTTTTCATCACGTTCATATGATTCGCGTTCAGTACTTTGATAATTTGATATGTGGGTGGACTAGTGCTTGGGTGATTACCTTACTTGGACAAGCATCCCACTTATGATTAACCCCTATTGCAAGCATCCACAACTACAAAAGAAGTATTAAGGTAAACCTAACCATAGCATGAAACATGTGGATCCAAATCAGCCCCTTACGAAGCAACGCATAAACTAAGGTTTAAGCTTCTGTCACTCTACCAACCCATCATCTACTTATTACTTCCCAATGCCTTCCTATAGGCCCAAGCAATGGTGAAGTGTCATGTAGTCGACGTTCACATAACACCACTAGAGGAGAGACAACATACATCTCATCAAAATATCGAAGGAATACCAAATTCACATGACTACTAATAGCAGGACTTCTCCCATGTCCTCAGGAACAAACGTAAATACTCACAAAGCATATTCATGTTCATAGTCAGAGGAGTATTAATATGCATAAAGGATATGAACATATGATATTCCACCAAATAAGCCAACTAGCATCAACTACAAGGAGTAATCGACACAACTAGCAACCTACAGTACCAATCCCAGACTTAGAGACAAGAATTGGATACAAGAGATTAACTAGGATTTGAGAGGAGATGGTGCTGGTGAAGATGTTGATGGAGATTGCCCTCTCCCGATGAGAGAAGCATTGGTGATGATGATGGCGATGATTTCCCCCTCCTGGAGGGAAGTGTCCCCGGCAGAACAGCTCTGCCGGAGCCCTAGAATGGTTCCACCAAGGTTCCGCCTTGTGGCGGCGGAGTCTCGTCCCGAAAGCTTGCTTATGATTTTTCTTTGGACGAAAGACTTCATATAGCTAAAGATGGGCACCAGAGGGCCAATAGGGGGCCCATGAGGCAGGGGGCGCGCCCAGGGGGGTAGAGCGCGCCCCCCACCCTCGTGGCCAGGGTGTGGGCCCCCTCTGGTATTTCTTCTGCTCAGTATTTTTTGTTATTTCGAAAAATAACTTTCGTGGAGTTTCAGGACTTTTGGAGTTGTGAAGAATAGGTCTCTAATATTTGCTCCTTTTCCAGCCCAGAATTCCAGCTGCCGGCATTCTCCCTCCTTATGTAAACCTTGTAAAATAAGAGAGAATAGGCATAAGTATTGTGACATAATGTGTAATAACAGCCCATAATGCAATAAATATCGATATAAAAGCATGATGCAAGATGGACGTATCAGTTTCATGTCCGTGGACATGTAAGGTTGGTCCACGCTGCTTCATCCTACAATACAGCCAAATCAAAATAAGAAGTTGGTGGTAAGCAGTATGACTATCACCGCCCACAACTTTTTGTGTTCTACTCGTGCATATCATCTACGCATAGACCTGGCTCGGATGCCACTGTTGGGGAACGTTGCATGGAAAACAAAAAAAATTCTACGCACACGTGAGATCTATCTATGGAGATGCATAGCAACAAGAGGGGAGAGTGTGTCTACATACCCTCGTAGACCGTAAGCGGAAGTATTTGTTAACGCGGTTGATGTAGTCGAACTTCTTCATTATCCAACCGATCGAGTACCGAACGTACGACACCTCCGCGCTCAACACACGTTCAGCTCGGTGACGTCCTCGCCTTGTTGATCCAACAAGACGACGAAGTAGTGGATGAGTTCCGGCAGCACGATGGCATGATTACGGTGGTGGTGATGCTATCTCCGTAGGGCTTCACCTAAGTACTACAAAAATATGACCGAGAGACAAAACTTTGTGTGCGTGTGGGGGGGGGGTGCACATGGCTAAGAGGTTGTCATGGTTCTATGTGGCGCCCCTCCCACATATATATAGGTGGGGGAGGGGAGAAGCCATGAGGTGCCCCCAAGTAGGCCGAATCCTACTTGGGATCCTCCCCAAGCCACGCACCCCTTATTTGGGTGCGGGACGAAGGCAGGGGAGGGTGGCGCCCCCCCTTTCCTTTCTCACATGAGGAGGGAAAGGCAGGAAGGACGCCCCTACCCTTTCCTTCCCCTAGGGCCGACCGGCTAGGGAAGGGTCGCACTAGCCCCCTTGTGGGTTGGTCTATCCCCCCTTTGGCCCATTAAGCCCATACACCTATCGGGGGTTTCTGGAACCTCTTCCGGTGACCCGATGACTACCCAATGCACTCTGAAACTCTTCCGGTGTCCAAATATCATCGTCCTATATATCATTCTTTACCTCCGGACCATTCCGGAGCTCCTCATCATGTCCGTGATCTCACCTGGGACTCCGAACAACATTCGGTCACCAAATCACATAACTCATATAACACTATATTGTCAACGAACACTGAGCGTGCGGACCCTACAGGTTCGAGAACTATGTAGACATGACCGAGACACCTCTCTAGTCAATAACCAATAGCAGAACCTGGATGCCCATATTGGCTCCTACATGTTCTATGAAGACCTTTATCGGCCGAACCTTATGACAACATATGTAATACCCTTTTTCCATCGATATGTTACTTGCCCAAGATTCGATCGTTGGTATCTTCATACCTCGTTCAATCTCTTTACCGGAAAGTCTATTTACTCATTTTGTAATACATCGTCTCATAACTAACTCCTTATTCACTTTGCTTGCAAGGCTTCTTATGATGTGTATTATAGAGAGGGCCTAGACATACCTCTTCGATACTTGGAGCGACAAATCCTAATCTCGATCAATGCCAACTCAACAAACACCTTCGGAGATAATGTACCGTCTCGTAAAAAGCATCTTCATGATCACCTAGTTACATTGTGACATTTGATAGCACACAGGGTATTCCTCCGGTATCCGGGAGTTGCATAATCTCATAGTCGAAGGTATATGTATTTGACATTAAGAAAGCAATAGCAATAAACTGAACAATCAAATGCTAAGATAATGGATGGGTCTTGTCCATCACATCATTCTCTAATGATGTGATCCCGTTATCAAATGACAACTCATGTCTATGGTTAGGAAATCTTAACCATCTTTGATCAACGAGCTAGTCTAGTAGATGCTCACTAGGGACATGATATTTGTTTATGTATCCACACATGTATTTACGTTTCCGGTCAATACAATTCTAGCATGAAAAATAAACCTTTATTATGATTTAGGAAATATAATAATAACCATTTTATTATTGCCTCTAGGGCATATTTCCATCAGAAACACCGTACTGTTAAAGGGGGTCGAGGTAATACTAAGGAAAAATTTCCATGTGATGCTCATCTCAAAGCCTACACATACCCAATCCTTCGAGTGAAGCCTTTGGAAATCTCATAGAGTTCAGTCAATTTCTTTAGTGACAGAGACGAAGATCTTCTAGTCTCTGAGGAATTTGTTCTGACTGAGGAGTTAGGAATTCGCCAGTGCGAATTGCATACAGTGAGGAACATGATAGCCCGGAGGAATTTGAGAGCTCAAATTTCTGACCGTTGCTGCGCTTCGCGCCAGCTGTCCCAAATATCTTATCCACATAGCGGTCATATCATTAGGGGCATTTATGTCTTATCATGTCAGGCTGCTCTTCGGCTATAAATTGTCGCCCCCTCAACCACTAGTTGGTTGGCTGCTCCGAGAGAAACTGACACTAGTCATTTAGAGAATCCCATCCTCTGAGGACTTTGAGAAAATCATCAGTGACGAAAAACCCAAAAACCCAACACCTACAACCAAAAGTGATTGAGCATCACTGAAGAGATTGTTCCTGTGTGGAACCGACACTTGTTACCTTTGAAGACTGTGCATCTTCTAGACGGTTAGGCGTCAAGGTCTAGAGCATCCAAGAGGAATTCTGAATCCCCGAGTGACCAAGTCTATGATGGTTTGGAAGTCACCTTGAAGACTTACTATGAGTGATTGGGCGAGGTCTGTGTGACCATCGCTCGGACACATAGTCTGAGGACACACAGTCCTTACCATATTCTCCTCTTTCATTTCCTCGTTTATGTGTTGATGAAATTGATCATTACTGCTTGAAGACTTTTACTGAAGTCTTTCTCAATTTCCTCAATCCCATTTCTTCAGTCATCTTGCACTACAAAAAAAAGACACATCCGTGACATTTTGGGCCTAACGAAAATGTTTTCTGTCATGCTTATGACACTTCTATGATGATAATTGTGAAAAAAACCTGGTATCATCATAGATGTGGTGGGCTCCTACTACTATGACAAAAAGTCATGATAGAAAATGGGCTTTTCGTCCTGGGCGGGCCGGAGACGTAGCTGCATGACATTCTTTGGGCTGTCGATGACGGAAAAAACCGTGGTAGAAGCAAGGGCGAGGAAAATATCGGGGGAGTTCCCGGTTACGGTGGGTGGTCGGGGGCCGAGCGATCTGCGTTTCTCTCGTACGTACGTGCATGTGTGCGATGCATTGGGCTCTAACTGAACCCGAGCGAGGCGTTGGGCTCTAACTAAACTCGAGCGATTGCATTGCAGGCTACGCGTTACTGAACCTGAGCAATCAATCGATCCCTTGGTGTTAATTGAACCCGAGTGATTCCTTCGCTACTGCTGCTAACTGAAGCCGATCGATGCTGTCTCTAGATGAACATAGAGCGTTGTTGGGGGATTTGGATGAACAGTTCCCGGTGGTGGGTTGGATGAACAGGACCCCGTGGTAGTAGAGGCCGTTGCCACTGGATGAACAGGACCCCGATCGATCGAGCTGGTGGATGAATAAGACCCCATGGAGGGCTGGTTGAATAGTAGCCGTTTGAGGGCTGGTTGAACAGTAGCCGGTGGAGGGCTGGATGAATAGTAGCCTGTGGAGGGGTTGTTGAACAGTACCCCGTGGAGAGGGCTGGTTGAATAGTGAGACGATGGAGGAGCGCGCAGTGGTGGCTGGATGAACAGGAGCCCGTTGATGAACAGTCGCAGGTGGAGGCTAGAGGAGGTCGACGGTGGATGAACAGTAGCCCGTGGAGGTAGTCGGCGGTGGAGATGAATAGTATCCCGTGGAGTCTCGTTTTGTGGTACGCCACGCCCCTCCCGATGAACAGGACCCCCGTTTCGACCGTAGCGCTCCAACACAAGTCTGTTTCCTCCGTTTTGCAGTACGCCTAACCCCTCCCGTTCAACAGGACCCCGTTTCGACCGTAGGAGGTCTGTTTCCTCCATTCTACAGTACGCCAGACCCCTCCCGATGAAAAGGATCCTGTTTCGACCATGGCCGGTCGAACACAAGGCCGTTTCCTCCGTTCTGCGGTACGCCAGGCCTCGTTTCCATCGGCTGTTCAGTCCAAGCCGGTTAGCTCCTGATGAAGAGCACGCGTTCCGTTGCCTCCCGATGAACACGACGCATTCCGTTGCCTCCCCATGAACACGATGACGAAGCAGTTTCTCCGTTCCGACCCAGCCATGTACACGAGCCCTGGCCGTACGTATGCGTGCGTAGGCATTCAAGACCCCGCCCGTATGTATGTACGTGGCCTATTTACTTTCTTGCACCCTGGGCACCGTACGTAGGTGTACATGCTACATGCGCGCCTCTACTAGGACACGTGCGTGCCTCTACATCGACCAGTATGTACGTACACGTTCGCGACCAGAATGACAACGCTACGTACACTTCGACCGGGTGGGTCCGAATTGTCAGGCACTTCCTTGCGTGCAAAGATGTAGCTGGTGGGTTCCAGCAGTCAGGGGGGAAACGTTTTTTTGCAAAATACGGTGGCCCGTCCAGTGGGTCCCTGTTGTCAGGTGGAGGAATAATTATTTTCCGCATAATAAGGAGGCACTTCTTTGCTGCGGCCATGGACCCAGCAGTCAGCCTCTCCACGTACAGTACTCTTCCAATGGAAGTCGGCCATTGACCACATTGACCACGTCGCGCCGAGAGCACCAAGGCATTGGACGACGGCGAGGCCTAGGAAGGGGACGACGCGGAGCCGGGGAAGACGCGGCTGTGGATGCCCAAGCGGAGAGGAGTACGAGGGTTCACGAGTTCGGCTATGGTGTGAGGATGCCGTCGCTGCAGGGCCTGGGCAGCGGTGGGAGTGGTAGGGGGCGGGGAGGCCTCCGAGGCGGCACAGCCGGCCACAGGAGGCAGGAGCAGGCGGCACGACCGGCGCTGCTTTGGGCGGCTGGAGCAAGAAGAGCAGAGGTTGAAGAAGCACTACGGCCGTTGCATGGACATCGTATGGTCACTGGAACTAGAATCGTTAATATTGACTAAGTTGACAAAGCCCTCCGTCCCCGTTAACTTAGTAGGCCCACAAGTCAGCCTCCCACTATGCTGGGTCCCAGCCAGCAGGGGGAGTATTCATTTTTTTTGTGCGTAATAAGGAGGAAATTCCTTGCGTGTGAAGATAAAGCTGGTGGATCCGACCTGTCTGCGGGGGGAACTTTTTTTCACGAAATATAGAGGCCCTTCCGGTGGGTCCCAGATGTCAGGTGGAGGAATCATTATTTTGCGCGTAATAAGGAGGCATTTCCTTGTGTGTGGCCGTGGACCCACCTGTCATCCTCTCCACGTATAGTCCACGCCCGATGGATGTCGTTCGTTGACCATGTTGACCATGCCGCGCCGAGAGCACTAGGGCGGTGGACGATGGCGAGGCCAAGGAAGGGGACGACGCGGAGCCGGGGAAGACGTGGCAGTGGATGCCCACGCGGAGAGGAGTAAGAGGGTTCACTAGTTCAGCTGCGGTTTGAGGACACCATTTCCGCAAGGCCTGACCAGCGGTGGGAGTGGTAGGGATTGGCGAGGCCTCCGCGGCAGCACAACTGGCCACGGGAGGCAGGAGTAGGCGGCACGACCGGCGCTGCTTTGGGCGGCTGGAGCAAGAAGACCAGAGGTTGAAGAATCACGACGGCCGTTGGATGGACATCGTACGGTCACTACAGCTAGAATCGTTTATATTGACTAAGTTGACAAAGCCCTTGGTACGCGTCAACTTAATTGGCCCATAAGTTAGCCTCTGAAACGGTGCGCCCCAGATGTCAGGGGAAGGAATTATTTTTTGGGCGGCTGAAGCTAGAATATCCGAGATTGAAGAAGAAGCATGACATCTGTTGGATGGACATCCAACGGACACTGCTGCTAGAACCGTGTGTTGACTATAAGTTGACAAAGCCTTGCATATGCATCAACTTAGTAGGCCCACAAGTGTGTGGCAGAGAACTTATAGCCCATTTGTGATTTGTAAGAATGTACAACCCATTTTTGATTTCTAATGGAATTTACTACAGCCCATTTATAGTTTGTTAAAAGCACAACCCATTTTCTAGCTAGGACAACGATTAATAATTTCAACCAACCATTCAAAACATAATTCAATAAAATTTCCCACATTTTGATGGGATCCGAAATATTTTTTCCCGAAATTTCTAGTCAGATTAAATACAATTTCAATATAAATTTGTATTACGTAAAAAATCCAACGGAACAATGCACGCGCAACAATTAATGAAATTAAAAAATTTCAAAATACAAAAGTGATATTTTATAAACTAATTACGTGTTTGGTGCATTTTTTTATAGTTACTGCCCAGTTTTTATAACATCCCTTTTATTAGTTATTAAAGCCCATTTTCTTGTTAAGCCTAATGCATCCCTCCTAGGAAAGATTTGCAGCCCAGCGGGGCGGAGAATAACAAGTTGACACGGACTGTGTATAACTGTCAGCCCAGTTGCATTGCTGATGTTGAAAAAAGCCCTGTGTAGTATAGTACAACCTTACATGGCTACTCAGCCCACATTCAGTGATGCCCGAAAGGCCCAAACAAGGCTTTTGTACAACTTTTTGAAGTCACTGAGCTCAATTAATAACTTAAGAAAAAAGTTGGAGTATAGTGGAACCTAATTAAAAGCTATCATGAGCGAAGAAATAATTCAACATGTCCCACTTATGCGTGCATGTGTGTGTGTGTGTGTGTGTGTGAGAGAGAGAGAGAGAGAGAGAGAGATCCATCGGTCGATGCTCGTAAATACATCTTTCAGCCGTATGCATTGATGATCCTCAGTAAAAACTTATATAGTTGACACAATCATATAGAACATCATAGCACAATGAACTTGCATACAAAAATTTCACGCAGGCGGCACAATCAGCGTGGAAGCAGTGGATCACTACGGGTAGGGCTATGTTGAGACCAATGAACTCGTACATAACGGTTCATCGTTTTTATCAATGACGGGGAAATATCTTGAATTTTGTGCAAAGAAAACAGACAGACAACACAATATATAAGTTCTGCAAGAACATTAAGTTGACGTACATCCCTTTCTAAAAAAAAGTTCAGGTAAAAAAATAGAACATGTTATAATCAATTGTACTGGCACATCAGTGCTTCACACCCATAGCTCCGATTTAACTAGTACAGTATCTGACAAGATTCAGTTGTTACCTCAAATTAGAGCACATCCAAGCAGCTAGCCCTGCCTCTTCTCCCAAAGAAGCAGCGGCCTCCGCCGTGCGATGGAGTAGGCCCTGTGCCATCCATCGTTCCGAGCAACACGGGGAAAGTCGGACGTTGACTCCTGTAATGGACGTCGTCGATGGACCCGGGCACCAGCGGCGGCAGCAGGACTTCGATTGATGGATTCAACACTTCTTCAACATGCACGAACACTCGATACAGGTACATCCATAACGTGGTCCGCGGCGGCCTTGGTGGCGATGAATAGTACAACCCTGGTTCCTGCACCGGTATCTCAACACCAATCACCTTCCGTATGGTGGACGGCTTCTTCATCCATACCATAACCATTAGAGCCCAGCTGTCTGGAGGAACAAAAATACTTACAAGCTCACCTCGAAGGTCGTTGATAAGCTCATTCATGGACTCGCTGTTCCAAGCACGTCAAGGCATGCCGTGGAAGGTAAGCTTTGTTAAAAACTCAAGCTCAGAGGGCACTGAGCCCCATCCTGGGTGCCACCGATCAAAGCTCACCAGCGCGCCATCGCAGAACAAACGTCGGTAAGATTCAAACACACGACGGCGGTCAAAAGTTGTCCGGAACCTGACGAAGAAATCAGCCGGTGGCGGACAGACATCGATGAGAAAGTCACTTATTTGGATGGCGTGCGCAATGCCAAGAGCTTTGACAAGGTCGTCCGGCGAGACGGGAAACCGGTCGCCGTTGATGGTTACCATCAGCACTTTGCCGGCAAATTGGTCGTCAAGCGCTGCCATGCCACTGTTGAGCAACAGCACGCAGTGCCCGAAGGCAGGACGGACCTCAGGATCTCCGTCTCGGAGATCAGAGTTGACCGGCGACATGATAGTGCGCTTGAGAACAGGGAGTACAGGAGGGGGATTTGGGGAAACTGGAGTAGGAATCGAGATTCCAGAGGTGGGGGAGGGGCGGGAGATTGGGGATGAAAAGGTAGCATGAATTTTGAACACGCGCCAATATGCTCTCGGCGCGCAAGCGCACGAAAGCACCGGTGGCGTCCACATGTCGGCCTAAGAGTCCCTATTCTTTCTTTTTTTTTGAGAGCCTGGCCTTTTTTGAGGATCTTTTGGGAGCCCGACCTAAGAGTCATAATTGACCTATTTGGCATTGCGTTACTACTCGACCCATATTCAACGACACCTCACTGGCCCAAACAAGTGTACATCATCGAAAAGACATTAAGCTCAAATTATAACTTGAAAAAAGGAGATATATTCCAAACACTGGAGAATGGTGATTGCTACCTCTTGAGCTTGTGTTGGATTTCCCCGAAGAGGAAAGGATGATGCAGTAGAGTAGCGTAAGTATTTCCCTCAGTTTTTGAGAACCAAGGTATCAATGCAGTAGGAGGCTACACGCAAGTCCCTCGTACCTACACAAAAACAATAGCTCAACGCAACCAACGCGAATAGGGGTTGTCAATACCTTCACGGTCACTTACGAGAGTGAGATCTGATAGAGATGATAGATAATATTTTTGGTATTTTTGATATAGAGATGCAAAGTGAAAAGTAAAAGGGAAAGTAGAAAGCAAAGCAAGATTAAAGTGATGGAGATTGATATGATGAGAATAGACCCGGGGGCCATAGGTTTCACTAGTAGCTTCTTTTCAAGAGCATAAGTATTCTACAGTGGGTGAACAAATTACTGTTGAGCAATTGACAGAATTGAGCATAGTTATGAGAATATCTAGGTATGATCATGTATATAGGAATCACGTTAGAGACAAGTACACCGACTTCTGCCTGCATCTACTACTGTTACTCCACTCATCGACCGCTATCCAGCATGCATCTAGAGTATTAAGTTAAAAAGAGAGTAACGCCTTAAGCAAGATGACATGATGTAGAGAGATAAATTCATGCAATATGAAATAAACCCCATCTTGTTATCCTCGATGGCAACGATACAGTACGTGCCTTGTTGCCCCTTCTGTCACTCGGAAAGGACATCGCAAGATCGAACACAAAGCTAAGCACTTCTCCCATGGCAAGAAAAACCAATCTAGTAGGCCAATGCAAACTGATAATTCAAATAGACTTGCAAAGATAACCAATCATACATAAAAGAATTCAGAGAAGATTCAAATATTATTCATAGATAGACTTGATCATAAACCCACAATTTATCGGTCTCAACAAACACACCGCAAAAACAAGATTACATCAAATAGATCTCCACGAGAGAGGGGGAGAACATTGTATTGAGATCCAAAAAGAGAGAAGAAGCCATCTAGCTACTAACTATGGACCCAAATGTCTGAGGTAAACTACTCACACTTCATCGGAGAGGCTATGATGATGTAGAAGCATGTCGTGTGGGCACTTGGCAGATTACAATCTTTTGCAAAACAAGGTGTGTCCAACTGATGATGTAATCTAGATGACTTGGGCCGCGACGGTAAAACTCTATATCATCCAACGGAGGAAGGATAATCTGATGGGAGGTCCAGCAAGTTCACGAGCACCAACTTTTTCCTGTCTTCTCTGACAGCAACCATCCAGTGGGAGTTCATGCCGACCCAGTACATACCTGCAAGAAGTTTCGGGCGATGGTGATCGGATCAAAGACAAGGGAAATGATGTACGGCGACCCACTACACCTGCAAAGAAGTTTCGGCTAATGGAGGTCGGATTGAAGTCGAGGGGCATCATGTACGCCTCCGTATCATGGTGAGCAAATCTTGCAAGACCAGATTGCAGCTAGCAGGGTGTCTTGAAAAGCTTAGGCCTCGCTTCAACGATGGTCATGTGCATACCCTTCGAGCATGCAGCCAGCCACAGGGCGGTCAACATATCCATACATGGACAACAAAGGTCGAGGACGTCACTGGAGAGATTGCTCCAATCGCGGCTCATATGGATGCTGCGCGGTTCGCGTTCGGCCTTGGTGGAGTTTGGAAGGTGGGGTTTTGGGGGGCTTGATTTACGGGAGAAGGCTCTCGGTCGGAGCGGCTAACGAGGAATAGTGGTATCATGAGGCGAGCGAGTCGAGGGTACGCGGGGGCACAATGAGATGATGAAGAGTGACCTCATGATCTCCAGGGAGATGGAGATGGAGATGGAGTGGTGCTAGGGGAGAGGGAGACGAGACGAGGCATGCTATATAGCGGCGGTGACAGCGACTGCACAATATGCATGGTGAGTCTGACTTTGGTAACCCGGACACGCCGCCTAGATTGGTGTCACCTCGGGCGCAGGGTCTTGTCACTTCATTGTGAGGACCGGATGAATAATAGTATTTTGACCACCAAGTGTACCAAACTTGTACTACTACTACTAGTAGGAGTAGTAGGAACATGAGTAGTACTCCCATGCCAGCATGCCTCTGGGTCCACTTCATCCTCTAGGTATCATCCATATTGCGAGCAGAACCAAATTCTCGTGCATGCGGAAGTGCGAAGGACTTTTCTTTTTTGAGGATAACCGCATATTCCTTAACTAGAGAATGTTGTGTCTCCCATGCACGCGCCAATATCCATCCGAACCAGCTATGACACTTTTTTTATCCGTTTGCATAGGTCCCACCTGTCAGGAGGGGTGCAGAAATAAAAAGGAATAATAAAATGTCTCGCCATGGTGATTCGAAAGAGTGACCTCAACTAGCCAGTGGCACATGTAGCGCTAGAAGGATGGGACGTACAGGGACATGCCCCACTCCTCAGTCTACCCGCGTAGCCCTTTCGTTTAGTCTACCTAGCCGTCTAATCAACTGCCTGCAGGCAACTTATCCCATTTACTTCTCCATCGGGAATTGATTTTCCTCGGCTTCTTCGCGACTCCTTCATCTTCATTTGCATCCAAACCACACTGCATTCACATTGTTTTAACCTCTTCACATTCTCCTGGAGTAATTCTGAAGCCCCTATAAATAATCATCTTCTTTAGTTAGACTAGCCATCTAATCCTAATTCTCCAAACCATAGCCCTCCGGGCCAGCGGATCCAAATGGCAAAAGAGATTGAGATGCAGGTTTTTAGCGTCCAACATGTCCTCGTCGAAGGCTTGTTGAGCATAGTTGCCACAGTCACCGACCACCCAAGGGTTGTTCGGAAGTGGATCAACAATGTATCCAACTCCCTCCAAAAGGTGGAGATGAAGGTCATCGGTCTCGACGCAGAGTACACGGAGCGTGTCACTAGGAAGATCCAACGCGCCGCCGTCCTTCACCTGTGCCTCGAAGATGATGTTTTGGTGTACCACATCATATACGCGCCCTCCATACCAGGTGAGCTTCATGATTTCTTGTCTCGGTAGGACATATACTTATGTGGGGCAGCCATCGCAGGGGACAAACAGAAGTTGGAGCCGTACAACCTTGATTTGAAAAGCATCACTGACATACAAACCAAAATAAAAATTCCTGTACAAGATGGTGATAAAACGACACCATCCCTATTCGACATAGCAAATTTTGTGCTCGGAACAAATCTTCAGAAGGGTGACGAGACGCTGGCATTAAGGTCGTCTGGATGGGATAATTATCCCTTGACGTACGAGCGGATAACATATGCTGCCCTCGATGCCCGTGTGAGTTTCAAGATAGCTCCAAGGTCCAGAGAGGTTGTTGCGAAGCCGTCTCCCGCAGAAAAATGAGAAAAAAGAAGAAGAAGAAGAAGAAGAAGAAGAAGAAGAAGAAGAAGAAGAAGAAGAAGAAGAAGAAGAAGATGTTGCACCAGCAGCAGGTCATTATGGATGGATGAACTATTTCCTTTGTTGTAAAAAAATATTCCCTCTCAGTGTATATAGATATAGATGGACTATTTCGATGGTGTGCATGTCTTTGGAACAAGTAGTAGTGTGGGCCCGCTTGACTATAAGGAACTATTTATCCGCCTAGCTTTATCTACTATTCCTTCCAGTGATCGGTATGCAATGCATGTGTCCGTAGACATGACAGCTTGTCCATGGAAGTTCAACTACGGCGACCATCGCGTTTCATCCACTGCCACTCGCGATTCCCATGATGCCACTCAAACCCATGGCACCACGTCCCCCAACGTGCGCCTCACCCCTCTCGGCCGCACCGCCCCTCTGCCTTTGTGTGCATGACATGTGGGCCAAATGAAATGCGGCGAGCATCAAGTTTCTACCACAGCCACACGCGATTCCCACGACGCCGCTCGAACCCATGACACCACACGTCCCTCGACCTGCAGCTCACCCCTCTCGGCCCCACTGCCCCTCTGCCTTCGGGAGCATTACATTTGGACCAGCCACCTATCAGTTCCACATGTTATTGACTCGAAGGCAGGTGTCGTAAGGCGTTCAAGATCAGACCCGAGGGCCCCGAGAGGTAAATGTAACTCATGCGCCATGCCTTGTGGTGCTACCGCTACATGAACTCATGGCAAACTCGAGATTTGTTTCTTTACTATACACGCACACAACGATTTAATGGACATTGTAATCTCAACATGTGATGGGGAGCTCTAAATTTGAATTTGAAACTTATAAAATGAAAAAATTCAAAACAAATAAACTGGGAGAGAGGGAGTATATCATAGGATGTGTCCCATACGAAACAAGTTCCCTGGTTTGTCACCGCGAAGATGCGGTTAGAAAGGAGCACAGCGTATTCGTACTCGTACGACAACAAATCAGTTGCAGACAGCATCGTCCACCTTTGACCGCCATGTGCAAGGTCCGTGCTATCTTCTTCAATCTCACCGTAGTTCCATCATACCAATTCAGGCGGTGGCCTGTTGCATGGCTGATCCCAATGTTGGACAAAGGTTCTACGGGAACGGTGTCACCGTTGTAAATGTTGTGCAAATTGATGTTGGAACCCTCCCATACATATGCAAGCGAGCCTAACCTGTGAAACAGTGGGCAGGGGGAGAATTAGGAAATGGACACGGAAGTAGTCTTTAGAATGCATTTACTACGTGATCAAACTCATCTTACCTGCTCATCGCTCAAAATCCGAGTGCCCCTCAACATCGGCAACTCAAGGGGCGTCAACTTGCAACTACAGCCACGCCGCACCGGAGAGACCCCTAAGGAAACATCCTCGTGTGTTGCACGGAACATCAAGATGCATTTGTATGACTAGTTTATCTTGTGAGAGAAAAGGATGAACGAGGGAAGGCCTTATTCACAAATGTGGAGAGGGGTGTAGGTTTCTTTTTGCAAAATTGCAACAGTTTTCTTCCTATCCATCAGATATGAATCAGACGGCCTATATTGCAGGGTGGCAGGCACACCATCATCACCAACTCTGTTTTTTATAGTAGTAGAGACTAGCAAGATGCCCGTGCGTTGCACGGAACATCAAGATCTTGTGGGAGAAAAGGATGAACGAGGGACAGCCTTATCTACAGATGTGGAGAGGAGTGTGGGTAAATTGTCATAGTTTCCTTCCTATCCGTTAGATATAGATCGGACGGCCTATATTGGAGGATGGCAGGCACACTATCATCACCAACTCTTATTTTTATAGGGGCTCATAAAAAAATAAGAGTTGGTGATGATAATGCCATCCTGCCATAAACCATCCGATATCCGACGGATAGGAAGGAAACTATGGCAATTTTGCAAAAAGATACCCACACCCCTCTCCACATTTGCAAATAAGGCCTTCCCTCGTTCATCCGTTTCTCCCACAAGATAAACTACTCATACAAATGCATCTTGATTTTCCGTGCAACGCACGTGCATGTTGCTAGTATAAGAGGGGTGTGGGTATTTTCTTTTGCTAAATCGCCATAGTTTCCTTCCTATCCTCAGATATAAATCGGACGGCTTATACTGCAGGATGGCAGGCAGACCATCATCAACAACTCTGCTTTTTTATAAGAGTAGGGTAGAGATAGAGATAGAGACTACCACTACTAGGGAAAAGCCTAGCAGCAGCGCGGGTTTTAGGCCTATCGGTAGCGCGGGGCGATGCGCTACTGATAAGGCGCTACAGCTAACGTATAGCAGTAGCGTGCCTCCGCCCTCGCTACTACTAAATCAACTTAGTAGTAGCGACTTCCCGGAGGAGCGCTACTTGTAATTAGTAGTAGCGCTTCTCCCTGCCCGCGCTGCTACTATTATTTCGTATTTTATTTCTTTTTTATTTCATATTGTATTCGTACACCTTTACACAAGTTTTCATACAACAGGAATTTAGAAATTGTTTTTACATCATAATGAGTTATTACATCACGGGGTGAAAGAACCGTGGACTAGTTTCAAGTGGATGGACATCCACTTGAAACTAATCCGCGGTTCTTTCACCCAATGATATAATAAATATCATCATAATCATCATCATATCATTAACAACTTATTATCATAATACATCATTGTCATATAACACCTCCTCAAGATCATCGTTTTCATCAATGAGACATCACATAGAAAATTGGTCACTAGTCATAATCACAAGTACTCCTCATCATCAACTCTAACACATTGTATCACATAATAAACATATTGTACCTCATAGGACCTACTACATTCTCTTAGGACCTACTATATTCTCTAAGGTAAAATAGCAAAAACAAGATAGCCCCTGACTCTCCATTATGGAGAATGGAGATTATCCTGTCTCCAATTCTTGCCTTTAAGCAATGTTACTTCCGAGAACCTCCTTGCGAATGTCCAAACATTTTTCCACTCTTTGATTAGCATGTGTTCACCGGTTTTACAAATCCGATATGCAGAGGTGAGCTCCTTAGATTGACTGGCTGTATGTTCGGAATCGCAAGGCGACCATTCGATACATCAGATGAGGCACACAATCCATCAGGATTTTCTGTTGAAAAACATAGTAATAACTTCATAGTTAGCAATGATGTACTAGTTTTAGAAGTATGCAAAAGATGCACGGATGTCGTAATAGTAAAAAATCTTACCAGGGTATCTCCATAGAAGTTCCCGTGGTTCAACACGTGCACTAGTGGCACGTATTCACCATAATTTGGAGGAGTTCGATAATAGGTATTGTAATTCTCAAGATAAGTACAATAAGCAATGAGATGACTTTTCTCCTTATAAGTTAATTCGGAGCCATCAGTGTAGTGGGTTTTGTCTACCATCTTCTGCACATTCTTTGAAGATTCAACATAAGCTGTCAATGGAAATAAGCTGTCAACTATTTGAAATAAACAATATAAATTAGTTAATAACTATGTTTGAGAAACTCACGTTGCGGTAGAATCGGAAGTGTATCAACAAGGACCCAAATGTCCATATTGTCTTTGTCGGGGAGGCTGATCGGACCCACGAACACCTATGGGACCGGCGGGCCGAGTCCCTTGTGGTTCGGAGGGCGGCGGAGATCGTACGAAGAGCGGATCGAGGCGAAGCACACGAGCAGTTTACCCAGCTTCGGAGCTCTCCGGAGAGATAATACTCCTACCGCTGCTTGTCTGATTGTATTGTGTTCTTGCTAGGGAGCGATGAGAGCTACAAGACCTAGCGTGAGTCTCTCTGGTCTCGAATGGGTCGAACGGAACCGAACCCTCTCTACGTTGCGCATGGGCCTCCTTTTATATGCTCAAGGGGTCTCCGACAGGTGGCAACGTAGATGAGGGTACAAATGGAAAAACAGTAGTTGGTACACCTACTTGAGCGATTATGCATACAATATACCTAACTCGTGACAAGGGACAAAAGCATTAAATGCCCGTCCACAGCCGCCTATGATCTGCAACAGGGACCGTCAGGAGTGCCACCGTTTGCCACGATGGTAGGCTTGTCAGCGCCGCTTATCGCAGCTCCCCGCTAGCTGCACAGCCTCTTGACACGCGCGCATGCAATGGTCCCATGGCGACACGTTGATGGATGAGCTGGAGCGGAGATGAAGAGAGGTTGCTGCGCGGCAAGTGCCTTGCCGCGGCTGAATCTGTCGCGTCCGGAGGCTTGTCGCGCTCGGGCCTTCCCAAAGAAGCTCCTCTTGTCGGGGTCTTGTCTTCTGCGTGCCTTGAGTGGCCTTCCCGGCAAGCTCCTCTTGTCGGGGCCTTGTCTTCTTGGTTAAATACTTTGTTCTTGAATGGCTCCAAAGGAGCCACGGAGGATCTTGGCGGTGACCAGGCAAACCCTGCCGTGGGGTGCTGCAACTGTCCGTGCACGAGTTCGGGATACTAGGGTACCCCTACTTTAGTACACCGACAGTCTTGCTCGATGTCAGGATCACCAAGATCCATGGTGACAATCATACCCTCATAAAAACCATACATTTTGCAAAGTGCTTCCCAATTTTGGCAACCAAAATGGGCTACGCTCTGAGAATTGTACAGATTTACTTCAAAATCGGTATCATGATGGGTCCTTAGGTGTATTTTCTTTGTTTGAAAATTTTCATGGTCTTCAAAACCCATCCTCACCAAGACATAGCGTCTTGCATGGCATGGGATAAGCTAGTCGAATTGTAAAAGATGAAAATTAGACGTTGAAATAGTTGAAGTCATGCTTAATTACGAAAAAAACACTTGTTGTTGTTGCGTACCGTTTCAACATCGAAGGTCTCCTCGAGCTTAATGCTGAAGCGCCGATCTTCGTCGACTCAACGAACCTGTCGCACATACCTCGATCGTCGTGGCACCAGCTGCACTCCCGGAGGCGTGTCGTCCGAGTACGACATTTCCTACTTTCATAATTCAAAGATTAAACTTGTACAATTAAATATATGTACTAAAAAACCTAAATTAGATCATTATTTTTCGAGAAAATCCAGGCCACTCGATATTTCCTACATGTTCTAGCACAAGTCATGCCAGAATTCATGGAAAAATCCGGCATGACCTTTGCTAAAAAAGGACATATCGAGCGCTGAAATTTGCTTAACGAAAGTTAATCAACACTCCGGCAAAACATAGGCCACTCGGAGGTGTAAACTGAACATGAACGGCCACTTGGGCAACCACATATCCTATTTGAGTAACACAAGATATACATGGATATTTGGCTGGTCTCACCTTGATGTCGGAGGGGTCGGTGGCCAGGGGATGACGAGGGGATGATGAAGGGCTCCTTGATTTACGCAAAAGCAAAAACAATATAAGTTATCACTAATACATCCCGAATAATTGCTTAAAATAAAAAATAACAACAAATATGATATGTTCAACTAGTTTTATTAATTCAACTAGTTCTTACTAAATATAAACTTACTATAAATAGCAAAAAAAATTAGTTCTTTCTAAAAATAAAGTAGTTCAACTAGTTATATTAATTATCTTACTAAAAATACATTAGTTATATTAATTCAACTAGTTTATTAATTTACTTACTAAACTAGTTCAACTACAACTAAAGTAATTCAACTAGTTTATTAATTTACGTACTAATTATTTTAAACACTTACTAAAAACAGTAAAAATAAACTACATTATACAATAGTTAACTAGTACCATCACTACTACTAATTAACATCTACAATTGCTAAAAATCATTATCTATGAACCCTAAATGAACATCTACTACTACTAAAAAACATCTAGTACTAACTAAGCAGAGAGACCGAGGGTAGGGGAGGGGTGGGGGTTTACAGAGAGGGGAGAGACGGTGGCGGGGAGGTGCTCGACAACGGAGAGGTAGGGGCGGCGAAGGCGGGCTCGGGATCGGGAGGCGGCGGCGCGGTTGGGGGAGGTGGCAGCGACAGTGAGGTCGAGAGCGGCGGTAAGGTCGAGAGCGGAGGGGGTGGGGGAGGCGGCAGCGACGGTGAGGTCAAGAGCGGCGGCGGGCGGCGGCGGTGAGGTTGATGGCGGCCTCGGGTGGCGGCGGTGAGGGCAGGCTCGGGCTCGGGCGGCGGCGATAGAGGAGTAGGGGAACAGTGGGGGGGAGGAGAGGACTTAGCGAAATTTTGAGCGGGCGGGTGGTTAAGTCGAACTAGCAGTAGTGCACTTCAGGAAACGCGCTATAGCTAAAGTAGCTATAGCGCGTTTTCAGGAAAAACGCTACTGCTAAGTCTAAGCACGCATCAAAAATATAAGTTGGTCATCATTGATCTTTTTATGTAGAATCTAAGTAGTCAACATATTTAAGGTGGTAAACACCTTGTTCTCTTAGCAGTATGGGACTAAACTTAATTAGGTGCAACACTTAGCAGCAGCGAGTTTCGCAGAAACACGCTGCTACTAATACTTTAGCAAAGAAGGCCCGGGGAAGGGCGCTACTACTATATCTAGCCTGGGGGAAAATTCGTGGCAATTATAGTAGTAGCGCTTGTTTCACCTAGAGCGCTACTGCTATCTAGTTATTTTGTGTAGGTTCCTTTAAGCTCGCTACTGCTAGTTAGTAGTAGCGCCTGTTTTTAAAATGCGCTGCTGCTAAGATTCTGTGTATAACGTTTTCCCTAGTAGTGTACTACTACCAATGTGCTGGCCCGTGCGTTGCAATGGATCCAAAGTAGTAGAATAATACTTGTTCACGGGCTTGAAATATAAACACTCTAGTTTTGATATACATATATCAGTAAAAGTAAATCATGCTTCACTCAAAATATAATCCTCGGGCTATTTTGATGGTTTGAAGATAACATGTTTAAAAAAAATTGGAGCTGTTTTTTACATTTTGTAGCGTGGCACAGCATCGGGTGCACCCAAGCGTTTGAAAAAAATTGAGTTTGGGTTGGTGGCACACCCTGCGGCAAGATGCCCGTGTGGGCTTCTTATATAACTAGCAAGATGCCCGTGCATTGCAGGGAACATCAAGATGCTTTTTTTTACAAAACACCTATTGTGATTGACCCTTGCAGGAGTAATCCCATGTGTAAAAACTAATGATATCTCGAGAATTTTATTGGAAAATGGTATCTTTGGAACAAGTTTTCTCTACTATTGCTCCTTGCAGTGAGCGGTATGCAATGCATGTGTCAGCAGACATGACAACTTGTCCATGGAAGTTGAACCACGACGACCATCACGTTTCTTGTTTCTACCACTACCACACCCACACACGATTACCACGACGCCGCTCCAACCCACGGCACGACATCCCCCGACGTGCGCCTCATCCCTCTCGGCCCCACCGCTCCTCTGCCTTTGTGTGCATGACATGCGGGCCAGCTGAACTGCGGCGACCATCGACTTTCTACCACAGCCGCACCCGATTGGACGCGGTTTGCCTGCTCCGCTCCCGTGCTCCGATTCGTACTCCCGCACCATCGAATTTTCATCCAGCGGCTGTGACACATTTCTTCCCGGGCATCAATCCTCAGCTGGAATACTTCTGTACTACAGGTAGTACCCGCCGGTGTGGCCATCGACACCTCGTAACGCCTCAATGCCCAGCTGTGGCACCCTCGCCACAGCCACTTCACCATCGGCCGGTTCATCTCGAACGAGTGAGTCATGAATGACGCCACCACCAAGGGAATGACATGTGGGCCACCCGCATTTAAGGTCCGCATGTCATTGACTCATAGGCCGGTGCACTAAGCCACTGAAGCTCGTTCCCGTGGGCCCCGAGAGGGAAATGTAACTCCTGCGGCAGGCCTTGTGGTGCTCCCGCAGTACGAGCTCGTGACAAACCCGGATAAGATTTGGTTACCAACCAGTATGGTACACGTGCATTGCACGCGTGAGATTTGGTAACCAAATCTCTACTCTCTATATCTATATCTATACGCTTATAAAAAACAGAGTTGGTGATGATGGTGTGCCTGCCATCTTGCAATATAGGCCGTCCGATTTATATCTGATGGATAGGAAGGAAACTATGGCAATTTTGCAAAAAGATACCCACACCCCTCTCCACATTTGCAAATAAGGCCTTCTCGTGTTCATCCTTTTCTCCCACAACATAAACTACTCATACAAATGCATCTTGATTTTCCGTGCAACGTATGGGCATCTTGCTAGTTATGAATAAATAACACTCTATCAACGAGCCCCATCAGACACCAAATTTCTTGGCTTCCGTGCTTCAGCTAGATCTTCCCCTCGTTTCTGTTTTCCAACCCAGCGGCGGGCGGGGTGCGGTTTTCCAATTGTCGGTTTGCTTAAGGCGGTCACAAATGAAAGTGAAAATGCTAGGCAACACGCCTTCCCTAGCTATGTGACGTGCTGGACGGGCTGTGGAGTACTCCCGATTCCCGGCCGTGTGGGATGTGACGCGAACGCAGTAGGCCTTTTCCTTTTACTGGCAATGTGCCCGTGCGTTGCGATGGATCCAAAGTAGTAGAATAGTAGTACTTGTTCACAAAATTGAAAGAAATCACTCTTGGTTTGATATACTCCTAATATATTACTTTTCACTCAAAATATATTTCTCAGGCTGTTTTGATGAGGTGATGGAGGGATGTGGTTGCTTTCAAGATAATAAGGGATTTTCTGCAAATTGTAGCAGAGAAGTGGGCTATTGTTGCAAAAATGCCACAACTTACCTCACAGTCATTACATCCAGATCTAATGGTCAGAAACGACGGATGGAAGACACACCACCATCACCAACTGAGTCTTTTATATGAGTAGTAGGAGTAGAGAAAAATGTATAAATTGTAACATTTGGTTCTG
Source organism: Aegilops bicornis (assembly GCA_021605145.1). Taxonomy (NCBI): domain Eukaryota; kingdom Viridiplantae; phylum Streptophyta; class Magnoliopsida; order Poales; family Poaceae; genus Aegilops; species Aegilops bicornis. The sequence continues at coordinate 286,865,350 of CM038671.1, forward strand.
CTCCTTGGCATGATCGATAGATAGAAATAACGATTGGAAACACTAGGGCGGGGTTATTTCGGCCAAATAAGCAGGGTACATAGTAGCTAGGTTGGCGCATCGTCGGTTTGGTCACATGCGGTCCGACATGTTCTAGTGTTTCTAGCAAGATGCCCGTGTGTTGCACGAAGTTGATGGAAAAGGTAAGCACAACTTATAAATTGACAGATGGAGTACTAGTTACAGTGATGCACCTAATTAAGAAAAGGGATCGCACATGTCGGTATTGACTGGAACGACAATGCAATATCACAATAAGAATTAAGGCCACAATGATGCGATCGCAGTGGTGGTTACAGGAGGCAAGAAGAAAGATGCATCCATCAACGTACGACCCCCTCCTCCTCAACTTAGTGCGCCGGGCCACCAAACGGCGTCAAAGGAGCGGTAGCTTTTGTGGCCAAGTCAAGGTGCTTCTCAGCAAAGGCATCCAAGGCTTCCAGCCGGTTGAGGAAGGCCAACATTGTAGCATCCTCAATAGCCTTGTAGATACCTATGTACATGATTTGCTCGTACATGTGGATGTGTAGGTCGACAAATTCTTGCAGGGCGAGGCGCCTCACGGCGAGCATGACCTCCAGGTGGACATTCTTCGTGGCGTCGGCAGGCAGTCGCAGGGCCACCAGTGCTTGAAAGAGGTTCCAGCCATGGAGGCCGATTAGGGTGGCAGGCAATGAGGAGCCCGGGCGCGCGGGCTGGAGGAGTATGGCAATGTCGTCCCCGAGCTTCTTGAGGACGGTGAACTTGTTGGTGGTGGCAACGATCATCTGGTCCAACTGAGAGTCGTAGTTGGCATCGGCGGCGGCCATCCACCAGCCGGTCGCGAACACCGTCTGGAGACGATCCTTGGCGCCATGCTGCAGGCCAGCGTCGTGGACCATGTGGCACAGCCGCTTGCCGCTCACGCACATCACCGCCGTGGGTCTGGAGTGAGCACTTTTGGGCTTAGTGTACGTGCTTAGGCAAATGCTTAGGTGCATATGATGTGGTAGATGCATTGGAATGGAGGGGAGCCTTTATATGAGTGCAAATTGCGTTGCATTCACATCGTGCAACCTCTTTTCTCAGTCCTCCTCCCATTACTTCCCTCATGCATGCACGATGCTAATTGAAGGAGGATGCATCATTGGCCGTTCAACATTTCGGGAACCGCTACCCCTCCCTCGTCTGCATTAAAGCCGTATCGAGAACTGCGCCGCCCAATTTCAAATCAAATAGTACTGCGCCGCCCGCTGCACTCCCGGCTGAACACGCCTCCTCGCCTGCATCAAACCCCTCAGTTCAACCCGCATGCAAACCGAGAAACCTACTCCGGCCACACGGCCGTTCATGAGCGGGCCGGAATTAAACGCACCACCGGCCGACCTCCTCCCGTACGCCCTCAGTTTAAACGAGGCCAGACGCCGGCCAAGCTCCTACCGTCTGCCCTCTATTTAAACGAGGCCAGATAGACAGCAGGCAACAATCGCACCCCTCCGCCGCTCCCCCATCTCCTCCTTCACCATTTTCTCCACTCCTCCGATGGCTTCCTAGGAGCCGTTCTCCGGCATACTACCCGGCTAGGTGGCCCGCCGAGCCCTCCGGATACGGGCGAGGCCGTTTGGTGCTTCATCAACCTCGCTTGGCCCGACGGAGCCAGTTGCCGCCCCAATCCGGCGTGTGGTTCAGCAACTCGCCGCTCCAGTTCAGCTCGATGAGCAGTGGCGAGTTGCTCCACACCGGCACGGCAGCGAGCACGCCGGTACGGGCATCATCGCTGCCGCGTCATACCATGCCACCAGTGGCCGCGCCACCTGTGTTTGTGGATGCATCTCCCGTGCCTGCGGCCGCACCTCCCGTGCCTGCGGCAACGCCATGCAGGCAGAGACAAAAACCAGGTGCATGGAGAGCGACGAGTCGGTGGCCAGCTTCTCCGTTTCCGCCACCATCGTCGAGGAGAAGTAAAACATGGGAGGCTGCCGCCACTTGGGTGCCCTGAAGGCCACCGCCGAGGCGATGATTGCGCATTCAGGTGGTTTCTTTGCTGCTTCGTCTATTCCGAGGACCTTCGTCGACCCCGCAAGTGTGTGCCGGACATGGGGAAGACAAAGGGATCCGCGGGCGGGCATTTAGATTAGATACTCTCTCTCCGGCTGGCTGGAAATATTTGTTCTAAGAATTGATAAATTGGATGTATCTATAACTAAAATAAGTCTAGATACATCCATTTCTAGGAGAAGTATTTCCGGACGGAGGGAGTATTAATTATACCAAGAGAGTCGGATTAGCACCGCTTAGTTCATGTAAATGTAATGAAATCCATCATGTTTATCTGAAGATCCATCTTTTTTATACGAAATCATGCATGCTTATATGAAAACAGTCCATGTTTGCACGAATTTCATCTGGTTGGTTAGAGTTGTGAAAATGTATGCCGCCGGCGTTTGATGTCGTCCTCCACGGAAGGAAGCGAGAGGAAATTTGTCGGCTGCCGTTGGAGATGCTCTTATGCTGGAAATAATAGAGTCACGTCCAATCCATTTGCGTTAATTGCGTGTATGATTCTCCCTCTATAAAAATTTAATTGCATGTACAGTGTACACGTGACTTGCAGGGTGGCTACTGACTTAAATGCGAGAAAGTTAAAAAGAAACAAGTCCATCCTTAATCTTGTATTCTAAGTACTCTGTGGGTTCCACTATCAGTACAATAGCGAAATAAGTATATATTAAATAAATATATATTAAATAATTAATATATAACATAAAAATCTAAAGTTAGAACTCAGGTCATCTCTTTGCGAGCATCCGGCGCTAACCAGTCCAGCACATTTTGGTTGTAGACCATGCTGGAGATATATCTCCATGTCTACTCTTATACTCCATCCGTTCCTAAATATTTATCTTTTTCAGATTTCAAATGGACTACCACGTACGGATGTGTATATAGACATATTTCAGAGTGTAGATTCACTCGTTTTGCTCCGTATGTAGTCACTTGTTGAAATCTCTAAAAAGATAAATATTTAGGAATGGAGGGAGTAGAAAACAGAGTTGGTGATGATGGTGTGCGTGCCATCCTGCAATATAGGCTGTCGGATTTATATCTAACGGATAGGAAGGGAACTATGGCAATTTTGCAAAAAGATACCCACACCCCTCTCCATGTTTGCAAATAAGGCCTTCCCTCGTTCATCCTTTTCTCTACTCTTACTAGCAATGTGCACATGCGTTTTATGAGATCCAAAATAGAATAATACATGTTCACAAACTTGAAAGAAAAACACTCTAGTTTGGTGTATATATCACTAAAAATATACTCGTATTAGGTTTCACTCCAAATATATTCCTTGTGGCTGTTTTGATGAGGTGGGGGAGGGATGTGGTTGGTTTCAAGATACTAAGGGGTTTCTACAAATTGGAGCAGAGAAGCGGGGTCTTGTTGCAAAAATGCCACGACTTACATCATAGTTGTTAGATGCAGATCTGATGGTCAGAAATGATGGATGGCAGGAGTCTCTACTCTTATAAAAAACAGAGTTGGTGATGATGGTGTTCCTACCATCCTGCAATATAGTCCATCCGATTTATATCTGATGGATAGGAAGGAAACTATGTCAATTTTGCATAAAGATACCCACACTCCTCTCCACATTTGCAAATAAGGCATTCCCTCGTTCATCCTTTTCTCCCACAAGATAAACTACTCATAAAAATGCATCTTGATGTTCCGTGCAACGCATGGGCAACTTGCTAGTAGAGATAAAAAAATAGAGTTGGTGATGATGGTGGCCTGCCATCCTGCAATATAGGCCGTCCGATTTATATCTGACAGATAGGAAGGAAACTATGACAATTTTGCAAAAAGATACCCACACCCCTCTCCACATTTTCAAATAAGGCCTTCCCTCGTTCATCCTTTTGTCTCACAAGATAAACTACTCATATAAATGCATCTTGATGTTCCATGAAACGCATGGGCATCTTGCTAGTCTCTCACAAGATAAACTACTCATACAAATGCATCTTGATGTTCCATGCAACACACGGGCATCTAGCAAGTTTCTTTTAAAATATTTACTACGATAATTGGGTTGAGTGATATATTTTATGTTTGTCCCGAATGATTTTAGATTCATTAGTAGTAACAAAGAAAAGGTTGTCTTGTTAATTAACAGAAAACAGGGTGAAAACTATCACATAAGGCCGGTAAAAACAAGGCACATTGGGTTCAGCGTCATCGTCACTACAATTGTGCGCGCGCGAGAAGTCTACATATCGAGGGGGCTACGGAGAAAAAGACGTATTGAGTGTGTCCGAGCGAGGCACAGAGACACAATGTTTGAGAGAGAAACCAATTGATAGATTAAGATCAGATCGAGTTGTCACCCTTCTGCTGTCATTGTTGGGGTTGGGGGGTGGGGAGGGGGAGGGAGAGAAAGATGTATCGAGAGTGTGTGGGGTAGGCATAGAGGCACAACTAGCGTGTGTGTGTGTATTTGTGTGTGTTTGAAAGAGGAGTAGATAGATTACTATCAAGATCGAGGTGCCACCCTACTCCTTCGGTGTCGGGTAGTGTGTGTGTGTTTGAGAGAGAAGCCAGTCGATAGACTAGTATCAAGATCGAGGTGTCACCCTACTCCTTCGGTGTCGGGAAGTGTGTGTTTGTGGGTGGGTGGGGGGGCAGTGACACTTACATACCTCTACTCTTATAAAAAACAGAGTTGGTTATGATGGTGTTCCTGCCATCCTGCAATATAGGCCATCCGATTTATATCTGATGGATAGGAAGGAAACTATGGCAATTTTGCAAAAAGATACCCACACCCCTCTCCACATTTGCAAATAAGGCATTTCCTCATTCATCCTTTTATCCCACAAGATAAAATACTCATACAAATACATCTTGATGTTCCGTGCAACACATGGTCATCTTGCTAGTAGTGAGAAGGAGTTTGTGTGACACATACCTATATTAAGGGATAGGTAGATAGGATGTGTGTGAGGCATACTTAAACCATCACGGAGATAAACAAACTGTGTGCATGCAAGTGCCGGAAAAAATGAGGCGATAAACAATGTCTACGCGTGTGTGTGTGTGAGAGAGAGAGAGAGAGAGAGAGCAAAATCTCAAAAAAAAGGTGCTCTGCTAGAATCCCAGTGTATGTATTCATATGGTTCCGGAACTCGAGTTAACCTTAGGCATATGTGTGAGAGGCATAATTATCCTTTGAGATATTAGTGGTTGTGGGTGGGCGGAATTAAAGGGGTGGGCGTGTTTGACAGAGAGAGCATGTGTGTTTCTGTGTGAGAGACTTGTAGGACGGGGTAGAAAGACAAATTCTAACCTTGACGGAGGGAGAGAAATACAGAAGTTCACGCGTGTGATTCCGATGCCCACAGGGAAATGAGATATGTATGCGTGTGAGAGAGATTGCACAATTCATTCACGTATCACTATCTAGCGATCGTGGACGTGCATCGCTTGAACATAAATCAATATCTACTTTTTATCGTGGCCAAAGGTACAATATCGATTCAACACTATAAAGATTGGACACTCACATATCACATTTTTTTATCTAAATAAACCTTTTCAATTGTGCATGCCAAAGTTACAGTGATGTTTCTTCAAAAAACCAATGTAGCTATCATGCACATGGACCATTGTTACTCTTCCATTCAAATTCATTAGTCTTGGATGATTTAAGGTTCTATTATGAAGTAATATATGTAATATTCATATATGAATTCAACAGGTACGGAATTTGTGAAATGGAGGCTATGTAATCATATGAGGTAACACTTTTAAGTAGCGGACTACAATATCCATTTCTTTTTGTGCTCCTCTACACTAACACGTCAATGCATTATGTTTAAATTAAATAACCGATGGCACTAAATTATCTATTTACACGAGAAATACATAGGCCGATCGTTTGATCCCTTTTTTGTGAACGCGCCTCTACACCCGTACGATTGGCCGCGCCCATGTGAACGCCCAAGTTATTGGCGCATCATCCCGAGCTATTGTCTTTTTTTCTGGGGTGGACTTCACACCAGTTATTAACTGCTGACGCGTGCCCCGTGTACACAGTATTGCATGACCTTCCCGCTAGCACGGTCCAAAATTAGTTGAAACTGGATACGAACGATCCCGTGGGTGGCAAAATCTCCCGCCTCCTTCTAAAATTTCCGCCACCTAGTCTTTAGCACGCGAAATTCCCCTGTTGTCCTGGGTGCACGGAGAACAACAGTAACAATAATGCCCTCATCTACATAATAGGTTGGGGCTGATTTGGTAAATTCCGGTTCCACAAACACCCTACTCAATGGTTCTAGATCTCCTTACCGGACCCCGACAGCCAGTGCAGCGTCATCACCCTTGATGTTTCTAACCTGATTCCCACCGTCTGGCAAGATTCCAAGAACCCGCCACGGCCTAGGTACTTCACCTTTAAACCCGTCCAGCATCACCAACCCGATGTACTTCAAATATACTAACATGTCGCTGTTACCTGTTATGCAGCTAGCAGAAACTACAAGGACGATGTTTCTTCTGGATCTGACAGCTTGGCCAACCAAGATCTTGGACTGAGGCATTGTTATGATCTTGTAAGTGCGTCTCTCTCTCTTGTATTGTTGTCTGCCTGCCAGCATGCTTTGCTAGGATTTTTGACTAGAAATCCCTTTGTGTAGACAATGATTTCTACTACTGGCTGCTAAATTAGATATGTAGATGTACATGATACTACCTCGTACCTCCGTTACTAAATATAAGTCTTTCTAGAGAATCCACTATAGGCTACATATGGAGAAAAATGAGTGAATATACACTCTAAAATGCATCTATATACATCTGTATGTGGTCCATACTAGAATCTCTACCAAGACATATATTTAGGAACAGAGGTAGTACATTACACAAAATCGTAGGTGGCATGTAGGAATTCCACTGCACTACATTAGGCTCCCTTAGAGTGCCTGCTAGTCCAGCACACAGAGCCATGGCTAGTATATGCTACGCACACAATCATTAATCGGTGGTTTAAATATGCGCAAGGGATATGCAATGAATTATCATGTAGAGATGTCTGAAATTAGCCATGTCAACTTGCAGATAGGGTTACACAATGAAAAAGTACAAGATGTATGTGGCAATTTCATGGAACATCGCAAAAAAAGGAGAGGCGGTGCTGAGCCTATACAATGTGCTATGGTAGGTCACTCCTCCATTGCAATCATTGTGACATGTTATTTGTATGTCAGTTCTATTGGCCCAGTTTCTTAGGGACAATTATTATGAGTTATCCTAAGAAAATAAGCACATGTGAATATAAGCTCCAAGTAATAAGCCAACCAGTTCTTTTCATCGCCTTGCTTTTCAGCTTATCTTTGGTATGATCAGTGAAAAGTCTAGATTGCATTATATTTTGTCATTTTTCTGCCCATATGAAAATTAATTTGACTTGCAAACATCACAAATTGAACCCACTACAGTAATTAATATGATAGGAAAACAGACCATCACTATTTGTTCAAAATGCAAATACAAAGATACCATCTACTTGGCACAATCTACTTTGGTCAATGTCTTCCATAGAGATCCCATTGCCTAATTTAAATGAAGAACGCATGACTCACATTTAAATGGAGAACAATTATTTATTGAAATTCGATGGTCCAAGTGGCTGGTTATTATCATATAGCAGCACCACCTGAAAGCATCATATAGCAGCAGCAACTCATAGCAACTCATCATATAGAAGTAGCAGCAGCAGTGTGCAATTCATCATATACCAGCAGCAGCTCATAGCAATTCATCATACAGCAGCAGCAGGAGCAGCTCATAGCAATTCATCATATAGCAGCAGCAGCAGAAGCAGCTCATAGCAATTCATCATATAACAGCAGCAAGAGCAGCTTATAGCAACTCATCATATAGCAGCAGCAGCAGATCATAGCAATTCATCATATATCGGGAGCAGCCCATAGAAATTCATCATTTAGCAGCAGCAGGAGCAGCTCATAGCAATGCATCATATAGCAGCAGCAGAAGCAGCTCATAGCAATTCATCGTATAGTGGATCAGAATGAAAATTTGGCAAAAAATTAGAGGAGATCCTCACCTTGTTGGATGAGCTCATCCTTCAATAGCACCTCAAGGCCACGGCCTGGGAGGAGGGGAGGGGGAATAAGGTGCCTTCTGCCATAGTGTGGCATCAGCCATAGTTGTGTGGCGCCAGCCGGAGTAGTGTGTTGGACGGACCATAGTGGAGCAGCTACTGGAGACCATGAGAATGAGGGGCAGCGCTAGAGGGAGGAGCAGCCGGGGAGATTTGGCCCTACCCGCCAGCCATGTAGCCTAGCTGGACACAACATCGTCAAGGACCAGGCCAGATGGGACCAGTGGTGACGGCTCGCTGGAGGAACCCTAGCGCCGCAGGCAGGGGATCAAGGTAGAGGGAAAGGGGAGAGGAGATGCAAGCAGGCAGGGCAATTGCATTTTGAGTGTAATATAGGAAGACAACAGAGTCATTTCACTATTCCCATTCCCTTCAATTTTTAGTGAGCTTCTACTCGAAACACCCCCTTCCAAAGCAAAATAAGTTAAGCCCAAGCCCATAACTCACAAATGACTTCTTTACATCTTTTATGGCTTATTTTGACAATAAGCTCTGATAAGGCAGAATAGAACTGGCCCTTAACCTGCAATTCAATTCTGCATGCAATAATGAATCACTCATGCCTGCTATAGTGTACATTCCATTGTAGAATCTGGAATATGCAATATTTATGTTAGTTCATATGTTGCACATGATGTTTAAATGCCCCTTAAATCTTGTCAGTCAAGTGATGGTCTTTAAGCATCCTTCTTTGCTTCTTTTATTGATACATCTGTCCAATTGCTTGTTTGCATCAGCCAGAAATACCAGAACTGTTTGCCTTGATTACTTGTTGTTCTTGACCTAACACTCTAACAGAGCTTGTCAACGATTTAAACACTATGGGCTACTGTAGTGGGGGCTTGTCTAACTCATATGTGACATAATGGTTTGGCTTTACACTAAAGTAGGCTCTCCAAGAGTACCTGGAGATCTAGTTCGAAGTTATGCCTAGTTTTTACATAGTGCACACATAGTAAATGCTCATTTCATTGTGTGCAAGTACAAGAGATGTGTCATGTTTCATTATGTGGTGTTGTTTTGTTATAATCTCATCCTTTTGTGTTGTTCATAGACTAGAAAGTATGCATATTTATCTTCCAAGGAGACGAGTAACTAGTTTGTGTCACCTTGCAGAGGGGGTGCAATGAAGATAAGACTGAGGATTTCCATGTACAAGATGTTAGGAAGGAGCCTTGCAAGAGAAGTAGGAGTAGTGTTGAGCTTGTTCAACCAGTTAAGGTAAGTCACTGTATCCAACTCAACAGTTCAATTCCTTGTTTGTTTCAGGCATAGTTAATTTGATCTTTTCAATTGCTTTATTTGTCCTCAGTTAATGAAATGCCCAAACAATGATGCCTGATGTTGGGTACTTGTATAACTATTAGTTGACATAATTAAAGGCCTTACCATTTAATTACTCTGGCAAAGTGTGCCTGAAGCTTTAAAGTCTATTAACCAACTATTACTGCATGAGGCTCACAATCTAGTTTGTACTAGGCTAATGATTGCATAGCTTTGCTTGTTGTAGTAGGTTTGTATGAATCCCTCTGCTATTCATTATGCTCCCTAAGACTTTAATTGAGCTACAGAATGGCCAACTGCTTGCTTACTTATACGCAACGTGTTGTCTAAATTTGTAACTTGTCTGTGTTTTGGATTTGGCCCCAACATCATGCTCCTCTGGTGAGGTAAGAGATATTTCTGTATGCAGGCTGCACAGACTACCATTTTTATAATTTTAAAAACATCACCTGCTTATGCTTCATGACGTGTAACATTATTGTTAGTCCTATTTTTCCATGTACAAAATAGTCTGTCTTGCTCGCTTCACTGTTGTAACTATATTTTTGCCCTAGTCATGTGTACTTACAGAAACATTTCAGGATGAAGTGACTTCAACACAACGATCTATGAGCAGTGCGGCATGGGCATTACCGAATGATTATGGATTGGAATTGGAATGTGCTGATGTTCTCGAGCATCAACTAGAGGTGGCAAGACAACGTGTACATGATTCTCAACGTACAATCAACAAGTTGAGACTGGACATGCAGGTATTAGATGTAGGAGTCAAAAAATGAAATAAGACACTGAGGTAACCACGAAGGAATTGGAGATTTTGCAGACCAAAATTTGTGCTATCTGAATCCGGCCAATCCTATTTTTTGAAGAGATTATAGTTCAAATGGTAAGTTCTGTTGATACGTGTCCATGATGTATGAGCTTTATTTGTCCAGTGTATGTAATTTGCTGTTTATGTATGCTTTATTATCACTGGTGCCGAACTATAATGCCCAGTGGGTATATTCGGCTGTAGTTTCTTTATTGTATAGTGTAGGATTATTCTATGTTTCTATGCCTTAGTCTTTTTATTGTATAGTGTATGTTTTTAGAGGCGATATTATAGAGTAGAATAATTCTTGAATATGCTATATCGTTGAAACAGGGGCCCACATGCCCAAACATTTTCTGGATGCCATACAAACGAACAAACATGTGTAGTCAAAGCGGGCCTTAATTGGGCTGGTCAAAATAATATTAAGTGGATCCCAAATGATGTGGCCCACCGTAACAACGGCTCTTAGCAGGCCGTTAACAGGCCAAAAGCTCGATAGGGCCGTATAAATGGAAATGGCCCGCGAGCCTCTAGCAGGATGTAATAGATGTCAATTTTGTCTCGGCCCTTTTACTTTACGGTCCAGTAAGAGGCTGAAAGTGTTATGGGGCAGAGGAGGCCCAATTTGCAAACTAGGCTTTTAACAGACCGAAAGTCGCGCTGGGCTGAAATGATGCCCTACGGAACATGGGCCCCTAATGAACCTAAAGTCAAAGGCCCAACTATTGTGCGGGCCGTTAACAGGCTGAGATACAAAATGGGCTAGGAGTTGGCCCATTTACCGAATGGGCCGATTACAGGCCTTAAGTCACAGCGGGCTAGGATTGGCCCAACTGCAGAATGGGCCGAGAAAAGGCCGAAAGATGTTCTGGGCCATTAACTGGCTGGAACTGACGATGGGCCGCTAACAGGCCGAAAGAAGCTCGGGCCGCAATTGGGCCCAAAGACGTAGCGGGCCGTTAACAGGCTAAAACTTACGATGGGCTGAAAATTGTCAAATGTAGAATGGGCCTTTGGTGGGCCGATTCTGTGTAACTTGTATGGGCCATGCTTGTAAATGGGCCTAACTCAAGTAGGCCGGTAATGGGCCGGCCCGCTTATTTTGACAGGCCCGACCTTTTAACCTGAATGGGCCACTGTTGGGCTGGTCCACGTGTCGACATATCATAGGCGCATCTCGCCCATTGGATGAGTGACACCTGTGCCAACGCCGAGCTGACACGTGGTTCCGTTGGCCAATGAGAAGATTACACGTGGAAAATCATCATTGGTCGTGGCTGTTAGCGGGTTATCGGATCCAAAACCGGACCTGACAGCTTAATGGCGACCCGTTACGGTGGATGCCACGTGTCGGTCACCCTTGACGAAAGCATTTCCATGGCGTGACATTTATTTTCATGGAAGTGAACACTTCTGTGATGATAATTTTGGTAATGTCATGGAACACTTCTACGACAGCACAGGTATGACTATCTTGATTCTATCATAAAATCATCATGGATGTACATGCATGATAGAAAACGTGACCTACTGTGACAAACACGTATCATCACAGAAGTGTATTTTTTGTAGTGTTGTCTTCTGCCTGCTTATCCTGTTTACACGCTACATATGCTCTGTGCATGTTTAATTTCATCATGATGACTATGCTACTATCTTCTTATGCATGCACCTGAGTACTTTATCCACTTCTTGTATTTCATCACTTAGCAAATTCCTCAATTAGTATTTCCTCAGTGATGAATTTGTAAAAATCGCCTATTCACCCCCTCTAGTCGATATAACACACTTTCAATTCCATCTTGCTTGCAAAGCTGAACGTGAAGTGCAGGATCGACATGCATTGGCACGAACTAATTTTCCTGTAGGTCGACCTTCATCATGGACACCGCGTACATCATCTACTTCCACTCGTCTGTCTGCACCACCGCCTACTTCATCTGTCACCTCTAACCATCATAAAGGCAAACAGGCACTTATGAGGATAGCAATACCATTGTTACACCCACAGCCCCTGCTGCTATACATACTGGACCAATCACTAGAGCTCGCGCACGCCAATTGAATTACCAGGTACTTTTGTTTCTTGATAACAATTCTAATGTTGATGAGAATGTGATGCTGCCTAAATTGGATAAATTTGTTTTCATTACTAATGAAGGGGCTAGCATGGACAAGAGGGATGAACACTGGAGCAGAAACAAGCATGGAGATGAAGGCGCGCGTGAAGGGAACCAGAACGGCGTTTCTAGTGCAAATTTCAGTACTTTGAAGCCTCCTTGATGACATACAAGGACATGGACGAAATATACAAGATGCCCTTTCATAAATTTCGTCCATAGATTATAATAGGTGTTGCGCCACCTTATTTTTTGGGCTAGGCCCATGTAATATCGAAATACTTGAGTGTAGGTTATTTTTAGAGTCTGTATGTGTGTGGAAACAAGAGATAGGGTTGGTTTCGGATCCCTCCTCCAAGGGTCACGAAATCCCCCCCTCTTCCTCCATATATACAACCCTTAGGGCGTGGTTTAGACTTTGGGTTTTATTTAGATTAAAGTTCACCATAGCTACAACTTCGTGTACTTCGTTTGTGTTCACCGACCAAACCAAGATGTCACAGAACCCCACCTTGATCAATAAAGCTTTCATCTTATATTCGCAATATCCAGATTGCAATCTTAGTTTCTTGCTTGTTCTTTGTTTGCTTCCAGGAAATAGACCCTCGTGGTCTGATTGATCGTGCTCCGGCGTGGTCAATAACCTCTCGGAGTTTGTTTAGCAATTACTAAGGTGCGACATCCTCGCACGTTTGTAGTCGGATCGTCAAAGTCTACTCCTCCAAAAATGATATTCACCATCTCATCGAAAGACGGGATACCTTTGCCTCCATCAAGTGGTATCGGATTTCCAGGTTGCTCGGTGAGATTTTATAGTTTTTCGTAGTTTAGATCAAGTTTATTGTTCATACCTATAGTCCATGAAAAAAGCCACAAAAAAGTTAGGGTTTAGCCACCATACTGAGAGTGACATTGACTTCTCCACTAGCCCCATATATGATGAGTTGCCCCAATTCCCATGTTGGGGGAGCCACAACCCCCACCACTTGTGTGAGATGAGTCACTCCACCATATGTGACTTTGAGTGCACCTATTTTGAGGGAGTGAGTGAGCCACCACGTAGAGAGAGTGAGGTAGTTGATAGGTCTTGTGAGGACATTTTGAACTCTAACGACTTGACCTCTATCTCTATCGTGTCTTCTCATTTGGTGCTAGGTCCCATATATGATGATGCGCCAATACTCGATGACTTTGTCCTTCCTTTGGTCAAGACGATGGCCATGGTGGAATATGATGCACCCCCCACATGGTTTCATCATGATGAAGATGACCACGACTTGGTCTTTCCCACCTCACCTACAACACTTGAGTGGAACAAGGAAGGTAACATAGGTGATGGGGATGCTCTTGTCCCACTAGTGGACTATCTTGACATTGATTGCTTGCATGATGTTGATCCACCTATTACCATGCTTCATGATAGTATGATTTCCCCATGTGACGATTTACTCATTTATGATGAGTTTGATGATTGCCATGTGGATTTTGTTAGTTGTGATGCCATGTTGCATAGGATTTCTTGTGATAATTCTCTCGGTCACATCATGTTCGACAATCTGCTAGACTTGTCATATGATATGCATGAGATCAAGAGTATGTCCAATTTGCAGTCTCTTCATAGTAACTATGCATATGCCACTAAAATAAATCAAGTTTGCACTTATGGCATAGATGACAAGCCGGCATTTGTTTTTCTTGTGATGATATTGATATGCTCCCTTTGCATCATTTATCTCATATGCCATGCCATGATGACCTAGCTTTGGATATGCATTGTTTTGGATTTTGTCCATTTCTTCCATGTGTTGTTTCTGATATTTCTCATGAGGAGACCCCCATAGTTTCCTCATACATGTTTGGAGATTTTGATCACTCCCGTCCATTGCATGATCCCAATAATTGTGCGCACCATAGGCTCCCCATGAATGAAAATGCTATTGACGTGCCACATAATTGCTTGCTCAATTTGTGTCCCCATCATGTCATACATAACAACTATTCATTCATGATGGATGGATGACATGCTCTTATACCATGCATCAAATTTCTTTGAGCATTGCTTATGTTGTGCTAACTCACACGTGCACATACACATCATGATGGATGATGTGTACATTTACCACGCACGCACAATGTTTCGTTTGTGTCTTTGTTGTGTAGGTCTCCATACTTACTCGTCAACCTCGCAAGTCCACGAATTGACGAAACGAGCTCTAGAGAGCAATGATGACTTGGGATCCCATGGATTGTCTTTCCGACCGCTCTCTTTGTGCAAAGACTTGGCACATTTCTTCTACAAGGCCCTCACATGATTATTGGTTGTTGTCTATTATGAATCGTTTGCCCATATTGCCATGTTCACTTTGCATGATATACTCATTCCTATGCCTTTCCCATGCATTTGTGACCCATGCTTCGCATTACACATGATGATTCATTCTCGTACTTGTATGTGTATTTGCAAGATTGGTGGAGATATTGCTTGTTATTGCCATGTTACATTTGTACTACATTCCTATGATGATACTTTGATCATGTTCCATTTTCGTTCTTGCGATATGTCATGCGCACTGCCTATGCCTATTATTTGCTCACATGATATGATTTCCTCTAGTGTGTTGCATCTTTGCTCCAGTAGTTTGCACGATATGATTGATATGCTTGCTTATGTTGCATCACCCATGATTCATAATTGCTCGTTTCATGCGGTTGATGACAACCATCTACATGCTTTGGACATGATTGTTAGTGCTTCTTGTCATATATCTCCATATGTTGCCTCTCTCGTGCTAGATTTGCCATGTATTGAGTGCAACAATGATTTTAGTCTTGCTAATGAGATTGCCCCCATAGCATTCGCACACATATTGCGAGATTTTGACATATTTCTTGTGAAGCATGCTTGTCTTACTTCTTTGCACCATATACCTTGTGCCATGAATATCACCATTGTTGCATCACATTATTCATGCACTTTGGCTTCTAATGGTTATGTGAACAGAGGAGAACCACCATGATGGATGATGTGTTCATCTACCATGTGCATATGTTCTTTGCTTTTGTTTCTGCATGTGTAGGATACGTGGACTTCGTGTCAACTTCCATGTCACTTGAGTTGACAATCCGAGCTCTTGAGAGCGAATCACCTTCAATCACGACGCTTCAACATCGCACTTACTTGTGCTTTGGCATTGTGAAGGACGCACAAGGACATGCTTTCAAATGATAACCCTTCTCTTTTGAGAACCCCCAAACAATGAGCATGGATATTATGGATCATACTACTTGTGTTGCTTGCACCATGAGACTTATTGTTCATCTTGGACCACTTGATTGCGCACATGTTAGAGATCTTGCTTCGACTTGTCATTTTCACCTTGACATGCCTCATTTCATATATACCTTGTGTGTTGCATCCAATTCTTGGATTACTTTCTACTATCATATGCTAGGTTGCAACAATGTCATTTCTTTGCATATGCCATGTCCCTTTGCTTGCTATATGCTTGCGTTGATTGCCTCACACATGATGCAATTGCTCTTTTATATTGTGTTCAGTGCCACACTATATTCACTACACCCTATGCACTTTATGCTTGGATTGTCCTGCACTTGACTCATGTGTTTAGACACTTCATTTTATTTGGTGTTCTGAATGATTCGTATGCCTACCACAGACCTTTCATTAAGCGTTGTGTGCATGTTTGCTATGACCTTGAGATAGATGCTTGTTCTCTTGTCCAACATATTAGCATCTCTACCTCCCATTTGCATGCTTGTTTCCATGATGTCCTTGCTTGTGATCAATTCATATGCTTCCATGACATGCCACAACCCTTTGTCACACCATATGATATGCATGACGACGACACTTTTTCGGTGTATAACTACTTGAATGTTTGGTTTTGCACTCATGCTAACCACATTTGTTTTTCCAAGTTTTTGTTGCCCTTGCTCCTCTTGAAGGAGTCACACGATGGTGCGACATTGGAGAATGCCCATTACGAGCTTCAAGATGATGAGTTTGTGGTGATTGTCCACTTCTACACAACAACGGCATCTCTTTCCCATGGTGATTTGGTTTTCGGTCCGAGCTCGGATCTTTCCCAAGGGGGAGGGGATGATGAGGAGAATCTTATGTACATCACCATGTCAAGAGTTCATTTGGCAAGTGACACGTGCGATATCTGCTTCACATACATAAACGTGAACCATCTCCTTTACACGTGCTCACTTGACCCCTTCGAGGATAGTATACTACTTGACACTTCTCCCGTGTGCATGCATAGGTATTGTTGAAGCACCACGAATGATGAGGAGGAGTGCGAGCACAAGTGTACAAGGACACCATATGCGAGGGAAGCATGGAAGAGAAGGAATAAGAAGCATGGACAAGCTTCTGGGAAGCCTGGAACTTTCGATCTCCTGTCCGGAACTTTCGGCCATCCCGGAACTTATGGCCCTGCCGCACCGAAGCCCTCCTAAAGCGTGCCAACTCTCTGGATAGCCCGGACAATTCCCGAACCTTCGCGCAGAACCTCCGGCACCCAGACCATCTGGGGGTCCCCGAAACATCCAGCCACACTGCTTGGCCTTGAACACTCGGGCTGAAGCCCATGTACCCTTTTGCCTCTCACTTACCCCTTCGTGGCTACCACTATATATACGCATCCCCCTCCTCCATTCTTGGGTTAGCAAATATGATAGCTCATTTGTATGTGAGCTTTGCTCCTACCTTCTCCTCTTGAGAGAGAGAGACCACTCCTTTAGAGTCCAAGACCTCCATCTAGGAGAAGATCCCGAGGGATTCAAGACCTCTTCATGGAGAAGATCCTTCTAAGATTCAAACCCACATCTCCTTTGGATTTGGGATGAACTTTACGTTGTATGTTTCCCTTTGTTGTTCATGTACCCTTGTGGATCTTGTGTGTTTGATTGTCTAGAGGATGTGTGATTGGATTTGTTCTTGAGTGTTCCTCTCGTGATTTCCCTCGTGTTTCCCCTCTTGTTCTTTGTGGGATCCCCTCGAAATCGTGAAAGATCAGCCCTAGGGTTTCCACTTATATTTTTTGTGCTAGGCAGTTGCTCTAATGCTTCACTTATATTTTTAGAGCACGATAGTGGTTTATTTTAAATAAATAAATGCACTCTCATGCTTCACTTATATCATTTTGAGGGTTTGATAAATAGAAATGGCAATATGCACAAGTTATGAAATTGGTCCTAATATTATAGGTATTCAAGAGGGAATATAATAAAAACTTTCATGTAGATCACTGACTATGATAAGTTTGATTCCTTGCAATATTTTTGGGATAAAAAGATGGTAATATGTGGGAGGTACTTGTCGGGTTATTGATTCTGATCCACAGGAAATGCTCCCAAAACCTTGGTTCGAGCTTTGGGGGTCTGGCTTTGTGTCTACGAGGCTGCGAGCTAGACATGGTGAGGGCACAATGAGCTACCCAGGTTCGGGCCACATTGTGGTGTAATACCCTACTCATGCTTGGTTGTATTGCTTGTGGACATTGCTCTTGGAGCTACAAGGTGAGCCAGAGCTCTTTGGTGCTAGCAATGGCGCTAGGGTTTTGGGCAGGAGTCGACTAGTCAATCGGTTGATCCCTTCCTATGGTGGCCTCCCTCTCCCTTATCTAGATACCTTGGGCCTCTTCCATGAAAATATGAGCGTGAAAAGGCTACCACAGGGCGGCAATTTGAAAGGGGACAAGTGTTGGTGCTTCTCCTGATGAAAGGTGGTCTTCGCCTGCAAAAGGTGTTATCCGTGACGCGCTAGGGGCTCCACGATGACCCCCGTCCTGCCGCGCCACTGTCTTGGTCTTCTATCACCAAAGGGGAAACCTTTGGGACTTGCTTTGGGGGATGGTAGGCACAGCTGCTCCCTTAGCACCAAAGGGGAAACTGTCCTGGTTGCGCAGGCTAGCGCCTGCTTTGTTAACGTCCCCCTTGTGACAGGCTGCACCCGCGCTGCATGGCTCCTTGGGAGGCTTCCAGAGAGGGTGCCTCGCGAGGGAGGCTTCGCGAGGACGCCTATTGTGATGGTTGTTTTGGTGAAGTACATCATGGAAGAGAATCCCTCGCAGGGCAGGGCCCTCGTGAGGTTGCTGGCTCCTAGCGCCCGCTGGTGGGCTGCCTCATCAGTTGGGCCAAGCTGCCCTTCCTGGGCCGTATGCATGTGGCCCACGGTACCTTGGATCCCACTGGGCCAACAGTAGCCCTCGGGCCCGCGGCGCGCATGCATGTTCCGCCCATTGGGGAGGGGCAAAACGACGCGGGGCCTAAGACTACCGAGCCTAGGTAGGGATGTGTGGCAGCATGATGGGATGGGGACGCCCCTACTCCCCATGCTGCCTCGGTAACCGCCATATTGGCCATAAAGCATGCCTGCATGGGGTGCGAGCGCATCATTGCTGCTCATCGCTCTCTCCTACTTCCTGCGCACGGCTCCTCTGCTTCCTCTGCTTCTGCCGCAACCACCACCATGGCCCCCAAGAAGGCTTCGCCCAAGAAGGTCTCCGCCGGCACGAAGGGCAAGGGGCATAAGATGAAAGCTCCCGTCGGCCAGAAGAGCGCGGCGGAGGAGCATGGGCTGACCCTGTGGTGGCCCACCAATATCAACGAGAGGGGGCTGGCCAAGGCGCGCCCTTATCTGGCCAGTGAACACAATGAGTGAGGGGCCACCCGAATCTGGCCTGGCTAGTGCCCGCGGTGCGACTTGCGGTCCATGATGGTGGCCATCTTCTTCCATTCGCTTTCCGCCAGGCTGCTGCCGCCCGTCTCTGACTTCCTCCTCACTGTAAGGGCATATTTATCCCTTAGTAGTTTTGGTGATTGATAACAATGCTTTTGCAGACTAATCATGTGCAGTGAGCACTTCAGATATACAATGTCTAAGCACAAGATGATTTGGTGCCCCTCGGAGCTTATTGAAGACGGCGTTTCTTTATGTTTCTTTTTGGTGGATTTGAGTCATAGGAAAGCCGTACTATTAAGAGGGGGTCCGCGTTGGGAAGGTTTGGGTGGAATCATCACGTGCACGTCTATTCCATTTGCACCACCTTTCCCTTTGGCTCTTTGGAGCATCCTTCGACTCTTCATGTCTATGCAAAATGAAGGACTCCTAGTGTTGCTGTTTTGGGGCATGCGGTAGTACTGCTCTTCGGAGCGGTAGTACCCCGAGCCCTTCTTGATAATCTTGAGTGCTCATGATAATACCGTTCCACAGGAAGCGGTAGTACCGTGGCCTCGAACCAGTCTTGCTTTCGGCGGTAGTACCGCTCCCTCAGCTCCTATGCTACAGGCCAGGCTAGCTCCTTCCATGACATGATAGTACAAACAGGCCTTGCGGTAGTACCGTCGGCTCGTGCGATAGTACCGCTCGTCGGGTGCGGTAGTACCGCTCGTCGCAGGCTGAGTAAGCGGATAACTGTTGGATTTGTTCTTTCACTCTATGTTAGTGTCATCTAGGGAAACATAGTGATCGGGTGCTTACCCCGGGTACTTGAGGTACCGCGGGTCGTGGATGACACGGAAGTTCCCCGGATCTTGTGGGTGAAGTGTGCAACCTCTACAGAGTGTAAAACTATTCGAATAGCCGTGTCCACGGTCAAGGACAGTTGGGTAACTGCTCTTGGGCTACGTCCACATATTTACAAACCAGTGTGTGTGTTGGGATAAGTGGGAAGTACTACTTGGGTCAAGTCAAAGGATTTGACATGATTGAGTTGGGTTGATGCCCATTCTATTTATGTTGATATCTGTAACCTGTCCTCATGGTTACTTGAATTCTCCTGGTGCACGTCTTGCAAGTTGTTGAACATGTCTTTGCAGTCAAAACTAGCTTTCTGCAAAAATTTACCTATATCATGCATTGTTGTATCTTGAACCAAAACATGGGTTGCTTGCGAGTACATTCAAAGTACTCATTGTCTTGCCACTGGTTATTTTATTGGCCAGGCATGAAAGACAAGATATATTGAAGAGTTCTTTGGTGACGATCGTGTGAGCTAGGACGCTTCCCAGTCAGAATGCCTGTAGGGTTAAGGCAGATGGCATGGGTCCAAGTTATCGATGAAGATTTCTGCTGCGATGTTATACTCAAGACTTGACCATAATGGTCCTACTTGTGTAATACGGTTTGTATGGATGTAAGACTCTTGTTATTCAGCTTCTATGTGTTCAGTGAGCATTGATCTCTGGGATCACTGTACACGTGCATTCGGTGATCACGACTTATGACTCGGGGTCCCCACACGATGGTGCTAATGTCGACGAGGAGGCATCCTGCTTGGCAGCCCACGAGCTTCGCGGGGTGGGGGCAGAGGATTGCACCGCACCCACGGCTGGCGACGCCAGCAAGCCCCACGCGGCGACTTCCGGGGGCAGCCCGCGTGGGCCCTTCAGGAGAAACGATGGCAACAACAGCGCCTTGTGAAGCGAGAGGGAGACCACAGGTTCCACCCTAACGAATAAGCCCCTACGATCCCATCTTTGTTCTCTGCTCTGTGTCCTGCACCCCGTGAGGTCCGGGCTAAGCTTGTGCTCTCGCAGGGGGTCTGAGAGGGCGGCCAAGAGGGAGAAGGAGGACATGGCAGAGGAGAAGGCCCCCAACCCAGGAGTAGCCACGCCGCTCGCGCCTTCCTTGCAGCCGCCTGCACGGACACAGAGGGGGAGGTTGTCACTCTAGTGGGGCCATGGCGAGCCCTGAGCACACGGCAACACACTACAAGAAATACGTCAACTTGTGACCATCACTGTTGGTCATTGAATGGTCATTGTTTTCCATTTGTGACCTTTTTGTGATCAAAAGCTGGCCCTCGTAAACTGGTCAATTAATGACCTTTCTTCTGGAATGGACGTAGACATTTATAACCAAAAAAAGGTTGTACATTCAACGACCAATTATTTTGGTCACTAGCAATTCGCCCACACCACATCAGATCCACCGTGGTAAGCTGACGTGGCAGAATTACGACCAAATGAAAAGGTCGTAAAATAGAATCAACCTGGTCCATTTCGGCCGTCTACATGGGCCAAGCCCAATAATTCAACCCATTTAATGTTTTTTCTATTTATTTTACTTATCTACATGGGCCTGGCCCAATAATTTGGCATTTTATTTTCTAGGATGGAGCCTTTTCTGATCAAATTTTCTATAGTCCACTATTGTTTTGGGCCATAGCTTTTTAGTCTAGTTCTAATTTGGGCCTTGGCCTTTTTATTTTCTGGGATGCAGCCTTTTACAAACTTTTTTTACGGTCAACTCTTTTTTTAGGCTGAAGCCTTTTTAGTCTAATTCTTGTTTGGGCCTCGGCCTTTTTAGAGCCGAGGTTCATATTTTGTATAACTTCAGAAAATGCATAACAATAAACAGCAAGATCCACATAACTTCAAACAGCCTTCAAACTTCACAGAAAATAAAGTGCTCCCAGGTACAAGTGCTCCTAGGTTCAAATAGCAAGATCCCAGGTTCACAAGTGCAATACACTACCAGGTTCACAAGTGCAAAATACTACCAGGTTCACAAGTGCAAAATGCAACAAACTGCATAACTTCACGACCTAGTACGACATAACTTCACAGGTTCAAAGACAAACTGCACAGCCATCAAACTACCTTAGCTCTAAAGAGAGCCATCAAGTGGGCTAACTTCTCATCCTGCTCTTGAGACTTCTTGCGCAGCAGCTCAAGTTCCTTGTCGTGTGTAGCTTCGGCTTCTTCCGCCTTCATCTTGATTGCCACCAATTCTTCTTGCATCACTTCTGCTTGAAGCTCCGACCTTTCCAGCTTTTGCTCAAGATCACGAACATGAACGGCCACATAAGTAGTTGCTTTGCCGGGGTTGTTCCTAGATGGCAGGAGCCCAACATTCCTGAGGAATGTGCTTTGCTTGACTTTGGTCTTGAGCACTTCGTCAACAATTTCAGCAGCAGACTTTGGCTCTTCATCTTCTGGTACCGACACGTCCTTCATTTTTCCATCTCAAGCTAGCATATGGAGGAAAATAATAGGCATTAGTGGCAGATCTATTTCACATTTTGCAAACCAAACCAAGCAAGAGAAACCAAACCAGCACACGAAATGGATTATTCGAAGTAACCAAACCAGCACACAAAATCTATACATAGATATTTTACTCAAACTCAAACAGAAGAATATGATGACTAGTAACTTGACAGCATTATTTCAATCTGCACATAGATATTACCAATAACAGATTCATTATAGCAAGTGTACACAATTATGTGATCTAGAGACATGCAATTGGAACAATATGATTGCTTCATTAAACCCAGAATGGTGGTTCTATATAAGTGTCACAGCCCTAGAACTTGCTTGTAACTAGTGGCATTGCATCCATGCATCATGTTTAATTTTCATGAAATTTGAAATGGGGATTGCCTAAACCCTAGCATTAAAGGAATTCAAATAGGCTCAACCAAAAATATTTTTCGGTAATCCAAATGGCCTTCAAAAATGTTCATCATTTCTGGAAAAATGCTTTAAACCAGAACCAGAGGTGCTGCACATTTTTCATGACATATTTGGTCACTGGATTAATTCATTAAGTATTTGCATTTGGGCATTTAAATGCTATAAAATATTTTAAATGCTCAAATAATCATAAACTTAAATGTTTGCTGTTGGATATTTTCCAAACAGTAGGCCTGAACAAGTTTCATGATTTTTGGGGCAGTATTAGTATTATTAATAAAGCCCTGAAAATTACAGAATAATAGAAAACTGAAATAAATAGAAAAAGGAGAGAGAATCTTACACGGACCTACCGGCCACCAACTGCCGCCCAGCTCACTAGCCCAGCCCACCTGGCGCCTCCTGTCGTCTTCTCCACCGCGCCAGGAGGACGCGGGCGTGTGCCCGACGCACGCGCGGCCACCTCCTGCTTGCCGCTCCCCCCTCGACGCTCTGGACGCCTCCCGCGACGCCACGCACCCCCTGGAACCCCCTCGTTCACTCTCTCGCCCCCATCCCCTCCTCTGGCTCCCTCTCTCTCCCACCGAGCGGAGCTCGTCGCCGCCGCTCGTTGTTGCCGCGACCACCGCCTCCCTCGCTTCCCGACTAGCCCACAAGCTCCGCCACTCCGTCCTCGACCCCCTCACTAAGCCACGCCCCGCCGGAAGCCCGCAGCGTCGCCCTCGAGCTCGTCTTCAACCTTCGGCCGCCGGCAACCTCACCTTCGATTCACCGCCGTCCGGCCTCCCCCGAGCCGCTGAGCTACTCATCGACCCCGCCGTGAGCTCCTCTGCCGAACCCCTCTCTCCCCATGCTCTATTTCCCTCTCTAGCCGTTGATTCCGCCGGAGCCGATTGCTCCTCGCCGCCGGCCATGGCGTAGCTGCCACAACCGCGCATGCTCGCTCGCTTCGAGCACACCACCGCCCTCACCGCACTTTTCAGGAGCGCAAAACGCCACCCCACGCGCCTCGCCGTGCTCCCTAGCGCCGTGTTCGACCTCGGCCGAACTCCGGCGGCCGCCTAGGTCGTCGCCGGCGCCGATTCCGGCCACCCCGACCCCGACTAACTCCACCAAGAGCCTCGGTTCGTCCCCAGCTCCTCCTAGATGCCCTCCGCGGCCCATTTGGTCGCCGGAGTGGCCAAAACCACTCTCGCCGCCGCGTCGCTCGCCCGGCTGAGCTAGACGCCAACCGACTTTGACTTTGACCGGTGGGCCTGGTTGACTCTCTTGAGTCAATGACAGGTGGGGCCCACTGCTAATTATTTAGGATTAGTTTTAATTAATTTTTAGTTAGGCTAATTATGCTGACACGCGGGACCCACCGTCAGGTTTGACCCGGACCATGTCTCGTTGACCACTGAGGTCACACTGACGCCAGGCTGACGCAGTAATACTCTTTTCTGGATTTAATTTAATTCAGGAAATTTCAGAAAATACCCCAAACTTCAAATATTCATAACTTTTAATCTGTAACTCCAAATTAAATAATTTATATATGAAAATGATCAGAAAAATATGAAGAATCTGTTTATGGCACTTTCATGCATGATTGAACAAGTTAACCTCACTGAATAGGATGAATCATGATTAGGGCAATTTATGAAATAACATTTGGAGTTGGAATTTGTTCTTGTTTGAATTCCACTTCAATTAACTTGGCTAGATTTTGCATTAGGTGAATTCAGTACCTTAACATGACATGTCATTCATGTGAATGTGCATTGCATTGATTGTGTTCTTTCTCAGTTGTCGGTGTTTGTCCCCTCTCGGTAGACGATGTTTCAACGATGAGTTCGATGACACCGATGAAGAACTATATTATCTTCAGAAGTGCCAGGCAAGCAAAACCCCCTTGTTCATTCCGATATAATCCCACTCTCTCGCTCCTGCTCTATTTTACTGCATTAGGACAACAACGACTCATGTGTTACTTGCTGCGGTAGCTGAACCCCTTTATCCTTTGCATGACCTGTCATTCCACAGTAATTAGATGAAACCCACTAGCATGAGTAGGAGTTGTTTGAGCCATGTTGTGCCTACTCATTCATGCTTGTTGTCATGCCTGCTATTGCTTAGAGTTGAGTCAGGTCTGATTCATCGGGAATGAATTGGAATGGTTGTGTGAACATGTCCTACTGTGTGTGGGCTAAGTGTGTGAACACGATTTGGTAAAGGTAGCGGTGAGAGGCCATGTAGGAGTACATGGTGGGTTGTCTCATTGCGATGCGTCCTCGAGGCTGAGATCTGTGTTTGTGATCCATGAAACAGTTACTACCACGCATTGAGCCCGAAACCAATGGACCCTCTCGGCTTCTTAACCACTCTTTACCTCTGTCCGGGAGTTGCAAGTAGTTTCTGGTGTTTGTAGCATCTTTGGGGGCCGCATAGCGCTGACCATAGGGGTGGGTTGTGTTGCGGTAGGCACCGTGGCCAGTGTACCGATTCGCCCGTTTGGTGTCTCGGGAACCCTGCACACATTGTTCGGGGCTGTATGGGAAACCTCGGCGGACTCCTGCGGATGGAACCCGAATAGGCGATAAACCTGGACTAGGGACTTGAGTGTTTAGGTAGGCCGTGGCCGACACCCACGTTGGGCTTCCGGCTTGAAGGTTGCCGAGTACATGTCGTGTAAACGGCGGTAAGTGGTGAGCGTGTGTGAAGAAGTACACCCTGCAGGTTAATATGATCTATTCAAATAGCCGTGTCCGCGGAGAAGGACTTCTGGGTTGCCTATATCGGTTAATAGACAAGTGAAAGTGTATACCTAAAATGCAAGATAAGCGTGAGTGCTATGGATGGCGTTCTCGTAGGGAGGCAGGGGCGGGTCCATAGTGGTGTATTGATATGGTGAATATGTGGACTCGTGTGCGCCTCAAAAGAGTTACTTGCGATCGTAGTTCGGGATAGCCACCGAGTTAAAGCTGGCTTGCTGCGGTCAAACTCCACCACCCCTTTTGATAATGATGCATATGTAACTAGTTACGATGTAAGTCTTCTTGAATGCGTTTGTACTCACGTTTGCTTATTTTATGTTTTGCGAGAGAGACTTGGTCTCGCTAGTAGTTCCGCTTGGACTTGACGGATAGCTTGTTACCTCATTTACGATCTTGTGCCCTCGGCGAGATCTGGTAGATAGTCAGGCTTCTCAGCCTTCTTCATTTATAGTTGTCTGTACTCGGACATGTTTAGCTTCCGCTTGTGCTTTGACTTGTATGCTCTGAGTGTTGGGTCATGAGACCCATGTTTGTAATATCTCGCTCCACGGAGCCTAATGAATAAATATTTGAGTCGTAGAGTTATGTTGTGATGCCATGTTGTATCTACGCATATTGAGCATATTGTGTGTATGTTTGAAATGCTTGGTATGTGTGGGATCCGACAAACTAGTTGTTTATCCTTGGCAGCCTCTCATATGGGGAAATGTAGTCTCGTGCTTACGGCGATAGTAGTCCGCTTCTGACCGGTTCACCGAGTCACGCTAGCCCGGCACTCTTGCTTGGACACTTGATCGCGGCATGTGTTTCACTTCGTTCCTATATGTCCGTTCCTTCGGGAAATGTCACGGTGTTATTCGGAGTTCTGCCTAGCACTGCTACAGCCGGGATACCGGAGTCCTGTTAGCCCAGTGCTACAGCCCGGATTTATACGTTGATAACCGACATGCTCGATGTGATTCATGTATGCCTGTCCCCATAGGTTAGCGCCGCTTTGGGTTCACGACTAGCCATGTCGGCTCGGGTTCTTTATCATGTGGATGCTAGCGACCTTTGTCATATCGTGAGCCAAAAAGGCCAAGCGGTCCGGGCCATGGTAAGGCGACACCGTGGGAATACCGTGCGTGAGGCCGCAAAGTGATATGAGGTGTTACCGGCTAGGTCAATGTGATTTGGAACCGGGTCTGACAGCGTTGGTATCGAGCCCCGTTGCTGTGGGATTACCAAGCCAAACTGGTCGAAGTTGTGTCTAGAAATGCTTTAGTTATGTAAGGAATTGATTGTGGGAGGGAACGTAAGGCTCTTTTTACTCCTTATACCTCATGGCCTTACGATGCGAGTCAAC
Source organism: Aegilops bicornis (assembly GCA_021605145.1). Lineage (NCBI taxonomy): Eukaryota > Viridiplantae > Streptophyta > Magnoliopsida > Poales > Poaceae > Aegilops > Aegilops bicornis. The sequence goes on from CM038671.1 coordinate 286,892,324, forward strand.
CTCTTCTCTTCTACGGGGGTTAAGAACTAGGCCTTCTCATCTATCTATCAGGATGACGTGTTACTAATCCACAGACTTTTAAGATTGTTGGTTTTAAGACTCAGTTCAGTTCCTACTACTACTGTATGATAATTGTTGATCTCGAAACCTTGGTATTGTGATGTTGAGTGGTTATGCCACCATTTTTGCAGGATGTCTCAAATCATTTTGAGCATTTACAGCCGTTATGCTGTCCGAGTCATCCCAGGTCTCTAAATAGTCCGATGCATTTGCAAATCCTTTCCTTCCGCTTTCCGATGTCCTTTTGGTCGAATAAGCACACTAATCGATAAGTTGAGGTACTTTGTTGCCTCGGCATTGATGTTGGAGCTATTATTATGACCCTAGTTGTTTAGGAAGTCATCTAGCAATTTAGCAATGCTTTTGTATCCCCAGTGTGATGATTCTGGCCATTATTCTTGAAAGCATCCCGTGATGTTATTAGTTAGTAGGTATTCTATTCATGGGTTCTTGAACCCGAGATTCACCTTACTTCATGTTGATAGTGTTTGCTAGTTCCTCTAGGATATTAGTAACTTTGTGATAGTCCTCGAGGTCCGTGGTATTTCCTTCTTCTGAACTGCTTAAGGCAGAAATTCTTTGAATTAAAAGATCACAATCAGAGTACTCTTGAGGAGTTCTCCATTCATAATTGTGACTCTGCCTTAAGCAGTTATACAGCCCGGGATACCGGAGTCCTGCCTAGCCTGCTACAGCCCGGGACACCGGAGTCCTGTTAGCCCAGTGCTACAGCCCGAATTTATACATTGATGACCGACATGCTCGATGTGATTCATGTATGCCTGTCCCCATAGGTTAGCGCCGCTTTGGGTTCACGACTACCCATGTCGGCCCGGGTTCTTTATCATGTGGATGCTAGCGACACTGTCATATACGTGATCCAAAAGACGCAAACGGTCCCGGGCCATGGTAAGGCGACACCCGTGGGAATACCGTGCGTGAGGCCGCAAAGTGATATGAGGTGTTACCGGCTAGGTCAATGTGATTTGGAACCGGGGTCCTGACAATAAGATGGCTTCCCGACTGAGCCGATCATCAAACTAACATTCAAATCAAATTTGATCATATTATAAAAAAATGCAACAAATAGCTACAACAAGTTATGTTATCTTTGTTGAACTATCTTAGCCTCTAGCAAACAGCATCAAAGCATGGAAGATAGCGTGTGTTCTTGACTGGCTCCGAATAAAACATCATCAAAGCATCAAAGCATCAAACAGCATCAACGCTGGCTGTGAATCAAACAGGGCTGAGGTTTCGAGACAAAACTTTGAACTGGCTAGACAAAGCATGGAGTGACTTACTATAACAGTTTTAACTGGCTCCGAAAACCCGTGCTTCTTGCTGTTGTGGGTGGCCTTGAACAAGTCAATCGCACACAGCTCCTCACCCTTACGCTCTTCTTGCTGAAATGTTTTTCAACAAAATCAAAATGTTATTCAGCAAGAATCAGAAATGTTATTCAACGTGGATCAAATGGTAAGGTCTCTAGAGAAAAGTTCTCACAGTGGAAAATATGTGTGTTGTGTAGTGCCTGGAACTAGTTCTCTGATGGTGCACGACTTTTTCTCGATTCATCTTGTTCGACACACAAGTTTCCTACAAAAAAGCATACTGTTAGCATGATCTAGCACTAGCATATCATGTGCAGAACATAAAGCAGTAAACAAAGCAGAGACAAACCTTGTGTCTTGGGGTAGACCACATCTCCACCAGAGCTTGCCATTCACCATCCATCAGATCTGGCACCAGAAACTTGATGCTGACTTTGTTTGGAGCTACGGTATCAAAATACTTCTTCTCTATCTGATGGCGTTTGTTCTTTGAATTTTTCTGCATAATATCTTTGCACGCGGTCTTCATGGTGTCCGAGTCCGTGTTTATCTCAACATTTTCCTACCAAGACAGCAAACAAGGTAGGAACAATATTAGTGATCATGCATATGTGTAAAAGAAAATAGATAGCACATTAACTACGAAACAAGTAGCTTACAAAAACTTTCCCAGTGTAGTTCCCCAATAGACTAGCATTTCTTTTGTATTGCTTGAAGTGAGGAAGAACCGGTAGGGCTTCTTGCAACATGTCCACACTCAGAAGCAAGCTTTGTTGCCTGTAGAAGCTTCTCTGGACGCTTCATCCCTTCGGCAATTTGGACAGGCACCTTGCTACCAAGCGACTTGGTGATTCTCTCTAGCCCTTTGCCCTTTCTAAGTCTAGTCTTGGTAGTCATTGCATCTGAAAATGAAATGGAACTCATAAATTAGAAGAGAAATCGACAAATGCCGGAATGGTTCTGCTAAACAGGTAAGCATACATGATCATTCTATTTGGAAAATGCACTAGTAAAAGAGACCATTGCAAAGATCAACTTGCGTGATTGAAGCACAAGCTACTGTTCTTCTTCACTGATGACAGCATTCCTGTCAATAGAAGGTGCAACATGGCTAAGGTCTGTGTGGGTAGTTCCTGCTGTCGGCATTCTGGGCAAGGGGGTCCCCAGACATGCCTTCCCGCGGCCCACGGCGTGGCTCCACCAGCGGCCCTATACGCCCATCTTCACTAGCAAACACTCAAGACCCTCGCGAGGGGCCAAGCCTTGCGAGGCGGACGATGCAAGACCTCCTCGGGGGCAGCTTCACCAGGCTGGCTTGCGAGGGGCGGAGAGATCAAGGTAAGGGGAACCTCACGAGGTTCCTATAACGTAAGCCATGACGACCAAGGCCAGGCGGGCGCTAGCGGGCACAGTGTCCTCGTAAGTGCATCTAGTGCCACCCCTAGTAGTTTTGGAGTATTGACGACAAATGTGGTTGAGGGACTAATGCGTTTGTGAGAATTGCAGGATAACGCAGGTAGTGTCCCTCATTGATTCGGTTTACCTACCGGAGACGACCCTAAAAATGTATGAAGACATTGGCGACAATGGTGGTATGTGAAGATATTCACATTGAAGACTATGACATGAGAAGACATTGAGTGAAGACTATGGAGCGCGAAGACTGTGTTGTTTCGTTGTTTCCTTTTCTTCTTTGTTGAGTCATAGGAACCACCGTACTGTTAAGTGGGGTCCAAGTGATCATAGTCAGAATGACTGAAGTGATGCTCAACCCAAATCCTATGTCTTCGAGCGAAGACAATCAGAGCAAAACTTATCCAGAGCTGGATGAGTCAGCTTTGCTTGTAGCCCAAGTAAAGTTGCCGTGTGTGTTTGAAATCTGACCGTTGGAACACGTGTCAGTTCCTTAGTGACCCAGGGTCATTTCGGACATAACAGGTCGGGTTGCCTAGTGGCTATAAATAGCCCACCCCCTACACCATAAATTGGTGGCTGCTTAGAGTTTTGTCGTTTGAGAGCAACCCACCTCGAAGCCTTTGAGAGAGATAAATCCTTGCGAGGACAAAGCCCAAACACCCAGAGCCAAAGAGTGTTAGGCATCACTGAAGTCAATCTGAAAGTGTGACCTGAAGACTTATTACACTTGAGGACTGTGAATCCTCCAGCCGGTTAGGCGTCGCGTTCTGAGCATCCAAGAGTCATTGTGGATTGCCGGTGAACACAGTCTGTGAAGGTTAGGAAGTCTACCTTGAAGACTAACCAGAGTGATTGGGCGAGGACTGTGTGTCCTTAGCTCAAGGGGAATAAGGTGAAGACGCTGGTCTTCTCGAGTTGAATCTCAGCCTCCCTAACTGGATGTACAGCTTGTCACAAAGAATCGAACTGGTCCAACAAATCCTGTGTCTTTAACAAGTGACTGGTTCTATGTTCTCCCTTCCTTTACTTAGAGTTTGTCTTCGTGAAGTCATTGCTTATATGTCTTATCTGTTTGACTTCATTGATTGACTACTATCGTTGTTTGGCTTCATACTATCTTCCATCCTGATCCTTACTACCTTGCTGCTATTAGTCTTTGTACGTTTACATTATTGCATACTTGACTATGGCTTGCTTGTTGTAGTTTATCTTCCGCTGCATATCAATTAGGTCATTCCTATTGTTTGTCTTCGAAACATCCGTGTTGTGAAGACTTTCCTAAATATCGAATATTCACCCCCCCCCTCTAGTCGACAACTAGCACTTTCAATTGGTATCAGAGCAAGGTACTCCCTTGTTCTGTGTGATTCGGTTTAACCACCTGGAGTTTTAGCCATGTCGACCGCAGGGATAATCAAAGTCTCCGCTGCTTGCCCGTGTTCGATGGGCGGACTATCCCTCTTTGGAAGAATAAGATGCGCATGCATCTTGAAGCCATTGATGTCGACCTACGGTATGCCGTCAAGAACGGCGTTCCTAAATCTGGTGAAGGTGTCACCTGGCGATGTCAAGAAGTTCATTCAACCGGACTCCACCGCAAAGAACATCGTTCGTGGTCATCGACCAAAGGACGAGATAGGCCGCGTGAGTGCTCCTGGAAAGCGTCGAAGCTAGTCCGGACCTGGCTATCCAAGGTCAACGAAGGCGTCTCAACCCGGAGAGATCAAAGGATCGGTGTTCTTCGCAACCTCTTCAACTGCTTCAAGAGAAAGCGACAATGAAAATGTCCAGCTCACGTTTGATCACCTCACCGACATCACAAATGAGCTTCATGCTCTCGGCACCACCGAGGTCACCAAGCATGAAATCGTCAAGACACTCTGAGATCACTTGACAGCTCTTTTGACACCCTTGCCCTCATGATACAAGAACGTCGACTTCAAGACACTCGATCCGTCTGATATACTTGAGAGGCTCAACACACATGAGTTCCAAATTTTCCGAGAAAAGATATATCTATGGTCCCAACTATGGCCGAACTTCGCGCTTTGAAGGCAAAAGTTGTTTCCTCATCTCAAGAAGAATCATTGCGGTTACGATGATCCCGAAGACATTGGAAAGGAACTTGCTATGCTTGTGAAGAAGTTCCAAGTTCACTAGGAAGAAAGGCTTGAGAAAGTCTTCACGATCCAGCTCAAGAAATGATGAAGCTTCCACTCATGACTACAAGAAGAGAACTGTCACAAGTGCAAGAAAAGCTGGACACTATATCTCCGGAAGGCCCACAGTGGGACAATGAGAAGAAGAAGAAGAAGAGCAAGGAATATGATTCTGATGACAAGAAGAAGAAGAAATCTTCAAATTCTTCTTCCAAGTCCTCATCAAAGTCTTCATCGCATAAGAAGAGCTCATCTGGCAAGGCTCGTGCTTTTGTTGGCAAGGAAATGGATTCAGAGGAGGAGTCGCCTTACGAGGAGGTGGAGGTGGAGTCCGAAGAGGAGTCCGACCAGGCGTTGCGTCGGCTTTAGCCACAGCCTATGTTGCCAAGTCCATCTTCAACATCAAGACAATGACTTCTACACCAACGTCAAGCCGGCGATGACAAGGACGACCCTGCTCCCCACCTATCGCTTCATGGCACGCGGTGCCAAGGTAAAATCACGTGATGCTTACTTTCAAACATCAAGTGAAGATGACTCGATTGTGAATCCAAACCCAGCTACAAAACACTTGCTAAAATTGCAACCGAACCACAAAGAGCTATGGAACATACTCAAAAACTGTTAGACAAAAGCGATGACCTGTTGGACGCGGAAATGACACGTTCACAGTCCTTAGTTGAAGACATTAAAAATCTTCATGCTAAGTACAATGAACTTGAAAGTCGTCATGAAACGCTCTCAACTACTCATGAAAAGCTCTCCTATGATTATCTTCATAGGAAGCAAGAGCTTGAGAAATTGAGAGCGGTTCATGAAGATCTTCAAAAGGAGAATGAGTCACTTCGCGCTCAACAGATCAGTTCCTCTCAGGATGGATTTGAACCACCATGTCTAAAATGTCTTGAGCGTGATATCACTACCTCTGTTGCTGAATGTTCAACTGCCATCGTTGCATTGTCTTCAAGTACTAATGTGGTAACTAACCCCTCTATGAAGGATACCACTTGCTATTGTCGATGAAAATGCTAGGTTGAAGACATTGCTTGAAACAGGGATGTATAAAAAGTCCGAAAGGGCATCGAGACACTTTGCGATGTCCTTAAAAGCGGATTCTGAACCGAAACCCTAGGAAAGAGGGTGTTGGGTTCGAGAGGAAAATGAATGTTGATGGTTCCTCTGGAAGCTTTGAGCGGTATCCCAAAACCACATGGGTTGCTGCAAAGGGACCTTCAAAGGATCCATCCACCTTATCTGGCTTTACACATGCTAACCCTATTATCATTGATAAATCCTTTGATGCAAACTATAAGCTGTTCAAGAATCAGAATGGTGAAGTGTTTGCCGTGTATATTGGTACTAAGCTGCAGGAATGGACCACCTATGAAGAAGATCTGGGTTCCCAAAAGCTGTCTTGAGAATCTTCCAGTGAATGTCATCATGACACCACCTGGGAAGAAGACAAACCCCAGAACTAAGGCGTCATATGGTCCAAAGGCTTCATACAGACAGAGGACTCACCTAAGTCACCCTAACGCCAATGTTTTGCAGGGAAACCATACTCAAATTTATGAATATGAGCGTGTGTCTCCAAACCGCTATGTTCATAGAACTAAGAACTTTTCTGCTTATTCATATGAGTATCATTCATCTCCTGCAAGGCTATTTGCTAGGGCTCCAAAGCCGAAATTCTCAGATGCTGCACTTAGACTCATTGCTTCTAAGCCACCCTCAAGATGTGGGTGGTTAAGAAGAATTAACTCTCTTTGCAGGAAAGGGTCTCCACCGAAAATCAAAGGCGTCGATGCTATTCTTTGGGACCTAAAACATCTTGTAGGGCACAAGATCAAATGCCCAAATGGTCTCACTATGTATTTTGTTCCTGAATCGTTTGCCATTCATCCTATCAGTCCTAATCTTGATTTAAGCTTCAATAATCCACTTGCCCGTCAAATATTTATGCTTCACAATGCTCTTGGTGAAGCCTATCCCCCTAACTGTACTGTAGGGTATGACACCTCATGCTTCAGAATGGATTATGGACAGTGGATGCACTAATCATATGACTGGTGATCGAAGTCTTCTCATGGACTCAAACTTACGTCCATCAGACAAGAGTCACATCACATTTCTTGACCTTTGGTAAAAGCAAGGTATTGGGTCTAGGTAGAGTTGCAATCTCAAAGGAGCAACACATGGATAAAGTGATGCTTGTTGAATCCCTTGGTTTCAACTTGATGTTTGTCTCAATGGTTTGTGACTTGAACATGATTGTGATATTCGGAAAATATCGTTGCCTTGTACTAATGGAATCTGACAAGTCTTTAGTCTTTGAAGGGTATAGGAAAGATGATCTATACATGGTAGATTTCTCAGCAGGTCCACAACTTGCCGTATGTCTTCTTGCAAAAGCTTCAGAATGCTGGCTCTGGCATCGGAGGCTGGGGCATGCTGGCATGAGGAACTTACACACACTCGCCAAGAAGAAGCATGTCATAGGCATCGAAGGTGTCAAGTTTAAGAAGGATCATCTGTGTGGTGCCTGCGAAGCTGGAAAGATGACTAGGGCAAAGCACCCCTCGAAGACAATCATGACAACATCTCAACCCTTCGAGCTGTTACACATGGATTTGTTTGGCCCTACTCACTACTCTACCCTCACAACAACTGCCTGTCTCTATGGCTTCGTCATTGTTGATGACTACTCAAGATACACATGGGTGCACATAATTCTCTACAAGACTGAAGTGCAAGATGTCTTCAGACGCTTCGCCAATCGAGCAATGAACAATTATGGCGTCAAGATCAAGCATATCAGAAGTGATAACGGCACTGAATTCAAGAACACCGGACTTGATCTTTATCTGGATACCATGGGAATCACCCATGAGTTCTCTGCTCCATACACACCTCAGCAAAATGGCATCATGGAGCGTAAAACAGAACCCTCATTGAGATGGCTCGAACAATGCTCGATGAGTACAAGACACCAAGAAAGTTCTGGCCTGAAGCTATTGATACAGCTTGTCATGTCATCAACCATGTTTATATCCATAAGCTTCTGAACAAAACATCCTATGAGCTCCTTCTTCGCAAGAAGCCAAATGTCGCCTACTTGAGTATTTGGGGCTAAGTCTTTGGATCAAGGATCCCCATCACAAGTCAAAATTTGGACCCAAAGCTCATGAAGGCTTCATGCTCGGTTATGGAAAGGACTCGCACTCCTACAGAGTCTTCAACCTCTATCTCTACAAAATCGTCAAAACTGTGGACGTGTGATTTGATGAAACCAATGGTTCACAAAGAGAGTTCCTGCCAAGCACACTAGACGAAGCTCAGCCCAGCGAATCTATCAAGCTGATGGGAACTGGTGAAATCATGCCTTCTGAAGCACAGCCTGAAGAGGAACTTATCATTTCTGCACCTAACCAACCTAAAGACAATCCTCAACCTGAAGACAATCCTCCCAATGATGACAATGATCAGCATGAGCAAAGTCTTCGGCCCGCTCATCCTCGAAGTTCCAAATGAAGTATGATTGAGAAGATAATTGATAGCATCAATGCACTGGTGCCTTACTCGCTCAAGAGCAACATAGCTAGCAAATTTCTGTGGGCACTTTTCTTTTGTGTCAATATCAGAACCCAAGAAAGTTGCTGAAGCCTTTATGGAACCAGAATGGATACACGCTATGCAAGAAGAACTTCAATAGTTCAAGTTGAATAATGTTTGGGAACTTGTCAAGCGTCCTGACCCTCGCAAGCATAACATTATTGGCACCAAATGGATATATCGAAACAAGCAAGATGAGCATGGTCAAGTCGTCAGAAACAAAGCACGACTTGTGGCTCAAGGATATACTCAAGTTGAAGGAATTGACTTTGATGAAACATTTGCTCCTGTAGCTAGGCTTGAAGCCATTCGCATACTACTAGCCTATGCTAACCACCACAACATCTTGCTATATCAAATGGATGTGAAGAGTGCATTTCTCAACGGCAAGATTGAAGAAGAAGTATATGTCGCTCAACCACCGGCTTTGAAGATCCAAAACATCCCGATATGGTGTACAAGCTAAATAAAGCAATCATATGGCCTCAAACAAGCTCCTCGCTTTGGTATGATACAATCAAAGACTTCAAGAGTAAAGGCTTCAAACCTGGATCCCTTGATCCCACACTCTTCACGAAGACATATGATGGTGAACTGTTTGTATGCCAAATATATGTGGATGACATTATCTTCTACCGCACCAACCGTAATTATAGTGATGAGTTTGGATACATGATGCAAGAACAATATCAGATGTCCATGATGGGAGAGCTCAAGTTCTTCCTTGGTCTTCAAATTCACAAGAAAGGAATGGCATCTTTATATCTCAAGAAAAATACCTCCAAGATTGTTTGAAGAAGTTTGGAATGCAAGAGTGCAAAGGATACACGACGCCAATGACAGCCAAACACCATCTAGGTCCCGACGACAATGGTAAAGAGTTCGATCAAAAGGTATACCGCTCCATGATTGGTTCCTTACTTTACCTATGTGCATCTAGGCCAGATATTATGCTTAGTGTTTGCATGTGTGCTCGATTCCAAGCGGCACCAAAGGAATCGCATCACTTAGCTGTGAAGCGAATTCTTCGATATTTGGCTCACACCCCAACACTCGGATTATGGTATCCAAAGGGCTCAAAATTTGATTTGGTTGGATTTTCGGATGTTGATTATGCGGTGACAAGGTGGATCGCAAGTCTACATCAGGCACATGTCACTTTCTCGACGATCACTTGTCCGTTGGTCTTCAAAGAAGCGTAACTGTGTATCACTCTCAACCGCTGAATCTGAATACATTGTCACCGGATCTTGCTGTGCTCAACTTCTATGGATGAAGCAAACTCTCAAGGACTATGGCATCAATCTGACACAAGTACCTCTCTTCTGCGACAACGAAAGCGCCATCAAGATTGCCAACAATCCAGTCCAGCACTCGAAGACAAAGCACATTGAAATTCGTCATCATTTTCTCAGGTATCATGTCATGAAGAAAGATATTGACATCATTCACGTCAACACTGCAGAGCAACTGGCAGATATCTTCACAAAGCCCTTGGATGAGAAAAGGTTTTGCAAGTTACGGTGTGAGCTAAATATCTTGGAATCCTCAAATGTCCTGTGATCAAGCACACATCCTAACACTTATGCATGTTGAGGACTTAGATGTGCAACACACGAAGTAACGTATGTCTTCAGTCTAATGAAGACTTACATTCTGAGTGTGAATACATTAACGTGGAATTTGACTTCGGAGCGCCACGATAATTGTGCGCCGTGTCTGGGTCTAATACTTCCTATACGGTGGGTAACGCCACCACCAAATTTCTTTGTTTGCAGTGTTTCACTCATGGCGTTATTTCTGCAATATCTTCGCATTTGATTTGTCTTCAACTTCAACTTATCTTCATGATTTTCTTCACTATGTTGATTTGGTTGTTGTCGATATATATATATATATATATATATATATAAATATATATATAATATATATATATATATATATATATATATATTGTTCTGTCCTCTACATCATTCACTTATAGCTATGTCTTCAAGTTGAATCTTTTGAACTAAGTGAATGTGATCAGACCCTAATCTCTCTATGCTTTCTATCTCAAACTCTATCTGTCCAAATCATATGCATTCTATTGAAAGCATCAAATGTCTTCTCTGCATCCTTGTCGCCAGAAGACACGAGACAAACTTTAAGTCTGTTTTAAATGATTCATCCTTCATCGTTGAAATCCGGAGAAGCCGGAACGACCATCCGACAAACCTGGCGGCGTGGGAACGTGGAACAACTCGTAGTATGTTGCATGCTTGCCACGTGCCCCTCGAATGTGAACCGCCAGGCACTCACAGAATTGCGCTGTGTCAGCACACCTCGTTATAAATACATGTCCCCTGCGGTCAAGAAAATCTTCTTCCACCTCTCAACCTTGTCAAAACCCTAGCGCCACCGCTAGCTCTCGACGACGCCGGCGATGAAGCGCTTAGCTGCCGCGACTTCTCCGACGCCGTCCTCACGCCAGCCGCGAACATCTTCATCTCCGCCGCCGCCGTAGGTGTCCTCCGTCGCCAAGTTAAGGCACGGTGGATTGAACTGCTCGGCCTCCTTTCTTCCTGTCTAGCAGTTCTTCGAGTGATAAATATAACTCTATTTTTACCATGTTTTTGATCTTCAAGATTCATCCTACTTGCCAAAATTGGTTTCTGCCCATACTATGTTAGATCTATTCTATACGCATCTCAGATTACCTAGTATATTCACTTAAGCTTCACAACTAGTTAGATTCCTCACTTGTACTTATTCACGGATTCGCATAAATCTGGAACCAACTCTCGGTGATAAGTGAATGTCTTCGCATCATGAGGTCAATGTCTTCAAACCGAGTTATCTTGAAATATTCGAGAATGCATATGACCTCTTCCCCTTCCTCGCATCTCTAATGCTGTCACAGTACATGTCCGTGGGAGAATCCCTTGGTTCTCATAGTCTGCATTCGCTTGCAGAATTCTTACAAAGATCAAACTAACTCTCCCGAAGCCGCCTCGTCATTCAAAGAACGCAAGCCTTTGAAGCCTTTGAACGTGAAGCCATTCAGTTCGAAGCTCATGGCTGCTTGAATAAATCGATCGACAAAGGGCGAGAAAGCATCGTGAGGGAACCTCAAAAGATCTGCCTGATGACCTCGCAGAGCTGTACAAGACAGATCCCGAAGAGACTTACAATCAGCGCAAGACGCGAATCAATGGATTCGACGATATTGGGCTGAACATTGGTTCAAGTACAATTTTGTCACACGGGAATATGCCGAGAAGAATGCTATCAGATGCCCTTGGGGTGATATTCTCTTTCGAGGCCTTCCACCCAAGAACATGGCTGAAGCTATTGCACAAGGTTTCTATCCTTGTATGGTCCGTGGACCTCAGCCTGAGAATGCCGACCCAACGTCTTTGCTCTGGTGTCGTGACGATAATCTCTTCAAGCGCAACTTCCAGCACGCAAAGGCTTCTGCAAAGGAAAACAAGAAGTCATTGGGATTAGACTTCAACCCTGGTCCCTCTTCTCCCGGTGCTGACGGCTCACGTGACGCTGAACCCAATGTCATCGGTCCCTTTTCAAACCTTGATGGCCTCATCACTTACATCTTGGTCCAAGGTGCCAAAGTGGATCACTCTGATGACGATGCTGATTCTGATGAAGCCCCAGCTCCTGCTCCAAAGCTGCCGAAGCAAAAGAAAGTCAAGGCTTCAAAGTCAGCTGCTCCTCCAAAAGCTTCACGTGTGAAGCCACTGGCTACTGCACCTCCTGAAGCCAGTGTGCAGTCTGAAGATCAATCCCGCATCTCCAAGAAGATGGAGAAGAGAAAGAAAACTGTCAAGAATAATGAACTGACACTGACTCTGTCGGTGTACTAGAGTAGGGGTACCCTAGTATCCCGTACTCGTGCACGGACAGTTGCAGCACCCCGCGGCAAGGTTTGCCTCGTCACCGCGTAGATCCTCCGTGGCACCTAAGTAGCCAATCAAGAAAAAAGTATATGATTATGGAGACAAGGCCCCGGCAAGTGGAGCTTGTCAGGAAGGCCACTCCAGGCATGCAGAAGACAAGGCCCCGCAAGAGGAGCTTGCCGAAGGCTCGGCGCGACAAGCCTCCGGGCGCGACAATTATTCGGCAGCGGCAAGTCGCTTGCCGTGGCATGCAACTTCTCTCCAACTCCGCTCCAGCTCATCCAGCTACGTGTCGCCATGGGACCGTTCCATGGGCGCGTGTCGATAGGCTGTGCAGCCAGCGGAGGAAACAGCGATAAGCGGCGTGACAAGCTTGCCATCGTGGCGGCGGGGCGCACTGACGGTCTCTGCAGTAATCGCTTTGGGCGACAGATGGGCATTTATTGCTTTTGTCCCTTGCCGCCGAGTTAGGTATTTTGCACTTGTACCACTGTTCAAGTAGGTGTACCAACTCCTGTTTTTACATTTGTACCCTCATCTATGTTGCCACCTGTCGGAGACCCCTTGAGCATATAAAAGGAGGCCCATGTGCAACGTAGAAAGGGTTCGGCTGGTTCGGTTCATCCGACTCACTCGAGACCAGAGACACTCACGCTAGGTTTTGTAGCTCTCATTGCTCCCAAGCAAGAACACAATACATCAAACAAGCAGCTGTAGGAGTTTTATCTCTCCGGAGAGCTCCGAAGCTGGGTAAACTGCTCGTGTGCCTCGCCTCGATCCGCTCTTCAGGCGATCTCCGCCCCCGAACCACAAGGGGCCTGCTCCGCCGCCCCATAGGTGTCCGTGGTGCGATCAACCTCCCCGACATCTTTGGCGCGCGCTGTAGGGAGCGTCGAGGCCGTGTGAATCAGATCCGGCGTTCACACGAGCAGCGTCATCAACATCTTCCTCAACATGCCACCGAAGAAGAAGGCTTGGCGGCAGCAGAGCCGTCTGCGTCGTACCCACCCTCACCGCAGCAAGCGGGTGGTGGGGCGACGGCTGGCGGAGGAACGGGCGCCGACGAAGGTGTTCGCGACGTCGCCAAGTCCAAGGACAAGGCCCCGCAAACCTCGGCGTCACAAGATCCCCGCGCCCATCTCAGAGACGCGGGACCAACAACGCCATGGCGTTCATAACGCCCATATGTTCATTGATCGAGACCCTCAAGACCAGCATGCACGCCAACATGCCGGGCACGAGTGAGATACGATCGCCCGGACGGGTGCTGCTCCTTCTAACGTAGTTAGAAGTCCGGCGTGTCCCGCTCCTCGCACCGTTCTCCAATGCCACCCACTACTCCAGCAGAAGCTGGCGAGAGCTCACCGCTCCTCGACTACCCTCCAACGGCCGACAAGGTCGACGAGTGGAGGGCCACTATCGAGCCTCATCGGCTTTGCCAACGGCGACGCTCCACGGCAACTAACGCCATCATTGCCGCGGGCGAGACGACAAGGCACGAGCCGGTGGCGGCAGACTGTCGGAGGTACAACCACCGTGCACTCTCCGCCACGAAGGCCAAGATCGCCGACTCACCGGATCCACCTCGACAGCGACTCCACCGTGTCATCGGATCCGCGAGCTCACCGCGATCAGCGCCAAGTTCTTCATGAGCGACAACAAGAGGACGCTCGAACTTCGCATCGGCGCTGAAGAGAAGCGCGACGTCGATCCGACAAAGCGCCTGGGCCTTCTGTTGACATGCGCGCGCCCGGAGGAGCCAGCGACTTGCCGTCTGTGGTAGGTTGCCCTGCGTTCACTCGTGAGCTGCGGCAAGTCCAGATGGCGCAGCCAAAAACTTCAAACCAGACGCGTTGCGGAGAAGTATGGTGGCGGGGCGCACCCGTCAGAGTTCCTCAAAGATCTACACCATCGCGGTGCAGGCTGCGGGGGACAGAGGCGACAAGATCCTCGCCAACTACTTCCCGCCGTGCTCAAGCTTCAACGTCAGATCTTGGCTCATGCACTTGCCGGACAGCTCCATATCCTCTTGGGCAGATCTGTGCCATCAGTTTGTTGGCGCCTTCACGGTGGCCACAAGCCTCATGGCCAAGAGTGTGACCTTCATCTGCTTCGCCCGGAAGGAAGGAGAGTCCCTGCGCAAGTTCATTCGAGAGATTCAGCCGTGTGCACTACAACATCGAGACGTCCACCCCGCCACGGTGATCAGCGCATTTCACCGTAATGTGCGGAACCGCAGAGATGAGGGAGGAGATGGCGATGTGCAAAGTCAAGGACGTCGATGAGCTGTACGCCTTGGCCGACAAGTGTGCACGCTACCGAGGAAGGGAGGAGACTCGGGGAGAGAATGCGAAGCGAGATCGACAAGGAGGACACCGCCCGCAAAGAAGGGCCGGCGAGGAAACAGGAAGAAGAATGGCAGAGAAGTGCTAGCTGTCGAGAAGTCCGGCAACGAAGGTGGCGACAAGAACGCCAAGGCTGGTGGCTCCGGCAATGAGGTTGCCGCTGACTCGAACCACCAGTCGGTGGCGGCCGCCGACAAGCGGGACAGCTCCGGCAAGCGATCTTGCAAGATCCATCGCACCAAGGGCCACGACCTCCAGAGCTGCAAGAAGGTCGAGCAGCTTGTCGAATGCCAGCAGAGCTGAGTACGGCGGCGCGACAAGGAGAAGGCCCAGAAGGTGCCGGGGAGCAACCAAGAAACGTCCGGCCGGGGAGGACGCCATGGCAAGGCCAAGCAGCGGCAAGGAGATCGACCTCCACGCGCCGCGACAAGGATGAAGATGATGACGACGACGAAGATATGGAAGACGACGGCGCCCGATGAGCAGGAGTTTGAAAGCCACAGAGGTTCTCTCGTTGGCCGGAGGTGCTTCTCGCATACCTCCCACCGCCAACTCAAGAAATGGATGCGGAGGTCAATGCGGCGGAACCATCCGTGAAGTCACGCAGGCCTCTCAAGTGGTCCAGACGCCTATCATTTTTTATATTGAGGACCACCCCGATCGCATAACAGCGGTCGGGTGCTTGCCGATGTTGGTCTCACCAACCATCCGCAACCTCAAGGTCACAAAATGTTAGTTGACGGCGGGCCGGCTTGAATCGATCTCCTCCGCGGTGCTCCGAAGCTTCAAATCCACGGCAATGAGCTCGAAGAGACTGGCACTTTCAAGGAATCAATCCAGGAAGGAGCAAGCCGAATGGGAAGATTATGTTGTTGGTGACATTTGGCGTGAGCTGAACTTTAGGATCGAGAGGGTCACATTCGACGTTGCCGATTTCCCATTGCCTTACAATGGGATACTTGGCCGTCCAGCACTCGCCAAGTTCATGGCAGCCTCTCACTACGCCTACAACCTACTCAAGATGCCAGGCCCGATAAGCGTCATCTCTATCCATGGCGACAAGAAGGATGCCCTTATCTGTGCCGACAAGATCTACCGGGATGCAGCAGCCGCGACAGATTGCCAAACACTTGCCGCTGAAGCTCGCGAGGGGAAGAAGACGAAGTCCAAGTCCGGCAAGGACTCTGATACTCACTCCGGCAAGCGCACCTCTTCGGAGTGCTCGCTACCGTCGAGGACGCACCATCGAGCTCCACCGGCAAGTGCAAGAAGATGGTAGCTCCGCCAAAGACCAAGAAGGTGCCCGCCAAGGAGGACGGCACTGGTGGTACCTTTACCATCAGTGCCTCTCTCGACTCCCTAGATAGGAAGGCGCGCTCGTTGCTTTCCTGCGGCGAATGTCGGCGTGTTTGCATGGCAACCGTCGACATCCCGGTGTTCCTGTGGAAGTGATTGAGCACCGCCGGCCGTTTGTCCTCATCTTGCGGCCCGTCAAGCAAAAAGTCGGGAAGCAAGCGGTGGGCGCCAAGAATTCATAGCGAAGAGATCAAGAACCGGAAGCAGCGAGGCCTTGTCGAGGAGTGCTCCATCCTACGTGGTTGGCCAATCATGTAGTCGTATGCGCAGGCTAATGGAAAATGGAGACTTTGTATTGACTTCACGGATGTTAATAAAGCTTGTCCCAAAGATCCATTTCCCTTGCCGTGCATTGACCAGATTGTTGACTCCACGGCTGGATGTGATTTGCTTTGCTTTCTTGATGCATACTCGAGATACCATCGGATCTTCATGGCTGAAGAAGATGAGGAGAAGACCGCGTTCATTACACCATGTGGCACATCTTTGTTTCATACGGATGCCTTTCGGTTTGAAGAATCTGCTGGTTCAACATTTGCAAGGGTAGTCCATGGCGGCTTTTGAGCCGCAAATGCACGTAAATGTAGAAGCCTACATGGATGACATAGTGGTCAAAAGCAAGGACAAAGCAACTCTGGTTCAAGATTTGGACGAGACCTTTGCAAATCTGCGCAAGATCAACCTCAAGCTCAACCCCGAGAAGTGCGTGTTTGGAGTCCCTTCCGGCAAGCTTCTCGGGTTCTTCGTGTCTCAACGAGGGATTGAAGCTAATCCCAACAAGATCAAGGCCATTGAGCAAATTGAAGCACCAAAGCGCATCAAGGATGTACGAAGACTTGCCGGTTGCGTGGCTGCTCTCAGCAGGTTTATTTCTAGGTTCTGCTGGCGCCACGCCATTTTTCAAAATTTTGAAAAAGGCAGGTCCAATGAAATGGACTCCCGAAGCGGAGGCTGCTGCAAGACTTGAACAGATACCTGACCTCCACTACAACACTTGTCGAACCTAGGCCACAAGAGAAGTTGCTGCTATATATAGCGGCAACCAATCAAGTGGTTAGTGCTGCGTTAGTAGCGGAGAGGGAGGCTGATGACGAGCCAGCAACCACGGCAAGCACATCTAGCGACAAGCAGGGGGCTTCGCCGACAAGCTATGGTCCCGACAAGGATGAATCCGCGCAGACACATGAACAGATGCAGAAAAGGATGGTGCAGCGCCCAGTCTACTTTGTCAGTTCCCTCCTGCAGGGGGCTAGGTCGAGGTACTCTGGTGTGCAGAAATTGCTTTTCGGCCTCCTCATGGCCTCGAGAAAGCTGCGCCATTACTTCCAAGCACATGAGATCACGGTTGTCACTCGCTTTCCGCTGAAGAGGATACTTTGCGAGAATCCGAAGCGGCAGGCGGGATTGTCGAGTGGGCATTGGAACTATCAAGCTTTGGTCTCAAGTTTGAAAGCACATCAACTATCCAGCGAGCGTTGGCGAAATTCATAGCGTAATGGACGCCAACACCGGATGAAGAGATTCCGGAGCGAGCATTCCCGTCAAAGAAGCAAGCAAAGAGTGGCTGATGTACTTTGATGGTGCCTTCGCTGCAAGGCGCCGGTGCGGCGTCTTGCTTATCGCTCCCACCGGAGAGCACCTCAATCACGTAGTCCAGATGCACTTTCCCAAGGAGCAAGCGACAAACAATACTGCAGAGTATGAAGGTTTGCTTGCCGGTCTCAGGATCGCAGTGGACCTTGGGATCAAAAAGCTTATTGTCAGGGGTGACTCGCAACTCGTCGTCCGCCAAGTGAACAAAGATTACCAGAGTCCGTTGATGGAAGCCTACGTCGATGAAGTGAGGAAGCTGGAAGAGCACTTTGACGGCCTGCAAATGGAACATGTTCCAAGAGCTCAGAATGATATTGCTGACGGCCTATCAAAGTGCGCCGCACTTAAGTTGCACTGTGGAACCAGGGATTTTCGTGCTCAAGCCGACTCGACCAACCGTAACACCATCAACTGGACAAAGCAAGAAGAGGAAGTTGACCTCTGGTGACTACTTTCCGTGAGCTTCGAAGCCGTCGCTGCAAAGGTCCCCAAGGTCGACACCAACAATGCTGAGGGGCAGTCTGCTCCGACAAGCCTCATGGTTTGTTTCGTTCAAGCATACGCTCCCGACGAGTCTTGCTCCGGCAAGCTTGTCGGGGAGCATCTAGCTCCGGCAGGGCCGCAGGTTCTTGCCGTGGAAGCTGATGTTCCCGCAGCAACAGATGTGCCTTTAGTCCTTGTTGTCCAGCCGCAAGCTCCAGCATGGGCGCAGCAGATTGTCCATTTCCTTCAGACAGGAGAACTTCCAAGAGCAAGAAGAAGCGGAAAGAGTAGCCCGGCGGTCAAGTATGTACGGTTTGTCGGCGACATCTTTATGCGAAGAAGACTCAACGGTGTGAAATTGAAGTGTATTCGGGGAAGATGGACTGAAGCTGTTGGCGAAGATACATGGAGGCATATGTGGTCACCACATTGGCGCAGAGCACTTGCCGCAAAGCTTTCCGGCAAGGTTTCTTCCGGCCGACAGCCCTCCGTGATGCAATCGCACAAGTAACCAAGTGTGAAGCGTGCGGTTCCATTCCAAGCAGATACACGAGCCAGCTCAAGCTCTCGCACGATCCCTTTATCCTGGCCATTTTCGGTCCGGGGCTCGACATCCTCGGCCCCTTCCCCGAGCTGTCGGGGCTTTGAGTACTTGTACGTCGCCATCGACAAGTTCACAAAGTGGCCGGAAGTGGAAGTGAGGAAGGTGGCAGCGCGATCGGCGATCAAGTTCTTCAGGTCGATTGTTTGCCGTTTCGGAATCCCTAACAGGATCATCACCGACAACGGCACACAATTTATGAGTCGCACCTTCATGCAGTACGTCCAAGATCTTGGCGCCAAGGTCTGCTTTGCTTCCGTGGCTCACCCGAGAAGCAACGGTCAAGCAGAGAGGGCAAATGCTGAAGTGCTTTGCGGGCTCAAGACCGAACTTTCGACAGTGCTGCACAAGTGCGGAAGAAACTGGATCGAGGAGCTGCCGGTGGTTCTTTGGTCGATCAGACGACGCCAAATCGAGCCACCGGCCGACACCTTTGCTCTAGTCTATGGAGCAGAGGCAGTTCTCCCCACGGAACTTCGTATACGGATCGCCTCGAGTTCTAAGCTTATGATGAGCTTGAGCAAGAGCAGGCTGCGACAAGATGACGCTGCTCCTCGAGGAGGATCGTCTTCGGGCATTGTCGCGAGCCACTCGCTACCAGCAAGCTTTGCGTCGCTACCATAGCCGCAAAGTTAGTGCCGTAAGTCTCGAGAATGCGACCTTGTTCTTCGGCGTTCAGTCCGCCAAGAATTCAAACAAGTTGACGCTTGAAGTGGGAAGGCCCTTATCGGGTGAAAGCGAGTCACTAGGCTCAAGGCGCTGTCCGCCTTGAGACTCAAGATGGCATTCCGGTGAGCAACTCACGGAACATTGAGCATCTTCGTAAGTTTACCCATAGAGGCGCGGTTGTCGGAACCCGTTCGGCAACCACCTTTGTACAAGTCTTGCCGCAGCTTGCATGTAATCCTTTGTACAAAGCCGAGCGCAGACCCGTGCATCGATAAAGCTCATGTGTTGCACACAACTTGTCAAATTCATGCTTTCACCATTTTATTGCATGTTTTAGCTAACACTTTGTGCAGCAACCACACCATTAAGCAGAATCGAGTCATTTGGGCTCCATAACGTTATTTCCTCTTCTTTCTCTTTTCTCAAAGAAAGGAAGGCTCCCTCGCGCACAAGTTAACCAGGGGGAGAAGGAGATAATACTATGAACCAGGTACCGCTCGAGGAAGTTTCACCTCATCGGGAAGCAAGAGACAGAAAAGCTAAGTTGCCAAAGTTTGAGCAATCAATTTTTAAATTTTTAAGTTATCTTCCTCGAACGATAGTACTTTGTATGGAAAACCTGTGCGCAGAGGAACCAACTCACTGGCTAGTCGCGCCCTTACTTTGTTTCGAGTCCGCTCAACAACTTAAGCGAGCTAGGGCTAGTCGCGACAAGGTTGCTTGTCGGGAATGACCTTGCCCGACGAGACGTTCCGCACTCGGCGCTTCTATGACAAAAGTGCCCTTGCACCGACAAATCCCCAAATGCGTAATGCGAAACGCATACAAAGGAAGGAATCAAGTAGAGGAAATAACGTTGCATTGATCGCCTAAGATAGAGTATATTACAAAATAACTTGTCGCTGATCTAACAAAGTGTTCTAAACATGATCGGCTGGCGACAAAGGGAAAGATAAAGTTGGCGGCCTAATCTCGCAGTGCCCTCAATCCGCTTGATCTTGTTCACCTTGTCCACAATGGGTGCGACAAGGGCTTTGAAACTCCTCCACGTTGGCATCGGGCGGCAAGGATCTGAGGACGCCGTTGAGGTTGAGGCCCGGATTGCGGAAGGCCACCTTGATCAACACCTTCTCGAGGGCTCCTGCACAGACCTGGCGTGATTCCTCGGCCAGCTGCTGGGACCTCTTCCCGAGTCACTGGAGGCCCATCACCACGCCTTTGAAGAATAATTTGAGCTTGGCGCTGGGTTGGAGATGCTCGTCGGAGGAGTATGCAAGGTCCGCCATCCCAGCTCCATCATTTCGTTGTGGATGTCGTGGCGGTGTCCACAAGACCTTCATCCGATGCTCCACGCTCTCCCTCAAGGTGCTCTGGATGGAGGCAGCGATTCGCCAGCAGCTCCTCCTTGGCCTTGATCGCCTCCAACAAGCCCACCTCCCGCTTTAAAGCGCCGTCCAACGTCTGCGTCGGGTGGTCGACTTCAGCTCAAGATCCGCCTTGGAATCCTTGGCGGCGTCGAGCTCCTTGCCTCTATCGGCCCGAGACGACTCTGCAGCTCGCCAAGGGTGTAGCGTCCTTCTCGGCCAAGGCTTGAGCACGGCAAGCTCTTCGCCGCTCTTCTTGAGGGTGGCCTCCAGCTGCGCCACCTTCGCCTTCAACTCCTCCTTGGCGGCCTCGGCGGCTCGGCAGCGGCGTCCTTCGCTTCTGGGCGCCCGCCAAGTGACTCCTCGCGCGCGGCAAGGTCTTCTTCGTGGCTGTCCAGGTTGACCTTCCGCTGCGCCAGCTTGCTTTCCTGCGCGGCGAGCTTCTCGGCAGCCAGTCGCTACTCCTCCTCAGCTGCGGCCTTCTCAAGGATGAAGGCCGTGCGCTCTTCTGCAAGATATCCCCGCGCTTCTGCTATGTCACGGAGAGTTTCTTTGTTGGCGCTCCGGAGCTCCTCTGCGCGCTTCTCCATGTCCGCTCCCGCCCTCGCGACAAGTGCTTCCGGGTCTCGGCTTGCCGGCGCGGTAGAGCGGCAGCAGCGGCTTCTTGACGCTGCTCCTCCTCGAACTTCGCCAGCTGCTGCTGCTTGGCGCGTCCACAGCGTCAACCCAGCGGAGGCGCGTAGCTTCGCCCTCGAAGGTCTCTCCCTCGACCGGGCGCCACAGGCTCGGTTCCCGTGGGAGCTTGATGAAAACGCCTTCGCCCGGCCTTGAGTAGGCGCCCAGGGGCTCCTCGGATCCTGACAGCGCGGCGTGGCGAAGTCGGCTGTCGGTGTGGCGCTTGTCGCTCCCTGCGGCCTCGGGGCCGTGCATACGATCGCCCGACCCCTCGCCCGGTACTGCGTCGGCAGCCTCGGTAACCTCCTGCGCCCAGGCTCGTTGGCGGCGGCCTCTTCTTCGATAACAACGACCTCTTCTTCCTCGACGGGCGGCCTCGTCGGTGTTGCCTTGGCTCCCTCCTCGCCGCGGCCTCGACCTCCATCGGCTCTGCGTCGAGACGAAGAAAGAAGAGCAGTCAAGCAAATGTTCAAAAAGAGAAATAAAGAAAGCAAGCCCAAGGGAGTTACCTGCAATGGGATCCGCAGCCATGGCCTCGACCAATTGGAGGGTCACTGGCGCCTGTCCCTTGCCGGGTAGCCTCCTTGCCGGAGTAACCTCCCTTGTCGGAGTGGCCTCCCTTGTCGGAGGGCGCTCCTTGCCGGGAATTCTCCCTTGGCCGTGAGTGGCAGCAGGCAGGATTTGAGGCGGCTTTGAGCCCTCTCGATGAGGCTGCTCTGCTCCTACACAAGCATACTGATCGAGATATCAACGAAGAAGGGAACCCCTGCACACCTAATAGTAAGGAGAAAACTACACACTTACTCCAGGGGGCATCTTTGGGGCTGCTCTGAGGAAGGGTTGCAGGTCCCAAGAAGACGGTCTCGGACGCGTCCCCTATCGCCACAGGAGAATCGTCCTCAACGACGACCGTCGGGATCTTGGCCCTCTTCGACGCTCTACGGGCCAGCGTCACGAAAAGGAAAGAGTCGAGCGAAGCAAATCAGATTCAAGATGAAGCAATGAAATTAAAGAAATACAAGTACAAATCTCAAAAGCTTACTCTTCGCCTTCCTCCTCGGGCTGGCGCGGAGAAGTCAAACTCGGCTCGCCTCCCGGTGCGGCGAGGCGGGGAGTGGGCTCTCTTGGCCGCTTAAGCGGGCGTCAGCGGTGGCACGAGAAGATTCCGCCCAGTTGTCGGCTGAAGTGTAGAGGCGCTCCCTTGTGCAACAGCTTGCCGTGGTGGAAGCGCGTCATGCTGGCCTTCTTCTTTGTGGGCGGTCTGCCGCCCGACTCGTCTCAACCTTGAGACGCCTCTTGGCGGAGCCGGGCTCCGCTGGCGGCAAGTCGCTTGGCGGTGGGGAAGAAGCGCCCTCGGCGGAGTCCACTCGACCCGGCCTCGGGCTCGACAAGCTCGTCCTCGCCCGGCGACCTCCCTCGCTCGGCAAGGCTTGCCGCCTTCGCCCGCGTCCGCCTCCTCCACGGTGAACCCGAAGGCTCCAGCGGCGGCTGCTGCCGCCTCCACCCCTGGTGGCAATCCGCGCCATCTCTGGTCGGTGGTGTCGCTGGTGAGCCTTTTTCGCTCGTCCGGAGCAGATCGGCACCTCTTGCAAATCGTCAAGAATTGCTGCGACCTCGTCGGGGCTCTGCCAGTCGGGAAGATCCCGTGGGAGTCGCGACAGTGGCATCATGGCGCCGGATGCGGTCGGCGCCAGTTGTTGCACAATGGGGCGACCCCGCGGCAACCTAAACCACTCTGGATAGTCGGGGTCGTTCTTGAACAGCTCGAGCAAGATCGCGTCCAGCTCCAAGACGGTGAAGTTCCGATTCGAGACCAGCGCAGCCTCATTATGTCTGCCGCGTTTTGGAACTCCCAAGCAGGCCTCCTCCTTTCTTGCAAGGGAAGCGTCTGTTGGCGCGAAGGAAAGTCTGCGCCAAGCTAGCCTCTGATCAACCCGGCAAGCCCGAGGCGCAGAAGGTCACTGACTATCTTCACCGCATCCTCCGGCCAAGTTACTCCAATCCTGCCGGGCACTATTGGGGTTTTGGCGCCTGGCGGTGAAGGGTTGCGGGTTCTCCTCTCGACCCAGCACCAGTTGGCTCTCCACTCCTCCCACTTGTTGCGGAACTCTCCCTCTAGGTAGGTCTCTTTCTTGCCGATCCTAGAGACCAGGCTATCCCTCCCAAGTGGCTCTCCTCTCTCGACGCGGGGAACAAAGAAATGGCGGAAGAGTGCCACGTTCGGGTGGACTCCGACAAAGTTTTCGCACAAATGCACGAAAACTGCCGTGGTCAAGACGGCGTTGGGGGTGAAATCAAGGAGGCGGAGGCTAAACGTGTTCATGATGTCGCAGAAGAACTCGGAAAAGGGCGGGCAAAGCCCGCAATAGAAGAAAAGGGCGAAAAAGGGTACCCTGTTGGGGCCAAATCAGCGGCGGAGGCGGGAGTACCCTCGTGCGGCGTGTGCGCCGCAGCGTCTCCGTCGACCGGAGAAGAGGTAGAAGGCGTCCGCAGCTCCCTTGCACCGAGCTGCGGGGAAGATGGCCCGCTCCTTGCGCAGCGCGCCCATGAGCCGCTGCTCCTCGGCCGACTTGACGCCCTTCTCCTTGTCGGCTTCGGAGCCATGGCGAGGCGGCGGAGGAGGCGGCCGACGGTGAGCGTGCTTGTATGGCGAAGGCAAGTGGCGCTGCTCTTCAAGACCGGAGAAGAAGAAGAGGGAGCGGCGGTGGTTTTCTTGACAAGACAGCAATGGCAGGAGTGGGCGGCCTGCCTCTGTTTCTCCGCTTATAAAGAGGGGAGGAGCGGACGTTCGCTTATACTAATAAAGAACCCCCACGACGCGCCCATGATCTCTCGCCTGACGCCACGTCCGGTGTGTGCCGTTAGTGGGGATCGTGGTGGGTCAGGCGAGTTGCGGCGTGGTCGAGGCGCGATGTGTCCGTGCACAGCGATTTTGGGCTGGCCCGACAAAGCGCTTCGGCACCGTGTATGCGGCCCGAGCCGGGGCTCTGTCGGTGTACTAGAGTAGGGTACCCTAGTATCCCGTACTCATGCACCGCAGACGATTCAGCACCCAGCGGCAAGGTTTGCCTAAATCACAGCGTAGATCCTCCGTGGCTCCTTTGGAGCCATTCAAGAACAAAGTATTTGATTAAGAAGACAAGGCCCGGCAAGAGGAGCTTGTCGGAAGGCCACTCGAGGCATGCAGAAGACAAGGCCCCGGCAAGAGGAGCTTGCCGGAAGGCTCGAAGCGCGACAAGCCTCGGTAGCGACAAAAGGATTCGCCGCGGCAAGGCGCTTGTCGCTGCATGCAACTTCTCTCTCCAACTCCGCTCCAGCTCATCCAACGGCGTGTCGCCATGGGACCGTTCCATGGGCGGCGTGTCGAGAGGTCAGGCAGCCGATGGAGAGCAGCGATAAGCGGCAGCGACGAGCTTGCCATCGTGGCGGCGAAGGCGCACTGACGGTCTCTGTAATCGTTTGGGCGACACCGGACGGGCATTTATTGCTTTTGTCCCTTGCCGTCGAGTTAGGTATTTTGCACTGTACATCGCTCAAGTAGGTGTACCAACTCCTGTTTTTACATTTGTACCCTCATCTATGTTGCCACCTGTCGGAGACCCCTTGAGCATATAAAAGGAGGCCCATGTGCAACGTAGAAAGGGTTCGGCTGGTTCGGTTCATTCGACTCACTCGAGACCAGAGACACTCACGCTAGGTTTTGTAGCTCTCATTGCTCCCTAGCAAGAACACAATACATCAAACAAGCAGCAGTAGGAGTTTTATCTCTCCGGAGAGCTCCGAAGCTGGGTAAACTGCTCGTGTGCCTCGCCTCGATCCGCTCTTCGTGCGATCTCCGCCCCCCTCCGAACCACAAGGGGCCTGCTCCGCCGGCCCCATAGGTGTCCGTGGGTACGATCAGCCTCCCCGACAGACTCCTGCTGCCATTCTGCGTGAAGAGCACATTGATCTGTCGAGTGATGATGTTCTTGCAGATGATGCCCTTGAACAGCTTATGAAGAGCAAGGAAGAAGCAGAAATCTTCAACAATTTGCCTCTCTTTGATGTGGCAATCATCCATCACTTCATTGATGAGTGGTTTGACACTCCAAACATCAGCTTTGAAGATCTGCAACTTCCT
Organism: Aegilops bicornis; assembly: GCA_021605145.1. Lineage (NCBI taxonomy): Eukaryota > Viridiplantae > Streptophyta > Magnoliopsida > Poales > Poaceae > Aegilops > Aegilops bicornis. The sequence goes on from CM038671.1 coordinate 286,918,007, forward strand.
ATTGGCCTCAGCGTCTCCTTCAATGGTGCCATTGCTTCTGAGCTAGCTCTTGCTCATCGCATTGTTGAACTGAAGCACAAGATTGACTATGAGAAGGCTCAGTTCAAGAAGCATATGGCTGCACTCAGCGTGCAAGACGTCAAAAACTTCAAGGTCATGCTGCACGACCTCAAAGAAACCTTTCTCAAGAAGCGAGAAGAAGTCAGAGGCTCTCGTGAGCGCATGAAGGCTCTGGTGACAAGTGTGTGCTTGCCTACAATGAGGCCGAGAAGCGCCAAGGCTCTTGGCCGTCCCGGCATTGACCCGTAATGGCTACAAAGAAAAGAAGTCTTCAATCGACCAAGCTACACCTTCAAGGCAGGAAGAGCCCCGCATAGTCTTCCCAAGCGGCATGGTAGCTCGAAGCCAAAGGTCCGGCCAACCGCTTCGAGCAAGAAGACGAGGGCTGCCGAGGCTGAAGCCAGAAAAAGGAAAAATCCTGACGCCTCTGATGCTGCTCCTTCCAAGAAGAAGCTTAAGACCAAGAAGAATCGGGCTGCTCCCACAGAGCCCTTGGTTGTTGAACCCATTTCTGTGGTTCGTCCCGTGTCTGCAACCCAAGAACTTCGCATGACTGTTCATGAGCCTGCTTCCACAGAGGCTCCTGAAGCTGAAGAGATTCCAGTAGTTGATCCCATCACTGCTGAAGACATTGATCACCATGACAATGTTGAAGATGATGAAGTTCTTCCTCAAATCGAGTACAATGTGGTATCATCGCCTGTTCGTACGAGCAGTGACCTCATCAGCATTGGTCGTCCTCTGACGCCAATTGCTCAGGATGCTTCATGGGCTGATCGCCCGCAACAAGACGACTCCCCTAGTACTCCCCAACAACAAGTCACTCCCCAACAACAACAGCAAGAAGAAGAGGAAGACTTTGAGGCCCAGGCAACCCAATCTCCAAAGGCGTCGCCAAGATTTCACGAGCTTCGCAAAGGTCAAAGGCCTCAAGTCCCTCTTTCGAAGCGTTCGAAGGAGAAGTGCACCACCAACCTGTTGCACGTCAAGTGTTTTCGAAGCCACTCCAACTGTGAATGTCTCCGAATCCAAGCCAAAGCTGCTGAAGACAATCCGGCTGCATCGGCCAAGACACCCAAGAAGAAGAAGAACGTGTCCCTACACCCCTCAGAATCAAGAATTTATACCGATATCAACGCGTGCGATGCCCGACCCTCCGGCTCCTCAAGTGGAGGTTGAAAACATTGAGGCTGCCACCTCCAACACCAATGAAGCCAATGACGTGGTCATGGTCAAGCAAATGTGGAGCCTGCACCAACAGCTCCTGAAGCCAATGAAGGAACTGTGCCTGAAGCCAATGAGGCAACTACTCCCGAAGCATCTGTTGAGCAGCCTGAAGCCTCAGTTGTTGCCACTGCTCCAGTTCCGCCACCAAGGCCCTACACAATTGAGCAAGCATACAACTATGGTGAGCTAGTCACAGTAAGATGGCACATTACGGTCCCTTCGCCTCATGCCTCGGGTCATCGGGTTCGACTATCATATTGAGCATAGGCCTCGTGTCCGTAAGCCGAAGCCAAGACTGCCAAGGTTTCAGCACCGCCACCTCAATAGGTTCTTTCAATGCAAATGGCTTCAAAGCCCACAACACTTTCTTTGACTGTGCAAAGAACCCCTACACAAGGCCAAGGATATCATCTGACCGTTTCTAGAGCTATCCGCAATGAAGCTATTACTCATGTGTTATGTATAATCAAGGGCGCATTTTCCCTCATATGCTCCTCGACACTGAAGCCATTGCCGGACTGCCGTGCTTAGAAGAAGCACTTGATTGCTTTCATGATGCAGGTGCACTTGGCCGTAGCATAAAGAACACTGGAATGAAGAATTAGTGCTTCAATTCTATGCTACCCTCCATATCCGTGGCTACAACAGAGATACGAAGACATGGGTTCTCGAGTGGATGACAGGGAATGTTCATCATGAAGCCAAAGCTCTTGACATCATTGAGCTCACAGGCCTACCCACTCCCGGAGAGCTGTTTGAACCTGGTTGTCAACTCCACCGTGATGCAATCGGAGAGCATATTTCATAAGCGTAACCCGACATGAGTCGATCTTTGAGCATGATGAAGCCATCGCCACATGACGCTGAATTCTACAAAGACTTCTTTGTTGATAACCTTGAGTATCTGCCTCGCACAATATATCACATCATCAGGCGAACTCTATGGCCTATCAAAGGGCATTCATCGTCTGCTAAGCTTGAAGGAGCAATGAAGACATTGGTCTTGTACATCCTCAATGGCATCAGCTTCAACACGCAAGAATTCTTCATCCGACAATTGGCTGCATCTGGATCTGATCTGTTTGGTCTGAAGTTCTATGCTCCATGGGTCATGCGCCTCATCAAGATGCACTCGGCTATCAACTATCAACCCTCTGCTCGCAATCATCTGATCTTTCTACCAGAGGTTGATATGTCTGTTGAAGCCATATACCCTGAGCCTGCCAAAACGCCACTAAGTCTTCAGAATGCAGATCACCATAGCTTCTCTCAACCCATGGAAGGCGTCCAAGCGGTATCTCGTGTCTATCCCCTGGCTGGGAACACACGTCTGCCTCATCGTGCGCGGACTGAAGCCACTGAGAGCACAATTGGCCAAAGGCCACGGAAGCGCTCTCGAGTCCTCAATGATCGAGAACTTCTTGTCGTGCTGCATCAAAAACAAGATAAGCATCAATCCTGGCTCAAGCGATAAATGCAAAGCCTCTTGGTGGACGTCAATCGCATTCGCAACCTTGCCACCAAGAATGCTTTTGTCACTCATGAGACCTGCCGGCGATCATGGAAGAGTTTGACCCTGCTTTCGATCTTTGAAGCGAGATCTTCAAGACGATGGCTTCACCGAACGCTTCAAGTTTGACTCAACTCCTCCACGGAATGCAGTCCCACGATTTAACTCCATCACTTGAAGACTCGACTATTCTTCCTCCATGACAACCGTCAATGCCAGAGTGATCGATGATGAAGCCGATGCTACTTCACTGCCCCCTACTTACCTTGCAGAATCGACATCGCACCAAGCTGCTCGCACCGCCACCAACAACGACAACCCCTGCTGCATCATCTACTTACGAAGAGGACGAGTAGATGCTCTATGTCTTCAAACCTTTTGGTCCTTCATCGACAAAGGGGGAGAAGCATATGAGTTTGATAGTCTTCAAGCGGGTTCATAAGGGCGGTTGCATAATATTTTGCCTAGTGTTTACAACTCTTGCTTTTGATACATTTGGTTCTTTGAGTTGTAACACTTAAACTCGATGGTCGTCTGCTACTTATTTGCTTTACTACGCACGATGATAAATTCCGCGTAATGCGGCGATAACTTCCGCACTTAGATCATTCTGCAGACGTCCATTTTTCATTATGCATGTCATTCTCTTAGCTATATCATTTCATGCATGATGAATTGTCTCCATAAGTTGAAGAGGATCTCCACAAGTACAACCTGCCATGTGCATTTGCATTCCAAAAGCAAACTACTTATATGCACATCTTCAGGGGGAGCCTTTGCCACTTATGAAGACAATTCCCTATCCTTTACAATTTCACATATCTTATCCCCGTTGAAAACTTCAACCAGTTTGTCATCAATCACCAAAAAGGGGGAGATTGTAAGTGCATCTAGTGCCACCCCTAGTAGTTTTGGAGTATTGACGACAAATGTGGTTGAGGGACTAATGCGTTTGTGAGAATTGCAGGGTAACGCATGTAGTGTCCCTCATTGATTCGGTTTACCTACCGGAGACGACCCCTAAAAATGTATGAAGACATTGACGACAATGGTGGTATGTGAAGATATTCACATTGAAGACTATGTCATGAGAAGACATTGAGTGAAGACTCTGGAGCGCGAAGACTGTGTTGTTTCGTTGTTTCATTTTCTTCTTTGTTGAGTCATAGGAACCACCGTATTGTTAAGTGGGGTCCAAGTGATCATAGTCAAAATGACTGAAGTGATGCTCAACCCAAATCCTATGTCTTCGAGCGAAGACAATCAGAGCAAAACTTATCCAGAGCTGGATGAGTCAGCTTTGCTTGTAGCCCAAGTAAAGTTGCCGTGTGTGTTTGAAATCTGACCGTTGGAACACGTGTCAGTTCCTTAGTGACCCACGGTCATTTCGGACATAACAGGTCGGGTTGCCTAGTGGCTATAAATAGCCCACCCCCTACACCATAAATTGGTGGCTGCTAGGAGTTAGTGCACGGCTTTTGTCGTTTGAGAGCAACCCACCTCGAAGCCTTTGAGAGAGAGAAATCCTTGCGAGGACAAAGCCCAAACACCCAGAGCCAAAGAGTGTTAGGCATCACTGAAGTCTTTCTGTATGTGTGACCTGAAGACTTATTACACTTGAGGACTGTGAATCCTCCAGCCGGTTAGGCGTCGCGTTCTGAGCATCCAAGAGTCATTGTGGATTGCCCGTGAACGCAGTCTGTGAAGGTTCGGAAGTCTACCTTGAAGACTTACCAGAGTGATTGGGCGAGGACTGTGTCCTTAGCTCAAGGGGAATAAGGTGAAGACGCGGTCTTCTGAGTTGAATCTCAGCCTCCCTAACCAGATGTACAGTTGTCACAGCAACTGGAACTGGTCCAACAAATCATGTGTCTTCAACAAGTGACTAGTTCTATCTTCTCCCTTCCTTTACTTAGAGTTTGTCTTCGTGAAGTCATTGCTTATATGTCTTATCTGTTTGACTCCATTGATTGACTACTATCATTGTTTGGCTTCATACTATCTTCCATCCTGATCCTTACTACCTTGCTGCAATTAGTCTTTGTACGTTTACATTATTGCATACTTGACTATGGCTTGCTTGTTGTAGTTTATCTTCCGCTGCATATCAATTAGGTCATTTCTATTGTTTGTCTTCGAAACATCCGTGTTGTGAAGACTTTCCTAAATATCGCCTATTCACCCCCCCTCTAGTCGGCAACTTGCACTTTCATCCTCGTCTCCTCTTTGGTGCTAAAGAGGCAAGCGTAGGAGAGGAGTCCCGAGGCATCAGGCAAAGGTTTCCATATCGGTGCAACAAGACCAAGACCAGCAGGACGGCAGGATGGAGGTCACCGTGGTGCCCAATACGGCGTCACCACCAGAGTCTTTGGCAGGCGAAGACCACCTTTAGTCAGGTTAACTTGTACTGGTTGTCCCCCTTCGAATTTGGCCGTTGTGGGATCCCTTCCCGCTCAATATTTTGGGAGAGGACCAGGGCCTCTATAAATAGGACTAGCCACCACCGTAGGAGGCAGATGATCTTGGATCGGAGCCATTCCATCCATAGGCTAACACAAGTTCACCAAGCAAAAGAACACCTCTCCTCACGAGGCTGTTCTTCCCTTGTAACTATTCATCCTCAGCCCAAGAGGCAATCCACCACACCACACTGGAGTAGGGTATTACACCACATCGATGGCCCGAACCAGTATAAACCTTGTGTCCCCTTGTTATTTGGGTTCATCGAGCTAGGCCGTGAGATCATTATGCGTGCGATCTAGAGGGGGCAGAGATCTTCATGCGCACCCCAGTGTTCGAACCTCAAGCATTTTGCCGGAACCCGAAATATGACATTTGGCGCACCAGGTAGGGGTGCGCTGAAGCTTTCCTCTCGTTGATCCGCGTTCGCCACTCCACCAAGTTCATGGCCGATGCTCGTCGGGCCCGTGATGAGCGCGGGGCCGCTCTCGCCACCCGTGTCACTCAGATAGCCCCTGCTAGCGGGCATCCCCGTCGTTCTCTGTCACCCGCTGCCAACGCCGCCACCGGTCCAGCGGGAAACGGGCAACAAGCGTCCTCTCTGCACCCCTCCATGCGGCGGGATGGCCGCACCGCCACTCCGCCGCTGACCCCAGCCAGCTCGTCGTCTCACGCTAGTTGTGCTCCCATGGACGCGCAGGCTGCGCTGCTCATGGCACGCGAGCTCCTGTGCTACCACCCGGTCGACGACCTCTACGAAGACTAGTTGGACCGCATCGCCGAGCTCGTCAGCGCCGCTGGGGGCTCCCCCACACTGACCCTCTCACTGCCTCACCCTCCGCCAGCTGTGGGTGATGTAGCTCATGGAGCACCTCCGCCACCTCTACACCAAGACGACGCTCTGGCTCCAAGACGCGCGGCCCCTCGGCACGACCCGCCGCATCTGGCGCCCGCGCAGGAAGAAGGAAGCTGCCAAGAAGTTCCCTGACCACAAGAAAATGCTCCACCGCTCCCAGCACCGCCATGTCAGGATCTCTTGCCACGGCAGGGCCATGCGCCACTTGCCGTGGAGGCGCGGGGACACAAAGGTAAAGCTCCGCCTCCACGACGGGCCCCGGTGGCCTCGGCCGGCTGCCGCGCCTTCACCACTGAGCTGCGTGGCATCATCTGGCCGGGCAAGTTCAAGCCGGATCTGCCTCCTCGCTACGACGGCACCCCCGACCCTGCAGAGTTCTTGCAGCTCTACGAGCTGAGCATCAAGGCGGCCAACAGCGACGAAAAGGTCACGGCGAACTGGTTCCCCATGGCTCTCAAGGACGGTGCCTGTTCATGGATCCTAACCTGCCTCCAAGCTCAATCTCCTCCTAGGATGAGATGTGCGACCACTTCGTCACCAACTTCCAGGGCACTCGCGACCGCCCTCCGGCCGCGGGTGACCTACGTCGTATCAAGCAGCAGCCAGGTGAGACCTTCCAGAAGTACATCTAACGCTTCAACAACGTTCGTCCGAAGATCCCCAAGGTGACGGACGAGGCCATCATTTCGGTGTTTTCCGATGGCGTCCGCGACGTCAAGATGAAGGAGGAGCTCGCCATCCACGAGGAGCTATTCACGGCTCTGGAGCTATTCAACTTGGCGACCAAGTGCGCAAGAGCTGAGGAAGGGCGCCTTTCCCTCCTCGAGCTCCCTGCTACCGACCCTGAGGAGAAGAAAGCCAAGGCCAAAGACATGAAACGCAAAGGAGTGGCTATAGGCGGAGCCTGATATGAAGCGTGGCCGGGACCATCACGAGTAGTCCAAGAGCAACCGACTGTTCTGCACCTTCCACAATGTACACAACCACAACACCAACGACTGTCAGGAGCTCAAGGGCATTCGAGATGGACGCTTCTGTCAACGCCCTGAGCCCAACGACCGGGGCTACGGCCGAGGAGGAGGATGAGGCGGAGGTTGATGGGAAGATCGCGGCCCACGCCAGGAGTGGCGTGACCGGCCTCGCAAGGACCGCTGGCAGGATCAGCCTCGTGAGGAAGCCTGGAGGGATCAGCCTCGCGAGGACCGCCCTCGGGGTAACGCTAGTCTTCCTCCGCTGCCGCCACCACCCAAGAGAAATGACGACCACCATCAGGATGAGGGGGCTGGGGGCTTCCAGGAACCGCGCGCTATCGCTTGCATCTTGGGCGGAGCTCAGGCAGCGTCTCAGCATATCTTCAAGCAGTTTGCTCACGAGGTGAACGCGGCTCTTCCCAAGCTCGAGGCCACACACCCGCTCAGGTGGTCCAAGTACGCCATCACTTTCAGTTCGGCGGACCAGCTCAAGTGCGCCGCAGGTGTCGGTGCTCTCCCAATGCTCTGCTCGCCTGTCATCAACAACGTCCAAGTCACCAAGACCCTCATCGTTGGCGGTGCGGGGCTTAACGTCCTGTCCATCGACACGTTCGATCGCTTTTAAGTACCCTATGATCAGCTACAACCGACCAAGCCCTTCTCAGGAGTGACCGATGGTTCCACCACCCCAATCGGGCAGATCCGCCTTCCTGTCAACTTCGGTGGGCGCGACAAATACCACACCGAGCGCATCGACTTCGACGTTGCCCACATTCATCTGCCATACAACACAATCCTCGGGTACTCAGCGTTGGCCAAGTTCATGGCAGTGACCCACCACGGCTACAACGTCCTCAAGATGCTAGGGACTGGTGGTATCATCACAGTCGCCTGTGAGGAGAAGGATGCGGTGTGCTCCCTTGAGCGCGCCTTCCAGGCCGCAGCAATTGAAGAGCCCGACAACGAAGGAATCCTATACCCTCTTGAGGCCATCCCCAAGAAGAAGAAGCAGCTGCTCCGTAGAGGGCCTCAGGAGAGCGGCGTCACCAGTAGCACCACCTCAAGACATGCGCCCTCAGATGGGGCGCCTCCCTCCCACGCGTAGGAAGGTGCGCCCGATGCCCTCCTTGGGCAAGGCTCGGGGGCTCTCTTCTGGAGGGCCTCAGGCCTAGCCAACATCACGATGGAGGCGCTCGGGCATGACATGGAGGCGTGCTTTGTGGCATGTTTCCCTTAGGAGGGCACTGGGCGAGGAGCGCCAGGTGCTCAGGATTTCATCACCCAAACTACCCAAGAGCTTCAAGAAGCAAGAGCCACGCGCGGCGACCGCCGCCCACCTGGCGCAGCTCCCCATCCAGGCGAGGATGGCGGGCTGCGCGTCTGCACCGACATCCCAGGGCTCAACAGGGCCGCATCTCAGGAGCTTTTCTGGCCTTCGCGCGTGGGACTTTCGAGGGCCCACATCACAGCTACGTTCGCATGCCATACGGCCTACCGAGCGTGGTATTCGCCTTCTAGCGCAACCTGTGGAGCGTCCTGGTGGCTCAAGAGGCCAGGCATCACGCAGTCCTAGAGGAGATGGAGACGGTCCTCAAAGAACCACTGGACCCCTAGAGCCTCCCGAGGCTCAGGGCCCTGATGGCTCGTGAGGAGCAACCCCTTCGCCACGTGTCTTCAGCTACCCCGACAGCCCTTCGACAATGGAACAAGGTGACATTTTTCAAGTTTATTTAGCTGGGACTGCCCTCCGGGCCGCATCATTCCCAGGCCCCGTGGGCCTGTCCCTGCGGCATGTATCGCTTTTACGTCTTTAGCTTGCTCTACTAGGGGCGCCCCTCGGGCTGCATCATCCCCAAGCCGCTTGGGTCCAACCCAGTGGTGTGTATCATTCTTGCATTTACCTAAGATAGTTTGCCCTCCATGCATGATCTATCTATGGTTATCACCTGATCGATTGTCACCCACCATGGGAGCCGCGCGCCGACCGTCTTTCTTCAGGATCCTTCGCATAAGAAGGCCAGGCACGGCGTTTGTGCTCGGGCCCGTCCCTACAGCGTCGATAAATCCAACGGGTGAGCTCTGTTTGGCGGGCCAGCCCCGTTCACGTCACATCCCGGGGTCGTTGGTGCTTGGCCTTCTCATGCGAGAACCTCAGAAAATTCATTCAGCGCAGGTTGCCTAGCCATGTCGCAGGAACTCCACAGCCATCAAGAACTAAGACCAGGCGCAACCCGCCTTGAGGTAGGGCCTCGTGAGTCCCGCGCTGGCTCACGGGTGCCCAGACACACCTCGTCCAGCCCTGCCGTGCAAGCCAGTGTCGTATGGGGCCAGAGCATGCCCCAGGGGCTTCTGCGAGGGAGTCCCTCCCACGCACTGCTGGAAGCACCATGCTCATACCGGCAATCGACACTACCGAGGAGCGGTTATGCCCATGAAAGTGCGAAAGCGCTATGCTCCGTGCTGGTGATAAACAACTGAGGGGGCCCCCTGGCCATATCAACCTCAGGGAGCCCTTGAGCTCGGTGTCTGGCCTCATCGCAACACCTCCCCTCGGGAGAGTCGCGCGAGGGGGCTGGGCACGGGGGCGGCGCTCGGGTCACGCCCAAGCGTACGCCACCCTGCCAGGTCCCCCGGACCTGGTCGTCACGCGCCCCTCCTGAGCAGAGCCTCGGCGAGGGAAATGGTACGAAGGCCGTTTGAGCGTCAAGGGGGACTCTTGAGCATCGCGACGCAGGAGCCTAACTGGCCACGTAGCCCCTCACTCCTTGGTCTCGTCCTGGTGATCCGGATGACCCAACGGCGGCTGAGGTATGCGCGGGTTCGGGCCCTGCCGACGTAGAATGTAAAGCAAATGGGAAGGAAATCACAAAATCCCAAACAAATATTACAAGACATATTGTTCTCCCAATGCCAAACGCAAGTTTAAACGCCTCCACGAGGCACGGTGCATTTTGCAGAAACTAAACAGGGAAGGAGTCGCCAGCAAGTCATCTCGTTACCCCCTGACGTCGCCACCATCACCCACAAGGGATGCTTCTCCTTCAGCAGCGTTGCCCTCACCTAAACCACCCGCCGGAGTTGTAGGATCAGCAGCACCACCGATTGAGGGCGCAGTGGCGAAGGCACGAAATTTCTTCAGCAGGGCCTCCACCTAACCCTTCACGGCCGCGCAATACTCGTCATCCATAGGCTTCAGCAGCTCGTCAAGACAGGCGGCGGGTTCGCAAAGATGGAGGTCGCTGAAGACGCGCGTCAGACCGGCTGAGGAAAGAACGCGGGCTTCTTCCTCTGCCATGGGCCGATACCGCTCACGACTTCCTCAAGCGCCTCGACCAGATAGGGAAGCAGCTGGGCGGGGCCTTCCTCGTTGGTGGTCAGCGGCTCCTCCAAGCCCTTCTCATAGAGTGCCCGCAGTGCCACGCGGGACCTCTCCCTGAGAAGCTCGAAGGCCGTGCGGTCCTCGGCCAGGACCTTCGCCTTGGCATCAAGTTCGGCTTTCCCCGCTTCCACCAACTGCTCCAGCTCGGCGTCGTGACCCTTGATGGCATCCTCTAGGGCCTTCATCTTCTCCTCCTCCGCCTTGCGGCCACGAGCTTCTTCCGCATGCTCGTTGCGCGGAGTCTTCAGTTCGGCCTCTAGCACTCGGCAGCGATCCTGGGCGGCCTCGACATCCTTCAGCGCCACCTCGCGAGCAGCCACGGCTTGGGCGGCGGCCTGCTTGTCCTTCTCGGAGGTCGCCACGGCCTGGCTCAGCCCTGCCCAAACGGACACCTCCGAGTAAAGCCAGCCGCAGAACAGCTCCAAGCGCCCGGCTATCAGGTGGGGGTCGGCGCCATGAAGATCTTCTCGCAACAGGGTCATCACGGAAAGAGCGCGCTCCAGGACGTCAGGAGAGGCAGAAGGGCCCGGAGATAGCAGTGCTACAGAAGGAGGAGGTGATGACATCGTCACCATGGCCTGGGAGGCAGGAAGCTCCTGAGCTCTGGGGACCTCGGCGTCCGAGCCCGACGCTGACACCTCCGGAGCCAGTGGGGCCAGGGGGGCTGACTCCTCCTGAGGATGCTCCCCCAAGCCTCGCGAGGACAATCAAGCCGGAGGGGCGCGAACGCCGATGCTGCCCTTCTCCACGAAGGGAGACGCAGGCTCAGCAGGCAAATTGCTCCCGAGCAGTACCACCACTTCCTCCTTCCTCTTCTTGGCCGCGGGCGTTGGCCTAATTGCACAACAGAGCGGCGTCAAGGATCAACATCATAAGAAAGAACAAGGCGGGGAGAGAACACTTACTGGTCCACCGCAGTGTAGTCCCTCCGCTTGTTAAGCTTGAAGCCTGAGAGCCTCGCAGCCTGAGGCGCGGGTGCGGGGGCTCCAAGAGCGGAAGAAGGGGCAGCAGATGGGCCGGAAGCAGCTCCAGGTGGTGACCGAGAAGAGGCGTCATCTCGGGAGATCAGCACCGACCTGCCCCTCATCAGAACCTCGGCCGATGGCGTCCTCTGGGGGCTAGCCTTGGGCCTCGAGGAGCCCCCAGCCACGGGCGGCTCCTCCCTCTCCGGGGGGACGTCGGCCTTGTCATTGTCGTCAGGCAAGGTGCGGAGGGTGTCGGCCTTGCGCAGGGGGGAGGTCTTCCCCATCCCATTGGGGGACGCCTCCGAGTCGTGCTCCTCGTCTTCTTCCTCTTCCCCTTCCCTGCGGGAATCACCAGAAGACACGACCACCAGAGTTGTCGCCATCGGGACCCCAGGGGGCGCCAGCAGCACCAGCCTGCGCCCGTCGAAGGTGGGCATGGCGGCCGCGACCTGCGTCCCGTCCTCGTGAAGGAAAAAAAGGAACGAAGGCACTCGGTGGGTACTCCTGGTCATCCCCAACCAAGAGGCGAAGAGCCACAGCCAGCTCTTCTTCAGACAAGGCTTTCGGACTCAAGCGAACCTTATCCTCTGCGCCTGGAGCGAAGCCACGCGCAGCATCAGGAACTCCCTTAGGAGCATGGCCCCCGTCAACTTCGCCGCCTTCGCGTTGCCCGGCTTCAGGTTGGCAGTCAACTTCTCCTGCTCCAACTTCGCCCGGTCATTAGTAAGCTTCACGCGAGACCACCCTTCGTCGGACGGGGGCATCTCCGCCGAGAGCGTCAACCGCGGGTGGACGCACTTGGCATCCATCATGATCCACTTGCCCCTGAAGCCCTCGGCCTTCTTCCCAGCCTTCGAGATCTTGTTGGCCTTGCCGGCTGTGACGAAGTTGGCGCACCCAGAGGTATGATCATCGTTGATTCGAAGGAAGAAGAAGTGGCGCAACAGAGCCACGGACGGCATCACCCCGACATACGCCTCACAATAGAAGGCAAAGATCGACAAGAGAAGGACGGAGTTGGGATGGAGATGAAGGGCCTACAACCTGTAATGGCGTAGGACGGCATAGAAGAAGTCCGAGAAGGGGGGAACCAGGCCCGCGATGACGCTGCTCATGAAGAAGGGGTAGAAGATGCTCTTCGAAGCTTCCGGGTCGGCGGAGCCAGCCCGGAGCTCGGTCTTCCCCTTCTCGTTGTTCTCCCCCGCCGTTAGCAGGCGCGTCATGGCGAGGTTCTTCTCCGAGACATTGGGCGCCTCCAGAGCCGTCTCATACCAGGCAGGCGGCGAAGCAGCCTTGGCCTTTCGGGGCGCCATTGGTCAGAGACTCAGAAGGGGATTGAAGCAGATCTGGAGATTTCAGAAACAAGGAGCAAGAAAGGGGATCTGGAGCCAAGTCCGAGCGCGCCTTGGGCCCGGGAGCTACTGTCGGTGTTCTGGGAACGGGGGTCCCCAGACTTGCCTGCGTGCGGCCCACGGCGTGGCTCCACCAACGGCCTTGTATAGCCCATCTTCACCAGCAAACACTCAAGACCCTTGTGAGGGGCCAAGCCTCGCGAGGCGGACGACGCAAGACCTCCTCGGGGGCAGCCTCACTAGGCTAGCTCGCGAGGGGCGGAGAGATTAAGGCAAGGGGAACCTCGTGAGGTTCCTATGACGTAAGCCATGACGACCAAGGCCAGTTGGGCACCAGCGGGCACAGTCTCTTCATTTCCTCTTTGGTGCTAAAGAGGCAAGCACAGGCGAGGAGTCCCGAGGCATCAGGCAAAGGTTTCCATATCGGTGCAACGACACCAAGACCAGCAGGACGGCAGGACGGAGGTCACCGTGGAGCCCAAGCCCGTGTTACCACCAGAGCCTTTGGCAGGAGAAGACCACCTTTAGTCAGGATAACTTTTACTGGTTGTCCCCCTTCGAATTTGGCCGTTGTAGGATCCCTTCCCGCTCAATATTTGGGGAGAGGACCAGGGCCTCTATAAATAGGACTAGCCACCACCGTCAGAGGCAGATGATCTTGGATCAGAGCCATTCCATACATAGCCTCACACAAGTTCACCAAGCAAAAGAACACCTCTCCTCGCGAGGTTTTTCTTCCCTTGTAACTGTTCATCCTCAGCCCAAGAGGCAATCCACCACACCACACTAGAGTAGGGTATTACAACCACATCGGTGGCCCGAACCAGTATAAACCTTGTGTCCCCTTGTTCTTTGGGTTCGTCGAGCTAGGATGTGAGATCATGATGCGTGCGATCTAGAGGGGGGAGAGATCTTTGTGCGCACCCCAATGTTCGAACCTCAAGGGTTTTTCCGGAACCCGAAATCCGACACCTGCTTCATCTATGCAGATAGTTCCTCCTTCATCTAGGCAGACATTTCCACTTTCATCCATGCGAAAGTGGTTCCTTCATCCATGGGCGGCAACTCATCACCCATTTGCATCGAGGTCTCAGAGTCCATGCGCAGCAGACTTTCCTGATGGTCCGTCGCAGCCGCCATCTTTGCTTTCTGCCTTGTGACTCTATCAGGGGCAGGTTCATCAGGTTCCAGGATCCTCTTTGTTTGTCCTGGAGGTGGGGCCATCAACCCTCCGGCAGGCACTGCAGCAGATGTTTCTGAGCTCTTCTTCTTGCTGACTGTCTTCTTAACACCAGGCCTCTTTGTCCAAGATTCCTTCAGTGCCTCGTATAAACATGACCAAAAAAAGAATTAGATCATAAGAGAAATATGTGAGCATAAGGAAACACATAGAATACAAGAACCCCAACCCTCCAAGCAAGACAGAGTTTGCACCTTAACAGTCTTCTGCACTACAACATCATCTACTTCCTCTCCATCAATAACTTCATCCTCCTTAGGATTGTACTTTGGGTCATCATTGGTAACTCCACTACCTTCTTGAACCTCATCACTTCTACCTTCGTGCACATCATTCATTTTCCTAATCATTGATGCTATTGCACCGATGCCAAGGGACTGGAACATCTGATTGTTCCTCATCATATTTCTATCCCTAACCTTCTCGTACTCGGTGAGAGGCTCTTCTTTGCATGATAAAGGAAACATAACTATTAGGTGAATGTTTGGAATGCATGGACAACCAGCCAAACATATCTTATGAAATTTTATTATCATTTAATCCTAGTTATTCGGGTAAGGAAGATTAATAGCACACATGCACAATTAAGCCAGTTATTCAGGTTGCAGCAATACATTTCACTTAGCATATTAAGGCATAGATTTTATAAAACTGACAGTATAACCACAAGGAGCAAGTTGCATACCAACGGTTGGCCTCAAGTTTGACCTTGTCCTCCTTGTCATAGATGATCTTGAGGTGGTTGGAACGTTTCTATAATAGCTTGCAAAATAGAATAAACAAGAATGAGATATAACAAGGACAAGGTAGAATGATGCACTTGTATCAATAAAGGAAAGCACTTGAACAAGCATGCACACACAGGTGTAGCAATGCATCAGTAATAATACATGTGAAGCAAACTTTGCTGGATCAACAATATAGTGATGTAGTTAAATTAATTAAGCAACCATGTAAGTGCACTAAACAAGCATACATGTACACAGGAAAGATATGAAGCATCCCTTAAACTCTTGACTACATAAAGCAGCGGGTAGCAATGTACATAACTCAACTAAGTTAATTGGTGGCATTACATAAAAGTAGCACAAAGTGCCAAACTATCACAGCCAGCCGATCAATAGAATAAAGCTCACAGAAATGGCAGATGGACTTAATCATTTAGTAATGAACATCATGAATTAGCTAGACCAACCTAGAGAGCATATATCACATCTAAATGAACTATTCTAGTTGTGCAGTGAGCAGGAAGCTTTCTATATGAACAACAGAGTGCCATAGGAAGTAATGAGAGATTAGCACTGCCACTGGCCAATTTAGCAAACCCAGGAACATAGCTATGGAACTAGATCATCCATATGTAAACAAAAGCATGGCAGGAGCTCACAGGATAGAAACCAAACATGAATGGGAACCTACAAACCCTAGATAGCATGGGAACAACAACTACATAGCTTTAGATTTACTGGTGGCCATAATCTAGAACAAATAACAGGATTGCAGCAGAGGGAGAGGGAGATGGAGATGGATAATAACATGCTTTTGTGGTGGTGCGCCGTGGTAGCCGTGCTTGAGCTCCTCTTCCTGATACTGCTCAATAACCTGCAGGACAAACAAGGCCATGGGTGAGCTGCCACAGGGCATCAACATGACAACGCAAAGCATCAAGCAACAATCTAGAATATCAAGTCGTAGGCCATGTTAGAGTCATTGACAGGGATGCACAATCAAAATAGAGCATACAAAATCTAGAATAAAGAACCACCTCCCCGCAAAACCCTAACCCCCATGAATATAACCCCATACAAAATCAGATTACTCATCATAATCAATGTGCAGTAGCACATTCTCATAAGAATGGAACAGAAAAAATATTTATGGACATTCTCATAAGCATGCATGATTTGGTATATCAACCCATATAGACCCACAACAATTGCAAGTAAGTGGCTTTGTGTAGGCTAACCCATCTTGCACAGGCAAAACTATGCATTCTTCATGAAAACTCCTGAGAACATGCACTCTTAACAACAATAGTTAATAAATAAAGAAGCACAGACTCTTAACAACAACTGAAATCATGCACAGGTAGGCAACTCAGAACATGCACTCAGACCCCCATGAACGTAACCCCATGAAACCCATGAGCCCTAACCCCATGAACCAGATGGAGATCATCCCCATGAATCCCCATCTATCCTACCCCATGAACCAGAGAGCAACGTATACCCTAACCCTAACCCCATGAATCCTAACCCTAACCCCCGTCGATCCATCCCCATGAATCCTAGAAGAACCCATGAGGGGGATCTACCTAACCCTAGAAGATCTAAACATCGAGGGGAGATGGATCGAGGAGAGCAATGTACCTACCATCATCGATCGTCGATGATGTAGATGATGTAGTCGCCGTCATTGATGTAGTCACCGTCATCGATGTAGTTGCCATCGTCGACATAGTCGTAGACGGGTGGTCGATGTAGCCATAGATGTCGTCGATGTGGCCGCCATCATGGAGGGGAGAGGGGAGGGGGATTCGTCATCGGGGAGGCGCGGAGCGGGGCGGCGCGGAGCAGGGGAGGGGCGGCGCAGAGCAGGGGAGGAGTGGGGCTAAGGTTGCGGGGTGGGGAATGTGGAATGGAGGGGAGGGGAAATTTTGGGAGGGGAGGGGAGGGGATCCCGCGTGTTAGTGGGAGAGGGAGTGGTGGGTCCCACCTGGTAGTGGGAGAGGGAGAGGAGGGAGTGGAGGGAAATTTTGGTGGAAGAAAAAAATTTGTGTGGGAGGGAAATACTTTTGGGTTTTGAGGCAGAAAAATTTAGGGTTTTGTTGTAAACTTTGTAGAAATCATGGTTAAAATCATACCAAATAGCTCAGGAAAACATCGGTATTCCAAGTTTAGTATTTTTGCTAGTTGGTAGGCCACATTTGATGATGTGATGTGGAGGTCTCCCATTTTTTTGATTTTTTTGATTTTTTTACGGTGTTTTAAAAAACTGGAAGATTTCATCACGGCGGCCGTCCGTGGCTAGGGTTTGAATCATGCAAATTTGTTGTTGATTCTTTGATTGAATGCCTACCTGTGAAGCTAAAAATGATCTTTAGCAAAAATAGCGGGCAAGCTATGGAGGACCCGCAGTTCAAATTCCAACCGGTTCCAGCTGAATCGGCCCCACAATCCCATTCAATTCTTGTCCATTCAATACCATGGATATATCGATTTCTATTTTCAGAAAGCTCCTATTTCGATTGATATCTCTAGCAAATATATCTGTGAAACAAGTTGGAACCTCGCTTTGGCATCATTGTTTTCCATCACAAGACAGAGGCATGCGCCAAATTTGGGCATATTATCACAAACTATTCAACGAATGCGGCCATATCATTGCTCGTTTGGCTTGAAAGCAATGAATCTTCGTTCATGGTAGGTCATTTTTTACAATGAGTCTATCTTCTTCTTGCTACCAAGCTCAAACCAGTCACAGCGAAATAAGACAACCGAGCGATGGATGCCTCCACTAGAGTTGTACTGCAACTCTACGATGCTTCTTAGCTGACCATAGAAGTCAATGTTCTCACGATCATGTGACCCCTCAGTGACTATTCCACTATTCTGTGTCTTCCTTTTTTCCTCGTGGTCAACGGTGTGGTACCGGACACCATGAGCAATGCATGTTTAATACATTCTCACTCGGTTATCCGGTAAGCATGCCAAAGCAAATAGATCATCACTGACCTTCTTCTCCTCATGAAACTTTCCAATCTGCACAAATAAACCATTTAGCAACAATGGTATTTAACAGTTGGTGAATAAAACAGAAAAGATAAAACATGTGGCTAAAGATATCACATGATTCTTAAACCATTTAGAAAATCCCTTGGCAACCCTTTTATCAACATGGATCTGACTTTCTTCCTGATTTAACTCTTACTTGCATTTCCTGCAATGCCAACAAAACATGTGAATTAAAACATTAGGCTGGTGCCAACCCAAGCAAAAATATATATAATGAGTGCACAAGATATAATGCACTCGATATATGGTAGAACCTCGGCGCAATTGCTGAGCACATACCAAACCATCTTGTCATACTCATCACCAGCCTCCAAGTATTGTGAGGCTCCAAGAAAGTTCACAACATGGTTGATAATAGGGACATCACCACTTTGCGTATTAGACCACATCGCCAAATTATCTAGAGATAAAAGGCAATCACTCGTCAATGACATATGCTTCAACAATCAAACCTTCAGGTCTTGCCGTGTTTCGCGGATAATGCTTACAAGTAAGCAACCTTCTTTTAATTTGGTACATCCAACCGTATTGCATAGGGCCCTTAAGCATTGCCTCTTTTGGTAAGTGCACCGCCAAATGGACCATCAAGCTGAAGAAAGCTGGAGGAAAAATCTTCTCGAGCTTGCAAAGAATAATTGGGATTTCTTTTTCAGGTCTTTCCAGAACAGTTAACTTGAGTGTTTTGCAGCACAGTTCTCTAAAGAAATTTCGCAGCTCAGCAACCGCTTCATATATATCCTTGTCCATGATTCCTCGAAGGCCCGTCGATAAAATCCTTTGGAGGAGGATCTGACAATCATGGGTTTTTAGTACTGAAAGCTTAAATCCATCAGAAGTAACACACTTTGCTAGGTTAGCAGCATAACCATCTGGAAATCTCACAGCTCTTAGGAATTCACAGAATGGAAGCTTTTGTTCTTTACTCATTGCATACCATGCTCGTGGCATTTCAAATGAATCTTCGTCTTCATTGTGTTGTAGATGCAAATCTTCTCTTATGCCCATGTCTTCCAAATCAAGCCCAGAACTAATCGTATCCTTTGCCTTCCCTTCAATGTTCAGAAACGTCCCTAGCAGATTCTGGCATATGTTTTTCTCACTGTGCATTACATCGAGATTATGCCTTAATTTCATATCAACCCAATATGGCAGGTCCCACAAAGAAGACCTCCGGTCCCAACATTGACCTTCCTCACGCTTTCTTTTCTTCGCAAGCTTTCCAGGTCTCACATCTTTCATCTTTTCAAGTTGCTGCTCTAGCTCTTCTTTAGTGAATTTAGCTGGCTTGTCATGGGTTTCATTCGCACCATTAAAATATTTGCTTCTTCGCCATTGATGGTTTCGGGGAAGAAAGCGGCGGTGCTAAGTATAGCAGATCTTGCTCCTTATTCTCTTTGAGCAAGGGTCTTTGTCGCAATGGACACATGCCTGATAACCCGCTATGATCCTCCCAGACAGAGTGTGCAGCGCCGGGAAATCATGGATGGACCATATGATTGCAGCACGTAGATTGAACATTTCTTCCGGACTCAAGGCATCGTATGTAGGTACACCAGTCCAGAGCTGGAGCAGTTCTTCTATGAGGGGCTCCATAAAGACATCAAAATCATTTCCTTTAGAGTCTGGACCCGTGATAAGCAACGACATCATGAAGTTGGACCTATCCATGCATGCCCATGGTGGTAGGTTGTACGACACCACAAAAACTGGTCACATGCTATATGACGTGCTCATGTTGCCAAACGGATTAAAGCCATCTGTGGCAATGCCAAGTTTTATGTTCCTTGGATCTGCAACAAAATCTACATGTTTACTGTCAAACTCTTTCCATGCCTCTCCGTCCACTTGATGGCTCAGCTCATGGTCCACAGGTTGCCGCTTCAGCTTGTGCCATTGTACCTCCAGCAATGATTTATTTGAGATAAACATCCACTGCAGCCTTGGTATCAATGGAAAGTGCTTCAGTACCTTCTCTGGTATTGACTTCTTCCCATCAACATATTTCCACCTAGAGGCAGTGCATGTTGGACAGTTTTCATGGTTTGCTAAATCCTTCTGAAACAAGACACGGTTATTTGGGCACACATTTATTGAAACATAACCTAGCCCCAGCCTACGGATTATGCTCAATGCTTCATCATAAGACCTGGGAACACAGCTATCAGGGAACTGCAAGTTCAAAAAGCGGAGTATTGCATTGAATGCTGCATTGCTAATCTGGTAGAAAGACTTGATGTGGAGTAACTTCACGGTGAAGGTAAATCTTGAAAATTTACCCCCTTCATGAGCTCTGCGCCTCCCTCCTCTAACACCTCAGCAAACATTGACTTCTATCCATCAGCACGATCTTCAGCATCGTATAGATCCTTCAATAGGTCAGGAATCCTATCATCTTCATGCCCATCCTCTTCCTCCAAACCAGCATTATCTCGCAAAACCTTTTCCATGAAATCAATGCCAGCATCACCCCCACCCATCATATGAGGGGCATGTGTATCAGCTTCAAAATGTTGAGGTGGTCCGTCTAAAGGTTCTCCATGATATATCCATCTATCATATGTGTTGGACATCCCATTATGAAGCAGGTGATCTTCCACTCTTCCTTGAGCCATTCTTGAACGATTGAGGCATTCTCAGCATGGGAAAAGAATGTGAGAATCGTTGGCAAAATTTGCCCAAACATATGCCACGAAATGATAAACTCCTTTCATATGTTCTTTCGAAAACTTTCTAACTCCTTTTCTAATCCAGCTTCTATCCATCTGCCAAAGACAACAAATAGTTGCAACTTAGGAAATCAATCTAAGTGCACCAACATTAATTAAAGAAAAATGGATGGCAGTAATGGCAGCTACAAATCCAGAAAATTTTATATGCTAATTGCCTAACCACAACATTGAAACAAACCAAACTATAAATCAAACCAACACTGAAATTGGCATGAATTTATGTTGCAGAGAAGGCTAATTCTAATTAAACCAAACCAAGATTTAGAAGGATCATGTTTCTATGAAGACCAAGCTAGCTAGCTCCTAACAAATACTATGCAGTTTCTATCAATTACAGTTACTATGCTTCTAACAATCTGTAGACAAACAAATTCCCCCCAAATCCCCCCGAACAACTGAGGCCTTGTTCGATTCCATGATAAATGAGAGAGGTTAACAGGTATTGGCAAGGATTAAATCCCATGTAGCTCAAATCCCCCCCCCCAAATCCCCTCCATTCCACTCCAATCCAGCTGAAGAATTCTTAACCGAACAAGGCCTGAAGAATTCTTAACAAACAAGCTGAAGAACTCCTAACAGTACATCAAAAAAATTCATCTATGCAATATCTACCAAACATGCAAGCTATATCCTAACTCCTAACATTGCATCAACAAAATTCATCTATGTTGTAGAACATCTAACTGAAACTCATCTATGTTCGGCGACGAGGTGCAGATAGTGAGAGAGGAGACAGCGGAAGAGGAGAGGGGTGCATACTGGGAGGTGCGCTTGCGGTGGTGGAGATTCCCCCATGCCCGGCGAGCCTCTCCTTGCGTGGGTGCCGTTCCTGCCCCCGCCCCCACCACTGTCGGTCACCCACGCCCCTGCTGGTGGCTTCGGCAGCCAGCCCCGCCTCCGCCCCCGCCGGTTGCTTCCGCTGCCGGGCCCGCCCCTGCCCATGCCTATTTCTTGTCATGGACAAGGCGAGCGGCGAGGCTGTGGCCGAGGTCACCTGCAGCGAGGTTGTCGTTCCTGCCCCCGCCCCCACCATCGCCGGTCGCCCCCGCCCCTGCTGGTCTCTTGGGCTGCTGGTCCCGCCCTCGTCCGCCGGCCACACCCCTGCCCGCAGCCCGCCGCCACCTGGTTGAAAGACCTAGAAATTTTGGCTAAGTGTTGGCTCTATCCGATCCTCGGAATAGGCCCCACTTGTCAATGATCTAGATTTGGAAAGAGACAACCGCTGTTTTATATAATATACAGAGCCGTTCCACTAGATGGCCAGCTATCCCTCTCTAGCCCAAGTGGTAGCGAACAAGTTAAACCAGCGCGAGGTCGTGGGTTCGAGTCCCCCCTTGTGCATATTTTTTATTAACAAATTCGAGATCCTGTAAAGTGGGTCCCTCCTGTAAATGAGCTCTCGTTGAATATACACATGTAAGCGAAAATGACAACTAAGAACTCCACATAGGCGAGACACCTGAGGTGGCTGCCTAATAATACAACTACATTAAAACTCTCAAGTGTAACGACCATTCATGGAGGCTGCGTGGCAACATGCAGCTCCCGGTCCGACTTGTCAAGCGCCTGCGTGGCGGCATGCAGATCTTCATGGAGGCTCCACCACCGCGCCACCTCAGCTGCCTGCTTGCCTACATGGCACTGCATGCATCACTGGCTAGGGTGCATGTCGAAGCGAGGAGGAGCGGCGACGGACGGGACGGGCCTCGCCCACGTCCCTGATAAAGCTAGGGGACACCTCAGTGGCGCATTAAATGCGTCTTGTCCTGTAATACGAGCGATAAGCTCGCAATACTGTACGCCTTTCCACCTCCTGTATGCCACTGTGGGAGCCCCTTTCGACTATAAAAGGAGGCCCATGGCATACAGGAGAAGAATTCAGCTCTATAGGACAGCACACACCACCGTAGCTAGTTCGAGAGCTCAAGAACTCTCTGAAATACACCCACCAAAGCAGGACTAGGGTTTTACGCATCCTGGCGGCCAGAACCTGGGTAAACGATCCTTGTGCTGATTACTAATCCTGCCCTTCTCACAACCCTGTGCCCCGGCAACCATAGTAGGGATTCTTGTGATCCCATAGGTGTCGTTCCACACCGACATCTTTGGCGCACCAGGTAGGGGGGCGCAATTGTGAGAATCTGGTCTAGTAGTTAGCCTAGCAGTTCTTCGTCACCATGGCGCCCAAGAAGAAGACGGCCATGGCGATCAGCTCGTTGGGAGCCGAACGGCCCGTGCCGGTGCAGACGAGCAGTGGACCGGTCGCGGACAGGACCCGGGTCGTGGTCCGCGAGCACCAGCATCGCCCTAGCAGGCAGAGCCTGGCGAGCAACATCGTTCGCGTGCTAGATGACCGGCCGCACGTCGCCAGATCCAAAGATGGAGTTGGGCCCCCCGCAGGCGGCTCGGGGCCCTCTAGGAGTGTCGTCGTGCCACCCCCGGGCGGTGCAGCGACCTCCAAGACGCCCACGCCGGCGACCACTGCGTGCTCTTGCCATGGTGTGCGCGATGAGTACTGTCACCACGCCGGTGACCCTGGATACCGCCGTGGGAAAAGCCATGTGCGTCGTCCATGGGATGAAGGAGTTCAGTCTGCCCGCCGAAATGCTGACGAAAATGGCGCGCAGCTGTTGGGTCGTGACGGAGCTCCTTCTAGCGTGGTTAGAAGTCGAAGCGCGCCGCGTTCCATGCAGATGTCGCCGACGCCCACGCCAGCGGAGGCTTTGGCGCGTGCGCAGCTGCTCCTCGACTTCCCTCCTGCTACAGAGAAGCTCGACGAGTGGAGGGCCACCATCTGGAGCCTCGTCGCCATCGCCAACAAAGACAATCTGCGACCAGCAGGGCCCTCGGGTCAGCGCTCCACCGATCCACCACATGCTGGCGCTCGGAGGACCGGGGGGGGGGGGGGCTATGGCCACCGGTGCACTCTCCTCCTCCTCGCCAGCCATGGTAGGCGTCTGTCCGTCGAGACGACGCTTGTGATAACATCTCTATAGCATCGTCCGACCCGCGGACCCACCGCGACCGGCGCCAAGTTCTTCGAGAATGAGCTCACGAAGATGCTCGGACCACTATTGAGCGTCGGCATGATACACGCCACCAGTCAGACAAGCGGGCAGGACCCGCTATGGACCACCCAACACCGGGGGCCCCGGCGGCGTACCTTACAAGGTGGGCTGCCCGGCCTTTACCCATGAGCTGCGGCAGTTCCAGTGGCTGTCCCACCGCACGTTCAAGCCAGACGTCGGCTAGAAGTACACTGGCAAGACCCATCCGTCCGAGTTCCTCAACATCTACACAATCGCGATGCAGGCGGCCGGAGCTCGCGACGACAAGGTGCTTGCCAATTATTTTCCGCTGGCGCTAAAGCCCAATGTTATGTCTTGTCGGCTGATTCCATTTCTTCTTGGTCGGATCTATGCCATGAGTTCGTTGGCGCCTTCACGGGAGGCCACCAAGCTCATTGTCAGGCCAGTGATTTGCACATCATTCCCTAGAAGGAAGGGGAAACCCTGCGCAAACACATCCAGAGATTCAGCCGGGTGCAGTACAACATCCCCGATGTTCATCCCGCCGCTGTGATTAGCGCATTCCTACAGAACGTGCGCAACCGCAAGATGCGCGAAGAGCTGGCGATGACCAAGGTTAAGGATGTGGCTGAGCTCTATGTTCTGGCCGATAGATGCGCCCCGGCCGAAGAGGGAAGGAAGTACCCCGGGGAAGACACCGGCGCGGAAACCGACTCTACTGAAGAAGACGCCGCCACCCCGACGAAGAAGGGCCGACGTCGCAACAGGAAATGCAAGGGCAAGGCCATACTTGTCGTCGAGGGGTCTGGCGACACCGGCGCTGCCAAGAAGGTCAGGGCAGATGGCCCCGGCAAGGAGATTGCTAGGTGCGCCGCTTGCCGGGCCTTAGCGGCTGCCGACAAGCTAGGGGGCTCCGGCAAGCAATACTGCAAGATCCACCGCACCAAGGGCCACGACCTCCAGAACTGCCGACAAGTCGAGCTGCTTGCTGAGAAGCAAAAAGCTGAGTACGAGAGGCGGGACAAGGAGAAGGGTCAGGACGGTGCTGAGGGATCCGGCAAGAAGCGTGGCGGCCAAGGAAGCCGCCCCGGCAAGGACAACCAACAAGAGAGGCCCACCCGGGGCCGTGACAAGAAGCAAGAAGACAATGACCACGAGTCCGGTGAGCAATAGTTCCAGAAGGCTACGGAGGCCATGTCCGTCGATGGTGGCACCTCGTTGCATACCTCTCACCGCCAGCTCAAACAGTGGGCACGTGAGATTACAGCGGTGGAGCCGTCGTTCGACGCTCAGAAGCCGCTGAAGTTGTCCATCACAACCCTCATCTTTGACGCCGAGGACCACCCTGACCGCACAACCGCGGTCGGGTGTTTTCCATTGTTGGTCTCGCCAACAATACGAAACCTCAAGGTGAACAAGTTGTTGGTTGACGGCGGGGTCGGCCTGAACTTGATCTCGCATGTCGTGGTCAAAAGGCTGCAAATTCCTGATGGAGACCTCGAGGAAACAGGCACGTTTCAAGGGGTCAACCCGGGGAGGAGCCAGCCAAAGGGGAAGGTCACACTGCCCGTGACGTTTGGAGGAGAGTTGAACTACAGGATGGAGAGGATCATCTTCGACGTGGTCGAGATCCCCTTGCCCTACAACGGGATCCTCGGCCGCCCGACACTAGCCAAGTTCATGGCGGCGTCACACTACGCCTACAACATGCTAAAGATGCCGGGGCCGTTGACAATCATCTCCGTCCCCTCGGACAAGAAGGACGCGTTGATTTGCACTGACCAACTCTACCGTGAAGCAGTTGCAGCAGCTGCCGTCAAGGCACCTGCTCCTGCCGCTGAAGGCCCAGGAGGGAAGAAGAAGCCCGGCAAGACCTCTCGCACTCACTCCGGCAAGCACACCTCTACGGAGTGTTGCGCTACCGTCGAGGACATGCCAGAGAGCTCTACTGGCAAGAGCAAGAAATCCAGAGCCGAGCCACCGCAGACCAAGAAGGTGTCTGCCAGGGAGGACGGCGTGGGAGGGGCCTTCACCATAGGCTCCACCCTCGACAGCAAATAGGAAGGCGCACTTGTCACCTTCCTGCGGGTGAATGTCGACGTGTTTGTGTGGCAAGCATCCGACATCCCCGGTGTTCCCAGGGAGGTGATTGAGCACCACCTAGCTGTCTGCCCTCATGCGAGGCCCATCAAGCAGAAGGTCAGAAAGCAGGCTCTGGAGAGGCAGGAATTCATCACAGAGGAGATCAGGAAGTTGGAAGCGGCAGGTTTGGTGAGAGGAGTGCTCCACCCGACGTGGTTGGCCAATCCGGTAGTAGGGCGCAAGGCAAATGGGAAGTGGAGGTTGTCTATTGGTTACACATATATCAATAAGGCTTGTCCTAAAGACCCCTTCCCGTTGCCGCACATCGACCAGATTGTTGACTCCACGGCCGGGTGTGATTTGTTGTCATTCCTCGACGCCTACTTAGGCTAACACCAAATCTTCATGACAAGAGAGGATGAAGAGAAGACAACATTCATCACCCCGTGTGGTACGTATTGCTTTTTACGGATGCTTTTCGGGTTGAAGAGTGCTGGCTCGACGTTCGCAAGAGCAGTCCAAATTGGTTTTGAACCTCAGCTCCATAGAAATATGGAGGCATAAATGGATGACATAGTAGTCAAAACCAAAGACGGGCCAACTCTTGTGCAAGATCTGGAAGAGCCATTTGCCAACCTGCGCAAGATCAACCTTAAGTTGAACCCTGAGAAGTGTGTCTTCGGCGTTCCGTCCGACAAGCTTCTCGGATTCTTTGTGCTGCATCACGGGATCAAGACAAACCCAGACAAAATCAAAGCTATTGAGCAGATTGAGGTGCCCAAGCGGATTAAAGATGTGCGTCGGCTCACTGGCTGCATCGCCGCCATGAGCCGATTCATCTCCAAATCCGCCGAGTGTGGCCTTCTATCAGGACCCCAATTCCAAGTCACATCAACCTAGCCGGTAACACCTCATATCACTTTGCGGCCTCACGCATGGTATTCCCACGGGTGTCGCCTTACCATGGCCGGGACCGTTTGCGTCTTTTGGCACACGTATATGATAGTGTCGCTAGCATCCACATGACAAAGAAACCGGGCCGACATGGCTAGTCGTGAACCCAAAGCGGCGCTAACCTATGGGGACAGGCATACATGAATCACATCGAGCATGTCGGTCATCAACGTATAAATTCGGGCTGTAGCTTTGGGCTATGAGGACTCCGGTATCCCGGGCTGTAGCAGGCTAAGGCAGACTCGAATAACACCGCGTGACATTTCCCGAAGGAACAGACATAGGAACGGTGAAACACATGCCGGCCGATCAAGTGTCCAAGCAGTAGTCTTGGGCTAAGCAGGATCAGTGAACCGGGTCAGAAGCGGACTACTATCGCTCGTAAACACGAGACTACATTTCCCCATATGAGAGGCTGCCAAGGATAAACAACTAGTTTGTCGGATCCCACACATACCAAGCATTTCAAACATACACACAATATGCTCAATATGTGTAGATACAACATGGCATCACAACATAACTCTACGACTCAAATATTATCATTAGGCTCCGAGGAGCGGGATATTACAAACATGGGTCTCATGACCCAACACTCAGAGCATACAAGTCAAAGCACAAGCGGAAGCTAAACATGTCTGAGTACGCATAACTATAAATGAAATAAGGCCGAGAAGCCCTGACTATCTACCGAGATCCTGCCGAGGGCACAAGATCGTGAAATGAGGTAACAAGCTAACGTCGAAGTCCAAGCGGAACTACTAGCGAGATAGAAGTCTCTCTGCAAAACATAAAATAAGCAAACGTGAGTACAAACGTACTCAGCAAGACTTACATCAGAACTAACTACATATGCATCATTATCAAAAGGGGGTGGAGTTTGACTGCAGCAAGCCAGCTTTGACTCAGTGGATATCCTAAACTACGACTGCAAGTAACTCTTTTGAGGTGGTGCACACGAGTCCACATATTCACCATATCAATACACCACTATGGACCTGCTCCCGTCTCCCTACGAGAACGCCATCCATAGCACTCACGCTTATCTTCCGCATTTTAGGGTATCCACTTTCACTTGTCTATAAACTGATATAGGCAACCCAGAAGTCCTTCTCCATGGACACGGCTATTCGAATAGATCATATTAACCCTGCAAGGGTGTACTTCTTCACACACGCTCTCACCACTTACTGCCGTTTACACGACATGTACTCGGCAACCTTCAAGCGGAAGCCCAACGTGGGTGTTGGCCACAGCCTACCTAAACACTCGAGTCCCTAGTCCAGGTTTATCGCCTATTCAGGTTCCATCCGCAGGGAGTCCGGCCGAGGTTTCCCATACATCCCGAACGATGTGTGCAGGTTCCCGAGACACCAAGCAGGCGAATCGGTACACCGCCACGGTGCCTACCGCAACACAACCCACCCCTTTACGGTCAGCCATGCGGCCCCCAAAGATACTACAAACACCGAAACTACTTGCAACTCCCCGGACAGAGAACAAGGGTGGTTAAGAAGCGAGAGGGTCCATTGATTTCGGGCCCAATGCGTGGTAATAAGCTGTTTCATGGATCACAAACTCAGAACTCAGTTCACGATGACAGCTGCAATGAGACAACCCACCATGCACTCCTACATGGCCTCTCACCGCTACCTTTACCAAATCGTGTTCGCACACTTAGCTCACACACGGTAGGACATGTTCACACAACTCCGACTCATTCCCGATGAATCGGACTGACTCAACTCTAAGCGATGGCAGGCACGACATCAAGCATGAATGAGTAGGCACAACATGGCTCAAACAACTCCTACTCATGCTAGTGGGTTTCATCTAATTCTTGTGGAATGACAGGTCATGCAGAGGATAAAGGGGTTCAGCTACATGCAGCAAGTAACACATGAGTCGTTGTTGTCCTAATGCAGTAAAATAGAGCAGGAGCGAGAGAGTGGGATTATATCGGGATGAACAAGGGGGTTTTGCTTGCCTGGCACTTCTGAAGATAATATAGTTCTTCATCGGTTTCATCGAACAATTGTCGGAACCACGTCTATCGAGAGGGGACAAACACCGGCAACTGAGAAGGAACACAATCAATGCAATGCACAATCACATGAATGACATGTCATGTTAAGGTACTGAATTCACCTAATGCAAAATCTAGCCAAGTTAATTGAAGTGGAATTCAAACAAGAACAAATTCCAACTCCAAATGTTATTTCATAAATTGCCCTAATCATGATTCATCCTATTCAGTGAGGTTAACTTGTTTAATCATGCATGAAAGTGCCATAAACAGATTCTTCATATTTTTCTCGATCATTTTTCATATATAAATTATCTAATTTGGAGTTACAGATTAAAAGTTATGAATATTTGAAGTTTGAACTATATTCGAATTTCCTGAATTAAATTAAATCGTAAAAGGGTATTATCGCGTCGATGTGACATCGGTGGTCAGCAGGACATGGTCCGGTCAAACTGACGGTGGGTCCTGTGTCAAGCATAATTAGCTTAACTAAAAATTAATTAAAACTAATCTGAATAGTTAATGTGGTGGGCCCCACTGTCATCGACTCAAGAGAGTCAACCAGGCCCACAGTCAAAGTCAAAAGTCGGTTGCCGTCTAGTCACAGCGAGCCAGCGCGGCGAGAGTGGTTTTAGCCACTCCGGCGACCAAATGGGCCATGGAGGGCATCTAGGAGCTGGGACGAGCCGAAGCTCTTGGTGGAGTTAGCAAGTCGGGTGGCGGAATCGGCGCCCGGCGACGACCTAGGCGGCGCCGGAGTTCGGCCGAGGTCGAACACGGCGCTAGGGAGCACGGCGAGGCGTGGGGTGGCGTTTGCGCTCCTGCGAAAAGTGCGGTGAGGGCGGTGGTGTGCTCGGAAGCGAAGCGTCTGCGGTTGTGTACGGCTACGCCATGGCCGGGCGAGAGCAATCGGCTCGGCGGAATCAACGGCTAGAGAGGGAAATAGAGCACGGGAGAGAGGGGTTGGCGGAGGAGCTCACGGCGGGGTCGATGAGTAGCTCGGCTGGGCTCGGGAGGCAGACGGCGTCGGAGCATCTCCGGTGATCTCGGTTGCCCGAGGTAGAAGACGACCGCGGAGACGTCATTCGGGGCATCCGGTGCCTCGTGGCTCGGCGGAGAGGTTCAGGGTGGCGAGGCGGAGCTCGTGGGCGGGATGGCTAGCCGTGGGGAGGTCGGTGGCCACGATTTAACGGCGGACAGTGGCGACGAGGCCGCTTAAAAGGTGCGCAAGGAAAGTGAGAGAGCAGAGGAGGAGAGAGGCCCGCAGGCGAGGAGAGAGTCGGGGGGTGCGTGGCGCTCGGGGAAGACGTCCAGAGCGTCGGGGGAGGGGAGCGGCAAGTAGGAGGTGGCGCTTGGCGAGCGTCGAACGCGCCTGCATCCATCCGTGGCGGGAGGAAGAAGACCTCCCCTGCCTCGTGGGCTGGGCGGGCGGATGGGCTGCCAGTGAGCGCCAGTAGTCCTTCTCTCTCTCTCTCTCTCTTTATTTTCTGCTTTCTATTATTCTGTAATTTTTCGTGGCTTTATTAAAATACTAATGCTACCCCAAAAATCATGAAACTTGTTTCAGCCTCTTTGTTTGGAAAATATCCAACAAGAAACATTTAAGTTTATGTTTATTTGAGCATTTAAAATATTTTATAGCATTTAAATGCCCAAATGCAAATACTTAATGAATTAATCCGATGACCAAATATGTCATGAAAAATGTGCGGCACCTCTGGTTACGGTTTAAAGCATTTTTCCGTAAATGAAGAACATTTTCTAAAGCCATTTGAAATCACTGAAAAATATTTTTGGTTGAGCCTATTTGAATTCCTTTAATGCTAGGGTTTAGGCAATCCCCATTTCAAATTTCATGAAAATTAAACATGATGCATGGATGCAATGCCACTAGTTACAAGCAAGCTCTAGGGCTGTGACAACTCACCCCACTAAACAAGAATCTCGCCCCGAGATTCAAGACGTGAGGTAAGAGGAAAAGGGGAGTCACAAAACTATCACAATCTTCATGATCCAGTTGCCCTTCTCGAAGATGTTGATTCATTCCATCATCTTGGTCTTGACGTCTTTGCTTTCGAGATCTTCACTCAACATGACAACAGAAAGAAGGGGGAAACCCTACAGGATTTAATCTTCTTGAAGATCGAGCAACTCACGATCAACTCACGGAATGAGAGGGTGAACATCTCGAGTTGAGACACAAAACACATCGAGAGGGATGGAAGAACAAACGACGGGTTTGATTGGTGGGCAACAATTCCATGCTTAGAAGGATGGTGGATGGTGTCAAGGTGGCGAGGAAATATTTGCCATGATTCAATAACGGGGCACCCCAGGGGAGGTGACGCGAGGAACTATTCCTTTAAGTGGCAAAAAGAATTACTTTTGAATCAGAGATCATTGAAACTCTTCATACCAGCCTAAGGCAATTCACAAAGATCGTTTGGTGGAGTGCAAGGAATGGCATACCAGACTAGAATGGATGATGTGGACTACCTTGTTGAAGACAACGCAATGGATGAATTTTGCTTATCACCGGAGATGGATGGGACCCATGGTAAGTCCACTTTTGAAGATGAACCTGACAACAATTCTTGAGAGGGCAGCCCATGGAAATTGGGCGCAATGGCGGTATGAAATGGAAACAACATGCAACTGTTGGGAATGTTCCAACCATCATATCTGCCTGAGATTCAGATCTGGTTGGTGTTAGGATATTCCAGACTCATCGAGTCTAGAAAGAAAAATGAAAGTTTGCAACACAAATCGACGAGAGGATGTTGCGAGATTCTCGGGAATGAACTACGATAGCAAGCTCCAAAACATGAGCTGATTCTGCTACATACATGTGAGCATGACGTCCAAGACAAGTATGACCACGTAGTAGTCTTATCATCAAACACTACCGAAGTTCAGTGTGGGGAACCATCATCGAGGATAACGAAGTCCTTGTATAAGCCGCGGTCTTAAGAAGGAACTTCTTCTCCTTGAACAAATCAATCGGTGGCTTGGTGTGCTATGGAATTCATATGGAATGAAGATGATCAGTCTATCGCACCATAGAATACTTCGCACATGCATGATCGACTTGGGATGATTCCAAAGGAAACAAAACAAACCTTTCTCAAATTCATGGCGGCAACTTGCACCTAATGCACGTGAATTAGAGGAAGTCACTACTTTCATCCAAACATATGCTTCATGAGCGAAACATGAAGAAATGCTTACACAAGTTTCCAACACTAGGTTGATGTTCAACATGACTCATGGGGGAGACAAAATGCTGCTGATGGGCTCAACAACAACTTATCGAAATTTCCATATCACTGGACTTCCACCATCATGTGAACACGGTGATAGCATTGCTCAGACCAAAGATGTAATGGTGTATGCTCGAGGAATCAACCACGAGTAAGACAACATTACAAATATCGTTGGTTCTGAGTTGACTTAATAATAGCCCATACTCAAGTCAAAAGATTGATAAGACAATAGGTCCAAAGAATCGATCACGAGGGACCAATCGATGAAGATATCATCTTTCTTCAACACACACTACACGAAAATATCCTTTTGGAACGAACTAAGTTAGGCAAGCTTTATCTTCCAACTCTCCAAGTTGTTGTCTAGCTTAACCAACTAGCTCGTGGATATCCAACACGCATTCTTGGAGAAATGATGGTTCACAGAAACCAACTTGATCACGAGCTCAACATAACAATCAGAGACAACCCGGTAACACTTCCAAGAAGATATTTGGAAAGTCACAAACCACCGGTATGTTACTAAGCTCGAGATCGATCTTGCTTTCGAGGTCAAGACGATATGATCAAATAAGCAAGGGATTGAATAATCATAACTCATTGATCGAAGGGTGCACCAGAAATAAGGACTAGGTAGCACGATCAATCTTAGGATGATGATTTAATAACCAACACGCTAAGAATGAGGATATTGTCCATTAGCTACCAAGCAACGAGTTGCTCGGAGTATCGATTTCACACATCACAATTCACTTGTCGGCATTCCGGTTGCATCAACACGGGACCGAGGAATGAACAATGATGGCGAGAAGTATCACTACGACAAGAATTCATAAGAGAAGGTGCAATTCTCATGATGTTCCCGACATAAAGATGGTAACACTCAAGGTAGAGCAGAATCAAAGCTGGATTGGCATTTTGATCTGCGAATACAAACTGCTTTGACCCAATCCTAGAAATAGATGAGGTCTTGGAGTTTGTTTCTCCTAGTCATTCCGCAACATAATGGCTTGACGGACCACAAGGATAATAGACATCGATAAACGAATGCACACATACTCTTGGTTATCAACTGATAGAGGATGGTCGGGATACAACTAAAGAGAGCAACTCAAAGGAACATATAATTTTTCGAGTTGTGGATGCATAGATTAGTATGTTGAACCAAGTTCAACAGGTTTCTTCCTGGATAACCCATGCAGAGGTAGGACCGCAGATTCACAATATAGAATGGAGAACTCCTCAAGAGTACTCTGATTGTGATCTTTTGGTTCAAAAGAACTTCGCCATAAATAGTTCATGGCATTTGGAAGAAGGAAATACCACGGACCTCGAGGACTGTCATAAGGTTACTAATATCCTAAAGGGACTAGCAAATACTAACAACATGAAGTAGGGTGAATCTCGGCTCAAGAACCCATGAATAGAATACCTACTAGCTAATAACATCACGGGATGCTTTCAAGAATAATGGCCGTAATCATCACCGGGATAAAAAAGCATGGCCGGATTACATAGGTGACTCCCTAAAACACCTAGGTCATAATAATAACTCCAACATATATGTTGAGGCAGCGGAGTACCTCAACATACTAATTTGTGTGATTAATCTGGCCCGGATGAACATTAGAAATGGAGGGGAGGGATTTGCAAACGCATCAAACTATTTAGAGACCTGGGATGACTCGGACAAAGATAACGGCTGTAAATGCTCAAAATGATTTGAGACATCTTGCAAAATGGTGGCATAGCCACTTAACAACATCATATCAAGGTTCCGAGATCAACAATTATCATATAGAAATAGTAGGAACTGAATTGGGGCTTAAATCAACAATCTTAAAGGTCTATGGATCAGTAACACGTCATCCTGATAGATAGATGAGAAGGCCTAGTTCTTAAGCCCGTAGAAGAGAAGAGGATGACTCAGATCAGAAGGCCATGAGGTATAAGGAGTAAAAAGAGACTTACGTTCCTTCCACAATCAATTCCCTTACATAACTAAGCATTTCTAGACACAACTTCGACCCGGTTTGGCTTGGTAATCCTCTGAGCAACAGCTCGATACCAACGCTGTCAGACCACGATTCCAAGTCACATCGACCTAGCCGGTAACACCTCATATCACTTTGCGGCCTCACGCACGGTATTCCCAGGTGTCGCCTTACCATGGCCGGGACCGCTTTCGTCTTTTGGCACACGATATGATAGTGTCGCTAGCATCCACATGACAAAGAACCGGGACGACATGGCTAGTCGTGAACCCAAAGCGGCGCTAACCTATGGGGACAGGCATACATGAATCACATCGAGCATGTCGGTCATCAACGATAAATTCATGTCAGAAAGCACTGGCTAACAGACTCCGGTATCCCGGTCACAAGCAGCTAGGCGAGGACTCGAATAACACCGTGACATTTCCCGAAGGGCGACATATAGGAACAAAGTGAAACACATGCCGCCGATCAAGTGTCCAAGCAGAGGCTTTGGGCTAGCAGGATCATGGTGAACCGGGTCAGAAGCGGACTACTATCGCCGTAAACACGAGACTACATTTCCCCATATGAGAGGCTGCCAAGGATAAACAACTAGTTTGTCGGATCCCACACATACCAAGCATTTCAAACATACACACAATATGCTCAATATGTGTAGATACAACATGGCATCACAACATAACTCTACGACTCAAATATTATCATTAGGCTCCGAGGAGCGGGATATTACAAACATGGGTCTCATGACCCAACACTCGTGAAACATACAAGTCAAAGCACAAGCGGAAGCTAAACATGTCTGAAAGTACGCATAACTATAAATGAAATAAGGCCGAGAAGCCTGACTATCTACCAGATCTGCCGAGGGCACAAGATCGTAGCCGAGGTAACAAGCTAACGTCAAGTCCAAGCAGAACTACTAGCGAGATGTAAGTCTCTCTCGCAAAACATAAAATAAGCAAACGTGAGTACAAACGTACTCAAAGAAGACTTACATCGTAATCCAACTACATATGCATCATTATCAAAAGGGGTGGTGGAGTTTGACTGCAGCAAGCCAGCTTTGACTCGATGGATATCCTAAACTACGATCGCAAGTAACTCTTTTGAGGTGGCGCACACGAGTCCACATATTCACCATATCAATACACCACTATGGACCCGCCTCCCGCCTCCCCACGAGAACGACATACATAGTACTCACTCTTATCTTGCGAATTTAAGTGTATCCACTTTCACTTGTCTATGAACCGATATAGGCAACCCTGAAGTCCTTCTCCGTGGACACGGCTATTCAATAGATCATATTAACCCTGCAGGGTGTACTTCTTCACACACGCTATCACCACTTCACCGTTTACACGACATGTACTCGGCAACCTTCAAGCGGAAGCACAACATGGGTGTCGGCCACGGCCTACCTAAACACTCAAGTCCCTAGTCCAGTTTATCGCCTATTCGGGTTCCATCCGCAGGAGTCCGGCCGAGGTTTCCCATACAGCCCGAACGATGTGTGCAGGGTTCCCGAGACACCAAGCGGGCGAATCGGTACACTGACCCACGGTGCCTACCGCAACACAACCCACCCCTACGGTCAGCGCTATGCGGCGGCCCCCAGCATACTACAAACACCAGAAACTACTTGCAACTCCTGGACAGAGAACAAGGGTGGTTAAGAAGCCGAGAGGGTCCATTGATTTCGGGCCCAATGCGTGGTAGTAACTGTTTCATGGATCACAAACTCAGAACTCAGTTCCTGAGGACGGCTGCAATGAGACAACCCACCATGCACTCCTACATGGCCTCTCACCGCTACCTTTACCAAATCGTGTTCACACACTTAGCTCACACATGCAGTAGGACATGTTCACACAACTCCGACTCATTCCCGATGAATCGCACTGACTCAACTCTAAGCGATGGCGAGCACGACATCAAGCATGAATGAGTAGGCACAACATGGCTCAAACAACTCCTACTCATGCTAGTGAGTTTCATCTAATTACTGTGGAATGACAGGTCATGCAGAGGATAAAGGGGTTCAGCTACCGCAGCAAGTAACACATGAGTCGTTGTTGTCCTAATGCAGTAAAATAGAGCAGGAGCGAGAGAGTGGGATTATATCGGGATGAACAAGTGGGTTTTGCTTGCACAGCACTTCAAGATAATATAGTTCTTCATCGGTGTCATCGAACAATCGTCGGAACCACGTCTATCGAGTGGGGACAAACACCGGCAACTGAGAAGGAACACAATCAATGCAATGCACAATCACATGAATGACATGTCATGTTAAGGTACTGAATTCACCTAATGCAAAATCTAGCCAAGTTAATTGAACTGGAATTCAAACAAGAACAAATTCCAACTCCAAATGTTATTTCATAAATTGCCCTAATCATGATTCATCCTATTCAGTGAGGTTAACTTGTTTAATCATGCATGAAAGTGCCATAAACAGATTCTTCATATTTTTACGATTATTTTCATATATAAATTATCTAATTTGGAGTTACAGATTAAAAGTTATGAATATTTGAAGTTTGAACTATATTCTGGAATTTCCTGAATTAAATTAAATCCAGAAAAGGGTATTACTGCGTCAGCCTGACGTCAGTGGTCAACGGGACATGGTCCGGGTCAAACCTGACGGTGGGTCCCAGCGTGTCGAGATAATTAGCTTAACTAAAAATTAATTAAAACTAATCCTAAATAGTTAACAATCTTTGGGCCCCACCTGTCATTGACTCAGAGAGTCAACCAGGCCCACCCTCGTCAAAGTCAAAGTCGGCTGTCGGCGTCTAGCCGCCAGCGCCACGCAGCGGCGAGAGTGGTTTAGCCACTCCGGCACCAAATGGGCCATGGAGGGCATCTAGGAGGAGGCTGGGACGAGCCAAGCTCTTGGTGGAGTTAGCCGGGGTCGGGTGGCGGAATCTGCGCCGGTGGCGATTTACCTAGGCGGTCACGGAGTTCGGCCGAGGTCGAACACGGCGCTAGGGGAGCTCGGCGAGGCGCATGGGGTGGCGTTTGCGCTCCTGCGAAGTGCGGTGAGGGCGGTGGTGTGCTCGGAAGCGGCGCAGCAGTTGTGGCCACGGCTACGCCATGGCCTGTGGCGAGGAGCAATCGGCTCCGGCAGAATCAACGGCTAGAGAGGGAAATAGAGCACGGGGAGAGAGGGGTTCGGCAGAGGAGCTCACGGCGGGGTCGATGAGTAGCTCAGCGGGCTCGGGGGAGGCCGGACAGCGTCGGAGCATCTCCGGTGATCTCGGTTGCCCGAGGTAGAAGACGACCATGGAGACATCATTCGGCACCCGGTGCCGCGTGGCTCAGCGGAGAGGTTCAGGTGGCGAGGCGGAGCTCGTGGGCGGGATGGCTGGCCGTGGGGAGGTCGGTGGCCACGACGAGCGGCTGGCGATGGCGGAGGCCGCTTGGTGCGTCGAAAGTGAGAGAGCAGAGGAGGAGAGGCCACGGGCGATGGAGAGAGGGGTCGAAGTGCGTGGCGCCGGGAAGACGCCCAGCATCGGGGAGGAGCGGCAAGCAGGAGGTGGCGCGGCGAGCGTTGGGCACGCACTGTGCATCCGACTGGCGGGAGGAAGAAGACCTCCCTGCCCATGGTGGGCTGGGCGGGCCAGATGGGCTGTCAGGTGAGCGCCAGGAAGTCCTTCTCTCTCTCTCTTTTTTTTTCTGTTTTCTATTATTCTGTAATTTTTCAGGGCTTTATTAAAAATACTAATGCTACCCCAAAAATCATGAAACTTGCTCAGGCCTACTGTTTGGAAAATATCCAACAGCAAACATTTAAGTTTATGATTATTTGAGCATTTAAAATATTTTATAGCATTTAAATGCCCAAATACAAATACTTAATGAATTAATCCGGGACCAAATATGTCATGAAAAATGTGCAACACCTCTGGTTACGGTTTAAAGCATTTTTCCAGAAATGATGAACATTTTCTAAAGCCATTTGAAATCACCGAAAAATATTTTTGGTTGAGCCTATTTGAATTCCTTTAATGCTAGGGTTTAGGCAATCCCCATTTCAAATTTCATGAAAAGTAAACATGATGCATGGATGCAATGCCACTAGTTACAAGCAAGCTCTAGGGCTGTGACACCTTCCCTTCTTCAAAATCTTGAAGAAGGCAGGCCCAATGGAGTGGACCCCAGAAGCCGAGGCGGCGTTGCAGGATCTGAAGAAATACCTTTCCTCCACGCCAATACTGGTTGCGCCTAAATCACAAGAGCCGCTACATCACATCTAGCGGCGACGAATCAAGTGGTCGGGCCAGACCGGTGGCGCAGAGGGAGGTCGACGAAGAGGCGTATGGCGGCGTAACCGATGGATGGAAAGCCAAAGATTCCCCCGGCAGGGCCTGATGTCGGCAAGGCAAGGCCCCCGACAGAGTCTGGTGTCTCCGAGGCAGTGCCTGCACAGACCGTTGAGGTGGTGCAGAAGAAGAAGATGGTGCAGCACCCGGTTTACTTTGTCAGCTCCCTCTTGCAGGGGCTAGGTCGAGGTACTCCGGTCTGCAGAATTTGCTCTTCGTCCTCGTTATGGCCTCAGGAAGCTGCCTCATTACTTCCAAGCCCACGAGATCACTGTCGTCACTCGCCTCCCATTGCAACGGATAATGCATAACCCAGATGCAACCGGAAGGATTGTGGAATGGGCCTTGGAGTTGTCTAGTTTTGGTTTGAAGTTTGAAAGCACCTCGAAAATTCAGAGCAGAGTCCTGGCAGAGTTCATTGCAGAATGTACCTCAACGCCTGATGAAGAAATCCAGGAGACCACTCCCCCCGGCAAGGAAGCAGACCGCGACTGGATCATGTACTTTGATGGGGCTTTCTCGCTGCAAGGTGCCGGTGCCGGCGTGCTGCTCGCCGCACCAACCGGAGAGCACCACAAGTACGTGATCCAGATGCACTTTCCCAGGGAGATGTCCACCAGCAACATTGCGGAGTACGAGGGGCTGATTGTCGGTCTCAGGATCGCGGTGGACCTCGGGGCTATGAAGCTCATCGTCAGGGGTGACTCGCAGCTTGTTGTCAGACAGGTCAACAAGGATTACCAGAGCCCAATGATGGAGGCTTACGTAGATGAGGTGAGAAAACTGGAGGAGCGCTTCGACGGTATCCAAGCGGAGCACGTCCCCCGGATAGAGAACGACGTCGCCGATTACCTATCGAAGCGCGATGCATTCAAGCTACCTGTGGAACCAAGTACGTTCTTGCTCCGGTTAACTCAACCATCCATCGAACCATTAGCGGGGCGGAAAAAGCGGAGGAAGTCAGGTCCCGGCAAGTACTTTCCTACCGAGCCCCCTGGGGCTGCCGGCAAGGGTGTTGTCGTGGTCGTGGAGACAGCCGCGCCCATGGCTGAGGAAATGCCTTTGGTCCTTGTCGTCGAGCCTCAGGCTCCGGCATGGGCACAACATACTGTGCGATTCCTCCAAACCAGGGAACTTCTTGAGGAGCAGGAAGAATCGGAAAAAGTAGCCCGCCGGTCCGCCCTATACCAGTTCGTTGACGACGTCCTGTACAGAAGAAGGCCTGGAGCTGTTGGCAGAGATACATGGAGACATATGTGGCTCCCGCATAGGGTCGAGGGCCCTTGCCGGAAAGTTGTTCCGGCAAGGTTTCTTCTGGCCCACTGCCCTCCAGGATGCGACAACATTAGTAACCAAGTGTGAAGCATGTAAGTTCCATTTGAAGAAGCTTCATCAACCAGCTCAAGCCCTTCAAACGATCCCTCTCTCCTAGCCATTCTCGGTCTGGGGGCTCGACATACTGGGCCCTTTCCCCCGTGCTGTCGGGGGCTTTGAGTACTTGTACGTTGCAATTGACAAGTTCACAAAGTGGCCAGAGGTAGAACCAGTGAGGAAGGTGACAGCGCAGTCAGCCGTCAAGTTCTTCAAGGGACTAGTCTGCCGCTTTGGTGTGCAAAACGGAGTCATCATCGACAATGGCACGCAGTTCACAAGCCACACCTTCATGCAGTACATTCGAGACCTCGGCAGCAAGGTCTGTTTTGCGTCCATGGCACCCCCGGAGCAACGGCCAAGCAGAGAGGGCGAATGCTAAAGTGTTGTGAGGCCTGAGAACGAAGACCTTTGACAGGCTGCATAAGAGCGGAAGGCGCTGGATTGATGAATTGCCGGCGGTTCTTTGGTCAATCAGAATGATGCCAAATCGAGCCACCAGCTAGATACCTTTTGCCCTGGTGTACGGGGCAGAAGCAGTTCTCCCCACGGAACTCATATACGGGTCAACTCGAGTGCTCACTTATGATGAGCTTGAGCAAGAGCAATTGCGCCAAGATGACGCGACGCTCCTTGAGGAAGATCGTCTTCGGGCGGCTGTGAGAGCAGCACACTACCAGCAAGCCTTGCGCCGCTACCATAGCCCTAAGGTTCATACCCGAAGCTTTGAGGAAGGCGACCTTTTTCTTCGGCGCATTCAGTCAGCCAAGAATTCCAACAAGTTGACGCCAAAGTGGGAAGGCCCTTATTAGGTAATACGAGTCACCAGGCCCGGCGTAGTCCGCCTGGAGACCGAAGATGATGTCCCAGTGAGAAACTCCTGGAACATCGAGCATCTTCGCAAGTTTTACCCATAAGGCGCGGCTTGACGGGCCTCCTGGCAAGCCACCTTTTGTACAAGCTGTGCCGACAAGGCATGTAACCCTTCGTACAAAGCCAGGCGCAGACCCTGAGCATAAATAAATGAAGCGATGGTGCCCTAAGTTATAGCATGCATGCTAGGTCGAGTCTCTTCCTTGGTTAGGGTTGATAGTGCTTAGCGGCGACTAACCCCTAGCATAGAGGTCGAGTGCGCGTCTCTCTGTTCCTTTCCTTCCCTCTTTTGGTTCGTAGGGCACATGAGCACTTCCGCTGAGCTACTTGGAAGGAAGGGCACGGACCGGCGTCGCAACCACGGCAAACCAGAGTTGCCAGGGGCTGCAAGTGCAAGGATCCAACCGCGGCAAGATGAGGTTGCCGGGGGCTGCAGATCCAGATAAGTCTTTTATCCCCTGTCATGCATTTCGTTATGAACTGGGATATGTGAAACCTCGCTTTATTTCTAGGCCACCGTGCTCCCCTTTTCTATACCCAAGGATTATCTCCTTGGCACGGATTTGGTTGTAGTCACAGCGGCAAGGAAATAGAACGAGGAGCATAAGCCCACTTCATCCCTGCCTCCACCAAGGGCGCGAGAATGGTCGAGCGAAGTGGGGGAACGGCGAGGCTTGTTGCCGGGCGGAAAACGTTTATCTTGAGTATTAACAAGGATTCATTCTTTTCGTGGGCTCCATCCACGAACAAAAACCCCCGGCAACACCCCTTTTTTCATTAAAAATATCCCGTGCAGGTACAGTTCATACGAGATGAAAAACATGAACAAGGGGGATTACAAGCTTCTGATTTAGCAATGCCCGAGGGCTTACAGATTAAAAAAGAGATAAGATGCCCGTAATCCCTTTCTTGTCCCTCTCCTCAGGAGGTAGGTCAAGGAGGCAAAAGGGCAAAAGGGGCGCCTAGGCGAGGTACGAGCAGCAGAAAGCACCAAGAGAATGCCTCGGTGGCCGCCCACGGATGGGTCGGTGATGACGGTGCCAGGAAAGGAGCTGGAAGACGAGGCGGCAGGACCGGCAATACGCGACGAAGGCGTCGGTGCCCGCGTACTCTAAGTTGACGGCCTTGCCGCCCGCCCTCTTCCTCTTCCGCAGCCTCCCAACGCCAGCCGCCCAAGGAGACGTCCTCGAGAAGTTCAAGGAGCTGGCCCCTCCCCCGACAAAACTCTGACGGAGGAGCGGCCAGGTGCAGATGTTGCTGTTGTCTCAGCCGCCCAGGTGCGGGGCGTCCGACGCCTAGTCGGACTCGTCCCCGTCATCATCTGCCCCGCTGTCCTCCTCATCGCTTTCGCTCGAGCAAGATCTTCTGTCGTCAGATTCTCCGTCGGAGGAGCTCTCCACGCAGCACTTCAGGCGAGTCCCAAACTCGCCGAAGACCTTGACGGAGAGCAGGCCGTCCTCCATTCATTTGATGTAGAGGATGAGCCCCGCCGTCAGGCTGTGGATGCGAGCGAACGTCTTCCATCCAAGATGGAGGTACATGACCCGAGGAGCCGGAAAGTCGACGTCGACCCGCGTGCCCCCATTCCCACAACCCCTCATGTGCAATCTGAGGGATTGGGGCGGGTCATGCTCCATCTCCCAAGCGAACGGGGCAGGAAGATGAAGACGGCGATGCGGAGGCCGGCGCAGCCTGATGAAGAACTCGCGGGGCTGGTCTCCGACATGCACTTCCATCGGAAAAGGCAACGTTGGAGGGGGCGAAGCCGGTGCGCTGCCCTGTCCTCCTCTACCCAGAGCACCACGACCTCTGCCCCGGCCTCGCCCCCTCCCCCTTCCCCTCACGGCCGACTCCACCACTGCGGGCCCAGGGGGAGGAGGGGCGCGCTGTCGAGCGGCGACCCTCGCCGCCACCGTCGAGGGACCAGGATTCCTTTTCTGCATGGCGAGTGAAAGGAAGAAGAAGAAGCAGGAGGAGATTGGTGACAGAAGAGTGCGGGGTGCCATCCCCCTTCCCCACTCTTAATAGAGAGGCGGGGTCGGGGCTCGGCCGCCCCGCTCGGCCAATCCAGCCACCAGGGGCGCAGGGAATCGAGACCGACCCGCTGCTCCAATCAGCGACGGACCGATTTCCCGCCTCCACCGATTGCCACCCCAAGCACATGAAGGACGCGTGGCGAACGTGCAGAATCAAGGGGACGGGTGAAGCGACCTCTCCCCGCCCCGTGATCGTGGGGCATGGACGCCTTGAAGACCGCGACCTGGCCCCGCGCAGTAAATGAGCCGCGCCTCCATGCCTCCCTCTTTTTATGGGGAAGGCGCGAGCCGCCTCTTTACCACGATGTGATGCATGCATGCGGAAACTGCCCCACGCATGCCGCCCACGTCGCGCAAACCCCTCCATGCTACCTCTTGAGCACTGCGTTGGTTTTCCCTTGAAGAGGAAAGGGTGATGCAGCAAAGTAGCGTAAGTATTTCCCTCAATTTTTGAGAACCAAGGTATTAATCCAGTAGGAGGCCACGCACGAGTCCCTTGCACCTACACAAACAAATAAATCCTCACAACCAACGCGATAAGGGGTTGTCAATCCCTACACGGTCACTTACGAGAGTGAGATCTGATAGATATGATAAGATAATATTTTTGGTATTTTTTTATGGTAAAGATGCAAAGTAAAGTAAAAGGCAATAAAAATAACTAAGTGTTCGAAGATTAATATGATGGAAAATAGACCCGGGGGCCATAGGTTTCACTAGTGGCTTCTCTCAAGAGCATAAGTATTTAAAGTGGGTGAACAAATTACTGTTGAGCGATTGGCAGAATTGAGCATAGTTATGAGAATATCTAGGTATGATCATGTATATAGGCATCACGTCCGAGACAAGTAGATCGACTCCTGCTGCATCTACTACTATTACTCCACACATCGAACGCTATCCAGCTTGCATCTAGAGTATTAAGTTCATAAGAACAGAGTAACGCTTTAAGCAAGATGACATGATGTAGAGGGATAAACTCATGCAATATGATATAAACCCCATCTTGTTATCCTCGATGGCAACAATACAATACATGAAGAAGACTCTCCAAGCCGAG
Organism: Aegilops bicornis; assembly: GCA_021605145.1. NCBI lineage: Eukaryota > Viridiplantae > Streptophyta > Magnoliopsida > Poales > Poaceae > Aegilops > Aegilops bicornis. The sequence goes on from CM038671.1 coordinate 286,961,575, forward strand.
GTTGATGGTGTTGAGGACATCAATACCATCCTTACACCCACAGCCCCTGCTGCTATACATAATGGAGCGATTACTAGAGCTCGTGCGCGCCAATTAAATCACCAGATACTTTTGTTTCTTGGTAATGATTCAAATGTTCATGAGAATATGATGCTGCCTAAAATGGATACATTTGTCTTGCTTACAAATGAAGGGCCTAGCTTGGACAAGAAGGATGAACATTGGAGCAAGATCAAGCATGGCGATGATGGCATGCGCAAGGGGAACAAGAACAGAGTTACAAGTGATGATTTTAGGACTTTGAAGCCACAATAATGAGGGCATGAAGTCTTGGACGAAACGTAGAAGATACCACTTCATAAATTTCGTCCAGAGGCTATTATAGGTGCCGTGTCACCTTATTATTGGGCCAAGCCCATGTAATTTCAAAATACTGAAGTATTGGTTATTTTTAGAGTCCGTATGTATGGGGCAAACAGAGTTAGGGTTGGTTTCGGACCCCTCATCCAAGGGGCCACGAAATCCCCCCCCCCCTCTTCCTCCATATATACAGCCCTTAGGGCGTCGTTTAGACTTTGGGGTTTGTTTAGATTAAAAGCTCTCTGTAGCTGCAACTTCACGTACTTCATTTGTGTTCAACGACCAGACCAAGATGTCATAGAAGCTCACCTTCATTAATAAAGCTTTCCTCTAATATTCGCAATATCTAGATTGCAATTTCAGTTTCTTGCTTGTTCTATGTTTGCGTGCAGGAAACAGATCCTCGTGGTCAATAACCTCTCGGAGTTTTTTTAGCGATTGCTATGGCGCGACATCCTTGCACGTTTGTAGTTGGATCGTCAAAGTCTACTCCACCAAAAATGATAACCACCATCTCATCAAAACATCGGCACATCTTCGCATCTATCAAGTGGTATCAGATTTCCATGTTCCTCGGTGAGATTTTCCAGTTTTTTTATTGTTTAGATCAACTCTATTCTTCATAACTACAATCCATGAAAAATCCAAAAAAATAGGATTAGTTGATCATATCCAAACCAATCTAAGCCATAGCATAATCTTTTCTGTATTTGCTTTGTTGAATTTGCGGTTGCATCGTTGTATCAAGTTTCTGCTCTTAGTGTCTAGTCCTTTAGAGTCTCGAGTTCTGTTCACAAGTTGTCACACCGCCGCCGCACCATCATCATCACTTCTGCCTTAATTATACCACCATTGTCTGCACTGCTGCCTTATACCACCATTGTCCTCACCACTGCCATATACCACCATCGTCTTCACTACTGCCATATACCACCATCGTCATCACCACTGCTATATACCACATATCCACCGCCATCACGCTAATCCAAGTCCACCTTCATCACAGATGCCGCCAGTCCATGTTCCACCGCCCCACATATATTCGCCACCAGTCTGAGTTTCCACCAGATTCATGTCCATCACCGGTCCTAGTCTGAGTCTAGTATTTGTTTCTTTGTTTTAGATTTCTAAATCACGTTATACTCCGAGTCATGACCAAGTAGGACTCCACAACTTCCGTGCCGCCCGCAGAAGAAAAATAGTTCCAGTTCAAAAAAAACTAAGTCTGGAAAATTTCGGGTAGGCAGTTTTTAGGCCATTTGTAGATTTTTTGAAAAAAAAATTGTTGCAGATCAAAAAAATGTGCAAAAAGTGAAAAAAGGAAAAAAATCATAGTGTGCTCCTCCCTTGTTTTCATGTAGCATCGTGATTTGTTAGTGTTCTAGGCTCACGTCTCTAGCACGGTATAGCCTAGGACCAGCACAGTACCGTTGTTGAGCATTTATTCAACTTTGCATCTATGAATTTATTTTTGCTGACATTTTTGCTACGATATCATAAGCCTTCCCAGCTCCACATACAACTACATCTTGCGTTTGACACCACCTGGCAATCACTCTGTCCAAGCTTTGAGTGTTTTGACTACAACGATTGTCGATCACCACCTGCTCCTTGGTAAGAAGTGGTAACAATTTTAGATTTGCTTGACGGATTTGTGACACCCCAACAACACCACCTTTTAGTAGTCTGTAGGACATTTTTATTGCTGCTAACCATGGTAGGATCACAAGTCGATGATATTAACTGGGAGAACATGACGTAGAAGGAGCTTCATGATAAATTTCATCAAATGGAGTCAACATGTGGAAGACGTGATGGCCAACTTTGGAAAGGCATTGGAGATGATTGATGACATTGAGAAGACAATTGACCCAAAGTTGGCGCCAAGTTCGATGAAGTACTCACACGTCTACCACAACCACCACCCGCATCTGCTACACCATTGCAACAACATCAACAACCACCTCCACGCCGCAATCCAGCAGGTTCAGCGCATCGTGCTCCTCTTGAGCCAGGACAAACTTCTGGTGCCGCTGCTAGTGCTGCTAATGCTTCTGTAGCTCCTGCTGATACAGTGGAGGTGGAGGACTATTACGAGGATGAGGTTGATCAAAATCAGAACGACGTGCAACCACCAGCACCAGGTCGACCTCATGCATATAATCGCAAAGGTAGGGCTGCAGCACCACCTCAGGTACGAGATTATGACCATGTTCCTAAACTGAAATTGAATATTCCACTATTTGAGGGTAGATACATTCCTGATGTATATCTTACTTGAGAGTTAGAAACTGAACAATGTTTCACATGCTTACAATATCCTGAGGATAGACGTGTTGTTGTTGCTGTTTGTGAATTCACTAGTTTTGCTTCTGTTTGGTGGTATGAACAATGTAGATTATATCATGAAAATATCCCTACTACTTGGGCTGATTTGAAAACTTCTATGCGTTGTTGGGTTCCACCATATTATCAACGTGAATTACTTCAAAAACTGCAGCGCTTGAGACAGGGAAAAAATTCTGTAGAGGTGTATTATCAGGAATTACAAACTAGCATGATTAAATGTGGTATTGTTGAGGATAATGAAGCTATGCTTGCATGTTTTATTGGTGGGTTAAATAGAGAGATTCAGACCATTTTAGAGCGTAAGGAGTATAACAATATCACTCATTTTTCCATCTTGCTTGCAAAGCTGAACGTGAAGTGCAGGATCGATAGGCATTGGCGCGGACTAATTTTTCTGCAGGCCGACCTTCATCATGGACACAGCGTGCATCTTCTACTTTCACACGTTCTGCTACACTGGAACCTCCGTCAGCTGCCACCTCCGGCCGTGATACAAGAAAACAGACACTACAACCACTATCTGCCAAAAGCACACCGACCTGGCCTGCACAGAGCTCTTCTTCATCCATGGCATCAACAGGGCACTCACATGATATTATTTGTCATCGTTGTAAGGGTAGAGATCATTATGCGAGAGAATGCAAATCTCCTCATCTTATGATTGCTACTGAGGATGGTGGGTATGAGTCCGCTAGTGACTATGATGAGGAGACTTTAGCTCCTATTACAAGTGAAGAACACGGTGGAGATGATTCTGGTCATGAGACACAATACATGGCTGCTGAAGATGCTGACAGGAATAAAAATTTAGTTGCTGAATGTGTTTTGTGTGTGCAGGTCACACAAGCTGAGCAAAATTAGAGGCATAATTTTTTCCATACAAAGGGAGTTGTGAAGGAACATTCTGTTCGCGTCATCATAGATGGAGGGAGCTGCAACAACTTGGCTAGCATGGAGATGGTGGAGAAGCTATCTCTCACCACAAGACCAACATCCACATCCTTACCACATCCAATGGTTCAACAACATCGGCAAGGTTAATGTCACGCCCAAGATGCGACCCTATCCTAAAGGAACTCGAAGGTCCCACCAAGGATAGAAGCGCATGTTGAAGACGCTTTTGCAAGGTGGATATCATTACATCAACATTACATAATGGTGAGGATACATCCAATACATACAATGTCACATGAAAACAACAATACAACATACAAGATCAACATCCGACTACGGATGAAACATAAGCAAAAACTCAAACAATATCCACCCTGCTAGCCCAGTGCCGAGCACAGAACCTATCCCCGATTGAAGAAGCGTAAGAAGAACTCCAAAACAAGCAAACATCGCTCTCGCGTCATGATCATCGCATAACACTGTACCTACAACTGTTGGTGTAGTAATCAGTGAGCCACGAGGACTCAGAATCCCATTACCATGGGTATCAAGACTAGCAAAGCTTAAAGGGTAAGGAAGGGGTAAAGTGGTGAGGTTGCAAAGAGCGACTAAGCATTCATGGTGGCTAACATACGCAAATGAGAGCGGGAAGAGAAACAACGAAACGGTCATGAAGCTAGTAATGATCAAGAGGTGATCCTGAACTCCTACTTACGTCAAACATAACCCAAAACCGTGTTCACTTCCCGGACTCCGCTGAAAAGAGACCATCACGGCTACACACACGGTTGATGCGTTTTAATTCGGATTTGGTGTCAAGTTATCTACAACCGGACATTAAGGAATTCCCATCTGCCACAGAACCGCGGGCACGGCTCTCGAAAGTTTATACCCTGCAGGGGTGTCCCAACTTAGCCCATGATAAGCTCTCGCGATCAACGAAGGATATTACTTCTCCAGAAGACCCGATCGATCTCGGAATCCCGGTTTACAAGACATTTCGACAATGGTAAAACAAGACCAAAGAAAGCCGCCGATGCTACCGACAATCCCGATAGGAGCTGCACATATCTCGTTCTCGTGGCAACACCGGATAGGTCACCTACAAGTAAAACCAGCCCTCGAGTTGCCCCCGAGGTGGCCCCTTGATCTGCCGGTTCGAACCAGACTTAGAGAAGCAATCGGCCCGGGGGGCTAAAATAAAGATGACCCTCGGGTTGGCCGACCCAAGGGAAAGGTACAGGTGGTGTTGAGGCAAATGGTAAAACCAAGGTTGGGCCTTGCTGGAGGAGTTTAATTCAAGGCGAACTGTCAAGGCGGTCCCATAAATCACCCAACCGCGTTAGGAACGCAAAATCCGGGAACATAATACCGATATGACGGAAACTAGGGTGGCAAGAGTGGAACAAAACACGTGCATAAGGCCGAGCCTTCCACCCTTTACCAAGTATATAGATGCATTAATACTATAAGAGATATTGTGATATCCCAACATAAACATAATCCAACATGGAGCAATCTTCATCTTCACCTGCAACTAGCAACGCTATAAGAGGGGCTGAGCAAAAGCGGTAACATAGCCAAACAACGGTTTGCTAGGAAGGGTGACAACGGTTAGGGGCTATCATTCAATTTGGGAGGCTTGAGCAGCAAGTGGTAGGTAACGCAGCATAGCGATAGAACGAAGCAACTAGCATAGCAATGATAGTAATGAGATCCAAGGTGACGGTCATCTTGCCTGAAATCCCACTAGGAAGAAGAACGAGTCAATGAAGAAGAACGAACGGGAGTAATCGAACAAATCCTCACAACTCCGGAACGAAACCGAAGCTAACGAGAGAAGCAAACCGGAAAGAAGCAAACAACATGGTAAATGCACAAGCATAAACATGGCATAATGCACAATCAAGTATGATGCATGTCCGGTTTAATGATTCATGGCATGACAAATTGCAACAAACAATACTACAAGTTAAGTGGAGCTCAATATGCAATTGCATATTGACAAAACACCACATTGACATATTTAGTTCTCTCTCAGTTATGTACCCAACAATATTAAATGTTGCTAAACATGACAAGAGGTGAAGCATAAGTAAACTAACTATTTAGGCAAGTTTAAATGAGGCCGGAACAATCAAACAACAATTCCGGAAAATCCCCATATGCATAATTTAGATTTGGTACTGTTCTGCCTATAACATAATTTTATTGTTGTTAAAAAGGAAAATAAAGTGCAACATGTTAATATATGCATTTTTTCACCCCATTTACATATAAAGTTTATATATAACCGAGCTACGGTTATTTAGTTAGGAAATAAATCATTTTAACATGCCATTTATGCAAAATTAAACAAACAGCAAGTTTAAACATTTTAACATGGATTAAAGCAGCATATTATGAAACTAGACAAAATTCTAAGCATTTTACATGTTCAACTCATTCTAATCCGATGCACGGTTTGTGTGATATTAAATCCATGAACATGAGGATCTTTTCTGTAAAACAACATTCTTTGGATAATGCTAAAATCGCACGGACAGGAAAAAACAGATCTGGGCCCAAAACGGAGATCAGACCCAGGGCGCGGCGGATCTGCTGACATCGGGCCTTGAGGCCTTGGAGAGGGGCGCAGCCCACGTGAGCAGGGGAGGCCGCTCGGTCGATGTGGAGGCAGTCAACGCGAGGACGACGTCTTGGTCAGAGAGGAAGCGAGGCCAAGGCGTCATCGATGGTGGTCAAGGCAGCAGCGGGCTCTGGTGAGGCGGGGAACTCCGGCGGGACGGCGGGGATGGAGCGGACGGGCGGATCCGGCCTTGGGGAGCCCAATGCCCCGGAGGCAGGGTCGAGCTCGGCCATCAGGAGCGGGACATGGCGCTGGAACTTGGAGGCCGAAGCGGGAGAAGCGCCCATGGCGCAGCGTGGGACTTGGTGGAGGGGGGGGGGGGTTCCGGCGACAAGGAGAGCAGGCACGCCGAGCTACATGGTGCAGGAGATGGATCCGGCGTGGCTCGCCGGATCTGGCGCAGGAGGAGCTCGGGAGGGCACCATGGCGCGGGTGTGCTCCTGTAGAAAGGCAAGACCGAGATGTTGAGAGGAGGGAGAGAAATCGGGAGGAAGAAGAAGCGGGGAGGAAGGAGAGGGTTCTGCGGGGTCACCACGGTAGGGCTCGGCCCGGGCTGGGAGCCGATCTTTGCTCATCGCCGGCGGGACGGGCCGGCTCGATCCGCTCGGGCTCTCGGCCAGTAGGAGGCAGTGAGGAGCTCCTCTCCCAAACCAAAACTAGCATGGAGGTCGTGAGCACTGGATCGAGGAGGAGCAGTGGAGAGCGATGGTTGGCTGGTGGCTGAAATCGAGGAGGGGAGGATTTGGATCTGGGAAGATCCCGAGGTGGAAGGAGAGACCGGGTGGAGTGGCGGCGCGGTGATGGGATGGATGGGACATCTCCCTAGATTTTAGGGTTAGGCAGTTTATATAGGTAGGGGATTAAGGTTGGGATTAACTCGGTACGTCCGATCGAAATCGGGCGGTCGAGAAAAAATAGGCTAGGGGGTCCAAATAAGAAATCGGAGATGTTTTATAGATGTTAGGGGATGAATCGAATGCAATGGTGATGACTGAGCAGGTTGGGTTTGGGTAAGTTTCGGACATGCACACGAGGGTGCTGCGAGCTGGCAAGAGAGGTTAGGTGGTTGTGCAGAGAGGTAATCGTAAACACGGTTGGTCTCGGAATGGTCAACGAACCCAACGGAGAGAAGCGAGGAGCGGCAACTACGAGCGGATGCATGTTTTGTGAAAACATGCAGATGCAATGCGCATGATGCTATGAGATGAGATGCATGACATGAACACAATGCAAAACAAAAGACAAAACCCAACCACGGAGGAAATAACATATCGCAACTCCGAAAAAGGCAAGAGTTGGAGTTACGAATATGGAAAGTTGTATCCGGGGTGTTACAACACTCCACCACTACGAGAGGATCTCGTCCCGAGATCTAGGATGGCACTGGAGAGAAACGGAAGAGGAAGAGAAGAAGTAAAACTAAGTTGCTTCTTTGACGAACGAGTGAAACCACGAACCTTGAGAGGTTGAGCAATTTAAAAGAAAGAGTACAACAGAGATGAACGAGATTGCAAACAATCCATTAGAAAAGAGGAACGAGGAACATTACGATAACTTGAAGGTTGCAAAGACATGAATCAAGATTTCAATGGACAAGATAGAATTCGAAACCACTCCGGTTAAAACAAGATGAGAGAGGAAGAATTCGGGCAGCACTCCGATTGAACATGGAAGGAATAGAACATGAACTTGAGAAGATTGGATGACACTTAATGAAATCAACAACACACTTCCTCCGGAACTATTGAAAGAATGGCACAATGGGTAAGAAGGATTTCAGACAGCACTCAGGTTGAAAACAGAGGCAAAACTTGACAAGATGAAAGAACTTGAATTAGAACACAACACTCCGCTTAAATGGATAAGCAAGATAATAACATGATCTTGAAAAAACGAGATGATGGGTCAACGAGAGCAACAACACAATGGCTCTGGAAGAAATGAAAGAAGATAGATCATTGAAATAAAAGAATGGAGAAGAAAATGCCAACTTCTGCCACAAATGATCTTGGAAAACAACCTTGCAAAGAAGAATTGAATGGAGTTGTTGCAAAATCAACAACGAAAAGCACAAGCTTGTTGTGGGCTTATGGCAAACATCTCAAAATGATGAGGTGACAACCGGCCACCGATGGAAACTGTTAATTGGATTGAGATCAGCAAGGAGATGAAAACTCCTTTTAATTAGAGAATAGGAGGAAACTTGGATTATCGATAGGCACCACAATTAGCAACATTCCTTAGGGAAGGCTTTAGGTGTAACCTAAACCAAGATAACTCCAAGGAAGAAAGTGATGGGTTTAAAATATGTCATTCTTGAAAACTTGTGAATCATGAAACGTGAAGGGAATTGTCAAGAATGGCATAACACCACCTCAAAAGATAAGGTAGAAAGAATTGCACTTTGGAATGCAAGATGAAGATTACTTGAACTCCTCAAAAAAAACATGTGTTGAGCACCATGTTTATTTTAGAGTATAGCTTGGCGGATCATAACTCCGAGAAAGAACTTGAAGAACAATTGAAGAATGAAAAGAATCCTTGACGAACCACCATGTAGAGCCTCCATGAAGAACTCCGGTAATAAAAGGATGATAAAAAAAGAGAAGTTGAAAACACAAGGTGAAGCCTTGCAATGATTTAGATGGAGCTTCGCGACGATAATGCGGAAAACTTGGAACTCCGGAAAAGGAAAAGATGAAACACTAGAACCGAGAATTACTTCATCATGAACAATCTCCGGAAGAAAAGAATTGAATCACCTCGAGGAAATAAGAATAAGATTTATTGTATGCTTATCCTTCATCAAATTAAATTGATGACAAGCAATGGATTTGGCATACTACTTATTCTTCTAGAAAGGATTAAGAGAGATATAGTGCAAACTTGAGAAGCTATTGATGGAACCACTGGTGGGATTTGGAAACAACGAATGAATTGATATGATAACGAAGGAAGTGAAATCTTGAACGAACCACCATAAGAATTGAAAATGAAAGTTGCAAAGGCACAATTCATCGGGAAGAATTGGAGAAAAAGAAAACGAAGATACTTCAGAGGATTTAGATACAAGAGAATGAAGAGATCATGAACTGATTAGAGGATATTTGAACGATTCACCGGTAAGATTTGGAGAACGATAGCTACACACTGAGAATGAGGAATTATGACATGATGGCCTTCGGAGGAAAGAAATGGAAACAACTCATGAAATGCTCTGGATGGGTGAAAAGAATTCCCACGATAGAAAACAATTATGAGAGGATGGCATCAAACTTGAACTACGCATCGTTGGAATAACGGGTAAGGATTTAAGAGGAACTCTTCTTCGGTCTTCACATGCTGATAATGACGAGGAGAAACACCACCAAATTGTTGAGAAACTCCGGAAGGATTAAGAGAGGAAAGGTTGAGCCAAAGATGAAAAGAGTTTGAAAGCGACCTTGGAGAAGGCATGTGACTGATGAAAATTCATTCTTACGTCAAACTTTGAAATGAATTTGAGAATAGTTCCAGGAAAATTAGAAGAGTCGGGTAAGATCACAGGGAAAAGAAGCGTAGGTTAGGGCCCACTCGAAAGAAACATCGTTGAAGGATTTTAAAGAGAGGTTGCACCGGTTGAATTAAATGACTTGAATGAGATAACAACCTCGAAATATCTTGAACGGATTGAGAATGGAAACACAAGTCTTGTGAGATATCTTCAGCACTCCGTAAAAAAATGAATAGGAAGAAGTGAATGATTAAGAGGTGCATCGGCAAGAGAAAGCATTAGAAACGAGAAAAGGAATATGATGAATATCGAAAGCTTGAATTGGGTCCACCGGAGAAGAAACAACAACGAAGGATGATGAACTTGAAACTGTTGAGCATCTTCATGGGAAATCACCGGATAAGAACATCGAAAGAAAAGAATGAAGAGATTTCTCTCAAATAAAAAGGATACATGATTAAGAAATCAGGTCCTTGAAGAAAAAGGGTGGGAGGCGGGAAAACAAAGGCAACTTGGGGACGGATGAAACGGATACCGTTGAGAAAAACTTAGAATTTATCTTACGGATGTTGAAATGATCGGATCCACTTAAACAGAAGCACGCCGGTTGAAAAAGAATTAACATGACGACCTCGATGATAAAGAAGGATTAGTATTCACATAGCAATATGAGAACATGGTTTAGGGAAAGGTATGGATCAACACTTGACATCGAAGCAACTCGAATACCACAAAAAAACAAAACAAAGGATTTGGCTTGCAGAATGAGCGGAACAAATACATATCATAGAGAATCACCCAATCCCATATCATGCATCTGTCGGAAAGATTTTCTAGAAGCTACTTGAATTCCCACCTATAAACTCCCAAAACTTTCTTATTATGCAATCTGGTGTTGGGGATACAGGGGACACAAAATATATCACCCAAACTAACAATACCTAGATCCAGCTGTATCCATCCGTCAACACATAACCAAGAAAACTCCAGAAATCGTGTACCTCAACCTTCGAAAAGCATCCGTTATATGAGCTATGGCAATACTCCCGAACTCCCCGATCTTGGGTGGCGTCGAGGTTATCTCACCAAAAAGCGCATAAAAGAGATTTTCGATGTCGGCAAAACTCGTGTATTCCGTAATCAAGAACGATAAAATTGTGACGACAACACCTCGGAGCTCAACTCCCCGGGACACTGCCACAACCCCTAAATGTCAGGAGGCACCAAGAACAATGTTCTCGTCACAAGACTATCAGAACGTCCCAAGATACCCGCGTGATCCTAAAAAAAAATTCGTGAAATTTGAGGAGAGGAAAGACAAAACATCCATGTCGGGGGGCCTCACCAGAGCGACGAAGGGACTGAGGAGTAAAAAGAATCCTACTCTCCGATATATATATATATAATCCTAAGACTCAAAACATTTTTTTTCTAGACTAAACAACGGCCAACAAACAAGGGGGCTCCTATGGTCGGTCGAGGCTCTGATACCAACTTGTCACGCCCAAGATGCGACCCTATCCTAAAGGACCTCGAAGGTCCCAACAAGGATAGTAGCGCATCTTGAAGACGCTTTTGCAAGGTGGATATCATTACATCAAAGATTACATAATAGTGGGGATACATCCAATACATACAATGTCACATGAAAACAACAATACAACATACAAGATCAACATCCGACTACGGATGAAACATAAACAGAAACTCAACCAATATCCACCACTAGCCCAGTACAACACAGAACCTATCCCCGATTGAAGAAGCGTAAGAAGAACTCCAAAACAAGCAAACATCGCTCTCGCGTCATGATCATCGCATAACACCTGCAAGAATCGCTGGTGTAGTAATCATGAGCCATGAGGACTCAAAGAATCCCATTACCATGGGTATCAAGACTAGCAAAGCTTAAAGGGTAAGGAAGGGGTAAAGTGGTGAGGTTGCAGCAGCGACTAAGCATTCATGGTGGCTAACATACGCAAATGAGAGCGGGAAGAGAAACAACGAAACGGTCATGAAGCTAGTAATGATCAAGAGGTGATCCTGAACTCCTACTTACGTCAAACATAACCCAAAACCGTGTTCACTTCCGGACTCCGAAAAAGAGACCATCACGGCTACACACCACGGTTGATGCGTTTTAATTCGGATTTGGTGTCAAGTTATCTACAACCGGACATTAAGGAATTCCCATACGCCACGTAATCAGCAGACACGGCTCTCGAAAGTTTATACCTGCGGGGTGTCCCAACTTAGCCCATGATAAGCTCTCGCGATCAACGAAGGATATTACTTCTCCCGGGAAGACCCGATCGGTCTCGGAATCCGGTTTACAAGACATTTCGACAATGGTAAAACCGGACCATCAAAAGCCGCCCGATGCTTGACAATCCCGATAGGAGCTGCACATATCTCGTTCTCGAGCAACCGGATAGGTCGACCCTACGAGTAAAGCAACCCTCGAGTTGCCCGAGGTGGCCCCATTCTGCTGGTTCGAACCAAAGACTTAGAGAAGCAATCGGCGGGGAGGCTAAAATAAAGATGACCCTCGGGTTGGCCGACCCAAGGGAAAGATATAGGTGGTGGTGAGGCAAATGGTAAAACCAAGGTTGGGCCTTCTTTGGAGGAGTTTAATTCAAGCGAATGTCGAGGGTCCCATAAATCACCCAACCGCGTTAGGAACGCATAAAATCAGGAACATAATACCGATATGACGGAAACTAGGGTGGCAAGAGTGGAACAAAACACCGGGCATAAGGCCGAGCCTTCCACCCTTTACCAAGTATATAGATGCATTAATAATATAAGAGATATTGTGATATCCCAACATAAACATAATCCAACATGGAGCAATCTTCATCTTCACCGCAACTAGCAACGCTATAAGAGGGCCGAGCAAAAGCGAATACATAGCCAAACAACGGTTTGCTAGGAAGGGTGACAACGGTTAGGGGCTATCATTCAATTTGGGAGGCTTGAGCAAAGAAGTGGTAGGTAACGCAAAGACATAGCGATAGAACGAAGCAACTAGCATAGCAATGATAGTAATGAGATCCAAGGTGGCCGGTCATCTTGCACGAAATCCCACTAGGAAGAAGAACGAGTCGATGAAGAAGAGCGAGCAGGAGTAATCGAACAAATCCTCACAACTCAGGAGCGAAACCGAAGCTAACGAGAGAAGCAAACCGGAAAGAAGCAAACAACATGGTAAATGCACAAGCATAAACATGGCATAATGCACAATCAAGTATGATGCATGTCCGGTTTAATGATTCATGGCATGACAAAGTGCAAAAAACAATACTACAAGTTAAGTGGAGCTCAATATGCAACGAGTTGCATATTGACAAAACACCACATTGACATATTTAGTTCTCTCTCGGTTATGTACCCAACAATATTAAATATTGTTAAACATGACAAGAGGTGAAGCATAAGTAAAACTAACTATTTACGCAAGTTTAAATGAGGCCGGAACAATCAAACAACAATTCCGGAAAATCCCCATATGCATATTTTAGATTTGATACTGTTCTGTCTATAACATAATTTTAATGTTGTTAAATAGGAAAATAAAGTGCAACATGTTAATCTATGCATTTTTTCACCCCATTTACATATAAAGTTTATATAAAACCGAGCTACGGTTATTTAGTTATGAAATAAATCATTTTAACATGCCATTTATGCAAAATTAAACAAACAGCAAGTTTAAACATTTTAACATGGATTAAAGCAGCATATTATGAAACTAGACAAAATTCTAAGCATTTTACATGTTCAACTCATTTTAATCCGATGCACGGTTTGTGTGATATTAAATGCATGAACATGAGGGTCTTTTCTGTAAAACAACGTTCTCTGGATAATGCTAAAATCGCACGGACAGGAAAAAACAGATCTGGGCCCAAAACGGAGATCAGGCCCAGGGCGCGGGGGAGCTGCTCACATCGGGCCTTGAGGCCTTGGAGAGGGGCGCAGCCCACGCGAGCAGGGGAGGCCGCTCGGTCGATGTGGAGGCAGTCAACGCGAGGACGACGCGTCTTCGGTGCAGAGGAAGCAGGGGCGCGGCGTCACTGATGGTCAGCGGCGCAGCAGCGGGCTCTGGCGAGGCGGGGAACTCCGGCGGGACGGCGGGGATGGAGCGGACGGGCGGATCCGGCCTTGGGGAGCCCAATGCCGCCGGAGGCAGGGTCGAGCTCGGCCAACGGGAGCGGGACATGGCGCTGGAACTTGGAGGCCGAAGCGGGAGAGGCGCCCATGGCACAGCGTGGGACTTGGCGGGGGGTTCTGGCGACGAGGAGCGCGGGCACGCCGAGCTACATGGTGCAGGAGATGGATCCATCGTGGCTCGCCGGATCTGGCGCGGGAGGAGCTCGCGAGGGCACCATGGCGCGGGTGTGCTCCTGTAGAAAGGCAAGACCGAGATGTTGAGAGGAGGGAGAGAAATACCGGGGAGGAAGAAGAAGCAGGGGAGGAAGGAGAGGGTTCCTGCGGGGGTCACCGGCGGCAGGGCTCGCCGGAGCTGCGGGAGCTGATGCTGCTCATCGCCGGCGGGGACGGCTGGCTCGATCCGCTCGGGCTCTCGCCAGCGGGAGGCACGGTCGGGAGCTCCTCTCCCAAACCAAAACGAGCATGGAGGTCGGCGAGCGCTGGATCGAGGAGGAGCAGTGGAGAGCGATGGTTGGCTGGTGGCTGAAATCGAGGAGGGGAGGATTTGGATCTGGGAAGATCCCGAGGTGGAAGGAGAGACCGGGTGGAGTGGCGGCGCGGTGATGGGATGGATGGGACATCTCCCTAGATTTTACGGTTAGGCAGTTTATATAGGTAGGGGATTAAGGTTGGGATTAACTTGGTACGTCCGATCGAAATCGGGAGGTCGAGAAAAAATAGGCTAGGGGGTCCTAATAAGAAAACGGAGATGTTTTATAGATGTTAGGGGATGAACCGAATGCAATGGTGATGACCGAAAGCAGGTTGGGTTCGGGTAAGTTTCGGACACGCTGCGAGGGTCTTACAAATGGCAAGAGAGGTTAGGTGGTTGTGCAGAGGTAATCGAAAACACGGTTGGTCTCGGGCAGTCAACGAACGCAGCGGAGAGAAGCGAGGAGCGGCAACTACGAGCGGATGCATGTTTTATGAAAACATGCAGATGCAATGCGCATGATGCTATGAGATGAGACGCATGACATGAACACAATGCAAAACAAAAGACAAAACCCAACCACGGAGGAAATAACATATCGCAACTCCGAAAAAGGCAAGAGTTGGAGTTACGAATATGGAAAGTTGTATCCGGGGTGTTACAGTTAAGGTAACACTTATTGTTCTTGTGCATTTTAGTATCTCTACATTTGCTGATTATGTTGATTCTGATGTGGTACCCATGCAAGCATGTTCGTTATTACTTGGTAGACCATGGCAACTTGATAAAAATCTGTACACCATGGTAGAAACAATCAGTATACTCTTGTTCATTAGGATAAACATATTATTTTGCTTCCTATGTCTCCTGATTCCATTTTGAAAGATGATATTAATAGATCTAAGAAAGCAAAAAAGGAGAAAAATAAGAGTGAAAATCAGATAGTGGCAAAAGTATTTGAGCAAGAAATGAAGCCTAATAATAAACCATCTAGTGTTGCTTCTAAAATTAAATTGAAAAGTGCATGGTTACTTGCCACCAAATCTGATATTGATGAGCTAGATTTCAGCAAATCTATCTGCTATGCTTTTGTGTGCCAAGAGGCATTCTTTTCATTTGAGGACGTGCCTTCCTCTTTGTCTCCTGCTGTCACTAAGATTTTGTAGGAGCTCACAAACGTCTTTCCACAAGACGTGCTACCGGGATTACCGCCTATTCGAGGGATTGAGCATCAGATTGACTTAATTCCCGGCGCTTCGCTGCCAAACCATGCGCCATACTGTACCAATCTAGAGGAGACGAAGGAGATTATGCGTCAAGTACATGAGCTGCTCGACAAAGGTTATATACGTGAATCTCTTAGTCCTATTATACTAGTGCCGAAAAAGGATGGTACGTCGTGTGTGTGTGTTGATTGTAGAGGCATTAATAATATTACTATTTGTTATTGTCATCCTATTTCTAGGCTAGATGATATGTCTGATGAATTGAGTGGCTCTATAATAATCTCGAAAGTTGATTTGCGTAGTGGATACCATCAAATTCGTATGAAATTGGGAGATGAATGGAAAACAACATTTAAATCTAAGTTTGGATTATATGAGTGGTTAGTCATGCCTTTTGGGTTAACTAATTCACCTAGTACTTTCATGAGATTAATCAACAAATTTTTACGTGCTTTCATTGGATGATTTGTGGTAGTTTACTTTGATGATATATTGATTTATCGGAAGTCTTTGGAGGAACATTTGGAACATTTACGTGTTGTTTTTATTGCTCTACGTGATGCACGTTTGTTTGGTAACCTTGGGAAGTGCACCTTTTGCACCGCCCGGGTATCTTTTCTTGGTCATATTGTTACTCCACAAGGAATTGAAGTTGATAAAGCCAAGATTGAAGCTATTGAGAGTTGGCCGCAGCCCAAAACGGTCACACAAGTGAGGAGTTTCCTTGGCCTCGCCAGTTTCTATTGGCGTTTTGTGAGAGATTTCAGCACCATTGTTGCACCTCCTAATGAGCTTACAAAGAAGGATGTGCCTTTTGTTTGGGGTACCACACAGGAAAAAGCTTTCATGGTATTAAAAGATAAGTTGACACATGCTCCTCTACTCCAACTTCATGATTTTAATAAGACCTTTGAGCTTGAATGTGATGCTAGTGGAATTGTATTACTCGGTGTGTTATTACAAGATGGTAAACCTGTTGCATACTTTTCTGAAAAATTGAGTGGGCCTAGTCTGAATTACTCTACTTATGATAAGGAATTATATGCTCTTGTTCGGACTTTGGAAACATGGCAACATTATTTAAAGAATTTGTTATTCATTCTGATCATGAATCTTTGAAACACATTAAAAGTCAAGCAAAACTAAACCGTAGACATGCTAAATGGGTTGAATTCATTGAGACATTCCCTTATGTCATTAAACATAGGAAGGGTAAAGAAAATGTTATTGCTGATGCATTATCTCCTCTTTATACTATGCTTTCACAACTTGACTTTGAAATATTTGGTTTGGAGACCATCAAAGATCAATATGTGCATGATCCTGAATTTGAAGATGTATTGCAGAATTTCTAAGAAGGGATAACATGGAACAAGTTCGTCATTAACGATGGATTTGTGTTTCGTGCTAACAAGCTATGCATTCCAGCTAGCTGTGTTCGTCTTTTGTTGTTGCTGGAGGCGCATGGAGGAGGATTAATGGGACACTTTGGTGTGAAGAAGACGGAGGATGTACTTGCTACACATTTCTTTTGGCCAAAGATGTGACAGGATGTTAAGCGCTTTGTTGCTTGCTGCACTACATGTCAAAAAGCTAAGTCATGACTCAATCCTCATGGTTTATATATGCCTTTGCCTGTACCTAGTGTTCCATGGGAGGATATATCTATGGACTTTGTTTTGGGTTTACCTCGAACAAAGAAGGGGAGGGATAGCATATTTGTTGTCGTGGATAGGTTCTTAAAAATGCCACACTTTATACCATGTCATAAAAGCGATGATGCTGCTAATGTTGCTGATTTGTTCTTTCATGAAATTATTCGCTTGCATGGTGTGCCAAATAATATTGTTTTAGATCATGATACTAAATTTCTTAGCCACTTTTGGAGATGTTTATGGGCTAAGTTGGCAACTAAACTGATTTTTAGTACTAGTTGTTACCCCCCAAACTGATGGACAAACAAAAGTAGTCAATAGAACATTGTCTACTATGCTTAGGGCTGTTTTGAAGAATAATAAGAAAATGTGGGAAGAATGTTTGCCTCATATTGAGTTTGCTTATAATCGTTCGCTGCATTCTACTACTAAGATGTGCCCTTTTAAAATTGTATATGGTTTCCTACCTCTTGCACCTATTGATTTGTTGCCTCTTCCATCTTTGGAGAAAGTTAATTTTAATGCTAAACAACATGTTGAATTGATCTTAAAATGCATGAGTTAACTAAGGAAAACATTGAGCGTATGAATGCTTAATATAAACTTGTTGGTGATAAAGGTAGAAAATATGTTGTCTTTGCACCTGGAGATCTTGTTTGGTTACATTTGCGTAAGGATAGGTTTCCTGATTTGCGCAAATCAAAGCTAATGGCACATGCTGATGGTCCTTTTAAGGTGTTAGAGAAAATAAATGATGATGCATATAAACTTGAGCTGCCTATAGATTTTGGGGTTAGTCCCACTTTTAACATTGCAGATTTGAAACCTTATTTGGTTGAGGAAGATGAGCTTCTCTCGAGGACGACTTCACTTGAAGAAGGGGATGATGATGAAATCAATACCATTGTTACACCCATAGGCCCCTACTGCGATACATACTAGACGAATTACTAGAGCTCGTGCACGCCAATTAAATTACCAGGTACTTTTGTTTCTTGGTAATGATTCTAATGTTCATGAGAATATGATGCTGCCTAAATTGGATACATTTGTCTTGCTTACAAATGAAGGGCCTAGCTTGGACAAGAAGGATGAACATTGGAGCAAGATCAAGCATGGAGATGATGGCATGCACAAGGGGAACCAGAGCGAAGTTACAAGTGATGATTTCAGGACTTTGAAGCCACCATAATGAGTGCATGTAGCCTTGGACGAAATATACCAGATGCTACTTTGTAAATTTTGTCCATAGGCTATTAAAGGTGCTGCATCACCTTATTATTGGGCTATGCTCATGTAATTTCAAAATACTAAAGTATAGGTTATTTCTAGAGTCTCTATGTATGGGAAAACAGATTTAGGTTTGGTTTCGGACCCCTCCTCCAAGGGGCCACGGAATTCCCCCCTCTTTCTCCATATATGCAGCCCTTAGGGCGTCGTTTAGACTTTGGGTTTTGTTTAGATTAAAAGTTCGGCATAGCTCCAACTTCACGTACTTCGTTTGTGTTCAACGACCAGAGCAAGACGTCACATAACCCCACCTTCATTAATAAAGCTTTCCTCTTATATTTGCAATGTCCAAATTGTAATTTAAGTTTCTTGCGTGTTCTTCATTTGTGTGCAGGAAGCAGGCTCTCGTGGTCAGGTTGATCATGCTCCGGCGCGTGGTCAATAACCTTGCATGTTCGTAGTCGGATTGTCAAAGTTTGCTCCATAAAAAATAGTAACCACCATCTCATCGAAACATTGGGACACCTTCGCCTCTATTAGACGGCCTCAAGGCACGACTGTGGGAGGCGGAGGCCGCACGGGCACCGACGCCGACCGCCAAGGCGAATGTCGAAAGGGACCCGACGTTCCACGCGCTCGCCGTGCGCGCTGGCGAAGTCATTGTGCACCTCACCGGCCAAGCGACCTCAGAGACTCTCAAAGCCGACGGTGCCGACTACCTCGAATTCTTCACCAAGCTAGTGGGGAAGAT
Source organism: Aegilops bicornis (assembly GCA_021605145.1). Lineage (NCBI taxonomy): Eukaryota > Viridiplantae > Streptophyta > Magnoliopsida > Poales > Poaceae > Aegilops > Aegilops bicornis. The sequence goes on from CM038671.1 coordinate 286,980,807, forward strand.
GGAGGAGGGTTCCGCGAGCTTGAATACCACCGCCGAGGGAGAATGCTACGACCGGCTGACCCAGGCGACGATGTGGCTCTTCAGCAACCTCCGCCACCTTGATGGTGGCTTCGACTTCGGGGAGATCGTGGCCCCCGTCCCGGCTGAGCTCCATGGGGACCTTGGGAAGGTGGTGGAGGGCCACATGGCTGACTTCATGCGGCGGTACACGCCCATCAAGGACATCGATAACAAGGAAGATGCTGCCTTGGACGGTGAAAACTGAAGGCGACAGCGACCACGACTTTTTGCCTATATCCTATTGTAGGGTGGAACCCTATGTGGAGATCTTTTCCCAGTTGGAGGGGAAATGGGATGAACTCAAGAACACATGAGGGGAAATCACTCAAACAAAACCCAATCACACATCCACTAGAATAGCAAACACATGAGATCCACAAGTACACAAGAGCAATCCAAGGAAACAAGCTCAAAGGTAAAGTTATTCCCACTCCTAAAGAGGTGAGGTATTGATGAAAGTCATCTAGAAAAGGAGGTCTTCATGTCCACTTGGGATCCTCTCCTAAGAGCCTTGATCTCCAAGAGGAGTGGTAGAAGGAGCAAAGCTCTACCAGTGTCTCACATATACTTTGCTAACCCTAACAAATCACTTAGACCCAAAATATATAGCTAGTAGGAGGAAGGGGATGACTTGGGAGTCAAGAAAGGGAACCCACGACCGAAAACTGGGAGGCCCGTGCGAATGGGGTAAGTTGGGCCCGTCTTGTATGTGGTCCGTGTGTCTGATACACGCCTTTGTCGCATGGGTGCTACTGTTGGCAAGGGGACTGTCTTGCACGGGGTCCTGAGCTGCACACTGCGTTCTACAGCGGCGTGGACCCGTGTGCATGGGGTCCAGAGGCCGTGCGCACGGGGTCGTGCATCTTAGCTACAGAATCTCCCTGGATAGCCCGTGTGCATGGGGTTTGGGGGGGTGGGGGGGGGGTCGTGCGCACGGGGTCGCCTCGGAGGTGCAGTCTTCATCTGCTTGCTCTCCTTCTTCTTCCTCGTGACCTTGGTGTGCTTTTCCTCCTCCTCTGGAGTGTCCATTAGATGCTAGGTAGCATTGGTCTTCATACCTAATGACACATATCATATTTTGGTGAGGTAGGAACCCAACTTCATTCATGTCCATGTCTATCTCAAGTAAGAGTGAGTTCACCTCGGTTTCAATGACGCGTGCTCGAGCTCTTGTCATGGGTCTGCATGGTGCTTGATGTGTTGGTGTAGGGTCCATGGGGATGATGGAGGGATGCTCCGCATCATCTCGCCCCCCCCCTTGGGAGAGATCTGTCCTGATATCATGATCTTCATCACCATGGCATGGGGCCAAATCTTTGACGTTGAAGATGTCGCTTACGTTGTACTTGCCGCATGGGATGTCGATCTTGTAGGTGTCCTCATTGTAGCATGCTAGCACCTTGAAGCGTCCATCGGATCACGGTAGTAGCTTGGACTTGCGCTCATTGGGGAAGCAGTCCTTGCAGAGATGTAGCCATACTAGATCGCCTGGTTGGAACACCATTGGTGTCTTGTTGATGTTGAGCTTGGTGGCGACGCGTTGTACTTGACGCTCAATCATGGCCCTTGTATCTTCATGCACCTTCTTGAGATAATTTGCTCTTTCACTTACGTCCGTGTTTGCTCGTTCTTGTAGCGGTAGAGGGAGGAGATCCAAGGGCGACAAAGGGTTGAAGTCGTAGACGACCTCGAAGGGGGACTTGCCGGTGGTAGAGTGTCTTGCCCGGTTGTAGGCGTACTTGCTACCTCTTGAGCACTGCATTGGTTTTCCCTTGAAGAGGAAAGGGTGATGCAGTAAAGTATCGTAAGTATTTCCCTCAGTTTTTGAGAACCAAGGTATCAATCCAGTAGGAGACCACGCTCGAGTCCCACACACCTACACAAACAAATAAGAACCTCGCAACAAACGCGATAAAGGGGTTGTCAATCCCTTCAAGGTCACTTACGAGAGTGAGATCTGATAGAGATGATAAGATAATATTTTTGGTATTTTTATGGTAAATAGTAAAAGTAAAGAAAGCAAAATAAACGACGCTAGAAATAGCTTGTTGTTGGGAGATTAATATGATGGAAAATATACCCGGGGGCCATAGGTTTCACTAGTGGCTTCTCTCAAGATAGCATAAGTATTACGGTGGGTAAACAAATTACTGTCGAGAAATTGATAGAATTGAGCATAGTTATGAGAATATCTAGGTATGATCATGTATATAGGCATCACGTCCGTGACAAGTGGACCGACTCCTACCTGCATCTACCACTATTACTCCACACATCGACCGCTATCCGGCATGCATCTAGAGTATTAAGTTCATAAGAACGAATGGTAACTTTTAAGCAAGATGACATGATGTAGAGGGATAAACTCATGCAATATGATATAAACCCCATCTTTTTATCCTCGATGGCAACAATACAATACGTGTCGTTTCCCCATCATCACCGGGATCAAGCACCGCAAGATTGAACCCAAAGCTAAGCACTTCTCCCATTGCGAGAAAGATCAATCTAGTAGGCCAAACCAAACTGATAATTCGAAGAGACTTGCAAAGATAACCAATCATACGTAAAAGAATTCAGCAGAGATTCAAATATTGTTCATAGATAATCTTGATCATAAACCCACAATTCATCGGATCTCGACAAACACACCGCAAAAAGAAGAGTTACATCAAATAGATCTCCAAGAGAATCAAGGAGAACTTTGTATTGAGATCCAAAGAGAGAGAAGAAGCCATCTAGCTAATAACTATGGACCCGAAGGTCTGAGGTAAACTACTCACACATCATTGGAGAGGCTATGGTGTTGATGTAGCAGCCCTCCGTGATCGATGCCCCCTCCGGCGGTGCTCCGGAAAAGGCTCCAAGATGGTATCTCATGGGTACAGAAGGTTGCGCAGTGGAAATAGGGTTTTGGCTCCTCTGCTGATGGTTTGGGGGTACGTAGGCATATATAGGAGGAAGAAGTAGGTCGGTGGCGCTACGAGGGGTCCACGAGGGTAAAGGGCGCGCCCAGGGGGGTAGGAGCGCCCCTGCCTCGTGGCCTCCTCGTTCGTTTCTTGACGTCCACTCCAAGTCCTCTGGATCACTTTTGTTCCGAAAATCACGTTCCCGAAGGTTTCTTTCCGTTTGGACTTCGTTTGATATTCCTTTTCTGTGAAACACTGAAATAGGCAAAAAAACAGCAATTTGGGCTGGTCCTCCGGTTAATAGGTTAGTCCCAAAAATAATATAAAAGTGTATAAATAAATCCCATTAAACATCCAAAACAGTATATAATATAGCATGTAACAATCAAATATTATAGATACGTTGGAGATGTATCAAGCATCCCCAAGCTTAATTGCTGCTCGTCCTCGAGTAGGTAAATGATAAAAACAGAATTTTTGATGTGAAATGCTACTTAGCATAATTTTCAATATAATTCTCTTATTTTTGGTATAAATATTCAGATCCGAAAGATTCAAGATAAAAGTTTAATATTGACATAAAAGTAATAATACTTCAAGCATACTAACTAAGCAATTATGTCTTCTCAAAATAACATGGCCAAAGAAAGTTCATCCCTTCAAAATCATATAGTTTGGTCATGCTTCATTTTCATCACACAAGGATGCTCTCATCATGCACAACCCCGATGACAAGCCAAGCAATTGTTTCATACTTTAGTAATCTCAAACTTTTTTCAACTTTCACGCAGTATATGAGCGTGAGCCATGGATATAGCACTATGGGTGGAATAGAATATGATGATGGGGGTTATGTGGAGAAGACAAAAAAGGAGAAAGTCTCACATTGACGCGGCTAATCAACGAGCTAGGGAGATGCCCATCGATTGATGTCAATGCAAGGAGTAGGGATTGCCATGCAACGGATGCACTAGGGCTATAAATGCATGAAAGCTCTGAAGGAAATATGCCCTAGAGGCAATAATAAAGTTATTATTTATTTCCTTATTTCATGATAAATGTTTATTATTCATGCTAGAATTGTATTAACCGGAAACATAATACATGTGTGAATACATAGACAAACATAGTGTCACTAGTATGCCTCTACTTGACTAGCTCGTTTATCAGAGATGGTTATGTTTCCTAGCCATGGACAAAAGAGTTGTCATTTGATTGACGGGATCACATCATTAGGAGAATGATGTGATTGACTTGACCCATTCCGTTAGCTTAGCACTTGATCGTTTAGTATGTTGCTATTGCTTTCTTCATGACTTATACATGTTCCTGTAACTATGAGATTATGCAACTCCGTTTACGGAGGAACACTTTGGGTACTACCAAAGCGTCACAACGTAATCGGGTGATTATAAAGGAGTACTACAGTGTCTCCGAAGGTACATGTTGAGTTGGCGTATTTCGAGATTAGGTTTTGTCACTCCGATTGTCGGAGAGGTATCTCTGGGCCCTCTCGGTAATGCACATCATTATAAGCCTTGCAAGCAATGTGACCAATGAGTTGGTTACGGGATGAAGCATTACTGAGCGAGTAAAGAGACTTGCGGTGGCGAGATTGAACTAGGTATTGGATACCGATGATCGAATCTCGGGCAAGTAACATACCGATGACAAAGGGAACAACGTATGTTGTTATGCGGTTTGACCGATAAAGATCTTCGTAGAATATGTAGGAGCCAATATGGGCATCCAGGTCCCGCTATTGGTTATTGACCGGAGACGTGTCTCGGTCATGTCTACATTGTTCTCGAACCGTAGGGTCCCGCACGCTTAAGGTTTCGATGGCGGTTATATTATGAGTTTTGTGTATTTTGATGTACCAAGGAGTTGAGTCCCGGATGTGATCACGGACATGAAGAGGAGTCTCGAAATGATCGAGACATAAAGATTGATATATTGGACGACTATATTCGGACACGGAAAGGTTCCTAAGTTTCGGAGAAACCCGGTGTGCCGGTGGGGTTACCGCAACCCCCCGGGGAAGTAATGGGCCTTTTTGGGCCAAAGGGGGAGAGAGAGGGCCGCACCAGGCGGTGGCGCCCCCCCCCCATGGGGAGTCCGAATTGGACAAGGAGGGGGGGGGGGGCGCGGCCCCCTTTCCCTCTCCCTCTCCCTCTTTTCCTTCCCCCTTCCTCCTTCCTAGTTGGACTAGGAAAGGGAGTCCTACTCCCACTAGGAGGAGGACTCCCCCTCCTTGGCGCCTCCTAGGGCGGCCGGCCCTCCCCTTGCTCCTTTATATCTGAGGCGGGGGGCACCCTAGAACACACAAGTTGATCCTTGAGATCGTTCCTTAGCCGTGTCTGCGGTGCCCCCTCCACCATATTCCACCTCGGTCATATCGTGGCGGTGCTTAGGCGAAGCCTGCGTCGATAGAACATCAAGATCGTCCTGCCCGTCGTCTTGTGAACTCTCTCTCCTCGGAGCTTTGCCGGATCGGAGCTCGAGGAGCGTCCACCGAGCTGAGCGTGTGCCAAGAACTCGGAGGCGCCGGAATGTAACGGGAGGATCGGTTGGATCGCGAGGAGAACGTCGACTACTTCCTCTATGTTGTGATCGCTTCCGCTTTGGTCTCACGAGTACGTGGACATACACTCTCCCCTCTCGTTGCTATGCATCACCATGATCTTGCGTGTGCGTAGGAAAATTTTTGAAATTACTACGTTACCCAACAGTGGCATCCGAGCCTAGGTTTTATGCGTTGATGTTATATGCACGAGTAGAACACAAGTGAGTTGTGGACGGTATAAGTCATACTACCTACCAGCATGTCATACTTTGGTTCAGCGGTATTGTTGGATGAAGCGGCCGGACCGACATTACGCCAGACGCTTTACGCGAGACCTGGTTCTACCGACGTGCTTTGCACAATTGGTGGCGGGTGTCGGTTTCTCCAACTTTAGTTGAACCGAGTGTGACTACGCCCGGTCCTTGCGAAGGTTAAAAGCGGAGTCTATTTGACAAACTATCGTTGTGGTTTTGATGCGTAGGTGAGAACGGTTCTTGCTAAGCCCGTAGCGACCACGTAAAATTTGCAACAACAAAGTAGAGGGCGTCTAACTTGTTTTTGCAGGCATGTTGTGATGTGATATGGTCAAGACGTGATGAGATATAAGTTGTTGTATAAGATGATCATGTTTTGTTGAAGTTATCGGCAATGGCGTAAGCCCTATGGTTGTCTCTTTGTTGCATAAGATGCAAGTGCCAAATAATTGCTTTACTTTATCGCTATGCGATAGCAATAGTTGCATGAGCAATAGTTGGCGAGACAACCATGTGATGACACATTGATATAGATCAAGATGATGAAGATCATGGTGTCGTGCGGTGACGATAAAGATCATGATGATTACTTTGGAGATGGAGATCAAAGGCGCAAGATGATCATGGCCATATCATGTCACATATTTTGATTGCATATGATGTTTATCTATTATACATCTTATTCTTGCTTTGATTGACGTTAGCATTTTAAGATGATCTCTCACTAATTATCAAGAAGTGTTCTCCCGAGTATGCACCGTTGCCAAAGTTCGTCGTGCCCGGACACCACGTGATGATCGGGTGTGATAAGCTCTCGTCCATCTACAACGGGTGCAAGCCAGTTTTGCACACGCGAATACTCAAGTTAAACTTGACGAGCCTAGCATATGCGAGATATGGCCTCGAGCACGGAGACCGAAAGGTCGGCGTGAATCATATAGTAGATATGATCAACATAGTGATGTTCACCATTGAAAACTACTCCATCTCACGTGATGATCGGTTATGGTTTAGTTGATTTGGATCACGTGATCACTTAGATGACTAGAGAGATGTCTGCCTAAGTGGGAGTTCTTAAGTAATATGATTAATTGAACTTAAATTTATCATGAACTTAGTCCTGGTAGTATTTTGCAAATTATGTTGTAGATCAATAGCTTGCGTTGTTGCTTTCGTATGTTTATTTTGATATGTTCCTAGAGAAAATTGTGTTGAAAGATGTTAGTAGCAATGATGCGGATTGGATCCGTGATCTGAGGTTTATCCTCATTTACGCACGTAAGAATTATGTCCTTAATGCACCGCTAGGTGACAAACCTATTGCAGGAGCGGATCTGACGTTATGAGCGTTTGGCTAGCTCAAAAGGATGACTACTTGATAGTTTAGTGCACCATGCTTAAACGGCTTAGAATCGGGACTTCAAAGACGTTTTGAGCGTCATGGACCATATGAGATGTTCCAGAGTTGAAGTTAATATTTCCAAGCAAATACCCGAGTTGAGAGATATGAAGTCTCCAACAAGTTCTAAAGCTAAAAGATGGAGGAGAATCGCTCAACTAGTGAGCATGTGCTCAGATTGTCTTGGTACTTCAATCGCTTGAATCAAGTGGGAGTTAATCTTCCAGATAAGATAGTGATTGACAGAATTCTCTAGTCACCATCACTAAGTTACTAGAACTTCGTGATGAACTATAGTATGCAAGGGATGACGAAAACGATACCCGAGCTCTTCGTGATGTTGAAATCGACGAAGGTAGAAATCAAGAAAAGACCATCAAGTGTTGATGATTGGCGGGACCACTAGTTTCAAGAGAAGGGCAAAGGGAAAGAAAGGGAACTTCAAGTGGAAAGACAAGCAAGTTGTCACTCCTGCGAAGAAGCCCAAAGCTGGACCATAGCCTGAAACCGAGTGTTTACACCGCAAAGGAAATGGTCACTTTGGAAGCGGAAATGCCACGAATATTTGGTGGATAAGAAGGATGGCAAAGTGAACAAGGGTATATTTGATATACAAATTATTGATGTGTGCATTACTAGTGTTTATAGTAGCCCCTGAGTATTTGATACTTGTTCGGTTGCTAAGATTAGTAACTCAAAACAGGAGTTACTGAGAATAAGCGAGAGACTAGTTGAAGGGAAAGTGACGATGAGTGTTGGAAGTAGTTCCAAGATTGATATGATCATCATCGCACACTCCCTATATTTTGTTAAACCTAAATAAATGTTATTTGGCGTTTGCGTTGAGCATGAATATGATTTGATCATGTTTATTGCAATACGGTTATTCATTTAAAATCAGAGAATAATTGTTGTTACATTTACATGAATAAAACCTTCAATGGTCATACACCCAATGAAAATAGTTTGTTGGATCTCGATCGTAGTAATACACATATTCATAATATTGAGGCCAAAAGATGCAAAGTTAATAATGATAGTGCAACTTATTTGTGGCACTACCGTTTGGGTCATATCGATTGTAAAGCGCATGAAGAAACTCCATAAAGATGGATTTTTGAATCACTTGGTTATGAATCGTTTGATGCTTGCGAACCGTGCCTTTTGGGCAAGATGACTAAAACTCCGTTCTTGAACAATGGAACGAGCTACCGACTTATTGGAAATAATACATCTTGATGTATGCGAGACCAATGAGTATGAAGGCTCGTGGCAAGTATCGTTATTTTCGACCTTCACAAGATGATTTGAGCAGATATGTGTATATCTACTTGATGAAACATAAGTCTGAAATAGTTGAAAGGTTCAAAGAATTTTAGGGTGAAGTGGAAAATCATCGTAACAAGAAAATAAAGTTTCTGCGATCTGATCGCGGAGAGGAATATTTGAGTTACGAGTTTGGTCTTCAATTAAAACAATGTGGAATAGTTTCACAGCTCACGCCACCTAGAACACCACAACGTTATGGTGTGTCCGAACGTCGTAACCACACTTTATTGGATATAGTGCGATCTATGATGTCTCTTACTGATTTACCAATATAGTTTTGGGGTTATGCATTAGAGACAAATGCATTCACATTAAAAGGGCACCATCTAAATCCGTTGAGGCGACAACATATGAACTGTGGTTTAGCAAGAAACCCAAGTTGACGTTTCTTAAAGTTTGGGGCTGCGATGCTTATGTGAAAAAGTTTCATCCTGATAAGCTCGAACCCAAATCGGAGAAGTGCGTCTTCATAGAATACCCAAAGGAAATAGTTGGGTACACCTTCTATCACAGATCCGAAGGCAAGATATTCGTTGCTAAAAAATGGATCCTTTCTAGAGAAGGAGTTTCTCTCAAAAGAAGTGAGTGGGAGGAAAGTAGAACTTGATGAGTAACTGTACCCTTATTGGAAAGTAGTTCATCACGAAATCAGTTCTGTGACAAATACACCAATTAGTGAGGAAGCTAATGATATTGATCTTGAAACTTGGATCAAGTTACTACAGAACCTCGTAGGTCTTCCGGAGTAAGATCCGCACTTAGTGGTGTAGTAATCATGTTCTGGAAGTCATGTTACTAGACCATGATGAACCTACGAACTATGAGGAAGCGATGATGAGCCCAGATTCCGCGAAATGGCTCGAGGCCATAAAATCGAGATATGATCCATGTAAGAGAACAAAGTATGGACTTTGATTGACTTGCTCGATGATCAGCAAGCCATGTTAAATGAATGGATCTTCAAGAGGAAGACGGACACTGATAGTAGTATTACTATCTACCAAGCTCGACTTGTTGCGAAATGTTTTTAACAAGTTCAAGGTGTTGAATACGATGAGATTTTCTCACTCGTATCGATGCTTAAGTCTGTCTGAATCATGTTAGCAATTGCCACATTTTATGAATTCTGGCAAATGGATGTAAAAACTGCATTCCTTAATGGATTTATTAAAGAAGAGTTGTATATGATGCAACCGTAAGGTTTTGTCAATCCTAAAGGTGCTAACAAAATGTGCAAGCTCCAGCGATCCATCTATGGACTGGTGCAAGCATCTCGGAGTTGGAATATACGCTTTGATAAGTTGATCAAAGCATATAGTTTTATATGGACTTACGATGAAGCCTGTATTTACAATAAAGTGAGTGGGAGCACTACAGCCTTTTTGATTAGTATATGTGATTGACATAATTTTGATCAGAAATGATGTAGAATTTTTACGCAAAGCATAAAAGGAGTGTTTTAAAGGAGTTCTTTAAAAAGAAAAAACCTCAGTAAAAGCTACTTACATATTGAGCATCAAGATCTATTGAGATAGATCAAGACGCTTGATAAGTTTTTCAATGAGTACATACCTTGGCAAGATTTTGAAATAGTTCAAAATGGAACAGTCAAAGAAAGAGTTCTAGCCTGTGTTGCAAAGGTATAAAATTGAGTAAGACTCAAATCCCGACCACAGCAGAAAATAGAAAGAGAATGAAAAGTCATTCCCTATGCCTCGACCATAGGTTCTATAAAGTATGCTATGCTATGTACCAGACCTATTATATACCTTGCTCAGATTTGGCAAGGAGTACAATAGTGATCTAGGAGTAGATCATCGACATTGGTCAAGAATATCCTTAGTAAGGACTAAGGAGATGTTTCTCGATTATGGAGGTGATAAAAGAGTTTGTTGTAAAAGTTACATCAATTGCAAACTTTTACACTGATCCGAATGACTCTAAGTCTCAACCTGGATACATATTGAAAGTGGGAGCAATTAGCTAGAGTAGCTCCGTGCGAGCATTGTGGACATAAAATATTTGCAAAATACATACGGCTCGAATGTGACGGACCCGTTGACTAAGCTTCTCTCACGAGCAAAACATGATCACACCTTAGTACCCTTTGGGTGTTAATCACATAGCGATGTGAACTAGATTATTGACTCTAGTAAACCCTTTGGATGTTGGTCACATGATGATGTGAACTATGGGTGTTAATCATATACAGATATGAATATTGGTGTTAAATCACACGGCGATGTGAACTAGATTATTGACTCTAGTGCAAGTGGGAGACTGAAGGAAATATGCCCTAGAGGCAATAATAAAGTTATTATTTATTTCCTTATTTCATGATAAATGTTTATTATTCATGCTAGAATTGTATTAACCGGAAACATAATACATGTGTGAATACATAGACAAACATAGTGTCACTAGTATGCCTCTACTTGACTAGCTCGTTTATCAGAGATGGTTATGTTTCCTAGCCATGGACAAAAGAGTTGTCATTTGATTAACGGGATCACATCATTAGGAGAATGATGTGATTGACTTGACCCATTCCGTTAGCTTAGCACTTGATCGTTTAGTATGTTGCTATTGCTTTCTTCATGACTTATACATGTTCCTCGTAACTATGAGATTATGCAACTCCCGTTTACGGAGGAACACTTTGGGTACTACCAAACGTCACAACGAATCGGGTGATTATAAAGGAGTACTACAGGTGTCTCCGAAGGTACATGTTGAGTTAGGCGTATTTCGAGATTAGGTTTTGTCACTCCGATTGTCGGAGAGGTATCTCTGGGCCCTCTCGGTAATGCACATCATTATAAGCCTTGCAAGCAATGTGACCAATGAGTTGGTTACGGGATGAAGCATTACGTAACGAGTAAAGAGACTTGCGGTGGCGAGATTGAACTAGGTATTGGATACCGATGATCGAATCTCGGGCAAGTAACATACCGATGACAAAGGGAACAACGTATGTTGTTATGCAGTTTGACCGATAAAGATCTTCGTAGAATATGTGGGAGCCAATATGGGCATCCAGGTCCCGCTATTGGTTATTGACCGGAGACGATTCTCAGTCATGTCTACATAGTTCTCGAACCCGTAGGGTCCGCACGCTTAACGTTTCGATGACGGTTATATTGTGAGTTTTGTGTATTTTGATGTACCGAAGGAGTTCGAGTCCGGATGTGATCACGGACATGACGAGGAGTCTCGAAATGATCGAGACATAAAGATTGATATATTGGACGGCTATATTCGGACATCGGAAAGGTTCGGAAGTTTCCGGAGAAAACCGGAGTCGGAGGGGTTACGGAACCCCCGGGAAGTAATGGGCCTTATTGGGCCAAAGGGGAGAGAGAGGGCCGCACCAGGAGGTGGCGTGCCCCCACGGGAGTCCGAATTGGACAAGGAGGGGGCGCGGCCCCCTTTCCCTCTCCTCTCCCTCTCTTTCCTTCCCCTTCCTCCTTCCTAGTTGGACTAGGAAAGGGAGTCCTACTCCCACTAGGAGGAGGACTCCCTCCCTGGCGCGCCTCCTAGGGCCGGCCGGCCTCCCCTTGCTCCTTTATATACGGGGTAGGGGGGCACCCTAGAACACACAAGTTGATCCTTGAGATCGTTCCTTAGCCGCAGCGGTGCCCCCTCCACCATATTCCACCTCGGTCATATCGTGGCGGTGCTTAGGCGAAGCCCTGCGTCGGTAGAACATCAAGATCGTCACCACGCCGTCGTCTTGACGGAACTCTCTCTCCCGAGCTTTGCCGGATCGGAGCTGAGGAGCGTCACCGAGCTGAACGTGTGCCAAGAACTCGGAGGCGCCGGAGTAACGGCGCTGGGATCGATTGGATCGCGAGGAGAACGTACGACTACTTCCTCTACGTTGTGATCGCTTCCGCTTTGGTCTACGAGGGTACGTAGACAACACTCTCCCCTCTCGTTGCTATGCGTCACCATGATCTTGCGTGTGCGTAGGAATTTTTTTGAAATTACTACGTTCCCCAACAAGCTCAACAAAAGAAACTAAGTGGGTGTGCATCCAACTTTCTTGCTCACGAAGACTTAGGGAATTTGTGGAAGCCCATTGTTGGAATATACAAGCCAAGTTCTATAATGAAAAATTCCCACTAGTATATGAAAGTGACAAAACAAGAGACTCTCTATCATAAAAATCATGGTGCTACTTTGAAGCACAAGTGTGGAAAAAAGGATAGTAGCATTGTCCCTTCTTTATTTATTTTTTTCTTCCTGTTTTTTGGGCCTTTACTTTTTTATTTGGCCTTTCTCTTTTTTTGGGACAATGCTCTATGAATGATGATCATCACACTTCTATTTATTTACAACTCAATGATTACAACTCGATACTAGAACAAAGTATGACTCTATATGAATGCCACCGGCGGTGTACCGGGATGGGCAATGAATAAAGAGTGACATGTATGAATAATATGCATGGTGGATTTGCCACAAATACGATGTCAACTACATGATCATGCAAGGCAATATGACAATGATGAAACGTGTCATAATAAACGGAACGGTGGAAAGTTGCATGGCAATATATCTCGGAATGGCTATGGAAATGCCATAATAGGTAGGTATGGTGGCTGTGTTGAGGAAGATATAAGGAGGTTTATATGTGATAGAGCATATCGTATCACGGGGTTTGGATGCACCGGTGAAGTTTGCACCAACTCTCAAGGTGATAAAGGGCAATGCACGGTACCAAAGAGGCTAGCAATGATGGAAGGGTGAGAGTGCGTATAATCCATGGACTCAACATTAGTCATAAAGAACTCACATATTTATTGCAAAAATCTACAAGCCATCAAAAACCAAGCACTACACGCATGCTCCTAGGGGGATAGATTGGTAGGAAAAGACCATCGCTCGTCCCCGACCGCCACTCATAAGGAGGACAATCAAACCTCATGTTTCAAATTTGTTACACAACGTTTACCATACGTGCATCCTACGGGACTTGCAAATTTCAACACAAGTATTTCTCAAATTCACAACTACTCAACTAGCACAACTTTAATATCACTACCTCCATATCTCAAAACAATCATCAAGCATCAAACTTCTCTTAGTATTCAACGCACTTATAGGAAAGTTTTTACTAATCTTGGATGCTTATCATATTAGGACAAATTTCTCAATTTAAGCAAATTACCATGTTGTTTTGTAGGACTCTCAAAATGATATAAGTGAAGCATGAGAGAACAATAGTTTCTATAAAACAAAACCACCGCCGTGCTCTAAAAGATATAAGTGAAGCACTAGAGCAAAAACTACATAGCTCAAAAGATATAAGTGAAGCACATAGAGTATTCTAATAAATTCCGAATCATGTGTGTCTCTCTCAAAAGTGTATTCAGCGAGGATGATTGTGGTAAACTAAAAACAAAGACTCAAATCATACAAGACGCTCCAAGCAAAACACTTATCATGTGGTGAATAAAAATATAGCTCCAAGTAAAGTTACCGATGGACGAAGACAAAGGAGGGGATGCCTTCCGGGGCATCCCCAAGCTTTGCCTTTTTGGTGTCCTTAGATTTACCTTGGGGTTCCTTGGGCATACCCAATATTAGGCTCTTGCCACTCCTTGTTCCATAACCCATCAAATCCTTACCCAAATCTTGAAAACTTCACAACACAAAACTTAACAGAAAATCTCGTGAGCTCCGTTAGCGAAAGAAAACAAAACACCACTTCAAGGTACTGTATTGAACTCATTCTTTATTTATATTGGTGTTAAACCTACTGTATTACAACTTCTCTATGGTTTATAAACTCTTTTACTAGCCATAGATTCATCAAAATAAGCAAACAACACGCGAAAAACAGAATCTGTCAAAAACAGAACAGTCTGTAGTAATCTGTAACTAACGCAAACTTCTGGAACTCGGAAAAATCTACAAAAATAGGGAGATCTGGATAATTTGTTTATTTATCTTGTTCAATTGGAATCAGTATTTTATCACGTTCTGGTGATTTTTAACAATTGTTTCCGTGAACAGAAAGTTTCTGGAATTTTCAGCAAGATCAAATAACTATCATCCAAGAAGATCGTATAGGTTTAACTTGGTACAAACACTAATTAAAACACAAAAACAAATCTAACAAAGGCTAGATCAAAAATATATTCCAAAACAGAACCAAAAAGGAAAAAACTAAAATAAAATTGGGTTGCCTCCCAACAAGCGCTATCGTTTAACGCCCTTAGCTAGGCATAAAAGCAAGGATAGATCTAGGTATTGCCATCTTTGGTAGGCAATCCATAAGTGGCTCTCATAATAGATTCATATGGTAACGTAATTTTCTTTCTAGGGAAGTGTTCCATGCCTTTCCTTAGGGGAAATTGGAATCTAATATTCCCTTCCTTCATATCAATAATTGCACCAATCGTTCTAAGGAAAGGTCTACCAAGAATAATAGGACATGAAGGATTGCAATCTATATCAAGAAAAATAAAATCTAGGGGCGTATAGTTCCTATTTGCAAAAATAATAACATCATTAATTCTTCCCATAGGTTTCTTAATGGTGCAATCCGCAAGGTGCAAGTTTAGAGAACAATCATTAAATTCGTGGAAACCTAACAAATCACATAAAGTTTTTGGAATCGTGGAAACACTAGCACCCAAATCACACAAAGCATAGCATTCATGATCTTTAATTTTAATTTTAATAGTAGGCTCCCACTCATCATAAAGTTTTCTAGGGATAGAAACTTCCAACTCAAATTTTTCTTCATAAGATTGCATTAAAGCATCTACGATATGTTTGGTAAAAGCTTTATTTTGACAATAAGCATGAGGAGAATTTAGCACGGATGCAACAAGGAAATACAATCTATCAAAGAGAAATTGTCATAATTAAATTCCTTGAAATCAAAAATAGTGGGTTCATTGATATCTAAAGTTTTGACCTCTTCAATCCCACTTTTACCAAATTTTGCATCAAGATCTAAAAACTCCGAATCTTTGGGACGCCTTCTAACTAAAGTTGAATCATCTCCAGTCCCATCATTATCAAGATTCATATTGCAAAACAAAGATTTAATAGGGGAAACATCAATGACTTTTAGATCTTCATCTTTATTCTCATAAAAATTAGAAGAACACACTTTTACAAAGCAATCTTTCTTAGCACGCATACTAGCGGTTCTTTATTTGCACTCATCAATGGAAATTCTCATGGATTTGAGAGACTCGATGATATGATGCTTAGGTGGAATAGATCTAAGCTTCAAAGAATCAACATCAAGAGAAATTCTATCAACGTTCCTAGCCAACTCATCAATCTTAGGAAATTTTTCTTCAAGCAAGGCATTGAAATTCTTTTGCGCAATCATAAATTCTTTAACACTACTCTCAAAATCAGAGGACATCTTATTAAAATTTCCATAAGAATTGTTGTAGGAATTACCATAATTATTAGAGGAATTACTAGGGAACGGCCTAGGATTAAAGTTTCCTCTATACGCGTTGTTACCAAAATTATTCCTACCAACAAAATTCACATCTATAGATTCATTATTATGCTCTATCAAGGTAGACAAAGGCATATCATTACGATAAGAAGAAACACTCTTATTAGCAAACAATTTCATAAGTTCATCCATCTTTCCACTCAAAACATTGATTTCTTCAATTACATGAACCTTTTTACTAGTAGATCTTTCGGTATGCCATTGAGAATAATTAACCATAATATTATCTAGGAGTTTAGTAGCTTCCCTAAAGTGATTTCCATAAAAGTGCCTCCCATGGCCGAATCTAAAAGATTTCTAGAAGCAAAATTCAATCCGCATAATTTTTTGTATAATCATCCACAAATTCAAACCATGAGTAGGGCAATTACGTATCATTAATTTCATCCTCTCCCAGGCTTGTGCA
Organism: Aegilops bicornis; assembly: GCA_021605145.1. Taxonomy (NCBI): domain Eukaryota; kingdom Viridiplantae; phylum Streptophyta; class Magnoliopsida; order Poales; family Poaceae; genus Aegilops; species Aegilops bicornis. The sequence goes on from CM038671.1 coordinate 286,997,225, forward strand.
ACATGTTCATATCAAGTTGCTTAAAATTCATAATATCGTTTCTAAGGGAGATGATTTTAGCGGGAGGAAAATACTTAGAGATAAAAGCATCTTCGCACTTATTCCAAGAATCAATAATATTTTTAGGCAAAGACGAAAACCAAGTTTTAGCACGATCTCTAAGCAAAAAAGGAAATAGCTTCAATTTAACAATATCATTGTCCAGATCTTCCTTGTTTTGCATATCACACAAAATCAACAAAGCTATTTAGATGGGTAGTGACATCTTCGCTAGGAAGGCCGGCGAATTGATCTTTCATGACCAGATTCAACAAAGCAGCATTAATTTCACAAGATTTAGTATCGGTAAGAGGAGCAATCGGAGTGCTAAGAAAATCATTGTTGTTGGTATTGGTAAAGTCACACAATTTAGTATTGCTTGAGCCATCATGACAAGCAAGCAATTCAACACGGAAGCAAACAAGAGGCGAGCGAAAAAGAGGTAAACAGAAAAGGAGGGCGAATAAAACGGCAAGGGTGAAGTGGGGGTGAGGAAAACGAGAGGAAAATGGCAAATAATTTAATGCGAGGGATAAGAGTTTGTGATGGGTACTTGGTATGTCTTGACTTGTGCGTAGACTCCCCGGCAACGGCGCCAGGAATCCTTCTTTCTACCTCTTGAGCACTGCGTTGGTTTTCCCTTGAAGAGGAAAGGTTGATGCAGTAAAGTAGCGTAAGTATTTCGTTCAGTTTTTGAGAACCAAGGTATCAATCCAGTAGGAGACCACGCTCGAGTCCCATGCACCTACAAAAACAAATAAGAACCTCGCAACCAACGCGATAAAGGGGTTGTCAATCCCTTCACGGTCACTTACGAGAGTGAGATCTGATAGAGATGATAAGATAATATTTTTGGTATTTTTATGGTAAAGAGTAAAAGTAAAGAAAGAAAAATAAACGGTGCCAGAAATAGCTTGTTGCTGTGAGATTAATATGATGGAAAATAGACCAGGGAGCCATAGGTTTCACTAGTGGCTTCTCTCCAGATAGCATAAGTATTACGGTGGGTAAACAAATTACTGTCGAGCAATTGATAGAATTAAGCATAGTTATGAGAATATCTAGGTATGATCATGTATATAGGCATCACGTCCGTGAAAAGTAGACCGACTCCTGCCTGCATCTACGACTATTACTTCACACATCGACCGCTATCCAGCATGCATCTAGAGTATTAAGTGCATAAGAACGGAGTAACGCTTTAAGCAAGATGACATGATGTAGAGGGATAAACTCATGCAATATGATATAAACCCCATCTTTTTATCCTCGGTGGCAACTATACAATACGTGTCATTTCCCCTATTGTCACTGGGATCGAGCACCGCAAGATTGAACACAAAGCTAAGCACTTCTCCCATTGCAAGAAAGATCAATCTAGTAGGCCAAACCAAACTGATAATTCGAAGAGACTTGCAAATATAACCAATCATACATAAAAGAATTCAGCGGAGATTCAAATAGTGTTCATAGATAATCTTGATCATAAACCCACAATTCATCGGATCTCCACAAACACACCGCAAAAAGAAGAGTTACATCAAAAAGATCTCTAAGAGGATCGAGGAGAACTTTATATTGAGATCCAAAGAGAGAGAAGAAGCCATCTAGCTAATAACTATGGACCCGAAGGTCTGAGGTAAACTACTCACACATCATCGGAGAGGCTATGGTGTTGATGTAGAAGCCCGCCGTGATCGATGCCCCCTCCGGCGGAGCGCCGGAAAAGTCCCCAAGATAGGATCTCACGGGTACAGAAGGTTGCGGCGGTGGAAATAGGGTTTTGGCTCCTCTGCTGATGGTTTGGGGGTACATAGGTATATATAGGAGGAAGAAGTAGGTCGGTGGAGCTACGAGGGGCCCACGAGGGTGGAGGGCGCCCCCCTGCCTCATGGCCTCCTTGTTCGTTTCTTGACGTCCACTCCAAGTCGTCTGGATCACATTTGTTCCGAAAATCATGTTCCCGAAGGTTTCATTCCGTTTGGACTCTATTTGATATTCCTTTCCTGCGAAACACTGAAATAGGCAAAAACAGTAATTTGGGCTGGGCCTCTGATTAATAGGTTAGTCCCAAAAATAATATAGAAGTGTATAAATAAAGCCCATTAAACATCCAAAACAGAATATAATATAGCATGGAACAATAAAAATTATAGATACGTTGGTGTCGGCGTTCTGGGAACGGGGGTCCCCAGACTTGCCTGCCTGCGGCCCACTGTCGGTGTCAAAACCGGCGGATCTCGGGTAGGGAGTCCCGAACTATGCGTCAAGATCGATGGTAACATGAGACAGGGGACACAATGTTTACCCAGGTTCGGGCCCTCTCTATGGAGGTAATACCCTACTTCCTGCTTGATTGGTCTTGATGAATATGAGTGTTACAAGAGTTGATCTACCACGTGATCGTAATGGCTAAACCCTAGAAGCCTAACCTATGAATATGGTAATGAATCTGCCCCTATCCGGAGTATGCTCTTCGGTTTATATAGACACCAGAGAGATCTAGAGTTACACAGGGTTGGTTACATCAGAGAGAATCTACATAGTCGGTTGCCAAGCTTGCCTTCCACGCCAAGTTGAGTCCAATCCAGATATGGGTACAATCTTCGGTCTTCATCTCTTCACAACCCATCAGTCCGGCCCACAGATAACAAGCCGGATGCCCGAGGACCCCTTAGTCCAGGACTCCCTCGGTAGCCCCCGAACCAGGCTTCGACGACGATGTGTTCGGCATGCAAATTGTCTTTGCTGTTGCAAGGCGGGTTTCTTCTCCAAGTAATATATTCGGTCGTTAATCCAATATTGCTCCCCTTGGCTTCTGTGCGCCAATAACTTCGTCTTCCACGTGTCGAGCGAATGCGGAGAGTAGGGTATTTTTGCAAATAACACCCCATCCGCGCGAGGCAGAGCGTCTATTTAAAGGTACTTGGATCTCAGATCCAGGCGACACTACGCCGAAAACTCCCCGGAGACTACCAGGAGAAACCATTCCATCATGGCTAGCATTCCCAGCTCCTCCTCCCGCCCCAGCCCAAAGAGAAGCGAGTGGGAGAAGTGCTCCGTGACTCATAGTCAACTATCAAAGTTGCAAACGCAGGGATTTCTTCCTCCCGCGGATCTGGTCCCTGTTCGAGCAGGGTCGGCCTCCTTCAATGGCGTGACTTAGGCGGAGGACTTCCCCAATCCATCCGGGGAGAGCGAGTGTGCTTTGTCCCCTACCTGCTAAGAGGCGTCGGATTTCCCGTCCATCCGTTCCTCCGAGGGCTTCTGGAATATTATGGCCTTCAGCTGCACAACTTTACTCCCGCCTCTATCCTGTACATCACAGGTTACGTCGCTCTATGTGAGTTATTTCTAGGTGTTGAAGCCCATTTCGAGCTGTGGAGAAACTTGTTCTGTCTTGTCCCGCACAACCACGAGGGGTTAATATTTGAAGTTGGCGAGGCCGAAGTGTGGCGCATCGCCGATACCGGATACCTGTCCGGCACTCCAAGGAGGGCAGCAAAGGAATGGCCTTCCGAATGGTTCTACATTGAGGACGTTGCACTTCCCGACCCAGTTCGAAAGGGTCTCCCTGACTTTGCAAGCGTCCCGCTAAAGAAATGCCATAGTTGGCGTCCCCGGAGCCTCGAAGAGGACGACAGTGCGGAGGTTCGGCAACTCCTGGGCAAGATAAGCACGCTCACCCAGTCCGGATTAACAACGGTTGAGGTAGTGGCAGTCTTCCTAGTGCGAGGGGTTCATCCACTTCAATATAGTGGGCTCCCGATGTGGCACTACAACGGGGAGGACGAAGCCTCCCACTGTGGTCGGAAAGGTCCGGACACCCCTGCCGCTCTAGCCAAGATATTAGCCGAGCTGTTCAAAGGGGAGGAGGAGGAATTTCTTCGCATCAATCACAGAGATGGATATTCTTTGTATAATCCTCCCAGTTGGGTAAGCCCCAATCCTTCTGCTCTGCTCATTCTGCCTCCCGGATTATCTTTGATAAATTTATAATCTGCTTATAACAGCAATGGCGAAAAATCACCGAGGGGTTTCACAGCCCCGCCCCACAGCCCGAGAACCACAATCGGGAACTGGATCCCGGGTTCGGAGAAGATCCGGACATATTCATGGTACTTGCGGAAGGGGTGTTTTACCAGGCGAGCTATGATGGCACGGAAGTGGCCATTATCGCCGATTACCTTGGTCTTCTTCCTGCTTCCCACGTAAGTCATCAAGAGAAAATCTCACTCGCCAGAGCTTCCTCGTACTGCCTCACCCATCGCACTATCTCGTGCTTCATAGCGAGGCGTTCGGCGCGTCACGCTACTCTAGGGGTGGCTCCAAGGAGAGTGGCTCCGGCGCCGAGCAAAGCTTACAAAAGGAAGGTCGGTGAAGACACGACTGGTTCCTCACCAAAGAGGTAAGGATTTGAAGGTATACTTTAGTAGTCACACCCAATTGTAACTTATACGTTTGTTTGGTACTAGGAAAAAGGTTCACCAGACTAAGCCCGAGGGTCCAGCCAGCCGTACTCCCAGCGCCCGGGTTTTAGACCCCGTTGTAGAGGCGGAAGCCGATATAGCAACCATGCCGGACTGTCCTTCGGCCGAGGGTTCGGAAAATATGTCCGTTACCAACTCAGAAGTGGAGAGCGCCCTGAATCATCGGGACTGTAGGGCTATTTTATGAGGCCCGGAGTTTTAGAAGAGGCATTCAATGCCTTCAGTTCGGATGATGCGTACATCCGAGCTGCTCGAAACGGGCTTAGTAGAGCCACTAAGCAGCATTTAACACACGTGCGGGTAAGTTTTCTTTGTCCGAATAGGATAGCCATATGCTAGTAGCTCCTGGGACTGAAAGCAGTTAGTACAACTGATTTAAGGACCATTGTATTACCAGGTTCTTACGGAGAAGAACAACCTGCTAACCCAAGAGCTGGAACAGTGTCGGGCGCAGCTAAATGCTACTACCGGAGAACTGAAAAACTTCAAGAAGCTGTCCAGTGGTAACGTTCCCCTCAATCAAGGAATAGTAAATGTATACCAACTGTGCTAATACTTCCTCTGATCGCATAATAGGGTCGCCTGATCAACTTGATAAGAAGTTGAAGATTGCCCAAGAGGGAGAAAGAGAGGCAAAGAGGCAACACACTGTAGGCGAGCGTGTGCTGACCCGCGTCAGGGACGAGAAAAACAAGCTACAGGATTCCAACACTAAGTTGGGTGAAGAGTTGAAAGATGTGTGGGCCGAGCTAGCCGACTCCATGAAGGAGAACAAGAAGCTTCGGGCGGCATGTTCAGTATGTTTCTGAACTTGTTTTTTTTAGTAGTTCGGAGATAAATGGAACTGATATAGCTATGCTTGTAGGTATATTGACGGGCCGTCCTGAAGAGGATGTGTCCGGATCAGCGATGATTCTTTGTAAAGACTGCATAAGTGCACGAGCATGCTCGGCTGGCCATGCGGAGTGTTGCCAAGGCCTTATGTCCATCCGCTTCCCCTCCAAGAAGTATGGAGGAGCTTGTAGAGCTGTTCAAGGGAGCGCGGCGGCGTATCCGATTATGGAAGATATTGGCCAGCCGAGAGGGTGCGCGAGAAGCCTGGGCCATGGTGAAGACGCGATATACCAAGCTGAATCCTAATCACATGGCCCGGGTTGGACCGTTGGGGCCAAATGGGGAATAAATTCCCGTTAGTTTAGTATATGGCCAAATAGAGGTGGCTGCCAAATATTCCCAACAGGATTGTAAGTTAGACTGCCTGTTAGATGGTATAGAGGAAGAAGTGTTTGAGTCCAAGTGACTATGTACTTTCCTCACCATGTGGAATTCTAGCTGAATTGTATATCATTTGTCATGGCAGACCTTTTCGCTTCAACCTCCGGACCCGAAGGTGAGTAGTGTTTCCGAATACCGTCATGGCCGAATAGGCCGGGGTATGCGTGGAAAACTAAGCGTAGGGGTCATAATTGCTTGAACAGACAAGTTGTATCCGGCTAGTTATGTTATATTACATTGAGATTGTAAGAAACATCTTCCAGGGAGAATAGTTCCGTTAAAGGTTCCTTTCCCTGGGTATGCATGCAGTAGTAGACATGTCCGAATTGTGATGTGAAAATTACAGTGTGTATAGCTTCTAGGGGTTCACAATAGAGTGAGTGCATGAATATTTTCATCCGCCAACCGAATATTCCCTTAAGAATGCTAGCTTTCGGCTTCACCCAGTCTGAGATACACATCCGGATAACCCGGTAGTAACAATTGCAGAGGTGCTCCCTTTACCACCTAGCCGAACAATCGAGAATGTAGGGGTAAGCACAGGAGCCAGGCAACCCAGCTTGGCCAAAACTTAAGTCATATCGATGCATATAATGGTGAAGAAAAGACATACGGGAAGAACGTGTATGTATGATGAGCTTGATGCTCGGAAAATAGTATTAACAAGCTTCTATTAAAGAAGCCCCTAGGTATGATGGGCGTACATATGTAAAAATGTGTACGTCAGCAGTGTTCGGTCAAGCTGAATGAGAGCTTTAAAGCGAAAAAAAATAATTGTGTAAAAGGGAGAAAAATTAATGGAAACTATAAGGGAGAAGGAGACTAACAAAGAGTTCGACGCTAGGCATAGAACCTTCGGAGTCTGGCCGCGTTCCAGGGGTTCAGCTCTAGGCGATTGTCTGATGCGTCACAAAGACGGTACGCTCCTTCGGCAAGAACTTCGTCAATTATGAAGGGACCCTCCCATTTGGGCTTGAGTTTGTCCTTTTTCTTCTCCGACAAGCGTAGAACGAGTTTGCCAACATTGTAAGTCTTGGCCCGGACTTCTCTGTTTTGATATCTTCGAGCCTGCTGCTGATAAAATGTTGAACGGGCTTTGGCGATGTCGCGCTCCTCCTCCAGGGCGTCTAGGCTGTCCTGCCGATCCAACTCGACCTCTTTCTCTTCGTACATACGCACTAGAGGTGAGTCATGTATAATATCGCAGGGCAATACAGCCTCTGCACCATACACCATGAAGAAAGGTGTGTATCCGGTAGTGCGGTTGGGAGTGGTCCGCAGCCCCCAGAGTACAGAGTCAACCTCCTCGACCCAGTGTTTGTCTGATTCTTTCAAAGACCGCACTAGCCTGGGTTTGATGCCGCTCATAATAAGACCATTAGCTCGCTTGACTTGACCGTTTGTTTGCGGGTGGTAGACAGAGGCGTAATCAAGCTTAATGCCTAGATTAGCACACCAGGTTTTCACCTCATCAGCTGTGAAATTGGAACCATTATCAGTGATGATGCTATGCGGTACACCATAACGGTGCACCACATCGGGTATCAATGCGATCACCGGTCCGGACTCAGCCGTTTTAACTGGTCTAGCCTCTATCCACTTTGTGAATTTGTCCACCATGACCAACAAATATTTTTTCTTATCGCTTCCCCTTTAAGGGGTCCAACCATGTTCAAGCCCCAGACCGCAAAGGGCCATGTAATGGGGATTGTTTGTAGGGAGGTTGGGGGCATATGGCTTTGGTTGGCGAAGAGTTGGCATCCAACGCAACGCTGGACGTGGTCTTGTGCGTCTGCCCGGGCCGTAGGCCAATAGAATCCTGTCTGGAAGGCCTTGCTGACAAGTGCTCGGGCTGCGGCATGGTGCCCATCGAGACCGGCGTGAATTTCTGCCAGGAGTTGCCGCTCCTCCTCCTCGGAGATACACCTTTGAAAGACTCCGGTAGTGCTTTTCTTGTAGAGCTCTCCCTCGTGAACTTTATAGGCCTTCGAACGCCGGACGATGCGTCGAGCCTCGTTCTGAACCTCTGGGAGCTCCTTCCTATTAAAGTAGGCCAAGAATGGTTCGGTCCACGGGGCAATTACTGCCATGATGAGGTGGGCCGATGGTGTTATTTCGGTGGCTGAGCCTCCAATGATATCGGTGTGTTCGCTATCTGTGTTTGTGTTTAGAACGGGACTGTCATTGCTGTCTCCCCCTTGCCACACCACGGATGGCTTAAAGAGCCTTTCGAGGAAGATGTTAGGTAGGAGGGGTCGCGCTTGGCGCCGATGCGAGCAATGACGTCTTCCGCCTGATTACTTTCACGGGCAACGTGATGAAATTCGAGCCCCTCGAACTGAGCCGACATCTTCAAGACGGCATTGCGATAAGCTGCCATATTTGGATCTTTGGCATCAAAGTCTCCATTAATTTGGGATATTGCGAGGTTTGAGTCCACGCGCACCTCCAGGCATTGTATGCCCATTGATACAACCATCCGAAGGCCATGTAGCAAGGGCTCATATTCGGCTGCGTTGTTGGAGTCTGTGTATAATATTTGGAGTACGTACTGGACGGTATCTCCTAAGGGGGACGTTAATAAGACGCCTGCCCCTATCCTGCCAACATTTTGGAGCCGTCAAAATGCATGACCCAGTTGGAATATGTGCCGTACTCTTTATGGAGTTCGGCCTCTGTCCATCCGGCGACGAAGTCAGCCAGTACCTGGGATCTGATGGCTCGACGTGGTTTGTATGTGATGTCGAATGGCAGGAGCTCAATGGCCCATTTGGCAATCCGGCCCGTTGCATCCCGGTTGTTGATTATATCATTGAGGGGCACTTCAGAAGCCACCATGATCGAATACTCCTGAAAGTAGTGTCGCAATTTTCGAGATGCCATGAAGACTGCATATGCTATCTTCTGATAGTGAGGGTACCGGGATTTGCATGGTGTGAGGACGGTGGACACGTAGTATACCGGCTTCTGGAGCGGAAATTTGTGTCTGTCCTGTTCTCGTTCGACGACGAGTACGGCGCTCACCACCTGGTGTGTTACCGATATATATATGAGCATTGGTTCGCCGACGTTTGGCGCAGCCAGGATTGGGTTCCTTACCAAAAGGGCTTTTATTTCCTCTAGTCCGGCTGTCGCTGTGTATGTCCATTAGAAGTTACCGGTGCACCACAGATGGCAATAAAGGGGCATTGCCTTTTCCCCCAACCTGGAGATAAAGCGGCTTAAAGCTGCCACGCACCCGGCGAGTTTTTGGACCTGTTTGAGTTCGGTTGGCGTGGCTAACTGCGACAGAGCTCGGATTTTGGCTGGATTTGCTTCAATTCCTCTGTTGGAAACGATGAAGCCCAGTAGTTTACCGGCGGGGAAGCCGAAGACACACTCTTCCGGGTTAAGCTTGATGTCGTATGTGCGGAGGTTGTCGAATGTGAGACGCAAGTCGTCTATTAGTGTTTCAACGTGTCTAGTTTTGATGACGACGTCGTCCACGTAGGCCTCCACTGTTTGTCGATCTGTTTCTCGAGGCATGTTTGGATCATGCGCTGGTAGGTGTCTTGATCGGACTCCGTCATTTTGATTTGATGGTATCAGGAATATGCATCAAGGAAGCACAGTGAGTCGTGTCCTGCGGTAGTGTCAATGATTTGATCAATGCATGGAAGAGGGAAGGGATTGTCGGTGTCAAAACCGGCGGATCTCGGGTAGGGGGTCCCGAACTGTGCGTCTAGGTGGATGGTAACAAGAGACAAGGGACACGATGTTTTTACCCAGGTTCGGGCCCTCTCGATGGAGGTAATACCCTACTCCTGCTTGATTAATATTGATTGTATGGGTAGTACAAGAGTAGATCTACCACGAGATCAAGGAGGCTAAACCCTAGAAGCTAGCCTATGGTATGATTGTTGTTCGTCCTACGGACTAAAACCCTCCGGTTTATATAGACACCGGATAGGTAGGGTTACACAGAGTCGGTTACAATGGTAGGAGATCTACATATCCGTATCGCCAAGCTTGCCTTCCACGCCAAGGAAAGTCCCATCTGGACATGGGACGAAGTCTTCAATCTTGTATCTTCATAGTCTTGGAGTCCGGCCGTGACGATAGTCCGGCTATCCGGACACTCCCTCAGTAGCCCCTGAACCAGGCTTCAATGACGACGAGTCCGGCGCGCATATTGTCTTCGGCATTGCAAGGCGGGTTCCTCCTCCGAATACTTCATAGAAGGTTTTGAACACAAGTATAGTGTCCATCTCTGCAAAACAAGTTCCACATTCCATCGTAGAGAGAATAACTTTTGCACCGATCTGCTGACGTATTCCACGGCGTGACATCACAACATGGCCAGGCCTTTATATAAATCGTTTTTTACCGTTTCACCTTAGCGCGTTTCGCGAGGCGGTTTCCCTGGCACGCCTTATCAAAGCATAGATCGTGCCCCCTTATTCCAGGATTCCCATCAATACGGACGTGGGTAACCCAACTGCGTTCGCTGGCACGCCTCCTCTATCGAAGGCGAGTCCTAATCGACCACGGGGTGGGCTCTTGGTATTCAACCTCTTTATAATGAGACCAAGGCCCTCTTCTTTTTACACCCTCCATCGAGTTCTCCTCGCGCTTCGAGTTCCAACACCAAAAGCTTCAGATTCAGGCGCTTCGGACTTTCGACGATGTCCGGCTCCGACCAGCACGGCCGATGGATGTCTTCCTCCATCACAGAAGAAGGTGTGCTAAAGCTACGAGACGCCAGGTATCTAACCGGCGAGATCTCGCATAGGCTGCCTGCCTGTGGCAGGTCATTCCCGCTCTGAGCCCGGGCGAGAACGTGGTGTTCGTGTCTCACTTCCTTCGGGTTTAGGCTTCCGACGGATCCCTTTGTGCGGGGGCTCATGTTTTATTATGGGCTTGATTTCCATGACTTGAATCGAGTCCATCCTCCATATCTCGTCATTCATTGTCGTATGTGAGGCCTTCCTCCATATTACCCCCACTTTGGATTGTGGCTCAAGACCTTCAAGGTGGAGCCAAAGATGACCGAGGGGCAACAAGCAGAAAGGAGGGGCGGTCATAAGCAAATGTGTTGATGCTCCGTGGCCCGAGGGCTCTTTTCAAGAGGAGCTTGGTTTGTGGCAACGGGAGTGGTTTTATATCACCGCTCCCAGGGGCACCAAATGGGTGGTGCTCCCTGCCTTCCGCTCAGTCCACCTCGGCCGGCTGGCGTCATGGGTCAACAAGGGGCTCGACTGGGGGCCGTCCAAGGACGTTCCCTTGCTGCAAGGCCGTATTCGAGACCTCCAGGAAAGAGAGATCAATCTGGTTGAAGTGGCGCAGGTTATGGTGATCCGGCATCTTACGCCTGCAAGCGCCGCCTCCACTGTGGAATTTAATCCGAGGGACCACGAGCTCTCCAAATTTTTATGGGCACGGCGCCCGTGGAGATGTATAAACTGTTCTTCGGATCACAAGAGAAGTGTCTGGACCTGACTGAGGATGCAAGACTAAGCTGCAATCGCCAGATACTCAAGTAAGTAGTCCCAGAACGGACAAGCTGTTCATTCATTCATCATATATATATGCCCTTTAAAGGAGCCGTTTCTTGAACAGGAGTGTATAGCCAAGGCAAAGTTAATAAGGTGTCCGGCTCCCCTCCCGGAGACCACGCCGGATCCCATGTTGACCAAGATGTTGAAGGTCGCGCCTTTTGAAGAAGGCGAAGGGGAGCTGGAAGCAACTGCCTCTGAAGGAGGCTATCAAGGAAGGAGGGATTAAAAGTCCCGTCTTTCGAGGAGAGAAGAGGACTGCTTCGGAAGATCCGGAGGTTAAGGCCTCAAAGAGGAGAAGGGAATCTTCGTCGGAGAGTCCGGCGCTGGGAAGTATCCCAGCCGCACTATTTCCCCAAGGGGATCAGCCCTCCAGCGAGCCGTAAGTAAAAAGAAGGTGTCTTGTAAATAAGGAACATCCCTGTATTTATTTATGAAGATAACTGAAATTGTACCTTGTAGTTCGGACCTCAGCCCTTCTCAGCAGAGCTCATCTTCGGGGGATCTTCTTCTGGAGATGATGGAGAGCGAAACGCCTCCACCTGTCGCACCCTCATGTGAAGCGGACGACCCGGAGGTGTCGTCGCGGAGGGTTCCCCCAAGTCCGGCGGGGCCGGAAGGTCCGACGCCATGTGGTGTGCGGTCGGAGGAGCCGAAGGATCTGCTCGGGCGAGTGGCTATCTCAGAAGATCACTGTGCTCTAATGGGTATGGTGATTGAAAGAATTGCATCCGCGGAGAGCGGATTGCATGAAGCCGTCAGAAGCTTACTGGCGGGGTTTGAGGTACGCAAAAATGATGTACCTTCTCGGCGCTTATGCATATAAAATCGCCAGTATAGATAGTAGCCCCGAGACTCGATATGTTGTCAAAATTGACAACGTGCGAGGATCAAATTCTCGATTATAACATATCGCCGCTCCTAAACAGTGGCGGGCGTCCGTGGCGGTCGGATCGATGAATATGCCGAACTAAAGCGGCACTTGACGAGGCGGATGCGTACATCGCTACCGTCAATAAATGGTTTGACGAGTCACAAGGTATGCGACTTCTATGCGGACACCTGGTAAGGGAGCTTGACGCCCATGTCTCACTATTTGTATGCTTAATGCAGATGGTGCCGCTGCTATGGAGGAGCTACGGGCGGAGCTCGCCGAGCGAAAGAGCAAGCCAGAAATAATGTCTGACGCTTTAAAGGCGGCCGAAGATCTAGAAGCCGAACGGGCTGCTCACTGCCAAAGCAAAGAGGAAATGGCCGATATGGCCAAAAAGTTGAGGAATACTACCGATCGCTGCGAGGTTCGTGAAAAAGAACGTCAAGCGAAACAACAGGGCCTGAAAAAGGCCGCCGCCGAATCCAAGAATGCCCAGTCGGCTTTGAGAGCTGCCAAGGAGGAGCTAAGTCAGGCCGGGGCAATTGCGGCTGGAAAACCGTTTCTGCTGCGGAGGAAATATTGGATCCAAAGTATGCTCAGTTGGATAGTTGTGGAGTTCGGAGGATGCTTATCTGGACTTGGCGGCGAGCGCTGCGGACGTGGTTGAGCACTTCCGGGGCGTAAGAACCTGAAGGGAAGAGCTATATTGGTCGCAATTCCATAGTCCGGGCGTCTCTTCGCTGGCCGACCGATCGGTTGGCCGAATGGGCCGAGCTGAATCGATTGTCCGGATTTTCCATGAAGCATGTCTTGACTAACTTGTGGCCGGGCGGACCCCAGCCGAAGAGCTATTTTGGTTTAGTGCAGCAGTTCCTTGGTGCGGTACCGCGTATCGACGCAATGAAGCGATCAGCGTGTATTGAGGGAGCGCGGATGGCTCTGGCCTGTGTCAAGACATACTGGGCCTATATGAAGGCCACCGACGTTGCATCCCAAGATTCGGACAGAAGCCGAGTACCTGCCGAGCACTACTTTGAAGAAGTCCTGCCGGGTGCTCGTTTAATAGAGACGCAGTGCTCGAAGGATATTATGTTTAAATGACATGTATGATTTGTGAAAACAATGTTTCAATATAATATAAGAGCTTTTTTATACTTGTGCGTTCAAGTAGTAAACTACTCCACAATGTCGTCCGTTTATATATATGTATATATAACCCGAAAGATGGCGATCCTTGGCTTCAGCCCCCCACGCACATAGTGCGGGGTGTTTGCAAAGAAAGCGCTTTTTCACACTTAATCCAACGTCTTGGTCCTGTTAAGGAGGTGATAGCGTAACAAACGAGCAACCGGACTATAATGCTTTATCACTTTCACTTAGCCATAGGAGTTTGAGGGTGGGGCTACTATATAGCCCCTGGGGGCACCGCACTCTCCCGAATTCGGGGTGCGTATGTGCCTGACCGAAAACCGGTCCTTTGTTAACGCGGAGGAATCCTAAACATTCCAGTGAGTCATCGAGTGGTTGACCAGTCTCTCGCTATATCATGACAGTCAGTTTTCGGCTTTCTCTACTGAGGTGCTCGCTCGGCCGAACTGGGCACAATCGCAGTAGTTCTCCACGGTGCCGCATTAGCCGTGAAACGGAATGTAAGGCAGCAAAACACAGGAGCCGGGCAACCCAACATTTGACCAAAGACATGATTCGGAGCTGATGCATATAAGGCCTAACTTCGAGACGCCGAATACTCCCTAAGGTATTCGGTCTTTATGAAAATGGGCATAATAATGCCCTAAGCCCTGATGTCCGTGCACGCATAAAAAATTCTGTGCGGCCAATGCCAAAATGCCAGCCTCCTCCTCGGTTATAGTAAGGAACCGGGGATGTATATCAACAAGAGACAAGAAAGAAGGTTTACGCAGGTCTTAATCTGAAAAGAATCCTTGCAACGGGTCCCTACCGCGTCTGCTTTGTGTCTCCGTTGTGCCGTATCCTGGACGGGTGTAGCACATTGTTCATCTGCAAAAGAGAGGAACTTAGTTTGAAAGAAAACGGTCGTGCGAAAAATGTACTTTACATTAAATAAACAGAGTACAATTTTGAAGAATTGAAGAAAATTGAGATTTATTATCTCTTGTTATACATGCGTGCAACCCCTTGTATGAGGGTATGCCGCTAGTAGGCACCGGACTCGTCTAGCCGTGTCCGGGGTTTGAATGACCTATTCAGTTTCTTTGACTAGCAGACCCGGATAGGTATGGGGCTGTCAAGGCAGTCTCGCGTTCTTCCGTGCTCGAGTAACACTTAATACTTCCTCTTAACGAGATGATGCCGCGTGGACCGGGCATTTTAAGTGTTAGAGATGCATAATGCGGTATTGCGTTAAAGCGGGCGAAAGCTTCGCGTCCCAATAGTGCTTGATGGCTACTTTTAAACGGGGCGACATGGAAGATTAACCTTCGCGGACGGAAGTTGCCGGATGAACCGAACACAACTACTAACAGTATGGAGCCCGTACAATGGGCATATGGGCCTGGCATTACTCCTTTAAAGGAGGTGTTGCTACGGCGAATTTTGGTTGGGTTTATTCCCATCCTGCGGATTGTGTCCTGATATATCAGGTTTATGTCACTGCCGCCATCCATGAGGACTTGTGTAAATTGGAATCCGTCGATTATAGGATCCAATATCAGGGCAGTCCATCCTGCGTTAGGATATTTTCGAATAGTCACGATGGTTGAAGGTGATTGGTTTTGACAACCCGGTGTCGTAGCGCCTTTTAATGGGCGCCGCTCTGTTTTTCCCTTTGATCACGTGAAGTGAGTTTACTGTTTTAACCTCTTGTGGGAAAGTCTTTTGTTTTCCGGGGCTCTGCTTGTGGTGCTCGTCGTCGTCTTCACTTGGTGTGTCGAGCCCCTTGTGTTCAGCGTTCATCACGGACTGTTTGAAGACCCAACAATTTCCGTGGGTATGGTTAGCAGGCCTCCTGGGAGTACTGTGGATTTGACATATCTTGTCCAAGATTTTGTTGAAGTTGGATAGATCATCGCTATTGTCCTTAAGTGACAGTTTTTTGTTGTTCTGTCGTGAGCTTTTGAATCCGGCGTTGACTGCCGCGCTCTTTGGACTGTTCCTTTTAATCCGGCGCTGGTCCTTGTTGCGCCGTGGTTTCCCATTTCCATCCCTGATTTCGGATGTACTTGTGTCGCTGGTGCTGCATCTTACTAGCCAGCTATCCTCTCCGCCGCAAAGCGGGTCATGAGGCTTGTTAATGCGGCCATTGTTCTTGGCTTTTCTTGGCCGAGGTGTCCATGAGCCATTCGTCTCGGACGTTGTGTTTGAAAGCTGCTAAGGCTTGGCGTCCCGACGATCGACTATTTGGTTCTTTTAGTAAGGAACCTGTTCCAGAATTCTGGGCCGACTCTCCGGCTGTTGAGTTATGTGAGTTAGATAAATGCATCCGAGGGCGGACATAAGTCCCCGAAAATTTGCCCAAACGCATCCTCGACCTCTTCCCAGCTTCCAATGGCATTTTCGGGAAGGCTTTTGAGCCAATGCCGAGCTGGCCCTTTGAGTTTGAGGGGTAAGTATTTTATGGCGTGGAGATCATCTCCTCTAGCCATGTGTATGTGGAGGATGTAATCCTCAATCCAGACTCCAGGGTCTGTTGTTCCGTCGTATGCTTGTATGTTTACGGGTTTGAACCCCGTTGAAAATTCATGATCCAGCTCCTCATCGGTGAAACATAGGGGGTGTGCGGCGCCCCTATATTTGGGTGTGCCGTGATCTTCGGAATTTTGGCGTGTTGCATTGCTTTGACGAGCCTGCTTTCTTGGCCCATAGATGGACCTAATTAGGCCATCCTTTTGATGTGAATCCTTATGCGGATCGCATATTGGCTTGTGTGCGGCGCCATTTGCCGCTCTCTTTTTGCCGTGGGGTCGTCCATCCGACCGGGTGGCCTTCTTATTTTTTAATTGTGGGGGCTCTAAGGTCTCCTCGTCGAATTCGGGCAGTAGATTTCTTTTCGGGTAGCTCTTTGTTCGACGACTGTCGCCGTACTTGTCTGCGGT
This sequence comes from Aegilops bicornis, assembly GCA_021605145.1. NCBI lineage: Eukaryota > Viridiplantae > Streptophyta > Magnoliopsida > Poales > Poaceae > Aegilops > Aegilops bicornis. The sequence continues at coordinate 287,013,510 of CM038671.1, forward strand.
GCTGAATACTTTACTCCATCTGATCCTGAGTGCATCTTCCGCTGTTTTGAGCTTCCGCTTCTGCTTTTTCAGGCTACGCGCAGTGGCGATGAGCCTTTTCTGGAGGTCGTTTTGCTCCAATAGTTTGTCCAATGTGAGATTGTCCGGACTGTTGTCTTTGCCAGGGACAGATTGTTTATCCAAGTTGTCCTGTTCGGATGATTGCTCGATAGCTTGTTCGTCGTCCACCGGTTCGCCCTGCTCTATGGCTGGGTCTTTGTTGAGGCGGGACTTGGTCCGGCGTTTACGTTGCCGTTTTGACTGCTTTTCGAGGGATTTATCCTTCGTAGTGTCCCATTGTTCCTCGTCTTCATTTCCTTTAGGTGTATCCACCATGTATACATCATGGGATGAGGTGGTTGTCCAGCATCCTATAGGTGCTGGTTCATTGTTGTCTCCTACATCGTCGTCCATACCGTCGATGTCTTTGGAGTCGAAATCGAGCATGTCGTGTAAGCTTTCGACAGTGGCTACGAAGTGGGTGGTGGGTGGGCGTTGAATTTATTCGTCGTCCACATCCCAACCTTCCTGACCGTAGTCCGGCCAGGGCTCTCCGGATAAAGAGAGAGACTTTAGTGAATTCAGGATGTCGCCAAAGGGCGAGTGCTTGAAAAGATGTCCGCGCCGTGAACTCCATGACCGGTGCCCAATCGGATTCGATTGGCGGGGCGCGAGGGTTCGGACTCGGAAAGGAGTCCGACACCACAGAGTCAAGGTCTTCGCAAAGCGATGTGGATGGAGTTTGACTCAATCGCCCGTAGAGATTGTAGCCCCGAGGTGGTGTCCAACCACTGCCCCTCGATCGGGAATCCGGCTCCGGATTAAGGGTCGAGCGGATCTTTGGTGCGGCCTCGAGCACCTTGTTAATTTCAGAGCTAGATAATGCCCATCGGAGACGGTGCGGCACGCTTGGCTGCGGCTCGAATCCGTCGAAGATCAAGTCTCCGCGGATATCGGCCGTATAGTTCAAACTTTCAACTCGACACGATGGCGGGCGTAGCTTTCGATCTGCTTCCGGATGGCCAGCCGGATTGGCCCGCAGCAAAGCCGCCCGAATCTGAAGATCTGTCCGGGAGAAAAGTCTCACCTGGACCGCGTTGTTGTTGATGATCGAAGGAGCCATCGGGCCTATCGGTGGCGACACGGAGGAACTCTCAATGAAAGCACCAATGTCGGTGTTAAAACCGGCGGATCTCGGGTAGGGGGTCCCGAATCATGCGTCTAGGCGGATGGTAACAGAGACAAGGGACACGATGTTTTACCTGTGTTCGGGCCCTCTTGATGGAGGTAATACCCTACTCACTGCTTGATTAATATTGATGATATGGGTAGTACAAGAGTAGATCTACCACGAGATCAAGGAGGCTAAACCCTAGAAGCTAGCCTATGGTATGATTGTTGTTCGTCCTCACGGACTAAAACCCTCCGGTTTATATAGAACCTTGGGATAGGTTAGGGTTACACAGAGTCATTTACAATGGTAGGAGATCTACATATCCGTATCGCCAAGCTTGCCTTCCACGCCAAGGAAAGTCCCATCCGGACACGGGACAAAGTCTTCAATCTTGTATCTTCATAGTCTTGGAGTCCAGCCGTGACGATAGTCCGGCTATCCGGACACCCCCTAGTCCGGGACTCCCTCAAGGATCCTTAGGGCAAGCCTCGTTAAGGTCTTTGAAGTCGACGCATAGGCGCCAGGATTTATCCTTCTTTGGTACCATTACCAAGTTTGCCAGCCAGTCCGGATGTTTAATATCTTTGATGAATCTGGCCTTGATGAGTTTGACTAGCTCTTCACCCATAGCTTGTCATTTGGGTTCAGAAAAGCGCCGCAGTGTTTGCTTGACCGGTTTATATCCCTTTAGTATGTTGAGGCCGTGTTCGTCCAACTCGCGCGGGATTCCTGGCATATCTGAGGGGTGCCAGGCGTCTACTATGGGGCTGAGTTGCGTCCGATGGAAGCTGTCTTCTTCGGGTCTATTGGATGGACCTAAAATTTGACTGTTTCTTCTGCTGGCTTGAAGGAAGTAGATTTGGGTCGTTTGTCCAGGATAACATCATCTCTATCCACAGTGGAGCGTAGTGCGGTTAGTTCTTCAGCCGCAAGGGCCTCACACAATGCCTCGAGGGCCAAGGATGCGGTTTTATTTTCGGCGTAGAGTGCTATATCTGGATCGCTGATGAGGGTGATTATTCCATCAGGCCCGGACATTTTTAGCTTCATGTACCCATAATGAGGTATGGCTTGAAAGTGCATGAAGGCCTCTCGCCCTAACAGGGCGTGGTATCCACTGTTGAAAGGGGCCACCTGGAAAGTTATTTCTTCGGACTGATAATTCTCCGGCATGCCGAATACCACTTCAAGTGTAATTTTTCCCGCACACCGCGCTTCCCGACTGGGAATGATACCTCGAAAGGTTGTGCTGCTTTTCTCGATGCGGCTCATGTCTATTTCCATCTTGTGGAGCGTGTCCTCGTAAATGAGGTTTAGTCCGCTGTCGCCATCCATGAGGACTTTTGTAAGTCGAAAACCGTCCATGATGGGACTAAGGACTAATGCAGCTGGCGCTCGGACTATTCTGTATTTAGGTTTGTCACTGGCGTCAAAGGTTATGGCCGTGTCTTTCTAGGGGTCAATTGCGGCAACCTAGAAAACTTCGGCAAGATCGCGCAGTGCCCTTTTACGCTTATTGTTTGAAGCGAATGTCTCGAAGACTGTCAATACTCCATTGTCGTCGTTTGTTGGAGGGTGTTGTTTTGGGGTGTACTTGATAAGGATGTCCTCGCCGATCTTGGCTACATGCCGAAGTAGCCAACATGCTCTGAGGCTGTGGGTTGCCACGGTATCTGGCGTCGTGTGTATTTTACATGGGGCATTGATCCATCCCTCCAGAACGGTGCCGTGCAGCGCAATGGGTTTATGTGTTTTGACTGTTCGGCTGGGCGTGCCACGGGGGTACGTCCTTTTCGCCTGCAGGATGAGTTGGGTTGGGACCGACGGTTCCCAGCAAGCTGCCTGAGTTTTTCAGGCGCTTTCCATTGCGCTGTACTTTTGTATGCTAGTTGCTAAGTCATCGACATTTACTATACTGCGGCGATTGATGGCGTTGAGGATACCTTCGTCCGCGCAGTTGTTGCGGAATGCCTCTATCACGTCTTCGTCGCGGCAATCTTTTACCTTATTTTTGACAAGGAGGAATCTGGCCCAGAAGTGGTGGACCGTTTCCTGAGACTTTTGTTTGATGATCATGAGAGTGTCTATGTCCGGGTGGGTGGGTGGAACGAAATACGAACCCTGACCCGATTTTGGATCCAGAGTTTGAAGATCTACCGGACCTGGCAGTTCGGGCTCCGGGATATCGACTGATTTTTTAGGCTCATCGTCCGACTCCATGTTCGGGGGACGGGACATGCCTTTCTGCCAAAGAATATCCGGCCCTTCAAGATCGGAGATCTGAACATAGTTCGTCTTCAACATAGTAGAAGAGTTGCTCCGCTCCTCGACTACCGCTATCTGATGGGTGATCGGCGGAGTTTTAATTTCTCTCTGGTCGGGTTTAAGCCCAACCGCATCGTAGTCTGTAGTGACCCCCAAGGCGGCCGTGCGATCCAAGAGTTCGTTTAACGACTAAAACTCCATTGGGTCCATGCGGGCGGAGTATTCGGGATCGACGCGGAGGCGATTTTCGATGACTTGAGAGGTCATCGTCGGCTTAAGGGCTGACCCGTCGGTCATGACGAAGCCGCCCAGCCGGAGAGTTTGGCCTAGGGCCAGGACTCCTCCGGAGATGATATTATCCTTGAAAACAAGGCGAGCCATCAACCCTCTTGGCGACGGCACAGTGGAACTCTCAATGAAAGCACCAATGTCGGTGTCAAAACCGGCGGATCTCGGGTAGGGGGTCCCGAACTGTGCGTCTAGGATCGATGGTAACATGAGACAGAGGACACAATGTTTACCCAGGTTCGGGCCCTCTCTATGGAGGTAATACGCTACTTCCTGCTTGATTGATCTTGATGAATATGAGTGTTACAAGAGTTGATCTACCACGAGATCGTAATGGCTAAACCCTAGAAGCCTAGCCTATGAATACGGTAATGAATCTGCCCCTATCCGGACTATGCTCTCCGGTTTATATAGACACCAGAGAGATCTAGGGTTACACGGGGTTGGCTACATCAGAGAGAATCTACATAGTCGGTTGCCAAACTTTCCTTCCACGCCAAGTTGAGTCCAATCTGGACACGGGTACAATCTTCGGTCTTCATGTCTTCATAGCCCATCAGTCCGGCCCACAGATAACAGGCCGGATTCCCGAGGACCCCTTAGTCCAGGACTCCCTCACCCATGGCGTGGCTGAGCCAGCAGGCCTGTACGGCCCATCTTCATCAACAAGGCGTTCAAGACCCTCGCAAGGGGCCAAGCCTCGTGAGGCAGACGACGCAAGACCTCCTCAGGAGCGGCCTCACTAGGTTGCCTCATGAGGAGCGGAGAAATCAAGGCAAGGCAAACCACGTGAGGCTCTCGTGACGTGAGCCATGACGATCAAGATCAGGCGGGCGCCAGCGCGCGCAGCGTCCTTGTTTCCTCTCTGATGCTAAGGAGGCAAGCGCAGGCGCAGAGTACCGAGGCATCAAGCAAATGTTTCCATATCAATGCAACGAGACCAAGACCAGCGGGACGGCAAGCCGGAGGTCACCATGGAGCCCAATGCGGCGTCACCACCAGAGCCTTTTGCCAGGAATCCTTTTGGCAGACCGCTTTTGTCAGGATAAGCTGTACTAGCTGTCCCCTTTCAAATTGGCCGTTGTTGGCTCCCTTCCCGCTCAATATTTGGGAAGAGGACCAGGGCCTATATAAGTAGAACTAGCCACCGTAGTAGGGGGATCGATCCATCCTCCATCCTCACACCCACAAGCATACCAAGCACAAGAACAACTCAACCTCAGGAGGCTATTCTTCCCCTCGTACTGTTCATCATCAGCCCGAGAGGCAATCCACCACCACCACACTGGAGTAGGGTATTACACCACAACAGTGGCCCATACCAGTATAAATCTTGTGTCTTTTGTGTTGTGAGTTCATCGAGTTCGTCCGCGAGATCTTAGCGAGCTAGGGCATGGATCGGTAGGGAGGAAATCTTCACGCGCACCCCAGTGTTCGAACCTTGAGGGTTTTGCCGGAAGCCATGATCCGACATTTGGCGCGCCAGGTAGGGGTGTGCTGTTGCTTCTCTTCCGCCAATCTACGCTCCACCGCCGCCGCACTTCTCCCTCATGGCACGCGCCCCAATACCGACTCTGACGGTCGGTGCTGACGACGGGGCCAGGGGGCTCCGAGCCCTGGCCCCCGCCCTGCGGCAGGTAGATGGCCGCCCAAGTTCAAGCCGGAGATGCCACCGCGCTACGACGGCGCGGCGGACCCGTCGGCTTTCCTACTGGCATACGAGGAGGCCGTTCTCGAGGCCGGGGGTGACGACAAGGTCATGGCCAACTGGCTACCCATGGCCCTCGCCGGCGAGCCACGCGCCTGGCTGCTCAACCTCCCCGGGTACACGGTGGTATCCTGGGAGGAACTGCGCGACCTCTTCACTATGTGCTACGCGGCACCGGCGCACCACGCGGTCGCGGCCCTGCTGGGCGGCTCTCAAGCGCCGCCTTCAGATCACCATGTCAAGCCATTTCTCCGCCAGATCGCCGCCGCCTCCAAGAGCTCGGGGGCTCCGCCCGGCTGGGCTGCACCCGAAGCCGACCTCACCTTCGGCTCAAAAGACCACCCTGACTCCACCGCCGGCTCGAGCATGCTCCCAATGTTCTGCACGCCCACCATCTGCAACGTGGCTGTTACCAAGATCCTCATCGACGGCGGTGCTGGCCTCAACTTGCTCTCTGTGGAGGCCTTCAGCCTTCTTCACGTGCCGCTCGAGTGACTCAGCCTCAGCAAGCCCTTCTCAGGAGTTGGGGCAGATCCGTCTCCCCGTCACCTTCGGCACGCGCGACAACTACCGCACCGAGCTGGTCGACTTCGACATCGCCCGCATCGGCCTCCCGTACAACGCTATTCTCGGGTACCCAGCTCTGGCCCGGTTCATGGCGGCGACTCATCCGGCCTACAACCTCATGAAGATGCCTGGAAGCAAGGGCGTCCTCACCGTCAAGGGGGACGCCAAGGAGGCCCTGATGGTGCTCAAGCCCGCCCTCAAGACCGCTGTGGCGGCGCAATCTGCCGACGCGGGCACCTCTGAGCCCAAGGGAGCCGCACCAACCAAGAAGAAGCAGTTGTTCACACAAGACAAGGCGGAAACCAAGCAGGTGCCAGTCAGCGAGGGCCAGGTCCTCAGGAGCCACCTTTACCATAGGTGCGGCCTCGACCCAAGCCAAGAGGAAGCGTTGGTGAAGTTCTTAGCGCGCAAACAAGGATATATTCACATGGGAGCCCAATCGGTGGTGGGGGTCCCGAGAGAGTGATTCAACATCACTTAAGGGTATGTTCTCAACGCATACTGTGGAAGCAGCCCAAGGCGAGACGACAGTCCATTGAGAAGGAGGCCTTCATCGTCCAAGAGACCCGCAAGATGGAGGCGGCGGGTGCCATTCGCGAGGTTCGGTACCCCGAATGGCTGGTGAGGGAGTCCTGGACTAGGGGGTGTCCGGATAGCCGAATTATCATCACGGTCGGACTCCAAGACAATGAAGATACAAGATTGAAGACTTCGTCCCGTGTCCGGATGGGACTTTCCTTGGCGTGGAAGGCAAGCTTGGCGTCTGAGATATGTAGATCTCCTACCATTGTAACCGACTACTGTGTAACCCTAACCTATCCATTTGTCTATATAAACCGGAGGGTTTTAATCCGTGGGACAAACAACAATCATACCATAGGCTAGCTTCTAGGGTTTAGCCTCCTTGATCTCGTGGTAGATCTACTCTTGTACTACCCATATCATCAATATTAATCAAGCGGGGTAGGGTATTACCTCCATCGAGAGGGCCCGAACCTGGGTAAAAACATCATGTCCCTTGTCTCCTGTTACCATCCGCCTAGACGCACAGTTCGGGACCCCCTACTCGAGATCCGCCGGTTTTGACACCGACATTGGTGCTTTCACTGAGAGTTCCTCTATGTCGTCACCGATAGGCCTGATGGCTCCTTCGATCATCAACAACGATGCGGTCCAGGTGAAATTTTTCTCCCGGACAGATCTTCGTATTCGGCGGCTTTACTGCTGCGGGCCAATTAAACAGCCATCTGGAGCGGATCAGCTTCGCCCTGGCCATCGAGTCAGATTTGGAAGTTTGAACTATACGGCCGATATCCGCGGAGACTTGATCTTCGACGGATTCGAGCCGCAGCCAGCGTGCCGCCTTTGTTTGATGGGCATGATCTAGCTCTGCGACGAGCGATTGCCACGGAGGCCGCACCGGCACCCGCTCCGACCCTTAGTCGGGCCGGATTCCCGATCGAGGGCGAGTGGTTGGACACCGCCTCGGGGGCTACAATCTCTACGACGATTGAGCCGAACTCCATCCCTGTCCTTGGCGAAGACCTCGACTCCAGGGTGCCGGACTCCACTCCGGACTCCGAACCCTCCGCGCCCCTGCCAATCGAATCTGATTGGGCGCCCATTATGGAGTTCACTACCGCAGACATCTTTCAGCACTCGCCCTTTGGTGACATTCTGTATTCGCTAAAGTCTCTCTCTTTATCCGGAGAGCCCTGGCCGGACTACGGACAGGAAGGTTGGGATACGGACGACGAAATTCAACGCCCACCCACCACCCACTTTTTAGCCACTGTCGATGATTTAACCGACATGCTCGACTTCGACTCCGAAGACGTCGACGGTATGGACGACGACGCCGGAGACGACCAAGACCCAGCACCTACAGGGCACTAGAAGGCCACCTCTTCATATGACATATACATGGTGGACATCCCAAAAGATGGGAACGGCGACGGAACAACGGAGGATGACCCCTCCAAGAAACAACCGAAGCGCCCGGCGTCGGTGGCGCCGCTCTAAATCCGCCACAATGAAAGCGGTGATTCCGCACGGAGATAATAACACCCGGACGGTGCGAAGAACCCCCTCCGGCAGGACTCAAGCGCGGGAGGAGGGAGAAGGAAGTCCGCATGTGATGCAGCAGAAAGAGAGGTCGAGGCGATAATTATGCGCCTCCCTCCGAAGATGAGGCAAGCCTCGGCAACGGCAATTTGTCGTGCACGAGGATCCCGCCGAGCAGGAGCATTTCAAGCGCGGGCTTATAGCCATGGCAAGCAGCCTCAAGAAAAAGCAGCAATAGCTTAGAGCTGATCAAGGCACGCTGCTAGGCGGATGGACTGAAGTCCTTGCAGCGAAGAGTATGAACTCGACGCCCCTCAAAAGCTACCCCAAAGCGCAGGCCGTTGCCTCGATCAGAGGAGGAAGCACCCAAGTCATCAGCGCCGACGACATGGCAGACCGGCCACCCGTGGCGCGACGGAGAAGCCTCTCGGCCCTCCGCTCAAGCCACACCCGGCCGCTCAAAAAGTACCAAGGCACGGGAAAAGCAGGCCGGACTTGCGAGATATATTGGAGGATAAGGCAAAACATACAAGATCGATCTACGGATCGGCGTGGGCGTAATGATGCGGGATGATTACCGTCGCGCGGATCTGACAAACCCGGTAGGGCGAACCACGATGAACAAAGCTCATATGAGCTACGTCGTGATATAGCCCAATCTGAGGCGCCAAGCACACCCACTATGCTTCACAGATGAAGTAATGGATCATCAAATCCCTGAGGGATTCAAACCCGTAAACATCGAATTATACGATGGTACCACAGATCCTGCGGTCTGGATCGAGGATTGTCTCCTCCATATCCACATGGCCCGCGGTGATGATCTACATGCCATCAAATACCTCCCACTCAAGCTTAAAGGACCAGCTCGACATTGGCTCAACAGCTTGCCGGCGAGAATCAATTGGTTGTTGGGAGGACACGGAAGCCGCATTCCTTGATAACTTCCGGGGCACATATATGCGACCACCGAGCGCCCGATGACCTTAGCCATATAATTCAGCAGCGGAAGAATCGGCGGAACAATTACGGACACGGTTCCTCACAAAGAAAAATCAAATCGTTGTATGCGGATGCAGAGGCCCTTGTAGCCTTCAAACATAACATCCACGACGAGTGGCTTGCCCGGCACCTAGGGACAGGAAAAGCCAAAATCCATGGCAGCCCTCACAACACTCATGACCCGCTTTTGTGCGGAGAGGACAACTGGCTAGCTCGAAGCAACATCTTGGCCAAACACCTTGATAGTTTGGATACCAAGGACAGCAATGGCGGTCGGCGTCATAACAAGAACAAGCGCCGCGTTAACGGTGATAATTCTGAAGATCTGACCGTCAATGCCGGATTCAGAGCTCTAAACCCGGTCGTGGAAGAAGCCATTCAAAAGAAATACCACAGGCCCATCCAACTTGGACCGAATACTCGATCGCTTGTGCGGATACATGGCACCCCCGAAAAACCAGCCAATCACACCAACAGGGATTGTTGGGTGTTCAAGCAAGAAGGCAAGTTAAGTGCCGAACTCAATGACAAGGGGCTGCATAGCGATGATGAGGAAGAGCCCCGGCCGCCGAACAATAGAGGATAGAAGGGTTTTCCCATACAAGTGCGGACGGTGAACATGATATACGCAACCCACATACCCAAAAGGGAGCGGAAGCGTGCACTACGGGATGTATATGCGATGGAGCCAGTCGCCCCGAAGTTCAACCCATGGTCTTCCTGCCCGATCACCTTCGATCGAAGGGACCACCCACTAGCATCCGTCCGCGGCGGTTTCGCCGCATTGGTTCTTGACCCAATTATTGGCCGGATTTCACCTCACCTGAGTCCTGATGGGCCGGCGGTAGCAGCCTGAACACTGCTTTATCGGGATCTGATTGCACAAAATGGGCATAGACCCCTCAAGGATTAAACCTACAAAGACGACCTTTAAAGGCGTCTTACCGGGTGTAGAGGCCAATTGTACGGGTTCAGTCACACTCGAAGTGGCCTTCGGATCCCCGGATAACTTCCGAAGCGAAGAATTAGTCTTCGACATAGTCCCGTTCCGCAGCGGCTATCATGCACTACTCGGACGAACCGCATTTGCAAAGTTCAATGCGGTGCCGCACTACGCATACCTCAAGCTCAAGATGCCAGGCTCTCGTGGAGTAATCACGGTCAATGAAAACACCGAACGCTCTCTCCGAACGGAGGAGCACACAGCAGCCCTCGCGGCGGAGGTGCAAAGCAGCCTCTCACGGCAATTCTCGAGTCCGGCCACTGCCAAGCGCGCCCGGAGTAACCTACAACAAGACCACCTGGCACGATTGAAGCACGCGTAGCAATCCGGCCCCAACCCCAGCCCTCGCGGAATTGCGAAGCTAGTTTTACGCGTACATAATTACGCTCTGGAGATACCATGGGCATATGGGGAGGGGCACGACCACGGCACACCAAGAATGCGGCTCGACCGCACCAGCGGCTCCCGATTGTGTCATTCTTTTTTTTCTTTTCTTTCTTTTTTCTTACTCCCAGGACTCCGTCTTCCAGAAGTCCTGTCCCGCATTAGAATCGCCGAAATCATGAAGCAACAGCCAGGGAAGCAGAAAGCCACGTCAAGTGTTCAGGTGGTCTCTATTAGGAGCATTATACCTGTTTTATATATCATCCCGCAGCTTACCCCTGGAGGGGACATGTTAGATAGTCCCATTCCTTGCTTATCGCACTATTTGTATCGTCCTGCCTTCGTTGCAGTACCTTTTTGAATAAACAATGCATAGCTTTTGCTTATTATTGCACTCTTTTCCTTATCTATATATATGTTCATTTCATGACATGTTGCACCCGTACACTTTGTTACAGTCAATACACCAGGGGCTTAAGTACCCCAAAATTATGGTGTGATAAGTCCGCACACTTTCACAAGTGCGGCACCCCAAACTTATAGCATTATATGAATCGGCTCCGAATCATGTCTTGGGTCAATAGTTGGGTTTGCCCGGCTCCGTGTTTTGGTACCTTACGTTTTAGTTATATCGGCTAAGGTAGCACCGGAGAACCACTGCGATTGTGCCCTAGTTGAGCTGGGTCGAGCACCTCGGGAGAAAGCTAAAACCCACTGGTCATGATAGAGGCGAGAGCGATGCGCTGTTCGAGAGGTTTTTTCGGGTCCCTAAAGACTTATGCCGCTTAGAGCGAGGAACCGGAATTGTCCGGCCAAGGTGTGGATAGCGCCCCGAACTCGGTCTTCCGAATACTAGGGGTTCACCGAAATTTAAAATTATAGAATTCTATGGCTAAGTGAGAGTGTTCAAGCATTATAAGTCCGGTTGCCTTGTTCGTTGTGTTGAGCGCCTCCTAGATGGACCCAAGAATGGGAACAAGAGTGCTCAAGTTTATCCCGAACACCCACACTTTTCGTGGCATGAAATTTGAAGCCAACGACTTGCCATCTCTCAAATTTGATAAGCGGCCGCCTGAAGGTAATATTTTAAATTGACAAGCGTTGCTTAGCGCATATGAACAAGTTTTCAGCGTACAGGATAACAAATGCGAGTCTATTCAAAAATTACATCTCTGGAGCACTCATCCGCTATTCGGCGGGCACCCTTCAGGAGGCCCTCATAGTACATCTCGGGCGTACGATGCTCCTTGCCCTTCGGTGGCCCGTCCGTCACAAGCTTCTCCGCATCCAGCTTGCCCCAGTGCACTTTAGCACAGGCAAGGGCCCGACGGACACCTTCAATGCAGGCGGGCGCTTGATGACTTCAATCCGTGGACAAAGGCGTCCACCACCGGCTACACCAAGCCAGTAGCTCCCAAGCATGGCTTCCAATGGCCACAGCGCTCTGAGCCCTTCATAGCCTGTTCGGCGACCTTGTGGAGCTCGACTAGCTGCTTCAGCTGGTCGCTTAGGGGCACCGGATGTCCAGCCTCAGCATACTGAGACCAGAGCACCTTTTCCGACGAGCTCCCCTCCTTGGCGCGGTAGAATGCGGCAGCATCAGACACACTACGGGGCAAATCTGCGAATGCTCCTGGGGAGCTCTGAATCCGGGTAAGTAATAGGTAATTCACTTTCACATGCTTGCTTTGCATAAAGAATGCCTTACCCGCCGCTACCTTCTTCAACGACTCAATTTCTTGGAGGGCTTTTTGGGCCTCGGCCTTAGCAGCTTTGGCACTCTCAAGAGCCGAGGCGAGCTTGGACTCTCGAGTCTACGAGTCACGCTCCAAACTCTCGTGTTTTTCCACGAGAGCTTGGAGCTCTTGCCGTCTGTAGCCAGCTGCGCCTCCCCTTCTCTCGCTCGGTGCGTTCCGCAGCTTTGTTTTCGACCCACGGACACCGCTTCCTTGAGGTCGCCACTTTGCTCGTGGCCCTGTAGTACCCAAGTTATTCCTGTTATTTTTGCAACCAAAACCTTTTCTATAAGGTATTTCTTTAATAAGGTATTACTTACCTTCCTTGTCCTCGAGCTGCTTCTTGGCTTGTGCAGGCTCGTTCTCGGACCGCTTCGAGGTTACTTCAATGCATTGACCTCCATGATCGGTCTTGGCCAGAGGTCGGCAGCGCAACCTGCATTCCCATATTGACATACTTATGTTAGACTCCTGCGTATATCTTTTTAGATCCTTAATCCGACTTTTCTTTCCGAACACCGAACTAAGCATCGAGGCTCCTGTCTATGCGGTAATATTTTTACATATTCTAAACTTACCTCAAAGCCTGTTAGAAGGCTGGTACGAGCTTCGGTCAGCCCGCTCTTGGCGGGTGAGCTGTCCGGATCACCGCACTCAAAGCGATGCGGTGCTCCTCCTCGATGGAAGCGCTGTCAAGCGCCTCCGATCGCTATCCGGTTCCTCCGGTTGGGACGGAGGACATGGCGTCTTACCCTTCTTCTGAAGGACCGCTTGCGGACTCGGAATCGCTGAAGGTTTCGGCATGGAGTCCGGACAAGGTGGGCTTAGAGCCCACTGGGGTCTTGCCCCCATGCGCTGAGTGCAGGAGGTCGCCTTGTGGCTCCTCCCGCGCCACCTCCTCTTGACCAGGCCCCCCTTGGGGCACCACCTCGGCGTCGTCCGCAGCGTGAGGCGAGGAGGCGGTCGGAATCAAAGTACTCTCCATTTTCGACGAACCCAGGGACCCGCTCGTCGAAGCGGCTAGCTCGCTCTTGGGCGGGCTGCATGATTGTTCGACATTAGAGAACACTATGCAATGATAAAAAAGTCATGGGTATCCGGACACTTACGATCTACTTGAGGCTTGGCCCTTGTTGGCCAATCCTCCTCGTCGCTGTCGACGTTGGTGGAGAAGTCCGGAGGAAGGGTTCTTCCCTTCTTGGACCCTCCGGCCTCCCCAGTTGGGGCGGCCTTCCTTTTCTTCTCCTCCCTCGCTGAGGGAGAAGCTTCTTTTCCCTCCTCCTCGTCCTCAGGAGAAGATTCTGTCTCAGAATCCGACAACACATAGCGTCGGGAGCTCCTTCGAGTTCCCGTGGCCTCCTTCTTGGCCTTCTTCTCCGGCACCACATGGGGTGCCGGAGCCCTTCTTTCCAAATCAATTGGGCGTCCGCTGGGTCTTCCGCAAAAGGCCGGACGATTAATCTGTCCGGGGCGTCTTCAACCGATCTGTCAAAGATTAGGGAGTTTTAGATCCCACATAGAGTCAATCTATGAAAAAAGAGTCCCGTAAAGGGTAAAATAACTTACCTCGCCCGGCTTGGCGCGCGAGCTGTATCCGCGATCTTTGTTAGCGGATCTTTGGGGCTTCAGCGCCCTTGAACAGCACCTTCCGAGGCATCTTAAATGCGTAGTGTCGAAGAGCCGGCTCAGAATTCGGTCTTGTGCGAATCGAACTCCCCAAATTAAAGGCCCGTTGTTGGCATGGGAGAATCCGGCGGATGAGCATCACTGGATTATGTCGACAAGCTGAGATTCTTGTCCACCGAGTTCCGGACGCATGTTTGGAGTCCGGATAGCTCGTCTGAATTCCCCCACGTCGGGCCCGTCTCTTTCCATGGCGAGAGCCGTGTGGGGAAGCCAGATCTGAATTGAGGCCGCCACCCATTCGGGGTCGCGTGGCTCGGTGATGTAGAACCACCCCGATTGCCACCCCTTTATTGTATCCACAAAAGCGCCCTCGAGCCACAGGACTTTGGCCATCTTGCCAACCATAGCGCCTCCGCACTCCGCTTGGCGGCCGCCCACTACCTTCGGCCTGACATTGAAGATCTTCAGCCACAAGCCAAAGTGGGGCGGGATGCAGAGGAAGGCATCGCACACGACGATGAACGCCGAGATGTTGAGGATGAAATTCGGGGCCAGGTCGTGGAAGTCCAGGCCGTAGTAGAACATCAGCCGCCGGACAAATGGGTGAAGTGGAAAACCTAGTCCGCGGAGGAAGTGGGGGAGAAACACCACCCTCTCATGGGACACAGGGGTTGAATAAGCTGCCCGCATTGGGCAGCTGTCTTGCGATGTCACCGGACAAATATCCGGCCTCCATGATCTTGTGATGTGCCCCTCCGTGACGGAGGAGGCCATCCACCTGCCTCCGCTCTGACATGGTTGGAGAAAGGTTGAGGTGGGATGTGCGGACTTAGGCTGGAGCTCGAGTCTTGTGAAATGGATAAGCAAAGGAGGAAGAAGGCGTGGGTGAAAAGGTGGATCCTTATCCCCTTCTTTGGGAATGAAGCTATCGTCCCCCACCAACTGGTAAAACTCGCTTATCTCCCAAGCGCCGTAACCAATGGCGCGGATGGATTACCCACGTCCGTATTGATGAGAATCCCGGAATAAGGGGGCACGATCTATGCTTTGATAAGACGTGCCAAGGAAACCGCCTCGCTAAACGCGCTGAGGTGGAACAGCAAAAAACGATTCATATAAAGGCCTGGCCGTAGTGTGATGTCATGCCACGGAGTATGTCAGCAGATCTGTGCAAAAAAATTTCTCTCTACGGTGGTATGTGGAACTTGTTTTGCAGAGCCGGACACTATCCTGGTGTTCAAAACCTTCTATGAAGTATTCGGAGGAGGAACCCGCCTTGCAATGCCGAAGACAATATCTTGGCGCCCGGACTCGTCGTCATTGAAGCCTGGTTCGAGACTCTTGAGGAGTCCTGGACTAGGGGGTGTCGGATAGCCGAACTATCATCACGGCGGACTCCAAGACTATGAAGATACAAGATTGAAGACTTCGTCCCGTGTCCGGATGGGACTTTCCTTGGCCTGGAAGGCAAGCTTGGCGATACGGATATGTAGATCCCCTACCATTGTAACCGACTCTGTGTAACCCTAACCTATCCGGTGTCTATATAAACCGGAGGCTTTTAATCCGTAGGACGAACAACAATCATACCATAGGCTAGCTTCTAGGGTTTAGCCTCCTTGATCTCGTGGTAGATCTACTCTTGTACTATCCATATCATCAATATTAATCAAGCGGGGTAGGGTATTACCTCCATCGAGAGGCCCGAACACAGGTAAAAACATCGTGTCCCTTGTCTCCTATTACCATCCGCCTAGACGCACAGTTCGGGACCCCCTACCCGAGATCCGCCGGTTTTGACACCGACAGTTAGCGAACCCCGTCGTAGTGCCAAAGAAAGGCGGGAAGGAGCGAATGTGTGTTGAATTCACCAACCTCAACAAGGCCTGCCCCCAAGATCCGTTCCTGCTCCCACGCATCGATCAGAACGTCGACTCCACCGCCGAGTGGGACCTGTTGTGCTTCCTGGATGCGTTCTCAGGGTATCACCAGATCAAGATGGCGGTAGAAGATGTAGAGAAGACAGCCTTCCTGACCCCGTGTGGGGTATACTACTACACCTGCATGCCCTTCGGACTGCGCAATGTGGGTGCAACCTTTCAGCGTCTGATGCACATCGCCTCAGGGCAGCAGCTCGGGAGAAACACGGAGGCCTTTGTCGATGACATTGTGGTGAAGTCTCGGGAGGCAAGGACCTTGATTCAAGACCCGGAGGAGACCTTCGCGAGCCCGCGCCAGGTGAACTTGCGGCTTAACCCGGAGAAGTGCGTGTTCGGTGTCCCTTTCGGTAAGCTACTGGGGTTCCTCGTGTCCCACAGAGGGATCGAGGCGAACCCAGAGAAGATCAAGGCCATTGTGGACATGAGCCCACCGCAGACCCTTAAGGAAATGTAGAAGCTGGCTGGTCAGGTAACTGCGTTGTGACGCTTCATCTCCAAGCTGGGAGAGCGCGCCCTACCCTTCTTCAAGCTGATCAAGAAGAAGGGCCCATTCGAGTGGACCCCGGAGGCCGACCGAGCTTTTCAAGACCTCAAGAGATACCCGAGCAGCCCTCCTGTGATGGTGGCGCCACGACCTCTCGAGCCCCTAGTACTCTACCTTGCCGCTACCCCATACTCCGCTAGTGCAGCGCTGGTGGTGGTTCAGGAGGAGCACCAAACCAAGGGCACGCTGCGCCAAGCTACAACTAAAGTGACGCAAGATCAGGAAGGCGCCGCAAGAGCCTTAGCAGCGTTAACAGAAGACCAAGATCGGCAGGACCATGTCACCGAGATTCCCGCAAGCGATCAGGCGTCAGGAGTCCCACCACCTCAGGAGACGCCCCAACTTCCACAAGACACGAGCCTCACCAACGCCCAGCCCTCGTTGAACACCTGGTGTATTTTGTCAGCACAGTGTTGTGGGACGCTAGGACACGATATCCTATGCCTCAGAAGCTCCTGCTCGCGCTCTTGGTGGCCTCGCACAAGCTGCGACACTACTTCCAGGGCCACCCCATCAAGGTCGTGTCAGCCTACCCATTGGAGAGGGTGCTCAGGAGCCCCAACTCTGCTGGAAGGGTCGCTGAGTGGAACATCGAGCTGTAGGCATTCCAGTTGGAGTTCAGCACTACCAGGGATATCAAGGGAGCCGCGCTTGCTGACTTTGTGGCGGAATGGATGGACCCCCCGACGTTGGAAGTAGGCGAGGACCGGTCCACCTCGCCAGGAAACGAGGCGCCAGACGGTTGGGTCATGTATTGCGACGGCGCCTTCGCGCACCAGGGCGCGGGGCTGGAGCAGTACTCATGTCGCCCACTCAGGACAAGCTCTACTACGTTGTGCAGCTCTGCTTTCAGCAGGGCGAGAAGGTCTCCAACAACATCGCAGAATACGAAGGCCTCATAGCTGGCCTAAAGGCCGCGGCAGCTCTGGGGGTCAAGCTCCTTACCGTCAGGGCGACTCGCAGCTCCTCGTCAACTTCTCCAACAAGGTATACGAGCCGAAGGACGAGCACATGGAGGCATACCTGGGGGAGGTGCGCAAGATGGAGAAGCAGTTCTTGGGCCTGGAGTTGCAGCACGTGCCCCGGGGCACCAACAAGGAAGCTGACGACATCGCCAAGAAAGCATCCAAGCGGCAGAACCAAGAGCCTGGCGTCTTTGAGGAACGGCTCTTCAAGCCATCAGCGACACCACCACTTTCAAGCACAGCTCAGCCTCGGGAGGAGCTCCCACAGCCGCCTGCCACAGGAGCCCCAACCTGTGGCCCGACCTCAGGAGCTCGCCTGCTCTTGGCGCTCAAGCCTCAGGAGGGATGCTGGACCAAGGAATTCAAGGAATATCTGATGCAAGGGGCGCTGCTGGAGAAGGAGGAGGACGCAGAGCTCGTGGCCCGACAAGCCACAACATACTGCATCCAGGACGGTGAGTTATACAGGAAGCGACCAAATGATGTTTCACTGTGTTGCATTTCCAGAGACCAGGGGAAGGAGTTGCTATCTAACATACACGGTGGGGGCTGGGGGCACCACTCGTCATCACGGACCCTCGTCGGCAAGGTATTCTGCAGTGGATTCTATTGGCCCATGGCGCTCAATGACGCGGCTGAGCTGGTGAAATCCTGTGAAGCCTGCCAGTTCCACGCCAAGCATATCCATCAGCAAGCTCAGGGCCTCCAGACCATCCCGCTCACATGGCCATTCGCGACCTGGGGGCTGGACATCCTGGGCCAATTCCCTCGAGCGCATGGGGGCTACGGCTACCTCTACGTCGCCATCGAAAAGTTCACCAAGTGGGCAGATGTAACGCCCCAGATCCAACTTTCCATATTCGTAACTCCAACTCTTGCCTTTTCCGGAGATGTGATATGTTTTTTCCTCCGTGGTTGGGTTTTGTCTGTTGTTTTGCATTGTGTTCATGTCGTGCATCTCATCTCATAGCATCTTAGCATTGCATCTACATGTTTTCATAAAACATGCATCCGCTCGTAGTTGCCGCTCCTCGCTTCTCTCCGTTGCGTTCGTTGACCGTTCCGAGACCAACCGTGTTTTCGATTACCTCTCTGCACAACCATCCAACCTCTCTTGCCAGCTCGCAGCACCCTCGTGTGCGTGTCCGAAACTTACCCGAACCCAACCTGCTCAGTCATCACCATTGCATTCCGTTCATCCCCTAACATCTATAAAACATCTTCGTTTTGTTTATTGGACTCCCTAGCCTATTTTTCTAGACCACCCGATCTAAATCGGAGGGTCCAATTGGACCTCTACCCAAAATCCACTTGCTATATAAAGACCAACCCTAAAATCTAGGGAGATGCCCATCCATCCCATCACCACGCCACCACTCCACCCGGTCTCTCCTTCCACCTCGGGATCTTCCCAGATCCAAATCCTCCCCTCCTCGATTTCAGCCACCAGCCAACCAGCGCTGCTCCACCTCATCTCGCGGCCTCCTCTGCTTCGCCTCGAGCCCGCAGCAACAACACAACCTCCAGGCCAGTCCCTCACGCTACCTCCTTTTTTCCCTTCTTCCTTCCCTGTCTCATATCCCTCTGTCTTTCTCCGCATGTTCGAACAGGAGGCCATGGAGCCGCTGTCTTCAAGCCGCGCCGACCTCCTTCATCTCGTGCAGTAGCTGGACACAGAGCCCGCGACTCCCGCTGACCTCCGCCTCGCCTGTTCATCCGCTGCCTCCCGAAGGCCATGGAACCTCGCTGCCGGCCTTTCGCCCTTGCCATTATGCGTCCCGCCGTTCGGCCACTGGATCCGGTCGTCCTCCGTCAACTTCCCCCGGATACACGCTCAGTCATCACTCTTGCCTCCGCCGCCTTCATCGAACCTCGCCAGCAGGTCCCGTAGACGAGCCCCTCGCTCGTGACCTCGGCCTTCTCAAGCCCGGCGCCGCCAAGCTGCTTCCTCGCCAGATCCGCCTCCCCGCCGGACTTCTTTCCTCCGCGCCAAGTTCCTCTCTTTGCTGCTCCTGCCCGCCCTGCTCCTTCTCTTGGAACGAGACGATGAACGAACAGCCGCAGCCAGGAGCGCCTGCGTTGACCGACTCCAGATTGACCGCGCCCTCCCCATCGATCATCATGGGCCGCGACCCCACAAGGCCGACCGCTCCTGCGTCCAGCGCCAAGTCCTTGGCCTTGGATGATTTGCATCGTTGCCTCGAGTCGGCCCGGCCAGCGCCCTCTCCACCGACCGGCCCATGAGGCCTGGTGAGCAACCCCGCCCCCTGTGCATTGTTGGGCCAGCCTACATTGCGGCCCGTTCATGTTTTTTTTCCCGATTATGCGAATTTGTCTAATTTCGAGTTTACGCTTTCTGAAAAACCCTCAACTTCATGCATATAATAACTCATGAACCATGCATCATATTAAAATGTTTTCAACATGTAAAATGCTTAGAATTTCATCTAGTTTCATAATATTCCACTTTCATCCATGGTTAAATTCTTAAACTGGTTGTTTGCATTAATTTGCATAAATGCCATGTTAAAATGATTTATTTCATAACTAAATAACCGTAGCTAGGATTTAGATAAATTATATATGTAAATGGGGTAGAAAAATGCATAGTTTAACATGGTAGCATTACTTTACATGTTTAACAACTCTAAAATATGTTTTAGGACAGAACAGTACTAAATCTAAAATACGCATATGAGGATTTTCCGGAATTGTTGTTTGTTGTTCCGTCCTCATTTAAATTTGCCTAAATAGTTAGTTTAATTATGCCTCACCTCTTGCCATGTTTAACAACATTTAATATTGTTGGATACATAACCGAGAGAGAACTAAATAATTGATGTGGAGTTTCGTCAATATGCAACTCGTTGCATATTGAGCTCCACTTAACTTGTAGTATTGCTTGTTGCACTTTGCCATGCCATGAATCATTAAACCGGACATGCATCATACTTGATTGTGCATCATGACATGTTTATGATTGTGCGTTTACTATGTTGTTTGCTTCTTTCCGGTTTGCTTCTCGCGTTAGCTTCGGTTTCGTTCCGGAGTTGTGAGGATTCGTTCGACTTCGTCCGTTTGACTTCTTCATGGACTCGTTCTTCTTCCTAGCGGAATCTCAGGCAAGATGACCATACCCACGAAATCACTTCTATCTTTGCTTGCTAGATGCTCGCTCTTTTGCTATGCCTATGCTACGATGCCTACCACTTGCTATATCATGCCTCCCATGTTGCCATGTCAAGCCTCTAACCATCCTTTCCTAGCAAACCGTTGTTTGGCTATGTTACCGCTTTTGCTCAGCCCCTCTTATAGCGTTGTTAGTTGCGGTGAAGTTGAAGATTGCTCCATGGTGGACAGGATAATGTTGGGATATCACAGTATCTCTTATTTAATTAATGCATATATATACTTGGTAAAGGGGGGAAGGCTCGGCCTTATGCCTGGTGTTTTGTTCCACTCTTGCCGCCCTAGTTACCGTCATACCGGTGTTATGTTCCTTGATTTTGCGTTCCTTACACGGTTGGGTGATTTATGGGACCCCCTTGACAGTTCGCTTTGAATAAAACTCCTCCAGCAAGGCCCAACATTTGTTTTAACATTTGCCACCTAAACCTTTTTCCCTTGGGTTCTGCAGACTCAAGGGTCATCTTTATTTACCCCCGGGCGGTGCTCCTCAGTGTTGGTCCAAACTAGAAACTGCCGTCTTGGGACCATTCCTTGGCAACTTGGATTACGTCGGTACCTGTAGGCTTAGCTTATCCGGTGTGCCCTGAGAATGAGATATGTGCAGCTCCTATCGGGATTTGTCGGCACAGTGGGTGGTCTTGCTGGTCTTGTTTTACCATTGTCGAAATGTCTTGTAAACCGGGATTCCGAGACTGATCGGGTCTTCTCGGGAGAAGGAATATCCTTCGTTGACCGTGAGAGCTTATGATGGGCTAAGTTGGGACACCCCTACAGGGTTTAAACTTTCGAAAGCCGTGCCCGCGGTTATGTGGCAGATGGAAATTTGTTAATCTCCGGTTGTAGAAAACCCGAAGTTGATCTTAATTAAAATACATCAACCACGTGTGTAACCGTGATGGTCTCTTCTCGGCGGAGTCCGGGAAGTGAACACGGTGTTGGAGTTATGCTTGACGTAGGTTGTTCTAGGATCACTTCTTGATCATAGTTGTTCGACCATGCTTTTGCCTTCTCTTCTCGCTCTCATTTGCGAATGTTAGACACCAGATATGCTAGTAAACGCTTGCAGCTCCACCTCACTACCCTCTCCTACCCATAAGCTTAAATAGTCTTGATCTCGCGGGTGTGAGATTGCTGAGTCCCGTGACTCACAGATACTTCAAAACCAGTTTGCGGTGCCGATGAAACCGTGCAGGTGGCGCATCCGAGCTCAAGGAGGAGCTCGATGAAGATCTTGTTCATTGTGTTGTTTCATTTCAGTTGATCGGTAGTGGAGCCAGTTGGGGACGATCGAGGATCTGTGTAGCATTTGGGGTAGTCTTCTTTTATTTTTGGTTCCGTAGTGGGACCTTGATTGTATCTGTATGATGTAATGCTTTACTCATGTATTGTGTGAAGTGGCGATTGTAAGCCAACTATGTATGTCTTTCCCTTATGTATTACATGGGTTGTGTGAAGATTACCTCACTTGCGACATTACTTTCAATGCGGTTATGCCTCTAAGTCGTGCTTCGACATCGTGGGAGATATAGCCGCATCGAGGCGTTACAAGTTGGTATCGAGCCATCCCGACTTAGGAGCCCCCTGCTTGATTGAATCGCTGACTTTGTTGAGTCTAGAAAAAAAATGTTTTGAGTCTTAGGATTTTATATATCGGAGAGTAGGATTCTTTTTACTCCTCAGTCCATTCGTCGCTCTGGTGAGGCCTCCTGACGTAGAAGTTTTGACTCTCCTTTCCTCAAATTTCACTAATTTTTTCTTTTTTAGGATCACGCGGGTATCTTGGAATTGTTCCGATGGTTTTGTGACGAGAACATTGTTCTTGGTGCCTCCTGACATTTAGGGGTTGTGGCGGTGTCCGGGGAGTTGAGCTCGAGGTGTTGTCGTCACAATTTTATCGTTGCGATTCTGGAATACTGAGCTTGCCGACATCGGAAATCTCTTTTATGCAGTTGTTGGTGAGATAACCTCGATAACTTGATCTTTGGGGCGAGCTCGAGAGTATTGCCATAACTCGTATAATGGATGCTTTTCAAGGTTGAGGTAAACGATTTCGAAGGTTTCTTGGTTATGTGTTGAAGGATGGATACAATTTGGATCTAGGTATTGTTAGTTTGGGTGATATATTTTGTGTCCCTGTATCCCCAACACCAGATTGCATAACCAGAAAGTTTCGGGAGTTTATAAGTGGGAATTCAAGTATCTCGTGGGATATCTTTCCAATGGACACATGATACGATATGGGATCTATCATTATGTTTGTTTCAGCTTATTCTGCAAGCCAAATCCTTTGTTTTGTTCCGTTTTGTGGTATTCAAGTTGCTTCAATGCCAAGTGTTGATTCCATACCTTATTCTAAACGGTGTTCTCATATTTCTATGTGGATGCTAATCCTTCTTGTTCATGAAGGTCGTCTTTTCAATCCTTTCCATCCGTGTGCTTCTCTCCAAGTAAATCCGATCATTGCAACATTCGCAAGATCAATTCTAAGCTTTTTCTCAACGGTGTTCGTTTCATCCGACCCAAGTTATTTTTGTTTCCCACCCTCCCACCCTTTTTCGTCAAGGACTCAGATTTCTTAATCAAATATCCATCGTACGGATGTGAAGTCTCTTCATTCTTTTCCTCAATGCTCTTATCCGGTGATTCTCATGAAGATGCTAAAGGAAGCTCCAAGTTTATCATCCTTTGTTCTCTTATCTTCCCCGGTGGAATCAATTCAAGCTTTGTTGATCATATCCTTTTCCCCGTTTGAAATGTTTTCCCATACCGTGCACCTCGTAATCTTTCAGTTCTTGTTATTCAATTGTTCCGGAGTGTTGAAGATATCTCAGAAGATTCGCATTTCCATTCCCAATCCGTTCAAGCTATCTGGAGATAATTATCTCATTCAAGCCCTTTAATTCAACCGCGCGATCTCTCTTTAAATCGTTCAACGGTGTTTCTTTTGAGTGGGCCCTAACCCACGTGTCTTTTCCCGAGGATCTTACACGACTCTTCTAATTTTCGGAGTTATTCTCAAATTCTTTGCAAAGTTTGATGTAAGGATGAATTATCATCAGTCAAATGTCTTTCTCCAAGATCTTTCAAATTCTTTTCATCGGTCGTTCAATCTTTCTAATTGTCATTCGGAGTGCCTCAACAATTCATCTTTGGTGTTTCTCATCGTCATTCTCAACATTTGAAGACCAAAGAAGAGTTTCTCTTAAATCTTGCTCCATTCTCTTCAAGATTCATGGTTCTAGTTTGATGCCATCCTCTCATAATGGTTTTAGATTGTGAGAATTCTTTTCACCCATCCGGAGCAATTCAGGAGTCTTTTCAGTTTGATTAGGCCGGAGCCCATCATCTCAGAATTATTCATTCCAGCTTTCAGATCTCGTTCTCCAAATCATACCGTGCATCATTCAAGTATTATCTAATCAGCTCGGGATCTCTGCGTTCACTTGTATCTAAATTCTCTCAAGTATCTTGGTTCATTTTCTAATTCTTCCGGTGTTTCTTTATCTTTTCTTCGTTCATTTTCAATTCTTACGGTGGTTCGTCCAAGAGTTCTCTTCCTTCGTTATCATATAGATTCATTCGTTGTTTCAATCCTACCGGTGGTTCGTTGAAGACCTTCCCAAGTTTGCGCCATATCTATCTTAATCCTTTCTACGAGAATAAGTAGTATGCCAAATCCATTGCTTGGCATCAATTTAATTGGTGAAGGATGAGCATAATGTAATTCTTATTCTTGTTTCATCTAGTAAATTCAATTCCTTATTCCGGAGGATCATCAAAATTCTTTATTTCATTTGTTCATCTTTCTTTCCGGAGTTCCAAGTTTTCTCGGTTATATCATTTCAAAGCTTCATCTTATCACTGCAAGGCTTAACCTTGTGTTGTCAACTTCTCTTTCTTTCTATCACCCTTTTGTTTACCGGAGTTCATCATGGAGGCTCTACATGGTGGTCCATCAAGGATTCTTTTCATTCTTCAATTGTTCTTCAAGATTTCTCTCGAAGTTATGACCCGCCAAGCTATACTAAAAAATAAACATGGTGCTCAACACATGTTTTGTTTTGAGGAGCTCAAGTATTCTTCATCTTGCATTCCAAAGTGCAATTCTCTCTATCTTATCTTTTGAGATGGTGTTATGTCATTGTTGATAATTTTCCTTCGTGTTTCATGATTCACAGATTTTCAAGAGTGACATATTTAAATCCATCATTTTATCTTTGTTCAAGAGATCTTTTCAACCATCAATCTCTTCGTTGGAGTTATCTTGTGTCATATTTCACCTAAAGTATTCCCTAAGGAATGTTGCTATTGTGGTGTTTATCAATGACCCAAGTTATCTCTCTATCATCTTGGTGGAAGAAGTTTTTCATCTCTTCGGTGCTCTCAATCAAATCAATGGTTTCCATTTGTGGCCGGTTGTCACCTCATAGTCTTAAGATGTTTTCCATAAACCCACTACAAGTTTATTCGTTTCGTTGTTGGTTTTCCAACAACTCCGTTATAACCTTCTTGGAAGGGTGCTTTCCAAGCTCATTTGTGGCAGAAATTGGCATTTCCTTCTCCATTCTTATTCCGATGATCTATCTTCTATTCTTTATTCCGGAGGCATGATGATGTTGTTTTTTTCACGCATCACCTCGTGTTGTAAAGATCATGTTCTTTTTCTTACTTATCCATTCAACCGGAGTGCCGTGTCCTCCATTCAAGTTCTCTCATCTTATCAAGTTTTGCCTCCCTTCTCAACCGGAATGCGGTCGGAAATCCTTCTTACCAATTGTGCCATTCTTTCAATAGTTCCGGAGGCAGTGTGTTGTTGATTTCATCAAGTATCATTCCCATCTTCTCAAGTTCATGTTCTATTCCTTCCATGTTCAACCGAGTGCTGCCGAATTCTTCCTCTCTCATCTTGTTTTAACCGAGTGGTTTTGAATTCTATCTTGTCCATTAAACTCTTGATTCATGTCTTTGCAACCTTCAAGTTCCCGTAATGTTCCTTGTTCCTCTTTTCTAACGGATTGTTTGCAATCTCGTTCATCTTTGTTGTACTCTTTCTTTTAAATTGCTCAACCTCTCAAGGTTCGTGGTTTCACTCGTTCGTCGAAGAAGCAACTTAGTTTACCTCTTATCTTCCTCTTCCTTTTCTCTCCGGTGCCATCCTAGATCTCGGGACGAGATCCTCTTGTAGTGGTGGAGTGTTGTAACGCCCCGGATCCAACTTTCCATATTCGTAACTCCAACTCTTGCCTTTTCCGGAGATGTGATATGTTTTTTCCTCCGTGGTTGGGTTTTGTCATTGTTTTGCATTGTGTTCATGTCGTGCATCTCATCTCATAGCATCTTGCGCATTGCATCTGCATGTTTTCATAAAACATGCATCCGCTCGTAGTTGCCGCTCCTCGCTTCTCTCCGTTGCGTTCGTTGACCGTTCCGAGACCAACCGTGTTTTCGATTACCTCTCTGCACAACCATCCAACCTCTCTTGCCATTTCATGACACCCTCGTGTGCGTGTCCGAAACTTACCCGAACCCAACCTGCTCAGTCATCACCATTGCATTCCGTTCATCCCCTAACATCTATAAAACATCTTCGTTTTGTTTATTGGACTCCCTAGCCTATTTTTCTCGACCACCCGATCTAAATTGGAGGGTCCAATTGGACCTCTACCCAAAATCCACTTGCTATATAAAGACCAACCCTAAAATCTAGGAGATGTCCCATCCATCCAATCACCCAGCGCCGCCACTCCACCCGGTCTCTCCTTCCACCTCGGGATCTTCCCAGATCCAAATCCTCCCCTCCTCGATTTCAGCCACCAGCCAACCAGCGCTGCTCCACCTCGTCTCGCGGCCTCCTCTGCTTTGCCTCGAGCCCGCAGCAACAGCACAACCTCCAGGCCAGTCCCTCGTGCTACCTCCTTTTTCCCTTCTTCCTTCCCTGTCTCATCTCTCTCTGTCTTTCTCCGCATGTTCGAGCAGAGGCCATGGAGCCGCTGTCTTCAAGCCGCGCCGACCTCCTTCATCTCATGCAGTAGCTGGACACAGAGCCCGCGACTCCGCTTTGACCTCCGCCTCGCCCTGACCGTCCGCTGCCTCCCGAAGGCCATGGAACCTCGCTGTCAACGCTTCGCCCTTGCCGTTATCGTCCCGCCCGTTCGCCCTTTGGATCCGGTCGTCCTCCGTCAACTTCCCGGATACGCTCGGTCATCACTCTTGCCTCCGCCGCCTTCATCGAACCTCGCCCGGTAGTCCGTGGGCGAGCCTCGCTCGTGACCTCGGCCTTCTCAAGCCCGGCGCCGCCAAGCTGCTTCCTCGCCAGATCCGCCTCCCCGCCGGACTTCTTTCCTCCGCGCCAAGTTCCTCTACTGCTGCTCCTCTGCTTTGCCCTGCTCCTTCTCCTGGAACGAGACGATGAACGAACAGCCGCAGCCAGGAGCGCCCGCGTTGACCGACTCCAGATCGACCGCGCCCTCCCCATCGATCATCATGGGCCGCGACCCCACAAGGCCGACCGCTCCTGCGTCCAGCGCCAAGTCCCCGCGGCCCGATGGCTACATCGTTGCCTCGTGTCCGCCCAGCCAGCGCCCTCTCCACCGACCGGCCCATGAGGCACTGGTGAGCAACCCGCCCCACATGCATTGTTGGGCCAGCCTCTATTGCGGCCCGTTCATGTTTTTTCCCGATTATGCGAATTTGTCTAATTTCCAGAGTTTACGATTTCTGAAAAACCCTCAACTTCATGCATATAATAACTCATGAACCATGCATCATATTAAAATGTTTTCAACATGTAAAATGCTTAGAATTTCATCTAGTTTCATAATATTCCACTTTCATCCACGGTCAAATTCTTAAACTGGTTGTTTGCATTAATTTGCATAAATGCCATGTTAAAATGATTTATTTCATAACTAAATAACCGTAGCTCGGATTTAGATAAATTATATGTAAATGGGGTAGAAAAATGCATAGATTAACATGGTAGCATTACTTTGCATGTTTAACAACTCTAAAATATGTTTTAGGACAGAACAGTACCAAATCTAAAATACGCATATGAGGATTTTCCGGAATTGTTGTTTGTTGTTCCGTCCTCATTTAAATTTGCCTAAATAGTTAGTTTAATTATGCCTCACCTCTTGCCATGTTTAACAACATTTAATATTGTTGGATACATAACCGAGAGAGAACTAAATAATTGACGTGGAGTTTCGTCAATATGCAACTCGTTGCATATTGAGCTCCACTTAACTTGTAGTATTGCTTGTTGCACTTTGCCATGCCATGGATCATTAAATCGGACATGCATCATACTCGATTGTGCATCATGCCATGTTTATGATTGTGTGTTTACTATGTTGTTTGCTTCTTTCCGGTTTGCTTCTCGCGTTAGCTTCGGTTTCGTTTCGGAGTTGTGAGGATTCGTTTGACTTTGTCCGTTTGACTTCTTCATGGACTCGTTCTTCTTCCTAGCGGAATCTCAGGCAAGATGACCATACCCACGAAATCACTTCTATCTTTGCTTGCTAGATGCTCGCTCTTTTGCTATGCCTATGCTACGATGCCTACCACTTGCTATATCATGCCTCCCATGTTGCCATGTCAAGCCTCTAACCATCCTTTCCTAGCAAACCGTTGTTTGGCTATGTTACCGCTTTTGCTCAGCCCCTCTTATAGCGTTGTTAGTTGCAGGTGAAGTTGAAGATTGCTCCATGGTGGACAGGATAATGTTGGGATATCACAGTATCTCTTATTTAATTAATGCATATATATACTTGGTAAAGGGGGGAAGGCTCGGCCTTATGCCTGGTGTTTTGTTCCACTCTTGCCGCCCTAGTTACCGTCATACCTGTGTTATGTTCCTTGATTTTGCGTTCCTTACACGGTTGGGTGATTTATGGGACCCCCTTGACAGTTCGCTTTGAATAAAACTCCTCCAGCAAGGCCCAACATTGGTTTTAACATTTTCCACCTAAACCTTTTTCCCTTGGGTTCTGCAGACTCAAGGGTCATCTTTATTTACCCCCCCCCTCCGGGCCAGTGCTCCTCCGAGTGTTGGTCCAAACTAGAGCATCATGCGGGACCATTCCTTGGCAACTTGGATTACGTCGGTACCTATACGCTTAGCTTATCCGGTGTGCCCTGAGAACGAGATATGTGCAGCTCCTATCGGGATTTGTCGGCATAGCGGGTGGTCTTGCTGGTCTTGTTTTACCATTGTCGAAATGTCTTGTAAACCGGGATTCCGAGACTGATCGGGTCTTCCCGGGAGAAGGAATATCCTTCGTTGACCGTGAGAGCTTATGATGGGCTAAGTTGGGACACCCCTGCAGGGTTTAAACTTTCGAAAGCCGTGCCCACGGTTATGTGGCAGATGGGAATTTGTTAATGTCCGGTTGTAGAAAACCCGAAGTTGATCTTAATTAAAATACATCGACCGCGTGTGTAACCGTGATGGTCTCTTCTCGGCGAAGTCCGGGAAGTGAACACGGTGTTGGAGTTATGCTTGACGTAGGTTGTTCTAGGATCACTTCTTGATCATAGTTGTTCGACCGTAATTTTGCCTTCTCTTCTCGCTCTCATTTGCGTATGTTAGACACCAGATATGCTAGTCGCTTGCTGCAGCTCCACCTCACTACCCTCTCCTACCCATAAGCTTAAATAGTCTTGATCTCGCGGGAGTGAGATTGTTGAGTCCCCGTGACTCACAGATACTTCCAAAACTAGTTTGCAGGTGCCGATGAAACCGTGCAGGTGACGCATCCGAGCTCAAGGAGGAGCTCGATGAAGATCTTGTTCATTGTGTTGTTTCGTTTCAGTTGATCAGTAGTGGAGCCCAGTTGGGACGATCGGGGATCTGTGTAGCATTTGGGGTAGTCTTCTTTTATTTTTGGTTCCGTAGTCGGACCTTGATTGTATCTGTATGATGTAATGCTTTACTCATGTATTGTGTGAAGTGGCGATTGTAAGCCAACTATGTATCTCTTTCCCTTATGTATTACATGGGTTGTGTGAAGATTACTTCACTTGCGACATTGCTTTCAATGCGGTTATGCCTCTAAGTCGTGCTTCGACACGTGGGAGATATAGCCGCATCGAGGGCGTTACAGCAGAAGTGGAAGCCGTCCGCACTATCCCAGCTGGCTCCGCAGTCAAGTTCATCAAGGGTCTCGTGAGCCGCTTTGGGGTACTCAACCGCATCATCACCGACAACGGCTCGCAGCTCACTATTAACCTCTTCAAAACATACTGTGCTAACCTGGGAACGCATATCTGCTACGCTTCGGTGGTGCATCCCAGGAGCAATGGCCAGGCCGAACGCGCCAACGCAGAGGTCCTTAGGGGCCTCAAGACCAGGACCTTCAAGAAGAAGCTCGAGGCCTACGGCAGCGACTGGCACGATGAACTCCAGTCCGTGCTGTGGTCCATCCGCACCACCGCCACCAAGCCGACGGGTGAGACCCCGTTCTTCCTCGTCTACGGATCCGAAGCGGTCCTCCCTAACGAGGTCAAGCATCGTTCCGCACGGGTCCTGGCGTTTGATGAAACGCTACAGGACGCCACGCGGGGGATGGATCTCGTGCTGGGGGAGGAACGCCACCGCGAGGCTGCACTGACGGCGGCAAGGTACCAGCAAGCGCTACGACGATACCACTGCCACAACATCCGCTCCAGGACGCTCGAGGCGGGCGACCTTGTCCTAAGGCGGGTCCTCTCCAGGGAAGGGCTGCACAAGCTCTCACCTATGTGGGAGGGCCCGTTCAGGGTCGTCCATGTCTCCAGGCCTGGCGCCACGCTACCGAGACACGGGGACGGGTGCCCATCCGTAGCGCTTGGAACATCCGGCACCTCCGTAAGTTCTACCCTTGAAGCAAGGCCCAAAGGTGCACGTGAAGAAAGGCCCAGGTTCGTGAAGAAGGCCCGGTGCCTGTGAAGAATCGGCCCGTGACACTCTCACGTAATAATGAGTGGGGTTGTACACGCCCCGGAGTCTCAGGAGTGCTGCCCTCAGGCCTCGGGGGCTCCCTCCCATGCCTAGTGGCAGCACTTAGCTCCGCGCTGGTGAAAATACTTGAAGACTAGACTAGTTCTCGGACGCGGCTTTTCATTTGCTTTCCGTAGTTGACTTGCCTTCTCTTAATCGAAGTTTGCTTCTGGTGTTCCTTGCTGATTTGGTTCCGTCGCCTTTTTCCACTATTTCCGACTCTAGTACGCCTGTGTTCCCTCTTTCGCATACCTCGCGAGGGGGCTGGGCAGGTGCCTCGCGAGCATTTTTCTTCTCTCTGCCTTCCGTCTACTTTCTCGCGAGGCACCCTCATTCGAGCTCACAAGCTGGCACGTCTCCCCTAATCCATGCCCCTCAGATACTGTGATACGAAGCGCCGGGTCAAGGCTTGGGTGAACGGCAAATCTCCTAGCAAGCTTCCTAATGAACTTTTTGCAGTTCCTGGGCAATCACAGACCACTAGGTCAAGACGGGCACATGGAAACAAATGCCTCGTAAAGAGGAGGCTGCCCCGAACCCACCAAGCTAAGTTATCTCTGCACAAAATAACAGCCCAACACGGAAACAACAAGCATAGCATAATGATTAAGAAGTCATGGTTTGATACACGTCCCTCCGGGCCCATACTGGTTTCATTTTGATGCAGGAAAGAAAAGAGGAACAAAACAAGAGCGGCGCTCGCCCCTGCAGCAGTCCACGGGGGCATGCCCTTGGCGATGTCCCAAGCTTAGCCGGATCCCTCCTCGCGCTTCACGGATGCGCGGCGACGAGACGACCCGTTACCACCTTCGAAGCGAGCGCGGCGGCGTGGCGGCTGGTCGTAGCCGCCACTGCTGGAGCTGTCGCTGAGAGAGGAGCCACCGTAGCCAAACAAGGCGCGGCCGGCGGGTTCGCCCTCCTCCTCGTCCCGACCATCGCCAAGGCCGAGCACCCCCTCGCCGTCGTTCACCTCGGGGCAGCATCCGGCGTAGCAACCATCTTCCTCGAACACCCTCACGTAGAGGGTCGCGTCACCGTCAAACTTATAGTGGAGGGTGCACCGCCTGCCCACGCCGCGCGCGCGGGCGAACGTCTGCCAACCGCGGGCCAGAGCTATGTTGCCCATGACAGAGACCTCGACCACGACCCAAGAAGCCCGGATGCAATAACCGTTCGCCTGCAGCTAGAGCCCCACCTGGACAGGAGGCCGGCAGCTCGCCAGCAAAGAAGCGGGGAAGTTGGAGCCAGTTGCCGACCGGATCCTCCGACCAGACAATGAACTCTGGCAGCACCTCTGACGCGTGGAAGCGTGGCCTGGGAGGCCGCGCAACCACGGCGCGTCTCCCTTCGTCGACGGGGCTGCCGCGACTGGAGCGACTCTTGCCACGCGCAGCGGCGCCACCCCGGGAACCGGGGGCCACGACAGGGGTCGCGGCGTGCTTACGGGGCCGGCCGCGTCCACGTTTGGGCGCCTGGGAGCCGGGCCCCTCCCGAGGGGCCTTGCCCTTCTCCTCGGTGGAGAACCTCTTCAACGACGCCATTGCTGCTAGCGGTGGAGCAGGGAAGAAGAAGTAAGCGAACTGGGAAGAGATGGGCGGCGGGGGCTCTGCCCCCCCCCATTTATAGCGAAAGAAGGTCAACCGGCGCCTCCCATGATCACAGGTAATGATGGTTTTCCTTGCATGTCGCAGGGACTTGTCAAGTTGGGCAGTTGCCGAGGCAGCGTGGGGAAGTGGAGACACCCACGTCCAATCAACCGCCACGCGTCGACCAAGGCCGCAGGCTTTTGGGGCGCGCGGCGCTCCGCACTTACCTTTGGCTTCGCCTTGAAGCCAAGCCCGAGCGCGCCTTGTGCTCGGGGGCTACTGTCGGTGTTCTGGGAATGGGGGCCCCAGACTTTCCTGCCTGTGGCCCATGGCGTGGCTGAGCTAGCAGGCCTGTTTGGCCCATCTTCATCAAAAAGGTGTTCAAGACCCTCGCGAGGGGCCAAGCCTCGTGAGGCGGACGATGCAAGACCTCCTCAGGAGCGGCCTCACCAAGTTGCCTCGCAAGGAGCGGATAAATCAAGGCAGGGAAAACCTCGCGAGGCTCTCATAACGTGAGCCATGAAGATCAAGATCAGGCGGGCGCCAGCGCGCGCAGCGTCCTTGTTTCCTCTCTGATGCTAAGGAGGCAAGCGCAGGCGCAGAGTACCGAGGCATCAAGCAAAGGTTTCCATATCGGTGCAACGAGGCCAAGACAAGCGGGACGGCAAGACGGAGGTCACCATGGAGCCCAATGCGGCATCACCACCAGAGCCTTTTGCAGGCGAAGACCGCTTTCGTCAGGAGTAGTTGTCCCCTTTCAAATTGGCCGTTGTTGGCTCCCTTCCCACTCAATATTTGGGAAGAGGACCAGGGCCTATATAAGTAGAACTAGCCACCCTAGTAGTGGGATCGATCCATCCTCCATCCTCACACCCACAAGCATACCAAGCACAAGAAGACCTCAACCTCAGGAGGTTGTTGTTCCCCTTGTACTGTTCATCATCAGCCCAAGAGGCAATCCACCACCACCACACTGGAGTATAAATCTTGTGTCTTTTGTGTTGTGAGTTCGTCAGCGAGATCTTAGCGAGCTTGGGTGTGGATCGGTAGGGAGGAAATCTTCGCGCGCACCCCAGTGTTCGAACCACTCCTCCCACTCCTTGATATTCTTCTTGATCAACACATGTAGGAGAGTAGATAGTGTCCGGTTGGTGACTTTTGTTTGGCCATCAGTTTGGGAATGATAGGTTATCTAGAATAGTAGCCAGATGCCGAGCTTGGCGCATAGTGTCTTCCAATAGTATCTTAGGAACTTGATATCACGGTCCGGCACAATTGTCCTTGGCACTCCATGTAACCTCAGGATTTCCCTACAAAAGAGATTTGGAACATGTGAAGCATCATCTATCTTATTGCATGGGATGAAAAGTGCCATTTTAGAGAAATGGTCCACACCAACAAATACGAAATCATTTCCATTTCGAGTCCTAGGCAATCCAAGTACAAAATACATGCTAATATCTTCGCATGGTTGATATGGAATCAGAATTGGCATATGTAAACCATGAGATTGAGCTTTAGACTTAGCTTTACGGCATGTAGAGCATCAGTTGGTGAAGCATCCGACGTCGCAAAACATCTTTGACAAAAAGTACTTGAAGGAGAGTCTGGCAAATGTCTTGTCACGCCCGAAATGTCCCATAAGTCCTCTGCCATGAGCCTCTTGCAAAAGTAGCAAACAAAGAGACGACTCGGGTATACAAAGTTTGTTAGCGCGCATAAGGTAGCCATTGTTGAGGTAATAGTTCTCCCAACAAGTGTTAGCAAGACATTTGGCATAAGGAATCGCAAACGAAGGATCATGTGCATATAGATCTTTAACATGCTCAAAGACAATGACATTCACTTCAAGTTGAGTAACTAGCATGCACTTGCGGGAAACAACATCCGTCACAACATTCTCTTTACCCTCAATGTACTAGATCACAAAAGGAAAATATTCAATAAATTCATTCTGTTTAGCATGCCGATTGTTCAACTTGGTTTTACATTTAAGGTATTTAAGTGTCTCATGATCGGTATGTATGAAAAATTCATGTGGGCAAAGGTAATGCTCCCAAACATGCAATACTCGCACTAAGACATATAATTCTTTGTCATAGATGGGATAATTAAGTTGAGCACCAGAAAGTTGTTTGCTAAATTATGCAATGGGTCCCTTTTCTTGCATCAAAACTCCAACAATACCATTACCACTAGAATCACAATGGACTTCAGAAGTTTTATCAAAATTGGGTAAGGCAAGCACTGGAGCATGAGTAAGAGAATTTTTAAGCTCGTGAAGTGCGGTATCTCGGGATGGTCCCCAAACTAAAGGTGATTTTTTCTTACCCAAGGCATGTAAAGGTGATGCAATAGTGCTAAAGTCCTTAACAAAACAATGACATAATCCGTCTAAGCCAAGGAATCTACACACTTGTTGCAAGTTAGTTGGTTGTGTCCAAGTTTTAATAGCATCAATTTTAGCTTCATCTACATGAACACCCTTAGAAGACACAACAAAACCCAAGAAAAAAAGCTTGTCAACACCAAATGTGCATTTCTCCATATTAGCATAAAGATGCTCATTTCTAAGAGTTTGCAAAACGGACCTAAGATGAATGACATGATCTTTCAAAGATTTGCTAAACACAAGTATATCATCAAAGTAGACCACAACAAATAAAATGTATGAGCGAGAACATATTGCATGACACGCATGAAAGTACCGGGTTCTTCCGATAAACCCATAGGCACGAATAACCACACATACAAGACAAATTTAGTTTTAAATGTGGTTTTCCACTCATCACCTTGTTGAATGCAAATTTGGTAATAGCCACTTTTAAGAATTTTTTTTGAGAAAATGGTGGCACTGCTAAGCTCATCTAGCAGATCGTCAATGTGTGGAAAGGGATGCCTATAGCAAAAGATAATAGTATTTATGGGGCGACAATCGGCACACATGCAAAATCTACCATCTTTCTTAAGCATGCTAATGATCGGAACGACACAAGGACTTAAGCTTTCACGTACATGTCCATTGTTGATGAGTTGTTGTACTTGTCGTTGTATCTTCTTAGTTTCTTTGGGTTTGACACGGTAGGAGCCTTGTTTGGTAGGGGTGCACCGGGGATGAGGTCGATCCGGTGCTCGATGCCACGTAGTGGAGGAAGGTCGGGAGATAGCTCATCGAGGAAGACGTCTGTAAATTCCTGCAACAAATTAGACAACTCTAGAGGAAGATGGTTAGAAGTGTTAGTCCTTGCCGCTTCGTCTTTGCACACTAGGACATAGTGTGTGGTACTAGATGGGTTCTCACACACTTATCTCATGTCTCTTTTGGTAGCTAAAAGCACTATGTTTTTCTTGTCGCTCATCGTGGAGGCACTCATTTTTGGCTTATGGCGCTCACTCTCGCTTTGGTTGTGCACTCTCTCACTATTCTCTCCATGATGGGTGGATGCTTGCTTGTCGGCGATCACTTGGGTTGGCGACATAGGTCATAGCACATACTCTTTTCCCTTCATCTTGAAGCTATAGTGGTTGGTACGCCCATTGTGTATGACGCCGCGGTCGAATTTCCAAGGTCTTCCTAAGAGGAATAGCACACGGACATATGAACCACATCACACTCCAAAGTGTCTTCGTATGTGTCGATCTTGAAGTAAACTTGCATGGTGTGCTCCTCTTTAATGGTGTCGGAGTCGCTAAGCCATTGGACCTTGTAGGGGCGAGGATGCTTCATCTTGACCAATTTTAGCTTGGAACATAGCTCTTCACTTGCCAAATTGTGCCAACTTCCTTCATCGATGATGACCTTCACGGAACGCCCATTGATGCCCGCTTTGGTGTGGAAGATGTGGAAGCGTTGGTCTTCGTCTTATTGGTGTTGAAGCGCTAAGACCATGGAGACAACGAGAGCGGGGATTGGATCATTGTCACAAAAGACTTGGTAGTCTTCATCGTCGTTCGCACATTGGTGCATGGCCATGTGCTCAAGGGCTTCCATTTCTTCCTCACTCATCGAATCATAGGTGTTGTCATCATGGGCGATCATGGTGCGCATAGTGGGGCACTCAAATGTCTTGTGGCCTTGTCCTTGACATGTGAAGGCATTTGATGGAACTCGTCTTGACGGTCTCATCCGTTGCAGTAGATGATGATGAAGCTCTGGGCTTGAAGTTTCTTGTAGTAGGAGGACGACTTGAAGGTGTGTTGAAGTTTTCTTGTAACTTGACTTGTCGATGTTTCTTGGAGATGCTCTCGTCGTTGTAGGAGGTGTCGAAGTAGAAGGAGCTTGAGAGTAAGAGCCGTAGGTCTTGGACAAGTACTTGGCATATTTGAAGTCATCTTGTACTTGTCGCTCCGCCTTGGTCAGTTGAAGAACTAGCTCGAGAAGGCCGGTGATTGAGGCCGTTCAAGAAGAATGCCATAGTTTGCTCATCATCTTCTTTGACATTGGCCCGTATCATGGCAATCTCCATTTCTTGGTAGTATTCTTCCACCGTCTTCGTGCCTTGCTTGAGGAGTTGCAACTTCTTGAAGAGATCCCGGGTGTAGTGTGTAGGCACGAAGCGAGCTCTCATAACATCCTTCATTTGTGTCCAGGCCGTGATTAGTAGTTCTCCTCACTCTTGACGTCTTGCTATCACTTGTTCCCAACATATGAGAACGTAGTCTTGGAACTCGAGGGAGGCCAATGTGATTTTATTCTCCTCATCTTAATTGTTAAGATGGTATATCTTGTCAAACTTCAATGCCCATGAAGATACTCCTCGGGGTCGTTGCTTCTAGAAAACTTGGGCATGGTGAGCTTGAGCTTGCCGTAGCATTGTTCTTCATCATGTGGACGATGGTGGTGTCGCCCTTGGCATGGACGAAGGTCTTCAATTTCGTGTTCCTCTTGATGGACTTGCCAATTAGGACGAGGCATGTGTGCCCTGTTCCTTCTATATTGATCCTCATGGAGACCGGCTTCTTCTTGTCATTCTTGGAGAAGTGTTTCTTCTTGTTCACAGACTTGGCGGTTGCGCTTCACGACCAATCCAGTGGCCTCGCGTAGTGCACGTTGTGCTTCGAGCGCCTGTTCTTCACGGCGCTTTTGTTCTTGTCGGATTGCATCGCCATCTTGAGGTGCTTGACGTTGCGCTTGTGGAGGTTGCTCCGTCATGTCTTGTTCTTGGCGTCTCGCTCGTTCACCTGCTCGGACTCGGTCTTGCAACCCATTGCCATGTAATGGATTGTATGGAGCTTGTCGATCTTGAGTGTTATGGCGTCGAGGGGAACAAGCTCGAGGAGGACTTGCATCCGAGGAAGAGTATGCAAAAGAGCGGAGACTTGAGTGTCGACTTAAGTGGCACCGTGTCGTGGTGGGTGCACGACAGATGCCAAAGGATGGCTAAAGAGAGGGACAAGCTCGAGGGCACCCATGGGCTCCAGAGGCGAGGTCGGCATGAGCAGGCACGGGACGCAAGACATACCCAGGTTCAGGGCTCTCCGAAGAGATAACACCCCTAGTCCTGCCGCGAGTGGTTTATATGTGGAGTATGTAGCAGTACAGAGTTGCTCCTGGAGCTGTTTGGGGGAGGAAGGATGGCAGGCCAAGGCTTAGGATGCTCCTTCTCCTTGTGTGTGTGTGTTTTCTACTGGCGGATCATCTCAAGTGTTCGGCCTTGTACATGGAGGGCTCCTAGGGGGTTTTATAGGTCAACCCCCAGGGTTACAATGGTAAAGTTACATCGGCTCAGG
The DNA here is from genome assembly GCA_021605145.1 of Aegilops bicornis. NCBI lineage: Eukaryota > Viridiplantae > Streptophyta > Magnoliopsida > Poales > Poaceae > Aegilops > Aegilops bicornis. The sequence continues at coordinate 287,051,302 of CM038671.1, forward strand.
GCCGGGATGTCAGCGTATGGGAAGCCGGTGCTGGGGCCCGCCAGGTACCAGTGTACGCCAGGTTCTCCGGGCGCGGACCCCGTGCGCCAGGGGCAATGTTCCCCATCTTGTCTTCCGTCATGGAGTGGTTGAGCCAGCTCCGCTACAGTGGCTCGTCACCTGGTCGCCATTGGTTTTCGTCAGCACGACGGGATTGCACTGTTGCCATGTCGGCCCTGGTCAGCGGGGTAGGTGAGGCACTGTTTCCACGCTCCCCGATCAGCGGAGTTGGTGGGCCACTATAGCCATGCTCATCTCTTTTACGGGGACTTGATCCGTCGTATGCCTTGGATGGGACAGGAGCTGACCCGAGGCCGGGTTGAGGAGTGTCCCATGAGGACGCTCACTTGTCATGGATGTCTTGTTTTGGCGGGGTCGGCCGGCATGCGCCAGCGAGCCCAGCCGTGTTGCAGGGCTCTACTGGGTTGAGGAACCTGGCCGCGCGCAAGCTAGATTGAGGGGCGATGCTGGCCCCGATGTTTTTGAAAAGGATCCGGGTTCTGTTGCCTGCCCAGGGTTCATCCCCCCGACAGTAGTCCCCAAAGATGAGAAGTCTTACCGGCTTTAAGCAGGGGGCTTTGCAGTTTCACCCCCTATGGGCTAGATTTCCATGATCTAGCCCTGAATTTTGTCCTCAACATCTCAGCGTTCATCGTCGTTTGCGAGGCCTTCCTCCGCATCCGGCCTCACTTCGGCCTACAGTTGCAAATCTTCTGCGTGAAGCTGAAGATTGTACGCGGACAACAAGCGGAGTGAGGAGGGGCCATGGTGGGCAAGATGCCTACCGTCACCTGGCTGGACGGCTCCTTTGCGGAGACCGTAAAAGGATGGAAATCGGGGTGGTTCTACATCACCGAGCCGCGCGGCGTCAACTCGGCGGCGGCCCCCGAGTTCCGATCCGGAATCCCTATGCGGCTCACCTCCTGGGAAAAGAAGGGCCTTTCCTGGGGCGATTCCACGGAGCTGGACGGACTCAAGACATGCATAAAACGCATGAAGGACAAGAACATCAAGCTTTTCAATGTGATCCAGGTCATGCTCGTTCGTCGGATCCTGCCCTGCCAAAGGCGGGCGATAAATTTGTGGGAGTTCGTCCCAGCCGAACACCAGACGCCCCGGAAGCTCTACAGCATGACGCACAAAGGCGCATGGAAAGTGTTGTTCAAGGCCTCCGAAGTACCTCCTCCCACATCCGAGGACCGCGGACTTCATGCAGCGCAGCCCCCGAATCCGGTGAGTTTTGAGACCACCACCGGGTTTAGTTTTTTCCCAATACATTCATGGGGTAGTTTTAAGTATTTATATATATATTTGCCTTAGGACTATGTGAAGACGGCGGAGCAGTTTGACTGTCTGGCTCCGTTGCCGGAAGATCCAGCGGATGCTCTCCTGACGGAGATGCTAGTCCCGGCACCGTACAAGGTGCCCGAGAAGAAGGCCGAGAAGAAGGCCCCGGGGACCAGGAAGGGTCTCCGGCATAAGGTTGCGTCCGAAGCCTCGTCCGAAGACGACGAGGCGGACTCCTCCCACGAAGGGGAGAAGGAAGAAGAAGACGCCCCATCCGAGAAGGATGAGGGGCCCGATGAAACGGGCCAGGGGGCCGGAAAAGGCCCTCGGCGCAAGGCCGTGATTCCTCTGTCGTCCGATGATGACGAGACACATTCCTCCCGCGGAGGCGGGGGAATCAAGAAGAAATTCCACCTCCACGCACCAGGGGGGAGAAGAAGAGGAAGACCGCCCCGGAGGGGGAGGCTGGGGCGTCCAAGAAGGGGAAGATAACCCTTCCGGACGTGGCTCCACGGCCGCTCACAACGAGGAGGGGTGGCTGCCCCGGGGGAAGCCCCGGGGGAAGCCCCCGGTGCGATCGTAAGTGTCCACATCCTATCATGGTTTCACTTCATAGTTTTTGTACTTATAGTGCCGAACATATATGCAGTCCGGCCAGGGCTCACCTCGAGGAATCCTCCTCCGGGTCCCTGAGCGATTCGGCGATAAATTCGCTCCGACGGCCACTACTCCTCCACACGCTGGATGATAATGGAGGTGTTGTCCCAAGGCTCTCGAGCATGGGGAGGTGACTGGAGACACCCCACGGCGGGATTCCAGATGTCGGGCATGCGGGTTCAAGATCCTCATGATCGCGTCGACGAGAGCCGCAACAAGGCGGACTCCCGACCGAACACTGCCGCGGAACCTCCAATGGTTCCGGACTTGGGCAGGCAGCCCCTCGTTAGGGAGGGAGAGCCGCCCGTGCCGAGGACTTCCGGCGCATCAACGGCGCCGGATAGCCTGGTGGAAGCGCTCCGAGGCGCCTCTATGGAAGAAGAGCACCGTACTCTTATGAGTGCGGTGATTCAAAAGGTTTTGTCCGCCAAGAGCGGACTAACCGAAGCCTGCACAAACCTTCTGACGGGCTTTGAGGTAAGTAAGAAATGTATGAAATTACCATCCGATAGGTAGTAGACCCTGATACTCTGGTTGGTGTTCTGAAAGAAAAGCCAAACGGAGGGTCAACTATAATCCACATGAGTCTAATAATAAGTATTGTTGTGAATAAGCAGGTTGTGCTGCTTACTGCTGCTGCCCGTACTGCCGAGGTTGCGGCACCTGGAGCAGGCACAGGGAGAGCTCGTCCTCACGAAGAGGCAGCTCGAAGAGAACAAGGGTAAGTAATTCCCCGTTTGTATGTGTTTAAAGATAAGCAAAATTGGTCAATCTAACGCCAAAGCGTCAGGATCAGGTAATGAGGACCGCCACCAAGTGGCGTCCCTGAAGAAAGCGCTGTCCGAGGCCGAAGACAAAGCGGCCTCGGAATTCAAGGAGCGCGAAAAGAAGAGTGCTAGAGTGGGTGAGGTACAGCAGGAGCTCCAGGGCCTCGGCAAAATTTTGAGTCCATGGAGCATGATCTAAACGCGAAAGAGGCCGAGCTTGAGAAGGCCCTTGAGAGTATAGGAGACGCCAAGGCCGAAGCCGTGAAGGTAGAGCGGGAAATCCAGGAGGCCAAAAAGATAGCTGCGGGTAAGAAGTTCTTTATGCAAAGCAAACATGTGGAGGAGGCGTTTCTTTTACTTACTCGGATTCGGAGCTCTCCAGGGGCATTCGCAGATCTGCCATGCAGCGTATCTGACACCGCGGAGTTCTACCATGCCCAGGAGGGGAGCTCAACGGAGAAGCTGTTCTGGTCCTAGTATACTGGGGCCGAACATCCAACGCCTCTGAGCGACCAACTGAAGTAGTTGGTCGAACTCCACAGGACGGCCGAACTGGCTATGAAAGATGTCATAGTCCGGATGTGGCCTGGCGAGCTCCTGCCCACTAGCTACTTTGGCCTGATCCAGCGGATGGTGGATGCTTGCTCGCGGCTTGAAGTGATCAAGCGATCCGTTTGCATTGAGGGTGCCCGCCGGGCTTTTGCTCGCGCGAAAGTGCATTGGGGCAAGATGGATGCGGAGAAGCTGGTGAAGGACGGGCCGCCGGCGGGCAAGGCGCATCGCCGTCCCGAAATGTACTATGATGGCGTTATAAAGGGTGCTCGTCTCGTGGCCAATGAATGTACCAAGGACACCATTTTAGAATGAATTCACTCATGTCATGTTTGTAATTTAAAGACGAAGTTACTTGTGCTATGTAGCACTTTTGAGATTTAAAATATTACCTTCTGTGCGGTTGTTTATAAAATTCTGAAAGTAGGCCAGTCATCGCCTTCCGCCCCCATGTAGTTGGTACTGGGGTGTTCGTGGAAAACCCGGACACTCTTTATCCAAATGTTTGGTCCCTCAAGGAGGTCTCCGGCGCAGCGAACAAGGCAATCGGACTATTCAGCTTTATAACTTTCACTTAGCCATAGAAGTCTACAATTTTTAATTTCGGTGAAGCCCCTAGAATTGAAGGATTTAATTGGGGCGCTATACACGCCTAGATCGGACGAAGCCGATTTATCGCCTAAAGCGGAAAATCTTTAAGGATTTTAGAACCTCTCGAACAGCGACCAACTCTTGCAACATCATGCCGGTCAGTTTTCGGCTTTCTCTACTGAGGTGCTCATCCGGGAGTACCGGGACACAATCGCAGTAGTTCTCCCTGCGCTACCTTAGCCGATATAACGGAACGTAAGGTATGGGAGCCGGGCTATCCCAACAGAGACCCAAGACATGATTCGGAGCTGATGCATATAGTGCTATAAGTTCGGGGTGCCGCACTGTTGAAAGTGTTCGGACTTTAGTTGCCATGTAGCGGGGCGCCATAAGAAGCCACTGGCAAACCGGCCGCACCAAGGTGTACGGATGCAATATCAAATAAACATTTATAAGAGAAAAATGCTCAAATAAAAATAATAAGCTAACGCTATGTATAATCTCACATTGATGAAAAATACGTTTAAGCGTACATTTACAATGGATGCGTTAAGCAGAGATAAAATAGGACTATTTGACATGTCCTATCCAGGGGCAGTGCTGTGTTCAGATAGATAAAGCAGGTATAATGATCGTAGATATATTCCACCTATGTATTTCCTTCTGTGCACAACGTCCGTTGCCTCCGTGGATGTCTCTTCCCTATAAGTCCGGCAATTCGGCTTTTTGAGGATGCTGCGCCAACACGGTGTCCAGAAAGTTAAGAGGGAAAGAGTATCAAAGTATTTGGCGGTTACCTGCACTTTTGACTGAGTCGTTGATGCGCCTCCGCCTATGTCCATGGTATTTTAAGTGCGTAATTGTGTGCACGTTGCACGAATGCTGCTTTGATGGGGCTTAAGCGGAGGCCGAACTACTAGTCGCGCTCTTGGCGTGCTGGTGATCCTGCTATGGGTGCTCCACTCGCTTGATCAGGTTTCGGTTGTCGCCGGATTGGTTTTTTGGAGAAGGCCGCATTGTACTTCCGCCACAAGGGCTGCGGTATGTTCTTCTGTTCGTAGAGAGCGGTCCATGTTTCTGTTCACCGTTATGACCCCGTGTGGTCCTGGCATCTTGAGCTTGAGGTATGCGTAGTGTGGCACCGCATTGAATCTAGCAAATGCGGTTCGCCCGAGCAGTGCATGATAACCACTACGAAAAGGGACGATATCGAAGATTAACTCTTTGCTTTGGAAGTTATCCGAAGATCCAAAGACCACTTCCAATGTTATAGAGCCCGTACAACGGGCCTCTACTCTAGGAATTACACCTTTAAAGGTGGTTTTGGTGGGCTTGATCCTTGAAGGTTTGATGCCCATTTTGCGCACTGTGTCCTGGTAAAGTAGGTTCAGGCTGCTGCCGCCGTCCATGAGGACTCGCGTGAGGTGGAATCCGTCGATGATTGGGTCTAAGACCAATGCGGCCGAGCCGCCGTGACGGATGCTAGTAGGTGATCCCTACGATCAAAGGTGATCGGGCAAGCTGACCATGGGTTAAATTTGGGGGCGACTGGCTCCATCGCATACACGTCCCTTAGTGCCCGCTTCCGTTCCTGCTTGGGGATGTGCGTGGCGTAGATCATGTTGACCATTTTCACCTGGGGGGAAATTTCTTCTGTCCCCTGTGTTCGGACATCGAGGCTCCTCGTCATCGTCGATGTGCAGCCCCTTGTCCTTGTCTTCGGCGTTTATCTTGCCAGCCTGTTTGAATACCCAGCAATCTCTATTGGTGTGGTTGGCTGGCTTGTCCGGGGTGCCATGAATTTGGCACGAGCGCTCCAGTATGCATTCCAGACTGGACGGTCCCTGATTATTTCTTTTGAACGGCTTCTTCCGCTGTCCTGGCTTGGATCCGCTGAATCCGGCGTTGACTGCCGTGTCTTCTGTGCTGTCGTCGTTGTTCCGTCTCTTATGTATGTTACGCTGTGGCTTGCCGTTATTGTCGCGACCATCTGAATTGCCAGAATGTGGCGTAGTGTTGCTGCGGGCCAACCAACTGTCCTCGCCCGCGCAAAAGCGGGTCATTAGTGTTGTGAAAGCTGCCATGGACTTTGGCTTTTCCTGGCCGAGGTGTCGAGCGAGCCACTCGTCACGGATATTATGCTTAAAAGCCGCCAGGGCTTCGGCGTCCAGACAATCGACTATTTGGTTCTTTTTAGTTAGGAACCGGGTCCAGAATTTCCTGGCTGACTCTCCAGGATTTTGAGTAATGTGGCTCAAGTCATCGGTGTCAGGTGGTCGCACATATGTGCCCTGGAAGTTGTCGAGGAATGTGTCTTCCAGGTTTTCCCAGCTGCCAATGGAATTTGCTGGCAGGCTGTTTAGCCAGTGCCGGGTTGGTCCTTTGAGCTTAAGGGGAAGATACTTGATGGCGTGCAAATCGTCTCCACGGGCCATGTAAATGTGGAGAAGAAAATCTTTGATCCATACTGCGGGGTCTGTTGTGCCATCGTATGATTCGATGTTTACGGGTTTGAACCCTTCTGGGAATTCATGATCCATTACTTCGTCAGTGAAGCAGAGGGGGTGCACGGCGCCTCTGTGCCGGGCTATGTGGCTACGCAGGTCGAATTGCTCTAGATGGCTATATTCGGCCCGGCTGGACTTGTTGAAGGCGTGTCCAGCGCGACGGTCCTCGTCGCGTATCAAGGCGCGCCCCCGCGATCCGTAGATCGATCTTGGCTGTCCTGATTTGTTGCCCCGGGCCATACTATGTTGGCGTGGGGGTGTTGGCTGGTATGCGGACTGGTATGCCGCTTTATCCAGGCCACGAGGTGGCCGGTCAGCCGTGTGGTGCTCGAGTCTGTATTCCACGGCTGCCAGGACTTCAGTCCATATGTTTGTGAGCAGGTCTTTATCAGCTTGGAGTTGCTGCTGCTTCTTTTTCAGGCTCCTCGCAGTGGCTATAAGCCGACACTTGAAGCACTCCTGCTCTACGGGATCCTCAGGCACGCCGAACTCGTCGTCGCTGAGGCTAATCTCGTCTTCGGAGGGGGGCATGTAGCTGTCCTCCTCCGGGTATTCGTCCGTCGCCTGTTCATCTGGGCTGACCTTCTCATCCTCCTGTTCGGCCTGCTCGAAGGCGGGCTGTTCAGTGTTGTATTCTTCTTCGGCACCATTCGGATTGTTTTCGTCTCCTGGGCCGATATTGGTGTGGCGGGGCTTGGACTGGCGCCGACGACGCCCATTCTTTGCTTTTTCCTTGATGTTTTATCCTCCGTTGCCTCATCGCCATTTGTTTCCTTTGGAGTGTCCACCATATATATCATAAGAAGAGGTGGCTGTCCACCGCCCAGTGAGCGGTGGTTCACGTTCTTCTCCTGCATCGTCGTCCATACCGTCGATGTCTTCAGAGTCGAAGTTCAGTACCCCGGTTAAGTCATCGACCGTGGCGATGAAGTGGGTGGTGGGTGGGCAACAAATGCCTTCGTCGCCTGCCTCCCACTCAAGCCGAACATAGTTCGGTGAAGTGCCTCCTAACAAAGAGAGAGACTTTAATGAGTCCAGCATGTCGCCTAAGGGCGAGTGCTGGAAGATATCCGCAGCGGTGAACTCCATTACCGGAGCCCATCCTGGCACGACGGGCTCGGGAGCATGCGTACTGGAACCAACGTCCGGAAATGAATCCGTGGATTCGGAGTCACAGGTCACCGCAGAGGTAAGGCCCGTGTTCGGCTCCACCGCCGATGAGTGTGCGACCTGGGGGCGGGGTCCATCCCTCCGTCCTTAGGCAACGCAGTCTGCTTCGGATCCAGGTCCGAGGACAGTACGGGGATGATGCCCCGAGCTTCGTCCGACGACAGGTCTAAGCCATGCTCGTCGTGACTGTCCGGTGCTCCTAGCATAGGTCCAAATCCATCGAAGATCAAGTCTCCGCGGATGTCCGCCGTGTAATTCAGGTTTCTGAACCTGACCTGGTGGCCATGGGCGTAGCTATCGATCTGCTCCAGATGGCCAAGCGAGTTGGCCCGCAGTGCGAAGCCGCCGAACACGAAGATCTGTCCGGGGAGGAAAGTCTTGCCCTAGACCGTGTCGTTGATGATGATTGAAGGAGCCATCGAGCCTGACAGCAACAACACAAAGGAACTCTCAATGAAAGCACCAATGTCGGTGTCAAAACCGGCAGATCTCGGGTAGGGGGTCCCGATTTGTGCGTCAAGGCTGATGGTAACAGGAAGCAAGGGACGCAGATGTTTACCTGTGTTCAGCCCTCTCGATGGAGGTAAAACCCTACTTCCTGCTTGATTAATATTGATGATATTGGTAGTACAAGAGTAGATCTACCACGAGATCGTAGAGGCTAAACCCTAAGAGCTAGCCTATGATGGTATGATTGTAATCGTGATCGGCCTTCTAAGGACCAACCTCTCAGGTTTATATAGACACCGGAGAGGGCTAGGGTTTACATGGAGTCGGTTACAAGGAAGGAAATATAATATCCAGATCTCCAAGCTTGCCTTTCACGCCAAGGAAAGTCCCATCCGGACACGGGCCGAAGTCTTGAGTCTTGTATCTTCACGCTTCAATAGTCCGGACGTTGTACACAGTTCGGCTATCCGGATACCCCCTAATCCAGGACTCCCTCAACCGTTGACAAGGGCGCTGAGCTAGAGAAGGCACTCGAAGCATGCAACCGTGCCGGGGACTTGGAGCAGCAAGGTACATTGCTCGAAGCGCAACACCTGGACGAGGCCTTCGCTAGTAAGTGCATCTTTGTTAAGTTTGTCGGGTTGTGAAGCCGGCTTTGCTTTTTTTGTTGCTGACTATCTTGCTTCTCTTCTTGACAAGGCACTTCCCAGAAACGAAGGAGATAGTGGAGGAGGCCGTTCATGCTCAACGGTGGCCCCAGGCGGACGCGGGTACTGGTGTTTACCCGAACGTCGCCTGGAGCTTCTCGGAGATCATGAATCCCGCCGAGGCCCGCCTGCGGGTCTTCGGCGAGCAGATGGCACGGGTCTTCACAACCGGTGTAGGGATGACGGCGGCCCTCTGGACTGGCGCTGTTGCATCGAACACCATCACGCGGCTCGTGCGGTGGCTGGAAGCAGGGCCGACGCAGCTTCACGCGTGGTGCGCGTCTGCCGCCCGTGCCAGCGGCAACGTGGCACTAAGGTTGATCATGTCCTGGTACCGGAACCTGGCGCGGGACTAGCTGCTAACCCAACGAGCCTGCGCGGAGCCTCGGAAGGTGGAGGCGGGACGGATCGCCGCCAGGGCCAGCTATCTGGCCTTCTTTGCGCTGCATGAAGAGTTCCAGGTAGAGCTAACCGACGATGGCGGGGTGGTGCCACCTGACGACTTCAGCCTGCTGCTGGACGACCCATTGGGCAACTCTGAGGAGTCAGGCCCCTATGCGGACGAGGATGCCGGGTTAGCCGATACTGGCACCTCGATGAACCCGGAGGCCACCGTGGAGGAGCCGACGGTTGCACAACCCGACGCGGGAGCCGTCTGAAGCCGCCATGTTTATCTTTTTTGCACTTTGGTTAAGTAGTAGGTCCACCCACCCACTGGGGTGTAGGTGAATGTAACGAACTCTGTCCTTGGGCCCATATTAATATAATGTGAATATTTTTGCGATGTTTGCGCTTTTTCTCTTTGTTTTCTAAGGCTTTTTCCTTGCTTGACCTTTCACTGGACCTCCCCCCGCGAGTAGAACAACCGGGTTCCAGTCTGTGACAAGGAGTTCGGTCCTTGGTAAGAGCGCACAGTACTTAGGCCCTTCAAACATTGAGCGCGAGCGAAACACCCACTGGGTCGGCTGGCGAGCAGCCGGTCGTGCAGCAACGAAGTGCGGTGAGCCGGGTTGGCCAATCCGGCAGACCCAACTTAGTGTTTCGTGGCGTGTAGGTGCTTTGGCCCGTAGTTCTTGCCAGCCGACAGCCGTTGCTGGACTGTGGCGTAGGGCGAAGTGGAGGGCCTCGGCTACCCGAACACGCCGGGATGTGCTACGGAGAACGGCAGGTTGTGGCCAAGCCGGCCAGCCCTCGATCCCCCGTGTTGAGCGGGTCAACCTGACAATGGAGGTTTTCAGGAAAATTTGCAAGGATGTGTGAAACACAATAACTTGGCAGGTAAAGGCAGCCCCCGAGCGTTGTTCAGGCGTCCCATGGTCTTTTACAGAATTACAAAAGGTAGCAATACATACATGCATGCAACTAACTATAAAATGGGAGTAGGAGCTCTGGTTCCAGGGCCGGCTTATCTCTTCGCCGACGGTATCTCTCTTGCACTTGTTTGGCTTGCGGGCATCGATGAGGTAGTAGGCGTTGCAGTCACACATGGCTTTGCTGACGATGAAGGGGCCCTCCCATGGGGAGGCCAACTTGTGCTAGCCGGCTTACTGCTGGACAAGCCGGAGGATGAGTTCTCCCTCGCAGAACGCGAGGGGCTTGATCTTTCTGTTGTCATAATACCTCAGGCCTTGCTGGTAGATGGCGGATCGGCTAAGGGCCAGAAGGCATGCTTCTTCAAGTAGGTCGACGACGTCTTCAGGGGCTTCCTTGGCTTGGGCTTCTGTGTACATTGCGGCTCGCAGCGAGTCGAACTTGATGTCGTTCAAGATGATGGCTTCTGCTCTATAGACGAGGAAGAACAGGGTGAACCCGGTCGACCGGTTTGGCGTTGTGCGGAGACTCCAGAGGATGGCCGACAACTCATCAAGCTAGCTATGAGGTGAACGGATGAGGGGCTCGATCAGCCATGGCTTGATGCCAGATAGGATGAGGCCGTTGGCCTGCTCGACCTGGCCGTTGGATTGAGGATGAACCATGAAGGCCAGGTCAAGCCGGATGCCAGAGACGTAGCAGTATTGCGCGAGTGCACCCATGGCGAAGTTGGTGCCATTGTCCATGATGATGTTGTGCGGCACGCCGTAGCGCACCGAGATGTCTTTGATGAACCGGACGGTTGTTGGCCCGTCCAGCTTCTTGATCGGCCGCGCCTCAATCCACTAGGTGAACTTCTCGACTGCCACCAGCAAGTGCGTCATGCCACCCCGAGCGGTCTTGAAGGGGCCGACCATGTCGAGCCCCCAGACTGCCAAGGGCCATGTGATTGGGATGATCTGCAGGGGCTGAAGCCGGCTGGTGGCTGCGCTTGCTAAAGCGTTGGCAACCTTTGCACTTGCGGATGAGCGACGCGACGTCTTTGAGGGTCGTGGGCCAGTAGAAACCATGGCAAAAAGCCTTGGCCACCAGGGACCTAGAGGCAGGGTGGTGCCCGCACTTACCCTGATGTATGTCGAGGAGGATCTCTATGCCCTTGTCCTGCTCGACGCAGCATTGGAACATGCCTATCGCGCTGCGCTTGACGAGCTCATTGTTGATGATGCTGTAGGTGAATGCCCGACGTTGCACTTGCCGGGATTCGGTCTCGTCCATTTGGAGTACTCTGTTCTCCAGGAATGCTAAGATTGGCTGGGCCCACGATGGAGCCGTCACCACGGTGAAGACGGTCACCAAGATGGGTTTTGGGGCAGGAGCCCTCGAGCCGGAGGCGGCAGCCCCCGGGTCAGGGATGACGGCGGCCGGGTTGAGCATGGCAGCCCCCGGACCGGGTTCCGCAGCACCAGGGACCGGGTCGGGGATGATGGCGGCCGGGGTGCACACTACAGTCCCCAGGCCGGGTTCCGCAGCACCGGGACCGGGTCGGAGACGGCAACCCCCGAGTCCTGGTTGGGGAGGGGCGTTGCAGGGTCGTCCGGGACGAAGATGGACTTGAAATTCGGAGACAGCTTGAAGGATGGCTTGCGCAAGTGCTCGAGGGAGACGCCGGATGGTATGGCCTGCCAGGATGAGCCGATCCTCGCTAGTGTATCGACGGCTTCGATTTTTGCGCGTGCGACATGGATGAACTGGTATCCGTCGAAGGTGTCGGAGAGTTGCTAGACCAGGAAACGCTAGCTGGCCATGTTGGTGTCGCCATAGCATTGGATGCGCCGGATGCTGAGTTCCTTGGCAAGCCGGAGGTCATGCGCAAGGGATTCGTACTCGGCAATGTTGTTGGAGGTGGAGAAGTGGATCTTGAGCGTGTAGCGAAGCCGGCCGCCCTTTGGGGAAGATAACATGATGCCGGCTCCCAAGCCGGAGCTCATTTTGGAGCTGTTGAAGCGCATACGACAATGTGTTGAATCCGGTGGTGGCGGCAGGTACTAGTTCTCTATCCAGTCGACAAGGAAGTCGGCCAGGGCTTGCGACATGATTGTGGTGCGGGGCTCGTAGAGGATGGTGTGGCCGGCCAGCTTGATGGCTCACTTGGCGCCCCGGCTAGAGGCATCCTGGAAGCCCATGATCTTGCTGATGGCGGCCGTTTTGACCACGGTGACGACATGCTCTTGGAAATACTGCTTCAGCTTCTTGGCAGTAAAGTACACGCTGTAACGCATCTTCTGGTAGTGCAGGTAGTTCTCCTTGGAGGCGGAAAGCACCTCACTTAGGTAGTAGACCGGGCATTGGACATACTGGATCTTGGCCTTCTCTGGTCGCTTGACCATCAGAACCATGCTGACTGACCGCGAGGTGGCGGCAATGTATAGCAACAGCGGCTCCTTGTCGGTCGGCGCGGCCAGGACGTGTGCGGTGGAGAGCATGTGCTTGAGATCCCAGAACACTTGTTCCGCCTGGTCGTTCCAATAGAAGGGCGACATCTTCTTCATCAGCTGATATAGTGGCAAGGCCCTCTCGCCCAGCCGGCTGAGAAACCGGCTGACCGAGGCCAAGCAGCCGGTGAACTTCTGGACATACCGTAGCCGGGTTGGCTTGCGTATGCGCTCAATGGCCTTGATCTTCTCTGGGTTTGCCTCAATACCACACTTCGAGACGAGGAAGCCGAGCAGCTTCCCGTCTGGCACACCGAAAACACTCTTTTCTGGGTTGAGCATGATCTGGTACTCGCGCAGATTTGCAAAGGTCTCCCTCAGGTTGTCAAGGAGCATGAGGTGCTGCTTGGTCTTCAGCACGATGTCGTCCACGTTGATGTGGATTTCTGCATGCAGCGCTGGAAGGTGGCGCCGGCGTTCTTCAAGCTGAACCACATGATGATGTAGCAGTATGCCCAGAAGGGCGTGATGAAGGACGTCTTCGGGGCGTCGGCCGGGTCCAGCTTGATCTGATGATAGCCGGAGTAAGCATCCAGGAAGGACAGGAGCTCGCAGCCGGCGATGGAGTCGATGACTTGATCAATCCGCGAGAGGGCGAAAGGATCCATGGGGCAGGCCTTGTTCAGGCTGGTGTAGTCTATGCAAATGCGTTAGGTGTTGTTCTTCTTCAAGACTCAGGGTGAAACACTTCCATGATGACGCCGGCCGCGAGCATCTTGGCGACCTCTTCACCGATGGTTCTTCTCTTCTCTTGTGAAAAGCAATGTAGGGTTTGATGGAAAGGCTTGGCGTCCTTGCAGACGTGTAGTTTGTGCTCGATGTAGTTGGTCTCCTTGGATGACTAGAAAGAGCCCTCGCCGATTGGCTCCTTGGCTGAAGCCGGCACAGCCAGCGTCTCGTTGGCCTGCGAAACGATCCGGTCAAGCTGGCGCCGCTCCTTGGCTGTGACCAACGACTCGTCCAGTTTAGTGTCGGTTTGAGCGCACTCCAGGGACTTGCGATACTCGCTGATGACAGTGATGAGGCCCATAGGAGCCGACCGCTTCATCTTCAGGTAGGCATAGTGGGGAACTGCCATGAACATGGCAAGCGCAGGTCGGCCCAGAAGCGCGTGGTACGCGCTGGACAGGTCCACCACTTCAAACCAGATCGGCTCACGCTGGAAGTGGTCACTTGTGCCGAATAGGACGTCAAACCAGATCCCGCCGATGGGGGAGCAGGAGAGACCCGACACGATGCCATGGAACACCGTCCGGGATGGCTCCAGGTCCTTGGCCTCGAGGACGAGCTTGGTCATGGTGTCACGGTAGAGGATGTTGATGTTGCCGCCATCGATGAGAATCCGTGAAAACTTGCAAGTGCGCTTGGCGGCGACGATGGTTGTGTCGAGGACGAGGTCGTAGCCACCCGAGTTCAGCATAACGACCGACTGATCTTCCCGAGTCCAGGTGACCGGGCATTCCGACCAGTGCATGTACTCCGGCATGGCTGGGACGACGGTGTGCACCTCCTGCCGGAGCAGGTGTTTGCTACGCTTGTCGTCACCAAGGCTGGTGAAGACAACATAGCTTGCAGTTTGGTTGGGAAGACGTCATTGCACATCGCGGTGTTTGCTGGGGGTGGGGGAGGAGGAGGCGGAGCCGACTGCCCTGAGCCCGAAGCTGGAGCCAAAAGCGGCACGGTGTCGCCCCTCATGATGCGCTTGGTGATGGCGCACTGCCGGAGCGTGTGCGTTAACGGCCTTGCGCCACAGTGGTGCTTGCATGGGGCGTTGAGCATATCCTCGAAGCTCATGGCGGGTTGCCACGCCGTCTTGCCGATTTGCCGACGCTTGCTGGCCAGCTCGGTGGCGGGCGCCTGCTCCGCGGTTGTAATGAGGCAGTTGTCGTAGCATGGGGCCTACTAGTCGGCCTTGCGCTTGTATTTCTGCTGGTTGTTCTGCTGGCGGCTGCTCTTGCCAGCCGGCTTGGGGGGTGTTGCCGGCATCGTCTTGCCGACTTCATCCAGTACCACTTGGATCTTCATGACGGAGTGGGCATTGGCGTACTTGTCCGCAATGACCATGAGTGCGGCCATGGTGGTCGTCTCGGATCGCAGGAGCTTGTGCTTGAGGAGGGTGCCATCCCGGAAGCCGCTCAAGAAGTATAGAATGGCTTGGAGCTCGTGGAAGCCCTCGCAGCTATTCCGTAGCTCGGCCCAGCATGCGAGGTACTCGCGGCCGGTTGCGATCGGCCCTCGCACGCACTGGCGAAATGGCCGACGGCCGACGCTTGTAGGTGCCCGTGAAGTTGCGGACGAAGGCCTGCTCGAAGTCCACCCACGCATTAACGCTGCCAGCTGGCAGGCTATTCAACCATTTGCGGGGCCGAGCCCAGGAGCATGATCGGGGCGTAGCGTATGGCAAGGCGGCGGGTGCCGCCCACGATGCTGATGGCGGTGGTGTAGTCGATGAGCCAGTCCTCTGGCTTGATGGTGCCGTTGTACTTGGGGGTGTCGCGGGGCAGCGTGAACCCTTTATGGAAGGGTTCATCCTGGATGCACGGGCCGAAACAAGCCGGCCCGACAGCGTTGTCTTCCTCCAGCTCGAAGGAGAGGGCAAGCTGATCGAGGCGATGGCGTGTGTCGGTGTCGTCGATGGCACGCGGGCCAAGCTGGCTTGCGATCGGGCCGCGAGGAGCCGGGTCGACTGAAGCCGGACAGACGCGGCGGCTGGATTGCGGGGGAAGATCTTGGTGGCACCAGTCTTCCAGAGCCGGCTCGTCACCCAAGCCTTCAGCGGTCATCGGGGCACGGTTGCGCCCGGTTTGGGTGCGGCCTTAGTGAGCTCACCGGGTGGCGACGACACCGTTTTTTTCTACTCGCGCTCAGGGTCTTTGGTTCGGTGCGAGATTGATCCCATGGGATGGTCAAGGCGGTCTTGCTCCGTGTTTGCCGTGTCAAGGAGCTCGTTCACGTGCGGAAGTCGTTCCTGCAGCTCCTCACCCTATAGCCGCTCCATGCCGATGGCAACCGCCTGCGCCGCACGTAGGTTCTTCACAGAGGTGTCATAGAAGGTCGGGACCATGCCGGGGGTGTGGCCGATGGCGCTGCCTCGGGCCCGCACGCCGGCAACCCAGCTAGGCTCAGTGGAGGTCGGCATGAAGCCGTACACAGCGTCGCGCTCCCGCTCCAGCCGACGCTGCATAGCAGCGAGCGCCGCGGCCCCGTCCAGCGGGCGCTTGCGGCCCTCCTCGAGCTAGGCTAGGGCTTCTGTGACGTTGGTGGCGTTGGCGTCGGTGCCGATGGGGACGCTAAGGTTTTGCATCATGGCGCGCAGCGGGTCGGGCACATTGGTGCGCTTCGCTGCGGCCCTGGTCCTAGATGAAGTGGAGCCGGTGTCGGTGGCGAATACCTCCACCCGGACGCAAAGATCCACCGCCCCGGCGGAGACGTCACCGTTTATGGGAAGCCTGAGTTGGAGACGTTGAGCACCCCGCTGGGGCACTCATCGCCCGCGGGCCTGTCGGAGATGCGCAGCGTGGCGAAGGAGGTGGCAAGCGCATCGATAACGTCGGACGCCAGCTCAACAGGCTAGGGGGACGCGCAGTGCGCGATGCGCTCAGAGGAATCTATGATGGGCCTCGTCTGGAACATGTCTCCGGTCGGGACCTCGAGCTGACCCACGGTGGGCACCAACTCTCGTGGTGGGCACAAGGCAGATGCCAAAGGATGGCTAAAGAGAGGGACAAGCTCGAGGGCACCCGTGGGCTCCGGAGGCGAGGTCGGCATGAGCGGGCATGGGATGCAAGACATACCCAGGTTCGGGGCTCTCCGAAGAGATAACACCCCTAGTCCTGCCGAGAGTGTTTTATGTGTGGAGTATGTTGCAGTACAGAGTCACTCCTGGAGCTGTTTGGGGGAGGAAGGAAGGCAGGCCAAGGCTTAGGCTGCTCCATCTCCTTGTGTGTGTGTGTGTTCTACTGGAAGATCATCTCAAGTGTTCGCCTGTGTACGTGGAGGGCTCCTAGGGGGTTTTATAGGTCAACCCCCCAGGGTTACAATGGTAAAGTTACATGGGCGCGGGGCCGGGATGTGAGCGTCTGGGAAGCCGGTGCTGGGTCCTGCTGGGTACTAGGGCACGCCGGGTTCTCCGGGCGCAGGCCCCATGCGCCAAGGGGCACTGTTCCCCATCTTGTCTTGCGTCACGAAGTGGTTGAGCCGGCTCGGCTATAGTGGCTCGTCGCCTGGTCGCCATTGGCTTGCGTCAGCTAGACGAGATTGCACTATTGCCATGCGGACCCTAGTCAGCGGAGTTGGTGGGCCACTGTAGCCGTGGTCATCTCCGTTATGGGGACTTGATCTGTCATATGCCTTGGATGGGGCGGGAGCTGACCCGAGGCCGGGTTGAGGAGCGTCCCATGAGGGTGCTCACTTGTCGTGGAAGTCTTGTCTTGGCGGGGTCGGTCGACATGCGCTAGCGAGTGCGGCCGTGTTGCGGTCATGGCCGGATTGCGGGGCTTGGCCGGGTTGAGGAACCTGGCCAAGCGCTAGCCGGATTGAGGGGCTATGCCGGCCCCGATGTTTTTGAAAAGGATCCGGGTTCCGTTGCCTGCCTGGGATTCATCCCCCCGACATGTCGTCTTGGCGAAGAGGTGGTAAAAGACGCACGGCTCATGATCATGTTGCGGAATTCTTCCATTTGTGTGGTTAGCCTGCGTCGAGGTAGTTCCAGTTTCTTGCTTCAGATTGACGAAGGTCAGTGGCGAGTTGCTCGATGCGGTCACCCAAAGCTTCACTTTCTTGAATGGGGGCTCGTTGGGCGATGAAGAAGTGATTTTTGGTGACGTAGTCACGTTCGTCATCTTGATACTCGAAGAGTGGGTTCACCGAAGAAGTGGGCCTATCCATCATAACCAAGTTGTAGTGAGTAGGAAAATAAGAGAACAATACCAAAGTTACCTTTTCCAAAGATTGAGGATGTATAGAGTATGACTCAATGGAATGCTATAATAGGAGAATTGGTACCGGGTTTCGTTTCTCACACCTACAAGTAAAGGCTTATGGAGCAGCTCGGTTAGGATGAATGGCGCAAAATTCAAGCAAGTGTTAGCCAAGATTTGATAATGTTGAAGAGGTGCACAAACTCCAAGTAAGACAAATAGATCAAACCCAAGTATATCACTAGGAACAGACACACGGAAGATAGATGGGATCTGCACAACCAAGGTGTGAGCTCAAAATGTGTAACCACGTAAAATGCTCTTGTTGTACAGATACTAGAGAGACGCTAGGTTGATTGTTCAAATGAGCGAGATACGCTTGTGCACCCACCTATGATAGAAATGGGTCGTCTACAATCACATGCTCAAAATGTGTAACCACGTAAAATGCTCTTGTTGTAATCACGTGTTTGCCGTCTGCGGCTCACGGCAAAGACCTTTGTCGTCCGCTTTCCGGTCCTTTGCCGTAAGCCATGGCAGAAGGCAAATCAGCTGATTCCTGTAGTGACGTATGCTTATGTATGTATGAACCAGGATGATGAAACTATGGAAAATAGCTCAATGGTAATGCTTACATTCTCTTTGTTTCTCTTTTTGTGTGCTTTAAAAGCTTTTTTGACTATGCCACAATGTTTGATATCAAGCCGGAGTATGAGTTAACAAGTGTGATATGCATGGGAGAGACGTAACCTAAACGTGCAAAAATAGCGTGGCTCGGCAATTCTCAACTCGCTAGTCTCGATAGATAAGTGACGCAAAATGGCTTGAGGCTATCAAATGTAGTGGAAAGGTGTGATGTTAGGATGTCGTAGGTTACCCTCCTTGATTACGGTATTATGATGTTGAAGTGGTCAAAGTCGATCTGGAGTCCGAGTCGATGATGAGTGGTGGTGTTATCTAAGTCGAACCGCCTTAGGACACGGTGAACTGCAATTCCCAAGCTCAAACACCAACAGGAAGTAGTGCGGAAAGCGAATGGTGGTGAAAGAATGGCAAAATTAGGCAAAATTGGGTATGGCCGAAGAGTTCTGGAAGGCTCATGCGCATGGGGTAAGTTGAGCCCGTGTTCACGGGGTCCCGATGGCCCATGCACACGGGCTGCTCTACTGTGCAAGAACACCTTCGGATCCGTGGAAATTTTAAAAAATCCAGCCAAAATCGATGGTGGGCTGTATGGGGGAGGTAGGTAAGGGTTAGATCCACTTGCCAAACACGAAATTCGTGGACCAAATCAACGAAATCTCACAAGATCCAACAAATTTCAAGGAAAGTTTTGGGGCTATTTTTTGTTGGGAGTTTCGAATTAGGACGAAAAAGAACAAAATTAGGCTAGAATATGAGGGGTCGGGACTCAAAGATGTGAATCAACCATGGCTCATGATAACAAGATGTTGTAGGGTGGAACCCTATGTGGAGAGGTTTTCACACTTGGAGGGGAAAAGGGAATGAACACAAGAACACAAGAGGGGAAATCACTCAAAAAAAACCAATCACACATCCACTAGAATAGCAAACACATGAGATCCACAAGTATACAAGATCTATCCAAGGAAAGAAGCATAAAGGTCAGGTTCTTCCCACTCCTATGGAGGTGAGGTCTTGATGCTAGTCTTCTCCAAAAGGAGGTCTTCATGTCCAGTTGGGATCCTCTCCTAAGAGGCTTTGATCTCCAAGAGGAGTGGTAGAAGGAGGAAAGCTCTATCAATGTCTCACATATAATTTGCTAACCCTAAAAATGACTTAGACCCAAAATATATAACTAGTGGGAGGAAGGGGCTGACTTGGGAGTCAAGAAAGGGCACCCACAGCCAAAACCTGGGAGGCCCGTGCACATGAGGGTCCCGTGTGCACGGTACACGCCTGTGTGCACGGGGTGCTACAGTGGTGGGGGCCCGTGCCCACGTGGTCCGGAGGCCGTGCGCACGCTGTCGTGCGTCTCAGTTACATAAGCTCTCTGGATAGCCCATGGGGACGGGGTCTAGGGGGGGGCGTGCGCACGGGGTCGCCTGGGAGGTGCACTCTTCATCTCCTTGCTCTCCTTCTTCTTCCTCGTGGCCTTGTGGTGCTTTTCCTCCTCCTTTGGGGTGTCCCTTAGCTGCTAGGTTGCATTGGTCTTCGTACCTAATTACACATACCATATTTTTGGTGAGGTAGCAACCAAGCTCCAGTCATGTCCATGTCTATCTCAAGTAAGAGTGAATTCACCTTGGTTTCAATGGTGCCTGCTCGAGCTCTTGTCATGGGTCCACCTGGTGCTTGATGTGTTGGTGTAGGGTCCATGGGGATGATGTAAGGATGCTCCGCATCATATCCTCTCCTATCCTTGCTTTATTCTGCAGTGGGAACAGAAGTGGCCCCGTGGGGGCATACAGACATTTTCCCAACACTTTCGCCCTAAGTCACGCACTATTATGTTTTGTTTTATCGTGGTGTTTTCCTTCCATGCTTGTTTTCTTGCGAGGCCTCTATCTTTTTATTTTGCTTGCTTTTAACTCTCTACGTCACCAAGACCCGACCCTT
Source organism: Aegilops bicornis (assembly GCA_021605145.1). Taxonomy (NCBI): domain Eukaryota; kingdom Viridiplantae; phylum Streptophyta; class Magnoliopsida; order Poales; family Poaceae; genus Aegilops; species Aegilops bicornis. Next base: position 287,071,331 of record CM038671.1, read on the forward strand.
GAGTGTTTCGCAGTCGTCACTGGTACGCTAGGACGCGTGCCCAGCAAGGCCAGAGGGCACAGGGCTCTGTGGGGGTGGTAAGGGCTCTAGAGGCGCGATGCTCGCGGATCCCCCCTTTGAAGTGCAAGTAGCATACGTGGGGAGGGAAAAGCTAGTGTCGGCAAAGTTAGAAGGGAGAAAAACACCAAATGCGCTAAGAGAGGGCTCCCGGAGCATTTTGACTTGGCTTTTTGGAGAGTGCTACTTGTCGCGCCGTCGTCTGTAGGCTACGCCTCATGGTAGGCATCCACCTGCAAGGCCCTCGTAGAACCTAGTGATAGGGATGTGTCGGCCGCCTCATGACGCAGTGCTCGCGGGGTCGCCTCAGGGGTGCTCATGAGGCTTCTCGTACCCCACTAGTAAGATTGCCACCAAGCTCCACAAATAATGAAACGGCGCGTACTCGCGAGATTTCTTGTGGGCATCAAGCGAGGAGATAGGCACCAAGGACCTTGCTGAGGTGACATGTATGGGAGCAGGCCCGTGAGCCAGAGGTCGGTGGCTTGGGTTTAGAGGTGCTGCTTGGTCTATCCCAAGCACAGGCACCGTGTCTGTAAGTGCATCAAGTGCCCCCTTAGTGGTTTAGGAGTATTGATGACAAATAGATTGAGGAACTGATGTGTTTGTGAGTATACATAGGAGACTGAGTCCCAGAAGATTTTGTTTAACACATGGAAGACGACCCCTAAAAATGTATTTCTTCAAATGAAGAAATTGGTGATGAAATTGGTACGACCTTTGAAGAAATTGATGTGAAGACTTTGAAGCTTGAAGACTTTGTTTTCATAGTTTCCATTCTTCTTATTTGAGTCATAGAAAAATATGTACTATTAAAGGGGTCTAGGTGAATCATATTAAACATTTCCAAAGTGATGCTCAAACCTACTCAAACCCATACACAGAAGCTGCTTCGAGAGAAGCCTTTGGAAATCTCTAGTGCAACTGATGCAATTGCCAGCGATAGTGAAAGCTGAGGGGTCCGAAATTTTTCGACGGATAAACCCCTGACCATTCGCATCTCAGTGACACGCGTCACACATGCATTTTAACACTTATCTATCGAGGTGAAAGCGCGGGATGAAGTTACAATGGCAACTGCCAAAAAAACATTAATAATTTTTTAAGTGTTTTCGCAATTTCTTCAGCTGTCAAGGACACGGTGAAGACTTTGAAGAGTGTCAAGTAGAATTCATATGAAGAATTTGTGAACAGAGTGGGTTGCGGTTAGCATAGAGGGGAGTGGGTCCGATCACATCCACATAGATGAAGAAATAAAAATTTGAAGAATTAGTAATATGTTCATGCTGTAGAGGACATGAAAAGCTCGAATAAACACACACACACACAGATATATACATATATATATATATATATATATATATATATATATAGCGAAGAATAATCTCAAATGAAGAATTTGAAAAGTTTGACGAAATTGCAAATGACAAAAAACTCAAACATGAAGAATGTCATAAAGAGGTGGTGGCATTACCCACCGTATAAGAACTTTGATGATTTTAGACACCGCGTATAATTGTCGTAGGGTTCTGAGAGTCAAGTTCTTCATTAATTTCTTCACACTTGGAGGGTTAGTCTTCATTGATTGAAGAAAAATGTTACTTCATGTGTTATGCATCAAAGTCATCAAAAATGCATAAGCGTTAGGATGTGTGTCCACTTTAGAGGACATTTGAATATTCTATGATGTTTAGCTCGCACCGAAACTTGCATAACCTCTTTTCATCCAAGGGCTTAGTGAAGATATTGGCAAGCTGGTCTTCGGTCTTCACGTGGTCGATGGCGATGTCTCCCTTCAGCACATGATCACAAAGCTAATGGATCATCATATTCTTCAAAAATGCTTGTTGGGATGCGAGCTAATCATGATGAAATGAGATTCTTCATTTCACACATCCCTATGCTGCTAGTTATATGCTTACTGATGAAATGCACTAAAAAAATTGATCATCATATTCTTCAATTGAAGTATATGAAAATGAATTTGTAAGTGAGACTAATGCTTCTACAGGAAAATACTCCGAAAGCTACTGAATGGGTTCTGGACAGTGGCTGCACCAATCACATGACTGGTGATAGGAATCTCCTCACCGATGATCCCCTTACTCTGTCCCATCAGAAGAATATCACCTACGCTAACAATGGAAAAGCAAGGTATTGGGTCTAGGTTAGGTTGCTATCTCAAAGGATCGACATATGAAAAAGGTGATCCTTGTCGAGTCCTTAGGATACAACCTCATGTTTTTCTCAATGCTTTGTGATCTTGGTATGATTGTCATCTTTGGCAGATATAGATGCATTGTGCTAATGGAATTAATCTGACTAGTCCAAAGTCTTCAAAGGCTTTAGGAGAGGTGATTTGTATATTGTATATTTCTCTCTAGGTCCTCAACCAGCCACATGCCTACTGGAAGAAGCTTTAGAGTGTTGGCTATGACATCGACGACTTGGACATGCTGACATGAGGAATTTGAGCACACTCATCAAGGAGAAGTATATCATTGGCGTGGAGGGCGTGAAATTCGTCAAAGATCACCTTTGCCATTGCATTTCATGGCCGGAAAGTTGACCAGATCCAAGCACTCCGCAAAGACAATCATGACCACTACTCCTCCCTTTGAATTGCTTCAGATGGACCTCTTTGGTCCCACTCATTATGCTACACTAACCAATGCAGCATCACTCTATGGATTCGTCATTGTTGATGACTATTCTCATTACACCTGGGTGCATATCATTACCTTCAAGACTGAAGTGCAAGGCATCTTCAAACCATTCGCTAACCGTGCCATGACGAATTATGGCATCAAGATCAAGCATATCGGTTTACAATGGCACCGGTTCAAGAACACAGCCTTGATGAACTTGGTATTAGTCATGAGCTATCTGCTCCTTATACTCCTCAGCCAAATGGAATTGCTGAGTGCAAGAATAGGTCACTCATTGAAATGTCTTGAACTATGCTTGATGAATACAAGACACCTCGTTGACGGTGGCCTGAAGCAATTGATACTGCTTGTCACATCATCAACCGGGTATATCTTCACAAATTCCTCAAGAAAACTTCATATGAGCTCCTCACTGACAAAAATCCCAATGTGAGTTATTTAAGAGTCTTCGGTGCTAAATGTTGGATTAGAGATCCTCATCACAATTCTAAATTTGCACCGAAAGCACATAAGGATTTCATGCTTGGTTACGGAAAGGACTCAAATGCCTACAAAGTCTTCAACACGTATCACAACAAGGTTGTTGAAACTATAGATGTGCGGTTTGATGAAATTAACGGCCTGCAAATAGAGCACCTGCCTCTTGTGCTAGATGAAATGTCTCCTGAGGAATCTATCAAACTGATGGACTCTGGTGAAATAATGCCCAGTGAAGAAATAGCTGAAGAAGAAGTGATCATTCCTCGTCCTGAAGAAACTGCTATTTCTGACCAAAATGACTCTGAGGAAAATGCTCAACCTCAACAAGGCCCTCATCTAGCTCATACATGAGTGGTGCATGAAGTGTAGATTGAGAAGATCCTCGACAACATTAATGCACCTAGTTCCCTTACTCGCTCAAGGGCTTCACATCTAGCTAACTTTTGTGGGCATTATTTTTTTGTCTCTATCACAGTGGCCACCAAAGTTGATGAAGCATTTTTGGAGCCTGAGTGTATTCAAGCCATGCAAGAAGAGTTGCAAGAATTCAAGGTCAGCTTGTGAATCGACCTGATCCACGCAAGCAAAATATCATCGGCACTAAGTAGATCTACGGCAATAAGCCAGACGAAAATGGTCAAGTGGTAAGAAATAAGGCTCGTCTTGTAGCACAAGGCTACACATAGGTTGAGGGTATTGACTTTGGTGAAAAATTTGCACCTGTTCTAGGCTTGAAGCTATTTGTATATTGCTTGCATATGCTAACCATCACAATATTCTCTTATATCAAATGGATGTGAAAAGTGCATTCGTCAAAGGTAAGCCTGAGGAAGAAGTATATGTTGCTCAACCACCAGGTTTTGAGGATCCAAAGCATCCATACAAAGTCTTCAGACTGAACAAGGCTCTCTATGGCCTCAAGCAAGCCCCACGGGCTTGGTATGATACACTGAAGGAATTCCTGAAGAAAAAGGGTTTTCAAACCCGTTTCACTTGATATACTCTTTTCACTAAATCTTATGATGGTGAACTGTTCATATGCCAAATATATGTTGATGATAATATCTTTGCTTGCACTAACAAGCGCTTTAGTGACGAATTTACATACATGCTGCATGAATAATATCAGATGTCGATGGTGGGAGAATTGAAATTCTTCCTTGGTCTTCAAACTCGTCAACAACCCAATGGCATTTGCATTTCTCAAGACAAATACCTCAAAGATTGCCCCAAGAAATTCAGTATGCAAGACAAAAAAGGCCTCAAAATTCCAATGCCTACTAATGGTCAACTCGGCACTGAAAAAAATGGTAAAGAGTTTGATTAGAAGGTATATCGCTCCATCATTTATTTTCTTCTTTACCAATGTGCATCTAGGCTAGATATTATGCTTAGCATTTGCATGTGTGCCTGATTTCAAGCGACACCGAAGGAACCACACCACCAGGCTGTAAAACGAATTCTTCGATATTTAGCTACACACCAACGCTTGGATTATGGTATCCCAAGGGCTCATATTTTGATCTAGGTGGAGATCGTGTGGATCGCAAGTCTACATCAGGAACATGCCATTTTATCGGACAATCTCTTGCCTGTTGGTCCTCAGAAGCAGAACTGCGTTGCACTTTCCACAGCAGAAGCTGAATACTTTGCTGCTAGTGCCACCGATCACGGGGCTATGGATGAAGCAAACCCTTAAGGACTATGGCGTCAACATGAAGAAAGTCTCTTTCTATTGTGACAATGGGAGTGCTATCAAGATCGCCCACAACCCAGTGCAACATTACAAGACGAAGCATAGTCAGATTCATCACCATTTTCTTCGTGATCATGTGCTAAAGGTAGACATCATCATCGACCACGTGAAGACCGCAGACTGGCTTAGCAATATCTTCACTAAGCCCTTGGATGAAAAGAGGTTCTGCAAGTTGCGGTGTGAGATAAACATCCTAGAATATTCTAATGTCCTCTGAAGTGGACACACATCCTAACGCTTATGCATTTTTGATGACTTTGATGCACAACACACGAAGTAACATTTTTCTTCAATCAATGAAGACTAACCCTCCAAGTGTGAAGAAATTAATGAAGAACTTGACTCTAAGAACCCTACTACAGTTGTACGTGGTGTCTGAAGTCATCAAAGTTCTTATACGGTAGGTAATGGCACCACCTCTTTATGACATTTTTCAAGTTTGAGTTTTTAGTCATTTGCAATTTTGTCAAACTTTTCAAATCGTCATTGGAGGTTATGCTTCACTGATATATATATATATATATATATATATATATATATATATATATATAGGACAACACTATTATAATCCCAGGATTAGAATGGTTATTTGGATCACAACAACCCCTATAAGGGCCCGATAGAACCCACCTGAACTTCCCGAACTGCTGGCCCGCCCGACATGATCCACCTGATCCCGAGCCACCCCAGCCCCCCTCCTCGCCGCTCCTCCCCTCGATCCCCGACCTCCCCCCGTGCTTCACCGCTGATCTTCGCCGGATCCGTCGCCTCCCCCCCCATCTCCAGCTCCTGGCCGGCCGGATCTGCTGCCTCCCCTTTGTCTCTAGAGCCTTGTCGACCGGATCCGTCGCCACCCCTCCGTCCCACCTCCTGGCCGACCACCGGCGCGGGTGAGCGAGCGACGGCGGACGCCGGCGCGAGGGAGCCCGTGTCACCTAGACGTGGTGAAGCCGCCATGGACTTCCGGAAGCCGCATCCTCTTCCATCCTCCCCGCCCGATGCCTTGGCAGAGTAGACGACGTCCCCGACGGAAGCTACGGTGAACGGCGCGGCCAACAGAGCAACTCCGCGGCGGAGGCGGCATCGACGGCGCCTTCATATCCGGCAATGCTACGTGAACTTCCTCCCACTTGTTGCCTTCTTCTTAAATCTTGCCTTGCCTGACCGTCTTGCTTCGTGCAGATGAACTTCGCGCCCTCTGCAAGACATGGATTGCCACGGAATTCCTCTCCTACCTCCCCAACTAATTGCTCTCAAGGTGGCCTATCAGCTGATGGAAAAGGTTGGCCGAACTTCTAGCCAGGGTATGGTTGAACTTCCTTCTGTTTGTCATTTTGTTACAACCATGTGAAGTTCAGGTAGTGTGTGAGCATTAGTACAGGCTACAAAAAGCATTTTAAAATCTGCCTGCTTACAGCCATATGAATTTCAGGTGGTGTGTGAGCATCAGTACAAGCTACAAACAGTAGAAAATCTGCACCTGCCATGCCCCATGTGAAGTTCTGTAGTGTGTGAGCATCAAGACAAAGCTACAAACAAGAGAAAATCTGCTGCATTCACATGTGAAAAGCCATGTGAAGTTCAACTATTAAGTATGCTAGAGTTCAAAGTTGGTATGTATCTGGTTGTGTGCAAAAATAAAAGGAAAATAGAACATGCATGTGATCACATGAAGGTCGGGTTGGTATGCACTAGTGGTTCAACCATTCAAACTCATGAAGGTTCAGTTTTTTAACTCAGAGATGATTTCCCCTTTGCAAAACAAGAAGTTCAGGTTGTGGAGAGTGCTCAGTTCAGGTACATATAAGTAATCAAATAGTGTAGAATTAACGAAATGTGATGTTCATTATGTGAAGGGTGCTCAGTTCAGGTACAAAAGTATTGGCAGATGCTCAGCTCAGTTCAGAGTGTGATGCCTGTCGTAGGGGAAAAATATGTATATGAACACCACTTTTATATGAGAAGTTCAGGCTGTGAATAATGCTAACTTCAGTTACAAAGGTATAGGCAGATGTAACTTGTGTGCTAATAAACATTTTTTTCTTTTATGTCAGCGAGACAAGAGACGCATGAAGAAGTTTAGAAGTTCCCAGCAGCTAAGTACACAATCCTAAGCATGTACGCGTTGCACCAACCCCTCAATGGGTCACACCTCAAATGCACCAACAACATTACCAACCTGCTCCAGACCAAAAATGGATGACACCCGAAACAAATGGAGACTTCCAAGATGCTGGGTCACAGCCCTATCCACACAACTTTGCGCCTCCACCTAATTGGGTGACGTCGGAAATCCCCCGCGGATTCTTTATATCCACCAGCAGACTCTCCCAAGCACGCCGATGGAGGAGGGGGTTAGCTCAAGTCCTGCGGGTAACTCTGGATGTTATCTTGGTGTGACTCGTCAATGCCAAAGGGAAGCAACTAAACCGGATCCCAGGACAAATGCAACAGGAACACACACACGGAGGAGAGTGCTCTACACTCTACCACCGTTGGATCCTGCTGCTGCTACAAGTCAGAATTGTACGGACATAAGGCAGATGGATTGCTTCACAAAACAAAAGAGCAAACCAAGACCCGGATTGCAATACCTCCACAATCACCTCAAGCAAAAAGGATGCAAACAAGAGAGAGGCCATCCTCAGCCCTCCTTCCTCCTTGTGATCCACTCCTGCATCCTACTATGATTACTCCGCCGTGCCCTATCCCAGAGGGACAGTAGCAGACTTCGGTGGAGTTGCGATCATACACGCATGTAAGTGAAACAAAATATTTATATACGCATCTTGTATTATCTACAAATTTTCTGCTCCCTCCAGGATAACAAGTTCATAAACTAGATTTTAACGTGTCGTTTGGATTATTTTTTCTTTTTCTACAGATGCCAGATCTCCCGGATTATCTAATACCAAGACTAAGATGTGATTCGAAGATGTAGAGAAAGCAAGGGAATTTTATAACAGATACGCCAGACATGCTGGTTTTGGAATCAGGAAGAAGGGAGGGAATGATAATCACAAGTATTTTGTTTGTGCGTTCCAAGGGAAACACACAACTTCTGTTTCGGAGGCTGACAGTCAGCAAAACGAAACATCGCAGAGGACAGGCTGCAATGCAGGAATGAGGGTGAATGTGCAGGAGGATAACACATGCGTGGCAGTGGACATTGAGTACAATCATAATCACCAGCTCATGCAAACTGATGACATGCTGGTATTCTTGCACTCACACAAGAATTATGACCCCACTATTTTGGAGTACGTAAGTCTCCTGTAGTACCATGATGTCAAGCACACAACAATCTTGTCCATGCTATCTGAAAATGAAGATGGAAGCTACTTCCTAAGCATGACCGGGCGACACCTACTAAACCAGAAAGTATTCAAACATGCACATACTGCAATGTACATAGCATCCTAAGTCACAACCCTTTCTAGCAAAAATAACAAATGCATGTTTGCATGTAATTTGCAGGAAAGCCATGAATGCAAGGAAAGATGATTTGGATGATGTCGGCGTTCTGGGAACAGGGGTCTCCAGACTTGCCTGCCTACGGCCCGCAGCATGGCTAAGCCTGCAGGCCATACGGCCCATCTTCATCAACAAGGCATCCAAGACCCTCGCGAGGGTCCAAGCCTCACGAGGCGGACAACGCAAGACCTCCTCTGGAGTGGCCTAGCCAGGTAGGCTCACGAGGAGCAGAGATATCAAGGCGGGGCAAACCTCACGAGGCTCTCATGATGTGAGCCATGACGAACGACACCAGGCGGGCGCCAGCGCGCGCAGCGTCCTTATTTCCTCTTTGGTGCTAAGGAGGCCAGCGCAGGCGAAGAGTACCGAGGCATCAGGCAAAGGTTGCTATATTGGTGCAACGAGACCAAGACTAGGAGGACGGCAAGACGGAGGTCATCGTGGAACCCAGGACGGCGTCACCACCAGAGCTTTTCGCAGGCGACGACCGCTTTTGTTAGGATAGCTTGTACTGGCTGTCCCCCTTCAAATTTGCCCGCCGTTGTTGGCTCCCTTCCCGCTCGATATTTGGGAAGAGGACCAGGGCCTAAATAAGTAGAGCTAGCCACCATAGTAGAGGCATCTCATCTTAGCTTGATCGAACCCGATCGAGAGCCTACCCTAGCCACAAGAACACCTCAACCTCAGGAGGTTGTTCTTCCCTTGTACTGTTCATCATCAGCCCCAGAGGCAACCCACACCACCACACTGGAGTAGGGTATTACAACACAATGGTGGCTCAAACCAGTATAAACCTCGTGTCTTTCAGTGTTGCGAGTTCGTCTGCAAGATCTTAGCGAGCTAGGGCGTAGATCGGCATGAGGGAAAGACTTCGCGTGCACCCCAGTGTTCGAACCTTAAGGGTTTGCTGGAATCCCACATCCGACATTTGGCGCGCCAGGTAGGGGTGCGCCATAGCTTCCCTTCCATCAGTTCGTCGCTCCGTCGTTCCATCGTCTCCATGGCGGACGCTCGCCGTGCTCGGGCTGAGCGTCGGGCTGCCCTCACCGCCCGCGTCACTCCGTCGTCTCCATGGCGGACGCTCGCCGCGCTCGAGCTGAGCGCCGGGCTGCCCTCACCGCCCGTGTTGCTCAGACGGCTCCCGTCGGTGGGCCACCTCGTCGTTCTCCGTCTCCCGCCACCAATGCTGCCACCGGCCCGGCGGGGAACGAGAAGCAGGCGTCCTCGCTGCACCCTTCGGTGCGGCAAGACGGCCGCACCGCCACTCCATCGCTGACCCCTGCCGGTACTTTGTCTCACACGCGCCGCGCTCCTATGGATGCGCGGGCCGCTCTCCTCGCGGCAAATGAACTCCTGCGCTACCGCCCTGTCGATGACTGTCGGTGTCAAAACCGGCGGATCTCGGGTAGGGGGTCCCGAACTATGCGTCTAGGCGGATGGTAACAGGAGACAAGGGACACGATGTTTTTACCCAGGTTCGGGCCCTCTCGATGGAGGTAATACCCTACTCCTGCTTGATTAATATTGATGATATGGGTAGTACAAGAGTAGATCTACCACGAGATCAAGGAGGCTAAACCCTAGAAGCTAGCCTATGGTATGATTGTTGTTCGTCCTATGGACTAAAACCCTCCGGTTTATATAGACACCGGATAGGTTAGGGTTACACAGAGTCGGTTACAATGGTAGGAGATCTACATATACGTATCGCCAAGCTTGCCTTCCACGCCAAGGAAAGTCCCATCCGACACGGGACGTAAGTCTTCAATCTTGTATCTTCATAGTCTAGGAGTCCGCCAAAGATGATAGTTTGGCTATCCGGACACCCCTAGTCCAGGACTCCTCAAGAGCCCTCGAACCAGTCTTCAATGACGACGAGTCCGGCGCGCATATTATCTTCGGCATTGCAAGGCGGGTTCCTCCTCCGAATACTTCATAGAAGGTTTTGAACACAAGGATAGTGTCCGGCTCTGCAAAACAAGTTCCATATACCAAGGTAGAGAGAATAATTTTTGCACAGATCTGCTGACGTATTCCGCGGCGTGACATCACACCACGGCCAAGCTTTTTTATATGAATCGTTTTTTTACTGTTCCACCTCAGCGCATTTAGCGAGGCGGTTTCCTTGGCACGTCTTATCAAAGCGGAGATCGCACCCCCTTATTCCGGGATTCCCATCAATACGGACGTGGGTAACCCATCCGCGCCTTTGATTACGGCGCTTGGGAGATAAGCGAGTTTTACCAGGCTGGCGGGGACGCATAGCTTCGTCCGTCCATATAAGGGGATAAGGATCCACCTTTTTCACCTACGCCTTCTTCCTCCTTTGCTCATCCATTTCAAGACTCGAGCTCAGCGCCCCAGCCCGCACATCCCACCTCAACCTTCTCCAACTATGTCCGGAGCGGAGGCAGGTGGATGGCCTCCTCCGTCACGGAGGGGCACATCACAAAGCTGCGGGAGGCCGGATACTTGTCCGGCGACATCGCGTGTCGGCTCCCCAACAAGGGGCAGCTAACTCCAACCCCCAGGCCCCATGAGAGGGTGGTGTTTCTCCCCCACTTCCTCCGCGGACTAGGTTTTCCACTTCACCCATTTGTCCGGGGGCTCATGTTCTACTACGACATGGACTTCCACGATCTGGCCCCGAATTTCATCCTCAATATCTCGACGTTTATCGTCGTGTGCGAGGCTTTCCTCTCCATCCAACCCCACTTTGGTTTATGGTTGAAGACCTTTAGCGTCAAGCCGAAGATAGTGGGCGGCCGACAAAGTGAGTGCGGAGGCGCCATGGCGGGCAGGATGCCCAATGTTCTATGGCTCGAGGGCTCCTTCGTGGAGACAAGAAGGGGTGGCAATCGGGGTGGTTCTACATCACCGAGCCGCGCGACTCCAAATGGGCGGCCACCCCCGAATTCAGATCTGGCTCCCCCACACGGCTCACATCATGGAAAGAGACGGGCCTGACGTGGGGTGATTCGGAAGAGCTGACCGGACTCCAAACCTGTGTCTAAAACCTAGTGGACAAGAAGCTCAAGCTTGTCAACATAGTCCAGGTTATGCTCATCCGCCGGATTCTCCCGTGCCAGCAACGGGCCTTCAATTTGTGGGAGTTTGATCCGCACACTGTACCATGAGCCGGCTCTTCGACACTACGTACGAAGATGCCTGGAAGGTGCTGTTCAAGGGCGCCGAAGCCCCCGCATCCGCTACCGAAGATCGCGGATTCATCTCGCAGCATCAAGCCAGCGAGGTAAGTTATTTTACCCTTTACGGGACTCTTTTTTCATAGATTGACTCTATGTGGGATCTAAAACTCCCTAACCTTTGGACAGATCGGTGAGGACGTCCGGACAGATTAACTGTCCGGCTCCTTTGCCAGAAGACCCAGCGGACGCCCGATTGATGGGGCTGCTGGCTCCGGTACCTCATGTGGTGTTGGAGAAGAAGGCCAAGAAGGAGCCACGGGAACTCTAAGGAGCTCCCGACGCCAGGTGCTGTCGGACTCATCGCCCGACAACCCTGAGGCGGAATCCTCCTTTGAGGAAGAGGAGGAGGAAAAAGAAGCCTCTCCAATGGGGAGAGAAGAAAAGGAAGGCCGCCTCAACTGGGGAGGCTGGAGGGTCCAAGAAGGGAAGGACCCTTCCTCCGGACTTCTCCACCAACGCTGACAACGACGAGGAGGAGTGGCCAACAAGGGCCAAAGCCCCTGGCGAGATCGTAAATGTCCGGATTCCAGAATAACTCATGGATTTTCATTTGTCGCATAGTGTCTTCTAACGCCGAATATAACCATTGTCGGATTTCGGGTTCCGGCAGACCCTTAAGGTTCGAACTCTGGGGTGCGCGCGGAGATCCAACCCTCCACCGTCTCGTACCTCGCCGAATCGCAGGGACCTAAACTACTAACAAGAACAACACAAGAGACGCAAGATTTATACTGGTTCGGGCCACCATCGTGGTGTAATACCCTACTCTAGTGTGTGGTGTCTGGATTGCCTCTTGGTCTGATGAGGAACAGTACAGGGAAGAACAGCCTCGCGAGGGTCTGTTCTTGGTGGGAGCAATGAACTGCTGAGTGGTGTCCCATCGCTCTAGCTTGAGGATCGGGTCCCTATCTCTCTCTGGATTCCGAATGGCGGATCCTCCTTCCCGCTCCTATGGTGGCTAGCTCTACTTATATAGACGAAGGCCCTGGGCCTCTTCCCAAATATTGAGCGGGAAGGGCGCCAACAATTGGCAATTTTGAAGGGGAACAGCGGGTACACTTATCCTGACTAAAGTTGGTCCTTGCCTGCCAAAGGCTCCGGTGATGACGCCTGCTTGGGCTCCATGATGACTGCATTCCAGCCGTTGGGGCTGGTCTTGGTCTCGTTGCACCGAAACGGATGCATTTGCTTGATGCTCTTGCCTGCGCTTGCTCCCTTTGCACCAAAGAGGAAAGGAGGAGGCTGCGCGGGCTGGCGCCCGACTGGCGCCCTTGGTCGTCATGGCTTACGTCATGGGCACCTCGCGAGGTACCCTGCCTTGAACTCTCCACCTCCTCATGAGCCAGCCTGACGAGGCCGCGCCTGAGGAAGCTCCTTGTCGTCCGCCCCGCGAGGCTTGGCCCCTCGCGAGGGTCTTGAGTTTGTGTTGACGAAGATGGGTTGTCTTGGGCCTCCTTTGAGCCACGTCGCAGGCCGCAGGCAGGCAAGTCTGGGGACCCCCGTTCCCAGAACGCCGATAGTAGCCCCCGGGCCCACGGCGCGCCCGAACTTGACCGGGCAGAGAGGCGAAAGGGCAAGTGCGAAGCGTCGTGGGCCCTAACAGCCTGCGGCCTCGGGCGACGCATGGCGGTTGATTGGACGTGGGCGGCACTGTTCCCCCACGCCTCCTTATTTCGTGCCTTGCTAGGCGGACACACTGCTGCACACATTTGTTCTCCTCCCTGTTGCTTGTGCGCTCCTGTCCTTCCCTCTCTCGAACTCCAGCTTCCATTTCCAATCCAATCTCAAATCCCCCCTTCCCCCTTTCGATCGCCATGGCTCCGACGAAGAAGGGGAAATGGAAGAAACCTGCGCCTTCGCGTTGGTCGCTGCCGCCGGTGGCCTCCGCTGTCGACCCGTCGATCATACTCAATCTGGAGGGCTTGGGCAAGGTTAGTTCGGCTCTGGCCACCTCCTTCAACGAATGCGGGAGGACGACGGCCTGGCTCGCGTCCCACTTCACCATCGACAGGATAGTCACCGAGGTCCGGTATTTCGCTGACGCCCTGTGGGCGGGACTGGTTCCCCCCTTCTCTGATTTCTTCAATGCCGTGCTTTCCCACTATCAGATCCACATGATGCATCTGGGTCCTGAGTCCATTACTCTTCTCTCGGTCTTCGCTTTTGTTTGTGAGGAAATGATGGGCATCCTTCCCTCGGTTGCCTTGCTGCGCCACTTCTTCTCTCTGCGCCTTGTTGACCCCACTCAATGCTCGGCGTGCATGAGCTTCGTCGCCGCGCCCGAGGCAGCGGCCTCAGGTATTGACTTCAGCTTGCCTCCGCCCGCGGCTGAGTTCCGCGAGAGGTGGCTGTACGTGGATGTGGGGGTGCCCAGCCCCTGCTATCTCGAGCCGACCTCGCTTTCTGTCCCCAATTCAGGTGGGGCGGAGGCGGCTTCGAGCCCTCGGCTCATCTTTGTCCGTGCCGCTTGCGTTCCCCGAGGTCGCTTGATGTGACAGCGCCCAAGGTGGTGAAGGAGTTCCTGCTGCGCCGCATTGCTCCTCTCCAGCCGCCATTCCCACGGATGTGGGCCTTCACTGGCTGGCGATCATATGAGGCTCCAGAAGAAGACTGACGCTGAAGCGCTAAGGAAAGTGCTCTGGTCCCGATGGCGATCCTAACGCTGGTGGCATCCGGCATGAAGGGGCCTTCTTTGTACCTCTGCCGGAACAGGGGTGATTTGGTGAACCAGATGCCTATCTTCGATGAATGGGGGCTGCGCCCCGCTGGTCTCCAGGGGCCTCGCAAGAATCCAGTGGTGGTGACAGCTCTTCCTGTCGGCCAAGGCGGCTCCTCTTCAAGTGGCGGAGCAGGGAGGCACGAGCCGCGAGAGGCCGAAGGGACCCCCGCCGGGGTGACAGCGCCGGGAGACGCTCGTGAGGGGGCAGCTCCTGAGGCTCATGCCGCCGTGGCTGAGGGCGGCATGCAGCCGACCGCAGCGCCTGCGGATGAAGCCCCCGAGGCCCCTGCTGCTTCTCTTGGCGAGGCGATCAGCAGCGCGCGCCAGACGGACGCCCACAGCTGGTCGCCTTGATGCTCCTCCTCGCCCAGGTGACCCCTGCGCTCAAATCTTGGGTCGCTTCCGCGTGAACTTCGAGGCCCTCCGGAAGATAAGGGAGGCCCTGGGCGATGATTACCCTTGTCGCCTGCTGAAGCGCAGGAAGTACTTTGCTACTGACGAGTAAGCCTTCTCCTTCTCCAGCTCTTGATTCTTCTGCTGCTTGTACTGATCCCTGCCCTGCAGGCCCCTACCTGCCGAGCTCATGGAGACGGGTGAGGAGCCGTCCTCCCCGGCTTCGCCCCCTCCCCAGTCCTCGAGTGCTCCAAGCGTGGAGCCCTTGTGGTGAGGGCGACCGGGGAGGTGAACCGTCCCGAGGCGCGTCGTGGCCCTGCGCACCTCGCGATCCTTCCTCGCGAGCCTTACCGAGGCATAGCTAGCCTGTCGTGGGCTTCTCGCCTGGTCGTGGACGGCGATTGGCTGAGGTGCTTCCTGCGCCCCTCGTCTGGGGATGGGCTGGCTCTGTGCCGGGCTTGGCGCTGGCCAGCGCCCGGCCGTCAGGGTGCCAGCCCCGGCCCCTGAGGAGGTGAGTGTTGACTCGTAGCTCCCGGCGCCCGCCTGGGGCGGTTGATGGTGTGGAGGACGTGCGCGAGCGCGCCCGGGAGCGCCGCGCCCTTCGCCAAGGATTTCTTCGAAGGGCGGCCGACGCGGTGAGCCTTCTTGGTGAAGAGCTTGCTGACGAAGACGCGCGCCTTGAGGCCGAGGGCCTGCGCTCGGGTCGCAGAGAGGCGCGAGCCGAGGGCGCTGCCTCCTTGCAGCGTCGCCAGTATGAGCTTGATGACGAAGAGGCCAAGGCGTCATTGTCGACCTCTCGGGAGGCCTGTTCTCGGGCCGTCGAGGAGGCCCGAGAAGTCGACAGCGGCGAGAGGCGGCGGAGGCCAGGCACGGGAAGCCCGGCCCGGTGCCACTCGTTGGAGGAGCAAGCGGAGCTGCGAGGCAGCCCTTGCGTCGATGAAGGTGGCCTCTGGCGACACCCGGAGCTCCGAGCGTGAAGAGGCGCCGACCTTTGAAGCCGCCGAATGCGCGCGCGAGTACGAGCGCTTGGAGACGAGGGAGCGCTTGGCGACGCGGGCAGAGGATGAGGTTGCAGCATGGGAAGCCCGCGTCATGGAGGAGGTCGGACACCGAGGGGCGGCGGCACGCTCGAACCTCGAGCGCGAGTTCGAGGAGCGGTTGGGGTTGATCAAGGCCGAGGCAGAGGGTAGGACTGCTGCCTTGAGGGCCAAACTGGAGGAGGCGACGCGGCGGGCCGATGCTCTTCGGGCCGCCCTCGAGGTGGCACAGAGGGAGTCCACCACCTCTCAGGCCGAGGTGCTCCTTCTTCGCCAGCGGGTGGAGGAGGCCGAGGCTGTTGCGCGCCAGAATGCGGACGAGATGCGTCAGCGGCGAATCTTGGAGCACGAGCACCGTCCCATGCTCGCCACGCTCCGGGAAAGAGCTAACGTAGCCTTGGATAACATCTGCGAGGCGGCAGAAGGCCAGCCGCACGCGGTTAACTACGCCGGCAACCTTCAGTTCTTCACTGACGTGGTGGCACGGCTGGAGGCGCGGTCGGTCAGGGCCGACAGGTTGGTGGAGGAGAGGAGCCACGTGCTGCTCGGACGCGCCTTCTCTCGCGTCTTCAGCCATCTCCGGGACATGGACCCTCACTTCGATTTTGACGCAGCCATCGCCCCAGTTCCCCATGCCGTCCGGGGCGACACTGGCGACCGGTGGAAGACAACGTGGATGCCCTCGTCCGGCCTTCGCCAGACGATGACGGCGTGGTCATGGCCGCCGATGAGGGCGGCGTGGTGAACGGCCCAGACGCCGCCGGCGATCATGCATAACGACGGCGAGGCTGCGACGCCAAAGAATGGCTCGGGAGGTGCTCCCGAGGATGCATTGGGGATTTGTCCGACCGATCATGTATTGTCCTTGTTCCATTACCTGCATGAATAGAACTCAAGTTTTGGCCTGATGGAGGTGAGAGCATTTTGGGAGGGGAGCCCCTCATGTAAAACTTGTGTTCTTCAGATTAGCAGTGTGACAACGCCCATACGCCCGCCGCCAAGTGGTTGGCTAAGCGATGCGCTTAGTTGGATGGTTTACCTTTGTTTCAGATGAGCCTCGAGATAGCCTGTGGGAGGCTGCAGCGATCTGAGTGTCTATCGATTGAATCTGTAGGACCTGCAGCAAAAACCCTCCCGGAGAGGACGCGGCGGCTGACAGTGGGTTGTGTGCTTGCTTGGCCCGGCTCATGAGGGGCTCGCGAGGGGAGGCAGCTGAGGCGGAGTTGTAACCGAAATGCGAGAGATTTGCTCGAACGATACTAAGCACCCCTTCCCCGAATACATGCAAATCTTCAAGCTCAAATTCAACTTAAATCCAACAGGGGAAAACGACAGCCAGGGGGAAAACCAAATGAAAGCGAGAAAAGGCGCGTCCGCACCTAGTCTAATCTTGGGCGTCTTCTCACCAAATAAGCAGAGCTAAGTGCTGCTCTTTGGGCGTGGGAGGGAGCCCTGCAGGGCCCCGAGGCCGGCACCCTTGAGACTCCGGGCGTGTACAACCCCACTCATTATTACGTGAGAGTGTCACGGGCGGCGAAGCTTCACAGCACCGGGCCTTCTTCATGTGTACCGGCCTTGCTTCATATCGCCCAGACGAGGCCCCGCCTTTGCGCCACACTCTAGTGCCACCAACGACGACCGAAACCAGGACGCCGCCGGTGGGGTAGAGCGGTCGCCAGTGTTCCCCGACGACCACGGGTCCCCGCCAGGCAGGCCTGAGGCACCTCCCAGCAGAGGGCCTACCTCCCGAGAACGCCTTGCTCCGAGCGCCGCGATGGTGATGTGGGATCTCTGCCCCTCTCGGCAACCCCTCGCGCCTCCCGAGGGTAGGAGATCAGGCGAGCGGGCAGCCGCCGTCGTGGCGACTGTACCTCCTCGACCTATGGTTAGGGTATGTTTGCTCTGAGGAAGTAGTGGTACCCGATAATCGTCGCCCGGCGTGACCAGTGGGACTGTCTCGAGACTCCCGAAAGTGCGCGGCTTCTGGCGCCTCATCCCCCCAGATTGGGCTGAGGAGCGAGTCTTGTTCTCCCTCATGCAGGTGCCCTTGGTCCATCATGTGGGGCACGTACTCTTCCGGCGCCATCATCCCGAAGGCCACGCCGTAGTGCTAAGCGTCCCTCGCTGCTCTGCTTGATGCGCCCGCCGTGGGGTGGTGGCGCGGCGGTCCACCAGGGCCGTGAGTTGCGTCGGGTCCTTCTTCTCTGCGGGCCGGGGGCGGGAGCAACCCCGCTGCCGGCCCGGCGCTGACAGCTTCGCCGGTGCTGGAGTAGCTTCGGAGCCCGCGGGCGCGCGCGGAGCCCCCGTGCGGGCCGCCCTCGGTCTGAGGTGGGAGTTGGGTGCAGAAGGGGTGAGCCCCCGAGGCGGCGAAGCCCAGGAGCTCCGCCACTCGCTCCAAAGAAGACGCGTCACGGCCGCTCTCCAGCAGCTCTCGGCCATCGCTGAGCACGGCCTCGAGTTCGCCTTTGCTCCGTGGTGTATGGTGATGTGGTCGCGCGTGGTTGGAGGCCCTTCTTTGCCGACCGCGCTGCCGCGGTGTAAGAGCTGCCGAGGCCTGTCCAGCGTTGCCATGACCCTTGGCGCCCCTGCGGACCGCGAGCTGCTGGGCACGCAGGGTCACCCGAGGTGAGCGACTCTGCGTGGGCGGGCCACGCCTGTGGATCTGGGTTGCCCGCTTGGTCGCCGGACATGGTTATGACGATGCGACGGACACGAGGTGGCGTATAGGCAGATTCCGGCGCACTTTACCCGGGCGCAAAATGTCGGATTTCGGTTCCGGCAGACCCTTAAGGTTCAAACTACGGGGCGCGGAGATCCAACCCTCCACCGTCTTACCTCACTTGATCGCAGGACCTAAACTACTAACAAGAACAGCACAAGAGACGCAAGATTTATACTGGTTCGGGCCACCATCGTGGTGTAATACCCTATTCCAGTGTGTGGTGTGTGGATTGCCTCTTGGGCTGATGAGGAACAGTACAGGGAAGAACAACCTCGCGAGGGTCTGTTCTTGGTGGGAGCAATGAACTGCTGAGTGGTGTCCCGTCGCTCTAGCTTGAGGATCGGGTCTCTGTCTCTCTCTCTGGATTCCGAATGGCGGATCCTCTGTCCCGCTCCTATGGTGGCTAGCTCTACTTATATAGACGAAGGCCCTGGGCCTCTTCCCAAATATTGAGCGGGAAGGGCGCCAACAATTGGCCATTTTGAAGGGGAACAGCGGGTACACATATCATGACTAAAGTAGGTCCTCGCGCCAAAGGCTCCGGTGATGACGCCTTTGCTTGGGCTCCACGATGATCGCATTCCAGCCGTTGGGGCTGGTCTTGGTCTCGTTGCACCAAACAGATGCCTTTGCTTGATGCTCTTGCTCGCGCTTGGTCCCTTTGCACCAAAGAGGAAAGGAGGACGGCTGGGCTGGCTGGCGCCCATCGGGCGCCCTTGGTCGCTGCGGCTTACGTCATGGGCAATTTGCGAGGTACCCTGCCTTGAACTCTCCGCCTCCTCATGAGCCAGCCTGACGAGGCCGCGCCTGAGGAAGCTCCTTGTCATCCGCCCCGCGAGGCTTGGCCCCTCGCGAGGGTCTTGAGTTTGCGTTGATGAAGATGGTCTGTCTTGGGCCTCCTTTGAGCCACACAATAGGCCGCAGGCAGGCAAGTCTGGGGACCCCTGTTCCCAGAACACCGACAACCATGTAGCCCGCCCAAGGACGATCTTGCCGCTTCGTCGAGCGGCTCCCTGGATACGTCGAATGTGAATAGCATTTCACTTCCGACCGCCTCCTCTCCTTGTGATGCAGATGACACCGCGGTGGAGTCCCAAAAGGGGCCCAACCCGGAGGAGGTGGTCCTGGAGGCGCCGCAAGGTGACCTCCCGGACGCTGGGAGCAAAGGGGGCAAAACCCCAGAGGGCTCTAAGTCCGGTGTCTTGCGGACTCCGTCTCGGAACCAGCAGTGGTTCAAGACCCGGCAAAGTGACCCCTTCGTAAGAAGGGCAAGATCGCGACACCGGTGACCTCCGTCCAACCGGAGGCACCGGATAACTGTTGGAGGCGCTTAACGGCGCCTCCATCGACGAGGAGCACCGCACTATCATGAGTGCGGTGATCCGAAAAGTTCAGTCCGCCAAGAGCGGGCTGGTCGAAGCCTGTGCCAGCCTTCTAACAGGCTTTGAGGTAAGTTTAGAATATGTAAAAATATTACCGCATAGATAGTAGCCCCTGATGCTTAGTTCGGTGTTCGGAAAGAAAAGCCGGACTAAGGATCTAAAAATATATACGCAGGAGTCTAACATAAGTATGTCAATATGGGAATGCAGGCTGTGCTGCTGACCTCTGCCGCACTGACTGCGGAGGTTGATGCGTTGAAGCAGAGCCTCGAGTGGTCCGAAACGAGCTCGGCCTTGCCAAAAAGGAGCTCGAGGACAAGGAAGGTAAGTAATACCTTATTAAAGAAATACCTTATAGAAAGGTTTGATTTGCAAAAAATAACAGGAGTAATAAGGCACTGCAGGGCCACGAGCGAGGTGGCGACCACTGAAGGAGGCGGTGTCCGCGGCCGAAAACAAGGCGGCAAGTGAGCGCACTGAGCGAGAGAAGGGGGAGGCGGCTGGCGGAGGTACGGCAAGAGCTCCGTGCTCCGTGGAAAAACACGAGGGTTTGGAGCGTGACTCGAAGACCCGAGAGTCCGAGCTTGCCTCGGCTCTTGAGAGTGCCAAAGCTGCTAAGGCCGAGGCCCAAAAAGCCCTCCAGGAGATTGAGGCAATAAAGAAGATCACGGCGGGTAAGGCATTCTTTATGCAAAGCAAGCATGTGAAAGTGAATTACCTATTACTTACCCGAATTCGGAGCTCTCCAGAGCTGCGTTCGCAGATCTGCCCGTGGTGTAATACGATGCCGCGTTTTACCGCCAAGGAGGGAGCTCGACGGAGAAGGTGTTACGGTCTCGATGTCGAGGCCGACCGTCCGTGCCACTGAGCGACCAGTGAAGCAGCTAAGTCGAAGCTCCACAAGGTCGCCGAACAGGCCATGAAGGGCCTCATAGTTCGGCCGTGGCCATTGGAAGCCATGCTCGAGCTACTTCGGGTTAGTGCAGCGGCTGGTGGACGCCTGTCCATGGATTGAAGTCATCAAGCGCTCTGTCTGCATTGAAGGTGCCCGTCGGTCCCTTGCCCGTGCTAAAGTGCACTGGGGCAAGCTGAATGCGGAGAAGCTTGTGACGGACGGGCCACCGAAGGGCAAGGAGCATAGTACGCCCGAAATGTACTATGAGGTCGTCCTGAAGGGTGCCCGCCGTATAGCGGATGAGTGCTCCAAAGATGTAATTTTTGAATAGACCCGCATTTGTTATCCTGTACGCTGAAAACTTGTTCATATGCGCTAAGCAACGCTTGTTAATTTAAAATATTACCTTCCATGCGGCCGTTTATCAAATCTGAGAGATGGCAAGTCGTTGGCCTCGGCCCCATGCCTTGAAAGTGCCGGGTGTTCGGATAAACTTGAGCGCTCTTGTTCCCATTCTTGGGTCCATCGAGGGAGGCGCTCAACGCAACGTAACAAGGCAACCGGACTTATAATGCTTGAACACTCTCACTTAGCCATAGAATTCTATAATTTTAAATTTCGCTAAGCCCCTAGTATTCGAAGACCGAGTTCGGGCGCTATCCACGCCTTGGCCGAACAATGCCGGTTCCTCGCTCTAAGCGGCATAAGTCTTTAGGGACCCGAAAAACCTCTCGAACAGCGACCGGCTCTCGCCCTATCATGACGGTCAGTTTTAGCTTTCTCCACTGAGGTGCTCAACCCAGCTCAACCGGGGCACAATCGCAGTGGTTCTCCTAGTGCTACCTTAGCCGATATAACGGAACGTAAGGTACCAAAACATAGGAGCCGGGCAAACCCAACTATTGACCCAAGACACGATTCAGAGCCAATGCATATAATGCTATAAGTTCGGGGTACCGCACTTGTGAAAGTGTTCGGACTTATCACACCATAATTTTGGGGTACTTAAGCCCCTGGTGTATTGGTCGTACCAAAGTGTAATGGGTGCAACATGTCATGAAATGAACATATATATAGATATAGAAAGGAGTGCAATAATAGGCAAAAGCTATGTATTGGTTATTAAAAGAAACCGCAAATAAAAGCGTAACGATACAAATTGTGCGATAAGCAAGGGATGGGACTATTTAACATGTCCCCTCCGAGGGTAAGCTGAGGATGGTATGTAAAACAGGTATAATGCTCGTAGTAGAGACCACTGAACACTTGACGTAGCTTTACGCTTCCCGGCTGTTGCATCGTGAGTTCGGCAATTCTAGTGCCGACAAGACTTCGGAAAACGGAGTCCTGAAAGTAAGAAAAATAAAAAGGAAAAGAAAAGAATGACACAATTGGGAGCCCCTGGTGTGGTTGAGCCGCATTCAGGCGCAGCCGTGGTCGTGTTCTCCCTTATGCCCATGGTACCTCCAGAGCATAATTATGTACGCAGCGTAATCTTGCTTCGCGGTTTCGCGAGGGCTGGGGTTGGGGCCGGATTGCTACGCGTGCTTGGATCGTGCCAGGCGGTCTTGTTGTAGGTTACTCCGGGCGCGCTTGACAGTGTCCGGACGTTTAGTGGCCGGACTCGAGAATTGCCGTGAGAGGCTGCCTTGCACCTCCGCCGCGAGGGCGGACGTACGCCCCTCCGTTCGGAGAGAGCGTTCGGTGTTTCCATCGACCGTGATTACTCCTCGAGGGTCTGGCATCTTGAGCTTGAGGTATGCGTAGTGCGCACTGCATTGAACTTTGCAAATGCGGTTCGTCCGAGCAGTGCGTGATAGCCGCTGCGGAACGGGACTATGTCGAAGATTAACTCATCGCTTCGGAAGTTATCCAGGGATCCGAAGACCACTTGAGTGTAACCGAGCCTCGCATACAATTGACCTCTACACTGGTATGACGCCTTTAAAGGTCGTCTTTGTGGGTTTAATCCTTGAGGGGTCTATGCCCATTTCTTTGTATCTGATAAAGCGAGTTCAGGCTGCTACCGCCGTCCATCGGGACTCTGGTGAGGTGAAATCCGTCAATAATTGGGTCAAGAACCAATGCGGCCGAAACCGCCATGACGAATGCTAGTGGGGTGGCCCTTCGATTGAAGGTGATCGGGCAGAAGACCATGGGTTGAACTTTGGGCGATGGCTCCATCGCATATACGTCCTTAGTCCACGCTTCCGCTCCCTTTTGGGTATGTGGGTTGCGTATATCATGTTCACCGTCCGCACTTGTGTGGGAAAGCCCTTCATCCTCTATTGTTCGGGGCCGGGCTCTTCCTCGTCATCGCTATGCAGCCCCTTGTCATTGAGTTCGGCACTTAACTTGCCTGCTTGCTTGAACACCCAACAATCCCTGTTGGTGTGGTTGGCTGGCTTTTCGAGGGTGCCATGTATCTGGCATAGGCGATCGAGTATTCGGTCCAAGTTGGACGGGCCCTGGGTATTTCTTTTGAATGGCTTCTTCCGCTGACCGGGTTTAGAGCCTCTGAATCCGGCATTGACTGCTGTATCTTCATCATTGTCGCTGTTAATGCGGCGCTTGTTCTTGTTGCGACGCGACCTGCCATTGCTATCCTTGGTATCCGAACTACCAGGGTTTTTGGTCAAGTTGTTACTACGAGCTAGCCAGCTGTCCTCTCCCGCGCAAAAGCGGGTCATGAGTGTGGTGAGGGCTGCCATGGATTTCGGCTTTTCCTGTCCTAGGTGCCGGGCTAGCCACTCGTCATGGATGTTATGTTTGAAGGCTGCAAGGGCCTCTGCATCCGAGACGATCAACGATTTGATTTTTCTTGGTTAGGAACCATGTCCAGAATTGTCTGGCCGATTCTTCTGGCTGCTGAATTATGTGGCTGAGGTCATCGGCGTCTGGTGGTCGCACATATGTTCCCTGGAAGTTATCAAGGAATGCGGCTTCCAGGTCGTCCCAACAACCAATTGATTCTGCTGGCAAGCTGTTGAGCCAATGTCGAGCTGGTCCTTTAAGCTTGAGTGGGAGGTATTTGATGGCATGTAGATCATCACCGCGGGCCATGTGGATATGGAGGAGATAGTCCTTGATCCAGACCGCAGGCTCTATGGTACAATCGTATTATTCGATGTTTACGGGTTTGAAGTCCTCAGGGATTTGATGATCCATTACTTCATCTGTGAAGCATAGTGGGTGTCTTGGCGCCTCAGTATTATTATATCACGACGCAGCTCAAATGAGCTTTGTCTATTGTGTTCGGCCCGGCCGGAGTTGCTGTATACGGCGTGACGGTTATCATCACGTGTCGTGGGGCGCCCACGTGATCCGTAGATTGATCTTGTATGCTTTGCCTTATCCTCCAATATATCTCGCAAGTCTGGCGCGTTTTCCCGTGCCTTGGTATTTTTTGAGCGGCGTCGGGGCGTGGCTTGAGCGGAGGACCAAGAGGCTTCTTTGTCGCGGCCAAAGGGTGGCCGGTCTGCCATGTCGTGCGTGGGTGCTTCCTCCTCTGATCGAGGCAACGGTTTGCGTTTGGGGTAGCTTTTGGAGGGGCGTTCGAGTTCATACTCTTCGGCTGCAAGGACTTGATCCATCCGCTGCCTAGCGAGTCTTGGTCAGCTCTAAGCTGCTTCGCTTTTTCTTGAGGTTGCTTGCCGTGGCCATAAGCTGCGTTTGAAACGCCTCTGTTGGCGGGATCCTCGTGCACGACGAATTAATTGCTGTCGTTGAGGCTTGCCTCATCTTCGGAGGGAGGCGCATAATTATCGTCCTCTACCTCTTTTTCTGCCGCACTGTCGTGCGGACTTGCTTCTCCCTCCTCCTGCGCTGAGTCCTGCTGGAGGGGGTTGTCTGCGGCACTGTCCGGGGTGTTATTATCTTCCGTGCCGGAATCACCATTTTTGCTGTGGCGGGATTTAGAGCGGTGCCGCTGACGTCGGCGCTTCAGTTGCTTCTTGGAGGGGTCATCCTCCGTTGTTCCATCGCCATTCCCATATTTTGGGATGTCCACCATGTATATGTCGTATGACGAGGTGGCCTTCCAGTGCCCTGTAGGCGCTGGTTCTAGGTCGTCTCCAGCATCGTCGTCCATACCGTCGATGTCTTCGGAGTCGAAGTCGAGCATGTCGGTTAAATCATCGACAGTGGCTACAAAGTGGGTGGTGGGTGGGCGTAGAATTTTTTCGTCGTCCGCATCCCAACCTTCCTGACCGTAGTCCGGCCAGGTCTCTGCGGATAAATAGAGAGACTTTAGTGAATTCAGGATGTCGCTAAAGGGTGAGTGCTGAAAGATGTCCGCGGCAGTGAACTCCATGACCGGTGCCCAATCGGATTCGATTGGCAGGGGCGCGGAGGGTTTGGAGTCCGGAGAGGAGTCCGGCACCTTGGAGTCACGCAAAGGACAGGGATTGTGTTCGGCTCAATCACCGTAGAGATTTCAGCCCCCGAGGTGGTGTCCAACCAACCATCCTCGATCGGCGAGATCGGCTCCGAATCAATGTTCGGAGCGGACACTAGTGCGGCCTCCAGGACACTGTTCGGCGGCAGAGTTAGATCATGCCCATCGAGATAGTGCGGCGCGCTTGGCTGCGGCTCGAATCCTCGAAGATCAAGTCTCCGCGGATGTCGGCCGTGTAGTTTAAAGTCCCAAATCTGACCTGATGGCCAGGGGCGTAGCTTTCGATCTGCTCTAGATGGCCTAGCGAATTGGTCCGCAGTGCAAAGCCGCCGAATACAAAGATCTGTCCGGGGAGAAAAGTCTCACCCTGGACTGCGTCGTTGCTGATGATTGAAGGAGCCATCGGGCCTATCGGTGACGACACAGAGGAACTCGCAATGAAAGCACCAATGTCGGTGTCAAAACCGGCGGATCTCGGGTAGGGGGTCCCGAACTGTGTGTCTAGGCGGATGGTAACAGGAGACAAGGGACACAATGTTTTTACCTAGGTTCGGGCCCTCTCGATGGAGGTAAAACCCTACTACTGCATGATTAATATTGATGATATGGGTAGTACAAGAGTAGATCTACCACGAGATCAAGGAGGCTAAACCCTAGAAGCTAGCCTATGGTATGATTGTTGTTCGTCCTATGGACCAAAACCCTCCGGTTTATATAGACACCGGATAGGTTAGGGTTACATGTAGTCGGTTACAATGGTAGGAGATCTACATATCCAGACGCCAAGCTTGCCTTCCACGCCAAGGAAAGTCCCATCCGGACACGGGACAAAGTCTTCAATCTTGTATCTTCATAGTCTAGGAGTCCGGCCAGAAATGATAGTTCGGCTATCCGGACACCCCCTAGTCCAGGACTCCCTCAACGACCTCTATGACGAGTGGCTCGACCGCGTCGCCGAGCTCGTCCGCGCCGCAGGGGGCTCCCCGGTACCGTCCCTCTCTCTACCTCCCCCTCAGCCAGCCACGGGCGACGAGGCTCATGGCGTGCCTCCACCACCTCTGCCCCAAGACGGTGCCTTGGCACCAAGTCGCGCGGCTCCACGGCGTGATCCACCACACCTAGTGCCCGTGCGCGAAGAGAGAAGCTGCCAAGAAATTCCGCGACCGTGAGAGGCCGCACCTGCGCTCCGCGCGACACCTCGTCAAGACCGCGCTCCGCCCGCAGCGGCGCAGCGCGGATCTCGTCAAGACCAAGCTCCACCTCCGAAGCGAGCCCCGGCAACCACGGCTGGCTGCCGCGCCTTCACCCCCGAGCTGCGTAGCGTCGCCTGGCCAGGCATGTTCAAGCCGGATCTGCCTCCTCGCTACGACGGTACAGCCGACCCCGTGGAGTTACTACAGCTCTATGAGCTGAGCATCGAAGCGGCCAACGGTGACGAAAAAGTCATGGCGAACTGGTTTCCCATGGCTATCAAGGATGGAGCCCCGCTCCTGGCTCCTGAACCTGCAGCACGGCTCAATCTCCTCTTGGGACGAGATGCGCGACTGCTTCGTTGCCAACTTCCAAGGCACTCGCGACCGCCCGCCGGCCGCGGGTGATCTACGCCGCATCAAGCAGCAACCAGGAGAGACCCTCCAGAAGTACATCCAGTGCTTCAACAACACTCGCCTCAAGATCGCCAAGGTCACGGACGAAGCCATCATCTCCGCGTTCACAGATGGCGTATGTGACATCAAGATGAAGGAAGAGCTCGCCATCCACGAGGAGCTCTGCACCTCTCAGGAGTTGTTCAACCTGGCGAACAAGTGCGCAAGAGCCGAGGAGGGGCGTCTCTCTCTCTCCTTGAGCTGCCATCCATGGGCGCAGAGTAGAAGAAAACCAAGGCCAAGGACGTGAAGCGCAAGGAGGCAGTTGTGCTCGCAGCGGAGCCCGACACCAAGCGGGGCAGAGATCAGCCCGAGTCTTCCAAAAACAGCCGGCCGTTCTGCGCCTTCCAAAACCTGAACACCGACAACACCAGCGACTGTCAAGAGCTCAGAGCCATGCGAGAAGGATGCTTCGGTCGACGCCCTGAGCGCAGCGATCGGGGCTACGGCCGCGGAGGAGGACGTGGAGGCGGACGCTAGGACGACCGTGGCCCGTGCCAGGAATGGCACGACCGGCCTCGTGAGGACCGCTGGCAGGAGCAACCTCACGAGGGCGCCTGGAGGGACCCACCTCGTGAGGATCGCCCCCAAAGCAACACTGGTCTTCCTCCGCTGCCGCCACCAAGAAATAACAACGACCACCACCAGGACGAGGGGGCTGGGGGCTTCCAGGAGCCGCGTCCAATTGCCTGTATGTAGGACCTTGAAGTATGTCTAGAGGGGGGGTGATTAGACTACTTGACCAATTAAAAACCTAACCTTTTCCCAATTGTAGACTTTGGCAGATTTTAGCTATCTTTGAAGAAGTCAAGCAATCTTCACAAAATTCAAGCAAGCATGTAAAGAGCATATAGGCAGCGGAAATTAAAGCATGCAACTTGCAAGAATGTAAAGGGAAGGGTTCGGAGGATTCAAATGCAATTGGAGACACGGATGTTTTTGTCGTGGTTGCGATAGGTGGTGCTATCGTACATCCACGTTGATGGAGACTTCACCCCATGAAGGGTAATGGTTGCGCGAGTCCATGGACGGCTCCACCCATGAAGGGTCCACGAAGAAGCAACCTTGTCTATCCCACCATGGCCGTCGCCCACGAAGGACTTGCCTCACTAGCGGTAGATCTTCACGAAGTAGGCGATCTCCTTGCCCTTACAAACTCCTTGGTTCAACTCCACAATCTTGTCGAGGCTCCCAAGTGACACCTAGCCAATCTAGGAGACACCACTCTCCAAGAAGTAACAAATGGTGTGTTGATGATGAACTCCTTGCTCTTGTGCTTCAAATGATAGTCTCCCCAACACTCAACTCTCTCTCACAGGATTTGGATTTGGTGGAAAGAAGATTTGAGTGGAAAGCAACTTGGGGAAGGCTAGAGATCAAGATTCATATGGTAGGAATGGAATATCTTGGCCTCAACACATGAGTAGGTGGTTCTCTCTCGTAACCGTAAGTTGGAAGTGTAGGTTTGTTCTGATGGCTCTCTCCACGAATGAAGAGGAGGTGGAGTGGTATATATAGCCTCCACACAAAATCTAACCGTTACACACAATTTACCAAAATCGGTGGGACCGATTCGCTCTTTCGGTGGGACCAAAAAGTTACGAAAGGGAAACAAAGAGTTTACATTGCAATCTCGGTGGGACCGATCGCTCACTTCGGTTAGACCGAAACGTTACGAAGGGAAACAGAGAGATTACAATCCCATCTCGGTGAGACCGAGATCCCTATCAGTGAGACCGATTTGCCTAGGGTTTGTGGTAGTGGCTATGACAATCGAACTCGGTGGCGCCGGATAGAAAGAATCGGTAGAGCCGAGTTTGACTTTAGGTTTAGGTCATATGTGGATGTGAGAAAGTAGTGGAGGGTTTTGGAGCATATCACTAAGCACATGAAGCAAGAGGCTCATTAAGCAACACCTCATCCCTCCTTGATAGTATTGGCTTTTCCTATAGACTCAATGTGATCTTGGATCACTAAAATGTAAAATGTAGAGTCTTGAGATTTTGAGCTTGAGCCAATCCTTTGTCCTTAATATTTTGAGGGATCCACTTTCATCATCCATGCCATGCCATTCATTGAGCTTTCCTGAAATATTTGTCTTGGAATAGCATTAGCTCAATGAGCTATATGTTGTTATGAATTACCAAAACCACCTAGGGACAGTTGCACTTTCAATCTCCCCCTTTTTGGTAATTGATGACAACATATAGATCAAAGCTTCGACAAATGATAATAAGATTGAAAAACATCGTCGCTTTGAGAAGTATGTGATAAGCAAGAGCTCCCCCTAAATTTGTGCATGTTTTAAAATTTTCTTTGGACTGCAAATGCACAAGGAATTAGGCTCATGGGTTACTCTTCCATGTCACATACATCTTGGTGGAGCGCTCAAAATAATAAAGATTGAATACATGCACTCATCACCAAGCATAGTGAATGATCATATGAGGATAAGTAAGATAATAACATATAACAAGCATAAGTGCATAAGTGTAGCTTATGATCAAACACATGATCATCAATGTCTCACAGGTAATAGCATAATATCTCAAGCAATCAAAAGCAAACAAAGTTCAACCAAGAAGACAAGAGAGAACAAAAGAAAACTCTCTCTCTCGAAGCCTATGATCTATACATTTTTCTCCCCCTTTGGCAACAAGTTACCAAAAAGTTCCTAGAAAATGTATAGGACTATATCTTCTCTCAGGCTTGGTCTTCTGCTGGTGGCGTAGAGATGGCTCCTTGGACGAAGACTTCAGTAGATGTGGAAAGAGCTGAAGGAGTTGGTGCTGGAGCTGGTTCTTGTGGAGCTGTAGCCGGAGCAGATGAAGTGACTCGTGGTAATGCTGGCTCTGCAGCCTGATCTCCGAGCTCGAGGCACTCTGGAAAATGCATCGCTTGTTGTCCTGCCCTTCCTCTCCTGTATGTCGTCTGTAGCTACTCCACACCGATCAATCTTAGTTACTTTGACATCAAGATCATAGAATTTTTGTTCCATGATTCTTTCCAGGCTCTCCTGGTTTTGAGTTAGGGTGGCTAACCCCTTCTCAATCCGCAGAGTTGATGGTATCAATTAACCAAGCTGCTCCTGCTTGTTCTTCAAAAAGTACTCAGATGCCTCTGCTAGAGTGGGCATCTTGGCAGCCTTCTCTTTCCTTGCCTTCTCCTTCTCTTGAGCTTGTACTGATGATGGTTCATTCTCAGTCATGACAACTTGATTGTCCTCAAATTCAGGATAGAGAACTAAGTGTTCTTTATCCAACAAATACTTCCCTGTGCCCATCTTTGAGTTAATCAACTCCTGGATTTGTGGGGCATATCCACAGCTCCTCTTTTGGTCTGCTACCGTCCTCTTGGTAGTTTCAACTATGAGGCTCATGACCTTGAATTTCCGGGGCACATCAAAAATGTGAAGCAAATTAATTGCATGCCCTCTGATCATGTTGTGGTCACCTGATTTGGGTAACAGAGTGTGCCTTAGGATCCAGTTGATCGTTGGCAGCCCTGACAGAAGAAAATGAACTGATCCAAACTTGAAAGTCTCAAGTGCATCATCTGGGATCTCCTTGTACATCTGTGATATTGAGTTGTGATCCATCTTCTTCTTGGCATAAATGTCCAAGTCATCTTCACTTTCCTTTGGGCATTGATTAGAGTTGCCCATTCCTCTATGGTTGATTGGTATCTCGTTCCTTCTGACATCCAAACTATCCTGCCATCTGGATAGAAATGTGGTGTGGAGTAGAATTGCATAATGAGCTCATCATTCCAGTTTGTGAGCTTCTGCCCAACAAAATCTGCAACTCCACATGCACTGAAGCTGTCATATACTCCAGGATAGTGTTCTTCATTATCCTGAATGTAGCTCCAGTCGACCCACCTCATATCACAAACTATGTGCTTCTTATCCAATAAGATGGTCTCATAGAAGTCCTGCTGCTCCTTGGTGTGGAACCTGTAATCTACATCAGTACTTATCCTGGTGGCATATGGATCTGACTCTCTCCATAGCCTCAACCCTAAATCTCTCCTGATCTTCATGTTCTCAGCCACAGGATGAGCATCATTGTGGTCTGGAATCTTGGGTTTGAGCTTCCTTAAGACTTGCCCTTCTTCATCTTCCTCAGCAGCAACATCAGGCATTGGGGCCTTGTTCTTTTCAGCAGCTGGCATACTCCTGGTATTCCTATTAGGTGCACTCTTGGGCTTGGGGGCAGCTTTGGGTGCTACTTTGGGCTTTGAAGTGGCAGCCCCTAACTTTATAGCATCACCCATCAGCTTTTGTGCCTTGGGTGCTGGTTCAGCAACCTCTTCTTCCTCTTCTTCCTCCATCATGGAAGGCTTTCCTATTACTCTGGCCATGGTCTTCTTGACCCTTTCCTTCCTTTTCTTTCCTTCAGCAGCAGCAGGCTCTTTGGGTTGGGATTCCAAAGATGCTTGAGTGGAGACTCTGGCTTTGGACATTGGTTGTCTTCCTGCAAGCCTTTTGATCTTCATTCCCTTTAACTGCAGCTTGAGTCAGTAGTCCTTCTTGAGCACTTTCTTCTTTGAACTTGCCTCATCCTCAACTGCCACATAGTCCTCATCCTCGGACTCTGAGGTCTTCTTCTTCCTTGTCCTTGTGGCAGCCTTGGGCAAATTGCAGGGAGTGCTTCTCCCCCTCATCTCGAGCTGCTAGAGGGACTAGTGCCCTCACTCATGTGAATCTGTTCTTACGACTTGTTCGGCTGTCACTTTGGTCCGACATGCTGCACACACCGACTTGACCACATGAATAGTTATAGATGAGGTAGAGTGGATGAGCATCACAAAATGCAGAGATTTTTGCAAAAGAATGATTCAAAAACTTAGTTTTAGTTTTCCACGTAAAGCATTTCGGATCTACCGATTTTCAAACTCGGTGATACCGAAGCAGTTTTGGAACCTAAACTAGTGAAATCGGTCAGACCGAGTCACAGTTTGGTGGCACCGAGACTGCTAGGGTTTCACAAAATTTTAAAATCGGCCACACTGATTAGCAATTCTCGGTCAGACCGAGAGTTACTAGTGCAATTGCGTTAGCCAAATCGGTGGGACCGAGTTTTTCAACTCGGTGGGTCCGAGATGGTTTCGGCGGAAACCTAACCCTAAATTTTTGAATCACACCTATTCTAAGGATTGTTTTGACTGGATAGAGGTGTTTCAATCGTGGCAAGAAGCATTATGAACACAATGTGCTGAGAATCAGACGAGGATAGCACTGTGATCGAGTTCATACCCTAGTTCGGCGGTGAACTCGCTACAGCGGCAACGGCGGAGAAGAAATCCATTGACGGCGGCGGAGACCAGCGACAGGAGGCAGCTGGCGATGAAGTCGACGATCCGGAGACCTAGTAGGCAGAGCGAGCTATGCGCGGGTGAGGAGTTTCAGAGAAAGTTTTCCAAAATTTGCCCATGTGAATATATAGCCCGACAACATGCCGGTGTGACCGAAAGTGGAACAACTCGGTGGCACCGAGATGCATAATCGTTATGATTCTGACAACTCGGTGTGACCGAAAGTTCAAATTGGTTGCACCGAGATGAAAACCTAGATCGACTTAGTAGTCTCGGAATGACCGAAATGGAGGAATCGGTCAGACCGAAAATCACAAAGAAGTTTTGGAAGTTTAAGTCTATGACGAATCGGTGACTGCGAGTGCTCCTCACTAAGAGTGGTTCGAATCTGACTTGATCAAATTTTGTGATGTAGCATGAATAGAGTTCGAGACAATAAAAGCATAGATAGCTAGAGAAGGTTCTTAGGCATTCTTGTCCATCCACTTGGCCAAAGAAAAAGAAGCCAATCAATCAAAACAACAAGTGGATGTCCTCGAATGAGTAAAATATGCAACCAACATGCTCACACAATAAAATGACAAAAGAAATATGTGACAAAGCATGCACAACCAATTCTAGCATCTATCAAACTATTGGCGATGACTAGGTCATCTATATATGAGTATATTGACTTAGGAGTCAAATGAGAACATTTGATCATAGGTCATACTCATCGTTTAAGGTCAAGTGGGGTTACCACTTTTACATAAAGCATTTATGTGTTCACATCATTAGAGTTGCTTTGACTCAATTCTTAGAGTTAAGCTCCCCTAGATGTGAGATCCCCCCTTAGAGGGATAAACTAACCTTGGGTTTTGTCGATGATGACTTCATGTAGGTGTTGAAGATGTGGATGCTCAATGTTGATGTAGATCTTTTTGGAGCAAACATTTTGAGTGAGTTGCACTTTCAATAGCTACATGGGTTAGTCCCACAAGGAACAAACAAGAATATCCATAGACATAGAGTGATGCACACACAAAATGATGTCCATGAAAACATTAGGTTACCTCGTCCCTTGCCTTACCAACATGAGGGTTTGGGACTCCTTGAACTAGTGCAAGATATGAAAGGTGGTTGCACTTGTCCTTGCTATAATGATATGAATGAAGAATGTTGGCGGAGTCACCCTCAAGAACTCTCTACTTCTTCTTCTTCGGGATCCACATCATATTGATGGGAATCCTTGGTGTAGTAGTTGTACTTGATGAAGTAGAACTTGACGTAGTCTTGGGAACCCACTTGACCAAGGCCTTAGGTGCTTCTTCAAATGCATCAATCTCCTCTTGAAGCTTGTCCTTGCCTTTGTTCTTGTGGTCTTGTGGTGGAAGATCATCTTGTGCTTGTGTTCCCTTGAAGGAAGTAGGATCATACTTCTCTTGTTGAGGAACAAACTTCGTCTTGGGGTATTGATCTTCTTCCCACTCAACTCCATTGGCATTGAACTTTCGTTCAAAACCAACACCTTGATTCTTCCGGTTCCTTCCTTGCTTGCGTACAATTTCCTCAAATTTGCTTACTCCCGGCAAGGCTCTTGTATACACCTTTCTCTATAATTCCCTTCAATAAGCTGTTTTCTTGCTCAAGTGTAACTTGGATAAGAGGATCATTAGTGGAATCAAGAGAACTACTAGAAGCAACAATATTGGATTTAGCATTGTTATTGTTACTACTAGAAGAAGAATCTTTCTTATTCTTGTTACTAGACATGACTTGAGGCATGTAAGTAGATAAGAGTAAACGCTTGGAAATGTAAGAAGAACTTTTCTTACGGAGATCATCATTGATCGCTTTTAGGAACTGAAACATCCCAAAATTCTACATTTTGGAATGTTATAATAAATATATAGATTTGATTGATTATTTGATTGATTGTGTGAAATTGAGTGAAATTCGAAATTGTTTGAAAGTTAAATGAGAGGGAATAAAAGGACTTTCCCAAACTTTCATTTTGCATTTGTGACCTCCGTGAATTCAAATTCTTTTCACCACAAAACCCTGGAGAGAAGATGACATGACTTCTTCCATTTATTTAAATGACAAGGTGTTGAAAATATTTGAATTTCATTTGGAAAATATTTCCAACCCAGGAACTTTATGCAACTCAATGATTTTCACGAGCGAAGATAAAATGACTTCTTCAAAACATATGAAATATGAGTTGGGAGTTTCAAAGAATTAAATTCAAAGTTCTTTTGAATTTATTTTCAATTTGGAGTTATTTGAGTTTTATTCAAATTATTTGTCTCCAAAAATAAAATATATGGAAAATAGGGTAACATGATTCCCTACATCAGAAAATTGGAGAGAAATAAATTTGAATTAATTTTGTATTTTTAAATGATTTTTACTGGATTTTACTAGAGCAGAAGCACTCTTTGTTTTATTGGAATTTGTGTGTGTTTTATTTGACTCCAGAAAAATGTTGAACTTGTAGGAAATCTTTTTCTGAAAATTTTGATATATAATATGCCTATATAAAATTTTAATTTATTTTATTTATCCGGTTTCCTTCTGTTTCTCTTTAAAAAACTGTACGTGCGGGCTATATTTATTTATCGCCTACATGCGCAGTATAGTAGCTTCAGGTGCCCCATTGTTTTTTTCTTTCCTAAGTGGGCCAGGCCCAGCCGACCATAATGCTTCCCCATTTTTTTTCTCTCCATAGTTTTTTTTTCAATTTCAAAAAAAAAAAAAAATGCAGCGCCGTGTACGTGCGCGCGGCCGGCCCGTGGTGCTTTTAGCCCATGCGGTTCCCCGTTTATATTATTTGTTCGTCTACGTTTAGTCCCACATTGCCTAGCCTTTAACCTCTAAACCTCTTTTCCACCTATAAATATAGACCCATAGAGCCTCCAAAAATTATCCATTGCGGGTTAAATCAATATTTTGGTTTGACTAGCTAAAAATATTTTTCTCCTCTCCGGCACGACTTCTGGAAATTGTCTCTCTCTCCGAAGTTGTTTGTTCTTTGCCTTATAAAGGTATCTTTCTTCGTTTTTTTTCTTTTTTATACCTCCGTAGTTTATTATTTTCTAGACTAGTATGATACAATAATTAGATTACTAATTTGTCTCTGAATTTATACATTAGACCTAAAATTCTTTTAGTCAGATTCTCTTTTTCTTCCGTAAAACAGCTTGGCCCTGATTTTTCAAATAGCCATAACTTTTTACTCGTTAATCCAAATTATATAAAACCAGCGCCTATAGTTTCGACTTGTTTTCACCTATCCAGTTAACCAGTCACGTCAACTTTTTAAAATTTTCAAATTTTGAAATTTGTTCAGATTTATATTCAAACTTCTTTTGTTCATAACTTGAGTTCCGTAACTCCGTTTGAGTTGATTCTTTTTGCAAAGCGAAGCTCTTGACCTAAACTTTCCGATGAGGCCAAATCCACCTAATTTTGGTACTGTTAGAAACTGTTTTATGTTGCAAGAGTTATTTTCTTGTTTTCGAAGTTTTCCGAATCGTCTTCTTCGTTCTTTCTGATCTTTTGAGTGATTGCTTATGTGTGGTTACTATTGATTGCTTACGATAGATTGACCGGAGTGAGTAGACCTATCAAGAGTTTTGAGTGCGACTCATTTTCATCGACAAGACAGCAAGTTCACACTTTGATCATATCCCTTTCATACCCAGTTTTATGCATTAGTTTCACCCTCAAACATTGCATGAGTAGGTTTGATAACATGTGGGTATTGGGAAGTAGTTGATGAGGTAGGAACCTATTGTCCTGCATTCAAACCTTGGGAGTTACTTCTACGTTATGCTTATATTGCCATGCTATGCTTGTAGACGTGGATTGGGTTTGAGTGTATTCCATGACAGATGTGAGATTGTTTACTTAATGGTTCAACTTAAGGTGGCAACTTTAATACACATCTGGGTGGATTGGTAGGGCACCACGGTGATATACCAGTGGACTTGCCGGACACACAGGGATATACCAGTGTTGTCCTAGGAGATCCCGGGGATACACCGTGTGATCATCCTATGGTTCGCCACCCAGGCTCAAAGGGAACTGATATATTTTCATGCTAGAAACTTCCGTGTGCATCCACAAGCTACTATGGGGTCTAGCATAGTTGACTAAGTTACGTGAAGCTCTTGAAGAGGTAGATCAGCAGGTAGTGTGTTTGTAGGTTTGGTATGGTCTGCCCGGAGTAAAGAGTTAATGTTTCTAAAATACTATGTCTCGGTCATCCGTTTCTCAAACATCATCTAGTGCGAGAAATCCAACGGAGGCGATCGAGTCTTGTGGGGAAAATTGCACAAACCTCTGCAGAGTGTACAATCTAATCATGGTTAGCCGTGTCCCCGGTTATGGACAATCTTGAGTATCCAGTACTTGGATTATCTTAAGTATCTCATCATATTACTTAAATTAATTTGTTGGGTTAATGATTACTTTTAATTGGGGTTGAGAGGGGGTTTACCTTCTCAATATTTTATCAACCAACTTTGTAGTTAAATAAAATAACTTCCTTTGTAGTAGGGAAAAATTGGCTTTTCGCAAAAACTATAACCATAGAGCTTTCCACCAGACAAATATGCATGTAGTGATAGTTATTATTCATCATTATCCTATGGTGTGAATTTGCCAGTACATTCAATGTACTGTCCCTTTGTGGCTGCAACATCTCATGTTGCAGCATATCTTATGACGAGTAAGTGATACGTTAGTGTTACGATTTCTACACTCAACTTTGCCGTTGGTGTTGATGGGAATCCACAACCTTGTTACTTCCGCTATTTGGATTGAGGTAATAGTATTTACGTTACTTTGTACATGTGATTTACCTCTGTTATAAATCCTCGAGTACTGTGTGTGTCAGCATACCGATCCAGGGATGACACATAAGCATAGAGACTTGACCGTCTGAGGTCGGGTCGCTACAAGATGGTATCAGAGCACATGTTGACTGTAGGACGTGACCCTAGAAACTGACAAGCCCATAGGAAAGATTTTTCTCTACAAATTCATTTTCAAAAAGATCATTTACCTCTCTTCTCTTCTGAGCTTATTCAAATATTTCCTTTTAGTGAGACTATATCCCTTTCCCCTTTTGACCACATGAAGATTCGACTGATGAGACCACTCCAAGAAGGACAAGATATCGGACAACTAAGACTACTTTGGAATAAAGAGGATTTTTACCGTGCATTACAATGACGGAAACTACAACGGTGAAGACTCCGAAGACTAGGAGAATTTGAAGGCTCTGAAGAATTCTCAAATTTTTATGACCTAGGAAGGCTACCCTTATGGAACTTGGCAGACTATGGAAGTTGTCAATACCCGAGATCAAGGTGTATCGGAGAAAGACTGGAACATGGAGCATTAGAATTCAAAGTTTTATCAAGAAAACCCGAAGACAGGAGATATCAACTATGGAATGATTGCTCATGAAAATAATAAGAGAAGAAACATGGATATTCATGATGTTATCACCCGTTTATGCTATTGTCACCGTCCTGACTTAAGCATGCAGATGCATGAAAGGATTGGATGGAAGAAGGCTGATGGAGCATCTGTCAGCGAAGGATGCAGTTTTAACATAACTGGTGCATCACCAGGATCTGAAGTATTACATCAAGAATTTTAAGATGGACCTTTAAGAAGCTATATTTGACAAGGAGCATTTTGTGAAGAATTCAGGATCCAGAAACTGAAAGTAGTCAAGCTGGAGGAGCCAAACCTTGATACATCAAAGATTCGTCAGGAACTGAAGGACAGTAGGATCATGGTTCATGTCGAGGTTGATGAAATCCAGAAGTTGAAACGTAACTCCAGAAATATTAGAGGATGCCACAAGAGACTTTGCGACAATAGAGATGATCTGGCAAAAGAACTTGAGTAGGACAAGCATGATTCGGAAGAAGCCATCGGAGACATGAACAAAAATCGAAGAGTTTGATGACCTTGAAGATTTATTAACCATTAGAAGCCCAAACCCCTATTATATACCTGCGTTAGATGCGACGATTGTGATCTATCATTTGTTGATGTTTTTCCAACAGCCACAATAAAATCTATATTTTCAAAACTTTTGTTTGTATTGTGTGCATCCCTCTCTATCTATCTTATCTCACCCCAAAACCAATGGACCCAATAGAAGATGAATGGAGATGAGCTTGTATTTTCTGGACCGTTGAGTCAATTGGAGATAGACCAATGGATTTAGAACATGGAGGATCACATGGAGAATAACCCTATAGCTAGAAAGGATATGGCCCAACATGCTCTTCCGTTCTCTGAAAGAGGTGCTGCTACCTGGTGGAGGATGTACCAAACCATCAATGGATGGCAAGGAGTAACCATTTGGGAAGAATTTAAATTGACTCTGCTAAAGTCTCGGCTTGTGTCCCAGAAGTTGAAGCCTTATGGAAATGATATGGAGAAAGTGCATGCAAGCTTTGTACAGAAATAGGAGACAACCATAAAGAACACCAGGACGAATACCCTCATAAGCAGAGGATTACCAAAGGAGTTAGCCGAGGATCTCAGGGAACTTCGGTTGGAGATTGTTCCCAAAGGTTTTGTTGCAGCAATGGAAGTTCAGTCTACATTGTTGGGAAAGATCCGTAAAGCTCAGATGGATGACAAAGAGATTGCTTAGGTAAAAGAGAGGGTGAGCAAAGGAAAGGCCAAAGGTTTTCGTAAGGATGAGTACGACACCTTATGGTTCGAGGATCGTGTATATGTGCCTAATAATGCAAAGATCAGGAAGTTAATACTTCAGGAGGCTCATGACTCACCATACTCGATTCGCCCTGGAAACACCAAGATATATTTGGATTTGAAGGAGCGTTTCTGGTGGACTGGTACGAAGAAGGATATTGCAGAGTATGTAGTCATAGGTGATGTATGCCAGAGAGTAAAGGTAGAGCATTAGAAGCCAGTCGGATTACTACAGCCTGTGCCGATACCCGAATGGAAGCAGAATAAGATTGGCATGGATTTCATTACCGGATTTCCCAGAACCTGATCGGGATATGATTCTATCTGGGTAGTAGTTGATTCGCTTGACCAAAGTGGCTCACTTTATCCTAGTGAAACCACCTATACAAGTGCGAAGTTGGCCAAGATATATATGACCAGGACCGTATGTCTGCATGGAGTTCCGAGGATCATCGTATCAGATAGAGGAACACAGTTTACCTCAAAGTTTTGGAATCAGCTGCACCGCACTTTGGGTACTAGGCTAGAGTTCAGTACAGCCTTTCATCTGCAGACAGATGGATAGACCGAGAGAGTCAATCAGATTCTGGAGGACATGTTGAGAATGTGTGCGCTAGATTATGGATCTAGTAGGGATGATAATCTACCTTACGCGGAGTTCTCATTCAACAACAGCTACCAAGTCAGTTTGAAGATGGCCCCTTTTGAAGCTTTGTATGGGAGAAGGAGCCAGACGCCGTTGATGTGGGATGAAGTTGGAGACCGTCAGTTGTTTGGACCAAATGTGATCAAGGAGTCAAAAGAGAATTTTAAGTTGATTCGAGATAGACTGAAGGTAGCTCAGTCCAGGCAGAAGCGTTATGCAGACTCAAAGAAAATGCAAGGAGGTAGTCTATGAAATTGGAGACAGAGCATGTCGTCGTGTGTCCCCTCTGCGAGGAGTTAAACGATTTGGAGTTAAGGGAAAGTTAGCCCCGAGATTTGTAGGACCATACCGAGTTTTGGAGCGTATGGGAGAAGTGGCCAACAAGTTGGAGTCACCCGAAGGACTGTCAGGAGTTCATGATGTGTTTCACATTTCCCAGTTGAAGAAGTGCCATGCAGAGATGGCCAATATTCCCCTGTAAGGACGCTTGACCCTGGAAAGGATAATGATGTTCCTCGAAGTGGAGTATGGACTTCATAAGTATATGTTTTTATCTCGGTATGTGGGATATCCCACGAGGATGAAGAGATGAATTACTATTGGATATAAAGGAGGTATGATGTTGGAAATATGGATCAATGGAAATTCCATGATGAGTCTGAGTAATCACGTCTCAGTTTGGTACAAATAGAAGGAAGAAAGACATTACAATTGGATGGATTTTAAATGCGCTAGGAAGTCGGAAGTTGAATGTTGGAATAACGATCAGTTGCCCGGAGGATGAGTTCAAGGTTTACAAGTGATGAGATGGGCCATGACCCACGTGCCCTGTGGACTGCCAAGAAGCAAGCACACTCTTGCTAAAGGAAAAACCCTGGAAGAAGTTACGATTTTATCAACCGACGATTCTTTAGGAGTTTACGCAAAACCTGAGAGTTGTTAAGGAACGATAGATGTTTGTTTGGCTTGCAGAATCAATGGATTTATCCGAACTTGGTTCGTCGACAAGAGAAATTCTGCAATGCTTGTGAGGATTACCCAGTGTTAGAATGCGAGATTCGCTAAACCAGGCACAAGGTAATGATTTGGGTGCGGGATGGATTGATCACCATACCAACTTACTCTTATTGTTCGCCTTGCTATATGGGATGGTAAATCAGAGTGACTTACCTATAGTAGAGAGACGACGATCAAAACCCTGTTTAAACCTTAGAATGGTATAAGAATTTTTCCCCTTGTACAAGGCAGCTTTTTGCCAACCGTAGGTTATACAAAGGAGGTTCAACCTGCACCGTTTTTCGCAAGAGAAACCATAAATTGTTTACCACCACGAGATATCGATAGCTGATTAGTATTGGCGCCCGGACATCGCCTAAGAAGACCCGATCTCGTAATAACAATTACCAAGATGAAAGGACAGAAGAATTGCGGTAAAGGTTATGCCACTGCCAAAAGAGCCCAGAGAAGTAATTATCCAGAGGATCTGAGAAGATCGACACTGCCAACAATAAGGATGGAGTATATGAGTTTTTATGGAACCGTAACCATGCTTCTAAGGGTGGTAGCACCTGAGACCCCGGAGACGATCGATGGATTTTTGAGAAGACCCCAAACCTAACCTATTTCTTTATAGCCTCTCCGAATCTCGAGGACGAGATTCATTTTAAGGGTGGTAGGTTTGTAACATCCCAAAATTCTAAATTTTGGAATGTTATAATAAATAGATAGATTTGATTGATTGTTTGACTGATTGTGTGAAATTGAGTGAAATTCGAAATTTTTTGAAAGTTAAATGAGAGGGAATAAAAGGACTCTCCCAAACTTTCATTTTGCATTCGTGATCTCCGTGAATTGAAATTCTTTTCACCACAAAACACTGGAGAGAAGATGACATGACTTCTTCCATTTATTTAAATGACAAGGGGTGTTGAAAATATTTGAATTTCATTTGGAAAATATTTCCAACCCAGGAACTTTATGCAACTCAATGATTTTCACGAGCGAAGATAAAATGACTTCTTCAAAACATATGAAATATGAGTTGGGAGTTTCAAAGAATTAAATTCAAAGTTCTTTTGAATTTATTTTCAATTTGGAGTTATTTGAGTTTTTTTAATTATTTTTCTCCAAAAATAAAATATATGGAAAATAGGGTAACATGATTCCCTACATCAGAAAATTGGAGAGAAATAAATTTGAATTAATTTTGGTATTTTTGAAATGATTTTGACTGGATTTTACTAGAGCAGAAGCACTCTTTGTTTTATCGGAATTTGTGTGTGTTTTATTTGACTCCAGAAAAATGTTGAACTTGTAGGAAATCTTTTTCTGAAAATTTTGATATATAATATGCCTATATAAAGTTTTAATTTATTCTATTTATCCGGTTTCCTTCTGTTTCTATTTAAAAAAAACTTTACATGCGGGCCATATTTATTTATCGCCTACATGCGCAGTATAGTAGCTTCAGGCGCCCCATTGTTTTTTTCTCTCCTAAGTGGGCCAAGCACAGCCGGCCATAATGCTTCCCCATTTTTTTTCTCCATAGTTTTTTTTCAATTTCAAAAAAAAACTGCAGCACCGTGTACGTGCGCGCGCAGCCAGCCCGTGGTGCTTTTAGCCCATGCGGTTCCCCGTTTATATTATTTGTTCGTCTACGTTTAGTCCCACATTGCCTAGCCTTTAACCTCTAAACCTCTTTTTCACCTATAAATATAGACCCATAGAGCCTCCAAAAATTATCCATTGCGGGTTAAATCAATATTTTGGTTTGACTAGCTAAAAATATTTTTCTCCTCTCCGGCACGACTTCTGGAAATTGTCTCTCTCTCCGAAGTTGTCTGTTCTTTGCCTTTTAAAGGTATCTTTTTTCGTTTTTTTCCTTTTTATACCTCTGTAGTTTATTATTTTCTAGACTAGTATGATACAATAATTAGATTACTAATTTGTCTCTGAATTTATACATTAGACCTAAAATTCGTTTAGACGTATCTATTTTTTCTTCCGTAAAACAGCTTGGCCCTGATTTTTCAAATAGCCATAACTTTTTACTCGTTCATCCAAATTATATAAAACCAGCGCCTATAGTTTCGTCTTGTTTTCACCTATCCAGTTAACCTGTCATGTCAACCTTTTGAAATTTTCAAATTTCGAAATTTGTTCAGATTTATATTCAAACTTCTTTTGTTCATAACTTGAGTTCCGTAACTCCGTTTGAGTTGATTCTTTTTTGCAAAGTGAAGCTCTTGACCTAAACTTTCTGATAAGGCCAAATCCACCTAATTTTGGTACTGTTAGAAACTGTTTTATGTTGCAAGAGTTATTTGCTTGTTTTCGAAGTTTTCCGAATCGTCTTCTTCGTTCTTTCTGATCTTTTGAGTGATTGCTTATGTGTGGTTACAATTGATTGCTTACGATAGATTGACTGGAGTGAGTAGACCTACCAAGAGTTTTGAGTGCGAATCATCGTCATCAACAGTACACGCAAGTTCACACTTTGATCATATCCCTTTCATACCCAGTTTTTATGCATTAGTTTCACCCTCAAACATTCGATGAGTAAGTTTGATAACATGTGGGTATTGGGAAGTAGTTGATGAGGTAGGAACCTATTGTCCTGCATTCAAACCTTGGGAGTTACTTCTATGTTATGCTTATATTGCCATGCTATGCTCGTAGACGTGGATTGGGTTTGAGTGTATTCCATGACAGATGTGAGATTGTTTACTTAATGGTTCAACTTAAGGTGGCAACTTTAATACACATCTGGGTGGATTGGTAGGGGCACCCTGGGGATATACCAGTGGACTTGCCCGGACACCTGGGGATATACCAGTGTTGTCCTAGGAGATCCCGGGGATACACCGTGTGATCATCCTATGGTTCGCCACCCAGGCTCAAAGGAAACTGAGATATTTTCATGCTAGAAACTTCCGTGTGCAGCCACAAGCTATTATGGGCTCTAGCATAGTTGAGTAAGTTACATGAAGCTCTTGAAGAGGTAGATCAGCAGGTAGTGGGTTTGTAGGTTTTGTATGGTCTGCCCGGAGTAAAGAGTTAATGTTTCTGAAAGACTGTGTCTCGGTCATCCGTTTCTCAAACATCATGTAGTGCGAGAAATCCAACGGAGGCGATCGAGTCTTGTGGGGAAAAGTGCACAAACCTCTGCAGAGTGTACAATCTAATCATGGTTAGCCGTGTCCCCGAATATGGACAATCTTGAGTATCCAAGATTTGGAGTATCTTAAGTATCTCATCATATTACTTAAATTAATTTGTTGGGTTAATGATTACTTTTAATTGGAGTTGAGAGGGGGTTTACCTTCTCAATATTTTATCAACCAACTTTGTAGTTAAACAAAATATATTCCTTTGTAGTAGGGAAAAATTGGCTTTTCGCAAAAACTATAACCATAGAGCTTTCCACCAGCCAAATATGCATGTAGTGATAGTTATTATTCATCATTATCCTATGGTGTGAATTTGCCAGTACATTCAATGTACTGACCCTTTGTGGCTGCAACGTCTCATGTTGCATGATATCTTATGACGAGTAAGTGATACGTTAGGGTTACGATTTCTACACTCAACTTTGCCGTTGGTGTTGATGGGAATCCACAACCTTGTTACTTCCGCTATTTGGATCGAGGTAATAGTATTTACGTTACTTTATACATGTGATTTACCTCTGTTATAAATCCTCGAGTACTGTGTGTCAGCGTACCGATCCAGGGATGACACCTAAGCATAGAGACTTGACCGTCTGAGGTCGGGTCACTACAGGAACTCATGCTCTTGCTCAAGATTGAGCTTTTCAAAGCGTAACTTCTCATGAGCCCTTAAAAGTTCTCGATGATCTTCGAAGATAGTTTCATGAGCTAACTTAAGAGTGTTTAGTTCTTTAGTTATATGCTCAATCTTCTCCTTATCATTGTCATTCGTTTCATCTTGATTAGCATGATTAATTGACGTTTCATCATAGTATTCATCACTAGAGTTGTCAACAAGTAAATCAGCATCACCTAGCAAGTCATCTTCATCACTATTAAAATCAACATACTCGGGGTGTGTTACCTTAGGACCTTTGGCCATGAAGCATCTACCAGTTCCTTCATTTGGTGATTCAAATATGTCGTAGGAGTTGGTTGACACAAGTTCTAGACCGGCAACACCTTCATCTTGAGTGTATTCGGAGTCGGAGTGATAGCTTCTCTCAGAGTGATTATCGGAGTCGGAGCCGGATACCCATTCACCAACGTGAGCTTGATGTCTTTGTTTTGTGTAGCTCTTTGATGACTTGTCCTTTCTATCCGAATCATTGCTTCTCCGTGAGGGTCTTCATTCATAACGATCATCTCTACTCCTTCTCTCTCTTGGTGGTGATTATTCTCTTCTACTTCTTCTCTTGGGA
The DNA here is from genome assembly GCA_021605145.1 of Aegilops bicornis. Taxonomy (NCBI): domain Eukaryota; kingdom Viridiplantae; phylum Streptophyta; class Magnoliopsida; order Poales; family Poaceae; genus Aegilops; species Aegilops bicornis. The sequence continues at coordinate 287,116,267 of CM038671.1, forward strand.
GAATCTTCTCTTCTTTTTTAGGGTGCCGTACACTCATTGGAATAGTGTCCGGGTTTCCCACAATTGTAGCAGTTGCACTCTCGACTAGAAGATCTTTTGTCATTGTAGGACCTTGACTTAGAGCTTCTTTCTTTGCTTCTACTCTTGTAGAATTTATTGAAGTTCTTCACCATTAAGCTCAATTCTTCATTGAAGGTTTGTTTCTCACTTGATGATGTGGGGGCTTCACATGAGGCTTTGTAGGCACCACTTGACTTGTTGTGAAGTTCCTCCTTATCCTTGAGTGACATCTCATGACAAACAATTCTTCCAATGACTTCCGTTGGCTTGAGATCTTTGTAATTTGGCATCATTTGGATCAATGTGCACTGCGGTATCATATTTTCCATCCAATGCTCTTAGGATCTTCTTGATGATGAATCATGGGTCATCTCTTCACTTCCTAAGCCGGCAATCTCATTTGTGATAAGAGCAAGCCTAGAGTACATTTCAGCGACACCTTCACCATCCTTCATTTTGAACTTGTCAATCTGACTTTGGAGCACATCCAACTTGGATTCCTTGACGGAGTCGGTACCTTCATGCATATCAATCAAAGTATTCCATATTTCCTTTGCATTCTCAAGACGGCTGATTTTGTTGAATTCTTCGGGGCACAAGCCATTGAAGAGGATATCACAAGCTTGAGCGTTGTATTGCAACATCTTCAACTCTTCCGCGCTAGCTTCACGGTTCGGTTCTCTCCCATCAAAGAATTGACCTTGCAAACCAATACACACAATAGCCCAAACGGCGGGGTTATGTCTGAGAATATGCATTTTCATCTTATGCTTCCAACTAGCAAAATTAGTGCCATCAAAGTAAGGACCTCTACAGTGATAATTTCACTCGCTAGACGCCATACTCTCCTAGGTTGTGAAACCAAGGCTATGACCACCAAAAGCTATGGAAATCAAAGAAAATGGAGACCAAAGCTCTGATACCACTTGTAGGACCTTGAAGTATGTCTAGAGGGGGGGTGATGATACTACTTGACCAATTAAAAACCTAACCTTTTCCCAATTTTAGACTTTGGCAGATTTTAGCTATCTTTTAACAAGTAAAGCAATCTTCACACAATTCAAGCAAGAATGGAAAGAGTATATAGGCAACGGAAATTAAAGCATGCAACTTGCAAGAATGTAAAGGTAAGGGTTTGGAGGATTCAAACGCAATTGGAGACACGGATGTTTTGGTCGTGGTTCCGATAGGTGGTGCTATCGTACATCCACGTTGATGGAGACTTCAACCCACGAAGGGTAACGGTTGCCTTGAGTCCACAGAGGGCTCCACCCACGAAGGGTCCACGAAGAAGCAACCTTGCCTATCCCACCATGGCCGTCGCCCACGAAGGACTTGCCTCACTAGCGGTAGATCTTCACGAAGTAGGCGATCTCTTTGCCCTTACAAACTCCTTGGTTCAACTCCACAATCTTGTCGGAGGCTCCCAAGTGACACCTAGCAAATCTAGGAGACACCACTCTCCAAGAAGTAACAAATGGTGTGTTGATGATGAACTCCTTGCTCTTGTGCTTCAAATAATAGTCTCCCCAACACTCAACTCTCTCTCACAGGATTTGGATTTGGTGGAAAGAAGATTTGAGTGGAAAGCAACTTGGGGAAGGCTAGAGATCAAGATTCATATGGTAGGAATGGAATATCTTGGCCTCGAAAATGAGTAGGTGGTTCTCTCTCAGAACTGGTTGGAAGTGTAGGTTTGTTCTGATGGCTCTCTCCACGAACGAAGAGGAGGTGGAGGGGTATATATAGCCTCCACACAAAATCTAACCGTTACACACAATTTACCAAACTCGGTGGGACCGAATCAACAAACTCGGTCTGACCGATTTAGTAAACCTAGTGACCGTTAGGGTTTTCGGTGGGACTGACATGCAACTCGGTAGGACCGATATGGTTAGGGTTAGGGCATAACGTAATCTTGGTGAGACCGATTACACAAACTCGGTGAGACCGAATTTGGTAATTAGATAACCAGAGAGTTGGTCAGGTAAACTCGGTGGGACCGATTCGCTCTTTCGGTGGGACCGAAAAGTTATGAAAGGGAAACAGAGAGTTTACATTGCAATCTCGGTGGTACCGATCGCTCACTTCGGTTAGACCGAAATGTTACGAAGGGAAACAGAGAGATTACAATCCCATCTCGGTGAGACTGAGATCCCTATCGGTGAGACCGATTTGCCTAGTGTTTGTGGTAGTGGCTATGACAATTGAACTCGGTGGCGCCGGATAGAAAGAATCGGTAGGGCCGAGTTTGACTTTAGGTTTAGGTCATATATGGATGTGAGAAAGTAGTGGAGGGTTTTGGAGCATATCACTAAGCACATGAAGCAAGAGGCTCATTAAGCAACACCTCATCCCTCCTTGATAGTATTGGCTTTTCCTATAGACTCAATGCGATCTTGGATCACTAAAATGTAAAATGTAGAGTCTTGAGCTTTTGAGCTTGAGCCAATCCTTTGTCCTTAATATTTTGAGGATCCACTTTCATCATCCATGCCATGCCATTCAATGAGCTTTCCTGAAATATTTGTCTTGGAATAGCATTAGCTCAATGAGCTATATGTTGTTATGAATTACCAAAACCACCTAGGGATAGTTGCACTTTCACTGTATCTTGGGCCCCAGCCTCTCAGCGCATCTTCAAATAGTTCGCTCGCGAGGTGAACGCGGTGCTTCCCTAGCTCGAGGCCACGCGCCCGCTCAAGTGGTCCCAATGCGCCATCACTTTCAACTCGGCAGACCAGCTCAAGTGCGCGGCCACAGCTGGCGCCCTCCCTATGCTGTGTTCCCCAATCATCAGCAATGCGCAGGTTACCAAGACCCTCATCGACGGCGGCGCAGGGCTCAACGTCCTGTCCGTTGACACGCTCGACAACCTCCAAGTGCCATACGAACAGCTCCAGCCCACCAAGCCTTTCTCAGGAGTGACCGACGGTTCCACCACACCGATAGGGCAGGTCCGCCTGCCTGTCACCTTTGAGGAACGCAAGAACTACTGCTTCGAGCTCATCGACTTCGACGTCGCGCACATCCGCCTGCCGTACAATGCCATGCTCGGGTATCCAGCCCTGGCCAAGTTCATGGCAGTCACCAATCATGGCTACAACGTTCTCAAGATGCTAGGAAGCGGAGGAATCATCACGGTCCTGTGTGAAGAGAGGGATGCAGTGTGCTCCCTCGAGTGCGCCTTCCAAGCTGCGGCAATTGATGACCCCGATAGCAGAAGTGAGGGCCCTTCGGAGGCCATCCCCAAGAAGAAGCAGCTACGCCGCGCAGGACCTCAGGAGGATGGCGTCGCGGCAGGAGCCTCATCAGGATCACCGCCCGTCCCAGGGGCGCCTCCCTCCATCGCATAGGAAGGCGCGCCTAGCGCCCTCCTCGGGCAGGGCTCGGGGGCTCTCTTCTGGAGGGCCTCAGACCTTGCCAGCCTCACGAGGGAGGCGCTTGGGCACCACCTGGAAGCGTGCTTAGCGGCGCGTGTTCCTCAAGAGAGGACGGGGCAAGGAGTGCCCACCACCCAGGAGTTCATCACCAAGACCACCTAGGAACTGCAAGACGCAAGAGCCATGCGCGGCGACCGCCGCTCACGAGGCGCAGCCCCCCATCCCGGCGAGGATGCTGGGTTACGTGTCTGCATCGACATCCCATGGCTCAATAGGGCTCCGTCTCAGGAGCGCTTCTGGCCTCCACGTGTGGGCCACTGCAAGGGCCCGCTGCACAACTACGTTCACATGCCCTTCGGCTTACCGAGCATGGCGTCGGCCTATCAGCGCAACGTACGGTGTGTCCTGGTGGCTCAGGAGGCCAGGTACCACGCCGTCCTGGAGGAGATGGAGACGGTCTTCAGGGAACCTCCCGAGCCCCCAGAGCCTCCCGAGGCTCAGGGCTCTGGTGGCTCATGAGGAGTCATTTCTTCAATGCATGCCTTCAGCTGCACCAACTCTACTTCGTCAGCAGAACCAGGTGACATCTTCCAAGCTCGTTTAGCTAGGAGCGCCCCACGGGTAGCATTATTCCCAGGCCGCGTGGGTCCGTCCCTGTGGCATGTATCCCTTTTGCTTATGTCTTTAGCTTACCTTGCTGGGGGCGCCCCTCGGGCTGCATCATCCCCAAGCCGCTCGGGCCGGACCCGGTGGCATGTATCTTCCTGCATTTACCCAAGTTGATCTGCTCTCCATGCTTAACATGCCCACGGCTATCGCCTGCTCGATTGCTGCCCACCACAGGTCTGCTCATCCTATGCAGTTCGCTTGCGCGTTAAAAGGAGCACTCCTGAGCATCGCGACTCAGGAGCTCTTACTGGCTCTCCAGCCCTCACCCCCTGGCCTTGACCACGGCATCGCGACCTGGCATACCAGCGGCGGCTGAGCTTGCTTGAGGGCCGGGACCTGAGGACGTAGAGTGCTTGCATCTAACCGCCTTGCAGGAACACACAGTCACCAAGACTCAAGACCAGGCACAACCTGCCTTGAGGTAGGGCCTCGTGAGTCCCGCGCTGGCTCACGAGTGCCCAGATACACCTCGCAGCCTGCCAGGTGCAAACCACGTGTCGTATGGGTCAGACGCCACGAGGGCTCCTCCCGGAGGGGGGACCCCATCCCACACACAAGTGGAAGCACCATGCTCCGTGCTGGCTGTCGACACTGTCGAGGAGCGGCTATGCCCATGCACAAGCGGAAGCACTATGCTCCGCGCTGGTGATAAACAACTGAGGGCGGCCCCACGGTCGTAACCTCAGGGAGCCTAGATCTCAGCGTCCATCCTCACCGCAACGCCTCCCCTCGGGAGAGCCACGCGAGGGGGCTGGGCACGGGGGCTGCGCTCAGGTCACGCCCGAGCGCACGCCACCCAACGAGGTCTCCCGGACCTGGGCATCGCGCGCCCCTCCCGTGGCCTCGACGAGGGCAGGTATGGAAATTGTTTGCACGTCAAGGGGGACTCTAGAGCATCGCGACTCAGGAGCCTAACCGGTCACGTAGCCCCTCACTCCTTGGTCCGTCCTGGTCTCCGGTCGGCCCAATGGCGGTTGAGGTATGCGTGGGGCCGGGCTCTGACGATGTAGAACATTAGTCTACCCTCGCGAACTCTCCCTATAAGCTTTTTGCGCGTCTATAGGGACACCTGAGCATCGCGACTCAGGAGCCTAACTGGTCACGTAGCCCCTCACTCCTTGGTCCGTCCTGGTCTCCGGTCGGCCCTACGGCAGTTGAGGTATGCGTGGGGCCGGGCTCTGCCGACGCAGAACACAAAGCAAATAGGAAGGAAATTGCAAAATCTCGAAGCAAATATTACAAGCATATTGTCCTCACAATACCGAATGAAAAGTCTAAACGCCTCCACGAGGCCTGATACATGTTGCAGGAACAGAATGGGAAGAATGGCCGCAGGTCACCTCTAGACATCGCCGACGCCTGCGGAAGGTGCTCCCCCGTGAGCAATTTTGTCTTCGCCTCCACCACCAGCTGTAGGATCGGCGACATCTCCGGACAGAGGAGCGGAGACAAAGCCATGGAACTTCTTCAGCAAGGCCTCCACCTGACCTTGCACGGCCAAGCGGCAGCCTCAAGACCGATCTTCAGCCATGTGCTCCAAAGCTAGTCAAGGCAAGCGTTGGGGTCGCGAAGGTGCAGGTGGCTGAAGACGCGAGTCAGCGCAGCCGAGGACAGGACGCGAGCTTCTACCTCTGCCATGGGACCGAGGCCATCAACGACCTCCTCAAGCGCCTTCACCAAGAGAGTAAGCAGCCGAGCGGGGCCGTCCTCGTCGGTGGCCAGCGACTTCTCCAGGCCGTGCTCGTAGAGCGTCTTCAACGCCTTGCGAGACCTCTCCTCGAGGTTGGTGAAGGCCGCGCGATCTTCGGCCAGGACCCGTGCCTTGGCGTCAAGATCTGCCTCCCTCGCCTTCGCCTTCTGCACCAGCCCTTCCAACCGGCTTCGCTCGGCGGCCTGCGTCTTCTCCAACTCCGTCAGCTCGACATCGCGGTTTCTCACGGCGTCCTCCCGGGCCTTCACCTCTTCCTCCTTCGCTTGGCGGCAGCGTGCTTCTTTGGCGTGCTTGTCGCGCAGGCTCTGCAACTCGTCCTCAAGTGCACGACAGCGGTCACGAGCGGCCTTGGCGTCTTTCAGCACCGTCTCGCGATCGGCTGCGGCGTTGATACGTCTTTGTCGTATCTATAATTTTTGATTGTTCCATGCCAATATTCTACAACTTTCATATACTTTTTGGCAACTTTTTATACTATTTTTGGGACTAACATATTGATCCAAAGGCCCAAAGTGCAGTTCACATGCATTGCATGTTTTTAGTTTCGCGGAATATCCATATCAAACGAAGTCCAAACGGGATAAAAAAGGACGGAGCTTATTTTTGGAATATTTGGAAAATCTGGGAGAAATATCAACGCGAAACGGTGTCCGAGGTGGCCACGAGGCAGGGGCCCACGCCCGTACCAGGAGGGCACGCCCCCACCCTCGTGGGCCACCCATAAGGCGGTTGATGCCCTTCTTTAGCTGCAAGAAAGCTAATTTTTGGAAAAAAAATCACGGCGAAGGTTTCAGTCCAATCGGAGTTACGGATCTCCATATATACCCAAACAAAGGAAAAGCCAGTAATGTAATGCGTAAACAGAGAGACAGAGAGACAGATCCAATCTCGGAGGGGCTCTCGCCCCTCCCATGCCATGGAGACCATGGACCAGAGGGGAAACCCTTCTCCCATCTAGGGAGAAGGTTATGGAAGAAGAAGAAGGAGGGGGGCTCTCTTCCCCTCGCTTCCGGTGGCTCCGGGACGCCGTCGGGGGCCATCATCATCACCGCGATCTACACCAACACCTCCGCCATCTTCACCAACATCTCCATCACCTTCCCCCCTCTATCTACAACGGTCCACTCTCCCGCAACCCGCTGTACCCTCTACTTGAACATGGTGCTTTACGCTTCATATTATTATCCAATGATGTCGTTGCCGAGTAGCAATAGCGTGGGGTGAATATTCTCATGTGTGCTGGTTTGCTTTATCATTAAGTAATTTTTATTTGCTATTCTTAGTTGTTCTCTATCGTTAGTTATGGATATGGAACACGAAATACCAAAAAAATTAGGTGTACTTGCTACTCATGGAGATGAGGAACCTCCTAAAACCCTCGATGCTCAATATGTGCAAAATATTATGTACCACTTTGATAGTCCTGAGAGAACCTCATTCAATTTGGTAATGGGAGTAACGTTGGATCAACGTGAATACTTTAGGGATTATCGCTTGACACAAAAAGGGAAACTATTATGGGATCAAATTTATATATTGAAGTGGTATGCTCGGCAAGTATGCTTGAATTATGATTAAACTTGTTGCTCTTGGATGAATGCTCCACACCTCCCCTTTCTATGCAAATTTAATGATAATGAAACCTTGTCTTGTTATGCTAGAGGTATATATGATTACTATGATGTGGAACAAATAGAAGAATTTGTTGCTTTTAAGGGTGCTTATGAAATTGAATATATGTTCAAAAAGAATGAAGCTTTTGATGATGATGTTTATAGGCCTGAATATTTAGCTATCCTAAAATATTGCTATGATAATTATGAATATAATTCCTATATTAATGCACTTATTAAGAAAGTCTTCGCTGTCCAAGAAGAGACTAATATTTTGCAGGAATCTACGGAAGAAGAAGTTGATGAAACTGTGAGCTCATTGGATGAAAAAGATGATGAGGAGAGCGAAGAACAAAAGGAGGAAGAGCGGATTAGCTACCCGTGCCCACCTTCTAATGAGAGTAACCCTCCAACTCATACATTGTTTAATTTCCCTTCGTGCTTACCGAAGGATGATTTCTATGATGACCATTATGATCCCTTTGATTCTTTTGAAATATCCCTTTTTCAGGATGCTTGCTATGCTTGTGGCTAAGATGCCAATATGAATTATGCTTATGAAGATGAACTTGCTATAGTTCCTTATGTTAAACATGAAATTGTTGCTATTGCACCCACGCATGATAGTCCTATTATCTTTTTGAATTCTCCCGATTATACTATATCGGAGAAGTTTGCCCTTATTAAGGATTATATTGATGGGTTGCCTTTTACCATTGCACATGATGATTTTGATAGATATAATATGCATGTGCTTGCTTCTCCTACTTGCAATTATTATGAGAGAGGAACTATATCTCCACCTCTCTATGTTTCCAACATGATAAAATTGCAAGAAATTGTTTATACTATGCATTGGCCTTTACTTTCTGTGCATTAATTGTTATTTTATGACATGCCGATGCATAGGAAGAGAGTTAGACTTCGTTGTTGCATGATATATGTTACTTTGTGCTCACTACTAAATTACAAATCATTGTTAATTAAAATTGGCTTTGATATACCTTGGGATCCGGGTGGTTTCATTACTTGAGCACTATATGCCTAGCTTAATGGCTATAAAGAAAGCGCTGCCAGGGAGACAACCCAGAAGTTTAAGAGAGTCATTTATTTCTGTTGAGTGCTTTCATATAGTTTAAAAACAACAAAAATAAAGAGGGGAACCCAAAACTTTTCAAAAAGGAAAGTGAAAGTGAGATAGACGAGCATTGTGAAAGTGGGGGACGTCCTTAAACTTGTTCAGGCCCATGGGAACTTTGTGAATCTTAATTACAGAAACTTTTCAACAAAAATAATTATCCCCTTGTACAATTCCATTGTATTATAAAAATAATGTGCTAAGGTTTGCCTTTAGGATGTTTACAATGCTTGATGGTTTGTACGGTGCAGGACAGAAACATTGGCTGTAGTGCGCGATTTTTAATTTTTTACTGGGACGTCAAATGATTCTGATTCTTTTTGCACTGTCTTTCTATACAAAATTTGTATTTTTTCTAAGTTTGACAGAATTCTTCAAGTATTATAAGTATGGTGAATGTTCAGATTGCTACAAACTGTTCTGTTTTAGACAGATTCTGTTTTTGATGCATAGTTTGCTTGTTTTGATGAAACTATCAATTTATATCAGTGGATTAAGCGATGGAAAAGTTATATTAAAGTAGACACAATGCAAAAACAAAATATTAATTGGTTTGCAACAATACTTAGAGTAGTGATTTGCTTTCTTATACTAACGGATCTTACCGAGTTTTCTGTTGGAGTTTTGTGTGGATGAAGTGTTCGATGATCGAGAAGGTCTCGATGTGAGAAGAAGGAAGAGAGGCAAGAGCTCAAGCTTGGGGATGCCCGAGGCACCCCAAGTAAATATTCAAGGATATTCAAGAGTCTAAGCTTGGGGATGCCCCGGAAGGCATCCCCTCTTTCTTCAACAAGTATCGGTATGTTTTCGGATTCGTTTCGTTCATACGATATGTGCAATCTTGGAGCATCTTTTGCTTTAGTTTTCGTTTTTCTTTTATGCACCATGATGGTATGAGATAGTGCTTGGTTGATTTATAGAATGCTATTTGCACTTCATGTGCTTCACTTATATCATTTGAAGCTTGGATTGCCTGTTTCTCTTTACATAGATAACCGCCATTTGTAGAATGCTCTTTTGCTTCACTTATACTTGTTAGAGAGTGGGCATATCTTTTGTAGAAAGAATTGAACTCTCTTGCTTCACTTATATCTATTTAGAGAGATGACAAGAACTGGTCATTCACATGGTTAGTCATAAAATCCTACATAAAACTTGTAGATCACTGAATATGATATACTTGATTCCTTGCAATAGTTTTGCGATATCAAGATGGTGATATTAGAGTCATGCCAGTGAGTAATTGTGAAATTCAGAAATAATTGTGTTGAGGTTTGCAAGTCCCGTAGCATGCACGTATGGTGAACCGTTATGTAACGAAGTCGGAGCATGAGGTATTTATTGATTGTCTTCCTTATGAGTGGCGGTCGGGGACGAGCGATGGTCTTTTCCTACCAATCTATCCCCCTAGGGGCATGCGTAGTAGTACTTTTCTTCGAGGGCTAATAAAATTTTGCAATAAGTATAAGAGTTCTTTATGACTAATGTAAGTCCATGGATTATACGCACTCACCCTTCCATCATTGCTAGCCTCTTGATACTGCATTGCCCTTTCTCACCTCGAGAGTTGGTGCAAACTTCGCCGGTGCATCGAAACCCCGTGATACGATACGCTCTGTCACACATAAGCCTCATTATATCTTCCTCAAAACAGCCACCATACCTACCTATCATGGCATTTCCATATCCATTCCGAGATATATTGCCATGCAACTTCCATCATCATCATATACATGAATTGAGCATTTATTGTCATATTGCTTTGCATGATCGTAAGATAGCTAGCATGATGTTTTCATGGCTTGTCGGTTTTTTGATGTCATTGCTACGCTAGATCATGGCACATCCCGGTACACCGCCGGAGGCATTCATATAGAGTCATATCCTTGTTCTAGTATCGAGTTGTAATATTGAGTTGTAAGTAAATAAAAGTGTGATGATCATCATTATTAGAGCATTGCACAAAAAAAGGAGAGGCCAAAGAAGCCTAAATAAAAAAATGGGGCCAAAGAAGCCCGCAAAAAAAGGAGAGGCCAAAGAAGCCTAAATAAAAAAATGGGGCCAAAGAAGCCCGCAAAAAGGGGCAATGTTACTATCCTTTTACCACACTTGTGCTTCAAAGTAGCACCATGTTCTTCATATAGAGAGTCTGTTGAGTTATCACTTTCATATACTAGTGGGAATTTTCATTATAGAACTTGGCTTGTATATTCCAACGATGGGCTTGCTCAAATGCCCTAGGTCTTCATGAGCAAGCAAGTTGATGCACACCCTCTTAGTTTCAGTTTGAGCTTTCATATACTTATAGCTCTAGTGCATCCGTTGCATGGCAATCCCTACTCCTCACATTGACATCAATTGATGGGCATCTCCATAGCCCGTTGATTAGCCGCGTCGATGTGAGACTTTCTCCTTTTTTGTATTCTCCACATAACCCCCATCATCATATTCTATTCCACCTATAGTGCTATGTCCATGGCTTGCGCTCATGTATTGCGTGAGGGTTGAAAAAGCTGAAGCGTGTTCAAAAGTATGAACCAATTGCTCGGCTTGTCATCGGGGTTGTGCATGATGTGAATATTTTGTGTGGTGAAGATGGAGCATAGCCAGACTATATGATTTTGTAGGGATAACTTTCTTTGGCCTTGTTATTTTGAAAAGACATGATTGCTTTATTAGTAGGCTTGAAATATCATTGTTTTTATGTCAAATGATAGACTATTGCTTTGAATCACTCGTGTCTTAATATTCATGCCATGATTAGATACAAGATCAAGATTATGCTAGGCAGCATTCCACATCAAAAATTATCTTTTTTATCATTTACCTACTCGAGGACGAGCAGGAACTAAGCTTGGGGATGCTGATACGTCTTCGTCGTATCTATAATTTTTGATTGTTCCATGCCAATATTTTACAACTTTCATATACTTTTTGGCAACTTTTTATACTATTTTTGGGACTAACATATTGAACCAATGCCCAGTGCCAGTTCCTGTCTATTGCATGTTTTTGGTTTCGCAGAATATCCATATCAAATGGAGTCCAAACGGGATAAAAACGGACGGAGCTTATTTTTGGAATATTTGGAAAATCTGGGAGAAAGATCAACGCGAAACGGTGTCTGAGGTGGCCATGAGGCAGGGGCCCGCGCCCGTACAAGGAGGGAGCGCCCCCACCCTCGTGGGCCACCCGTAAGGTGGTTGATGCCCTTCTTCAGCCGCAAGAAAGCTAATTTTTGGAAAAAAATCACGGCGAAGGTTTCAGTCCAATCGGAGTTACGGATCTCCATATATACCCAAAACGGTGAAAAGGCAGCAGAACAGAACGCAGAAATAGAGAGAGACAGAGAGACAGATCCAATCTCGGAGGGGCTCTCACCCCTGCCACGCCATGGAGACCATGGACCAGAGGGGAAACCCTTCTCCCATCTAGGGAGAAGGTCAAGGAAGAAGAAGAAGGAGGGGGCTATCTCCCCCTCGCTTCAGGTGGCGCCGAGACACCGCCGGGGGCCATCATCATCACCGCGATCGACACCAACACATCCGCCATCTTCACCAACATCTCCATCACCTTCCCCCCTCTATCTACAGCGGTCCACTCTCCCGCAACCCGTTGTACGCTCTACTTGAACATGGTGCTTTACGCTTCATATTATTATCCAATGATGTGTTTCCATCCTATGATGTCTGAGTAGATTTTCTTTGTCCTATCGGTGGTTGATGAATTGCTATGATTGATTTAATTTGCTTGTGGTTATGTTGTTGTCCTTTGGTGCCCATCATATGAGCGCGCGCGTGGATCACACCTTAGGGTTAGTTCTATGTTGATAGGACTATTTATTGGAGGGCAAGAGTGTAAGCTTCAACCTAGCATAGAAATTGATGCATACGGGATTGAAGGGGGACCAATATATCTTAATGCTATGGTTGGGCTTTACCTTAATGAACGTTAGTAGTTGCGGACGCTTGCTAATAGTTCCAATCATAAGTGCATAGAATTCCAAGTAAGGGATGACATGCTAGAAGTGGCCTCTCCCGCATAAAACTTGTTATCGGTCTAGTAAAGTAGTCAATTGCTCAAGGGACAATTTCGCAACTGCTACCACCACTTTTCCACACTCTCTATATTTACTTTATTGCTTCTTTACTTACAACAGCCCCTAGCTTTTATTTACACTCTCTTTATTTTCTTGCAAACCTATCCAACAATACCTACAAAGTACTTCTATTTTCATACTTGTTCTAGGTAAAGCGAACGTCAAGCGTGCATAGAGTTGTATCGGTGGTCAGAACTTTAGGGAATATTTGTTCTACCTTTAGCTCCTCATTGGGTTCGGCACTCTTACTTATCGAAAACTATTGCGATCCCCTATACTTGTGGGTTATCAGGCGTTGGCGGCGCTCTGCTTCTCCTTCTCAGAAGCCGCGACGGCCTGTCCCAGCTCCGCGCGAAAAGCCAAGTCGGAGTGGAGCCAGCCTAAGGCTAGCTCCAGGCGCCCGGCCACAAGACGTCGGTCCGCGCTCAAGAGATCCGTCTGCAGCTGGGTCATCTCCGAAAGAGCATGTTCCAGAGCAACAACAGTAGAAGAACCTGGGAGTGGAGGTGCAGCAGCGGGAGGAGGCGACATCATCACCAGGGCCTGGGGGATCACGGTTTCCGGAGCAGCTGGGACCTCGTCAGCCGCACCACGCGCTGGCACCTCCGGAGCCAGCGGGACCCTGGGGCTGACTCCACGCGGCGATGCTCCTCTTGGCCTCGCGAGGATGACCGGGCTGGGGAGATGCGGGCGCTGCTGCCCCCTTTCTCCGCGGGGGGAGGCACGGCCGTTGCGTCTTCCTTCCTCTTCTTCGCCAAAGATGTCAGCCTGATCAACCAAGGGCGAGTATCAGGAAATGACGAGTACAAACAAGGACAAGGTGAAGCTTAGGACACTTACTGATCCACCGCAATATACTTCTGCTTGGGGAGCTTGAAGCCTGACAGCTTCGGGACCTAAGGAGCAGGCGTTCGGGCTCCAGCGGCGCTAGGCGGTGCGGAGGCAGAATCGGATCCAGCCCAGGAGGTGTTGGGGAGGAGGCGGCACCACGAGGCACCAGCAACGACCTGCCCCTCATCGGGACGAGGGGTTGCTCCCTCTCCCCTAGGGAGGCGTCGGCCTCGGCATCATCAGCACAGAGAATCTCGGCCTTGCTTAGAGGGGAAGTCTCCCCCACCTCTTCCAGAGTCTTCTCCGAGTCCACCTCCTCTTCCCCCTCTCCGCGGGACTCGCCAGAAGACACCTCCACCGGCTTCTGTGCCGTAGGAGCTCCCGGAAGCGCCGGCGGCACCATCCCATGCGCATCAAAAGTCGGCCTGGAGGCGACAAATTCCTCCCGGTCCCTGCGTTGGAACAAGGGAATGAAGGTGCTAGGTGGGTACTCCTGGTTGTCCCTGACTATGAGGCGCAGGACGGCGTCCAATTCATCGCCAGGCAGGTCCCTCGGCCTCAGGCGGATCTTGTTTCCCTCTTCTTCAAGCTCCCACAGGGGGCGCGCGCGCACCTGGAGTGGGGCAACCCGCAGCATCAAGAACTCCCTCAAGAGCATCGCCCCCGTGACTTTGGCCGCCCTCGTGTTGCCCGGCTTCAAGTCGGTCATCATCTGCCCCAACACTGACGATGCCAGCTCATCGACAAGCTCCGCCTTGGGCCACCCCTCGTTGGAAGGGGGCGCCGCCGTTGGCAACACCAGGCACGGGTCGGCGTGCTTGGCGTCCATCATGACCCATTTGGATCGAATGTTGTCGGCCCTCTTCCCGGTACTCGAGATCGAGTTGTCCTTGCTGCATGCGATGAAATTAGCGCATCCGGAGATGTGCGTCTCGCTGACACGGAGGAAGAAGAAATGGCGCAGGAGCGCCACAGACGACATCACGCCTAGGTACGCCTCACAGTAGTAGGCGAAGATGGACAGGAGGAGGACATAGTTGGGATGGAGATGCAACGCCTGCAGACCGTAGTGGTCGAGGACCTCATAAAAGAAATTGGAGAAAGGGGGGACCAACCCGACGGCGACGCTGCTCGAGAAGAAAGGGAAGAAGGTGCTCCCCTCAGGCTCCGGCTCGTCGGAGGCGAGCCGGAGCTCCGTCTTCCCCCACTTATTGCTCTCCCCCGCCGTCAGTAGAGACACGGAGGCGAGGCTCTTCTCTGTGACGGTGGGCGCTTCAAGAGCGGGCTCGTACCAAGCCGGTGCCGAGGAAGTCTTGACCTTGCGCGGCACCATGGGCGGCAGATGCGGAGCAAGGCTGGAGCAGATCTGGGAGTAGCGGCGGTAAGGAGCGAGAAAGGGGATCTGGGGCGAGGCGATGAAGAAGCAATGAAGGCAAGAACTGCCTGCGCCAGCCTTTTGCCAGGACAAGCAGTTGTCAAGGCAGCATGGGGAAGCGGAAACGCCCACGTCCAATCAAATGCCATGCGTCAATCGAGGCCGCAGGCTTTTGGGGCCCGCGGTGCTCCGAACTTGACCCTTGGCTTCGCCGTGAAGCCAAGCCCGAGCGCACCTTGGGCCCGGGGGCTACTGTCAGCATTCTGGGAACAGGGGTCCCCAGACTTGCCTGCATGCGGCCAACAGTGTGCCTAAGCCTGAAGGCCGTACGTCCCATCTTCATCAACAAGGCATCCAACACCCTCGCGAGGGTACAAGCCTCGCGAGGCAGACAATGCAAGACCTCCTCTGGAGTGGCCTAGCCAGGTAGGATCACGAGGAGCAGAGATATCAAGGCGGGGCAAACCTCACGAGGCTCTTGTGACGTGAGCCATGACGAAGGACACCAGGCAGCGCCAGCGCGCGCAACG
This sequence comes from Aegilops bicornis, assembly GCA_021605145.1. Taxonomy (NCBI): domain Eukaryota; kingdom Viridiplantae; phylum Streptophyta; class Magnoliopsida; order Poales; family Poaceae; genus Aegilops; species Aegilops bicornis. Next base: position 287,131,676 of record CM038671.1, read on the forward strand.
TTCTTATTTCCTCTTTGGTGCTAAGGAGGCCAGCGCAGGCGAAGAGTACCGAGGCATCAAGCAAAGGTTGCTATATTGGTGCAACGAGACCAAGACTAGGAGGACGGCAAGACGGAGGTCATCGTGGAGCCCAGGACGGCGTCACCACCAGAGCTTTTCATAGGCGAAGACCGCTTTTGTCCGGATAGCTTGTACTGGATGTCCCCCTTCAAATTTGCCCGCCGTTGTTGGCTCCCTTCCCGCTCGATATTTGGGAAGAGGACCAGGGCCTATATAAGTAGAGCTAGCCACCATAGTAGAGGCATCTCATCTTAGCTTGACCCAACCCGATCGAGAGCCTACCCTAGCAACAAGAACACCTCAACCTTAGGAGGCTGTTCTTCCCTTGTACTGTTCATCATCAGCCCCAGAGGCAATCCACACCAGCACACTGGAGTAGGGTATTACACCACAATGGTGGCCCGAACCAGTATAAACCTCGTGTCTTTATGTGTTGCGAGTTCGTCGAGTTCGTCCGCGAGATATTAGCGAGCTAGGGCGTAGATCGGTAGGAGGGAAAGACTTCACACCCACCCTAGTGTTCGAACCTTAAGGGTTTGCCGGAACCCCACATCCGACAGATGATGTATTGAACCTTGAATCATTCTTCAAAGACATGAAGGCAATCAATGATATGTTTTCTATGACATACAAGTAGACAAGGACAAGTCAATTAAAAACATTTTCTGGTCCAATGCAAGCTGCCGAGGAGCGTACCAATACTTTGGCGATTGCATAACATTCGACACAACTTACAAGACCAACCGATTTCATATGCCTCTGGGAGTGTTTGTTGGAACAAACCATCACTTGCAGTCAACAATATGTGTTGCTGCCCTAATCAGAGACGAAGATGCAAAGTCATTCAAGTGGCTATTCGATACATTTGTACGGTGCATGAACAACAAGCACCCAACTTGCATTCTAATAAGTGAGTTCAAACATAAACTCTACAAGTTTCATCATATTTTCAGTCTATTGGTCTGTATTGGGTATATTTGGTTTTATCTGAATATAATGTAAAGCAAGCAGTTCAACCATCATAGCGTAAAAGTCAAACAAACAGTACAAGAATGCAAAATTATATGTCACATGTTTAGAAAAAAAAATTAGTTATGAATGTGAAGTTCAAATACAGGAATCATAGAAGTTCAAGGACAAAGCTGTAAGAAAAATATATGTAACATGTTCAGAAAAATATAGTTATTTATGTGAAGTTCAAGCAATGGTAACACAGAAGTTCAACAACACTGCTCTAAGGAAATTTTGTGTGTGACACTACTAGGTAGTCCTACTGCTACCTGTGAAGTTCAAGCACTGGTACCACAGAAGTTCAACAACACTGCTATAAGGAAAAATACATGTGACATTTTTAGATAGTCATACTGCTACCTGTGAAGTTCAAGTACTTGTACAACATAAGTTCACCATCAGTGCAAAAAGAAGCAAGTTTCATTTTTTTAATTCATGCAGAACAGTGCCCGTCGATGGTGAAAGCCATACCACAATCGTTCCCAAACACCGTCCACAACCTATGCCGTTGGCACATCCTGAAGTAGTACAAGGGATACCTCGCGTTGCTGTACAAGAAGTATAAAACATTCAAAGAGGAGTTCACAGCTATATTAAACTGGCTGCTGATGCCAACGGAGTTTGAAACTGCCTGGGCTCAACTCGTGCACAAGTACAACCTGGAGAATGACCAGATGATGATCCAACAGTGGAGTGATCGGAAAATGTGGATTTCAGCATATTACAAGAACATTTTCTATGCTAGAATGACTTCCACACAACGAAGCGAGAGCACGAACCACGTGCTCAAGAGAGGGTTTGTCGGATGTGGGGTTCCGGCAAACCCTTAAGGTTCAAACTCTGGGGTGTGCGTGAAGTCTTTCCCTCCTACCCACGCTATAGCTCACTAAGATCTCGTGGACGAACTCGACGAACTCGCAACACAGAAAGACACAAGATTTATACTGGTTCGGTCCATCGTTGTGGTGTAATACCCTACACCAGTGTGGTGGTGGATTGCCTCTTGGGATGATGATGAACAGTACAAGGTGAAGAACAGCCTCCTGAGGTTGAGGCGTTCTTGTGCTTGTCGAACTTGTATGGGTGAGGACTCGATGAACTGCTCCCTCCCCCTACTGTGGTGGCTAGCTCTACTTATATAGGCCCTGGTCCTCTCCCCAAATATTGAGCGGGAAGGGAGCCAACAACGGCGGGCAAATTTGAAGGGGGACAGCTAGTACAAGCTATCCTGACAAAAGTGGTATTCGCCTGCAAAAGGCTCTGGTGGTTACGCCGTCTTGGGATCCACGATGACCTCCGTCCTGCCGTCCTTCTGGTCTTGGTCTCGTTGCACCGATATGGCAACCTTTGCCTGATGCCTCGGTACTCCTTGCCTGCTCTTGCCTCCTTAGCACTAAAGAGGAAACAAGGACGCTACGCGCGCTGGCGCCCTCCTAGCGCCGATCGTCATGGCTCACGTCATGAGAGCCTCGTGAGGTTTGCCCCTCCTTGATATCTCCGCTCCTCGTGAGCCTGCCTGGCTAGGCCACTCCTGAGGAGGTCTTGCATCGTCCACCTCGCGAGGCTTGGCCCCTCGCGAGGGTCTTGGTTGCCTTGTTGATGAAGATGGGCCGTACGGCCTGCTGACTTAGCCACGATGTGGGCCGCAGGGAGGCAAGTCTGGGGACCCCCGTTCCCAGAACACCGACAGTAGCCCCCGGGCCCAAGGTGCGCTCGGGCTTGGCTTCGCGGCGAAGCCAAGGGTCATGTACGGAGTGCCGCGGGTCCCCAAAGCCTGCGGCCTCGGGTGACGCGTGGCGGTTGATTGGACGTGGGCGTCTCCGCTTCCCCACGCTGCCTCGGCAACTACACGACTTGACAAGTCCCTGCGACATGCAAGGAAAACCATCATTACCTGTGATCGTGGGAGGCGCCAGTTGGCCTTCTTTTCCTATAAATGGGGAGGGGGCGGAGCCCCCACCGCCCATTGTCGGTGTCAAAACCGGCGGATATTGGGTCGGGGGTCCCGAACTATGCATCTAAGGCGGATGGTAACAGGAGGCGGGGGACACGATGTTTACCCAGGTTCGGGCCCTCTCGATGGAGGTAATACCCTACTTCCTGCTTGATTGATCTTGATGATATGAGTATTATAAGAGTTGATCTACCACGAGATCGTAGAGGCTAAAACCCTAGAAGCTAGCCTATGGTATGATTGTTGTTGTCCTGCGGACTAAACCCTCCGGTTTATATAGACACCGGAGGGGGATAGGTTTACACAGAGTCAGTTACAAGGGAGGAGATCTACATATCCATATCGCCAAGCTTGCCTTCCACGCCAAGGAGAGTCCCATCCGGACACGGGAGGAAGTCTTCAATCTTGTATCTTCTTAGTCCAACAGTCCGGCTAAAGTATATAGTCCGGCTGTCCGAGTACCCCCCTAATCCAGGACTCCCTCAGTAGCCCCCGAACCAGGCTTCAATAGCGATGAGTCCGGCATGCAGATTGTCTTCGGCATTGCAAGGCGGGTTCTTCTCCAAATTCTGAATACTTGTTTGAGTAGTGTCCGGCTTCCCATAAATGTTGCCCTCCTTGGCTTCCGCGCCTAATAATGGATATTCTCCACGCGTCGAGCGAATGCGAGAAGTCGGGGCATTTTTACAATTGCCACCCTAGCCATGTGGGTAAATCGTCTATTAAAGAGACGGGGATTCTCAGGTCCAGATCACATCATCCTCCACAGCGAGTATCCATCAGAGCGCGCTCGGAAAAATCCATTCCAACATGGCCGGTCGTCGCAGCTCCTCCTCTCGCTCCCGTAGCCCTAAGCCCGGCAATTGTAAGAAGTGTTCCGTCCCTCACAGCCAATTAGTAGAGTTACAGACCCAGGGGTTTCTCCCTCCAGCGTATATGGTCCCTGTTCGAGCCGGGCTCGCCACATATAACGGAGGGAAGCAAGCGGAGATCTTTCCCAGCCCATCCATGGGGGAGCGGGTATGCCTCATCCCTTACTTATTAAGAGGGCTTGGATTTCCAATTCATCAGTTCCTCCGCGGGCTCCTGGAGTTCTATGGCCTCCAGCTGCATAATTTCACTCCCGCCTTCATATTACACATTGCTGGCTATGTCGCCCTTTGCGAGCTGTTTCTGGGCTGCGAAGCTCATTTCGAGCTATGGAAGAGGTTATTCTGCCTCGTACCCCGTACACAGGAGGGGTCACTGTACCAAGTGGGCGGAGCCGAAATATGGCGCATCGCCGGGACCGGATACCTGTCCGGTACTCTGAAGAAGACATCCGAGGACTGGCCTTCGGAGTGGTTTTATATGGAGGACGTCCCCCTTCCGGACCCTATTCGGATGGGCCTCCCTGAGTTCGACAACGCTCCCCTGAAGAAACGCCGCAGCTGGCGCCCTCGGAGCCCTCAGGAGGAAGATAACAGAGAAGTCCTTTACCTGATGGGTCGGATAAAAATGTTGGCTCAATCAGGATTGACAATAATCAAAGTTATGTCAATATGTATAATGCGGGGGGTATAGCCACTTCAATATCGAGGGCACCCCATGTGGCACTTTAACAGGGAAGATGATGCCACCCGCTGCGGGCGTAAGGGACCGGACTCAGTTGCTGCTCTAGCAAAAATTCTGTCCGATTTGTACAAGGGAGAGGAAGAGGAGTTCATCGGCATTAAGCCACGGGATGGATTCTCCATGTACAACCCTCCAAGCTGGGTGAGCTGTCACTTTTTACTCCCAGCCTTCCCGCATTCTTCGTCATAAGTACTTACCTAGTCGTTTCATGGCAGGAACTGCGAAAAGCTATAAGGGAGGTCAACAGCCCGCCTCCACAACCGGAGGACCCTGACCGGGCCCTCGATCCCGGACTCGAAGAGGATCCGGACATATTTGTGGAGCTGATCGACAGGACATTCTATCAATTGAGCCACGATGATGCCATGGTGGCCATCATAGCCGACTTTCCTGGGCTACTCCCTGCATCGCATGTAAGTCAAACCGGAGTCCCAACTTCCGAGAAGGATTCCCTTTTATGCACTTCACATATGGTGTCTTACGGGGAAGGCCCTCGGGACGCCATGCCGAACCCGCAGTGACTGGCCAACAAGGGGCACTGAAGCCGGGTAGGATAAAAAGGAAGGCGGTCAGGACTGAGACCCTGGGCAGAGGTATGATACAGAACCTAGCTCCGTGGTTGTCGTCTTTTAAAGTATAATAACGTCCACATTTCCTAGTAGGAAATACGCTCGCCGGACTATATCCGGGGAGGTTGCCGATCACGCCTCCACCAGTCGGGCTCCAGGGCCGGACATAGAGGTGGAAGCTAACACGAGGCGAGCGCCGAATGCTCCTCCTATAGAGGATGCTGATAGACTATCCGCTACAAATTCCAAAGTGGAGAGCGTCATGAATCACAGGCGTCGCCGGGCCGTACTCCGTGACGCTTGTTTCTCCTAGGAGGCATTTGATGCCTTCAACTCAGGAGACGCGTACATCGGTGCTGCTCAAAATGGTCTTGCCAGAGCCACAGACCAGTATGTAAAGGATATACGGGTAAGAAAATCTGATGATTATATATATCATTGTAGCCCCTGAGACTTGAAACAGTTGACACAACTGATTTAAGGATCATTATGTGTCCAGGTTCTTACAGAGAAGAATACCCAATTGTCTCAAGAGCTGGAAGAGTGCAAAGCCCAGCTACGGGCCGCAGTTGGCGCACTGAAGGATTCTGGGAAGGCCCCCTCTGGTAATACCTATTTCCATTGCAAATAATGGCAGGTACCAGATAGTATGTGGCATGGATGCGAATCTAATCAATAGATGCTGCAGATGACTCCGGAGTGATTCCGGAGGCCGTGTCGGGGGATGCGCAACGTGCTAATCGTCAGCTAAATGCTGGCAAGACCATGCTTACGCGGGGTTAGGCAGGAGAAAAACGATCTCCAAGACGCCAATATCGAGCTGGGCGTGGAACTGAAGGATGTTCGGGCCCAGCTTGCTGAATCCGTAAAGGAGAATAAGAGGCTTCGACGCGGCATTTTCAGTAAGTGCTTGAACGAACTTTTAAAGAGTTCGGCAAAGAAATCGGCTAACAGATTTATATCTGCAGATATACTGACGGGTCGTCCTGAGGAGGAGATGCATGGGCCCGCGGGTGATCTTCTGCCAGAGCTCTCACTACTGCACGAACAAGTTCGGCAGGTGATGCAGGGCAATGCCCAAGCCTTGTGGCCATCTGTCTCCCTGCCACCGGGCATGGGGGAGCTTGTAGAGAAGCTCAAGGGAGCGCGGCGGCGCTTCCGATTATGGAAGATATCAGCCTGCCGACAAGGTGCGAGGGAAGCCTGGGCCATGGTGAAGACGTGGTATACCAAGGCTGACCCTAACCACATGGCCGAGGTCGGAGCCGTGTGGCCTGATGGGAAAGAGATCCCCGTCAGTTTGGTGTATGACCAAGTAGAATTAGCCGCAAAGTATTCCCAACAGGATTGTAGGCTAGACAGCCTGTAGGATGGTATAGAAGAAGAATTTAGTCAGTCTAAGTGACTGTGTACTTCAAATGACATATATTCTCCCTAGCCGGATTGTAAATCATTTTTCATGGCGGACCTTTTCGCTTTGACCTCTGGACCCGATAGTCCAAAGTGTATCCGAATACCCGCTCAGTTATGTAAAAACCGGGGTACGCGTGGAAACCAAGCGTAGGGCTCATAAGTGCTTGAACAGACAAGTACCCAACTAGCTATGTTGTATTACATGGATAGTAAGAAACATCTTCCAGGGAGAATAGTTCCGTTAAGGGTTCCTTTCCCTGGGTGCGCATGCCCTAATGTGCATGTCCGAACTGCGAAATGAGACGCAGGCTATAAACATCTGGGGGCATGTATTAAAATAAATAAAAGTCATCTTTTGTTCACCGACCGAGTATTCCCTTAAGAATACTAGCTTTCGGCTTCACCAAGTCTGAGGTACACATCCGGCTGACCCGGCAGTAACAATCGCAGAGGTGCTCCCCTTATGCCCTTGCCGAATTAACGGAAATGTAGGGCATAAACACAAGAGCCAGGCAACCCAGCTTGGCCAAAACTTAAGTCATATCGATGCATATAATGGCGAAAAAAGGTACATGTGGAAGAATAGTTATATCAAGCTTCTGTATTAGAAGCCCCCAGGTATAATGAGCGCGGTTAGCGCGTCAAGATTGTGTAGTCGAGACACAATTGAGCCTTTTAAGGCCTTGAAGAAAAAGGCAAAAAGAAAGAGATAAAAGACAGATAATGGGTATGTAAAAAATTGACGGAGGTAAGGACACGAACATAGAGTCCGGCACTAGGCGTAGAACCTTCGGAGTCTGGCTGCATTCCATGGGTTTGGCTCGAGTCGATTATCCGATGCATCCGGCAGACGGTTGTCACATCCCAGTTAGACCTTGCATTAGTGTGTGCATCATGTTTAAATTTCATTTGAATTTGAAATGGGGAAGACAGGAAACCCCCAGAACCTCTTTTAATTCAACTAGGGTTTACTAAAAATTATTTCAATGAACCTGAAATGCCCTTCAAAATGTTCATCATCTTTGCTTTGGTTCGCAGCCTCGCCAAAAGTGGTGCACCATTTTCTAGGTCATCCAAAGGTCTTTGAATTAACTCATAAGTATTTGAGTTTGAGCATTTCAAATTATATAAAATACTTCAAATGCCCAAATATTGCCAAACTAAAATGTTTCATGTTGGAAATATTCCAACAATGGACCAGAGCAGTTTGGTGATTTTTGAAACTGTTTTGGTATTTTTAAAACTCCACAAAGTTACAGAAAAATAGAAAAGAAAACAGGAAGAAAACCTTACTGGCGCCTACTAACTGCCCACTGGCTGCCCAAGGCCAAAGAAGCTGCTTGGCTCGGCCAGCGAGTAGCCAGTGCTCGGCGACGAGCACCGCATGGGTGCCACACACTGGTCGCCGCCGCCGCTCCCCTCCTCCACTGTCGACGCGGATCGCTCCCCTCTCTCCCCGAACCCCTCGGACACCTCCGCCTCCTCGGCTTCTCTCACGCTCCCCGCCATGGACGACGCCACCGCCGCCGCACCATCGCCGTAGACGTGCTCCCCGCCGTCCGTGCTCCTCCTCACCGTGTCCAGGAGCTCCGCCGCCCCCAACTACGTCGAGCTAGCTGAGCCCCGCGTGCTCGAGTAGCCCGAGCCGACCGCACCGACTTCGCCCGAGTCCACCGTCGCCGGAGATCCCCTTCAACGCCCTCGTCGCTCCGGCCCGTCCCCGACCGCAACGAGAGTTTCTCCGAGCTGCCCGTGAGCCCATCTATCTCCCCTTTCCTTCCTCCCTCGCTCTCGAAATGTGTAGCGACCGAACGAAGATCAACCGCACCCGCCGCCCGCGAGCTCGTCACGACGTTCTCCGGTCTCCCTCCGGCCACCTCTTGGTGTCCATCTCACTCACCGCACGCCATGGTGTCTATCCATGCACTCCCAGCACCTCACCGACCGCTCTAGCCCCCAGTTCGCCTTCGGCCGAACTCCGGCGGCCGCCTAGGTCGTCACCGGCGCCGATTCCGGCCGCCCCGACCCCAACCCACTCCACCAAGAGCTGCGGCTCAACCCCAGCTACCCATAGCCACCCTCCGCGGCTCGTTTGGTCGCCGGAATGGCCAAACTCACTTCCGCCGCCGCGGGCTTGTTGGCGGCTAGACGCCGTGCAGCCGACGTGGACTTTGACCACGGTGGGCCTGGTTGACTCGATGAGTCAATGACAGTGGGGCCCACCGCTAACTAAATAGGTTTAGTTTTAATTAAACTTTAACTGAACTAATTACCCTCACACCGTGGACCCACAACAGGTTTGACCTGGGCGTCTCCGTTGACCTGACGTCATCTTTGACGCATGGTCGATTTAATAAATCAATTCTTGGATTTATTCTAATATAGGAAATTCGTAATATAGTTCAAACTTCAAATATTCATAACTTTTAATCCGTAACTCCAAATGCAAAGATCTATATATGAAAAATGATCAGAAAAATCCATTCTATGCATTGGTACAGGTTTCATGCATGATAAAACAAGTTAACCTTGCTGTTTAAGCAGAATAAGATATTACACCTTTAGGACTATTTTAAATGAGCTAGCATTTGAATCTTTGATTCAAATGAGTTCATCCTTTTGTTTCAGCTTGCATTAGGCCAATACACATCCATATTGCCATGTCATAGCATGCATCATATTGTTGCATATTGCCATGTGTGTTTATTTTCGGTATGTCTTTCGTGATAGGTTACGCCTCGAGGATAATCCCGACTATCCGTCTCGAAGGCGATATCCTACCACCACTCCATCAGGCAAGCAACCCATTGATCATTCCGATACAAACCCATGTTCTCGCTTCTGCTCTTGTTTTACTGCATTAAGACAACGCGATTCAAACTGTTGTGTGCTGCGGTAGTTGAACCCACTTCCTTTGCATGACCTGTCATTGCCACAATAACTAGATGAAACCCACTAGTATGTGTAGGAGTTGATTGAGCCATGTTTGTGTTTCCTACCATACTATGCTTGCTATGCTTAGAGTTGTGTCGTCCGGCTCATCGGGATGATGAACTGGAGTGAAAGGTTGTGTCGGGTTCGAGAGTGGAAGTGTTGAACACGTTTTGGTAAAGGTATCGATGAGAGGACATGTAGGAGTACATGGTGGGTTGTTTCATTGAAGCCGTCCCTAAGAACTAAGATCTGTGTTTGTGATCCATGAAACAGTTACTACCACGCATTGGGATCCTTAATTGACCCTCTCGGCTTCTTAACCACCCTTGTTCTCAGTCCGGGAATTGCAAGTAGTTTCTGGTGTTTGTAGCATGCTGGGGGCCGCACGCAACGCTGACCGTAGGGGTGGGTTGTGTTGCGGTAGGCACCGTGGCCCGGTGTACCGATTCGCCCGTTTGGTGTCTCGGGAACCCTGCACACATCGTTCGGGGCTGTATGGGAAACCTCGGCCGGACACCCTGCGGATGGAACCCGAATAGGCGATAAACCTGGACTTGGGACTTGTGTGTTTAGGTAGGCTATGGCCGACACCCACGTTGGGCTTCCGCTTGATGGTTGCCGAGTACATGTCGTGTAAACGGCGGTAAGTGGTGAGAGCGGGTGTGAAGAAGTACAACCCTGCAGGGTTAATATGATCTATTCGAATAGCCGTGTCCACGGAGAAGGACTTCTGGGTTACCTATATCAGTTCATAGACAAGTAAATGGATACTATTAAAAGCCTCAAGATAAGTGTGAGTACCGCGGATGGCCCTCTCGTGGGATGACGAGAGAGGATCCACGGTGGAGTATTGTGATGGTGATTAGTGGACTCGTGTGCGACAAATGCTTTTCAAGTGGTGTCACGTAGGATAGCTTAGCCAAGAGTCAAAGCTGGCTTGCTGCAAATAACTCCACCACCTTCTTGAGAATGTGCATGTATGATAGGATTACGTGGTAAGACTTGCCGAGTACCTCCGTACTCATGTTTGCTTAATTAATGTTTTCGCACGACAACACTGCCCCTTCCGATGGGTTCTATGTAGACCTTGACATCGACGAGTGAACTAGCCACCCGGTGGTGATCCAAGGCTTGTGAAGGGCCTTTGTAGATAGAAAGGCTTCAACAAGCTTTCTTTCTTTTTAAAGATTGTACTCAGACTAGTTTGCTTCCGCATGTGCTTGTATGTTGTATGACTTGAGTGTTGGGTCATGCGACCCCTACCTGTATGGATATGTTATGTATGGCTCCTCGGAGACTTCTAAATAAAGTACTTTGAGTTGTAGAGTTTTGTTGTGATGCCTTGTTGTATTTACTCATATCGGGCATATTGCGTGTATGATTGAAATGCTTGGTATGAGTGGGATCCGACAAACTAGTTGTTTATCCTTGGCAGCCTCTCATATGGGGAAATGTAGTCTCGTGCTTCCGCGATAGTAGTCCGCTACAGCCCGGTTCACCGAGTCCTGCTAGCCCAGCACTACCGCTTGGACACTTGACTGGCGGCATGTGTTTCACTTCGTTCCTATGTCCTGTTCCTTCGGGAAATGTCGCGTGGTGTTATTCGAGTCCTGCCTAGCCTGCTACAGCCCGGTTCACCGGAGTCCTGTTAGCCCAGTGCTCCAGCCCGAATCTATACGTTGATGACCGACATGCTCGATGTGATTCATGTATGCCTGTCCCCATAGGTTAGCGCCACTTTGGGTTCACGACTAGCCATGTCGGCCCGGGTTCTTTATCATATGGATGCTAGCGACATCACTGTCATATACGTGAGCCAAAAGACGCAAACGGTCCCGGGCCATGGTAAGGCGACACCCGTGGGAATACCGTGCGTGAGGCCGCAAAGTGATATGAGGTGTTACCGGCTAGGTCGATGTGATTTGGAATCGGGGTCCTGACAGCGTTGGTATCAGAGCAGGGCTGACTGTAGGTTCGCTAAGCCAAACTGGTCGATGTTGAGTCTAGAAATGCTTTAGTTATATGTAGGGGAATTGATTGTGGGAGGGAACGTAAGGCTCTTTTTACTCCTTTACCTTATGCCCTCTGATCCGAGTCATCCTCTTCTCATTCTACGTGGGTATAGGACTAGGCTCTCTTCTCTCTATCAGGTTCACGTGTTACTAATCCGTAGTAACTTATAGGATTGTTGGTTACATCCTCAGCTCAGTTTCTATTATTTTGGTATGCTACCAGTTGAACCAGAACCTTGATATGATGTTGTTGTGTGGCTTTGCAATCTGATTATGAATGTCTCAAATCTGTTTTTTGAGCATTTACAGATGTTATGCTGCCCGATTTTTCCTAGAAATTCTAATGTCTTTGCATTGTGGCTGTGCTTTCAGATGGCCACCCGTCCCCAGAACCAAGTGGTTTGTTTGACCCGTTGCATTGATGTGTGTGGTCACACGGCAATGTTGGTTCGGGTGATGGTCGAGACCGGTTACTGATGGTATCCTGAATATACCGTCGGGGAGCAGTTTAGGGATTTTAATCAAAGACAATATCTATGCACGGTCAGGATTTATCCATCTTATCCTGGAGCCCCTGAACCACTCCACTGTTCTTATGGACTTGGGATCACTATTGGGATGTCCGTGCAAGATGCAGCCTATTCAATGATGACTATTATTCGAGCCAGAACTGCCTTGTTGTGCAACACCGATTTCCGCTATATGCCAGGATCCCTCCCTGGGGCGCATGGTTACCTTCAGGGTATGTACAGCGATGCATCCCACGAGAACTCACTTCTTCGCACCACCACGGAGATGCTGGAAGACAAGGACCGTGAAAACCGGGCCTTGCGTATGGAGCTCTTTAATGCCCGTGCTGATCACTGGGCTACTCTGACTCGGTTTGCACTGCCGTGCAAGCCGGATACATGGACATGAGGGACTTGTACCCAGTGCAGGCTGGTCTGCCAGACTTTATGGAGTGGCGTGAGGTAGGAGGCATCACTCCTCCTCGTGGACCTCGCCTGCCGCCGTTTGTTGGACCACGTCCACATCCGAGCCCCTTTGGTCCGCAAGCTCCACAGGATCGTCTGTTTCCGGATGATCATGTTCCACTTCCAGGCTTGGGTGGTGACTTCTATGAGGACTACTACGAAGCTGTCTGAGTAGTAGTAGTATCCCTAGTATTGTAATAGTTGTATTTCCGCCGTCCTGCGTGACTTGTGGAATATGACTTAGTGTGTATCATTCCGGAAGTGAAGAAAAATAATGTATAGGAGTTGGAATGCTTCCGATGAGATATAACGCCTTTCCTGACAGTTGTACTCCGTTGGGCTTGTACTAGACTATGAATGGTGTGTATGACCGTTGGTATATATATGGCAGTTTTATATTACCTTGTCATACTGATGAACATCTCTGCATTCCGTGTTATCCATTACAATCCGCACTTTCTTGCTAAATTCTGCCATCCTCGTTTAAACCATTGTTTTGTTTCCTAGGATGGTCAACACCATAACAATCCTGCCGCTCGGCAGGCGAGAAGCCAGCAGCTGGAAATGCAAATCTGCCTCAACCGCCATCTTTGGCCGAGGTTATGCTTTGGAAGCGAGCATAATAAGCGTGAGACCAATCGCCATCGGAGCGGATTGAGCAAAACACCGCACGCCAGCCAAGAAATGATTCGGTGTCACTCAATGACTTCGTCAAGCTGTATCCACCGAAGTTCAAATATTCCGTTGAGCCTCTCGACGCGGATGATTATTTCGCAGCATCAACCACAAGCTGCATTCTGCTAACGTGGCTGAAGCTGATAAGGTTACTTTTGCTGCCTATCACCTCGAAGGCCCTGCTAGCCTTTGGTGGGAGAATTATGAGGCTATGCGTCCGGTTGGACAAATTACTACTTGGGCTGAATTTAGTGCCGCTTTCCGTGAGCATCACATCCCAGAAGGCCTCATGGATCGTAAAAGGGAGGAATTCTGCAATTTCACCCAAGGTAGGCTGACAGTGGATACTTACAGCCGTGAGTTTGGGAAATTAGCACGTTATGCTCCCGAAGAAGTTTCTACCGATGCCAAGAAGCAGGCAAGGTTCCGCAAGGGACTTAGCCCCGAGCTTCGTCGTGATCTCCGTCTGCATGAGTGCACCTCCTTTCCGAAGTTAGTCAATAAGGCTATCAGTGCCGAAACTGGGCAGTCTGATTTTGAAGCTTCACGCAAGCATATCTGTGACTCTGGATCTTCATCCGGCTCTGGATCTCAGAAGCGTCGGGTTTGGATTCCAAATACTGCTCTGCCACCCAGGTTCACCCCGAGGCCATCCTTTGAGGCGCCTCGCCCCAACCAGCACTACGCTTCGCCCAAGACTTATGGAGGCCCCGCTGCTAATGTTGCTCCACGTCCCAATATGATAACTTGCTTCAAATGTGGAGAGACGGGCCACTACATCCGTGAGTGTCCCCAGAACAACCCCAGTCAGATCGGAAAGTCTGTTGGCCATGGTAAGCCAGCAGGAAAGGTGCTCCATGCTAAACCAGCTGCCACTGCTCGTGGCCACGTCAACTATGTTTCAGCTGAGGAAACCTATGAGGATCCCAACGTCGTTCTCGGTACGCTCCTTGTTAATTGTCATCTGGCAACTGTTCTTTTTGATACTGGAGCATCTCATTCATTTATTTCTGAGAGCTATGCTCGATTGCACAACACCACATTCTGTGACATGCACACCTCCATGGAAATTCAGACCCCTGGTTCTAGATGGAAAACCTCTAGAATAAGTCATGGGAATGAAATTCTTGTCGACAGGTTAGTCTTTCTTGCTTCTCTAATAGCTCTCAAGTCCTCGGACATAAACATCATCTTGGGTATGGACTGGATGTCAGCCCATTATGCTAAGATTGATTGCTCTACTAGAACTGTTCAACTTACTCATCCTTCGGGCAAGATAGTTAATGTTTTAACCCGAGTGTCCAAGCGCCAGCTTTACTCCCTAAATGCCAATCCCCTTCCAGACCTCGAAGATATTCCGGTAGTCTGTGATTTTCCGGATGTCTTTCAGAAGAACTGCCAGTGTTCCACGGCGACAGGATGTCGAGTTCGTGATAGATCTTGTTCCCGAAACCGTCCCAATTTCTAGAAGACCTTATAAGATGGCACCCCTAGAACTAGCCGAACTTAAGAAGCAACTCGATGAGTCCTTGCAAAAGGGTTTCATCCGTCCTAGTTCATCTCCATGGGCTTGCCCCGTCCTCTTCGTCAAGAAGAAGGATGGTACGGATCTGATGGTTGTGTATTAACGACACATCAATTTGGTCACTATCAAGAACAAGTATCCGCTCCCCAGGATCAACGATCTGTATGATCAGCTCGCTGGATCCTCAGTCTTTTCCAAGATGGATTTGAGTTTGGGCTACCATCAAATCAAAATCAAGAACGGGGACATTCCTAAATCGGCCTTTGTTACTCGTTATGGCCAATACGTGTACAACGTCATGTCCTTCGGATTAACCAATGCTCCAAAGCCACCTTCTCTCGGTTAATGAACTCAATCTTCATGGAGTATTTGGATAAATTAAATCGTGGTATACCTTGATGATATACTCATCTACTCCAAGAATGAGGAAGAACATGCCGAACATCTAAGGCTAGTGTTGATGAAACTTCGAGAGCACCGCCTTTATGCCAAGTTCTCTAAGTGTGAATTCGTTACCGTAAGTGACCTACCTAGGCCATGTAATCTCCGCAAGGGCATTCTGCTGTCAATCCCGAAGCGAAGTTCAAGCCGTCCTTGATCGACTCCACCGAATCGGTCAAGCAAGTTCGAGTTTCCTCGGTTTAGCGAGCTATTGCCGCCCGCTTCGAGAATTTCTCTAAAGTTGCTAAACCTCTAACCGAACTCCTCAAGAAAGATAAGAAGTTCGAATGGACACCACAGGCGAATTCAGCTTTCAGAACTGAAAAGACGCTCGACATCTGCTCCCGTACTTGTTCCACCAGATTTTTCTAAGGACTTTATTATCTATTGCGGCGCCTCGCGACAAGGACTAGGTTGCATACTCATGCAAGATCGTCATGTGATTGCCTACGCTTCTCGACAGATTCGTCCACATGAGGATAATTATCCCACACACGATCTAGAGCTTGCAGCGATGGTTCATGCACTCAAAACCTGGCGACATTACCTTCTTGGTAATCGCTAAGAAATTTACACCGATCACCAAAGTCTGAAATATATCTTCACCCAACCGGATTTGAATCTCGTGCAAAGACGTTGGGTCGAGTTGATTACAGATTACGACTTAGGAATATCTTACACCCTGTGCAAAGCCAATGTCATGGCTGACGACTAAGTCTCAAATCTTATTGTAACAATCTGATGTTACAACAAAGTCAACCATTTCTCCACGAGGAATTTCGTAAGCTTAATCTTCACATTGTTCCTCGAGGATTCCTTTCCACCCTGGTGGCGAAACCTAACTCATTTAATCGAATCATAGCTGCTCAGCGGTATGATAGAGGAATATCTCGGATCAAGGAGAACATTGCTAGCGGAGCTGCTAAGTGTTTCTCCATAGATGAACGAGGTGTTGTCTTCTTTGAGAACCGCTTGGTAGTTCCCAAGAAACAACAGCTACGGCAACTGATCCTTAAGGAAGCTCATGACTCTCCTCTCACCATTCATCCCGGTAGTACTAAAATGTATCAAGACCTACGCCAGAGGTTTTGGTGGACTAGGATGAAGAGAGAAATCGCTCAATTCATTGCTAATTGCGACGTCTGCCGTCGAGTTAAAGCATAGCATCAACGGCCTGCTGGCACCCTTCAACCTTTGGCAATTCCTGAATGGAAATGGGACAAAATCGGTATGGACTTCATTACCGGGTTTCCCAGGACCAAGAGAGGGAATAATGCTATCTTCGTTGTCGTCGATCATCTTTCCTAAGTAGCCCACTTCCTACCCGTTCGTGAGAGTATAACCGCTAGCCAGCTAGCTGATTTGTACATCTCTCGAATAGTGTCTCTTCATGGTGTTCCATTGGAGATTAACTCGCACCGTGGAAGTCTCTTCACCTCTCGATTTTGGGAAAGCTTTCAAAATGCTATGGGAACTTCGTCTCTCTTTAGCACCGCATTCCATCCTCAATCAAGTGGTCAAGTAGAACGAGTCAATCAAATTCTAGAGGATATGCTTCGAGCTTACATCATCTCTTTCGGCATGAATTGGGAGAAATGCCTTCCATTCGCCGAAGTTCGCTTATAACAATAGCTATCAAGCTAGCTTAGGCAAAGCTCCTTTCAAGTTCTTTATGGACGAAAATGTCGGACGCCTCTTAATCGGTCGTAAACCGGGAGAGACAACTCTTTGGCCCGGATATGATTCAGGAAGCAGAAGAGCAGGTTCGCGTTGTTCGTGAGAAATTGAAAACAGCCCAATCTCGTCAAAAGAGTCAATATGACCGCAAGCATAAGCCTATGGCTTATGAAATTGGTGAGAAGGCTTACCTTCGGGTTACTCCCTTGAAGGGAACCCATCGATTCGGTATCAAAGGCAAGTTGGCTCCTCGTTACATTGGACCCTTTCGCATTCTTGCCAAACGAGGAGAAGTTGCCTACCAATTGGAACTACCTCCGCATCTTTCCAGAGTCCATGATGTCTTCCACGTTTCCCAACTCAGGCGTTGCTTCTCGGATCCTATCCGTGGAGTGGACCACGAAACGCTTGATCTCCAAGATAACCTCACCTATCGAGAATATCCCGTTCGTATTCTTGATCAATACGAGCGTACCACTCGACGCCGTAATATCAAGTTTCTAAAGGTTTAATCGTCAAACCATTCCGAGCAAGAAGCAACGTGGGAAAGGGAGGATCGTCTTCGACTTGAGTAACCCACCTTCTTCGCAACAGCTCCTAAATCTCGTGACGAGATTCTTTTGAGTGGGGGTGAGTTGTCACATCCCAGTTAGACCATGCATTAGTGTGTGCATCATGTTTAAATTTCATTTGAATTTGAAATGGGGAAGAAAGGAAACCCCCAGAACCTCTTTTAATTCAACTAGGGTTTACTAAAAATTATTTCAATGAACCTGAAATGCCCTTCAAAATGTTCATCATCTTTGCTTTGGTTCGTAGCCTCGCCAAAAGTGGTGCACCATTTTCTAGGTCATCCAAAGGTCTTTGAATTAAATCATAAGTATTTGAGTTTGAGCATTTCAAATTACATAAAATATTTCAAATGCCCAAATATTGCCAAACTAAAATGTTTCATGTTGGAAATATTCCAACAATGGACCAGGAGCAGTTTGTTGACTTTTGAAACTGTTTTGGTATTTTTAAAAACTCCACAAAGTTACAGAAAAATAGAAAAAGAAAACAGGAAGAAAACCTTACCTGGCGCCTACTAACCGGCCCACCTGCTCGGCCAGGCAGGCAGCCAGGTGCTCGGCGGCGAGCACCGCATGGGTGCCACGCACCTGGTCGCCGCCTCGCCGCTCCCCTCCTCCAGCTGTCGACGCGGATCGCTCCCCCTCTCTCCCCCGAACCCCCCGGACACCTCCGCTCCTCCCGGCTTCTCTCTCAAGGCCTCGCCATGGCCGACGCCACCGCCAAGACCATCGCCCGTGGGCGTGCTCCCCGCCGTCCGTGCTCCTCCTCACCGTGTCAGGAGCTCCGCCCCCAACTACGTCGAGCTAGCTGAGCCCCGCGTGCTCGAGTAGCCTGAGCCGACCGCACCGACTTCGCCCGAGTCCATCATCGCCGGAGATCCCCTTCAACTCCCTCGTCGCTCCGGCCCGTCCCCGACCGCAACGAGAGTTTCTCCGAGCTGCCCGTGAGCCCATCTATCTCCCCTTTCCTTCCTCCCTCGCTCTCGAGCTGTGTAGCGACCGAACGAAGATCAACCGCACCCGCCGCTGAGCTTCGTCACCGACGTGCTCCCGGTCACCCTCCGGCCACCTCTTGGTGTCCATCACACTCACCACGTCGCATAGGGTCTAACCATGCACTCCCCACACCTCACCGACCCCTCTAGCCTCGAGTTCGCCTTCGGCCGAACTCCGGCGGCCGCCTAGGTCGTCGCCGGCGCCGATTCCGGCCGCCCCGACCCCAACCCACCCCACCAAGAGCTGCGGCTCAACCTCAGCCTACCCATAGCCACCCTCCGCGGCTCGTTTGGTCGCGGAATGGCCAAACTCACTTCCGCCGCCCGCGTCGCTCGCCCGGCGGCTAGACACCGTGCAGCCGACGTGGACTTTGACCACGGTGGGCCCTGTTGACTCGATGAGTCAATGGCGGTGGGGCCCAGCCACCGCTAACTAAATAGGTTTAGTTTTAATTAAACTTTAACTAAACTAATTACCACGACACCGTGGACCCACAACAGGTTTGACCTGGACGTCTCCGTTGACCCTGACGTCATGCTGACGCATGGCTGACGCAATAAATCAATTACTGGATTTATTCTAATATAGGAAATTCCAGAATATAGTTCGAACTTCAAATATTCATAACTTTTAATCCTTAACTCCAAATGCAAAGATCTATATATGAAAAATGATCAGAAAAATCCATTCTATCCATTGGTACAGGTTTCATGCATGATAAAACAAGTTAACCTTGCTGTTTAAGCAGAATAAGATATTACACCTTTAGGACTATTTTAAATGAGCTAGCATTTGAATCTTTGATTCAAATGAGTTCATCCCTTTTTTTTCAGCTTGCATTAGGACAATACACATCCATATTGCCATGTCATAGAATGCATCATATTGTTGCATATTTCCATGTGTGTTTATTTTCGGTATGTCTTTCGTGATAGGTTACGCCTCGAGGATAATCCCGACTATCCGTGCAAGGGCGGTATCCTACCACCACTCCATCGTGCAAGCAACCCATTGATCATTCCGATACAAACCCATGTTCTCGCTTCTGCTCTTGTTTTACTGCATTAAGACAACGCGATTCAAACTGTTGTGTGTCATGCGGTAGTTGAACCCACTTCCTTTGCATGACCTGTCATTGCCACGAGAATTAGATGAAACCCACTAGTATGTGTAGGAGTTGATTGAGCCATGTTTGTGTTTCCTACCATACTATGCTTGCTATGCTTAGAGTTGTGTCAGTCCGGCTCATCGGGATGATGAACTGGAGTGAAAGGTTGTGTCGGGTTCGAGAGTGGAAGTGTTGAACACGCTTTTGGTAAAGGTATCGATGAGAGGCCATGTAGGAGTACATGGTGGGTTGTTTCATTGAAGCCGTCCCTAAGAACTGAGATCCGTGTTTGTGATCCATGAAACAGTTACTACCACGCATTGGGATCCTTAATTGACCCGCTCGGCTTCTTAACCACCCTTGTTCTCATCCGGGAATTGCAAGTAGTTTACGGTGTTTGTAGCATCTTTGGGGCCGCCGCATACGCTGGCCGTAGGGGTGGGTTGTGTTGCGGTAGGCACCGTGGCCCAGTGTACCGATTCGCCCATTTGGTGTCTCGGGAACCTGCACACATCGTTCGGGCTGTATGGGAAACCTCGGCCGGACTCCCTGCGGATGGAACCCGAATAGGCGATAAACCTGGACTTGGGACTTGTGTGTTTAGGTAGGCTGTGGCCGACACCCACGTTGGGCTTCCGCTTGAAGGTTGCCGAGTACATGTCGTGTAAACGACGGTAAGTGGTGAGAGCGTGTGTGAAGAAGTACACCCCTGCGGGGTTAATATGATCTATTCGAATAGCCGTGTCCACGGAGAAGGACTTCTGGGTTGCCTATATCAGTTCATAGACAAGTAAATGGATACTATTAAAAGCCTCAAGATAAGTGTGAGTATCATGGATGGCCCTCTCGTGGGATGACGAGAGAGGATCCACGGTGGAGTATTGTGATGGTGATTAGTGGACTCGTAAAGCGACAAATGCTTTTCAAGTGGTGTCACGTGGGATAGCTTAGCCAAGAGTCAAAGCTGGCTTGTCAGAATAACTCCACCACCTTCTTGAGAATGTGCATGTATGATAGGATTCTGTGGTAAGACTTCTTTGAGTACCTCCGTACTCATGTTTGCTTAATTAATGTTTTTCAGACGACAACACCGCTTCCTTCCGATGGGTTCTATGTAGACCTTGACATCGACGAGTGAACTAGCCACCTGGTGGTGATCCAAGGCTTGTGAAGGGCCACTTTGTAGATAGAAAGGCTTCAACAAGCTTTCTTTCTTTTTAAAGTCTGTACTCGAGACTAGTTTGCTTCGCATGTGCTTTTATGTTGTATGCCTTGAGTGTTGGGTCATGCGACCCCTACCTGTATGGATATGTTATGTATGGCTCCTCGGAGACTTCTAAATAAAGTACTTTGAGTTGTAGAGTTCTGTTGTGATGCCTTGTTGTATTTACTCATATCGGGCATATTGCGTGTATGATTGAAATGCTTGGTATGAGTGGGGTCCGACAAACTAGTTGTTTATCCTTGGCAGCCTCTCATATGGGGACATGTAGTCTCGTGCTTCCGGCGATAGTAGTCCGCTATACCCGGTTCACCGAGTCCTGCTAGCCCAAAGACTACGGCTTGGACACTTGATCGGCCGGCATGTGTTTCACTTCGTTCCTATATGTCATCCTTCGGGAAATGTCGCGTTGTTATTCGGAGTCCTGCTTAGCCTGCTACAGCCCGGTTCACCGAGTCCTGTTAGCCCAGTGCTCCAGCCCGAATCTATACGTTGATGACCGACATGCTCGATGTGATTCATGTATGCCTGTCCCGTAGGTTAAGCGCCCGCTTTGGGTTCACGACTAGCCATGTCGGCCCGGTTCTTTATCATATGGATGCTAGCGACACCGTCATATACGTGAGCCAAAAGACGTAAACGGTCCCGGGCCATGGTAAGGCGACACCCGTGGGAATACCGTGCGTGAGGCCGCAAAGTGATATGAGGTGTTACCGGCTAGGTCGATGTGATTTGGAATCGGGGTCCTGACAACGGTACGCTCCACCGGTCAGAACCTGGTCAATAATAAAGGGACCTTTCCATTTGGGCTTGAGCCTGTTCTTTTTCTTCTCTGGTTGGCGTAGAACGAGTTCGCCAATGTTATAAGCTTTGGCCCGTACTTCTCTGCTTTGATACCTTCGAGCCTGTTGCTGATAGAATGCGGAACGGGCTTTTGCCATGTCACGCTCCTCCTCCAAGGTGTCCAAACTATCTTGCCGATCGAGCTCGGCCTCTTTTTCTTCATACATGCGCACTCGAGGTGAATCATGAATTATGCCGCAGGGTAGTACCGCCTCTGCGCCGTACACCATAAAAACGGTGTGTATCCGGTAGTGTGATTCGGCGTGGTCCGCTGCTCCTCTACCTAGTGCGTGCTTGATTCCTTTAAGGACCGCACTAATCTGGGTTTAATGCCGCTCATGATAAGACCATTTGCTCGCTCGACTTGACCGGTAGTTTGCGGGTGATAGACATAAGCATAATCGAGCTTGATGCCCATGTTGCTGCACCAAAGTTTTACCTCGTCGGCTGTAAAGTTCGAGCCGTTGTCGGTGATGATGCTGTGGGGGATGCCATAACGGTGTACAATCCCAGATATGAAGTCAATCACCATTCTGGATTTAGCCGTTTTGACTGGTTTGGCTTCTATCCATTTGGTGAATTTGTCCACCATGACCAATAGGTATTTTTTCTTATGGGTTCCCCCTTTGAGGGGTCCGACCATATCAAGCCCCCAGACCGCAAAGGGCCAAGTAATGGGGATTGTTTGGAGAGTGGTAGGCGGCATATGGCTTTGGTTTGAAAAAAGCTGGCAACCGACGCAACATTGAACAAGGTCAATAGAAACCTGTACGGAAGGCCTTGCTTACAAGGGCCCGGGCTGCGGCGTGGTGGCCACCGAGTCCAGCATGGATTTCTGCAAAAGCTTCCGCCCTTCCTCTTCGGAGATGCACCTTTGAAGGACTCCGGTAGTGCTTTTCTCATAAAGCTTTCCCTCGTGGACCTTGTAGGCGTTAGACCGCCGGACTATGCATCGTGCCTCATTTTGGTCCTCGGGTAGTTCCTACCTGGTTAGGTAGGCCAGGAATGGTTCTGTCGATGGGGCGATGACGACCACTATCACGTCGGCTGAAGGTGTTATTTCGGTGGCAGAGCCGCAGATTGTGTTAGAGTGTTCGGCATCTGGTGTTGTGGCTGGGTCCGGACTATTGTTACCGACGTCCCCTTCCCATACCACAGATGGCTTAAACAACCTTTCCAAGAAGATGTTAGGTGGGACAGGGTCGCGCTTAGCGCCAATATGGGCAAGGATATCCGCCGCCTGATTGTTTTCCTAAGCCACATGGTGGAATTCAAGCCCCTCGAACCGAGCTGGCATTTTGAGGACGGCGTTGCGATAAGCCGCCATTTTCGGATCCTTGGTGTCAAAGTCTCCATTCATTTGAGATATTTTGAGGTTCGAGTCCCCACGCACCTCCAGGCGTTGAATGCCCATGGAAACTGCCATCCGGAGACCATGTAACAGGGCCTCATATTCGGCTGCGTTGTTGGAGTCTGTGTAGTATTTGGAGTACGTATTGGACTGTATCTCCGGTGGGGGACGTCAGGACGACGCCAGCCCCCAGGCCAGCCAGCATTTTAGAGCCGTCGAAGTGCACGATCCAATTGGAGTACGCGCCGTATTCTTTAGGGAGTTTGGTTTCTGTCCACTCGGCGACAAAATCGGCCAGTACTTGCGACTTAATGGCTCGCCATGGTCTATATGTTATGTCGAATGGGAGGAGCTCGATAGCCCATTTGGCAATCTGGCCCGTGCCATCGCGGTTGTTTATTATGTCGTTGAGTGGTACTTCCAAGGCCACCGTAATTGAACACTCTTGAAAGTAGTGTCGTAATTTCCGGGATGCCATAAATACCGTGTATGCTATCTTTTGATAATGTGGGTACCGTGATTTGCATGGAGTGAGGACAGTGGATACATAATATACCGGCTTTTGAAGTGGGAATTTATGTTCGTCCGTCTCTCCTTCGACGATGAGCACTGCGCTTACAACTTGGTGAGTTGCCGCTATATATAACAGCATTGGTTCGCCGACATTTGGCGCAACCAAGATTGGGTTGGTGGCCAGGGTGGCTTTTATTTCTTCCAATACGGCTGTGGCCGCGTCCGTCCACTCGAAGTGTTCGGTGCGCCGAAGAAGGCGATAAAGGGGTAGTGCCTTTTCTCCTAATCGGGAGATAAAGCGGCTTAAGGCCACCACACATCCAGTTAACTTCTGGATTTGCTTGAGGTCAGTTGGGATAGCCAACTGTGACAGAGCTCGGATTTTAGCCAGATTTGCTTCAATTCCTCTACTGGAGACGATGAAGCCCAGGAGCTTTCCGGCGGGCACGCCAAAAACGCATTTTTCCGGATTGAGCTTGATGTCGTATGTTCGGATATTGTTGAACGTGAGCCTCAAGTCGTCTATTAAGGACTCGACGTGTCTGGTTTTAACGACCACATCATCTAAGTATGCCTCCACTGTTTTGCCAATCTATTTTTCCAGACATGTCTGAATCATCCGTTGATACGTTGCGCCGGCGTTCTTAAGCCCGAAAGGCATGGTGTTGAAACAGAAGGGGCCGTATGGGGTGATAAATGCCGTTGCGGCTTGGTCTGACTCCGCCATCTTAATTTGATGGTATCCGGAGTATGCGTCGAGGAAACACAATGAGTCGTGTCCTGCAATAGCATCGATAATTTGATCGATGCGGGGGAGGGGGAAGGGATCCTTGGGGCAAGCCTTGTTAAGGTCCTTGAAATCGACACATAGGCGCTAGGATTTATCCTTCTTTGGTACCATCACCAGGTTTGCTAGCCAGTCCAGATGTTTTATTTTTCTAATGAATCCGGCCTCCAGTAACTTGGCTAGATCCTCTCCCATGGCTTGTCTCTTAGGTTCAGAGAAAAGCCGAAGAGTCTGCTTGATCGGCTTGAATCCCTTTAGAATGTTAAAGCTATGCTCGGCCAGCCTGCGTGGGATTCCTGGCATGTCTGAAGGATGCCAGGCGAATATGTCCCAATTCTCGCACAGGAACTCCCATAGTGCGGCGTCTACAGCGGGGTTTAACTGTGCCCCGGTGGATGCTCTTTTTGTAGGGTCCGTTGGGTGGACTTGGAATTTGACTATTTCATCCGCTGGTTTAAAGGAGGTGGACTTGGATCTTTTGTCGAGTATCATGTCGTCCCTGTCCACTGTGGAGCGCAGCACAGTTAATTCCTCGGCCGCGAGGGCTTCGGATAATGCCTCGAGGGCCAGTGCGGCTGTTTTGTTTTCAGCGCAGAGTGCTATGTCCGGATCACTAGCTAGAGTGATGATTCCATTGGGCCCGGGCATTTTGAGCTTCATGTACCCGTAATGGGGGGTATGGCTTGGAAGATCGTGAATGCCTCCCGCCCTAGAAGGGCATGGTATCCGCTACTGAACGGGGCCACTTGGAATGTAATTTCTTCGGACCTATAATTCTCCGGCGTGCCGAATACCACATCTAGTGTGATTTTCCCAACGCATCGTGCCTCCCGACTAGGGATGATTCCTCTAAAGGCCGTGCTGGTTTGCTCAATGCGGTCTCTGTCTATTTCCATTTTTTTTGAAGAGTCTCCTCATAAATGAGGTTTAATCCACTGCCGCCGTCCATGAGCACTTTAGTAAGCCGAAAGCCGTCCACAATTGGACTAAGGACCAAGGCGGCTGGTGCTCGGGCTGTTCGGAATTTAGGTTCGTCACTGGCATTGAAGGTGATAGCCGTGTCGCTCCATGGATTTATTGTTGCCACGTGGCAGACTTCGCAAGGCTGCGGAGTGCTCGCTTACGCCTATTATTCGAGGCGAAGGTCTCGAAGACTGTCAATAATGTATTGTTGTTATCCACAGGATGGTGCTCTGCAGTATTTTTTATGAGGAGATCCTCACCGCTCTTGGCCACCTGCCGGAGTACCCAACATGCTCTAAGGCTGTGTATTGGTATGGTATCTGATGTACTGTGAATTTTGCACGGCCCATTAAGCCATCCCTCCAATACGGTGCCACACCCTGTAGCAGGCTTTTGCTTCTTTGTGGTTGAGTCGGCCGACTTATGAGAGTGCACCCTTTTAGTTCGGACTAGGGGTTTTGTCAGAGCCGGATTATCCCAAAATTTTGTTTGGGTTTTCCAGGTGCTTTCCATCGCACAGGACTTTCGTACTATGGCCGCCAAGTCAGCGAAGTGTGCTATGTCACGGTGAGTTATGGCGTTGAGGATTCCCTTGTCCATGCAATTATTGCAAAAGAATGAAATTGTGTCTTCCTCGCGATGGTCCTTGACCTTGTTCATTGCAAGGAGGAATCTGGCCCAATAGTGATGTATTGTGTCCTGGGGCTCTTGCCTAATGTGGGAAAGATCTTTTATATCTGGGTGGGTGGGTGGATTCAAGTCCGGACCTTGACCCGATCTGAGACCCAGGGGCGGAGGAGTTTCCAATCTTGGAAGATCGGGCTCCGGGATGTTGCCCAGTAGGTCTGGCCCGCTGCCTGATTCTAGGTTCAGGGTTTGGGCGAGATCCTCCCGTAGACGGGTATCCGGCTCGGAGAGCTTGGGAATCTGGACATAGTTTGTCCTCAAGATAGAGGAAGAATCGCCGCATTGCTCCTCTACCATCGCTATCTGATGGGTGACCGGCGGAGAGCTAATCTCCCTTTAGTCGGGTTTAAGCCCAATCCGATCATAGTTTGTAGCGACTCCCAAAGCAGCGATGCGATCCATGAACTCGTTCAAAGAGGAGAGCTCAATTGGATTCATCCGCTCGGTAAGTTTCGAGCCGATGTGGAGGCTATTTCCGATGACCCGAGAAGTCATCGTCGGCGCAGCGGCCGAATGGGCGGTCATGACGAAGCCGCCTAGTCGGAGAGTTTGGCCTACAGCCAGGGCTCCCCAAGAGGTGATGTTGTTCCTGACAATGAGACGAGCCATCCTTCCTTATGATGACGGCACAATGTAACTCTCAGTGAAAGCACCAATGTCGGTGTCAAAACCGGCGGATCTCGGGTAGGGGGTCCCGAACTGTGCGTCTAAGGTGGATGGTAATAGGAGGCGGGGGACACGATGTTTACCCAGGTTTGGGCCCTCTTGATGGAGGTAATACCCTACTTCCTGCTTGATTGATCTTCATGATATGAGTATTACCAGAGTTGATCTACCATGAGATCGTAGAGGCTAAAACCCTAGAAGCTAGCCTATGGTATGATTGTTGTTGTCCTGCGGACTAAACCCTCCGGTTTATATTGATACAGGAGGGGGCTAGGGTTACACAGAGTCGGTTACAAGGGAGGAGATCTACATATCTGTATCGCCAAGCTTGCCTTCCACGCCAAGGAGAGTCCCATCCGGACACGGGACGAAGTCTTCAATCTTGTATCTTCTTAGTCCAACAGTCTGACTAAAGTATATAGTCCGGCTGTCTGAGGACCCCCTAATCCAGGACTCCCTCACCCATCTCTTCCTTCCTTCCTTGCTTGCTTCTTCCTCCTCGCTCCACTGCTAGTGACAATGGCGCCTACCAGAAGGTTCTCAGCTGAAGAGAAGGGAAAGGCCCCGTGCGATGATCCGGGTCCACTTCCGCCAAAGAAGAGGTCGGTCCACCGCCGTGATGAAGCGTCGATGCAGGTGGTGATGAGGCCTTGGTGCGAGCGGCCTCCTCCAGGGTATCCGCTACCCTTGTATGCCCGAGCCGAGGTCTCAGGAGGACGAAGCGACGAGCGGCGTCACCCGCGCCGCGCCCGGGGTCGCCGCACCACTGTGACACGCGTCGTCGCCCCTGGAATCCACGCCGCAGACTCCTCGCGCGAGCTTGTGTTATGGGCGCCGATGCCTCCAAGCTCTTGGATCCTCTTCCCGTTGTTCTTCTCGGACGTGATGCCGCCGAGGAGGCCTCTCGAGCTCTGGTTGCAGCATGCCGACTGTGACACTCCAGCGACCGGAGCAGAGATCGAAGCGATCCCCACCAACAAGATCTTCATGACTCGCGGTTGGGGCGAGGTCGCGCGGGTCTGCCGTGCGAGGGACACCCTCGTGATCCACTTCACGTATGACGGCGCCTCTACGCTCTCCTCCAAGGTCTTTGATGCGGAGGGCCTCCGCCTGGAATGCTGCTCCAGAGAGGAGCTTCAGGCTGACGCGCGCTCCGCTCGCGGCAACTCCAGCAGCAACAGCCCTTGGGAGTCCAGTAGCTCTCCTGAGCTCTACGAGACTCCAGAGACGAGCGACGACAGCTACGTGCCGCCGAGCTCTCGCCGCTCTCGGAGCAGAGCCGCGACGTCCGGCCATCGCCGCCACTGATCTGGATGGGGTTGGCGCCGGCCTCCCGTGGCCCACTGTTGTTGATGGTGTCCGCCATGGGAGGGTGTAGATAGGACCCCTCTTAGTTCTAGCTTTTGTTCCCTGTGAAGAATCATGAAGTACCCCGTGGGGGAGTGTAAAGGGTGTGTAATGTCTTTTGCGCTCATCTTTCCTGTTATGAAAATTTGGTGAACGCATGTCCCATTAAGGCTCGGTCCCCCCCTTTCTTCCCTCATGATAGCTTGTTGTTCTACGCTGACAGGTCCCGGTCCCCAAGCAGGCTACAGCCGTCGCTGGTATGCCAGGTCGCGTGTCGTGGTCAAGGCCAGGAGGTGTGCGGCCCGAGGTCCAGTAAGAGCCCTTGAGGCCTGATGCTCAGGAGGTCCCCCTTAGCGCTCAAGCATCCATGGTGAGGCAAGAAAGTGAGTTGACATGGCTGCAACGGGGCTGCGGCGAGGGTGACCCTTAGGCCCCAACATTTAGCCGATCCGAGGGCGGGACTTATCTTTTTGTTTTTGTGGTGTTTCCTGATGGTGCGCTAGGCCTGCGCGCCAGCTTGGGTGGCATAGCTAGGCCGGCCCATACGAGTTTCCCTCCTCCCATGCTCTCCTTAGTGCTCTACCTCCTCAGGTCCCGACACTCGAGCGAGCTCAGCCGCCGTTGGTATGCCAGGTCGCAATGCTGTGGTCAAAGCCAGGGGGTGAGGGCTGGAGAGCCAGTAAGAGCTCCTGAGTCGCGATGCTCAGGAGCCCCCCTTTTAACGCACAAGTGAATTGCACGAGAGAAAAGTAGACTTGTGGTGCCGCCCACTATCCCCCCCATGGGATCCCTGTGAACAGGGACACGAAGAAACATGGTTTGCCGTCATAGCTGCCAGCCTGCCGCTGGTTGCTCTGAGGTGAGGTTAAGGCACTGAGGGCCTAGTGAGGTGACGTGCGCGGGGCGTGCCGCGAGCCAGAGCTCGACCGCTCATATTTGTCGACGTGGCAGGGACGGACCCATGCACCAGCGCCATACTTGTGAGGAGGCCCCGTGAGAGACGATGATCAAGCAGGCGATAGCCATAGGCAGGTTAAGCATGGAAGGCAAATCAGCTTGGGTAAATACAGGAAGATACATGCCACTGGGTCCGGCCTGAGCCGCTTGGGGATGATGCAGCCCGAGGGGCGCCCCCAGCAAGGTAAGCTAAAGACATAAGCAAAAAGGGGTACATGCCACAGGGACGGACCCACGCGGCCTGGGAATAATGCAGCCCGAGGGGCGCTCCCAGCTAAACGACCTTGGAAAATGTCACCTGGTTCTGTAGACGAAGTAGAGTTGGTGCAGCTGAAGGCGTGCGTCGAAGGAATGACCCTTCACGAGCCTCTGGGGCCCTAAGCCTCGGGAGGCTCTGGGGGCTCGGGAGGTTCCTTGAAGAACGTATCCATTTCCTCCAGGACGGCATGGTACCTGGTCTCCTGAGCCGCCAGGACATGCCGCATGTTGCACTGATAGGCTGACGCTACACTCGGCAAGCCGAAGGGCATGCGAACGTAGCTGTGTGGTGGACCCTTGCAACGGCCCACACGCGAAGGCTAGAAACGCTCCTGAGATGCGGCCATGTTGAGCCCTGGGACGTCGGTGCACACACGCAGCCCGACATCCTCGCCTGGATGTGGAGCTGCGCCTCGTGAGCGGCTGTCGCCGTGCATGGCTCTTGCATCTTGCAGTTCCTAAGTGGTCTTGGTGATGAACTTCTGAGTGGTGGGAACTCCTTGCCCTGTGTTCTCCTGAGGGAAACGTGCCGCGAAGCACACCTCCAAGTGGTGCCCAAGCGCTTCCCTCGTGAGGTTGGCAAGGTCTGAGGCCCTCTGATACTTCTCCGTCGTATCTACTTTTCCAAACACTTTTGCCCTTGTTTTGGACTCTAACTTGCATGATTTGAATGGAACTAACCCCGACTGACGCTGTTTTCAGCAGAATTGCCATGATGTTGTTTTATGTGCGGAAAACAGAAGTTCTCGGAATGACCTTAAACTCCACGGAACGTCAAGTTAAAAATAATAGAAAATCCTTGCCAAAGATGAAGACCAGGGGGCCCACACCCTGTCCACGAGGGTGGGGGGCGCCCCCCTAGGGCGCGCCCCCTACCTCGTCGGCCCCCTGAGGCTCCTCCGACGCCAACTCCAACTCTATATATTTGCTTTCGGAGAGAAAAAAATCAAGAAGAAAAAATCATCGCATTTTACGATACGGAGCCGCGGCCAAGCCCTAAAACCACTCGGGAGGGCTGATCTGGAGTCCGTTTGGGGATCCGGAGAGGGGGATTCGTCGCCGTCGTCATCATCAACCATCCTCCATCACCAATTTCATGATGCTCACCGCCGTGCGTGAGTAATTCCATCGTAGGCTTGCTGGACGGTTATGGGTTGGATGAGATCTATCATGTAATCGAGTTAGTTTTGTTAGGGTTTGATCCCTAGTATCCACTATGTTCTGAGATTGATGTTGCTATGACTTTGCTATGCTTAATGCTTGTCACTAGGGCCCGAAGTGCCATGATTTCAGATCTGAACCTATTATGTTTTCATGAATATATGTGAGTTCTTGATCCTATCTTGCAAGTCTATAGTCACCTACTATGTGTTATGATCCGGCAACCCCGAAGTGACAATAATCGGGACCACTCCCGGTGATGACCATAGTTTTAGGAGTTCATGTATTCACTATGTGCTAATGCTTTGTTCCGGTTCTCTATTAAAAGGAGGCCTTAATATCCCTTAGTTTCCATTAGGACCCCGCTGCTACGGGAGGGTAGGACAAAAGATGTCATGCAAGTTCATTTCCATAAGCACGTATGACTATATTTGGAATACATGCCTACATTACATTGATGAATTGAAGCTAGTTCTGTGTAACCCTATGTTATGACTGTTACATGATGAACCGCATCCGGCATAATTATCCATCACCGATCCAATGCCTACGAGCTTTTCCTATATTGGTCTTCGCTTATTTACTTTCCCGTTGTTACTGTTACAATCACTACAAAACACCAAAAATATTACTTTTGCTTTCTTTACTTTTGTACCGGTACCACTACTATCATATTACTTTTCTACTAAATACTTTGCTGCAGATATTAAGTTATCCAGATGTGGTTGAATTGACAACTCAACTACTAATACTTGAGAATAATCTTTGGCTCCCCTTGTGTCGAATCAACAAATTTGGATTGAATACTCTACTCTCGAAAACTGTTGCGATCCCCTATACTTGTGGGTTATCAAGACTAATTTCTGTCGCCGTTGCCGGGGAGAATAGCATTATTCTTTGAGTCACTTGGGATTTATATCTGCTGTACACTATGAAGAACTTGAAAGCCGAGAAAACAAAAAATTATCTCTCAACTGCGAGGGGAGGTAAGGAACTGCCATCTAGCTCTGCACTTGTTTCACCTTATGTTATGAGTAAGCTTGCGACACCTAAACCTGCTTCTGCTATTCGTTCTGATGTCGCATGTTATTGATGATGCCACTTCTGCTATGCATGATACTGATGATCAAACTACTTCTATGCCTGGTAATAATGTGCCCCTTAGTGAATTCTTAATGAACAAATTGCTAGGGCTAGAGAGAAAGAAATTATTGAATCTGAATATAATGATGAAAGTGATGATGAAGAGAGGCCTGTTATTCCTGAGGGTTATGTTTTTGATATGGAAGCTTTTGCAGCTATTTTAGCTTGCAGAGATAGTCGTGAACTCAAGAGGCTATTAATTAAATGGAGTAAAGAATCTCTTAGAGAGAAAATGAAACCTGACCACCTTTTGCTACTTCACCTATTTGTGTTCACGATAAGGATTATGAATTCTCTGTTGATCCTGATATAATTACTTTGGTTGAATCTGATCCTTTTCATGGTTATGAATATGAAACTGTTGTGGCACATCTTACTAAATTAAATGATATAGCCACCCAGTTCACTAATGATGAGAGATCTCGTTACTTTTATATACTTAAAATATTTCCGTTCTCATTAAAGGGTGATGCTAAGATATGGTTTAATTCTCTTGATCCCGGTTGTGTGCATAGTCCCCATGATATGATTTTTTTACTTCTCTGCTAAATATTTTCCTGCTCATAAGAAACAAGCTGCTTTAAAGGAAATATACAACTTTGTGCAAATTGAAGAAGAGAGTCTCCCACAAGCTTGGGGGAGGCTTCTCAAGTTACTTAATGCTTTGCCTGATCATCCTCTTAAGAAAAATTAAATACTTGATATATTTTATAATGGAGTAACCGATGCTTCCAGAGATTACCTGGATAGTTGTGCTGGTTCTCTTTTCAGGGAAAGAACACCAGATGAAGCTGAAATTCTACTGAATAATATGTTGACAAATGGAAATAATTGGGCACCTCCTGAGCCAGCTCCTGAGCCAGCTCCTGCTCCAATTAATGAGCCTATTCCTAAACCAACTCCGAATAAGAGAGGTATTTTATTTCTCAGTCCCGAAGATATGCAAGAGGCAAAGAAATCTATGAAAGAAAAAGGTATTAAAGTTGAAGATGTTAATAATTTACCTCCTATTGAAGAAATACATGGTCTTAATTTACCGCCTGTTGATGAAACATATGATCTTGATCCATTACCTATTGAAGAACCTCCTGATCCCGATAACCCGACATCGGTAGTAAAGGTAAATTCTCTCTATAGATTTGATGAAGGTGATATTCCTCATTATAAGTCTGCTAGACAATGCTTCGATGAGTTTGATAATTTTATTGCCAAACAAGAGGACTTCAATGCTTATTTTGGTACACAATTAAAACAAAATGCTTATATGATTAAACACTTGGGTGATTATATGGTTAATATTAGAGGTGAACTTGAACTTGTTAGGAAACATGCTTCTATGGTTACCACTCAAGTAGAGCAAGTACTTAAGGCTCAAAAAGAATTTCTCGATGAAATGAATAGTAAGATAAATGATTATGCTGTTAGAGTGGCTACTAGAACTGGTAGAATGACCTAGGAACCTTTGTATCCTAAAGGCCACCCTAAGAGAATTGAGCAAGATTCTCAGAGAAATAATATTGATGCACCAAGTTCTTCTAAAAGGAAGAAAAAGAAAAATGATAGGACTTTGCAAACTTCTAGTGAACCTATTGCTGAACCACCTGATAATCCAAATGATATCTCTATGTCTAATGCTGAAACACAATCTGGTAATGAACATGAACCTAGTGAAAATGTTAATGATGATGTTCATGATGATGCTCAACCTAGTAACGATAATGATGTAGAAATTGAACCTGCTGTTGATCTTGATAGCCCACAATCAAAGCATCAACGTTATGATAAGATAGACTTTGTTGCAAGGAAGCATGGTAAAGAAAGGGAACCATGGGTTCAGAAACCCACGCCTTTTCCTCCCAAACCATCCAAGAAAAAGAATGATGAGGATTTTGAGCGCTTTGCTGAAATGATTAGACCTATCTTTTTTTCGTGTCACGATTGGTGATATGCTCAAAATGAATCCTTATGCTAAATATATTAAAAATATTGCCACTAATAAAAGAAAGATACCGGAAGCTGAAATTTCCACCATGCTTGCTAATTATACTTTTAAAGGTGGAATACCAAAGGAACTTGGAGATCCAGGAGTACCTACTATACCATTTCTCCATTAAAAGAAATTATGTTAAAATTTCTTTATGTGTTCTTGGAGCCGGTGTTAGTGTCATGCCTCTCTCTTTATATCATAGACTTGATTTGAATAAGTTGACACCTACTGAAATATCTTTGCAAATGGCTGATAAATCAACTGCTATAATTGCCGGTATTTGTGAGGATGTGCCTGTTGTGGTTGCAAACGTTACTATTTTAACGGACTTTGTTATTCTTGATATTCCCAAGGGCGATAGTATGTCTATTATTCTTGGAAGACCCTTTTGAATACTGCGGGGGCTGTTATTGATTGCAACAAAGGCAATGTAACTTTTCATGTTAATGGTAATGAGCATACGGTACACTTTCCGAGGAAACAACCTCAAGTTCATAGTATCAACTCTATTGGAAAAATTACATCGATTATATTTGGAGGTTTTGAATTTCCTCTTCCTACTGTCAAGAAGAAATATGATATTGTTATTATTGGGGATGTGCATATCCCCGTTGAGGTAACATAGTGTTATTCAAAATTTCTCCGGTTCCATGATTATTCGGAATGAGTTTATTAACAAGACCTGATCAACCTTGTTAGTGGATTCCTTTTGATGAGCATGAGATGGATGAAACTAGAAGGCACAACCTTCTGTACCCTCTTTATACTTTCTGCTATTTAGTTCAAATAAAGTAAAAATAGTATATTTTTTCTGTCAATTTCCTGATTTATCCATGCAATATAAAAATACCCCGAAAATAAAAGTCCTCCAAATTCCATGCCAATTTAATATGATTTTTTCAGGAATATTTGAGGATTTATGGTACTGAAATCACCACGGGGGGAGCTGCCACCTGGCCACGAGGGTGGAGGGCGCGCCCTACCCCCCAGGGTGCGCCCCCTGCCTCATGGGCCCACGGTGGCCCTCCTCCACTTATTCCTGCACCCATCCTCCTCTTCTTCCTCCCACAAACACGAATAACCAGCTCAAGCACGAGTTCTAGCTCACTTTGCTGTGATTTTCGATCTCCTTGCTCAAAGCACCTCTCGCAAAACTGATTGGGGAGATTGTTCCTTGGTATGTGACTCCTCAATTGGTCCAATTGGTTTTTGTTCTAGTGCTTTATTCATTGCAAATTTGTACTGCATAGGTGACCATGTTCTTGAGCTTGCATGTTATATTTATATGGTTCCAAGTAGTTCTAATGCTTGATATAGGCTCTAGGCACTTGTAGGAGTAGTTGCTATCAATTTTGTTGAGCTTTGTTCACTTTTGTTTGAAGTTACTAAAAATTTCAGAATATTTCAGAAAATAATGAAGGGACTTTTGAGGGGCTCATCTAGCCGAAGCTCGAAGGAAAAACAAAATGAAGAAGCACAGAGGCGTAAATATAATTTTCCTCGTACCGCGGAGGTCCGGCCGTGTGAATGGCCTTTCGATGGCTTCTTGAGACAAGCCGGGATTTATGAGGATTTCTATTCATTGATTGAGAATGTCGGCCTCACCGACTTCCTCTGCGACCAATGTCATCAGTATCTCTTACTCAAATACTTTTGTGCAAAACTTCTACTTTTTCCCTAAGGAATCACCTCCTTCAGTAGAGTTTCATTTATACGAAGTTGTTAAAAAGATGCCATTAGCTGAATTTTGCAAGGTTTGCAACATACCCCCTGAGGGCACCTTAGAGGAACCACACCGTAAAGATGTGGAAGCATTTATTAACACCATCACAGTGGGAGAAATGAGGAAGGTTTCTGATGCAAGAATCACTAGCATACATTTTCCTGTTTTACGCTATTTTGCCATATTTGCTAGTCGTTGCTTGATTGGTTGTGGAAACTGTGGAAACCTTAGTGTTCCTGATATTATTATTTTGTTCCATGGTTTATACAGTGATAACACCGTTAGTATGGGCGGAATTATTGATAGATGGTTAAGTTTGAACCATACTAAGGGCCCCATCTTTGGAGGCATTTATGCTTCACGCCTCGCTGCACATTTTAACATACCTATTAGGCTTCATGAGAAAGAAGAAAAATTGCTGCCTAGTGCTTATTTAGATTATAAGAGTATGCTAGTGCATGATTTTACTGTTAAGGGCAGGGAAGGAGAGCTCAAATATAAACTATTCTTTCATAAACATCATCCTGAAACTATTACCTTGCCTGCTCCTTCCTTGTTTAATTTTGAAGGGCCTTATCTCGTTACGTGGGATGCCATCGAAGCTTACCGGAATCCTGCACCAGCCGCGGAACCAGAACCACAAGATGAGCCTCCACGACAGTCTGTTTATTCTTGGGATCCGGAGATGGATGTCCGCCAATGGTAGTTAGAGTCTTCTTCATCACAGTACGACCCCAGCTACACCTACGGGTATCCGCCAGGCTATCCCTGGCAATAAACCAACTTAGGCCAAAAGCCTAAGCTTGCGGGAGTACGTATTTCTCACCGACATTACTTTTATGTTCACACACTCATTGCTAGATGTCGGTGCTCATACTTTTTCACTGTAATATCCATGCTAGTTTATTTTCTTTTTCCTGCTTTCTTCTTGTGTGTTTGTTAAACCTTAAGAAAACCAAAAAAAAATTAGTAGTAGTTTACTTTTCTTGATGTAGTAGCAACAATTAAAAAGGAAAACCCAAAAATATTTCCCGTTCTTCTTTTGCTTGTTGGGAGCTTTCCCGTGTAAATAGTTTTATTTCTTTTCTTTTCTTTGGAGGTCGATAGGAGAAGACCATGATTAAATTGTTGAAGTGGCTCTTATATGCATTATTGTTGATTTAACCCAGAGCCCATATTGCCTTGTCTTCTCCTTTTTATTGAATGCTCGCAGATTCCAGCTTAGTCCAATGCACGTGCACTCTTATTATTATTCACATCGTTTGGTCGTGCAAGTGAAAGGCAATTATGATGATATATGATGGACTGACTAAGATGAGAAATGCTGGTATGAACTCGACCTCTTTTGTTTTTGTAAATATGATGAGTTCATTGTTCTTGATTCAGCTTATGAATAAACATGTTTGCAATGACAATTAGAGATCATAGTTGCTTGCGCCATGTGTCGGATCACGGGTTCCGGCAGACCCTTAAGGTTCGAACTTTGGGGTGCGCGCGGAGATCCAACCCTCCACCGTCTCGTACCTCGCCGAATCGCAGGGTTCTAAACTACTAACAAGAACAACACAAGAGACGCAAGATTAATACTAGTTCGAGCCACTGTTGTGGTGTAATACCCTACTCTAGTTTGTGGTGTGTGGATTGCCTCTGGGGCCGACGAAGAATAGTACAGGGAAGAACAGCCTCATGAGGGTCTGTTCTTGGTGGGTGTGATGAACTGCTAAGTGGTGCCCCGTTGCTCTAGCTTGAGGAATGGGTTTCTCTCTCTCTCTGGATTCCGACTGCCCGATCCGATCCTCTTTTCTGAGTGTGGCTACCCCTACTTATCAGCGAAGGCCCTGGGCCTCTCCCCCAAATATTGAGCGGGAAGGGCGCCAACAATTGGCCATTTTGAAGGGGAACAGCGGGTACACTTATCCTGACTAAAGTTGGTCCTCGCCTGCCAAAGGCTCTTGTGATGACGCCTGCTTGGGCTCCATGATGACTGCATTCCAGCCGTTGGGGCTGGTCTTGGTCTTGTTGCACCGAAACGGATGCCTTTGCCTGATGCCCTTGCCTGCGCTTGCCCCCTTTGCACCAAAGAGGAAAGGAGGACGCTGCGCGGGCTGGTGCCCGAATGGCGCCCTTGGTCGTCACTGGCACCTCGCGAGGCACCCCGCCTTGAACTCTCCGCCTCCTCGTGAGCCAGCCTGACGAGGCCGTGCCTGAGGAAGCTCTTGGTCGTCCGCCCCGCGAGGCTTGGCCCCTCGCGAGGGTCTTGAGCTTGTGTTGGTGAGGATGGGCCGTCCTGGGCCTCCTTTGAGCCACGCCGCAGGCCGCAGGCAGGCAAGTCTGGGGACCCCCGTTCCCAGAACGCCGACAGTAGCCCCCGGGTCCACGACGCGCCCGGACTTGGCCGTGCGGAGAGTCGAAAGGGCAAGTGCGAAGCGTCGTGGGCCCTAACAGCCTGTGGCCTTGGGCGCCACGTGGCGGTTGATTGGACGTGGGTGCTTGCTCCCCCATGACACCTTGGTAACCGCCCGGATTCGACAGGTCCTTGCATGCAGAGTTGGGCATGATGACTGGTGATCGTGGAGGCCGACGGTTGGCCTCCGCCGGCTATAAGTACAGAGCGGCGCGCGCTCCTCCAGTCCATCCTTCTGCTTCTCTTCTTCCTCGTCTTATCTGGTTGCCATGGCTCCGATCCGCCGGTTCTCCAGGGAAGAAAAAGGGAAAGGCTCCCCAAGAGGATCCTGACCCGCTGCCCCCAAAGAAGCGGCTTGCTCTCTCTGGTGTCGAGGCGGGGAGGCGCGCCCGAGGCACCAGCATACAGTGCGGCGCAAGTGCCACCAGGGATTCCTCTTCCCTTGTACGCGCGGATTGGTGGCCCTGAAGGAGGTGACGCTGGGCGCCACGAGCGGCACCGTCGACGGCGCCGGCGGGTCACGAAGGTGTGCGTCTTCCTCCCTGGAGTCCACGCCGAGGGTTCCTGCCGGAAATTCGTGCTCCGCGTCGTCGCGCCTCCTAAGTCTTGGATCCGACTTCCTTCCTTCTTCGCCTCCGTCGTCAGGGGAGCCTCGACTCAGGCTGCAAGACGCCGACTGCGGCACCCTCGCGACCGGGGCAGAGGTCGTAGTAGTTGCCCCAGGCGAGGTCTTCATGACTCGTGGCTGGAGCGAGATTGCCCGGGTTTTGTCGGTGTACTAGAGTAGGGGTACCCTAGTATCCCGTACTCGTGCACGGGCAGTTGCAGCACCCCGTGGCAGGGCTTGCCTGGTCACCGCCAAGATCTTCCGTGGCTCCATTGGAGCCATTCAAGAACAAAGTATTCGACTAAGAAGACAAGGCCCCGGCAAGAGGAGCTTGCCGGGAAGGCCACTCAAGGCACGCAGAAGACAAGACCCCGGCAAGAGGAGCTTGCCGGGAAGGCTCGGGGCGCGACAAGCCCCCGGGCGCGACAAGGATTCAGCCGCGGCAAGGCGCTTGCCGCGGCAGGCAACCTCTCTTCATCTCCGCTCCAGCTCATCTATCAACGTGTCGCCATGGGACCATTCCATGCGCGCGTGTCAAGAGGCTGTGCAGCCAGCGGAGAGCAACGATAAACGGTGCTGACAAGCCCACCATCGTGGCAAACAGAGGCGCACCTGACGGTCCCTGTTGCACTGTTTAGGCGACAGGGACAGGCATTTAATGCTTTTGTCCCTTGCCGTCAGAGTTAGGTATATTGCATCGCATACCTTTGTACAAGTAGGTGTACCAACCACTGTTTTTACATTTGTACCCTCCTCTACGTTGCCACCTGCCGGAGACCCCTTGAGCATATAAAAGGAGGCCCATGCGCATAGCGTGGGGGGTTCGGCCAGTTCGACTCATTCGAGACCAGAGACGCTCACGCTAGGTTTTTTAGCTCTCATCGCTCCCTAGAAAGAACACAATACCATCAGACAAGCAGCAGTAGGAGTTTTATCTCTCCGGAGAGCTCCGAAGCTGGGTAAAACTGCTCGTGTGCCTCGCCTCGATCCGCTCTTCATACGGTCTCCGCCCCCCTCTGAACCACAAGGGGCCTGGTCCGCCGGCCCCATAGGTGTTCGTGGGTCCGATCAGCGTCCCCGACATCTTTGGCGTGCCAGGTAGGGGGCGTCGAGGCTGTGTGAACCCGATCCGGCGTTCACACGAGCAGCATCTTCATCATCTTCGACATCTTCATCAACATGCCACCGAAGAAGAAGGCGTCGGCGGCAGTGGAGCCGTCCGCGTCGTACCCACCATCACCGGAGCAAACGGGTGGTGGAGTAGACGCTGGCGGAAGAACGGGCGCCGACGAAGGGGTTCGTGACGCTGCCAAGTCCAAAGACAAAGCCGCGCAAACCTCGGCGTCCGCACATCCCCCGCGCCCATCTCAGGAGACGCGGGACCAACAGAGTTATGGCGTTCACAATGCCATACGCTCGTTGGATCGAGACCCTCAAGACCAGCGTGCACGCCAACGTGCTGGCACAAGCGAGATACGGTCGCCTGGACGGGATGCTGCTCCTTCTAACATAGTTAGAAGTCCGAGCATATCCCGCTCCTCGCACCGTTCACCATTGCCACCCACTACTCCAGCCAGCTCTGGCGAGAGCTCAGCTGCTCCTCGACTACCTCCAACGGCCGGATAAGGTCGACGAGTGGAGGGCCACCATACTGAGTCTCATCGGCCGCCAACGGCGACGCTCCGCGGCAACCGAAGCGTCGCTGCCGCTGCGGCAAGAACGCTTAAGCGCGAGCCGGTGGCGACAGACCGTGGGGTGCAACTAC
Organism: Aegilops bicornis; assembly: GCA_021605145.1. Lineage (NCBI taxonomy): Eukaryota > Viridiplantae > Streptophyta > Magnoliopsida > Poales > Poaceae > Aegilops > Aegilops bicornis. The sequence goes on from CM038671.1 coordinate 287,171,595, forward strand.
CATGCACTCCCCGCCCCGAAGGCCAGGGTCGCCATCTCGCCGGATCCACCTCGACAGCGACTCCACTGCGTCGTCGGATCCGCGAGTCCAGCGCGATCAGCGCCAAGTTCTCTATGAACGACAACAAGAGGACGCTCGAACTCGCATCGAGCACCGAAGAGAAGCGCGACGTCAATCCGACAAGCGCGCTGGGCCCTCTGTTGACATGCACGCGCCAGAGGAACCAGGCGACTTGTCAGACGCGGTAGGTTGCCCTGCGTTCACTTTCGTGAGCTGCGGCAAGTCCAAAGGCCCAGCGAAAAACTTCAAGCGACGCGTGCCAGAGAAGTACGATGGCAGGACGCACCCGTCGGAGTTCCTCAGCATCTACACCATCGCGGTGCAAGCTGTGGGGGGACGGGACGACAAGATCCTCGCCAACTACTTCCCGTTGGTACTCAAGCCCAACGTCAGATCTTGGCTCATGCACTTGCCGGACAGCTCCATATCCTCTTGGGCAGATTTATGCCATCAGTTTGTTGGCGCCTTCACAGGCGGCCACAAGCCTCATGGCCAAGAGAGTGACCTTCATCTGCTTGCCTGTAAGGAAGGAGAGACCTGCGCAAGTTCATTCGGAGATTCAGCCGTGCACTACAACATCCTAGATGTCCACCCTGCCATGGTGATCGGTAGCGTTTCATCGAACGCAAGGAACCGTAGGATGAGGGAGGAGATGGCGATGTGCAAAGTCAAGGACTTCAGTGAGCTGTATGCCTTGGCCGACAAGTGTGCACGCGCTGAGGAGGGGAGGAGACTCCCAGGAGAGAATGCAGAAGCAGGATCTGATAGTGAGGAGACCGCCCCGACAAAGAAGAGCCGGCGGCGAGGCAACAGGAAGAAGAAAGGCAGAGAAGTGCTAGCTGTTGAGCAGTCCGGCAATGGAGGTGGCGACAAGAACGCCAAGGCTGGTGGCTCCGGCAAGGAGGTTGCCGTTGACGCCAACCATCAGCCTGTGGCGGCCGCCGACAAGCAGGACGGCTCCGGAAAGCAGTACTGCAAGATCCACCACACCAAGGGCCATGACCTCCAAAGCTGCAAGAAAGTCGAGCAGCTTGTTGAGCAGCACAAGGCTGAGTACGAGCGGCGCGACAAGGAGAAGGCCCAGGAAGGTGCTGGGGGAGCAAGCAAGAAACGTCCCGGCCGGGGAGCAGGAGTTTCAGAAAGCCACGGAGGTTCTCTGCGTTGACGGAGGTGCTTCCCTGCATACCTCCCACCGCCAACTCAAGCAGTGGATGCGGGAGGTCAAAGCAGCGGAACCATCCGTAGAGTCACGCAAGCCTCTGAAGTGGTCCAGCACGCCTATCATCTTTGATATTGAGGACCACCCTGATTGCATAACTGCGGTCGGGTGCTTGCCGATGTTGGTCTCACCAACTATCCGCAACCTCATGGTCACCAAGATGCTAGTTGACGGCGGGGCCGGCTTGAATCTGATCTCCTCCCCGGTGCTCCAGAAGCTTCAAATCCCTGACAGCGAGCTCGAAGAGACTGGCACATCCCAAGGAATTAATCCGGGAAGGAGGAAGCCGAAGGGAAAGATTACGTTGCCGGTGACATTTGGTAGCGAGCTGAACTTTAGGACTGAGAGGGTCACATTCGACGTTGCCGATTTCCCATTGCCTTACAATGGGATACTTGGCCATCCAGCACTCGCCAAGTTCATGGCAGCCTCTCACTACGCCTACAACTTACTCAAGATGCCAGGCCCGATAAGCATCATCTCTGTCCATGGCGACAAGAAGGATGCTCTTATCTCAGCCGACAAGATCTATCGGGATGCAGCGGCCATGACAGATCGCCAGACACTTGCCACGAAGCTCCGGGGAAGAAGACCAAGTCCAAGTCCGCAAGAGCTCTCGATGCCCACTCCGCAAGCGCACCTCTTTGAGTGCCGCGCCACCGTCGAGGACGCACCATCGAGCTCCACCGGCAAGTGCAAGAAGAAGATGGCAGCTCCGCCAAAGACCAAGAAGGTGTCCGCCAAGGAGGACGGCCTTTGGTGGTACCTTCACCATCGGTGCCTCTCTCGACCCTAAATAGGAAGGCGCGCTCGTTGCTTTCCTGCGGGCGAATGTCGGCGTGTTTGCATGGCAACCGTCGACATCCCCGGTGTTCCTGTGAAAGTAATTGAGCACCGCCTGGCCGCTTTGTCCTCATCGCGCGGCCCGTCAAGCGAAAGTCGTAAAACAAGCAAGGAGCATCAAGAGTTCATTGCGTAAGAGATCAAGAAATTGGAAGCAGAGGCCTTGTCGAGGAGTGCTCCATCCTACGTGGTTGGCCAATCCACATAGTTGTGCGCCAAGGCTAAAGGGAAGTGTAGGCTTTGTATTGACTTCACGGATGTTAATAAAGCTTGTCCCAAAGATCCATTTCCTTGCCGCATCGACCAGATTGTTGACTCCACGATCGGATGTGATTTTCTTCGCTTCTTGATGCATACTGTGGATACCATCAGATCTTCATGGCTGAAGAGGATGAGGAGAAAACCGCATTCATTACTCCATGTGGCACATATTGTTTCATACGGATGCCTTTCGGTTTGAAGAATGCTGGTTCAACGTTTGCAAGGGTAGTTCATGATGCTTTTGAGCCGCAAATGCACAGAAATGTAGAAGCCTACATGGATGACATAGTGGTCAAGAGCAAGGACAAAAGCAACTCTGGTTCAAGATTTGGATGAGACCTTTGCAAATCTGCGCAAGATCAACCTCAAGATCAACCCCGAGAACTGCGTGTTTGGAGTCCCTTCCGGCAAGCTTCTCGGGTTCTTAAAATCTCAGCGGGGATTTGAAGCCAATCCCAACAAGATCAAGGCCATTGAGCAGATTGAAGCACCAAAGCGCGTCAAGGATGTACGAAGACTTGCCGGTTGCGTAGCTGCTCTCAGCAGGTTTATCTCTAGGTCTGCTGAACGCGCCCTGCCATTTTTCATAATTTTGAAAAAGGCAGGTCCCATGCAATGGACTCCCGAAGCGGAGGCTGCGCTGCAGGACTTAAAGAGGTACCTGTCCTCCACTCCAACACTTGTCGCACCTAAGCCACAAGAGAAGTTGCTGCTATACATAGCGGCAACCAATCAAGTGGTTAGTGCTGCTGCGTTAGTAGCGAGAGAGGGAGGCGGATGACGAGCTAGCAACCACGGCAGACACATCCAAGCGACAAGCGAGGGGCTTCACCGACAAGCTCTGGTTCCGACAAGGACGGATCTCTGCAGACGCAAGAACAGATGCGAAAAGGATGGTGCAGCGCCCTTGCCATTTTGTCGATTCCCTCCTGCGGGGGCTAGGTCAAGGTACTACGGTGTGCAGAAATTGCTTTTCGGCCTCCTCATGGCCTCGAGAAAGTTGCGCCATTACTTTCAGGCACATGAGATCACAGTTGTCACTCGCTTTCCGTTGAAGAGGATACTACAGAATCCAGAGGCAACAGGCAGGATTGTCGAGTGGGCACTGGAACTGTCAAGCTTTGGCCTCAAGTTTGAAAGCACCTCAACTATCCAAAGCAGAGCATTGGCAGAATTCATAGCAGAATGGACGCCAACACCAGATGAAGAAATTCCGGAGACGAGCATTCCCATCAAGGAAGCAAGCAAAGAGTGGCTGATGTACTTTGATGGTGCTTTCTCACGCAAAGGCGCCGGTGTGGCGTGCTACTTATAGCACCCACCGGAGAGCACCTCAAGTACGTAGTCCGGATGCACTTTCCCAAGGAGCAAGCGACAAACAATACTGCAGAGTATGAAGGTTTGCTTGCCGGTCTCAGGATCGCAGTGGACCTTGGGATCAAGAAGCTTATTGTCAGGGGTGACTTGCAGCTTGTCGTCCGCCAAGTGAACAAAGATTATCAGAGTCCATTGATGGAAGCCTACGTTGATGAAGTGAGGAAACTAGAAGAGCACTTTGACGGCCTGCAAATGGAACATGTTCCAAGAGCTCAGAATGATATTGCTGATGGCCTGTCAAAGTGCGCTGCACTTAAGTTGCCTGTGGAACCAGGGATTTTCGTACTCAAGCTGACTCAACCAACCGTAACACCATCAACTAGACATAACAAGAAGAGGAAGTTTATCTCTGGTGACTACTTTCCGGCAGAGCTTCCCGAAGCCGCCGCCAAGAAGGTCCCCAAGATCGACACCCGGCGGTGAGGGGCGATCTGCTCAAACAAACCCTGTGGTTTGTTTCGTTGAAGCGAGACGCTCCCGACAAGTTTTGCTCGCAAGCTTGCCGGGGACATCAAGCTCCGGCGGTCTGCAGGTTCTTGCCGTGGAAGCTGATGTTCCCGCAACAGCAGATGTGCCTTTAGTCCTTATTGTCGAGCCACAAGCTCCAGCATGGGCGCAGCAGATTGTCCATTTCCTTCAGATAGGAGAACTTCCCGAAGAGCAAGAAGAAGCTGAGAGAGTAGCCCAGCAGTCAAGTATATACCAGTTTGTCGACAGCATAATGTACAGAAGAAGACTCAACGGTGTGAAATTGAAGTGTATTTGCCGGGAAGATGGACAAAAGCTGTTGGCAGAGATACATGGAGGCATATGTGGTCACCACATTGGCGCCAGGCACTTGCTTAAGCAAAGCTTTCCGGCAAGGTTTCTTGGCCGACAGCCCTCCGGGATGCAACTGCACAAGTAACCAAGTGAGAAGCGTGCGGCCCATTCCAAACAGATACACCAGCCAGCTCAAGCTCTCCGAACGATCCCTTTATCCTGGCCATTTTGATGCAGGGCTCGACATCCTCGGCCCCTTCCCCGAGCTGTCGGTGCTTTGAGTACTTATGCGTTGCTATCGACAAGTTCACAAAGTGGCCGGAAGTGGAAGCGATGAGGAAGGTGACAGACAACAAGAATCAAGTTCTTCAGTCGATTGTTTGCCGTTTCGAATCCCTAACAGGATCATCACCGACAACGGCACACAATTCTGAGCCGCACCTTCATGCAAGACGTCCAAGATCTTGGCGCCAAGGTCTGCTTGCTTCGCTTGCTCACCCGAGAAGCAACGGTCAAGCGAGAGGGCAATGCTGAAGTGCTTTGCGCGGGCTCAAGACCGTAACTTTCGGCGAGCTGCGCGAGTGCGGAAGAAACTGGATTGAGGAGCTGCCGGTGGTTCTTTGGTCGATCAGGACGACGCCAAATCGAGCCACTGGCCAGACACCCTTTGCTCTAGTCTATGGAGCAGAGGTAGTTCTCCCCACGGAACTCGTATACGGATCGCCTCGAGTGCTCGCTTATGATGAGCTTGAGCAAGAGCAGCTGCGACAAGATAACGCGCTGCTCCTTGAGGAAGATCGTCTTCAGGCTGCTGTACGAGCCGCTCGTTACCCGCAAGCTTTGCGTCGCTACCATAGCCGCAAAGTTAGTGCCAGAAGCTTCGAGGAAGGCGACCTTGTTCTTCGGTGCGTTCAGTCCGCCAAGAATTCAAACAAGTTGACACCAAAGTGGGAAGGCCCTTATCGGGTGAAACGAGTCACTAGGCCTGGCGTTGTCCGCTTTTGAGACCGAAGATGGCATTTCGGTGAGCAACTCCTGGAACATTGAGCATCTTCGTAAGTTTTACCCATAGGGCGCGGTTGCCGGAACCTGTTCCGGCAACCACCTTTTGTACAAGTCTTGCCGCTGTTGCATGTAAACCTTTGTACAAAGCCGGGCGCAGACCCCGTGCATCAGTAAAGCTCATGTGTTGCGTGCAACTTGTCAAATTCATGCTTTCATCATTTTATTGCATGTTTTGGCTTACACTTTGTGCAGCACCCACACCCGGTAAGCAATAACGAGCCACTAGGCTCCGTAACTTTATTTTCTCTTCTTTCTCTTTCTCAAAGAAAGGAAGGCTCCCTCGCGCACAAGTTAACCAGGGGGGGAAGAAGAAGATAATACTATGGACCAAGCGTTGCTCGAGGAAGTTTCGCCTTATCGTGAAGCAAAGCGACGGAAAAGCTAAGTTGCCAAAGTTTGAGCAATCAGCTCTTAAATTTTTAAGTTATCTTCCTCGAGCGATAGTACTTTGTATGGAAAACCTGTGCTAGAGGAACCAACTCACGGCTAGTCGCGCCCTTAGTTTGTTTGAGTCCGCTCAACAACTTAAGTGAGCTGTAGCTAGTCGCGACAAGGTTGCTTGTCGGAGGCATCGCCCGGCAGTCTTGACGTTCGCACTCAGCGCTTCATGACAAAGGTGCCTGCACCGACAAGTTCCCTAAAAGCGTGGGGTAAAAACGCATAAAGGAAGGAATCAAGTAAAGGAAATAACATTGCAATGATCGCCTAAGATAGAGTATATTACAAAATAACTTGTCATTGATCTAACAAAGTGTTCTAAACATGATCGTGACGACAAGGGAAAGATAAAGTTGGTGGCCTAGTCTACGCGGTCGCCGTCAATCCGCTTGATCTTGTTCACCTTGTCCACAATGGGTGCGACAAGGGCTTTGAGCGCCTCCACGTCGGCATCTGGCGGCAAGGATCTGCGGACGTCGTTGAGGTTGAGGCCTGGATTGCGGAAGGCCACCTTTATCAACACCTTCTCGAGGGCTCCTGCACAGATCTGGCGCGACTCCTCGGCCAGCTGCTTTGGGACCTCTTCCCGGAGTCGCCGGAGGCCCGTCAACACGCCCTTGAAGAATAAGCTAAGGTTGGCGCTGGGTTTGAGATGCTCGTCAGAGGAGTATGCAAGATCCACCATCCCCAGCTCCATCAGCCTGCTAGGATGTCGGCAGCAGTATCCACAAGACCTTGATCCAATGCTCCACACTCTCCTTCAAGGCGCCGGGTATCAACAACATTCGCCAGCAGCTCCTCCTTGGCCTTGATCGTCTCCAACAGGCCCACCTCCCGATCTCTGGCGCCGTCCGGCTCTGCGTCAGTGGTCAGCTTCAGCTCAAGATCCGCTTTGGAATCCTTGGCGGCGCCGAGCTCCTTGCCCCTATCGGCGAGACGGCCTGCAGCTCGCCAAGGGTGTAAGCATCCTTCTCGCCAGGCTTGAGCGCCGGGCGAGCTCTTCGCCGCTCTTACGGAGGCGGCCTCCAGCTGCGCCACCTTCGTCTTCAACTCTTCCTTGGCGGCCTCGGCGGCTGCGGCAGCATCCTTCGCTTCCTTAAGCGCCCTGCCAAGTGACTCCTCGCGCGCGACAAGCTCTTCCTCGTGGCTGTCCAGGTTGATCTTTCGCTGCGCTAGCTTGCTTTCCTGCGCGGATACCTTCTCGGCGGCAAGCCGCTGCTCCTCCTCAGCCGCGGCCTTCTCGAGGATGAAGGTCGTGCGCTCTTCAGCGAGTAGCGCCCGCTCTTCCGCTATGTTCCGGAGAGCTTCTTGGTTGGCGCTCCGGAGCTCTTCTGCGCGCTTCTCCATATCTGCTCCTGCCCTCGCGACAAGTGCTTCCCGGGACTCCAACTTGGCTTGCCGGGCGCGGTAGAGCGACAACAGCTTCTTCAGCAGCTGCTCCTCCTCAGACTCGCCGCTGCTGCTGCTTGGCGCGTCCACCAGCGTCAGCCCAGCGGAGGCGAGTAGCTCGCCATCGAAGGTCTCTCCTTCGACCGGCGCCCTGGAGCTCGACTCCCAGGGGAGTTTGATGAAGACGCCGGGCCTTCAAGTAGGTGCTTGGGGCTGGGGCTCCTCGAGCTGGCAGCTACAGCAACAGCGGGGAGTCGTGATCGGTGTAGCGCTGGCGCTCCCTGACCTCGGGGCCGTCGGTCACGATCGCCCGACCCCTCGCCGGCTTCTGCGTCGGCAGCCTCGGTGGCCTCCTCGCTGACAGGCTCGTTAGCGATGGCCTGTTCCTCCATGACGGCGGCTTCGTCAGTGTTGCCACGCGCTTCCTCCTCGCCGACGACCTCGACATCCATCGGCTCTGTGGTGGACAAAGAAAGAAAGTTAAGCAAATATTCAAAAAAGAACAGAAGAAAACAAGCCCAAGGGAAATTTTCGCGCAAGGGGATTACCTGCAATGGGATCTGCAGCCGTGGTCTCCACCACTGGAGGATCACTGGTGTTGTCCCTTGCCGTGGTAGCTTCCCTTGTCGGAGTAGCCTACCTTGCCGGAGGACGCTCCCTTGCCGGAGAATCCTCCCTTGGCGGCATAGTCGCAGCAGACAGGATTTCGGGGGCGGCTTCCGAGCCCTCCTGATGAGGCTGCTCTGTTCCTACACAAGCAAACAGTCAGATATCAATGAATAAGGAGCACCCACGCACACCTAACAGTAAGGAGAAAACAGCATACTTACTCCGGGGGCTGTGCTGGGGGCTGCTCTGAGGAAGGGTTGCCGGGTCCGGCAAGGGAGTCTCAGACGCGTCCCCTATTACCACGGGTGGATCATCCTCAACAGCGACCGCCGGGGTCTTGGCTCTCTTCGACGCTCTCTGGGCTAGCGTCCTGAAAAGGAAAAAGTTCAGAACAAAGCAAATCAGATTCAAGATGAAGCAACAAAATTGAAGAAATACAAGCACAATAGTGAAGCTTACTCTTCTTCCTCCTCCTTGGAGCTGAGTGCGGAGAAGTCAAACTCCGGCTCGCCTCCGGTGTGACGAGGCGGAGGGGTAGGCTCTCTTGGCCGCTTGGCGGAGGCGTCGGCGGTGGCCTGGGAGGATCCCGTCCCAGTTGTCGCAGCAGTGTGGGGTGCTCCCGCGGCAACATCGCTTGCCGCGGTAGAAGCGCGTCAGCAGCAGCCTTCTTGGCTGTGGGCCCGTCTGCCGCCCGTCTAAATCTCCGGCCTTGCGGAGAGCGCCTCTTCAGCGAGCCGAGGCTCCGTTAGCGACAAATCGCTGGATGAGTGGAGAAAAAGCGCCTTGGCTGGTCCGCTCGACTCGGCCTCGGGCTCGGCGAGCTCTTCCTCGCCGCAAGCTCCCTTCGCTCGGCAAGGCTTGCCGCTTCGGCTCGTCTGCCTCCTCCACGGTGTACCCGAAGACGCCCGGCGGCAGCATTTGCCGCCTCCTCCAACCTTGTGGCAATCGCGCCATCTCTTAAATCGGTGGTGTCGCGGGTGAGCCTCTTCGCTTTCGTCGGAGCGGATCGGCACTTCATCCAAGTTGTCGAAGAACCGCTGCCACGATCTCGTCGGAAGGCTCCTGCCAGTTGGAACGATCCCATGGGAATCGCACAACGGCATCATGGCGCAGATGCGATCGAAAGTGCAGAGTTGTTGCACAATGGGGCGACCCCTCGGCAACCTAAACCACTCGGGGTGATCGGGGTCGTTCTTGAACAGCTCTAGCAGCATCGCATCCAACTCCAAGACGGTGAAATTCCAATTGAGACCCGGGCGCAGCCTCATGATGTCTGCCGCATTTTGGAACTCCCAAGCAGGCCTCCTCCTCTCCTGCAAGGGAGCGATGCGGCGGCGAAGGAAATCTGCGCCAACTGCGCCTACGGTTAGTCCGGCAAGCCTGAGGCGCAAAATCCGGGTCACAGCTATCTCCAACCTAGCATCCTCCGGCGCCAAGCTACTCCAATCGTTGTCGCGCACTATTGGGGTTTGGCGCCGCAGCGATCGAAGACTGCGGGTTCTCCTCACGATCCAACACCGGTTGGCTCTCCACTCCTCCCACTTGCTGCGGAACTCTCCTTCCAGAATCGCTTCTTTCTTGCCGACCCGGAGACCCAAGCTATCCCTCCGGCAAGCGGCTCCCCCTCTCTCAACGCGGGCATGAAGAAATGGCGGAAGAGGCGGCGTTGGGGTGGACCCGACAAAGTTTTCGCAAAGGTGTGCGAAAACTGCCATGGTCGAGAATGGCGTTGGGGTGAAATCAAGGAGGCGGAACCCGATGTGTTCATAATATCGCAAAAGAATTGAAAAGGGCGGGCAGCGCCCGCTATCGAATAAAAGGGCAAAGAAAGGATACCCAGTTGGGGCTAACTCCGACGCGGCGGCGGGGAGTACCTTCGTGCGCGGATGCGCACGCGTCTCCGTCGACCAGAAGAGATAGAAGCGTTCCCTCAGCTCCTTTGCGTCGTGCTGAGGGGAGAAGATGGCCCGCTCCTTACGCAACGCCGCGAGCCGCTGCGCCTCGGCCGATTTCACCCCCTTCCCCTTGTCGGCCTTCGGAGCCATGGCGGAGGCGGTGGAGGAGGTCGACGGCGTTGAGCGTGCTTGTGGCGAAAGGGGGCGGAGCGCTGTTCTCTTTGCACTGGAGAAGAAGGGGGGATCGGCGGTGGTTTTCTTGACAAGACAGCAATGGCGAGGTGGACGGCCTGCCCCTGTCTCCCCTGTTTATAAGGAGGGGGATGGGGCGGACGTTCCGCTTTTCCTAATAAAGAAACCCCCACGACCACGCCCACGATCTCTCGCACGACGCCACGTTCGGTGCGTGCCATTAGTGGGGGACGTGGTGGGTCCAGGGCAAGTAACGACGTGATCAAGGCCGCGTGTGACCGTGCACTGTTTTGGGCCTGGCCAGACAGCCGGGCACCGCAGGTGCCCAGTTCGGGCTCCTGTCGGTGTACTAGAGTAGGGGTACCCTAGTATCCCGATTGCACTGCACGGCAGTTGCAGCACTCGGCAGGCTTGTCTGGTCACCGCCAAGATCTTCCGTGGCTCCATTGGAGCCTTTCAAGAACAAAGTATTTGACTAAGAAGACAAGGGCCCGGCAAGAGGAGCTTGCCGGGAAGGCCACTCAAGGCACGCAGAAGACAAGACCCCGGCAAGAGGAGCTTGCCAGGAAGGCTCGGGGCGCGACAAGGATTCAGCCGCGGAAAGGCGCTTGCCGCGGCAGGCAACCTCTCTTCATCTCCGCTCCAGCTCATCTATCAACGTGTCGCCATGGGACCATTCCATGCGCGCGTGTCAAGAGGTTGTGCAGCCAGCGGAGAGCAACGATAAGCGGTGCTGACAAGCCCACCATCGTGGCAAACGGAGGCGCACCTGACGGTCCCAGTTGCACTATTTAGGCGACAGGGACGGGCATTTAATGCTTTTGTCCCTTGCCGTCAGAGTTAGGTATATTGCACTGTACACTGTACAAGTAGGTGTACCAACTACTGTTTTTACATTTGTAACCTCCTCTACGTTGCCACCTGTCGGAGACCCCTTGAGCATACAAAAGGAGGCCCATGCGCAACGTAGAGGGGGTTCGGCCAGTTCGACTCATTCGAGACCAGAGACGCTCACGCTAGGTTTTGTAGCTCTCATCGCTCCCTAGCAAGAACACAATACCATCAGACAAGTAGCAGTATGAGTTTTATCTCTCCGGAGAGCTCCGAAGCTGGGTAAAACTGCTCGTGTGCCTCGCCTCGACCCGCCCTTCATACGGTCTCCGCCCCCCTCCGAACCACAAGGGCACAGTCCGCCCGGCCCGTGGGGTGTTCGTGGAGTCCGATCAGCCTCCCGACAGGTTTGCAGGCGAGGGCGCCTCACGATCCACCTAGAGTATGCACGGGCGCTTGGTGATGTCCTTCAAGCTCTTCGACGCGGAGGGTCATTGCTGAGTGCTGCCCGGGAGAGGTGGTCGGGGTTCTCTTGTGGTGAGACAGAGGTCAACCGCCCGCTCCCTTGGCAGCTTCCCAGGCGGCATTTAAGGCGCCGGGGATCCAGCGACTCCGCCGAGCTCTTCGCGACGCCAGAGACGAGCGACGACAGCTACGAGCCCCCGAGCCTGTGCCGCTCCCGAAACAAGGCGAGCTCGTCAAGTCGTCGCCGCCCCTGATCTGGATGGGGTTGGCTCCGGACCGGGTGGCCCACTGTTGATGATGGCGTCCGCCACGGTGGTCCCTGTAGATAGGACTCCTTAGGATTCGCGTCTTTTGTTCCTGCGAAGAGCCGAGAATGTACCCCGCGGGGGCTTGTAAGATATTTGTAGCTTCGTATCAATATGATCCTTGTTATGAGGCAATGCGGGATGCTCATTCCGTTCTAGCTCAGTTCCTTCCTTTCAGACCTCGTGAGGGCTTGGTGCTCTGTGCCGGCAGGTCCCAGTCCCAAGGCGGCTTCAGCCGTCGCTGGTATGCCAGGTCGCGATGCCGTGGCCAAGGCCAGGAGGTGAGCGGCCCGAGGTCCGGTAAGAGCCTCTGAGTCGCGATGCTCAGGGGGTCCCCCTTGGCGCTCAAGCAGCCATCATTCGGTGAGAAAGGAGAGCCACGTTGCTAACACGGAGTTGCATTGAGTGCGGGGATGGTGTTGCAACGACAAGTGTATCCGGAGGGTGACTTATCTCGAGGGTTAGGGCGATGCTTCCTAGCGCGGCGCTAGGTCCGTGCCCTGGCTGGCGAGAGACTGCATGGCGAGGTCGTTCCGTGCTCCTCGGAGGGGCCCTGCAGGTTCACCACAAGGGAACAAGAGCTCGCCGGGCGATTGTCGATCCTAGTTGTTTTGGAGTGGCGCGAGAGGCTCGCGAGGTGTGCCGGGCACTTTCGTGAGCCAGTAGCAGGACTCACGAGGCCCTACCTCAAAGCGGGTTGCTGGCTCCCGGCCTTATCTTCGAGTGTGTTCCTGCAAAAATGGCTAGATGCGGTGCTCTCGTCTTGGTCCGGCTCTCGGGCTGGTCTCTACCGTCATTTGGCAAGCCAGTCGCGATGCCATGGACAAGACCAGAGGGTGAGGGCCGTGGGCCGGTAGGAGCCATGAGTCGCGATGCTCGTGCACCCCCTTTAACGCCAGCAAGGTGATTAGATGACACAACTCTACGTCCTTGGGTCCCGGTTCTCGGGCTGGTCTCTACCATCGCTGGCAATCCAGATTGCGATGCCATGGACAAGACCAGAGGGTGAGGGCCGGAGAGCCGGTAGGAGCCCTGAGTCGCGATGCTCAGGCACCCCCCCTTTAACGTGCAAGCTGGATTGGAAGACGAAACTCTACGTCCTCGGGTCCCGGCTCTCGGGCTGATCTCTCCCGTCGCTGGCAAGCTGTGTCGCGATGCCATGGACAAGACCGGAGGGTGAGGGCCGGAGAGCCGGTAGGAGCCACGAGTCGCGATGCTCGAGCACCCCCCATTTAACATGCAAGATTTCGCCGCCCAGGAGAAGGCACTAACTAACAAGCATGGTGGAGCATAATCCTAAGGAAAACGCATGGAGGATACATGCCGCCGGGACTGGCCCGAGCGGCTTGGGGATGATGCAGCCAGGCGCCCCAACAGGTAAGCTAAGGACATGAAATAAAGGGGTACATGCAGAGGGGCGGACCCACGTTCGGCACAGGAATAATGCGGCCCTGAAGGCGCTCCCAGCCGGAAATAAAACTTAAAGATATCACCTGGTGATGTTGGGGATGAAGGGCTGTTGATGTAGCAGAATCGGTGGGCTACGGGAGCCGATCCTCACGAGCCCCCAGGCTCAGGGGCCTCGGGAGGCTTTGGAGGCGCTGGTGGCCCCTCACGGGCCATCTCAATCTCCGCCAGGGCTGCAGCGTGCCTGACCTCTTGAGCCTCTAGGATGGTCCTCATGAGACGCTGGTGTGCAGCAGCCGCGTTTGGCAGGCCATAAGGCATGCGTACGTAGCTGTGGGGCGGGCCCTCGCAACGTCCCACTTGCGAGGGCCAGAGGCACTCTTGAGATGTGGCTCGGTTGAGCCCTGGTACGTCGAGGCAGACGCGCAGCCCACCATCCTCGCCTGGATGGGGGGCCACAACGGGCAGGCGGCGGCTGCCCCTCATGACCCTTGACTCCTGTAGGTCCTGAATGGCCTTGCTGATGAACTCCTGAGGGTTCTGTTCTCCCGGTCTTGCTCCTGCTTGCGGGAAACGTGCTTCGAAACACGCCTCCACGTGGTGCCCAAGCGCCTCCCTAGAGACCTTGGTGAGGTCGGTGGCCCTCCAGGGAGAGCCCCCGAGCCCTGCCCGAGGAGGGCGCCGGGCGCGCCTTCCTATGCGATGGAAGGAGGATCCCCCTGGCCAGGCGCAGGACCTGAGTGTCATGTCTCTTGAAGAGCCGGGTCGGCCGATGTCATATTCTTCTTGGGTGCTGACTCGTGAGGCGCCCTGCCGCCAGTGGTCTGGTCTTCCAAATGATGCGGCTGAAAAGCTTCGCTCAAGGAGCACACTTGCATCTCTCTCTTCACATGGCACCGTGATGACCCGCCACTTCTGGCATCTTGAGGATGTTATAGCCATGGTGGGTCACGGCCATGAACTTGGCCAACGCTGGGTACCCGAGGATGGCGTTGTAATGACGAATGTGGGCGACGTCGAAGTCGATGAGCTCTGTGTGGTAGTTGTCGCGGGCCGCGAAGGTGACATGAAGTCGGACCTGCCCGATCTGGTACGTGGTGCCGTCGGTGACTCCGGAGAAGGGCTGGGTTGGCTGAAGCTGACTGTATGGCAATTGAAGATTGTTGAAGGTCTCCACGGACAGACGTTGAGCCACCGCCTTCGTCGATGAGGGTCTTGGTGACCAGCACGTTGCTGATGATTGGGGAGCAAAGCATTGGGAGGACTCCGGCCGTGGCTGCGCACTTGAGCTGATCCGCTGAGCTGAACGTGATGGCGCACGCCGACCACCTGAGAGGGCGCGTGGACTCGAGCTTGGGGAGGACTGCATTCACTTCACGGGCGAACTGCTTGGTGGCGGTCTTCGATTCTCCTTGGTGGCGGCGGCAGCGGAGGGAGGCCCGCGTTCCCTTGCGGACGATCCTCACGAGGCTGATCCCTCCAGACCCCCTCGCGAGGTGGGTCTTGCCAGCGGTCCTCGCGAGGTTGGTCGCGCCAGCCTTGCCGCGGGCCGCGGTCTTCCCAGCGTCCTGCATTTCTTCCTCCTCCTCGGCCGTAGCATCGGTCGCTGCGCTCAGGGCGTCTGCCGACCCTTCCTTCGCGCACGGCTCGGAGCTCCTGACATTCATTGGTGTTGTGGGTGTGGAGGTCGTGGTACACGCAGTACCGGCTGCCCTTGGAAGACTCGGGCTGATCACTGCCCCGCTTGGTGTCTGGTTCGGCCACGAGTACGGCAGCCCCCTTGCGCTTTACATCCTTGGCCTTGGACTTCTTCTCTTCGAGATCCGCCGCAGGCAGCTCGAGGAGGTAGAGGCCCCCCTCCTCAGCCCTGGCGCACTTGGTCGCCAAGTTGAACAGCTCCAGGGAGGTGCACAGATCTTCATGCATCGCCAGCTCCTCCTTCATCTTGATGTCGCGCCGCGCCCGTCGGAGAAGGCTGAGATGATGGCCTCCTCCGTCACCACAGGGATCTTGAGGCTAGCGTTGTTGAAGCGTTGGATGTACTTTTGCAGGTTTCCTGGCTGCCGCTTGATTCTGCGTGTATGTCGCTCACGGTGGTGGCCGGTCGCGAGTACCTTGGAAGTTGGCGATGAAGCGGGTCGCATCTCGGCCCAGAAGAGATCGTGCACAGGGCCGGTCAGGAGCAGTGCGGGCTCCGGCCCTTGAGCGCCATAGGAAACTGGTTCGCCATGACCTTTTCATCTCCGTTGGCGGCCTCGATGCCCAGCTCGTGAGCTGGAGGAACTCCAGAGGGTCTCGCCAGGCCGTCGTAGCGTGGGGGTAGGTCTGGCTTGAACTTGGCGGGCCACGCGATGCCCCGTAGCTCAGTGGTGAAGGCGCGACAGCCCGCCGTGGCCGCGGGGGGCCTCGAACGGCAGAGAGCTTGGTCTTGCAGGCCTCCCTGCGCCGCGGCTGGGGGCAGCGCATGGTCTTGACGTGTTGGAGCGGGAGCGCTCGGGCAGCTTCTTGTGGGCGAGGAACTTCTTGGCAGCTCTGCTCTTGCCCGGCGCGGCGCTGGCGGAGCGGGTTCCGCCCAGGGTCGCGCGCCCAGGGCGTGGCGCCATCTTGAGGAGGAGGCGGCTGAGGCGCCCGGAGCTTCATCGCCCAGCGAGGCGGGTCTGTGCGGCCAAGCGGATGGCGCAGTGCGCCTCCAGCGTGAACGAGCTCAGCGGCAGCGGTCGAAGCCATTCTTCATAGACGTCCTCGGCGGGCGGTAGCGCAGGAGTTCGTTGGCTGCGATAGTGCAGCTCGGGCCTCCATGGCCGCACTGCGAAGCGCGACGAAGAACCAGCGGGTGAGCGAAAGGCGTGGCGGTGCGGCCGCCCGCCTCATGGGCCAGTGCTTTGGGGCGATGCTTGCTGCTCGTTCCCCGCCGGGCGATGGCGGCGTTACCCGGTGACGAGGAACGACGAAGCGTCCGCCGGCGGGAGCTGTTTGGCAACGTGGGAAGCGAAGCGGCTCGGCGCTGGCCTTGAAACCCGACGGGCGTCGAACATGGTTGCGATGGTCGGGAAGAACGAGGCGACGGAAGGCAGATTCGGCGCACCTACCTGGTGCGCCAAATGTCGGATCACGGGTTCCGCAGACCCTTAAGGTTCGAACTACGGGGTGTGGCGGAGATCCAACCCTCCACCGTCTCGTACCTCGCCGAATCGCAGGGACCTAAACTACTAACAAGAACAACACAAGAGACGCAAGATTTATACTAGTTCGGGCCACCATTGTGGTGTAATACCCTACTCTAGTTTGTGGTGTGTGGATTGCCTCTGGGGCCGACGAAGAACAGTACAGGGAAGAACAGCCTCGCGAGGGTCTGTTCTTGGTGGGTGTGATGAACTGCTAAGTGGTGCCCCGTTGCTCTAGCTTGAGGAACGGGTTTCTCTCTCTCTGGATTCCGACTGCCTGATCCGATCCTCTTTTCAGAGTGCGGCTACCCCTACTTATCAGCGAAGGCCCTGGGCCTCTCCCCCAAATATTGAGCGGGAAGGGCTCCAACAATTGGCCATTTTGAAGGGGAACAGCGGGTACACTTATCCTGACTAAAGTTGGTCCGCGCCTGCCAAAGGCTCTGGTGATGACGCCTGCTTGGGCTCCATGATGACTGCATTCCAGCCGTTGGGGCTGGTCTTGGTCTTGTTGCACCGAAACGGCTGCCTTTGCCTGATGCCCTTGCCTGCGCTTGCCCCCTTTGCACCAAAGAGGAAAGGAGGGGCCGCCATGGCTGGTGCCCGATGGCGCCCTTGGTCGTCATGGCTTACGCCACGGGCACCTCATGAGGCACCTGCCTTGAACTCTCCGCCTCCTCGTGAGCCAGCCTGACGAGGCCGTGCCTGAGGAAGCTCTTGGTCGTCCGCCCCGCGAGGCTTGGCCCCTCGCGAGGGTCTTGAGCTTGTGTTGTTGGGGATGGGCCGTCCTGGGCCTCCTTTGATCCACGCCGCAGGCCACAGGCAGGCAAGTCTGGGGACCCCCGTTCCCAGAACGCCGACACCATGCTTGATTAGATATGAGTTATAATGGTTTGCCTTGCGTGCCAACATGTTATTAAAATGGTTATGGTGTGTTATGATGGGGTGGTATCCTCCTTTCAATGATTTAAGTGACTTGACTTGACACATGTTCACGCATGTAGTTGAAACAAAATCAAGATAGCCTTCACGATAATTATGTTCATGGTGGATTATATCCTACTCATGCTTGCATCCAATGTTTATTAATTTTAATGCATGTTCATGGCTGTTGTCGCTCTCTAGTTGGTCGCTTCCCAGTCTTTTGCTAGCCTTCACCTGTACTAAGCGGGAATACTGCTTGTGCATCCAATCCCTTAAACCCCAAAGTTATTCCATATGAGTCCACCATACCTTCCTATATGTGGTATCTACCTGCTGTTCCAAGTAAATTTGTATGTGCCAAACTCTAAACCTTCAAATAAACATTATGTTTTGTATGCTCGAATATCTCATGTATCAACTAGGGCTGCCCTTATCTTCCATGTTAGGCCGGTTATTCTCAAGAGGAGTGGACTCCGCTCCTCACTCACGAGAAAATGGCTGGTCACCCGGATGCCCAGTCCCATGCTTTATGCAAACTAAATCAAAATTAATTGGAAACAAAACTCCCACTGGGACCTGATGTTAGTTGGAGGCACTCGTTGTTTCGAGCAAGCCATGGATTGATGCTTGTTGGTGGAGGGGGAGTATAAACTTTACCATTCTGTTTGGGAACCACCTATAATGTGTGTGGCATGGAATATATCGCCATCTCTTAGTTGTTATGTTGACAATGAAAGTATGACGCTCAAAATATTATTTATCTCTATTTCAAAACCGAGCTCTGGCACCTCTACAAATCCCTGCTTCCCTCTGCGAAGGGCCTATCTACTTACTTTTATGTTGAGTCATCACCCTCTTATTAAAGAGCACTAGCTGGAGAGCACAACTGTCATTTGCATTCATTACTGTTAATTTATATTGGGTATGACTATGATTGGATCTCTTTTACCATGAATTACAATGTCTAGTCAGTCCTTGATCTTTAAAGGTGCTCTGCATTTATGTTTTGCGGTCCCAGAAAGGGCTAGCGAGATACCATCTTGTTATATCATATTATGATTGTTTTGAGACAGTGTTGTCATCTGAGATTTATTATTATCGCTCTCTAGTTGATTATGCTATTGATATGAGTAATCATGAGACCTGAGAATTATTGCGAATGTGGTTAGTTATGATATTTGCTTAAAACTTGAATGTTGGCTTGACATATTTACAACAACAAGAGAAAATAGAGTTTGTAAATTTTTTCTTTATCACTTTCAGTTTGTCAACTGAATTGCTTGAGGACAAGCAAAGGTTTAAGCTTGGGGGAGTTGATACGTCTCCGTCGTATCTACTTTTCGAAACACTTTTGCCCTTGTTTTGGACTCTAACTTGCATGATTTGAATGGAACTAACCCGGACGCTGTTTTCAGCAGAATTGCCATGATGTTGCTTTATGTGCAGAAAACAAAAGTTCTCGAAATGACCTGAAACTCCACGAAACGTCAAGTTAAAAATAATAAAAAATCCTTGCCAAAGATGAACACCAGGGGGCCCACACCCTGTCCACGAGGGTGGGGGGCGCGCCCCCTACCTCGTGGCCCCCCTAAGGCTCCTCCGACGCCAACTCCAACTCTATATATTTGCTTTCGGAGAGAAAAAATCAAGGAGAAGAAATCATCGCATTTTACAATACGGAGCCGCCGCCAAGCCCTAAAACCTCTCGGGAGGGCGATCTGGAGCCCGTTCGGGGCTCCGGAGAGGGGATTAAATCGCCGTCGTCATCATCAACCATCCTCCATCACCAATTTCATGATGCTCACCGCCATGCGTGAGTAAGTCCATCGTAGGCTTGCTGGACGGTGATGGGTTGGATGAGATCTATCATGTAATCGAGTTAGTTTTATTAGGGTTTGATCCCTAGTATCCACTATGTTCTGAGATTGATGTTGCTATGACTTTGCTATGCTTAATGCTTTTCACTAGAGCCTGAGTGCCATGATTTCAGATCTGAACCTATTATGTTTTCATGAATATATGTGAGTTCTTGATCCTATCTTGCAAGTCTATAGTCACCTACTATGTGTTATGATCCGGCAACCCCGAAGTGACAATAATTGGGACCACTCCCGGTGATGACCATAGTTTGAGGAGTTCATGTATTCACTATGTGCTAATGCTTTGTTCCGGTTCTCTATTAAAAGGAGGCCTTAATATCCCTCAGTTTCCATTAGGACCCCGCTGCTACGGGAGGGCAGGACAAAAGATGTCATGCAAGTTCTTTTCCATAAGCACGTATGACTATATTTGGAATACATGCCTGTTGGAAATATGCCCTAGAGGCAATAATAAATTAGTTATTATTATATTTCCTTGTTCATGATAATCGTTTATTATCCATGCTATAATTGTATTGATAGGAAACTCAGATACATGTGTGGATACATAGACAACACCATGTCCTTAGTAAGCCTCTAGTTGACTAGCTCGTTGATCAATAGATGGTTACAGTTTCCTGACCATGGACATTGGATGTCGTTGATAATGGGATCACATCATTAGGAGAATGATGTGATGGACAAGACCCAATCCGAAGCCTAGCACAAAGATCGTAGTTCGTATGCTAAAGCTTTTCTAATGTCAAGTATCTTTTCCTTAGACCATGAGATTGTGCAACTCCCGGATACCGTAGGAATGCTTTGGGTGTACCAAACGTCACAACGTAACTGGGTGGCTATAAAGGTGCATTACAGGTATCTCCGAAAGTGTCTCTTGGGTTGGCATGAATCGAGACTGGGATTTGTCACTCCGTGTAAACGGAGAGGTATCTCTGGGCCCACTCGATAAGACATCATCATAATGTGCACAATGTGACCAAGGGGTTGATCACGGGATGATGTGTTACGGAACGAGTAAAGAGACTTGCCGGTAACGAGATTGAACAAGGTACCGGGATACCGACGATCGAATCTCGGGCAAGTACAATACCGCTAGACAAAGGGAATTGTATACGGGATTGATTGAGTCCTTGACATCGTGGTTCATCCGATGAGATCATCGTGGAACATGTGGGAGCCAACATGGGTATCCAGATCCGCTGTTGGTTATTGACCGGAGAACGTCTCGGTCATGTCTACATGTTTCCGAACCGATAGAGTCTACACACTTAAGGTTCGATGGCGCTAGGGTTATAAAGGAAGTTTGTATGTGGTTACCGAATGTTGTTCGAGTCCCGGATGAGATCCTAGACGTCACGAGGAGTTCCGGAATGGTCCGGAGGTAAAGATTTATATATGGGAAGTCCTATTTTGGTCGCCGGAAAGGTTTCGCACTTTATCGGTATTGTACCGAGTGCCGAAAGGGGTCCGGGGTCCACCGAGGGGTCCACCTGCCCGGGGGGCCACATGGGCTGTAGGGGTGCGCCTTGGCCTATATGGGCCAAGGGCACCAGCCCCAAGAGGCCCATGCGCCAAGGAAACTTGGGGAGGAAGAGTCCTCAAGGGGAAGGCACCTCCGAGGTGCCTTGGGGAGGATGGACTCCTCCCCCTCCCTTGGCCGCACCCCTTCCTTGGAGGAAGGGGCAAGGCTGCGCCTCCCCCCTCTCCCTTGCCCCTATATATAGTGGAGGGGAGGGAGGGCATCCACACCTGAGCCCCTGGCGCCTCCCTCCCTCCCGTGACACCTCCTCCTCTCCCGTAGGTGCTTGGCGAAGCCCTGCTAGATTGCCACGCTCCTCCACCACCACCACGCCGTTGTGCTGCTGTTGGATGGAGTCTTCCTCAACCTCTCCCTCTCTCCTTGCTGGATCAAGGCATGGGAGACGTCACCGGGCTGTACGTGTGTTGAACGCGGAGGTGCCGTCCGTTCGGCACTTTCGGATCTCCGTGATTTGGATCACGGCAAGTACGACTCCCTCAACCCCGGTCTCATGAACGCTTCCGCTTAGCGATCTACAAGGGTATGTAGATGCACTCTCCTTCCCCTCGTTGCTGGTTTCTCCATAGATAGATCTTGGTGACACGTAAGAAAATTTTGAATTTCTGCTACGTTCCCCAACAGTGGCATCATGAGCTAGGTCTATTGCGTAGATTCTTTGCACGAGTAGAACACAAAGTAGTTGTGGGCGTTGATTTTGTTCAATATGCTTACCGTTACTAGTCCAATCTTGTTTCGACGATATTGTGGGATGAAGCGGCCCGGACCGACCTTACACGTACTCTTACGTGAGACAGGTTCCACCGATCGACATGCACTTGGTGCATAAGGTGGCTAGCGGGTGCCGCCTCTCCCACTTTAGTCGGAACGGATTCGATGAAAAGGGTCCTTATGAAGGGTAAATAGCAATTGGCATATCACGTTGTGGTTTTATGCGTAGGTAAGAAAGCGTTCTTGCTAGAAACCCATAGCAGCCATCGTAAAACATGCAAACAACAATTAGAGGGCGTCTAACTTGTTTTTGCAGGGTATGCTATGTGATGTGATATGGCCAAGAAGAATGTGATGAATGATATGTGATGTATGAGATTGATCATGTTCTTGTAATAGGATTCACGACTTGCATGTCGATGAGTATGACAACCGGCAGGAGCCATAGGAGTTGTCTTTATTTATTGTATGACCTGCGTGTCATTGAACAACGCCATGTAATTACTTTACTTTATTGCTAACCGGTAGCCATAGTAGTAGAAGTAATAAGTTGGCGAGACAACTTCATGGAGACACGATGATGGAGATCATGATGATGGAGATCATGGTGTCATGCCGGTGACAATGATGATCATGGAGCCCCGAAGATGGAGATCAAAAGGAGCAATATGATATTGGCCATATCATGTCACTACTATATAATTGCATGTGATGTTTATTATGTTCATGCATCTTGTTTACTTAGAACGACGGTAGTAAATAAGATGAGCCCTTACACAAATTTCAAGAAGTGTTCTCCCCTGACTGTGCACCGTTGCTGTACAGTTCGTCGCTTCTAAGCACCACGTGATGATCGGGTGTGATGGATTCTTACGTTCACATACAACGGGTGTAAGACAGATTTACACAGCAAAAACACTTGGGGTTAACTTGACGAGCCTAGCATGTACAGACATGGCCTCGGGAACACAGAGACCGAAAGGTCGAGCATGAGTCGTATAGTAGATACGATCAACATGAAGATGTTCACCGATGTTGACTAGTCCGTCTCACGTGATAATCGAACACGGCTTAGTTGACTCGGATCATGTAATCACTTAGATGACCAGAGGGATGTCTATCTGAGTGGGAGTTCATAAGATGAACTTAATTATCTTGAACATAGTTAAAAGACCTTTTGCAAATTATGTCGTAAGCTCGCGCTTAAGTTCCACTGTTTAGATATGTTCCTAGAGAAAATATAGTTGAAAGTTGACAAGATGGCGTTTATGCGGACAGAATAGCTTATGTCCTTAATGCACCGCTCGATGTCTTTGAACCCCAAACGTCGCCTGTGGATGTTGCGTAACATCGGACATACACGCTTTTTGATAACTACATGATAGTTCAGTTAAATGGTTTAGAGTTAAGGCACCAAAGACGTTTTCTAAACGTCGCGGAACTTATGAGATGTTTCGAGGGCTGAAATTGGGATTTCAAGCTCGTGCCCACGTCAAGAGGTATAAGACCTCCGACGATTTTCTTAGCCTGCAAACTAAGGGAATCATTGAGCTTGTGCTCAGATTGCCTGAGTACAACAATCACTTGAATTGAGTGGGAGTTAATCTTCCAGATGAGATAGTGATGTTTCTCCAAAAGTCATTGCCACCAAGCTGCTAGAAGCTTCGTGATGAACTATAACATATCAGGGATATATTTTATGATCCTTGAGCCATTCGCAATGTTCGACACATCGAATGTAGAAATCAAGAAGGAGCATCAATTGTTGATGGTTGATGAAACCACTAGTTTCAAGAAGGGCAAGGGCAAGAAGGGACACTTCATGAAACAGCAAATCGATTCTTTGCTCCAGTGAAGAAACCCAAGGTTGAACCCAAACCCGAGACTTAGTGCTTCGTAATAAGGGGAACAGCCACTGGAGCGGAACCACCCTAGATACTTGGTAGATAAGAAGGCTGGCAAGGTCGATAGAAGTATATTTGATATACATTATGTTAATGTGTACTTTACTAGTACTCCTAGTAGCACCAGGGTATTAGATACCGGTTCGGTTGCTAAATGTTAGTAACTCAAAATAAAAGCTACGGAATAAAAGGAGACTAGCTAAAGGTGAGCTGACGATATGTGTTGGAATTGTTTCCAAGGTTGATATGATCAAACATCACACGCTCCCTCTACCATCAAGATTAGTATTAAACCAGAATAATTATTATTGGTGTTTGCGTTGAGCATAGACATGATTGGATTATGTCTATCGCATGTCTGATTATTCATTTAAGGAGAATAATGGTTACTCTATTTATTTGAATAATACCTTCGATGGTCTTGCACCTAAATAAATGGTTTATTGAATCTCGATCGTAGTGATACACATTTTCATGCCAAAAGTATAAGATAGTAATGATAGTACCACTTACTTGTGGCACCGCCATGTAAGTCATATTGGTGTAAACGCATGAAGAAGCTCCATGTTGATGGATCTTTGGACTCACTCGCTTTTGAAAAGTTTGAGACATGCAAACCATGTGCATTTGGTGTATACGCATGATGAAACTCCATACAGATGGATCGTTTAGACTCACTTGATTTTGAATCACTTGAGATATGCAAATCATACCACATGGACAAGATGACCGAAAAGCCTCGGTTTCGAAGATGGAACTAGATAGCAACTTGTTAGAAGTAACACATTTTGATGTGTGCAGTCCAATGAGTGCTGAGGCATGCAGTGAATATCGTTATGTTCTTACTTCACAGATGATTCGGGTAGATGTTGAGTATATTTACTTGATGAAACACAAGTCTGAATTATTGAATGGTTCAAGTAATTTCAGAGTGAAGTTTAAGATCTTCGTGACAAGAGGATAGAATGTCTATGATATGATCATAGAAATGAATATCTGAGTTACGAGTTTTGGCACACAATTAAGACATTGTGGAAATTGTTTCACAATTAATACCGCCTGGAACACCATAGTGTGATGGTGTGTCCGAACATCATAGTTGCACCTTATTGGATATGGT
Organism: Aegilops bicornis; assembly: GCA_021605145.1. Classification (NCBI taxonomy): domain Eukaryota; kingdom Viridiplantae; phylum Streptophyta; class Magnoliopsida; order Poales; family Poaceae; genus Aegilops; species Aegilops bicornis. The sequence continues at coordinate 287,195,953 of CM038671.1, forward strand.
GCGTACCATGATGTCTCTTATCGAATTTCCACTATCGTTCATGGGTTAGGCATTAGAGACAACCGCACTCACTTTAATAGGGCACCACGTAATTCCGTTGAGATGACATCGTATGAACTATGGTTTAGAGAAACCTAAGCTGTCATCTCTTAAAGGTTTGGGGCTGCGACGCTTATGTGAAAAAGTTTCAGGTTGATAAGCTCGAACCCAAAGCAGACAAAATGCATCTTCATAGGACACCCAAAACAGTTCGGTATACCTCCCAATTCAGATCCGGAAGCAATAGGGATTGTTTCTTGAATCGGGTCCTTTCTCGAGGAAAAGTTCGTCTCGAAAAGTTGAGTGGGAGGATGGTGGAGACTTGATGAGGTTATTGAACCATCACTTCAACTAGTGTGTAGCAGGCACGCGAAGTTGTTCCGTGGCACCTACACCAATTGAAGTAGAAGCTTATGATAGTGATCATGAAGTTTCGGATCAAGTCACCGACGTGCCTCGTAGGGTGACAAGGATACGTCATCGCTTGAGTGGTACGGTGATCCTGTCTTGAAGGTCATGTTGCTAGACAACAATGAACCTACGAGCTATGGAGAAGCGATGGTGGGCCCAAATTCCGACAAATGGTTAGAAGCCATGAAATCCGAGATAGGATCCATGTATCGTAACAAAGCATGGACTTTGGTGGACTTGCCCGTTGATCGGCAAGCCATTGAGATAAATGGATCTTTAAGAAGAAGAGCAGACGTGGGCCGGTAATTACACCGTCTATGAAGCTCGACTTGTGGCGAAGAGTTTTTCACAAGTTCAAGGAGTTGACTACGATGAGATTTTCTCATCCGTGGCGATGCTTAAGTCCGTCGGAATCATGTTAGCATTAGCTGCATTTATGAAATCAGGCAGATGGATGTCAAAACGAGTTTCCTTCCCAGTTTTGTAAGGAAAGGTTGTATGTGATAAAATCAGAAAAGTTTTGTCGATCCTAAGGATGCTAAAAAGGTATGCTAGCTCCAGCGATCCTTTCTAAGGACTGGAGTAAGCATCTCGGAGTTGGAATGTGCGCTTTGATAGGATGATCAAAGATTTTGGGTTTATACAAAGTTTATGAGAAACTTGTATTTCCAAAGAAGTGAGTGGGAGCACTATGGAATTTCTGATAACAATATGTTGTTGACATATTGATGATCGTAAATGATGTAGAATTCTGGAAAGCATATAGTGTTATTTGAAAGATGATTTTCAATAGAAAACCTGGATTAGGCTACTTGAACAATAAGCATCAAGATCTATAAGATAGATCAAAATGTTTAATAATACTTTCTAATGAGCATGTACCTTGACATGATCTTGAAGGTGTTCAAGATGGATCAGTCAAAGAAGGAGTTCTTGCCTGAGATGTAAGGTTTGAAGTTAAGACTTAAAGCTCGACCACGGCAGAGCAGAGAAAAGGGCGAAGATCGTCCCTATGCCTTAGACATAGGCTCTACGGATGCTATGCTGTGTACCGCACGAAGTGTGCCTTGCCATGAGTCACTATAGTACAAGAATGATCCAGGAATGGATCATTGGACAGCCGTGATCAAAATTGTCCTTGGAGTAAATAAGGACATGTTTCTCGATTATGGAGGTGATAAAGAGTTCGGCATAAAGCGTTACGTCGATGCAAGCTTTAACACCTATCCGAGTGACTCTGAGTAGAAAACCGGATACGTATAGTGGAGCAACCGTTTGGAATAGATCCAAGTGGAGCATGGAAGCAGCATTTACAATATGACATGGAGAATTGTACAAAGCACACGGATCTGAAAGGTTCGCACCCGTTGACTAAAAACCCGTTGACTAAAACCTCTCTCACAAGCAAAACATGATCAAACCTCGTAACTCATTGAGTCTAAATCACATGATGATGTGAACTAGTTTATAGACACTAGTAAACTCTTGGGTGTTGGTCACATGGCGATGTGACCTATCAGTGTTAATCACATGACGATGTGAACTAGATTATTGACTCTAGTGCAAGTGGGAGACTGTTGGAAATATGCCCTAGAGGCAATAATAAATTAGTTATTATTATATTTCCTTGTTCATGATAATCGTTTATTATCCATGCTATAATTGTATTGATAGGAAACTCAGATACATGTGTGGATACATAGACAACACCATGTCCCTAGTAAGCCTCTAGTTGACTAGCTCGTTGATCAATAGATGGTTACAGTTTCCTGACCATGGACATTGGATGTCGTTGATAACGGGATCACATCATTAGGAGAATGATGTGATGGACAAGACCCAATCCTAAGCCTAGCACAAAGATCGTAGTTCAGTATGCTAAAGCTTTTCTAATGTCAAGTATCTTTTCCTTAGACCATGAGATTGTGCAACTCCAGATACCGTAGGAATGCTTTGGGTGTACCAAACGTCACAACGTAATCGGGTGGCTATAAAGGTGCATTACAGGTATCTCCGAAAGTGTCATTGGGTTGGCACGAATCGAGATCGATTTGTCACTCCGTGTAAACGGAGAGGTATCTCTGGGCCCACTCGGTAAGACATCATCATAATGTGCACAATGTGACCAAGGGGTTGATCACGGGATGATGTGTTGCGGAACGAGTAAAGAGACTTGCCGCAACGAGATTGAACAAGGTACCGGATACCGACGATCGAATCTCGGGCAAGTACAATACCGCTAGACAAAGGGAATTGTATATGGGATTGATTGAGTCCTTGACATCGTGGTTCATCCGATGAGGTCATCGTGGAACATGTGGGAGCCAACATGGGTATCCAGATCCCGATGTTGGTTATTGACTGGAGAACGTCTCGGTCATGTCTGCATGTCTACCGAACCCGTAGGGTCTACACACTTAAGGTTCGATGACGCTAGGGTTATAAAGGAAGTTTGTATGTGGTTACCGAATGTTGTTCGGAGTCCCGGATGAGATCCTAGACGTCACGAGGAGTTCCGGAATGGTCCGGAGGTAAAGATTTATATATGGGAAGTCCTATTTTGGTCGCCGGAAAGGTTTCGCACTTTATCGGTATTGTACCGGGAGTGCCGAAGTGGTCCGGGGTCCACCGGGGGTCCACCTGCCCGGGGGCCACATGGGCTGTAGGGGTGCGCCTTGGCCTATATGCGCCAAGGGCACCAGCCCCAAGAGGCCCATGCGCCAAGGAAACTTGGGGAGGGAAGAGTCCTCAAGGGGAAGGCACCTCAGGGTGCCTTGGGGAGGATGGACTCCTCCCTCCCTTGGCCGCACCCTTCCTTGGAGGAAGGGGCAAGGCTGCGCCTCCCCTCTCCTTGCCCCTATATATAGTGGAGGGGAGGAGGGCATCCACACCTGAGCCCTGGCGCCTCCCTTCCTCCCGTGACACCTCCTCCTCTCCCGTGAGGTGCTTGGCGAAGCCTGCAGGATGCCACGCCTCCACCACCACCACGCCACGTTGTGCTGCTGTTGGATGGAGTCTTCCTCAACCTCTCCCTCTCTCCTTGCTGGATCAAGGCATGGGAGACGCCACCGGCTGTACGTGTGTTGAACGCGGAGGTGCCGTCCGTTCGGCACTCGGATCTCCGGTGATTTGGATCACGACGAGTACGACTCCTTCAACCCCGTTCTCATGAACGCTTCCGCTTAGCGATCTACAAGGGTATGTAGATGCACTCTCCTTCCCCTCGTTGCTGGTTTCTCCATAGATAGATCTTGGTGACACGTAGGAAAATTTTGAATTTCTGCTACGTTCCCCAACAATGCCTACATTACATTGATGAATTGGAGCTAGTTCTGTGTAACCCTATGTTATGACTGTTACATGATGAACCGCATCCGGCATAATTATCCATCACCGATCCAATGCCTACGAGCTTTTCCCATATTGGTCTTCGCTTATTTACTTTCCCATTGTTACTGTTACAATCACTACAAAACACCAAAAATATTACTTTTGATTTCTTTACTTTTGTACCGTTACCACTACTATCATATTACTTTGCTACTAAATACTTTGTTGCAGATATTAAGTTATCAAGGTGTGGTTGAATTGTCAACTCAACTGCTAATACTTGAGAATATTCTTTGGCTCCCCTTGTGTCGAATCAACAAATTTGGGTTGAATACTCTACCCTTGAAAACTGTTGTGATCCCCTACACTTGTGGGTTATCACCCTCCGGAAGAGAGCCCCCAAGCCCTGCCCGAGGAGGGCACCGGGCGCGCCTTCCTATGCGATGGAGGGAGGCGCCCCTGGGACGGACGCTGATCTTGATGAGGCTCCAGCCGCGACGCCATCCTCCCAAGGTCATGCATGGCGCAGCTGCTTCTTCTTGGGGATGGCCTCTGGAGGGCCCTCACTTCTGTTGTCAGGGTCGTTGATTGCTGCAGCTTGGAAGGCGCGCTCGAGGGAGCACACCGCATCTCTTTCTTCACACGGGACCATGATGATTCCGCCGCTTCCCGGCATCTTGAGGACGTTGTAGCCGTGATGTGTGACTGCCATGAATTTGGCCAGGGCCGGATACCCGGGGATGGCGTTGTATGGCAGGCGGATGTGCGCGACGTCGAAGTCGATGAGCTCAGTGCGGTAGTTCTTGCGCTCTCCAAAGGTGACAGGCAGGCGGACCTGCCCTATCGGTGTGGTGGAACCGTCGGTCACTCCTGAGAAAGGCTTGGTAGGCTGAAGCTGCTCATATGGCACTTGGAAGTTGTCGAACGTGTCGATGGACATGACCTTGAGCCCTGCGCCGCCGTCGATGAGGGTCTTAGTAACCTGCACATTCCTGATGACTGGGGAGCACAGCATCGGGAGGGCGCCAGCGGTGGCTGTGCACTTGAGCTGATCTGACGAGTTGAAAGTGATGGCGCACCGGGACCACTTGAGCAGGAGCGTGGCCTCGAGCTTGGGGAGCACCGCGTTCACCTCACGAGTGAACTGTTTGAAGACGCGTTGCGAGGCTGGGGTCTGCGTGCTGCCCAAGATGTAGGAGATTGCACGCGGCTCCTCGAAGCCCCCAGCCCCCTCATCCTGATGGTGATCGTCGTTCCTTCTTGGGGGTGGCGGCAGCGGCGGAAGACCGGCATTGCCCTGAGGGCGATCCTCACGAGGCTGGTCCTTCCAGGCGCCCTCGCGAGGATGGTCCTGCCAGCGGTCCTCACGAGGCCTGTCGCACCACTCATGGCGCGGGCCACGGTCGTCCTAGCGTCCGGCCCCACGTCCTCCTCCACGGCCGTAGCCCCGGTCTCTACGCTCGGGGCGTCGACCAAAGCGTCCTTCTCGTATGGCTCTGAACTCTTGACAGTCACTGGTGCTGTGGGTGTTCAGTTTGTGGAAGGCGCAGAACGGTCGACTGTTCTTGGATGACTCGGGCTGATCTCTGCCCCGCTTGGTGTCGGGCTTCGCTGCGAGCACAGTCGCTTCCTTGCGTTTCACATCCTTGGCCTTGTCCTTCTTCTCCTCTGCTCCCGCAGCTGGCAGCTCGAGGAGGGAAAGGCGCCCCTCCTCAGCTCTTGCGCACTTGGTCGCCAGGTTGAACATCTCTTGATATGTGCACAGCTCCTCATGGATAGCGAGCTCTTCCTTCATCTTGACGTCACGGACGCCGTCTGAGAACGCGGAAATGATGGCATCGTCCATGACCTTGGGGATCTTGAGGCGAGTGTTGTTGAGTCGCTGGATATACTTCTGGAGGGTCTCCCCTGGTTGTTGCTTGATGCGGCGTAGGTCGCCCACGGCCGGCGGGCGGTCGCGGGTTCCTTGGAAGTTGATGACGAAGCGCTCGCGCATCTCGTCCCAGGAGGAGATCGAGCCGCGCTGTAGGTTCAGGAGCCAGGAGCGGGCACCATCCTTAAGAGCCATGGGAAACCAGTTCGCCATGACTTTCTCATCGCCGTTGGCTGCTTCGATGCTCAACTCGTAGAGTTGCAGGAACTCCGCGGGATCGGCAGTGCCGTCGTAGCGGGGAGGCAGATCCGGCTTGAACTTGCCTGGCCAGGCGACGCAACACAGCTCGGGGGTGAAGGCGCAGCAGCCGGCCGTAGTTGCCGGGGCCCGCCTCGGAGGTGGAGCTTGGTCTTTATGAGGTCCACTGATAACCCACAAGTATAGGGGATCAATTGTAGCCTCTTTCAATAAGTAAGAGTGTCGAACCCAACGAGGAGCTAAAGGTAGAACAAATATTCCCTTAAGTTCTATCGACCACCGATACAACTCTACGCACGCTTGACGTTCGCTTTACCGAAAACAAGTATGAAACTAGAAGTACTTTGTAGGTGTTGTTGGATAGGTTTGCAAGAAAGTAAAGAGCGAGTAAATAAAAGCTAGGGGCTGTTTAGATAAAGACACAACTAAATTAGTTTTAGTAGAGCTTTTTGTTACGAGAAAGTTATTTGTCCCTAGGCAATCGATAACTAAACCGGTAATCATTATTGCAATTTTATTTGAGGGAGAGGCATAAGCTAACATACTTTCTCTACTTGGATCATATGCACTTATGATTGGAACTCTAGCAAGCATCCGCAACTACTAAAGATCATTAAGGTAAACCCAACCATAGCATTAAAGCATCAAGTCCCCTTTATCCCATAATGCTAAAACAACCTACTTACTCGAGTCTCAGGCTTCACACTCACGCCACCCACCATAAGCAAATCATGAACATATTGCAAACCCTACATCGTTGATCCCTCACGCTTGCGCGACACGGAGAGCACCATAGGACATCACCAATAATAAAACATGCAACTCAAACCAATCTTGATCATCAAAATAGCCCATAGGACAAAACGGATCTACTCAAACATCATAAGATAGCCATACATCATTGGGAAATAATATATAGCGTTGAGCACCATGTTTAAGTAGAGATTACAGCGGGTAAGAGAGAGGCTACACCGCTGCATAGAGGGGGGAAGAGTTGGTGATAATGGCGGTGAAGTTGTTGGTGAAGATTGCGGTGATGATGATGGCCACGACGGCGTTCCGGCGCCACCGGAAGAGAAGGGGAGAGGGGTGCCCTTCGTCTTCTTCTTCCTTGACCTCCTCCCTAGATGGGAGAAGGGTTTCCCCTCTGGTCCTTGGCCTTCATGGCGTGGGAGGGGCGAGAGCCCCTCCGAGATTGGATCTATCTCTCTGTTTCTCTCTGTTTCTGCGTTTTGTTCTGCTGCCTTTTCACCATTTCTTTTATATATGGAGATCCGTAACTCCGATTGGACTGAAACCTTCGCCGTTATTTTTTTCCAAAAAATAGCTTTCTTGCGGACGAAGAAGGGCATCAACCGCCTTACGGGTGGCCCACGAGGGTGGGGGTGCGCCCTCCTGGTACGGGCGTGGGCCCCTGCCTCATGGCCACCTCGGACACCGTTTCGCGTTGATATTTCTCCTAGATTTTCCAAATATTCCAAAAATAAGCCACATCCGTTTTTATCCCGTTTGGACTCCGTTTGATATGGATATTCTGCGAAACCAAAAACATGCAATGTATGTGAACTGCACTGGGCCTTTGGATCAATATGTTAGTCCCAAAAATAGTATAAAAGGTTGCCAAAAAGTATATAGAAGTTGTAGAATATTGGCATGGAACAATCAAAATTATAGATACGACGAGACGACAGCATCCCCAAGCTTAATTCCTGCTCGTCCTCGAGTAGGTAAATGATAAAAAAGATAATTTTTGATGTGGAATGCTACCTAGCATAATTTTGATCATATGTCTAATCTTGGCATGAATATTAAGACACGACAGAGAGCTTGGTCTTGCGGGCCTCCCTGCGTCGCGGCTGGGGGGCAGCGCAGGGTCTTGACGTGCTGGAGCGGGGAGCGCTCGGGCAGCTTCTTGTGGGCGAGGAACTTCTTGACAGCTCTGCTCTTGCCGCGCCGGCGCCTGGCGGAGCGGGTTCCGCCCAGGGGCCGCACGCCTTGGGGCCAGGGCGCCTTCTTGAGGAGGAGGCGGCTGAGGCGCCCCGGGGGCTTCATCGCCCGCGTGGGGCGGGGTGCGGTGCAGCGAGACGGACGGTGCGGGGGCGCCTCCTCCAGCGCGGACGAGCTCGGCGACTCGGTCGAGCCATTCTTCTTAGACGTCGTCGACGGGGCGATAGCGCAGGAGCTCGTTTGCCGCGATGAGTGCAGCTCGGGTTTCATGCGAAGCCGCTGGGCGCGTGAAAGAACCAGCGGGGGTGAGCGAAGGCGTGGCGGTGCGGCCGTCCCGCCTCATGGACGGGTGCTGGGACGATGCTTGCTGCTCGTTCCCCGCCGGGCCGGTGGCGGCGTTGACGGCAGGTGACGGGGAACGACGAGGGCGCCCGCCGACGGGAGCTGTCTGGGCGACATGGGAGGCGAGGGCGGCTCGGCGCTCGGCGCGGGCCCGACGGGCGTCAGACATGGTTGCGGTGGTCGGGGAAGAACGAGGCGACGAAAGGCAGATTCCGGTGCACCCCTACCTGGCGCGCCAAATGTCGGATTTCCGGTTCCGGCAGACCCTTGAGGTTCGAACACTGGGGTGCGCGCGGAGATCCAACCTTCCACCGTCTCGCACCTTGCCGAATCGCTGGGACCTAAACTACTAAACGGAATAGCACAAGGGACACGAGATTTATACTGGTTCAGGCCACCATTGTGGTGTAATACCCTACTCCAGTGTGTGGTGTGGTGGATTGCCTCTTGGACCGATGAGGAACAATACAAGGAAGAACAGCCTCGCGAGGGTCTGTTCTTGGCGGGTGCGATGAACTGCTAGGTGGTGCTCTGTCGCTCTAGCTACTGGTTTCTCGATGAGGATTCATGTCTCCTCCCTTTTCTCCCTCTTCCAAATGCCCCTAGCTCACTCTCTCTCTCTCTGTGTCCGTCCCTCCCGCCTCGGGGGTGGCTACTCCTATTTATAGGCGAAGGCCCTGGGCCTCTTCCCAAATATTGAGCGGGAAGGGCGCCAACAATTGGCCATTTTGAAGGGGAACAGCGGGTACACTTATCCTGACTAAAGTTGGTCCTCGCCTGCCAAAGGCTCTGGTGATGACGCCTGCTTGGGCTCCACAATGACTCCCTTCCAGCCGTTGGGCTGGTCTTGGTCTTGTTGCACCGAAATGGATGCCTTTGCTTGATGCTCTCGCCTGCGCTTGCTCCCTTTGCACCAAAGAGGAAAGGAGGACGCTGCGCGGGCTGGCGCCCGACTGGCGCCCTTGGTCGTCATGGCTTGCGTCATGGGCACCTCGCGAGGTACCCTGCCTTGAACTCTCCGCCTCCTCATGAGCCAGCCTCACGAGGCCGCGCTCGAGGAAGCTCCTTGTCGTCCGCCCCGCGAGGCTTGGCCCCTCGCGAGGGTCTTGAGCTTGCGCTAATGAAGATGGGCCGTGCTGGGCCTCCTTCGAGCCACGCCGCAGGCTGCAGGCAGGCAAGTATGGGGACCCCCGTTCCCAGAACGCCGACAGTAGCCCCCGGGCCCACGGCGCGCCCGAACTTTGGCCGGGCAGAGAGGCGAAAGGGCAAGTGCGAAGCGTCGCGGACCCTAACAGCATGCGGCCTTGGGCGACACATGGCGGTTGATTGGACGCGTGCGCACTGCTTCCCCATGATGCCTCGGTAACCACCCGGATTCGACCAGTCCCTACATGCAGAGTCGGTCATGATTACCGGTGATCGTGGAGGCCGACGGTTGGCCTTCGCCGGCTATAAGTACGGAACGGCGCACGCCCTTCCATTCTATCCTTCTACTTCTCCTCCTCCTCGTTTCGTCTGGTTGCCATGGCTCCGATCCGCCGGTTCTCCACGGAAGAGAAGGGAAAGGCTCCTCAAGAGGATCCTGACCTGCTCCCCCCAAAGAAGCGGCTTGCCCTCTAGTATCAGGACAAGAGCGCTCGCCAGGAGGCGCCCATGCCCTGGTGCGTGCGGCCGCCACCAGGGTTTCCTCTTCCCTTGTACGTGCACGTTGGCATCTCTAAAGGAGGCGACGTCGGGCGCCACAAGCGACGCCGCCGCCGACGCCGGCGGGTCACGAAGGTGTGCGTCTCCCTCCTGGAGTCCACGCCGAGGGCTCCTGTCGGGAGTTCGTGCTTCGCGTCGCCACGCCTCCTAAGTCTTGGATTTGTCTTCCTTATTTCTTCGCCTCCGTCGTCCGGCAGGGGGAACCCCCGACTCAAGCTGCAAGACGCCGGCGGCAGCACCCTCGCGACCGGGCAGAGGTCGCGTGAATTGCCCCGGCGAGGTCTTCATGACTCGAGGCTGGGGCGAGGTCGCCTGGTCTGCAGGACGAGGGGCTCCCTCACGATCCACCTGGAGTACGATGGTGCTTGGTGGTGTCCTTCAAGGTCTTCGACGCGAGGGTCGCTGGCCGAGTGCTGCCCCGGGAGAGGTGGTCGGGGTCCTGCTGCGGTGAGATAGAGGCCGAGCGACCAGTCCCTTGGCAGCTCCTCAGGCGACGAAGGCGCCGGAGGATCCAGCCACTCCGCCGAGCTCTTCGTGACGCCAGAGTCGAGCGACGACAACTACGAGCCTCCGAGCCTGCGCCGCTCCCGGAGCAGGGCGGGCTCGTCAGGTCGTCGCCGCCCCTGATCTGGATGGGGTTGGCGCCGGACCGGGTGGCCCACTGTTGATGATGGCGTCTGCCGCGGTGGTCCCTGTAGGTAGGACTCCTTAGGATTCGCGTCTTTTGTTCCTGCGAGGAGCCAAGAATGTACCCCGCGGGGCCTTGTAAGATGTTTGTAGCTTCGTTTGTCAATATGACCCTTATTGTGAGGTAGTGTGAGATGCTCATTCCGTTCTAGCTCGGTTTCCTCCTTTCAGTCCTTACGAGGGCCTCGATGCTCATACGACAGTCCCAGTCCAAGGCGGCTTCAGCCTTCGCCTGGTATGCTGTGTCGCGATGCCGTGGTCAAGGCTGGGAGGTGAGCGGCCCGAGGTCCGTGAAGAGCCTCTCGAGTCGCGATGCTCGTGGGTCCCCCTTGGCGCTCAAGCAGTCATCATTCGGTGAGAAAGGAGAGCGACGTTGCTAACACGGGGTTGCATTGAGTGTGGGGATGGTGTTGCGATAACTAGTGTGTCCGGAGGGTGACTTATCTCGAGGGTCAGGACAATGCCTCCTGGTGCGGCGCCAGGTCCGTGCCTTGGCCGGCGAGAGATTGCGTGGCGAGGTTGTTTCGTGCTCCTTGGAGGGACCCTGCAGGTTCACCACAAAAGGAACAAGAGCTCACCGTGGCGATCGTTAGTCCTGCCATTAGTTTCTTTGGAGAGGCGCGAGAGGCCTCGCGAGATGTGTTGGGGCACCCGTGAGCCAGCGCAGGGCTCACGGGGCCCTGCCTCAAGGCAGGTTGCGCCTGGCTCTGGGCCTTATCCTCGAGTGTGTTCCTGCAAATTTGGCTAGATGCCGGTGCTCTACGTCTTCGGGTCCCGGCTCTCGGACTGGTCTCAGCCGTCGCTGGCAAGCCAGGTCGCGATGCCATGGGCAAGACCATAGGGTGAGGGCCGGAGAGCCGGTAGGAGCCCTGAGTCGCGATGCTCGTGCACCCCTTAAACGCTGCAAGCTGGGTTAGATGACGAAACTCTCGTCCTCGGGTCCGGCTCTCGGGCTGGTCTCGGCCGTCACCGGCAAGCTGTGTCGCGATGCCTTGGACAAGACCAGAGGGTGAGGGCCGGAGAGCCGGTAGGAGCCCTGAGTCGCGATGTTCGTGCACCCCTTTAACGCCAAGCTGGGTAGATGACGAAACTCTACGCCCTCGGGTCCCGGCTCGGGCTGGTCTCACCGTCGCTGGCAAGCCAGGTCGCGATGCCATGGACAAGACCAGAGGGTGAGGGCCGGAGAGCCGGTAGGAGCCCTGAGTCGCGATGCTCAGGCACCCTCCTTTAACGTGCAAGATTCCGTCACCCAGGAAAAGGCACCAAATAACAAGCATGGTGGAGCGAGAGCATAATCCTAAGGAAAACGTAAGAAGGCATGCCGCTGGGACAGTCCCGAGCGGCTTGGGGATGATGCAGCCCGAGGGGCGCCCCCAACAGGATAGGTTAATGACATGAAATAAAAGGGATACATGCCGCAGGGACGGACCCACGCTGCCCGGGAATAATGCTGCCTCAAGGCGCTCCCATCAGAAATAAAACTTAAAGATGTCACCTGGTGATGTTGAGGACGAAGGGGTGTTGGTGTAGCAGACTCGGTGGGCTGCGGGAGCCAATCCTCACGAGCCCCCAGGCCCGGGGGCCTCGGGAGGGTCCGGAGGCGCTGGCGGCTCCTCAGGGGCCATCTCCATCTCCGCCAGGGCTGCGGCGTGCCTGACCTCTTGAGCCTCCAGGATGGCCCTCATGAGATGCTGGTGCGCGGCAACCGCGCTTGGCAGGCCGTGAGGCATGCGCACGTAGCTGTGGGGCGGGCCCTCGCAACGTCCCACTCGCGAGGGCCAGAGGCGCTCTTGAGATACGGCTCGGTTGAGCCCTGGTATGTCGATGCAGACGCGCAGCCCACCATCCTCGCCTGGATGGGGGGCCACAGCGGGTAGGCGGCGGCTGCCCCTCATGACCCTTGACTCCTGTAGCTCCTGAATGGCCTTGCTAACGAACTCCTGAGGGTTCGGCCCTCCTTGCCTTGCTCCTGCTTGCGGGAAACGTGCTTCGAGGCAGGCCTCCATGTGGTGCCCAAGCGCCTCCCTCGTGACCTTGGCGAGGTCGGCGGCCCTCCAAGGGAGAGCCCCCGAGCCCGGCCAGAGGTGGGCGTCAGGCGCGCTTTCCTATGCGATGGAAGGAGGCTCCCCCTGGCCCGGTGCGGGCCCTGAGGGGCCTGCCTCTTGAGGAGTCGGGCCGGTCAATGTCTTCTTCTTCTTGGGTGCGGCCTCTGGAGGCCTCCTGCTGCTGTGGTCTGGGTCTTCTAGCGATGCGGCTCGAAGGCTCGCCTCCGGGGAGCACATCAAGGTCTCTCTCTTCCACAGGCACCGTGATGACCCCGCCGCTTCCTGGCATCTTGAGGACGTTGTAGCCGTGGTGGGTTACGGCCATGAATTTGGCCAGCGCCGGGTACCCGAGGATGGCGTTGTACGGCAGGCGAATGTGGGCGACATCAAAGTCGATGATCTCGGTGTGGTAGTTGTCGCGAGCCCCGAAGGTGACAGGAAGGCGGACCTGCCCGATCGGGACCGTGGAGCCGTCGGTGACTCCGGAGAAAGGCTTGGTTGGCTGAAGCTGACTGCAAGGCACTTGAAGATTGTTGAATGTTTCCACGGACAGAACGTTGAGTCCTGCCCCGCCGTCGATGAGGGTCTTGGTGACCAGCACGTTGCTGATGATTGGGGAACAAAGCATCGGGAGAACTCCGGCTGTAGCCGTGCACTTGAGTTGATCCGCTGAGCTGAACGTGATGGCGCATGCCGACCACCTGAGAGGGCGCGTGGCCTCGAGCTTGGGGAGGACTGCATTCACTTCGCGGGCGAACTGCTTGAAGATGCGCTGAGGTGGGGCTTGAGCTCCGCCCAGATGCAGCGATCGCACGCGTTCCCGGAAGCCCCCAGCCCTCGGCCCCGATGACGGTCCTCATTTCTTCTTGGCGGCGGCGGCAAGTGGAGGCAGGCTCGCTTCCTCAAGGGCGATCTCGCGAGGCTGAACCTCCAGCCTCCCTCGCGAGGCGGGTCTTGCCAACGGTCTCGCGAGGTTGGTCGCGCCACCTTGGCGCGGGCCGCGGTCTTCCCAAATGCCCCGCATTCCTTCCTCCTCCTCGGCAGTAGCCCGTCGCTGCGCCAGGCGTCTGCTGACCCTTCCTTCGCGTACGGCCCGGAGCTCTTGGCATTCATTGGTGTTGTGGGTGTGGAGGTCGTGGTACACGCAGTACCGACTGCCCTTGGAGGACTCGAGCTGATCTCTGCCTCGCTTGGTGTCTGGTTCGGCCGCGAGTACGGCAGCCCCCTTACGCTTCACGTCCTTGGCCTTGGACTTCTTCTCTTCAGGATCCGCGGCAGGCAACTCGAGGAGGGAGAGGCGCCCCTCCTCAGCCCTGGCGCACTTGGTCGCCAAGTTGAACAGCTCCAAGGAGGTGCACAGATCTTCATGCATCGCCAGCTCCTCCTTCATCTTGACGCTGCGCATGCCGTCGGAGAAGGCAGAGATGATGGCCTCCTCTGTTACCCTGGGGATCTTGAGGCGTGCGTTGTTGAAGCGCTGGAAGTACTTCTTGCAGGGTTTCCCCTGGCTGCTGCTTGATTCGGCGCATGTCGCCACGGCGGTGGCCACCGTGAGTACCACGGAAGTTGGCGATGAAGCGGTGCGCATCTCGCCCAGAAGAGATCGTGCTGGGGCCAGATTCAGAGCCAAAAGGGTCTGGCCCTGAGCGCCATGGGAAACCAGTTCGCCATGACCTATTCATCCCCGTTGGCAGCCTCCATGCCCAGCTCGTAGAGCTGGACGAACTCCGTTGGGTCAGCTGTGCCGTCATAGCGAGGAGACAGGTCTGGCTTGAACTTGGCGGGCCACGCGAAGCTGCGCAGCTCGGAGGTGAAGTCGCGACAGCCCGCCGTGGCCGCGGGGGGCCTCGGACGACAGAGAGCTTGGTCTTGCGGGCCTCCCTGCGTCGCGGCTGGGGGCAGCGCAGGGTCTTGACGTCTTTGGAGCGGGAGCGCCGGGCAGCTTCTTGTGGGTGAGGAACTTCTTGACAGCTCTGCTCTTGCACCGGGCGCTCAAGGAGCAGGTTCCGCCAGGCCGCGCGCTTTGGGGCTGTGGCGCCTTCTTGAGGAGGAGGCGGCTGAGGCGCCCCGGGAGCTTCATTGCCCGCGCGGGGCGGGGTGCGGTGCAGCGAGACGGACGGTGCGGGGGCACATCCTGCAGCGCGGACGAGCTCAGTGACTCGGTCGAGCCATTCTTCGTAGACGTCGTCGAGGGGCGGTAGCGTAGGAGCTCGTTTGTCGCGATGAGTGCAGCTCAGGCCTCCATGACCGCGCGGGGCGCACATACGAAGAACCAGCGGGGGTGAGCGAAGGCGTGGCGGTGCGGCCGTCCCGCCTCATGGACGGGTGTTGGGACAATGCTTGCTGCTCGTTTCCCGCCGGGCCGGTGGCGGCGTTGACGGCAGGTGACGGGGAACGACGAGGGCGCCCGCCGACGGGAGCTGTCTGGGCGACATGGGAGGCGAGGGCGGCTCGGCGCTCGGCGCGGGCCCGACGGGCGTGAGACATGGTTGCGGTGGTCGGGGAAGAACGAGGCGACGAAGGAAGATTCCGGCGCACCTACCGGGCGCGCCAAATGTCGGATTTCGGGTTCCGCAGACCCTTGAGGTTCGAACACCGAGGTGCGCGAGATCCAACCTTCCACCGCCTCGCACCTCACCGAATCGATGGGACCTAAACTACTAAACGGAACAAAGCACAAGGAACACGAGATTTATATCGTTCAGGCCACCATTGTGGTGTAATACCCTACTCCAAAGGTGTGGTGTGGTGGATTGCCTCTTGGGCTGATGAGGAACAATACAAGGAAGAACAGCCTCGCGAGGGTCTGTTCTTGGCGGGTGCGATGAACTGCTAGGTGGTGCTTAGTCGCTCTAGCTACTGGTTTCTCGATGAGGATTCCTGTCTCCTCCCTTCTCTCCCTCTTCCAAATGCCCCTAGCTCACTCTCTCTCTCTCTGTGTCCGTCCCTCCGGCCCCGGGGGTGGCTACTCCTATTTATAGGCTAAGGCCCTGGGCCTCTTCCCAAATATTGAGCGGGAAGGGAGCCAACAATTGGCCATTTTGAAGGGGACCAGCGGGTACACTTATCCTGACTAAAGTTGGTCCTCGCCTGCCAAAGGCTCGTGATGACGCCTGCTTGGGCTCCACAATGACTCCTTCCAGCCGTTGGGCTGGTCTTTGTCTGGTTGCACCAAACGGATGCCTTTGCTTGATGCTCTCGCTGCGCTTGCTCCCTTTGCACCAAAGAGGAAAGGAGGACGCCATGCTGGCTGGCGCCCGACCGGCGCCCTTGGTCGCCATGGCTTATGCCATGGGCACCTCGCGAGGTACCCTGTCTTGAACTCTCCGCCTCCTCATTAGCCGGCCTGACGAGGCCGTGCCTGAGGAAGCTCCTTGTCGTCCGCCCCGCGAGGCTTGGCCCCTCGCGAGGGTCTTGAGCTTGCGCTGATGAAGATGGGCCATGCTGGGCCTCCTTCGAGCCACGCCGCAGGCCGCAGGCAGGCAAGTCTGGGGACCCCCGTTCCCAGAACGCCGACAGAATATATAAGCCAAGTTCTATAATGAAAATTCCCACTAGTATATGAATGTGATAACTCAAGAGACTCTCTATATGAAGAACATGGTGCTACTTTGAAGCACAAGTGTGGTAAAAGGATAGTAACATTGCCCCTTCTCTCTTTTTCTCTCATTTTTTTATTTTCTTTTTTATTTTTATTTTTATTTTTTTGGTGGGCTTCTTTGGCCTTTTTTTTATTTGGGCTTCTTTGGCCTCTTTTATTTTTCATAAAGTCCGTAGTCTCATCCCGACTTGTGGGGGAATCATAGTCTCCATCATCCTTTCCTCACTGGGGCAATGCTCTAATAATGATGATCATCACACTTTTATTTACTTACAACTCAATATTACAACTCGGTATCTAGAACAAACATATGACTCTATATGAATGCCTCCGGCGATGTACCGGGATGTGCAATGATCTAGCGTAGCAATGACATCATGCAAAGCGATATGACAATGAATGCTCAAGTCATGTATATGATGATGATGGAAGTTGCATGGCAATATATCTCGGAATGCCTATGAAAATGCCATGATAGGTAGGTATGGTGGCTGTTTTGAGGAATGTATATGGTGGGTTTAGGGTACCGCGAAGTTGCGCCTGCATTAGAGAGGCTAGCAATGGTGGAAGGGTGAGAGTGCGTATAATCCATGGAATCAACATTAGTCATAAAGAACTCACATACTTATTGCAAAAATCTATTATTCATCAAAACAAAGTACTACGTGCATGCTCCTAGGGGGATATATTGGTAGGAAAAAACCATCGCTCGTCCCCGACCGCCACTCATAAGGAAGACAATCAATCAATAAATCATGCTCCGACTTCATCACATAATGGTTCACCATACGTGCATGCTAGGGGAATCACAAACCTCAACACAAGTATTTCTACAATCCACAACTACCCACTAGCATGACTCTAATATCAACATCTTTATATCGCAAAACTATTGCAAGGAATCAAACATATCATATTCAGTGATCTACAAGTTTTACGTAGGATTTTATGACTAACCATGTGAATGACCAGTTCCTGTCATCTCGCTAAATAGATATAAGTGAAGCAAGAGAGTTCAATTCTTTTATACAAAAGCTATGTCCATGCTCTAACAAGTATAAGTGAAGCAAAAGAGCATTCTACAAATGGCGGTTGTCTATGTAAAGAGAAACAGGCAATCCAAGCTTCAAATGATATAAGTGAAGCACATGAAGCATTCTATAAAGCCATACTATAAAGATATAAGCGAAGTGCAATGAGCATTCTATAAATCAACCAAGGAATATCTCATACCAGCATGGTGCAAAAAAGAAAAAAAAAACTAAATGCAAAAGACCCTCCAAGATTTGCACATATCACATGAACGAAACGAATCCGAAAACATACTGTTACTTGTTGAAGAAAGAGGGGATGCCTTCCGGGGCATCCCCAAGCTTAGACGCTTGAGTCTCCTTGGATATTTACTTGGGGTGCCTCGGGCATCCCCAAGCTTGAGCTCTTGCCTCTCTTCCTTCTTCTCACATCGAAACCTTCTCGATCATCGAACACTTCATCCACACAAAACTTCAACAGGAAACTCGGTAAGATCCATTAGTATAATAAAGCAAATCACTACTCTAAGTACTATTGCAAACCAATTCATATTTTATTTTTGCATTGTGTCTACTGTAATATAACTTTTTCATGGCTTAATCCACTGATATAAATTGATAGTTTCATCAAAACAAGCAAACTTATGCATCAAAGACAGAATCTGTCTAAAACAGAACAGTCTGTAATAATCTGAACATTAACCATACTTCTGATGCTTGAAAAATTCTGCCAACTTTAGGAAAAATAAATAATTTGTGTAGAAAGACAGTGCAAAAAGAGTCAAAACCATTTGACGTTCCAGTAAAAAACTAAAAATCTCGTACTACAGCCAAAGTTTCTGTCCTGCACCGTACAAACCAACAAGCATCGTAAACATCCTAAAGGCAAACCTTTGCACATTATTTCTATAATACAATGGAATTGTACAAGGGGATAATTATTTTTGTTGAAAAGTTTCTGTAATCAAGATTCACCAAGTTGCCGTGAGCATGAACAAAGTTCAAGGAGCTCTCCCACTTCAACAATGCTTGTCTTTCTCACTTTCACTTTCCTTTTAGAAAAGTTTTGGGTTCCCCTCTTTATTTTTGTTGTTTTTAAAATATATGAAACCACTCAACAGAAATAAATGACTCTCTAAAACTTCCGGGTTGTCTCCCTGGCAGCGCTTTCTTTAAAGCCATTAAGCTAGGAATATAGTGCTCAAGTAGTGAATCCACCCGGATCCCAGGGTATGTCAAAGCCAATTTTAATTAGCAATGATTTGTAATTTAGTAGTGAGCAAAAAGTAACATATATCATGTAATGAAGAAGTCTAACTCTCTTCCTATGCATCAGCATGTCATAAAAGAACAATTCATGCACACATAGTAAAGGCCAATGCATAGTATAAACAGTTTCTTGCAATTTTATCGTGTGGGAAACATAGAGAGGTGGAGATATAGTTCCTCTCTCATAATAGTTGCAAGTAGGAGCAGCAAGCACATGCATATTATATTCATCAAAATCATCATGTGTAACGGTAAAAGGCAACCCATCAATATAATCCTTAATAAGGGTAAACTTCTCCAATATAGTGTAGTCGGGAGAATTCAAAAAGATAATAGGACTATCATGCGTGGGTGCAATAGCAACAATTTCCTGTTTAACATAAGGAACTATAGCAAGTTCATCTCCATAAGCATAATTCATATTGGCATCTTGGCCACAAGCATAGCAAGCATCATCAAAAAGGGATATTTCAAGAGAATCAATGGGATCATAACAATCATCATAGCAATCATCCTTCGGTAAGCACGATGGAGAATTAAACAATGTATGAGTTGAAGAGTTACTCTCATTAGAAGGTGATCACGGGTGATCAATCCACTCTTCCTCCTTGTGTTCTCTGCTCTCCTCCTCATCTTTTTCATCCAATGATCTCACAGTTTCATCAAATTCTTCTTCCATAAATTCGTGCAAAATATTAGACTCTTCTTGGACAGCGGAGACTTTCTCAATAAGCGCATTAATATCGTAATTGTATTCATAATTCTCATAGAAATATTTGAGGATAGCTAAATTTTCAGGTCTATAAGCAGCATCATCAAAATCTTCAAACTCTTTCAACATAGATTCAATTTCATAAGCACCCATAAAAGCAACAAATTCTTCTATTTTTTCCACATCATATTAATCATATATACTATTAGCATAAGAAGCTAAGGTTTTATTATCATTAAATTTGCATGAGAAGGGAAGGTGTGGACCCTTCATCCTAGAGCAACAAGTATAATCATAACTCAATCATATGTCTCTAGCATACCACTTCAATATATGAATTTTATCCCATAATAGTTTCCCTTTTTGTGTCAAGTGGTAATGCCTAAAGTATTCACGTTGATGCAACGTTACTCCCATTACATAATTGAATGGGGGTTTCTCCAGATTATTAAAGTAGTACATAATATCTTTCACATAACCAGCATCGATGGTTTTAGGAGGTTCCCCATCTCCATGAGCAGCAAGTACACCTATTTTTTTTGGTATTTCGTGTTCCATATCCATAACTAAAGATAAAGAACAACTAAGAACAGAAAATAAAAATTACTTAGTGATAAAGCAAACAAGCACACACGAGAATATTCACCCCACACTATGATTCCCCGGCAACGGCGCCAGAAAAAGGTCTTGATAACCCACAAGTATAGGAGATCAATTGTAGCCTCTTTCGATAAGTAAGAGTGTCAAACCCAACAAGGAGCTAAAGGTAGAACAAATATTCCCTTAAGTTCTATCGACCACCGATACAACTCTACGCACGCTTGACGTTCGCTTTACCGGAAACAAGTATGAAACTAGAAGTACTTTGTAGGTGTTGTTGGATAGGTTTGCAAGAAAGTAAAGAGCGAGTAAATAAAATCTAGGTGATGTTTAGATAAAGACACAACTAAATTAGTTTTAGTAGAGCTTTTTGTTACGAGAAACTTATTTGTCCCTAGGCAATCGATAACTAGACCGGTAATCATTATTGCAATTTTATTTGATGGAGAGGCATAAGCTAACATACTTTTGCTACTTGGATCATATGCACTTATGATTGGAACTCTAGCAAGCATCCGCAACTACAAAAGATCATTAAGGTAAAACCCAACCATAGCATTAAAGCATCAAGTCCCCTTTATCCCATACGCAAACAACCTACTTACTCGGGTATGTGCTTCTGTTACTCACGCCACCAACCATAAGCAAACCATGAACATATTGCAAACCCTACAGCGGGGATCCCTCACGCTTGCGCGACACGGAGAGCGCCATAGGACAGCACCAATAATAAAACATGCAACTCAAACCAATCTTGATCATCTAAATAGCCCATGGGACAAAACGGATCTACTCAAACATCATGAAATAGCCATACATCATTGGAAAATAATATATAGCGTTGAGCACCATGTTTAAGTAGATATTACAGCGGGTAAGAGAGAGGTTACACCGCTGCATAGAGGGGGGAAGAGTTGGTGATGATGGCGGTGAAGTTGTTGGTGAAGATTGCGGTGATGATGATGGCCACGGCGGCGTTCCGCGCCACCTAAGAGAAGGGGAGAGGGGCCCTTAGTCTTCTTTCTTCCTTGACCTCCTCCCTCGATGGGAGAAGGGTTTCCTCTGGTCCTTGGCCTTCATGGCGTGGGAGGGCGAGAGCCCCTCCGAGATTGGATCTATCTCTGTTTCTCTCTGTTTTGCGTTACGCTGCCTTTTCATCGTTTCTTTTATATCCGGAGATCCGTAACTCCGATTGGACTGAAACCTTCGCCGTGATTTTTTTTCCAAAAATTAGCTTTCTTTCGGCCAAAGAAGGGCATCAACTGCCTTACGGGTGGCCCACGAGGGTGGAGGGCGCACCCTCCTGGTACGGGCATGGGCCCCTGCCTCATGGCCACCTCGGGCACCGTTTCACGTTGATCTTTCTCCCAGATTTTCGAAATATTACAAAAATAAGCTCCATCCATTTTTATCCCGTTTGGACTCCGTTTGATATGGATATTCTGCGAAACCAAAAACATGCAACAGACAGGGACTGGCACTGGACACTGGATCAATATGTTAGTCCCTTGTATAAAAAGTTGCCAAAAAGTATATAGAAGTTGTATAATATTGGCATGGAACAATAAAAAATTATAGATACGACGGAGACGTATCATCCACGTGCTGCCACAGCAGGCAGCACACGGTCTTGACAAGGCGGCGTGGGGAGCGCTGGTGCAGCTTCTCGCGGCCGAGGGATTTCTTGGCAGCATCTCCCTTCGCGCGCGGGCACCGGGCGTGGTGGATCACGTCGTGGGGCCGCGCACCTTGGTGCCAAGGCACCGTCTTGGGGCAGGGGTGGTGGAGGCGCACCATGAGCCTCGTCGCCCGTGGCTGGCTGAGGGTGAGGCAGAGAGAGGGATGGCGCTGGGGAGCCCCCTGCGGCGCGGACAAGCTCGGCGATGCGGTCGAGACACTCCTCATAGAGGTCGTCGACCGTGCGGTAGCGCAGGAGCTCGTTCGCTGCGAGGAGCGCGGCCCGGGCCTCCATGGGTGCGCGGCGAGCATGAGACGAAGAACCGGCTGGGGTCAGCGATGGAGTGGCGGTGCGGCTATCCTGCCGTACCGATGGATGTAGCAAGGATGCCTGCTGCTCGTTCCCCACCGGGCCGGTGGCAGCGTTGGCAGCGGGAGACAGAGAAAGACGAGGTGGCCCGCCGACGGGAGCCGTCTGAGCAACACGGGCGGTGAGGGCAGCCCGGCGCTCAGCTCGAGCGCGGCGAGCGTCCGCCATGGAGACGACGGAGCGACGGATCGACGGATCAACGAGAGGGAAGCTACGGCGCACCCCTACCTGCCGCACCAAATGTCGGATGTGGGGTTCCAGCAAACCCTTAAGGTTCGAACTATGGGGTGCGCGCGAAGTCTTTCCCTCCTACCGATCTACGCCCTAGCTCACTAAGACCTCGCGTCATTTAACTCGATTTAACTCGCAACATACGTAAAGACACGAGATTTATACTGGTTCGGGCCACCGTTGTGGTGTAATACCCTACTCCAGTGTGGTGGAAGATTGCCTCTTGGGCAGATGATGAACAGTACAAGGTGAAGAACAGCCTCCTGAGGTTGAGGCGTTGTTGTGCTTGTCGAACTTGTGTGGGTGAGGACTCGATGAAATGCTTCATCCCCCCATTGTGGTGACTAGCTCTACTTATATAGGCCCTGGTCCTCTCCCCAATTATTGAGCGGGAAGGGAGCCGACAACGGCGGGCAAATTTGAAGGGGGGCAGCTAGTACAAGCTATCCTGACAAAAGTGGTCGTCGCCTGCGAAAGGCTCTGGTGGTGACGCTGTCTTGGGCTCCACGATGACCTCCGTCCTGCCGTCCTTCTGGTCTTGGTCTCGTAGCACCGATATGGCAACATTTGCCTGATGCCTCGGTACTCCTTGCCTGCGCTTGCCTCCTTAGCACTAAAGAGGAAACAAGGACGCTGTGCACGCTGGCACCCGCCTGGCGCCGATCGTCATGGCTCACGTCACGAGAGCCTCGTGAGATTTGCCCCGCCTTGATATCTCCGCTCCTC
The DNA here is from genome assembly GCA_021605145.1 of Aegilops bicornis. NCBI lineage: Eukaryota > Viridiplantae > Streptophyta > Magnoliopsida > Poales > Poaceae > Aegilops > Aegilops bicornis. The sequence goes on from CM038671.1 coordinate 287,218,806, forward strand.
GTGAGCCTGCCTGGCTAGGCCACTCCTGAGGAGGTCTTGCGTCGTCCGCCTCGTGAGGCTTGGCCCCTCGCGAGGGTCTTGGTTGCCTTGTTGATGAAGATGGGTTGTACGTCCTGCTGACTTAGCCATGCTGTGGGCCGCGGGCAGGCAAGTCTGGGGACCCCTGTTCCCAAAACGCCGACAGGGTTTGTCAAGGGGACCCAGAACCTACACAAGTTTGCTAGGCGGGTAAATGCTTGCATACAAACTCGGATGCAGAAGAGAACGAGCAAACAATGACCAGCATGGTATGAAGACAAAAGAACACCCGAATCATATTGTGTTTTCCTTCAAAATTTGCACTTTGAATTTTAAAAAATGAAACCCATGACTCTTCTTCGACTAATATCTTATTTTTTGACATGTGCAGACCAATCCTGTGACAAAAACAACTTACGGCTACGAGGAAGACATGCCTATCAAGTACACGAGAGCCGTGTACACCGAGATGAGGACTAGGATGAGAAAAGCCACGCTATTTCGCACAAAGCCTATAGCAGAGCCCACTAAGTACCTTGTGTACTACCACAACAAGGCTGACCATGATGATGAAGACATATTTGCCTGGTCAAAGATTGAATTCCAAGTTGTAGCTGACCCAGAGAATGAAATATACGAGTGTGAATGCAAGCTTTGGACACACACATGTGAGCGGAAAACAAACTCATTAAATAGCTAAACTAGCAGTATCATATCAAATATATGAAAACTCATTGCTGGCTCACAAACTATGTATTCTGCATTCATCACAAAATGCAGGCCTGTTCTGCCTTCACATCATGAACGTACTAGACTGCCTGAAGCCTGAAAAATTTCGACACAAGTATATCCTCAAACGGTACACAAAGACTGCAAAATCACAGCTGCATCGGATGGCAGCTCAAGACTATCGAAGCAAGACATCTTGCTGCAGCTAAATTTGATGGTTAACAAGAAAGCAATGAGATGTGACCAGCAATATGACAGAGCCTTCTATGTTCTCAAGTGGCTCGTGGAAGAGCTTATGCAATACATCCAGCAAATCGAGCGGATGCTGACGAAGGGATGGTTTAAGAGGATGCTGAAATTAAAGATGACCTTCATTATTATGCAGCTGAAATGCTCCACGCCGCTGCTCAAGCTAACCAATGCAAGCAGGGTGTTGCCAATTAATGCAGCAACGGCAACAAGAGACGACAAAACTGCCGCTGTACTCTGAAACAAAGGGTAGGAAGAAAATTTCTGCAGCAAAGAAAAGTGACAAGAGAGCTCAAATAAAGGCACCACCTGCAGGAAGAGTTGTCGTGCTCGATGAGAACGGAGTGCCACTTGGACACATGCAATGTAGTGTGCAAAAAGGTTGCAAGACTCAACAAGCTCACATGTCCAACACTCTTAGAAAGAAACAATGCCGAGGAGGTCAAGCAACCCAAAGTTCAAAAATAGCAGCCCAAAGTTGTAGAACAAGACAAGGGACCACACCCACAGAAAGCAAGCATTAGACTTTGTAGCATATGCAAGGAGTATGAACCACATAATGCAAGAACATGCCCGAAGTGCACAGATGCTGAAAAGACAAGCAAAAAGCCAGAGAAGAAACAGAAAGCAAAACCTAGAGCCAGCAATAAGAAAGTGGTGGAAGATGAAGAGGAAGACGAAGATGAAGACACCATCGAAGAAGAGGAAGACGAAGACGAAGAGGAAGTGGAATGCAAGGAGGAAGAGGAAGAGGATGATGAAGAGGAAGAGGACGATGAAGAGGAAGAGAAAGATTAAGATGAAGAGGAAGAGGTACATGTCAAGCAAAAACCACTACAACCAAAGCCTAGGAGGAGCGCAAGGCTGATGAACAGTTAGACTAGGTCAATTAAACAAAGCAAAACTTATGTCATGTCAATGTGCAGAATATTATTCCACTTTTGAAATATTATTTTAGGAGAAGCTTACTTGAACTCTTATTGTTGAAGTTTCAAAGAAGTTATACAGTAGAAGTTCAAGTAAGCTTACTGCAGAAGTACTAGTATAGTATAAGAGGAGGTGCTGGTGATGTAAAGTATGAAAGAGCAAGCAGTAATAAAATGAAAAATATACACTACAAAGTTCAAGTAATATTACTACAGAAGTCCTGCTATATTATGGTAGGAAGTGTTGTGCTGGTGATGTATTGCATGAAAGAGCAAGCAGTAATAAAATGAAAAATATACACTATGAAGTTCAAGTAATATTACTGTAGAAGTCCTGCTATATTATGAGAGAAAGTGTTGTGCTGGTGATGTATTCCATGCAAAGTGCAAGCTATAATAAAAATGAAAAATATACACTATGAAGTTCAAGTAACACTACAGTGGAAGTTCGGGCATATTATGGCAGGAGGTGCTGGTGTTGTATTCCATAAAAGAGCAACCAACAAATAATTATACAGCTTGAAGTTCAGGTCAGCTTACAGAAGAAGTTCTAGTATATAAGTCGATGTAGGAAAAAAATATGCTTAAAAAATAAAGCTTTGACGTATGAACTAAGGTTAGCAAGCCTAAGACAACGCGTTCAGATATGAAGTTCTGTTTGGATACGTGCAGAAGTTCATGTACAATGCCGACAAAACATAAAGAAACGTAAAGGAGTGTATGAGAATATTTTTGCACAAAGTTATAGTTGAAATCCATTCGCAGTTGAAAAATAACACAAAAAACAAATATATATTCTATGCAAAAGGCTATGTATTGGTTGGGTTGAAAAATAACAATACATTACACAACATAGAAAATCCTCTCCATCTGAAACCAGCAGCCCAGCCAGATCTCAAGCAAAAGTTCAAGTCAAAGATCATATGTCGGGGCCCAAAATTAAAAAACACAAAAAAACAAGAAGTTCCACCATAGCCCAGGGAGAAGTTAAAGTACATCTGTTGGGGAAAAACATACAACACATGGATACTGAAAACGATGCAGTACATTGAAATTCACAAGCCAAATCATTTTTCACACCAAATACATTTCTCCACAATATCATAAGTAATAGTGCTGCAGCTATAGATACACAAATCACTAAACCATTCTTACAACCAAATCTTTACGGAATCGTTCCAATCATTATCAAACCTAAATTTTTTACGAAATCAAATCTACACTGAAAATAATGCTTCGAATTAACGTTCCCAAGGACTGGATCTCTTTAAGGAGCTCTGCACGCATGACTTCATTCTTCTCGCTAAAGATTAGAATGTGCATGAACTCGGCCTTCCAGTCATCTGCAGCAGCCTGCAAACAAGAAATGAAACGATGGTTTAATAAAGGATAACTAAAACCATAGCAGGAGCATCTCGGCAAAAACACACAAGAAAAATGAAAGGATGATGAGACAAGAACAAGGACAGAACATACTTCCACATCACCAAAATCTTCAACAAGCTCATCGCCATCATATGAAGAGCAGAACTTCATGGCAAAGAAACCACAATCATTATTATTTTTCTTTGGAACATCGATAAAAGTTGGCCCTCTTTGTAATAGTCACCCAATTAGTTTGGTTGCTCGCTTTGTACGCAGCCTTTCCATACACCTCCTCGAGCAACCCGGCAAATCTCTTGATCTGCTAGAAATAACAAATAAGATGAAGTCAAAAACATGTTAACCAAAATATTTAAGTTTAGGTACATAAAAGCGACACTTGAATAAAATCCAGCTAAACGATACCAGAAGTTCAACTGTCAAATGATAGTTAGTTCAAGCAGTATTACCAAAACAGAGACAACAAAATATTTTGTCAACAGAAGGCATAATAAACTTCGTGTCAAGCAAGAGAATATGAAAGGAGGTTCAAGCTAAGAAACACTCACGATATTTTGGCAGTCTCCGTGGAAACTTGTTCGTGACATTCCCTTATTAGTGTAAGGAAGTGAATCAAGGATGTCAATGCTCCCATGATATCTATTCAGCACATACACACTGTAGCGCGCCATTGTGTCAATTGGCTTGAATAGTATCAAAAACACCTGCCAAGAATGAAAGAAACGGTGAACACAAACTATAAAGCATAGGTATTGAACAACAACTTGACAAACTCTGCAAAAGGATGTACATAAAATTAAAAAAGTAAGATTTATCAAAACCTAACCATCTTTGCGTTAAGAAGGTCTTCTCCCTTGCGAACAAACATTGGAAGGAGTTTAGCCGAATTTTGTGCATTAAACTTTGGAACTATTGAAGCGAAGAAATCATACTCCAGGCAGTACTGTGCATTCACAAAAACGGAAGTAAAACACCTCCCAAATGCCACTGCAACAAAACTAGAGCAATAAAAGGGAGATAGGGGTGCAAATAACTAAAACCTGTATGAAGTAGGGACTAAGTACAACCCTGTCAGCACTAGTGAATATCTCAGAGGTCTCCGGCTTATCCTTCCACAAATTTATGAGATAATCCATTATGTCTCCTTCCATCTGCTTCCCTTCACCGAAAAGAGTATAAAGGACACGTCCTGTGAGGTCAATCACATTCCCAGGGATGGTATACATGCAGTAGCTTGTGCTGTAGATTTAAAAGGATGGAAAAAATATTAGAAGTTCAGATACTATAACTCAAAGGTAAGGAGAGATGAACAGAAGTTTAGATACTATAACAACAGAAGTTCAGACACTATAACTCCAAGGCAGGGGAGAAATGAACAGAAGTCCACATACTACAACAACAGAAGTTCAGAACAAAGTAGCATCTCTGGCAGCAAGAATGTTAAGAAGAAGAAAACTCACTCATAATACTTCTCCAGTCCATCTTTACTAAGCACATACTATCTCAACTTCCGGGCCTCGGATAGATGAGGGTAATTGTATTTATTTAGGGGAGCGACAGCAGAACGCCACTTCAAAGGCAATCTTGATGCTCTCTTTGTGGAAGTTATGTTGCCAGACTCAACTGGCAGTTTCCTCCTGGTGATGACAGCTGTAGCGACCCGACCTCAGATGGTCAAGTCTCTGTGCTTCTGTGTCATCCCTGGATCGGTAATGCTGACACACACAGTACTCGAAGGATTTATAACAGAGTAGCAATCACACACTTATTACATCGAATGTCTCAAAAGAGAACTTATTACAAAAACATGACTTAAGGCCATCTAATGCGATAACAGTGGAAGACTTGGAAGATAAAGTGAGTCCATCAACTCCAACGGCATAATCGAAAGGCACGGCAACGACCTACAATCCTTACTCCTCGTCTCGAAAAGTCTGCAACATAAAATGTTGCAGCCCGAGAACGGGTCAAGACATGGAATATGCCGCAATGTAACACATAGAGAGTAATGAAAGAATAATCTATACTACATGCACATATGGCTGGTGGAAAGCTCTATGGTTACAGTTTTGCAAAAAGCCAATTTTTCCCTATGTCAAAGGAACAAATTTTATATTAACTATCATGGTGAGTGAAACATCATTGAGAAGGTATAACCCCAATTCAATCCCAATTAAAGTGATTAACAACCCAGCAGTATTAATTTAGAGTGATGAGATACATGTGAATACTCAAGTACTAGATACTCAGAATTGTCCATAACCGGGGACATGGCTAACCATGATTAGATTGTACACTCTGCAGAGGTTGGCGCACTTTTCCCCACAAGACTCGATCTCCTCCGTTGGTTTCTCGCACTACATGGTGTTTGAGAAACGGATGACCGAGACACAGTCTTCGTAAACATTAACTCTCTACTCCGGATAGATCATACCAAACCTATAAAACCCACTACCTGCTGATCTACCTCTTCGAAAGCTTCACGTAACTTACTCAACTATGCTAGAGCACATAATAGCTTGTGGCTGCACACGGAAGTTTCTAGCATGAATAATCTCAGTTCCCTTTGAGCCTCGGTGGCGGTCCATAGGAAGATCACACGGGTACCCCGGGATTTCCAAAAATAAAAGCAGAGACAACCTGGGTTCCCCAGTGCCTCAGTCCACACAGATGTGTATTTAAGTTGCCACCTTAAAGTAAACCATCAATTAATAATCTCACATCTGTCGTGAATATCTCTCAAACCCAAACCACGTCTACGAGCATAGCATGGCAATATAAGCAACACGTAGAAGTAACTCCGAAGGGTTTGTTAGCAACAGGGCAATAGGTTCCTACCTCATCATCTACTTCCCAACCAACAAATTAATGACATCCTAATCATGCAATGTTGGAGGGTTGAGCTAATGCATAAAACTGGGTATGAAAAGGTATGATCAAGTTTTACTTGCCTTGCTGACGATCCGTGAATCCTAGAGACTCGTAGTAACACGCTTCAGACTCGGGAATTCTATCGCAAGCAAACAATACATACATAAGTAACAAACAAAGATGCACAAACGAAACTTCAACAGAAAGAGGTTGACCGGAGAGTTCAACTTAAGAACTCCGGTTTGCAAAAAGAATCAAACCAAACGGAAAAACGAAACTCAAACGGCGAGAAAAACATGGTCCGTTTACTAATCTGAACTAGAGTCAAATTTTACAAAGATAAAAACTGGTTTAAGTTGACTATTCGGAAAGAGGATTTCGAGATGAAACTCCAGGCGCTTGAATCGCCTGATTTCGATAAACGAGCGAAAAGTTATACTAATTTGAACATTGGTTCAGAAATCGAATTCGGAATAACCGCGGAATAAATCCGATAAAGGAAAATGACGAACGGCTAAATGAACGAACGTTCGCTAGCAGAAACTAAACGACGAACATGTTCGTAAAAACGAACGAACGGGTGAACGTTCTCAAAATAAATAAACCGGGAAAATAAACCGATCTAATAATAAAAAAACGGCTAGGGTTTTCCAAAAAACCCGAAGGGTTATTTTAAAAACCGCGACAGGGCTACCTCCAGCCGATCGTCTGGGCGGGGTCCGCGGGCGGCGAGGGCGGCTAGGGCGGCGGCTCGCCGAGGGGGGGTGGCGACGGCGCTGGAGGCGGCGGGCGGCCAAGGGCGGCGGCTCGGCTCGGCTCCTCCGGGTCCCAAGGTGGTGGTGGTGGTGATGGTGAGGAGAGGGGCGGTATATAAAGAGGGGAGGGGAGGTGGCTTGGAGGAGGGCGCAAGGCGGCGGCGAGGAGTCCCGGCCATGGGCGGCGCAGCTACACAAGGGCGGCGCTTGGGCCGCTTGCCGGGCCGTTGGCCAAGGGTTCCTATTTTTTAAACATTCCACGAAAATGTAAAAATCCTAGAAAAATAAATAAAATAAAAAATGTCAAAACAAGTTTTCTTTGCCTAAATAAAATATTTAGAACAAGATGAACTTTTCTTGGCCCCTAAAATGCAATTTTAAATATATGCAAATTTTTCCCTAGGCAATTAAAATTCCAAATAAGTAAAATAAAATCCCAAAAATGATTTTAACATTTTTCCTCCAATATTTCAATTATTTTTGGAGAAGTCATATTATCTCCTCTCGTTTATTTTTAAACATGAAATATTTTCCGGAGACAAAAATTATAAAATCCAAAATCCTCGTCTTTCATTATTTGATAAAATTCAAATATGAAAAATCGGAAAATCCCCAACTCTCTCCGAGGGTCCTTGAGTTGCTTAGGATTTCGAGGATAGCAAATGAAAATGCAATAAAATATGATATGCATGGATGACCTGTGTATAACATGCCAAATTGAAAATTTGGGATGTTACAAACCTACCCCCCTTAAGATGAATCTCGCCCTCGAGATTCGGGTTGGCTAGAAAATAGGTGCGATGGTCCTTGCGAATATCATCTTCTCGCTCCCAGGTGGCTTCCTCCTCGGTATGATGGCTCCACTGAACTTTACAAAACTTGATAACTTTGCTGCGAGTGACTCGGCTGTTGAAATCCAAAATCTTTACTGGCTTCTCCTCATAAGTCAAATTACTATCCAATTGTATCGCCTCCAGGGGCACTGTATCCTTTAATGGTACGTGTAGCGACCTGACCCAAAATCGGTCAAATCTACGTGGTCTGCATTCATCCCAAGATCATGCCGGGTACTCACAAGACATTGATAAAGTAATCAAAGTTCAATCACACCTGAATTTTATTACACGATTCTCATATAGAGTCTTTATTACAAGGGAATAAATTCGCTCAAGGCCAACTCATGAGAAATAAACTACTAATGCTGCGGAAGCGCCGAGGTAAAGCGAGTCCATCCGACTCAAAGGGCAATCGCCAAGCGCGAGCGTAGCCTCACTCCCCGATCGGAATATATCTACGCAACATAATACGTTGCAGCCATGTAGGTCAGCTTTTGGAATAAGTGGCAAGTCATGAAGAATAACAATAATAAAGTTACTACACTATATGCATTTTGGCTGTGGAGCTCTAAGTTTCATCATTTTGCGAAAAGCCAATTTTATCCTACTACAAAGGACTTATTTGCAAATTACTACAATTGTTGGTGGTTATTGAGATGGTTCCGCCAACCAATATCTCGCTCCCAATTATTAAGTCATAAACCCTCAAATTAATTCATTAGTTTTAGTGTTGAGATATCCGAATACTTCCAAGTTCCAGAGGCTCAAATGTCCGTGAACCGGGACACGGCTAATCGATTAGGTTATAACTCTCTGCAGAGGTTTATGACTTTCCCATAAAGAATCATTCCTCCTTTAGAGTCTTCGCACTTCATGGTGTTTGAAGACGGGACGAATGAAACAGGGTCTTCCAAAGAGTTCTTCTCGCCACCGCCGTACCCATCCAATCCTACCGCTCGTCTACTTCTCGTAGTACCGCCCACCAGCGTCACTACTAGGGTCAACCCAGCAGAGCCCATAATGGCTTGCGGCTGCATGTAAGCTTCCGGTCATGGGGCATCCATCCTTCTCTTCGTGGCTGGGTGAAGCTTTCCATGCAGGATGTCATGGCGCTTCTCCATGCATCCCTGCCACCACCGGGTGCTCCAGGTGCCCGCCAACCGCCCTCCACCCAAAGAGTGATTTTCCGAGGTCCATCTTGATCATTGTAGTTCATGGGGTTATCATCATCATTGACTCTCACATCTTGCTTATGAATATTCACTCATACCAAATCCCGTCTACGAGCATAGCAAAATAACTACTACGTCCCGGTCATGGTAACAAGGGGATTGGTTCATCCTACCACATGATACTACTCAAGTTTAATGACTTCAAGATTTCACTACTGCATGCATGGTGGGGTGGTGACAACTACTAATGCACAAAAACATAGGTATAGAAATAACATGATCAAAACTTGCCTTTGGCCGATGATCCTCGTAAGCTAAAGAGTCAGTAGTAGCAAGCTTCAAGACTCCGGAAACTCTACCGAGACAAACAATAACACAATAAGCACAAAGCAAGAGGATCACACAAGATAACAATAGTAACATAGCACAACAAAACAATCAAAACCAAATCCAAAAGAAAAACTCAAAGAAACCAATTCAAAGTTTTTTCCTACTCCAAACAATAACAAAAATAGTTTTTATATAACAAAATTCCTTAATATAACCTAATCATGGTTTTAGGTTAACTTAACAGAAAAGGATTCACTAAGCAACTAGGAGCAAAAGAATTAATTAAAAGCTATTATAAAACTCATTCTAGGCCTAATCCAATTTCTATTAAGAAAAATAATTTAAAACTTTTATTAATTATAAATAAAAGTTCATCTACTAGAATGACAGAAACTATCCTAGAATAACTAATCACAAGTTAAAAATAAATTAATTTACTAATTAATTAATTAGGAAAACAGGAACTAGTCAATTAATTAGGATTAATAGGATTCTGTCTAGAACTAATTATTTATTAATCCTAAAATACCAAAGTTAATTTCTAGGGTTTGGCAAAGTCAAAACAAAGTGGTGACAAAAAGAATCATGCAAAAATAATTTTTCTAACTAAAGTTATAGCAGATTTGCTATTCTGGCTAAAACAATATTAAAGCATTTTTAACTATTTTTAACATAGCTAAATATATATTTTTCTGAAACTACATAAAATTTTCAATCCAACAAAAAAGAATCACTCAAAAATATTAAGCAGAATAAAAGATATACATTTTTGAAAATTGAAACTATTCGCTAAAACGGAAAATCAAAATAAAAAGAAAAAGGCCTAATGGGCCTATCATGCACTAGGCGTAGTTTAGTCTAAACGGGCTCTAGGGTTTAAACTAAAAGAACCGGCCTAAACAAATAAACCTAAACTAAAAATAAACCGCGTGGAACCGACCGGTTTTATAAAATAAAACCTAACCCTTCGGGGTGTCTAATCCTAGCCCTAGATCTAGGATCGAACGGTGGAGGGGGATTGCCGGTGACTTACCGGACTCCGGCGACGGCGGCGGCGGCGGCGAGAGTGCGTCGGGGCGTCCAGGCCACGAGCTCCCGACTCGTCGGGAGATGCGGGAGCACGGGAAGGGTTCGTGGTGTTGGGGAGGGTCGGTGGACTAGGGGCGTCACGGCGGGCGACTATGGCGGCGGCGGGCGAGCTTGGCCCGGCGACGCCGAGCGGGAGGGAGAGGGGTGCGGCGAGGTCTCGGGGAATGGGTGCAGCGAGCTCGGCTTTTATAGCCTGGGGTCGGGCCTTGCTTTGGTCGATCAGGCGATCGGGGATCCCGGATCCTCGATCCGGCCGATCTCCCATGAGGTCGGCGTGGGCGAGGGAAGAAGAGGGGGTCCACGGGTCGAGAGAGAGAGAGAGGCGAGGGGGTCGGTGGCCGAGGCTGCTGCCAAGCGTGAGAGGGAGGGTGAGTCACGGCCGGTCGGTGGCTCATTGGCTAGCCTCGTGGCCGGGCCGGGCCAAAGTGGGGGTGCGGAGGGTCTTGTTGGCTGGGCCTGGGGTGGCCTAGCTGGCGCCCGAGGAGGTTTTTCTTTATTATTTTTTTTAAATAAAAACAAAAACAGAAATAAAACAATATCTATAAATATTTTATATAGGGTATATATATACCAAAATGATCAGGGGAATATTCCCTTTCATTTGAACATTTTTCCAAAGGCAAAATCCAAACTTTATAAAAGTCCTTTTTTTCAAATTCAAATAAAATTCAGATTTGAATTCCAAAACTTTTGGCATTGTTTCCTCTGATATTTTTGGAGTGTCATGTTTGCTCCTCTCATACTTTTGATCAAGTATCTATCAGGCTTAGTTTTTGAAATGTTTCCCACATGCCAAAGTTTGAAATTCAAATTCAAAACTCAAATTGCTCAAACTTCAAATGGCATTCAAATTCAAACAGGATGCATAGGATGCTTAGCTATAATTGTAAAACATTCCAAATAGGAAATTTGGGATGTTACAAAGACGTCGGCCATCTCAAAGATGGCACTTCTTGAGTGATACGTGAAACACATCGTGAACTCCTCGATAGTCCTTCTGGTAACTCCAGCTTGTAGGCAACTTCTCCCATTCATTCCAAAACACGATACGGTCCTACAAATCTTGGGGCTAATCTTTCCCTTTACTCCAAAACGTTTCACTCCCCTCGGGGTGATACTCGCAGATAGGCTCATCTCCGATTTCATAGGTTACTTCCTTGCATTTTGAATCACGTAACTCTTCTGTCTAGACCGAGCAATCTTTAGTCATCTCGATCAGTTTAACCTTCTCCTCTGAGTCTTTGATCAAATCTGGTCCAAACAACTGACGGTCTCCGACCTCATCCCACATCAAGGGTGTTCTACATCTGCGTCCGTACAGAGCTTCGAACGGTGCCATTTTCAAACTGGCCTGGTAGCTGTTGTTATAAGAGAATTCTGCGTACGGCAAATTGTCATCCCAACTTGTCGGTGTACTAGAGTAGGGGTACCCTAGTATCCCGTACTCGTGCACGGACAGTTGCAGCACCCCACGGCACGGTTTGCCTCGTCACCGCCAAGATCCTCCGTGGCTCCTTTGGAGCCATTCAAGAACAAAGTATTTGATTAAGAAGACAAGGCCCCGGCAAGAGGAGCTTGTCGGGAAGGCCACTCAAGGCATGCAGAAGACAAGGCCCCGGCAAGAGGAGCTTGCCGAGAAGGCTCGGAGCGCGACAAGCCTCCGGACGCGACAAGGATTCGGCCGCGGCAAGGCGCTTGCCGCGGCAAGCAACCTCTCTCCATCTCCGCTCCAGCTCATCCAGCAACGTGTCGCCAGGGGACCAGTCCAGCATCGCGTGTCGAGAGGTCTGTGCAGCCAGCGGAGAGCAGCGATAAGCGGCAGCGACAAGCTTGCCATCGTGGCGAAGCGGTGGCGCACTGACGGTCTCTGTTGCCTTTGTTTGGGCGATCTTGTGGGCATTTATTGCTTTTGTCCCTTGCCGCCGAGTTAGGTATTTTGCATCAGCACCTTTGTTCGAGTAGGTGTACCAACTCCTGTTTTTACATTTGTACCCTCGCCTATGTTGCCACCTGTCGGAGACCCCTTGAGCATATAAAAGGAGGCCCATGCGCAACGTAGGAGAGGGTTCGGTTCGAGTTTCGGTTCATTCGACTCACTAGAGACCAGATACGCTCACGCTAGGTTTTGTAGCTTGCATCGCTCCCTAGCAAGAACACAATACATCAAACAAGCAGCAGTAGGAGTTTTATCTCTCCGGAGAGCTCCGAGCTGGGTAAACTGCTCGTGTGCCTCGCCTCGATCCGCTCTTCGATGCGATCTCCGCCCCTCCGAACCACGAAGGGGCCTGGTCCGCCGGCCCCATAGGTGTTCGTGGGTACGATCAGCCTCCCCGACATCTTTGGCGCGCCAGGTAGGGGGCGTCGAGGCCGTGTGAATCTGATCCGAAGTTCACACGAGCAGCGTCCTCAACATCTTCCTCAAAATGCCATAGAAGAAGAAGGCTTCGGCGGCAGCAGAGCCGTCCGCGTCGTACCCACCCTCACCGCAGCAAACGGGTGGTGGGGCAGACGCCGGCGGAGGAACGGGCGCCGACGAAGGTGTTCGCGACGTTGCCAAGTCCAAGGACAAGGCCCCGCAAACCTCGGTGTCTGCGCATCCCCGCGCCCATCTCAGAGACGGGACCAACAACGCCATGGCGTTCACAATGCCATACGCTCGTTGGATCAAGACCCTCAAGACCAGCATGCGCGCCAACATGCTGGCACGAGTGAGATACGGTCGCCGGACGGGTGCTGCTCCTTCTAACGTAGTTAGAAGTCCGGCATATCCGCTCCTCGCACCGCTCGCCAATGCCACCCACTACTCCAGCAGAAGCTCTGGCGAGAGCTCAGCTCCTCGACTACCCTCCAACGGCCAACAAGGTCGACGAGTGGAGGGCCACTATCCGAGCCTCATCGGCTTTGCCAGCGGCGACGCTCCACGGCAACCAACGCCATCATTGCCGCGGAAGACGACAAGGCACGAGCCGGTGGCGATGAGACTGTCGGAGGTGCAACCACCATGCACTCTCCGCCACGAAGGCCAAGATCGCCGACTCACCGGATCCACCTCGACAGCGACTCCACCGCGTCATCGGATCCGCGAGCTCACCGCGATCAGCGCCAAGTTCTTCATGAGCGACAACAAGAGGACGCTCGAACTCGCATCGAGCGCCGGAGAGAAGCGCGACGTCAGTCCGACAAGCGCTGGGCCTTCTGTTGACATGCGCGCGTCGGAGGAGCCAGGCGACTTGCCGTCTGTGATAGGTTGCCCTGCGTTCACTTTGCGTGAGCTGCGGCAAGTCCAAAGGCCCAGCCGTAAAAACTTCAAACCATACGTCTTTGGAGAAGTATGATGGCGGGGCGCATCCGTCGGAGTTCCTCAAAGATCTACACCATCGCGGTGCAGGCTGCGGGGGGACGGGACGACAAGATCCTCGCCAACTACTTCCCGCTCGTGCTCAAGCCCAACGTCAGATGTTGGCTCATGCACCTGCCGGACAGCTCCATATCCTCTTGGGAAGATCTGTGCCATCAGTTTGTTGGCGCCTTCACAGGTGGCCACAATCCTCAGATGTTGGCTCATGCACCTGCCGGACAGCTCCATATCCTCTTGGGAAGATCTGTGCCATCAGTTTGTTGGCGCCTCCACCGTTTGTTGGCGCAAGTTCATTCAGAGATTCAGCCGTGTGCACTACAACATCCCAGACGTCCACCCTGCCGTGGTGATCAGCGCGTTTCATCAGAATGTGCGGAACCGCAGGATGAGGGAGGAGATGGTGATGTCTAAAGTCAAGGACGTCAGCGAGCTGTACGCCTTGGCTGACAAGTGTGCACGCGCTGAGGAAGGGAGGAGACTCCTAGGAGAGAATGCGGAAGCAGGATCTAACAGTGAGGAGGCCGCCCCGGCAAAGAAGGGCCGGCGGCGAGGCAACAGGAAGAAGAAAGGAAGAGAAGTGCTAGCTGTTGAGCAGTCCGGCAACGGAGGTGGCGACAAGAAAGCCAAGGCTGGTGGCTCCGGCAAGGAGGTTGCCACGACGCCAACCACCGGTCGGTGGCGGCCGACAAGCGGGACGGCTCCGCAAGCGATCTTGCAAGATCCACCGCACTAAAGGCCACGACCTCCGTGAGCTGCAAGAAGGTCGAGCAGCTTGTCGAACAGCGAGAGAGGGCTGAGTACGAGCGGGCGCGACAAGGAGAAGGCCGAGGAAGGTCTTTGGGGGAGCAAGCAAGAAACGCCCCGGCCGGGGAGGACACCGCGGCAAGGCCAAGCAACGGCAAGGAGACAGACCTCCCCGCGGCCGCGACAAGGATGAAGATGATGACGACGACGAGGATATGGAAGACGACGACGCCGATGAGCAGGAGTTTCAGAAAGCCACAGAGGTTCTCTGCGTTGTGAGGTAAGCTTCCGCATACCTCCCACCGCCAACTCAAGCAATGGATGTGGGAGGTCAATGCAGCGGAACCATCCGTGAGAGTCACGCAAGCCTCCGAAGTGGTCCAGACGCCTATCATTTTGATATTGAGGACCACCCTGATCGCATAACTGCGGTCGGGTGCTTGCCGATGTTGGTCTCACCAACCATCCACAACCTCAAGGTCACCAAGATGCTAGTTGACGGTGGGGCCGGCTTGAATCTGATCTCCTCCGCGGTGCTCCAGAAGCTTCAAATCCCCGGCATCGAGCTCGAAGAGACCGGCACCTTCCAAGGAATCAATCCGGGAAGGAGCAAGCGAAGGGAAGATTACGCTGCGGTAACATTTGGCAGCGAGCTGAACTTTAGGACTGAGAGGGTCACATTCGACGTTGCCGATTTCCCATTGCCTTACAATGGGATACTTGGCCCAAAGACTCGCCAAGTTCATGGCAGCCTCTCACTACGCCTACAACTTACTCAAGATGCCAGCCCGATAAGCGCCATCTCCGCCCATGGCGACAAGAAGGATGCCCTTATCTGTGCCGACAAGATCTACCGGGATGCAGCAGCGACAGATTGCCAAACACTTGTCATCAAGCTCCCGGGGAAGAAGACAAAGTCCAAGTCCGCAAGAACTCGACATGCTTACTCCGGCAAGCGCACCTCTTGAGTGCTGCGCTACCGTCGAGGACGCACCATCGAGCTCCACCGGCAAGTGCAAGAAGATGGTAGCTCCGCCAAAGACCAAGAAGGTGCCCGCCAAGGAGGACGGCACTGGTGGTACCTTTACCATCAGTGCCTCTCTCGACCTAAATAGGAAGGCGCTCATTTCTTTCCTCTGCGGGCGAATGTCGGCGTGTTTGCATGGCAACCGTCGACATCCCCGGTGTTCCCGTGAAAGTGATTGAGCACCGCCGGTCGCTTGTCCTCATGCACGGCCCATCAAGCAAAAAGTCGAAGCAAGCGGTGGAACGCCAAGAATTCATAGCGTAAGAGATCAAGAAACTTGAAGCGGCAGGCCTTGTCGGAGGAGTGCTCCATCCTACGTGGTTGGCCAATCCTCAGTAGTCGTGCGCCAAAGCAAATGGAAAATGGAGACTTTGTATTGACTTCACGGATGTTAATAAAGCTTGTCCCAAAGATCCATTTCCCTTGCGGCGCATTGACCAGATTGTTGACTCCACGGCTGGATGTGATTTGCTTTCATTTCTTGATGCATACTCGAGATACCATCAGATCTTCATGGCTCAAGAAGATGAGGAGAAGACCGCATTCATTACACCATGTGGCACGTCTTTGTTTCATACGGATGCCTTTCGGTTTGAAGAATGCTGGTTCAACATTTGCAAGGGTAGTCCATGACGCTTTTGAGCCGCAAATGCACGTAAATGTAGAAGCCTACATGGATGACATAGTGGTCAAAAGCAAGGACAAAGCAACTCGTTCAAGATTTGGACGAGACCTTTGCAAATCTGCGCAAGATCAACCTTAAGCTCAACCCCGAGAAGTGCGTGTTTGGAGTCCCTTCCGCAAGCTTCTCGGGTTCTTCGTGGTCTCAACGAGGATTGAAGCTAATCCCGACAAGATCAAGGCCATTGAGCAGATTGGAGCACCAAAGCGCGTCAGGATGTCACGAAGACTTGCGGTTGCGTAGCTGCTCTCGGCAGGTTTATTTCTAAGTTCTGTTGAGCGCATGCCATTTTTCAAAATATTGAAAAAGTCAGGTCCATTGAATTGGACTCCCTAAGCGGAGGTTGCGCTGCAGGACTTAAAGAGATACCTGTCCTCCACTCAAACACTTGTAGCACCTAAGCCACAAGAGAAGTTCTTTGCTATATATAGCAAAGCAACCAATCAAGTGGTTAGTGCTGCATTAGTAGCGGAGAGGGAGGCGGATGACGAGCCAGCAACCACGGCAAGCACATCCAGCGACAAGCGAGGGCTTCGCCCGACAGGCTCTGGTCCCGACAAGGACGAATCAGCAGACGCATGACCGTGATCACGAGAAAAGGATGGTGCAGCGCCCAGTCTACTTTGTCGATTCCCTCCTGCAGGGGCTAGGTCAAGGTACTCTAGTGTGCGAAATTACTTTTGGCCTCCTCATGGCCTCGAGAAAGCTGCGCCATTACTTCCAAGCACATGAGATCACAGCTTGTCACTCGCTTTCGCTGAAGAGGATACCGCAGAATCCGGAAGCGACGGGCGGGATTGTCGAGTGGGCATTGGGCTGTCAAGCTTTGGTCTCAAGTTTGAAAGCACATCAACTATCCAAAGCGGGCGTTGGCGAAATTCATAGCAGAATGGACGCCAACGCCGGATGAAGAGATTCCGGAGACGAGCATTCCCGCCAAGGAAGCAAGCAAAGAGTGGCTGATGTACTTTGATGGTGCCTTCTCGCTGCAAAGGCGCCCGGTGCGGCGTCTTGCTTATCGCACCACCGGAGAGCACCTCAAGTACGTAGTCCGGATGCACTTTCCCACGGAGCAAGCAACAAACAATACCGCAGAGTATGAAGGTTTGCTTGTCGGTCTCGAGATCGCATGGACCTTGGGATCAAAAAGCTTATTGTCGTGGGGTGACTCGCAACTTGTCGTCCGCCAAGTGAACAAAGATTACCAGAGTCCATTGATGGAAGCCTACGTTGATGAAGTGAGGAAGCTAGAAGAGCACTTTGACGGCCTGCAAATGGAACATGTTCCAAGAGCTCAGAATGATATTGCTGACGGCACAGCAAATCGCTGCACTTAAGTTGCCTGTGGAACCAGGGATTTTCGTGCTCAAGCTGACTCAACCAACCGTAACACCATCAACTGGACAAAGCAAGAAGAGGAAATTGATCTCTGGTGACTACTTTCCGGCAGAGCTTCCCAAGTCGTTGCCGAAGGTCCCCAAGATCAACACCAAGCAGTCTTTGAGGCGATCTGCTCCAACAAGCCCCATGGTTTGTTTCGTTGAAGCGACGCTTCCGACAAGTTTTGCTCGGCAAGCTTGCCGGGAGCATCAAGCTCCGGCAGAGCCGCAGGTTCTTGCCAGAGAAGCTGATGTTCCCCAAGAAAGCAGATGTGCCTTTGGTCCTTGTTGTCGAGCCACAAGCTCCAAAGATGGGCGCAGCAGATTGTCCATTTACTTCAGACGGAGAACTTCCGAAGAGTAAGAAGAAGCGGAAAGAGTAGCCGGCGGTCAAGTATGTACCAGCTTGTCGACAAAGATACCGCATGTAAGAAGACTCAACGGTGTGAAACTGAAGTGTATTCCTGTGGAAGATGGACCGAAGCTGTTGGCGAGAGATACACGGAGGCATATGTGGTCACCACATTGGCGCAAGAGCACTTGCGGCAAAGCTTTCCGGCAAGGTTTCTTCTGGCCGATAGCCCTCCGTGATGTAACCGCACAAGTAACCAAGTGTGAAGCGTGCGGTTCCATTCCAAACAGATACACCAGCTAGCTCAAGCTCTCCGTAAGATCCCTTTATCCTGGCCATTTTCGTCCGGGGCTCGACATCCTCGGCCCCTTCCCTCGAAGCTGTCGGGGCTTTGAGTACTTGTACGCCGCCATCGACAAGTTCACAAAGTGGCCGGAAGTGGAAGCAGTGAGGAAGGTGACGGCATAGTCAGCAGTCAAGTTCTTCAGGTCGATTGTTTGCCGTTTCGGAATCCCTAACAGGATCATCACCGACAACGGCACACAATTTACGAGTCGCACCTTCATGCAGTACGTCCAAGATCTTGGCGCCAAGGTCTGCTTTGCTTCTGTTGCTCACCCGAGAAGCAACGGTCAAGCGGAGGGCAAATCTTTGAAGTCTTCGCGGGCTCAAGACCAGAACTTTCGACGAGGCTGCACAAGTGCGGAAGAAACTGGATCGAGGAGCTGCTGGTGGTTCTTTGGTCGATCGTGACGACGCCAAATCGAGCCACCGCCGTACACCTTTGCTCTAGTCTATGGAGAAGAGGCGTTCTCCCCACGGAACTCGTGATGGATCGCCTCGAGTGCTCGCTTATGATGAGCTTGAGCAAGAGCAGCTGCGACAAGATGACGCGCTGCTCCTTGAGGAAGATCGCTCTTCGTGCCGCATTGTCGCGAGCTGCTCGCTACCAGCAAGCTTTGCATCGCTACCATAGCCGCAGAGTTAGTGCCAGAAGTCTCGAGGAAGGCGACCTTGTTCTTCGGCGCGTTCAATCCGCCAAGAATTCAAACAAGTTGACACCAAAGTGGGAAGGCCCTTATAGGGTGAAACGAGTCACTAGGCCTGGCGCTGTCCGCCTTGAGACCGAAGATGGCATCCCGGTGAGCAACTCCTGGAACATTGAGCATCTTCGTAAGTTATACCCATAGGCGGTTGCGGAACCTGCTCCGCAACCACCTTTTGTACAAGTCTTGCAGCTGTTGCATGTAATCCTTTGTACAAAGCCGGGCGCAGACCCCGTGCATCAGTAAAGCTCATGTGTTGCGCACAACTTGTCAAATTCATGCTTTCATCATTTTATTGCATGTTTTGGCTAACACTTTGTGCAACAACCACACCCGGTAAGCAAAATCGAGCCGCTAGGCTCCATAACTCTATTTCCTCTTCTCTCTCTTTTCTCAAAGAAAGGAAGGCTCCCTCGCGCACAAGTTAACCAGGGGGTAAGGAGAGGATAATACTACTATGGACCAGGCACCGCTCGAGGAAGTTTCGCCTCATCGGGAAGCAAGAAACAGAAAAGCTAAGTTGCCAAAGTTTGAGCAATCAATTCTTAAATTTTTAAGTTATCTTCCTCGAACGATAGTACTTTGTATGGAAAACCTGTGCGCAGAGGAACCAACTCGCAGTTAGTCGCGCCCTTACTTTGTTTCGAGTCCGCTCAACAACTTAAGTGAGCTGCGGCTAGTCGCGACAAGGTTGCTTTGTCGGAGGCGGCATCGCCAAAGAAGTCCGGACGTTCCGCACTCGGCTCATGACAAAGTGCCCGCACCGACAAGTCCCCCAAATGCGTAAAGGCGTAAACGCATAAAGGAAGGAATCAAGTAGAGGAAATAACGTTGCATTGATCGCCTAAGATAGAGTATATTACAAAATAACTTGTCACCGATCTAACAAAGTGTTCTAAACATGATCAAGGCTGACAAGGGAAAGATAAAATTGGCGGCCTAGTCTCTGCGGTCGCCATCGATCCGCTTGATCTTGTTCACCTTGTCCACAATGGGTGCGACAAGGGCTTTGAGCTCCTCCACGTTGGCATCTGGCGGCAAGGATCGGAGGACGCCATTAAGGTTGAGGCCCGGATTGCGGAAGGCCACCTTTATCAACACCTTCTCGAGGGCTCCTGCACAGATCTGGCGCGATTCCTCGGCCACCGCTTTGGGACCTCTTCCCGAGTCGCTGGAGACCCGCCACCACGCCTTTGAAGAATAAACTGAGTTTGGCGGCCTGGGTTGGAGATGCTCGTCGGAGGAGTATGCATGGTCCGCCATCCCAGCTCCATCACTCGTTGTGGATGTCGGCGGCAGTGTCCACAAGACCTTCAGTCCAGTGCTCCACGCTCTCCCTCAAGGTGCTCTGGGTGGAGGCAGCATTCGCTAGCAGCTCCTCCTTGGCCTTGATCGTCTCCAACAAACCCACCTCCCGCTCTCTGGCGCCGTCCCACGGGCCGCGCTGTGGTGGTCAGCTTCACTCAAGATCCGCCTTTGAATCCTTGGCGGCGCCGAGCTCCTTGCCCCTATCACGAGACGACTACTGCAGCTCGCCAAGAGTGTAGGCGTCCTTCTCGCGCTCATGCTTAAGCACGGCAAGCTCTTCGCCGCTCTTCTTGAGGCTGGCCTCCGGTGTGCCACCTTCGCCTTCAGCTCTTCCTTGGCGGCCTCGGCGGCTGCGGCAGCATCCTTCGCTTCCTGAAGCGCCCCGCCAAGTGACTCCTCACACGCGGCAAGGTCTTCTTCGTGGCTGTCCAGGTTGACCTTCTGCTGCGCCAGCTCGCTTTCCTGCGTGGAGAGCTTCTCGGCAGCCAGTCGCTACTCCTCCTTAGCTGCGGCCTTCTCAAGGATGAAGGCCGTGCGCTCTTCTGCAAGTTGCCCCCGCGCTTCTGCTACGTCGCGGAGAGCTTCTTGGTTGGCGCTCCGAGCTCTTCTGGCAGCTTCTCCATGTCCGCTCCTGCCCTCGCGACAAGTGCTTCCGGGTCTCCAACTTGGCCTGCCGGGCGGTAGAGCGACAACAGCTTCTTCAAGAACAAGCTCCTCTTCAGACTTCGCTGCTGCTTCTTTGCTTGGCGTGTCCACCAGCGTCAGTCCAGCAGAGGCGAGTCGCTCGCCGTCGAAGGTCTCTCCCTCGACCGGCGCCCTGGAGCTCGGTTCCCAGGGGAGTTTGATGAAGACACCCTCGCCGACCTTCAGGTAGGCGCCGGGTTGGGGCTCCTCGAACTGGCTGCCCGGCAAAGAAGCGGGGAGTCGGCTGTCGGTGTAGCGCTTGGCGCTCCTGCGGCCTCGGGGCCGTCGGTCACGATCGCCCGACCCCTCGCCCGGCTTGCGTCGGCAGCCTCGGTGGCCTTCTCGCCCAACAGGCTCGTCGGCGACGGCCTCTTCTTCCACAAAGAACGACCTCTTCTTCCACGACGGCGGCCTCGTCGGTGTTGCTGGCTTCCTCCTCGCCGGCAGCCTCGACCTCCATCGGCTCTGCGTCCGACGAAGAAAGAGCGATCAAGCAAATGTGCAAAAGAGAAACAAAAGAAAGCAAGCCCAAGGGAAATTTTCGTGTAAGGAAATTACCGCAATGGGATCCGCAGCCATGGCCTCGACCACTTTGGAGGGTCATCGGCGCTGTCCCTGCCGGGTAGCCTCCCTTGCCGGAGTGGCCTCCCTTGTCTGAGGGCGCTCCCTTGCCGGAGATTCCTCCCTTGGCGGCGTAATGGCAGTGAGCAGATTTCGGGCGGCTTGAGCCCTCCCGATGAGGCTGCTCTACTCCTACACAAGCAAACAATCGTATCGACGAAGAAGGGCACCCCTGCACACCTAATAGTAAGGAGAAAACTGCACACTTACCTCGGGGCTGTCTTTGGGGGCTGCTCGAGGAAGGGTTGCCAGTCCGGCAAGGGGGTCTCGAACGCGTCCCCTGTTGCCACGTGAGAATCGTCCTCAACGATGACCGTCGGGATCTTGGCCCTCTTCGACGCTCTCTGGGCCAGCGTCCTGAAAAGGGAAGAGTCCAGAACGAAGCAAATAAGATTCAAGATGAAGCAATAAAATTGAAGAAATACAAGCACAATCTCAAGAGCTTACTCTTCACCTTCCTCCTTGGAGCTGAGCGCGGAGAAGTCAAACTCTGGCTCGCCTCCGGTGCGATGAGGCGGGGGAGTGGGCTCTCTTGGCCGCTTGGCTGAGGCTTCGGCGGCGGCCTGAGTAGATCCCGCCCAGCTTGTCGCAGCAGTGTGAGGCGCCTCATGCAACCTCGCTTGTCATGCGGTAGAGCGCGTCATGTGGCCGCTTGTGGGCCAGCCTGCCGCCCGACTCGCCTCCGGCTTGCGAGGCGCCTCTTGGCGGAACCGTGGGCTCCGGGCGGCAAGTCGCTGGGTGGTGGAGAAGAAGCGCCCTCGCCGGGTCCACTCGACCCGGCCTCGGGCTAGACAAGCTCGTCCTCGCCGGCGATCTCCCGCCCTTTCGGCAAGGCTTGCCGCCCAGAAGGCGTCCGCCTCTTCCACGGTATACCCGAAGGCTCCAGCGGCAGCGGCTGCTGCCGCCTCCTCCACCAGTGGCAATACGCGCCATCTCCTCGTCGGTGGTGTCGCGAGTGAGCCTTTTTTCGCCGGGCGGATCGGCACTTCTTCCAAGTCGTCAAGAACTGCTGCACGACCTCGTCGGGGGGCTCCTACCAGGTTGGAACGATCCCATGGGAATCGCACAACGGCATCATGGCACGGATGCGGTCGAGCGCCGAGTTGTTGCACAATGGGACGACCCCCCGCGGCAACCTAAACCACTCAGGGTGATCGGGGACGTTCTTGAACAACTCTAGCAGCATCGCATCCAGCTCCAAGACGGTGAAATTCCAGTTCAGGCCCGGGCGCAACCTCATAATGTCTGCCACATTTTGGAACTCCCAAGCAGGCCTCCTCCTCCCCTGCAAGGGAGCGATGCGGCGGCGAAGGAATTCTGCCAACTGCACCTACGGTTAATCCGGCAAGCCTGAGGCGCAAAATCCGGGTCACAGCTATCTTCAACTTCGCATCCTCCGGCGCCAAGTTACTCCAATCTCTGCCACACACTATTGGGGTTTGGCGCACGGCAGTGAAGGGCTGCGGGTTCTCCTCTACGACCCAACACCAATTGGCTCTCCAATCCTCCCACTTGTTGCGGAACTCTCCTTCCAGATAGGCTTCTTTCTTGCCGATCCTGGAGACCCAAGCTATCCCTCCCAAGAAGCGGCTCTCCTCTCTCGGCTGGGCACGAAGAAGTGGCGGAAGAGTGCCACATTTGGGTGGACTCCGACAAAGTTTTCGCAAAGATGCGCGAAAACTGCCATGGTCAAGACGGCGTTGGGGGTGAAATCAAGGAGGCGGAGGCCAAATGTGTTCATGATATCGCAGAAGAACTCGGAAAAGGGCGGGCAAAGCCCGCAATAGAAGAAAAGGGCGAAAAAAGGGTACCCAGTTGGGGCCAAATCAGAAGCGGAGGCGGGGAGTACCTTCGTGCGCGGATGCGCACGCGTCTCCGTCGACCAAAAGAGATAGAAGACATCCCATAGCTCCCTTGCGCCGAGCTGGGGGGAAGATGGCCCGCTCCTTGCGCAACGCCGCGAGCCGCTGCGCTTCGGCCGACTTGACGCCCTTCTCCTTGTCGGCTTTCGGAGCCATGACGAGGGCGGCGGAGGAGGCCGACGGCGGTGAGCGTGCTTTGTATGGCGAAGGCGGGCGCCGCTCTCTTCGCACCGGAGAAGAAGGGGGAGCGGCGGTGGTTTTCTTGACAAGACAGCAATGGCGAGTGGACGGCCTGCCCTGTTTCTCCGCTTATAAAGAGGGGGAGGCGGACGTTCGCTTTTCCTAATAAAGAAACCACCACGACCACGCCCACGATCTTCGCACGACGCCACGTCCGGTGCGTGCCGTTAGTGGGGTCGTGGTGGGTCGAAGCGATGCGACGTGGTCGAGGCCGCGTGTGACCGTGCCTTGTTTTGGGCCTGGCCCGACAGCGCTTAACGGCGTGTATGGCCCAGCCGGGGCTCTGTCGGTGTACTAGAGTAGGGTACCCTAGTATCACGTGCATCGTGCAGACGATTGCAACACCAGCGGCAGGGTTTGCCTCGTCAGCGCCAAGATCCTCCGTGGCTCCTTTGGAGCCATTCAAGAACAAAGTATTTGATTAAGAAGACAAGGCCCCGACAAGAGGAGCTTGTCGGGAAGGCCACTCAAGGCATGCAGAAGACAAGGCCCCGGCAAGAGGAGCTTGCCGGAAGGCTCGAGCGCGACAAGCCTCCCGGACGCGACAAGGATTCGGCGTGGCAGGCAGCGCTTGCCGCGCAAGCGACCTCTCTCCATCTCCGCTCCAGCTCATCCAAAGCAACGTGTCGCCATGGGAACATTCCAGCACGCGTGTCGAGAGGTCAGTGCAGCCAGCGGAGAGCAGCGATAAGCGGCGCCGACAAGCTTGCCATCGTGGCGAAGCGGTGGCGCACTGACGGTCTCTGTAATCGCTTTGTTTGGGCGACACCGACGGCATTTATTGCTTTTGTCCCTTGCCGTTAGAGTTAGATATTTTGCATCGCATACCTTTGCTCGAGTAGGTGTACCAACTCCTGTTTTACATTTGTACCCTCGCCTATGTTGCCACCGCCGGAGACCCTTGAGCATATAAAAGGAGGCCCATGCGCAACGTAGGAGAGGGTTCGCCCGAGTTTCGGTTCATTCGACTCACTAGAGACCAGATACGCTCACGCTTAGGTTTTGTAGCTTGCATCGCCTCCCTAGCAAGAACACAATACATCAAACAAGCAGCAGAGGAGTTTTATCTCTCCGGAGAGCTCGAAGCTGGGTAAACCGCTCGTGTGCCTCGCCTCGATCCGCTCTTCGTGCGATCTCCGCCCCCCCTCCGAGCCACGAAGGGGCCTGGTCCGCCGGCCCCATAGGTGTTCATGGGTACGATCAGCCTCCCGGACACAACTAGATCCATAATCTAGCGCACAGGCTCTTAACATATCCTCCAGAATCTGGTTAACTCTCTCTGTCTGTCCATCCGTCTGTGGGTGGAACGCGGTACTAAACTCCAATCTGGTACCCAAAGTCTGGTGTAGTTGATGCCAAAACTTTGAAGTAAACTGTGTTCCTCTATCTGATACGATGATCCTCAGAACTCCATGCAAACATACGATCCTAGTCATATATATCTTGGCCAACTTGGCACTTGTATAAGTTGTTTTCACTGGGATGAAGTGAGCTACTTTGGTCAAACAATCCACAACTACCCATATTGAATCATATCCTACTTTGGTTCTGGGTAGTCTGGTGATAAAATCCATGCCAAGTTTGTCCCACTTCCATTCGGGTATTAGCATAGGCTGCAACAGTCCTGCTGGCTTTTGATGCTCTGCCTTCACTCTCTGACATACATCGCAAACGGCTACATACTCGGCAATATCCTTCTTCATACGAGTCCACCAGAAACGTTCCTTCAAGTCCAAATACATCTTGGTGTTTCCGGTGAATCGAGTATGGTGAGTCATGGGCCTCTTGAAGTATTAACTTCCTGATCTCCGAATTGTTGGGCACATAAATCCGATCCTCAAACCACAAGGTATCGTGCTCATCCTCGCGAAAACCTTTGGCTTTTCCTTTGCCCATTTTTTCCTTTATCTCAGCAATCTCTTTATCCTCCTTTTGAGCATCTCGAATCTTGTCTAACAAGGTCGACTGAACCTCCATTGTTGCAAGAAAACCTCTTGGAACAATCTCCAACTGAAGTTCCATAATATCCTCTGCTAACCCCTTCGGCAGTCCTCTACCTACAAGGATATTGGCATAACTCTTCCGACTCAAAGCGTCTGCTACAACGTTGGCCTTTCCTGGATGATAGTGTAACTTCATGTCGTAATCCTTTATAAGTTCCAGCCATCTCCTCTCGCTCGAGGTTTAACTCATACGTGTGAAAATGTACTTTAAACTCTTATGATCCGTGTACACATCACAACGGTTTCCCATGAGATAATGTCTCCGTGTCTTCAACGCATGTACTACAGCTGCTAACTCCAAATCATGCGTGGTATAGTTCAACTCATGAGGCTTCAGTTGTCGTGAGGCATACGAAACAACTTTTCCGTCCTGCATAAGAACACATCCAAGTCCCAAGCGAGAGGCATCACAATATACTTGAAACTCCTTATGTATATCTGGCAATGTCAGCACTGGGGCTGTAGTCAACCGTTTCTTCAACTCTTGGAAGCTTGTCTCACAATCCTCTGTCCATTTGAACTTGGTATCCTTCTTTAGGAATTCTGTCATTGGTTTAGCAATCTTGGAAAAAATTTCAATGAACCTCCGATAATATCCTGCCAGTCCAAGGAAATCATGAATCTTCTTGGTGAAGTGGGTGCCAACCATTCAAGGATCGACTGAATTTCTTTGGGATCTACCGCTATACCTTCTCGATATAACATGCCCAAGAAATCCAACTTCCTTCAACCAAAACTCGCACTTGCTGAATTTGGCATATAACCTGGTGTTCCCTGAGTTTATCAAGAACCAAACGTAAGTGTTCTACGTGCTCCTCTTCGTTCTTCGAGTAAACCATAATATCATTGATGAACACCACAACAAACTTGTCCAAATACTCCATGAACACTTTGTTCATCATACTCGTAAAATAGGCAGGGGCGTTAGTCAGTCCAAATGACATGACCGTATACTCATATAATCCATATCGTGTGGTGAATGCTGTCTTTGGTATATCATTCTCTCGGATCTTCAACTGATGGTATCCTGATCGTAGATCAATCTTAGAAAACACCTTAGCTCCTTGCAACTGATCAAACAGATCATTTATCATCGGTAAGGGGTACTTGTTCTTTATCGTTACTTCATCCAGAGCTCGGTAATCAACAACCATCCTTAGGGATTTATCCTTCTTCTCCACCAAAAATCTTGGAGCTCCCCAAGGTGATGAACTTCTCTGAATGTAACCTTTCTCCAATAGCTCCTTGATCTCGCTTCTTAATTTCCTCCGGATCATTTGCGGGCATCCGATAGGGTCTCTTTGATATTGGCCCTGTGCACGGCATTAGTTCTATCGTAAACTCGATGTCTCGATCTGGTGGCATGCCCGTAACTCTTCCGAAAAACATCTGGATAATCCTTCACTACAGGTACTTCCTCTTGTACAACTCCCGTGAGGGTATTCACTTGGCTCCTCCTCGGCACATGCCTAGATACATACTTAATCCAAACTTCGACATCAGCTGCACAGTCAATTGACTTGCTAGCACAGTCAATACTTCCTCCAAACTTCGACATCGAATCCATACCTAATATCACATCCAATCCTTGCGACTCCAAGATAATTAGGTCAGACGGAAAAACATGTGTGCCAATGATTAGGGGTATCCGGTGCACCACTTGCTAGCCATGTACTCTGCTCCAAGCGAGCTCACTAAAAGAGGGGTCCTAAAGGGTCCTGGGTTGGTAACTTAAACTTATCCACAAATACCCTTGATATGTATGAATGCGATGCACCAGATTTCGAAAAGAACAATAGCGGTAAATGACTGAACCAAAACTTACCTATTACCGCGTCCATTTGTTCTTCAACTTCCTCCACGTTGACGTGGTTCACTTGTCCTTTGTTGAATGGATTGGGCTTCTTCCCAGCGCTCCCATTTCCGTTTCCATTCTTTCCTTTAGGGCATTCGTTGGCATAGTGCCCTGTCTTCCCGCACTTAAAGCAAATAACTTGGCTCAAGTCTCTCTTGGCGGGTGTAGCTGGGTTTGAGCGATTCTGATTATTGTTGGCTGCATTTCCATTCCCATTCTTCGCACCATTATGCGATCCTCCTCCAAAGATGGTTATGTCCTCCATGGTTATGAACTAGTCCTCTCGAGTTCGTGGTTAGCGAGGTTTCGGTGAGCTCTGAGTTATACTTCCCTTGTCCATACTTCCTCTTACGACTCTCAATTTGTCTGCTGCTTTCCTTCAATCATTAGGGCCTTATCTACCAACTCACGGTAGTTGTTGAAAGGTGCCACCATCAGCTGCATACTCATCTCATCATTCAGCCCTTCCATAAACTTCTCTTGCTTCACGGCATCTGTGGCCACATCATCAGGGGCATAGCGTGATAACTTGCTAAACTCATCCACGTACTGAGCCACGGTACGGTTCCCCTGGCGTAAGTTGCGGAATTCACGCTTCTTTATCTGCATGGCTCCAATTGAAACATGGGCCGTGCGAAAGGCTTGTTGGAACTGGTCCCAAGTGACATTGGCTATAGGAAAAGTAGCCGTAATTCTCCCACCATGCGGTCTTTGGTCCATCCAATTGATGTGCGGCAAAGCGCACTCTTTCAAGATCCGTGCATCCCGCGGTGGTTAACTCCTTCCAATACGGCGTAACCAGTCATCTGCAACTATTGGCTCGGTGCTACCGGAAAACACCGCGGTTGTAACCTTAGAAAACAGGCTAAATTGTCCACCGGCGGCGGGTTGTTGTTGTTGTTGTTGTTGGCATTGCCACAGTTACGAACTAGTAATTGCATCAAGGCATTCTCATTGTTGGATCAACTGAGTGAGCTCCGTGGAAAACAAAACCGGGTCACGTCTTGGAGGCATCTCAAGGTTTAGATGGGAGAGATTAGAATAGAAAGAGGTCTAGTGAGAAAACACTACCCATATGCACATGAGGCAAACACACATTCATTCAATCAAGCAAGCAAGGGCATACAAACGATCTAGGACTATCGCATAAGTGCTCAACTACTACTAGTTACATGGGGGAAATACTACTATTATATGGTGGTCATCTAGAAATTTTGATCGGTGGAAGACTCCATGATGTCCGCTTCCAGCTTCGTCTTCATAGTCATCATCACTTGGATCTGAGTCGGTGTCGTCGATGATGATGTAGTTGTCTGGACAAGCGGGATCTTCTTCCTCTTCTTGCTCTTCTTCCTTGGGTGTTGGTCCTCCCATGAAGACTCCAATCTTCTTGACTAGGTCGTCATTCTTCTCCAGTAGTATTTTGATTTCTTCCTCATATCCATCGCGTGTAGACTTGAGTTCTTCCTCCAGCTCGATGATCTTAGTTTTTGCCTTCTTCAAATCCATCATGTCTGTGCACATCTAGCTCTCATGACGTCGAATGTGTTGGTTTAGTTCCTGGATGTAGGCTGCAATGGATCTATCCTTCTTGGTGCTGATTACTTCCCATTGCTCGTCTCGGCGCCCACATATTTGGTATATGGTGTCTTTAAGCTCCTTATTGTAGACTTCTCCAATGCGTCCCATGATAATGTGAGCTGCCATACTCTTTCCCAAACTCCATGTTGGTGCATTGAAAACACATACTATGGGCTCCAGACTTACGCATAACGTCCTTCCGGGAACTAGAGCTTGAATCTTCCAGCATTCTTCTTCTGGTAAGGTGGCGTTGTACGTCCCGGTTAAGCTTGCTATTCCAATATTCAGGTACCTAGTGACTTCCTTCAAGTGGCGTCCGAAGGGTGTGTCTTCATCCGGTTGGGCAAACTTGTACTTCATCTCCGTCATCCTAAAGTGGAAAAATGGAGAGGGGTTAGAAATGAGTAGAGAGGAGTGACCTATGGTTTTATCTTAGTGGTCGTGTCCTACACTCAGCGTGTGCTCTGATACCATCTTGTAGCGACCCGACCTCAGATTGTCAAGTCTCTGTGCTTCGGTGTCATCCCTAGATCGGTAATGCTGACACACACAATACTCGAAGGATTTATAAGAGAGTAGCAATCACACACTTATTACATCGAATGTCTCAAAAGAGAACTTATTACAAAAATATGGCTTAAGGCCATCTAATGCGATAACAGCGGAAGACTTGGAAGATAAAGTGAGTCCATCAACTCCAACGACATAACTGAGCTGCACGGCAACGACCTACAATCCTTACTCCTCGTCTGAAAAGTCTGCAACATAAAATGTTGCAGCCCGAGAACGGGTCAGCACATGGAATATGCTGGCAATGCAACACATAGAGAGTAATGAAAGAATAATCTATACTACATGCACATATGGCTAGTGGAAAGCTCTATGGTTACAGTTTTGCAAAAAGCCAATTTTTCCCTATGTCAAAGGAACAAATTTTATATTAACTATCATGGTGGTTGAAACATCATTGAGAAGGTATAACCCCAACTCAATCCCAATTAAAGTGATTAACAACCCAGCAGTATTAATTTAGAGTGATGAGATACATGTGAATACTCAAGTACTAGATACTCAGAATTGTCCATAACCGGGGACACGGCTAACCATGATTAGATTGTACACTCTGCAAAGGTTTGCGCACTTTTCCCCATAAGACTTGATCTCCTCCGTTGGTTTCTCGCACTACATGGTGTTTGAGAAACTGATGACCGAGAAACAGTCTTTCAGAAACATTAACACTCTACTCCGGATAGATCATACCAAACCTATAAAACCCACTACCTGCTGATCTACCTCTTCGAAAGCTTCACGTAACTTACTCAACTATGCTAGAGCCCATAATAGCTTGTGGCTGCACACGGAAGTTTCTAGCATGAATAATCTCGCCCCTTTGAGCCTCGGTGGCGGTCCATAGGAAGATCACACTTACCCCGGATTTCCAAAAATAAAATGCAGACAACACTTTGGGTTCCCTGTGTGCCTCAATCCACCCAGATGTGTATTTAAGTTGCCACCTTAAAGTAAACCATCAATTAATAATCTCACATCTGTCGTGAATATCTCTCAAACCCAAACCACGCCTCACGAGCATAGCATGGCAATATAAGCAACACGTAGAAGTAACTCCCAAGGGTTTGATAGGGACAGGGCAATAGGTTCCTACCTCATCATCTACTTCCCAACCCACAAATTAATGACATCCTAATCATGCAATGTTGGAGGGTTGAGCTAATGCATAAAACTGGGTATGAAAAGGTATGATCAAGTGTTACTTGCCTTGCTGACGATCCGTGAATCCTAGAGACTCAGAGTAACACGCTTCGCACTCAGGAATTCTATCGCAAGCAAACAATACATACATAAGTAACAAACAAAGATGCACAAACGAAACTTCAACTGAAAGAGGTTGACCGGAGAGTTCAACTTAAGAACTCCGGTTTGCAAAAAGAATCAAACCAAACGGAACAACGAAACTCAAACGGCGAGAAAAACATGGTTTGTTTACTAATCTGAACTAGAGTCAAATTTTACAAAGATAAAAACTGGTTTAAGTTGACTATTCGGAAAGAGGGTTTCGAGATGAAACTCCAGGCGCTTGAATCGCCCGATTCCGATAAACGAGCGAAAAGTTATACTAATTTGAACATTGGTTCGTAAATCGAATTGAATAACCGCGGAATAAATCCGATAAAAGAAAACGACGAACGGCTAAACGAACGAACGCTCGCTAGCAGAAACTAAACGATTTAACATGTTCAGAAAATGAACGAACGGGTGAACGTTCTCAAAATAAATAAACCGGGAAAATAAACCGATCTAATAATAATAAAAAAAAGCGGCTAGGGTTTTCCAAAAACCAAGGGTTATTTAAAAAACCGGCGACGGGCTACCTCCGCGATCGTCCGGCTGGGCGGGCGGCGGCTCGGGTCCCGGCGGGTTAGGGGCGGCGGCTCGAGGGGGGGGGGGCGGGAGGCGGAGGCGGCGGCGGCCAAGGGCGGCGGGCGGGCGGCTCGGGCTCGGCTCCTCCGGGTCCCGGGCGGTGGTGGTGGTGGTGATGGCTGAGGGGAGAGGGGGGGCGGTAAAGAGGGAGGGGAGGTGGCTTGGAGGAGGGAAAAGGCGGCGGGAGGAGTCCGCTCGGACTCCAGTCAGCAGCAGCCCGGCGGTGGCGCGTGCTGCGTGGGGGCGGCCTTGCTTGGGCCGGCCTTTCAATTTGGGCCGTTGGCCCGATGGACGCAGTTCCTTTAAAAAAACATTCCACTTAAAAATGTAAAAATCCTAGAAAAATAAATAAAAATAAAAAAAATGTCAAAACAAGTTTTCTTTGCCTAAATAAAATATTTTGAACAAGATGAACTTTTCTTGGCCCCTAAAATGCAATTTTAAATATATGCAAATTTTTCCCTAGGCAATTAAAATTCCAAATAAGTAAAATAAAATCCCAAAAATGATTTTAACATTTTTCCTCCAATATTTCAATTATTTTTGGAGAAGTCATATTATCTCCTCTTGTTTATTTTTAAACATGAAATATTTTCCGGAGACAAAAATTATAAAATCCAAAATCCTCGTCTTTCATTATTTGATAAAATTCAAATATGAAAAATCGGAAAATCCCCAACTCTCTCCGAGGGTCCTTGAGTTGCTTAGGATTTCGAGGATAGCAAATGAAAATGCAATAAAATATGATATGCATGGATGACCTATGTATAACATGCCAAATTGAAAATTCGGGATGTTACAACAGCATTCTTCGCACCTCTCCCAGCAACAGTACGAGCAGCAGATTTACCATTCTTCAGGTAAGCAATCTTCTCAAAATCATCATCAGACGAAATCACTTCTGCTTTGGCTGCTTCGACTGCACCAACCTTCCTGGAGCAAGGGGTTGTTGGAGCACCACAAATACCACCAGCATGCTTCCCCAACTTGGAAGGAATAAGGGTTCGACGTCTATCATCTTCTCTCGGAGTTGTACTCGTTGATTCCTCCCTAGGCTGGTATTCCTGTGACCCGAGGAATGAGTAGTGGTAATCGGTCAAGTCCAACGGCTCCACTGTAAAAGAAAAGGAAGAGAAAAAAATACCATTAAATATAACTGAAGTTCGGGTACAACACAATGTGCAGTCCAACTAATATAGATGACACGTTTACTACTCAAGCTGACCTAAAAAAATTAGTTGCATTTAAAACCTAAATGAAGTTCAGGCACAACGAAAGGCACAGTTCAAGATAAACTGATGAACTGGAAAACATTCAACTACAGCTAACAAAAGCATAGAAAGGAATCATCTCTGAAGTCAAGTAGAAGAAATGCTCGTGTCCAAGTAAGCAATGAAAGTAAAAAAATACTAAAACAAAACACACAAGCAAAATAAAAATAATATAAAAATGAAGTTCATGTACAAGAAATGCTCCTCTCCATCTGAAACTAGCAACCCAGCCAGGTCTCAAGCAGAAGTTCAAGTTCAAGAAAAAATGTAGTTCGTGTAGAATAAAAGATGCAGTACAGGTAAGCATTCCAAGTTCCAAGACTTATATGTGTAGTAGCCAAAAATAGCTTGGAAGTGTATCTCAAACAGGCTAGAAGAAGCGATTGAGTACAGCCACGTCTTCTTGATATCCGCGATATTTTCATGGGAATAATTTGCAAGAATCCCATCATGAAATGAATTAACATTCGTAAGCATGAAGAATCCGCAGTCGATACTGCCATCAAACACAAAAAAGAATAGTGTTAGAACAAAAAAGAAAGCCAACGAATAAAAGACGTCGTAGCTTAAGTACAACTATAGTTAAAGAGATGTGATAAAGAGAAAAGTGGAACTCATACTTGTTAGTCTGCTGAGGGACATCAATCCAATCCAAAGGGAAATGGTCGATAGAAATAGGAATGAAGGGTGTCTCCCTGTCATTGCTGGCATCGTTCCAAAGCTTCTTGATGTTATCACCATCCGAAACAGCGTCTTGCCTGATCATCGTCTGGTCCATAGTAGGAGTCGACAAGCTGGAACCTTGAATTCTTTAGGTCAAGAAATATTGAAACCCAATGACCAACACCACCCATGTGAGCAGGAATTTCAGGTGGGTCAAAAGTGGGGAAAACAACGTGAAACAACATAAACACATGAATCATTTAAAACTGAAAATTAATATCAAACGGTACAAAGAAAAAAAACAATATTAACAGAGTTGATCGCAGTGCAAACTAATACAGAGGTAAAGAACAAGATATTGCTTACAGAATCATGTGCATCCATGCTATGTGGACCAGTCGCCAAGAAGTACTTCCTCACAAGGGAATCAAATTGACCTATGAAAATCTTGTCCTAAAATAATGCAGACAACACCAACATATGAAAATAAAAAATGAGACAAACAAGTTTTAACTAAAATGGTAAGGAACAAAATAGAAAAGAAATCACTATATGGTTGACTTACACAAACCCAATACGATAGGATGAGTTTGTACGATTCCTGGTACTTCGCACGTAGACAGTAGAGTGCAACCTTAGCCACATTAGATAGAAGCATTCAGCGAGGAGCAAAAGATATTGCGGCATCTTCAACAGAAGCTTCACACTCCTTGTTTTGGAACATAATCATTGATCTAAAACAATCAATAGAAAGTAAAACAAGTTCAGCATCAGGAACTCAGGAAGTTCATAACACAAACAAGCACAGAAGTTCAGCTACATCACAATAGGCAGTACAAAAAGGCCAGAAGTTACGCACTGCAGAAGTAAAGTAGAAGTTCAGCAACATAGAGTAAACAAGTACAGGTATGAAACAACAGGCAGTTCACAGGAGGTAGATGGATGTAAATATTGACCAGTTGCACTCACCTCTTGGAACGAACATTCTTAAGCCTAGTTACACTGAAATAAAAGTCATCAACCTTCTTTCGGACGATAGCAAGGTCACTATCTTCTCAGCAAAAGAAATAGAAATTAAGAGCAACATTCAAGCACATAGATTCATGACAGTTTAATTAATAGAAACATTCAACACAAGCACATCTCAGCTGCTACACCAGAAAACATCACAACCCATGCATTAAAAACCTTCCCCCACATAGAAACAGGTTCACTTAACTTTATTTACAAACAACACGAGAAAGCACGAACCAGAAGTTCAACTTGCACCACACAGGCAGTTCACAGGGATATCATGGACAAAAACAAACAACAAAAGGGACGGGGATGGGGAAAGAAGAGAGAAGCATGCTCCTCTCTTTATGGATTCTTGCCTAGACCAGTGGCAGCATTGGAATGATCAACCTCCTCTCCATAGCTATCGCTTTCAGTCTCTTCATCTTCATCTCTAGTAGACATTACAGGGTCATCAGGAAGGACACCAGCAGCAGCTGGAGTAGCTGGAGAATCTGAAACAACAAAAAATGTTGGTTGTGTTTGAACAGCATCAACAGCAACTGATGGCTCTGCTGCAGGAGACTTCTCCGGGCCTGCAGCAGCACTACCACCAGTCTCAACAGCAGCCTCAACGGGATCTTTCTCCAAAATGATATCTCCAGCTGTCTTGCCCTGCTCAGCATCAAAAACCTCAGTTGTCTTGCCAAGCTTAGCATCAGAAACCTCAGCTGTCTTGCCCTGCTCAGCATTAGAAACCTTAGTTGTCTTGCCCTGCTCAGCATCAGAAACCTCAGTGCCAATGGACGACTGGGGTTCAGTTGGGTCCACCCCGTCGGAGCAGCCGGTGCCTGACATGGACTTGTCTGCAACCTTCTCTAGAGGAACACTAGCATCATCAATCTGCAGCAAGAATAGGAAGTCATTACAAAAGGGGCACATAGTGATAAAATCCACAAACAAGTAAAATTCAAAAATGAGACAAATGGACAAGAAAAATGGTACTTTATTTTCAGTGCCATGAAGCTCATCAACTAATACATCACTCGAGGGAGTAGGTTCACGCAAAGGTAAAACATCCTCCTCAACCCTAGCACCATCATCAACAGCCTACAAAAAAAACGATGTAGAACAAAAATACCTAATCAGCAGAAGTTAACATTACATAATCATAGAAGGTCAGCTATGACTACTGACACATAATGGAAGTCCAAATACACTAAACATAACAGGTCAGATATCAAGCTACTCTAATACAAAAGGAAACAAAAAAGGGCCAATTATGGAAATCATAGAAGTTCAGGTGCTATAGCTCATGAAGTTCTGGTGCTATAAACAGAGAAGGTCAACTAGGAAACACTAGTACTAAAAAGAAAAAGTTTACGACACATGAAATCAACAAGGGTCACCTATGACTAAAGACAGTAATAACTGAAAGCTAAAAATGAACATTAGTGCAAAGAAATATCAAAAGCCAAAATAAACAAACCTCTTTGGTATGCTCCACGTGGCCTCCCTCATGACCCAAACGAAAAGAATCTTGCCTCTGAATCTGTCTCACAACAACACTTGCCTCATCTTAGAAAGGCTTGCAACGAGCATCCTGCATTTCCTTGAACAATCCAAAGCTAGCCCGGAGGTGGGAAGTTCTCTGATGAAGCTCTTGAAGAAATCTAGCTTCAATTGACAAAACCTCCTTCGAAGACTCTGCATC
Organism: Aegilops bicornis; assembly: GCA_021605145.1. Lineage (NCBI taxonomy): Eukaryota > Viridiplantae > Streptophyta > Magnoliopsida > Poales > Poaceae > Aegilops > Aegilops bicornis. The sequence goes on from CM038671.1 coordinate 287,254,986, forward strand.
AAAACCGTGTCCGGGAGGAAGAATCCCATCAATGCGACTAAGATGCTCAACAGTTGATGGAACACGGGCCAACTCCCCACAAACAGTTTCAAGAAGACCTTTAATCCTAACCAGGGAAACATTGGCAGCTTCAAACAAACTCTCGGAAGACACGCCACCTACAGCTCTCACACAGGCAGAAGAACCTCCTGGATCTACAGGGGGAGCACCAGTATTAACATCCCGAGAGAATTCAAATCTTGGAGAAGTTCCACTCCCTACGCCGGCGACACGAGGCATAGTAAGAACAGGACGTTCGATACGCCTAAAGAACACAACCTCTGCCTGTGTCTTCCACTGCATACAAAAACAAAAGTCAGCGCGTCAGAAAACAAATGAAGGAACATGGAAACAAAAAATATAGAAGATAGTACCAGAAGTTCAAGTTAAACTACTCAGGAAAGAATGATGCATAGAAACACTCACAGGCAGTCAACCAAACACCCAGTTGGCTGGGTCATCATCACCCTTCTTGACTAAGTCAGACGCAGCAAGCTCAAGAAGCTTGGCCTGCTCCATGAAATTGATGCGAGAGGTCTGTTGGGAACGTAGTAATTTCAAACAAATTCCTACGCACACGCAAGATCATGGTGATGCATAGCAACGAGAGGGGAGAGTGTGTCCACGTACCCTCGTAGACCGAAAGAGGAAGCATTAGCACAACGCGGTTGATGTAGTCATACGTCTTCACGATCCGACCGATGAAGTACCGAACATAGGGCACCTTCGAGTTAAGGACACGTTCAGCTCGATGACGTCCCTCGAACTCCGATCCAGCCGAGCTTTGAGGGAGAGTTTCGTCAGCATGATGACGTGGTGACGATGATGATGTTCTACCGACGCAGGGCTTCGCCTAAGCACCGCTACGATATTATCAAGGTGGACTATGGTGGAGGGGGCACCGCACATGGCTAAGATATCAATGATCAATTGTTGTGTTTCTGGGGTGCCCCCCTGCCCCCGTATATAAAGGAGCAAGGGGGGAGGCGGCCTGCCAGGAGGAGGCGCGCCAGGAGGAGTCCTACTCCCACCGGGAGTAGGACTCCCTCCCTTCCTTGTTGGACTAGGAGAAGGGGGAAGGAGGAGGGAGAGAAGAAGGAAAAAGGGGGGCGCCCCCCCTCCTTGTCCAATTCGGACTAGAGGGGGAGGGGGTGAGCGGCCTGCCCTAGCCGCCTCTCCTCTTCTCCACTAAGGCCCATGTAGGCCCATTAAACCCCCGGGGGGTTCCGGTAACTCCCGGTTCTCCGGTATATATCCGATAACCCCCGGAACCATTCCGGTGTCCGAATATAGTCGTCCAATATATCAACCTTCATGTCTCAGCCATTTCGATACTCCTCGTCATGTTCGTGATCACATTCGGGACTCCGAACTACCTTCGGTACATCAAAACACATAAACTCCTAATATAACCGTCATCAAACGTTAAGCGTGTGGACCCTACGGGTTCGACAACTATGTAGACATGACCGAGATACCTCTCCGGTCAATAACCAATAGCGGAACCTGGATGCTCATATTGGCTCCACATATTCTACGAAAATCTTTATCGGTCAGACCGCATAACAACATACGTTGTTCCCTTTGTCATCGGTATGTTACTTCCTGAGATTCGATCGTCGGTATCTCAATACCTAGTTCAATCTCGTTACCAGCAAGTCTCTTTACTCGTTCCGTAATACATCATCCCGCAACTAACTCATTAGTTGCAATGCTTGCAAGTCTTAAGTGATGTGCATTACCTAGTGGGCCCTGAGATACCTCTCCGACAATCGGAGTGACAAATCCTAATCTCGAAATACGCCAACCCAACAAGTACCTTTGGAGACACGTGTAGAGCACCTTTATAATCACCCAGTTACGTTGTGATGTCTGGTAGCACACAAAGTGTTCTTCCAGTAAACGGGAGTTGCATAATCTCATAGTCATAGGAACATGTATAAGTCATGAAGAAAGCAATAGCAACATACTAAATGATCGAGTGCTAAGCTAACGGAATGGGTCAACTCAATCACATCGTTCTCCTAATGATGTGATCCCGTTAATCAAATGACAACTCATGTCAATGGCTAGGAAACATAACCATCTTTGATCAACGAGCTAGTCTAGTAGAGGCATACTAGTGACACTTTGTTTGTCTATGTATTCACAAAAGTATTATGTTTCCGGTTAATACAATTCTAGCATGAATAATAAACATTTATCATGATACAAGGAAATAAATAATAACTTATTATTGCCTCTAGGGCATATTTCCTTCAGTCTCCCACTTGCACTAGAGTCAATAATCTAAATTACATAGTAATGATTCTAACACCCATGGAGCCTTGGTGTTGATCCTGTTTTGCTCGTGGAAGAGGCTTACTCAGCGGGTCTGCAACATTCAGATCCTTATGTATCTTGCAAATTTCTATGTCTCCCACCTGGACTAGATCCCGGTTGGAGTTGAAGCGTCTCTTGATGTGCTTGGTTCTCTTGTGAAATCTGGATTCCTTTGCCAAGGCAATTGCACCAGTGTCACAGAAGATTTTCATTGGACCCGATGCACTAGGTATGACACCTAGATCGGATATGAACTCCTTCATCCAGACTCCTTCATTTGCGGCTTCTGAAGCAGCTATGTACTCCGCTTCACACGTAGATCCTGCCATGACGCTTTGTCTAGAATTGCACCAACTGACAGCTCCATCGTTCAATGTAAACACGTATCCGGTTTGCGATTTAGAATCGTCCGGATTAGTGTCAAAGCTTGCATCAACGTAACCATTTACGATGAGCTATTTGTCACCTCCATAAACGAGAAACATATCCTTAGTCCTTTTCAGGTATTTCAGGATGTTCTTGACCGATGTCCAGTGATCCAATCCTGGAATACTTTGGTACCTCCCTGCCAAACTTATAGCAAGGCACACATCAGGTCTGGTACATAGCATTGCATACATGATAGAGCCTATGTCTGAAGCATAGGGAACATCTTTCATCTTCTCTCTATCTTCTGCAGTGGTCGGGCATTGAGTCTTACTCAACTTCACCCCTTGTAACACAGGCAAGAACCCTTTCTTTGCTTGATCCATTTTGAACTTCTTCAGAACTTTGTCAAGGTATGTGCTTTGTGAAAGTCCAGTTAAGCGTCTTGATCTATCTCTATAGATCTTGATGCCCAATATGTCAGCAGCTTCACCGAGGTCCTTCATGGAAAAACTCTTATTCAAGTATACCTTTATGCTATCCAAAAATTCTATATCATTTCTAATCAGCAATATGTCATCCACATATAATATAAGAAATGCTACAGAGCTCCCACTCACTTTATTGTAAATACATGCTTCTCCAAAAGTCTGTATAAAACCAAATGCTTTGATCACACTATCAAAATGTTTATTCCAACTCCGAGAGGCTTGCACTAGTACATAAATGGATCGCTGGAGCTTGCACACTTTGTTAGCTCCCTTTGGATCGACAAAACCTTTTGGTTGCATCATATACAACTCTTCTTCTAGAAATCCATTCAGAAATGTAGTTTTGACATCCATTTGCCAAATTTGATAATCATAAAATGCGGCAATTGCTGACATGATTCGGACAGACTTAAGCATCGCTACGGGTGAGAAGGTCTCATCGTAGTCAATCTCTTGAACTTGTCAAAAACCTTTTGCAAGAAGTCGAGCTTTATAGACAGTAACATTACCGTCAGCGTCAGTCTTCTTCTTGAAGATCCATTTATTCTCGATGGCTTGCCGATCATCGGGCAAGTCAACCAAAGTCCACACTTTGTTCTCATACATGGATCCCATCTCAGATTTCATGGCCTCAAGCCATTTTGCGGAATCTGGGCTCACCATCACTTCTTCATAGTTCGTAGGTTCGTCATGGTCAAGTAACATAACTTTCAGAACAGGATTACCGTACCACTCTGGTGCGGATCTTACTCTGGTTGATCTACGAGGTTCAGTAACAACTTGATCTGAAGTTTCATGATCATCATCATTAACTTCCTCACTGGTTGGTGTAGACGTCACAGGAACCGGTTTCCGTGATGAACTACTTTCCAATAAGGGAGCAGGTACTGTTACCTCATCAAGTTCTACTTTCCTCCCACTCACTTCTTTCGAGAGAAACTCCTTCTCTAGAGAGGATCCAAATTTAGCAACAAAAGTCTTGCCTTCAGATCTAAGATAGAAGGTGTACCCAACAATTTCCTTTGGGTATCCTATGAAGACACATTTCTCCGATTTGGGTTCGATGTTATCAGGTTGAAGCTTTTTCACATAAGCATCGCAGCCCGAAACTTTAAGAAACGACAACTTTGGTTCCTTGCCAAACCACAGTTCATAAGGCGTCGTTTCGACGGATTTTGATGGTGCCCTATTTAACGTGAATGCGGCCGTCTCTAAAGCATAACCCCAAAATGATAGCGGTAAATCGGTAAGAGACATCATAGATCGCACCATATGTAGTAAAGTACGATTACGACGTTCGGACACACCATTACTCTGTGGTGTTCCGGGTGGCATGAGTTGCGAAACTATTCCGCATTGTTTCAAATGAAGACCAAAATCGTAACTCAAATATTCTCCTCCACGATCAGATCGTAGAAACTTTATTTTCTTGTTACGATGAGTTTCAACTTCACTCTGAAATTCTTTGAACTTTTCAAATGTTTCAGACTTATGTTTCATTAAGTAGATATACCCATATATGCTCAAATCATCTGTGAAGGTGAGAAAATAATGATACCCGTCGCGAGCCTCAACATTCATCGGACCACATACATCTGTATGTATGATTTCCAATAAATCTGTTGCTCGCTCCATAGTTCCGGAGAACGGTGTTTTAGTCATCTTGCCCATGAGGCATGGTTACAAGTACCAAGTGATTCATAATCAAGTGGTTCCAAAAGTCCATCAGTATGGAGTTTCTTCATACGCTTTACACTAATATGACCTAAACGGCAGTGCCACAAATAAATTGCACTATCATTATCAACTCTGCATCTTTTGGCTGCAATATTATGAATATGTGTATCACTACTATCGAGATTCAACAAAAATATACCACTCTTCAAGGGTGCATGACCATAAAAGATATTACTCATATAAATAGAACAACCATTATTCTCTGATTTAAATGAATAACCGTCTCGCATCAAACAAGATCCAGATATAATGTTCATGCTCAACGCTAGCACCAAATAACAATTATTCATGTCTAAAACTAACCCCGAAGGTAGATGTAGAGGTATTGTGCCGACTGCGATCACATCGACTATGGAACCATTTCCCCCGCGCATCGTCACCTCGTCCTTTGCCAATCTTCGCTTAATCCGTAGTCCCTGTTTTGAGTTGCAAATATTAGCAACAGAACCAGTATCAAATACCCAGGTGCTACTGCGACCATTAGTAAGGTACACATCAATAACATGTATATCTTATATACCTTTGTTCACCTTGCCATCCTTCTTATCGGCCAAATACTTGGGGCAGTTCCGCTTCCTGTGACCAGTCTGTTTGCAGTAGAAGCACTCAGTCTCAGGCTTAGGTCCAGACTTGGGTTTCTTCTCTTGAGCAGCAACTTGTTTGCTGTTCTTCTTGAAGTTCCCCTTCTTCCTCCCTTTGCCCTTTTTCTCGAAATTGGTGGTCTTGTTGACGATCAACACTTGATGCTCCTTCTTGATTTCTACCTCCGCAGCTTTTAGCATTGCGAAGAGCTCGGGAATCATCTTATCCATCCCTTGCATGTTATAGTTCATCACGAAGCTCTTGTAGATTGGTGGTAGTGATTGAAGAATTCTGTCAATGACGCTATCATCCGGAAGATTAACTCCCAGTTGAATCAAGTGATTGATATATCCAGACATTTTGAGTATATGCTCACTGACAGAACTATTCTCCTCCATCTTACAGCTATAGAACTTATTGGAGACTTCATATCTCTCAATCCGGGCATTTTCTTGAAATATTAACTTCAACTCATCGAACATATCATATGCTCCATGACGTTCAAAACGTCGTTGAAGTCCCGGTTCTAAGCCTAAAGCATGGCACACTAAACTATTGAGTAGTCATCAGCTTTGCTCTGCCAGACATTCATAACATCTGGTGTTGCTCCTGCAGCAGGTCTGGCACCTAGCGGTGCTTCCAGGACGTAATTCTTCTATGCAGCAATGAGGATAATCCTCAAGTTACGGACCCAGTCCGTGTAATTGCTACCATCATCTTTCAACTTTGCTTTCTCAAGGAACGCATTAAAATTCAATGGAACAACAGCACGGGCCATCTATCTACAATCAACATAGACAAACAAAATACTATCAGGTACTAAGTTCATGGTAAATTTAAGTTCAATTAATCATATTACTTAAGAACTCCCACTTAGATAGACATCCCTCTAATCCTCTAAGAGATCACGTGATCCAAATCAACTAAACCATGTCCGATCATCACGTGAGATGGAGTAGTTTCGATGGTGAACATCACTATGTTGATCATATCTACTATATGATTCACGCTCGACCTTTTGGTCTCAGTGTTCCGAGGCCATATCTGTTATATGCTAGGCTCGTCAAGTTTAACCCGAGAATTTCGTGTGTGCAACTGTTTTGCACCCGTTGTATTTGAACGTAGAGCCTATCACACCCGATCATCACGTGGTGTCTCAACACGAAGAACTTTCACAATGGTGCATACTCAGGGAGAACACTTATACCTTGATAATTTAGTGAGTGATCATCTTATAATGCTACCGTCAATCAAAGCAAGATAAGATGCATAAAAGATAAACATCACATGCAATCAATATAAGTGATATGATATGGCCATCATCATCTTGTGCTTGTGATCTCCATCTTCAAGCATCACATGATCACCATCGCCACCGGGCGCGACACCTTGATCTCCATCGTAGTATCGTTGTCGTCTCGCCAACTTATGCTTCTACGACTATCACTACCGCTTAGTGATAAAGTAAAGCATTACAGTAAGCGATTGCATTGCATACAATAAAGCGACAACCATATGGCTCCTCGCCCGATTCGATAACTCGGTTACAAAACATGATCATCTCATACAATAAAATTTAGCATCATGCCTTGACCATATCACATCACAACATGCCTTGCAAAACAAGTTAGACGTCCTCTACTTTGTTGTTGCAAGTTTTACGTGGCTGCTACGGGTTGAGCAAGAACCGTTCTTACCTACGTATCAAAACCACAATGATAGTTTGTCAAGTTAGTGTTGTTTTAACCTTCTCAAGGACAGGGCGTAGCTACACTCGGTTCAACTAAAGTTGGAGAAACTGACAGCCGCCATCCACCTGTGTGCAAAGCACGTCGGTAGAACCAGTCTCGCGTAAGCGTAAGCGTAATGTCGGTCCGGGCCGCTTCATCCAACAATACCGCCGAACCAAAGTATGACATGCTGGTAAGCAGTCTGACTTGTATCACTCACAACTCACTTGTGTTCTACTCGTGCATATTACATCTACGCATCAAACCTGGCTCGGATGCCGCTGTTGGGGAACTTAGTAATTTCAAAAATATACCTACGCACACGCAAGATCACGGTGATGCATAGCAACGAGAGGAGAGAGTGTGTCCACGTACCCTCGTAGACCGAAAGTGGAAGCGTTAGCACAACGCGGTTGATGTAGTCGTATGTCTTCATGATCTGACCGATCAAGTACCGAACATACGGCACCTCCGAGTTCAGCACACGTTCAGCTCGATGACATCCCTCGAACTCCGATCCAGCCGAGCTTTGAGGGAGAGTTCCGTCAGCACGATGGCGTGGTGACGATGATGATGTTCTACCGACGCAGGGCTTCGCCTAAGCACCACTACGATATTATCGAGGTGGACTATGGTGGAGGGGGGCACCGCACACGGCTAAGAGATCAATGATCAGTTGTTGTGTTTTTGGGGTGCCCCCTGCCCCCGTATATAAAGGAGCAAGGGGAGGAGAGTCGGCCAGCCAGGAGGAGGCGTGCCAGGAGGAGTCCTACTCCCACCAGGAGTAGGACTCCCTCCCATCCTTGTTGGACTAGGAGAAGGGGGGAGGAGGAGGGAGAGGGAAAGGAAAGGGGGGCGCCGCCCCCCCTCCTTGTCCAATTCGGCCTTGAGGGGAGGGGGAGCGCGGCCTGCCCTGGCCGCCCCTCCTCTTCTCCACTAAGGCCCATGTAGGCCCATTAAACCCCCGGGGGGTTCCGGTAACCCCCGGTACTCTAGTATATATCCGATAACCCCCGGAACAATTCTGGTGTCCGAATATAGTCGTCCAATATATCAATCTTCATGTCTCGACCATTTCGAGACTCCTCATCATGTTCGTGATCACATCAGGGACTCCGAACTACCTTAGGTACATCAAAACACATAAACTCATAATATAACTGTCATCAAACTTTAAGCGTGCGGACCCTACGGGTTCGAGAACTATGTAGACATAACCGGGACACGTCTCCGGTCAATAACCAATAGCGGAACCTGGATGCTCATATTGGCTCCCACATATTCTACGAAGATCTTTATCGGTCAGACCGCATAACAACATACGTTGTTCCCTTTGTCATCGGTATGTTACTTACCCGAGATTCGATCGTCGGTATCTCAATACCTAGTTCAATCTCGTTACCGGCAAGTCTCTTTACTCGTTTCATAATACATCATCCCGCAACTAACTCATTAGTTGCAATGCTTGCAAGGCTTAAGCGATGTGCATTACCGAGTGGGCCCAGAGATACCTCTCCGACAATCGGAGTGACAAATCCTAATCTTGAAATACGCCAACCCAACAAGTACCTTTGGAGACACCTGTAGAGCACATTTATAATCACCCGATTCGTTGTGACGTTTGTTAGCACACAGAGTGTTCCTCCCAGAACGGAGTTGCATAATCTCATAGTCATAGGAACATGTATAAGTCATGAAGAAAGCAATAGCAACATACTAAACGATTGAGTGCTAAGCTAACGGAATGGGTCAAGTCAATCACATCATTCTCCTAATGATGTGATCCCGTTAATCAAATGACAACTCATGTCAATGGCTAGGAAACATAACCATCTTTGATCAACGAGCTAGTCTAGTAGAGGCATACTAGTGACACTTTGTTTGTCTATGTATTCACAAAAGTATTATGTTTCCGGTTAATACAATTCTAGCATGAATAATAAACATTTATCATGATATAAGGAAATAAATAATAACTTTATTATTGCCTTTAGGGCATATTTCCTTCAGGGTCCTCAAATCAAAATTAGGCATCTTGCCAATGATAAGGCAGTCTAGATACATAAGAGGCGGCGCGATGGCACAGCCTGTGACAACTTTTCCTCTGCTAGTACCTTGCTGATACCTAACAACAACACTTCAAATATCATCAACAACCAATTGGCAGTAGTCCATATCTGCCATATCCTCAAACACAAGATTCTCAGCCATTGTTGCCTCCCTGGACACTCGTGTAGATGTTCCAGGAATAACCACCATCATGAAAACAATTAGGTAAAACACCTACAGAGCACGATCATCTTCGTCTCATCCTTCGCAAGTTCTGCGAGGATATTCCGCAGATCCTTTGTCTTGATGTCGTCATTCCTAGCGTACCCAAGCTTTCCTTTAAGCCTCATAACAGCATCATCAAACCAATCATTCGAGGGCCTAGGAGGGGTACGATTACCTCGAGGGAATCCAAACGGATGGTGAATAGCATCACTTGTAATACGCAGAACCTTGTTTGCCTCCCCATGTCCAGAATCATGGTTGTAGGGTCAATCCTTGTGTAGATGTTGCCCATCAAAGGACGAGAATTGTTGGAATCAACCTTGAAGTCAAACACACAACCAAAACCATCCTTGATAACCCTCGTCTTGTGCCTAAGTTGTAGCATTTTCGCACACGTCTTGAGCTCTTTCAGTGAGCACCGAACTGTCTTGTTAAAACGTTTCGCCTCATCCCCTCCTTGGCCACCTTCTTCGGGCGCTTTGCCTCCTCCCTTCCTCCTCTCAGGCCGCTCCACAAGCTGATACTGAAAAAAAATACAATGACAAGGAAAAAAGGCAGAACAATGAGATACACAAGCTACACCAAAATTCCACTAATACCTACATAGGCCATACATTTCAGAAGTCCAACTATGTCTACATAGGGAGTACAACCATGTATGACCAGAAGTAAAGATGCTTTCAAAATGTTGGAAATTTACATAGTAGAAGTTCAACCATGTACGCCAAGGCAGTAATAAAACATGTATTTCAGAAGTCCAACTATGTCTACATAGGCAGTACAACCATGTATGACCAGAAGTAAAGATGCTTTCAAAATGTTGGAAATTTACATAGCAGAATTTCAACCATGTACACCAAGGCAGTAATAAAACATGTATTTCAGAAATCCAACTATGTCTACATAGTAGTACAACCATGTATGACCAGAAGTGAAGATGCTTTCAAAATATTGGAAATTTACATAACAGAAGTTCAACCATGTACACCAAGGCAGTAAAAAAACATGTATTTCAGAAGTCCAACTATGTCTACATAGGTAGTACAATCATGTATGACTAGAAGTAAAGATGCTTTCAAAATGTTGGAAATTTACATAGCAGAAGTTCAACCATGTACACCAAGGCAGTAATAAAACATGTATAACAACAAGTTAAGCTAATTTCTTCATGTATATATCCAGAAGTCCAACTATGTACACAAAGGCAGTAATACCATAAAAGCAAAGCAGTTCAGCTAATTTATTCGTCTATATGTAGAAGAAGGTCAGATATGTACGCCAAGGCAGTGCTAAAAACACAAATACTACAACAAATCTACAAATGATCTCAAAAGCAGTAAACATGAGACATTCATACCTGATTAGCGGCAGCATCATCATCATCGTCATCCTTGTCATCAGCGTTGAAATCAGCATCATCCTTGTCCTCTGGATTAACACGAGAACGCTTCTTCTCACCCTTGTTGACCTTTGCAGGTGCAACCTTGCGCTTAACGCCGCATTTCTTCCCCTTACCAGATGCACGAGCACCAAGGGGGAAGGTGTAGGCGCGGTAGTGGCAAGCACACGAGGACTACGGCATGGCGTGCATCACGAGGCCCCTAGCCTTTTCATCTTCAAAGAAGTTCTACAGGCCTTGAAACACGTGGGCTCCTCCGAGGACTAACTTCACCAACTAAATTCTTCCTTGGAGCGGTCTTCTTGATTTTCTTCTTAACAGGGACAACCGTGCCATCAGTGCCACACGACACGTCTTCCTCAGCAACAGAGCAATGCCCAACCGTGAGCTTAGCAACATCAATAGATTCAGGAACATCATAACCTTTCTGAAGGCGGGTCACCCTCTTCTTCTCAAAATCTTCTTGCTTCTTCCTCTTGCATTGGTCCTCCAGAAGAAGCTGAAGAGGCACATCCTCATGTTGCGTGACAGGTTCAGTGCCATCAACATACTGCGACTACGTCTTTGACATCTGAAGAGAGCCCAAAGGATCCGGAACAAAATCACAATTTCGACTGGCGGAGCCCCCTGCTCGGCAGCAGCAGGGTTTCCTGATAAATCCAACTCAGATAGAACATCGTTGATGGTGTTCACAGCTTCCTCCTCTGTGGACACATCTGCAAGAACACAAAAAAGCAAAGCAAAAAAATAAAAAAAGTCAGGAACAAAATAAAAACACTCGACGGGAACAAGTTAAAAAACATGGCTCGAGAATTTGAAATTAAAATAAAAGGAGTTGCACATACTAGGTGAAGCAAGAGCTGCAGAAGCAAGATCCTCGAGGCTTGAATAATTCTCAAGGCTCGAAGCAACCTCAGCAATCACAGTCAAAGGAATAATGGGTGATTTAGCCGCATCAGATATTGGAGCATCAGTATTAACTTCTGAAGCTCCATCTTGATCGCATGCATTTTTTTTCAGAACTATTCAATTCATCACGAACTACAAAAAATGCAAGTAAAAAGGCAGTTGAGTTCTAATCCACAATCCTACACCAAAGGGAGTTCTATTTTTACATCAATGTCCAATACCTAGTAGTTCAACAATACCTAACAAAGCAGTAAACACAGCGAACAATCTACAATTTACATACTAAATATAGAACAATCTACACCAGAGGGACTACTACATATAAGATGAGTGTCCAGAAGTTCAACAATATATAACAAAGCAGTACAATAAATGCGCAGAAAAGAAGTTCAACCAAATTTCATTATGAAAAACAATAATTAAAATCAGAGGTTCAACTATGTCACCCAAGCAAGTAGCACATAAAATATGTAGCATGAGCAGAGATACTATTTCACCGGCAAACTAAATATCAATACAACGAAAATGATCACACACAAAAAACAAAGATATACACTATAAATATGAAACGTTAGGGAAGTCCAACAACACTTGGTGACATAGTTCACCAGCAATTCATCAACTAAAAATTAAGCAACACTCTACTAACTCCAACAAAGGGTAAAATGCATACACATGACCTTTGTTAGAAGTTCACACTTTTAAGAAAGGGCAGTCCAACAGGACAACTAAATGAAGATATGGGCAGACATATATAAGAAAACTCCTATTTAAAATACAAGATCCAACCACAATAAAATACCTGGAGAAGGTTTTGAAGCCATCACAACACAACCCCTTGATGAATGGAACTCCAAACCCTAGAACAACCTACAAAAAACAGGGGATAGATTGCATATATTTAGCAGGTAGAAAATCATACAACAAATACAAAAAACAACTAAATCAAACCCTAGGATGAAACAACTAGAACATATCAACAGGTATGAAAAGATGAACAGTAGCACATCTAGGCAAGCACAAACAAAAAAGAATCCATAAACTAAATAGCATGTGACAGACACAATCTATACTTTGAAATCAACAACACTAAGACAATTAGATACATCAGATCCAGCATCACACCACACCCTCTCTTACATGCATCTGACTGCTGAAATCACAAAAGGGGAAATGAAATCCACTATACTCTGAAGGGATAAATAGCACACACAAGCATCTCACAAAAAAATATGACCATGGGGGAATGGAATCCACCCACCACACGCAGAAGAACCCTACCTAATCTCGAACCCAACCATCAAAACAAAGGGGAGGACGCGGATGCAAGTGCATAGAAGAAAAAGAGAGCCCTCGTCAGATCTGGCGACCACTAAGAGCAAGGATTGGGGGGAGGCAGCATTTGTACCTCTCCGAACGACCCCTGCACCCACGAATCCGCGACATTTCTTCCACCCCCACGAAGCCACACGCACTTTGGAACCAGCTGGTAGTTGCGGCCCTCACTTCAGAGGAGAAGTGAGCGGGCTGGGCGACGGAGAGCGGGGCATGGGGGAGAAATATGAGCGTCGTGGGCGCCGGTTACACGCACGCATGAGGGACAACAAGGCGAAATCAGGGGGAGTTGGAGGCAGCGGGGCGACAGAGAGGGAGAAGAGAGTGAGCGAGAGGGAGGGGGTTTTCTGACAAGTGGTGGCGAGGGAGACATATACTTAATGCCACTCTGTAGTGGGGTGTTGCAGCGTCATGGTAATTACACTTTTACCCCCCCCCCCAACAACTACAAAAGGAAATGCATCTATTGATAAATGAATGCACCATTTGAATGCATCTATTTTTTAAAGTTAAGATCACATAAAAAATCTATTGGTATCCTTAAAACAAAAAATTGATTGCAAGCAGAAAGGTCAAGTACTCTACCAAGGGAAGAAAAATACATACACAGATAAGCACCTACAAACAAGAGAAAGAAGTTCAAAAATAAAGAATGTAAGTTCAAGTACACTAATCAGAGAAGTAAAGGCATATGAATAAATAAACAGTAAGAAACAAAAAGAAGTTCAAATACAAAAACAGATGAAGTCCATATCTAACTAAAATACACAACTTAAAAACAATATAGAAGCTCAAAATTCAAATACACACAAAGTATACATGCGGCTCGGCCTCGCGGTACCGCATTGCTGCGCGATAGGTTTTGACAGGACGGAATGCGGTTATTCTGTTTCCACCCCCACCGCACGCACCCCAGAGCCACACCCCTAAGATAGATAGTGGGGTCACGGATATGACGGACTCGCTTCCGCATGCGACGACGCGGCACACCACATCGTTGCCTGCTCCGACTCGTTCCTGTCTCGGCCTCGCAGGGGGAGGGGAGAGGGGTCCTGGACCCCCTCCCCCCTGCTCGGCCTTGCGCTACCGCATTGCTACGCGCTAGGTTTTGGAAGGACGCAATGCGGTTATCAATGATTAAAAAATTTAAATCCAAAAAAAATTATCAACAATTACTGATGAAGTTCAAGTTGGAAAAACACAAAAGTTCAGGGGTTTGAAAAAACATCAAATGAACATGTAAAAAAACAATTTACACAGAAGCAAAAATCTTGGAAGTTCAGGTTAAACACATACTGAAGTTCTGCCACGGTTCGAAGTATGCAAACACGTTACAAAAAAATAAAAAGGTATGCATGCATATTTGGAAATAATCCCATAGTTGCCCACGGAACAAACTCAAACCCAAATTCCAAAATTGAAAATTACCAAAAAAACAAAAAGAAAAAGAAAATATAGAGCGCGATGTTGCACCGCCTTGCAATGTGGAAACAAGGAAGTTTAATCACTGGTACCATAGAAGTCCAACTTCTATCACAGAACGTGGAAGATCCAATAAACTAATTCCAAAGATAGAATAAATATAAAAAAGAAGATCCGTGTGTCTATGGACCAGCTCCACATTTACATATATGAGTACACTGAAAAAAAAGAACATACACAATTTTTTTTATAACAACACCAACCGAACATATCGTATTGCAACATCACCTAAAAAACTTGCATAAAAACAACGGAAGTTCTAGCACAAAAGGTGCAGAAGTCCAACTTGTTAGACAGACAGTAGAATCATTGAAAAAAATACACGCTATCGAATTTGTTTTTCAGATTTAATCACTTGAGTGCCTACACGTTCTCAGTCCGCGACCTCGAACAATATCCTACTACGCCCTAACATCAAAACGATAAACCCACCAAGTTGTCTCATCGAAGAACCGAACCAAAGCAGGGGAAACAAGATCCAATCGCCCGATTTTAGGGTGTATGCGCCTGCCCGACCAAATTAACAACGTATGAAGGACCCAATCTAACTACTGCAAGCAAATCCGCCCTCTATCTTCACAGAAAACTAAGAAATCCACAAAAGCCACGGAAACCACTCCCGCGGACGAAGAACACAAAACCCGAAATCAAATCAGTTGAAATTAACACGAAATTGTCCATGAAACTCGTACCTACACCAAATTCCCATCATGTTAGAGGTTAGAGAACATCCAGTGCATGCATTAAACTTGTAAACAGACACAAGTTCATCCACCCCGAGAGCGAATCCGCCAAAATGCAAAATTTCGAATCAAAACGAGCATTTAGATGCAAATATGGGTATTTGGATGACACTCACATCCCAAACAACACGACCGACCGGAATAATTCGCGGGGGAAGCCACGGTTGCGAAGATAGCCCGAAGGTCGGGTTCGTACACAGGGAAGTTCACACCCGTTACTCAGGCAGTTCAGGTTGTGATCAGAATATTATTCTGATCCCGTGATCAGAATAGTGTTTATCTATGTATGTATGTATGTATGTATGTATGTATGTATGTATGTATGTATGTATGTATGTATGTATGTATGTATGTGTATACACACACACACACATCTGATGATTTTCGCGTAACAGAATTTTATTCTGTTACCCTACTTGAATTGATGGTTTCACGCAGTTGCACTCATGATTTTCATCTCGCCGAACTGATCGTCTTTTCGTCGGAATGTGGCGTGTAATATATCGTTGGAAAGCTCTTGACATCTACATTACAAATATATAGGAATTTTTTTGCAAAATCATCATGATTTAAGAGCAGTTTTGAAGAAATCATTTTTTTTAAAACCCAAAACGCAAATCGTATTTTGGACTCAATTTTCAAACAGTTTGTCGGAATTGTGCAAATAAGATGGTGTTGGAAACCTGGTAAAAATTCGCATCTTCCATATATCCATTTTTTTTCAAATTCTATACAATTTAAAAGTAATTTTAAAAAGGTGAAATTCTAGGCGAAATGTATTTTTACGTTTTTTGCAAACGGTTTGTTGGATTGACTCAAATGATACGGCGTTGGAAAACTATGGAAAATGTGCAAATTTTTCGTATTGAATTGTTTTTCTAATTCCTTATGGTTTAAAAACAAATTCAAATATTGTTAAATTTGATTTCGAATGTGGTTTTTTTATAAGTATGTCAAAAATGCGAAACTTAGTAGTGTTCTACGTTTTCTCAAATTCGCAATCGTTGATAAGTAATTTTGAATACGGTGAGACACGTCGTGCTCTTTTTTGTCAAAAAAAAATAGAGTACCTGTACTGATCTATGTGTGTGTTTGTACTAATGTATTCTTCTGAGAGTAATTTTGAAAGATTTCAGTAAAAGAGTACTTGAACTGGTTTCCGTATGGTTTTGTACTGAGCGTGTTTTAACATACTAGACTTGAGTCTGTTTTTTCGGTATGATTTTCCTCGTAGTTTTCCAACAGTTTACAATATTATCGTGCCTGGATTTGCATGTTTATATCGTTGAACTGAATGACATTTTCTTTTCAAAAACCAAATGGTTTCTATGTTTTTTAACTCAACATTTTTTTCAACGGTTTGATAATGTGGACTTATAGAAGTCAATCCTTTTTGGGTTTTACTTTTAATTTTGCTTTCTCTGTCCGAACTGATGATGTCGTTAGCTACGGACTTGAATGGCTAGTTGAATTGATTGGATTTAAAATAATAAAATGCTATTTTCTTTTCTTTTCTGTGTTCTTGAAACTTGAATTTTTTTACAACGAAGTTCTGGACTTGTCTCTTTTGCAATTTAAACTTTTTCTTGTTGATATTTCTTTTATGTTTCATAATGTTCTCTTTTATTCGGGACCTCTCTTTTTCATGGTTCCGAGCTTTCTGCTTTCTTAACTTTGAACTTTCTGGATTCCTTGTACCCAAACCTCCTCAATTCTTCTGTAATGTATCTCATTTATTTCTTTTCTAATTTTTCTAGAAGGGTTTTCGTAACCAGGAAATTATTTTATCTGTGAAATTATGGATTTTTTTCCATGAACATACCAACATTTATTCTGCCAAATACACGCACTTTTCTGCCAACATTTTTAAAACGCTTTAGCTCACGTAGGCATAACATCAAGCAGGCAAGGGCGGAAAATTAAAAGTGGAAGAAATCAATTTTTAGCTATTTACTGTATAAGTATATCATCCAATGTGTACTCGGTGTGAACTTGCATAACATGATACAAAGCAATAGTAACATCGTACCACTAGCAATATATAGCAACTCAATACAGTAGCAGAACACACAATATATCTTTTTTTACATATAATGCCATGATTTATTATACATAATTGTTGGCAAGTACATGTCAAGCGAAACAATTTTTCAACAGAAATGACTTCTTTTGAGTAGTGCATGTCAAACCAAATATATTTTATTTTCTTGATCCTTCGAATTTGGGCGAAGAGAACTTAAGAACAGAAGTGAAGCAATGCCACCACCTAGTACCTGCATTTAGTAGACTCCTATTTGAGATCATAGCTTAAGGCAGTGAGGTTGCAAGTTCAAACACATGCCTGAATTTAACTCAAATAAGAAACTGAACTCCAACTACAATATGAATTGAACTAAATGAAATTTATAAATTGAACCAAACTGAAAGAAGAAATTGGACATCATGTGTACAAAAAGAAATAAACTTCAGCAGTATCAGCTACTAAACAAAAAGATTGGTTTACTAAACCTAGAGACTATATATTGGTGAACTTTTTCTTCCTACAGAACCGTTAATCAAATACATGTACTGTTCGCTAGGTTTTAGCAACATGATAAGTAGTAGCAGTACTACTCTACTCCCTCCGTCCGTGAATAAGTGTACATCTAGCTTTTGTCTTAAGTCAAAGTTTTAATACTTTGACCACATTTCTAGGAAAAAGAAAAAATATTTATGGCGCCAAACTAGTATCACTAGATTCGGTTTGAAATGTATTTTGATAATATATCAATTTGATGTCATATATGTTATTACTATTTTCTATAAAGTTGGTCAAAATTTTAAAACTTTGACATACAACAAAGCTAGATGTACACTTATTCGCGGACGGAGGGAGTAGGTGGCAAAGTAGTAGCGCCACAAAGGAAGGCCACCATCAACAGTGCGTACTACTGCGACACCTAAACTATGTGTTGGCCATGCTTGCTTTACACAGTACTACAAGATTTTTATAGAAAAAATGTACTACAAGATTTGTGAACATGAGGTCGTAAAGAAGTTGTACTGAGAGTGTGGATTAGAGCGGCCAGACGAGGATGCAGGAACATGGGCCTTCAATTACTTGTACTTCATCAGATGTGGATTGGTGCTGCCTCGACATCAAACCAATTCGAGCAAGGAGGACTGTGTGCAAGGTTCCTTCATCCACGCCAGCTTCTTGGATTAAGTCTGCAACGAACTTCACAGCAAATCCTCCATCTCCGCTCACCTTGAGCAACGTCCAGACAGCTCATGAACTACTGAAGGACAAGTGGACTGCATAGGTGAATGCAAAAGTGATGCAGACGAACGAGAAGGGAACTTGCTCCTGCAAACGCAAGAAATCACTGCAAGACAAGGTAACCATTACACTTCCTCAACCATCTCAGTTAACTTGTTCCAGACAAAGCATTACACGTAGTCCAGTAAGCCTCCAAAAACTACGTAGTGCCGTTACTTCAGTTCGCGATGGGAAAAAATGCAATGCACTTGCTCGGTTATGCAGTATGGTTGTATAGGTTCAATATGGACAATGCTGCAGTGCAGTTACTTCAGTTCACCTTATGGAGTGATGCAGTCAGCATACATTAGTTCACAGTACCATTTGAAACACATTGCAGTTCGTATCGTTCAGTTCATTTTGCCTGACAACGCAACTCGGCCAGTTTGTGCAGGAAATGACGTTCAACAGATTCAAAATGCCGCGCATAATTGACAACCCAGGGAACAATAACTTTCATAAGAGTAAAGTTTCTTCTGAAAGAGACACTGGCTGGGTTACTCCTGATATTCCCCGAGGATTCTTCACGACAACAAACAGGATGCACTACTCTCCGAAAGAAGATTTTTTCCAGGGAGAAGAGGTAGTCGAGGATGACGACGATGTCACCTTCATCTGGGAGGGCACTCACTGACAGGATGATGAAGTTCACGACAATGAAGATGAGCCAATAACAGTTCTGAACCCAAAGTACAAGCACGAGTTCAATACATTTGGACAGCATGTCCGAGTAGACAATGATGATGCAATTGAACATGATGTTGCAGGAGATGATGATTATGATGATGTGCCGCCGCTCCAAAAATTTCAAACCAATCCAGTGAGACATCGCCACAATAATGGTTTACCACCGCGTTACTGCTGCACCACAAGATGTAGCTCAAGATTGACCCATCGCATCAAAAAACAGAGTTCCAAGTAGACCTGTTGCATCAACTTCGACACTGCGGCCACCAAGGGTTCCTCGGTCAGAAGTCAACGGCAGGTACGAATCCTCCTCACTATTGCCGCCGCGAGATCCTCAAATACACAAATCTGCTATAACCCCGCCATGTCCAATACAACCCCATGAGCTACAAACGCCATCGGGTAAACGACTCTACACACATGTAAGTTTATGTCCTGAAAAAATAATAATATTTGCAGTCCATTCAGATAACATTGCAATGCATAGTGATATTGTTTGTGAGCTTTGACCTAACATCTAATATAGTCGATTCTTCTGAAAACTTAGGAACATTGCAATGATTTATTAAACTCGTATGCACTCCTCGTTTTTGAAAGAGAACAGAACAAATTATGTCATAGAGCATTGCACTTGATGCAGGATAAACACATGCCGCTGAACTTCATACCTGCCGCTGGAATGAAGTTCACCACCTACGACAAGGAATGGGACTTTTACAACACTTATGCAAGATATGCAGCGTTTGGCATACGCAGGAGGGCAAAACACAAGACAAATTCCTACATTGTCTGCTCAAGAGAAGGGACTCACAAGCAGACTGTGTCAGATTATGACCGGAAACGTGAAAAGACATCAAAAGGATTGACTACAAGGCAAAAAATAGAGTCAAAAAGAGGAAGGATGTCAAATTTGTGATAGAAATGGTTGAACCCAACAAGAACCACAAGATGCTAGAAAGCCCTGGGATGCTTTTGCACATGCGATCGCACAAAAGAGATGATCCTTCGATTGACCAATTAGTGAAAGACATGCAGCTGGACAACCACACACACGCTCATATGATGTGAATGCTGTCACGTATGTCCGGTGGTCTGGAGTACATGGGACATACTCGCCGCGATTGGGTAAACAAGTAAGCACATCACAGAGCATCTCACTTGAGCATTATGTCGGTAATTATTTCCTGTTTGATGAGATGAGTTTGCATTGCATTTGAAATGCAGGAAACAGAAGTTTGCCAGAGAAGTGTCCCAAGATGACGTCAAGAATCTTCTTGATATCTTCGAGAAGATGTAGAAGATAAACCCAGAGTTCTTCTATGATCATGACGTTGATGCAGATAACCATGTAAGAAACATCTTTTGGGCCAACGCAAGCTGCAAAGGATCCTATGAAGGTTTTGGAGACTGCGTTACATTTGACACGACATATAGAACTAACAAATTCCACATGCCACTGGGAGTCTTCGTGGGAGTGAACCATCACCTACAGAGCACCATATTTTCAGTTGCCCTCGTGCGAGATGAAACAATACCGTCGTTTGAATGGGTCTTGAAAGAGCAACTATCCCTGGGTGGTTTTGGTAATTCCTAACAACATATAGCTCATTGAGCTAATGCTATTTCAAGATGAATATTTCAGGAAAGCTCAATGATTGGCATGGCATGGATTAGAAAGTGGACCCTTCAAAATGCTAAGGACAAAAGATTGGCTCAAGCTCAAAGCAAAAGACTCTACATTTTCTATTTTAGTGATCCAAGATCACATTGAGTCTATAGAAAAGCCAATACTATTAAGAAGGGATGAGGTGCTGCATAATGAGGTGCTTGCTCAAAATGCTTAGTGATATGCTCCAACACCCTCCACTACTTTCTCATATCCACATATGTCCCACACCAAATATCCAACTCGGCCCCATCGACTCTTTCTATCCGGCGCCACCGAGTTCAGTTGACATAGCCACTGCCAGAAACCCTGATATTTTCAGACTCACCGATAGGGATCTCGGTCTCTCCGAGATGGGATTGTAATCTCTCTGTTTCCCTTCGTAATGTTTCGGTCAAACCGAGATGAGCGATCGGTCCCACCGAGATTGCAATGCAAACACTCTGTTTCCTTTTCGTAACGTTTCGGTCCAACCGAGATGAGCGAATCGGTCCCATCGAGTTTGCCTAACCAACTCTCTGTTAGTCTTTTACCAAAATCGGTCTCACCGAGTGTGTGTAATCGGTCTCACCAAGATTACGTCATGACCTAACCCTAACGATATCGGTCCCACCGGGTTGACGTATCGGTCCCACTGAAACACCTAACGGTCACATTATGAACCAAATCGGTCTTACCGAGTTCTTTGAATCGGTTGGTGATTTGTGTGTAATGGTTAGATTTTGTGTGGAGGCTATATATACCCATCCACCCACTCTTCATTCATGGAGAGAGCCATCAGAACATGCCTACACTTCCAACACATATTTTCTGAGAGAGAACCACCTACACTTGTGTTGAGGTCAAGATATTCCATTCCAACCACATGAATCATGATCTCTAGCCTTCCCCAAGTTGCTTTCCACTCAAATCTTCTTTCTACCAAATCCAATCCTATGAGAGAGAGTTGAGTGTTGGGGAGACTATCATTTGAAGCACAAGAGCAAGGAGTTCATCATCAACACACCATTAGTTACTTCTTGGAGAGTGGTGTCTCCTAGATTGGCTAGGTGTCACTTGGGAGCCTCCGTCAAGGTTGTGGAGTTGAACCAAGGAGTTTGTAAGGGCAAGGAGATCGCCTACTTCGTGAAGATCTACCCTAGTGAGGCAAGTCCTTCGTGGGAGACAGCCATGGTGGGATAGACAAGGTTGCTTCTTCGTGGACCCTTTGTGGACTCACGCAACCGTTACCCTTCATGGGTTGAAGTCTCCATCAACATGGATGTACGATAGCACCACCTATCGGAACCACGGATAAAAATTCTCCGTGTCAACATTGCGTTTGCTCCCTCAATCTCATCCCTTTACCTTCATATGCAATTGTTTTACATTCCGCTGCTATACTCTTAGAATTGCATGTGTAGGTTGATTGCTTGACTTGTGCTAAGTTGTTAAGATCTGCCAAGAACTAAAATTGGGAAAAGGCTAGATTTTTATTTGGTCAAGTAGTCTAATCACCCCCCTCTAGACATACTTTCGATCCTACAAGTGGTATCAGAGCTTTGGTCTCCATTTGCTTTGATTTCCATAGCTTTTGGTGGTCATAGCCTTGGTTTCACAACCTAGGAGAGTATGGCGTCTAGCGAGGGAAATTACCACCGTAGAGGTCCTTACTTCGATGGTACTAATTTTGCTAGTTGGTAGCACAAGATGAAAATGCATATTCTTGGACATAACCCCGCCGTTTGGGCTATTGTGTGAAATTGGCTTGCAAGGTGAATTCTTTGATGGAAGAGAACCAAACCGTGAAGCTACCGCGGAAGAGTTGAAGATGCTACAATACAATGCTCAAGCTTGTGATATTCTTTTCAACGGATTGTGCCCTGAAGAATTCAACAAAATCATCTGTCTTGAGAATGCAAAGGAAATTTGGGATACTTTGATTGATATGCACGAAGGTACCGACTTCGTCAAGGAATCCAAGTTGGATGTACTTCAAAGTCAACTTGACAAGTTCAAAATGAAGGATGGTGAATGTGTTGCTGAAATGTACTCTAGTCTTGCTCTCATCACAAATGAGATTTGTCGACTTAGGAAGTGAAGAGATGACCAAAAAATTCATCATCAAGAAGACCCTAAGAGCCTTGGATGGAAAATATGATACCCTGTGCACATTGATCCAAATGATGCCCAATTACAAAGATCTCAAGCCAACAGAAGTCATTGGAAGAATTGTTGCTCATGAGATGTCACTCAAGAATAAGGAAGAGCTTCACAATAAGTCAAGTGGTGCTTACAAAGCCTCGTGTGATGCTCCCACATCATCAAGTGAGAAACAAACCTTCAATGAAGAATTGAGTCTAATGGTGAAGAACTTCAACAAGTTCTACAAGAGTAGAAGCAAAGAAAGAAGTTCCAAGTCAAGGTCCTACAATGACAAAAGATCTTCTAGTCGTGAGCGTAATTGCTACAATTGTGGAGGACCCGGACACTACTCCAATGAGTGTACGCCCCCCTACAAGAGAAGAGAAGATTCTCCCAAAAGAAGAAGTAGAAGAGAAGAATCACCACCAAGAGAAAGGAGGAGTAGAGATGATCGTTATGAGCGAAGACCCTCTCGGAGAAGCAAGGACTCGGAAAGGAAAGGAAAGTCATCAAGGAGCTACACAAAAAGAAGACATCAAGCTCATGTTTGTGAATGGGTATCCGGCTCCGACTCCGACAATCGCTCCGAAATAAGTTATCACTCCGACTCTGAATATACTCAAGATGAAGGTGTTGCCGGTCTAGCACTTGTGTCAACCAACTCCTACGATATATTTGACTCGCCAAATGAAGGAATTGGAAGATGCTTCATGGCCAAAGGTCCAAAGATAACACATCCCGAGTATGTTTATTTCAATAGTGATGAAGATGATATGCTAGGTGATGCTGATTTACTTGTTGACAACTCTAGTGATGAAAACTATGATGAAACGTCAATTAATTATGCTAATCAAGATAAAATGAATGACGATGATAAGAAGGAGATTGAGTGTCTAACTAAAGAACTAAACACTCTTAAGTTAGCTCATGAAACTACCTTGGAAAATCATTGAGAACTTTTAAAGACTCATGATAAGCTACGCTTTGAAAAGCTCAACCTTGAGCAGAGCATGAGTTTTTAAAGGCAATCAATGATGATCTTCGCAAGAAAAGTTCTTCTTACATTGCCAAGCATTTACTCTTGTCTACTTACATGCCACAAGTTAAATCTAGCAACAAGAACAAGAATGATTCTTCATCTAGTAGTAACAACAGTCATGCTAAATCCAATATTGTTGCTTCTAGTAGTTCTCTTGATTCCACTAATGATTCTCTTAGTCAAGTTTCACTTGAGCAAGAAAATAGCTTATTGAAGGGAATTATAGAGAAAGGTGTTTACAAGAGCCTTGCCGGAAGTAAGCAATTTGAGGAAATTGTACGCAAGCAAGGAAGACACCGGAAGAATCAAGGTGTTGGTTTTGAACGAAAGTTCAATGCCAATGGAGTTGAGTGGGAAGACGATCAACACCCCAAGACGAAGTTTGTTCCTCAACAAGAGAAGTATGATCCTACTTCTTTCAAAGGGACACAAGCTCAAGATGATCTTCCTCCACAAGACCACAAGCAAAAAGGCAAGGACAAGCTTCAAGAGGAAATTGATGCATTTGAAGAAGCACCTAAGGCCTTGGTCAAGTGGGTTCCCAAGACTACATCAAGTACTACTTCATCAAGTACAACTACAACTCCAAGGATTCCCATCAAGATGGTGTGGATCCGGAAGAAGAAGAACTAAAGAGTTCTTGAGGGTGACTCCGCCAACATACTTCACTCTTATTATTTTGGCAAGGACAAGTGCAAACAACTTCCATATCTTGCACTAGTTCAAGGAGTCACAAACCCTCTTGTTGGTAAGACAAGGGACAAGGTAACCTAATGCTTTCATGGACATCATCTTGTGTGTTCATCACTCTATGTCTATGGATATCCTTGTTTGTTCCTTGTGGGACTAACCCGTGTAGGTATTGAAATCGCAACTCACTCCAAAAGATTGCTCCGAATGATCTACATCAACATTGAGCATCTACATCTTCAACACCTACATGAAATCATCATCGACAAAACCCAAGGTTAGTTCATCCCCCTTAGGGGGGCTATCACATCTAGGGGGAGCTTTACTCTAATCAATTGAGCTAAAGCAACTCTAATGGTGTGAACACATCAATGCTTTATGTAAAAGTGGTAACCCCACTTGTGCTTAAACGATGAGTATGACCTATGATCAAATGTTTTCATTTGACTCCTAAGTCAGTATACTCATATATAGATGACCTAGTCATCGCCAAATTGCTTGATAGATGCTAGAGTTTTTGTGCATGATTTGTCACATATTTCATTTGCCATTTTTATTGTGTGATCATTTTGGTTGCATATTTTACTCATTCGAGGACATCCATTTGTTGTTTTGATTGTTTGGCTCTTTGTGCATCTCGATCTGACCGATTCATCCCTTTAGGTCCTACCGAGATCACTAAGTTGATCTAGGGTTTTAAATCTCGGTGCAACCGATTAGAACCTTTCGGTCACACCGAGTTGCAGTAACTGCTTGCAGTTTTGCATCTCGGTGCCACCGAGTCGTCACATTCAGTCACACCGACAGGGCCAGGTTATATATACCGACGGGCCAAATTTTGGAAATTTTTCTGAACCACCTCGCCTGCGCGTAACCTGCTCTGCCTCTTCGGGTCCCCGGATCATCCTCTCGTCGCCAGCGACCTCCCGCCGCTGGTCTCCGCCGCCGTCAATGGAAATCTTCACCGTCGTTGCCGCCGTAGCAAGTTCGTCGCCGAACTAGGGTACAAACTTGACCTTTGTGGTAATCCCTAACTCCGATTCTTAGCACATCTCTTTGCCACGATTAAAATCGTCGTGTCCAGCGAAAACATCCCATAGATTAGTTTTGATTTGAAAATTTAGGGTTAGGTCTCCGCCAAATTCATCTCGGACCGACCGAGTTGTAGAAATCGGTCTCACCGATTTTGGCTTAGGCCAAAGCACACGTATTTTCGGTCCGACCGAAAATTGGAAATTGGTGTGACTGAGTTCGATTCTTTGTGAAACCCTAGCAGTCTCGGTACCACCGAACTGTGACTCGGTCTGACCGAGTTCACTAGTTTAGGTTCCGAAAGCTGCTTCGGTATCATCGAGTTTACAAATCGGTAGATCCGAAATGCTTTCTGTGAAGAACTAAAACTAAGTTTTTAAGTCATCCTTTTTGCAAAACTCCTATACTTTGTGATGCTCATCAACTCTACCTCATATATAACCTATTCACAGGGTCTGCTGTCAGAGTATTTGTAGAGATGTCTGACCAAAGTGACAGCCAGAACAAGTCAGAAGAGCAGGTTCAGTTGAGTGAGGGCACTAGTCCCTCAGGCAGCTATGATGAAAGCAGCAGGAGCAGTCCCAGCAATCTGCCAAAGGCTGCCACCAGGAATGGAAGAAGAGAACTTCTAATTCTGACGATCAAGATTATGTGGCTGTTGAAGAAGAAGCCACTTCAAAGAAGAAAGTGCTGAAGAAAGAGTATGGCTCAGCTGCTGCAACTAAGCCAGGTCTGAAAAAAAAAAGATGCCAGCAAGAAGACAGCCCATGTCTAAGCCAAGGAAAGTTGCCACAGGAGAAACAATGGAGTTCACTCTTGAACCAAAGGAAACTAGAGATGGCAAGAAGAGAAAAGAAAGGGTCAAAAATACAATTGCCAGAGTTATTGGGAAGCCATCAATGATGAGAGATTCAGAAGAAGAGGAAGAGGAAGAGTATGCTGCACCAGCACCTAAAGCTCAGAAGCTTATGGGAGATGCAATTAAATCAGGGGTTGCTCCATCAAAGGCCAAAACTGCTCCCAAGGCTGCTGCTCTAGCTCCAAAGCCAAAATCCAAAAGGAGCACTAGGAACATACTTGCTGAAGAGAAGAACAAGGCCCCAGTGCCTTAAGCTGCTGAAGAAGAAGATGATGATTCTGTTGTTTTGAGAAAGTTGAAGCCCAAGATCCCTGACCACACAGATGCACACCCAGTTGCAGAGAATATGAAAATCAGGAAGGATGCAGGATTGAGACTATGGAGAGAGTCTGATCCCTATAGTATCAGGAGAAGGACTGTTGTGGACTATAGATTTCACACTAAGGAACAGCAGGACTTCTATGAGACTATTCTGCTTGACAAGAAGCCTATTGTGTGTGATATGAGATGGGTTGACTGGTAATTCATCAAGGAAAATGAGGATCACTTCCCTGGAGTACTTGATAGCTTTAAGGCATGTGGATTGGACACTTTTGTTGCCCAAAAGCTCACCAAGTGGAATGATGAGCTCATCATGCAGTTTTACTCCACTGCCCACTTCTATCCAAGTTGATGAATGGGCCAAGCTAATCAATGCTCCTGAGGAACATGAGGATGACTTGGACATTTATGCAGAGAAGAAGAAAGACCACAACAGTATGGCCAACATGTTCAAGGAGATCCCAGATGCTGCTTTGGAAACACATAAGTTTGGATCTGTCCACTACTTGTTGTCGGGTCTGCCTACAATCAACTGGATCTTAAGGCACACACTGCTGCCCAAGTCAGGTGATCACAAGATGATTAGAGGACATGCTATAAACTTGCTGCACATATTTGATGTCCCATAGAAGTTCAAAGTCATGAGCCTGATGGTTGAAACATTCAAGAGGACTGCAGCTGATCAGAAGAGAAGTTGTGGGTATGCCCCACAGATTCAGGAGCTAATCAACTCAAAGATGGGCAAAGGCAAGTACATATTGGATAAGGAGCACCTGCCCATCTATCCCGAATTCGAAGACAACACTGTTGTGATGAATGAAAATGAACCATCTTCAGCTCAAGCACATGAGAAGAGAGAGAAGGCTAAAGCTTAGAAGGCTGCAAAGATGCCAACTGTGGAAGAGGCATCTCGGGTATTCTTGAAGAGTAAGCAAGACCAGCTTGGATATCTGATCCAATCCACTCTGAGGATTGAGAAGGGCTTGGCCACCCTGACCAAGAACCAGGAGAGTCTGGAGAGGATCATTGAGACAAAATTCTATGACCTACATGTCAAGGTGACAGAGATCCAAACTGCAGTTGTGCAACTTCAGGAGGAAGCTGAGGAGAAGAAGGGCAAGTCTACCACAGATGCTTTTGCTAGAGTGCCTAGAGGATAGAGATATGTTGCAGTGCTAGTGACAGACACCAGAGCTACATCTCCAGTTCCACCTCCAGTATCCACTCCACCAGCTCCAGCTACTTCATCTGAAGCCTTCGTCCTTGGAGTTCTCTCAACACCACCTCCCGAAGATCAAGCCTGAGAGTCGTTTTAGCACTATGCATTTTTGAACTTTTTGGTAACTTGTTGCCAAAGGGGTAGAAAAATGTATCTTCGAGAGAGAGAGTGTTGGTTTTTATCTCTCTTTGCACTTATTTGGTTTGGTTTGAAACTTTATTGTATGCTTGTGTGAGCTACTTTACGTCCTTGTGAGATACTTGTTTGATCATGTGTTTGATCATATGCTACCCTTAATGCTTGTTGGATGATATTATCTCTTATATCCTAGATGATCATTCACTTGTTTTGGTGATGAGTGCATGCTTTAACTGTTATCATTTTGAGCGCTCCACCAAGGTCTATGTGACATGAAAGAGTAACTCATGATCCTAATCGATTGTGCATTTGCATTCAAGAGCAAATCTTAAATAATGCACAAATTTAGGGGAAGCTCTTGCTTATCACATACTTCTCAAAGCGACGATGTTTTTCAATACTATTTATCATTTGTCGAAGATTTGATCTATATGTTGTCATCAATTACCAAAAACGGGGAGATTGAAAGTGAAACTATCCCTGGGTGGTTTTGGTAATTCCTAACAACATATAGCTCATTGAGCTAATGCTATTTCAAGATTAATATTTCAGGAAAGCTCAATGATTGGCATGGCATGGATTAGAAAGTGGACCCTTCAAAATGCTAAGGACAAAAGATTGGCTCAAGCTCAAAGCACAAGACTCTATATTTTCTGTTTTAGTGCTCCAAGATCACATTGAGTCTATAGGAAAAGCCAATACTATTAAGAAGGGATGAGGTGTTGCTTAATGAGGTGCTTGCTCAAAATGCTTAGTGATATGCTCCAAAACCCTCCATTACTTTCTCACATCAACATATGTCCCACACCAAATATCCAACTCGGCCCCACCGATTCTTTCTATCCAGCGCCACCGAGTTCAGTTGACATAGCCACTGCCAGAAACCCTAGTCTTTTCGGTCTCAGCGATAGGGATCTCGATCTCACCGAGATGGGATTGTAATCTCTCTATTTCCCTTCATAACGTTTCGGTCAAACCGAGATGAGCGATCGGTCCCACCGAGATTGCAATCCAAACACTCTATTTCCTTTTCGTAACGTTTCGGTCCCACCGAGATGAGCGAATCGGTCCCACCGAGTTTTCCTGACCAACTCTCTGTTAGTCTTTTACCAAAATCGGTCTCACCGAGTTTGTGTAATCGGTCTCACCGAGATTACGTTATTCCCTAACCCTAATGATATCGGTCCCACCGAGTTGACGTGTCGGTCCCACCGAAACACCTAACGGTCACATTATGAACCAAATCGGTCTTACCAAGTTCTTTGAATCGGTCCCACCGAGTTTGGTGATTCGTGTGTAATGGTTAGATTTTGTGTGGAGGCTATATATACCCCTCCACCCACTCTTCATTCATGGAGAGAGCCATCAGAACATGCCTACACTTCCAACACATATTTTCTGAGAGAGAACCACCTACATATTTTCCATTCCAACCACATGAATCTTGATCTCTAGCCTTCCCCAAGTTGCTTTCCACTCAAATCTTCTTTCTACCAAATCAAATCCTATGTGAGAGAGTTGAGTGTTGGTGAGACTATCATTTGAGGCACAAGAGCAAGGAGTTCATCATCAACACACCATTTGTTACTTCTTGGAGAGTGGTGTCTCCTAGATTGGCTAGGTGTCACTTGGGAGCCTCCGTCAAGATTGTGGAGTTGAACCAAGGAGTTTGTAAGGGCAAGGAGATCGCCTACTCGTGAAGATCTACCCTAGTGAGGCAAGTCGCTCGTGGGGCTTACCACCATGGTGGGATAGACAAGGTTGCTTCTTCGTGGACACTTCCTGGACTCGCGCAACCGTTACCCTTCGTGGGTTGAACTCTCCATCAACGTGGATGTATGATAGCACCACCTATCGGAACCACGGATAAAAAATCTCCGTGTCAACATTGTGTTTGCTCCCTCAATCTCATCCCTTTACCTTCATATGCAATTGTTTTACATTCCGCTGCTATACTCTTAGAATTGCATGTGTAGGTTGATTGCTTGACTTGTGCTAAGTTGATAAAATCTGCCAAGAACTAAAATTGGGAAAAGGATAGATTTTTATTTTGTCAAGTAGTCTACTCACCCCCCCTCTAGACATACTTTCGATCCTACAGGTTTTCAAAACATTTCTAAGGTGTATGAACAACAAGCCACCAATCTGCATGCTCACAGGTACAAAAAAACAAAACACCTGTATACTTATGTTTCTTTAGTACACTTATATTTCTTCCGTCTATCTTACACACAAACAACTTAATAAAAACATTACTTGTGCCTTCTCAGACCAGTCTTCTTTGATGAAGGCAGCACTAAAAACTATCTTCCCAGATACATTGCATAAGTTGTGTTGGTGGCATATCGTGAAGAAGTACAAAGACCACCTCGCCTTCCTGTATAAGGCGCACGAGAAAATCAAGGATGACCTCAATGCGGTGCTGAACCACCCACTAATGCCGTCAGAATTTGAACGGGCATGGAAGGACCTCATCCAGAAATACAACTTACAAAACGACGAAGCGATGAATTCGATGTGGGATGACAGCCACAAGTGGATCTCGGCTTACTACAAGGAAATTTTCTGTGCTCGGGTGACTTCCACGCAGAGAAGCGAGAGCATGAACCGCATATTGGAGAATAACTTCGTCAAAGAGAAGCATGATCTCCATCTGTTTGCTTAGCAGGTGGACAAGTGCATTCAGACCAGGAAGGCCGTCGAGCACGCAGAGATAGTAGCTAATGAGGTAAAACAAAATGTCCATCAAAAACTGCTAAATATAACTACAAAAACAAACAAATTTCATTTCTCTGGTTCGTAACACCGCATTTCTGATCATGCAGTCAGAGGTAAAGACAACAACCTAGTTTGGGTTCGAAGTTCAGCTATCAAAAGTGTATACAAGGGCACTTTTTGTAGATTTCAAAGAAACACTCTACCGCAACACTGCATTCAGAGCAGAACGGTGCCCTGAGAACCCGACAAAGTACCTCGTACACCACTACAATAGATCGGATGCATTTGACTGGGCAAGGCATAATTTCCAAGTGGTTGCCGATGAAGAGAAAGGTGTTTCGAATGTGGGTGCAAACTCTGGACACACACAGGTGCGACTCGCTAGCAAATAAAATCCTAATTTCTGATAGTCATGCATGAAAGCTCACTTGCTGAACTTTAAAAGCCCACATGTTTGAGTAATTCAAAAAACCCAAGTGAAGTTCACTTCTTTAAGATGAACAAATAACAAGAACAAAAAAATGTGTTTATTAATTTCATTCAGTTCACTTAGAAAACAAAGAAAACATGTGTTGTCTGCAGGGCTCTTTTGCGTCCATGTGTTATGCTTGCTTTCTCACCTTAGAGTACTCAAGATTCCTGAGGTGTACATCATGAAAAGATACACCCGGAACGCAAGATCAAATGCAACGTTTGACAGAAGACACTACAAACAAACAATACCAGATGGAAGCTCGCTTTTTTGGCGTAGAAAATTGCTGACAGAAACAGCAATGGACCTTGCAAATAGAGTGACAAGGTCCGATGTTGGGTGCCACAGAGCGTTGTCTAGTATGAGGGCACTGATCAAGGAAGTTGATGTGCTCAATGAAGAAGAAGAAGAAGAAGCAAAACTAAAGCAAGAAGAGACATCCCAGCATGAAAATAATGCTGAGCAAGTAGAAAATACCGAGCACAGCGCAACTGGTGCTATCAAAAAAGAAACAATTCTTCCACCTCTTGTTTCAAACACAAGAGGAAGGAAGAAAGGGGGCGACACAACCCAGAAAAAGGTTGCATGCAAGGAGAAAAATGATGACAAAAACAGTAAGCCACAGCTTGAGATGGATAGTGATGGTCACCCATTGGGAACAAATAGGTGCAAGACATGTAATGAAATCAACAACCACAATTCCAGGACATGTACAAAAAGAAACGAACAAGAAAACCGAGGACATGGTGATGCACAACCAAACAAATATTCCACTCACAACACTGAGAAATGGACGAAACCGAGACCTTGTTGCATCTGCAAAAAGAGGAAGAGACACAATTCAAGAACCTGCACCAAAAGAACAAGATCATAAAACGAGTAAGATGAAGAAGATGAAATCAAAGAAGATGATGGTGACACAACTGAAGAAGAAATTGCTTATGAAGAAGCAGACAAAGAAGACGAGGATTAAGAAGAGAGCGAAGAGGATGAAGAACATGAAGAAACTGAAGAAGGAGTGGCTTATGAAGAAACAGATGAAGAAGAGGAGGAAGAGGAAGAAGAGAGTGAAGAGAGTGAAGAGGATGAAGAACATGAAGAAACAATGCCCACATGACCACCACAAGGGAATGCTGTTGTACAGAAACAACCGAGAACGACACCACGTTCAACAAACAAGGTAGGAGCACGAAAGGATGCAGTTCACAGCGTTGGAAAACGAAAGCCGTCATCAACCATCACGTGAGGAGTAAAGAAGGATGCAGTTCACAGTGATGAAAAACAAAAGCCGCCATCAATCAGCACGCGAGGAGCAAAGAAGGTTGCAGTTCATAGCACTGAAAAACAAAAGCTAGCATCAACCAGCACGCGAGGAGCAAAGAAGGTTGCACTTCAAATCACTGAAAAACAAAAGCCGCCATCAACCAGCACGCGAGAGGCTACAAACACAACGGTGCAGAGACAACAACCAGCAATACCGCCATGGAAAACAAAAGAAAGTGCAACATTAGACACACTCCAGTCACCACGAAGAAGCAGCAGGTTAACGACCAAATAGATGCAGTTCAGTAAATTATACATGGTTTCATCATCTTGCAAGTATGACCTGCCTATTGTTATGGCATGCAGAATTGGCCCAGGAATAGAGTGAGACTGCAAATGGTGCTGCTAAGCTAGCCAGGGCATTCATATTCATAAAAGAAAGAAGCAACCCTGAAGAAACAAAAAGAAGATATTTTTTACACATATTCATACTATTCATCCTACCAACAAGTATGCCCTGTCTTATTGTTAATCCTGTCAGGTATGTCGTGCTTGAAGGTGTAAAATCAAATTTCCCTCTGACTATGAGTTCTTCAACTAAACCATACGAGAGAAATGATGTATATATAGAGTAAACCATATATATAGCAGTTAGTCAGTTAGCTCATAGACAACACGAAGTTCTGACTTATAATTCGAGCAGTTCAGATCACGAAAGTACTTATTACAAATTGCATCAAAACATGAAGCGTTCAATACACAAAAGTACTTATTACAATCAACCTCGAAACCTTAACCAATCACGTGAAACATGATTCTAACCATATGATCCTCGAGTTCAAAGAAGTTGAGGCCGACAAATTGCTCAGACTGCAGGCCACTATCAATGACAAATTCCTTCCAGCCTTTCTGAAGATACAACCGCCCATCAACGCCTACATGGTACTTGGCTAGTTTCAGGTGTCCATTGCCAAAGAAAAAATTGGAGAATGCCCTTCTTCTTGAGCTGGAGATACCTAACAGCTCGTTGGGGGATTTTCTGCAAGAAATTATAAAACTATTTGAGGACAATACTAGCAATACAATTCTCATATTGTGCATAGAGCAGTAAAACCTGCACACAATACAGACACGAGCAGGATCAAGTACACAACAGTCCAACAAGCAGTCCAGATAAAATGAAATATGGTATGCAGTGCGGAACTTGCAAATATGTAGTACACTTCTAACTATCATGCAGTTCTTGAGACTAGCTGCATGTAGTACACACCGTACAAGCGTGGTAAATTGTGAAAACTAGTAGTGCTCATCTAATATCTAAGCAGTTTACATATTGTCCACTTCAATAAAACAGAATAAGTGTGTTCCTAAAATACTAAAAGGTCAGACTAGCATGGAATTATAAAAAAGATAGAAAACACAAAGAAAAAATCAGATCAAACGAAAAATACCATCTTGTAGTGAGTCTCCGCGTCTGTTGGCGTAAGCTGGTGGACAAAAGGACTTGTGGGACAAGGCCACGGCGA
Source organism: Aegilops bicornis (assembly GCA_021605145.1). Classification (NCBI taxonomy): domain Eukaryota; kingdom Viridiplantae; phylum Streptophyta; class Magnoliopsida; order Poales; family Poaceae; genus Aegilops; species Aegilops bicornis. Next base: position 287,289,447 of record CM038671.1, read on the forward strand.
AGTCTGGCGGAATAGAGTGCAGCAACATTGATGTGGCCCATATCCAATCCTTCTGTGAATACCGTGCCATATGCAAGCTGCTCCGCTCGCCCAGATTGGCACAAGACCTTGCCCCTACGGCGAGCACGACGGGGTTGTGAGCAAGCTGAGAAATCACAGTGCGTCGGCACACCACAACCATGGCCGCAACAGGAGAGATTCGTGCAGGGCCCTGGAGCCATTGCAACAAAAACCTAGAAAATGAAAAGAAATAAAGAGAGGCTGGAGAAAGGAGAGAAGTCGCGGCCAGAGGAGAAATGAACTGCAAAGGAAGATTAGAAGTTAGCCTACATTTATAGAAGAGGAACGCAAAAAGGTCAAAAGTGAAAATTAAACGAGAGTTAATGAAACTTCTGTTACCAAGAATGAAGGACAATCAATGAAGGCTTATGTTACCAAAAACAACAGTGTACTTTGACTGCAGCACTTCCAACACACTAACAGCTAATCATTAAAATATTTAAATTTCTAAAAAAAAAATAATCTGTAGACCATTCTAAAATAAAAGTGAATGCAGTTCTTCAAAGTAATACCAGGCACTTCACAACATGTGTGCATGAAGTGCAATACATGCTCAAAATGAAGCACGAGAGAAGCACTTTCGTGCAGTGCACAATGCGTAGACTTAGTGCACGTAATGTAGTCCGTAAACACAAGCCATGCAGTCCGCAATGTTGGTACAAGCAGTCACAACGTTGGAACAAAAAAGGATGCACACGGTGCAAAATGTGTACGCCTGCAGCACGGGACACTGACAAAGGCAGTGCACACAGACCCAACAAAGCAGTGCACACCTGTACACTAGAAAAAATAATACATAAGAGCAAAAACACGAAAAGAAAATGTGACCTGTATATGTAGTGTGGAATATGTGAACATGTAGTACAGAGACATGATCAATGTAGTGCACAAGTGATTTACTAAGCAGTGCACGCCCCTACATTTGAAAAATACCTAAGAGGGGAAATATTAAAAAATTGACCACCCAGGTGCAACCAGGCCCCAACCAGTCTCGTAATAGATCCGCACCCGCAGTAGACGAGTCGTTCTGAGCCACGATGCATGGGGCGAGGCACACATGGGCCCACAGGTCTGAGAGGATAGAGCAGCGAGCGCCGTGTATAAGCGCCCAAATAAGTAACCAGAGGAGTTCGATACGGCTGCCTCGCCAGCACTTATAAACTGGTCGAGCGCGCTCTCCGCGGGCGAGGCGGGACTAAACAATACCGCTCACACACAGTGCACCGGGAACCAGCCGTGCTGACAGGCTTACTTGGGCCGAATGTGTTTGCACTCCTCTAGCACAAGCCCGACACGCTAGAGTGGTTAAAATAACATGACCCATTAAAAAAACAATAAGTACAAAAATAAAACATCAAATAAAAATGAGAAACATTTTTTAAATGAATCACAACCACACAAAAAATTGCGTGGGCACTGCCAGAAACTACAGTTCGCTCTAATAAATAAAATGCAGTCCGCGACGTACAACAATGCAGTTCATCACGTGGAAGCACGAAGTATTGTTATTTCTGAAATGCGGTTCTCTTTCTACTGCATTGCAGTAGGGCTAAAATGAAGAATGCAGCCCTGTTAGTTAAGAAAAGCAGTCTGATACCCCTATCCACACTACCCTCCATCCACACTTAAGCTGCATCACCATCACATATAAAAAAAAGAGAAAATAAGAAAGAACTCCATCAAAAAAGTAAATGTGCATACATTTGTATGAATCCTGATCCGATATAATATAGTATACGACGAATAAATTTCACTTGCATTGTGACGCCCCCGATTCAATCGTACACTAATCATACATGCAAACGTGTATGATCAAGATCACGGACTCACGGGAAGATATCACAACACAACTCAAAAAATAAAATAAGTCATACCAGCATCATAATACAAGCTAGGGGCCTCGAGGGCTCGAATACAAGTGCTCGATCATAGATGAGTCAACAGAAGCAGCAATATCTGAGTACAGACATAAGTTAAACAAGTTGCCATAAGATGGCTAGCACAAACTGGGATACAGATCGAAAGAGGCGTAGGCCTCCTACCTGGGATCCTCCTAAACTACTCCTGGTCGTCGTCAGCGGGCTGCACATAGTAGTAGGCACCTCCGGTGTAGTAGGAGTCATTGTCGATGGTGGCCTTTGGCTCTTGGGCTCCAGCATCTGGTTGCGGCAACCAGGTAGAATTGAAAGGGGGAAAAGAGGGAGAAAAGCAACCGTGAGTACTCATCCAAAGTACTCGCAAGCAAGGATCTACACTACATATGCATGGATATTTGTGTAAAGGGGCAATATCGGTGGACTGAACTGTAGAATGCCAGAATAAGAGGGGGATAGCTAGTCCTATCAAAGACTACGCTTCTGGCAGCCTCCATCTTGCAGCCTCCATCTTGCAGCATGTAGAAGAGAGTAGATGGTAAGTTTACCAAGTATCATCGCATAGCATAATCCTAACCGGCGATCCTCTCCTCGTCGACCTGTGAGAGAGCGATCACCGAGTTGTATCTGGAACTTGGAAGGGTGTGTTTTATTAAGTATCCGGTTCTAGTTGTCATAAGGTCAAGGTACAACTTCGGGTCATCCTTTTACCGAGGGACACGGCTATTCGAATAGATAAACTTCCCTGCAGGGGTGCACCACATTACCCAACACGCTCGATCCCCTTTTGCCGGACACACTTTCCTAGGTCATGCCCGGCCGCGGAAGATCAACACGTCGCAGCCCCACCTGGGCACAACAGAGAGGTCAACATGCCTGTCGGCATTCTGGGAACGGGGGTCCCCAGACTTGCCTGCTTGCGGCCTGTAGCGTGGCTCAAGGGGTGGCCCATCAAGGCCCATCTTCATCAGCACAAGCTCAAGACCCTCGCAAGGGGCCAAGCCTCGCGGGGTGGACGATGGGGAGCTTCCTCAGGCACGGCCTCGTCCGGCTGGCTCGCGAGGAGGCGGAGAGATCAAGGTGAGGTGCCCATGACGCAAGCCATGATTTACCAAGGGCGCCAAAGGCGCCACCGCAGTGTCCTCGTTTCTTCCTTGGTGCAAAGGGAGCAAGCGCAGGCAAGGGTATCAAGCAAAGGCATCCGTTTCGGTGCAACAAGACCAAGACCGTTGCAACGGTAGGAAGGAAGTCATCGTGGAGCCCAAGCCGGCGTCACCACCAGAGCCTTTGACAGGCGAGGACCAACTTTAGTCAGGATAAGTGTACTAGATGTTCCCCTTCAAAATGGCCAATTGTTGGTGCCTTTCCCGCTCAATATTTAGGAAGAGGCCCAGGGCCTTTGCCTATATATAGGACTAGCCACCTGCAAGGTAGAGGCATCTAGAGAGCTGGATCCAGCGTCAAGAAATCAATCAGCAGATAGAGAGCGACTGAACTCCCCCTAGCAGTTCATCGCACCAGCCAAGAACAGACACTCGCGAGGCTGTTCTTCCTTGTGTTGTTCATCATCAGCCCAAGAGGCAATCCACCACACCACAAACTAGAGTAGGGTATTACACCACAATGGTGGCCCGAACTAGTATAAACACTGTGTATCTTGTGTTGTTCCTTTCATAGTTTAGATCCTAGCCAGGCGGCGAGGTGCAGGTAGGTAGAGGGCGAGATCTCTGCGTGCACCCCAGTGTTCGAACCTAGAGGGTCTGCCGGAACCCGAAATCCGACATTTGGCGCGCCAGGTAGGGGTGTGCCGGAATTCGTCTTCCGCCGCCCTGTTCTTCGCCGAGCATCGCATCCATGTCAGATGCTCGTCGGGCCCGCGTCGAGCGCCGAGCCGCTCTCGCTTCCCGCGTTGCCCAGACGGCCCCCGTCGGCGGCCGTCGCCGTTCCTCGTCAGATGCCGCCAACGCCGCCACCGCCCGGCGGGAACGAGCAAGAGCATCGCCCCAAAGATCCGTCGCTGAGGCGAGACGGCCGCACCGCCACTCCTTCACTCGCCCCAGCTGGTTCTTCGTCTCACGCGCTCCGCGCGCCCATGAAGGCTCGAGCTGCGCTCATCACGGCAAACGAGCTCCTGCGCTACCGCCATGTCGACGACGTCTCTGAAGAGTGGCTCGACCGCGTCGCTAAGCTCGTCCGCACAGCAGGGGGCTCCCTGCCGTCCTTCTCAGATCACGCGCCACGCCTGCTGGGCGATGAAGCCTCAGGGCGCCACCCGCCTCCCCTCAATAAGGCGCCTGCCGCAAGGCGGGTGGCCCCGGCGGAACCCGCTCCGTCCGGCGCCAAGCAGCAAGAAGAGCAGAGCTGTCAAGAGGTCCCTCGCCCCCAAGAAGCTGCCCGTGTGCTCCATGCATCGGCTCGTCACGACCACGCTCCTGCTCCAGCATGCCAAGACCCCGCGCTGCTCCCAGCTGCAGTGCATGGGGACCCGCAAGACCAGGCTCTTCGTCACCAAAGGCCTCCCGTGGCCACAGCAGGCTGCCGCGCCTTCACCAACAAGCTGCGCAGCGTCGCGTGGCCCGGCAAGTTCAAGCCAGACCTGCCTCCTCGCTACGACGGCACGGCCGACCCTGCGGAGTTCCTCAAGCTATACGAGCTGGGCATCGAAGCCGCCAACGGGGACGAAAAGGTCATGGCGAACTGGTTTCCCATGGCACTCAAGGATGGAGCCCGCACCTGGCTCCTGAACCTGGCTCCTGGCACGATCTCCTCCTGGGACGAGATGCGCACCCGCTTCATCGCCAACTTCCAAGGTACTCGCGACCGGCCTCCTGCCGAGCGACATGCGCCACATCAAGCAGCAGCTGGAGACTCTGCAGAAGTACATCCAGCGCTTCAACAACGCACGCCTCAAGATTCCCAAGGTGACCGAGGAGGCCATCATCTCTGCCTTCTCCGACGGTGTGCGTGACGTCAAGATGAAGGAGGAGCTGGCGATGCATGAAGATCTGTGCACATCCTTGAAGCTGTTCAACTTGGCGACTGGGCGCTGTGGCTGAGGAAGGGCGCCTTTCCCTCCTCGAGCTGCCAGCCGTAGACCCAGAAGAGAAGAAATCCAAGGCCAAGGACGTGAAGCGCAAGGGGGCTGTCGTGCTCGCGGCAGAACCTGACACCAAGCGGTGCAGAGATCAGCCCGAGTCATCCAAGGGCAGCTGGTACTATGTGTACCACGACCTCCACACCCACAACACCAACGAATGTCAAGAGCTCCGAGCCGTGCGAGAAGGGAGGATCGGCCGACGCCCTGACCGCAATGATCGAGGCTACGGCCGAGGAGGAAGGAACGCAGGACGCTGGGAAGACCGTGGCCCTCGCCAAGGGTGGCGCGACCGACCTCGCGAGGATCGCTGGCAGGATCAGCCTTGCGGGGGAGACTGGAGGGATCAGCCTCGCGAGGATCGCCCGCAAGGAAACGCAGGCCTCCCTCCTCTGCCGCCGCAACCAAGGAGAAACGAGGACCATCATCAGGACGAGGGGGCTGGGGGCTTCCAGGAGCAGCGCGCGATCGCTTGCATCCTGGGCGAAGCTCAAGCCCCAGCCTCCCAACGCATCTTCAAGCAGTTCGCCCGCGGAGTGAATGCAGTCCTCCCCAAGCTCGAAGCCACGCGCCCTCTCAGGTGGTCAGCATGCGCCATCACGTTCAGCTCAGCGGATCAGCTCAAGTGCGCGGCCACAGCGTGATTCCTCCCGATGCTTTGTTCCCCAATCATCAGCAATGTGCAAGTCACTAGGACCCTCATCGACGGCGGAGCAGGGCTCAATGTCATGTCCGTAGAGACATTCACCAATCTCCAAGTGCCTTAAAATCAGCTTCAGCCGACCAAGCCTTTCTCCGGAGTCACCGATGGCTCCACGGTTCCGATTGGGCAGGTCCGCCTCCCTGTCACCTTCGGGGCGCGCGACAACTACCGCACCGAGCTCATCGACTTTGATGTCGCCCACATTCGCCTGCCATACAATGCCATCCTCAGGTACCCAGCTCTGGCCAAGTTCATGGCCGTGACTCATCACGGGTACAACGTCCTCAAGATGCCAGGAAGCGGCGGAGTCATCACGGTGCCTTGTGAAGAGAGAGACGCGGTGTGCTCCCTGGAGCGAGCCTTTCAAGCCGCATCACTTGACCCAGATCGCAGGAGCGTGAGGCTCCCTGAAACCGCTCCCAAGAAGAAGAAGACATCGCCAGGACCGACCCCTCGGGAGGCAGGCCCCTCAGGGTCCGCGCCTGCTCAAGGGGCACCTCCTTCTGTCGCATAGGAAGGCGTGCCCGGCGCCCTCCTCAAGCAAGGCTCGGGGGCTCTCTCCTCGAGGGCCACCGACCTTGCTAAGGTCACGAGGGAGGCGGTTGGGCACCACTTGGAGGCGTGCTTCAAAGCACGTTTCCCTCAGGAAGGAGCAAGGAAAGGAGGGACAAACCCTCAGGAGTTCATCAGTCAGATCACACAGGAGTTGCAGGAGTCAAGAGTCATGAGTGGCAGCCGCCGCTTACCCGCCGTAGCTCCCCGTCCAGGGGAGGATGGTGGGCTGTGCGTCTACATCGACATCCCAGGGCTCAATCGAGCCGCCTCTCAGGAGCTCTTCTGGCCCTCACGTACGGGGCGCTGCGAAGGTCCACCCCACAACTACGTTCGCATGCCCTACGGCGCGTGCGAACGCGCCGCCACGCATGCCGCCTCATGGGGAGCATCCTGGAGGCTCAAGAGGCCAGGCGTTCCGCAGTCCTGGTGGAAATAGAGATGGTCCACGAGGAGCCACCAGCGCCTCCCGAGCCTCCCGAGGCTCCTGGGCCTGGGGGCTCGTGAAGGTCGGCTTCCGAGACCACGACGTCTGCCACTTCAACATCCCTTCGTCCTCAACGTTATCAGGTGACATCCTTCAAGTTTCATTTCCAGCTGGGAGCGCCCCCCAGGGCTGCATTATTCCCAGGCCGCATGGTATCCCTTTTACTTCATGTTCCTAGCTTACCTTGTTGGGGGCGCCCCTCGGGCTGCATCATCCCCAAGTCGCTTGGGCCAGACCCAGCGGCATGTACCCCTCTTGCGTTTATTTTGGGTCATGCGTTCGACCCATCATGATTGTTATTTGATGCCAGTCTACGGCACCTCTTCTTCCTTCATGTCGGCCACTTGCACGTTAAAGGGGGGGTACCTGAGCATCGCGACTCAGGGCTCCTACCGGCTCTCAAGCCCTCACCCTCTGGCCTTGTCCACGGCATCACGACCTGGCATACCAGCGACGACTGAGACCAGCTCGAGGGCCGGGACCCGAGGACGTAGAGCGTCGGCATCTAACCAAATCTGTAGGAACACATCACAAGTTAAGGCCCAGTGCCAGGCGCAATCCGCCTTGAGGTAGGGCCCCGTGAGTCCCGCGCTGGCTCACGGGTGCCTAGATACACCTCGTCAGGCCCTACCGTGCCAGCCACATGTCGTATGGGTTGTACACGCCCGGGGACTCCTCCCGGAGGGGAGCCCTCCCACGCACTGCTGGAAGCACCATGCTCCGTCTTTGGCTAACGACAACTTCTTGAGGAGCGGCTATGCCCGACACATACGGAAGCGCTATGCTCATACCGGTGATAAACAACTGAGGGTGGCCCCCGGCCGCATCAACCTCAGGGAGCCCATAGCTCAGTGTCTGGCCTCATCGCAACGCCTCCCCTCGGGAGTGTCGTGCGAGGGGGCTGGGCACGGAGGCTATGCCTGGGTCACGCCCAGACGCACGCCACCCAGCCAGGCCCCTCGGGCCTTGTTCGTCGCACGTCTCTCCCCGAGCGGAGCGAAGGTACGAAGGCCGTTTGAGCGTCAAGGGGACTCTCGAGCATCGCGACTCAGAGCCTAATCGTCACGTAGCCCTCACTCCTTAGTTCCGAAGGCTAACGGCGGTTGAGGTATGCGCGGGCCAGCTCTGCAGACGTAGAATGGTAGATTCACCCACACATCTCACCTCCCTACTTGTTGTTCAGGCGCTAAGGGGACTCCTGAGCATCGTGACTCAGGAGCCTAACTTGTCACGTAGCCCCTCACTCCTTGGTCCTGTCCTGGTTTCCGGTCGGGGCTAACGGCGGCTGAGGTATGCGCGGGGCCGGGCTCTGCTGGCGTAGAACATAAGCAAGTAGGAAGGAAAAGCGCAAATCTCATGGAATTTAAAAGCAAACATTACAGTCCATAACTGTTATCACAACACCAAACGCAAGTTTCAATGCCTCCCCGAGGCATGATGCATGTTGCAGGAAGCAGAACAGGAGCCACAACGGAGTCACTTGTCGGCGGCAGAGCTTCGTGAAGCCCCAGGACCGGCAGCGCCTCGCTTCGGCTCCTTCCCGGCCTCAATAGTGGCAGCGGCAAGCTCGCCGCTCGCTGGCTCCAGCAGGCTGTCGAGGTCGACGTCGGGATCGCGAAGGTAGACGTGGGTAAGGACCCGCGTCAGCGCTGCAGAAGACAAGACACGCGCCTCGGCCTCAGCCGTAGGGCCAAGGCCAAGGGTGACATCTTCAAGAGCGCGGATCAGGAAGGGAAGCAGCTTGGCGGGGCCGTCCTCGGCGCCGGCCAGCAGGCTTTCCAGGCCGCAGTCGTAAAGCGTCCTCAGCAAGCTGCGAGCCTTCACCTCCATCTCCGCGAAGGCCTCGCGGTCCTCGGCAAGAACCCGCGCCTTGCCGTCCAGCTCGACCTTCTTCGCCTCCAACTCCTGCTCCAGCGCACCCAGGCGGTCATGGCGCCTGTTAAGCTTAGCGTCCCGGTCCTTGACGGCCGCCTCACGAGCCTTCATGTCGTCCTCCTTCTCTCAGCGAATGCGGGCCTCCTTAGCAAGCTGGTCCCGCAGGCCCTGCAGCTCGCTCTCCAGCGCCTTGCAGCGACCTCAGACATCAGCCACCTCCCCCAAGGCGGCGTCGTGAGCAGCCTTCGCCCCAAGGACGGCCTGCTTCTCCTCGTCGCAAGCCGTCGAGGCCTGAACCAGCGCCGCTCGAATCGAAGCGTCAGAGCGAATCCAGCCAGAGGCCAGCTCCAAGCGCCCGGCCACCAGGCGAGGGTCGGCGCCCAGAAGATCTTGCTGCAGCCGGTCCAATTCAGCAGCAGCACGATCCAGGACAGTGGGAGGAGTCGGAGAGACAGCAGTAGGTGGAGTAGGAGGAGAGGACGGTAGCATAACCACAGTATCCTGAGGTGGGACCTGCTGCGCCCCAACAGCTATGGCGGTGGCATCAGGCAATGACACCTCGGGAGTCGCTTGGGCCATGGGGGCTGAGCTCGCCCCAGCCAGCTCCACCAAGCCTCACGAGGATGACTGGGCAGGAGAGGCCCGTGTCTTGCCGTCGCCTTCCTTCGCGGGCAGAGGCGCTACCCCAGACGGAGCTTCAGGAGCTCCCTTCAGCTTCTTCGCCGCAGGCGCCAGCCTAGCCAAGAGATACAGATATCAAGCCTCAGCGACAAAGCAAGGAATAACAAAAGAATCAAGCACTTACTGGTCATCGCTCGCGAGCTCGAGCAACCTCCGGCCATACTTGAAGACCGAGAGCCGGCTGCAGGGATCAGCCTCAACAGGCCCGGGAGCAGGAGGCACGTCGGCCGATCGTCTCGGAGCCGGGGCAGACCCGCGGGGGACCAGCCCAGTCCTGTCCTTTTTCAGGATCGGGGGCAAGCTCTCGCCACCCCGCTCGTCGCCATCCTCGTCGTCGCTCAGCAAGAGACGGAGAGCGCGGGACCTACACCGGGGGAGGGACGCTCTCGACTCCTCGTCGGTCGCCTCGGAGTCAGGCCCCGCCTCCCGCTCCTCTTCTTCCTCCTCTTCGCTGGAGTCGCCGGAGGACACGTTCACCGTCGCCAGGGCTGCCGGGTCCTCTGGAACCACCGTGGGCACGTGCCCGTCCCCATTGAAGACGGGCATGGATTCCACTGCCTGCTCCTAATCATCCCGAAGGAACAGGGGCACATGAGCGCCCTCCAGCCTCGCCACGTCTCCCCCGACCAAAGATTTGAGGACCGCGGCCAGATCTTCATCGGCCAAGACTGCAGGGCTCGGGCGGGGCCTCCACAGCAGAAGCGAGTACTGACGAAGCGGGGCCACCTGATGCTCCAGGAACTCCCGCAGGAGCGACGCACTGTCAAGCCACCGCCGCCATGTTGCTCGGCCGCAGATCCGCGTCCATCTTCTCCAAAGACTGCCAGCGGGGATCCACGAGTTCCACGCGAGACCAATCATCAGAGCTCGCGAGATGCTCCGTGGGCAGAATCAGCCGAGGGTGGATGCGCCTAGAATCTACCATGACCCACTTGCTCCTGAAGCCCTCAATCCTCTTCCCGGCCTTCAATATGGCGTTGGAGCTGCCATACGCGACAAAGCTCGCGCACGGGGAGACGGGACCGCGAGAGGTCCGGAGGGAGAAGTAGTGGTGCAGCAAATCCACTGAGGGCTGCACCCCGACGTGAGCCTCACAATAGTAGGCGAAGATCGCCAGAAGAAGAACAGAGTTGGGGTGGAGGTGCAGAGCTTGCAGTCTGTAGTGGCGGAGGATAGAGAAGAAGAACTCAGAGAAGGGAGGCACCAGACCGGCAGCAATGGCACTCACGAAGAGCGGATAGAAGGTGCTTCCTTGGCCCTCGGAAAGGGCGAAGCCAGCCTTGAACACCTCTGCCCCGTCGATGCCTTGCGCCGCCACCATCCGGTGCACCCGGGCGAGGCCCTCCTTCGACACATTCGGCGAGTCCAAGGCGGCCGAGTACCAAGCTCCGGCCGGGGTCTGGCGAGGTGCCATGTCTTGCTAGGGCACGCGGTCGAAGTAGATCTGGAGATTTCGGAGGTAGGAAGGAAAGGCGCAAGAAAGGGGATCTGAGCAATGATCGGAGGAAGCAAGGGAAGCAAAGCCTAGGCAGACGCCGCTCTTTTGTCGATTCACGCAGTTGCTAAGGCGCCCACGTCCAACCAACCGCCACGCGGCGCCAAAGGCCGCAGGCTGTTATGGCCCGCGGCGCTTCGCCCTTGCCCCTTCGCCTCTCTGCTCAGCCAAGTCCGGGCGTGCCTTGGGCCCGGGGGCTACTGTCGGCATTCTGGGAACGGGGGTCCCCAGACTTCCCTGCCTGCGGCCTGCGGCGTGGCTCAAGGGGTGGCCCATCAAGGCCCATCTTCATTAGCACAAGCTGAAGACCCTCGCGAGGGGCCAAGACTCGCGGGGCGGACGACGGGGAGCTTCCTCAGGCACGGCCTTGTACGCTGGCTCGCGAGGAGGCGGAGAGATCAAGGCGGGGTACCTCACGAGGTGACCAAGGGCGCCAGGCGGGCGCCAGCCCGCACAGTGTCCTCCTTTCCTCTTTGGTGCAAAGGGAGCAAGCGCAGGCAAGGGTATAAAGCAAAGGCATCCGTTTCGATGCAACAAGACCAAGACCGTCGCAACGGCAGGAAGGAAGTCATCGAGCCCAAGCCGCGTCACCACCGTGAGCCTTTGACAAAGCGAGGACCAACTTTAGTCAGTATAAGTGTACTAGATGTTCCCCTTCAAAATGGCCAATTGTTGGCGCCCTTCCCGCTCAATATTTGGGAAGAGGCCCAGGGCCTTTGCCTATATATAGGACTAGCCACCCGCAAGGTAGAGGCATTTAGAGAGCTGGATCCAGCGTCAAGAAATCAATCAGCAGATAGAGAGCGACTGAACTCCCCCTAGCTGTTCATCGCACCAGCCAAGAACAGACCCTCGCGAGGCTGTTCTTCCTTGTGTTGTTCATCATCAGCCCAAGAGGCAATCCACCACACCACAAACTAGAATATGGTATTACACCACAATGGTGGCCCGAACTAGTATAAACCCTGTGTCTCTTGTGTTGTTCCTTTCATAGTTTAGATCCTAGCAAGGCGGCGAGGTGCAGGTAGGTAGAGGGCGAGATCTCCGCGTGCACCCCAGCGTTCGAACCTAGAGGGTCTGCCGGAACCCGAAATCCGACAACGTCGGTCTAACTCATATGCGCGTAGAGGTCTGGGCCCATCGCCCATTGCACACCTGCATGTTGCGTACGCGGCCTGTACGGAGACCTACCTCCCTAATACAAGAGCAGGCGTTCCAGTCCAATCCGGCGCACGCCGCTCAGTCGCTGACATCAAGAAGGATTCGGCTGATACCACGACGTTGAGTGCCGATAATTGTTCCCGCATAGTTGGTTAGTGCATATAGGCCAGTGGCCAGACTCAGATCAAATACCAAGATCTCGTTAGGCGTTTAATTGAAGTATCTGCGAACATCGACCAGAGCTAGGCCCACCTCTCTCCTAAGTGGTCTCAACCTGCCCTGTCGCTCCCCCACAAAGTAACAGTCGGCGGCCATCGGGAACCCAGACCCACCTCTACCGGGATGGAGCCACCTGCCCCTTCAGCCTCAATCTCCGAACAGTATCATAAGTAATGTAACCGTATAAAGTATATAGCATATGCCCGTGATCACCTCCCGAAGTGGTCACGGCCCAGTAGTATAGCATGGCAGACGGACAAGAGTGTAGGGCCACTGATGGAACACTAGCATCCTATACTAAGCATTAGGATAGCAGGTAAAGGTATCAACAATTGTAGCAACAATGACAGGCTATGCAACTGAATAGGATTAACCAAAAGCAGTAACATACTACACTACTCTAATGCAAGCAGTAGAGAGAAGGAATATGCGATATCTGGTGATCAAGGGGGGGGGGGGCTTGCCTGGTTGCTCTTGCAAGAAGGGGTCGTCAACACCTTAGTTGTACTGGGTAGCAGCGGCGTCGGTCTTGGTGTCTAACGAGAGAAAAGGGGGCAGAAACAATAAATATAATGCAAAGCATGACGATGGAAGACATGACAATGTGCGGTGCTAGGTGTGCCCTAACGTGGTAGGAGGTGGTACCAGCGAAGGGGGGAAACATCCGGGTAAGTATTCCCGGTGTTTCGCGTTTTCGGACAGATGAACCGGAGGGGGAAATTTGCGTGTTTGCTATGCTAGGAATGTGTGGCGGGCGAACGGGCTACATATCAGGATTCGTCTCGTCATTCTAAGCAACATTCATGTACAAAGTTTTTCCATCCGAGCTACGGTTTATTTTATATTAATTTTAAAAGGATTTTATCATTTTTAGAATTTATTTAATTATTATAAATCAACATTATCCAAAATAGTGTATGCTGACGTCATGACGTTAGCATGACGTCAGCAGTCAATAGGGCATTGACTCGGTCAAACTGACGTGTGGGACCCACCTGTCATACTCTGTTTAGTTTAATTAGGATTTAGCAAATCCAATTACTGTTTAATTAAACTAACTAGTTAATTAGATTAATTAAACAGGATTAATTAACTTAATTAATTCACTAAGTAATTAATTAATTAATTTTATTAATTCATTTTTATTTTATTTTTCTTATTTTTTTTTAAAACGTTCTGGGCGGGGCCCCACATTTCATTGGCCCGAGGCCATAGTGGGTTCGATACTGCGGGCGCCCCCCGAAAAGGCACCGCGGGTGCGGGCGCTGGGCACAGCCCGAGCGAGCGCATGCCCAGGGGCGCGGGGGAGGGCGGCGGACCTGCCAAGTCACCAGGCCGGCATGGGCGAGGCAGGCATGGGCCGGCCAGTGAGAGAGCGACGGCGGGCACGACCCCGTGTGGGCGGGCGCGCATGAGCGCTCGGCAGGGTTGCAGCAGGGGCTCGAGGCAAGGTGCAGGGGGGCCGGTGGCCACGCAAGGTGAGCAGCGGCGACGTTGGCGTCAGCAGCAATGCGGAACGAGGCAGCGGGCGGGGCCGGCGCGTGCGAGCAGAGGCGGCGGGAACAGATCGGCGTGTAGGTAGGGGCGAGCGGGACAAGGCCGCGGTGAGCGCGACGAGCGCAAGCGCTCGCGGGCGCGGGTTGAGGCAAGGACGCCGAGTAGGGCCACGGTGAGCGCGACGCGTGCGTGCGTGCGGTAGAGATGGGCGGGGCGTCGCGAACGGCGCCGGCGACAGAGGGAAAGGGGGAGAGGAGGCGTCCTCACGGCGGGTCGTAGGGGACAAGGCAGTGGTGCTCGAGGTGGGGGAAGGGGACGACGCATGCAGGGGAGGCAGTCCGGCAAGGGAGCGTTCCGACGAGGCGGCTCCGACGTGGTCCAGACGACGGTCCAGTTCTAGATCGGGGAGGGGGTGAGGACGGGGAGGCTAGCGACGGGATCGAGGCGGCAAGGGCGGGGCGGCGCCGCAGACGGCGAGCGGCGTCGGGGAACACCGACGGCGAGGCGAGCAGCGGGGCCCCAGGGTCGGTGCCCGATCCGGATCGAGGGGGAGTGAGGGAGGAGAGGGGATCGTGTGGGGGAGTGGGGGGGGGGGGGCGAGTGGTGGTCATGGGCTAGGGTTTGCCCTCGGGATGGAGATAAGGAGGGGGCGTGTGGGCCAGTTGGGCCGGCCTGATTGGCCCAGAGGCCAGCTGGGTCGTGGCCTAGTGGGAGGCGGGTTGCCTGCTCTTATCTTGTTGTTGATATTTTGTTTATTTTCCTTTTATGTCTTCTTCTAACCTTTAATTGCTTTAGTTTAAATAAAATACAACAATAGTCTCTAAATTAGTATTACTAAGCATTCCACTTCCACAAATAACTTGGCACATTAATTAAAGTAGTGTGTATTTGTTTATTAATTTAAGAGCATTTAAATAATATTTTCCGTTAGGGTTTTATTCATCTTATAGTATTTAATTATTTTAAAAAGGTGTGGTTTCTCCACCATAATTTCCTATGCAATATTTGGTTCACTCCGAACATTTTAGTTTTAATATTTGGAAAGTTTTATTGTTTGCTTGATTTTCAATTTGAATTTGAACGGGTTTCGAACTAACGCGAGATTAGCAACAGTAATCGAAGTGACATGGCATCATTTGCAGAGGGTTGCTGTAGCTTAATTATCCGGCCGTCACAATTCTCCTCCACTACAAGAAATCTCGTCCCGAGATTTAAGAGGTAGAGTAAGGGGGAAGGGATTTGGTTACGAAATTCTAACGGGTCTTCTCAGTGTTGGTTGCTCTTCTCGAAGAGGTCGATCCATTACATTGATGTCTTCATTCCTCTGCTTCAGGCCATCATGACAAAGCCGTCATCCTTTCTTCGGGAACTCGGTCGTACTTACGAAATAATAAAGGGGGTATTCCGGGAGAACGTCCTCTGCAAGGTTGACTATCTGGTAGCTAACATTGGGGAAGGTGGCGGAAAGTAACTCTCGAATTGAAACTTAAGAAAATATTGAGAGCAAAGTAAGAAGGTACCATGAGAAGTTTCAAGCGGGTAGACAATCGTTCGATGCCTGAAACAAAGTGTAAAAGGGGTCCAGAGCAATGGGAATAAGTTTTGTGTCTGATACCAGAATTGATGATATCTTGGAAGGTGGCTCGTGAATTACATATGAGGCCACACGCGAGGAACAACTATGCAAACAGGGGGTGTATAGGAAAGTCAGGTTTCGATCCTGTGGAACTGTGGGTTATGGGCCCACCATGTGGGTTAAAAGCAGGAAGGCGCTAACATTTGCACGGTCAAGATAACAAAGTATGTCAGAGCATAGCCTGTCAGTTTTGTTGGCAACAACGTTGGTACCTAGGACGAGGGACGAAGAGAACCATTTTCCTGCTCGTTGAAACGAGGCGGACCAATAGGCAAAGTTCTCGTCCATCGGTGGTTACCGGATGTCATCAACAATAGTAATGTGACGCCCGGGTAATCAAGCTACAGTAACCATGCGCTAATGATGCAACGTCACCTTGGTTACTGTTGATAATCTCGCGTTAGTTCGAAACGATTCGAATTTAAAATTTGAAATTAAGTTAAAACCATCAGGGTTTTCAAAAGTCAAAACTAAAATGTTCGGGGGTTGTCAAATATTACAAAGTTAATTATGGTGGGGTGCACACATTTTTATAAAGTGTCTGGATATTTTAAAATAAATTAAAACAGAAAAGGAAAAATAAGAAAAGAGAAATAAAACAAAGGAGAGGGAGAAACCCCCCCCCCCTGGCCAAACTGGGCCAAGCCCACCTGGCCCAACTGCCAGCCTCGGCCCGCCCACCCTCCCTCCCATAACCCCCCGGTCAGCGGAAACCCTAGCCGACACCCCATTCCCTCCCCCCCCCGATCCCCTTCTCCTCCCTCCCCGATCCTGGATCGGATCCGCCCGATCCGTTCGCCCCGACGCCGGCGCCCACCGACGCTCGTCCTCCTCCTCCTCCCCGACCGGCCTTGTGGCGCCTGACCCTCGTCGCCTCGAGGTCGCCCCCGACTCCCACCTCGCCTCGCCGGACCGCCCGTCGCCCGCCCGCCTCCCGCCTCCTCCTCCTCGGTCACCCCAGGCGCCCCAGGCCCGCTCTGAGACCCTGGCTTCCCACCCCTCCCGTGAGCTCCCCCCTTCGCTCCCCCTCTCCCCTAGGGCCGCCACCACGTCGCCCTCTCGGCCCGTGATCGGCCTCCCGGGGCCACCGCCGTCCACGCCCTCGACCCCGCCCCTCCCCCTCTGCGCCCGTCGCCGGATCCGGCCGCGCCCGCTTGCCCCCTCCCCTCCAACCTCCTCCGCTCGGCCGGGGCCTCTTCCCCCCCCCTTGGCGCCCGGGCCGTTCCGCCCGCCCTCTCTTTCTCTCCCTACGCCCTTGCATACTTGAGCCCAGCCGTGGCCTTGCACTTCGGCCCCCGCCGTGAGCCTCGCTCCTCCCTCTCCTTCCCACGGAGCTCCTCCTCGCCTCGGCACCGCTCAGTTAGCCCGTGCCGACCCGCGCCCATATCACCACCACCGAGCTGCCCCTTGGCTGCCTTGAGCAGGGCCGCCCGTCGCCCGCCACGCCGGGTTGCGACCGCCGCACCCCGCGCCTCCCTCTCGCCCCGTCCATGGCCAGACCCCCCTGCGCCCGTGCGACCAGGCCGGCGCCGTCCGCCGGGCGCCTGCTTCTTCCCCAAGAATCCCCTCCGGTGGCCGCCACGCCTTGGCCCGGCCATGTCCCGGTTCCCCTCCT
Source organism: Aegilops bicornis (assembly GCA_021605145.1). Taxonomy (NCBI): domain Eukaryota; kingdom Viridiplantae; phylum Streptophyta; class Magnoliopsida; order Poales; family Poaceae; genus Aegilops; species Aegilops bicornis. The sequence continues at coordinate 287,306,396 of CM038671.1, forward strand.
CGCCCGCCGATTTGGGCGGCCCGATCGAGCGCCCGCAATGCCGACCAGCAACCCCCCCTCAAGACCCCGCGACCACGTGGCCCCACCCGTAACGCTTTTGGAAAAGAAAAAAAAGGAATTAAATAAATATAATTAACAAAAATAAAAATGAATTAATAAAATTAATTAATTAATTAGTTAATTAATTAAGTAATTAATTAAGTTGATTAATCCGGTTTAATTAATTTAATTAACTAGTTAATTTTAATTAAACTGTAATTAGGATTAATCTAAACCCTAATTAAACCTAACAGTGTATGACAGGTGGGTCCCACGGGACCCACATGTCAGGTTGACCAGGTCAACGGTCAACGCTGACTGCTGACATCAGCATGACATCATGCCGACGTCATAAATCCATTTTTTCGAATTAATTAATTAATTAATTAAATTCCAGAAATTAATAAAATCTTTAGAAAATCATATCTTTTAATCCGTAACTCGGATTAAAATGTTTTCAACATGAGAGTTGCTCAGAACGACGAGATGAATCCGGATACGCAGTCCGTTCGTTCGCCATACACCCCTAACCTATCGAACTTGCAACTTTCCCCCTCTGGCCCATCTGCCCGAAAACGCGAAACACCGGGGATATTTTCCCGAATGTTTTCCCCCTTCACCGGTATCACCTATCCATGCGTTAGATCACCTCTAGCACCGCATTGTCATGTTATGCTTTGATTGCTCTGTTATTTATTATGTTCCCCCTCCGTTACTTTTTAGAGTGAACCCCAGAGGCATTGCAGTAACCCCCCCCGTGGTCGACTACGGTGTCGACGACCCTCTCTCTTGCCAGAGCAACCAGCAAGCCCCCCTTGATCACCAGATATCGCCTATTCTACTCTATACTGCTTGCATTAGAGTAGTGTAGCATGTTCTTGCTTCTACATTATACCTATCCTCGATGCATAGCCTGTCCTTGTTACTCTTGTTGTTACCTTTACCGCAATCCTATATGCTTAGTATAGGATGCTAGTACTTTCATCTGTGGCCCTACATTCTTGTCCGTCTGCCGTGCTATACTATCGGGCCGTGATCACTCGGGAGGTGATACATGTGGTGACTAATGTCGGGTCGGCTGGTGGAGCCTCCGCGACTGATTCACGGATTGGGGGCTGAAAGGACCTTTGTCCCGACGGCCCTCTGGATGGATCTTTGTGGCGGAGCGACAGGGCAGGTTGAGACCGCCTAGGAGAGAGGTGGGCTGGCCTGCTCGGGCGTTCATGATACTTAACACGCTTAACGAGATCTTGGTATTTGATCTGAGTTGGCTACGAGCTTATACGCACTAACCATCTACGCGGGAGTAGTTATGGGTATCCCGGCGTCGTGGTATCAGCCGAAGCACTTCAGACGTCAGCGACGGAGCGGCACGCGCCGGATTGGACTGGAACGCCTGCTAGGCTAGGTCTGCTTCCGGCCGCCCTCGCAACGTGCAGGTGTGCTATGGGCGATGGGCCCAGACCCCTGTGCGCTTAGGTTTAGACCGGCGTGTTGGCCTCTCTGTTGTGCCTAGGTGGGGCTGCGACGTGTTGATCTTCCGCGGCCGGGCATGACCCAGGAAAGTGTGTCCGGCCAAATGGGATCAAGCGTCTTTGGGTAAGATGGTGCACCCCTGCGGAAGTTAATCTATTCAATAGCCGTGATCTTCTAATGTGACGACTTGGAGTTGTACCTTGAGCTTATGGCAACTAGAACCGGATACTTGATAAAACACACCCTTCCAAGTGCCAGATACAACCGGTGGTCGCTCTCTCTCAGGGATATGAGGAGGGGATCGCCGGGTAGGATTATTGCTATGTGATGTTACTTGGAGGACTTCAACCTACCCTCCTCTACCTGTTGCAAGACAGGTGACCGGAAGCGTAGTCTTCGATAAGACTAGCTATCCCCCTTTTATTCCGGCACTCTGCAGTTCAGTCCACTGATATGGCCCTTTACACATATATCCATGCATATGTAGTGTAGCTCCTTGCTTGCGAGTACTTTGGATGAGTACTCACGGTTTCCTTGTTCCCCCTTTTCCCCCTACCTCTATTCGATTGCTGCAACCAGACGATGGAGCCCAGGAGCCAAACGCCACCGTCGATGACGACTACTACAATGGAGGTGCCTACTACTACGTGCAGCCGGCGGCATTTACGACCGGGAGTAGCTTAGGAGGATCCTGCAGAGGCCTCCTCCTCTTTGATCTGTATCCCAGTTTGTGTTAGCCTTCTTAAGGCAAACTTGCTTAACTTATGTCTCGTACTCAGATATTGTTGCTTCCATGACTGCCTATGATCGAGCACTTGTATTCGAACCCTCGAGGCCCCGGCTTGTATTATGATGCTTGTATGACTTATTTTATTTGTAGAGTTGTGTTGTGATATCTTCCGTGAGTCCCTGATCTTGATCGTACACATTTGCGTGCATGATTAGTGTATGATTAAATCGGGGCGTCCACAAGTTGGTATCGAGCCGATCGCTGTAGGAATCCCCTTCCACACTCCTTGGCGAAGTCGAGTCTAGACATTGAAAAACTTTTACTAACTTGGCTGTGTGCCTTACGGGCCCACGTCGCCATCGGGTGGTACTAGGATCTTTTACTCCTTGATCTTTACTCTGGGACTCTGAACTCTCTTCTATTCGGGTTAAACGATGTTTACTAAAATCTAACTTTAGGATCTCGTTACTACTTCCTCCCGGAGAACCCCTAACTACAGATAATTGCTCCGTGAACCATAAGAATTTGAAGATACTCTCCGATATTCTCTCGAGACCTTGTGCCTGTCGCTTTTGTAATTCCCTACCACCGAAACATCCCTATGGATAAATACTTACGCCTGTCGTTCTTACTTTTATTCCCGATTAATCTTGTTATTACAAGATACCTCAAGATTTTCTCTATTGTTCGAAAATACTTGTGCCTACTGCCTAGCAGTTCTTTGCCACATGAATACCCCTTCAAATAAATCCTCGCACTTGTCAAGTATCCGCTCACCCCCAGTTGTTCATGTGTTTCACAAAAGTCTTCAAAATAATATTCGATCTTCCGAAAATCCTTTGGGGCCTTTGGCTCTTGAAATTTTTGCTTGCTTGCATTATGGTTAATCCCATAAGTCTCGTAGTCATATTGACATTCCTTGTCATTATCATTTTGAGTCTGTTGACTCAATATGTTTCTTGAATACACGCAATCATCATTGATCCTTATAAATTACTTTTCCACCGAGCTGCCGTTCTTTAACTGGAATTGGTTCTCGACCAATCCAATTGTGTTTGATTGTACCCTAAGGCTATTCAACTTATCCACCCCTAATCGTAGCATTGCTTCGATCCCTTGATTTGGAAATCATAATTCCTTTGCATTTGACAATTGAGTTAGTCAGTTGTTTCTATAATCTGATCTCCTTGCATTCTTCTTCCTCTAGTTAAGTAATCGATGCTCACGCTGCACCCTTGTGGGCCATCAGGTCCATTGTTGGATTTTATCCACAAGATCCTTCATATTCAATAACTTTGCGTAGACCTTCCCCGATACATAATGCCTTTTGGTAAATTGTATCCTCTGCTTTGTCAACCATGCTCTACCTCCGAGCTTGAGTTATTTACCCCTGAAGTTGATGGTATACGTTCCTAAGATGCCTTGATGGGTTGAACCTATGCCCTCCTTTATATGTGTGAACTCGAAAGTTTTCACGAGTCATGCTCTTCTGGTATTTTGCCAGATAAAATTTCAACGCTATAACTTCATCGAAAGCGAGAAGTGAATGAAAGGGTATGCATTGGAGAAGTGGGAGTCGACCTTGAACCTTGCGTTCATGCCCATGGACACGATGTAGATCTTATCATTAAAGCTTCTCTTAAATAATTATTCCTTTGGTATAAGTTCATCTTATATCAGGGATCTGGCCTTTTGAAATCGTTGTTCCGACCATGATCTCTTTTAAATACCATTTCTCGTGCAAGTTTTAGCACTTGTCTTTTGTAGAGCAATACCCCGGTCCAACCTCTACTTTGATCTGTCATCGAGTATTACCCCCCTGGTATCTCGAGATTATCATGGAACTGCATAACTTCTTATGAGTTCTTCATCAAGTGCTACATTCCCACCGATTCCAATTTTTCACGGGCTCTGAGTTATTAAACACTCAAAGACACCAATAACTGAACCGAGTCCGCACTACGGTTCAACAACTCTTCGGTAAGCTTCTATAAGTACGTGTTTGTACCCGATCACATCAATCCTAGCCTGTTTGGCTATATCATTGTCGTGATGATTTTAATTGTGCTACCTGGTCCTTCTTCTCGGAGCACAAATTTTGACGGTGAGCTAATCGTACAATCGATCTTCCTCGTCATACCGTTTGACCTTGTACAGCAAGCCTGATTTCGAGTTTGTGTCGTACCCATGGTTCCAATGACCCTTTGCTTCACCATTGCTTTTCTTCATGCCGTCGATGTTCGATTGCTTCTTCGTGAAATCTCTCGACAATTGTGTCTTGATCAGCATCAACATTTTGAGCTCTTCCGGGATATCAATTGAATTCATGAAGAGAAATACCATCCTTGCCCTCGATGATTTATATTATCATCGACCACTTTATTGCCTCCCGTTCAACACAAACTTGTTCGTGTTTTGTGTAAACCTTGAGATCCCTCGCTATCCAGCATTTGTTCTTCTTTAACTTGGAGTATTACCATCTTTTAATATCAAGGATGTTGTGAGGACTGCTCCACCTCTTAAGAAATTCTTGGTATTGAGATGCTTCTCACCATCACCATTCTTTCTTGGTCCCGTGTTGCTTCCAACCGTGTACCAACAAGTGAACGGTGCTGTTTGAATTCTGCCCTTCTAGCAAGCCTCTCGCTTTGAAGTTAATGGTCGAAAGCTCATTCTTAGGCTATCGATTATTGAATCACCATTCTGACATTGGTCGTGCAACCCAACACATCGGGCGCACCTTTCAACCAATGTTTACTTGTGTATGTTTTCCTCGAGCATACTTCCTTATATCATTTGATCTGACAAATGTTATCTCCTTGTTCACTTAAATGTGGAAGTCTATCTTTTGGGAATCTCAAAGAATTGCCGTTGAGTTCACCAGACACCTCCTTGTCCTCTCCTTGGGCTAATGATGGACTCTTGTTAACGGAAATCACTTCATAGTTCATTTCCCGAGAATCTTACAATGTCATCTCGTCAATTTATGCGTTGCACCTTTTCTTCTCGTATCCTAAGTCCGAGGTATCCCGACACCAATCGGATCTGAATCTCGGTCAGCTATGATGGTTGGGACAACTTTCCAAGAGTTATGATGTTGATCCTTTGATGACCCGGTAGCATGATGTCATGCCTAGCACCCCCCCCCCCCCGGCTGGAGGACCTATCATTATAGATTCCTTTTCAGCAGGGTTATCCACCCACCCATGAGGGAATTGTACTACTGGTTCTACAAGTTATTCCTGATGGATCCTTCGTGATTCCAAAATCTGATCGTCACCTGAAGACCATGTCAATGCTATCTCGAAGCATGTCTGTGATACTCCGATTTTCAACAGGAACATTTGAAGCACGATGCTAAATTTTATTTATCACTTATCCTAACACCGTTGTATGGGTAATGTCATGAAAATTTTCTTCCCTTACCTAAAGGGTTTTCTACAGTATATCCTGTCATGCCTATCATGCTCTGCTTGTCATTGGGAAGGATATACTCCTGAAATATGTGTTTAAACACATTTTCCTTTCAATTATTCTGTTTAATCTGATAATGATACTATCCTTTCCATTGTTTTGTTTAACCTTTCCAAGAATCAGACTTAACCGAAAGCGGTGATAATTCCCTGCTTAGGTAAGCACCTCGTTGTACCACTCTGTAAGTAAGACCCTATTACTATTGTTGATGACATTCCGGTAACCATCGATGGATGAGAACTTTGCCTATTGGTCCGCCTCGTTCAACGAGCAGGAAAATGGTTCTCTTCGTCCCTCGCCCTTGGTACCTATGTTGTTGCCGACATGACCCTCAGACTCTCCTCTGACATGCCTTGCTTACATGATCGTGCAAGATGTCACCGACCTTCCTACTTTTAACCACATGGTGGGCCCATAACCCACAGTTCCACATGATCGGAACACGACTCTCCCAGACACCCCTGTTGCCCAAGTTATTCCGTGCTTGACTTGCCAGTTGATCTATTCTGGTATCAGACACAATACTTATTCCCTTTTCTCAGAACCCCTTTCGCACTCTGCTTCAGGCAATGAACGACTGCCTATCCGCTTGAAACTTCTTATTGCATTGTCTTACTTTGCTCTCGATATGTGTAATTTGTTCAACTCGAGAGATACTCATATGTTCATTCTTGGGATACCCCCAGACGAATTTCCCTTATAACATCCTATCATTGTAGAGCTGCCCTTACCTATTAAATGAAATGCGATGGAGTTCCCGAAGAAAGGACGACAACTTCATCATGATGCTTTGGAATAAAGAATTGAAGACATCAACGAAAGGGATTGACTTCTTCGAGGAGATCCGTTTGAATGTCGTAACCAGAACTTTCCCCCTTACTCCCCTCTTAAATCTCGGGACGAGATTTCTTGTAGTCGGAGGAGAATTGTGGCCTTGGGTAATCAAGCTACGGAACCCTCGCTTAATTATGCCACGTCACCTTGGTTAATGTTGATAATCTCGCGTTAGTTCGAAACGATTCGAATTCAAAATTTGAAATTAAGTTAAAACCATCGGGGTTTTCAAAAGTCAAAACTAAAATGTTCGGGGGTTGTCAAATATTACAAAGTTAATTATGGTGGGGTGCACACATTTTTATAAAGTGTCTGGATATTTTAAAATAAATTAAAATGTAAAAGGAAAAATAAGAAACGAGCAATAAAACCACGGCGAGGGAGAACCCCCCCCCCTAGCCAAACTGGGCCAAGCCCACCTGGCCTAACCGGCCAGCCCATGGCCCAGCCCACCCCCCTCCCTCCCATAACCCCCCCCCCCCGGTCGGCGGAAACCCTAGCCGACACCCCATCCCCCCCCCCCCCCGATCCCCTTCTCCTCCCTCCCCCGCCGATATGGATCGGGATCCGCCCGATCCGTTTCGCCCCGCCGCGGCGCCCGCCCCACCGACGCTCGTCCTCCTCCCCTCCTCCCGACCGGCCTCATGACGCCAGCCCCTCGTTGCCTCGGGGCCGTCCCGACTCCCACCTCGCCTCATGGGACCGCCCGTCGCCGCCCGCGCCTCCCGCCCTCCTCCTCGCCGGTGCCCCGACCGCCCAGGCTCCAGACAGAGACCCTCTGCGCTTCCCCCGTGAGCTCCCCCTTCGCTCCCCTCTCCCTAGGGCGCCACTGCAGTCGCCCTCCCGGCCGTGATCGGCCAGCGCCACCGCCCGTCCGCGCTCGACCCAGCCCTCCCCTCTGCTCTCGTCGCCGGATCCGGCCGCGCCGCGTGCCCCCTCCCCTCGCGCCTCCTCCGCTCGGCCGGGGCCTCTTCCCCCCCATCACGCCGCGCCGGGCCGTTCCGCCCCCGGCCCTCCCTTTCTCTCCCTCGCCCATCACATGAGCCCGCCGTGGCCCGCGCCCGCCGGCCCGCCGTGAGCCTCGCTCCCTCCCTCTCCTTCCCACGGAGCTCCTCCTCGCCTCGGCACCGCTCGGTTGGCCCGTGTCGGCCGCGCCCATATCACCACCACTGAGCTGCCTGGCGAGCACGCTCACGCCTGGGCCGCTGTCGCCGCCACGCCGGGTTGCATCGCCTGCACTTCAAGGCCTCCCTCTCGCCCCATCCATGGCAGACCCCCCTGCGCCCGTGCGACCACGCGGCGCCCGTCCAGCCGCCAGCGCCTGGCTTTCCTCCCTAACTCCCCTTCGGTGGCCGGGCGCCTGCGCCCGCCCGGCCATGCCCAGTTCCCTCCTCGCCGCCGATTTGGGCGGCGCCTAATCGGCGCCGCAATGCACGACCTAACCCCCCCTCAAGACCCATCACCACAGGCCCCGCCCGAAACGCTTTTGGAAAAAGAAAAAAAAGGAATTAAATAAATATAATTAATAAAAATAAAAATGAATTAATAAAATTAATTAATTAATTAGTTAATTAATTAAGTAATTAATTAAGTTGATCAATCCGGTTTAATTAATTTAATTAACTAGTTAATTTTAATTAAACTGTAATTAGGATTAATCTAAACCCTAATTAAACCTAACGATTAGATGGCGAGGTGGGTCCCACGGGACCCACATGTCAGTTGACCAGGTCAACGGTCAACGCTGACTGCCGACGTCGACATGACATCATCTTGACGCGTCATAAATCCATTTTTTCAATTAATTAATTAATTAATTAAATTCGAAATTAATAAAATCTTTAGAAAATCATATCTTTTAATCCGTAACTTCGGATTAAAATGTTTTCAACATGAGAGTTGCTCGAGCGACGAGGCGAATCCGGATCACGCAGATTGCTCGTTCGCCATACACCCTAACCTATCGAACTCGCGACTTTCCCCCTCGGCCCTACTTGAAAAACGCGAAACACCGGATATTTTCCCGGATGTTTTCCCCCTTCACCGGTATCACCTATCCTGCGTTAGATCACCTCTAGCACCGCATTGTCATGTTATGCTTTGATTGCTCTGTTATTTATTATGTTTCCCCCTTCGTTACTTTTCCGGTAGACCCGAGGCCGTGTCGGTACCCCCACAGTGGTCGACTACGGTGTCGACGACCCTCTCTCTTGCCAGGCAACCAGGCAAGCCCCCCCCTTGATCACCAGATATTGCCTATTCTACTCCATACTGCTTGCATTAGAGTAGTGTAGCATGTTACTGCTTTCTGTTATACCTATCCTGATGCATAGCCTGTCCTTGTTACTACTGTTGTTACCTTTACCTGCAATCCTATATGCTTGGTATAGGATGCTAGTACATTCATCTGTGGCCCTACATTCTTGTCCGTCTGCCGTGCTATACTATCGGGTCGTGATCACTCACGAGGTGATCACGGGTATATACTTATACTTATACATGATACATGTGGTGACTAAAGTCGGGTCGGCCTGTGGAGCACCCGCGAGTGATTCACGGATTGGGGGCTGAAAGGAGCTTTGTCCCGACGGCCCTCTGGATGGATCTTTGTGGCGGAGCGACAGGGCAGGTTGAGACCGCCTAGGAGAGAGGTGGGCTCGGCCTGCTCGCGTTCATGGATACTTAACACGCTTAACGAGATCTTGGTATTTGATCTGAGTTGGCTCTGAGCTTATACGCACTAACCACCTACGCGGGAGTAGTTATGGGTATCCGGCGTCGTGGTATCGGTAGAAGCACTTCAGACGTCGGCTGACGAGCGGCGCGCCGGATTGGGCTGGAACGCCTGCTAGGCTAGGTCTGCTTCCGGCCGCCCTGACGTCTTGAGATGTGCTATGGGCGATGGGCCCGGACCCTGTGCGCTTAGGTTTAGACAGCGTCTGGCCTCTCTGTTGTGCCTAGGTGGGGCTGCGACGTGTTGATCTTCCTTGGCCGAGGATGACCCAGGAAAGTGTGTCCGGCCAAGTGAGATCAAGCGTGCTGGGTAAGATGGTGCACCCCTGCAGGGAAGTTAATCTATTCGAATAGCCGTGATCTTCGGTAACAGGACAACTTGGAGTTGTACCTTGAGCTTATGACAACTAGAACCGGATACTTGATAAAACACACCCTTCCAAGTGCCAGATACAACCGGTGGTCGCTCTCCCTCGGGGATAAGGAGGAGGGATCACGGGTAGGATTATTGCTATGTGATGTTACTTGGAGGACTTCAACCTACCCTCCTCTACCTGTTGCAAGACAGTGACCCGAAGCGTAGTCTTCGATAAGACTAGCTATCCCCTCTTATTCAGCATTCTGCAGTTCAGTCCACCGATATGGCCCTTTACACATATATCCATGCATATGTAGTGTAGCTCCTTGCTTATGCAGTACTTTGGATGAGTACTCACGGTTGCCTTGTTCCCCTTTTCCCCCTACCTCTATTCGATTGCTGCAACTGCACGATGGAGCCGAGAGCGACGCCACCGTCGATGGCGACTACTACATCGGAGGTGCCTACTACTACATGCAGCCCGGCGACCACTGTGAGTAGCTTAGGAGGATCCCAGGCAGGAGGCATGCTCCTCTTTCGATCTGTATCCCAGTTTGTGTTAGCCTTCTTAAGGCAAACTTGCTTAACTTATGTCTGTACTCAGATATTGTTGCTTCCCGACTTCGTCTATGATCGAGCACTTGTATTCGAGCCCTCGAGGCCCTGGCTTGTATTATGATGCTTGTATGACTTATTTTATTTGTAGAGTTGTGTTGTGATATCTTCCCGTGAGTCCCTGATCTTGATCGTACACATTTGCGTGCATGATTAGTGTACGATTAAATCGGGGGCGTCACAAGTAACATGCTCTTACTAACAGAGTTGTACACCGAGATGTTTGCACAAGCAGGGAATTATTACTGCTTATATCATATAGATCATATAAAGGGTTTAAACAAACCAATGGAAAGTGAAAATGTCTATCAGATTTAATCATAACAATGGAAAGAAAAATGTGTTTAAACACATATTTCAGGGGTATATCCTTCCCAAGGACAAGCCGAGCATGATATCCATGACAGGATATAACGTAGAAAACCATTTAGGTTAGGGAAGAGGAAGTTCATGACATTACCCAAACAACGGTGTTTCAATAATTGTTAAAGAAAATTTAGCATGGCGCTTCAAATGTTCTTATCGATGATCAGAGTACCACAGACATGCTTCGAGATAGCATTGACATGGTCTTCAAGCAAAGGTCAGACTCTGAATGGGTTCATCAGGAACAACTTATAGAATAAGTCTTTCAATTTCCTCTTGGAAGAATGGTTAACATTGCTAAAAGGAAGAACTATAACAATGGGTCCTCTGGCCAGGTGTGCTAGGTATGACATCACCTTACCGGGCTATGTAAATACCAATGTTATGACTCTTGGAAGATGCTCGAACCACCATATATAACCGAGATTCACATCTGATTGGCGTTAGGATACCTCAGACTCAGGATGCCCGAGAAGAAAAGGTACAACACAAATTGACGAGATAGCATTGTAGGATTCTCAGGAAATGAACTATGGAAGCGAACTTCTGAAACAAGGGTTCATCACTAAACCAAGGAAAGGGTGAGGAAATGTCAGATGGACTCAGCGACAATTCATCGAGATTTCCAAAAGATGGATTTCCATAATTACGTGAACAAGGAGATAACATATGTCAGATCAAATGATATAATGATGTATGCTTGAGGAAAAACATCCACAATTAAACATTGATCGAAAGTGCACCTAGAAGTATGGACTAAGTAGCACGATCAATGTTAGAATGGTGATTTGATAATCAAAAGACTTAGAATGAAACTATCGGCCATTCACTTCAAAGCAATATGGTTGGTAGAAGTTTTGAATTCACTCATCATTGTTCAATTGTCAGTATTCCTGTTGGAACAACATGGGGACCAAGAAATGAACGGAGATTACGAGAAGTATTACTATATCAAGAATTTTTAAGAGGTGGTGAAATTCTCACAACATTCTTGACATAAAAGATGGTAATACTCCAAGGTAAAGAAGAACAAATGCTGGATAGCAAGAAACTCAAGGTGTAACACAGAACACGAACAAGTTTGTGTTGGAGGGAAGGCAATAATGTTATCGATGATAACCCAAATTATCGAGGGGTAAGGATGATATATCTCATCATGTATTTGATTGATATCCTGGAGGAGCTCAAAACGTTGATGATGATCACGACAATTTCTGTCGAGAGGCTCCACGAAGAAGCAATCGAACAACGACTGCATCAGGCAAAAGGATTGACGCAGCGGGAGATTATTGGATCCACGGATACGACACAAAATCGGAATCAAGCTTGATGTTTGAGGTGGAACGATAAGATGAGGAAGATCGACGTAAGGTTAGCTCACCGTAGAAAGTTATGCTCCGGGAATAAGGACCAGGTAGCACAGTTAAAATTAGCACGATAATGATATAGCCGATCAGGCTTGGGATAACTTGAAGGATTATTAAACTTTTAAGCAACAAAAATTACTTGGAGTTATTGAATCGGCATGTGGAATCGATTCAATTATCGATGTTCTTGAGTGACTAATAACTCAAAATCTGGGGGGAATTCAAATCGGTTAGAAGCAATACTAGATGTAGACTCATAGGAAGCGACACAGTTCTTTGATATTCTCGATATACCAGAGGGTAATACTCGAAGGAAGATCAAAATAGAGGTTGCAGAGATGTATTGATCTATAGAAGGAAAGTACTTTTACTTGCCCAAGAAATGGGATCAAAGAAGAACATATGGTCAGAACGACAATTGCAAAGGATCAATTCACCGATACCAAAGGATATTATATCAAGGAAACAATTATTATTACAAGAAGCTTCCATGATAGGACCTACATCGTGTCCATGGGCATGAACACAAAGTTCAAGGTCGACTCCCACTTCTCCCTTTCTTCACTTCTCACTTTCGAAGAAGTTGTAGTGTTGAAATTTTATCTGGGAAAATACCAGAAGAGTATGACTTGTGAAAACTTTCGAGTTCACACATATTAAGGAAGGCATAGGTTCAACCCATCGGGGCATCTTAGGAACATATACCACAAACTTTTGGGAGTAATTAACACAAGTTCAAAAGTAGAGCATGGTTGACAAAAGTAGAGTATACAATTTACCAAAGGCATTATGTATCATGTAAAGAACACACAAGAATTTTAATTATGAAGGACACCGTCAGATAATAACCTGGCAATGGGCATGGCGGCCTACAACAGGGCTGATGTCAGTATTGGTACTCAATCAGAGGACGAAGGAATGCAAAGGCATCAGATTACAGAAACAACTGGCTAATTTAAAGCTCAATGCATAGAAATTTATGGTTTTGAAATCAAGGGATCGGAAGCAATCGTCCTGGTAAAAAAATGAATAAGTTCAACAGACTTAGAAGCACAACCGATCAAGGCATTGATTGGTAAGAACCAGCTCATATCCAAATGACGTCTGAGCCGGAAGGATAAACCTAGCATTCGACTGATGATTGTGAACATTCAGGACTTATTGAATCAATGGACAAAAAATTGATAGTGACAAAGGATGCCAATAAGATTACTATACTTATGGGATTAACCATAATGTAAGCAAGTAAGAATTTCAAGAACAATAGGTTGTTGAGGATTTTCGAACGTGGCATTCCGACGAGGCGGCTCCGACGTGGTCCAGGCGGTGGTCCAGTTCTGGATCGAGGAGGGGGTGAGGACGGGGAGGCAGGCGACGGGGTCGAGGCGGCATGGGCGGGGCGGCGCCGGAGACGACGAGCAGCGTCGGGGAACGCCGACGGCGAGGCGGGCAGCGGGGCCCCGGGGTCGGAGCCCGATCCGGATCAAGGGGGAGTGAGGGAGGAGAAGGGATCGTGCGGGGGAGTGGGGGGAGAATGGTGGTCATTGGCTATCGTTTGCCCCCGGGATGGAGATAAGGAGGGGGGCGTGGGGGCCAGCTGGGCCGGCCTGATTGGCCCAGACGCCAGCTGGGTCGTGGCCTAGTGGGAGGGGGGTTGCCTGCCTATCTTGTTGTTGTTGTTGTTGTTGTTGTTGTTGTTGTTGTTGTTGTTGTTGTTTTGTTTATTTTCCTTTTATGTCTTCTTCTACCTTTAATTGTTTTAGTTTAAATAAAATACAACAATAGTCTCTAAATTAGTATTACTAAGCATTCCACTTCCACAAATAACTTGGCACATTAATTAAAGTAGTGTGTATTTGTTTATTAATTTAAGAGCATTTAAATAATAGTTTTTGCTAGGGTTTTATTCATCTTATAGTATTTAATTATTTAAAAAGGTGTGGTTTATCCACCATAATTTCCTATGCAATATTTGGTTCACTCCGAACATTTTAGTTTTAATATTTGAAAAGTTCTATTGTTTGCTTGATTTTGGATTTGAATTTGAATGGGTTTCAAACTAACGCGAGATTAGCAATAGTAATCGAAGTGACATGGCATCATTAGCAGAGGGAAGATGTAGCTTAATTATCCGGGCATCACATGCATGCAGTACACTATGTGGACATAGGCAGTTCTGTCATGATAGCGAAGAAGTCCACTTACTAGGAAAATTCACCGAAAACACAATCATCACATTTTCTGACAGTTGCGTGCATACCTGAACTTGTCATGAAAAAAGAGGCGACGACGTTCCGGATTTCCAATGCACTAAGACAGCCTCCTCATAACAGAACCTCTCTGCAGTTGCCACGTAACTGAAAACACAGCCCCACCATGCTACCACCCCGCTCCACCACTCCCACGTCCTATCACGGAGAGCAGAGGAGAAAACACAACTGCTTCGTCCCCCCTCCCAAAAAAACTATTGCATCTTCTTCTCCACACTTCCTTTCACTACATCTCTCTCTAGAACAAACGCGAGAGAGCAGAGGAGAGCCATGGCGGATGCACCTCTGTACAAGCAGCGCCGCAGGTACACCAGGGAGATCCACGATGTCGACCTCCACGACAACCACAAGCTCCGTATCATTTGCACAAGCAAGGGTCAAGACGTGGACAAGATGTTGTCCATGTTCAGGAGGAAGCTCGACGGAATGCCCATCAAACTAGTCGGCCTTGATGTTGAGTACACGCACCACGTGAAGCCACAATGGGCAGGAGTGCTCCAGCTATGCGTAGAAAAAGAATGCCTTGTCTACCACATCTCTGCAACTAAGGACAGGTCATAATAATTATCAATCTGTACTATTGCTTGTCAATATTGATTTTAAATTTTCTTCATCATAATTGCCATTATTTAAACTTTGGTTCTCATTTTCGAAAAGCATGGCATAGGAATTCATTAACAGTTTTTATCTGGCTCCATGTAACTCATATGTTCAATTCTTGAATTAGATGATCTAGAGATACATGCAATTTTATTTTGTTTTACCAAATAAAAATTATTTGCCTGAACAATAGAAAATTGCACCATTACTATCTAAAACATGTATGAAATTCAATTCAAGAATACAAACATGCACAAACATGCATTGTTTATGGAATATATTATGAGATTTACTAGTTATGTTGTACAAAGTATTAGCAGCTACTGACTGCAACAGATTCAGGTATTCATATTGCACTTCAGTTTCAGAAAAAACAAAAGAAAATTGGTGGTTCTAAAAAATAAACTATATTCAGTATATACAAACATCTTGCAGGCCAATGGAACTAGACAAATTCCTCATGAATGATGAATACACCTTTATCGGATTCGCCATTGAAGGAGACAAAAACAAGCTGAAGCTATCTGGCTTGGAGATCAACTCCGACAAATACATTGATATTCAGGTGGAATGGAGAGACCCATACAATAAAAAGAAGTTTGACTCTTTGGCTGATGTTGCTGGCAGGATGATAGATATTCACTACCATGACATGAAGAAAAAAATTAATCGCAAGGAGGACCATACTCTGTGGGGATTTTGCCCGCTGCCAGAAAAGCTTATCAAGCATGCAGCAATAGATGCATTCACAACATATGAGTCATGGAGAATCATCTACGATGTTATAATGGGACTAGACAGGGCAAAAAGAGAAAAAGAAGTGAAGAAGAAGAACAAGGCTGTAATCCAATACAGCAACTAGAAATGAACATGGGTATGTTTAGTTTCATTTTACTTTAGTGGTTGTGTTGTTCCTTGTTTCATGTCTGCTAGGTTTTGATTATGTCTATTGCTTCATGTCGAACGTTTCTTTGTAAAAACAATGTCGTTGCACTAGGTAATGATTGGTGAGTTTGTATTAGAACAAGTAACCAGACAACTTTTAAAAATCTAATGTGTGATACCAAAACATACTACACAGATACAAAACATATTCAAAGATAACGTTAAAAAAAATTAGTACTCTGACTACAACTCATACCTCAAAAAGAAAGATGAATGCAGTTCACAATGTTAAATATAAGCAGTACACATGTGTCTGCCATGCAGGACACAAGAGTAATTATAGAAAAAGACCATTAATATTAATATTTCTAAAAAAATCCACAGACAGTTCATCGAAGAAATATAAGGCAGTTCACAAAGTGTATACATGAAGTGCAGTACATGCTTAAATGAAGAACGAGAGGGGCTGCAACCACTTTCGTGCAGTGCACAACACATAGACGTGGTACACGCAGTGCATTCCGCAATGTTCGTACAAGCAGTACAAATGACATCATTTGTACTACCACGAAATATATGTACTGCAAAAGAAAAAATGCCTCAAATACGAAAAAAATTGACCACCTAGGTGCAACCAGGCCCCAGCCAGTCTCATAATAGGTCTGCGCCCACAGTAGGCGAGTCATTCTAAGTCACGATGCATGGGGCCGGGCACACATGGGCCCACAGGTCTGGGAGATAAGTGTAGCGAGCGCCGTGTATAAGTGCCCAAAGAAGTAACCAGAGGAGTTTGATAGGGCTGCCTTGGTAGCGCTTATAAACAGGTCAAGCGCGCTCTCCGCGGGCGAGGTGGGACTAAAGGATACCGCTCACACACAACGCAAGAGAAAACACCCGTACAGGCCGACTTGGGCCGAATGCGTCTTACACCCCAACGGACCCAACAAATTCTCACAGCCCAAAACAAACAAGCCCCACGACGCAAAACTCGAACACAGCTCTAGTACCCTCCCACCTAAAAAAATGCATCTGCTGTGCAGTTCGGTATGGGACGGAAGATGTGCTGCCAATTAAGCATTGCAGTTTTCTTGGACGATTGTTTTTTACAGCCAATAAGAACACTACCACGGCTAGCCCGCGTCAAACCGCCTCCTCCACTTGGCGAATCTTTTCTCTTGGCTACCACGGCACAATACCCCGTCACACCCTAGCTTGGTTGACAGGCGCACGGGGTGTGACAGGGGGGCGACGGACTGACTCGCCTACGCATGCGGCATCGCGGCCTGCTCCGGCTCGTTCCAGGCTCAGCCTCGCAGGGGGGTTGGTCCCACCCCCCTCATCAGCCACCGCAAACGCACACAGTGCGCTTGTTTGAAAGGCACAGTGCGGACATTCTGTTTTTTCAACCCTAGGACGCACGCAACCCCAGAGCCACACCCCTAAGATAGACAGGGCGACGGGGTGTGACGGACTCGCCTACGCATGCGGCGTGCTACCTCTTTAGCATGTGTTGGTTTTTCCTTGAAGAGGACAGGGTGATGCAGCAAAGTAGCGTAAGTATTTCCCTCGGTTTTTGAGAACCAAGGTATCAATCCAGTAGGAGATTACATGCAAGTCGCCTAGTACCTGCACAAACAATCAAGAACCTTGCAACCAACGTGATAAAGGGTTTGTCAATCCATTCACGACCACTTGAAAAAGTAATATCTGATAAAGATAATACGGTAAATATTTTTGGTATTTTTGTTGTATAGATTGGAAAGTAAAGATTGCAAAATAAAATAAATAGTAAACTAGAATTATAGATCGGAAACTTATATGATGTAGAGTAGACCCGGGGGCCATAAGTTTCACTAGTGGCTTCTCTCATGATAGCATATATTACGGTGGGCGAACAAATTACTGCCGAGGAATTGATAGAAAAGAGCATAGTTATGAGAATATCTAGGCATGATCATGAATATAGGCATCACGCCCGTGTCAAGTAGACCGAAACGATTCTGCATCTACTACTATTCCTCCACACATCGACCACTATCCAGCATGCATCTAGAGTATTAAGTTCATCAGAACAGAGTAACGCATTAGGCAAGATTACATGATGTAGAGGGATAAACTCAAGCAATATGATATAAACCCCATCTTTTTATCCTCGATGGCGACAATACAATGTGTGCCTTTCTGCCCCTACTGTCACTGGGAAAGGACACCGCAAGATTGAACCCAAAGTTAAGCACTTCTCCCATTGCAAGAAAGATCAATCTAGTAGGCCAAACTACCGATAATTCGAAGAGACTTGCAAAGATAACAAATCATGCATATAAGAATTGAGAGAAGAACCAAATATTGTTGATAGATAAACTTGATCATAAATCCACAAGTCATCGGATCTCGGAAAATACACCGCAAAAGAATGTTACATCAAATATATCTCCAAGAAAATCAAGGAGAACTTTGTATTGAGAACCAAATAGAGAGAAGAAGCCATCTAGCTAATAACTATGGACCCGAAGGTCTATGGTAAACTACTCACACATCATTGGAGAGGCTATGGTGTTGATGTAGAAGCCCTCCATGATCGATTCCCCATCCGGCGGAGCGCCGTAAAAGGCCCCAAGATGGGATCTCACGGGTACAGAAGGTTGCGGCGGTGGAAAAGTGGTTTCGTGGCTATCCTGGATGTTTTAAGGGTACAAGGGTATATATAGGCGAAGGAAGTACGTCGGTGGAGCTACGAGGGGCCCACGAGGGTGGGGGCGCACCCTCCTGCCTCGTGGCCGCCTCGTTGCGTCTTTGACTTCAACTCTAAGTCTCCTGGATTGCATTTGTTCCAAGAAAGATCCTCGCGAAGGTTTCTTTCCATTTGGATTCCGCTTAATATTCCTTTTCTGCGAAACACTGAAATAGGCAAAAAACAGAAACATGCACTGGGCCTCCGGTTAATAGGTTAGTCCCAAAAATAATATAAAAGAGCATATTAAATCCCATTAAACATCGAAAACAGATAATATAATAGCAGGTTACAATCAAAAATAATAGATACATTGGAGACGTATCAGCATCCCCAAGCTTAATTCCTGCTCGTCCTCGAGTAGGTAAATGATAAAAACAGAATTTTTGATGTGGAATGCTACCTAACATAATTTTCAATGTAATTTTATTTATTGTGGCATGAATGTTCATATCCGAAAGATTCAAGACAAAAGTTTAATATTGACATAAAAATAATAATACTTCAAGCATACTAACGAAGTAATTATGCCTCCTCAAAATAACATGGCCAAAGAAAGTTCATCCCTACAAAATCACATAGTTTGGCTATGCTCCATCTTTGTTACAAAAAATTCTCAAATCATGCACAACCCCGATGACAAGCCAAGTAATTGTTTCATACTTTAGTATTCTCAAACTTTTTCAACTTTAGTATTCTCAAACTTTAGTATCCATGGAAATAGCACTATAGGTGGAACAGGATATGATGATGGAGGTTATGTGGAGAAGACAAAAAAGGAGAAAGTCTCACATCGACGCGGCTAATCAGCGGGCTATGGAGATGCCCATCAATTGATGTCAATGAGAGGAGTAGGGATTGCCATGCAACGGATGCACTAGAGTTGTAAATGTATGAAAGCTCAACAAAAGAAACTAGTGGGTGTGCATCCAACTTGCTTGCTCACGAAGACCTAGGGCATTTTGAGGAAGCCCATTGTTGGAATATACAAGCCAAGTTCTACAATGAAAATTTCCCACTAGTAAATGAAAGTGAAAAAATAAGAGACTCTCTATCATGAAGATAATAGTGCTACTTTGAAGCACAAGTGTGGAAAAACGATACTAACATTGTCCCTTCTCTCTTTTTCTCTCATTTTTTTGGGTCTTCTCTTTTTTTGGCATTTCTCTCTTTTTTGGGGCCTTATCATTTTTTTATTTGGCCTTTCTCTTTTTTTCCTCACACGGGGCAATGCTCTAATAATGATGATCATCACACTTCTATTTAGTTACAACTCAAAGATTTCAACAAAATATGACTCTATATGACTGCCTCCGGCAGTGTACCGGGATGGGCAATGAATCAAGAGTGACATGTATGAAAAATTATGAATGGTGGCTTTGCCACAAATACGATGTCAACTACATGATCATGCAAGGCAATATGACAATGATGAAGCGTGTCATAATAAACGGAATGGTGGAAAGTTGCATGGCAATATATCTCGGAATGGCTATGGAAATGCCATAATAGGTAGGTATGGTGGCTGTTTTGAGGAAGATATAAGGAGGCTTATGTGTGATAGAGTGTATCATATCACAGGGTTTGGATGCATCGGCGAAGTTTGCACCAACTCTCGAGGTGAGAAAGGGCAATGCACGGTACCGAAGAGGCTAGCAATGATGTAAGGGTGAGAGTGTGTATAATCCATGGACTCAACATTAGTCATAAAGAACTCATATAGTTATTGCAAAAATCTACAAGTAATCAAAACCAAGCACTACGTGCATGCTCCTAGGGGGATAGATTGGTAGGAAAATACCATCGCTCGTCCCCAACCGCCACTCATAAGGAGGAGAATCAAAGAAACACCTCATGCTTCAAATTTGTTACACAACGGTTACCATACGTGCATGCTACGGGACTTGCAAACCTCAACACAAGTATTTCTCAAATTCACAAATACTCAACTAGCATGACTCTAATATCACCATCTTCATATCTCAAAACTATCATCAAGTATCAAACTTCTCATAGTATTCAATGCACTCTATATGAAAGTTTTTATTGTACCCATCTTGGATGCCTATCATATTAGGACTAATTTTATAGCCAAAGCAAATTACCATGTTGTTCTAAAAGACTCTCAAAATAATATAAGTTAAGCAAGAAAGATCAATAATTTCTATAAAATAAAACCACCACCATGCTCTAAAAAGATATAAGTGAAGCACTAGAGCAAAATTATCTAGCTCAAAAGATACAAGTGAAGCACATAGAGTATTCTGATAAATTCCGATTCATGTGTGTCTCTCCCAAAAGGTGTGTACAACAAGTATGATTGTGGTAAAATAAAAAGCAAAGACTCAAATCATACAAGACGCTCCAAGCAAAACAAATATCATGTGGTGAATAAAAATATAGCCTCAAGTAAAGTTACCGATGAAGCGAAGATTTAAAGAGGGGATGCCTTCCGGGGCATCCCCAAGCTTAGGCTTTTTGTTTTCCTTGAATTTTACCTTGGGGTTCCTTGGGCATCCACAAGCTTATGCTCTTTCCACTCCTTATTCCAAAATCCATCAAATCTTTACCCAAAAACATGAAAACTTCACAACACAAAACTTAAACAGAAAATCTCATGAGCTCTGTTAGTATAAGAAAACAAACCACCACTTTAAGGTACTGTAATTAACTGCTTATTTATTTATTGGTGTTAAACCAACTGTATTCCAACTTCTCTATGGTTCATACGCCCCAATACTAGCCATAGATTCATCAAAATAAGCAAAGAACACATGAAAAACAGAATCTGTCAAAAACAGAACAATCTGTAGCAATCTGTATCAACCAAATACTTATGGAACTCCAAAAATTCTTAAATAAATTAGTGGATGTGAGGAATTTGTCTATTAATCATATTCAAAAATAATCAACCTAAAATCACTCTCCAGTAAAAAAATGACATCTAATCTCGTGAGCGCAAGTTTACATTTTTACAAAGAAGATTGCAAAGACTTCACCCATGTCTTCCCAAAGGTTCTACTTGGCACAAAAACTAATTGAAACATAAAACCACATCTATACAGAGGCTAGATGAATTATTTATTACTAAACAGGAACAAAAAGCAAGCAACAAAAATAAAATTGGGTTGCCTCCCAACAAGCGCTATCGTTTAACGCCCCTAGCTAGGCATAAAAACAAGAATAGATCTAGGTATTGTCATCTTTAGTATGCAATCCATAAGTGGCTCTCATAATACATGAGGAGCATTTAAAATGGATTTCAACAAGGAAATACAATCTATCAAAGAGCAATTATCATAATTAAATTCCTTGAAATCCAAAATAGTGGGTTCATTGCTATGTAAAGTTTTGACCTCTCCAATCCCACTTTTATAAATTTTAGCATCAAGATCTAAAAACTCCGAATCATTGGGACGCCTTTTCACTAAAGTTGACTCATATACAGTCCCATCTTTATAAAGATTCATATTGGAAAACAAAGATTTAATACGAGACACATCAATCACTTTTAGATCTTCATCTTTATTATCCTCTAGATCTTCCGGCTTAGCGGCCATCTTATTAACTAAGGTGGCTTGCTTATCCGAAATTTGGCCTACTAAATTTTCAAGATGAGCAAACTGAGATTTCAAACCATGAAATTCCTTAGACATATCATCGAGCTCTTTATTCATGTACTCCATAAAACCCTTTTGTTCTTTAAGCTCGGTTTTGAAGAAATTATTATGCTCAAATTGCAAAGACATAAAGCTTCTAACATTGTTTTCAATTTCTTCCAACCTTCTAAAGTGGGGATCAACGCTTTTAGGCAAGGCCATCAGGGCAAACAGGCACACCAGAGGCAAGCGAATGGAGGTGAACGGAAAAGAGGCGAATAAAACGGCCAAGGTGAAGTGGGGGTGAGCAAAACGAGAGGCGAATGGAAAATAATGTGATGTGAGGGAGAAGAGTTTGTGATGGGTACTTGGTATGTCTTGACTTGAGCGTAGATCTCCCCGGCAACAGCGCAAGAAATCCTTCTTTCTACCTCTTGAGCATGCGTTGGTTTTCCCTTGAAGAGGAAAGGGTGATGCAACAAAGTAGTGTAAGTATTTCCCTCAGTTTTTGAGAACCAAGGTATCAATCTAGTAGGAGATTATAGGCAAGTCGCCTAGTACCTGCACAAACAATCAAGAACCTTGCAACCAACGTGATAAAGGGGTTGTCAATCCCTTCACAACCACTTGCAAAAGCGAGATCTGATAAAGATAATAAGATAAATATTTTTGGTATTTCTTTGTATAGATTGGAAAGTAAAGATTGCAAAAGAAAATAAATAGTGAACTAGAATTATAGATTGGAAACTTATATGATGTAGAGTAGACCCGGGGGCCATAGGTTTCACTAGTGGCTTCAATCATGATAGCATATATTACGGTGGGTGAAAAAATTATTGCCGAGAAATTGATAGAAAAGCGCATAGTTATGAGAATATCTAGGCCTGATCATGAATATAGGCATCACGTCTGTGTCAAGTAGACTGAAACGATTCTGCATCTA
Organism: Aegilops bicornis; assembly: GCA_021605145.1. NCBI lineage: Eukaryota > Viridiplantae > Streptophyta > Magnoliopsida > Poales > Poaceae > Aegilops > Aegilops bicornis. The sequence goes on from CM038671.1 coordinate 287,329,416, forward strand.
CTACTATTACTCCACACATCGACCGCTATCCAGCATGCATCTAGAGTATTAAGTCATAAGAATAGAGTAACGCATTAGGCAAGATGACATGATGTAGAGGGATAAACTCAAGCAATATAATATAAACCCGATCTTTTTATCCTTAATGGCAACAATACAATACGTGCCTTGCTTCCCCTACTATCACTGGGAAAGGACACCGCAAGATTGAACCCAAAGCTAAGCACTTCTCCCATTGCAAGAAATATCAATCTAGTAGGCTAAACTAAACCGATAATTCGAAGAGACTTGCAAAGATAACAAATCATGCATATAAGAATTCAAAGAAGAACCAAATATTGTTCATAGACAAAATTGGTCATGAATCCACAATTCATCGCATCTCGGCAAACGCACCCCAAAAGAATATTACATCAAATAGATCTCCAAGAACATCGAGGAGAACTTTGTATTGAGAACCAAAGAGAGAGAAGAAGCCATCTAGCTAATAACTATGGACCCGAAGGTCTGTGGTAGACTACTCACACATAATCGGAGAGGCTATGGTGTTGATGTAGAAGCCCTCCATGATCGATTCCCCCTCCATGAGCCGGAAAAAGGCCCCAAGATGGGAGCTCATGGGTACAGAAGGTTGCGGTGGTGGAAAAGTGGTTTCATGGCTCTCCTGGATGTTTTTAGGGTACAAGGGTATATATATAGGCGAAAGAAGTACATCGGTGGAGCTACGAGGGGCCCACGAGGGTGGGGGCGCGCCCTCCTGCCTCGTGGCCGCCTCGTTGCATCTCTGACTTCCACTCCATGTCTCCTGGATTGTGTTTGTTCCAAGAAAGATCCTCGCGAAGGTTTCATTCCGTTCGGGTTCAGTTTGATATTCCTTTTCTGCGAAACACTGAAATAGGCAAAAAACAGAAACTGGCACTGGGCCTCCGGTTACTAGGTTAGTCCCAAAAATAATATAAAAGAGCATATTAAAGCCCATTAAACATCCAAAATAGATAATATAATAGCATGGCACAATCAAAAATTATAAATACATTGGAGACGTATCACGGCGCCGCGGTACGCCTTGTCGCCACCTTGTTCCAGGCTCGGCGTCGCAGGGGAAGGGGTGTCACAACCGCCCCTCCCACCCCCTGCTTGGCCTTGCACTAACGCACGCAGTGCGCTTGGTTGACAGGCAGAGTGCGGATATTCTGTTTTTCCAACCCTAGGACGCACGCAACCCCAGAGCCACACCCCTAAGATAGACAGGGGCGATGGGGTGTGACGGACTCGCCTACGCATGCGGCGCCGCGGAACGCCACGTCGCCGCCTGCTCTGGCTCGTTTCAGGGTCGGCCTCGCAGGGGGTGGGGGGGTCACGAGCCCCTCCCACCCCTCGCCGCCTCGCTAACGCACGCAGGCGCTTTGGTTAACAAAGCAGTGTAGACATTTTGTTTTTCCAATCCTAGGACGCCCGCAATCCCAGAGCCACACCCCTAAGATAGACAGGAGGCGATGGGGTGTGACGGACTCGCCTACGGATGCGGAGACGTGGCGTGCCTGCTCCGGCTCGTTCCAGGCTCGACCTCGCAGGGGGGTGTGGAGGGGGGTCACGACTCCCCCTCCCACCCCATGCTCGGCCTCGCGCTAACGCATGAAGTGCGCTTGGTGGACAGACGCAGTGCGGACATACTGTTTTTCTATCCCTAGGACGCACGCAACCCCAGAGCCACACCCCTAAGATAGACAGGGAGGCGACGTGACAGGGGCTGCATCACGTACAAGCAAAAAAAGTAGATGCATGACACAAATCTATATAATGAACTGCGTTTGTTTAGACAAAAGTAGTGCAGTATCATAAACAACGCAGTTTTCGAATACATACACAAATACAGGGGCTGCAGCAAGTACAGGGAATACAGGTGCAGTACAAACCTATAGACAATTAAAATATTAGGGGGGGCAACCCCCCTACCGTACACGCAAAATAAAACAAATGCAGGACGCAAATCTATACAATGAAGTGCATTTGTTTAGACAAAAGCAGTGCAGTATCATAAACAACGCAGTTTTGGAATACATACAAAAATGCAGGGGCTGCAGCAAGTACAGGGAATACAGGTGCAGTACAAACCAATAGACAAATAAAAAAATTGGGCCCCCCTACCGTACAAGCAAAAAAACAAATGCACGACGCAACTCTATACAACAAAATGCATTTGGTTAGACAAAAAGCAGTGCAGTATCATAAGCAATGCAGTTTCGGAATACATACATGAATACAGGGGCTGCAGCAAGTACAGCAAAAATACAGGCGCAGTAAAACCTGTAGACAAATGGAGTGCTTTTTGTTAGACGAAGAAGTTCGGCATCACATGCAATGTAGTTTCTGGGACACGTACGATACATATAAGCGTGACAAATGTCAGTTCGCACAGAATGTGGTGGTCAAGAAATAAAATATATATACTTACATATATATATAATGTATGGGTTATTTATATAAAATAAAATACACACACAAATTCATCCATATACGCTGCTGCAAAAAGCAGATGAAACACAACTACAGAAAAAAGTATTTTCATACATTATCTACCTTAGACAGCACACAGTACACAACATGAACCCTAGTTCTTGTCATACACAGGCTTTTACCAAGGAAAAAAATGCCAAATGACTGTTATTGCGTTTGCGACTGCGATAGAGAAGTAAGCCCGAGGTTTGTAATAAGATCTTGTAGCTCAGGAGGCATGTCTTCATAATACAACATGTTCGAAGGACTGAACAGCAGCTGGAAAATGTACTCTGCTTTCCAATCTTCAACAGCAGGCTGAAAGAAAATAAAAAAGGGATTTTTTACATATGTGCCCCTGGTTCCTTAGCTCTACTCATTCATCCCCACGCTCTTAACTTTTGCTCCGTTTTCCCCACTCCCTTTCCCAAAACCCTCAGAAGAGGTCACAACGGACGTTGTCGTCGGGTCAGTGCTTTAACCGTTAACTCTGACGAGTGGGGCCGTGTTGGGCGGTGTAGTTGTTCGACCGTTGGGCCGTGGTTTCGTTGGGCCGTCCCTTGCATTAAATGCCTGTGGGCGCCGCCACGACAGAAGCCTACTATGCATGCACCCAACAAGCCTGCATGCATGCGTCGATGCGCGCCGCCATGATGCGCCGACCAAGCCTGCATGCGCTCATGCGTGCCGCCACGATGCACTGACCGAGACGCTTTCGTGCACGCCAGTCGCCACGGATGCAGCGACGGTCGCTGCCGCTGGTTCCTCTCTTCTCGCACGCTTGTCCTCTCGATTTAGAGCATCATTTTTTACGATCGTTTCAGCCTTTTCGATCCACTCGCATCTGCACCCGTTTTTCTAGGACAAATAAATTGAACAAATATGTTGTGGCTGCATGCACTATCTAGGTGGCTATATATTTGTGGCTTGTGTAAAAAAAGAAGGGTTCGTTGTGGCTGCATGCACTAGGTGGTTACTAACAAAGCGAGCTCTCTAAGAAAACAATCAACAAACATGTAGATAGGGTCAACAAGCCCATAGCAGGATCACATAGTTGAAACTAGGAAGAACTTCATAATAGAATAGATAGAAAACTTAATAATAGAACTTGATAAAAGGGCCAACAAGCCCATAGCATCTCCAATATAGTTCAATTACAACTTAACATAACATAGACTCAAAAAAAAGAAAAATAGATAGAGGGTTTAGAACCCTAGACGCCGCCTTCTCCACCTCGCTCCTCCTCCGGGCGCCCTTCACTGCTCCTCCGGGGCGTTGTCAATGGGGTACAGAAGAGTGTGCATGCACGGCGCGGTGGTGAAGATGTTGGTGTACTCCGTGAACATGTTGTGGGTGGTGAAAGCGATGAACTCGCAGCCACACCAAAACACCCGGCCGAGGAGGTAGAAGGCGTCGAATGTGTTGGTGAAGTGGGCAAGCAGAGCAACCACCATGCCGTTTTGGATGACCTCCTCGACACGGGACATCCTTGGAGATCCCTGCGGGAGGTGGTGGTAGCCGGACGCAAGGAAGAACTCGGTGAAGTTCCTTGCGGTCCTCCACCTTGATATCGCCCACACACGTAGTGTGCGCTCAACGTACACGCTAGGAGGGTAGATCCTCTCCGGCACGGTAGGTGGGAAGTGGTAGGTTGGTCCGGTGTACTGCATGGCTGAGGATGTGCTAGAAGAAGGAGAAGTGGTCGAAGAGCAAGAAGGGCAGATGGCAGAGAGGATGGGAGATGGATGAGTGTAGGACCTTGAAGTATGTCTAGAGGGGGGGCTGATTAGACTACTTGACCAATAAAAACTTAACCTTTTCCCAATTTTATAGTTTGGCAGATTTTAGCTATTTTAGGACAAGTCAAGCAATCATCACACAATTCAAGCAAGCATGCAAAGAGTATATAGGCAGCGGAAGATAAAGCATTCAACTTGCAAGAATGTAAGGGGAAGGGTTTGGAGGATTCAAACGCAATTGGAGACACGGATGTTTTTGGCATGGTTCCAATAGGTGGTGCTATCGTACCTCCACGTTGATGGAGACTTCAACCCATGAAGGGTAATGGTTGCACGAGTCCACGGAGGGCTCCACCCACAAAGGGTCCACGAATAAGCAAACTTGTCTATCCCACCATGGCCGTCGCCCACGAAGGACTTGCCTCACTAGCGGTAGATCTTCACGAAGTAGGCGATCTCCTTGCCCTTACAAACTCCTTGGTTCAACTCCACAATCTTGTCGGAGGCTCCCAAGTGACACCTAGCCAATCTAGGAGACACCACTCTCCAAGAAGTAACAAATGGTGTGTTGATGATGAACTCCTTGCTCTTGTGCTTCAAATGATAGTCTCCCCAACACTCAACTCTCTCTCATAGGATTTGGATCTAGTGTAAAGAGGGTTTGAGTGGAAAGCAACTTGGGGAGGCTCGAGATCAAGATTCATATGGTAGGAATGGAACATCTTGGCCTCAACACATGAGTAGGTGGTTCTCTCTCAGAAACGGTAAGTTGGAAGTGCAGGTTCGTTTTGATGGCTCTCTCCAGGAATGAAGAGGAGGTGGAGGGGTATATATAGCATCGACACAAAATCTAACCGTTACACACAATTTACCAAACTCGGTGGGACCGAATCGTTAAACTCGGTCGGACCGAATTAGTAAACCTAGTGACCGTTAGTGATTTTCGATGGGACTGACATGCATCTCGGTGAGGCCGATATGGTTAGGGTTAGGGCATAACGTAATCTCGGTGAGACCGATTACACAAACTCGGTGAGACCGATTTGGTAATAAGCTTTCCAGAGAGTTGGTCAGGTAAACTCGGTGGGACCGATTTTCTCTTTTCGGTGAGACCGAAATGTTACAAAAAGGAAACAGAGAGTTTACATTCCAATAACGGTGGGACCGATAGCTCACTTGGTTAGACCAAAGCGTTCTGAAGGGAAGCAGAGATTGCAACCCCATCTCGGTGAGACCGAGATCCCTATCGGTAAGACCGATTTGCTTAGGGTTTGTGGCAGTGGCTATGACTTTTGGAATCGGTGGCGCCGGATAGAAAGAATCGGTGTGACCGATTTTGGCTTTAGGTTTAGGTCATTTGTGGATGTGGGAAAGTAGTTGAGGGTTTTGGAGCATATCATTAAGCACCTGAAGCAAAAAGGTTCATTAAGCAACACCTCATCCCTTCTTGATAGTATTGGCTTTTCCTATAAACTCAATGTGATCTTGGATCACTAAAATGTAAAATGAAGAGTCTTGAGCTTTTGAGCTTGAGCCAATCCTTTGTCCTTAGTATTTTGAGGGATCCACTTTCATCATCCATGCCATGCCATTCATTGAGATTTCCTGAAATAATAGTCCTGGAATAGCATTAGCTCAATGAGCTATATGTTGTTATGAATTACCAAAACCACCTAGGGATAGTTGCACTTTCAATGAGGGATGGCAGAGGCAGAGGGTGGCTTAAATAGCCGTAGTGCTACGTGTTATTTGGCCGTGGCAATAATGGGGTCAAATGTGAAGTAGCCCGTTTTCAAACCCACCGTAGCATTGGGAGTTTACACGCGTGGGAAACGGTGGTTTGAAAAAGAAGAAGAAAAAGAAGCTAATTTCATGCGTGGGAATCCGTGGTCATATATATTAGATGAACAAAAAGAGACAATTTTTGAATAGTTTGTGGCCATTTTGCATGATAAAAATAAATTTGGCCCTTAAAAATTTGGTCATTTTGCATTTGTATAGAACAAAAAGAACTAAATTTTTCTTTGCAATGTCAATTGATTTCAAACGATGCAAAAATACAGAGCCAGCACGTTCACCAAAAACAGAGCAACCGATGCAAAAAATCGACGCAATTCGATGGCCCAAGCAGAGCTTGATTTCCTTTTGGGCCCAATAACAACGTATTTTTTCACGGAGTCAGTGGTGGGATAACAGTCGAGCACAACCTATAGGATCGCATCTCACAGATCACCCCACGATCCAATGATGCGGAGCCGTCCTTGTGATCCAACGGCGCGGAGCCTGCACGCAGCCAGCCCACCTAATTCCTTCTAGAAGACCAGATCTGAGGGTTGTCGCTTGGCGCGAGGGTATGATCAGATGGCTGACGTTGGCAGCTAGGGTTAGGCGAAACCCCGCGCGGTTTAGAGGGGTTTTGAGCTGGTCAACGGGGTTTCGAAGGCTTTGAGTGAGCATAACTAATTTAAAAAAATTGAAAAAATATGAAACCTTCGCCGTTCGTCGTTTTATAAGACAAACTAACCAGGAAAAATAATAAAATTGGTCTATGGTCAATTTGATGAAAAAATCCTAGCTGGCACGATTGAGGTCAAATGAGCACCATTAATTTAAAAAAATCAAAAAATATAAAACATGCGCACAATGTTGTCTTATGTGACATGTTACCAACCAAAAATCATAAACTTTCTCTATGGTCATTTTCATGAGAAAACCTTCACACATATGAGCTATCATGTACATGATTTCATAGAGTTCAAGGAGAGGAGGTAGGGTTACCTTCTGTTTTTGAAAAATTTACAAAAAATCAAAAAAATCACCAAAGCATCATTTCAAAGTGAATAAGAAGGATCTGAAGTTAGTTTTCCATTTTCATATTTCAAACTTGTTTTTAATATTTTTTATATTCAAGCATATGTTGTCAAAAGAAAATGTAAAAATATGAAGATTAATTCAAAAAATAGTGAGACTTCGAATCTACACTATGGAAAGTAAATATGTGTTAATAAAAAAACATTTGGCTCATTTAGAGTAGGTCCGAAAAACTTGATTACAAATGGGCTGTTTACCCTAGCCTGGGAGCTCATTTCTCAAATTCAAATTTAGTTGAGCTCCTCTAAATCACTTCAAAGTTTGCACACATGATCTCCTACAAACATAGATAGTTTGACAAGGTTTTACTTGTTTTTCCATTTTCTTGAATTTACACTGTCCAGGTTTGCCAAGGTTTACATGATCTCATTTGGAGCATGCATTTGATTTCCTACACAACATGTGTGATCATTGCAGCACCCAAAATCAGAGTTCACAACATCGAAACATAACTAACCATAGATTTGGGACAGATAAATATACCACAGGCATATTTAAGGACAGACAAATATATATAGCAACCAGATTACTAGCATCAACATAGCCAACCATAACCAAATTCATGGAAACTAAATTTAGTTCAACAAACCATAACCAACGAGATTCAGTTCAACAAACCAAAAGTAACCCCAACAGATAAACTTAAAGATTCAGTTCACAGCATCACATCATCGATCACATCACGCAGGAGTCAGGGCCTTCGCGAGGGTGGCATGCTACCCCCTAATCATGTAGTCCTCCCCGCGAATCGCTACATCTTCCGCATGAGATAGAAGGTGATCGAAGCGGACATCCCTTGGCTTTGGCTTGGTGGTGCAGTAGGGGCAGTGCCACTTCTTGGTCTTGCGGTTGTAGAAGGAAGCAACTCCCTTCGCCTTGATCTTCACCACCTCCTTGGCTGTGAAGGATACGACGTTGCCCTTGTACACTTCTTCTCCAGAATCATACAACACACATGAATGAGTTACATTAATACATTATAGATTCATGGATACACTATGTCAAAGGAACTAAATGAACAATCTAAATTTCAAGTAGGCTTACCTCATATTCTTCATCGTCACTTTCCTCTGGATCATACGGGTCGTACTGGGCCAGCTTCCTCTTTGTACCCACCCAACCATCATCCTCCTGAACATACAATTACATCCATCACTAGTAAATACGAAAGCCAATTGAAAATTTAGATATGCACACATGACACATTGATCATAGGGCTAATATATTCCCAATATACATGACACATTGATCATTGTTTTGCATTTTCCATTGTCATGCACACAAATTGAACAACATAGCTAATATAACTACATATTGTGGACAAATTTATATACTAATGAATCAAGGGTTACTTTTTGTTATGACATTCAAATTTATATTGTGATTACTATGGTAGGATTGTGATTCTAAACATAACTAACTTCTTAATCAATGGATTCCATTTGGGCATATGACATTCAAAACCCCAATCTGAGTAGAATTCAAAAACAAATCTAATAGGGACCCAATCTAAGGCAACGAATCTGAGTAGCACTAAAAACCCCAATCTGTGAGAACTAAAAACGAATCTAATAAGCATGCATCTGTTCACAACATCTAGCATTTTTGCAACGAATTTATCCAAATCTAAAAACCCCAATCATTGCAGCACCTAAAATCATAGTTCAAAACATCTATCATTTTTGCAACGAATTTATCCAACAAACCCTAGTCCAAAAAAACCCATACCCCCAACCCATACAAAAAAACCGGCCTATCCGTCAAACCAACTATTCTAACCATCTGAACTATCGTATGAATCACAATCTAACCAATGCAACTAGGGAGCAACTAACTCTACAAGCTAAGCAAGTGCAAATACCTGCTGCTCCACGGCAGGCGGCGCATCGGGGGTATCGGGATGGACTACGCCGCTCGACGCTGTCACCTTCTGCAGCGATGTGGTGGAGCCTGCCACATCCACAGCGGTTGTGAGTTTCCTTGCACCGCGTGGATGCCGTCGACATTCGCGGTCGCCGCGCCCTGACCCTACAGCTCCACCACATCTCCGGCCGCTGCGCCAGCGTCGCCACGAGCGTCGGCCATCTTACAGATGGAGGCGATGAAGGTGAGGAAGAGGATGCGGTGGGGGAGAGCGAGACAGTGCGGTGGAGGCAATGGAGGAGAGCGAGATGACGCCGGTGGGGGAGAGGAAGACGATGCAGCAGGGAGGGGATTTGGGGGAAAATGGTAGGGGCGATGGAGGTGGTTGCTCCTCTTTATATGATGGGACGTTTTGGGCATGTCCATGGACACGTGCTACCCCATGACCGCACACGACCGCGGTCTTACATGCGCCCACGTATACACGGGCCCACTTGTTAGAGTTGATGGTCAAAGGCATTGACCCGACGACAACATCCGTTATAAACTGTTCTGAGGGTTTCGGGCAAGGGAGTGGGGAAAAGTGAGCAAAAGTTAACAGAGTAGGGATGAATGAGTAGAGCTAAGGAACCAGGGGCACAGAAATTAAAAACCCTAAAAAAATGCAGACCAGTGATAAAAAAAAGGTTGTCATAAGAACAAAAAGTGAAAAAATCAAAAAATAAAAAAATTAACAAGAAAAAAAGAAACAGAGAAAGTATTACGTCGGATTTGACAATTTCGTCGAGTAGACGTTGGCCATCGTTTGTTCCCTGCACTTGCACGACCGGGTAAGAGGGCTTCTCTGCCAATTTAACCCAATCAGGGTGGTTCTTAGATTTATACATCTTTTCACCATAAATCGCCTTCAGCAGCTGAGTCATCCTCCTCATATGGAAAAAGGCAGCATAAAGTAAAATAACACACGTCACAAATCAATAACTATTCAGACGAACCGAAAAATACAAAGTTCTTCTCAATGTCTAGACAGTCCCACTTTTAAATGCACGTGAGGTCATTTCCTTTTATCATTTTTTTACACAAATTGGGGGTGTGTGTGAGAAAATGCAGTTCTGTCATGCATATGTTGCAGTGCACTATATAAACAAGGGTGGTGCTATGTGTGCTAACATTGCATGTGCAGTTTATCAAAAAAAATGCAGTAGGAGAAACACAAAAAAGCTTTGAACTTGGCTAGAAAAAAGGACATACCACTTCAGTGCAATCTGAGTGGTAGTAAGTCCTGCGCCACTTTGTCGTGAAATCAGGATGGCCAGTGTACTTCCTAGTATCATGGATATCAATCGTATGGCGATGATGGTTCATCATGTATAAGGAATAATGTCCATCCTTGGAGCGCGGCATCATAATCTATCACATCAAAAAACAAAATGAAAAATGAAAAGTTCGTTCGACACGTCCAACTAGGACCACTGTTCCAAAATAACTATAAAAAGAAAGGAAACAAACCAGAAAATAAATGACGGAAAACAATGGCCTTACCAGTTTTGCGTCCAACAGGTTTTCGTTGCCGCTCACAAAAACCTTGAACTGCTTAACTGCATCTTCTAAAAAAAGGTGTATGCACAACTGGCAACACAGTGTGTCCTTCATCATCTTTCTTCATAAAGGTTTCCATTTGAAGAACATACTGCATAGAAAAAGAACAAAGATAGGACATAAAAAAGAGAGTAAAACATGCATGCACACATGGACATGAAAAAATCAGTACAAGAGAAAAAATGACAGCACACGTTTACTGTGATAAATAAAGGTGAAAGTAGCACACGTTCATCAGAACGATAAACCAAACCCATTTCAGGGTCTTGCTTCCAGTACTTGATGACAAAATCCATGAGATACGAGTCCATTAAAGCTCCTTTGCCAAATGTATCATAGATATAGTCAACATTGTAATTTTCGACATCACCAAAAGGATTGTTCACCATAAAGAACGAGTTCCCGCAGTAAACATACACAGATGGGATCAATAAAAATAAAAATAAAAATAAAACACACAAAAAGGATGAAGGGCACACACATAAAACTTACTCGTGGTATTTGGTTACAAAATCCTTGCTGAGAACGAGATCCTTTATTTTCCTCGCCTCATCAATATATTTGAACCTCGGAGGCTCAATTTCTCTATAGAGCATCTCAACTTAAAAGCCCTCTCACCTGCCCTCTTGTTCGAAAACACTTCAGCCTCATCCACAGGAGGACGATTCATTGCTGCACTCCTAGTCATAGTGACGCGTGGGCACGGCGTAACAAAATCATCATCATCAACATCAAATACCTCTTGTGGAGAGCTAGTTCGAGCAACACTTCCACCATCAGGTCCTGACGCCACATCTGTGTTCAAACCATCTCCAGCCAAAGAACCAGAATTATCTGGAGAGATTTCAATGGCACAATCCTCCATAACTACCCGAGAACCCTGGGACTCAAACAGTGATGTACAGCCTTCATGAAGGCCCCCATCAAAACCTAAAAACGTGTAGAAAAAACATGGAAACACTCGGCACAAAATACAAAACCAAAAAACATTAAATACATCTCAATAATATAAAAAAATGCAGTTCACTAAAGAAGAGAATGCAACCCACTTCTCCACAACAATGAAGCCCACTTGTCTATAACAATGCAACCCACTTCTCTACAACAATGCAGCCCACTTGTCTATAACAATGCAGCCCACCTGTCTACAACAATGCAGCCCACTTATAGAGAACAATGCAGCTCACTTGCCCAAAAATAAATGCAGCTAACTTGTCTACAACAAATGCAGCTCACTAGCACAACAAAAATATAGCCATCCATTCTAAATCACACATTTAACTAAACACACTAGTAAAAGAAAAGACCTTAAGAAGCGTAAGCAAGCAGTAGACAAAAAATAAATAAGGGAAATAAAGAAGTTCACTAAAACAACCTTTATCTGCAAAAATTAAAAGCGATATTAAATGAAGGAAACACTTTCTCGATGTGAGCCAACTATAGAGCATGGTCTTTCTGATGTAGCCAATGTGCTCCACCTCAAACTGAGCAACTCGAACACCATCCCAAGTCTGCAAGAATTGAAACATATAGAATCCACAATCATGCCTGCAATAAAAGAATAAAAAACATCAGTTTTACAAAATGAAATAAAAAACTTGAGAAATATGGTGGAGAGGGGCTGTACGGAACACACCCATTTGGCTAAATTGGGACAATGACATGTTTCAACACAAATCCATCAAGTGCAGGAGGATTTAGCGGCTCATCAGAACTTGAGCTACCTTCTTTCCATGCACGCTTGATATTTTTAACCATACTCCTGAAAATCCTGATCGCATCGTAATGGCAGGTTTATTGAGCGAGTCAAGAAATTCAAACCGCCTTTCTTTCAAATTTAAGGCAACTACACAATAATGACCAACGCCATCCCTCATCTCTGGTGGATCAAATGTTGCAAACAGGACCTGTGGAAGTACAAAAATAAATAAAATTATTACAATAAGAAGAAACAGAACACTATAAAAACCAACACACAAAATATGGTTTTCGACACATAAAAACGTTACTCACCATATCTTTTTTATCAACACACTCCCCGGCTTTTGAAGAGAACATTATTTTAACACTCCTTCCTACAGAACCACCATGCCAAATACTTGTCTGCCAAAACAAAATCAAAAAAAATAGTGCTCAAGCAAACAGGTCGTCACACGAAATCAGAAAAGAAAATCAAAAAATAAAACAAAAATTTCTGCATTCTTACACAAATATGGTACGGGACAACCATCGTCAGAGATCCCTTAAACTTATCTACCAGTAAAGAAACCCCAAGATCTACAAGGCCTGTAGTAAGCTTCCCTTTATCACAAAAAGATTGACCAACTTCGCCAATGGTAATATCAGCCACCTCAGTTTTAAAAGCAATCTTGTGCCTAAATTTTTTATGAAAAACTGAAACATAAGATACTAAAAAAATAACAACAATGAAAAAGGGTAAATACTGAAATTAGAAAATACATATGAACAAAACAATTTTTAAAAAGCCATACTTCTTCTTCTTGTCCTTCCGAGCCCTCATAACAGCAGTGTACAACTCATTGTATATTTTCAGAAGAGTTGGATCAATGCTCGACGGTGTCACAACAAGAAGTTCGTCATCTGTAATAAAAAGATGAAGTTCACTTATCCAAAGAATGAAGTTCAAATATTAAGATAAGGAAATTCTGCTACCTATTTTGAAAATCACCAACAAAAGATCAAGTTTCACTTATCATTAAACATATAATACAGCTACCATAGTAAATAAAAAAATGAATGAGATAAACTTCAACTTCACTGTTCGAAACAAAATTGTTGCCTTCAGTGTCAGAGTATTCATGTTGTTGTTTTTCAGAGCTGAGCAAACCATTTACTTGGCTAGGTTGCGACGAATCCACCACAACCTCACTGGACTGCCCTTCTATAGAAACATCAACATTCTCTGGATTTACAATAGTCTGGTGAACCGCAACGTCCTTAGATACTTCAGCTACATGAGACTCCACTCCGAATACATCAGGAACATCATTGGCCGCCAGACGAACAACAGAAGCAGCAACTCTCCAGCGGCTTTTCAATGCCAAAATCAGAATCTTCATGCCGACTAGGGGAAATAGCATTGTGGGATTCCTAATCTACAGAAGGATCTGCACCGTCGACAGCAACCTATACAGAAGCATCAACACTGCCACCACACGCAACAGCACAATCCCCCTGGTTCAGATCAACATGAACTTCTACATTTTCATCTCCAGGCTGTGAAAAGTTTAAAAAAGACACAATGACACAAATGAGCGTTGGGATAATCAATACAACAACACACAGGTCACTTATGTCAAAGACTGCAGACAACATACGCAAAACAACTGCAATCCACATATGCAAAACAACTGCAACCCACATGTGTCAAAACAACTACAACTCCAACCCACATATATGTAAAAAGAACTGCCGTTCACTTTTTCGAATGCTGCAGTTCAATTCTGTTAAATACTGAAGCTTACATATGTGAAAGATTATGGACCACGCATGCGAAAAGAACTGCAGTTCACTTCTGTCAAACATGTAAAACTATTGCAACTCACATATGTAAAAGAAATGCATATGAGTGAACAAAACAGCGTACATCAAGTTTATAACAACAACAAAAAATTAGATTGCAACGCACTAACAGAAAAAATAATTCAACTATACCTTATCAGCTACAACATCCGTAGGGGACGATGCACCAGCCAAGTCCTCATCCTTCCCAGAGCCATCGTAGGAATCTTTGCGCACATCACAAGAAGCAACTCCAGTCTACAGGCATAGAACAAACCAAAAACGAAAATAAGATGGTAACGACCAAAAAATAAAAAAAAAACTTCTACTATGCACAAGCAGTACACACTTTACAATCGTGAAGTACACAAAAAATACAATAAAATGGAAAGTAAAAAATGCAAGTTCAAGAAGAGAGGCGTATGGCAGAACTAACATGGCAGAAGTACTTGTACCTGACCAATTCCGTCGTCCCTAGATCCATGGACACCAGAAAATTCCGCTCCAGCCTATCACAAAAAAACAAATAGTGAGGAGCAGTCCACATAATACACAAAAGAGGTTCAAAGGCACAAAAAAACCTAGAACGTACATTCTCAGCGCCGACGCCAGCGTCCTGACGGTTCATTTCATCCAAAATATGCTCAACATCCTTCTCATACCGACCGCATTTTTCTTCCTGTGAATGTTTCAACTGAGCATACGAAGACCGAATATTAGTCACTTCAATCTTCAGGTTTTCAACCATGCCGCAATCAAAATTGTGAGCAGCAACAATATCTTCATATCGTGGGCCATGGCCAACAGGGAGCCATGGCCAACAGGGAAAAACCAGCAACTGTCCTCAACCTGTCACTAGAGGTTGGCAAATCTTCAGTGAACTTCAAAACCTTCAGTAGAAGCTCATCAATCTCCTCGTGTTTTTTGCCACCAACAAATGTCTGTCTAGAAGAGCTTCTATTATCAAACATTCGACAAGCCGTGAAACCATGAGTACGCGACACCTTGTCATCACAGGCAGGAAGCTGGCTACATATAGGCTCATAAAACCTAGCATGAGTGCTAGGCCCCGCATCAGATCTGCCACATAGAACAGCAGCAGGACGGTTGTACACAATATCACATGACGCCTTACACTGCAAAAAAAGACAAGAAGCAAAGAGAAGTACATATGTGAGTACTAGAAAGTTCAGATTTATATTGACTGCACCTTTTTAAATAAAAAACTCTGATTTTAAAAACTCAGATGCACTGATAACCCACAAGTATAGGGGATCAACTGTAGCCTCTTTCGATAAGTAAGAGTGTCGAACCCAATGAGGAGCTAAAGGTAGAACAAATATTACCTCAAGTTCTATCGACCACCGATACAACTTTACGCACGCTTGACGTTCGCTTTACCTAGAACAAGTATGAAACTAGAAGTACTTTGTAGGTGTTCTTGGATAGGTCTGCAAGAAAGTAAAGAGCGAGTAAATAAAAGCTAGGGGTTGTTTAGATAAAGACTCAAGTAAATTAGTTGTAGTAAAGAGCTTGTTGTCACGAGAAATTTATTTGTCCCTAGGCAATCGATAACTAGACCGGTAATCATTATTGCAATCTTATTTGAGGGAGAGGCATAAGCTAACATACTTTCTCTACTTGGATCATATGCACTTATGATTGGAACTCTAGCAAGCATCCGCAACTACTAAAGATTCATTAAGGTAAAACCCAACCATAGAATTAAAGTATCAAGTCCCCTTTATCCCATACGCAAACAACCTACTTACTCGGGTTTGTGCTTCTGTCACTAAAGCCACCCACCATAAGCAAATCATGAACATATTGCAAACCCTACAGCGGGGATCCCTCACGCTTGCGCGACACGGATAGCACCATAGGACAGCACCAATAATAAAACATGCAACTCAAACCAATCTTGATCATCAAATAGCCCATAGGACAAAACGGATCTACTCAAACATCATAGGATAGCCATACATCATTGGGAAATAATATATAGTGTTGAGCACCATGTTTAAGTAGAGATTACAGCGGGTAAAAGAGAGGTTACACCGCTACATAGAGGGGGGAAGAGTTGGTGCTGATGGCGGTGAAGTTGTTGGTGAAGATGACGATGATGATGATGGCCCCCGGTGGCACTCCGGTGCCACCGGAAGCGAGGGGGAGAGATCCCCCCTCCTTCTTCTTCTTCCTTGACCTTCGCCCCAGATGGGAGAAGGGTTTCCCCTTTGGTCCATGGTCTCCATGGCGCGTGAGGGGCGAGAGCCCCTCCGAGATTGGATCTGTCTCTGTGTCTCTCTCTGTTTCTACGTTGTGTTCTCTGGCCCTTCACCGTTTCTTAAATTCCCGGAGATCCGTAACTCCCATTGGGCTGAATTTGGACACGATCTCTATCCGGATATTAACTTTCTTGCCGCAAAAGAAGAGCACCAACCGCCTTATGGGGTGGCCACGAGGGTCAGGGGCGCTCCTGCCCCCCGGGGCGCGCCCCCTGCCTCGTGGCCCCCTCGGGCATCGTCTCGCGTTGATTCTTCTTCCCAAAAATCACATATATTGCAAAAAAATATCCGTCTGTTTTTATCCCGTTTGGACTCCGTTTGATATGGATTTTCTGTGAAACAAAAAAACATGGAACAGACAGGAACTGGCACTAGGCACTGGATCAATATGTTAGTCCCAAAAATAGTATAAAAAGTTGCCAAAAAGTATATGGAAGTTGCAGAATATTGGCATGGAACAATAAAAAATTATAGATACGACGGAGACGTATCAACATCCCCAAGCTTAATTCCTGCTCATCCTCGAGTAAGTAAATGATAAAAAAGATAATTTTTGATGTGGAATGCTACCTAGCATAATCTTGATCATATGTCTAATCATGGCATGAATATTAAGACACGAGTGATTCAAAGAAATAGTCTATCCTTTGACATAAAAACAATAATACTTCAAGCCTACTAATAAAGCAATCATGTCTTTTCAAAATAACATGGCCAAAGAAAGTTATCCCTACAAAATCATATAGTCTGGCT
Source organism: Aegilops bicornis (assembly GCA_021605145.1). Lineage (NCBI taxonomy): Eukaryota > Viridiplantae > Streptophyta > Magnoliopsida > Poales > Poaceae > Aegilops > Aegilops bicornis. Next base: position 287,346,544 of record CM038671.1, read on the forward strand.
ATGCTCCATCTTCACCACACAAAATATTCAAATCATGCACAACCCCGATGACAAGCCGAGCAATTGTTTCATACTTTTGACGTTCTCAAACCTTTTCAACTTTCACGCAATACATGAGCGTGAGCCATGGACATAGCACTATAGGTGGAATAGAATATGATGGTGGAGGTTGTGTGGAGAAGACAAAAAGGAGAAAGTCTCACATCAACTAGGCGATCAATGGCTATGGAGATGCCCATTAATAGATATCAATGTGAGTGAGTAGGGATTGTCATGCAACGGATGCACTAAGAGCTATAAGTGTATGAAAGCTCAAATTGGAAACTAAGTGGGTGTGCATCCAACTTGCTTGCTCATGAAGACCTCGGGCATTTGAGGAAGCCCATCATCAGAATATACAAGCCAAGTTCTATAATGAAAATTCCCACTAGTATATGAAAGTGATAACTCAAGAGACTCTCTATATGAAGGATTATGGTGCTACTCTGAAGCACAAGTGTGGTAAAAGGATAGTAACATTGCCCCTTCTCTCTTTTTCGCTCATTTTTTTTATTTTTTTATTTTTTGGTGGGCTTCTTTGGCCTCTTTTTTTGGGCTTCTTTGGCCTCTTTTATTTTTCATAAAGTCCGGAGTCTCATCCCGACTTGTGGGGGAATCATAGTCTCCATCATCCTTTCCTCACTAGGGCAATGCTCTAATAATGATGATCATCACACTTTTATTTACTTACAACTCAATATTACAACTCGATATCTAGAACAAAGATATGACTCTATATGAATGCCTCTGGCGGTGTACTGGGATGTGCAATGATCTAGCGTAGCAATGACATCAAAAAATGGACAAGCCATGAAACCATCATGCTAGCTATCTTACGATCATGCAAAGCAATATGACAATAAATGCTCAAGTCATGTATATGATGATGATGGAAGTTGCAGGGCAATATATCTCGGAATGGCTATGGAAATGCCATGATAGGTAGGTATGGTGGCTGTTTTGAGGAAGATATAAGGAGGTTTATGTGTGACAGAGCGTATCATATCACGGGGTTTGGATGCACCGGCGAAGTTTGCACCAACTATCTAGGTGAGAAAGGGCAATGCGCGGTACCAAAGAGGCTAGCAATGATGGAAGGGTGAGAGTGCGTATAATCCATGGACTCAACATTAGTCATAAAGAAGTCACATACTTATTGCAAAAATCTATTAGTTATCGAAACAAAGTACTATGCGCATGCTCCTAGGGGGATAGATTGGTAGGAAAAGACCATCGCTCGTCCCCGACCGCCACTCACAAACAAGACAATCAATAAATAAAATATGCTCCGACTTCATCACATAATGGTTCACCATACGTGCATGCTACGGGAATCACAAACCTCAACACAAGTATTTCTACTAATCCAAAACTACCCACTAGCATGAATCTAATATCACCATATTTATATCACGAAACTATTGCAAGGAATCAAACATATCATATTCAGTGATCTACAAGTTTTATGTAGGATTTTATGACTAACCATGTGAATGACCAATTCCTGTCATCTCTCTAAATAGATATAAGTGAAGCAAGAGAGTTTAATTATTTCTACAAAAGGTATGCCCACTCTCAAACAAATATAAGTGAAGCAAAAGAGCATTCTGCAAATGGCGATTGTCAAAGTGAAGAGAAACAGGCAATCCAAACTTCAAATGATATAAGTGAAGCACATGAAGCATTATATAAAGCCATACTCAAAAGATATAAGTGAAGTGCAAAGAGCATTCTATAAATTAACCAAGGAACATCTCATACCAGCATGCTGCATAAAAGAAAATGAAAACTAAATGCAAAAGACGCTCCAAGATTTGCACATATCACATGAATGAAACGAATCCGAAAACATACCGATATTTGTTGAAGAAAGAGGGGATGCCTTCCGGGGCATCCCCAAGCTTAGACGCTTGAGTCTCCTTGAATATTTACTTGGGGTTCCTCGGGCATCCCCAAGCTTGAGCTCTTGCCTCTCTTCCTTCTTCTCACATCGAGACCTTCTCGATCATCGAACACTTCATCCACACGAAACTTCAACAGAAAACTCGGTAAGATCCGTTAGTATAATAAAGCAAATTACTATTCTATGTACTGTTGCAAACCAATTCATATTTTGTTTTTGCATTGTGTCTACTCTAATATAGCTTTTCCATGGCTTAATCCACTGATATAAGTTTATAGTTTCATCAAAACAAGCAAACTATGCATCAAAAACAGAATCTGTCTAAAACAGAATAGTCTGTAATAATCTGAACATTCACCATACTTCTGATACTTTCTGCCAAAATTGGGAAACATAAACAATTTGTATAGAAAGACAGTGCAAAAATAATCAGAACCTGTTAGAGTACGTAATGGGCCTAATGGGCCCGTTAGTCTTAGGGTTAATTAGAGATAAGGGTCGCTTGCTTAGGGGTCAAGTAAGCCTTGCTTGGAAGTCAAGTAAACCTCTCTATATAAAGAGAGGAGATGTATCAATCTAATCTAATCAAGCAAGAATTAAGAAGGAAATCCCTTCCCTCTTGCCCGGCCGTGGGCAAAAAAGCCCCTGGCCGGCACTCTCGCGCCCTCCTTCTAGCAGCGCCATAACAATTTGGTATCAGCTAGCTTTGGTTCGATCAAGTCTTCACCGCTGCCAAACCCGTCTCTTCCGCTGCCGGTCACCTCGTCGCCTCCGGCGAACACCGCGACCGTCGCCCCGCTCCTGCCCGCGCCAGGATCCTCCGTCACGCCCGCCCCCGCCGTCCTCACCTCGGAGGAGGTGCTCGGGGTGCTGCATGACCTAACCCATGCGGTCCAGGAGATCTACCTGTTATTGGCCAGGTCCTACGGGCCGCACCCGGCTGCGCCACCCATCAGGTCGCCCGCACCGCTGTGGCTGCCGTGGCAGCCGCTGCACCAGGCGGCGTTTGCTGCGCTCGTCGGGCTGCTGCAGCTGCCATCCATCGCCACCACCGCCCAGCCCTGGCTGTAGTGGAAGCTGCCGCCCCTGGCGGCCTCCGCCGCGCCCGGCGCGACACCGCAGCAGCCACCGCCGGTCAGCTCCGCCGCCCAGTATGGGATGCCTTACGATAGGACTGCGACGACATCGTTCCCATCAGCGCCGCCGCCATCCCAGGGCGTCCTCATCCAGCAGATCAAGTCCCCGCCGTTGCCGTCACCGCTTCCGTCTTGGATCGCTACCCACCACGTGTCGGCGGCGGTGAGGCTGCAGGCTGCTGCGCGCGGCCTCCTTCTTGCCCACGGCCGGGCAAGAGGGAAGGTATTTCCTTCTTAAATCTTGCTTCATTATATTAGATTGATACATCTCCTCTCTTTATATAGAGAGGTTTACTTGACTTCCAAGCAAGTCTTACTTGACCCCTAAGCAAGCGACCCTTATCTCTAATTAACCCTAAGAATAACGGGCCCATTAGGCCCATTACGTACTCTAACAAAACCATTTGACGTTCCAGTAAAAAATTAAAACTCGCGCACTACAGCCAAAGTTTCTGTCCTGCACCGTACAAACGATCAAGCATTGTAAACATCCTAAAGGCAAACCTTAGCACATTATTTTTATAATACAATGGAATTGTACAAGGGGATAATTATTTTTATTGAAAATTTTCTGTAATTAAGATTCACAAAGTTCCCATGGGCATGAACAAAGTTCAAGGATGTCCCACAATGCTTGTCTCTCTCACTTTCACTTTTCTTTTTGAAAAATTTTTGGGTTCCCCTCTTTATTTTTGTTGTTTTTAAACTATATGAAAGCACTCAACAGAAATAAATGACTCTCTAAAACTTCCGGGTTGTCTCCCTGGCAGTGCTTTCTTTAAAGCCATTAAGCTAGGCATATAGTGCTCAAGTAGTGAATCCACCCGGATCCCAAGGTATATCAAAGCCAATTTGAATCAACAATGATTTGTAATTTAGTAGTGAGCACAAAGCAACATATATCAAGAAATGACGAAGTCTAACTCTCGTCCTATGCATCGGCATGTCATAAAAGAACAATTCATGCATAGAAAGTAAAGGCCAATGCATAGTATAAACAGTTTCTTGCAATTTTATCGTATTGGAAACATAGAGAGGTGGAGTTATAGTTCCTCTCTCATAATAATTGCAAGTAGTAGCAGCAAGCACATGCATATTATACTCATCAAAATCATCATGTGCAAAGGTAAAAGGCAACCCATCAATATAATCCTTAATAAAAGAAAACTTCTCCAATATAGTGTAGTTGGGAGAATTCAAAAAGATAAGAGGACTATCATGCGTGGGTGCAATAGCAACAATTTCATGTTTAACATAAGGAACTATAGCCAGTTCATCTCCATAAGCATAATTCATATTGGCATCTTGGCCACAAGCATAGCAAGCATCATCAAAAAGGGATATTTCAAGAGAATCAACGGGATCATAACAATCATCATAGCAATCATCCTTCGTAAGCACGAAGGGAAATTAAACAATGTATGAGTTGAAGAGTTACTGTCATTAGAAGGTGGGCACGGGTAGCTAATCCGCTCTTCCTCCTTTTGTTCTTCGCTCTCCTCATCATCTTTTTCATCCAATGAGCTCACAGTTTCATCAACTTCTTCTTCCATAGATTCCTGCAAAATATTAGTCTCTTCTTGGACAGCGGAGACTTTCTCAATAAATGCATTAATATTGGAATTGTATTCATAATTCTCATAGCAATATTTAAGGATAGCTAAATTTTCAGGTCTATAAGCAGCATCATCAAAATCTTCAAACTCTTTAAACATAGATTCAATTTCATAAGCACCCATAAAAGCAACAAATTCTTCTATTTGTTCCACATCATAGTAATCATATATACCATTAGCATAAGGAGCTAAGGTTTTATTATCATTAAATTTGCATGAAAAGGGAAGGTGTGGAGCCTTCATCCTAGAGCAACAAGTATAATCATAACTCAAGCATAGTTGTCTAGCATACCACTTCAACATTTCAATTTTATCCCATAATAGTTTCCCTATTTGTGTCAAGCGATAATCCCTAAAGTATTCACGTTGATCCAACGTTACTCCCATTACCAGATTGAATGGGGTTTTCTCAGGATTATCAAAGTAGTACATAATATTTTTCACATATTGAGCATCGAGGGATTTAGGAGGTTCCCCATCTCCATGAGCAGAAAGTACACCTAATTTTTTTGGTATTTCGTGTTCCATATCCATAAGTAAAGATAGGGAACAACTAAGAACAGCAAATAAAAATTACTTAGTGATAAAGCAAACAAGCACACACGAGAATATTCACCCCACGCTATAACTCCCCAAGAACGGCTCCGTAAAAGGTCTTGATAACCCACAAGTATAGGGGATCAATTGTAGCCTCTTTCGATAAGTAAGAGTGTCGAACCCAACGAGGAGCTAAAGGTAGAGCAAATATTCCCTCAAGTTCTATCGACCACCGATACAACTTTACGCATGCTTGACGTTCGCTTTACCTAGAACAAGTATGAAACTAGAAGTACTTTGTAGGTGTTGTTGGATAGGTTTGCAAGAAAGTAAAGAGCGAGTAAATAAAATCTAGGGGCTATTTAGCTAAAGACTCAACTAAATTAGTTTTACTAAAGAGCTTGTTGTCACGAGAAAGTTATTTGTCCCTAGGCAATTGATAACTAGACCGGTAATCATTATTGCAATTTTATTTGAGGGAGAGGCATAAGCTAACATACTTTCTCTACTTGGATCATATGCACTTATGATTGGAACTCTAGCAAGCATCCACAACTACTAAAGATTCATTTAAAACAAAACAGAGGCTGGGCAACTCGCTCCCAGGGAGCTCCCCTGATGGCATCCTTCGCTGGCCGTTGGATGCTGGTCAAGATCGAAGATTTCAAGACCTTCATTCGCAAGGAACACGAAGATTTGAATACCTTCAATACACCTACTATAAGTTAAACCTGAAGACTGATCAAAGAGTCCAGCTGCACCAAAGCTTCACCTAAAGAAGAAAGGCAAGAATTGAAGAATGTTCAACCGCTTAGAGAAGCTATCAAATTGCCATCGCCAAGATCCAAGGACTGTTTAAAAGTCTTGAGCAAGCTAGAAGGAGTACCAACAACCAAAGCATCTCCAATCAAGACCCGAAGGCATCTTTCACCAAGTCCAGAATCAACTGTGATTCAACAAGTGTCTGAGAAGAACTGTGTCGAAGACGAAGCTAACCTACACCCATTCTCTTTAGTCAGTCTGAATCTCGAGGACGAGATTCCTTTTAAGGGGGGTAGATTTGTAACATCCCGATTCTCTGAATGTTTAAGAATTTTTCCAAAAATCAGGACGAGAAAATTTCATTTGTTTTATTTGTTTAACAAAGCTTAAATTGAACTCTTATAAATTTGGAGGATTTAATTTGCACTAATGCGAACCTAAACTAAATTCGAGTTTTATTGTTCTCTTTTGACCGTATAATTTTCTCTTGTCTTTGGCATATTAAATTATGTGCCATTGTATTTTTGAACTTCATTTGATTTTTGTTTGATGTTCTATTCTTTTTAGATTTTTCCTTTTAGGAAAATCTAATTCATTCCTCTCTCAAACTCTATGAAAATTCCCTTGCTCATCTCTTCCGTAGGTGCAGCCATATTTTTTATTTGCCACCTCTCTTCTCTATTTTTTTTCATCCAAATGGGCTAAGTCCATTTTTCTTCTTTTCTCTTCCAACTTGGGCTGAATGAACTGGCCCATCTCTCCTATAGCTAGCGAACCCCTGCGCTCCTTCCTTCCTCTGTACATTCACAAAACTCCAATAGGAGAGAAACAGCCACCCAAGATTGAATGATGCCCTCCTTAACTCCCTTAATTTCTTACTGTTTCCAAAGCCGAAGATACATACTACCTCTCTCTCAGTTTACAGGACGTGCGCGTATTTTTAGATCGTCAATTTGATCAACCTAATATAAGTCATATATTACAAAAAATATACCAACATAAACTTCGGAGTTTCTATTTTCAAAAGATATAATTTTTGTGTTATATAGTTTATATTAGGATGGTAAAATTAATAACCTAGGTATACGCGCAAGACTTGTAAACTAAAACAGAGGTAGTAGATGCGTCTGGTGCTTTTCTCTTCCACCCTGATCGCTCCATCTCCTTCTCCACTCACACTTTCACGCAGACACCTACAGAGAAGACTAAACGTACAACCACCTACAGCCATGAAGGAATCCCTTCTCTAATTCCCTTTTACTCTCAAATCGTTTGCAAATTCGCCAGTACATATACTTGCGCCTCACCTCCTCTTACAATCCCCTACCACCTCCTGCCATCTTCCTTCTCTGTTCTTCCCAAATTCACCCAGGAAGTGCCGCTGCTCCATGGACGCGAGTGCTCGTTCCCGGCAACTCAGAGCACCTCCATCCATTCCCTTGCACCAGGAACTTCCCCTCCTCGCCATGGATCCATTCGGAGAAGAAAGACCGGGATCCGTCGACCTCACACGAAGAATTCCGCATGTCCGTGTACACTGTTCGTCGAGTTCATCACATCGTTGCGTCAAACTCAGTGAGCCCCTATCCAATTCCTCTTGCACACCTTCTGAACATCACTTGTAGTATCTCGTAGACATTCTTATTCAATATATCTCTGTCGTTGCTCGCACCGATGCATGAACGGACCCCATCGACATGTCCACGTACTTTTTAGTTCCTCGGATTATGTTGTGTTCAACATATGATTTGTTTCCCATACCCATGATAATCCCATGTGGAGTTCGATCGCTAGTTTTATCAATAAGATTTTAGTATACATTTTGTAATAGTTATTTTTCTGCCAAGATTGAAGTGAGTTTGTTCATCGGTTAAATTTTGTGTAAATATTTATGCTTGTGATATGCCTAGGAGTGCACGATATTTTCCCCATAATTTTTGTGTGTCTTATGACTCGCTTGATTTATTTATTTTACCTACTAAAGTTATATATTTTCTTTCATGTGGTATGTAGTCGTATGATATAACTATGTGCAAGTTTATGCGAATTATTATCATGGGTAGTAGTTGTTCGATGAACTTTTGTGTTGGTTTGATATATTTTTTAGGCTCATGACATGCCCAGGAGTCGTTCCTAATTATTTTATAATTTTAGGAGTTAGATGTGACCGACTAGATTTATTGTATGTATTTATTTTATTTACTCATTATAGTCTTCTACGTTGTCTTGTCCTGTTTTTTTTTTGTACATCATGTAGTCCTCTTTTGTGCATGCGTACAATTTTGTAAAGGTTCTCAATGCTTATAATTTAATTTGATTATTCTAGGCTTTGCTGTGTTTATCGATTGATGAAATACTTCATGCCTTATTTTTATTTTTATTTAGCATGGCGATGTTTTAGATATGTTTTCAATATTCATTTACATCCCTGTAGCATGTGTGTTTTATATATTTCAAAACATGCCATGTTAGGACTTGTTCAGTGTCTAACGCATGTTCTGATTGAATATGTTATATGATTGCTACTTTATATTGTATGACCAATCATATGGTTTATATTGCTTGGAGAGGTACATGTTAGTAGTTTATGATCTCATATATTTTAATTAAGTAGCATTCCTTCTTGCTTTAATATCGTGTCATGATATTGTGATTGTACAACTAGATGGCATAGAGAGAGTGTGTGTGTATGTATTCATGTATTAGATCATGCCTAGTTGACCACTATGCATTTGCAAGTGTAGATTGTACAACACAGAATGCATGCCATCTTGTTACTCATTCTAGTATAGTATATTGCTTGATATTGTCGATGGCATGATTTATTTTAATTTGCCTACATGCTTAGTATGATGCGTCCATGTGTTTGCATGTTATAAACAGCAATTGTTGTTTGCTACTTTCATGCTTCCATGTTCATGCATGTCAACTAGTCTCATGGAGTTGTGTCCTATTTACATGCTTTCTATTTATGTTAGTCGATATAAACTAAGTTGGGTGTTGCATTGTATTGTATTGGTATCTCGTGTGATGACCATCTATGTTTACACATCACATTAGTTTATCTTGTTATTGCATTGTTGTATGCCTAGTGTTTGATATATTTTGTTTACCTTTCTATTGCATTATGATGTGCCTAGACATATTTCATGCAAGTAGTCTTTCATGTCTTATGATGTTGTGTGTGTTATATTTGCTTAGTTTAGTTCTTCCTTATAGATGTTTAACTTTATTATCTTGGTCTTATGAGTGTTTTAATACTTGTAGCGATGACTCTTATACTTAGGACGAGTCATATGTCATGACAGTAGAGTTGTGCTTTGATCACACACTCAGTGTGTGTATCATGCTCTATTATTGCAAGCATGTGGCGATAATATTTCTGCCGGTGGTCATTAGTATTAGTAGTCCTTTACTATTAAGAGCATATTCTAGTTTAGTATCTTATCATGATCACTCGTATGTGTGATGCTTGTGTATTCGTTTATACATCTAGTGAATCTATACTCACATGCCTTGTGTGGGATGTGTGTTATTATTAAGTTGTTTAATTAGTTTCTACCCTAATTATTATTGGTTTTCTTCTTTTATAGAAATGCTTGCTAATAGTTGTTATGATTGATGTTTAGTCTTTGATTGTTGTTAACCATTATAAGTATTTGGATTCATCCAAATATTTATTCTTGGTTGAGTGTTACTCTTAATCATATTATGCCTAGGATAGCTATTCATCCATTTGTTCCATGTGTTGTATAGTTTCTTGTTAATTGTTTGACAAACGAATTGGTCTGATGTAGTAGAGTTGATCCTATTTTCTTTTAATAATGTTTTAGGGATAAACCTAGATCATTTGAATTCATTTTGTTGAATGATGTATGATTGCTTAACTAGTATGGTTTGTAATGTGTGTTTATTTGTCTTATGGAACACTTGCTTTTGCATTTTTATATAGTTGTTGTATATGTTTGCCTATTGTTGACCACTATAAGTGTTTAGATTCTATCTAAATATTTATTTGTGGTTAACTCTTACCTTTTCATTCCATGTTGTGATCATTTAGTTAAATGCATAGGTTGCTTCCACTTCATATGTGTGGATGCCATTGTGTTGGTTATATAGTAGTTTCGTATATAGTTAGTCGTGATGTGTAGTGGGTACTTCTTGTGGTCAATAGCATAGCTTGTACTGGGACGTTAGTCTTGTTGGGAAGCCTTGATTATCCATCATCAACCTAAACCATGTCAATTCATTGAGTCCTCTACTTATCTTCCAATCATTCTATCTCTTTTTGGAATCTCCATCTGATCAATATCTTTCTATCCATCCACTCTTAAATTTTTTTGGATGTTATTTGAATTTGATATTGCTTTGGTATTTATTATTTGTCTTTTGCTATCGTTACAACGAGTAGGGAGTGACGATGTTGTACAAGGACAGAACAAATTACTGAAGAAGGACTCGACAACGAAGGCATGCCTCCTTCTTTGATCATACTTATCCTATGGTTTACAAAATTGCATTGAGTTTTATTGTTACTATATGCATGCTATTTTAATTCTAAGTAGCTAGCGTGTCGATTGACACATTACCTTGATCCACTTGTCGCCTATTTACTTGACACCTGAGTAGAAGTATAAGGTTCCCATAGAGTAGAAATGCTTAGCCATGCTTATCACCCTATAGGTGCCTTGTTGAATGACCTCTAAGTCATTGACAGTTGAAACTTAACGCTGAGCTAGGCCTGTTGGCCCTTGATGACCTTACCTATCCTCTTCTACTCTAGGTGAAACTTACCATCTGAATACTGGCGCGGGCGACAGCTGAATCAAGGATTGAAGGAGCGATTGGTTGCCCTTCACGAGTTGAAGGGGGCAATCAGTCGTCCGTGATGCATGAGGCCTAATAAGTCTTTAATTTGAAGATTGTGATAACAGTACAGCCACATGCTATATGGGCACTGGCTTGGTTAATTAGTTAGTTCACTCTTATTGTCGTCATCACCGTATCGCAGATGGGATAGCTGCCTTGCGAGGAGTATCCTCGGCACAAAAGGGGGGCCCGGACTGTGAACTTCGGTTACTTCCGTGTTGAAACCTAGTGGGCTTGGCACAGTAAGTGTGGTCTAATGAAAGACCTCGTCACAATCTCCCTGCCGGTATAACAAATGGTGTACTACGCCAACAACCACTGGTGGCAACTATTCGAATAGCCGTGTCCATGATCATGGACAACACATGAATCTTTCTTGACGTACAAGACCTGTCTTGCTTATTCCCTCTTTGCCCCTATTATTGAAACCTATGAAGGACGTGAGTTGATCGAGGATCCTCACTTGATAAAAGTTATTCTAGAGACAAAACATGTTTTCATCTAAAAGTGTTATATCCAACTGCTATGTTATTTCAAACAAAATTAGCTTTTATGCAAATGAGCCATACAACCTTCCGTTGAAGCCACATGTAGCTATTAGGTCCTTCCCTGTGGGAGGCATGTTGAGTAAGTAATGTACTCATGGCAATAATTTTGTTGACAACAGAGTTCGATGAAGACGAAGGTGATGACTACCACTACTATGGCAGTCTGTAGGAGTCAGGTCACGTGGACTACATCGACTGCCTGTGGCTGAGATGGAGCCACTACGCATTTTACTTTCCGCTGTTTTCTGATTGTAAATGTCATGAGACATTTCACTAGGTATGTCTTGTGAAAAATATACTACTTGTAATGCTTTTACATCTTTTGCAATGATACCATTTCACTGTGTTGTCAACAATGATCCTGGGGTTGACAATTAAACACAGGAGGATCTGGAAGATAATTTCAGGTTCTCACATTAAGAATTGCACAAAAAAACAAATGCAATACACTTAGACATATAAATGCAGTGCTCCAATCATAAGCTAAATAAAAATTAATGCATTGTACAAAAAACTTGAATAAAACAACAATGCAGTTCACACATACATATAGTATACATATAAATGCAGTGGTGCATACACTAACTTCACGTTTGTTCCCAACAAAATGCCGCACTAGATACAACAAGGCAACGCCAATTTGTACAACATCAAGTAAGCAGCATACACAAAATAAACAAAGTATTCACATACCAGAAGGAGGGGCCACACTTATGGGAGAAGATTCAATTAGCGAATTCACTTGATGTCCTCCCTCACCACCATGATCCTTACCACCAGGATAACGAGAGCCAATTGGTGTACCATTATGACCACTGCACTCACCTACTGGATTAAAAAAACAGAAACAGAAATTACAAAACATCACATGACAAATAATGCAAAGGAACGCTGACAACTAACACAGCATAAACAAATATGAAGGACGAATTAGGAAACTAGATAAACATCAAACAAAATAAACAAAAGCCAAAAATAAGCAGTCCACATACCCTGAACTCCTCCTAACACTCTGCTCGCCGAAGACATGGCGTTTGCCTTCATCACAAGGACGAAGTGACAGATATAAGAAACAAAATCGGCAAAATATGACGAAACCCTAGATGCACCTTGCTCTGCCTACAGAGCACACACGAGTATCGACTTCAAATCGAGATAAAATCGCATGCTTACGGAAAAAAATACATAAGCAAAAAACGCAACAACAACTACAGGAATCACAAAACTAGACGAGGGGACGATCAAGACCGAGGCCAAGGGGAACGTACCACAAAAAAGGGGATGAACAGCAGTGGTGGGGGTGGCGACGAGAATGGACGGGAAAGGGCTGAGGGAGCGGAGCGGGAAGGGCTGGCGGAGCGGACGGCGACGCGAAATGCAGGAATAAGGACCTCTTGGGGGCGGCGGTTCAGCGGGCGACGACAGTTGCTGCGGGCGACGGCGGTTTTGCTCGGGGGAGAGATGCTTCGGGAGACACTGCAAGAGAGGAGAGAGGTTTCATATCGGTCTCTCTCCTTGTGAGCGGAGCGATGGGTTCGCCTGGGAGGGCCACGTACGAGGCCCGCATGGGAAAGGGTTACATAAAATGGGCCAACCCAAAACGGCCCGGCTAAATAAGACGGACTACATCGAAATGCACATGATGCAGTTCTCTATGAAGAACAATGAAGTTCAGACAGTAAAACAAAATAAAATACATGCAGTTCGTACAAAAAGTTAAATTCAAAAACAACGCTCGTGTTAGGATAATGCATCCGGAAAAAAGTCTACCTTTAAATAAGTTCCTCAAAAGTGGGGGCCCCCAACCCCCCCCCCCCCCCCCCCAGGGACTGCAGCAAGTACACGCAAAGATGTATGCAAGACGCAGCTCTAAAAAAATGCAGTGCATTTGGTTAGATGAAGCAGAACGGTATAATAAGCAATTCAATTTCGGATTACCTACATGGATAAATACATGGTCTAGTCCATAGCAAAATACTCGTAAAATTGCGGAATACATTGCACTTTTTTCCAGGGGCTGCAGCAAGGGCACGCAAAAAATGGTGCAGTACGCACCTATAGAAAAAATGCAGTGCTTTTTGACAAACGATGCAGTGCGGTATGATAACCAATGCAGTTCCGTGAACACGTACGATACATATAAACGTGACAAATGCCTGTTCGCACAGAAAGTGGTGGTTAAAAAAAATACTGATCAAAAATAAAATAAAACCACGTTAAAAAATCATGTTCGCATACAACAACCCATTCCGAGCGGTTCCATCACCACAAACCCACGATCTGCACAACCGCATCGTCAGCGAGATCATGCAGTTCATCTGATGCGGAAATCCCACCCCCTTCCCCCTTAAATTCAGACCCCTGCCATAGGCCTTCTCGTCCACAACAACACAAGTATCCATTGCGCTGCCACAAAATCGCTCCATCACATCGATCTCCACAGAAAACACCAAGCCCTACTACCGGCGATGGTCTTCTCCGACGAGTATAGGGACATGGAGGCCCACGACAACACCAAGTTGCACGTCATCCACACCAACGACAAGAAGCAGATGGTGATCCCCTCCTTGCAGTACGAGCGCCACCTCAGGCTCCAGCGCCACAAGATCTTCGGCATTGATCTCGAGTACAACAACAAGCCCGAACGACGCAAAAACCAGCCCTCGTCCAACTCTCCATCGGCAAGACTCAGCCAGTGTTGCTCTTCCAACTGAGCGCCGCTGAAAGGTGCACCGTCTTTGACAACTTCCTCGCTGACCCCAGGTATAACCTTGTTGGCTTATCCATCGATGGCGACAAAACCAGGCTAGAGCGCGTCAATCTGGAGGTCGCCAACTTCGTCGACATCCAGAAGGAGTGGAGGGTGCCCGAGGCTACCAAGTAGTTCGACTCCCTTGGAGACGTCTCCGGCATGCTCATCAATGACTACTACACCAATATGAATAAGATCGCCGACGATGAACACATGCGTTGGGCCACCCTGCCTCTGTCCATGAGGCACATCGAGTACGCGGTAAAGGACACCTAGGCAGCGTACGCATCACCCTCACCCAGGACGGGCTTCGCCATGCAAAGCTAGAGAAGGAGGAGACCCCCAAGAAGCACGCCAGGAGCAGCTTGGGATGGGGAGACGCTACCTGTTGAAGAAGCAGACGGTGCCGGCCAAGAGCCAACAATGCTAGCGCCGTTTTAGATTTATCATCAAATTTGATTTCTGTTGTTTTCTTATGTATTGTTAGTTTGCTTGTGATCATTTCCTTTTGCTGAACTTGGTTTACTTGTCATGCAGAATTTCTTGTAATGATCAACTTTGATCATGTTAGATTGCTTTCTGTTGAACTTAGTTTGCTAGTGACGAACTTTTCATAAATAATGCTTGTGATCATTTGCTTTCTGTTGTTTGCTTATGTATCATTAGATTTGAGCATTGCACAAAACGAATGAAGATGCAATGTGCAAATAGGACGCATGCAGTGCAAAATGTGTACGCATGCAGTACAGGATTCTGTCGAATGCAGTGCACACATACCCAACAAAGCAGCGCACGTCGTACACTATAAAAAAGAATACATAAGAGCAAAAAACACGAAAAGAAAAATGTGACCTATATATGAAAAGTGGAATATGTGAACATGCAGTACAAAAACATGATCAATGCAGTGCAAGCCTCTACATTTGAAAAAATATGCAAGACGAAAAAATACAAAAAAATGGACCACCGAGGTGCAACCAGGCCCCAGCCAGTCTCATAGTAGATCTGCGCCCACAGCAGGCCAGTCGTTCTGAGCCATGATACATGGGGCCGGGCACACATGGGCCCACATGTCAAAGAGCATAGAGGGGCCCGTGCCGTGTATAAGAGCCCAAATAAGTAAGAAGAGGAGTTCGATAGGGCTGCCTCGGCGGCGCTTATAAACAGGTCGTGCACGCCCTCCGTGGGTGAGGTGGAACTAGACATTAGGGCGCACACACAGTGCACCAGGAACTAGTCGTGCTGACAGGCCGACTTGGGACGAATACGTCTTCACTTCCCAAACACAGGCCCAACATGCAAAAGAGAGGCTGCTGAAAATTAAAAAAAATCACACATACCACTCCACAAACACAGGCCCAACCACGCGTTCCGCAGTTCATTGTGATACGACAATGAAGTTCGCTATATTCAAGTAAGCAGTCCTGTTGCTTCTCAAATGCATTCGCGTACACTGAATCAGAATCAATTCACCACGTAACACCAACCACAACATTTATTACTTCCGTTGCTCAATTGGTTGCATAAAAACCTATCTGTTCGTGCTCCAGACTGACACAACTCCTTCCCCCGTTCCTCTTTTTCTTCAAATCTTAGATCTAGGGTTCCTCCCATCCGCAGCTATTCTATGAAATTCCACAGAACCCACCATGGACCGTAAGTGCAGGTGTTTGGCAAGGATGGCACCTGTAGCGGACACATGCGTGTACACAGAGGGTCTAGAGCTCACCAACACCAAGTAGCGCAGCATGCTCGGGTGCCTGATGATACCTAACAGGGGGTTTCGGGCACCATTTCTTCATCGCCTCACACCCGCAGACCTGCAGGAAAGTTGAGTATGTTTTTTCCTCACAATTTTCGACATAATATAGGCCGCAAATCCACATCTGAATGTATATTTCCATCAATATGTTTAGTAGTGTCAACAAATACAAACATAATTTGTATTGTTGTTCAGATTTGTTAGCTATTAAGGCTAGATAGTTCCACCTATTTCTCTTCAGTACCACACCAGGTATCGACACTAGTTAGATCAGAACCCCAACACACGAACAAAAAAGAGGGTCAATAGATCAGTGTTGCAGTTCTCTTAACATCCTAGCGAAGTACACTGTAAATGACCTTATAGTACAAACATGTTACAGTATAATATATATCCTAGTAAAACTAGAGGTCAATTCCGTATATAAGTTTGTTCATAGATTGCAACTACTTTATAAAATAGTATTCATATATATGTACATATTTAAGTCAACATAAACAGATCATCCTAAGTATAAAGAAAAACATTTGCTGTTTAATTATAAACATTATTTTTCCATCCATTCCGAAATGCAGAAACTACCATCCACAATAAAATTTCCTGCTCCGAGTTCAGGGAAGGTTACTTTGGAGACACAACACAAGAATGGGTATGCAGACATGCAAGCTGACTACCACATCGACTCTGAAGACTGCATCAACATAACTACTGTTGGAAAGATTTTGTCTCCCGTAATGGCTTGGAGGTCGGAGAAGTGGCCATGGTGTTTTTGTACAAAGAAGAAGACTCCACAAGTTTACAATATTTGCAATCGTAGGCTGTCTAATATGAAGCAAGCCATCAGTGGCATATTTCTAATGCTTTGCTTATGTTGTATGCTTTTAAAATTATGTCCATCAAACACTTTGAACGATGCCTACTTAAAGTATGCAACCTCATCTGCATCATTTTATCACCCTTTTTAGACAAGTTGCTGCTGGCAGTAATGTAGTTATCTCAAACACATAGTGTGGTTCTAAATATAAAAAGAGCAGTCCTCTGAACAGTAAAAATGCAATGCGAATGGTCGAAACTTTGCAGTTAACATATGATGTTCAAAAGAATTCTCATAGTATGCAGTTCAAAAAAATTGTCATAATAACTATTCAGCTAACACAAGCACATAATGGACCATCTATTCTAATAGCATAATAGAAGATTAACCATACTGCTAATGTAGTACGAAAGTGCATATTATGCAGTCTTCTAAAACACATTATGTAGTTTAAGAAAAGATAAATCTCATGAGCTACCATGACCACTGTAATGCATCTACAACGAAGTACACTACTAATAAAAATGCAGTGCACTATAACGTATGCCAGAACTACAACAATAAAATTATAGCAGTAGAAATCCAGACATGTGGTAGACTAACAGAGGTGCCAATTCACTCACACTACCATAACTCGCCTAAAAATTGTCCAACCACTAAACTATCGAAAAGTACCCCGCAAAAAATTGCATGGAACACACGACATCTGCACGAACAACATCAGCCTTTATTTAAAAATTGCAGTTCAAAAAATGAGGATTATACCTGCAATACAATGAATTCAAACCAATAGTGATAGTAATTACAAGATTCAAAAACGCATAGACGCACAATATCCAAAAAAATCAACAAAAACAGAGGAGCCGACGAAGCTCACCCGCGCACACAATCAAATTCATAGGAATTGAATACTAACTCCTAAAAATTAACAAATTGTAGAGTAAACGGACCGATTAAAATGAACGCAGTCAAAGAACTCCTACTAACAAACAACATCTGAGCACAAAAAAGCCGCATCTAACGCGAACGCGAACGAACAGAGAAAGCTCTTCCGCCAAATCGCTCGATTTGCAAATATTCTAGTCGCTTCTCCCATAAATTACAAAGAATAAAGGTCAAATGAGATCCAGAAACAAATTAAATCCTCCCGCAACACCCGATTCCACACAGAAAATGCGGGAAGACCGCCAGAAAATGAAGCAGATCTCCCGTGAAGCATTGTAGTGCCCAACATAAAGACAGCGCAGTTCGCTTCTGTTGAGCATGCCGTTCGGAAGTGTTATCAGAAAAGTTATTCTGCTAATATTAGCAGAATAGGCCTATACACACACACACACACACACACAGAGAGAGAGAGAGAGACATAAACACTATTCTGATCACGGGATCAGAATAATATTCTGATCACAACCTGAACTGCCTGAGTAACACGCTTTAACTTCCCTCTATACGAACCCGACCTTCGGGCTATCTTCGCAACCGTGGCTTCCCCCGCGAATTATTTCGGTCGGTCATGTTTTTTGGGATGTGAGTGTAATCCAAATACCCATACTTGCATCTAAATGCTCGTGATTCGTAATTTTGCATTTTGGCGGATTCGCTCTCGGGGCGGATGAACTTGTGTCTGTTTACAAGTTTAACACATGCACTGGATGTTCTCGAACCTCTAACATGATGGGAATTTGGTGTAGGTACGAGTTTCGTGGACAATTTGTCGTTAATTTCAACGGATTTGATTTCAGTTTTAGTGTTCTTCGTCCGCAGGAGTGGTTTCTGTGGCTTCTGTGGATTTCTTGTTTTTCTGTGAAGATAGAGGGCGGATTTGCTTGCAGTAGTTAGATTGGATCCTTCATATGTTGTTAATTTGGTCGGGCAGGTGCATACACCCTGTAATCGGGCGATTGGATCTCATTTCCGCCCGCGTTGGTTCGGTTCTTCGATAAGACAGCTTGGTGGGTTTATCGTTTTGATGTTAGGGCGTAGTAGGATATCGCTCGAGGCCGCGGACTGAAAAGGCGTAGTTACTCAAGTGATTAAATCTGAAAAAAAATCGATAGCGTCTATTTTTTCAATGATTCTACTGTATGTCTTACAAGTTGGACGTCTGCACCTTTTGTGCTAGAACTTCCGTCGTTTTTATGCATGTTTTTTAGGTGATGTTGCAATACGATCCGTTCGGCTGGTGTTGTTATAAAAAATTTGTGTACGTTATTTTGTTTTTCAGACTACTCATATATGTAAATGTGGAGCTGGTCCATAGACACCCGGAGCCTCTTTTTTATATTTATTCTGTCTTCGGGATTAGTTTTTTGGATCTTCCACGTTATGTGGTAGAAGTTGGACTTCTATGGTGCCAGTGATTGAACTTCCGGGTTTCCACATTGCAAGGCAGTGCAGCATCGCGCTCTATATTTTTTTGTTTTTTTTGTAATTTTCAATTTTTGAATTTGGTTTTGAGTTTGTTCCGTGGGCAACTATGGGATTATTTCCAATTATGCATTCGTACCTTTTTATTATTTTTTGTAACGTGTTTGCATACTTCGAACAGTGGTAGAACTTTAGTATGTGTTTAACCTGAGCTTACAAGATTTTTGCTTCTGTGTAATTTGTTTTTTTACATGTTCATTTGATGTTTTTTCGAACCCCCGAACTTCTGTGTTTTTACAACTTGAACTTCATCAGTAATTGTTGATAAATTTTTTTGGATTTAATTTTTTTACTTATTGATAACCGCATTGCGTCTGGTCAAAACCTAGAGCGCAGCAATGTGGTAGCGCGAGGCCGAGAAGGGGGGGAGGGGAGAGGGACCCCCCTCCCCTCCCCCTGCGAGGCCGAGACAGGAAGGAGCCGGAGTAGGCGACGACGCGCCGTGCCGCGTCATCGCATGTGGAGGTGAGTCTGTCACATCCGTGACCCCACTATCTATCTTAGGGGTGTGGCTCTGGGGTGCGTGCAGTGGGGTGGAAACAAAATAACCGCATTGCGTCCTGTCAAAACCTAGCGTGCAGCAATGCGGTAGCGCGAGCCCGAGCAGGGGGGAGGGGGGTCGGTACCCCCCCTCCCCCTACGAGGCCGAGACAGGAACGAGCCGGAGTAGGCGACGACGCGGCAGCAATGCGGTAGCGCGAGGCCGAGCAGAGGGGAGGGGGGTCGGGACCATCTCCCCTCTGAAGGAAATATGCCCTAGAGGCAATAATAAGGTTATTATTTATTTCCTTATATCATGATAAATGTTTATTATTCATGCTAGAATTGTATTAACCGGAAACGTAATACATGTGTGAATACATAGACAAACAGAGTGTCACTAGTATGCCTCTACTTGACTAGCATGTTGATCAAAGATGGTTAAGTTACCTAGCCATTGACATGGGTTGTCATTTGATTAACGGGATCACATCATTAGGAGAATGATGTGATTGACATGACCCATTCCGTTAGCTTAGCACCCGATCGTTTAGTATGTTGCTATTGCTTTCTTCATGACTTATACATGTTCCTATGACTATGAGATTATGCAACTCCCGTTTACCGGAGGAACACTTTGTGTGCTACCAAACATCACAAGGTAACTGGGTGATTATAAAGGTGCTCTACAGGTATCTCCAAAGGTACTTGTTGGGTTGGCGTATTTCGAGATTAGGATTTTTCACTCCGATTGTCAGAGAGGTATCTCTGTGCCCTCTCGGTAATGCACATCACTTAAGCCTTGCAAGCATTGCAACTAATGAGTTAGTTGCAGGATGATTTATTACGGAACGAGTAAATAGACTTGCCGGTAATGAGATTGAACTAGGTATTGAGATACCCACGATCGAATCTCGGGCAAGTAACATACCGATGACAAAGGGAACAACGTATGTTGTTATGTGGTCTGACCAATAAAGATCTTCGTAGAATATGTGGGTGCCAATATGAGCATCCAGGTTCCGCTATTGGTTATTGACCGGAGACGTGTCTCGGTCATGTCTACATAGTTCTCGAACCCGTAGGGTCCGCATGCTTAACGTTTCGATGATAGTTATATTATGAGTTTATATGTTTTGATGTATTGAAGGTTGTTCAGAGTCCCAGATGTGATCACGGACATGACTAGGAGTCTCGAAATGGTCGAGACATAAAGATTGATATATTGGACGACTATACTCGGACACCGAAAGTGTTCCGGGTGATTTTGGAAAAAATCGGAGTGCCGGAGGGTTACCGGAACCCCCCGGGAGAAATAATGGGCCTTATGGGCCTTAGTGGAGAGAGAGAGAGGGCTGGCCTAGGGCAGGCCCCGTGCCCCTCCCCCTCTGGTCCGAATTGGACTAGGAGAGGGGCGGCCCTTCCTTCTCCCTCTGCCTCTTCCTTTCCCCCTCCCAGTAGGAGTAGGAAAGTGGGGAGTCCTACTCCTACTAGGAGGAGGACTCCTCCTCCTGGCGCGCCATAGAGGGCCGACCGGCCTCCCCCTTGCTCCTTTATATATGGGGGCAGGGGGGCACCCTAGAGAGACAACAATTGATCATTGATCTCTTAGCCGTGTGCGGTGCCCCCTCCACCATACTCCACCTCGATAATACTGTAGCGGTGCTTAGGAGAAGCCCTGCATCGGTAGAACATCAACATCGTCACCACGCCGTCGTGCTGACGAAACTTTCCCTCAACACTCAGCTGGATCGGAGTTCGAGGGACGTCATCGGGCTGAACGTGTGCTGAACTAGGAGGTGCCGTGCGTTCGGTACTTGATCGGTCGGATCGTGAAGACGTACGACTACATCAACCGCGTTGTGCTAACGCTTCCGCTTGCGGTCTCACGAGTGCGTGACACTCTCCCCTCTCGTTGCTATGCATCACCATGATCTTGCGTGTGCATAGGAAATTTTTAAATTACTACATTCCCCAACAGTGGCATCCGAGCCAGGTTTTATGCGTTGATGTTATATGCACGAGTAGAACACAAGTGAGTTGTGGGCGATATAAGTCATACTGCTTACCAGCATGTCATACTTTGGTTCGGCGGTATTGTTGGATGAAGCGGCCTAGACCGACATTACACGTACGCTTACGCGAGACTGGTACTACCGACGTGCTTTGCACACAGTGGTGGCGGGTGTCGGTTTCTCAACTTTAGTTGAACCGGTGTGGCTACACCCGGTCCTTGCGAAGGTTAAAACAACACCAACTTGACGAACTATCGTTGTGGTTTTGATGCGTAGGTAAGAACGGTTCTTGCTAAGCCCGTAGCAGCCACATAAAACTTGCAACAACAAAGTAGAGGACGTCTAACTTGTTTTTGCAAGGCATGTTGTGATGTGATATGGTCAAGACATGATGCTAAATTTTATTGTATGAGATGATCATGTTTTTTAACGAAGTTATCGGCAATCGGGCGAAAGCCATATGGTTGTTGCTTTATTGTATGCAATGCAATCACCAAGTAATGCTTTACTTTATCACTAATCGGTAGCGATAGTATTAGAATCATAATATTGGACAGACGACAACGATGCTACGATGGAGATCAAGGTGTCGGCGCGGTGACGATGGCGATCATGGAGGTGCTTGAGATGGAGATCACAAGCACAAGATGATGATGGCCATATCATATCGCTTATATTGATTGCATGTGATGTTTATCTTTTATGCATCTTATCTTGCTTTGATTGACGGTAGCATTATAAGATGATCTCTCACTAAATTTCAAGATAGAAATGTTCTCCCTGAGTATGCACCGTTGCCGAAGTTCGTCGTGCCCAGACACCACGTGATGATCGGGTGTGATAAGCTCTACGTCCATCTAGAACGGGTGCAAGCCAGTTTTGCACACGCAGAATACTCGGGTTAAACTTGACGAGCCTAGCATATGCAGATATGGCCTCGGAACACGGAGACCGAAAGGTCGAGCGTGAATCATATAGTACATATGATCAACATAGTGATGTTCACCATTGAAAACTACTCCATTTCACGTGATGATCGGTTATGGTTTAGTTGATTTGGATCACGTGATCACTTAGAGGATTAGAGGGATGTCTTTCTAAGTGGGAGTTCTTAAGTAATATGATTAACTGAACTTAAATTTATCATGAACTTAGTACCTGATAGTATCTTGCTTGTCCATGTTGATTGTAGATAGATGGCCCGTGCTGTTGTTCCGTTGAATTTTAATGCGTTCCTTGAGTAAGCAAAGTTGAAAGATGATGGTAGCAATTACACGTTCTGGGTCCGTAACTTGAGGATTATCCTCATTGCTGCACAGAAGAATTACGTCCTGGAAGCACCGTTGGGTGCCAGGCCTGCTGCAGGAGTAACTCCAGATGTTATGAACGTCTGGCAGAGCAAAGCTGATGACTACTCAATAGTTCAGTGTGCCATGCTTTACGTCTTAGAACCGGGACTTCAACGATGTTTTGAACGTCATGGAGCATATGAGATGTCCCAGGAGTTGAAGTTAATATTTCAAGCAAATGCCCGGATTGAGAGATATGAAGTCTCCAATAAGTTCTATAGCTGCAAGATGGAGTAGAATAGTTCTGCCAGTGAGCATATACTCAAGATGTCTGGGTATAATAATCACTTGATTCAACTGGGAGTTAATCTTCTAGATGATAGCGTCATTGAAAAAATTCTCCAATCACTGCCACCAAGCTACAAGAGCTTCGTGATGAACTATAACATGCAAGGGATGGATAAGACGATTCCCGAGCTCTTCGCAATGCTAAAGGCTGCGGAGGTAGAAATCAAGAAGGAGCATCAAGTGTTGATGGTCAACAAGACCACTAGTTTCAAGAAAAAGGGCAAAGGGAAGAAGAAGGGGAACTTCAAGAAGAACAACAAGCAAGTTGCTGCTCAGGAGAAGAAACCCAAGTCTGGACCTAAGCCTGAAACTAAGTGCTTCTCTACCGCAAGCGCCCGGTCACTTTGGAAGCGGAACTGCCCCAAGTATTTGGCGGATAAGAAGGATGGCAAGGTGAACAAAGGTATATGTGATATACATGTTATTGATGTGTACCTTACTAGAGCTTGCAGTAGCACCGGTATTTGATAATCGGTTACATTGGTAATATTTGAACACGGAAAGCAGGGCTACGGATTAGCGAACATTGGCCAAGGACGAGGTGACGATGCGCGTGGGAAATGGTTCCAAAGTCGATGTGATCGCGGTCGGCACGCTACCTCTACATCTACATTCAGGATTGGTTTTAGACCTAAATAATTGTTATTTGGTGCCAGCGTTGAGCATGAACATTATATCTGGATCATGTTTGATGCGAGACGGTTATTCATTTAAATCAAAGAATAATGGTTGTTCTATTTATATGAGTAATATCTTTATGGTCATGCACCCTTGAAGAGTGGTCTATTTTTGATGAATCTGGATAGTAGTGATACAGATATTCATAATGTTGAAGCTAAAAGATGCAGAGTTGATAATGATAGTGCAACTTATTTGTGGCACTGCCGTTTAGGTCATATCGGTGTAAAGCACATGAAGAAACTCCATACTGATGGACTTTTGGAACCACTTGATTATGAATCTCTTGGTACTTGCGAACCGTGCCTCATGGGCAAGATGACTAAAACGCCGTTCTCCGGTACTATGGAGAGAGAAATAGATTTGTTGGAAATCATACATACAGATGTATGTGGTCCGATGAATGTTGAGGCTTGTGGCGGATATCGTTATTTTCTAACCTTCACAGATGATTTAAGCAGATATGGGTATATCTACTTAATGAAGCATAAGTCTGAAACATTTGAAAAGTTCAAAGAATTTCAGAGTGAAGTTGAAAATCATCGTAACAAGAAAAGAAAGTTTCTACGATCTGATCGTTGAGGAGAATATTTGAGTTACAAGTTTGGTCTACATTTGAAACAATGCGGAATAGTTTCGCAACTCACGCCACCCGAAACACCACAGCGTAATGGTGTGTCCGAACGTCATAATCGTACTTTACTAGATATGGTGCGATCTATGATGTCACTTACTGATTTACCACTATTGTTTTGGGGTTATGCTTTAGAGACGGCCGCATTCACGTTAAATAGGGCACCATCGAAATCCGTTGAGACGACGCCTTATGAATTGTGGTTTGGCAAGAAACCAAAGTTGTCGTTTCTCAAAATTTGGGGCTGCGATGCTTATGTGAAAAACCTTCAACCTGATAAGCTCAAACCCAAATCGGAGAAATGTGTCTTCGTAGGATACCCAAAGGAGACTGTTGGGTGCACCTTCTATCACAGATCCGAAGGCAAGACATTCGTTGCTAAGAATGGATCCTTTCTAGAGAAGGAGTTTCTCTTGAAAGAAGTGAGTGGGAGGAAAGTAGAACTTGATGAGGTAACTGTACCTGCTCCCTTATTGGAAAGTAGTTCATCACAGAAACCGGTTTCTATGACACCTACAACAATTAGTGAGGAAGTTAATGATGATGATCATGGAACTTCAGATCAAGTTATTCTTGACCTAAATAGATCAACCAGAGTAAGATCCGCACTGTGAGTGGTATGGTAATCCTGTTCTGGAAGTCATGCTACTAGATCATGATGAACCTACGAACTATGAAGAAGCGATGGTGAGCCGAGATTCCGCAAAATGGCTTGAGGCCATGAAATCTGAGATGGGATCCATGTATGAGTGGTATGGTAATCCTGTTCTGGAAGTCATGCTACTAGATCATGATGAACCTACGAACTATGAAGAAGCGATGGTGAGCCGAGATTCCGCAAAATGGCTTGAGGCCATGAAATCTGAGATGGGATCCATGTATGAGAACAAAGTGTGGACTTTGGTTGAATTGCCCGATGATCGGCAAGCAATTGAGAATAAATGGATCTTCAAGAAGAAGACTGACGCTGACGGTAATGTTACTGTCTATAAAGCTCGACTTGTTGCAAAAGGTTTTGGACAAGTTCAAGGGATTGACTACGATGAGACCTTCTCACCCGTAGCGATGCTTAAGTCTGTCCGAATCATGTTAGCGATTGCCGCATTTTATGATTATGAAATTTGGCAGATGGATGTCAAAACTGCATTCCTGAATGGAATCCTGGAAGAAGAGTTGTATATGATGCAACCGGAAGGTTTTGTCGATCCAAAGGGAGCTAACAAAGTGTGCAAGCTCCAGCGATCCATTTATGGACTGGTGCAAGCCTCTCGGAGTTGGAATAAACGCTTTGATAGTGTGATCAAAGCATTTGGTTTTGTACATACTTTTGGAGAAGCCTGTATTTACAAGAAAGTGAGTGGGAGCTCTGTAGCATTTCTAATATTATATGTGGATGACATATTGTTGATTGGAAATGATATAGAATTTCTGGATAGCATAAAGGGATACTTGAATAAGAGTTTTTCAATGAAAGACCTCGGTGAAGCTGCTTACATATTGGGCATTAAGATCTATAGAGATAGATCAAGACACTGAATTGGACTTTCACAAAGCACACACCTTGACAAAGTTTTGAAGAAGTTCAAAATGGATCAAGCAAAGAAAGGGTTCTTGCTTGTGTTACAAGGTGTGAAGTTGAGTAAGACTCAATGCCCGACCACTGCAGAAGATAGAGAAAATGAAAGATGTTCCCTATGCTTCAGCCATAGGCTCCATCATGTATGCAATGCTGTGTACCAGACCTGATGTGTGCCTTGCTATAAGTCTAGTAGGGAGGTACCAAAGTAATCCAGGAGTGGATCATTGGACAGCGGTCAAGAACATCCTGAAGTACCTGAAAAGGACTAAGGATATGTTTCTCGTTTATTGAGGTAACAAAGAGCTCATCGTAAATGGTTACGTTGATGCAAGCTTTGACACTGATCCGAACGATTCTAAATCGCAAACCGGGTACGTGTTTACATTGAACGGTGGAGCTGTCAGTTGGTGCAGTTCTAAACAAAGCGTCATGGCGGGATCTACGTGTGAAGCGGAGTACATAGCTGCTTCGAAAGCGGCAAATGAAGGAGTCTGGATGAAGGAGTTCATATCTGATCTAGGTGTCATACCTAGTGCATCGGGTCCAATGAAAATCTTTCGTGACAATACTGGAGCAATTGCCTTGGCGAAGGAATCCATATTTCACAAGAGAACGAAGTACATCAAGAGATGCTTCAATTCCATCCGGGATTTAGTCCAGGTGGGAGACATAGAAATTTGCAAGATACATATGGATTTGAATGTTGCAGACCCGTTGACTAAGCCTCTTCCACGAGCAAAACATGATCAGCACCAAGGCTCCATGGGTGTTAGAATCATTACTGTGTAATCTAGATTATTGACTCTAGTGCAAGTGGAAGATCAAGGAAATATGCCCTAGAGGCAATAATAAAGTTATTATTTATTTTCTTATATCATGATAAATGTTTATTATTCATGCTAGAATTGTATTAACTGGAAACGTAATACATGTGTGAATACATAGACAAACAGAGTGTCACTAGTATGCCTCTACTTGACTAGCTCATTGATCAAAGATGGTTATGTTTCCTAGCGATTGACATGGGTTGTCATTTGATTAACGGGATCACATCATTTGGATAATGATGTGATTGACATGACCCATTCCGTTAGCTTAGCACCCGATCATTTAGTATGTTGCTATTGCTTTCTTCATGACTTATACATGTTCCTATGACTATAAGATTATGCAACTCCCGTTTACCGGAGGAACACTTTGTGTGCTACCAAACGTCACAACGTAATCGGGTGATTATAAAGGTGCTCTCTGAGGTGTCTCTCAAGGTACTTGTTGGGTTGGCGTATTTCGAGATTAGGATTTGTCACTTCGATTGTCGGAGAGGTATCTCTGGGCCCTCTCGGTAATGCACATCACTTAGGCCTTGCAAGCATTGCCACTAATGAGTTAGTTGTGGGATGATGTATTACGGAACGAGTAAAGAGACTTGCCGGTAACGAGGTTGAGCTAGGTATTGAGATATCAGCGATCGTATCTCGGGAAAGTAACATACCGATGACAAAGGGAACAACGTATGTTGTTATGCGGTCTGACCGATAAAGATCTTCGTAGAATATGTGGGAGCCAGTATGGGCATCCAGGTTCCGCTATTGGTTATTGACCGGAGACGTGTCTCGGTCATGTCTACATAGTTCTCGAACCCGTAGGGTCCGCACGCTTCACATTTCGATGACAGTTATATTCTGAGTTTATATGTTTTGATGTACCGAAGGTTGTTCAGAGTCCCGGATGTGATCATGGACATGACGAGGAGTCTCGAAATGGTCGAGACATAAAGAGTGATATATTGGACGACTATATTCGGACACCAGAAGTGTTCCGGGTGATTTCAGAGAAAACCGGAGTGCGGGAGGGTCACTGGACCCCCCCCCCCCCGGGAGAAGTAATGGGCCTTATGGGCCTCAGTGGAGAGAGAGAAGGCTGGCCTAGGGCAGGCCGCGCGCCCCTCCCCCTCTGGTCCGAATTGGACTAGGAGGGGGGGCGGCGCCCCCCTTTCCTTCTCCCTCTCCCCCTTCCTTTCTCCCTCCTAGTAGGAGTAGGAAAGAGGGGAGTCTCCTACTCCTACTAGGAGGAGGACTCCTCCTCCTGGCGTTCCATAGAGGGCCGGTCGGCCTCCCCCTTGCTCCTTTATATACGGGGGCAGGGGGGCACCCTAGAGACACAACAATTGATCATTGATCTCTTAGCCGTGTGTGGTACCCCCCCCCCTCCACCATAGTCCACCTCAATAATACTGTAGCGGTGCTTAGGTGAAACCCTACGTCGGTAGAACATCAACATCGTCACCATGCCGTCGTGCTGAAGAAACTTTCCGTCAACACTCGGCTGGATCGGAGTTCGAGGGACGTCATCGGGCTGAACGTGTGCTGAACTCGGAGGTGCCGTGCGTTCGGTACTTGATCGGTCGGATCGTGAAGACGTACGACTACATCAACCGCGTTGTGTTAACGCTTCCGCTTTCGGTCTACGAGGGTATGTAGACAACACTCTCCCCTCTCGTTGCTATGCATCAGCATGATCTTGCATGTGCGTAGGAATTTTTTTGGAATTACTACGTTCCCCAACACCCTCCCCATGCGAGGCCGAGACAGGAACGAGCCGGAGCAGGCGGCGACGCGGCGTGCCACGTCATCGCATGCGGAGGCGAGTCCGTCACATCCGTGACCCCACAATCTATCTTAGGGTTGTGGCTCTGGGGTGCGTGCGGTGGGGGTGGAAACAGAATAACCGCATTGCGTCCTTTTAAAACCTAGCGCGCAGCAATGCGGTAGCGCGAGGCCGAGCCACATTTGTACTTTGTGTGTATTTGAATTTTGAACTTCTATATTGTTTTTCAGTTGTGTATTTTAGTTAGATATGGACTTCATCTATTTTTGTATTTGAACTTCTTATTTATGTTTCTTAGTGTTTATTTATTCATATGTCTTTACTTCTCTGATTAGTGTACTTGAACTTCTGTTCTTTATTTTTTGAACTTCTTTCTCTTGTTTGTAGGTGCTTATCTGTTTATGTATTTTTCTTCCCTTGGTAGAGTACTTGACCTTTCTTCTTGCAATTTTTTGTTTTAAGGATACCAGCTGATTTCTTATGTGATCTTAACTTTTAAGAATAGATGAATTCAAATGGTGCATTCATTTATCAATAGATGAATTTACTTTTTAATTTGTCGGGTAAAAGTGTCATCTCCCTCGCCCACTCTGAGAGAGGCATTAAGTCTCTATCTCCCTCGCCACCACCTGTCAGAAAACCCCCCCTTCCCTCTCGCTCGCTCTCTTCTCCCTCTCTGTCGCTCTGCTACCTCCAACTCCTCCCAATTTCTCCGCCGCTGTACCCTGCGGTCGTGCGTGTAGTAACCGGCGCCCGCGACGCTCCTATTTCTCGCCCACACCCCGCTCTCCCTCGCCCAGCCAGCTCACTTCTCCTCTGAAGCAAGGGCCGCAACTGCCAGCCGGTTCCAAAGTGTGCGTGGCTTCATGGGGGTGGAAGAACCACCACGGATTCGTTGGTGCGGGGGTCGTTCGGAGAGGTACAAATGCTGCCTCCCCCCAATCCTTGCTCTTAGTGTTCACCAGATCTGACGAGGGCTCTCTTTTACTTCTGTGATCTCGCATCCACGTCCTCCCCTTTGTTCTGATGGTTGGGTTGGAGATTAGGTAGGGTTCTTGTGCGTGTGGTGGGTGGATTCCATTAACCCGTGGTTAGATTTGTTTGTGAGATGCTTGTGTGTGCTATTTCTCCCTTCAGAGTATAGTGGATTTCATTTCCCCTTTTGTGATTTCAGCAATCAGACATATATATAAGAAAACTGCTATTCAAAATACAAGATCCAACCGCAATAAAATACCTGGAGAAGGTTTTGAAGCCATCACAACACAACCCCTTGATGAACGGAACTCCAAACCCTATAACAACCAACTAAAAACAGGGGATAGATTGCATATAGTTAGCAGGCAGAAAATCATACAACAAATACAAAAAACAACTAAATCAAACCCTAGGATGAAACAACTATAATATATCAACAAGTATGAACAGATGAACAGTAGCACATCGAGGCAAGCACAAAAAAAAAGAATCCATAAACTAACTAGCATGTGACAGACACAATCTAGACTTCGAAATCAACAACACTAAGACAATTAGATACATTAGATCCAGCATCACACCACACTCTCTCTTACATGCGTCTGCCCATATCTGCACTTAGTTGTCTTGTTGGACTGCCCTTTCTTAAAAGTGTGATTCTAACAAAGGTCATGTGTATGCATTTTACCCTTTGTTTGAGTTAGTGGAGTGTTGCTTAATTTTTAGTTGATGAATTGCTGGTGAACTATGTCACCAAGTGTTGTTGGACTTCCCAAATGTTTCATATTTATAGTGTATATCTTTGTTTTCTTTGTGTGATCATTTTCATGGTATTGATATTTAGTTTGCATGCGAAATAGTATTTCTGCTCATGCTACATCTTTTTTATTTGCTACTTGCTTGGGTGACATAGTTGAACTTCTGGTTTTAATTATTGTGTGTTTATAATGAAATTTGGTTGAACTTCTGTTTTGCGCATTTGTTTTACTGCTTTGTTATATATTGTTGAACTTCTGGACATTCATCTTATATGTAGTAGTCCCTCTGGTGTAGATTGTTCTATATTTAGTATGTAAATTGTAGATTGTTCGCTGTGTTTACTGCTTTGTTAGGTATTGTTGAACTTCTGGGTATTGGACATTGATGTAAAAGTAGAACTCCCTTTGGTGTAGGATTGTGGATTAGAACTCAACTGCCTTTTTACTTGCACTTTGTAGTTGGTGATGAATTTAATAGTTCTAAAAAAATGCTTGTGATCAAGATGGAGCATCAGAAGTTAATATTGATGATCCAATATCTGATGCGGCTAAATCACCCATTATTCCTTTGAATATGATTTCTAGGGTTGCTTCGAGCCTTGAGAATAATTCAAGCCTCGAGGATCTTGCTTCTGTAGCTCTTGCTTCACCTAGTATGTGCAACTCCTTTTCTTTTTATTTTAAATTCTCGAGCCATGTTTTTTTTAACTTGTTCCCATCGGGTGTTTTTTATTTTGTTCATGACTTTTTTATTATTTGCTTTCCTTTTTTGTGTTCTTGCAGATGTGTCCACGGAGGAGGAAGCTGTGAACACCATCAACGATGTTCTATCTGAGTTGGATTTATCAGAAAACACTGCTGCTGCCGAGCAGGGGGCTCCGTCAGTCGAAGGTTGTGATTCCGTTCCGGATCCTTTGTGCTCTCTTCAGATGTCAGAGACGCAGTCGCAGTCTGTTGATGGCACTGAACCTGTCACGCAACCTGAGGATGTGCCTCTTCAGCTTCTTCTGGAGGACCAACGCAAGAGGAAGAAGCAAGAAGATTTTGAGAAGAAGAGGGTGGCCCACCTTCAGAAAGGTTCTGATGTTCCAGAATCTGTTGATGTTGCTGAGCTCATGGTTGGGCATTGCTCTGTTGCTGAGGAAGACGTGCCGTGTGGCACTAATGGCACGGTTGTCCCTATTAAGAAGAAAATCAAGAACACCACTGCGAGGAAGCATTTAGTTGGTGAAGTTACTCCCCGGAGGAGCCCACATGTTTCAAGGAATGCAGAACTTGCTGAAGATGAAGGGCTAGGCCTCGGTGGTACGCCACGCCGCAGTCCTCGTGTGCTTGCCACTGCCACGCCTACACCTTCCCCGCTTGATGCTGGTGCATCTGGTAAGGGGAAGAAATGCAGCGTTAAGCGCAAGGTTGCACCTACAAAGGTCAACAAGGGTGAGAAGAAGTGTTCTCGTGTTAATCCAGAGGACAAGGATGATGCTGATTTCAATGCTTATGACAAGGATGATGATGATGATGCTGCTGCCGCTAATCAGGTATGAATGTCTCATGTTTACTGCTGTTGAGAGCATTTGTAGATTTGTTGTAGCTTTTGTGATTTTAGCACTGCCTTGGCGTACATATCTGACCTTCTACTTCATATAGATGAATAAATTAGCTGAACTAGTTTGCTTTTATGGTATTACTGCCTTTGTGTACGTAGTTGTACTTCTTGATATATACATGAAGAAATTAGCTTAACTTGTTGGTATATATGTTTTATTACTGCCTTGGTGTACATGGTTGAACTTCTGCTATGTAAATTTTCAACATTTTGAAAGCATCTTTACTTCTGGTCATACATGGATATACTGCCTATGTAGACATAGTTGAACTTCTGAAATACATGTTTTATTACTGCCATGGTGTACATGGTTGAACTTCTGCTATGTAAATTTCCAACATTTTATAAGCATCTTTACTTCTGGTCATACATGGTTGTACTACCTATGTAGACATAGTTGGACTGCTGAAATACATGTTTTATTACTTCCTTGGTGTACATGGTTGAACTTCGGCTATGTAAATTTCCAACATTTTGAAAGCATCTTTACTTCTGGTCATACATGGTTGTAATGCCTATGTATACATAGTTTGACTTCTGAAATGTACGACGTATGTAGGCATTAGTGGAATTTTGGTGTAGCTTGTGTATCTCATTGTTCTGCCTTTTTTCCTTGTCATTGTATTTTTTCAGTATCAGCTTGTGGAGCGGCCTGAGAGGAGGAAGAGAGGAGGCAAATCGCCCGAAGAAGGTGGCCAAGGAGGAGATGAGGCGAAACATTTTAACAAGACGGTTCGGTGCTCACTGAAAGAGGTTAAGACGTGTGTGAAAAGGCTAGAACTTAGGCACAAGACGAGGGTTACCAACCTGGTTTTGGTTGTGTGTTTGACTTGAAGGTTGATTCCAACATTTCTCGTCCTTTGATGGGCAACATCTACATGAGGATTGACCCTACAACCTTGATTCTGGACATGGGTGAGGCGAAAAAGGTTCTACGTATTACAAGTGATGCTATGCACCATCTGTTTGGATTCCCTCAAGGTAATTGTACCCCTCCTAGGCCCTCGAATGATGAGTTTGATGATATTGTTATGAGGCTGAAGGGCAAGCTTGAGTACGCTAGGAGTGACGACATCAAGACAAAGGATCTGCGGAATATCCTCGCGGAACTTGTGAAGGATGAGACGAAGGATGATGTTGCTCTGCTGGTGTCTTACCTGATTGTTTTCATGAAGGTGGTTATTCCTGGAACGTCTACACGAGTGTCCAGGGAGGTAGCAATGGCTGAGAATCTTGTGTTTGAGGATATGGCAGATATGGACTACTGCCAGTTGGTTGTTGATGATATTTGAAGTTCTGTTGTTATGTATTAGCAAGGTACTAGCAGAGGAAAAGCTGTCACAGGTTGTTCCATCGCGCCGCTTCTTATGTATCTGGACTGCCTTATCATTGGCAAGACGCCTAATTCTGACTTGAGGACCCCTCGCATCAATTTCATGGATCAGGCCAAGCTTCTTGAGCTTGCTGCGGCTGACTTGGTCAAGAAGGGTGATGATGACCCAGCCAACTGGTGTTTGGGAGACTGCCTGTGAGTGTTTCTATGCATCATTCTTTCCTGACTAGTTTAACTTGAACTTCTGGTATTGTCTTCTATATTTTTTGTTTCCATGTTCCTCCATTTGTTTTCTGACGCGTTGACTTTTGTTTTTGTATGCAGTGGAAGAAACAGGTTGAGGTTGTGTTCTTTAGGCGTATCGAACGTCCTGTTCTTACTATGCATGGTGCCGCCGGCCTAGGGAGTGGAACTTCTCCAAGATTTGAATTCTCCCGGGATGTTAATACTGGTGCTCCCCCTGTATATTCAGGAGGTTCTTCTGCCCGTGTGAGTGCTACAGGTGGCGTGTCTTCCGAGAGTTTGTTTGAAGCTGCCAATATTTCCCTGGTTAGGATTAAAGGTCTTCTTGAAACAGTTTGTGAGGAGTTGGCCCGTGTTCCGTCAACTGTTGAGCGTCTTAGTCGTCTTGATGGGATTCTTCCTCCCGGACACGGTTTTGATGCTGAGCCTTCGAAGAGGTTTTGTCAATTGAAGCTAGATTTCTTGAAGAGCTTCGTCAGAGCACTTCCCACCTCCGGGCTAGCTTTGGGTTGTTCAAGGAAATGCAGGATGCTCGTTGAAAGCCTTTTGAAGATGAGGCAAGTGTTGTTGTGAGACAGATTCAGAGGCAGGATTCTGTTCATTTGGGTCGTGAGGGAGGCCACGTGGAGCATACCAAAGAGGTTTGTTTATTTTTGCTTTTGAGATTTCTTTGCTCTAATGTTCATTGTTAGCTTTCAGTTATTACCGTTTTTAGTCATAGGCGACCCTTGTTGATTTCATGTGTCGTAAACTTTTTTCTTTTTAGTACTAGTATTTTCTAGTTGACCTTCTCTGTTTATAGCACTTGAACTTCATGGCTACAGCACCTGAACTTCTGTGATTTCCATAACTGGCCCTTTTATGTTCCCTTTTGTATTAGAGTAGTTTGATATCTAACTTGTTATGTTTAGTTCATTTGGACTTCCATTATGTGTCAGTGGTCATAGCTGACCTTCTATGATCATGTAATGTGAACTTCTGCTGATTAGGTATTTGTGTTCTACATGATTTTTTTTGTAGGCTATTGATGATGGTGCTAGGGTTGAGGAGGATGTTTTACCAGTGCATGAACCTGCTCCCTCGAGTGATGTATTAGTTGATGAGCTTCATGGCAGTGAAAATAAAGTACCATTTTCTTGTTCATTAGTCTCATTTTTTAATTTTACTTGTTTGTGCATTTTATAACTATGTGCCCCATTTGTAATGACTTCATGTTCTTGCTGCAGATTAATGATGCTAGTGTTCCTCCAGAGAAGGTTGCAGACATGTAACATCCCAAAATTCTAAATTTTGGAATGTTATATTAAATAGATAGTTTTGATTGTTTGCTTGATTGTGATGAGTGAAATTCGAAACTTTTGGAAGTTACATGAGAGGGAATAAAAGGACTTTCCCAAACTTTCAACTTGCATTTATGATCTCCATGAATTCAAATTCTTTTCATCACAAAACCCTGGAGAGAAGATAACATAACTTCTTCCATTTTAATTAAATGAACAGGGATTTGAAAGGATATGGATTTTATTTGGAAATATTTCCAAATGCAGAAACTTCAAGCAACTCAATGATTTTCATGAGAGAAGATAAAATGTCTTCTTCAAAACATTTGAAATATGAGTTGGAAGTTTAAAAGAATCAAATTTAAAGTCCCCTTGAAAATTATTTGCAAATTGGAGTTATTTGGTTTTTATTCAAATTATTTTTCTCCAAAAATAAAATATATGGAAATTAGGGTAAAATGATTCATCAGAAAATTGGAGAGAAATAAATTTGAACTAATTTTGTTATTTTTAAAATGATTTCATTGGGATTTATTGCATCAGTAGCATGCTTTGTTTTATTTGAATTTGTGTGGATTTTATTTGATGCTAGAAAAATGTTCAGATCGTAGAAAATCTTTTTCTGAAAATTTTGATATATTATATGCCTATATAATATTTTAATTTACTTTGTTATTATTATTATTATTTGTTTGTCTGGAAAAATGTTTTTTTTAACTTCTTTTCTTGCCCACCCAGCGAGCCGCCATCCTCCCGTCCCCGACCGGGACTCCTCCCGAGTCTGCCGCCACACCGCCATGGACGTCGTGCCGCCTCCAGCCTCCTCTGCCCTCTCCCTCAAGAAGTCGCAGATCCCGCCTTTAAAGCCCGAGGCCTCGGCCCCGCCTCTCTCTCTCTCTGCTCCGCCGCGGCCCTCCCGCGTCGTGCCGCCGCTGCAGATTTCGCCGCCGCGCTGCGCCGTTGCCGCTTCTCGCCTACGTCGCTGCCTACTTCGCCACCGCCGTCCGCGTTGCTATCTCGCGCCGCGCCGCCGCCGCCTGAGCCGCTCTGATAACCCACAAGTATAGGGGATCGCAACAGTTTTCGAGGGTAGAGTATTCAACCCAAATTTATTGATTCGACACAAGGGGAGCCAAAGAATATTCTCAAGTATTAGCAGCTGAGTTGTCAATTCAACTACACCTGGAAACTTAGTATCTACAGCAAAGTGTTTAGTATCAAAGTAATACGGTAACAAAAGAGCAGTGCAAGAAATAGTAAATATTTTTGGTATTTTGTAGTCATTGTAACAGTAGCAACGAAAAAGTAAATACGCGAAGACCAGTATATGAAGAGCTCGTAGGCACCGGATCAGTGATGGATAATTATGCCGGATGCGGTTCATCATGTCACAGTCATAACATAGGGTGACACAGAACTAGCTCCAATTCATCAATGTAATGTAGGCATGTATTCCGAACATAGTCATACGTGCCTATGGAAAAGAACTTGCATGACATCTTTTGTCCTACCCTCCCGTGGCAGCGGGTCCTAATGGAAACTAAGGGATATTAAGGCCTCCTTTTAATAGAGAACCGGAACAAAGCATTAGCACATAGTGAATACATGAACTCCTCAAACTATGGTCATTACCGGAGTGGTCCCAATTATTGTCACTTGAGGTTGCGGATCATAACACATAGTAGGTGACTATAGACTTGCAAGATAGGATCAAGAACTCACATATATTCATGAAAACATAATAGGTTCAGATCTGAAATCATGGCACTCGGGCCCTAGTGACAAGCATTAAGCATAGCAAAGTCATAGCAACATCAATCTCGAACATAGTGGATACTAGGGATCAAACCCTAACAAAACTAACTCGATTACATGATAAATCTCATCCAACCCATCACCATCCGAGCAAGCCTCACGATGGAATTACTCACGCATCGGCGGTGAGCATCATGAAATTGGTGATGGAGGATGGTTGATGATGACGACGACGACTAACCCCCCTCTCCGGAGCCCCAAACGGACTCCAGATCAGCCCTCCCGAGAGGTTTTAGGGCTTGGCGGCGGCTCCGTATCGTAAAACGCGATGATTTCTTCTCTCTGATTGTTTTCTCTCCGAAAGCCAATATATAGAGTTGGAGTTGGCGTCGGAAGGTGTCCAGGGGGCCCACGAGGTAGGGGGGCGCGCCCTAGAGGGGGGGGGGGCCACCCTCATGGACAGGATGTGGGCCCCCTGGTCTTCATCTTTGGCGAGGATTTTTTATAAGACATCCTGTGAAGTTTCAGGTCATTCCGAGAACTTTTGTTTTCTGCACATAAAACAACATCATGGCAATTATGGTGAAAACAGCGTCAGTCCGGTTTAGTTCCATTCAAATTATACAAGTTAGAGTCCAAAACAAGGGCAAAAGTGTTTGGAAAAGTAGATATGACGGAGACGTATCAACTCCCCCAAGCTTAAACCCTTGCTTGTCATCAAGCAATTCAGTTGACAAACCGAAAGAGAAAAAGAAAAACTTTTACAAACTCTGTTTGCTCTTGTTGTTGTAACTATGTCAAGCCAAAGATTCAAGTTTTCATCAAAGATCATAACTAACCACATTTGAAATAACTCCTAGGTCTCATGTTTACTCATATCAATAACATAATCAGCTAGCAAGCCATAATAATAAACCTCAGATGACAACACTTTCTCAAAACAATCATAATATGATATAACAAGATGGTATCTCGCCAACCCTTTCTGAGACCGCAAAACATATATGCAGAGCACCTTCAAAGATCAAGGACTGACTAGAGATTGTAATTCATGGTAAAAGAGAACCAATCATAGTCATACCCGGTATAAATTAACAGTAATGAATGCAAATGACAGCTGTGCTCTCCAGCTAGTGCTTTTAATAAGAAGGTGATGACTCAACATAAAAGTAAATAGATATGCCCTTCGCAGAGGGAAGCAGGGATTTGTAGAGGTGCCAGAGCTCGGTTTTGAAATAGAGATAAATTATATTTTGAGCGGCATACTTTCATTGTCAACATAACAACTAAGAGATGACGATATCTTCCATGCTAAACAAATTATAGGCGGTTCCCAAACAGAATGGTATAGTTTATACTCCCCCTCCTCCACAAGCATCAATCCATGGCTTGCTCGAAACAACGAGTGCCTCCAACATTCAACGGGTCCTGTGGGGAGTTTTGTTTGAAATTATTTTGATTTAGTTTGCATAAAGCATGGGACTGGGCATCGCGGCGACCAGCCATTTTCTCGTGAGTGAGGAGCGGAGTCCACTCCCCTTGAGAATAACCCACCTAACACGGAAGATAATGGCAGCCCTAGTTGATATATGAGCTATTCGAGCATGCACAACAGAATGTTTATTTGAAGGTTTAGAGTTTGGCACATACAAATTTACTTGGAACGGCAGGTAGATACCGCATATAGGAAGGTATGGTGGACTCATATGGAATAACTTTGGGGTTTAAGGGATTGGATGCACAAGCAGTATTCCCGCTTAGTACAAGTGAAGGCTAGCAAAAGGCTAGGAAGCGACCAACTAGAGAGCGACAACAGTCATGAACATGCGTTAAAATTAATAAACATCAAATACAAGCATGAGTAGGATATAATCCACCATGAACATAAATATCGTGAAGGCTATGTTGATTTGTTTCAACTACATGCGTGAACATGTGCCAAGTCAAGTCACTTAAATCATTCAAAGGAGGATACCACCCCATCATACCACATCACAACCATGTTAATAGCATGTTGGCACGCAAGGTAAACCATTATAACTCATAGCTAATCAAGCATGGCACGAGCAACCATGATCTCTAATTGTCATTGCAAAACAAGTTTATTCATAATAAGTTGAATCAAGAACGATGAACTCATCATATTTACAAAAACAAAAGAGGTAGAGTTCATACCAACTTTTCTCATCTTAGTCAGTCCATCATATATCATCATAATTGCCTTTCACTTGCATGACCGAACGGTGTGAATAATAATAAGAGTGCACGTGCATTGGACTAAGCTGGAATCTGCGAGCATTCAATAAACAGGAGAATACAAGGCAATATGGGCTCTTGGTTAAATCAACAATGATGCATATAAGAGCCACTTCAACAATTTAATCATGGTCTTCTCCTACTGACCCCCAAAGAAAAGAAAAGAAATAAAAACTATTTACACGGGAAAGCTCCCAACAAGCAAAACAAGAACGAGAAATATTTTTGGGTTTTATTTTTAATTATTATTACTACAACAAAGAAAGTAAACTAAATAGAAGTTACTACTATTTTTTTTTGTTTTTTCTTAAAGTTTAACAAACACACAAGAAGAAAGCAGGAAAAAGGAAATAAACTAGCATGGATATTACAGTGAAAGAGTATGAGCACCGACATCTAGCAATTAGTGTGTGTGAACATAAATGTAATGTCGGTGAGAAATACGTACTCCCACAATCTTAGGCTTTTGGCCTAAGTTGGTTCATTGCCAGGGATGGCCTGGCGGATACCCGTAGGTGTAGCTGGGGTCGTACTGTGATGCAGCGGCTATCGCCTCCTGAGCTGCAGCATGGCGTCGAGCAGCCTCTGCTCTTCTCTCGTACTCCATCTACCTCGTCTATAGTAATAACATATCTTCCTTTTGTCTGAGAATCAAAGAAGGCAGGAGCAGGAAGAGTAATACGAACAACATGCCGTTTGTTAAAGATTAGTCGATACTGGAGAGGTGGTTCAGTCCTCTCAACAAACTGGTGGGAAACCATAGAATCAAAATCTAAATAAGTAGGGAGTAACTCCATATCAGCCCCACGAATGTCTATCTCAAGAAAATTAGGTAAGCGGGTTGCATAAATTCCTCCAAAGAAATCTCTGTTATATCTATTATGATGCAACCTACGAGCTACAATGGCTCCCAGATGATAAGATTGGTCTCCTAACACAGCACTCCACGAGAATGCTGAGATCAGGGACACACA
Source organism: Aegilops bicornis (assembly GCA_021605145.1). Taxonomy (NCBI): domain Eukaryota; kingdom Viridiplantae; phylum Streptophyta; class Magnoliopsida; order Poales; family Poaceae; genus Aegilops; species Aegilops bicornis. Next base: position 287,386,522 of record CM038671.1, read on the forward strand.
TGTGACATGCTTCATCCTTAGCATTTATGCACCTACCGACGAAGAGAGCAAAATAATGTATAGCAGGAAAGTGAATGCTCCCTATAGTGGCTTGCGTTATATCTCTAGATTCCCCCACAGTTATACTAGCAAGAAAGTCTCTAAATTCAGATTTACGGGGATCAACAGTACTACCCCATTGTGGGAGTTTGCAAACAAAAGTAAAATCCTCTAACTACATGGTATAGGATTTGTCATACAGATCAAACATGACAGAAGGGGAATTACGTGAAGATGAAAATTCAAACCTCCTCACAAATGAACTAGTGAGATCATGATACTGTGGGCATTTGTCTGCCTCGAAGTCCACAAGACCGGCATTACGCAAATATGCGTTAAATTCCTCTTTGATTCCCGCTTGATCCATAAAATTTTCCGAAGGCCATTCAAAGGGCCTCACAAGAGCGTCTCTTGGTGGTTCCTCATCAGCATCACGCATTGCAAGCCCGGGACCTTGCTTCCTTGAAGAACCACCTTGGAACATCTTCCTAAACATATTGTTTTCTCTGAAAAATTTCTGAAATTTTTAGTAACTTGATAGCAACTACTCCTACAAGTGCCTAGAGCCTATGGCAATCATTAGAACTACTTGGAACCATATAAATTTGACATGCAAGCTCAAGAAAATGTTCACCTATGCAGCACAAATTTGCAAAGAATAAAGCACTAGAACAAAAACTAATTGGACCAATGGAGGAGCCACATACCAAGGAACAATCTCCCCAAGTAGTTTTGCGAGAGGTGCTTTGAGCAAGGAGATCGAAAATCACAGCAAAAGTGGCTAGAACTCGTGCTTGAGTTGGTTTTTCGGGTTTGTGTGAGGCAGAGGAAGAAGATGGGTGCAGGGATAAGTGGAGGAGGGCCACCGTGGGCCCATGAGGCAGGGGGGCGCGCCCAGGGGGGTAGGGCGCGCCCTCCACCCTCGTGGCCAGGTGGCAGCTCCCATGATAATTTTTGCATAGTAAATCCTCAAATATTCCCGAAAAAATCATATTAAATTGGCATGGCATTACGAGGACTTTTATTTTCGGGTATTTTTATATTGCACCGGATAAGTCAGAGACGTAATCGAAAAATACTATTTTACTTTATATCTACTAAATAACAGAAAATATAAAGAGGGTACAGAAGGTTGTGCTTCTAGTTTCATCCATCTCATGATCATCAAAAGGAATCCACTAACAAGGTTGATCAAGTCTTGTTAACAAACTCATTCCGAAATAACATGGAACCGAGAAATTTGAATAACACTAAGTTACCTCAACGGGATATGCACATCCCCTATAATAAGAATATCATATTTCTTCTTGACAGTAGGAAGAGGAAATTCAAAACCTCCAAAATAATCGATGGAACTTTTCCAATAGAATTGATGCTATAAACTTGAGGTTGTTTCCTCGGAAAGTGTCTTGTATGCTCATTACCATTAACATGAAAAGTGGCATTGCCTTTGTTGCAATCAATAACAGCCCTGCAGTATTCAGAAAAGGTCTTCCAAGAATAATAGACATACTATCATCCTCGGAATATCAAGAATAACAAAGTCCGTTAAAATAGTAACGTTTGCAACCATAACAGGCACATCCTCACAAATACCGACAGGTATAGCAGTTGATTTATCAGCCATTTGCAAAGATATTTCAGTAGGTGTCAACTTATTCAAATCATGTCTACCGTATAAAGAGATAGGCATAACACTAACACCGGCCCCAAGGTCACATAAAGCAGTTTTAACATAATTTCTTTTAATGGAGCATGGTATAGTGGGTACTCCTGGATCTCCAAGTTTCTTTGGTATTCCACCCTTAAAAGTATAATTAGCAAGCATGGTGGAAATTTCAGCTTCCGGTATCTTTCTTTTATTTGTAACAATATCTTTCATATATTTAGCATAAGGATTCATTTTGAGCACATCAGTTAATCGCATACGCAAAAAGATAGGTCTAATCATTTCAGCAAAGTGCTCAAAATCCTCGTCATCCTTTTTCTTGGATGGTTTGGGAGGAAAAGGCATGGGTTTCTGAACCCATGGTTCTCTTTCTTTGCCATGTTTCCTAGCAACAAAGTCTCTCTTATCATAACGTTGATTCTTTGATTGTGGGTTATCAAGATCAACAGCAGGTTCAACTTCTACATCATTATAGTTAGTAGGTTGAGCATCATCATGAACATCATCATTAACATTTTCACTAGGTTCATGTTCATTACCAGATTGTGTTTCAGCATCTGACATAGAGATATCATTAGGATTCTCATGTGGTTCAGCAATAGGTTCACTAGAAGTTTGCAAAGTCCTATCATTTTTCTTTTTCTTCCTTTTAGAAGAACTAGGTACATCAATATTATTTCTCTGAGAATCTTGCTTGATTCTCTTAGGGTGGCCTTCAGGACACAAAGGTTCCTGAGTCATTCTACCAGTTCTAGTAGCCACTCTAACAGCATAATCATTTTTCTTACTATTCATTTCATCAAGCACTTCTTTTTGAGCCTTAAGTACTTGTTCTACTTGAGTGGTAACCATAGAAGCATGTTTGCTAACAAGTTTAAGTTCACCTCTAATATTAGCCATATAATCACCCAAGCGTTTAGTCATATAAGCATCTTGTTTTAATTGTCTACCAAAATAAGCATTAAAGTCATCTTGCTTAAACATAAAGTTATCAAACTCATCTAAGCACTGACTAGCAATTTTAGTAGGAGGGACTTCAGCTTTATCATATCTGTATAGAGAATTTACCTTTACTACCCAATCGGGTTATCGGGATCAGGAGGTTCTTCAATAAGTAATGGATCAATATCATAAGTTTCTTCAACAAAGTGGTAGATTAAGACCATGTATTTCTTCAATAGGAGGTAAATTCTTAACATCTTCAGCTTTAATACCTTTTTCTTTCATAGATTTCTTTGCCTCTTGCATATCTTGAGATCGAGAAATAGAACACCTCTCTTCTTGGATTTGGTTTAGGAATAGGCTCGATTGGCTCTGGAGCTGGCTGAGGAGGTGCCCAATTATTTTCATTTGTCAACATATTATTTAATAGAATTTCAGCTTCATCTAGTGTTCTTTCCCTGAAAAGAGAACCAGCACAACTATCCAGGTAATCTATGGAAGCATCGGTTATTCCATTATAATAGATATCAAGCATTTCAGGTTTCTTAAGAGGATGATCAGGCAAAGCATTAAGTAACTTGAGAAGCCTCCCCCAAGCTTGTGGGAGACTCTCTTCTTTAATTTGCACGAAGTTGTATATTTCCCTCAAAGCAGCTTGTTTCTTATGAGCAGGGAAATATTTAGCTGAGAAGTAATAAATCATATCACAGGGACTACGCACACAAGAAGGATCAAGAGAATTAAACCATATCTTAGCATCACCCTTTAATGAGAACGGAAATATTTTGAGTATATAAAAGTAGCGCGATCTCTCATCATTAGTAAACAGGCGGCTATATCATTTAACTTAGTAAGATGTGCCACAACAGTTTCAGATTCATAGCCATAAAAAGGATCAGATTCAACCAAAGTAATTATATCAGGATCAACAGAGAATTCATAATAATCCTTATCGGGAACACAAATAGGTGAAGTAGCAAAAGTAGGGTCAGGTTTCATTCTATCTCTAAGAGATTCTTTACTCCATTTAACTAACAGTCTCTTAAGTTCATATCTATATTTGCAAGCAAAAATAGCTGCAGAAGATTCCATATCAAAAACATAACCCTCAGGAATAACAGGCATATTTTCATCTTCACTTTCATCATCGTATTCAGATTCAATAATTTCTTTCTCTCCAGCCCTAGTAATTTGTTCATATAGAAATTCACCAAGGGGCACAGTAGTATCAAGCATAGAAGTAGTTTCGTCATAAGTATCATGCATAGCAGAAGTGGCATCATCAATAACATGCGACATATCGGAACGAATAGCAGAAGCAGATTTAGGTGTCGCTAGCTTACTCATAATGTAAGATGAATCAAGTGCGAGCTAGATGGCAGTTCCTTACCTCCCTCGTAGTTGAGGGATAAATAGTTGTCTTAGCGTCTTTCAAGTTCTTCATAGTGTCCAGTAGATATAAATCCCAAGTGACTCAAAGAATAGAGCTATGCTCCCCGGCAACGGCGCCATAAAAAGGTCTTGATAACCCACAAGTATAGGGGATCACAACAGTTTTCGAGGGTAGAGTATTCAACCCAAATTTATTGATTCGACACAAGGGGAGCCAAAGAATATTCTCAAGTATTAGCAGCTGAGTTGTCAATTCAACCACACCTGGAAACTTAGTATCTGTAGCAAAGTGTTTAGTATCAAAGTAATATGATAGTGGTGCTAACGGTAACAAAAGAGCAGTGCAAGCAATAGTAAATATTTTTGGTATTTTGTAGTGATTGTAACAGTAGCAACGAAAAAGTAAATAAGCGAAGACCAGTATATGAAGAGCTCGTAGGCACCGGATCAGTGATGGATAATTATGTCGGATGCGGTTCATCATGTCACAGTCATAATATAGGGTGACACAGAACTAGCTCCAATTCATCAATGTAATGTAGGCATGTATTCCGAACATAGTCATACGTGCTTATGGAAAAGAACTTGCATGACATCTTTTGTCCTACCCTCCCGTGGCAGCGGGTCCTAATGGAAACTAAGGGATATTAAGGCATCCTTTTAATAGAGAACGGAACAAAGCATTAGCACATAGTGAATACATGAACTCCTCAAACTATGGTCATCACCGGAGTGGTCCTGATTATTGTCACTTGGGGTTGCGGATCATAACACATAGTAGGTGACTATAGACTTGCAAGATAGGATCAAGAACTCACATATATTCATGAAAATATAATAGGTTCAGATCTGAAATCATGGCACTCGGGCCCCAGTGACAAGCATTAAGCATAGCAAAGTCATAGCAACATCAATCTCGAACATAGTGGATACTAGGGATCAAACCCTAACAAAACTAACTCGATTCGTGATAAATCTCATCCAACCCATCACCATCCAAAGCAAGCCTACGATGGAATTACTCACGCATCGGCGGTGAGCATCATGAAATTGGTGATGGAGGATGGTTGATGATGACGACGGCGACGAATCCCCTCTCCGGAGCCCCGAGCGGACTCCAGATCAGCCCTCCCGAGAGGTTTTAGGGCTTGGCGGCGGCTCGTGTCGTAAAAACGCGATGATTTCTTCTCTCTGATTTTTTTCTCCGAAAAGCCAATATATAGAGTTGGAGTTGGCGTCGGAAGGTGCCTGTGGGGCCCACGGGTAGGGGCACACCCTAGAGGGGCGCCCACTTCGTGGGACAGGGTGTGGGCCCCGGTCTTCATCTTTGGCGAGGATTTTTATAAGACATCCTGTGGAGTTTCGTGTCATTCCGAGAACTTTTGTTTTCTGCACATAAAACAATATCATGGCAATTCTGCTGAAAACAGCGTCAGTCCGGGTTAGTTCCATTCAAATTATACAAGTTAGAGTCCAAAACAAGGGCAAAAGTGTTTGGAGAAGTAGATACGACGGAGACGTATCACGCTCCACCACCGACGCCGCCCGTCGCCGCCTCGCCGCTCTCGCCGAGGACGTCGGCGCCACCGCCGTCGATTTTCTCGCCGCCGGCCAAATCCGCGAGAACCGGTACAAAACCGCTCGGTTTCCTACGGTTTTTTTCTTTTCAAAAACCCGAGATTGTTTTTTATATATAACTGGTTTTGTTTATATTAACTTATTTAGAGAATGTTCGCTGGTTAGGTTTCGAAAACAAACGTTTTCATTATTTAGTGGTTTCTTTTTCTGTTAGTTTTAGTCAGGGACCTATCAGTAATTAGTTTCTTTATAGTTTGGCCCGTGTTTTTCAAAGGACCACATATTTTTATCCGTTTATCCAAATCCAATGAAACCAACGCCCACTTCTTCCTTATGATCCCCCCATCCAGTAATACAAATTTTTCGGGGAGGCTGATCGTACCCGCGAACACCTATGGGGCCGGCGGACCAGGCCCCTTTGTGGTTCGGAAGGGGGGCGGAGGTCGCACGAAGAGCGAATCGAGGCGAGGCACACGAGCAGTTTACCCAGCTTCGGAGCTCTCCAGAGAGATAAAACTCCTACTGCTGCTTGTTTGATGTATTGTGTTCTTGCTAGGGAGCAATGCAAGCTACAAAACCTAGCGTGAGTGTATCCGGGTCTCTGGTGAGTCGAATGAACGAAACTCGAACCCCCTCTACGTTGCGCATGGGCCTCCTTTTATATGCTCAAGGGGTCTCCGGCGGTGGCAACACAAAGCGAGGTACAAATGTAAAACAAGAGTTGGTACACCTACTCGAGCGATTATGCGATTAAAATACCTAACTCGACGGCAAGGGACAAAAGCAATAAATGCCCATCGGTGTCGCCCAAACAAAGGCAACAGAGACCGTCAGTGCGCCACCGCTCGCCACGATGGCAAGCTTGTCAGCGCCGCTTATCGCTGCTCTCCGCTGGCTGCACAGCCTCTCGACACGCGTGCACGGAATGGTCCCATGGCGACACGTTGCTGGATGAGCTGGAGCGGAGAGGGAGAGAGGTTGCTTGCCGCGGCAAGCGCCTTGCCGCGGCCGAATCCTTGTCGCGTCCGGAGGCTTGTCGCGCTCCGAGCCTTCCCGGCAAGCTCCTCTTGCCGGGGCCTTGTCTTCTGCGTGCCTTGAGTGGCTTTCCCGGCAAGCTTCTCTTGCCGGGGACTTGTCTTCTTAATCAAATACTTTTTTCTTGAATGGCTCCAAGGGAGCCACGGAGGATCTTGGCGGTGACGAGGCAAACCTTGCCGCGGGGTGCTGCAACTGTCCCGTGCAGGCACGGGATACTAGGGTACCCTACTCTAGTACACCGAGAGCCCGGGCCCTAGGCATTTGTGCCGTGCGGCTGTCGGGCCAGGCCCAAAAAAGCAGTGCGGTCACACGGCCTCGACCACGCCGCAACTTCGCCCCGGACCCACCGACCCCACTAACGGCACGCGCGCGGACGTGGCGTCGTCACGAGAGATCGTGGGTGTGGTCGTGGGGTTTCTTTATTAGGAAAAGCAGAGCGTCCGCCCCTCCCCTCTTTATAAGCGGAGGAAACAGGGCAGGCCGTCCACTTCGCCATTGCCGTCTTGTCAAGAAAACCACCGCCTCCCCTTCTTCTCCGGTGCGAAGAGCAGCGCCCTTCTTCGCCACAAGCGCGCTCACGCCGTCGGCCTCCTCCGCCGTCCTCGCCATGGCTCAAAGCCGACAAGGAGAAGGGCGTCTGTCGGCCGAGGCGCGGCTCGCGGCGCTGCGCAAGGAGCGGGCCATCTTCCCCCCGCAGCTCGGCGCAAGGGAGCTGCGGGACGTCTTCTACCTCTTTTGGTCGACGGAGACGCGTGCGCATCCGCGCACGAGGGTACTCCCCGCCGCCGCCGCTGATTTGGCACCAACAGGTACCCGTTTTCGCCCTTTTCTTCTATTGCGGGCTTTGCCCGCCGCACTAGTTCTTCTGCGACATCATGAACACGTTTGGCCTCCGCCTCCTTGATTTCACCCCCAACGCCGTCTTGACCATGGCAGTTTTCGCGCATCTTTGCGAAAACTTTGTCAGAGTCCACCCAAATGTGGCACTCTTCCGCCACTTCTTCGTGCCCCGTGTCGAGAGAGGAGAGCCGCTTGCCGGAGGGATAGCTTGGGTCACTAGGATCGGCAAGAAAGAAGCGTATCTGGAAGGAGAGTTCCGCAACAAGTGGGAGGAGTGGAGAGCCAATTGGTGTTGTGTCGTAGAGGAGAACCCGCAGCCCTTCACTGCCGTGCGCCAAACCCTAATAGTGCGCGGCAGAGATTGGAGTAACTTGGCGCCGGAGGATGCGAAGGTGAAGATAGCTGTGACCGGATTTTGCGCCTCGGGCTTGACGGATTCACCGTGAGGCGCGGTTGGCGCGAGACTTCCTTCGCCGCCGCAACGCTCCCTTGCAGGAAAGGAGGAGGCCTACTTGGGAGTTCCAAAATGCGGCAGACATTATGAGGCTGCGCCCGGGCCTGAACTGGAACTTCACCGTCTTGGAGCTGGACGCGATGCTGCTCGAGCTGTTCAAGAACGACCCCGACCATCCAGAGTGGTTCAGGTTGCCGAGGGGGGTCGTCCCATTGTGCAATAACTCGGCGCTCGACCGCATCCGCGCCATGATGCCATTGTGCGATTCCCATGGGATCGTTCCAACCTGGCAGGAGCCCCCCGACGAGGTCGTGCAGCAGTTCCTCGACGACTTGGAAGAAGTGCCGATCCGCTCCGGCGAGCAGAAAAGGCTCACCCGCGACACCACCGACGAGGAGATGGCGCGGATTGCCACCAGGGTGGAGGAGGCGGCAGCAGCTCGCGCCAAAGATGTCGGGGAGGCTGATCGTACCCGCGAACATCTATGGGGCCGGCGGACCAGGCCCCTTTGTGGTTCGGAAGGGGGGCGGAGGTCGCACGCAGAGCGGATCGAGGCGAGGCACACGAGCAGTTTACCCAGCTTCGGAGCTCTCCGGAGAGATAAAACTCCTACTGCTGCTTGTTTGATGTATTGTGTTCTTGCTAGGGAGCAATGCAAGCTACAAAACCTAGCGTGAGTGTATCTGGTCTCTGGTGAGTCGAATGAACCGAAACTCGAACCCCTCTACGTTGCGCATGGGCCTCCTTTTATATGCTCAAGGGGTCTCCGACGGTGGCAACACAAAGTAGGGTACAAATGTAAAACAGGAGTTGGTACACCTACCGAGCGATTATCTGATGCAAAATACCTAACTCTGACGGCAAGGTACAAAAGCAATAAATGCCCGTCAGTGTCGCCCAAACAGTGCAACAGACACCGTCAGGTGTGCCACCGCTCGCCACGATGGCAAGCTTGTCAGCGCCTCTTATCGCCGCTCTCCGCTGGCTGCAAAGCCTCTCGACACGCGTGCACGGAATGGTCCCATGGCGACACGTTGCTGGATGAGCTGGAGCGGAGAGGGAGAGAGGTTGCTTGCCGCGGCAAGCGCCTTTGCCATGCCGAATCCTTGTCGCCCGGAGGCTTGTCGCGCTCGAGCCTTCCCGGCAAGCTCCTCTTGCCGGGGCCTTGTCTTCTGCGTGCCTTGAGTGGCTTTCCCGGCAAGCTTCTCTTGCTGGGGCCTTGTCTTCTTAATCAAATACTTTGTTCTTGAATGGCTCCAAGGGAGCCACGGAGGATCTTGGCGGTGACGAGGCAAACCTTGCCGCGGGGTGCTGCAACCGTCCGTGCACGAGTACGGGATACTAGGGTACCCCTACTCTAGTACACCGACAGGAGCCCCCGGGCCTGGGCCGTACACGGTGCCGAGCGCTGTCGGGCCAGGCCCAAAACAGTGCACGGTCACACGCGGCCTCGACCACGTCACAACTCGCCCCGGACCCACCACGACCCCCACTAATGGCACGCGCCGGATGTGGCGTCGTGCGAGAGATCGTGGGCGTGGTCGTGGGGGTTTCTTTATTAGGAAAAGCGGAACGTCCGCCCCCTCCCCCTCTTTATAAGCGGAGGAAACAGGGGCAGGCCGTCCACTTCGCCATTGTTGTCTTGTCAAGAAAACCACCGCCGCTCCCCCCTTCTTCTCCGGTGCGAAGGGCAGCGCCCGCCCCCTTCGCCTAAGCGCGCGCTCACGCCCGTCGGCCTCCTCCGCCGTCCTCGCCATGGCTCCGAAAGCCGACAAGGAGAAGGGCGCTGAAGTCGGCCGAGGCGCAGCTCGCGGCCATGCGCAAGGAGCGGGCCAACTTCCCCGCAGCTCGGGCGCAAGGAAGCTGCGGACGCCTTTCTACCTCTTTTTGGTCGACGGAGACGCGGCGCATCCGCGCACGAGGGTACTCCCCGCCTCCGCCTCTGATTTGGCCCCAACAGGGTACCCCTTTTTCGCCCTTTTCTTCTATTGCGGGCTTTGCCCGCCTTTTTCCGAGTTCTTCTGCGACATCATGAACACGTTTGGCCTCCGCCTCCTTGATTTCTCCCCCAACGCCGTCTTGACCATGGCAGTTTTCGCGCATCTTTGCGAAAACTTTGTCGGAGTCCACCCAAATGTGGCACTCTTCCGCCACTTCTTCATGCCCTGCGTCGAGAGAGGAGAGCCGCTTGCCGGAGGGATAGCTTGGGTCTCCAGGATCGGCAAGAAAGAAGCGTATCTGGAAGGAGAGTTCCGCAACAAGTGGGAGGAGTGGAGAGCCAATTGGTGTTGGGTCGTGAGGAGAACCGCAGCCCTTCACTGCCTGCGCCAAACCCTAATAGTGCGCGGCGGAGATTGGAGTAACTTGGCGCCGGAGGATGCGAAGTGAAGATAGTCATGACCGGATTTTGTGCCTCGGGCTTGCGGATTAACCACAGCGCAGCTTGGCGTAGACTTCCTTCGCCGCGCGCCATCCCTTGCAGGAAAGGAGGAGGCCTGCTTGGGAGTTCCAAAATGCGGCAGACATTATGAGGCTGCGCCCGGGCCTGAACTAGAACTTCACCGTCTTGGAGCTGGACGCGATGCTGCTCGAGCTGTTCAAGAACGACCCCAACCATCCAGAGTGGTTCAGGTTGCCGAGGGGGGTTTTCCCATTGTGCAACAACTCGGCGCTCGACCGCATCCGCGCCATGATGCCGTTGTGCGATTCCCATGGGATCGTTCCAACCTGGCAGGAGCCCCCCGACGTGGTCGTGCAGCGATTCTTGACGACTTGGAAGAAGTGCCGATCCGCTCCGACGAAAGCGAAAAGGCTCACCCGCGACACCACCGACGAGGAGATGGCGCGGATTGCCACCAGGGTGGAGGAGGTGGCAGCAGCCGCTGCCGCTGGAGCCTTCGGGTATAACGTGGAGGAGGCGGATGCTGCGAAGGCGGCAAGCCTTGCCGAGCGAGGGGAGGTCGTCGGCGAGGACGAGCTTGTCGAGCCCGAGGCCGGGTCGAGTGGACCCGCCGAGGGCGCTCTTCTCCACCACCCAGCGACTTGCCGCCAGTGAGCCCGGCTCCGCCGAAGAGGCGTCTCCGCAAGGCCGGAGGCGAAGTCGGGCGCAGATCGCCCACAAGCAGAAGCGCCATGACGCGCCCACCGCTGCAAGCGAGGTTGCCGCGGAGCGCCCCACACTGCTGCGGCAATCGGGCGGGATCTTCTCGAGCCACCGCCGACGCCTCCTGGCGGCCAAGAGAGCCCACTCCCGCCTCTCGTCGCACGGAGGCGAGCCGAGTTTGACTTCTCCGCGCTCAGCTTCGAGGAGGAAGGCGAAGAGTAAGCTCTTGCGATTTGGGCGTGTATTTCTTCAATTTTATTGCTTCAGGTTGACTCTGATTTGCTTCGTTCTGGAATCTTTCCTTTTCAGGACGTTGGCCCAGAGGGCGTCGAAGAGGGCCAAGATCCCGACGGTCATCGTTGAGGACGATTCTCCCGTGGCAACAGGGGATGCGTCCGAGACCCCCTTGCCGGACCCGGCGACCCTCCCTCAGAGCAGCCCCCAGCACAGCCCCCAGAGTAAGTGTGTAGTTTTCTCCTTACTATTAGGTGTGTGCAGGGTGTTCCTTCTTCGTTGATACCGACTGTTTGCTTGTGTAGGAGCAGAGCAGCCTCATCGGGGAGGGCTCTAAGCCGCCTCCGAAATCCTGCCCGCTGCCACTATGCCGCCAAGAGAGAATTCTCCGGCAAGGGAGCGCCCTCCGACAAGGGAGGCCACTCCGGCAAGGGAGGCTACCCCGGCAAGGGACAGCGCCAGTGACCCTCCAGTGGTCGAGGCCATGGCTGCGGATCCCGTTGCAGGTAATTTCCTTACACGAAAATCTCCCTTGGGCTTGCTTTCTTTTGTTTCTCTTTTTGAACATTTGCTTGACTGCTCTTTCTTCGTCTGACACAGAGCCGATGGAGGTCGAGCCCGCCGGCGAGGAGGAAGCGCCAAGGCAACACCGACGCAGGCCGCCACGAGGAAGAAGAGGTCGTTGTTGTGGAAGAAGAGGCCGTCGCCGACGAGCCTGTTGGCGAGGAGGCCACCGAGGCTGCCGACGCAGAGGCCGGCGAGGGGTCGGGCGATCGCACTGACGGCCCTGAGGCCGCAGGAGCGCCAAGCGCTACACCGACAACCGACTCCCCCGCCGCTGCTGCGGCGTCAGGCTCCGAGGAGCCCCAGCCCGGCGCCTACCTGAAGGCCGGCGAAGGCGTCTTCATCAAGCTCCCCTGGGAACCGAGCTCCAGGGCGCCGGTCGAGGGAGAGACCTTCGATGGCGAGCTACTTGCCTCTGTTGGGCTGACGTTGGTGGACGCGCCAAGCAGCAGCAGCGGCGAGTCTGAGGAGGAGGAGCTGCTGAAGAAGCTGCTGTCGCTCTACCGCGCCCGGCAGGCCAAGTTGGAGACCCGGGAAGCACTTGTCGCGAGGGCAGGAGCGGACATGGAGAAGCGCGCAGAAGAGCTCCGGAGCGCCAACCAAGAAGCTCTCCGCGACGTAGCAGAAGCGCGGGGGCAGCTTGCAGAAGAGCGCACGGCCTTCATCCTTGAGAAGGCCGCGGCTGAGGAGGAGCAGCGGCTCGCTGCCGAGAAGCTCTCCGCGCAAGAAAGCGAGCTAGCGCAGCGGAAGGTCAACCTGGACAGCCACGAAGAAGACCTTGCCGCGCGCGAGGAGTCACTTTGGCGGGCGCTTAAGGAAGCGAAGGATGCTGCCGCAGCCGCCGAGGCCGCCAAGGAAGAGCTGAAGGCGAAGGTGGCACAGCTGGAGGCCAGCCTCAAGAAGAGCGGCGAAGAGCTTGCCGCGCTTAAGCATGAGCGCGAGAAGGACGCCTACACTCTTGGCAAGCTGCAGAGTCGTCTCGCTGATAGGGGCAAGAGCTCAACGCCGCCAAGGATTCCAAGGCGGATCTTGAGCTGAAGCTGACCACTCTGACGCCGACGTTGGACGGCGCCAGAGAGGGGGAGGTGGGTTTGTTGGAGGCGATCAAGGCCAAGGAGGAGCTGCTAGCGAAGGCTGCCTCCATCCAGAGCACCTTGAGGGAGAGCGTGGAGCACTGGACTGAAGGTCTTGTGGATACCGCCGCCGACATCCACAACGAGCTGATGGAGCTGGGGATGGCGGACCTTGCATACTCCTCCGACGAGCATCTCCAACCCAGCGCCAAACTCAGTTTATTCTTCAAAGGCGTGGTGACGGGTCTCCAGCGACTCCGGGAAGAGGTCCCAAAGCAGCTGGCCGAGGAATCACGCCAGATCTGTGCAGGAGCCCTCGAGAAGGTGTTGATAAAGGTGGCCTTCCGCAATCCGAGCCTCAACCTTAACGGCGTCCTCAGATCCTTGCCGCCAGATGCCAACGTGGAGGAGCTCAAAGCCCTTGTCGCACCCATTGTGGACAAGGTGAACAAGATCAAGCGGATTGATGGCGACCGCGTAGACTAGGCCACCAATTTTATCTTTCCCTTGTCGCTGCTGATCATGTTTAGAACACTTTGTTAGATCAGCGACAAGTTATTTTGTAATATACTCTATCTTAGGCGATCAATACAACGTTATTTCCTCTACTTGATTCCTTCCTTTGTACATTTCTGCCTTACGCATTTGGGGGACTTGTCGGTGCGGGCACTTTTGCCGCGAGCGCTGAGTGTGGAACGTCGGCCCTGGCTGGCGATGCCGCCTCGACAAGCAACCTTGTCGCGACTAGCCGCAGCTCACTTAAGTTGTTGAGCGGACTCGAAACAAAGTAAGGGCGCGACCAGCCTGCGAGTTGGTTCCTCTGCGCACAGGTTTTCCATACAAACTACTATCGTTCGAGGAAAATAACTTAAAATTTTAAAAATTGATTGCTCAAAGTTTGGCAACTTAGCTTTTCTGTCTCTTGCTTCCCGATGAGGTGAAACTACCTCGAGCGGTGCCTGGTCCATAGTATTATCTCCTCCTTCCCCCTGGTTAACTTGTGCGCGAGGGAGCCTTCCTTTCTTTGAGAAAAGAGAAAGAAGAGGAAATAACGTTATGGAGCCCAGCGGCTCGATTTTGCTTACCGGGTGTGGTTGCCGCACAAAGTGTTAGCCAAAACATGCAATAAAATGATGAAAGCATGAATTTGACAAGTTGTGCGCAACACATGAGCTTTACTGATGCACGGGGTCTGCGCCCGGCTTTGTACAAAGGATTACATGCAACAGCGGCAAGACTTGTACAAAAGGTGGTTGCGAACGGGTTCCGCAACCGCGCTCTATGGGTAAAACTTACGAAGATGCTCAATGTTCCAGGAGTTGCTCACCGGAATGCCATCTTCGGTCTCAAAGCGACAGCGCCAGGCCTAGTGACTCGTTTCACCCGATAAGGGCCTTCCCACTTTGGAGTCAACTTGTTTGAATTCTTGGCGGACTGAATGCGCCGAAGAACAAGGTCGCCTTCCTCGAGACTTCTGGCACTAACTCTGCGGCTATGGTAGCGACGCAAAGCTTGTCAGAAGCGAGCAGCTCGCACAGCCGCCTGAAGATCGATCCTCCTCAAGGAGCAGCGCGTCATCTTGTCGCATACTGCTCTTGCTTAAGCTCATCATAAGCGAGCACTCGAGGCGATCCGTGATCTGAGTTCCGTGGGGAGAACTGCCTCTGCTCCATAGACTAGAGCAAAAGGTGTCGGCGGTGGCTCGATTCAGCGTCGTCTGATCGACCAAAGAACCACCGCAGCTCCTCGATCCAGCTTTCTTCCGCACTTGTGCAGCCTGTCGAAAGTTCTTGTCTTGAGCCCGCCAGCACTTCAAGCATTTTCCTCTCTCGCTTGACCGTTGCTTCTCGGGTGAGCAACGGAAGCAAAGGCACCTTGGTGCCAAGATCTTGGACGTACTGCATGAAGGTGCGACTCGTAAATTGTGTGCCGTTGTCGGTGATGATCCTGTTAGGGATTCCGAAACGGCAAACAATCGACCTGAAGAACTTGACTGCCGACTGTGCCGTCACCTTCCTCACCGCTTCCACTTCCGGCCACTTTGTGAACTTGTCGATGGCGACGAACAAGTATTCAAAGCCCCCGACAGCTCGGGGGAAGGGGCCGAGGATGTCTAGCCCCCAGACCGAAAATGGCCAGGATAAAGGGATCGTCTGGAGAGCTTGAGCTGGCTGGTGTATCTGTTTTGAATGGAATCGCACGCTTCACACTTGGTTACTTGTGCGATTTGCATCCTCGAGGGCTGTCGGCGGAAGAAACCTTGCCGGAAAGCTTTGTCGGCAAGTTCTCTTCTTGCGCCAATGTGGTGACCACATATGCCTCCGTGTATCTCTTCG
This sequence comes from Aegilops bicornis, assembly GCA_021605145.1. Classification (NCBI taxonomy): domain Eukaryota; kingdom Viridiplantae; phylum Streptophyta; class Magnoliopsida; order Poales; family Poaceae; genus Aegilops; species Aegilops bicornis. Next base: position 287,401,784 of record CM038671.1, read on the forward strand.
CCAACAGCGCATCCATCTTCCACAGGAATACACTTCAATTTCACACCGTTGAGTCTTCTTCTGTATAGTATGTTGTCGACAAACTGGTACATACTTGACCGCCGGGCTACTCTTTCCGCTTCTTCTTGCTCTTCGGGAAGTTCTCCTGTCTGAAGGAAATGGACAATCTGTTTTGCCCATGCTGGAGCTTGCGGCTCGACAACAAGGACTAAAGGCACATCTGCTGCTGCGGGAACATCCGCTTCCACGGCAAGAACCTGCGGCCCTGCCGGAGCTTGATGTTCCCCGGCAAGCTTGCCGGAGCAAGACTTGTCGGGAGCGTCTGCTTCAACGAAACAAACCACAGGACTTGTCGGAGCAGACGGCCCTCAAGATCGTTGGCGTTGATCTTGGGGACCTTCGCAATAGCGGCCGGGAAGCTCTGCGGAAAGTAGTCACCAGAGATCAACTTCCTCTTCTTGCTTTGCCCGATTGATGGTGTTACGGTTGGTGAGTCAGCTTGAGCACGAAAATTCCTGGTTCCACAGGTAACTTAAGTCTGGCACTTTGACAGCCGTCAAGAATATCATTACGAGCTCTTGGAACATGTTCCATTTGCACGCCGTCAAAATGCTCTTCTAGCTTCCTCACTTCATCAACGTAGGCTTCCATCAACGGACTACGTAATCTTTGTTCACTTGGCGGACGACAAGCTGCGAGTCACCCACGACAATAAGCTTTTTGATCCCAAGGTCCATCAGCGATCTGAGACCGGCAAGCAAACCTTCATACTCTGCAGTATTGTTTGTTGCTTGCTCCTTGGGAAAGTGCATCTGGACTACGTACTTGAGGTGCTCTCCGGTGGGTGCGATAACCAGCACGCCGGCACCGGCGCCTTGCAGCGAACAGGCACCATCAAAGTACATCAGCCACTCTTTGCTTGCTTCCTTGACGGGAATGCTCGTCTCCTAATCTCTTCATCTTGTGTTGGCGCCCATTCTGCTATGAATTCTGCCAACGCTACGCTGGATAGTTGATGTGCTTTCAAACTTGAGACCAAAGCTTGATAGTTCCAATGCCCACTCGACAATCCTGCCCGTTGCTTCCGGATTCTGCAAGATCCTCTTCAGCCGAAAGCGAGTGACAAGCTGTGATCTCATGTGCTTGGAAGTAATGGCGCAGCTTTCGAGGCCATGAGGAGGCCGAAAAGCAATTTACGCACACCGAGTACCTCGACCTAGCCCCTCGCAGAGGGAACTGACAAAGTAGACCGGGCGCTGCACCATCCTTTTCTCGTGATCTGGTCATGTGTCCGCACGGACTCGTCCTTGTCGGGACCAGATCTTGTCGGTGAAGCCCCTGCACAGTCAGCTGGATGTGCTTGCCGTGGTTGCTGGCTCGTCATCCGTCTCCCTCTCCGCTACTAACGCAGCACTAACCACTTGATTCGTTGCCGCTATATATAGCAGCAACTTCTCTTGCGGCTTAGGTGCGACAAGTGTTGGAGTGGAGGATGTATCTCTTCAAGTCTCCGCAGCAGCCTCCGCTTCGAGTCCATTTCACTTTGGACCTGCCTTTTTCAAAATCTTGAAAAATGGCGGCGCGCTCAGCAGAACCTAGAAATAAACTGCCGAGAGCAGCCACGCAACCGCAAGTCTTCGTACATCCTTGACGCGCTTTGGTGCTTCAATCTGCTCAATGGCCTTGATCTTGTCGGGATTAGCTTCAATCCCTCGTTGAGACATTTAAGAACCCGAGAAGCTTGCCGGAGGGGACTCCAAACACGCACTTCTCGTGAGTTGAGCTTGAGGTTGATCTTGCGCAGATTTGCAAAGGTCTCGCCCAAATCTTGAACCAGAGTTGCTTTGTCCTTGCTTTTGACCACTATGTCATCCATGTAGGCTTCTACATTTCTGTGCATTTGCGGCTCAAAAGCGCCATGGACTACCCTTGCAAATGTTGAACCAGCATTCTTCAAACCGAAAGGCATCCGTCTGGAACAGTATGTGCCACATGGTGTAATGAATGCGGTCTTCTCCTCATCTTCTTCAGCCATGAAGATCTGATGGTATCCTGAGTATGCATCAAGAAACAAAAGCAAATCACATCCAGCCGTGGAGTCAACAATCTGGTCAATGCGCGGCAAGGGAAATGGATCTTTGGGACAAGCTTTATTAACATCCGTGAAGTCAATACAAAGTCTCCATTTTCCATTTGCTTTGCGCATGACTACAGGATTGGCCAACCACGTAGGATGGAGGACTCCTCTGACAAGGCCTGCTGATTCCAGTTTCTTGATCTCTTCGGCTATGAATTCTTGGCGCTCCACTACTTGCTTCCTGACTTTTTGCTTGACGGGCCGCGCATGAGGACAAACGGCCAGGTGGTGCTCAATCACTTTCACAGGAACACCGGGATGTCGACGGTTGCCATGCAAACATCGCCGACATTCGCCCGCACGAAAAGCAACGAGCGCCTTCCTATTTAGGGTCGAGAGAGGCACCGATGGTAAAGGTACCACCAAGTGCCGTCCTCCTTGGCGGGCACCTTCTTGGTCTTTGGCGAGCCACCATCTTCTTGCACTTGTCGGTGGAGCTCGATGGTGCGTCCTCGACGGTAGCGCAGCACTCCGAAGAGGTGCGCTTGCGGAGTGAGCATCGAGCCCTTGCCGGACTTGGACTTTGTCTTCTTCCCTCCTCTGTCATGGCTGCTGCATCCCGGTAGATCTTGTCGGCCTGAGATAAGGGCATCCTTCTTGTCACCATGGATGAGATGGCGCTTATCGGGCCTGGCATCTTGAGTAAGTTGTAGGCGTAGTGAGAGGCTGCCATGAACTTGGCGAGTCTTTGGACGGCCAAGTATCCCATTGTAAGGCAATGGGAAATCGGCAACGTCGAATGTGACCCTCTCAGTCCTAAAGTTCAGCTCGCTGCCAAATGTTACCGCAACGTAATCTTCCCTTCGCTTGCTCCTTCCCGGATTGATTCCTTGAAGGTGCCGGTCTCTTCGAGCTTCGCCGTCGAGGATTTGAAGCTTCCGGAGCACCGCGGAGGAGATCAGATTCAAGCCGGCCCGCCACAACTAGCATTTTGGTGACCTTGAGGTTGCGGATGGTTGGTGAGACCAATATGGGCAAGCACCCGACCACGCTTATGCGATTAGGGTGGTCCTCAATATCAAAAATGATAGGCGTCTTTGGACCACTTCAGAGGCTTGCGTGACTCTCACGGATGGTTCCGCTGCATTGACCTCCGCATCCATTGCTTGAGTTGGCGGTGGGAGGTATGCAGGAAGCACCTCCACAACGCAGAGGACCTCCGTGGCTTTCTCAAACTCCTGCTCATCAGCGCCGTCTTCCATATCTTCGCCGTCGTCATCATCTTCATCCTTGTCGCGCCGCAGGGAGGTCTGTCTCCTTGCCGCTGCTTGGCCTTGCCGCGTCCTCCCCGGCCGGACGCTTTTTGCTTGCTCCCCAGACCTTCCTGGCCTTCTCCTTGTCGCGCCGCAGATTTCAGCCCTCTGCTGTTCGACAAGCTGCTCGGCCTTCTTGCAGCTCTGGAGGTCGTGGCCCTTGGTGCGGTGGATCTTGCAATACTGCTTGCTGGAGCCATCCTGCTTGTCGGCGGCTGCCACCGGCTGGTGGTTGGCGTCAGCGGCAACCTCCTTGCCGGAGCCACCAGCCTTGGCGTTCTTGTCGCCACCTCCGTTGCCGGACTGCTCAACAGCTAGCACTTCTCTACCTTTCTTCTTCCTGTTGCCTCGCCGACGGCCTTTCTTTGCCGGGGCGGTCTCCTCATCGCCGATCCTGCTTCCGCATTCTCTCCCGAGTCTCCTCCCTTCCTCGGTAGCGTGCACACTTGTCGGCCAAGGAGTACAGCTCATCGACGTCCTTGACTTTGCACATCGCCATCTCCTCCTCGCCCCGCGGTTCCGCACATTCGATGAAATGCGCCGATCACCGCGGGGGTGGACGTCTGCAGGATGTTGTAGTGCACACGGTTGAATCTCTGAATGAACTTGCGCAGGACTCTCCTTCCTTCCGGGCGAAAGATGAAGGTCACTCTCTTGGCCATGAGGCTTGTGGCCACCGTGAAGGCGCCAACAAACTAATGGCACAGATCTGCCCAAGAGGATATGGAGCTGTCCGGCAAGTGCATGAGCCAAGATCTGACGTTGGGCTTGAGCACGAGCGGGAAGTAGTTGGCGAGGATCTTGTCGTCCCATCCGCCCGCAGCCTGCACCGCGATGGTGTAGATGCTGAGGAACTCCGACGGATGCGTCCTGCCATCATACTTCTCCGGCACGTCTGGTTTGAAGTTTTTCTGGCTGGGCCACTGAACTTGCCACAGCTCACGAGTGAACGCAGGGCAACCTACCGCGTACGGCAAGTTGCCTGGCTCCTCCGGCGCGCGCACGTCAACAGAAGGCCTAGCGCGCTTGTCGGACTGACGTCGCGCTTCTCTCCGGCGCTCGATGCAAGTTCGAGCGTCCTCTTGTTGTCGCTCATGAAGAACTTGGCGCTGATCGCGGCGAGCTCGCGGATCCGACTACGCGGTGGAGTCACTGTCGAGGTGGATCCGGTGAGTCGGCGATCTTGGCCTTCGTGGCGGAGAGTGCACGGTGGTTGCACCTCCGACAGTCTCATCACCACCGGCTCGTGCCTTGTCGTCTCGCCGCGGCAACGATGGCGTTGGTTGCCGCGAGCGCCGCCGTTAGCAAAGCCGATGAGGCTCTGGATAGTGGCCCTCCACTCGTCGACCTTGTCGGCCGTTGGAGGGTAGTCGAGGAGCAGTTGAGCTCTCGCCAGAGCTTCTGCTGGAGTAGTGGGTGGCATTCGCGAACGGTGTGAGGAGCGGGATATGCTCGGACTTCTAACTATATTAGAAGGAGCAGCACCCCGTCCGAGCGACCGTATTTCACTTGTGCCAGCATGTTGGCGCGCATGCTGGTCTTGAGGGTCTCGATCCAACGAACGTATGGCGTTGTGAACGCCATGACGTTGTTGGTCCCGCTGCCTCGAGATGGGCGTGGGGATGCGCGGACGCCGAGGTTTGCGGGCCTTGTCCTTGGACTTGGCAACGTCGCGAACACCTTCGCCGGCGCCGTTCCTCCGCCCGGCGTCTGCCCCACCACCCGCTTGTCGCGGGCGAGGGTGGGTACGACGCGACGGCTCGTGCCGCTGAAGCCTTCTTCTTCGGTGGCATGTTGAGGAAGATGTTGTCGACGCTGCTCGTGTGAACGCCGGATTAGATTCACACGGCCTCGACGCCCTACCGGCGCGCGCCAAAGATGTCGGGAGGCTGATCGCACTCGCGAACACCTATGGGGCCGGGCGGACCAGGCCCTTTGTGGTTCGGAAGGGGCGGAGGTCGCACGAAGAGCGGATCGAGGCGAGGCACACGAGCAGTTTACCCAGCTTCGGAGCTCTCCGGAGAGATAAAACTCCTACTGCTGCTTGTTTGATGTATTGTGTTCTTGCTAGGGAGCAATGCAAGCTACAAAACCTAGCGTGAGTGTATCTGGTCTCTGGTGAGTCGAATGAACCGAAACTCGAACCCCCTCTACGTTGTGCATGGGCCTCCTTTTATATGCTCAAGGGGTCTCCGGCAGTGGCAACACAAAGTAGGGTACAAATGTAAAAACAGGAGTTGGTACACCTACTCGAACAAAGGTATTAAAAATACCTAACTCTGACGGCAAGGACAAAAGCAATAAATGCCCGTCAATGTCGCCCAAACAGTGCAACAGAGACCGTCAGGTGCGCCACCGCTCGCCACGATGGCAAGCTTGTCAGCGCCGCTTATCGCTGCTCTCCGCTGGCTACACAGCCTCTCGACACGCTGCGGTACCGGAATGGTCCCATGGCGACATCGCTGCTGGATGAGCTGGAGTGGAGAGGGAGAGAGGTTGCTTGCCGCGGCAAGCGCCTTGCCGCGGCCGAATCCTTGTCGCGTCCGGAGGCTTGTCGCGCTCCGAGCCTTCCCGGCAAGCTCCTCTTGCCGGGGCCTTGTCTTCTTCGTGCGTTGAGTGGCTTTCCCGGCAAGCTTCTCTTGCCGGGGCCTTGTCTTCTTAATCAAATACTTTGTTCTTGAATGGCTCCAAGGGAGCCACGGAGGATCTTGGCGGTGACGAGGCAAACCTTGCCGCGGGGTGCTGCAACTGTCCGTGCATGAGTACGGGATACTAGGGTACCCCTACTCTAGTACACCGACAAAATTAAATATGTTTTTGAAAGTTTTAAAATCTGAATTCAAACAGTTTTGAATTTGAATTTTCTTACGATCGTAACTTGAGTTTCGTACCTCCGTTTGAGTTGATTCTTTTTGCAAATTAAAGCTTTTGACCTAAACTTTCTAATAAGGACAAATTCACATAATTTTGGTACTGTTAGAAATTGTTTTATGTTGCAAGAGTTAATTTCTTGGTTTTGATGTTTTCCGAATTGTCTTCTTCGTTCTTTCCGATCTTTTGAGTGATTGCTTATGTGTGGTTACTATTGCTTGCTTACGATAGATTGACTGGAGTTTGACGAGTAGAACTATCAGGAGTTATGTGTGTGAATCATCTTCATCAAGAGTACCTGCAAGTTCACACTTTGATCATATCCCTTTCATACCCAGTTTTTATGCATTAGTTTCACCCTCAAACATTGCATGAGTAGTACTTGATAACATGTGGGTATTGGGAAGTAGTTGAGGAGGTAGGAACCTATTGTCTTGCATTCAAACCCTGGGAGTTACTATGTTATGTTTACTGCTATGCTATGCTCGTAGACGTGGATTGGGTTTGAGTGTATCCATGACAGATGTGAGATTATTATGTAATGGATAACTTAAGGTGGTTACTTTAATACACATCTTGGTGGATTGGTTGGGGCATCCTGGAGCACCCACGGGTTTGCCCGGGCACCTGGAGAATCCAGTGCTCTCCCAAGGGGATCCCAGAGGACCCGTGTGATCACCCTATGGAATGCCACCCATGCTCAAAGGGATCATAAGATTATTCATGCTAGAAACTTCTGTGTGTAGCCACAAGCCATTATCGGCTCTGGCATAGTCGAGTAAGTTGCGTGAGCTCTCGAAGAGGTGGACTAGCAGATGTAGGGGGATTGTAGGTGTACCGGTCCGCCCGGAGTAGAGAGTAAATGCTCCTGAAAGACTGTGTCTCGGTCATCCATTTCTCAAACACCATGTAGTGCGAGAAATCAAACGGAGGAGATCGAGTCTTGTGGGGAAAATTGCGCAAACCTCTGCAGAGTGTACAAACTAATCATGATTAGCCGTGTCCCCGGTTATGGACATCTTGAGTACCTGGTTCTTAGATTATCATATGGATCTCATCACTCTAATTTAACTTGTTGGGAAGTTAACTTTAATTGGGATTGAGTTGGAGGAGCCTTCTCAATAATTTTCAACCAACTTTGTAGTTAAATAAATTATATTCCTTTGTAGTAGTGAAAAATTGGCTTTTCGCAAAAACTTTACAACCATAGAGCTTTTCCACTAGCCAAATATGCATGTAGTGATAGTTATTATTCATCATTATCCTATGGCGTGAATTTGCCAGTACATTCAATGTACTGACCCTTTGTGGCTGCAACGTCTCGTGTTGCAGGATTCTTACGACGAGTAAGTGATACGTTAGGGTTAGGATTTCTACACTCAACTTTGACGTTGGTGTTGATGGGAATCCACAACCTTGTTGTTACTTCCGCTATATGGATTGAGTTAATAGTATTTACGTTATTTATACATGTGATTTACCTCTGTTATAAATCCTCGAGTACTGTGTGTGTCAGCATACCGATCCAGGGATGACACTTAAGCTACGTAGACTTGACCGCCTAAGGTCGGGTCGCTACAAGATGGTATCGAGCACATGTTGATCAGAGGACGTGACCCCTAGAAACTGGCAAGCCCATAGGAAAGATTTTCTCTACAACACTTCATTTTCAAAAAGATCTTTTACCTCTCTTCTCTTCTGAGCTTATTCAAATTTCCCTTTTAAGTGATACTATACCCCTTTCCCCATTTGACCACACGAGGATTCGGCGGATGAGACCACTCCAAGAAGTACAAGATATTGGACAACTAAGACCACTTCGGAATGAAGAGGATTTTACCATGCATTAAATGGAAACTACACCGGTTTAATACTCCGAAGACTAGGAGAATTTGAAGGCTCAGAAGAATTCCCAGATTTGTATGACCTAGGAAGGCTACCCTTATGGAACTTGGCAGACTAAGGAAGCCGTCCAAACCTAAGATCAAGGTGTATCTGATAAAGACCGGAACATGTTGCATGAGAACTCAAAGTTTTGTCAAGAAAACCCTAAGGCAGGAGATATCAATTATGGAATGAAAGCTCATGGCAGTAACATGGGCATAGACACGGCTAACCATGGTGTTATCGCCCGCTTATGCTATTGTCATCATGCGGAGTTAAGCATGCATATGCATGGAAGGATTGGATGGTCGAAGGCTGATGGAGCATCTGTCAGCAAAGGATGCAGCTTTAACCTTAGCTAGTGTATCACCAGGATCTGGAGTATTACATCAAGAAGTTTAAGATGGATGCTCAGGAAGCCGTATTTGATAAGGAAGCATTTCGTGAAAAACTCAGGACCCAGAAGTTGAAAGTAGCCAAGCTGGTGGAGCAAAACCTCAAGATACCAGAGATTCATTAGGAAGTGAAGGACAGTAGGACCGTAGTTCATGCAAAGGATGTTGAAACCCGGAAGTTTGGAATGCAACTCCAGAAATATTAAAGGACGTCGTGAGAGACTTCGCGTCAATAGAGATGATCTGGCAGAAGACTTGAGAAAGACAAGCACGATCGGAATAAGCCATCGGAGACATGAACAAGACTTGAAGAGTTTGGCGATGTTGAATATTTATTGACCTTTAGAAGACCAAACTCCTGTTATATACCTCTGTTAGATGCGAAGTTTGTGAGCCGTCTTTTGTTTGTTGTTTTTTCTGACAGCCACAAAATAAAATCTGTCTTTTCAAAACTATTGTTTGCTTTGTGTGTATCCATCCCTGTCTCTCTTACCCCACCCCCAAAACCCCTGGACCCAATAAAGGATGAATAGAAATGAGCTTATATTTTCAGAACCAATGACTCAATTGGAGACGGACCGATGGATTCATTACATGGAGGATCACATGGAGAATCACACTACAACCGGAAAGGAGATGACCCAGCATGCTGTTCAGTGCATTGAAAGAGGTGCTTCTACTTGGTGGAGGATGTACCAAACCATCAATGGATGGCAAGGAGTAACCACTTGGAAAGAATTTAAGTTGACTTTGCTAAAGTCTCGGTTTGTGTCCCAGAAATTGAAGCCTTCTGGAAAGGATATGAAGAAACCCTATGCATGCAAGCTTTGTGGAGAAATAGAACACAACCATAAAGAACACAAGGATGAATGCCCTAATTGTGAAGGAAGTCACCCAGCTGAAGAATTCCCAACTAGGAAGATCACTTGTTTCTTGTGTGAAGGGACTACCCACTACCCTAATCAGTGTCACATGTACCCCATGGTACAAAGAACCATCCAACAAAAGAAAGAAGCAATGAAAGGAACCCTCAAGGAAAATTTATAAGAACTTGTGATGAAGGAAGAGGTGGAGGACACACCCGAAGAAGGCCCAATTAAACCCTCCACCAAGTCATGCTATTCATGTGGAGAAGAAGGACACATCTCCCAGAATTGTATGAATGGGGATCTAGTAGAATTCCCGACTGTGGAAGTAGAATATGACCCACAGGAAATAGAAGCCCTGATCCGTACGGAAACGTCCAGGAAGAGGAATAGATTGGATACCAGGAAGGACCTGAGTCATATCACATGTTTCAGGTGCAAGGAGTCAGGGCACTACTTCAGCAGTTGCCCAAAAAGGAAACCTCAAGATTTGTCAAAAGTAATATGTTTTCGTTGTAATGAAGCAGGGCATTTTGCCAGAGAATGCCCCAAGGAGAAGGAGACTTGTGATAATTAGTATTGCCTGTGAGAAGTATAGCAGTAGTAGTGAGAACATTTCTTTAGTATTGAGGTGTTGAGTTGAGGCATGTAAAGGAAATGTAGGAGATGGTAATAATTTGAGAATCAATAAATTTAGCATCATTGGTACTGATATGGATTTTATGAGTTGTTACTCTATGAAGAAAGATTTTGACCATTTTCGAGGATATGAGAAATATGGTCTATGGAAGATCGGAGCATTTTAAGGGTGGTAGTACCCTGTGAGGAGATTTGACCCCTGGAAAGGTATAATGTTGTTTCACGGAGTGGACTTCATAAGTACGAGTTTTATCTCGATAGGTGGGATACCTCAAGAGGATGAAGAGATGAAGTACTATTGGATATAAAGGAGGTATGACGTTGGAAATATGGAGCAATTGTAACTCCATGATGAGTTTGAGTAATCACATTTTAGTTTGGCACAAATAGAAGGAAGGGAGACATGTCACAACCGGTTTTTCAATAAAAATATTTATTGAACAACCAACCTATGAAGTCCAATATGAGGAAAATCCTTCATACCGGTAGACAAAACTTTGATACAATAAGCCAGTAGCATTAAAATATTACAGGGTCAGACTGAAGATGTCCAACCAATTATTACAACACGCCATTAATTATACATGATGGCAGATATGACACAATGGTGTGGGGTGGAAATACTACTGACTCGAGATATGAGTGGTTGGTGGAATAACACGATTAGGGGTGGTTAATAAGTCTCATCAAGATTTGGCGGCTCATCGAGCGTCTAGGTGAGGCTCGATGAATTTATTTGGGTAGCGGAAGCGGATATATCACAAAGACTAATCTAGGGGTCGCACGAGACTGACTGGGATTCCTCTAGGCGTCGGACTCGCTATCAAACTCTTCATCCATGAGATCGCTTTCACAAGATCTCGCCAAATCAACAAGCCAGGTGAGTACTTTGAAAGTACTCGCAAGACATTTCGGACAAAAGATATAACAAATGAATGCATGAATGCGTCATGATTAATTTTAACAAGGCTCAATTTAATCAATATAGCAAAGTAAATAAGAAAGGGAATCGGCTAGTCCGCTCGAAAACCCAAAGAAGATAAACTCAAAACCGATCGAGTGTCTGAAGCGACACCTCGAAGGGGTGAATAAATAAGTAAAACATGCCACAGTCGGGCGTCTGGGCGACACCTCATAAAGGGCTTATATTGAAATAAAAGTACATGCGTTACGATCCGGACGTCGGAGCGACATCACGTAAAGGGCTTATAATAAAAGTAAATAATAACAATGCCGCAGTCGGACGTCTGAGCGACATCACAGAAAGGGCTTATAATGAAAATAAATAACAACAATGCCGCAGTCGGACTTCTGAGCGACATCGCAGAAAGGGCTTATAATGAAAATAAATAACAATAATGCGGCAGTCGGACGTCTGAGCGACATCGCAGAACGGGCTTATAATTCATTATTCATAACTGAAAAGATATAGTGCTCACGGGAAATCTTCATCACAAGACAATAAACGGGTTAGTCCATTCACCGGAAATAAACATTTAACACTCAAGTAGTTATCGGGAGTCTCCGTCACCGAAACTGATATTTGACAGAATAAGGTGAACACGATACTCGGACAAGAATAAGATGGATTCAAGAATTTTGACTCTGCAGAGTTTGTACAAAAAATTTGTCCACAGCCAACGGATTTCCGTAGTCACGAAGGACTAGTTCCGTTTACGGTATTTCAGAGGAAACACAACTAGCTAGTACACACCCATCATACCTCACGTTACCAGGAATCACCCTAGACATCGTTTAAGAAAAACTTTGAGACGGGGAGATCACAATCTCGAATAGCATGGGATCAAATTTATATGCGCGCGTTCTAAGGGGTGCCCCCCTCTCGGTCCCAACCGGAAACACCCATGCCCCCTGACCGGATGAAAGGATTTAATCCAGGGCCATGGAACCTTCATCCCGGCCTCTCGATTTGGTGTGTACCGAAGTGGTTTGCAACCTACTAAGCCGTATCCCTTGCGGGAAGCAGTGGTAGTACGGAAGGAAGACGGACGGAATCGACCGACGATTTATCCGACACTGGGTCAACGATATGGCATAAGCCTGGCATGCTACAACACTGCCATCTTACCCATACTCTTGCCAACTCATGGCCATGCAACAAGTTTCCAACAACTCATGGATTTACCGAGCTCATTTGCCTCAATGCTCACGAGATAAACTACCATCGAAATGCTCATGAACGTGCCATGATACAAAAATAATGCAAACATGCCCAAACACTCATCATATCAAAAGTTCAAATATTGCTTGCCTGGTTCGGAGTAGTCGGGGTCTAGCTCGGCGAAGTTCATGTTCCGTCACCTCCTTCGGTATCTACGGTACACAAAAATACACGCGCTAACGTAAATACCGTGGGGTACAGAAAGTTGATCCAAATATTTTTCAAATAAATATGATAAAAAACTAGACAAAAATTTGAAGAGGACAGAAAAAGAATCACTCAAAAATTCCTTTCTGTTAAAAAGTTATAAGGGTTTTAGTCCAAGGACCCATCTGTAATGAAACAGAAAACTTCCAGGGGGCTTTGCAGAAAAGTCTAGAAAAACGGTTCAGAGTGGAAGCGTATTTTCCAAAGTACGCTTTCAGAAAACGGTTCAAAAGAGAGGCTGACGGGCGGGTCCCACCCGTCAGGTTTGAAATTTCGAACGAGGGAGTCGGGGCTCGTCGGCGCCCGAGTGCCGCGGTGGTCGCCGGCAGTGATCCACGGCGAGGCAGGGAGATCGGAGGGTACCTCCGTGTTCAGGGCGCCATTCCGCGTCTGTGGGAGGTGGTGGTGGTCGCCGGAGAGTACCACGTCAGCGGCGACGCTTGCTCCGGCGGACGGCAATTCGGGTGGTCGTGGACCTCGTCGGAGAGAGCTACGGAGGTGGAATTGACGAGGGGGTTAGACTCGTGATAGCATGAGAGGGTATCTGACGAGGTTAGGGCGCCGGAGATGACCTCACCGGAGTGAATCGCGGTGGAGGCCGAGGCGGAAGGAAGCGGCCGGAGTCGAGGAAGAAGAGCTCCTCGTGGCCCTTCCAGGGGCTTGGCGAGGACTAGAGAGGTGGTGGAGGGGTGCGGGCGAGTAATGGCTCGGGGGTGCTATTTATAGCCAGCCGTGATTCTTAGAACGGGGTTCTCCGGCCAAGTTCTGTGGCGCAGGGTGTTGATCGGGAGGGTTCAGAGGTTGAGCGTTGTCGTGGGGGTTCCCTGGTTCCGTTTAGGTGCTAAACGCGTCGGGGTTAGGTTTCTTAGGGGGAGCTCGACGGAACGGGGCGGCGCGGGCCCGTCGGCGGCAGGGAGCACGCTCTATACTTGCCGTGCCACGGCGACGGTGCCGCATGCGTGCGCTGGCAGGGAAATGGCCACGCGGGGCTACCAGGATGTTTGGGCGGCGTTGAACGGCGTTATGCGCTGATACGCTCCCCTGTCGGCCGCTCACGGTGGTTCTGCCGCCAAGACACGCCGCCATGCCAGGGTGCCACCGATGCCAGGAACGCGCCAAGCACGCGTGTGAGGCTCCGGACAAGCAGGCTGGGCCGCGAGCAACGTGCCAAGTGCACTGTGAGCATGTGACTGAAATTCTGACGAAGATCGACACTGAATTCTGAACTTAAGTGAAGATGAGCGAAGCAGTGCATGCAAGGTGTTCAAGGAATGATCTAGGCATGTAGGGATTTTTCCTTGAGCTGGTTTTTGGTGGAGGGGCCTCTCATTTCATCTAGAGGTTGCCTGAATATTTGTGGAATTTTTGGAGAAGGGTAGATATGAATTTCACCAAATTTGGCAAATCTGGTCCAAACTTGCAGATACTATAATTTGAAATTTTTGAACAGAAGAGGAGTGGATCTTGATTGTTCTAGGTTGTGGGTACCAAGGACTATCCAGGGGAGTTGGTTTGAGATCAAAACTCAAATGCATTAAGGTACTTGCTTTGCAAATTACCTAGGCTCAAAATAATAGACAGAAAAGATTTGGGAGGAGAAACAATTGAAATAAAATTCAGAAAATGGTTGAGCTTGTTGAGACAGAATGTTTGGATTGCCCAAAGTGGAAGGAGAGATTTTGGGAAGGTTTTACCATGTGGTGTATGGCCAAATCATGAATGGTTTCAAATATGGGAGAGGATGAAAAACTTCTAGAGTTTCTTTTTGAAAGAAAATAAACTCCAAAGATTTTTCTTGGAATTTTGAGAAGAGGGCAATCAGAAGAAAAAATTTAAAAACCCAAACACCAGAGTTGAAGGAGATGCAAAGATAAAATATTTGCTAAAGGGGAAAAAGATTTTGAGAGAGATTTTGGAAGGGTTTAGAATACCTTCTTCAAATCCAACAAATTTTTTTTGAAGAAAACCAAAAGAATTTTGGAGTGTCACAACACCTACCCCCTTAGGAAAAATCTCGTCCCCGAGATTCCAGCTGATCCTCAAATAATTTTGGGTGCTCTGTCCGAAGGAAATCCTCTCTTTCCCAAGTGGCTTCATTCTCGGTGTGGTTGCTCCACTGAACTTTGAAGAACTTGATGGTTTTTCGTCGGGTCCTCCTTTCAGACTCTTTTAAGATTTTTATTGGGTGCTCCCGATATGTAAGGTCTGGCTGCACGTCAATGTTTTTATGGGGTACTTGTTTCACTGGGTTGCTTACGCACTTCCTCAATTGGGAGACGTGGAATACGTCGTGGATGTCGGATAATTCTTCGGGTAAGTCTAGCTGGTAGGCCACCGTGCCTCTTCGTGCTACTATGCAGAAAGGTCCGATGAATCTTGGTTCTAGCTTCCCTTTAATCTTGAATCGATGCAGGCCCCTCACGGGAGATACTCGTAGGTACACAAATTCACCGGGTTCAAAATGGACTCCACGATGCTTCTGATCATAATAACTCTTTTGTCGACTTTGGGCTGTCTTGAGTCGGTCCTTAATTACCTTGACTTTATCTTCAGCCTCTTTGAGCAGGTCTGGCCGAAGATATGACTGTCTCCGGTTTCCGACCAATTTAGCGAGTACGACATCTTCGTCAGACAAAGTGCTTCAAATGGTGCCATTTGCGTGCTGGGTAGTAGCTGTTGTTCTATCCGAATTCTGTGTATGGTAAGCTCTCTTCCCAACTGGTCCCATAGGTGAGGACACATGCTCTCGAGATATCTTCTAGAATCTGGTTTACTCGCTCGATCTGCCCATCTGCAGGGGATGGTATGCGTTCTTGAATGCCGGTGAGTTCCCAGATCTTGTTGTAAGTGATCCCAAAATCGGAGGCAATTGAGTGCCCCTGTCCGAGATTATTTTCTTTGGGACTCCATGTAAGCAAACGATACGGGAAAGGTAGAGCCTAGCAAGCTTCTGAGTGGTGTGTGTTGTCTTCACGGGGATGAAGTGTGCTACTTTAGTCAGTCTATCAGTGATGACCCATATGGCATCATGTCCGTGTCGTGACCGAGGTAGTCCAACAATAAAATCCATTCCAATCTCGTCCCATTTCCACTCGGGTATCTTATTTGGTTGCAATAGCCGGCGGTTTACGGTGCTCGGCCTTGATGCGTTGACAAGAGTCACAACATGCAATAAGCGTGGCTATGTCTCTTTTATACCATGCCACCAAAATGTTTCCAAGATCTTTGTACATTTTGTTCCTCCGGGATGGATTGAATATGGAGAGGTGTGGCCTTCAGCCAGGATTTGCTGTTTAAGGTCATGGATATTTGGTACACAAAGCCTATTTCCATACCACAATATTCCTTGCTCATCAATAACGAATTCTGAGGCCTTGCCCAACTTCATCTTCCGTTTTATGCCTTCAATGCTGGGGTGTCCACGTTGAGCTTCTTTAACCTTCTCTATCAGGGTAGGCTGTAATTCTAAGTTCGACACACTGCCTTTGGTGACCACTATCAGATTGAGCTTTGCGAATTCCTGCTGGAATTCAGGTCTTAAGTTTGGCATGTTGTCGTTGTCCGGACTCGGGTTCCGACTCAGAGCATCGGCTACAACATTTGCTTTGCCTGGGTGGTAGTGGATTCCAACATCATAATCCTTTACTAATTCCAACCAACGTCGCTGCCGTAAATTCAGTTCTGGTTGTGTGAAAATATACTTGAGGCTTTTGTGATCTGTGTATATTTCACAACGATTACCAAGTAAGAAGTGTCTCCATTCCTTGAGTGCATGAATGATTGCTGCTAATTCCAGTTCATGAGTAGGATAATTTTCCTCATGCTTGCGAAGCTGTCTGGAAACATATGCGACAACCTTGCCTTCTTGCATTAATACGCACCCGAGGCCCTTTCAGGATGCGTCACAAAATACCTCAAAATTTGTGTGTATATCTGGCACAATTAGTACTGGTGATGTCGTCAGTTTCCTCTTTAGTTCTTGGAAACTTTTCTCGCAAGCTTCCGTCCATTCAAACTTCCTGTCTTTCTTGAGTAGTTGCGTCATTGGCTTTTCTATGGTGGAGAATCCTTCAATAAATCTCCGGTAGTATCTTGCCATTCCCAAGAAACTTCGTACATCCGTCACGCTGCCTGGTGGCTTCCAGCCAAATCTGACCTTGACTTTTTGGTCAATGGCGATACCTTCTTAGGTCGATGCGTGGCCCGTAAAACCTACTTGCTTTAGCCAAAATTCACACTTGCTGAATTTAGCGTACAACCGATGTTTCTGAGTTCTCCTAGTACAGTCCGGAGATGTTGACGTGCTCTTCCGGTGTTTTGGAGTATACCGAATATCATCGATAAATACCACAACAAACTTATCCATAAACTTCATGAATACTTTGTTCATGAGGTGAACAAAATATGCTTGAGGCGTTTGTTAGCCGAATGGCATTACGGTGAACTCATACAATCCGTGTCCGGAGGTGAAAGCTGTCTTGGGAATATCTTCGGTTCGCACTTTTAGTTGATGGTATCCCGACCTTAAGTCAATCTTTGAGAACACCTTGGCCCGAGCGAGTTGATCGAATAAATCATTTATTCGTGGCATCGGATACTTGTTCTTGATTGTGACCATGTTTAGCGCTCGATAGTCTATGCACAATCTCAGCGTTCCATCCTTCTTTTTGGCAAACAAAATTGGTGAACCCCAAGGTGAGGAACTAGCTCGTATGTACCCTTTTTCCAATAATTCCTTTATTTGCTTCTCTAGTTCTACCAACTCCGATGGTGCCATTCTGTATGGTTTCTTGTATATGGGAGCGGTTCCGGGTGCTAGCTCAATGCTGAATTCTATCTCTTGATCTGGTGGCATGCCTGGTAGTTCTTCGGGGAATACATCTGGAAATTCACACACTACTGGAACCTTGCTCAATTCAGAAATATCCACCTTGTTCAATCTCGGTTGCCGGGATATTTTTCTTTCCTTGGCTGAAACTTTTATGGTCTTCCCGTGGTGTTGGGTGAGAATTATGGTCCTGCTGAAGAACTCAATAAAACCTTTGTTGGTGGTTAACCAATCCATCCCTAAGATGACATCTAGTCCTTTATTTTCCAACACGATAAGGTTTGCATGAAACTTTAACCCTTCAAACTCGATAACCACACCCTGGCAATAATTCTGGGTAACTTGCTTAATTCCAGGGGACTTGACGATCATAGATTTTCCCAAGGGAAGCATCGAAAATTTATTTTGCAAAGCAAAACTTTTCAAAACGAATGAGTGAGAAGCTCCAGAATCAAACAAAACCATGGCAGGTATTGTGTTGACAGGAAACGTACCGAGTACGATATCTGTGGCATTTTCCGCTTCCTCTTTGGTCACGTGGTTCAGATGACCCTTCCTGTGGTTGTTATTTGGGTTGAAATTGTTGCGCTTCGGCGCTGAATTATTTCCTCCGTTGTTCGGCTTTGGGGTCGAGTTCCTTGGCTTGGGGCACTGCTTGGCATAGTGCCCTTCTTCTCCACAAGCATAACAGGTAACGCCTGGGCGGTATGTGAACTCCTTGTCCCTTGCATGGAAATTCTTGATTGGGAGTGAGGCGGCTTGTCGTGGGTTTGGGTGTCCAGTTTTTGAACATCCTGTCTTGTCTGCGGTGGTTGCGGGTGTGTTTAGTCTGGTCCCTCTTCCGCTATGCGAAATCTTATGTAAGCTCGTCTCTCATTTTCCAAGGTAATGGCCTTATCCACCAGCGTCTTAAAATCTGGAAAGGTGTGTACGACCAATTGGCATTTAAGCGCGGGTGTCAGACCGTCTAGGAATTTCTCCATCTTTTTTTTCTTCTGATATACGCTCCTCATTGGCGTAGCGAGACAGCAGGGTAAACTGACTGTTGTATTCTGACACTGTCATTGTTCTTTGCTTGAGGTCATCAAATTCTCTCTTTTTGATCTTCATAAGACTATTAGGAATATGTGCCCCACGAAAACCTTCTTTAAATTCCTCCCATGATATATTATTTCCGTTGGGGTGCATGTGTAGGAAATTTTCCCACCTGCAGTGCGGCTGCTCCGGTGAGATAGTGTGGAGCATAAAGCACTTTCTCAAGATCTGAACATCGGGCAATAATTAATTTTCTCTCCATGTCTCAAGCCAGTCCTCGGCTTCAAGAGGTTTGTCGGTGTGAGAAAATGTTTGGGGACGTGTCTTACGTAGCTCGAGATAATTTTGATTGCTGCTGATATCGTCACGGTGATTTCCCATATTGATGACTTGGTTCAAGATTTCTGATGTTGCTTGACTTCGTTCATAAAGACGACACATTTGGGAAAGTGCCGTTTCAACATCTCTGTTGACTTATGCGCCTGTGTGAAATTGTTGCACAGGGGTGTGCCATAATTTTCCTCTGTCGGAGTTGGCATGGAGCGCGTCCAAGGACAAGACATAGTTCACTCTGGGGATATATTTTGAAACACTCATAAGAAAAGAAATTGAGCCGCAAAAATCAATAAATTCAAGAAGATGCAAAAAGTTGCAAATGCTCCAAGATTTTTCACGAGAATACACGTTTGCATACGGAGGAGGACTGTCCATTACATATCTTACACGCAAGCAGTAATTATACAATACATCACTCAGGATATGCGTACATAATTCCTGACATGTTATTTAGTCTAGTGCACTTCTCCAGATCCTACATGATGCGCAAACAAGCTACTTCTCACAGCCTATTTACATATAAACATATCGTACAAGTCGGTACATCGCATGGCGGCTAAGCGTACTTAGTCGGAGATGGTAAGGATTTCCCTTCGCCTGGCAAGGGTGAGGCGTAGTGAGGCTGGGGACTCAACCTCCTCTTCGGAGATAGGCTCCGGACAAGAGGTGCTGCGCGGAGGTGGAGCAGGTGCCCTGTGTGGGACAACTCGAACATGAGCGGGCACGAGGGGTGGTGTAGAACGAACCGGAGTAGGCGCAATGACGTGGTTGAACTCCTCCGTGGTAGGTAGGCGACGAGTAGCGGTGCGGGCAGTAGGAGCAAACGATCTTGATGTGAGACGAAAGTCGATGGCGGTGCGGCCAGCAGGAGCTCCCTCCTGTTGGTGGCACAGCCATGGACTGAGTCCATGCGGGCAGCTACAAAGTCGTCCACCAGGTTGTCGAAGGCTGCCTCCAAAGCTCGGAGATACTCGATAAGCATCTCAAAAGCTTCGTCCCGTTCTCCTCTAGGGCAAGAGAACACGTAGTGGCAGGTATACGGCACGTGACATGGCAGGTAGCGGTAGCGACGAGTCTTCATCGAAGGAAGGATATCCCTGAGACGAGCTATCACCTCATGGGCTGCCATCTGTAGTGCATGCTTCTCTGTGGGCATGGCTCTCCCCACGAACCCGTAACGCTCAACTCGCCCTCTCTTGAATTCCACCGCGGCTTGGCGCGTGGTTAGACGGTCATTGACCTTGTCTTTGAGAGAGAGAGAGAAGATCAAGACATCCGCCCCATCGCAACTTGGACGATGAAGGAGAGAAGCTTGACGAACCCATCGGGCATGTTGGCAAACATCTGCGACTTCATGATCGTTGCCGACCATGTACAAAAGTAGGCAAAAATCCTGAGTAGTCAAATCATAAACTTATGCTGACTGTCAGAAATTGACAACATTTGTGAAAATAATAAACAGCTCTATTATGCTAATAACCGATTAGCGATCGCACCTAGTGGCTTCCTATAGTCAGCCTAGCTCTTGTACCAAGCTTGTCACGACCGGTTTTTCAATAAAAATATTTATTGAACAACCGACCTATGAAGTCCAATATGAGGAAAATCCTTCATACCGGTAGCCAAAACTTTGATACAATAAGCCAGTAGCATTACAATATTACAGGGTCGGACTGAAGATGCCCAACCAATTATTACAACACGCCATTAATTATACATGATGGCGGATATGACACAATGGTGTGGGGTGGAAATACTACTGACTCGAGATATGAGTGGTTGGTGGAATAACACAGTGGGGTGGTTAATAAGTCTACTGCCTTTGGCGGCTCATCGAAAGCGCCTAGGTGAGGCTCGATGAATTTATTTGGGTAGCGGAAGCGGATATATCTCAAAGACTAATCCGAGGGTCGCACGAGACCGGGGATTCCTCTAGGCGTCGGACTCGCTTATCAAACTCTTCATCCATGAGATCGCCACAAGATTCGGCCAAATCAACAAGCCAGGTGAGTACTTTGAAAGTACTCGCAAGACAGTTCGGACAAAGGATATAACAAATGAATGCATGAACGCGTCATGATTAATTTTAACAAGGCTCAATTTAATCAGTATAGCAAAGTAAATAAGAAAGGGAATCGGCGGTAGTCCGCTCGAAAACCCAAAGAAGATAAACTCAAAACCGATCGAGTGTCTGAAGCGAGGGTGAATAAATAAGTAAAACATGCCACGATCGAGCGTCAGGCGACACCTCATAAAGGGCTTATATTGAAATAAAAATACATGCATGCCGCATGATGGACGTCGCAGCGACATCACGAAAAGGGCTTATAATAAAAGTAAATAATAACAATGCATAATCGGACGTCTGAGCGACATCACGTAAAGGGCTTATAATGAAAATAAATAACAACAATGCCGCAGTCGGACGTCTGAGCGACATTGCAGAAAGGGCTTATAATGAAAATAAATAAGAACAATGCCGCAGTCGGACGTCTGAGCGACATCACAGAACGGGCTTATAATTCATTATTCATAACTGACAAGATATAGTGCTCACGGAAAATCTTCATCACAAGACAATAAACGGGTTAGTCCATTCACCGGAAATAAACATTTAACACTCAAGTAGTTATCAGGAGTCTCCGTCACCGAGACTGATATTTGACAGAATAAGGTGAACACGGTACTCGGACATGAATAAGATGGATTCAAGAATTTTGACTCTGCAGAGTTTGTACCAAAAATTTGTCCACAGCCAACGGATTTCCGTAGTCACGAAGGACTATTTCCGTTTACGATATTTCAGAGGAAACACAACTAGCTAGTACACACCCATCATACCTCACGTTGCCAGGAATCACCCTAGACAGCGTCTAAGAAAGACTTTGAGACGGGGAGATCACAATCTCGAATAACATGGGATCAAATTTATATACGCGCGCTCTAAGGGGTGCCCCCCTCTCGGTCCCAACCGGAAACACCCATGCCCCCTGACCGGATGAAAGGCTTTAATCCAGGTCCATGGAACCTTCATCCCGGCCTCTCAATTTGGTGTGTACCAGGAAGTGGTTTGCAACCTACTAAGCCTTATCCCTTGCGGAAAGCAGTGGTAGTACGGAAGGGAAGACGGACGGAATCGACCGATTTATGCTGACACTGGGTCAACGATATGGCATAAGCCTGGCATGCTACAACACTTCCATCTTACCCATACTCATGCCAACTCATGTCCATGCAACAAGTTTCCAACAACTCATGGATTTACCGAGCTCATTTGTCTCAATGCTCACGAGATAAACTATCATCGAAATGCTCATGAACGTGCCATGATACAAAAATAATGCAAACATGCACAAACACTCATCATATCAAAAGTTCAAACATTGCTTGCCTGGTTCGGAGTAGTCGGTGTCTAGCTCGGCGAAGTTCGCGCTTCCGTCACCTCCTTCGGTATCTACGGTACACAAAAATACACGCGCTAACGTAAATACCGTGGGGTACAGAAAGTTGATCCAAATATTTTTCAAATAAATATGATACAAAACTAGACAAAAATTTGAAGAGGACAGAAAAAGAATCACTCAAAAATTCCTTTATGTTAAAAAGTTATAAGGGTTTTAGTCCAAGGACCCATACGTAATGAAACGAAAACTTCGAGGGCTTTGCGAGAAAAGTCCGTAAAAGCGGTTCAGTGGAAGCGTATTTGCCAAAGTAATCTTTCGAAAAGCGGTTCAAAAACAAAGAGAGGCTGACGGGCGGGTCCCACCCGTCGAGTTTGAAATTTGAACGAGGGAGTCGGGGCTCGTCGGCGCCCGAGAGCATGATGGTCGCCGGCGATGATCCACGGCGAGGTGGAGATCGGAGAATACGTCCGTGTTCAGGCGCCATTCCGCGTCTCTGGGAGGTGGTGGTGGTCGCCGAGTACCACGTCGTGGCGACGCTTGCTCCGTGACGGCGATTCGGGTGGTTGTGGACCTCGTCGGAGAGAGCTGCGGAGGTGGAATTGAGGAGGGGGTTAGACTCGTGATAGCATGAGAGGGTATCTGACGAGGTTAGGGCGCCGGAGATGACCTCACCGGAGTGAATCACGATGGACGCCGAGGCGGAAAGAAGCGGCCGGAGTCGAGGAAGAAGAGCTCCTCGTGGCCCTTCCAGGGGCTTGGCGAGGACTAGAGAGGTGGTGGAGGGGTGCGGGGGCGAGAGCAAGCTCGGGGGGTGCTATTTATAGCCGGCCCGAGGCGGTTACCGAGAACGGGGTTCTCCGGCGAAGTTCTGACAGCGCGAGGTGTTGATCGGGAGGGTTCAGAGGTTGAGCGTCGTCGTGGGGTTCCCTAGTTCCGTTTAGGTGCTAAGCAGCGTGGTTAGGTTGCTTAGGGGAGCTCGACGGAGCAGGCGGCGCGGGCCCGTCGGCCGGCGCGGTGGAGCACGCTCTGTGCTTGCCGTGCCACGGCGACGGTGCTGCATGCGTGCGCTGGCGAGGAAATGGCCACGCGGGGCTACCAGGAGGTTTGGGCGGCACCGAACGGCGTTATGCCGCCGTTCTGCTCCCTGTCGGCCGCTACGGTGGTTCTGCCGCCGCAAGACACGCCGGCGCAGGCGACCAGGGTGCCACCGACGCCAGGAACGCGCCAAGCACGCATGTGAGGCTCCGGACAAGCAGGCTAGGCCGCGAGCAACGTGCCAAGTGCATTGTGAGCATGTGACTGAAATTCTGACGAGGATCGACACTGAATTCTGAACTTAACTGAAGATGAACAGAAACAATGCATGCAAGGTGTTCGACAGAATGATCTAGGCATGTAGGGATTTTTCCTTGAGCTGGTTTTTGGTGGAGGGGCCTCTCATTTCATCTAGAGGCTGCCTGAATATTTGTGGAATTTTTGGAGAAGGGTAGATATGAATTTCACCAAATTTGGCAAATCTGGTCCAAACTTGGAGAGACTATAATTTGAAATTTTTGAACAGAAGAGGAGTGGATCTTGATTGATCTAGGTTGTGGGTACCAAGGACTATCCAGGGGAGTTGGTTTGAGGTCAAAACTCAAATGCATTAAGGTACTTGCTTTGCAAATTACCTAGGCTCAAAATAATAGACAAAAAAGATTTGGGAGGAGAAACAATTGAAATAAAATTCAGAAAATGGTTGAGCTTGTTGAGACAGAATGTTTGGATTGCCCAAAGTGGAAGGAGAGATTTTTGGGAAGGTTTTACCATGTGGTGTATGGCCAAATCATGAATGGTTTCAAATATGGGAGAGGATGAAAAACTCCTAGAGTTTCTTTTTGAAAGAAAATAAACTCCAAAGATTTTTCTTGGAATTTTGAGAAGAGGGCAATCAGAAGAAAAATTTTAAAAACCCAAACACCAGAGTTGAAGGAGATGCAAAGATAAAATATTTGCTAAAGGGGAAAAGGCTTTTGAGAGAGATTTTGGAAGGGTTTAGAATACCTTCTTCAAATCCAACAATTTTTTTTTGAAGAAAACCAAAAGAATAGTTTTGGAGTGTCACAAGACAGTACAATTGGATGGATTTAAGAATGCTAGGAAGTGGGATGTTGGAATAATGATCAGTTGCCCCGATGATGAGTTCAAGGTTTAGAAGTGATGAGATGGGCCATAACCCACATTCCCCAGGACCTGCCAAGAAGCAAGCACACTCTTGCTGAAGGAAAAACCCTGGAACAAGTTATGACTTTATCAACAGGCGATCTTATAGGAGTTTACGCAAAACCTGAGAGTTGTGAAGGAATGATAGATGTTTGTTTGGCTTGCAGAATCAATGGATTTATACGAACTTAGTTCATCGACAAGAGAAATTCTGTAATGCTTGTGAGGATGACCGAGTCTTAGAATGCGAGATTCACTAAACCGTATACAAGGTAATGATTTGGGTGCGGGATGGATTGATCACCATACCGACTTACTCTTATTATTCGCCTTGCTATATAGGATGGTAAATCTGAGTGACTTACCTATAGTAGAGTGACGACGATCAAAACCTTGTTTAAGCCTTAGAATGGTATGGTGATTTCCCCCCCTTGTATAAGGCAGTTGTTGCCAATCGTAGGATATACGGTGAGGTTCAGCCCAGACCCATTTCCTGCAGGAGAAACCATAAATTGTTGACCACCATGAGATATCGATAGTTGTTTAGTATTGGCGCCAGACCCGTCAGCTAAGAAGACCCAGTCTCGGAATAACCTTACCAAGATAAAAGGACACGAGAATTGAGGTAAAGATTATGCCACTACCGGAAGAGCCCAGAGAAAGAATTTCCCGAGAATCTGAGAAGGCCGACACTATCAACAATAAGGATGGAGTATATGACTTTTGATGGAACCGTAACCATGCTTCTAAGGGTGGTAGCACCCGAGACCCCGGAGACGATCGAAGGATTTTGAGAAGACCCCCAAACTTAACCTATTTCTTTCTAGCCTCTCGGAATCCAGCTGCTGTTGGTGTCCTTGCCGACGATGCTGCAATGTCTACTGGAGATGACGATGAAGAGACTAAAAGCGATAGCTATGGACAATATTTGAATCTCCTCTGAATTCTTTTATGTATGATTGGTTATCTTTGCAAGTCTCTTCGAATTATCAGTTTGGTTTGGCCTACTAGATTGGTTTTTCTTGCAATGGGAGAAGTGCTTAGCTTTGGGTTCAATCCTGCGGTGTCCTTTCCCAGTGACAGTAGGGGCAGCGAGGCACGTATTGTATTGTTTCCATCGCGAATAACAAGATGGGGTTTTTATCATATTGCATTAATTTATCCCTCTACATCATGTCATCTTGCTTAAGGCGTTACTCTGTTTTCTTGAACTTAATACTCTAGATGCTTGCTGGATAGCGGTCGATGAGTGGAGTAATAGTAATAGATGCAGGCAGGAGTCGGTCTACTTGTCTCGGACGTGATGCCTATGACATGATCATACCTAGATACTCTCATAACTATGCTCAATTCTGTCAATTGCTCAACAGTAATTCGTTCACCCACCGTAAAATACGTATGCTCTTGAGAGAAGCCACTAGCGAAATCTATGGCCCCCGGGTCTATCTTCATCATATAAATCTTCCATCACTTTATTATTGTTTTGCTTTTTACTTTGCCTTTTATTTTACCTTGCATCTTTATATCAAAAATACCAAAAATATTATCTATCATCTCTATCAGATCTCACTCTTGTAAGTGACCATGAAGGGATTGACAACCCCTATTCGCGTTGGTTGCGAGGAGTTATTTGCTTTCTGTAGGTACGAGGGACTCGCGCGTAGCCTCGTACTAGATTAATACCTTGGTTCTCAAAAACTGAGGGAAATACTTACGCTACTTTGCTGCATCATCCTTTCCTCTTTGGGGAAATCCAACGCAGTGCTCAAGAAGTAGCATGGTGCAAGTTGAACTTCTGGATTGTGTGCTACCTCTTGAGCTTGCGTTGGATTTCCCCGAAGAGTAGAGGATGATGCAGCAGAGTAGCGTAAGTATTTCCCTCAGTTTTTGAGAACCAAGGTATTAATCCAGTACGAGGCTACGCGCAAGTCCCTCGTACCTCAATCCAGTAGGAGACACGCAAGTCCCTCGTACCTACACAAAAACAATAGCTCCTCGCAACCAACGCGATTAGGGGTTGTCAATCCCTTCACGGTCACTTACGAGAGTGAGATCTGATAGAGATGATAGATAATATTTTTGGTATTTTTGATAAAGAGATGCAAAGTGAAAAGTAAAAGGCAAAGTAAAAAAGCAAAGCAATAATAAAGTGATGAAGATTGATATGATGAGAATAGACCCGGGGGCCATAGGTTTCACTAGTGGCTTCTCTCAAGAGCATAAGTATTCTACGGTGGGTGAACAAATTACTGTTGAGCAATTGATGTAATTGAGCATAGTTATGAGAATATCTAGGTATGATCATGTATATAGGCATCACGTCTGCATAAGTAGACCGACTCCTCCCTACATCTACTACTATTACTCCACTCATCGACGCTATCCAAAGATGCATCTAGAGTATTAAGTTAAAAACAGAGTAACGCCTTAAGCAAGATGACATGATGTAGAGGGATAGTTTCATGCAATATGATAAAAAACCCATTGTCGGTGTCAAAACTGGCGGATCTCGGGTAGGGGGTCCCGAGCTGTGCGTCTAGGCGGATGGTAACAGGAGACAAGGGACACGATGTTTTTATCCAGGTTCGGGCCCTCTCGATGGAGGTAATACCCTACTCCTGCTTGATTAATATTGATGGTATGGGTAGTACAAGAGTACATCTACCACGAGATCAAGGAGGCTAAACCCTAGAAGCTAGCCTATGGTATGATTGTTGTTCGTCCCTCTGGACTAAAACCCTCCGGTTTATATAGACACCGGATAGGGTTAGGGTTACACAGAGTCGATTACAATGGTAGGAGATCTACATATCCGTATCACCAAGCTTGCCTTCCACACCAAGGAAAGTCCCATCCGGACACGGGACGAAGTCTTCAATCTTGTATCTTCATAGTCTAGGAGTCCGGCCAACGATGATAGTTCGGCTATCCGGACACCCCCTAATCCAGGACTCCCTCGCCCATCTAGTTATCCTCGATGGCAACAATACAATACGTAAAACCGAAAGGACACCAATAGTTCGGCTATCCGGATACCCTTGCTATCCCTTCTGTCACTGCGAAAGGACACCACAAGATTGAATCCAAAGCTAAGCACTTCTCCCATGGCAAGAAAAAACCAATCTAGTAGGCCAAACCAAACTGATAGTTTGAAGAGACTTGCAAAGATAACCAATCATACATAAAAGAATTTAGAGAAGATTCAAATATTATTCATAGATATACTTGATCATAAACCCACAATTCATCGGTCTCAACAAACACACCGCAAAAAGAAGATTACATCGAATAGATCTCCACAAGAGAGGGGGAGAACATTGTATTGAGATCCAAAAAGAGAGAAGAAGCCATCTAGCTAATAACTAAGGACCGAAGGTCTGAGGTAAACTACTGACACTTCATCGGAGAGGCTATGATGATGTAGAAGCCCTCCGTGATGACGGCCCTCTCGTGAACTCCGGAAAAAAGGCCCCAAGGTGGGATCTCGTGGATACGTAAAGTTGCGGCGGTGGAATTAGGTTTTGGCTTCAGATTCGATCGTTTGGGGGTACATAGGTATATATAGGAGGAAGGAATGCGTCGGTGGAGCACCGAGGGGCCCATGAGGCGGGGGCGCCCTAGGCGCCCCACCCTCGTGACCGCCTCTTTGCTTACTTGGAGTAGGGTCCAGGTCTCCTAGATCACGTTCGGTGAGAAAATCATGTTCCCGAAGGTTTCGTTCTGTTTGGACTCCGTTTGATATTCCGTTTCTTCGAAACACTGAAATAGGCAAAAAAAACGACAGTGCAGGGCTGGGCCTCCGGTTAATAGGTTAGTCCCAAAAATAATATAAAAGTGGAAAATAAAGCCCAATATAGTCCAAAATAGTAGATAATATAGCTTGGAGCAATCAAAAATTATAGATACTGTTGGAGACGTATCGAGGCATCCCCAAGCTGAATTCACCTTTCGTCCTCGAGTAGGTAAATGATAAAAATAGAATTTTTGATGCAGAGTGCTACTTGGCATAATTTCGATGCAAATCTTCTTAATTGTGGTATGAATATTCAGATTCGAAAGATTCAAGACAAAAGTTCATATTGACATAAAAATAATAATACTTCAAGCATACTAACAAAGCAATTATGTCTTCTCAAAATAACATGGCCAAAGAAAGTTATCCCTACAAAATCATATAGTCTGGCTATGCTCTATCTTCACCACAGAAAGTATTTAAATCATGCACAACCCCGATGACAAGCCAAGCAATTGTTTCATACTTTTCAAAACTTTTTTGATCCTCACGCAATACATGAGCGTGAGCCATGGATATAGCACTATAAGTGGAATAGAATGGTGGTTGTGGAGAAGACAAAAGGAGGGGAAGATAGTCTCACATCAACTAGGCGTATCAACGGGCTATGGAGATGCCCATCAATGTGAGTGAGTAGGGATTGCCATGCAACGGATGCACTAGAGCTATAAGTATATAAAAGCTCAACAAAAGAAACTAAGTGGGTGTGCATCCAACTCGCTTGCTCACAAAGACCTAGGGCATTTTGAGGAAGCCCGTCATTGGAATATACAAGCCAAGTTCTATAATGAAAAATTCCCACTAGTATATGAAAGTGACAAAATGAGAGACTCTCTATCATGAAGATCATGATGCTACTTTGAAGCACAAGTGTGGTAAAAGGATAGTAACATTGTCCCTTCTCTCTTTTTCTCTCATTTTTTATTTGGGCCTTTTCTCTTTTTTTATGGCCTCTTTTTTTTCGTCCGGAGTCTCATCCCGACTTGTGGGGGAATCATAGTCTCCATCATCCTTTCCTCACTTGGGACAATGCTCTAAAAATTGATGATCATCACACTTTTATTTTTCTTACAACTCAATACTTAGAACAAAATATGACTCTATTTGAATGCCTCCGGCGGTGTACCGGGATATGAAATGAATCAAGAGTGACATGTATGAAAGAATTATGAACGGTGGCTTTGCCACAAATACGATGTCAACTACATGATCATGCTAGCAATATGACAATGATGGAGTGTGTCATAATAAGCGGAACGGTGGAAAGTTGCGGCAATATATCTCGGAATGGCTATGGAAATGCCATGATAGGTAGGTATGGTGGCTGTTTTGAGGAAGGTATATGGTGGGCGTATGATACCGGCGAAAGGTGTGCGGTATTAGATAGGCTAGCAATGGTGGAAGGATGGGAAAAAGTGCATATAATCCATGGACTCAACATTAGTCATAAAGAACTCATATACTTATTGCAAAAATCTAGAAGTTATCAAAGCAAAGTATTACACGCATGCTCCTAGGGGGATAGATTGGTAGGAAAAGACCATCGCTCGTCCCCGACCGCCACTCATAAGGAAGACAATCAATAAATAAATCATGCTCCGATTACATCACATAACTGTTCACCATACGTGCATGCTACGGGAATCACAAACTTTAACACAAGTATTTCTCAAATTCACAACTACTCAACTAGCATGACTCTAATATCACCATCTCCATATCTCAAAACAGTTATCAAGCATCAATCTTTTCTTAGTATTCAACGCACTCAAAAGAAAGTTTCACAAATCTTGAATACCAAGCATGTTATTATTAAGAAAATTACCATGGTATTAAAGACTCTCAAAATAATATAAGTGAAGCATGAGAGATCAACAGTTTCTTTAAAACAAATCCACCACCGTGCTCTAAAAGATCTAAGTGAAGCACATAGAGCAAAAACTATATAGCTCAAAAGATATAAGTGAAGCACATAGAGTATTCTATCAAATTCCAATTCATGTATGGCTCTCTCAAAAGGTGTGTACAGCAAGGATGATTGTGGCACACTAACAAACAAAGATACAAACAATACAAGACGCTCCAAGCAAAACACATATCATGTGGTGAATAAAAATATAGCTCCAAGTAAAATTACCGATGGAAGTAGACGAAAGAGGGGATGCCTCCTGGGGCATCCCCAAGCCTTGACTTTTTGGTGTCCTTGGATTATCTTGGAGATGGAATGGGCATCCCCAAGCTTAGGCTCTTGCCACTCCTTGTTCCATAATCCATCAAAAGATTTCACCCAAAACTTGAAAACTTCACAACACAAAACTCAATAGAAATCTCGTGAGCTCCGTTAGAGAAAGAAAACAAAAGACCACTTCTAGGTACTGCAATGAACTAATTATTTATTTATATTGGTTTTAAACCTACTGTATTCCAACTTCTCTATAGATTATAAACTATTTTACTAGCCATAGATTCATCAAAATAAGCAAACAACACACGACAAACAGAATCTGTCAAAAACAGAACAGTCTGTAGTAATCTGTAACTCACGCAAACTTCTGGAACCCAAACAAATCTACCAAAATAGGAAGACCTATACAATTTGTTTATTAATCATCAGCAATTGGAATCAGTATTTTATCACGTTCTGGTGATTTTTAACAATTCGAACCTTTGGCATAAAGTTTCTGGAAATTACAGCAAGATCAAACAACTATCATCCAAGAAGACCCTATAGGTCTAACTTAGCACAAACACAAACTAAAACACAAAACCACATCTAAACAGAAGGTAGATGGGTTATTTATTCAACAACATAAAGGAAATATATTGGGTTGTCTCCCAACAAGCTTTTTTTAAAGCCTTTTTAGCTAGGCATTGAGATTTCAATGATGCTCACACAAAAGACAAGAATTGAAGCACAAAGAGAGCATCATAAAACATGTGACAACCACATCTAAGTCTAACATAATTCCTATGCATAGGCATCTTTAGGCAAACAAATCAAGGCAAGCAAAAACTAGCATATGCAAGGAAGCGGAAAGAGACAAGAGCAATCTCAAGATAACGATAGGTAATTTAGTAGCATGAAAGTTCCTACAACCATATTTTCCTCTCTCATAATAATTACATTTAGGATCATAGGCAAATTCAACAAAATAGCTATCACAAAGTATATTCTCAAGACGATCCACATGCATGCAAAGTTGACACTCTTCCAAAATAGTGGGATTATCATTAACTAAAGTCATGACCTCTCCAAACCCATTTCTATCAAAAACTTCATAAGATTGAAGATTCTCCAAATATGTGGGATCTAAAGTTAACACTCTTCCGAACCCACTTTCAATATTATTGCAAACAATATTATCAATCTCATATTCATCATGGGGCTTAAATAATTTTTCAAGATCATAAGAAGAATCACCCCAATCATGATCATTGCAACAAATAGTAGACATAGCAAAACTAGCATCCCCAAGCTTAGGGTTTTGCATCTTATTAGCACAATTGACATCAAAAGAATTTTTATAATAAAATCATTGCAATCATGCTTTTTATTCAAAGATCTATCATGAGTCACTTTACGGATTTCAGGCAAAACCTTATAAAGATAATCTAGTGCATCCAAATCACTAGGAATTGGTTCATCGTAATTGGATATCTTAAAAAGATTGGCAAGTGGATGAGGATCCATAGATCTTAGCTTCTCTGTTTAGGAATAAATACTCAACTATTTCAACCAAACGAGCAAACGAGCGAAGTAAGACATCAAGGCAAACGAAAAGAGAGGGCGAATAAAACGGCAAGGGTGAAGTGGGGGAGAGGAAAACGAGAGGCAAATGGCAACTAATGTAATGCGGGATATAGGGATTGTGATGGGTACTTGGCATGTTGACTTTTCTGCAGACTCCCCGGCAACGGCTCCTGAAATTCTTCTTGCTACCTCTTGAGCTTGCGTTGGATTTCCCCGAAGAGGAGAGGATGATGCAGCAGAGTAGCGTAAGTATTTCCCTCAGTTTTTGAGAACCAAGGTATCAATCCAGTAGGAGGCTACACGCAAGTCCCTCGTACCTACACAAAAACAATAGCTCCTCGCAACCAACGCGATTAGGGGTTGTCAATCCCTTCACGGTCACTTACGAGAGTGAGATCTGATAGATAATATTTTTGGTATTTTTGATAAAGAGATGCAAAGTGAAAAGTAAAAGGCACAATAAAAAAGCAAAGCAATAATAAAGTGATGGAGATTGATATGATGAGAATAGACCCGGGGCCATAGGTTTCACTAGTGGCTTCTCTCAAGAGCATAAGTATTCTACGGTGGGTGAACAAATTACTGTTGAGCAATTAACCGAATTGAGCATAGTTATGAGAATATCTAGGTATGATCATGTATATAGGCATCACATCCGTGACAAGTAGACCAACTCCTGCCTGCATCTACTACTATTACTCCACTCATCGACCGCTATCCAGCATGCATCTAGAGTATTAAGTTAAAAACAGAGTAACGCCTTAAGCAAGATGACATGATGTAGAGGGATAGTTTCATTCAATATGATAAAACCCCATCTTTTTATCCTCGATGGCAACAATACAATACGTGCCTTGCTGCCCTTATACATCCTTTGGGAAAGGACACCGCAAGATTGAGCCCAAAGCTAAGCACTTCTCCCATGGCAAGAAAAACCAATCTAGTAGGCCAAACCAAACTGATAGTTCTAAGAGACTTGCAAAGATAACAAATCACACATAAAAGAATTCAGAGAAGATTCAAATATTATTCATAGATAGACTTGATCATAAACCCACAATTCATCGGTCTCAACAAACACACCGCAAAAAGAAGATTACATCGAATAGATCTCCACAAGAGAGGGGAGAACATTGTATTGAGATCCAAAAGAGAGAAGAAACCATCTAGCTAATAACTATGGACCCGAAGGTCCGAGGTAAACTACTCACACTTCATCGGAGAGGCTATGATGATGTAGAAGCCCTCCGTGATGACGGCCCTCTCCGGTGGAGCTCCGTGAGGCCCCAAGATGGGATCTCGTGGATCTGAAAGTTGCGGCTGTGGAATTAGGTTTTGGCTCCGTGTCGATCGTTTGAAGTGCGTGAGGTATATATAGGAGGAAGGAATGCGTCGGTGGAGCACCGAGGGGCCCACGAGGCGGCGCGCCATACAGGCGCCCCGCCTCGTGACCACCTCTTTGCTTCCTTGGAGTAGGGTCCAAGTCTCCTGGATCACGTTCGGTGAGAAAATCACGTTCCTGAAGGTTTCATTCCGTTTGGACTCCGTTTGATATTCCGTTTCTTCGAAACACTGAAATAGGCAAAAAACAGCAATTCTGGGTTGGGCCTCCGGTTAATAGGTTAGTCCCAAAAATAATATAAAAGTTGAAAATAAAGCCCAATATAGTCCAAAACAGTAGATAATATAGCATGGTGCAATCAAAAATTATAGATACATTGGAGACGTATCATTGTGCTTTCTCGTGTGGTTTGTAAATAAAGTTTAGTGAACCTGTTTCTATGTGGGGGAAGGTTTTTAATGCATGGGCTCTGATGTTTTCTGTTGTAGTAGCTGAGATGTGTTTGTGTTTGAAGTTGTGCTTGAATGTTGCTATTAATTAAACTGTCATGAATCTATGTGCTTGAATGCTGCTCTTAATTTCTATTTCTTTTGCTGAGCAGATAGTGACCTTGTTGTCGTCCGAAAGAAGGTTCATGACTTTTATTTCAGTGTAACTAGGCTTAAGAATGTTTGTTCCAAGAGGTGAGTGCAGCTGGTCAATATTTACATCCATCTACCCCCTGTGAACTGCCTGTGGTTTCATACCTGAACTTCTTTACTCTATGATGCTGAACTTCTACTTTACTTCTCTAGTGCTGAACTTTTGGCCTTTTTGTGCTGCCTATTGTGATGTAGTTGAACTTCTGTGCTTGTATGTGTTATGAACTTCCTGAGTGCCTGATGCTGAACTTGTTTTACTTTCTATTGCTTGTTTTAGATCAATGATTATGTTCCAAAACAAGGAGTGTAAAGCTTCTATTGAAGATGTCGCAATATCTTTTGCTCCTCGCGGAATGCTTCGATCTAATGTGGCTGAGATTGCACTCTATTGTCTACATTCGAACTACCAGGGATCGGAATAACTCATCCTGCCGTATTGGGTTTGTCTAAGTCAACGATATAGTGATTTCTTTTCTGTTTTTTCCTTACCATTTTAGTTAAAACTTGTTTGTCTCATTTTTTATTTTCATATGTTGGTGTTATCTGCATTATTTTAGGAGAAGATTTTCAGAGGTCAATTTTATTCCCGTGTGAGGAAGTACTTCTTGGCGACTGGTCCAGGTAGCATGGATGCACATGATTCTGTAAGCAATATCTTGTTCTTTGCCTCTGTATTAGTTTGCACTGCGATCCACTCTGTTAATATTGTTTTATTTTTCTTTGTACCATTTGATATTAATTCTCAGTTTTTAATGATTCGTGTGTTTATGTTGCTTCACGTTGTTTTCCCCACTTTTGACCCGCCTGAAATTCCTGCTCACATGGGTGGTGTTGGTCATTGGGTTTTGATATTTCTTGACCTGAAGAATTCAAGGTTCCAGCTTCTCGACTCCTACTATGGACCAGACGATGACTGTGCAGTACGCATGTTTCGGCGGATGACTGATAACATCAAGAAGCTTTGGAACGATGCCAGCAATGACAGCGAGACACCCTTCAGTCCTATTTCTATCCACCATTTCCCTTTGGATTAGATTGATGTCCCCCAGCAGACTAACAAGTATGAGTTCCACTTTTCTCTTTATCACTTCTGTTTAACTATAGTTGTACTTAAGCTGCGACGTCTTTTATTCGTTGGCTTTCTTTTTTGTTCTAACACTATTCTTTTTTGTGTTTGATGGCAGTATCGACTGTGGATTCTTCATGCTTACGAATGTTAATTCATTTCATGATGGGGTTCTTGCAAATTATTCCCATGAAAATATCACGAATATCAGGAAGACATGGCTGTACTCAATCGCTTCTTCTAACCTGTTTGAGACAGACTTCCAAGCACTGTTTGGCTACTACACATGTAAGTCTTGCAACTTGGAGTGCTTACCTGTACTGCATCTTTTATTCTACATGAACTTCATTTTTTTCTTGAACCTGAACTTCTGCTTGACATCTGGCTGGGCTGCTGGTTTCAGATGGAGAGGAGCATTTCTTGTACATGAACTTCATTTTTATCTTTTTTATTTTGCTTGTGTGTTTTGTTTCAGTATTTTTTTCTTTTCATTGCTTACTTGGACACGAGCATTTCTTCTACTTGAACTTCAGAGATGATGCCTTTCTATGCTTTCGTTAGCTATAGTTGAATGTTTTGCAGTTCATCAGTTTATCTTGAACTATGCCTTTGGTTGTGCCTGAACTTCATTTAGTTTTTAAATGCAACTAATTTTTTTAGGTCATCTTGAGTAGTAACCATGTCATCTATATTAGTTGCACTGCACATTATGTTGTACCTGAACTTCAGTTATATTTAATGGTCTTTTTTCTCTTCCTTTTCTTTTACAGTGGAGCCGTTGGACTTGACAGATTACCACTACTCATTCCTCGGGTCACAGGAACAGCCTAGGGAGGAATAGATGAGTGCAGCTCCGAGAGAAGATGATAGACCTCGAACCCTTATTCCTTCCAAGTTGGGGAAGCAGGATGGTGGTATTTTGTGGTGCTCCAACAACCCCTTGCTCCAGGAAGGTTGGTGCAGTCGAAGCAGCCGAAGCAGAAGTGATTTCGTCTGATGATGATTTTGAGAAGATTGCTTCCTCGAAGAATGGTAAATCTGCTGCTGGTACTGTTGCTGGGAGAGGTGGGAAGAATGTTGTCATCACCAGGAGGAAACCAGCAGTTGACTCTGGCAACATAACTTCCTCCAAGAGAGCATCAAGATTGCCTTTGAAGTGGCGTTCTGCTATCGCTCCCCTAAATAAATATAGTTACCCTCATCTATTCGAGGCCCGGAAGTTGAGACAATATGTGCTTAGTAAAGATGGTCTGGAGAAGTATTATGAGGGAGTTTTTTCTTCTTAACTTTGTTGCTGCTAGAGATGCTACTTTATTCTGAACTTCTGTTGTTGTAGTATGTGGACTTCTGTTCATTTCTCCCTTGCCTTGGAGTTATAGTGTCTGAACTTCTATTGTCATAATATCTGAACTTTTGTTCATCTCTCCTTGCCTTTGAGTTATAGTATCTGAACTTCTGTTCATCTCTCCTTGCCTTTCAGTTATAGTATCTGAACTTCTGTTTGTTATTGTATCTGAACTTCTAATGTTTTTCCCATCCTTTTAAATATGCAGCACAAGCTACTGCATGTTTACCATCCCTGGGAATGTGATTGACCTCAAAGGACGTGTCCTTTATACTCTTTTCGGTGAAGGGCAGTAGATGGAAGGAGACATAATGGATTATCTCATAAATTTGCGGAAGGATAAGCCGAAGACCTCTGAGATATTCACTAGTGCTGTCAGGGTTGTACTTAGTCCCTACTTCATACAGGTTTTAGTTCTTTGCACCCCTATCTCCCTTCTTTTGCTCTAGTTTTGTTGTCGTGGCATTTGGGAGGTGTTTTAGTTTTGTTTTGGTGATTGCACAGTACTGCCTGGAGTATGATTTCTTCGCTGCAACAGTTCCAAAGTTTAATGCACAAAATTCGGCTAAACTCCTCCCAATGTTTGTTCGCAAGGGAGAAGACCTTTTTAACACAAAGCTGGTTAGGTTTTGATAACTCTTGCTTTTTTAACTTTATGTACATCCTTTTGCTGAGTTTGTCAAGAAGTTGTTGTTCATCCCGGTTGTTCAATACCTATGCTTTATAGTTTGTGTTCACCGTTTCTTTCATTCTTGACATGCTTTTTTGATACTATTCAAGCCAATTGACATAATGGCGCACTACACTAAGTATGTGCTGAATAGATATCGTGGGAGCATTGACATCCTTGATTCACTTCCTTACACTAATAAGGTAATGTCATGAACAAGTTTCCACGGAGACTGCCAAAATATCGTGAGTGTTTCTTAGCCTGAACCTCCTTTCATATTCTCTTGTTTGACACAAAGTTTATTATGCCTTATGTTGACAAAATATTTTGCTGTCTCTATTTTGGTAATACTGCGTGAACTGACTATAATTTGAAAGTTGAACTTCTTGTATTGTTTAGCTGGATTTTATTCAAGTGTCCCTTTTATGTACCTGAACTTAACTATTTTGGTTAACATGTTTTTGACTTCATCTTATTTGTTATTTCTGGCAGATCAAGAGATATGTTGGGTTGCTCGATGAGGTGTACGACAAGACTGCGTACAAAGCGAGCAAGCAGCCTAACTGGGTGACTATTGCAAAGAGGCCGACTTTTATTGATGTTCCAAAGAAAAAGAATAATGATTGTGGTTTCTTTGCCGTGAAGTTCTTCTCTTCATATGATGGCGATGAGCTTGTTGAAGATTTTGGTGATGTGGAAGTATGTTTTGTCCTTGTTCTTCTGTCATCGTCCTTTCATTTTTCTTGTGTGTTTTTGCTGAGACGCTCCTGTTGTGGTTTTAGTTATCCTTTACTAAACCATCATTTCATTTCTTGTTTGCAGGCTACTGCAGATGACTAGAAGGCCGAGTTCATGCACACTCTAATCTTTAGCGAGAAGAATGAAGTCATGTGTGCAGAGCTCCCTAAAGAAATCCAGTACTTGGGCCTGTGAACTCGAAGCATTAGTTTCAGTCTAGATTTGATTTCGTAAAGATTTTAGGTTTCATAATGATTGGAACGATTCCGTAAAGATTTGGTTGTAAGAATGGTTTAGTGACTATTACTTATGATATTGTGGACAAATGTCTTTGGTGTGAAGAATGATTTGTCTTGTGAATTTCAATGTACTGCATCATTTTCAGTATCCATGTGTTGTATGTTTTTCCCCAACAGATGTACTTGAACTTCTCCCTGGGCTATGGTTGAACTGCTTGTTTTTTTTGTTTTTTAATTTTGGGCCCCAACATATGATCTTTGACTTGAACTTCTGCTTGAGATCTGGCTAGGCTGCTGGTTTCAGATGGAGAAGATTTTCTGTGTCGTGTAATGTATTGTTATTTTTTAACCCAACCAATACGTAGCCTTTTGCATAGAATCTATTTTTTTGTGATTTTTCAACTGTGAGTGGATTTCAACTATAACATTGTGCAAAAATATTCTCATACACTCCTTTACGTTTCTTTATGTTTTGTCGGCATTGTACATGAACTTATCCACGTATCCAAACAGAACTTCATATCTGAACGCGTTGTCTTAGGCTTGCTAACCTTAGTTCATACGGCAAAACTTTATTTTTTAAGCATATTTCTTTCCTACATCAATTTTATATACCAGAACTTCTTCTGTAAGCTGGCCTGAACTTCAAACTGTATAATTATTTGTTGGTTGCTCTTTATGGAATACAACACCAGCACCTCCTTGTAGCGACCCGACCCGAATGGATCAAGTCTCTGTTCTTAAGTGTCATCCCTGGATCGGTATGCTGACACACACAGTACTCGAGGATTTATAACAGAGGTAAATCACATGTATAAATAACGTAAATGCTATTACCTCAATCCAAATAGCGGAAGTAACAAGGCTGTGGATTCCCATCAACACCAACGGCAAAGTTGAGTGTACAAATCGTAACCCTAACGTATCACTTACTCGTCGTAAGATCCTGCAACATGAAACGTTGCAGCCCGAAAACGGGTCAGCACATGGAATATGCTGGCAATGTAACACATAGAGAGTAATGAAGGAATAAGCCTATACTACATGCATATATGGCTGGTGGAAAAGCTCTGTGGTTATAATGTTTTTGTGAAAAGCCAATTTTTCCCTACTACAAAGGAATAAATTTATTTAACTAACATGGTGGTTGTTGAACATTGAGAATGCTTGACAGCATCCTCAATCCCAATTAAAAGTACTCATTAACAACCCAACAATATTAATTAGAGTAACATGATGAGATCAACAGGCCAAGTACTAGATACTCAAGATGTCCATAATCGGGGACACGGCTAATCAGGATTAGTTTATACACTCTCGAGAGGTTTGTGCACTTTTCCCCACAAGACTTGATCTCCTCTATTTGATTTCAAGCACTACATGGTGTTTGAGAAACGGATGACCGAGACATAGTCTTTCAGAAGCGCTAGCACCTTACGTTTGGGTAGACCGTACCAACCTACAACCCCTACATCAGCTAGTCCACCCGTAAGAGTTCGCACAACTTAGTCAACTATGCTAGAGCCCATAGTAGCATGTGGCTGCACACGGAAGTTTCTAGCATGAATAATATCATGATCCCTTTGAGCCTGGGTGGTGGTCCGAAGAAAAACAGGCAAGTCCTAATGGAAACCAGGTGCCTCAATCCACCCAGATGTGTGTTTAAGTTGCCACCTTAAATAAACCATTAATTAACAATCTCACATCTGTCATGGATACACTCACCCAATCCACGTCTACTAGCATAGCATGACATAATAAGCAAACATAGAAGTAACTCCCAAAGGTTTGA
Source organism: Aegilops bicornis (assembly GCA_021605145.1). Classification (NCBI taxonomy): domain Eukaryota; kingdom Viridiplantae; phylum Streptophyta; class Magnoliopsida; order Poales; family Poaceae; genus Aegilops; species Aegilops bicornis. Next base: position 287,441,400 of record CM038671.1, read on the forward strand.
ATATAAATCAGGTAATAGGTACTACCTCATCTACTTCCCAAAACCCACAATTTAATTAGATCCTAATCATGCAATGTTTGAGGTGCAATAAAACTGGGTAGTAGAAAAGGTATGATCAAAGTGTTACTTGCCTGCAATGTTGACGAAGATGGTTCGCACTCAAAACTCTTGATAGTTCTACTCGTCACACTCCGGTCATCTATCGTAATCAAGCAATAGTAGCCAGACATAAGCAATCACTCAAAACATCGGACCGAACGAAGAAAACGATTCGGAAAACATCAAAACCAAGAAAATAACTCTTGCAATGTAAAACAATTTCTAACAGTACCAAAATTATGTGAATTTGGCCTTATCAGAAAGTTTATGCCAAGAGCTTTAATTTGCAAATAGAATCAGCTAAATCGGAGTTACGAAACTCAAGTTATGATCAAACAAAGTTCAAATTCAAATCTGATCTAATTCAAATTTTAACTTTCAAGAAACATGTTTGAGTTGGATTACTGGATAGAGGAGATCATAACGAAGAAGTGGGTGTTGGTTTCGTTGGATTTGGATAAACGTGTAAAAAGATGTAGTCGTTTGAAGTACAGGAACTGATCTGTGAAGAAAATTATCATGAATAGGTCCCTGGCCGGAAATTAAAATAAAAAGAAAAATCCTATCGAACGAACGTTCGCTACCGAATGCTAGAGAACGAAAACCGTTTGCTACAGATCTAAACGGGTGAACGCTCGCTATTTAACAAAACCAAATAAAACCGATCTTAAAAGAAAACTAAACCAAAGAAAAACCGGAGAGGGTTTTATTGCGGTTATACCGGTGCGGGCGGTTTTCAGCAAAAAAACCGGCAGGCGATTTTCGACGGCGGCGGAGCGGATCCGGCCGGCGGCGAACTCCGGCGCGGGCGTCGGGGCGAGGTGGCAGCGGTGGGCTTGGGCGGCGTAGGCGACGTCTGCTAGCGGCGCGGGGCGGCAAGGCGGCGGCGGTCCTGGCGGATCTCGCCGGCGGTGGCGAGATGCGAGCGCCAGAGTATTCTCGGTCGAGGACGGGAGGGAGGCGGCGCGGAGCTGGGCCTTGGCCTGGCTTCGGCTGGGCCGGCCCAGTCGGCGGAGAAAAGTTAAAAAAACAGACAGTCAAAGAAAAAAAGAAAAGAAGTAAAACAGAAATATAATATAGGCATATTATATATCAAAATTTTCAGAAAAAGATTTCCTACAACATGGACATCTTTGTAATGTCAAATAAATCCACACAAATTTAAATAAAACAAAGAGTGCTACTGCCCTACTAAAATCCAATAAAAATCATTTTAAAAATACCAAAATGATTTCAAATTTATTTTTCTCCAATTTTCTGATGTAGGAATCATGTTACCCTAGTTTCCTTATATTTTATTTTTGGAGAAAAATAATTTGAATAAAACTCAAATAACTCCAAATTGAAAATAAATTCAAAAGAACTTTGAATTTAATTCTTTAAAAACTCCCAACTCATATTTCATATAATTTGAAGAAGTCATTTTATCTTCTCTCATGAAAATCATTGAGTTGCATGAAGTTTATGAATCGAAATATTTCCAAATGAAATTCAAATATTTTCAAATACCCTTTCATTTAATTAAATGGAAGAATTCATATCATCTTCGCTCAAGGGTTTTGTATTTGAAAAGAATTTGAATTCATAAAGATCAGAAAAGAAAATGAAAGTTTGGGAAAGTCCTTTTATACCCTCTCATTTAACTTTCAAAAAGTTTCAAATTTCACTCAATCAATCAATCAATCAAACAAATCTATCTATTTATTATAACATTCCAAAATTTAGAATTTTGCGATGTTACAAAACTACCACCCTTAAAATGAATCTCGGCCTCGAGATTCGGAGAGGCTAGAAAGAAATAGGTTAGGGTAGGGGGTCTTCTCAAAATCCATCGATCATCTCCGGGGTCTCGGGTGCTACCACCCTTAAAAGCATGGTTACGGTTCCATCAAAACTCATATACTCCATCCTTATCACTGACAGTGTCGGTCTTCTCAGATCGTAAGCATAATTCCTTCTCTGGGCTCTTCTGGTAGTGGCATAAACTTTTCCTCAATTCTTTTGTCCTTTCCTCTTGGTAAGGTTATTCCGAAACTGGGTGCTCTTAGCTGACGGGTCTGGCGCCAATACTAAACAACTATCATTATCTCATGGTGGTCAACAATTTATGGTTTCTCCTGCATAAACGGGTCTGGGTTGAACCTCACCGTATAACCTACGGTTGGAACAACTGCCGGGTACAAGGAAAAAAATACCTATACCATTCTAAGGTTCAAACAAGGTTTAATATCGTCGTCACTCTACTATAGGTAGGTCACTCAGATTTACCATCCCATATAGCAAAGCGAATAATAAGAGTAAGTCGGTATGGTGATCAATCCATCCCGCACCCAAATCATTACCTTGTACATGGTTTAGCAAATCTCGCATTCTAACACTCGGTCATCCTCACAAGCATTGCATAATTTCTCTTGTCGACAAACCAAGTTCGGAAAATCCATTGATTCTGCAAGCCAAACAAACATCTATCGTTTCTTCACAACTCTCAGGTTTTGCGTAAACTCCTAAATGATCGTCGGTTGATAAAATCGTAACTTCTTCCAGGGTTTTTCCTTCAGCAAGAGTGTACTTGCTTCTTGGCAGGTCCTGGGCCTGTGGGTTATGGCCCATCTCCTCACTTGTAAACCTTGAACTCATCATCGCGGGCAATTGATCGTTATTCCAACATTCAACTTCCAGCTTCCTAGCATACTTAAAATCCATCCAATTGTATTGTCTCCCTTCCTTCTATTGGCACCAAACTAGGACATGATTGCTCAGACTCATCATGGAATTTCCATTGAACCATATTTCCAACATCATACCTCCTTTATATCCAATAGTAATTCATACCGAGATAAAAACTTATACTTATGAAGTCCATACTCCACTCCATGGAACATCATTATCCTTTCCAGGGGCAAGCGTCCTTTCAAGGGAATATGGACCATCTCTGCATGGCACTTCTTCAACTGGGAAACGTGAAACGCATCATGAACTCCTGACAGTCCTTCGGTGACTCCAATTTGTTGGCCACTTCTCCCATACGCTCCAAAACTTGGTATGGTCCTACAATTCTCGGGGCTAACTTTCTCTTAACTCCAATTCGTTTAACTCCTTGCAGAGGGGATACACGAAGACATGCTCTGTCTCCAATTTCATAGACTACCTCCTTGCATTTTTTTGAGTCTGCATAACTATTCTGCCTGGACCGAGCTACCTTCAGTCTATCTCGTATCAACTTAACATTCTCTTCGGACTCCTTGATCACATTTGGTCCAAACAACTGACGGTCTCCAATGTCATCCCACACACTCTTGGGGTATCAAACATATTGAGACAAAACTCGTATTTATTTTGTCCGAAATCCACTCACTGGAGTATCCTTATCTTTTCCAGGGGTCAACGGTTCTTACAGGGTACTACCACCCTTAAATGTTCCAATATTCCATAGACCATATTTCTCATATCCTCGAAATTGGTCAACATCTTTCATCATAGGGTAACTCATAAAATCCAAATCAGTACCAACACTGCTAACTTTATTCATTCTTAAATTATTACAATCTCTCGCTTTTCCATTACATGTCTCAACTCAACACCTCAATATAAAAGAAAAAGCTCTCACTTCTACTACAACTACTACTATATTCCTTTCTTGCAAACTCAACTATTTATCACAAGCCTCCTTCTCTTTGGGACAATCCCTGACAAAGTGCCCTGCTTCATCACAACGGAAACATATTACGAGGTTTCCTTGTGATTATATAGCCTCCTGGGGTCCTTGGCTTCCTTTTTGGGTAATTGTTGAGGTAGTGCCCTGACTCCTTGCACCTATAACAGGTGATATGACTCAGATCCTTCCTGGAATCCAATCTACTTCTCTTTCTTGACTTTTCCATTCCAATCAGGGCTTCTATTTCCTGTGGGTCATACTCTACTTCCTATGTCGGGAATTCTACTAGATCCCCATTCGTACAATTTTGGGAGATGTGTCCTTCTTCTCCACATGAATAGCAAGACTTGGTGCAGGGTTTAATTGGTTCCTCTTTGGGTGTGTGCTCCATCTCTTCCTTCATCACAGCTTCTCCTAGAACTTCCGTGAGGGCTCCTTTCATTTCTTCTTTCTTCTGCTGGATGATTCTTTGTACCATGGGGTAAATGTGACAATGTGCAGGGTAGTGGGTAGTCCCTTCACACAAGAAACAAGTGATCTTCCTAGTTGGGCATTCTTCAGCTGAGTGACTTCCTTCACAATTAGAGCATTCATATTTGTGTTCTATATGGTTGTGTCCTATTTCTCCACAAATCTTGCATGCACAAGGTTTCTTCATATCATTTCCATAAGGCTCCAATTTCTGGGACACGAACCTAGACTTTGACAAAGTCAACTTAAATTCTTTCCAACTGGTTACTCCTTGCCATCCATTGATGGTTTGGTACATCCTCCACCAAGTAGCAGCACCTCTTTCAAAGCATTGAAGAGCATCTTTGGGCCATATCCTTTCCGGCTATAGGGTTATTCTCCATGTGATCCTCCATGTTCTGAATCCATCGGTCCGTCTCCAATTGACTCATTGGTCCCGAAAATATGAGCTCATCTCCATTCATCATCTATTGGGTCCATGGGTTGTGGGGTGAGATAAGAGAGATCGAGAGGGATGCACACAATACAAACAAAAGTTTTAAAAAGGCAGATTTTATTTGTGGCTATCAAAAAAAAACATCAAACAATTGACAGCTCACAATCGTCGCATCTAACACAGGTATATATCTGGGGTTTGGTCTTCTAAAGGTCAATGTCGTCAAACTCTGCAAATCTTGTTCATGTCTCCGATGGCTTCTTCCGATCATGCTTGTCCTACTCAAGTTCTTTTGCCAGATCATCTCTGTTGTCGCAAAGTCTATCGTGACGTCCTTTAATATGTTGGGGTCGTGTTCCAAACTTCTGGGTTTCAACATCCTTGACATGAACCATTGCATTACGGTCCTTCCGTTCCTGACAAATCTCCTGTATCTCGAGGTTTTGCTCCTCCAGCTTGGCTACTTTCAGCTTCTAGGTCCTGAGTTCTTCACAAAATGCTTCCTTTTCAAATACGGCTTGGTGAAGGTCCATCTAAAAACTCCTGATGTAGTACTCCAAATCCCGGTGTTACATCAGCTAAGGTTAAAACTTCACCTCTTGCTGATAGGTGCTCCATCAGCCTTCTACCATCCAATCCTTCCATGCATATACATGCTTAACTCAGCACGGTGACAATAGCATAAGCGGGCGATAACATCATGGATAGCGTGTTTCTGCTCTTGTCATTTCCATGAGCTATCACTCCATAGTTGATATCTCCTGCCTTCGGGTTTTCCTGACAAAACTTTGAGTTTCTAACTCTCCATGTTCCGGTCTTACTCCAATACACCTTGATCTCGGGTATTGATAACTTCCATAGTCTGTCAAATTCCATAAGGGGTGCCTTCCTAGGTCATACAAATCCGGAAATTCTTCAAAGCCTTCAAATTCTCCTAGTCTTCGGAGTCTTCACCGTTGTAGTTTCCATTATTCAGATGCACGGTAAAATCTCCTTCATTCCAAATGGTCTTAGTTGTCCGATATCTTATCTCCTTGGACTGGTCTCATCGGTCAAATCTTTGAGTGGGCAAAAGGGAAAAGGGGTATGGTCTCACTAAAAGGGAATGTTTGAATAAGCTCAGAAGAGAAGAGAGGTAAAAGATTCTTTTTGAAAATGAAGTTGTAGAGAAAAAACTTTCCTATGGGCTTGTCAGTTTCTAGGGTCACGTCCTACAGTCAACATGTGCTCTGATACCATCTTGTAGCGACCCGACCCGAATGGATCAAGTCTCTGTGCTTAAGTGTCATCCTTGGATCGGTATGCTGACACACACAGTACTCGAGGATTTATAACAGAGGTAAATCACATGTATAAATAACGTAAATGTTATTACCTCAATCCAAATAGCGGAAGTAACAAGGTTGTGGATTCCCATCAACACCAACGACAAAGTTGAGTGTAGAAATCGTAACCCTAACGTATCACTTACTCATCGTAAGATCCTGCAACATGAAACGTTGCAGCCCGAAAAGCAATTGACACATGGAATATCTTTGGCAATGTAACACATAGAGAGTAATGAAGGAATAAGCCTATACTACGTGCATATATGGCTGGTGGAAAAGCTCTGTGGTTATAATGTTTTTGCGAAAAGCCAATTTTCCCTACTGCAAAGGAATAAATTTATTTAACTATCATGGTGGTTGTTGAACATTGAGAATGGTTGACAGCATCCTCAATCCCAATTAAAAGTACTCATTAACAACCCAACAATATTAATTAGAGTAACATGATGAGATCAACAGGATAATCCAAGTACTATATACTCAAGATGTCCATAAGCGGTGACACGGCTAACCATGATTAGTTTGAACACTCTGCGGAGGTTTGTGCACTTTTCCCCACAAGACTCGAACTCCTCCGATGGATTTCTCGCACTACATGGTGTTTGAGAAACGGATGACCGAGACATAGTCTTTCATAAGCGCTAGCACCTTACGTTTGGGTAGACCGTACCAACCTACAACCCCTACAACAGCTAGTCCACCCGTAAGAGTTCGCACAACTTAGTCAACTATGCTAGAGCCCATAGTAGCATGTGGCTGCACACGGAAGTTTCTAGCATGAATAATCTCATGATCCCTTTGAGCCTGGGTGGCGGTCCAAAGAAAAACAGGCAAGTCCTGATGGAAACTAGGTGCCTCAATCCACCCAGATATGTGTTTAAGTTGCCACCTTAAATAAACCATTAATTAACAATCTCACATCTGTCATGGATACACTCACCCAATCCACGTCTACTAGCATAGCATGACATAATAAGCAAACGTAGAAGTAACTCCCAAAGGTTTGAATATAAATCAGGTAATAGGTACTACCTCATCTAATTCCCAAAACCCACAATTTATTTAGTTCCTAATCATGCAATGTTTGAGGATTTATCTAATGCAATAAAACTGGGTAATAGAAAAGGTATGATCAAAGTGTTACTTGCCTGAAATGTTGAAGAAGATGGTTCGCACTCAAAACTCTTGATAGTTCTACTCGTCATGCTCCGGTCAATCTATCATAATCAAGCAATAGTAGCCACACATAAGCAATCACTCAAAACATCAGACCGAACGAAGAAAACGATTCGGAAAACATCAAAACCAAGCAAATAACTCTTGCAACGTAAAACAATTTCTAACAGTACCAAAATTATGTGAATTTGGCCTTATCAGAAAGTTTATGTCAAGAGCTTTAATTTGCAAATAGAATCAACTAAATCGGAGTTACGAAACTCAAGTTATGATCAAACAAAGTTCAAATTCAAATCTGATCTAATTCAAATTTTAACTTTCAAAAAACATGTTTGAGTTGGATTACTGGATAGAGGATATCATAACGAAGAAGTGGGCGTTGGTTTCGTTGGATTTGGATAAACGGGTAAAAAGATGTAGTCGTTTGAAGTACAGGGACTGATCTGTGAAGAAAATTATCACGAATAGGTCCCTGGCCGGAAATTAAAATAAAAAGAAAAACCTATCGAATTTAACGTTACATCGAAAGCTAGAGAACGAAAACCGTTCGCTACAGATCTAAACGGGTGAACGCTCGCTATTTAACAAAACCAAATAAAACCGATCTTAAAAGAAAACCGAACTAAAGAAAAACCGGAGAGGGTTTTATAGCGGTTATACCGGTGCGGGCGGTTTTCAGCAAAAAAACCGGCAGGTGGTTTTCGATGGCGGCGGAGCGGATCCGGCCGGCGGCGAACTCCGGCGCGGGCGTCGGGGCGAGGTGGCATCGGCGGGCTACGGCGTATGCTAGCAAGCGGCAAGGCGTGGCGGTCTGGCGGATCTCGCCGGCGAGATGCGAATCGACACGGCAAGCGATCTTAGCAAAGTGGCGAGATGAGAAGCGAAGAGCGGCGTGAGCTGCGGCTTTTAAAGAGGGTCGGGTAGGAGCTTCTTGGGGAAGGGGGCAGAGGAGGCCGGAGGCGGCACGATGGCCATGGCGGCGCGGCGGTGGACTCAGGAGGAGTCCCGGTCGGGGACGGGAGGGAGGCAGCGCGGAGCTGGGCCTTGGCCTGGCTTTGGGTGGGCCGGCCCAGTCGGCGGAGAAAAGTTAAAAAAAAACAGACAGTCAAAGAAAAAAAAAGAAGTAAAACAGAAATATAATATAAGCATATTATATATCAAAATTTTCAGAAAAATATTTCCTACAACATGGACATTTTTGTAATGTCAAATAAAATCCACACAAATTTAAATAAAACAAAGAGTGCTACTACCCTACTAAAATCCAATAAAAATCATTTTAAAAATACCAAAATGATTTCAAATTTATTTTTCTCCAATTTTCTGATGTAGGGAATCATGTTACCCTATTTTCCTTTTATTTTATTTTTGGAGAAAAATAATTTGAATAAAACTCAAATAACTCCAAATTGAAAATAAATTCAAAAGAACTTTGAATTTAATCTTTAAAAACTCCCAACTCATATTTCATATAATTTGAAGAAGTCATTTTATCTTCTCTCATGAAAATCATTGAGTTGCATGAAGTTTATGAATCGAAATATTTCCAAATGAAATTCAAATATTTTCAAATACCCTTTCATTTAATTAAATGGAAGAAGTCATATCATCTTCGCTCAAGGGTTTTGTATTTGAAAAGAATTTGAATTCATAAAGATCAGAAAAGAAAATGAAAGTTTGGGAAAGTCCTTTTATACCATCTCATTTAACTTTCAAAAAGTTTCGAATTTCACTCAATCAATCAAACAATCAAACAAATCTATCTATTTATTATAACATTCCAAAATTTAGAATTTTGGGATGTTACACCTCCTTCCATAATATACCAGAACTTCCACTATAATGTTACTTGAACTTCATAGTGTATATTTTTCATTTTTATTCTTTCTTGCACTTTGCATGGCATACATCATCAGCACAGCACTTCCTCTCATAATATAGCAGGACTTCTGTAGTAATATTAATTGAACTTCACAGTGTATATTTTTCATTTTATTACTGCTTGCTCTTTCATGCAATACATCACTAGCACAGCACTTCCTGCCATAATATAGCAGGACTTCTGCAGTAATATTACTTGAACTTCACAGTGTATATTTTTCATTTTATTACTGCTTGCTCTTTCATACTTTACATCACCAGCACCTCCTCTTACACTATACTAGTACTTCTGAAGTAAGCTTACTTGAACTTCTACTGTATAATTTCTTTGGAACTTCAACAATAAAAGTTCAAGTAAGCTTCTCCTAAAATACTATTTCAAAAGTGGAATAATATTCTGCACATTGACATGACATAAGTATCCTTTGTTTAATTGACCTTGTCTAACTGTTCGTTAGCCTTGCGCTCCTCCTAGGCTTTGGTTGTAGTGGTTTTTGATTGACATGTACCTCTTCCTCTTCCTCTTCATCTTCATCTTCCTCTTCATCGTCCTCTTCATCATCCTCTTCCTCTTCCTCCTCGCATTCCACTTCCTCTTCCTCTTCCTCTTCTTTGATGGTGTCTTCATCTTCGTCTTCCTCTTCATCTTCCACCACATTCTTGTTGCTGGCTCTAGGTTTTGCTTTCTGTTGCTTCTCTGGCTTTTCGCTTGTCTTTTCAGCATCTGCACGCTTCGGGCATGTTCTTGCATTATGTGGTTCATACTCCTTACATATGCTACAAAGTCTGCTACTTGCTTTCTATGGGTGTGGTCCCTTATTTTGTTCTACAACTTTGGGCTGCTGTTTTTGAACTTTGGGTTGTTTGACCTCCTCGACATTGTTTATTTCTAAGAGTGTTGGACATGTGAGCTTGTTGTGTCCTGCAACCTTTTTGCACACACTACATTGCCTGTGTCCAAGTGGCACTCCGTTCTCATCGAGCACGACGACTCTTCCTTCAGGTGGTGCCTTTATTTGAGCTCTCTTGTCACTTTTCTTTGCTGCATTAATTTTCTTCCTACCCTTTGTTTCAGAGTACAGCAGAAGTTTCATCATCTCTTGTTGCCGCTGCTGCATTAATTGGTCAACACCCTTCTTGCATTGGTTGGCTTGAGCAACGGCGTGGAGCATTTCAGCTGAATAATAGTGAAGGTCATCTTCAATTTCAGCATCCTCTTCAGCCATCCTTTCGTCAGCATTTGCTCGATTTGATGAATGTATTGCATCTAGCTCTTCCACGAGCCTCTTGAGAACATATAAGGCTCTGTCATATTGCTGATCACATCTCATTGCTTTCTTGTTAACCATCAAATTGAGCTGCAGCAAGATGTCTTGCTTCGATAATCTTGAGCTCCATCCGATGCAGTTGTGTTGTAGTCCCTTGTATCGAAGGTTGGTTGTGATTTTGCAGTCTTTGTGTACCGTTTGAGGATATACTTGTGTGGAAATTTGTCAGACTTCAGGTAGTCCAGTATGTTCATGATGTGAAGGTAGAACAGGCCTGCATTTCGTGATGAATGCAGAATACATAGTTTGTGAGCCAGCAATGAGTTTTCATATATTTGATGATGAGTTCGTTTTTCCACTCACATGTGTGTGTCCAAAGCTTGCATTTACACTCGTATATTTCATTCTCTGGGTCAGCTACAACCTGGAATTCATGCTTTGACCAGGCAAATCTGTCTTCATCATCATGGCTAGCCTTGTTGTGGTAATACACAAGGTACTTAGTGGGCTCTGCTGTAGGCTTTGCACGAAATAGCATGGCTTTTCTCATCCTAGTCCTCATCTCGGTGTACATGGCTCTCGTGTACTTGATAGACATGTCTTCCTCGTAGCCGTAAGTTGTTTTTGTCACAGGATTGGTCTGCACATGTCAAAAAATAAGATATTAGTCGAAGCAGAGTCATGGGTTTCATTTTTCTAATTCAAATTGCACATGTTGAAGTAAAACACAATATGATGGGGGTGTTTTTTTGTCTTCATACCATGCTGGTCATTGTTTGCTTGTTCTCCTTCTGCATCCGAGTTTGTATGCAAGCATTTACCCGCCTAGCAAACTTGTGTAGGTTCTGGGTCCCCTTGACAAACCCTCTCTTGAGCATGTGGTTCATGCTCTCGCTTCATTGTGTGGAAGTCATTCTAGCACAGAAAATGTTCTTGTAATATGCTGAAATCCACATTTTCCTATCACTCCATAGCTGGATCATCATCTGATCGTTCTCCAGGTTGTACTTGTGCACGAGTTGAGCCCAGGCAGTTTCAAACTCTGTTGGCATCAGCGGCCAGTTTAATATAGCTGTGAAATCCTCTTTGAATGTTTTATACTTTTTGTACAGCAACGCGATGTATTCCTTGTACTTCTTCAAGATGTGCCAACGACATAGCTTGTGGATGGTGTTTGGGAATGACTGTGGTATAGCTTTCACCATCGATGGGCACAGGTCTGGCTGAATTAAAAAAAATGAAACTTGCTTCTTTTTGCACTGATGGTGAACTTATGTTGTACAAGTACTTGAACTTCGCAGATAGTAGTATGACTATCTAAAAATGTCACATGTATTTTTCCTTACAACAGTGCTGTTGAACTTTTGTGGTACCAGTGCTTGAACTTCACAAGTAGCAGTAGGACAACCTAGTAGTGTCACACACAAAATTTTTGTAGAGCAGTGTTGTTGAACTTCTATGTTACCATTGCTTGAACTTCACATAAATAAATATATTTTTCTGAACATGTTACATATATTTTTCTCACAAATTTGTCCTTGAACTTCTATGATTCCTGTATTTGAACTTCACATTCATAACTAATTTTTTCTAAACATGTGACATATAATTTTGCATTTTTATACTATTTGTTGGACTTCTGTGCTAACAGTGGTTGAACTGCTTGCTTTACATTATATTCAGATAAAACCAAATATACCCAATACAAACCCATACGCTGAAAATATGATGAAACTTGTAGAGTTTTTTTTTGAACTCACATGTTAGAATGCAAGTTGGGTGCTTGTTGTTCATGCACCGTACAAATGTATCGAATAGCCACTTGAATGACTTTGCATCTTCGTCTCTCATCAGGGCAACAACAAATATTGTTGACTGCAGGTGATGGTTTGTTTCAACAAACACTCCCAGAGGCATATGAAATCTGTTGGTCTTGTAAGTTGTGTCGAATGTTATGCAATCGCCAAAGTCTTGATACGCTCCTCGGCAGCTTGCATTGGACCAGAAAATGTTTTTAATTGACTTGTCCTTGTCTACTTGTATGTCATAGAAAAACTCATCATTGATTGCCTTCATGTCTTTGAAGAATGATACAAGTTTCAATACATCATCCAAATCATCTTTCCTTGCATTCATGGCTTTCCTGCAAATTACATGCAAACATGCATTCGTCATTTTTGCTAGCAAAGGGTTGTGACTTAGGATGCTATGTACATTGTAGTATGTGCATTTTTGAATAATTACTGGTTTAGTAGGTCTCGTCCGGTCATGCTTAGGAAGTAGCTTCCATCTTCATTTTCAGATAGCATGGACATGATTGTTGTGTGCTTGACATCATGGTACTGGAGGAGCTTTACATACTCAAAAGTAGTGGGGTCATAATTCTTGTGTGAGTGCAAGAATACCAGCATGTCATCAGTTCGCATGAGTTGGTGATTGTGATTGTACTCAATGTCCACTGCCACGCATGTGTTATCCTCCTGCACCTTCATCCTCATTCTTGCATTGCATCCTGTCCTCTGTGATGTTTTGTTTCGCTGCCTGTCAGCCTCTGAAACAGAAGTTGTGTGTTTCCCTTGGAACACGCAAAAAAATACTTGTGATTGTCATTCCCTCCTGTCTTCCTGATTCCAAAACCAGCGTGTCTGGCGTATCTGTTATAAAATTCCCTTGCTTTCTCTACATCTTGGAATCACATCTTTAGTCTTGGTATTAGATAATTTGGGAGATCCGGCATCTGTAGAAAAAGAAAAAATAATCCAAACGACATGATAAAATGCAGTTTATGAACTTGTTATCCTGGAGGGAGAATTTTTTTGCAGATAATACAAGATGCGTATATAAATATTTTGTTTCACTTACGTGCGTGTATGATCACAACTCCACCGGAGTCTACTGTTGTCCCTCTGGGATGGGGCACAGCGGAGTAATCATAGCAGGATGCAGGAGTGGATCACGAGGAGGAAGGAGGGCTGAAGATGGCCTCTCTCTTGTTTGCGTCCATTTTGCTTGAGGTGGTTGTGGAGGTATTGCGATCCTGGTCTTGGTTTGCTCTTTTGTTTTGTGAAGCAATGCATCTACCTTATGTCCCGTAGAATTCTGGCTTGTAGCAGTAGCAGCAGGATCCAACGGTGGTAGTGTGCAGAGCACTCTCCTCCGTGTGTGCGTTCTTGTTGGATTTGTCCTGGGATCCGGTTTAGTTGCTTCCCTTTGGCATTGACGAGGCACACCAGGATAACCTCTAGAGTTACCCGCGGGACTTGAGCTAACCCCCTCCTCCATCGGCGTGCTTGGGAGTCTGCTGGTGGATACAAAGAATCCGTGGGGGATTTTTGGCGTCACCCAATTAGGTGGAGGCGCAAAGTTGTGTGGATAGGGCTGTGACACAGCATCTTGGAAGTCTCCATGTGTTTCAGTGTCATCCACTTTTGGTCTGGAGCAGGTTGGTAATGCTGTTGGTGCGTTTGAGGTGTGACCCATTGAGGGGGTGGTGCAACACGTACAGGCTTACGATTGTGTACTTGCTGCTGGGTACTGCTAAGCTTCTTCATGCGCCTCTCCTCTTGCTGACATAAAAGAAAAAAAAATTATTAGCACAAAAGTTACATCTGCCTATACCTTTGTAACTGAATTTAGCATTATTCACAGCCCGAACTTCTCGTATAAAAGTGGTGTTCATGTACATATGTTTCCCCTAGGACAGGCATCACACTCTGAACTGAGTTGAGCATCTGCCAATACTTTCGTACCTGAACTGAGCACCCTTCACAGAATGAACCTCACATTCTGTTAATTCGACACTATTTGATTACTTATATGTACCTGAACTGAGCACTCTCCACAACCTGAACTTCTTGTTTTGCAAAGGGGAAATACTGTCTACAGTTAAAAAACCTGAACCTTTATGAGTTTGAATGGTTCAACCACTAGTGCATACCAACCTGACCTTCATGTGATCACATGCATGTTCTATTTTCCTTTTATTTGTTTCACACAACCAGATACATATCAACCTGAACTCTAGCACACTTAATAGTTGAACTTCACACGGATTTTCACATGTGAATGCAGGTAGATTTTCTACTGTTTGTAGCCTGTACTGATGCTCAAACACTACCTGAACTACATATGGCTGTAAGCAGGCTGATTTCTACTGTTTGTAGCCTGTACAAATGCTCACACACTAAATGAACTTCACATGGTTGTAAGCAGGTAGATTTTAAAATGCATTTTGTAGCCTGTACTGATGCTCATACACTAACTGAACTTCACATGGTTGTAAGAAAATGACAAACAGAAGGAAGTTCAACCATACCCTGGCTAGAAGTTCGGCCAACCTTTTTCCAGCAGCTGATAGGCCACCTTGAGAGCAATTCGTTGGGAAGGTAGGAGAGGAATTACATGGCCATCCATGTCTTGCAGAGGGCGCGAAGTTCACCTCGACGAAGCAAGAAGTTCAGGCAAGGCAAGATTGAAGAAGAAACCAACAAGTGGGAGGAAGTTCATCTACTGTTGCTCGATATTATCGGCGTTCTGGGAACGGGGGTACCCAGACTTGCTCACTGCTGACTGCTGGCGTGGCTCAAGGTGGCCCAAGACGCCCATTTTCATCAACACAAGCTCGAGACCCTCGCGAGGGGTCAAGCCTCGCGGGGCGGACGACGGAAAGCTTCCTTAGGCACGGCCACGTCAGGCTGGCTCGCGAGGAGGCGGAGAGATCAAGGCGGGGTACCTCACGAGGTGCCCATGACGCAAGCCATGACGACCAAGGGCGCCAGCCCACGCAGTGTCCTCATTTCCCCTTTGGTGCAAAGGAGGCAAGCGCAGGCCAAGGGTATCGAGCAAAGGCAACCATTTCGGTGCAACAAGACCAAGACCAGCGGAACGGCAGGAAGGAGGTCATCATGGAGCCCAAGCCGGCGTCACCGTCAGAGTCTTTGGCAGGCGAGGACCGACTTTAGTCGGGATAAGTGTACTAGATGTTGCCCTTCAAAATGGCCAATTGTTGGCGCCCTTCCCGCTCAATATTTGGGGAGAGGCCCAGGGCCTCCGCCTATAAATAGGACTAGCCACCACCAAGGCAGGTGGATTGAGCTGAATCGGCATCTAGAGAGAGAGAGAGAGAGAGAGAGGCGACTGAACTCCCCTAGCAGTTCATCGCACCAGCTCAAGAAACGAGACCCTCATGAGGCTGTTGTTCTTCCCTTGTACTGTTCATCATCAGCCCCAGAGGCAATCCACCACACCACACACTAGAGTAGGGTATTACACCACAATGGTGGCCCGAACCAGTATAAACCTCGTGTTCCTTGTGTTGTTCTTTGTGTAGTTTAGATCCTTGCGAGGCGGCGAGACGTAGGTAGGTTGGAGGTGTGATCTCTGTGTGCACCCCAGAGTTCGAACCTAGAGGGTCTGCTGGAACCAGAAATCCGACATTTGGCGCGCCAGGTAGGGGTGCGCCAGAGCTTTCCCTTCCACCGACCCGCTCTTCGCCAACATCACGATTCGCCCCATGATGAGCAGCGCGCCGCCCGCTCCGGTCGCCAGCGCCTTGAGGGGCGAGGCTCGAGCCTTGGCCCCGCCTTGTGGCAGTGCGATGGCGAACAAGTTCAAGCCGGAGACGCCACCGCTTCTGGCAACGGCACGACCGATCCGGGCCTTCCTTTGGCGTATGAGGAGGCCGTCCTCGGCTTGAAGCGACAGCGAGGTCATGGTTAACTGGTTTCCCATGGCCTTCACCGGCGCCCCGCGCATGTGGCTGCTCCACCTATCAGCGGCATCCGTGGCCTCTTAGGGGGAGCTGCGCGACCTCTTCCTCGCTCAGCACGCTGCACTGGCGCCCCCTGTCATCGCAGCTCTCCTGGGCGGCTCGCAGGCGCCACCTTCAGGCCGCCACATCAAGTCGTTCGTTCGACAGATCGGCGCCGTTTCCGCGCAGCAAGGGGCCCCTCTAGGTCGGTCGGCGCCCAAGGTCGATCTGGCCTTTAGCTCGGATGATCACCCCTCCAACTCAGCCCGCTCGGGTGCGCTCCCAATGCTGTGCACCCCCACCATCTTCCAGGTGGCCGTCACCCGGACTCTCATCGACGGCGGCGCAGGCCTCAGCATGCTCTCGGTAGAGGCCTTCAGCCTCCTCCATGTACTGCCGGAGCGGCTTCAGCCCAGCAGACCCTTCTTGGGCATCGGAGGCGGTTCCACCGGCTCCCTGGGGCAGATCCATCTTCCAGACCTTCGGCACCTACGACAACTTCCGCACGGAGCTAATCGACTTCGACATCGCCCCCATCAGCCTCCCGTACAACGCCAACCTCGGCTACCCAGCACTAGCCCGATTCATGGCCGCGACTCACCCAGCGTACAACCTCATGAAGATGCCCGGGAGCAGTGGTGTCCTCACCGTATCCGGAGACACCGGGGATGCGTTGCAAGTGCTCAAGCTCGTCTCCAAGACTGCGGCGGCGGCACAGCTCGCCGACTGAGACGCCCCTGAGCCCAAGGGGGCTGCACTGGCCAAGAAGAAGCAGCTATTCACCCAGGACAAGGCAGACACCAAGCAGATACTGGTCGACGAGGACAGATCCACTAATGCCACCTTCACCATAGGCGCCAACCTCGAGCCCAAGCAGGAGGAGGCCCTGGTAAAGTTCCTACGCGTGAACAGGAAGGTGTTCGCATGGGAACCTGATCGGTGGCGGGGGTTCCGAGGCGAATTGAGCACCACCTCAACGTGTGCCCCAACGTGCGCCCGTGAAGCGTAGCGAGACGGCAGTCCACAGAGAAGCAGGCTTTCATCGTCCAAGAGACACGCAAGCTAGAGGCGGCAGGGGTCATTCGCGAGGTCCGCTACCCAGATTGGTTGGCTAACCCGGTTGTCGTGCCGAAGAAAGGGGGGAAGTAACGCATGTGTGTCGACTTCACCAACCTCAACAAGGCCTGCCCGCATGATCCATTTCCGCTCCCTCGTATCGATCAGATCGTCGACTCCACCTCCGAATGTGACCTGTTATGTCTCCTGGATGCCTTCTCTGGCTATCACCAGATCAAGGTGGCCATAGAAGACGTGGAGAAAACGGCTTTCCTGACCCCGTGTGGAGTGTACTGCTACACATGCATGCCGTTCGGGCTGCGCAACGCAGATGCGACCTTTCAGCGGCTGATGCACATCGCCTTGGGTCGGCAGCTCGGGAGGAATGCTGAGGCTTACGTTGATGACATTGTGGTGAAGTCTCGGGAGGCAAAAACCATGATTCAAGACTTGGAGGAAACCTTCGCGAGCCTCAACGAAGTGGACCTACGGCTCAACCCGAAGAAGTGTGTGTTTGGAGTCCCCTCGGGCAAGCTCCTAGGCTTCCTCGTGTCCCACCGGGGCATCGAGGCCAACCCAGAAAAGGTCAAAGTAGTCGAGGACATGAGCCCGCAGAAGACCCTCAGAGAGATGCTGAAGCTCACTGGGCGCGTAACCGCAATAGGACGCTTCATCTCCAAGTTGGGGGAACGAGGGCTACCCTTCTTCAAGCTGATGAAGAAAAAGGGCCCCTTTGAATGGATCAAGAGGCCCGGCAGGCGTTCGGGATCTCAAAAGGTACTTAACCAGCCCTCCGGTAATGGTGGCTCCGCGCCCTCAAGAGCCCCTGGTGCTCTACCTTGCAGCCACCCCCTACTCTGCCAGCGCAGCCCTGGTGGCGGTTAGGGAGGAACGTTGGACCAAAGCCGCGTCAGCCGCCCAGGTCGAGGCAAAGCAGGATCAAAGGATCAGCCGCCGCAGGGAAGCGCACTAAGAACAGAAGAGGCCCCTCCCCTAGGTGACCAGCCGCTGGGGGCTCCACTGTCTCAGGAGACACCACGGCCTCCGGAGGACGCTAGAAGCACCAGCGCTCCCAACCTCGTCGAACACCCTGTGTACTTCGTCAGCACAGTGTTACGGGACGTGAGGGCGCGGTACCCCATGCCCCAGAAACTCCTCCTCGCGCTGTTGGTGGCCTCGCGCAAGCTGCAGCACTATTTTCAGCGCCATCCCATCAAGGTCATCTCAGCGTACCCCTTGGAAAGGGTGCTCAGGAGCCCCAACTCGGCTGGAAGAGTCGCTGAGTGGAACATCGAGCTGCAAGCGTTTCAGCTAGAATTCAGCACAACCAGAGTCATCAAGGGGGCCGCGCTAGCAGATTTCGTGGTGGAATGGGCGGAGGCGCCAGGCCTCAAGGCTGATGAGGATCGGCCCCTCTCCCCGGGAAGCGAGGCACCGGACGGTTGGGTCATGTACTTCGACGGGGCGTTCTCCCAACACGGCGCGGGGGCTGGCGCAGTACTCATATCTCCCACTCAAGACAAGCTCTACTACGCCGTGCAACTCTGTTTCCAGCACGGAGAAAAGTTCTCCAACAACATAGCAGAATACGAAGGCCTGATAGCAGGCTTGAAAGCCGCAGTAGCCCTGGGGGTGAAGCGCCTTACCATCAAGGGTGATTCACAACTCCTCGTCAACTTCTCCAACAAAGTATATGAGCCTAGGGACGAGCACATGGAAGCCTACCTCGCGGAGGTCCGCGGGATGGAGAATCAGTTCTGGGGACTGGAGTTGCAACATGTGCCTCGCGGCACCAATCAAGAGGCTGATGACATTGCCAAAAGGGCATACAGGCGACTACCTCAGGAGCCTGGCGTCTTCGAGGAGCGGCACTTCAAGCCCTCGGCGGCGCCATCGCTGTCAAGCACGGTGCAGCCTCGGGAAGAGCTCCCCAGCCACCTACCTCGGGAGCCCTGGTCTGCGGCCCAGCCTCAGGAGCGCACCTGCTCCTGGCGCTAGAGCCTCAGGAGGGGTGCTGGATCACAGAGCTCAGGAGTTACCTGACGCAAGGGACCTTGCCAGAAAAAGAGGAGGAAGCGGAGCGTGTGGCGCGCCAGGCCACGGCGTACTACATCAGGGATGGAGAGATCTACCGGAGACGACCGAATGATGTGTCCCTGCTTTGCATTTCCAGGGAGCAAGGGAAGGAGCTACTGGCAGACATACACGGTTGAGACTGTGGGCACCATTCGTCATCACGGACCCTCGTTGGCAAGGCGTTCCGCGGCGGGTTCTATTGGCCCACAACACTTAATGATGCCGTGGAACTGGTGAAAGCTTGCGAGGCCTGCCAATTCCATGCCAAGCAGATCCATCAGCCGGTGGGAGGTCTGCAAACTATACCCCTCTCGTGGCCATTCGCGGTCTGGGGGCTGGATATCTTGGGCCCGTTCCCTCAGGCGTCGGGAGGCTATCGCTACCTCTACGTCACCATAGACAAATTCACCAAGTGGGCTAAAGTGGAAGCTGTCCGCACCATCCCCGCAGGTTCCGCTGTCAAGTTCATCAAGGGCATCGTGAGCCGGTTCGGGGTGCCGAACCGCGTCATCACCGACAACGGTTCGCAGTTCACCAGTAACCTCTTCAAAACATACTGTGCTAACCTTGGAATGCATATATGCTACGCTTGATGGCGCACCAGCGAACAGCAGTCGGGCCGGCGAGCCAACGCAGAGGTCCTGAGGGGCCTCAAAACCAGGACCTTCAAGAAGAAGCTAGAAGCGTGCGGCAGGGGCTGGTAGAATGAGCTTCAGTCTGTGTTGTGGTCCATCCGCACAACCGCGACCAAGCCAACTGGCGAGACCCCGTTCTTCCTGGTTTATGGAGCTGAAGCAGTTCTCGCTCACGAGGTCAGACGTCGTTCCGCACGGGTCCTGGCGTTCGACGAGGCGCAACAGGACGCCATGCGGGGGACGGACCTCGTGCTGGGGGAGGAGCATCGTCGAGAAGCTGCGCTACGAGTATCAAGGTACCAACAGGCGTTGCGGCGATACCACTGCCGCAACATTCGCGCCAGGACTCTTGAGGTAGGGGACCTCGTGCTCAGACGGGTTCTCTCCCGGGAGGGACTGCATAAGCTCTCTCCCATGTGGGAGGGCCCGTTCAAGGTTGTTCATGTTTCCAGGCCCGGCTCCGCACGCTTGGAGACTCAGGAGGGGGCGCCCGTCCAGAACGCGTGGACCATCCAGCATCTCCGAAGGTTTTACCCCTAAAAAGGCCCGGTGCATGTGAAGAAGGCGAATGCCTGTGAAGTTGTCGCATTTTGGAAAAGGCCCGGTGCCTGTGAAGAAGGCGAATGCCTGTGAAGTTGTCACATTTTGGAAAAGTCCTGGTGCCTGTGAAGAAGGCGAATGCCTGTGAAGTTATCGCATTTTGGAAAAGGCCCGGTGCATGTGAAGAAGGCAAACGCCTGTGAAGCTTGTTTTTATGAGAAAGGCCCGGTGCCTGTGAAGAAGGCAAACGCATGTGAAGCTTGTTTTTATGAGAAAAGCCCGGTGCCTGTGAAGAAGGCCAACGCCTGTGAAGCTCATTTCTCCCAAGAAAGGCCTGGAGCCTGTGAAGAAGGCCAATGCCTGTGAAGCTCGCCGGCCGTGACACTCTCACGTAATAATGAATTGGGGCTGTACACGCCCCGGAGTCTCAGAAGCACCGGCCTCAGTCCCTGGGGCTCCCTCCCACGCCCAGTGGCAGCACTTAGCTCCGCGCTGGTGAGAAGACGTCGAAGACTAGATTAGGTGCCGGACGCGGCTTTTTCATTTGCTTTTTGCAGTTGGCTCGTTCATTCCCATTTGAAGTTTCATTGAAGTTGTTGCCGTCTTTTGCTTGTGACTCTTTGCCTTTTT
The DNA here is from genome assembly GCA_021605145.1 of Aegilops bicornis. NCBI lineage: Eukaryota > Viridiplantae > Streptophyta > Magnoliopsida > Poales > Poaceae > Aegilops > Aegilops bicornis. Next base: position 287,462,400 of record CM038671.1, read on the forward strand.
CGCTCTCCTGCCTCGATTTCTCTCGCGCAAGTCTCGCGAGGGAGCGGCACAGGCACCCTCGCGAGTGTTTTCTGTTCCTATCATTTGAGGCTTCCCAAGCCGGGTCCGCTACGGGAACACCCCTCCCAGTCCGTGCCCCACGGGCACCGCGACGTGAACATAGGGCATGGGTCGGTCGCCTCCAAAACTGAGGCCGGAAGCTACCCCTCCTGACAAATCTTTGCAGGACATGAAGAGAGGCCTCGGCCTCGGGAAGCGAATACCACGACAGGTCCCCCCCGAGCTAAGTAATTTCTACGCGCAGGCGTGTGGCACAAAAGCATAATATACAAATAGCGGAAACAGCTTGATAATTAACAACAACAGTCCAAGCACGCCCCCGCGGGGCCCTACACTACTGTCTCTTTGCGCAGGAAAAGGAGAAGAACAAAATAGCCGCGACTCGCTTAGCACCAGTTCGTGGTGAAGGCTCGTACTGCCTCCGGAGCGGACTCCCTCTCGCGCTTCACCGGGGCGCGACGGCGGGCAGGAACGCTACCTCCATCCAGGCGGGCGCGGCGGCATGGAGGCTCGTCGCGGCCACCGCTGGAGGAGCTGCTAACCGAAGGAGAGCCGCCGAAGCTCGACGAGCCCCGAGCGCCACCGACCATGCGTGCGCTGTCATCCTCATCCCGATCGTCGCTGGGGCTAGGCCCATGGCCGCAGTCGTCATCCTCGGGGCAGCACCCAGCGCGGCGACCGTCTTCCCCAAACACCCTCACGTAGAGGGTGGCATCACCGTCGAACTTGAAGTGTAGGGTGCACCGCCAGCTTAGACCACGCGCGCGGGCAAACGTTTGCCAGCCGCGGGTCAGGGCCACACTCTCGGCGGTGGAGACCTCCAGCGAAGCCCAGGAGGCCCGGCTGAAGGAACCGTCCGCCTGGAGCCAGAGGCCGCCCGGGGCGCCAGCCGTAAGTTCACCTAAAAGGAAGCAGGGAAGCTGGAGCCAGGTGTTGGTCGGCTCCACCGACCACACAACGAACTCCGGCAGCACCTCTGCCGAGTGGAAGCGCGGCCTAGGAGGTCGCGCGGTCGTAGCGCGCCCCTCATCAACGGCCTGGCGCCCATCGCTGCGCAGGAGATTGCCTCCACGGCCGCGGGAAGCCGTTGCAGGAGCCACCGGGTGCTTGCGAGGACGGCCTCGACCGCGCTTTGTCGGGGGAGAGTCAGGCTCCACCTGGCGGGCCTTTCCCTTCTCCGCGGCCGAGAACCTCTTTGACGGAGCCATGGAGAATAGGGAGAAGTAAGAAGAGATGGGCAGGAAGAGCTCGCGCCGTTCCGTACTTATAGCTGGAGGAGGCCAATCATCGGCCTGCATGATCGCAGGTAATCATGACCCGTTTATGCATGCAGGGACTTGTCAAGTCATGCGGTTTCCAAGGCATCATGGGGAAGTGGAGACGCCCACGACCAACCAATGGCCACGCGGCGCCCAAGGCCGCATGCTATTGGGGCCCGCGACGCTTCGTACTTGCCCTTTCGCTTCTCTACCAAGCCAAGTCCAGGCGCACCTTGGGCCCTGAGGCTACTGTCGGTGTTCTGGGAACAGGGGTACCCAGACTTGCCTGCCTACGGCCTGCGGCGTGGCTCAAGGAGTGGCCCAGTACGGCCCATTTTCATCAACACAAGCTCAAGACCCTCGCGAGGGGTCAAGCCTCGCGGGGCAGAAGACGGAAAGCTTCCTCAAGCACGGCCACGCCGGGCTGGCTCGCGAGGAGGCGGAGAGATCAAGGCGGGGTACCTCACGAGGTGCCCATGACGCAAGCCATGACGACCAAGGGCGCCCGGTGAGGCGCCCGGCCCATGTGATGTCCTCATTTCCCCTTTGGTGCAAAGGAGGCAAGCGCAGGCCAAGGGTATCGAGCAAAGGCAACCATTTCGGTGCAACAAGACCAAGACCAGCGGAACGACAGGAAGGAGGTCATCGTGGAGCCCAAGCCGGCGTCACGGTCAGAGTCTTTGGCAGGCAAGGACCGACTTTATTCAGGATAAGTGTACTAGATGTTCCCCTTCAAAATGGCCAATTGTTGGCGCCCTTCCCGCTCAATATTTGGGGAGAGGCCCAGGGCCTCCGCCTATAAATAGGACTAGCCACCACCAAGGCAGGGGGATCGAGCTGAATCGGCATCTAGAGATAGAGAGGCGACTGAACTCCCTTAGCAGTTCATCGCACCGGCTCAAGAACAGACCCTCGCGAGGCTGTTCTTCCCTTGTACTGTTCATCATCAGCCCCAGAAGCAATCCACCACACCACACACTGGAGTAGGATATTACACCACAATGGTGGCCCGAACCAGTATAAACCTCGTGTTCCTTGTGTTGTTCTTTGTGTAGTTTAGATCCTTGCGAGGCGACGAGACGTAGGTAGGTTGGAGGTTTGATCTCCGCGTGCACCCCAGAGTTCGAACCTAGAGGGTCTGCCGGAACCCGAAATCCGACAGATATGAAGGCGCCGCCGATGCAGCCTCCGCCACGGAGTAACTCCGTTGGCTGCGCCCTTCGCCGTAGCTTCCGTCGGGGCCATCATCTACTCTGCCAAGGCGTCGGGCAGTGAGGATGGAAGGAGGATACGACTTCTAGAAGTCCATGGCGACTTCACCGCGTCCAGGCGACGCAGGCTCCCTCGTGCCGGCGTCCGCCCTTGCTCGCTCGCCCGTGCCAGTGGTTGGCCAGGAGGTGGGATGGAGGGGTGGCGGTAGATCTGGTCAACCAGGCTCTGGAGACGGAGGGGAGGCGGCGGATCCGGCCGGCCAGGAGCTGGAGATGGGGAGGGAGGCGGTGGATCCGGCGAAGTTTGGCCGCGAAGCACGGGGGGAGGTCGGGGAATGAGGGGAGGAGCAGCGAGGAGGGGGGCTGGGGCGGCTCGAGATCGGGATCGGGATCAAGTGGATCATGTCGGGCGGGCTGGCAGTTCGGGAAGTTCAGGTGGGTTCTTTCGGGCCATTATAGGGGCTGCTGTGGTCCAAATAACTATTCTAATCCTGGGATTAGGATAGTGGTGTCCTATATATATATATATAGTAACACTATTCTAATCCCATGATTAGAATTGTTACTCTGATAACTCCTCCCTTATATAGGCGCGATGGGATCCTTCCGAACTTCCGAAACGGTGGAAAGAAAAAGAAAAAAAACGGCCACCCACCCACCCACGATCTCTTACCTTCCCTAATCTCCCGACTCCCTCCCCACTACATTGCGCCGGTTCCCCTCCACCTGCTTCCAGCGCACCGTCGCCCCCCTCCACCTGCTTCCACCACCCCGCCATCAACCAGCGCCGTCGCCATCGATCTGCCATCAACCGGGGCCTCCGCCCCCACCCTGCCCCCAACTGTCACTGCCGCCCTCGCCTCCGCCCTGCCCCCAACTATCCCCGCTGCCCCCTCCCTGCCCCAACGGTCGCCGCTGCCCCATCCCTGCCCCAACCGCGCTCGTCGCCATCGGCTGCCCGCATCCCCGCCACCGGGCCCTGCTACCTCCGCCTTCTCCCAGTGGTGCTCCTCCGTGGATGGAGCACCTGGATCTGGTGATGCCACGGACCACCGGAGCTCGCGCATTGCTCCTGCCGCCTTGGCCGCCACATTCACTGGCGCCCACCGGCCAGACATGGTGTCCGCCGCATCCTCCAGTCACACAATTCGCCAGTCGCAGCAAAACCGTCCCACCCTCCTCGATGCAAAGGGAAGAAGATCCCAACTCCGGCGAGCCCAGAACATGACTTTCCCATTGCGTGAGTCTGAACTGCAACAAGTTTCTCTATCTTCGTCCTATGGATCTGAACCTCCCACGATCTAGTAGCTTATTTAGTTTTTGATTTTTTGTAGATGCCATTCTGCTGTTCATCCTCTCTCTTTTCACTCTATCTATGAGGCACCACGCATGTGAAGGCAGTTGGGCGAAAAATGGCAAAAAATGTAGATCACTTGTGATCAAAATAATTGTGTTTGAGAAGGTCAAAATGTTGTGTTCCAGAAGGTCATGTGTGTTATGTGTATCTCAGCAAGTTCAAATAATTAGACATGCAAAAGAAGAACATGGAAGATTTGCAATTTTTTAGAACTTGAAGTGACAAATTAAAAATGAGCCCAAACAAAATTTAAGTCTATAAAATTCACTTCAAAACATTAACATGAAAAAGAATGCTCTCTTTGTTCTCGAACAAAAACAAAAATTAATAAAAAAGGGAATGTAGTTTACTCTATACCAAATCCTCAAAAATGTTTCGTTAAATCAATTGTGATTCTCTCCTCTATACGTGTTCATTGATATTGGCATCAATAGATTCAGATTTTCCTTGTTATCGATGGATAAAAAATGGAAAATCTGAATCTATTGATGGGCAGAATATAAGAAGTTCAGACAAAAATAACACAATAGTACAAAAATAAGAGAGTACTTTGAAACATACATTTCACCGTTTGTAATAAAAAATGTTTGAATTTTAAACATAGAGTAGTCCAAATAAATCATAAAAACGGGATTATCACCATTTCTAAAAAAACTCTAGAAGTACAAATTTAAATAACATACGTTATCAATATTTATTACAAAACTAGAATTTTGCCGTCACTGAAAGAAATAAATCAAGAAGTCCAAATTACAGAAATAGAGAAGTTATATATTTATAAAAAAAACTCAGATTGTCCTTGTTACTATAGAACAAAAATGAAAAAGTTCAAATTAAAATAGAGGATTAGTTCGATGTATACGGGAAACTCAAATTATTACCGTTTCTAAGAAAAATAAAACTATGAAGTTCAGTTTACAAAAAAGAATGTTTGATGCTTATTTAAAAACACATTTCCTTTCCAAGAATATGACTAAGAAGTTGAGATTAAAATAATGTGAGAAGTTCAAAGTATGTAAAAAACTCATATTTGTTTCAAGAAGTTCACATGCACCTCTGCGCACGGTTCAGAATTTATATTGTGGGACGTCCGACCTCCAATTACATGTTTTAAAAATGGCAAAAAATGGCGTCCAACCTTCAATTGCGTGTAATTCAACGTATACGAAAAAATGTGACAGAAGCTCATAGTGAAAACAATGAGAAGTTCAAGTACTGCAAGGAATGCATTTCAGGTGAGCATAAATGTATAGAAAAATAAAATTTTAAAAGTTTTGTTGAAAGAAGTTCAAGTGCTATGTTAGGGGAAGTTCAAAAATTCTTGCGAGAGATGTTCACTTTGTATTTCCATGTTCAAAAACACAAAAAAGAAATTGTTTTTGCCTTTAAAAAAATATTCTCTCAATCCACAAAGAAGTTCACTTATTATTTGGGAGAAATTTGATTTCAAAAAGAAAATAAAAAATTCTAATTATAAAAATGGAAAAGGTGCATGTACTACATGGTGTGTGTTTAACGAAAAACGAATTAAAAGGCAAGGTCCAATTTTGTTGTTGTTATAAGTTCAATTGCTCGGTCGGGGAAACTAAAAAAAATTATTGTGAGAGAGGTTTGTACAAAAGGAATATCATTTGTGTAACACTCACGAATCAATGAGAAAATTACAAACGAAAATACGTCACAGAAGTTCAACGTGAAAACAACAGAAGTTCAACTACTACACTGAATGAGTTTTAGATGATTTTTTTAAATCGTCGCGAGTATGAAAAAATTATCAACACGGGATAGTTGTGTGTTTACAGCAGCTTTCCATCGGTATATCACTTGCTCAATTCCGATGAGTGGTTTGAGAGCTATGAGAAAAAAAGTACGTGAAAAACAGAGTGAAGTTCAAGTAGACATGCCGAGAAGTTCAAGTTCTTCACGAGGTACATTTTCGAGGAATCAGTTTTGCGATAAAGGCAGAACGAATGATCTCGCCGTTTTCAAAATTTCTTGCAAACGTCTAGAAATCAGAAAAAACCATCAACATGAAAAAGTTTCTCATTTTCCGTAACATTTCAACGGTATGTTATTCGCCTCATTCCGACAAAGTTTGTAGAAATTATGGCAAAAATACGTTTTTAGCCATTTTTCAAAATTGATTTTAAACCATAAGGAATTGGGAGAAACAATATATAGAAAGAAGTTTCGCATTTCCTCAAGCTTTCCAACGACACATCATTTGTTGCATTCGGACGTATGGTTAAAAAAATTGTATCGTTTTCTAAATTACTCTTAAACCATTCAAAATTAGAAAAAACTTTCAACATGAAAAAGTAGCGCATTTTTATAAGCTTTCAAACGCCATATCAGTTGCCTCAATTGAATTAACCGTTTAGAAATTTCATCGAAAATACGAACTTGGCTGTTCAGTTTGTGAAATTTTACGATTTTCCAAATTACTCTTTAACCATAGGGAACGAGAGAAAACTTTCAACATGTGGAAGGAGCGGTTTTGCAGCAACTTTCCAATGCCATATTATTTGCATCATCCCGATAAACGGTTTAGAAATGCGATCGAAAATATGATTCACGTTTTTTGTGTGAAGAAAAAACTGTTTTCAAAACTGCTCTTAAACCGCTTACATTTTACCAAAAATTTAACTTGGGTCATGATACTCGTGTCCATAGCTTTCTAACGGTATATAGTAAGCCCCATTTGGACAATGTTGGCAGAAGTTCAACCTAGCACAGGGGGAAGTTCAGGTCGAATAACTCACGGAGTAAAATTGCAAAAAACGCAAGTTCATCACGAAGCGAGAGAAAAATCCGCCCAACGAGCAGGATTCCTATTTAAAACGGGCATTTAGTTGCTAAAAACCGTTTCTAGATTACACTTACATCATATAGAACATGACTAACCAGAATAATTCGCGCAGGGAGACACGATTGCGAAGATAGCCCGAAGGTTGGGTTCCTACAAAGGGAAGTTCAGGCCTGTAATCTCAGGAAGTTCATGTTGTGATCAGAATAATATTCTGATACCGTGATCAGAATAGTGTTTATGTGTGCATATATATAGTAGCACCATTCTAATCCTAGGATTAGAATAACTATTTGGATCACGGCACGCCCTATAAGGAGCCGACACAGATCCTCGGGAATTCCTGAACCGGTATAGTAGAAAAAAATCATCCCCGCCCGATCCCCTGGCACATCCCTGACCCAATCCCCACCTTCCCCGCAGGGCTATCGGCTACCGGATCAGCCGCCCACTGGCGTGTGCTGCCGGCCACCGGAGCCGGCACCCACACCCCCTGATCTCCCGTAGCCGAGCCACCTCCCCGTATCCCCACGCCACCGCACGCCCTCCCCGGAGAACCCCGTCGCTGGGCCCCCATCCTCATCGTCACCACCAACCGCCGCCCATGGCTTGCCCGACCTCTAACCGCCATGCCACCGACCCGGCATCCGACCACCGCCGTGGCCGCATGCATCTCCAAGAAAGCAGGTGAGGGCAGAGCGCCGCACGAACATCCTACGGCGCCGCCTCCGTCCCCCGTAAGGAAACCACACCGTCACCGCTGCCCCGAACGTCCCACGCCTGCAAATTCCCCTTACAGATATGGCTCCACTGTCACAACCACTCACGCCTGCCAGTATTGGGAATGGATGTGGCCACCCTTGCACACTGCCCTCGTGCTACTACTGGCCGGCCCTCATCCTCGGAGTTCCTGCATCCACCGTCACCGCCCTACCAGCTGCTCGCGACTGCAGCCCCTCTGTCCTCCTCTCAGGCGGCCGTTGGTAAGCAACGGGATGCTATAGGTAAGCAAACTAGGATGTTGTCTTCCTCTCTTCTCTGGTGGTTGTAGGTGAGGAGAGAAACTCCTTCGTTCTCTCTGCTTCTCTTCATTTTCTTGGGTCATCCGGACTGTACTCATCAGCAGGTCAAATAAAGATCTTGTGGCAGTTCAAACAAGATGCTTGTGTCGCTGATTGTGCTAGTCGTCGTCCCGTGCCGGAACACCTTTGGTTCCTGTTATCACAAAATAAACAAAGAACACAAAAGACTAGAGCTGCTAGTTTTCGTACACTTCCTCAAAGCACCTCTTTGCTTCTTCGAAAATCTATAGGAAAGCTAATCTATGGCCCCGCTTCTACTGGAATTGTTATGCACAGTATTCCTGTAACCTCTCACACGTATTCGATTATTTCATTTCGTAGCTTAGATTTTGTAACTTGTTCAAAGTTTATTGTGGGGAGGCTTCACGAACATGCCCCAAAGAAGCGTGCCATGGACCTTGTAACTCCTTCCCCTTTTTATGTTCATGCACTTTCTTCACTTGATTTGATGGAAGGAAGTTCCAAGATTAATCTCTAGAGAGTTCAATCATTGGATGTTGGGAAGAATGCATCTTAATGATGAAAAAATGCATCACCAAAAAAATCATTCATCAAAAAGAAGTTGCAAGCCCATTTTTGGGAGGTTTAAAAATGTTAAATTTGGAAAATGTACACAAAAAAGATTGCTGAAAAAGATGGGCCGCAAAAATGATACTAAACAAACAAGTAAAATGAAGTTCGAATTCACGAAGTTAAGAAGTTCAATAAATGAAAAAAACAAAGACTAGTCTACAAGTTGCACGGGCACATGACATGCTCGTAAATATAAAATTTGATTTTTATGGGGACAAAATTCCTTTGATTCCCATTTCTTTGTAGAGAAACAGTGTGCAAATAAGACCAAAAAAAATTATTGATGTTTTTTCCATGATTTTTCGTGATTTTACCTTTTTATGTAGAGAAACAGTGAGCAAATAAGACTAGTCTGCAGGGTGTACAGCATAAGGTTATTATTCACCAATACACCGCTTTTCTGTGGGAGCAGAAAAAGAGAGAAGTTCATCCTGGCAACCCAATGTGGTTCAATTTGTATATCAAAAGAAGATCCTAGAAGTTCAAAATTAAATAATGATGTGGTTCAATTTTTATATAGTAAGAAAGGATTTCCCTTGAGACTAAATAATCAAGCCACCAAGTTCACATTAATAATAACGGAGCAGTTGAATATATACAATAAACTCAAGTTCTTCCCGTTTTCTACAAAAAGAAAAGTATGAAGATCGATTTTAAAACTAAAAGTACAAAAGGATTTTCACCGTTTCTAAATAAAAAAACTCTTGAATTTCAAAGAAAAATAATGGAGCGGTTCGATGTTTACTAAAACTACTAGGATATTTTCCATTACGAAAAAACAGGAAGTCCAAATTTAAAAAATGGAGAAGTTTGATGTGAAGAAAAAACTTGGATTTTTTTCTCGTTATTAAAGAATAAAGTGAAGAAGTTCAAATTAAAATAATGGAACAGATCAAAAAGGTTTATAAATAATGATTTCCCCATTTTCTAAACATGCTTGAGAAGCCAAAATTAAAACAATATCATGGTTCGATCTTTATGAAAAACTAAGGGCAAGTTCATGTAGCACACAAAGTTTATGTATTAGAGTGATGTATTGGTTGTGCATGTAGCACACGAAGTGTATTTGTAATGTTGTGTGTAACTTTCTTGAATTTCAGTAGCATGCGAAGTTCATGTTTAAGAAATTCCTAAGTTCAGGTGTACCACATACTAAAGAAATTCATCAATGCAAAAAAAGGATCACCTAGGCCATTTCACCAATTGCAAAAAATGCCTCAAAATGTCACGACAAATAAAAACTTCATAAGATGTAACATGTTCGTAAAAAGTGGAAACCCCATAATTTTGTTATGTAAGTTCAATTTTAAAAAGTGGAGCAGTTTGATATTTATTTGAAAACTCAGTTTTTTCAGTTACTAAAGAATGAAACTAATAAGTTCAATTCTAAATAATAAAGAAGTTCAATGTTTCTAACAAAAGACCAATTGTCACATATCTGAAAAACACACAAAGAAGTTCAAATAAAAAAGTTAGAGCAGTTCGATGTCTATAGAAAACTCAGATTTTTTTCGTTATAAAATGAAAAAGAGAGAAGTTCGAAGTGATAACAGCCATAAGTTCACGTACTGCATGGTGTGCGTTTTCATATGAGAAATAGAAAAAAAAGTTAAAGTATAAAATTTTATTGCAAGAAGTTCATGTGCTCGGCACGAAAAGTTCAGAACTTCTAGTGAGAGAGGGTATATCATTTGTGCAACTCCGATGAACGGGTGAGAAATTACGAGGAAAATACGTGGTAGAAGTTCAAAGTGAAAACAGCGGGAAGTTCAACTACTACACGGAATGCATTTCAGATGAGAATAAAATGAATAAAAAATTAGAAGTCTAAAAGGTTTGTTGCATGAAGTTCACGTCCTCCACCCGATGCAGTTCGAGATCTCTAGAGCGGTACGTCGGACCTTCAATTACATGTTAAAAACAAGCAAAAAAGATGTTTTTTGCCATTTTTAATACTGCTCTCAAAAGACAACGGATTTCTAACAATTGTGTAGCTGAAAAGGTTGCTCCTATTCATAAGCTTTCCAATGGTATATTATATGCTACATTCTGATAAATGGTTTAAAAGTTTCATGTATATCGTTAAAAACACATTTTTACGCATTTAAGAAATTCTTTTGAACCATCGCAAGCATGAAAACTGAAAAACACGGGAAAGTTGCATGTTTTCAACAGCTTTCCACCGGTATATCATTTGCTCAATTCCTATAAGTGGTTGGGGAGTTGCGGGCAAAAAATAGCACGTCAAAAATAGAGTGAAGACCAAACAAACATGCCCGACAAGTTCAACTACTTCACGTAGTGCATGTCCTTCCACGATGAAGGCAGAAATCAAGATCTCATCATTTTCTAATTTACTTCAAAACAGCAGGAATATTATTTGTGTAAGTTCAAGTCCTTTGTCGGAGAAAGTTAAAAAAATTATTGTGAGAGAGGTTTGTACAAAAGGAATATCATTTGTGTAACACTGACGAATGGATGAGAAAATTAAAAACTAAAGTACGTCACAGACGTTCAACGCGAAAACAACGGGAAGTTCAAAAACTACCGCACTGAATAAATTTCAGATGAAAAACTTCTAAAACCGCCGTGAGTATGAAAAAATGATCAACACGGGAAAGTTACGTGTTTATAGCAGCTTTCCATCGGTATATCACTTGCTCAATTCCGATGAGTGGATGGAGTGCTATGAGCTAAGAAAACACGTGAAAAATAGAGTGAAGTTCAAGTAGACATGCCGATAAGTTCAAGTTCTTCACGTGGTGCATTTTCGAAGAACATGTTTCGCGATTGAGGCAGAACGAATGATCTCGCCATTTTCAAAATTACTTGAAAATGGCTAGGAATCAGAGGAAGCCATGAACATGAAAAAGTTTCACATTTTCTGTAGCTTTTCAACGGTATATTATTTGCCCCATTCCCATAAAGTTTGTAGAAATTACTGGAAAAATACGTTTTTATCTATTTTCAAAATTGAATTAAAACCGCAAAGAATTGGGAGAAACAATATATAGCAAACAGTTTCGCATTTGTTCAAGTTTTCCAACGCCATATCATTTGCTCCATTCGGACGTCAGTTAAAAAATTTACTCAGAAATATGAACTCGGTGGAACTTGTACCGTTTTCTAAATTACTCTTCAACCATTCAAAATTAGAAAAAACTTTCAACATGAAAAAGTAGCGCATTTTAATAATCTTTCCAACGCCATATCATTTGCCTCAATTGGATTAGCCGTTTAGAAATGGCATCGAAAATACGGACTCGGATGTTCGGTTTGTGAATTTTTACGATTTTCCAATTACTCTTTCACCATAGGGAATTAGAGAAAACTATCAACATGTGGAAGGAGCGGTTTTGCAGTAGTTTTCGAACGTCATATTTTTTGCCTCATTCCGATAAACAGTTTAGAAATGCGATCGAAAATACGATTCATGTTTTTTGTATCAAGAAAAAACGGTTTTCAAAACTGCTTTTAAACCGCTTACATTTTGCCAAAAATTTAATTTGGGTCAAGATACTCGTGCCCATAGCTTTCCAACGGTATATCGCAAGCCTCATTTGGGCAATGTTTGCAGAAGTTCAAGCTAGCACTTGGGAAAGTTCAGGTCGAACAACTCAGGCATTAAAATTGCAATATACGCATGTTCATCATGACCCGAGAGCAAAATCTGCCAATGAGCAAGATTCCTATTTAAAACGGGCATTTGTTTGCTAAAAACCGTTTGCAGATTACACTTACATCACATAGAACACGACTGACTAGAATAATTCACTCGGGGAGACACGGTTGCGAAGCCCAAAGTCGGGTTCATACAGAGAGAAGTTCAGGTTGTATAAATCAGCAAGTTCAGGTTGTGATTAGAATAGTGTTTATATATATATATGTGTGTGTGTGTTTGTGTGCGTGTGTGTGTGTGTGTGTGCGTGCGTGTGTGTATGTGTGTGATCAGATCACATGTTGAACTCCTATTTACGCATGTGTCTCACAAATCTATCTTCTTCTAGGTGAAATATTCAAAGAACAAGGCCAACCTATGGAAGTGAAATTCCAACAGATGATAGGATCTCGTAGCTATATTGCACACTACAAGGCTCTTGTAACTAGCTGATGTTTCACTCTTTTCGTTATGCCATATTATCAGATCTATATTGACTTGTACCAAATGTAGAGGAAAGCCCGCAAGGACAAAAAAGTACCTGAACCAAATGTTGTGGAAATCTTCAAGGACTGTCACACCAACAAGACAAAGGGCATGACTACACCAGTCAAAGCTGCTATTGTAAGTCCTTACACTACTATAGGATGCTAGTAACATGACAACGACACTACAATCAGAGACCATTCAAAGAAACTGTGTGCGATGCATTAATCACAAACGATGATGTAAAAAATGTCCAAAAAGAGGCAAAACGTTTGCGATGGCGGATACATCAAACGCGGTTTAGATTTTAGTTGTGTGTGTGCGATGCGGGGCATACGGTTCAGTTCAATGAACTGTTTCTGATGAGGCAGAAAAACAGAAATGGACAGTCAGATGAAGGTGTGTGGGATATATGGCATACAAGTTAACTCGGATAAACTGTTTGTGATGAGGTGGAACAACAGAAACGGGCAGCCAGATGAAGGTGTGTGCGATATACGGCATACAGTTCACTCGGATGAACTGCTTGTGATTAGGCCAAACAAAAGAAACGGCCAACCAGATCAAGGTGTGTGCGATAGAGGGCAAACAGTCCATTCGGATGAACTGTTTGCGTTGAGCCAAGAGGACAGAAATGGTTCAATTTAACAAGATGTGTGTGATACGCGGCAAACAGGTATGTAATCATAAATGTGTGCGAAGACCGATAATAACACAGACAATTGCTGCTAATAAGACGTGTGTGTTGTGTGATGGGATTGCATACAGAACAACACACACACACACACACACACACACACACACACACACACACACTTATAAGGATATGGTTGCACACACGAAAATAAACTATATATTACATGCATATTTACAAGGATAAACGATCATCTGATCATCATCTACTTCTTGTGATGCCTGCCGCTACTGCTCCGTTTGTGGCTCGATCCGGCCTCGTCGATTTCGGGAATGAGGCACTTCCTCATGTCAATAATCCACCTGTGCATCTCGTTGTATGTGTAGATGCTCTTGGCCGCAAACCTGAGGCGAGGTTCATCCAGTTGCCGCATCCCGGCCTGGTGCCAGGATATGAGACTTGTTCTATTGGCATCCTGCTTCATCTTTTCGTAGTACGGGTCTATGATGGCCGAGGCGAGTTCAACCAGGGAGTCCTTATTCATGGTGCCCCAGACCCTGTAGTGATCATGGATTTCGACAAGGTTCTTGCAGGCCAAGCCCGTTACCATGAGCGCTTTTACAGCTTTGGAGGTTTCCACCGTAGAGAACTTGTACTCGGTGTTGTTGACAAGACAAACCTGGGGAAGTGGTTGCAAGGCTCTATGGCCATTCAGTAGTAGTAGATGAGGACATGATGGCGCACGCACAACTGGGCGACGGCAACCTTCTGATCTTTGACGGGATGACCGCCGGTGTACTGGAGGTCGATGCTGACCACCTTTACTTGTCCCGAGCAAGCAACTGCTCGACGGTGTTGATGTAGTCCTCCACCACGGCGGGTCAATGGTGTACACTACAGAGAGATCCATCTCCCTCGCGTGGGTCTCCATTTTATGCTCGCCGAACTCCATTGGAGCGTCGCTAGATATCCTCTCAGTATGTGTCATCGTGGGTGTGCTTGTTGTGTTATGGAGCGAGATTGAAAGGTTGAAGAGACTAAGGTTAATGGTCGCGGGAATTAATGGGGAAGCTGGACGGCATGGAATATCCGCATGCCCAGATGGCAATTCTAATTGCAGCGCATAACTCCATCGTGCCGCACGTAACTGCATCATGGCGACGCGCGCATGGCAACCGCATGCATATGGGCCCCCAACATGATTGTGCGCAGGCCCCAACCGAAGGAAGGGAGCGTGCGCAGGGACGCGAGTAGAGTGCTCTGCAGTCGCCTCAGTGGCGAGCAACCATATATATATGCATATAGGAGTTGAACACGCAAGCAAAAGTTGTCCACAAGCGAAGCGTTTGGAAGTACGCAAGCAAAGCGCACCCACGGACGTGAGCAGAGCGCGCCGCAACGCCGAACAGCGAGCATACCACGCTGAGGGACGCGAGCAGAGGTCGGCACAATGATACATGACAAATAAGATGAACTATGCGAGCGATGGCGGAGACATCAAGGACGGATCAGATTAGAGTTGCATGTGCGATACGTGGCATACAGTTGATCCATCCGAGTTGTTTGTGATGGAATAAGCTGTGTGTGTTGTGGGCAAATGCTTGCTGGTATACAACTGTCTACGATTGATGAATTCATCACCGACGGGTTCCCTGGTGTGGTCTGAGTGCGATGTGATATGCTCTGTCTGCACAATATCTATGCTCTGTGTACAGAAGAACAACATATATATATTTACTTATAACTGGACATGCTTGCAAAACCAAATTAAACATCCAATTAAGTTATATAATAAATACCATAAATATTGCAAGGTTCAAATTCTAGCATTACAAGGCCCAAATTCAAAGATTACAAGGTTCAAACTATTCAGACACATAAAATTCATCTTCTTCAGAATATTTTTCATGCATTATTTCTATGAAAGGATCAGCCACCAAGAAGTCATATAGCCGCTCGATACAGTGACTTCCGAATAATCTGTCATATGAAGTTAGAAACTGAAATTCAGCTCCTGCAGAGCCTTTTCCATTCAGTTGTGGATGCCTACGCTCTTTAGAAATCCATTCACTTATGCGCAGTAAATATAGGGCAAACCTCATTACCTTGAGCAACCTTGCTTTCTCAACAAAGAACCTGGCGAATTTAATTTCTGGTGTGGTGCCTTGGTACTTGTTAAAAGTAATTTCTATGAGATGAAGATCAAGGCATTCAATGGGATTCTTATGTTCCCCAACATTTTCTACTTTTGGGCCTGCTAGTATCTACAAATGAAGACAACATATTAGTGCCTAGCTGCAGATTTGAACACTTCGGGCCTCTTTGATTTGCAGGATTTCTAAAATACACATTAAAGTGTGAAATGCCACCATCAATCATTCATGATAAACTTTTATCAGAAAGCATGTCGGGCGAAGGAAAAAAACGCGTACAACGCTAGCATCTCAAGTATTGAAATCCTCCAAATTTCCTTTAGAAATCATTCTACATTTGTCATTGTAATCATGGGTAAAAGTAATAAAAAAATGGGCTCTGTTGTGGTTAACAATTAACATGAAAGGAGCATCACCTCGATGTATAGCTTCTCCATGCAAGGAAAGCATCTAAGGAATCTAACAACTTCATCTAGATCGGGGTCGACAGATTGTAGTGCCAAGATCTTCACTATGCGTAGAGGCCAGGTCCAGCTTGTGGGAATCATTTTTTGGATGACAGGCGAACATATAGATCAACAAAAAATAGATAAAATGTGATGTCCAATAATATATAAGAAGCATAAGAAGAAGTTTGTTGTACCTGAACGGATAATGATCCAGTAACAAGTTCGTTGAATTCATCACATGAATAGCCCAACACTGTCAGTTTTGGTGTGTGAATGACCCTCATTCTTGCTGGACCTAATTTCTCAAGTACATAGAATCTCTCGAGGAAGGGCACATTGTCAATGACCATATAATGAAATACCTCAACTGATAGCCATGGGCGGCGCCGGCAATGCACATAAATCACACGAAAATTCATCAAGGTGATGTGGAGGCTACTAAACCCATCGATAACATGAAGACGAAGATACTCAAGCGATGCATAGCCGATGAGCAGGCACTCCAAATCCTCCTTCGAGATGCAGCCAGTAATGAGCTCAATGTGCTTAAGTTTAGGGAGATGAAGAGCGCCGATGGCATAAATCCGGGGGAAAATGCACTGCCTGAATGTAGCGCGGTGCAACGTGGGCACGAGGCGGAGCGCGGACAGCGGCAGTGAGCGCGGACGCCTAGCTATAAAGTTGAGCTCCTCTTGACGATTTAGGGCTGGGGATAGGAACCAGTAGTGAAACCTAGGTTCGGCCTTGCAGTGGGGACTGAACCTCCCGATAGCAAGGCGTTTGACCGGCCCAAGGTGTGTGGCGAGGACGTGGCACAATGCGTCCAGGCATTGCTGCTCCCCTCTGCAGAACTCATGGTCGACGATGAGGTCCAGGGGGTGGAGTGCCAGAGGGGGCGCCACCTCCGTGAGAGGACAGTGGTACGCACGCTAGATTAGATGGGGAGGCTGCTGATGAAGTCCACGTTCGCCGGAGGCTCTTGTGGTTCTGGTTCGAACCGCCCCCACTTGTTGGCCGACTCCTCCATCTCGCAGCAGGCGGCGATCCTCGATGGCGGTGCTTGTTGATGAGAACGGAGCACTGTTCTACGTACCTTCCCGAGGCGGCTGAAACAAAATTCCAAAACAAGCAATAAATTGCAGCGCTCCCGGCTCGCTTCCGGTATGGTGAGCGTGTGCGGCGGACTGCTCACAGTCGTCCCGTCTAATCAAACAGCTGCCCACAGTAGTAAATGGTTAGTTGAACGCCCATGGTTGGACTAATACAACCATTTGCGATAATAACGTGGTGGTAATTTGTTAAAAATGCATAGGAAATTCAATGTATAAAAAAGGTGAAATGAACCATGAATAATTTCATATGTTTAGCACAGTTGCATGTTGCCTCCATAAAATAAATCAAGGCGGGAAGATACAGTGTATGTCGTTTCGCACACAAATCATGTGACCAAGTTCCCTCTTGGAACCATGTGGCCTCTTGATAGAAGCTCCAGTTTGTATGAAAGAAAATATGGGTCAAAGCCGAGTTGAAAAGGGCAGCAATATCTAACTCCAGCTTATAGAAGGTACAAAAGCATTGTGATTAACTGTTCAACAGGTTTACACAAAATCCAGATTGAACAGGACAATAACAACTAACTCAACCAAAGTTTTCGACAGTCACAATCAAATGGATCGGTCTGATCCATAAAATCAAAATCCTGCCAGAAAATCTACTAGTACATGAAGACAAGTTGTTGTAAATAGAAGCCGAGCACGTTCAGAAGCCCTTTTGTCCACCTAATACTTCTTTTTATGTTGTTCAACGTGTACATCCATGAGAATTTTTTTGTTAAAAAACTTAATCCTCATGGGCAATAGTACTCTCGCTTCAACTGGAACAATGTGACAAAGCTAGTGTTTGCATGGTTGGATGCATATCCTTACAGCGTTATTGTCCTCAAACAAATGTCATGAGAACTGCAAAAATCCCGGTGCTTCTTATGCCACCTATTGGTTATACCTTTTTGTCCATGTCCTTTAGACTAAATGGACATGAAGACTGAAAACAGTTCATTTCTAAAAAAATAGTACAACTGAACGGTTAGTTCTGGTAAGGTATATCAATGTGCTTTATATCATCACCTCTATATACAAATTCTCCAGTCACGGAAAGCATCACAGCAAGCCGATAATCATGTTCAGATCAAAACACCACATACTGATATGTAAGGTCTTGACAGAATCCAGCACCATTGATATGGTACCCATGGACAAACTCTTCATTGAGCATAGAACATAATATTAGTACCAAAAGTGTACTCCAAGTTTATATAAAACTTATGCGCACAAATGAAAAATGCAGCTTATGATTACAAAAGTGTTGATGATATCAAACTTACATACACAAATGAAAAGTGCAGCTTATGATTACAAAAGTGTTGATGATAATATATAGTACCTGAATAAGTGTGGAGCTGCCCACCATCTTGTAACCTTCAAACAGATCAGGAATTACACCAAAGGTCACCAGTTTAGGCGCAAAGACCGCAGTTATTTGTGAAGGTGCATAACGATAATCAAGAAGTAGACTTTGGAGTGAAGGGGCATCTTTGTTGATGAGCTCCTCTCCTTTAAAGCAAATTCCAATGCTTACATGTTGAGGCGACATTATTTGGAGAAAATGGATACAGATTTATTTTCCAAAAACAAGCAGCAAGTGCTCTAGGTCAGGGCAGTAGAAGTGGATGATGCATTGTAGTGAGGCCTCTGACAGATCGACCACCAAAAGCTCGAGTTTTTTTAGCAGTGGGAGTTGAAGCATTCGTACCAAATTGTCTGGTAGATGACACCGGGCTAGGGTCATGGTGTGGAGAGAGGAGGAAAACCATGAGATTGACATTGGTGGTGAGGGCACACCTACAACGCTTGGTGGAAAGCTATTTGCATAGTAATGGTAGAACTCGAGATGCTGGAGTTTCTCGAATTGACGAGATGTCAGCCAGGCATCCACCATACAGGGTATGTGCAGCAGGCAGCATGCCGGGATGCATAGGGATTGAACAGAGCCCATGTGGGAGGAGATGATGGCCCCATGGAGTTCAAAATCATGAACGGCAGATAGCCAGTGACAGTCAAGATTAAGAGGCACGACATGCCATAGAGTGTGCCACTAAGATGCAAGGACCTGTGTGCGGCAGCCATCCTTGGTAGGGAGAAGGAAGATGATCTTCCCAAGGATGGCGTCTGGGAAATCGTTGATGCGGTCCGTCCGATATTCTACGGGTTCCTTGGATCCAGGGGGTGTGCTCGTTTCTATCCGCGCTGCCGGGTGCAGGATCTACAGTCGGCGGCGCCAATGGCCGGAGCCTCATTTGTGTACATAGCAATCTGAAAAAAAGGCAGAAACATACATGTAGGACATTCAAAATCAATTCTCAAGACCTGGAGGAAAAAAGGCACAAACATATATGTAGGACATTCAGAATCAATTCTCAAGATCTGGCTATGAATTATTAGCACACACGCTAACCCTAGTTGGATTATTAGCAAAAAATCATTTGTACAGAATAAACAATTAATCACTGACCATAGATACCATTCAAACAATCAATACACTACATGGATCTAATGAATATTACTCTGATTTCATGGACTAGGTGAACATAACCAAGGATTTCTATTCCCAACAAAGGGGGGGGGGGGGCTAAACGGTGTTCCGTATGAGTCAGAGTCATTGCCGGAGTAGCTATGGACCTCCGGCTCCGGCTGGGGAGGCACGACAATGGCTACGACGTCAAGGTCCTGCTGCTGCCCACGCGAGACCTCGTCGGCAGCGACAGCAACCTCTATGCCCAGCTTCATTCATTGCGCAGGTGCTTCACCAGCCCAGGCGTCGCCACTCCCTCCGATGGTGCGCTTCGGCAAAATCCTAATACACTCCATGATGGGACGACAACTGTGGACGGGGGGTGCAGCCGCCTATTATGACCACCGGATTGGGTGCGCCATTAATAAGGAATAGTGGGAGTGAGGTGGGCTGCGGTCAAAGGGCTGGCTCACCTCCCAGTGAGCCTGCACAACGGATTGCTGGCATGTCAACCGTCATTTCACAAAGCTACTAGCACGCCCCACGGTGAGTGCGTAGCGAACGGTTGATACGTCTCCAACATATCTATAATTTTTTATTATTCCATGCTATTATATTATCTGTTTTGGATGTTTAATGGGCTTTAATATACTATTTTATATTATTTTTGGGACTAACCTATTAACCGAAGGCCCAGTGCAAATTGCTATTTTTTGCCTATTTCAAGTGTTTCAGAAAAGGAATATCAAACGGAATCCAAACGGAACGAAACCTTCGCGAGGATCTTTCTTGGAACAAACGCAATCCAGGAGACTTGGAGTGGAAGTCGGAGACACAACGAGGCGGCCACGAGGCAGGAGGGCGCGCCCAGGGGGTAGGCGCGCCCCCCACCCTCGCGGGCCCCTCGTAGCTCCACCGACCTACTTCTTTCGCCTATATATACTCTTATACCCTAACAACATCCGGGGGAGCCATGAAACCACTTTTCCACCGCCGCAACCTTCTGTACCCGTGAGATTCCATTTGGGGCCTTTTCTGGTGATCTACTGGAGGGGGATTCGATCACGGAGGGCTTCTACATCAACACCATAGCCTCTCCGATGATGTGTGAGTAGTTTACCACAGACCTTCGGGTCCATAGTTATTAGCTAGATGGCTTCTTCTCTCTCTTTGGTTCTCAATACAAAGTTCTCCTCGATGTTCTTGGAGATCTATTCGATGTAATACTTTTTGTGGTGTGTTTGCTGAGATCCGATGAATTGTGGGTTTATGATCAAGATTTTCTATGAACAATATTTGATTCTTCTCTGAATGCTTATATGCATGATTTGGTATCTTTTTAAGTCTCTTCGAATTATCGGTTTAGTTTGGCCTACTAGATTGATCTTTCTTGCAATGGGAGAAGTGCTTAGCTTTGGGTTCAATCTTGCGGTGCTCGATCCCAGTGATAGAATGGGAACCGACACATATTGTATTGTTGCCATCGAGGATAAAAAGATGGGGTTTATATCATATTGCTTGAGTTTATCCCTATATATCAAGTCATCTTGCCTAATGCGTTACTCTGTTCTTATGAACTTAATACTCTAGATGCATGCTGGATAGCGGTCGATGTGTGGAGTAATAGTAGTAGATGCAGAATCATTTCGGTCTACGTGACACGGACGTGATGCCTATGTTCATGATCATGCCTAGATATTCTCATAACTATGCGCTTTTCTATCAATTGCTCGGCAGTAATTTGTTCACCCACCATAATATATGCTATCTTGAGAGAAGCCACTAGTGAAACCTATGGCCCCCGAGTCTATTTTACATCATATTAGTTTCCGTCAACTAGCCATTTTTATCGCTGTTTATTTTGCAATCTTTACTTTCCAATCTATACAACAAAAATACCAAAAATATTATCTTATTATCTTTATCAGATCTCACTTTTGCAAGTGGCCGTGAAGGGATTGACAACCCCTTTATCGCGTTGGTTGCAAGGTTCTTGATTGTTTGTGCAGCTACTAGGAGATTTGCGTGCAGTCTCCTACTGGATTGATACCTTGGTTCTCAAAAACTGAGGGAAATACTAATGCTACTTTGCTGCATCACCCTTTCCTCTTCAAGGGAAAACCAACGCATGCTCAAGAGGTAGCAACGGCCTCCTGGTCTGCCTGCGCAGCGGACTGCTAGCATGCGTCTCGTCAACTCACGCATGCTCGTATGGCACATGGGACGAGTGGCGGCACGTATATTGACTTTTCGTTTTTGATGACTAATTCTGCCACTTTAGTACTTAACCGAAGCATGGCACGTACATTGTTGGTCTAACGTACATGATTCGAATAAAGAGTCCGTTTGCGATATTGCTTGATAACTATTGATAATTTCCTATCTGTAAGAAGATTATATCAAAACTTCTCTCAAATTTAAAAAGAATATAATATCACAGTCTATTGGTGTCCATATGACACCACGATAAGTTTCATGAATCTCAACTTGGTTTTTGATTTACTGGATTTTAAAATCAAGATTCTCGATGTTAGAAATTTCTTGCATGGGGACTAAACATGCACCCAGGGACACGTACACATATGATTTTGCAATCCATTTTCGTGCACTATCACGAGTATCATGTAGATCAAATTTGATTTTTCCACATTAAATCCCTAGGAAATAAAACAATGTATAAAAACGGACAAATGTTATCTTTTTTTTTCAATTTTTAAAACTAAACTCCTTTGGTCGCATGTTCGCTGAAGAAAAAGTTTGACATGCATCTTTGGGGCACATGCACGCGGTTGTCCTAGGACACTCACTCGCGTGTGACACTCTGTGGGCCCGCGAGGTCACCGTCCAGCACTATGACATGTGGTGAGAGAGGTTAATTTGACTAACAAGGATGGTCATTTTTTTGTTTTGTTACGTTCAGTAGGGGTATATATATTATACGTGTTGAAGAGGGTGGCCAGGGGCAACATATACTACGCGTCATATAGGACAGTCACTCGCGTGCGATGCTTCCATCCGTGGGCCCGCGAGGTTGTCATCCATCACTTTGACCAAAAAAGGAGGTCTCTTTTGGGTTGTGTTGCAGTAGGAGTATATAGTACGCGTCGAAGAGGGGATGAGGGGGTCGGGGCAACACATACTACGCACACGTCATGAACGATCTTGCTCTATGTCGGGACTTTTCGGTTTCCAAGGAAAGTGCCACAAAGACGTTTTGCATATTGGGTATTAAAAACATCACCAACACATTGGGCCACATGCAGACGATGGTTGTTACTCATTCGCCTGCGACGCTTCCCTCCATGGGCCCGTGAGGTCGTCGTCCATCTAATATATGACACAACAAGAAAGGTAATTTGACGAACAAGGAGGATTATTTTCGGGTTGTGTTACGGTACATAGGAGTATATATTACACGTCGAAGAGGGGAGGGGGCCAGCATATATATGTTGCATGTCATGAACTCGGTTCGTGTGGGGGACTTAAAGGTTTCCGAGGCAGTTGCCAGATCAAAGTTCTGCATATATATTAGGTATTCAAACATCACAACCACACATCTCCATAGATGTGTTTGTCCCACAAGCAAGCGATGGCGGTTGTCCTCTAGCACTCATTCACGGGGTTATTGACGAGATGCTTCGTCCATCTGTGTGTGCCCGCTTGGTGAATCACTTTGACCGACAGCGATAGAGGTTAATTTGACTTGTAATTAGGAGGGGATTAAATTTTGGTTTGTCTTATACGGTACAGTACATGCATGTCATGATGTGAGAGATAACATATTATACTTTGAGAGCATTTGTACGCACGAATCCCTCCCATCGGGTCGAAGTGGGGGGGGGGGGGTGAGCACGCGACGCGTCATGAACCAAATCTGTGTGGGGACTGTGCGATTTTTGACGGATGCATGCGCCACATGAAAATGTTGCGCTTTTGGTATTCAAACATATATGCATGCATCATGCATGTCATACATATGTTTGGGGCACATGCATGCAGTGGTTGTCTTTGGACACTCTCCCTCGCTTGGTTATCATCGACGACCTATATAATCGTGGGCCCGCCCGGATGTCCATCACTTTTACCAACAACACGAGAGAGGTTACCAGGGTGGATTCTTTTTCTCTTGGTTCGTGCTACCGTATAGTCGTACGTCGATCATGGTGAGATTCGAGACCTAAGTTTGAGGGCTTGCATACACATGAATCCCTATATATATAGTATATGCGTCGTGAACCCTCGCTCCATGTGGGGATTTTCCAGTTCCAAAAGCATGGTGCCACATCAAAGTTGTGCATTGGGTATATTTAAACACAACATGACACTTCATACATACGTTTGGGCCACATGCACGCAGTGGTTGTCTTCAGGCACTCCCTCGCGTGGTTATCGGTGCCAAGCTAGCCTGTTTATGGGGCCGCATGTGGTGTCCATGCATGACCTTGAACCAACAACAAGAGAGGTTATACGACCAAGGTGGCGATTCTTCTTGGTCAGTGTTACAATAGGCCTTAGTGAGATGCCCCTCCCACCAACTCAAAGTGTGTGTGGGGGGAGGGGGGCACAATAGTACGCACTAGATGAACCTTTGTGGGGTCGGAGATGTCCGGTTAATTTGTGATGCACATGTGCCACATCAAATTTGTGATTTGGTTATTTAAATATCACACCACATCGTTTTCACACACACGCACACACACATATCAGGAAACCCGCAGGTGTGGTTCGTATGTGGTCTCACCCATCTAACGCTAGAAGAACACATCAGTGGGCCCGCACACGGTCCACATTTGATCGGAAGCAAAGGGAGGGGGTTGACCATGATGTACTCCTTTCGGTTTTCTGTTACGGTAGGGTGAGATGTCAGACCTAGCTACTTGGGGAATGCGTTCATAGCTAGGATTCCCCTCCCGCAAACATGAAGTGTGTGTGTGTGTGTGTGTGTGTGTGTGTCTGTGGGGGGAGGAGGGCTGGTACCTCTTGAGCTTGCGTTGGTTTTTGCCTTGAAGAGGAAAGGGTGATGCAGCAAAGTAGAGTAAGTATTTTCCTCAGTTTTGAGAACCAAGGTATCAATCCAGTAGGGGATAACGTGCAAGCCACCAAATACCTGCACAAACAAACACCAACTTGCACCCAACGCGATAAAGGGGTTGTCAATCCCTTCACGGTTATTTGCAACGTGAGATCTGATAGAGATGGATAAATGGTAAAGTAATATTTTTGGTATTTTTGGTTTATTGAACAGAAAGTAAAAGATTGCAAAGAAAGTAAATCAGAAACTAGAATTGTATATCGGTAACTTATATGATGGAAAATAGACCCGGGGGGCATAGGTTTCACTAGAGGCTTCTCTCAAGATAGAAATTATTACGGTGGGTGAAAAATTTCTGTCGTGCAATTGATAGAAAAGAGCAAAGTTATGACGATATCTAAGACAATGATTATGAATATAGGCATCACGTCCGTGTCAAGTAGACTGAAACAATTCTGCATCTACTATTATTACTCCACACATCGACCGCTATCCAGCATGCATCTAGAGTATTAAGTTCATAAAGAACGGAGTAACGCCTTAAGCAAGATGACATGATATAGAGGAATTAACTCAAGCATTATGATGAAAACCCCATCTTTTTATCCTCGATGGCAACAATGCAATACGTGTCGGTTCCTCTTCTGTCACTAGGATCAAGCACCGCAAGACTGAACCCAAAGCTAAGCACTTCTCCCACTGCAAGAAAAACCAATCTAGTTGGCCAAACCAAATCGATAGTTCAAAGAGACTTGCAAAGATATCAAATCATGCATATAAGAATTCAGAGAAGATTCAAATAATATTCATAGATAAGCTGATCATAAATCCACAATTCATCAGATCTCGCCAAACACACCGCAAAAGAGTATTACATCGAATAGATCTCCAAGAACACCGAGGAGAACTTTGTATTGAGAATCAAAGAGAGAGAAGAAGCCATCTGGCTATAAGCTATGGACCCGTAGGTCTGTGGTAAACTACTCCCGCTTCATTGAAGAGGCAATGGTGTTGATGTAGAAGCCCTCCGTGATCGAATCCCTCTCCAGCAGGATGCCGAAAAAGGCCCCAAGATGGGATCTCACGGCATGTAAGGTTGCGGTGGAATAGTGGTTTTGTGGCTCCCCCGGAAGTTTTT
Source organism: Aegilops bicornis (assembly GCA_021605145.1). Classification (NCBI taxonomy): domain Eukaryota; kingdom Viridiplantae; phylum Streptophyta; class Magnoliopsida; order Poales; family Poaceae; genus Aegilops; species Aegilops bicornis. The sequence goes on from CM038671.1 coordinate 287,487,865, forward strand.
GGGGTATATGAGAATATATAGGAGGAAGATCTAGGTTAGGGGGGTCACCGAGGGGCCCACAAGGTCGGGGGCGCACCCTACACCCTTGTGGCCGCCTCGTGGCTCTTATGACTTTCACTCCAAGTCTCCTGGGTGTCTTCTGGTCCAAGAAAAATCATCGCAAAAGTTTTATTCCGTTTGGACTCCGTTTGGTATTCCTTTTCTGCGAAACTCTAAAACAAGGAAAAAAACAGGAACTGGCACTGGGCTCTAGGTTAATAGGTTAGTCCCAAAAATCATATAAAATAGCATATTAATGCATATAAAACATCCAAAACAGATAATATAATAGCATGGAACAATAAAAAATTATAGATACGTTGGAGACGTATCAAGCATCCCCAAGCGTAATTCCTGCTTGTCCTCGAGTAGGTAAATGATAAAAACGGATTTTTTTATGTGGAATGCTACCTAACATATTTATCCATGTAATTCTCTTTATTGTGGCATGAAAGTTCAGATCCTCTGACTCAAAACAAAAGTTTAATATTGACATAAAAACAATAATACTTCAAGCATACTAACAAAATAATTATGTCTTCTCAAAATAACATGGCCGAAGAAAGCTTATCCCTACAAAATCATATAGTCTGGCTATGCTCCATCTTCATGACACAAAACACTTAAATCATGCACAACCTGGATGACAAGCCAAGAAATTGTTTCATACTTTTGATGTTCTCAAACCTTTTCAACTTTCACGCAATACATGAGCGTGAGCCATGGACATAGCACTATAGGTGGAATAGACGGTGGTTGTGGAGAAGACAAAAAGAGGGAGATAGTCTCACATCAACTAGGCATATCAATGGGCTATGGAGATCCCCATTAATATATATCAATGCGAGTGAGTAGGGATTTCCATGCAACGGATGCACTAGAGCTATAAGTTTATGAAAGCTCAACAACAAAACTAAGTAGGTGTGCATCCAACTTGCTTGCTCATGAAGACCTAGGGCAATTTGAGGAAGCCCATCATTGGAATATACAAGCCATGTTCTATAATGAAAATTACCACTAGATATGAAAGTGATAACATAGGAGACTCTCTATCATGAAGATCGTGGTGCTACTTTGCAGCACAAGTGTGGTACAAGGATAGTAACATTTTCCCTTCTCTCTTTTTCTCTCATTTTTTTACTGGGCCTTCTTTCATTTTATTGGCCTCTTCTTTTTTCGTCTGGAGTCTGTCGGGGAGGCTGATCGTACCCACGGACACCTATGGGGCAATGAGCAGGCCTTGTGGTTCGGAGGGGGCGGAGATCGCATCGAAGAGCGGATCGAGGCGAGGCACACGAGCAGTTTACCCAGATTCGGAGCTCTCCGGAGAGATAAAACTCCTACTGCTGCTTGTTTGATGTATTGTGTTCTTGCTAGGGAGCAATGACGGCTACAAAACCTAGCGTGAGTGTCTCTGGTCTCTGGTGGATCGAATGAACCGAACGAACCGAACGTGCGGAACCTTCTCTACGTTGCACTCGGGCCTCCTTTTATATGCTCAAGGGGTCTCCGACAGGTGGCAACATAGGCCGGGGTACAAATGTAAAAACAGGGGTTGGTACACCTACTTGAACAGTGTACAGTGCAAAATACCTAACTTTGACGGCAAGGGACAAAGGCAATAAATGCCCGACGTTGTCGCCCAAACAGTGTAACAGAGGCCGTCAGGTGCGCCTCCGCTCGCCATGATGGTGAGCTTGTCAGCGCCGCTTATCGCTGCTCTCCGCTCGCTGCACAGCCTCTCGACACGCGCCCATGGAACGGTCCCATGGCGACACGTCGCTGGGTGAGCTGGAGCGGAGACGGAGAGAAGTTGCATGCCGCGGCAAGCGCCTTGTCATGGCCGAATCCTTGTCGCCCGGAGACTTGTCGCGCCCCGAGCCTTCCCGGCAAGCTCCTCTTGCCGGGGCCTTGTCTTCTGCGTGCCTGGAGTGGCCTTCCCGACAAGCTCCTCTTGTCGGGGCCTTGTCTTCTTAATCAAATACTTTGTTCTTGAATGGCTCCAAGGGAGCCACGGAGGATATCGGCGGTAACGAGGCAAACCTTGCCGCGGGGTGTCAGAATCGTCTGCGGCACGAGTACGGGATACTAGGGTACCCCTACTCTAGTACGCCGACAGAGTCTCATCCCGACTTGTGGGGGAATCATAGTCTCCATCATACTTTCCTCACATGGGGCGATGCTCTAATAATGAAGATCATCACACTTTAATTTACTTACAACTCAAAAATTACAAATCGATGCTAGAAAATATATGAATCTATATGAATGTCTCCGGCGGTGTACCGAGATGTGCAATGAATCAAGAGTGAGCTCTCCACCGGCTCATGCCTTGTCGTCACGCCACGGCAATGATGGCGTTGGTTGCCGCGGGGCGTCGCCGTTGGCAAAGCCGATGAGGCTCTGGATAGTGGCCCTCCACTCGTCGACCTTGTCGGCCGTTGGAGGGTAGTCGAGGAGCAGCTGAGCTCTCGCCAGAGCTTCTGCTGGAGTAGTGGGTGGCATTGGAGAACGGTGCGAGGAGCGGGATACGCTCGGACTTCTAACTACGTTAGAAGGAGCAGCACCCCGTCCGGGCGACCGTAGCTCGCTCGTGCCAGCATGTTGGCGTGCATGTTGGTCTTGAGGGTCTCGATCTAACGAACGTATGGCGTTGTGAACGCCATGACGTTGTTGGTCCCGCGTCTCCTAAGATGGGCGCGGGGGATGCGCGGACGCCGAGGTTTGCGGTGCCTTGTCCTTGGACTTGGCAACGTTGCGAACACCTTCGTCGGCGCCCGTTCCTCCACCAGCGTCTGCCCCACCACCCGTTTGCTGCGGTGAGGGTGGGTACGACGCGGACGGCTCTGCTCCCGCCGAAGCCTTCTTCTTCGGTGGCATGTTGAGCAAGATGTTGATGACGCTGCTCGTGTGAACGCCGGATCAGATTCACACGGCCTCGACGCCCTACCCGGGCGCGCCAAAGATGTCGGGAGGCTGATCGTACTCCACGGACACCTATGGGGCGGCGGAGCAGGCCTTGTGGTTCGGAGGGCGGAGATCGCATGAAGAGCGGATCGAGGCGAGGCACACGAGCAGTTTACCCAGCTTCGGAGCTCTCCGGAGAGATAAAACTCCTACTGCTGCTTGTTTGATGTATTGTGTTCTTGCTAGGGAGCAATGAGGGCTACAAAACCTAGCGTGAGTGTCTCTGGTCTTTGGTGGATCGAATGAACCGAACGAACCGAACCTGCGGAACCTTCTCTACGTTGCACTCGGGCCTCCTTTTATATGCTCAAGGGGTCTCCGACAGGTGGCAACATAGGCGGGGGTACAAATGTAAAAACAGGGGTTGGTACACCTACTTGAACAAAGGTATGCAGATGCAAAATACCTAACTCTGACGGCAAGGGACAAAGGCAATAAATGCCCGTCGTTGTCGCCCAAACAGTGTAACAGAGGCCGTCAGGTGCGCCTCCGCTCGCCACGATGGTGAGCTTGTCAGCGCCGCTTATCGCTGCTCTCCGCTGGCTGCACAGCCTCTCGACACGCGCCCACGGAACGGTCCCATGGCGACACGTCGCTGGGTGAGCTGGAGCGGAGACGGAGAGAAGTTGCATGCCGCGGCAAGCGCCTTGCCGCGGCCGAATCCTTGTCGCGCCCGGAGACTTGTCGCGCTCCGAGCCTTCCCGTCACGCTCCTCTTGCCGGGGCCTTGTCTTCTGCGTGCCGGGAGTGGCGTGCCCGACATGCTCCTCTTGTCGGGGCCTTGTCTTCTTAATCAATTACTTGGTTCTTGAATGGCTCCATGGGAGCCACGGAGGATATCGGCGGTGATGAGGCAAACCTTGCCGCTGGTGCTACTCTGTCCGTGCACGAGTACGGGATACTAGGGTACCCCTACTCTAGTACACCGGCAGAGCCCCCGGCTCTGGGCCGACACGGTGCCGAAGCGCTTGTCGGGCCAGGCCCGGAATCGCGGCACGGACACGCTACGCCGACCACGCCGCAACTCGCCCCGACCCACCATGATCCCCACTAACGGCACGCACCGGACATGGCGTCGTCTGCGAGAGATCGTGGGCGCGGTCGTGGGGGGGTTCTTTATTGATCTAAGCGGCACGTCCGCCCCCTCCTCCCCTTTATAAGCGGAGGAAACAGAGGCAGGCCGACCACCTCTGCCATTGCTGTCTTGTCAAGAAACCACCACCGCTCCCCTCTTCTTCTCCGGTGCGAAGAGAACAGCGCCCCGCTCCCCTTTAGCCGCAAGCACACTCACCGCGGTCGACCTCCTCCGCCCCCCTCGCCATGGCTCCGAAAGCCGACAAGGAGAAGGGCGTCAAGTCGGCCGAGGCGCAGCGGCTTTCATGGCGCCGCGCCAAGGAGCGAGCCATCTCCCCCCGCAGCTCGGCGCCAGGAGCTGCGGGGCGTCTTCTACCTTTTACGGTCGACGAAGACTCGTGGCGCATCCGTGCGAGGGTGCTCCCGCCTCCGCCGCTGATCTGGCCCCAACAGGTACCCTTTCTTCGCCCTTTTCTTCTATTGCGGTCTTTGCCGCCGCGTTTTCCGAAGTTCTTTTGCGACATAATGAACACCTTTAACCTCCGCCTCCTTGATTTCACCCCCAACGCCATCTTGACCATGGCCGTTTTCGCACATTTGTGCGAAAACTTTGTTGGAGTCCACCCGAACGTGGCACTCTTTCGCCATTTCTTTGTTCCCCGCGCCGAGAGAGGAGAGCCACTTGCCGGAGGGATAGCCTGGGTCTCTAGGATCGGCAGGAAAGAGGCCTACCTAGAGGGGGAGTTCCGGAACAAGTGGGAGGAGTGGAGAGCCAACTGGTGCTGGGTCGTAGAGGATTGGAGTAACTTGGCGCCGGAGGATGCGAAGCTGAAGATAGTTGTGACCCGAATTCTGCGCCTCAGGCTTGCCGGGTTGACAGTAGGAGCAGTTGGCGCAGACTTCATTCGCCGCCGCATGGCTCCCTTGCAGGAAAGGAGGAGGCCTGCTTGGGAGTTCCAGAATGCGGTGGACATCATGAGGCTGCGTCCGGGCCTGAATTGGAACTTCACTGTCATGGAGCTGGATTCAGTGCTGCTCGAGCTGTTCAAGAACGACCCCAAACATCCAGACTGGTTCAGGTTGCCGCGGGGGGTCGTCCCATTGTGCAACAACTCGGCGCTCGACCGCATCCGCGCCATGATGCCACTGTGCGACTCCCACGGGATCGTCCCGACTGGCGAGAGCCCCGACGAGGTCGTGCAGCAATTCTTTGATGAGTTGCAAGAAGTGCCGATCCGCGCCTACGAGCAGAAGAGGCTCACTCGCGACACCACCGACCAGGAGATGGCGAGGATCGCCACCAGGGTGGAGGAGGCGGCGGCAGCCACTGCCGCTGGAGCCTTCGGGTTCACCGTGGAGGAGGCGGAGGCGGCGAAGGCGGCAAGCCTCGCCGAGCGAGGGGAGGTCGCCGGCGAGGACGAGCTTGTCGGGCCCGAAGCCGGGTCGAGTGGACCCGCCGAGGGCGCTTTCTTCCCACCACTAAGCGACTTGCCGCCAGCGGAGCCCCGGCTCCGCCGAGGAGGCATCTCCGCAGGTCGGAGACGAGTCGGGCGGCAGATCGCCCAGAAGAAGCGCTGCTCGACAGCCCACCGCGGCAAGCGAGGTTGCAGCGGAGCGCCCCAAACTGCAGCGACAATCGGGCGGAATCTTCTCGTGCCGCCCGACGCCTCCGCTTAAGCGGCCAAGAGAGCCCACTCGCCTCATCGCACCGGAGGCGGGCGGAGTTTGACTTCTCCGCTCAGCTCGAGGAGGAAGGCGAAGAGTAAGCTTCTCAAGATTGTGCTTGTATTTCTTCAATTTTTATTGCTTCATCTTGAATCTGATTTGTTTCGCTCTGGATTCTTTCCTTTTCGTGACGCTGGCCCGTGAGAGCGCGAAGAGGGCCAAGATCCCGGCAGTCGTTGTTGAGGACGATTCTCCTGTGGCGGCAGAGGGACGCGTCCGAGACCGTCTTGCCGGACCCGCAACCCTTCCCCAGGCAGCCCAGCCTGCCCCCAGGTAAGTGTGCAGTTTTCTTCTTACTATTAGGTGTGCAGGGTGCTCCTTCATTGTTGATATCTCGACTGTTTGTTTGTGTAGGAGCGGAGCAGCCTCATCGGAGGGCTCGGAAGCCGCCTCCGAGATCCTGCCCGCTGCCACTCACGCCAAGGGAGAAATCCCGGCAAGGAGCTCCCTCCGAGCAAGGGAGGACACCCCGGCAAGGGAGGCCACCCCGGCAAGGGACGGCGCCAGTGACCCTCCAGTGGTCGAGGCCATGGCTGCGGATCCCGTTGCAGGTAATTCCCTTACGCGAAAATCTCTCTTGGGCTTGATTTCTTTTGTTTCTCTTTTTGAACATCTGCTTGACTGCCCCTTCTTCGTCTAACGCAAACCCGATGGAGGTCGAGGCCGCTGGCGGGGAAGAAACGCGCGGCAACACCGACGAGGCCGCCGTCGAAGAAGAAGAGGTCGTCGTCGTGGAGGAAGAGGTTGCCGCCGACGAGCCTGCATGGTAGGAGGCCACCGAGGCTGCCGACGCAGAGCCCGGCGAGGGGTCGGGCGATCGTACTGACGGCCCTGAGGCCGCAGGAGCGGCAAGCGCTACACCGACAGCCGACTCCCCCACCGCTGCCGCGGCGTTAGGCTCCGAGCAGCCCCAGCCCGGTGCCTACCTGAAGGCCGGCGAAGGCGTCTTCATCAAGCTCCCCTGGGAGCCAAGCTCCAGGGCACCGGTCGAGGGGGAAACCTTCGACGGCGAGCTACTCACCTCCGCTGGGCTGACGCTGGTGGACACGCCAAGCAGCAACAGCGGCGAGTCCGAGGAGGAGCAGCTGCTGAAGAAGTTGTTGTCGCTCTACCGCGCCCGGCAGGCCAAGTTAGAGACCCGGGAAGCCCTTGTCGCGAGGGCGGGAGCGGACATGGAGAAGCGCCGAGGAGCTCCGGGCGCCAACAAGGAAGCCCTCCGCGACGTGGCGGAAGCGCTGGGCAACTTCATGAAGAGCGCACGGCCTTCATCCTTGAGAAGGCCGCGGCCGATGAGGGAGCAGCGGTGGCTGCCGAGAAGCTCGCCGCCAAGCAGAAAGCGAGTTGGCGCAGCGGAAGGTCAACCTGGACAGCCATGAGGAGGACCTTGCCGCACGTGAGGAGTCGCTCGGCGGGGCGCTTCAGGAAGCGAAGGACGCTGCCGCAGCCGCCGAGGCCGCCAAGGAAGAGTCAAGGCGAAGGTGGCACAGCCGAGGCCACCCTCAAGAAGAGCGGCGAAAGCTTGCCGTGCTCAAGCGTGAGCGCGAGAAGGACGCCACACTGGGCCGTCTCGACAGGCCAAGGAGCTCGACGCCGCCAAGGATTCCAAGGCGGATCTTGAGCTGAAGCTGACCACTCGACGCAGACGTTGGATGGCGCCAGGAGCGGGAGGTGGGCTTGTTGGAGGCGATCAAGGCCAAGGAGGAGCTGGCTGGCGAATGCTGTCTCCGCCTGTAACACCTTGAGGGAGAGCGTGGAGCACTGGACCGAAGGTCTTGTGGACACCGCCGCCGACATCCACAACGAGCTGATGGAGCTGGGGATGGCGGACCTTGCGTACTCCTCCGACGAGCATCTCCAACCCAGCGCCAAGCTCAGCTTATTCTTCAAAGGCGTGGCGACGGGCCTCCAGCGCCTCCGAGAAGAGGTCCCGAAGCAGCTGGCCGAGGAATCACGCCAGGTCTGTGCAGGGGCCCTCGAGAAGGTGTTGATGAAGGTGGCCTTCCGCAACCCGGGTCTCAACCTTAACGGCGTCCTCAGATCCTTGCCGCCCGAAGCCAACGTGGAGGAGCTCAAAGCCCTTCGCACCCATTGTGGACAAGGTGAACAAGATCAAGCGGATTAAGGGCGACCGCGTAGACTAGGCCGCCAACCTTATCTTTCCCTTGTCGCTGCTGATCATGTTTAGAAAACTTTGTTAGATTAGCGACAAGTTATTCTGTAATATACTCTATCTTATGTGAACGATCAATGCAATGTTATTTCCTCTACTTGATTCCTTCCTTTGTACGTTTCTGCCTTACGCATTTAGGGGACTTGTCGGTGCAGGCACTTTTGCCGCGAGCGCTGAGTGCGGAATGTCGGTGACACTTTGGCGATGCCGCCTCCGACAAGCAACCTTGTCGCGACTAGCCGCAGCTCACTTAAGTTGTTGAGCGGACTCGAAACAAAGTAAGGGCACGACCAGCCGGCGAAGTTGGTTCCTCTCTGCGCAGGTTTTTCCATACAAAGTACTATCGTTCGACGAAGATAACTTGAAAATTTAAAAACTGATTGCTCAAACTTTGGCAACTTAGCTTTTCTGTCTCTTGCTTCCCGATGAGGTGAAACTTCCTCGAGCGGCGCCTGGTCCATAGTATTATCTCCTCCTTCCCCACTGGTTAACTTGTGCGCGAGGGAGCCTCCCTTTCTTTGAGAAAAGAAAAAGAAGAGGAAATAACGTTATGGAGCCTAGTGGTTCGATTCTGCTTACCGGGTGTGGTCGCTGCACAAAGTGTTAGCCAAAACATGCAATAAACTGATGAAAGCATGAACTTGACAAGCTGTGCGCAACACATGAGCTTTACTGATGCACGGGGTCTGCGCCCGGCTTTGTACAAAGGATTACATGCAACTGCGGCAAGACTTGTCAAAAGGTGGTTGCCGGAACGGGTTCCGACAACCGCGCCCTATGGGTAAAACTTACGAAGATGCTCAATGTTCCAGGAGTTGCTCACCGGAATGCCATCTTCGGTCTCAAGGCGGACAGCGCCAGGCCTAGTGACTCGTTTCACCCGATAAGGGCCTTCCCACTTCGGTGTCAACTTGTTTGAATTCTTGGCGGACTGAACGTGCCGAAGAACAAGGTCGCCTTCCTCGAGACTTCTGGCATTAACCCTGCGGCTATGGTAGCGACGCAGAGCTTGCTGGTAGCGAGCGGCTCGCACAGCTGCCTGAAGACGATCCTCCTCAAGGAGCAGCGCGTCATCTTGTCGCAGCTGCTCTTGCTCAAGCTCATCATAAGCGAGTACTCGAGGCGATCCGTATACGAGTTCCGTGGGGAGAACTGCCTCTGCTCCATAGACTAGAGCAAAGGGTGCACGGCGATGGCTCGATTTGGCGTCGTCTGGTCGACCAAAGAACCACCGGCAGCTCCTCGATCCAGTTTCTTCCGCGCACTTGTGCAGCCTGTTGAAAGTTCTCGGTCTTGAGCCCGCAGCAAGACTTCAAAGATTTGCCCTCATCGCTGACCGTTGCTTCTCGGGTGAGCAACAGAAGCAAAGCAGACCTTGGCGCCAAGGTCTTGGACGTCGCATGAAGGTGCGACTTCGTGAATTGTGTGCCGTTGTCGGTGATGATCCGGTCAGGATTCCAAACGGCAAACAATTGACTGAAGAACTTGATCGCTGGCGTGCCGTCACCTTCCTCATCGCTTCCACTTCCGCCACTTTGTGAACTTGTCGATGGCGGCGTACAAGTACTCAAAGCCCCGACAGCTCGGGGAAGGGGCCGAGATGTCGAGCCCCGGACCGAAAATGGCCAGGATAAAGGGATCGTCTGGAGAGCTTGAGCTGGCTGGTGTATCTGTTTGGAATGGAACCGCACGCTTCACACTTGGTTACTTGTGCAGTTGCATCACGGAGGGCTGTTGGCGGAAGAAACCTTGCCGGAAAGCTTTGCCGGCAAGTGCTCTTCTTGCCAATGTGGTGACCACATATGCCTCCGTGTATCTCGCCAACAGCTTCTGTCCATCTTCCCAGGAATACACTTCAATTTCACACCATTGAGTCTTCTTACATGCAGTATGCTGTCGACAAACTGGTACATACTTGACTGCCGGGCTACTCTTTCCGCTTCTTCTTGCTCTTCGGGAAGTTCTCCTGTCTGGAGGAAATGGACAATCTGCTGCGCCCATGCTGGAGCTTGCGGCTCGACAACAAGGACTAAAGGCACATCTGCTGCTGCAGGAACATCAGCTTCCACGGCAAGAGCCTGCGGCCCTGCCGGAGCTAGATGCTCCCCGACAAGCTTGCCGGAGCAAGACTTGTCGGGAGCGTCTGCTTCAACGAAACAAACCCTGGGGTCTGTCGGAGCAGACTGCTCCTCAGCACTGTTGGTGTTGATCTTGGGGACCTTTGCAACGACGGCTTCAGGAAGCTCACGGAAAGTAGTCACCAGAGGCCAACTTCCTCTTCTTGCTTTGTCCAGCTTGATGGTGTTACGGTTGGTCGAAGTCAGCTTGAGCACGAAAATCCCTGGTTCCACAGGTAACTTAAGCGCAGCGCACTTTGACAGGCCGTCAGCAATGTCATTCTGAGCTCTTGGAACATGTTCCATTTGCAGGCCGTCAAAGTGCTCTTCTAGCTTCCTCACTTCATCAACGTAGGCTTCCATCAACGGACTCTGGTAATCTTTGTTCACTTATCGGACGACAATAAGCTTCTTGATCCCAAGGTCCACGGCGATCCTGAGACCGGCAAGCAAATCTTCATACTCTGCAATATTGTTTGTCGCTTGCTCCTTGGGAAAGTGCATCTGGATGACGTACTTGAGGTGCTCTCCGGTGGGTGCGATAAGCAGCACGCCGGCACCGGCGCCTTGCAGCGAGAAGGCACCATCAAAGTACATCAGCCACTCTTTGCTTGCTTCTTTGACGGGAATGCTCGTCTCCGGAATCTCTTCGTCTGGTGTTGGCGTCCATTCTGCTATGAATTCTGCCAACGCTCTGCTTTGGATGGTTGATGTGCTTTCAAACTTGAGACCAAAGCTTGACAACTCCAGTGCCCACTCGACAATCCTGCCTGTCGCTTCTGGATTCTGCAGTATCCTCTTCAGCGGAAAGCGAGTGACAACTGTGATCTCATGTGCTTGGAAGTAATGGCGCAGCTTTCTCGAGGCCATGAGGAGGCCGAAAAGCAATTTCTCGCACATCGTAATACCTTGACCTAGCCCCTTGCGTGAGGGAATCGACAAAGTAGGTAGGCGCTGCACCATCCTTTTCTGTATCTGCTCATGCGTCTTCGCGGACTCGTCCTTGTCGGGACCAGAGCTTGTCGGCGAAGCCCCCTGCTTGTCGCTGGATGTGCTTGCCGCGGTTGCTGGCTCGTCATCCGCCTCCCTCTCCGCCACTAACGCAGCACTAACCACTTGATTGGTTGCCGCTATATATAGCAGCAACTTCTCTAGTGGCCTAGGTGCGACAAGTGTTGGAGTGGAGGATAGGTATCTCTTTAAGTCCTGCAGCGCAGCCTCCGCTTCGGGAGTCCATTTTACTGGACCTGCCTTTTTCAAAATCTTGAAAAACGGCAGGGCGCGCTCAGCAGACCTAGAAATAAACCTGCTGAGAGCAGCCACGCAACCGACAAGTCTTTGTACATCCTTGACGCGCCTTGGTGCTTCAATCTGCTCGATGGCCCTGATCTTGTCGGGATTAGCTTCAATCACTCGTTGAGACACGAAGAACCCGAGAAGCTTGCCGGAAGGGACTCCAAACACGCACTTCTCGGGGTTGAGCTTGAGGTTGATCTTGCGCAGATTTGCAAAGGTCTCGTCCAGATCTTGAACCAGAGTTGCTTTATCCTTGCTTTTGACCACGATGTCATCCATGTAGGCTTCTACATTTCTGTGCATCTGCGGCTCAAAAGCGTCATGGACTACCCTTGCAAATGTTGAACCAGCATTCTTCAAACCGAAAGGCATCCGTATGAAATGTAACGTGCCACATGGTGTAATGAATGCGGTCTTCTCTTCATCTTCTTCAGCCATGAAGATCTGATGGTATCCTGAGTATGCATCAAGAAACGAAAGCAAATCACATCCAGCCGTGGAGTCAACAATCTGGTCAATGTGCGGCAAGGGAAATGGATCTTTGGGACAAGCTTTATTAACATCCGTGAAGTCAATACAAAGTCTCCATTTCCCATTTGCTTTGGTAATACCGACTGTGGATTGGCCAACCACGTAGGATGGAGCACTCCTCTTACAAGGCCTGTTGCTTCCAGCTTCTTGATCTCTTCGCTATGAATTCTTGGCGCCCACCGCTTGCTTCCCGACTTTTTGCTTGACGGGTCACGCATGAGGACAAACGGCCAGGCGGTGCTCAATCACTTTCACAGGAACACTGGGATATCAGACGGTTGCCATGCAAACACGTCGACATTCGCCCGCGGGAAAGCAACGAGCGCGCCTTCCTATTTAGGGTCGAGGGAGGCACTGATGGTGAAGGTACCACCAGTGCAGTCCTCCTTGGCGGGCACCTTCTTGGTCTTCGGCGGAGCCACCATCTTCTTGCACTTGCCGGTGGAGCTCGATGGTGCATCCTCGACGGTAGCGCAGCACTCCGAAGAGGTGCGCTTGCCGGAGTGAGCATCAGAGCCCTTGCCGGACTTGGACTTGGTCTTCTTCCCCCCGGGAGCTTCAGCGGCAAGTGTTTTGCAGTCTGTCGCGGCTGCTGCATCCCGGTAGATCTTGTCGGCACAGATAAGGGCATCCTTCTTGTCGCCAAGGATAGAGATGACGCTTATCGGGCCTGGCATCTTGAGTAGGTTGTAGGCGTAGTGAGAGGCCGCAATGAACTTGGTGAGTGCTGGACGGCCAAGTATCCCATTGTAAGGCAATGGGAAATCGGCAATGTCAAATGTCACCCTCTCAGTCCTGAAGTTCAGCTCGCTGCCAAATGTGACCGGCAACGTAATCTTCCCCTTCGGCTTGCTCCTTCCCGGATTGATTCCTTGGAAGGTACCGGTCTCTTCAAGCTCGTTGTCAGGGATTTGAAGCTTCTGGAGCACCGCGGAGGAGATCAGATTCAAGCCGGCCCCGCCGTCAACTAACATTTTTGTGACCTTGAGGTTGCGGATGGTTGGTGAGAATAACAATCGGCAAGCACCCGACCGTAGTTATGCGATCAGGGTGGTCCTCAATATCAAAAATGATAGGCGTGCTGGACCACTTCAGAGGCTTGCATGACTCTACGGATGGCTCCGCTGCATTAACCTCCCGCATCCATTGCTTGAGTTGGCGGTGGGAGGTATGCAGGGAAGCACCTCCGTCAACGCAAAGGACCTCTGTGGCTTTCTGAAACTCCTGCTCGTCGGCGTCGTCGTCTTCCATATCTTCGTCGTCGTCCTCATCTTCATCCTTGTCGCGGCCGTGGGGAGGTCGATCTCCTTGTCGCTGCTTGGCCTTGCCGCGGCGTCCTCCTCGGCCGGGACGTTTCTTGCTTGCTCCCCCAGCACCTTCCTGGGCCTTCTCCTTGTTGCGCCGCTCGTACTCAGCTCTCTGCTGTTCGACAAGCTGCTCGACTTTCTTGCAGCTCTGGAGATCGTGGCCCTTGGTGCGGTGGATCTTGCAATACTGCTTGCCGGAGCTGTCCTGCTTGTCGGCGGCTGCCACCGACTGGTGCTTGGCGTCAGCGGCAACCTCCTTGCCGGAGCCACCAGCCTTGGCGTTCTTGTCGCCGCCTCCTTTGCCGGACTGCTCAACAGCTAGCACTGCTCTAGCTTTCTTCTTCCTGTTTCCTCGCCGCCGGCCCTTCTTTGCCGGGGCGTTGTCCTCACTGTCAGACCCTGCTTCTGCATTCTCTCCTGGGAGTCTCCTCCCTTCCTCGTAGCGTGCACACTTGTCGGCCAAGGCGTCTGACTCATCGACGTCCTTGACTTTGCACATCGCCATCTCCTCCCTCATCCTGCGGTTCCGCACATTCTGATGAAATGCGCCGATCACCGCGGCAGGGTGGACGTCTGGGATGTTGTAGTGCACGCGGCTGAATCTCTGGATGAACTTGCGCAGGGACTCTCCTTCCTTCTGGGCGAGCAGATGAAGGTCACTCTCTTGGCCATGGGGTTTGTGGCCACCTGTGAAGGCGCCAACAAACTGATGGCACAGGTCTGCCCATGAGGAAATGGAGCTGTCCGGCAAGTGCATGAGCCAAGATCTGACGTTGGGCTTGAGGACGAGCGGGAAGTAGTTGGCGAGGATCTTGTCGTCCCGTCCCCCCGCAGCCTGCACCGCGATGGTGTAGATGCTGAGGAACTCCGACGGGTGCGTCCGACCATCATACTTCTCCGGCACGTCGGGTTTGAAGTTTTTCTGGCTGGGCCACTGGACTTGCCGCAGCTCACGAGTGAACGCAGGGCAACCTACCGCGTCTGATAAGTCGCTGGTTCCTCCGGCGCGCGCATGTCAACAGAAGGCCCAGCCGCGCTTGTCGGATCGACGTCGCGCTTCTCTTCGCGCCGATGCGGGTTCGAAAGGCCCTCTTGTTGTCGCTCATGAAGAACTTGGCGCTGATCGCGGTGAGCTCGTGGATCCGACGACACAGTGGAGTCGCTGTCGAGGTGGATCCGGTGAGTCGGCGATCTTGGCCTTCTTGGCGGAGAGTGCACGGTGGTTGCACCTCCGACAGTCTCGTCGCCACCGGCTCATGCCTTGTCGTCACGCCGCGGCAATGATGGCGTTGGTTGCCGCGGGGCGTCGCCGTTGGCAAAGCCGATGAGGCTCTGGATAGTGGCCCTCCACTCGTCGACCTTGTCGGCCGTTGGAGGGTAGTCGAGGAGCAGCTGAGCTCGCCAGAGCTTCTGCTGGAGTAGTGGGTGGCATTGGAGAACGGTGCGAGGAGCGGGATACGCTCGGACTTCTAACTACGTTAGAAGGAGCAGCACCCCGTCCGGGCGACCGTATCTCGCTCGTGCCAGCATGTTGGCGCGCATGCTGGTCTTGAGGGTCTCGATCTAACGAACGTATGGCGTTGTGAACGCCATGACGTTGTTGGTCCCGCGTCTCCTGAGATGGGCGCGGGGGATGCGCTGCCGCCGAGGTTTGCGGAGCCTTGTCCTTGGACTTGGCAACGTCGCGAACACCTTCGTCGGCGCCCGTTCCACCGGCCCGTCTGCGCCACCACCCGTTTGCTGCGGTGAGGGTGGGTACGCAGACGGACGGCTCTGCTCCCGAAGCCTTCTTCTTCGGTGGCATGTTGAGGAAGATGTTGATGACGCTGCTCGTGTGAACGCCGGATCAGATTCACACGGCCTCGACGCCCCTACTGGCGCGCCAAAGATGTCGGGAGGCTGATCGTACCCACGGACACCTATGGGGCGGCGGAGCAGGCCCTTGTGGTTCGGAGGGGGCGGAGATCGCATGAAGAGCGGATCGAGGCGAGGCACACGAGCGTTTACCCAGCTTCGGAGCTCTCCGGAGAGATAAAACTCCTCGCTGCTTGTTTGATGTATTGTGTTCTTGCTAGGGAGCAATGAGGGCTACAAAACCTAAGCGTGAGTGTCTACGGTCTTTGGTGGATCGAATGAACCGAACGAACCGAACCTGCGGAACCTTCTCTACGTTGCACTCGGGCCTCCTTTTATATGCTCAAGGGGTCTCCGACAGGTGGCAACATAGGCGGGGGTACAAATGTAAAAACAGGGGTTGGTACACCTACTTGAACAATTATACAAGGCAAAATACCTAACTCTGACGGCAAGGGACAAAGGCAATAAATGTCCGTCGTTGTCGCCCAAACAGTGTAACAGAGGCCGTCAGGTGCGCCTCCGCTCGCCACGATGGTGAGCTTGTCAGCGCCGCTTATCGCTGCTCTCCGCTGGCTGCACAGCCTCTCGACACGCGCCCATGGAACGGTCCCATGGCGACACGTCATTGGGTGAGCTGGAGCGGAGACGGAGAGAAGTTGCATGCCGCAACAAGCGCCTTGCCGCGGCCGAATCCTTGTCGCGCCGGAGACTTGTCGCGCCCGAGCCTTCCGGCAAGCTCCTCTTGCCGGGGCCTTGTCTTCTGCGTGCACAGGTGGCCTTCCCGACAAGCTCCTCTTGTCGGGGCCTTGTCTTCTTAATCAAATACTTTGTTCTTGAATGGCTCCAAGGGAGCCACGGAGGATATCGGCGGTAACGAGGCAAACCTTGCCGCGGGGTGCTGCAACTGTCCGTGCACGAGTACGGGATACTAGGGTACCCCTACTCTAGTACACCGACAGAGTCTCATCCCGACTTGTGGGGGAATCATAGTCTCCATCATACTTTCCTCACATGGGGCGATGCTCTAATAATGAAGATCATCACACTTTAATTTACTTACAACTCAAAAATTACAAATCGATGCTAGAAAGTATATGAATCTATATGAATGTCTCCGGCGGTGTACCGAGATGTGCAATGAATCAAGAGTGACATGTACAAAAATGATGAACGGTGGCATTGCCACAAATATGATGTCAACTACATGATCATGCAAAGCAATATGACAACGATGATGCGTGTCATAATAAACGGAAAGATGGAAAAGTTGCTTGGCAATATATCTCGGAATGGCTATGGAAATGCCATAATAGGTAGGTGATATGTCTCCAACGTATCTATAATTTACGAAGTATTCATGCTATTATATTATCTGTTTTGGATGTTTATGGGCTTTACTAAACACTTTTATATTATTTTTGGGACTAACATATTAACCATAGGCCCAGCCCAAATTGTTGTTTTCTTGCCTATTTCAGTGTTTCGAAGAAAAGGAATAACAAACAGAGTCCAAACGGAATGAAACCTTCGGGAGAGTTATTTTTGGAACGGAAGCAATCTAGGAGACTTGGAGTAGACGTCAGGGAAGCTTCAAGGAAGCCACGAGGTAGGGAGGCGTGCCCTACCCCCCTGGGCGCGCCCCCACCCTCGTGGTCCCCTCGTGGCTCCCCTGGCCGACTTCTTTCTCCTATATATATCCATATACCATAAAAACATCGGGGAACACAATATATCAGGAGTTCCGCCGCCGCAAGCCTCTGTAGCAACCAAAAACCAATTGGGACCCTGTTCCGGCACCCTGCCGGAGGGGGGATCCCTCACCATTGGCCATCTTCATCATCCGGACGATCTCCATGACGAGGAGGGAGTAGTTCACCCTTAGGGCTGAGGGTATGTACCAGTAGCTATGTGTTTGATCTCTCTCTCTCTCTCTCTCTCTCTCTCTCTCTCTCTCTCTCGTGTTCTTGATTTGGCACGATCTTGATGTATCGCGAGCTTTGCTATTATAGTTGGATCTTATGATGTTTCTTCCCTCTACTCTCTTGTAATGGATTGAGTTTTCCCTTTGAAGTTATCTTATCGGATTGAGTCTTTAAGGATTTGAGAACACTTGATGTATGTCTTGCATGTGCTTATCGGTGGTGACAATGGGATATTCACGTGATCTACTTGTTGTATGTTTTGGTGATCAACTTGCGGGTTCTGTAACATTGTGAACTTATGCATAGGGGTTGGCACCCGTTTTCATCTTGACTCTCTGATAGAAACTTTGGGGCACTCTTTGAAGTTCTTTGTGTTGGTTGAATATATGAATCTGAGGTTGTGTGATGCAAATCGTATAATCATACCCACAGATACTTGAGGTGACATTGGAGTATCTAGGTGACATTAGGGTTTTGGTTGATATGTGTCTTAAGGTGTTATTCTTGTACGAACTCTTGAATAGATCGATCTAAAAGAATAACGTTGAGGTGGTTTTGTACCGGATCATAATCTCTTCGTTTGTTCTCCGCTATTAGTGACTTTGGAGTGACTCTTTGTTGCATGTTGAGGGATAGTTATATGATCCAGTTATGTTATTATTGTTGAGAGAACTTGCACTAGTGAAAGTATGAACCCTAGGCCTTGTTTCCTAGCGTTGCAATACCATTTGTGCTCACTTTTATCATTAGTTACCTTGCTGTTTTTATATTTTCAGATTACAAAAACCTATTTCTACCATCCATATTGCACTTGTATCACCATCTCTTCACTGAACTAGTGCACCTATACAATTTACCATTGTATTGGGTATGTTGGGGACACAATAGACTCTTTGTTATTTGGTTGCAGGGTTGTTTGAGAGAGACCATCTTCAACCTACGCCTCCCACGGATTGATAAACCTTAGGTCATCCACTTGAGGGAAATTTTCTACTGTCCTACAAACCTCTGCACTTGGAGGCCCAACAACGTCTACAAGAAGAAGGTTGTGTAGTAGACATCAAGCTCTTTTCTGGCGCCGTTGCCAGGGAGGTGAGTGCTTTAAGGTATATCTTTAGACCTTGCAATCGAATCTTTTAGTTTGTTTTATCACTAGTTTGGTCTATAAAAGAAAACTACAAAAAAATGGAGTTAAGATTGCCTCATATGCTTCATCTTTTTAATGTCTTCCGTGAAAATAAGGATTCCGATAATTGTGCTCAAGTGCTAGAAGAAGAATGCATTAGAATTTTTGGCACTAAATATTTGAATGATGAGCATTATTGCAATGTTGTTAGTACAAATTTCTTGAATATCCATGATGCTAACGATATGCAAAGCCACAAGCTTGGGGAAGCTATGTTTGATGAAGATGATATTTTTTGTCCCCCAAGTTTTGATGAGCAAATTTACTATGATGAAAGCATGCCTCCTATTTATGATGATTATATTGATGAAAGTGGATTTGGAGAGGTCATGACTTTATTTAGTGATGAATCCACTATTTCGAAAGAGGTTTCAATTGATTATGAGAACAAAGTTGCTATCTATGATGATTATTGTGATGACTTGTATGCTATTAAGAATAATGATATCCATGAAATTTGTCATCATTATTTTGACTTTGAATTGGATTATGCCTCACATGATAGTTATTTTGTTGAGTTTCCTCCCACTACTATTCATGAGAAGAAATTTGCTTATGTGGAGAGTAATAAATATTCTATGCTTGTAGATCATGAAAATAATGCTTTATGTGATGGTTATATTGTTGAAATTATTCATGATGCTACTGAAAATTATTATGAGGGAGGAATATATGCTTGTAGGAATTGCAATAATAACAAGTTTCCTCTCTATGTGCTTAAAGTTTTAAAGTTATGCTTGTTTTGCCTTCCTATGCTAGTTGATTATTGTTCCCATAAATTGTTTGTTCACAAAATCCCTATGCCTAGGAAGTGGGATAGACTTAAATGTGCAAGTAATATTCTTCATGATTCTCTCTTTATGTTTCAATTCTTATCTTTTATGCGTGCATCATTGAAATCATCATGCCTAGCTAGGGGCGTTAAACGTTAGCGCTTGTTGGGAGGCAACCCAATTTTATTTTCGTTCTTTGATTTTGCTTCTGTTTAGTAATAAATAAATCATCTAGACTCTGGTTAGATGTGGTTTTATGTTTTAATTAGTGCTTGTGCCAAGTAAGACCTATAGGATCTTCTTGGATGATAATTATTTGATCTTGCTGAAAAAGACAGAAACTTTCTGCTCACGAAAACAATTGTTAAAAATCACCAGAAAATTATAAAATACTGATTCCAATTGGAGTAGATCAATAATCAAATTATCTAGGTCTTACTATTTTTGCAGATTTTATGAGTTCCAGAAGTTTACGTTTGATACAGATTACTACAGACTGTTCCCTTTTTGACAGATTCTGTTTTCATTGTGTTGTTTGCTTATTTTGATGAATCTATGAGTAGTATTGAGGGTATGAACCATAGAAAGTTGGAATAAAGTAGATATTACACCAATATGAATTTATAATGAGTTCACAACAGTACCTAATTGGTGATTTATTTTCTTATACTAACGGAGCTTACGAAGTTTTACTCGTTAAGTTTCGTGTTGTGAAGTTTTCAAGTTTTGGGTAAAGATTCGATGGACTATGGAATAAGGAGTGGCAAGTGCCTAATATTGGGGATTCCCAAGGCACCCCAAGGTAATATTCAAGGACAACCAAGAGCATAAGCTTGGGGATGCCCCGGATGGCATCCCCTCTTTCGTCTTTGTTTATCGGTAACTTTACTTGGAGCTATATTTTTATTCACCACATTATATGTGTTTTGCTTGGAGCGTCAATTTATTTTGTTAGGATTTTCTTGATGTTATATAGAATAATATTTTGCATCTCTATTTTCAATAAAAATGCCTAGGATAGCCTTTACCATGCTTATTTGGCAAGTATACATATTGCTGTTTCAAAACAGAAAGTTCACCGTTGTTGCAAAAATTCCCTAGAAAAGTCAGAATGTGATAAAATGTTGAAACCTTTTGCATAATACGATCTGATAAATTTACTACAGTGGGAACTTTCTTTCATAATTTTTGGAGCTAGGGAAGTATTGATACTCTTGCATTCTTTACAGACTTAACTGGTTTGGCAGATTGCTGTTATGTTTGCATTGTTTGCATATGTTTGCTTGTTTAATGATTCTATTTGATGATAGGAGTATTAAATATGCAGAGACATTTAGTATGCAATGTTGAATAATAATTTTTGTGATTTTCTACAGTAGGGCATGATAAGGCTTTTGCATTGGTTTATACTAACTTATCTCATGAGTTCTTGTTGAGTTTTGCGTGGATGAAGCTTTTGAGATTTAAGGAGACACAAAAGCTCAAGATTGGGGATGCCCAAGGCATCCCAAGATAATATTTCAAGAAGCCTCAAGCATCTAAGCTTGGGGATGCCCCAGTTGGCATCTAAGCTTGGGGATGCCCCGGTTGGCATCCCACCTTTCTTCTTCAACAACTATCGGTTAGTTTCGGTTGATCCTAAGTTTTTGCTTCTTCACGTGATGTTTGCTATTCTTAGAAGGTAATTTTATTTTGTTTTGCTTGTTGTTTGAATAAAATATCAATATCTGAAATTATTAAATGGGAGAGTCTTCACATAGCTAAATAATTATTCAAGTACCCATTGATCTTCACTTATATCTTTTTGGAGTAGTTTGTCATTTACTCCTGTGCTTCACTTATATCCTATGAGTAAATGGTTGAATGATTTGAATATCATAAATCTGAAATTATATATTTTTCATATGCTTATCCCATGGGAGTAATGATTTCACCTATAAGAAGTAGAGGTGGCAAATTTATTGAAGGTTAGCAAACATTGTATTGGTCACTTGAACAATTCATGAAAGAATATTGAAGGAAGAGAGATCTCACATATAATTATACTATCTTGGACATCTTCTATGGTTGTGAGCCCCATTAATTATTTTCAAACATGACTAAATTAGTTGAAGTTGGACAAGGAAAACAACTTAATGAGTTATGTTTGGGTATATTTGTATAAGTTATATTGTTATGGATCCTCTAACATGTGGTGCTTCCTATTTAGAATCCTTTGCTAGCCAAAATATTTGTACTAAGCGGGAATACTGCTTGTGCATCCAAATTCCTTGAACCAAGTTTCTTCCATGAGTGTCCACCAATATACCTATATGCGGTATTTACCTGTCGTTCCAAGTAAATTTGCATTTGCCAAACTCTAAACCATCAAATAATAATATGTTTTGTATGCCCGAATCGCTCATGTAGCGACTAGGGGCTGTCAGTATCTTCCATGCTAGGTGGGTTATTCTCACGATGAGTGGACTCCGCTCATCATTCACAAGAAAATGGCTGGTAACTGGGATGCCCAGTCCTGTGATCAATAGATCAAAAACAAATTCACAAATAATTTAAACAAACTCCCCCAAGATTGTTGAAAGTTGGACGACATCCATTGTTTCGGACAAGTCGTGGAGTGTGATTGTTGGTGGAGGGGGAGTAAAAGCTTTACCTTTCTGTTTGGGAACTGCCTATAATGTATCTAGTATGTAAGATATTGGGAAATCTTGGTCATTATGTTGACAATGAAAGCATACCTCTCAAAATTATTTTTATCTCTGTTTTAGCTTCGAGCTCTGGCACCTCTGCAAATCCCTGCTTGCCTCTGCGAAGGGACTATCTTTTACTGTTATGAAAGAGTCAGTAGTATTCCTTCTCATTCCAACCTACTTTTAGTTGGCAATCATCATGTGGTGGAGAAATATCTAAGCATATATGGCCATTCAAATATATTTGATCATGAATTATTATTGTTGACAATTATCTATATGATAAATAAGTTGGGAGGCGAAACATTAAGCCCCTATCTTTCTCTGTGTTCGATGGGTGCTATTTGTTCTAAAAATATGCTTTGAGTGGTAGCAATCATGTGTCGGGGAGGCTGATCGTACCCACGAACACCTATGGGGCCGGCGGACCAGGCCCCTTGTGGTTCGGAGGGGGGCGGAGATCGCACGAAGAGCGGATCGAGGCGAGGCACACGAGCAGTTTACCCAGCTTCGAGCTCTCCGAGAGATAAAACTCCTCACTGCTTGTTTGATGTATTGTGTTCTTGCTAGGGAGCGATGCAGGCTACAAAACCTAACGTGAGCGTCTCTGGTCTCGAGTGAGTCGAATGAACTGAACCCCCACGCTATGCATGGGCCTCCTTTTATAGGCTCAAGGGTCTCCGACAGCGGCAACATAGATGAGGGTACAAATGTAAAAATGAAGTTGGTACACCTACTTGAGCGATTACAGTGCAAAATACCTAACTCGACGGCAAGGGACAAAAGCAATAAATGCCCTTCAGGTCGCCCAAACAGTGCAACAGAGACCGTCAGGTGCGCCACCGCTCGCCACGATGGCAAGCTTGTCAGCGCCGCTTATCGCTGCTCTCCGCTGGCTGCACAACCTCTTGACACGCGCGCATGGAATGGTCCCATGGCGACACGTTGTTGGATGAGCTGGAGCGGAGATGGAGAGAGGTTGCTTGCCGCGGCAAGCGCCTTGCCGCGGCCGAATCCTTGTCGCGTCCGGAGGCTTGTCGCGCTCTGAGCCCTCCCGGCAAGCTCCTCTTGCCGGGGCCTTGTCTTCTTAGTCAAATACTTTGTTCTTGAATGGCTCCAAAGGAGCCACGGAGGACCTTGGCGGTGACCAGGCAAACCCTGCCGCTGGTGTGCAGAATCGTCTGCGGCACGAGCACGGGATACTAGGGTACCCCTACTCTAGTACACCGACAGGAGCCTCTGGGCCAGACACGGTGCCGGGCGCTGTCGGGCCAGGCCCAAAAACAGTGCATCGATCACACGCGGCCTCGATCACGCCAGTAACTTCGCCCCGGACCCACCACGACCCCCACTAACGGCACGCACCGAACGTGGCGTCGTGCGAGAGATCGTGGGCGTGGTCGTGGGGGTTTCTTTATTAGGAAAAGAGGAACGTCCGCCCCCTCCCCCTCCTTATAAGCGGGGGAAGCAGGGGCAGGCCGTCCACTCCGCCATTGCTGTCTTGTCAACAAAACCGCCGCCGCCCCCCCCCCCCTTCTTCTCCAGTGCGAAGAGAGCAGCGCCCCGCCCCCTTTCGCCACAAGCGCACTCACCGCCGTCGGCTTCCTCCGCCGCCTTCGCCATGGCTCCGAAAGCCGACAAGGAGAAGGGCGTCAAGTCGGCCGAGGCGCAGCGGCTCGTGGCGCTGCGGAAGGAGCGGGCCATCTTCTCCCCTCAGCTCTTCGCAAGGGAGCTGCGGGAGCTCTTCTATCTCTTTTGGTCAACGGAGACGCGTGCGCATCCGCGCATGAAGGTACTCCCCGCCTCCGCTTCTTATTTGGCCCCAACTGGGTACCCCTTCTTTGCCCTTTTCTTCTATTGCGGGCTTTGCCCGCCCTTTTCCGAGTTCTTCTGCGATATCATGAACACATATGGCCTCCGCCTCCTTGATTTCACCCCAACGCTGTCTTGACCATGGCAGTTTTCGCACACCTTTGCGAAAACTTTGTCGGGATCCACCCAAATGTGGCACTCTTCCGCCACTTCTTCGTGCCTCGCGTCGAGAGAGGAGAGCCACTTGCCGGAGGGATAGCTTGGGTCTCTGGATCGGCAAAAAAGAAGCCTATCTGGAAGGAGAGTTCCGCAACAAGTGGGAGGAGTGGAGAGCCAATTGGTGCTGGGTCGTAGAGGAGAACCCGCAGCCCTTCACTGCCGTGCGCCCCAATAGTGCGCGGCAGAGATTGGAGTAGCTTGGCGCCGGAGGATGCTAGGTTGAAGATAGCTGTGACCCGGATTTTGCGCCTCAGGCTTGCCGGACTTACCGTAGGCGCAGTTGGCGCAGACTTCCTTCGCCGCAGACGCTTCCCTTGCAGGAGAGGAGGAGGCCTTCTTGGGAGTTCCAAAATGCGGCGGAACATCTTGAGGTTGCGCCGGGCCTGAATCGAATTTCACCGTCTTGGAGCTGGATGCGATCTTGTTACAGACTGTTCAAGAACGACCCGATCACCCCTGAGTGGTTTAGGTTGCCGAGGGGGTCGCCCCATTGTGCAACAACTCGGCGCCGACCGCATCCGCGCCATGATGCCGTTGTGCGATTCCCATGGGATCGTTCCAACCTGGCAGAGCCTCGACGAGGTCGTTCAGCAGTTCTTCGACGACTTGGAAGAAGTGCCGATCCGCCGCAACGGCGAAAAAGGCTCACTCGCGACACCACCGATGAGGAGATGGCGCGTCACGCCACCAGGTGGAGGAGGCGGCAGCAGCCGCCGCCGCCGGAGCCTTCGGTACACCGTCGAGGAGGCGGACGCCGCTGCGGCGGCAAGCCTCGCCGAGCGGCGGGAGATCGGCGAGGACGAGCTTGTCGAGCCCAAGGCCGGGTCGAGTGGACCCGCCGAGGGCGCTTCTTCTCCACCACCCGGCGATTTGCCGCCAGCGGAGCCCCCGGCTCCGCCGAAGAGGCGTCTCCGCAAGGACGGAGACGAAGTCAAGGCGGCAGATCGCCTGACAAGAAGAAGCGCCACGACACGCTCTACCGCTGCAAGCGATGTTGCTGGGCGCCCTCACTGCCGCTGCGACAAGCTGGGCGGGATCTTCCCGAGCCGCCCGCCGACGCCTCCGCCAGCGGCCAAGAGAGCCCACTCCCGCCTCGTCGCACCGAGGCGAGCCGGAGTTTGACTTCTCCGCTCAGCTCGAGGAGGAAGATGAAGAGTAAGCTCTTGAGATTGTGTTTGTATTTCTTCAATTTTGTTGCTTCATCTTGAATCTGATTTGCTTCGTTCTGAACTTTTTCCTTTTCAGGACGCTAGCCCATAGAGCGTCGAAGAGGGCCAAGATCCCGACGGTCGTCGTTGAGGACGATCCACCCGTGGCAACAGAGGAGGCGCTCGAGACCCCTTGCCGGACCCGGCAACCCTTCCTCAGAGCAGCCCCCAAAGACAGCCCCCAGAGTAAGTGTGCGGTTTTCTCCTTACTGTTAGGTGTGCAGGGGTGCTCCTTCTTCGTTGATACCTGATTGTTTGCTTGTGTAGGAGCAGAGCAGCCTCATCAGGAGGGCTCGGAAGCCGCCCCTGAAATCCTGTCTGCTGCCACTACGCCGCCAAGGGAGGATTCTCCGGCAAGGGAGCGCCCTCCGACAAGGGAGGCCACTCCGGCAAGGGAGGCTACCCCGGCAAGGGACAGCGCCCGGTGACCCTCCGGTGGTCGAGGCCATAGCTGCGGATCCCGTTCAGTGTAATTTCCTTACACGAAAATCTCCCTTGGTCTTGTTTTCTTTTGTTTCTCTTTTTGAACATTTGCTTGATCGCTCTTTCTTCGTCGACGCAGAGCCGATGGAGGTCGAGGCTGCCGGGCGAGGAGGAAGCGCTGCAACACCGACGAGGCCGTCGTCGTGGAAGAAGAGGCCGTCCTTTGTGGAAGAAGAGGTTGCCGCCGACGAGCCTGCTGGGCGAGAAAGCCACCGAGGCTGCCGACGCAGAGCCGGGCGAGGGGTCAGCGATCGCACCGACGGCCCCGAGGCCGCAGGAGCGCCAGCGCCACACCGACAAATGACTCCCCGCTCCGCAGCTGCCAGCTTCGAGGAGCCCTGAGCCCGGCGCCTACCAAGGCCGGGCGAGGGTGTCTTCATCAAACTCCCCCGAGTCGAAGCTCAGGCGCCGGTCGAAGGAGAGGCCTTGACGGCAAGCTACTCGCCTCCTGGCTGACGCTGGTGGACGCGCCAAGCAGCAAAGAAGCGTGGCGAAGTCTGAGGAGGAGCAACGAAGAAGCTGTTGTCGCTCTACACAAGACGGCAAGCCAAGTTGGAGTCCCGGAAGCACTCGTCGCGAGGGCAGGAGCGGACATGGAGAAGCCAGCAGAAGAGCTCCGGGCGCCAACCAAGAAACTCTCCGCGACATAAGCGAAGCTGGGGCAACTTGCGTAAGAGCGCACAACCTTCATCCTTGAGAAGGCCGCAGCTGAGGAGGAGCAGCGGCTGGTTGCCGAGAAGCTCTCCGCCAGCAGAGAAGGAATGGGCGCAGCGGAAGGTCAACCTGGACAGCCACGAAGAAGACCTTGCCGCTGCCGAGGAGTCACTTGGCGGGCGCTTAAGGAAGCGAAGGATGCTGCCGCAGCCGCCGAGGCCGCCAAGGAAGAGTTGAAGGCGAAGGTGGCACAGTGGAGGCCAGCCTCAAGAAGAGCGGCGAAGAGCTTGCAGCGCCAAGCACGAGCGCCGAGAAGGACGCCTACACTCTTGGCGAGCTGCAGTCGTCTCCCGATAGGGGCAAGGAGCTCGGCCGCCAAAGATTCCAAGGCGGATCTTGAGCTGAAGCTGACCACTCTGACGCAGACGTTGGACGGCGCCAGAGAGCGGGAGGTGGGCTTGTTGGAGACGATCTAGGCCAAGGAGGAGCTGCTAGCGAATGTTCCGTGGGGAGAACTTCCTCTGCTCCATATACTAGAGCAAAAGGTGTCTGGCCGGTGGCTCGATTTGGCGTCGTCCTGATCGACCAAAGAACCACCGGCAGCTCCTCTATCCAGTTTCTTCCGCACTTGTGCATCCTGTCAAAAGTTCAGGTCTTGAGCCCGCGCAGCACTTCATCATTTGCCCTCTCTGCTTGACCGTTG
The DNA here is from genome assembly GCA_021605145.1 of Aegilops bicornis. NCBI lineage: Eukaryota > Viridiplantae > Streptophyta > Magnoliopsida > Poales > Poaceae > Aegilops > Aegilops bicornis. The sequence goes on from CM038671.1 coordinate 287,514,597, forward strand.
CTTCTCGGATGAGCAACAGAAGCAAAGCAGACCTTGGCGCCAAGGTCTTGGACGTACTGCATGAAGGTGCGACTCATAAATTGTGTGCCGTTGTCGGTGATGATCCTGTTAGGGATTCCGAAACGGCAAACAATTGACTTGAAGAACTTGACTGCTGACTGTGCCGTCACCTTCCTCACTGCTTCCACTTCCGGCCACTTTGTGAACTTGTCGATGGCGACGTACAAGTACTCAAAGCACCCGACAGCTCGGGGGAAGGGGCCGAGGATGTCGAGCCCCCGGACCGAAAAGGGCCAGGATAAAGGGATCGTCTAGAGAGCTTGAGCTGGCTGGTGTATCTGTTTGGAATGGAACTGGCACGCTTCACACTTGGTTACTTGTGCAGTTGCATCCTGGAGGGCTGTCGGCCGTAAGAAACCTTGTCGGAAAGCTTTGTGGCAAGCGCTCTCGCCAATCTGGTGACCACATATGCCTCAAAGGTATCTCTGCCAACAGCTTCTGTCCATCTTCCCTGGGAATACACTTCAATTTCACACCGTTAAGTCTTCTTCTGTACAGTATGCTGTCGACAAACTGATACATACTTGACTGCGGGGCTACTCTTTCTGCTTCTTCTTGCTCTTCGGAAGTTCTCCTGTCTGAAGGAAAAGGACAATCGGCTGCGCCCATGCTGGAGCTTGTGGCTCGACAACAAGGACTAAAGGCACATCTGCTGCTGCGGGAACGTCAGCTTCTACGGCAAGAACCTGCGGCTCTGCCAGAGCTTGATGTTCCCCGGTAAGCTTGCCGGGGCAAGACTTGTCGGAAGCGTCCGCTTCAACGAAACAAACCACAGGGCTGTAGAGCAGACTGCCCCTCAAGCCTTATTGGTGTTGATCTTGGGGACCTTCATAGCAACGGTTTCGGGAAGCTCTGCCGGAAGTAGTCACCAGAGATCAACTTCCTCTTCTTGCTTGGTCCAGCTTGATGGTGTTACGGTTGGTTGAGTCAGCTTGAGCACGAAAATCCCTGGTTCCATTGTGTAACTTAAGTGCAGCGCACTTTGACAGACCGTCAGCAATATCATTCTGAGCTCTTGGAACATGTTCCATTTGTAGGCCGTCAAAGTGCTCTTCTAGCTTCCTCACTTCATCGACGTAGGCTTCCATCAATGGATTCTGATAATCTTCATTCACTTGGCGGACGACAAGCTGCGAGTCACCCCTGACAATAAGCTTTTTGATCCCAAGGTCCACTGCGATCCTGAGACCGGCAAGCAAACCTTCATACTCTGCAGTATTGTTTGTTGCTTGCTCCTTGGGAAAGTGCATCTGGACTACGTGCTTGAGGTGCTCTCCGGTGGGTGCGATAAGCAGACGCCGCACCGGGCGCCTTTGCAGCGAGAAGGCACCATCAAAGTACATTAGCCACTCTTTGCTTGCTTCCTTGACGGGAATGCTCGTCTCCGGAATCTCTTCATCTGGCGTTGGCGTCCATTCTGCTATGAATTCTGCCAATGCTCTGCTTTGGATAGTTGAAGTGCTTTCAAACTTGAGACCAAAGCTTGACAGTTCCAGTGCCCACTCGACAATCCTGCCTGTTGCCTCTGGATTCTGCAGTATCCTCTTGAGCGGAAAGCGAGTGACAACCGTGATCTCATGTGCTTGGAAGTAATGGCGCAGCTTTCTCGAGGCCATGAGGAGGCCAAAGCAATTTCTGCACACCAGAGTACCTTGACCTAGCCCCTGCGGGAACTGACAAAGTAAACTGGGCGCTGCACCATCCTTTTCTGCATCTGGTCATGCGTCTGCGCGGATTCGTCCTTGTCGGGACCAGAGCTTGTCGGCGAAGCTCCCTGCTTGTCGCCGGACGTGTTTGCCGTGGTAGCTGGCTCGTCATCCGCCTCCCGCTCCGCTACTAACGCAGCACTAACCACTTGATTGGTTGCCGCTATATATAGCAGCAACTTCTCTTGCGGTTTAGGTGCGACAAGTGTTGGAGTGGAGGACATGTATCTCTTTAAGTCCTGCAGCGTAGCCTCCGCTTCGGGAGTCCATTTCATTGGACCTGCCTTTTCCAAAATCTTGAAAATGGCGGCGCTCAGCAGAACCTAGAAATAAACCTGCTGAGAGCAGCTACGCAACCGGCAAGTCTTCGTACATCCTTGACGCGCTTTGGGGCTTCAATCTACTCAATGGCCTTGATCTTGTCGGGATTGGCTTCAATCCCTCGCTGTGACACGAAGAACCCGAGAAGCTTGCCGGAAGGGACTCCAAACACGCACTTCTCGGGGTTGAGCTTGAGGTTGATCTTGCGCAGATTTGCAAAGGTCTCGTCCAAATCTTGAACCAGAGTTGCTTTGTCCTTGCTTTTGACCACTATGTCATCCATGTAGGCTTCTACATTTACGTGCATTTGCGGCTCAAAAGCGTCATGGACTACCCTTGCAAACGTTGAACCAGCATTCTTCAAACCGAAAGGCATCCGTATGAAAAAGTATGTGCCACATGGTGTAATGAATGCGGTCTTCTCCTCATCTTCTTCAGCCATGAAGATCTGATGGTATCCTGAGTATGCATCAAGAAACGAAAGCAAATCACATCCAGCCGTGGAGTCAACAATCTGGTCGATGCGCGGTAAGGGAAATGGATCTTTGGGACAAGCTTTATTAACATCCGTGAAGTCAATACAAAGTCTCCATTTTCCATTTGCTTTATGGCGCGACTACGTGGATTGGCCAACCACGTAGGATGGAGCACTCCTCCGACAAGGCCTCGCTTCCAGTTTCTTGATCTCTTCTGCTATGAATTCTTGGCGCTCCACTGCTTGCTTCCTGACTTTTTGCTTGACGGGCCGCGCATGAGGACAAACGGCCAGGCGGTGCTCAATCACTTCCCTGGGAACACCAGGGATGTCAGACGGTTGCCATGCAAACACGTCGACATTCGCCCGCAGGAAAGCAACGAGCGCGCCTTCCTATTTAGGGTCGAGAGAGGCACTGATGGTGAAGGTACCACCAGTGCCGTCCTCCTTGGCGTGCACCTTCTTGGTCTTTGGCGGAGCTACCATCTTCTTCTTGCACTTGCCGGTGGAGCTCGATGGTGCGTCCTCGACGGTAGCACAGCACTCCGAAGAGGTGCGCTTGCCAGAGTGGGCATCAGAGCTCTTGCCGGACTTGGACTTTGTCTTCTTCCCCACGGGAGCTTCAGCGGCAAGTGTTTGGCAATCTGTGGCGGCTGCTGCATCCAGTAGATCTTGTCGGCACAGATAAGGGCATCCTTCTTGTCGCCATGGACAGAGATGACGCTTATCGGGCCTGGCATCTTGAGTAAGTTGTAGGCGTAGTGAGAGGCTGCCATGAACTTGGCGAGTGCTGGACGGCCAAGTATCCCATTGTAAGGCAATGGGAAATCGGTAACGTCGAATGTGACCCTCTCAGAACTAAAGTTCAGCTCGCTGCCAAATGTTACCGGCAACGTAATCTTCCCCTTTGGCTTGCTCCTTCCCGGATTGATTCCTTGGAAGGTGCCAGTCTCTTCGAGCTCGCTGTCAGGGATTTGAAGCTTCTGGAGCACCGCGGAGGAGATCAGATTCAAGCCGGCCCCACCGTCAACTAGCATCTTGGTGACCTTGAGGTTGCGGATGGTTGGTGAGACCAACATCGGCAAGCACCCGACCGCAGTTATGCGATCAGGGTGGTCCTCAATATCAAAGACGATAGGCGTGCTGGACCACTTCAGAGGCTTGCGTGACTCTACGGATGGTTCCGCTGCATTGACCTCCCGCATCCATTGCTTGAGTTGGCGGTGGGAGGTATGCAGGGAAGCACCTCCGTCAACGCAGAGGACCTCTGTGGTTTTCTGAAACTCCTCCTCATCGGCGTCGTCGTCTTCCATATCCTCCTCGTCGTCATCATCTTCATCCTTGTCGTGGCCGCGGGGAGGTCTGTCTCCTTGCCGCTGCTTGGCCTTGCCGCGGCGTCCTCCCCGGCCAGGACGTTTCTTGCTTGCTCCCCCAGCACCTTCCCTGGCCTTCTCTTTGTCGCTACCGCCAGACTCAGCCCTCTGCTGTTCGACAAGCTGCTCGACCTTCTTGCAGCTCGAGGTCGTGGCCCTTGGTGCGGTGGATCTGGCAAGATCTTGCTTGCCGGAGCCAGATCTTGCTTGTCGGGCGGCCGCCACAGACTGGTGGTTGGCGTCGGTGCAATCTCCTTGCCGGAGCCACCAGCCTTGGCGTTCTTGTCGCCACCTCCGCTGCCGGACTGCTCAACAGCTAACACTTCTCTGCCTTTCTTCTTCCTGCTGCCGCCGCCGCCCTTCTTTGCCGGGTGGCCTCCTCATCGCCGATCTCGCTTCCGCATTCTCTCCCGAGTCTCCTCCTTCCTCGGTAGCGTGCACACTTGTCGGCCAAGGCTTACAGCTTACTAACGTCCTTGACTTTGCACATCGCCATCTCCTCCTCATCCTGCGGTTCCGCGACGCTCGATGAAACGCTACCGATCACCGCGCAGGGTGGACATCTGGGATGTTGTAGTGCACACGGCTGAATCTCTGAATGAACTTGCGCAGGGACTCTCCTTCCTTCCGGCGAGCAGATGAAGGTCACTCTCTTGGCCATGAGGCTTGTGGCCACCGTGAAGGCGCCAACAAACCGATGGCATAGATCTGCCAAAGAGGATATGGAGCTGTCCGGCAAGTGCATGAGCCAAGATCTCGACGTTGGGCTTGAGCATGAGCGGGAAGTAGTTGGCGAGGATCTTGTCGCCCCGCCCCCGCAGCCTGCACCGCGATGGTGTAGATGCCGAGGAACTCGACGGATGCGCCCTGCCATCATACTTCTCCGGCACATCTGGTTTGAAATTTTTCGGCTGGGCCATCGACTTGCGGCAGCTCACGAAAGTGAACGCAGGGCAACCTACCACAGTATGGCAAGTCGCTGGCTCCTCCGGCGGCGCATGTCAACAGTAGGCCCGGCGGCTTGTCGGATCGACGTCGCGCTTCTCTCCGGTGCTCGATGCGAAGTTCGGCGTCCTCTTGTTGTCGCTCATGAAGAACTTTGGCGCTGATCGCGGCGAAGCTCGCGGATCCGGCGACGCGGTGGAGTCGCTGTCGAGGTGGATCTGGTGAGTCGGCGATCTTGGCCTTCGGGCGGAGAGTGCATGGTAGTTGCACCTCCGACCGTCTCGTCGCCGCCGCTCGTGTTTTGTCGTCTTGCCGCGGCAATGATGGCGTTAGTTGCCGCGGAGCGTCCCGTTGGCGAAGCCGATGAGGCTCGAATAGTGGCCCTCCACTCGTCGACCTTGTCGGCCGTTGGAGGGTAGTCGAGAGCAGCTGAGCTCTCGCCAGCTTCTGCTGGAGTAGTGGGTGGCATTGGCGAACGATGCGAGGAGCGGGATATGCTCGGACTTCTAACTATGTTAGAAGGAGCAGCACCCCGCCCAGGCGACCGTATCTCACTCGTGCCAGCATGTTGGCGCGCATGCTGGTCTTGAGGGTCTTGATCCAACGAACGTATGGCATTATGAACGCCATGATGTTGTTGGTCCCGTGTCTCCTGAGATGGGCGCGGGGGATGCGCGGACGCCGAGGTTTGCGGGGCCTTGTCCTTGGACTTGGCAACGTCACGAACACCTTCATCGGCGCCCGTCCCTCCGCTGGCGTCTGCCCCACCACCCGTTTGCTGTGGTGATGGTGGGTATGACGCGGACGGCTCTGCTGCCGCCGAAGCCTTCTTCTTCGATGACATGTTGAGGAAGATTCTCGTGTGAACGCCGGATCGGATTCACACAGCCTCGACGCTCCCCCTACCTGGCGCGCCAAAGATGTCGGGGAGGCTGATCGTACCCACGAACACCTATGGGGCCGGCGGACCAGCCCCCTTGTGGTTCGGAGGGGGCGGAGATCGCACGAAGAGCGGATCGAGGCGAGGCACACGAGCAGATTACCCAGCTTCGGAGCTCTCCGGAGAGATAAAACTCCTACTGCTGCTTGTTTGATGTATTGTGTTCTTGCTAGGGAGCGATGCAGGCTACAAAACCTAACGTGAGCGTCTCTGGTCTCGAGTGAGTCGAATGAACCGAACCCCCTCTACGTTGCGCATGGGCCTCCTTTTATAGGCTCAAGGGTCTCCGACAGCGGCAACATAGATGAGGGTACAAATGTAAAACAGAAGTTGGTACACCTACTTGAACAAAGGTATGCGTGGCAAAATACCTAACTCGACGGCAAGGGACAAAAGCAATAAATGCCCGTCATGTCGCCCAAATAGTGCAACAGAGACCGTCAGTGCGCCACCGCCGCCACGATGGCAAGCTTGTCAGCCGCTTATCGCTGTTTCTCCGCCGCTGCACAGCCTCTTGACACGTGCGCATGGAATGGTCCCATGGCGACACATTGTTGGATGAGCTGGAGCGGAGATGGAGAGAGGTTGCTTGCCGCGGCAAGCGCCTTGCCGCGGCCGAATCCTTGTCACGTCCGGAGGCTTGTCGCGCTCTGAGCCCTCCCGGCAAGCTCCTCTTGCCGGGGCCTTGTCTACTTAGTCAAATACTTTGTTCTTGAATGGCTCCAAAGGAGCCACGGAGGACCTTGGCGGTGACCAGGCAAACCCTGCCGCTGGTGTCAGAATCGTCTGTCCGTACTGCAGCACGGGATACTAGGGTACCCCTACTCTAGTACACCGACATCATGGAAGACTATATGATAGTTGAGTATGTGGGATTTGCTAAATCAAAGCTCTTACATAGACCCTTCCTAAAAATAAGAAGAATTGCAATTGTTTGATGACTGAGAACTATTTGTTAGTTTTCAAGAAAGTTTATGATCTATACTTTAACATGTGAATAGCTTGTTACTTGATCGTGAGAAGCTTTATGATATGAGCTACTGTTATGACATATAATGATGCTAGAAAAGGTGATTGAAATTATCATTGATCAAACTTGTGCACCTTCTAGCATTCACACTTCATAAATTATTTCTTTTATCATTTACCTACTCGAGGACGAGCAGGAATTAAGCTTGGGGATGCTGATACGTCTCCAATGTATCTATAATTTATGAAGTATTCATGCTATTATATTATCTGTTTCAGATGTTTATGGGCTTTACTAAACACTTTTATATTATTTTTGGGACTAACCTATTAACCGGAGGCCCAACCCAAATTGTTGTTTTCTTGCCTATTTCAGTGTTGCGAAGAAAAGGAATATCAAACAGAGTCCAAACGGAATGAAACCTTCGGGAGAGTTATTTTTGGAACGGAAGCAATCCAGGAGACTTGGAGTAGACGTCAGGGAAGCTTCGAGGAATCCACGAGGCAGGGAGGCGCGCCCTACCCCCTGGGCCTGCCCCCCACCCTCGTGGGCCCCTCGTGCCTCCCCTGACCGACTTCTTTCGCCTATATATATCCATATACCCTAAAAACATTGGGGAACACAATAGATCGGGAGTTCCACCGCCGCAAGCCTCTGTAGCCACGAAATACCAATCGGGACCCTGTTCCGGCACCCTGCCGGAGGGGGGATCCCTCACCGGTGGCCATCTTCATCATCCCGGCGATCTCCATGATGAGGAGGGAGTAGTTCACCCTTGGGGCTGAGGGTATGTACCAGTAGCTATGTGTTTTATCTCTCTCTCTCTCTCTCGTGTTCTTAATTTGGCACGATTTTGATGTATCGCGAGCTTTGCTATTATAGTTGGATCTTATGATGTTTCTCCCCCACTACTCTCTTGTAATGGATTGAGTTTTCCCTTTGAAGTGATCTTATCGGATTGAGTCTTTAAGGATTTGAGAACACTTGATGTATGTCTTGCATGTGCTTATCTGTGGTGACAATGGGATATTCACGTGATCTACTTGATGTATGTTTTGGTGATCAACTTGCGGGTTCCGTAACATTGTGAAATTATGCATTGGGGTTGGCACACGTTTTCATCTTGACTCTTCGATAGAAACTTTGGGGCACTCTTTGAAGTTCTTTGTGTTGGTTGAATAGATGAATCTGAGGTTGTGTGATGCATATCGTATAATCATACCAACGGATACTTGAGGTGACATTGGAGTATCTAGGTGACATTAGGGTTTTGGTTGATATGTGTCTTAAGGTGTTATTCTTGTACGAACTCTTGAATAGATCGATCCGAAAGAATAACTTTGAGGTGGTTACGTACCCTACCATAATCTCTTCGTTTGTTCTCCGCTATTATTGACTTTGGAGTGACTCTTTGTTGCATGTTGAGGGATAGTTATATGATCCAGTTATGTTACTATTGTTGAGATAACTTGCACTAGTGAAAGTATGAACCCTAGGCCCTGTTTCCTAGCGTTGCAATACCGTTTGTGCTCCACTTTTATCATTAGTTACCTTGCTGTTTTTATATTTTCAGATTACAAAAACCTATATATACCATCCATATTGCACTTGTATCACCATCTCTTCGCCGAACTAGTGCACCTATACAATTTACCATTGTATTGGGCGTGTTGGGGACAGAAGAGACTCTTTGTTATTTGGTTGCAGGGTTGTTTGAGAGAGACCATCTTCAACCTACGCCCCCCACGGATTGATAAACCTTAGGTCATCCACTTGAGGGAAATTTGCTACTGTCCTACAAACCTCTGCACTTGGAGGCCCAACAACGTCTACAAGAATAAGGTTGTGTAGTAGACATCAGTAGGTATGGGGCTGTTTTGAGGAAGGATATGTGGTGGGTTTATGGTACCGGAAAAAGTTGTGCGACACTAGAGAGGCTAGCATTGGCGGAAAGGTGAGAGTGTGTATAATCCATGGACTCAACATTAGTCATAAAGAACTCACATACTTATTGCAAAAATCTATTAGTCATCGAAACAAAGTACTACACGCATGCTCCTAGGGGGATAGATTGGTAGGGAAAGGCCATCGCTCGTCCCCGTCCACCACTCGTAAGGAAGATAATCAATAAATAAATCATGCTCCGACTTAATCACATAATGGTTCACCATACGTGCATGCTACGGGACTCACAAACTTTAACACAAGTATTTCTCAAATTCACAACTACTCGCTAGCATGACTCTAATAACACTCTCTTCATATCTCAAAACAATCATAAGGAATCAAACTTCTCATAGTATTCAATGCACTTTATATGAAAGTTTTTATTATAACCCTCTTGGATGCCTATCATATTAGGACTAATTTTATAACCAAAGAAAATTACCATGCTGTTTAGAGACTCTCAAAATAATATAAGTGAAGTACGAGAGTTCATCAATTTCTATAAAATAAAATCACCACCGTGCTCTAAAAAGATGTAAGTGAAGCACTAGAGCAAATTTGCCTAGCTCAAAAGATATAAGTGAAGCACATAGAGTATTCTAATAAATCACGATTCATGCGTGTCTCTCCCGAAAGGTGTGTACAGCAAGGATGATTGTGGAAAACTAAAAATAAAAGACTCAAATCATACAAGACTCTCCAAGCAAAACACATACCATGTGGTGAATAAAAATATAGCCTCAAGTAAAGTTACCGATAGATGAAGATGAAAGAGGCGATGCCTTCCCAGGCCATCCCCAAACATAGGCTCTTTTGCCTCCTTGAATATTACCTTGGGGGTGCCTTGGGCATCCCCATGTTTAGGATCTTGCCACTCCTTATTCCATAGTCCATCAAATCCTTACCCAAAACTTGAAAACTTCACAACACAAAACTCAACAGAAAATCTCATAAACTCCGTTAGTTAAGAAAATAAATCACCACTTTTGGTACTATTGTGAACTCATTATTTATTTATATTGGTGTAATATCTACTCTATTCCAACTTTTCCATGGTTCATACCCCCCGATACTAGCCATAGATGCATCAAAATAAGCAAACAACACGCGAAAAACAGAATTTGTCAAAAACAGAACAGCCTGTAGTAATCTGAATAGTTTGCATATTTCCGTAACTTCAAAAATACTGAAAAATTAGGACGTCCTAGGAAATTTGTATATCAATCTACTGTAAAAATTTCAGGATTTTATCACGCTTCTGTGATTTTTAACAATTCTGGGACCGAGCGCAAAGTTCCTGTTTTTTTCAGCAAGATCAAATCAACTATTACCGTAAGCTATCCCAAAGGTCTTACTTGGCACAAAAACTAATTAAAACAAAAACCACAGGTAAACAGAGGCTAGATGAAATATTTATTGCAAAACAGAACCTAAAAAGCAAAAACAAAAATAAAATTGGGTTGCCTGCCAACAAGCACTATTGTTTAACGCCCTTAGCTAGGCATAAAATATGAATAGATCTAAGTGTTATCATCTTTGGCATGCAATCCATAAGTGGCTATCATAATAGATTCAAAAGGAAATTTAATTTTCTTTCTAGGGATGTGTTCTGTGCCTTTCCTTAACGGAAATTGAAATCTAATGTTTCCTTCTTTCATATCAATAATTGCACCAATCTTTCTAAGGAAAGGTCTACCAAGAATAATAGGACATGTAGGATTGCAATCTATATCAAGAATAATGAAATCTATGGGCAGATAATTCCTATTAGAAAAAAATAAGAACATCATTAATTCTTCCCATATATTTCTTAATAGTGGAATCTGCAAGATGCAAATTTAAGGAACAATTATCAAATTCACGAAAACCTAACACATCACATAAAGTTTTCGGAATCGTAGAAACACTAGCACCCAAATCACACAAAGCATAGAATTCGTGATCTGTAATTTTAATCTTAATAGTAGGTTCCCATTCATCATAAAGTTTTCTAGGGATAGAAACTTCCAATTCAAGTTTTTCTTCATAAGATTGCATCATAGCATCAACGATATGTTTAGTACAAGCTTTGTTTTTATTATAAGCATGAAGAGAATTCGACATGGATTGCAACAAGGAAATACAATCTATTAAAGAACAATTATCATAATTAAATTCCTTTAAATCCAAAAGAGTGGGTTCATTGCTATCTAAAGTTTTGACCTCTTCAATCCCACTTTTATCAATTTTTGCATCAAGAACTAAAAACTCCGAATCATTGGGATGCCTTCTAACTAAAGTTGACGCATCTCCAGTCTCATCTTTATCAAGATTTACATTGGAAAACAAAGATTCAATAGGAGTCACATCAATCACTTTAAGATCTTCATCATTATTTTCACGCAAACTAGAAGAACACGCTTTTATAAATCAGTCTTTTTTAGCGCGCATCTTAGCGGTTCTTTCTTTGTACTCATCAATGGAAATTATCATGGCTTTGAGAGACTCATTGATATCATGCTTAGGTGGAATAGATCTAAGTTTCAAATAATCAACATCAAGAGAAATTCTATCCATGTTTCTAGCCAAATCATCAATCTTAAGCAATTTTTCTTCAATCAAAGCATTAAATTCTTTTGTGAACTTATAAATTCTTTAACACTATTCTCAAAATCAGAGGGCATCTTATTATAGTTTCCATAAGAATTGTTGTAGGAATTACCATAGTTATTAGAGGAATTACTAGGAAACGACCTAGGATTAAAATTACCTCTATACGCGTTATTACCAAAATTGTTCCTACCAACAAATTGACATCCATAGATTCATTATTATTTTCAATCAAAGTAGACAAAGGCATATCATTAGGATCAATAGGAGCACTCTTATTAGCAAACAATTCCATAAGTTCATCCATCTTTTCACTCAAAACATTAATCTCTTCAATTGCATGCACCTTTTTAGTAGTGGAAGATCTTTCGGTATGCCATTGAGAATAATTAACCATAATATTATCTAGGAGTTTAGTAGCTTCTCCTAAAGTAATTCCCATAAAAGTGCCTCTCGCGGCCGAATCTAAAAGATTTCTAGAAGCAAAATTCAATCCGGCATAAATTTTTTGTATAATCATCCACAAATTCAAACCATGAGTAGGGCAATTCCTAATCATCAATTTCATCCTCTCCCAAGATTGTGCAACATGTTCATGATCTAGTTGCTTAAAATTCATAATATCGTTCCTACGGGAGATGATCTTATCGGGAGCAAAATACTTGGAAATAAAAGCATCTTTACACTTGTTCCATGAATCAATACTATTTTTAAGCAAAGATGAAAACCAAGTTTTAGCACGATCTTGAAGTGAGAACGGAAATAGCTTCAATTTAACAATATCATTATCCACATCTTTTTTATTTTGCATATCACACAAATCAACAAAATTATTAAGATGGGATGCGACATCTTCATTGAGAAGGCCGGAAAATTGATCTTCCATAACAAGATTCAGCAAAGCGGCATTAATTTCACAAGATTCCGCATTAGCATCGGGAGAAATCGAACTACTAATAAAATCATTATTATTGGTGTTGCAAAAGTCACACAATCTTTTTATTATCTTGAGCCATCGTGACAAAGCAAGCAATCCAACACACGAGCACACAAAAAGCAAGCGAAGAAGACGGACGGAAGAGGGGCGAAGAAAAGTCGAATCTTTTCGAAAATCGTTTTAGAAGTGGGGGAGAGGAAAACGAGAGGTGAATGGCAAATAATGTAGTGGGAGGGATGAGAGTTTATGACGGGTACTTGGCATGTCTCCTCTTGGCGTAGATCTACCCGGCAACGACGCCAAAAATTCTTCCTGCTACCTCTTGAGCTTGCGTTGGTTTTTCCCTTGAAGAGGAAAGGGTGACGCAACAAAGTAGAGTAAGTATTTCCCTCAGTTTTGAGAACCAAGGTATCAATCCAGTAGGAGACAACGCGCAAGCCACCGAATACCTGCACAAACAAACACCAACTTGCACCAAACGCGATAAAGGGGTTGTCAATCCCTTCACGGTTATTTGCAACATGAGATGTGATAGAGATGGATAAACGGTAAAGTAATATTTTTGGTATTTTTGGTTTATGGAATGGAAAGTAAAAGATTGCAAAGAAAGTAAATCGGAAACTAGAATTGTGGATCGGAAACTTATATGATGGAAAATAGACCCGGGGGTTATAGGTTTCACTAGAGGCTTCTCTCAAGATAGAAATTATTACGGTGGGTGAACAAATTACTGCAGAGCAATTGATAGAAAAGCGCAAAGTTATGAAGATATCTAAGGCAATGATCATGAATATAGGCATCACGTCCGTGCCAAGTAGACTGAAACGATTCTGCATCTACTATTATTACTCCACACATCGACCGCTACCCAGCATGCATCTAGAGTATTAAGTTCATAAAGAATGGAGTAATGCCTTAAGCAAGATGACATGATATAGAGGAATTAAATCAAGCATTATGATGAAAACCCTATCTTTTTTATCCTTGATGGCAACAATACAATACATGTCGGTTCCCCTTCTGTCACTAGGGTCGAGCACCGCAAGATTGAACCCAAAGCTAAGCACTTCTCCAATTGCAAGAAAAACCAATCTAGTTGGCCAAACCAAATCGATAGTTAGAAGAGACTTGCAAAGATATCAAATCATGCATATAAGAATTCGGTGAAGATTCAAATAAAATTCATAGATAAGCTGGTCATAAATCCACAATTCATCGGATCTCAGCAAACACACCGCAAAAGAGTATTACATCAAATAGATCTCCAAGAACACAAAGGAGAACTTTGTATTGAGAATCAAAGAGAGAAAAGAAGCCATCTAGCTACTAGCTATAGACCCGTAGGTCTGTGGTAAACTACTCATGCTTCATCAGAGAGGCAATAGTGTTGATGTAGAGGCCCTCCCTGATCGAATCCCCCTCCGGCAGGATGCCGAAAAAGGCCCCAAGATGGGATCTCATGGGTATAGAAATTTGTGGCGGTGGAAAAGTGGTTTCGTGGCTCCATCGGAAGTTTTTGGGGTATATGAGAATATATAGGAGGAAGAGCTAAGTCAGGGGGTCACCGAGGGGCCCACAAGGTCGGGGGGCACGCCGTACCCCCTGGGCGCACCCTCCACCCTTGTGGCCACCTCGTGGCTCTTCTAACTTGCACTCCAAGTATCCTGGGTGTCTTCTGGTCCAAGAAAAATCACTGCGAAAGTTTATTCCGTTTGGAGTCCGTTTGGTATTCCTTTTCTGCGAAATTCTAAAACAAGTAAAAAAACAGGAACTAGCACTGGGCTCTAGATTAATAGGTTAGTCCCAAAAATCATATAACATAGAATATTAATGCATATAAAACATCCAAAACAGATAATATAATAGCATGCAACAATAAAAAATTATAGATACGTTGGAGACGTATCAGGGGCTAGCAATAATAATGTGCGCTTTGTGCGACAGGTGCCACATAAAAGTAGTGAATTGGGTATTTGAACATCAAAGCACCCTTTTCATACATATATTTGGTCCACATGCAAGTGAGTTCGTGTTCTGACCCTTCCCCATAATTTTCGCCAAATTTATAAATAGCTGACGAGCCGGACGCAGCAACCATCTGCGATCGGGTACGAAGCAGACACGGTTCCCTAGGACTACCCGTGTGCTGTGCCCCTGCCCCTTTCACCCACATGATCACATTAGATTGGTCTCCATGAGGCTTCCCTCCCCCTCACGAAAATATCTACTCCCTCGCAATCTCGAAAATATCTACCTGCCTAGATGTTTTTTCTGTTTGATAGCACACGATTAATATATGTAGACCATGTGCGTTGCCTGTTACTCCGCTCTGCTTCAATCAGTAGATCCAATTTTTAGTAGCCCCAACATTTTACTCCCGCGTGCATCGCTCGCAATCTCAAAAATATCTGCTCAGTTGGCGTGTTTTTCTGTTTGATAGCACACGATTATTATGTTTTAACCGAGTGTGATGTTCGTTACTCCTGCCCCGCTCTTCTTCAATCCCTTGATCCAAATTTTTGGTAGCCCCACCATTTTACTCCCGCCAAGTAAATTTTTTAGTACCCGTGGCATTTCCTCAAACACCGCCTTGGATCCCCTCCACACACACACACACCAAATCCTTCACTCACCCCAAATCCCCCGCTCACAAACATACACACCACCCCTCCCTCACTCGAAACATAGCTAGGTCGCCGCCGCCGCACCACCTCCATCGTCAACCTCTGTCGGCCTGCCCGTCACTACTGCAGGATGCTGCTAACGCGGCACTACGATCAGAGACCTTTCGACGAAACTATGTGCAATGCAATAATCGCAAACGGTGGTGTAAAATACCATCAAAAAAGGTGCAAACGTTTGCGATGGAGGATGCATCAAACACGGTTTAGATTTTCGTTGCGTGTGCGATATAGGGCATACGATTCAGTTCAATTAACTGTTTGTGATGAGGAGGAACAAAATAAACAGGCAGCCAGATGAAGGTGTGTGCGATATACATCACACGGTTCACTCGGATGAACTGTTTGTGATTAGGCAACACAAAAGAAACGGTTGGCCAGATCAAGGTGTGTGTGATATATGACATGCGGTTCAGTCGGATGAACTATTTGTGTTGAGACAAGAGAACTGAAACGGTTCAATATAACAAGATGTGTGTGATATGTAGCAAACAGGTCTGTAATCAGAAATGTATGCGAAGACCAATAATAAACAGACGGTTGCTGCTAATAAAGACATGTGTGTTGTGCGATGGGACAGTTACAAGGATTGACAAATGGAAATGTTACTAGATCAACAAATGGCAACATACCCAATGCAAATCTTACCAAATTTTTCGTATGTGGTTGCACATGGGTCATCCAAAACAACCGTTTGCATTGAAGGGATGCACAAATCCTGCGCTACGAATTTTCCCTCGACTTAAGGAAGAAGACAATAGCTCTCACTTTGCATACGGGTGTTCTATCTAAAATATCAAGAGCTGCAGAAATCCTGCTCGGCACATTTTCTCTTGGCTTCCTGGGGAAGTTGTCGGTTTGCATACAGGTGTTCTAAATAAAACATTTGCGGTCAAGAGCTGCACAAATCCTGCTAGGCACATTTTCCCTTGGCTTCCTGGGGAAGTTGTCGGTTTTGCATACAGGTGTTCTAACTAAAACATTTGCGACGAGTGTTTTATATTTAAAAACTGCATTAAACTACGGCTTGGGCGCCATTAACGGAGAGGATGAGATCAAGGTGTGCGGCCATGGAAGTTAAAGGGCTCGCTTCCCGGTGAGCCTGCGTGGTGTACAACTCGCACGCTTCCCAGTGAGCCTCCGCATTGCAGTACAGCTCGCACGCATCATGTTTAGTCAAGCACTCAAGAACCTGTCTGCATGACACCTCCTAGCCATTAAAAGAGTGAGGCATGGTGTCATGTGAATGGTTAAAGAACGCACACAATTTAAATTATACAAAATGTTTGAGATGTTACAGTGGCAACTATTTGTTTCAAAATGCCTTTGGTGGGTGTTATTCGAGTGCTCCTTCTCTCAAAATGGACACGAAAAATATCACAGCATGTCGGGTGCCATTCCATTATAACATGCCAAGTTTTATGAATTTTGGACGAGTTTTGAATTTACTAGAACTTAAAAACAAAGTATCTCAACGTTTTGCCGGCAATCAACAGTGCCCTGGTGTTTCAAATTCATTCCCATTTCTTGCATGGGACCTAAGCATGCACCGAATGACACAGATTTGATTTTTCAACCAATATATATGCACTCGAGCATGTGCATGTAGTTCAAATTTGAATTATGCACATAAAATGCCTAGAAAACCCAATTATTGTATAAATATGTCCAAACGAACCCCTAAAAATTCCAAAATTAAACACAACACTCCTGTTGTTCTATGTTGACACTAGAAAATTTTGAAAAGCAATAAGAGGCAACGGATATCATTTCGTCCCCAAAGGTGGCACGTTCCCTACCGAAACCATCATGCTTATTGTGAGAAGCTCTGGTTTGTGAGAAACTTATACCCAAACCTGCCCCAAATGGGACAAATTTTTTACCATGGCATGTTGATGCTGCTCCATGATAGCATGCCAAGTTTCATGAATTTCAGATGAGTTTTGGATTTACTAGAATTTAGAAACCAAGTATCTCAATGTTTGCGGCCGTGTGACGGTGGCAGGGTGTTTGGAATTCATTTCCATTTCTTGCATGGGACCTAAGCATGCACCAAAGGACATAGATTTGATTTTCAACCAATTTATATGCACTGTAGCATGTGCATGTAGATCAAATTTTAATTATGCACATAAAATGCATAGAAAACAAAGTTACTGTATCAAAATTACCAAACGAGCCCTGAAAAATTCCAAAATTAAACACAACACTCCTGTTGTTCTACGTTGACACTAGAAAATTTTTGAAAGCAATAAGAGGCAACGGATATCGTTTCATCCCCAAAGATGGCACGTTCGCTACCGAAAGCATCACGCTTGTTGTGAGAAGCTCTGGTTTGTGAGAAGCTTATACCCAAACCTACCCCAAATGGGACAAAAAATTTACCACAGCATGTTGATGCCGGTCCATGATAGCATGCCAAGTTTCATGAATTTAAGACGAGTTTTGGATTTACTAGAATTTAAAAACAAAGTATCTCAATGTATGCGGCCGAGTGACGGTGGCAGGGTGTTTGAAATTCATTCCCATTTCTTGCATGAGACCTAAGCATGCAACCAAGGACATAGATTTGATTTTTCAACCAGTTTATATGCACTTGAGCATGTGCATGTAGTTCAAATTTGAATTATGCACCTGAAATGCCTACAAAACCAAGTTAATGTATAAAAATGTCCAAACAAACCCTGAAAAATTCCAAAATTAAACACAACACTCTTGTTGTTCTATGTTGACACTAGAATTTTTTTTAAAGCAATAAGAGGCAACAAATATAGTTTCGTCCCCAAAGGTGGCACGGTCCCTACCGAAACCATCACGCTTGTTGTGAGAAGCTCTTGTTTGTGAGAAGCTTATACCCAAACCTGCCCGAAATGGGACAATTTTTTTACAAAGGCATGTTGATGCCACTCCATGATAGCATGCCAAGTTCCATGAATTTCAGACGAGTTTTGGATTTACTAGAATTTTAAAACAAAGTATCTCAATATTTGCTGCCGAGTGACGGTGGCAGGGTGTTTCAAATTCATTCCCATTTCTTTCATGGGACCAAAGGACACAAATTTGATTTTCAACCAATTTATATGCACTAGAGCATGTGCATGTTGTTCAAATTTGAATTATGCACATAAAATGCCTGGAAAACCCAGTTAATGTATAAAAATGTCCAAACAAACCCTGAAAAATTCCAAAATTAAACACAACATTCATGTTGTTCTATGTTGACACTAGTAATTTTTTGAAAACAATAAGAGGCAACGGATATCGTCTCGTCCCCAAAGGTGGCACGTTACCTACCGAAACCATCACGCTTCTTGTGAGAAGCTTTGGTTTGGGAGAAGCTAATACCCAAACCTGCCCCAAATGGGACAAAATTTTTACCATGGCATGTTGATGCCGCTCTATGATAGCATGCCAAGTTTCATGAATTTCAGGCGAGTTTTGGATTTATTAGAATTTAAAAACTAGGTATCTCAATGTTTGCGGCCGAGTGGCGGTGGCAGGGTGTTTGACATTCATTCCAACTTCTTGCATGGGACCTAAACATGCAACCAAGGACACATATTTGAATTTTCAACCCGTTTATATGCACTGGAGCATGTGCATGTAGTTCAAATTTGAATTATGCACCTAAAATGCCTACAAAACCAAGTTAATATATAAAAACGTCCAAACGAACCCTGAATAATTCCAATTTTTTTGACGACACACTTATAGTTGCATGTTCACTGCAGATAAAAGTTCTAGCAAGTCAAACACCATCCTTTGCAGATGTGACTCCATTACATAATTCATTAAGACGAAAAATCAAGTAGATCGCACACAGTTTATTATCACCAACCATGTGAGATGCAGCACAAAGTATCTTGGAGCACCATCGGTGTATAGTACGCCTATGGTCTACGCGAGAAGGTGCGTTGGCTATAGTCCACAGCCGGCGTGTCAAGCAGACTAGATCACTCCCCAAATATCATTTCACAGTTCAATCGTCGCCGGTGAATGATGGGGACGTGGACACGCGTCATGAGGGCAACTTTGGCGGCCCACTTCAGCGAGAGCACGGCCGCAGCCGCCAGGCGCGTGCTAACAAGCTTCGTCAGGGTGACCGCAATCTGCATCCGGGCGGCCAAGGCAGCCCAAACGGCCGATGTTGCTTCTCAGGCGGCAGCAACATCTGCCTCAGGTATAGCAACTGGCGAGAGCGGCACAACAGTTGTCCATTCTGTAGCGGTAGCCTTAGCCCTGATGGAGGCAGCCCACGACCATGTCGAAGTCGTCCATGCCAAGATCATGGCGGTCACTGGACAAATTGAAGGAAGCTTCTCCGACAACGGTCGGCAACCCACGGCCGAAGGGTTGGCAATCGCCGAGAGAGTTCGAGCAGTCGTCCATTCCTGTGCGGCATACCTTGCCACGACGGAGCTTGCCAAAGCCCAGATCGCGGCCGCCCACGCCCAGCTCGAGGTGGCCTATTCCAAAGATATGGCGGACGGGGATGGCGAGATGCTTGCCGAGTATGGTGCAATTCATGCCATGGAGCCCCTTGTTGGTGTCAAACCCGGCGGATCTCGGGTAGGGGGTCCCGAACTGTGTGTCTAAGGCGGATGGTAACAGGAGGCGGGGGACACAATGTTTACCCAGGTTCGGGCCCTCTCGATGGAGGTAATACCCTACTTCCTGCTTGATTGATCTTGATGATATGAGTATTACAAGAGTTGATCTAGCATGAGATCGTAGAGGCTAAACCCTAGAAGCTAGCCTATGGTATGATTGTCGTTGTCCTACGGACTAAACCCTCCGGTTTATATAGACACCGGAGGGGGCTAGGGTTACACAGAGTCGGTTACAAGGGAGGAGATCTACATATCTGTATTGCCAAGCTTGCTTTCCACGCCAAGGAGAGTCCCATCCGGACACGGGTCGAAGTCTTCAATCTTGTATCTTCATAGTCCAACAGTCCGGCCAAAGGATATAGTCCGGCTGTTCGAGGACCCACTAATCCAGGACTCCCTCAGTAGCCCCTGAACCAGGCTTCAATGACGATGAGTCCGGCATGCTGATTTGTCTTCGGCATTGCAAGGCTGGTTCTCCCCCCGAATACTCCATAGAAGATCTTGAACACAAGGATAGTGTCCGGCTCTACAAAACAAGTTCCACATACCATCGTAGAGAGAATAATATTTCCACAAATCTAATCCACTGACACGCTCGGCAGCATGACATCATACCACGGCCCGGTCACTATTCGAACTGTTTTTCTCAACCAGCTAATGCACGTATTGCGAGGCGGTTTTCTTGGTACGTCTTGTCGAAGCAGA
The DNA here is from genome assembly GCA_021605145.1 of Aegilops bicornis. NCBI lineage: Eukaryota > Viridiplantae > Streptophyta > Magnoliopsida > Poales > Poaceae > Aegilops > Aegilops bicornis. Next base: position 287,534,856 of record CM038671.1, read on the forward strand.
GATCGTGTCCCCTTATCGCGCGATTCTCATCAATACGGATGTGGGTAACCCAACCACGCCATCAATTCGGTGCTTGGGGAATATGCAAGTTTTACTAGGCAGGTGGGGAGGCGTATAGTTTCCTTCGCCCCTATAAAGGGACAAGGATTCCTCTTTTTACCCACGCCTTCTTCCTCCTTGCTCATCCATTCTTGCGCACTCGAGCTCCAGCACCCAAGTTCGCGTTCTTCCCCTCAAACCACTCCAAGCATGTCCGGAGCGGGAGGAAAGTGGATGGTCTCCCCCGTCACGGAGGAGAACATCACAAAGCTACGGGGAGCCGGATATCTGGCCGCGGACATCGCACACCGGCTGCCAGATGCGGGGCAGATCATCCCTATGCCCGAACCCCATGAGAGGGTGGTTTTCCTGACCCACTTTGTCCATGGATCGATTTCCCCTCCACCCGTTTGTCCGCGGGCTCATGTTCTACTACGGGCTGGATTTTCACGATCTGGCCCCCAATTTCATCCTCAACATCTTGGCGTTTATCATCATGTGTGAGGCCTTCCTCCGCATCAGGCCCCACTTCGGCCTGTGGCTGAAGCCCTTCAATGTTAAGCCGAAGGTGGTGGTCGGCCACCAAGCGGAGTGCCGAGGCGCCATGGTGGAAAAAATGCCTAATGTCACCTGGCTCGAAGGCTCCTATGTGGAGACCATAAAGGGGTGGCGGTCGGGGTGGTTCTACATCACCGAGCCGCGCGACACCAACTGGGTGGTGGCCCCCAAATTCCGATCCAGAATCCCCACGCGGCTCACCTCCTTGGAGGAGAAGGGCCTGTCCTGGGGTTCATCGGTGGAGCTGACCGGACTCCAGAAATGCATCAGAAACATGATGAGCAAGAAAATCAAGCTTGTCAACGTGGTCCAGGTCATGCTCTTCCACCGGATCCTCCCGTGTCAGCAGCGGGCATTCAATTTGTGGGAGTTCGACTGACCGAGCACCGGGCAGCTGAGAGCTCTTCGACATGGTGCACAAGGACGTCTGGAAGGTGTTGTTCAAGGGCGCCGAGGTACCTCCTCCCCTTACCGAGGACCGCGGACTCAGCGCAAAGCGCCATGCCATTCCGGTAAGTTTTTTATATCTCATAGGATGTTTATTTTCCCTAGTTTAATCATGTGCGGTATCTAAGCCTCCATGACATTAACAGGACTGGGTAGAGACAGCGGAGCAGATCGATTGCCCAGCCCCCCTGCCTGAGGATCCAACAAATGCTCTCCTAACGGAGATGCTGGTCCCAGCGCCTTACGAGGTGCCGGTGAAGAAGGCCAAGAAGAAGGCCACAGGGACCCGAAAGGGTCTCCGGCGCAAGGTTATATCGGACTCATCGTCCGGAAACACCGAGGCGCGCTCCTCCCATGAAAACGAGGAGGAGGAAGAGGAAAGTCCCCCCCCCCCCAGCCGGGTGAGACAAGAAAAGGAAGGCCGCCCCAACCGGGGAGGCTGAAGGGTCCAAGAAGGGAAGGACACTCCTTCTGGACTGCTCCACGACGGCCGCCTACAGCGACGACGAGTGGTTGCCCAGGGACAAGCCCCTGGCGAAGTCGTAAGTATCCGGATACCATAGTAATTCATGGTATGTTTTTATTGCACTGCTTCTCATCACACCGAACATGATTATGCAGTCCGTCCCAATCCTGTATCGACGTATCTTCGTCGGATGGTTCTTTGGACCCGTTGGATATGAATAGCGATTCACTTCCGACCGCCTCCACCCCTCGCCCTACGGACAACGTCGAGGTGTTGTCTCAAAGGGCACCGAACCGAGGGGAGGTAGTCCTGGAGCCGCCTCGAGGCGATATTCCGGACCCTAGGCGCAAAGGGAGCAAGACTCCCATGGGCTCCGAGTTCGGCCTCCAGCCGAACACTGCACCGGAACCTCCAGTGGTTCCGGACTCTGTCAGGCGACCCCCCGTTAAGAAGGGCAAGCCGCCCGTGCCGGTGGCCTCTGTCCATCCAGAGGCACCGGACAACTTGTTGAAGCGCGCTTAGCCGCTTCCATCAACGAAGAGCACCGCACTATCATGAGTGCGGTGATCGAGAAGGTTCAGTCCGCCAAAAGCGGACTAACTGAAGCTTGTGCCAGCCTCCTAACAGGCTTTCAGGTAAGTAATCCAATTATAGGAAAATATTACCGCATAGAAAGTAGCCCCTGATGCTCTGTTTGGCGTTCGCGAAGAAAGGCCGAATAGAGGATCAAATAATGACTCAGGAGTCTAATCAGAATATGTCTATGTGCATATGCAGGCTTCATCATTGCCACGCCAAGACGCATCGCTGGAGGTCGCTGCAGATCAAGCAGGACCTTGAGCGGTCCAAGGAAGAGCTCGGCCTACCACGAGGCAGCTCAAAGAGAACAAAGGTAAGCAATACCCTGTCTATGTATTAAAAAGAAATTTGGTTGTAAAATAATAGGATCATCATGAATTTGTTAGGCGCCACGACCGAAGTGGCGACCCTGAAGAAGGCGCTGTCCGAGGCCGAAGACAAAGCGGCTCAGGAGCGTATCGAGCGAGAAAAGCAAGAAGCCCGGGTAGCCGAGGTGCAGCAAGAGCTCCAGGCTCTCGCCAAAAAACACGAGTCCTTGGAGCTTGACTCTAAGACGCGAGAGTCCGAGCTTGCGAAGGCCCTTGAAAGCGCACAAAACGCCAAGGCTGAAGCCCACAAGGCCCTCCAAGAGATCGAGGCGGTGAAGAAGATAGCAGTAAGTAAGGAATTCATTATGCAAAGCAAGCATGTGAAGGGAACTTCCCTTTTACTTACCCGAGTTCGGAGCTCTCCAGGAGCGTTCGCAGATCTTCCCCGCAGTGTGTTGGATGCCGCGGAGTTTTACAGGGCTGAGGAGGGGAGCTCGACGTAGAAGTTGTTCTGGGCTCAGTATACTGGGACCGAACACCCAATGCCTTTGAGAGACCAGCTGAAACAACTGGTCGAGCTCCACAAGGCGGCCGAACAGGCCATGAAGGGTCTTGTAGTCTGGATGTGGCCCGGCGATCCCCTGCCTGACACCTACTTCGGTCTGGTGAGGCGGCTTGTGAATGCCTGCCCATGGCTTGAAGTCATAAAGCGGTCCGTCTGCATTGAGGGTGCACACGGGGTTTTTACCCGGGCGAAGGTGCACTGTGCGAAGCTGGACGCCGTAAAGCTGGTGAAGGAGGGGCCGCCGGAAGGCAAGGAGCATTGCCACCCCGAAATGTATTGTGACAGTGTCCTGAAGGGTTCCCGCCTTGTGGCGGAGGAATGTGCTAAAGATGTAATATTTGAATGAACATACTCATGTGATCTTGTAATGTGAAACGAGTTCATTTGCGCTATGCAATGCTTTTGAATTTAATATATTACCTTTTGTGCGGCCGTTTATAAAATCTGAGAGTTGGCCAGTCGTCGGCTTCTGCCCCCATGTAACTAGTACTGAGGTGTTCGGGATAAACCTGAGCACTCTTTATCCCAATTTTGGGTCCTTCGAGGAGGTGTTCGGACAACGAACTGTGCAATCGGACTATAAGTCTTTATCACTCTCACTTAGCCATAGATGTCTATAATTTTAAATTTTTGGCAAAGCCCCTAGTATTCGGAAGGCCGAATTTGGGGCACTATATACGCCTAAGTCGGGCAAGGCCGACTCCTCGCCCGAAGTGGAAAAAGTCTTTAAGGACTTGAGACCTCTCAAACAGCGACCAGCTCTCGCCTTATCATGACAGTCAGTTTTTGGCTTTCTCTACTGAGGTGCTCGTCCGGAAGAACCGGGACACAATTGCAGTATTTCTGCCGCTGCTACCTTAGCCGATATTGCGGAACGTAAGGTACCAAAACATGGGAGCCGGGCAAACCCAACTATTGATCCAAGACATGATTCGGAGCTGATGCATATAATGCTATAAGTTCGGGGTGCCGCACTGTCGAAAGTGTTCAGACTTCTCACGCCGTATTATGGGGTATACTGAGGCCCCTGACATACTGGTCATACCAGAATGTACGGGTGCAAGTTTTCGTAAATAAACAGACAACAAAAAAGAAGGGTACTGCAATAATAGACTAATGCTATGCATTGTTATTTAAATAATACATCAAAGCGTACTGATACAAGTAGTGCAATAAGCAAAACATAGGACAATTTGACATTTTCTATCCAAGGGCAAGCTGCGTATGGGTATTAAAAACGGGTTCGATTGTTATTAGAGACCACCTGGGGATTCCCTCGTACGTCTTAGCTTCTTGCTTCCTTGGTTGTTTCTTCCCGTAATGGGTCCAGCTGCCGGAAAGGGCTTCTAGAGAGTAAGGTCCTGAAAGAGAGGAAATGATAAAGGTATACAGCCCCTGGGGCGGTTGAGCCGCATTGTGGGACGTGCCTTGGTCGTGCCCCCTCCTATGCCCATGGTATTTTCAGTGCATAATTATGTACGCGCGACACAGATTTCGTCGCTTGACTTGGACTAGGACGGGGGCCGAATTGCTAGGCAAGCTCTGAACGTGCCAGGCGATCCTGTTGCAGGTTACTCCAGACTCGCTTGAAGCTGTCCAGGGGCTTTATCGCCGAATTGGCGGTTTGCCTTAAAAGGCTGCTTTGTGCCTCAGCTTCGAGGGCCGCAGTGTGCTCCTCCGTGCGGAGCGACCGTTCTGTGTTTCCACTGACTGTTATAACCCCACAAGGTCCTGGCATTTTGAGCTTGAGGTATGCATAATGTGGTACCGCATTGAATCTGGGAAATGCGGTTCGCCCGAGCAGTGCGTGATAGCCACTGCAGAACGGGACGTTATCGAAGATTAACTCCTCGCTTCGGAAGTTATCCGGAGATCCGAAGACCACTTCCAGTGTGATTGAGCCCGTGCAATGGGCCTCTACACCTGGGATAACACCTTTAAAGGTGGTTTTAGTGGGTTTGATCCTCGAGGGGTCTATACCCATTTTGTGCACTGTATCCTGATAGAGCAGGTTCAGGCTGCTGCTGCCATCCATGAGGACTCGAGTGAGGTGAAATCCGTCGATGATGGGGTCAAGGACCAATGCGGAAGATCCTCCATGTCGGATACTAGTGGGGTGGTCCCTGCGATCAAAGGTGATCGGACAAGAGGACCATGGGTTGAACTTTGGGGCGACTGGCTCCATTGCATAGACGTCCCTTAGTGCATGATTCCATTCCCTCTTGGGAATGTGGGTTGCGTATATCATGTTCACCGTTTTCACTTGTGGGGGGAACCTCTTACATCCTCCCGTGTTCGGGCCGGGCTCCTCCTCGTCGTCGCTATGCAGCCCCTTGTCTTTGTTTTCAGCGTTCAGTTTGCCGGCCTGCTTGAACACCCAGCATTCTCTGTTGGTGTGATTGGCTGGCTTGTCGGGGGTGCCGTGAATTTGACACGAGCGATCGAGTATGCAGTCCAAACTGGACGGGCCCGGAATACTTCTTTTGAATGGATTTTTCCGCTGACCGGATTTAGAGCCGCTGAATCCGGCATTGACTACCGTATCTTCGGTGTTATCGTCGTTGTTGTGGCGCTTATGTCTGTTATGACATGGTCTGCCATTATTATCTTTGGTATCTGAAGTGCCCGGATTCCTTGATGTGTTGTTGCTGCGAGCCAGCCAGCTATCCTCGCCCGTGCAAAAGCAGGCCATGAGTGTCGTGAGGTCTGCCATAGACTTCGGATTCTCCTAGCCGAGGTGCCGGGCGAGCCAATCGTCACAAATGTTATGCTTAAATGCCGCTAAGGCCTCTGCATCCGGACAGTCAACAATTTGGTTTTTCTTAGTTAGGAACCGTGTCCAGAATTTCTGGCGATTCCACAGCTGCCGAGTTATATGGCTCAAGTCATCAGCATCCGGTGGTCGCACATAAGTGCCCTGGAAGTTGTCAAGGAATGCATCTTCCAAATCCTCCCAACTGCCAACGGAGTCTGCTGACAAGCTATTCAGCCAATGTCGAGCTGGTCCTTTGAGTTTTAGTGGGAGGTACTTGATGGCATGTAGATCAGCACCGCGAGCCATGTGGATGTGGAGGAGGAAATCCTCGATCCATACCGTGGGATCTGTTGTACCATCATATGATTCAATATTTACGGGTTTAAAACCCTCTGGGAATTCGTGATCCATTACTTCATCTGTGAAGCATAGGGGGTGTGCGGCGCCTTGGTGCCGGGCTATATCACGACGCAATTCATATGAGTCTTGTCTGCTGTATTCGGCCCGACCGGATTTACTTTTAGTGTATCCGGCGTGACGGCCATCATCCCGCGTTGGTGCGCGCCCCCGTGATCCGTAGATCGATCTTGCATGTTTTTCCTTGTTTTCCAATACGTCTCGCAGGTCCTGCGTGTTGCCCCGGGCCTTGCTATTTTTGTTTGAGTGGCGGCGGGGTGCAGGCTGAACTTCAGGCTGAAATGCCTCTCTGTCTCCGCCACCAGGTGGCCGATTAGCCGCATCGTACGCTGGTGATGTAGGTTTCAATGCTTCCTCCTCGAGTCGGGGTAGCAACCTGCACTTTGGGTAACTCTTGGAGGGGCGTTCGAGTTCGTATTCCTCGGTCGCAAGGACTTCGGTCCATCTGTCTGCTAGCAAATCTTGATCAGCTCGAAGCTGTTGTTACTTTTTCTTCAGGCTATTTGCTGTGGCTATAAGCTGGCGCTTGAAGCGCTCCTACTCAACGGGATCCTCAGGCACGATAAATTCTTTGTCGCCGAGGCTCAGCTCGTCTTCGGAGAGAGGCATGTAATTGTCATCCTCGGTTTCTCCATCTGCTGCCTATTCTGGAGGGCTAGCTTGTTCATCCTCCCGCTCTAAATCTGGCTGGAGGGGATTGTCTTCGTCTTCGGCACTGTCCGGAGTGTTATTGTCTCTTGTGCCAGTATCACTACTTTTGCTATGGTGGGACTTAGAGCGGCGCCGCTGATGTTGATGCTTGGGTTGCTTATTGGAGAGGTCATCCTCCGCTGTCTTATCACCATCGCCTTCTTTGGGGGTATCCACCATGTATATATCATATGATGAGGTGGCGGTCCAGCGCCCTGTGGGAGGTGGTTCCTGTTCGGCTCCTGCATCATCGTCCATACCGTCGATGTCTTCGGAGTCGAAATCAAGCATATCGGTTAAATCGTCGATAGTGGCTACTAAGTGGGTGGTGGGTGGGGAGCGAATTTCTTCGTCGTCCGTATCCCATTCTAGCCGGACATAGTTTGGCCAGGATTCTCTTGACAAGGAGAGGGACCTTAATGAATTTAGCACATCGCCGAAAGGCGAGTGCTAAAAGATATCCGCGGAGGTAAACTCCGTGATCGACGCCCAATCAGTTTTGACGGGCACGAACACAAGCGGCTCGGAGTCCGTGGTCGGGGACGAATACAATGATTCGGCAACACGGGTCTTGTGGGAGGTGAAGTCAGTATTTGGCTCTATCGCCGCTGAGAGTGCGACTTTCGTGGCGGGTGAGGGAGTCTTGGATAAGGGGGTATCCGAACAGCCGGACTGTATTCATCGTCTGGACTATAGAAGCGTCAAGATACAAGACTCAAGACTTCGGCTCATGTCCGGATGGGACTCTCCTTTGCGTGGAAGACAAGCTTGACGAACCGGATATTATGTTTCCTTCCTTGTAACCGACTCCATGTAAACCCTAGCTCTTCGTTGTCTATATAAACCGGAGAGCATGGTCCTTAGAAGGCCGATCACAATTACAATCATACCATCATAGGCTAGCTCTTAGGGTTTAGCCTCTACGATCTCGTGGTAGATCTACTCTTGTATTCCACATATCTTCAATATTAATCAAGCAGGAAGTAGGGTTTTACCTCCATCGAGAAGGCCCAAACCTAGGTAAACATTGTGTCCCTTGCTTCCTGTTACCATCAGCCTAAGACGCACAGATCAGGACCCCCTACCCGAGATCCGCCGGTTTTGACACCGACATTGGTGATTTCATTGAGAGTTCGTCTGTGTCGCCGCTACAAAGGCTCAATGGCTCGTCTCGTTGTCAAGGACGACATCACCCGTAGGGGAGCGCTGGCTGTAGGCCAGACTCTCCGACTTGGCGGCTTCGTTATGACCGCCCCGTCGGCTGTCGCGCCGATGATGGCCTATCGGGTTATCACGCACAACCTTCGCATTGATTCGGAGCTTGCCGAACAGATGGATCCAATGGAGCTCTCCTCTCTTAACGAGCTCTTGGATCGCATCGCCGCTTTGGGAGTCGCTACGAACTACGACCGGGTTGGGCTTAAACCCGACCAGAGGGACATTAGATCCCCGCCGGCCACCCATGAGATAGCGGTAGTGGAGGAACCACACGTGGGTTGCTCCTCAACTTTGAGGACGAATTACGTCCGGATCACCGAGCTCAGTGAGCCGAACACCCGCCCAAAGGAATACGTGACCCAGGTCCCGGACTTAGAATCGGGCGCTGGGCCAAAGGGACTAGGTAGTACTCCAGGTCCCGAACTGTCAGGCACGGCACTTCCCGTGCCCCCAGGCGTCAGATCGGATCAAAATCTGGATTCATCCAATGACGCCCGCTCGGACTTAATCCGTCTCTCCCGTGTCCGGCAGGAACCCCAGGAGACGGTACATCGTTACTGGGCCAGATTCCTCCTTGCTCTTGATAAGGTCAAGGACGGCCACAAGGAGGGCGTAGTCTCTCTTTTCTGAAGGAACTGCACGGACAAAGGACTCCTTAATGCCATAAGTCGCCGTGACATGGTGCACTTTACAGACTTAGCAACCATAGTACAAAAGTACTGTGCGATGGAAAGTCCCTGGAAAACCCAAGCAGAATTTTGGGATAGTACGGCCCTCACCGGAACCTCTGTCCGAACTAAATGGCCGAACTCCCGTAAGTTGACCAACTCAATTCCCAAGAAACTAAAACCCGCCCTAGGGCATGGAACCGTATTGGAGGGATGGCTCAACGGGCCGTGTAAGCTTCACAGCACACCGGATGCAACGCCGACCCATAGCCTTAGAGCATGTTGGGTACTTCGGCAGGTAGCTAAGAGTGGCGAGGATCTCCTCAAGAGCCATAAAACAGAACCACATCCCGCCAAGGAACACAATGTCTGATCTTGGCGGTCTTGAGACCTTCGCCTCAAACAATAAGGCGCGAAGCGCGATCGAAGCTCCACTGAAATTTGCCATGTGGCAAAGGTAAATCCGTGGAACGACACTGCTATAACCTTCAATGCCAGTGACGAACCCCAATTCCAGTCCGTCCGGGCGCCGGCCGCTCTGGTCCTCAGCCCAATAGTGGATGGCTTTCGGCTCACTAAAGTACTCATGGACGGCGGAAGCGGATTAAACCTAATCTATGAAGAAACACTCAAGAAGATGGAGATTGAAAAAAGCCGCATTGAACAAAGTGGCACGACCTTCAGGGGAATAATCCCTAGTTGGGAGGCGCGGTGTGCAGGAAAAATCACACTCGATGTGGTATTCGGTACTCCAGAGAATTACAGGTCCAAAGAAATCACCTTCCAAGTGGCTCCTTTCAACAGCGGATACTACGCCCTTCTAGGGCGGGACGCATTTGCGAGCTTTCAGGCCATACCCCTTTACGGGTACATGAAGCTTAAAATGCCCGGACCCAATGGAATCATCACTCTAGCTAGTGATCTGGACGTCGCACTCTGCGCCGAAAATAAAACCGCAGCGCTGGCCTTGGAAGCATTGTCCGAAGCCCTAGCAGCATAAGAATTAACCATGCTACGCGTCACCATGGACAGGGACGACGTGATACTCGACAAGCGACCCAAGTCCACCTCATTCAAAGCCGCAGATGAGATAGTCAAATTCCAAGTCCACCCAACGGACCCCATGAAGAGAGCTTCCATTGGGACACAGTTGAACCCCACTATGGACGCCGCACTGCGCGACTTCTTGTGCGAGAATTGGGATATCTTTGCCTGGCACCCATCCGACATGCCGGGCATCCCACGTGGATTGGCCGAACACAGCCTCAACATATTGAAGGGATACAAACCTGTCAAACAGACCCTAAGGCGATTTTCGCAGCCCAAGCGGCAAGCCATGGGGGAGGAGCTAGCTGTTTACTTGAGGCCGGATTCATCGTAGATATCAAACATCCGGATTGGTGGCGAACCCGGTAATGGTACCAAAGAAGGACAAATCCACGGCGCTGTCGTCGACTTCAAAGACCTTAACAAGGCTTGCCCCAAGGATCCCTTTCCCCTCCCTCGCATCGATCAAATCATCGATGCCACAGCCGGACACGACTCGCTGTGTTTCCTCGATGCATACTCTGGATACCATCAAATAAAGATGGCAGAGTCCGACCAAGCTGCAACAGCTTCCATAATGCCATATGGCCCTTTCTGTTTCAACACTATGCCTTTTGGGCTTAAGAATGCTGGAGCAACCTATCAACGCATGATTCAAACATGCCTGGAAAAGCAAATCGGCAAAACAGTGGAGGCATACGTGGACGACATGGTCGTAAAAACAAGACACGTCGAAACCCTAATTGATGACTTGAGGCTTACGTTCGACAACTTACGAACATACGACATCAAGCTGAATCTGGAGAAATGCGTTTTCGGTGTCCCCTCTGGAAAACTGCCGGGCTTCATCGTTTCCAATAGAGGAATTGAAGCTAATCCGGCAAAAATCTGAGCTTTGTCACAGTTGGCTATACCAACAGACCTCAAACACATCCGAAACTAATTTGGATGTGTGGCTGCTTTAAGCCGCTTTATCTCCAGATTAGGAGAAAAGGCATTGCCTCTTTATCGCCTCCTTCGGCGCACCGAACACTTCGTGTGGATGGATGCAGCCGCGGCCGAACTAGATGAAATAAAGACCTTATTGGCTAGTAATCCAGTCCTAACAGCACCAACTATCGGCGAACCCATGCTGCTGTACATAGCTGCAACACATCAAGTTGTAAGCGCAGTACTCATCATCGAACGAGAGGTCAACGGATACAAATTCCCGCTACAGAGGCCGGTTTACTACGTATCCACGGTCCTTACCCCATGCAAAGCCCGATACCCACACTATCAAAAAATAGCATACGCGGTCTTCATTTCATCCTGGAAGCTACGACACTACTTTCAAGAGTGTTTGATCACGGTGGCCTCCGAAGTACCGCTAAACAACATAATAAATAACTGCGATGCCACGGGCCGGATTGCCAAATGGGCCATCGAGCTCCTTCCGTTTGACATAACATACAAGCCTCAGCGGGCTATCAAGTCGCAAGTATTAGCTGACTTCGTCGCTGAATGGACGGAAGCCAAACTCCCTAAAGAGTACGGCGCGTACTCTAACTAGATCATGCACTTTGACGGCTCTAAAATGCTGGCCGGATTGGGAGCGGGCGCCGTCCTAACCTCTCCCACCGGAGACACGGTCCAATACATCCTCCAAATATTATACACAGACTCCAACAATGTAGCCGAATACGAGGCTCTGTTGCACGGTCTTCGGATGGCAGTCTCTATGGGCATTCAACGCCTAGAAGTGCGCGGAGACTCGAACATCGCATTATCACAAATAAATGGAGACTTTGATGCCAAGGATCCGAAAATGGCGGCCTATCGCAATGCCGTCCTTAAAATGTCAGCTTGGTTCGAGGGGCTCGAATTCCAACATGTGGCTCAAGAAAACAATCAAGCGGCAGACGTCCTTGCCCGCATCGGGCGCTTAAACGCCAATTCCCGCCCCACCAAACATATTCTCGAAAGGCTGTTCCAGCCATCCGTGGTATGGGAAGGTGTAGCGACCCGACCTCGGGTCAAGCCTACGTATGTATCTGCCACCTGGATCAGTATCTTTGGCACACACAGTACATCAATGTATATATCAAAGTGCAATCACATGTATAAATAACGTAAAATGATATATACCTCATAATACTCAGCGGAAACAATCAAACGGGTGTGGAGTCCCATCAACGCCATCGGCAGGTTGAGTGTAGACCGTAACACTGTATCGTAACTCTTACTCGTCGAGGAAAATATCTGCAACATGATACGTTGCAGCCGTGTAGGTCAGTACATTGAATGTACCGGCAAGATCACAATATGAGAAAACAGATGATAAAACTATACTATATGCAATATGGCTTTATGGCTCAGATCTGAGTTTTGTTTGCGTAAAAGCTGGTTTTATTTTCCCTACATCAAAGGAATAAATGAAGTCCGTACTATGGAGTTTTCTATCATGACATGGTTCCGCCAACCGATGTCTCATAGCCCAAAATCATCATAAGTTGCCCACAATTAAGTTATCAGTCCGGTGTTGAGAGTTCCGAGATAGATCCAAGTCCAGATGCTCAAATTGTCCGTAACCGGGGACACGGCTAATCGATTAGGTTATAACCCTCTGCAGAGGTTTGTACACTTTACCCGCAAGATTCGATCCCTCTCTTTACGTTCTCGCACTTCGTGGTGTTTGAGAACAAGATGACCGAAACATGGTCTTCCAAAGAGTTCCTCTGACCACTGTCCGGTACCCATCCAATCCTACCGTCCTTCTACATCTGCTAGTACCGTCCCAGCCAGAGTCACCACTAAGGTCAACCAAGCCAGAGCCCATAATGACTTGCGGTTGCACAGTAAGCTTCCGGTCATGAAGTATTCTTTCGTCTCTTTGAGTCTGGGTGAAGCTTTCCGCAAGATGTCATGGCGCTTCTCCATGCATCCCGCCAACCACTTGGTTTCTCCAGGTGCCGTCAACAAATCCTTCACCCAAAGAGTGTGTATTGAAAATCCTGTCTCGAGTCTTGAAGTCTTGAGGTCTTGAAGATGCAGTCCTTGCAGATTCCATCATGGAGTTGTCGTCATTGACGTAGAGTTCTCCTTCTTCACACCACTCTCGAGCACTCATACCAAACCCCGTCTACTATAGCGTAGCATTAAAACAAATAACGTCCCGGGCTTGGTAACAGGGTGATGGGTTCCTACCTCATGCATACTACTCATCTACAAGAATTTCAATAACACTACTGAGGGGTGGTTGCAATGGTGCCACTAAATGCAATAAAACATAGGTAAGAAAACAATCGTCAAAGTGAACTTGCCTGGTTGACGATCTTCGAAAACTAGGGTTTCGTAGTAGCAATCTTCGCACTCCGGAAATTCTACCGAGGCAAACAATAACTATAATAAGCACATAGCAATAGGATCACATAACACAACATAACGAAAGTAACATAACACAACAAACAACCAAAACTCAAATCCAAAAGAAAAACTCAAAGAAAACCAATTCAAAGTTTTTCCTATTCCAAACAATAACTAAAATAGTTTTTATATAACAAAAATTCCTTAATATAACCTAATCATGGTTTTAGGTTAACTAAACAGAAAAGGATTCACTAAGCAACTAGGAGCAAAAAGAATTAATTTAAAAGCTATTATAAAACTCATTTTAGGCCTAATCCAATTTCTATTAAGAAAATAATTTAAAACTTTTATTAATTATAAATAAAAGTTCATCTACTAGAATGACAGAAACTAACCTAGAATAACTAATCACAAGTTAAGAATAAATTAATTTACTAATTAATTAATTAGGAAAACAGGAACTAGTTAATTAATTAGGATTAATAGGATTCTGTCTAAAACTAATTATTTATTAATCCTAAAATACCCAAATTAATTTCTAGGGTTTGGCAATGTCAAAATAAAGTGGTGACAAAAGAATCATGCAAAAATAATTTTTCTAACTAAAGTTATAGCAGATTTGCTATTCTGGCTAAAACAATATTAAAGCATTTTTAATTATTTTTAACATAGCTATATATATATTTTTCAGAAACTACATAAAATTTTCAATCCAAAAAAAGAATCACTCAAAAATATTAAACAGAATAAAAGATATACTTTTTTGAAAACTGAAACTATTCGGCTAAAACAGAAAATCAAATAAAAAGAAAAAGGCCTAATGGGCCTATACTGCGTTACATGCGTTAGATAGGCTAAACGGGCTCTAGGGTTTACTAAACACGAACCGGCCCTAAAAAAAAATAAACCTAACTAATACTAAACCGAATGAACCGGGCCGGTTTTCTCATAAAAAACATACCCCTTCGGGGTCTAATCGTAGCCGTCGATTTGAGATCGGACGGGGGGAGGGGGCTCCGGTGACTTACCGGCGTCCGACGGCGGCGGCGGCGGCGGCGAGAGTGCGGCGAGGGCTTCGGGCATCGGGGAGGTCGGGGAAGCGGTCGGTCGGGTGCAGGGGAGCTCGGGGAAGTGTTTGGTGGGGGCGGGGGTGACCGGGGAGGGCTAGGGCGGCGACGGCGATGAGAATGGCGGCGGCGAGAGCTTCTGGCCCGGCATGAGCTCGAAAGCGGGAGGGAGAGGGGTCCCGGCGAGGGGGCGAGGGGGGAATGGGGTGCGGAGGTCGTTTTATAGGGCGGGGCATCGTCGGGTAAGGAAAGCGATCGGGCGAATCGGGATCCCGGATCCTTCGATCCGGCGATCTCGCGGCGGCAAGGCGTGGCGTGGGCGAGGTAGACGAAAAGGGGCGGGCCTCACTGCCGATGAGAGAGGGAGGGTGGGGAGCGAGCGGGTGGCCGATCTGGAGGGGTTGAGGCGAGGTGAGGTGAGAGGAGTGGGCGGCTCATTGGCCTGTGGGTGGGCGATTGGGCCTCGGTGGGCTGGGCAGAGGGCTGGCTGGGCAGAGGACTGGTGGCGCTGGGGGGTTTCTATTTTTGATTTTATTTTTTAATAAAACAAAAACAGAATTAAAACAATAACTATAAATATTTTATATAGGGTATATATATACCAAAATGATCAGGGGAATATTCCCTATCATTTGAACATTTTTCCAAAGGCAAAATCCAAACTTTATAAAAATTCATTTTTTTTTCAAATTCAAATAAAATTCAGATTTGAATCCAAAACTTTTGGCATTGTTTCCTCTGATATTTTTGGAGTGTCACGTTTACTCCTCTCATACTTTTGATCAAGTATTCATCGTGCATAGTTTTTGAAATGATTCCCACATGCCAAAGTTTGAAATTCAAATTCAAAACTCAAAATTTGAAAGAGGGTTCCAAAGCACCTTCAAATGATTTTCAACTTGATTCATTATAACTTCCAACTCCTATTTCATATAATTGAAGAAGTCATTTTATCTTCCCTCATGAAAATCATTGAGTTGCATAAAGCTTTGAATTTGAAGACTTCCCAAATGAAATTCAATTCTTTTTCCAAAACCCTATTCATTTCAAAATGGAAGAAGTCATGTCATCTTCACTCTAGGTTTTGGTGTTGCAATGAACTTGAGTTCAATTGGGATCCAAAAATGCAAAATGGAAAGTTCGGGAAAGTCATTTCATTCCCTCTCATTCAAGTTTCAAAAGTTTCGGTTTCCACTCAATTCCATTCAATCAATCAGTCAAACAATCAGACAACAACCATAGTTATTTATTTATTATAACATTCCAAAATTTAGAATTTTGGGATGTTACAAACCTACCACACTTAAAATGAATCTCGTCCTCGAGATTCGGAGAGGCTAGCATGAAATAGGTTAGGGTTTGGGGTCTTCTCAAAAATCCATCGATCGTCTCGGATGCTACCACCCTTAGAAGCATGGTTACGGTTCCATCAAAACTCATATACTCCATCCTTATTACTGACAGTGTTGGTCTTCTCAGATATTAAGGATAATTCCTTCTCTGGGCTCTTCCGGTAGTGGCATAACCTTTTCCTCAATTCTTTTGTCCTTTACCCTTGGTAAGGTTATTCCGAGACTGGGTCTTCATAGTCGACGGTCCGGCGCCAATTCTAAAACAAATATCGGTATCTCATGGTGGTCAACAATTTATGGTTTCCCCCTAGAAAACGGGTCTGGGTTGAACCTCACCGTATAACCTACGGTTGGCAACAACTGCCGTGTACAAGGGAAAAAATACCTATACCTTTCTAAGGTTTAAACAAGGTTTTGATCGTCGTCTCTCTACTATAGGTAAGTCACTCAGATTTTACCATCCCATATAGCAAAGCGAATAATAAGAGTAAGTCGGTATGGTGATCAATCCATCCCGCACTCCAAATCATTACCTTGTACATGGTTTAGCGAATCTCCCATTCTAACACTCGGTCATCCTCACAAGCATTGCAGAATTTCTCTTGTCGGCGAACCAAGTTCGGAAAAATCCATTGATTCTCAAGCAGCCAAACAAACATCTATCGTTCCTTAACAACTCTCGTGTTTTGCGTAAACTCCTATAGAATCGTCGGTTGATCAAATCGTAGTCTATTCCCAAAATTTCTTTCTCCAAAGGGTACTTGATCCTTATTAATTCTTGGGCCTGTGGGTTATGGCCCACTTCAACACTAGTGCAGCTTTAACTCATCCTTGGGGTAACTCTCTTGTTCCATATTACACATCTTTTAAATCCGGTGAGTACTCTGTTTCTTCATACCATCATATCAAAAGCAAAATTCCAACTTTTTTTTTCCTTCCAACTACAGTCCGTGGAATATATATTTTCTTATCCATTAGTCTAGTCTTCTTCACAGGGTACTACCACCCTAAAAATGAAATTCACAAATCCATCCATAGACCATATTTTTCTCATATCCTCGAAATTGGTCAAAATCCGTGTTCATAGAGTAACAACTCATACAATTAAACATATGAAAACATGTCACCTTAACTTTATTGATTCATGCATTCATTACAATCTCTCGAGCACCCATTACATAACTCAACTCATCGAACTCATAAAATGAAATTGCTTCTTACTACCAATATCAAAGTTCCAACTACTCAACTCCAGCTTTCATCTTGTCGGGACATTTGGTAGCATAATGTCCTGCTTCCTTGCAGCCGAAAACAAATAACTTTCGATAAGTCTTTGGGCTTCTTGGAGATGGTGTCTACTCTTTGGGCTCTTGGCTTCTTCTCCGGACATTTACTAGCGTAATGACCTAAATCCTGGCACCTGTAACAAGTGATATGACTCAGGTCCTTCTCTGCAGAAATTGGGTTGTTCTGAAGATGCCTTCGCCTTCTCTTCCTGGATTTCTTCGTAATGATCGAGCTTCTATTTCCGAGGGTCAAAATTCACTTCATTGTCGGAAGTCTCCTAGATACTCTTGGCTTTCCTTCATGCAATACTCTGAAAATGTCCTTCTTCTCCACATGAATAGCAGGCTTGTCTGAAAAATCTGTTTAGGCCTTCACCATCGTGGTCTTCAATAACTTCCTTCATCACAAGTTCTTCTAAATTTTTCCTGCGGGCTTCTTTCGCTGCTTCATAACTTCTTGTACCTTGGGGTAAATCGACATTGAGCAGGTAGTGTGTATTTCCTTCACACAGAAACAAGTAACCTGGCTAGTTGGGCATTCCTCGGTGGGTGTTTCTCCTCACAATGAGGGCATCCATCTTTGTGTTCCTCCCGGTGTGTCCTATTTCTCCGCAAATCTTGCAGTGCACAAGGTTTCTTCTTCGGGTTATCATAGTGCTTCCGGATGAGACGTGATCTCAACAGGGTCTTCTTGAATTCCTCCCAAGTTCTTGCTCCATTAAATCCTTGTATGGCTTGATGCATTTTCCACCAGGTTGCAGCACTTTCTGTAAAGCACTGAAGAGCGTATTGAACCTCATACTTTCTTGAAACCAAATTGTTCCCGAAGTGATTCTCCATGTTCTGCATCCATAGCTCTGCCTCCGGTGAGTCTTGATTCAGTAGAATATCACTCCAACTTCATTCATCATCTATGGGGTTCAAAAGTTTTGGGATGAGATATGAGAGAGGTGGGGAGGGATATACACACAATACAAACAATAGTTTTTGAAGAAACAAGTTTTACTTTGTGGCTGTCGGAAAACATCAAACAAATGACAGCTCACAAATCGTCGCATCTAACGTAGGTGTATAACAGGGTTTGGTCTCTAAAGGTCAAATATTTCTTTAGGAACTTCAAATCTTCGGAGTCTTCAACTGTTGTAGCTTCTAATACATGGTGAAATCCTCTTTAGTCTCAAGGGTCATCAGTTCTCCGATATCAAATCCTTCTTGGAGCGTCTTCAGTTGATCCTCCGGGTGATCAAAGGGTAAGGGGTATATTCTAACTATTTGAGGTGAGAGGGTCTATTTGACAAATTCAGAAAAGATGAGAAGTAAGAGTCTTTTTGTAAATAAAGTTTTTGAGATATCCTGTCCTAAGGGCTTTCCGATTTCTAGGGTCACGTCCTCATACCAACATGTGCTCTGGTACCATCTCTCAGAAGCGACCCGACCTCAGACGGTCAAGCCTCTCCGTATCTGTACACCTCGGATCAAGATGTCGCACACACACAGTACATCAATGTATATATCAAAGTGCAATCACATGTATAAATAACGTAAAATGATATATACCTCATAATACTCAATGAAACAATCAAGCGGGTGTGGAGTCCCATCAACGCCATCGGCAGGTTGAGTGTAGACCGTAACCTCAGATCGTAACTCTTACTCGTCGAGGAAAATATCTGCAACATGATACGTTGCAGCCGTGTAGGTCAAGACATTGAATGTACCGCAAGATCACAATATGAGAAAACAGATGATAAAACTATACTATATGCAATATGGCTTTATGGCTCAGATCTGAGTTTTGTTTATGTAAAAGCTGGTTTTATTTTCCCTACATCAAAGGAATAAATGAAGTCTGTACTATGGAGTTTTCTATCATGACATGGTTCCGCCAACCGATGTCTCATAGCCCAAAATCATCATAAGTTGCCCACAATTAAGTTATCATCCGGTGTTGAGAGTTCCGAGATAGATCCAAGTCCGGATGCTCAAATTGTCCGTAACCGGGACACGGCTAATCGATTAGGTTATAACCCTCTGCAGAGGTTTGTACACTTTACCCGCAAGATTCGATCCCTCTCTTTACGTTCTCGCACTTGAGGTGTTTGAGAACAAGATGACCGAAACATGGTCTTCCAAAGAGTTCCTCGACCACCGTCCGGCACTCCATCCAATCCTACCGTCCTTCTACATCTGCTAGTACCGTCCCAGCCAGAGTCACCACTAAGGTCAACCAAGCGAGCCCATAATGACTTGCGGTTGCAGGTAAGCTTCCGTCATGAAGTATTCTTTCGTCTCTTTGAGTCCTGGGTGAAGCTTTCCGCAAGATGTCATGGCGCTTCTCCATGCATCCCGCCAACCACCGGTTTCTCCAGGTGCCCGTCAACCGTCCTTCACCCAAAGAGTGTGTATTGAAAATCCTGTCTCGAGTCTTGAAGTCTTGAGGTCTTGAAGATGCAGTCCTTGCAGATTCCATCATGGAGTTGTCGCCATTGACGAGAGTTCTCCTTCTTCACACCACTCTCGAGCACTCATACCAAACCCGTCTACTATAGCGTAGCATTAAAACAAATAACGTCCGGGCTTGGTAACAGGGTGATGGGTTCCTACCTCATGCATACTACTCATCTACAAGAATTTCAATAACACTCTTGAGGGGTGGTTGCAATGGTGCCACTAAATGCAATAAAACATAGGTAAGAAAACAATCGTCAAAGTGAACTTGCTCGGTTGACGATCTTCGAAAACTAGGGTTTCGTAGTAGCAATCTTCGCACTCCGGAAATTCTACCGAGGCAAACAATAACTATAATAAGCACATAGCTATAGGATCACATAACACAACATAACGAAAGTAACATAACACAACAAACAACCAAAACTCAAATCCAAAAGAAAAACTCAAAGAAAACCAATTCAAAGTTTTTCCTATTCCAAACAATAACTAAAATAGTTTTTATATAACAAAAATTCCTTAATATAACCTAATCATGGTTTTAGGTTAACTAAAGCAGAAAAGGATTCACTAAGCAACTAGGAGCAAAAAGAATTAATTTAAAAGCTATTATAAAACTCATTTTAGGCCTAATCCAATTTCTATTAAGAAAAATAATTTAAAACTTTTATTAATTATAAATAAAAGTTCATCTACTAGAATGACAGAAACTAACCTAGAATAACTAATCACAAGTTAAGAATAAATTAATTTACTAATTAATTAATTAGGAAAACAGGAACTAGTTAATTAATTAGGATTAATAGGATTCTGTCTAAAACTAATTATTTATTAATCCTAAAATACCCAAATTAATTTCTAGGGTTTGGCAATGTCAAAATAAAGTGGTGACAAAAAGAATCATGCAAAAATAATTTTTCTAACTAAAGTTATAGCAGATTTGCTATTCTGGCTAAAACAATATTAAAGCATTTTTAATTATTTTTAACATAGCTATATATATATTTTTCAGAAACTACATAAAATTTTCAATCCAACAAAAAAGAATCACTCAAAAATATTAAACAGAATAAAAGATATACTTTTTGAAAACTGAAACTATTCGCTAAAACAGAAAATCAAATAAAAGAAAAAGGCCTAATGGGCCTATACTGCGTATACAATGCGTTAGATAGCCTAACGGGCTCTAGGGTTTACTAAACACGAACCGGGCCAAAAAAAAATAAACCTAACTAATACTAAACCGAATGAACCGGGCCGGTTTTCTTATAAAAAACATACCCCTTGAGTCTAATAAATGGCCGTCGATTTGAGATCGGACGGGGGGAGGGGGCTCCGGTGACTTACCGGCGTCCGACGGCGGCGGCGGCGGCGGCGAGAGTGCGGCGAGGGCTTCGGGCATCGGGGAGGTCGGGGAAGCGGTCGGTCGGGTGCAGGGGAGCTCGGGGAAGTGTTTGGTGGGGTCGGGGGTGACCGGGGAGGGCTAGGGCGGCGACGGCGATGAGAATGGCGGCGGCGAGCTGGCTCCGCGAGCTCGAAAGCGGAGGGAGAGGGGTCCCATGAGGGGCGAGGGGGAATGCGGGAGGTCGTTTATAGGGCGGGGCATCGTCGGGGAAGGAAAGCGATCGGGGCGATCGATCCCGGATCCTTCGATCCGGCGATTCATGCGACAAGCGTGGCGTGGGCGAGGGGTAGAAAAGGCGGGCCTCATTGTCGATGAGAGAGGGAGGTGGGAGCGAGCGGGTGGCCGATCTGGAGGGGGTTCAAGCGAGGTGAGGTGAGAGGAGCTGGGCCGGCTCGGGCGCCAGTGGGCTTGGCTCGGTGGGTGGCCTCGGCTATTTGGCCGGGCTGGGGGCTGGCCGGGCTGGGGGTTTTCTATTTTGATTTTATTTTTTAATAAAACAAAAACAGAATTAAAACAATAACTATAAATATTTTATATAGGGTATATATATACCAAAATGATCAGGAATATTCCTATCATTTGAACATTTTTCCAAAGGCAAAATCCAAACTTTATAAAAATTCATTTTTTTTCAAATTCAAATAAAATTCAGATTTGAATCCAAAACTTTTGGCATTGTTTCCTCTGATATTTTTGGAGTGTCACGTTTACTCCTCTCATACTTTTGATCAAGTATTCATCAGGCATAGTTTTTTGAAATGATTCCCACATGCCAAAGTTTGAAATTCAAATTCAAAACTCAAAATTTGAAAGAGGGTTCCAAAGCACCTTCAAATGATTTTCAACTTGATTCATTATAACTTCCAACTCCTATTTCATATAACTGAAGAAGTCATTTTATCTTCCCTCATGAAAATCATTGAGTTGCATAAAGCTTTGAATTTGAAGACTTCCCAAATGAAATTCAATTCTTTTTCCAAAACCCTATTCATTTCAAAATGGAAGAAGTCATGTCATCTTCACTCTAGGTTTTGGTGTTGCAATGAACTTGAGTTCAATTGGGATCCAAAATGCAAAATGGAAAGTTTGGGAAAGTCATTTCATTCCCTCTCATTCAACTTTCAAAAGTTTCAGTTTCCACTCAATTCCATTCAATCAATCAGTCAAACAATCAGACAACAACCATAGTTATTTATTTATTATAACATTCCAAAATTTAGAATTTTGGGATGTTACAGAAGGGGAATCCGGCAATGCCAGCATGGATCCGAATACATCCCCAGATTCCGAATTATCAGACATAGTCGGAGGTTCTACCACCGAAATAACATAGTCAGCCCACGGAATAATGGCTGTCATCGCCCCGTGGACTGAGCCTTTCTTCGCCTATCTAAATAGGCAGGAGCTCCCTGAAGACCAAAACGAAGCACGCTGCATTGTCCGGCGTTCTAAAGCTTACAAAGTCCATGAAGGAGAGCTCTATAAGAAAAGTGCTACCGGAGTGCTCCAAAGGTGCATCTCCGAAGAGGAAGGGCGGCAGCTCTTGGCTGAGATCCACGCCGGATCAAGGGCACCACGCATGCTCGAGCACTAGTCAGCCAAGGCCTTCCAGATAGGTTTCTATTGGCCGACGGCCCGAGCGGACGCACAGGACCTCGTCCAACACTGCATCGGTTGCCAACTCTTCGCCAATCAGTGTCATATGCCCCCTACCGCTCTCCAAACAATCCCCATAACTTGGCCCTTCGCGGTCTGGGGGGTGGATATGGTCGGACCCCTTAATGGGGGAAGCCATAAGAAAAAAATACTTATTAGTCATGGTTGACAAGTTCACCAAATGGATAGAAGCCAAACCAGTGAAAACGGCTGAATCCGGACCAGTCATAGACTTTATATCCGGGGTCGTACACCGATACGGTGTCCCCCACAGCATCATCACCGATAATGGCTCAAATTTTGCAGCCGATGAAGTGAAAGCTTGGTGTAGCAAAATGGGCATTAAGCTCGACTATGCTTCCGTCTACCACCCTCAAACAAATGGTCAGGTCGAAAGGGCAAATGGTGTCATCATGAGCGGCATCAAACCCAGACTAGTGCGATCCTTGACAGAGTCGGATCGATTGGGTCGAGGAGCTCGACTCCGTACTGGGGGCTGTGGACCACGCCCGAATCGAACCACCGGATACACACCATTTTTATGGTGTACGGCGGAAGCAGTACTACCATGCGACATAATACATGATTCGCCACGCGTACGCATGTACGAAGAGAAGGAAGCCGAGTTAGATCGGCAGGATGATTTGGATGCCCTGGAGGAGGAGCGTGATGTCACTAAGGCCCGTTCTGCATTCTATCAGCAACAGGCTCGACGATACCAAAGCAGAGAAGTGCGGGCCAAAACTTACAATATTGGCGAACTTGTTCTACGCTTACCAGAGAAGAAGAAGGACAAGCTGAAACCCAAGTGGGAAGGCCCCTTCATCATCAACAAAGTTCTCACCGGAGGAGCGTACCGCTTACATAATGCGTCAAATAACAGACTCGAGCCGAACCCATGGAACGCGGCCAGACTCCGAGATTCTACGCCTAGCGCCGAACTCAGTGTTCGTCTCCTTAACCCACCTTTTTAAATTATGCTCCCCCCTTCTTATTTTTTTTATATTCCTTCCCTTTCACACACAGTATTCAATACAGTGCGGACTCCCGGATTATTCCGGCCGCACTATGTGTGTAAACTTTACCTGGGGGCTTCCTATACGGAAGCTTAATATAAATTACTTCGTGGTTTCTTTACCCACACACATGCGTTTCTCTTTCCATGTGTGCCTTTTCTTCACCATTATATGCATCGATATGCCTTAAGACATGGCCAAGCTGGGTTGCCTGGCTCCTGTGTTTATGCCCTATGTTCCCGTTAATTCGGCTAGGGCATAAGGGGAGCACCTCCGCGATTGTTACTGCCGGTTGAGCTGGATGTGTACCTAAGACTGGGTGAAGCCGAAAGCTACTTTCCTTAAGAGAATATTCGGTCGGTGAACAAAAGATGCCTTCATTTATTATAACATTAATCCCCAGAAGTTTTGTATCCTGCGCTTTGGTTCGCAGTCCGGACATGTGCCTTGACACATGCTTACCCAGGGAAAGGAACCCTTAACGGAACTATTCTCCCTGGAAGATGTTTCTTGCTAACCATGCAATATAACATAACTAGTTTTGTACTTGTCTGTTCCAGCACTTATGACCCCTACGCCTGGTCTCCACGCATACTCCGGTTTTATATAACCGAGTAGGTATTCAGACACACCCCGGACTTTAGGATCCGGGGGCTGAAGCGAAAAGGTCCGCCACGACAAATGATTTCAATCCGGCTAGGGGCTACTTATGTCCATCGAATTACATAGTCATTTGGACTGATTATATTCATCCTCTATACCATCCAACAAGCTATCTAACTTATAATCCTGTTGAGAATACTTTGTGGCTAGCGCCACCTGGTCATATACCAGAATCACGGGAATTTCTTACCCATCTGGCCTGGCCGGTCCAACTTTGGCCATATGGTTCGGGTCCAGCTTGGTGTAGCGCGTCTTCACCATCGCCCATGCTTCTCTTGCACCTTGCCGGCAGGCTGATATCTTCCACAAACGGAAGAGCTGTCGTGCTCCCTGAAGCATGTCCACAAGCCCCCCCATGCCTTTTGGCAGGGAGCTTGACGGCCACAAAGACTGTGCAATGCCCTGCATCACCTGCCGAGCTCGCTGCAGCCAGTGAGAGGTCCTGCAGTAAATCTCCTGCAGAAGCGGGCATCTCCTCCTCAGGGTAACCCGTCAGCATTCCTGCAAGCATAACTTTTTCAATATGCTTCCTCGCCGAACTATACTACAATTTGTTTAGGCACTTACCATAAATGCCGCAGCGAAGCCTTCTGTTCTCCGTCACGGAGTTCGCCAGCTGTGCGCGTACGTCTTTCAATTCCACGTCCAGCCGAACATTGGCATCTTGGAGCATATTCTTATCATGCTTCACTTGTGTCAGAATGCGCTCACCGGCCTTTAGTTGCCTATGGAGATGCGACTCGTCATCCCCGCCGCCCTCCAGATTCACTCCGGGGTTGTCTACAGAACTTCCTGTTAAATTCCTCATACTAGCCAGTTGCCAACTGGTGCGTTTTCATAAATTTCGGATAAATATTACCACATGAGGCCTTCTGGGATTCCTCTAGCTTGGCAACGGTGGCCCTCAGTTGAGTCTTGCATTCCTCTAGCTCCCGCGACAATTGCTCATTCTTATCTACAAGAACTGCAAGATGAATTGATACTTAAAACTGTTGCTTCAACCGTTTCAAGTCTTAGGGGCTACTGCTATATATATGCTAATTAAGCTTTCTTACCCGTATATCCTTGGTATACTGGACGGTCGCCCGAGCAAGTCTGCTTTGAGCAGCTCGGATGTATGCGTCTCCCGAATTGAAGGCATTAAATGCCTCTTCGGAAAAGATGTTGTTGCGAAGCACGGCCCGTCGACGCCGATGATGCATGGTGCTCTCCACCTCCGAATTTGTGGCAGAGAACACGTCTGCGTCCTCTTCGGAGGACTACGTGGCGTCGGCCCTACGGCCGCCTCCTCTCTTGGAGTTGGTCCTGTAGCCCGACTGGTGGAGGCGTGGTTGGCAGGATCTCCGGATACTGTCCGGATACCCCTCTTCCTGCCAAGATGTACAAAGGGCACTGTTATACTTCAAATGACAACAAATTACACGATAAGTTGTTTTCTTACCTCTATAGAGGCGCCTCGGTTCTTATCGCTTTCCTCTTGAGCCTACCCAATCCGGACACCTGTGGCTGACGGGTCCCTAGGGGCTCTGCCCTGCGATCCGAGCATCGCTTCTGTAAAGGCGTGACATGTAAGGGATAAGGTGTGACATCAGGAAAGAATTCTCTTCGGAGGATCGAGTTTTCGGCTGGGCTTACGCGCGACGAAGGTAACAGTCCGGGATAATCAGCTACGATAGCTACCGGGGTGCCGTCGTGGGTCACCCGATAAAATATCCCGTCGACAAGCTCCACGGCCGCATCTGGATCTTCTTTGAGTCCTGGATCTAGGGCGCTTTCGGGGTCCTCTGGCTGCGGGGAAGGGCTAGAGATTCCTTCCATGTCCCTCCTCAGTTCCTGCTCAGAAAATGCAGGTAACTTTAGCAAAGTACGCCACAATAAGTGAAGCGATGAAATAAATGACGACTTACCCAGTTTGGGGGGTTGTACATGGAGAATCCGTCCCGCGGTTTGATATGAAGGAATTCTTCCTCTTCTCCTTTGTACAGGTCGACAAGATCCTTGCCAAAGGCGGCAGAGTCCGGACCCTTACGGCCGCGGTGGCATCGTCTGTCCCGTTGTAGTGCCACATGGGATTACTCCGGTATTGAAGCGGTTGCACTCCCCACATTATGCATACTGCCATCACCTCGACTATCGTCAGTCCGGATTTGGCCAGTAACTTTATCCTATTCATCAGGAAATGTACTTCCCTGGAATTCTCTTCTTGGGGGACGCAGGGGCGCCAGCTTAGACGTGCCCTCGGCGGGGTGTTACTGAATTTGGGGAGTCCTGTCCGGACTGGATCCGGAAGGGGAGCGTCGTCGATGTAAAACCACTCTGAAATCCAGTTATCTGGTGCCTTCTTGGGAGTACCGGATAGGTATCCGGTCTCAGCGATACGCCATACTTCGGCCCCGCCCACTTGACATAGGGATTCTCCCTGGTTGCGGGGGACAAGGCAGAACAGCTTCTTCCACAATCCGAAATGAGCCTCGCAGCCTAGAAATAGCTCGCAAAGGGCGACGTACCCTGCTATATGCAGTAAGGAGGCTGGGGTAAAATTGTGCAACTGGAGGCCGTAGAACTCCAGAAGGCCACGAAGGAACGGGTGAATAGGAAACCCGACGCCCCTTAACACATGCGGAATTAAGCATACCCGCTCCTCTGGAGATGGATTGGGGGATCTCTCCGCTTGTTCTCCACCGTTATAGGTGGCCACTCCGGCTTGGACGGGGACCATGAACGCTAGCGGGAGGAGCCCTTGAGTTTGTAACTTTACCAAACGACTATGGGAGACTGAACACTCTCACCAGTCCCCCGGCTTGGGGCAAGGGGAGCGAGTAGAAGAGCTGCGACGATCGGCCATGTTGGGGTGGTTTTTTCTGGGCACTCTGTTGGATGCTTGCTTGAGGAGGGAGAGTGAGGTTTGGTTCTGGGAATTCCTGTCTCTTCAAATAGGCAGTTGGCCCGAAGGACTAAGGGTGGCAAATGCAAAAATGCCTTGACTCCTCGCATTCGCTCGACACGTGGAAATGATCATTATTGAAGAACTGAAGCCGAGGAGTACAACATTGATGAAGATGCCGGACACTGTTCGTCATGATGGGAACATTGGAGTATTCGGAGGAGGAACCTGCCTTGTAATGCCGAAGACAAGACTGCGCGCCGGATGACTCATCGTCATTGAAGCCTGGTTCAGGGGCTACTGAGGGAGTCCTGGATAAGGGGGTATCCGAACTATAGAAGCGTCAAGATACAAGACTCAAGACTTCGGCTCGTGTCCGGATGGGACTCTCCTTTGCGTGGAAGACAAGCTTGGCGATCCGGATATTATGTTTCCTTCCTTGTAACCGACTCCATGTAAACCCTAGCTCTCCGGTGTCTATATAAACCGGAGAGCATGGTCCTTAGAAGGCCGATCACAATTACAATCATACCATCATAGGCTAGCTCTTAGGGTTTAGCCTCTACGATCTCGTGGTAGATCTACTCTTGTATTCCACATATCTTCAATATTAATCAAGCAGGAAGTAGGGTTTTACCTCCATCGAGAGGGCCCGAACCTGGGTAAACATTGTGCCCCTTGCTTCCTATTACCATCAGCCTAAGGCACACAGATCGGGACCCCCTACCCGAGATCCGCCGGTTTTGACACCGACGGCGGGGTCTATCCACCCGTCCTCCGATGGTGCAATTTGTGCCGGATTAAGGGCCAGAGTAGTTGCGGGCGTGATCTCCTGAACACTGTCCGACGGCAGAGCTAAATCATGCTCGTCATGATCGTGCGGTGCACCTGACATGGGCTCGAGTCCGCCGAAGATCAAGTCTCTGCGGATGTCGGCAGTGTAGTTCAAGTTTCCAAATCTGACCTGATGGCCAGGGGCGTAGCTTTCGATCTGCTCCAGATGGCCAAGCGAATTGGCCCGCAGTACGAAGCAGCCGAATACGAAGATCTGTCCGGGGAGGAAAAACTCACTCTGGATCGCATCATTACCGATGATCGAAGGAGTCATCAAGCCTTACGGTGACGGAACCATGGAACTCTCAATGAAAGCACCAATGTCGGTGTCAAAACCGACGGATCTTGGGTAGGGGGTCCCGAACTGTGCGTCTAAGGAGGATGGCAAAAGGAGGCGGGGGACACAATGTTTACCCAAGTCCGGGCCCTCTCGATGGAGGTTATACCCTACTTCCTGGTTGATTGATCTTGATGATATGAGTATTACAAGAGTTGATCTACCACGAGATCGTAGAGGCTAAACCCTAGAAGCTAGCATATGGTATGTTTGTTGTTGTCCTACTGACTAAACCCTCCAATTTATATAGACACCAGAGGGGACCAGGGTTACACAGAGTCGGTTAAAAGGGAGGAGATCTACATATCCGTATTGCCAAGCTTTCCTTCCATGCCAAGGAGAGTCCCATCCAGACACGGATTGAAGTCTTCAATCTTGTATCTTCATAGTCCAACAGTCCGGCCAAAGGATATAGTCTCGTTGTCCGAGGACCCCCTAATCCAAGACTCCCTCACCCCTTCCCCAGGAGACCGTCGGGTGCGAGCTGGACATGGAGGCGGCGGTGGAGATCGATGAGCACCAGTCGTAGTAGTACTTTTTGTTTTGTTTAATTAAGAGCGCCGGTCTTTAATTTGTTAGAGTAATGTTTAGGTCAGCTAGCTCTGTTTAATTGCTGAACTTGCTCGATTAAGAAATGTGGGTGTGCTGTAGTGTCTTTTGTGTACCCAAATTATGCAATGACGTGGATGACCACTATAACCAAGGAAATTCGAACCAAAATTTTTTGACGTTCAAACTCATCACACACGGGTTAAGCTATCTGAATCGTCTGTGATGTTCACATATCGTACATAGTTCTGAATAAGGGACCGTGTCTGATGACACTTTGCGTGCCAGTTTTTTTCTGAAGCGATTCCAAAATTCTGGCTTCCGCGGAAATATCTACCTCTCCTCCCCCTCCCCCTTACCAACAGCCACATTTCCCCTGTTTCCGCCTTCCTTTCCATGTTCAAACCTTCACTCCTTGCTTGTGGTGCCGCCTCCTCACCGGCGACCCTCCTTCACGCTACTCGGCCTCGCCTATCCAGGCAGGTAATCCAAACCCGACCCCCATCCTCCTCCACCTTCCACATCCCACATGCCCCAACCACCGGCGCGACACCTTCTGCCCAAATCACCAATCCCTCCACCAGATAAGCGCTGCCCTAAGCCATGGTGCGCGCAGTATAGCCAGGATCTCAAGGAGCATTTGGTAGCAGAGAAGCAAATCGCAGCCGCATGCACGGATGAGGTCATGATGGCTGTCATTCGTGTCGACACCAAGATCTTGGAGGAGCACCTCGCCGTCATGGCCACCGTCGGTGCCTCGGACGCTGATGGCGCGACGCGGTTGGCTGTTTGGTTCAATTCTGGAATGCGATGTTCAATTATTGTGGGTGCATTCTGTTATTGTATACCATGTGAGAAATAAATCAAATTTGGTTGTACTAAATACATGAGAAACAAATACACTTGCTATATTTCCAAGTTTTTATGCATGCTTGGTTTGGTTAACTGCCTGATCTTCTATTAGGAGTATGTTATATTGTGCAATGTGGTGCTTAGTTAACGTTTGGTTCATTTGGTGTGGTGTGTAGTTAACTATTTCATTTGGTTCAATTCTGCAATGCGATGTTCAATTGTTGTGGGTGCATTCTGTTATTGTATACCATGTGAGGAATAAATTGAATTTGGTTGTACTAAATACATGAGAAACAAATACAATTTCTATATTTCCAAGTTTTTAAGAATGCTTGGTTTGGTTAACTGCCTAATCTTCTATTAGGAGTATGTTATATTGTGCACTGTGGTGCTTAGTTAATGTTTGGTTCATTTGTTGTGGTGTTTAGTTAACTGCTTGGTTCAATTCTGTAATGCAATGTCCAATTGTCATGGGTAGAATTTTGTATTGTTGTGCATGTGAGGAATAAATTGAATTTGGTTGCACTTAATACATGAGGAACATATACAAGTGCTATATTTCCTAGTTCTTAATCATGCTTGGTTTGGATAAATGGGTTTTCCATGTGGCTTGAATAATCGATGAATCAGCAATGTGCTTATTTTTCATCAACATATTTTACTGATAGCATGTGAACCATTACTTAACCTGATGACTAACTACCTTATATGTGTTGCAGGGAATCAATGGGAAGCACTCAGGTTTACAATCGAGGTTAGCACGTGCATGGTCCGTTGTCTAATAGCACATTATTATGCAATTGCACGAACCATTCTAATATTTAGGTTTTAACAATTTGGTCTTGCACATGTAGGTCCTGCTGTCAGAGGTTTTGACCCACTGTTCGACCCTTTTTGCATATGGGGAAATGAGTTGTCCATGAATATCAGACAAGTCAAGAAACTCAGAAAGATTGTTAGGATAAAGAAATTAGCGACAGAAAACAACAAGATCTTTTTCTGCACAATGAAGAAGACATCAGTTCACTACAGGATGGTACTAAGTATTATACCTTGCCTTTTTTATTCCTTTGCCCCATTTCCAATGTAGAGAAGATATTTATGCACATCCTTGTTTTCAGGCCTTTCCAAAGCAGTTCACTAATGATTACCTCTCAAACCACCTGTATGGTCGGGAGGCGAGGAAGGTATTCATACAACACCCACGGTTCAATATTCAAGTGTTCCTGAAGAGGATGAAGGATGGACATCAATCATCCATGTGCACCGCCTAAAGTTACAAAGACCTTCAACATCAATGAAGGCTCAATATTCCCCTTCTACTTCAGCAGTTTTCCAGATGAGATACATCTGTCTATGAAGTTAATTTCGAAAGTTTATAGATGTTGCATGTGAAACTTGGTGCTGGTGTAGTTGTGTAACGGGGTAGCGGAGTGCTGAAGCTATATGATGTTGTACTCTAATGTATTTCAATTATGAAAATGAAATATATTGTGGGCTTAATACGAAATGTCAACTAGATTAATAAATGGATTAATAATAATCGAATAATTAGCCTGCTAATTGGGTTTTTTCTATTGCAAACGGTTATTGAGAAAACACCGTGTGTGATGCATTCAATAACGCACACAGTTTCTAGGAAGAAACCGTGTTAGATTAATGAACAATCACACAAGACATCCTCTTGAAAACTATTTGCGTTAGGCCACCTGGCGCAAACGTTACCACATGAAAACTGTGTGTGATGGACAACCTTTGCCACATAGTTTCTTCTACGCAACGTGTGTGATGCATTCAATAATGCAAACGATAAAATTGTTAATATCGTGTGTAATGGCAATGGTATCACAAACGATTTAACGTGGAAAATTGTGTGTGATGTACCTGTGAACAAAAACGTTTTCCTTTGAGCGATTTTGTGGGATGTACATATGAACGGAAACGTTTAGCGGGGACCGACTATGTGGGATGTACTTGCGACCGGAAACAATTTTGCCTGTATAATTGTATTTTTTTAGCTCTACTGTACGTATTTCTGTATTTGAGCACTCGTTGGTCGCACACGACCTCATTTTGCCGAGCGTGTGTGCCAAGAGGGCATATCCCCGACGGTTTCTGGGTCGTGTGGGAAGGACCCCCTATCACCGTCACTCACTAGGCGACGGTTCTAAATGCCGTCGCGGAAAGGTGTTAAAAACCGTTTGTATAGCACCTCGCTGTACTAGTGCGTGTAGTTTACCCTCCAATATACATACCCCCTCTACCCTGAGTTTCATAGATGACGCCTGCGTAACACCCCCTTTCCCACTGTTCCCATACCCACCCCTCCCCCACTCCAGAGCATCGTAGCCTAAGCCCGGCTACACCTCCTGGGGAGCTCGAGAAGCGAATGGCCCAAAAGAGCTTTACCCGGCCTCTTTGCCCGACGTCGGCGAGGTGGCCGCCGAGGAAGCTGACGATGATGATTGGACTTGGATGGAGCCTTTCAATCAGCCGGCTAGAGTATTCTGCATGTCGTAGACGCCGGCTACGACATCAAGGTCGTCGACAGTGACGGCTTGACGCGGGCTATATCACAGGTTAAGATGCCCACCCCCAACCCTTGGGGTTTGACAGCCGTCGATCTCATTGATAGTCCTGCCGCTGATCTCCTGTGGCTTGTTATGAACAATTTGCCATCCTTCATCGCCATGGATCCCCTTTTATCATTTATGAAGGACACGTTTTGCGACGCTAGCTTGGGATCCTCAGCTGGCAAGTCAGACCTCATTGGCCGTGACCACGAGGAGGAGCCAATCTGTGACAAGTGAGGAAACCCATGATTTGTTTTGCCATGCCTCTTCACCAGGGGAAACCCATGATTTGTTTTCTCGAACCCCTTTTGTAGTGAGAACATGTCCAGTATTTATTTCTATATTTGGTTGTTTGCATTACTCCTTGTTTATTTCTACGTTTTTTTGTTGTTTGGTTGTTTGTAGTTAGCATATGTCCAGTTTCAATTGCCATCTTTGGTTATTCGTAGTATGCCTTCTTTATTTCAGCTATTCGCAGCGTGATGTTCTATATGTGCTAGTACGAACTTTTTAGTTCAATTTCATCAATAGCAATTTTCACAATACCTTTATGAAGGACTATATTTGGTTGATGTTAAGCATGTTGTACTCAATCCAAATATTTTTAGTTTGCATATGAGATCTGTCTAACGTCAAGCCTCGTAAAAAAAATACCGACATTCACAATATGAAATCAATATCAGTACATGTGTCATGACTTAAATTTTCAAATTGTATGTTGATATTTTTTCATATAAATAAGGTCAAATTGTATGAAGTTTGACTTCAGACAATTCTTATATGCAGAGTAAAAAGGACCGGAGGGAGTACTTAACACGCCTTTCCATTTGATTTAACAATGGCACTATTTTGATACTCTAACTTAGCTAGACGTTAGAGTTAGTTTCTAGCTCATGACAGTTAAAAGGGAGAGAGAGAGAGATTGGTGAAATAGTTTATTGTATTGCTTCAGCCTAGTGGGCATATATATATATGTATGTATATATATATATGTATATATATATGTATGTATATATATATATATATATATATATATATATATATATATATATACAGGAGTACGTGGTCATCTTGGAGTACAAGTCAAGGTAGAATAAATCCTAGGCTATCCTACGTTTCTTAAATAACAATGATACTCAACAATGACTAATCCTAAACTAACTCTAGCCAAAGAGGTATTTGGATGACAGGGTGTCAGGACCCCGATCCTAAGTCACACCGATCTAGCATGTAACACATCATATCACTTTGCGGCCTCACGCACGGTATTCCCACGGGTGTCGCCTTACCATGGCCCGGACCGCTTTTGCGTCTTTTGGCTCACGTATATGATAGTGTCGCTAGCATCCATATGACAAAGAACCCGGGCCGACATGGCTAGTCGTGAACCCAAAGCGGCGCTTAACCTATGGGGACAGACATACATGAATCACATCGAGCATGTCGGTCATCAACGTATATATTCGGGCTGTAGCATTGGGCTATGAGGACTCCGGTATCCCGGCTGTAGCAGGCTAGGCAGGACTCGAATAACACCGCGTGACATTTCCCGAAGAACGGACATAAGGAACGAAGTGAAACACATGCCGGCCAGTCAAGTGTCCAAGCAGTAGTCTTTGGGCTAGCGAGGACTCCGGTGAACCGGGAAGCGGACTACTATCGCTCGTAAGCACGAGACTACATTTCCCCATATGAGAGGCTGCCAAGGATAAACAACTAGTTTGTCGGATCCCACACATACCAAGCATTTCAAACATACACACATTATACTTGATATGCGTAGATACAACATGGCATCACAACATAACTCTCGACTCGAGATATTATTCATTAGGCTCCGAAGAGCGAGATATTACAAACATGGGTCTCATGACCCAACACTCGAAACATACAAGTCAAAGCACAAGCGGAAGCTAATCATGTCTCGAGTACGCATAACTATAAATGAAAAAGGCCGAGAAGCCCGACTATCTACGAGATCCTGCCAAGGCACAAGATCATAGCCGAGGTAACAAGCTAAACGTCAAGTCCACGTGGAACTACTAAGCGAGACCGACGTCTCTCTGCAAAACATAAAATAAGCAAGCGTGAGTACAATTGTACTCAGCAAGACTTACATCGTAACTAACTACATATGCATCAAGATCAAAGGGGGGTGGTGGAGTTTGACCGCAGCAAGCCAGCTTTGACTCGGTGGCTATCTGAACTACGATTGCAAGTAACTCTTTGAGGTGGCGCTACGAGTCCACATATTCACCATATCAATACACCACTATGGACCCGCTCCCGTCTCCCTACGAGAACGCCATCCATAGTACTCACGCTTATCTTGCGCATTTTAGAGTATCCGCTTTCACTTGTCTATGAACCGATATAGGCAACCCGAAGTCCTTCTCCGTGGACACGGCTATTCGAATAGATCATATTAAACCCTGCGGTGTACTTCTTCACACACGCTCTCACCACTTACCGCCGTTTACCACGACATGTACTCGGCAACCTTCAAGCGGAAGCCCAACGTGGGTGTCGGCCACGGCCTACCTAAACACTCAAGTCCCTAGTCCGGGTTTATTGCCTATTCGGGTTCCATCCGCAGGAGTCCGCCGAGGTTTCCCATACAGCCCCGAACGATGTGTGCAGGGTTCCCGAGATACCAAACGGCACTCGGTACACAGACCACGGTGCCTACCGCAACACAACCCACCCCTAAGGTCAGCGTTAATGCGTGCCCCAAAGATACTACAAACACCGTAAACTACTTGCAACTCCGGACCAGAACAAGGGTGGTTAAGAAGCCGAGAGGGTCCATTGGTTTCGCCCAATGCGTGGTAGTAACTGTTTCATGGATCACAAACACAGATCTCAGTTCTTAAGTTCGGCTTCAATGAGACAACCCACCATGTACTCCTACATGGCCTCTCACCGCTACCTTTACCAAATCGTGTTCACACACTTAGCTCTCACACAATAGGACATGTTCATAACAATTCCAATTCATTCCCGATGAATCGGACCGACTCAACTCTAAGCGATGGCAGGCATGACAAACAAGCATAGATGAGTAGGCACAACATGGCTCAAACAATTCCTACTCATGCTAGTGGGTTTCATCTAGTTACTGTGGAATGACAGGTCATGCAAAGGATCAAGGGGTTCAGCTACCGCAGCAAGTAACACATGAGTCGTTGTTGTCCTAATGCAGTAAAATAGAGCAGGAGCGAGAGAGTGGGATTGTATCGGAATGAACAAGGGGGTTTTGCTTGCTTGGCACTTCTGAAGATAATATAGTTCTTCATCGATGTCATCGAATTCATCGTCGGAACGTCGTCTACCGAGAGGGGACAAACACCAGTAACTGAGAAAGAACACAATCAATGCAATGCACATATATGATGCATGATCATGTTAAGGAACTGAATTCACCTAATGCAACAGTAATCCAAGTTAATTGAAGTGGAATTCAAACAAGGTTGAACTCCAACTCCAAATGTTATTTCATAAATTATCCTAATCATGATTCATCCTATTCAGTGAGGTTAACTTGTTCAAACATGCATGATCATGGCATAAACAGATTCTTCATATTTTTCTGATCATTTTTCATATATAAATTATTTCCATCCGAGTTACGGTTGAATTTATATGATTTATTAAAGTTTAGGGCATTTTCCGGAATTTCCTGAATTAAAATAATTCCGTAAATCAGTTCTTATCGCGTCGGCATGATGTCGCAGATGACGTCATCAGGTCAACAGGGCTGGTCCGGGTCAAACCGGCGATGGGTCCCACGTGTCGAGTAATTAACTTAATTAGATTTTAATTAAAACTAAACCTAGTTATTAAGCAGTGGGCCCCACTGTCATTGACTCGGGAGAGTCAACCGGCCCACCCGAGGTCAAAGTCCACGTCGGCTGCGGTGTTTAGCCGCCCGGCGAAACGCTTGGCGGCGCAAGTGCATTTTGCCGTTCCGGCCACCAAAAGGGTCGGGGAGGGTACCTACGTGGAGCTGGGGATGAGCTGAGGCTCTTGGTGGAGTGGCTTGAGCTCGGGACGGTCAGGATCGACGCCGGCGACGAGGTTGGCGGCCGCCGAGTTCGGCCATGTCTTGGGGTTGGGGTTGCGGCGTGCAAACGCAGAAGCTGAGGCGCTTAGCGAGGTTTCTCGTGATCTGGCGGACATGTTGGTCAGACGGAATGACCATATGGTCGCCGGAGCGACGCCGCGGCGACAAGCTCGGCGGCGGTGGGTTTCGTCACGATGGAAAGCAGTGGCTAGAGGAGGGGAACGAGTCGGGGAAGAGGGGAAAACGACTCGGGGCTTACCGTGAGTGCGACGATGGCATCGGCGAGCTCGGGAGGCACCGGAGCCGATTTAATTTGTCGATGAAGTCCGGCTGGTCCGAGAAGGGGAAAGTGGCGGGCGGCGCCTCGGGATGCTCGGTGTCGGGAGGCTCGGTGAGGAGGAGAGAGGGCTCGACGGAGCTCGGGGGCATGCCGGGAGGAGAGGGTGGCGGTGGCAGCGGCAGCGATCGGCGTCGGCCGCGTTCGGTGGCGTCGTGGGGAGAGAAGGCAGGGAGGAGATGGTCCAGGAGAGAGGAAAGAGGACGAGGGGGTTCGGGAGGCGCGTGGCGTCTCCCAAGGCGTCGAGGGGTAGCCAGCAAAGGCGGTGGAGGAGGTGGCGAGCTCGGCGCGGTCGCCAGAAACCTCCTCTCGCCTCTTGGCGAAGGTAGGAGAGCAGCGGCGTGGCGGTCGATGGTGGGCCTGGCCACCAATCGGGCCAGCGAGGGAGGGGAGAAGGCTGGGCGGTGGAGTTGGCTGTGGGCTGAGAGGTAAGCCAGGTAACCCTTCTCTCTCTCTTTATTTGTTTTAGTTTTCTAATTTTCTGTTTTGTTTTAGTTTAGCAAAATACTAAACCATTTAATTAAATCCTGAAAATAATTGTGGCCATTAACTAAATTATTACAGAGGCCCTTAACTATTTTCAGAATTGTTGGAGCATTTAAAATATTAATAATATTTAAATGCCCCAATTCAAATACAATATGGTTTATTCAAAAATCCAAAATGTCTTGGAAAAATATCCATCACCTCTGGATATGGTTTTCACCTTTTCCATTAATCATGAACATTTTTGCAAACCACTTTGGGTTCTTTGAAGATATTTTGAAGTTGAACTTATTTGAATTGCTTTAGTGCTAGGGCTTGATCATCCCCATTTCAAATTTCATGGAAATTAAACATGATGCATGGATGCAATGCTACTAGTTACAAGCAAGCTCTAGGGTTGATCTGGGCTGTGATACTCACCCCACTAAACAAGAATCTACTTGAGATTCAAGACGAGAGGCAAGAGGAAAAGGGAGGTCACAAACTATCACAATCTTCATGATCCATTTGCCCTCCTCGAAAATGTTGATTTACTCCATCATCTTGGTCTTGACGTCTTTGCTTTTGAGATCTTTACCCGACACGACAACAGAAAGAAGGGGGAAACCCTACATGATTCGATCTTCACGAAGATCAAGTAAACATGATCGACTCACGGACTGAGACGGTGACACATCTCGAGTTGAGACACAAAACACATCGAGAGGGATGGAAGAACAAAGGACGGTGTTTGATTGGTGTCAACAATTCCACGCTTAGAGAGATGGTGGTTGGTGTCAAGGTGGCGAGGAAATCTTTATCATGATTCAACAACGGGCACCTCGAAAAAGGTGACGCGAAAGAACTATTCCCTTAAGTGGCAAAAAGAATTACTTTTGATACAGGGATCATTGAAACTCTTTAAACCAGCCTAAGGCAATTCACAAGCGATCATTTGGTGGAATGCAAGGAATGGTACACCGGACTAGAATGGATGATGTAGACTACCTTGTTGAAGACAACGCAATGGATGATTTTTGCTTGTCGCCGGAGGTGGAGGGACCCATGGTAAGTCCACTTTGAGGATGATCCTAGACATCAATTAATGAGAGGGCAGCCCATGGAAATTGGCACAATGGGGTGCAAGCTGGGAACGAGATACAACTGTTCGAATGTTCCAACCATCATATCTGCTGAGATTCAGATCTGGTTGATGTTAGGATATTTCGGACTCATCATGTCCGAAAAGGAAGGGTTGCAACACAATTGACGAGATGGCGTTGCGAGATTCTCGGATATGAACTACGATAGCAAGCTCCAAAACATGAGCTGGTTTTGCTACAAACATGTGAACACGTTGTCCTAGACAAGCATGACCACATGGTAATCTTATAATAAAACACTACCGAAGTTCGGGTGGGGAAACATCATCGAGGATATCGAAGTCTTAACATAAGTCATGATTAGCTCTTATGAAAGAACTCCTTTCCTTGAACAAATCAATCGGTGGCTTGGTGTGCTAGGAATACATACGGAATGAAGATGATCAGTCTATCAAACCATAGAATACTTAGACATGCATGACTGACCTGGAATGATTCCAGAGGAAGCAAGACAAACCTTTCTCAAATTCATGGCGGCAACTTACACCTAAAACACATAAATTCGAGGAAGTCTCTTCAACCATCCAAGCATAGGCTTCATGAACGGATCACGAAGGCATTGCTTACACAAGTTTCCAACACTAGGTTGATGTTCAACATGACTCATGGGGAGACAAAATGCTCTTGATGGGCTCAACAGCAACTCATCGGAATTTCCATATCACCGGGACTTCCACCATCATGTGAACACGTTGCTAGCATTGGTCGGACCAAAGATATAATGGTGTATGCTCGAGGATCAACCACGAGTAAGACAACATTACGAGCACCGTTAGTACTGATTTGATTTGACGATAGCCCATACTCAAATCAAAGAATTGGGAGGACGATAGATCCAACAACTGATCACGAGGACCAATCGATGAAGATATCATCTTTCTTCAACATACACTTCACAAGAATATCCCTTTGGATCGAATCTAAGTTAGGCAAGCTTTTATCTTCCAACTCTCCAAGTTGTTGTTTAGCTTAACCAACTAGCTCGGGGTATCCAACACAGATTCTTGGAGAAGGGTGGTTCACGTGAAAACCAACTTGATCACGAGCCCAACATAACAGTCAAGAAACACGGTAACACTTCCAAGAAGATATTTGGAAAGTCACGAACCACCGGTATGTTACTAAGCTCGAGAACAATCTTGCTTTTCAGGGCAAGACGATATTATCAAATGAGTGAGGACTAGACAAGATCCTAACTCATCAATCGAAGAGTGCACGAAAATAAGGACTAGGTAGCACGATCAATATTAGGATGATGGTTTAATAACCAACGCGCTAAGGATGAGAATATTGTCCATTCACTACCAAGCAACAAGTTGCTCGGGTATTGATTTCACACATCACAATTCACTTGTCGGCATTCCGGTTCTGACAACACGGAACCGAGGAATGAATGATGATGGTGAGAAGTATCACTACGTCAAGAATTCATAAGAGGTTGTGAAATTTCCATGACACTCTTGACATAAAGATGGTAACACTCAAGGTAGAACAGAACAAAAGCTGAATTGGCGTTTTGATCTGCGGGATACAACTACTTTGACCCAATCACAGGTATGGATGAGGTATCGAGTTTGTTTCTCCTAGTCATTCCGAATAGAATGGCTTGACGGACCACAAGGACAAAATGCATCGATGAACACAAATGCACACATACCCTTGGCTATCAATTGATAGATGAAGGTCGTAATGCAATCAAGAGAGCAACTCGGAGGAACATATAACTTCCTGAGTTGTGGATGCACAGATTAGTATGTCGAGCGAAGCTCAACATTTCTTCCGGATAATCCATGCAGAAAGTAGAACTGGCAGAGTCACAATTATGAACGGAGAACTCCTCAAGAGCACTCTAGTTGTGATCTTTTGGTTCAACAAACTTCTGCCATAAGTGGTTCATGGTATTTGTAAGAAGGATATACCACGGACCTTGAGGACTATCGCAAGGTTACTAATATCCTAAAGGCACTAGCAAATACTAACAACATGAAGTAGGATGAATCTCGGTTCAAAGAACCCGAGAGTAGAATACCTACTACTAAATGGCATCACGGGATGCTTTCAAAAATGATGGCGAGAATCATCACACTTTGGGGATACAAAGGCATTGCTAAATTGCTAGGTGACTCAGAAACACCTAGGTTCATAATAATAGCTCCAACATATATGCCGAGGCAGCGGAGTACCTCAACATACTAATTAGTGTGCTTATTCTCGACCAAAAGGACATCGGAAAGCGGAAAGAAAGGATTTGCAAATGCATCAAGCTATTTAGAGACACAGGATGACTCGGACAAAGATAACGGCTGTAAATGCTCAAAATGATTTGAGACATCCTGCAGAAATGGTGGCATAACCACTCAACAACATCATAACAAGATTCCGAGATCAACGGTTATCATACGAGAATAGTAGGAACTGAACTGGGGATTAAAACCAACAATCTTAAAGGTCTATGGATTATTAACACGTCATCCTGATATATAGATGAGAAGCCTAGTACTTAAACACGTAGAAGAGAAGAGGATGACTCGAGATCGGAAGGCCATGAGGTATAAGGAGTAAAAAGAGCCTTACGTTCCTTCCACAATCAATTCCCTTACATAACTAAAGCATTTCTAGACACAACTTCGACCCGGTTTGGCTTGGTAATCCTCTGACGGTCGAGGCTCTGATACCAAAGCTGTCGGGACCCTGATCCTAAGTCACACCGATCTAGCATGTAACACATCATATCACTTTGCGGCCTCACGCACGGTATTCCCACGTGTGTCGCCTTACCATGGTCCGGGACCATTTGCGCCTTTTGGCTCACGTATATGATAGTGTCGCTAGCATCCATATGACAGAGAACCCGGGCCGACATGACTAGTCGTGAACCCAAAGTGGCACTAACCTATGGGGACAGACATACATGAATCACATCGAGCATGTCGGTCATCAACGATATATTCGGGCTGTAATCGGGCTATGAGGACTCCGGTATCCCGGGCTGTAGCAGGCTAGGCAGGACTCCGAATAACACCGCGTGACATTTCCCGAAGGAACGGACATAAGGAACGAAGTGAAACACATGCCGGCTAGTCAAGTGTCCAAGCGGTAGTCTTTGGGCTAGCGAGGACTCCGGTGAACCGGCATGGCGGACTACTATCGCCGTAAGCACGAGACTACATTTCCCCATATGAGAGGCTGCCAAGGATAAACAACTAGTTTGTCGGATCCCACACATACCAAGCATTTCAAACATACACACATTATACTTGATATGCGTAGATACAACATGGCATCACAACATAACTCTACGACTCAGATATTATTCATTAGGCTCAAGAGCGAGATATTACAAACATGGGTCTCATGACCCAACTTTTCGAAACATACAAGTCAAAGCACAAGCGGAAGCTAATCATGTCTCGAGTACGCATAACTATAAATGAAAAAGGTGAGAAGCGACTATCTACCAGATCTGCGAAGGCACAAGATCGTAAATGAGGTAACAAGCTAAACGTCAAGTCCACGTGGAACTACTAAGCGAGGCGACGTCTCTCGCAAAACATAAAATAAGCAAACGTGAGTACAATTGTACTCAGCAAGACTTACATCGTAACTAACTACATATGCATCAAGATCAAAGGGGTGGTGGAGTTTGACTGCAGCAAGCCAGCTTTGACTCGGTAACTATCCCGAACTACGGCTGCAAGTAACTCTTTGAGGTGGCGCACACGAGTCCACATATTCACCATATCAATACACCACTATGGACCCGCCTCCGCCTCCCTCACGAGAACGCCATCCATAGTACTCACGCTTATCTTGCGCATTTTAGAGTATCCGCTTTCACTTGTCTATGAACTGATATAGGCAACCCGAAGTCCTTCTCCGCGGACACGGCTATTCGAATAGATCATATTAACCCTGCAGGGGTGTACTTCTTCACACGCGCTCTCACCACTTACCGCCGTTTACACGACATGTACTCGGCAACCTTCAAGCGGAAGCCCAACGTGGGTGTCGGCCACGGCCTACCTAAACACTCAAGTCCCTAGTCCAGGTTTATCGCCTATTCGGGTTCCATCCATGGAGTCCGCCGAGGTTTCCCATACAGCCCCGAACGATGTGTGCAGGGTTCCCGAGATACCAAACGGGCACTTTCGGTACACGGGCCCGCGGTGCCTACCGCAACACAACCCACCCCTAAGGTCAGCGTTGCGTGCCCCAAAGATACTACAAAC
Organism: Aegilops bicornis; assembly: GCA_021605145.1. Classification (NCBI taxonomy): domain Eukaryota; kingdom Viridiplantae; phylum Streptophyta; class Magnoliopsida; order Poales; family Poaceae; genus Aegilops; species Aegilops bicornis. The sequence continues at coordinate 287,577,140 of CM038671.1, forward strand.
ACCGAAACTACTTGCAACTCCGGACCAGGAACAAGGGTGGTTAAGAAGCCGAGAGGGTCCATTGGTTTCGGGCCCAATGCGTGGTAGTAATCTGTTTCATGGATCACAAACACAGATCTCAGTTCTTAAGTTCGGCTTCAATGAGACAACCCACCATGTACTCCTACATGGCCTCTCACCGTTACCTTTACCAAATCGTGTTCACACACTTAGCTCTCACACAATAGGACATGTTCATAACAATTCCAATTCATTCCCGATGAATCAGACCCGACTCAACTCTAAGCGTTAGCGAGGCAGGCATGACAAACAAGCATAGATGAGTAGGCACAACATGGCTCAAACAATTCCTACTCATGCTAGTGGGTTTCATCTAGTTCTTGTGGAATGACAGGTCATGCAAAGGATCAAGGGGTTCAGCTACATGACCAAGTAACACATGAGTCGTTGTTGTCCTAATGCAGTAAAATAGAGCAGAGGCGAGAGAGTGGGATTGTATCGGAATGAACAAGGGGTTTTGCTTGCACGGCACTTCAAGATAATATAGTTCTTCATCGGTGTCATCGAATTCATCGTCGGGCGTCGTCTCCGAGAGGGACAAACACGATGGCGAGAAAGAACACAATCAATGCAATGCACATATATGATGCATGATCATGTTAAGGAACTGAATTCACCTAATGCAACAGTAATCCAAGTTAATTGAAGTGGAATTCAAACAAGGTTGAACTCCAACTCCAAATGTTATTTCATAAATTATCCTAATCATGATTCATCCTATTCAGTGAGGTTAACTTGTTCAAACATGCATGATCATGGCATAAACAGATTCTTCATATTTTTCTGATCATTTTTCATATATAAATTATTTCCATCCGAGTTACGGTTGAATTTATATGATTTATTAAAGTTTAGGGCATTTTATGGAATTTCCTGAATTAAAATAATTCCAGAAATCAGTTTATCTTGTCGACATGATGTCGCAGTGATGGCGTCATCAGGTCAACAGGGCTGGTCCGGGTCAAACTGGTAGTGGGTCCCACGTGTCGAGTAATTAACTTAATTAGATTTTAATTAAAACTAAACCTAGTTATTAAGCGAAATTTGGGCCCCACTGTCATTGACTCGGGAGAGTCAACGGGCCCACCGAGGTCAAAGTCCACGTCGGCTGCCGGGCGTTTAGCCGCCGGGCGAGCCGCGACGGCGCAAGTGCATTTTGCCGTTCCGCCACCAAAAGGGTCGGGAGGGTACCTACGTGGAGTCGGGATGAGCCGAGGCTCTTGGTGGAGTGGCTTGAGCTCGGGGCCGGTCGGGATCGGCCGCGGCGAGGTTGGCGGCTGCCGGAGTTCGCCATGTGCGGGTTGGGGTTGCGGCGTGCAAACGCAGAAGCCGAGGCGCTTAGCGAGGCTCTACGTGATCTGGCGGACATGTTGGTCAAGACGGAATGACCATATGGTCGCCGGAGCGACGCCGCGACAAGCTCGGGTGGCGGTGGGTTTGATCCACGATGGAAACGGTGGCTAGAGGAGGGAACGAGTCGGGAAGAGGGAAAAGCGACTCGGGGGCTCACCGTGAGTGCGACGATGGCATCGGGCGAAGCTCGAGGAGGCACCGGAGCCGACGATTTTGTCGATGAAGTCCGGCGGGTCCGAGAAGGGGGAAAGTGGCGGGGCGGCGCCTCGGGGTGCTCCGGTGTCGGGAGGCTCGGTGAGGAGGGGAGAGAGGGCTCGGCGGAGCTTCGGGGCATGCCGGGAGGAGAGGGGTGGCGGTGGTGGCACGGTGCAGCGATCGGCGTCGGCGGCCGCGTTCAGTGGCGTCGTGGGGAGAGAAGCGGGGAGGGAGATGGTCCAGGAGAGAGGAAAGAGGACGAGGGGGTTCGGGAGGCGTGGCGTCTCCGGCGTCGAGGTAGCCAGGAAGGCGGCAGGAGGAGGTGGCGAGCTCGGCGCTGTCGCCAGAAACCCTCCTCTCCTCTTGGCAGAGGTAGGAGACGAGCGGCGTGGCGGTTGGTGGGCTGGGCCACCAACTGGCCAGCCGAGGGAGGGAGAAGGCTGGGCGGTGGAGTTGGCCGTGGGCCGAGAGGTAAGCAGGTAACCCTTCTCTCTCTCTTTTTATTTGTTTTAGTTTTCTAATTTTCTGTTTTGTTTTAGTTTAGCAAAATACTAAACCATTTAATTAAATCCACGAAAATAATTGTGGCCATTAACTAAATTATTACAGAGGCCCTTAACTATTTTCAGAATTGTTGGAGCATTTAAAATATTAATAGTATTTAAATGCCCCAATTCAAATACAATATGGTTTATTCAAAAATCCAAAATGTCTTGGAAAAATATCCATCACCTCTGGATATGGTTTTCACCTTTTTCCATTAATCATGAACATTTTTGCAAACCACTTTGGGTTCTTTGAAGATATTTTGAAGTTGAACTTATTTGAATTGCTTTAGTGCTAGGGCTTGATCATCCCCATTTCAAATTTCATGGAAATTAAACATGATGCATGGATGCAATGCTACTAGTTACAAGCAAGCTCTAGGGTTGATCTGGGGCTGTGACACAGGGTTAGATTGACAATAAATGCACTAGGAGAACTGGCCCCAATTAGCACCTCTTGGATGGGATAGTTGTTTTGGGTGGGTTAGACGCAACTAGCTCAAACTATCCCTCATGTTTGGATACTTTATGGCTATTTGAGCCCAAACTAGCTCAAACTAACTCTAACTCATAGATCCAAATAGGGCCAATAACTAGTGTACTTAGACCTGCACAACACAAGTTTGAATGACTATGTTTACTTGTTTTTAAATATTAGGCCTGTTGCAGTTAATAACACGCCTTTCCACTTCTTGTTTTTTAAATATTAGGTTTTTAACAATTTGGTCTTGCACATGTAGGTCCTGCTGTCTGAGGTTTTGACCCACTATTCGACCCTTTTTGCATTCGGGGAAATGAGTTGTCCATGAATATCAGTCAAGTCAAGAAACTCTGAAAGATTGTTAGGATAAAGAAATTAGTGACAAAAAACAACAAGATCTTTGTCTTCATAATGAAGAAGACATCAGTTCACTACAGGATGCACTCCTACAGGTTGCTGCTAACGCGACACTACGATCAGAGACCCTTCGACGAAACTGTGTGTGATGCAATAATCGCAAACTGTGCTGTAAAAAACCATCAAAAAAGGTGCAAAACATTTGCGATGGAGGATGCATCAAGCACCGTTCAGATTTTAGTTGTTTGTGTGATGCAGGGCATATGGTTCAGGTCAACTAACTGTTTGTGATGAGGAGGAACAAAAGAAACGGGCAGCCAGATGAAGGTGTGTGTGATATACATCATACAGTTCACTCGGATGAGTTGTTTGTGATTAGGCAACACAAAAGAAACGGTCCGCCAAATCAAGGCGTGTGTGATATAAGGCATGCTGTTCACTCGGATGAACTGTTTGCGTTGAGACAAGAGAACAGAAACGGTTCAACTTAAGAAGATGTGTGTGATACGCAACAATCAGGTCTGTAATCGGAAACGTGTGCGAAGACCGATAACAACACAGAAGATGGCTGCTAACAAGTCGTGTGTGTTGTGAGAAAACGATTGCTGGTATACAATTGTGAGTGATTGATGAAAACATCATCGGCGGGTTCCATTGTTTAGTCCGTGTGCGATGTGATTTTCTTTGTCCGCACAACATCTACGCTCTGTCTACAGAGCATCAACATATGTACTTAGAAAGGCAGCGTTGCATAACCAAATTAAGCATACAATTACACAAGTGACTACACACATAACATTTCCACACACCAAAGTAAGCAATTACATGCATACTAAACTAGGAGAAATGAGGATCTAATCATCTACTTATTGTTGCGATGATGCTTTCGATTGCTCTGCTTCCGTTTGGATCCCTAGCCATTTCGGGGAAGGAGGCACTTCCTCATTTCAACGAACCGCCTGTACATGTCGTAGCTCGTGTACACCTCCTTGGCCGCATACACGGTGTCGGATTTCGGGTTCCGGCAGACCCTTGAGGTTGAACTCTGGGGTGCGCGCGGAAATCTTTCCCCTACCAGTTCACGCGTTAATGGTTTGCAAGGGATCTAAACTAGGAACGATGAACATCACAAGAGACACAAGATTTATACTGGTTCGGGCCACCGTTGTGGCGTAATACCCTACTCCAGTGTGTGGTGTGGCGGATTGCCTCCGGGGCTGATGAAGAACAGTACAAAGGAAGAACAGCCTCGCGAGGGGCTGTTCTTGAGCTGGTGCGATGGACTGCTTGGGTGAGTCCAGTCGCTTCTCTCTCTCTCTCTCTCTCTCTCTCTCTCTCTCTCTCTATGTCTCTCTCTCTCTGGTAGGTTCGACCCCTGATGCAGGGCGGAAGGCCGATCTTCCACGTTTGGAGAGGATCCTATGGGGAAACACGAGGAACGCGCGGAAGAACACGAGGAAATCACGGGGAAGAACGAGAGAAACACTCAACCGACAAGAGATCGATCACACAAGGTCTAGATCATCGAAGCACGAGTAGCACGAGATACAAAGTCATCAACGGACGATACACGAGTAACCGTTCTTCTCCGTGAGGAGGTCTTGATTGTCTTCCCTTGAAGGGGTCTTGAATCCGCTTGGGGGATCTTCTCCAAAGAGGTCGTGAGCTCCGAGGAGAAGTAACCAAGTGGATGAGCAAGGCTCTCACACAAAATATGAGCTAAACTAATGCTAAGTCTCAAAGTGAGGAGGAGTCCTATATATAGGCTAGGGGGCGAAGGGGTACATGGGCTCAGCCCAATACGCGCGCGCAGGCGCTGGCCGGATGATCCGGGGTGGAGCCGGATGATCCGGGCTGGTCCGGATGATCCGGGTGGAGGCCCGGATGAGCTGGACACGCGGCTGGTGGCGGGTGAGGTCCGGATGTCCGGCTGGGGGTCCGGATGTCCGGCCAGGGTCCGGATGATCCGGGGCATCGTCCGGATGATCCGGCTTCAGGTGAGACCTTCGGGTGTCTTTGGTGTGCATTAGCCGGATCGTCCGGGTCGGGGTCCGGATCATCCGGGCTCTGTCCGGATCGTCCGGGCTGTCGTCCGGATCGTCCGGCCAGCCTGGGACTTGGCGTTTTCCTCTCCATCTTCACGCATGTCTTCCGCTTCCGGTTCTCCTAGCTTCTTAGCTTCTCCATGGTTAACTCCTTGGTACCTGAGTATGCATAGCGTTTCCGTTTGAGGTAGTAACCATGTCTCATGTGAATCGAAAGGGAGTTGTGAGAGGAGTGATGTCACCTCGGTTTCAGGAGCTCTTGCACGTGCTCGAGTCATAGGTCCAATTGGTCTTGTAGGGGATGTAGGTGCGTCCATGGGGATGATCGTGGGATGCTCCGCATCATCTCCCCCCCTTGGGAAAGATCCGACCTCGGATCGAAATCTTCATCACCATGGTAAGGCGAGAGGTCTTTGACGTTGAAGATGTCGCTCACGTTGTACTTGTTGCTTGGTAGGTCGATCTTGTAAGCGTTGTTGTTGTAGCGTGCTAGCACCTTGAAGGGTCCATCGGCTCGAGGGAGAAGTTTGGACTTGCGTTCGTTGGGAAGCGGTCCTTGCGAAGGTGTAGCCACACGAGATCGCCTATGTTGAAGGTGATGGGTTTCTTTTTGACGTTGAGCTTGGTCGCTAGTCGTTGTACTTGGCGCTCGATGATGTTCCTTGTATCCTCATGCATCTTCTTGATGTATCTTGCCCGTGCACTCGCATCCTTGTGGGTGCGCTCTTGTAGAGGAAGAGGTAGAATGTCCAATGGTGACAACGGGTTGAAGCCGTAGACGACCTCGAAGGGGGACTTGCCGGTAGTCGAATGTCTTGCACGGTTGTAGGCGTACTCGGCGATGGGTAGAAACACCTCCCACTCCTTGATGTTCTTCTTGATCAGCACGCGAAGTAGAGTAGAGAGCGTCCCGTTGTCACCTCCGTTTGGCCGTCGGTTTGAGGATGGTATGCGGATGAGAACAAGAGCTTGATTCCGATCTTAGCGCATAGCGTCTTCCAAAAGTAACTCAAGAACTTGACATCACGGTCAGATACGATTGTCCTGGGGAATCCATGGAGGCGCAAGATTTCCCTACAAAAGAGATTTGCAACGTGTGAAGCATCGTCTGTCTTGTTGCATGGAATGAAATGTGCCATTTTAGAAAATCAGTCCACAACAACAAACACGGAATCCTTTCCATTTTGAGTTCTAGGCAAACCAAGTACAAAATCCATGCTAATGCCTTCCCAAGGTTGATAAGGAATAGGAAGAGGCATGTAGAGGCCATGAGATTGAGCTTTAGACTTAGCTTTGCGACATGTAGAGGATCGTTTGGTGAAGTGTGAGACCTCGCATAACATCTTGGGCCAAAAGTAGTTCTTGGAGAGCGTGGCGAATGTCTTGTCGCGTCCAAAGTGTCCCATGAGTCCGCCTCCATGAGCCTCTTGCAAAAGTAGCAAACGAAGAGAAGACTCGGGAATTCATAGTTTGTTTGCTCTCATAAGATAACCATCCTTGATGTAATATTGTTCCCAAGATGTATGCGTCAAACATTTATCATAAGGATTAGCAAGAGATGGATCATTATCATACAAGTCTTTGATGTGCTCAAAACCAATAACATTCAACTCAAGTTTAGTGACAAGCGTGCATATGCGTGAAAGTGCATCTGAAACTACATTTTCCTTGCCTTTGATGTACTTGATCACATAGGGGAAAGATTCAATAAATTCACTCCATTTGGCATGACGCTTGTTCAACTTAGTTTGACCTTTTAAGTACTTAATAGTTTCATGATTGGTATCTATGACAAACTCATGAGGTCTAAGATAATGTTCCCAAACATGTAGCACACGCACTAAAGCATACAATTCTTTCTCATATACGGGATAGTTAAGTTGAGCATCGGAGAGTTTTTCACTAAAATATGCAATGGCTCGTTTTTCTTGCATCAATACTCCGCCAATTCCAGTACAATGAACCTCAAAAGTTTTGTCAAAATTGGGCAAAGCAAGAATCGGAGCATGAGTAAGCAAAGACTTGAGCTCATCAAAAGCGGTGGATTGCAAAGATCCCCAAACAAAAGGAGTATTCTTCTTCTTGAAGGCATGCAAAGGAGCGGCAATTGTGCTAAAATCTTTCACAAAGCAACGATAAAAACCCACAAGACCAAGAAAACTACGCACTTGTTGCAAATTGGTGGGTTGGGGCCAAGTTTTAATTGCTTCAATTTTGTATTCATCAACATGGACACCCTTGGAAGAGACAACAAAACCCAAGAAAACCACTTTGTCAACAACAGATGTGCACTTTTTCATGTTGGCATAAAGACGTTCCTTTCGAAGGGTTTGTAAAACAGCCCTAACATGATTAAGATGCTCTTTCATGGTTTTGGTAAACACAAGAATATCATCAAAGTAAACCACAACAAAGACTCCAATATAAGGGCGAAGCACATAATGCATGAGACGCATGAAAGTACCGGGTGCCTCTGATAAACCCATGGGCATGACTAACCACTCGTATAAGCCAAATTTGGTTTTGAAAGCAGTTTTCCATTCATCACCCTCTTGTATGCGGATTTGATAATAGCCACTTTTAAGATCAATTTTTGAGAAAAAGTTGGCTCCACTAAGTTCATCAAGCATATCATCTAAGCGAGGAATGGGATGCCTATAGCGAACGGTAATAGCATTTATAGGTCTACAATCGGAACACAAGCGGAAACTTCCATCGGGCTTAGGCACAAGTATAATCGGGACGGCACAAGGGCTTAAGCTTTCACGTACATGATCGTTGTCGACCAGTTGTTGTACTTGTCGTTGAATCTCCTTGGTTTCTTCGGGATTGACGCGGTATGGAGCTTTGTTTGGAAGTGCCGCTCCGGGGATGAGGTCGATTCGATCCCCACTGCCTCATAGAGGAGGTAGACCCGGAGGTAGCTCATCGGGGAAAACATCTTGGAATTCCTGCAAAAGAGATTGAAACACTAAAGGTAGCTCGTGAGAGGTGTTAGCTTTTGGTTCCCCATCCTTGCACACAAGGACAAAGTGCATCACACTCGAAGGGTTCTCACACACTTCTCTCATCTCACTTTTTGTGGCAAATAGTATTAGGTTTTTCTCTCTAGGCGAAGAGGCGCTCAAGTTTGGCTTGTTGCTCTCACTCACTTTTGGGTGGATCACTTTCTCACTCTTCTCTCCATGATGTGTGGCTTGCTTGTCGGCTATCACTTGACTAGGAGACATAGGTCGTAGTACATATTCCTTCCCTTTCATCTTGAAAATATAGTGATTGGTACGCCCATTGTGGATGACACCACGGTCGAATTGCCATGGTCGACCAAGAAGGAGGTGGAAAACGGTCAATGGGACCACATCACACTCCAAAGTGTCCTCATATGCACCAATTTTGAAGGAGACTTGGATCGTATGCTCAACTCGGATAGTGCCGGAGTCACTTAGCCATTGAACCTTGTAGGGGTGCGGGTGCTTCCTCTTTACCAATTGAAGCTTGGAGCATAGTTCTTCACTTGCCAAGTTGTGGCAACTACCTCCATCGATGATGACCTTGACGGACCTTCCATTGATGCCGGCCTTTGTGTGGAAGATGTGGCATCATTGGTCTTCTTGTTGATGTTGAAGAGTCAAGACCTTGGAGACAACGAGAGCGGGGCTCGTATCCTCATCACAAAATACTTGATCATCTTCATCCTCGTTCACTCGCTGGTGCATGACCACTTGCTCAAGAGCTTCCATCTCCTCATCACTCATTGAGTCATAGGTGCCATCCTCGTTGAGGATCATGGTGCGCTTGTTTGTGCATTCATAGGACTTGTAGCCTCGGCCGCCGCAAGTGAAACACTTGAAGGATCTTGTCTTGACGGTCTCATCGGTTGGAGTAGATGATGAAGCATGCGGCTTGAAGTTGCTTGTAGTAGGATGAAGATGACTTGAACTTGTCGAAGTTTTCTTGTAACTTGACTTGTCGTCATTGCTTGGAGAAGGCTTGGTTGATGTAGATGTTGGAGTAGTTGTTGAAGCTTGGTTGTTGGAGAAGCCGTAGGTCTTGGATGAGTACTTGGCGTACTTGAAGTCATCTTTCGCTTGACGTTCCGCCTTTGTAGCTTGATGCACGAGCTCAATGAGGGTGGAGTAGGGTTGGAAGTCGGCGATCTTCTTGATGGGATGATTGAGTCCATTCAAGAAACGTGCCATTGCTTGCTCATCATCTTCCTTCACATTGGCTCGAATCATAGCTATCTCCATTTCCTTGTAGTATTCTTCAACACTCTTTGTTCCTTGCTTGAGTAGTTGGAGTTTCTTGAAGAGATCATGGTTGTAGTAGGTGGGCACAAAACATGCTCGCATGACATCCTTCATTTGAGCCCAAGTGGTGATTGGAGGTTCACCTCTTGCTTGTCGACGCTCAAGGATTTGTTCCCACCATATGAGCACATAGTCTTGGAACTCAAGTGATGCCATATCGATCTTCTTCTCTTCCTCATAGTTGTGCAAACGAAAGATTTTGTCGACCTTCAATTCCCATGAAAGGTATTCTTCGGGGTCATTACTTCCATTGAACTTGGGCATGTTGAATTTTAGCTTCCCATAGCGTTGCTCTTCATTGTGGTGTTGGCGAGGGTGGTCATGACGCCCTTGACGTGGAGGGTAATTATCTTCATGTTGCTCTTGGTTTGTAGGAAGTCCATGATCAACTTGCTCTTGTTGAACTTGAGGTTGAGGTGGAGCTTGATGAGCTTGTGGAACTTGACGGTGCCCACGTGGTTGGTAGTTCCTCTCTTGGATTTCTTCTCGAAGAGCTTCCTCTTGATTGCGCCATTCGGGATTGCGGTTGACGATGGCTCAACTTGATTCTTGAAGGGCACGTTGCACCTCAAGTGCTTGTTCTTCACATTGTGGTTGTTGAAGACGTTGAGCCTCGGCGTCTTGTTGCTCTTGGTGTAGACGCGCTCGTTCTTCCTCTTGGCGCCGTAGTCGTTGTCGTTCTTGAGCTTGAGCAAAAGCGACTTGGTTTGAGTGAGGACGAGGAACTTGCTCATTGACTTGCTCTTGTTAATGTTTGTCGTGTAGCGGGTTGCGAGATGCATGACAGTCTTGACGCGCGGCTCGTCGAAGAGTGTTTGATGACGGCGTACTTGAGCCGGAGAAGGAGTCGTCGGAGTGTCGACTTGAGTGGCTCCGTCTTGAGTATGAAGAAGTTGAAGGAGGCTGGTTCACCAACAAGGCTCGGATCTCGTCCATTCTTGCATCATTCTCTTGCTTGTGTGCGTCGAGCTTGTTGTCGAAGTAGTCTCGTGTGCGTTGCTCGGAGAGTCGCAAGTCGGTGGCGAGGTTGTCGATGAGGTCGTTCTTTGCTTGTTTCTCTTGATGCAACGCTCGTTGTGCACCAAAGAGGTGGCTCTTGGTGACATATGATGACATGTCGTCGTCTTGCTCGATGAAGAGTGGGTTGGTAGAAGTACTCGGCCTATCCATCATTCCAAGCAAAATGTGAGTGGTAGAAAGAGAAGAACTTATACCAATGTACCTTGGCTGATGTTGACGATGAATCAAGTTCACTCTAATGCGGTCAATGAAATAGCACTATTGGTACCAATCCTTGTCGGTTCTCACACCTACACAAGTAAAAGCTTATGGTGGAGCTTGGTTAGGATGGTGGCACAAAATTGATTGCAATCGTTATTTTGACTCAAAGATGTTGCAAAAGATTCACAAATTCGCAAATGCAACAAGTAGACCAAGCAAGTAATGGTACACGGAATCCCACACGCAAATAGATAAGTGGGATTGTGCAAACCAAAAGTGAGCCAAAATGTGGAGTCCACGAAAATGCTCTTGTTGCACAATAATAGAGAGACGCTAGCACGATTTCACAATAGGCGGATACATAGCTTGTGCACAACCTACTAAGCAAAAATGCAACGATCTCTATCCCAAGTATGCTATATGTATGGTATTTCGGTGTTATGATCCAAGATGATCGGGTATGACAATCTTAATGTAGTATGATGCTATGGTTCTTACTTATAAGCTCTTTGCTTATCTTTCTCTTTTTGCTTAAAAGCTTGGTTGGCTCTTTCACTTTTTGAGCTCTTTTCTTATGCAATACTTCACGAACCAAGATAGCAATTGTGTATGCGATGACAACTTTGTGACACAAGAGATGATAATGTATGTATGGTATGGTATGATCACTAATGTGCACAAGTCACGTTGCCGGCAATACTCAATGGCTAGTCTCGATGGGTAAGCTACGCAAAAGATGGGGTATGATGGTTATCAATGCAATTGCGAGGTATGCCAAAGATGTCGTCGAAGTTACCATCCGTAGTGAGGATGAGTAGTCGACGAAGATGAGCGTTTGTGATGTTGGTGTCGCACCGTACCTAAATAGCCGAAACACAATAGGACACGGGAGATCACAACTCAAATTCTCAAACTCAAAGTCGAATGGTGGTACGAAGGTTGTGTCATGGGGGTTTGGCAGGTGGAAGTGGTGGTGGTTGAAGTGGGGGAGTGCGTAGGCGTAGGTGGTGGTGGTGGAGAACTGCAAAAATGCAGTTTCGGCAGAGGAAGCCGGATGATCCGAGCGCGTCCGGATGATCCAGGTCAGGGTCCGGATGATCTGGGCAGGTCAATCGCGGTCGGGAACTGCTCGGGATGAACTCAAAAACGGCGAGAATTTCGACGATTCCGTGGATTTTGGATGGATTTCGAGGGGAAGAAGGTGGGGAAAAGCAAGATCCACAAGTTGCACACCGAATCCACGGATCAAAATCAACAAATCATCATCAAAACCAACAAATCACAAAAAAAATTGGGGGCTATTTTTGGTGGGGATTTGGATTTAGGACGAAATCAACAAAATTAAGCTAGAAAACAAAGAGTAGGGGCTCCAAAAACGTGATCAACGTGGCTCATGATACCAAGATGATGCAGGGCGGAACCCTAGGGGCCGATCTTTCACGTTTGGAGAGGATCCTATGGGGAAACACGAGGAACGCGCGGAAGAACACGAGGAAATCACGGGGAAGAATGAGAGAAACACTCAAATGACAAGAGATCGATCACACAAGGTCTAGTTCATCGAAGCACGAGTAACACGAGATACAAAGTCAACAACGGACGATACACGAGTAACCGTTCTTGTCCGTGAGGAGGTCTTGATTGTCTTCCATTGAAGGGGTCTTGAATCCGCTTGGGGGATCTTCTCCGAAGAGGTCGTGAGCTCTGAGGAGAAGTAACCAAGTGGATGAGCAAGGCTCTCACACAAAATATGAGCTAAACCAATGCTAGGTCTCAAAGTGAGGAGGAGGAGTCCTATATATAGGCTAGGGGGCGAAGGGGTACATGGGCTCAGCCCAACACACGCGCGCAGGCGCTGGCCGGATGATCCGGGGTGGATCCGGATGATCCGGGCTGGTCCGGATGATCCGGGTGGAGGCCCGGATGATCTGGAGACGCGGCTGGTGGCGGTGGAGGTCCGGATGTCCGACTGGGGGTCCGGATGTCCGGCCAGGGTCCGGATGATCCGGGGCATCGTCCGGATGACCCGGCTTCAGGTGAGACCTTCGGGTGTCTTCGGTGCGCATTAGCCGGATCGTCCGGGTCTGGGTCCGGATCATCCAGGATCTGTCCGGATCGTCCAGGCTGTCGTCCGGATCGTCTGGCCAGTCTGGGACTTGGTGTTTTTCCTCTCCGTCTTCATGCATGTCTTCCGCTTCCGGTTCTCCTAGCTTCTTAGCTTATCCGTGGTTAACTCCTTGGTACCTGAGTATGCATAGCATTTCCGTTTGAGGTAGTAACCATGTCTCATGTGAATCGAAAGGGAGTTGTGAGAGGAGTGATGTCAGCTCGGTTTCATGAGCTCTTGCACGTGCTCGCGTCATAGGTCCAATTGGTGTTGTAGGGGATGTAGGTGCGTCCATGGGGATGATCGTGGGATGCTCCGCATCAACCCCCCTTCGTCTCTCTCTGGTATGTTCAAAAAACCATCCCCTCTCTCTGTGGTGGCTAGTCCTATTTATAGAGGGAGGCCCTGGGCCTCTTCCCAAATAATGAGCGGGAAGGGTGCCAACAATTGGGCATTTTGAAGGGGAACATCTAGTACACTTATCCTGACTAAAGTTTGTCTTCCGCTGCCAAAGGCTCTGACGGTGATGCTGTCCTGGGCTCCACGATGACCTCCGTCCTGCCGCTCTGCTGGTCTTGGTCTTGTTGCACCGAAGCAGTAACCTTTGCCTGATGCCTTGGCCTATGCTTGCCTCCTTTGCACCAAAGGGGAAACGAGGACACTGCGCAGGCTGGCGCCCGCCTGGCGCCTGCCTGATCTCGATCATCATGGCTTGCATCATGGGGCACCCTCGTGAGGTACCCTGCCTTGATCTCTCCGCCTCGTCGTGAGCACACTTTGTGAGGCTGCTCCTGAGGCAGGTTCCTTTAAATGCCTTGTGAGGCTTGGCCCCTCGCGAGGGTCTTGAGCTTGAGCTGATGAAGATGGGCCGCGCTGGGCCCCCACTTGAGCCACGCCGCAGGCAGGCAAGTCTGGGGACCTCCGTTCCCAGAACACCGACACACGGTGTGAGATTTGTTGAGTTTCTCCATCCAGGCCGAGTGACAGGCACACTTGTCCTTGTTGCACGAATCCTTCATGTCTCTGTAGTAGGGGTCGATGATGGCCTCGGCGAGGTGAACCAGTGAGTCCTTCTCATGCTCCTTGCTGCCCCAGATCTTGTATTGGCCCTGGATGTCGACAAGATTCTGGCAGGCGATGCCCGAATTCTCAAGCGCCTTTACATCGTTGGTGATGTCCACCGTAGCAAAAATGTAGTGGGGGCTGTTGACAAACCTGGCGAAACGCTCGCAAGGCCTTGTGGCCAGGTAGTAGTGGTAGACGAGGACGTGGTGGCGCATGCACATCTGGGCAACGACGACCTTGGGATGAGACCCGGCATGAGCGTGGGTGTACTCGAGGTCAAACCCGACCACCTTGTACTTCTCCTCAGCAAGCAACAACTCCATGAGTTGGATGGAGTGCTCCACCCAGACCAGGTTGTTGGTGTACACCACCGAGAGGTCCATGAACCTTCTGTGGGTGTCCACCACGGCACGCATGGTGAACTGCTGCTCGTCGTCGGCAGCCGCTCGCAGCGCCATCGGAGCCACGCAGGATATCCTCCAAGAATTTCTTGTGGTGGGTGTGCTTCTTGCAATGGTGGGGTGCGATCGAAATGTTGAAGAGACACAAGGGTTAAATGGCCGTTGTAATAAATGGGGGCCGGCCGGCCTGTAATCGTCACATCTTGTCACGACGTTCATAGCAGAGGATTCCAGTGCACGCTTGACAACACCGCACCGCACGCGTGGGCTCAAAGAGGCGCCAAATGTATCATCGATGAGCCTATTCCTGCGCTACCGCCTAGTTTACCGTGCAAGTTTCCCGCTCGGCTAGTTTGGCCACGCGTCGGCTAGAAGAGGGACAAATCATGGGCGTTTATTGGCAAAAAGCATTGTAAAAACAAAGTGTGTGGAATTACTTCAGTCATAAGTTTACCCGTGGGTGATGAGGTCAAAGTTACAAAGAAGGGTGATGATGGACACTCGAGTGGACAATTAATTCTGCGCTCTATAGGGCACACGGTGGAAGAAAACAACTGTGTGCAATAGTGTCGAAGATCGCAGTCGAGTTAGCTATACAAATCGTGTGCTGTGAGATCGATAAGGTAAACAGATTCGAGAATGGTTAATAAAATCTAAGACCATTGCATATTAAGGTCAAAATAGTGCTACCAATATACGAGTCTCATAAAATGCCGTTTCAATGATTGTACCACGAAAGCTCGAAATATTACAAGGTTCAAATTCCAGAGTTATATGGCTCAAATTCGAAGATTACAAGGTTCAAACTGATATTAGAAATGAAATTCAGCTCATCAGCTGGAAACTACCATCAGAGAGGTTCAAACTAATATTACCACTTCTAAGTCTGGTTTCGAAACCTCACAATTTTTGCAAAGGGGTCAGCCACTGAGAAGTCATGTATGGGGTTGACACGATGACTTCCGATTACTCTGTCATCTGAAGTTCCAAAATGAAATTCAGCATTTTTGGAGCCTATTCCATTCTGCCGTAGGCGCCGGCGCTGATCAACAAACCATTCATTTTTGTGAAATAAATGTAGGGCAAACCTCATTTCCTTCAGCACCCTTGCTTTGAGAACAAAAAACCTTTCGAATATAATCTCCGATAAGGTCCCTCATTAGGAGTTCAAAGTAATTTCTGAGAGATGCAGATCAAGGCATTCGACGTGATTGTTATATTGTATCACATTATCCACCACTGAGCCTAATCTTATCTGCAAAACAAGAAAACATGTTAGTGCCTACATGCAGTTTTGAACACTACTACATGCCTATTTGGTTTGCAGGATTTGCAAAATGCACTAACATGCCATCTTTGATCTGACATGATTAACATGGGCATTTGATTACATTCTAGAAAAATGTAGCCTTCTTCACAAGAGGTTGGAGTGGATGAAAAGTTCCCTAAGAAAACTAGTACAGACGAATCCAGAGGAGAAATGCTTATTGATTGTAACCATATGGATCAAGCCACCAATATGGGGGGGGGGCATGTATGTACTAAAATCCTCCAAAAGAATCCTTCAGAAATCATAGTACATTGTCATTGTAAACTTTGAAAAAGGTGTCACAAATTGAACTCCCTTATCGTTAACATTTAACAGGAAAGGAACATCACCTCGATATATAGCTTCTCCAGGCACGGAAAGCATCTCAGGAAACTGACAACCTGCTCCAGGTTGGGGCTTATAGATTCTAGTGCCAAGACCTTCACTGTGCGTAGTTTCGGGGTCAAGCTTGTCAGAATCGTTTTTTGAATGACAGACGAACAAACATCTTCAAAATTAGAAATAATGT
This sequence comes from Aegilops bicornis, assembly GCA_021605145.1. NCBI lineage: Eukaryota > Viridiplantae > Streptophyta > Magnoliopsida > Poales > Poaceae > Aegilops > Aegilops bicornis. Next base: position 287,593,118 of record CM038671.1, read on the forward strand.
TAATTTGTAGAAGGAGAGGTAGAAGGTGGCTGTTGTACCTGAACGGGTGTGGATCGAATAACAAGTTCGGAGTATTTGTCAGACGAGTAGCCCACCACTGTCAATTTCGGCGCAGAAATGACATTCATTCTTGTTGGACCTTCTTGATCAACTACAACTAATCTCTCAAGTGCAGGTGTGTCCTCAGTGACCATAGTCTGGAGAGTCATGGAGGTGATGTGGAAGGTACTCAACCCATTGATCGCTGAAGGCAGAAGGTACTGAGTGCGATGCAGCCACGGAGCAGGCGCTCCATGTCACCTTTTGAGAGGCAGACGACGACGAGCTCGAGGTGCTTCAGTCATGGTAGAATAAGAGCGGGCGCATCATTAAGGGGGGGATGGCAGCTCCTGAACTTGGCGACGCGCAGAGTGGGTGCGAGGCGGAGCGCGGACGTTGGCAGCGAGCGCATATGACCATCATCAAAAGTGAGCTCCTCGAGCTGATCTAGGGCGGGGGATCGAAACCGATCATGAAGCTTTGCTCGGTCCTTGCCGTTGGAACAGAACTTTCCCATTCTAAGGCCTCTGGTTGGGCCAATGTGACTGCTGAGGATCTTGGAGAATGCATCCAAGCTTTTGTGATAGACACGGCAGAGCTCGTGGGTGTCAATGAGGTTGAGAGGGCTGGAGTTCAGGGGGCGCCACCGCCGGGAAATGACGGTTGTCCGCGCCCCATATTTGATTGGGAGGAGGGAGATGATGACTGTCAACATATCATCGGGGAGGTTGCTTATGAAGTCTAGGCCTGCTGAAGTCGCTTGCAGTTTTAGCTCGCCCCGCCTCTGCTTGTTGACAACCCCGTTCTCCACCTCTGCAGTCTCCTTGTTAGCGGCGCTTTCTGATAGAAATGGGAGTACAGGGAATATTTAGTTAAAGCAGAGCAATAGAAAAGTGTATTGGTAACTAGAAGTTATTAGGTAGGAATATAGTAAGAAAAGGGAATAACAATTGGTTGCTTAAATACTACACAATTCATTTGATATTGCTGGGTAAGTCAACATGTAGATAGTTGAAAAGAAATCTTACTTCAAACAAAGTCTGGATGGATGATATCGTCGGGGAAGTTAGCATATATCTCATGACCAGGCCCTTTTATGTGCAGTGCAATTCTAGTGCCAGCTTTCAGTTCATAAAACTTAGATTTTTTTTCCAAAAGCCAGTGCCAAAATAGGAGTCACCATATTCATCAAGTCTTACAGTTGCAACGATTGTAAATCCATGGTTTGTGTGCAGTATGACATCCCTGCAGTCTTGATTTATGTAAAGGGAAAGATTGTGCACTACAGATTCTGTTGCGTAGCAAGGGACGCACTGCAGAAAATGGTAGGATTGTTAAAGAAAATTTGGTAACATGCAAATATGGGCCCAAATTGAAAGAACTGCACAACAGTCGAAATCGAAGGACAAAAATCTATAATTAAACAGATAGGGTAAACATTATGTCATGGAAATATGAGAGTAATCGAAATAACAATACATCGTTAATTTGTATGATATAGAAATAAGAGGGGGAAAATCCCCTTTGACGTATATGGTGCATGTGGCACCTTTTATCCAGATGTAGTAATATATAGAATATGTTCAATAAAGTAGGCCATGCTAGCCGATTTAGGGTGAGATTGAACATACCGCGTGCATCCTCAAGTCATCTGGTACGGTGAGATGGAATGTCCGGCGGAGGCTGCAAGGTCCTGATGTGTCCGTGCACTGTACACTCTATGAACAGAAGAAAACCCTCAAATCAGCTCGAAAAAAATGAATTCACGGCAATTTCGGCCGGGTGATTAAAGGAGGCAGATGAATTGGGATAAGAGATGAGATAATATCTCATTAAATTAATTACCTTATTGTCCATGAGAAAGAACCCTCAGTACGGCGGATTCCCCAACCGAGCGGATCTGGGTCGACTGCGAGAAGCATCGATAAAGTAGATGGCGATAGGCGGCGGCAAGCGGAAGGGGAAAATGCGGTGGGCTTTGCCGGTAGCCTGGCGGCGGCAGCAGCATCGAGCTAAGTGGTTACTGCCGCGATAGGTGGTGCCATGCATAGAGGCGGAGGAGCTTGTGCAGGTGTGAATGGGGACCGGAGGGGGTGGTGGGCGGGGTGAGGGTTTTTGTGACGTGGGGATGGTGAGGGTTTCCTTTCTTCTTTTTTTAATTTGGTGGTGATGGTTTTCTGTCCCACAAAGAATTTTGGAGGCGATGGTTTGCTAGAGCCAACCGTGTGTGACTGACGCAACATGCAAAATGAAAGTCATTGCACATGGTTCCAATTTTCGGAACCGTGTGTGATTGACGTACTACCTCCATCTTGTTTTATTGGTCCCCTTTGTAATTTTTACCAAATTTTGACCAAATATTTAACTAAGTAATGTTTATGCATGTCACCAAACATTATATCATTCAACACTATGCTCAAATACCCATCCAACAATATAATTTTTGCTGACCTGCACTAACATTTTGTTAGTTAAACCTTTGGTCAATATTTAACACAAATTACAAAGGAGACCAATAAACCAAGACGGAGGTAGATTCCATCAACCGAACTGATTGCATCCATATCCCAGAGTTAGACATAAGTAAACGTAGATTAAACATACTCAGATATAGATAATAAGCGTACATGTACACAAGCATAGTTCAACCATAAGTACATAGTTCAACCGTCATTAAGCATACTCAAGCGTACATAGTTCGATCCCACATCTCATCTCACATGCCGACACAATCCTGAAGCTTCTCCAGGTACTCGGTGTACGTGTTGTGCGCCACCATGCGAGAATACTTCTGCTAGAAGGAGCCAACGGCCCATCCTGTTGCATGCGCCAGAACACTTAGATGCACATCATGAAGCTTGTGGTTGCAAAATGGGCATCGATAGCCGCCTTTCCAGGTCCTAATACGCCTATTATGCTATCCCGCATAAAGCTCCCTCAGGATTTGCCTCTTGTACCTCGACTAGCCATCTTCATCCGCACTGTCCACATCGTCAGACAGCACCTATAAAAATAGTAAAACAAATTTGGCATCAAATCAATGTTTACATGTCGTGAAGTAGGATTTGGAATTTCTGACTATTTATTTATACATATCCAGATATTATGGTTCGATTTTTAAGCACAGTCGTCTATATACAGAAAAATCTTGAAGAAAATAATGGCACAAACATATGTAGGTCATTCAAAATCAATTGTCAAGTCCTGGCTAGGAATTATTAGCACGAACACTAACCCTAGTCGGATTACTAGCAAAAATCATTTGCACAGATGAAACAACTAATCACTTATCACTTGTACCATTCAAACAATCAATACACTACACGGATCTAACGAAACTTACTCAGATTTCGTGGATTGGGAGAACGCAACCATAGGGTTTCTATTCCAAAAAGGGGGTGGCAAGAGTAACAAGAGAAACCCTATGATCTATTTGACACATAAATGGGTATAGATGACTAACCAGCCGTCCGTCATTGTCGAAGTCGTCGCCGAGGTTGTCACCAGAGCCGGTGTAGAACTCCGCCTCTGGCTGTGGAAGCTCGACACCGTCGACAATGTCAGGGTGCAGTGATAACTCGCCGGCAGTGACGGCAACCTCTGTCTCCATCTCCATGTTGTGCTCTGGTGCATTAGCAGCCCCGGCGTCGCCACTCCCTCCGATGGGCCGCTTCAGTGGCATCCTCATACACTAACGGCTTCGAGGACTGAGAGCGGCATCGAGGATGCAAACGAAGAGAGACGATTGTGTGTGTGGCGAGGATGGGGGGTGCGGCCGCTCGGGTGCACCATTAATATTGAGAGTAGTGGGAGAGAGGCGGGCGGCGGTCAAACCGATGGCTCGCCTCTCGGTGAGCCTGCGCACCGGACTGCTGGCATGCCTATAAAAGTTTCACACAACTACTCACACGCCTCCTGATGATACTACGCAGTGACCACACCTCTGTCAATGCACACACAAGCACGCATGCCTCCCGGTTTGCCTGCACAGCGGACTGCTCGCATGCGTCCCGTCAACTCATGCTTGCTCGCACAGCACACGGGTCGCGCGGCGGCACGTATATTCTTTTTCTATTTGGATGATTAATGCTTCTGCTTTATTGCTTAACTGAAGCATGGCACGTATCCATTGTTGGTCTAATGCTCACGGTTCGAATAAATAATCCGTTTGGGATATTGGTTCCCAATTATTAATAATCTCCCGTTTGTAATTAGATAAAACTTACATCAAAATTGGTCTCAAATTTGAGAAAAAAGTAAAATGCCACTTTGTATTGGTGTCCATATGACAACACGATAAGTTTCATGAACTTCAAATAAGTTTTAGATGTACTAGAACTTAAAAATCAAGATTCTCAATGTTTGAAATTTGTTGCACGGGGAGTAAACATGCACCTAGTGAGACACATGTGTTTTTGCAATCCATTTAGGTGCACTGTCACGTGTGCATGCAGCTCAAATTTGATTTTTGCACATTATACCCGTAGAAAATCAATCAATTAATGCACTAAAATGTCTTAATGATCTCTATTTTTATTTTCAAATTAGAACGTCCCTACTTTGGTAACATATGTCCACCGCGGGATAATTAATTTAACATGTATCGTAGTTGCGTTGGATTCACGGTGTGTGTGTGGGCACTGGTACAACGACGTGCTATACAAACATTTTTTAACCCCTTTCCGCGACGACGTTTGGAACCGTCGCCAAGTGAGTGTGCACGATAGGGGGTCCTTCCCACACGACCCAGAAACCGTTGGGGATAGGCCTTCCCGGCTCACTGGGTGGGGCAAAATGAGCTCGTGTGCAATCTGGCGGGGCATCAAAACGCAATTGTTTCCGTTCGTATGTACATCCCACACGGTGAATCCCAGGAAATCATTTCCGTTCGTATGTATATCACACGCAGTTTTTTGTGTGGAAACGTTTGTGCAAGGTGGCCTAACACAGACAGTTCTCTGCCGGAAGCCGTGTGTGATTTTTAATTGACCGAACACACCTACTTTCTAGAAACCGTGCAGGTTGTTTGAGTTCATCGCCCGCGGTGATGTCTGAGTAACCGTCTGCAATAGAAAACCCCAATAAGCAGGGTAATTAGCCTATTATTGATAATCCATGTACTAATAAAATTGGTATTCCTTATAAAACACACCAGATATTTCATATTAAATACTTGACAACCAGGATTTCATAATCGAATTACATCAGATAGCTTCGGCACTCAGTTACGCCATTACACAATAGCACCAAGTTTCACATGCAACATCAAAAACTTTGGAAAGTAACATCATACACGACAAATAGACAGATGAATCTCATCTGGGAAACTACAGAAGCGGAAGGCAAATATTGAGCCTTCAGTGATGTTGAATGTCCTTGCAACTTTAGGTCAGTGGCTATGGATAATTGCCCGCCCAACCTTCGTCCTCTTCATCAAGACTTCAATATTGTACCATGGGTGTTGAATGAATATCTTCCTCGCCTCATGACCATGCAGGTGGTATGAGAGGTAATCATCGGTGAAATGCTTTGAAAAGTATTGTAAACAAAGATATGCATAAATCGCTGTTATAAATTTTGAAATGGTGCAAGGGGTAAAAAGAAGGTAAAAGAGTTAGTACCATCCTATAGTTGACTGATGTCTTCTTCATTGTGCAAACAAATATCTTCTTGCTGTTATTAAATACATGAGTTTCTTCATCCTAACAATCTTTACGAGTTTCTTGACTTGACTGATATTCATGGACATCTCATTTCCCCATATGCAAAATGGGTCGAGCAGTGGGTCTAAGCCTCGTGGCCGGGACCTACATGTGCAAGACCAAATTGTAATAAACCTAAATATTAGAAAGTTTCCTGCAACTGCACAATAATGTGCTATTAGCCAAAGGACCATGCTTGAACAAACCTCGATGGTAAACCGCAGTGTCTCCCATTGTTTCCCTGCAACACACATAAGGAAGATCTTGGTCAGGTTAACTGAAAGTTGCCATACTATCAGTAGAATATGTATTGAGTATAGCCAAATTCGATTTATTTCACATGTATACAATACAAAATTGTACCCACAGCAAATGAAATTCAAATTGCAGAACTGAGCCAAACAGTTAAATGGACAACAGACCAAATGAACCAAAATAGTTAACTGAGCACAACATTGCAGAATAGAAACATTTACTAGAAGACAAGTCAGTTAACAAAACAAAGAATGCTTCAGGACAGTACTACGAAATGTAGCAATTGTTGGACCAAAGTGTTAACTGAACATTACATTTCGGAGGACCAAACTGTTAACTGAACATCAGATTGCATATTAACATTACAGAGGACAAATCACTAGAAGGCACTTGCGGTGGCCTTGAGAAAACAGCACAGACTGTATTCTAAAGTAGACAACTGCGTGGCGGTGTCGACGGTGGCCTCGAAGACGAGGTGCTCCTCTAAGATCTGGCAGTCGGCACGCGTGGCAGCCATAGTGACCTTGTGCGCGCATGCGGCCGCATGCTACTGAGCTCCATGTTATACTACGTGCAAAATGGTTGTGGGTGGCGCTTAATTGGAGGAGGGGGACAGTGATTTCAGCGGAAGGTGTAGCGCCGTCGGTCGGGGCATGTGGGACGGGAAAGGAGGAGGATGGTGTGGATGGGTGTGGATTACCTGACCATATCAATGAGGCCATGCAGCAAGAAGAAGGGTCAGCAGGGAGGAGGCCGCACAGCAAGAAGAAGGGTCGCCGGCGAGGAGGCGGCACTGCAAGAAGAAGGGCACCGGCGAGGAGGCGGCGCTACAAGAAGAAGGGTAGCCGGTGAGGAGGCGGCGCTGCAAGAAGAAGGGTCGCCGGCGAGGAGGCTGAGCTGCCCGTAAGCAGCAGTAAAGGTTTAACTTGGAAAGCAAGGAGGAACAGGGGAAATGTGGATTCTGGTGGGAGGAAGGGGGCGGGGAGATAGATATTTCTGCGGTGGCAAAAAAAATTCGCTCGGTGCCGCGAGAAACTGGCGCGCAAGTGTGTTTCAAGCGGGGGCGATGGACTGTAGACGACGAAGCTTCCTGCGTAAGCCAAACAAGACTGTGCGCCAAGATATTTTATATCGCATCCCACACGGATCTTTCTAGTAAACTGTTTGCGGTATACCTGATTTTTCATTATGTTTTGAAAGACAAAATGGTGTTACAGAGGGAAAGGATGGTGTTTGAATTTCTAGAAGATTTACGTACAGTGAACATGCAACTAGTATATGAGTGTCATGTTTAAATTTGGAATTATTCCCGGTTCATTTCTCATTTTTATGCATTAATTGAGTTTGTACGCATTTAATGTGCATAATTCAAATTTGAACTACAAGCACATGCTCCAGTGCACCAAAGTTTGTTGCAAAATTGCATTTGTGTCTTTTGGGTGAATTTATAGGTCCCATGCAAGAAATGGGAATGAAGTTCAAACATCTGGGCGTCGTCGCTCGGCCGGAAAGATTGAGAAACTTGGTTTTTTAATTCCTGTAAATCCAAAACACGCCTGAAAATCATGAAACTTGGAATAGTGTCATGACATAGCACCAACATGCTGCGGTAAATATTTTGGCCAAATTGGGACAAGCTTTGGTGTAAGCTTCTTGCAAACCGGAGCTTCTCTCAAGAAGGCTTGTGGTTCAAAGAGGGAACGTGTCACCTCCGTGTGCGAAAAGACATACGTACACTGCCTTCTCCCGCCTTATGTTTTTACATTGGCAGATTAGACCAAATAGAAGTATCGTGCTAAATTTGGAATTAATTCAGGTTCGTTTGGCCTTTTTTATACATTAATTGAGTTTCTGGGTATTTAATGTGCATAATTCAAATTTGAACTACAAGCACATGCTCCAGTGCACCAAAGTTTGTTGAAAAATCACATGTGTGTCCTTGGGTGAATTTATTGGTGCCATGCAAGAAATAGGAATGAAATTCAAACATTTGGGCGTCGTGGCTCGACCAGAAAGATTGAGAAACTTAGTTTTTTAATTCCTGTAAATCCAAAACACGCCTGAAAATAATGAAACTTGGCATGGTGTCATGACATGGCACAAACATGTTGCGGTAATTTTTTGGCCGAATTGGGACAAGCTTTGGTGTAAGCTTCATGCAAACCAGAGCATCTCTCAAGAAGGATTGTGGTTCCGATAGGGAACGGGTCACCTCCGTGTGCGAACGACATACGTACACTGCCTTCTCCCGCCTTAATTGTTTTACACAGGCAGATTAGACCAAATAGAAGTATCTTGCTAAATTTTGGAATTATTCCGGGTTTGTTTGGCCTTTTTATACATTAATTGAGAGTGCAGGCATTTAATGTGCATAATTCAAACTTGAACTACAAGCACATGCTCCAGTGAACCAAAGTTGGTTGAAAAATCACGTGTGTGTCCTTGGGTGAATTTCTAGGTCCCATGCAAGAAATGGGAATGAAATTAAAATATTTGGGTGTAAATGGCTCGTAGGAAAGATTGAGAAACTTGGTTTTTAATTCCTGTAAATCCAAAACACGCTGAAAATCATGAAACTTGGCATTGTGTCATGACATGGCACCAACATGCTGCATGATAATTTTTTGGCGAATTGGGACAAGCTTTGGTGTAAGCTTCTTGCAAACCGAGCATCTCTCAAGAAGGATTGTGGTTCCGATAGGGAACGGGTCACCTCCGTGTGCGAACGACATACGTACACTGCCTTCTCCCGCCTTAATTGTTTTACACAGGCAGATTAGACCAAATAGAAGTATCTTGCTACATTTTGGAATTATTCCGGGTTTGTTTGGCTTTTTTATACATTAATTGAGAGTCAGGCATTTAATGTGCATAATTCAAACTTGAACTACAAGCACATGCTCCGGTGCACCAAAGTTGGTTGAAAAATCACGTGTGTCCTTGGGTGAATTTCTAGGTCCCATGCAAGAAATGGGAATGAAATTAAAATATTTGGGTGTCGTGGCTCGGCCGGAAAGATTGAGAAACTTGGTTTTTTAATTCCTGTAAATCCAAAACACGCCTGAAAATCATGAAACTTGGCATTGTGTCATGACATGGCACCAACATGCTGCGGTAATTTTTTTGGCCGAATTGGGACAAGCTTTGCTTTAAGCTTCTTGCAAACTGGAGCTTCTCTCAAGAAGTCTCGTGGTTCCAAGAGGAACATGTCACCTCCATGTGCTTGAAAGCTTGACATGCGTACACTGCCTTCTCCCGCCTTAGTTTTTTTACACAGGCATATTAGACCAAATAGAAGTATCGTGCTAAATTTTGGAATTATTCCAGGTTTGTTTGGCCCTTTTTATACATTAACTGAGTTTCTGGCACTTAATGTGCATAATTCAAATTTGAACTACAAGCACGTGCTCCAGCGCACCAAAGTTTGTTGAAAAATAACATGTGTGTCCTTGGGTAAATTTATTGGTCCCATGCAAGAAATGGGAATGAAATTCAAACATCTGGGCGTCGTGGCTCGGCCAGAAAGATTGAGAAACTTAGTTTTTTAATTCCATTAAATCCAAAAACACGCCTGAAAATCATGAAACTTGGCATGGTGTCATGACATGGCACCAACATGCTGCGGCAAATTATTTGGCCGAATTGGGACAAGCTTTGGTGTAAGCTTTCTTGCAAACCGGAGCTTCTCTCAAGAAGGCTTGAGGTTATGAGAGGGAACGTGTCACCTCTGTGTATGAAATGACATACGTACACTGCCATCTCCCACCTAATTTTTTTACACAGGCAGATTCGACCAAATAGAAGTATCGTACTAAATTTTGGAATTATTCCGGGTTCTTTTGGCCTTTTTATACATTAATTGAGTTTCTAGGCACTTAATGTGCATAATTCAAATTTGAACTACAAGCATATGATCCAAAGGCACCAAAGTTGGTTGAAAAATCACATGTGTGACCTTGGGTGAATTTCTAGGTCCCATGCAAGAAATGGGAATGAAATTCAAACATCTGGCGTCGTGGCTTGGGCCGGAAAGATTGAGAAACTTGGTTTTTAATTCCTGTAAATCCAAAAAGCGCTGAAAATCATGAAAGTTGGCATTGTGTCATGACATGGCACCAACATGCTATGATAATTTTTTGGCGAATTGGGACAAGCTTTGGTGTAAGCTTCTTGCAAACGAGCATCTCTCAAGAAGGATTGTGGTTCCGATAGAGCAGGTCACCTCCGTGTCTGAGCGACATCGTACACTGCCTTCTCCGCCTTAATTGTTTTACAGGCAGATTAGACCAAATAGAAGTATCTTGCTACATTTTGGAATTATTCCGGGTTTGTTTGGCTTTTTTATACATTAATTGAGAGTCTGGGCATTTAATGTGCATAATTCAAACTTGAACTACAAGCACATGCTCCAGTGCACCAAAGTTGGTTGAAAAATCACGTGTGTGTCCTTGGGTGAATTTCTAGGTCCCATGCAAGAAATGGGAATGAAATTCAAATATTTGGGTGTCGTGGCTCGGCCGGAAAGATTGAGAAACTTGGTTTTTTAATTCCTGTAAATCCAAAACACGCCTGAAAATCATGAAACTTGGCATTGTGTCATGACATGGCACCAACATGCTGTGGTAATTTTTTTGGCCGAATTGGGACAAGCTTTGCTTTAAGCTTCTTGCAAACTGGAGCTTCTCTCAAGAAGTCTCGTGGTTCCAAGAGGGAACATGTCACCTCCATGTGCGAAACGACATGCGTACACTGCCTTCTCCCGCCTTAATTGTTTTACACAGGCAGATTAGACCAAATAGAAGTATCTTGCTACATTTTGGAATTATTCCGGGTTTGTTTGGCTTTTTTATACATTAATTGAGAGTCTGGGCATTTAATGTGCATAATTCAAACTTGAACTACAAGCACATGCTCCAAAGTGCACCAAAGTTGGTTGAAAAATCACGTGTGTGTCCTTGGGTGAATTTCTAGGTCCCATGCAAGAAATGGGAATGAAATTCAAATATTTGGAGTGTAAATGGCTCGTAGGAAAGATTGAGAAACTTGGTTTTTAATTCCTGTAAATCCAAAACACGCTTTGAAAATCATGAAACTTGGCATTGTGTCATGACATGGCACCAACATGCTGCGGTAATTTTTTTGGCCGAATTGGGACAAGCTTTGCTTTAAGCTTCTTGCAAACTGGAGCTTCTCTCAAGAAGTCTCGTGGTTCCAAGAGGGAACATGTCACCTCCATGTGCGAAACGACATGCGTACACTGCCTTCTCCCGCCTTAGTTTTTTTACACAGGCATATTAGACCAAATAGAAGTATCGTGCTAAATTTTGGAATTATTCCAGGTTTGTTTGGCCCTTTTTATACATTAAGCGAAGTTTCTGGCACTTAATGTGCATAATTCAAATTTGAACTACAAGCACGTGCTCCAGCGCACCAAAGTTTGTTGAAAAATAACATGTGTGTCCTTGGGTAAATTTATTGGTCCCATGCAAGAAATGGGAATGAAATTCAAACATCTGGGCGTCGTGGCTCGGCCAGAAAGATTGAGAAACTTAGTTTTTTAATTCCATTAAATCCAAAAACACGCTTTGAAAATCATGAAACTTGGCATGGTGTCATGACATGGCACCAACATGCTTTGACAAATTATTTGGCCGAATTGGGACAAGCTTTGGTGTAAGCTTTCTTGCAAACCGGAGCTTCTCTCAAGAAGGCTTGAGGTTATGAGAGGGAACGTGTCACCTCTGTGTATGAAATGACATACGTACACTGCCATCTCCCACCTAATTTTTTTACACAGGCAGATTCGACCAAATAGAAGTATCGTGCTAAATTTTGGAATTATTCCGGGTTCTTTTGGCCTTTTTATACATTAATTGAGTTTCTAGGCACTTAATGTGCATAATTCAAATTTGAACTACAAGCATATGATCCAGTGCACCAAAGTTGGTTGAAAAATCACATGTGTGACCTTGGGTGAATTTCTAGGTCCCATGCAAGAAATGGGAATGAAATTCAAACATCTGGGCGTCGTGGCTTGGACGGAAAGATTGAGAAACTTGGTTTTTTAATTCCTGTAAATCCAAAAAACGCCTGAAAATCATGAAAGTTGGCATTGTGTCATGACATGGCACCAACATGCTGCGGTAATTTTTTTGGCCGAATTGGGACAAGCTTTGGTGTAAGCTTCTTGCAAACCAGAGCATCTCTCAAGAAGGATTGTGGTTCCGATAGGGAACGGGTCACCTCCGTGTGCGAACGACATACGTACACTGCCTTCTCCCGCCTTAATTGTTTTACACAGGCAGATTAGACCAAATAGAAGTATCTTGCTAAATTTTGGAATTATTCCGGGTTTGTTTGGCCTTTTTTATACATTAATTGAGAGTCTGGGCATTTAATGTGCATAATTCAAACTTGAACTACAAGCACATGCTCCAGTGAACCAAAGTTGGTTGAAAAATCACGTGTGTGTCCTTGGGTGAATTTCTAGGTCCCATGCAAGAAATGGGAATGAAATTAAAATATTTGGGTGTCGTGGCTCGTAGGAAAGATTGAGAAACTTGGTTTTTAATTCACTGTAAATCCAAAACACGCCTGAAAATCATGAAACTTGGCATTGTGTCATGACATGGCACCAACATGCTGTGGTAATTTTTTTGGCCGAATTGGGACAAGCTTTGCTTTAAGCTTCTTGCAAACTGGAGCTTCTCTCAAGAAGTCTCGTGGTTCCAAGAGGGAACATGTCACCTCCATGTGCGAAACGACATGCGTACACTGCCTTCTCCCGCCTTAGTTTTTTTACACAGGCATATTAGACCAAATAGAAGTATCGTGCTAAATTTTGGAATTATTCCAGGTTTGTTTGGCCCTTTTTATACATTAATTGAGTTTCTGGCACTTAATGTGCATAATTCAAATTTGAACTACAAGCACGTGCTCCAGCGCACCAAAGTTTGTTGAAAAATAACGTGTGTGTCCTTGGGTAAATTTATTGGTCCCATGCAAGAAATGGGAATGAAATTCAAACATCTAGGCGTCGTGGCTCGGCCAGAAAGATTGAGAAACTTAGTTTTTTAATTCCATTAAATCCAAAAACACGCCTGAAAATCATGAAACTTGGCATGGTGTCATGACATGGCACCAACATCTTCACGGCAAATTTTTGGCGAATTGGGACAAGCTTTGGTGTAAGCTTTCTTGCAAACCGGAGCTTCTCTCAAGAAGGCTTGAGGTTATGAGAGGAGCGTGTCACCTCTGTGTATGCAATGACATCGTACCTTTGCCATCTCCCACCTAATTTTTTACACAGTGATTCGACCAAATAGAAGTATCGTGCTAAATTTTGGAATTATTCCGGGTTCTTTTGGCCTTTTTATACATTAATTGAGTTTCTAGGCACTTAATGTGCATAATTCAAATTTGAACTACAAGCATATGATCCGATTGCACCAAAGTTGGTTGAAAAATCACATGTGTGACCTTGGGTGAATTTCTAGGTCCCATGCAAGAAATGGGAATGAAATTCAAACATCTCAAGCGTCGTGGCTTGCGGAAAGATTGAGAAACTTGGTTTTTAATTCCTGTAAATCCAAAACACGCTTTGAAAATCATGAAACTTGGAATGGTGTCATGGCATAGCACCAACATGCTGCGGTAAATATTTTGGCCAAATTGGGACAAGCTTTGGTGTAAGCTTCTTGCAAACCGGAGCTTCTCTCAAGATGGCTTGTGGTTCCGAGAGGGAACGTGTCTCCTCCGTGTGCGAAAAGACATACGTACACTGCCTTCTCCCGCCTTATGTTTTTACATTGGCAGATTAGACCAAATAGAAGTATCGTGCTAAATTTGGAATTATTCTGGGTTCGTTTGGCCTTTTTTATACATTAATTTAGTTTCTGGGCATTTAATGTGCATAATTCAAACTTGAACTACTAGCACATGCTCTAGTGCACCAAAGTTGGTTGAAAAATCACATGTGTGTCCTTGGGTGAATTTCTAGGTCCCATGCAAGAAATGGGAATGAAATTCAAATATTTGGGCGTCGTGGCTCGGCCGGAAAGATTGAGAAAGTTGGTTTTTCAATTCCTGTAAATCCAAAACACGCCTGAAAATCATGAAACTTGGCATTGTGTCATGACATGGCACTAACATGCTGCGGTAATTTTTTTTGGCCGAATTGGGACAAGCTTTGCTTTAAGCTTGTTGCAAACCGGAGCTTCTCTCAAGAAGGCTCGTGGTTCCAAGAGGGAACGTGTCACCTCCATGTGCGAAACGACATGCGTACACTGCCTTCTCCCACCTTAATTTTTTTACACAGGCAGATTAGACCAAATAGAAGTATCGTGCTAAATTTTGGAATTATTCCAGGTTTGTTTGGCCCTTTTTATACATTAATTGAGTTTCTCGGCATTTAATGTGCATAATTAAAATTTGAACTACAAGCACGTGCTCCAGTGCACCAAAGTTTGTTGAAAAACCACATGTGTGTCCTTGGGTAAATTTATTGGTCCCATGCAAGAAATGGGAATGAAATTCAAACATCTGGGCATCGTGGCTCGGCCAGAAAGATTGAGAAACTTAGTTTTTTAATTCCTGTAAATCTAAAACACGCCTGAAAATCATGAAACTTGGCATGGTGTCATGACATGGCACCAACATGCTGCGGCAAATTTTTTGGCCGAATTGGGACAAGCTTTGGTGGTGTAAGCTTTCTTGCAAACCGGAGCTTCTCTCAAGAAGGCTTGAGGTTATGAGAGGGAACGTGTCACCTCTGCGTGTGAAATGACACACGTACACTGCTATCTCCCACCTAAATTTTTTTACACAGGCAGATTCGACCAAATAGAAGTATCGTGCTAAATTTTGGAATTATTCCGGATTCTTTTGTCCTTTTTATACATTAATTGAGTTTCTAGGCACTTAATGTGCATAATTCAAATTTGAACTACAAGCATATGCTCTCGTGCACCAAAGTTGGTTGAAAAATCACATGTGTGACCTTGGGTGAATTTCTAGGTCCCATGCAAGAAATGGGAATGAAATTCAAACATCTGGGCGTCGTCGCTCGGACGGAAAGATTGAGAAACTTGGTATTTTAATTCCTGTAAATCCAAAACACGCCTGAAAATCATGAAACTTGGAATGGTGTCATGACATAGCACCAACATGCTGCGGTAAATATTTTGGCCAAATTGGGACAAGCTTTGGTGTAAGCTTCTTGCAAACCGGAGCTTCTCTCAAGAAGGCTTGTGGTTCCGAGAGGGAACGTGTCACCTCCGTGTCTTGAAAAGACATCGATACTGCCTTCTCCCGCCTTATTTTTTTACACTGGCAGATTAGACCAAATAGAAGTATCGTGCTAAATTTGGAATTATTCTGGGTTCGTTTGGCCTTTTTTATACATTAATTGAGTTTCTGGGCATTTAGTGTGCATAATTCAAATTTGAACTACAAGCGCATGCTCGAGTGCACCAAATTTGTTGAAAATCACATGTGTGTCCTTGGGTGAATTTATTGGTCCCTTGCAAGAAATGGGAATGAAATTCAAACATCTGGGCATCGTGGCTCGGCCAGAAAGGTTGAGAAACTTGGTTTTTTAATTCCTGTAAATCTAAAACACGCCTAAAAATCAGGAAACTTGGCATGGTTTCATGACATGGCACCAACATGCTGCAGTAATTTTTTGGGCCAAATTGGGACAAGCTTTGGTGTAAGCTTCTTTCAAACCGGAGCTTCTCTCAAGAAGGCTTGTCGTTACGAGAGGGAACGTGTCACCTCCGTGTGCGAAACGACATACGTACACTGCCATCTCCCGCCTTAATTTTTTTACACATGCAGATTACACCAAATAGAAGTATCGTGCTAAATTTTGGAGTTATTCCGGGTTTGTTTGGCCTTTTTTATACATTAATTGAGTTTCTGGGCATTTAATGTGCATGATTAAAATTTGAACTACAAGCACATGCTCAATTGCACCAAAGTTGGTTCAAAAATCACATGTGTGTCCTTGGGTGAATTTCTAGGTCCCATGCAAGAAATGGGAATGAAATTCAAACATCTGGGCATCATGGCTCGGCCAGAAAGATTGAGAAACTTGGTTTCTTAATTCCTGTAAATCCAAAACACGCTTGAAAATCAGGAAACTTGGCATGGTGTCATGACATGGCACCAACATGCTATGGTAATTTTTCTGTCCGATTTGCGAAGGCGAGCACATTAACAATCAAAAAAGGCATTTTGGAACAAGTGTTGTCATGTTACAAATCGGAAACACAAGTATTATTGAAACCGTGGGCGTTCTACTTACCAATCACGTGCCGCCACGCGTCCCCTTTTTTATTGGCTAGGAGGTGTCGTGCGGGTAGCTATTTGAGTTGGAGGCGTGCGATCAGACCCCTGCGCGTGCTCATCGGGAGGAGAGCCCTTTGACCTCTACCCGCCGTGCACCTCCCTCCCAACGTCTCCATTAATGGCGCCCGAACCCCTGTTCTACGGCGTGGCTATATGTCTCACTGGACTGAGATTGAAGAGAGAAAAATGAAAATCTGAAAAGAAAGTTTTGCACGGATCTTGATGTAAGATTCGACGAACCCATATAGCATCGACTGTGACTTATAGCAAGCATGATGAATATAAGGACGATGACAGTGGATAATAATTGTCTTACATATTTAGGAACATAATTAAAAAAAGCCACATGCGGCAATGCCCGAGATACACAAGGGCAAAAGAAGAAGGAAGACAAAGATCTCGCTCGCTGATCTCTTTTTTCTTGATGCGTTGCTGCAGGCCGCATGAACTAGTCTCTGCGGCAAGCGGCGATTAGCTCTTTCTTGTCCTCAAGATGCTGCTTGAGAGCATCCACAGATTCCTCCACCAGCCTTCTGCGCTCGATGTGCAGCATGGCATTCTCGTCCATAAGTTTCTCGATGATGACGCCGATCCTCTTCAACAAGGCAGTGGTCTCCTCCTGCTGCTCTGCACTTCTGACGATCTTCGCCCTCAGCAGGTCGCTTTCGTCCAGGAGCTTCGCATTGCTCTCATTTAGTTGCCGGATGACGCTGGTAGCTTGTTCACAAGAGGCTTTCATGTCGTCCTGCAACCTCGCCCAGCCGGAGATCTGATCCATCTGGCTATGGATAATCGCATGCATGCGCCTGTAAGAATCCTCGCCTTCCCGTGAGACATTTTCCCAGTCCGCCACGATGCGGGAGGACATCTCCGCTGCATTCGTGCTGCGGCGGGACATCTCTTCTGCTTTCGCAGCATGGCTGGACCAGTCTACTGCATCGATAGCATGGCGGGACCTCCGTGCTGCTTCGGCGGCATGGCGGGAACTTTGTGCTGCTATGGCCGCACGGCGGGACATGCCGACTGCTTTCGTGGCGAGGTGGGACATCTCTCGTGCTTCCGCTTCCATGCTCGCATCTCCCTGGTGGCAATATCTGGACCGTAACTCACGCACCGCCATGGCGAGCGCAAGGGAACGATGATGAATGACTTGTTTGTTTTTATGGATGAGGAGGAATGTGCAGTCATCTTGGAGTAGTAGTATTTATAAATGAGTACTAATACGCTCCTAAGTGTGAAACCGTTTAGGTTTTGATTGGTGCGAACAATTTTGCAATTAAATATAGCGTGGTAGTAATTTGGAATGTGACGAGACACAGGCTCAAAATTTATTGACGGTTATAAGTGCGGCACTATTCCCGGAAGGCATAATGTGGGCACGCCTTCTCGGCCGCGTACGTGGTGTTTGCACCATAGGGTGCACCGCCATAGGCAATGTCAGCACACGTCTTGTTCCAACAACCGTGCGCGCTCGTTATTACCATTGCACATGCTTCTTTTAATTAGAATGTGTGTGCCCGTCTAGCGCACACACGTTGATCTATCTAACTGTTTCTGTTTGTTGTGGCTAATCGCAAACAGTTCATCCATGTGAAGTGTATGCCATCAATCCCAGACACTTTGATCTGGCTGACTCATTTCTGTTCTGTTGCCTAATCGCAAACAGTTAATCCTTCTGAAGCATATGCCCTCAATCGCACACACCTTTATCTAGCTGCCCGTTTCTATTGTTCCTCCTCATCACAAACAGTTCATCCGAGTGAACCGTATGTTGTATATCGCACACGCCTTCATCTGGCTGCCCATTTCTTTTGTTCTGCCTCATCGCAAACAGTTCATTGAACTAAACCGTATGCCCTGCATCACACAAAAATTAAAATCAGAACCGTGTTTGATGCATCCGACATCGCAAACATTTTGCACCTTTTTTGACGGTTCTTTTACACCACCGTTTGAGATTATTGCATCGCACATAGTTTCGTGGAAGGGTCTCTGATCATAGTGTCGCGTTAGCAGCAACCTGCAGTAGTGGGGTGGTGTGCGTCTGGGGGGTGGCTCGCAGTACACTACGAGTTGTGAGCCACCATCTGGATTGGCCGTTTTGTTAGGCAGGCCGGTGCCACATCAGAGTCATGAATTCGTTGTTTAAAACATTACACAATCCTTTCATACATACATCTTTTGGCCACATGCACTCGATGGTTGTCCTACACGACACTCGATACTCGCATGTGACACTTTCTGTGGGCCCACGAGGTCGTCGTCCATCACTTTGACGAACAGCCGGCAGTGAGGTTAATTTGACCAGCAAGGTAGAATCTTTTTTGCTTGTGTTATGGTGGTATATAGTACGCGTCGAAGAGGTGGGAGGGTACTAGCATATATACTATACATACGCGTCCGTGAGCAAGTACACCTCACGCAGTGTCGGCACTTTTCGGTTTCTGAGGCACGTGCCACATCAAAATTATGAAATTGGCTATTCAAACATCACACAACACCTCTTTGGGCCACATGCATGCACGCAGTGATTATCCTAGCTAGGACACTCACGTGTGATGCTTCCATCTATGGGCCCACGAGGCCGTCGTCGATGCATGCATGCATCACTTTGACCTACATCGGGAGAGGTTAATTAATTTCACCACCGATGAGGATTCTTTTTGGGTTGTACGTATTATGGTAGGAGCATATAGTATGCGTCGAAGAGGGGGAATGGGGCCATCATATAGTAGGCTTCATGAACCTCGCTCTCTGTGGGTGCATGCACTACAAAAAAAAGACACATCCCTGACATTTTTGGCCGAACGATTTTTTTCTGTCATACTTATGACACTTCAATGATGATAATTGTGACAAAACCCGGTATCATCATAGATGTGGTGGGGTCCTACTTCTATGACAAAATATCATGAAAAAAACGGGCTTTTCGTCCTGGGCGGGCCGGAGACGCAGTTGCATGACATTCTATGGGTCGTCCATGATGGAAAAAACCTTGGTAGAAGCGAGGGTGAGGAAAATATCAGGGAGTTCCCGGTTACAGTGGGTGGTCGGGGGCCGAGCAATGCGCGTTTCTCTCGTACGTACGCGCGTGTGTGCGAGGCGTTGGGCTCTAACTGAACCAGAGCGAGGCGTTGGGCCCTAACTGAACCCGAGCGATTGCACTGCAGGCTACGCGTTACTGAACCCGAGTGATCGATCGATCCATTGCTGTTAACTGAACCCGAGTGATTCCTTCGCTACTGCTGCTAACTGAAGCCGATCGATGCTACCTCTGGATGAATAGTGAGCGTTGTTGGGGGGTTTAGATGAACAGCTCCCGGTGGGGGTTGGATGAATAGGAACCCGTGGTAGTAGAGGCCATTGCCGCTAGATGAACAGTACCCCGATCTATCGAGCCGGTGGATGAACAGGACCCCGTGGAGGGCTGGATGAACATGACCCCATGGAGGGCTGGATGAACAGGACCCCGTGGAGGGCTGGTAGAACAGTAGTCGGTGGAGGGCTGGTTGAACAGTAGCCGGTGGAGGGCTGGATGAACATTAGCCCGTGGAGGGGTGGTTGAACAGGACCCCCGTGGAGAGGGTTGGTTGAACATTAGCCGGTGGAGGAGCGCGCGGTGGAGGCTGGGTGAACAGGAGCCCGTGGATGAACAGTCGCAGGTGGAGGCTGGAGGAGGTCGACGGTGGATGAACTGTAGCCCGTGGAGGCTGGAGTTGGTCGATGATGGAGATGAACAGTATCCCGTGGAGTCCCGTTTTGCGGTACGCCACACCCCTCCCGATCAACAGGACCCCGTTTCGACCATAGGAGGTTCGTTTCCTCCATTTTGCGGTACGCTAGACCCCTCCCGATGAACAAGATCCCGTTCCCATCGTGGCCGGTCGAACACAAGGCCGTTTCCTCCGTTCTGCGATACGCCACGCCTCGTTTCCATAGCCTGTTCCGTCCAAGCCAGTTGGCTCCTGATGAACACGGCAACACATTTCGTTCCGACCCAGCCGGTTGGCTCCCCATGAACACGACGACGACACAGTTTCTCCGTTCCGACCCAGCCATGTACATGAGCCCTGGTCGTACATATGCGAAGTAGGCATTCGATACCCCGCCGGTATGTACGTACGTGGCCGTATTTACTTTCTTGCACCCTGGCCGCTGTACGTACGTGTACATGCTACGTGCGAGCCTCTACTATGAAACGTGCGCGCCTCTACATCGACCAGTATGTACGTACACGTCCGTGACCAGAATGACAATGCTACGTACGCTTCGACCGGGTGGGCCTCGACTGTCAGGCACTTCCTTGCGTGCGAAGATATAGCTGGTGGGTCCCAGCAGTCAAGGTGGGAATGTTTTTTTCGCGAAATACGGTGGACCGTCCGATGGGTCCCTACTGTCAGGTGGAGGAATAATTAGTTTGCGCGTAATAAGGAGGCACTTCCTTGCTGCGGCCGTGGACCCAGCTGTCAGCCTCTCCACGTACAATACTCTTCCGATGGAAGTCGTTCCTTGACCACGTTGACCAAGCCGCGCCGAGAGAACCACGGCGGTGGACGACAGCGAGGCCTAGGAAGGGGACGACATGTAGCCGGGGAAGACGCGGCAGTGGAAGCCCACGCGGTGAGGAGTACGAGGGTTCACTGGTTCGGCTGTGGTGTGAGGCTGCCGTCGCCGCAGTTCCTGGCCAGCGGTGGGAGTAGTAGGGGGAGGTGAGGCTTCCGCGGCAGCATAGCCGGCCATGGGAGGCAGGAGCAGGCGGTCTCGCTGGCGCTGGTTTGGGAGGCTGGTGCAAGAAGAGCAGCGATTGAAGAAGCAGCAGGACCGTTTGATTCAAATCCAACGGTCACTGCTGCTAGAATCGTTTGTTGACTAAGTTGACAAGCCCTGCGTACGAGCCAACTTAGTAGGCCCACAGGTCAGCCTCCCAACCAGTGCACCCCAGATGTCAGTGAGAGGAATCATTTTTTCGCATAATAAGGAGGCAGTTGATTGCGTGCGGCCAAGCCAGCGGGCCACACGAGGTGGGAGAAGGCAGTCCCGCCGGCACTAGTTTAGGCGGCTGGAGCAGGAAGATCAGAGATTGAAGAAGCACGTCGGCCGTTGGATGGACATCCAACAATCACTGCTGCTAGAATCGTGTGTTGACTGACAAAGCCTTGCGTAAACAAGTCAGCCTCGAAATCTGTGGCGTGTATAGCCCATTTGCTATCATTTTTATAATTTTTACTCATTTTCTAATTCATATGGAATTTATTGCAGCCCATTTTCCATTTTTAGAATTGTTGCCCATTTTCTCGTCAGTACCAGGGTTAAAAAATTGAACTAAATATGTGCGAAATTTTGAAAATTCGCAATTTTTTGCTGGGGAACAAAATGTTCTTAATCCAAAAATTGGTAGCCATACTAAAACAAATTTAAAAATAAATTAGTATTATGTCATGTTAAATCCAATGAAATTTAAAATATCAGTGAAGAACATAAACAAAAAAAGAAACTAATTTCCCATTTGCTATAATTTTTTTGGAATTTTCAACCCCTTTGATATTACTTTTAACAGACACTGGCCATACTCTTTGGCCAGGACGGAATGCATCCCTCCTTGTCTTGAAAGATTTGCAACCCAATAAGTTGGAGAAAACAAATAGGCCTAGCTTGGGTATTCTTCGAAAAGAAATACCGGGCTACCTATTTTCCCAAAGAAAAAACTGTTGGGCTGGCCATGTTGTTAGACGGGCCGCAGAGACTGCACAACCGAGCTTATAGCCTGATCCTCCGAATTACTACTCAAAAAAGTTGTGCAATTCTGTCGTTAATTGACTATACGTTGAAAATGATGTGGGTCCCAGATATCAGCAGTGTGGATTAGAGTAAAAAAACAAGGGGTGCATCTGAGTAGTAAAAGAGGTGCTTGCTTGTGTTCGGGAGTGGACCTGGTGGGTCCGTACTGTCATACTCACAACTACAGTCCTCTCCCGATTCACTATGTTGACAGGGCCCGATGGCGGCGCCGCAGCTAGCGCACCAAGGCGGAGGATAAAGTGTTGTCGCCAATGTGCTGGGGTGGGTTGGACATTCTTATTGAAAAATAAAAATGGACCGGAACTATTTACGACGTTGACTACGATTTGCATGGGTCTGCTGGTTGCAGGAAGAAAATGGTGGGAGAAAGAAGACTGGTCGCTATCTTTGCCTAAGAATAATATTGACTGAATGTAGCGACACTATCATAGGAAATAATATCCTCCTTTTAATTCATGAATTTAAAGAACTGGTGCATGAGCATTCATCTTTATTTATTTATTTACTTGTTTATGTTTAGGGGAACATGAGCATGTACCTGGGCCGGATTCATGTGAGAGCCTCCCTTCTAGTTAATTATGGGCTCCTCTATTGGGCCTTCATCAGTGGGCTGCATGTTATCAACAAGTGGAAAATGTGTTCCGTACCAAAAATAGTATGCCGCTACGTACGGTATGGGGCACTAAAGGATCGAACCATGCAAGGACTTCCAAAACATTGTGTTTGTCGTTTTAACAACACATTTATTCAACCAACAGACAAAATATACTTCAGATTGTACATTGAAAACAACAGCAGCAGCAACAACCAGGGCTGGGGGTGCAACAGAAGCAGTAAGCAGGCCAGAAGAGTAAATACGCTGCTCTCTCTTCCAAACTAAACATCAGCCATCATTACAAAAGGGCTACCAAAAAAGAACAAGTTTATGCATCAAACTAAATAAAGATCCTACTACACCAAGTGTACGCATCTAACTAACTGGCTCAGTTAGACGTTACTATTTATTAAAATTTGTGGAGATTGGTGGCGGCTTGAACACGATGGGTGCTCGACAGAAACTCCAACCCGGCGGGTCGAAATCGATACTTGCGACCCTCTCTCCTACTTTGGGCTGCGAGGCGTGGCGGCACATATCAGGGTATGGTGCATGCAGAGACGCATGGTACGCTGTGTACACACAGTTTTGCCTAATGAACGAAACCGCTCTGCCATCATGATCCTTGCTGTCGGTTATCTCCTAATTAATCGGTAATTCAGTCTGAGAAATAGAGAGCGTGTACCAAGGCTACTTACCAGCCTCCAGTAAAAAAATCCTGAAGTCCCAGAGAAGCTGGGATCCTGCTCAAAGACCTTGCAGTGACTGTGATTGTATTCCACGAAACAACACGTCTGGTACGTGGGAACGATCATCAATCGTTCACCATCGTCTAATCGAGCCAGGAACCACCTGCAACTGCCATGCTGCTTTTCTTTTAAAGGTTCTGTGATTAGGAAGGGTAGGGACACCAGGCGGCCTACAACATCATATCAAGTTGGAGTTAAATAAAAAAAGGGCTCTTAATGTTGTCAATCTTAAGAACAACATGTTATGAGCGTGAATATTTTTTTAGTAAATGTTGACAGTAATATAAGCAAGCCATCATGATATCATAGGAAAGTAACATACTGCTGTAATAGCCATTTGTAGTGATGACTCGAGTAGGCCTGCAGTACGTCCAGCCATAGAAGGAGTCGACAGCGTAAATGAAGCCCTTGTGTTCAATGGCATCAGAGAACCATGGAGGATGTATGATCCTGCGATGGACGTGCAGATTTATCCACTTACCGCAGTGACCTGTCAGATAGGCGAGACCGTGGTTGAAGAACGCAATTATCCTGAAGTCTTTATAATTCGCAAATCTTGTGGGCACTTGGCAGATTACAACCTTGAGCAAATCGAACTTGGTATCATGTTGGCTACTGTAAGATTTCGAGTATTCTGGGCCGCGGTGCCAAAGCGGTGCAGTGTTAATCGAAGGAAGGGGGATCAACCGCTGGGTGTAGACCTCCACGAGCATCCAGCTGCCACGACCATCGACGAGCATCATCCAAGACGTGTTCATGCCGACCCAGTACATACCATTAATGTAGTTGAGCATGATGGGGATCGGATCGCAGTCAAGGGGGTTGACGCTCTCCACCCTCCGATCGTTATGCTGTGTGACACGCCGTTTCTGAAAAATCAGGCAGCATCAGCAAGTAAGGAGCTGGCTTAAAAAGCTCCGGCCTGAGGGCTTTGAGTAAACGGTACAGCCCCGACGAGCATGCGGTGAGCGGCATGGTACTGATATTGTCCACACGCGAAACAATGAGCTTGATTACCTCTGTGGGGAGCGAATTCCAGCCACTCTTTTGGCGGACGCTGCTCGGTTCTGCCATTGTTAGTGCTTGGGTTTTGGACGAGGGGGAGGCGCCTTAGCGGGGATGGAAGATTGGACGTGATTATGTGCGGACAAAGATGGAGAAGCGAGTATGTGCTGCGGGAAGTGGACAGGTGATGATGGCTACATCACGCTTCTTGACTTACAAGACACATACCAGCAGCTTAGGGTCATATCGATGCTAGACAACTTGCTTGAGTGATCACAGTACTGGTACTCCCTACAGTACCTACTACTATGCCCTAACTTGCTTGAGTAGAGTAGTAGTGGAGTAGGAATGGAGGAGTAGTATATTCTAATCTAAAATAGTTACAAAGTTCAATGCCCGAGCATGGAACGACTACGAACCGCCATCGGTGCTAACTCCAATCCCCAGCAAACATTCACTGGGAGACATGACAGTTGCAAACGCCCGCGACACAGTTACATTAAGTGTGTAAGGGTGGCGGTTTTGTCAAATACTATGGATTAAAAATGGGCCACTGTCGGATGGAAATCTGACGGTTACGTGGGATTTGCCAGGATTGAGCTCAAGGCGAACAATCGCTAGATATCATTACTAAAAAAAGGTTAAAACACCCGGGGCTATAACTTGCACCGGCTGACCACTAACAATGATACTAACATAGTTGTAAAATGGTCAAAGACCGTGTCTACGTGGTGTTTGGAATTATATGTAGAAAAATTAGCAAGATGCCCGTGCATTGCACGGAACATCAAGATGCATTTTTTAAAAAACACTTCTTGTAATTGACCCATGCAGGAGTAATCCCATGTGTAAAAACTAATGATATCTTGAGAATTTATCATAAAATGGTATGTCGACCATTTCATCGAAATAATGATATCTCAAGAAAGATGATAGATAAGGTGAGGAGGAGTGGGGCGTGGTGGTGACTGGTGGTCGGACTGGGTGGAGGCATGGGGATGGATGGCGCCGGTAGCGGCCACCATGCCAGATTGTTCCAGAGACTTCCTTTTTTAATTGCTCAGCAATGAGGTTGTGGTATATAAGGATGAACGAGGAAAGGCCTTATCTGTAAATGTGGAGAGAGGTGCGGGTATCTTTTGTAAAATTGTCATTGTTTGCTTTCTATCCATCAGATATAGATCGGACAGTCTATATTATAAGATGGCAGGCACACGATCATGACCAACTCGGTTTTTCTCTACTCCTACTCCTATAAAAGACTCAGTTGGTGATGATGGTGTGTCTGCCATCCGCCATTTCTGACCATTAGATCTGCATCTAACATTTGTGATGTAAGTTGTGGCCTTTTCCAACAATTCCCACTTCTCTCCTCCAGTTTACAGAAAACCCCTTAGTATCTTGAAACCAACCACATTCCTCCCTTACTTCATCAAAACAGCCCAAAGAATATATTTGGAGTGAAACATAAGATATTTTTAGTGATATATATATCAAAACTAAACTGTTTTCTTTCAACTTTGTGATTATGTTTTATTCTACTTTGGATCCGTTGCAACGGACAGGCTCATTGTTATAAAGGTTTATCTCTTGCATTGTCCGCAACGAACACCTAGTGTACTGGTCCGCGCCGGATGCTCGTAGCGCGATGACCTGAGTTCGAATTCTATCCTAAACTTTATATTTTTATATATTTTTTAATATATACTTCTTTCGCTACTGTACTGGCAGTGGAACCCACAGAGTACTTAGAATACAAGATTTAGGATGGATTTGTTTCGCTTTGAGTTTCTGTACGAGTCTGTAGCCAGCCTGCAAGTCATGTACACTGTACTAACAGTGCAACCCACAGAGTACTTAGAATACAAGATTAAGGATGGATTAACTTTTTATAGAGGGAGAATCATACACGTAATTAACTCAAATGGATTGGACGTGACTCTATTATTCTTCAATAGCAACCGGCAAATTTCCTCCCGCGGGCCGGAGTAGGTTTCTCGGTTTGCATGCGGGTTTAACGGAGGGGTTTGATGGAGGCGAGAGGCGTGTTCAGCCGGGCGTGCAGCGGACGGCGCAGTACTATTCGATTTGACAGCTACGACCAGTACTATATTATAAAAAAAAGAGTGGTAGAGATAGAGATAAGAGTAGAGACTAGGGAGGAGTACCATCTACTGCTTCATGGGCTACTCCTACGCTCCATTCGGCGGCCGCAACGTCCCCTACAGCCACTCCCTCCTGCGCTCCATTCGACGGTATTTGTTGAAATTTGGGAGGCGCACCCTCACGATTGCTGGCAGCAACGACTTCACCGGCAACGACTTCTTCCCGACCTCGGCAACCTCTTCCTCAACGACATGGGCGACAACCTCAACGCATGTGGTGCCGCTCCGTTGCACCATATGTGTTTATGTCCTTCCTGTTCGAAATCGTGGTAGAATTCATGATTCTAGTCTGTGTCCTAGATTCGATCTGTTCGTCTACTATGCTAGTCCACATGATTAGTTTAATCTCTATTATAGCCGGCATAATTTATTTTGTGCTTATTCAGACTAAATATCGTAGTAACTTGCTCATATATTCAACTGGCGGAACGTCCCCTACAACCACTCCCGTTCCATGGACGGCCTGGTCGATGCCTCTAAGGAGCCCTTCGTTTACTGCTATGAGTGTCCGATGCCGTTTTGGGGCTCGCCGGCGGACATCGGGCATCACCTCACGCAGGCGTGCGGCAATCACTACTGGCCCTTGGCGGAGAACATCAAGTACGAGACGTGCTACCCGTTCACCGTGCTGGAGTCGCTGGAGGATCACCGCCGCCTGCTAGTATTGGAGGAGGACGGCAGCATCTTCCTCTTGATCGTGGGCACCGGCAAGGCCTGCACAGGCCGCCGCCCCATCTTTGTATTGTGCATCAGGGGCGACGCTACTGACGCTGACACTGACACTGACACGAGGCCGATGTACGGGTGCGTGCTCACTGTTACTACCCCTCGGAGGTACGTGGGCGGCGACACTGGCTACGTCAAGCTCACTAGGACTATGCCGAGCTGGGACCTTCCCACCGATGTGGACAGGGAAGACACATGGCATGATTTGAACCCCAACAATATGCACGGGAACTCCAAGGAGGTTCACCTGGACATATGCATTACCAAGTTAAATGTTGATCATTAGTCTTCGCTCAATGTAATCCGCTATCTAAGCATGTGGAGACTTCCATGCATGATCTTGCTCTATTGGAGTATCGCACATGAATAAAAGGGTATCCAATTATGGTTTAGTCAAGAATCTTCCATGTATGAAATTTTTACTACAGTATTGGTGAAAGACTTATGATGAACCATTTCTTACATCTCTTCTGCCCCCTTCCAAGTCATCCTAATTTGATGCCTCCGTCTAGGTGTATAAGGGTATGTGTCGGATTTCGGGTTCCGGCAGACCCTCTGGGTTCAAACTCTGGGGTGCACGCGGAGATCTCACCCCCTACCAACATGCACCTAAATGCGCCTCAAGGATCTAAACTACACAAAGAGCAACACAAGGTACACAATGTTTATCTTTGGTTCGGGCCACCATTGTGGTGTAATACCCTACTCCAGTGTGTGGTGTGGTGGATTGCCTCAGGGGCTGATGATCAACAATACAAGGAAGAACAACCTCGCGAGGGTCTGTTCTTGGCCGGTGCGACGAACTGCTAGGGGGAGTTCGGTCGCTCTCTCTCTCTAGATTGCTTGACCACTAGCTCTATTCTGGATTACAGATCCCTCTACCATGTGGGTGGCTAGTCCTATTTATAGGCAGAGGCCCTGGGCCTCTTCCCAAATATTGAGCGAGAAGGGCGCCAACAATTGGCCATTTTGAAGGGGAACATCTAGTACACTTATCTTGACTAAAGTTAGTCCTCGCCTGTCAAAGGCTCTGGCGATGGCCTTGGCTTGGGCTCCACGATGACCTCCTTCCTGTCGTTGTGTTGGTCTTGGTCTTGTTGCCTTTGAAATGGTTGCCTTTGCTTGATGCCCTTGCGCTTGCCTCCTTTGCACCAAAGAGGAAATGAGGACACACTCTGTGGCTGGCGCCCGCTGGGCCCTTATGGTCATCATGGCTTGCGTCATGGGCACCTTGTGAGGTACCCGCCTTGATCTCTCCGCCTCCTCGCGAGCCAGCTGGCGAGGCCGTGCGTGAGGAAGCTTTTACATCATCCGCCCAGCAGGCTTGGCCCCTCGCGAGGTCTTGAGCTTATCTTGATGAAGATGGGCCGTCTTTGGGCCACCCCTTGAGCCACGCCCGCCGCAGGCGCGAGCAAGTCTGGTACCCCGTTCACGAAACGCCGACAGTAGCCCGGGCCCAAAGCGCGCTGGACTTGGCTGACGAGAAGCGAAGGGGCAAGTCTGAGCGCCCTTGAGCCCCTAACAGCCTATGGCCTCGGGCGCCGCATGGCAGTTGATGGGACGTGGGCGTCTCTGCATTCCCCACGACGCCTCGGCGACTGCACAAATTGACAAGTTCCTGCATGCAAAGCGGGTCATGATTACCTGTGATCGTGGAGGTCATCGGTTGGCCTTCCCTAGTTATAAGTACGGAACGTCGCGTGCCCTTCCAGTCCATCTCTTCTTGCTTCTCCTTCTTCTCCATGGCTCCGCCAAAGAGGTTCTTGGCCACGGAGAAGGGAAAGGCCCGCCAGGTGGAGCCTGACTCTCCCCCTACCAAACGCGGTCGAGGCCGTCCTCGCAAGCACCCTGTGGTTCCCGTAGCGGCTTCCCACGGGGGGCGCGCTGCGGCCGCACGACCCCCTAGGCCGCGCTCCCATTCGGCAGAGGTGCTGCCCGAGTTTGTCGTATGATCGGCAGAGCCGACCATCACCTGGCTCCAGCTTCCCCGCTTCCTTTTAGGTGAACTTCCGGCCGGCGCCCGGGCGCCTCGCTCGGTGGACGGTTGCTACAGCCGGGCCTCCACAGGCTTCGTTGGAGGTCTCCACTGCCGGGGCGTGGCCTGACCGCGGGCAGCAAGCGTTTGCCAGCAGCGAGTGCGAGGCAGCGGTGCACCCTGTACTTCAAGTTCGACGGCGACGCCACCCTCTACGTGAGGGTGTTCGGGGAAGAGCCGTGGCGCTGGAAGTGCTGCCCGAGGGCGGCGACCACGGCCGAGGGCCTAGCCTCGGCGACGATCGGGACGAACGTGACGGCGCGCACGTGGTTGGCGGCGCTCGGGGTTCGTCAAGCTTCGGTGACTCTTCTTCGGACAGCGGCTCCTCCAGCGGTGGCCGTGACCAGCCTCCGCGGCGCCGCGCCCACCTAGAGGGAGGTATCGGTGAAGCGCGAGAGGGAGTCCGCTTGAGCTCCGGAGGCAGTTCGAGCTTCCGCTGCGAGTTGGTGTCAAGCGAGCCGCTCCTGTCTTTTTATTTTCCTTTTCCTGCGCAAGGAGACAGTAGTGTTGGGCCCTGCGGGGGTGTGCTTGGACTATTTCTGTTTAATTATCGTACTGTTTCCGCTATTTTTGTATTAGGCTTACATGCCCACGCGCTGTAGCGTAGAAATTACTTAGCTTGGGTGCGACCTGTCGCGGTCTTCGCCTCCCGAGGCCGAGGTCTTGTCGAACGCTTCATGCCCTGCAAAGATTAGCCAGGAGAGGTAGTTTCCGGCCTCAGTCATGGAGGCGACCGACCCAGGTCCTATGTTCGCGTCGCGGTGCCCGTGGGGCGCAATTTGGACCGAGGGGTGCTCCGTAGCGAACCCGGTTAGGGAAGCCTCAAGCGATGAGGGCAGAAAACACTTTCGAGGGCGCCAGCGTTGCTCCCTCCACGAGACTTCAGCGAGAGAAATCGAGGTAGGAGGAAGGCGAAGAAGGCAAAGAGTCGCAAGCCAAAGGCGGCAACACCTTCAATAAAACTTCAAATGGGAATGAACAAGCCAACTGCAGAAAGCAAATGAAAAAGCCGCGTCCGGCACCTAATCTAGTCTTTGGCGTCTTCTCACCAGGTAGCAGACTAAGTGCTGCCACTGGGCGTGGGAGGGAGCCCCAGGGCCTGAGGCCGGCGCTCCTGAGACTCCGGGGCGTGTACAACCCCAACTCATTATTACATGAGAGTGTCACGGGCGGCGAGCTTCACAGGCGTTGGCCTTCTTCACAGGCACCGGGCCTTTCTCAGAAAGATAAGCTTCTGGCGTTTGCCTTCTTCACGAGCACCGAGCCTTTTCAAAACGCATAACAAGCTGCACGGGCATTCGCCTTCTTCACGAGCACCGGGCCTTTCTTAGAAAGATAAGCAGCGAGCGTTTGCCTTCTTCACGAGCACCGGCCTTTTCCAAAAGCATAACAAGTTCACGGGCATTCGCCTTCTTCACGCACCGGGCCTTTTAGGGGTAAAACCTCCGGAGGTGCTGGATGTTCCACGCGTTACGGGCGGGCACCCCTCCCACGAGTCTCCAAGCCTTGAGCCGGGCACTGAAACATGAAAAACCTTGAACGGGCCCTCCCACATGGGAGAAAGCTTATGCAGTCCCTCCCTGGAGAGAACCCGTCTGAGCACGAGGTCCCCTACCTCAAGAGTCCTGGGGAGAATGTTGCGGCAGTGGTATCGCCGCAGTGCTTCTTGGTACCTTGCCGCTCGTAGCGCGGCTTCTCGATGATGCTCCTCCCCCAGCACGAGGTCCATCCCCCGCATGGCGTCCTGCTGCGCCTCGTCGAACGCCAGGACCCGTGCGGAACGACGTCTGACCTCGTGAGGGAGGACTACTTCATCTCCATACACCAGGAAGAATGGGGTCTCACCAGTCGGCTTGGTCGCGGTCGTGCGGATGGACCACAACACAGACATAAGCTCGTCGTACCAGCCTCTGCCGCAGGCCTCCAGCTTCTTCTTGAATGTCCTGGTTTTGAGGCCCCTCAGGACCTCTGCATTGGCCCGCTCACCCTGACCGTTGGTTCGTGGGTCCGCTACCGAAGCGTAGCATACCTGCGTCCCAAGGTTAGCACATTATGTTTTGAAGAGGTTACTGGTGAACTGCGAACCGTTGTCGGTGATGATGCGGTTCGGCACCCCGAACCGGCTCACGATGCCCTTGATGAACTTGACCATAGAACCTGCGGGGATGGTGCGGACGGCCTCCACTTCAGCCCACTTGGTGAACTTGTCCACGGCGACGTAGAGGTAACGATAGCCTCCTGGCGCTGAGGAGCGGGCCGGGATATCCAGCCCCCAAACTGCGAATGGCCACGAGAGGGGTATAGTTTGCAGACCTCCCGCCGGCTGATGGATCTTCTTGGCATGGAATTGGCAGGCCTCGCAAGCCTTCACTAGTTCCGCGGCATCATTGAGCGCAGTGGGCCAATAGAACCCGCTGTGGGACGCCTTACCAACGAGGGTCCGTGATGACGAATGATGCCCACAGTCTCCACCGTGTATATCTGCCAGCAGCTCCTTCCCTTGCTCCCTGGAGATGCAACACAGGGACACATCATTTGGTCGTTTCCGGTAGAGCTCTCCATCCCTGATGCAGTACGCCATGGCTTGCCGTGCCACACGTTCCGCTTCCTCCACCTTTTTCGGCAAGGTCCCTTGCGTCAGGTAGCTCCGGAGCTCTGTGATCCAGCACCCCTCCTGAGGCTCCAGCGTTAGGAGCGAGCCAGCTCCGAGGCCGGGCCCTGACCGGGGCTCCCGAGGCAGGTGGCTGGGGGAGCTCTTCCCGAGGATGCACCGTGCTTGACAGCGATGGCGTTGCCGAGGGCTTGAAGAGCCGCTCCTCGAAGACGCCAGGCTCCTGAGGTAGCCGCCTGGATGCCCGTTTGGCGATGTCGTCAGCCTCTTGATTGGTGCCACGAGGCACATGGTGCAACTCCAGTCCCCAGAATTGCTTCTCCATCCTGCGGAGCTCCGCGAGGTAGGCTTCCATGTGTCATCCCTCTGCTCATATACTTTGTTGGAGAAGTTGAAGGAGTTGTGAATCACCCTTGATGGTAAGGCGCTTCACTCCCAGGGCAACCGCGGCCTTCAGACCTGCTATCAGGACCTCATATTCTGCTATGTTGTTGGAGACCTTTTCTCCGTCTTTGGAAACAGAGCTGCACGGCGTAGTAGAGCTTGTCTTGAGTAGGAGATATAAGCACTGCGCCAGCTCCCGCGCCGTGTCTGGAGAACGCCCCGTCGAAGTGCATGATCCAATCATCCGGTGCCTCGCTTCCCGGGGAGAGGGATCGATCCTCATCAGCCTTGAGGCCCAGCTCCTCCGTCCATTCCGCCACGAAGTCCGCTAGTGCGGCTCCCTTGATGACTCTGGTGGTGCTGAATTCTAGCTGAAACACTTGCAACTCGATGTTCCACTCAGCGACTCTTCCAGCCGAGTTGGGGCTCCTGAGCACCCTTTCCAAGGGATACGCTGAGACAACCTTGATGGGATGGCGCTGAAAATAGTGCCGCAGCTTGCGCGAGGCCACCAAGAGCGCGAGGAGGAGTTTCTGGGGCATGGGGTACCGCGCCCTCGCGTACCGCAACACTGCGCTGACGAAGTACACAGGGTGTTCGACAAGGTTGGGAGTGTTGGTGTTGTTGGCGTCCCCCGGAGGCCGTGGCTCCTCTTGAGACAGTGGAGCCCCCAGTGGCTGGTCGCCGAGAGGGTCTCTTACATTCGAGTGCACTTCCCTGCTGCTGATCCTTCTCGGTGTGGTAGTGGTCTCTGTGAGGCCCCTTGATCTGCCCGCCTTGACCCGGGCAGGCCGGCTTTGGTCCAACGCTCCTCCCTAAGCGCCACCGGGACTGCGCTAGCAGTAGGGGTGGCTGCAAGGTAGAACACCGGGGGCTCTTGAGGCGTGGAGCCACCATTACTGGGAGGGCTGGTTAAGTACCTTTTGAGATCTTGGAACGCCTTTGTAGGCCTCTTGATCCATTCAAAGGGGCCCTTTTTCTTCATTAGCTTGAAGAAGGGTAGCGCTCGTTCCCCCAACTTGGAGATGAAGCGTCCTAGTGCGGTCACGCGCCCAGTGAGCTTCTGCATTTCTCTGAGGGTCTTTGGCGGTCTCATGTCCTCGACTGCCTTGACCTTTTCTGGGTTAGCCTCGATGGCCCGATGGGACACGAGGAAGCCCAAGAGCTTTCTCGAGGGGACCCCAAACACACACTTCTCTGGGTTGAGCCGCATGTTGACTGCGTTGAGGCTCGCGAAGGTTTCCCCCAGGTCTTGTATCAGGGTTCTGGTCTCCCGAGACTTCACCACAATGTCATCGACGTAAGCCTCAATATTCCTCCCAAGCTGCAGGCCCAAGGTGATGTGCATCAGCCGCTGAAAGGTCGCTCCTGCATTGCGTAGCCCGAACGGCATGCATGTGTAGCAGTACACTCCACATGTGGTCAGGAAAGCCGTTTTTTCCACGTCTTCTACCGCCATCTTGATCTGGTGATAGCCAGAGAAGGCATCCAGGAAACATAACAGGTCGCACTCGGCGGTGGAATCGACGATCTGATCGATCTGAGGGCGGGAATGAATCCTGCGGGCAGGCTTTGTTGGCGTTGGTGAAGTCGACACATGCGTTCCTTCCCCCTTTCTTTGGCACGACAACGGGTAAGCCAACCAATGCAGGTATCGGACCTTGCGGATGACCCTGCCGCTTCTAGCTTGCGAGTCTCTTGGGCGATGAAAGCACGCTTTTCGATGGAATGCCGTCTCGCTTTACGCTTCACGCAGGCGTATGTTGGGGCACACGTTGAGGTGGTGCTCGATTCGCCTCTCGGGATCCACCTTGGCCAACTGATCAGGTTCCTATCACGAATACCTTCTTATTCGCGTAGGAACTTGATCGAGAACCTCTTCCTGCTTGGGCTGGAGGTTGGCGCCTATGGTGAAGGTGGCGTTAGTGGATCCGTCCTCATCGACCGATGTCATTTGGTTTTACGCCTTGTCTTGGGTGAACAAGCGCTTCTTCTTGGCGGCGCCACCCCTTGGGCTCGGGGCGTGCGAGTCGGCGAGCTGTGCCGCCCGCGCCATCTTGAAGACGAGCTTGAGCACTTGCAATGCATCTCCGGCATCTCCGGACCACGGTGAGGACGCCCGCTGCTCCTGGGCATCTTCATGAGGTTGTACGCGGGGTGAGTCGCGGCCATAAATCGGGCTAGTGCTGGGTAGCCGAGGATGGCGTTGTATGGGAGGCTGATGGGGGCGATGTCGAAGTCGATTAGCTCCGTGCGGAAGTTGTCGTAGGTGCCGAAGGTCATCGGAGACGTATCTGCCCCAGGGAGCCGGCTGAACCGCCTCCGACGCTCAAGAAGAACTCTTTGAGGTGAAGCCGCTCGGCGGTATGTGGAGGCTGAAGGCTTCAACCGAAAACACTGGCGAGGCCAGCGCCGCCGTCGATGAGGGTCTGGTGGCAGCCACACGGAAGATGGTGGGGTGCACAACATTGGGAGCGCCCAAGCAGGCTGAGTTGGAGGGTGGTCCTCAGCTGAAGGCCGAATCGGCCTTGAGGCGCCGACCGACCGGAGGAGCCCCATGCTGCTTGGAGGCAGCGCCGATCTGGCGGACGAATGGCTTGACGTGGCGGCTGAAGGTGGCGCCTGCGAGCCGCCAGGGAGCTGCGACGACCGGGCGCCAGCGCAGCGTCTTTGGCGAGAAGAGGTCGCTCAGCTCCTCCCAAGAACCACAGGCTTGCTGGCGGGTGGAGCAGCAGCCACATGCGCGGGAGGTGCCGTGAGGCCATGGGAAGCCGATTAGCTATGACCACATGTCGTCGCCTCCTGCCTCGAGGGCAGCCTCCTCGTCGCCCTTGAGGAAAGCCAGTGGATCTGTCGTGCCGTTGTAGCGCGGTGGCGTCTCCGGCATGAACTTGTTCGGCCACTGCACCTGTCGTAGGGCTGGGGCCAAGGCTCGGAGCCCCCTGGCCCCTGTGCCTGCGCTGGCGACCGGAGTGGGCGGCACGCTGCTCATCATAGGGCGAACCACGGTGTTGGCGGAGAGCGGGTCGGCAGAAGGGAAAGCTCCGGCGCACCCCTACCTGGCGGGCCAAATTTCGGATTTCGGGTTCCGGCAGACCCTCTGGGTTCGAACTCTGGGGTGCACACGGAGATCTCACCCCCTACCAACATGCACCTCGTCGCCTCGCAAGGATCTAAACTACACAAAGAGCAACACAAGGGACACAATGTTTATACTGGTTCGGGCCACCATTGTGGTGTAATACCCTACTCCAGTGTGTGGTGTGGTGGATTGCCTCAGGGGCTGATGATGAACAATACAAGGAAGAACAGCCTCGCGAGGGTCTATTCTTGGCCGGTGCGACGAACTGCTAGGGGGAGTTCGGTCGCTCTCTCTCTCTCTCTAGGTTGCTTGACCACTAGCTCTGTTCTGGATTCCGGATCCCTCTACCCTGTGGTTGGCTAGTCCTATTTATAGGCAGAGGCCCTGGGCCTCTTCCCAAATATTAATGGCGGGAAGGCGCCAACAATTGGCCATTTTGAAGGGGAACATCTAGTACACTTATCCTGACTAAAGTTGGTCCTCGCCTGTCAAAGGCTCTGGCGATGACGCCGGCTTGGGCTCCACGATGACCTCCTTCCTGCCGCTGTGTTGGTCTTGGTCTTGTTGCACCGAAATGGTTGCCTTTGCTTGATGCCCTTGCCTGCGCTTTCCTCCTTTGCACAAAGAGGAAATGAGGACCTTCTTGTGGTGGCGCCCTTTGGCGCCCTTGGTCATCATGGCTTGCGTCATGGGCACCTCGTGAGGTACCCGCCTTGATCTCTCCGCCTCCTCGCGAGCCAGCCTGACAAGGCTGTGCACGAGAAGCTTTACGTAAATCCGCCCAGCAATCTGGCCCCCTCGTGAGGGTCTTGAGCTTGTGCTGATGAAGATGGGCCGTGCTGGGCCACCCCTTGAGCCACGACGCAGGCCGCAGGCAGGCAAGTCTGGGTACCCCCGTTCCTAGAACGCCGACAGTATGGTTAATACTTAATAGCATAGCCAACTTTGACTATAAGAAAGTGTCATGTCATCTGTAGCCAACATGTATAACAATCGATACTCAAAAACCAATTCTTAAAGATCATTTCTTGCAAAGCACAATAAGTGTTATTTGTTCACAAGTTTTGTTTGCAAAAGATACTTTTTTATCTATTTCACCCGGATGTTTGTGAGCTCTAGAGATGAAATAATATCCAAAGGAACCTATCGATACCCGTTATACATGAGATGACCCCCACATCCTTTTTCAAAATAAACAACTCCCCGATCAATGCATTTCACTGTTCCGTGCAACGCACGGGCAGCTTACTATAGATTGGTAAGACCAAAAACTGAACTAACATTATATATAGTATGATAAATGCTGATGCATGTCACCTAAAATTATATCATTGAAAACTATGTTCAAATACGAATCCAACGATATAGTTTTTGTTGGCATGCACTAACATTTTGTCAGTTAAATCTTCAGTCAAATTCAATGGGGGACAAATAAACCACGACCGATGTAGTACTAGTGTAGGGGGCAGCGTTGCATGCGAGTCTCATCCCACTCGTGGTGCGGTAGTAAAGCCGTCATATCACAAAACCCAACTACTCCCAGTAATAAGTGGCCTGGTAAAATAAACGGACAAGCAACCACCACATCTCTCCGTCTTTTTTGCATTTCATCTCCTGTTCATCTCGCACACTCGATCCCTAGCTACTACTCCTAGGGCCAGTTCCTTTGGCGGCTTAAAAAATAAGTCGTCTCTTCCCCGTCTTTTCCCACAAGACTGGTCACAGTGGAGAGTAACATTAAGGCCCTGTTTGGTTCATAAGTCATAGGACTTTTTCTAGTCCCAACTAAAAAGTCCCTAGTCCCTAAAAAGTCCCTCCCTGTTTGTTTCCAGGGACTAAAAAGTCCCTAGTCCCTCCATGGAGGTTATTAAATGACCATGTTACCCCGAGTATACAGAAAAATATCAACCAAACAACACCATGGGCCGGCGGGGGAATGGGTGCAGGGAGGGGCATTGTTGGAAAAGTCTCAAAAAGTCCCAAAAAAGACTCTCCTTGAGAGTCTTCTTCATTTAGTCCCAAAAATCAACTTTTAGTCCCTAGTAGTCCCTCATGTTTGGTTAAAAATAGTCTCTAAGAGGGACTTTTTCTAGTCCCTACACCAAAAAGTCCCTAGAAACAAACACCCCCTAAGGCGCCTCACTCATTTATTTGGGCCTCTAAACTACTACTAGTACCTCCGTCCTGGTTTATTCGTCATCATTGTAATTTGTGCTAAATTTTGACCAAAGATTTAACTGATAAAATGTTAGTGCATGTGGCATGCACTGACATTTCATTAGTTAAATTTATGATCAAAATTTGACACAGATTACAATGGGGACAAATAAACCAGGACGGAGGTAGTAGTTATGTGATTACTAATCTAGAAGCCTAAAAGAACTAGCCCCTGGTACTCCTACTATTGTAGTAGTAGTCAAGTTGGAATTCCAATTGCACGGCACAAGTTGTTAGGCTAGCCATAGTGGGGGTAACTTAGATAGTAACTTAACACATCATAGAGACAATTTTGCTTATGTGGCAAGTATTTAATGAGGAAAGAGGTCTTGTGGTAACATAATATATTCTTTGTAACATAGCGTTTTCCGAGGCAAAATGAGTCTATGAGCTAATAAATGAAGCAACCTATGACACTACGACTATGTTGCTTTGCCCTATGGAGATAGTAACTTAGACTAGTGTCATATGCATGACACTAGTATAAGTTACTCCCCACTATGACCAGCCTTAGGCAAAAAATTCGATACAGGGTATAGGAAGCCGTTTGGGAATTTGCATGCCTTTCAGGCCGATGAGATACTCCGTACAAAAGTACTGACGGAGAAATAACCACAGAGAAGGAAGCTAAAAGTAAACAACCAAATGAGCATTTTTGCATTTGTTTTGCATTGAATCGTTTCACAAGCTTGACTAGTGCTGCTTTTCTACTTTTACAAAAACCGCATCGTAATGTTAAAACGTGCATTTCACGTACATAAGTAAGAGTAGTACTCCCTTCGCCTAGGTGTATAAGTCTTCCCTCCTTCTTGGTCACGGTGCAGAACCAAAGTTGACTTATTCACCTAGAGGGAGCGAGTAGCACAGTCTGCAAGCATATATAGGGAGAGACGTGTAGTGCGATAGTATATAGGAGTAGTAAAGTTTGTGCTATATGCAAGTACTTAAAAAATGCGTACGGATACACAAGGTTTCAAAACTTTCCCTTTTACATACTTAATTAAGGACGCTAATAATTCCTGGACATTCGGGATTTATCATTTGTGTCACAAAACTTTTGAGATCACCTTACGAAACTAAATTATACTCCTACTAAAAGCCACGGCCTCGCGAGGCGCTTGCGGCCTTACGAGTACCTACAGTGCGCGGCCGTTTCCCAGCTCGCCAATGCAACGCCTCTTCCTCAGCCTCGCAACTCGCGAGGTGCTGATTGGCGGCTTGCCGGCGGGCGAGCGCGATCTCACTAGTGTGATGATCCGGCGCCAACAGGTACTCCTCCTTGCTAGAAGCATGCACCCGATCTACGTACCGCCAAGTGTAGATGAGGCGCTTAGGCCCGATTGCACTCAGGGTTTTGGCACGGGCGTCCTCCGCCACCCTCACGGCCCTCGCACGAGCCTTCTGCCAAAGAGCCAATTGCCTGACTCTCTCGAACGCGACATAGGACTGCCATGCAGCTTGTCTCGCGGTGCGCTTCTCTTCCTCGGCCTTCTTCTCCACCTCTATTTTGGCATGCTCTTCTGGAGGCAAAGCCTCCCACAAGGCGACATCCATTTCTTTCCAAAGCTCCTCAAGGCTGGGGGCTTGGCGAAGCGGCCTTGGCGTTCTCCTTATGGCGAGGAGCCGATCGTCGCCTTCGGCGTCGCGTCTTTGGCGAGATTGGGAACGCCGACGTGTCGCGGCGAGGAGCGGAACACCGGCGCGTCCTTCTCGACTAGTGGCGGCAAGGAACGAAATGTCGACGCGTGACCATCCGCGTGGTGCAGCGAGGGGCGCCTAGGGCTTGGGAGGGGCAATGCCATGGTGGTCCACATGAGAGGGAGGGGGAGGAGATAGCGATGAAGGTGAGCGTTCTTCCGAATGTCGTGGGAGGCGCAGTATTTTTAGCAAGCAATGGCACACCTACGTAAGATATGGGTCGAGCTGCAGACTTAAGCTGCAGGTCGGTTGTATCAGCGACATGTGGGCGGACCTGTTGGGCCCATATGTCAGTGACCCAATGCACTTGCAGTTAAGTAACTGAAGCAGCATCCCGTAAGATATGTTGCGTGATTAACGTAACAACTACATCGTCATATTTGTTGGAGTAAATTACGAGGGAGGGAAGGGGTGGAAATATTGCTGGTAACAACAGATTGAACGGCCGGCGAAGTCATGCATGCCGATTTTTTCCACACGGGGTGGAGTGGTGGGACAGGGTCAAGTAGGCATATTGTTTTCACACATGGAGAAGAAAAGCTTTGGAGAAGAACGGGCTTCCTGCATGTATGGGGAACGGTGCATAATGAGTCATCTTGCATGCCGGGCTAGGTATATTCTCAAGTCATTAAAAACATACACGCCCCACACATGTTCATATTTCAAGGTGCACTAAATTATTTCATGCGATGATTAAGGCTGGCCATAATGGTGGTATCTTAGCTGGTATCATGCACACGGGAATAACAAACATGCGGATGTAGAAAAGAATTAAAGAAGAGAGGAGGGTTAGAGTAACTAGTGTTCATGCATGCATGCAATGCGATAATGCATTGGTAAACACATTTTTTTGTGAAGAACGACAATATTAGTTGAGTACTTTTGCATACTACAAAACTATTCCACCGCCTCTATCTTGGTAAGAGTAGGTGAATTTTTTTAATCGAGCCATTTAAAGTAGAAGGGAGGTAGTACTCTAATAGCTAACCTAGACGGAGGAACTAGTCTACATTGTGCATTTAAGTATTGTCTGAAGTCAATGTACCTCTACTTTGACCAAACTTATAGAAAAATGTATCAACATTCACAATGTTAAATCAATATTTTTATACTCATTATGAAACGTAGTTCTTATACTCATTATAATTAGTATTGTAGATATTGATATTTTTAGTACAGATTTGGTCAAACACTTTGCAAACGGTTGACGGAAGTAAAAAGAACCAGAGGGAGTATGATGCATGCAGACTAGGCAAAAAAATTGCTCATTTATAGCCGGTCGAAGTCTCAAAGGGCACGACCGCACGAGGGAGGCTAAGGTCGTGGGGCCTTGACGGTTGTGGAATTAAGTGAAGTTACATCCACCTTGGCTGGTGTGGCGTCTTGAGCGAGCGAAGCTATACCGTCAGGCCTACGATATGGGTCTAGTAGACATGACATCTAGTGGGTCCCACATAGTACTCAAGAACTCTTTGGGGGCTTGCAGCCGTTTATCCACCGGGCAAGCCAACAACCCCACGCCGTTCACACGCCCTACTCGTCCCCGCCTTCTTCTACTACCTTACAACAGTTCGCTCCCAGTTGTCCCGTCCTTTCACATTACACCAGTTCAACTTCTCCTAACCCTCCTCCAAAATCCATGGCCTCCCAAATCTCCATGGTCGCCCTGAGTACCAGGTTAGAGCCATCACTAGCGATGAGTTCATCGTCATCTACACACGTGGATCCGTGATGGTGAAAGCGTGCCTTACTCGCTTCCTATGCATGTTCAACAGTTCAAAGGATGAGTGGGTCGCTGGGCTAGATGTCAGTACACCACAGTCCTGGAAAGAGAGAAGATTCTAAAGGAGGCAGAGAAGAAGAAGCCTTCCGTGATCCAGGTTTGCGTACATAACATGTGCTTGGTCTACCACATATTCCATGCCGACGTTGAGTGCCAGGATTTTAAGAGCTTCCTCAAGGACGAAAGAGAGAAATTCGTTACTGTAGACTTTAGGAATGATAGTGATGTCCTGGGTCACATAGTCCTCGTTGTAGGCCAGCCCTTCGATCTCCAGAAGGCAAGCCAGGTGTCCTCCTCTCAGCCTTCAATGCTGACCCTGGCAGCAGCCATGATTGATCCTTTGTACGCTAAACTAAAGAAACCTCACCACGAGTTTCATCATGCATGGGAGTCGAAGACATTACATGAAGATCACATCATGTACGCAGCAATGGATGCCTACCTTTGTTTAAATATCTACAAGGGTTGGATGAAGAAGCAGAGCCCAGTGTCCAGTTCAAGCAAAGAAGCGTCGGGGAAGAGGAAGAGGAAGAGGGACAAGGACGAAGTCGAGGACGTGGACTCGGACTTGGACTCCGAGTAAGGTGGCAGTGCCTTCGCTCATGCTGGTTCTACTGTAGTGTCAAGCAGACTAGTTGCCTAGTTTTATTTTAGGGGTGTGTTGTGCTGAGCCCCCAGCAGAACTATGTTTATGTTCTTTC
The DNA here is from genome assembly GCA_021605145.1 of Aegilops bicornis. Taxonomy (NCBI): domain Eukaryota; kingdom Viridiplantae; phylum Streptophyta; class Magnoliopsida; order Poales; family Poaceae; genus Aegilops; species Aegilops bicornis. The sequence goes on from CM038671.1 coordinate 287,635,014, forward strand.
TCGTTATTTGAACTTTATGTTCTTTCTCGTTATTTGAACTCTTTAGAATGTACAGTAGTACTAGTACTAGTATGTCTTACTACTGTTCTTCTTGTAGTTGGTACCACTGCTCGTATCTTCGTGTTCCTACTGTACTTAATACGATCATACTAGTAGTATAATTTGGGTCAGTCGATTTGTGAAAGAAGTTCGACGGAGAGAAGGAAGAAGACGGCAGAGAAGCTACCCTTGTATCTATATTAGGGTGGCAGTGTGCCCATGGTCTATCTTATGAGTGTTGGGTGTTGAATGCAGTTCACTAAAAAAAATGGATCGTGCCCGGGGTTAAACGGATGGCAGGGGTGGGGGGAGCATGGCGGTGGCAGGCGGTTCGAGGAGGCGGGCGCGGCGGCGGTTAGGCATGTGGCGGGCTAAGAAGATGAACAGTGCATCATTTTTGGAGGTTGAAGAAGCCCTTCTAGCCATCCATGTTGCATCCAACGACTCACAAGAGTCAACTGACCCAAATTTTTCCTTCAGATTGCAGGATCCACATGGCATTCAAGGTCTCGAAGGTAGATTCCGCGTCCGCACCCGGTTTGCGGTCTCGGCGCGGGCGCGACCGGCTTCCGCTGCGACAGCCAACATGCACGCCTCCTCCACGCGGGCAGACACGACAATGACATATTAGTTCCTCCTCGCCGGCGTGCTGGAGCATGCACTCTTCCTCCTCTTCGTATGCTACGTGCATAGACAGGGCTCCACTAGCTGCTCGCGTGCTTGGCAGCGCGGCGGCATCGCGAGGAGGGACTGCAGACAACGTGAGCGGGCGAGCCGTCGGCTTCATGGCATAGGGATAGCGGAGACACGGTGGTGATGGGCGAGAAATTGTTGGCCGGAGCAGGCGGGCACCGGCATGCGCAACGGCGGCGGCGTCATATTGATGGGTGCACGTATGGGAGCTTAGTTTAGTTTTATATAGGGCTGGTCAAACTTAAAAGAAAACCGTACTAGTACACGTAAACATTAGACTGAGGCAGCGCTTATATTAGTTACCACAGCCACGATACGGAATCTTGTGCAAGCGTGTGAACCGCGGCCGCGCGGTCGATCGAACGGTGTGTCACCGTGTCGCGCTCGAAGGACGTCCGCCAAACCATTTTGTGTGTGTGAAAACAATCCCTGAATATTACTCAACTTTTTTTCCTGGAAAAGTTCTTGACGCTACAATATTTCCATATATTTGAATTTAGCTCCAGTTCATGTTTATTTGGATTTGGACGTTTTAGGTGCGCCCTAGTTTTTTTAATACGGATTTTGTGTGTATGACTGAGAGAGAATGTGTGTATGTGTCCATATGTGTGTTGTGGCGGAAGGGCAATGTGGAGACGGTGTGCGTGTGATAGAGGCATAGAGAGGTGTGAATGTCCAAATGATCGTGCATGAGTGAGACATAGACAGATGCCGATACGTTGTGTATACATGAGAGAACGGTCTTCTATTTTACTTGTGTGTGTGAGAGAGAGAGAGGGGGGAGCATCCGTAACACAACAACCATCTCTCTCGATACGTCCGTCCCTCGCACTATCGCATGTAACACATGCATCAACGCACACATTTTGACACCCTCACCCGGCCCCTGCCCACCTCAAGGCCCGCACATTGCTCTCTATCTCACATGCATGATCTCTTCGTGAAAACCCAATATCTGACACACACACACACACACACACACACACACCGCACACACACACCCCCTCCCCCGAGCACATAATTCATCCCCATACAAGGTTATATGGCGACCACTCTCGCTTGTGCTTCTCTGCACCCCAGCATGCACAACACCTCAATCTTAAAAGAGGGCATCGAGGAGATCGAAGACGGCGACCACACTGCACTAGAGAATGCAGGGCCATTTGGAAGCAGGATGATGTGACGACGGCTAACTGACTCCTCCCCCCCTCTCTCTCCCGCACAAAATTACCAATCCCTCCCTCCCCCGCACAAAATGATCAATCCCTCAACCCATGAGATCCTCCCCCTCTCTTCCATGTTTTTCCAGCTCTCTCATCAAACCTGTTGTCTCTTCTCCTTCCACGTGTACAGAATCCCGATGCACACGCATCTCACGTATATTACATGTCTCCATCTTTCTCACAGACCTAACTTGTTCCTCTCTCTTTCTCTCTCTATCTCTCTCTTTCTCGTTAGGTTTGTCTCCTACTCTCTCGTCCACATATATACAATCTTTCCCGCCCTATCTGCTCCATCTTCGCAAGCTCTCTCTACACGTTTCATTCCCACATTGGGATGTGTTCAGAATGTTGCTTTTATAATGGATGATGTAGAGTTATGGTTGGTTTTGTTGCATCCTACAAAGTAATAACTATGAAACGCATTCAGATTCTCATTTGACTGGGATTATATGAGTTTGAGCATATTGTGAAGTATTATAGACCCCGTATACATCTTGGAATTCAACAATGATTGCAACTATTGAATTGTATAGACCATTACATTCGAAGTCAGTATGCTAATATATTTATTTCACAATTACGACAAATAATTAATTCAGTACAAACTAAGAAAACAAATGTGTACTCCCTCCGCTTTTATTTAAGTCCGCGTATTAGCATTGGTCAAAGTCAAGTTTTGTAAACTCTCAGAAAGTTTATAACAAAAAATATCAACATGTACAATACAGTAACAAATAAATACCATTAGATTCATTATTGAATGTACATTCACATCATACATATTTGTTATGGTAAATGTTTATATTTTTCTATAAACTTGGTCAAACTTTAGGAAGTTTGACTTCGGTCAAACCTAATATGCAAAGATAATAAAAACGGAGGGAGTACTAGTAGTTACTAGTACTACTCGCTAATTGCTTAGCCTAATCACCCAGCACGCCACACAGGGAGTTCAGTGTCACAAAATTTTGAGGTCGGCGGGAAAATCTCCCGCGACCCTGATTCGAGCAGTGAGAAGTTACCATCATAGCCTCCGGAACAGGCTTACGGATGACGCTTGGTAGGGGGCTGTTTTCGTAACTTCAGGTTCACCCTATCCAGCCAATCCCACCCGGCACCCAGAGTAGTACACCTGAATACTCCCCATTTTCAATACCCACCGCAAAATAGACTTCTCCATGGCACCACAGCCTTCGCGCTCCTCCCCTTCTACATCAGCGCACTCGTCCTCCGCAGCGCATCTGCCTCATCGACGACCTCGTATGACGCACTGGAGTCGGCCCACCATCGTCGTCATACATGGAGCCTCTTCCCCGGCACCGTCTTCCACAATCTCGGATCTGCTTCCTGGAAGCCGATGCCAAGCGCAGAAGCACCACCGTCGTGGAAATGAACTGACTCCCGTTGCCGACCATGATGCACAGAGGCCGCCGCAACCATCGTTCTCCTCCTCGATTGGTAATGTGTGTATTGAATCACTTAGCAGTACATGTGCAGTTCCAATTTTGTTCATACCTACCCTTCAAATTTCCTGGTTGCTATTGTTCCCGTAAAAGTAATTGGTTATAGCCTCCATTGTCCAACAGAATATCAGCTTGTAATTGTGCGTCGCTCCTGTATCACGCTATGCTTGGGTAGGTTCTTTACCTGCAACCAGTAGTGTGGAAAATGATGAAAAGTTTTTTAGAACTAGCAAGATGCTCATGCGTTGCACGCATCAATATGCATTTGTATGAGTAGTTTATCATGTGGGAGAAATGAATGAACGAGGGAAGGCCTTATTTGCAAATCTGGAGAGGGGTGTGGGTATCTTTCTACAAAATTGCCATAGTTTCCTTCCTATTCGTCGGATATAAATCGGACGGCATATATTGCAGGATGGCAGGCACACCATCATCAGCAACTCTGTTTCTTAATTAAAAGAAAAGAAAAATAGAGTAGAGAGTACAGAAGAAGAGATAAATATTAAATATAAAATAAATATAATAGTAGAGAAGAGAGTACAGATAGCAGGGACGTCGGGAAAGGATCGCTGCCTTGACGAGAAAACTTCGGCGCGTAGCGCTAGTTTTGGTCTTGGCGTCCGTGGCCTTTATAAAATCCAATGCCCTCCCACCGCTCTGTGCCTTGCCACCGCTCTCCCCCCCTCTGTGCCTTGCCACCGCTCTCTCCCCGCTCTTTCTAACCTCGCCGCCGCCGCGCCACCATGCCACCGCGTCGCCGGGAAACTTGGTGCGGCGTCCGCGCGCGCCCCTCCGGCGGCTTCTCCGCAGAGATCTGGTTCCGTGGGATGCGCCTCGGCCTCGGCAATTTTGACACTGCCAACGAGGCCTCCCACGTACAACGCGGCGGCGTGGCGCCTCCGGTGGCCTCATAGAACATTGAACTTCCCCAACGTGCCGACACGAGAGCGGGTGCAGGAGCTCGCGCCTCTACCACGGCTTATCACCGACGAGGATCGTCGCGACAACCGTAGGCGGGAGCATCGTCTCGGCATCGCCGAGATGGACGAGGAAGCCATGGCGCTGTGGCGCCAACGCTTCCCGCAGGACATCATCAACGAGCGCGAGTTCTACGCGCAAAGGAGGGCGGAGAGGGAGAAGTGGAGGGCGGAGCGAGCCGCCTATCGAGAGGACAAGCATACGTGAAAAGCGGGCACTCAATTCAACATGAGGCTAGGAGCAGTGTTGCCCTGGGAATTCGATGACGATCGGTATCTTCACGCCTACATTGAGACGTCGGGAGGAGGACATCACTGAGGAGGAGTCGGACGACGAGGAGTAGTTGAACTATCTATTTTTTTATCTATCTATGCTATATCTATGCTGAGAACTATCCTATACTCTCTAGTCTCTACTCTCTATCTCTACTTCTCGATCTCAGCACTGTAAACGCTTTTTCAAAGCGCCACGCGTTGCGCTTCTGTTGGAGATGCTCTAACATGGCACATGAGTGCTTTAATGTTGCCCACAAGATGCGTGAGTATTACTAGTAGTATATTTTTCTTGCCATGTTGAGATTTTAAAACCACGCGTGTGAACATGCAGAGGAACAATGAAGACCAAACACGGGATATTGGGGACATATTCAAGAAGCGTGGCAAGTTAAAGAGGAGCTGCACTAAACCTGTAAAACAAGCTTTGGTAAGTAACACCCTTTCAATTACTTTCGTTTAGCCTCATGTTCTTCGATGTGTATATGTTGTAGTTTCTGTTTCTCTTAGCCTCGTGTTCTTCGATGTGTAATAAGAAGAGTCTTAATCGTCCTAATGCTTTCATTTTTAGCTTGATGTAGGAAGTGGGTGTTCTCACCTTGTAGTCTGTTTTTATATTTTCCTTCTGAATTCACTTATGCGAGTCCTGTTTATCTGGCTTCTACTAAATGGATATGTGTTGCTCTGAGTATTGATCTAAAAAAGAAGTAACTTCATGTCAGGATGCAGTTCCTGTGAGGAGGGAAGTATGGTCAACCTCGAGATCATGTTTCCAAAATGAAGCTAGATTACACACAAGGTGCCAGTTCCCTAATGATGCTGGATTAGACACAAGGTGCAAATTCCCGAGATGATCTTTGGATTACACACAAGCCGGTGGAGTAAATGGGTTATTCGTGTCTCGTGGCTCTAGCAAAGGCTGAAAGAAAGCGTGCAGCAACCCTTGAGAATGTAGCTGAGTTCCTAAAGAAGCGAAAGAGCAATCAGATGCTCTCTTCACCCAAGCCAAAGAAGAGATGGAAGAAGCCAGAAATAAGCTAGCAGAGGCAGAGCAGGCTAGGCGTATCCTGCTATCTAAAACTGTTGTCAATACAAAATTTCCTTCATAATAGCTAGGTTCAAATGTTTATCCAGTCAGCATGACTGTTGTGATGTCCGTGCATCTACTGATGTGGCACAAAATAATTTTTTTAGGTCATGTAATAATAGCAATTACTTTCCAAAAATAACAGATGAAGCATTGAACATGGTATAGTTCACGCGCAAGCCCGACATTCCAAGTTCAACTTCCACATCAAACTCATGTTCACAGATATCTGCACATTCATATATAATGTCCACAACCATGATTCACTTCAAAGCAAAAAAAAGTGAGGAGAGTTATAATTAAAGAAAAACCTCTAGTTCCTGCTACCACTGCGAGCACAACAAGTCAACACCATGCGTAATTAATTATGTTTTTGTCATCTTTTGTGTTCTCAAAAGCCGGCCGGCTCGCGGAAGGACGTGTTGCCGGCACACGCGCGGATTAAACAGAGGCAGGCGGGGCAGTCTGAAGCCGGTTGAATGTGGCGCGGAGGCGTGTTCGGCCGGGCCTGCAGCGAGTGGGGCCCTCTTGGCCGGCGCGCCGGTTCAATGCGTGCGCTATGAGAGGTCACGTATGTGTCAGAGCAATCACTCCCTCCAGTCCTTTTTTGTTTGGGTGTAACAAAATTTCATTTTCCATTCACATTTTACAAGTAAAATTCATGGACAAACTTTGACCCAAACTACGATGGGGATTAGTAAACTTGAACAGAGGTAGTAGTTTTTTTATCAAAGAAGTGTTTCCCCCTTCTGATTTTCTTTACTGAAAACCAACATCTAAACCATAGTATTTGCCCTAGAACTACCAGGTTCAACATCTCGCAACATAAACCCATACAACCATACGCCAAGGAGGTAGTAGTTATGAATTCCATTTTCACTCCATACCAATCGTTCTAAAAACTACGTACTCCGCTAAAAAATGATATTTTAAACATGGCTACTCGATCTGTGGCAACTAGAGATCCCCCACCTCCAGTTCGTTCACCTGTCGCCTCGACCATCAACTCCTACGGATCAAATTATCACGTGAGCTGACTATACCTACAAAGGTGCGCACCATCACGTAGCCGGTACCCGCGCATGCAGCAATCGTGCACCTAGGTTTTTAGGGTTTATTTGTTAACGGTGCCTTTACGTAACTCTCATGTGTGCGAGACAGCGAGAGATCGACTTCGTGTGTGCGCCTCTTCTCTTCGTATATGTACTCCGCCGTTTGTCTGGTGTCCAAAAATTATACAGTGGTAATAACTACTCCCTCCGTTCCATAATGTAGTGCCTATAGATTTTTTGAAAAGTCAAACCTCACAAACTTTGACCAAGTTTGTGGAGAAAAATATTTACATCTAGAGTGCAAAACATATATCACTAGATTCTTCATCTGATGTAGTTTCACATTATATATTTTTGCTATTGTAGATATAAATATTTTTCTCTACAAAATTGGTCAAAGTTTGCAAAGTTTGACTTCTTAAAAAATCTATAGGCACTACATTAATGAAACGATCTTGATACCTACGATCAAAGTTGATTAATACATATTCACCGATTTGATAGAAAAAAGAGTCCAGTTTTGAAATACATATATCACTAAAATATGTTATGTTTCACTCAAAATATATTCCTTTGGCGGTTTTGATGAGATAAGGGAGGAATGTTGTTGGTTTCAAGATTTGAGAAGTGGTATATGTCTAATTTCTACTCTTACTAGCAAGATGCCCGTGTGTTGCACGGAACATCAAGATCTTGTGGGAGAAAGGATGAACGAGGGAAGGCCTTATCTACAAATGTGGAGAGGAGTGCAGGTAAATTTCCATAGTTTCCTTCCTATCCGTTAGATATAGATCAGACGGCCTATATTGCAGGATGGCAGGCACACCATCATCACCGACTATGCTTTTTATAAGAGTAGAGATAAAAAACAGAGTTGGTGATGATGGGGTGCCTACCATCCTACAATATAACCGTCAGTTTATATCGGCTGATAGGAAGGAAACTATAACAGTACAAAAGATACCTTCACCCTTCTCCACATTTGAAAATAAGGCCTTCCCTTGTTCACCCTTTACTCCCACAAAATAAACTACTCATACAAATGCATCTTGATGTTCCGTGCAATGCATGGGCATCTTGCTAGTTGTTGCAAAAAGCCCATGTGTGTGAGAGAGAAGGAGAGAGGAGGAGGACGGAGTGCATGTGTGACAAAGACACAAAGAGTGTGTGTGCGACAGGTATCGTCTTAAAATGAGGCGATAGTGTGTGTGCACGATCGAGAGGGCGTGTCTCAAGAAGGGAAGAAAAATCTACATAGATACAAGGAGCGCGCGAGAGACATGTATGCGATAGTGGAAGCATGAGTGTGTGGATGTATAATCCTATTCAGAGGCTAGTCGATAAATGTTTGTGAGAGAAATACGAGTCGGGGGTGCGAAAGCGATAGTTTTGTGTGTGTGAGAGAGAGAGGCGGTAGTCGGGAAGGGGAGTGGAAGCAGGAGTTGTGTGAGAGAGAGAGAGAGAGAGATGGGGGGAGTTTGTCTGATCGGTAAACAAATGAATAATGTCAGTTTTATAACTGGGATGGAGACGGAAAGGAGACCGCAACAAATGTTGTGTCTGCAGGAGAGAGTAATTTTAGTTGTATGAGTCATATCTAGAGACATATAGGGTGTGTGAGAGAACCCCATAGAGAGAAAGACAAGGTGAAAGATGAGTGAGACTGTGGTGTGGCGGTGAAAAATAAAGCTTAGGTACCTAGTGATACCAGAGAACGGTAGAGACGTGAGAGATAATGAAAATCGTGTAATGTATAACGATAGGGAGAGTGTGACACTTCTCAAGGGAGACGTCGAGGGACCATGTTTGCGAAGATAGGAGAAACATGAAGTGAGCGTGTGGGTGAGCTGGAGAGAAGAGAGTGATAGCTACATCAAGGAGCATGCATGTGAGAGAGATGGGCCTGAAAGATATCAACATAAAAGGGATTCAAATATTTGAATTCGAGATGATGATACAATAATTCATACTCGAACCAAAATTGATCTATCAAACATGCATAATCATTTGAATTCATGCGCATCTATGTTATTTAATATGTAGATATTACTGATCCATACATTTTAGTAGAACATAATTTGGTTTAAATTTTTTGAATTCAACCTTATGATTTTGAGATCATTGTATTTGTAAATCATATTATACATATAAAGGAGTAGAATTATTTGTTGTGCTTTTGAAAGTATATATATATAATGATGTATATAGAATTATATTCGAATCGAAAATGGATCCTGCCCGAACAAAAATACAATAAAAACTGGATTTGAATTGAGTTGGCACGGTAAACGTGCACTCTTGCTCTGCAAAAATTTGAGCAAGCGGGAAAGTCGCGATAACCTTGAAACCAAAATCCGCGAGATGGAAATTACTGCCTATCCCCACCACGCAAAGCCTATTGGCTCGATTTCTACAGGTTTCGATAGGGGTAGGTTTGTAATTTCACTCAGACGTCACATAACCGCCTCTCACCCGGATTCATACACGGTGGTTGCCAAAACACAATGTCTCCTCAGCCAAAATCGACTCCCTCCCCGATTCATACACGGTGGGCGCCAAAAACAAACTCTCGTCGGCAAATATTTGGTGTATGCAAGATTACCGTCCTATCCCCAACCGACTAATATTGTTGTGATGTACGAAATTTTAAACGGGGGCTAAGTTTGTAAATTTCCTCGCATTTGAGATAAGCGCGCCCTGAAGACATGGTTCCCCCTTCCTCTCTCCCTCCATTTCCCCATTCATACTCCGTGGGCGCCAAAACACCCTCTCCACCCCAGCCTCCTCCGTCCGCCACCCCATCCACCACCGTCCTACTCCACCATGCCGGAGGTGATACCCCGATCAATGCCGTCGGCCATTACACGTGATCGACCTCTCTCATCCACGGCTTCGGACCGGGATCCTTGCATCCCGTCCTCTCGCTTCATCCCCGCCGTCGTCCACCTTGCCGGCGCCGCTCCCATGATCGTCTCATCCATCGCGCCCCTCTGCCACTGTTTACCCTCCTAGATCTGCTTCCACGCCTCCGACAGCCATCGCTACCGTAGTACCGTCAAATTCTTAGCAGATGCATACACGGCGCCGCACCAGAGGCGGTACTCTTTTGTATCTGCTCAACTTATTTATCGCAGCAATAAAATAGACCGCCACTGCTTTACTCTGATTTCTTGTCCATCACTTACTTGTTAGTTGAAAGAAAACATTGGTTGCGAAGTTGCCTTTGTCCGGTTTGCACCTTCACATCTGCCATGGCATGCTCAACACTATAATCGCAATGCTTATGGTTTTCCCCTTTTATATTCCACACTAGTTAAATGAGAGTAGACTGAATTTCAAAATTGGGTCAGCCAATTTTTAGAGCTTCATGAGTTCGCGGTCTTGAAGGAAGGGGCTCAGTGGGGACGGTGGTTGTGGGGGCGGTGGTGGGGCCTCGCCGAATGAAGAAAACTCGACGCGGGTGGGGGCAGGGCTGGGGGGTGGGGGTGGCGGAGGAACACAGGCGGTGGTGGCCGGTGGTTTTGCCGGCGGCCCGTGCTGTGTTCTGTATGAGAAGAATCATAGACGAGGAAGAAGAAGGGTTAGGAGACGTAGGATCTTCATCCAAACGCCTGAAATGGTCAACTGACCCAAATGACAATAGTCACGCGAATTGCATGCAGACATGCCTTTATATTCAGTACCATCATCATACCGCTTGTACCGCCTCCCGAATCCATCAAGCTAAACAACGTGCCACTCATAATTCCAAACTTGTTGCTCAAATACGAATCTGATATGATGCTGATATTACTAAGACGGATAAGGTTTAATTGGTCAGCTAATGTTCCTACTTTACTTTCGAAAAGCACATGCACCACATATAGAGAGACAGTAGGGAGTTGCATTCTTAATGCGCTCTGGTTCATCATGTGTGGTCACTGCGCAACGAACATTTTATTATCCAAAATCTGCTTGCTCTTCTTTAGCATGTTCCTCTTCCGTTCTTCTTTAATAAGTACTCTCTCCACTCCTAAATACAAGTATTTGTATAGATTCCACCATGGACTATATATGGAGCAAAATGAGTGAATCTACACTCTAAAATGTGTGTGTATACATCTGTATGTGATCCATAGTGGAAATCTCTACAAAGACTTATATTTTGGACGGAGGGAGTATGATAGTAGTACAGTATGTTCCTTGTAGTGAAGATGAGCAGGGACATTTGCAATGTAGAGGTCTATACGGTTGATTGTGATGGACACTTTGAACTCTTCGGGCCTCTTGGATTCGTAGAATTTTCTAAACATAGGAATAGGAATTGTAGTGGCATGCCCACTTGAATCCTATAAGATTAGCAAGGAAATGCAGGGAGCTGTGTCGCCTTTGAGAGTTACACGGATATTAACAGTACCGCACCTTCAGTTGAAGAGAGTTGGTATCCGAAGCCTTTCTAGCCGTACCAGCAATACTAGCACATATATTCCAGCAAGTTCCACTTTGCTGATCTTACTTGTGATGCTTACGATTTTCCCATTATATCTACACTATGATCTACGTAGCGGCTTTGTGTCGGACTAGCATCAGTCCACTCTTGAAGCCAAACAACACACCAATCATAAGTCCAAAGCTTACTTCTTCAAATATGAATTGTTATATGATACTGACATTAGTTAACAAACACACACTTAATTGGTCAGGTAATGCTCCCACTTGATTTTCCAAATGCATGTGGCCACATATAGAGAGACAACATGGAATTGCATTTCTTTGGGCGTTGTGATTCATCATGAGTGGGAAACCAACACTGTATGCAATGAAACGGAACCTCAAGAATATGCTTCCTCTTCTGTTCTTTAACATGTTACTCTTTTATTATTCTGTATTTAGCACCTACAGTATGTTCCTTGTCAGGAAGAGGAGCAGGGACATCTGCACTCAACAGCTGATAGAGCTGACCTGTACGTGATCGATAGGCTTTCAATTAGTAGCGTCAATACAACACAGTAATTTCCAGCTAGTTCCACTTTCCCAATTTATAAATCCTGGTTATGGTGTACCCCTTTTATGTAAACTACGATCTGCCTAGCTGTTGTGTGCTCTTGTTATCATGGTTTGGCAATGAACTCTCTATACAGTATATTATGAACCTATCATCTGCCAACTATCCTTACTTCTGGAGCCTTTTTTGTGTACTTGTGCCAGATTATATTAATGCACATGCACCATATTACAGCACACATGGGCTCTCTCATCAGAATCCAGTGATAGCACACAAGGGTTTACAGGGGTGCCCCTATATTAGAATATCCTCTGCATTACAAAGATAATCTCACTATTATTTATGTTTTCATGCTTCTCAGATATTATATGTAAGCACAGTGAATATCAGAATCCGTGCATCAGAAGAATATTGTGGAACACTGCAATGACTTACAAAATTGGCACCAAGGCATTGAGTGCCATTCTGGATGCAATGAAACTCATACGCTCCCCACCTGTAGATTCTTGTTCAGAATATGATCCTAATGACTATTCTGACCTCAAGGAGTCAAAGGCAGATGGCCTGTCCTATTCACCCATCAAGGTGCCTGTTCTAATTTGGCAAGGTTTTATTGATTGCACGTATCTTGCATAAGTTGTCTTTCATTTCTTCAACTTTGTAGCACCGCCATTTTCTTAGTTTACTCATCATATATGTCAAGATGCCATGCCGATCCTTTATCAATATATATTCCATCTGTCATCATACCATGTTTTTTCACTCAAATGATGTTCTTGTGCATCAGACATCAGAAAGGAAGAGGGTTATTGCCGAACCTGAAGGAGCACCAGCAAAGTCCTTGAAAAACGTGGTGGTGCCGGAGAAATCAGACAATGCCCCACTTATATTGGCTCTACAACCAGTGACACAAAACGTAGGACCTACTCCAGCAGATTTGTACCCATACTTCTTGGCCACACCACTAGCCCGACCACACAGGACCTGCACTCCAGCAAAAGGTATGCCGATTTCAGTTGCCATAGCACCAGCCGTACCACAGAAAAATCCCACTCCAGCAAAAAGTACAGCAAGTCCACCGGCCGAAGACATATCCCAAATGCAGTGACGGCCAATTCCTGCAGATTGGAACCCCATTCTAGTTATTACCAGTTTAAAATACAATGCTTTCAATGTTGTTAGGGACTACGTGCATATATTCCCATCATGGGAAGATTATAGTGAAGACAAACACCATTTTCACATCTTCCTGTCCCACTTACGTGTAAGTGCTATTATTCATGGTGATTATTTTCCTATTTTCTGCTGATTGAACACATCAATGATTTACATTACATTGTTGTAAGTACGTGAGGGTCAATCTGGATAGTCATGACGAGCAAAGCTTGCTTGCGCTTTTCAAGGAAGAATTGCAGCAGTATCGATGTTACTTGAGGAAATCACACTTTGATGGCAAGTCTATAAACGAATTTCTGGTGAAGTCTCCTATGATAAATTTAGGAGACATTGAATGGAAAAACCTTGTTATGCACTGGTCTCGTTCCCAAGATGAGGTACTATCTATGAGATCACATGACAATTTGAACTTCTACTTTTCCGCATGTGCCTTACAGATCTTTTTTGCAGGAAATCTTCTCGAAGAAGAATTCCGGTTTGAAAAGGACGACAAAATATCGCAAATATGATGCCCGCTGATTTTCTCTTGTTAGTACCTGTTGTCATGTATCACTGTACTTGCATACATACCTGGTTCATTATGTGATAGCTTGCTTATCAATTGTTCGCTCCAAATTATCTGATCTGTATGAATGGTTACATTAGTGTAGAATATATCCAATGCCAATAAATTTTTTTAGCTCTGCATTGTTCTTGTAAGTACCTACTGTCCTTTATCAGTGTACTTATATTGATAGCTAGTTGTACATGTACCATCACTCTGCAGCTTATTTTCCTTTGCCCTCCATTTTCTACACATCAGATCTATATTTACTCTTACCATAAGGTTGGATAACACCGATGGTACTGAAGAAGTTTAGCTCTGCATTTCTCTTGGCTGTACCTTTTGCTGTGTCATTTGTATTTACATTTATAGCTACTTGGTTATGTAGCATCACTCTTCATCTTATCATAAATATTCTCCATTTCTTCTTATATTATCACATCTATATTTACTCTTAACAAAATGTAGAATAAAGGCAATGCTTATGAAGAAGATTCTGTGGTAAACTTCTTGAATTGCGCCCCCCCCCCATCAGCATGGACAAGGGCTTTATAGAGCCTGTCTTCACAAATAATGTAAGTTTGTCCTTCTCAAGCCTTCAAATTTTGTTGTGTATATTTGGTTAGGCATCACTGCAACAACTGTTTATTTTTGGTGTTTGCATCAAATTGCATGTTTAAAGTCTATTATGTAGTTCATAAACAAAAGTTTGTCCTTTCTCAATTTAAGTTTTCAGTTGTACAACCAAGTTCCTTCTTCATACCATGTAAATTAAACTATACAGAGCAAGTGATCTTCTTTTTGCACTGCATGTATATACATTCTTGATCCGTAATCCACTGGTGTCGTGAACCTACCCACTACAACACAATGTCATATTCTGCAATGTCTTAACTATGAACAATGTCATATCATTCTACTATTATTTAAACCGTCCCTTATTTGCCAATCTGAAATGGGATAAATTGACAACACACTAACCATTGATACTTATGAGTTCTTGATCTGTAACCAGTTGTGTCGTGAAGCTGCCAACTACTTCACAGTGTCATTTCCTGCCATGTCTTAACCTGAACAATACCATCTTGTGTTATGCTATTTTAAACTGCGTCACTTTATTCGTCAGTAAGAAATGTGATGAATTGTCAGCACTCATAATTATATGTGCAAAACCTGTCATCTGTCTGCTTGTTTATCTTTCAGAGTGAGGAGGATATAAGTGTCAAACAAGCGCAGTCTCGTCAGCTTGCTCAGCTGCTTGCACCGCAGCTCCCGAGCAGGGCTAACCTTTCTTGAACTCTATTGAAGTGCTGAAGGTTGTGTATATTATTTTGTCGGCGTGTTTATTTGCACTGGTGGCGATTGTTGATGCCCAGTGTATGTAATCTGCTATCTGCTTGTGCTTTATTATCATAGTGGCGAACTTTGATGCCCAGTGGATGTAAGATGCCGTAATTTATTTATTGTATAGTCTAGGTTTTTTTTTCTTATTCACGATGCTGCAGTTATTTTACTGTATATATATATATATATCCTGTCTTTGCAGTAAACCGGCTAAACCGTAAAATTACGGTACATAATCGGGCCGTCATGCAAATCACTATGTATGATCCGCATCATGGGCCCAGTCATCTTGGTCCGTTAACAGGCCTAAATTTAAACTGACCCACAAGTAGATTTGGGCCTTTAATAGGCCGAGTAAACTGTTGGCCCTATTTTCGCAAGGAAACTCAATGGGCTTTTAGGAGGCTGAAAAGTAGGTTGGGCACAAACGTGCTTGAACAGCTCACGGGCGGACGGCTGAAATAGACCCCGGCCCATGATTGTGCCAATCACATCACGGGCCGTTAATAGGCAAATATAATAAAGAAGAGACTCGGGGGGCCGTAGATTTCACTAGTGTCTTCTCTCAAGAAAAATAGCATACGGTGGGTAAACAAATTACTGTTGGGCAATTGATAGAACTTCAAATAATCATGACGATATCCAGACAATGATCATTATATAGGCATCACGTCCAAGATTAGTAGACCGACTCCTGCTTGCATCTACTACTGTTACTCCACACATCGACCGCTATCCAGCATGCATCTAGTGTATTAAGTTCATGGAGAAACGGAGTAATGCACTAAGAACGATGACATGATGTATACAAGATCTATCTATGTAGAAATAGACCCCATCTTGTTATCCTTAATAGCAACGATACATACATGTCTGTTCCCCTCCTGTCACTGGGACCCAGCACCATAAGATCAAACCCGTCATAAAGCACCTCTTCCCATGGAAAGAAAAATTGATCTAGTTGGCCTAACTAAACCAAAGATTCGAAGAAGAAATACGAGGCTATAAGTAATCATGCGTATAAGAGATCAAAAGACTCAAATAACTTTCATGGATAAAAACATGCATCTGATCATAAACTCAAAGTTCATTGGATCCCAACAAACACACCGCAACAAGAGTTACATCAAATAGATCTCCAAGAGACCATTGTCTTGAGAACCAAAAGAGCGAGAGGAAATCTAGCTACTAACTATGGACCCATAGGTCTACAATGATGTCACATCCCTTGTTCTGGTGTGACCTAGACTAGCTGGTCATGTGTGCATCATGTTTAAATTTCAATAAATTTGAATTGCGGACATGTGAAAGCCTCAGAAATCTTTTCTGAAAATGACCAAGATAAAAATTGCTTCAAACAATTCCAAGAAAATGTTCCTATGAATCTCTTGAAATATTGGCAAGGGATATAATTCAAACAAATATTTTTAGAATCTCAGAAACAATTATTTTGGGCCTTTGAATTAATCCAATAAATATTTGAATTGGATCTATATTTATTATATAATAAATATATGTTCAATAATTCTGAAAATTGATGTGTGGCTTTGGATAAGTCCACTTAGCTTACACAATTATTTTCATGAAGTTTCAAATTGATTTGGTATTTAGATCAAATCAAAACAAACAGTAGAATATTAGAAAATAGAAAACAGAAAGGTTTAGAAAGAGAGAGAGAGAGAGGGAATACCTGGCACTTACCTAGCCGGCCCATCTGCCAATCGTCTCCCACCTCTTGCCAGTGGGCAGGAGGGCGCGTGCTCACCGCGCGCCAGCACACGCACGAGGCCACCTCCTGCTTCTGCCGACTCAGGAGAGGCTCCAAAAGCCGCCACGCACCACCCCGGTTCCTCTCGCTCGCCGCTCGTCCTCATCCCCTCCTCTGTCTCGCTCTCCTCCCCACAGCCGAGCGCTGCCGTCACCACCGACACCGTTCGCCGCGGCCACAGCCACTGCCTCACCTCCCCGGCACATCCCAAATCTCCGCCTCGACCTACTCTTCCCCCTCACCGCGCCATTCGACGCCGGGAGCCCTGCAGTGACGCCCTCGCCGTCGTCTTGTTCCTCCGGACGCTGGAGATCGGCTTCGCCGTTTCGCACGCACCGGACCGCCCACGAGCCCACTGACCGTCCCTGCATGTTCTCTGTGAGCCCCTTCATCTTTTCCCCCTCCTCCCCTGCCCACGGCGGTGCGGTAGCCGCGTCTGCATGAGCTCCGAAGCTCGCCGCCGCCATACCTCATCGCCGCCGTGGGCTGAGCTCGAACCGCTCGCGGCCGTGCACCTAAACATGCTCCTGGTGCCTCCAGGAGGCCAAATCAGCCACCAGATGGCCCCCTAGCGCCTCGTATCCCCGTACCCGCATGCGCCCGTACTCCGGCCGCCGCCCGGCTCGCTTCCACCGCCGCTACACGCCACCCCAGCACCTACCACTGCCACCACTTGATGCGCGCCACTGCGTGCGTTCGAACGCAATAGACTGTGGCGAAAATGATGCCCTGCGGCTCATTTCTGAGCCCCTCCGCCGCGCCTGTCGTCGCCGGCGTCGAGCCGCCAGCGAGTTGACCTCGTTTGACCTGGGGTTTGACTCCCCTGGGTCAACGATCGGTGGGTCCAGGCCCCTGCTTAATTAGTGTTAGGTTTAATTAGTGCTAATTAACTTAGTTAACCCACCGACTCGCTGACATGTGGGCCCAGCCCTGCTGATATTTTAGTTAATGTTAGCTTAGCGCTAATTAACTCAGTTAACTAACTGAGTCACGAACCAGTGGGCCCCACTGGTCAGTTTTGACCTGGACCACCCTGTTGACCTGCTGACATCACCGTGACGCATTGTCGACGCATGATGTTTTTTCGGATTATAAATAAATCCAAATGATTTATTTATTTCCAGAAAATAACCTAAACTTTGAAAAATCATAGAAATTAAACCGTAACTCCAATGGAATTAATTTATATATGAAAAATGATTAGAAAAATCCAAGGAATCGGAATATGGCATTTTCATGCATGTTTGAGAAATTTAACCTCATTGTTTAGGATGAAACATGATTAGGACAAATTTGAAAATAGACTTGGAGTTGGAATTTGATCTAGCTTGGAATTCCACCTCAATCAAAATGACTTTCTGTTGCATTAGCCAAATCACAGCATATTGCCATGTCATGATCATGCATCATATTGTTGCATTGCATTGATTGTGTTCTTTCTCTGTTGCCGGTATTTGTCATGCCTGCTACTACTTAGAGTTGAGTCAGGTCTAATTCACCGGGGATGAATTGGAAAGTTGTGAACATGTCCTACTGTTGAGAGCTAAGTGTGTGAACACGATTTGGTAAAGGTAGCGGTGAGAGGCCATGTAGGAGTACATGGTGGGTTGTCTCATTGAAGTTGTCCTCAGGAACTGAGTTCTGTGTTTGTGATCCATGAACAGTTACTACCACACATTGGGTTCCAGTAACTCAACCCCTCTCGGCTTATTAACCAACTCGATCTCTGTCTAGGAGTTGCAACTAGTTTCTGGTGTTTGTAGGTAGTGTTAGTAGTCTACCAAGTGGCACCCAGTACAGGTCGGCTTGGGACAGAGTAGGCACAATGGCATGGTGTACCAAGTGGCACCCGGATGGTGGGCTTGGGAACCCTGCTCACATCGTTTGGGGCTGTTAGCGACACCCCGGCCGGATCTCCTTGCGGATGGAACCCGAATAGGCGATAAACCTGGACTAGAGACTTGTGTGGTTAGTCAGGTCATGGCCGACTCCTTGCCAAAGCTTCCGCTTGAAGGTTGCCGAGATACACGACGTGTACATGGTGGTAAGTGGCGAGAGCGTGTGTGAAGAAGTACACCCCTGCAGGGTTAACATCATCTATTCGAATAGACGTGTCCGCAGAAAAGGACTTCTGCGTTGCCTATACAGTTCATAGACTAGTGAAAGTGGATACTCTAAAATGCGCAAGATAAGCGTGAGTGCTATGGATGGCCTTCTCGTAGGGAGACGGGAGCGGATCCATAGTGGAGTATTGATATGGTGAATATGTGGACTCATGTGCGCCACCTCAAAAGAGTTACTTGCAGTCGTAGTTTAGGATAGCCACCGAGTCAAAGCTGGCTTGCTGTAGTTAAACTCCACCACCCCCTTTGTTGATACTGATGCATATGTAGCTAGTTCTGATGTAAGTCTTGCTATGTTGGATTTCAGGCTCCGCAAAACCCTTAAGGTTCGAACACAGGGGCGTGAAGAAGATCTCTCCCACTACACGTCTACCTAGCGCCTCGCTCTTCTCCTGGTGGTGGGAATGGAATGCAAGCAAGCAAACGAGTAGAGCACACAAGAGTTTACCCAGGTTCAGGCCACCTTGCGGTGTATGAACAAATACAGTGGTTTCCTGAGCTCAGTAGGCGAGCTCAAGAGGGGTGAGGAAGCAGATGTTCTTGCGCCTTTGCTATGCTAGGCCCCAATGGGTTGGTCGATCCCCCTCGATGCTAGGAACCCTAGCTACTTATATAGACGGCCAGGGTCCTCTTCCCCCGAAATGTTTAGGCGGGAAGGGAATCCCACAACGACCATTTGAGCGGGAACACAAGGACGCTCCTATCCTGACAAAAGGTGGTCTTCACCTGCAAAGAGGGAAGGCGGTGACACGGTGGTGGGCTCGGCGATGACATCCTTCCTGCCGTCCTTGCATTCTTCGGTCTTGTTGCACCAAAGGGGAAACCTTTGTCTGGCCCCTCGAGAACCTGCGCCTGTGCGGTCTCCTTTGCACCGATATAGAAACTGCGACCGCTGGCACGCGTTGGCGCACGCTGGCACAGTTCGTCATGGCTTGCGTCACTGCCTCCTCCCGAGGCAGCCCTTGCCTTGAGATCTGCGCCCCCACGAAGCAACCTAGCCGAGGCCACTCTTGGGAGAGGACTTGGTCGTCCCTCCGGAGCAGCCTAGGTGAGGCCGCTCCCTGAGGAGGTCTTGGTCGTTCTCCTCGCGATGGATGGCTCCCTCGCAAGGGTCTTGAGCAACTGGTCGATCAGTTGGGCTCTACCGGGCCATACCAGGAACGCCGCGTGGGCCGCAGGCAGGCAAGTCTGGGTACCCTGGTTCCCAGTACGCCGATAGTAGCCCCCAGGCCCAAGGCGCGCGTGGAGTTGGCTTCTGGGCGAAACCTAGTCGAGGACGAAGCACCGCGGCCCCCAAACACCGCGGGCCAGGCTAGCGCGTGAAGGTTGGATGGGACGTGGCGTCCCCACTTCCCACGCAGCCTTGGCAATCGCGCGATTTGACCATTGCAGAGACGATAAGCGGCTCCCGTGCCGCCGCTCCTGTCTTCCTTCCTCTCCATCGCCTTCTTCTTCTCCTTGCTTCCTTTGTCCCCTGCCCTTGCCGCCATGCCGCTCCGGGAAAGGAAGAGGGTAATCGGTGCAACTGTGCCGCTGCCGCCGCCGGGCCACGAGCCGGCGCTTGGCAGCTCCTCTGTGGTGAGCCAAGAGGGCATGGACAAGGTCCGCAATGCCCTGGCCGATGAATCCAACGAGTGGGGACCAACCAAGGCCTGGCCTGCCTACCGGCTGGTGCGGGAGATGAACACCACCGACATCTAGCTTCATCTCCATGCCATCTTCGCTGGTCTTGTCCCCTTTTTCTCCGAGTTCTTCAATGCGGTGCTCACGCATTACCAGGTCTTGGCGTTGCATCTGGATCCGAGGTCCATCATCCTCCTCTCTGTCTTCGAGTTCCTATGCGAAGTCTACATCGGCATTCCTCCATCTGTGGCCCTGCTTCGCCACTTCTTCGCCCTCCGTCTGGTTGATGGGGGGCAGCGCTCGGGGTGTGTATCGCTGCGCGGGGTGGAGGCAACCGCAGCCTCCAGGATTGACTTCACGCTACGCCCGGCCACGGCGGGTCGACAATGGGTGTATGTCGATGCCACTACACACAGCCCTCTGCTTGAGCTTCCTCGTGCACCGGCAGAGCCGAGCTCGGGATGGGGGCACAAGGCCCTCTCGGACCCGCGGGCGGAGCGAGTCTGGCGCCGCCTGGCCAGCCTGAGGGAGAGCGGGCTGACCCTGGGGATGGTGGTGAGGGACTTCCTCGTCGTGCGCATCGCCCCGCTCCAGCGCCACTCTCGGCTGATCTGGACCCTCTCCAAGTGGGGGGATCCAATGTGCCTGCAACGGAAGCAGCTTCTTCCCGAGACGCTCCATAAAATGTTGATGTTGCTCATTGGTGAAGTGCCCAGGGTGTGCTCCGCCTACGCGACTCCTTTGTGCTTGGCTCCCATGTCCGGGAAGGTTTATGCTGAGAAGATGCCCCGCTTCGACGCGTGGGGGCTGCTGCCGAAGGGCGTCTCCGGACCTCGTGACAACCCTCTGGAGGTGGTGCTAGGGCTCACGAGCCCGTCATTTCTCCTGGCGACAAGTACGTCCGGTGGCGCTCCTGATGGCCGGTCCACGCCGTCCCCGGATTGGGCAGGGGGGCGCGGGTGTTCCCAGCACGGGAAACTGAAGGTGTGGGGGCACGGCTGGTACCAGAGGTAGGAAGCGGCGGGGACGCAATGGCCCCCGAGGTTGTTGAAGAGGAGGCCCAGCATCCTGCCTCCGAGGTAGACGCGGGCGTAGGGCACCAGCCAGTCTTCGAGGTCACGGGGGACGCCGATGATGGGGGCTGCCCAGCCCCCGAGGCCGCGGCCAGCATCGCCAAAGGGGACGCCGACACACATCGCAGCCATGCCCCCGCATAGGGCGCGTCAACTCCTCGCAGCCCCCTGCTGACCCTCACGGAGCTAAGCAGGAGGCGAAATATGCGGAGTAGCTGTGGCCCAGCCTCCAGGGCTCTGAAGAGGATGAAGCGGGCGATGCTGAGCATGTATGTGCTCTTAGTTTTCTTGACCCCCTTTGATGAGGCCTTCCTGATTCCTTGCTCGTGAGGGCCACCTCTGCGACGACCGTGAGCCCACCTCAGGGTCGTTCTGTAGGGCTCGTAGGTATCTCTGACAGTGCCCGCCCTTCGGACCACACCAAGCCCTCGGCGGTGCTCGTGCCGGGACTTTTGTTTGTGAACCGCGCTCCCAACCCCCAAGTGCTCCTGGGGCAAGGCTCCCTCTGGCCCCCTGGGAGCTCGCCTCGGGGCCCAGGACTTGTCTTTATTGCGGACCAGCAGGCCCTCGGGGCGGGCCCGGATGCTACCTGCCTGCCTGGCCTGCATCTTCCCTTCTCGTTGGAGGCGCCCTCTGCTCCTGAGGCAAGCCCCTAGGACCATGCTGAGGGCGTGGAAGAGCCTCCTCTGGATGGCATGGATGTCGTAGATGGGCCTAGTCATTTTCTGGGTCCTGCACAGCGTTGGAGCGTGGTCCACCAGGGCCTGCTGCGGGAGGCATCGGATGTCTTGAGGCGCCTCGGGGATGAGGTCGCCGAGGTGGACAAGCGCGTCGGAGCTAAGGACCTGCGCCTCTCAGAGGAGTGGCGCAAGCTGAAGACTGCTGTCAACCTGAGCCGGCGGCAGCATGAGGCCGTCTTGGAGAAAGCGGAGGCGTCCCTGGCCACCGCCTACGAAGCGCGCGAACATGCTTTGGAGGAAGCCCGAGACGCCGATCGCCGCCGGGTGGCGGCCGAGGATCGTGAACGCAAGCTCGAAGCCTCGAACGCGGCCCTCAAGCGCCAAGTGCGAGCTCGGATGGCCGTCCTTGCCGTGGCTACGGTTGGTGACGGCCCTGCTGGCCTCTTGGCGTGGGAGGGGGCGCTGACTCTTGAAGCGATGGAGCTGGGCATGGAGCGCGAATGCCTTGATACGATGGAGCGCCAGGTGGCCGAGGCCGAGGTTGAGCTAGACGGTCGAGAGGCCAAGGCCTCCCTGGAGGTCCGGGTTTTACAGGAAGACTATCGCGGGAAGCTTGAACTCCACGAGACTCGCTCCGTCGAGAAGGGCAATGAGCTGAAGAAGAAGATCGCCGCCCTCGAGGGGTAGCTGGCGGGCTCCAAGCATCGTCTGCAGGCGTCGAAGATGGCTCGCTTCGCCTTGGAACATCGTGCACGGGCGTCGAAGGAGGCCTGCTCGGCGGCCGAGCGCCACGAACAAGCGTCCGAGAGGGCCCGCGTCGCAGCGAGGGCAGAGTTGTCCCGCTTATACCAGCGGGTGGAGGACATCTGTGCCTCCGCAGCTCTGAGCCCTGCTGAAGCCGCCTATGCTCATGGGATGCAAAGGGTCCGCTCGGAGATGCTCGTAGCCTTGGGGGACAGGGCCAACGGAGCCTTGCGTGAGCTCCTTGGTTCAGGGGTCGACAATCCCCTGACAGCTGATGACGCCTGCTACCTCAAGTTCTTCAGCGAAGTGGTTGATCGTCTTGAGGGCCAGGTCACGACGGCGCGGCAGCTTGTCGAGGAGCAAAGTTGTGACGTTCTTCGGCGCGCGGTCACGTGCATCTTCGGGAATCTACTTCGCCTTGATTCGTGCTCCGACTTCAGGGCCCTTCTGGAGCCGGTGCCCGATGTGGTTGCTGGCGACGTGGAAGCGTGGGTGAGTGACCACGTGGAGGTGTTGGTAATGGAGCTTGTTCCGGCGGTTGAAGATGCACCAGCGTCCGAGGACGACGCCGGCAGTCCGGTGGATGGAGCCGACGCTTAGCCTAGTCCTGCTCTTTTCATAAAAGTTTTTGGATTGTGGCCCTAGAGCCAGGCAAGATGAACGTTATGTAATTTGAGCTTTTGACGATGTAAGGATGGGTTTGAGGACTCCCTTGTGACGTCCGCTCCTGAGGCCGGGGCCTCGGGCCTATGTTGTGTTTCTGAGGGAGTGCCTGCCGACCCTGTTTGAGCGCGTCTCGCGAGTACTTGCGACTGGTGCGGGAGGATTGGCGGTCTGGCCATGGGCCAGACAGAACGTACGCACTGCGCCCCGGCCCCTGCTCGCGAGGGGCGATCCGGGGGGGTCGCGGCTGCGGACAACTTTAGCCAAAAAGGGGCTAAGAACGAAAAGAGCGAAAGAACTCAGCAAAACTCAAACGAGAAACTTCCCCCTTTATTTAAAAGACAAAACGCGCAGCCGCAAGCTCGGCTCCAGAAGGCAGATACAAAAGAGGCAAGGGCGAATGGCAAAAAGGAGGGGGACCGCGGCCCAGCCTCGAAAGGTGTCTTCGCCTTTCTCCCCAACATGAGCATAGGGCTACCACTGGTTGATGTGGGCATAGCCATTGGAGGGCAGTGTCGATGGCCAGCGCGGACCATGATACTTCCACTAAGACGTGGGTGGGAGCCCCCATGAGGCCCCAGGGCGGCGCTCAGGAGACTCCGGAGCATGTACAGCCCCACTTATTATTACGTGAGAGTGTCATGAGCGGAGATCTTCTAACGTGCCCGCCCCTTCACTTGAGGACCCCGCCCCGCGCTAGTGCGCTCCCGCCATGGGCCCACCCGAAGGCGGCGTTCATGATGTGGGACACTGCGCATAGTGGGGGGATGAGACCTTAGCTATAGGCCACCCCGCCGAGCACCAGGCACACCGCTTACGCGACCTCCGGGCACGCTTCGCCCTGAGGGGCTAACATCGTCCGAAAGCACGGCGTCCTGAGGTGCGAGGTGGACCCCGCCCTGCTCACGCTCCTATGGCCCCTGAGCCCTCCTGATCAGGGAAAGACCCAGAGGGTACGGGGTCACGCGAGCGGGGGGTTGAAGCCTTGGTCTTGGGCCCTCCTGACGTGCATAGGACGGGCTGCCATACTGCCCCCCGACGTACCCTCCACAGCCCGAGGGATGGCACGCCGGGAGGCGCGGCGTCTTGAGCTTTGAGCGGAGGGAGAGGAGGCCCCTCCCCACGCGCATCATACCCGCCGCCGGTGAGCCCCTAACGAAATCCAGGGCGGGCTCGTGCGCGACGGGTCACGCGTGAGGGGACGAGAGCCTGGCCTGGGCCTTCTCTCCCTTACTATCTTCGAACGAGGCCTGGGGCGCCCCCCAGGCATCCTGAGACCATGGTAAAGTGTTGCTGGTCACTGCTGGCATCACCCCTCGCAGGGCAGGGTCTAGGAGCACCCCGCCTACGCGCCGGCCCACACGATTGCTCGCACGGGCGGGCGTTCTTCCTTCATTCCTGCTCCATAGCCGTCGGTGGCAACGGTGGGGAGCTGATGGCCAGGGGTGCAGGGCCAGGTTCCTATCCCCGCGGTCCCGAGCCCCCGGCCGTCGATGTCTGGTGGTGTCGGGCATTGGGTGTGGCCCAGAGACCGCTCTCGGATGGATCTTCGCCAAGGGCGGCACCTTGATGCGGGTGGGCCTGTGGCAGCTGGACGGAGTCGTATGCAGGGTTCAGCGGATCGTACCCCACATACCCCTCGTAGGTCGTAGTCTGCCCTGCCCACACAGGCGACTGCGCGCGGTCTGGGTGGCCCCCAGTCTCTAAAGACGTTATGCGGAAGCAGAACGGCTCGGCCCCGGTGGCGGCGGCATCGAGGAGTTTGTCCACCCTGAGGAGTAGTGCGGCATGGCCGGCGTCGTGCAACTGGCATCTCAGTAGTTCCATTGCTACCAGCAGCGCGACCCTCATGTTTGCCGTCTCGCGCTGGTCGAGGGAGTTTGTCGCGGCGTGGCCGGCAGCACGCACTGCCGCGCGGTTCTGGCACCGCGTGGGCGGTGGAGGCTGCCGGTCTCCAAGCGGCGGGTCGGCAACGCCCATCGTGTCGTCGACACCAATCAAGGCGGGGTGGCGGCACGTCCCTTGGCTGAAGGGCGACGCTCGAGCGGTCCGAGCGCCACGTCCTTCGGCGCGCGTCGGCTGCGCCTGCGCCATCAGAGGCGTCGGAGCTGGTCGTTGGACAAGAATGAGGCGAGGTCGTCGGAGAGGCGAGATTTCGACGAGCTCCCTACCTGGCGTGCCAAATGTCGGATTTCGGGCTCCGCAAAACCCTTAAGATTCGAACACAAGGGCGTGACGAATATCTCTCCCACTACACGTCTACCTAGTGCCTCGCTCTTCTCCTGGTGGTGGGAATGGAATGCAAGCAAGCAAACGAGTAGAGCACACACGAGTTTACCCAGGTTCAGGCCACCTTGCGGTGTAAAACCTTACTTCCTGCTTTGGTGGATTGGCCTTGTGAGGGCTCGAGTATGAACAAATACAGTGGTTTCCTGAGCTCAGGAGGTGAGCTCAAGAGGGGTGAGGAAGCAGATGTTCTTGCTCCTTTGCTATGCTAGGCCCCAATGGGTTGGTCGATCCCCGTCGATGCTAGGAACCCTAGCTACTTATATAGACGGCCAGGGTCCTCTTCCCCCGAAATATTTAGGCGGGAAGGGAATCCCACAACGGCCATTTGAGCGGGAACACAAGGATGCTCCTATCCTGACAAAAGGTGGTCTTCGCCTGCAAAGAGGGCAGGCGGTGAGGCGGTGGTGGGCTCGGCGATGACATCCTTCCTGCCGTCCTTGTGGTCTTCGGTCTTGTTGCACCAAAGGGGAAACCTTTGTCCGTCCCCTCAGGAACCTACGCCTCTGCGGCCTCCTTTGCACCGATATGGAAACTGCGCCCGCTGGCACGTGCTGGCGCCCGCTGGCACGGTTCGTCATGGCTTGCGTCACTGCCTCCTCCCGAGGCAGCCCTTGCCTTGAGATCTCTGCCTTCCCGAAGCAACCTAGCCGAGGCCACTCTTGGGAGAGGTCTTGGTCGCCCCTCTGGAGCAGCCTAGGTGAGGCCGCTCCCTGAGGAGGTCTTGGTCGTTCTCCTCGCGATGGCTGGCTCCCTCGCGAGGGTCTTGAGCAACTGTTCGATCAGCTGGGCTCTACCGGGCCATGCCAGGAACGCGACGTGGGCTGCAAGCAGGCAAGTCTGGGTACCCTGGTTCCCAGTACGCCGACATGCTAGGTACATTTGTACTCACGTTTGCTTAATTTATGTTTTTGCAGAGAGACGTCAGTGTCACTAGTAGTTCCGCGTGGACTTCGACGTTTAGCTTGTTACCTCAGTTACGATCTTGTACCCTTGGGAGGGTCTTGTAGATAGTCAGGCTTCTCAGCCTTCTTCAATTGTAGTTGTCTGTACTCAGACAATGTTAAGCTTCCGCATGTGCTTGTTGCTTGTATGCTCTGTATGTTGGGTCATGAGACCCATGTTTGTAATACTTGACTCTTCGGAGCCTTATGAATAAATACTT
This sequence comes from Aegilops bicornis, assembly GCA_021605145.1. Taxonomy (NCBI): domain Eukaryota; kingdom Viridiplantae; phylum Streptophyta; class Magnoliopsida; order Poales; family Poaceae; genus Aegilops; species Aegilops bicornis. The sequence continues at coordinate 287,661,994 of CM038671.1, forward strand.
GAGTCGTAGAGTTTTGTTGTGACGCCATGTTGTATTTACACATATCGAGCATATTGTGTGTATGATTGAAATGCTTGGTATGTGTGGGATCCTACAACCTAGTTGTTTATCCTTGGTAGCCTCTCTTATGGGGAAATGTAGTATTGTGCTTCCATGAGCCATAGTAGTCTGCTACAGCCTAGTTCACCGGAGTCCTGCTAGCCCAGCACTACTGCTCTGGAACACTTGACTGGACGGCATGTGATTTACTTCGTTCCTGTGTCTGTCCCTTCAGGGAAATGTCACGCGGTGACAACCGGAGTCCTGCCTAACCTGCTACAGCCCGGTTCACCGGAGTCCTGTTAGCCCAGTGCTACAGCCCAGATTCGCACGCTGCTGACCGACATGCTCAATGTTTATTCATGTATGCCTGCCCCCGTAAGTTAGTGCCACTTTGGGTTCACGACTAGTCATGTCGCCCCGGGTTCTCTGTCATATGGATGCTAGCAACACTATCATATACGTGAGCCAAAAGGCGCAAATTGTCCCGGGCCATGGTAAGGCGACACCCGTGGGAATACCGTGTGTGAGGCCGCAAAGTGATATGAGGTGTTACCGGCTAGATCCATGTGACTTGGAATCGGGGTCCTGACAAATAAACTACTCACGCATCATCAGAGAGGCACCAATGAGGATGACGAACCCCTCCGTGATGGTGTCTAGATTGTATCTGGTGGTTCTGGAACTTGCGGCGGGTCGAATTGATTTTCGTCGACTCCCCTAGGGTTTGAGGAATATTGGCGTATTTATAGAGCAAAGAGGCGGTTTGGGAGGCCACAGAGGTGGGCACAACCCACCTGGGCGCGCCTTGGGGGCCAGGTGTGCTCTGGTGGGTTGTGCCCCCTCGGGGCACCACCCCAGGTGCTTCTCTGGCCCATCTGGTGTCTTCTGGTTCAAAAAATCCAAAAAAAAGTTTCGCTGCATTTGGACTTCGTTTGATATTGATTTCCTACGATGTAAAAAACAAGTAGAAAACAACAACTTGCACTGGGCGCTATGTCAATAGGTTAGTCCCAAAAAATGATATAAAGTTGCTATAAAATGATTGTAGAACATCCATGAGTGATAATATAACAGCATGGAACAATCAAAAATTATAGATACGTTGGAGACATATCAGCATCCGCAAGCTTAATTCTTGCTCGTCCTCGAGTAGGTAAATGATAAAAACAGAATTTTTGATGTGGAATGCTGCCTAACATGTTGATCACATATTCTTTTCTTTGTAGCATGGACATTTGGACTTTTATATGGTTCAAAGCAATAGTCTAGTTTTGAAATGATGACTTTAATACTCAAGCATATCAACAAGCAACCATGTCTTTCAAAATATCAACACTAAAGCAATTTATCCCTAGCCTATTAGGATCAATCATTGATCCATTCATGAAACACGCTCGGATATTAACTACACCCAATGCTTAAGTACGATAATAGTGCCCCTTAGTTGGTGCTTTATAAGAGAAGATGAAGACTCAAGTAAAAAATAAAAATTTCATAAAGTAAAGGAAAGGCCCTTCACAAAGGGAAGTAGGGATTTGTAGAGGTGCCAGAGCTCAAAGCGAAAAATATAGATAAAAACATTTTGGGTGGCATGCTTTTCCTGTCAATGAAAACGATCGTGTAGTCCCCAATACTTTCCATGCTAGATATATAATAGGCGGTTCCCAAACAGAAAATAAAGTTTATTCCTTTTTCCACCATACTTTCACTTTCCATGGCTAATCGTATCCATGGGTGCCTTCCATACCAACACTTTCCAAGGAATTTATTATTTTACAACATAAAGTAAATTCATTTTTCATTTTGGGACTCGACATCCCAAATACCTTGGCCGTATTGTCGTGCAATGACAAGTGAATAAACACTCATCTTGAGAATAACAAATCTAGCATGGAAATATATTAGCCACCCACTACCATTTCATGAGCGGTACGAGCAAACAAAAGAGAAATTTATTTTGAAAATTAGAGATGACACATACAATTTTGCTTAGGACGGCAAAAGAATACCGCATATAGGTAGGTATAGTGGACTCATGTGGCAAAAACTGGTTTAGAGGATTTTGGATGCACAGGTAGTGATCATACTTAGTGCCAATGAATGCTAGCAAAAGATTGAGAAGCATCCAACCAAGAAACAAAATATCTCATAAGCGACCATTAAGAATAACTAACACCGAATAATGCACAACAAGTCGGATGTAATTTCATTGCACAACTATTGACTTTCATGCTTGCATAGGGAATCCCAAACCTTAACACTAATATTCTTACTAAAGAACAATTACTCATCAACATGACTCACATATGATATCATCATATCGCAAAACTATTACAAGAATCAAGTTTATTTTGTCAAATGATCTTCATGAAAGTTTTTATTATATCCTCCTTGGATATCTATCACTTCGAAACTAGTTTCATATGTTGCTTTTAATAAGCTCAAACAAATATAAGTGAAGAACATAAGCATAATATTTCTTTCTCTCAAAATTATTTTAGTGAAGCAAGAGAGAATTTCTTAAAGATAACAAAGCACACTGTGCTCAAAAAGATATAAGTGGAGCACTAGAGCAATTCCAAGGCTCCAAAAAATTAAGTGAAGCATAGGAGCAAGCATAGCATAATTTGTCTCTTCAAAATAGGTGTGTAAACCAAGGATGATTATTAAAAAAGAAAAACAAGAAAAGACACATATCATACAAGATGCTCCAAGCAAAACTCATAATATCTGATGAATAAAAATATAATTCCATGTACAATACTGATGGTTGTTAGAAGAAAGAGGGGATGCCACTCGGGGGCATCCCCAAGCTTAGCCTTTTGCTAGTACTTATTACTTCATCCATCGTGATCTCACCCAAAACTTGAAAACTTCAATCACACAAAGCTCAACAAAACCTTCGTGAGATCCGTTAGTATAAGAAAAAGCAAATCACTACTATAAGTACTATTGCAAACCCATTCATATTATATTTTTGCATTATATCTACTATATTCCAGCTTTTCTATGGCAAAAACTCTTCAAAGGAAACCATATAATCATCAAAATAAGCACACAACGCAAAGAAAACAAAATCTGTCAAAAACAGAACAGTCTATAGGAATCTGAATATTTCGAATACTTATGTAACTCCAAAAATTATGAGTTTATTTGTATATTAATCTTCTGCAAAAAGAATCAGTATTTTATCACGCTCGTGTTAAAAACTAGAATTATATTTGTGAGCGCAAAAGTTTCTGTTTTTCAGCAAGATCAAATCAACTATCACCCAACATGATCCCAAAGGCTTTGCTTCGCACAAACACTAATTAAAACATAAAAACACAATCATAACAGTAGCATAATTGTGCAAATACTCAAGAATAGAAAGAAAAAGACAAAAATAAATTTTATTCATTGGGTTGCCTCCCAACAAGCGCTATCGTTTTATGCCCCTAGCTAGGCATAAAGCAAAGATCTAAGTATTATCATCTTTGGTTTCCAAATATTCAATCACACAATCAGATTTCTTTGAAGAATTAGCAAGTAAAATACCAAAACTTCTAGGCATAAAATTGAGGAATTCATTCTTAAGAATGGGATCTCTTAGAACTTCAACAAAATTTGGGTGAATACTAATCAGTTTAAGATCTCCTTTATTATTACTAGAGTTGCGCCCTTGTTATTAGTAACTTGAGAGTAACCTTGCTAATTTTTACCGGAGTTTTTTCGGTAGTTTTGTCTAAAGCAAAAGCTGCGCTTAGATTACTACAGATTTCTTCCAGATTATCAATCTGAGACAGGCTTTCTTCAATTCTTTCATGAATTACGGTCCCCTTTTCTTTTAACAACTTAATAACTTATCCCACTTTTGACCCCAATTTAGTAGCAAATTTATGCATCTTTTTATCTAAGTTTTCAAAATGTTCTTCGTTAAGCATTTCCTTTTTAATAGCATCTAGTCTTTCCATAACATGCTCATGAGTCAAAGTTGTTTCATTAATCATAAGCAGTGGTGAGCCCACTAAATTTCCCATAGCATTAAAAGCATCAAGATAGGGACACATCAAGAAATTTCCACCGGTAATCGTATCAAGGACGAATCTATACCAAGTGGTTATGCCCACATAAAAACAACGAAGAAGAACAACGGTAGATTGCTTGCAAATAGATCTATTATGAGCATTGCAAATCCTGTACCAAGCATCTTTTAGATTCTCCCCTCCCCTTTGTTTGAAATTAAAAACTTCGTCCCGCGGGTGCACGCAATAGAGGAAAAACTATCCATAACAACAAAAGATGAAAAACAAAGTCGCACACAAAACAGATCTGACAAGAAAACAGCGAAAGAAAAAGAGGGTGAATAAAATGGCAATTTTTTGTGAAGTGGGGAATAGGAAAACGAGAGTCAAATGGCAAATAATGTAAGTTGCAAGGAGATGAAATTTGTGATTAGGAACCTGGTAGATGTTGACGATGTCTCCCTGGCAACGAAGCTAGAAAATGGCTAGTTGACGGTAGATGAATCCTCCCCGGCAACGGCACCAGAAATTCCTTTTGATGCAGCTTGAACTACATCGGTATTTTCCCAAAGAGGAAGGGATGATGCAGCATAGCTACGGTAGGTATTTTCCTTAGTGATGAGACCAAGGTTATCGAACCAGTAGGAGAACCATACAACACCACGTAAACAACTCCTGCACACAAAGAACAAATACTTGCAACCCGACGTAAGAGAGGGGTTGTCAATCCCTCATGGGTAAAAAGATAGGTAGAATTGCAGTGGATTGGATAAATAGATCTCGCGAGAACGCGAGATCAAATATATAAATAAAAATTGCAGCAAGTTATTTTTGTAATTTTGGATTAATAGATCTTAAAATAAAAGCAAATAAAAATAGATCGCGAAGGCAAATATAATAAAGAAGAGACTCGGGGGCCGTACATTTCACTAGTGGCTTCTGTCGAGAAAAATAGCATACGGTGGGTAAACAAATTACTGTTGGGCAATTGATAAAACTTCAAATAATCATGACGATATACAGGCAATGATCATTATATAGGCATCACGTCCAAGATTAGTATACCGACTCCTGCCTGCATCTACTACTGTTACTCCACACATCGACCGCTATCCAGCATGCATCTAGTGTATTAAGTTCATGGAGAAACAGAATAATGCAATAAGAACGATGACATAATGTAGACAAGATATATTTATGTAGAAATAGACCCCATCTTGTTATCCTTAATAGCAACGGTACATACACGTCGGTTCCCCTCCTGCCACTGGGATAAAGCACTGTAAGATCAAACCCATCACAAAGCACCTCTTCCCATGGCAAGAAAACTCGAACTAGTTGGCCTAACTAAACCAAATATTCAAAGAAGAAATATGAGGCTATATGTAATCATGCATATAAGAGATCAAAATACTCAAATAACTTTCATGGATAAAAACATAGATCTGATCATAAACTCAAAGTTCATCGGATCCCAACAAACACACAACAAAAAGAGTTACATCAAATAGATCTCCAAGAGACCATTGTATTGAGAATCAACAGAGAGAGAGAGAGAGAGGAAGCCATCTACCTACTAACTATGGACCCGTAGGTCTACAATGAACTACTCATGCATCATCGGAGAGGCACCAATCAGGATGATGAACCCCTCTGTGATGGTATCTAGATTGGATCTGGTGGTTCTGGAACTTGTGGCGGCTGGAATTGATTTCTTCGACTCCCCTAGGGTTTATGTAATATTGGGGTATTTATAGACCAAAGAGGTGGTGCAGAAGGCCACCGAGGTGGACCTAGACGCGCCTGGGGGCCCAGGCGCGCCCCGGTGGGTTGTGCCCCCCTCGGGGAACCCCTAGGTGCTTCTCTAGCCCATCTGGTGTCTTTTGGTCCAAAAAAATCCACAAAAAGTTTCGCTGCATTTGGACTCGTGTTTGATATTGATTTCCTACGGTGTAAAAAACAAGCAGAAAACAGCAACTGGCACTGGGCACTATGTCAATAGGTTAGTCCAAAAAATGATATAAACTTGCTATAAAATGATTGTAAAACATCCAAGAATGATAATATAACACCAGGGAACAATAAAAAATTATAGATATGTTGGAGACGTATCAGCATCCCCAAGCTTAATTCCTGCTCGTCCTCGAGTAAGTAAATAGTAAAAACAGAATTTTTGATGTGGAATGTTGTCTAACATGTTCATCACATATTATTTTCTTTGTAGCATGGACATTTGGACTTTTATATGGTTCAAAGCAATAGTCTAGTTTCGACATGAGGGCTTTAATACTCAAGCATATCAACAAGCAACCATGTCTTTCAAAATATAAACACTAGAGCAAGTTATCCCTAGCCCATTATGCTCAATCATTGATCCATTCATGAAACACACTCGCATATTAGCTACAACCAATGCTCAAGTATGATCATAGTGCCCCTTAGTTGGTGCTTTATAAGAGAAGATTGAGACTCGAGTAAAAAATAAAAATAGCATAAAGTAAAGGAAAGGCCCTTCACAGAGGGAAGTTGGGATTTGTAGAGGTGCAAGAGCTCAAAGCGAAAAAGATAGATAAAAACATTTGGGGTGGTATGCTTTTCCTGTCAATGATCGAGTAGTTCCCAATGCTTTCCATGCTAGATATATCATAGGCGGTTCCCAAACAGAAAATAAAGTTTATTCCTTTCTCCACCATATTTTGACTTTCCATGGCTAACCATATCCACGGGTGCCTTCCATACAAACACTTTCCAAGGAATTTATTATTTGACAACATAAAGTAAATTCATTTTTCATTTAGGGACTTGGCATCCCTAATACCTTGGTTGTACTATCGTGCAATGACAAGTGAATGAACACTCATCTTGATAATAACACATCTAGCATGGAAATATATTAGCCACTCACTACCGTTTCATGAGCAGTACGAGCACAGAAAAGAGAAATTTATTTTGAAAATTAGAGATGGCACATACAAATTTGCTTAGGACGGCAAAAGAATACCGCATATAGGTAGGTATAGTGGACTCATGTGGCAAAAACTGGTTTAAAAGATTTTGGATGCACAAGTAGTGATCATACTTAGTGCAAATGAAGGCTAGCAAAAGATTGAGAAGCATCCAACCAAGAAACGAAAAATCTCATAAGCGAGCATTAAGCATAACTAACACCGAATAAGGCACCACAAGTAGGATGTAATTTCATTGCATAACTATGGACATTCGTGCTTGCATAGGGAATCACAAAACTTAACACCAATATTCTTACTAAAGCATAATTACTCATCAACATGACTCACATATTATATCATCATATCTCAAAACTATAACAAGGAATCAATTTTATTTTGTCCAATGATCTTCATGAAAGTTTTTATTATATCCTCCTTGGATATCTATCACTTTGGAACTAGTTTCATATGTTCCTTTTAATAAGCTCAAGCAAATATAAGTGAAGAACATGAGCATAATATTTCGTTCTCTCAAAATAATTTAAGTGAATCAAGAGAGAATTTCTTAAAAGATAACAAAACACACCGTGCTTAAAAAATATAAGTGAAGCATTAGAACAATTCCAAGGCTCTAAAAATTTAAGTGAAGCATAGGAGCAAGCATAGCATAATTTGGCTCTTCAAAATAGGTGTGTAAAGCAAGGATGCTTATTAAAAAAGAAAAACAACCAAAGACTCATATCATACAAGGCGCTCCAAGCAAAAATCATAATATGTGATGAATAAAAATATAGTTCCAAGTAAAATACCGATGGTTGTTAGAAGAAAGAGGGGATGCCACTCGGGGGCATCCCCAAGCTTAGTTGCTTGATACTTCTTGAATATTTTCTTGGGGTGCCTTGGGTATCCCCAAGATTAGCCTTTTGCTAATCCTTATTCCTTCATCCATCGCGATCTCACCCAAAACCTGAAAACTTCAATCACACAAGACTCAACAAAACTTTCGTGAGATCCGTTAGTATAACAAAGCAAATGATTACTATAAGTACTATTGAAAACCAGTTCATATTTTATTTTTGCATTATATCTACTGTATTCCAACTTTTCTATGGCAGAAACTCTGCAAAGGAAACCATAGAATCATCAAAACAAGCACACAACACAAAGAAAACAGAATTTGTCAAACACAGAACAGTCTGTAGCAATCTGAATATTTCGAATACTTCTGTAACTCTAAAAATTCTGAAAAATTAGGACAACGTGAGAAATTTGTATATAAATCCTATTAAAAAAGAATCAGTATTTTATCACGCTTCTGTTAAAAATTAGTATTATTTTCGTGAGCGCACAAGTTTTTATTTTTCAGCAAGATCAAATCAACTATCACCCAACATGATCCCAAAGGCTTTGCTTGGCACAAACACTAAATAAAACACAATCATAACAGTAGCATAATTGTGCAAACACTCAAGAACAAAAATAAAAAGATAAAACAAATTTTATTCATTGGGTTGCCTCCCAACAAACGCTAGCATTTTATGCCCCTAGCTAGGCATAAAGCAAAGATCTAAGTATTATTATCTTTGGTTTCCAACTCTTCAATCACACAATAAGATATTTTTAAAGAATTAGCAAGTGAAATAGCAAAACTTCTAGGCATAAATTTGAGGAATTCATTCTTATCAATGGGATCTCTTACAACTTCAACAAAATTCGGGTGGATACTAATCATTCTATGATCTCCTTTATTCTTACTAGAAGTTGCACCCTTGTTCTTAGTAACTTGAGTAACCTTGCTAATTTTTAAGGTAGTTTTTTCGATAGTTTTGGCGGAAGAAAAAGTCGTGCTTAGATTACTAAAGATTTCTTCAAGATTATCGATCCGAGACGGGCTTTCTTCAATTCTTTCATGAATTACGGTCCCCTTTTATTTTAACAACTTAAAAACTTCTCCCGTTTTGACCCCAATTTAGTAGCCAAATAATGCATCTTTTTATTCAAGTTTTCAAAATGTTCTTCGGTATGCATTTTATTTTCAATAACATCTAGTCTTTCCATAACATGCTTCAGAGTGAAAGCTGTTTCATTAATCATAAGCGGCGGTGAACCCACTAAATTTCCCATAGCATTAAAAGCATCAAGAGAGGGACGCATCAAGAAATTTCCATCATTTATGGTATTAAGGATGAACCTATACCAAGTGGTTATGCCCACATAAAAACAACAAAGAAGAACAACGTAGATTGCTTGCAAATAGATCTATTATGAGCATTGCAAATCCTGTACCAAGCATATTTTAGATTCTCCCCTCCCCTTTGTTTTAAATTAAGAACTTCATTCTTGGGGGTGCATGCAATAGAGGAAGAACTATCCATAATGACAAAAGATGAAAAAAAAAGTCGCTCTGACGAGAAAACGGCGAACAAAAAAGAGGGTGAATAAAATGGCAAATTTTTGTGAAGTGGGTCGAGGAAAATGAAAGGCCAATGGCAAAATTAAATTGCAAGGAGATGAGATTTGTGATTAGCAACCTGGTAGATGTTGATGATGTCTCCCCGGCAACGGCGCCAAAAATTGGCTATTTGACGGGAGACGAATCCTCCCCGGCAACGGCGCCAGAAATTCCTTTTGATGCGGCTTGAACTACGTCGGTATTTCTCCGAAGAGGAAGGGATGATGTAGCACAGCTATGGTAGGTATTTCCCTCAGTGATGAGACCAAGGTTATCGAATCAGTAGGACAACCACGCAACACCACGTAAACAACTCCTACACACAAAGAACAAATACTTGCAACCCGAAGTAAGAGATGGGTTGTCAATGCCTCGCGGGTAAAAAGATAGTTAAAATTGTAGTAGATTAGATAAATAAATCTCGCGGGAATGCGAGATAAAATAAATAAATAAAAATTGCAGCATGGTATTTTTGTATTTTTGGATTAACAGATCTAAAATAAAAGCAAATAAAAATAGATCGTGAAGGCAAATATAATAAAGAAGAGACCCGGGGGCCGTAGATTTCACTAGTGGCTTCTCTCAAGAAAAATAGCATATGGTGGGTAAACAAATTACTGTTGGGCAATTGATAGAACTTCAAATAATCATGACGATATCCAGGCAATGATATGAGTAGACCGACTCCTGCCTGCATCTACTACTATTACTCCACACATCGACCGTTATCCAGCATGCATCTAGTGTATTAAGTTCATGGAGAAACAGAGTAATGCAATAAGAACGATGACATGATGTAGACAAGATATATTTATGTAGAAATAGACCCTATCTTGTTATCCTTAATAGCAACGATACATACGTGTCAGTTCCCCTTCTGTCACTAGGATCAAGCACCATAAGATCGAAACCATCACAAAGCACCTCTTCCCATGGCAAGAAAAATCGATGTAGTTGGCCTAACTAAATCAAAGATTCTAAGAAGAAATACGAGGCTATAAGTAATCATGCTTATAAGAGATCAAAAGACTCAAATAACTTTTATGGATAAAAACATAGATCTGAACATAAACTCAAAGTTCATCGGATCCCAAGAAACACACCGCAAAAAGAGTTACATCAAATAGATATCCAAGAGACCATTGTATTGAGAATCAAAAGAGAGAGAGGAAGCCATCTAGCTATTAACTACGGACCCATAGGTCTACAATGAACTACTCACGCATCATCAGAGAGTCACCAATGAGGATGATGAACCCCTCCGTGATGGTGTCTAGATTGGATCTAGTGGTTCTGGAACTTGCGGCGGCTGGAATTGATTTTCTTCGACTCCCCTAGGGTTTGTCGAATATTGGGGTATTTATAGAGCAAAGAGTTGGTGCGGGAGGCCACCGAGGTGGGCACAACCCACCTGGGCGCGCCCTGGTGGTTTGTGCACCCCTCGGGGCACCCCCCCCCCCAAGGTGCTTCTCTGGCCCATCTGGTGTCTTCTGGTCCAAAAAAATCCACAAAAAGTTTCACTGCATTTGGACTCCGTTTGATATTGATTTCCTGCGATGTAAAAAACAAGCAGAAAACAGCAACTGGCACCAGGCACTATGTCAATAGGTTAGTCCCAAAAATGATATGAAGTTGTTATAAAATGATTGTAAAACAACCAAGATTGATAATATAATAGCATGGAACAATAAAAAATTATAGATACGTTGGAGACGTATCAATGATGTCATGCTATGCTTACCGTATTATAAATTTTGTCTCTTTATACTTAGTTGTCAACACAATATGAAGAAATAGACAATACATTAGCCATGGTACATGGTCATATGTTTGGAACTTGGTTTTATTATATACTTTGCAGTAAAATACAACTAATATTTTACACGGTTTCACCAAAGTAAGTTCTTTATATAGACCAAAGCTATTTTGTTTGGTTTTGCTGCCTCCTTAATAACTTATGTTCTGGTACTACTAATGTACAAACTCAACTTTTCAGCAAGCTATGGAACAAATAGTGGAACCTCCACCTTCTTAAGGTGACGAGGCAACCATAACCTCAATATCACCTCTTGTTGCACTGGGTCATTACCTGTGCACTAACAGTGCCAAAAAGCACGTTCCTGCGTAATACTGGGTTAGTTGTTAAAGCAATCTCATCCAAACTGCCTCATGATCAAGATATGCAAGCTCAAAACAATGTTATATCTATGGTCCAGACACAAGTCCAATCCCTAATGGAGACCCTTTGTGAAACAAGCACAACCATTGTTTGATGTCGTCAAGATATGCATGGTTTTGAAACCAGACTATCAGACATTTGCTATGTTGTTCAGGAGCCTAGGAGAAATGAAGGCGAAGGTTATGGTGCACCATCGGAAAGTATAGTATGAAAACTTAATAGTCAGGTCAAATGGCATGAGCTTCTAAATTTCTGATGGTGCATTTATCTGCTGGACTATTAACTTTTATGCCAATCTTGCTTTTGTTACATGGCTGTAATTTGTTTTGTTGCGATACAAAATTTGTTCTTAATGGGCAGTGACCGGCTAAAGAAAATAGCAAGCCATTTTTGTATAGTGTAGGGTGTTCCCTATATTTGCACTGGTGGCGAATTTTGATGCCCAGTGGATGTAATCTGTGCAATCGCCTTAATAGCCTAGCGTTGGTTTCTGGCTTAATTATTTCCTTGGTCTTCTTTTTCCTTGGTTTGCTAGTGTCCGCAACAAGCATGGGCTAGATACGGACCGTGGTAACCTTGAGCCTGCTATGGGCCGTAGGATCAATGGGCCACATACGGGCCATAGGATCAATGGGCCTCCTATGGGCCGTAGGATCAATGGGCCTCCTATGGGCTGTCAGATAAATGGGCCTGCAATGGGCCGTAGGATCCATTGGCCACACATGGGTCCAATAATTCATGTGCCAAAACCGGACCGCGACATTGGCCGTACACGGGTGCAATTGGTATCGGGCTAGCACACAGTAACGGGCCGTTAACAAGCCGGAAGATAGCAAAGGCTTAATTCTATCACAAGCATAACAGGTCATTAATGGGCCCGAATACATGACGGGTTGGAAACGGCGCAATGGGTGAACATGCCACAAACGGGTCGATTCTAACCACTGGCTAAATTTGGCCCATTAGGAGAACGTGCCAGTAATGGACCGGAAGTAATCGAGGGCCGGAAAGGAGCCCAAGAATTTATGGGCCCTCAATATGACAAAAGCTAACACGGGCTGGAAACGACCCATGTGAATCATGGGTCGTTAATGGGTATAAAGAAATTTACCATTTAATATGGGCCAGAGTCACCACGGGCCACTAAAGGGCCCAAAGATATGAAAGGCCTCATATGGGCCGAAAGACGTCATGGGCCATACATGGGCTGAAAGTGAAACGAGCTGGTATAATACTAGACGGCCCACATGACGTTCTTGGGACAAATTCGGAAAGGCCATAACGGGCCGTGAATTACTGAGCCATAAAATGGGCTATATGCGAACAGACCATTAACGGGCTTTTCATGGGTCGGCCCGCTAGCTTCTGACCAAGTCAAACGGGCCAGCCTTTGTAAGCTAAACGCACCACTGTTGGGTCATGCCACGTGTCGATATCATAGGCGCCTATTTTTCCCAATGGCGTGCTGATATGTGGTTGATGTGGCCAATGAGAATTTTACACGTGGAAAATCCCCATTGGTCTCGGCTGTTAACGGGTTATCAGATGCAAACCGGAACACGATAGCTTAACCTGTTATGATGGAAGCCACATGTCGGTTACCTTTGATGAAAACACTTCCATGACGCGGCAATTATTGTCATTGAAGTGGACACTTCCGTGATGATAATTTCAATATTGTCATGGAACACTTCTACGACAGCACAACTATGACTATCTTCATTCTGTCATAAAATCATCATAGATGTACATGCATGACAGAAAACGTGACCTACTGTGACAAAGACGTATCATCATGGAAGTGTTTTTGGTAGTGCGTGGTCAAGTCACAAAAGAAGGAAACTTTGCTGGCTGACTTGAAGGACACATTCGATAATCTCTGAGTCTACCAGATGAAGCTCCACCCAGCCATGTGTGTGTTCGGCGTCCCGACGGGAAAATTATTGGGTTTCCTCATCTCAAAGTGAGGTATCGAAGCCAACCCGGATAAAATCAAAGCCTCCACAACACTCGCCAAGCAGGCCAACATCGATGGCATCCAACGCGTGGCGGGTCAAATTGCGGCTTTGAACCGTTTCATAAGTCCACTCGGCGAAAAAGCAATCCCCCTTTACCAGTTGTTGAAAAAGACGGACAACTTTGTCTGGAATGATGCTGCAGATAAGGCTTTTAAATCTCTCAAGCAACAGATGTCTACAACATCGATCCTTGTTGCTCCAATCAACAAAGAGCCTATGCTCATGTATAGTCCTGCTAATAATAAAGCGGTAAGTGTGGCAGTTGTCATGGAACATGTCGGATTCAGGGCTCCGCAGACCCAAGAAAGGTTCAAACTCTGGGGCGTGTGCAAAGAACTCAGCCTCTCTAGCCAATTAGTTTGTCACCCCCACGGCCTAGCTCTATGAACAAGGAAGAAGATGGACACGGCAGTTTTACCTAGGTTCGGGCCACTTTGCGGTGTAAGACCCTACTCTTGCTTTGTGGTGGATTTGCCTCACGAGGGGCTGAGGATGAACTAGTACAAGGGAAGAACAACCTCGCGACGTCTGCTATGGTGAGGGTGGAAAGGGTCTGATGTCTCTCTCAATGGTGGCTAACCTATAGTTATAGTGGCCTCGCTCCTCTTCCCCCAAAACATAGGCAGTAAGGGATCCCATAGTGGCCAATTTGAAAGGGACAAATATTAAATCTTATCCTGATGAAAAGTGGTCTTAGCCTGCAAAGCTTCTGGTCGCGAGAACATGGTGGGTTCGGTGATGACATCCGTCCTGGCGGTCCTGGTCTCGTTGCACTAGAATGGAAAACTTTGTCTGATTCCATGGGATCCCGCGCCTGCGCTTGCCTCCTTAGCACCAAAGGGGAAACTGGCACCTCTGCGCCCGTTGGCACCCGCCTAGCCTTGGTCGTCACGGCTTGCATCACCCCAACCTCATGAGGTAGGGCACCTGCATAGAAATCTCCGCTCCTCAGGAGGCCGCCTGGGGATGCCGCTCCCTCCGGAGGTCTTGATGTTGCCCGCCTCGCAAGGCTTGGCCCGTCGCAAGGGTCTTTCCTTGTTGGTGTTGTAGATGGGCCGTACCAGGCCATCAATGGAGCCACACCATGGGCCACAGGCAAGCAAGTCTGGGTACCTGGTTCCCAAAACGCCGACAGAACGCAAGGAGGCAGGGAAGGAATATCCAGTCCAAAGGCCAGTCTATTACGTCAGCGAGGTTCTGGTCGAGTCCATGTAGCGGTACCTGCATTGGCAGAAACTGGTATATGGTGTTTTTATGGCTAGTCACATACTAAAGTAATATTTCCAGGAACACCCGATCACTGTGGTCAGCTCGGCTCCTTTAGGAGACATCATCTAGAACAGGGAAACCACATGTCGGGACGCTAAATGGGCGATAGAGCTCGGTCCACATCATCTGAAGTATGTGCCTCGCACTGCTATCAAGTCTCAAGCATTGGTGGATTTCATAAATGACTGGACTGAGTTACAAGTCCCCGAGGATAAGCCGCACAACACATAAAGGACAATACTTTTTGATGGTTCCAGATGTCGTGGTTCTAAGTCTGACAGTAGAATAGGGGGGTAGGAATGTAGAGGCAAGATCTTAGCTATGGACGAGTTGTACACGCAAGTTTAACGAGTTCAGGCCCTTCTCGGAGGAAGTAATAGCCCCACGTCTCGGAGCCCGGAGGCGGTCGACTGGATTATAAGCGTGTGAGTAACAGGGGGTGCGAACCCTTGTCCCAGAGGAGGGGGGTGGCTTATATAGAGTGCGCCAGGACCCCAGCTCCCCTTCGTTACACAGGGTTCAATGTACATTAAGAGAGGGGCGTTACTGGTAACGCCAGTAATAAAGATACATAATGACCATTAAAGCTATGACTTAATTCCCGACCGTTGTAGAGCAGAGTGGCTTTAGATCTCCCCAGTAGTCGAGTGACTGTCTATGTGGTTGAGTGTCTTCAAGGCTGTTGAGTGAAACATAGCTTCATGCTCGAGTGGACGATGATTCTTCTTCGAATGTTTCTGGTTCTTTTAGAGATGTCCTTGGGGGGAGGGGGTATATTGGATAGGTCCATGACCCTATCCTAGGAACATAACTTCATCATTAGCCCCCGAATGGATCAGGGTTTGAGTGAGGAAGGAGTTGAGAACACTTCCGACCCATTTTTCTTGCTATGAGTATATCTTGTTCTGGATCAATGAACCGAGGTGACGACATCAACTTCTTTTTCATTCGCCTTGATCCATTCTTAGTTTTTGTCGAGTGATCTTTTACTGGAAGAGCTCCGAGTGATGATGTGGAGGAGATCTTCCGTTTGACAAGTTGTTCTGCTGTCCGCGGATTTCGCGGGATTCGAATTTTGGGAAGCACGCGGGGCGGAGGAGGCCGCAGTAATCGGATGGGATAAGGCAGGGCCGCCTCGATTTCCGCGCCGCCTTTTTCGCCACGTATCACGCGCGCGACTGTTGTGGGATTTGATAAGATCGCCCGGGCCTACAAGTCAGTCACTCAGAAGTAACCTCATATAAGGCGCCATGCATGGGTTTTTGAACAGTGTGCTTTCATTATTCCCCCTCCTCCTCAGACTTCTCTGCCATGCCTGTTCTCGCCCCAGTGCTGCTGCTCCGTTCACGTTTCGCCTGCGACGATGGGGAAAGAGAAGATGGTGGCTCTCGAGCGGGCGAAGAAGGCGACGGCGAAGGAGAAGGGGAAGAAGTCCAGCCGGGGCGGATCTTCCTCGAGGGCCGGCCTGCCACAGGGCTGGATCCAGGGCGACTGGATCTGCTCGGCGATTCGTCAAGACGACATCGACGACTTGGTGGAGGGAGGACTGATCCCCCACGAATCGGCGCGGCTTTCGGGGAACAAGACGGAGCCGCAACCTCGGGAGGGTGAGTGTGTTCTCCTCGCCACTCACGTTGACCGTGGGTTTTCCTTGCCTCCCCACCCTTTCTTTCGGGGTTTCTTGAATTTCTTTGGGGCACAACTCCACCACTTTACTCCCAACACAATTGTGTACCTTGCTACCTTCGTATCTTTGTGCGAGAATTTCTTGGGCTGCCGACCTCATTGGGGCCTTTTCAAGCACATTTTCACCTGTCGCTCTCAGACGGTGAAAAAGGCCAATCCGAGTGACGAGAGGACACAAGTGATTCAGATGTGCGGGGGTCTTGGGGTCCAGATGAGAGGCAAAAGTTCCTTTCCAGCCATGATTCTTCTCGACTCGGCCCACGCATGGCAGTCGACTTGGTTTTACTGCAAAGACCAGCAGACTCCAGGGCAGTCGACTGGACTCCATGGCCCGAGTGGGGAAACCCTCCCCTTTGAAGGTGATCCCGGAGGAGAAGGTGCAAGTTAAGGTGCTGGTCGAACAAGTAGTTCAGCTTATCCGTGACGGGGTGACCGGTATGGATTTGTTGGAGGTCTTCCTCCGGCGACGCATCCAACCGCTTCAAGCTTGAGACCATCCAATGTGGATGTATTCGGGTACTGATGACACCACTCGGACCCATCCGGAGGAGGTCGATGAAACCACGTTGGAGGGGTGGCTGACGAGCATCACTGGAAACAAAGATAACCCCAGGGGAGCCAGGAGGGTTCCTCCACTCGACCAGTCTTACGAACCAGATAAGGTCTAATTCTGAACTTTCGACTGTAATCTAGGTTTAATTGTGCAGCTGTTTATGCTTCGTCGACTGACTTTGTTCTGCTTGCTTTCTTCCAAGCCCTTACCGAAATGTACTCGATGAGCAACAGAGAGCAGGAGCAAAATCCGGAGGGGGAGGCAAGCGGAGGCGAAAGTGGCGAGTGGCATTCTGACGGAGAGGGGAACAAGGAGAGCGATGACTCGAGTGATGAAGAAGAAGTCGACTCGCCTCCTCGCAGGGAGAGGCGATCTAAGCTCGACCAAGACCGGGCGAGCGCCCGTGAAAAGGCGATCGCTCAGACTAGCCAGTCTTCAAAGCATCCTCGGACGTCCTCTCCGACACTGACTGAGAAAGCCCCAAATCAGTCCAAGGATGTAGTGCAGAAGCCTCGGAAGGCGTTGCCGAAGATTAAGATTGATATCCCGGTTGCTTCTGCGTGAGTGTTTTTCTTTCGCATTCACTCAATGCTCTGTGTTGTTTATTTTTCCTTTGATTAGACCAAATGAATCTTGAAACTGGCAGCGCTGCTACCTCTGTGACTTCAGCTTATAAGGATGAGGATGAGGAAATGGAAGATGCGGTCACCTCCAATCTGGGTACGATCTTCGTCATTCTGTCTTCTTTTGGTCGATTGAACTATCATATATCCAATCGGGCGATGTAATCTTGGCAACTGATCTTTTAACAGCTCCCAACATCATTGACATCCCCGACGATGATGAGGACGAGCCAGAGAGGCCATTGATGAGGAGGAATAGGAAAACATCCGCTGGCAAGACGCCTCAGTCGACGCTGGTGGCGGAACCAGTCGTTCAGGTTGCCGGTGACGCCAATCGGACTTCTGTTTCCTTCGCCATACCGCTGTCGAGTGCTTTACCTTCTGCGTCGACTGCTCAAGCTCCTGCCGATCCACCTTCAGTTTTGGCCACCCATCACGTCCCAGAGGACGAAGTGAATGCTGCCAAACAAGCTATACGCCCAGCAGGTATTATGATGGAGAAGATGAAGATGGTGCGGGATGCCAGCCAGGTTGCTTATGATGCCAGCTCGGCTCTCTAGAGCAATGTTCAGGTTAGCAAAATGTCGACTGACTCTCTTGGCTTGTTCTGTTCAGGATGCGCACGAAAAACTCTCTTTCAAGGATCTTTGCATCTGTACACCTTTGGGTGTTTTGATTTGTCACCGAATGATTCATACTTTGAGCTGAACTTTTTGTTGTCGTCGATTGAATTTTTGGACTAGTGGGGGCACGCTGAGTGCACCCACTGGGTGTAGTCCCCGAGACTATGGTGGACTGCGGGCAGTCGACTGTAGTTTTGAATTTTAAATTCCTTCACTCGGTCTGGTCGGGCCATGTCGAGTGTAAACTGAACCAGTTGGGGCACGCTAAGTGCACCTACTGGGTGTAGTCCCCGAGACTACTGTTGGATGTTTGATTCGATAGTAGTCTTAGAATTTATTGTCTTTGTCCTTTTACCTCTCTGAAATAACCCGTCCTTTATCGAGTCGACTGACCCATTCCTTGATTGCAGAAATCTTGTGATCTTGGAGCTCGCTTTGCTGACTTGGAGAAACAGCAGATTCAACTCAACCTTGACCTGGAGTTGGCCAGGACAGAACTGCAGAAAGCCAAGAATGACGCCAATGGTAAGACAGACTTGTCGACTGGTTTGTCTTTGATCTGAATTTCATTCTGCTCTTTCTGAACCAAGCATCATTTCTTTTCAAAAAACTAAACCAGGCTCTGGCAAAAAAGGATCAAGATCTGGCTACCGCGCAGAAGAAGGCTGATGACAAAACTGCTCTGGCTGAACAGAAGTTGGCTTCAGTCGGCAAATTGGAGGAAGAGAATGCCAAGATAAAATCTTCCCTGGATGAAGCCAACAAGGAAGTAACCCGCTTGAAGAAGGACAAGGTCAATCTGAACGAGAAGATGGAAGGCATTGCTCGCAGGAGGGATGATCTGGAAAGTTATCTGAGGAGCCTTGCCAAGAAGTTGCTCATCAAGCTTGAAGGTATATACTTTGTTCTGACTGGTTTATCTTAGTCGACTCGGCATACGACTATTGACTCACCCTCAGATTGTGCATGCAGAGTTTTGCCGAGACTTTGAGGAGGAGACCGGGCGAATTGAGCCAAGCTTGGACCCCATCAACTCCCCCATGAAGGATGAGGATGCTATGAACCTGCTCCGACTGGAATCCCGCATCAACGGTGTTGTTGACTACCTTGCTCGACTGAAGGTTGCCACGTCGCGGATCGACACAACACTCTGGCCAAGGGCAACGCTCTAAAATGACCTTGAGTCTCTGATGACTCGACCTAACGAGATCCCTGGTCGAGTGTAGGTGTGGAAGAAGTCTTCTGCCCGGTGCGGTGCTGATGTGGCTCTGTCTTTGGTCTGCGTCCATCGCAAATAAGCGCGAGAAGATAAGTTGGCAGCGATCAAGGCCGCCAACACCAAGAGGCATGATTTTCGATCCTTTATGGGGACTTTCATTGCTGCCACCAATCGGATCGCTGATGGCGTTGACCTGGACGAGTTCGTCGAGCCTACCAGCCCTCGTCCTGGGGAGTGAACAAACTTTTATGCTCCACCTTAAATTTGCCTCGGGATGCCGAGTGGTTTTGTAACCGTTAAACTCTTTCGGGCTAAATGCCCGAGTACTTTGATCTGCGGTCTTGAACTTTTAGGGTTCATCTGAATTTGATTTATTTCCGAATATGCTTGTGTTCGCCTTCGAGTGGAATTTGTTCTTCACTCGGAATAATTTCTGAACTTGAGATGCAGCTTTGAGGTGGAGACTCCAGTCGACCTGCACTTCGACGTCCTTGCGGATAGGGATGGGGAGCACATTGTACTTGTGGCGCAGCCCCGAAGGAGGAGGTTGTAGTCGACCTGCACCTCGTCGTCCTTGCGGATAGGGATGGAGCGCACATTGTACTTGTGGCGTAGCTATGAAGGAGGAGGTTGCAGTCGACTTGCACCTCGTCGTCCTTGCGGATAGGGATGGAGCGCACATTGTACTTGTGGCGTAGCTCCGAAGGAGGAGGTTGCAGTCGACCTGCACCTCGTTGTCCTTGCAGATTGGGATGTGTTTCACACTTAGGCGAGTACTGGGCTGCAGCTAAGCCCCCGAGTGGGAGGGGTGCTCTCCACTCGGTAGGATTTTTCTAACTTAGGCGAGTACTGGACTGCAGCTAAGCCCCCGAGTGGGAGGGTTGCTCACCACTCGGTAGGATTTTTCAAACTTAGGCGAGTACTGTACTGCAGCTAAGCCCCCGAGTGGGAGGGTTGCTCACCACTCGGTGGGATTTTTCAAACTTAGGCGAGTACTGGACTGCAGCTAAGCCCCCGAGTGAGAGGCTTGCTCACCACTCGGTAGGATTTTTTCAAACTTAGGCGAGTACTGGACTGCAGCTAAGCCCCCGAGTGAGAGGCTTGCTCACCACTCGATAGGATTTTTTCAAACATAGGCGAGTCTTGGACTGCAGCTAAGCCCCCAGTGAGAGGCTTGCTCACCACTTTCGGTGGGATTTTTCAAACTTAGGCGAAAGTCTTGGATCTGCAGCTAAGCCCCCGAGTGAAGGCTTGCTCACCACTCGGTAGGATTTTTTCAAACTTAGGCGAGTACTGGACTGCGGCTAAGCCCCCGAGTGAGAGGCTTGCTCACCACCCGGTAGGATTTTTTCAAACTTAGGCGAGTACTAGACTGCAGCTAAGCCCCCGAGTGAGAGGCTTGCTCACCACTCGGTAGGATTTTTTGAACTTAGGCGAAACGGATTCGCAGCTAAGCCCTCGAGTGAGAGGCTTGCTCACCACTCGATGGGATTTTTTCAGACTTGGGCTAAAGCGGATTCATGGTGAAGTCACCCACTCGGGGATATCGAATGGAAACAAGAGCAACAACAATCGTTTAGGAAGATTATAAAGCTCTAGTCTTTGATAAATAAACTACAAAGGTATTTCTTATTACATCTCATCCGAGTGAGTACTCAAGTATAAAAGGGGCGGAGCAGCTCCGCATTCCAAGCTCGTGGCTCGTCTTTCTGATGCTCGAGATTGTAAAGATGGTATGCTCCATTGTGGAGAACTCTGGTGACAATGAAGGGGCCTTCCCAAGCAGGGGCGAGCTTGTGTGGCTTCTGTTGATCCAATCGAAGAGACAAGGCTCCCTCTTGAAAGGCTCGACCCCTCACGTTTCTGGCGTGGAACCGACGCAAGTCTTGCTGATAAATGGTCGACCGGATCAAGGCCATTTCTCTTTCCTCCTCTAAGAGATCGACTGAATCCTGCCGGGCCTGTTCTGCTTCCTCTTCAGAGAAGAGCTCGACTCGTGGTGCGTTGTGGAGCAGGTCACTTGGTAGAACGGCTTCGGCTCCATAGACCAAAAAGAAAGGAGTTCGCCCAGTCCACCGATTGGGAGTTGTCCTCAAACCCCAAAGAACTGATGGAAGTTCATCGACCCAGGCACATGCTGCGTGTTTGGGATCACACATCAGTCGGGGTTTCAGTCCTTTGAGAAGCAGGTCATTTGCCCTTTCTGCTTGTCCATTCGACTGCGGGTGAGCGACTGAAGCATAGTCGACTCGTGTGCCTTGAGAAGCGCAGAAAGCTCTAAACTCATCAGAATCAAAGTTCGACCTGTTGTTAGTGATGATGTTGTGCGGAACTCCATATCTGAATGTCAATTCTCGGATGAAACTTACAGCGGTGCTGGCTTCAAGATTCTTGATAGGTTTAGCTTCAATCCATTTGGTAAACTTGTCGACTGCTACAAGCACATGAGTGAAGCCGCTCCTACCAATTCTCAAAGGTCCAACCATATCCAATCCCCAAATAGCAAAGGGCCAGACGAGGGGAATGGTCTTCGTAGGCTGGCGGCTTGTGAGACATATCAGAGTAAAACTGGCAGCCTTCACATCTGTCGACTATACCTTCCGCCATTTCATTTGCTCGTGGCCAATAAAATCCGGCTCGGTATGCTTTAGCCACAATGGCCCGAGAGGACGCATGGTGACCACAGGTCCCCTAGTGGATGTCGTTGAGGATCATTCGACCTTCTTCTGGCGTTATGCATTTCTGACTGACTCCATTCATGCTTTCCCTGAACAACTTTCCCCTTATCACAGTAAAGGCTTAGGAACGACGGACGATCTGTCGAGCCTCATCCTCATCCTCTGGGAGTTCCTTCCTAAGGATGTACGTGATGTAAGGCACTGTCCAGTCAGGAGTGATGACCAGAACCTCCATGATTAAGTCGACCACGGCTGGGACCTCAACTTCAGTCGGATCTGTGGCGCTCTTAGGCTGCGGGGGTTCTTCAGTGAAAGGATCTTCCTGAACTGAAGGTGTGTGAATGTGTTCCAAAAATACGTTGCTGGGAATGGATTCTCTCTTGGAACCTATCTTCGCCAAATCATCGGCTGCTTGATTTTTCAGTCGGGGTATATGATGGAGCTCTAACCCCTCAAACTTCTTTTCGAACTTACTCACCGCATTGCAGTAACTAGTCATAGCTGGGCTTCTAACGTCCCACTCCTTCATCACTTGATTGACCACCAAATCCGAGTCGCCGTAAACCATGAGGCGACGGACACCGAGTGAAATGGCCATACGTAACCCGTATAAGAGTGCTTCATATTCTGCTTCGTTATTAGAGGAATCGAAGTGAATCTGGAGGACGTATCTGAGCTTGTCTCCTCGAGGGGATACCAGTACCACCCCAGCACCAGAACCATTCAGCATCTTGGAACCATCAAAGAACATAGTCCAGTGCTCTGAGTTAACTTGAGTCGGCAGTTGTTGTTCGATCCACTTGGCGAGGAAATCTGCTATTGCTTGGGACTTGATAGCTTTCTTTGCCTCAAACTTGATATCCAAGGGAAGAAGTTCAATCGCCCATTTTTCCACTCGACCAGTTGCATCTCTGTTGTGCAGAATCTCCGACAATGGAGCATCGCTGACGACTGTAATAGAGTGATTAGAGAAATAGTGTGCAACCTTCTTCGTGGTCATGTAAATCCCATAAACAAGCTTCTGATAGTGTGGATATCTCTGCTTTGATGGAGTCAGAACTTCAGAAACATAATAAACCGGGCGCTGAACTTTATAAGCTTTTCCCTCTTCTTCCCGCTCGACCGTCAGTACTGTACTGACGACTTGTCCAGTGGCTGCTATATAAAGCAGTAAAGGCTCTATGCTGATTGGGGCAGCGAGCACCGGCTGGGTGGAAAGCAGGGCTTTTAGCTCTGCAAATGCTGCATCAGCTTTAGGAGTCCACTCGAACTTATCTGACTTTTTCATCAGTCGGTAGAGAGGCAGTGCCTTCTCACCGAGTCGAGAAATGAATCGACTTAGGGCGGCCAAGCAACCAGTAAGCTTATGGACATCATGCACACGCACAGGGCGTTTCATTTGGAGTATGGCACTGACTTTCTCGGGGTTAGCGTCGATTCCTCATTCGGAAATGAGAAAACCGAGTAATTTTCCTCTTGGAACTCCGAACATGCACTTCGATGGATTAAGCTTGATATCATACCTCCTGAGGTTGGCAAAGGTTTCGGCAAGGTCAGAGAGTAGGTCGGAACCTTTACGTGACTTGACCACAATGTCATCCATGTACGCTTCCACATTCCGGTGATTTGAGTGAGTAAACACTTCAATCATCCGCATGAATGTGGCTCCAGCATTCTTCAGGCCGAATGGCATAGTGACATAACAGAAGCACCCAAATGGGGTGATGAAAGCTGTTTTAATCTCATCGGGTCGATACAGACGGATCTGATGATATCCGGAATAAGCGTCCAAAAAGGACAAACGCTCACACCCCGCAGTCGAATCGACTATTTGATCGATGCGAGGGAGAGGAAAGTGATCCTTCGGGCAAGCCCGATTGATATGCTTGAAGTCAATGCACATGCGTAGTGAGTCGTCCTTCTTAGGGACCATGACAACATTAGCTAACCACTCGAAGTGGTAGATCTCTCGAATAAACTCAGCTGCCAAGAGCCGAGCCGCTTCTTCACCGATTGCTTTTCTCTTTTGTACAGCGGACCATCGAAGATGTTCCTTGACCGGTTTCACTTTTGGGTCGACTCGCAAACGATGCTCAGCCAGTCCCCTGGGAACACCTAGCATGTCAGAGGGTTTCCATGCAAAGATGTCCCAGTTCTCACGGAGGAACTGGGTGAGCGCTTCTTCCTATTTGGAGTCGAGTGTTGTTGAAATGTGAGTCGGAGCAGCATTGGGACCAGTCGGGTGAATATGAATCGGTTTCGTTTCACCGAACGACTGAAATGCTGAATCCATGGCAGGCTTCTTAGCTCGCAGCAAATAACTCGAATCTGCATTTTTCTGATACACCCGCAATTCCACGACTGCCATCTGCACGTCGGCGATCTTCGAGCCCTTCTGGAAGCACTCCTCTGCCTTCTTTCTATTGTCAGTGATAGTGATCACTCCCTTAGGACCAGGCATCTTCAATTTGAGGTAAACATAGCATGGTCGAGCCATAAAACGTGCGTAAGCTGGCCTGCCCAGAATAGCGTGATAAGCACTCTGGAAATCCACAACTTCAAATGTCAACTTTTCTTTGCGGTAATTCTTGGAATCACCGAAAACCACATCAAGAGCAATCTGGCCGAGTGATTCAGCTTTCTTGCCTGGAATGACTCCATGGAAACTCATATTTGTCGGTGTTCTGGGAACGGGGGTACCCAGACTTGCCTGCCTGCGGCCTGCGGCGTGGCTCAAGGGGTGGCCCAGTACAGCCCATCTTCATATGCACAAGCTCAAGACCCTCGCGAGGAGCTAAGCCTCGCGGGGCGGACGACAGGAAGCTTCCTCAGGCACGGTCTTGTCAGGCTGGCTCGCGATGAGGCGGAGAGATCAAGGCGGAGTACCTTACGAGGTGCCCATGACGCAAGCCATGACGACCAAGGGCGCCAGGCGGGCGCCAACCCGCGAAGTGTCCTCATTTCCTCTTTGGTGCAAAGGGGGCAAGCGCAGGCGAGAGCATCAAGCAAAGGCACCCGTTTCGGTGCAACAAGAACAAGACCATCGCAACGACAGGAAGGAGGTCATCGTGGAGCCGAAGCCGGCGTCACCACCAGAGCCTTTGATAGGCGAGGACCAACTTTAGTCAGGATAAGTGTACAAGATGTTCCCCTTCAAAATGGCCAATTGTTGGCGCCCTTCCCGCTCAATATTTGGGAAGAGGCCCAGGGCCCCTGCCTATAAGTAGGGCTAGCCACCACAGTAGAGAGAGAGGCCGGGAAGGATCCGGATTCGGGAACAGAGCCATTGATCAAGCAATCTAGAGAGAGAGAGAGAGAGCGACTGAACTTCCCCTAGCAGTTCATCGCACCGGCCAAGAACACCTCACCCTCGCGAGGCTGTTCTTCCTTGTATTGTTCATCATCAGCCCAAGAGGCAATCCACCACACCACACACAGGAGTAGGGTGTTACACCACAATGGTGGCCCAAACCAATATAAACCTTGTGTCTCTTGTGTTTTTCTTTTCCTAGTTTAGATCCTAGCGAGGCGACGAGGTGCAGGTAGGTAGGGGGTGAGATCTCCGCGTGCACCCCAGAGTTCGAACCTAGAGGGTCTGCCGGAACCCAAAATCCGACATTTGGCGCGCCAGGTAGGGGTGCACCGGAATCCGTCTTCCGTCGCCCTGTTCTTCGCCACCCGTCGCATCCATGTCAGACACTCGTCGGGCCCGCACCGAGGGCCGAGCCGCTCTCGCTACCCGCATCGCCCAGACGGCCCCCATCGGCGGCCGCCCCCGCCGTTCCCCGTCACATGCCGTCAACGCCGCCACCGGCCCGGCGGGGAACGAGCAGCAAGCATCGTCCCAGCATCAGTCTGTAAGACGAGATGGCCGTACCGCTACTCCTTCACTCGCCCCAGCTGGTTCATCGTCTCGCGCGCTCCGCGCGCCCATGGAGGCTCGAGCTCTGCTCATCGCGGCAAACGAGCTCCTGCGCTACCGCCCTGTGGACGGCGTCTATGAAGGGTGGCTCGACCGCGTCGCCGAGCTCGTCCGCGCCGCAGGGGGCTCCCCCGCGCCGTCCTTCTCGCTGCACCGCGCCCCGCCCTGTGCGGGCGATGAAGCTCCAGGGGCGCCTCAGCTGCCTCCCCCTCAAGAAGGCGGCCTGGCCCCAAGGCGTGTGGCCCCTGGGCGGAACCCACTCCGTCCGGCACCAGCGCAGCAAGAGCAGAGCTGTCAAGAGCTCCCTCGCCCCCAAGAAGCTGCCCGAGTGCTCCCTGCGCCGGCCCGTCATGACCGTGCTCCTGCCCCAGCACGCCAAGACCCCACGCTGCTCCCAGCGGCAGCGCATGGGGACCAGCAAGACCAGGCTCTTCGTCACCAAAGGCCCCCGTGGCCATAGCAGGCTGCCGCGCCTTCACCACCGAGCTGCGCAGCGTCATGTGGCCCGGCAAGTTCAAGCCAGACCTGCCTCCTCGCTACGACGGCACGGCCGACCCAGCGGAGTTCCTCCAGCTCTACGAGCTGGGCATCGAAGCCGCCAACGGGGACGAGAAGGTCATGGCGAACTGGTTTCCCATGGCACTCAAGGGCGGGGCCCGCACCTGGCTCCTGAACCTGGCTCCCGGCACGATCTCCTCCTGGGACGAGATGCGCACCCGCTTCATCGCCAACTTCCAAGGTACTCGTGACCGGCCTCCTGCCGTGAGCGACATGCGCCGCATCAAGAAGCAGCCAGGGGAGACCCTGCAGAAGTACATCCAGTGCTTCAACAACACATGCCTCAAGATTCCCCAGGTGACCGAGGAGGCCATCATCTCAGCCTTCTCCGACGGTGTGCGTGACGTCAAGATGAAGGAAGAGCTGGCAATGCATGAAGATGTGTGCACATCCTTGGAGCTGTTCAACTTGGCGACCAAGTGCGCCAGGGTTGAGGAAGGACGCCTTTCCCTCCTCGAGCTGCCAGCTGCAGACCCAGAAGAGAAGAAGCCCAAGGCCAAGGATGTGAAGCGCAAGGGGGCTGCCGTGCTAGCGGCAGAACTGGATACCAAGCAAGGCAGAGATCAGCCCGAGTCTTCCAAGGGCAGCCGGTACTATGTGTACCACGACCTCCACACCCACAACACCAATGAATGTCAAGAGCTCCGAGCCGTGCGAGAAGGGAGAATCGGTCGATGCCCCGACCGCAATGATCGAGGCTACGGCCGAGGAGGAGGAAGAAACGCAGGACGCTGGGAAGACCGTGGCCCTCGCCAAGGGTAGCGTGACCGACCTCCCGAGGATCGCTGACAGGATCAGCCTCGCGAGGGAGGCTGGAGGGATCAGCCTCGTGAGGATCGCCCGCAAGGAAACGCAGGCCTCCCTCCTCTGCCGCCGCAGCCAAGGAGAAATGAGGACCATCATCAAGACGAGGGGGTTGGGGGCTTCCGGGGGCCGCGATCGCTTGCATCCGGGCGGAGCTCAAGCCCCAGCCTCTCAACGCATCTTCAAGCAGTTCGCCCGCGAAGTGAATGCAGTCCTCCCCAAGCTCGAAGCCACGCGGCCTCTCATGTGGTCAGCGTGCGCCATCATGTTCAGCTCTGTGGATCAGCTCAAGTGCGCGGCCACAGCCAGAGTCCTCCCGATGCTTTGTTCCCCAATCATCAGCAACGTGCAAGTCACCAGGACCCTCATCGATGGCAGAGCAGGGCTCAATGTCCTGTCCGTAGAGACATTCAACAATCTCCAAGTGCCTTACAATCAGCTTCAGCCATCCAAGCCTTTCTCTGGAGTCATCGATGGCTCCACAGTTCCGATTGGGCAGGTCCGCCTCCCTGTCACCTTCGGGGCGCGCGATAACTAACGCACCGAGCTCATCGATTTCGATGTCGTCCACATTCGCCTACCATACAATGCCATCCTCGGGTACCCAGCTCTGGCCAAGTTCATGGCCGTGACTCATCACGGCTACAACGTCCTCAAGATGTCAGGAAGTGGCGGAGTCATCACGGTGCCTTGTGAAGAGAGAGAGAGGCAGTGTGCTCCCTGGAGCGAGCTTTTCAAGACGCGTCACTTGAAGATCTAGATCGTAGGAGCGGGAGGTTCCCCGAGACTGTTCCCAAGAAGAAGAATACATTGCCAGGCCCGACCCTCGGGGCAGGCCCTCGTGGTCCGTGCTGTTAGGGGCACCTCCTTCTGTCGCATAGGAAGGCGTGCCCGGCGCCCTCCTCAAGCAAGGCTCGGGGGCTTTCTCCTGGAGGGCCACCGACCTTGCTAGGATTCACGAGGGAGGCGCTTGGGCACCACTTGGAGGCATGTTTCAAAGCACATTTCCCTCAGGAAGGAGCGAGGCAAGGGGGGCCAAGCCCTCAGGAGTTCGTCAGCCAGATCATTCAGGAGCTGCAGGAGTCAAGAGTCATGAGTGGTAGCCGCCGCTTACCCGCCGTAGCTCCCCATCCAGGCGAGGATGGTGGGCTGAGCGTCTACATCGACATACCAGGACTCAACCGAGCCGACTCTCAGGAGCACTTCTGGCCCCCACGCGCGGGGCGCTGCGAAGGTCCACCCCACAGCTACGTTCGCATGCCCTATGGCGTGCCGAACGCGGCTGACACGCGCCAGCGCCTCATGGGGAGCATCCTGGAGACTCAAGAGGCCAGGCGTTCCGTAGTCCTGGCGGAGATGGAGATGGTCCGCGAGGAGCCACCAGCGCCTCCGGAGCCTCCCGAGGCTCCTGGGCCTGGGGGCTCGTGAAGGTCGGCTTCCGCAGCCCACGACGTCTGCTACTTCAGCATCCCTTCGTCTTCAACGTTATCGGTGACATCCTTCAAGTTTCATTTCCAGTGGGGCGCCCCCGTGGCTGCATCATTCCCAGGCCGCGTGGGTCCGTCCCTGCGGTGTGTATCCCTTTTTCTTCATGTTCCTAGCTTACCTTATCGGGGGCGCCCCTCGGGCTGCATCATCCCCAAGTCGCTCGGGCCAGACCCAGCGGCATGTACCCCTCTTGCATTTATTCGGGTCATGCGTTCGACCCATCATGATTGTTATTTGATGCCTGTCCACGGCACCCCTTCTTCCTTCATGTCGGCCGCTTGCATGTAAAAGGGGGGGTACCTGAGCATCGCGACTCATGGGCTCCTACTGGCTCTCCAGCCCTCACCCTCTGGCCTTGTCCACGGCATCGCGACCAGGCATACCGGCCGGGTGAGACCCGCTCAGTGCCGGGACCCGAGGACGTGGGCGTCGGCATCTAACCAAATTTGCAGGAACACATCACAAGTTAAGGCCCAGTGCCAGGCGCAACCCGCCTTGAGGTAGGGCCCCGTGAGTCCCGCGCTGGCTCACGGGTGCCAAGATACACCTCGTCAGGCCCTACCGTGCCAGCCACGTGTCAGGGCGGGGCTGTACACGCCCCGGGGGCTCCTCCCGGAGGGGAGCCCCCTCCCACGCACCAGTGGAAGCACCATGCTCCACGCTGGCTGACGACACTGCCGAGGAGCGGCTATGCCCGTACACATACGCAAGCGCTATGCTCTGCGCTGGTGATAAACAATTGAGGGTGGCCCCCGGCCGCATCAACCCTAGGGAGCCCAGAGCTCAATGTCTGGCCTCATCGCAACGCCTCCCCTCGGGAGTGCCGCGCGAGGGGGCTGGGCATGGGGGCTACGCCTGGGTCACGCCCAGACGCACGCCACCCAGCTAGGCCCCTCGGGCCTGGTTCGTTGCACGTCCCTCCCCGAGCGGAGCCAAGGTACGAAGGCCGTTTGAATGTCAAGGGGGACTCCTAAGCATCACGACTCAGGAGCCTAACTGGTCGCGTAGCCCCTCACCCCTTAGTTCCGAAAGGCTAACGGCGGTTGAGGTATGCGCGCGGCCGGGCTCTGCAGACGTAGAATGGTAAATTCACCCATAGATCTCACCTCCCTACTTGTTGTTCGTGCGCCAAGGGGGACTCCTGAGCATCGCGACTCAGGAGCCTAACTTGTCACGTAGCCCCTCACTCCTTGGTCCCTTCCTGGTTTCCGGTCGGGGCTAATGGCGGCTGAGGTGTGCGCGGGGCCGGGCTCTGCCGGCGTAGAACATAAGCAAGTAGGAAGGAAAAGCGCAAATCTCGAGGAATTCAAAAGCAAATATTACAGTTCATAACTATTGTCACAACACCAAACGCAAGTTTAAATGCCTCCCCGAGGCATGATGCATGTTGCAGGAGCCGAAAGCAGAACATGAGCCACAAAGGAGTCACTTGTTGGCGGCGGAGCTGCGCTGGGCGGGTTCGCCTCGTGAAGCCTCAGGACCAACAGCGCCTTGCTTCGCTTGCGTGCTTTGAAGGCCGGAACCGCCAGCCGTGAGCCTCCGCTCGACCCTTCACGGCCTCGGCGGCAGCGGCAAGCTCGCCCGCTCACGGGCTCTAGCAGGCTGTCGAGGTCGGCGTCGGGATCGCGAAGGTAGACGTGGGTAGGGCCGTCAGCTGCCAGAAGACAGGACACGCACCTCGGCTTCAGCCGTGGGGCCAAGGCCAAGGGTGACATCTTCAAGGGCACGAACCAGGAAGGGAAGCAGCTTGGCAGGGTCGTCCTCGGCGCCGGCCAGTGGGCTTTCCAGGCCGCTGTCGTAAATTGACCTCAGCAAGGTGCGAGCCTTCACCTCCATCTCCGCGAAGGCCACGCGGTCCTCGGCGAGGACCGCGCCTTGCCGTCCAGCACGACCCTCTTCGCCTCCAACTCCAGCTCCAGCGCACCTAGGCGGTCATGGCGCTTGTCAAGCTTGGCACTCCGGTCCTTGACGGCCGCCTCGCGAGCCTTCATGTCTTCCTCCTTCTCTTGACGGACGCGGGCCTCCTTGGCGAGCTGGTCGCGCAGGCCCTGCAGCTCGCTCTCCAGCGCCTTGCAGCGACCTCAGACATCGGCTACCTCCGCAAGGCGGCGTCGCGAGCAGCCTTCGCCCCAAGGACGGCCTGCTTCTCCTCGTCGCAAGCCGTTGCGGCCTGAACCAACGCCGCTCGAATCGAAGCATCAGAGTGAACCCAGCCAGAGGCCAGCTCCAAGCGCCCGGCCACCAAGCGAGGGTCGGCGCCCAGAAGATCTTGCCGCAGCCGGTCCAGTTCAGCAGCAGCACGATCCAGGACAGTGGGAGGAGTCGGAGAGACAGCAGTTGGTGGAGTAGGAGGAGAGGACGGCAGCGTAACCACAACATCCTGAGGCAGGACCTTCGCCCGGGACAACAAGGGCAGTGGCATCAGGCAAGGATACCTCGGGAGTCACTTGGGCCATGGGGGCTGAGCTCGCCCCAGCTAGCTCCGCCAGGCCTCGCGAGGATGACCGGGCAGGAGAGGCCCGTGTCTTGCCGTCACCTTCTTTCGCGGGCGGAGGCACTGCCCCAGACGAAGCCTCAGGAGCTCCCTTCAGCTTCTTCACCGCAGGCGCCAGCCTAGCCAAGGAATACAGATATCAAGCCTCAGCGACAAAGCAAGGAATAAAACAAGAATCAAGCACTTACTGGTCATCGCTCGCGGGCTCGAGCAACCTCCGGCCATACTTGAAGCCCAAGAGCCGGCTACAGGGATCAGCCTCAAGAGGCCCGGGAGCAGGAGGCACGTCTGCGGATCACCTCGGAGCCGGGGCAGACCCGCGGGGGACCAGCCCAGTCATGTCCTTCTTCGGGATCGGGGGCAAGCTCTCGCCGCCTCGCTCATCGCCATCCTCATTATCGCTCGTCAAGAGGCGGAGAGCGCGGGACCTGCACCGGGGGAGGGGCGCTCTCGACTCCCCGTCGATCGCCTCGGAGTCAGGCTCCTCTTCCCGCTCCTCTTCTTCCTCCTCTCCGCTGGAGTCGCCGGAGGACACGTTCACCATCGCCAGGGCCGCCGGGTCCTCGGGAACCTCCGCGGGCACGGGCCCATCCCCATTGAAGACGGGCATGGAGTCCACCTTTGCTCCCAATCATCTCGAAGGAACAGGGGTACAGGAGCGCCCTCCAGCCTCGCCACGTCTCCCCCGACCAAAGATTGGAGGACCACGGCCAGGTCTTCGTCGGCCAAGACTGCGGGGCCCGGGCGGGGCCTCCACAGTGAAGCAATCGACGGCGGAGCCACCTGGTGCTCCAGGAACTCCCTCAGGAGCGACGCCCCGGTCAGCTTCGCCGTTGCCATGTTGCCCGGCCACAGGTCCGCGTTCATCTTCTCCAGCACTGGCTTTGCATGGGGATCCACGAGTTCCGCGCGAGACCAATCATTAGTGGTCATGGGCTGCTCCGTGGGTAGAATCAACCGAGGATGGATGCTCCCAGCGTCTACCATGACCCACTTGCTCCTGAAGCCCTCAATCCTCTTCCCGGGCTTCGAGATGGCATTGGAGCTGCCATACGCGACGAAGCTTGCGCACGCTGAGATGGGTCCGCGAGAGAGCTGGAGGTAGAAGTAGTGGTGCAGCAAGGCCACTGAGGGCTGCACCTCGACATGAGCCTCACAATAGTAGGCGAAGATCGCTAGAAGAAGAACAGAGTTGGGGCGGAGGTGCAGAGCTTGCAGTTTGTAATGGCGGAGGATAGAAAAGAAGAACTCAGAAAAGGGAGGCACCAGACCGCCAGCAATGGCGCTCACGAAGAGCGGATAGAAAGTGCTTCCTTGGTCCTCGGGAATGGTGGAGCCAGCCCTGAGCACCGCTGCCCCGTCGTTGCCTTGCGCCGCCATCATCCGGCACGCTCGGGCAAGGCTCTTCTCCGAGACGTTCGGGGAGTCCAAGGCGGGCGAGTACCAAGCTCCGGCCGGGGTCTGGCGAGGCGCCATGTCTTGCTAGGGCATGCGATCGAAGTAGATCTGGAGATTGCGGAAGTAGAAAGTAAAGGCGCAGGAAAGAGGATCTGGGCAATGACCGGAGAAGGCAAGGGAGGCAAAGCCTAGACGGGTGCCGCACTTTTGTCGATTTACGCAGTTGCTAAAGGCGCCCACATCCAATCAACCGCCACGCGGCACCCAAGGCCGCAGGCTGTTAGGGCCCTCGGCGCTTCGCCCTTGCCCCTTCGCTTCTCCGCTCAGCCAAGTCCAGGCGCGCCTTGGGCCCGGGGGCTACTGTCGGTGTTCTGGGAACGGGGGTACCCAGACTTGCCTGCTTGCGGCCTGCGGCGTGGCTCAAGGGGTGGCCCAGTACGGCCCATCTTCATCAGCATAAGCTCAAGACCCTCGCGAGGGGCCAAGCCTCGCGGGGCGGACGATAGGAAGCTTCCTCAGGCACGACCTCGTCAGGCTGGCTCGCGAGGAGGCGGAGCGATCAAGGCGGGGTACCTCACGAGGTGCCCATGATGCAAGCCATGACGACCAAGGGCGCCAGGCGAGCGCCAGCCCGCACAGTGTCCTCATTTCCTCTTTGGTGCAAAGGGGGCAAGCACAGGCGAGAGCATCAAGCAAAGGCACCCGTTTCGTTACAACAAGACCAAGACTGTCGCAACGGTAGGAAGGAGGTCATCGTGGAGCCCAAGCCGGCGTCACCACCAGAGCCTTTGACAGACGAGGACCAACTTTAGTCAGGATAAGTGTACTAGATGTTCGCCTTCAAAATGGCCAATTGTTGGCGCCCTTCCCGCTCAATATTTGGGAAGAGGCCCAGGGCCCCTGCCTATAAGTAGGGCTAGCCACCACAGTAGAGAGAGAGGCCGGGAAGGATCCGGAATCGGGAACAGAGCCAGAGATCAAGCAATCTAGAGAGAGAGAGAGAGCGACTAAACTTCCCCTAGCAGTTCATCGCACCGCCCAAGAACACCTCACCCTCGCGAGGCTGTTCTTCCTTGTACTGTTCATCATTAGCCCAAGAGGCAATCCACCACACCACACACTGGAGTAGGGTGTTACACCACAACGGTGGCCCGAACCAGTATAAACCTTGTGTCTCTTGTGTTGTTCTTTTGGTAGTTTAGATCCTAGCGAGGCGACGAGGTGCAGGTAGGTAGGGGGTGAGATCTCCGCGTCACCCCAGAGTTCGAACCTAGAGGGTCTGCCGGAACCCAAAATCCGACAATATTGCTTTAACTGATTCTGGACATCGGAATGCCCATCACTTTCAGCGTCTCTGCATACAGAATATCCAGGCCACTGCCACCATCCATCAGAACTTTAGTCAGTCGAGTGCCTTCGACAACTGGATCGACCACCAATGCTTGCCTCCCAGGAGTGGCTATGTGCGTCGGGTGATCGGACTAGTCGAATGTGATAGCAGTCCGAGACCATTTTAAATAGCTGGGTGTCGCCGGAGCGACCATGTTCACTTCTCTATTGATGACTTTCAGTCGAGTCTTGCTCTCAACATCAGCAAAAATCATAAGAGTGGAATTAACGTGAGGGTAACCATCATCACTTTCCTCCTTGTCCTCAACTTTGTCTGACTCCTTTTCCTTTTCTTTGGGTTGTTTCTATCGGAACTGCTGGATCAGGAGTCGACACTGTCGAGTGGTATGCTTCGGGTAAATGATTTTACCCTCTTCATCTTTCTTTGTGCGGATGTGGCATGGCAAATCCAGCACATCATTTCCATCTTGATCTTTTATTTTCTTAGGGTTCCATGGCCCTTTGGGCTTCCCTTTGGATTTTCCCTGAGTCACGGCTAAGGTTTACCAAGGAGCAGCTAGCTCGGCTTTGAGCTTCTGCTTCTGACTGGAGTTTCCTCCTCCGGTTTCATGGGCGACTGTTTTGTGCTTGCCACTCCGGAGCCGATGCTCCTCTTCACCATTAGCATACTTGGTGGCAATCTCCATCATTCGACTCAGAGACATGTCTCCGGTCCGACCGAACTTCAGATTCAACTCTCGATACCTGACGCCTTCTTTGAAGGCACAAACTGCTTGGTGATCAGACACAATCTCCACCGTGTGATGCAACGTGATCCATTTATGGATATAATCCCTCAAAGTTTCATTCGGCTTCTACACACAAGATTGCAGCTCTGTCAACCCTGCTGGTCGTTTGCATGTTCCCTCAAATGTTCTGACAAACACTCGGGTAAGATCCTCCCAACAGTAAATGATGTTGGGTGCTAACTGATTCAGCCATGCTCTGGCCGAGCCCTCCAACATCAGAGGAAGGTGTTTCATGGCCACTTCATCATTGTCACCGCCAATCTGAATAGCCACTCGATAGTCCTCAAGCCAAGTGTCAGGCTTGGACTCACCAGTGAACTTACTGACTCCAGTCACCAACCTGAAGTTGGGAGGAATCACTGCGGCCCTGATGGCGCTGCTGAAGCACTCTGGACCTGAGACATGCACTCTATTGCTGGTTGGTAAATCTCTATCATGACCTTCTCGGTGAGCTCTGTTTCTGTCGACCAAACCCTAAACGAGAATAGATATCGCATCAAAGCCTGGTTCCCTGGGATCGACTGGAATCCTTCGCCCAACACAGTGAGGGCGCCTGTCATCATGCTGCCGAGGCATGTATGACCCACTCCTTGGAGGAGGTGTGGGCACTCGACGAAGATCATCATGATCGAGCCGGTGATCATACTG
This sequence comes from Aegilops bicornis, assembly GCA_021605145.1. Lineage (NCBI taxonomy): Eukaryota > Viridiplantae > Streptophyta > Magnoliopsida > Poales > Poaceae > Aegilops > Aegilops bicornis. The sequence goes on from CM038671.1 coordinate 287,697,738, forward strand.
CTCACGATTTTTGTGCTGATCTCGTCGGTCTCCACGTCCCTCACGCCTCGGGGGCGATCTTGGGCTGTGAGCCGACTGTACTGTATCTGCCATAACGGACCTGCTATGGATCCTATTCCGCGACTGTGACACAGCTGTATTCTGTTCTCCCGCTGCCCGGAGTAAAGCTCTGATCTGCATTAGACCTCTGCCAGCTTCTGACTGGGAGGGCTGAATTGACTCTGCTATTCGAGCTGCAGCTGTAAGATTCTGGATCGGAGTTCGATATACCTGAGTCGGAGGTGGAAAGAGTTGACGTCGACTGGATTCGGGAACCCGCTGATGCGCACGCTCATCAAGTACGCGCTGGAGGTTCTCCAGTCGAGTGCGCTCAGCCAGGTTGGCCAGGCGCGTGTCCTCCATGGCCCGGGCCTTGGGGGTTTCTCCAACGATAGGAGTGTGAAGTGCGTCCATGTTCCGGCAGCAAAGTTCTTCCCTCTGCTGTGAAGAGAGGGGATCGGGGAGGTATTCCTCATGGGGGTGTGACGGATCGCCTCCGCCGTTGCCACCGTCGGCGCGAGGGAAGCCGGGAGGACTGCGAGGTCCATCGACCATCAGGACTTCCGCCGCAGGATCACTGCTATCACACTCGGATGCAGTCTCTACGGAGCCAGTCGAACAGGCCGTAGAGAGTTTCGTCGGGCTCGATCGCCGCGACTTGTCGGGTGGCCGACTGGCGAGCCACCGCATGCCTCACCCACCGCTGAAGCCTTGACCGACCGGAACACTTGCGTCGGCGGGCAACAGGGAGGGAGGAAGCCACATGAGCCGACCGATACTGGGTCGACGGCTGCCGCAGGAGAACGCCACGGATGCACGCGCGAAAGTGCGTTGCCCCGCGGACGGGGAGTGCGTCGACGTCGAGTGGAGCCTCCTGAAGCCAAGCGGAATCGTCGGCGACAAACACGAGCGCGCCGAGACGGATCTCGTGGCCCTCAGCCAAACCTCCGCCTGAAACCATGATGATAGGGGTCGGAAAAAATTGCAACTTCTCCAACAAGTCGCTAAGACACCTGCCCCACGGTGGGCGCCAACTGTCGTGGTTCTAAGTCTGACAGTAGAATAGGGGGGTAGGAATGTAGAGGCATGATCATAGCTATGGAGGAGTTGTACATGCAAGTTTAACGAGTTCAGGCCCTTCTCGGAGGAAGTAATAGCCCTACGTCTCGGAGCCCGGAGGCGGTCGACTAGATTATAAGTGTGTGAGTTACACGGGGTGCGAACCCTTGTCCCAGAGGAGGGGGGTGGCTTATATAGAGTGCGCCAGGACCGCAGCTCCCCTCCGTTACACAGGGTTCAATGTACATTAAGAGAGGGGCATTACTGGTAACGCCAGTAATAAGGATACATAATGACCATTAAAGCTATGACTTAATTCCCGACCGTTGTAGAGCAGAGTGACTTTAGATCTCCCGGTAGTCGAGTGACTGTCTACGTGGTCGAGTGTCTTCAAGGCTGTCGAGTGAAACATAGCTTCATGGTCGAGTGGACGATGATTCTTCTTCGAATGTTTCTGGTTGTTTCAGAGATGTCCTTGGGGGGTATCTTGGACAGGTCCATGACCCTACCCTAGGTACATAACTTCATCACTAGACATTTGGAAGGTTCAGGTGATGGAATTATCATATCTTCCCCACGAGTTGACAAATTTTGTTATGTTATGAGGCTCATGTTCCCGTACTAACAATGAAGTTGAGTATGAAGCACTCCTCCATGGGCTCCGTATGCCTAAGGAGATGAACCTCAGCCAGGCCAGGTGTTTGGGTGACTCAGACTTGGTCGCCCAGCAGGTCTCTGGAACTTGGGATTCGAAAGACCCCCTCATGGCGGCTTATCGGCGCACGGTGACTGTTATTGCAGGACACTTCAAGGGTTATCAGGTTGATCACATTGATCGCCTGCTCAATGAGGTCGTACGATTGGGCTCTCAGCGCAAGCCGGTACGTGCCAGTGTTTTCCTTGACATACTCCATAATCCTTCTGTCAAATTGCCTTGTGAGGAAGATATTGCTATTCCTGACCGAGAAGCATAGTTGGTTGGTGCTCTTCATGCTATACTGATTGGACGGTCCCTTATCTGGCTTATCTTACTCGTGGCAAGCTTCCTGAGTATGAACTCATTGCTCGTCAGATTGTCTGACGATCTAAATCCATGACTATTTTTAATGGCGAGCTCCACAGGAAGAGTGTCATAGGGGTTTTCTAGCGTTACGTATCGCCAGAGGAGGGTCGTCTAATTCTCAATCAGATACATTCGGGCGACTATGGACATTGCGCTGCCTCAAGGTCCTTAGTGGGGAAGGCTTTTTGGCACGTTTTTACTAGCTCACAGCTCACGCGGATGCTGAGGATGTCGTGCGCAAGTGTGATGGTTGCCAGAAATTCGCACGTCAGGCTCACGTGCTGGCTCAGGAGCTACAGATGATTCCGATCACTTGGACATTTGCAGTTTGTGGGCTCAATATGGTTGGTCCGTTCAAGCCGTCTAAAGACAAGAATACCCACCTTTTGGTCATTGTTGATAAAGTTTACCAAGTGTGTTGAATCAGATCCAATCAACAATTGTGATGCGGTGACAGTGGTTAAGTTTCTAAAAAAATTGATATTCCGTTTTGGTTACCCGCATAGCATCATCACAGATAATGGCACTAACTTGTCCAAGGGGGCTATGAAGCAATTTTGCCGGAGGGAAGACATCTGGCTCGACGTGGCTTCAGTTGTGCATATGCAATCCAATGGTCAAGTAAAACGTGCTAACCAGGAAATATTGCTGGGGTCGAGCAGCAGCCTACAGTCCTTTGGAGCATATAGACTACCCCCAACAGATCAATAGGCTACACATTATTTTTCATGGTCTATGGAGCAGAAGCTGTACTACCCAGCGATATCCGTCATGATTCCCCCAGAGTGCAACATATGTCGAAGCGGATAATGAACAAGCTTGTCAGGATTCTTTGGATGCACTTGAAGAGGAATGCGATTTTGCTGCAGCATGATCTGTGATATATCAGCAAGCCCTACGTCGCTATCATAGTTCTAGAGTACGTAGTCGTACTTTCGAGGAGGGTGACTTAGTGCTCTGTCCGGTACAAGAACAGACAGGCATGCATAAGCTTTCACCTCCATGGGAAGGACCCTTTGTCCTCAGTAAGAACCTCAACAACGGGTCATACTATCGCATTGACATACGTGAACACAACAAGTCACATACCTCTGAAGAAGAGACTCTCTGGCCCTGGAATATTGCACATCTTCGGCCATAATATACTTACAGCCACTAGCTCTAGTTCATTGTGCATACCTCATGTACATATCTTTATGATCAATATAATAAAGTCGGCATCCCAGCAACTTGGGTCCTTTGTCGTTTCGTCTCATATAATGTGCATGAGTCTTTATTCTTTGATCATATGTCACTTGGGGCTTCCAACTCATCGAGTTTAGCTATTAACATCCCTCTTGATCTGGCATAGACCATTATGAAACTTGGTTAAACCTACATGTTAGTTTGATGCTACTCCAACAAGGTGACCTGATGTACTTGTGATAGGTCAATCAATATTGACCCTGCACTTGTCAAGGTTAAAACACCGGCTTAAGTCATGTGAGAGACGGCTTACAAAAAGCAAGGATAAACCATGGGCTATCACGCCAGCTTCATTGAAGCAAGACACGAGCCTCGAAATCCGGTCTTTATGTCGTGCCTCAGAAGCTGGCTTATTATTCTTATTTAGGTTATTTAAATTCTTGTTTACATATACATGCTTCTCTTTTGCAGAAATTCCCTTTACATATACATCCGGGTTATACATAACACCGGCTTATTCATATTGCCGGGTCATCAAGGTTGACCCGGCCCTAGAAATATCCCAGTACTCGTGGTATAATTTCCACCAAGTTTCCCTAAACAAATCCGGTATTCACATGCAGTTTACCACATGAAGATGTTGGCAGCTTGACCAAATAAATGGGTGCCAGTCATCTCAAACATTGATGATTGATCAAAAGCAATACAATGCACAATGGGACTACAGATCACAAAGTATTTTCAAAGTTATATTACAAGCCACTACTTGGCCAAAATATTAGTTAAGTTTTTTGGGCAGTCACTGGGCACTGGTGTTAGAGCTTTCCGGGTTGATGTGGCGATCTTCACAGGCGGTTGCCGAGTCATCCTTTGTCGGCTCTTCTTGGCCTTTCTGGGATGTTTCGCCGTCCTCGGCTGCTACCTCTTGAGCACTGCGTTGGTTTTCCCTTGAAGAGGAAAGGGTGATACACAAAAGCAGCGTAAGTATTTCCCTCAGTTTTTTAGAACCAAGGTATCAATCCAGTAGGAGGCCACACACGAGTCCCTCGCACCTAAACAAACAAATAAAATCCTCGCAACCAACGGAATAAAGGGGTTGTCAATCCCTTCACGGTCACTTACGAAAGTGAGATCTGATAGATATGATGAGATAATATTTTTGGTATTTTTAGGATAAAGATGCAAAGTAAAATAAAAGGCAATAAAAATAACTAAGTGTTGGAAGATTAATATGATGGAAAATAGACCCTGGGGCCATAGGTTTCACTAGTGGCTTCTCTCGAGAGCATAAGTATTACGGTAGGTAAACAAATTACTATTGAGCAATTGACAGAATTGAGCATAGTTATGAGAATATCTAGGTATGATCATGTATATAGACATCACGTCCGCGACAAGTAGACCGACTCCTGCCTGCATCTACTACTATTACTCCACACATTTACCGCTATCCAGCATGCATCTAGAGTATTAAGTTCAAAAGAACAGAGTAACGCTTTAAGTAAGATGACATGATGTAGAGGGATAAACTCATGCAATATGATATAAAACCCATCTTGTTATCCTCGATGGCAACAATACAATACGTGCCTTGTTGCTCCTACTGTCACTGGGAAAGGACACCGCAAGATTGGTCCCAAAGCTAAGCACTTCTCCCATTGCAAGAAATATCAATCTAGTAGGCCAAACCAACTGATAATTCGAAGAGACTTGCAAAGATAACCAATCATACATAAAAGAATTCAGAGAAGATTCAAATATTGTTCATAGATAAACTTGATCATAAACCCAAAATTCATCGTCTCAACAAACACACTGCAAAATAAGATTATATCAAATAGATCTCCACAGGAGAGGGGGGAGAACATTGTATTGAGATCTAAAGAGAGAGAAGAAGCCATCTAGCTAATAACTATGGACCCGAAGGTCTGAGGTAAACTACTCACACATCATCGGAGAGGCTATGGTGTTGATGTAGAAGCCCTCCGTGATCGATGCCCCCTCCGGCGGAGCTCCGAAAAAGGCCCCAAGATGGGATCTCGTAGGTACAAAAGGTTGCGGTGGTGGAATTAGGTTTTTGTCTCCGTATCTGGTAGTTTGGGGGTATGTAGGTATATATAGGAGGAAGAAGTACGTCGGTGGAGCAACGTGGGCCCCATGAGGGTGGAGGGCGCGCCTGGGGGGTAGGCGCGCCCCCTACCTTGTGCCTTCCTGGTTGCTTTCTTGATGTAGGGTCCAAGTCCTCTGGATCACGTTCGTTCCAAAAATCACGTTCCCGAAGGTTTCATTCCGTTTGGACTCCGTTTGATATTCTTTTTCTGCGAAACCGTGAAATAGGCAAAAAACAACAATTCTGGGTTGGGCCTCCGGTTAATAGGTTAGTCCCAAAAATAATATAAAAGTGTATAATACAGCCCAATAATGTCCAAAACAGAATATAATATAGCATGGAACAATAAAAAAATATAGATACGTTGGAGACGTATCATCGGCCAGCCACTGAATTCCATCCAAAGCTTCAAAAGCTGACCCTTTGTGCATCATAGTGGAAGAATTGATGCCAGGTGTGAAGACTTTCTTACTTGGAAGATTAAGCTCAAACGGCTGTGGCGTTGGAGGACCCACATGCTTGTCGGCTTCCTGTAGGCGGCTTGAAATTTTGACAGCCCCGCCTCCTCTGCCAGCTGGGTGGCCGCCACACAATTCTCCTTGATGTAGTGAAGGAAGTCGTTTTGCTCGAAGGTTGTTCCATCTACATTGAACTCAGGAAAGCCTCCTACAATTTGAGCCGGCACCAGCTCTAGGTAATATGCCTTGGCATGCGCCAGTGCAGTCGGTGCTCCCTAGCGGCAAGCATACTTCTTTAGTTCTTTCATCCATTCAGGCATAGTGGACAACTCCCTCATTATATCCATGACATAGAGGGGTGGCACCTTGGTATTCTTCACAGCCATAACACAATATGAGCCGCCCACATACAGTTGCTTGAGGAACCTATACAAGGCTTTCAGCTTCTCCAGAGGTTGTTCCATGAGATTATGATTACTTTTACCTGCCAAAGCATACATCAATGACTATCAGTAACAGGGAAACTGTATTCAACCGGGTTAACTATGATGGCTTGAACAAATTATACTTACCAAAAATGGCCATGCACATCTCATTGATGTGGCCTTTCAATGTCCCCAACACTTTCTTGACTGGCTCAAGTTTAGCCTCAGCATCATCAGCTCTTTTCAGTAATTCACCTTTCTCCTTCTCGAAGTTGGCCTTGGCATCCTAAAGAGCATGAGTTGATTGGACTCTGGATCTCAGGAGATCAGCAGATAGGTCTTCCGCCTCCTTCCTCATTCTTATTTCTTTAATTAGCTCCTTCTTCAAGCCGGCCATAGAAGACTCGACATAGTCCAACATTTCTTGTTTACAAGAATATTCCAAGTTAGTATGGTTTCTTCACATCCCGACCCGCCACAATTCATCGACGCGGCACTTGGGGCCTACAACAGGAAAAATTATATATGGTATTTTCAAAGTCCCATGCAGTTGCAAGCACTCTACATGGCACTTGGGGGCTAATATGTTCTTAGTTTTTACTAATTATCATACCAATAAGACCCGGCTCAACACAAACAAGTGAGCCGGCCCTAGGGGCTACCAGCCATCAAAATCTTGCTAACAAATACAAGTCCCATCTCATTATTTGATATTGACACAACACTTGGGGGCTTTACGAGTAGGCATCTATCATTGGAGGGTCATGATTCATGCAAGTTTCAAGTATTGTTATCATTTGCAATTCTTAAAACTTGGGGGCTACATAAAGGCATATAAGGAAAAAAAGAGCAAGGGAACATACCTCATATCTTCTTATAAGAGTACCCACCATGGCGTCATCAGTTTCCCGACTCTCAGATAGCCAAGTCAAAAATCTTGATGAAGAGACCCTACATCAAACTTTCCAAAGATGGAAGTTAGAGTTTGGCCTTTCCTTTCTCCGCCATGGGCGACTCTGTCTTGGAAGCTATTTTGGTCAAGGCGTTTGATGTCTCTGGCGTCTGATACACCTATCGTGTAGTGGCAACTTCATCTTGAGCCGCCTTCAGCGATGGCTCGCTTGTCAAATTCTCCATCACTATAGGAGATACGGTCCTGGCAGGACTTGGAGGGGCATCATCATTAGCCAGCTCATTTTCATGAGCTAGGTCTGTTTCATCAACTTGAGCTCCATCTGTCGGCTCGTCCTGGAGTTCTAGGTTACCCTTTGAAAGACAAGGGTCCTTAGTCTATGGAGCAGCAACATTTGAGACGTCACCCCTTACCGAGGCTTTGGCTCTGCAAATTGGAGAACTGAGTAAGCAGCATAACTACAAGGATCAATGGAAAAAATACTATCATGTACTTACCCACGATTGACGGCAAACTTTGGCAACTGACTAGCGCTCGATTCATTAGAAGATGGTGAGGTTAGGTGGTAGTCGGGGTCAGATGGACGAAGAGGTTCTTTGATTTGACCAGCTCAAGGACGCGCGCCGGTCGGGCTATGAGGTACGTCGACACATGGCCTGAGACGGAACGGTGAGTATGATAAGCCATTGCTAAGGTCGCCCGAGCTGTTCCGGGTCTTCCGCTTTAAATGCCAGCACACTGAGTTTTTTTCAAAAGAAATTGCGGATCTAGGTGAGCATCTGGATGTGAAAAGGGTACATTTTTTACGGCTTGTCCTATCCACTTCGGGATAAATGGCTCTGAGTCAGAATAAGATGGATTTACCTCCATGTCGCCGGCTTGGCTGGTCTAGGCATTCTCTTGTGAAGTGCTTGTGTCAGTGATTTGGTTCAATTGGCGTCCGAGGGAGTCAAACCCTGTTACCTCATTTTCTTCATCGCCATCATCAGCCGGCTCCTCAATATTTGCATCCGTCAGAGGAATAGGGACCTTCTCGGTGTTCCACCACAGGGAGCTCTCCTGAACAAGTAACAAGCTGGATATGTAACAGGGTGGCAATTAAAACAGTTTAGTAGAAACAAATAAAGGAAAGACGACTCACTGGCGGAGCCGGGTTGCCAGTGTAGAAGGGGGAAGTCCCACAATCATGATGGTATCTCAAATCTTACCAAGCCGCTTCTTGGTGGTCGTACTTCATCGCGTGTTAAGTTGATCCGGCTGAACCGAAGAGGGTCGTTCGGATGTCTAGTATAAGTGTGCATGAGCCAACTCCTCACGCTGAGAGCTTGGATCCGCCAGGCCATCAAACTCCGGGTTAGATCAACCCCGGTAAGGCCGTGAGCTGTCAAGGCATTAATCCCTGAGTACAAAGGTTTGAATTGCTCCCTTTCAGCAGGGGAAGCAAAACCCAGGAAAAGTGGTTGAGGCATCAAGTCGGTCGAGCCTATAACCCAGCAAGTGATTTTCAGTAGCAGGGGAGGTATCCCTATAATAGAACCATGTCTTGTGCCATGCTTTTGGATGGCTTGCCGACTTGACTGAAGGGAAGCAGTGTTTTGCCTGCTTTGGATGGTGATGCACCCAAGAACTAAGCTCGGGACATCTTTATGTTCATTCTGATGGTTGAGTAGAAGAACTCCTGAGAAAATTACATACGGCTCAATTTGCAAGTACACCTGGCAGAAAACATGAAACTGACTTCGGTTTTAGAATGGAATTGGAAGCTAGATCTTGGGGCCTGATGTTGATATGGTGAAGCACATCCCAAGAGAACTTTGAGTCGGGAGGGCGAAACCCTCGCTCTAGATGACCAGTGAAGACAACGACCTCACCCGAATTCGGCTGAGGAGAAATTTCTTCAGAGGCGCTCCATTGGATTTCAACCTGAGTCAGCAACAGTCCCGAATTCACCCAAGTTTGCAACTTTAGCTCTGAAGAAGTGGACTTTGCCCAGTTGACCATTTTGTTGGTCCTAGGAGGCATTTTGATTGTTTCTGGCAAAGATTGAAATTACAGCAAGTAAAAAATGGATATAAGCTAGCAAGTCATAAAGATGTTCTAGGTCATAATAATAAACAATGCAGCTATTGGGATTGAGCCAGCGTATGGTAGTATGCAGATTCAACTGATGGTTCACATTTGATGTATGAGTCGGCCAAAGGTTGAGCCGGCACACGACCAATTACAATTTTCAAACAGTGGTTTGCAATGAATCTACGAGCCGGCCAAGGTTCAGCCGGCACGAAATACTGACGAGGTTCATAAGTTTGGTGAAGGTGATTGCGGATTTTGCAAGTGAAGCAAGTCATAAATAGATATTGTGGGATTTAGTTATCAAAGCAGATCTAGAAAATACTGGAAAAAGAAAATAAAAGATCTAGCAATCGCAGAAGTAGTAGGAGCATATCGATGAACACTACATGAGCTAATGGGATCTACCAAATGTCGGGAAAGGGATCTACATTGATAAATACTACGGGTGGATAGTTTTAAAATACGCCATTGGGACAAACATGGATCTGTGGGGATAAAAGAGCATGAACTACGAAGAACTATGAAGAACATGCCATGAACGCCATGGCAGAAAAAGGGCAGTGGGAACTTACAGATATGTGAAGATTCGGAAGTTGAAGGAGGTTGACGGCGCGACCATGGATCCTTCGACGGAACCTCCAGTGCTTTTCCCTCACTGGCGTGGACAATGGCCTAACAGGGCAGCAAGCTTCAAGTGGCGTAGAGCATCAGCGGAGAAAGGAGGAAGAAGAGGGCGAGAGGAAGGAGTAAAAGAAGAATGGGGAGGCCCATCACGTTTTTATAAAGGGGTGAGAACCCAAAATGGCAGGCGCAAAGCCCCAGGGATGCGCATTGAATGTTGGCACAAAGGGCTCCTTGATTTTAGCGCCTGACAAGATGATATGTATCCACTCAAAAGATTCACCATGGCATCATCTGTTAAATACGAGAAAATGGTGTCACGTGACGTCACGGTGTGGAGCATGCTGAAAATACCAAGTGTGGGAAATCTTCACAATCCATCTAGGATGATTGACCCGGCCAGAGTGTATGGAGAGAACAAGTAGAGATGACAAGAGCAGTTCCCTGGCTTAACAACATAAAACCCGGGTTCATCTTTGATGATTCATTTTCCGTCCATTTTCTTATATATTTTTCAGATGCAATTTAGCATGGATAAATCCAAGCTAAACTGGAGGCTAATGTTGGGGATATTTCCCTGACATCATAACCCGACAGGAGAAATGACCCGGCCAGAGCACATCGGCTTGTGGGTCACTTCAACCTGGTGGGCCACTATGTAACAGAGCAATGAAAGATTAAAATTAAGGTCGACTCATCATATTGTTTGATGGACCAGCTCAATGGGGAACAACGAAGAGGACTTGTTACTTGAGGGATAAGTAGAATAGGATACTGATGTCTACTACGCAACTTTATTCTTGTAGACTCGTGTTGGGCCTCCAAGCGCAGAGTTCTGTAGGACAGTAGCAATTTTCCCTCAAGTGGATGACCTAAGGTTTATCAATCTGTGGGAGGTATAGGATGAAGATGGTCTCTCTCGAACAACCCTGAAACCAAGTACAAGAAATCTCTTGTGTCGCCAACACACCCAATACAATGGCAAATTGTATAGGTTCACTAGTTCGGCGAAGAGATGGAAATAAAAGTGTAATATGGATGGTAGAAATATATTTTTATAATCTGAATAAATAAAAACAGCAAGATAGCAAATAGTAAACGGGCACAAAAACGGTATTGCAATGCTTGAAAATGAGGCCTAGGGTCCGTACTTTCACTAGTGCAACCTCTCAACAATGCTAACATAGTTGGCTCATATCATTATCCCTCAAAGTGCAATAAGGAATCACTCCCAAGTTCCTATTAGCGGAGAACAAAAGATAGGAATTGTTCGTAGGGCACGAAACTACCTCAAAGCTATTCATTCCATTCGATCTATTCAAGAGTTCGTACTAAAATAACACAAAGCTATTTTTTCTGTTTGATCTATCCTAGAGTTCGTACTAGAATAACACCAAAGCAAATTCATATTCATAATACTCAATCCACACAAAGAACCATAAAGAGACCCCAAAGTTTCTATCTAATAAAAATGTGCATCAACCCCTATGCATAGATTACCCCAATATCACCGCGGAAATCCGTGAGTTGAATGCCGTAACACATATCAAGTGAATCAATAGGATACCTCATTGTCACCTCAAATATTCATATTGCAGGACTTATATCATGTGTTCTCATCTCTGAATATTCAATTCGACAAGACAAAACTTTGAAGGGTAAAGATTCAATTCATCATAACAAGAGTATAGAGGGGAGAAACATCATATGATCCGACTATATTAACAAAGCCCATGATATAGATCATGAGAGAAAGAGATCAAACACATAGCTACTGGTACAAACCCTCAGCCCCGAGGGTGGACTACTCCCTCCTCATCGTGGTGGCCGCCGGGATGATGAAGATGGCCACCGGAGATTATTCCCCCCTCCGGCAGGGTGCCGGAACGGGTCTAGATTGGTTTTCGGTGGCTACAGAGACCTTGCGGCGGTGGAACTTCTCGTCTAGGGTTATTTTTTATGGTTTCTCTATTTATAGGATTTTTGGGCGTCGGTTTCACAGTAAAATGGGCCTCGAGGTGAGCACAACCCACCAGCGCACGGATGGCCCACCAGGCGCGCCCTGGTGGGTTGTGCCCTCCTCGTGGCGAAAAGTTTCGCCCAATTCTGAGAACTTTTATTTCTGCACCAAAAACAACACCATGGTAGTTCTGCTGAAAACAGCGTCAGTCCGGGTTAGTTCCATGCAAATCATACCAAAACCATATAAAATTCATGTAAACATGGTATGAATACTTCATAAATTATAGATACGTTGGAGACGTATCAGCATCCCCAAGTTAATTACTACTCGTCCTCGAGTAGGTAAATGATAAAATAAATAATTTATGAAGTGTGAATGCTAGCAAAGTGCATATGTTTGATCAATGACAATTTCAATCACTTTTTCTAGCATCATAATAGCAATTCTTTCTCATAAATTTCTCATGTTGTAGTGGCAACCAATTCACATGTTAAGGTTTAAACAATGAACTCTCTTTAAACTCAACAACCTATGTTCTTAGTCACCAAGCAATTGCAATTCAACATATTCAACAGAGTTTAAGTAAGAGCTCCACATACTCAACCATCATATAGTCTTCTATGATTGCTAACACTCACCGCATACACATGAGCAAAGCGTTTCAACCAGACACATAGAAAGATAGGGGCTTATTGTTTTCCCTCCCAACGTATTCACCTCAAGGGTGATGTCAACAATAAATAAGTCATGCTACCCATATTCAACCGGACATATGTGCCTAGATCTTTCCTCACCACATGATGCTTGCCAAAAGAGAAAAATAAAAAGGAATAGAGAGAATAACTTTGACTCTTGCATGAAAGTAAATACATAAAAGTAAAAGATAGGCCCTTCGCAGAGGGAAGTAGGGATTTGTAGAGGTGCCAGAGCTCAAAGCGAAAATTGAGAGATAAAAACATTTTGAGAGGTATACTTTTCCCACCAACGAAAACGACTTATAGCTCCCAACACTTTCCATGCTAGATATATCATAGGCGGTTCCCAAACAGAAAATAAAGTTTATTCCTTATTCCACCATACTTTCACTTTCCATGGCTAGCCATATCCATGGGTGCCCTCCATACCAACACTTTCCAAGGAATTTATCATTTGATAACATAAAGTAAATTCATTTTTCATTTCGGGACTGGGCATCCCTAATACCTTTGCCTTACTCTCGTGCAATGACAAGTGAACAAACACTCATCGTGAGAATAACACATCTAGCATGGAAAGTATTGGCCACCCCTCACCGCCTCGTGAGCGGTACGAGCACACAAAAGAGAAATTCATTTTTGAAAATTAGAGATGGAACATACAAATTTGCTTAGAACGGCACGGAAATACTGCATATAGGTAGGTATGGTGCACTCTTGAAAATAAGATTTGGGTTTAAGGGTTTTGGATGCACAAGTAGTATCTCTACTTGGTGCGTAATTTTTGGCTAGCAAAGATGGGGGGGGGGCAAGCACCACATGTTGAAGCATCTATGACAATATGACTTCTATGTGAATATGAGCAAACATAAATCATTACGTTGTCTTCCTTGTGCAATGTCAACAATTTTTCATATAATATTTTGATGGGGGCTCACAATCACAAAAGATTTCCTAGATAGTGTATTTGCATGTGAAAGTTCTCTTCCTTATACTAATTATTCATGAATTGCTTGTATGACCAATATTGTGATTGTCAAGCCTCAAAAGATTTCACTTTCTAAAACCAAATGTGAAGCTACCACTAGGCATGATATGATTTCAAATTTATGACATTCAATTTATTCAACAATTTACTCATAGGATACAAGTGAAGCATAAGAGTAAATGACAAACTACTCCAAAAAGATATAAGTGAAGATCATGCGAGTAGTTAAGTAAATAGGTAACTATTTGAGGACTCTATCTTATTTAAAAACTCTCAAGTCTACGTAATTTATTAAAATAGCAAGCAAAAAAAAACAAAATGACATTTCAAGGATAGCACAGATCATGTGAAGAAGCAAAAACTTAGGCTCAACCGATACTAACCGATAAATGTTGAAGAAGAAAGGTGGGATGCCTACCGGGGCATCCCCAAGCTTAGATGCTTGAGACTTATTCAAATATTATATTGGGGTGCCTTGGGCATCCCCAAGCTTGAGCTTTTGTGCCTCCTTAATTTCTCTCATTTCATGGGTTTCCTAAATCTCAAAAGCTTCATCCACACAAAACTCAAAAAGAACTCGTGAGATAAGTTAGTATAAACTAATGCAAAACCTTATCATACTCTAATGTAGAAAATCACTGAACATATTATTAAAATTGCATACTAAATTCCTCTGCATATTTAATACTCCTATTCTCAAATGGAATCATTAAACAAGCAAACATATGCAAACAATGCAAACATAACAGCAATCTGCCAAAACAAAGACAGTCAGAAGAATGCAAGATTTATCATACTTCCCTAACTCCAAAAATTATGAAAATCTACCATACTGTAGAAAATTTATCAGACCTTATTATGCAAAAAGTTTCAACATTTTATCACACTCTGACTTTCTCTAGAGAATTTTTGCAATAGCGGTAAACTTTCTGTTTTCGAACTGCAACATGTAGACTTGTAAAATAAGCATGGTAAAGGCTATCCTTGACATTGTTATTGAAATAAAAGATGCAAAATATTATTCTAAATAACAGCAAGCAAATTATTAACAAAATAAATTTATGCTCCAAGTAAAACTCATATCATGTGACGAACGAAAACATAGCTCCAAGTGAGGTACGAAAGAGGGGATGCCTTCCGGTGCATCCCCAAGCTTAGTTGCTTGGATCTTCCATGAATATTTCCTTTGGGGTGCCTTGGGCATCCCCATGCTTAGGTCCTTGTCACTCCTTATTCTCCTCGTATCGATATCTCACCCAAAACTTGAAAACTTCAATCACACAAAACTTAACAAAACTTCGCGAGATAGGTTAGTATGATGAAGAGCAAGCCATTTCAATTTGGTACTGTCAAAGACAAGATTCATAATTGTTTCCACACAATGCCCACTGTAGCATATCATTTCTACAATTTTTATTGAGCAATATAAGCATTAGAAACTAGAAAACAAGCAAACTATGCACTGAAAACAGAATCTGTCAAAAACAGAACAGTCTGTAATGATCTGGATAACTGCCATACTTCTGCTACTCCAACAATTATGAAAAAATTGGGAACACGATGAATTTTTATATTAATATTCTGAAAAAAGAATCAACTCAAAAGCACTATTCTGTTAAAAATGGGAATTATTTTTGTGAGCATAAAAGTTTCTCTTTTTTTTGCCAGATCAACTCAACTATCACCGAACATGGTCCTAGAGGCTTTACTTGGCACTTTATTGAAACAAAAGCAACAAAACATGATTACTACAGTAGCATAATCATGTGAACACACAAAAACTGTAGGTAAAAGTGTTGGGTTGTCTCCCAACAAGCACTTTTCTTTAATGCCTTTCAAGCTAGACATGATGATTTCAATGATGCTCGCATAGAAGATAAGACTTGAAACATAACAAGAGCATCATGAAGCATAAGTTCCTCTCTCATATTAATTTTCAGTAGCATCATGAATAGATTCATCAATATAACCATCACATAAAACATTCTTTTCATGATCCATAAGCATAGAAAATTTATTATTCTCCATATAAGCAATTCTATTCTCATTCATAATGGTGGGAGTATCGTAGGAAGCTTGAATACCATAAATTGTTCCCACATTAAAAGAGTAATGTTCAGCAAAGGGATAATCAAAATCATGACAATAATTATCACTACTTTCTATAACATAAGTATCATCAAAATAATCATCATAAGTGGGAGGCATGCAATCATCATAACAGATTTGATCATTCAAAGAAAGGGGACTAAAAAGATCATCTTCATTAAGCATAGCCTCCCCAAGCTTGGGACAAACATTAATTGTATCAAATAAATTCTCAAACATGTCATTCTCATCAAACATAGCATACCCAAGCTTGTGGCCTGGCATATCATAAGCATAATCACTCTCATCATTAATAGTATGAATAGCACCAACGGTATAACAATTGCTATCATCATAATTTCCCAAGTTGGTGCCAAAAAGATTTCCAAAATTACAAGAAGTGTCATTATCTTCCCAATCGTAATCATCACAAGAAGCAATGGGCATAACAAAATCATCATCAATAGTGCTCTCGGACATTGTGCCATAAGACATAGAAGCAATATCATCATCAAGTGCACCATTTTCCACAATTACTTTTTGTTCATTTTCATGAGGCACAACAATTATAGGAGCAAGATTATTTGGGAGAGATAGCTTTTTACCTCTCTTATTTCTTATTTTCTTCTTCTTCACCACATCATGTGTGGGTTTAATTAATCTTTTCAAGCTTCTTATTGATGAGATTGGTTTGATAGGAAGCTCCTCCTCATTACCTGATTTATCATAATAAACACTAGGAGGGTTTTGGGAAATATTTTCCCTTTCGTTAGTACTCTCTTCAAATTCTATTTGTCTTCTTGACTTTAAATAGTTGGAAATATAAGGATTCTCAATGCAATTACCGCACAAAACATATAAATTTCCTCTATCAAAATCAAGAAACCTCTCGAGATTAAATTTTGGAATACCCTTAGTTATACGTTAAATTTCTTCATACCCGAAAAGAGACTAAGATCTTTATGATGCTCAAGGGTAATCAAGTTATCACAATTTATGGACACTATTTGATCATTAAAGAATCTGCATTGAAGATTTAAATGACCATGTTCATTGCAAAGTTCACAAGGACGGCAGAAAAAATTAAATCTTTCAGCACAATCATCTAGCCTCTCTTGCAACCTTTTTTTTCTAAATATTTATGCTTTTTACAAAATCTATCTTCTCTTTTCAGTGTGCAAAGGCACTCCCAATTCACTCCACAAAAAGTGACATGCTTATAAGAAAAATTTTTGTCATGACTTGTGCAATCATCATTAGCATTTTGGATATTCAAAGAATTCATACTAACAACATTGCAATCATGCTCATCATTCAAATATTTTGTGCCAAGAATTTTATTTACTTCTTCTTCTAACAATTGAGCACAGTTTTCCAATGCATCATTTTCAGGAAAGATACTATAAAGATGATCAATAATATGATGCAACCTAAATTCCATTTTTTTGTAGTTTTCTTTTATAAACCAAACTAGTGATAGAACAAGAAACTAAAAGATTCAATTGCAAGATCTAAAGATATACCTTCAAGCACTCACCTCCCTGGCAACGGCGCCAGAAAAGAGCTTGATGTCTACTACGCACCTTTATTCTTGTAGACTCGTGTTGGGCCTCCAAGCGTAGAGTTTTGTAGGACAGTAGCAATTTTCCCTCAAGTGGATGACCTAACGTTTATCAATCCGTGGGAGGTGCAGGATGAATATGGTCTCTCTCGAACAACCCTGCAACCAAATACAAGAAATCTCTTCTGTCCCCAACACACCCAATACAATGGCAAATTGTATAGGTGCACTAGTTCGACAAAGAGATGATGATAAAAGTGTAATATGGATGGTAGAAATATATTTTTACAATCTGAATAAACAAAAACAGCAAGGTAGAAAATAGTAAACGGGCACAAAAACGGTATTGCAATGCTTGAAAATGAGGCCTAGGGTCCGTACTTCCACTGGTGCAACCTCTCAACAATGCTAACACAGTTGGATCATATGATTATCCCACAAAGTGCAATAAAGAATCACTCCCGAGTTCCTATTAGCGGAGAAAAAAATATAGGAATTGTTTGTAGGGCACGTAACTACCTCAAAGCTATTCTTTCCGTTCGATCTATTGAGGAATTCGTACTAAAATAACACAAAGCTATTTTTCCGCTCGATCTATCCTAGAGTTCGTACTAGAATAACACCAAAGCAAATTCATATTCATAATACTCAATCCACACAAAGTACCATAAAGAGACCCCAAAGTTTCTATCTAATAAAAATGTGCATCAACCCCTATGCATAGATTACCCCAATATCACCGCGGGAATCCGTGAGTTGAATGCCATAACACATATCAAGTGAATCAATAGGATACCTCATTGTCACCTCAAGTATTCATTTTGCAAGACACATATCATGTGTTCTCATCTCTGAATATTCAATCCGATAAGACAAAACTTTGAAGGGTAAAGATTCAATTCATCATAACAAGTGAATAGAGGGGAGAAACATCATATGATCCGACTATATTAACAAATCCCATGATATAGATCACGAGAGAAAGAGATCAAACACATAGCTACTGGTACAAACACTTAGCCCCGAGGGTGGACTATTCCCTCCTCATCGTCATGGCCGCCGGGATGATGAAGATGGCCACCGGAGATGATTCCCCCTCCGGCAGGGTGCCGGAACGGGTCTAGATTGGTTTTTGGTGGCTATAGAGACCTTGCGGCGGCGGAACTTCTTGTCCGGGGTTATTTCTGATGGTTTCTCTATTTATAGGATTTTTTGGCGTCGGTTTCACGGTAAGATGGGCCTCGAGGTGAGCACAACACATTGGCGCACGGACAACCCACCAGGCGCGCACTGGTGGGTTGTGAGCTCCTCGTGGCTCTTCTAACCTTCACACAAAGCTTAGGGGTTCTCTTTTGTTCCAAAAAATAATCAAAAAGTTTTTTCCAATTCCGAGAACTTTTATTTCTGCACAAAAAACAACACCACGGTAGTTCTGCTGAAACAAAGATCATCCGGTTAGTTCCATGCAAATCATACCAAAACCATATAAAATTGTTGTAGACATGGCATGAATACTTCATAAATTATAGATACATTGGAGATGTATCAGATACTGATAAGTCTCCAACGTATCTACTTTTCCAAACTCTTTTGCCCTTGTTTTGGACTCTAATTTGCATGCTTTGAATGGAACTAGCCCAGACTGACGTTGTTTTTAGCATAATTGCCTTGGTGTTATTTTTGTGCAGAAATAGAAGTTCTCAGAATGACCTAAAAATCCACGGAGAATATTTTTAGAATATATAAAAAATATTGGCAAAAGAATCAACAGAGGGGGACCCACCTGCTATCCACAAGGGTGGAGGGTGCCCCGCCTAGGGTGCGCCCATGCCTTGTGGGTCCCTGGACCTCCACCGGCCGCAACTTCAACTCCATATATTCACGTTCGGGGAGAAAAAAATCTGAGAGAAGGATTCATCATGTTTTAGGATACGGAGCCACCGCCACCTCCTGTTCTTCATCAGGAGGGCAGATCTGGAGTCCGTTCGGGGCTCCGGAGAGGCGAAATCATCTCCATCATCATCATCAACCATCCTCCATCACCAATTTAATGATGCGCATCGCCGTGCGTGAGTAATTCCATAGTAGGCTTGCTGGACGGTGATGGGTTGGATGAGACTTATAATGCAATCGAGTTAGTTTTATTAGGGTTTGATCCCAAGTATCCACTATGTTCTAAGATTAATGTTGCTATGACTTTGCTATGCTTAATTGCATGATTTGAATGGAACTAACCCGGATTGACGTTGTTTTCAGCAGAATTGCCATGGTGTTATTTTTGTGCAGAAATAAAAGTTCTCAGAATGACCTGAAACTTCACGGAGATGATTTTTGGAATAAATAAAAATATGGGCCCACACCTCGCCACAAGGTCAGGCGCGTCCTCTTTCTTGTTGGCCCCTGGACCTCCACCGACCTCAACTCCAACTCCATATATTCATGTTCGGGAAAAAATCAGAGAGAAGGATTCATCGCTTTTTACACGGAGTCAGCCGCCAAGCCTTGTTCTTCCTCGGGAGGCCAGAACAGGGGAATCCATCGCCATCGTCATCATCAACCATCCTCCATCACCAATTTCATGATGATCACCGCCATGCGTGAGTAATCCCATCGTAGGCTTGCTGGATGGTGACGGGTTGGATGAGATTTGCCACGTAATCGAGTTAGTTTTGTTAGGGTTTGATCCCTAGTATCCACTATGTTCTAAGATTGATGTTGCTATGACTTTGCTATGCTTAATGCTTGTCACTAGGGCCCGAGTGCCATGATTTCAGATCTAAACCTATTATGTTTTCATGAATATATATGTGTTCTTGATCCTATCTTGCAAGTTGTAGACACCTATTAAGAGTTATGATCCGCATACCCCCAAGGTGACAATAATTGGGATTCTTTTCTATGATTACCGTAGTTTGAGGATTTCATGTATTCACTAGGTGTCAATGCTTTGGTCCAGTTCTCTATTAAAAGGAGTCCTTAATATCCCTTAGTTTCCATTAGGACCCCGCTGCCATGGGCAGGTAGGACAAAAGATGTCATGCAAGTTCTTTTCCATAAGCACGTATGACTATATTCAGAATACATGCCTACATTATATTGATGAATTGGAGCTAGTTCTGTGTCACCCTAGGTGATAAATGTTGCATGATGAATGCCATCCGACATAATTATCCATCATTGATCCATTGCCTATGAGCTTTTCACATATTGATCTTTGCTACATTACTTTGCCGTTGCCATTGTTACAATTGCTAAAAAACTGCTATTGTTACTTTTGCTACCATTACCGTTACTTCGATACTGCTTTGCTACTTAATACTTTGTTGCAATAATATTAAGTCTTTCAGGTGTGGTTGAATTGACAACTCATCTGCTAATACTTGAGAATATTATTTGGCTCCCCTTGTGTCGAATCAATAAATTTGTGTTGAATACTCTACCCTCGAAAATTGTTGCGATCCCCTATACTTGTGGGTTATCAAGACCTTTTTCTGGCGCCGTTGCCGGGGAGCATAACTCTATTCTCTGATTCACTTGGGATGTATATCCGTTGATCACTATGCAGAATATGAAAGATACTACAACGAAGATTTTTTCCTCTACTACAAGGGAAGGTAAGGAACTGCCATATGGTTCTGCACTTGATTCACCTTCTGTTTTGAGTAAGCTTCCGACACCTACACCTGCTATTCATTCTTATATGTCGCATGTTATTGATGATGCCACTCCTGCTATGCATGATGCTAATGCTGATAGAACTTCTTTGCTTGATAATATTTTGCCACTAGGTTAATTTCTTGATGAACAACTTGCTAGGGTTGGAGAGAATGAAATTACTGAAACTGCTGATATTATTGAAACTTAAAATTATGATTCTCCCCCTAGATATGAATTGCCTAAGGTACCCGAGGGTTATATTATGAATGAAGAAACTGCTAGAGACTTTTTTGCTTGCAATGATAGAGATGATCTTAAGAAACTGTTAGCTAACCTGAAAGAAAAGTCTTTGAATGCTAGAATGCAATATGATCCTAAGTTTGCTACTTCACCTATCTTTGTTACTGATAAGGATTATGAATTCTCTGTCGATCCTGAGTTAATTACTTTGGTTGAATCTGATCCTTTCTATGGTTATGAATCTGAAACTGTTGTCGCACATCTTACTAAATTGAATGATATAGCCACCCTATTTGCTCATGAGGAAATAATTCGCTATTACTATATTCTTAAGTTTCTTAAGATATGGTTTAATTCTCTTGCTCCTGGTTGTGTGCGTAGTCCCCAGGATATGATTTACTACTTTTCTGAAAAATATTTCCCTGCTCATAAGAAACAAGCTGCTTTAAAGGAGATATCTAACTTTATGCAATTTGAAGAACAGAGTCTCCCACAAGCTTGGGGGAGGCTTCTCCAACTAATTAATGCTTTGCCTGATCATCCTATCAAGAAAAATGAAATGCTTGATATATTTTATAATGGACTAACCGATGCTTCTAGGGACCACCTAGATAGTTTTGCTGGTTGTGTTTTCAGGTAACAAACTGTTGAGGAAGCTGAATTGCTATTGAATAATATATCCAGTAATGATAATGATTGGACACTTCCTGAACCAACTCCAAAGAAAAGAGGTATTCCATTTCTCAGTCCTGAAGATATGCAAGAGGCAAAGAAATCTAAGAAAGAAAAAGGTATTAAAGCTGAAGATATTAAGAATTTACCACATATTGAAGAAATGCATGGTCTTGATAACCCGACACAGCTAGTAGAGGTGAACTTTCTCTATAGATTTGATGAAGGTGATATTCCTCATAATAAGTGTGCTAGTCAATGCTTGGATGAGTTTGATAATTTTATTATTAAACAAGAAACCTTCAATGCTTATGTTAGTAGACAATTGAGACGTAATGCTTACATGCTTGAATGCTTAGGTGATTATATGAGTAGAACTATTAATGATATTATGCTTATTAGTAAGCTTTGTCCATGGTTAAAACTCAAGTAGAACAAGTACTTACGGCTCAGGATGATTTGCTCAATGAGTTGAATAGTAAGAATAATGATAATGTTGTTAGGTTTATGACTAGATGTGGTAAAATGACCCAGGTACCTTTGTATCCTGAGGGTTGATACGTCTTTAACGTATCTATAATTTTTTATTGTTCCATGTGGTTATATTATCATTTTTGGATGTTTTATAATCATTTTATATCATTTTTGCGACTACCCTATTGACATAGTGCCCAGTGTCAGCTGCTGTTTTCTGCTTGTTTTTTACATCGCTAGAAATCGGTACCAAACGGAGTCCAAACACAGCGAAACTTTTTGTGGATTTTTTCTGGACCAGAAGACATTGTATTGGCCAAGAAAGTACCTAAGGGGTGCTCCGAGGGGAGCACAACCCACCAGGGAGCGCCTGGGGGCCCAGGTGGGTTGTGCCCACCTCGGTGGCCTCCCGCACCGCCTCTTTGCTCTATAAATACCCCAATATTCCAGAAACCCTAGCGGAGTCGACGAAAATCAACTCCAGCCGCCACAAGTTCCAGAACCACCAGATCCAATCTAGACACCGTCACGGAGGGGTTCATCATCCTCATTGGTGCCTCTCCGGTGATGCGTGAGTAGTTCATTGTAGAACTACAGGTCCGTAGTTAGTAGCTAGATGCCTTCCTCTCTCTCTTTTGATTCTCAATACAATGGTCTCTTGGAGATCTATTTGGTGTAACTATGTTTTGCGGTGTGTTTGTTGGGATCCGATGAACTTTGAGTTTATGATCAGATCTATGTTTTTATCCATGAAAGTTAATTGAGTCTTTTGATCTCTTATATGCATGATTACTTATATCCTCGTATTTCTTCTTTGAATCTTTGGTTTAGTTAGGTCAACTAGATCGATTTTTCTTGCCATGGGAAGAGGTGCTTTGTGATGGGTTCGATCTTACGGTGCTTGATCCCAGTGACATAAAGGGAACCGTCACGTTTGTATTGTTGCTATTAAGGATAACAAGATGGGGTCTATTTCTACATAAATATATCTTGTCTACATCATGTCATCGTTCTTATTGCATTACTTTGTTTCTCCCTGAACTTAATACACTAGATGCATGCTGGATAGTGGTTGATGTGTGGAGTAATAGTAGCAGATGCAGGCAGGAGTCGGTCTACTAATCTTGGACGTGATGCCTATATAATGATCATTGCCTGGATATCGTCATGAATATTTGAAGTTCTATCAATTGCCCAATAGTACTTTGTTTACCCACTGTATGCTATTTTTCTCAAGAGAAGCCACTAGTGAAATCTATGGCCCCCGGGTCTCTTCTTTACTATATTTGCCTTTGCGATCTATTTTTATTTGCTTTTATTTTCAGATCGATTAAACCAAAAAAACAAAATTACCTTGCTGCATTTTTTATGTATTTATTTTATCTCGCGTTCCCGCGAGATCTATTTATCCAATCTACTAAAGTTTTACCTATCTTTTTACCCGTGAGGGATTGACAACCCCTCTCTTACGTCGGGTTGCAAGTATTTATTCTTTGTGTGCAGGAGCTGTTTACGTGGTGTTGCGTGGTTCTCCTACTGGTTTGATAACCTTGATCTCATCACTGAGGGAAATACCTACTGATACGTCTCCATCGTATCTACTTTTCCACACTTTTTTGCCCTTGTTTTGGACTCTAAATTGCATGATTTGAATGGAACTAACCCGGATTGACGTTGTTTTCAGTACAATTGCCATGGTGTTATTTTTGTGCAGAAATAAAAGTTCTCAGAATGACCTGAAACTTCACGGAGATGATTTTTGGAATAAATAAAAATATGGGCCCACACCCTGGCCACAAGGCTGGGGGCGCGTCCTCTTTCTTGTTGGCCCCCTGGACCTCCACCGACCTCAACTCCAACTCCATATATTCATGTTCGGGGAAAAAAAATCAGAGAGAAGGATTCATCGCGTTTTACGATACGGAGCCGCCGCCAAGCCTTGTTCTTCCTCGGGAGGCCAGAACAGGGGAATCCATCGCCATCGTCATCATCAACCATCCTCCATCACCAATTTCATGATGCTCACCGCCATGCGTGAGTAATCCCATCGTAGGCTTGCTGGATGGTGACGGGTTGGATGTGATTTACCACGTAATCGAGTTAGTTTTGTTAGGGTTTGATCCCTAGTATCCACTATGTTCTAAGATTGATGTTGCTATGACTTTGCTATGCTTAATGCTTGTCATTAGGGCCCGAGTGCCATGATTTCAGATCTGAACCTATTATGTTTTCATGAATATATTTGTGTTCTTGATCCTATCTTGCAAGTTATAGTCACCTACTACGTGTTCTGATCCGGCAACCCCGGAGTGACAATACTCGGGACACTTCCCGGTGATGACCATAGTTTGAGGAGTTCATGTATTCACTAAGTGCTAAAGCTTTGGTCCAGTGCTCTATTAAAAGGAGGCCTTAATATCCCTTAGTTTCCAATAGGACCCCGCTGCCACGGGAGGGTAGGACAAAAGATGTCATGCAAGTTCTTTCCCATAAGCACGTATGACTATATACGGAATACATGCCTACATTATATTGGTGAATTGGAGCTAGTTCTGTGTCACCCTATGCTATAACCATTGCATGATGAATGCCATCTGGCATAATTATCCATCATTGATCCATTGCCTACGAGCTCATTTCATATTGATCTTTGCTAAGTTACTTTTCCACTTCCACTGTTACGATCGCTACAAAATTGCTACTGTTACTCTCGCCACTGTTACTGTTACTTCCATACTACTTTGCTACTAAATATTTTGCTGTAGATGTTGAGTCTTTCAAGTGTGGTTGAATTGACAACTCAGCTGCTAATACTCGAGAATATTCTTTGGCTCCCCTTGTGTCGAATCAATAAATTTGGGTTGAATACTCTACCCTCAAAAACTGTTGCAATCCCCTATACTTGTGGGTTATCAAGACCTTTTTCTCAAGGCCGTTGCCGGGGAGCATAGCTCTATTCTCTGAGTCACTTGGGATTTATATCTGTTGATCACTATGAGGAATTCGAAAGATCAAAGAACCAAGATTTTTCCCTCGACTAGAGGGGAGGTAAGGAACTGCCATCTAGCTATGCACTTGATTCTCCTTTTGTTTTTAGTAAACTTGCGACACCTACACCTGCTATTGATTCTGATATGTCGCTTGTTATTAATGATGCCACTTCTACTATGCATGATGCTTATGATGAAACATCTTCTCTACTAGATAATACTGTGCCACTAGGTGAATTTCTTGATGAACAACTTGGTAGGGTTACAGAGAATGAAATTACTGAAATTGATGATATTATTGAAACTGAAGATTATGAATCTCCCCCCAGATATGAATTTCCTGTTGTACCTGAGGGTTATGTTATGGATGAAGAAACTGCTAGAGACTTCTTTGCTTGCAATGATAGAGAGAATCTTAAGAAATTGTTAGCTAAGCTTAAAGAAAAATCCTTGAATGCTAGAATGAAATATGATCCTAATTTTGCTACTTCACCTATCTTTGTCACTGATAAGGATTATGAATTCTCTATCGATCCTGAGTTAACTACTTTGGTTGAATCTGATCCTTTCTATGGTTATAAATCTGAAACTGTTGTGGCACATCTTACTAAATTGAATGATATAGCCACCCTATTTGCTCATGAAGAAAAAAATCGCTATTACTATATTCTTAAGTTGTTTCCTTACTCGTTGAAGGGTGATACTAAGTTATGGTTTAATTCTCTTGCTCCTAGTTGTGTGCGTAGTCCCCATGATATGATTTACTACTTCTCTACAAAATAATTCCCCGCTCATAAGAAACAAGCTTCTTTATGGGAAATATTTAATTTTGTGCAAATTGAAGAAGAGAGTCGCCTGATCATCCTCTCAAGAAAAATGAAATACTTGATATCTTTTATAATGGACTAACCGATGCTTCCAGAGACCACCTGGATAGTTGTGTTGGTTGTGTTTTCAGGGAAAGATTAGTTGAGCAAGCTCAATTGCTATTGAATAATATATTGAGTAATGATAATGATTGGACACTTCCTTAACCAATTCCTAAACCAACTCCGAAGAAAAGGGGTATTTCGTTTCTCGGTCCTGAAGATATGCAAGAGGCAAATAAATCTATGAAAGAAAAAGGTATTAGAGCTGAAGACGTTAAGAATTTACCGCCTATTGAAGAAATACATGGTCTTGATAACCTGACACAGGTAGTAGAGGTAAACTCTCTCCATAGATTTGATGAAGGTGATATCCCTCATAATAAGTCTGCTAGTCAATGCCTGGATGAGTTTGATAATTTTATTGTTAAAGAAGAAAAGTTCAATTCTTATGTTGGTAGACAATTGAAACATAATGCTTACATGCTTGATCATTTTAGTGATTATATGAGTAGAGCTGTTGGTGATCTTAAGCTTATTACTAAACATGCTTCCATTGTTACAACTCAAGTAGAACAAGTACATACGTGTCGAAGGAAACCACGACCACCTATGGGACCAGGAAGTCCCTTGCTGGTTCGATAGGGGGGCGACGCGTTGCACAAAGAGCAGATGGGCATGGGGCAGCATGGCAGAGATCACACAGGCGATTTACCCAGGTTCAGGCTGCCGTGAGGCGTAAAACCCTACTCCTGCTTTGGTGGATTGATGGTGGAAAAGGTGGTGGTCGAGCGTAGTACACTTGCCCGGCAGGGGTTGCCTTGGGCCAGCAGTGACTACGCGCGTATGGGGTTGTGAGTTATCCAACCTTCTCACCCTTTCTACGGTTGCCATGGGCCTCCTTTTATAGGTCAAGGGGTCACCACAATGGCAAAGTAGTCATTATGTACTGATATGATAGCAAATAGTGCTATCATACCTGACTCTACGGGCTGACAGGGCGCATTAAATGCACCGCTTAGTGTCACATCACTGGTTGCCCAGCAAGGCCTGCCGGGCTATCTTGCCAGATCCGTGCATGTTCTCTTGACACGTCGCAGGATGGGTGTCACCTGTGGGTTTCTTCTGTAGGAAATGGCTGCCATGTGGCGAATGGCTGCCACTTAATCACCTTGCGACATGACAACGCATTGATCGACGACGTGGTTCGTTCTTGAGTGGTTGGTGAGGCGGTTTTGCCTCCGTGAGCCCCGACAGGCCCTGCCGGGGTGTCTTGGTTATCTGCTTCTGGGGGTGGCCTCGCCCCTTGTCGGGCTCGCCTGCCCCGCAAGGGAGGCCTTCTCTTGGAGATATCCTGCTTCCCTGGTTTGGTCTTGGTCTTGGTTCCTTGTATATCTTGGCTCAGCCTTGGCTTGTCCATGCATGAGTCAGGGGAAAATGCATACCCCTGTATATTTTTTCCAACATAAATAAGCCCCCGGGCCTGAGCCACACGTGTCGCGTGGCATGTTGGGTTAGGCCCCAAACAGTGTGCGGACATGTGGCAGGAGAGGGTTGTGCGTACCGGTTTGCCATGATGACTAGTCAATCCAATGTCCACTTTGCACAATTATTGCACGTCGTGGGGTCGTGGGACTGTTGCAGTTAAGGCAAAACGGTAACTTTCTCAACTGTCGCGCCTCTGCCCCGTTTCCCCCCCTTAAGAGTAGGGAAACACAGAGCGGCATGGTTCACCTGTCTCTTGCCCCACTCCCCCATCTTCTTCCTCTGCAAGCCAAGTGACAGTCCCTCATCTCGCTCCTCCCTTCGCCACCGCCTTCCCCATTGAATCCCTCCCCTCTCCGTGCTGCCACAGGAATGGGGAAGAAACCCGCGGAGAAGAGAAAGCCGACAGCCGCGGCGAAGGAGGCCGCCGCCGAGGGGAGCAAGAGGTCGGCGGAACTGAACAAGAAGCGGAGCAAAGACCTTGTCTTCAACCCGTCGACCTTGAGCGGCCCCGTTCTTCAGGAGAAGTATGGATATATGTGGGGGAGGCCCGTTGAGAAAGGGCATGGAGCGCCCGTGGTTTATGAGGCGGGGGAGGTAGATCCACCGAATTCTTATCACTTCTTTGCTGCTTACTTCATCTACGGCCTTTGTCCCCCCTTCTCCAAGTTCTTTGAAGCGGTCATGAACATATATGGGTTCCACTTCCTCGACTTCATGCCCAATGGAATGGCGACCATGGCCATCTTCGCGCATTTGTGCGAGAATTTCGTCAGGGTGAAGCCCAATGTGGATCTATTCCGGCATTACTTTATGCCGCGAGCGGAGAGCAAGGTCAACTGATCCGGAATCATCAGTTGGATGCTGCGCGTGGAGAGGAAGACCTGGGATTACCTCCCTAGGAACCAACGTGAAAGGTGGGATGAATGGAGAGAGGACTGGTGTTGGATCCAGGACAAGGAAGCCCCCGAGTTCTATGAAGCACAGAAGGAGTGCATTGAGCACAACAAGGATTGGACCGCCAAGGGCCTTACCGAGGATTGGTTGCGCCCGGCAATCAACAGAATTACCCGTTTTGCGAGTGCCAGGTTAACCATTGAGCATGTGGGGGCATATTTTCTCCTCCGTCGCATCTCGCCGTTATAGGAAAGGGATAGGCCTTTGTGGCTGTATGGCGATGCTGCAGATAGGATGAGGCTACTTCCATGATTGGCCAATAACTTATCAGTTTATGCTCACGCTTGGTTTTGCGACCAACTGTTTGGTTGCTTTGAGTTGTTCATGCTCCTGGCAACCGTCATCCCTCTGAATATTAATTCAGCCTGAGACCAGATACTAAAATGGATGCCGGACTGCAATACTAAAGGGAGATCAAGCACTTGGCAACTCCCTACTCCAGATGCAGAGCTCCAGTGGTCGAGCACCTTGGTGGAGAGGGCCACCAGGACTGAAGACAGGATGTATAAATGCACCTCCTCTGCAGAGGTGGCGTATATTCTGAAGAGGGTCGAGGAGGACAAGGCCGCCTGCCTCACGGAGACGAAGAAGGCCGCAAAGGCCGGGAAGGGAAAAGGGAAGGCTGGGAATGGAAGTTCTTCCCATGATGGTAGCGAGGCGCAAGCCACGGACGGGTCTCCGGGGAAGAGCTTGTCGGGGTAATCTTTGTCAGGCTAGATGCCCTAGCCACGGTAGCAACAGAGCTCCAAGTCGGCGTTCTGGGAACGGGGGTCCCCAGACTTGCCTGCCTGCGGCCCATGGCGTGGCTCCACCAGCGGCCCTGTACGGCCCATTTTCACCAGCAAACACCCAAGAACGTCGCGAGGCGGATGACACAAGACCTCCTCGGGGGCAGCCTCACCAGGCTGGCTCGCGAGGAGCAGAGAGATCAAGGCAAGGGGAACCTCGCGAGGTTCTCGTGACGTATGCAATGACGACCAAGGCCAGGCGGGCGCCAACGCGCGCAGTGTCCTCGTTTCCCCTTTGGTGCTAAAGGGCCAAGCGCTGGCGAGGAGTCACGAGGCATCAGGCAAAGGTTTCCATATCGGTGCAACGAGACCAAGACCAGAAGGACGGCAAGACGGAGGTCATCGTGGAGCCTAAGATGGCGTCACCACCGGAGCCTTTGGCAGGCGAAGATTACCTTTAGACAGGATAGCTTGTACTAGTTATTCCCCTTCAAACTGGCCGTTGTGGAATCCCTTCCTGCTCAATATTTGGGAGGAGGACCAGGGCCTCTATAAATAGGACTAGCCACCATCATAAGAGGGGGATCGATCACTCAGTTCACCAACCACCACACAAGCTCACTAAGCACAAGAGCACCTCTCCTCAGGAGGTTGTTCTTCCCTTGTACTGTTCATCCTCAGCCCAAGAGGCAATCCACAACACCACACTGGAGTAGGGTATTACACCACAACGGTGGCCCGAATCAGTATAAATCTTGTGTCCCTTTGTTCTTTGGGTTCGTCGAGCTACGCCGTGAGATCATGATGTGTGCGAGCAAGAGGGAGGAGAGATCTTCGTGCACACCCCAGTGTTCGAACCTCAAGGGTCTTGCCGGAACCCGAAAACCGACATTTGGCGCGCCAGGTAGGGGTGCGCTGAAGCTTTCCTCTCGTCGGTCCGCATTTCGCCACTCCACCAAGTTCATGGCCGACAGTCATCGGGCCCGCACTGAGCGTCGGGCCACTCTCGCCACCCATGTCGCTCAGACAGCCCCTGTCTGCGGGCCTCCCCGTCGTTCTCCGTCACCAGCCGCCAATGGCGCCACTGGTCCGGTGGGAAACGACCAGAAGGCGTCCTCTCTGCACCCCTCCGTGCGGCGGGATGGCCGCACCGCCACTCCGTCGCTGACCCCAGCCGGCTCGTCGCGCTCCCACGGACGCACAGGCCGCTCTACTCATGGCACAGGAGCTCCTGCGCTACAGCCTTGTCGACGACCTCTACGAGGACTGGTTGGACCACATCGCCGAGCTCGTCAGCACCGCTAGGGGCTCCCGCGCACCGACCCTCTCGATACCACGCCCTTCGCCAGCTGCAGGCGACGTAGCTCCCGGAGCACCTCCACCACCTCTGCCCCAAGACGAAGCTCTGGCGCCAAGACACGCGGCCCCTCAACACGACCGCCGCACCGGGCGCCCGCGCGGGAAGAAGGAAGATGCCAAGAAGTTCCCCGACCACAAGAAAACGCTCCACCGCTCCCAGCACCGCCACGTCAGGATCGCTTGCCACGGCAGGGCCACGCGCCACTTGTCGTGGCAGCGCAGGGACGTCAAGATTAAGCTCCGCCTCCATGACGGGCCTGATAAACCACAAGTATAGGGGATCACAACAGTTTTCGAGGGTAGAGTAGTCAACCCAAATTTATTGATTCGACACAAGGGGAGCCAAAGAATATTCTCAAGTATTAGCAATTGAGTTTTCAATTCAGCCACACCTGGATAACTTAATATCTGCAGCAAAGTATTTAGTAGCAAAGTAATATGATAGTAGTGGTAACGGTAACAAAAGTAACGGTAGCAAAAGTAATATTTTTGCTGTTTTGTAGTGATTGTATCAGCAGCAACGGAAAAGTAAATAAGCGAAGAACAATATGTGAAAAGCTCGTAGGCATTGGATCAGTGATGGAGAATTATGCCGGATGCGGTTCATCATGTAACAATCATAACATAGGGTGAGACAGAACTAGCTCCAATTCATCAATGTACTATAGGCATGTATTCCGAATATAGTCATACGTGCTTATGGAAAAGAACTTGCATGACATCTTTTGTCCTACCCTCCCGTGGCAGCGGTGTCCTAATGGAAACTAAGGGATATTAAGGCCTCCTTTTAATAGAGAACCGGAACAAAGCATTAGCACATAGTGAATACATGAACTCCTCAAACTATGGTCATCACCGGGAGTGGTCCTGATTATTGTCACTTCGGGGTTGCCGGATCATAACACATAGTAAGTGATAGTGATACATCTCCAACGTATCTATAATTTTTTATTGTTCCATGGTATTATATTATCTGTTTTAGATGTTTATGGGCTTTATTAAACACTTTTATATTACTTTTGGGACTAACCTATTGACCTAGAGCCCAGTGCTAGTTCCTGTTTTTTCCCTTGCTTCAGTGTTTCGAAGAAAAGGAATATCAAACGGAGTCGAAAGGGAATGAAACCTTCTGGAGAAGTTATTTTTGGAATGAAAGCAACCCGATAGACTTGGAGTGCATGTCAGGAAAGAAACGAGGGAGCCACGAGGTAGGGGGGTGCCCTCCACCCTCGTGGGCCCCTCGTGGCTCCCCTGGCGTACTTCTTCCTCCTATATATACCCATATACCCTAAAAACTTCAGGGAAAAGAATAGATCTGGAGTTCCGCCACCGCAAGCCTCCGTAGCCACCAAAAACCTCTCGGGACCCTGTTCCGGCACCCTGCCGGAGGGGGGGAACCTTCACCAGTGGCCATCTTCATCATCCCGGTGCTCTCCATGACGAGGAGGGAGTAGTTCACCCTCGGGGCTGAGGGTATGTACCAATAGCTATGTGTTTGATCTCTCTCTCTCTCGTGTTCTTGAGGTGATTCGATCTTGATGTATCGTGAGCTTTGCTATTATAGTTGGTCTTGGGGAACGTAGTAATTTCAAAAAAATTCTACGCACACGCAAGATCATGGTGATGAATAGCAACGAGAGGGGAGAGTGTTGTCCACGTACCCTCGTAGACCGAAAGCAGAAGCCTTAGTTCAACGCAGTTGATGTAGTCGTACGTCTTCACGATCCGACCGATCAAGTACCAAACATACGGCACCTCCGAGTTCAGCACACGTTCATCCCGATGACGTCCCTCGAACTCCGATCCAGCCGAGTGTTGAGGGAGAGTTTCACAAGACACACAGCGTGGTGACGATGTTGATGTTCTACCGACGCAGGGCTTCGCCTAAGCACCGCACAATATTATCGAGGTGGACTATGGTGGAGGGGGGCACCGCACACGGCTAAGAGATCAATGATCAATTGTTGTGTCTCTAGGGTGCCCCCTGCCCCCGTATATAAAGGAGCAAGGGGGGTGCGGCCAGCCAGGGGAGAGGGCGAGCCGGAGGATTCCTACTCCCACCGGGAGTAGGACTGCCCTCCTTTTTCCTAGTTGGACTAGGACTTGGGGGGGAAGGAGGAGAGAGGGGAAAGGAAAGGGGGGGGGGGGCGCCGCCCCCCTCCTTGTCCAATTCGGACTTGGGGGGGAGGGGCGCGCGGCTGCCCCTTGGCCGCCTCTCCTCTTCCTCCACTTGGGCCCATAAGGCCCAATAGCCTCCGGGGGGTTCCGGTAACCCCTCCGGTACTCCGGTAAAATCACTATTTCACCCGGAACACTTCCGATATCCAAACATAGGCTTCCAATATATCAATCTTCATGTCTCGACCATTTCAAGACTCCTCGTCATATCCGTGATCACATCCGGGACTCCAAACAACCTTCGGTACATCGAAACATATAAACTCATAATATAACTGTCATCGTAACGTTATGCGTGCGGACCCTACGGGTTCGAGAACTATGTAGACATGACCGAGACAGGTCTCCAGTCAATAGCCAATAGCGGAAACTAGATGCTCATATTGGCTCCTACATATTCTATGAAGATCTTTATCGGCCAGACCGCATAACAACATACGTTGTTCCCTTTGTCATCGGTATGTTACTAGACCAAGATTCGATCGTCGGTATCTCAATACCTAGTTCAATCTCGTTACTGGCAAGTCTCTTTACTCGTTTCGTAATACATCATCCCGCAACTAACTCATTAGTTGCAATGCTTGCAAGGCTTAAGTGATGTGCATTACCGAGAGGGCCCAGAGATACCTCTCCGACAATCGGAGTGACAGATCCTAATCTCGAAATACGCCAACCCAACAAGTACCTTCGGAGACACCTGTAGAGCACCTTTATAATCACCCAATTATGTTGTGACGTTTGGTAGCACACAAAGTGTTCCTCCGGTAAACGGGAGTTGCATAATCTCATAGTCATAGGAACATGTATAAGTCATGAACAAAGCAATAGCAACATACTAAACGATCGTGTGCTAAGCTAACGGAATGGGCCATGTCAATCACATTATTCTCCTAATGATGTGATCCCGTTAATCAAATGAGAACTCATGTCTATGGTTAGGAAACATAACCATCTTCGATTAACGAGCTAGTCAAGTAGAGGCATACTAGTGACACTTTGTTTGTCTATGTATTCACACATGTATTATGTTTCCGGTTAATAAAATTCTAGCATGAATAATAAACATTTATCATGATATAAGGAAATAAATAATAACTTTATTATTGCCTCTAGGGCATATTTCCTTCAGTCTCCCACTTGCACTAGAGTCAATAATCTAGATTACACAGTAATGATTCGAACACCCATGGAGCCTTGGTGTTGATCATGTTTTGCTTGTGGAAGAGGCTTAGTCAACGGGTCTGCAACATTCAGATCCGTATGTATCTTGCAAATTTCTATGTCTCCCACCTGGACTAGATCCCGGATGGAATTGAAGCGTCTCTTGATGTGCTTGGTTCTCTTGTGAAATCTGGATTCCTTCGCCAAGGCAATTGCACCAGTGTTGTCACAAAAGATTTTCATTGGACCCGATGCACTAGGTATGACACCTAAATCGGATATGAAGTCCTTCATCTAGACTCCTTCATTTGCTGCTTCCGAAGAAGCTATGTACTCCGCTTCACATGTAGATCCCGCCATGACGCTTTGTTTAGAACTGCACCAACTGACAGCTCCTCCGTTCAATGTAAACACGTATCCGGCTTGCGATTTAGAATCGTCCGGATCAGTGTCAAAGCTTACATCAACGTAACCATTTACGATGAGCTCTTTGTCACCTCCATAAACGAGAAACATATCCTTAGTCCTTTTCAGGTACTTCAGAATGTTCTTGACCGTTGTCCAGTGATCCACTCCTGGATTACTTTGGTACCTCTCTGCTAGACTTATAGCAAGGCACACATCAGGTCTGGTACACAACATTGCATACATGATAGAGCCTACGGCTGAAGCATAGGGAACATCTTTCATTTTCTCTCTATCTTCTGCAGTGGTCAGGCATTGAGTCTTACTCAATTTCACACCTTGTAACACAGGCAAGAACCCTTTCTTTGCTTGATCCATTTGGAACTTCTTCAAAACTTTGTCAAGGTATGTGCTTTATGAAAGTACAATTAAGCGTCTTGATCTATCTCTATAGATCTTAATGCCCAATATGTAAGCATCTTCACCGAGGTCTTTCATTGAAAAACTCTTATTCAAGTATACCTTTATGCTATCCAGAAATTCTATATCATTTCCGATCAGCAATATGTCATCCACATATAATATCAGAAATGCTACAGAGCTCCCACTCACTTTCTTGTAAATACAGGCTTCTCCAAAGTTCTGTATAAAACCAAATGCTTTGATCACACTATCAAAGCGTTTATTCTAACTTCGAGAGGCTTGCACCAGTCCATAAATGTAT
This sequence comes from Aegilops bicornis, assembly GCA_021605145.1. Lineage (NCBI taxonomy): Eukaryota > Viridiplantae > Streptophyta > Magnoliopsida > Poales > Poaceae > Aegilops > Aegilops bicornis. The sequence continues at coordinate 287,732,875 of CM038671.1, forward strand.
CGCTGGATCTTGCACACTTTGTTAGCTCCCTTTGGATCGACAAAACCTTCCGGTTGCATCATATACAACTCTTCTTCCAGAAATCCATTCAAGAATGCAGTTTTGACATCCATCTGCCATATTTCATAATCATAAAACGCGGCAATTGCTAACATGATTCGGACAGACTTAAGCATCGCTACGGGTGAGAAGGTATCATCGTAGTTAATCCCTTGAACTTGTCGAAAACCTTTCGCAACAAGTCGAGCTTTGTAGACAGTAACATTACCATCAGCGTCAGTCTTCTTCTTGAAGATCCATTTATTCTCAATTGCTTGCCGATCATCGGGCAAGTCAACCAAAGTCCACACTTTGTTCTCATACATGGATCCCATCTCAGATTTCATGGCTTCAAGCCATTTTGCGGAATCTGGGCTCACCATCGCTTCTTCATAATTCGTAGGTTCATCATGATCTAGTAGCATGACTTCCAGAACAGGATTACCGTACCACTCTTGTGCGGATCTTACTCTGGTTGATCTACGAGGTTCAGCAAACAACTTGATCTGAAGTTCCATGATCATCATCATTAACTTCCTCACTAATTGGTGTAGGTGTCACAGAAACCAGTTTCTGTGATGAACCACTTTCCAATAAGGGAGCAGGTACAGTTACCTCATCAAGTTCTACTTTCCTCCCACTCACTTCTTTCGAGAGAAACTCCTTCTCTAGAAAGGACCCATTCTTAGCAACGAATGTCTTGCCTTCGGATCTGTGATAGAAGGTGTACCCAACAGTCTCCTTTGGGTATCCTATGAAGACACATTTCTCTGATTTGGGTTCGAGCTTATCAGGTTGAAGCTTTTTCACATAAGCATCGTAGCCCCAAACTTTCAGAAACGACAACTTTGGTTTCTTGCAAACCACAGTTCATAAGGCGTCGTCTCAACAGATTTCGATGGTGCCCTATTTAATGTGAATGTGGCCGTCTCTAAAGCATAACCCCAAAACGATAGCAGTAAATCTGTAAGAGACATCATAGATCGCACCATATCTATTAAAGTACGATTACGACGTTCGGACACACCATTACGCTGTGGTGTTCCGGGTGGCGTGAGTTGCGAAACTATTCTGCATTGTTTCAAATGTAGACCAAACTCGTAACTCAAATATTCTCCTCCATGATCAGATCATAGAAACTTTATTTTCTTGTTACGATGATTTTCAACTTCACTCTGAAATTCTTTGAACTTTTCAAATGTTTCAGACTTATGCTTCATTAAGTAGATACACCCATATCTGCTTAAATCATTTGTGAAGGTGAGAAAATAACGATATCCCCCACGAACTTCAACATTCATCGGACCACATACATCTATATGTATGATTTCCAACAAATCTGTTGCTCTCTCCATAGTTTCGGAGAACGACGTTTTAGTCATCTTGCCCATGAGGCACGGTTCGCAAGTACCAAGTGATTCATAATCAAGTGGTTCCAAAAGTCCATCAGAATGGAGTTTCTTCATGCGCTTTACACCGATATGACCTAAACGGCAGTGCCACAAATAAGTTGCACTATCATTATCAACTCTGCATCTTTTGGCTTCAACATTATGAATATGTGTATCACTACTATCGAGATTCATCAAAAATAGACCATTCTTCAAGGGTGCATGACCATAAAAGATATTACTCATATAAATGGAACAATCATTATTCTCTGATTTAAATGAATAACCGTCTCGCATCAAACAAGATCCAGATATAATGTTCATGCTCAACGCTGGCACTGTCGGATTTCGGGTTCCGGCAGACCCTTGAGGTTCGAACACTGGGGTGCGCGCGGAGATCCAACCCTCCACCGTCTCGTACCTCGCCGAATCGCAGGGACCTAAACTACTAACGGAATAGCACAAGAGACACAAGATTTATACTAGTTCGGTCCAACGTTGTGGTGTAATACCGTACTCTAGTTTGTGGCGTGGTGGATTGCCTCTTGGGCTGATGAGGAATAAGATAGGAAGAACAGCCTCGCGAGGGTCTGTTCTTGGTGGGTGTGATGAACTGCTAGGTGGTGTCCCGTCGCTCTAGCTTGAGGATCGGGTCTCTATCTCTCTCTCTGGATTCCAAATGCCAGATCTCCTCCCCTACTATGGTGGCTAGCTCTACTTATATAGACGAAGGCTGAGGGAGTTCCGGACTAGGGGGTGTCCGTATAGCCGAACTATCATCATCGGCCGGACTCCAATACTATGAAGATACAAGATTGAAGACTTTGTCCCGTGTCCAGATGGGACTTTCCTTTGCGTGGAAGGCAAGCTTGGCGATACGGATATGTAGATCTCCTACCATTGTAACTGACTCTGTGTAACCCTAACCCTATCCGTGTCTATATAAACCGGAGGGTTTTAGTCCAGAGGGCGAAAAAAACAATCATACCATAGGCTAGCTTCTAGGGTTTAGCCTCTTTGATCTCGTGGTAGATCCACTCTTGTAACACACATCATCAATATTAATCAAGCAGGGCGTAGGGTTTTACCTCCATCAAGAGGGCCCGAACCTGGTAAAACATCGTGTCCCTTGTCTCCTGTTACCATCCGCCTAGACGCACGCCTCGGGACCCCCTACCCGAGATCCGCCGGTTTTGACACCGACATTGGTGCTTTCATTGAGAGTTCCTCCGTCGCCACCGATAGGCCTGATGGCTCCTTCGATCATCAACAACGACGCGGTCCAGGGTGAGACTTTTCTCCCCGGACAGATCTTCGTGTTCGGCGGCTTTGCACTGCGGGCCAATTCGCTTGGCCATCTGGAGCAGATTGAAAGCTACGCCCCTGGTCGTCAGGTCAGATTTGGAAGTCTAAACTATATGGCCGATATCCGCGGAGACTTGATCTTCGACGGATTCGTGCTGCAGCCAAGCGCCACAGACCTTGTCTCGATGGGCATGATCTAGCTCGCAGCCGAACAAAGTGCCACGAGGCCGCACTGAATCTGCTCCGACCCTAATCCGGGCCGGATTCCCGATCGAGGACGAGTGGTTGGACACCGCCTCGGGGCTTTAATCTCTACGGCGATCGAGCCGAACTCCATCCCTGTCGCTTTGCGAAGACCTCGACTGTGGTGCCGGACTCCTCTTCGACTCCGAACCCTCCGCGCCTTGCCGATCGAATCCGATTGGCGCCCATTATGGAGTTCACGGTCATGACATCTTTCATCACTCGCCCTTTGGCGACATCCTGAATTCACTAAAGTCTCTCTCTTTATCCGGAGAGCCCTGGCCGGACTGCGGTCAGGACGGTTGGGATGCGGACGACGAAGAAATTCAAAGCCCACCCGCCGCCCACTTTGTAGCCGCTGTCGATGATCTAACCGACATGCTAGACTACGACTCCGAAGACATCGACGGTATGGACGACGATGCCGGAGACGAACAAGACCCAGCGCCTACAGCCTTTGGAAGGCCACCTCACATATGACATATACATGGTGGATATCCCAAAGGATGGGAACGGCGATGGAACAACGGAGGATGACCCTCCAAGAAGCAGCCCAAGCGCCCGGCGTCGTGGCGCCGCTCTAAATCCCGCCACAGAAGAATGAAGATTCCGCACCAGAGATAACAATACACCGGACAATGCGAAGACAATCCACTCCAGCAAGATCCAAATAGCGCAGGAGGATGGAGACGCCAGCCCTCACGAGAGAGCGCGTAAGAAGAGGTAGAGGATTATATGCCTCCCTCCGGAGACGAAGCAAGCCTCGACGACGATGAATTCGCTGTGCTCGAGGATCCCGTCGAACAAGAGCGTTTTAGACGCACGCTTATGGCCATGGCAAACAGCCTCAAGAAAAGCAGCAACAACTTAGAGCTGATCAGATCTGCTAGCCGACAGATGGATCAAGTCCTCGCGTCAAGAGCATGAGCTCGAACGCCTCGAAATCTACCCTAAACGCAAGCTGCTCCCCCGATTAGAGGAGGAGGCTTACGAACCCGCATCACCAGGAGACAATACGGCTGACCGACCACCCCGTGGTCGCGACAGAGAGGCCTCTAGGCCCTTCACTAGAACCGTACCCCGGCATCGCTCAAAAAGCACACGCCCACATGGGAATGCTCCGGACCTGCGAGATATATTGGAGGACAAGGCAAGACAATCAAGATCGATCTATGGATCGCGTGGGCGCCCCACGGTACATGACGACAACCGTCACGCCGGATACAGTAAGTCCGGCCGGGCTGAACAAAACAGACAAAGCTCTTTTGAGCACCATCGTGACATCGCCCAAAGACAGAGGGCGCCAAGACACCCACTATGCTTCATGCATTTAAGTAATGGATCATCAAATCCTCAAGGGTTTAAACCCGTCAATATTGAATCCTATGATGGCACAACAGACCCGCGATTTGGATCAAGACTATCTCCTTCACATCCACATGGCCCGCGGTGACGATCTTCACGCCATCAAATACCTCCCCTCAAGCTTAAAGGACCAGCCCGGCATTGGCTCAACAGCTTGCCAGCAGAGTCAATTGGGAGCTGGGAGGACCTGGAAGCCGCATTCCTCGATAACTTCCAGGGCACTTATGTGCGACCACCAGACGCTGATGACCTAAGCCACATAATTCAGCATCCAGACGAATCGGCCAGACAATTCTGGACACGGTTCTTAACCAAGAAAAACCAAATCGTCGACTGTCCGGATGCGGAGGCCCTCGCGGCTTTCAAGCATAACATCCGCGACGAGTGGCTTGCCCGGCACCTAGGACAGGAAAAGCCGAAATCCATGGCAGCCCTCACATCACTTATGACCCGCTTCTGCGCGGGTGAGGACAGCTGGCTAGCACGCAGCAACAACCTCAGCAAAAATTCCGCAGTCCGGACTTCAAGGACCGAAATGGCAGGCCGCATCGTAACAAAAACAAACGCCGCATTAACGGCGACAATATTGAGGATACGGCAGTCAATGCCTGATTCAGAGGCTCTAAACCCGGTCAATGGAAAAATCTATTCAAAAGAACTACTCCGGGTCCGTCCAATTTGGACCGAATACTCGACCGCTTGTGCCAGATACACGGCACCCCCGAAAAGCCAGCTAACCACACCAACATGGACTGTTGGGTATTCAAGCAGGCAGGCAAGTTAATTGCCGAAAACAATGACAAGGGGCTGCATAGTGATGACGAGGACGAGACCCAACCGCCAAATAATAGAGGACAGAAGGGTTTCCCCCCAAAGGTGCGGACGGTGAACATGATATACGCAACACACATACCCAAAAGGGAGCGGAAGCGTGCACTCAGGGATGTCTAGGTGATGGAGCAAGTTGCCCCGAAGTTCAATCCATGGTCCTCCTGCCCAATCACTTTTGACCGAAGGGACCACCCCACCAGCATCCGCCACAGCGGATTCGCCGCACTGGTCTTAGACCCAATCGTCGATGGATTTCACCTAACCAGAGTCCTGATGGATTGGCGGCAAGAGCCCTGAACCTGCTTTACCAGGATACAGTGCGCAAAATGGGCATAGACCCCTCAAGGATTAAACCTACCAAAATGACCTTTAAAGGCGTCATACTAGGTGTAGAAGCCAATTGTACAGGCTCAATTACACTAGAAGTGGTCTTCGGATCCCCGGATAACTTCCGAAGCGAGGAGTTAATCTTCGACATAGTCCCGTTCCGCTGCGGCTATCATGCCTTGCTCGGACGTATCGCGTTTGAAAAGTTCAACGCGGTGCCGCACAACGCATACCTCAAGCTCAAGATGCCAGGCCCTCGAGGAGTCATTACGGTCAACAGAAACACTGAACGTTCTCTCCGCATCGGAGGAACATACTGGCGGCTCTTGCGGCGTAAGTGCAATGCAACCTCTTAAGGCAATTCTCGAGTCCGCCGTTAAGCGGCGGACACAGCTAAGCGCCTCGGAGTAACTTACAACAAGACCACCGGCACGTTCCGAGCATCGCCAGAGTAATGCGGCCCCAACCCCAGCTCCCGCAAACGCCAAAGCAGGTCCTTCACGTACACCATTACGCTCACGAAGATACCATGGGCATGGGGAGAGGGGCACGACCACGACAAACCCAGCATCGCGGCTCAACCACACCAGGGGCTCTCAAGTGTCTCGTTCCTTTTTCTTTTCTTTTTACCTTTTACTTTCTACCCACAGACTCCGTTTGTCGAGGCCACTGTCCGCAGCAGACCTGCCGAACTCACGATGCAACAGCCGGGGAAGGATAAAGGCTACAACGAATATACAGGTGGTCTCCATTACGAGCATTTTTATACACCAATCTGCAGCCTACCCCTGGAGGGGGACATGTTTAATAGTCCCATACCTTGCTTATCGCACTATTTGTATCGTTCTGCATTCGTAGCACCAATTATTGAATAAAACAATGCAGCACCTTTTTTCTTATAATTGCATTTCTTTTTTATACATATGTTCATTCAAGGCAAGTTGCATCCGTACACTTTGTACGGCTAATATACACCAGGGGCTTATGTTTCCCGCATCATGGTGTGATGAGTCTGAACACTTTCACAAGTGCGGCACCCCGAACTTATAGCACTATATGCATCGGCTCCGAATCATTTCTTGGGTCAATAGTTGGGTTTGCCCGGCTCCCATGTTTTGGTACCTTACGTTCCGTTATATCGGCTAAGGTAGCACTGGGAGAACCACTGCGATTCCGCCCTAGTTGAGCTGGGTTAACGCCTCAGTGGAGAAAGCTAAAACTGACCGTCATGATGAGGCGAGAGACCGGTCGCTGTTCGAGAGGTTTTTTGCGAGTCCTTAGAGACTTATGCTGCTTAGAGCGAGGAGCCGGATACTGTCCGGCCAAGGCGTGGATAGCGCCCCAAATTCGGCCTTCCGAAGACTAGGGGCTTCGCCGAAATTTAAAATTATAGAATTCTATGGCTAAGTGAGAGTGTTCAAGCATTATAAGTCCGGTTGCCTTGTTCGTTGTGTTGAGCGCCTCCTAGATGGACCCAAATATGGGAACAAGAGCGCTCAAGTTTATCCCGAACACCCCAAAGACTGTGGCATGGGGGTGAAGCCGACGGCTTGCCATCTCTCGATTTGATAAACAGCCGCATGTAAGGTAATATTTTAAATTAACAAGCGTTGCTTAGCGATATGAACTAAGTTTTCAGCGCACAGGATAACAAAATGCGAGTCTACTCAAATATTACATCATCGAGCACTCACCCGCAATAGTGCGGGCGCCTTCAAGACACTCTTATAATACATCTCGGGCGTGCGATGCTCCTTGCCCTCTCGTGGCGGGTCCACACGAGCTTCGGGCATCCATCTTGCCCCAAAGTGCACCTTTGCGGCTGGCAAGGGCCCGGACGGGCACCCTCAATACAAGCGGAATGCTTGATAACTTCAACCCACGGTTACGCATCCATCGCCCACCGCACCAGGCCAAGTAGCTCCTGTGCATGGCCTCCTTAGGCCACAGCCGAACTATGAGGCCCTTCATGGCCTGTTCGGCCGCCTTGTGGAGCTTCGACCAGCTGCTTCAATTTGGTCGCTAACACTGCCGGATGTCCGCCTCAAAGATACCGAGACCAGAAGACCTTTCTCCGTCGAGCTCCCCTCCTCGGCCCGGTAGAATGCGGCAGCATCGGACACGCTGCGAGGAAGATCTGTGAACGCTCCTGGAGAGCTCCGAATTTGGTTAAGCAACAGGTAATTAACTCTCACATGCTTACTTTGCATGAAAAATGCCTTACCCGCTGCTATTTTCTTCACCGCCTCAATCTCCTGGAGGGCCTTGTAGGCTTCGGCCTTAGCGGCTTTGGCACTCTCAAGAGCCATTGCAAGCTCAGACTCTCGAGTCTTCGAGTCACGCTCCAAGCTCTCATGTTTTTTCACGAGATCCTGGAGCTCTTGCTGTACCTCCGCCACCCGCGCCTCCTGCTTCTCTCGCTCGGTGCGCTCCGCGGCCGCATTACGTTCGGCCGCGGCCACCGCCTCCTTTAGGGTCGCCACCTTGTTAGTGGCCCCTACAATACCCACGTTATCCTTGTCATTTTTCCTGCAACCAAATCCTTTTCTGTAAGGTACAATTTTCATAAGGTATTACTCACCTTCTTTTTCCTCGAGCTGCTTCTTGGCATGACCGAGCTCGTTCTCGGACCGCCGAGGTTTTCCTTCAAAGTATTGACCTCCGCATCGGTCTTGGGCGGAGGTCAGCAAGACAGCCTGCAATCCCATATTGACATATTTTTATGACTCCTGCGTTTATCTTTCTAAAGATCCTCGATCCGGCTTTTCTTTCCGAACACTGAACCGAGCATCAGGGGCTACTGTCTATGCGGTACCATTTTACATATATTGAAATTCTTACCTCAAAGCCTATTAGCAGGCTGGTACAAGCTTCGGTCAGCCCGCTCTTGGCGGACTGAACTGTCCGGATCACCGCACTCATAACAGTGCGGTGCTCCTCCTTGATGGAGGCGTCGTTGAGCGCCTCCAGTAAGCTATCCGGTGCCTCCGCTTGGACGGAGGACACCGGCGTCTTACCCCTCTTACGAAGGGATCGCTTGCCAGACTCCGAAACCGCTGAAGGTTCCGGCATGGGGTCCGGACAAGGGTCAGGCTTAGAGCCCCTGGGGGTCTTGCCCCCCACGCGCCTGGAGTCCGGGAGGTTGCGTTGTGGCACCTCCTGCGCCACCTCCTCGTGATCAAGCCCCCCTTGGGGCCCCGCCGCGATGTTGTCCGCAGCGTGAGGCGAGGAGGCGGTCGGAAGCGAAGTACTCTCCATTTCCGACGAGCCTGTGGACCCGCCGATGAATCGGCGAACGCGCTTTTGGCGGGCTGCACGATTGTTCGACATTAGAGAACACTGCAATAATAAAAAGCCATGGGTATCCAGACACTTACGATCTCGCCAGGGGCTTGGCCCTTGTAGGCCAATCCCCCTCGTCGTCGTCGACGTTGGTGGAGAAGTCCGGAGGAAGGGTTCTTCCCTTCTTGGACCCTCCGGCCTCCCCAGTTGGGGCGGCCTTCCTTTTCCTCTCCTCCCCCGCTGGGGGAGAAGCTTCTTCTTCTTCCTCCTCGCTCTTGGAGAAGATTCTACTTCAGAATCCGACAAGACCAAGCGCCGGAGCTCCTTCAATTCCCGTGGCCTCCTTCTTGGCCTTCTTCTCCGGCACCACATGGTGCGAAGCCAGCAGCCCCACAATCAAGGCGTCCGCTGGTCTTCTGGCAAAGGAGCCGGACAGTTAATCTGTCCGGACGTCTTCAGCCAGTCCTGTCAAAGAATAGGGAGTTTTTAGAACCCACGTAGAGTCAATCTAGGAAAAAAGAGTCCCGTAAAGGGTAAAATAACTTACCTCGCCGGCTTGACGCCACGAGCGGTATCCGCGATCTTTGTTAGCGGATGCGGGGGCTTCGGCGCCCTTGAATAGCATCTTCCAGACATCTTCGTACGTAGTATCGAAGAGCCGGCTCAAGGTTCGGTGCTGTGCTGGATCGAATTCCCACAAATTGAAGGCCTGTTGTTGGCATGGGAGAATTCGGCGGATGAGCATCACCTGGATTACGGACGTATGTTTGGAGTCTGGATAGCTCGTCTGAATCACCCCACTTCAGGCCCGCCTCTTTCCATGACGAGAGCCGTGTGGGGAATCCAGATCTGAATTCGGGGGCCGCCACCCATTCAGGGTCGCGTGGCTCGGTGATGTAGAACCACCCCGATTGCCACCCCTTGATGGTTTCCACGAAAGTACCCTCCAGCCACGTAACGTGGGACATCCTGCCCACCATGGCGCCTCCGCACTCCGCTTGGCTGCCCTTCACAACCTTCGCTTGACATCAAGGTCTTGAGCCACAAGCCAAGTGGGGCTGGATGCGAAGGAAGGCCTCGCACACGACGATAAGCGCCAAGATGTTGAGGATGAAATTCGGGGCCAGACCATGGAAATCTAGGCCGTAGTAGAACATGAGCCCCCGGACAAAGGGATGAAGCGGGAAGCCCAGTCCGCGGAGGAAATGGGGAAGAAATACTACCCTCTCATGGGTCATAGGGGTTGGGGACGAGCTCTCCCTCGTCGTGGAGCCGATGCGCGATGTTGCTGGACAAATATCCGGCGTCAGCGCAGCTTCGATCTGCCCCTCCGTGACGGAGGAGGCCATCCACTTGCCTCCCGCTCCGGACATAGTTGGAGAAGGTTGAGGTGAGAAGTGCGGACTTGGGCGCTGGAGCTCGAGTTCGCGAAGATGGATAATCCAAGGAGGAAGAAGGCGCAGGTAAAAGGGTTGGATCTTTATCTCCTTATATGGGCGGACAAAAACATGTGTCCCCACTGGCCTGGTAAAACTCGCTTATCTCCCAAGCGTCACACTCAATGGCGCGGTTGGGTTACCCACGTCCGTATTGATGGGAATCCCGGAATAAGGGGAACACGATCTCTGCTCGACAAGACGCGTGCCAAGGAAACCGCTTCGCTAAACACGCTGAGGTGGAACAATAAAAACAATCTGAGTAAAGGCTTGGTAGTGGTGCGATGTCACGCCACAGAATACGTCAGCAGATTGATCTTGTGTAATATTATTCTCTCCACGGTGGTATGTGGAATTAATTTTTGCAGAGCCGGACACTATCCTGGTGTTCACAATCTTCTATAAATTATTCGGAGGAAGAACCCGCCTTGCAATGTCGAAGACAACATGCGCGCCGGACTCGTCGTCATTGAAGCCTGGTTCAGGGCTACCGAGGGAGTTCCGGACTAGGGGTGTCCGGATAGCCGAACTATCATCATCGGCCGGACTCCAAGACTATGAAGATAAAAGATTGAAGACTTCGTCCCGTGTCCGGATGGGACTTTCCTTGGCGTGGAAGGCAAGCTTGGCGATACGGATATGTAGATCTCCTACCATTGTAACCGACTCTGTGTAACCCTAACCCTATCCGGTGTCTATATAAACCGGAGGGTTTTAGTCCAGAGGACTAAAAACAATCATACCATAGGCTAGCTTCTAGGGTTTAGCCTCTTTGATCTCGTGGTAGATCCACTCTTGTAACACACATCATCAATATTAATCAAGCAGGACGTTGGGTTTTACCTCCATCAAGAGGGCCCAAACCTGGGTAAAACATCATGTCCCTTGTCTCCTGTTACCATCCGCCTAGACGCACAGTTCGGGACACCCTTCCCGAGATCCGCCGGTTTTGACACCGACAAAGGCCCTGGGCCTCTTCCCCAAATATTGAGCGGGAAGGGCGCCAACAATTGGCCATTTTGAAGGGGAACAGCAGGTACACTTATCCTGACTAAAGTTGCTCCTCGCCTGCCAAAGGCTCTGGTGATGACGCCTGCTTGGGCTCCACGATGACCTCCTTCCAGCCGTTGGGGCTGGTCTTGGTCTTGTTGCACCGAAACGGATGCCTTTGCTTTGTGCTCTCGCCTGCGCTTGCTCCCTTTGCACCAAAGGGGAAAGGAGGACGCTGCGCGGGCTGGCGCCCGACTGGCACCCTTGGTCGTCATGGCTTGCATCATGGGCACCACGCGAGGTACCCTGCCTTGAACTCTCCGCCTCCTCATGAGCCAACCTGACGAGGCCGTGCCTGAGGAAGCTCCTCGTCGTCCGCCCCGCGAGGCTTGGCCCCACGCGAGGGTCTTGAGCTTGCGTTGATGAAGATGGGCCATCCTGGGCCTCCTTTGAGCCACGCCGCAGGCCGCAGGCAGGCAAGTCTGGAGACCCCCGTTCCCAGAACGCCGACAGTAGCCCCCGGGCCCATGGCGCACCCGAACTTGGCCGAGCAGAGAGGCGAAAGGGCAAGTGCGAAGCGTCGCGGGCCCTAACAGCCTGCGGCCTTGGGCGACGTGTGGCGGTTGATTGGACATGTGAGCACTCCTTCCCCACGATGCCTCGGTAACCACCCGGATTCGACAAGTCCCTGCATGCGGAGTTGGTCATGATTACCGGTGATCGTGGAGCCGACGGTTGGCCTTCGCCGGCAATAAGTACAGAACGGCGCGCGCCCTTCCAGTCTATCCTTTCTTGTCTCTCCTTGTTCTCCATGGCTCCACCAAGGAAGTTCTCGGCCGCAGAAAAGGGGAAGGGCCGTCAGGTCGAGTCTTCCTCTCCTCCGCCTAAGCGTGGTCGAGGTCGCCCTCGCAAGCACCCCGTGGCCTCCATGGAGGTCCCCCACGGTCGTGGGGGAGGCTCTCAGCGTGGCGACGAGCGGCTGGCCATGGTCGGAGGGCGTGCCCCGGCCGCGCGTCCCCCGAGGCCACGCCTCCATGCTGCTGAAGCGCTGCCGGAGTTCATGGTGAGGGCGGAGGAGCCGTTCGGCGTCCGGCTTCAGCTCCCGTGCTTCCTCCTGGGTGAGCTCCCAGATGGCGCCCTGAGTGGCCTCTGGCTCCAGGCAAATGGCTGCTGCTGCCGGGCTTCGTGGGCTTCTCCGAGGTCTCGCTGCAGGAACCTGTTCTGCCCATGGCCGGGCAGACGCTCATGCTGCGTAGTCTCCGCCGGTGCTCCTTGCACTTCAAGTATGATGGCGACGCCACCTCTACGTGAGGGTGTTCGGGACGACGGTCGCCGCATGGGGTGCTGCCTCAAGACGACGATCATGGCCGAGGACTCAGCCTGGCGTATGGAGAGGGCAGCGCGCGGGCGGCCGGCGATGCCCGCGACTCCTCACGCTTCACCAGCTCTTCTTCGGGTGGTGATTCTTCCAGCAGCGGCCGCGACCAGCCCCCACATCGCCGCGCCTGCTTGGGGGTGGCAGCGGGTCCGCTTGCCGCCACGCCCCGGTGAAGCGCGAGAGGGAGTCCGCCTAAGCTCCGGAGGCGGCTCGGGCCTTCCAAGAGAGCCGGCACGGGGCGTGCTTCACCTGCTTCTGTCCTTTTCCTTTCTTTTCTCCTGCGTAAAAAGGGAACAATGTGTGGCCCCGTGGGGGCGCGTTTAGGTCAACGCCGTTAATTATTGTACTGCTTTTGTTATCCTGACATCGTTCCTTCGCCAGGCGCCCATTCGCAAGTGAACCCCAGCCGTGGCATGAGGCGACCGATCCAGCCCCGTGTTCACGTTGTCGCATGTGAGGCATGGTCGAGGGGTGCTCCACTGTGGACCAGGGTCGTGAAAACATGAGCGATAGGGGCAAGAATGCTCATGGGCTCCCCAGCTTCCGCCATGAGTCCCCGCAAGAGAAATCGAGGTGGAGAGTGAAAAGATCAAGAACTACGGACCAAAAAGGCGATAGTTTCGATAAAAATTCCAAATGGGAATAACTAGTCAACTGCAGAAAGCAAATGAAAAAGCCGCGTCTGCACCTAGTCTAGTCTTCGACGTCTTCTCACCAGCTGAGCTAAGTGCTGCCATCGGGCGTGGGAGGGAGCCCGGGGCCCGAGGCCGGCACTCCTTGAGACTCCGGGCGTGTACGGCCCCAAGTCATTATTACGTGAGAGTGTCACGGCGGCGAAGCTTCACAGTGTTCGCCTTCTTCACAGGCTCCGGCCTTTCTTCCTGGGAAGCAAGCTTCACGGGCGTTGCCCTCTTCTCGTGCTCCGGCCTTTCCAACGCTGACAGCTTCACAGCGTTCGCCTTCTTCATAGGCTCTGGGCCTTTTCCTGTATAGGTGAGCTTCACAGCATTCGCCTTCTTCATGTGCCTGGGCCTTTCCCAAAAAGATGAACTTCACAGGCACTTGCCTTCTTCACAGGCTCTGGGCCTTTTCCGAAAAGGTGAACTTCACAGGCATTTGCCTTCTTCACAGGCTCTAGGCCTTTTCCAAAAAGATGAACTTCACAGGCACTTGCCTTCTTCACAGGCTCTGGGCCTTTTCCAAAAAGATGAACTTCACAGGCATTTGCCTTCTTCACGTGCTCTAGGCCTTTTCCAAAAGATGAACTTCACAGCACTTGCCTTCTTCACGTGCTCTGGGCCTTTTAGGGGTAAACCTCCGAGGTGCTGGATGTTCCACGCTGCTCAGAGTAGGTACTCCCTCTTGAGTCTCCAAGCGCACGGAGCCAGGCCTGGAAACATGAACAACCTTGAATGGGCCCTCCCACATGGGAGAGAGCTTATGCAGTCCCTCCCTGGAGAGGACCCGTCAGAGCACGAGGTCCCCTACCTCGAGAGTTCTAGGGCGGATGTTGCGGCAGTGGTATCGCCGGAGTGCCTGCTGGTACCTTGCCGCTCGCAGCGCAGCTTCTCGACGGCGCGCTCCTCCCCAAAGACAAGGGCCGCCCTCGCATGGCGCCCCGCAGCGTTTCATCGAACGCCAGACTCCACGCTGGATCGACGCTGACCTCGTGAGAGAGGACCGCTTCGGCTCCGTGAGACCAGGAAGAAGGGGTCTCTCCAGGTTGGCTTGGTTGCGGTTGTGCGGATGGACCACAACACGGACGGAAGCTCGTCGTACCAGCCTTCCGCCGCAGTTTCCAGCTTCTTCTTGAACGCCCTGGTCTTGAGGCCTCTCAGACCTCTGCATTCGCTTCGCCGCCTGTCCATTGCTGCGGGGGTGCGCCATCGAAGCGTAGCATATCTGCGCCCCAAGGTTAGCGCAGTATGTTTTGAAAAGGTTACTGGTGAACTGCGAACCGTTGTCGGTGATGATGCGGCTCGGCACTCCGAACCGGCTCACGATGCCCTTGATGAACTTGACCGCAGAACCAGCGGGGATGGCGCGGACGGCCTCGACTTCGGCCCACTTGGCAAACTTGTCCACGACGACGTAGAGGTAGCGATAGCCCCCTGGCGCCCGAGGAAAAGGGCCCAGAATGTCCAGCCCCCAGACCGCGAATGGCCAAGTGAGGGGGATGGTTTGCAGACCTCCTGCTGGCTGGTGGATCTGCTTGGCATGGAATTGGCAAGCCATGCAAGCCTTCACGAGTTCGATAGCGTCATTGAGCGCGGTGGGCCAATAGAAACCGATGCGGAACGCCTTGCCGACAAGGGTCCGTGACGATGAATGGTGCCCACAATCTCCGCCATGTATATCTGCCAGCAATTCCATCCCCTGTTCCCTGGTGATGCAGGGCAGGGATATGTCGTTCGGTCGTTTCCGGTAGAGCTCTCCATCCATGATGCTGTATGCCGTGGCTTGCGGCGCCACACGCTCTGCCTCCTCCTCCTTCTCCGGCAAAGTCCCACGCGTTAAGTAACTCTTGAGCTCCGTGATCCAGCACTGCTCTTGAGGTTCCATCGTTAGGAGCAGGCGTGCTCCTGAGGTCGGGCCACAGGCTGGGGCTCCCGAGGCAGGTGGCTGACAAAGCTCCTCCTGAGGCTGTGTTGTGCTTGATAATGGCGGCAGGGCTGAGGGCTTGAAGAGACGTTCCTCAAAGACGCCCGGCTCCTGGGGTAACCTCCTAGAGGCTCGTTTGGCGATGTCGTCGGCCTCTTGATTGGTGCCACGGGGCACGTGCTGCAGCTCCAATCCCCAGCACTGTTTCTCCATCCTGCGGACCTCCGCAAGGTAGGCCTCCATGTGTTCATCTCTTGGCTCGTACACCTTGTTGGAGAAATTGACGAGGAGCTGCGAATCGCCCTTGATGGTAAGGCGCTTCACCCCCAGGGCAGCGGCAACCTTCAGACCCGCTATCAGTCCCTTGTATTCTACTATATTGTTGGAGACCTTCTCGCCATGCTGGAAACAGAGCTGCACGGCATAGTAGAGCTTGTCCTGAGCGGGAGATATGAGCACTGCCCCAGCCCCGGCGCCCTGTCTGGAGAACGCTCCGTCGAAGTACATGACCCAACCTTCTGGCGCTTCGCTCCCTAGGGAGAGGGACCGATCCTCGCCGGCCCTGAGGCCCGGTGCTTCTGTCCATTCGGCCACGAAATCTGCCAGCGAGGCCCCTTGACGACTCTGGTTGTGCTGAACTCGAGCTGGAATGCTTGCAGCTCAATGTCCCACTCGGCGACCCTTCCGGCCAAGTTGGGGCTCGTGAGGACCCTCTCCAGGGGGTATGCCGAGACAACCTTGATTGGATGACCCTGGAAGTAGTGCCGTAGCTTGCGTGAAGCCACCAACAGCGCGAGTAGGAGCTTCTGCGGCATGGGGTACCGTGCCCTCGCGTCCCGTAACACGGTGCTGACGAAGTACACCGGGTGCTCGACGAGGTTAGGGGCGTCGGTGCTAGTGGCGTCTTCCGGAAGCTGTGGTGCCTCCCGAGGCGACGGCGCCTCCGGCTGGGTGCTTGATGGGAGGCCTGCCCGCCTTTGGTGCGCTCTGCCAGGATCACTGATCTCCTTCCATTGCGGTGTCAAGCTTCGCTAGTTCCTTCGATTCGGTCTTGCCTTAGCTCGGGTGGCCGCTGTGGTCTTGGCTCGACGCTCCTCCCTAATCGCCACGAGCAGCGCTAGCGGAGTAGGGAGTGGCGGCGATGTAGAGTACCAAGGGCTCCTGAGGGCACGGGGCCACCATCACTGCAGGGCTGGTCAGGTACCTCTTGAGGTCTTGAAACGCTTTGTCGGCCTCTACAGTCCACTCGAAGGGCCCCTTTTTCTTCATCATCTGGAAGAAAGGCAGCCCGCTCCCCCAATCGGGGAGATGAACGGCCCAGCGCCGTTCTGGCGCCCGTGAGCTTCTGCATTTCCCTGTGGGTCTTTGGTGGGCTCATGTCTTCCACTGCCTTGACCTTTTCTGGGTTGGCCTCGATGCGTTGGTGGGACACGAGGAAACCCAGGAGCTTGCCTGAGGGAACTCCAAACACACACTTCTCCGAGTTGAGTCGCAGGCTCACTACATTGAGGCTCGCGAAGGTTTCTTCCAGGTCTTGTATCAAGGTCTTGGCCTCGCGAGACTTCACCACGATGTCATCGACGTATGCCTCCACATTCTTCCCGAGCTGTGGGCCCAAGGTGATGTGCATGAGTCACCGGAAGGTTGCCTCAGCTATGCAACCCGAATGGCATGCATGTATAGCAGTACACTCCACACGGGGTTAAGAAGGCCGTATTTTCCACGTCTTCCACCGCCATCTTGATTTGGTGATACCCGGAAAAGGCGTCCAAGAAGCATAACAGGTCACACTCAGCGGTAGAATCGACGATCTGGTCAATGCGAGGGAGCAGAAACGGATCCTGCGGGCATGCTTTGTTGAGGTTGGTGAAGTCGATACACATGCGCTCCTTTCCTCCCTTCTTTGGCACCACCACGGGGTTGGCCAGCCAATCTGGGTATCGGACCTCGCGAATAACCCCGGCTTCTAGCTTGCGGGTCTCTTGGATGATGAAGGCCTGCTTTTCGCTGGACTGCCTTCTCGCTTCGCTTCAATCGACGACGTTGGGCCACACGTTGAGGTGGTGCTCGACACGCCCGTGGAATCCCCGCTTAGCTGATCGGGCTCCTGTGCGAACACCTTCTTGTTCGCACGCAGGAACTTGACAAGGGCTTCCTCCTGCTCGGGCTCGAGGTTGGCGCCTATGGTGAAGGTGGCGTTTAGGACCCGTCCTCATCGGCTGTGTATCTGCTTGGTCTCCTCCTTGTCTTGAGTGAACAACTGCTTCTTCTTGGTCGGCGCAACCCCTTGGGCTTGGGGCTTCAGCATCGGCGGGCTGCGCTGCGGCGCCGTCTTGAGGGTGAGCCCTGGCCGCATGATGCACCTTCAAGATCCCCGGCACGGTGAGGATGCCGCTGCTCCGTGCATCTTCATGAGGTTGTACCCGGGTGGGTTGCGGCCATGAATTTGGACAATGCTGGATAGCCAAGGATGGCATTGTAGGGGAGGCCGATGGGGGCGATGTCGAAGTCGACCAGTTCCGTGCGGAAGTTGTCATAGGTGCTGAAGGTCACCGGAAGCCGGATTTGCCCCAAGGAGCTGGATGACCCTCCTCCTACGCCCGAAAAAGGCCGGCCGGGCTGCAACCGCTCCCTAGGTATGCAGAGGAGGTTGAAGGCCTCGACTGAGAGTACGTTGAGGCCGGCGCCGCCGTCGATGAGGGTCCTTGTGACGGCAACCTGGCAGATGGCGGGTGTGCAGAGCATGGGGACCGCACCCGAGCCGGCCGAGTTGGTGGGGTGGTCTTGAGAGTCGAAGGTCAGCCCGGCCGACGACTTCGTCCGGCCTGAGGGAGTCCCCTGCCGCGTGGAGACGGCGCCGACCCGGCGGACGAATGTCTTGACATGGCGGCTGGAAGGCGGCGCCTGCGAGCCGCCCAGGAGGGCCGCGACGAGCGGAGGAGCCGGCGCGACGGGGCGGG
Organism: Aegilops bicornis; assembly: GCA_021605145.1. Lineage (NCBI taxonomy): Eukaryota > Viridiplantae > Streptophyta > Magnoliopsida > Poales > Poaceae > Aegilops > Aegilops bicornis. The sequence goes on from CM038671.1 coordinate 287,751,023, forward strand.
TGACGAGGAAGCCACGCGGCCCCTCCCCTGAGGTCGCCGAGGAGCGCAGGGACGATGCTTGCTGCCCGTCCCCCGCCGGGCCGGTGGTGGTGCTGACGGCGGGCGGTGAGGAACGGCGAGGGCGCCTGCCGTCAGAAGCCGTCTGGGCGACATGGGAGGCGAGAGCGGCTCAGCGCTCGGCGCGAGCCCGATGAGCGTCAGGCATGGTTGCGGTGGTTGGGGAAGAGCGAGGCGACGGAAGGAAGATTCCAGCGCACCCCTACCTGGCGCGCCAAATATCGGATTTTGGGTTCCGGCAGACCCTTGAGGTTCGAACGCTGGGGTGCGCGCGGAGATCCAACCCTCCACCGTCTCGTACCTCGCCGAATCGCAGGGACCTAAACTACTAACGGAACAGCACAAGAGACACAAGATTTATACTAGTTCGGGCCACCATTATGGTGTAATAACCTACTCTAGTTTGTGGCGTGGTGGATTGCCTCTTGGGCTGATGAGGAATAAGATAGGAAGAACAGCCTCGCGAGGGTCTGTTCTTGGTGGGTGTGATGAACTGCTAAGTGGTGTCCCGTCACTCTAGCTTGAGGATCGGGTCTCTATCTCTCTCTCTGGATTCCAAATGCCAGATCTCCTCCCCTACTATGGTGGCTAGCTCTACTTATATACACGAAGGCCCTGGGCCTCTTCCCCAAATATTGAGCGGGAAGGGCGCCAACAATTGGCCATTTTGAAGGGGAACAGCGGGTACACTTATCCTGACTAAAGTTGGTCCTCGCATGCCAAAGGCTCTGGTGATGACGCCTGCTTGGGCTCCACGATGACCTCCTTCCAGCCGTTGGGGCTGGTCTTGGTCTTGTTGCACCGAAACGGATGCCTTTGCTTGGTGCTCTCGCCTGAGCTTGCTCCCTTTGCACCAAAGGGGAAAGGAGGAGCTGGCTGGCTGGCGCCTCGACCGGGCGCCCTTGGTCGTCATGGCTTGCGCCATGGGCACCTCGCAAGGTACCCTGCCTTGAACTCTCCGCCTCCTCATGAGCCAACCCGACGAGGCCGTGCTCGAGGAAGCTCCTCGTCAGTCCGCCTCATGAGGCTTGGCCCCTCGCGAGGGTCTTGAGCTTATGCGTTGATGAAGATGGGCCGTCTGGGCCTCCTTTGAGCCACGCCAGAAGCCGCAGTGTGCAAGTCTGGGACCCCTGCTCCTGAACGCCGACAGGCACATAATAAAAATTATTTAGGTCTAATACTAATCCAGAAGGTAGATGTAGAGGTAGCGTGCCGACCTCGATCACATCGACTTTGGAACCATTTGCCACGCGCATCGTCACCTCATCCTTTGCCAGTGTTCGCTTAATCCGTAGTCCCTGTTTCGAGTTGCAAATATTAGCAACAGAACCAGTATCAAATACCCAGGTGCTACTGTGAGCTCTAGTAAGGTACACATCAATAACATGTATATCACATATACCTTGGTTCACCTTGCCATCCTTCTTATCCGCCAAATACTTGGGGCAGTTCCACTTCCAGTGACCAGTCTGCTTGCAGTAGAAGCACTCAGTTTCAGGCTTAGGTCCAGACTTGGGTTTCTGCTCTTGAGCAGCATCTTGCTTGCTGTTCTTCTTGAAGTTCCCCTTCTTCTTCCCTTTGCCCTTCTTCTTGAAACTAGTGGTCTTATTGACCATCAACACTTGATGCTCCTTCTTGATTTCTACCTCCGCAGCCTTTAGCATCATGAAGAGCTCGGAATTGTCTTATCCATCCCTTGCATATTATAGTTCATCACGAAGCTCTTGTAGCTTGGTGGAAGTGATTGGAGAATTATGTCAATGACGCTATCATCCGGAAGATTAACTCCCAGTTGAATCAAGTGATTATTATACCCAGACATCTTGAGTATATGCTCACTTACAGAACTATTCTCCTCCATCTTGCAGCTATAGAACTTATTGGAGACTTCATATCTCTCAATCCGGGTGTCTGCTTGAAATATTAACTTCAACTCCTGTGAAGTCCCGGTTCTAAGCAGTAAAGCATGGCACATTGAACTATCGAGTAGTCATCAGCTTTGCTCTGCCAGATGTTCTTAACGTCGTCAGTTGCATCAGCAGCAGGCCTGGCACCCAGCGGTGCTTCCAGGACGTAATTCTTTTGTGCAGCAATGAGGATAATCCTCAAGTTACGGACCCAGTCCGTGTAATTGCTACCATCGTATTTCAACTTTGCTTTCTCAAGGAACGAATTAAAATTCAACGGAACAACAGCACAGGACATCTATCTACAATCAAACATAGACAAGCAAGATACTATCAGGTACTAAGTTCATGATAAATTTAAGTTCAATTAATCATATTACTTAAGAACTCCCACTTAGAAAGACATCCCTCTAATCCTCTAAGTGATCACGTGATCCAAATCAACTAAACCATAACCGATCATCACGTGAAATGGAGTAGCTTTCAATGGTGAACATCACTATGTTGATCATATCTACTATATTATTCACGCCGACCTTTCGGTCTCAAAGGTTCCGATGCCATATCTGCATATGCTAGGCTCGTCAAGTTTAACCTGAGTATTCTGCGTGTGCAAAACTGGCTTGCACTCGTTGTAGATGGACGTAGAGCTTATCACACCCGATCATCACGTGGTGTCTGGGCACGACGAACTTTGGCAACGGTGCATACTCAAGGAGAACACTTTTATCTTGAAGTTTAGTGAGATATCATCTTATAATGCTACCGTCAAAGATGCATAAAAGATAAACATCACATGCAATCAATATAAGTGATATGATATGGCCATCATCATATTGTGCTTGTGATCTCCATCTCCGAAGCACCTCCATGATCACCATCGTCACCGGTGCGACACCTTGATCTCCATCGTAGCATCGTTGTCGTCTCGCCAATCTTATGCTTCTACGACTATCGCTACCGCTTAGTGATAAAGTAAAGCATTACAGGGCGATTGCATTGCATACAATAAAGCGACAACCATATGGCTCCTGCCAGTTGTCGATAACTCGGTTACAAAACATGATCATCTCATACAATAAAATATCACGTCTTGACCATATCACATCACAACATGCCCTGCAAAAACAAGTTAGACGTCCACTACTTTGTTGTTACAAGTTTTACGTGGCTGCTACGGGCTTAGCAAGAACCATTCTTACCTACGCATCAAAACCACAACGATAGTTTGTCAAGTTGATGATGTTTTAACCTTCGTAAGGACCGGGCGTAGCCACACTCGGTTCAACTACAGTTGGAGAAACTAAAACCCGCCAGCCACCTGTGTGCAAAGCATGTCGGTAGAACCAGTCTCGCGTAAGCGTACGCGTAATGTCGGTCCGGGTTGCTTCATCCAACATTACCGCCGAACCAAAGTATGACATGCAGGTAAGCAGTATGACTTATATCGCCCACAACTCACTTGTGTTCTACTTATGCATATAACATCAACGCATAAAACCTGGCTCGGATGCCACTGTTGGGGAACGTAGTAATTTCAAAAAAATTCCTACGCACATGCAAGATCATGGTGATGTATAGCAACGAGAGGGGAAAGTGTTGTCCATGTACCATCGTAGACCGAAAGCGGAAGCGTTAGCACAACGCGGTTGATGTAGTCGTACGTCTTCATGATCCGACCGATCATGTACCGAACGTACGGCACCTCCGAGTTCAGCACACGTTCGGCCCGATGTCGTCCCTCGAACTCCGATCCAGCCGAGTTATGAGGGAGAGTTTCGTCAGCACGACGGCGTGGTGACGATGTTGATGTTCTACCGATGCAGGGCTTCACCTAAGCATTGCTACAGTATTATCGAGGTGGACCATGGTGGAGGGGGGCACCGCACACGGCTAAGAGATCAATGATCAATTGTTGTGTCTCTAGGGTGCCCCCTTTCCCCCGTATATAAAGGAGCAAGGGGGGTGCGGCCGGCCAGGGGAGAGGGCGCGCCGGAGGAGTCCTACTCCCACCGGGAGTAGGACTCCCCTCCTTTTTCCTAGTTGGATTAGGACTTGGGGGGGAAGGAGGAGAGAGGGGAAAGGAAAGGGGGGCGCCGCCCCCCTCCTTGTCCAATTCGGACTTGGGGGAAGGGGGGAGGGGCGCGCGGCTGCCCCTTGGCCGCCTCTCCTCTTCCTCCACTTGGGCCCATAAGGCCCAATAGCCTCCGGGGGGTTCCGGTAAGCCCTCCGGTACTCCGGTAAAATCACTATTTCACCCGGAACACTTTCGTAATCCAAACATAGGCTTCCAATATATCAATCTCCATTTCGAGACTCCTTGTCATGTCTGTGATCACATCCGGGACTCCGAACAACCTTTGGTACATCAAAACATATAAACTCATAATAGAACTGTCATCGTAACGTTAAGCGTGCGGACCCTATGGGTTCGAGAACTATGTAGACATGACCGAGACATGTCTCCGGTCAATAATCAATAGCGGAACCTGGGCTCATATTGGTTCCGACATATTCTACGAAGATCTTTATCGGTCAGGCCGCATAACAACATACGTTGTTCCCTTTGTCATCGGTATGTTACTTGCACGAGATTCGATCGTCGGTATCTCAATACCTAGTTCAATATCATTACCGGCAAGTCTCTTTACTCGTTCCGTAATACATCATCCCGCTACTAACTCATTAGTTGCAATGCTTGCAAGGCTTAAGTGATGTGCATTACCGAGAGGGCCCAGAGATACCTCTCTGAAAATTGGAGTGACAAATCCTAATCTCGAAATACGCCAACCCAACAAGTACCTTCGGAGACACCTGTAGAGCACCTTTATAATCACCCAGTTATGTTGTGATGTTTGGTAGCACACAAAGTGTTCCTCCGGTAAACGGGAGTTGCATAATCTCATAGTCATAGGAACATGTATAAGTCATGAAGAAAGCAATAGGAACATACTAAATGATCGTGCGCTAAGCTAACGGAATGGGTCATGTCAATCACATCATTCTCCTAATGATGTGATCCTGTTAATCAAATGACAACTCATGTCTATGGTTAGGAAACATAACCATCTTCGATTAACGAGCTAGTCAAGTAGAGGCATACTAGTGACACTCTGTTTGTCTATGTATTCCCACATGTATTGTGTTTCCGATTAATACAATTCTAGCATGAATAATAAACATTTATCATGATATAAGGAAATAAATAATAACTTTATTATTGCCTCTAGGGCATATTTCCTTCAGTTGGATCTTATGTTGCTTCTCCCCCTCTACTCTCTTGTTATGAATTGAGTTTTCCCTTTGAAGTCATCTTATCGGATTCAGTCTTTAATGATTTGAGAACACTTGATGTATGTCTTGCCATGCGTATCTGTGGTGACAGTGGGAAACCACGATATTCACTTGATGTATGTTTTGGTGATCAACTTGCGGGTTCCGCCCATGAACCTATGCATAGGGCTTGGCACACGTTTTCGTCTTGATTCTCTGGTAGAAACTTTGGGGCACTCTTTGAGGTTCTATGAGTTGGTTGAATAGATGAATCTAAGATTGTGTGATGCATATCGTATAATCATACCCACGGATACTTCAGGTGACATTGGAGTATCTAGGTGACATTAGGATTTTGGTTGATTTGTGTCTTAAGGTGTTATTCTAGTACGAACTCTAGGGCTGTTTGTGACACTTATAGGAATAGCCCAACGGATTGATTGGAAAGAATAACTTTGAGTTGGTTCCGTACCCTACCATAATCTCTTCGTTTGTTCTTCGCTATTAGTGACTTTGGAGTGACTCTTTGTTGCATGTTGAGGGATAGTTATGTGATCCAATTATGTTATTATTGTTGAGAGAACTTGCACTAGTGAAAGTATGAACCCTAGGCCTTGTTTCCTAGCATTGCAATACCGTTTACGCTCACTTTTACCACTTGTTACCTTGCTGTTTTTATATTTTCACATTACAAAAACCTTTATCTATCATCCATATTGCACTTGTATCACTCTTCGCCGAACTTGTGCACCTATACAATTTACCATTGTATTGGGTGTGTTGGGGACACAAGCGACTCTTTGTTATTTGGTTGCAGGGTTGTTTGAGAGAGACCATCTTCAACCTACGCCTCCCACGGATTGATAAACCTGAGGTCATCCACTAGAGGGAAATTTGCTACTGTCCTACAAACCTCTGCACTTGGAAGCCCAACAATGTCTACAAGAAGAAGATTTTGTAGTAGACATCAAGCTCTTTTCTGGCGCCGTTGCCGGGGAGGTGAGTGCTTGAAGGTATATCGTTAGATCTTGTAATCGAATCTTATAGTTTCTTGTTTTATCACTAGTTTAGTCTATAAAAGAAAACTACAAAAAATGGAATTGAGTTTGTCTCATACGCTTCATCTTTTTAATATCTTTCGTGAGTATGATGGAAAGGAAAATTGTGCCAAAGTGTTAGAAGAAAAATGCATTAAAATGTTTGGCACTAAATCTTTGAATGATGAGCATGATTGCAATGTTGTTAGTATGAACTCCTTGAATATCCATGGTACTAATGATGATTGCACTAGTTATGATGAAAATGTCTCCTATAAACATGTCAATTTTTGTGGAGTGCATCGGGTTTGCAAGTACACACCAAATAGGGAAGATAGATATTGCAAGAGGCGTAAGCACTTAGAAACTAAATTTTTGCAAGAAAGGCCAGATATTTGTGCTGAATATTTAAATTTTCTTGGCCGTACTTGTGGACTTTGCAATGAACAAGGTCATTTAGCTATCCCATGCAAATTGTTTCATGATCTAATCGTGTCCAAAAATTGTGATGACTTGATTTCCCTTGCACATATAATGAACTTAGTTTACTTATGGGCTACGAAGAAATGAAACGTATAACTAAGCATCGTCTAGAATTTGCCCGTTATAAACTTCTTGGTTTTGATGTAGAGAAGATTTATATGTATTGTGCGGTGAATTGCATTGAAAATCCTTATATTGCCAATTACATAAAGAAAAGAAAACAAATAGAAGATGAAGAGAATACTAACGAAAGGGAAGATACTTCCCAATATTCTCCTATTGTTTCTAATGATGAATCAGGTGACGAGGAGGAGCCTTCTATTCAACCAATCTCATTAATAAGGAGCTCCAAAAAGAGGATTGAACCCACACAGGAGGTGAAGAAGAAGAAAAGAAAAAGGAAGAGAGGTAAAAAGGTATCCCACCCAAATAATGTTGCTCCTATTATTGTTGTGCCCCGTGGAAGATGATGCACTTGATGATGATCTCGTTATGCCTATTGCTTGTTGTGATGATTATGATTGGGAAGATAATGATACTTCTTATGATCTTGAAAATCTTTTTGGCACTTGCTTGGAAGAATATGATAATTGCTATACTATTGGTGCTATCCATACTATTAATGATGAGAGTGATTATGCTTATGATATGAAAAGGCCAAAGCTTGGGGAAGCTATGTTTGATGAGGATGAGATATTTGAGAATATATTTGCTGAATTAATGTTTGTCCCAATCTTGGGGATGCTATGTTCAATGAATATGATATTTTTAGCCTCCCAAGTTTTGATATGCAAAGTTGTTATGATGATAGCATGCCTTCTACCTATGATGATTATAGTGATGAAAGTGGGTTTGGAAGAGTGTCAACTTTAGGAAGTAATGATCCCACTATTTTGGAGGATGTTGAATCTTATAATATTTATGAAAGTGGATTTGGAGAGGTCATGACTTTATTTAGTGATGATTCCACTATCTTGGAGGAGGTTTCAATCGATTATAATGAGAACAAAGTTGGTACTTATGATGATTACCATGATGAAACTTATGCTATAAAATGTAGTGATGATTATATTTATAAAACTTGTCATGATTATGATTCCCCTTTTTCGTAACATTATTCATTTAATGTGGAAACAATTTATAGTGTTCGAGTCTCTTATGATACTCTCACTATTATTCATGAGAAGAAATTTGCTTACGTGGAGAGTAATACAAATTCTATGCAAGTAGATCATGAAAAGAATGCTTTAGGTGCTGGTTATATTGTTTAATTCATTCATGATGCTACTGAAAATTATTATGAGGGAGGAATATATGCTTGTAGGAATTGCAATAATATCAAGTTTCCTCTCTATGTGCTTAAAATCTTGAAGTTATGCTTGTTTTACCTTCCTATGGAAGTTGATTCTTGTTCCCATAAGTTGTTTGCTCACAAATTTCCTATGCATAGGAACTGGGTTAGACTTAAATGTGCTAGTCATATTCTTCATGATGCTCTCTTTATGTTTCAATTCTTATCTTTTATGTGAGCATCGTTGAATTCATCATGCCTAGCTAGGGGCTTTAAACGTTAGCGCTTATTGGGAGGCAACCCAATTTTATTTTTGTTTCTTGCTTTTTGTTCCTGTTTAGTAATAAATAAATCATCTAGCCTCTGGTTAGATGTGGTTTTATGTTTTAGTTAGTGTTTGTGCCAAGTAGAACCTTTGGGAAGACTTGGGTGAAGTCTTTATGATCATGCCTAAAAAACAGAAACTTTAGTGCTCATGAGATTAGCTTCTGGAAGCTTAAACTACACGGCCGACATCCGCGGAGACTTGATCTTCACCGGATTCGAGCCCCTGCCCAATGCGCCGCACTGTCACGACGAGCATGATCTAGCTCTGCTGTCGGACAGTGTTCATGTAACGCACCGGATTCGATGCACCAGGTGTCTTCTAGTTATTCATTGTCATTGCCATGTCATTTGCGTGCGTGTCACACTTTACCATTTCAGCATGTGCATCTCATTTTGCATACGTGTTTGTCCCATACATCTGAGCGTTTTCCCCGTTGTCTGTTTTGCAATCCGACACTCCTATGTCCTCCGGCGCCCCCTTTTACCTCGTTTCGTGAGTGGCTGAACAATGTTCTCGGAATGGGTTGAAACTTGGCGTGCGGTCTTATTTTAGTGTAGACAGAGAGCCTGTCAAGTTTCGTCGCATTCGGAGCTCGTTTGATAGCCCAACCATCATCCGTACCGGCACCGTTGTCGGTTTATTCGTCGGACGTTTTCGGTCTCCGGAAACCCGTTGCCGGTCTGTTTTTCTCTTCTCTCCTCTCAGCCCAAGCCTCTCTCTCACAGCCCACCTAGGCCTACATAACCCCTCTCTTGATCGGATCCGTTGGATCGCGATCGGAGGCTCCGAAAACCCCTCCTAACCCCTAAACCCTAGCAATTTTTGCTATATATGGACACCCCTAGTTCATTTTGGGAAACCTAAACCCCTTCCCCTACCTCCTGCCGCAGCCACCACCCTCCTCCTCGAAATCAGCGCCTCCCCAGCCGCCCTCCGCCACTTGGCGCCGCCGTTGGCGCGCCCGGACCAATCCGCGCACGCCACGTCGCCTCCTCGCGCCCGCCAGCCACTGCCCCGCCGGCATGTGGCATCGCCACCACCTCGCGGCCTCCCCGCGCCCATGAAGCCAGCGTCGAGCCGCCCGGAGCCCCAGCTGGGCCCCAAGGCCCACTCTGCCGCCCCGCGCCCGACCCGCCGCCTCTCCGCCCCGCGGCCGCCGTGCGCCCGCCCGCCGGACCTCTCGTCCCCCACGCTTCGTCTCACTTGGCGCCCAGATCCGGCCGAGGCTCGCCGGATCCGGGGCCCATGGGCCATCCCCGCCGCCCGCAGGCTCGCCGGGGCTCAGAGCTCGCTGGCGTCGTCCTCCTCCGCCTCGGCTCGCCCGATCCGGCCCGATCCACCCAGTTGACCACTGTTCACCCGAGGTTGTTTTCACCAGTCCCTGGAAACTTGCATTCTGATGCACTATTCATCCTGTCATATCTCTGTGTGTACTACTCCCATTTTAGCGTCTAATATGTCTAAATGTTCATCAGGATGTGCTATACATTTCATTCCATTGTGTCATGTTCATTTGTGTCCATCTTGATGCCCTAAACACCGTTGTAAGAGTGCTATATAATGTTGTCTGCCGTAGTTTATCTGAACATGCTCATTTGTTATTTTTGCATCTTTTTGTGTGATTTTCTTTTGAGCATGAAGTCTACATGTGTTATGATATACAACATGCCATATTTGCTGTGGTGCATTCCATTCTTCATGATATGCCATGTACTTTTTGTTTCAACCTTGCAAATTAGCCCCCGTGATGTTGCTGATTTCAGAGACTTAGAATTTGATTCCATGTATTCATGTTGCTACAGTGAGATCCATGCCTCTTTTGAGTATGTTCAGTAAGGATGTTTTGGACATATGGTTATGAGCTATCCAGCCATGCCTCTGTTTGCATTTATAGAGTGTGCAAGGATGTCTTAATCTTGCTCTATTTTTGCTATAAATTGTTCTTGGCAGATTGTTTACATGTTATTCAATTTTGCCATGTTTGTTGTTAGTGATCCAAGCATGATATGAACTTTCTCTTGACATGTTTAGCTTCATGAACATGTCTTCTTGCTGTTAGTATGCTTATCTTGTCATGAAATGCTTTGCGATGAGCGAATCGAGCTCGCAAAGATGCCTTCATAATTCTGTTTATGCCATGCTCTGTTATTTTCACAAGTCTGAATTTGTTTATGAAACTTGCTATGTTTACGTTAGTGCCATCATATTTTCTGTGCCCTTTTGGCTCATGGTCAGTAAGGGACTTTTGTTATATGCAATTATTAGATTCATGCCGTGCCTTTTGTTGCCATGATAAGTTCGGTAGAATGTTGTTTGACAGCTCTAAACATTGCAACCTGATTCTATTCCTGCCATGCCCTGTGAATTCTGCTAAGTCTATGAAGCTGATATTATTTGCAATCTTGCCATGCCCTTTTGAGCATGTTCTAGTAGTTTCTGGAGACAGCTTAGTGTTCATGTTTTGTAATGCTTTAGCTTTAAATCATGTCCAAGGCTTTTGTTTTCATATTGAGGTGCTGTAGCATGTTGTTTTGATGCTTGCAAGTTTCCTAGTTGCTGTTTTGGATAGCTTCTCCTTTAAACTTGTTTCATGTGTAGGTGTTGAACTGTTGCTCCGTTTTGAGTGTGCTCTTTATGAAACTTGCTTAGTTTCTCATGTAGTTTCATATTACCTTGTTGTATCCATGTTTCTAGTGTGTTTTGCTTGACGTTTGAATGCATTTTGCATCAATGACATGCTTAACTTGTTTTGCTCATATCTTCTAGGCCGTAGTTCCGAATCTAATGAACTTTATATGTAACTTGACTAGAATTTCGTGTAGATCATCTTGGTGCATATTAAATTGCTGTTTAACAACTTTAAAATAAGGTTTATTCAGATCAGGACCAATTTCGAAATTTGCATATGAGGACTTACCGGAATTGTTCTATGTTGTTTCCGGCCTCATTTAAACTTGCTCTGCTGTGTTGCTCTTGTATGCATCATATCTTGCCATGCGTAGCTTCATGTAGCCTTGCCATGCATCGTACTTGGTTGAGCATCATGCCTTGTTCATGTGTGGTGTGTTTACCGTGTTGTGTGCTTCTTCTCGATAGTTCCCGTTCCGTTGCGATCATGAGGATTCGTTCGTCTACGCTTGGTTCGTCTTCATGGCTTCATCTTCTTCATGGACTCGTTCTTCTTCCTTGCGGGATTTCAGGCAAGATGACCGTCACCTTGGATCTCACTACTATCATTGCTATGCTAGTTGCTTCGTTCTATCGCTATGTCGCGTTACCTACCACCTTCTTATCAAGACTCCCAAATTGCCATGAACCTCTAACCTTTGTCACCCTTCCTAGCAAACCGTTGTTTGGCTATGTTACCGCTTTGCTCAGCCCCTCTTATAGCATTGCTAGTTGCAGGTGAAGATGAAGATTGTTCCATGTTGGATTATGTTTATGTTGGGATATCACAATATCTCTTATTTTATTAATGCATCTATATACTTGGTAAAGGGTGGAAGGCTTGGACTTATGCCTGGTGTTTTGATCCACTCTTGCCGCCCTAGTTCCCGTCATATCGGTATTATGTTCCTGGATTTTGCGTCCCTAACGCGGTTGGGTGATTTATGGGACCCCCTTGACAGTTCGCCTTGAATAGAACTCTTCGAGCAAGGCCCAACCTTGGTTTTACATTTGTCTAACAACCAATCACCCCTTCCCTTGGGTCCGCCAACCCGAGGGTCATCTTTATTTAGCCCCCCCGGGCCAGTGCTTCTCTAAGTGCTGGTCCGAACCGAGTAGACTATGGGGCCACCTTGGGGAAACTTGAGGGTTGGTTTTACTCGTAGGATCTCTCATCCGGTGTGCCCTGAGAAAGAGATATGTGAAGCTCCAATCAGGATTTGTCGGCACATTCGGGCGGCTTTGCTGGTCTTGCTTTACCATTAGCAAAATGTCTTGTAACTGGGATTCCGAGACTGATCGAGTCTTCCCGGGAGAAGGAATATCCTTCGTTGATTGTGAGAGCTTATCATGGGCTAAGTTGGGACACCCCTGCAGGGTTTGAACTTTAGAAAGTCGTGCCCGCGGTTATGTGGCAGATGGGAATTTGTTAATATTCGGTTGTAGCAAACTTGAAGTAAACTCTTCTAAAATACACCAACCGTGTGCGTAACTGTGATTGTCTCTTTTCGGGGTTGTTCGAGAGGAGAACAAGGTTTTTTGTGATATGTTTGACGTAAGTAGGAGTTCAGGATCACTTCTTGATCATTACTAGTTGACGACCGCTTGCTAAGCTCCTCTTCTCGCTCTTGGTTCGTAAGTTAGCCACCATACATGCTTAGTCGCTGCTGCAACCTCACCACTTTACCCCCTTCCTTACCCATTAAGCTTTGCTAGTCTTGATACCCATGGTAATGGGATTGCTGAGTCCTCGTGGCTCACAGATTACTACACCAACAGTTGCAGGTACATGTTATGCGATGATCATCACGTGAGAGCGATGTTTACTTGTTTTGGAGTTCTTCTTCTTCTTCGTCGATCTTGGGTTAGGCTCCTGGTCGACAGCCTGGGCTAGCAGGATGGATGTCGTTTGAGTTTCTGTTTATGTTTCATCCGTAGTCGGATGTTGATCTTGTATATATGTATTGTTGTATTCATGTGACATTGTATGTCTTGGTTGTATCCCCACTATTATGTAATGTTGATGTAATGATATCCACCTTGCAAAAGCGTCTTCAAGATGTGCTTCTATCCTTGGTGGGACCTTTGAGTTCCTTTAGGATAGGGTCGCATCTTGGGCATGACAAGTTGGTATCAGAGCCTCGACCGACCATAGGAGCCTCCCTTGATTGATCGTGTAGTTTGGCCGTTGTCGAGTCTAGAAGAAAACTTTTTTGGAGTCTAGTGATATCGGAGAGTAGGATTTTTTTTACTCCTTAGCCCCTTCGTTGCTCTGGTGAGAAATCTTGACGTAGGTGTTTTGAATTACTCCTCTTCCCCTTCAAATTTTTCTTTAGGATCACGTGGTTAGTTTCCGTTCGTTGTCCATCCTCGTTTGTCCGGCGCATTTCTTGTCAAGTTGTTCGACCCTCTTTGTCTTTTGGGAGATCAATCCTCAGATCTTTTCAATCGACGTTGTTTCCCCGTCCGAAGTTGTCATTGTTTTTTTCCCACCCACCCACCCTTATTCTTCTCGGAACCGGAGTCCGAAATCGAGTATCCATCCTACTCGTGCGAAGTCTTTGCTTTCTTCCCTAAATCATTTCAACCGGTGTTTTTTCTCTTCAAGTTACTCGTCGATTCCCCGTTCAAGTTGCCTGTGTTTTCCCGCCCTCCCACCCATTTTTCTTCCCGGAGTCTGAGCCCCTATTCGAGCATAAATTTCATTCGTGCGGAGTATCTTCAGTCTTTCCTCATTTGTCTCAACCAGTGAATTCTCGTCTAGTTAATCATTGTTCGTCTCGTTTTTCTTTCCGGTGGATCCAAATTCAAGTTTTTCGTTGTCGATTGTATTCTTTCCCTCAGCTCAAATATTTCCCTTTGCTCGTTTGCCTCTCGCCATTCTATTATCCTGGAGTGTTGAAGACATCTCGGAAGATTCGTGTTTGCATTCAACTATTTCGAGGTTGTCACTTCATTCAAATCTTTCAATTGTTCCGGTGCAACATCTCTTCTTCAATCTTTTCCAACGGTATTTATTTTCAGTGGGCCCTAACCCACAGGTCTTTCCCAGGATCTTACCTGACTCTTCTGATTTTCCCGGAGTTATTCTCAAGTTCTTTTGAAATTTGACGTAAGTATGGATTTCATCGGTCAGATGCCTTCTCCAAGATCGTTTTTAAATCCTTTCATGTTCAGGTCAATCTTTCCTCTTTTCATTCTCCCGGAGTATCTCAACAATTTTAATGGTGTTTCTCGTCGTCATTCTCATCATTTTAAGACCGAAGAAGATTTTTCTCTCAAATCTAGTCCGTTCTCGCGGAGATTCGCGGTGCTAGCTCGATGTTACCCTATCAAATTGTTTCTAGTCGTGCAATTCTTTTCATCCATCCGGAGTATTGCAGGAGTTTGTGTAGGACCTTGAAGTATGTCTAGAGGGGGGTGATTAGACTACTTGACCAATAAAAACTTAACCTTTTCCCAATTTTATAGTTTGGCAGATTTTAGCTATTTTAGGACAAGTCAAGCAATCATCACGCAATTCAAGCAAGCATGCAAAGAGTATATTGGCAGCGGAAATTAAAGCATGCAACTTGCAAGAATGTAAGGGGAAGGGTTTAGGGAATTCAAACGCAATTGGAGACACGGATGTTTTTCTCGTGGTTCCGATAGGTGGTGCTACCGTACTTCCACGATGGTGGAGACTTCAACCCATGAAGGGTAACGGTTGCGCGAGTCCATGGAGGGCTCCACCCACAAAGGGTCCACGAAGTAGCAACCTTGTCTATCCCACCATGGCCGTCGCCCACGAAGGACTTGCCTCACTAGCGGTAGATATTCACGAAGTAGGCGATATCCTTGCCCTTACAAACTCCTTGGTTCAACTCCACAATCTTGTCGGAGGCTCCCAAGTGACACCTAGCCAATCTAGGATACACCACTCTCCAAGAAGTAACAAGTGGTGTGTTGATGATGAACTCCTTGCTCTTGTGCTTCAAATGATAGTCTCCCCAACACTCAACTCTCTCTCATAGGTTTTGGATCTGGTGGAAAGATGATTTGAGTGGAAAGCAACTTGGGGAAGGCTAGAGATCAAGATTCATATGGTAGGAATGGAATATCTTGGCCTCAACACATGAGTAGGTGGTTCTCTCTCAGAAATGGTAAGTTGGAAGTGTAGGTTCAGTCGATGGCTCTCCCCGAATGAAGAGGAGGTGGAGGGGTATATATAGCCTCCACACAAAATCCAACCGTTACACACAATCTACCAAACTCGGTGGGACCGAATAGTTAAAATCGGTCAGACCGATTCAGTAAATCTAGTGACCGTTAGTGATTTTCGGTGGGACTGACATGCATCTCGGTGAGACCGATATGGTTAGGGTTAGGGCATAACGTAATCTCGGTGAGACCGATTACACAAACTCGGTGAGACCGATTTTGGTAATTAGCTAACCAGAGAGTTGGTCAGGTAAACTCGGTGGGACCGATTTGCTCTTTTCGGTGAGACCGAAATGTTACAAAAAGGAAACAGAGAGTTTACATTGCAATCTCGGTGGGACCGATCGCTCACTTCGATTGGACCAAATGTTATGAAGGGAAACATAGAGATTGCAACCCCATCTCGGTGAGACCGAGATCCCTTTCGGTAAGACCGATTTGCTTAGGGTTTGTGGCAGTGGCTATGACTTTTGGAATCGGTGGCGCCGGATAGAAAGAATCGTTATGAAACTTGCTCAGCCCCTCTTATAGTGTTTCTAGTTGCAGGTGAAGATGAAGATTGCTCCATGTTGGATTATGTTTATGTTGGGATATCACAATATCTCTTATATTATTAATGCATCTATATACTTGGTAAAGGGTGGAAGGCTTGGCCTTATGCCTGGTGTTTTGTTCCACTCTTGCCGCCCTAGTTCCCGTCATATCGGTATTATGTTCCCGGATTTTGCGTCCCTAACGTGGTTGGGTGATTTATGGGACCCCCTTGACAGTTCGCCTTGAATAAAACTCTTCCAGCAAGGCCCAACCTTTGTTTTACATTTTCCTAACAACCTATCACCCCTTCCCTTGGGTCGGCCAACCCGAGGGTCATCTTTATTTAGCCCCCCCCCCCCCTGGCCAGTGCTTCTCTAAGTGCTGGTCCGAACATAGTAGACTGCGGGGCCACCTTGGGGAAACTTGAGGGCTGGTTTTACTCGTAGGATGTCTCATCCGGTCTGCCCTGAGAAAGAGATATGTGCAGCTCCTATTGGGATTTGTCGGCACATTCGGGCGGCTTTGCTCGTCTTGTTTTACCATTGTCGAAATGTCTTGTAACTGGGATTCCGAGACTGATCGGGTCTTCCCAGGAGAAGGAATATCCTTCGTTGATCGTGAGAGCTTATCATGGGCTAAGTTGGGACACCCCTGCAGGGTTTGAACTTTCGAAAGCCGTGCCCGCGGTTATGTGGCAAATGGGAATTTGTTAATATCCGGTTGTAGCAAACTTGAAGTAAACTCTTCTAAAATACACCAACCGTGTGCGTAACCATGATTGTCTATTTTCGGGGTTGTTCGAGAGGAGAACACGGTTTTTCTGTTTTATTTGACGTAAGTAGGAGTTCAGGATCACTTCTTGATCATTACTAGTTGACGACCGCTTGCTAAGCTCCTCTTCTCGCTCTTGTTTCGTAAGTTAGCCACAATACATGCTTAGTCGCTGCTGCAACCTCTCCACTTTACCCCCTTCCTTACCCATTAAGCTTTGCTAGTCTTGATACCCATGGTAATGGGATTGCTGAGTCCTCGTGGCTCACAGATTACTACACCAACAGTTGCAGGTACATGTTATGCGATGATCATCACGTGAGAGCGATGTTTACTTGTTTTGGAGTTCTTCTTCTTCTTCATCGATCTTGGGTTAGGCTCCTGGTCGGCAGCCTGGGCTAGCAGGGTGGATGTCGTTTGAGTTTCTGTTCATGTTTCATCCGTAGTCGGATGTTGATCTTGTATATGATGTATTGTTGTATTCATGTGACATTGTATGTCTTGGTTGTGTCCCCACTATTATGTAATGTTGATGTAATGATATCCACCTTGCAAAAGCGTCTTCAAGATGCGCTTCTATCCTTGGTGGGACCTTCGAGTTCCTTTAGGATAGGGTCGCATCGTGGGCGTGACAGTTCAGGAGATCGCACCTGCAACCCCTTCGACCTTCAATTCGGAGCCAAGTGCGCCATCCGTGGATGGGTGGCTAGACCCCGCACCGGAGGCCACAGTTTCTGCAGCGATCGAGCCGAATACCGACCTTACCCTTCATAAGGGCCGTGAATCCAAGTTGCCGGATTCTTCTCCGACCACGGACTCCGAACTACCTGCGCCCGTGCCAGTCGAATCCGACTGGGCGCCGATCATGGAGTTCACCTCCGCAGATATCTTTCAGCACTCGCCCTTTGGCGACATATTGAACTCCCTAAGGTCTCTCTCCTTGTCAGGAGAGTCCTGGCCAGGTTATGTCCGGCAGGATTGGGATGCGGATGACGAAAAAAATCGCCACCCTCCCACCACCCACTTAGTAGCCACTGTCGATGATTTGACCGACATGCTTGGCTTCGAATTCGAAGACATCGACGGTATGGACGACGATGCAGGAGACGAACAGGAACCACTGCCCATAGGGCACTGGACAGCCAGCTCATCCCATGATGTATACATGGTGGACACACCCAAAGAAAACAATGATGAGGAACGGAAGGACGAAGCGAATGACCGTTCCCTCGAAAAGCAATCAAAGCGGCGGCGTGAGCGCCGCTCCAAACCCCGCCTCGGTAGAAACAGCGGGCATACAGGCCCAGCAATAGAGCAGGGTGAGACAGTGGACGACGAACACGGCACTGAACAACCGTCCGACGATGGCAACACGGTAATCAAACCGAACAACCCGTCTCCGGCGAAGATAACAGTCCGGATGACCTCACGCCGGATAAGCTCCTGGGGCAGAAGAACCTCCATAAAAGGCTTGTCGCCACTGCGCAGAGCCTGAAAAAATAGAAGCGGAAGCTCAAGACTGCGGAAGATGCACTCATAATCAGATGGAGTAAAGTACTCAACACCGCAGACAAGTATGGCGGCAGTCACCACACAAAGAGCTACCCGAAGCGAAAGCTACTACGTAAATTTGATGAGGAGGCCTTAGAGCCCCCGCAATAAAAAAACAAAGCAGCCATCCGGCCGGATAGACGACCTCATGGCCAACATAGAGCGGCAAATGACGCCACACACAAGCTAGTACGCGATCCATGCGAGGACTCGCATCAAGAGGACGGCCCAACCAGATATATCTACGGGCCAAGAAAGCGCGCTCCAACACGCAATGCAACACAACAAAAATCCGAACACCACGGTACACCCAAATACAGGGGTGCCGCACACCCCCTATGTTTCACCGATGAGGTGCTGGACCACGAATTTCCAGAGGGATTCAAACCCGTAAACATAGAGGCGTATGACGGAACTACAGACCCTGGGGTCTGGATTGAGGATTACATCCTCCATATCCACATGGCTCGAGGAGACGACCTACATGCCATCAAGTACTTACCCCTCAAGCTCAAAGGGCCAGCCAGGCACTGGCTTAAAAGCCTCCCCGAAAACACCATTGCAAGTTGGGAAGAGCTCGAGGATGCTTTTCGGGAAAATTTCCAAGGGACCTATGTCCGACCACTGGATGCAGACGATTTAAGTCATATAACTCAACAGCCCGGAGAGTCAGCCTGAAAGCTTTGGAACAGGTTTCTTACTAAAAAGAACCAAATAGTCGACTGTCCGGACGCCGAAGCCTTAGCAGGTTCCAAACACAGCGTCCGAGATGAATGGCTCGCCAGACACCTCGGCCAAGAAAAGCCGAGAACAATGGCTGCATTAACAAGCCTCATGACCCGCTTTTGTGCGTGCGAAGACAGCTGGTTAGCCCGATGCAGCACCAGGGACGCAAGTACATCCGAAATCAGGGACGGAAATGGGAAGCCACGATGCAGCAAAAACCAGCGTCGGCATAAAGAAAACAGCCCGAAGAGCACGATGGTAAACACCAGATTCAAAAGCTCTCGGCCAGGTCAGCAAAAGCTGCCCTCCAAAGGCAACATAGATGAATTGTCTAGCCTAAACAAGATTCTGGACAAACTATGTCAAATCCACGGCACCCTCGATAAGCCTGCAAATCATACCATGTCTTCAAGCAGTCCGGCAAGCTCAACGCCGAACATAAGGGGCTGGATACACCAAGCGAAGACGAGGACGAACCTCGCAAGCAAAGCACCGGGAAGCAGAAGAAATTCCCACCAGAAATCAAAACAGTAAACGTGTTACACGTGATGAAAAAACAACGCGACACTCACAGAGATACGTGCCCCAGGGCCTATCACCGCGGAGTTCTGCCACTGGTCGTCCGAACCGATCACCTTCGACCATCGGGACTACTCTTCAAGTATTCGGCATGCAGGATGGGCTGCCTTGGTGTTAGACCCGATAATTGACGGATACCACTTTACACGAGTCCTGATGTACACTAGACGGCCTCACCAACTAGAGCATCTTATAGGTCGTTAAGACCACGGACACGGCTAGACGAGTCCGGCAGAGCAATTTAATTGACAAAGGTTTGATGGCTATACCCCTATAAATACAAGGGGCTCCACGCGGGTAAAGAAGGGACAATAAGGCTCAATTTTACCCATCTTGAATTATATTTGGTTTATTTAGTATAAACATACATTTTGCATGACAACTTTGCAACTAAGTTCCTCTCTTTTACAGATGACCATCGTGCTACACCCGTCCAGGATACGGCACAACGGAGACACAGGCGCAGACGTGCAGCAGGGACCCATTCCAAGGATTATCTTCAGATTAAGACCCTGCGTCAACCTTTTTTACTGTCTCTTGTTGATACACATCCCCCGGATTCTCAGTAAAACTGAGATGGATGCTGACGTATTGGCATGTGGCCACGTCAGATCATTGCACGTACCTGGACACCAGGGGCTTATTACAAAGGGCGATGTTTTGCGCGGCTTATATCATAAAGACCGAATACCTTAGGGAGTGTTCGGCGTCACGAGTTTGGCCTTATATGCATCAGCTCCGAATCATGTCTTTGGAAAAATGTTGGGTTTGCCCGGCTCCTGTGTTTTGCTGCCTTACGTTCTGCTCTATCGGCTAAGGCGGCACAAGGAGAACAACTGCGATTGTGCCCCGGTTCAGCCAGGCGAGCACCTCAGTAGAGAAAGCCGAAAACTGACTATCATGATATAGCGCGAGACTGGTCAACCACTCGATGACCTAGCGGAATCTGCGGGATTCCTCCGCCTTAACGAAGGGCCGTTTCCCGGCTAGGCATGTACGCGCCCCAAATTCGGATGAGCGCGGAGCCACCAGGGGCTATATAGTAGCCCCACTGTCAAACTCCTATGGCTAAGTGAAAGTGATAAAGCATTATAGTCTGATTGCCTAGTTCGCTGCGCTATCACCTCCTTAATGGATACGTTGGATCAAGTGTGAAAATGCGTCTTCTGCAAACACGCCCGCATTATATGCGTGGGGGCTGAAGCCGACGACTGCCATCTTTCAGGTTATATACATATATACATAAACGGCCGCACATGAGGTATTATAATTCTTGCAGGTGCAAGTATAAAATAGCCTTTATATTTCAGCAAAACATTGTTTTCAATGGGAATACATGTCATTAGAACATAATATTCTTCAAGCACTGCGCCTCTATTGAACGAGTGCCCTCAAGAACTTCTCGGAAGTAGTGCTCCGCAGGTACTCGGCTTTTGTCCGAATCTTGGGCTGCAATGGCGGTGGCCTCCATCTCTGCCCAGTATGTCTTGACACGGGCAAGGGCCATCCGCGCACCCTCTACGCACGCCGATCTCTTCATCGCGTTGATATGCAGCACGGCGCCAATGAACTGCTGCACCAAACTAAAATAACTATTCGGCTTTGGCCTTTCCGGCCACAGATGATCCACTATAGACTTCATGGAAAGTCCGGACAACCTATTCAGCTCGGCCCATTCGGCCAACCGATCAGTCAATGGATGCGGACGCTCTGGATCATTAAACTGTGACCAAAACAGCTTCTCCACTTCATGATCTTTTTGATCTCGGAAGTCCTCGGCGGCACTTGCTGCCAAGTCAAGGTATGCATCCGCCGAACTCCATAGCCGGTCTAAAGGCGCGTACTTAGGATCGCCGAACTTCATCTGCAGCATAAAGGGCTTCCAAGCCGTGATATCTCCGGCTTGACGCAGTTCATCCTTCATCGCTCTCATGGCAGAGCGGGTGTCTTTAGCCGTCACCACGGCCTTCTCTAGGTCTTCCCTCTTCGCTTGATCTTCCTTTTCAAGAAGCTTGTAACGGTCAGCGACATTCTTCAATTCCACAGCCATCCTGGCTATTTCCCCCTTGCTTTGGCAGTGAGCAGCCTGTTCGGCTTTTAGCTCCTCGACCGCCTTTCGGGCAGCCGCATCGCTTTTTCTGGCTTGTTCTTTGACTCGGGCAAGTTCTGCCCGCAGGTTCTCCATGGCTGCAGCTCCATCTGCATTAACACACATGTTATAGATACTGGCATAATGCTCCTCTTACCATGTGTCTCTGGAGAAATCACATACCCTGTGCCTCGTCAAGTCGCTTGTTGACAAGTATGATGTCGACATCTGCCACGTCAAGCTGCCGCTTTAAATCGGAAAATTCATCAGTCCGGCTGGCCACCGGACAGTTCGCCACCTGCATATCAAGGCGGCAAAATTATACCTGGGACTATGATCCTCTACGCGCCATCGTCTTCGACAACACCCAGAGTCTCAGGGGCTACTATCTACACAGGGTGCATCTTGAAATATGCGGTACTGTCAAAAAGGCACATCATTTCACGTACCTCAAAACCCGACAGTAGACTAATGACAGCTTCATGCAACCCGCTTTCCGTGGACGAAATACTTTCAATTACTGTACCCATCAACGTACGGTGCTCTCCTGAGATAGCCGCTCGCTCTAGTAGTCCCCTCAGTACCTCCGACCGCGCACCAGACGGTGCCGGACTCTTTCGATTGCTTTTTTCAAAAGCCATATCCTGAGGGCTTCGGGCTGACATATGACTACCTTCTCGCCTTTCCGGATCAGGGTCGCCCGCCTCTTGAGGCGGTATGGCAGGGGGAGGCGTTCCTCTCTCCATCATCTCTAGACGAAGATCCCCCAAAGAAGAGTCCTGCTGAGAAGGGCTAAGATCCGAAGTACAAGATAAATGCTTCAGTTATTTTCCTCAGGAATAAAGCAAGGATTTTCTCATTATTAAGTACCACTTTCACTTACAGCTCGGTGGAGGGCTGATCCCCTTGAGGGCGTAGTGCGGCCGGGGTATCCCCCGGTACGGGACACTCCGGCGAAGATTTATTCCCAGGTTTTAGACCATTGTCTCCGGGTCCTCAGAAGCGGTCCTCTTCTTTCCCTTGGGAGAGGAAGTTTCGATTCCTCCCTTCCTTGTTCCCCCTTTATCTTCTCTCGAAGGCGCTTGATAAGGTGCGATTTCCAGCATCCTGGTTAACACAGGGTCTGGTGAGGTCTCAGGCAGGGGGGCCGGACACCTGATCAACTTTGCCTTCGCTATCCACTCCTGGATGAAGAACGACTTTTTTAAGAGCGATGTTGCGATAAATAAACGGATGGTGTGTTCGGATGCGGGGCTACTTACTTGGGTATCTGGACGATTGCAGCTCAGAGCTGCATCCTCAGTGGAGTACGGACACATTATTTGTGGTCCGAAGAACAATTTGTACATCTCCACGAGCATCATGCCGAGGAAATGTTGAAGAGATCTTGGTCCCTCCGGATTGAACTCCCACAGGCGGAGGGGACAACGTTTGCAGGGCAGGACTCAGCGAATTAACATGACTTGCGTCACCACGACCAGATTGACATCTCCCTCTAGGAGATCTCGGATGCGGCTCTGCAATATGGGCACATCCTTCACTGGCCCCCAGTCTAGCCTCTTGTTGACCCATGCCGTTAGTCGTGGCGGGGGACCTAAGCGAAAGGCAGGTGGAGCCACCCACTTGGTACCCCTGGGAGCTATGATATAAAACCACTCTTGTTGCCATAAGCTGGACTCCTTCTGGAAAGAGCCCCCGGGCCATGGGGCGTCAGCATTTCTGCTTATTACGGCGCCTCCGCACTCTGCGTGCCGCCCCTCGATCATCTTCGGTTCTACTTTAAAGGTCTTGAGCCACAGTCCAAAGTGAGGGGTAATACGGATGAAGGCTTCGCACACAAGATGAACGATGAGATATAGAGGATAGACTCCAAAGCTAAATCGTGGAAGTCTAGCCCATAATAGAACATGAGCCCCCTCACAAAGGGATCCGGCGCGAAGCCTAGCCCTCGGAGGAAGTGAGATACGAACACAACACTCTCACCGGGCTGGGGAGTGGGAATAACCTGCCCTTGGGCAGGCAGCCTATGCGGGATTTCGCCGGTCAGATACCTGGCCTCCCTTAGCTTCATTACGTCTTCATCCGTGACGGAGTAAGGCATCCACCGACCTTGGAGGTTGGATCCGGACATAATCAGAGGTCCGAAGCGCCTGAATCTGAGCTTCGGTTGTTGGAACTCGAGGTGGGAGGCGGATTCAATTAAGATCGAGAGGAAAAAGAATAGGCCTTGGTCTCTTTATAAAGAGGTTGAATACCAAGAGCCCTCCTCGTGACCGTTTGGGACTTACCTTAGATAGAGGGGACATACAAACAGGCACGATTGGGTTACCACGTCCGTGTTGATGAGAATCCCATAAATAAAGGGGACACGATCTCTGCTTCGACAAGATGTGCCAAGGAAACCGCCTCGCGAAATGCGCTGAGGTTGGTTGAAAAACAATTCAAAGTAAAGGCTTGGCTGTGGTGTGGTGTCACACTACGGGATACGTCAGCAGATTAGATTTGTGGAAATATTAGTCTCTCTATGGTAGTATGTGGAACTTGTTTTGCAGAGCCGGACAGGATCCTCGTGTTCAAAATCTTCTATGAAGTATTCGGAGGAGGAACCTGCCTTGGAATGCCCAAGACAATCTGCGCGCCGGACTCATCGTCATTGAAGCCTGGTTCAGGGGCTACTGAGGTAGTCCTGGATAAGGGGGTATCCGGACTGCCGGACTATAACCTTTGGCCGGACTGTTGGACTATGAAGATACAAGATTGAAGACTTCGTCCCGTGTCCGGATAGGACTCTCCTTGGCGTGGAAGGCAAGCTTGGCAATACGTATATGTAGATCTCCTTCCTTGTAACCGACTCTGTGTAACCCTAGCCCCCTCCGTGTCTATATAAACCGGAGGGTTTAGTCCGTAGGATCAACAACAATCATACCATAGGCTAGCTTCTAGGGTTAAGCCTCTCTGGTCTCGTGGTAGATCAACTCTTGTAATACCCATATCATCAATATCAATCAAGCAGGAATAGGGTTTTACCTCCATCGAGAGGGCCAGAACCTGGGTAAAAACATCGTGTCCCTTGTCTCCTGTTACCATCCGCCAAGACGCACAGTTCGGGACCCCCTACCCGAGATCCGCCGGTTTTGACACCGACAGCGGTGGTTATATTTTGAAGAAATAGATGAACTCTCATGCTTCACTTATATTATTTTGAGAGTCTTAAACAGCATGGTAATTTTCTTTGGTTATGAATTTAGTCCTAATATGATAGTCATCCAAGATGGGTATAATAAAAACTTTCATATAAAGTGCATTGAATACTATGAGAAGTTCGATTCTTTATTATTGTTTTGAGATATGAAGATGGTGATATTAGAGTCATGCTAGTAGAGTAGTTGTGAATTTGAGAGATACTTGTGTTAAAGTCTGTGATTCCCGTAGCATGCACGTATGGTGAACCGTTATGTGATGAAGTCGGAGCATGATTTATTTATTGATTGTCTTCCTTATGAGTGGCGGTCGGGGACGAGCGATGGTCTTTTCCTACCAATCATCCCCCTAGGAGCATGCGCGTAGTACTTTGTTTTGATAACTAATAGATTTTTGCAATAAGTATGTGAGTTCTTTATGACTAATGTTGAGTCCATGGATTATACGCACTCTCATCCTTCCACCATTGCTAGCCTCTCTAATACCGCGCACCTTTCGCCGGTATCATACACCCACCATATACCTTCCTCAAAACAGCCACCATACCTACCTATTATGGCATTTCCATAGCCATTCTGAGATATATTGCCATGCAACTTTCCACCGTTCCGTTTATTATGACACGCTCCATCATTGTCATATTGCTTTGAATGATCATGTAGTTGACATCGTATTTGTAGCAAAGCCACTGTTCATAATTCTTTCATACATGTCACTCATGAGTCATTGCAGATCCCGGTACACCGCCATAGGCACTCATATAGAGTCATATTTTGTTCTAAGAATCGAATTGTAATTCTTGAGTTGTAAGTAAATAAAAGTGTGATGATCATCTTTATTAGAGCATTGTCCTAGTGAGGAAAGGATGATGGAGACTATGATTCCCCCACAACTCAGTGTGAGACTCCGGACGAAAAAAAGGGGGAAAGAAAAAAAGAGGCCATAAAAAAATAGAGAAAGGCCCAAATAAAAAAATTATGAGAGAAAAAGAGAGAAGGGGCAATGCTACTATCCTTTTACCACACTTGTGCTTCAAAGTAGCACCATGATCTTCATGATAGAGAGTCTCCTATGTTGTCACTTTCATATACTAGTGGGAATTTTACATTATAGAACTTGGCTTGTATATTCCAATGATGGGCTTCCTCAAAATACCCTAGGTCTTCGTGAGCAAGTGAGTTGGATGCACACCCACTTAGTTTCTTTTTGAGATTTCATATACTTATAGCTCTAGTGCATCTGTTGCATGGCAATCCCTACTCACTGACATTGATATCTATTGATGGGCATCTCCATAGCCCGTTGATACGCCTAGTTGATGTGAGACTATCTTCTCCTTTTTATCTTCTCCACAACCACCATTCTATTCCACTTATAGTGCTATATCCATGGCTCACGCTCATGTATTATGTGAAGATTGAAAAAGTTTGAGAACACCAAAAGTATGAAACAATTGCTTGGCTTGTCATCGGGGTTGTGCATGATTTAAATATTTTGTGTGGTGAAGATAGAGCATAGCCAGACTACATGATTTTGTAGGGATAGCTTGCTTTGGCCATGTTATTTTGAGAAGACATGATTGCTTTGTTAGTATGCTTGAAGTATTATTGTTTAAAATTTTTTCTTGAATCTTATGGATCTGAATATTCACACTATATTGATAAATATGTTAGGTAGCATTCCACATCAAAAATTCTCATTTATCATTTACCTACTCGAGGACGAGCAGGAATTAAGCTTGGGGATGCTGATACATCTCCAACGTATCTATAATTTTTTATTGTTCCATGCTATTATATTATCTGTTTTGGATGTTTATGGGCTTTATTAAACACTTTTAAATTACTTTTGGGACTAACCTATTGACCCCAGAGCCCAAAGTGCCTCTGTTTTTTCCCTTGTTTCAGTGTTTCGAAGAAAAGGTATATCAAACGGAGTCGAAACGGAATGAAACCTTCTGGAGAAGTTATTTTTGGAAGGAAAGCTACCCGATAGACTTGTAGTGCACGTCAGGAAAGAAACGAGGGAGCCACGAGGTAGGGGGGTGCGCCCACCCCCTAGGGCGCGCCCTCCACCCTCATGGGCCCCTCGTGGCTCTCCTGACGTACTTCTTCCTCCTATATATACCCATATACCCTAAAAACTTCGGGGAACAGAATAGATCTGGAGTTCCGCCGCCGCAAGCCTCTGTAGCCACCAAAAACCTCTCGGGACCCTGTTCCGGCACCCTGCCGGAGGGGGGAACCTTCACCAGTGGCCATCATCATCATCCTGGTGCTCTCCATGACGAGGAGGGAGTACTTCACCCTCGGGGCTGAGGGTATGTACCAGTAGCTATGTGTTTGATCTCTCTCTCTCGTGTTCTTGAGGTGATTCGATCTTGATGTATCGCGAGCTTTGCTATTATAGTTGGATCTTATGTTGCTTCTCCCCCTCTACTCTCTTGTAATGAATGGAGTTTTCCCTTTGAAGTAATCTTATCGGATTGAGTCTTTAATGATTCGAGAATACTTGATGTATGTCTTGCCGTGCGTATCTGTGGTGACAATGGGATACC
The DNA here is from genome assembly GCA_021605145.1 of Aegilops bicornis. Lineage (NCBI taxonomy): Eukaryota > Viridiplantae > Streptophyta > Magnoliopsida > Poales > Poaceae > Aegilops > Aegilops bicornis. The sequence goes on from CM038671.1 coordinate 287,778,274, forward strand.
ACGTGATTCACTTGATGTATGTTTTGGTGATCCACTTGCAGGTTCCGCCCATGAACCTATGCATAGGGGTTGGCACACGTTTTCGTCTTGATTCTCTGGTAGAAACTTTGGGGCACACTTTGAGGTTCTATGTGTTGGTTGAATAGATGAATCTGAGATTTTGTGATGCATATCGTATAATCATACCCACGGATACTTGAGGTGACATTGGAGTATCTAGGTGACATTAGGGTTTTGGTTGATTTGTGTCTTAAGGTTTTATTCTAGTACGAACTCTAGGGCTGTTTGTGACACTTATAGGAACAGCCCAATGGATTGATTTGAAAGAATAACTTTGAGGTGGTTTCGTACCCTACCATAATCTCTTCGTTTGTTCTCCGCTATTAGTGACTTTGGAGTGACTCTTTGTTGCATGTTGAGGGATAGTTATGTGATCCAATTATGTTATTATTGTTGAGAGAACTTGCACTAGTGAAAGTATGAACCCTAGGCCTTGTTTCCTAGCATTGCAATACCGTTTACGCTCACTTTTACCACTTGTTACCTTGACGTTTTTATATTTTCAGATTACAAAAACCTTTATCTATCATCCATATTGCACTTGTATCACCATCTCTTCGCCGAACTAGTGCACCTATACAGTTTACCATTGTATTGGGTGTGTTGGGGACACAAGAGACTCTTTGTTATTTGGTTGTAGGGTTGTTTGAGAGAGACCATCTTCAACCTTAGCCTCCCATAGATTGATAAACCTTAGGTCATCCACTTGAGGGAAATTTGCTACTGTCCTACAAACCTCTGCACTTGGAGGCCCAACAACATCTACAAGAAGAAGGTTGTGTAGTAGACATCAGATAGGATCAAGAACTCACATATATTCATGAAAACATAACAGGTTCTGATCTGAAATCATGGCATTCGGGCCCTAGTGACAAGCATTAAGCATAGCAAAGTCATAGCAACATCAATCTCAAAACATAGTGGATACTAGGGATCAAACCCTAACAAAACTAACTCGATTACATGATAGATCTCATCCAACCCATCACCGTCCAGCAAGCCTACGATGGAGTTACTCACGCACGGTGGTGAGCATCATGAAATTAGTGATGGAGGATGGTTGATGATGACGACGGCGACGAATCCCCCTCTCCGGATCCCCGAACGGACTCTAGATCAGCCCTCCCGAGAGGTTTTAGGGCTTGGCGGCAGCTCCATATCGTAAAACGCGACGAATTCTTCTCTCTGATTTTTTTCTCCCCGAAAGCAAATATATAGAGTTGGAGTTGAGGTCAGAGGAGCTCCAGGGGGCCCATGAGGTAGGGGGCGCGCCCCCACCCTCGTGGACAGGGTGTGGGCCCCCTAGTCTTCATCTTTTGCAAGGATTTTTTATTATTTCCCAATTGACGTTCCGTAGAGTTTCATGTCATTCCGAGAACTTTTGTTTATGCACATAAATAACACCATGGAAAGTCTGCTGAAAACAGCGTCAGTCCGGGTTAGTTCCATTCAAATCATGCAAGTTAGAGTCCAAAACAGGGGCAAAAGTGTTTGGAAAAGTAGATACGATGGAGACGTATAACCTCCCCCAAGCTTAAACCTTTGCTTGTCCTCAAGCAATTCAGTTGATAAACTGAAAGTGATAAAGAAAAACTTTTACAAACTCTGTTTGCTCTTGTTGTTGTAAATATGTAAAGCCAGCATTCAAGTTTTCAGCAAAGATTATGAACTAACCATATTCACAATAAGGCTTAGGTCTCATGTTTACTCATATCAATTGCGTAATCAACTAGCGAGCAATAATAATAAATCTCGGATGACAACACTTTCTCAAAACAATCATAATATGATATATAAGGATGGTATCTCGCTAGCCCTTTCTGAGACAGCAAAACATAAATGCAGAGCACCATTAAAGATCAAGGACTGACTAGACAGTGTAATTCATGGTAAAAGAGATCCAGTCATAGTCATACGCAATATAAATTAATAGTAATGGATGCAAATGACATCTATGCTCTCCAGCTAGTGCTTTTTAATAAGAGGGTGATGACTCAACATAAAAGTAAATAGATAGGCCCTTCGCAGAGGGAAGCAGGGATTTGTAGAGGTGCCAGAGCTCGGTTTTGAAATAGAGATAAATAATATTTTGAGCGGCATACTTTCATTGTCAACATAACAACCAAGAGATGGCGATATCTTCCATGCTACACACATTTTAGGTGGTTCCCTAACAGAATGGTAAAGTTTATACTCCCCCTCCACCAACAAGCATCAATCCATGACTTGCTTGAAACAATGAGTGTCTCCAACTAGCAACAGGCCCAGGGGGAGTTTTGTTTGCAATTATTTCGATTTAGTTTGCATAAAGCATGGGACTGGGCATCCCGGTGACCAGCCATTTTCTCGTGAGTGAGGAGAGGAGTCCACTCCTCTTGATAATAACCCGCCTAACATGGAAGATAAGGGCAGCCCTAGTTGATACATGAGCTATTCGAGAATACAAAACAGAATGTTTATTTGAAGGTTTAGAGTTTGGCACATACAAATTTACTTGGAACGGCAGGTAGGTACCGCATATAGGAAGGTATAGTGGACTCATATGGAATAACTTTGGGGTTTAAGGGATTGGATGCACAAGCAGTATTCCCGCTTAGTACAAGTGAAGGCTAGCAAAAGGCTGGTAAGCGACTGACTAGAGAGCGACAACAGACATGAACATGCATTAAAATTAATAAACATTGGATGCAAGCATGAGTACGATATAATCCACCATGAACATAAATATCGTGAAGGCTATGTTGATTTTGTTTCAACTACATGTGTGAACATGTGCCAAGTCAAGTCACTTCAATCATTCAAAGGAGGATACCACCCCATCTTACCACATCACGACCATTTTAATAGCATGTTGGCACGCAAGGTAACCCATTATAACACGTAGCTAATCAAGCATGGCACGAGCAACTATGATCCCTAATTGTCATTGCAAACATGTTTATTCATAATAGGCTGAATCAGGAACGATGAACTAATCATATTTACAAAAACAAGAGAGGTCTAGTTCATACTAGTTTTTCTCATCTCAGTCAGTCCATCATATATCATCATAATTGCCTTTCACTTGCACAACCGAACGATGTGAATAATAATAAGAGTGCACGTGCATTGGACTAAGCTGGAATCTGCGAGCATTCAATAAACAGGAGAAGACAAGGCAATATGGGCTTTTGGTTAAATCAACAATAATGCATATAAGAGCCACTTCAACAATTTAATCATGGTCTTCTCCTATCGACCCCCAAAGAAAAGAAAAAAATAAAAACTATTTACACGGGAAAGCTCCCAACAAGCAAAATAAGAATGGGAAATCTTTTTGGGTTTTCTTTTAATTATTACTACTACGGCAAGAAAAGTAAACTAACTAGAAGCTATTACTAATTTTTTTGGTTTTTCTTAAGGTTTAACAAACACACAAGAAGAAAGCAAGAAAAAGAAAATAAACTAGAATGGATATTACAGTGAAAAAGTATGAGCACCGACATCTAGCAATGAGTGTGCGTAAACATAAATGTAATGTCGGTGGGAAATACGTATTCCCCCAAGCTTAGGCTTTTGGCCTAAGTTGGTTCATTGCCACGGATGGCCTGGCGGATACCCGTAGCTGTAGCTGGCGTCATACTGCAATGCAGCGGTTATCGCCTCCTGAGCTGCAGCGTGGCGGCGAGCTGCCTCCGCCGTCCTCTCGTACTCATCTGCCTCCTGTCTAGTATAAAATGTCTTCCTTTTGCTTGATAATCAAAGAAGGCAGGAGCAGGAAGAGTAATACGGAAAGCATGACGACAGTCAAAGATTAAGCGATATCGGATAGGTGATTCATTAATCTCGACAAACTGGTGATGAGACCATAGAATTATAGTCTAAATAAGTAGGAGGCAACTCAATGTCATCATCACGAACGTCCACACCAAGAAAATCAGCTAAGCGGGTTGCATAAATTCCACCAAAGAAATCTCCATTAAATCTATTATTATGCAACCTACGTGCAACAATGGCTCCCAAATTATAAGATTTGTCTCCTAACACAGCATTCCTAAGAATATTGAGGTTAGGCACACACATATGACATGCTTCATCTTTACCATTTATGCACCTACCTATGAAGAGAGCAAAATAATGTATAGCAGGAAAATGAATGCTCCCTATGGTAGCTTGTGCTATATCTCTAGATTCCCCCACGGTTATACCAGCAAGAAAGTTTATAAATTCAGATTTACGGGGTTCACTAAGACTACCCCATTGTGGAAGTTTGCAAGCTAAAGTAAAATCCTCTAAGTCCATGGTATAAGGTTTTTCATAAAGATCAAACAGGACAGTTGGTGAATTACGTGAAGATGAAAATTCAAACCTCCTCACAAATGAACTAGTGAGATGATGGTATTGGCTGCACTTCTCTGCCTCAAAGCTCACAAGATCAGCATTATGCAAATATGCGTTAAATTCTTCCTTGATTCCCGCTCGATCCATAAAATTTTCTGAAGGCCATTCGAAGGGCCGCACACGAGCGTCCCTTGGTGGCTCCTCATCAGCATCACGCATTGCAAACCTGGGTCCTTGCTTCCTTGAAGAACCACCTTGGAACATTTTCCTAAGCATATTTCTTCCTCTGAAAAATTTCTGAAATTTTTAGTAACATCAAACAAAAGTGAACCAACCTCAATAAAATTGATAGCAACTCCTACAAATGCCTAGAGCCTATAGCATGCATTAGAAATACTTGGAACCATATAAATTTGACATGAAAGCTCAAGAACATGGTCACCTAGGAAGCACAAATTTGCAATGAATAAAGCACTAGATAAAAAACTAATTGGACCAATGGAGGAGTCACATACCAAGGAACAATCTCCCCAAGCAGTTTTGTGAGAGGTGCTTTGAGCAAGGAGATCGAAAATCGCAGCAAAATGAGCTAGAACTCATGCTTGAGCTGGATATTGGTGTTTGTAGGTGGAAGAAGGAGTGTATGGGTGCAGGAATAAGTGGAGGAGGGCCACCATGGGCCACGAGGCAGGGGGCGCACCCTGGGGGGTAGGGCGCGCCCTCCACCCTCGTGGCCAGGTGCTTGCCCCTCCTGCTGTGTTCTCAGTGCCAGAAATTCTCAAATATTCTAGAAAAAATCATATTCCATTTTCAGGGCATTTGGAGAACTTTAATTTTTGGGGTATTTTTATATTGCACAGATAAGTCAGAAAATAGACAAAAATACTATTTTTACTTTATTTCAACTAAATAACAGAAAGCAGAAAGAGGGTACAGAAGGTTGTGCCTTCTAGTTTCATCCATCTCATGCTCATCAAAAGGAATCCACTAACAAGGTTGATCAAGTCTTGTTAATAAACTCATTCCGAATAATCATTTAACTGGAGAAATTTCGAATAACACTATGTTACCTCAACAGGGATATGCACATCCCCGATAATAATAATATCATATTTCTTCTTGACAGTAGGAAGAGGAAATTCAAAACCTCCAAATATAATCGATGGAATTTTTCCAATAGAGTTGACACTATGAACTTGAGGTTGTTTCCTCGGAAAGTGTATCGTATGTGTCGGGGCAGGCTGATCTGGCCCAGGAACACCTATGGGGCCGGCGGACCGAGCCCCTTTCGGTTCGGCGGGGAGCGGAGGTCGCACGAAGAGCAGATCGAGGCGAAGCACGCGAGAGGTTTACCCAGCTTCGGAGCTCTCCGGAGAGATAATACTCCTACTGCTGCATGTATGGGTGTATTGCGTTCTTGCTCGGGAGCGCTTGGGTGCTACAGTACACACGAGCTGCTTACGAGACCGAGCGTGGGGGGAACTGACCGACCCTTTCTACGTTGCGCATGGGCCTCCTTTTATATGCTCAAGGGGTCTCCGACAGGTGGCAACGTAGACAAGGGTACAAATGGAAAAGTAGTGGTTGGTACACCTACTTGTACAAAGGTCTGATGTACCATACCTAACCCTGACGGTAGGGGACAAGGGCATTAAATGCCCGTCTCGTCGCCCTAACAGTGCAAACAGGGACCGTCAGGGGCGCCACCGCTTGCCACGATGGCAAACTTGTCAGCGACGGTTGCCACCTAGCACCGCTGGCTGCACAGCCTCTCGCCACGTGTGCCTGGAAAGGTCCCAGGGCGACACGTTAGTGGATGTGCTGGAGCGTAGGTACCGAGAGGTGATCTGCCGCGGCAAAGCGCCTTGCCGCGGTTGTTCTCTTGTCGCGCCCGGAAGCTTGTCGCTCACCGGGCCTTCCCGGCAAGCTCCTCTTGCCGGGGCCTTGTCTTCTATGTGCCTTGGGTGGCCTTCCCGGCAAGCTCCAATTGCCGGGGCCTTGTCTCCTTGTCTTAAATACTTTGTTCTTGAATGGCTCCAAAGGAACCACGGAGGACCTTGGCGGTCACCCGGTAAGCCTTGCCGCGGAGGGCTGCAACTGCCCATGCACGAGTTCGGGATACGAGGGTACCCCTACTATAGTACACCGACAGGAGCCCCCGGGCCTGGGCCACACACGGTGCCGACCGCTGTTGGGCCAGCCCCAAAACAGGGCACGGGCACACGCGGCCCGGGTCACGCCGTAACTCACCCCGGACCCACCACGCCCTCCACGAATGGCACGCGTCGACTGCGGCGTCATGTGAGAGATCGTGGGTGAGATCGTGGGGGGTTTCTTTATTCGGAATAATGGAACGTCCACCCCCTCCCTCTTTATAAGCAGGGGAAACAGGGGGAGGCCGCCCATCTCGCCAGTTGCTGTCCCATCGAAAAACCACCGCTGCTCCCCGCTTTCTTCAAGGCTAAAAAGAGAGCAGCGCACCGCCCCCCCCCCCCCATCGCCACCAGCATCATCAACGTCGTCGACCTCCTCCACCGCCTCCGCCATGGGCATGAAAGCCGATAAGGGGAAAGCCGTGAAGTCGGCCGAGGCGCAGCGGCTTGCGGCGCTGCGGAAGGAGCGGGCCATCTTCCCCCCTCAGCTCGCCGCGAGGGAACTGAGGGAGAACTACTACCTCTTCTGGTCGACGGAGACGCGAGCGCATCCGCGCACGAAGGTACTCCCGCCGCTGCTTCGTAATTAGCCCGACGGGTATCCCTTCTTCGCGCTCTTCTTCTCATCAAGGGATTTGCCCGCCTTACTCTGAATTCTTCTGGGACAACATGAACACCTCCGGGTTCCGCCTCCTTGATTTCACCCCCAATGCTGTTCTGACCATGGCAGTTTTCGCACATCTCTGCGAAAACTTTGTCGGAGTCCACCCAAATGTAGCCCTTTTCCGCCACTTCTATTTACCCCGAGTCGAGAGAGGGGAGCCTCTTGCCGGAGGAATCGCTTGGATCTCCAGGGTCGGCAAGAAGGAAGCATATCTGGAGGGAGAGCTCCGTAGCAAATGGGAGGAATGGAGGGCGGATTGGTGCTGGATTGTCGAGGAGAACCGCAGCCATTTACCGCCCAAATACCAAAACCCAGTAGTCTTGCGGCAATGATTGGAGCAATCTGGCCCTCGAAGACGCTTAGGTCAAGATCGCGATCACCCGAATCCTCCGCCTCAGACTTGCCGGACTCACCGTAGGCACTGTTGGCGCAGACTTTCTTCGCCGTCGCATCGCCCCCTTGCAGGAGAGAAGGAGACCTGCCTGGGAATTTCAGAATGCAACAGATATCATGAGGCTGCGCCCAGGCCTCAACTTCAACTTCACTGTCTTGGAGCTTGACGCGATGCTCCTAGAGCTGTTCAAGCTCGATCCTGATCATCCAGAGATGTTTAGGTTGCCGCGGGGCGTCGTTCCGCTGTGCAACAATTCCGCGCTTGACCGCATCCGTGCAATGATGTCGACTCACATGGAATTGTCCCAACTTGGCAAGAGCCGGCAGATGACGTGTGCGGCAGTTCTTTGACAATCTGGTGGAAATGCCAGTCCGCCCCGACGAGCAGAGGGGCCTCACCCGCGACACTACTGACGATGAGATGCAGCGCATCGCCACCAGGCTGGAAGAGGCGGCAGCAGCCGCTGCCACGAGCGAGTTTGGCTTCACTGTGGAGGAGGCAGAGGCAGCCGAGGCAGCAAGCCTTGTCGAGCGAAAGGAGTTTGCCGGCGAGGAGGAGCTTGCCGAGCCTGAAGCCGAGTCGAGCGAACCCGCCGAGGGCGCATCCTCCCCGCCTCAAGCAGCTTGTCATGAGCGGAGCCACCAGCTCCACCAAGAAGGCGTCTTCGCAAGGCCGGATATGTAGCGGGCGGCAGACGGCTAACCCAGCGCCCAAGGCGACGCGGCTTCCACCGCGGCAAGCACTTGTTGCCGGAGCACCTCACACCGCTGCGGCAAGCTGGAGCGGGCCCTCGCAGACCACCGGTTCCGCCCCGCCAAGCGTCAAGGGAACCCACCTCCGCCTCGTCGTCTTGGGCGGGCTGAATTTGATCTCTCGGGCTCGGCTCGACGAGGAAGAAGAAGAGTAAGATTCCTTGTTGTACTTGTAATTCTTCGATTTGTTGCTTTGTCTTGTATCTGATTTGCTTTACTCAAGCCATTCCTTTTCGTGACGCTGGCCTGCAGAATGTCGAAGAGAGCCAAGACCCCGGTGATCGCTGCCGAGGATTTGCCCATCATGACAGCAGGAGGCGCGTCGAGACCACCTTGCCGGATGCGGCAACCCTTCTTCAAAGCAGCCCCAGCGCAGCCCCAGCCAGAAGTATATGGTCTACTTCTTGCTGTTTGGCGTGCATGGGTGCTCTTTCTTCTTGATATCATCGTTGATTTGTGTAGGAGCAGAGTAGCCTCCTTCGCTTCGACCACGCCGCCAAGGGTGGATTCCCCGGCAAGGGAGCGTTCTCCGGCAAGGGAGACTTCTCCGGCAAGGGGCAGCTCTCCGGCAAGGGACGGCACCAGCGATCCCTTGGCGGCGGAGACCATGACCGCAGACCCCGGCGCAGGTAATCTTCTTGCCTGAGAACTTTCCTTGTGTTTTTCTTCTTCTGATTTTCTTTTTAAATATTTGCTTGACTTTCTTCATCCATCCGCCACAGAACCAATGGAGACCGAGGTCGCCGGCGAGGAGGACGTGCGCGGCGACACTGATGAAGCCGCCGCCATGGAAGAAGGAGTCGGCGCTGACGAGCCCGCCGGAGAAGAGGCCGCCAAAGCTGCCGCCACCGAAGCCGGGCGAGGGTCCGCGATCGTGACCGACGACCACGAGGCTGCAGGAGCGCCAGCGCCACGTCGACCGCCGATCCCTCCGCTGTCCGCAGCTGCCAGTTCGAAGAGCCCCAGCCCGACGCCTACTTGAAGGCCGGCGATGGCGTCTTCATCAAGCTCCCATGGGAGTCGAGCTCCAGGGCGCCGGCCGAAGGAGAGACTTTCGATGAAGAGCTGCTCGCCTCCGCTAGACTGACGCTGGTCGATGCACCAAGCAGCAGCAGCGGCGAGCCTGAGGAGGAGCAGCTGCTGCGGAAGCTGCTGTCCCTCTACCGCGCCCGACAAGCCAAACTGGAATCCCGGGAGGCGCTTGTCGCGAAGGCGGGAGCAGATATCGAGAAACACGCGGAGGAGCTCCGGGGCCGCAACCAGGAAGCTCTCCGGTCCTTGGCAGAGGAGCGGGAGTGACTTGCCGAGGAGCGCAAAGCCTTCCTCCTCGAGAAGGCCGAAGCTGAGGAGCAACAGCGGCTTGCCGCCGAGAAGCTGTCTGCGCAGGAAGGCGAGTTGGCGCAGTGGAAGGTTAACCTTGACAGCCACGTGGAGGATCTTGCCATGCGCGAGCAAACATTTGGCGGGGCTCTCAAGGAAGCAAAGGATGCCGCCAAGCTACTGCCGAGGCCGCCAAGAAGGAGCCGAGACGAAGATGGCGCAGCTTGGAGGCCAGTCTCAAGGAGAGCGGCGAGGAGCTTGCTGCACTCAAGCACGGCGCCGAGAAGGACGCCTACACTCTTGGCGAGCTGCAGGCCGTCTCGCCGAGAGGAGCAAGGAGCTCAGCGCCGCCAAGGACTCCAACGCGGATCTTGAGTTGAAGCTGACTACCCTGACTCAGACGCTGGACGGCGCCAAGGAGTAGGAGGTGGCCTTGAAGGAGAAGATCAAGGCCGGCGAGGCGCTGGCCGGGCGAGTGTTGCCGCCAGAATGCCTTGAGGGAGAATGTGGAGCACTGGACCGAGGGTCTCGTGGATACTGCTGCAGCCATCAACAGGGAGCTGATGGAGCTGGGGATGGTGGATCTTGGATATTCCTCCGACGAGCACCTCCAACCCAGCGCCAAGCTTAGCTTGTTCTTCAAGGGCGTGGTGAAGGCCCTCCAGCGACTCCGGGAAGAAGTCCCAAAGCAGCTGGCCGAGGAGTCGCGCCAGATCTACGGGGGGCTCTTCAAAAGGTGCTGATGAAGGTGGCCTTCCGCAATCCAGGCCTCAACCTCACCAACGTCCTCAAGTCCTTGCCGCCGGGTGCTGATGTGGAGGCGCTCAAGACCCTTGTCGCACCTATCATGGACAGGGTGAGCGGAATCAAGAGGGTTGAGGGCGATCGCGTAGATTAGGCCGCCCGTTTTTTCTTTCTCTTGCCGCTGCTGGTCATGTCATAAGAACAATCCATTAGAGCTGCGGCAAGCTATCTTGTAATATAACTCTATTTTGGGTATTAATTGCTATTGTATTTCCTTTACTTGATTCCTTCCTTTGTATGTTTTTGCCCTACGCTTTTAGGGAACTTGTCGGCGCTGGCACCTGAGCCGCGAGCGCTGAGTGCGGGACGTCAGTAGCCTGCTGGCGGTGCCGCTTCCGACAAGCAACCTTGTCGCAACTAGTCACAGCTCACTTAAGTTGTTGACCGGACTCCAAACAAAGTAAGGGCGCAACTAGCTACGAGTTGGTTCCTCTGCGCACAGGTTTTCCATACAAAGTTCGGTCGTTCAAGGAAGATAACTTAAAAAATTTAAAACTGATTGCTCAAACTTTGGAAACTTAGCTTTTCTGTCGTTTGCCTCCCGGTAAGGCTAATCTTCCTTGAGCGACGCTTGGTCCACACCATTATCTTCTCCTTTCCCCCCGGCATACTTGTGTGCGAGGGAACCTTCCTTTCTTTGAGAAAGAGAAAGAAGAGAAAATAAAGATATGGAGCCTTATGGCTCGTTATTACTTACCAGTGGTAGGTGCTGCACATAGTGTCGGATAATGCATGCAAATAGAAGTAAAAAGCATGAAATTGACAAGGTGTGCGAAGCACGCTAGCTTTACTTATGCACGGGGTCTGCGCCCGGCTTTGTACAAAGGACTACATGCAACAGCGGCAAGACTTGTACAAAAGGTGGTTTCCGGAACAGGTTCCGACAACCGCACCCTACGGGTAAAACTTACGAAGATGCTCAATGTTCAAGGAGTTGCTCACCGGAATGCCATCTTCGGTCTCAAGGCGGACAGTGCCAGGCCTAGTGACTCGTTTCACCCAGTAAGGGCCTTCCCACTTTGGCGTCAACTTGTTGGAATTCTTGGCGGACTGAACACGCCGAAGAACAAGGTCGCCTTCCTCGAGACATCTGGCATTAACTTTGCGGCTATGGTAGCGGCGCAAAGCTTGCTGGTACCGAGCAGCTCGTCTGGACAACTGAAGACGATACTCCTCAAGGAGCAAGCGTCATCTTGTCGCAGCTGCTCTTGCTCAAGCTCATCATAAGCGAGCACTCGAGGCGATCCGTATACGAAGTTCCGTGGGGAGAACTGCCTCTGCTCCATAGACTAGAGCGAAAGGTGTCCGCCGCTGGCTCGATTTGGCATCGTCCTGATCGACCAAAGAACCACCGGCAGCTCCTCAATCCAGTTTCTTCCGCACTTGTGCAGCCTGTCGAAGGTTCTGGTCTTGAGCCCGCGCAGCACTTCAGCATTTGCCCTCTCCGCTTGACCGTTGCCCCTCGGATGAGCAACAGAAGCGAAGCAGATCTTGGCGCCAAGATCTTGGACGTACTGCATGAAGGTGCGGCTCGTGAATTGCGTGCCGTTGTCGGTGATGATCCTGTTAGGGATTCCGAAACGGCAAACAATCGATCCAAGAACTTGACTATCGACCGTGTTGTCACCTTCCTCACTGCTTCCACTTCCGCCACTTTGTGAACTTGTCGATCGCAACGCATAAGTACTCAAAGCCCCGACAGCTCGGGGAAGGGGCCGAGGATGTCGAGCCCCTGCATCGAAAATGGCCGTGATAAAGGGATCGTCTGGAGAGCTTGAGCTGGCTGGTGTATTCGCTGGAGTGGAACCGCACGCTTCACACTTGGTTACTTGTGCAGTTGCATCCTGGAGGGCTGTCGGCCAAAAGAAACCTTGCCGGAACGCTTTGCGGCAAGTGCCTCGCGCCAATGTGGTGACCACATATTCCTCCATGTATCTCTCGCCAACAGCTTTTGTCCCTCTTCCCGTGAATACACTTCAATTTCACACTGTTGAGTCTTCTTACATGCAAAGGTGTTGTCGGCTAAACTGGTACATACTTGACTGCCGGGCTACTCTTTCCGCTTCTTCTTGCTCTTCGGGAAGTTCTCCGTCTCAAGGAAATGGACAATCTATCGCGCCCATGCCGGAGCTTGTGGCTCGACAACAAGGACTAAAGGCACATTCTGCTGCTGCGGGAACATCCGCTTCACGGCGAGAACTCGCGGCTCAGCCGAGCTTGACGTTCCCGGCAAGCTTGCCGAGCAAAACTTGTCGGGAGCGTCTCGCTTCAACGAAACAAACCTCGGGCTTGTCGGAGCAGCATCGCCTCAAGATCGCTGGTGTCGATCTTGGGGACCTTATTAGCAGCGGCTTCGGGAAGCTCTGTCGGAAAGTAGTCACCAGAGATCAACTTCCTCTTCTTGCTCTGTCCAGTTGATGGCGTTACAGACGGTTGAGTCAGCCTGAGCACAAAGATCCCTGGTTCCACAGGCAACTTAAGTGCGGCGCACTTTGACAGGCCATCAGCAATGTCGTTTTGAGCCCTTGGAATATATTCCATCTGTAGGCCGTCAAAGTGCTCTTCTAGCTTGCTCACTTCATCAACATAAGCTTCCATCAACGGACTCTGATAATTCTTGTTCACTTAGCGGATAACAAGCTGTGAGTCACCCCTGACAATGAGCTTCTTGATCCCAAGGTCTACTACGATCCTGAGACCGGCAAGCAAACCTGCATACTCTTCAGTATTGTTTGTCGCTTGCTCCTTGGGAAAGTGCATCTGGACTACGTACTTGAGGTGCTCTCCGGTGGGTGCAACAAGCAAGACGCCAAGACCGGGCGCCTTGCAGCGAGAAGGCGCCATCAAAGTACATCAGCCACTCTTTGCTTGCTTCCTTGACGGGGATGCTCGTTTATGGAATTTCTTCATCTTGTGTTGGCGTCCATTCTGCTATGAACTCCGCCAATTCTCTGCTTTGGATAGTTGAAGTGCTCTCAAACTTGAGGCCAAAGCTTGTCAGTTCCAATGCCCACTCGACAATCCTGCCTGTTGCCTCTGGATTTTGCAGTATCCTCTTCAGCGGAAAACGAGTGACAACTGTGATCTCATGTGCCTGGAAGTAATGGCGCAGCTTTCTCGAGGCCATGAGGAGGCCGAGCAATTTCTGCACACCGTAGTACCTTGACCTAGCCCCTCGCAGAAGGGAACCGACAAAGTAAACCGGGTGTTGCACCATTCTTTTCGAATCTTCTCATGCGTCTGCCAGATCCGTCCTTGTCGGGACCAGAGCTTGCCGGTGAAGCCCCTCGCTTGTCGCTGGATGCATCTCGCCATGGTTGCTAGCTCATCATCCGCCTCCCTCTCCGCTACTAACGCAGCACTAACCACTTGATTGGTTGCCGCTATATATAGCAGCAACTTCTCTTGTGGCCTAGGTGCGACAAGTGTTGGAGTGGAGGACAGGTATCTCTTCAAGTCCTGCGGTGCTTCCTCCGCTTCCGGAGTCCATTGCATCGGACCTGCCTTTTTCAAAATTTTGAAAAATGGCGGTATGCGCCAAGCAGATCTAGAGATAAACACCTTTCAGAGCAGCTATGCAACCGCAAGCCTTCAGACATCCTTGACGCACTTTGGTGCTTCAATCTGCTCAATGGCCTTGATCTTGTCGGGATTGGCTTCAATTCCCGCCGAGACGAAGAACCCGAGAAGCTTGCCGGAAGGGACTCCAAACACACACTTCTCAGGGTTGAGCTTGAGGTTGATCTTGCGCAGATTTGCAAAGGTTTCATCTAAATCTTGAACCAGAGTCGCCTTGTCCTTGCTTTTGACCACTACGTCATCCATGTAGGCTTCCACATTTCTGTTCATTTGCGGCTCAAAAGCATCGTGGACTACTCTTGCAAACGTTGAACCGGCATTCTTTAACCCGAGGGCATCCGTACAAAACAGTATGTGCCACATGGGGTGATGAATGTGGTCTTCTCCTCATCCTCTTCTGCCATGAAGATCTGATGATATCCTGAGTACGCATCCAGAAATGAAAGCAAATCACATCCGGCCGTGGAGTCAACAATCTGGTCGATGCGCGGCAAGGGAAATGGGTCTTCGGGACAAGCTTTATTGACATCGGTAAAGTCGGTACAAAGCCTCCATTTCCCGTTAGCCTTGCGTACAACTACAGGATTGGCCAACCACGTAGGATGGAGTACTCCTCTCACAAGGCATGTTGCTTCCAGTTTCTTGATTTCTTCTGTGATGAACTCTTGGCGCTCCACTGCCTGCTTCCTGACTTTCTGCTTGACGGGCCGGGCATGAGGACAAACGGCAAGATGGTGCTCAATTACTTTCCTGGGAACGCCGGGGATGTCAGACGGTTGCCACGCAAACACGTCGACGTTCGCCGCAGGAAAGCAACGAGCGCGCCTTCCTATTTAGGGTCGAGAGAGGCAATCGATGGTGAAGGTACCACCAGTGTCGTCCTCCTTGGCGACACCTTCTTGGTCTCGCGGAGCTGCCATCGCCTTTCTTACACTTGCCGGTGGAGCTCGATGGTGCGTCCTCGACGGTAGCGCAGAAGACCAAGAGGTGCGCTTGCCGGAGTGGGCATCAGAGCTCTTGCCGGACTTGGTCTTCTTCTTCCCCCCGGGAGCTTCAGCGGCAAGTGGCTTGCAATCTGTTGCAGCCGTTGCTTCCCGGTAGATCTTGTCGGCGTAGATAAGAGCATCCTTCTTGTCGCCAGGGACAGAAATGACACTTATCGGGCCTGGCATCTTCAGCATGTATGCATAGTGAGAGGCTGCCATGAATTTGGCAAGTGCTGGACGGCCAAGTATTCCATTGTAAGGCAATGGAAAGTCAGCAACGTCAAAGGTGACCCTCTCGCCTGAAGTTCAACTTCGCTGCCAAATGTCACCGGCAACGTGATCTTTCCCTTCGGCTTGCTCCTTCCTAGATTAATTCCTTGGAATGTGCCGGTCTCTTCGAGCTCGCCATCAGGGATCTGGAGTTTCTGGAGCACCGCAGAGGAGATCAGGTTCAAGCCGGCCCCGCCGTCAACTAACATCTTGGTGACCTTGAGGTTGCGGATAGTTGGTGAAACCAACATCGGCAAGCACCCGACCGCAGTTACGCGATCGTGGTGGTCCTCAATATCAAAGATGATAGGCGTGCTGGACCATTTCGCAGGCTTGCATGACTCGACGGATGGTTCTCGCCGCATTGACTTCCCGCATCCACCGCTTGAGCTGGCAGTGTGAAGTATGCAGAAGCACCGCCACAACGCACGTGACCTCTGCGGGCTTTCTCGAACTCCCGCCATCGGCCTCGCCATCATCCATGTCTTCATCATCGCCGCCGTCTTCATCCTTTTCGCGCCGCTGGGAGGCCTGTCTCCTTGCCGCTGCTTGGCCTTGCTGGCGTCCTCCCCCGCCGGACGTTTCTTGCTAGCTCCTCCAGCACCTTCCTGGGCCTTCTCCTTGTCGCGTCGTTCGTATTCAGCCTTCTGCTGCTCGACAAGCTGCTCAACCTTCTTGCAGCTCTGGAGGTCATGGCCCTTGGTGCGGTGGATCTTGCAGTACTGCTTGTTGGGGCCGTCCTGCTTGTCGGCGGCTGCCAAGGCCTGGCAGTTGGTGCCAGCGGCAACCTCCTTGCCGGAGCTACCAGCTTTGGCTTTCTTGGCGCCACCTCCGTTGCCGGACTACTCAACAACTAGCACATCTTTGCCTTTCTTCTTTCTATTGTTCCGTCGCCGGCTTTTCCTTGCCGGGGCGGTCTCCTCACTATCAGATCCTCTTGCTTCAGTATTCTCTCCGGGGAGTCTCCTCCTTCCTCAAAGACGCGCACACTTGTCGGCCAGGGCGTATAGCTCACTGACGTCTCTGATCTTGCACATCGCCGTCTCCTCCCGCATCCTGCAATTTCGCACGTTCTGATGGAACGCGCTGATCACCGCGGCAGGGTGGACATCTGGGATGTTGTGTTGTACACGGCTGAATCTTTGAATATACTTGCGCAGGGGCTCTCCTTCCTTCTGGGCGAGCAGATGAAGGTCGCTTTCTTGGCCATGGGGCTTGTGGTCAGTAAAGGCGCCGACAAACCGATGGCATAGATCTGCCCAAGAAGATATGGAGTTGTCCGGCAAGTGCATGAGCCAGGATCTCGACATTGGGCTTGAGCACCGCCGGGAAGTAGTTGGCAAGGATCTTGTCGCCCGCCCCGCAGCCTCGCACCGCGATGGTGTAGATGCCGAGGAACTCCGACGGATGCGCTCTTGCCGCCGTACTTCTCTCGTACGCCCGGCTTGAAAGTTTTTCTTTGGCCGGGCCATCGGACTTGCCGCAACTCACGAGTGAACGCAAGGCAACCTACCGCGACGGCAAGTCGCTCGGTTCCTCCGGGCGCATGCATGTCAACAGAGGGCCCAGCCGCTTGTCGGATTGATGACACGCTTCTCTTCGGGCGCCGGCGCGAAGTTCGAAGGCCCTCTTGCTGTCGTTCGTGAAGAACTTGGTGCTGATCGCGACGAGCTCGTGGATTCGATGACCCAGTGGAGTCGTTGTCGAGGTGGATCCGGCGAGTCGGCGATCTTGGCCTTCGGGGCGGAGAGTGCATGGTGGTTGCAACCCCACCGGTCTCGTCGCCACTGGCTCGTGTTTGGCAGTCCTGCCGCGGCAGCGATGCACTCGGTTGCCGCGGGGCGTCGCCGTTGGCGAAGCCGATGAGACTCTGAATGGTGGCCCTCCATTCATCAACCTTGTCAGCCGTTGGAGGGTAACCTAAGAGCAGTTGCGCTCTTGCCAAAGCTTCTGCTGGAGTGGTGGGTGGCAGTGGCGAACGGCGGGAGGAGCGGGATATGCTCAGACTTCTAACTATGTTAGAAGGAGCAGTATCCCGCCCAGCGATCGCGTTTCGCCGCGCCAAAGATGTTAGCGCAAGATGCTGGTCTTGAGCATCCCGAGATCCTCCACCGATCTTGGTCCAACGAGCGTATGGCATTGTAAATACCATGACGCTGTCGGTCCCGCGCCTCCTGAGATGGGCGCGGTGCATGTACGGACGCCGAGGTCTGCGCAGCCTTGTCCTTGGACTTGGCAGCACCGTGAGCTCCCCCGTCACCGTCCATCCTGCCGCCGGCATCTACCCCAACACCCGTCTGCTCCGGTGGCGGTGGGTTCGACGCGGACGGAGCTTCTGCCGCCGAAGCCTTCTTCTTCGGTGGCATGTTGATGAAGATGATGAAGATCTAGTTCGCGTGGACGCCGGATCAGGTTCACACAACCTCGACGCCCCCTACCTGGCGCGCCAAAGATGTCGGGGCACGCTGATTCCGCCCATTTAACACCTATGGGGCCGGGCGGACCGAGCCCCTTTCGTTCGGCGGGAGCAGAGGTCGCACGAAGAGCAGATCGAGGCGAAGCACGCGAGAGGTTTACCCAGCTTCGAGCTCTCCGAGAGATAATACTCCTACTGCTGCATGTATGGGTGTATTGCGTTCTTGCTCGGGAGCGCTTGGGTGCTACAGTACACACGAGCTTCTTACGAGACCGAGCGTGGGGGGAACTGACCGACCCTTTCTACGTTGCGCATGGGCCTCCTTTTATATGCTCAAGGGGTCTCCGGCTGTGGCAACGTAGACAAGGGTACAAATGGAAAAGTAGTGGTTGGTACACCTACTTGTACAAAGGTACAAGGTACCATACCTAACCTCGACGGTAGGGGACAAGGGCATTAAATGCCCGCCTCGTCAGCCCCTAACAAAGGCAAACAGGGACCGTCGGCGCCACCGCTTGCCACGATGGCAAACTTGTCGTGACGGTTGCCACCTAGCATCACCGGGTCTGCACAGACCTCTCGCCACGCAGGCCTCGGAAAGGTCCTGTATGGCGACACGTTAGTGGATGTGCCGGAGCGTAGGTACCGAGAGGTGATCTGCCATGCAAAGCGCCTTGCCATGGTTGTTGTCTTGTCGCGCCGGAAGCTTGTCGCTCATCAGCCTTCCCGCAAGCTCCTCTTGCCGGGCCTTGTCTTCTATGTGCCTTGGGTGGCTTTCCGGCAAGCTCCTCTTGCCGGGCCTTGTCTCCTTGTCTTAAATACTTTGTTCTTGAATGGCTCCAAAGGAACCACGGAGGACCTTGGCGGTCACCCGGTAAGCCTTGTCATGAGGGCTGCAATCGCCTGCAGGCACGAAGTTCGGGATACTAGGGTACCCCTACTCTAGTACACCGACAAAGATGCTTATTACCATTAACATGAAAAGTGACATTGCCTTTGTTGCAATCAATAACAGCCCTCGCAGTATTCAAAAAGGTCTTCCAATAATACTGGACATGCTATCGCCCTCGGAATATCAAGAATAACAAAGTCTGTTAAAATAGTAACGCTTTGCAACCACAACAGAACATCCTCGTAAATACCGGCTGTATAGCAGTTGATTTATCAGCCATTTGCAAAGATATTTCAGTAGGTGTCAACTTATTCAAGTCAAGTCTACGATATAAGGAGAGAGGCATAACACTAACACCGGCTCCAAGATCACATAAAGCAGTTTTAACATTATTTCTTTTAATGGAGCATGGTATAGTAGGTCCTCCTAGATCTCCAAGTTTCTTTGGTATTCCACCCTTAAAAGTATAATTAGCAAGCATGGTGGAAATCTCAGCTTCCGGTATCTTTCTTTTATTAGTAACAGTATCCTCCATATACTCACCAAAGCGCTCAAAATCCTCATCATCCTTTTTCTTGGATGGTTTGGGAGGACAAGGCATGGGTTTCTGAACCCATGGTTCTCTTTCTTTACCATGTTTCCTAGCAACAAAGTCTCTCTTATCATAATG
The DNA here is from genome assembly GCA_021605145.1 of Aegilops bicornis. Classification (NCBI taxonomy): domain Eukaryota; kingdom Viridiplantae; phylum Streptophyta; class Magnoliopsida; order Poales; family Poaceae; genus Aegilops; species Aegilops bicornis. Next base: position 287,797,554 of record CM038671.1, read on the forward strand.
TTGATTCTTTGATTGTGGGTTATAAAGATCAACAACAGGTTCAATTTCTACATCATTATCGCTACTAGGTTGAGCATCATCATGAACATCATCATTAACATTTTCACTAGGTTCATGTTCATTACCAGATTGTGTTTCAAAGATCGTAAATAGAGATATCATTTGGATTCTCGGGTGGTTCAAAGCAATAGGTTCACTAGAAGCATGCAAAGCCCTATCATTTTTCATTTTCTTCTTTTTAGAAGAACTAGGTGCACCAATATTATTTCTCCGAGAATCTTGCTCAATTCTCTTAGGGTGGCCTTCAGGATACAAAGGGTCCTGAGTCATCTTACCAGTTCTAGTAGCCACTCTAACAGCATAATCATTTTTCTTACTATTCATTTCATTGAGCAAATCATTTTGAGCTTTAAGCACTTGTTCTACTTGAGTGGTAACCATAGAAGCATGTTTAGTAATGAGTTTAAGTTCACCTCTAACATCAGCCATGTAATTACCCAAGTGTTCAATCATATAAGCATTTTGTTTTAATTGTCTACCAAAATAAGCATTGAAGTTTTCTTGTTTGAAAATAAAATTATCAAACTCTTCTAAGCATTGTCTAGCAGACTTATAGTGAGGAATATCACCTTCATCAAATATATAGAGAGAATTTACCTTTACTACCTGTGTCGGGTTATCAAGACCATGAGTTTCTTCAATAGGTAATGGATTAAGATCATATGTTTCTTCAACAGGCAGTAGATTAAGACCATGTATTTCTTCAATAGGAGGTAAATTCTTAACATCTTCAGCTTTAATACCTTTCTCTTTCATAGATTTCTTTCCCTCTTGCATATCTTCAAGACTGAGACATAGAACACCTCTCTTCTTCGGAGTTGGTTTAGGAATAGGCTCAGGAGCTAGCTCAGGAAGTGTCCAATTATTTTCATTTGTCAACATATTATTCAATAGGATTTCAGCTTCATCCGGTGTTCTTTCCCTGAAAACAGAACCAGCACAACTATCCAGGTAATCTCTGGAGCATCGGTTAGTCCATTGTAAAATATATCAAGTATTTCATTTTTCTTGAGAGGATGATTAGGCAAAGAATTAAGTAACTTGAGAAGCCTCCCCCAAGCTTGTGGGAGACTCTCTTCTTCAATTTGCACAAAGTTGTATATTTCCCTCAAAGCAGCTTGTTTCTTATGAGCAGGGAAATATTTAGAAGAGAAGTAATAAATCATATCCTGGGTACTACGCACACAACCGGGATCAAGGGAATTAAACCATATCTTAGCATCACCCTTTAATGAGAACTGAAATATTTTAAGGATATAAAAGTAGCGAGATCTCTAATCATTAGTGAACAGGGTGGCTATATCATTTAATTAAGTAAGATGTGCCACAACAATTTCACATTCATAGCCATGAAAATGATCAGATTCAACCAAAGTAATTATATCAGGATCAAAACAGAATTCATAATCCTTATCGGTAACACATATAGGTGAAGTTGCAAAAGCGGGGTCAGGTCTCATTCTATCATTAAGAGATTGTTGATTCCATTTAGCTAATAATCTCTTGAGCTCATATCTATCTTTGCAAGCTAAAATAGCTAAAGAAGCTTCTTTATCAAAAACATAACCCTCGAATAACAGCAAGTTTTCATCATCACTTTCATCAATATAATCAGTTTCAATAATTTCTTTCTCTCTAGCCCTAGCAATTTGTTCATCAAGAAATTCACCAAGGGGTACAGTAGTATCAACCATAGAAGTAGTTTCATCATAACATGCATAGCAGACGTGGCATCATCAATAACATGTGACATATCGTAATCTAATAGCGTATAGATTTATGTGTCGCAAGCTTACTCAAAATAGAAGGTGAATCAAGTGCAGAGCTAGATGGCAGTTCCTTACCTCCCCTCGTAGTTGAGCGATAAATTGTTGTCTTAGCGTCTTTCAAGTTCTTCATAGTGACCAGCAGATATAAATCCCAAGTGACTCAAAGAATAGAGCTATGCTCCCCGGCAACGGCGCCAGAAAATAGTCTTGATAACCCACAAGTATAGGGTATCACAACGGTTTTCGAGGGTAGAGTATTCAACCCAAATTTATTGATTCGACACAAGGGGAGTCAAAGAATATTCTCAAGTATTAGCAACTGAGTTGTCCATTCAGCCACACCTGGATAACTTAATATCTGCAACAAAGTAATATGATAGTAGTGGTAATGGTAACAAAAGTAACGGTAGAAAAAGTAATATTTTTGGTGTTTTGTAGTGATTGTATCAGCAGCAACGAAAAAGTAAATAAGCAAAGAACAATATGTGAAAAGCTCGTAGGAATTGGATCGGTGATGGAGAATTATGCCGGATGCGGTTCATCATGTGACAATCATAACATAGGTTGACACAGAACTAGCTCCAATTCATCAATGTAATGTAGGCATGTATTCTGAATATAGTCATACATGCTTATGGAAAAGAACTTGCACGGCATCTTTTGTCCTACCATCCCGTGGCAGTGGGGTCCTAATGGAAACTAAGGGATATTAAGGCCTCCTTTTAATAGAGAACCGTAACAAAGCATTAGCACATAGTGAATACACGAACTCCTCAAACTATGATCATCACCGGGAGTGGTCCTGATTATTGTCACTTCAGGGTTGCCGGATCATAACACATAGTAGGTGACTATAGACTTGCAAGATAGGATCAAGAACTCACATATATTCATGAAAACATAATAGGTTCAGATCTGACATCATGGCACTCGGGCCCTAGTGACAAGCATTAAGCATAGCAAAGTCATAGCAGCATCAATCTCGTAACATAATGGATACTAGGATCAAACCCTAACAAAACTAACTCGATTACATGATAGATCTCATCCAACCCATCACCGTCCAGCAAGCCTATGATGGAATTACTCACGCACGGCGGTGAGCATCATGAAATTGGTGATGGGGGATGGTTGATGATGACGACGGTGATGAATCCCCCTCTCCGGAGCCCCGAACGGACTCCAGATCAGCCCTCCCGAGAGGTTATAGGGATTGTCTGTGGCTCCGTATCGTAAAATGCGATGAATTCTTCTCTCTGATTTTTTCTCCCCGAAAGCAAATATATAGAGTTGGAGTTGAGGTCGGAGGAGCTCCAGGGGGCCCACGAGGTAGGGGGGCGCACCCTAGGGGGGAGGGCGCGCCCCCCACCCTCGTGGACAGGGTGTGGCCCCCCTGGTCTTCATCTTTTGCAAGGATTTTTTATTATTTCCAAATAGACGTTCCGTGGAGTTTCAGGTCATTCCGAGAACTTTTGTTTCACAAGATAAATAACACCATGGAAAGTCTGCTGAAAACAGCGTCAGTCCGGGTTAGTTCCATTCAAATAATGCAAGTTAGAGTCCAAAACAAGGGCAAAAGTGTTTGGAAAAGTAGATACGACAGAGACGTATCAGGGCCCCGGTGGCCACGGTCGGTTGCCAAGCCTTTACTCCTGAGCTGTGTGGCGTCGTCTGGCCGGGCAAGTTCAAGCCGGATCTGCCTCCTCGCTACAACGGCACCCCCGACCCTGCGGAGTTCTTGTAGCTCTACGAGCTAAGCATTGAGGTGGCAAACGACGATGAAAAGGTCATGGCGAACTGGTTCCCCTTGGCTGTCAAGCACGGCGCCCGCTCATGGCTCCTGAACCTGCTCCCGGGCTCGATCTCCTCCTGGGATGAGATGCGTGACCGCTTCGTCACCAACTTCCAGGGCACTCGCGACCACCCTCCGGTCGCGAGTGACCTGCGCTGTATCAAGCAACAGCTAGGAGAGACCTTGCATAAGTACATCCAACGCTTCAACAGCGTTCGCGTCAAGATCCCCAAGGTGACGGACGAGGGCATCATTTCAGCGTTTTCTGATGGCGTCCGCGACGTCAAGATGAAGGAGGAGCTCCCATCCACGAGGAGCTGTGCACAGCTCTAGAGCTGTTCAACCTGGCGACCAAGTGCGCGAGAGCTGAGGAAGGGCGGCATTCCCTCCTCGAGCTCCCAGCTACCGACCCATAGGAGAAGAAAGCCAAGGCCAAAGATGTGAAGCGCAAAGAAGTGGCCGTGCTCGCGGCAGAGCCAGAGACGAAATGCGGCCGGGATCATCTCGAGTCGTCCAAGAGCAGCCGACCGTTCTGCGCCTTCCACAACGTACAAAGCCACAACACCAACGACTGTCAGGAGCTCAGGGCCATTCGAGATGGACTCTTCGGCCGACGCCCCGAGCGGAACGACTGGGGCTACGGCCGAGGAGGAGGACGAGGCAGAGGTCGCTGGGACAATCGTGGCCCACGTCAGGAGTGGTGCAACCGGCCTCGCAAGGACCGTTGGCAGGACCAGCCTCGTGAGGAAGCCTGGAAGGATCAGCCTCGCGAGGACCGCCCTCAGGGCAATGCTGGTCTTCCTCCGCTGCTGCCACCACCTAGAAGGAATGACGACCACCATCGGGATGAAGGAGCTAGGGGCTTCTAGGAACCGCGTGCTATCACCTGCATCTTGGGCGGAGCTCAGGCCCCAGCGTCTTAGCGTATCTTCAAGCAGTTTGCTCACGAGGTGAACGCGGCTCTTCCCAAGCTCGAGGTCACACGCCCGCTCAGGTGGTCCAAGTACGCCATCATGTTCAGCTCGGCGGACCAGCTCAAGTGCGCCCAGCCGCCGGTGCTCTCCCAATTCTCTGCTCGCATGTCATCAGCAACGTCCAAGTCACCAAGATCGTTATCGACGGCGGTGCGGGGCTAAACGTCTTGTCCGTCGACATGTTCGATCGCCTTCAAGTATCCTATGATCAGCTGCAACTGACCAAGCCCTTCTCAGGAGTGACCGATGGTTCCACCACCCCAATCGAGCAGGTTCGCCTCCCTGTCACCTTCGGCGGGCGTGACAATTACCACACCGAGCTCATCGACTTCGACGTCGCCCACATTCGTCTGCCATACAATGCCATCCTCGGGTACCCAGCATTGGCCATGTTCATGGCAGTGACCCACCACGGCTACAACGTCCTCAAGATGCCAGGGACTGGGGTGTCATCACAGTTGCCTGTGAGGAGAAGGATGCAGTGTGCTCCCTTGAGCGCGCCTTCCAGGCCGCAGCAATCGAAGACCCCGACAACGAAGGAATCCTGCACCCTCCTGAGGCCATCCCGAAGAAGAAGAAGCAGCTGCTCCGTGTAGGGCCTCAGGAGAGCAGCGTCGCCAGCAGCACCACCTCAAGACCTGCACCCTCAGATGGGGCGCCTTCCTCCCACACATAGGAAGGCACGCCCAGCACCCTCCTCGGGCAGGGCTCGGGGGCTCTCTTTTGGAGGGCCTCAGACCTAGACAACATCACGATGGAAGCACTTGGGCACCACATGGAGGCGTGCTTTGCGGCATGTTTCACTTAGGAGGGCACCAGGCGAGGAGCGCCTGGCGCTCAAGAGTTCATCACCCAGACTACCCAGGAGCTTCAAGAAGCAAGAGCCATGCGTGGCGACCACCGCCCACCTGGCGCAGCTCCCCATCCAGGCGAAGATGGCGGGCTACGCGTCTGCATCGACATCGCAGGGCTCAACATGGCCGCATCTCAGGAGCTCTTCTGGCCTTCATGCATGGGATGTTGCGAGGGCCCACCTCACAGCTATGTTCGCATGCTATTTGGCCTGCCGAGCATGGTGGCCGCCTATCAGCCTAACCCGCAGAGCCTCCTGGCGGCTCAGGAGGCCAGGCATCACGCAGTCCTGGAGGAGATGGAGACGGCCTCAAGGAACCACCTAGACCCCCAGAGCCTCCCGAGGCTCAGGGTCCCGGTGGCTCATGAGGAGCAACCCCGTCGCCACGCTTCTTCAGCTACCCCAACACCCCTTCGACAACGAAACCAGGTGACATCTTCCAAGTTTATTTAGCTGGGAGCGTCCCTCGAGCTGCATCATTTCCAGGCCGCGTGGGCCTATCCCTGCGGCATGTATCCTTTTGCATCTTTGGCTTACTCTGCTGGGGGCATCCCTCGGGCTACATCCTGCCCAGGCCGCTTGGGTCCAACCCAATGGTGTGTATCATTCCTGCATTTACCCGAGCTAATTCGCTTTCCATGCATAATCTATCTATGATTATCACCTACTTGATTATCACCCACCACGGGAGTCGCGCGCCGACCGTCTTTCTTCAGCATCCTTCACATAAGAAGGCTAGGCACGGCATCTGTGCTCGGGCCCGTCCCTGCAGCATCGATAAATCCAACGGCTGAGCTCTGTCTGGCGGGCAGGCCCCGTTCACGTCACCTCCTGGGGTCGTTTGTGCTTGGCCTTCTCATGTGATAACCTCGGGAGATTCGTTCGGCGCAGGTTGTTTAACCATCTCGCGGGAACACCACAGCCATCAAGAACCAAGACCATGCGCAACCCGCCTTGAGGTAGGGCCTCGTGAATCCCCGCTGTCTCGCGGGTGCCCATACACACCTCGTCTAGCCCTGCCGTGCAAGCCACGTGTCGTATGGGTCAGACATGCCCCGGGGCTCTCCGCTGTCGAGTCCCTCCCACGCACTGCTGGAAGCACCATGCTCCGTGACCGGCAATCGACACTACCGAGGAGCGGTTATGCCCGTGCAAGTGCGGAAGTGCTATGCTCTGCGCTGGTGATAAACAACTGAGGGCGCCCCCCCTAGCCGTATCAACCTCAGGTAGCCCTTGAGCTCAGTGTCTGGCCTCATCGCAACACCTCCCCTTGGGAGAGTCGCGCGAGGGGGCTGGGCACGGGGGCTGCGCTTGGGTCACGCCCAAGCGTACGCCGCCCTGCCAGGTCCCCCAGACCTGGTCCTCGTGCGCCCCTCCCGAGCCGAGCCTTGGCGAGGGAAAAGGTACGAAGGTCGTTTGAGCATCAAGGGGGACTCCTTGGTCTCGTCCTGGTGGGCCGGACGACCCAACGGCGGTCGAGGTATACGCGGGGTCGGGCCCTGCCGACGTAGAACGCTAGACCTATTCCTGCATCTCCTTTTTGTAAGTTGTTTGTGCGTCAAGGGGGACTCCTGAGCATCACGAATCAGGAGCCGAACTTGCCACGTAGCCCCTCACTCCTGGGTCCCGTCCTGGTGATCCGGACGACCCAACGGCGGCTGAGGTATGCGCGGGGTCGGGCCCTGCCGACGTAGAATGACAAGCAAACGGGAAGGAAATCACAAAATCTCAAGCAAATATTACAAGACATACTGTTCTCCCAATACCAAACGCAAATTTAAACGCCTCCACGAGGCATGGTGCATGTTGCAGGAGTTAAACAGGAAAGTAGCCGCCAGCAGGTCACCTCGTCATCCTTGGACGCCGCCGTCACCTACAAGGGATGCTTCCTCCACAGCAGCGTTGGCCTCACCTGTGCCGCCTGCCAGAGTTGCAGGCTTAGCAGCACCACCAGTTGGGGGCGCAGGGTCGAAGGCGCGGAACTTCTTAGCAAAGCTTCCACCTGGCCTTTCACAGCCTCGGCAGTAGCTGCGTAGCGCTCGTCATCCACAGGTTCCAGCAGCTCGTCGAGGTTGGAGGCGGATCATGAAGATGGAGGTGGCTGAAGACGCGCGTCAACGCGGCTGAGGAAAGAACGCAGGCTTCTGCCTCTGCCATGGGGCCGATGCCGCTCACTACTTCCTCAAGCGCGTCGACCAGATAGGGAAGCAGCTGGACGGGGCCATCCTCCTCGGTGGTTAGCGTCTTCTCCAAGGCCTTCTCATAGAGTGCCTGCAGTGCCACGCGGGACCTCTCCTCGAGGAGCTTGAAGGTTATGCGGTCCTCGGCCAGGACCTTCGCCTTGGCATCAAGTTCGGTCTTCCCCGCTTCCACCTCCTCCTCCAGCTTCTTCAGCCGGTTGCGCTCCGCAGCCTGCGCCTTCACCAACTACTCCAGCTCGGCATCGCGGTCGTTGATGGCGTCCTCCCAGGCCTTCATCTTCTCCTCCTCCGCCTTGCAGCCACGAGCTTCTTCCGCACGCTCGTTGCGCAGAGTCTTCAGTTCGGCCTCCAGCGCCCGGCAGCGATCATGGGTGGCCTCAACATCCTTCAGTGCCACCTCGCGAGTAGCTGCAGCTTGGGCGGCGGCCTGCTTGTCCTTCTCAGAGGCCGCCGCGTCCTGGCTCAGCGCTGCCCGGACGGACACGTCTCGATGAAGCCAGCCGGAGACCAACTCCAAGAGCCCGGTTACCAGGTGTGGGTCGGCGCCCTGAAGATCTTCTCGTAGCCTGGTCATCTCGGAAAGAGCGCGCTCCAAGACGTCAGGGGAGGTAGAAGGATCTGGAACTAGCGGGTCTGACCTAGCTGAAGATGGGGACGCTCGCACGGGCCTGACTTGGCTGAGCTACGACTGCCAACGCACGAGTCTGGGGCAGCACAAGGAACCGACCCTGGACCGCCAAGATAAGTTTCACGCCCGGGTCAACCAATCGCTATGGCATAGGATTCTCACTTGTTGCAGCCCTGTTGCGGCAACGTCGCTTCCCTTTCTTACCTCTTGGTGGCTGCTTGCGCAATAAAGGGGACCTCCTGACCATCGCGCCTCAAGAGCTCTTACTGGACCTCGGGCCGCTCACCTCCTGGCCATGACCACGGCATCGCGACCTGGCATACCAGAGACAGCTGCAGCCTGCCTGGGGACCAGGACCTGTCAGCGTAGAGCATCAAGCCGTCGTGGGGCTGGAAAGGGGAGACCGAGCTGAAACAGGACGTGCGCTCGCATATCTTCATAATAAGGACAATATCAACAAAACACACTACAGACCCTTTACACGCCCCCGCGGGGTTTGTCTCAATTCCTCGCAGGAAACAAAACAAGGGAGCTTCTAGAGGTCCTATCTACACGCGTCGGCGCGGGCGACGCCATCATCAACAGTGGGCCACGAGAGGTCGGTGCCAACCCCATCCAGATCAGCGGCGGGACGCGGCGGCCTTGCTCCGGGCACGGCGAGAGCTCGGGGGCACGTAGCTATCGTCGCTCGTCTTCGGAGTCTCGTAGGGCTCGGGAGAGTTGCTGGACTCCCAAGAAACGCCGCTGTTGTTGGATGAGCCGCTCGCGAGGTAGGCGGCAGGCCCCGCTCCTGCCGCAGCGCCGTCCAGGCGGCCCTCTCCAGGGTAGCACTCCAAGCGACAGCCTTCCGCGTCGAATACCTTGAAGAACATCGTGGAGGCGTCGTCGTACTCGAAGTGGATCACGAGGGCGCCCTTTGTACGGCAAACCCGGAGAACCTCACCCCAGCCGCGGGTCATGAAGATTTTGCCCGGAGAAAGGACTTCAACCTCCGCTCTAGTCGCCAAGGCGTCGCAGTCGGCGTGCTGCAGCCAATGCTCCAGGGGGGCCCTCGGCGGCATCTAGGCGGAGAAGAATTGCGGGAAGCGGATCCAGGTGCACGGAGGCATCTCCGCGCACATCACGAGTTCGCGCGAGGAGTCCGCGGCGTGGGCTCCTAGGGCGACGGCGTGTGTCAGCGCGGCGCGGCGACCATGGTTGCGGCATGGGCGGCGCCGCCTGCCGCCTCTTCCTCCTGAGCCCTCGGCTTGGGCGTACAGAGGCATTGGATACCCGGGAGGTGGCCGCTCGCACCAAGGCCTTGTCACCTCTAGCCTCCCGACTATGTCATGGTAGGGGACCGGCCTCTTCTTTGGTAGAAGTGGCCCGGGCTCGTCGCGGGGGGTCTTTCCCTTCTCCGTGGCTGAGAACCTTCGGATCGGCGCCATGGGAGTCGCTGCTAGCAATGGAGCAAGGGAGATGGAGCAAGCGGAACGGGAAGAGATGGGCGATGGGGGCTCCGCTCCCCTCCTCATTTATAGCAGGAGAAGGCCAACCGGCGATCCCCATGATCACAGGTAATGATGGTTTTTCCTTGCATGCAGCAGGGACTCGTCAAGTCAGGCAGTTGCCGAGGCAGCGTGGGGAAGCGGAGACGCCCACGTCCAATCAATCGCCACGCGTCAACCAAGGCCGCAGGCTGTTGGGGCCCGTGGCGCTCCGCACTTGCCCTTTGGCTTCACCCCAAAGCCAAGTCCAAGCGCGCCTTGGGCCCGGGGGCTACTGTCGGTGTTCTGGGAACGGGAGTCCCCAGACTTTCCTGCCTGCGGCCCACGGCGTGGCTCCACCAGTGACCCTGTACGACCCATTTTCACCAGCAAACACCCAAGACCCTTGTGAGGGGCCAACCCTCGCGAAGCGGACGACACAAGACCTCCTCGGGGGCAGCCTCACCAAGCTGGCTCGCGAGGGGCAGAGAGATCAAGGCAAGGGGAACCTCGTGAGGTTCCCGTGACGTAAGCCATGATGACCAAGGCTAGGCGGGCGCCAGGTAGGCGCCAGCGTGCAGTGTCCTCGTTTCCCCTTTGGTGCTAAAGGGGAAAGCGCGGGCGAGGAGTCCCAAGGCATCCGGCAAAGGTTTCCATATCGGTGCAACGAGACCAAGACCAGAAGGACGGCAAGACGGAGGTCACCGTCGAGTCCAAGACGGCATCACCACCAGAGCCTTTGGTAGGCGAAGGCCACCTTTAGTCAGGATAGCTTGTACTAGTTGTTCCCCTTCAAACTAGCCGTTGTGGAATCCCTTCCTGCTCAATATTTGGGAGGAGGACCAGGGCCTCTATAAATAGGACTAGCCACCATCGTAGGAGGGGGATCGATCACTCAGTTCACCAACCACCACACAAGCTCACCGAGCACAAGAGTAACTCTCCTCAGGAGGCTGTTCGTCCCTTGTACTGTTCATCCTCAGCCCAAGAGGCAATCCACCACACCACACTGGAGTAGGGTATTACACCTCAACGGTGGCCCAAACCAGTATAAATCTTGTGTCCCTTTGTTCTTTGGGTTCGTCCAGCTAGGCCGTGAGATCATGATGTGTGCGAGCTAGAGGGAGGAGAGATCTGCGTGCGTACCCCAGTGTTCGAACCTCAAGGGTTTTGTCGGAACCCGAAATTCGACACTCCAGGAGGGAAAGGAGGAGGAGGGGGAGGAGGACGTGGCAGCTGCTCCTTAGGATGAGTGGCTTGCGGCTGGACCGCAAGCCCCTGCACCGGACCCAGACCAACGCACCTACAGGCGCGCCGCAGCTCGAGGAGCAGCGAGCTCCAACCCAGCGCCAGCCACCAAGAGGGTGAAGAAGACCTCCACCAAGTCTACCAAGGCAGAGGTGGTGTGCCGCCAATCCCCTCGCCTTGCTCAGGCTAAAGTTCCTTCCGCCAAACGGCCAGCGGCCATGGAGGCGGAGTCCAGCCCCCGCTTTGGCTCGAGCTCCTCACAGAGCTCGTCTTTCCCATAGCTCCTGATGTCACGGCAGGCACCGAGGCTACCGGGGAGTTCCACCCTTCCGTCTCTGAAGAGAAGACGGGAGTCTCCTCCTCCCACGGAGTTCAACTTGAACTCCATGCTCATTGCGGAATATTAAGGAAGATTTCCCTTTGTGGTAGATATCTTTCTAGGCAGATTTGAATGCTTTTGCTGACTAACCTCTTGTTCTTGTTGTTGTCGGCACGTAAGTGGAGGAGGACATGGAGACCCTCATCCACCATTCCCGGAAGAAGCTCCGGCACCTCGGGTCGCTGAATGGCATGGAGGACTCGGCTTTAGCGGGGAAGGACACGGAGGGCCCCATGCCGAGCCCCCAGTCCAGCCCCCGACCTGGGAGCGGAGACTTGGCCCCGCCCGCCGGAGGCGATGGAGATAGTCTCCCCGTCCCCCCAAGCGGAGGAGGAGATGAGACGATGTAGGGCGAGCCCCTCCCTGAGGGGCATGCTTCCTCCTTCGCTCGAGTTGAAGAGACCGGCGTGGAATCCTCCACCGCTGAGACTATGTAGAAGGTCGCCGAGCCTACCCCAGCAGCGGACAAAGCTCGTGACTCGGCAACAGCTGTTGCCAGGGAAACAAAGACCCCTGTCCGGCAGACCTCCCCGGGTATATTGCTTAATTCTTCTTTTCTTTCACGCTCTGATTGCTTCCACTAGTTTCTTCATCCGCTTGATACTTCTATTCTTTTGTCACTCACAGACCCTTCCATATGTAGCCCATCAAACCGAGGAACCAGATCTGCTGGAGGTGGTGGCTGACATAGGGAGGGCTGCTGCCGACGAAGCTGTAGAGGTTGCAGCTGCTGAGGGGCAGGATCTCGCTGCCGGGGGAGCACGGGGCTCCCTGGCAGTGGTGGAGCACTCTCTGGAGGACGCCCCGGTAGAGGAAGTGGTCATCGAGGCAAAGATTCCTCTTAAAATCATGGGTCGACTCCCCTCTTCCGGGGGCACCACTGAGGCCCCGTCGTCTTCCTTAAGCACGTTGGCTATGGTGCTATCGTTTCCTGATGTTGGAGCCCCCGGCCCTTCCTCGACGGACGTGGAGCTTGATGAAGAGCTTCAGCGCCTTCTGGCACCACTATATCTGGAAGCCGAGGAAGCCGACGATTCAGCTGCCATCACAATGGACTTGTCCTTCATGGAGTCCATGGCGGCGGGCGTGAAGGAAATGCAAGCCAAGCACTATCTGAAGTAGCAGGAGCTTAAGGAACGGCGCGAATCTGCTAGCAAGGTTGACTAGAAGCTGAAGGACAAGTGTCTGGAGCTGCGCGAATGGCACGACAAGCAGTTCAAGGCACTCATGAGGAAGCAAGAGACCCTCCAGATGATAAAGGAGGATGTCATGGCTCGGGAGGGGCGTTTGGCGGATCACAAGGCATCTTTGGACGCCAGGGAGCGAGAGATCTCCCTCCAGGAGGAGAGACTCGATGCTACTCTCCGTGCCAAAGATGAAAGTTTGGAGGCCCTGGAGCAGCAACGCACCAAGGAATTGGAGGACAAGCATGGGGCTGCTCTCGACACCCTTGCCACTGACCATGCTGCCTAGCTGAAGAAGCTTATTGAAGACCTAGACGCCGCGTCCTCCGCCAAGACTTAGCTCGACCGGCAGGTGGCCAAGCTGAACGAGGATCTTGTCGAGAACACCAAAGAGGTGGAGGCACTTAAAGAAGAAGCACGACAGGAAAAGTTCCATCTGGCAGATGTGTAGTCGCAGCTTTCCTCCAAGACCCAGAGCCTTGAGACCGCCCATGGCAGCATTACAGACATGAAGGCGAGGATCGGCTCACTGGAGAAGTCTGCGGAGTCCCTTGAATCCCGGCAGCAGTTCTTGTCCACAGATTTGGAAACCGCCAAGCGTCTCCAGCAAGAGGCAGAGGACAAGTTGAAGAACCAGGTCAATATGAGCAACCTCTGGATCAAGAGTTTGGTCGACATCGCCGAGCGTCTTAGTGCCCAAGCTGCGGCGATGGGTATGGATGGCCCAGTCTACTCAGCCAGCAAGCAGGAGGTCCCGAGCGTCAAGATGGGGCTCTTCCTCAATGAGCTGATCGACAAGCTGAAGGTGCATGAAGAGGGAAGGGCCAAGCGCTTTGCGACCGAGTCCCGGAAGCTTGCCCACAACACCCTCTTCATGGTCCTAAGCAATATCGCCTGCCGCCATCCAGAGCTCGACCTCGACGATGGGTTCAAGATGCCTCCATCGAGCGCCGACTGGCAGCTGCCGAGAAGAAGGCCACTCCCCGCGCCGACAGGGTTCTTCGCGTTTAAGCTGTTCCTTCTGGCCACCAGACCAAGTATCTGGCCACTTATCGTTTCCACTGGGCCCTGTAATGAAACATGATGTATATTTGTGCTTAGTTATTCTGTCTCTAGTGTTTGTGCGAAACTGATGCTTATAGTTGGATCTTTAAATGTTCGTTTATCCCTTTGAACCCTATATGTTTGCGTTCGTATGATCAATTAATGTGTATGCTCTGGATGCCTTCCGATATCATATTGCCGCGATTGTCGTAAGTGTCCGGCCCTTAACAGTCATTTTTGCGTGGATGCGTCTCAACATGTTTTTACTAGGTAGCTCTCAATGCAGCCTCTCGACCTGCGAGCAGGGCTCTGGACAGGATGATGGTGTGATCAAAGAAACTAACAAAGGTTCCATCGCACGAGGGCTTTCATGATATAAATTCTCAATAGGGTTAAGGGATAAACGACTGCAAGGACTCGAAAAGCATTAATAAAAGGTGATAATGAAAACTTAGATTTTGTTTTGAGCCCCCTTTTTCCTCTGCCGTGCCGCGCTCCTGGTTGCGCCCGCAGCACTTGGAGGAGCAGGAGCCAATCGGGTGATTTCTTCGTTCCCGGCAGGGACCGATATGCATTTCTTGGGGATGGCGGGCATCAGGGCGTAGTGTCGGGTATCCTGGTCCTCTTCCCTTTTGCTCCCTTCCCTTCGAGTCAGTGCAGCGCCTGCCGTTGCATGGGTCATGCCAACGCAACCAGCCTTGCCGAAGTATGTTTGTCGGGGCTTCAATCGACGGACTCATACCAGCGCTTTGCTGTCAGGACCCCGATTCTAGGTCACACCGATCTAGCCTGTAACACCTCATATCACTTTGCGGCCTCACGCACGGTATTCCCAGGTGTCGCCTTACCATGGCCCGGGACCGCTTATGCCTTTTTGCTCACGTATATGATAGTGTCGCTAGCATCCATATGACAGAGAACCCGGGCCGACATGGCTAGTCGTGAACCCAAAGCGGCGCTAACCCATGGGGACAGGCATACATGAATCAACTTCGAGCATGTCGGTCAACAACGTGTGAATCCGGGCTGTAGCACTGGGCTAACAGGACTCGTAACCCGGCTATAGCAGGCTAAGCGGCAGACTCGGATGTCACCGCGTGACATTTCCCGAATGGATGACCACAGGAACGAAGTGAAACACATGCCGGCCAGTCAAGTGTACTGAGCAGTAGTTTTGGGCTAGCAGGACTCCGGTGAACCGGGCTGTAGCGGACTACTATGGCTCAAGGAAGCACTAGACTACATTTCCCCATAAGAGAGGCTGCCAAGGATAAACAACTAGATTGTCAGATACCATACATACCAAGCATTACAAACATACACACAATATGCTCGATATGTGTAAATACAACATGGCATCACAACATAACTCTACGACTCAAGTATTTATTCATTAGGCTCCGAGGAGCGAGATATTACAAACATGGGTCTCTTGACCCAGCATTCAGAGCATGCAAGTCAAACACATGCGGAAGCTAAACATGTCTGAGTACAGACATCTATAAATGAAAAAGGCTGAGAAGCCTGACTATCTACCAGATCCTGCCGAGGGCACAAGATCGTAGCTGAGGTAACAAGCTAAACGTCGAAGTCCACGCGGAACTACTAGTGAGGCTGGCGTCTCTCTACAAAACATAAAATAAGCAAACGTGAGTACAAATGTACTCAGCAAGACTTACATCAGAACTAACTACATATGCATCATTTTCAACAAAGGGGGTGGTGGAGTTTGACTGCAGCAGGCCAACTTTGACTCGGTGGCTATCCCGAACTACGACTGCAAGTAACTCTTTTGAGGTGGCGCACATGAGTCCACATATTCACCATATCAATACACCACTATGGATCCGCTCCCTTCTTCCTACGAGAACGCCATCCATAGCACTCACGCTTATCTTGCGCATTTTATAGTATCCACTTTCACTTGTCTATGAACTATTATAGGCAACCCAGAAGTCCTTTTCCGTGGACACGGCTATTCGAATAGATCATATTAACCTCCAGGTGTACTTCTTCACACACGCTCTCGCCACTTACCGCCATGTACACGTCATGTATCTCGGCAACCTTCAAGCGGAAGCCTGGCGAGGGTGTCGGCCACGGCCTACCTAAACACTCAAGTCCCTAGTCCAGGTTTAACGCCTATTCGGGTTCCATCCGCAGGGAGTCCAGCCGAGGTTTCCACTAACGGCCCCGAACGATGTGTGCAGGGTTCCCGAGACAACAAACGGGCGAATCGGTACACCGGGCCACGGTGTATCTACCGCATCATAGCCCACCCCTAGGGTCAGCGCTACGCACGGCCTCCAACACATATCCTACAAACACCGTAAACTAGTTGCACATCCTGGACAGAGAACAAGGGTGGTTAAGAAGCCGAGAGAGTCAATTAAGGATCCCAATGTGTGGTAGTAACTGTTCATGGATCACAAACACAGAACCCAGTTCCTGAGAACGGTTTCAATGAGACAACCCACCACGTACTCCTACATGGCCTCTCACCGCTACCTTTACCAAATCGTGTTCACACACTTAGCTCACACACAGTAGGACATGTTCACACACATCCGATTCATCCCCGATGAATTAGACCCGACTCAACTCTAAGCAGTAGCAGGCATGACAAACAAGCATGAATGAGTAGGCACAACAGGGCTCAAACAACTCCTACTCATGCTAGTGGGTTTCATCTATTTACTTTGGAATGACAGGTCATGCAGAGGATAAAGGGGTTCAGCTACCGCAGCAAGTAACAGATGAATCGTTGTTGTCCTAATGCAGTAAAATAGAGCAGGAGCAAGAGAGTGGGATTGTATCGGAATGAACAAGGGGGTTTTGCTTGCCTGACACTTCTGAAGATAGTATAGTTCTTCATCGGTGTCATCGATCACATCGTCGGAACATCGTCTACTGAGAGGGGACAGTCACCGGCAACAGAGAAAGAACAAAGTCAATGCAATGCGATAATATGATGCATGATCATGACATGGAAATGTGCTTTTGATTGAGCTAATGCAACAAGCAACCATATTAAATGAAGTTGGTTTGAACCAAGGGTTCAATTCAAACTCCATATGTGAAATTCAAATGCCATTTAATTGATTTTACCTGATCAGCGGGTATAAGTTGATCTAACATGCATGAAAGTGGTACATATGGAAAGATTGGATTTTTCTGATCATTTTTGATATATAAATTATTTCATTCTGAGCTACAGTTGATTTTATATGAATTTTAGAAGTTTATACTAATTTCTGGAATTTCCTGAATTATTTTAAATCCAGAAATTCCTTACTGCGTCATCATGTCAATAGCATTGCGTCAGCAGGTCAACCGTGGCTGACCAGGTCAAACCTGACGTGTGGGGTCCACACGTCAATGAAATGAAGCTGGTTAGTCCCACAGACAGGTGGGTCCGGTCAACTGCCACGTCAGCCAGTCAACCCTGACGCGTGGGTCCGCTGGTTATGTTGACTAAACTAACTTAAAACTAATAGCGGTTTAATTAGGCAGCAGGGCCCACTGTCAGTGTCCCAGGGTGTTACTAACTGTGTCATTAACCCTAACTAATCGTGCCACATCAGCGTCGCCGGATTAAGCGCCGGCGACCATATCCCGCGGTAGAGGCTCGCCGGAGTTGCTCGGGCTCGCGCTACAGGCGGCCGTTTGCGACGCGGTTTGGCCCTACGGAGAGCTGGTGTTTGCGCGCATCTGGTGGAGCGAACGGGAGGAGCTAGGGTGGCCGGAATCATGGCCGGCGACGAGGTTTGTGGCAGCCGGAGTTCGGGTTAGCGCGGCAAGGTGCTACGCTTGGCTGACGAGCGAGCTAAGCAGCGGGGCGGACTCCTGGGAGCACCAGGAGCACGCTGGTGCCACTGGACTGAGCGGAGGTGCTCAGGAGCGAGGACCTCATCGGCCATGGCGGACGATGGCGCTCGGGACTCGCGGGGCGGTGGCTAGCGCGCAAATTAGAGCACGGGGGTGAGGGGAAAGACGGAGGAGCTCACTGGAAATCCAATGGAGGACTCGGAGGGCTCGGGGATGCGTCGGAGCGGGAGCACGGTCGCCGGCGATCTCGGTGACCCGAGAGGTTGAAGACGACGCCATGGTCGTGGTGCGGTGCGTCCGGCGTCCTGCGGGTCGTCCAGGAGGTGTAGGCGACGGTGGCGGAGCTTCCACGCAACACGGGGAGGCGAGAGGGGGTCGGGGAGCGCGGTGGTTCACGGCGGTGCTTCCATGGCCGCGTCGGCCGTCGCGGGAGAGGGCGAGGGAGAGGAGGGGATGGACGGCAGAGAGAGGGAGGGGGCCCGGGGGGGTGCGTGGCGCCGTCCAGAGGCATCCAGGCGAGCAGGCAGAGAGGAGGTGGAGGCCTCGGGCGCGCAGGCGTCGACACGCCTCTTCCTACTGGCAGAGGTTGAAGAAAACCGCTCCAGCCAGTTGGCTGGGCCGTCCAGCTGGCCACGCCAGGTAAGTGGCCCGGGTGACTCTCTCTCTGTGTTTATTTAATTTGCTCTGCTTTTCTATTTTTGCTATTATGTTTTGATTTAGTTTAAAGACCAAACCATTTCCAAAATTCATGGAAATAATTGTGTGAAATAAATGGACTTTTCCAAAGCTACACAACAATTTCCAGAATTATTGAACATATATTTATTATATAACAAATATAGATCCAATTCAAATATTTATTGGATTAATTCCAAGGCCCAAAATAATTGTCTCTGAGATTCTAGAAATATTGGTTTGAATTTTATCCCTTGCCAATATTTCTAAAGATTAACAGGAACATTTTTCTTGGACTCGTTTGATGAGATTTAAATGTTGATTATTTTTAGAGGTCTTCTGAGGCTTTTGAAAGTTCCTCAATTCAATTTCATTTGAATTTAAACATGATGCACACATGACTATCTAGTCTAGGTCATACCAGAATTAGGGATGTGACAGCTCACCCCTACTAAACAAGAATCTCGTCCCGAGATTCAAGCGTAGGGTAGAATGAAGGGGGGAACGCGAACTAACATAATCTTCACGATCCAGGTGGCACTTCATAAGAACGTTGAATCGATCACCATCTTTGTCTCGATATGTTGCTCTGAGAACTCCAACCCACATGACACCAAGAGGAAAGGAAACACTCTAGAAGGGTCGATCTTCTCGGAGATCGAATCAACTCAGGATCAACTCTCGGAGGGAGACATGGAAACATCTCTGGAGCTGTGAGACAAACATGCATCGGGAAGGACGAAGGAAACAGTTTGACAAGGGTTTTCAGCTAGCGAGGGGAAATTGCCATGATCCCATAACAGGGCACCTTGGGAGAGGCGCCTCGTAGATTTATCCTTGAAGTGGCAAAAAGAATTACTTTGATACATAGATCATTGGAACTCTTATACCAACCTAAGGAAAATTCACAAACGATCGTTTGACGGAGTACGAAGGAATGGCATACCCGGACTAGAATGGATGATGTGGACTACCTTGTTGAAGACAACGCAATGGATGACTTTTGCTTATCACCGGAAACGGATGGGACTCATGACAAGTCCACTATTAAAGATGATCTTGGACAGCAACTGCTGAGAAGGACAGCCCATGGAAAACTGGCATGATGGGGTGCAAGCTGGGAACAAGACGCAACTGTTGGGAATGTTCCAACCATCATATCTGCCTGAGATTCAGATCTGGTTAGAAATGGGATACTTTAGACTCACATGTCTGAAAGAGGATTTGCAACACAAATCGACGAGATAATGTTGCGAGACTCTCAGGATATGAACTATGATAGAAAGCTCCAAAAGATGAGCTGGTTCTGCTACAAACAGGTGAACACGTTGTCCAAGACAAGCATGATCACGTGGTAGTCTTATAATAAAAACACTACCGAGTTCAGGTGGGGAACCATCATCGAGGATATCGAAGTCCTTTTATAAGCCCTGGTTAGCTCTTAAGAAGGAGCTTCTTCTCCTTGAACAAATCAATTAGTGGCTTGGTGTGCTAGGGATACATATAGAATTAAGGTTGCAAGTCTCCAAACCATAGAATACTTCACACGTATGCATGACTGACTTGGGATGGTTCTAGAGGAAACAAAAACAATCTTTCTCGAACTCACGGCGGCAACTTGCACCAAATGCACATGAATCAGAGAAAGTCACTTCTTTCATCCAACATATTCTTCACGAATGGGACATGAAGATAATGCTTATAAAAGTTTCCAACACTTGGTTGATGTTCAACATGAATCATGAGGGAGACAAAATGCTGCTGATGGGCTCAACAACAACTCATCGGAATTTCCATATCACTGGACTTACGCCATCATGTGAACACGGTGATAGCATTAATCAGACCAAAAGATGTAATGGTATATGCTCGAGGAATCAACCACGAGTAAGACAACATTACGAACATCGTTGGTTCTGATTTGACTTGACAACATCCCATACTCAAGTCAAAGTTTTGACAAGGCAATAGATCCAACAACTGATCACGAGGACCAATCAATGGAGATATCATCTTTCTTCAACACACACACACCAGGATATCCCTTGGAGATGAACTAAGTCAGGTAAGCTTTTATCTTCCAACTCTCCAAGTTGTTGTCTAGCTTAACCGACTAGCCTGTGGGTATCCAACACAGATTCTTGGAGAATGGCTGGTTTAGAGAATAACCAACTTGATCATGAACTCAACATAGCGGTCAGGTGAAAACCTGGTGATACCTCCGAGAAGATATTCGTAAGTCATGAACCACCGATATGTTACTATCCTCGAGAACAATCTTGCTTTTCAGGGCAAGACGATATGATCAAAAGAGTGAGGGATTAACACAATCCTAACCCATTGACCGGAGAGTGCACCAGAAATAAGGACTAGGTAGCACATTCTATCTTAGAATGATGATTCAATAACCAACACGCTAAGAGTGAAACTATTGTCCATTTACTACTAAGCAACATGGTTGCTAGAAGTATTGATTTCACACATCACAGTTCACTTGTTGGCTTTCCGGTTATGACAACACGGGACCGAGGAATGAATAATGATAGCGAGAGGTATCACTGCGGCAGGAATCCATAAGAGCTGGTGCAATTCTCATGAAATTCTTGACATAAAGATGGTAACACTCCAAGGTAGAACAGAACAAAGCTGGATTGGCATTTGATCTGCGGAATACAACTGCGTTGACCCAATCCTAGAAATGGACAAGGTACTGGAGTTTGTTTCTCCTAGTCATTCCAGAATAGAATGGCTCGACGGACCACAAGAATAATAGGCATCGATGGACACGGTTGCACAACTACTCCTGTCTATCAATTGATAGACGAGGGTCAGAAGACAACCAAGAGGGACAACTCAAGGAACATATGTTTTTCTGAGTTGTGGATGCATAGACTAGTATGTCGAGCGAAGCTCAACATTTCTTCCGGATAACCCATGCGGAAAGGTTGAGCTGGCAGAGTCACAATATAAAATGAAGAACTCATCGAGAGCACTCCTGTTGTGACCTTTTGATCCAACAAACTTCTGCCATAAGCGGTTCATAGTATTTGGAAGAAAGAAATACCACGGACGTCGAAGACTAATGCCAAGGTTACTAATAACCTAAGGGAGCTAGCAATTACTATCAACATGAGGTAAGTAGGGTGAATCTCGGGTTCAAGAACCCAGGAATGGAATACCTACTACTAAATGGCATCACAGGAATAATGGCCAGAATCATCACACGGGGAACACAAAACATGGCTAGTTACCAGGTGACTCCCTAAACACCTAGGGTCATAATAATAACTCCAACATATATGTCGAGGCAATAGAATACCTCAACTCATCAATTAGTGTGATTAACCTGGCCCAAAGGAACATCGGGAACGGAGAGAAGGGATTTGCAAATGCATCAGATAGTTTAGAAACCTGGGATGACTCGGACAACATAACGACTGTAAATGCTCAAAAAGATTTGAGACATCATGCAAAATGGTGGCATAACCACTCTACAACATCATAACAAGGTTCCGACATCAACAGTTAACATACAGAAATAGTAGGAACTGAACTGAGGCTTATAACCAACAATCTTAACGGTCTATGGATTAGTAACACGTCATCCTAATAGATAGATGAGAAGCCTAGTTCTTAAACCCCGTAGAAGAGAAGAGGATGACTCAGATCAGAAGGCCATGAGGTATAAGGAGTAAAAGAGCCTTACGTTCCTTCCACAATCAATTCCCTTACATAACTAAAGCATTTCTAGACACAACTTCGACCGGTTTGGCTTGGTAATCCTCTGCAACAAAGCTCTCGATACCAAAGCTGTCGGGACCCGATTACGGGTCACACTGATCTAGCCTGTAACACCTCATATCACTTTGCGGCCTCACGCATGGTATTCCCAGGTGTCGCCTTACCATGGCCGGAACCGTTTGCGCCTTTTGGCTCACGTATATGATAGTGTCGCTAGCATCCATATGACAGAGAACCCGGGCCGACATGGCTAGTCGTGAACCCAAAGCGGCGCTAACCCATGGGGACAGGCATACATGAATCAACTTCGAGCATGTCGGTCAGCAGCGTGTGAATCCGGGCTGTAGCACTGGGCTAACAGGACTCCGGTAACCCGGGCTGTAGCAGGCTAGGCAGGACTCCGGATGTCACCGCGTGACATTTCCCCGAAGGGACAGACACAGGAACAAAGTGAAACACATGTCGGCCAGTCAAGTGTCCTGAGCAGTAGTGCTGGGCTAGCAGGACTCCGGTGAACCGGGCTGTAGCGGACTACTATGGATCAAGGAAGCACTAGACTACATTTCCCCATAAGAGAGGCTGCCAAGGATAAACAACTAGATTGTCAGATCCCACACATACCAAGCATTACAAACATACACACAATATGCTCGATATGTGTAAATACAACATGGCATCACAACATAACTCTACGCCTCAAGTATTTATTCATTAGGCTCCGAGGTGCGAGATATTACAAACATGGGTCTCTCGACCCAGCATTTCAGAGCATACAAGTCAAACACATGCGGAAGCTAAACATGTCTCAGTACAGACATCTATAAATGAAAAAGGCTGAGAAGCCTGACTATCTACCAGATCCAGCCGAGGGCACAAGATCGTAGCTGAGGTAACAAGCTAAACGTCGAAGTCCACGCGAAACTATTAGCGAGCCTGGCGTCTCTCTACAAACATAAAATAAGCAAACGTGAGTACAAATGTACTCAGCAAAACATACATCAGAACTAACTACATATGCAGGTGGAGTTTGACTGCAGCAAGCCAGCTTTGACTCGTTGGCTATCCTGAACTACGACTGCAAGTAACTCTTTTGAGGTGGCGCACATGAGTCCACATATTCACCATATCAATACACCACTATGGATCCGCTCCCGTCTTCCTACGAGAACGCCATCCATAGCACTCACGCTATCTTGCGCATTTTAGAGTATCCACTTTCACTTGTCTATGAACCTGTTATAGGCAACCCGTAAGTCCTTTTCATGCGGACACGGCTATTCGAATAGATCATATTAACCCTGCAGGGTGTACTTCTTCACACATGCTCTCGCCACTTACCGCCATGTACACGTCATGTATCTCAAAGAACCTTCAAGCGGAAGCTTTGGCGAGGGTGTCGACCACGGCCTACCTAAACACTCAAGTCCCTAGTCCAGGTTTAACGCCTATTCGGGTTCCATCCGCAGGGAGTCCGGCCGAGGTTTCCACTAACGGCCCCGAACGATGTGTGCAGGGTTCCCGAGACACCAAACGGGCGAATCGGTACACCGGGCCACGCTGTATCTACCGCATCATAGCCCACCCCTAGGGTCAGCGCTACGCACGGCCTCCAACACATATCCTACAAACACCAGAAACTAGTTGCAACTCCTGGACAGAGAACAAGGGTGGTTAAGAAGCCGAGAGAGTCAATTAAGGATGCCAATGTGTGGTAGCAACGGTTCATGGATCACAAACACAGAACTCAGTTCCTGAGGATGGTTTCAATGAGACAACCCACCATGTACTCCTACATGGCCTCTCACCGCTACCTTTACCAAATCGTGTTCACACACTTAGCTCACACACAGTAGGACATGTTCACACACCTCCGATTCATCCCCGATGAATCAGACCTGACTCAACTCTAAGCAGTAGCAGGCATGACAAACAAGCAAGAATGAGTAGGCACAACATGGCTCAAACAACTCCTACTCATGCTAGTGGGTTTCATCTATTTACTGTGGAATGACAGGTCATGCAGAGGGTAAAGGGGTTCAGCTACCGCAGCAAGTAACAGATGAATCGTTGTTGTCCTAATGCAGTAAAATAGAGCAGGAGCGAGAGAGTGGGATTGTATCGGAATGAACAAGGGGGTTTTGCTTGCAGGACACATCTGAAGATAGTATAGTTCTTCATCGGTATCATCGATCACATCGTCGGAACATCGTCTACTGAGAGGGGACAGTAGCCGGCAACAGAGAAAGAACACAGTCAATGCAATGCGACAATATGATGCATGATCATGACATGGCAACATGATGTTGATTGAGCTAATGCAACTAGCAACCATATTAAATGAAGTTGGTTTGAACCAAGGGTTCAATTCAAACTCCATATGTGAAATTCAAATGCCATTTAATTGTTTTGACCTGATCAGCAGGTATAAGTTGATCTAACATGCATGAAAGTGGTACAGATGGATAGATTGGATTTTTCTGATCATTTTTCATATATAAACTATTTCGTGCTGAGCTACGGTTGATTTTATATGAATTTTAGAAGTTTATACTAATTTCTGGAATTTCCTGAATTATTTTAAATCCAGAAATTCCTTACTGCATCATCATGACAACAGCATTGCGTTAGCAGGTCAACCATGGATGACCAGGTCAAACCTGACGTATGGGGTCCACACGTCAGTGACTCAAGCTGGTTAGTCCCACGAATGTGTGGGTCCGGTCAATCGCCACGTCGCCTACCAACCCCGACGTGGGTCCATTGGTTATATTAACTAAACTATCTTAAAACTAATAGCGGTTTAATTAGGCAGCAGGGCCCACTGTCAGTGTCCCAGGTTGTCACTAACTGTGTCATTAACCCTTACTAATCGTGCCACGTCAGCGTCGCCAGATTAAGCGCCGCCGACCATATCCCGCGGCAGAGGCTCGCCGGAGTTGCTCGGGCTCGCGCTACAGGCGGCCGTTTGCGACGCGGTTTGGCCCTACGGAGAGCTGGTGTTTGCGCGCATCTGGTGGAGCGAACGGGAGGAGCTGGGGTGGCCGGAATCATGGCCAGCGACGAGGTTTGCGGGAGCCGGAGTTCGGGTTAGCGCGGCAAGGTGCTACGCTTGGCTGACGAGCGAGCTAAGCAGCGGGGCGGACTCTTGGGAGCTCCAGGAGCACGCTGGTGCCACTGGACCGAGCGGACGTGCTCAGGAGCGAGTACCTCATCGGCCATGGCGGACGGCGGTGCTCGGGACTCGCGGGGCGGTGGCTAGCACGCAAATTAGAGCACGGGGGTGAGGGGAAAGACGGAGGAGCTCACTGGAAATCCAATGGAGGACTCGGAGGGCTCGGGGATGCGTCGGAGCGGGAGCACGGTCGCCGGCGATCTCGGTGACCCGAGAGGTTGAAGACGCCGCCATGGTCGTGGTGCGGTGCGTCCGGCGTCCTGCGGGTCGTCCAGGAGGTGTAGGCGACGGTGGCGGAGCTTCCACGCAACACGGGGAGGCGAGAGGGGGTCGGGGAGCGCGGTGGTTCACGGCGGCGTTTCCATGGTCAAGGCCGGCCGTCAAGGAGAGGGCGAGGGAGAGGAGGGGATGGACAGCAGAGAGAGGGAGGGGGCCCGGGGGGTGCGTGGCGCCGTCCAGAGGCATCCAGGCGAGCAGGCAGAGAGGAGGTGGAGGCCTCGGGCGCGCAGGCATCGACACGCCTCTGCCTACTGGCAGAGGTTAAAGACAACTACTCCAGCCAGTGGGCTGGGCCGTCCAGCTGGCCGCGCCAGGTAAGTGGCCCAGGTGACTCTCTCTCTCTCTGTTTATTTAATTTGTTCTGCTTTTCTATTTTTTCTATTATGTTTTGATTTAGTTTAAAGACCAAACCATTTCCAAAATTCATGGAAATAATTGTGTGAAATAAATGGACTTTTCCAAAGCGAAACAACAATTTCCAGAATTATTGAACATATATTTATTATATAACAAATATAGATCCAATTCAAATATTTATTGGATTAATTCAAAGGCCCCAAATAATTGTCTCTGAGATTCTAGAAATATTGGTTTGAATTTTATCCCTTGCCAATATTTCCAAAGATTAACAGGAACATTTTTCTTGGACTCATTTGATGAGATTTAAATGTTGGTTATTTTTAGAGGTCTTCTGAGGCTTTTGAAAATTCCTCAATTCAATTTCATTTGAATTTAAACATGATGCACACATGACTATCTAGTCTAGGTCATACCAGAATTAGGGATGTGACAGTTGCTCAGGATTACCAAAACAAGGGGGAATACTGGACCGAGCCCTACGCGGTAATCGTCGACATCAATGACGTCGAGGCTAGAGCAGTTCGACTGCTAATGAGGGGGAGGGGCTAGAAGGAGGGAGCTCGCACCCGCATACCGTGTGCCCTTTCTTCGAGTGGCGCCCGGGTGGCGAGTACGCATATGGGCCGCCGAGAAGGATCTGTTGCCACCAGCGGCGATTTTTGCTGTAGTCGTGACTGCGGTGGAGCATGAAGATCAGCAACAATAGTGCAGGGATGGCCCCGCCTTGCTTCTGTGTCTTCGCGGACGCCATGATTGACGACATCGTCAAAGATGGCGATGGCGATGAAGATGACGTGCGGCGCACGCCTTCAGGTTCGCACAAGCGAGCCCCCTACCTGGCGCGGTTAAGATGTCGCGGGAAACCACGGCCACCTATGGGACCAGGAGTTCCCTTGCTGGTTCGGCAGAGGGGCAACGCATTGCACAGAGAGCAGAGGGGCGTGAGGCAGCACGTTAGATATCACATAGGCAATTTACTCAGGTTCAGGCTACCGTGAGGCGTAAAACCCTACTCCTACTTTGGTGGATTGAGGTAGAAAAGGTGGTGGTGGAACGTAGTACACTTGCCCGACAGGGGATACCTTGGGCCAGCAGCGACTACGCGCGTATGGGGGTGTGAGTTATCCAACCTTCTAACCCTTTCTACGGTTGCCATGGGCCTCCTTTTATAGATCAAGGGGTCACCACAATGGCAAAGTAGTCATTATGCACTGATATGATAGCACACAGTGCTATCATACCTAACTCTGTGGGCTGACAGGGTGCATTAAATGCACCACTTAGTGTCACATCACTGGTTGTCCAGCAAGGCCTGCCGGGCTATCTTGCCAGCTCCGTGCCTGTTCTCTTGACATGTCGCAGGATGGCTGTCACCTGTGGGTTTCTTCTTTAGGAAATGTCTGCCATGTGGTGAATGGCTTCCACTTAATCACCTTGCGGCTTGACACCGCATTGATCGACGACGTGGTTCATGCTTGAGTGGTTGGTGAGGCGGTTTTGCCTCCGTGAGCCCCGGCAGGCCCTGCCGGGTGTCTTGGTTATCTGCTTCTGGGGGTGGCCTCGCCCCTTGCCGGGCTCGACTGCCCGGTAAGGGAGGACTTCTCTTGGCGATATTCTGCTTCTCTGGTTTGGTCTTGGTCCTTCGAATCTCTTGGTTCCTTGTATATCTTGGCTCGGCCTTGGATTGTCCGTGCACGAGTCAGGGGAAAATGCATACCCCTGTATATTTTCCCGACAATAAGGCACAAGATGATTTGCTTAAAGAGTTGAATAGTAAAATCATTGATAATTATGTAAGGGTTATGACTAACGGTGGTAAAATGACCAAGGAACCTTTGTATCCTGAGCGTCATCCTAAGAGAGTTGAGCAAGATTCTCAGAGAATTAATACTAATGCACCTAGTCCTTCTAATAAAAATAAAAATAAAATTGATAGGACTTCGCATGCTTCTAGTGAACCTGTTATAGACACACCTGAGAATCCCAATGATATTTGTATCTCTCATGCTGAGACACAATCTGGTGATGAACATGAACCTGGAGACAATGTTAATAATGATGTTCATGTTGATGCTCAACCTAGTAATGAAAATGATGTAGAGATTGAACATGTTGTTGATCTTGATAACCCACAATCAAAGAATCAACATTATGATAAGAGAGACTTCATTCCTAGGAAACATGGTAAAGAAAGAGAACCATGGGTGACGAGGATTTTGAGCGCTTTGCTGAAATGATTAGACATATCTTTTTGCTTATGCGTTTGACTGATATGCTTAAAATGCCTCCTTATGCTAAGTATATGAAATATATTGTTACTAAGAAAAGAAAGATACCGGAAGCTGAAATTTCCACCATGCTTGCTAATTATACTTTTAAGGGTCAAATTCCAAAGAAACTTGGAGATCCAGGAGTAACATCTATACCGTGCTCCATTAAAATAAACTATGTTAAAACTGCTTTATGTGATCTTGGAGACGGTGTTAGTGTTATGCCTTTCTCTTTATATCATAGACTTGATTTGAATAAGTTGACACCTACTGAATCTCTTTGCAAATGGCTGATAAATGAACTGCTATAACCATCGGTATTTGTGAGGATGTGCCTGTTGTGGTTCCAAACGTTACTATCTTAACGGACTTTGTTATTCTTGATATCCCGAGGACGACAATATGTCGATCATCCTTGGTACACGCTTTTTGAATACTGCAGGGGATGTTATTGATTGCAACAAAGGCAATGTCACTTCTCATGTTAATGGTAATGAGCATACGGTACACTTTCCAAAGATACAACCTCAAGTTCACAGTATCAATTCTATTGGAAAATTTTCAACTATTACTATTGGAGGTTTTGAATTCCCTCAACCTACTATCAAAAACAAGTTTGATATTCTTATTGTTGGGGACATGCATATCCCCGTTGAGGTAACCTAGTGTTATTCGAAATTTCTCTGGTTTCATGTCATCCGGAAGAAGTTTGTTAATAAGACTTGATCAACCTTGTTAATGGATTCCTTTTGACGGGCATGAGATGGATGAATTTAGAAGGCGTAACTCTCTGTACCTATATTTTATTTTCTGTAATTTAGATTAAATAAAGCAAAAATACTATTTTCTGTCTGTTTTCTGAATTATCCATGAAATAAAAAATGTCCCGAAAATAAAAGTTCTCCAAATGCACTGAAAAATTGGTATGATTTTTTATAGAATATTTGAGAATTTCTGGCACTAAACACACCAGGGGGCCTCACCAGCTGGCCACAAGGGTGGAGGGCGAGCCCTACCCCCCTGGGCACCCCCTTGTCCTTGTGGGCCCCACGTGGCCCCCTCCACTTATTCCAGCACCCATCCACTCCTTGTTCCTCAAGAAAAAATCACTCCATAGCTCAAACCCGTGTTCTTGCTCTTTTTGCTGCCATTTTCGATCTCCTTGCTCAAAGCTCCATTCACCAAACTGCTTTGGGGGATTGTTCTTCGGTATGTGACACCTCCAATGGTCCAATTTTTGTTCTAGTGCTTTATTTATTGCAAATTTTTGCTGCTGTGGTGACCTTGTTCTTGAGCTTGCATGTCAAATTTATATGGTCTAAAGTAGTTTTGATGCATGATATAGCCTCTAGGAACTTGTAGGAGTAGTTGCTATCGATTTTGTTGAGTTTTGTTCACTTATATTTTGAGTCACTAAAAATTTCAGAAATTTTCAGAGAATAAAATGTTGAGGAGATTGTTCAGACGCTCTCGAGTCAGGGTTCAAAGGATAAGGAAAATGCGGAGAAAGAAGCCCAAGAACAATCTTCCTTGCGCCGCGGAGATATGACCATGTGAATGGCCATGTGATGCATTCCTACAAGCGGCCGGAATTTATGATGATTTCTATTTTTGGCTGAGAATGCAGGCATCACCAACTGCATCCTCGACCAATATGATCAGTATCTCCTACTCACCAATACTTTCGTGCAAAGTTTTCATTTTCATACTAGGAGATCACCACCTATGGTAGATTTTCACTTATATGATGAGTACAAGGAAATGATGCTCTATGACTTTTGTGAGGTTTGTAAATTACCTTATGAGGGTAGCGTCGAGGAACCATGTCCTAGTGATGTGGAAGATTTTATTCATGAAGTTACCGTAGGGGGAAGGAGAAGGGTGTCGGAAGCGAGAGTGGCTAGTTTACATTTTCCTGTTTTGCGCTACTACTCATCATTTGCTGGTAGATGTTTTATTGGTCGTGGGGAGAGTGGAGGCCTTAGTGCTCCTGACCTTGCCATATTGCGCCATGCTTTACTTCATGATAAAATTTTCAGCTTAGGCGCTATGGTTGCTAAACAGCTGAGTTTAAATCATACAAAGGGTCCTATTATCGGAGGTATCTTTGCCTCCCGCCTTGCTAAACACTTCGAGATACCCATTTGGCACTATGAGAAAGAGGAGAAACTGATACCCCACTATTTACTTAGATTATGACAGCATGGTAGCACATAAGTTTATTCGCTGTGATGAGGAAAATAGACTCATTTATAACTTGATATTTAGCGAGGATACTCTTCAGATTATTACTTTTCCTACACCTACTTTGTTCGATATTCATTGAAGCAGGTACTTCGTTTTGCCCGCGGACATTCATGCATACTGGGAGGGGACACGATCCCCAGCTCCTGAGCCAGAGCCATCACCTAATCCATATCACGATTCTATTAATTAGTGGGATCCACAGGAGCTCGCTAACCAGTGGAACCCCCGGGATCCACCTTAGTACACTAGAGAGGGCAACTTTGATCCATGGGCATAGACCAACTTAGGCCAAAAGCCTAAGCTTGGCGGAGTATGTAATTCTCACCGACATTACATTCATGTTCGCACACTCATTTCAGTTGTCGGTGTTCATATTTTTCATTGTATTATCCATATTAGTTTATTTCTCATTCCCGCTTTCTTCTTGTGTGTTTGAAAAATCTTAAGAAAAACCAAAAAAATAGTTTTAGTTAGTTTAATTTCTATGCATGCTTAGTTGTAGTATTAAAAGAAAACCTAAAAGATTTCTCGTTCTTATTTTTGCTTGTTGGGAGCTTTCCCGTGTAAATAGTTTTTCTCGTTCTTGTTTTACCTTCTTCAGAAAAAACAAAAACTCCAAAAACATTTCAGTGTTTTTTTTTGAATTTCTTTCTTTTCTTTGGTGGTCAAGAGGAGAAGACCATAATGAAAATGTTGAGTGGCTCTCATATGCATTATTATTGATTTAACAAAGAGCCCATATTACCTTGTCTTCTCCTTTGAATAAATTTTTGCAGATTCCAACTTAGTCCAATGCACGTGCACTATTTTTATTATCCACATCGTTCGGTCGTGCATGTGAAAGGCAATAATGACGATATATGAAATGATTGAGATGAGGAAAAGCTGGTATGAACTCGATCTATCTTGTTTTTGTAAATATGATTAGTTCATCATTCTTGATTCAGCCTATTATGAATGAAACATGTTTGCAATGACAGTTAGAGATTATAGTTACTCGTGCCATACTTAATTAGCTAGGAGTTTATAATGGTTTACCTTGCGTGCCAACATGCAAATTAAAATGGTTGTGATGTAGTATGATAGGATGGTATCCTCCTTTAAGTGATTCGAGTGGCTTGACTTGGCACATGTTCATGCATGTAGTTGAAACAAAATCAACATAGCCTCTACGATATTTATGTTCATGGTGATTTATATCCTACTCATCCGTGCATTCAATGTTGGTTAATCTCAATGCATGTTTATGATTGTTGTCGCTCTCTAGTTGGTCACTTCCCAGTCTCTTTCTAGCCTTCACTTGTACTAAGCGGGAACACTGCTTGTGCATCCACTTCCACAAACCCAAAGTTGTTCCATATGAGTCCACCATACCTTCCTATATGTTGTATTTACCTCTCGTTCCAAGTAAATTTGCAAGTGCCAAACTCCAAACCTTCAAATGGTAATTTGTTTTGTATGCTCGAATCGCTCATGTACCAACTAGGTTTGTCAATATCTTCCATGCTAGGTGGGTTATTCTCAAGATGAGTGGACTCGGCTCATCATTCACGAGAAAATGGCTGGTACCGGGATGCCTAGTCCTATGCTCAAATCAAATCAAAATTTAATTGCAAACAAAACTCCCCTAGGAGTGTTGTTAGTTGGACGGTACCCGTTGTTTGGACCAGCCGTGCAGTGTGCTTGTTGGTGGTGGGGGAGTATAAACTTTACCATTCTGTTTGGGAACCACCTATAATGTATGTAGCATGGAAGATACCGAGATATTTTGGTTGTTATGTTGACAATGAAAGCATACCGCTCAAAATATTATTTATCTAAAACTCGAGCTCTCGCACCCCTGCAAATCCATGCTTCCCTCTGCGAAGGGCCTATCTATTTACTTTTATTGCTAAGTATCGTCCTCTTATAAAAAGCACAAGTTAGAGAGCACCACTATTATTTGTATGCATTGTTATTAATTTATATTGAGTATGACTGTGACTGGATCCCTTTTACCATGAATTACAATGTCTAGTCAGTCCTTGATCTTCAGGGGTGCTCTGCATTTATGTTTTGCGGTCTCAGAAAGGGCTAGTAAGATACCATCTTGTTATATTATATCATGATTGTTTTGAGAAAGTGTTGTCATCCGAGATTTATTATTATTACTCACTAGTTAATTATGCCATTGATGCGAGTAAATGTGAGACCTAAATGTTATTGTGAATATGGTTAGTTCATAATCTATGCTGAAAACTTGAATCCTGGCATTACATATTTGCAACAATAAGATCAGATAGAGTATGTAAAAGTTTTTCTTTGTCACTTTAAGTTTGTCAACTACATTGCTTGAGGACAAGCAATGGGTTAAGCTTGGGGGGGTTGATACGTCTCCATCGTATCTACTCTTCCAAACTCTTTTGCCCTTGTTTTGGACTCTAACATGCATCATTTGAATGAAACTAACCCGGACTGACGTTGTTTTCAGCAGAATCGCCATGGTGTTATTTTTGTGTAGAAATAAAAGTTCTCGGAGTGACCTAAAACTTCACGGAGATGATTTTTGGAATTAATAAAAATTATTGCGAAAGAATCAACCAAAGGGGGCCCATGCCCTTGCCACAAGGGTGGGGGCGCGCCCACCCCCCTAGGGCGTGCCATCTGTCCTTGTGGGCCCCCTGGACCTCCACCGACCTCAACTCTAACTTCCTATATTCACGTTTGGGGAGGAAAAAATCAGAGAGAAGGATTCATCGCATTTTATGATATGGAGCAAACGCCAAGCCTTGTTCTTCCTCAGGAGGGTAGATCTGGAGTCCATTTTGGGCTCCGGAGAGGGGAATCTGTCGCCATCGTCTCCATCAACCATCCTCCATCACCAATTTCATGATACTCACCGCCGTGCGTGAGTAATCCCATCATAGACTTGCTGGACGGTGATGTGTTGGATGATATTTACCATCTAATCAAATTAGTTTTGTTAGGGTTTGATCCCTAGTATCAACTATGTTCTAAGATTGATGTTGCTATGACTTTGCTATGCTTGATGCTTGTCACTAGGGCCCGAGTGCCATGATTTTAGATCTGAACCTATTATGTTTTCATGAATATATTTGTGTTCTTGATCCTATCTTGCAAGTTATAGTCACCTACTATGTGTTATGATCCGGCAACCCTGGAGTGACAATAGTCGGGACACTTCCTAGTGATGACCGTAGTTTGAGGAGTTGATGTATTCACTAAGTGCTAATGCTTTGGTCCGGTACTCTACTAAAAGTAGGCTAATTATCCCTTAGTTTCCAATAGGACCCCGCTGCCACGGGAGGTAGGACAAAAGATGGCATGCAAGTTCTTTCCCATAAGTACGTATGACTATATACGAAATACATGCCTACATTATACTGATGAATTGGAGCTAGTTCTGTGTCACTCTATGTTATAACTGTTGCATGATGAATGCCATCTGACATAATTATCCATCATTGATCCATTGCCTACGAGCTCGTTTCATATTGATCTTTGCTAAGTTACTTTTCCGTTGCCAATGTTACGATTGCTACAAAATTACTACTGTTACTCTCGCCACTGTTACCGTTACTTCCATACTACTTTGCTACTAAATATTTTGCAGTAGATATTAAGTCTTACATATGTGGTTGAATTGACAACTCAGCTGCTAATACTCGAGAATATTCTTTGGCTCCCCTCGTGTCGAATCAATAAATTTGTGTTGAATACTCTACCCTTGAAAACTGTTGAGATCCCCTATACTTGTGGGTTATCACCTGCCGTTGTTGTGCTACATCATCCCTTCCTCTTTGGGAAAATAACGAAGTAGTTCAAGCAAACATCAAAAGGAATTTTTTGCACCGTTGCCGGGGAGACATCATCAACATCTACCAGGTTCCTAATCACAAATCTCATCTCCTTGCAATTTACATTATTTGCCATTTTCCTCACGTTTTCCTCTGCCCCACTTCACAAAAATTTGTCGTTTTTATTGGACCTCTTTTTCGTTCGCCGTTTTCTCGTCAGATCTCATGTTTGCTTGTGTTCCATATGCATTCTATTTGCTTGCTAAAAATTTATTGTTATGGATCCTCATACTCTTGCTAATCTTTCAAAAGATCCAATTATGATGAACCAATTTCTAGTGAATTGAGTTCACTATATTATCTTTATGAAGTTTTTATTGAGATTTATGAATCTGAAAATTTTGATGAAGTGTTAAGCGATGGAATTTATAAAGTCATTCATCATAGCCCCTTGAAGGAAAAGTATGATTATAATGATGTTATTATATATTCTATTAATGTCAATTGTGCTAATAATATGCAAACCCCCAAGCTTAGGGATGCTAATATTGCTAGGTCCACTACTTATTGCAATGATCATGATTGGGGTGATAATGATTCTTATGATCTTGAAAATTTATTTCAATCTCATGATGAATATGTGTGCGATAATATTAAAAGTGGGTTTGAAAGAGTGTCAACTTTAGCTAAAAATAATCCCACATATTTGGGGAGTGTTCAATCTTATGAAATTTTTATGAAAGTGGGCTTGGAGAGGTCATCACTTTAGTCGATGTTAATCCCACTATCTTGGAAGATCTTAAAACTTCTATGCTTGTGGATCATGAAGAGAAAATGTTACATGATAGTTATATTGTTGAATTTCATTATGATCCTACTTATAATTATTATGGGAGAGGAAAATATGCTTCTAGAAATCATAATGTTACTAAATTACCTCTCTTCATGTTGAGATTGTGTCGGTGTACTAGAGTAGGGGTACCCTAGTATCCCGAACTTGTGCACGGGCAGTTGCGGCCCTCCGCGGCAAGGCTTACCGGGTGACCGCCAAGGTCCTCCGTGGTTCCTTTGGAGCCATTCAAGAAAAAAGTATTCAAGCCAAGGAGACAAGGCCCCGGCAAGAGGAGCTTGCCGGGAAGGCCACCCAAGGCACCTAGGAGACAAGGCCCCGGCAAGAGGAGCTTGCCGGGAAGGCCCGGTGAGCGACAAGCTTCCGGATGCGACAAGACACCAACCGCGGCAAGGAGCTTGCCGCGGCAGACCACCACTCTGTACCTGCGCTCCAGCACATCCACCAACGTGTCGCCTCAGGACTTTTCGGTAGCGCCAGCGTGGCAAGAGCCGTCTTGCCAGCGGTGAGCGCTGATGGCAAGCGCAGCCATGCAGCCATCGTGGCAGCGGTGGCGCCCCACGGTCCCTTTCTGCATTGTTAGGGCGGCGTGACGGGCATTTAATGCCTTTGTCCCTGCCATCGTGGTTAGGTATGATACCTTTGTACAAGTAGCTGTACCAACCACTCCTTTTCCATTTTTACCCTTGTCTACGTTGCCACATGTCGGAGACCCTTTAGCATATAAAAGGAGGCCCATGCATAGCGTAGAGGGGGTGAGAAGGCTCGAGACCGCACAACACTCACGCTTTCGGTCTACGTGTGTCTTTAGCACTCAGCGCGCTCTGAGCCGTAACTCAATACACTCGGACATGCAGCCGGTAGGAGTATTATCTCTCCGGAGAGCTCGAAGCTGGGTAAACTGCTCGTGTTAACCGCCTCGATCTGCTCTTCGTGCGACCTCCGCCCCCCGCCGAACCGAAACGGGCTCGGTCCGCCGGTCCCATAGGTGTTCGTGGGTCAGATCAGCGTCGAGATTGTGTGAACCTGATCCGGCGTCCACACGAGCTAGATCTTCATCATCTTCATCAACATGCCACCAAAGAAGAAGGCTTCGGCGGCAGAGGTTCCGTCCGCGTCAAACCCACCACCGCCGGAGCAAACGGGTGGTGGGATAGACGCCGGCGGAAGAATGGACGCCGACGGGTTAGCCCACGGTGCTGCCAAGTCCAAGGACAAGGCTGCGCAGACCTCGGCGTCCGTACATGCACCGCGCCCGTCTCAGGAGGCGCGGGACCGACAGCGTCATGGTATCCTAACGCCATACGCCGTTGGACCAAGATCGAGCTGGTGGATCTCGGGATGCTCAAGACCAGCATGCACGCCAACATCTTTGGCGCTGAAGCGCGGCATCGGTCGCCTGGACGGGATACTGCTCCTCCTAACATAGTTAGAAGTCCGAGCATATCCCGCTCCTCGCGACGTTCGCCACTGCCACCCACCATTCCAGCAGGAGCTTTGGCGAGAGCTCAACTGCTCCTGGATTACCCTCCAACAGCCGACAAGGTCGATGAATGGAGGGCCACCATTCAGAGTCTCATCGGCTTTGCCAACGGCGACACTCCGCGGCAGCCGAGTGCATCGCTGCCGCGGCAGGACCGCCAAATGCGAGCCGGTGGCGACGAGACCGGTGGGGGTGTAACCACCATGCACTCTCCGCCCCGAAGGCCAAGATCGCCGACTCACCGGATCCACCTCGACAGCGACTCCACCGCATCATCGGATCCACGAGCTCGTCGCGATCATCGCCAAGTTCTTCACGAACTACAGCAAGAAGACGCTCGAACACGCATCGAGCGCCGAAGAGAAGCGCGGCGTCAATCCGACCAGCGCGCTGGGCCCTCTGTCGACATGCATGCGCCAGAGGAACGAGGCGACTTTTGCGTGACGCTGTAGGTTGCCCCTCGTTCACTCGTGAGCTGCGGCAAGTCCATGGCCCAAAGCAAGAAGAATTTCAAGCCACACGCATTTGCGAGAGAAGTACGGCGGCAAGACGCATCCGTCGGAGTTCCTCGGCATCTACACCATCGCGGTGCAGGCTGCGGGCGAGACGACAAGATCCTGGCCAACTACTTCCGCTGGTGCTCAAGCCCAATGTCGGATCCTGGCTCATGCACTTGCCGGACAACTCCATATCCTCTTGGGCAGATCTATGCCATCAGTTTGTCGGCGCCTTTACAGGCGGCCACAAGCCCCATGGCCAAGAAAGCGACCTTCATCTACTCGCCCAGAAGGAAGGAGAGCCCCTGCGCAAATACATTCAGAGATTCAGCCACGTACAGCACAACATCCCAGATGTCCACCCTGTCGCGGTAATCAGCGCGTTCCATCAGAACGTGCGAAACCGCAGGATGCGGGAGGAGATGGCGATGTGCAAGATCAGAGACGTCAGTGAGCTTTATGCCCTGGCCGACAAGTGTGCACGTGCTGAGGAAGGGAGGAGACTCCCCGGAGAGAATACTGAAGCAGGAGGATCTGATAGTGAGGAGACCGCCCCGGCAAAGAAAAACCGGCGGCGGAGCAACAGGAAGAAGAAAGGCAAAGATGTGCTAGTTGTTGAGTAGTCCGGCAACGGAGGTGGCGCCAAGAAAGCGAAAGCTGGTAGCTCCGGCAAGGAGGTTGCCGCTGGCACCAACTGCCAGGCTGTGGCGGTCGCCGACAAGCAGGACAGCTCCAACAAATAGTACTTCAAGATCCACCGCACCAAGGGCCATGACCTCTAGAGCTGCAAAAAGGTCGAGCAGCTTGTCGAGCAGCAGAAGGCTGAATACGAACGACGCGACAAGGAGAAGGCCCAGAAGGTGCCGAGGAGCTAGCAAGAAACGTCCGGCCGAGGAGGACACCGCGGCAAGGCCAAGCAGCGGCAAGGAGACAGACCTCCCAGCGGCGCGGCAGGATGAAGACGACGGCGATGATGAAGACATGGATGATGACGAGACCGAGGAGCAGGAGTTCGAGAAGCCACAGAGGTCACCGTGCGTTGGCGGCGGTGCTTCTCTGCATACTTCACACCGCCAGCTCAAGCGGTGAATGCGGAAGTCAATGCGGCGTAACCATCCGTCGAGTCACGCAAGCCTACGAAATGGTCCAAGACGCCTATCATCTTTGATATTGAGGACCACCACGATCGCGTAACTGCGGTCGGGTGCTTGCCGATGTTGGTTTCACCAACTATCCGCAACCTCAAGGTCACTAAGATGCTAGTTGACGGCGGGGCTGGCTTGAACCTGATCTCCTCCGCGGTGCTCCAGAAACTCCAGATCCCTGATGGCGAAGCTCGAAGAGACCGCACATTCAAGGAATCAATCCGGAAGGAGCAAGCGAAGGAAAGATCACGTTGCGGTGACATTTGGCGGCGAGTTGAACTTCGTGGACTGAGAGGGTCACTTTTGACGTTCTTGACTTTCCATTGCCTTACAATGGGATACTTGGCCGTCCAAAGACTCGCCAAATTCATGGCAGCCTCTCACTATGCATACAACATGCTGAAGATGCCAGGCCCGATAAGTGTCATCTTTGTTCCTGCCGACAAGAAGGATGCTCTTATCTGCGCCGACAAGATCTACCGGGAAGCAGCAGCTGCAGCAGATTGCAAGCCACTTGTCGCTGAAGCTCCCGGGGTGAAGAAGAAGACCAAGTCCGACAAGAGCTCTGATGCCCACTCCGGCAAGCGCACCTCTTCGGAGTGCTGCGCTACCGTCGAGGACGCACCATCGAGCTCCACCGGCAAGTGTAAGAAGACGATGGCAGCTCCACCAGAGACCAAGAAGGTGTCCGCCAAGGAGGACGGCAGGTGGTACCTTCACCATCGATTGCCACTCTCGACCCTAAATAGGAAGGCGCGCTCGTTGCTTTCCTGCGCTTAACGTCGACGTGTTTGCGTGGCAACTGTCGACATTCCGGTGTTCCCGTGAAAGTAATTGAGCACCATCTTGCCGTTTGTCCTCATGCGCGGCCCGTCAAGCAGAAAGTGAGGAAGCAGGCAATGGAGCGCCAAGAGTTCATCGCAGAAGAAATCAAGAAATTGGAAGCAGCAGGCCTTGTCAGAGGAGTGCTCCATCCTACGTGGCTGGCCAATCCTGTAGTTGTACGCAAGGCAAACGGGAAATGGAGGCTTTGTATCGACTTTACCGATGTCAATAAAGCTTGTCCCAAAGACCCACTTCCCTTGCCGCGCATCGACCAGATTGTTGACTCCACGGCCGGATGTGATTTGCTTTCATTTCTGGATGCATACTCGAGGATATCATCAGATCTTCATGGCGAGAAGAGGATGAGGAGAAGACCGCATTCATCACCCCATGTGGCACATCTTGTTTCGTACTGATGCCTTTCGGATTAAAGAATGCTGGTTCAACATTTGCAAGAGTAGTCCATGACGCTTTTGAGCCGCAAATGCACAGAAATGTGGAAGCCTACATGGATGACATTGTGGTCAAAAGCAAGGACAAGGCGACTCTGATTCAAGATTTAGACGAAACCTTTGCAAATCTGCGCAAGATCAACCTCATGCTCAACCCTGAGAAGTGTGTGTTTGGAATCCCTTCCGGCAAGCTTCTCGGGTTCTTCGTGTCTCAGGGGGGAATTGAAGCCAATCCCGACAAGATCAAGGCCATTGAGCAGATTGAAGCACCAAAGCGCGTCAAGGATGTACGAAGACTTGCCGGTTGCGTAGCTGCTCTCAGCAGGTTTATCTCTAGGTCTGCTGAGCGCGCCCTGCCATTTTTCAAAAATTTTAAAAAGGCAGGTCCGATGAGATGGACTCCGGAAGCGGAGGCTGCGCTGCAGGACTTGAAGATATACCTATCCTCCACTCCAACACTTGTCGCACCTAAGCCACAAGAGAAGTTGCTGCTATATATAGCAGCAACCAATCAAGTGGTTAGTGCTGCGTTAGTAGCGGAGAGGGAGGCAGGTGATGAGCTAGCAACCATGGCGGATGCATCCTGCGACAAGCAGGGGGCTTCACCAGCAAGC
The DNA here is from genome assembly GCA_021605145.1 of Aegilops bicornis. Lineage (NCBI taxonomy): Eukaryota > Viridiplantae > Streptophyta > Magnoliopsida > Poales > Poaceae > Aegilops > Aegilops bicornis. Next base: position 287,837,387 of record CM038671.1, read on the forward strand.
TCTGGTCCCGACAAGGATGGATCCACGCAGACGCATGAGAAGGTGCAGAAAAGAATGGTGCGGCACCTAGTTTACTTTGTCAGTTCCCTTCTGCAGGGGGCTAGGTCAAGGTACTCTGGTGTGCAAAAATTGCTTTTCGGCCTCCTCATGACCTCGAGAAAGCTGCGCCATTACTTCCAGGCACATGAGATCACAGTCGTCACTCGTTTTCCGCTGAAGAGGATCTTTGCAAAATCCAGAGGCAACAGCAGGATTGTCGAGTGGGCACTTTGGAACTGTCAAGCTTTGGCCTCAACTTTGAGAGCACTTCAACTATCGAAAGCGAGCATTGGCGGAGTTCATAGCAGAATGGACGCCAACACAAGATGAAGAAATTCCAGAAGCGAGCATCCCTGTCAAGGAAGCAAGCAAAGAGTGGCTGATGTACTTTGATGGTGCCTTCTCGCTGCAAAGGCGCCCGGTCTTGAGCGTGCTACTTGTTGCACCCACGGAGAGCACCTCAAGTACGTAGTCCGAATGCACTTTCCCAAGGAGCAAGCAACAAACAATACTGCAGAGTATGAAGGTTTGCTTGCCGGTCTTAGAATCGCAGTAGACCTTGGGATCAAGAAGCTCATTGTCAGGGGTGACTCACAGCTTGTCATCCGCCAAGTAAACAAGAGTTATCCGAGTCCGTTGATGGGAGCTTATGTTGATGAAGTGAGAAAGCTAGAAGAGCACTTTGACGGCCTACAAATGGAACATGTTCCAAGAGCTCAGAACGACATTGCCGATGGCTCGTCAAGTCGCTGCCCTTAAGTTACCTGTGGAACCAGGGATTTTGTGCTCAAGCTGACTCAACCATCCATGAACGCCATCAACCGGACAGGGCAAGAAGAGGAAGTTGATCTCTGGTGACTATTTTCCGGCAGAGCTTCCCGAAGTCGCAGTCAAGAAGGTCCTCAAGATCAACACCAAGGGTGCTGAGGAGCAGTCTGCTCCGGCAAGCCCTAGGGTTTGTTTCATTGAAGCAGACGCTCCCGACAAGTTTTGCTCCGGCAAGCTTGCCGGGGAACGTCAAGCTCCGGCTGAGCCGCAGGTTCTCGCCGTGGAAGCAAATGTTCCCGCAGCAGCAGAAGTGCCTTTAGTCCTTGTTGTCGAGCCGCAAGCTCCAAAGATGGGCACAGCAGATTGTCCGCTTCCTTGACAGGAGAACTTCCGAAGAGCAAGAAGAAGCGGACAGAGTAGCCCGGTAGTCAAGTATGTACCAGTTTGTCGACAACACCTTTGCAAGAAGACTCAACGGTGTGAAATTGAAGTGTATTCACCGGGAAGACGGACAAAAGCTGTTGGCGGAGATACATGGAGGCATATGTGGTCACCACATTGGCGCGGAAAGCACTTGCCGGCAAAGCGTTCCTAAGCAAGGTTTCTTTTGGCCGACAGCCCTCCAGATGCAATCGCACAAGTAACCAAGTGTGAAGCGTGCGGTTCCATTCCAAGCAGATACACCAGCCAGCTCAAGCTCTCCAGACGATCCCTTTATCCTGGCCATTTTCGGTCTTGGGGCTCGACATCCTCGGCCCCTTTCCCCGAAGTTGTCGGGGCTTTGAGTACTTGTAATGCTGGTAATCGACAAGTTCACAAAGTGGCGGAAGTGGAAGCGATGAGGAAGGTGACAGCCACAACGTGATCAAGTTCTTTTGGTCGATTGTTTGCCATTTCGGAATCCCTAACAGGATCATCACCGACAACGGCACGCAATTCACGAGCCGCACCTTCATGCCGTACGTCCAAGATCTTGGTGCCAAGGTCTGCTTCGCTTCTGTTGCTCATCCGAGAAGTAACGGTCAAGCGGAGAGGGCGAATCTTTGAAGTCTTTGCTTGGGCTCAAGACCGAACTTTCGGACGGTCTGCACAAGTGCGGAAGAAACTGGATTGAGGAGCTGTCGGTGGTTCTTTGGTCGATCAGGACGACGCCAATTCGAGCCACTGGCGGACACCTTTCCCTCTAGTCTATGGAGCAGGCAGTTCTCCCCATGGAACTCGTATCTGGATCACCTCGAGTGCTCGCTTATGATGAGCTTGAGAAAGAGCAGATTGCGACAAGATGACGCGCTGCTCCTTGAGGAGGATCGTCTTCAGCTGTTGTAACGAGCTGCTCGATACCCGCAAGCTTTGCGCCGCTACCATAGCCCATAAAGTTAATGCCGAAGTCTCGAGGAAGGCGACCTTGTTCTTGGTAGCGTTCAGTCCGCCAAGAATTCCAACAAGTTGACGCCTTGAAGTGGGAAGGCCCTTACCGGGTGAAAGCGAGTCACTAGGCCTGGCGCTGTCCGCCTTTAGACCGAAGATGGCATTCGGTGAGCAACTCCTGGAACATTGAGCATCTTCGTAAGTTTTACCGTAGGGCGCGGTTGCCGGAACCCGTTCGGCAACCACCTTTTGTACAAGTCTTGCTGATGTTGCATGTAATCCTTTGTACAAAACCGGGCGCAGACCCCGTGCATAAGTAAAGCTAATGTGCTTCGCACATCTTGTCAATTTCATGCTTTCTACTTCTAATTTGCATGCATTATCTGACACTTTGTGCAGCACCTACCCCCGGTAAGCAATAACCAGCCATAAGGCTCCATATCTTTATTTTCTCTTCTTTCTCTTTCTCAAAGAAAGGAAGGTTCACTCGCCCACAAGTTTGCCGGGGGAAAGGAGAAGATAATGGTGTGGACCAAGCGTCGCTCAAGGAAGTCTAGCCTTACCGGAAGCAAACGATGTAAAAGCTAAGTTGTTAAAGTTTGAGCAATCAGTTTTAAAAATTTTAAGTTATCTTCCTTGAACGACCGTACTTTGTATGGAAAACCTGTCTTGCGGAGGAACCAACTCGTAGCTAGTTGCGCCTTACTTTGTTTCGAGTCCGCTCAACGAATTAAGTGAGCTGCGACTAGTTGCGACAAGGTTTCTTGTCGGTAGCAAGACCGCCAAAGAAGCTCACGACGTCCCAAGACTTCGGCGCCATGACCCTGTGTGCTCATACCGACAAGTTCCCTAAAAGCGTAGGGCAAAAACATACAAAGGAAGGAATCAAGTAAAGGAAATAACATAGCAATCACTACCCGAAATAGAGTTATATTACAAGATAGCTTGTCGCAGCTCTGATAGATTGTTCTTATAACATGACCAGCAGCGGCAAGAAAAAGAGAAAGCGGACGGCCTAATCTACGCGATCGCCCTCAACCCTCTTGATCCCGCTCACCCTATCCATGATGGGTGCGACAAGGGTCTTGAGCGCTTCCACATCAGCATCCGGCGGCAAGGACTTGAGGACGTTGGTGAGGTTGAGGCCTGGATTGCGGAAGGCCACCTTCATCAGCACCTTTTGAAGAGCTCCCGCGCAGATCTGGCACGACTCCTCAGCCAACTGCTTTGGGATTTCTTCCCGAGTCATTTGGAGGGCCGTCCTGCACGCCCTTGAAGAACAAGCTGAGCTTGGCGCTGGGTTGGAGGTGCTCATCGGAGGAATATACAAGATCCACCATCCCCAGCTCCGCCAGCTCCCTGTCGATGGTTGCAGCAACATCCATGAGACCCTCGGTCCAGTGCTCCACATTCTCCCTAAAGGTATTCTGGGCGGCAGCAGCACTCGCCAGCAGCGCCTCGTCGGCCTTGATCTTCTCCTTCAAGGCCACCTCCTGCTCCCTGGCGACGTCCAGCGCCTGAGTCAAGGTGGTCAGCTTCAACTCAAGATCTGCGTTGGAGTCCTTGGCGGCGCTGAGCTCCTTGCTTCTCTCGGCGAGACGGCCCTACAGCTCGCCAAGAGTGTAGGCGTCCTTCTCGCGCTCATGCTTGAGTGCAGCAAGCTCCTCTCCGCTCTCCTTGAGATTGGCCTCCAGCTGCATCACCTTCGTCTCCAGCTCCTTCTTGGCGGCCTCGGCAGCTGCGACAGCATCCTTTGCTTCCTTGAGAGCCCCGCCAAATGTTTGCTCGTGCGTGGCTAGATCCTTCTCATGGCTGTCAAGATAAACCTTCCTCTGCGCCAACTCGCCTTCCTGCGCAGATAGCTTCTCGGCGGCAAGCCGCTGTTGCTCCTCAGCTTCGGCCTTCTCGAGGAGGAAGGCTTTGCGCTCCTCGGCGAGTCGCTCCCGCTCCTCTGCCAAGAACCGGAGAGCTTCGAGGTTGATGCCCCGAGCTCCTCCGCCGCTTCTCGATGTCTGCTCCGCCTTCGCGACAAGCGCTTCCCGGGATTCCAGCTTGGCTTGTCGAGCGCGGTAGAGCGACAACAGCTTCCGCAGCAGCTGCTCCTCCTCAGACTCGCCACTGCTGCTGTTTGGCGCGTCAACCAGCGTCAGTCCAGCAGAGGCGAGCAGCTCTTCATCAGAAGTTTCTCCTTCGGCCGGCGCCCTGGAGCTCGACGCCCATGTGAGCTTGATGAAGACGCCATCGCCGGCCTTCAAATAGGCGCTGGGCTGGGGCTCTTCGAGTCGGCGCCAGAGCAGCGAGAGGATCGGCGGTCGGCGTGGCGCTGGCGCTCCTGCGGCCTCGGGGCGTCGGTCGCGATCACCGGACCCCTCGCCAAATTTCTGCGGCGGAAGCTTTGGCGGCCTCTCTTCGGCCGTGGCTCGTCGATGCCAGCTTCTTCTCCGATGGCAGCGGCGTCGTCGATGTGCTGCCACGTCCTCCTCGCCGGCGACCTCGGTCTCCATTGGCTCTGTGGCAGATGGATGAAGAAAAGTCAAGCAAATATTCAAAAAGAAAATCAGAAGAAGAAGAACACAAGGAAAGTTTTCAAGCAAGAAGATTACCTGTGCTAGGGTCTGCAGTCATGGTCTCCGCCGCCAGGGGATCGCTGGTCGGAGAGCTGTCCCTTGCCGGAGAACTGCCCCTTGCCGGAGAAGTCTCCCTTGCCGGAGAACGCTCCCTTGTCGGGGAATCCTCCCTTGGCGGTGTAGTCGAAGCAGAAGGCATGTCAAGAGCGGCTTCAGGGCACTCCTGGTCAGGCTGCTCTGCTCCTACACAAATCAGCAGTCAGATATCAGCAAAGAAAGAGCACCCATGCACGCCTAACAGCAGGAAGTAAACCATATACTTACGCTGGGGGCTGCTTTGAGGAAGAGTTGCCGCGTCCGGCAAGGTGGTCTCGGACGCGCCTCCTCATTGTCATGGTGGGTTCGTCCTCGATGACAATCACCGGGGCTTTGGCTCTCTTCGACGCTCTCTGGGCCAGCGTCCTGAAAAGGAATGGGTTCAGAGTGAAGCAAATCAGATACAAGACAAAGCAACGAGCCGAAGAACTACAAATGCTGCAAAGAATCTTACTCTTCTTCTTCCTCGCCGGAGCTGAGCGCCGAGAGATCAAGTGCAGCTCGCCTCCAAGACGTCGGCGGAAGAGTAGGGTCCCTTGGCCGCTTGGCGGGAGCAAAAGCGGTGGTCTGCGAGGGCCCCGCTCCAGTTGCCGCAGCAGCGTGAGGTGCTCCCGCGGCAACAGTGCTTGCCGCGGTGGAGCGCGTCGCGCGGCACGGCGGCTGTTGACCCGTCTGCCGCCCCGCTACGTCTCCGGCCTTGCGGAGACGCCTTCTTGGTGGAGCTGGGGGCTCCGCTCGCGGCAAGCTGTCTGAAGGAGGGGAGGAGGCGCCCTCAGCGGGCTCGCTCGACTCAGCTTCAGGCTCGGCAAGCTCCTCCTCGCCGGCAAACTCCCTTCGCTCGACAAGGTTTGCCGCCTCTGCTGCGTCTGCCTCCTCCACGGTGAATCCGAATTCGCCCGCGGCAGCGGCTGCTGCCGCTTCTTCCAGCTGTGGCGATCTGCGCGCATCTCATCATCGGTGGTGTCGCGGGTGAGGCTCTTACATTCATCGGGCAGACCGGCACTTCTACCAGGCGGTCAAAGAACACTCGCACGATGTCATCTGCAGGCTCTTGCCAGGTTGGAACGATTCCATGCGAGTCGCACAACGGCATCATTGCACGGATGCGGTCGAGCGAGGAATTGTTGCATAGCGGAACGACACCCTTCGGAAACCTGAACATTTCGGGATGATCAGGATCGGGCTTGAACAGCTCCAAGAGCATCGCGTCCAGTTCCAAGACAGTGAAGTTGAAGTTTAGGCCCGGGCGCAACCTCATGATATCTGCCGCATTCTGGAACTCCTAGGCGGGCCTCCTCCTCTCCTGCAAGGGGGCGATGCGGCGGCGAAGAAAGTCTGCGCCAACGGTGCCTCTGATGAAGCCCGGCAAGCCAGGCGCAGGATCCGGGTGACGGCAATCTTCGATCTAGCGTCTTCTGTGCCACGTTGCTCCAATCGTTGCCAAGACTATTGGGGTTTGGCGCTGGGCGGTAAATGGCTGCGGGTTCTCCTCGACAATCCAGCACCAATCTGCCCTCCACTCCTCCCACTTGCTGCGGAGCTCTCCCTCCAGATAAGCTTCCTTCTTGCCAATCCTTGAGATCCAAGCGATTCCGCCGGCAAGAGGCTCCCCTCTCTCAACTCGGGGCATAAAGAAGTGGCGGAAAAGGGATACGTTTGGATGGACTCCCACAAAGTTTTAGCAGAGATGTGCGAAAATTGCCATGGTCAGAACAGCATTGGGGGTGAAGTCAAGGAGGCGGAACCCGTAGGTGTTCATGATATCGCAGAAAAATTCAGAGAAAGGCGGGCAGAGCCCGCAGTAGAAGAACAACGCAAAGAAAGGGTACCCATTCGGAGCCAGTTCCGAAGCAGCAGCTGGGAGTACCTTCGTGCGCGGATGCGCTCGCGTCTCCGTCGACCAGAAGAGGTAGTAGTACTCCCTCAGCTCCCTTGCGGCGAGCTGGGGGGGAAAGATTGCCCGCTCCTTCCGCAGCGCCGCAAGCCGCTGCGCCTCGGCCGACTTCACGGCCTTCCCCTTGTCGGCTTTTGGAGCCATGGCGGAGGTGGTGAGGGAGATCGACGGCGTTGGTGGCGATGGGGGGCGGAGCGCTGCTCTCTCTTCAGTCTTGGGAAGAAGGGGGGAGCAGCGGAGGTTTTTCGAGATTGGAGAGCAACTGGCGAGATGGGCGGACTGCCCCTGTTTCCCCTGCTTATAAAGAGGGAGGGGGCAGACGTTCCGTTTTTCCGAATAAAGAAACCACCCACGATCTCACCCACGATCTCTCACACGACGCTACATTCGGACGCTGCCGTTCGTGGAGGGCGTGGTGGGTCCGGGGTGAGTTGGCGTAACCCGGGCCAGCGTGCCGTGCCACTGTTTTGGGCCTGGCCCAATAGCGCTTCGGCACCGTGTGGCCCAGGTCGGGGCTCCTGTCGGTGTACTAGAGTAGGGGTACCCTAGTATCCCGAACTTGTGCACGGCGATTCTTGACCCTCCGCGGCAAGGCTTTCCGGTGACCGCCAAGGTCCTCCGTGGTTCCTTTGGAGCCATTCAAGAACAAAGTATTCAAGCCAAGGAGACAAGGCCCGGCAAGAGGATCTTGCCGGGAAGGCCACCCAAGGCACCTAGGAGACAAGGCCCGGCAAGAGGAGCTTGCCGGGAAGGCCCGATGAGCGACAAGCTTCCGGACGTGACAAGACACCAATCATGACAAGGCGCTTGCCGCAGCAGACCACCACTGTACTGCGCTCCAAAGACATCCACCAACGTGTCGCCTCAGGACTTTTCCAGCGCGCCAGCAAGAGGGCCGTCTTGGCGGCGGAGCGCTGGTGGCAAGCGGCGCAGACATGCAGCCATCGTGGTAAGCGGTGGCGCCCGACGGTCCCTTTCTGACCGTTAGGGCGGCGTGAGACGGGCATTTAATGCCTTTGTCCCTGCCGTCGTGGTTAGGTATGATACATCGTACAAGTAGCTGTACCAACCACTCCTTTTCCATTTTTACCCTTGTCTACGTTGCCACCTGTCGGAGACCCCTTTAGCATATAAAAGGAGGCCCATGCGCAACGTAGAGGGGGGTGAGAAGGCTCGAGGCCAGACAACACTCACGCTCAGTCTCGTGTGTACTGTAGCACTCAGCGCTCCCGAGCAAGAACTCAATACACTCAGACATGCAGCAGTAGGAGTATTATCTCTCCGGAGAGCTCCGAAGCTGGGTAAACTGGCCTGTGCTTCGCCTCGATCTGCTCTTCAGGCGACCTCCGCCCCCATTGAACCGAAGGGGCTCGGTCCATGGTCCCATAGGTGTTCGTGGGTCAGATCAGCCTGCCCCGACAGATTGCTATTGTTTTCTTCCATGCATATGCTAGATATTCCTTGTCTTGGTAATTTTTTTACTTATAAAATGCCTATGCATAGGGAGTATGTTAGACTTATATATGTTTGTTACATGTTTTACGATGCTCTCTTTGCGTTGCAATTATTATCTTCCATGTGAGCATCAATAAAATCCCAAGCCAATCTTGATGGCTATAAAGAAAGAGCTTGTTGGGAGGCAACCCAATGAATAAAATTTATTTTCGTTTTTTCTTTCTGTTCTTGAGTGTTTGCACAATTATGCTACTGTTATGATTGTGTTTTTTGTGTTTTAGTTAGTGTTTATGCCAAGCAAAGCCTTTGGGATCATGTTGGGTGATAGTTGATTTGATTTTCCTGAAAAACAGAAACTTTTGCGCTCACCAAAATAATTCTCATTTTTAACAGAAGTGCGATAAAATACTAATTCTTTTTGCATGAGATTAATATAAAAATTTCTCACGTTGTCCTAATTTTTCAGAATTTTTCGAGTTACAGAAGTATTCATAATATTCAGATTGCTACAGACTGTTCTGTTTTTGACAGATTCTGTTTTCTTGGCGTTGTGTGCTTGTTTTGATGATTCTATGGTTTCCTTTGAAGAGTTTTTGCCATAGGAAAGTTGGAATACCGTGGATATAATGCAAAAATAAAATATGAAAGGGTTTGCAGCAGTACTTATAGTAGTGATTTGCTTTCTTATACTAACGGATCTCACAAAGGTTTTGTTAAGTTTTGTGTGATTGAAGTTTTCAAGTTTCGGGTGAGACTATGACGGATGATGGAATAAGGATTAGCAAAAGGCTAATCTTGGGGATGCCCGAGGCACCCCAAGATAATATTCAAGAAGTATCAAGCAACTAAGCTTGGGGATGCCCCCGAGTGGCATCCTCTCTTTCTTCTAACAACCATCGGTATTTTACTTGGAACTATATTTTTATTCGTCACATATTATGAGTTTTTCTTGGAGCATCTTGTATGATATGAGTCTTTACTTGTTTTGCTTTTTATTTTAAGTCTTGAATCCTTGCTGAACACACCTATTTGGGAGAGCCAAAATTATGCTATGACTTGTTAGAATTGCTCTCTATGCTTCACTTAAATCTTTATGAGCTATGGAATTGCTCTAGTGCTTCACTTATATCTTTTTGAGCACGGTGTGCTTTGTTATTTTTGAAGAAATGCTTTCATGCTTCACTTAGATTTATTTGAGAGTTAGTAAATTTTTTAAGAAATTCTCTCTTGCTTCACTTAGATTATTTTGAGAGAGAGAAATATGATGCTCATGTTATTCACTTATATTTGTTTGAGCTTATTAAAAGAAACATATGAAACTAGTCCCAAAGTGATAGATATCAAAGGAGGATATAATAAAAAATTTCATGAAGATCATTGGACAAAAAAAACTTGGTTCTTTGTAATAGTTTTGAGATATGATGATAGTGATATGTGAGTCATATTGATGAGTAATTATGCTTTAGTAAGAATATTGACGTTAAGGTTTGTGATTCCCTATGCAAGCATGAAAGTCAATAGTTATGCAATGAAATTACATCCTACTTGTGGTGCATTATTCGATGTTAGTTATGCTTAATGCTCGCTTATGAGATTTTTTGTTTCTTGGTTGGATGCTTCTCAATCTTTTGCTAGCCTTCATTAGCACTAAGTATGATCACTACTTGTTGATACGTCTCCAACGTATCTATAATTTTTTATTGCTCCATGCTACTTTATCTACTGTTTAGGACTATATTGGGCTTTATTTTCCACTTTTATATTATTTTTGGGACTACCCTATTAACCGGAGGCCCAACCCAGAATTGCTGTTTTTTGCCTATTTCAGTGTTTCGAAGAAACGGAATATCAAACGGAGTCCAAACGGAATAAAACCTTCGAACGTGATTTTCTCACCGAGCGTGATCCAGGAGACTTGGACCCTACTCCAAGGAACAAAGAGGCGGTCACGAGGGTGGGGCGCCCCTGGGCGCCCCTACCTCGTGGGCCCCTGTTGCTCCACCGGCGTACTCCTTCCTCCTATATATACCTCGCACCCGGACAGATCGAATATGGAGCCAAAAACCTAATTCCACCACCGCAACTTTCTGTATCCACGAGATCCCATCTTGGGGCCTGTTCCGGAGCTCCGCCAGAGAGGGCTGTCATCACGGAGGGCTTCTACATCATCATAGCCCCTTCGTTGAAGTGTGAGTAGTTTACCTCAGACCTTCGGGTCCATAGTTAGTAGATAGATGGCTTCTTCTATCTTTTTGGATCTTAATACAATGTTCTCCCCCTCTCTTGTGGATATCTATTCGATGAAATCTTCTTTTTGCGGTGTGTTTGTTGAGACCGATGAATTGTGGGTTTATGATCCAGCTTATCTATGAATAATATTTGAATCTTCTCTGAATTCTTTTATGTATGATTGAGTTATCTTTGCAAGTCTCTTCGAATTATCCATTTGGTTTGGCCAACTAGATTGGTAGTTCTTGCAATGGGAGAAGTGCTTGGCTTTGGGTTCAATCTTACGGTGTCCTTTCCCAGTGATAGAAGGGGCAGCAAGGAACATATTGTATTGTTGCCATCGAGGATAACAAGATGGGTTTTTTATCATATTGCATGAATTTATCCCTCTACATCATGTCATCTTGCTTAAGGCGTTACTCTGTTTTAACTTAATACTCTAGATGCATCTTTGGATAGCGGTCGATGAGTGGAGTAATAGTAGTAAATGCAGAATCGCTTTTGGTTTACTTGTCTCGTAAGTGATGCCTATATACATGATCATACCTAGATATCCTCATAACTATGCTCAGTTCTATCAATTGCTCAACAGTAATTTGTTCACCCTTTGTAGAATACTTATGCTCTTGAGAGAAGCCACTAGTGAAACCTATGGCCCCAGGTCTATTTTCATCATATCAATCTCCATCACTTTAATACTTGCTTTGTTTTTACTTTGCCTTTTACTTTTCACTTTGCATCTCTATATCAAAAATACCAAAAATATTATTTATCATCTCTATCAGATCTCACTCTCGTAAGTGACCGTGAAGGGATTGACAACCCCTAATCGCATTGGTTGCGAGTAGCTATTGCTTTGTGCAGTGCGAGGGACTTGTCGTGGCCTCCTCTTGGATTGATACCTTGGTTCTCAAAAACTGAGGGAAATACTTACGCTACTTTGCTGCATCATCCTCTCCTCTTCGGGGAAATCCAACGCAGTGCTCAAGAGGTAGCAAGAAGAATTTCTGGCACCGTTGCCGGGGAGTCTGCGCGAAAGTCAACATACCAAGTACCCATCACAATCCCTATCTCTCGCATTACATTATTTTCCATTTGCCTCTCGTTTTCCTCTCCCCCACTTCACCCTTGCCATTTTATTCGCCCTCTCTTTCCCAATCACCTCCTCTCTTTTCCGTTCGCCTTTTTTCGCTTGCCTTTTGTTTGCTCGTGTGTTGGATTGCTTGTTTGTCACTATGTCTGAAATTTGGGAAGTTATCGCTAACATGGGCGATAACAATATCTTAGAAAATTCCGAAGCTCCTACTGAAGAATCCCCTACCTATCATACAAAGAAATTTAGAATAGGTAGTGGTAATATTATTGGAAAAGGAGTTATTCAAGATTTCTTTACTTGTGACGGTGCTTTGCCCTCTATGGGCAGTTCTATTCTTCATAGAACTAGTAATCTTGCGGACGCCATTGCCATGCTTATCATTGAACTTGAAAGGCAATTAATGCATATGCACCCTTCTATACAAAGGATTTTCCTAGAATTTTCTAATATCGAACACTCCTCTGTTAAGCGTGCCGCTACTATCTTTTTTGGCTCATGAATTCAGATTTATAATAAAAGAGGCCAAAGAAATCTTTAGCATTATAGGGTGGGCCTTGACCGTCCTCCCATAGAATCTATCCTCTTTGATCAAGAAGAAATTATGCGTTTTCAATCTCTTGACTATGTCGCTTTCAATGAAAACCTTAGAAAAAAGGTGCCAACCAGTATTTTAATTGATAGAATCTCTGAACTTAATGATGATTTGGCTATTCGAAATAATGAGTTACGATACTCTCTTGAGTGTAGACTCACAAGGTTCTGTCAAAAGAACGCTTATAATGATGAATTTGTTTGCATTATGAAGGGCCGAAAGAGGTACCTATACCTCCTAAAATTGATCTTGGGGATTTTTTCCCTATTAAATTTAGCCCTTTTGATTACTTTTGCTTGCCTCAAAGAAAACTTTCTGCCGAACGTGGAGAATATGAAATGAGTTTCACCGATCTATCTTATTACTACGGCACTACTTAGATCTATCCTTGCTTTTATGCCTAGCTAGGGGCGTTAAACGATAGCGCTTGTTAGGAGGCAACGCAATTTTATTTTTAGTTTTTTTGCGTTTGCTTCTGTTTAGGTATAAATAGTCAATCTAGCCTCTGGTTAGATGTGTTTTTATGTTTTAATTAGTGTTTGTGCCAAGTTAGACCTATTGGATCTTCTTGGATGATAGTTATTTGATCTTGCTGTAATTTCCAGAAACTTTGCGTTCAGTGCACGAATTGTTAAAAATCACCAGAATGCGATGAAATACTGATTCTAATTGCTGCGGATCAATAAACAAATTGTATAGGTCGTCTAATTTTGGTAGATTTTTTGGAGTTTCATAAGTTTGCGTTAGTTACAGATTACTACAGACTGTTCTGTTTTTGACAGATTCTGTTTTTCGTGCGTTGTTTGCTTATTTTGATGAATCTATGGATAGTAAAATAGTTTATAATCCATAGAGAAGTCGGAATACAGTAGGTTTAACACCAATATAAATAAATGGTGAGTTCATTACAGTACCTTAAAGTAGTCTTTTGTTTTCTTTCTCTAACGGAGCTCACGAGATTTCTGTTCAGTGTTGTGTTGTGAAGTTTTCAAGTTTTGGGTAAATTCTTTTGATGGATTATGGAACAAGGAGTGGCAAGAGCCTAAGCTTGGGGATGCCCATGGCACCCCCAAGATAATCCAAGGACACCAAAAAAGTCAAAGCTTGGGGATGCCCGGAAGGCATCCCCTCTTTAAATCTCGCCCATCGGTAATTTACTTGGAGCTATATTTTTATTCACCACATGATATTTGTTTTGCTTGGAGCGTCTTGTATTATTTGCGTATTTGTTTGTTAGTTTAGAACAATCATCCTTTCTGTACACACCTTTTCAGAGAGCCATACATAAATTGGAATATGATAGAATACTCTATGTGCTTCACTTATATCTTTTGAGCTTGATAGTTTTGCTCATAGTGCTTCACTTATATCTTTTGAGCGTGATAATTTTTGCTCTAGTTCTTCACTTAGATCTTTTAGAGTGCGGTGGTGGATTTATTTTAAAGAAACTATTGATCTCTCATGCTTCACTTAAATTATTTTGAGAGTCGTTAATAGCATGGTAATTTGCTTAATGTTAATATACTTGGTATTCAAGATATGTGAAACTTTCTTTTGAGTGCGTTGAATACTAAGAAAAGTTTGATGCTTGATAATTGTTTTGAGACATGAAGATGGTGATATTAGAGTCATGCTAGTTGAGTAGTTGTGAATTTAAATAATACTTGTGTTGAAGTTTGTGATTCCCGTAGCATGCATTATGGTGAACCGTTATGTGATGAACTTCGGAGCATGATTTATTTATTGATTGTCTTCCTTATGAGTGGCGGTCGGGGAATGAGCGATGGTATTTTCCTACCAATCTGTCCCCCTAGGAGCATCTGGCGTAATACTTTGCTTTGATAACTTCTAGATTTTTGCAATAAGTATATGAGTTCTTTATGACTAATGTTGATTCCATGGATTATACACACTTTTCCCATCCTTCCACCATTGCTAGCCTCTCTAATACCACGCAGTTCTCGCCGGTATCATACACCCACCATATAGCTTCCTCAAAACGTCCACCATACCTACCTATCATGGCATTTCCATAGCCATTCCGAGATATATTGCCATGCAACTTTCCACCGTTCCGTTTATTATGGCACGCTCCATCATTGTCATACTGCTAGCATGATCATGTAGTTGACATCATATTTGTGGCAAGGCCACCATTCATAATTCTTTCATACATGTCACCCTTGATTCATTGCATATCACGGTACACCGCCGGAGGCATTCATATAGAGTCATATTTTGTTCTAAGAATCGAGTTGTAATTGTTGAGTTGTAAGAAAAATAAAAGTGTGATGATCATCATTTTTTAGAGCATTGTCCCAAGTGAGGGAAGGATGATGGAGACTATGATTCCCCCACAAGTCGGGATGAGAATCCGGACAAAAAATAAAAAAAAAAGAGAAAAGAAAAAAAGAGGCCATAAAAAAAGAGAAAGGCCCAAATAAAAAAAGGGAAAAAAATGAATGAGAGAAAAAGAGAGAAGGGACAATGCTACTATCATTTTACCACACTTGTGCTTCAAAGTAGCACCAAGATCTTCATGATAAAGAGTCTCTCAATTTTGTCACTTTCATATACTAGTGGGAATTTTTCGTTATAGAACTTGGCTTGTATATTCCAATGATGGGCTTCCTCAAATGCCCTAGGTCTTCGTGAGCAAGCGAGTTGGATGCACACCCACTTAGTTTCTTTTGGTTGAGCTTTCATATACTTATAGCTCTAGTGCATCCGTTGCATGGCAATCCCTACTCACTCACATTGATATCTATTGATGGGCATCTCCGTAGTCCGTTGATACGCCGAGTTGATGTGAGACTATCTTCCCATCTTTTTGTCTTCTCCACAATCACCATTCTATTCCACATATAGTGTTATATCCATGGCTCACGCTCATGTATTGCGTGAAGATTGAAAAAGTTTTGAAAATGTTAAAGTATGAAACAATTGCTTGGCTTGTCATCGGCGTTGTGCCTGATTTAAATACTATGTGTGGTGAAGATGGAGCATAGCCAGACGATATGATTTTGTAGGGATAACTTTCTTTGGCCATGTTATTTTGAGAAGACATAATTGCTTAGTTAGTATGCTTGAAGTATTATTATTTTTTATGTCAATATAAACTTTTGTCTTGAATCTTTCGGATCTGAATATTCATACCACAATTAAGAGGATTTACATTGAAATAATGCCAAAGTATCACTCCGCATCAAAAATTCTTTTTTATCATTTACCTAGTCGAGGACGAGCAGGAATTAAGCTTGGGGATGCCTGATACGTCTCCAACGTATCTATAATTTTTGATTGCTCCATTCTACTTTATCTACTGTTTAGGACTATACTGGGCTTTATTTTCCACTTTTATATTATTTTTGGGACTAACCTATTAACCGGAGGCCCAGCCCATAATTGCTGTTTTTTTTTGCCTATTTCAGTGTTTCGAAGAAACGGAATATCAAATGGAGTCCAAACGGAATAAAACCTTCTGGAAAGTGATTTTCTCACCGAACGTGATCCAGGAGACTTGGACCCTATTCCAAGGAACAAAAGAGGCGGTCACGAGGGTGGGGGCGCCCCCCTGGGCGCGCCCCCTACCTCGTGGGCCCCTGTTGCTCCACCAACGTACTCCTTCCTCCTATATATACCTCATTACCCCAGATCAAATACGGAGCCAAAAACCTAATTCCACCGCTGCAACTTTCTGTATCCACGAGATCCCATCTTGGGGCCTGTTCCGGAGCTCCGCCGGAGAGGATCATCATAGCCCCTCCGATGAAGTGTGGGTAGTTTACCTCAGACCTTCGGGTCCATAGTTAGTAGGTAGATGGCTTCTCCTCTCTTTTTGGATCTCAATACAATGTTCTCCCCCTCTCTTGTGGAGATCTATTCGATGTAATCTTCTTTTTGCGGTGTGTTTGTTGAGACCGATGAATTGTGGGTTTATGATCCAGCTTATCTATGAATAATATTTGAATCTTCTCTGAATTGTTTTATATATGATTGAGTTATCTTTGCAAGTCTCTTTGAATTATCCGTTTGGTTTGGCCAACTAGATTGGTAGTTCTTGCAATGGGAGAAGTGCTTGGCTTTGGGTTCAATCTTGCGGTGTCCTTTCCCAAAGGATGTAAGGGCAGCAAGGCACGTATTGTATTGTTGCCATCGAGGATAACAAGATGGGGTTTTTATCATATTGCATAAATTTATCCCTCTACATCATGTCATCTTGCTTAAGGCGTTACTCTGTTTTAACTTAATACTCTAGATGCATGCTGGATAGCGGTCGATGAGCGGAGTAATAGTAGTAAATGCAGAATCGTTTCGGTTTACTTGTCTCGGACGTGATGCCTATATACATGATCATACCTAGATATCATCATAACTATGCTCAGTTCTATCAATTGTTCAACAGTAATTTGTTCACCCACCGTAGAATACTTATGCTCTTGAGAGAAGCCACTAGTGAAACCTATGGCCCCGGGTCTATTTTCATCATATGAATCTCCATCACTTTAATACTTGCTTTGTTTTTACTTTGCCTTTTACTTTTCACTTTGCATCTCTATATCAAAAATACCAAAAATATTATTTATCATCTCTATCAGATCTCACTCTTGTAAGTGACTGTGAAGGGATTGACAACCCCTAATCTCGTTGGTTGCGAGTAGCTATTGTTTTGTGCAGGTACGAGGGACTTGTGCGTGACCTCCTACTGGATTGATACCTTGGTTCTCAAAAACTGAGGGAAATACTTACGCTACTTTGCTGCATCATCCTCTCCTCTTCGGTGAAATCCAACGCAGTGCTCAAGAGGTAGCACTTGTGCATCCAAAATCCTTTAACCAGTTTTTTTCCACATGAGTCCACCATACCTACCTATATGCGGTATTCTTTCGCCGTGCTAAGAAAATTTGTATGTGCCATCTCTAATATTCAAAATAAACTTCTCTTTTGTGTGCTCGTACCGCTCATGAAAGGGTAGGGGGTGGCTAATATATTTCCATGCTAGATGTGCTATTCTCAAGATGAATGTTTATTCACTTGTCATTGCACGAGAGTAAGGCAAAGGTATTAGGGATGCCCAGTCCCGAAATGAAAAATGAATTTACTTTATGTTGTCAAATAATAAATTCCTTGGAAAGTGTTGGTATGGAAGGCACCCGCGGATACGGTTTGCCATGGAAAGTGAAAGTATGTTGGAAAAAGGAATAAACTTTATTTTCTGTTTGGGAACCACCGATGATATATCTAGCATGGAAAGTATTGGGAACTACTCGATCATTTTCGTTGACAGGAAAAGCATGCCACCCAAAATGTTTTATCTCTATCTTTTTCGCTTTGAGCTCTGGCACCTCTACAAATCCCTACTTCCCTCTGCAAAAGGGTCTTCCTTTTACTTTATGCAATTTTTTATCTTTACTTGAGTCTCCATCTTATCTTATAAAGCACCAACTAAGGGGCACTATGATCGTACTTGAGCACTGGGTGTAGATAATATGCGAGTGTGTTTCATGAACGGATCAATGGTTGAGCATATTGGGCTAGGGATAACTTGCTTTAGTGTTGATATTTTGAAAGACATGGTTGCTTGTTGATATGCTTGAGTATTAAAGTCCTCATGTCAAAACTAGACTACTGCTTTGAACCATATAAAAGTCCAAATGTCCATGCTACCAAGAAAACAATATGTGATGAACATGTTAGGCAGCATTCCACATCAAAAATTCTATTTTTATCATTTACCTACTCGAGGACGAGCATGAATTAACCTTGGGAATGCTGATACGTCTCCAACGTATCTATAATTTTTAATTGTTCCATGCTATTATATTATCATTTTTGGATGTTTTATAATAATTTTACAATCATTTTATATCATTTTTTGGGACTAACCTATTGACATAGTGCCCAGTGCCAGTTGCTGTTTTCTACTTGTTTTTTACAGCGCAGGAAATCAATACCAATCGGAGTCCAAATGTAGTGAAACTTTTTGTGGATCTTTTCTGGACTAGAAGACAACATATGGGCCAAGAAAGTACCCGAGTTGTGCTCCGAGGGGAGCACAACCCACCAGGGCGCGCCTGGGCCCCAGGCGTGCCTAGGTAGGTTGTGCTCACCTCGATGGCCTCGCACACCGCCTCTTTGCTCTATAAATACCCCAATATTCCAGAAACCCAAGGGGAGTCGACGAAAATCAATTCCAGCCACGGCAAGTTCCAGAACCACCAGATCCAATCTAGACACCATCACGGAGGGGTTCATCATCCTCATTGGTGCCTCTCCGATGATGTGTGAATAGTTCATTGTAGACCTACGGGTCCATAGTTAGTAGCTAGAAGGCTTCTCTCTCTCTTTTGATTCTCAATACAATGGTCTCTTGGAGATCTACTTGATGTAACTCTTTTTGAGGTGTGTTTGTTGGGATCCGATGAACTTTGAGTTTATGATCAGATCTATGTTTTTATCCATGAAAGTTATTTGAGTATTTTGATCTCTTATATGCATGATTACTTATAGCCTCGTATTTCTTCTTTGAATCTTTGGTTTAGTTAGGCCAACTAGATCGATTTTTCTTGCCATGGGAAGAGGTGCTTTGTGATGGGTTCGATCTTACGCTGATTGATCCTAGTGATAGAAGGGAAACCGACACGTATGTATCATTGCTATTAATGATAAAAAGATGGGGTCTATTTCTACATAAATAGATATTGTCTACATCATGTCATCGTTCTTATTGCATTACTCCATTTCTCCATGAACTTAATACACTATATGCATGCTGGATAGCGGTCGATGTGTGGAGTAATAGTAGTAGATGCAGGCAGGAGTCGGTCTACTAATCTTGGACGTGATGCTCTATAGGTATTTCCGAAGGTGTTTATTGGGTTGGCATAGATCGAGATTAGGATTTGTCACTCCCAGTATCAGAGAGGTATCTCTTGGCCCTCTCGGTAATGCACATCATAAGAAGCCTTGCAAGCAAACTGACTAATGAGTTAGTTACAAGATGATGTATTACGAAACGAGTAAAGAGACTTGCCAGTAACAAGAAGGAACTAGGTATGTGGATACCGACGATCGAATCTCGGGCAAGTAACATACCGATGGACAAAGGGAATAACGTATGTTTTCATAACGGTTCGACCGATAAAAATCTTCATAGAATATGTAGGAGCCAATATGAGCATCTAGGATCCGCTATTGGTTATTGACCGGAGAGGTGTCTCGGTCATGTCTACATAGTTCTCGAACCCATCGGGTCCGCACGCTTAACATTCAATGACGATTTAGTATTATATGAGTTATGTGATTTGGTGACCAAATGTTGTTCGGAGTCCTGGATGAGATCACGGACATGACGAGGAGTCTCGAAATGCTCAAGAGGTAAATATTGATATATAGGACGATGGTATTCGGACATCGAAAGTGTTCCGGAGGATACCGGGTACATATAGAGTCACCGGAAGGGGTTCCAGGCAGCCCCAGCAAAGATATGGGCTTAATGGACCAAGGGAGGGACAGACCAGCCCACAAAGGGCTGGTGCGCCCCTCCACCCTGCCGGCCAGCCCTAGGGAAAGGAAAGGGGGGAGGGCAAGTCCCTCCTTCCTTCCCCTCCTCAAGGGAGAAAGGAAAGGGGGGAGCCACCTCCCCCTTCCTTCCCCCAACGTCTGTACAAGGAAGGGGGGCGAACCAGGGCAGGAGCCCAAGTTGGATTCAGCACCAGTTGGGGCGCCCCTTGGCTTCTCCCTCCCACCTATATGTTGGAGGAGGGGGCGCCTAGAACGCACAACATCAATTGTTAGCCATGTGCGGCACCCCCCTCCACAGTTTACACCCCCGATCATATTCTCGCGGTGCTTAGACGAAGCCCTGCGAGGATCACTTCACCATCACCGTCACCACGCCGTCGTGTTGATGGAACTCATCTACTTCCTCGACACCTTGCTGGATCAAGAAGGCGAGAGACGTCATCACGCTGAACGTGTGCAGAACTCGGAGGTGTCGTACGTTCGGTGCTTGATCGGTCGGAGCTAGAAGAAGTTCGACTACATCAACCACGTTGTCAAATGCTTCCGCTTTCGGTCTACGAGGGTACGTAGACACACTCTCCCCCTCGTTGCTATGCATCTGCTAGATAGATCTTGCGTGAGCGTAGGATTTTTTTGAAATTGCATGCTGCATTTTCCAACAGTGGTATCAGAGCCAGGTCTATGCGTAGATGATATGCAAGAGTAGAACACAAATAGTTGTGGGCAGTGATCGTCATACTACTTACCACCAATGTCTTATTTTGATTCGGTGATTTTGTTGGATGAAGCGGCCCGGACCAACCTTACATGACCGAGTTCATGAGACCAGTTGCACTGGCAGACATGCAACTAGTTTTGCATAAAGGTGGCTCGCGGGTGTCTGTTTCTCCTACTTTAGTTGAATCGAATTTGACTATGGCCGGTCCTTGCTGGAGGTTAAAATAGCAAACTTGATAAATCAGCGTTGTGGTTTTGATGCGTAGGTAAGAACTGTTCTTGCTAGAAGCCCATAGCAGCCACGTGAAACTTGCAACAACAAAGTAAAAGATGTCTAACTTGCTTTTGCAGGGCATGTTGTGTTGTGATATGGTCAAGACATGATGCGATATACATTGTTGTATGAGATGATCATGTTTTGTAGAAGTTATCGGCAACCGGCATGAGCCTTATGGTTGTCTCTTTTATTGTATGAAATTCATACGGCATGTAATTGATTTACTTTATCACTATGCATTAGCGATAGTTCTAGAAGCAATAGTTGGCGAGACAAACACGACGCCACGATGGAGATCAAGGTGTCAAGCCGGTGACAATGGAGATCATGACGATGCTTTGGAGATGGAGATAAAAAGCACAAGATGAGGATGGCCATATCATGTCACATATTTTGATTGCATGTGATGTTTATCTTTTATGCATCTTATTTTGCTTAGTGCGGCGGTAGCATTATAAGATGATCCCTTAACTAAATTTCAAGGTATAAGTGTTCTCCCTGAGTATGCACCGTTGCGACAGTTTGTTGTGTTGAGACACCATGTGATGATCGGGTGTGATAGACTCTACGTTCACATACAACGGGTGCAAGACAGTTTTGCACATGCGGAATACTCGGGTTAAACTTGTTGAGCCTGGCATGTACAGACATGGACTCAGAACACTAGAGACCGAAAGGTCAAACGTGAATCATATAGTAGATATGATCAACATAGAGATGTTCACCATTGATGACTACTCCATCTCACGTGATGATCGGACATGGTTTAGTTGATTTGGATCACGTATCATTTAGATAACTTGAGGGATGTCTATCTAAGTGGGAGTTCTTAGGTAATTTGATTAATTGAACTTAATTTATCATGAACTTAATCCTGATAGTATTTGCATATCTATGTTGTAGATCAATAGCTCGCAATATAGCTCCTATATATTTTTGATATGTTCCTAGAGAAAAGTTGAAAGATGATAGTAGCAATAATGTGGACTGGGTCCGTGATATGATGATTATCCTCATTGTTGCACAGAAGAATTATATCTTGATGCACCGCTGGATGACAGACCTATTGCAGGAGCAGATGCAGACGTTATGAGAGTTTGGCAAGCTCGATATGATGACTACTTAATAGTTTAGTGCGCCATGCTTCAAAAATGTTTTGAACGCCACGGAGCATATGAGATGTTCCAAGAGCTGAAATTGGTATTTCAGACGCATGCCCGTGTTGAGAGGTATGAGACCTCTGACAAGTACTTTTCCTACAAGATGGAGGAGAATAGCTCAGCTAGTGAGCATGTGCTTAGAATGTCTGGGCACTACAATCGCTTGAATCAAGTGGGAGTTAATCTTCCAGATAAGATAGTGATTGAAAGAGTTCTCTAGTCACTATCACCAAGCTACTAGAACTTCCTGATGAACTATAATGTGCAAGAAATAACGGAAAAGATTCTCGAGCTCTTCGCGATGCTGAAATCGGCGAAGGTAGAAATCAAGAAAGAGCATCAAGTGTTGATGGTTAACAAGACCACTAGTTTCAAGAAAAAGGGCGAAGGAAAAGAAAGGGAACTTCAAGAAGAATGACAAGCAAGTTGCCACTCCTGTGAAGAAGCCCAAAGCTAGACCTAGGCCTGAAACTAAGTGCTTCTACTTCAAAGGGAACGGTCACTGGAAGCAGAACTACTCCAAATACTTGACAGATAAGAAGGATGGAAAAGTGAACAAAGGCATATGTGATATACATGTTATTGATGTGTACTTTACTAGTGTTCACAGTAACCCAGGGTATTTGATACCGGTTCAGTTACTAAGATTAGTAACTCAAAACAAGAGTTGCAAGAACAGAGACTAGTTAAGGGCGAGGTGACGATGTGTGTTGGAAGTGATTCCAAGGTTGATAAGATCACCATCCCACACACCCTCTACCTTCGAGATTAGTGTTGTACCTAAATAAATGTTATTTGGTGTTTGCGCTGAGCATGAATATGATTGGATCATGTTTATTGCAATAAGATTATTCATTTAAGTCAGAGAATAATTGTTGTTCAGTTTACATGAATGAAACCTTCCATGGTCATACACCCAATGTAAATGGTTTACTGAATCTCGATCATCGTGATACACATATTCATAATATTGATGCCAAAAGATGCAAAGTTGATAATGATAGTGCAGCATATTTGTGGCACTGCCGTTTAGGTCATATTGGTGTAAAGCACATGAAGAAACTCCATGCAGATGGACATTTGGAATTACTTGATTATGAATCATTTGACACTTGCGAACCATGCCACATGGGCAAGATGACTAAAACTCTGTTATCCGGAACAACGGAGCGAGCCACTGACTTATTGGAAATAATACATACCGATGTATGTGGTCCGATGAATGTTGAGGCATGCGGCAGGTATCGTTATTTTCTGACCTTCACAGATGATTTGAGCAGATATGGGTATATCTACTTAATGAAACACAAGTCTGAAACATTTGAAAAGTTCAAAGAATTTTAGAGTGAAGTGGAGAATCATCGTAACAAGAAAATAAAGTTTCTACGACCTGATTGCAGAGGCGAATACTTGAGTTACGAGTTTGGCCTTCATTTAAAACAATGTGGAATAGTTTCACAACTCACGCCACCTGGAATACCATAGCGTAATGGTGTGTCCGAGCGTCGTAACCGTACTTTATTAGATATGGTGCGATATTTGATGCCTCTTACCGATTTACCACTATCGTTTTGGGGTTATGCATTAGAGACATCTGCGTTCACGTTAAATAGGGCACCGTCTAAATCCGTTGAGATGACACTGTATGAGCTGTGGTTTGGCAAGAAACCTAACCTGTCATTTCTTAAAATTTGGGGTTGCGACACTTATGTTAGAAGGCTTTAGTCTGATAAGCTCGAACCCAAATAGGATAAGTGCATCTTCATAGGATATCCTAAGGAACAATTGGGTACAGCTTCTACCATAGATCCGAAGGCAAGATCTTTGTTGCCGAGAATGGAACCTTTAAAGAGAAGGAGTTTCTCTCGAAAGAAGTGAATGGGAGGAAAGTAGAACTTGATGAGGAAATTGTACCTTTTCTTGAATTGGTAAGTAGCTCATCAGAGAAATCCGTTCCCGTGATGCCTACACCAACTAGAGAAGAAGCTAATGATAATGATCATGAAACTTCAGATCAAGTTACTACTGGGCCTCGTAGGTCAAACAGAGAACATTCCGCACCAGAGTGGTACGGTAATCCTATCCTAGAAGTCATGTTATTAGACCATGGTGAACCTACGAACTATGAAGAAACTATGATGAGCCCAGATTTCGACAGGTGGCTTGTGGCCATGAAATCTGAGATAGGATCCATATATGAGAACAAAGTGTGGACTTTGCTGGACCTGCCCAATGATTGGCAAGCCATTGAGAATAAATGGATCTTCAAGAGGAAGACGGACACTGATGGTAGTGTCACTATCTACAAAGCTCGACTTGTCGCAAAAGGTTTTCGACAAGTTCAAGGTGTTGACTACAATGAGATTTTGTCACTTGTAGCGATGCTTAAGTCTGCCCGAATCATGTTAGCAATTGTCGCATTTTGTGAAATCTGGCAAATGGATGTCAAAATTGCATTCCTTAATGGATTTCTTAAAGAAGAGTTGTATATAATGCAACCAAAAGGTTCTGTCGATCCTAAAGGTGCTAACAAAGTGTGCAAACACCAGCGATCCATCTATGGACTGGTGCAAGCATCTCGGAGTTGGAATATATGCTTTGATAAGGTGATCAAAGCATATGGTTTTATACAGACTTATGGTGAAGCTTGTATTTACAAGACAGTGAGTGGGAGCTCTGTAGCATTTCTGATATTATATGTGGATGACATATTGTTGATTTGAAATGATGTAGAATTTCTGGATAGCATAAAAGGATATTTGAATACGAATTTTTCAATGAAAGACCTCGGTGAAGCTGCTTACATATTGGGCATCAAGATCTATAGAGATAGATCAAGACGCTTGATAAGACTTTAAATGAGTACATACCTTGACAAGATTCTGAAGGAGTTCAAAATGAATCAGTCAAAGAAGGAGTTCTTGCTTGTATTGTAAGGTGTGAAGTTGAGTAAAGACTCAAAACCCGACCACGGCAGAAGATAAAGAGAGAATGAAAGTCATTCCCTATGCCTCAGCCATAGGTTCTATAAAGTATGACATGTTGTGTACCAAACCTGTTGTGTACCTTGCCATGAGTTTGGCAGGGGTACAATAGTGATTAGGGACTAGATCACTGGACAACGGTCAAAATCATCCTTAGTTACCTTAAAGAGGACTAAGGAAATGTTTCCTGGTTATGGAGGTGATAAAGAGTTCGTCGTAAACAGTTACGTCGATGCAAGCTTTGACACTAATCTAGATGAGTCTAAGTCTCAAATTTAGATACGTATTGAACGTAGGAGCAATTAGCTAGAGTAGATCCATGCAGAGCATTGTAGACATAGAAATTTGCAAAATACATACGGATCTAAATGTGGCAGACCCGTTGACTAAACTTCTCTCACAAGCAAAACTTGATCACACCTTAATACTCTTTGGGTGTTAATCACATAGCGATGTGAACAAGATTATTGACTCTAGTAAACCCTTCTGGTGTTGGTCACATGGCGATGTGAACTATGGGTGTTAATAACATAAAGATGTAAACTATTGGTGTTAAATCACATGGCGATATGAGCTAGATTATTGACTCTAGTGCAAGTGGGAGACTGAAGGAAATATGCCCTAGAGGCAATAATAAAGTAGTTATTTTATATTTCCTTATATCATGATAAATGTTTATTATTCATGCTAGAATTGTATTAACCGGAAACTTGATACATGTGTGGATACATAGATAAAACACCGTGTCCTGAGTAAGCCTCTACTAGACTAGCTCGTTAATCAAAGATGGTTAAGTTTCCTAACCATAGACATGTGTTGTCATTTGATGAACGGGATCACATCATTAGGAGAATGATGTGATGGACAAGACCCATCCGTTAGCTTAGCATATTGATCGTTCAGTTTTATTGCTATTGCTTTCTTCATGTCAAATACATATTCCTTCGGCCATGAGATTATGCAACTCCCGGATACCAGAGGAATACCTTATGTGCTATCAAGCGTCACAACGTAACTGGGTGATTATAAATATGCTCTACAGGTATCTCTGAAGGTGTTTGTTGGGTTGGCATAGATCAAGATTAGGATTTGTCACTCCGAGTATCAGTGAGGTATCTCTGGTCCCTCTCGGTAATGCACATCATAAGAAGCCTTGCAAGCAAAGTGACTAATGAGTTAGTTACAAGATGATGTATTACGGAACGAGTAAAGAGACTTGCCGGTAATGAGATGGAACTAGGTATGTGGATACCGACGATCAAATCTCGGGCAAGTAACATACCAATGGACAAAGGGAATAACGTATGTTGTCATAACGGTTCGACGATAAAGATCTTTGTAGAATATGTAGGAGCAAATATGAGCATCCAAGTTTCGCTATTGGTTATTGACCGGAGAGGTTCCTCGATCATGTCTACATAGTTTTCTAACCCGTAGGGTCCGCACGCTTAACGTTCGATGACGATTTAGTATTATATGAGTTATGTGATTTGTTGACCGAAATGTTGTTCTGAGTCCAGGATGAGTTCACGGACATGACGAGGAGTCTCGAAATGGTCAAGAGGTAGAGATTGATATATAGGAAGTTGGTATTCGAACACCGGAAGTGTTCCGGAGGATACTGGGTACATATAGGGTCACCGGAAGGGGTTCCGGGCACCCCCGGCAAAGATATGGGCTTAATGGGCCAAGGGAGGGACAGACCAGCCCACAAGGGGCTGGTGCACCCCTCCACCAGGCCGTCCAGCCCTAGGGAAAGGGAAGTGGGGAGGGCAAGTCCATCCTTCCTTCCCCTCCTCGAGGGAGAAAGGAAAGGGGGCGCCACCTCCCCCTTCCTTCCCCTAACGCATGTACAAGGAAGGGGGGGCGAACCAGGGAAGGACCCCAAGTGGGATTCAGCCCCACTTTGGGCGCCCCTTGGCCTCTCTCCTCTCCCTCCCACCTATGCATATGAGGAGGGGGGCACCTAGAACGCACAACATCAATTGTTAGGCGTGTGCGGCGCCCCCCTCCACAGTTTACACCCCTAGTCATATTCTCGCGGTGCTTAGGCGAAGCCCTGCGCGGATCAGTTCACCATCACCGTCACCACGTCGTCGTGTTGACTGAACTTATCTACTTCCTCGACACCTTGATGCATCAAGAAGGCGAGGGACGTCATCGCGCTGAACGTGTTCAGAACTCGGAGGTGTCGTACGTTCGGTGCTTGATCGGTCAGAGCTGGAAGAAGTTCGACTACATCAACCATGGTGTCAAATGCTTCCGCTTTTGGTCTATGAGGGTACGTAGACACAGTCTCCCCCTCGTTTCTATGCACCTCCTAGATAGATCTTGTGTGAGCGTAGGAAATTTTCTGAAATTACATGCTACATTTTCCAACATACCCACCGCATGCTATTTTTATCGAGAGAAGCCACTAGTGAAACCTACGACCCTGGGTCTCTTCTTTA
This sequence comes from Aegilops bicornis, assembly GCA_021605145.1. NCBI lineage: Eukaryota > Viridiplantae > Streptophyta > Magnoliopsida > Poales > Poaceae > Aegilops > Aegilops bicornis. Next base: position 287,864,603 of record CM038671.1, read on the forward strand.
TTATATTTTCCTTCATAATCTATTTTTATTTGCTTTTATTTTCAGATCTAGTAAACTAAAAATAGAAAATTACCTTGCTGCATTTTATCTATTTATTTTGTCCCGCGTTCCCGCGAGATCTATTTATCCAATCTACTACAATTTTACCTATCTTTTTACCCGTTAGGGATTGACAACCCCTCTCTTACGTCGGGTTGCACATTTTTGTTCTTTGTGTGCATGAGTTGTTTACGTGGTGTTGTGTGGTTCTCCTACTGGTTCGATAACCTTGGTCTCATCACTGAGGGAAATACCTACCGTTGCTGTGCTGCATCATCCCTTCCTCTTTGGGGAAATACCGACATAGTTCAAGCAAACATCGGGGCCATCCTAAGAGAGTTGAGGAAGATTCTCAGAGAGTTAATACTGATGCACCTAGTCATAGTAATAAAAAGAAAAAGAAAACTAATAGGACTTTGCATACTTCTAGTGAACCTGTTGTAGACACACCTTAGAATCCAAACGATATTTCTATTTCTGATGCTGAGACACAATCTGGTGATGAACATGAACCTAGTGATAATGTTAATGATGATTTTCATGTTGATGCTCAACCTAGTAATGGTAATGATGTGGAGGTAGAACCTGCCGTTGATCTTGATAACCCATAATCAAAGAATCAACGTTATGATAAGAGAGACTTCATTGCTAGGAAACATGGTAAAGAAAGAGAATTATGGGTCCAGAAACCCATGCCCTTTCCTCCTAAGCCATCCAAGAAAAAGGATGATGAGGATTTTGAGCGCTTTGCTGAAATGATTAGACCTATCTTCTTGTGTATGTGTTTGACTGATATGCTGAAAATGTCTCCATGTTAAGTATATGAAAGATATTGTTACTAATAAAAGAAAGATACCGGAAGTTGAGATTTCCACCATGCTTGCTAATTGCACTTTTAAGGGTGGAATAACAAAGAAACTAGGAGACCCAGGAGTACCAACTATACCATGCTCCATTAAAAGAAACTATCTTCAAACTGCTTTATGTGATCTTGGAGCCGGTGTTAGTGTTATGCCTTTCTCTTTATATCATAGACTTGAATTGGATAAGTTGACACCTACTGAAATTTCTTTGCAAATGGTCGATAAATCAACTGTTATACCCATCGGCATTTGTGAGGATGTGCCTGTTGTGTTTGCAAACGTTACTATCTTAACGGACTTTGTTATTCTTGATATTCCCAAGGATGACAGTATGTCGATATATCCTTGGTAGACCGTTTTTGAATACTGCAGGGGCTGTTATTGATTGCAACAAAGGTAATGTCACTTTTCATGTTAATGGTAATGAGCATACGGTACACTTTTCGAACAAACAACCTCAAGATCATAGTATCAATTCTATTGGAAAATTTTCAACTATTACTATTGGATGTTTTGAATTCCCTCTTCCTACTGTCAAAAAGAAATATGATATTCTTATTGTTGGGGACATGCATATTCCTGTTGAGGTAACCTGGTGTTATTTGAAAATTCTCCAGTTTCATGTCATTCAGAAGAAGTTTGTTAATAATACTTGATCAACCTTGTTAATGGATTCCTTTTGATGAGCATGAGATGGATGAACTTAGAAAGCAAAACTTTCTGTACGTACTTTTTACTTTCTGTCATTTAGATTAAATAAAGCAAAAATAGTATTATCCGTATGTTTTCTGAATTATCCGTGCAATGAAAAATGTCCTAAAAATAAAAGTTCTCCAAATGCCCTGAAAATTCGGTGTGATTTTTTATAGAATATTTTAGAATTTCTAGCACTGAACATGCACCAAGGGCTGCACTAGTGGGCCACAAGGGTGGAGGGCGTGCTTTACCCCCTGGGCGCGCCCCCCTGCCTTGTGGGTCCCATGTAGGCCGCCTCGCTTTTTCCAGCACCTATCCACTTCGTCTTCCTCCAGAAAAAAAATCATCTCGTTGCTCAAACCCGTGTTCTAGCTCATCTTGCTACCATTTTCGATCTCCTTGTGCAAAGCTCCATTTGGGAAACTGTTTTGGGGGATCGTTCTTCAGTATGTGACTCCTCCATTGGTCCAATTAGTTTTTGTTCTAGTGCTTTATTTATTGCAAATTTTTGCTGCTGTGGTGACCTTGTTCTTGAGCTTGCATGTCAAATTTATATGGTCCAAAGTAGCTTTGACGCATGATATAACCTCTAGACACTTGTACGAGTAGTTGCTATCAATCTTTTTGAGTTTGGTTCACTTTTATTTTGAGTCACTAAAAATTGGAAAAACTTTTCAGAGAAATAAAAATGTTTAGGAAAACGTACCAAGGTGGTTCTTCGAGGAAGTAAACACCGAGGCTCGCGATATGTGAGCTGGACCTTGGACCACCAAGGGAAGCTCAAGTGCGACCTTGTGAATGGCCGTCAGATGAATTCATGGTTCATGCAGGTTTCAAGGAGGAATTTGATGCATACGTACAAAATGCTGGCCTTGAGGACTTTGTGTCAGATAAGTGTCGGCAGTACTATCACCAACCTGATTCATTTGTGCGAAGATTTAAATTTACATCCCAGCGCAATACTCATACTGTCCTATTTGATCTTTATGATAAATATTATACCATTGACCTAGAAGATTTTAGTGATGCATGAAAAATCCCACAATGGGGTATTCTTTGTGAGCCTCGCAAAACTGAATACAATGATTTCCTTGCTAACATCACTGTAGGAGAAACTAGAAGTATCACACAAGCCTCCATGGGGAGCATTCATTTTCCTGCCATACATTATTTTGCTCTCTTCATAGGTAGATGCATTAATGATAAACATGATCATAGCCACCTTTATGCATCGGATCTTACTTTCCTCAAGTGTGCAGTGTTGGGTGATAATCGATATAATTTAGGGGCTATTGTTGCGATGAGGTTACACCTTAATGCTAAAGAGGGAGATCTTTTTGGTGGAATTTATGCCACCCGGTTAGCTAATTATCTTGAGGTACCCATAAGGAAGAATGACATTGAGTTACCCCATGCTTTCTTGATTACTAGTAAGATGTCGTGCTACGCCACGGAATCACAAAAAATAAGAAAAAACACAAGAATGTATGGAGACATTGATCAAATCGATCTCACATAGTTGATAGGTACACATCTAGCACAATCAAACATACTTGATAGGTACACATCTAGCACAATCAAACATACAGTTTTCAACTAACAAAATCCTTCTTCTCAGCCAACCATTTAGGTCTCGCCGAACCTACAAAAATAAGGAAAATCAACAACATAAATTTTGCGAATGATGTAGGTCAAATAGTAATCAAATAACTGCACGAGAACAACTGAGCAAAATTTGACAAAACGTAAACTGCAAGTGCCCACAAGCACACATAATCCTTGAACTAAAATACACCTACTCACAACCAGAATGCGCTGAACATGCTAAATTACAGAATTTGGTCTAGCTGTTGTTGCCTTGTAATCCCGAAATAGTATTAAACATAAAGTCAATGGCATTTTTTAAGGGGAATCTAAATCTGCCAAGACACCATATAATGCAAATCTGCCAAGACACCATATAATGCACAAAAATCTAATTTGGTCGCGTAGTCTCTGGCTCCACTTCGAGCCCTCGGTCTCATATCTGACCATGCTATGCTAGCCCACGATATGGTGTGTTTGGTCGACTATCCACAAAATAAGAGTCAGATAGGATTTGCTCTGCCATGGAACTAAACCAATTAAGAGTACTCCCTCTGTAAACTACTCCCTCTGTAAACTAATATAAGAGCATTTAGATCACTAAAATAGTAATCTAAACGCTCTTATATTATTTAACAGAGGGAGTAATAGATAAAGATCTTATATTAGTTTACAAAGGAGTACTTCTTTAAGAAACATTCCAATAATTTGCTGGTTCATGTAGGCATATGAGTGTCTTAGAAAAAGAATAGTGATATTTTCCATTGGATTTCAACCTTATAGAACTTACACAATATCAAAATTTACTTGAAAGATTAAAGTGAGATACGAACTCACGGGCTTTGGGACACATCATCTTGGAGTTGGAAGGCACAACTTGAAGTCATGAAAAATCTATCTACAAGCAACACTGCACTCATTAGCACATATCACACCACAAATCAGAAGCATATTATTAATGCTACATATATTTTATCATATAGCACTTCCAAGTAGATCTCACACAACAACACAAGTATGCATATGTTATTTTGTAAAAGTGATTATTTCAAATTATGTTAAACACAGACTAATATTTTTTCCGAAGACTGTGAAGTTGAAGTACTTGATACAAAGTGTGGGACTCGAGAACTTATTTACTAAATAATACATTTAGTCATCCTTGATCATGATCCCCTATTTACCTTACACCAAATCAGGCCAAGTACAAAAATCTGACACACATCACAATTAAAATATGGTCTAGATACTGAATAGCAAATCTGGTACCAGCCCGAGGGATGGAGTACAATGAATTTCAGCAAGGATGAACTGCGAGCTTCTACAAGGAATCAAACATAAAGTCTAAATGTGCAGCTCACAAGGTGCTATGCGGATCCGCAACCGATTCATTCTAAACATTTAGCAAATCACATGTTTAGGAGAGAGCACGGTTTCAATCGCGCACGTATCTGATACACATCTCTACTCCAAAAAATGACCAAATTCTTGGATCTGATAGGAGAAACACATAACTTATGGAGGGGTGACTGCGGTTAGGAGCGGGCATAATGGCTCAGGGTAATTGGCATCAGCGCCGCCAAGAACGACATATGGAATGATGGTATAAATAAACTTGTTCGAGCATATGGCATACCATTAGGGCAAGTTATGTTGGGCATGTTACTGCCGTCGACCACTCATTGCAAGTTGGACATAAATGGTCGGGTACAAAAATTAAGAAATATGCAAGCATATTGTTTTGCCGGTGATGTAAAATCTGAGGATACCAACCTTTTGTTTTCCTTTAGCACTTTGTTGGCACGAGGGCTATAACATTTGGGGCGTCACGACTTGCTGCTTATTTGACCTTGTAGTTCTTCAGCTTCAGACCTAAATCCAAGGGTTTCTCCGGGAAACTCCTAAGCTTATCGAACATCTTTTGGACCTTCCATGTAAATCATGAATTTTCAAATATTTCAGTGATTTGGTGAGAACCAAAAATCCAAGTGTAGTTGGAGCTGATACTGAGTATATATGTGCATATGTCTGACGAAGTCATGCGATTTTATATAAAGGACATCACATAATCACTACTGCATACATAATTTCCTGTGTTACATTCTGCATAAAGGAAAAAACTGAGCTTGTAGTATATTTAAACAAAGCAAAATGTATAGTAAGAGATGCTTCAGAACCATGTGCATATAGAAGTAGCGAGTGTACATGTGCATATACACACACAAAAAAATGTACCGGGCCTCTTGTAACTTTCTTACATCAATCAAGATTCTGCAAAAAAAAGATGCCGGTAACCGACATCAAGGGAAAAAAATTGGCGTGTGAGCTGAAAAATTGGCGTGTGAGCTGAAAAATTGGATGTGGAGCTACCAAGCAAAGGAGGGGCTTCCATGACAAAGAGACCTACTGTAGGCGCCATCCAAATTTTTTGAACAGTGGGAGTAACAAAGAGAATTACCAAAAAGTAATTTAAACACATGTATGATTTTGTTTATACCAAAATATCATAAACACTAAAGCAAGTATCTAAAGTTATATTTTCCAGAAGTCCTATGCACAAACTTCAGAACCGTACATGAGAAGCAATTTTAGATGAAATGCCCTATTAGATAAATTGTTTTTTTACTACCACCAAATTGTACTTCCTTTATACCTTGGACTACACATTGAGACTTATTTGTAGATCATTTCTTTGTAAAATTTGCAATGAGTTGGACTCGCCTTCCTTTTTCTTATCCGAGAAAGTAAGAAAATTTATATTCCTTCTAGATGTATTTCTACAAAGAGCAACATAGAGTTGCCTACGTGGATACTGGATCAGGGAGGCATATATGAACATTTACAATACTCAAAATTCATCCTCAAGAAGATTCTGGATAAGTACTTGAAACCAGTGGCCACTGCTTATGGATACTATAGAAGATAGTTTCATTTGTTACCACCAGAACATCTATGCACTTGCACAAGCAAGGATTGTCTAACAGATATGAAGAAAAAAATGATGAAACGTATAGAATATTTTACTATTCGGCCACCACACCCATACCTTGGTCCTTGACAAAGAATATTATTAGTAGATGGCAATAGGAGAGCATAGTTCCTCCACGTCAACATCACAGATCAAACCAGGGACCAGACCAGCCATCTCTGAGACGAACCGACTCGATTGGAGGATGACGCGGGTGTGGAGCTCGTGGCGCTTAAATTGCAGACGACAAAGAGGTCCTCGGGAGCAGCTCGTACTCGAATTGGAAGAACGTGGAGCACGTCAGGGCGGCCGCCGAGGATGTGTAGCGTGTAGCCGGCATACGTGAAGGTCGGCGATGGTGGAGACAGCGAGGACGAGGGTGAGGTGATGGGGCTTCTGCATCAGAGGAGGATGCGGGAGAGGCATTGCACACTCGGCGGACGGACGACTCCGACGACGTACTTGCCGGCGAGGACATTGATGGAGATGGGGTAGGGGGGAGGAGGTGGTGGGCAGCGGGGCTGTTGCATCAGAACTCAGAAGAGGAGGCAACAACAGGCGTCGTCGACTTGGGGCCAGACGCTGGGCGCGTGCATTTGCTGATGTCAGCGTCGGAGGAGGAGGGGTGGCGGTAGAGGTGGAGCTGCTGAGCCAAAGTGGAGTCAGGAGAGGCGTTTGGAGCGACCAGCGCTGGTGGCATGTGGAGCGGCAGCGCCGCAGCGGCCAATTTGGTTCCATGCTTCTCCCCTTTTCGAGAAGGATCGAGTACTTCTGTTGGATAAGGTCGGGATGAATGGAGCGGGATGTAGAGAATAAGCTTTCTTTTGCAGATGTGAAGTGGGTTGCTTCTGTGAGTCGGATATAGATCTGATGGTCGAAAATGATTGATGGCAGACACACCATCATCACCAACTCGGTTTTTTTTATAGGAGTAAAGAATAATGCTTTGATGCGCTTATCGGTTTCTTATAATGAGCAGACAGTCCCTCCTGTACCAACTAATCTTTGACCGGCAGCGTGCTGTCCATATTACTCTTCCTGCTCCTGCCTTCTTCAACTTTCAGGCCAGAGGGAGATATTTTATAACCAGAGAGGAGGCGAATGAGTATGAGAGAGAGGTGGAGGCCGCTCGCCTCCATGCTGCAGCCCTTTAGGCAGTAGCTGCCGCATCCCAGTACAACCCCGACTACAACTTTGGATATCCACCAGGCCAGCCATGGGCATAGACCAACTTAGGCCAAAAGCCTAAGCTTGGGGGAGTTTCTCACCGACATTACATTCATGTTCACACACTCATTTCAGTTGTCGGTGTTCATACTTTTTCATTGTATTATCCATGTTAGTTTATTTCTTTTTCTCGCTTTCTTCTTGGGTGTTTGAAAAACTTTGTAAAAATCCAAAAAAAATAGTTGTAGCTTTCTTTTTAGTTTCCTTTCTTGTTTATTTAGTAGTACTATTAAAAGAAAACCCAAAAAGATTTCTCGTTCTTCTTTTGCTTGTAGGGAGCTTTCCCGTGTAAATAGTTTTTCTCGTTCTTATTTTACTTTCTTCAGAAAAACAAAAACTCCAAAAACATTTAAGTGTGTTTCTTTGAAAAAAATTCCTTTCTTTGGGGGTCGAGAGGAGAAGACCACGATGAAAATGTTGAGTGGCTCTCAGATGCATTGTTGTTGATCTAACAAAGAGTCCATATTACCTTGTCTTCTCCTTTGAAAAAAATATTTGCAGATTCCAGCTTAGTCCAATGCACATGCACTATTATTATTATCCACACCGTTCGGTCATGCAAGTGAAAGGCAATAATGACGATATATGATGAAATGATTGAGATGAGGAAAAGCTGGTATGAACTCGACCTATCTTGTTTTTGTAAATATGATTGGTTCATCATTCTTGATTCAGTCCATTATGAATGAAACATGTTTGTAATGACAATTAGGGATTATAGTTACTCATGCCATGCTTAATTATCTAGTAGTTTATAATGGTTTACCTTGCGTGCCAACATGCTTTTAAAATGGTTGTGATGTGGTATGATAGGATGATATCCTCCTTTGAATGGTTTAAGTGGCATGACTTGGCACATGTTCACGCATGTAGTTGAAACAAAATCAACATAGCCTCCACGATATTTATGTTCATGGTGATTTATATCCTACTCATGCTTGCACTCAATGTTGGTTAATCTCAATGCATGTTTATAACTGTTGTTGCTCTCTAGTTGGTCGCTCCTCAATCTCTTGCTAGCCTTCACTTGTACTAGGCGGGAATACTGCTTGTGCATCCACTTCCATAAACCCAAAGTCGTTCCATATGAGTCCACCATACCAATCTATATGCGGTATTTACCTGCCATTCCAAGTAAATTTGCATGTGCTAAACTCTAAACCTTCAAATGATAATATGTTTTGTATGCCCGAATCGCTCATGTGGCGACTGGGGGCTATCAGTATCTTCCATGCTAGGTGGGTTATTCTCACGATGAGTGGACTCCGCTCATCATTCATAGGAAAATGGCTCGTAATTGGGATGCCTAGTTCCATGCTCAAATCAAATCAAAATATAACTTCAAACAAAACTCCCCCAGGACTGTTGTTAGTTGGACGGTACCCATTGTTTCGGACCAGCCGTGGAATGTGCTTGTTGGTGGATGGGGAGTAAAACTTTACATGTTTGGGAACCACCTATAATGTATCTAGCACGGAAGATATCGAGATCTCTTGGTTGTTATGTTGACAATGAAAGCATGCCGCTCAAAATATTATTTATCTCTATTTCTAAAAGCTCGAGCTCTGGCACCTCTGCAAATCCCTGCTTTCCTCTATGAAGGGCCTATCTATTTACTTTTATTGCCGAGTCATCATCCTCTTATAAAAAGCACCAGTTAGGGAGCACCACTGTCATTTGTATGCATTGCCATCAATTTATATTGAGTATGACTATGACTTGATCTCTTTTACCATGAATTACAATGTTTAGTCAGTCTTTCATATTCAGGGGTGCTCTACATTTATGTACTGCGGTCTCAAAAAGGGCTAGCAAGATACCATCTTGTTATATCATATCATGATTGTTTTGAAAAAGTGTTGTCAACCAAGATTTATTATTGTTGCACGCTAGTTTATTATGCCATTGATATGAGTGAATGTGAGACCTAAATGTTATTGTGAATATGGTTAGTTCATAATATTTGCTGAAAACTTGAATGTTGGTTTACATATTTGCAACAACAAGATCAAATAGAGTTTGTAAAAAAATTTCTTTAACACTTTCAGTTTGTCAACTGAATTGCTTGAGGACAAGCAATGGGTTAAGCTTGGGGGAGTTGATACGTTTCCAACGTATCTACTTTTCCAAACTCTTTTGCCCTTATTTTGGACTCTAATTTGCATGATTTGAATGGAAGTAACCCGGACTGAAGCTGTTTTCAGCAGAATTGCCTTGGTGTTACTTTTGTGCAGAAATAAAAGTTCTCGGAATGACCTAAAAATTCACGAAGAATATTTTTGGAACATATAAAAAATATTGGCGAAAGAATCAACAGAGGGGGACCCACCTGCTGTCCATAAGGGTGGAGGGCGCGCCCCCTGCCTTGTGGGTCCCGTGGACCTCCACCGACCTCAACTCCAACTCCATATATTCACGCTCGGGGAGAAAAAAAATCAGAGAGAAGGATTCATCACATTTCACGTTACAGAGCCGCCGCCACCTCCTGTTCTTCATTGGGAGGGTAGATCTGGAGTCCGTTTGGGGCTCCGGAGAGGGGAAATCATCGTCATCATCATCATCAACCATCCTCCATCACCAATTTCATGATGCTCACTGCCGTGCGTGAGTAATTCTATCGTAGGCCTGCTGGACGGTGATGGGTTGGATGAGATTTATCATGTTCGAGTTAGTTTTGTTAGGGTTTGTTCCCTAGTATCCACTATGTTCTAAGATTGATGTTGCTATGACTTTGTATGCTTAATGCTTGTCACTAGGGCCCGAGTGCCATGATTTCAGATCTGAACCTATTATGTTTTCATGAATATATTTGTGTTCTTGATCCTATCTTGCAAGTTGTAGACACCTATTACGAGTTATGATCCGCATACCCCAAGGTGACAATAATTGGGATTCTTTTAGGTGATTACCGTAGTTTGAGGAGTTCATGTATTCACTAAGTGCTAATGCTTTGGTCCGGTTCCCTATTAAAAGGAGGCCTTAATATCCCTTAGTTTCCATTAGGACCCTGATACGTCTCCAACGTATCTATAGTTTTTGATTGTTCCATGCTATTATATTATCCATCTAGGATGTTTTATATGCATTTATATGCTATTTTATATGATTTTTGGGACTAACCTATTAAACTAGAGCCCAGTGCTAGTTCTGTTTTTTCCTTGTTTTTTGAGTTTTACAGAAAAGGAATACCAAATGGAGTCCAATTGATGTGCCAATTTTTTGATGATTTTTTATGGACCAAAAGAAGCCCCCGGAATGAAAGATTTGGGCCAGAAGAGTACCGGACCGTCCACGAGGGTGGGGGGCGCGCCCTACCCCCTGGGCACGCCCCCCTATCTCCTGGACGACTCGGAGACCCCCCCCCCCTGACGTGAGACCTATGCCAAAAATTCCTATAAATACAGAAACCCCCAGAACATAACCTAGATTGGGAGTTCCACCGCCGCAAGCCTCTGTAGCCACCAAAAACCAATTGGGACCCTGTTCCGGCACGCTGCCGGAGGTGGGATCCCTCACCGGTGGCCATCTTCATCATCCCGTCGCTCTCCATGACGAGGAAGGAGTAGTTCACCCTCGGGGCTGAGGGTATGTACCAGTAGCTATGTGTTTGATCTCTCTCTCGTGTTCTTGATATGGCACGATCTTGATGTATCGCGAGTTTTGCTATTATGGTTGGATCTTATGATGTTTCTCCCCCTCCATCTTCTTGTAATGGATTGAGTTTTCCCTTTGAAGTTATCTTATCGGATTGATTCTTTAAGGATTTGAGAACACTTGATGTATGTCTTGCATGTGCTTATCTATGGTGACAATGGGATATTCACGTGATCTACTTAATGTATGTTTCGGTGATCAACTTGCGGGTTCAGTGACCTTGTGAACTTATGCATAGGGGTTGGCACATGTTTTCGTCTTGACTCTTCGGTAGAAACTTTGGGGCACTCTTTGAAGTTCTTGGTGTTGGTTGAATAGATGAACCTGAGATTGTGTGATGCATATCATATAATCATACCCACGGATACTTGAGGTGACATTGGAGTATCTAGGTGACATTAGGGTTTTGGTTGATTTGTGTCTTAAGGTGTTATTCTAGTACAAACTCTATGATAGATCGAACGGAAAGAATAGCTTCGTGCTATTTTACTACGGACTCTTGAATAGATCGATCAGAAAGGATAACTTTGAGGTGGTTTCGTACACTACGATAATCTCTTCGTTTGTTCCCCGCTATTAGTGACTTTGGAGTGACTCTTTGTTGCACGTTGAGGGATTGTTATATGATCCAATTATGTTATTATTGTTGAGAGAACTTGCACTAGTGAAATTATGAACCCTAGGCCTTGTTTCCTAGCATTGCAATACCGTTTGTGCTCACATTTATAATTAGTTACCTTGTTGTTTTTATATTTCCAGATTACAAAAACCTATATCTACCATCCATATTGCACTTGTATCACCATCTCTGTCGGGGCAGGCTGATCTGACCCACGAACACCTATGGGACCGGCGGACCGAGCCCCTTTCGGTTCGGCAGGGGGCGGAGGTCGCACGAAGAGCAGATCGAGGCGAAGCACACGAGCAGTTTACCCAGCTTCGGAGCTCTCCGGAGATAACACTCCTACTGCTGCATGTCTGAGTGTATTGAGTTCTTGCTCAGGAGCGCTGAGTGCTACAGTACACACAAGCTGCTAACGAGACCGAGCGTGAGGTCCAGCCCCCCTCTACGTTGTGCATGGGCCTCCTTTCATATGCTAAAGAGGTCTCCGACAGGTGGCAACATAGACAAGGGTAAAAATGGAAAAGGAGTGGTTGGTACAGCTACTTGTACAGTGTATCATACCTAACCACACGACGGCAGGGGACAAAAGCATTAAATGCCCGTCTCACGCCGCCCTAGCGTCGTAAAGGGACCGTCGAGGCGCCACCGCTTGCCACGATGGCAATCTTGTCGGCGTCGCTTGCCACATCACGCTCCGGCCGCCTGACCTCTTGCCACGCTACCGAAAGGTCCCAGGGCGACACGTTAGTGGATGTGCTGGAGCGCAGGTACAGAGTGGTGGTCTGCCGCGGCAAGCGCCTCGCCGCGGTTGTTGTCTTTTCGTGTCCGGAAGCTTGTCGCTCACCGGGCCTTCCCGGCAAGCTCCTCTTGCCGGGGCCTTGTCTCCTAGGTGCCTTGGGTGGCCTTCCCGGCAAGCTCCTCTTGCCGGGCCTTGTCTCCTAGGTGCCTTGGGTGGCCTTCCGGCAAGCTCCTCTTGCCGGGCCTTGTCTCCTTGGCTTCAATACTTTGTTCTTGAATGGCTCCAAAGGAACCACGGAGGACCTTGGCGATCACCCGGTAAGCCTTGCCATGAGGGCTGCAACTGCCCGTGCACAAGTTCAGGATACTAGGGTACCCCTACTCTAGTACACCGGTCAGAGCCCGGGCCTGGGCCACACTGCAGTACCGAGCGCTGTTGGGCCAGGCCCAAAACAGGCACGGCACGCTGCGGCCTGGGTTACGCCAGTAACTCACTCCGGACCCACCACGCCCTCCACGAGCAGCAGCGTCGAATGCGGCGTCGTGTGAGAGATCGTGGGTGGTTTCTTTATTAAAAAAGCGGGCGTCCGCCCCTCCCTCTTTATAAGCGAGAAAGCAGGCGATTCGCCCATCTCGCCAGTTGCTGTCCAATCTCGAAAAACCTCCGCTGCTTCCCCCTTCTTCCCAAGGCTGAAGAGAGAGCAGCACTCCGCCCCCCAACGCCACCAGCATCACCAACGCCGTCGATCTCCCTCACTACCTCCGCCATGGCTCCGAAAGCCGACAAGGGGAAGGCCGTGAAGTCGGCCGAGGCGCAGCGGCTTGCGGCGCTGCGGAAGGAGCGGGCAATCTTTCCCCCAGCTCGCCTCGAGGGAGCTGAGGGAGTACTACTACCTCTTCTGGTCGACGGAGACGCGGCGCATCCGCACACGAAGGTACTCCCTGCTGCTTGAACTGGCTCGAATGGGTACCCTTTCTTAGCTGTTCTTCTCTGCGGGCTCTGCCCGCCTTTCTCTGAATTTTTCTGCGATATCATGAACACCTACGGGTTCCGCCTCCTTGACTTCACCCCCAATGTTGTTCTGGCCCCGGAAGACGCTAGGCTGAAGATTGCCGTCATCCGATCCTACGCCTGAGGCTTGCCGGACTCACTGTAGGCGCCGTTGGTGCAGATTTCCTTCGTCACCGCCACGCCCCCCTGCAGGAGAGGAGGAGACCCGCCTGGGAGTTCCGGAACGCGACGGATATCATGAGGCTGCGCCCGGGCCTCAACTTCAATTTCACTGTCTTGGAACTGGACGCGATGCTCTTGGAGCTGTTCAAGCACGATCCTGAGCATCCCGGAGCGTTCAGGCTGCCGAAGAATGTCGTCCCGTTGTGCAACAATTCCTCGCTCGACCGCATCCGTGCAATGATGCCGTTGTGCGATTCGCATGGAATCGTTCCAACCTGGCAAGAGCCTGTAGATGACGTCGTGCGAGTGTTCTTTGACAGCCTGGTAGAAGTGCCGGTCCGCCCCGATGAATAGAAGAGCCTCACCCGCGACACCACCGATGATGAGATGCAGCGACGCCACCAGCTGGAAGAGGCGGCAGCAGCTGCCGCTGGGCGAAGTTCGGATTCACCGTGGAGGAGGCAGAGGCAGCAGAGGCGGCAAGCCTTGTCGAGCGAGGGAGTTTGCGGCGAGGAAGAGCTTGTCCTGCCTGGCTGAGTCGGCGAGCTCACGAGGGCGCCTCCTCCTCCTTCGCAGACAGCTTGCCGTGAGTGGAGCCCCGGCTCCACCAAGAAAGCGTCTCCGCAAGGCGGAGGCGTGGCGAAGCGGCGGCAGACAGGTCAACAGCCGCGGCGGCAGCAGCTCCACCGCGGCAAGCAAGCTTTGTTGCCGGGGAGCACCTCACGCCCGCTAACGGCAGCGGAGTGGGGCCTTCGCGAGACCCACCGCTTCGCCATAGCGGCCAAGGAACCTACTCCTCCGCCTCGTCGTCTTTGGGCGAGCCAGACTTGATCTCTCCGCTCGGCTCCGGCGAGGAAGAAGAAGAGTAAGATTCTTTGCAGCATTTGTAGTTCTTCGCTTGTTGCTTTGTCTTGTATCTAATTTGCTTCACTCTAAACCCATTCCTTTTCGTGACGCTGACCCAGAGCGTCGAAGAGAGCCAAGGCCCGGTGATTGTCATCGAGGAAGAACCCACCATGACAGCACAGGAGGCGCGTCGAGACCACCTTGCCGGACGCTGCAACTCTTCCTCAAGGCAGCCCAGCGCAGCCCCCAAAGATAAGTATATGGTTTACTTCTTGCTGTTCGGCGTGCATGGGTGCTCTTTCTTCTGCCGATATCTCGATCGCTGATTTGTGTAGGAGCAGAGCAGCCTTACCAGAGTGCCTCAAGCCGCTCTGACATGCCTTCTGCTTCGACTACACCGCCAAGGAGGATTCCCGGCAAGGAGCGTTCTCCGGCAAGGGAGACTTATCCGCAAGGGGCAGTTCTCCGGCAAGGGACAGCTCTCCGGCAAGGGACAGCACCAGCTGACCCCACAGTGGCGGAGACCATGATTTGCAGACCCCAACACAGGTAATCCTCTTGCTTGAAAACTTTCCTTGTGTTCTTCTTCTTCTGATTCTCTTTTTGAATATTTGCTTGACTTTTCTTCATTTTCCGGTCGTCAGATCCATTCGCCACAGAGCCAATGGAGAGCGAGGTCACGGCGAGGGAGGACGCCAGGCACATCTTGACGACGCCTTGCCTTCGGAGAAGAAGCCGGGCGCCGACGAGCCCGCCGGGCGAAGAGACCGCTAAAGCTGCCGCAGAAGCCGGGCGAGGTCCGCGATCGACCGACGGCCCTGAGGCCGCAGGAGCGCCAGGCGCCACGCCGACCGCCCGATCCCTCCGCCCTGGCTGGCAGCTGGCCGTCAAGAGCCCCAGCCCGGCGCCTATTTGAAGGTCGGCGATGGCGTCTTCATCAAGCTCCCATGGGCGCCGAGCTCAGGCGCCGCCGAAGGAGAAACTTTTGATGAAGAGCTGCTCGCCTCCATCGACGCTGGTCGACGACCAAACAAAGCAGAATGGCGAAGTCCGAGGAGGAGTGCTGCGAAGTCTTGTCGCTCTACCGCTACCGACAAGCCAAGCTGGAATCCCGGGAAGCGCTTGTCGCGAAGGCGGGAGCAGACATCGAGAAGCGCGCGGAGGAGCTCCGGGGCCTCAACCAGGAAGCTCTTCGGTCCTTGGCAGAGGAGCGGGAGCGACTCGCCGAGGAGCGCAAAGCCTTCCTCCTCGAGAAGGCTGAAGCTGAGGAGCAACAGCGGCTTGCCGCCGAGAAGCTATCTGCACAGGAAGGCGAGTTATTGCAGAGAAAGGTTAATCTTGACAGCCATGAGGAGGATCTAGCCACGCGCGAGCAAACATTTGGCGGGGCTCTCAAGGAAGCAAAGGATGCTGCCGCAGCTGCCGAGGCCGCCAAGAAGGAGCTGGAGACGAAGGTGATGCAGGTGGAGGCCAATCTCAAGGAGAGCGGCGAGGAGCTTGCTGCACTCAAGCATGAGCGCGAGAAGGACGCCTACACTCTTGGCGAGCTGCAAGGCCGTCTCGCCGAGAGGAGCAAGGAGCTCAGCGCCGCCAAGGACTCCAACGCAGATCTTGAGTTGAAGCTAACCACCTTGACTCGGTATTTGGGCCAGGCGCCCAGGAGGCGAGGTGGCCTTGAAGGAGAAGATCAAGGCCGAGAGGCGCCTGGCGAGTGCTTCTTGCCGCCTGTAATACCTTTAGGGAGAATGTGGAGCACTTTGGACCGAGGGTCTCGTGGGTGTTGCTGCAGCCATCGACAGGAGTCGGGCGCACTGGGATGGAGGATCTTGGATATTCCTCCGATGAGCACCTCCAACCCAGCGCCAAGCTCAGCTTGTTCTTCAAGGGCGTGGTGGCGGCCCTCCAGCGACTCGGGAAGAAATCCCAAAGCGGTGGCCGAGGAGTCGCGCCAGATCTGCGGGAGCTCTTCATAAGGTGTCGATGAAGGTGGCCTTCCGCAATCCAGGCCTCAACCTCACCAACGTCCTCAAGTCCTTGCCGCCGGATGCTGATGTGGAAGCGCTCAAGACCCTTGTCGCACCCATCATGGATAGGGTGAGCGGGATCAAGAGGGTTGAGGGCGATTGCGTAGATTAGGCCGCCCACTTTCTCTTTTTCTTGCCGCTGCTGGTCATGTTATGAGAACAACCTATTAGAGCTGCAACAAGCTATCTTGTAATATAACTCTATTTCGGGTAGCAATTGCTATGTTATTTCCTTTACTTGGTTCCTTCCTTTGTATGTTTTTGCCTTACGCTTTTAGGGAACTTGTCACAGGCACAGGTCATGGCGCCGAAAGTCTTGAGACGTCAAGCCTGTTTGGCGGTCTTCTTGCCGACAAGAAACCTTGTCGCAACTAGTCGCAGCTCACTTAAGTTGTTGAGCGGACTCGAAACAAAGTAAGGGGCGCAACTAGCTACGAGTTGGTTCCTCCGTGCACAGATTTTCCATACAAAGTACGGTCGTTCGAGGAAGATAACTTAAAATTTTTAAAACTGATTGCTCAAACTTTAGCAACTTAGCTTTTCTGTCGTTTGCTTCCCAGTAAGGCTAGACTTCCTTGAGCGATGCGTGGTCCACACCATTATCTTCTCCTTTCCCCGCAAACTTGTGGGCGAGGAACCTTCCTTTCTTTGAGAAAGAGAAAGAAGAGAAAATAAAGATATGGATCCTTATGGCTCGTTATTGCTTACCGGGGGTAGGTGCTGCACAAAGTGTCAGATAACGCATGCAAAAATAGAAGTAGAAAGCATGAAATTGACAAGAAGTGCGAAGCGCATTAGCTTTACTTATGCACGGGGTCTGCGCCCTGCTTTGTACAAAGGATTACATGCAACATCGGCAAGACTTGTACAAAAGGTGGTTGCCGGAACGGGTTCCGCAACCGCAGCTTCACGGGTAAAACTTATGAAGATGCTCAAAGTTCCAGGAGTTGCTCACCGGAATGCCATCTTCGGTCTCAAAGGCGGACAGCGCCGAGCCTAGTGACTCGTTTCACCCGGTAAGGGCCTTCCCACTTCGGCGTCAACTTGTTGGAATTCTTGGCGGACTGAACGCGCCGAAGAACAAGGTCGGCTTCCTCGAGACTTCTGGCATTAACTTTGCGGCTATGATAGCGGCGCAAAGCTTGCTGGTATCGAGCAGCTCGTACAGCAGCCTGAAGACGATCCTCCTCAAGGAGCAGCGCGTTATGTTGTCGCAATTGCTCTTGCTCAAGCTCATCATAAGCGAGCACTCGAGGTGATCTGTATACGAGTTCCGTGGGGAGAACTGCCTCTGCTCCATAGACTAGAGCGAAAGGTGTCTGGCCAGTGGCTCGATTTGGCATCG
Organism: Aegilops bicornis; assembly: GCA_021605145.1. Lineage (NCBI taxonomy): Eukaryota > Viridiplantae > Streptophyta > Magnoliopsida > Poales > Poaceae > Aegilops > Aegilops bicornis. Next base: position 287,882,386 of record CM038671.1, read on the forward strand.
TCTGAGCGACCAAAGAACCACCGGCAGCTCCTCAATCCAGTTCTTTCCGCACTTGTGCAGCCTGTCGAAAGTTCTGGTCTTGCGCCCGCCAAGCAGACTTCAAAGATTCACCCTCTCCGCTTGACCGTTACTTCTCGGATGAGCAACAGAAGCGAAGCAGACCTTGGCGCCAAGATCTTGGACGTACTGCATGAAGGTGCGGCTCGTGAATTGCGTGCCGTTGTCGGTGATGATCCTGTTAGGGATTCCGAAACGGCAAACAATCGACCTAAAGAACTTGACTGCTGACTGTGCTGTCACCTTCCTCACTGCTTCCACTTCCGGCGACTTTGTGCACTTGTCGATTGCAATGTACAAGTACTCAAAGCCCCCGACAGCTCGGGGAAAGGGGCCGAGGATGTCGAGCCCCCAGACCAAAAATGGCCAGGATAAAGGGATCGTCTGGAGAGCTTGAGCTGGCTGGTGTATCTGCGTGGAATGGAACTGGCACTCTTCACACTTGGTTACTTGTGCAGTTGCATCCTGGAGGACTGTCGGCCAAAAGAAACCTTGCCGGAACGCTTTGCCGACAAGTGCTCTGGCGCCAATGTGGTGACCACATATGCCTCCATGTATCTATGCCAACAGCTTTTGTCCGTCTTCCCATTGAATACACTTCAATTTCACACCGTTGAGTCTTCTTCTGTACAGTGTGTTGTCGACAAACTGGTACATACTGATCTTTGGGCTACTCTTTCCGCTTCTTCTTGCTCTTCGGAAGTTCTCACATGTCTGAAGAAGCGGACAATCTGTTGTGCCCATGCCGGAGCTTGCGGCTCGACAACAATGACTAAAGGCACATCTTGCTGCGGGAACATCTGCTTCCACGGCGAGAACCTGCGGCTCAGCCGAGCTTGACGCGTTCCCAGCAAGCTTGCCGGAGCAAAACTTGTCGGGAGCGTCGCTTTCAACGGAACAAACCCTAGGGCTTGCCGGAGCAGATCGCTCCTCGGCACCCTTGGTGTTGATCTTGAGGACCTTCTTGACGGCGACTTCGGGAAGCTCTGCCGGAAAATAGTCACCAGAGATCAACTTCCTCTTCTTGCTCTGTCCGGTTGAGGGCGTTACAGACGGTTGAGTCAGCTTGAGCACAAAAATCCCTGGTTCCACATGTAACTTAAGTGCAGCGCCTTGACAGAACCATCGGCAATGTCGTTTCGAGCTCTTGGAACATGTTCCATTTGTAGGCCGTCAAAGTGCTCTTCTAGCTTTCTCACTTCATCAACATAAGCTTCCATCAACGGACTCTGATAACTCTTGATCACTTGGCAGATGACAAGCTGTGAGTCACCCCTGACAATGAGCTTCTTGATCCCAAGGTCTACTGCGATCCTGAGACCGGCAAGCAAACCTTCATACTCTGCAGTATTGTTTGTTGCTTGTTCCTTGGGAAAGTGCATTCGGACTACGTACTTGAGGTGCTCTCCGGTGGGTGCAACAAGTAGCACGCCCAAGACCGGGCGCCTTTGCAGCGTAGAAGGCACCATCAAAGTACATCAGCCACTCTTTTCTTGCTTCCTTGATGGGGATGCTCGTTTCGAATTTCTTCATCTTGTGTTGGCGTCCATTCTGCTATGAACTCCGCCAATGCTCTGCTTTGGATAGTTGAAGTGCTCTCAAACTTGAGGCCAAAGCTTGACAGTTCCAGTGCCCACTCGACAATCCTGCCCGTTGCCTCTGGATTTTGCAGTATCCTCTTCAGCGGAAAACGAGTGACGACTGTGATCTCATGTGCCTGGAAGTAATGGCGCAGCTTTCTCGAAGCCATGAGGAGGCCGAAAAGCAATTTCTGCACACCAGAGTACCTTGACCTAGCCCCCTGCAGAAGGGAACTGACAAAGTAAACTGGGCGATGCACCATTCTTTTCTGCGTCTTCTCATGCGTCTGCGTAGATCCATCCTTATCGGGACCAGAGCTTGCCGGTGAAGCCCCCCTGCCGTCATTTGGATGCATCTCGCCATGGTTGCTAGCTCATCATCTGCCTCCCTCTCCGCTACTAACGCAGCACTAACCACTTGATTGGTTGCCGCTATATATAGCAGCAACTTCTCTTGTGGCTTAGGTGCGACAAGTGTTGGAGTGGAGGACATGTATCTCTTCAAGTCCTGCGGTAGCGACCTCCGCTTCGAGTCCATTTCATTGGACCTGCCTTTTCAAAATTTTAAAAATGGCAGGCGCGAGAAGACCTAGAGATAAACCTCTTTGAGAGCAGCTACACAACCGCAAACCTTCGTACATCCTTGACGCGCTTTGGTGCTTCAATCTGCTCAATGGCCTTGATCTTGTCGGGATTGGCTTCAATTCCCGCTGAGATACGAAGAACCCGAGAAGCTTGCGGAGGGGACTCCAAACACACACTTCTCGTGGTTGAGCTTGAGGTTGATCTTGCGCAGATTTGCAAAGGTTTCGTCTAAATCTTGAATCGAGTCGCCTTGTCCTTGCTTTTGACCACTATGTCATCCATGTAGGCTTCCACATTTACGTGCATTTGCGGCTCAAAAGCGTCATGGACTACTCTTGCAAATGTTGAACCAGCATTCTTTAATCCGAAGGCATCCGTCAAAATAAAGTATGTGCCACACGGGTGATGAATGCGGTCTTCTCCTCATCCTCTTACGCCATGAAGATCTCGATGATATCTCGAGTATGCATCCGTAAATGAAAGCAAATCACATCCGCCGTGGAGTCAACAATCTGGTCGATGCGCGGCAAGGAAATGGGTCTTTGGGACAAGCTTTATTGACATGGGTAAAGTCGATACAAAGCCTCCATTTCCCGTTTGCCTTCTTGCATAACTACAGGATTGGCCAACCACGTGGGATGGAGCACCTCCGACAAGGCCTGCTGCTTCCAATTTCTTGATTTCTTCCGCGATGAATTCTTGGCGCTCCACTGCACGCTTCGACTTTCGCTGACGGGCGCGCGATGAGGACAAACGGCAAGATGGTTCTCAATTACTTTCACTGGGAACACTGGGATGTCGACGGTTGCCACGCAAACACGCCGACGTTCGCTGCGCAGGAAAGCAACGAGCGCGCCTTCCTATTTAGGGTCAAGAGTGGCACTGATGGTGAAGGTACCACCAGTGCCGTCCTCCTTGGCGGACACCTTCTTGGTCTCTGGTGGAGCTACCATCGTCTTCTTACACTTGCCGGTGGAGCTCGATGGTGCGTCCTCGGCGGTAGCGCAGCACTCCGAGGAGGTGCGCTTGCCGGAGTGGGCATCAGAGCTCTTGCCGGACTTGGTCTTCTTCTTTGCCCCGGGAGCTTCAGCGGCAAGTGGCTTGCAATCTGCTGCAGCTGCTGCTTCCCGGTAGATCTTGTCGGGCGCAGATGAGAGCATCCTTCTTGTCGCCAGGATGGAGATGACACTTATCGGGCTGGCATCTTCAAAGATGTTGTATGCATAGTGAGAGGCTGCCATGAATTTGGCGAGTGCTGGACGGCCAAGTATCCCATTGTAAGGCAATGGAAAGTCAGCAACGTCAAAAGTGATCCTCTCAGTCCTGAAGTTCAACTCGCTGCCAAATGTCACCGGCAACGTGATCTTTCCCTTCGGCTTGCTCCTTCTCGGATTGATTCCTTGGAATGTGCCGGTCTCTTCGAGCTCGCCATCAGGGATCTGGAGTTTCTGGAGCACCGCGGAGGAGATCAGGTTCAAGCCGGCCCCGCCGTCAACTAGCATCTTAGTGACCTTGAGGTTGCGAATAGTTGGTGAAACCAACATCGGCAAGCACCCGACCGCAGCTTCTGTGATCGGTGGTCCTCAATATCAAAGATGATAGGCGGTCTTTGGACCATTTCGAGAGGCTTGCGTGACTCGACGGATGGTTCTGCCGCATTGACTTCCGCATCCACTGCTTGAGCTGGCGGTGTGAAGTATGCAGAGAAGCACCGCCGTCAACGCACAGGACCTCTGTGGCTTTCTGGAACTCCTGCTCATCGGTCTCGTCATCATCCATGTCTTCATCATCGTCGTCATCTTCATCCTTGTCGCGGCCGCGGGGAGGTCTGTCTCCTTGCCGCTGCTTGGCCTTGCCGCGGCGTCCTCCTCAGCCGGGATGTTTCTTGCTAGCTCCTCCAGCACCTTCCTGGGCCTTCTCCTTGTCGCGTCGTTCATATTCAGCCTTCTGCTGCTCGACAAGCTGCTCGACCTTTTTGCAGCTCTGGAGGTCATGGCCCTTGGTGCGGTGGATCTTGCAAGATCGCTTGTTGGAGCCGTCCCCGCTTGTCGGCGACCGCCACATTGGCAGTTGGTGCCAGCGGCAACCTCCTTGCCGGAGCTACCAGCTTTGGCTTTCTTGGCGCCACCTCCGTTGGCGGACTGCTCAACAACTAGCACATCTTTGCCTTTCTTCTTCCTGTTGTTCCGCACCGGTTTTTCTTTGCCGGGGCGGTCTCCTCACTATCAGATCCTCCTGCTTCAGTATTCTCTCCGGGGAATCTCCTCCCTTCCTCAAAGACGCGACACTTGTCGGCCAGGCATATAGCTCATCGACGTCTCCGATCTTGCACATCGCCATCTCCTCCCGCATCCTGCGGTTTCGCGACGCTCGATGGAACGCGTTGATTACCGCGGTGGTGGACATTTGGGATGTTGTGTCTGACGGCTGAATCTCTGAATGTACTTGCGCAGGGGGTCTCCTTCTTTCTGGGCGAGCAGATGAAGGTCGCTCTCTTGGCCATGAGGTTTGTGGCCACCTGTGAAGGCGCCGACAAACTGATGGCATAGATCTGCCCAAGAGGATATGGAGTTGTCCGGCAAGTGCATGAGCCAGGATTTGACGTTGGGCTTGAGCACCAGCCGGGAAGTAGTTGGCCAGATCTTGTCGTCTCGCCCCGCAGCTTGCACCGCGATGGTGTAGATGCCGAGGAACTCCGACGGATGCGTCTTGCCGTCGCATTTCTCTGCACGCCCGCTTGAAATTCTTCTTGCTGCGCCATCGACTTGCCGCAGCTCACGAGTGAACGCAGGGCAACCTACACAGACGGTAAGTCGCCTGGTTCTTCGGGCGCATGCATGTCGACAGAGGGCCCAGCGCGCCGGGTCGGATTGACGCCGCGCTTCTCTTGGCGCTCGTCACGAGTTCAAGCGTCTTCTTCTTTGTTGTTCGTGAAGAACTTGGCGCTGATCGCGACGAGCTCGTGGATCCGATGATGCGGTGGAGTCGCTGTCGAGGTGGATCCGGGCGAAGTCGGCGACCTTGGCCTTCGGGCGGAGAGTGCATGGTGGTTGCACCCCACGGTTTAAATGCCGCCACCGGCTCGTGTTTGGCAGTCCTGCCGCGGCAGCGATGCACTCGGCTGCCGCGGGCGTCGCCGTTAGCAAAGCCGATGAGACTACGAATGGTGGCCCTCCATTCATCAACCTTGTCGGCTGTTGGAGGGTAATCCAGAGCGATTGAGCTCTCGCCAAAGCTTCGCTGGAGTGGTGGGTGGCGATGGCGAACGGCGCGAGGAGCGGATATGCTCGGACTTCTAACTATGTTAGAAGGAGCAGTATCCCGTCTAGGCGATCGATTTCGCTTTCGCGCCAAAGATGTTGGCGTGCATGCTGGTCTTGAGCATCCCGAGATCCACCAGCTCGATCTTGGTCCAACGAGCGTATGGCGTTGTGAATACCATGACGCTGTCGGTCCCGCGCCTCCTGAGACGGTCGCGGTGCATGTATGGACGCCGAGGTCTGCGCAGCCTTGTCCTTGGACTTGGCAGCACCGTGGGCTCCCCCGTCGACGTCCATTCTTCCGCCGGCATCTACCCCACCACCCGTTTGCTTTGGTGGTGGTGGGTTCGATGCTGACGGAACATCTGCCGCCGAAGCCTTCTTCTTCGGTGTCATGTCGATGAAGATGATGAAGATCTAGCTCGTGTGGACGCCGGATCAGGTTCACACAATCTCGACGCCCCCTACCTGGCGCGCCAAAGATGTCGGGGCAGGCTGATCTGACCCACGAACACCTATGGGATCGGCGGACCGAGCCCCTTTCGGTTCGGGCGGGCGGAGGTCGCCTGAAGAGCAGATCGAGGCGGCACACGAGGCAGTTTACCCAGCCGGAGCTCTCCGGAGAGATAACACTCCTACTGCTGCATGTCTCGAGTGTATTGAGTTCTTGCTCAGAGCGCTGAGTGCTACAAGACACACAAGCTGCTAACGGGACCGGCGTGAGGTCCAGCCCCCTCTACGCTATGCATGGGCCTCCTTTTTTATGCTAAAGGGTCTCCGACAGGTGGCAACGTAGACAAGGGTAAAAATGGAAAATGAGTGGTTGGTACAGCTACTTGTACAGTGTATCATACCTAACCCTGACGGCAGGGGACAAAAGCATTAAATGCCCGTCTACATCGCCCTAGCAGTGCAGAAAGGGACCGTCAGGGGCGCCACCACTTGCCACGATGGCAATCTTGTCAGCGTCGCTTGCCACCGCTGGTCACCGGGCCACGTTTTCTTGCCACGCTGCTACCGAAAGGTCCTGTATGGCGACACGTTAGTGGATGTCTTTGAGTGCAGGTCTGAGTGGTGGTCTGCTGCAAGCGCCTCGCCCATGATTGTTGTCTTGTCACGTCTGGAAGCTTGTCGCTCACTGGCCTTCCCGGCAAGCTCCTCTTGCCGGGCCTTGTCTCCTAGGTGCCTTGGGTGGCCTTCCGGCAAGCTCCTCTTGCCGGGCCTTGTCTCCTAGGTGCCTTGGGTGGCCTTCCCAAAGAAGCTCCTCTTGCTGCCGGGCCTTGTCTCCTAGGTGCCTTGGGTGGCCTTCCCGGCAAGCTCCTCTTGCCGGGCCTTGTCTCCTTGGCTTGAATACTTTGTTCTTGAATGGCTCCAAAGGAACCACGGAGGACCTTGGCGGTCACCCGGTAAGCCTTGCCGCGGAGGGCTGCAACTGCCCGTGCACAAGTTCGGGATACTAGGGTAACCCTACTCTAGTACACCGACAATCTCTTAGCCAAACTAGTGCACCTATATATTGTATTGGGTGTGTTGGGGACACAAGAGACTCTTTGTTATTTGGTTGCAGGGTTGTTTGAGAGAGACCATCTTCATCCTACGCCTCCCATGGATTGATAAACCTTAGGTCATCCACTTGAGGGAAATTTGCAACTGTCCTACAAACCTCTGAACTTGGAGGCCCAACAATGTCTACAAGAAGAAGGTTGTGTAGTAGACATCAGACCCCGCTGCCACGGGAGGGTAGGACAAAAGATGTCATGCAAGTTCTTTTCCATAAGCACGTATGACTATATTCGGAATACATGCCTACATTATATTGATAAATTGGAGCTAGTTCTGTGTCACCCTAGGTTATAACTGTTGCATGATGAATGCCATCCGACATAATTATCCATCATTGATCCATTGCCTACGAGCTTTTCACATATTGATCTTTGTTGCGTTACTTTGCCGTAGCTATTGTTACAATTGCTACAAAACTGCTACTATTACTTTTGCCATTGTTACCATTACTTCCATGCTACTTTGCTACTAAATACTTTGTTGCAGATATTAAGTCTTTCAGGTGTGGTTGAATTGACAACTCAGCTGCTAATACTGGAGAATATACTTTGGCTCCCCTTGTGTCGAATCAATAAATTTGGGTTGAATACTCTATCCTCCAAAACTGTTGTGATCCCCTATGCTTGTGGGTTATCAGATACGTGTTGTAGTACGACCCAGACTCTGTAGTAACCTCAGGGCCTCAACCTGTATATAAAGGGGAGCCCCTGAGGGGGAAAGGTTAGTTACAATCGAGCTAGGTTGGCGAACCCGCATCCTTGTAATCGAGATCTCTAGAAATATCACTCAAGAGGAAGTAGGTCTTTACCTCCACTATGAGGGGCCGGACCTGGGTAAACCGTGTCCTTTGCTTCCCGATCAACCCCTCTCAAGCAACCTCCTAGTTGCGATGGCCTCCAGACTTAGTCCTTTCACGAGGACATCTGTCGTGACAAAACCATGATACGTCTCCAACATATCTTTAATTTTTTATTGTTGCATGCTATTATATTATCAATCTTGGATATTTTATATGCATTATTATGCTATTTTATATCATTTTTTGGGACTAACCTATTAACCTAGTGCCCAGTGAGAGTTGTTGTTTTTTCCTTGTTTTGTCTTTACAAAAAATCAATACTAAATGGAGTCCAAATGGAACAAACTTTTTTGACGATTTTTCTTAGACCACAAGACACCTTGGAAGCTTCGGGAGGAGGCCAGAGGGGCCACGAGGCGGCGACAAGCACGGGAGGGCCCCAAGCTGTTGGGCCCCCCTGTGGCTCCCCTAACCCTATTCTTCTTCTATAAATTCTCAAATATTCCTTGAAGACCAGAGGGCACCCCAAAAATACTTTTCTGCCGCCGCAAGTTTTTGTCTTCATGAGATCCCATCTGGGGACCTTTTCTGGTACTCTACCGAAGGGGGATTCAATCACGGAAGGCTTGAATCAATTTGGTTTGCAGTCCAGAATTATCTCCACCCAAATCTTCTCCTCATGTTTCATCAGTCCATCCCGAAGTTGAAATCCTAGGCATGCATTTGCATCCACTGTCAGTTTTTGTAGCATGGTCTGTTTAGTGGTGTCCATGGTATAAGAATTTAAGATCTCCTGGATCCAGAGAGGTTTACTGGTAGACAGAGCTTGCACAGGAAACAAGTGTGCCACTCTGGAGAAAGCATCTGCTACAGTATTTTCTACCCCTTGTTTATACTAAATGGAAAACTAGAGCCCCACTAGTTTGGTCATTGCTTTTCTCTGCAAATCAGATATCAAAATTTGATCCCCAAGGTGACACAAAGTTTGGTGGTCAGTTTTGATCACAAAAGGAGCTCTGGACAAATAGGATTTCCACCTGTCGATAGCCATCATAATGGCTAGGAACTCCTTTTCATAGATGGAAATCTTTTGGCTATTTATCCCCAAGGCCTTGTTGTAGTATGCTATTGGATGTCCTTCTTGTGTCAGCACTGCTCCAATTCCAGTGTTGCAATAATTTGTTTCCACTGTGAAAGTCTAGTTAAAATCTGGTAGTGCCAATACAGGAGTAGTGGCCATAGCTTGCTTCAAGTGCTGAAAATGCAGCCTGAGCAGTATCAGTCCATTGAAATGTCTGTTTCTTCAACAGAACTGTGAGAGGTTTAGCTATCAAAGCCATAGTTTTTTTAAAATTCCATAGTACACAGTTAGCCCCAAAAATCCTCTCAATTAAGTGACATTTGTGGCCCATATGAAGAATTTGATCTGGGTTCCTATTCTTCACAGGTGGTGTAATGATGACATTCACCTGAAGACTTTCAAGGTACCTTTTGGGGACCCAGATTTTCTTCATAGGGGGACCGTTCCTGCAGTTAGTGCCAACATATCTAGCAAATACTTCACCATTAAGATTTTGAACAGCTTAAAGTTGGAGTCAAATGAGTCATCAGAAGAATGAGGAGATTCACATGTAAAGCCAGATAGACTAGATGGATCTACTGGAGGTCCCTTTGCAGCAACCCATAAGGTTTTGGGATACTGCCCAGGCTTCCAGTATGTTCCATCAGCATTGAGTTTCCTCTCAAAGGCAATACCCTCTTTCCTAGGGTTCCTATTGAGGATCTGCTTTTTAAGCACATCACAAAGAGCCTGATGCGCTTTGAGGCTTTTGTACATGCCTGTCATATACAATTCCTTCAGGCCTGCATTGTCAGTGATACTAGCAATATCCTCAGATGAGGAATTAGTGATAGCAGAGACATGTGAAGAATTTGCAGAAACAAAAGCATTTGAACTTTCAAGTGAAGAATTAGCAAATTCACGTTCAATGCACTTCAAACATGGTGGAATGAATTCTTCCTGAGTAGCGCTGATCTATTGAGCAAGTAATGAATCACACTCCTTCTGAAAATCTTCATAACTCACCCTTAGTTTCTCAAGATCTTGCTTTCTTTGAATAAATTCATAAGAAAGCTTATCATGATCAAATAAGAGAGTGTTATGATGACTCTGAATATTGTCAAACTAGGACTGAAGTCTCTAAAGATTTTCAGTCAAAGTTTTGGTGCGATCCATTTCGTCACCCAACATAGCATCGCTCTTATCTAGCATGCTTTGAACCTTTTCAAAGGCCTTTTGATGTTTCACAGCAATCTTAGCAAGTTTAGAGTAGCTAGGCTTGAGGTTTTCATCAGATTCATCCTCACTTGATTCAGAGGAGTGGTATTTGAGTACCTTGGCACCCTTTGCCATGAAGCAATAGGTGGGAGTGTAGTCATCATCATCGTCATTAGCCTTGTTGTGGAAGTCGTTTTCCTCAGAGTTGAAGATGGACTTACTGACGAACGCAGTAGCGAGGGCCAGGCTCGCCACACCAGATTCTGACTCCTCAGATGCCTCCTCTTCCTCATGTTCCTCAGATTTAGCTTCAGAGTCCATTTCCTTGCCAATGAATGCCCGAGCCTTCTTGGAGCTGCTCTTCTTGTGAGATGAAGAATTCAAGGATTTTGATACTGAGGACTTTGAAGATTTCTTCTTCTTCTTTGAGTCATCAGAACTATAATCCTTGTATTTCTTCTTCTTTGATTCCTTTTCCCACTTGGGACAATTTTGAATGTAGTGACCGGGTGTCGGGGCAGGCTGATCTGGCCCAAGAACACCTATGGGACCGGCGGACCGAGCCCCTTTCGGTTCGGCGGGGAGCGGAGGTCGCACGAAGAGCAGATCGAGGCGAAGCACACGAGAGGTTTACCCAGCTTCGGAGCTCTCCGAGAGATAACACTCCTCTTTGCATGTCTAGGTGTATTGAGTTCTTGCTCGGGAGCGCTTCAGTGCTACTGTACACACGAGCTGCTAACGAGACCGAGCGTGGGGAATCGACCGACCCCCTCGCTATGCGCATGGGCCTCCTTTTATATGCTCAAGGGGTCTCCGGCTGTGGCAACGTAGACAAGGGTAAAAATGGAAAAGGAGTGGTTGGTACACCTACTTGTACAAAGGTATGATGTACCATACCTAACCCCGACGGCAGGGGACAAAGGCATTAAATGCCGTCTCACGCCGCCCTAACAAAGGCAAACAGGACCGTCAGGCGCCACCGCTTGCCACGATGGCAATCTTGTCGTAGCCGCTTGCCACCTCGCACCGCTGGCTGCACAGCCTCTCGCCACGCGCGTCTGGAAAGGTCCCAGGGCGACACGTTAGTGGATGTGCTGTAGCGTAGGTACAGAGTGGTGGTCTGCCGCGGCAAGCGTCTTGCTGCGGTTGTTGTCTTGTCGCGCCCGGAAGCTTGTCGCTCACCGGTCCTTCCCGGCAAGCTCCTCTTGCCGGGGCCTTGTCTTCTAGGTGCCTTGGGTGGCCTTCCCGGCAAGCTCCTCTTGCCAGGGCCTTGTCTCCTTGGCTTGAATACTTTGTTCTTGAATGGCTCCAAAGGAACCACGGAGGACCTTGGCGGTCACCCGGTAAGCCTTGCCGCGGAGGGCTGCAACTGCCCGTGCACGAGTTCGGGATACTAGGGTACCCCTACTCTAGTACACCGACACCAGGTTTCTTGCATTTGTGGCATAGTCTGTTCTTGTAGTCACGGGATGAGGAATCAACACTTCTTGAGGATTTTCCAAAGCGACCACGTCTTGAGAACTTCTGGAATTTCTTCATGAGCATTGCTAGCTCTCGCTCGATTCTTCAGGATCACCAAGGCTGCTACCAGAATCTTCACCTTCATATTCAGACACTGCCTTGGCCTTCAGAGCGCGTGATCCGCCATAGCTCGATCCATAGATCTCTCTCTTCTCAGCAAGCTGAAACTCATGAATGTTTAGCCTCTCTAGGATATCAATGGGATCAAGTGACTTGTAGTCTCCACGTTCTTGTATCATCAGTGCTAGAGTGTCAAATGAGGAATCAAGCGATCTCAGCAATTTCTTCACCACCTCATGATCGGTGATGTCAGTGGCACCAAGTGCTTGAAGCTCATTTGAGATGTCAGTGAGGTGATCGAAGGTTTGTTGAACATTTTCATTGTCAAGTCTTTTTAAGAGGTTCAACAGATTACGAAGAACGTCAACTCGAGAGTCACGCTGTGTTGAGACTCCTTCATTGACCTTGGATAGCCTATCCCAGATAAGCTTAGTTGTTTCCAAAGCACTCACTCTGCCATACTGCCCTTTGCTCAGATGGCCACATATGATGTTCTTCGCTTGACAATCGAGTTGCTTGAATCTCTTCACGTCAGCAGCGTTGATGGTAGGAGTGACAGAGGGGAGACCATTTTCCACGACATACCAGAGATCGTTATCAATTGCCTCAAGATGCATTCGCATCTTATTCTTCTAGTAGGGGTAGTCCATTCCATCGAGGGTAGGACACCCAGCAGAGACCTTGATCATACCTGTGGTCGACATAACTAAAACTCCAGGCGGTTAAACCAAAATCACACAGAACAAGGGAGTACCTTGCTCTGATACCAATTAAAAGTACGTTAAGTCGACTAGAGGGGGTGAATAGGCGATTTTTATGAATTCTTCACTGAGGAATTTCAGGGTGAGGAAATTCTTAAGCAAAGAACTACTAGCAGCGGAATAAGTACTCAGATGCATACATAACAGAACAGACGCACAAACATCATGATGAAATGAAAGTGAATACAGAGTACAGAAAGCATAACACAGGACATGCAGGCAGAAGACAAACTGACTGAAGAAATTGAACTCAGGAAATAGAGAAAGTCTTCAGTCAAAGTCTTCAAACAGTAGCGATCAAGTACACAACACAGTAATGAGGAAATGAAAGGGTTGAGGAAATAGAACCAGTAGGCTAGGTGAAGATAGTGATTTGGTAGACCAGTTCCAACTGTTGTGACAGTTGTACGTCTGGTTGGAGAGGCTAGGTATTTAAACCTGAGGACACACGGTCCTCACCGTATTCTCCTTGAGCTAAAGTCACACAAACCTCTCCCAATCACTCGTGGCAAGTCTTCAGGTGACTTCCAAACCTTCACAAACTCGGTCACTCGATGATCCACAATTTCCTTTTGAATGCTCTAGACCATGACACCTAACCGTCTGGAAGATGCATAGTCTTCAAAGGTAACAAGCGTCAGATCCACACAGGAACAATCTCTTCAGTGATGCTCAATCACTTTGGGTTTGTAGGTGTTTGGGTTTGGGTTTTCCTCACTTGATGATTTTCGCTCAAAGTCCTCGGAGGATGGGATGCTCTCAATGACAAGTGTTAGTTTCTCTCGGAGCAGCCAACCAACTAGTGGTTGTAGGGGGCGGCTATTTATAGCCTAGGGAGCAGCCCAACATGATAAGACATAAATGCCCTTCAATGATATGACTGTTAGGTGGGAAGATATTTTGGGACCGCTGGCGCATAGCACAGCAACGGTCGAAAATTTGAGAATCAAATTCCTTAGGGCTATCATGTTCCTCACTAGTAGGCAATCCGCACTGGCGAATTCCTAACTCCTCAGTCAGAAAAAATTCCTCAGAGACCAGAAGAACTTCATCTCTGTCACTGAAGAAATTGACTGAACCGCATGATATTTCCAATGGCTTCACTCGAAGGGATTGGTAGGTATAGGATTTTGAGATGAGCGTCACTTGGAAACTTTTCCTTAGATTTTCCTCGACCCCCTTTAACAGTACGGTGTTTCATATGACTCAAGAAAGAGAAAATGAAACTACGAAAACGAAAGTCTTCACGCTTCATATTCCTCGCATGAATATCAAGTCTTCACGATCACACCAATTTCTTCACTTTCAAAGTCTTCAAAAAGTTTTCAGAAATCCAAAGTCTTCAGTTGAAGACATTCATTTTTAGGGGTCGACTTTGTCTGTAAATATCAAACTCCTCATAGACTTATAGACCTATGTACACTCACAAACGCATCAGTCCCTTAACCTATAAGTCTTCAATACACCAAAATCACTAAGGGGCACTAGATGCAGTTACATCCCCCTACGAGGATGTGTGCCCCCCCCCCCCCCCGCTGAGCTGCCCAAGGTGATTTTCATCTTTGCCGATCTCGATTGTGGTTTTTCATCTAAGTATGTGGTGATGAATAATGCAAAATTCTATTAGCTTCGATGCCATGCTATACATAGTGGTTTAAATAACTTGTGTTTCTTATACTGGAAAGTAATTCAGAATTTGTTTATGTTTCAATTAGAGCCCTGATGTAGACAAGGATTGTGTGGTTGTACATGTCACTCGCTATGAGGCATATGACCTGAATATACGCACTGGGAAAACAGAGTTCTTAGGCTGTTGGATCCTGGAAGCCATTTGCGCTTATACCAATGTCGATTTGTATTCCAGTCTCACTGTTGTCAGGCGTGTTGTCCAGGGTGTACTGAAGCACAAGAAGTTCAAAGCTACTCCTTCGTTTGTGAGGCATATTGTTCTTATCAAGCTTACGTGGGAAGATGACGTGGCATGCCTCCACAAACAAGTTTATGAGTGGCAAGGCCACAAGGTTATCTTCATAAAGGTTCAGAGGATTGAGCTGCTGCCAGACGTCCTCGATGATGTTCATGGCAAGGTCCGTCTTGTGTCCAGCCCAAATTAGATCAAGGCATGAAAAAGTTGCCCAACTAGTGTTTAATAGTAGTTTGGATTGTGTCTAATTATCCGAACCTTGCCTATTATCGAGCCCTCTAGGGATAGTACTCTGTTTGAATCCGTCTATGGGAACTGCTGCTACTTTTGTGTGCCCGTGAATCATGTGAGAACCATCGTAATTGTTGCCGAAACAGATGCGTCCTCACTAGTTTTTTCATGAATATGGCATGGTAAGATATAAGTTGTCACGGTTTATCATACAAGCAGTGTGTGTTTGATGAAATAGAGTACTCGTTCGAGAATTGTGCGCCGACGTATACATAAGTACTTGTAAAAACTGTTGGTGCTACCCCACTTGTAAGCAGTTGTGCAAAACACGGCACATTGGCTCAGCTCACTTCAACACTAGGCTATCGACCAGCTAACGATCAATAATCTGTTGTCTGATATATAAGAAACTATGTATCTTGTTATAGTGGTTCAGGCAGTTTACTGAGGCCACAATGTAAATTCCAAACGTTCACACGCTAGTCCAGCGTTCATGTGGAACACTCACATTAAACTCGGCTTCATAAAAAACTTGAAAAGCATAAGTTAAGCAATTTTATACATCTCAATGATTCATAGAACATAAGAAACATATACTAGTTCACAACAAAAGACAAAGTTGTGAGAAGGTTTACAAATCAGGAAAAAACAAGCAAGGCTTCTCTTAGCAAAGGGCCTCCGGACAGGCTTAAATTTCCTGGAGTTCACTCTGGTTTTTTCTTGTTGTCACCATCTAGGGTTAGGTCCCCTCATACCAGAATAACCAATTATAATTGTGTTCTCAGCTGGAATGCTAAACTGAACCATGTAGTGTACTAACCAGCTGAAATTCTTGTGCATTCCACTAAATTTAAGCATCACTATTTGCAGAAATAAGCAGACCACAATGCCTCTTGTCCGCGCACCTGTCCCAAAAACCTCCGTGCAGCCGTGCCAGCTAGTCCTCGTTCCATGGATGAACTAGTAGAAAGTGCATTCCGGACTAGGATGCAGTTGTTTTCGCTCGTCCCTGCACTGCAATCAGGAAGTAAAACAGACGAATCAGCTTCTTTCAGATTGTGTTGGTCATTCTACCTAGTTACTACCGATGTAGGAATACCTGGAACACTGGTGATTAGAGGACAGCAGCTAGGAATAGCCATCTCATTTTGTGCAGTTGTACTAAATCCGAGGTGTGTACTTTTGATTGTGTAGATAGAAACGATATGGAGACAGACATGCTTGTTTGCGCAAATATGAAATACGGTTATTTAAACAGTGATAGATATTTGCAGTGGCGTATGATTAACAGCAGCATCTATTGTGTTATAATTGGCACTAGATTGACATTATGAAAGTGCCCTTAAGTAAGTAGCATCACATCACATCAACACTGCCACTAGATTAACATGCAGAACAATAGCATTAGTATTATCGTCATGAGAGTAGCACATGGTCGATAAATGTGCAATCAAATTTGTGCAGTTCCACTGGGATGAAGCAATGTTAGCGATGTGAGATTTAAGTGTAACTGCAAAAACACAATTCATGGGAAATAAAGCAGGACGGAAGCACTTCATAAAATGGTGGTGGCATTGCTTTAATTTATCAACGGTACTAGACCATTACTTATAGTGACATTAGGTGGCATTGCTTAATGCTTCATGTGATTTTACATTAACAGTAGCAATATGGGCGTAGGGACAGCAGGGGCATAAAGTGGTGAGGCAGATGTGGTTGTCGTCAGCGGCAAACACTAAGGCAACATGTCTGCATTTGTCCCATTTTTTATCTCCTCGGCGACATTTTCCTATGTGAGCACAGGAAATCTAGACCTGCTCATTCTCATTTCTGTTGTCCCCCAACAACCCTCACTTTCTTTCCTTTTTCAACCAAGAGACAGGTCCACTTCCCCCCACTGATACGTCTCCAACGTGTCTATAATTTTTGATTGCTCCATGCTATATTATCTACTATTTTGGGCAATATTGGGCTTTATTATTCACTTTTATATTACCTTTGGGACTAACCTATTAACCGGAGGTCCATCCCATATTGCTGCTTTATTGCCTGTTTAAGTATTTCGAGGAAAAGGAATATCAAACGGAGTCCAAACGAAATGAAACCTTCGGCAGCGTGATTTTTTGGAAGAATATGATCCTGGAGACTTGGAGTTTAGGTCAGAAGATCCTCGAGGCAGCCACGAGATAGGAGGGCGCGCTCCTCTTACAGGGTGGCGCCCCCTGTCTCTTGGGCCCCTCGAGCACCTCCCGACCGACTTCTTTCGCCTATATATGCCTACGTACCCTCAAAACATCGAATATCAAGATATATCGGGAGTTCCGCCGCTGCAAGCCTCTGTAGCCACCAAAAACCTCTCGGGTGCCCGTTCCGGCACCCTGCCGGAGGGGGAATCCATCATCGGTGGCCATCTTCATCATCCCGGCGCTCTCCATGACGAGGAGGGAGTAGTTCACCCTCGGGGCTGAGGGTATGTACCAGTAGCTATGTGTTTGATCTCTCTCTATCGTGTTCTCTCTCGTGTTCCCTCTATGGCACGATCTTGATGTATCCCGAGCTTTTCTATTGTAGTTGGATCTTATGATGTTTCTCCCCCTCTACTCTCTTGTGATAAATTGAGTTTCCCCTTTGAAGTTATTTTATCAGATTGAGTCTTTTATGAGAACACTTGATGTATGTCTTGTCGTGTTTATCTGTGGTGACAATGGGATATCACGTGCCACTTGATGTATGTTTTGGTGACCAACTTGCGGGTTTCGCCCATGAACCTACGCATAGGGGTGGGCACACGTTTTCTTGACTCTCTGGTAGAAACTTTGGGGCACTCTTTGAAGTACTTTTATGTTGGTTGGATGAATCTGAGATTGTGTGATGCATATCGTATAATCATGCCCACGGATACTTGAGGTGACAATGGAGTATCTAGGTGACATTAGGGTTTTGGTTGATTTGTGTCTTAAGGTGTTATTCTAGTACGAACTCTTTTATAGATCGATCCGAAAGAATAATTTTGAGGTGGTTTCGTACCCTACTATAATCTCTACGTTTGTTCTCCGCTATTACTGCCTTTGGAGTGACTCTTTGTTGCATGTTGAGGGCTTGTTATATGATCTATCTATGTTATTATTGTTGAGAGAACTTGCACTAGTGAAAGTATGAACCCTAGGCCTTGTTTCCTAGCATTGCAATACCGTTTACGCTCACTTTTACCACTAGTTACCTTGCTGTTTTTATTATTTCAGATTACAAAAACCTATATCTACTATTTATTTTGCACTTGTATCACCATCTCTTCGCCGAACTAGTGCACCTATACAATTTGCCATTGTATTGGGTGTGTTGGGAACACAAGAGACTCTTTGTTATTTGGTTGCAGGGTTGCTTGAGAGAGACCATCTTCATCCTATGCCTCCCACGGATTGATAAACCTTAGGTCACCCACTTGAGGGGAATTTGCTACTGTCCTACAAACATGTGCACTTGCAGGCCCAACAACATCTACAAGAATAAGGTTGTGTAGTAGACATCAAGCTCTTTTTTTACGCCGCTGTTTGGGAGGTGAGTGCTTGAAGGTATATATTTAGATCTTGCAATCGAATCTTTTTGTTTCTTGTTTTATCACTAATTTAGTTTATAAAAGAAAACTACAAAAAAAATGGAGTTAAGTTTGTCTCATACGCTTCATCTTTTTAATATCTTTCATGAGAATGATGGAAAGGAAAAGTGTGCTCAATTGTTAGAAGAAGAATGCATTAAAATGTTTGGTTCTAGATTGTATGATGAGCATGAATGCAATGTTGTTAGTATGAATTCTTTGAATATCCATGATGCTAATGATATGCAAAGCCACAAGCTTGGGGAAGCTATGTTTGATGAATATGATATTTTTAGTCCCCCAAGTTTTGATGAGCAAATTTATTTTGATGATAGCATGCCTCCTATTTATGATGATTATATTGATGAAAGTGGGTTTGGAAGAGTGTCAACATTAGAAAGTAGTGGTCCCACTATTTTGGAGGATGTTGAATCTTATTGTGATGAATATGAAAGTGGATTTGGAAGAGTGTCAACTTTATTTAGTGATTCCACTATTTCGGAAGAGGTTCCAATAGATTATGAGAACAAAGTTGCTATCTATGATGATTATTGTGATGACTTGTATGCTATTAAGAATAATTATAACCATGAAACTTGTCATCATAATTTTAGTTTTCAATTGGATTATGCCTCGCATGATAATTATTTTGTTGAGTTTGCTCCCACTATTATTCATGAGAAGAATTTTGCTTATGTGGAGAGTAGTAAATTTTCTATGCTTGTAGATCATGAAAAGAATGATTTAGGTGCTGGTTATATTGTTGAATTCATTCATGATGCTACTGAACATTATTATGAGGGAGGAACATATGCTTGTAGGAATTGCAATAATGTCAAGTTTCCTCTCTATGTGCTTCAAGTTTTGAATTTATGCTTGTTTTACCTTCCTATGCTTGTTGATTATTGTTCCCATAAGTTGTTTGCTCACAAAATCCCTATGAATAGGAAGTGGGTTAGACTTAAATGTGCTAGTGATATGCTTCATGATGCTCCCGTTATGTTTCAATTCTTATCTTTTATGTGAGCATCATTGCCATCATCATGCCTAGCTAGAAATGCATTAAAGAAAAGCCCTTGTTGGGAGACAACCCAATATTTATCCTTACTGTTTTTGTGTGTACACATGATTATGCTACTGTAGTAGTCATGTTTTATAGCTTTTGTTTCAATAAAGTGCCAGGTAAGACCTATGGGATAACCTATGGTGATAGTTAATTTGATTCTGCTGAAAAACAGAAACTTTGCGCGCACGAGAAAAAAATTAGTAAATCACAGAAAAGTGATTTTGCGTTGATTCTTTTTGCTGCTGATCAATAGACAAATATCCTAATACTTCCTATTTTGGTAGAATATTTGTAGTTGCATAAGTTTGCGTTAGTTACAGATTACTACAGACTGTTCTGTTTTTGACAGATTCTGATTTTCGTGTGTTGTTTGCTTATTTTGATGAATCTATGGCTAGTAAAATAGTTTATAAACCATAGAGAAGTTGTAATACAGTAGGTTTAACACCAATATAACTAAATAATGAGTTAATTACAGTACCTTGAAGTGGTGTTTTGTTTTCTTTCGCTAATGGAGCTTACGAGTTTTCTGTTAAGTTTTGTGTGGTTGAAGTTTTCAAGTTTTGGGTAAAAATTCGATGGACTATGGAATAAGGAGTGGAAAGAGCCTAAGCTTGGGGATGCCCAAGGCACCCCAAGGTAATATTCAAGGACAACCAAGAGCCTAAACTTGGGGATGCCCCGGAAGGCATCCCCTCTTTCGTCTACTTCCATCGGTAACTTTACTTGGAGCTATATTTTATTCACCACATGATATGTGTTTTGCTTGGAGCGTAATTTTATTTTGTTAGTATTTGCTTGCTGTTAATTAGATCAATTTTTGCATCTTTAGTTTCAATAAAAAAAAGTCAAGGATAGCCTTTGCCATGCTTATTTTGCTAGTATACATGTTGCTGTTTGAAAACAGAAAGTTTACCGCTGTTGAAACAATTCCTCAGAAAAGTCAGAGAATGGTATAATGTTGAATATTTTTGCATATTGAGCTCTGATAAATTTATTACATTGGGAATTTTAGTTCATAATTTTTGGAGTCAGGGAAGTATTGATACTCTTGCATTCTTTACAGACTGTACTGTTTTGGCAGATTGCTGTTATGTTTGCATTGTTTGCATATGTTTGCTTGTTTAATGATTCTATTTGAGGATAGGAGTATTAAATATGCAGAGGAATTTAGTATGCAATTTTGAATAATAATGTTAGTGATTTGTTACAGTATAAAATGATAAGGTTTTACATTGGTTTATACTAACCTATCTCACGAGTTCTTGTTGAGTTTGTTGTGAATGAAGCTTTTGATAAAAAGAGAAACCATGATATGAGAGGAATTAAGGAGACACAAAAGTTCAAGCTTGGGGATGCCCAAGGCACCCCAAGATAATATTTCAAGAAGTCTCAAGCATCTAAGCTTGGGGATGCCCCGGTAGGCATCCCACCTTTCTTCTTCAACAGCTATCGGTTAGTATCGGTTGAGCCTAAGTTTTTGCTTCTTCACATGAGTTGTGCTATCCTTGCAATGTAGTTTTATTTAGCTTTGCTTGGTGTTTGAATACAATAACAAGATCTGAAATTATTAAATGGGAGAGTCTTCACATAGTTGTATAATTAGTCGACTACTCATTGATCTTCACTTATATCTTTCGGAGTAGTTTGTCATTTGCTCTAGTACTTCACTTATATCTTTTAGAGCACGGTGGTGGTTTTATTTTGAAGAAATAGATGAACTCTCATGCTTCAGTTATATTATTTTGAGAGTCTTAAATAGCTGTTGGGGAACGTAGTAATTTCGAAAATTTTCCTACGATCACGCAAGACCATGGTGATGGCATAGCAACGAGAGGGAAGAGTGTCCGTCCACGTACCCTCGTAGACCGAGCGAAGGCGTTATAACAACGCTGTTGATGTAGTCGTGCGTCTTCACGATCCAACCGATCCAAGCACCGAAGCGTCACGGCACCTCCGAGTTCTGCACACGTTCAGCTCGATGGCGATCCCGGACTCCGATCCAAAGCAAAGTGTCGAGGATGAGTTCCGTCGACGACGGCGTGATGACGATGTTGATGCTCCACCGACGCGAGGGCTTCGCATAAGCACTGCGACGATATGACTTCTCCGGCGCAGGGCTTCGCCTAAGCTCTGCGACGATATGACCGAAGTGGAATATGGTGGAAGGGGGCACCGCACACGGCTAAGGAAAGATCCGTAGATCAACTTGTGTGTATTGGGGTGCCCCCTGCCCCCGTATATAAAGGAGCCAAGGGGGAGGTGGCCGGCCCTATAGGAGGCGCACCAAGGAGGAGTCCTACTCCCACCGGGAGTAGGACTCCCCCCCCCTTCTCCTAGTTGGAGTAGGATTGGGGAGGGAAAGGGGAAGGCGCCGCCTCTCCTTGTCCTATTCGGACTGGAAGGGGAGGGGGCGCAGCCCACCTGGCCGGCCCTTCTCCTTCTCCCTCAAGGCCCATGAGGGCCCATATACCCCCGGGGTTCCGTAACCCCGGTGTTCCGATAATATCCTGTTTTCACTGGAACCATTCCAAGTCCAAACATAGGCTTCCAATATATCAATCTTTATGTCTCGACCATTTCGAGACTCCTCGTCATGTCCGTGATCACATCCGGGACTCGAACAACCTTGATTGCATCAATACTTATAAACTCATTATGAAGCATCGCCGAAGCGTTAAGCGTGCGGACCCTACGGGTTCGAGAACTATGTAGACATGACCTAGAACCATTCTCGGTCAATAACCAATAGCGGAACCTGGATGCCCATATTGGTTCCTACATATTCTCTGAAGATCTTTATCGGTCAAACCGCATAACAACATCGTTGTTCCCTTTGTCATCGGTATGTTACTTACCCGAGATTCGATCGTCGGTATCCAATACCTAGTTCAATCTCGTTACCGGTAAGTCTCTTTACTCGTTCCGTAATACATCATCTCACAACTAACTCATTAGTTGTAATGCTTGCAAGTCTTAAGTGATGTGTATTACCGAGAAGGCCTAGAGATACCTCTCCGACAATCGGAGTGACAAAACCTAATCTCAAATACGCCAACCCAACAAGTACCTTTGGAGACACCTGTAGTACTCCTTTATAATCACCCAGATTACGTTGTGACGTTTGGTAGTACCCAAAGTGTTCCTCCGGTGGCAGGAGTTGCATAATCTCATAGTTATAGGAACATGTATGGGTCATGAAGAAAGCATTAACATACTAAGCGATCAACCGTTAAGCTAACGGAATGGGTCATGTCAATCAGATCATTCTACTAATGATGTGACCTTGTTAATCAAATAACAACTCCTTGTTCATGGTTAGGAAACATAACCATCTTTGATTAACAAGCTAGTCAAATAGAGGCATACTAGTGACATCTTGTTTGTTTATATATTCACACATGTATTATGTTTCCGGTTAATACAATTCTAGCATGAATAATAAACATTTATCATGATATAAGGAAATAAATAATAACTTTATTATTGCCTCTAGGGCATATTTCCTTGAGTCTCCCACTTGCACTAGAGTCAATAATCTAGATTACAAAGTAATGATCCTAACACCCATGGAGTCTTGGTGCTGATCATGTTTTGCTTTCGTGGAAGAGGCTTAGTTAGCAGATGCGCAACATTCAGATCCGTATGTATTTTGCAGATCTCTATGTCTCCCACTTGGACTTGGTCCCGAATGGAATTGAAGCGTCTCTTGATGTGCTTGGTCCTCTTGTGAAATCTGGATTCTTTTGCCAAGGCAATTGCACCAAAGTATTGTCACGAGAAGATCTTCATCGGTCCCGATGCACTAGGTATAACACCTAGATCGGAAATGAACTCTTTCATCCAGACTCCTTCATTTGCTGCTTCGAAGCAGCTATGTACTCCGCTTCACATGTAGATCCCGCCACGACGCTTTGTTTAGAACTGCACCAACCGACAGCTCCACCGTTTAATAAAAACACGTATCCGGTTTTGCGATTTAGAATCGTCCGGATCGGTGTCAAAGCTTACATCGACGTAACCATTTACGACTAGCTCTTTGTCACCTCCATATACGAGAAACATATCCTTAGTCCTTTTCGGTATTTCGGGATGTTCTTGACCGCTGTCCGATGATCCATTCCTGGATTACTTTGGTACCTTCTGCCAAGCTTACAACTAAGCATACGTCAGGTCTGGTACACAGCATTGCATACATGATAGAGCCTATGGCTGAAGCATAGGGAACATCTTTCATTTTCTCTCTATCTTCTGCTGTGGTCGGGCATTGAGTCTGACTCAATCTTACACCTTGCAACACAGGCAAGAACCCTTTCTTTGCCTGATCCATTTTGAACTTTTTCAAAATTTTATCAAGGTATGTGCTTTGTGAAAGTCCAATTAAGCGTCTTGATCTATCTCTATAGATCTTGATGCCCAATATGTAAGCAGCTTCACCGAGGTCTTTCATTGAAAAACTTTTATTCAAGTATCCTTTTATGCCATCCAGAAATTCTATATCATTTCCAATTAATAATATGTCGTCCACATATAATATCGTAAATGCTACAGAGCTCCCACTCACTTTCTTGTAAATACAAGCTTCTCCAAAGTCTGTATAAACCCATATGCTTTGATCACACTATCAAAGCGTTTATTCCAACTCCGAGAGGCTTGCACCAGACCATAAATTGATCGTTGGAGCTTGCACACTTTGTTAGCTCCTTTTGGATCGACAAAACCTTCTGGTTGCATCATATACAACTCTTCTTCTAGAAATCCATTCAAGAATGCAGTTTTTACATCCATTTGCCAAATTTCATAATCATAAAATGCGGCAATTGCTAACATGATTCGGACAGACTTAAGCATCGCTTCGGGTGAGAAAGTCTCATCGTAGTCAACCCCTTGAACTTGTCGAAAACCTTTACGCAACAAGTCGAGCTTTGTAGACAGTTATATTACCATCAGCGTCGGTCTTCTTCTTAAAGATCCATTTATTTTCAATGGCTTGCCGATCATCGGGCAAGTCAACCAAAGTCCATACTTTGTTCTCATACATGGATCCCATCTCAGATTTCATGGCTTCCGGCCATTTTGCGAATCTGGGCTCACCATCGCTTCTTCATAGTTTGTAGGTTCGCCATGGTCAAGTAACATGACTTCCGAATAGGATTACCGTACCACTCACAGTGCGTATTTTATTACAGTCGACCCTCTGAGGTTCGATAGTAACTTGATCTGAAGTTTCATGATCATCATCATTAGTTTCTTCACTAATTGGTGTAGTTGTCACAGAACCATTTCTTGTGATGAACTACTTTCCAATAAGGGAGCAGAATCTGATTATCTCATCAAGTTTCTACTTTCCTCCCACTCACTTCTTTCGAGAGAAACTCTTTCTCTAGAAAGGACCCGAATTTAGCAACGAAAATCTTGCCTTCAGATCTGTGATAGAAGGTGTACCCAACAGTCTCCTTTGGGTATCCTATGAAGACACATTTTTCCGACTTGGGTTCGAGCTTATCTGGTTGAAGTTTCTTTACATAAGCATCGCAGCCCCAAACTTTAAGAAACGACAACTTTGGTTTCTTGCCAAACCACAGTTCATAAGGCGTCGTCTCAACGGATTTTGACGGTGTCCTATTTAACGTGAATGCGGCCGTCTCTAAAGCATAACCCCAAAAGCGATAGCGGTAAATCGGAAATAGACATCATTGATCGCACCATATCTAGTAAAGTACGATTCTGACGTTCGGACACACCATTTCTTTGTGGTGTTCCGGTGGCGTGAGTTGTTAAACTATTCCACATTGTTTCAAATGTAAACCAAACTCGTAACTCAAATATTCTCCTCCACGATCAGATCGTAGAAACTTTATTTTCTTGTTACGATGATTTTCCACTTCACTCTGAAATTCTTTGAACTTTTCAAATGTTTCAGATTTGTGTTTCATTAAGTAGATATACCCATATCTGCTCAAATCATCTGTGAAGGTGAGAAAATAACGATACCCGCCCAAGCGTGCCTCAACATTCATTGGACCACAAACATCGGTATGTATGATTTCCAATAAATCTGTTGCTCGCTCCATAGTTCCGGAGAACGGCGTTTTGGTCATCTTGCCCATGAGGCACGGTTCGCAAGTACCAAGTGATTCATAATCAAGTGATTCCGAAGCCCATCAAGATGGAGTTTCTTCATGCGTTTTACACCGATATGACCTAAACGGCGATTGCCACAAATAAGTTGCACTATCATTATCAACTCTGCATCTTTTGGCTTCAACATTATGAATGTGTGTATCACTACCGTCGAGATTCAACAAGAATAGACCATTCTTCAAGGGTGCATGACCATAAAAGATATTACTCATATAAATAGAACAACCATTATTCTCGATTTAAATGAATAACCGTCTCGCATTAAACAAGATCCAGATATAATGTTCATGCTCAACGCTGGCACCAAATAACAATTATTTAGGTCTAAAACTAATCCCGAAGGTAGATGTAGAGGTAGCGTGCCGACCGCGATTACATTGACTTTGGAACCATTTCCCACGCGTATCGTCACCTCGTCCTTTGCCAGTGCTCGTCTATTCCGTAGTCCCTGCTTTGAGTTGCAAATATTAGCAATGTAACCAGTATCAAATACCCAGTGCTACTACGAGCTCTAGTAAGGTACACATCAATAACATGTATATCACATATACCTTTGTTCACCTTGCCATCCTTTTTATCCGCCAAATACTTGGGGCAGTTCCGCTTCCAGTGTCCGGTCTGCTTGCAGTAAAAACACTCGGTTTCAGGCTTAGGTCCAGACTTGGGTTTCTTCTCTTGATCAGCAACTTTCTTGCTGTTTCTTTTGAAGTTTCCCTTCTTCTTCCCTTTGCCCTTTTTCTTGAAACTAGTGGTTTTGTTGACCATCAACACTTGATGCTCTTTCTTGATTTCTACCTCCGCAGCTTTCAGCATCGCGAAGAGCTCAGGAATTGTCTTAGTCATCCCTTGCATATTATAGTTCATCACGAAGCTCTTGTAGCTTGGTGGCGATGATTGGAGAATTCTGTCAATGACACTATCATCCGGAAGATTAACTCCCAGCTGAATTAAGTGATTGTTATACCCAGACATTTTGAGTATGTGCTCCTTGATGAACTATTCTCTTCCATCTTGCAGCTATAGAACTTATTGGAGACTTCATATCTCTCAATCCGGCATTTGCTTGAAATATTAACTTCAACTCCTGGAACATCTCATATGCTCCATGACGTTCAAAACGTCGTTGAAGACCCGGTTCTAAGCCGTAAAGCATGGCACATTGAACTATAGAGTAGTCATCAGCTACGCTTTGCCAGACGTTCATAACTTCGCTCAAAGATCTCAGCAGCCTTCGCTACCCGCCGTGCTTCCGGGGCGTAATTTTTACGTGCAGCAATGAGGATAATCCTCAAATTACGGACCCAGTCCGTGTAATTGCTACCATCATCTTTCAACTTTGCTTTCTCAAGGAACGCATTAAAATTCAACGGAACAATAGCACGAGCCATCTATCTACAGTAAACATAGACAAGCAAAATACTATCAGGTACTAAGTTCATGATAATTTTTAAGTTCAATTAATCATATTAAAACTCCCACTTAGACAGACATCTCTCTAGTCATCTAAGTGATCACGTGATCCATATCAACTAAACCGTGTCCGATCATCACGTGAGACGGAGTAGTTTCAACGGTGAACATCACTATGTTGATCATATCTACTATATGATTCACGTTCGACCTTTCGGTCTCCGTGTTCCGAGGCCATATCTGTTATATGCTAGGCTCGTCAAGTTTAACCTGAGTATTCCGTGTGCAACTGTTTTGCACCCGTTGTAGATGGACGTAGAACTTATCACACCCGATCATCACGTGGTGTCCGGGTACTCTGAACTTTGGCAACGGTGCATACTCGAGAGAACACTTCTTGATAATTTTTAGTGAGAGATCATCTTATAATGCTACCGTCAATCAAAGCAAGATAAGATGCATAAAGGATAAACATCACATGCAATCAATATAAGTGATATGATATGGTCATCATCATCTTGTGCTTGTGATCTCCATCGCCAAGCACCGTCATGATCACCATCGTCACCGGTAGCGACACCTTGATCTCCATCGTAGCATCGTTGTCGCCTCGCCAATCTTATGCTTCCTCGACTATCACTACCGCTTAGTACTAAATTAACGCAGTACATCGCGATTGCATTGCATACAATAAAGCGACAACCATATGGCTCATGCCAGTTGCCGATAACTCGGTTACAAAACATGATCATCTCATACAATAAAATATAGCATCACGTCTTGACCATATCACATCACAACATGCCCTGCAAAAACAAGTTAGACGTTCTCTACTTTGTTGTTGCAAGTTTTACGTGGCTGCTACGGGCTGAGCAAGAACCGTTCTTACCTACGCATCAAAACAACAATGATAGTTTGTCAAATAGACTCCGTTTAACCTTCTCAAGGACCGGGCGTAGCCACTTTCGGTTCAACTAAAGTTGGAGAGACAGTCTTCCGCAAGCCATCTATGTGCAAAGCACGCCGAGGGAACCGGTCTCACGTGGAAATGCACGCGTAATGTTGGTCCGGATCGTCTCGTCCAACAATACCGCTGAACCAAAGTATGACATGCTGGTAGGCGTTATGACTTGTATCGTCCACAACTCACTTGTGTTCTACTCGTGCATATGACATCAACGCGCATAAAACCAGGCTCGGATGCCACTGTTGGGGAACGTAGTAATTTCGAAAATTTTCCTACGATCACGCCAAGACCATGGTGATGGCATAGCAACGAGAGGGAAGAGTGTCCGTCCCACGCACTCGTGAGACCGAAAGCGGAAGCGTTATAACAACGCGGTTGATGTAGTCGTCGTCTTCACGATCCAACCGATCCAAGCACCGAACGACGGCACCTCCGAGTTCTGCACACGTTCAGCTCGATGGCGATCCCGGACTCCGATCCAGCAAAGTGTCGGGGATGAGTTCCGTCGACGACGGCGTGATGACGATGTTGATGCTCCACCGGCGCGAGGGCTTCGCCTAAGCACTGCGACGATATGACTTCTCCGGCGCGAGGGCTTCGCCTAAGCTCTCTGACGATATGACCGAAGTGGAATATGGTGGAAGGGGCACCGCACACGGCTAAGGAAAGATCCGTAGATCAACTTGTGTGTATTGGGGTGCCCCCTGCCCCGTGATATAAAGGAGCCAAGGGGAGGTGGCGGCCCTATAGGAGGCGCACCAAGGAGGAGTCCTACTCCCACCGGAGTAGGACTCCCCTTCTCCTAGTTGGATTAGGATTGGGGAGGGAAAGGGGAAGGCGCCGCCCCTCTCCTTGTCCTATTCGGACTGGAAGGGGAGGCGCGCAGCCCACCTGGCCGGCCCTTCTCCTTCTCCCTCAAGGCCCATGAGGGCCCTTATACCCCGGGGTTCCGTAACCCCGGTGTTCCGATAATATCCTGTTTTCACTCGGAACCATTCAAGTCCAAACATAGGCTTCCAATATATCAATCTTTATGTCTCGACCATTTGAGACTCCTCGTCATGTCCGTGATCACATCCGGGACTCGAACAACCTTGATTGCATCAATACTTATAAACTCATTATGAACTGTCATCGAAGCGTTAAGCGTCACGGACCCTACGGGTTCGAGAACTATGTAGACATGACCTAGAACCATTCTCGGTCAATAACCAATAGCGGAACCTGGATGCCCATATTGGTTCCTACATATTCTACGAAGATCTTTATCGGTCAAACCGCATAACAACATACGTTGTTCCCTTTGTCATCGGTATGTTACTTACCCGAGATTCGATCGTCGGTATCCAATACCTAGTTCAATCTCGTTACCGGTAAGTCTCTTTACTCGTTCCGTAATACATCATCTCACAACTAACTCATTAGTTGTAATGCTTGCAAGGCTTAAGTGATGTGTATTAC
Organism: Aegilops bicornis; assembly: GCA_021605145.1. Lineage (NCBI taxonomy): Eukaryota > Viridiplantae > Streptophyta > Magnoliopsida > Poales > Poaceae > Aegilops > Aegilops bicornis. Next base: position 287,911,648 of record CM038671.1, read on the forward strand.
CGAGAAGGCCTAGAGATACCTCTCCAACAATCGGAGTGACAAAACCTAATCTCGAAATACGCCAACCCAACAAGTACCTTTGGAGACACCTGTAGTACTCCTTTATAATCACCTAGTTACGTTGTGACGTTTGGTAGTACCAAAGTGTTCCTCCGATGGCAGGAGTTGCATAATCTCATAGTTATAGGAACATGTATGGGTCATGAAGAAAGCATTAACATACTAAGCGATCAAGCTGTTAAGCTAACGGAATGGGTCATGTCAATCAGATCATTCTACTAATGATGTGACCTTGTTAATCAAATAACAACTCCTTGTTCATGGTTAGGAAACATAACCATCTTTGATTAACAAGCTAGTCAAGTAGAGGCATACTAGTGACATACTGTTTGTTTATATATTCACACATGTATTATGTTTCCGGTTAATACAATTCTAGCATGAATAATAAACATTTATCATGATATAAGGAAATAAATAATAACTTTATTATTGCCTCTAGGGCATATTTCCTTCAATAGCATGGTAATTTTCTTAAATAATCTTCATATGCTAGGTATTCAAAAATAGTAAAAACTTTCTTATGAGTGTGTTGAGTACTAAGAGAAGTTTGATGCTTGATGATTGTTTTGAGATATGGAAGTAGTTATATTAGAGTCATGCTAGTTGAGTAGTTGTGAATTTGAGAGATACTTGTGTTAAAGTTTGCGATTCCCGTAGCATGCACGTATGGTGAACTGTTATGTGATGAAGTCGGAGCATGATTTATTTATTGATTGTCTTCCTTATGAGTGGCGATCGGGGAATGACGATGGTCTTTTCCTACCAATCTATCCCCCTAGGAGCATGCGCGTAATACTTTGCTTTGATAACTTGTAGATTTTTGCAACAAGTATATGAGTTCTTTATGATTAATGTTGAGTCCATGGATTATACGCACTCTTCCTCTTTCCACAATTGCTAGCCTTTCTACTACCGTGCACTTTTCGCCGGTATCACACTCCCACCATATATCTTCCTCAAAACAGCCACCATACCTACCTATCATGGCATTTCCATAGCCATTCCGAGATATATTGCCATGCAACTTTCCACCGTTCCGTTTATTATGACATGCTCCATCATTGTCATATTGCTAGCATGATCATGTAGTTGACATCGTATTTGTGGCAAAGCCACCGTTCATAATTCTTTCGTACATGTCACTCATGAATCATTGCATATCCCGGTACACTGCCGGAGGCATTCATATAGAGTCATATTTTGTTCTAAGTATCGAGTTGTAATTGTAGAGTTGTAAGAAAATAAAAGTGTGATGATCATCATTTTTAGAGCATTGTCCCAGTGAGGAAAGGATGATGGAGACTATGATTCCCCCACAAGTCGGGATGAGACTCCGGACGAAAAATAAAATAAAAAAAGAAAAGAAAAAGAAAAAAAAGAGGCCATAAAAAAGGAGAAAAGGCCCAAATAAAAAAATGAGAGAAAAAGAGAGAAGGGACAATGCTACTATACTTTTACCACACTTGTGCTTCAAAGTAGCACCAAGACCTTCATGATAGAGAGTCTCTCATTTTGTCACTTTCATATACTAGTGGGAATTTTTCATTATAGAACTTGGCTTGTATATTCCAATGATGGGCTTCCTCAATTGCCCTAGGTCTTCGTGAGCAAGCGAGTTGGATGCACACCCACTTAGTTTCTTTTGTTCAGCTTTCATATACTTATAGCTCTAGTGCATCCGTTGCATGGCAATCCCTACTCACTCACATTGATATCTATTGATGGGCATCTCCATAGCTCGTTGATAGGCCTAGTTGATGTGAGACTATCTTCTCCCTTTATGTCTTCTCCACAACCACCCTTCTATTCCACCCATAGTGCTATATCCATGGCTCACGCTCATGTATTGCGTGAAGATTGAAAAAGTTTTGAGAATGTCAAAAGTATGAAACAATTGCTTGGCTTGTCATCGGGGTTGTGCATGATTTAAATACTTTGTGTGGTGAAGATAGAGCATAGCTAGACTATATGATTTTGTAGGGATAACTTTCTTTGGCCATGTTATTTTGAGAAGACATAATTGCTTTGTTAGTATCCTTGAAGTATTATTATTTTTATGTCAATATGAACTTTTGTCTTGAATCTTTCAGATCTGAATATTCATATCACAAGTAAGAAGAATTACATTGAAATTATGCCAAGTAGCACTCCACATCAAAAATTCTTTCTTATCATTTACCTACTCGAGGACGAGCAAGAATTAAGCTTGGGGATGCTTGATACGTCTCCAACGTATCTATAATTTTTAATTGCTCCACGCTATATTATCTACTGTTTTGGGCAATATTGGGCTTTATTTTTCACTTTTATATTACCTTTGGGACTAACCTATTAACCGAAGGCCCAGCCCATATTGCTGTTTTATTGCCTGTTTCAGTATTTCGAGGAAAAGGAATATCAAACGGAGTCCAAACAGAATGAAACCTTCGACAGCGTGATTTTCTGGAAGAATATGATCCTGTAGACTTGGAGTTTACGTCAGAAGATCCTCGAGGCAGCCACGAGATAGGAGGGCGCGCCCCTCTGACAGGGTGGCGCCCCCTGTCTCGTGGGCCCCTCGAGCACCTCCCGACCGACTTCTTTCGCCTATATATGCCTACGTACCCTAAAAACATCGAATATCAAGATAGATCAGGAGTTCCGCCGCCGCAAGCCTCCAGAGCCACCAAAAACCTCTCGGGAGCCCGTTCCAAAGACAGCCGGAGGAATCCATCACCGGTGGCCATCTTCATCATCCCGGCGCTCTCCATGACGAGGATGGAGTAGTTCACCCTCGGGGCTGAGGGTATGTACCAGTAGCTATGTGTTTGATCTCTCTCTCTCGTGTTCTCTCTCATGTTCACTCTATGGCACGATCTTGATGTATCCCGAGCTTTGCTATTGTAGTTGGATCTTATGATGTTTCACCCCCTCTACTCTCTTGTGATAAATTGAGTTTCCCCTTTGAAGTTATCTTATCGGATTGAGTCTTTTATGAGAATACTTGATGTATGTCTTGCCGTGTTTATCTGTGGTGACAATGGGATATCACGTGCCACTTGATGTATGTTTTGGTGACCAACTTGCGGGTTACGCCCATGAACCTATGCATAGGGGTTGGCACACGTTTTCTTGACTCTCCGGTAGAAACTTTGGGGCACTCTTTGAAGTACTTTTACGTTTGTTGGATGAATCTGAGATGGTGTGATGCATATCGTATAATCATGCCCACGGATACTTGAGGTGACAATGGAGTATCTAGGTGACATTAGGGTTTTGGTTGATTTGTGTCTTAAGGTGTTATTCTAGTACGAACTCTTTTATAGATCGATCCAAAAGAATAACTTTGAGGTGCTTTCATACCCTACCATAATCTCTATTTGTTCTCCGCTATTAGTGGCTTTGGAGTGACTCTTTGTTGCATGTTGAGGGCTTGTTATATGATCTATCTATGTTATTATTGTTGAGAGAACTTGCACTAGTGAAAGTATGAACCCTAGGCCTTGTTTCCTATCATTGCAATACCGTTTACGCTCACTTTTACCACTAGTTACCTTGCTGTTTTTATTATTTCAGATTACAAAAACCTATATCTACTATCTATTTTGCACTTGTATCACCATCTCTTCGCCAAACTAGTGCACCTATACAATTTTCCATTGTATTGGGTGTGTTGGGGACACAAGAGGCTCTTTGTTATTTAGTTGCAGGGTTGCTTGAGAGAGACCATCTTCATCCTATGCCTCCCACGGATTGATAAACCTTAGGTCATCCACTTGAGGGAAATTTGCTACTGTCCTACAAACATGTGCACTTGCAGGCCCAACAACGTCTACAAGAAGAAGGTTGTGTAGTAGACATCACCCACCCTTCGCAATCCACCATGCTTTCTTCGCCTTTTCAACCAAGAGACCAGTTGGGCAGCCAGTATCTACTACTTTACCCCGTTTCCTCATAGAACCAAGTCCTAGATTCATGCTACAGCTTTCCCACCTTCTTCCCTATTTGAACCAACTCTTAGATTCGACTGTATGAACTAGCTTTATCTCTAATAATAGTAAAAGTTTATGTGGCTTTGGAACAACCGACGAAAGTAGAAAAAGATCCACATGCTGCCACGTGGGGAGCTGGGGCAGTAGAGCAAGGAAAGTTTCGAACTAATATATACTTGAGGGTCGTCAGCATGTGGCAAAGACGGCGTCGGGAGGCCACATTTTGGCCACAATACCGCAGGGAGGAAGAAGGGGTCAGAGGCCCTCCCGAGCCGGCGCTCTCTCGGAGAGAACGGCACGGCCGCCGATCGGGATGCGCGGGCAGACGTTAGTCTCCTCCCTCGTCGCCGACGACAGCGTGAACAATGGACCTACACCCCTGCCCTGGTCGAGGTGGTCTGGCCGGATTTGTGACCAGCCGTGAGCAGAGAGAGTGTGGCCACCTATGTCTTGCTTAGATCTGGAGAGCATGAGAGAGTGAAAGAGAGGAACCCTAGTAAAGCAAGCGCTAAGGCTCCTGCTTATATATATAGTGGAGTGATTTTGTTGTACCAGCTTCAAAAAAATGCGCTCCTACGTGTACCCGTGAGTGGGTGTGAGAGAACTAGTGCATGCGTGCACTGCTTCTCTTCGTGATAGTACACTATACTATGCCCAAAGAACATTCGTCACAAGAGTAATAGTATAAGTGTGTGACGTGTGAGCTAAAATAAAAGGTGCGCGACGTATTTTATTTTTTAGAAGTTCTGAGGGTAGGGTGTGAAGAGCACATATGTGTGTGACGTCTACCGGCAGATAGACGGTGGGTGCGAGAGACTCGGGAGAGTCGTGACTCGTGAGGGTGCGTGTGTGCGTGAGAGAGAGGGGGCATGTATCAATGCAATGCATGTGTCCGTAAATCATTATCCGACAAACATTCGCCACAAGCCGTTTCCTGACGAACGCCGTAAGAACCGTTAGATCGGCATTCGACAGTGTCAGTTTTGCCATGTCATTTAATAGAACAGCCACTCCTCCTACACACAAATCTTCCACGTGAGTGTTAGCAACTGCCGTATGCTCCTCCCTCCGTTCCAAAATGTAGTGCATATAGCTTTATTGAAAATTCGAACCTCGCAAACTTTTACCGAGTTTTCGTGTACCAAAATGCACATATAGAATACCCAGTATATATCATTTCATTCATCTTAGAGAGGTCACTATAAAGATGGGGGAGGAGTCTACAAAGAAATACCGTCGTATCACCTGCAGCAATTTCAACCATCCTTTGGTGTGGAGGAATATCTTAGGAACTCTATATGATATGATTTTTATAGGATTTTTCCTTTAGAGCCAATTGGTTCATAGGAATAGATTCATATACTCCACATTTCAAAGGAAATAAACATGATATAATTTTTATAGCTTTAGAGTCACTTGGTTCATATGAATGGATTCCTATACTCTCATAATTTCAATGGAAAATAAACATTAGCATATATTGAATAGAAAAGTTCCTATGATGTGGACCAAATGACATCTCTTTTCTAATCCCTTCTCATAGGAATTGAGATACATGTCATCTCTAGATTCAATAGAAAAGTTCCTATGATGCGAACCAAATGATATCTCTTTTCCAATCCCTACTCATAGGAATTGATATACATGTCATCTCTTTCCCTACAACTTCCATGTATACATCTTCTATTCCTAAATAGCTAGTACAACCCACTAGTAGCTTTTTCCCTAGACATGCAACTATGGCACAAGAACACGTCATGCATGCAAGTCATAAATCACATTGTTTTTGTACTCTATGCATGCAAGCACCACATCACCAATTCGTGCATGTTACTCATCAGTTATTTCTTGCATTAAATTTTTTATTGACAATGTATGTGCTGGTCACGTGCACACATATGTAGTTCACATTCACATTTTTGTTAGAAATGTCATTCTTTTAACTACAATTCATTTTTTTCTCCTTGTACTCCCTTTGTCTAGGTGTGTAAGTCATCTTCTGAAAACCAAATAATACCAAAACACTTAGGCACGGTACATTAACTCCCTCCTCCTTTCTTGTTTCGTGACATATCAACCAATAAGAGATGTGGGCCGTGCATGCTTTCAATGGCTTGAGATTTTCAAACATGACATGCAATGCTTAATTCATTGCATGTAATGCTATGAACTAGCAAAAAAACCTAAGATGACTTATACACCTAGATGGAGGGAGTATTACATTTTTTCATTATAAGCATACATTCACTTCCCATTAGTTATAGATGTTTTGGAGGAACTTTTATGCATTATCTATACCCCTATATAGTGTGCGAATAACTTTGAAAGATGGTCGTTGGATGAAGCTAATCTGACAGTGCAGAGATGGCAAATCCGAGCACTACTGGCCATTGGATATCATCAACATTCCACCAGATTCGGCCACATGTACAATCTAGAAGACTCCATGGTTGAACTTAAGCATAATGCACAAACCTCAAAACACAAGCACTTCTCTTTTGTTCTAGAATCTTCCGTAGCATAATTGCCCAAACTATTTTTTTCTAAATGAATTGCCATTATTATTTTTTACTTTATGCTTTACAATGCACAATCCCATGAATCTTAACCTTTTTATAAAACTAATTCATTTTGAATGAGATGAAATATAAGAACTAAACGAACATCTACATCATGCATATATGACTCAAAGCTTTATTACATGCTATAGTGTGTATTTATTCATAATTTGGTTTCCAAATCTCATGCGTTCAATGCATGTGTACCTTACAAGTTTTGAGTAGAGTAGCAAACTTCACGCGGCAGCGGGTATATCAAAATGTAGGGCCCATGCATCATTGCCTTTCGGTCGAACCTACGTCCACAATTTTTTGTACGTATATATCCATGGTCCCCGAACCCAAAATGCGGCCTCGTTCCCGTAAAACCAAGCGGCCCACACATATTAAGGCGTAGACTCGAACTCAATCCCTCTCCCGTTTCCTACGACGTGGCCCCGCACGCCGTAGTACTCCTACAAACCCTAGCGCCGCACACATGATCGGTTTTCTTCAAGAGGATGAGGGAGAAGCAGATTTGTAATGGAGGCGCTTTACAAAAAAATGATTTGTAGTGGAGGCCCCTGCCCTAGGGTGCCTTAGGTAGCTGCCGCACGCATCATTGGTTTTCTCTTTTCTTTATGCTCTTGTGCCCTAGAGTGAAATGATGGTTGCTTAGTCCGTCCAGCTTAATGCGGGAAAGGTGGGGCTTTGTGATTTGACCCCTCATCGCTCATTTACTACTACAGTGGCACTACGACCGGGGTGCCTCCAAGTCCAACCCGCTGCTCCGAACTGTAATTTGGTGCATCGCACGTGGAACAAGACGGTGGATGAGCCACATGTCGGCCAAAGGGGTCCTGTTAAGTGTGTCGCCATTTTGTGTGCGGACTGACCCTGCTTGAGTTGCTACGCCAACACGACAGGAGCAGCCTACCACTTGGTTTTGCTCCTTGGTGAATCCCGACTATATTGATCTAAAAAGATATGTACTGTACTACCCTCTCCGTCTCAGTTTATAGGTTGTGCACGTAGTTCTAGGTCATCCATTTGACTAACTAAATATGAGTTACTATGTCACAAAAAGTATATCATTGGATTCTTAAGCGGATGTAGTTTCTAAACATATACTTTTCATCACATATATAGCCAGTTAAATTCTCAACCTAGAACGACTTGCATGCCCTATAAACCGATACGGAGGAAGTAGTAAAAATGAGGTGATTTTACCGAGCGATGGCCTGTCATGTGGTCCTACATGTCATGATGTACCAAGGTGATGCGCGTGTCCCTCTTGAGGCAGAACAATGGCAGAAGCAATACTAGGTGGTTTTCTTGAAGGAGATGATGGCGAAGCGAAGTGTGAAATAATGGTTGCTTCGTCCGTTTGGGAAGGTGCGGCATTGTGATTTGACGTCTCATTGCTTATTACTACTACTGGGGCGGTATGACTGGGGTGCGTCCCCCTGCTGTTCTGCACCGTTATTTGGTGCATGACACATCGACCCGGTTGCTATATGTCCCACATGTCGGTGAGAGGAAGTACATAATTCATGAATGCGAGCGCCGACGGAGGAGTACAAGACATGGCTTGGTTTTTTCTGCTATGCGCGATCCATCGATACAAAAGCGGACTAAAAAAGGCGAGGGCGGGTCTTTTCCCGTGCGGCAGGCAGGGGAGTTTGGCATAGTCTGTTTGAGGCAACGAGGCAGGAAGGGAAACACGCAAATAAAGGTTGAGTGACTTAGTTTTGGGAAATCTGATTTTACGGAGTATGTACCCACTATGGAGGTAGTACTACTTACTACTCCCTCCTTTCCGGTTTATAGGGCTCTTCTAAAAAAATTGTTTTTCCGTTTTATAAGTCTCAATTCTACTAGTAGTAGTAGTAGTACCATCACATGTTTGGATTTCGAGGTGCGTTAAATCACGCGATGCAAGCAGTGTCAAACTAAGAAATTAATTCCACCACTCACTGTCTACCTTGGTTGGAAAGATTTTGAAATTGAGCCATAAACTGGAAAGGAGGGAGTAGTAACGTAGCATAGGGTAGCTTGCTGCACCACGGTCTCCAAGGAAATTGTTGTAGTAGGACTACTCCTATATACCACTACACTACTCATACTACTAAAAGACATATATTTAAAATAATATGATAATCTCTCTAAGCAAGATAGGGACGAGGAGTAAACGGAGGGAGTAGTAAAATTTACTCCTTGTCCTGCGAGCCACCGCGCGCGTGGGCGAAGGAGCGGGCGTAAGGTGTAGTAAACAAGCTTCACCTCGTCCTGCGAGCCACCGCGCCCGTGGGTGCGGGTGACGGCATACTAAGTAAGCTTCTCCATGTTCTGTGAGTTGATGGGACACATCAAAAGTATGTAATACATATAGAGCATCTCGAGTTTATAGAGGCTTGCCTCTAAGGTAGGCCCCACATGGTTTGCCTCTTTTTTAACATAACGCATCAAGTCCCAATTTGTTTGTTCACCCGTGGTAGACGATCCTCCATCAAGTGGACAACAAGTACACATTTCAAGTTACCACGTGGGCTGCCTTTTCATACAGAAATGAGCTCCACCGTGTACCCGCGGGGGTGTGGTTGGGAAATATACGGGAGTACGTGCGCCGTGTGTGCACCTCTTCTCTTCGTGCACGTCCGCCACCTACGTGGGTGTGCGTGAGAGAGATACAAACCTAGACATAATGTGCCATCCATCCCCATGCCTCCGCCCAGTCCGACCACCAGTCACCACCACGCCCTACTCCTCCTCACCTTATCTCTCATCTTTATCGAGATATCATTTTTTCGACGAAATTCTCGAGATACCATTTTTTCGATGAAATTCTCGAGATACCATTTTTTCAATAAAATTCTCGAGATATCATTAGTTTTTACACATGGGATTACTCCTGCATGGGTCAATCACAACAGGTGTTTTGTAAAAAATGCATCTTGATGTTCCGTGCAATGCACGGGCATCTTGCTAGTCCATGAAAGTAGCACATGGCAAAATTTCACGGCGAACAAGGGATTTAAATCTGCTGGGAGGGGTTGTTTGGATCTTGCCCGCGGTAGCCAAAATATTCGTGACCCTTTTGTCCACCGATGCCTTTGCCACCGATGAACGAGGAATGGCTCGGGTGCTCATGCATCCTCCAACACGCACGTTGGAGACGACCTCGCACGAGCTGTGCTTTTTTGTCCCACCACGCTGTTGGGGAACGTAGTAATTTCAAAATTTTCCTACGCACACGCAAGATCATGGTGATGCAAAGCAACGAGAGGGGAGAGTGTTGTCTACGCACTCGTGACCGGCGGAAGCGATCACAACGTAGAGGAAGTAGTCGGACGTTCTCCTCGCGATCCAACCGATCCCAGCGCCGTTACTCCGGCGCCTCCGAGTTCTTGGCACACGTTCAGCTCGGTGACGCTCCTCAGGCTCCGATCCAGCAAAGCTCCGGGGAGAGAGAGTTCCGTCAGCACGACGGCGTGGTGATGATCTTGATGTTCTACCGATGCAGGGCTTCGTCTAAGCACCGCTACGATATGACCGAGGTGGAATATGGTGGAGGGGGGCACCGCACACGGCTAAGGAACGATCTCAAGGATCAACTTGTGTGTTCTAGGGTGCCCCCCTGCCCCCGTATATAAAGGAGCAAGGGGGAGGGCCGGCCGGCCCGAGGAGGCGCGCCAAGGGAGGGGGGAGTCCTCCTCCTAGTGGGAGTAGGACTCCCCATTCCTAGTCCAACTAGGAAGAAGGAAGGTGAAGGAAAGAGAGGGAGAGGGAGAGGGAAAGGGGCCGCGCCTCCTTGTCCAGTCGGACTCCCCATGGGGGCGCGCCACCTCCTGGTGCGGCCCTCTCTCTCCCCTTTGGCCCAATAAGGCCCATTACTTCCCCGGGGGTTCTGTAACCCCTCCCAAGACTCTGATTTTCTCCGAAACTTCCGAACCTTTCCTGTCCGAATATAGCCGTCCAATATATCAATCTTTATGTCTCGATCATTTCGAGACTCCTCGTCATGTCCGTGATCACATCCGGGACTCCGAACTCCTTCGGTACATCAAAATACACAAACTCATAATATAACCGTCATCGAAACCTTAAGCGTGCGGACCCTACGGTTCGAGAATAATGTAGACATGACCGAGACACATCTCCGGTCAATAACCAATAGCAGGACCTGGATTCCCATATTGGCTCCGACATATTCTACGAAGATCTTTATCGGTCAGACGCATAACAACATACGTTGTTCCCTTTGTCATCGGTATGTTACTTGCCCGAGATTTGATCGTCGGTATCCAATACCTAGTTCAATCTATATCGGCAAGTCTCTTTACTCGTTACGTAATGCATCATTCTGTAACTAACTCATTAGCTACATTGCTTGCAAGGCTTATAGTGATGTGCATTACCGAGAGGGCCCAGAGATACCTCTCCGACAATCGGAGTGACAAAACCTAATCTCGAAATCGCCAACCCAACATGTACCTTTGGAGACACCTGTAGTACTCCTTTATAATCACCCGATTACGTTGTGACGCTTTGGTAGCACCAAAGTGTTCCTCCGGTAAACAGGAGTTGCATAATCTCATAGTTACAGGAACATGTATAAGTCATGAAGAAAGCAATAGCAACATACTAAACGATCAAGTGCTAGGCTAACGGAATGGGTCATGTCAATCGGATCATTCTCCTAATGATGTGATCCCGTTAATCAAATGACAACTCATGTCTATGGTTAGGAAACATAACCATCTTTGATTAACGAGCTAGTCAAGTAGAGGCATACTAGTGACACTCTGTTTGTCTATGTATTCACACATGTATTATGTTTCCGTTAATACAATTCTAGCATGAATAATAAACATTCATCATGATATAAGGAAATAAATAATAACTTTATTATTGCCTCTAGGGCATATTTCCTTCAGTCTCCCACTTGCACTAGAGTCAATAATCTAGTTCACATCGCCATGTGATTTAACATCAATAGTTCACATCTATATGTGGTTAACACCCATAGCTCACATCGACATGTGACCAACACCCAAAGGGTTTACTAGAGTCGTAATCTAGCTCACATCGCTATGTGATTAACACCCAAAGAGTACTAAGGTGTGATCATGTTTTGTTTGTGAGAGAAGTTTAGTCAACAGTCTCGCCACATTCAGATCCGTATGTATTTTGCAAATTTCTATGTCTACAATGCTCGCACGGAGCTACTCTAGCTAATTGCTCCCACTTTCAATATGTATCCAGATTGAGACTCGTAGTCATCTAGATTAGTGTTTAAAACTTGCATCGGCGTAACCCTTTACGGCGAACCTTTTCACTTCCATAATCGAGAAACACATCCTTATTCTACTAAGGATAATTTTGACCGCTGTCCATTGATCTACTCCTAGATCACTATTGCACTCCTTGCCAAGCTTAGTGGTAGGGTATGCAATAGATCCGTACATGATATGACATACTTTATAGAACCTATGGCTGATGCATAGGGAATGACTTTCATTCTCTTTCTATCTTCTGCCGTGGTCGGGTTTTGAGTCTTACTCAATCTCACACCTTGTAACACAGGTAAGAACTCTTTCTTTGACTGTTCCATTTTGAACTACTTCAAAATCTTGTCAAGGTATGTATTCATTGAAAAACTTATCAAGCGTCTTGATCTATCTCTATAGATCTTGATGCTCAATATGTAAGCAGCTTCACCGAGGTCTTTCTTTGAAAAAACTCCTTTCAAACACTCCTTTATGCTTTGCAGAATAATTCTACATTATTTCCGATCAACAATATGTCATTCACATATACTTTATCGTAAAGGCTGTAGTGCTCCCACTCACTTTCTTGTAAATACAGGCCTTTCCAAAAGTCTCAGATAAAATCATATGCTTTGATCAACACATCAAAGCGTATATTCCAACTCCGAGATGCTTGCACCAGTCCATTGATGGATCGCTGGAGCTTGCACATTTTGTTAGCTCCTTTAGGATTGACAAAACCTTCTGGTTGCATCATATACAACTCTTCTTTAATAAATCCATTAAAGAATGTAGTTTTGACATCCATTTGCCAGATTTCATAAAATGTGGCAATTGCTAACATGATTCGGACAGACTTAAGCATCGCTACAGCTTGAGAAAATCTCATTGTAGTCAACACCTTGAACTTGTCGAAAACCTTTTGTGACAAGTCGAGCTTTGTAGATAGTAACACTACTATCGTTGTCCGTCTTCCTCTTGAAGATCCATTTATTTAACATGGCTTGCTGATCATCGAGCAAGTCAATCAAAGTCCATACTTTTGTTCTCATACATGGATCATATCTCAGATTTTATGGCCTCAAGCCATTTCGCTGAATCTGGGCTCATCATCGCTTCCTCATAGTTCGTAGGTTCATCATGGTCTAGTAACATGACTTCCGAACATGATTACCGTACTACTACAGTGCGGATCTTACTCTGGAAGACCTACGAGGTTTGGTAGCAACTTGATCTGAAGTTTCATGATCATCATCATTAACTTCCTCACTAATTGGTGTAGGAATCATCGAACTGATTTCTGTGATGAACTACTTTCCAATAAGGGAGAAGGTATAATTACCTCATCAAGTTCTACTTTCCTCCCACTCACTTCTTTCGAGAGAAACTTCTTCTCTAGAAAGGATCCATCTTAGCAACGAAAAACTTGCCTTCGGATCTGTGATAGAAGGTGTACCCAATAGTTACCTTTGGGTATTCTATGAAGCCACACTTCTCCGATTTGGGTTTGAGCTTATCAGGTGAAAACTTTTTCACATAAGCATCACAAACTCCAAACTTTTAAGAAACGACAGCTTAGGTTTACTGTTAAACCATAGTCCATATGGTGTCGTCTCAACGGATTTAGATGGTGCCCTATTAAACGTGAATGCAGCTGTCTCTAATGCATAACCCCAAAATGATAGTGGTAAACCGATAAGAGACATCATAGATCGCACCATATCAAATAAAGTGCAGTTCCGATGTTCGGACACACCAAAACATAGTGGTGATCCAGGAGGCGTGAGCTGTGAAACTAATCCACAATATAATAAATGAAGACCAAACTCGTAACTCAATTAAACGTCTTATCGATTAGAACGCATAAAAATTATTTTAAGGTTACGATGATTTTTCCACTTCAATCTGAAATTCTTTGAACCTTTCAACTATTTCAGACTTATGTTTCATCAAGTAGATATACCCATATCTGCTCAAATCATCTTGTGAAAGTCAGAAAATAACGATACTTGCCACGAGCATCAACACTCATTGGATCGCATACATCGGTATGTATTATTTCCAATAAGTCAGTAGCTTGTTCCATTGTTCCGGAGAAGCGGAGTTTTAGTCATCTTGCCCAAACGGCACGGTTCGCAAGCATCAAATGATTCATAATCAAGTGATTCCAAAAGTCCATCAAGCATGGAGTTTTCTTCATGCACTTTACACCAATATGACCTAAACGGCAAGTGCCACAAATAAGTTGCACTATCATTATTAACTTTGCATCTTTTGGTTTCAATATTATGAATATGTGTATCACTATGATCGAGATCCAATGAATCATTTTCATTGGGTGTGTAACCATATAAGGTTTTATTCATGTAAACAGAACAACAATTTATTCTCTTACTTAAATGAATAACCGTATTGCAATAAACATGATCAAATCATACTTATGCTCAACACCAAATAACACTTATTTAGGTTCCATACTAATCCCGAAAGTATAGGAGTGTGCGATGATGATCATATCAATCTTGGAACTACTTCCAACACTCATCTTCACTTCCCTTCAACTAGTTTCTGTTCATTCTGCAACTCCGTTTCAAGTTACTACTCTTAGCAACTGAACCAAGATCAAATACCGAGGGGTTGCTACGAACACTAGTAAAATACACATCAATAATCTGTATCTCAAATATACCTTTGTTCACTTTGCCATCCTTCTTATCCGCCAAATACTTGGGGTAGTTCCGCTTCTAGTGACCAGTTCCATTGCAGCAAAAGCACTTAGTCTCGTGCTTAGGTCCGGACTTGGGCTTCTTCACTCGAGCAGCAACTTGCTTGCCACTCTTCTTGAAGTTCCCCTTCTTCCCTTTGCCCTTTTCCTTGAGACTAGTGGTCTTGTCAATCATCAACACTTGATGCTCTTTCTTGATTTCTACCTTCGTCGATTTCAACATCACGAAGAGCTCGGGAATCGTTTTCGTCATCCCTTGCATACTATAGTTCATCACGAAGTTCTAGTAACTTAGTGTTGGTGACTAGAGAATTCTGTCAATCACTATCTTATCTGGAAGATTAACTCCCACTTGATTCAAGCGATTGAAGTACCCGGACAATCTGAGAACATGCTCACTAGTTGAGCGATTCTCTTCCATCTTTTAGCTATAGAACTTGTTGGAGATTTCATATCTCTCAACTCGGGTATTTGCTTGAAATATTAACTTCAATTCCTGGAACATCTCATATGGTCCATGACGTTCAAAACGTCTTTGAAGTCCCGATTCTAAGCTGTTAAGTATGGTGCACTAAACTATCAAGTAGTCATCATATTGAGCTAGCCAAACGTTCATAACGTCTACATTTGCTCCTGCAATAGGTCCGTCACCTAGCGGTGCATTAAGGACATAATTCTTCTCAGGCAGCAATGAGGATAAACCTCGGATCACGGATCCAATCCGCATCATTGCTACTAACATTTTTCAATACAATTTTCTCTAGGAACACATATAAAAACATAGGGAAGCAACAACGCGAGCTATTGATCTACAACATAATTTGCAAAATACTAGCAGGACTAAGTTCATGATAAATTTAAGTTCAATTAATCATATTACTTAAGAACTCCCACTTAGACAGACATCTCTCTAGTCATCTAAGTGATCACGTGATCCAAATCAACTAAACCATAACCGATCATCACGTGAGATGGAGTAGTTTTCAATGGTGAACATCTTATGTTGATCATATCTACTATATGATTCACGCCGACCTTTCGGTCTCCGTGTTCCGAGGCCATATCTGCATATGCTAGGCTCGTCAAGTATAACTCGAGTATTCTGCGTGTGCAAAACTGGCTTGCACCCGTTGTAGATGGACGAGAGCTTATCACACCCGATCATCACGTGGTGTCTCGACACGACGAACTTTGGCAACGGTGCATACTCAGGAGAACACTACTTGATAATTTTAGTGAGAGATCATCTTAAAATGCTACCGTCAATCAAAGCAAAATAAGATGCATAAAGGATAAACATCACATGCAATCAATATAAGTGATATGATATGGCCATCATCATCTTGTGCTTGTGACCTCCATCTCCGAAGCACCGTCGTGATCACCATCGTCACCGGCGCGACACCTTGATCTCCATCGTAGCATCGTTGTCGTTCGCCATCTATTGCTTCTCGACTATCGCTACCGCTTAGTGATAAAGCAAAGCAATTACAGGGCGTTTGCATTTCATACAATAAAGCGACAACCATATGGCTCCAGCCGATTGCCGATAACCGGTTACAAAACATGATCATCTCATACAATAAAATATAGCATCACGTCTTGACCATATCACATCACAACATGCCCTGCAAAAACAAGTTAGACGTCCTCTACTTTGTTGTTGCAAATTTTACGTGGCTGCTATGGGCTTAAGTAAGAACCAATCTCACCTACGCATCAAGACCACAACGATACTTCACAATTAGACTCCGTTTAACCTTCTCAAGGACCGGGCGTAGCCACACTCAGTTCAACTAAAGTGAGAGAGATGACACCCGCCAGCCACCTTTAAGCACGAGTGCTCGTAGCAGTGAAACCAGTCTCACGTAAGCGTCTGGCGTAATGTCGGTCCGGGCCGCTTCATCTCACAATACCGCTGAACCAAAGTATGACATGCTGGTAGGCAGTATGACTTGTATCGCCCACAACTCACTTGTGTTCTACTCGTGCAAAACATCAAACCATAAAAACCTAGGCTCGGATGCCATTGTTGGGGAACGTAGTAATTTCAAAATTTTCCTACGCACACGCAAGATCATGGTGATGCAAAGCAACGAGAGGGGAGAGTGTTGTCTCACGTACCCTCGTGAACCCGGCGGAAGCGATCACAACGTAGAGGAAGTAGTCGACGTTCTCCTCGCGATCCAACCGATCCAGCGCCCGTTACTCCGGCGCCTCCGAGTTCTTGGCACACGTTCAGCTCGGTGGCGCTCCTCGAGCTCCGATCCAGCAAAGCTCCGGGGAGAGAGAGTTCCACAAGACGACGGCGTGGTGACGGTCTTGATGTTCTACCGATGCAGGCTTCGTCTAAGCACCGCCACTGATATGACCGAGGTGGAATATGGTGGAGGGGGCACCGCACACGGCTAAGGAACGATCTCAAGGATCAACTTGTGTGTTCTAGGGTGCCCCCTGCCCCGTATATAAAGGAGCAAGGGGAGGGCCGGCCGGCCCTAGGAGGCGCGCCAAGGGAGGGGGAGTCCTTCTCCTAGTGGGAGTAGGATTCCCTTTCCTAGT
Source organism: Aegilops bicornis (assembly GCA_021605145.1). Taxonomy (NCBI): domain Eukaryota; kingdom Viridiplantae; phylum Streptophyta; class Magnoliopsida; order Poales; family Poaceae; genus Aegilops; species Aegilops bicornis. The sequence continues at coordinate 287,928,773 of CM038671.1, forward strand.
CCAACTAGGAAGGAGGAAGGGGAAGGAAAGAGAGGAGAGGGAGAGGGAAAGGGGGCCGCCCCCTCCTTGTCCAATCGGACTCCCCATGGGGGCAGCGTGCCACCTCTTGGTGCGGCCTCTCTCTCCCCTTTGGCCCAATAAGGCCCATTACTTCCCGGGGTTCCGGTAACCCTCCGGCACTCCGGTTTTCTCCGGAAACTTCCGGAACCTTCCGGTGTCCGAATATAGCCGTCCAATATATCAATCTTTATGTCTCGATCATTTCGAGACTCCTCGTCATGTCCGTGATCACATCCGGGACTCGAACTCCTTGGTACATCAAAATACACAAACTCATAATATAACCGTCATCGAAACCTTAAGCGTCACGGACCCTACGGTTCGAGAATAATGTAGACATGACCGAGACACGTCTCCGGTCAATAACCAATAGCGGGACCTGGATGCCCATATTGGCTCCTACATATTCTACGAAGATCTTTATCGGTCAGACCGCATAACAACATCCGTTGTTCCCTTTGTCATCGGTATGTTACTTGCCCGAGATTTGATCGTCGGTATCCAATACCTAGTTCAATCTCGTTACCGGCAAGTCTCTTTACTCGTTACGTAATGCATAATTCCGTAACTAACTCATTAGCTACATTGCTTGCAAGGCTTATTGTCGCGACCAGACCCGAATGGATCTAGCGCTCTGTACTCGATGTCATCCTGGATCAAGATGTCCGACAGTACGATTTCAAGGATTTATAGCGAGTAGCAATCACACACTTATTACATCGTTGTCCACAAGGGAACTTAATACAATAATATGGCTTAAGGCCATCTAATAATAACAGCGGAAGGCTTGGAAAACGAGTGAGTCCATCAACTCCAGTGACATCACCGAGTATAGAACCACAACCTAACATCTTCTGGCGTCTAAATGCGAAAAGTCTGCAACATGAAAAGTTGCAGCCCGAAACGGGTCAGCACATGGAATATGCGGCAATGTAACACGTAAAGAGCAATGAATGAATAAGCCTATACTACATGCATATATGGCTGGTGGTAAGGCTCTCTGATTTACATTTTTGCGAAAAGCCAATTTTTCCCTACATCAAAGGAATAATTTTATTTAACTATCATGGTGGTTGTTAAACATTGAAGATGGTTGACAGCATCCTCAATCCCAATTAAAAATACTCATTAAAACCCAATACATTTATTTTAGAAGTAACATGTTGAGATTCACATGATAATCAAGTACTAGATACTCAAGATTTGTCCATAACCGGGGACACGGGTAATCATGATTAGTTTATACACTCTGCAGAGGTTTGCGCACTTTTCCCCACAAGACTCGATCGCCTCCGCTTGGTTCTCGCACTACATGGTGTTTGAGAAACGGATGACCGAGACATAGTCTTTCAGCGCTTAGCACCTTACATGTGGGTAGACCGTACCAACCTACATCCCCTACATCAGCTAGTCTGCCTGTAAGAGTTCGCACAACTTAGTCAACTACGCCATGAGCCCATAATTGGCTTGTGGCTGCACACGGAAGTTTCTAGTTTGAATAATCTTATGATCCCTTAGAGCACAGGTGGCGGTCCAAGAAATACTGAGGCAAATCTCGATAGAAACCAGGTGCCTCAATCCACCCAGATGTGTGTTTAGGTTGCCACCTTAAATAAACCATTAATTAACAATCTCACATCTGTCATGGATATTCACTCACCCAATCCACGTCTACTAGCATAGCATGGCATAATCAAGCAAACGTAGAAGTAACTCCCAAGGTTTCATAAGTAAACAGGTAATAGGTACTACCTCAATCTACTTCCCATCCCACAATTTGATTAGATCCTAATCATGCAAGTGTTTGAGGGTTTGATCTAATGCATAAAACTGGGTATGAGAAGAGTATGATCAAAGTGTTACTTGCCTTGCTGATGATCCGCGAGTCCTAGAGATTCGAAATAACAAGCGGCACTCCGGGTGATCTAACGCAGACAAACAACAAGCATACAATAAGTACTCATCTAATGCACAGGAAATCTCGAATAAAAGATCTAACCAGATAGTTCAACTTAAGAACCACGGTGGCAAAAGAATCGAGTCAAATAAAGCATCGAAAGTCGGAACTCGAGAGAGAACGACTCGGTTTAGCAATCTGAAATTAGGTCAAAATTTCATAGTAGCAAAACTCTGTGAAAATAGGTTAGTCGGAACGGCGGTTTCATATTCTGAAACTCAGCGCTTGAATCACCTGATTCCGTAAACGAGCAAGAAATAAAACAGTTTTGAAAATCAGATCTGAAATCGAATAGAAAATAACGGATTAATTCCGATTAAAAAGAAAAACGACGAGCGAGTTAAAAAGTGAGCGTTAGATTAACAGAATCTAATCTAACGAACGCGTTCATCGGCGAGCAGTTCGGTGAACGTTCGTTAAATAAGAAAACGAAAAAATAAAACCAATCTAGGTTTTTAAAAAACCGAACATTTTTTTTAAAATAAACCGGATCGGTTCAAGGGGAAAACCGGATCGGGCGGGCTACCTCGGTGGCTCTCTCGCCGGGCGGGGTCCCGGCTCCGCGGGTGGCGGGTCCGCGGGCCTGGAGGGGCGGCGAGGCGGCGGGGCTACCGGCTGCGAGGGACGGCGGCGGCGTTCGGCGGGCGGCTCGGCTTGGCGCGGTGAGGGCGGGCGGGCGGCGGAGTGAGAGAGGGGGGGCCAAGGTTATAAAGGGGGGCCGGGTTGCTTGGGGAGGGCAAGGAGGCCGGGTCGGAGCCGGACTCGGGAGGCGGCGGCGATGGCGTCTTGGCGGGGAGTCCGCTCCCAAGGGCGCGCGAGGGAGGAGGAGGGAGGTGGGCAGGGGGCCTGGGCACAGGCTGGCTGGCTTGGGCAGTGGGCCTCGGTCCAGGGGGGGCGCGAATTTTTTTTTTAAATAAAATTAAAACAAAACAAATAAAATAAATATCAAATGAACTCCAAATTAATTAAAACAAAATTTCCCCGACTCCTAAAAATGAGTCGAACAAAATGAACTTTAAAAACAGAAAACATGCATAAATTTTTAAAATGCTCATTTTGCCTAAGCAAAATAAATCGTCCAAAACCAAATTTGGTTTATTTATAATATCTTCATTTTTCCTAATTGTTTGGGAAAGTCATATTATTCCCTCTCGAAATATTTTTATAGGAAAAATGTTATGAAGATAATTTAAATAATCCAATGATCCTATTTCCAAAATTTGAGAAATCCCAAATATGAAAATAATGAAACTTCCAACTCTCTCCGAGGGTCCTTGAGTTGCGTGAAATTTCTAGGATCGGAAAAATGCGAGAAAAATATGATATGCATGATGATCTAATGTATAACATTCCAAATTGAAAATTTGGGATGTTACAAACCTACCCTTAAGATGAATCTCGCCCTCGAGATTCGGGTTGGCTAGAAAATAGGTGAGGGTGGTCCTTGAGCAAAACTTCCTCTCTTTCCGGTGGCTTCATCCTCGGTGTGGTGGCTCCACTGAACTTTGCAAAACTTGATAACCTTGCTGCGGGTAACTCTGCGGCATAATCGAGAATCTTAACCGGTTTTTCCTCATATGTCAAGTCATCCTTCAAGCATATTGCTTCCAATGGTACTGTGTCTCTTAACGGTACCTCTGCTATCTCGGGGTGACATTTCTTCAACTGAGAAACATGGAATACATCATGAACTCCTGACAGTCCTTCTGGTAATTCCAACTTATACGCAACTTCTCCCATGCGTTGCAAAATCTTATATGGTCCAACAAAACGGGGTGCTAACTTTCCTTTAACTCCAAAACGCTTAACTCCTCGAAGCGGGGATACTCTGAGATATACTCTGTCTCCAACTTCATACTCAATCGCTTTGCGCTTTGAATCGGCATAGCTCTTTTGTCTGGACTGGGCTATCTTGAGCCTGTCTCGAATCAACTTAACTTTCTGTTCAGACTCCTTAATCAAATCTGGTCCGAACAACCGGCGATCTCCGGCCATTCCCATAACAATGGTGTCCTGCACCTTCTTCCATACAAAGCTTCGAAAGGTGCCATCTTCAAACTGGTTTGGTAACTGTTGTTGTAGGAGAATTCTGCATACGGCAAATTATCATCCCAGCTAGATCCATAATCTAGGGCACAAGCTCTCAGCATGTCCTCCAAAATCTGATTGACTCTCTCGGTCTGTCCATCGGTCTGTGGGTGGAAAGCTGTACTGAATTCCAATCTAGTTCCCAATGTTTCGTGCAACTGGTTCCAAAATTTCGAAGTAAATTGGGTTCCTCTGTCTGATACAATGCTTCTCGGAACTCCGTGTAAGCATACAATTCTGGTCATGTATATCTTTGCCAACTTAGCACTGCTATAGGTAGTCTTGACTGGAATAAAATGAGCTACCTTTGTTAAACGGTCGACTATGACCCAAATCGAGTCATATCCTGAACGAGTCTTTGGCAATCCTGTGATAAAATCCATGCCTAGTTTATCCCACTTCCATTCGGTATCGGCAATGGTTGTAACAATCCTGCCAAGCTTCGATGTTCTCGCTTTACCTTCGACATACGTCACAAACTGCTACATACTCCGCAATATCCTTCTTCATTCCGGTCCACCGTAAAGTATTCTTCAAATCCAAATACATCTTGGTATTTCCTGGGTGAATCGAATAGGGTGAATCATGGGCTTCTTGTAAAATCAACTTCCCGATCTACGGGTCATTGGGCACATAAACACGGTCTTCAAACCATAAGGTATCGTGCTCGTCCTCACGAAATCCTTTAGCTTTTCCTTTGCTCATTTTCTCCTTTATAGAGGCAACTTCCTTATCTGCCTTCTGGGCCTCTCTGATTTTGTCCATTAGTGTCGACTGAATCTCCAATGCTGCTACATAGCCTCTCGGAACTATTTCCAAACATAGCTCTCGAAGGTCCTCGGCTAACTCATTGGGTATTCCTCCCATCATTAGGGTATTGACGTGGCTCTTACTGCTCAATGCGTATGCTTCTACAATCTCCTTCCCGGGGTCATCATGCACTCTCATGTCATACTCCTTGATAAGCTCTAACCATCTCCTTTGTCCGAGATTCAATTCATACGTGTGAAGATGTACTTCAAACTCTTGTGATCCGTATATACTTCACAATGATTTCCAATGAGAAAATGTCTCCACGTCTTCAAGGCATGCACAACGGCTGCTAACTCCAAATCATGAGTGGCATAATTCAACTCATGAGGCTTAAGTTGTCGTGAAGCATACGAAACAACTCTTCCTTCCTGCATAAGCACTGCTCCAAGTCCTCGGCGTGAAGCGTGTAATACACCTCATAATCCTTAGTCCGATCCGCAATATCAAAACTGGTGAGGTAACCAATCTTTTCTTCAACTCCTGAAAACTTGCCTCACAGGTCCTCAGTCCATATGAATTTATTTTCCTTCTTCAACAATTCTGTCATAGGCTTAGCAATCCTTGAGAAATTCTCAATGAATCTTCGGTAGTATCCTGCGAGTCCAAGGAAACTCCGAATCTCTCCAACGGTCGTTGGTGCTTCCCATTTGGTTACGGTCTCAACCTTCGTGGGGTCAACTGCTATCCCTTCTCCGGAAATAACATGTCCGAGAAATCCAACTTCCTTTAGCCAAAACTCACATTTGCTGAACTTGGCATACAACTGGTGTTCCCTCAGTTTCTCCAAAACCAATCGCAAATGTTCCTTGTGTTCCTCTTCATTCTTCGAAAAAATCAAAATGTCATCAATGAACACCACGATTTAACTTATCCAAAAACTCCATAAACACTTTGTTCATCAGGTTCATGAAATAGGCTGGTGCTGGACTAACTAACGCATCAGGTTCATCAAAAACTCAATGTCTCTATCCGGTGGCATTCCTGGCAACTCTTCCGGAAATACATCAGGAAAATCCTTCACCACTGGTACTTCTTCCTGTACCACTCACGATAAGCAATTAACTTGTGCTCTCCTCGGCTCGTGCCGTGATACATACTTAATCCTTCTTCCTTCTGGTGTGGTGAGCAAAATTGACCTTGCGGTACAATCTATGTTTCCTCCATACTTTGATAACCAATCCATTCCTAATATCACATCCAATCCTTGGGATTCCAAAACTATTAGGTCCGAGGGGAAAACATAGTGTCCAATCCTTAATGGCAATCGATCACACCATTTACTAGCCATGTACTCTGCTCCGGGTGAGGTTACTAGCATGGGTGACCTAAGGGCTTGGGTTGGTAACTTATACTTATCCACAAATCCCCTTGATATGTATGAATGCGATGCACCAGTATCGAAAAGAACAACTGCAGTAAATGACTTAACCAAAAACTTACCGATTACTGCATCGGGCTGATCTTCAACCTCCTCCACTTCAATGTGGTTCACCTGTCCTCTATTGAAAGGGTTGGGCTTCTTTCCAGAGCTTCCATTGCCATTTACATTCTGGCCTTCTGGACAGTCATTTGCATAGTGCCCAGTCTTGCGGCACTTAAAGCAAGTAACATGACTTAGGTCTACTTTGGATGGTGTTGACGGGTTGGTGCGATTCTGTCCGTTGCTTCCTCCATTCCCGTTCCCATTCTTGGTGCTGTTATGGTTATGCGAATTTCCTCCTCCATGGGTATGCTGAAACTGAATTCTTGATTTAGGGGTATAACGAGGTTTCTGCTGAGCTCCAGAGTTATACTTCCCTTGTCCATACTTCCGCTTGCGGTTCTCAATTTGCTGTTGCTTTCCTTCAATCATGAGAGCTCGGTCTACTAACTCCTGGTAGTTGTTGAAACTTGCTACCATCAACGGCATGCTGAACTCATCATTCAGTCCTTCTAGAAACTTCTCCTGTTTAGCTGCATCCGTAGCAACGTCATCCGGGCATAACGTGCTAATTTACTAAAGTCATCCACGTCTTGTGCCAACAGTCCTTCCTCCTTGGCGTAAGTTGCGAAACTCACGCTTCTTCATGGCCATAGCTCCTGCTGAAACATGGGCTGTCTTGAAAAGCTTGCTGAAACTGATCCCATGTGGATGTTGTCTCTGAGGTAAGTGGCTGTGAAATTCTCCCACCATGTCTTGCGGGTCCTTCAAGCTGATGCGCTGCAAACTTCACTATTTCTCCATCCGTGCATCCTGCAGTGGTCAGCTCCCTTCCTATCTTGCGGAGCCAGTCATCTGCTACAATTGGCTCGGTGCAACTGGAATACACCGGCGGGTTTAGTCTAAGGAAACGAGTCAGATGATCCGCAGGTGGTGGTGGTGGTGGGTTGTTGTTGTTGTTATTGTTATTGCCCTGGTTCTGCACCAATGTTTGAATCAGGTATTCGCTCTTGAATCAATTGGGTGATCTCTGGCGGGAAAACAAATCCGGGTCGCGTCTCGGAGGCATCGATGGGTTTAGAAAAGATGAGAATTTAGAATAGAATGAGGACTAAGGGAATAACAACCCAAATGCACATGAGCAAATGCACACAAAATCACTTCATTCAATCAAACAAGGCTTACAACGATCTAACTATCACAAAAGTGCGTGTACTATAATGTTTACATGGAGGGAAATACTACTAATATGTGGGGGACTTTTACTAATTTGAACCGGTGGAAGACTCCATAATGTCTGCTCCAGCTTCGTCTTCAAAGTCGGGTTCACTTGGATCCGAATCGGTGTTGTCGATGTTGATGTAGTCGCTTGGGTGATTGACATACTGGTCTTCATTCCTGAGCGCCAACTTCTTCTTGAGTTCTTCAATCTCGTACTTAAGATCGTTATTGTGTCTTGCTAGAGCTACGATCTCGTCCATATAGTCCTTATGAGTTGTCTTGAGTTCTTCTTCAAGCTCGATGATCCTTCCTTTTGCATTTTGTAACTCCAACATATCATTGCACATTTGGTTCTCCTGGCGTCGAATGTGCTGGTTTAACTCCTGGATAAATGCTGCAATGGATCTATCCTTCTTGGTGTTGACGACTTCCCATTTGTCGTCTCGGCGTCCGCAAATCTGGTAGATTGTGTCCTTGAGGTCTTCTTGGTAAACTTCTCCAATGCGTCCCATGGTGATGTGAGCTGCCATGCTCTTTCCCAGACTCCAAGTTGGTGCACGAAAACACTATCTATAGGCTTGGTGATTGGGGCGAATGTCCTTCCCGAACGTGAGCATGAATCTTCCAGCGCTCCTCTTCAGGCAGAGTGGCGTTGAAAGTTCCGGTGAAGCTTGGTAATCCAATGTTCAGGTACTTGGTAACTTCCTTCAAGTGAAATCCAAATGGTGTGCCTTCATCTGGTTGGGTGTACTTGATCTTCGCGTCCGTCATCCTAAAGAGAGTAGAAAAGATGAGGAGTTAGAAAATGAGAAGAGAGTAGTGATCTATGGCTTTATCTTAGTGGTCGTGTCCTATAGTCGCGTGTGCTCGATACCATTCTCTGTCGCGACCAGACCGAATGGATCTAGCGCTCAGTACTCGGTGTCATCCTGGATCGATAATGCTTGACACAGACCTGATTTCGAAGGATTTATAGCAGAGTAGCAATCACACACTTATTACATCGTTGTCCACAAGGGAACTTAATACAATAATATGGCTTAAGGCCATCTAATAATAACAATGGAAGGCTTGGAAAACGAGTGAGTCCATCAACTCCAGTGACATCACCGAGTATAGAACCACAACCTAACATCTTACTGTCGTTCGAAAAAGTCTGCAACATGAAAAGTTGCAGTTCAAACGGGTCGGCACATGGAATATGCCGGCAATGTAACACGTAAAGAGCAATGAATGAATAAGCCTATACTACATGCATATATGGCTGGTGGTAAGGCTCTCGGTTACATTTTTGCGAAAAGCCAATTTTTCCCTACATCAAAGGAATAATTTTATTTAACTATCATGGTGGTTGTTAAACATTGAAGATGGTTGACATCCTCAATCCCAATTAAAAATACTCATTAAAACCCAATACATTTATTTTAGAAGTAACATGTTGAGATTCACATGATAATCAAGTACTAGATACTCAAGATTTGTCCATAACCGGGACACGGCTAATCATGATTAGTTTATACACTCTGCAGAGGTTTGCGCACTTTTCCCCACAAGACTCGATCGCCTCCGCTTGGTTCTCGTGACTACATGGTGTTTGAGAAACGGATGACCGAGACATAGTCTTTCGTAAGCGCTTAGCACCTTACATGTGGGTAGACCGTACCAACCTACATCCCCTACATCAGCTAGTCTGCCCGTAAGAGTTCGCACAACTTAGTCAACTACGCCATGAGCCCATAATTGGCTTGTGGCTGCACACGGAAGTTTCTAGTTTGAATAATCTTATGATCCCTTAGAGCACAGGTGGCGGTCCGAAGAAATACAGCAAATCCTCGATAGAAACCAGTGCCTCAATCCACCCAGGATGTGTGTTTAGGTTGCCACCTTAAATAAACCATTAATTAACAATCTCACATCTGTCATGGATATTCACTCACCCAATCCACGCCTACTAGCATAGCATGGCATAATCAAGCAAACGTAGAAGTAACTCCCAAGGTTTCATAAGTAAACAGTAATAGGTACTACCTCAATCTACTTCCCATCCCACAATTTGATTAGATCCTAATCATGCAAGTGTTTGAGGTTTGATCTAATGCATAAAACTGGGTATGAGAAGAGTATGATCAAAGTGTTACTTGCCTTGTCGATGATCCATGAGTCCTAGAGATTCAAATAACAAGCGGCGCACTCCGGGTGATCTAACGCAGACAAACAACAAGCATACAATAAGTACTCATCTAATGCACTGGGAAATCTCGAATAAAAGATCTAACCAGATAGTTCAACTTAAGAACCCTGGTGGCAAAAGAATCGAGTCAAATAAAGCATCGAAAGTCGGAACTCGAGAGAGAACGACTCGGTTTAGCAATCTGAAATTAGGTCAAAATTTCATAGTAGCAAAACTCTGTGAAAATAGGTTAGTCGAACGGCGGTTTCACGTTCTGAAACTCCAGCGCTTGAATCACCTGATTCCGTAAACGAGCAAGAAATAAAACAGTTTTGAAAATCAGATCTGAAATCGAATCAAAAATAACGGATTAATTCCGATTAAAAAGAAAACGACGAGCGAGTTAAAAAGTGAACGTTAGATTAACAGAATCTAATCTAACGAACGCGTTCATCGAAGCGAACGGTTCGGTGAACGTTCGTTAAATAAGAAAACCGAAAAAAATAAAACCAATCTAGGTTTTTAAAAAAAAACCGAACATTTTTTTTTTAAAATAAACCGGATCGGTTCAAGGGGAAAACCGGATCGGGGCGGGGCTACCTCCGGTGGCTCTCTCGCCGGCGGGGTCCGGCGGGGCTCCGGCGGGGTGGCGGGTCCGCGGGCCGGGAGGCGGCGAGGCGGCGGGGCTACCGCGTCGGCGAGGGACGGCGGCGGGCGGCGGCTCGGCTTGGCGAGGGTGAGGGCGGGCGGGCGCGGAGTGAGAGAGAGGGGGCGGCGGGTTATAAAGGGGCGGCCGGGTTGCTTGGGAGGGGGCAAGGAGGCCGGGTCGGAGCGGACTCAAGGCGGCGGCGGCGATGGCGTCTGGCGGCGGAGTCCGCCCAAGTGCGCGCGCGAGGAGGAGGAGGAGGTGGGCGGGGGCTGGGCACAGGGCCTGGCTGGCTTGGGCCGGTGGGCCTCGGTCCGAAGCGACGCGATTTTATTTAAATAAAATTAAAACAAAACAAATAAAATAAATATCAAATGAACTCCAAATTAATTAAAACAAATTTTCCCCGACTCCTAAAAATGAGTCGAACAAAATGAACTTTAAAAACAAAATACATGCATAAAATTTTTAAAATGCTCATTTTTGCCTAAGCAAAATAAATCTTCCAAAACCAAATTTGGTTTATTTATAATATCTTCATTTTTCCTAATTGTTTGGGAAAGTCATATTATTCCCTCTCGAAATATTTTTATAGGAAAAATGTTATGAAGATAATTTAAATAATCCAATGATCCTATTTCCAAAATTTGAGAAATCCCAAATATGAAAATAATGAAACTTCCAACTCTCTCCGAGGGTCCTTGAGTTGCGTGAAATTTCTAGGATCGAAAAAATGCGAGAAAAATATGATATGCATGATGATCTAATGTATAACATTCCAAATTGAAAATTTGGGATGTTACACTTATAGTGATGTGCATTACCGAGAGGGCCCAGAGATACCTCTCCGACAATCGGAGTGACAAAACCTAATCTCGAAATACGCCAACCCAACATGTACCTTTGGAGACACCTGTAGTACTCCTTTATAATCACCCGATTACGTTGTGACATTTGGTAGCACCCAAAGTGTTCCTCCGGTAAACGGGAGTTGCATAATCTCATAGTTACAGGAACATGTATAAGTCATGAAGAAAGCAATAGCAACATACTAAACGATCTAGTGCTAGGCTAACGGAAATGGGTCATGTCAATCAGATCATTCTCCTAATGATGTGATCCCGTTAATCAAATGACAACTCATGTCTATGGTTAGGAAACATAACCATCTTTGATTAACGAGCTAGTCAAGTAGAGGCATACTAGTGACACTGCTTGTCTATGTATTCACACATGTATTACGTTTCCGGTTAATACAATTCTAGCATGAATAATAAACATTCATCATGATATAAGGAAATAAATAATAACTTTATTATTGCCTCTAGGGCATATTTCCTTCACACGCCGCCCGAGCCGGCTGTACACCGACCGGCGACCAGCAAATTACGCCATCCAACCGTAGCCGCACACATTCAGACAGCAACTCAACCAACCGGACGAAATTCATGCAAACACGGTGATATTTCATATAAACAATGGCGGAACTCGTATAAAATACCGGATTTTCATAGAAACATTACAGTTTTAATTACATTCAAATCAACTAAGCGGTGCTAGTTCTGGACAGCACATGTATATAATACCTGGCCTAAATGGTCGCCCACCGATCCATTTGTGTTCCTCATGTCCGGCAGCACGATCACCGGACTGCCGGGAGCTCAGGAGGTAAATGCTTCAGCGCAAAGGAGGACTAGCTTCCCCACTGCCAAACTGATATCTTTGGCTGATGCCCAAGATGATGGTGGAAGGGGGCTTCCCCGCTTCCGTGGAGCCCATGCAGGGTCGACGAAGGTCCTCACAGCAAAAGGATCTGGCAAGACACCTGTTGTGCACGCTGGCGTCGCCTTCGCGGTGGCCTTCATGGGAACCAAGAGGCGGTGGCCTCTCATGTTCTACTTCTCCTCGATGATGGCGGCGGACGCGGAGGCGCTGGCCACTGACTCATCGCTCTTTGCGCACCCGGCTTCTGTCTTTGCTTGAATGGCGCGGCCGCCGGCATGGGAGTCTCGGCCACAGAAACGGGAGATGCAGTCGTAGACACGGGAGGCACGGTACGAGGCGGCGGCGTGAACGGCAGCGACGACGCCCATGTGCTGCTCCTCGTCGAGCTGGCCTGGAGTGGCGAGTTGCTGAACCGCGCGCCGGCTAGGGGCGGGAACTGGCTCCATCGGGCAAGGGGAGGGAGGTGGATCAGCGAGCTACATAGCTCGTATCTGGTGGGCTCGACGGGCCACCCAGCCGTCTTGGATGCGGGATAACTACTCTTCGTAAGCCATTGTAAGAGTGGACAAAATGGTGAAGGAGGAGATAGGGGAGCGACGGAGGTGTGCGGTTCTTGGCCAGCGTTTGGCCCCATTTAAATAGGAGGTTAAATAGACGGCAGATGGGAGGAGCTCGGCCGCCATTGCGTTTAATGTCGGCCCGTTCATGAACAGACGCGTGTCCAGAGTGGGTTTCTCGGCTTCCACACGGGTTTCATGGAGGCGTTTGAATGCGGCAAGGAGGCGTGTTCAGCCGGGCATGCAACGAGTAGCGCCCTCAACTCTGACGTATGACACCGCGTCGTTCTTCCACTAACGTGTGGGCTCTTTGGGTACATGGCCTGCATGTCAGTGACCCAACGCAGGCAGCGCACGGCAGAGGAACTTTTGGTGGGCCAGGGCAGTCAGAAGCGGGCATTTCATAAACCGATAATTGTTCATTGAGTGTGACATCATCTATCTCATGTAGATAAGCCTACTATATAATGTAAGAGAAATTTAAAATTTTCATATATACGTTGATAGCCCGTTCGATACGTTGTGATTCATAAAGACCGCTGCAAACATCAATGTGCTGCTTATCACAGATAAGATTGATTAATACCCGTAATAATCCATGTCCTTAACAAAGGGTGCATGCACGTATAGGTTGAGCGTGTGTCTTGCGTCGTGTGCTGTGTGCATGCAGGCGTGCGAGTGTTGGATGCGTGCATGTGTACGTTTCATTGTTGCGTGCATGTGTGCGTACGTGCATATATTCGTGAGTGCATGTGTACGTGTCAGTGTTGCACGCCTGCATGCGCACGTGTGTGTTTGTTATGTGTACGTGTCAGTGTTGCACGCGTGCATGTGTGCGCGTGTTCATGCGAGTGTTGCGTGCGTGCACGTATACATGCGGGGTGAGGCTACACGTCGGTCGACTGGCCTTTTCATCTCTGGTCAGTAGATTTTCCAGTCGTTGGATACGAAATCAAGGGCCTACGGTTTATCTTCAACCTCCACCCCCTGAGCCGCCAGCCACCACCGGCCGAAACGCCGGCCCCTGCCGCCCCGCCCTCCCCGAAACCACTACCCATCGCCGGTCCGCCGCCGCCCCGGCCATCCCTCTCGCCCCCCCCCCCCCCGCGCTGTGCTTTTTCTCCGGCAATCCCCACGCCACCGCCCAATCACCGCGCCCTCCACCGCCGGCGACTACCAACAGAGATCTAACGACTTCGAATCCCCACCGGCCACTAATTTATTACCATTTCTGTCCTTCATATACACGCTGATGGGTGGGCCCTGTGGTAAGGTGCGCTGCTGAATGTGGACCGTTTGAGTGGTCAATTGATCGCGTCATCAACAAATTATGGAGCTGTATGGTGAGCCAGTGACCGTATGATTACCCTAAAATGTATTTTATTAACACAGTACATACACAAACTACCATTTATTTCTTTCATATACGCACTGACAAGTGGGCCCAGGGTTACGCACCCCCGATGGTGCAACACTAGTTGCGCCATGTGGAATGTTTGACTGGTCAATTGATTGTGTCATCAACAAAATACGGAGTTCTACGGGTGAGCCAGTAACCGTATAATCACGACATGTATTTTTTTAACACGGTACAGACGCAAGCGCTCATATATACGTGCAAGACACTCACCGCTATAAGCGCACACACGCAGACCCTACCCCTATGAGCACCTTCGAGAGCGTGAGCTAGCATATGATCTTGAGATTTTACGAAGTCACCATAGGTGCCTCGTAGTCGAGTGGAACGTCTCCTCCCACTGAACGCACATCGCCAGAAAATACCGAAATTAACCCAGGATAAGTGTGAGCACCAGGACTTTAACCCTGGTGGGCTCGGGAAACCACTATCCTCCTAACCGTCCAACCACAGGTTGGTTAGCACCACAAAATGTATGTGGTGACCGTGATGAGCTTATTCTGAAGTCCAGTGACCATATCGTGCTTTCGCTTCAAATACAATGACCATAAGTGTCATCAACAAAATATGGAGCATGCATCAAATACAATGTTCGTTAGTGTCATCAACAAAATACGGAGATTTATCGTGAGCTAGATACCGTATGATCACCACGAGAATGTATACGGTGACCGTAATGAGCATATTCTGAAGTCCAGTGACCGTAAGTGCTTTTGCTTGAAATACAGTGACCGTCACCCGTGAATGTGTCATAGGCATGCATACTTTTAGAGGACCGAGAGATAGTTTGTGTGCGTACGTGAAAGTGGTGTAGAAAGAGGGGGTGTCCGGTGGAGATAAGGAGAGATATTCCCTTCGTTTCTCTTTCCCGTGAATTATATTTTAGGAGAAAATATAAACATTCACAATGCAGAAAAAATATTTTTGGATGCACCATGCAATTAACTTTCATGTATAACATTGTACTATTGTATGCTTATTTTCTTAGGGGCCGATTTCGTGTGTGGTATGGTGGGCACATCATTTCTAGTTGGGATGCGCACATCATTTCTAGTTGTGGTGGGTCAACATGAGGACTCATGGGTCGGTTCCATCCTACGCCACATAGGTTGGACCGAGACGCATTATACGAAGACCCATGTGGAGGACTCGGCATACAACACGAAGCTACCAGAGTCGTGGAGGACTCTATCCCAACTGGTGATAAGCCGACTATATATGATTTTTAACCCTAGGCCCCGAGTATGTTATAGAAGCCTGGGGGCTAGTTCGTCGATAGTATACACACACGCACAATGCCTGGTATTCACGTGTACTTTTAGACACACCCTATCACTAATATACAGTACCAGGAGTAGGCTTTATCCTCAATTGCAAGGGTCTGAACTTGGTTAAAACTTTGCCTCGTATTATCATCCAACCTAGCAGTCAGGGATATCCTAGCGAATGATCTGATGGAATCATATCTGCCAACTACTAAGAGAGAGGTGTGTCTGGGGGGGCAATGTGTGTGAGAGAGGCCTAAAGATAATGTGTGTGCGGGAGACATGTAGGCATATATATGTGCGTATAGAGGGCTAGCAGAGACCGTGCGTGTGTATATATACATGTGAGAGAAATAGTGTTTTCCAACTGAGATTAGTGAAAAGAGTGGTACATAGTAGTCAGAAAGAGAGAGAGAGAGATAGAGAGAGAGAGAGAGAGAGAGAGTGTCTGTGTGTGCATGAGACACCCCGACACCCCAAGAGAGATTGTGAGCATGTGTGAAAGAGAAATGCAAATGTATATAAAGTGTGTGCACTTATGCGTTAGATAGAGAGATATATAGCGCGTTTGTGAGAACGGGCCGAGGCATAGTGCATCTACGTGTAAAAGGCGGTTCTACGCATTAAATTAAAATATAAATGACATTATTATTTTTGGATGAGATCATGAATTTTGCAATTTGCATATGAACAAAAATCGGTCTATCAGACACCCATACTCTATTGAATTCTGGCATGTACATGTGTTTATTTCATATTATCGATCCATAGAGTGAGAGCGGTTTGAAATACAGGAAATGCATTGCTTTTGCAATTCATATATAAACATTAATTAGTGCACTCCATGTTGTTAGTGTGAAGCACTCTATACATTTGTCACTTACATGGATACATTCCAAATTGCTAGGTATGAAATAGAATACATGTTGAATTCAACATAAAGGGGGTTTCGAAGATTCGAATTCATAGGAAGTGCATTCATCTATTTGAACCCGACATAATGGCATTTGTAAATCATATCTAAAAGGGGGCATCAATCTTTGTTGTGCATTTGAACATGCTATATATTCATACGCATGTCTACTTTTTTTGCAACCAAGGATATTATATCTGGAACCATGCATGAACTGAGGTAAGTTGCATATTTTTTTAATATATACTCGTGTACAATGTATATTCAAATGTACCCCCTCCATTCCAAAATAATCATAGTTTTAGGATTTTCAAAAGTAAAGATTTGTGAAGTTTGACAAATTCTGAAAGTTCAATTCAAGGGAACCGAGAATGTTAATGCTTCTGCTCCCAAATATTGAACGAAGCGCCAAATAAGCCTCTGGTCACCCGAAACCGCGCGAGACTAATGTTTGGTGGTAGGAAATTACTGTCCTAACTCTGGCCCGTGTAGCCTATCGGCCCGATGTCCAAAGGTCTAAACCGGGGTAGGTTTGTAACTTCACCAAGACGCCAGTCTCAACCGCCTCCGAGAAGCATTCATATGCCGTGGGCGCCTAAACACCCATGCGCTAGGCCGAAATCTATCCCGCCCACCATTTGGACACCTGAGATTATTGTCCTACCCCCAACCCGAAATATGTCCGAAATTTTAGATGGGGGCAAAGTTTGTAACTTTCCCCAAATTTCAAACAAGCGTGTCCCAAAATCGAAACATTGTTCCCCCTTAGTCCCCCCCTCCGTTTCCCCATTCATACTCCGTGGGTGCTAAAACACCCTCTCCACCAGCCGCGAAACCCCAGCCTCCTCCGTCCTACACCCCATCGCGCCCAATCCACTGCCGCCCTCCTCCATCACGCCAGAGCCGGTACGCCGACATCGTCGTCCAATGCAACCGCAACCGCAACACCCTCAAGGACTTAGTAGCTGAAGACGAGGCAGAGCTGCCTCCACGACACCGACACCAATGTACGCCGTACCAGAACCACTTCGACCATGCCGTCCTGCGCCTCACCGCTACCGCTCCGCTGTCGCAACCGTCCACCGCACTAGAGCTTTTCTTGCTTTGCCGTCGTTCGCCGCCTCGGATCTGGTTCCCCGCGGCCGACAAACGGCCACCGCACCACACTCAACAACTTGGCCATGGGTTCGTCCAAGGCTCCACCATCCTCCACAACTTCTCGTTTCCAGCGAACCACAAGAAGATCGTTGGAAAAATGTAGGAGGACACAAGATCGCCAAAGCAGAAGAGGTACTCCTCTTCCCTTATTCATGCAAATCTTACGTCTCTGCTCACACCATATTCATCCCACAAAATAAACTAGTTGAGCGCTTCTACTGCATCTTCTTCGTGATACCAAATTCACAAGGTTTCCTCCCATTTACTATTTCACATTTGCTAGAGGTCAGTAGCCCGCCTGGATTTCAATTCAGGGTCAGTCGAATCGCAATTAAAAGAAGTAGCACCCGCTTAGGTGCGCGGAGCACCTAGTCCGCCTGTTCGCCGAGGAAGTGGCGCATCGGTGTCTATCATAGGGGTGTGGGGTGCAGGAGCTGCTTGCGCCCAATCTGGAGGTCGGCGGGGCTTGAAGGGATGGCTGGGGCGGTGCCGAGCACGGCGGTGTGGTGAGGTTGAGGGGAGGGCGGAGGCAGGGGACTGGGCCGGTGGTCGCTGGCGTTTCGAGGAAGATCGTAACACTGACTGGATGGAGGTAGATGAAGGTGATCTACCCGTTCTTTGTACATCGGACGATGCAGAAAAAATGGACTGACCTATTTGTTTTCAGTCGACTGTTATTTTCATAGGACCACACCTTGTAGTGTGCTGGAGGAGCATCTGCATTTCCCAGCCATCCCTCTGCTCATATTTCAAAATCCTAGAATCTAGTAATTTCGTGTTCCATGAATGTTGTAGAGTTGTCATATGTCTCTCGTCATTTATTTCTCACCGACCTGCTATCTGCTACCTTTACACTGTACTACTTGTGCACACACTTCACCCATACTCACAGTATTGTTTTTTATGCATGGGTATTTCAGACTCTGTCGCAGTGTTGATGAATACAAAAAAGAAAAGACAGAAGTTGCTCCAGTGTAATTCGAAGATAAGCACTAAGTGTTTCAGTGCTCTAAAGGGTGCAGTGTCAGCAGATGGAGACAGTAAACGTAGCTCTGCAGTTGATGATCTCAATTGCCACACACAACCATCCTAGGTGCTTGCTTTAACTTCGCCCTGTCAAATGTGGTTGCCTGTTGCATATGTTGTCTAGCTTGTATTGCGTCCAATTTGGTTAAATTGCATCTGCTTACTTTACACATTATACCTTTGATAATGACATGCCTTCCTGTTTTTGATACATACTACATATGTCTATTAACCATGTTCATACATCAAACTAATGCTCTTTGTATCCCTCATCAATCACTTATGATGAGACAGTCACCCCAGTGGGTTACTATGAGACGCGCTACTCGTTTAAAGAGTGCGGTGTCATCCTCCCCACATGATTCTCAAGAAACATCAAGGCTAAATGAAGATAGTCAACATAGCTCTCTAGTTGATGACCGCAATTCCCCCACACCACCATTGCAGGTGCTTGCTCTTACTTGGCAGTGTGATATGTGGTTGCATGTTGCATATGGTGTCTACCTTGTAATACTTCTAATTAGGGTAAATTGAATCTTCTTAGTTAACACATTATACATGTGAATATGATGTGCCTTCCTGTTTTTGGTACATACTACGTCTTTCTATTAACCATGTTCTTACATTAAACTACTTTTCTTGTGTATCCCTCATCAATCACTTCTGACGAGACACCTTCAAGTAGACAGTGTAATATTGGTTGCATCTTGCATGTCATTTCAAAAATGTATTGCCTCTAATTTGTTGAAGTGCCACTTATAATGAGACCCATCTAACTTGGTAGAGTGATTTTGGTTGGATCTTTCATGTGGTGTCTAGATTGCATTCCTTCCAATTTGTTGAAATGCCTTCTGCTTAGCATTTTTCGTACATATTCCATCCTCCTACAATGTGGTTGCCATACATAAAAGTTGTGTTCGTCAGTATCATGCATCAACGAATTTGGAAGTGCGAAATTCATTTCTTTTTCTTGTGTGTTTACTTGACAAGGCAAAATCTAAAAGGACGAAGGCACGGAATGATGGTGGTCCTCCGAGCAACCAAATAGATGATCTCTGCAGATTCTCCTGCTACTCCTACTTCAAGAGTAAGTTCCAAATCTCATCTCCCTAATCCACAACCCCTGTGTGCTTGCTCTAACATGGCGATCGATATCTGGTTGCATGTTGCATATGGTGCCTAGCTTGTATTGCTCCTAATTTGTTAAATTGCATCTCCTTAGCTTAAACATTATACATGTGAATATGACACGCCTTCCTATTTTTGGTACATACTACATCTTCCTATCACACCATGTTCTTACATCAAACTACTGTTCTTGTGTATCCTGCATCTATCACTTATGATGAGACAAGTCCACGCCTGCGGGTTAGTATGAGACGCGCTACTCTTATAAAGAGTGCAGTTTCATCCTCTCCACATGATTCTCAAGAAACAGCAAGCCTAAATGAAGATATTGAATGTAGCTCAGACTTGAAGACCGCACTTCCCTACACCACAATCGCAGTGCTTGCTCTAACTTTGCAAAGTGTGATATGTGGTTGCATGTTGCATACTGATTGTCTAGCTTGTAATGCTTCTAACTAGGGTAAATTGCATCTGCTTAGTTTACACATTATACCTGTGAATATGACATGCCTTCCTATTTTTGGTACACAGTACATCTATGTGTTAACCATGTTCTTACATGAAACTACCTCTATTCTGTATCCTGCATCAATCACTTACGATGAGACACCTTTATTCATTGCATATTGCATATTATTTCTAGTCTGTTGCTATGTATTGCTTCTAATTTGGTCAAATACATTTGTTAGGCCACCCTTTTAATTTGGCAGAGTGATATTGGTTTCATCTTTCATATGGTTTCTAGCTTGCATTGCTTCTAACTAGTTCAAACACCTTGTGCTTAGTTTACACTTTATACATCATACATGTCAATATGTCATGTCGTCCTATTTTTCATGCATATTCCATCCACCTATCATGCGGCTGCCTTACATGAAAGTAGTGTTCGTTGGTATCATGCATGAATGAGTTCTGAAGAGCAAATTTTATTCCTTTTTCTTGTGGGTTTGACTTGACAAGGCAAAATCAAAAAAGAGGAAGGAAAAGAGTAAGGAAGGCGATGATGGTGGTCCTCTGCAAAGAACGTAAACGGAGCATCCAGATGATTCTCCTTGTAATGCTAGTGCATTACAAGGTCCAAGTCTCCGCTCCCCTACTCCACCATCCAAGGTGCTTGCTCTAACTTGGCGGCGTGATATCTGGTTGCATGTTGCATATGGTGTCTAGCTTGTATTGCTCCTAATTAGTGTAAACTGCATCTGCTTAGCTTACACATGATACGTGTGAATATGACATGCTTTCCTGTTTTTGGTACATACTATATCTGTCTATCACACCATGTTCTTACATGAAACTACTCTTGTTGTGTATTCTGCATCAGTCACTTATGATGGGACACCTTTAAGTTGGTAGTGTGATATTAGTGTGTGTCTTGAATATGATTTCTAGCATGTAGTGCTTCTAGTTTGATGAACGCCACCTATGATGAGACAGTTTTAACTTGGCAGAGCGATATTGATTGCACCTTCCATATGGTGTCTAGCTTGTAGTGCTTCTAATTTGTTGAAGCGCCTTCTGCTTAGTTACCACATCATAGGTGTGAACATGTCAAGACGACCAGTTTTTCGTACATATTCCATCCTCGTATCATGACATTGCCTTTCATCAGAGTAGCGTTCATTAGTATCATGCATGAATGAGTTCTAAAGAGTGGATTTTATTCCTTTTTCTTGTCAGTTTGACCTCACAATGCAAAATCAATAAAGTGGAAGGAAATTGGTAAGGCATTGGATGATGGTGGTCCTTCCGAGCAACTGAAACGTATGGTCTCTACAGATTCTACTCCGCCATCCTCCCAACAAGATTCGCAAGACAACGCAAGGCTAGACAGTCAACGTAGCTGTGTAGACGATGAGCACATCTCCCCTACTCCACCATCACAGGTGCTTGCTCTAACTTGGCACTATTATATGTGGTTGCATGTTGCATATGATGTCTAGCTTGTATTGCTTCTAACTTTGTTGAATTGCATCAGCTTACTTTACACATAATGCCTATGAATATGACATGTGTTCCTGTTTCTAGAACATACTATATCTAATCACACCATGTTCTTACATCGTATCTCGTTTCTTGCATATCCCGCATCAGGTCACTTATGATAAGGCACCTTTAAGTCGCCACTGTGATATTGGTTGTGTCTTGCATATGATTTCTAGCATGTATTGCTTCTAATTTGTTGAAACGCCAGACAGTTTGAACTTGGCAGAGTGATATTGGTTGCACCTTTCATATGGTGCCTAGCTTGCAGTGCTTCTAATTTGTTGAAATTCCTTCTGCTTAGTTACCACATCATAGGTGTGAATATGTGACGCCATCCTGTTTTTCGTACATATTCCATCCTCGTATCATGTGTTTGTTGTTCATCCGAGTAGTGTTCGTCAGTATCATGCATGAATGAGTTCCAAAGAGCGAATTTTATTCCTTTTTCTTATCGGTTTGACTTCACAATGCAAAATCAATATAGCTGAAGGAAATTAGTCTGGCAGTGGATGATGGCGGTCCTTCGGAGCAACTCAAACAAAGGGTCTCTACAGATTCTACTCCGACATCCTCCCAATAAGATTCGTAAGACAACACAAGGCTAGACAGTCAATGTAGTTGTGTAGATGATGAGCACATCTCTCCTACTCCACCATCACAGGTGATTGCTCTAACTTGGCACTATTATATGTGGTTGCATGTTGTGTATGATGCCTAGCTTGTATTTCTTCTAACTTTGTTGAATTTGATCTGCTTACTTTACACATAATGCCTGTGAATATGACACATGTTCCTATTTCTAGAACATACGTGTAGATGATGAGCACATCTCCCCTACTCCACCATCACAGGTGCTTGATCTAACATGGAACTGTTATATGTGGTTGCGCGTTCCGCATGATGTCTAGTTTATATTGCTTCTGATTTTGTTTAATTGCATCTGCGTAGCTTACAACTTATACCTGCAACGGTCACTTACCCATAAGACACATTTAACTTGGGAGTGTGATGTAGGTTGCATCTTGCATTGTCTTCTAGCTTGTACTACTTCTAATTTCTTGAAATGGCACTTACGACGAGACACTTTTTACCTGATAGAGTGATATTGGTTGCATGTTCATATGGTACCTACCTTTCATTTCTTCTAATTCTGTTGAAATGCCTTCTGCTTACTGTTTTTCATACATATTCCATCCTCCTATCGTACGTCTGAATATGCAATCTGTCTTTTTTTGTATATATTCCATCCTCCTATCCTATGCTTGCCTTACATCAAAGTAGTGTTCGTCTGTATCATGCATCAACCAGTTATGCAGGGCTAATTTTATTCATCTTCTTTTGGTTTTGAATTCATAAGGAATATCAGAAAATAGGAAGGAAAAGTGTTAGGGGATGTTGGTGGTCCTCCGGACCGACGCAAATAGAGACTCTCTACATTTGCCACTGCTACTGCTAATGAAGTTGAAGTCCCAAGTCTACATGATGAGTTCATCTCCCATACTCCACCATCGCATGTGCTTGCTCTAAGTTGACAGTGTGATAATTGGTTTCATGTTGCATATGTTGTCTAGCCTGTATTTCTTTTATTTTGATTAAATTGCACCTGCTGAGTTTATATGTTATACATGTGCATATGACATGCCTTTCTGTGTCTAGAATACACTGCATCTATTAATCATACCATGTTCTTACATCAAAGTACTGCTATTGTGTATCCCCCATCAGTCACTCATGATTGGACGCTTTTAACATGGCAGTTTGATAGTGGTTGCATCTTGCATTGATTTCTACGTTGTACTGCTTCTAATTTTTCGAAATGCCACTTATGACAAGACACTTTTAACTTGGCGGAGTGATATTGGTTGCATCTTTCATATGGTGTCTAGCTTGCATTACTTCTATTTTCTTGAAATTCCTTCTGCTTATTTTACACCATAGTAGCTGTGAATATGTCACGCCGTCCTGTTTTTCTTACATATTCCATCCTCATACGGTTGTCTTACATCGAAGTATTGCTTGTCTGTATCATGCATCAATGAGTTCTGAAGAGCGATTTTGTTCTTTTGTGTTGTGGGTACGGCTTGACATGGCAAAGTCCAAAAAGAACAAGGAAAAGAATATAGTAGGGAATGGTGTTACTCGTCGGGTGAAACGGAAAAGGATCTGCCCTCGAGATTCTGCTGGTACTTATAGTGCAGTAGAAGGTCCAAGTCCACCGGCTAAATCTACAAACACAGTATCACCTGCTCCACCAGTTGCAGCATCCGCTTCAATTGTACCAGCATCTCAACGAGTTACTCATTCGTTTGCTCCAGAACTGGCCAGTTCCCAAGCTCCCTTCACACCTAACACTACTTCCGAAGCACTGCTGACACAACAGGACTTGGCAAGATCAGATGAACCTCGTGAGCATCAACACCAAGATGATACCTGACTGAGTCAAGTTGCAGTTGCATGCTACTTTACATGTACTCTCACAGTTTGATGTGCACTAACACTTTCCATATTCGTTGTTGAACTAGCACCACGGCACAAGCGGAAACAAACATCTGGGATAATGCTTGACAGATTAACAAAATCTAAAGGAGAAAGAATGGAGATCCATTTTGAGGCAATTTTAAAAAGGCCACGTGATGCTACAAAGTCAGCCAAGTTAGTATCAGAGGCAGCCGTAGGTGTTAGGTGTCATGCACTTATCCTCCCAACGTGGATCCAGTATAGGAATGAGAAATACAATACACAGTTTAACACCTTCCTTGACCATTTATCCGTAAGTAATGTTATTCATCGCAATTTGTAATATTGTCTTGCTCTGTGCCATACTTTCTAGCTTCCTCCTAATAAGACACATTCTTTTTTCAACAGATGAGGTTCAAGTTGGATCCGAAAGATGATGCAACTAAGCAAGCATGCACTCATGTTTTTCGATGCCTTTCTGCTGACAAGATGTCGGTACCACCTTAGAAAATCTCACTTTGAAGGCAAGGCTAACAACGAAATCGCCCAAACATCACCAGTAGAATATATTACAGATGAAGACTGGATAGCCCTTGTTAAACACTGGTCTGATCCAAAGTATCAGGTAGGGTATATGTATTTGATCAGACCACATATTGAACTTGTATTTATGTATGTGCCTTACAAGTGTATCTTATTCTAGGCTAACTATTTGAAGAAGAAGACCAACCGTTCTAAAGTGAAATTCCAATGCATAACAGGATCTCGTAGCTATATTGCACACTGGGAGGCTCTTGTAAATAGCTGCTAGTTCCTTCTTTTTCTGTGCCATATTATCGTATCTATATTGACTTGTTCCAAATATAGAGGAAAAGCCGTGCGGACCAAAAAGAACCTGAACCGAATGTAGTTCAAATCTTAAAGGATTGCCACACCAGCAAGATGAAGGGCATGAGCACGCCAGTTCAAGATGATGTTGTAAGTCCTTACTTCTCCTGTCTTTGAACTGATTGGTACTGTGATGTGTTCATTTAACTGCTTGATTTGCAGCCAATGTCAGTTACTCTGTTCACTTTTATACACAATTCTCTTAACGTATCATTTCACCTTACATGGTTTAAAAGAGATGAAGGATATTCTTTTGGTCTTGACCTGTAATCTAGTTGTGATGTTCACGTGCGCACACAATGATACAATAGCATGTTTGTTTTATATCTGTTTGCCCATGATATGAATGATGTCATACTATGTTCATCCTACTTTAAACCATGTCTCTTTATCCTTAGATGTCAACAAATGTGAGCAAATAGACAATACAGTAGGCATGCTACATGGACATACACTACAAAAAAATACACTTCCATGATGATACGTGTTTGTCATAGTAGGTCTGTTTTTTGTCATGCATGTACATCCATGACGATTTTATGACAGAATCAAGATAGTCATACATGTGTTATCATAGAAGTGTTCCATGACATTACCAAAATTATCATCACGGAAGTGTCCACTTCCATGACGATAAATCACGCAGCGTCACGTAGTGCTTTTCGTCAAGGGTGACCGACATGTGGCATCCACCGTAACGGAACGCCGTTAAGCTATCGGTTCCGGTTTTGGATCCGATAACACGTTAACAACCCCGACCAATGGGGATTTTCCACGTGTAAAATCATCATTGGCTGGAGGAAACACGTGTCAGCTCACCGTTGGGACAGATGTCATCCACTCATTGGACCCAAGGGGCCTATGATACGTCGACATGTGGCACGGCCCAAGAGAGGCCATTCCTGTGAAAGGCCGGCCCGTTTGACTTGGTCAAATGGTGGCGGCCGGCCCACGGAAGCCTATTAACGGTCTGTTCGCATATAGCCCATTTACAGCCCGCTAACCCAGGGCCCGTTATGACCTCTCCGAATTAGGCCCAGTACCGTCGTCTGGGCTGTCCAATATGATTCCAGCCCATTTTAACTTCCGGCCCATGTATGGCCCATGACGTATTTTGGCCCATATGAGGCCCTTTGTAACTCTTGGCCCATTAACGGCCCATGGTGAAACTGGCCCATAATGAACAGTGTATCACTTCATACCCATTAACGGCCCATTATTCCATTGGGCCATTTCCAGCCCATGTTATCTTTCAGCCTTCTCAGGGCCCATTTATTCTTGGGCTCATTTCCGGATTCTTGCCATTTACGGCCCGTTCATCATTTTCTGCTTGTGGGCCAAATTCAGCCCGTGGTTACAGTCGGCCCGTTTGTGGCCCGTTAATACGTTGGGTCGTTTTCATGTCAAAAAAACCCGTTGGGCTGTTTTCATAGAGTTATCAAATACGGCCTGTTAACATCCCGTTATGGTCCACGAACAGTATGGCCCATGATTGGCGAAATGATGATACGCCCCGTAGAAGGCCCATGGATCTTACGGCCCGTAAAAGGCCCATGGATCGTACGGCCCGTAGAAGGCCCATGGATCCTACGGCCCGTATAGAATGCCAATGGATCATACGGCCTGTAGAAGGCCCATGGTTACAACAGTCCGTGTGTTGCCATGATTATTTAGGCCTAGTTTCCAAAAATAGGTTATTGTGGCCACTAGAAAAACACAGAAAAAGAACTGCAGTGACTACAAGCAAACAACTAAACAAGACAATAAGGAAATAAATAAGCAAGCAATTAATGATAGCCTATTACTGCTATTAAACATATTACATCCACTGGGCATCAAAGTTTGCCACCACTGCAAACATAGGGAACAAAGCAGCATATTACATACACTGGCCGTCAAAATTGGCCACCTGTGCAAATAAACGCGGCAGCAAAACAAGAGCATAACTGAAACAACTTCAGAAGAGCTCAAGAAATGTTATCCTGGGTATCCACCATGCTGGCAATAAGCTTAGCAAGATTATTAGCTTTGTCCTATTTGGCGCTAAAATCCTCCAACGCTTGCTGTTGCACCAGAAAGTATGCATCTGAATGCTCCAGGGACTTCCGCAGTCCTTCCGCTTCTTGTCGCAGCACAACTGGTCGAGGTCTTTCAGCTTGTAGTTGATATTCAAGAAACCTTACTGATTCAGACAGTGAGTTTGAATAGCTTGTGCAAGCGGTAGTGGCCAATAACTCTAACACTAAACCAAGACAGGACTTTGGGGTTGTCTCACTGTCTTCGAGAAAGTCTTCCTTATCTGTTTTATCAGCTTTGTTGGAGACCAACAAGGATGTGTCACTATCCTGAACCTTATCTGCATTACTCCCTTTACCATTTCTTAATAAGGCACTCTTCCCTAATATTCTGGCAGCATTCTAAAAGAAGAAACAAGCAGACACATAACAGGTTTAGCATGTACTAGTATATGAAACTCATTTCGGTGAACCAGTTCATTAGTAAGGTGGACAGGATTAAACTATCAAGTCTTCTATTGCCAAGTACTAGTACATAATAAAATCATCAAACAAACATACATCTATGTCCTATGGTCACTACATTGTCTTGCCGAATCAAAATAGAGACACGGTTCAAATCATATCAGTTCAAGAGAAAGCAGCAGTGAAAGAATACAAAACGCGGGAAACTACAAGGCACAACAAGATTTCAGATGGGTACCACGGGTCTACATGTACAACAACACTATTGGCTCGGTTGTGATGCTAGTAATGTGCATGCTATGAGAAGTAAACTGTATACACAATTGAAATTGAAATCAACATAGCTATTGATAAGAGAAAATCTGTTAATGAAACATGCGTGAACATACCTGTTGTGCCATTGGAGTTTAGATTGGATACTTCAATTTAAAAATAAGTTTGTATGAGTAAATAAAGTGATACAAGAGCAAAGCAGTATGCACAACAGCAATCATAGTTAAAAAAGGCGCGCCTAAGCGAGCGCTTAAGCGCGCCTAGGCTCTAGGTGTTGGCAAAACGCATTGCGCATAACTATGCTTAATTTGTGCATAACTGCGCATAAGCATGCGCTTTGGTCAGTAAAGAGAAGGCGGTGGCCAAACACACAATTAACGCCTAGCGCTTTTTTGAACTATGATAGCAATGGAATCTTAAATTAGAACAGTTGTTCTTCAGGTTTAGGCACTTGTTCTACATGAACAAAGTACAGTAAGACACAAGAATATAGTACTTAAAAATAGAAAATGAGCTCATAGACCTTACCACATTCTTGGTTCGGGACCAGTACAGAACAAGGCATTCCCAAATCATCGCCCGATAAATGTGTCTCAGAGAACATAAGGGAATTTGATGAGTTTCTTTGCCGGTTAAGCACGCTTTTCTTCGTGTAATTCGACATCGCCACCAAGCATTCTTGAAGATAGCAGAGGTATTAGCATAGGTTACCTCATCCTGAGTTTCCAAATCGGTCCTTCTCTGTAGAGAAAAATGGGAAAATTTGCTGTATTATAACCATCATGGAGGTAGGATGCATGGGACAAAGCAAACTAATTTCCATGAATAACATTACTTACAAATAACTCCTGGACAAACACCTGCAGCTGGCATTTTCCTTCATCTTAAGTATAATATTTCCAAGATGGGAAGATACGCACATACGATTTAACAACATCAAATGCGATAGATGCTATACTACGACTAGATGGTTGTGCTTCCTCCACAGGAATAGGCGTACTAGCTGGTGGAGTTGGGGTTCGCCGTGGTAGTACTGGCCCTTTGGGCACTGTAATTGCCTTACTAGCTGCTCTTGTTTGGGAGCTCTGTGGTGGAGATGGTGCTGTGTCAACAGGAACTGGGTCACTATCTGCTAGGGTTGGGGTTAGATTGGGTGAAGCTGGTTCTCTGTCCATCGCAGTAGGGGTACAATCTGCGATTGTTTGGGGTATGTGTGGAAGGGCTGGTTCTCGTGCATGTACAACCGGGGTGCTATCTCCACCAAGAGGTAGCATTGTTTTATTTGAAGACCGTGTTTTTAGTCTGATAGGTACTGGCATCACCCGGTCCAAATCAAATGGCCGATAAAATGTGAAACATAGTTGAATGTACGTACATTGTATGAGAGATGATGCAATAGATTGTGTGGAAAATAGATGACATGTAATAGTTGACATGTATATTGTTTAACTAAAACGGATAGCATGACATAATTTCACATATATGATGTCTATCTAAACTGGATAGCATAGCATAACACAATTCAAAGATATGATGAATAACTAAATAGGATCACATAACATAATTCACCTACATGTTATCTAAGTTATCAGGATCACATCATTTAATTCACATATGTGATTTATATGCTAAACAGAGGGCATTCGATATGATGTCTGAACTAAGAACATGGTGTTGAATATTTTGTATATGATGTCTGAACTATGCAATGCAAGACACCATATGCATGATATGAGCAGTATAACCGTGCCAAGTTAGAGCATACACCTCGGTGGGGGAATAGGACTGCTCATATGTCTCTGAATCCATCTCTGAGGAGCTATCGGGACCAAATAAGAGATCTTCTTCGACAGGTAGCACTGTCTGCTCTGAAGGCCTTGTTTTCACTCCAGATTTTTCAATCTCCCACCCAAATGGCTGATTCATAGGAAGAGTAGTTTAATGTACAAACATTGTCGACAAATGGAAATGTAATGAAGAAAAGGATGGGCAAGATATCATTCTAATATATGATGCCTGGTTAAACAGGATGGCATTGCGCATTTCACATATATTATGGCTGGCTAAAAGACATGAGACTGCATAATTCCCATATATGATATAGAAACTAAACATGTGGCATTACAGAACATGTCTAAACTAAGCAGATGACATATATGATGTCAAAAGTAGGCACTGCAAGGCAACATATGCATGATATGACTAACATCATCATGCCAAGGTAGAGAAAACACCTTGGGGGTAAATAGGAGTGGTCAGATTATCCGAATCCGCCTCAAAGATGTATATCTTCCTCTGGATTACAATCTGGAGAGGGATGGGGAGGGTTTGCCATTGAACCCACCATGGAGCGATGTCTGCATGACATTGTATTGCCGCGCAAAACTCTACTCTTTTCTCTACATGTTCAGCATGACTATGTACAAAACCTGACATGCATACAAAAAATATGGTCATATTATGTAAGGAGAGCATGCAGAAATTTAGAGTGATGGTAACAACCAGTGGATGGGTCCAAAATAATGATAGCAGGCTGATGATTGCTTTAATTTAATAAAAAAGACATATGATGATTGCTTTACTATTTGTTTCCCACCCAAGATGAACAACATAGGCATACCCTAGGTGAACCAGATATTAGACAGAGATAATATTCATTGCTTCCTCGATATGTGCCCCACAACTAATTTAGAACTCAAGTTTGAACATTAATTTGGACCTGACTTGGAGTCCAAGTGGTGAACAGGACGATAAAGTAGCAGGTAATTTTAAGCAATGCATAACATAAGCAGAAGCAAAAGAGTGTGACCTCTCTTGTGGACCCGTGTACTCCTCAGGTTCATCTGCTGAGTCGATGATGGTGATACCTGCTACCTCTTGAGCACTACGTTGGATTTCCCCGAAGAGGAGAGGATGATGCAGCAAAGTGGCGTAAGTATTTCCCTCAGTTTTTGAGAACCAAGGTATCAATCCAGTAGGAGACCACGCACAAGTCCCTCGTACCTACACAAAACGATAGCTACTCGCAACCAACGCTTAGGGGTTTTCAATCCCTTCACGGTCACTTACGAGGGTGAGATCTGATAGAGATGATAAATAATATTTTTGGTATTTTTGATAGATAGATGCAAAGTGAAAAGTAAAAGGCAAAGTAAAAACAAAGCAAGTAAATAAATTGATAGGGATTGATATGATGAGAATAGACCCGGGGGCCATAGGTTTCACTAGTGGCTTCTCTCAAGAGCATAGATTTTCTACAGGGTGAACAAATTATCGTTGAACAATTGATGTAATTGAGCATAGTTATGAGTATATCTAGGCAATGATCATGTATATAGGCATCACGTCCGAGACAAGTAGATCAAAACGATTCTGCATCTACTACTATTACTCCACTCGTCGACCGCTATCCAACATGCATCTAGAGTATTAAGTTAAAAAAGAGTAACGCCTTAAGCAAGATGACATGATGTAGAGGGATAAATTCATGCAATATGATAAAAACCCCATCTTGTTATCCTCGATGGCAACAATACAATACGTGCCTTGCAACCCTTTACTCACACTGGGTAAGGACACCGCAAGATTGAACCCAAAGCTAAGCACTTCTCCCATTGCAAGAACTACCAATCTAGTTGGCCAAACCAAACGGATAATTCGAAGAGACTTGCAAAGATAACTCAACCATACATAAAATAATTCAGAGAAGAATCAAATATTTTCCATAGATAATACTGGATCAAAACCCACAATTCATCGGTCTCAACAAACACACCGCAAAAAGAAGATTACATTGAATAGATCTCCACAAGAGAGGGAGAACATTGTATTGAGATCCAAAAGAGAGAAGAAGCCATCTAGCTACTAGCTATGGACCCAAGGTCCAAGTAAACTACTCACACTTCATCGGAGGGGCTATGGTGATGATGTAGAAGCCCTCCATGGTGGATGCCCCTCCGCGGAGATCCTAACAGGCCCCAAGATGGGATCTCGTGGATACGTAAGGTTGCGGCGGTGGAATTATGTTTTTGGCTCCTGTTACGATGCTTTGGGGATACGTAGGTATATATAGGAGGAAGGAGTACGCCGGTGGAGCGTCAGGGGCCCACGAGGTAGGGGCGCGCCCAGGCGCCTCCACCTCGTGACCGCCTCGCACCGCTTAGAGTAGGGTCCAAGTCTCTGGATCATGTTCGTGAGAAAATCACGCACCGAAGGTTTCATTCCGTTTGGACTCCGTTTGATATTCTATTTCTTCAAACACCGAAATAGGCAAAAAACAGCAATTACGGGCTGGGCCTCCGGTTAATAGGTTAGTCCCAAAAATAATATAAAGTGGAAAATAAAGCCCAATATAGTCCAAAACAGTAGATAAAGTAGCATGGAGCAATCAAAAATTATAGATACGTTGGAGACGTATCAATACCGTTGTGGTGGGTGCCGGCGGCAGGGAAGGAGATCTGAGGCAGCGAAAGACGGTCAGGAGTCGTGATGTCTGGTTTGGTGGATGTTTCTGTCGATGGAGCAGCTCAGGTGAAGTGGACGACGTTGCGACAGGAGTAGGACAAACCACACAAAGTTCCCTTCGACACCTACCTATAACTGAAGTAATTTTGTAAGGGCTCATTTGGCTTGCATGATTCTAAAAATGCAGGGATAGGAAAAACACCAGAATAGGATAGGAATGCACATGGTAAACAGAGCATTTGTAAACACAGGATTTCTGTCAACTTGGGTGTTTGGTTTACAGGAATTGGAAGAGCAGAGGAATGCAAACAAACATGGACAAAATAAAGTGAAACCATATGAAAGCGTGTAAAGTTAGAATGTTATTCTGCCACTAATGCACTTGGTCTTGTTTTCATGCATAGGATTCTGAAAAGTAGGTCCAGGTGGATGTTTTGCTTCATTCCTTCCAACAAAATGCATGAATAATTGAATAGTAGAGTGCCATTGGAAAATTCCCTATAGCTATGTTTTTCCGTTCAACCAAAATAGCCCTAATGGATTGACATGAATGTATAGTAATAAGTGATGCAACAAGTGTACAACGTCTTTGCCGTAGCCGTGTCGACCTCAGCATCATTGGGTTGGTCATTTGGCGATTGAGGCAAGAGGTGGCTATCGGAGGTGTGGAGGAAGATCTAAGGAATCATAGATGGCGCCCGAGCCTTTGCTCTGTTGTGATGGATCTTTTTATGTCATTGGAGCAGCTCCGGTGAGCCGTAAGACATCAAGGCTGAAGCAGCACAAGGCAGACATCGTCAATCTCAAGTGGGATTCTAATAACATCTCCAATAGATGATGTAAAATGGATGTAAAATTTACATCACCAAAAACCACCTGACTACAACAGATGAGATAAAAACTGTTGACTCTAAACTTAACTGTCGAAACTGAAATTTACTGTGGAATCTGAATGTTATTGTCGAAACTGAACGCAATGGTAGCAGAGAGGCACTTGACATGTAGTTTAGGGAGGGCCTGCAGTTCATCTTCAACCTGCACCCTCATGAGCCGCCAGCCACCACCGGCCGAACCGCCGGACCCAGCGCCGCCTCGCCGCCCGAAACAACTCCCCACCACCGGTCCGCCGCCGCCCCGGCCAGCCCTCTAGGCCCCCTGCCCCCCACCCTGAAACCTAAGATAGATAGTGGGGTACCTCTCCGGTGAGCCCCCGTCCCCGCTATGGGTGGTTCTTCCTTAACTCCGGCGAGCCCCCCGCCCCCCACGCCCTGAAAATCCACTGACCCAAAAGTCAATTCAGTCGACTGAAGTGTAGCTAAATCGGAGCAGAGCAGCAGCACAAGCGAGGGGGAGAGCAGCAGCAGTAGCACAAGCGAGTGAGCGAGCGAGAGCCGGAGCAGCAGCAGCTGGGCGAGCGAGAGCCGGAGCAGCAGCAGCGCGAGCGAGCGAGCGAGAGCCAGAGCAGCAGCAGCAGATCCAGCTGGTATGGACGCCGCCGCCGAAGGGGCCTCGCATTGGGGGAGAGCCGCCGTGGAGATGTTTCCCGCGGCGCCGGCTTCAAGGTAGCCTCTCCATGGGGGTGCGGGATGGAGCACCATCGGCGCTGGGAGGTTGAGTTAAGGAGAAGGTGCAATGCGATTAGTGTACAACCTCTTTGGTGGCGCCGAGTAGGCCTCGGCTTCATCCGAGGAGTCGGTGAGGATGATGTGGTTCCGTTGGAGCAGGTTAAGGCGGCGATGTGGGGATGGAGCAGCCGCGATAGACGAGGCGATCGTCGGAGCAGATCCTTCGAGGTGGAGGACGCGGCGGCTGAACCGGCGGGACGACGAGATGGACGAAGGATCCTCATCCGGGGAGGTGGACGAGGGACGTCGAGCTGTTGCGGTGGACGATGTCGTCGGGGAAGAGGCTCCGGCTGGGCAGCGGTGAGGTGGCGGACGGAGGAGGGTGGGGTTTCACGGCTGGAGCGGGAGAGGTTATGGTGGCCTAGAATTTCGAATGGGAAAAAGGAGGCGATGGGAGGGGGTGAACCATGACTTAGGATTGCGCTTGTCCAAAATGTAGGGTGTGTTACAAAAGAACCCCCCACCGATTTGAACTAGCGGCCCTTTCGGCTCAGGGTTAGAAGGGGGATTTCGCGTGTCGGGATTTGGCACCTAGAGGGAGTTTTCGCGCGCGTTGTAATTTCGGGATAGCAAGGCGCGGGTTGTGAAGGCGCCAGTTTTGGGAGCACGATATCTGAATTTTCGAGATATAACAAGGCGCGGGTTGAATTTTAGGGACAAGCCTAACGTCTAATATTGTACTTGTACGTACCAAATAATTTGCACTTCCCTCAACCAAAAAGAAAACAAAAAAAATAAAAATATTCACACCACACAAAGACAGAGTCTTGCCCCGTTTTACTATAAAAATGTTATTCAAAGCTACTCCCTCCTTCCATCTATATAGGGCCTAATGCATTTTTCGATGCTAACTTTGACCAAATATTAGATCAATAATATATGACATGCAACTTACACAAAGCACACCGTTAAATTAAATGCATGAAAGGTTCTTTCAATGATATAATTTTCACATTGTGCATGTCATGTACTATTAATCTTGTCAGTCAAAGGCGGTCTTAAAAAATGCATTACTCCCTATATAGATGGAAGGAGGGAGTATGAATACTTGTTATGTCCAATTAAATTTTTTCGCTTGCTGTATAATTCATGTAATCTACTCATACCAACATTTTAGTGCATTCCAAATTTCTATACTACCGTTGCAATTCAAACTGAATTTGAATTTGTTTCTCTATTTCAATAAGAATCTACACTCATGATTGTTGCCATCTTCAACCATCATTCGTGTATTACCTTAATAACACACCACATGATTACTATAGAGATTGATATGAACTATGTGTACTACATGAACTCGAATTCTATTTTTTGAATACACTTGATGTTGATTCCAAATAATAGAACATTTGATGTACTAACTATATATTCATAATCTAAACCATGTTCCATATGTACACCGTGTTTATCACACATAGTATAGTGCCCCGCCCCCTACATTATGACAAGTATTTAGACCTGAGCTACAAAAGCCACACATTAGCCCAAATTATGATCAATGTTCTATATATTATACGTAGTACTAGAAAGATGCCCATGCTTTCCACAGAACATCAACATGATCAAGCGGAGGCCTAATTTGCGAATATGGAGAGGGGTGTGGGTATCTTTTTTGAAAATTGCCATAGTTTCCTTCCTATCCATCAGATATAAATCGGACGGCCTATATTGCAGGATGGCAGGCACACCATCATCAACAACTCTTTTTTGTAAGAATAGAGATAAAACATATTATATGTAGTATAACATGTTCATAACCACACCATGTGTATCACCGTTATATGAATTCACACATGCGTCGGTTTAAAACACTATGATAAAATCTTCAAATATCCGAATTCTCATTTTATAATGAAGTATGATCTCTATTCATCTTTTACACCCACACAATCCTCTTATCTTTGTAGCTAGCGCTAACTTTCTCTCGTGCATGCACACTCCCGCATCCCTCTCACCCTCCCACAGCATTCTATAGCTCCATCGCGCAAATTCGTCTTTTCACTTTAGGTCGTTCACCCATGGTGTGTGTAGGCCCCCAACTCCTTCTTTACGGCACACATCGATCGATATGCCTCTCTAGCCAGGTGTGCCTAGCACAAACACAAGCTTCCCCTCTTCTCTTATCACCGTCCATGCCTCACTCCCACCACTATTTTCATTGATCTCGTAATCGCACACTCCTTCCCCTTCGATATAGTATGACTCTCGCACCACCTCCTAGATGCATCCCTCTCTCTCTCCTTCTCCCCTTGCCTCATTTGCTTCTAACACACACATGCATGTATACCGATCGATCTCCCAACATATACCTAGGTCGACTTTAACTATTCCCCCATCGATCGGCGTACCTCACAAGTTATGTCTCTCCTTTCTCCCGACAAAGGACGACTGATCTTCCTATGTAGTTACGTCTGCCTTACCATAGCCATATCGTCCCCTCATCATTCGTGCATGCCTCCGACCTGCCTCTCACACGCACGCGTACGCATGTGCAGCCATCCCCTCTCTTATTGATATTGCAGGCGTGCCCTCCGGTTGTCTAGCAAGCCTATCCTACCATTTGTTAGAAACAACTCCACTACCACCCCCTCCAACACTCTAGCTCTGTCTCTCTCCCAACCTTATTCCTCTCCTACACATATGCATGGATGCCGATCGATCTCCCATAATACATGAGGTAGATTGATCTCCCTTAATACATGAGGTAGGCCTCTCTCCTCCTCCACACATATACCAGCCACTGTACCTCTATCGTTAATTAGGACTCCTCCCCCCACCACACACCAATAGTCGAGCGTTGTAGGTAGGTATCCATGCCACAGAGACAAACTGCACATGTCCCCTCTCACGTTCCAGTAGGCCAGCCACTCTATATCTTTGACGTGGGCACACACTAATTCGATGGCACTCTTTATCGATCGCGCGCGCACACACACACACACATCATCCCTCTTTTCGATTCTATGGACACCTCAAGCCGATGATACCTCCACTCTCTTCTCATGGATCGCCCCCTCTATATATATGATATATCCAGACTCTATTTCACACACATTGCATATGTTACATTTTTGATTGAACCCCCCCACCCCAAAAAAATCTCACGAACCCACACACTATATCTCTCTACGTTTTTATCTCTCTCACACAACCCCATGTAGGTGGTGTACGTATACAAGAAGAGAATAGGTGCACCGTGCACGTACTCATGCTTCGTGCCCAGCCACACCCGTGCGGGTACACAGTGGAGCTCATTTCTGTATGAAATGGCAGCCCACGTGCTAATTTGAACGTGTGTAGCGGTTGTTTACCTACGGAGGTCGTTGATACGTCTCCAACGTATCTATAATTTCTGATTGCTCCATGCTACTTTATCTACTGTTTAGGACTATATTGGGCTTTATTTTCCACTTTTATATTATTTTTGGGACTAACCTATTAACCGGAGGCCCAGCCCAGAATTGCTGTTTTTTGCCTATTTCAGTGTTTCGAAGAAACGGAATATCAAACGGAGTCCAAACGGAATAAAACCGGGCTGTTAGTTTTATTTGCGTCTTTGATTGTTAGTTTACCACAATCATCCTTGCTGTACAAACCTTTTGAGAGAGCCATACATAAATTGGAATTTTTTTAGACTATAAATAGTAGGGTAAAACCCCACTGCAATTTTTATATTAAAGAGCAAAGAAACTAGTAGTCTTTACAGGCTTGAGGTAAGCCAACAGAAAAAAAATAGAACTAAAAACTAGAAACTAGAACTAGAAAGAGAGACAAAAAGGAAAATAAAAAAGAAAGAAAGAACTAGGCTAAGAAGAAAAAAGAAGAAAATTATAGCAGGGCCTCAAGCCACAGATTGAAATGACTCTCATGCTTCTTCTTCATTCTGAACCTTAAAAGCTTTAGCTCCTCTAGGAAAATGAACTTCCATCCTTGAAAAGATGGATCAATGTTTTCAAAAAAATATTATTTCTGGTTATCCAGATGGCCCATGCACCAAGAATGATGATCTCCATGTAAAAGGGGTAATTTAGTTTGTCCTTTAGATCTTGGAATGCTTCCAGCACTGACGGATTTGGTGTTCTTGTTGGACAAATAAAGTCCCAGCATTGTTGCACAAATGGGCATCCCCAAAAAGATGATGAAGTGTTTCCTCCTGTTGACAAATACTAATCGCAGATGTATGCTTCCGTAACAAAATTCTTCCTTCTAAGCAGGTTTCTTGTATTAACTCTGTCATGAAGTAGTTGCTTAAAAAACTTTGTGCTTGGTGACATGAGCTTTGCCAGATCCAGCTGAAATGAGGAGGTGTTTGCTTGTGACCTATTAACACTTTATATGCTTTGATGGATGAGTATATTTCATTTCCCCAGATATAACTCCATGTGTCTAAAGATCCCAGAATTTCAGATTGTCTCATAGAGATGCAAATGTCCTCCATTTGTTAGAATTCCTCATATGCCTCTGTTGTCAATGGTAGGAAGAAAAGGTCTTGAAGGTACTCATGCGCAATACACATTGTATGTTCAATCGGGATTTCTCACAAAGGAGTACAGGTGATGGAATTTGTGTTTGAGTACAGCATGTTGCCATAGATCATCCCAAAAAGAAGCACTGACCCCATCTCCCACATTACATCTAGCAATAGCTTTATAATGATCCAGAAGTGCCAAGTTTGCTTTCCACCAAAAATAACCCACCATGTTGTCTCCTGGCAATTTCCCATCACTGTAGTAGGTTTCCCAAATCAAGTTGACCCATGGTATGTCATGTCTGTTGAAAAATTTATGAAAATTCTTCATTAGCAGGGTTTTGTTATGGGTATATATATCCAATACACCTAGTCCTCCCTGATCTTTGGGTCTGCACACAGTGGTCCAAGCTACTAAAGCAGGTCTGCGGTCTTCCATGTCTGGTCCTCTCCAAAGACAGTGTCTAAGGTATTTTACTATCTGTTTCTTTATTGTGATTGGGATATCCAGACATGTCATGAAGAATACTGCCAAAGAAGTTAGCACTGACTTGACCAGCAGCAATTTTCCATCCTGTGTCATGAAGATAGATATGATTGCCAACCTTTTAGCAATCCTGTTGACTAGAGGTAAACATTGTTCCACAGTGGGCTTGTAAACTCCCAATGGAAGTCCAAGGTAATTGAAAGGGAAGTGCCCTCTAGCACATTGTAAAGTGTTTGTGAATAGTTCAACCCTGTCTTCATTAATGTTTAGAGGAACCAGAAATGACTTGCCATAATTCACTTTGAGCCCTGTAGCAGAAGCAAAAGTGTTAAGTAAAGCTTTCAGACAGAAGAGTTGCCTAGTATCTGCTTGCATAATCACCCAGTGTCATCTGATATCGCATAATTGGGAAATGTGGACAAGAGTTCACTTGCAGTGGTGCAGAGAGTAGGTTTATCCTCATTGCTTTGTTAAGAATGGATTGCAATAGGTCAGCTGCCAGCACAAAAATTAGTGGAGAGTAAGGATCCCCCTGTCTGACTCCTCTTTTGATGTAGAATTTTTTCCCTGGGACTCCATTCAGTAATACAGAAGATGTTGCTGTTGAAAATAGACTTTTCATCCAAGAGATCCATCTGTCACCAAAACCTTTGGCCTTAAAAATGTCAAAAATTGCTTCATGCTCAATTGTATCAAATGCTTTTTCGAAATCCAGTTTAATAACTAAAATTTCCCCCCTGGACTTGTGGCACTGGTGAATATATTCATAAGCCCATCCTAAGCAGTCCTGTATCACCCTGTCTTTGAGGAAGCCATATTGATTGATATGCACCATCTGCAGAATTACCCTTTGCAATCTATTTGCCAGAAGTTTTGTAATGATCTTGAGCACCCCATTAAGGAGAGAAATGGGTCTAAAGTCATTTGGAGTAAGTGGCACTTCTTTTTTAGGAATAAGGGTGATGAAAGATGAATTAATGCTCTCAAGGTTAACATTCCCAGCATGAAAAGCCATTATAAGTTCAATGACATCTAATTTTATTATATCCCAGCAAGTCTTGAGAAACTCATTATTGAAACCATCAGGACCAGGTGATTTATCATTAGGCAAATTCTTGACCACATCCTCAATTTCCTCTAGAGTGAAAGGTTTTTCCAAGTCAATGAAAAGGAGTGGATCCACTATGGTTTCAAACAAGAAAATAATATCATTCAACTCTGCAATCTGCCTTTTGTGACATGATAGGGATTTAGCCCAAAGTTTTAGTGCTCTTCTGACATTCTTGAACTTAGCATTAATCTTTTTAGCACAATCAGTGTGACCCACTAGGATGTTCCAAGCATCATGAACCACTTGCTTGAAGGAGCTGTGGTTGAGCCAGTAATTTTCAAACCTAAACACTTTCGACTTTGGGATTGATGTGCCAATCTTTATCATACATGGGAGGCAATCAGATATGGGTTTCACATCTGCTGCTTGGATGACCAGCTATCCAGACTCTACTGCTCTAAATTGGAATTTGATAGAATACTCTATGTGCTTCACTTATATCTTTTGAGCTTGATAGTTTTGCTCATAGTGCTTCACTTATATCTTTTGAGCGTGACAATTTTTGCTCTAGTGCTTCACTTAGATCTTTTAGAGCACGGTGGTGGATTTGTTTTAAAGAAACTATTGATCTCTCATGCTTCACTTAAATTATTTTGAGAATCGTTAATAGCATGGTAATTTGCTTAATATTAATATACTTGGTATTCAAGATATGTGGAACTTTCTTTTGAGTGCGTTGAATACTAAGAAAAGTTTGATGCTTGATAATTGTTTTGAGATATGAAGATGGTGATATTAAAGTCATGCTAGTTGAGTAGTTGTGAATTTAAAGAATACTTGTGTTGAAGTTTGTGATTCCCGTAGCATGCACGTATGGTGAACCGTTATGTGATGAACTCGGAGCATGATTTATTTATTGATTGTCTTCCTTATGAGTGCCGGTCGGGGACGAGCGATGTTCTTTTCCTACCAATCTATCCCCCTAGGAGCATGCGCGTAATACTTTGCTTCGTAATACTTTGCTTTGATAACTTCTAGATTTTTGCAATAAGTATATGAGTTCTTTATGACTAATGTTGAGTCCATGGATTATACGCACTTTTTCCCATCCTTCCACCATTGCTAGCCTATCTAATACCGCGCACTTCTCGCGGGTATCATACACCCACCATATATCTTCCTCAAAACAGCCAGCATACCTACCTATCATGGCATTTTCATAGCCATTCCGAGATATATTGCCATGCAACTTTCCACCGTTCCGTTTATTATGACACGCTCCATCATTGTCATATTGCTAGCATGATCATGTAGTTGACATCGTATTTGTGGCAAAGCCACCGCTCATAATTCTTTCATACATGTCACTCTTGATTCATTGCATATCCTGCACACCGGAGGCATTCATATAGAGCATATTTTGTTCTAAGAATCGAGTTGTAATTGTTGAGTTGTAAGAAAAATAAAAGTGTGATGATCATGTTTAGAGCATTGTCCCAAGTGATGAAAGGATGATGGAGACTATGATTCCCCCATAAGTCGGGATGAGACTCCGGACGAAAAAAAAGAGGCCATAAAAAAAGAGAAAACCCCAAATAAAAAAAGAAAAAAATTAGAGAAAAAGAGAGAAGGGACAATGCTACTATCCTTTTACCACACTTGTGCTTCAAAGTAGCACCAAGATCTTCATGATAGAGAGTCTCTCATTTTGTCACTTTCATATACTAGTGGGAATTTTTCATTATAGAACTTGGCTTGTATATTCCAATGATGGGCTTCCTCAAATGCCCTAGGTCTTCGTGAGCAAGCGAGTTGGATGCTCACCCACTTAGTTTCTTTTGTTGAGCTTTCATATACTTATAGCTCTAGTGCATCCGTTGCATGGCAATCCCTACTCACTCACATTGATATCTAGTGATGGGCATCTCCATAGCCCGTTGATACGCCTAGTTGATGTGAGACTATCTTCTTCCTTTTTGTCTTCTCCACAACCACCATTCTATTCCACATATAGTGCTATATCCATGGCTCACGCTCATGTATTGCGTGAAGATTGAAAAAGTTTTGAAAATGTTAAAGTATGAAACAATTGCTTGGCTTGTCATCGGGTTGTGCATGATTTAAATATTTTGTGTGGGGAAGATGGAGCATAGCCAGACTATATGATTTTGTAGGGATAACTTTCTTTGGCCATGTTATTTTGAGAAGACATAATTGCTTAGTTAGTATGCTTGAAGTATTATTTTTTTTGTGAATATGAAATTTTGTCTTGAATCTTTCGGATCTGAATATTCATACCACAATTAAGAGGATTTTCATTGAAATTATGCCAAAGTATCACTCCGCATCAAAAATTCTCTTTTTATCATTTACCTACTCGAGGACGAGCAGGAATTAAGCTTGGGGATGCCTGATACATCTCCAACGTATCTATAATTTTGATTGCTCCATGCTACTTTACCTACTGTTTTGGACCATATTGGGCTTTATTTTCCACTTTTATATTATTTTTGGGGCTAACCTATTAACCGGAGGCCCAGCCCGAAATTGCTTGTTTTTGCCTATTTCAGTGTTTCGAAGAAACGGAATATCAAACGGAGTCCAAACGGAATAAAACCTTCGGGAACGTGATTCTCTCACCGAACGTGATCCAGGAGACTTGGACCCTACTCAAAGAAGAAAAAGAGGCGGTCACGAGGGTGGGAGGCGCCCCCCTGGGCGTGCCCCCCTACCTCGTGGGCCCCCTGTTGCTCCACCGACGTACTCCTTCCTCCTATATATACCTACGTATCCCCGACAGATCAAATACGGAGCCAAAAACCTAATTCCACCGCCGCAACT
Organism: Aegilops bicornis; assembly: GCA_021605145.1. Taxonomy (NCBI): domain Eukaryota; kingdom Viridiplantae; phylum Streptophyta; class Magnoliopsida; order Poales; family Poaceae; genus Aegilops; species Aegilops bicornis. The sequence continues at coordinate 287,971,354 of CM038671.1, forward strand.
TCTCAGCATCCACGAGATCCCATCTTGGGGCCTGTTAGGAGCTCACGAGAGGGCCGTCATAACGGAGGGCTTCTACATCATCATAGCCTCTCCGTTGAAGTGTGAGTAGTTTACCTCAGACCTTCGGGTCCATAGTTAGTAGCTAAATGGCTTCTTCTCTCTTTTTGGATCTCAATACAATGTTCTCCCCCTCTCTTGTGGAGATCTATTCGATGTAATCTTGTTTTTGCGGTGTGTTTGTTGAGATCGATGAATTGTGGGTTTATGATCGAGTTTATCTATGAATAATATTTGAATCTTCTCTGAATTCTTTTATGTATGATTGAGTTATCTTTACAAGTCTCTTCGAATTATCCGTTTGGTTTGGCCAACTAGATTGGTAGTTCTTGCAATGGGAGAAGTGTTTAGCTTTGGGTTCAATCTTGCGGTGTCCTTTCCCAAAGAATAGAAGGGCAGCAAGGCACGTATTGTATTGTTGCCATCGAGGATAACAAGATGGGGTTTTATCATATTGCATGAATTTATCCCTCTACATCATGTCATCTTGCTTAAGGCGTTACTCTATTTTAACTTAATACTCTAGATGCATGCCGGATAGCGATCGATGAGTGGAGTAATAGTAGTAGATGCAGGTGAGTCGGTCTACTTGTCTCGGACGTGATGCCTATATACATGATCATACCTTGATATCCTCATAACTATGCTCAATTCTGTCAATTGCTCAACAGTAATTTGTTCACCCACCGTAGAATATTTTTGCTCTCGAGAGAAGCTACTAGTGAAACCTATGGCCCCCGGGTCTATTTTCATTATATCAATCTCCATCACTTTATTACTGGCTTTGTTTTTACTTTGCCTTTTACTTTTCACTTTGCATCTCTATATCAAAAATGCCAAAAATATTATTTATCATCTCTACTAGATCTCACTCTCGTAAGTGACCATGAAGGGATTGACAACCCCTAATCGTGTTGGTTGCGAGTAGCTATCGTCTTGTGCAGGTACGAGGGACTTGTGCGTAGCCTCCTACTGGATTGATACCTTGGTTCTCAAAAACTGAGGGAAATACTAACGCTACTTTGCTGCATCATCCTCTCCTCTTCGGGGAAATCCAACACAGTGCTCAAGAGGTAGCAGTCGTGTACCACGCGTGCACGAAACAAAGTTCGACTTGATGCGTTGGCGCGTTATTTTTAAATAAAGTTATATCGCTCAATGGCACGCATACGTAATAAAACGATTTTTATGGAGAAAAAGGTAGTCCGCTCCACTATATACAATGGAGCCTGCCTGCCTGGTTTGTCTCTCTTCAGAGTATCTCACACAAGGCTGTGGTGGCCTCTCTCTCTCACCGTTGGTCACTGATCCGGCCGCATCGCGTCCGCCGGTGAAAAGGGAGGACGTGCGTCGTTTCTCCATTCAACGGTGCCGAGGCAGCACGTCCCGATCTGCGGTACACGCCATTTTCTCTGACCAAGCTCCGGCGTGCTAGGGCCTACGCCACCTGCTCGCTACCGCAGTATGGGCAGATTCCGCCCGCCGTCGCTCACCTAGTTACATCCCTCCGACCTCCAGGTATCCCCTCCGACCTTGCTCCACTGCTCGTCTTCCCACGTCGCTGCATGTGAATCTTCCATAGTTCTTTGCCCAAAACATAGCTCGTCCGGCGTACTTTCCATATTGCAATCTCGTGCTCACACCGTTTTAGCCAAACACAACAGTGTTGTTATCTTCCCTTAGGACAAGGAATATGCTTCTTTTTGTCGTCGCATGTGTCATCACCTGTTATTGGCCAGTAACTGTTTCCTTTCTACCTCTTTTTTGCAAACAGGGCTATCGATTTCACTCGTTGCTATTGCGACCTTTTGGTGAACTGCACAAATCACTTTTTTCTTAAGAGTGTTTTGTGCAGTTGTACTAAAATGTCACACGGGAAACGTCTCTACATTTCAGTGCGACTGCACAAAGGGAGATTGGTTTTGCTCTATCCTCCTCATCCAACTCCGAGCCTAATCTTATCCAACTAGTTAGTCTTAAGAGAGACTGCAAAGGTGACCGGCTTCTATTTGTGTGTTTATTGTTTCATCGCTAGTCCTCTATTATCGTAATCACACTTAATATCTTTTGGAACAGGGATGCTCAACTCTATTTTAGTGGAACTGCACAAAATGATCGGAATGTTGCATGCTCCAGACAACTACTTTTTTCCCAACATGCCTTGTTGATTTAGACAGAGCTGGGGGGACGTTGCTGCCAATGAATGCATGGATCCATTTTAATTTAACACCTTCTCACAACTTTGTCTTCAGTGGTGATGTAAATATTAGCTCTGATCCGCTAATAATTGAGATGCATTAGCAAGGAAGTTAGTTTTTTATTGTTTCCGAAAGAGCATCGATGGCAAGACACACGAAACAAAAGCTGAAAGCTCACACCATTGTACAATTTCATGTCACTGGAAAATTATTTGTATAGTACGTCAATTATGTAAACAAATGCTGGAAGCTTGATAGCATTGCCAGAAGCCTCTTCGGCATCCGGGTCCATGTGCCATGCACAAAATTATACTCCTTCGTTCCTAAATATTTGTCTTTTTACAAATTTCAAATGGGCATATTTTAGAGTGTAGATTCACTCATTTTGCTTCATATGTGTACTCCCTCCGTTCCTAAATATTTGTCTTTCTAGAGATTTCAACAAGTGACTACATACGGAGCAAAATGAGTGAATCTACACTCTAAAACATGTCTGTATACATCCGTATGTAGTAGTTCATTTGAATCTCTAAAAAGACAAATATTTGTGTAGTCACTCGTTGAAATCTCTAGAAAGACAAATACTCCGGAGTATATTTAAGAACCGAGGGGGTAGTGCGCAGCCGCATTGTCACATCCTAGCTAGTTCATGCATTAGAGTGTTGCATCATGTCTATATTTTTTCAGAAATTAGAAATGGGGATGACATAACCCCCAGCACCCCCCTCAAAACAACTAGGGTTTACTAAAATATTTTTCAATGAACCTGAAATGCCCTTCTAAAAAGTCCACCCTTTTTTGTCTTGGGTTAGGACCTCTGACAAAATGGGTTCACAATTTTCTAGGTGATCACAAGGTCATTGAATTAAATCGTATGTACTTTGCATATGGGCATTTAAATGCTAGTAAAAATTAAATGCTCAAATAATTCTGGAAATAAGTGTGGGCTGTTGGAAATAATCTAAACAGAGCCTATGATTATTTTCAGGATTTTTGAAGGTGTCTAACTATTTTTAATAAAGCCACAAACTTACAGGAAAATAGGAAACAGGAAATAAAAAGGAAAGAACAGAAACGTACCTGGCGGCCCGCAACTGTAGTCGGCCCAGCTCCTGTGCAGCCCACCCGAGCCCAACTGCCAGTCATCTTCCTCCTCGCGCCAGAAGGACGCGAGGCGCGTGGCCACCATGCGTCGGCCACCTCCTGCTCACTGCGTGTACCCCCAACGCCCCGAAGTCTCTCGAATCGCCATGCACCTCCTCGCCCCTCGCTCACTTTCCCTGTGTTCCTTCCTCGCTGCCCGCACCCCGTCCGAACGCCTCCGTCGCCGCCGCAAACACCACGCTCACCGCCACCCCCTCACCTCTCCGACGCAGCCCCGAGCTCCGCCGTGCCTCCCTCGTCCTCTCCGACGGCTCACACGACCGGAAGAGCCCCAAAGCGCCGCCCCGACGCTTTTCCCCTCCTCGCCCGCCGGAGATCGGCCTCGTCGCCCCGCTCAGCTCCGACCTTCCCCGAGCCCGCTTCGAAGCCTACTGGAACCGCCGTGAGCTCCTGACCATCCACCCCCTCTCTGTTTTCTCTCTAGCATGCCGTAGCCGCCGTGCCTCTCTCACCCGACAGCGCCGCCGCCAAAGCTCGCCGGCGATGACGCTCCGGTGACCATTCGGTCCTGGGCATGCGCTCAACGTTCTCGCCGCACCGCGTAGACGCCGTAGGTGTTAAACCCGCATCGACAAGGCCGCTGTGGCCTCGACCCCGAGCTCGCCCGAACTCCGGCCGCCGCTTCTGTGCTTGCCGTCGTCATCTCCGGCGACTCTGAGGCCTTCCGATCGCTTTGCTAGACGCGGTCGAGCGTGGGCTACCCCCTGGTGGCCTTCACGCACCCATCCGTCGCCCGCAGCTCAAGTCCGGCGAGTTGCCGCCGCAGTTTAGGTCGCCGCCGGCGAAACTCCGGCGAGAGCCGACGTGGCCTCGTCATTAGCCACTAATGACCCAGCTAAACCACCCCTAGTGCCACTGCCATGTGGGCCCTGTGCCTGTTTAGTTTAATTTAATTTTCTGTTTAGATTAGTTCATAACCCACTGGGACCCACACGTCAGCATTGAGCTTGCTGACGCGGCTGATCGGTCCCACATGTCATCCACCCAAACCAGCCTCATTACATCGACCCGTGGGTCCCAAACAAGTTTGACTCAAGCGACCCTGTTGACCAGCTGATGTCACAAAGGATTTGAGGTCGACAATGATAACTCCTTTTTCTCGGATTTATTTTTATTCGTGGAATTCTTAAAATAGTGCTAACTTCTAAAAATCATATAAAATCAACCGTAGCTCCAAATGAAATAATTTATATATGAAAAATGATCAGAAAAAACCAATCTATCCATATGTACCATTGTCATGCATGATAGAACAACTTAGGGCTGCTGTTTAGGCCAAATCTTATAATGGCATTTAAACCTTCACATATGGAGTATGAATTTGAACCTAGGGTTCAAACCAACTTCATTTAACCTCCGCTAGTTGCATTAGCTCAAACCACAGCATATTGCCATGTCATGATCATGCATCATATTGTGCATTGCATTGATGGTGTTTCCTTCGTGTTGCCGGTGTTTGTCCCTCTCGAGACGCACGACGCATCGACGATGAGTTCGATGACACTAATAAAGAGCTATACTATCTTCAAGTGCTGTGCAAGCAAAACCCCTTGTTCATTCCGATACAATCCCACACTCTCGCCTCGCTTCTCTTTACCGCTTAGGACAACAACGATTCAACTGTTACATGCTGCGTAGTTGAACCTCTTTCCTCTGCATGACCTGTCATTGCCACAAAGAATAGATGAAACCCACTAGCATGAGTAGGAGTTGTTTGAGCCTGATGTGCCTACTCATTCATGCTTGTTTGTCATGCCTGCTACCGCTTAGAGTTGAGTCGGGTCCGATTCATCGGGATGAATTGGAGGTGTGTGAACATGTCCTACTGTGTGAGCTAAGTGTGTGAACACGATTTGGTAAAGGTAGTGTGAGAGGCCATGTAGGAGTACATGGTGGGTTGTCTCATTGAAACCGCCCTCGTGAACTGAGTTCGTGTTTGTGATCCATGAACAGTTACTAGCACGCATTGGAATGCTTAAGTGCCCTCTCGACTTATTAATCAACCTGATCTCTGCCCAGGAGTTGCAACTAGTTTCGTGTTTGTAGGTAGTGTTAGTAGTCTACCAAGTGGCACCCAGACAGGTGGGCTTGGGATGACTAGGCACCGTGGCACGGTGTACCAAGAGTAGATCCACCCGTCGAGGTGGGCTTGGGAACCCTGCTCACATCGTTTGGGGCCGTGAGCGACACCCCGACCGGATCTCCTTGCGGATGGAACCCGAATAGGCGATAAACCTGGACGAGAGACTTGTGTGGTTAGTCGTCGTGGCCGACACCTCGCTATTTCCGCTTGAAGGTTGCCGAGTACATGTCGTGTAAACGGCGATAATCGGTGAGAGCGTGTGAAGAAGTACACCCCTATAGGGTTATCATCATCTATTCAATAGCCGTGTCCGCTGTAAAGGACTTCTGGGTTGCCTGCGCGGTTCATAGACAAGTGAAAGTGGATACTCTAAAATGCGCAAGATAAGCGTGAGTGCTATGGATGGCGTTCTCGTAGGGAGATGGGAGTGGATCCATAGTGGTGTATTGATATGGTGAATATGTGGACTCGTGTGCGCCACCCCAAAAGAGTTACTTGGCAATGTAGTTCAGATAGCCACCGAAGTCAAAGCTGGCTTGCCGCAGCTTAAACTCCACCACCCCTTTGTTGATAATGATGCATATGTAGTTAGTTCTCGATGTAAGTCTTGCTGGGTGCATTTGTACTCACGTTTGCCTATTTTATGTTTTGCGTAGGGACTTCGGTCTCGCTTAGTAGTTCCGCTTGGACTTGACGTTTAGCTTGTTACCTCAAATTTACGATCTTGTGCCCTCGGCAGGTATGGTAGATAGTCGCTTCCAAGCCTTTTTCATTTGTAGATGTCTGTACTCGGACATGTTAAGCTTCCGCGTGTGCTTTGATTTGTATGTTTCAATGTTGGGTCATGAGACCCATGTTTGTAATATCTTGCTCCTGAGCCTATTGAATAAATACTTGAGTCGTAGAGTCTTGTTGTGATGCCAAGTTGTATTTGCACATATTGAGCATATTGTGTGTATGATTGAAATGCTTGGTATGTGTGGGATCCGACAACCTAGTTGTTTATCCTTGGTAGCCTCTCTTATGGGGAAATGTAGTCTTGTGCTTCCATGAGCCATAGTAGTCCGCTATAGCCCGGTTCACCGGGGTCCTGCTAGCCTAGCACTACTGCTCCGAAACACTTGACTCGGGCATGTGATTCACTTGCCTTATGTCTGTCCCTTCCGGGAAATGTCACGCGGTGACATCCGGAGTCCTGCCTAGCCTGCTACAGCCCGGGTTCCCGGAGTCCTGTTAGCCCAGTGCTACAGCCCGGATTCGCACGCTAGTGACCGACATGCTCGATGTTGCTTCATGTATGCCTGTCCCTATAAGTTAGTGCCACTTTGTGTTCACGACTAGTCAGGTCGGCCCGGGTTCTCTGTCATATGGATGCTAGCGACACTATCATATACGTGAGCCAAAAGGCGCATACGGTCCCGGGCCATGGTAAGGCGACACCCGTGGGAATACCGTGCGTGAGGCCGCAAAGTGATATGAGGTGTTACCGGCTAGATCGATGTGACTTGGAATCGGGGTCCTGACACGCATGGGAGACACAGCCCGGTCGTTGCGCCGCATTAATAGTGAGTAATGAGCAGTCAAATCATAATCCCCACCTTTCCCACTATAAGTTGCTCGGAAGAAGCAACCATCAATATGATCTTCTTTGAATCCTCTCATACTACTCCATCTGTCACTGTTTATAGAGCGCGCTTCAGAAAAAGAAAAAATCTCTGGGACCAAGGTAACTAGAGATCGGCCTGAAAATAGCATTTGTAGTTATAGCACGACGTCTATTACTATAGGAAATAATGCGTACACACATGCATGCAGTGCTTCCACCCCGGGTACACACATGCATGCACTTACTCCACTCCGTAGTACATCGAGAGAAAATTGTGGACTTGATTGCTGTTACCATGCCGTAATTAATTGAGCATTAAACCAAACGCGTCTAAAGTATCTCTGGTGGTGGAAATGCATTGAGAGAAATGCATCATAATGAAGTGCGCCCTGTAAACTGTGACGGAGGGAGGAGTAGTATGAAGGTTCAAAACCAAGTACACGTATGCCCAGTCGGTCAACGCACCTCCTCTTGCCATATCACTGACATGTGAGACCGGAGTGTGAGCAAACGATCTCAATTGACGGCAAAATGGCCAACCCGCCGTTCCTTGAGAGAGATGAGGAACGAGAACACATAGACGGGATCGCACGGAGGCCAAGATATATTCGAGCATGGTTGATCGATATCATCACTACATGTTGGGCTACCATTTTCTGCCCTTCTCCGGAATAAATGTGTACTTTACCAGAGATTAAAAAAATAAGAGTACAGACGCTCCACCATGCGGTTCTAGTAGTAGTACTACTCGTACTACTAAACCTTGCGCTTGGCTCTTCGCCTCTTCGTGAAGTCGGACAATGATGGTACTCCGCATGTTTGGTACTACAGTGTATGCCTCTGGCAATCTGACACTGAATGAACTGATGCATGTCCACTGCCTGGGCGAGGGTAGGTTGCATTAGTCAAAAGGTGTAAGCGAGCTTCACCTTGTCCTGAAAGCTTCTCCTTGTTCCGCGAGTTGACGGGACACACCAAAAAGTAGTACTGGTCCATACTCCCTCCTTTCTGGTTAATATGGCTTAATCTTTTTTGCGGGTAAATGAGAGAGCTTTATTCATATATAAGCATTCTTAGGACGATCAGCCAAGACACTGGTCACTAGTAAGCGAGGTACCCCGCAAAAAAGAAGTAGGAAGCGAGGTGTTTCATCTAGCCAGCTCTCGGCCACATTCAAAGTGCAGCAAGCACGGTTCGCACAAAGAGGCGCCACAAGGTTTGCTGACCTGTTTACATGCTGAATAACAAAAAAAGAGGAAATATTACCGAGCGCTCCTATTTGTAACAGGATATGAGCCAAAATTAAGCGAGAATTGTGGCTAGTGTTCCATGCAATCAACTTCCATTATCACATGCGAGAACCCTCGAAGAGAACCAAATGTGTTGAAGATTGCTTTATCACATTTTAAAAATATAATAAGAGTGCAGACGCTCCTCCATCTGGTTCCTAGTACTAGTATAGTACATACCTCTATAGACTTAGTAGTAGTACTAGTACTAGTAAACTTTGTGCTTGGTTGTTCGCCTCTTCGGGAAGTCGAACAATAATAGTACTAGTATATTGTATGCTTCTGGCAATCTGACACCAAATTAACTGTTGCACGTCCACCGCCTGAGCGAGGGATAGCTTGCATTAGTCAAAAGTTTCTCCTTGTCCTGCGAGCCACCGCGCGCAATCTTCTCTCGTCCTGCAAGCTTCTCCGCGTTCGGCAAGTTGACGGGGCACAACAAAGTAATGCTAGTGCATACTGCCTCCTCTCCGGTTAATATGGCTTAATTTCAAACGAGATAAATACACTGTCTGTCACTGTATATTTGTAAAAATATGGTCAGTGGACTTCATAATTCGCTCATTGCGCTCAGTATATACATTTTCCGGTGTTTATACGGTCGCTAGCTCACCCTGGCTGAGTATGTGTGTGCATGCACGTGTAGGTTGAGCACTTGAGCGTGACCGTGTGTGTTCCGTCATGTGCTCGGACATGCATGCATTAGGGCGTCGCGCGCGTTTTTGCCTCCATGTGTACCTGTGATTGTTGCATACACGTAGGGGGAGTACATGCAGGGGCCACTAAAGGAGCAGTCAAATCACACAGTAAGTTAGTCGGAAGAAGCAACCATCATTTCACTCTTCAATGACACATACGCAATATAAAATGGTTGATATGGAGAGAAAAATAAAACCACTATATATACACTAGCACGAGCATAAGCTACAAGCATGCTTGCTTGGGTTGCTCTCTTCACAAGAATAGAATGACGGTGGCCACAACGCTGGTCACGATAACTTTCCCGCCTGCTTGTCGATGGATCGCGCCATGGAGTACTAGTACTAGTGGAAGAGATTGACGAATTGGGGGAGGACAGCTAGCTGTAGCTCGGACTCCCAAGAACTTTTTACATGCATGTTGTGGCCGGCTATTGCGGCCTTTGAACGCGGAGCAGTCGCGTGCACCAGGAAGCGGCGCGGGCGACACTCTCTCGGTCGGCGCGCCGCTTCAATGCCGGCGCCAGTGGGAGGTCGTGTCCGCTCTGGCCGGGCATGAATGCGGTAATCGACCGCTTTGAGGCGGAAGCACGTCGCGGTGATGAAGAGGGTTCGGGTTGGTCAGGAGCGGTCGTGGCAGCGGTCCGGATGCCCGCAAACAAGAGATGTTGTATGTTAATATTGCCGCGTATATAATTAACAACGTAAATAATGTGCCAGTTTGATAAATATGATTGGAGATTAAGATGGAAATGGAATTTTACGTAAACACAGATATGCATGTCTATGTCTATGTGTGTGTGCGCAACGACTCTCGCGACCTGGAAGCATGGGAGTGTTTTTGATTGAGTTTTCTTTCTTGGTACGTTAAAAAATTGTCCGCCAGGTTTCGTTTCTTTTTTCTGGTAACGCGTGTATTCTATTTAAAACCACTGCTATGGAGAGATTTTTTTACTCCAATATAGCCTCTTGTTTGATAGAGTTTCTCACGTCTCGCTCTCTCACCCTCTCCATATCAAAACAAGATGACAAAGGTCCACACTATCTCTCTCCTCACCGGTGGTCACAGATCCGCCGAATCCCGTCCGGTGCGGGAGGTGAGGAGGTGCAGCGTTGACGTTGTCGCTGGCCGGTGAAGGAGGAAGCCGATGTGCACCGTCCTTCCTCGAGCCGGCCGGGCGCGGACGAAGGTCCTCCGCACCCTTGTTCGCTGCCGTCGTGTGGGCAGATCCCGCCCGCCCGCCTAAGCGACATCTCGCCCACCTGAGGTATAATTTCTTGTACTGGTCCAGCTCCCCAGGTCGATGCATGCGTGTTTTCTTCTATGCGACTACTCCTCAGCTCCCCATGTATAGTAGCCAGGGTTCGTCTGCTGGTCCAAAATCACCTACTATTATAGAGGAAATGCCACTCGAAAAGTTGTCCTGATTGATGCCTGATGTCTACTACGCAACCTTCTACTTGTAGACGTTGTTGGGCCTACAAGTGCAGAGGTTTGTAGGACAATAGCAAATTTCCCTCAAGTAGATGACCTAAGGTTTATCAATCTGTGGGAGGCGTAGGTTGAAGATTGTCTCTCTCAAACAACCCTACAACCAAATAATAAAGAGTCTCTTGTGTCCCCAACGCACCCAATACAATGGTAAATTGTATAGGTGCACTAGTTCGGTGAAGAGAAGGTGATACAAGTGCAATATGGATGGTAGATATGGGTATTTGTAATCTGTAAATATAAAAACAGCATGGTAGCAAGGGATAAAAGTGAGCACAAACGATATTGCAATGCGTTGAAACAAGGCCTAGGGTTCATACTTTCACTAGTGCAAGTTCTCTCAACAATAATAACATAATTGGATCATATAAATATCCCTCAACATGTAACAAAGAGTCACCCCAAAGTCACTAATAGAGGAAAACAAACGAAGAGATTATTGTAGGGTACGAAACCACCTCAAAGTTATTCTTTCGGATCGATCTATTCAAGAGTTCGTACTAGAATAACACCTTAAGATACATATCAACCAAAACCCTAATGTCACCTAGATACTCCAATGTCACCTCAAGTATCCGTGGGTATGATTATATGATATGCATCTCACAATCTCAGATTCATCTATTCAACCAACACAAAGTACTTCAAACAAAGGCCCCAAAGTTTCTACCGGAGAGTCAAGACGAAAACGTGTGCCAACCCCTATGCATAAGTTCACAATGTTACGGAACCCACAAGTTGATCACCAAAACATACGTCAAGTAGATCACGTGAATATCCCACTGTCACCACACATAAGCACATGCAAGACATACATCTAGTGTTCTCAAATCCTTAAAGACTCAATCCGACAAGATAACTTCGAAGGGAAAACTCAATCCATTACAAGAGAGTAGAGGGGGAGAAACATCATAAGATCCAACTATAATAGCAAAGCTCGTGATACATCAAGATCGTGCCAAATCAAGAACATGAGAGAGAGAGAGGGAGATCAAACACATAGCTACTGGTACATACCCTCAGCCTCGAGGGTGAACTACTCCCTCCTCATCATGGAGAGCGCCGGGATGATGAAGATGGCCATCGGTGATGGATCCCCCCTCCGGCAGGGTGCCGGAACGGGTCTAGATTGATTTTTTGGTGGCTACAGAGGCTTGCGGCGGTGGAACTCCCGATCTATTGTGCTCCCTGATGTTTTTAGGGTATATGGACATATATGCGTGAAAGAAGTCGGTCAGGGGAGCCACAAGGGGCCCACGAGGGTGGGGGCGCGCCCAAGGGGGTAGGGCGCGCCTCCCTGCCTCGTGGCTTCCTCGAAGCTTCCCTGACGTCTACTCCAAGTGTCCTGGATTGCTTCCGTTCCAAAAATAACGCTCCCGAAGGTTTCATTCCGTTTGGACTCCGTTTGATATTCATTTTCTTCGAAACACTGAAATAGGCAAGAAAACAACAATTTGGGTTGGGCCTCCGGTTAATAGGTTAGTCCCGAAAATAATATATAAGTGTTTAATAAAGCCCATAAACATCCGAAACAGGTAATATAATAGCATGAATACTTCATAAATTATAGATACGTTGGAGACGTATCAGCATCCCCAAGCTTAATTCCTACTCGTCCTCGAGTAGGTAAATGATAAAATAAATAATTTATGAAGTGTGAATGCTAGCAAGTACACAAGTTTGATCAATGATAATTTCAATCACCTTTTCTAGCATCATTATATGTCATAATAGTAGCTCATATCATAAAGCTTCTCATGATCAAGTAACAAGCTATTCACATTTTAAAGTATAGATCATAAACTTTCTTGAAAACTAACAAACCGTGTTATTAGTCATCAAACAATTACAATTCATCTTATTTTCAGAAGGGTCTATGTCGTAGCTTTAATTCAGCAAACTTCACATACTCAACTATCTTTTAGTCTTTCACAATTGCTAACACTCACGTGATATTTCGGGTTCAAAGTTTTAATCGTATTACGAGAGAAAGATAGGGGCTTATAGATTCGCCTCCCAACCTTTTACCTCAATGGTAATGTCAATAATAATAGTTCGTGATGCCTTACATCCAATTGGATATATATATCAGGATCTTTCCGACACAAGGTGCTTGCCAATGGATAAAATGTAAAAAGGAAAGGTGAAGATCACCATGACTCTTGCATAAGGTATAAGACAAGAATAAAAGATAGACCCTTCGCAGAGGGAAGCAGAGGTTGTCATGCGCTTTTATAGTTGGATGCACAAAATCTTAATGCGAAAGAACGTCACTTCATATTGCCACTTGTGATAGGGACCTTTATTATGCAGTTCGTCGCTTTTATTACTTCCACATCACAAGATCGTATAAAGCTTATTTTCCCCACACTAATAGATCACACATATTTAGAGAGCAATTTTTATTGCATGCACCGATGCCAACTTACTTGAAGGATCTTACTCAATTAATAGGTAGGTATGGTGGACTCTCATGGCAAAACTGGGTTTAAGGATATTTGGAAGCACAAGTAGTATCTCTACTTGGTGCAAGGAATTTGGCTAGCATGAGGGGGAAAGGCAAGCTCAACATGTTTAGAAGGTCAATGACAATATACTTTATTTCAGATATAAGAAAACATAACCCATTAAGTTGTATTCCTTGTCCAACACTAACCTATTAACATGTCATATTTTAATGAGTGCTCACAATTACAAAAGATGTCCAAGATAGTATATTTATATGTGAAATCTCTCTTCCCTCAATATTCTTTCATGAATTGTTCAAGTGACCAATACAATGTTTGCTAACCTTCAATAAATTTACCACCTCTACTTCTTATATGTGAAGTCATTTACTCCTCATATAATTTCAGATTTGTGACGTTCAAATCATTCAACAATTTACTCATAGGATATAAGTGAAGCACACGAGTAAATGACAAACTACTCCAAAAAAGATATAAGTGAAGATCAATGAGTAGTTAAATAATTATGTAGCTATGTGAAGACTCTCTCTCATTTAAGAATTACAGAACTTGGGATATTAATCAAACAGCAAGCAAAACAAAATAAAATGACATTCTAAGAATAGCAAACATCACGTGAAGAAGCAAAAACTTAGGATCAACCGATACTAGCCGGTAGTTATTGAAGAAGAAAGGTGGGATGCCAACCGGGGTATCCCCAAGCTTAGATGTTTGAGACTTATTGAAACAGTAATTAGGGATGCCTTTGGCATCCCCAATCTTGAGCTTTTGTGTTTCCTTAATTCTTCTCATATCACGGTCTCCCTAAATCTCAAAAGCTTCATCTACACAAAACTCAACAAGGACTCGTGAGATTAGTTAGTATAAACCAATACAAAAACCTTATCATACTCTACTATAGAAAATCACTAAAATTATTATTAAACATTGCATACTAAATGCCTCTGCATATTTAATAGTCCTATCCTCAAATAGAATCATTAAACAAGCAAACATATGCAAACAATGCAAACATAACAGCAATCTGCCTAAACAGGACAGTCTGTAAAGAATGCAGCAAGATCCATACTTCCCTACCTCCAAAAATTATGAAAGAAAATTCCCACTGTAGTAAATTTATCAGATCTTATTATGCAAAAAGTTTCAACATTTTATCACATTCTGAATTTTCTAGGGAATTTTTGCAACAGCGGTAAACTTTCTGTTTTGAAACAGCAACATGTATACTTGCAAAATAAGCATAGTAAAAGCTATCCTTGACATTTTTATTGAAAATAAAGATGCAAAACATTATTATAATTAACAGAAATCAAGTACTAACAAAATAAAAAATAAAATGACGCTCAGCAGCAAAACACATATCATGTGGTGAATAAAAATATAGCTCCAAGTAAAGTTACCGATGAACGAAGACGAAAGAGGGGATGCCTTCCTGGGCATCCCCAAGATTAGGCTCTTGGTTGTCCTTGAATATTACCTTGGGTTTCCTTGGGCATCCCCAATCTTAGGCTCTTGTCACTCCTTATTCCATAGTCCATCGAATCTTTACCAAAAACTTGAAAACTTCACAACACAAAACTCAATAGAAAACTCGTAAGCTCTGTTAGTGTAAGAAAATAAATCACTACTTAGATATTGTTGTGAACTCATTCTAAATTCATATTTGTGTAATATCTACTGTATTCCAACTTCTCTATGGTTCATACCTTCCGATACTACTCATAGATTCATCAAAATAAGCAAACAACACATAGAAAACAGAATCTGTCAAAAAACAACAGTAATGTGTAGTAATCAGTATCAAACGATATTTCTGAACTCCAAAATTTCTGAAATAAATTGTTGGATGTGAGGAATTTGTCTATTAATCATCTTAAAAAAGAATCAACCTAAAATCACTCTCCATTAAAAAAACTGGCAGCATATCTCGTGAGCGCTAAGTTTCTGTTTTTTTACAGCATGATCATAAAGACTTCACCCAAGTCTTCCCAAAGGTTCTACTTGGCACTTTATTGAAAAAAAAGCTATAAAACATTATTACTACAGTAGATTAATCATGGGTACACACAAAAACAGTAGGGTTAAATATTGGATCATCTCCCAACAAGCGCTTTTCTTTAATGCCTTTCTAGCTAGGCATGATGATTTCAATGATGCTCGTATAAAAGATAAGAATTGAAACATAACGGGAGCATCATGAAGAATATGAGTAGCACATTTAAGTCTAACCCACTTACTATGGATCAGGATTTTGTGAGCAAACAACTTATGGGAACAATAATCAACTAGCATAGGAAGTCAAAACAAGCATAACTTTAAAACTTTAAGCACATAGAGAGGAAGCTTGATATTATTACAATTCCTACAAGTATATATTCCTCCCTCATAACAATTTTCAGTAGCATCATGACTGAATTCAACAATATAACCAGCACCTAAAGCATTCTTTTCATGATCTACAAGCATAGAAAATTTACTACTCTCTCCATAAGCAAAATTCTTCTCAGTCGGAATAGTGGGAGTATCATAAGAGACTCGAATACTATAATTTTTTTCCACATTAAAAGAGTAATGTTCAGAAAAAGGGTAATCATAATCATGACAATTTTTATAAATATAATCATCACTACTTTTCATAGCATAAGTGTCATCACAATAATCATCATAAGTAGCAACTTTGTTCTCATCATAATCGATTTAAACCTCTTCCAAGATAGTGGAATCATTACTAAATAAAGTCATGACCTCTCAAAATCCACTTTCATAATTGTCACAATAAGATTCAACACCCTCCAAAATAGTGGGATCATTACTTCCTAAAGTTGACACTCTTCCAAGCCCACTTTCATCAATATAGCCATCATAAATAGGAGGCATGCTATCATCATAATAAATTTGCTCATCAAAACTTGGGAGGCTAAACATATCATCTTCATTAAACATAGCATCCCCAAGCTTGGGACAAACATTAATTGCAGCAAATATATTCTGAAACATGTCATTCCCATCAAACATAGCATCACCAAGATTGGGACTTTTCATATCGTAAGAATAATCACTCTCATCATTAATAGTATGGATAGCACCAATAGTATAGCAATTATCATCATCACAATGAGTAATAGGAGCAACATCATTAGTGTTGGGGATATTAATATTGGGCGTAAACTGGGCAGGACAGGCCGTGTTAACTTCATCAGTAGGCAAGTATACTTGAAGCCTGTGAGGATATTCTATAAGGGCCCAAGGCCCAGAACCGGTTTAAGGCTTGTAGCCGTGAACCGGCATTAGTATGTAACTTGTGTTATAAGTTAGAAATACTAGAGACCGAACCGGACACGTCTATGAGCCGGTCTTGGGACTCTGCAAACCTTCGGGTGTCACCCATGTATATAAGGGGACGACCCGGCGGCGGTTCGAAGACAACAGACAACAACTCGAGACTTAGGCGAAGCTTGTTTGCTCCCTAGTCATCGAAACCCCCATCAATTCCATCACAACTAGACGTAGGCTTTTACCTTCATCGAAGGGGCCGAACTAGTATAAACTCTCTTGCGTCCTTGTGTCCGCTTTAACCCCTTCAAGCTAACCCGTAGCGATGGTTCCACGACTAAGTCCTTTCATGAGGACATCTGCCGTGACAAAACCACGACAGTTGGCGCCCACCGTGGGGCTATCGCATGATGGTTTCAAGTTCTTGGAGGGCAGCTTCGAAGGACTCAAGGGTTACGCTGTGGGCCGGATGACCAAGAGTCGTCGTGGCAAGCTCTACATCGATGATTCGGGCTGGGGCCCCGAGGCCGGCTAGATTGAGTATGGGTACCGGGTCCCTTTTGGTGGCATACACGTCTTCATTGGCAAGATCGGTGAACCGGCCTCGAGTCGGACATCCGCACCGACCTCGCCGAACGGCTCAGCGTGCGAGATCTGCCCAGGGTAAACCAGCCATGAAGCATGCCTTCGTGGGAGTCATCCACGGAGGAGAATATGATGGTGGATCGGAATCTGGCAGCGAGACCGTCGTTTACTCCGGCGACGAGTCCTCGACCGGAGAAACCGAATCATTGTATAAGCTACAAGACGGCCGTATTGGGGGCTGTTCCGATGGTGACAGTATTCCGGACCCCTCTGATCTGCCCAACCGGGTTGGGATATTCATGGCTGGTACACAGGCGGCGATCCACTCTTTGACCGCAGCAGCAATGTTCTCTGGGTCAGCAGCGGCGGCAGGGGCAGGAGGCCCTGTGCACCCGCTGGCTCAGGTTTTATCTGATATGTTTGATGCGTTGGCCGTGCTTATGGCGGAGGCTAACCCAGCGGATCAGGACGCCCACAACGCGGAGATTGCAAAGGTGAGGGAACATATCACTAAGGCCAAGGCCGACCTGGCAGCTGAGAACAACAGGATGGCTGCAGAGCGAGCCGCTTTGGATGCGCAGGCCTATAGGCTCATGCTGGACCAGAACGCGTCACATGAAGTCCTGAAAAGGAAGCATCGGTCTCGCCTGCCGACGGTTTTCGATGCCAGAAACCTCTTTAATACCCGTGAGCAGGACTAGTAACCCGCCGTGGCTAAACCGGACGGAGGCACCTGGGACGGGTGCGCCGGTTCAGCCTCGCTTGATGGAGCCGCCTCGACTGAATAACATCGTACCTCAGCCTGTCCAGACACCTCTAGGTCATTATTCCAATCCAATGGATAATCTTATCGCCGCCGCTTCACGGCTGGAGGCCATCCCAATTGAAGGTGATTCGACGCAAGCGGTGGAGACGCGCCGGGTTAAGGAACTTCTTCGAACAGCCTTGGTTCAGCAGGAAGCATATTCATATAGCCATGACCGAATTCATTCCACCCCCCGTCCGAGCCGGAGTTACAAAGCAGTGATGGATGAACCGCCAGATCCAAGAATGCACGGAACCGTGAAGCGCCTCGTGGCCATAACCCGGCGGGTGATGCTCGTGAAGTGGTGGACCGGCCCGAGCACGAAGGGATGCCGAGTTAGCAGCGCAACATGAGGCTCGTCAGCTTACGCCGGTTCGTCCAACCACCTCGATCGAGCCAGGAGTTACTTCTAGTTCTTTGGGAGTGCCTTGTCTTGTCCCCGCTTTACGCAATGTGCGCCTGCCCAAGGATTTCAAGGGCCCGCGCAAGGTGCCAAATTACACGGCCGATTTGTCTCCAGAAACATGGATAGAGAGCTATGAGATGGCCATGGAAATGCTTGACGTAGATGAAGCGGCATGTGCAAAGTATTTCACCATGATGCTTGAAGGGACATCCCGTATTTGGTTAAAGAGCTTACCAGCCAATTCTATCAGTTCATGGGCCCAGTTGCGAGCCCGGTTTATCCAGAATTTCAAGGATACATGTAAGCAGCCCATGTCGATAGTGGACTTAGCGGCCTGTGTCCAAGAGGAAGGAGAGTCAACAACCCGCTGGGTACGCCGAGTTTCGGAAATTTTGCACTCATCGTATCAGATCAACGCCGACTCATGGTCATAAATTTGGAAAGCAACTGCCGGTTTTAACCTCTGAAGTTGAAATTAGGACGGATGAAGCACCATTGTAAGGATATGGGGACCCTCATGACTGCGTTAGTGAAGTATGCTGATTCTGATAGTACCAAGGATCCCGAGTCTGACGATGAAAAGACAGGGAAGGGAAAGAAGAATAACAACTCCAAGGGGCAGCAACACAACACGGCAGGTCATGGTAACCGAGGCAAGTGTAAAGCGGATGGCAGCATGGACTTTGTGGCTAATACTAGTGCACAGGACAGGGGCCAGCGACGGAAGGGTAAACCGCCAAATCATGGTGGAGCTCCAAACCCCAACCCGGACCGCCTGACTTATCTATTAAACCAGCCCTGCCCAAAGCACGGGATGAAGGAGGCGCCAGCCACCCACCTATGGAAGGATTTCTATATTATGTAGGAGTTCAAAAATTCTAATGCTTTCCTGTATGATCACGGATCAGGTGGTGGCTCAGGATCCGAATTCCATGGGCCGGGTCACGGTGGAGGAAATGCCGGTTCAGGCTTCAATGGAGATCGTGGTGGACATAACAATCTAAACAATCGTAATAGCTGTGGTGGTTACAACCAGCAAAAGCAGTCCGCTATCGAGCAATCCAAAGCAGCTTGAATAGCGGACAATATCATGTATTCACCACTAGCTTAGACAAGCGAGACCGTGCTTCACAAGCGGCAAAGGAATTCGCTGAACCGTCTGCGTTCTCGTTATTTGCGCTGGTCCGAACAACCAATCATATGGAGCAGAGAGGATCACCCTCCCCGGGTTGACAATCCAGGTCAGCTAGCATTGGTGGTGGCACCTCTGGTGGGAGGTTACAAGTTCACCAAGGCGCTCATGGATGGAGGAAGCAACATTAATATCTTATACTATGAGACCTTCCGCCGCATGGGGCTAACATACAAGAATCTTAAACCGTCCAATACGGTATTCCATGGTGTGGTACCTGGTAAGTCAGCATATCCCGTTGGCAAGATAGCTCTGAAGGTGGCCTTTGGAGATGATCATGATTCCAGGTCAGAAACATTGGCTTTTGAGGTGGTGAAGATCCGGAGCCCATACCACGCTTTATTTGGGCGGCCGGCTTATGCCAAATTTATGGCGCGACCCTGTTATATTTATCTGCAGCTCAAGATGCCGGGTCACAAGGGGACTGTCGGTGTCAAAACCGGCGGATCTCGGGTAGGGGGTCCCGAACTGTGCGTCTAGGCGGATGGTAACAGGAGACAAGGGACACGATGTTTTTACCCAGGTTCGGGCCCTCTCGATGGAGGTAATACCCTACTCCTGCTTGATTAATATTGATGATATGGGTAGTACAAGAGTAGATCTACCACGAGACCAGAGAGGCTAAACCCTAGAAGCTAGCCTATGGTATGATTGTTGTTCGTCGTACGGACTAAAACCCTCCGGTTTATATAGACACCGGATAGGTTAGGGTTACACAGAGGAGATCTACATATCCAGACGCCAAGCTTGCCTTCCACGCCAAGGAAAGTCCATCCGGACACGGGACGAAGTCTTCAATCTTGTATCTTCATAGTCCAGGAGTCCGGCCAACGGTGATAGTTCGCCTATCCGGACACCCCCTAATCCGGGACTCCGTCAGTGGCCCCCGAACCAGGCTTCAATGACAATGAGTCCGGCGCGTTGATTGTCTTCGGCATTGCGAGGCGGGTTCTTCTCCAAATTCCATATAATTGTCGAATAGTGTCCGGCTTCTGGTAAATGCTGCGCTCCTTGGCTTCTACGCCCAATAATGGCCATCTTCCACGTGTTTGAATGAATGCGAAAAGCCAGGGTATTTTTACACTTACCCCCCTAGCTGCGCAAATGAGCCGCCTATAAAAGGGGCGAGGATCTAGATCTGAGTCACGCCATCCCCCCTTCGCGAGCTTTCATCGGAGTGCTTCTGACCAAGGCCCATTCCATCATGGACAGTCGACGCGGCTCTCCTCTCGCGCTCCCAGCCCTCAGCCTGGAAATTGGGAGGGATGCTCAGTCCCGCATAGCGAGCTAGTTATACTCCAAACCAAGGGATTTCTTCCCCCGGCCTTCATGGTTCTGGTTTGAGCCGGACTTGCCACCTACAAGGGCGGAAAGCAAACGGAGAGTGTCCCCAATCCCTCTAAAGGAGAGCGGGTATGCTTCATCTCTTATCTAGTAAGAGGACTCGGATTTCCAATCCATCTGTTTCTCCGGGGGCTCTTGGAGTTCTACGGCCTCCAGTTGCACCACCTTACGCCTGCCTCCATTTTGCACATCGCGGGCTTCGTGGCCCTTTGTGATTTGTTCTTGGGCATTGAGGCTCATTTTGCGCTGTGGAAGAGATTATTCTGCCTAGTACCCCATTCTCATGAGGGGTCAATATATCAAGTGGGCGGAGCCGAACTATGGCGCATCGCTGGGACCGGATATCTATCCGGAACCCCGAAGAAGGCGTCCGAAGACTGGCCTTCGGAATGGTATTACATGGAGGACGTCCCGCTGCCGGACCCTGTTCGGATCGGTCTTCCGGAGTTTAGCAATGCTCCTCTGAAGAAGCGCCTAAGCCGGGCGCCATGAGCCCCCTGTGAGGGAAAATGACCGGGACGTCCTTTACTTGATGAGCCGAATAAGATTACTGGCTCATGCCGGATTGACCATGATTGGATTCATGGCAATCTGCATTATGAGGGGAGTGCAACCGCTCCAATATAGGGGCCATCCCATGTGGGATTTCAATGGGGAGGACGATGCCACCCGCCATGGCCGCAAAGGGCCGGGATCGGTCACCGAACTGGTGAAGACCTTGTCCGCCATGTACAAAGGGGAGGAGGAGGATTTTCTCCGCGTCAACCCACTGAGCGAGTTTTCTTCGAATAATCCTCAAAGTTGGGTAAGCAAACATCTTTGTGGCCTATCCGATCCATGTTCCCGTGATTAAATATCTCATTTCATGGTTTCTGCGCAGGAACTGCGCCGGGCCGTGGAGAAGATACACAACCCGCCCCCACAACCCGAGGATCCGGAACGGTCCCTCGATCCGCCTTCAAGAGGATCCGGATATAAAGGTGGAGTTGATCGACGGGTGTTCCACCAACTTAGCATCGACAATGCTTTGGTTGCCATTACGGCCGATTACCTGTGAATACTTCCAGCCGCAGTAATCGAGACCGAGGTCCCAATACTCGATAATGACCCATCCGTGCTTATTTCTTGATCACCGTGACGCCAATGGTGTTTCAGAGGGGGTGCCTTCGAGGCAGGAGGCCGAGCTCATGACGGCCAGCCAACAAGGGACAAGACGGCCCTCAAGAAGCAAAAAGAAGTGCGGTCCGGATCGAAACTCCGCCGCAACGGTATGGCGATCACCATATTCCCAGGATTGATTCCCTGAAGGCGATTAACGCTGGTGCTCTTTTCAGGAAAAGGGCGCCGGATCGAGTCCCGGAGAGTTTATAATCGAGCCTCCGCCGGCCAGGCTCCAAAGCCGGGTCCAGAAGCGGAGGCGAGCACGAGGCGTGCGTCGGATGCTCCTCCGATAGAGGATGCCGACAGGCTGTCCGCCACCAACTCTGTGGTGGAGAGGGCCATGAATCACAAGCTCCGCCGGACAGTTCTTCGTGACACATGTTTCTCCCAAGAGGCCTTGAATGTCTTCAATTCGGGAGATGCGCACCTCCGTGCCGCTCAAGATGGTCTAGCCAGAGCCACGGAGCAGTATGTAAAGGACATACGGGTGAGGAAATTTGATGATTATATCTGCCAAGAGTCTCAAGACTTAAAATAGTTAGGATAACTGATTTAAGGATCATTTGGAATGCAGGTTCTTACCGAAAAGAATGCCCGATCGTCCTGTGAGCTTGAAGAATGCAAGGCCCAACTTGAGGCCGCACTAGCCGCCATGGGGAGCCACAGAGACCCCTCCGTAATATATGCTTCAAAAGATAAATAGGTTATGAAGTGCGGCGTGTGTAAATCGACAATAATATTGCAGATGGCGCCGGACTAGATCCGGACAAGCAACAACTCCAGCGCCAGCTAAAGGTCGGCGAGAGCGTGCTTACGAGGGTGCGGCAGGAGAAAAATAGCCTCCAAGATGCCAACACCCAACCGGGTGAGGAAGTAAAGGATGTTCGTGCTCAGCTTGTCCGACCAGAAGGAGAATCGGCGGCTTCGCCGCGGCATTTTCAAGAGTGCTTGAGCGAACTTTGAAAGAGTTCGGTGAGGAAGGCGACTAACATAAACATGTATGTAGGTTTGCTCACAGTGTCGCCCTGAAGAGGAGATGCCCAGTTCTTCGGATGATCTTCTTCCGAACTGCTGCTACCATACGAACGAAGTTCGCAGGTGATGAAAGGCGGCGGCCAGGCCTTGTGGCCATCTATCTCCCTGCCCGAAGGCATTGGGGAGCTGGCAGAGCGGCTTCAAGGAGCACGGCGGAGCTTCCGACTGTGGAAGATATCAGTCTGCCGTCAAGGCGCCAGGGAGGCCTGGGCCATTGTAAAGACGTGGTACACGAAGGCTGACCCAAACCACATGGCCGAGGTCGGACCTGTGGGGCATGATGGGAAGGAGATCCTCAGAATTTTAGTGTAATGCCAAGTAGAATTGGCCGCTGTGTATTCCCAAAGAAGATTGTAAATTAGATAGCCTATTAGATGGCATTGAGGAGGAATACAATGAGTCGAGTTGACTATGTAATTAAATACGACATGAAAAATGTCTTCTAGCCGGATTGTAGATCGCTTGTCATAGCGGACCTTTTCGCTTCGACCTCGTGACCCAATAGTCCGGAGTGTGTCCGAATACCTTCGTGGTTATATAAGAACCGGGTATGCATGGAGACAAGGCGAGGGGTCATTATTGCTGTATCGCATAAGTGCCCAACTAGTTATGTTATATTACATGGATAGTAAGAAACATCTTCCAGGGAGAATAGTTCCGTTAAGGGTTCCTTTCGCTGGGATGCATGCCCTAAAGTGCATGTCAAAACTGCTAGGAAAGAAGAAAATCATCTGGGGGCAGGTGGGTAAATAGTTAAAAATCATCTTTCAGTTCACCGACCTAATATTCCCTTAAGAACGCTAGCTTTCGGCTTCACCCAATCTGAGGTACACATCCGGCTGACCCGGCAGTAACAATCGCAGAGGTGCTCCCTTTACCACCTAGCCGAACAATCGGGAACGTAGGGGTAAGCACAGGAGCCAGCAACCCAGCTTGGCCAAAACTTAAGTCATATCGATGCATATAATGGTGAATAAAAGGTACATGCGGAAGTTTGACACATGTGTTGGGCATGAAGCCCGTAAAAATAAGCTTCTGTTAAAGAAGCCCCCAGGTATAATGAGCGCGGACAGCGCGTCAAGTATGTGCGAACAAAGCACAAACGAGCCTCTATAGGCTTCAAGAAGAAGGAGGAGGAAGGAGATAAATAAAAGACAGCAAAAATAGAAAATGTGGACGGAGGAAGGAGATAAATAAAAGACAGCAAAAATAGAAAATGTGGACGGAGGAAGGAGACGAACTTGGAGTCCGGCGCTTAGGCGTAGAATCTTCGTAGACGGGCTGCATTCCATGGGTTTGGCTCGAGTCGGTTATCCGATGTGTTTCGCAGACGGTATGCTCCGCCGTCAGACCTGGTCGATGATGAAGGGACCTTCCCATTTGGGCTTGAGTTTGTCCTTTTTCTTGTCCGGCAGCGAGAACTAGTTCGCCAACGTTATAAGCTTTGGCCCGCATTTCCTCGCTTTGATATCTTCGAGCCTGCTATTGATATAATGCGGAACGAGCTTTTGCCACGCCGCGCTCCTCCTCCAATGCGTCTAACTGTCCCCGCCGATCGAGCTCGGCTTCTCTTTCTTCATACATGCGCATGCGAGGTGAGTCATGTATTATGTCGCAGGCAAGACTGCCTTCTGCCGCATACACCATAAAAATGGTGTGAATCCGTAGTACGATTTGGCGTGGTCCGCAGCCCCGTGAGTACGGAGTCGAGCTCCTCAACCCAAAGGCGTGTTAGATTCCTTGAGGGACCGCACTAGTCCGGGTTTAATGCTGCTCATGATTAGACCGCTTGCTTGCTCGACTTGACCGTTGGTTTGAGGGTTATAGACCGAGGCGTAATCGAGCTTGATGCCCATGTTTTTGCACCATAATTTGACCTCATCGGCCGTGAAGTTGGTGCCGTTATCGTTGATGATATCGCTGGGGACACCGTGAACGGTGCACTACCCTCGATATGAAGTCTATCACCGTCCGGATTCGCCGCTTTTAACAGGTTTGGCCTCTATCCATTTGGTGAATTTATCCACCATGACCAATAGGTATTTTTGCTTGTGGGTTCCTCCCTTAAGGGGTCCAACCATGTCAAGCCCCTGCATGAACGACTGTGTGATGGGTATAGTATTGAGGGCGGTGGGTGGCATGTGGATTTGGTTAGCAAAAAGTCGGCAACCGACGATCGTTGGACTAAATCTCGCAAGATCCGCCCGGGCCGTCGGCCAATAAAATCCTGTATGGAAGGCCTTGCCTACAAGGGCCCGCTGCGGCATGGTGCCCACCCAGTCCGGCATGAATTTCAGCCAGAGGTTTCTCCTTCCTCTTCGGGATACACCTTTGAAGGACTCTGTAGTGCTTTTCTTATAAAGCTCTCCTCATGGACTTTGTAGGCTTTAGATCGCCGTGCATTATGCAGCGAGCCTCATTTTGGTCTTCGGGAGTTCCTGCCTAGTTAGGTAGGCTAGGAATGGTTTCGCCGACGGGCGATAACCGCCATTATTTCGTATGGAGGGTGTTATCTCGGTGGCGAGCCTCCGATTGTGTCCGAGTGTTCGCGTCAGCAAAGGCGGTTGGGTCCGGATTGTTATTTCCGTATTCTTCCCATAGTACGGATGGCTTGAACATCCGCTCTAGGAAGATGTTGGGCAGGACGGCATCGCGCTTTGCACCGATGCGCGCTAATATGTCCGCCGCTGGTTGTTATCCCGCCGCTTATATGATGAAATTCGAGCCCTTCAACTGCGGCCGACATTTTTAGGACCGCATTGCGGTACGCTGCCATTTTTGGATCTTTGGCATCGAAGTCTCTGTTTATTTGAGATATCGTGAGGTTCGAATCCCCGCGCACCTCTAGGCGTTTAATGCCCATAGAGACTGCCATCCGGAGGCCATGCGTATGGGCCTCAGATTCGCCGCGTTGTTGGAGTCCGTATACATTATCTCAAGGACGTA
Organism: Aegilops bicornis; assembly: GCA_021605145.1. Classification (NCBI taxonomy): domain Eukaryota; kingdom Viridiplantae; phylum Streptophyta; class Magnoliopsida; order Poales; family Poaceae; genus Aegilops; species Aegilops bicornis. Next base: position 287,997,156 of record CM038671.1, read on the forward strand.
TTGGACTATGTCCCCGGTTGGGCCGTCAAAGTGCATGATCCAATTGGAGTATGCGCCGTACTCTTTAGGGAGTTCGGCTTCTGTCCATTCGGCCACGAAGTCGGCCAAAACTTGCGACTTAATAGCTCGTCGTGGCTTATATTTTATGTCGAATGGAAGGAGCTCTATGGCCCATTTAGCAATCCTGCCCATCGCGTCGCGGTTATTTATAATGTCGTTAAGGGGTACTTCGGAGGCCACCGTTATCGAACACTCTTGAAGGATGCCATGAACACGGCGTATGCTATCTTTTGATAATGTGGGTACCGGGAGTTGCATGGAGTTAGGACAGTGGACACATAGTAAACCGATCTTTGAAGAGGGAACCGGTGTCCGTCCGTTTCTCGTTCGACGACGAGCACCGCGCTGACAACTTGATGTGTTGCGGCGATATATAATAGCATTGGTTTGCCCACGTTGGGTGCAGCCAGGACCGGATTTGTTGCCAATATGGCTTTTATTTATTCGAGTTCGGTCGTGGCGGCATCCGTCCACTCGAAGTGTTCGGTGCGCCGGAGGAGGCGGTAAAGGGGTAATGCCTTTTCTCCCAAACGGGAAATAAAGCGGCTTAGAGCCGCTACGCATCCAGTCAATTTTTATATTTGTTTGAGGTCTTTTGGAATATCCAATTGTGACAGAGCTCAGATCTTGGCTGGGTTTGCTTCAATTCCTCTACCGGACACAATGAAGCCCAGAGCTTTCCTACCGAACGCCGAAGACGCATTTTTCCGGATTGAGCTTAATGTCATATTTTTTAAGATTGTCGAATGTGAGCCTCAAATCGTCTACTATAGTTTCGACATGCTTGGATTTGAAGACCGCGTCATCTATATATGCTTCCACTATTTTGCCGATCTGGTTTGCCAGACATGTCTTAATCATGCGCTGATATGTTGCGCCGGCGTTTTTGAGCCCGAAGGGCATTGTGTCAGTAGTCAAGTATACTTGAAGCCCGTGAGGATATTCTATAAGGGCCCAAGGCCTAGAACCGGTTTAAGGCTTGTAGCCATGAACCGGCATTAATATGTAACGTGTGTTGTAAGTTAGAAATACTAGAGACCGAACCAGACACGTCTATGAGCCGGTCTCGGGACTCTGCAAACCGACGGGTGTCACCCATGTATATAAGGGGACGACCCGTAGGCGGTTCAAAGACAACAGACAACAACTCGAGACTTAGGCGAAGCTTGTTTGCTCCCTAGTCATCGAAACCCCCCATCAATTCCATCACAACTAGACGTAGGCTTTTACCTTCATCGAAGGGGCCGAACTAGTATAAACTCTCTTGCATCCTTGTGTCCGCTTTAACCCCTTCAAGCTAACCCATAGCGATGGCTCTACGACTAAGTCCTTTCATGAGGACATCTGCCGTGACAAAACCACGACAATTTGGGAGGGATACCTTTTCACCTTTGCTTCTGTGTCTTTTCTTTTTCTTCTTCACATTGTGTGTGGGTTCAGTCCTCTTTTTGGAGCTCCTTATTAATGAGATTGGTCGAATAAAAGGCTCCTCCTCATTACTTGATTCATCATAAGAAATAATAGGAGGATATTGGGAACTCTCTTCCCTTTCATTAGTATTCTCTTCATCTTCTATTTGTTTTCTTTTTCTTTATGTAATTGGCAATATAAGGATTTTCAATGTAATTCACCACACAATACATAAAAATTTCTTCTAGATCAATATCAAGGAATTTCTCAAGGTTATATTCTGGAATATGCTTAGTTCGACGTTTCATTTCTTCATAACCCAAAAGCAAACTAAGTTCATTATGGTGTGCAAGGGAAATCAAGTCATCACAATTTTTGGACACGATTCGATCATGAAACAATTTGCATTGGAGATTTAAATGAGTACGTTCATTGCAAAGTTCACAACTAGGGCAAAGAAATTTTAAATTTTCAGCACAAACATCTAGCCTCTCTTGCTACCATTTAGTTTCCAAATACTTATGCCTCTTGCAAAATCTATCTTCCCTATTTGGTGTGTACTTGCAAACTCTATGCACTCCACAAAAGTTGGCATGCTTATAAGAGACATTTTCATCATGACTAGTGCAATCATGGTTAGTACTATGGATATTTAAAGAGTTCATACTAACAACATTGCAATCATGCTCATCATTCAGAGATTTAGTGCCAAACATTCTAATGCATTCTTCCTCTAGCAATTGAGCACAATTATCAAAATCCTTATTTTCATGAAAGATATTAAAAAGATGAAGCATATGAGGCACCCTCAATTCCTTTTTTTTGTAATTTTATTTTATAAACTAAACTACTGATAAAACAAGAAATTAAAAGATTCGATAGCAAGATCTAAAGATATACCTTCAAGCACTCACCTCCCCGGCAATGGCGCCAGAAAAGAGCTTGATGTCTACTAAGCAACCTTCTTCTTGTAGACGTTGTTGGGCCTCCAAGTGCAGAGGTTTGTAGGATAGTAGCAAATTTCCCTCACGTGGATGACCTAAGGTTTATTAATCCGTGGGAGGTGTAGGTTGAAGATGGTCTCTCTCAAACAACCCTGCAACCAAATAACAAAGAGTCTCTTGTGTCCCCAACACACCCAATACAATGGTAAATTGTATAGGTGCACTAGTTCGGCGAAGAGAAGGTGATACAAGTGCAATATGGATGGTAGATATGGGTATTTGTAATCTGAAAATATAAAAACAGCAAGGTAGCAAGCGATAAAAGTGAGCACAAATGATATTGCAATGTGTTGAAACAAGGCCTATGGTTCATACTTTCACTACTGCAAGTTCTCTCAACAATAATAACATAATTGGATCATATAAATATACCTCAACATGCAACAAAGAGTCACCCCAAAGTCCCTAATAACGGAGAACAAACAAAGAGAATATTGTAGGGTATGAAACCACCTCAAAGTTATTCTTTAAGATCGATCTATTCAAGAATTCGTACTAGAATAACACCTTAAGACACATATCAACCAAAACCCTAATGTCACCTAGATACTCCAATGTCACCTCAAGTATCCGTGGGTATGATTATACGATATGCATCACACAATCTCAGATTCATCTATTCAACCAACACAAAGTACTTCAAAGAGTGCCCCAAAGTTTCTACCGGAGAGTCAAGACAAAAAGGTGTTCCTACCCCTATGCATAAGTTCACAATGTTACGGAACCCGCAAGTTGATCACCAAAACATACATCAAGTAGATCGCGTGAATATCCCATTGTCACCACAGATAAGCACATGCAAGACATACATCAAGTGTTCTCAAATCCTTAAAGACTCAATCCGATAAGATAACTTCAAAGGGAAACTCAATCCATTACAAGAGAGTAGAGGGGGAGAAACATCATAAGATCCAACTATAATAGCAAAGCTCGTGATACATCAAGATCGTGCCAAATCAAGAAAAAGAGAGAGAGAGAGAGAGAGAAAGAGAGAGAGAGAGAGAGAGAGAGAGAGAGAGAGAGATCAAACACATAGCTACTGGTACATACCCTCAGCCCCGAGGGTGAACTACTCCCTCCTCGTCATGGAGAGTGCCAGGATGATGAAGATGGCCACCGGTGATGGATCCCCCCTCCGGTAGGGTGCCGGAACGGGTCTAGATTGGTTTTCGGTGGCTACAGAGTCTTGCGACGGTGGAACTCCCGATCTATTGTGCTCCCTGATGTTTTTACGGTATATGGATATATATATATATATATAGGTGAAAGAAGTCGGTCAGGGGCGCCACGAGGGGCCCACGTGGGTGGGGCGCGCTGATACGTCTCCAACGTATCTATAAATTTTGATTGCTCCATGCTACTTTATCTACTGTTTTGGGCAATATTGGGCTTTATTATCCACTTTTATATTATTTTTGGGACTAACCTATTAACCGGAGGCCCAGCCCAGATTTGCTGTTTTATGCCTATTTCAGTGTTTCGAGGAAAAGGAATATCAGACGGAGTCAAAACGGAACGAAATAAACTTGAGAAGTTATTTTTGGAAGGAAAGCCACCCGATGGACTTGGAGTGCACGTCAGGAGATACGCGAGGTGCTCACGAGGGTGGGGGGCGCGCCCCCCTGCCTCGTGGGGGCCCCGTAGCTCCTCCGACGTACCCCCTGCACCCATATATACTTTCGTACCCTAAAACTTCCAGAACGGACCGCCGCAAGCCTCTGTAGCCACGAAAAACCAATCGGGGCCCTCTCCGGCACCCTTCCGGAGGGGGCCATCATCACCGGTGGCCATGGAGGAGTAACCCGGAGGGGTCTTCGTCACCATGAAGGCCAAGGACCAGAAGGTGGAGGCCATGGAGGAGGAAGGACAAGGGGGAGAACCTCTCCTCCTCTCTTCGGGTGGTGCCGGAGTGCCATCGGGAGGGGAATCATCGCCACGGTGATCGTCTTCATCAAAATCACCATCATCATCACCATCCTCATCTCTTTTACGCGGTCCACTCTCCCGCACACCCCTGTAATCCCCTACTTGAACATGGTGCTTTATGCCACATATTATGATCCAATGATGTGTTGCCATCCTATGGTGTTTTGAGTAGATATCTTTTGTCTTTGGGTTGATTGATGATCTAGATTGGTATGAGTTGTACGTTTTACTTTGGTGCTGTCCTATGGTGCTCTCCGTGTCGCGCAAGCTTGAGGGATTCCCGCTGTAGGGTGTTGCAATACGTTCATGATTCGCTTATAGTGGGTTGGTGAGTGACTGAAACACAAACCCGAGTAAGAGGGATTGTTGCGTATGGGAATAAAGAGGACTTGATGCTTTAATGCTATGGTTGGGTTTTACCTTAATGATCTTTAGTAGTTGTGGATTCTTGCTAGAGTTCCAATCATAAGTGCATATGATCCAAGTAGAGAAAGTATGTTAGCTTATGCCTCTCCCTCATATGAAATTGCAATAGTGATTACCAGTTTTGTTAACAATTGCCTCGGACAATTCTGCACACTGATCCAACATTATTCCACACTTGATATTTATATTATTTATTAATATATTCTAACTTTATGATAACAGCACCTACTTTTATGTTTTAGCTCTCCGATACCATGCAAAGTTATCCTCTTCATACCCACAACATAGTTTTATTTCTCGTTGCTAGTTGGAAGCAAACGTTCGGTAATGTGAGAGTCGTATCAGTGGCAGATAGCGATTGAGAGAATATTGATCTTACCTTTAGCTCCTTGTGGGTTCTACACTCCATACTTATCACTTCCACCTTTGGAAAGTGCTACGATGATTCCTTGCACTTGGGGATTATCAAGCTCTTTTCTGGCGCTGCTGTTGGGAGCAATAGCGTGGGGTTGATATTCTCGTGTGTGCTTGTTTGCTTCCTTCACTAAGTAGATTTTGTTTTTACTTTTTGTTTATGTTTAGTTGTGGGTGAAACATACAAAAAATTTAAAAATGAAAATACAAAAAAATTATTACTTGCCTCTCATGCCTAAAAAGTTTTTCAAAAAGAGAAGTGATTGGAAGGTTTTGCATTGAAGAAGTGAGGGTCGACCTTGAGCACTTGTGCTCATGCTCATGGAAACAATGTAGAATTTTTCATGGAAGTTACCCTGTAAGTAATTATCCCCTTGTATATATTCATTGTATTATAAAAATAATATGCCAAGCTTGGTTTTAGGATGATTAGATTGCTTGTTTGCATTGTGCAGAATAAAAACAGAAACTTTGGCTGCAGTGCATGAATTTACATTTTTAACTGGAAAGTCAAATGGTTATGATTATTTTTGCAATTTACTTATGTACAAATTTTAGGAGTTACAGAAGTTTGCCAAACTTCCAGATTACTACAGACTGTTCTGTTTTTAACAGATTCTGTTTTGCATGTGTTGTTTGCTTATTTCGATGAATCTATGGCTAGTATTGTTGGGTATGAACCGTAGAGAACTTGGAATACAGTAGGTTTAACACCCATACAAATAAAGAATGATTTAATTACAGTACCTAAAGGTAGTGATTTGCTTTATTACACTAACGGATCTCACAAGTTTTTGTTAAAGTTTTGTGTGGATGAAGTGTCCAAAGGTCGAGAAGCTATCAATATGATAAGAATAAAGAGAGGCAAGAGTTCAAGATTGGGGATGCCTAAGGCACCCCAAGTAAATATTCCAAGGATACTCAAGCATCTAAGCTTGGGGATGCCCCGGTTGGCATCCCATCTTTCTTCTTCAACAATTATCGGTATACCTCGGGCTTTGTTTTGTTCACATGATTTGTGTCCTTTGTGTTTTTCTTTTACTTCTAGAACCATGCTAGCATGAGATATCCCTTCATTTATTTATAGAATACTTCATGTGCTTCACTTAAATCTTTTAAGTATGATCTTATAGAATTGCTCTTTGTGCTTCACTTAAATCTTTTGAGTATGGTTTTATAGAATGCTTCATGTGCTTCACTTATACACTTTGAGCTTGGATATTGATTAGTTGTAGAATGCTCCATGAACTTCACTTATATCTTTTTGAGTACGAATAATACTATCATTTAAAGTGGGTTTGGAAGAGTGTCAACTTTAGGAATTAGTGACCCCCCTATTTTGGAGAATGTTGAATCTTGTGTGATATTTATGAAAGTGGATTCGGAAGAGTGTAAAATTTAGCTAGTAATGATTCCACTATTTTGGAAGAGGTTCAAATTGAGTATGAGAACAAAGTTGATATCCATGATAATACTGAAAATTATTATGAGGGAGGAATACATGCTTGTAGGAGTTGCAATAATATCAAGTTTCCTCTCTATGTGCTTAAAGTTTTGAAGTTATACTTGTTTTGCCTTCCTATGCTAGTTGATTCTTGTTCCCATAAGTTGTGTGATCACAAAATCCCTAGGCATAGGAAGTGTGTTAGATTTAAATATGCTAGTCATATTCTTCAAGATGCTCTCTTTGTGTTTCAATTCCTATATTTAAGTGAGCATCATTGAAATCATCATGCCTAGCTAAAAGGCATTAAAGAAAAGCGCTTGTTGGGAGACAACACAATATTTATCCTTACTGTTTTTGTGTGTCCACATGATTAAGCTACTGTAGTAATCATGTTTTATGCTTTTTTTTCAATAAAGTGCCAAGTAAGACCTTTGGGAAGAATTGGGTGAAAGTTAATGTGATCTTGCTGTAAAAACAGAAACTTTATACCACGAGAATAGATGTCATTTTTTACAGAAGAGTGCTATTGAGTTGATTCTTTTTGCAAAAGATTAATAGACAAATTCCTCACGTACACCAATTTATTTCATAATTTTTAGAGTAGCATAAATATGGTTATTGTTCAGATCATTACAGACTGTTCTGTTTCTGACAGATTCTGTTTTCATTGCATAGTTTGCTTGTTTGCTAGTTTCTATGACTTATATTCCTCAATATAAATTGTAGAAATGATATGGTACAGTAGGCATTGTGTGAGAACAATTATTAACATTGTCTTTTACAGTACCAAAGTGAATGGTTTGCTCTTTATCATACTAACCTATCTCACGAAGTTTGGCTAAGTTTTGTGTGATTGAAGTTTTCAAGTTTTGGGTGAGATATCGATATGAGGAGAATAAGGAGTGGAAAGACCCTAAGCCTTGGGATGCCCAAGGCACCCCAAGGTAATATTCAAGGAATACTCAAGCGCCTAAGCTTGGGGATGCCCCGGAAGGCATCCCCTCTTTCGTCTTCAAAACTATCGGTACACCTTACTCGGAGCTATATTTTTATTCGTCACATGATACGTGTTTTACTTGGAGCGTCATTTTATTTTGTTAGTATTAGCTAGATGCTATGTAGAATAGTGTTTTGCATCTTTATTTTCAATAAAAATGTCAAGGATAGCCTTTTACCATGCTTATTTTGCAAGTATACATGTTGCTGTTTGAAAACAGAAAGTTTACCGCTGTTGCAAAAATTACTTAGAAAAGTCAGAATGTGCTAAAATGTTGAAACCTTTTGCATAATAAGATATGATAAATTTAATATAGTGGAAAGTTTCTTTCATAATTTTTGGAGTTAGGGAAGTATGATGAATCTTGCATTCTTTACAGACTATACTGTTTTGGCAGATTGCTGTTATGGTTGCATTGTTTGCATATGTTTGCTTGTTTAATGATTCTGTTTGAGGATAGGAGTGTTAAATATGCAGAGGCATTTAGTATGCAATCTTGAATAATAATTTTAGTAATTTGTTACAGTAGAAAATGATAAGGTTTTGCATTGGTTTATACTAACGTATCTCACGAGTTCTTGTTGAGTTTGGTGTGTATGAAGCTTTTGAGATTTACGAAACCGACGTATAAAAGGAATTAAGGAGACACGAAAGCTCAAGCTTGGGGATGCCCAAGGCATCCCAAGACATTATTTCAAGAAGTCTCAAGCATCTAAGCTTGGGGATGCCCCGGTAGGCATCCCACCTTTTCTCTTCAACAACTATCGGTTAGTATCGGTTGAACCTAAGTTTTTGCTTATTCACATGAGTTGTGCTATCCTTGCAATGTAATTTTATTTTGTTTTACTTGCTCTTTGAATAAAATCATTGGATGTGAAATATGGAATGAAAAAGAATCCTCCCATGGCTAGTTAATAATTTTACTACTCAGTGTTCTTCACTCATATCTTTTGGAGTAGTTTGTCATTTGCTCACATGCTTCATGTCTATCCTATGAGTAAATGGTTGAATGAATTGAATGTCATAAATCTTAGTTTATATATGTTTCATATGCTTATAACATGGTTAGTGATGACTTCACACATAGAAAGTATGAGGCATAAAAGTTGTTGAGAATTGGCAAACATAGTTTTGGTCATCGTTGCAATTAATAGGAAGTAATAAGGAAAGAGAGGTTCACATACAAATATATTATCTTGGACATCTTTTATGATTGTGAAGCACTCATTAAGTATGACATGTTAAAAGAGTTGACGTTGGACAAGGAAGACAATGTAATGGTTTATGTTTCCCGACATCTCAGTTAAAGTATATTGTCATTGACCATCCAAACATGTTGAGCTTGCCTTTCTCCCTCATGCTAGCCAAATCCCTTGCACCAAGTAGAGATACTACTTGTGCTTCCAAATACCCGTAAACCTAGTTTTGCCATGAGAGTCCACCATACCTACCTATGGATTGAGTAAGATCCCTCAAGTAAGTTGTCATCGGTGCAAGCAATAAAAATTGCTCTCTAAATATGCATGACTTATTAGTGCAGAGAAAATAAGCTTTGTACGAACTTGTTGTGGAAGTAATAAAAGCGACGGACTGAATAATAAAGGTCCACATACAACGGGCAATATAAAGTGACGTTCTTTTATATTAAGATTTTATGCATCAACCCTAAAAGCGCATGAGAACCTCTGCTTCCCTCTGCGAAGGGCCTATCTTTTACTTTATGTTTTTACTTTATGCTTGAGTCAAGGTGATCCTCACCATTCCCTTTTTCATTTTATCCTTTGGCAAGCTCCTTGTGTTTGAAGGATCATGATATATATATCCAACTGGATGTAAGTTAGCATGGGCTATTATTGTTGACATCACCTAAAGGTGAATACGTTGGGAGGCAACACAATAAGCCCCTATCTTTCTCAAAGGTAATGGTGAAACTCCATAACCATAAGTATTGCGTGAGTGTTAGCAATTGTAGAAGACTATATGATAGTTGAGTATGTGGACTTGCTGAAAAGCTCTGTTCTTGACTATTTCTGATGTTATGATAAATTGCAATTGCTTCAATGACTGAGATAATAGTTTGTTAGTTCTCAATGAAGTTTTTGAACCATGCTTGATATTGTGAATAGATTGTTACTTGATCATGAAAAGTTTTATGAGATAAGCCGCTATTATGACACATATTGATGCTAGAAAAAGTGATTGGAATTATCATTGATCAAACTTAAGCACTTACTAGCATTCCGCATCAAAAATTATCTTTTTATCATTTACCTACTCGAGGACGAAAGCAGAATTAAGCTTGGGGATGCCTCGATACGTCTCCAACGTATCTATAATTTTTTGATTGCTCCATGCTACTTTATCTACTGTTTTGGGCAATATTGGGCTTTATTATCCACTTTTATATTATTTTTGGGACTAACCTATTAACCGGAGGCCCAACCCAGATTTGCTGTTTTATGCCTATTTCAGTGTTTCGAGGAAAAGGAATATCAGACGGAGTCAAAACGGAACGAAATCAACTGGAGAAGTTATTTTTGGAAGGAAAGCCACCTGATGGACTTGGAGTGCACGTCAGGAGATACGGGAGGTGCTCACGAGGGTGGAGGGCACGCCCACCCCCCCAGGGCGCACCCCCTGCCTCGTGGGGCCCCCGTAGCTCCTCCGATGTACCCCCTGCACCCATATATACTCTCGTACCCTAAAACTTCGGAATGGAGATTGGATCAGAAGTTCCGCCGCCGCAAGCCTCTGTAGCCACGAAAAACCAATCGGGGCCCTCTCCGGCTCCCTGTCGGAGGGGGCCATCATCACCGGTGGCCATGGAGGAGTATCCCGGAGGGGTCTTCATCACCATGAAGGCCAAGGACCAGAAGGTGGAGGCCATGGAGGAGGAAGCACAAGGGGGAGAACCTCTCCTCCTCTCTTCCGGTGGTGCCGGAGTGCCATCGGGAGGAATCATCGCCACGGTGATCGTCTTCATCAGCATCACCATCATCATCACCATCCTCATCTCTTTTACGCGGTCCACTCTCCCGCACACCGCTGTAATCCCCTACTTGAACATGGTGCTTTATGCCACATATTATGATCCAATGATGTGTTGCCATCCTATGATGTTTTGAGTAGATATCTTTTGTCTTTGGGTTGGTTGATGATCTAGATTGGTATGAGTTGTATGTTTTACTTTGGTGTTGTCCTATAGTGCCCTCTGTATCGCGCAAGCGTGAGGGATTCCCGCTGTAGGGTGTTGCAATACGTTCATGATTCGCTTATAGTGGTTTGGTGAGTGACTGAAACACAAACCCGAGTAAGAGGGATTGTTTTGTATGGGAATAAAGAGAACTTGATGCTTTAATGCTATGGTTGGGTTTTACCTTAATGATCTTTAGTAGTTGCGGATGCTTGCTAGAGTTCCAATCATAAGTGCATATGATCCAAGTAGAGAAAGTATGTTAGCTTATGCCTCTCCCTCATATGAAATTGCAATAGTGATTACCGATCTTGTTAACAATTTCCTAGGATAATTCCGCACACCGATCCACCATTATTCCACACTCGCTATTTATATTATTTAGTAATATATTCTAACTTTATGATAATAGCACCTACTTTTATGTTTTAGCTCTCCGATACCATGCAAAGGTATCCTCTTCATACCCACAACATAGTTTTATTTCTCGTTGCTAGTTGGAAGCAAACGTTTGGTGTACGTAGAGTCGTATCAGTGGCAGATAGGGCTTGAGAGAATATTGATCTTACCTTTAGCTCCTTGTGGGTTCAACACTCCATACTTATCACTTCCACCTTTGGAAAGTGCTACGATGATTCCTTGCACTTGGGGATTATCACGCGCCCAGGGGGTAGGGCGCGCCTCCCGGCCTTGTGGCTTCCTCGAAGCTTCCCTGACGTCTACTCCAAGTCTCCTGGATTGCTTCCGTTCCAAAAATAATGTTCCCGAAGGTTTCATTTCATTTGGACTCCGTTTGATACTCCTTTTCTTCGAAACACTGAAATAGGCAAGAAAACAACAATTTGGGCTGGGCCTCCGGTTAATAGGTTAGTCCCGAGAATAATATAGAAGTGTTTAATAAAGCCCATAAACATGTTGGGGAACGTAGTAATTTCAAAATTTTCCTACGCACACGCAAGATCATGGTGATGCATAGCAACGAGAGGGGAGAGTGTTGTCTACGCACTCAGTAGACCGAAGCGAAGCGATCACAACGTAGAGGAAGTAGTCGACGTTCTCCTCGCGATCCAACCGATCTAGCGCCATTACTCAGTGCCTCCGAAGTTCTTGGCACACGCTCAGCTCGGTGGACGCTCCTCAGTTCGATCCAAAGCAAAGCTCCGGGAGAGAGAGTTCCACAAGACGACGCAAGGCAGGACGATCTTGATGTTCTACCGACGCAGGCTTCGCCTAAGCACCGCCACGATATGACCGAGGTGGAATATGGTGGAGGGGGCACCGCGCACGGCTAAGGAACGATCTCAAGGATCAACTTGGGTGTTCTAGGGTGCCCCCCCCCGTGATATAAAGGAGCAAGGGGAGGGCCGGGCCGCCCTAGGAGGCGCTGGGCCAGGAGGGGGAGTCCTCCTCCTAGTGGGAGTAGGACTCCCTTTCCTAGTCCAACTAGGAAGGAGGAAGGGGAAGGAAAGAGAGGGAGAGGGAGAGGAAAGGGGGCCGCACTTCCTCCTTGTCCAATTCGGACTCCCCATGGGGGCGCGCCACCTCCTGGTGCGGCCCTCTCTCCCTTTGGCCCAATAAGGCCCATTACTTCCCGGGGTTCCAGAACCCCTCCCAAGACTCCGGCTTTTCTCCGAAACTTCCGAACCTTTCCGTGTCCGAATATAGCCGCCCAATATATCAATCTTTATGTCTCGATCATTTCGAGACTCCTCGTCATGTCCGTGATCACATCCGGGACTCCGAACTCCTTCGGTACATCAAAATACACAAACTCATAATATAACCGCCATCGAAACCTTAAGCGTGCGGACCCTACGGTTCGAGAATAATGTAGACATGACCGAGACACGCCTCCGTCAATAACCAATAGCGGGACTTGGATGCCCATATTGGCTCCTACATATTCTACGAAGATCTTTATCGGTCGACCGCATAACAACATACGTTGTTCCCTTTGTCATCGGTATGTTACTTGCCCGAGATTCGATCGTCGGTATCCAATACCTAGTTCAATCTCAAGCATCGGCATGTCTCTTTACTCGTTCCGTAATACATCATCTCACAGCTAACTCATTAGTTGTAATGCTTGCAAGGCTTAGTGATGTGCATTACCGAGAGGGCCCAGAGATACCTCTCCGACAATCGGAGTGACAAATCCTAATCTCGAATACGCCAACCCAACATCTGCCTTTGGAGACACCTGTAGTACTCCTTTATAATCACCCAGTTACGTTGTGACATTTGGTAGTACCCAAAGTGTTCCTCTGGTAAATGGGAGTTGCATAATCTCATAGTTATAGGAACATGTATAAGTCATGGATAAAAGCAATAGCAACATACTAAACGATCGGGTGCTAAGCTAATGGAATGGGTCATGTCAATCAGATCATTCAACCAATGATGTGACCTTGTTAATCAAATGACAACTCCTTTGTCTATGGTTAGGAAACTTAACCATCTTTGATTAACAAGCTAGTCTAGTAGAGGCATACTAGTGACACTGTTTGTCTATGTATTCACACATGTATTATGTTTCCGGTTAATACAATTATAGCATGAACAATAAACATTTATCATGAAATAAGGAAATAAATAATAACTTTATTATTGCCTCTAGGGCATATTTCCTTCAGTCTCCCACTTGCACTAGAGTCAATAATCTAGATTACATAGTAATGATTATAACACCCATGGAGTCTTGGTGCTGATCATGTTTTGCTCGTGGAAGAGGCTTAGTCAACGGGTCTGCTACATTCAGATCCGTATGTATCTTGCAAATCTCTATGTCTCCCACCTGGACGAAGTCCCGGATGGAATTGAAGCGTCTCTTGATGTGTTTGGTTCTCTTGTGAAATCTGGATTCCTTTGCTAAAGCAATCGCTCCAAAGATTGTCACAAAGATTTTCATTGGACCCGATGCACTAGGTATGACACCTAGATCGGATATGAACTCCTTCATCCGCACTCCTTCATTAGCTGCTCAAGCTGCTATGTATTCCGCTTCACATGTAGATCCCGCTACGACGCTTTGTTTAGAACTGCACCAACTGACAGCTCCTCCATTTAGTGTAAATACGTACCCGGTTTGCGATTTAGAATCGTCCGGATCAGTGTCAAAGCTTGCATCAACGTAACTGCCACGATGAGCTCTTTGTCACCTCCATATACGAGAAACATATCCTTAGTCCTTTTCGTGTATTTCAGGATGTTCTTGACCGCTGTCCAGTGATCCACTCCTGGATTACTTTGGTACCTCCCTGCTAAGCTTACAGCAAGGCACACATCAGGTCTGGTACACAGCATTGCATACATGATAGAGCCTATGGCTGAGGCATAGGGAACATCTTTCATTTTCTCTCTATCTTCTGCGGTGGTCGGGCATTGAGTCTTACTCAACTTCACACCTTGTAACACGTGCAAGAACCCTTTCTTTGCTTGATCCATTTTGAACTTCTTCAAAATTTTGTCAAGGTATGTGCTTTGTGAAAGTCCAATTAAGCGCCTTGATCTATCTCTATAGATTTTGATGCCCAATATGTAAGCAGCTTCACCGAGGTCCTTCATCGAAAAACTCTTATTCAAGTATCCCTTTATGCTATCCAGAATTCTATATCATTTCCGATTAGTAATATGTCATCTACATATAATATCGTAAATGCTACAGAGCTCCCACTCACTTTCTTGTAAATACAAAGGCTTCTCCAAAAGTCTCAGAGAACCCAAATGCTTTGATCACATTATCAAAGCATTTATTCCAACTCCGAGATGCTTGCACCAGTCCATAAATGGATCGCTGGAGCTTGCACACTTTGTTAGCTCCCTTTGGATCGATAAAACCTTCCGTTGCATCATATACAACTCTTCTTCCGTAAATCCATTCAGGAATGCAGTCTTTACATCCATTTGCCAAATTTCATAATCATAAAATGCGGCAATTGCTAACATGATTCGGACAGACTTAAGCATCGCTACGGGTGAGAAGGTCTCATCGTACTCAATCCCTTGAACTTGTCGAAAACCCTTTGCGACAAGTCGAGCTTTGTAGACAGTAATATTACCCGTCGGTCAGTCTTCTTCTTGAAGATCCACTTGTTTTCTATTGCTTGCCGCCCTCGGCAAGTCAACCAAAGTCCACACTTTGTTTTCATACATGGATCCCATCTCAGATTTCATGGCCTCAAGCCATTTTATGGAATCTGGGCTCACCATCGCTTCTTCATAGTTCGTGAGGTTCATCATGATCTAGTAGCATGACTTCCGTAACAGGATTACCGCATTCACTCAAAGTGCGGATCTTACTCTGTTGATCTACGAGGTTCTCAGTAGTAACTTGATCTGAAGTTTCATGATCAACATCATCAACTTCCTCACTATTTGGTGTAGATGTCGCAGAAACCGGTTTCGTGATAAACTACTTTCAAATAAGGGAGAAGGTACAGTTACCTCATCAAGTTCTACTTTCCTCCCACTCACTTCTTTCGAGAGAAACTCCTTCTCTAGAAAGGATCCATTCTTAGCAACAAATGTCTTGCCTTCGGATCTGTGATAGAAGGTGTACCCAACTGTCTCCTTTGGGTATCCTATGAAGACACATTTCTCCGATTTAGGTTCGAGCTTATCAGGTTGAAGCTTTTTCACATAAGCATCGCATCCCCAAACTTTAAGAAACGACAACTTTGGTTTCTTGCTAAACCATAGTTCATAAGGTGTCGCCTTAACGGATTTTGACGGTGTTCTATTCAGCGTGAATGCGGCCGCCTCAAGAGCATAACCCCAAAACGATAGCGGTAAATCTGTAAGAGACATCATAGATCGCACCATATCTAGCAAAGTGCGGTTACGACGCTCGGACACACCATTGCGCTGTGGTGTTCCGGTGTATGGAGTTGCTAAACTATTCCGCATTGTTTCAAATGTAGACCAAACTCAGAATCTCAAATATTCGCCTCCACGATCAGATATTATAAACTTTATTTTCTTTTTAAGATGTTTTTCAACTTCACTCTGAAATTCTTTTAAAATTTCAATTGTTTCAGACTTATGTTTCATTAAGTAGATA
Organism: Aegilops bicornis; assembly: GCA_021605145.1. NCBI lineage: Eukaryota > Viridiplantae > Streptophyta > Magnoliopsida > Poales > Poaceae > Aegilops > Aegilops bicornis. Next base: position 288,013,092 of record CM038671.1, read on the forward strand.
TACCCATATCTCGCTTAAATCATCTGTGAAGGTGAGAAAATAACGATATCCGCCACGAGCCTCAACATTCATTGGACCACATACATCTCAGATGTATGATTTCCAACAAATCTGTTGCTCTCCATAGAACCGGAGAACTGGGTTATAGTCATCTTGCCCATGAGGCACGTTTCGCAAGTTCCAAGTGATTCATAATCATGTGACTCCAAAAGTCCATCATCATGTAGTTTCTTCATGCGATTTATACCGATATGACCTAAACGGCAGTGCCACAAATAAGTCGCACTATCATTATCAACTCTGCATCTTTTGGTTTCAACATTATGAATATGTGTATCACTACTATCGAGATTCATTATAAATAGACCACTCTTCAAGGGTGCATGACCATAAAAGATATTATTCATATAAATAGAACAACCATTATTCTCTCGATTTAAATGAATAACCGCCTCGCATCAAACAAGATCCAGATATAATGTTCATGCTCAACGCCGCACCAAATAACAATTATTTAGGTCTAAAACTAATCCCAAGGTAGATGTAGAGGTAGCGTGCACCGCGATCACATCGACTTTGGAACCATTTCCCACGCCAAGATCGTCACCTCGTCCCTTGCTAGTGTTCGCTAATCCGTAGTCCCCTGTTTTGAGTTGCAAATATTAGCAACAGAACCAGATCAAATACCAGTGCTATCATGCGAGCTCTAGTAAGGTACACATCAATAACATGTATATCACATATACCTTTGTTCACCTTGCCATCCTTCTTATCCGCCAAATACTTGGGGCAGTTCCGCTTCCAAAGGACTGACCAGTCTGCTTATAGAAGCACTCAGTTTCAGGTTTAGGTCCAGACTTGGGTTTCTTCTCCCGAGCAAAGAACTTGTTTGTCGCTCTTCTTGAAGTTCCCCTTCTTCTTCCCTTTGCCTTTCTTCTTGAAACTAGTGGTCTTATTGACCATCAACACTTGATGCTCCTTCTTGATTTCTACCTCCGCAGCCTTTAGCATCATGCGAAGAGCTCGTGCATAGTCTTTACTAACCCTTGCATATTATAGTTCATCACGAAGCCTTTGTAGCTTGGTGGCGTTGATTGAAGAATTTCATCAATGACACAATCATCCGGAAGATCAACTCCCGCTGAGTCAAGTGATTGTAATACCCACCATTCTGAGTATGTGCTCACCGCTGCACTCCATTCTCTTCCATCTTGCAGCTATAGAACTTATTGGAGACTTCATATCTCTCAATCCGCATTCTGTTGAAATATCAACTTCAACTCTGGAACATCTCATATGCTCCATGACGCTCAAAACGCCGTTGAAGACCCGGTTCTAAGCCGTAAAGCATGGCACACCGAACTATAGAGTAGTCATCGCCTTTGCTCGCCAGACGTTCTTAACGCCGCCGGGCATCAAGAAGAAGTCTGGCACCTAGCGGTGCATCCAGGATGTAACTCTTCAGGCAGCAATGAGGATAATCCTCGTGTTACGGACCCAGTCCGTAATTGCTACCATCATCTTTCAACTTTGCTTTCTCAAGGAACACATTAAAATTCAACGAAACAACAAAGACGAGCCATCTATCTATAAACAAACATAGACAAGCAAGATACTATCAGTACTAAGTTCATGATAAATTTAAGTTCAATTAATCATATTACTTAAGAACTCCCACTTAGATGTACATCTCTCTAGTCATCTAAGTGATCACGTGATCCAAATCAACTAAACCATAACCGATCATCACGTGAGATGGAGTAGTTTTCAATGGTGAACATCTTATGTTGATCATATCTACTATATGATTCACGCCGACCTTTCGGTCTCCGTGTTCCGAGGCCATATCTGCATATGCTAGGCTCACAAGTATAACTCGAGTATTCTGCGTGTGCAAAACTGGCTTGCACCCGTTGTAGATGGACGAGAGCTTATCACACCCAATCATCACGTGGTGTCTCGGCACGATTTAACTTTGGCAACGGTGCATACTGTGGAGAACACTACTTGATAATTTTAGTGAGAGATCATCTTAAAATGCTACCGCCAATCAAAGCAAAATAAGATGCATAAAGGATAAACATCACATGCAATCAATATAAGTGATATGATATGGCCATCATCATCTTGTGCTTATGATCTCCATTCAAGCACCGTCGTGATCACCATCGCCACCGGCGCCGACACCTTGATCTCCATCGTAGCATCGTTGTCGCCACGCCATCTATTGCTTCTACGACTATCGCTACCGCTTAGTGATAAAGTAAAGCAATTACAGTATGCTTGCATTTCATACAATAAAGCGACAACCATATGGCTCCAGCCAGTTGCCGATAACTTCGTTACAAAACATGATCATCTCATACAAGAAAATATAGCATCACGCCTTGACCATATCACATCACAACATGCCCTGCAAAAACAAGTTAGACGTCCTCTACTTTGTTGTTGCAAATTTTACGTATTGCTATGGGCTTAAGTAAGAACCAATCTCACCTACGCATCAAGACCACAATGATACTTCACAATTAGACTCGCTTAACCTTCCCAAGGACCGGGCGTAGCCACACTCGGTTCAACTAAAGTGAGAGAGACACACCGCCAGCCACCTTTAAGCACGAAAGTGCTCGTGAACGGTGAAACCAGTCTCGGCGTAAGCGTATGCGTAATGTCGGTCCGGCCGCTTCATCTCACAATACCGCTGAACAAAAGTATGACATGCCGGTAGGCAAGATGACTTGTATCGCCCACAACTCACTTGTGTTCTACTCGTGCAAAACATCAAACCATAAAAACCTAGGCTCGGATGCCACCGCTTGGGGAACGTAGTAATTTCAAAATTTTCCCACGCACACGCAAGATCATGGTGATGCATAGCAACGAGAGGGGAGAGTGTTGTCTACGCATTCCTCAGAGACCGGGAAGCGATCACAACGTAGAGGAAGTAGTCGACGCTCTCCTCGCGATCCAACCGATCCCAGCGCCATTACTCCGGTGCCTCCGAGTTCTTGGCACACGCTCAGCTCGGTGACGCTCCTCGGCTCCGATCCAGCAAAGCTCCGGAGAGAGAGTTCCACAAGACGACGGCGTGGCAGGACGATCTTGATGTTCTACTGATGCAGGCTTCGCCTAAGCACCGCCACGATATGACCGAGGTGGAATATGGTGGAGGGGCACCGCACACGGCTAAGGAACGATCTCAAGGATCAACTTGTGTGTCCTAGGGTGCCCCTGCCCCCCTGTGATATAAAGGAGCAAGGGGAGGGCCGGCCGGCCCTAGGAGGCGCGCCAGGAGGGGGTGTCCTCCTCCTTGTGGGAGTAGGACTCCCCTTTCCTAGTCCAACTAGGAAGGAGGACGGGGGAAGGAAAGAGAGGGAGAGGGAGAGGGAAAGGGGGCCCGCGCCCCCCCTCCTTGTCCAATTCGGACTCCCCATGGGGGGGGGCGCGCGCCACCTCCTGGTGCGGCCCTCTCTCTCCCCCTTTGGCCCAATAAGGCCCATTACTTCCCTGGGGGTTCTGGTAACCCTCCCAAGACTCCGTTTTCTCCGAAACTTCCGAACCTTTCCGTGTCCGAATATAGCCATTCAATATATCAATCTTTATGTCTCGATCATTTCGAGACTCCTCGTCATGTCCGTGATCACATCCGGGACTCCGAACTCCTTCGTACATCAAAATACACAAACTCATAATATAACCACATCGAAACCTTTAAGCGCATGGACCCTACGGTTCGAGAATAATGTACACATGACCGAGACACGCCTCCGTCAATAACCAATAGCGGGACCTGGATGCCCATATTGGCTCTTTACATATTCTACGAAGATCTTTATCGGTCAGACCGCATAACAACATACGTTGTTCCCTTTGTCATCGGTATGTTACTTGCCCGAGATTCGATCGCCGGTATCCAATACCTAGTTCAATCTCAAGCATCGGCAAGTCTCTTTACTCGCTCCGTAATACATCATCTCACAGCTAACTCATTAGTTGTAATGCTTGCAAGGCTTAGTGATGTGCATTACCGAGAGGCCCAGAGATACCTCTCCGACAATCGGAGTGACAAATCCTAATCTCGAATACGCCAACCCAACATCTGCCTTTGGAGACACCTGTAGTACTCCTTTATAATCACCCAGCTTACGTTGTGACGCTTGGTAGTACCCAAAGTGTTCCTCCGTAAATGGGAGTTGCATAATCTCATAGTTATAGGAACATGTATAAGTCATGGATAAAAGCAATAGCAACATACTAAACGATCGGGTGCTAAGCTAATGGAATGTGTCATGTCAATCGATCATTCAACCAATGATGTGACCTTGTTAATCAAATGACAACTCCTTTGTCTATGGTTAGGAAACTTAACCATCTTTGATTAACAAGCTAGTCTAGTAGAGGCATACTAGTGACACTGCTTGTATATGTATTCACACATGTATTATGTTTCCGGTTAATACAATTCTAGCATGAACAATAAACATTTATCATGAAATAAGGAAATAAATAATAACTTTATTATTGCCTCTAGGGCATATTTCCTTCAAAACATCCAAAATAGATAATATAATAGCATGAATACTTCATAAATTATAGATACCTTGGAGACGTATCAATGCCTCGATGGAGGTATACATGTTGTTTCGACAAAAAGTACATGGTGGTTGTGCGGTCATTGTCCATATGCTCCTATTGTAGCTGCTAATCTAATACTATCGCTGGTTAAATGAAGAAATGCTTTTTTCTCGGGTATCTTGGTTCAGTTCCCATCAAGATAATCATGATGCTTCTGTTTGTTGGTGTACTTTTCATAATTCTTATTGACAATTGAGATGTCGTTGTTAATCTTGTAAAACAAAGTAACAACACTATATGCCTTTTTTTATATTTTTGGAAACAGCGATGCGTATTCCATACCCGGCATGTCTTCCTTAATTTTAGTGGAACTGCACAATATTGGATGGCCATTGTTGTTCTGCCTCATCGTCTTCCTCGCCACGTGGGTCTTCCTTCCTCGAGCTTGATTACCGAGAAGAAAGCAGACCACGGTGAGGATTTGTCGAACTTCATAGGTGCCTCACCCAAACTTGATGCCAAATGGATGATGCATGACCACGATGACCTATCGATGCTCATGGTTGCGCCTCATGGTTGTGTTGGCTGGTGAAGCTGATCGATTTTCAATGAAAAACAAGCTGTCTTCCATCAATGCTCTTTGCTTGTTACCCACAAAGATGATATCATTCGCCAGTTCACCTTGGTTGCGTTGGAGACGTAGTCGTCTTTCACGTTGGTGAAATTTTATCACACAATTGGCTATGAACCAAATATTTCCTCGAAGAAGGATCGACGTTGGTACTAAGAGCATACGTTTTGTATTGATTTCTAAGCCTTCTCACAACTTTGTCTCTAGCTCCCCTGTAATTTTATTTGTCCAGCTATTAACTTTGATTAAAAAAATGGTGTGGGCTAAAAACCCGGGTGGACGTAGTAGCCCTCCATTTTTATTTACTCCGCATATTAGATTTGACTGAAGTCAAACTTTGTAAAGTTTGACCAAGTTTAGGCCGAACACAACAAACCATAATTATTAGGGAGGGAAAACTGTACATACTCTCAAACCTTTCCGATAATTGAAATTAAAATTTTTATTTGTACACACTCTCACATGTTTCCGATAATTTGGCGCATGTGTGGATGTTCACTTAAGGGAGGGTAGTGTACCCCATGTGCAGGACAGGAAGTGCGACCAGGACGCGTGGATCGTTAGTTCATCGGAAGTAGTAGTTTTCTTCACTAGTACGTTAAATAAAGAGTTTCGTTTCGTACTTACACAATTTAGATTCTTATGGAGAGAATAACAAAACCACTCCGCTATATATTAGTAGTATACACGAGTACTATATGGACGCAACTTCATTGACTTAGTGCACCTGCCTTTGGGTGTATGACAGGTGGGCCCAAAATGTGGCTGGCCCACCTGTCAAACAGCCAAAGGCAGGTGCAGTTAAGGCACCGGAGCTCAGTCCATAATACAGTATATATGTAATACACTATATAAGCTGGAGCCTCAGCGCTTGTTCGCTAGGGTTTGCACTCTCCACACTCTCTCCGCACTACATATATATACACGCTTGAGGCTCAGTGTTCCTTTGCTAGGGTTTGCTATATTCACAGTCTCTCATCCTCTTTCACCAGATCTAAACAAGACTGCGTTGTGGCCTCTGTCTCTCTCTCCCCCCTCACAGCTGGTGAAGGAGGCGTCTGGATCCCGTCGCACCGCGAAGGGGAGGAGGTGCAGTGTTCACTCTATCGCCTTTGGCGAGGAAGGCAATCCACTGCCGGCTGCGCTATTCACTTCCATCCAGCGCCCGTGCGGGAGGGCCACCAACCCCTTCTTCCTCACTGTCGTATGTGGTGTGGGCAGATCTAGCCTCCCGCCGCATGCCTTGCCACATCCCTACGACCCTAAGGTATACGTTTCTTTGAACCCGTCATTGCTCTAGCTGCATGCGGCTCTTTTTCGATTATGTAGTCGAATCTAGGTCTTGGTTCAAAGAGGAAAGAAGGGTGCGTTGCGGTGGAGCATGAATCTAGGACATGGTTCAATGAGGAAAGGAGGGAGGGAAAGTAGTATAGACTGGCTATCCAGCCGCTTTGTTGGTCGAAAAGGGAAATGGGGGTAACCCAGTACACACATCTACAAGGAACCAATCTCTTTGTTGAAAAGGGAAAGAAACTGGGGAGTCGGGTAGTTTGTGCAGGACTAGATTTGTTGCCTTCACATAGGAAAAGGTTTCAAAGAGAACAAATATGGGACCAACGCAGATATGCTGCTTGGCCACATACTCAAGGCCACCCATTTATACGCAGGGCGCACATGGTGCTGGGCATGTCCCATGTCCCATACAACTATTTTGTTGTTGTTAATCTAAGAATGTCTTTGGAAAATTGAAGCAACGCCACTGTTAAAAGTAAATTACATTCTTAACGATGTTGTTTTAAGAGAATGTCTCTGTTAATATGAATAAATGCAACTGTTTTAGAAATGCTACTGTCCTACTTTGTTTTCCATCAAGATAAGTTAGATGATTCTTTTTGTCGCCATTTGTTTCATCCTCCTTTATTGGCCAGTAATTGTTTCCTTTTTTGCCTCTGTTAAAATAGGGATATCTATTCAACTTGTTGCTATAGCAAACTTAAATGTCACACCGGCGACTTTGCTTGATTTCAGTGCAACTGCACAAAACGAGATTGGATTTCCTATTTGTGTTGGCAGATTTGTATTTTATCTTTGTCGTCTCATGAAAGGTCAGTACAGGCCTTCATCCACATGATTGTGTAGTGTGCTTTGAGATGCCACTGTTAAAAGTAAATTACATTCTTAATGAACCGTTGCATTCTTAACGGTTGCATTGATTCATATTAACTACTGAATCAATGTTAAGCAATGCCGCTCTCAGAATTAACTACTGAATCTTAGCTCAAAACTGCAACACTTGTTAGGGATTGGCGGGATTACCATTTTTGTGGCCGCATGTTTCATCCTCCTTTATTGGCTAGTAATTGATTCCTTTCTCGCCTCTGTTAAAACAGGGATATCTATTCAATTTGTTGCTATTGCGACATTTTGCTTTGCTTAGTTTTGGTGGAACTGCACAAAAGGAGACCAGATTTCCATATATGTGTTGAGAACTTTTAGGTCTTCCTCACGAGTTGTTTCAAATCTTGGCCTTGAAAGGTCAGTACCGACTTTCCTCAGAATTAACTACTGAATCTTAGTTCAAAACTGCAACACTTGTTAGGGATCGGTGGGAGTACCATTTCTGTTAGGGATAGGCCGGAGTACATGTTTAAGAAATGTATTGTTCAGATAATGTCTCTGTTATTATATATCAGTTACAATGTTTTGAAAATGGTACTATCCTACTTTGTAGTTATTTCTACATGTTTAACCAAGGCATTGTTAAGATAATGTCTCTGTTAAAATGAATCAGTCGCATTGTTTTAGGAATGGTACTTTTCTGCTTTGTCGTTCTTTATACATGTTGAAACAAGGCATTGTTAACATAATGTCTCAGTTAATATGGATGAGTCACACTGGTTGAGAATTGCTACTCTCCTGCTTTGTTTCCCATTAAGATAAGGTAGATCAGTAGATGTTTTTCTTCTGGGAGTACGTCATCAACCGTTATTTCTCAGTAATTGTTTCCCTTATACCTATTGTTTCTTACAGGGATATCAAAATTAAAGCTCGGTTTTATTCCGACTTTGATTTTAGATGCACTGCACAAAAGGAGCCAATGTGTCTAAGGCAAACTGCTGCACTAGTGGGTCCATTTGGTCTTACCACTTTGCAGAAAGAAGCAGCCATTGTTTGCGTTACATTACACAAGGAATGATCGAGAAGCTTTACAGAGTATTAGTAGACGCTGGTGACATGACTAGTCTACAGAGAGCATAGGAAACTCTACAACACGTGGAGTGCACTGGGCAAAAAGTGCCCAAACAAGTACAGGAAGCCAGGACAGGACTCCAAATCTGTCAATGTCATTCTAAGCAACAATGATGGGGCACCTGGGTATGGTAATTGATAACCCACAAGTGTAGGGGATCACAACAGCTTTCGAGGGTAGAGTATTCAACCCAAATTTATTGATTCGACACAAGGGGATCCAAAGAATATTCTCAAGTATTAGCAGCTGAGCTGTCAATTCAACCACACCTGGATAACTTAATATCTGCAGCAAAGTATTTAGTAGCAAAGTAATATGATAGTAGTGGTAACGGTAACAAAAGAGTAATGAAAGCAAAAGTAATGTTTTTGGTGTTTTGTAGTGATTGTAACAATAGCAACGGGAAAGTAAATAAGCGTAAACCAGTAGATGGAAAGCTCGTAGGCATTGGATCTTGTGATGGATAATTATGCCAGATGTGGTTCATCATGTAACAGTCATAACATAGGGTGACATAGAACTAGCTCCAATTCATCGATATAATGTAGGCATGTATTCCGAATATAGTCATACATGCTTATGGAAAAGAACTTGCATGACATCTTTTGTCCTACCCTCCCGTGGCAGCGGGTTCCTAATGGAAACTAAAGGATATTAAGGCCTCCTTTTAATAGAGAACCGGAACAAAGCATTAGCACATAGTGAATACATGAACTCCTCAAACTATGGTCATCACCGGGAGTGGTCTCGATTATTGTCACTTCGGGGTTGCCGGATCATAACACATAGTAGGTGACTATAGACTTGCAAGATAGGATCAAGAACACACATATATTCATGAAAACATAATAGGTTCAGATCTGAAATCATGGCACTCGGGCCCTAGTGACAAGCATTAAGCATAGCAAAGTCATAGCAACATCAATCTCGTAACATAGTGGATACTAGGGATCAAACCCTAACAAAACTAACTCGATTACATGATAGATCTCATCCAACCCATCACCGTCCAGCAAGCCTACGATGGAATTACTCACGCACGGCGGTGAGAATCATGAAATTGGTGATGGAGGATGGTTGATGATGACGACGGCGATGAATCCCCCTCCCTGGAGCCCCGAACGGACTCCAGATCAGCCCTCCCGAGAGGTTTTAGGGCTTGGCAGCGGCTCCATATCGTAAAACGCGATGATTTCTTCTCCTTGATTTTTTTCTCCCCGAAAGCAAATATATAGAGTCAGAGTTGGCGTCGGAGGAGCCTTAGGGGGCCCAGGGCGCGCCCCCCACCCTCGTGGATAGGGTGTGGGCCTCCTGGCCTTCATCTTTGGCAAGGATTTTTTATTATTTTTAACTAGATGTTCCGTGGAGTTTCAGGTCATTCCGAGAACTTTTGTTTTCTGCACATAAAACAACATCATGGCAATTCTTTGAAAACTGCGTCGATCCGGTTAGTTCCATTCAAATCATGCAAGTTAGAGTCCAAAACAAGGGCAAAAGTGTTTGGAAAAGTAGATACGACGGAGACATATCAACTCCCCCAAGCTTAAACCTTTGCTTGTCCTCAAGCAATTCAGTTGACAAATTGAAAGTGATAAAGAAAAACTTTTACAAACTCTGTTTGCTCTTGTTGTTGTAAATATGTAAAGCCAGCATTCAAGTTTTCAGCAAAGATCACGACTAACCACATTTGCAATAACTCTCAGGTCTCATGTTTACTCATATCAATAGCATAATCACCTAGCGAGCGATAATAATAAATCTCGGATGACAACACTTTCTCAAAACAATCATAATATGATATAACAAGATGGTATCTCGCTAGCCCTTTCTGAGACCGCAAAACATAAATGCATAGCACCTTTAAAGATCAAGGATTGACTAGACATTCTAATTCATGGTAAAAGAGATCCAGTCATAGTCATACCCAATATAAATTAAAAGTAGTGAATGAAAATGACAGTTGTGCTCTCCAGCTAGTGCTTTTGATAAGAGGGTGATGACTCAGCATAAAAGTAAATAGATAGGCCCTTCGCAGAGGGAAGCAGGGATTTGTAGAGGTGCCAGAGCTCGGTTTTGAAATAGAGATAAATAATATTTTGAGCGGCATAGTTTCATTGTCAACATAACAACTAAGAGATAGCGATATCTTCCATGCCACACACATTATAGGAGGTTCCCAAACAGAATGGTAAATTTTATACTCCCCCTCCACCAACAAGCATCAATCCATGGCTTGCTCGAAACAACGAGTGCCTCGAACTAACATCAGGTCCCAGGGGGAGTTTTGTTTGCAATTAATTTGGATTTAGTTTGCATAAAGCATGGGACTAGGCATCCCGGTGACCAGCCATTTTCTCATGAGTGAGGAGCGGAATCCACTCCTCTTGAGAATAACCCGCCTAACATGGAAGATAAGGGCAGGCCTAGTTGATACATGAGCTATTCGAGCATACAAAATAGAATGTTTATTTGAAGGTTTAGAGTTTGGCACATACAAATTTACTTGGAACGGCAGGTAGATACCGCATATAGGAAGGTATAGTGGACTCATAAGGAATAACTATGGGGTTTAAGGGATTGGATGCACAAGCAGTATTCCCGCTTAGTACAAGTGAAGGCTAGCGAAAGACTGGGAAGCGACCAACTAGAGAGCGACAACAGTCATGAACATGCATTAAAATTAATAAACATTGGATGCAAGCATGAGTAGGATATAATCCACCATGAACATAAATATAGTGAAGGCTATGTTGATTTTGTTTCAACTACATGCGTGAACATGTGCCAAGTCAAGTCACTTAAATCATTCAAAGGAGGATACCACCCCACTATACCACATCATAACCATTTTAATAGCATGTTGGCACGCAAGCTAAACCATTATAACTCATAGCTAATCAAGCATGGCACGAGCAACTATGATCTCTAATTGTCATTGCAAACATGTTTATTCGTAATAAGCTGAATCAAGAACGATGAACTCATCATATTTACAAAAACAAGAGAAGTCGAGTTCATACCAGCTTTTCTCATCTCAGTCAGTCCATCATATATCATCATAATTGCCTTTCACTTGCACGATTGAACGGAGTGAATAATAATAAGAGTGCACGTGCATTGGACTAAGCCGAATCATGAAAGCATTCAATAAACAGGAGAAGACAAGGCAATATGGGCTCTTGGTTAAATTAACAATGATGCATATAAGAGCCACTTCAACAATTTAATCGTGGTCTTCTCCTACCGACCCCCAAAGAAAAGAAAAGAAATAAAACTATTTACACGGGAAAGCTCCCAACAAGCAAAAGAAGAACGGGAAATATTTTTGGTTTTTTTCTTTTTAATTATTACTACTACAACAAGAAAAGTAAGTTAGCTAGAAGCTATTACTATTTTTTTTTGGTTTTCTTAAGGTTTATCAAACACATAAGAAGAAAGCAGGAAAAAGAAAATAAACTAGCATGGATATTACAGTGAAAGAGTATGAGCGCCAACATCTAGCAATGAGTGTGTGTGAACATAAATGTAATGTCGGTGAGAAATACATACTCCCCCAAGCTTAGGCTTTTGGCCTAAGTTGGTTCACGGCCAGGGATAGCCTGGCTGATACCCGTAGGTGTAGCTGGGGTCGTACTGAGATGCAGCGTTTATCGCCTCCTGAGCTACAGTGTGGCGTCGGGCTGCCTCCGCTCTCCTCTCGTACTCATCTGCCTCCTCTCTGATAATAGTATATCTTCATTTTGCCTGATAATCAAAGAAGGCAGGAGCAGGGAGAGTAATACGGAAAACACGCCGTTTATCAAAGATTAGTCGATATAAGAGAGGTGATTCATCCCTCTCGACAAACTGGTGGGAGGCCATAGAATTAAAATCTAAATAAGCAGGAGGCAACTCCATATCACACTCACAAATGTCCACCTCAAGAAAATTAGCTAAGCGGGTTGCATAAATTCCTCCAAAGAAATCTCCATTATATCTATTATGATGCAACCTACGTGCTACAATGGCTCCCATCTGATAAGATTGGTCTCCTAACACAGCACTCCTGAGAATTCTAAGGTCAAGGCCACACATGTGACATGCTTCATCCTTAGCATTTATGCACCTACCTATGAAGAGAACAAAATAATGTATAGCAGGAAAGTGAATGCTCCCTATGGTAGCTTGTATTATATCTCTAGATTCCCCTATGGTTATACCAGCAAGAAAGTCTCTAAATTCAGATTTACGGGGATCACTAGCACTACCCCATTGTGGAAGTTTGCAAGCAGAAGTAAAATCCTCTAAGTCCATGGTATAAGATTTGTCATAAAGATCAAACATGACAGTAGGAGAATTACGCGAAGATGAAAATTCAAACCTCCTCACAAATGAGCTAGTGAGTTGATGGTACTGGGGGCATTTGTCTGCCTCAAAGTCCACAAGATCGGCGTTACGCAAATATGCGTTAAATTCCTCTTTGATTCCCGCTCGATCCATAAAATTTTCTGAAGGCCATTCACAGGGCCGCACTGGAGCGTCCCTTGGGGGCTCCTCATCATCATCACGCATTGCAAGCCTGGGTCCTTGCTTCCTAGAAACCACCTTGGAACATTTTCCTAAGCATAGTGCTTCCTCTGAAAAATTTCTGAAATTTTTAGTAACTTCAAATAAAAGTGAACCGAGCTCAACAAAATTGATAGCAACTACTCCAACAAGTGCCTAGAGTCTATATCATGCATTAGAACTACTTGGAACCATATAAATTTGACATGCAAGCTCAAGAACATGGTCACCTATGCAGCACAAATTTGCAAACAATAAAGCACTAGAACAAAAACTAATTGGACCAATGGAGGAGTCACATACCAAGGAACAATCTTCCCAAGAAGTTTTGTGAGAGGTGCTTTGAGCAAGGAGATCGAAAATCGCAGCAAAGTGAGCTAGAACTCGTGCTTGAACCAGATATTCATGTTTGTGGGAGGAAGAAGAAGAGGATGGGTGCAGGAATAATTGGAGGAGGGCCACCATTGGCCCACGAGGCAGGGGGGCGCGCCCTCCACCCTCGTGCCCAGGTGGCAGCTCCCCCCGCAGTGTTTTCAGTTCCATAAATCCTCAAATATTCCCGAAAAAATCATATTAAATTGGCATGGCATTTGGAGGACATTTATTTTTGGGGTATTTTTGTATTGCACGGATAAATCAGGAAACAGACAGAAAAATACTATTTTTACTTTATTTCAACTAAATAACAGAAAGTATAAAGAGGGTACATAAGGTTGTGCCTTCTAGTTTCATCCATCTCATGCTCATCAAAAGGAATCCAGTAACAAGGTTGATCAGGCCTTGTTAACAAACTCATTCCGAATAACATGAAACCGGAGAAATTTCGAATAACACTATATTACCTCAACAGGGATATGCACATCCCCTATAATAAGAATATCATATTTCTTCTTGACAGTAGGAAGAGGAAATTCAAAACCTCCAAATATAATCGATGGATTTTTTCCAATAGAATTGATACTATGTACTTGAGGTTGTTTCCTCGGGAAGTGTACCATATGCTCATTACCATTAACATGAAAAGTGACATTGCCTTTGTTGCAATAAATAACAGCCCCTACAGTATTCAAAAAAGGTCTTCCAAGAATAATAGACATACTATCGTCCTCGGGAATATCAAGAATAACAAAGTCCATTTAAATAGTAACGTTTGCAACCACAACAGGCACATCCTCACAAATACCGATAGGTATAGCAGTTGATTTATCAGCCATTTGCAAATATATTTCAGTAGGTGTCAACTTATTCAAACCAAGTCTACGATATAAAGAGAGAGGCATAACACTAACACCGGCTCCAAGATCACATAAAGCATTTTTAACATAGTTTCTTTTAATGGAGCATGGTATAGTAGGTACTCCTGGATCTCCAAGTTTCTTTGGTATTCCACCCTTAAAAGTGTAATTAGCAAGCATGGTGGAAATTTCAGCTTCTGGTATCTTCCTTTTATTTGTAACAATATCTTTCATGTACTTAGCATAAGGATTCATTTTCAGCATATCACCAATCGTGACACGCAAAAAGATAGGTCTAATCATTTCAAAGAAAGCGCTCAAAATCCTCATCATCCTTTTTCTTGGATGGTTTGGGAGGAAAAGGCATGGGTTTCTGAACCCATGGTTCTCTTTCTTTATCATGTTTCCTAGCAACAAAGTCTCTCTTATCATAGCGTTGATTCTTTGATTGTGGGTTATCAAGATCAACAGCAGGTTCAACTTCTACATCATTATCATTACTAGGTTGAGCATCATCAGAACATCATCATTAACATTTTCACTAGGTTCATGTTCATTACCGCATTGTGTTTCAAAGATCGCATATAGAGATATCATTTGGATTATCAGGTGTTTCAGCAATAGGTTCACTAGAAGTTTGCAAAGTCCTATCATTTTTCTTTTTCTTCCCATTTATAAGAACTAGGTACATCAATATTATTTCTGTGAGAATCTTGCTCAATTCTCTTAGGGTGGCCTTCAGGATACAAAGGTTCCTGAGTCATTCTACCAGTTCTAGTAGCCACTCTAACAACATAATCATTTTTCTGACTATTCATTTCATTGAGCAAATCATTTTGAGCATTAAGTACTTGTTCTACTTGAGTGGTGACCATAGAAGCATGTTTGCTAACAAGTTTAAGTTCACCTCTAATATTAGCCATATAATCACCCAAGTGTTTAATCATATAAGCATTTTGTTTTAATTGTCTACCAAAATAAGCATTGAAGTCTTCTTGCTTAAACATACAGTTATCAAACTCATCCAAGCACAGACTAGCAATTTTAGTAGGAGGGACTGCAGCTTTATCATATCTATAGAGAAAATTTACCTTTACTACCTGTGTCGGGTTATCAAGACCAGGAGGTTCTTCAATAGGTAATGGATCAAGATCATATGTTTCTTCAACAGGCGGTAGACTAAGACCATGTATTTCTTCAATAGGAGGTAAATTATTAACATCTTCAGGTTTAATGCCTTTTTTTCATAGATTTCTTTGTCTCTTGCATATCTTCGGGATTGAGAAATACAACACCTCTCTTCTTCGGAGTTGGTTTAGGAATAGGCTCAGTAATTGGAGCAGGAGCTGGCTCATGGGGTGCCCAATTATTTTCATTTGTCAACATATTATTCAATAGAATTTCAGCTTCATCCGGTGTTCTTTCCCTGAAAAGAGAACCAACTGTCGGCGTTCTGGGAACGGGGGTCCCCAGACTTGCCTGCCTGCGGCCTGCGGTGTGGCTCAAAGGAGGCCCAGGACGGCCCATCTTCATCAACGCAAGCTCAAGACCCTCGCGAGGGGCCAAGCCTGCTGGGCGGACGACAAGGAGCTTCCTCGTGCACGACCTCGTCAGCTGGCTCATGAGGAGGCGGAGAGTTCAAGGTAGGGTACCTCGCGAGGTGCCCATGACGCAAGCCATGATTTACCAAGGGCGCCAGGCGCCATCCCGCATGATGTCCTCCTTTCCTCTTTGGTGCAAAGGGAGCAAGCGCAGCGAGAGCATCAAGCAAAGGCATCCGTTTGGTGCAACAAGACCAAGACCAGCCCAACGGCAGGAAGGAGTCATCGTGGAGCCAGTGCAAAGGCCATCATCGTGAGCCTTTGGCAAAGCGAGGACCAACTTTAGTCGGGATAAGTGTACCCGATGTTCCCCTTCAAAATGGCCAATTGTTGGCGCCCTTCCCGCTCAATATTTGGGAAGAGGCCCAGGGCCTTCGCCTATAAATAGGAGTAGCCACACTCAGAGCTAGGGCATCTAGAAGGAGGGCATGGGGAAGAGGATCATCTTGGAGGGAGGCCGGATCCTCATCAAGAAACCAGTAGATAGAGCAACTGGACACCACCTAGCAGTTCATCAGACCCGCCAAGAACAGACCCTCGCGAGGCTGTTCTTCCTTGTATTGTTCCTCATCAGCCCAAGAGGCAATCCACCACACCACACACTGGAGTAGGGTATTACACCACAATGGTGGCCCGAACTAGTATAAATCTTGTGTCTCTTGTGTTGTTCCGTTAGTAGTTTAGGTCCCTGCGATTCGGCGAGGTGCGAGACGGTGGGAGGTTGGATCTCCGCCGCACCCCAAAGGTTCGAACCTCAAGGGTCTGCGGAACCCGAAATGCAACATTTGGCGCGCCCGGTAGGTGCGTCGGAATCTGCCTTCGTCGCCTCGTTCTTCCCGACCACCGCAACCATATGTTCGACGCCCTGCTGCTCAAGGCCTGAAGCGCCGAGCCGCTTCGCCTCCCATGTCGCCCCAGACAGCTCCCGTCGGCGGGCCCCTCGCCGTTCCCGTCACCTGCCGTCAACGCCGCCACCGTCCCGGCGGGAACGAGCAGCAAGCATCATCCAAAGACCCATCCATGAGGCGGGACGGCCGCACCGCCACGCCTTCGCTCACCCCCGCTGGTTCTTCGTCACGCGCGCCCCGCGCGGCCATGGAGGCCCGAGCTGCACTCATCGCGGCAAACGAGCTCCTGCGCTACCGCCCCGTCGATGACGTCTATGAAGAATGGCTCGACCGAGTCGCCGAGCTCGCCCCCGCACCGTCCGTCTCGCTGCACTGCACCCCGCCCCGCGCGGGCGATGAAGCTCCTGGGGCGCCTCAGCCGCCTCCTCCTCCAGAAGGCGCCCTGGCCCCGAGGCGCGCGGCCCCTAGGTGGAACCCGCTCCGCCAGGCGCCGGCGCGGCAAGAGCAGAGCTGTCAAGAAGTTCCTCGCCCACAAGAAGCTGCCCGAGCGCTCCCGCTCCCAAGACGTCAGACCTGCGCTGCCCCGGCCAGCGCGCAGGGAGGCCCGCAAGACCAAGCTCTCTGCCGTCCGAGGCCCCCAGCTGCCACGCGGGCTGCCGCGCTTTCACCTCCGAAGCTGCACAGCGCGTGGCCCGCCAAGTTCAAGCCAGACCTGCCTCCTCGCTAGGACGACACAATCGACCCTACGGAGTTCCTCCAGCTTTCACGAAGCTGGGCATCGAGGCTGCCAACGGGATGAAAAGGTCATGGCGAACTGGTTTCCCATGGCGCTCAAGGACGGAGCCCGCACTGGCTCCTGAATCGCCTGTGCACGATCTCTTCTGGCCGAGATGTGCACCCGCTTCATCGCCAACTTCCGTGGTACTCGCGACCGCCACCCGCCGTGAGCGACATGCGCCGAATCAAGCAGCAGCTGGGAAACCCTGCAAAGTACATCCAGCCTTCAACAACGCACGCCTCAAGATCCCTGTGGTAACGGAGGAGGCCATCATCTCGCCTTCTCCGACGGCATGCGCGACGTCAAGATGAAGGAGGAGTCATGATGCATGAAGATCTGTGCACCTCCTTGAGTTGTTCAACTTGGCGACCAAGTGCGCGCCAGGCTGAGGAGGGCGCCTCTCCTCCTCGAGCTTCCCGCCGCAGATCCCGAGGAGAAGAAGTCCAAGGCCAAGGACGTGAAGCGCAAGGGGTCCGCTGCATCGCGGGCCGAACCGCACACCAAGCAAGGCGTAGATCAGCCCGAGTCCTCCAAGGGCGGTGATCTGCGTGTACCATGACCTCCACACCCACAACACCAATGAATGCCAAGAGCTCCGGGCCGTACGCGAGGGAAGGGTCGGCAGACGCCCCGAGCGCAGCAACCGGGGTTATGGCCGAGGAGGAGGAAGGAATGCAGGACGCTGGGAAGACCGCGGTCCGTGCCAAGGGTGGCGTGACCAACCTCGCGAGGACCCGGCTGCAAGACCCTGGCCGCGAGGGAGGCCGAGGGATCAGCCTCGCGAGGATCGCCTGCAGGGGAACGCAGGCCTCCCTCCGCTGCCACCGCCGCCAAGGAGAAATGAGGACCGTCATCGATTTAGGGGCTGGGGCTTCCGGGAAGCGCGATCGCTTTGCATCCTGGCGGAGCTCAAGCCCCAGCCTCTCAAGCATCTTCAAGCGATTCGCGTGCGGTGAATGCAGTCCTCCCAAGCTCGAGGCCACGTGCCCTCTCGTGGTCGGCGTGCGCCATCACGTTCAGCTCAGCGGATCAGCTCAAGTCTTGCGCCACGGCCGGAGTTCTCCCGATGCTTTGTTCCCCAATCATCAAGAACGCGGCCGGGTCACCAGACCCTCATCGACGGGCGGGCAGGACTCAACGCCCTATCCGTGGAAACATTCAACAATCTTCAAGTGCCTTACGATCGGCTTTCAGCCAACGGGTTTTCTCCGAGTCACCGACGGCTCCATGGTCCCGATCGGGCAGGTCCACCTTCCTGTCACCTTCGGGGCTCGCGACAACTACCGCACCGAGCTGATCGACTTCGACATCACCCACATTCGCCTGCCGTACAACGCCATCCTCGGGTACCCGGCGCTGGCCAAATTCATGGCCGTAACCCACCACGGCTACAACGTCCTCAAGATGCCAGGAAGCGGCGGGGTCATCACGGTGCCCTGTGAAGAGAGAGACGCAGTGTGCTCGCTGGAGCGAGCCTTTCAGGCCGCATCGCTAGAAGACCCAGATCACAGCAGCAGGAGGCCTCACGAGGCCGCACCCAAGAAGAAGAAGACATCAACCGGCCCGGCTCCTCAATAGGCAGGCCCCTCAGGGCCCGCACCAGGCCAGGGGGAGCCTCCTTCCATCGCATAGGAAAGCGCGCTTGGCGCCCTCCTCAGGCAGGGCTCGGGGGCTCTCCCCTGGAGGGCCGCCGACCTCGCCAAGGTCACGAGGGAGGCGCTTGGGCACCACGTGGAGGCGTGTTTCGAAGCACATTTCCCGCAAGCAGGAGCAAGGCAAGGAGGGCCGAACCCTTAGGAGTTCATTAGCAAGGCCATTCAGGAGCTACAGGAGTCAAGGGTCATGAGGGGCAGCCGCCGCCTCACTGTGGCCCCCATCCAGCGAGGATGGTGGGCTGCGCGTCTGCATCGACATACCAGGCTCAACCGAGCCACGCCTCAAGAGCGCCTCGGCCCTCGCGAGTGGGGCGTTGCGAGGGTCCGCCCACAGCCCACGCGCATGCCTTATGGCTCGCCAAATGTGGCAGCCGCAGCACTGCCTCATGAGGGCCATCCTGGAGGCTCAATAGGTCAGGCACGCCGCAGCCCTGGCGAAGATGGAGATGGCCCGCGAGGAGCCGCCAGCGCCTTCGGATCCTCCCGAGGCCCCTGGGCCTAGGGGCTCGTGAGGTCGGTTCCCGCAGCCCACCGAGTCTGCTACACCAACACCCCTTTCGTCCCCAACATCACCAGGTGACATCTTTAAGTTTCGTTTCAGGCTGGGAGCGCCTTCAGGGCCGCATTATTCCCAGGTCGTGTGGGTCCGTCCCTGCGGCATGTATCCCTTTTTATTTCATGTCATTAGCTTATCCTGTTGGGGGCGCCCCTCGGGCTGCATCATCCCCAAGCTACTCGGGCCTGTCCCAGCGGCATGTATCCTTCCTGCGTTCTCCTTAGGATTATGCTCTCGCTCCACCATGCTTGTTATTTGGTGCCTTTTCCTGGGTGACGGAATCTTGCACGTTAAAGGGGGTGCCCGAGCATCGCGACTCGTGGCTCCTACCGGCTCTCCGCCCTCACCCTCTGGTCTTGTCCATGGCATCGCGACACTGCTTGCCGGCACGGCCGAGACCAGCCCGAGAGCCGGGACCCGAGGACGTGAGTTTCATTATCTAACCCAACTTGCGTTAAAGGGGGGGTGCCCGAGCATCGCGACTCAGGCTCCTACCGCTCTCCGCCCTCACCCTCTGGTCTTGTCCATGGCATCGCGACTGGCTTACCAAAGAACGGCCGAGACCAGCCCGAGAGCCGAGACCCGAGGACGAGAGTTTCATCATCTAACCCAGCCTTATGCTGCGTTAAAGGGGTGCCTGAGCATCACGACTCAGTGGCTCCTACCGCTCTCCGCCCTCACCCTCTGGTCTTGTCCATGGCATCGCGACCGGCTTGCCGGCCGACGGCCGAGACCAGCCCGAGCCGGGACCAAGACGTGAGCACCGCATCCGCCAAATTTGCAGGAACACACTCGAAGATAAGGCCCAGAGCCAGGCGCAACCCACCTTGAGGTAGGGTCCCGTGAGTCCCGCGCTGGCTCACGTGTGCCCCAACACGCCTCGCGAGGCCTCTCGCGCCTCTCCCAAGCAACTAATGGCAGAACTAACGATCGCCACGGCGAGCTCTTGTTCCTTTTGTGGTGAACCTGCAGGGTCCCTCCAAGGAGCACAAAACGACCTCGCCACGCAATCTCTCGCCGGCCTAGGCGCGGACCTAGCGCCGCACCAGGAAGCATTGTCCTGACCCTCGAGATAAGTCACCCTCCGGACACACTAGTTATCGCAACACCATCCCCACACCCAATGCAACCCCGTGTTAGCAACATCGCTCTCCTTTCTCACCGAATGATGGCTGCTTGAGCGCCAAGGGGGACCCCCTGAGCATCGCGACTCAGAGGCTCTTACTGGGACCTCGGGCCGCCACCTCCTGCCTTGACCACGGCATCGCGACCAGCATACCGCGACGGCCGAAGCCGCTTTGGGACTGGACACATCGTATGAGCATCAAGCCCTCACGAGGTCCGAAAGGAAGAAACTGAGCTAGAACGGAATGAGCATCTCGCATCGCCTCACAATAAGGATCATATTGACAAACGGTTACAAACATCTTACAAGCCCCTTGGGTACATTCTTGGCTCCTCGCAGGAACAAAAGACGCGAATCCTAAGGAGTCCTACCTCAGGGACCACCGCGCGGACGCCATCATCAACAAAGGCCACCCGGTCCGGTGCCAACCCCATCCAGATCAGGGCGGCGACGACTGACGAGCCCGCCCTGCCCGGAGCGGGCGCAGGCTCGGAGGCTCAGAGTCGTCGCCGCCTCCGGCTTCGCCAAGAGCTCGGCTGGAGTCGCTGGATCCTCCGGCGCCGTCGCCTCGAGGAGCTGCCAAGGGAGTGGTCGGTCGGCCTCTGCCTCACCGCAGCAGACCCGACCACCTCTCCCGGGCAGCACTCCAGCCGACGACCCTCCTGTCGAAGACCTTGAAGGACACCACCGGCACCATCAGACTCCTGTGGATCGTGAGGGCGCCTCGTCCCTCTGCACCGGGCGACCTCGCCCCAGCCTCGAGTCATGAAGACCTCGCCCGGGGCAACTACCGCGACCTCTGCCCCGGTCGCGAGGGTGCCGCAGCCGGCGTGCTGCAGCCAGAGTCCCAGGGGTTCCCCCTGCTGGACGACGGAGGCGAAGAAAGAAGGAAGACGAATCCAAGATTTGGGAGGTGTGGCGGCATGAAGCACGAACTCCCAGCAGGAGCCCTCGGCGTGGACTCCAGGGGGGAAGACGCACACCTTCGTGACCCGCCGGCGTCGTTGGTGGCGCCGCTCGTGGCGCCCGGCGTCGCCTCCTTCAGAGCCACCAATCTGCGCGTACAAGGGAAGAGGGAACCCTGGTGGTGGCCGCTCGCACCAGGGCATGGGCGCCACCTGGCGAGCGCTCCTGCCCTGACACCAGAGGGCAAGACGCTTCTTTGGGGGGAGCAGGTCAGGATCCTCTTGAGGAGCCTTTCCCTTCTCTTCCGTGGAGAACCGGCAGATCGGAGCCATGGCAACCAGACGAAACGAGGAGGAGGAGAAGCAGAAGGATAGATCGAAGGGCGCGCGCTGCTCAGACTTATAGCCGCGAAGGCCAACCGTCGGCCTCCACGGTCACCGTAATCATGACCAACTCTGCATGCAGGAATTGTCGAACTGGGTGGTTACCGAGGCATCGTGGGAAGCAAGGCGCAGCGTCAATCAACCGCCACGCATCACCCAAGGCCGACGCTGTTAGGGGCTCGATGCTTCAGACTTGCCCTTTCGCCTCTCTGCTCGGCCAAGTTCGGGCGTGCCGTGTGCCGAGGCTCTTGTCGGCGTTAACAGGGGTCTCAGACTTGCTCAAGCGTGGCTCAAAGGAGGCCCAGGCGGCCCATCTTCATCAACGCAAGCTCAAGACCCTCGCGAGGGGCAAGCCTCGTGGGGCGGCCGACCAGGAGCTTCCGCAGGCACGGCCACGGCCGGTTGGCTCATGAGTAGGCGGAGAGTTCAAGGCAGGGTACCTCGCGAGGTGCCCATGACGCAAGCCATGACGACCATGGGCGCCCGGCCGGGCGCCACCAAGCAGTGTCCTCCTTTCCTCTTTGGTGCAAAGGGAGCAAGCGCAGGCGAGAGCATCAAGCAAAGGCATCCGTTTTGGTGCAACAAGACCAAGACCAGCCCAACGGCAGGAAGGGAGTCATCGTGGAGCCCAAGCAGGCGTCATCACCAGAGCCATTGACAGGCGAGGACCAACTTTAGTCAGGATAAGTGTACCCGTTGTTCCCCTTCAAAATGGCCAATTGTTGGCGCCCTTCCCTCTCAATATTTGGGAAGAGGCCCAGGGCCTTCGCCTATAAATAGGAGTAGCCACACTCAGAGCTAGGGCATCTAGAAGGAGGGCATGGGGAAGAGGATCATCTTGGAGGGAGGCCGGATCCTCATCAAGAAACCAGTAGATAGAGCAACTGGACACCACCTAGCAGTTCATCACACCCGCCAAGAACAGACCCTCGCGAGGCTGTTCTTCCTTGTATTGTTCCTCATCAGCCCAAGAGGCAATCCACAACACCACACACTGGAGTAGGGTATTACACCACAATGGTGGCCCGAACCAGTATAAATCTTGTGTCTCTTGTGCTGTTCCGTTAGTAGTTTAGGTCGCTGCGATTCGGCGAGGTGTGAGACGGTGGGAGGTTGGATCTCCGCGTGCATCCCAGTGTTCGAACCTCAAGGGTCTGCCGGAACCCGAAATCCGACACCAGCACAACTATCCAGGTAATCTTTGGAAGCATCGGTTAGTCCATTATAAAAGATATCAAGTATTTCATTTTTCTTAAGAGGATGATCACGCAAAGCATTGAGTAACTTGAGAAGCCTCCCCCAAGCTTGTGGGAGACTCTCTTCTTTAATTTGCACAAAGTTGTATATTTCCCTTAAAGCAGCTTGTTTCTTATGAGCAGGGAAATATTTAGCAGAGAAGTAATAAATCATATCCTGGGGACTACGCACACAACCATGATCAAGAGAATTAAACCATATCTTAGCATCAGCCTTTAATGAGAACGGAAATATTAATGAACGGGGTGGCTATATCATTTAATTTAGTAAGATGTGCCACAACAGTTTCGGATTCATAGCCATGAAAAGGATCAGATTCAACCAAAGTAATTATATCAGGATCAACAGAGAATTCATAATCCTTATCGGCAACACAAATAGGTGAAGTAGCAAAAGGTGGTCGTTTCATTCTATCTCCAAGAGATTCCTTGTTCCATTTAATTAATAGCCTCTTGAGTTCATAACTATCTTTGCAAGCTAAAATTGCTGTAGAAGCTTCTTTATCAAGAACATAACCCTCAGGAATAACATGCATGTCTTCATCATCACTTTCATCAACAGCATCAGTTTCAGTAATTTCTTTCTCTCTAGCCCTAGCAATTTGTTCATCAAGAAATTCACTAAGGGGCACATCACTATCAAGCATAGAAGTACTTTCATTATAAGTATCATGCATAGCAGAAGTGGCATCATCAATAACATGCGACATATCAAAATGATTAACAGAAGCAGGTTTAGGTGTCGCAAGCTTACTCATAACAGAAGGTGAATCAAGTGCAGAGCTAGATGGCCGTTCCTTACCTCCCCTCGTAGTTGAGTGATAAATTGTTGTCTTAGCATCTTTCAAGTTCTTCATAGTGACCAGCAGATATATATCCCAAGTGACACAAAGAATAGAGCTATGCTCCCAAGAACGGGCGCCTTTAAATTAGTCTTGATAACCCACAAGTGTAGGGGATCGCAACAGCTTTCGAGGGTAGAGTATTCAACCCAAATTTACTGATTCGACACAAGGGGAGCCAAAGAATATTCTCAAGTATTAGCAGCTGAGTTGTCAATTCAACCACACCTGGATAACTTAATATCTATAGCAAAGTATTTAGTAGCGAAGTAATATGATAGTAGTGGTAACGGTAACAAAAGAGTAATGAAAGCAAAAGTAATATTTTTGGTGTTTTGTAGTGATTGTAACAATAGCAACGGGAAAGTAAATAAGCGTAAACCAGTAGATGGAAAGCTCGTAGGCATTGGATCGGTGATGGATAATTATGTCGGATGTGGTTCATCATGTAACAGTCATAACATAGGGTGACATAGAACTAGATCCAATTCATCAATGTAATGTAGCCATGTATTCCGAATATAGTCATACATGCTTATGGAAAAGAACTTGCATGACATCTTTTGTCCTATCCTCCCGTGGCAGCAAGGCCCTAATGGAAACTAAGGGATACTAAGGCCTCCTTTTAATAGAGAACCGTAACAAAGCATTAGCACATAGTGAATACATGAACTCCTCAAACTATGGTCATCACCGGAGTGGTCCCGATTATTGTCACTTCGTGTTGCGGATCATAACACATAGTAGGTGAATATAGACTTGCAAGATCGGATCAAGAACACACATATATTCATGAAAACATAATAGGTTCAGATCTGAAATCATGCCACTCGGGCCCTAGTGACAAGCATTAAGCATAGCAAAGTCATAGCAACATCAATCTCAGAACATAGTGGATACTAGGGATCAAACCCTAACAAAACTAACTCAGTTACATGATAGATCTCATCCAACCCATCACCGTCTAGCAAGTCTACGATGGAATTACTCACGCATGGCGGTGAGCATCATGAAATTGGTGATGGAGGATGGTTGATGATGACGACGGCGACGAATCCCCCTCTCCGGAGCCCCGAACGGACTCCAGATCAGCCCACCCGAGAGGTTTTAGGGCTTGGCGGCGGCTCCGTATCGTAAAATGCATGATTTCTTCTCCTTGAATTTTTTCTCCCCGAAAGAAAATATATAGAGTCGGAGTTGGCGTCGGAGGAGCCTCAGGGGGCCCACGAGGTAGGGGGAGCGCCCTAGGGGGGCGCACCCCCCACCCTCGTTGACAGGGTGTGGGCCACCTGGTCTTCATCTTTGGCAAGGATTTTTTATTATTTTTAACTAGATGTTCCGTGGAGTTTCAGGTCATTCCGAGAACTTTTGTTTTCTGCACCTAAAACAACATCATGGCAATTCTGCTGAAAACAGTGTCAGTCCGGGTTAGTTCCATTCAAATCATGCAAGTTAGAGTCCAAAACAAGGGAAAAAGTGTTTGGAAAAGTAGATACAACGGAGACGTATCAGTAATCTGTTTACCGTACTTTCAGTTTGTTAGTCCACCGATTGGTGGGTTGACACTGGGGCCAATATTCATGTGTGTGCTGCTATGTCTTTGTTTTCTTGTAGCATATAAATACGATATCCATAGGTATGCTCAGCTTGATTTTAGTGGAATTGTACAAAATGTCCACATAGTATGTCTCCTCCATAATACTTCATCATGCACAATACATCGAATGGTTCTCTAATCATTCGTCGTCACCTTGAGCCACCTGACTATCAGATGACAAAATGATGACATACCCTGCCCGTTCCACAATCATAGGCATTACATATTTTGAATGGGAAAAGCTTGTCAAAGTTGACATTAGTTTAATATATTGGAATTGGAATAACTTGTCAATTTTTGCTCATTGATGTTAGCCAGAAGACATGCATTTGATATTTTTGAGTGGGACGCCCTTTGCTGTGAGCAACGTCGATCGTTTTTTTCCTATTCCTGTCTTCAGTTCAGAAGTAAATATTTACTCTGCTGAGATGCATAGTCACATGAATGTTGACTTATGTAAGATATTTTAAGAGTTTGTTCTGAATATTGTCTATGTAATGCCAGGCCTTGTTTTTGATTGCAAAGTTGAGCTTGGAATGTTGTGGCATGTGACATCACGAGCTGTTCACCGTGCCTCCTGAGAATAATGCTTCGTATTGTTTTGCATGTCGATCTAATGCCAGTGATTTGCTTGTTAAGAAGATCATCCTCTTATGTTGTTTCCATGCTTAAGAAGTTCATCGTCTTATGTTTCATTCATAGCCTATACGACAAGTCGGGTAGGTTAGACGTGAAACCATATGATCTTCCGACCAACTCATCATCTTAGGCCGTGATTGGATCTTTGTTTTCCAACCAAGACCGCTTGTAAAATTGACGCTTGTAAATAAAAGCAGATGGTCTCGGGCGAAGTGCTTGGTTGGTCGAGTTCAACTAGTAAAATATACACTGGTCTCTCAAATTACATGAGTAACCCGCTGGTTTTACTTACAGACCTCGGTCCCTCGGTTTCATTACGCCTGTATTTTACGTGTTGTTTCCGATGACGAGTAAATTACACTTGTATCTTAATACAGGTGTGAAATAAACCAGCATTGTTAACATGGTCAATGAACATGAGGATTTAGGAGATGACTTTATTTTGACTGGATGACAGTAGGACCCACTAGGGCCATAGCCGTACGTATGCAAGTGCCTCCTTATTTCGTACACCTATATTTTTTTTGCTTCCTCTTGGTTTCCTGACATCACGGTCCCACATCATGGTCAACCTATGTAGTCAATATAAACAAGAGAATTGCACAAGGTGCGGCCGACAGCTGGGACCAAGCAGCTCGAGTAGTATTTGTGTTTTTGAGGCGTGAGAACTGCAGAGTTTTTCTTGGCGATGTTTTCGTTGTTGTTCAGAGGGAGCAGGGTATTAATCAAGGTGTCAGGGCCTGCCTAGCCTGTGACAGATATCCAGCCCATATATTATTTTTTTCAAGATGAAAATGGCTAGCCTAGCTATACGTTTTTTAGTACTCAGGCAAGGTCAACTTGTTATTCTCCGCCCCGCTGGGCTGCAAATCTTTCCTAGGAGGGATGCATTAGGCTTAACAGGAAAATGGGCTTTAAAAAATAATAAATGGGATGTAATTACGTAAACTAGGCAGTAACTATAAAAAATGCACCAAACACGAAATTAGTTTATAAAATATTATTTATGGATTTTGAAAATCTTAATTTTTAATTGTTGCGCGCGCAATGTTTCGTTGGATTTTTACATAATACAAATTTATATTTAATCTGACTAGAAATTTCGGGATAAAAATATTTCGGATCCCATCAAAATGTGGGAAATTTTATTGAATTCTGTCTTGAACGGTTGGTTGAAATTATTAATCATTGTCCTACCTAGAAAATGGGATGTACTTTTAACAAAGTGTAAATGGGCTATAGTAAATTCCATTAGAATTCAAAAATGGGTTGTACGTTCTTACAAATCGCAAATGGGCTATAAGTTCTCTGCCACACACTTGTGGGCCTACTAAGTTGACGCGTCCCCTAAAAAGGGAAGTTGATGCGTATGCAAGGCTTTGGCAACTTATTATAGTCAACACATGGTTCTAGCAGCAGTGGCCATTGGATGTCTATCCAACGGATGTCGTGCTTCTTCTTCAATCTCGGATATTCTAGCTTCGACCGCCCAAAAAATGATTCCTCCCCCTGACATCTGGTGCGCACCGTTTTGGAGGCTGGCATGTGGGCCTAAGTTGACGCGTACCAAGGGCTTTGTCAACTTAGTCAATATAAACGATTCTAGCTGCAGTGACCGTACGATGTCCATCCAACGGCCGTAGTGCTTCTTCAACCTCTGGTCTTCTTGCTCCACCAAAGCAGCGCAAGTCGTGTCACCGCTCATGCCTCCCGTGGTCGGGTCTTTGCCACGGAGGCCTCACCGCCCCCTACTACTCCCACCGCTGGCCAGGCCATCCCTCCACTCACCCACACCCCCTGTTATTCTACGGCGATGGCAGCCTCACACCACAGCCGAACCAGTGAACCGTCGTACTCCTCTCTGCGCGGGCTTCCACTGTCGTGTCTTCCCCGGCTCCGTGTCGTCCCCTTCCTAGGCCTCGCCGTCGTCCACCTCCCTGGTGCTCTCGGTGCGGCGTGGTCAACGTGGTCAAGGAACGACTTCCATCGGAAGAGTAATCAGACGTGGAAAGGCCGATGATGGGTCCGTGGCGGCCGCAAGGAAGTGCCTCCTTATTACACGCAAAATAATTATTCCTCCACCGACAAGAGGGACCCACCGGACGGTCTACCGTGATTTCGTGAAAAACGCTTTTCCCCGATCACTGGGACCCACCAGCTACATCTTCGCACGCAAGGAAGTGCGTCCGGGCAAAAAAGCGATTCATCCCCTGACTGCTGGGACCCACCAGCTATATCTTCGCACGCAAGGAAGTGCCTGATAGTCGGGACCCACCTGGTCGAAGCGTACGTAGCATTGTCATTCTGGTCGTGAACGTGTACGTACATACTTGTCGATGTAGAGCACGCACGTGTTGTAGTAAAGGCGTGCATGTAGCATGTACACGTACGTACAACGGCCAGTGTGCAAGAAAGAAAATACGGCCACGTACATACATATGGGCGGGGTCTCGAACGCCTACTTTCAGCGTCACGTCACGGCCAGGCTCGTGTACATGGCTGGGTCGGAACGAAGAAACTGCGTCGTTGTCGTGTTCATGGGGAGGCAACGGAATGCGTCGTGTTCATCGGGAGGCAACGGAACGCGTGGGAGCCAACTGGCTTGGATGGAACAGCCGATGGAAACGAGGCCTGGCGTACCGCAGAACGGAGGAAACGGCCTTGTGTTCGACCGGCCACGATCGAAATGGGATCCTGTTGATCGGGAGGGGTCTGGCGTACCGCAAAATGGAAGAAACGGACCTCCTATGGTCGAAACGGGGTCCTGTTGATCGGTAGGGGTGTGGCGTATCGCAAAACGGAGGAAACAGACTTGTGTTGGAGCGCTACGGTCGAAACGGGGGTCCTGTTCATCGGGAGGGGTGTGGCGTACCGCAAATAGAGGAAACAGACTTGTGTTGGAGCGCTACGGTCGAAACGAGGGTCCTGTTCATCTGGAGGGGTGTGGCGTACCGTAAAATGGGACTCCACGGGATACTGTTCATCTCCACCGTCGACCCCCTCCAGTCTCCACGGGCTACTGTTCATCCACCGTCGACCTCCTCCAGCCTCCACCTATGACTGTTCATCCACGGGCTCTTGTTCATCTAGACTCCACCGCACGCTACTCCACCGGCTACTGTTCAACCAGCCCTCTCCACGGGCTCCTGTTCAACCACACCTCCACGGGCTACTGTTCATCCAGCCCTCCGCCGTCTACTATTCATCTAGCCCTCCACGGGGTGGTCCTGTTCATCCAGCCCTCCACGGGGTCAGGTTCATCCAGCCCCAACCAGCTCGATCGATCGGGGTCCTTTTCATCTCGAGGCAACACCACGGGGTCATGTGTAATGTCCCCACCATCACACTACAGTAATCCCTTATGATCAATGCCAAGTCATCTTGATTTACAAAGCTTAATCATATTGGATTAATATCTCATTTCAAATTCCTTCTCTGAATCCAATTCAAATTCAAAGTGAAAATTTCAAGTTGCACAAAGTTGCTGGAAAAATGTTCATCATTTAGCAAATATTCCAAAACAATTTATTGTTAAGGGAAAACAACTTCACCACAATGCTAAGCTAGACAAAAGCAACTATTACAGTGCAAAACAGCATTTTAAAATACCTTTCCAATTAGGAAAATTCCAAATGGATTCAAATAAATCCCAAGCTTATGGTTGTAGTCCACCACTTCCCCTAGTATTTGTTTTCACCAATGGCACATTTTTGCAAAAGGTAATTATTGCAAAAGAAAATGTAAAAGGCTATTGTTAAATGAAAACAGAAAAGTTGTCAAAAGAAAAACTAAAAGAAAAAGAAGAGGTGAGAGGGAGAGAAAGCCCCTGCCTCACTTGGGCTTCGGCCCACCCGAGCCAGCTGGCCCAGCAGGCTGATACGTCCATTTTGCATCATGCTTTTATATCAATATTTATCGCATTATGGACTGTTATTTCACGATATGTCACAATACTGATGGCTATTCTCTCTTATTTTACAAGGTTTACATGAAGAGGGAGAATGTCAATTTGGAATTCTGAAATTTGGAAAAGGAGCAAATATTGGAGACCTATTCTGTGCAACTCCAAAAGTCCTGAAACTCCACGGAATGTCTTAAAATAAATAAAGAAAAAATCATCGCCAAATATGAAGGCCAGGGGGCCCACACCCTGCTCACAAGGATGGGGGCGCGCCCTACCCCCTTGGGCGCGCCCCTACCTCGTGGGTCCCCTGGTGGCTCCCCGATGCCCATCTTCTCCTATATGAAGTCTTTCGATGAGAAAAAAAATCAGAGGCAACCTTTCGGGACGAAACTCCGCCGCCACGAGGCGGAACCTCATGAACCAATCTAGGGCTCCGTGAGCTGTTCTGTGGGGCACTTCCCTCGGAGGGGAAATCATCGTCATCATCATCA
This sequence comes from Aegilops bicornis, assembly GCA_021605145.1. NCBI lineage: Eukaryota > Viridiplantae > Streptophyta > Magnoliopsida > Poales > Poaceae > Aegilops > Aegilops bicornis. The sequence goes on from CM038671.1 coordinate 288,043,910, forward strand.
CCAACGCTCCTCTCATCGGGATAGGGCAATCTCCATCAACATCTTCACCAGCACCATCTCATCTCCAAACCCTAGTTCATCTCTTGTATCCAATTCTTGTCTCCAAATCCGGGATTGGTGCTAATAGGTTGCTAGTAGTGTTGATTACTCCTTGTAGTTGATGCTAGTTGGTTTACTTGGTGGAAGATCATATGTTCAGATCCTTTATGCATATTATTACCCCTCTGTTATGAACATGAATATGCTTCGTGAGTAGTTACGTTTGTTCCTGAGGACAAGGGAGAAGTCTTGCTATTAGTAGTGATGTGAATTTGGTATTCATTCGATATTTTGATAAGATGTATGTTGTCTAATCTCTAGTGGTGTTATGTGAACGTCGACTACATAACACTTCACCATTATTTGGGCCTAGAGGAAGGCATTGGGAAGTAATAAGTAGATGATGGGTTGCTAGAGTGATGGCTTAAACCCTAGTTTGTGCATTGCTTCGTAAGGGGCTGATTTGGATCCATATGTTTCATGCTATGGTTAGGTTTACCTTAGTACTTTTGTTGTAGTTGCGGATGCTTGCAATAGAGGTTAATCATAAGTGGGATGTTTTTTCAAGTAAGAACAGCACCCAAGCACCAGTCCACCCACATATCAAATTATCAAAGAACCGAACGTGAATCATATGAACGTGATGAAAACTAGCTTGACGATATTCCCATGTGTCCTCGGGAGCGCTTTTCCTATTATAAGAGTTTGTTCCGGCTTGTCCTTTGCTATAAAAAGGATTGGGCCACCTTGCTGCACCTTATTTACTTTTGTTACTTGTTGCTCGTTACAATTTACCTTATCACAAAACTATCTGTTACCACTTATTTCAAGATTTGCAGAGAATACCTTGCTGAAAACCGCTTATCATTTCGTTTTGCTCCTCGTTGGGTTCGACACTCTTACTTATCGAAAGGACTACGATAGATCCCCTATACTTGTGGGTCATCAAGACTCTTTTCTGGCACCGTTGCCGGGGAGTGAAGCGCCTTTGGTAGGTGGAATTTGCTAAGGAAAAATTTATTTAGTGTGCTGAAATTTTCTGTCACTTGTTACTATGGAAAGTAATTGTCTGAGGGGCTTGTTCGGGGTATCTTCACCCGTCCAAAGAGAGCAAAGAGTTGCTCCTCAACCTACTCAACCTACTGAACCTATTGAAAATGAAACTCCTTTTGAATTTCCTTCGGTATGATGGAAAAACTGCTAGCTAATCCTTTTACAGGAGATGGAACAAAGCACCCTGATGAGCACTTAATATATGTGGATGAAATTTGTGGATTATTTAAGCTTGCAGGTGTACCCGAATGATGTTGTTAAGAAGAAGGCTTCCCGTTTATCTTTGAAGTAAGACGCATTTACATGGTATAGGCTATGTGATACGAGATCATGGAACTATAAAAGATTGAAATTGTAATCTCATCAAAAGTATTACCCTATGCATCTAGTTCATCGTGATCGCAATTATATATATAATTTTTGGCCTCGCGAAGGAGAAAGCATCGCTCAAGCTTGGGGGAGGCTTAAATCAATGTTATATTCATGCCCCAATCATGAGCTCTCAAAAGTGACAATTCTTCAGAATTTTTATGCTCGGCTTTCTGATAACAATCGCACCATGCTCGATACTTCTTGTGCTGGCTCTTTTATGATGAAGACTATTGAATTCAAATGGAATTTGTTGGATAGAATTAAACGCAACTCTGAAAATTGGAACCTCGACGAAGGTAAGGAGTCAGGTATGACACCTAAGTTTGATTGTGTTAAATCTTTTATGGATACTGATATTTTCCGTAGTTTAGCACTAAATATGGACGATTCTGAGATAGTAGCTTCTTTCCGTGAATCTTTTGCTACTTATGTTGATCTCCCCAAGGAGAAGTGGTTTAAATATCATCCTCCCATAGAAGTAAAAGTAGCTGCACCTATTAAAGTTGAAGAAAAGACTGTCACTTATAATGATCCTATTGTTCCTACCTCTTATGTTGAGAAACCACCTTTCCCTGGTAGAGTAAAGGATCATGCTAAAGCTTCAGCTGTTGTTCGTAAAAGCAATATTAGAACTTATACACCTCCGAGCAAGTCAAAGTAGAACCTAATATTGCTATTGTTAAAGATCTCTTGTCCGATAATATTGATGGGCATGTCATTCAATTCTCTCGTGAAACTGCTAGAATTGCTAAACCACATGCTAAAGATAAACATAGACATGTGGTAGGCGTGCTGTTATTTCAAGTAAAATAGGAGATCATTGTTATCATGGCTTATGTGATATGGGTGCTAGTGCTAGTGTTATACCTATTACCTTGTATGAAGAAATTAAGCATGAAATTGCACCCGCTGAGATATAAGATATTGATGTCACAATTAAACTTTCCAATAGAGATACTATATCTCCAATAGGAATTGTTAGAGATGTTGAAGTCTTGTGTGGGAAAACCAAATATCCCGCTGATTTTCTTGTTCTTGGTTCTCCACAAGATAGCTTTTGTCCCATTATATTTGGTAGACCCTTCTTGAATATTGTTAATGCTAGGATAGATTGCGAAAAGAATGTTGTTACTGTTGGCTTGGATGATATGGTTCATAAGTTTAATTTCTCTAAATTTAGTAAACAAGATCGTGAGGAAGAATTGCCAAGTAAGGACGAAATTATTGGTCTTGCTTCTATTGTTGTACCTCCTAGTGATCCATTAGAACACTATTTGCTAGACCATGAAAATGAGATGTTCATGGATGAAAGAAGGGAAATAGATGGAGTATTCTTTAAACAGGAACCTATTCTGCAACACAATTTGCCTGTTGAAATCTTAGGGGATCCTCCTCCACCCAAGGGCGATCCCGTCTTTGAGCTTAAACCGTTGCCTGATAATCTTAAATATGCTTATCTTGATGAAAAGAAAATATATCCTGCTATTATTAGTGCTAACCTTTCAGAGCATGAAGAAGAAAGATTGTTGAAAACTCTGAAGAAGCACCGTGCCGCTATTGGATATACTCTCGATTATCTTAAGGGCATCAGTCCCACTCTATGTCAACATAAAATAAATTTGGAAGCGGATGCCAAACCAGTTCGTGATCCTCAACGATGTTTGAATCCTAAGATGAAAGAAGTGGTAAGAAAAGAAATACTCAAGCTTACGGAGGCAGGTATAATTTATCCCATTCTTTGATAGTCGATTGGGTAAGTCATGTCCATTGTGTCCCTAAGAAGGAAGGTATTACTATTGTCCCTAATGATAAAGATGAATTAATTTCGCAAAGAATTATCACAGGTTATAGGATGGTAATTGATTTCCGCAAATTAAATAAAGCTACTAAGAAAGATCATTACCCCTTACCTTTTATTGATCAAATGCTAGAAAGATTATGCAAACATACACATTATTGCTTTCTAGATGGTTATTCTGGTTTCTCTCAAATACCGTGCTTAGCTAAAGATCAATCAAAGACTACTTTTACATGCCCTTTTGGTACTTTTGCTTGTAGACGTATGCCTTTTGGTTTATGTAATGCACCTGCTACCTTTCAAATATGCATGATGGCTATATTCTCTGACTTTTGTGAAAAGATTTGTGAGGTTTTCATGGACGACTTCTCCGTCCATGGTTCCTCTTTTGACGATTGCTTGAGCAATCTTGATCGAGTTTTGCAGAGATGTGAAGAAACTAATCTTGTCTTGAATTGGGAAAAGTGCCATTTTATGGTTAATGAAGGTATTGTCTTGGGGCACAAAGTTTTACGAAAGAGGTATTGAAGTTGATAAAGCCAAGGTTGATGCTATTGAAAAGATGCCATGTCCCAAGGACATCAAAGGTATAAGAAGTTTCCTTGGTCACGCCGGATTTTATAGGAGGTTCATTAAGGACTTCTCAAAATTTCTCGACCTCTGACTAATTTATTACAAAAGATGTACCATTTGTCTTTGATGATGATTGTGTAGAAGCATTTGAAATACTTAAGAAAGCATTAGTCTCTACACCTATTGTTCGCCACTGATTGAATTTACCCTTTGAAATTATGTGTGATGCTAGTGATTATGTTGTAGGTGCTGTTCTAGGGCAAAGATTTGATAAGAAATTGAATGTTATCCATTATGCTAGTAAGACTCTAGACAATGCTCAAAGAAATTATGCTACTACCGAAAAGGAACTCTTAGCAGTTGTATTTTCTTGTGATAAATTTAGACCCTATATTGTTGACTCTAAAGTAATTATTCACACAGATCATGCTGCTATTAAATATCTTATGGAAAAGAAAGATGCAAAACCTAGACTTATTAGATGGGTTCTCCTGCTGCAAGAATTTGATTTACATATTGTTGATAGAAAAGGAGCTGAGAACCCCGTTGCAGACAACTTGTCTAGGTTAGAGAATGTTCTTGATGACCCACTACCTATTGATGATAGCTTTCCTGATGAACAATTAAATGTCATAAGCACTTCTCGTAGCACTCCATGGTATGCTGATTATGCTAGTTATATTGTTGCTAAGTTTATACCACCTAGCTTCACATACCAACAAAAGAAAAAGTTTTTCTATGACTTGCGACATTACTTTTGGGATGACCAACATCTTTATAAAGAAGGGGTAGATGGTGTTATTAGACGTTGTGTACCTAAGCATGAACAGGAATAGATCCTACGCAAGTGTCACTCCGAGCCTTATGGAGGGCACCACGCTGGAGATAGAACTGCACATAAGGTACTACAATCCGGTTTTTATTGGCCTACTCTCTTCAAGGATGCCCGTAAGTTTGTTTTGTCTTGCGATGAATGTAAAAGAATTGGTAATATTAGTAGAACAAGAAATGCGTATGAATTATTCACTTGTTATTGAACCATTTGATGTTTGGGGCTTTGATTATATGGGACATTTTCCTGCCTCTAATGGATATACTCATATTTTAGTTGTTGTTGATTACGTTACTAAGTGGGTAGAAGCTATTCCAACTAGTAGTGATGATCATAACACTTCTATTAAAATGCTTAAGGAAGTTATTTTTCCGAGGTTTCGAGTCCCTAGATATTTGATGCCCGATGGTGGTTCACACTTTATTCATGGTGCTTTCCGTAAGATGCTTGCTAAATATGACGTTAATCATAGAATTGCATCTCCATATCACCCGCAGTCTAGTGGTCAGGTAGAATTGAGCAATAGAGAGCTCAAATAATTTTGCAAAAAGGCATTAATAGGTCTAGAAAGAATTGGTCCAAGAAACTTGATGACGCATTGTGGGCCTATAGAACTGCATATAAAAATCCTAGGGGCATGTCTCCGTATAAAATGGTTTATGGAAAAGCTTGTCACTTACCTCTCGAACTAGAACATAAGGCATATTGGGCTATTAAAGAGCTCAACTATGATTTCAAACTTGCCGGTGAGAAGGGGTTATTTGATATTAGCTCACTTGATGAATGGAGAACCCAAGCTTATGAAAATGCCAAGTTGTTTAAAGAAAAGGTTAAAAGATGGCATGACAAAAGGATACAAAAGCGTGAGTTTAATGTAGGTGATTATGTGTTGCTATACAACTCTCGTTTAAGATTTTTTACAGGAAAACTTCTCTCTAAATGGGAAGGTCCCTACGTTATCGAGGAGGTCTATCGCTCCGGTGCCATAAAAATCAACAACTTTGTAGGCACAAATCCGAAGGTGGTAAACAGCCAAAGGATCAAACACTATATCTCAGGTAATCCTATAAATGTTGAAACCAATATTATTGAAACCGTAACCCCGGAGGAATACATAAGGGACACTTTCCAGAATGTTCTAGACTCCGAAAAGGAATAGGTATGTGGTACGGTAAGTAAACCGACTCCAAAACAATTTTTAAGGCAATATTTCTCCGTTTTGGAATATTTAGAAAATTAGAAAAATAAGTAGCAGTCCGGGGAGGACACGAGGCCTCCACGAGGGTGGAGGGCGCGCCCTACCCCCCTGGGCGCGCCCCCTACCTCGTGAGCACCTCGTGTGCCCTCCGGACTCCGTTTTCTTGCACGATACGTATTTTGGTCGGTAAAAATTCATTATATATTCTCCCGAAGGTTTTGACTCCCATATCACGCAAATCTCCTCTATTCTTGTTTCGAGCTGTTTTCTGTCAGGGTTGTCAAGGTCAGTCATTATGTCGTCCCCCTCCTCCGACAATGGTGACAAAGATGCTTGGCTAATGAAGATAGAGCTGAAGAGGGAAGAACCCATGGAGGTCAACAAGGATGAAAGGATCAAGAAGGCCACGGAGGACCAAGCTCCGGCAGCAGAAGACACCCTCCAACTTGATCACAAATTTCTCACCCCAACTGAAATCGAAGCTTTCAAGATGATTGAGTTAGCTCGTATTCAAAACAAGTATCTCACAAGTGAAAATATTTTGTTGAAGGAGCATATCGTTGCACTCAAGGGCATTATTCGCAAGTTGGAGGACCTCTTACGCTCGATGTGCGACTATCCATCACCTCCACCTTCTTCGCCAACAAAGGAGACATAATCACATGGGTATGGGCACTCCCCTTGGCAACTGCCAAGCTTGGGGGAGGTGCCCTGGTATCGTATCACCATCACAACTCCTATCTTTACCGTTTTTCTTAGTTCGATTCTATTAGTAGTATCTTGATTTAGTAGAATAAAGTCATGGCATGATCTAGTTTTGAGTTTTGCTTTATGATCCTTCTTTGTAATCGAGTCCGTGAGCTATATAATAAAGAGTAGTGTTGAGTCAAGGGCTTGAGTATTTTGCCATGATCTTGGGTGATTAGAAGAAAAAGAATAAAAAGAATCAAAGAGTTCATATTGATCTTAGTGAAAGTAATGACTTCAAATAGAAAGAGTATGATGATTAAAAGTTGTTGGGAGTTGACAAATATAGCTTTGGTCATCGTTGCAATTAATAGGAAGTAATAAGGAGAGAGAGGTTTCACATATAGATTGACATCTTTTATGATTGGGAGCACTCATTAAAATATGACATGCTAAAGAGTTGAGGTTGGACAAGGAAGACAACATAATGAGTTATGTTTTCTTGTATCTGAGATAAAGTATGTTGTCATGGATCCTCTAACATGTTGAGCTTGCCTTTCCCCTCATGCTAGCCAAATTCTCAGCACCAAGTAGAGATACTACTTGTGCTTCCAAATACCCTTAAACCAGTTTTGCCATGAGAGTCCACCATATCTACCGCTGGATCGAGTAAGATCCTTCAAGTAAGTTGTCATCGGTGCAAGCAATAAAATTGCTCACTAAATATGCATGACTTATTAGTGCGGAGAAATAAGCTTTGTACGAACTTGTTGTGGGCCTTAATAAAAGCGACGGACTGCATAATAAAGGTTCACATACAAGGGGCAATATAAAGTGACATTCTTTTGCATTAAGATTTTGTGCATCCAACCATAAAAGCGCATGGCAACCTCTCCTTCCCTCTGCGAAGGGCCTATCTTTTATTTTTACCCTCTACCTTATGCAAGAGTCACAGTGATATTCACCCTTTCCTTTTTATTTTATCCTTTGGCAAGCTCAGCATGTTGGAAAGAACATGATATATATATATATATATATATATATATATATATATATATATATATATATATCTAATTGGATGTGGGGAGAATGAATTATTATTGTTGACATTACCCTTGAGGTAAAAGGTTGAGGGCAAAACTACAAGCCCCTATCTTTCTCTGTGTCCGGTTAAAACTCCGTAACCACAAGTATTGCGTGAGTGTTAGCAATTATGAAGGACTAAATGATAGTTGAGTATGTGGACTTGCTTTTAAGCTTTGACATAGACTCTTTCCGATGTTATGATAAATTGCAATTGTTTCAATGACTAAGGGTATAATTTGTTGGTGCCCAATAAGGTTTCTGATTCATACTTTTGCATTGTGAAAAGATCATCACTTGAACATAAGTAATCATATGACAAATCTATTTATGTTACTGTTATGGAAATAATCATGATGCCTTTATGTCTGTATTCTATTTTTATCGACGCCTCTACCTCTAAACATGAGGACATATTTATTGTTATCGGCTTTTCGCTTGAGGACAAGCGAGGTCTAAGCTTGGGGGAGTTGATACGTCCATTTTGCATCATGCTTTTATATCGATATTTATCGCATTATGGGCTGTTATTTCACGTTATGTCACAATACTTATGGCTATTCTCTCTTATTTTACAAGGTTTACATGAAGAGGGAGAATGCCGACAGCTGGAATTCTGGGCTAGAAAAGGAGCAAATATTGGAGACCTATTCTGTGCAACTCCAAAAGTGCTGAAACTCCACAGAATGTCTTAAAATAAATAAAGAAAAATCCTCGCCAAAGATGAAGGCCAGGGGGGCCACACCCTGCTCACGAGGGTGGGGGCGCGCCCTACCCCCTAGGCACGTCCCCCAACCTCGTGGGCCCCCTGGTGGCTCCCCGATGCCCATCTTCTCCTATATGAAGTCTTTCGATGAGAAAAAAAATCAGAGGCAACCTTTCGGGACGAAACTCCGCCGCCACGAGGCGGAACCTTGGCAGAACCAATCTAGGGCTCCGGCTGAGCTGTTCTGCTGGGGACACTTCCCTCCGGGAGGGGGAAATCATCGTCATCATCATCACCAACGCTCCTCTCACCGGGAGAGGGCAATCTCCATCAACATCTTCACCAGCACCATCTCATCTCCAAACCCTAGTTCATCTGTTGTATCCAATTCTTGTCTCCAAGTCCGGGATTGGTGCTAGTAGGTTGCTAGTAGTGTTGATTACTCCTTGTAGTTGATGCTAGTTGGTTTACTTGGTGGAAGATCATATGTTCATATCCTTTATGCATATTATGACCCTTCTGATTATGAACATGAATATGCTTCGTGAGTAGTTACGTTTGTTCCTGAGGACAAGGGAGAAGTCTTGCTATTAGTAGTCATGTGAATTTGGTATTCGTTTGATATTTTGATAAGATGTATGTTGTCTAATCTCTAGTGGTGTTATGTGAACGTAGACTACATAACACTTCACCATTATTTGGGCCTAGAGGAAGGCATTGGGAAGTAATAAGTAGATGATGGGTTGCTAGAGTGACAGAAGCTTAAACCCTAGTTTATGCATTGCTTCGTAAGGGGCTGATTTGGATCCATATGTTTCATGCTATGTTTAGGTTTACCTTAATACTTTTGTTGTAGTTGCGGATGCTTGCAATAGAGGTTAATCATAAGTGGGATGTTTGTTCAAGTAAGAACAACACCCAAGCACCAGTCCACCCACATATCAAATTATCAAAGTACCAACGCGAATCATATGAACGTGATGAAAACTAGCTTGACGATATTCCCATGTGTCCTCGGGAGCACTTTTCCTATTATAAGAGTTTGTTCCGGCTTGTCCTTTGCTACAAAAGGGATTGGGCCACCTTGTTGCACCTTACTTACTTTTGTTACTTGTTGCTCGTTACAATTTACCTTATCACAAAACTATCTGTTACCACTTATTTCAGTACTTGCAGAGAATACCTTGCTGAAAACCGCTTATCATTTCCTTCTGCTCCTCGTTGGGTTCGACACTCTTACTTATCGAAAGGAGTACGATAGATCCCCTATACTTGTGGGTCATCACAGGCCGGCCCACCCCCCCCCCCCCCTCCCCGGTCGCTCTCTCCTCCCTCCTGTACCACTGACCGCAGCATGGCCGAGCGCCCTTCACCACCTGCTCGCCGGCGTCGAGGTGGATAAGCCTCCCGATGCCTCAGTCCCCTCCTCCCCTGTGAATCCCACTTCCCCTTGCCCGCTCCGCCTCTCCCTCTCCCCACCAGATCCCCCCTCGCCATCCCACTCCCTGGCTCTTTCTTCCCCTCTGCCAGAGCCCCTCCGAGCAGGCTCGCCGCTGTCGCCGTGTCGACTCCGCGGCCACCGCCTCCCGTTCGCCTCGCTGACGTGCTCCAACGCCTCCCCGACGTCGACTACATCGACTACACCAAACAGAACGAGCTGGGAAGGCTCTACACCGCCGCCATCTTCTTCTCCTTCCTCGGATCGCCGATGTCTGTCGATGTCGATTCCGAACACTCCGCGCCTCCCCAAGCACACTGCCACCTCCCTACGGCTCTCGGTGAGCCACCGCGTCTTTCCCCTCTCCTCGCGCTTCTCTTCTTCCCTCGTAGCTGCTCCCATCGTCGTGCCTGAGCTCGTCGCCACGGTGGTGCTCGCCGCCGTGGCCACGGCTCGCGGAGCTCACCGCCGACCACCTCGTCGTGCTCAGCACGTCTGCCTACATAACACTTCACCATTATTTGGGCCTAGAGGAAGGCATTGGGAAGTAATAAGTAGATGATGGGTTGCTAGAGTGACAGAAGCTTAAACCCTAGTTTATGCATTGCTTCGTAAGGGGCTGATTTGGATCCATATGTTTCATGCTATGTTTAGGTTTACCTTAATACTTTTGTTGTAGTTGCGGATGCTTGCAATAGAGGTTAATCATAAGTGGGATGTTTGTTCAAGTAAGAACAACACCCAAGCACCAGTCCACCCACATATCAAATTATCAAAGTACCGAACGCGAATCATATGAACGTGATGAAAACTAGCTTGACGATATTCCCATGTGTCCTCGGGAGCACTTTTCCTATTATAAGAGTTTGTTCCGGCTTGTCCTTTGCTACAGAAAGGATTGGGCCACCTTGCTGCACCTTATTTACTTTTGTTACTTGTTGCTCGTTACAATTTACCTTATCACAAAACTATCTGTTACCACTTATTTCAGTACTTGCAAAGAATACCTTGCTGAAAACCGCTTATCATTTCCTTCTGCTCCTCGTTGGGTTCGACACTCTTACTTATCGAAAGGAGTACGATAGATCCCCTATACTTGTGGGTCATCACAGGCCGGCCCACCCCCCCTCCCCGGTCGCTCTCTCCTCCCTCCTGTACCACTGACCCGATGCACGCGCCGAGCACGCCCCCACCGCACCTGCTCGCCGGCGTCGAGGTGGATAAGCCTCCCGATGCCTCAGTCCCCTCCTCCCCTGCCAATCCCACTTCCCCTTGCCCGCTCCGCCTCTCCCTCTCCCCACCAGACCCCCCCTCGCCATCCCAGTCCCTCGTTCTTTCTTCCCATCTGCCAGAGCCCCTCCGAGCAGGCTCGCCGCTGTCGCCGTGTCGATTCCGCGGCCACCGCCTCCCGTTCGCCTCGCCGACATGCTCCAACGCCTCCCCGAAGTCGACTACATCGACTACGCCAAACAGAACGAGCTGGGAAGCCTCTACACCGCCGCCATCTTCTTCTCCTTCCTCGGATCGCTGATGTCTGTCGATGTCGCTTCCGAACACTCCGCGCCTCCCCGAGCACACTGCCACCTCCCTACGGCTCCCGATGAGCCACTGTGTCTTTCCCCTCTCCTCGCGCTTCTCCTCTTCCCCCATAGCAGCTCCCATCGTCGTGCCTGAGCTCGTCTCCACGGTGGTTCTTGCTGCCGTGGCCACGGCTTGCGGAGCTCGCCGCCGACCACCCCGTCGTGCTCAGCACCTCCGCCTGCACCCGCTGCACGCGCCCGCTACCCCTCCCGCTTCCCCTGGCGCCGTCCTTGACGGGATAGTGCTCCGACCGCCGCCGCGAGCTCGTCGCCTCCCGCCTACTGCCGACTGCGACAATGGATGTGCGCGAGCACCAGCCGCCCGTAGAGCCGCTCCGACGAAGAACCGTGACCCGAAGCACCATCTCCGCCGAGCGTCGAAGGCCACCTCCGCCCGTGCTACACGTCGGCACCGTCTCCGGCCATCCCCAGGCGAGCCACCACCACCACCCGACTCGGCGTCGTCCACGCGTTTGAATGGTGCCAACCGCTCACAAAACGGCCGCCCCTAGTGGATTCCGGCGCGCACCCGACCCTCCGCCGTGGCTATGGCCACCGGCGGTTTAAAGTCGGTGCCGCGGCGTCATCAGCACTGGGCCACCCACAGTTCACCCACGGTCAACTATGCTGTTGGCGGCCCCATCCACTGACATGCGGCCCCTCCGGTCATCTGTCTGACATAGGTCCGGAACCGGGAATACCTTCCCGGTTGAATTCCCCCTTCACCTATATCGTGTAGCCATACGTTAGGTCACACCCGGCACAACGTATTGCCATCTTATGCTTTATGATGCTTTGTTTGCTTTATATTTATTATTTCTTCCCCCTCTTGTCTCCGGTAGACCCCGAGACCGATGCTGCCCCTGTGATCGATTTACTCACGCCGACAACGACACTTCTTACTTTTCAGCAGAGCTTCCAGGCAAGCGCCCCCCCCCCCCTTTAATCATCCCGATATCGCCCATTTCCTTTCTCTCATGCTTGCGTTAGATTTTGCTACTGTAATTGTTTGCTCCTATTCTGATGCATAGCCTGCTTTTGTAACCTACTTATTGTTACCTACCTGCTTATCCTAAACTGCTTAGTATATGTTGGTTAGTGATCCATCAGTGACCCCCACCTTGTCCTTGTTGCCCCTGCTTCATCATCAAAGACCAGATCAACAGGATCGAAGACCAGGCCCCGGCACTGCACATCACTTTCCCCTTAGTTGCTCGACAATACTGGGTTACTATCGAGTGCCGAGGGTGAGACCTCATCAGCACTTCTGATGTTAACCATGTAGTGTAGCTACTCGGTCATGGTAATCGAGGGTGATTCTGCCTTAACCACTTCCGTTACGACTCTGTCGTGCAACCCCTCAAGTGTGAACCTCGAGGGTGAATCCTCTTACGTTCACCTTGATGATTACATCGAGTGGAATCCGCCAAGGGTGATTCCTCAGGTTTTCCCCTTGGTGTTAGACACACGGTTACTATGGTTACTATGACTTTACACTAAACCATGTTACTAAAGACGGGTCGGTTACGAGGGGTACCAGCGAGCATATTTGCGGGAGATGAGGAGTCGGGTTGACCTGGAGGGTGCCCGCGAGACAATTACGAGGCATGGCCGGGCATTCTTAGCCCTTGCCGCAATTCCTCGAGACGGGGCGACGGGGTCACATCTTTCGTGAGTATCTCCTTGTTACCGCGCGTTCCTAATCCACTACGATTTGGATATTTCATCCGAGGGGCCTCTGGCCTGATAGCACTAACCATCACGTGGGCACAGTATGGGCGTTCTGCGCCGTATGCATCAGCCGAAGCTTAATAGACGTCAATGGCCGGTAGCGGCGCCGGGTTGGACTGCGTAAGCACCTGCCTTTTTGAAGGAGGTAGCTAGGTCTTCTCACCGGCCGCCCTCGCAACGTGCAGGAGTTCTTGGGGCGATTTCCCATGACCCCTGTGGGCATAGGTTTAGTTCGGCGTGCTGACCTCTCTATTAAGCATAGGTCGGCTTGCGGCGTATTGTTTGGCTGAGGCCGGGCATGACCCATGAAAGTGTGTCCGGTCAGAGTTAATCGAGCGTGGTGGGTAAATTGGTGCACCCATGCAGGGAAGAAAACATCTATCGATAGCCTGTCCTACGGTAACAGACACTTGGAGTTGTATCCCAATCGATACAACTAGAACTGGATACTTGAGATGAGAAATGGATATGAGAAATGGATAGTATGGCTCTGGGATTGGTTTCTCGCAGGGAGTCGAGAAAGGATCTTTGGCCGAGGTTGATAACACTACTACTACTTTACTTTATGCTACTCTTATCTCTTCTGATGCTGCAAGACGCTTGGAGCTGCTTGAAGATGCTAGTCTTTGATAGGCTAGGCTTTCCCCTTCTCTTCTTGCATTCTGCAGTTCGGTCCACATATACAGCCCATTTCATTGATATTGATGCATATGTAGTGTAGTTCCTTGCTTGCGAGTACTTTGGATGAGTACTCACGGTTGCTTTGCTCCCCCTTTTTCCCCCTTTCTTCTTCTTTCCGGTTGATGCAACCAGATGTCGGAGCCCAGGAGTCAGATGCCACCGCTGATGCTTACTACTATGTGGAGGCCGCCGATGACTAGGAGTAGTTAGGAGGCTCCCAGGCAGGAGGCCTTGCCTTTTTGATGTTGTTGCTTTTGTGCTAGCCTTCTTAAGGCAAACTTGTTTAACTTATGTCTGTACTCAGATATTGTTGCTTCCACTGACTCGTTTCAAGCTGATGTATTCAAGCCCTCGAGGCCCCTAGCTTGTAATATAAAGCTTGTATTATTTCAATTTGTGTCTAGAGTTGTGTTGTGATATCTTCCCGTGAGTCCTTAATCTTGACCGTACACATTTGCGTGTATGATTAGTGTACGATTGAATCAAGGGTGTCACAAGTTAGTATCAGAGCCGACTGCCTGTAGGTAGCCGCCCTTCCAACTCCTTGGCCGAAGTTGAGTCTAGTCAACGAAAAAGTTTTACTAACTTGGTTGTGTGGCTTAAGGGCCCACGTCGCCATTGGGTGGTATTAGGATCTTTTACTCCTCGTCCATACTCTGGGACTCTGATCTCCCTTCCATTCAAGTTAAACGATTTTGCTAACTCTAACATTAGGATCTCGTAACTACTTCCTCCCGGAGAGCCGCTTATTACGGATGATCGCCTGCTGCACCAGAAGATTTCGAAGATACTCTCCGATGTTTCCCTGAAACCCTTGTGCCCTTCGCTGTTGCAATTCCATATCACCGATAAATCCTTACGGATAGCTGCATACACTTGTCGTCCATACCTTTTTTTTCTTTTCCAGTTGCTCTTGTTATTACAAGATGTCCCGAAATACTCTCCGTTGCCCCGAGAATCCTTTGAGCTTACTGCCTTGCAGTTCTTTACCACATGAATACCCCTACAGATAATTCCTTGCACTTATCGAGTATTCGCTCATCCCTAGTTGTTCTTGTGTTTCACAAAATTCTTCGAAATACTATTCGATCTTCTGAAAATCCTTAGTAGCCTATTGCTCTTGTTATTCCTTACCTGCTTGCATTTTGGTTTATTCCATATGTCTAGCAATATTCATTAAAATCCTTTGCGATCGTCGTCCTTACCCTATCGATTCAACATGTGTGTGAATGCACGCAATCATTAGTTATTCCCTGGAAATTGTTCTTCCAGCTCAGACGTCATTCTAGACATGAGCTCATTCTCGGCAAATCAAACCTTGATTGACTGCCCATCTAATCCTATTCAACATAACGTACCTAATCATAGCATCTAATTCTGATACACCGATCTGGGTATCGTAATTCCTTTGTATTCTAGCTTTGAAGTTATCCAGATATATCTATAATCTGATGCATTTGCATTCTTTCTTCTTCTAGTTAAGTATCGATACTCACATCAGATCCTTTATGGACCGCCATATCCTTGGTTGGATTATTATCCGACAATGTCCTTCATATTCATTAACCTTGTGAATTCTTCCCCTGACACATAATGCCTTTGGTAAATTTTGTCATATGCTTTTGTTAACCATGCTCTGCTTTCGAGCTGGTATAATTTACTCCTGAAGCTTGCGTTATATGTTCCTGAGATGCCCCGATGGGCTGAACCTATGCCTTCCCTAAATCCGTGTGAACTCGAAAGTTATGAGGGTTTTACTCTACTGGCTTTTCGTCAGATAAAATTTCATCGCTACAACTTCTTCAAAAGCGGGAAGTGAATGAAATGTTATGCATTCGGGAAGTGGGAGTCGACCTTGAATCTTTGTGTTCATGCCCATGGACCCGATGTAGAACTTATCATGGAAACTACTCATAAAAATAATTATTTCTTTGCTACAAGCTCATCTTGTATCTATGAATTAATCCTTTACAATCGTGGTTCCGACCATATTTCCTCCTTGATTCCATTTACCGGGTAAGCTAAAATACTTATCCCCTGCAAATCATTTCCCCATCCAATCTCTACTCCGATTTACCTTCTGGCATTACACCTAGTACTTGATATTGGGAAGTTTTATACCCCATCACATAATTCCTAGCCTGATCGGCTATATTTTTATCGTGTCAACTTTTAGCTGTGCTACCTGGTCCTTATGCCCGGAGCAACTTCCGACGATGAGCTAAGCTTACATCGATCTTCCTCATCTTATCATTCACCTTGAACAACAAGCTTGACTTCGAGCTTGTGTCGAATCCATGGTTCTCATAGCCTTTCACTTCATCCTTCCTTTTATGCTCGATGGCATCCTCATAGAGTCTCTCGACAAAATTTGTCGTGATCACCGTCAACACTTTGACTTCTTCAGAGATGTCAATTAAATTCATGGCTAGAAATACCATCCCTGCCCCTCGATGATTTGTGATATCATCAATGACATCTTGAATTTCTTCCAACACAGACCTGATTGTGCTTGGTTATTCCTTAAGTTCTGAGATAAACTTGGAATTGTTTCTCGGCATCTCTTGAGATCTTCGAACCCAATCTTTACTTGACACCATATCGTTGCTGCATCGAAGCATGACTGTGGTATTCCGAATATCAACAATAACATCGGAAGCATAATACAAAATGTTTCTCGTTCAATTACCCTCACACCGTTGTATGGGTAATAACATGATTCTTCCCTCACCCCATTATCTAAATGCTTTTGAACTTGTTGTCCTGTCATGTATTTCTTACTCCGCTTTTTCCCTGGGAAGGATATACTCCCGATTTTTGTGCGTAAACACATTTTTCTTCCCATTGATTAATTTGAATAATCAATTAATCATTTTTCCTTTCCATTGGTTTGTTTAACCTTTATTATGATCTGGATGATATAAGCAGAAATAATTCCCTGCTTAAGAAAACACCTCGAGGTACGATTCGGTCAGTACGACCCTGTTACTAATGTTGATGACATTCCAGTGACCACCGATGGACGAGAACTTTGCCTATTGGTCCGCCTTGTTCAACGAGCAGGAAAACAGTTCTCTTCGTCCCTTACCCTTGGTAACGATGTTGTCGCCGACATAACTGGCAGGCTATCCTCTGACATACCTTGTTGTCGTGATCGGTAAGATGCCATCGTTCTCCCTACTTTTGATCGACACCCCCCCCCCTCACAGTTCCACAAGATCGAAACCTGACTCTCCTGTATATCCTTGAGTTTGAAGTATCATATGCTCCTGGCTTTGTGAGTTATCACGAGCCACACTCCGAGAGATGATCTATACCCGATACTCTGAACCCCCTTCTCACACTGCTCGTGTATCGATCGTTTGTTCATTCGCTTGAAACCTTTTATTATACCTTCTTAACTTGCACTTGATGTTTTCTTAAGCTTAAACTCGAGAGATACTTCTGCCACATTTCCTAAAATGTTCTCTAGATAAGTAACCCTATAAGGGTCCATTCTCCCGAAGTTACCCCTTACTCCACCGCTAAAGTCTCGGGACGAGATTTCTTCTAGTGGAGGAGATTTGTAATGTCCGCAGCATCACACTACAGTAATCTCTTATGATCAATGTCGAGTCATCTTATTTACAAAGCTTAATCACATTGGATTAATATCTCATTTCAAATTCCTTCTCTGAATCCAATTCAAATTCAAAGTGAAAATTTCAAGTTGCACAAAGTTGCTGGAAAAATGTTCATCATTTAGCAAATATTCCAAAACAATTTATTGTTAAGGGAAAACAACTTCACCACAATGCTAAGGTGGACAGAAGCAACTATTACAATGCAAAACAGCATTTTAAAATGCCTTTCCAATTAGGAAAATTCCAAATGGATTCAAATAAATCCCAAGCTTATGGTGGCAGTGCACCACTTCCCCTAGTATTTATTTTCACTAGTGGCACATTTTTGCAGAAGGTAATTATTGCAAAAGAAAATGTAAAAGGCTATTGTTAAATGAAAACAGAAATGTTTTCAAAAGAAAAACTAAAAGAAAAAAAAGAGGTGAGAGGGAGAGAAAGCCCCTGCCCCACTTGGGCTTCGGCCCACCCGAGCCAGCTGGCCCCGCAGGCCGGCCCATGCCCCCTCCCCGGTCGCTCTCCTCTCCCTCCTATTCCATCGACCCTGTGCACACGCCGAGCGCGCCCCCACCGCACCCGCTTGGCGGTGTCAATGTGGATAAGCCTCCCGACGCCTTAGTTCCCTCCTCCCCTGCCACTCCCACTTCCCCTTGCCCGCTCCGCCTCTCCCTCTCCCCACCAGATTCCCCCTCGCCATCCCACTCCCTCGCTCTTTCTTCCCCTCTGCCCGAGCTCCTCCGAGCAGGCTCACCGCCGTCGCCGCGTCGATTCCGCAACCACCGCCTCCCTTTTCGCCTCCCCAATGTGCTCGAATGCCTCCCCGACGTCGACTACGTCGACTACGCCGAACGGAATGAGCCAGGAAGCCTCTACGCCGCCGCCATCTTCTTCTCCTTCCTCGGACCGCCACTGTCTGTCACCGTCGATTCCGGACACTCCGCGCCTCCCCGAGCACACTGCCACCTCCCTACGGCTCTCGGTGAGCCACCGCGTCTTTCCCCTCTCCTCGCGCTTCTCTTCTTCCCTCGTAGTTGCTCCCATCGTCGTGCCTGAGCTCGTCGCCACGGTGGTGCTCGCCGCCGTGGCCACGGCTCGCGGAGCTCACCGCCGACCACCTCGTCGTGCTCAGCACGTCTGCCTACATAACACTTCACCATTATTTGGGCCTAGAGGAAGGCATTGGGAAGTAATAAGTAGATGATGGGTTGCTAGAGTGATGAAGCTTAAACCCTAGTTTATGCATTGCTTCGTAAGGGCTGATTTGGATCCATATGTTTCATGCTATGTTTAGGTTTACCTTAATACTTTTGTTGTAGTTGCGGATGCTTGCAATAGAGGTTAATCATAAGTGGGATGTTTGTTCAAGTAAGAACAACACCCAAGCACCAGTCCACCCACATATCAAATTATCAAAGTACCGACGCGAATCATATGAACGTGATGAAAACTAGCTTGACGATATTCCCATGTGTCCTCGGGAGCACTTTTCCTATTATAAGAGTTTGTTCCGCTTGTCCTTTGCTACGTAAAGGATTGGGCCACCTTGCTGCACCTTATTTACTTTTTGTTACTTGTTGCTCGTTACAATTTACCTTATCACAAAACTATCTGTTACCACTTATTTCAAGACTTGCAGAGAATACCTTGCTGTAAACCGCTTAGCCTTTCCTTCTGCTCCTCGTGGGGTTCGACACTCTTACTTATCGAAAGGAGTACGATAGATCCCCTATACTTGTGGGTCATCACAGGCCGGCCCACCCCCCCCCCCTCCCCGGTCGCTCTCCCCTCCCTCCTGTACCACTGACCCGGTGCACGCGCCGAGCGCGCCCCCACCGCACCTGCTCGCCGGCGTCGAGGTGGATAAGCCTCCCGATGCCTCAGTCCCCTCCTCCCCTGTGAATCCCACTTCCCCTTGCCCGCTCCGCCTCTCCCTCTCCCCACCAGACCCCCCCTCGCCATCCCAGTCCCTCGTTCTTTCTTCCCATCTGCCAGAGCCCCTCCGAGCAGGCTCGCCACTGTCGCCGTGTCGATTCCGCGGCCACCGCCTCCCGTTCGCCACGCCGACGTGCTCCAACGCCTCCCCGACGTCGACTACATCGACTATGCCAAACAGAACGAGCTGGGAAGCCTCTACACCGCCGCCATCTTCTTCTCCTTCCTCGGATCGCTGATGTCTGTCGATGTCGATTCCGAACACTCCGCGCCTCCCCGAGCACACTGCCACCTCCCTACGGCTCCCGATGAGCCACCGTGTCTTTCCCCTCTCCTCGCGCTTCTCCTCTTCCCCCATAGCAGCTCCCATCGTCGTGCCTGAGCTCGTCTCCACGATGGTTCTTGCTGCCGTGGCCACGGCTTGCGGAGCTCGCCGCCGACCACCCCGTCCGTGTTTCAAAGACTCTCCGGCACCACGCACGCGCCCGCTACCCCTCCCGCTTCCCCTGGCGCCGTCCTTGACGGGATAGTGCTCCGACCGCCGCCGCGAGCTCGTCGCCTCCCGCCTACTGCCGACTGCGACAATGGATGTGCGCGAGCACCACCGCCCGTGAGAGCCGCTCCGACGAAGAACCGTGACCCGAAGCACCATCTCCGCTGAAGCGTCGAAGGCCACCTCCGCCCGTGCTACACGTCGGCACCGTCTCCGCCATCCCAAAGCGAGCCACCACCACCACCCGACTCGGCGTCGTCCACGCGTTTGAATGGTGCCAACCGCTCACAAAACGGCCGCCCCTAGTGGATTCCGGCGCGCACCCGACCCTCCGCCGTGGCTATGGCCACCGGCGGTTTAAAGTCGGTGCCCACGCTGACGTCATCGGCCTGGGGCCACCCCCTGGTTCACTGACCCATGGGCCCCAGGGGCCCGGCCGGCCTGTTGACCGGTCAACTATGCTGACTGGGCGGCCCCCATCCACTGACATGCGGCCCCTCCGGTCATCTGTCTGACATAGGTCCGGAACCGGGAATACCTTCCCGGTTGAATTCCCCCTTCACCTATATCGTGTAGCCATACGTTAGGTCACACCCGGCACAACGTATTGCCATCTTATGCTTTATGATGCTTTGTTTGCTTTATATTTATTATTTCTTCCCCCTCTTGTCTCCGGTAGACCCCGAGACCGATGCTGCCCCTGTGATCGACTACGTCGACAACGACACTTCTTACTTTTCAGCAGAGCTTCCAGGCAAGCCCCCCCCCCCTTTGATCATCCCGGTATCGCCCATTTCCTTTCTCTCATGCTTGTATTAGATTTTTCAACTGTAATTGTTTGCTCCTATTCTGATGCATAGCCTGCTTTTGTAACCTACTTATTGTTACCTACCTGCTTATCCTAAACTGCTTAGTATATGTTGGTTAGTGATCCATCAGTGACCCCCACCTTGTCCTTGTTGCCCCTGCTTCATCATCAAAGACCAGATCAACAGGATCGAAGACCAGGCCCCGGCACTGCACATCACTTTCCCCTTAGTTGCTCGACAATACTGGGTTACTATCGAGTGCCGAGGGTGAGACCTCATCAGCACTTCTGATGTTAACCATGTAGTGTAGCTATTCGGTCATGGTCGTCGAGGGTGATTCTGCCTTAACCACTTCCGTTACGACTCTGTCGTGCAACCCCTCAAGTGTGAACCTCGAGGGTGAATCCTCTTACGTTCACCTTGATGATTACATTGAGTGGAATCCGTCAAGGGTGATTCCTCAGGTTTTCCCCATGGTGTTAGACACACGGTTACTATGGTTACTATGAATTTACACTAAACCATGTTACTAAAGACGGGTCGTCCCTGAGGGGTACTCGCGCGAGCATATTTGCGAGTGATGAGGAGTCGGGTTGACCTGGAGGGTGCCCGCAAGATAATTATGAGGCGTGGACGGGCATTCTTAGCCCTTGCCGCAAGTCCCCGAGACAGGGTGACGGGGTCACATCTTTCGTGAGTCTCTGCTTGTTACCGCACGTTCCTAATCCACTACGATTTGGATATTTGTTCCGAGGGGCCTCTGGCCTGATAGCACTAACCATCACGTGGGCATAGTGTCAGGACCCCGATTCCAAATCACATCGATCTAGCCGGTAACACCTCATATCACTTAGCGGCCTCACGCACGGTATTCCCACGGGTGTCGCCTTACCATGGCCCGGGACCGTTTGCGCCTTTTGGCTCACGTATATGATAGTGTCGCTAGCATCCATATGACAGAGAACCCGGGCCGACATGGCTAGTCGTGAACCCAAAGCGGCACTAACCCATGGGGACAGACATACATGAATCACATCGAGCATGTCGGTCATCAACGTATGAATTCGGGCTGTAGCACTGGGCTAACAGGACTCCGGTATTCCGGCTGTAGCAGGCTAGGCAGGACTCGAATATCACCGCGTGACATTTCCCGAAGGACAGACATATAGGAACGAAGTGAAACACATGCCGCCAGTCAAGTGTCCAAAGCAGAGGCTGGGCTAGCGGGACTCCGATGAACCGGTCAGAAGCGGACTACTATCGCTCAGGAAGCACTAGACTACATTTCCCCATATGAGAGGCTACCAAGGATAAACAACTAGTTTGTCGGATCCCACACATACCAAGCATTTCAAACATACACGCAATATGCTCAATATGTGTAAATACAACATGGCATCACAACATAACTCTAGGACTCGAATATTTATTCAAGAGGGCTCCGAGGAGCGAGATATTACAAACATGGGTCTCATGACCCAACACTCGAAAGCATACAAGTCAAAGCACAAGCGGAAACTAAACATGTCTGAGTACAGACAACTATAAATGCAAAAGGCTGAGAAGCCTGACTATCTACCAGATCCTGCCGAGGGCACAAGATCGTAGCTGAGGTAACAAGCTAACGTCGAAGTCCAAGCGGAACTACTAGCGATACTGACGTCTCTCTACAAAACATAAAATAGGCAAATGTGAGTACAATTGTACTCAGCAAGACTTACATCAGAACTAACTACATATGCATCATTATCAACAAAGGGGGTGGTGGAGTTTGACTGCAGCAAGCCAGCTTTGACTCGGTGGCTATCCTGAACTACATCTGTAAGTAACTCTTTTGAGGTGGCGCACACGAGTCCACATATTCACCATATCAATACACCACTATGGATCCGCTCCCGTCTCCCTATGAGCACGCCATCCATAGCACTCACGCTTATCTTGCGAGTTTTAGAGTATCCACTTTCACTTGTCTATGAACTGATATAGGCAACCCAGAAGTCCTTTTTCCGGACACGGCTATTCAATAGATCATATTAACCCTGCAGGGTGTACTTCTTCACACACGCCGCCACTTATCGCCTGTACACATCATGTACCTCGGCAACCTTCAAGCGGAAACCGGGTGAGGGAGTCGGCCACGACCGACTAACCACACAAGTCTCTCGTCTGTGTTTATCGCCTATTCGGGTTCCATCCGCAAGGAGATCCGCCGGGTGTCGCCACGGCCCCAAACGATGTGAGCAGGTTCCCAAGCCCACCAACCGGTGCCACTTGGTACACCGTACATCAGGCCTAGTCTGTCCCAAGCCCACTGCATCGGGTGCCACTTGGTAGACTACTAACACTACCTACAAACACCAGAAACTAGTTGCAACTCCTGGATAGAGATCAAGTTGATTAATAAGTCGACAGAGCTTGGAGCGCCCGGAGCCCAATGTGTGGTAGTAACTGTTCATGGATCACAAACACAGAACTCAGTTCCTGAGGACGGATACAATGAGACAACCCACCATGTACTCCTACATGGCCTCTCACCGCTACCTTTACCAAATCATGTTCACACACTTAGCTCTCAACAGTAGGACATGTTCATACACCATTCCAATTCATTCCCGATGAATCAGACCTGACTCGACTCTAAGCAGTAGCAGGCATGACAAACAAGCATGAATGAGTAGGCATAGCAGGGCTCAAACAACTCCTACTCATGCTAGTGGGTTTCATCTAATTTCTGTGGAATGACAGGTCATGCAGAGGATAAAGGGGTTCAGCTACCGCAGCAAGTAACACATGAATCGTTGTTGTCCTAATGCAAGAAATAGAGCAGGAGCGAGAGTGGGATTATATCGGAATGAACAAGGGGTTTTGCTTGCACGGCACTT
This sequence comes from Aegilops bicornis, assembly GCA_021605145.1. Lineage (NCBI taxonomy): Eukaryota > Viridiplantae > Streptophyta > Magnoliopsida > Poales > Poaceae > Aegilops > Aegilops bicornis. The sequence continues at coordinate 288,067,417 of CM038671.1, forward strand.
CGAAGATAATATAGTTCTTCATCGGTGTCATCGAATTCATCGCCAGACGCCGCTCACCGAGAGGGGACAAATACCTAAGCAAACAAGGAGAACACCATCAATGCAATGCAACAATATGATGTATGAATGTGACATGGCAATATGCTGGTGTTTTGAGCTAATGCAGCTAGAAACAAAGTTAAATGAAGTTGGTTTGAACCCTAAGTTCAAAACCAAACTCCATATGTGAAATTCAAATGTCATTTATATGATTTGTGCTAAACAGCAGCTATAAGTTGTTCTAACATGCATGAAAATGGTACAGATGGATATATTGGATTTTTCTGATCATTTTTTATATATAAATTATTTGATTTGGAGTTACGGTTGATTTTCTATGAATTTTAGAAGTTTATACTAATTTCTGGAATTTCCTGAATAAGAATAAATCCAAGAAATGATTTATTATGCGTCGAGATTAAATCGAGGTGACGCGTCATCAAGTCAACAGACCGGGTCCAGTCAAACTCGAGGGTGGGCCCCACATGTCAGTGTCCTAGTTAATTAACAGAGGCTGTTAGTGCTAATTTTGTCCTAACTAAAAAGTGTCAGTGAGGCATGGGCCCACATGTAAGTGACCCAGAGGGTCATTAGATTAGTGCCTAATGGCGCTCTCGCCGGAGTTAGGCCACCGGCGAGGTGTCACAAGCGGCAGCGCGCCGAAAACCGCTGTGCTGCACCGCTTGAGGCGGGTTTGCTCCTCGTGTTCTCGGAAGCGAAGGCCGTCGACCAGTGGTGGTGGCCGGACCTATGGTGGCCGGAGCCGACGACGGCGAGCTCCAAGGCGGCGGCCGGAGTTCGGGTGGTCGCGGGATCGGTGTTGCAGCTCGCAAGCGAGCCAACAGATGCGCTGGGGCTGCTCTACGGGGTGCTACGAGCGTGTTGGAGTCGCCGGGGTGACCAAATGGTCACCGGAGCTGCGTTGACGGCGAGCTCGGCCGGCGGCGTGCTGCGGGCAGCAAGGGGCGACGGCTACGGTGAGCAAGAGGCAGCGGGGTTAGGGGGGTTAAATGCAGGTGCTCACAGGGAGAACGATGAGGTGGTCAGCGAGCTCGGGGGCGTCTTCGATGCTGCGAATCGAGCGGCGGCGATCGCCGGCCGTGGCGATGAAGATGGCGGTGATGGCATGGCTTCAGGGCACCCGGCGTCGCGTGCGTCGTGGTAGAGCTTCCCGGATCCAAGGCGGAGCTCGTGGCCTAACTGGCTGGGCGTGGGGATGCTGGTGGCTCCGGTGGTGCTCGTCGGCGGTCTCGGGTGCGTCCGGGGATGAGCGAGGGAGAGAGACAGAGGAGGGAGAGGGGTACGGGGAGAGAGTGGGGCGGTCGGGGAGGTTGCGTGGCATCTCCGTGGCGCTGGAAGGGCCGAGAGCCTCTCGGTGGCAAGCAGGAGGTGGCTACAAGACGCGCCTGTGCAGCACCTGCCTGCTCTGGCGGGAGGTGGCCGATGGTAGCACTTGCAGTGGGCTGGGCACAGTGCTGTGCCGTAAGTGGGCTGCCAGTAACTCCCTCTCCTTTCTTAATTGCATTTGTTTTCTAATTTTCTATAAACTGTTGGGCTTTGTTAAAAATACTAAATCAATCCCAAAATTCATGCCACTGCTCATGACCAATGTTGTAAATATATCCTACACTAAAAATTTCATTTTGTGATTATATGAGAATTTAAATTATTTATTAGCATTTAAATGCCCAAATGCAAATACTTTATGAATTAATCCAAAGTGACCAAATATGACATGAAAAATGTGCAGCACCTCTGGTTCTGGTTTAAAGCATTTTTCCAGAAATGATGAACATTTTCTAAAGCCAATTGAAATCACTGAAAAATATTTTTGGTTGAGCCTATTTGAATTCCTTTGGTGCTAGGGCTTGGTCATCCCCATTTCAAATTTCATGAAAATTAAACATGATGCATGGATGCAATGCCACTAGTTGCAAGCAAGCTCTAGGGCTGTGACAACTCACCCCCACTAAACAAGAATCTCACCGAGATTCAAGACGTGAGGTAAGAGGAAAAGGGGAGTCACAAAACTATCACAATCTTCATGATCCATTTGCCCTTCTCGAAGATGTTGATTCATTCCATCATTTTGGTCTTGACGTCTTTGCTTGCGAGATCTTCACTCGACATGACAACAGAAAGAAGGGGGAAACCCTACAGGATTTAATCTTCTTGAAGATAGAGCAGCTCACGATCAACTCACGGAATGAGAGGGTGAACATCTCGAGTTGAGACACAAAACACATCGAGAGGGATGGAAGAACAAACGACGGGGTTTGATTGGTGGGCAACAATTCCACGCTTAGAAGGATGGTGGATGGTGTCAAGGTGGCAAGGAAATATTTGCCATGATTCAATAACGGGGCACCCCAGGGGAGGTGACGCGAGGAACTATTCCCTTAAGTGGCAAAAAGAATTACTTTTGATATAACATCATTGAAACTCTTTATACCAGCCTAAGGCATTCACAAACAATCGTTTGGTGGAGTGCAAAGGAATGGCATACCAGACTAGAATGGATGATGTGGACTACCTTGTTGAAGACAACGCAATGGATGATTTTTGCTTATCACCGGAAATGGATGGAACCCATGGTAAGTCCACTCTTGAGGATGATCCTAGGCATCAATTACTGAGAGGGACATCCCATGGAAAATTGTCACGATGGGATGCAAGCTGGGAACAAAATGCAAATGTTGGGAATGTTCCAACCATCATATCTCACTGAGATTCAGATCCGATTGGTGATAGGATACTTGACTCAAAGATGTCTAAAAGGAATGGTTGCAACACAATTCGACGAGATGATGTTGCGAGATTCTCGGGAGATGGACTATGGTAGTAAGCTCCAAAAACATGAGCGGGTTCTGCTACAAACAGGTGGACACGTTGTCCCAGACAAACATGGCCACGTAGTAGTTTCACAACTAAAACACTACCGAGTCCAGGTGTGGAACCATCATTGAGGATATCGAAGTCCTTGTATAAGCCGCGGTCTTAAGAAGGAACTTCTTCTCCTTGAACAAACCAGTCAGTGGCTTGGGGTGCTAGGAGTTGCATATGGAATGAAGATGATCAGTCTATCAGACCATAGAATACTTTGCACATGTATGACTGACTTGGGATGATTCCAGAGGAAACAAAACAAACCTTTCTCAAATTCATGGTGGCAACTTACACCTAAAGCACATGAATTCGAGGAAGTCACTTCTTCCATCCAAGCATAGGCTTCATGAACGGCACACAAAGAAATGCTTACACAAGTTTCCAACACTAGGTTGATGTTCAACATGACTCATGGGGGAGATAAAATGCTGCTGATGGGCTCAACAACAACTCATCGGAATTTCCATATCACTGGACTTCCACCATCATGTGAACACGGTGATAGCATTGGTCAGACCAAAAGATATAATGGTGTATGCTCAAGGGATCAACCACGAGTAAGACAACATTACGAATATCGTTGGTTCTAACTTGATTTGACGATAGCCCACACTCAAATCAAAGGATTGATAAGACAATAGGTCCAGCAACTGATCATAGAGACCAATCGATGAAGATATCATCTTTCTTCAACACACACTACACAAGAATATCCCTTTGGAACAAACTAAGTTAGGCAAGCTTTTATCTTCCAACTCTCCAAGTTGTTGTTTGGCTTATCGAACTAGCTCAGGGGTATCCAACACAGATTCTTGGAGAAGGGGTGGTTCACAAGGGAAACCAATATGATCACGAACTCAACATAGCGGTCAGGTGACAACCTGGTAACACTTCCAAGAAGATATTTGGAAAGTCACGAACCACCGGTATGTTACTAAGCTCGAGAACAATCTTGCTTTTGAGGCAAGACGATATGGTCAAATGAGTGAGGACTTGACAAGTTCCTAACTCATCAATCGAAGTGTGCACCAGAAATAAGGACTAGGTAGCACGATCAATCCTAGGATGATGATTTAATAATCAACACGCTAAGAATGAGGATATTGTACATTAGCTACCAAGCAACTCGTTGCTGGGAGTATTGATTTCACACATCACAGTACACTTGTCGGCATTCCGGTTACAACAACTCGGGACCGAGGAATGAATAAAGATGGCGAGAAGTATCACTGCGTCAAGAATTCATGAGAGTTGGTGCAGTTCTCATGACAATTCGACATAAAGGGGTAATACTCCAAGGTAGAAACAGAACAAAGCTGAATTGGCATTTTGATCTGCGGGATACAACCGCTTTGACCCAATCCTGGATATGGATGAGGTACTGGAGTTTGTTTCTCCTAGTCATTCCAGAACAGAATGGCTTGACGGACCACAAGAGTAGAAGGCATCGATAAACGAATGCACGCATACCCTTGACTATCAATTGACATGCGGGGGTCAGAATACAACTAAGGAGGAACAACTCGAGGAGCATATAACTTTCTGAGTTGTGGATGCATAGGTTAGTATGTCGAATCAAGTTCAACAGGTTTCTTCCGGATAACCCATGCAGAGAGGTAGGACTGACAGAGTCACAATTATGAATGGGGAACTCCTGAAGAGCACTCTGATTGTGATCTTTTAATTCAACGAGGAACTTCTGCCATAAGTAGTTCATGGTATTTGGAAGAAGGATATACCACGGACCTCGAGGGCTATCGCAAGGTTACTAATATCCTGAAGGAACTAGCAAATACTAACAACATGAAGTAGGGTGAATCTCGGGTTCAAGAACCCAGGAATAGAATGCCTACTAACTAATAACATCACGGGATGCTTTCAAGAATAATGGCCAGAATCATCACACTGGGGATACAAAAGCATTGCTAAATCGCTAGGTGACTTCCTAAAGAACTAGGGTCATAATAATAGCTCCAACATCTACGCCGAGGCAACAAAGTACCTCAACTTACCGATTAGTGTGCTTATTCTGACAAAAAGGACACCGTGAATAGGAAGGAAGAATTTGCAAATGCATCAGATAGTTTAGAAACCTGGGATGACTCGGACAGCATAACGGCTGTAAATGCTCAAAAAGATTTGAGACATCATGCAAAATGGTGGCATAGCCACTCAACAACGTCATATCAAGGTTCCGAGATCAACAGTTAACATAAAGAAATAGTAGGAACTGAACTGAGGCTTGAAACCAACAATCTTAAAAGTCTATGGATTAGTAACACGTCATCCTAATAGATAGATGAGAATCCTAGTTCTTAATTCCCGTAGAAGAGAAGAGGATGACTCAGATTAGAAGGCCATGAGGTATAAGGAGTAAAAAGAGCCTTACATTCCCTTCCACAATCAATTCCCTTACATAACTAAAGCATTTCTAGACTCAACTTCGACCGGTTTGGCTTGGTAATCCTACAGCAAACAGCTCGATACCAACGCTGTCGGGACCCGATTCCAAATCACATCGATCTAGCTGGTAACACCTCATATCACTTTGCGGCCTCACGCATGGTATTCCCAGGTGTCGCCTTACCATGGCCCGGGACCGTTTGCGTCTTTTGGCTCACGATATGATAGTGTCGCTAGCATCCATATGATGAGAACCGGGCCGACATGGCTAGTCGTGAACCCAAAGCGGCACTAACCCATGGGGACAGGCATACATGAATCACATCGAGCATGTCGGTCATCAATGTATGAATTCGGGCTGTAGCACTGGGCTAACAGGACTCCGGTATTCCGGGCTATAGCGGACTACTATCGCTCAGGAAGCACTAGACTACATTTCCCCATATGAGAGGCTGCCAAGGATAAACAACTAGTTTGTCGGATCCCACACATACCAAGCATTTCAAACATACACGCAATATGCTCAATATGTGTAAATACAACATGGCATCACAACATAACTCTACGACTCAAATATTTATTCAGTAGGCTCCGAGGAGCGAGATATTACAAACATGGGTCTCATGACCCAACACTCAGAGCATACAAGTCACAACACAAGCGGAAGCTAAACATGTTTGAGTACAGACAACTATAAATGAAAAAGTCTGAGAAGCCTGACTATCTACCAGATCCTGCCGAGGGCACAAGATCATAGCTGAGGTAACAAGCTAACGTCGAAGTCCAAGCGGAACTACTAGCGAGACTGACGTCTCTCTGCAAAACATATAATAGGCAAACGTGAGTACAATTGTACTCAGCAAGACTTACATCAGAACTAACTACATATGCATCATTATCAACAAAGGGGGTGGTGGAGTTTGACTGCAGCAAGCCAGCTTTGACTCGGTGGCTATCCCGAACTACGACTGCAAGTAACTCTTTTGAGGTGGCGCTACGAGTCCACATATTCACCATATCAATACACCACTATGGATCCGCCTCCTGCCTCCCTACGAAAGCACGCCATCCATAGCACTCACGCTTATCTTGCGAAGTTTTAGAGTATCCACTTTCACTTGTCTATGAACCGATACAGCAACCCGTAAGTCATTTTCCATGGACACGGCTATTCGAATAGATCATATTAACCCTGCAGGGTGTACTTCTTCACACACGCTTTACGCCACTTATCGCCTGCAGACACGCCATGTACCTCGGCAACCTTCAAGCGGAAACCGGCGAGGGAGTCGGCCACGACCGACTAACCACACAAGTCTCTCGCCCGTGTTTATCGCCTATTCGGGTTCCATCCGCAAGGAGATCCGGCCGGGTGTCGCCATGCCCCAAACGATGTGAGCAGGGTTCCCAAGCCCACCAACCGGTGCCACTTGGTACACTGTACACTGTGCCTAGTCTGTCCCAAGCCCACCTGCATCTGGGTGCCACTTGGTAGACTACTAACACTACCTACAAACACCAGAAACTAGTTGCAACTCCTGGACAGAGATCAAGTTGATTAATAAGTCGAGAGAGCTTGGAGCGCCCGGAGCCCAATGTGTGGTAGTAACTATTCATGGATCACAAACACAGAACTCAGTTCCTGAGGACGGCTGCAATGAGACAACCCACCATGTACTCCTACATGGCCTCTCACCGCTACCTTTACCAAATCGTGTTCACACACTTAGCTCTCAACAGTAGGACATGTTCATACACCATTCCAATTATTCCCGATGAATCGACCTGACTCGACTCTAAGCGATGGCAGGCATGACAAACAAGCATGAATGAGTAGGCACAGCAGGGCTCAAACAACTCCTACTCATGCTAGTGGGTTTCATCTAATTCTTGTGGAATGACAGTCATGCAGAGGATAAAGGGGTTCAGCTACCGCAGCAAGTAACACATGAATCGTTGTTGTCCTAATGCGGAAAATAGAGTAGGAGCGAGAGAGTGGGATTATATCGTAATGAACAAGGGGTTTTGCTTGCACAGCGCACTTCAAGATAATATAGTTCTTCATCGGTGTCATCGAATTCATCGCTTGCACGCCGTCTCATCGAGAGGGGACAAATACCGGAGAACACCATCAATGCAATGCAACAATATGATGCATGAATGTGACATGGCAATATGCTGGTGTTTTGAGCTAATGCAGCTAGAAACAAAGTTAAATGAAGTTGGTTTGAACCCTAAGTTCAAAACCAAACTCCATATGTGAAATTCAAATGTCATTTATATGATTTGTGCTAAACAGCAGCAATAAGTTGTTCTAACATGCATGAAAATGGTACAGATGGATATATTGGATTTTTCTGATCATTTTTCATATATAAATTATTTGATTTGGAGTTACGGTTGATTTTCTATGAATTTTAGAAGTTTATACTAATTTCTGGAATTTCCTGAATAAGAATAAATCCAGTAAATGATTTATTGCGTCAGCATTGCGTCAGGGTGACGTCATCAAGTCAACAGACCGGGTCCAGGTCAAACCTGAGGGTGGGCCCCACATGTCAGTGTCCTAGTTAATTAACAGAGGTTCTTAGTGCTAATTTTGTCCTAACTAAAAGTTTCAAAGGAGGCATGGGCCCACATGTAAGTGACCCAGAGGGTCATTAGATTAGTGCCTAATGGCGCTCTCGCCGGAGTTAGGCCACCGGCGAGGTGTCGCGGCGGCAGGCGCTTCGGAAAACCGCTATGCTGCACCGTTTGAGGCGGGGTTTGCTCCTACGTGTTCCTGGAAGCGAGATGCGTCGACCAGTGGTGGTGGCCGGACCTATGGTGGCCGGAGCCGACGACGGCGAGCTCCAAGGCGGCGGCCGGAGTTCAGGTGGTCGCGGGATCGGTGTTGCAGCTTCAAGCGAGCCAACAGATCTGTTGGGCTGCTCTCACGGGTGCTACGAGCGTGTTGAGTCGCCGGTGACCAAATGGTCACCGAGCTGCGTTGACGGCGAAGCTCGGCGGTGGCGTCTTTGCGGGCAGCAAGGGGGCGACGGCTACGGCGAGCAAGAGGCAGCGGGGTTAGGGGGATTAGATGCAGGTGCTCACAGGGAGAACGATGAAGTGGTCAGCGAGCTCGGGGGCGTCCTCGGTGCTGCGAATCGAGCGGCAGCGATCGCCGGCCGTGGCGATGAAGATGGTGGTGATGGCGTGGCTTGTGGCACCCGACATCAAGGCGTCGTGGTAGAGCTTCCGGATCAAAGGCGGAGCTCGTGGCCTAACTGGCTGGGCGTGGGGATGCCGGTGGCTCCGGTGGTGCTCGTCGGCCGGTCTCAGTGCGTCCGGGGATGAGCGAGGGAGAGAGACAGAGGAGGGAGAGGGGTACGGGGAGAGAGTGGGGCAGTCGGGGAGGTTGCGTGGCGTCTCCGTGGCGCTGGAAGGGCCGAGAGCCTCTCGGTGGCAAGCAGGAGGTGGCCACGGCGGCAAGACGCGCCGACAGCACTGCCTGCCTGCTCAAGTGGGAGGTGGCCGATGGTAGCACTTGCGTGGGCTGGGCCGACACAGTGCCAGGCCAGGTAAGTGGGCTGCCAGGTAACTCCCTCTCCTTTCTTAATTGCATTTGTTTTCTAATTTTCTATAAACTGTTGGGCTTTGTTAAAAATACTAAATCAATCCCAAAATTCATGCCATCGCTCATGACCACTGTTGGAAATATATCCTACAAGAACATTTCAGTTTGGGATTATTTGAGCATTTAAATTATTTATTAGCATTTAAATGCCCAAATGCAAATACTTTATGAATTAATCCAAGGACCAAATATGACATGAAAAATGTGCAGCACCTCTGGTTACGGTTTAAAGCATTTTTCCGTAAATGATGAACATTTTCTAAAGCCATTTGAAATCACTGAAAAATATTTTTGGTTGAGCCTATTTGAATTCCTTTGGTGCTAGGGCTTGGTCATCCCCATTTCAAATTTCATGAAAATTAAACATGATGCATGGATGCAATGCCACTAGTTGCAAGCAAGCTCTAGGGCTGTGACACATAGTATGGGCGCTATGCGCTGTATGCATCAACCGAAGCTTAATAGACGTCGGCGACTGAGCGGCACGCCCCGTGTTGGACTGCGTAAGCACCTGCCTTTTTGAAGGAGGTAGCTAGGTCTGCTCACCGGCCGCCCTCACAACATGCAGGAGTTCTCGGGGCGATGGCCTATGACCCCTGGGGGCATAGGTTTAGTCCGGCGTGCTGATCTCTCTATTAAGTCTAGGTCGGGTTGCGGCGTATTGTTTGGCCGAGGTCGGGCATGACCCAGGAAAGTGTGTCCGGCCAGAGTTAATCGAGCGTGGTGGGTAAGTTGGTGCACCCCTGCAGGGAATAAAACATCTATCGATAGCCTGTCCTTCGGTAACAAACACTTGGAGTTGTATCCCGATCGATACAACTAGAACTGGATACTTGAGATGAGAAATGGATAGTATGGCTCTGGGATTGCTTTCTCGCAGGAAGTCGAGAAAGCATCTCTGGCCGAGGTTGATAACACTACTACTACTTTACTTTATGCTACTCTTATCTCTTCTGATTGTGCAAGATGCTTGGAGCTGCTTGAAGATGCTAGTCTTCGATAGGCTAGGCTTTCCCCTTCTCTTCTGGCATTCTATAGTTCGGTCCACATATACAGCCCATTCCATTGATACCGATGCATATGTAGTGTAGTTCCTTACTTGCGAGTACTTTGGATGAGTACTCACGGTTGCTTCGCTACCCCTTTTTCCCCTTTCTTCTTCTTCCGGTTGATGCAACCAGATGTCGGAGCCCAGGAGCCAGATGCCACCGCCGATGCTTACTACTACGTGGAGGCTGTCGACGACTAGGAGTAGTTAGGAGGCTCCCAGGCAGGTGGACTTGCCTTTTCGATCGTTGTTTCTTTTGTGCTAGCCTTCTTAAGGATAACTTGTTTAACTTATGCCTGTACTTAGATATTGGTTCTTCCACTGACTCGTTTGTATTCAAGTTGATGTATTCGAGCCCTCGAGGCCCCTGGCTTGTAATATAAAGCTTGTATTATTTCAATTTGTGTCTAGAGTTGTGTTGTGATATCTTCCCGTGAGTCCTTGATCTTGATCGTACAGATTTGCATGTATGATTAGTGCGCAATTGAATCGAGGGCATCACATCCTGTTCATCCACCCCCACCGGTAACTGTTCATCCTAACCCCCCCCCCCCCAGCAACGTTCACTATTCATCCAGAGGCAGCATCGATCGGCTTCAGTTAGCAGCAGTAGCGAAGGAATCGCTCGATCGAGTTCAGTTAACATCCATCGATCGATCGCTCGGGTTCAGCAATGCGTAGCCTGCAGTGCAATCGCGCGGGTTCAGTTAGAGCCCAACGCCTTGCTCGGGTTCAGTTAGAGCCCAACACGTCGCACCCACGCGCGTGCGTGTACGAGAGAAACGCGCATCGATTGCTCGGCCCCGACCACCCACCGTAACCAAGAACACCCCGATATTTTCCTCGCCCTCGCTTCTACCACGGTTTTTTCCGTCATGGACGGCCCAAAGAATGTCATGCAGTTGCGTCTCCGGCCCGCCCAGGATGAAAACCCATTTTCTGTCATGATTTTTTATCATAGAAGTAGGATCCCACCACATCTATGATGATACAGGGTTTTGTCACAATTATCTTCATAGAAGTGTCATAAGTATGACAGAAAAAAATCGTTCGGCCCAAAGTGTCACGGATGTGTCTTTTTTTGTAGTGATATGTTCCGAAAGTGATTTAATTATGTAGTTGGCAATACAATACATGCAAATGTATTACAGTAGTTCACCAAAATAAGTTATGTATAAACGTGAAACCTACTTTGTTTGTTTTTGTCTCATTAGTAACTTATCTGGTACACTAATCTACAAGTTCAAACTTTCAGCAAGCTATGGAATAAATGATTGAACAGCCACAACCACCTAAAGGTGACGATGCTACCACAGGTACAATGTCACCTCTTGCTGCAGTGCATCAGTATCTCCCCACTAACAGTGCAAAAAGCACCTTCCTGTGTAATTCGGGGTTGGTTGTCAAGGTAACCTTGCCCAAATCACCTACTGAACAAAATCTTCCGGCTAGACAAAGTGATATATCTGTGCTCCAGACACAAGTCCAATCCCTAATGGACGTTGTTTCGGAAAAAAGAATAGTGGTTGACAAATGTCGTGAAGATATGAATGGTTTTGAAACCAGACTATCAGACATTCGCTTCATTGTTCAAGAGCAATGGCAGAAAAAAGGGGAAGATCGTGCTGCTCCATCAGATTCTACAACCTGAAACATTAGCACTCAGGTCAAATGATATGTGCTTCTATACATATAATGGTGCTTTTATCTGCAAGGACTGTAAACTTTATGCCAATAGGCCTTTTGTTGTATCGTTGGAATTTATTTTGTTCTGATACAACATTTATGATGTCGCCAAAGGTTGCAGTAATTACAACACTATCTTTGTATAGTGTAGGTTTATCTTAGTAATGTATTCGGCCGAAAGCTTCATAGGAGCCCAACATGCCAACTTTCGTCGGGCCCATTCCAATTGGGCTAAAAATGATTATGGGCCAAAATTTGCATGTAGCCCGCTAAAATAGCTGGGCCTAAATCAGCATAAGCTTTCATATTTTTCTGGTAGGCCTGTGCCCATAGTGGGCCTTTAACTGGCGTAAACATAATTTGGGCCCTCGGTAATAATAGGCCGTTTATAGGTGTAAATATCTCGAGCCCATAAAAAAACATGGGCCTTTAATAGGACGAAAGTGAGATTTGGCCCTAATTGTGCCAAATAACCCACTGGTCTTACCAGGCCGAAATGGTGGCCCATTTACAATGCGGATCGTCCACAGGCCGAAATTCAGACGGGTCGTAAATGCACCGACCAACTACACGGGCCTTTAACAGGCCTGAAGTTCGGTCGGGCTTGATTAGTGTCATTTTTATATGGGCTCTTAGTAGGCCCGATGTGACATTGGGCCACATATGGCCCATGGGTTTTGTCCGACGTTAACAGGCCGAAAGTCACAACAGGCTAAAAGTGGCCCAAATCTATAGTGGGCCTCTAACAGGCCGAATGTCAGACATGGCCGAATATGACTCAAATCCTTCACGGTCGTTTATGGACCGAAAGTTTCAATGGCCTAGAAATGGGCCCAAATGAAGCACGACCTTTAACAGGCCGGAAACACACCGGGCCGCAATTCAGCCCAAATACCTAGCGGACTGTTAACGAGCCAGAAGCGACCATGGCCGTGATGATGAGAAGTTTAGGACGGGCCATTGACGGGCCGATTTGACACTAGCTATACGGGCCTTAACTGAGAATGTTGGGCCTTTAGCTGGGCCGACCCATTATGGTCTGCAAAATCTTGTGGGCCTTTAGCTAGGCCAGCCCATTATGGTCCGCTAAATCTTGTGGGCCTTTAGTTGGGCCGGCCCATTTAATCTTTATGGGCCACTTTTGGGCCGGTCCACGTGTCAACATATCATAGGCGCATCTCGCCCATTGGATGAGTGACACCTGTGCCAACGCGGAGCTGACACGTGGTTCCGTCGGCCAATGAGAATTTTACACGTGGAAAATCGTCATTGTTCGTGGCTTTTAGCGGTTTATCGGATCCAAAACCGGACCCGATAGCTTAACAAATGACCCATTATGGTGGATGCCACCTGTCGGTCACCCTTGATGAAAGCACTTCCATGACGCGGCATTTATCATCATGGAAGTGGACACTTCCGTGATGATAATTTTGGTAATGTCATGGAACACTTCTACGACATCACAGGTATGACTATCTTGATTCTGTCATAAAATCATCATGGATGTACATGCATGGCAGGAAATGTGACCTATTGTGACAAACACGTGCCGAAGTGGGGTGCAATACTCCTCTGACTAGACCAGCTGCCTCAAGTTTCTTGATCTCTTCCGGAATGAACTGCTGCCTCTCCAAGGCATACTTCCAGACTTTCTGTTTGACAGGCGGGCATGTGGGCAGACAACAAGGTGGTGCTCGATTACCTCCCTGGGAACACTGGGGATTTCAGATGGTTTCCAGGCAAACACATCGATATTTGCCCGCGGGAAGGCAACGAGCACGCTTTCCTATTTTTCATCGAGGGTGGCGCTGATAGTAAAAGTACCATCAACGCGAGCCAGCCCTACCGGGACCTTCTTCACTTGGGGTGCAGCGACCTTGGATCTCTTGTTGTTAGAACACTTCGGCACGTCGTCAATGGGTATGGTGCACTCGGTGGGGGCACGCTTCCCAGACTCTTTTCCGTATTATCTACAATCTCTCTTCTTTCCTTTACTTCCCTTATCGAGAGTTGCCACTGTTGTTGCCTCTGCCGCGACCGCGTCCTGGTACATCTTGTCCACACAAATGATTGCATCCTTCTCATCTGATGGGATAGTGATGACTCCCAGTGGCCCAGTGTCACACCCTGATTTTCATGCCACTACACTTAAGCTAAAAATCATGATAAAAATGTGGTTTGACAAAAACTTTTGAGTGTTTTGGACCTTGCCTTGATTGGTTTTTGTCTGTTGTTTGCAAGTGCTCTAAAAATCAAATAAATCCTCCAACTCCTATACTTCATCTCCTTGCTCCAAACTCTTGAACCAATGATCATGCCATGTGTATAGGACATAAAAATAATTTCTTACAAAAATAATATGGCCAAATAGTATTTTTAAAAATTAGTTTTCCAAAAACCCCTGAATTGAGGATTACACTGCATGTACTTGATTTGGGGTGTGAAAAATCTTTCAAAAAGTATATTTGAATCCTATTAGATGTAGGACTCCCATAAACCACAAAAATATAATTTTAGAAGTTATTTTCCTATTTTATTTAAAAGCTTTTTCTTAAGGCCAAAAATGGTCTTTAATAGGGAAAAATTATTTTATTGTTTTAAAAATATTTGAAAAAATAAGGGAAACTCAGTGGGCATATATTTCCCATATATAAGAGTTTCAACACATGGTCATGTTCAAAACATTGGACAAAACCTCCCAAAACAATTTCTTCCCATTTCAAGGATTTGAAATATTTCTACAGGAAATATTTTAATAAAAATCCAAGGAAAATCCAGCAAGTCACAAATACGTATTGTGATCACCTTGCAAAGCCTCATGTCAATCAAGGTCATTTTGTATTACCAAAATGCCCCAAAACCCTCTCTGACCAGAATCAAATTTGAACAACTTTGTACTACCAACTTTCTCTCCTTGACCCCAACTTTTGTGAGCATGTTCACATGACCAAATGAGGCCACTACACCAAGTGGTTCATCAAGGGGAAGTGATTTGCTCAACTAGATCTACACAAGTCCATTTCTGTTGATTTCTAGGGTTTACAAAAGTTACATTGTGAACTTTGCCCAAATGAGCTCAAAGTTGGTGGAAGGCCCTAATTGTATGGGCCATTTCACCCTGTGGAGTCTCATGCCAAATGGAATTCGTTTACCTGCCCAAACCAACAACAAACACCTTCTGCCACCTTACCAAAATTCCATTTTTGACCACTTCTACTAATCTCCATGACCCTATCTTTTTACCACAGCCCCTCCTAGTTCCCTTCTACCTCCAATAAAAAGATCCAACCCTGGTTCAATAATTGAGGAGGGTAAAACCCTGGTTTACCCCTCCCTCTTCACCATGGCAGCACCTCTTTTCCCTTCCCCTTCTTTCTTATGGACTTGCCTTAACTACTAAGCTTTATGGAGCATATCAGAAACTCCCAGGAGCTAGTGGACAGGCAGGAAGCCATTTGCAGGAAGCCATTTGCATGCCATGGCATGCAATGGCCGCGCTCTGGAGCGTGCTACAGTGCACCAGGGCACTGTAGCCGCCCTCTGCCCGATGCTCCCGTCGACCTTGGGCGCCGGGAACGTGTCCCCCGAGGCTGCCTCGGCGTGCGTGACACGCCACGCAATCGGCCCCTCCTCATTCTCTCTCCTTTGAGCCCGTCGTCACGTGTCCGAGAAACCGCCCACTCGACCACACTCCACAGCCGCCACGCCGGGTGGCCCGCCTCGACCTCGCCCGCCTCCCCTCTCACCTCCCTCACTCCTGGACAGACTCCACGAGCGCCCATCGACCCAGCCTGGCCTCCCAACGGTCCCAGGACCGATTCTGTGAGCACCATGGCCAGCTGCTCATGTGCACCATGGCATTGCCATATAGAGCCTCGTCGAGCCCCTCTTCCCAGTCAGAATGCCTGTAGGGTTAAGGCAGATGGCATGGGTCCAAGTTGTTATTGAAGATTTCCGCAGCAATGATACACTAAAGACTTGACCATAATGGTCCTACTTGTGTAAAACGGTATGTATGGATGTAAGACTCTTGTTATTCAGCTTCTGTGTGTTTAGTGAGCATTGATCTCTGGGATCACTGTACACGTGCATTCGGTGATCTCGACTTATGAGCCGGGGTCCCCACACCCAGGCATCTTGAAGGTGTTGTAGGCATAGTGGGATGGTGCCATGAACTTAGCCAGGGCTGGGCATCCAAGAATCCCATTGTACAGCAGGTGGAGATCAACCACATCAAACACAATCCTCTCGGTCCGGTAGTTCAGTTCTCCCCCAAACATTACCGCCAATGTGATCTTCCCCTTAGGACGGCAGGTGCCAGGATTAACTCCTTGAAACGTGCCGGTAACCTCTAGCTCTTCCTCTCCTATCTGAAGTTTTCTAATAACTTCTGGGGAAATCAGATTTAACTCGGCCCGCCGTCCACCAGCATCTTTGTGACCTTAAAGTTGTGGATTGTTGGAGAGACCAACAACAGCAACCATCCTACCGTAGTGGTACGGCTAGGATGGTCCTCTTCGTCGAAGATGATGGGCGTATGGGACCATTTGAGCGGCTTCTGGGCCTCTGGCGCTGGTTCCACAACATTGACTTCTCGCGCCCACCGCTTGAGCTGGCGGTGAGAAGTGTGCAGAGATGCACCTCCGTCGACGCACAAGGCGTCCGTGGCCTTCTGAAACTCCTGCTCACTGGTTTCTTCTTCATCCCCTCCATCACTCTCATCATCACAGTTTTCCTTCTCTCGACCTCTAGCGGGCTTTCCATGGTTCCGAAAGGGTTTGCCGGGGCGGTTTACTTCACCACCTCGTCCCTTACCGCTAGCAACATTCTGACCTTTTTCCTTATCATGCTTCTCATACTCAGCTTTCTGTTTCTTGACAAGCTACTCAACCTGATAACACTCTTGAAGGTCGTGGCCCTTGGTCCGATGAATCTTGCAGTACGGCCCATCACCTTTCCTGGCATTCCCAGCAGCAGCGGCTTCCCGGCAGTCAGTGCACACGGAAGCTTCCTTGTCGGGGGCCTCAGCTTTGGCCTTCTTGCTGGTACTAGGCGTACCAGATCCTTCAACAGTCATCACTGCCTTATCTCTCCGCTTCTTACTATGCTTCTTGCTCTTCTTCTGACTAGTTGATTAATCCTCATCCTCTGAATCAACATGGTGCAATCTTCCTCTCCGAGCAGCTTCCTTCCTTCCTCCATCCGAGCACACTTATCCACCAGCGTGTAAAGCTCCTTTACAGCCTTGGGCAACCGCACGTTGATCTTGAATGGATACGACGGTTGCGCACATTGGACTGGAAGGCATCTATTACAGCTATTGGATGGATATTTGGGATATTTCTATGAACTTTGCCGAATCTCTGTAAATACTTACAGAGGGTTTCTCCTTCCTTTTGCTGGAGAAGCTGCAAATCACTGGGCCTGCCGGGTTCCTGATGACCGCCAGTGAAGGCTCCAATGAACTCGTGGCACAGATCAGCCCATGACGAAATGGAGTTCTCTGATAGGTGCATTAGCCAAGACCTCACATTGGACTTGAGTGCCAAAGGGAAGTAGTTGGCGAACACCTTCTCATCTCTTCCCCCAAAGAGCTCGAATAAATGATGGTGTAGACGCTCAGGAACTCTGCCGGGTTCAGCCTCCCATCGTACTTCTCAGGTATCTCTGGCTTGAACGTGCGAACGGACGGCCAACGGACTTGCTGCGGCTCTCATGTAAAGGCAGGGCAGCCAACCTCGAAAGGTAGGCACCCGCCAACACCGACCGCAGGCTCATCGACATTGAGGCCGTTGTACCCTTCGGTCCGGCGGAGGTCGTCGCGGCGTTGCTTGATGACGCGCGCGTCTCCTCTCCGCCTATCCTTCGGGGCTCGACGTTGGCCTGGATGTACTCGAGGGTCAGAAGAAGCTATCGAGACATCCTCGAGGTCTTGATTCGGCGGTGCTTGTGCAGGCTGCCGCATCTGGGACTGCACCATAGGGATGGGCCCTTCCTTACGTTCAGCAACACGAGTTGTGCCAGTCACTTAGGGAGGTCGCGGCGGGTTAGCTCTTCGTGAGCCCCAGCTTCAGCGAAACCGAGCAGGCTTTGGATGGTGGCACGCCATTCGTCCATCTGCTCGGCCGCTGGCGGAAACCTCAATAGTAGTTGAGCCCGCGCCATGGCCTCTAAAGCCGTACTTGGCAGGGATGATGATGAAGTCGATCGTAGCGTCGCTGGGCTCCTGACGGTGCCAGCGGCGGTAGTACTGCACCCCCGCTGCTGCTGCGGGGCGACCACCTAGACATGGTGCGGCAAAGGCGCTTGAGGGCCAGTTGCTTCGTTGGGTGCAGCGGCTTCGTCAGCCCGTCCCGGGGGAGGTGCACGCGCTGCGACCGCACCCGCAGAGGGGGCGGCCGGAGGGCGACGGTTCGCTCCGGTCCGAACGTCGTTGCTGTGGTTGTGCCCGTCGATGGGGCAAAGGGGCGCAGGTGGAGGGCCCTTCACCCGTTCCTTGGGGAGTGTGGCCGTCGGGGTGTTGTCGATGCTGCTCTCCTTCGGTGCCTCCTGCTTCTACGTCGGCTGCGAGAGAAGTGGTGATAGCGCCGCCTGCTCCGACCACTTCCCTAGCAGCGTCCGCGTCCTCGTGCGCCTCCGCACCCCCTACAACGTTGGAGGCCGCGTGCGGCGGAGCCTTCGAGGTGGATGGGTGAGCCGAAGGACCGGGCTTCTTCTTGGGTGCCATGGTTGATGGCGTCATCAAAGATGAAGATGGTGATGAAGTCGACGCGCTGTGCACGCCTTCAGGTTCGCGCAAGCGTGCCCACTACCTGGCGTGCCAAAGATGTCGGGGGAAACCACGGCCACCTATGGGACCAGGAGGTCCCTTGCTGGTTCGGCAGGGGGGTGACGCGTTGCGCAAAGAGCAGATGAGCGTGGGACAGTATGGCAGAGATCACACAGGCAATTTACCTAGGTTCGGGCCGCCGTGAGGCGTAAA
This sequence comes from Aegilops bicornis, assembly GCA_021605145.1. Classification (NCBI taxonomy): domain Eukaryota; kingdom Viridiplantae; phylum Streptophyta; class Magnoliopsida; order Poales; family Poaceae; genus Aegilops; species Aegilops bicornis. The sequence goes on from CM038671.1 coordinate 288,086,077, forward strand.
ACCCTACTCCTGCTTTGGTGGATTGATGGTGGAAAAGGTGGTGGCGAGCGTAGTACACTTGCCCGGCAGGGGTTGCCTTGGGGCAGCAGCGACTACGAGCGTATGGGGGTGTGAGTTATCCAATCTTCTATCTGTAACATCCCAAAATTCTAAATTTTGGAATGTTATATTAAATAGATAGATTTGATTGATTTTTTGGTTGTTGTGTGATTGATTGACTCAAAGTGAGTGAAATTCGAAACTTTTTGGAAGTTAAATGTGAGGGAATAAAAGGACTTTCCCAAACTTCCATTTTTGCATTTATGATCTCTGTGAATTCAAATCCTTTTCAAATACAAAACCCTAGAGAGAAGATTGCATGACTTCTTCCATTTAAATAAATGAAAAGGGTGTTTGAAAATATTTGAATTCCATCTGGAAAATATTTCCAGCCCAGAAACTTTATGCAACTCAATGATTTTCACGAGCGAAGATAAAATGACTTCTTCAAAACATATGAAATATGAGTTGGGAGTTTCAAAGAATTAAGTTCAAAGTCCTTTTGAAATTATTTTCAATTTGGAGTTATTTGAGTTTTATTCAAATTAATTTTTCTCCAAAAATAAATAATATGGAAAATAGGGTAACATGATTCCCTACATCAGAAAATTGGAGAGAAATAAATTTGAATTAATTTTGGTATTTTTAGAATGATTTTTATTGGATTTTATTAGAGCAGTAGCACTATTTACTTTATTTGAATTCTTGTAGATTTTATTTGGTGCTACAAAAATGTTCATGTCGTAGAAAATCGTTTTCTGAAAATTTTGATATATTATATGCCTATGGTATTTTTTATTATTATTATTATCTCAATTGTCTGCAAAATGATTTAAATAAAGAAATCTTCCGACTGGGCCGGCCCAGCCGAAGCCAGGCCGAGGCCTAGCGCGCCGCCGCCTTCGTCCCCGACTCCGCCTCCCGCATGCCATCGTTGCCGCCGTGCCGCACGCGGAAACCGCCCCCGCCTCCTTTTCCCCTCCTCCACGCCACTTCTCCCCCTCCCCCTATTTATGCGCCGCCCCAGGCCGCCGCCCCCTCTCCTCCTCTCGCTTGCCGCCCGCCCTCATCGCCGCCGCCCATGGCAGCCGCCCGCCGCCTAGTCCGCCCGCCTCGCCTTGCCCTTTGCTGCTTAGCGCCATCGCCTACACACCTGCGCCGCCCTACCGTCGGCTTGCCGCCTCTCTCGGCACACCACCATGAAACGCGCCATTTATTTCGCCCGAGCCGGTAAAACCGCCGGTCCGATCCGGTTTTTCTTTTAAGTTCGGTTTTTCTTTAAAACCCTAGGCTAGATCTGTTTTTTTAGGTTTTATTAAACAGTGAACGTCCACTGTTTAGATCTTATAAATGAACGTTCATTATTTAGCCTTTTCGTTTTCTGTTTAGTTACGTCAGGGACCTATTTGTAATTATCTTTCTTACAGATTAGTCCCTTTGTTTCAAACAAGCACGACTTCTTTCTCGTTTGTCAAAATTGAACAAAACCAATGCACACATCTTCGTTATGAACCCCTCTATCTAGATAATCAACTTAAACATGTTTTTGAAAATTTAAAATTTGGTTTCAAACCGATTTAGATTCAAACTTCGTTTGATCATAACTTGAGTTTTATAACTCCGATTCAGTTGATTCTTTTTGCAAATCGAAGCTCTTGACCTAAACTTTCTGATAAGGCCAAATGCACATAATTTTGGTACTGCTAGAAATTGTTTTATGTTTAAAGAGTTATTTTCTTGGTTTTTGATGCTTTCCAATTGTTCTTCGTTCTTTCCGACATTTTGAGTGATTGCTTATGTGTGGTTACTATTGCTTGCCTACGATAGATTGACCGGAGTGTGACGAGTACAATTATCAAGAGTTTTGAGTGCAAATCATCTTCATCAATAGTATAGGCAAGTTCACGCTTTGATCATATCCCTTTCATACCCAGTTTTATGCATTAGTTTCCCCCTCGAACACTGCATGGTTAGTACTTGATAACATGTGGGTATTGGGAAGTAGTTGATGAGACAGGAACCTATTACCCTGCATTCAAACCTTGGGAGTTACTTCTATGTTATGCTTATATTGCTATGCTATGCTCGTAGATGTGGATTGGGTTTTGAGAGTATTCCATGACAGATGTGAGGTTGTTTAATTAATGGTTAACTTAAGGTGGCAACTTTAATACACATCTGGGTGGATTGAGGCACGTGGGGAATCGAGTGTTGCCTGTATTTTTGGAAATCCCGGGGTACCGTGTGATTCTCCTATGGACTGCCACCCAGGCTCAAAGGGATCATAAGATTATTCATGCTAGAAAGTTCCGTGTGCAGCCACATGCCATTATGGGCTCTGGCATAGTTGAGTAAGTTGTGGGAAACAATTCCATGATGGGCTAGCAGATGTAGGGGATTGTAGGTGTACAGGCCTATCTATCGGTTAAGGGGACCTCTTCGGAAAGACTGTGTCTCGGTCATCCATTTCTCAAACATCATGTAGTGTGAGAAATCCAACGGAGGAGATCGAGTCTTATGGGGAAAAGTGCGCAAACCTCTGCAGAGTGTACAAACTAATCATGATTAGCCGTGTCCCCGGTTATGGACATCTTGAGTATCTGGTTCTTGGATTATCATGTTGATCTCATCACTCTATAATTAATTTGTTGGGTTGTTAAATAATACTTTTAATTGGGATTCAAATGGGGTTTACCATTGTCAATGTTTTTCAACAAACTTTGTAGTTAAATAAAATATATTCCTTTGCAGTAGGGAAAAATTGGCTTTTTGCAAAAACAATATAACCATAGAGCTTTTCCACCAGCCATATATGCATGTTGTGATAGCTATTATTCATCATTATCCTATGGTGTGAATTTGCCAGTACATTCAATGTACTAACCCTTTGTGGCTACAACGCCTCATGTTGCAGGACTTCTTACGACGAGTAAGTGATACGTTAGGGTTACGATTTCTACACTCAACTTTGCCGTTGGTGTTGATGGGAATCCACAACCTTGTTGTTACTTCTGCTATTTGGATTGAGGTAATATTATTTACGTTATTTTATACATGTGATTTACCTCTGCTATAAATCCTCGAAATCTTGTGTGTCAAAGATACCGATCCAGGGATGACACTTAAGCACAGAGACTTGACCGCCTGAGGTTGGGTCGTTACACTAACCCTTTCTACGGTTTCCATGGGCCTCCTTTTACAGATCAAGGGGTCACCACAATGGCAAAGTAGTCATTACGCATTGATAAGATAACAAACAGTGCTATCATACCTAACTCTATGGGCTGACAGGGCACATTAAATGCATCGCTTAACATCACAACGTTGGTTGCCCGGCAAGGCTTGTCGGGCTATCTTGCCAGCTCCGCACCTATTTTCTTGACACGGCACGGGACGGGTGTCATCTATGGGTTTCTCCTGTAGGAAATGGCTGCCATGTGGCGAATGGCTGCCACTTAATCACTTTGCGGCTTGACATCACACTGGTCGACGACGTTGGTCGTGGTGGAGTGGTTGGTGAGGTGGTTCTGCCTCTGTGAGCCCCGGCAAGCCCTGCCGGGGTGTCTCGGTTGTCTGCTTCTGGAGGTGTCCTCGCCCCTTGCCGGGCTCGCCTGCTCGGCAAGGGAGGCTTTTCCCTTGATGATATTATGCTTCCTTGGTTCATTCTTGGCCTCTCTGATCTGCACATTAGTCTCTTGAATCTCTTGGGTTCTTGTACTCTGACTTGGGTTGGCGCTTCAATCTTTTTCTCGTGCATGTGCACAATCTGGGCAACAGACCCATGGTTTGTTGCACTGACATTTCCCTAGATGTGACTAACAAAGAGTCCACTCGATTGGTAGCAGCCCCCATGCCAAACATTGTCACATAATAAATTTTTGTGGAGCCTCGCTCCCATATTCATCACATAACACGAGCACGGGGTACCAATGGTGTGTCTGGTGCCCTGTAAAAATAGTCATGGCCGCCTATCCAAGCACGGCCCCATCCCGAGAGTGACCATGCCACTCACGTCAATAGTAATGCGGGCATCCATGCTAGCACGAACTAGGTAATCAAGAATGCCCTTTCCCATATAAGGGTAGAGTGGTTGCGCATGGTTGCTTGGGACAGTCGACAAGTCCTAAATTTAATCCGTCTCTGGAAACAACACATTCACCATGCCTTGGTACACTACCTATCCATTAAGTAGTGACCTAGCTCAACATCATCTCCCAGGGGCATCAGTGGCACCCACTAGGACTTTCCAAAGTATGTCAAACCACACTTGTTTCTTTCAATGCATAACCCTGCCCCATTTGCGTAGCCAACTACTATAGCATATATCTACTTTCCACCAACACGACTCTAAGTAAGGGTAGAGTCATGAACAATGCAAGTATCGGCGGAGTATGCAACGGAGACAAGCCTAGCAAGGTTGCCATTCAAGGTATCATGCATTCGATGAAACAATGGGAAATACTATTATGATGTAAAAGGGTTCATCATGGTCAAAGAGCTACTTGCCTTGGTTGGCTTTATCGTCAAAGTCTTCAAGTCCTTCTCCAACTCCTCCCTGATAACTTCGCAAAAGTATAATGAAAAATAAGGCAAATAGCAAAACAGAAAAATAAAAGTGCTCTTAAAAATGTTCACTCATTTTTCATAAATATTAGGATGGAAACTAAGAATGCAAAAATCCTTAGTTTTGGGAATTGGTGCTTTAGAAAGAGAGAAATTGATTTTCAAAGAGGGATTTAAATGCCCAAATTTTAATTTTAATTTGAGCAGTACATAAAAGTGTGATGGATGTGTATGAAAGTTACACCATTAAATAGGTGGGATTTTTATAAGAATTTAGGAGCTGGAATTATTTCATTTGGACAAATATTTTGATATATGGAATTTTTGTAAGTTTCAGAAATAAACAAAAGAGAAAGGCACTATGCACCTGGGCCAGAAGGGCCGCAGTGCAGTAGGCCCAGAGAGAAATCAGCCTGCGCGCTTGCTACGTGGAAGGCGTAAAAGGCGAACACGCCTTGACCGACCGCAGATGCTTGTGGCAAAGCGTGTTTAAACCTGATAGGTGGATCCGACCTGTAGCGCCCAAGATGCGATTCTATCTCAATCACGTGATGAATTCATGATTGGGGCACAATCTCATTTTGAGAGCATAGCAAGGTGGATATCATTACAACATACCATGTACTGAATAGATGAGAATACAAGATAAAGGCTTACACTCGCCACAAGCTACAACATGAATACGATAGTTCAGCAATACATAGCAATCATCATACAGAAGAGTGGGATCCGACTACGGATGAAATCAAACGAAAAAGAAGAACGTCATCCACCCTGCTAATCCCAGGCTCCCGACATGGAACCTATCCCTTGATCGAAGCAGAAGCAGAAGAACTCCAAAACAAGAAAGCATCACTCTCACGTCAGATCATTGCATTACCTGTACCTGCAACTGTGGTTATAGTAATTTGTGAGCCACGAGCACTCAGCAATCCCATTACCATGGGTATCAAGACTAGCAAAGCTTAATGGGTATGGAATGGATAAGTGGTGAGGTTGCAGCAGCACTAAGCATTGTATGATGGCTAACTTACGAGTACAAGGGTAAAAAGAGCAACTACGCATAATGGTCGCAAACTAGTAATGATCAAGAAGTGATCCTGAACTAATTATGTTCTATCATAACCCCACCATGTTCTCTTCTCGACCCACTCGAAAAGAGACAGTCACGGTTACACATGTGGTTGGTGTATTTTAATTCGGATCTGGTGTCAAGTTCTCTAAAACTGGATATTAAAAATTCCCATCTGCCACATAACCGTGGGCACGGCTTTCGAAAGATCAAACCCTGCAGGGGTGTCCCAACTTAGTCCATCACAAACTCTCATGATCAACGGAGGAAAATCCTCCTCCCGGAACAACCCGATCAAGCTCGGAATCCCGGTTCACAAGACATTTCGACAATGGTAAAACAAATCCAGCATGACCCTTCCGACGTGGCGACACGCTGATAGTAGCCGTGCGTATCTCGTCTCAGGCCACGATCAGATTTTCCAAACTTCCGGTAGGCCAAATCCAGAGTTGCCCCTGGCAGTGACCGGCGGTTGACAGGTTTGGACCCACACTCATGAGGGGCACTGGCCCGGTTTGTTAATTAAGAATCCTCAGGTACCAGTACGTCCCTATGCAAGTTTTTAGTTGTTATTATCCAAATGGTAAAACCAAAGTTGGGTCTTGCTGGAAGAGTTTTATTCAAAGTGAATTGTCAAGGGGGGCTCATAAACCCCGGCCGTGCTAGGAATGTGAAATCTAGGAACATAATACCGGTATGATGGAAACTAGGGCGGCAAGAGTGGAACAAAACCCCAGGCAAAAGGCCGAGCCTTCCACCCTATACCAAGTATATAGATGCATTAATTAAATAAGAGATCTTATGATATCTCATGATATCCATGTCCCAACATGGAACAAACTAAATCTGCCCCTGCAACTAGCAACGCTATTAGAGGGGCTGAGCAAAGCAGTAACATAGGCAAACAACGGTTTGCTAAGATGGTGGAAAAGGTTAGTGGCTAACATGGAAAATTGTGAGGCTTGATAAACAAGTGGTAGGTAGCGCGACATAGCGATAGCATCAAGACAACTAGCAAGGCAAAGATAGTAGTGAGATCCAAGGTGACGGTCATCTTGCCTGAAATCCCGCTAGGAAGAAGACGAGTCCATGAAGTAGACGAACCAACGTAGTCGAACGAATCCTCAAAATCGCAACGTAACCGGAACTATGGAGAAGAAGCACAACCGGAAAGAAGCAAACAACATGGTAAACCAGCAAGCATAAACATGGCATGATGCACAACCAAGTATGACGTGTGTCCGGTTTAATGAGGCATGGCATGAAAAGTGCAACAAACAATACTAAAAATTAAGTGAAGCTCAATATGCAACAAGTTGCATATTGACGAAACACCACATTTAATCATTTAGTTCACTCCCGTTTATGTACCCAACAATATTAAATGTTGTTAAACGTGGCAGGAGGTGAAACATAAGTAAACTAACTATTTAGGCAAGTTTGAATGAGGCCGGAAACAACAAACAACAATTCCGAAAAAATCCCCATGTGCCTATTATGGATTTGCTACTGTTCTTCCCTGTACACAATTTTGGAGTTGTTAAACATGCAAAACAAGTACACCATGTTAATCTATGCATTTGTTTAAGCAAGTTACGTATATAATTTATTTAATTCGGAGCTATGGTTATTTAGTTATGAAATAAATCATTTTAACATGACATTTAGCAAATTAAATGCAAACATCAATTTAAACATTTTTAACATGGATGAAAGTAGCATAATGTGAAACTAGATGAAATTCTAAGCATTTTACATATATAGTTTATTTTAATCGGATGCATGGTTGTAGAGATATGATATGCATGAACATGGAGGGGTTTTCTGTAAAACCAACGTTCTCTGGATAATGTCTAAAATCGTAGCAAGAAAAAAACACATCGGGCCGAAACTGAGATCTGGCCCAGGGCGTGGAGGAGCTGCTCACATCGGGCCTTGGCGGAAGTAGGCCAGCTGGGCTACAGCCCACGCGGTGGTCAACGGGAGCCAAGCAGGGGCATGCTCGTCCAGGCGAGCGAAGCAGAGGGCGGGGTCGAGTTCGTTCCCAAGTAGAGGATGACAGAGGCATACTTGGCGCGGAGGGCGAGCTCCGGCGGCACGTGGGTGGCGGGGACGACGGGATCTGGCAGTGAGACGGCGACCCGGTGAGAACCAAGGCGAGGCAAGGATGCAAGGGAAGCAGAGGCCTGCAGCGAGGGATGCGGGGTCGCGAGGCGGCGGCGCTCGGGCAGACGGGGGAGTGGGCATGAGGGCTTCCCTCCCTGGAACGAGGCGGAGGCGACGAGAACGTCCAGGACCTCCAAGGGCGGCAGGCTCCTGCAAAAAGGCGGCGTCGCGACACCATCAGAGGGAGCGAGAGAGAAGAAGTGGAGGAAGGAAGGAGAGGGGCGATGGGGCTGGTCCTGCTGGTATTGCTCCGGCGAGGGGCAATGGGTGGTTATGGAGCTCCGGGATGTAGCTACTGCTGCGCGGGTGGCCGGCGGCGATCGGCGCGAGGAGGAGCATGGAGGAGCTCCTCTCCTCCGGATCGAACAGGGAGGAGAAGCCAACGGGGCGCTGGTCTCCGATGAGGTTGGTCGAAGACGGCGGCCTCAGGCAGGGGAGCTCGGGCTCCTGGATCGAGAGGGGGCGCGGGAAGAATGGATCCGAAGGGATGCACTCATTGGGTGGATCGGTCAAGATCCCGAGGAAGGACGAACCTTGTCGTAGCGCAATGGTTGGACTGGTGGGGAGATCGAGAAGAGGCAGGTGGGTGGCGGCGGAGGCGGTGGGAAGGAATGGCTGGATGGGACTGCTTGGTCTAGGGTTTTTCCCGGATATATATAGCCAGTAGACTAGGCTCGGTGCTATCTGGATAGCATGATTTAGATCCGAGGGTTAAGAAAAATAGCTAGGGAAGTCCAAAGAAAAAACTGAAAATATTTTGGGGATGATCCGGACCCATCGGCAACGACAGCCCGGTTGGGTTTCGGGGATGTTTTCAGATGAGCGTGATGAGGTCTGAGAGAGGTCGACAAAGACAAAAGGGCCTAACAAAAAGGTCAACTGAAACAAAGAGAGAAGCGGCAACTACGAATGACTGAGTTTTATGAAAACATCCAGATGCAATGCTAATGATGCGATGATGAAATGCAACAAGAAAAATATATCACACGACGACAACGAAATAACTGGAAGGCTTCTGGAGCGTCGGTCTCGGGCCGTTACAACTCTCCTCCACTTACAAGAGATCTCGCCCCGAGATCTAGGGATGAAAACGGAAGGGAAGAGGAAGAGGTAAAATAAGTTGCTTCTTCAACAAATGAGTGAAACCACGAACCTTGAGAGGTTGAACAACTTGAAAGAAAGGATAAAACGGAGATGAACAAAGTTGAGAGCACTCTGGTAGAAAAGAGGAGAAAAACTTGATAAGAGGAAAAGAATTTGAAGAGACGACACAACATTCTGGTTAAATGGATAAGCAAGCAAAAGAAAAGAACGTGATCTTGGCAAAACAAGGCGATGGGATGAAGAGAGCAACATCACAATGCCTTTAGGACGAAAGAATAGAAGCTGAATCGTTGGAAAGAAAAGAACAGAGAAGAAAACGACATCTTCTACCGTAAATGAATCTGAAATAGCATCCTTAGGAGAAAGGATTGAACGGAGTTGTTGAATGAATCAACAACCAAAGATATGCTTGTTGTGGGCTTATAGAAAACATCTCAAAATTACGATGTGACAACCGTCCACTAATGGGAACAATTGCTTGCTTGAGATCAACAAAGAGATGAACAATTCTTCACCGAGAGGATAAGGGCATACTTGGATCATTGATAAGCACCACAATTAGCAACTTTCCCAATGGAAGGCTTTAGGTGTAATCTATACCAAGATAATTCCAACTAAGAGATTGATGGGTTGCAGATATCTCCTGAACGAGGAGAAAATGATGGTTTTAAAGTATCCCATTCTTGACAACTTATGAATCATGAAACACAAAGGGAAATTGTCAAGAGTTTCATAACACCACCTCAAAAGATAAGGTGGAAAGAATTGCACTTCGGAATGCAAGATGAAGAATGCTTGAACTCCTCAAAACAGAACATGTGTTGAGCACCATGTTTAATTTTGAGTATAGCTTGGCGGAACATAACTTCGAGAGAAATCTTGAAGAACAATTGAAGAATGAAAGGAATCCTTGACGAACCACCATGTTGAGCCCTCGGAGAACTCCGGTGAAAAGAATTAAATCATCTCGAAGAAACAAGAATAAGAGTTTTGTCATGCTTATCCTTTATCAACTTAAATCGATGACAAACAAAGGATTTGGCATGCCGCTTATTCTTCTTGAAAAATTAAGAGAGATATAGTGCAAACTTGGGAAGGTCTTGAACAAAACACCGGTAGGATTTGGAAAGAACGAATGACTTGACACGAAACAATGGAAGAGGAATCTTGATCGAACCACCGTCAGAATTGAAAATGAACAAAGAAAAGAGAACAAATCACCGGTAAGAATTAGAAAATGAAAGAAGATACTTTAGGCAATTTAGATACAAGAGAACGAAGAGATCACGAGCTGACTAAAGAATACTTGAACGATGCGCCGGTAAGAATTGGGGGATGAGAGCTGAATGTTGAGAACGAATAAATCTTCTACCATGATGGCCTTCGAATGATCGAGAAAGGAAAACAACTCCTGGAATGTGTTGGATGGGTGAAAAGAATTCTCACAATCGAAAAACAATTATGAGGATGGCATCAAGCTTGAACTATGAATCTTCACGAGAACATAGAAAGATTTAAGAGAACCTCTTCTTCGTTCTTCAAAGCTGAGAATGACAATGATAGCCACCACTAAGAATTGCTGAGGCACTCCAAAGTGAAGAACAAAAAGTTTGAACCAACGGCCAAAAGAATTGGAAAGCGATCTTGGAGAAGGCATCTGACTGATGAAAATTCATTCTTACGTCAAGCTTTGAAAAGATTTGAGAATAACTCCGGAAAAATTAGAAGAATCAGGTAAGATCCTGGGAAAGACCTGTGGGTTAGGTCCTACTCAAAGATACACCATTGGAAAAGATTGCTTAGGAAGAGATAATGCACCGGTCAATTAATATAGCTTCAATAAGAATAAGGTAAGAACCTCGAAATAGCTTGAAAGGGTTAAGAATGGAAAAATGAATCTTCTGAGATATCTTCAAGACTCCATACATGAATTGAGAGAGGTGAATAAATAAGAGAGCCTTGGATAAGAACTTCCAACATGGAAAGCATGTGAACCAATGAAAATGATATGATCAACACCTAAAGCTTGAATTTAGTCCACCGGAAGAAGAAAAAGAACGAAGAATGATGAACTTGTATCTCCTGAGCATCTTATCACCTGGTAAGAACATTGAAGGAAAGGATGGAGAAACTTCACATCAATAAGATGGATAATTGATTAAGATATCTGAGTCCTTGAAGAAAAAGGTGGGTGGTGGGAAAAAATAAGAAAATTTGGGACGGTTGAAACGAACAACGCTGAGAAAACTGAGAAGTGATCTTGCAAATGGGGAAAATGATAGGATCATCTTGACGAGAAGCGCACTGGTTGGAAAAGAATTGACATGGCAATCTCGATAAACAAGAAGGATTAGCACTCCCATAGAAATACGAGAACACAACTTAGGAAAGGTATTGAATCAACACTTGACTTCGAAGCAACTAGAATACCACAACCAAAATAAAACAAAGGATTTGGCTCGCAGAATAAGCCGGAAACAAACATATGATAGAGATTTCGCCCAAACTGTTCGTGATGAGGCCCCACGGGCACAACGTATAGCGGACATCATGAATGACAAACGAGACGTCCCTGAATTAGCATGGCCAAGGATTCTTTAAGACGCCTCGCGACCACTGTAAATTGACCGTAAAAAATGAACCACTAGACGTTGGGCCCCAATCTCAAATCATACATCTGTGGAAAAGAAATCTTGGGTAACTACTTGAATTCCCACCTATGAACTCCCGAAACATTCTAGTTATGCAATCTGGTGTTGGGGATACAAGGAGGCACAAATATGTCATACAACTAATAAATCCTACACTCCAACTGTATCCATCCGTCAACACATAACCAAGAAAACCTCAGAAATCGTGTACCTTAGACCTTCGAAAACATCCGATATACTAGTTGTGGCAATACATACAATCGCTCTCCCCAGTACTGGGTGGCGTCAAACTACTCTCACCACAAAGAGTATAGAAGCATTTTCGATGTCGGCGACCTCTAGTATTCCGGAACTGAGACGATAAGCACTATGAGAAAAACACCTTGGATCTCAATTCCCCGGGACACTGCCACAACCCCTAAATGTCAGGAGGCACCAAGGCAGAATTCCAGTCACAATGATATCGGACCGATTCCACAATACCTGCATGATCCAAAAAAATTGAGTGAAAAAGGAGAGTGGTGGATCCAAAGCACCTACTTCACGAGTCCTCACCAGAGCGACGATGGGGATGAGGAGCAAAAATAATTCCTACTCTCCGATATAACTAGACTCAAAATAGTTTTTTTAGACTCGACAAAGGCAGCGGTTCAATCAATCAAGGGGGTTCCTAAGGTCGGTAAGGCTCTGATACCAACTTGTAGCATCCAAGATGCGATTCTATCCCAATCACGTGATGAATTCATGATTGGGGCACAATCGCATTTGGAGCGCATAGCAAGGTGGATATCATTACAACATACCATGTACTGAATAGATGCGCATACAAGATAAAGACTTACACTCGCCACAAGCTACTACATGAATACAACAGTTCATCAATAAATAGCAGTCATCATACAGAAGAACAGGATCCGACTATGGATAAAATCAAACGAAAAAGAAGAACTACATCCACCCTGCTAATCCCAGGCTCCCTACCCGGAACCTATCCCTTGATCGAAGAACAAGCAGAATAACTCCAAAACAATCAAGCATCGCTCTCACGTCAGATCATTACATTACATGTACCTGCAGCTGTGGTTGTGGTAATCTGTGAACCGAGGACTCAGCAATCCCATTACCATGGGTATCAAGACTAGCAAAGCTTACTGGGTATGGAATGGATAAGTGGTGAGGTTGCAGAAGCACTAAGCATTGTATGGTGGCTAACTTACGAGTACAATGGTAAGAAGAGCAAATATGCATAACAGTCGCAAACTAGTAATGATCAAGAAGTGATCCTGAACTACTTATGTTCAAACATAACCCCACCGTGTTCTCTTCTCGACTCACTCGAAAAGAGACAGTCACGGTTACACACATGGTTGGTGTATTTTAATTCGGATCTAGTGTCAAGTTCTCTACAACCGGATATTAAAAATTCCCATCTGCCACATAACCGCGGACACGGCTTTCGAAAGATCAAACCCTGCATGGGTGTCCCAACTTAGTCCATCACAAACTCTCACGATCAACGGAGGAAAATCCTCCTCCCGAGACAACCCTATCTTTCTCGGAAACTTGGTTCACAAGACATTTCGACAATGGTAAAACAAGTCCAGCAAAACCTCCCGACGTGTCGACACCCTGATAGTAGCCGCGCGTATCTCGTCTCAGGCCACGATCGGATTGTCCAAACTTCCAGTAGGCCAAATACAGAGTTGCCCCTGGCGGTCACCGGCGTTTGACAGGTTTGGACCAACACTCATGACGAGCACTGGCCCGGTTTATTAATTAAGAATCCTCGGGTACCGGTAAGTCCCTATGCAAGTTTTTAGTTGTTATTACCCAAATGGTAAAACCAAAGTTGGGCCTTGCTGGAAGAGTTTTATTCAAAGCGAACTGTCAAGGGGGGACCCTAAACCCCGACCGTGTTAGGAACGTAAAATCAAGGAACGTAACACCGGTATGACCGAAACTAGGGCGGCAAGAGTGGAACAAAACACCAGGCAAAAGGCCGAGCCTTCCACCCTTTACGAAGTATATAAATGCATTAATTAAGTAAGAGATATTGTGATATCTCATGATATCCATGTCCCAACATGGAATAAAATGAATCTGCACCAGCAACTAGCAACGCTATAAGAGGGGCTGAGCAAAGCGGTAACATAGCTAAACAATGGTTTGCTAGGAAGATGGAAAAGGTTAGAGGCTAACATGGAAAATTGGGAGGCTTGATAAACAAGTGGTAGGTAGCGTGACATAGCGATAGCATCGAGACAACTAGCAAAGCAAGGTAGTAGTGAGATCCAAGGTGACGGTCGTCTTGCCTGAAATCCGGTAGGAAGAAGACCGAGTCCATGAAGTAGATGAACCAACATAGTCGAACGAATCCTCACAATTGCAACGTAACCGGAACTATGGAGAAGAAGCACAACCAGAAAGAAGCAAACAACATGGTAAACCAACAAGCATAAACATGGCATGATGGACAACCAATTATGATGCATGTCGTTTTAATAAGGCATGGCATGGCAAAGTGCAACAAACAATACTACAAATTAAGTGGCGCTCAATATGCAACAAGTTGCATATTGATGAAACACCACATTTGATCATTCATTTCACTCTCGTTTATGCACCCAACAATATTAAATGTTATTAAACGTGGCAAGATTTGAAACATAAGTAAACTAACTATTTAGGCAAGTTTAAATGAGGCCGGAAACAACAAACAACGATTCCAAAAAATCCCCATGTTCATATTTTGGATTTGCTACTGTTCTGCCCTATACACAATTTTAGATTTGTTAAACATGCAAAACAAATACACCATGTTAATCTATGCATTTTTCTAAGCAAGTTACATATATAATTTATTTAATTCAGAGCTATGGTTATTTAGTTATGAAATAAATCATTTTAGCATGACATTTAGCAAATTAAATGCAAACATCAATTTAAACATTTTTAACATGGATGAAAGTATCATAATGTGAAACTAGATGAAATTCTGAGCATTTTACATATATAGTTTATTTTAATCCGATGCATGGTTGTTGAGATATGATATGCATGAACATGGAGGTTTTTTTTGTAAAACTGACATTCTCTAGGTAATGTCTAAAATTGCAGCACGAAAAAAACACATCAGAAACTGAGATCTGGCCCAGGGCACGGAGGAGCTGATCACATCGGGCTTTGGTGGAAGCAGGCCGGCAGGGCTACGGCCCACGCGATGGTCAAAGGGAACCAGGTAGGGGCGCGCTCGTCCAGGCGAGCGAAGCAGAGGGCAGGGTCGAGTTCGTTCCCGAGCAGAGGACGATGGAGGCGGACTTGGCGCGGAGGCGACCTCCGGTGACACGTGGGTGGCGGGGACGACGGGATCTGGCGGTGAGACGGTGACCCGGCGAGAACCAAGGTGATTCAAGGGGTCGGGGCGCATCTCGTCCTCCTGCTCGAAGCAGAGGATGCAGGGGAAGCAGAGGCCGGCAGCGAGGGATGCGGGGTCGCGAGGCGGTGGCGCTCGGGCAAATGGGAGGAGCGGGCATGAGGGCTTCCCTCCCTAGAACAAGGCGTAGGCGATGGGAACCTCCAGGAGCTCCATGGGCGGCAGGCTCCTGCAAAACGGTGGCGTTGCGACACCATTAGAGGGAGCGAGAGAGAAGAAGTGGACGAAGGAAGGAGAGGGGCGACGGGGCTGGTCCTACTGGTATTGCTCTGGCGAGGGGCAATGGGTGGTGATGGAGCTCCTGTTGGAAATATGCCCTAGAGGCAATAATAAATTAGTTATTATTATATTTCCCTGTTCATGATAATCGTTTATTATCCATGCTATAATTGTATTGATAGGAAACTCAGATACATGTGTGGGTACATAGACAACACCATGTCCCTAGTAAGCCTCTAGTTGACTAGCTCGTTAATCAACAGATGGTTACAGCTTTCGACCATGGACATTGGATGTCGTTGATAATGGGATCACATCATTAGGAGAATGATGTGATGGACAAGACCCAATCCTAAGCCTAGCACAAAGATCGTAGATCGTATGCTAAAGCTTTTCTAATGTCAAGTATCTTTTCCTTAGACCATGAGATTGTGCAACTCCCGGATACCGTAGGAATGCTTTGGGTGTACCAAACGTCACAACGTAATCGGGTGGCTATAAAGGTGCATTACGGTATCTCCGAAAGTGTCTGCATTGGGTTGGCACGAATCGAGACTGGGAATTGTCACTCCGTGTAAACGGAGAGGTATCTCTGGGCCCACTCGGTAGGACATCATCATAATGTGCACAATGTGATCAAGGAGTTGATCACGGGATGATGTGTTACGGAACGAGTAAAGAGACTTGCCGGTAACGAGATTGAACAAGGTATCGGAATACCGACGATCGAATCTCGGGCAAGTACAATACCGCTAGACAAAGGGAATTGTATACGGGATTGATTGAGTCCTTGACATCGTGGTTCATCCGATGAGATCATCGTGCAACATGTGGGAGCCAACATGGGTATCCAGATCCCGCTGTTGGTTATTGACCGGAGAACGCCTCGGTCATGTCTACATGTCTCCCGAACCCGTAGGGTCTACACACTTAAGGTTCGATGGCGCTAGGGTTATAAAGGAAGTTTGTATGTGGTTACCGAATGTTGTTCGAGTCCCGGATGAGATCCCGGACATCACGAGGAGTTCGGAATGGTCCGGAGGTAAAGATTTATATATGGGAAGTCCTGTTTTGGTCACCGGAAAAGTTTCGGGCGATATCGGTAATGTACCGGGACCACCGGGAGGGTCCCGGGGGTCCACCAAGTGGGGCCACCTGCCCCAGAAGGCTGCGTGGGCCAAGTGTGGGAGGGGACCAGCCCCTAGGTGGGCTGGGGCGCCCCCCACCAAGGCCCAAGGCGTGGGAAGTGGAGGGAAGGGGAAACCCTAGGTCCAGATGGGCCTTAAGGCCCATCTAGTGGGCGCCTCCCCCTCTCTCCCCTCTTGGCCGCCTCCCCTTGATTCCCATCTAGGGCTGCCGCCCCTCTAGGGGTGGGAACCCTAGAGGGGGCGCACCCTCCTCCCCTTCCCCTATATATATGAGGCCTAGGGGCTGCCCATAACACACGATTTGATCTCTACCTATTGGTGCAGCCCTCCCTCTCTTTCTCCTCATATCTTGTGATGCTTGGTGAAGCCCTGCAAGATTGCCACGCTCCTCCATCACCACCACGCCGTTGTGCTGCTGTTGGATGGAGTCTTCCTCAACCTCTCCCTCTCTCCTTGCTGGATCAAGGCGTGGGAGACGCCACCGGCTGTACGTGTGTTGAACGCGGAGGTGCCGTCCGTTCGGCACTAGGATCTCCGGTGATTTGGATCACGACGAGTCTGACTCCTTCAACCCCCGTTCTCATGAACGCTTCCGCTTAGCGATCTACAAGGGTATGTAGATGCACTCTCCTTCCCTCGTTGCTAGTTTCTCCATAGATAGATCTTGGTGACACGTAGGAAAATTTTGAATTTCTGCTACGTTCCCCAACAGTGGCATCATGAGCTAGGTCTATTGCGTAGATTCTTTGCACGAGTAGAACACAAAGTAGTTGTGGGCGTTGATTTTGTTCAATATGCTTACCGTTACTAGTCCAATCTTGTTTCTA
Organism: Aegilops bicornis; assembly: GCA_021605145.1. Classification (NCBI taxonomy): domain Eukaryota; kingdom Viridiplantae; phylum Streptophyta; class Magnoliopsida; order Poales; family Poaceae; genus Aegilops; species Aegilops bicornis. Next base: position 288,103,299 of record CM038671.1, read on the forward strand.
CGGTATTGTGGGATGAAGCGGCCCGGACCGACCTTACACGTACTCCACGTGAGATGTGTTCCACCGGTGACATGCACTTGGTGCATAAGGTGGCTAGCGGGTGCCGCCTCTCCCACTTTAGTCGGAACAGATTCGATGAAAAGGGTCCTTATGAAGGGTAAATAGCAATTGGCATATCACGTTGTGGTTTTGGCGTAGGTAAGAAACGTTCTTGCTAGAAACCCATAGCAGCCACGTAAAACATGCAAACAACAATTAGAGGACGTCTAACTTGTTTTTGCGGGGTATGCTATGTGATGTGATATGGCCAAAAGAAAGTGATGAATGATATGTGATGTATGAGATTGATCATGTTCTTGTAATAGGATTCACGACTTGCATCGTCGATGAGTATGACAACCGGCAGGAGCCATAGGAGTTGTCTTTATTTATTGTATGACCTGCGTGTCATTAAACAACGCCATGTAATTACTTTACTTTATTGCTAACCGGTAGCCATAGTAGTAGAAGTAATAGTTGGCGAGACAACTTCATGAAGACACAATGATGGAGATCATGGTGTCATGCCGGTGACGATGATGATCATGGAGCCCCGAAGATGGAGATCAATGGAGCTATATGATATTGTCCATATCATGTCACTACTATATAATTGCATGTGATGTTTATTATGTTTATGCATCTTGTTTACTTAGAACGACGGTAGTAAATAAGATGATCCCTTGCAACAATTTCAAGAAGTGTTCTCCCCTAACTGTGCACCGTTGCTAAAGTTCGTCGCTTCTAAGCACCACGTGATGATCGGGTGTGATGGATTCTTACGTTCACATACAACGGGTATAAGACAGATTTACACACGCGAAACACTTAGGGTTAACTTGACGAGCCTAGCATGTACAGACATGGCCTCGGAACACAGAGACCGAAAAGGTCGAGCATGAGTCGTATAGTAGATACGATCAACATGAAGATGTTCACCGATGATGACTAGTACGTCTCACGTGATGATCGGACACGGCCTAGTTGACTCGGATCATGTAATCACTTAGATGACCGGAGGGATGTCTATCTGAGTGGGAGTTCATAAGATGAACTTTAATTATCTTGAACATAGTCAAAAGACCTTTTGCAAATTATGTCGTAAGCTTGCGCTTTAGTTCCACTGTTTAGATATGTTCCTAGAGAAAATATAGTTGAAAGTTGACAAGAAGATTATGCGGACAAAAGAAAGCTTATGTCCTTAATGCACCGCTTAGTGTGCTGAACCCCAATCGTAAATGCAATGGATGTTGCGAACATCAGACATACATGTTTTGATAACTACGTGATAGTTCAGTTAAACGGTTTAGAGTTGAGGCACCAAAGACGTTTTCGAAACGTCGCAGAACATATGAGATGTTTCAAGGGCTGAAATTGGGATTTCAGGCTCGTGCCCACATCAAGAGGTACAAGACCTCCGACAATTTTCTTAGCCTGCAAACTAATGGAGAAAAGCTCAATCGTTGAGATTGTGCTCAGATCGTCTGAGTACAACAATCACTTGAATCGAGTGGGAGTTGATCTTCCAGATGAGATAGTGATCTTTTTCCAACGTCATTGCCACCAAGCTGCTAGAGCTTCGTGATGAACTATAACATATCAGGGATAGATGATCCATGAGGTATTCACGATGTTTGACACCGCGAAAGTAGAAATCAAGAAGGAGCATCAATTGTTGATGGTTGGTGAAACCACTAGTTTCAAGAAGGGCAAGGGCAAGAAGGGACACTTCATGAAACGGCAAATCGATTCTTTGCTCCAAAGAAGAAACCCAAGGTTGAACCCAAACCCGAGACTAAGTGCTTACGCAATAAGGGGAACAACCACTGGAGCAGAATTACCCTAGATACTTGGTAGATAAGAAGGCTGGAAAGGTCGATAGAAGTATATTGGATATACATTAAGTTATTGTGTATTTTACTAGTACTCCTAGTAGCACCAGGGTATTAGATACTGGTTCGGTTGCTAAGTGTTAGTAACTCGAAATAAAAGGCTACGGAATAAACGGAGACTAGCTAAAGGAGAGTTGACGATATGTGTTGGAAGTGTTTCCAAGTTTGATGTGATCAAACATCGCACGCTCCCTCTACCATCAAGATTAGTATTAAACCTGAATAATTTTCATTTGGTGTTTGCGTTGAGCATAGACATGATTGGATTATGTCTATCGCAATACGGTTATTCATTTAAGGAGAATAATGGTTACTCTATTTATTTGAATAACACCTTCAATGGTCTTGCACCTAAAGGAATGGTTTATTGAATCTCGATCGTAGTGATACACATTTTCATGCCAAAAGATATAAGATAGTAATGATAGTACCACTTACTTGTGGCACCGCCATGTAAGTCATATTGGTATAAAACGCATGAAGAAGCTCCATGTTGATGGATCTTTGGACTCACTCGTTTTTGAAAAGTTTGAGACATGCGAACCATGTCTATTGGTGCATACGCATGTAGAAACTCCATGCAGATGGACCGTTTGGACTCACTTGATTTTGAATCACTTGAGACATGCAAATCATACCACATGGGCAAGATGACTGAAAGCCTCGTTTCCAGTAAAATGGAACAAGAAAGCAACTTGTAGGAAGTAACACATTTTGATGTGTGCAGTCCAATGAGTCCGAGGCATGCAAAGGAATATCGTTATGTTCTTACTTCATAGATGATTCGAGTAGATGTTGAGTATATTTACTTGATGAAACACAAGTCTGAATTATTGAATGGTTCAAGTAATTTCAGAGTGAAGTTTAAGATCTTCGTGACAAGAGGATAGAATGTCTATGATATGATCATAGAGATGAATATCTGAGTTATGAGTTTTGGCACACAATTAAGACATTGTGCAAATTGTTTCACAATTAATACCGCTCGAACACCATAGTGTGATGGTGTGTCCGAACATCATAGTTGCACTCTATTGGATATGGTGCGTACCATGATATCTCTTATCAAATTACCACTATCGTTCAAGGGTTAGGCATTAGAGACAACCGCACTCACTTTAATGGGGCACCACGTAATTCCGTTGAGACGACACCGTTTGGAGAAACCTAAGTTGTCGTTTCTTAAAGGTTTGGGGCTGCGACGCTTATGTGAAAAAGTTTCAGGTTGATAAGCTCGAACCCAAAGCGGATAAAATGCATCTTCATAGGACACCCAAAACAGTTGGGTATACCTCCTAATTCAGATCCGGAAGCAATAGGGATTGTTTCTTGAATCGGGTCCTTTCTCGAGGAAAAGTTCGTCTCGAAAAGTTGAGTGGGAGGATGGTGGAGACTTGATGAGGTTATTGAACCATCACTTCAACTAGTGTGTAGCAGGCACGGTGAAGTTGTTCCCGTAGCACCTACACCAATTGAAGTAGAAGCTTATGATAGTGATCATGAAGTTTTGGATCAAGTCACTAACGTACCTCGTGAGGGTGACAAGGATGCGTACTACTTGTAATGGTACGCAATCCTGTCTTGAAGGTCATGTTGCTAGACAACAATGAACCTACGAGCTATGGAGAAGCAATGGTGGGCCCAAATTCCGACAAATGGTTAGAAGCCATAAAATCCGAGATAGGATCCATGTATCATAACAAAGCATGGACTTTGGTGGACTTGCCGATGATCGGCAAGCCATTGAAATAAATGGATCTTTAAGAAGAAGACGGACGTGGACGGTAATGTCACCGTCTATGAAGCTCGACTTGTGGCGAAGAGTTTTTTCACAAGTTCAAGGAGTTGACTACCATGAGATTTTCTCATCCGTAGCGATGCTTAAGTCCGTCGGAATCATGTTAGCATTAGCTGCATTTATGAAATCTGGCAGATGGATGTCAAGACGAGTTTCCTTACCATTTACGTAAGGAAAGGTTGTATGTGATACAATCGGAAAAGTTTTGTCGATCCTAAGGATGCTAAAAGGTATGCCAGCTCCAAATGATCCTTCTAAGGACCGGAGTAAGCATCTCGGAGTTGGAATATGCACTTTGATAGGATGATCAAAGATTTTGGGTTTATACAAAGTTTATGAGAAACTTGTATTTCCAAAGAAGTGAGTGGGAGCACTATAGAATTTCTCGATGAGTATATGTTGTTGACATATTGATGATCGTAAATGATGTGGAATTCTGGAAAGCATATAGGGTTATTTGAAAGATGATTTTCAATAGAAAACCTGGATTAGGCTACTTGAACAATAAGCATCAAGATCTATAAGATAGATCAAAATGCTTAATAATACTTTCAAATGAGCACATACCTTGACATGATCTTGAAGGTGTTCAAGATGGATCAGTCAAAGAAGGAGTTCTTGCCTAAGTTGTAAGGTACGAAGTTAAGACTTAAAGCTCGACCACGGCAGAAAAGAGAGAAAGGATTTAAGGTCGTCCCCTATGCTTCGTATATAGGCTCTATAGTATGCTATCTTGTGTACCGCACCGAAGTGTGCCTTGCCATGAGTCGGTCAAGGGTACAAGAATGATCCAGGAATGGATCATTGGACAATGATCAATAATTGTCCTTGGAGTAAATAAAGGACATGTTTCTCGATTATGGAGGTAATAAAGAGTTCGGCGTAAGGGGTTACGTCGATGCAAGCTTTAACACCTATCCGAAAGTGACTCGAGTAGCAAACCGGATACGTATAGTGGAGCAACCATTTGGAATAGATCCAAGTGGAGCGTGGAAGCAGCGTTTACAATGTGACGTAGAAATTTGCAAAAGCACACACGGATCTGAAAGGTTACGACCCGTTGACTAAAAACCTCTCTCACAAGCAAAACATGATCAAACCCGAGAACTCATTGAGTCTTAATCACATGATGATGTGAACTAGTTTACGTACACTAGTAAACTCTTTGGATGTTGGTCACATGGCGATGTGACCTATCAGCGTTAATCACATGACGATGTGAACTAGATTATTGACTCTAGTGCAAGTGGGAGATCATAGAAATATGCCCTAGAGGCAATAATAAATTAGTTATTATTATATTTCCCTGTTCATGATAATCGTTTATTATCCATGCTATAATTGTATTGATAGGAAACTCAGATACATGTGTGGGTACATAGACAACACCATGTCCCTAGTAAGCCTCTAGTTGACTAGCTCGTTAATCAACAGATGGTTACGGTTTCACGACCATGGACATTGGATGTCGTTGATAATGGGATCACATCATTAGGAGAATGATGTGATGGACAAGACCCAATCCTAAGCCTAGCACAAAGATCGTAGTTCGTATGCTAAAGCTTTTCTAATGTCAAGTATCTTTTCCTTAGACCATGAGATTGTGCAACTCCCGGATACCGTAGGAATGCTTTGGGTGTACCAAACGTCCACAACGTGAATCGGGTGGCTATAAAGGTGCATTACGTATCTCCGAAAGTGTCATTGGGTTGGCACGAATCGAGACTGGATTTGTCACTCCGTAAACGGAGAGGTATCTCTGGGCCCACTCGGTAGGACATCATCATAATGTGCACAATGTGATCAAGGAGTTGATCACGGGATGATGTGTTACGGAACGAGTAAAGAGACTTGCCATAACGAGATTGAACAAGGTATCGGAATACCGACGATCGAATCTCGGCAAGTACAATACCGCTAGACAAAGGGAATTGTATACGGGATTGATTGAGTCCTTGACATCGTGGTTCATCCGATGAGATCATCGTGCAACATGTGGGAGCCAACATGGGTATCCAGATCCCGCTGTTGGTTATTAACCGAGAACGCCTCGGTCATGTCTACATGTCTCCCGAACCCGTAGGGTCTACACACTTAAGGTTCGATGGCGCTAGGGTTATAAAGGAAGTTTGTATGTGGTTACCGAATGTTGTTTGGAGTCCGGATGAGATCCCGGACATCACGAGGAGTTCCGGAATGGTCCGGAGGTAAAGATTTATATATGGGAAGTCCTGTTTTGGTCACGGAAAAGTTTGGGCGATATCGGTAATGTAATGGACCACCGGAGGGTCCCGGGGTCCACCAAGTGGGGCCACCTGCCCAGAAGGCTATGGGCCAAGTGTGGGAGGGGACCAGCCCCTAGGTGGGCTGGGGCGCCCCCCACCAAGGCCCAAGGCGTGGGAAATGGAGGGAAGGGGAAACCCTAGGTCCAGATGGGACTTAAGGCCCATCTAGTGGGCGCCTCCCCCCCTCTCCCCTCTTGGCTGCCTCCCCTTGATTCCCATCTAGGGCTGCCGCCCCTCTAGGGGTGGGAACCCTAGAGGGGGCGCACCCTCCTCCCCTTCCCCTATATATATGAGGCCTAGGGGCTGCCCATAACACACGATTTGATCTCTACCTATTGGTGCAGCCCTCCCTCTCTTTCTCCTCATATCTTGTGATGCTTGGCGAAGCCACCGCAAGATTGCCACGCTCCTCCATCACCACCACACCGTTGTGCTGCTGTTGGATGGAGTCTTCCTCAACCTCTCCCTCTCTCCTTGCTTTGGATCAAGGCGTGGGAGACGCCACCGGGCTGTACGTGTGTTGAACGCGGAGGTGCCGTCCGTTCGGCACTAGGATCTCCGGTGATTTGGATCACGGCAATCTGACTCCTTCAACCCCGTTCTCATGAACGCTTCCGCTTAGCGATCTACAAGGGTATGTAGATGCACTCTCCTTCCCTCGTTGCTAGTTTCTCCATAGATAGATCTTGGTGACACGTAGGAAAATTTTGAATTTCTGCTACGTTCCCCAACAGCTCCGGCATGGAGCTGCTGCTGCGCGGATGGCCGGCGGCCATTAGCGCGAGGAGGAGCTCCTCTCCTCCGGATCGAACAGGGAGGAGAAGGCAGCGGGGCGCTGGTCTCCGACGAGGCCGGTCGAAGACGGCGGCCTCAGGTAGGGGAGCTTGGTCTCCTGGATCAAAAGGGGGCGCGGGAAGGAAAGATCCGAAGGGATGCACTGGTTGGGTGGATCGGGCAAGATCCCGAGGAAGGAGGAACCTTGTCGTAGCGTAATGGTTGGACTGGTGGGGAGATCGAGAAGAGGCAGGTGGGTGGCGGCGGTGGGATGGAATGGCTGGATGGGACTGCCTAGTCTAGGTTTTTGCCCGGATATATATAGCGAGTAGACTAGGCTCAGTGCTATCACAATTTAGATCCGAGGGTTAAGAAAAATAGCTAGGGAAGTCCAAAGAAGAAACTGAAGATATTTTGGGATGATTCGGACCCACCGGTAATGACAACCCAGTTGGGTTTTGGGGAAGTTTTCGAATGTGCGTGATGGGGCCTAAGAGAGGTCGACAAAGACAAAAGGGCCTAACAAAAAGGTCGACGGTGACAAAGAGAGAAGCGGCAACTACGAACGACTACGTGTTTTATGAAAACATGCAGATGCAATGCTCATGATGCGATGATGAAATGCAACAAGCAAAATAAATCACACAGCAACAACGAAATAACTGGAAGGCTTCTGGAGCGTCGGTCTCGGGTCGTGACACGGCCTGTTAGTGAGTGAGAGAGAGGTGAGTATGGCAGGCAGGGCCCGCCTGTCATCTCTAACCTTGCGACAGGGAGGGCGGCATGCTCACTGGCGGTGACGTGAGCCACAGCGAGGCGAGTGGGGGGCACCGTTGGACTCAGGAGGGAGTCGCCATTCGGGGGGTGCTGGAGTTGGTCGTTGGGAGGGCATGGTTCCCCGACGACGAAGAACAGCGCGGCGGAGCTTTGGCTCGAGGTTGGTCTGCTCGACCCAGGCTGCAAACGACACGGGAGAGAGGGGGAAATGGTCAGCGTGTTGCGGGCAATTCAAAGGAAGAAGAGAGAGGGCCGAGGGAGGCCTGTACCGCAGGATCGATGGCGATGCAAGGCGGTGGAGCTCGAGCTTGATCCCGAGCTCAGGCGGCTCTAGGGATGAATGGGAGGCGCAGGAGGATGATTGGGAGTGGGAGAGGGTGATTGGCAGTGAGAGAAGGGGTCGGGAGGCCCTTTTATAGCGAGGGCGAGGCTTACCATGGACGGCGTCCACGAGCACCAGCAGAATCGGCTCTGGTAGCCATGGGGAGGAGCTAGGGTTGTTGTGCGTTGTTCGTTGGGCTGGTGCAAGGTGTTGGGAAGGGGGAGGAGGAGCGGAGCGAGGTAGAGGCGGGGCCCGTGCTCGAGGTGACTAGGGTGAACTATGGTAAAAAATTGAGCTCATGGAGAATAGTGGAAGGGGTCAAAATGGTGATTCTAGCAAAATGGCAGAAAGTTTTTGATGCAAGTATGGGCTAGTTGCACTAATCTCCTCCTTGTGCTACTTTGCAGGGGTGATGGCCATGATCACGTGGCTATTTGGTAGAATTTTGAGCTCATATATATATAGTTTCCAATGTAAGTTTGGCAAACCCTAGAAATCAATAGAAATGGATTTGCTTAGATCTAGCTAAGCTAATCAATTCTCCTTGATGCACCACTTAGTGTAGTGTCATTATTTGGGAATTTGAGCATGTCCACAAAATTTGGGATCAAAAGGAGACAGTTGGTAATGTAGAGTAGCTCAAATTTGGATCTAGACAGGAATGGTTTTGGCAAGCTTTGATCAAGTTAAATTGTTCTCCATCTTGTGCCACTTGGTCTAGATGAATTATTAGACAAGTTTAGCATGTGTACCAAGTTTGAGAACATTTGGACATGTTTGGCAACATAAAGTTACTCAAACTAGAAAATGAACATAAATGGTCTTGAAGGGTTTTGTGGGGTTATGTTGTTCTCCATGTCATGATATTTGGTAGTATCATCAAGTAGGACATTTGTGACATGGTAGAATTTTCCTGGATTTAATGGAGAATATTTCCTTTGTAAACACTTCAAAAACTTGAAATGTCCAGAAAGGGTTTTTGAGGGATTTGACCAATATTTTGGTCATGACCATGTGTTGAAACTCATATGTATGGACAATATATGTCCACTAAGCTTCCCTAAATTTTCTCAAATATTTTTGAAACATTGAAATATTTTTTACCTATTAAAGACCATTTCTTGCCTAAAGAAAAAACCTTTAAATAAAATAGCAAAATAACTTTTAAAAATAGGTTTTTGTGGTTTATGGGAGTCCTATATCTAATAGGAGTCAAATATACTTTTCAAAAGACTTTTCATGCCCTAAATTAAGTACTTGTAGTGCAAGCCTCAATTCAGGGTTTTTGGAAGAACCTAATTTAGAAAACTCTTTTTGGCCAAATTCTTTTTGTAAGAAAATACTAACCTGTCATATATACACATGGCATGATTATTGGGCAAAGTTTTAAATCAAGGAGATGAAGTATAAGCGTTGGAGGATTTATTTGAATTTTTTAGAGCACTTGAAATCAATAAAAACAGAAATCTAAATCAAAGGCAAATCAACACAAGGTTATTGTTAAACAACATCTTATCATGATTTATTAGCTTCAATGTTGTGGCATGAAAATTAGGGTCCTCCTCCTCCTCCTCCTCCTCCTCCTCCTCCTCCAACACAAGAAGGATAAAACCCTACGTCCTGCTTGTGTTGTACTGATTTGGATGGATTACAAAGTACAGGTTGGATCTACCACGAGATCGTTGTGCGTCATCTACAAGCCCTACCCTTCACTTTATACAGGTAACGGGGTGTCTAAGGTTACAATTAGGTCGGCTATGTAGAAGGTAAAACATGTCGTAGACGACCTCTAAGTCTTGGAGTATCTGCACTGCAAAGTCTTTAGGAATGTTCCTTGTACGCACTATGGGCCTTCCTGAGATGGCACGCTCGTGAACCGCCATGGGGATCCTTGGCCCGGCCCACCTGGCCAGGAGACGACGTGGTGAGTGACCCATAATCCAGGACACCACCACGAGGCGTCTAGGAGCGATGGTAACAAGGACACAAGGTTTTACCCAGGTTCATGCTCTCCATGGAGATAATACTCTACGTCTTGCTTCTGATTGTATTATCGTGTTGGGGTGTACAAAGTGCAGGTGATCTACGTGTGTTTCTTCGAGCCCGAGCCCTCGGTTTATATAGGTGCCTAGGGGTCCTAGAGTTACAAGATCGTAGTCGGCTATGCATGAGGAGACAAAGTTCTTAGCGGATCTAGCATCTTGGAGTGTATGTCAAGTCTTCTGGATCTTCCTCGTAATCATCATCCACCGTCCAAAGTGTCCCACGAAACCGACATGGGGATCCTTGGCCCGGCCCACCAGGTCGGGAGTCGACATGGTGAAAGCCCCCCTAGCCAGGACACAGTCACCAATTGCCAAATATCCAAGGAGATGTGACAACTGTTGCGGAGCCCACCTTAGACCGGCTCAAGCCGTGTACTCCCTCCGTCTCATAATGTAAGACGTTTTTTTGACAGTAGTGGGACGAGGGAGTACTAGATCCAAGGGCACAACACAACATTCTAGAGCCATCTAGCTAGGTTTTCACCTACCCCTATTCTTCCTCCTAGGCTGCCACCATAGCCAAAAGCTTGTAAGCCATGAAACGTATCTCTCTAGCGATCTTCGCCATCACTCGTGTGCTCACCACCCATGTGCACTCAAGCAATACAACCACCCTACGCAGGAATAGGGCGTTACATCTCCAGGGAGGGCCCAAACATGGGTCAACCGCTTGTCATTGTGCTACCATCTTGATCCCCACTTGCATCCAAACCTCAGTAATACATGGTTTTTTTGGGTCGCTTTTCGTGCATTTTCCTCAGGCCAACCCTAAAAGTTGATCTTTGAGACGCCACAACATAGCTGGAGAAATTGTCATGGTGAAAACTTTAAAGTTAATTTCACAATACTTATAATCCAGTCGAGGGTTTAGGTTCCTGCTTTCCTGGGATATTTGTTCAAAACTGAGGATCTAGTGCAAAGGCCAAACATGCATTCGCTAAATGTTCTCCATTGACGAGGGACTTCTTCTATTGTAAATAAAACAATAATATCAAAAGAATAACCAACTGTGCTAAGCAGAAATTCGATTAGGCCTAGTATCTGATACACACTGGCAGAAGTTCCCATTTAGGACTAATATTTGATACACACTGGCAGAAGTTCCCATTTAGGACTAATATTTGATACACACTGGCAGAAGTTCAATTAGGACTCCGCATTAGTGGATATCAAACAAATCACATGCCGAATCAAATAAACAGAAGTTAGTTTTCAACTTTTACCCGTCTATCTCTATTTCTTCTGGCCCCAAGACCTAACTCAGGTTTGTTTCAAAGGCGCACACATGTACATGGTGTCTGACCTCACGGAGAAAGAAAAAACGACAAATTTAATTCACGATGTACAAAAACCAAAAGTAAAACTATCATCATGTGTATCCAAATTAGCTTTGACACAACAGTCCTGCAGGGAAGACCAAGTAGATGATTCAGTTCCCCCGAAAAATATAATTGATGATTCAGTTATGTGAAGCAAATGGTGGCTCTTGAAAGGGCCAAAAACAGGGAAACCAAGAAGCGAAAACGCAATGATTGACCAAGCAAAACAATTATGCCAGGCATCATTATTGAACTATAATGTTTAATGGTTTCTATACAATTTAGTATAAGGAGGGAATTCATCTCAAAATAGGTATAATGTATTCATCAATCAACATACTCCTCAAACAGAGAAACCATGAATCACATGATCAGCTAAAGTTGGCATACATTCTTACAATCACCTCAACAGATAGTGTACAGAGAGTGATGCAAGGGCTTTCAATCATCTTTCTGATGCAGGGCACGAGGACTATTACCATTAAGTGCCGCATGATACGCACGCTTTTCAGCCAGCCCAAGATTAGACAGAACTAAATTACCCTGCAGGAAAAGGTTTGTTTTATGGTGACAATCCTGAACGAGGTTCATACACCATGGGAATATGAAGAATACCTCAGTCGCAAGCAATTTTCTGACGTTGTTGGCATAGACTCTAGGATCCTGCTTTTCTTGCTCAGAAGGATAGTATACAGGCAAGCGAACCACCTCTATGTAATTTGCAAATTGACAGAGGAGCAAAAACACATGACGTGCCTGCAAGTTGGGATGAGACAAAATGCCATTTTGTTTCAGAAATTCAACTAATCAAGACGAGAGACTATATTATATGTTGGTATAGAAGATATAAATGCACGCACCACATAAAATATACCCGAAACAGAGTTTACCAGTTCACATGCCACATACTTCTGGTAAGTATAGTAACCATAAATAATTGTAGGGCTCTTAATGCATAAGATTAAAAAAACTAACCATTGCTATGTCATGCACAATATGAAGTAAGAGTATCTTTCTAGACGTGTCGATGTATCCATCTTGCAGCATACGATTATCAATTTATCAAATTAGAGAAATTTTAGAGTAACAAAGTAGCAGCCTTGTTTCAACATGGAAGATGATACTTTGCTGAACATGGAAAATAAAGGTGTAAGAAGTTTGAGAAAAAGTAATCACTGCAAGATCCTACATGGGACAAAATGCAACTCTTTCTTTTGGCGATTATTAATAAGCCGTACAAAATCTACATAGAAGGTTCCCACACATTGCTCATGCATACGCGCCTACTTGCAAGTTCATATACTACCATTAAATGCTAATCTGTAATTTGATGCTTACCCCATCCATGGAGTCCCAGGCTGGACTAAATCTCCTGTAAGGATATCTCAAAATTACAGGTTGCAATGGTGCCCTTGCAAGAAAGGCTCCTGTCTTAAATGGGAGAAGGTAATCCCCATTCGTAGTAGTACCCTCTGACAAAAGATGAAAAACAGCACTATAAACAAACGAAAGACATGTTTTTAAAGCTACAAACGTAACAAATTTGAGGCTGAAAACATCCCCATTCTAGTAGTACCCTCTAAGAAAAGAAGAAAAAACAGGACTATAAACAAAGGAAAGACATATTTTTAGAGCTACAAACATGACAAAGTTGAGGTTGAAAACTGAAAGAGCACAATGAAGCAATGGGCAAGAACTTATAGCTCCTAATCTGTCAGGAGCCCTCCCCTGACTGGTATGTGGGCTTGCCACGGGACCGGTACATGGGCCTGGCCCATCAGGAGACCATCAAGCACTACAGACTACCAAGTACTAGGGAGAAGGCAACGCTCTGCTCATCCAGCGGCAGCTACTGTTCTTCTTCCTTCTTTTCCCCAATTCATGTATCCTCAGATTTGTACCTAAATCACCATTGAATCCGTGAGAGAGGTAATAGCTCGGGTGAACCACTGTTAGGTTGCTAACATCTGGTAGTCAGAGCCGGTAAACATTCCCTCAAATTTTTTCACCACCACCATCTCCCCCGATTCCCCAATTTTCACCGGCGACAGTACCATGTCTGATCCAGAGCAGGCTCCTCGTTCCCTCGTCTATCCACCGGAGTGGGATGCCATGACCGCAGATGAGCAGATGATGTGGTTTCCCGCCCTGCTATTGGCGCAGCTGGATAGTATCATGTCCGAGTTCGCGGCTGCACGCTGGTCGATCCGCCGAGGCTACCTCGAGTGTCGATCAGGCTGCCTCCCCGCCATCGCTTGGCTACCTCAACCTCTGCCCTGGTCATGTCTCACACCGACCGCGCAACCACGGCTGCTCCACCCACCATCGCCGAGGAGGTCCACGACACCACCACCGCATCCGACCCCAATCCCGCGATCGGCACCAACAACACCACAGCCAACCTTCGAACGAACGTAGTGGAAATCCAGGAGGAGAACCAGGTGGTGGCAACGGCAACCCAGGCCGTCAACATCACCATCGGCGGCAAGTTCACCACTCCCGCACCTCCATTGGTGGCGTCTTCTCCAGAAGTCTCCACCGAGCTTGCCGTCCTCTCCAGCTTCTTCTCCTCAACCATCAAGGTCCAGGAGGTCCTAGAGATTACCCATCATGCGTCCCTTGGTACGCGCCATACGGCCTTTGTGACACATTCGACGGTGTGCTCGAACCAAGTCAACATCACATTGTCGCCGCGTCGCTAGTCATGACGGCACCTCTACTCCCAAAGAACCACACCGTGCTCGCCACCAACCTCATGCACACTGCTAGCAACGGTGATTCTAACCTGTGGGTGCTCCTGGCCATGGAGGACGAGCTCCTTACCACTCCATCTCCTCTGATACTCTCAGCTGTCGATTCAAAGCAGCCATTCCTGAACCATGATTTGGACAGCTCGCCGCACAAAAGGCACCAGGGAGCTGCTGCTGCGGCCCATGCCGTGGCCATCATTTTGGGAAGCTCTTATTGCAGATGAAATGGAAACTCGACCCATTCCATGGCCGTCATTTGCAATCGGTGTGCCAGGTGAAGTCGTTCTCTTGTTGCTCATTGGAACTTCTCGGTGACTACTTACATTCATGACCTTCGTACATGGTCGTTCAGGCACATCCGTTTTGTCTGTCCAAGTGTGTGGCATTGGCTTGACTAGCAATTCTAATCCGAAGAAACTATTTCATATTGGAGATTTTGTGTACAATACATGGCAACGGCGGTACAATCTCGATGGATACTTCATAGAGCATCATTCTTATGTCGGCTCTGAACCGCGTAAATTCGCTCAGGGTACCATGGCTGTGCATTTGTTTAGGAGTGTCAAGAAATGGGGTGCTTGGAACACGGATCGCTCGATCAGTATTGGCCTTCAGTTTACACAGTTTGAGTCATTACTTTCTGCTCTAGCTACCATCTTTGAACAATGGCCGCTTACCTATTTCGAGCATACTGCTGCATGTAAATTTCCTAGGCCTGACAAATTGAAGGGCACAATGCAGACCATGAACATATCCATGCAGTGGCAATTTTTTAGCCAAGAAAAATTTCAAAGCAGTGGTTGTTTTGCTCTAGAATGCAGTTCTGAACAATATGGTACACAGTGGCAGTCTTGGTGTCTACTGGATCAGGCAACATCTGAATTTAAACACTTAAGTCAAAAATGTTGCAGCCAAATGGTGGTGCAGGAAACATCGAGTCTCGGAACACTTTCTACACCAAGTTATCTTACCCGTTTTGGACCAGAAGCAATTCACAGGGAGCTAGTGAACTACAATGGCATACAATTTTATCCTTGCTGCATAGGGCACTCACGGGAAGATGCTGAATTCGGAGTGCATCATGTATACATGAGCACTAGTAGGACACTGCTGATGTTGCTGTTTAACTGGCCTTTATTTCCATATACAGAGTTCCTTGTTGGAAAAATGGCAGCATTTAGGAATTCAAGTGCAGTCAATGCCTCTGGGAACTCCAGTCATCAGCATTACTTTGATGAATGTATGAAGTTATGGCCTTCTGCTGCTGGAACTAATGAGAATATACTTGGTCAGAGGAGTTGGCAGTCTCGCTGCAATGTCAATATGGCCCTTCTCACAGCTCTAAACCTGTATAAACTGCGATTACTGCGGTGTACTAGTTCGGCTGCTCCTCGGTTTCTTCATACAGCCATTGGTTTTTGGTTGGGGAGGCAACATTTGTCATTTCCTGAACTTGATGCAGACGCATGCAGACATGAGCACATACATGCTGCAAGTGAGGAAGATCCAAGATGGTACTCTTTATTCTGTGATTGCTCCTTTGATCTTACCAAGGCTCCGGTTGTTGTTTGGGTCGACTACCCTGCCAACGAAATACGTAAGTCGCTGGATCCCACCATGCTAGCTTCTGGTCTTCCATCGCCAAAGATTCCAATGGTGCTGGTAGTCAGCAAGAGAGCACAGGACATGAGCTGTATGGCACCCTCTACATGCTACAATCAGGATCATTTTCAAGAAGGGAGGGGTGTCATCACCATCGCCGCTGTCTTCGCGCAAGGCTCATCGACCATGAGTACTACTTTCTCGGCTTCACCACGACCGTATGCTGAAAATGACTACTTCCTCGACGCTTTCTTCGGTGGGGCTCCCATCGGCCACAACCACTGTTACTACTTCGTTGAAGTCCACTCTGGCTCCAGTCGTGACTACAACCAAATCAAGCATCATCAATTGCAATGGGATCCGGGTGGTTCTGGGTGGTGTCGGCTTGGTGTCAAGCCGAATTCAAGAAGGGAGGGATGTCGAGCCTCCTCACGGTCGATGCCCGGGACCGATACATGGGCCCGGCCCATCGGGAGACCATCAAGCACTACGGACTACAAGTACTAGGGAGAAGGCAACGCTCTGCTCATCCAAAGGATCAACGAACGTGGCGGCGGCTCTTGTTCTTCTTCCTTCTTTTCCCCCAATTCATGTATCCTCAGATTTGTACCTAAACCGCCATTGAATCCGTGAGAGAGGTAATAGCTCGGGTGACCTTTGTTAGGTTGCTAACATAATCAAGCATATTTTCATCATAATATACTCAAATAGTTCTAAGTTAAGACGAGACATAGGATGATTACATCATGAAGGATTCAAAAATACAAAGGTGAACATGATTCTAAAATACCACGGATGTCATTTCTTCGCGAAACTTCACACTTGAGTGGAATTCGACCATGTATGTTACAAAAAAAACAGAATTAATTATTTTTTTCTAGTATTTTTCCTATTTACTATTCATTATGGGCGCTCGTGGATTCATGTTTGAAAAATCCGCGTCCGACTAATATGTTGATAAACAATAATGAGTAATCACATATAAACTGAGCAACCACTGTACATAAAAATGAGTGTACACTAACCAGGAAAGAGTAAGATCATAGGGGAATTCTCGTCTTGTGAAACCTCATGGAGCCTTTCAGTTACAGCACCTAGACATTGTATGAACAGTTCAGTCAAAAGCGAAGAAAGCTACAAGACATATTGAACCCTAACTATTAACAAAATAATGCCATGTTGAAAAGAATCTTCCCCGCAGAACAAAGAAAATAAGGAGTCCGTAAAGAGAGATCTGAAGGACTGGAATATCATCAAAGAACTAGCCATGGACAGGGGTGCGTGGAAGTTAGCTATCGACATGCAGTGGCGGAGCATGACAACTGATGAGCAACCAGGGGGGGGGGGGGGGGCTAAATTTCAAACTAAAAGCAAAATGCGCACAAAAATAGATGCGGCTCACAGCCTCACAACATAAACTGGAACAAAATATACAGCTTATATACATCTATCTATATAGCTTGTTCACTAAGACAAATGGTAACACCAACATACCTGGTATTGTGGACAATTACTATTATCAAGTGCTCCATAGCGACTGACCAAAAGAAGTGCTCTATAGCCATAACAGTAGAATACAGTGGAGTGGCCAAAAGGCGACTATGGAGCACACCAGCCAGCAGCCAGCGCCCGACACCAAGAAGGAGAAGGGGCAGCAGGCAGCCGGCGCTCGGCGCAGCAGCCCGGAGGGGCAGAGGGTGGAGATAGTTGGCAACCGCCAACCCGAGTGTCAGGTCGGCGGACGGCGGCGGTTGGCAGCAGTGGTGACTGGTAAGCGGCGGTTGGCAGTCAAGCCAAGACGGCGCCATCCATGGCGATTTGGGGGATAGAGAAAAATTTCTGTCGATTTGGGGAAAGGAGGAGAGACGAGCGTGCATCAGTTGTGGGAGAGGTTGTCAGTTCGTTGGGCTGGGGCCTAAGAGGGAGGGGTGTATACTGGGCTGGGCTGAAACGCTTAGTACTAAATTAGTTCTGCAATTTTGGAAGTGGGGCTCATGGCCCCCATGGCCTCCAAGAGGCTCCGCCAGTGTCCACGTGCCAGAACCATGAGTTGGTTTCGAGATCTTATGGGTTTCAGCTCTAGCCTACCTCAACTTGTTTGGGACTAAAGGCTTAGTCGTTGCTGTTGTTGTAATAAAAATCAATGGCATATTTGAATCAGTACTAAAAATAAGCATTTTGGTAATGGACATTTTTTGAACACTGAGAATAACGAGTAAGATTGCAAAATGACATCAATGAATGCATGTCAATACATACCTGAGACACCTTTAGAATCTGAACATTTGGATTCTCGTTGAACAAAAATGCACCCAAGACATTTGCTGCAATCAAGAGAGAAATACCCTCAATATATTATATGCAAGATTGACATAAATAGAAAATTTTAAGCTCACAGAAACTTTTAAAGTGAAATGAATATAACAATTAAGGCTATCTTTTCACATACTGTCTTAATAAGGCACTTTCTACAAACACTAATAAGAAAAATTAAGTTACCTTATGAGACCAATCAACGGCAACTTGGACACTGAGTTCTACAAAGAATAATTAAGCACGAACAAGGCATTTAGATTGAAGAAGATGTAAGTTCATACAATTATAAGTAATTGTGCAAAAATAATTTTGCAGGGAAGTCACTGTATCAACATGAATAACATTGTCTTTGGTACCTTAGCAACAAAACTCGGAGAAGAAGCTGACATATGATAAAGAATGTCCACATATGACACATGATTAGATACAATCGCCCCTGGTCTTTCCGGTTCTTCATAGTGATCTTTAGGTACATCCTGAACAAAATATTATACTAACATGACACGGGAACCAGGAAGCAAAATTACAGTTCGGTCGCATGGACAAATGTCATGTGGGGGCAGCAGTATAAACTGTGGGACCGCCGCTATGTAGCGCCAGGCCAGTCGGCAGCACAGCTAGGGTCGCACTGCCTGCCTTGCCCCACAAGTTAGGTTTCTATTAAAATTTCCAAAGATAGAGTTTCTATCCCTTATGGATTAGATTAGTTCGGGGTGAATCCGGCTACTCCCCGAGTTAAAAACCAAACCAATTTTAGTAGAGGGAAGGGGGTGGTACCCTTATTAGCATCAGGAGACCCAGGGCGGCTTGCCCCTGCTCGCCCCTGCCCCTAATCATGGGTCACAATAACACAAGAGAGGTGATATACAATGCTTGTACAAGACAATACATGAAGAAGATCGCAGGAAACAATTGGCATTTTTGTATGTACAATTTTTTCCAACAAAACTAACATACCACCCAAGAGGTTCTAAAGAAAAAAGAGACACTTATGACCAATTTAAGCTTCCGCATTCTGCATCCGTGAAGAATCCAAGACATGTTGCAACCATTTAGTTTAGCTTTCACACTGAACATGTTTGCTAATTTCAAGTTACGATAAAGCTTAATTAGAATACATAAATAGATCTTAACATGTAGGGAATATGACACCAATTCAACTTCCAGTTTGATGAAGTGTTGATCCAATGGATCTACACAGGAACAAACTGCAGGAACATTCTTTTTCTTAGCAACACAATAAAACTGTAATTTGCATATGAGGTTATAACAAGCATCTTTAAGCCATATGGAGGAGTTTAACCACAATTGTCCAAGCACTATGTTTACCGGAGGAACATTCATTCGTCCATTTGCAGCATATTCTAATGCTTATCACCGCATACTGCATGTTCCAAATTTTGCATGCACTTACACACAAAGAGACCAAAACCGGCAACCAATTGATATGGGCCCGTGACTGCAGGTATAAAACAGTTCTCATGCCAACATGAGAGATGCTGCAGTGCAAACATTACCAGATTAGTAGCGAGTACTCGCCTAGCAAATAGCCACACACATTATGTGATTCACCATAGTTACCACAACTTACAGCACCACAGAACATCTGTAGTCCTACGCTGTCACGCACACCTCGGTATCACAACATTCTCTCTCTTTCAAACCAGCGCCATGTTCGCCAACCACGACCTAGTCATGTAATGTGGGACCCACTAGCAAGTACTGTACGTAGGGAAACAGCCAGGACACATCGGCTAAATAAATTACAATGTGACAGAGGAAGGTCGCGTGCTGACCTCGGTATTGGGGAAGCTTCGATCGGACACGGGGATCCAGTAGAACCCGAACACGAACAGCATTGCCCGCGACAACACGCGGCCAGCACGCAGCACGGCCTCCCTCCTCAACCCCTGTAGGCGGGGACGGCCTCTCCCTCCGCCCACAAACAGCGTGCACACACGGCACACAAGGTAGTAGGCGACGACCAGGAGCACCCCTGCGACGAGACGGAGCGGGAGGAGAACGACGCCCGCCAGCACTAACCGTGCCACCTGCGCCGCAGAGAGCGGCCCGCGGCCCATCGGCCCGTACGCATCACGGCGCGCATAGGGCGCGTACCTGATGTCCAGTTCCTCATCCTCCACCTCAGCGGGCGCGCCGGAGAGGAGCGGCCGCACTGCCTCTTCACCGCCTTCGTCGCCTTCAGGGTGGGAAGGCGCGGCGGTGGTGGTGTCGACGGCCATTGGGGATTGAGGCGAGTGGAGAGAGCCGGGAGGCCGAGATCGGCACGATGGGCGAGCCGAGATCGGCCTGTGTTTTTACGGGTTTGTGTCGGGTAGTTTGGTCTGCGCGTTGCCGCAGGAAAGGGTGGACGGTGACGTGGGATAAGTGGGGCGTCAGATCTACATCTGACGGTTTTGCAGAACTTCAGGCTTCTTTTCTCTTTTGGCACATTCATCACAAATTCCATAAACAGATTTGAGTCCTAAAGCTCTTTAATTAAGCCTACAACAACATAGGTCCTAAACTCGCTCGAGCTGCATTGACTAGCCAAAGTGGCGCTTGGATTGTTGCTGCCTCAACCTGATGGACCCACCAAGTAATCGGTGAAGCGTACATTTGCATGAAACCCCTTGAAAACTCATTTCATCTCGTTCTCACACTCACTTGTTAGTACTAGCGTGCTGACAATGGGCGTCACCTAGACGGAAGTAGGGATGGCAATGGGTACTCATTACCCGCGTATCCGGCGGGTAAAAACCCCTAAATAGAAAAAATTGAAACCCATCGGGTTTGATGGGTACGGGTATGGTTAGTATAACTCATGCCCATGTACCCATGTACCCGCATATAATTAATCGGGTAAATAGGCTTAACATATTACTTTTCCACATATTAAATGTATTTTATCATTACGTGGACATAAATCCTCTAGCTATCCCACGTCCAGAATCCCAAGCGTGATACGTGTGTCTTGATGATTGATGTCCAGAATTGCCTCATTCCTTATATGGCTATATATCAGCGTGATTGCGTGATTGACGAACTTGACGTCCAAAATTACCTTGGAGGCTTGTAGCAGCCAGCGCCTAGCAGAATAGATCGATCTCATCTTCTTGGACTCTCGACTCTCGCTGCCAGCTGCTAGCGCCAACGCCTCCAGCCGCTTGCTGCCTCGCGCCACCACCATGGACCTAGCGGATGATGATGATAGCTCGCGCGTGGATGGGAATCGCGAGGATCTGCAGCTCGGCGACCACCACAACCAGGAGCACAACATGCCAACCCCGATCCCAAGCCCAACCCTATCGTCGTATGGTGCCTTCCGTCTTCATGCGCCAGGAAAGAGACAACTCCTCGGCCGACGTCAAGGTCTTCCACGATCATGCTCCGGGGTCCAAGATCTAGCACCATCGCAACACTATGTCCAAGACGTCCGTTTAGCAGGGACGCCCTAGCCTGCTTAGCAATGGTTGATCTGCTGCCGCAAAGCGCAAGAACATGAGCAAGGCTATTTCGGCTAGGTGAGTATCGATTTCTTTACGATTTTATGATTATGAGCACTGATCTTACAGTTTGGAGATATTTTTGTACATAGATTATGTGATGCATTCATGTAGATGAGCATTGATTTCTGAGTAGACGTGATGTATATAGATGATGTGATGAATACGATTTTCTGTGTGTCATTGAGAGCTTCTTAAGTCTGAGCTGAACCATGAAGTTTCAGAAAGAGGGATCATGTGGTAGTTATTGCTGCAGCAAAATGGTGACGAGAACTATCTGTGTAAAGTGATTGTTACCACGGCATCCACCTCTTTCTGATAATTCATTATTGCACAGAGATGCGGCTATGAGCACTCCGTGTGTAAAGTGATTATCTGAACCGTGAATTCTTTTGCTGCAGCAAGAGTGACGAGTTGTTCCTTTAGCTTTAGAAATACTAAAAACTAGCAGCGTTATTTATTACAGGAACGTTTCTGTAGGGATTCTTGTGTGTAAATCCAAATGCTTTCGAGTGCAATTGTTCGAATGAAGTGTTGTTCTTGTGTGTAAATCCAAATGAAGTGTTATTCTTTATAAATTATTATTATTATTATTATTATTATTATTACTATATGTTGTTTGTGACTATGTAATGCTCAAATTGATGTGTTGCAAATATGGGTAATTTTACCCGCGGGTACCCATTTACCCTGACGGGTGATGGGCATGGGGAAAAATTGTACCCATTGACGGGTATGGGTACGGGTGATGGGTAAGAATTGGGGCTACGGGTAAGGGTATGGGGTGGCTACACCCGTACCCAAACCCGGCGGGTGCCATCCCTAGACGGAAGGCAAAAACCGACAAGGAAATAAGCATCAAGCGTTGGCGGGTAATTCAAAAGATGGGTTAGGCCATCGTAGAGTGTGTGTGGGCCGAGATAGACATGTAAGCGAACCGTGCACCTTATAAGCAACGGTCTTCTCCTGTAATCAACATCAAAGAAATGAAATAGCTCTAAACCTCTCATTCTGTTCGTGTCCTCTCTGTTGTTTCTTCTACCTTCCAACCTCGTCTCCAGATCCCGTTTCCTCACTTCCCCGACCGACTCCGGCCATCGGCGAAACCCTGTCGCCGTTAGGACGTGACAATCTGGTATCAGAGTTGCCCTTTCCGCTCACGCCACCCAATCTTTTTTCCCAATTCGTACTCGGCATATCCGACGTGACGGTAGTGGATCACCTCAGGGTTTGATCTGCGTAATTCCTGACCTGAGGTGGGTTGATTTGGGAAAATTCGTCACCACGACGGCGTTCAAGCCCAACCCGCAGGCGTGCTACCTAGCGGACGAGATGGAGGCGTTCCGGGCGCGGATGCTGCAGGAGTTGGCCGAGATCCGCGCGGCCTAGGACAAGTTCGCCATCGTCGACGACATCTACGAGAAATTGGAAGCATGGACGCCAAGTTGTCTGAGCAAGCGACCCGACTGGATCAGGTACAAGTGAAAGTCAATTTGTCCTGTGACACCCTAGGGAAAGTTCAGCAAGAGCAGGCGCATGCCGCGTAGTTGGGCAAGCAAAATAATATGCAGGGTAGTGGGAAGAGTTCGTCGCGGACTATTTCCAAGGTTTCCCATGGAATACTGGTTGCCAATTCTCTGGTTCAGGCTCGCGCACAACCACGTTTTCCTCATGTGCACATTTAGATACCGCCTGCGGGCCAAGTTGCTTCGGTTGTTGGGGAGGACACTGCTGGGAAACGCACTTGGATGCCTAAGATGGATTTTTCACGCTTTGATGGCACTGATGTGAGGATTTGGCTTGACAAGTGTGAAGCATTTTTTTAGCAGTATCACATTCCTGACAATTTCAAAGTTACTTCGGCTTCCCTGTATCTGTCAGGTAATGGAGCTCATTGGCATCAGGCATTCAAGCAGCACAGTGCATTTCATACTTGGGAACAATTCCGTGCGGCTGTTTTGCAGGAGTTTGACGTCAACATACACACAAAGAGACTGAAATTTCTGATGATGCCCAAACAACAAGGCACGGTGGAGTACAAGGTGCAATTCCAGCAACTGGTATACAACATCGGACTGTATGAGCCTTCCATAAGTGACACGTTTCTGGTAACCAGGTTTGTCATGGAATTGAAAGAGGAACTGAGAAGTGTAGTGGAACTCCAACTTCCAATCAATGTGCAGACAACATCCATATATGCTACAGTCCAGGAAGGGCTCTTAGCGGGCTCTTAGCTTAGCAAAAGTCTTTTAAATCCAATTTCTAGAAGAACAATGTTACAGGAAATGACAGAAAACACATTTTTGCTCCTGGTGAACTTTGGAAAGCCAAGCAACTCAAAGAATATAGGCGTGCTAATGGTTTGTGTTACAGTTGTGGCGAGAAATATATGCCTGGACACATGTGTAATAAGGCACCTGCTCCTACAACTCAATTGAAAGCAACAGAAATGGTGGACCATCATCAGAACATCTCTGATGTTGTGCTGGATGCCCTCATGGATGATCCCCAACCAGAATGTGCTCATATTTGTATTACAGCTCTCTCTAGCACTGCTCATCCCAAGACAATCCAACTTAGAGCTCTCATTGGTAATCGAGTAGTGCTGGTGCTTATCGACTCAGGTAGCACCCATACATTTGTAGATCAACCACTAATGAGCAGAATATCAGTTATTGTAGAGAAACTAGCAACTCCCCTGCAAGTTAAAGTGGCCAATGGAGACAGAGTGGCCTGCACTGAGTTTGTGTCCAACTTGAACTGGTGGATTCAGGGCCATAATTTCCCCTCTTCCATGCAGGTCCTAGAATTGGGAGAACATGACATTCTATTGGGTATGGACTGGCTAGAGCAATAGGGTGTCATGCAGTGTCACTGGGCAGACAAATGGATCAAGTTTGACTATCAGGGCAAAGAAATCAAGTTACCAGGAGTGTTACCTGCTAAACAAGAGCAGATTAAGGAAGTTTCTATGGAACAGCTCAGGAAGTGGGACAAGTGAAATGATATCTGGGCCAGTGTTGTTTCGCACCATATTTGTGTCGCTCCAGTGACTGAAGTGCCAGAGGCAGTGTGGCAGCTGTTACGAGAAAACAAACCTGCATTTGTGGACCCAAAAACCCTACCTCCTCATAGGGATTTTGACCTTGAGATACACTTATTACCTGATGTTGTTCCTGTCAATTGTAGACCATATAGATAGTCCCCTCTACAGAAAGATGAAATAGAGAAACAAGTTTCAGAAATGCTACAGCCTGGGCTGATAACACCTAGCTTGAGTCCCTTTGCTTCACCTGTGTTATTGGCCAAGAAAAAAGATGGTACCTGGAGGTTTTATCTAGATTACAAAAAAATCTATTCCCTCGCTATCAAAAGAAAAATTCCAATGCCACTGATTGATGAGTTGTTGGATGAATTATGAGGTGCTAAGTGGTTCTCCAAACTGGATGTCAGATCAGGATACCACCAAATAAGAATGGCAGAAGTAGATGAGTTTAAAACAACATTCAAAACTCATAATGGGCAATATCAGTTTAAGGTGATGCCATTTGGGCTTTGTATTGCTCTAGCTACTTTTCAATGCTTTATGAACTTCACTTTCAAAGGTCCAAATAGGAAATTCGTGCTCATATTCATGGATGATATACTGGTATTTAGTGAGACCTTGGAGGAGCACATACAACATTTGCAAGAAGTATTTGATATACTCATGGAACACAACTTGTTTGTCAAGGAAAGCAAATGTTCTTTTGCTCAACAGTCCATGGAGTACTTGGGCCACATTATTACTAATGCAGTAGTGACCACTGATCCTGCCAAGACAACTGCTATGTTGGACTGGCCCACTCCCACATTCTTCGTATGGATCCAAGTCCTCATATGAACATCATCGTGCTAACAATTCTGTTTCGCAGGGAAGATCTAAGGGCTATGAATATGTGCATTATTCTTCAAACCATTATGTCCGTAAGTCCTCGAAGAATTTCTCTGCTTATTCATATGCTTACCCTAACTCATCTTATGTGAAACGAAGTGGACTGGCTTCTATGCCACCTTTCTCTTATGGAGCTCGCAAAATGATGAACTCTTTGCCACCCCTTTAGATGTGGGTGGTGAAGAAAAAGAACTAATCTCTTACGAAGGGTCGGTGTCCGCATTTAACTTAAACGCTCAAGAATTTCTTTGGAGACTGAATATGCTTGAAAGGACGCAAGCTAATCATGAAGAAATGGATTTTCATTTCTCACGTCCTCATACTGCTTTATTGGTTCTGTTGCTTGATGAAATTGATGTCATATTCTTTACTGATAAAGTATATGAGTTTGTAAGTTGCACTAATTCATCTGCAGGATGATCAACCCAAAGCCACTGAGTGGGTCCTTGATAGTGGATGTACAAATCACATCACCGGTGACAAGAGCTTATTGATGGACGCTCCCTTATCTCCATCACATCTGAAGCATATCACCTATGGTGACAAAGGCAAAAGCAAGGTATGGGTCTAGGTAAGGTTGCGATCTCAAAGGATCGACACATGGACAAAGTCATGCTTGTCGAGTCCTCAGGATTCAACCTCATGTCAGTCTCAATGCTTTGTGATCTTGATATGGTTGTTATCTTTGGCAAGTATCGTTGTGTTGTGATCATGGAAGCTGACCATTCCAAAGTCTTCGAAGGCTTTAGGAGAGGAGATCTGTATATTGTTGATTTCTATACAGGACCACAACCTGCTATATGTCTACTTGCAAAAGCTTCAGAAGGCTGGCTATGGCATCGACGACTCAGTCATGCTCGATGAGGAACTTGCACACACTCGCGAAGAAGAAGCAAGCCATTGGCATTGAAAATGTCAAATTCCTCAAGGATCACTTGTGTGGAGCCTGTGAAGCTGGAAAGATGACCAAGGCCAAGCATCCCGCGAAGACTAACATGACTACCACTCGTTGATACGTCTCCAACGTATCTATAATTTTTGATTGCTCCATGCTACTTTATCTACTGTTTTAGGCAATATTGGGCTTTATTATCCACTTTTATATTATTTTTGGGACTAACCTATTAACCGGAGGCCCATCCCAGATTTGCTGTTTTATGCCTATTTCAGTGTTTTGAGGAAAAGGAATATCAGACGGAGTCAAAACGGAACGAAATCAACTGGAGAAGTTATTTTTGGAAGGAAACCCACTGATGGACTTGGACTCCACATCAGAAGATACGGGAGGTGCTCACGAGGGTGGGAGGCGCGCCCCTGCCTCGTGGGGCCCCCGTAGCTCCACTGACGTACCCCCTGCACCCATATATACCGTCGTACCCTAAAACTTCCAGAACAGAAGATAGATCGGGAGTTCCGCGATATATTGCCATGCAACTTTCCACCGTTCCATTTATTATGACACGCTCCATCATTGTCATATTGCTTAGCATGATCATGTAGTTGACATCGTATTTGTGGCAAAGCCACCGTTTATAATTCTTTCATACATGTCACTCTTGATTCATTGCATATCCTGCACATCACGGAGGCATTCATATAGAGTCATATCTTGTTCTAAGTATCGAGTTGTAATTCTTGAGTTGTAAGTAAATAAAAGTGTGATGATCACCATTATTAGAGCATTGTCCCAAAGGAGGAAAGGATGATGGAGACTATGATTCCCCCACAAGTCGGGATGAGACTCCGGACGAAAAATAAAAAAAATAAAAAAAAGAGGCCAAAAAAGGAGAAAAGGCCCCAAAAAAGAATAAAAAATTAAAAAAATGAGAGAAAAAGAGAGAAGGGACAATGTTACTATCCTTTTACCACACTTGTGCTTAAAAGTAGCACCAAGATCTTCATGATAGAGAGTCTCTCATTTTGTCACTTTCATATACTAGTGGGAATTTTTCATTATAGAACTTGGCTTGTATATTCCAATGATGGGCTTCCTCAAAATGCCCTAGGTCTTCATGAGCAAGCGAGTTGGATGCACACCCACTTAGTTTCTTTTGTTGAGCTTTCATTTACTTATAGATCTAGTGCATCCGTTGCATGGCAATCCCTACTCACTCACATTGATATCTATTGATGGGCATCTCCATAGCCCGTTGATACGCCTAGTTGATGTGAGACTATCTTCCCCTCTTTTTGTCTTCTCCACAACCACCATTCTATTCCACATATAGTGCTACGTCCATGGCTCACGCTCATGTATTGCGTGAAGATTGAAAAAGTTTTGAGAATGTCAAAAGTATGAAACAATTGCTTGGCTTGTCATCGGGGTTGTGCATGATTCAAATATTTTGTGTGGGGAAGATGGAGCATAGCCAGACTATATGATTTTGTAGGGATAACTTTCTTTGGCCATGTTATTTTGAGAAGACATGATTGCTTTGTTAGTATGCTTGAAGTATTATTATTTTTATGTCAATATGAACTTTTGTCTTGAATCTTTCGAATCTGTATATTCATATCACAAGTAAGAAGAATTACAATGAACTTATGCCAACTAGCATTCCACATCAAAAATTATCTTTTTTATCATTTACCTACTCGAGGACGAAAGGTGAATTAAGCTTGGGGATGCTTGATACGTCTCCAACGTATCTATAATTTTTGATTGCTCCATGCTACTTTATCTACTGTTTTAGGCAATATTGGCCTTTATTATCCACTTTTATATTATTTTTGGGACTAACCTATTAACCGGAGGCCCAGCCCAGATTTGTTGTTTTATGCCTATTTCAGTGTTTCGAGGAAAAGGAATATCAGACGGAGTGAAAACGGAACGAAATCAACTGGAGAAGTTATTTTTGGAAGGAAACCCACTGATGGACTTGGACTCCACATCAGAAGATACGGGAGGTGCTCACGAGGGTGGGAGGCGCGCCCCTGCCTCGTGGGGCCCCCGTAGCTCCAATCGACGCACTTCGCACTCCATATATACCGTCAGCATCTAAAACTTCCGAGCAGAAGATAGATCGGGAATTCCGCCGCCGCAAGCCTCTCAGAGCCACCAAAACCTCTCGGGAGCCCGCTCCAAAGACTCACGGAGGGGGAACCCATCACCGGTGGCCATCTTCATCATCCCGGCGCTATCCATGACGCATTTAGGAGTAGTTCACCCTCGGGGCTGCGGGTATGTACCCGGAGCTATGTGTTGGATCTCTCTCTCTCTCTCTCTCTCTCTCTCTCTCTCTCTCTCTCGTGTTCCCTCTATGGCACGATCTTGATGCATCCCGAGCTTTGCTGTTGTAGTTGGATCTTATGATGGTTCTCCCCTCTACTCTCTTGTGATGAATTGAGTTTCCCCTTTGAAATTATCTTATCGGATTGAGTCTTTTATGAGAACACTTGATGTATGTCTTGTCCTGTTTATCTGTGGTGACAATGGGATATCATGTGCCACTTGATGTATGTTTTGGTGACCAACTTGGGTGTTCCGCCCATGAACCTATGCATAGGGGTTGGCACACGTTCTTGACTCTCCGGTAGAAACTTTGGGGCACTCTTTGAAGTACTTTGTGTTGGTTGGATGAATCTGAGATTGTGTGATGCATATCGTATAATCATGCCCACGGATACTTGAGGTGACAATGGAGTATCTAGGTGACATTAGAGATTTGGTTGATTTGTGTCTTAAGGTGTTATTCTAGTACGAACTCTTTTATAGATTGATCCGAAAGAATAGCTTTGAGGTGGTTTCGTACCCTACCATAATCTCTACGTTTGTTCTCCGCTATTAGTGGCTTTGGAGTGACTCTTTGTTGCATGTTGAGGGCTTGTTATATGATCTATCTATGTTATTATTGTTGATGTAACTTGCACTAGTGAAAGTATGAACCCTAGGCCTTGTTTCCTATCATTGCAATACCGTTTGTGCTCACTTTTACCACTTGTTACCTTGCTGTTTTTATTATTTCAGATTACAAAAACCTTTATCTACCATCCATATTGCACTTGTATCACCATCTCTTCGCCGAACTGTTGCACCTATACAATTTACCATTGTATTGTGTGTGCTGGGGACACAAGAGACTCTTTGTTATTTGGTTGCAGGGTTGCTTGAGAGAGACCATCTTCAGCCTACGCCTCCTACGGATTGATAAACCTTAGGTCATCCACTTGAGGGAAATTTGCTACTGTCCTACAAACCTGTGCACTTGCAGGCCCAACAACGTCTGCAAGAAGAAGGTTGTGTAGTAGATATCAAGCTCTTTTCTGGCGCCGTTGCCGGGGAGGCTAGGTAAGTGAAGGTATTTTTAGATCTTGCAATCGAATCTTTTTGTTTCTTGTTTTAGCACTAGTTTATTTTATAAAAGAAAACTACAAAAAAATGGAATTGAGTTTGTCTCATACGCTTCATCTTTTTAATATCTTCCGTGAGTATGATGGAAAGGAAAATTGTGCCAAAGTGTTAGAAGAAGAATGCAATAAATTTTTTGGCACTAAATCTATGAATGATGAGCATGTTTGCAATGTTGTTAGTATGAATTCCTTGAATATCCATGATGCTAATGATATCAAAGCCACAAGCTTGGGGAAGCTATGGTTGATGAGGATGATATTTTTTGTCCCCCAAGCTTTGATGAGCAAATTTACTATGATGAAAGCATGTCTCCTATCTATGATGATTATTGTGATGAATGATAACCATGAAACTTGTCATCTTGATCTTAATTTTCAATCACATGATAGTTATTTTGTTGAGTTTGCTCCCACTACTATTGATGAGAATAGATTTGCTTATGTGGAGAATAGTGAAAATTCTATGCTTGTAGATCATGAAAAGAATGCTTTTGGTGCTGGTTATATTGTTGAATTCATTCATGATGCTACTGAAAATTATTATGAGGGAGGAATATATGCTTGTAGGAATTGCAATAATATCAAGTTTCCTCTCTATGTGCTTAAAGTTTTGAAGTTATGCTTGTTTTACCTCCCTATGCAAGTTGATTATTGTTCCCATAAGTTGTTTGCTCACAAAATACCTATGCATAGGAAGTGGGTTAGACTTAAATGTGCTAGTAATATTCTTCATGATGCTCTCTTTATGTTTCAATTCTTATCTTTTATGTGAGCATCATTGAAATCATCATGCCTAGCTAGGGGCGTTAACGATAGCGCTTGTTGGGAGGCAACCCAATTTTATTTTAGTTTCTTGCTTTTTGGTTCTGTTTAGGAATAAATAATCCATCTATCTTCTGTTTAGATGTGGTTTTGTGTTTTAATTAGTGTTTGTGCCAAGTAGAACCTTTGTGAAGACTTGGGTGAAGTATTTATGATCATGCTGTAAAAACAGAAACTTTAGCGCTCACGAGATTAGCTTCCACTTTTTACTGGAGAGTGCTATTTAGTTGATTCTTTTTGCAAATGATTACAAATTCCTCAGGTCCACCAATTTATTTTAGAATTTTTGGAGTTCCAGAAGTTTGCGTTTGATGCAGATTACTACAGACTGTTCTGTTTTTGATAGATTCTGTTTTCATTGTGTTGTTTTCTTATTTTGATGAATCTATGGCTAGTAAAATAGTTTATAATCCATAGAGAAGTTGGAATACAGTAGGTTTAACACCAATATAAATAAATAATGAGTTCATTACAGTACCTTGAAGTGGTGTTTTGTTTTCTTTCGCTAACAGAGCTCACGAGTTTTCTGTTAAGTTTTGTGTTGTGAAGTTTTCAAGTTTTGGGTAAAGATTCGATGGACTATGGAATAAGGAGTGGTAAGAGCCTAAGATTGGGGATTACCAAGGCACCCCAAGGTAATATTCAAGTACAACCAAGAGCCTAAGCTTGGGGATGCCCCGGAAGGCATCCCCTCTTTCGTCTTCGTTCATCGGTAACTTTACTTGGAGCTATATTTTTATTCACCACATGGTATGTGTTTTCCTTGGAGCGTCATGTCATTTTGTTTTGTTTTGCTTCTGTTAGTTAGATTAGTGTTTTGCATCTTTAGTTTCAATAAAAAAAAGTCAAGGATAGCCTTTGCCATGCTTATTTTGCTAGTATACATGTTGCTGTTTGAAAACAGAAAGTTTACCGCTGCTGAAAGAATTCTCTAGAAAAGTCAGAGAGTGGTATAATGTTGAATCTTTTTTCATATTGAGCTCTGATAAATTTATTACAGTGGGAATTTTAGTTCATAATTTTTGTATTCAGGGAAGTATTGATACTCTTGCATTCTTTACAGACTGTACTGTTTTGGCAGATTGCCGTTATGTTTGCATTGTTTGCATATGTTTGCTTGTTTAATGATTCTATTAAAGGATAGGAGTATTAAATATGCAGAGGCATTTAGTATGCAATGTTTAATAATGATGTTAGTGATTTGTTACAGTAGAAAATGATAAGGTTTTGCATTGGTTTATACTAACCTATCTCACGAGTTCTTGTTGAGTTTGTTGTGAATGAAGCTTTTGATAAAAAGAGAAACCATGATATGAGAGGAATTAAGGAGACACAAAAGTTCAAGCTTGGAGATGCCCAAGGCACCCCAAGATAATATTTCAATAAGTCTCAAGCATCTAAGCTTGGGGATGCCCCGGTAGGCATCCCACCTTTCTTCTTCAACAACTATTGGTTAGTATCGGTTGAGCCTAAGTTTTTGCTTCTTCACATGAGTTGTGCTATCCTTGCAATGCAGTTTTATTTAGCTTTGCTTGCTGTTTGAATAAAATACCAATATCTGAAATTCTTAAATGAGAGAGAGTCTTCACATAGTTGCATAATTATTCGACTACTCATTGATCTTCACTCATATCTTTTGGAGTAGTTTGTCATTTGCTCTAGTGCTTCACTTATATCTTTTAGAGCACAATGGTGGTTTTATTTTGAAGAAATATATGAACTCTCATGCTTCACTTATATTATTTTGAGAGTCTTAAATAGCATGGTAATTTGCTTAAATAATCATAATATGCTAAGCATACAAGATTTGTAAAAATTCTTATGAGTGTGTTGAATACTAAGAGAAGATTGATGCTTGATGATTGTTTTGAGATATGAAGATGGTGATATTAGAGTCATGCTAGTTGAGTAGTTGTGAATTTGATAGATACTTGTGTTAAAGTTTGTGATTCCCGTAGCATGCACGTATGGTGAACCATTATGTGATGAAGTCGGAGCATGATTTATTTATTGATTGTCTTCCTTATGAGTGGCGGTCGGGGACGAGCGATGGCCTTTTCCTACCAATCTATCCCCCTAGGAGCATGCACGTAATACTTTGCTTTGATAACTTCTAAATTTTTGCAATAAGTATATGAGTTCTTTTGACTAATGTTCAGTCCATGGATTATACGCACTTTTACCTTTCCGCTATTGCTAGCCTCTTCGATACCGTGCATTGCCCTTTCTCACATTGAGAGTTGGTGCAAACTTCGCCGGTGCATCCTGTTGGAAATATGCCCTAGAGGCAATAATAAATTAGTTATTATTATATTTCCCTGTTCATGATAATCGTTTATTATCCATGCTATAATTGTATTGATAGGAAACTCAGATACATGTGTGGGTACATAGACAACACCATGTCCCTAGTAAGCCTCTAGTTGACTAGCTCGTTAATCAACAAATGGTTACGGTTTCCTGACCATGGACATTGGATGTCGTTGATAATGGGATCACATCATTAGGAGAATGATGTGATGGACAAGACCCAATCCTAAGCCTAGCATAAAGATCGTAGTTCGTATGCTAAAGCTTTTCTAATGTCAAGTATCTTTTCCTTAGACCATGAGATTGTGCAACTCCGGATACCGTAGGAATGCTTTTGGGTGTACCAAACGTCACAACGTAATCGGGTGGCTATAAAGGTGCATTACAGGTATCTCCGAAAGTGTCTCATTGGGTTGGCACGAATCGAGACTGGATTTGTCATTCCGTAAACGGAGAGGTATCTCTGGGCCCACTCGGTAGGACATCATCATAATGTGCACAATGTGATCAAGGAGTTGATCACGGGATGATGTGTTACGGAACGAGTAAAGAGACTTGCCGGTAACGAGATTGAACAAGGTATCGGAATACCGACGATCGAATCTCGGGCAAGTACAATACCGCTAGACAAAGGGAATTGTATACGGGATTGATTGAGTCCTTGACATCGTGGTTCATCCGATGAGATCATCGTGCAACATGTGGGAGCCAACATGGGTATCCAGATCCCGCTGTTGGTTATTGACCGGAGAACGTCTCGGTCATGTCTACATGTCTCCCGAACCCG
The DNA here is from genome assembly GCA_021605145.1 of Aegilops bicornis. Taxonomy (NCBI): domain Eukaryota; kingdom Viridiplantae; phylum Streptophyta; class Magnoliopsida; order Poales; family Poaceae; genus Aegilops; species Aegilops bicornis. The sequence continues at coordinate 288,136,927 of CM038671.1, forward strand.
TAGGGTCTACACACTTAAGGTTCGATGACGCTTAGGGTTATAAAGGAAGTTTGTATGTGGTTACCGAATGTTGTTCGAGTCCGGATGAGATCCCGGACATCACGAGGAGTTCCGGAATGGTCCGGAGGTAAAGATTTATATATGGGAAGTCCTGTTTTGGTCACCGGAAAAGTTTGAGGCGATATCGGTAATGTCTGGGACCACCGGAGGGTCCCGGGTCCACCAAGTGGGGCCACCTGCCCTGAAGGCTGCGTGGGCCAAGTGTGGAGGGACCAGCCCCTAGGTGGGCTGGGGCGCCCCACCAAGGCCCAAGGCGTGGGAAGTGGAGGGAAGGGGAAACCCTAGGTCCAGATGGGCCTTAAGGCCCATCTAGTGGGCGCCCCCTCTCTCCTCTTGGCCGCCTCCCTTGATTCCCATCTAGGGCTGCCGCCTCTAGGGGTGGGAACCCCAGAGGGGGCGCACCCTCCTCCCCTTCCCCTATATATATGAGGCCTAGGGGCTGCCCATAACACACGATTTGATCTCTGCCTATTGGTGCAGCCCTCCCTCTCTTTCTCCTCATATCTTGTGATGCTTGGCGAAGCCCTGCAAGATTGCCACGCTCCTCCATCACCACCACGCCGTTGTGCTGCTGTTGGATGGAGTCTTCCTCAACCTCTCCCTCTCTCCTTGCTGGATCAAGGCGTGGGAGACGCCACCGGGCTGTACGTGTGTTGAACGCGGAGGTGCCGTCCGATCGGCACTAGGATCTCCGGTGATTTGGATCACGACGAGTACGACTCCTTCAACCCCGTTCTCATGAACGCTTCCGCTTAGCGATCTACAAGGGTATGTAGATGTACTCTCCTTCCCTCGTTGCTAGTTTCTCCATAGATAGATCTTGGTGACACGTAGGAAAATTTTGAATTTCTGCTACGTTCCCCAACACATCCAAACCCAGTGATATGATACGCTCTTTCACACATAAACCTCCTTATATCTTCCTCAAAACAGCCACCATACCTACCTATTATGGCATTTCCATAGCCATTCCGAGATATATTGCCATGCAACTTTCCATTGCTCCATTTATTATGACACGCTCCATCATTGTCATATTGCTTAGCATGATCATGTAGTTGACATCGTATTTGTGGCAAAGCCATCGCTCATAATTCTTTCATACATGTCACTCTTGATTCATTGCATATCCCGATACACACGGAGGTATTCATATAGAGTCATATCTTGTTCTAAGTATCGAGTTGTAATTCTTGAGTTGTAAGTAAATAAAAGTGTGATGATCATCATTATTAGAGCATTGTCCCAGTGAGGAAAGGATGATGGAGACTATGATTCCCCCACAAGTCGGGATGAGACTCCGGACGAAAAATAAAAAAAGGAAAAGAAAAGAGGCCATAAAAAAGGAGAAAAGGCCCCAAAAAAAGAATAAAAAAATAATAAAAAATGAGAGAAAAAGAGAGAAGGGACAATGTTACTATCCTTTTACCACACTTGTGCTTCAAAGTAGCACCAAGATCTTCATGATAGAGAGTCTCTCATTTTGTCACTTTCATATACTAGTGGGAATTTTTCATTATAGAACTTGGCTTGTATATTCCAGTGATGGGCTTCCTCAAAATGCCCTAGGTCTTCATGAGCAAGCGAGTTGGATGCTGTAACGCCCCGGATTCGATGCGCCAGGTGTCTGCCAGTTATTCGCCATCGTTGCCATGTCATTTGCTTGCGTGTTGTGCTTTGCCATGTCATCATATGCATTTCATATCATGTCATCATGTGCATTTCATTTTGCATACGTGTTCGTCTCATGCATCCGAGCTTTTTCCCCGTTGTCCGTTTTGCAATCCGGCACTCCTATGTCCCCCGGCGCCCCCTTTTGCCTCTTTTCGTGTGTGGGTGTGAAACGTTCTCGGAATGGACCGAGGTTTGTCAAGCGGCCTTGGTATAGCACCGATAGACCGCCTGTCAAGTTTCGTGCCATTTGGAGGTCGTTTGGTACTCCAACGGTTAACCGGGTAACCGTGAAAGCCCCCTTCTCTTTGCAGCCCAACATCTCTTTCAAAGTGGCCCAAAGCCCAGCAAGATCCCCTCTATGCTATCGGTCGTTCGATCACGATCTATGGGCGAAAACCGCTCCTCATTTGGACTCTCCTAGCTCCCTCTACCTATAAATATGTGCCTCCCCCGAATTTTCGCGCAGACCAAACCCTAGCTCCACCCCTCTACGCCACGGACACGTCCGGTCCGCGCCTGACAGAGATCGCCGCCGCCTCCGCACCACTCCCGGGCCGCCACGTGGCACCCGGCCACCAGCGCCCAGCCCGCCCGAGCCGGGTCGGGCCCCTAAGCCCTTCGCCATGCCCGCGCCTCCATGACTCACGCCGCCCGCCCGACCCAGCGCCTCCGTAGCTGCGTCCGCCGCCCGTCGCTCGGCCCGCCGCCTCGCCGATCGCCGCCCGACGGCGTCTGCCGCCGAACCATGGCCGCCCGTGGCCATTTGCCCGCCGCCCGGCCCGTCCCCGTGACGACCTCGCCCGGCCGCCGCCCGTCCCCAGCCGTCTTCCTCAACTCCAGCCGGATCTACCCCCGGGTGGATGAGATCCACCGGGAGTCGATCCAAACACGCCTCCCCGCCCTGGATCTCCTCGTCCCGCTTCGTCCCGTCCAGATTTTCAGAGGTTGATTTTTTCTGTCCCTAAGATCCTTACATTATCATGCCATGTTCAACGCATCATAACTTGCTGCATACTGCACCGTTTCGTGCGTGTAATATGTCAACTTGTTCGCCTCGACGAGTACCTCATTCTGTTCCATTGCATCATGTTCATTGGAGATCATATTAATGCCTGAATCATCGTTGCCAAAGTGCTATATGATGTTAATCTGCTGGAACTGTTATAACTTGATGATTTGTCATTTTTGTTGCATTTGATGTGTGCATCCTATGAGCTTGATGTCTACATGTGTTTTGTGCTATGTCATGCCATCTTCATATTGGTGGAATCCTTGTATTTTTGTGGGTCCTGTAGTGAGTGCATCAAGCTTGTTAAGTAGGGTACTTGTTGCTGTTTTGCTATGTTGATTCTGTTATATTATGATGCTATGTTAACCTGTTTCTACAAGTCATTCTATGCATAATCTGGAGATATTCACTAAGGATGTTTTGTTATACATGTGTTGCTCTATCCACTCATGCCCCTGGTTGCATTTATAGCCGGCTGTAACATGCTGCTATATTGCTCCAAACTTGCTAAATAATGTTGTCTTTGTGCTTTGTTATCATTAAGTTCAATGTTGCCATGATTGTTGCTAGTGATCCATGCACTCTATGAACTTGCTCTTGCCATGCTTAGCTTCATAAACATGTCTTGTTACTGTGAGTTGCCTTGCCATGCCATGTATTTCTCTGTGATGAGTGGTTCAAGCTCACCAACATGCCTACTTATTGCAGTTCCTACCATGTATGAATCTGTAATATAACTTTTCCGTGCCCTTTTGGCTCATGGTCAGTAAAGGACTTTTATTATATGCAATTAGTAGATTCATACCATGCCTTTGTTTGCATTGATAAGTTCCTGTAACATGTTGTTTGATAGCTCTAAACATTGCAACTCGATGTTATTTACGCTAATGACCTAAATCGTTATTATTTGCAATCTTGTCATGTCCTTTTGAGCATGTTCTTGTGATTTTTGGAGATAGCTCAGTGTTCATGTTTTGTCATGCTTTACCTGTAAATCACGTACATGCCTTTTGTTACCATGTTAAGATGCTGTAGCTTGTCGTTTAGGTGCTTGCAATATGCCTAGTTGCTGTTTTGGACAGCTTGTCCTTTAAACTTGTATAGGGTGTATGTGTTGAACCGTTGCTCCGTTTTGAGTGTGCTCTATATGAAACTTACTTGATTTTGCATGTAGTTTCATATTATAATGTTGCATCCTTGTTTTGATGTGTTTGTTTGATGTTTGGATGCATTTTGTATCAATGCCATGCTTATCTTGTTTTGCTCATATCTTCTAGCCCATAGCTCCGAATTTAATGAACTTTATATGTAACTTGATTAGAATTTCGTGTAGATCATCGTGATGCATCTTAAATTGCTGTTTAACAACTTGAACTTAAGGTTTATTCAGATCTGGACCAATTTCGGAATTTGCATATGAGGACTTACCGGAATTGTTATATGTTGTTCCCGGCCTCATTTAAACTTGCCTTGATGTGTTGTTCTTGTTTGCATCATCTCTTGCCATGAGTAGCCTCATCTAGATTTGTCATGCATCATGCTTGTTGTGCATCATTTCTTATCTATGTGTGGTGTGTTTACCATCTTGTGTGCTTCTTCTCAATAGTTCCCGTTTCGTTGCGATCGTGACGATTTATCTGCTCGCTTCACGCTTGGTCTGTGATTCGTGGCTTCATCTTCTTCATGGACTCGTTCTTCTTCCTTGCGGGATTTCAGGCAAGATGACCATCACCTTGGATCTCATTACTATCATTGCTATGCTAGTTGCTTCGTTCTTTCGCTATCTTGCGCTACCTATCACTTCTTTGCTCAAGCTTCCCAAATTGCCATGAACCTCTAACCTTTGTCACCCTTCCTAGCACAGCGTTGTTTGGCTATGTTACCGCTTTTGCTCAGCCCCTCTTATAGCGTTGCTAGTTGCAGGTGAAGATGAAGATTGCTCCATGTTGGATTATGTTTATGTTGGGATATCACAATATCTCTTATATTATTAATGCATCTATATACTTGGTAAAGGGTGGAAGGCTCGGCCTTATGCACAGTGTTTTGTTCCACTCTTGCCTCCCTAGTTTCCGTCATATCGGTATTATGTTTCGGATTTTGCGTCCCTAACGCGGTTGGGTGATTTATGGGACCCCCTTGACAGTTCGCTTTGAATAAGACTCCTCCAAAGAAGGCCCAACCTTAGTTTTACCATTTGCCTCACCACCACCTACCTTTCCCTTGGGAGTAATTAACTCAAGGGTCATCTTTATTTAGCCCCCCCCGGGCCAATGCTTGTCTAAGTGTTGGCCCGAACCGAGTAGATCGCAGGCCCCTCGGGAAACTTCGAGTCCTGGTTTTACTCATAGGATGTCTCATCCGGTGTTGCCACGAGAACGAGATATGTGCAGCTCCTATCGGGATTGTCGGTGCATCGGGCGGCTTTGCTGGTCTTGTTTTGTTCTTGTCGAAATGTCTTGTAGCCGGATTAAAGGGACTGATCGGGTCTTCCGGGAGAAGGAATATCCTTCGTTGATCGCGAGAGCTTATCATGGGCTAAGTTGGGACACCCTGCAGGTTTGAACTTTCGAAAGCCGTGCCCGTGGTTATGTGGCGGATGGGAATTTGTTAATATCTGGTTGTAGTAAACTTGAAGTAAACTCTTCTAAAATACACCAACAGGTAATGCGTAACCGTGAGTGTCTCTTTTCGGGTTGATCGAGAAGAGAACACGGTTTCGGGTTATGTCGGCGTAAGTAGGAGTTCGTGATCACTTCTTGATCATTGCTAGCTTCACGACGTTCGCTTGCTCTCTTCTCGCTCTTATTTGCGTTGGTTAGCCACCATATATGCTTAGCCGCTGCTGCAACCTCACTACTTTACCCCTTCCTTTCCCTTTAAGCTTTGCTAGTCTTGATACCCATGGTAATGGGATTGCTGAGTCCTCATGGCTCACAGTTTACTACAACACCGATTCTTGTACAGTTGCGATGATCATGACACGAGAGCGATGTTTGCTTGTTTTGGAATTCGTCTTCTGCTTCTTCAATCAGGGGATAGGTTCCAGGTCGGCAGCCTGGGCTAGCAGGGTGGATGTTGTTTGAGTTCCTGTTTATGTTACATCCGTAGTCGCATGTTGTTCTTGTATGTGGTATTGTTGTATTCATGTGATTTTGTATGTATTGGATGTATCCCCACTATTATGAAATGTTGATGTAATGATATCCACCTTGCAAAAGCGTTTCAATATGCGGTTCTATCTTTGGTGGGACCTTCGAGTCTCTTTAGGATAGTATCGCATATTGGGCATGACAAGTTGGTATCAGAGCCTCGACCGACCCTAGGAACCCCCTTGATTGATCGTGTAGTTTGGCCGTTATTGAGTCTAGAAGAAAACTATTTTCGGAGTCTAGTTATATCGGAGAGTAGGAATTCTTTTTACTCCTCTGCCCCTTCGTCGCTCTGGTGAGGAATCTTGACGTAGGTGTTTTGAACTACTCCTCTTCCCATTCAAGTTTTTCTTTAGGATCACGCAGTTGGTTTTTCGATCATTGTTCCTCAGCTCTTTTCATACGGTGCATTTCTCGTCAAGTTGACTCGAGCCTCTTCATCGTTGTCAAGTTCAATCCTCAGTTGTTTTCTTTTCCCACCCGCCCACCCTTTTCATCTCTCGTAGTCGGAGTCCGTAATCGAGTATCCTTCCTACTCGTATGAAGTCTTTGCTTTCTATCCTCATTGTTCTCAACCGTGTTTTCTCTTCAAGATATTCGCTTGGTTTCCCCTCCAAGTTGCCTTTGTTTTCCCGCCCTCCCACCCTATTCTTCCCGGAGCCTGAGTCCCTGTTTCGCATCAATTTCATTCATGTGGAACCTCTTCAGTCTTTCGTAAATTATTTCAACCGATGAATTCTCATTTTGTTCGACATTCTCCATCTCTTTTTCTTCTCCGGTGGATTCAATTCCAACTTTTGGTAGTGATTATATTCTTTTCCCTTGGATCAAGTGTTCTCCTTGCTCGTTTGTCTCTCGCTATTCAATCATTCCGGAGTTCGAAGACATCTCAGGAGATTTGTCGGTGTTCCAATTAATTCGAGATTGTCACCTCATTCAAATATTTCAATTGTTCCGGTGCATCATTTCTCATTCAACAATCCCTTTCCAACGGTGTTTTTCTCTTTAGTGGGCCCATAACCCACAGGTCTTTCCCAGGATCTTACCTGACTCTTTTAATTTTCCCGGAGCTATTCCCAATTCTTTTTGAAGAGTGACGTAAGAATGAATTTCATCAGTCACATGCCTTCTCCAAGATCTCTTTCAAATTCTTTTCATTGTTGGCTCAACCTCTTCGCTTTTCATTCTCCCGGAGTACCTCAGTAATTTTTGTGGTGTTTCTCATCATCATTTGAAGACCGAAGTAGAGTTTCTCTTAAATCTTGTCCGTTCTCCCGAAGATTTGTGGTGCTAGCTCGATGTTATCCTATCAATTTGTTTCCAGTTGTGCAATTCTTTTCATCCATCCGGAGTACTTCAGGTGTTGCTTTCGCTCTCGATCATCCGGAGGCCATCTTTTTGGATTATTTCTTTGTTTCAAGTTCTCAGCTCCGTTCGTTCCTATAGTTGTACCGGTGCCTAGTTCAGTTCTCTTTTCCACAAATTCCCTCAAGTATCTTCGTGCTTTTCTAATTCTTTCCGGCGATCCGTTCTCTTCTCTATGTTCATTTTCATTTTTCACGGTGGTTCGTTCAAGATTCTTTTTCTTTGATTATCATATTAATCCATTCGTTCTTTCCAATCCTACCGGTGGTTCATGAAGATTTTCTCAAGTTTTGTGCTATATTTTCCCCTTAATCATTTTCAAGAAGAATAAGTAGTATGCAAAATCCATTGTTTGTCATCAATTTAATTTGATGAAGGATAAGCATACAATAAATCTTATTCTTATTTCATCCAAGTGAGTAATCCTTTCCTTCGGAGTTTGTTCTTGATGAATAAATTATAGTTCCAAGTGTCTTCATCTTTTCTTTTCCGGAGTTCAAATTTACTTGGCCATCTCGTCGGAACCTCCATCTAAATCATCGCAAGGCTCATCTTATTCTTTCATCCTTCATTTCTATCTCATCATCCTTTTGTTACCGGAGTTCTTCACGGTGGTTCTTCATGATTTAATTCATTCTTCAAGAGCTCATCAAGTATCATTCCATCCTCTCAAGTTCATGTTCTATTCTTTCCATGTTCAGCCGGAGTGCTGCCTAATTCTTTCGTTCTTCTTCTTTTTCGAACCGGAGTGGTTTCAGAGTCCATCTCGTTCATCGTACTTTTGGGTTCTCATCATAATCGTAATTCCTCTTTTCCACCTGAGTATTCTCGTCTTTGTTCTTCATCTCTCTTTTGTTCTTATTTCACCTCATCTTTTTTTCCCTTCCGTCTCGGTCCTAAGATCTCGGGACGAGATCCCTTGTTAGTGGAGGAGTGTTGTAACGCTCCGGATTCGATGCGCCAGGTGTCTGCCAGTTATTCGCCGTCGTTGCCATGTCATTTGCTTGCGTGTTGTGCTTTGCCATGCCATCATATGCATTTCATATCATGTCATCATGTGCATTTCATTTTGCATACGTGTTCGTCTCATGCATCCGAGCTTTTTCCCGTTGTCCGCTTTTGCAATCCGGCACTCCTATGTCCCCCGGCGCCCCCTTTTGCCTCTTTTCGTGTGTGGGTGTTAAACGTTCTCGGAATGGACCGAGGTTTGTCAAGTGGCCTTGGTATAGCACCGGTAGACCGCCTGTCAAGTTTCGTGCCATTTGGAGGTCGTTTGGTACTTCAACGGTTAACCGGGTAACCGTGAAAGCCCCCTTCTCTTTGCAGCCCAACACCCCTTTCAAAGTGGCCCAAAGCCCAGCAAGCTCGCCTCTATGCTCTCGGTCGTTCGATCACGATCGTGTGGGCGAAATCCGCTCCTCATTTGGACTCTCCTAGCTCCCTCTACCTATAAATATGTGCCTCCCCCCGATTTTCGCGCTGACCAAACCCTAGCTCCACCCCTCTACGCCACCGGACACGTCCGGTCCGTGCCGGACAGAGATCGCCGCCGCCTCCGCACCACTCCCGGGCCGCCACGTGGCACCCGGCCACCAGCTGCGCGCCGCCCGAGCCTGGGTCGGGCCCCCAAACCCGCCGCCCGCCCGCGCCTCCATGACTCCCCCTTGCCCGGCGCCGGTCGCCGCCGTCCGTCGCCTTGCCCGCCCGCGCCTCCGCCTGACGACCGCCTTCCGCCGCCGTCGCTCAGCCGCGCCGCCTACTGATCGCCGCCCGGCCGACATCTGCCGCCCGCCAGCGTCCTTCCGCCAGCAACCATGGCGCCGCCCGATGGCTTATTTGCCCGCCGCTTCGGCCCGTCCGTGAAGACCCTCGGGCGCCCGCCCGTCCCGGCCGTCTTCCTCAACTCCGGCCGGATCTACCCCCGGGTGGATGAGATCCACCGGGAGTCGATCCAAACACGCCTCCCCGCCCAGGATCTCCTCGTCCCGCTTCGTCCCGTCCAGATTTTCGGAGGTTGATTTTTTGTCCCCGAGATCCTTACATTATCATGCCATGTTCAACTTATCATAACTTGCTGCATAATGCTCCGTTTCGTGCGTGTAATATGTCAAATTGTTCGCCTCGACGAGTACTTCATTTCATTCCATTGCATCATGTTCATTGGAGCTCATTTTAATGCCTGTATCGTCGTTGCAAAAGTGCTATATGATGTTAATCTGCTGGAACTGTTATAACTTGATGATTTGTCATTTTTGTTGCATTTGATGTGTGCATCCTATGAGCTTGATGTCTACATGTGTTTTGTGCTATGTCATGCCATCTTCACAGTGGTTCCATCCATGTATTTTTGTGGGTCCTGTAGTGAGTGCATAAAGCTTGTTAAGTACGGTACTTGTTGTTGCTGTTTTGCTATGCTGATTCTGTTATATTATGATGCTATGTTATCCTGCTTCTACAAGTCACTCTATGCATAATCTGGAGATGTTCACTAAGGATGTTGTGTTATACATGTGTTTCTCTATCCACTCATGCCCCTACTTGCATTTATAGCCTGCTGTAACATGCTGTTATATTGCTCCAAACTTGCTAAATAATGTTGCTGTCAGCCTGTTATCATTAAGTTCAATGTTGCCATGATTGTTGCTAGTGATCCATGCACTCTATGAACTTTCTATTGCCATTATTAGCTTCATAAACATGTCTTCTTACTGTGAGTTGCCTTGCCATGCCATGTATTGCTCTGTGGTGAGTGGTTCAAGCTCACCAATATGCCTACTTATTGTTGTTCCTGCCATGTATGAATCTGTAATATAACTTGCCATGTTTACATGAGTGCCAAAATATTTTCCGTGACCTTTTGGCTCATGGTCAGTAAAAGACTTTTGTTATATGCAATTAGTAGATTCATTCCATGCCTTTGTTTGCATTGATAAGTTCCTGTAACATGTTGTTTGATAGCTCTAAACATTGCAACCTGATGTTATTTCTGCTAATGACTGAAACTGTTATTATTTGCAATCTTGTCATGTCCTTTTGAGCATGTTCTTGTGATTTTTGGAGATAGCTCAGTGTTCATGTTTTGTCATGCTTTACCTGTACATCACGTACATGCCTTTTTTTACCATGTTAAGCTGCTGTAGCTTGTTGTCTAGGTGCTTGCAATATGCCTAGTTGCTGTTTTGGACAGCTTGTCCTTTAAACTTGTATAGGGTGTATGTGTTGAACCGTTGCTCCGTTTTGAGTGTGCTCTATATGAAACTTGCTTGATTTTGCATGTAGTTTCATATTATAATGTTGCATGCTTGTTTTGATGTGTTTGTTTGATGTTTGGATGCATTTTGTATCAATGCCATGCTTATCTTGTTTTGCTCATATCTTCTAGCCCGTAGCTCCGAATTTAATGAACTTTATATGTAACTTGACTAGAATTTCGTGTAGATCATCGAGATGCATCTTTACTTGATGTTTAACAACTTGAACTTAAGGTTTATTCAGATCTGGACCAATTTCGGAATTTGCATATGAGGACTTACCGGAATTGTTATATGTTGTTCCCGGCCTCATTTAAACTTGCCTTGATGTGTTGTTCTTGTTTGCATCATCTCTTGCCATGAGTAGCCTCATCTAGATTTGTCATGCATCATGCTTGTTGTGCATCATTTCTTGTCTATGTGTGGTGTGTTTACCATCTTGTGTGCTTCTTCTCAATAGTTCCCGTTTCGTTGCGATCGTGACGATTCGTTCGTCTACGCTTGGTTCGTATTCGTGGCTTCATCTTCTTCATGGACTCGTTCTTCTTCCTTGCGGGATTTCAGGCAAGATGACCATCACCTTGGATCTCATTACTATCATTGCTATGCTAGTTGCTTCGTTCTTTCGCTATGCTACGCTACCTATCACTTGCTGCTCAAGCCTCCCAAATTGCCATGAACCTCTAACCTTTGTCACCCTTCCTAGCACAGCGTTGTTTGGCTATGTTACCGCTTTTGCTCAGCCCCTCTTATAGCGTTGCTAGTTGCAGGTGAAGATGAAGATTGCTCCATGTTGGATTATGTTTATGTTGAGATATCACAATATCTCTTATATTATTAATGCATCTATATACTTGGTAAAGGGTGGAAGGCTCGGCCTTATGCCTGGTGTTTTGTTCCACTCTTGCCTCCCTAGTTTCCGTCATATCGGTATTATGTTCCCGGATTTTGCGTCCCTAACGGTTGGGTGATTTATGGGACCCCCTTGACAGTTCGCTTTGAATAAGACTCCTCCAAAGAAGGCCCAACCTTGGTTTTACCATTTGCCTCACCACCACCTACCTTTCCTTGGGAGTAATTAACCCAAGGGTCATCTTTATTTAGCCCCCACAGGCCAATGCTTGTCTAAGTGTTGGCCCGAACCGAGTAGATTGGGGCCCCTCGGGAAACTCAGGTCTGGTTTTGCCACGAGAACGAGATATGTGCAGCTCCTATCGGGATTAGCCGGTGCCAAGCGGCTTTGCTGGTCTTGTTTTATTCTTGTCGAAATGTCTTGTAGCCGGATTCCGATACTGATCGGGTCTTCCCGGGAGAAGGAATATCCTTCGTTGATCGCGAGAGCTTATCTTGGGCTAAGTTGGGACACCCTGTAGTGTTTGAGCTTTCGAAAGCCGTGCCCATGTTATGTGGCGGATGGGAATTTGTTAATATACGGTTGTAGTAAAGTTGAAGTAAACTCTTCTAAAATACACCAACCGTATGCGTAATCGTGAGTGTCTCTTTTGGGGTTGATCGAGAGGAGAACACGGTTTCGGGTTATGTCGGCGTAAGTAGGAGTTCAGGATCACTTCTTGATCATTGCTAGCTTCACGACCATTCCGCTTGCTCTCTTCTCGCTCTTATTTGCGTTGGTTAGCCACCATATATGCTTAGCCGCTGCTGCAACCTCACCACTTTACCCCTTCATTTCCCTTTAAGCTTTGCTAGTCTTGATACCCATGGTAATGGGATTGCTGAGTCCTCGTGGCTCACAGTTTACTACAACACTAGTTGCAGGTACAGGTTGCGATGATCATGACACGAGAGCGATGTTTGCTCGTTTTGGCGTTCGTCTTCTGCTTCTTCGATCAGGGGATAGGTTCAGTCGGCAGCACAGGCTAGCAGTGGATGTTGTTTGAGTTCCTGTTTATGTTACATCCGTAGTCGCACGTTGTTCTTGTATGTAGTATTGTTGTATTCATGTGATTTTGTATGTATTGGATGTATCCCCCCTTTTATGAAATGTTGATGTAATGATATCCATCCACCTTGCAAAAGTGTTTCAATATGCGGTTCTATCTTTGGTGGGACCTTCGAGTCTCTTTAGGATAGTATCGCATATTGGGCGTGACAGATGCACACCCACTTAGTTTCTTTTGTTGAGCTTTCATATACTTATAGCTCTAGTGCATCCGTTGCATGGCAATCCCTACTCACTCACATTGATATCTATTGATGGGCATCTCCATAGCCCGTTGATACGCTTAGTTGATGTGAGACTATCTTCCCCTCTTTTTGTCTTCTCCACAACCACCATTCTATTCCACATATAGTGCTATGTCCATGGCTCACGCTCATGTATTGCGTGAAGATTGAAAAAGTTTTGAGAATGTCAATACTATGAAACAATTGTTTGGCTTGTCATCGGGGTTGTGCATGATTTAAATATTTTGTGTGGGGAAGATGGAGCATAGCCAGACTATATGATTTTGTAGGGATAACTTTCTTTGGCCATGCTACTTTATCTACTGTTTTAGGCAATTTTGGCCTTTATTATCCACTTTTATATTATTTTTGGGACTAACCTATTAACCGGAGGCCCAGCCCAGATTTCTTTGTTTATGCCTATTTCAAGTGTTTGAGGAAAAGGAATATCGACGGAGTCAAAACAGAATCTAAATCAATCGAGAAGTTATTTTTGGAAGGAAACCCACCTGATGACTTGGACTCAACATCAGAAGATACGGGAGGTGCTCATGAGGGTGGGGGCGCGCCCACACCCCTGGGCTCGCCCCCTGCATCGTGGGGCACCCGTAGCTCCACCGACGCACTGCACCCATATATACCGTCAGTGCACTTAAAACTTCCGTAATGTAAGATAGATCGGGAGTTCCGCCGCAAGCCTCTCAGAGCCACCAAAACCTCTGGAGCCCGTTCCAAAGACTTCACGGAGGGGGGAACCCATCACCGGTGGCCATCTTCATCATCCGGCGCTATCCATGACGCATTTAGGGGTAGTTCACCCTCGGGGCTGAGGGTATGTACCAAGAGCTATGTGTTTGATCTCTCTCTCTCGTGTTCCCTCTATGGCACGATCTTGATGTATCCCGAGCTTTGCTATTGTAGTTGGATCTTATGATGTTTCTCCCCCTCTACTCTCTTGTGATGAATTGAGTTTCCCTCTTGAAGTTATCTTATCGTATTGAGTGTTTATTTGAGAACACTTGATGTTTGTCTTCTTTGTGCTTATCTGTGGTGACAATGGGATATCATGTGCCACTTGATGTATGTTTTGGTGACCAACTTGCGGGTTCCGCCCATGAACCTATGCATAGGGGTTGGCACACATTTTCTTGACTCTCCGGTAGAAACTTTGGGGCACTCTTTGAAGTAGTTTGTGTTGGTTGGATGAATCTGAGATTGTGTGATGCATATCGTATAATCATGCCCACGGATACTTGAGGTGACAATGGAGTATCTATGTGACATTAGAGGTTTGGTTGATTTGTGTCTTAAGGTGTTATTCTAGTACAAACTCTTTTATAGATCGATCCGAAAGAATAGCTTTGAGGTGGTTTCGTACCCTACCATAATCTCTACGTTTGTTCTCCGCTATTAGTGGCTTTGGAGTGACTCTTTGTTGCATGTTGAGGGCTTGTTATATGATCTATCTATGTTATTATTGTTGACAGAACGTGCACTAGTGAAAGTATGAACCCTAGGCCTTGTTTCCTATCACTGCAATACCGTTTGTGCTCACTTTTACCACTTGTTACCTTGCTGTTTTTATTATTTCAGATTACAAAAACCTTTATCTACCATCCATATTGCACTTGTATCACCATCTCTTCGCTGAACTAGTGCACCTATACAATTTACCATTGTACTGGGTGTGTTGGGGACACAAGAGACTCTTTGTTATTTGCTTGTAGGGTGCTTGAGAGAGACCATATTCAGCCTACGCCTCCTACGGATTGATAAACCTTAGGTCATCCACTTGAGGGGAATTTTCTACTGTCCTACAAACCTGTGCACTTGAAGGCCCAACAACGTCTACAAGAAGAAGGTTGTGTAGTAGACATCACTCGTCCATTTGAATTGCTTCACATGGATCTCTTTGGTCCTAACCATTATTCTGCATTTACCAATGAAGCATCTGTATATGGTTTTGTTATTGTTGATGATTACTCTCGTTACACATGGGTGCATATTGTCACTTACAAACGTGAAGTGCAGGAAGTCTTCAAACGATTTTCCTCGAGGGCTTGAACAAACTTTGGTGTGAAGATCAAGCACATCAGAAGTGACAATGGAACTGAGTTCAAGAATACTGGTCTTGATGACTATCTTGATGAACTTGGTATTACTCATGGGTTATCTGCTCCTTATACTCCTCAGCAGAATGGCGTCGTGGAGCGCAAGAACAGGACTCTTGTTGAGATGGATGGCACTATGCTTGATGAATACAAGATGCTTCGTCATTTCTGGATTGAGGCAATTGATACTGCGGGCCACATCATCAACAGGGTATATCTTCACAAGTTCTTCAAGAAGACTGCATATGAACTCCTCACTGACAAGAAACCCAATGTGAGTTATTTGAAAGTCTTCGGTGCTAAATGCTGGATTAGAGATCCTCATCATAATTCTAAATTTGCACCGAAAGCATATGAAGGTTTTATGCTTGGTTACGGAAAGGATTCGCACACCTATAGAGTCTTCAACAACGTTCACCACAAGGTTGTTGAAACTGTAGATGTGCGGTTCGATGAAACTAATGGCTCGCAAAGAGAGCATCTACCTCCTGTGCTAGATGAAAAGTCACCTGAGGAAACCATCAAGTTCAAGGCTACTGAGGATGTCATTCCTATCGAAGAATCGGGTGAAGAAGTCATTACAGATCATGAAGAACATCATGCTGGTGCACCTGAAGAAAATGGCTCTGAAGAAAATGCTGATCAAATTCCTCGTCGTCAACCCGCTCATCCTCGCGTTGCAAATGAAGTGCAGATTGAGAAAATCATCAGCGACATCAACGCACCAGGTCCTCTCACACGCTCAAAAGCTTCACATTTGTCTAACATTTGTGGGCACTTTGCTTTCGTCTCTATCGCAGAGCCCACTAAGGTAGATGAAGCATTTCTGGAGCCTGAGTGGATTCAAGCTATGCAAGAAGAATTACATCAGTTCGAGCTCAACAACATCTGGGAACTTGTCAAGCGACCAGACCCTCGCAAGCACAGTATCATCGGCACAAAGTGGATCTACCGCGACAAGCAAGATGAAAATGGCCTTGTGGTGAGGAATAAGGCACGGCTTGTAGCTCAAGGCTACACACAGGTTGAAGGAATTAATTTCGATAAAACTTTTGCACCTGTTGCTAGACTTGAGGCTATTCGCATATTACTTTCTTATGCTAACCATCATGACATCATCTTATATCAAATGGATGTGAAAAGTGCATTCCTCAATGGTAAGCTTGAGGAAGAAGTATATGTTGCTCAACCCCCAGGTTTTGAAGATCCAAAGCATCCTGACCAAGTCTACAGACTCAATAAGGCCCTTTATGGCCTCAAGCAGGCCCCTCGGGCGTGGTATGATACTTTGAAGGAATTCCTCATGAAGAAAGGCTTCAAACCCGGTTCACTTGACCAAACTCTTTTCACCAAAACTTATGATGGTGAATTATTTGTGTGCAAAATATATGTTTTTTTAGTGGTTGTGCCAAATATATGTTGATGATATTATCTTTGGCTGTACTGACCAATGTTACACTGACGAATTTGGTTATATGATGAGGGAGGAATATGAAATGTCTATGGTGGGAGAATTGAAATTCTTCTTAGGTCTTCAAATTCGTTAATAGTGCAACGACATCTTCATATCTCAGGAGAAATACCTCAAGGATGTATTGAGGAAAGTCGGCATGCAAGATTGCAAAGGCCTCAAAATCCCTATGCCCACAAATGGCCATCTATGCACTGATGAAAATGGTATTGACTTTGATCAAAAGGTATACCACTCCATGATTGGCTCTTTATTGTATTTATGTGCATCTAGGCCAGATGTTATGCTTAGTGTTTGGACGTGTACCCGCTTTCAAGCTACACCAAAGGAATCACACCATAAGGCTATGAAGCATATTCTTCAATATCTAGCTCACACTCCAACACTTGGATTATGGTATCCCAAGGGCTCGGCTTTTGATCTCATTGGATATTCAGACTCTGAATATGCTGGTGATTGTGTGGACCGCAAGTCAACATCTGGCACATGCCATTTCCTTGGATGATGCTTGGTCAGTTGGTCCTCGAAGAAACACAACACGTATCACTTTCTACTACTGAAGCTGAGTACATTGCTGCTGGTTCGTGTTGTGCTCAATTGCTATGGATGAAGCAAACCTCTAGGACTACGGCATCAACATTAAGAATGAAGAATTTGCCTCTCTACTGTGACAATGAGAGTGCCATCAAGATTGCTCATAACCCAGTTCAGCGCTCGAAGACAAAGCACATTCAGATTCGTCATCATTTTCTTCGTGATCATGTGTTGAAGGGCGACATCTCCATCGAGCACGTGAATACTGAAGAACAGCTTGCCGATATCTTCACAAAGCCCTTGGATGAGAAGAGATTTGGCAAGTTGCGGTGTGAGCTAAATATCTTAGAATCTTCGAATATCCTTTGAAAAGGACACACATCCTAACACTTAGGCTAAATTGATGACTTAGATGTGCAACACACAAAGTAACTGTTTTTCTTCAATCAATGAAGACTAACACTCTAAGTGTGAAGAAATCAACGAAGAATTTGATTCTCGGAGGCCTACGACAATTGTATGCAGCGTCTGAAATCATCATTCTTATACGGCGGGTCACGCCACCAACAAAAGTTGAAAATCTTCAATTTGAGTTTTTCTTCATTTTGAAATTCCTCAGTTGTTCAATTTCTTCAACTTTGCATTATCTTCATTGTTTCCGTCGTTGTTCTTCATTGACTATATATATATATATATATATATATAGGAAAAATAGATCCTACCACTAGGGGGTAACTACCTCCATCCTTACTTCCGTCCGATCTCATCAAAAGCGCCTGCTGATTAACGGGTTCCCTTTCTCAAAATAGTCGACTTTCTCTACCCGATAAAAATATCCACTCGCACTGCACCTATCCGATTTGTTTGCCGTGATATATTAGTATACAAGAACAACCTCATGTCAAACGATAGCTAGCTAGCTTTCAAACCATAGCCGGAGATCATGGTGTTCTCGTTATTCACCGTTCAAAGTTATCGATCTCATCCACGCACACCCATCATGTTCCATGGCAGCTCATACGGGAGATCAACAAGGTGAATTCAATCTATATCTTTGACCAATCTTGTGTTAAATACGCACATATGGCTCCTCTTTGGTGCCTATATCCATATCTGATTTATTTTTTCTCATCTACAGCGTGATTCCCATGGTCCAGATGTGACGACGGCAAGATGGTCACGGCATGCCCGACGACAAGCGAACTTAGGTTTTGGGTCGCACGGTGGCTTCTTGGTCCGTCGAGCCACTCAGCGCACACAACACCACAGATGCGATCTGCACCGGTGCAGCTCGGAGCTACGACATTACCACGCATTGCTCTTGTGGTGCATGTCTAGTTGAGGAGGACGAGGCATGTACAAATGCCGCGCTACACGGACGTATTATTGATGAATGGATCAACTGAGGCACATCATCAAGGCGTCGTTCATCATGTTGTATCTGCCATCGCCGATCGCGCACCAACCAAAACTAACAAGCTATTAAGTCAAAGTCGTAGATCTTTGTTGCTGCATACTTCCCTTTGATGCATGCAAGACACCATGTCTCTCTGATGTGTATATAGTACAAATAGAATGCATGAACTCATAGGATACCATGTTTATACTCCGTGTACACTTGTGTATATACTCCATACTCCCATCCTAACAAAACTGTATATTCTACTTGTATATACTACCTTCCTAACGAAATTGTATACTCTATATATATACTCACGTGCACCTCACCTAAAGCAAAAAAAAGCAGTACATAATAAGTACTTGTATGTACAATTTTTTGGATGTTAATTAGCTTTTACAAAATATGTATATATCGCCACTATGTACCTAGTAGTACAATGTGTATAGGCATACGCCTTCCTGCAATTAAGAAGTATATATACTCCATGACTAAATAAGAAGTATATGTACTACATACTCCATACTCTCGTAAAAAGATAGGCCACATACTTTTTTTTGACATAAATATACATCAATTCCACATACTCCATACTTCCTTTTTTTTTAAGCATACTCCATACTTCCTTTTAAAATGATATACTACATACTTGCATACTACTTTTCTGCATGGCGTGAAACATAACTAGCGAGCAATGTGTAGACATGCGCATACCTTTCAAGACAAAAGACATATACACTATAAAATTCTCGAGTGACCATACTACTTTTCTTTGGGTTCAAACAATTAGTGTCACGGTCATGTGTTTTTTGAAATAGAGTTGTTCCATCCAGCCAAGAATGAAGGAGAAAGTTGAACTAGCATCGCACCAGATAATTATCGAACTAAGAAAAACAAACTGCATGACTTAATTTAATGCTTCCAGATATCAAGGAGTATCTAACGCCCTAAAAATCAGCCCATGCAATTAACTTCCCGTGGGGCAAGGCAAGTGTTAGCGGGTTTAGAACCTCCACCGGTGACTCCCATTAACCCGTTTGGCTTGGTGCTAAGCAGGGACACGTGGAGGCTAAATAATTAGGTGGTAACTACCACTGCTTGTAGATAAAATTTGTCCTATATATATATATATATATAAACATACATAAACATCATTCTTATACATACATAAACACTATTCTGATCACGGGATCAGAATATTATTCTGATCACAACCTGAACTTCCTGAGATACACGCCTGAACTTCTCTGGTGCACGAACCCGACCTTCATGCTATCTTCACAACCGTGTCTCCCCACGCGAAATATTCTGATTAGTTGTGTTCTATATGATGTTAGTGTAATCTAGAAATGTTTTTTAGCAACTAAATACCCATTTTAAATAGGAATCTCACTCGTTGGCGGATTTTGCTCTTGGGTCATGCTGAAATTGTGTTTTTTGCAATTTTACTGCCTGAGTTGTTCGACCTGAACTTCTTCCAGTGCTAGGTTGAACTTCCGCCAACATTGCCCAAATGAGGCTTGCGATATACCGTTTAAAAGCTTTGGACACCAGTATCATGACCCAAGTTAATTTTTTTTACAAAATGTAAGCGGTTTAAGAACAGTTTTGAAAACCGTTTTTTCTTCATACAAAAAACGTGAATCGTATTTTCGGTCGCATTTCTAAACCGTTTGTCGGAATGAGGCAAATAATATGGCGTTGGAAAGATGCTGTGAAACCGCTCCTTCCTTATGTTGAAAGTTTTCTCTAATTCCTTATAGTTAAAGAGTAATTTGGAAAATCGTTAAATTTTGCAAACCGAACAGCCGAGTTCGTATTTTCGATGTCATTTCTAAACGGCTAATCCAATTGAGGCAAATGATATGGCGTTGCAAAGCTTATGAAAATGCGCTACATTTTCATGTTAAACGTTTTTTCTAATTTTGAAATTTTTAAAAGTAATTTAAAAAATGATACAAGTTCTACCGAGTTCGTATTTTCGAGTTAATTTTTTAACAGTACGTCCGAATGCAGCAAATGATATGGCTTTGGAAAGATTGAGGAAATGCAAAACTTTTTGGTATATATTGTTTCTCCCAATTCATTATGGTTTTATGTCAATTCTGAAAAATGGCTAAAAATATATTTTTGCAGTAATTTCTACAAACTTTGTCAGAATGGGGCGAATAATATACCGTTAAAAAGCTACGAAAAATACGAAACTTTTTCATGTTGATGGTTTTCTCTGATTCCTAGCTGCTTTCAAGTAATTTCGAGAACGGCGAGATCATTCGTTCTGCCTTTATCGCGAAACACATTCTTCGAAAATGCACCGCGTGAATAACTTGAACTTCTCGGCATGTCTACTTGAACTTCACTCTGTTTTTCACGTGTTTTTTTTGCTCGTAGGTCTCCATCTACTCACCGAAACACTCACCGAAATTGAGCAAGTGATATAAAGGTGGAAAGCTGCTGTAAACACGCATCTTTCCCGTGTTGATCGTTTTTTCATACTAGCGACGATTTTAAAAGTTTTTGATCTAAAATTCATTCAGTGTAGTAGTTGAATTTCCTGCTATTTTCAAGTTGAACTTCTGTGACGTATCTTCGTTTGCAATTTTCCCATCCATTCGTGGGTGTTACACAAATGATATTCCTTTTGTATAAACCTCTCTCACAATACTTTTTTTAACTTTCTCCGACCGAGGACTTGAACTTATAACAACAACAAAAATTAGCATTTGCTTTTTTTACTCTTTTTAATACAAATGCACACCGTGTAGTACGTGAACTTTTGGCAGTTATCAATCTGAACTTCTCTCGGTTACGTGAAAATATCTGATTTTTTTTATGAATTTTTAATATGATTTCCTTAATCTTTTTTTATGAATTTTGAAGCGCTCTATTTTTTTAAAATTGAACTTCTTGTTATTTAATTTTTGAATTCTTGTTTTCCATTCTTTAAGAATGAGGGAACTCTGAGTTTTCTATAATCATCGAAGTTCTCCATCTTTCTAATTTGGACTTCCTGGTTTATTTCTTTTAGTAATGGAAAAATCCTACTTTTTGATAGACATCGAGCCCCTTTATTAAATTTGAACTTCTAGGTTTATTTTAGTAGAACTTCTTCATTATTTCGAATAGAACTTATTGGTCTTATTCTTTAGTAACCGGAAAAATTTGAGTTTTCAAATAAATATCAAAATGCTATGCTTTTAAAAATTGAACTTCTTGGTTTTATTATTTAGTAACAAGAAAAAACTGAGTTTTTAATATGCATTGAACTACTTCATTTTTTAAAATTGAACTTCTTGGTTTTTATCTTTAGTACTGGGGAAAAATGCCCAAAACGACATTGTTTTTTGTTTTTGTTTTTTGAACTTCTAAATCCTAGGTTTTAATATACTTTGAACTTCTGTGTTATTTTAATCTAAACTTCACATTTTTTATTTTTTTAGTAAATTTTTTGTTTTTGATTTTTAAATAAACATGATTTTGACTTTTTTATTTTGGAAGAAAACATCTAAATTTTTTTAACCTCTGAACTTCTCTCTTATTTTACTTTGAACTTCTTAGAGAAAAATATGGTTTTAAATAAGCAAACAATTTTCTAGGTTTCACCTTTGAACTTCTAGGTTTTTGACCTTCTCGGTAATTTCAAATTGAACTAATAGTGTTTTCAAATTTGAACTTCTACGCTTTTTGACCTTCTTGGTTCTTTCAATTTTTCTAGTTTTCTTAAAATCCATTTTTATAAACTTTTTTTTGAGTTGGTCTATAATTTTGAGTTGGCCTTCTCTCTTATTTTTAGAAATGAGGAAATCTAACTTTTAAAAACTTCGGTTATTTTCTAGAAACGAGAAAATTCCAAAATTTGAATTTGAACTTCTAGTTATTGTCAGGACCCCGATTCCAAGTCAGATCGATCTAGCCGGTAACACCTCATATCACTTTGCGGCCTCACGCTACGGCATTCCACTCTGTCGCTTACCATGGCCCGGGACCGTTTGCACCTTTTGGATCACGTATATGATAGTGTCGCTAGCATCCATATGACAGAGAACCCGGGCCGACATGGCTAGTCGTGAACCCAAAGCGGCACTAACCCATGGGGACAGGCATACATGAATCAACTTCGAGCGTGTCGGTCAGCAGCGTGTGAATCCGGGTTGTAGCACTGGGCTAACAGGACTCCGGGAACCCGGGGTGTAGCAGGCTAGGCATGACTCTGGATGTCACCGCGTGACATTTCCCCGAAGGGACAGACACAGTAACGAAGTGAAACACATGCCGCCGATCAAGCGTCTGAAAGCGGTAGTCTTTGGGCTAGCAGGACTCCGGTGAACCGGGCTGTAGCGGACTACTATGGCTCAAGGAAGCACTAGACTACATTTCCCCATAAGAGAGGCTGCCAAGGATAAACAACTAGATTGTCGGATCCCACACATACCAAGCATTTCAAACATACACACAATATGCTCGATATGTGTAAATACAACATGGCATCACAACATAACTCTACAACTCAAGTATTTATTCATTAGGCTCCGAGGAGCGAGATATTACAAACATGGGTCTCTAGAGCATAAAAGTCAAACACAAGCGGAAGCTTAACATGTCTGAGTACAGACAACTATAAAGGAAAAGGGCTGAACAGCCTGACTATCTACCAGATCCTGCCGAGGGCACAAGATCGTTGCTGAGGTAACAAGCTAAACGTCGAAGTCCAAGCGGAACTACTAGCGAGACTGACGTCTCTCTGCAAAACATAAAATAGGAAAACGTGATTACAAATGTACCCAGCAAGACTTACATCAGAACTAGCTACATATGCATCATTATCAACAAAGGGGGTGGAGGAGTTTAACTGCAGCAAGCCAGCTTTGACTCGGTGGCTATCCCGAACTATGAATGCAAGTAACTCCTTTGAGGTGGCGCACACGAGTCCACATATTCACCATATCAATACACCACTATGGATCCGCTCCCGTCTTCCTACGAGAACGCCATCCATAGCACTCACGCTTATGTTGCGCATTTTAGAGTATCCACTTTCACTTGTCTATGAACTGTTATAGGCAACCCGGAAGTCCATTACATGGACACGGCTATTCGAATAGATGATGTTAACCTGCAGGGTGTACTCGTCACACATGCTCTCACCACTTACCGCCGTTTACCGACATGTACTCGGCAAACTTCAAGCGGAAGCCCAATGAGGGTGTCGGGCACGACCGACTAAACACACGAGTCCCTAGTCCGTGTTTATCGCCTATTCGGGTTCCATCCATAGGGAGTCCGCCGAGGTTTCCACTAACGGCCCCGAACGATGTGCGAGGTTCCCGAGACACCAAACGGGCGAATCGGTACATCGTGCCACGTGCCTACCGCAACACAGCCCACCCCTAAGGTCACACAAGGTATGCGTCCCCAAAGATGCTACAAACACCAGAAACTACTTTGCAACTCCGGACAGAGGACAAGAGTGGTTAATAAGTCGAGAGGGTCAATTAAGGATCCCAATGCGTGGTAGTAACTGTTTCATGGATCACAAACACAGAACTTAGTTCCTGAGGACGGCTGCAATGAGACAACCCACCATGTACTCCTACATGGCCTCTCACCGCTACCTTTACCAAATCGTGTTCACACACTTAGCTCTCAATAGTAGGACATGTTCACACACGTCCGATTCATCCCGATGAATCGGACCTGACTCAACTCTAAGCAAAGAGTGTGCATGACAAACAAGCATGAATGAGTAGGCACATCAGGGCTCAAACAACTCCTACTCATGCTAGTGGGTTTCATCTATTTACTTTGGCAATGACAGGTCATGTAGAGGATAAAGGGGTTCAGCTACCGCAGCAAGTAACAGATGAATCATTGCTGTCGTAATGCAGTAAAAGAGAGTAGGAGCGAGAGAGTAGGATTGTATCAGAATGAACAAGGGGTTTTTGCTTGCCTGGCACTTCTGAAGATAGCATTGAGTCTTCATCAGTGTCAACGATCACAACGTCGGTACAACGTCTACCGAGGAGGAACAACACCGGCAAACAGAGAAGAAACACGATCAATGCAACGCACAATATGATGCATGCTATGACATGGCAATATGAATGTGTTTTCGCTAATGCAAGCTAGAACAGATTAAGATGAGTCCATTTGAACCAAAGATTCAAATGCAAACCCATTTTAAGAGGTCATAATAGTGCATTAACTTGTTTCACCTAAACAGCAAGGTTAATGTGTTCTAACATGCATGAAACCAGTACAGATGAATAGATTGGATTTTTTTGATCATTTCCCATATATAAACTATTTCATTCTGAGCTACGGTTGATTTTCTATGATTTTTAGAAGTTTTGGTTATTTTCTAGAATTTCCTTTATAAGAATAATTCCAGTAAATAAGTTATCACACAAGATGACATAGGTGTGACGTCAGCAGGTCAACTAGGTCGGCCAGGTCAAACCTGACCTGTGGGACCCATACGTCAGTGTCTCAGGCTGGTTAGTGTCACAGACAAGTGGGGCCAGTCAATGGCCACGTCAGCGAGGTCAACGCCGACGCGTGGGGCCACTGTGATTAAATAAAACTAAACAGAAATTAAACTGGTGTTAGTTAAGGGCGTGGGGCCCAGTAGTCAGTGAGAGAGGGGGTTAGTTAGTGGCACCATTAGCCAGTAATGCCGGTGCCACGTCGACACGGCCGGAGTTAACCCGCCGGCGACCAAAACAACGGCGGATGCTCGCCGGACTTGAGCTACAGGCGGCGGCTGGACTTGTGGAGACCACCGGGGCGTAACCCGTGCTCTCCCGCATCCAGAGGAGCAGGTGGGTGGTCGCGGGGGCGCCGGAGCTCGCCGGAACGAAGCTCGCGGCGGTGGCCGGGGTTCGGGCGAGGTCGGGATTGGTGCTACGGTGCACGGGAGAAGGAGCCGGTGGGTTCTACGTGCTCCTGGTGAGGTGTGGAGCACGTTTCCGTGCTCGGGAGTGAGCTGCGGTGGCTCTGGTCTCGTCTGTATCATCGCCGGCGGCGCGGAGCTCACGGCTCCGATGAAAAGGGCGGCCAGAGTGCGGGAATGAGCGTGGGGAGGAGGGGGAAAGGTGTCGGAGCTCACAGCGGGGTCGAAGACGGTCTCAGCGAGCTCGGGGAGGCAGAGACGGAGGCAAATCGATGGCGGCGATCCTCGATGGCCGAGGAGGGGAACGGCGGAGCTGGCGGCATCCAGGGCTTCCGGCGCCTTCCGTCTTGGTGGGGAGGAAGAGGGGGACGAGGCGGGGCTTCTTGGCGTGTCGGCGAGGCGAGGGGAGCACGGTGGCCGCGGTGGTTCTCGTCAGCGGCGGCGGGCGTGTTTAGCGAGGAGAACAGAGGAGGGAGAAAGCGCTCGGGGGAGAGAGGGGAGAGGTGCAGAGGGTCCGGGGGGGTGCGTGGCGTCGCGAGGGAGACCCAGGCGACGAGGGGGAAGTGGCAGGAAGCAGGAGGTGGCACGGGCGCGTGCGGGCGTGCGGTGAACACACGCCTCGCGTCCTTCTGGCGCGAGGTGGAGGACGACTGGCAGATGGGCCTGGTGGGCTGCTACAGTGCCAGGCCGACCAGGTAAGCGCCAGGTAATCTCTCTCTCTCTCTCTCTCTCTTTTGTTAATGTTTTTCTATTTCTCTATAACTTCTGGGCTTTATTAAAAATACCAGAACGTTTTCAAAAACCCTGAAAATAATTGTGGGCTCTGGTTGGAATATTCCCAACAGCCCTCACTTAAGTTCAGGATTAATTGAGCATTTAAAATAATATATAGCAATTAAATGCCCAATTGCAAATAGCATAGGATTTAATCCAGTGACCCAATCTTGTCCTAGAAAAATGTAAACCATTTTTGTCAGAGGTTTTAGACCAAGACAAAGATGATGAACATTTTGAAGGCCATTTCGTGATCATTGAAAATATTTTAGTAACCCTAGTTGGATTAAGTGGTGCTGGGGGTTTCTGCCATCCCCATTTCAACTTTCTGAGAAAATTTAACATGATGACATGATGATCATGCAAGGACAAGCAGAGGCTAAGCTAGGGCTGTGACAACTCACCCCCACTAAACAAGAATCTCGTCCCAAGATTCAAGACGT
Source organism: Aegilops bicornis (assembly GCA_021605145.1). Lineage (NCBI taxonomy): Eukaryota > Viridiplantae > Streptophyta > Magnoliopsida > Poales > Poaceae > Aegilops > Aegilops bicornis. The sequence continues at coordinate 288,163,243 of CM038671.1, forward strand.
GAGGTAAGAACACAGAGGGGGCACTAGCTAACATGATCTTGTCGATCCAATTCCCTTCCCGAAGATGTTGGTTCATTGATCCAATTGATCTTAACGTCCTTGCTTTCGAGATCTTCATCCAACACGGTGGCGACAGAAAGAAACTCTATAGGAAATGACCTCCTCGAAGATCGAGCACTCAAGATCAACTCGTGGAATGAGATGGTGAAACATCTCGGGTTGAGGCACAAAACACATCGAGAGGGATGGAAGAACAAACAACGAGGTTTGATTTGGTGGGCAACAATTCCAAGCTTAGAGAGATGGTGGATGGTGGCAAGGTGGCGAGGAAATAATTGCCATGATTCAATAACAGGGCACCTTGGGGGAGGTGACTCGTAGAGTTATTCTCTGAAGTGGCAAAAGAATTATTTTTTATTCAAAGATCATTGAAACTCTTAATACCAGCCTGAGGCAATCACAATCGATCGTTTGAAGGAGTTTGAAAGAATGACATATCCGAATTCGAATGGATGATGAGGACTACCTTGTTGAAGACAACGCAATGGATGATTTTGCTTATCATCGGAAATGAATGGGACCCATGGTAGGTCCAATTTTGAAGATGATCTTGGACAACAACTGCTGAGAAGGCAGCCCATGGGAAATTGGCACAATGGCGGTGCAAGCTGGGAACAAAATGCAACTATTGGGAATGTTTCAACCATCATATCTACCTGAGATTCAGATCCGATTGGTGATAGGATACTTCAGACTCAGCATGTCTGAAAAGAAAGTTTGCAACACAAATCGATGAGACGACGTTGCGGGATTCTCAGGAAATGAACTGCGATAGCAAGCTCCAAAACATGAGCGAGTTTTGCTACAACATGTGAGCACACTGTCCCAGACAAGCATGACCACATAGTAGTCTTATAATAAAAATACTACCAAGTTCTGGTTTGGAACCATCATCGAGGATAACAAAGTCCTAACATAAGTCATGACTAGTTGTTATGAAGGAACTCCTTCTCCTTGAAAAAATCAATCAGTGGCTTGAAGTGCTAGGGAACATATGGAATGAAGGTTGCAAGTCTTCAAACCACAGGATACTTCGCACATATGCATGAATGACTTGGGATGATTCTGGGGAAGCAAAAAATAAACTTATGGCGGCAACTTACATCGATTGCACGTGAACTTAGAGGAAGTCGCTACTTTCATCCAAACATAGGCTTCATGAACGAAACACGAAGATAATGCTTACAAAGTTTCCAACACTAGGTTGATGTTCAACATGAATCATGGGGGAGACTAAATGCTGCTGATGGGCTCAACAGCAATTCATCGGAATTTCCATATCACTGGACTTCCACCATCATGTGAACACGGTGATAGAATTGGTCAGACCAAAAGATGTAATGGTGTATGCTCGAGGGATCAACCACGAGTAAGACAACATTACGAACATCGCTGGTTCTGATTTGACTTGATGATAGCCCATACTCAAATCAAAGTTTTGGCGAGACAATGCATCCAACAACCCATCACGAGGACCAATTGGTGAAGGTATCATCTTTCTTCAACACACACACAAAAGGATATCCCTTAAAATGAACTAAGTCGGACAAGATTTTATCTTCCAACTCTCCAAGTTGTTGTTTGGCTCAACCAACTAGCTCAGGGGTATCCAACACAGATTCTTGGAGAATGGGTGGTTTGGAGAAAACCAGCATGATCACGAACTCAACATAGCGGTCAGGTGACAACTTGGTAATACTTCCGCGAAGATATTTGGAACATCACGAACCACCGATATGTTATTAAGCTCGAGAACAATCTTGCTTTTCAGGGCAAATGATATGATCAAAAGAGTGAGGGATTGGCACAATCCTAACTTATTGATCGAGGTGTGCACCAGAAATAAGGACTAGGTAGCACGATCAATCTTAGGATGATGATTTAATAACCAACATGGTTTGAATGAGAATATTGTCCATTAACTACCAAGCAACGGAGTTGCTAGCAGTATTGATTTCACACATCACGATTCACTTGTCGGCATTCCGGTTGCGACAACACGGAACCGAGGAATGAATAATGAGGGCGAGAAGTATCACTGTATCAAGAGTTCATAGCGTGGTGTGCAATTCCATGATATTCTTGATATAAAGATAGTAATACTCCAAGGTAGAACAGAGCAAAAGCTGGATTGGCATTTTGATCTGCGGAGTACAACTGCTTTGACCCAATCCTGGATATAGATGGGATTCTGGAGTTTGTTTCTCCTAGTCATTCCGGAATAGAATGGCTTGACGGACCACAAGAATAAAAGGCATCGATGAACACAAATACACACATACTCTTGGTTATCAACTGATAGAGGATGGTCAGGATACAACTGAAGAGGAACAACTCAAGGAACATATAATTTTCTGAGTTGTGGATGCATAAATTAATATGTCGAACCAAGTTCAACAAGTTTCTTCCAGATAACCCATGCAGAAAGGTAGAGCTGGCAGAGTATCAACATAGAATCGAGAACTCGACAAGGGCACACTGATTGTTATCTTTCGGTTCAGCGAGGAACATCTGCCATAAGCAGTTCATGGTACTTGGAAGAAGGTAATACCACGAACTTCGAGGATTATCGCAAAGGTTACTAATATCCTAAAGGAACTAGCAACACTATCAACATGAAGTAAGTGGGGTGAATCTCGGGTTCAAAACCCAAGGAGTAGAATACCTACTACTAAGTGGCATCACGGGATGCCTTCGGGAATAAAGGCCAGAATCATCACACTGGGACACAAATCATGGCTAGCTTACTAGATGATCCCCTAAGACACCTAGGGTCATAATAATAACTCCAACATATATGTCAAGGTAGTAGAATACCTCAACTCAGCAATTAGTGTGATTAACCTGGCCCAAAGGAACATCAAAACCAGAGGAAAAGGATTTGCAAGTGCATCAGACTATTTAGAAACCTGGGATGACTCGGACAGCATAACGGCTGTAAATGCTCATAAAAAGATTTGAGACATTCACAAGGATTTGCATAGTCACTTAACAACATCATATTAAGGTTCTCGTTCAACTGGTGACATACTAAAAGTGGTAGAAACTGAACTGAGGCTGGTAACCAATAATCCTATAAGTTACTACGGATTAGTAACACGTGAACCTGATAGAGAGAAGAGAGCCTAGGCCTTAAACCCTGTAGAAAAGAAGAGGATGACTCAGATCAGAAGGCCATGAGGTATAAGGAGTAAAAAGAGCCTTACGTTCCCTTCCACAATCAATTCCTTATATAACTAAAGCATTTCTAGACTCAACTTCACCAGTTTGGCTTGGTAATCCTCTGAGCGATCGGGCTCTGATACCAAAGCTGTCAGGACCCCGATTCCAAGTCACATCGATCTAGCCGGTAACACCTCATATCACTTTGCGGCCTCACACACGGCATTCCCACGGGTGTCGCCTTACCATGGCCCGGGACCGTTTGCGCCTTTTGGCTCACGTATATGATAGTGTCGCTAGCATCCATATGACAGAGAACCCAGGCCGACATGGCTAGTCGTGAACCCAAAGCGGCACTAACCCATGGGGACAGGCATACATGAATCAACTTCGAGCGTGTCGGTCAGCAGCGTGTGAATCCGGGTTGTAGCACTGGGCTAACAGGACTCCAGGAACCCGGGCTATAGCAGGCTAGGCAGGACTCCGGATGTCACCGCGTGACATTTCCCCGAAGAGATGCAGACGTGAACGAAGTAAAACACATGCCGGTCGATCAGCGTCTGAGCGGTAGTGCTAGGCTAGCAGGACTTCGTGAACCGGTCAGAAGCGGACTACTGTGGCTCAAGGAAGCACTAGACTGCATTTCCCCATAAGAGAGGCTGCCAAGGATAAACAACTAGATTGTTGGATCCCACACATACCAAGCATTTCAAACATACACACAATATGCTCGATATGTGTAAATACAACATGGCATCACAACATAACTCTGCAACTCAAGTATTTATTCATTAGGCTCTGAGGAGCGAGATATTACAAACATGGGTCTCTCGACCCAGCATTCAGAGCATACAAGTCAAACACAAGTGGAAGCTTAACATGTCTGAGTACAGACAACTATAAAGGAAAAGGGCTGAACAGCCTGACTATCTACCAGATCCTGCCGAGGGCACAAGATCATAGCTGAGGTAACAAGCTAAACGTCGAAGTCCAAGCGGAACTACTAGCGAGACTGACGTCTCTCTGCAAAACATAAAATAGGCAAACATGAGTACAAATGTACCCAAAGAAGACTTACATCGTAACTAGCTACATATGCATCATTATCAACAAAGGGGGTGCGGTTTAAGCTGCAAAGAAGCCAGCTTTGACTCGGTGGCTATCCTGAACTACGACTGCAAGTAACTCCTTTGAGGTGGCGCACACGAGTCCACATATTCACCATATCAATACACCACTATGGATCCGCTCCCGTCTTCCTACGAGAACGCCACCCATAGCACTCACGCTTATCTTGCGCATTTTAGAGTATCCACTTTCACTTGTCTATGAACTGTTATGGGCAACCCAGAAGTCCTTTACCGCGGACACGGCTATTCGAATAGATGATGTTAACCCTGCAGGGGTGTACTTCTTCACACACGCTCTCACCACTTACCGCCGTTTACACGACATGTACTCGATAACCTTCAAGCGGAAGCCCAGCGAGGGTGTCGGGCACGACCTGACTAAACACACGAGTCCCTAGTCCAGGTTTATCGCCTATTCGGGTTCCATCCGCAGGGAGTCCGGCCGAGGTTTCCACTAACGGCCCCGAACGATGTGTGCAGGGTTCCCGAGACACCAAACGGGCGAATCAAGACACTGCGCGTGCCTACCGCAACACAGCCCACCCCTAAGGTCAGGCAGGCGGCCCCCAAAGATGCTACAAACACCAGAAACTACTTTGCAACTCCCGGACAGAGGACAAGAGTGGTTAATAAGTCGAGAGGGTCAATTAAGGATCCCAATGCGTGGTAGTAACTGTTTCATGGATCACAAACACAGAACTCAGTTCCTGAGGACGGCTGCAATGAGACAACCCACCATGTACTCCTACATGGCCTCTCACCGCTACCTTTACCAAATTGTGTTCACACACTTAGCTATCAACAAGAGGGACATGTTCACACACCTCCGATTCATCCCCGATGAATCAGACTGACTCAACTCTAAGCGATGGCGAGCACGAGAAACAAGCATGAATGAGTAGGCATATCAGGGCTCAAACAACTCCTGCTCATGCTAGTGGGTTTCATCTATTTACTGTGGCAATGACAGGTCATGTAGAGGATAAAGGGGTTCAGCTACCGCAGCAAGTAACAATGTATGAATCGTTGTTGTCCTAATGCAGTAAAAGAGAGCAGGAGCAAGAGAGTAGGATTGTATCGTAATGAACAAGGGGTTTTGCTTGCACAGCACTTGAAGATAGCATTGAGTCTTCATCGCTGTCAACGATCACAACGTCGGTACAACGTCTACCGAGGGGGAACAACACCGGCAAACAGAGAAGAAACACGATCAATGCAATGCACAACATGATGCATGCTATGACATGGCAATATGAATGTGTTTTGGCTAATGCAAGATAGAACAGATTAAGATGAGTCCATTTGAACCAAAGATTCAAATGCAAACCCATTTTAAGAGGTCAGCAGATCAACTAGGTCGGTCAGGTCAAACCTGACCTATGGGTCCCGTACGTCAGTGTCTCAGGCTGGTTAGTGTCACGGACAAGTGGGCCAGTCAATGGCCACGTGAGCGAGGTCAACGCCGACGCGTGGGGCCACTGTGATTAAACAAAACTAAACAGAAATTAAACTGGTGTTAGTTAAGGATGTGGGGCCCAGTAGTCAGTGAGAGGGGGTTAGTTAGTGGAACCATTAGCCACTAATGATGGTGCCACGTCGACATGGCCGGAGTTAACCCGCCGGCGACCAAAACAACGGCGGAGGCTCGCCGGACTTGAGCTACAGGCGGCGGCTGGACTCGCGGAGACCACCGGGGCGTAGCCCGTGCTCTCCCGCATCCAGAGGAGCAGGTGGGTGGTCGCGGGGGCGCCGTAGCTCGCCGGAACGAAGCTCGCGGCGGTGGCCGGGGTTCGGGCGAGGTCGGGATTAGTGCTCGGGAGTGAGCTACGGTGGCTCTGGTGGGTTCTACGTGCTCCTGGTGAGGTGTGGAGCACGTTTCCGTGCTCGGGAGTGAGCTACGGTGGCTCTGGTCTCGTCTGCATCATCGCCGGCGGCGAGGAGCTCACGGCTCCGATGAAAAGGGCGGCCAGAGTGCGGGAATGAACGCGGGGAGGAGGGGGAAAGGTGTCGGAGCTCACAACGGGGTCGAAGACAGTCTCGGCGAGCTCGGGGAGGCGGAGACGGCGGCAAAATCGACGGCGGCGATCCTCGGTGGCCGAGGAGGGGAATCATGGCGGCATCCAGGGCTTCCGGCGCCTTCCGTCTTGGTGAGGAGGAAGAGGGGGACGAGGCGGGGCTTCTTGGCGTGTCGGCGAGGCGAGGGGAGCACGGTGGCCGCGGTGGTTCTCGTCGGCGGCGGCGGGCGCGTTCAGTGAGGAGAACAGAGGAGGGGGAGAGTGCTCGGTGGAGAGAGGGGAGAGGTGCAGAGGGTCCGGGGGGTGTGTGGCGTCGCGAGGGAGACCCAGGCGACGAGGGGGCAGCGGCAGGAAGCAGGAGGTGGCACGGGCGCTGCGCCGGGCGTCTGCGAACACACGCCTCGCGTCCTTCTGGCGCGAGGTGGAGGACGACTGGCAGATGGGCCTGGTGGGCTACTACAGTGCCAAGCCGGCCAGGTAAGCGCCAGGTAATCTCTCTCTCTCTTTTGTTAATGTTTTGCTATTTCTCCGTAACTTCTGGGCTTTACTAAAAATACCAGAACGTTTTATAAAACCCTGAAAATAATTGTGGGCTCTGGTTGGAATATTCCCAACAGCCCTCACTTAAGTTCAGGATTAATTGAGCATTTAAAATATTATATAGCAATTAAATGCCCAATTGCAAATAGCATAGGATTTAATCCAGTGACCCAATCCTGTCCTAGAAAAATGTAAACCATTTTTGTCAGAGGATTTAGACCAAGACAAAGATGATGAACATTTTGAAGGCCATTTCAGGATCATTGAAAAATATTTTAGTAACCCTAGTATGATTAAGTGGTGCTGGGGGTTTATGACATCCCCATTTCAACTTTATTAGAAAATTTAACATGATGACATGATGATCATGCAAGGACAAGCAGAGGCTAAGCTAGGGCTGTGACAGTTACTTTGTTTGAACTTCCAAGGGTCTTGCTAGAAATGGAGAAATCTATTCTATATTGAAAAAATTGAACTGCTATATCATTTCAATTTGACCTTCATGGTTTTATTTTTAAAAACAGAAAAAATCATTGTTATAGACATTAAACCATTTTGTTATTTTAACTTAACTTCCTGGTTCTTTTAGTTTGAGCTTCTAGTTTTTTTAAAACGGGGAAAAACTATTTTTAAACTTTTTAGGTGTTCCTTTATTTTAATTTGAACGTCTTCCTTTTATTCTTTAGAAACAAGGAAAAAATCTACATTTTTAAAAACTTTGAATTTCTCCGTTATTTTAATTTGAACTTCTAGGTTTTTTATCACTAAACTTCCGAACGGGGTGGGTGATGAAGCTATGAACCTAGGGTAGGGTCAGGGACCTGTCCAGGATACCCTCCCCAAGGACATCTCTAAAAGAACCAGAAACATTTGAAGAAGAATCATCATCCACTCGACCATGAAGCAATGTTCCACTCGACAGTCTTGAAGACACTCGACCGCGTAGACAATCACTCGACTACCGGGAGGTCTAAAGCCACTCTGCTCTGCAATGGTTGGGAATTAAGTCATAGCTTTAATGGTCATTATGTATCTTTATTAATGGCGTTACCAGTAACGCCCCTCTCTTAATTTACATTGAACCCTGTGTAACGGAGGGGAGCTGGGGTCCTGGCGCACTCTATATAAGCCACCCCCCTCCTCTGGGACAAGGGTTCGCACCCCCTGTAACTCACACGCTCATAATCCAGTCGACCGCCTCCGGGCTCCGAGACGTAGGGTTATTACTTCCTCCGAGAAGGCCCTGAACTCGTAAACCTTGCGTGTACAACTCCTCCATAGCTAGGATCTTGCCTCTACATTCCTACCCCCATTCTACTGTCAGACTTAGAACCACGACAGTTGGCGCCCATCGTGGGGCCGGTGTCTTAGCGACTTGTTGGAGAAGTTGCGTTTTTGCGATCCCCTTCATCATGATTTCAGGCGGAGGTTTGGCTGAGGGCCGCGAGATCCGTCTCGGCGCGCTCGTGTTCGTCGCCGATGACTCCGCTTGGCTTCAGGAGGCTCCACTCGACGTCGACGCACTCCCCGTCCGCGGGGCAACACACTTTCGCGCGTGCATCCGCGGCGTCCTCCTGCGGCAGCCGTCGACCCAGTATCGATTGACTCCTATGGCTTCCTCCCTCCCTGTCGCCCGCCGGTGCAAGCGTTCCGGTCGATCAAGGCTTTAGCGGTGGGTGAGGCATGCGGTGGCTCGCCAGTCGGCCACCCCCCAAGTCGCGGCGATCGAGCCCGACGAATCTCTCTACGGCCTGTTCGACTGGCTCCGCAGAGACTGCATCCGAGTGCGACAACAGTGATCCCACGGCGGAGGTCCTGATGGTCGATGGACCTCGCAGTCCTCCCGGCTACCCCCACGCTGACGGTGGCGACGGCGGAGGCAATCCGTCGCTTGCCCATGAGGAGTACCTCCCCGAGCCCCTCTTTTCGCAGCAGAGGGAAGAACTTCGCCGCCACAACATGGATGCACTTCACACTCCTATCGTTGGAGAAACCCCCGAGGCCCGGGCCTTGGAGGACGCACGCCTGGCCAACTTGGCTGAGCGCACTCGACTGGAGAACCTCCAGCGCGTACTCGACGAGCGTGCGCGTCAACGGGTTCCAAAATCCAATCGACGTCAACTCTTTCCACCTTCGACTCAGGTATATCGAACTCCGATCTAGAATCTTACAGCTGCAGCTCGAATAGCAAAGTCAATTCAGCCCTCCCAGTCAGAAGCTGGCAGAGGTCTAATGCAGATCAGAGCTTTACTCTGGGCAGCAGGAGAACAGAATACGGTTGTGTCACAGTCGCGGAATAGGATCCATAGCAGGTCCGTTATTGCAGATACAGTCCATTTGGCTCATAGCCCAAGATCGCCCCTGAGGCGTGAGGGACGTGGAGACCGGCGCGATCAGTACAGAAACCGCGAGCAGTATGATCACCGACTCGATCATGACGATCGTCGTCGAGTGCCCGCACCTCCCCCAAGGAGTGGGTCGTACATACCTCGGCAGCATGATGACAAACGCCCTAACAGTGTTGGGCGAAGGATTCTAGTCGACCCCAAGGAGCCAGGCTTTGATGCGAGATCTATTCTCGTTCAGGGTTTGGTCGACAGAAACAGAGCTCACTAGGAAGGTCATGATAGAGATTTACCAACCAGCAGCAGAGTGCATGTCTCAGGTCCAGAATGCTTCAGCAGAGCCATCAGGTCCGCGGTGATTCCTCCCAACTTCAGGTTGGTGATCGGAGTCAAGAAGTTCATCGGGTGAGTCCAAGCCTGACACTTGGCTTGAGGACTACCGAGTGGCTGTTCAGATTGGCGGCGGCAATGATGAAGTGGCCATGAAACACCTTCCTCTGATTGCTGAATCAATTAGCACCCAGCAACATTTACAGTTGGGAAGATCTTGCCCGAGTGTTTGTCAGAACTTTTGAAGGGACATGCAAGCGACCAACAGGGTTGACAGAGTTGCAGTCTTGTGTGCAGAAGACAAATGAAACTTTGAGGGATTATATCCAGAGATGGATCACGTTGCATCATACGATGGAGAATGTGTCTGATCACCAAGCAGTTTGTGCCTGCAAAGAAGGCGTTAAGTATCAGGAGTTGAATCTGAAGTTCGGTCGGACCGGAGACATGTCTCTGAGCCGAATGATGGAGATTGCCACCAAGTATGCTAATGGTGAAGAGGAGGATCGGCTCCGGAGTGGCAAGCACAAAACAGTCGCCCATGAAACCGGAGGAGGAAACTCCGATGGAAGCAGAAGCGCAAAGCCGAGCCAGCTGCTCCTGGGGAAATCTTAGCCGTGACTCAGGGAAAGTCCAAAGGGAAGCCCAAAGGGCCATGGAACCCTAAGAAAATAAAATATCAAGATGGAAATGATGTGCTGGATTTGCCATGCCACATCCACACAAAGAAATATGAAGAGGGTAAAATCATTTACCCGAAGCATACCACTCGACAAAGGTCGGCTCCTAATCCAGCAGTTCCGAGAGAAACAGCCCAAAGACAAGGAAAAAGAGTCAGACAAAGTTGAGGATAAGGAGGAAAGTGACGATGGTTACCCTCACGTCAATTCCACTCTGATGATTTTCGCTGATGTCGAGAGCAAAAGTCGACTGAAAGTCATCAACAGAGAGGTGAACATGGTCGCTCCGGCGACACCCAGTTATTTGAAATGGTCTCAGACTGCTATCACATTCGACCAGTCCGATCACCCGATGCACTTAGCCACCCCTGGGAGGCAAGCATTGGTGGTCGATCCAGTTGTCGAAGGCACTCGACTGACTAAAGTTCTGATGGATGGTGGCAGTGGCCTAAATATTCTGCATGCAGAGACGCTGAAAGGGATGGGCATTCCGATGTCCAAACTCAGTGAAAGCAATATGAGATTCCATGGAGTCATTCCAGGCAAGAATTACCGCAAAGAGAAGTTGACATTGAAGTTGTGGATTTCTAGAGTGCTTATCACGCTATTCTGGGCAGGCCAGCTTATGCACGTTTTATGGCTCGACCATGCTATGTGTACCTCAGACTGAAGATGCCTGGTCCTAAAGGTGTGATCACTATCACTGGCAATAGAAAGAAGGCAGAAAGTGCTTCCAGAAGGGCTCGAAGATCGCCGTTGCGCAGATGGCAGTAGTTGAATTGCAGGAATATCAGAAAAATGTAGATCTGAGTGATTTGCTGCGAGCTAAGAAGCCTGCAACGGATTCAGCATTTCAGTCGTCCGGTGAAACGAAACCGATTCATATCCACCTGACTGATCCCAATGCTGCTCCGACCCACATTTCAACAACACTCAACTCCAAATAGGAAGAAGCGCTCACCCAGTTCCTCCGTGAGAACTGGGACATCTTTGCATGGAAACCCTCGACATGCCGTGTTCCTGTGGATCGGCTGAGCATCTTTATGAAGTCGACCCAAAAGTGAAACCGGTCAAAGAACATCTTCGACGGTCCGCCGTACAGAAGAGAAAGGCAATCGGTGAAGAAGTGGCTCGACTTCTGGCAGCTGAGTTTATTCGAGAGATTTACCATTCCGAGTGGTTAGCTAATGTTGTCATGGTCCCTAAGAAGGACGACTCACTTCACATGTGCATCGACTTCAAGCATATCAATCGGGCCTGCCCGAAGGATCAGTTCCTCTCCCCCGCATCGATTAAATAGCCAATTCGACTGCGGGGTGTGAGCGTTTGTCCTTTTTGGACGCTTATTCTGGGTATCATCAGATCCGTCTGTATGTACCCGATGAGATTAAAACAGCTTTCATCACCCCATTCGGGTGCTTCTGTTATGTCACTATGCCATTCGGCCTGAAGAATGTTGGAGCCACACTCATGCGGATGATTCAGAAGTGTTTACTCACTCAAATCAGTCGGAATGTGGAAGCGTACATGGATGACATTGTGGTCAAGTCGCGTAAGGGTTCCGACCTACTGGCTGACCTTGCTGAAACCTTTGCCAACCTCAGAAGGTATGATATCAAGCTTAATCCATCGAAGTGCATGTTCGGAGTTCCAAGAGGAAAGTTACTCGGTTTTCTCGTTTCCGAACGAGGGATCGACGCTAACCCCGAGAAAGTCGATGCCATACTCCGGATGAAACGCCCTGTGCGTGTGCATGATGTACAGAAGCTTACTGGTTGTTTGGCCGCCCTAAGTCGATTCATTTCTCGACTCGGTGAGAAGGCACTGCCTCTCTACCGACTGATGAAAAAGTCAGATAAGTTCGAGTGGACTCCTGAAGCTCAAGCAGCATTTGCAGAGCTAAAAGCCCTGCTTTCCACCCAGACTGTGATTGCTGCCCCAATCAGCAAAGAGCCTTTAATGCTTTATATAGCAGCCACTGGACAAGTCGTCAAGACAAGATTTACTACGAGCGGGAAGAAGAGGGAAAAGCCTATAAAGTTCAGCGCCCGGTTTATTATGTTTCTGAAGTTCTGACTCTGTCAAAGCAGAGATATCCACACTATCAGAAGCTTGTTTATGGGATTTACATGACCATAAAGAAGGTTGCACACTATTTCTCTGATCACTCTATTACAGTCGTCAGCGACGCTCCATTGTCGGAGATTCTGCACAACAGAGATGCAACTGGTTGAGTGGCAAAACGGGCGATTGTACTTCTTCCCTTAGATATCAAGTTTGAGGCAAAGAAAGCTATCAAGTCCCAAGCAATAGCAGATTTCCTCGCCGAGTGGATCGAGCAGCAACTGCCGACTCAAGTTCAGTCGGAGCACTGGACCATGTTCTTTGATGGTTCTAAGATGCTGAATGGTTCTGGTGCTGGGGTGGTGCTGGTATCCCCCCGAGGAGACAAGCTCAGATATGTCCTCCAGATTCACTTTGATTCCTCCAATAACGAAGCAGAATATGAAGCACTCTTATATGGGTTACGTATGGCCATTTCACTCGGCGTCCGTCGCCTCATGGTCTATGGCGACTCAGATTTGGTAGTCAATCAAGTGATGAAAGAGTGGGACATCAGAAGCCCAGCCATGACTGGTTACTGCAATGCAGTAAGGAAGTTGGAAAAGAAGTTCGAGAGGTTAGAGCTCCATCATATACCCCGACTGAAAAATCAAGCAACCGATGATTTGGCAAAGATAGGTTCCAAGAGAGAAGCCATTCCCAACAACGTGTTTTTGGAACACATCCACACACCATCAGTTCAGGAAGATCCTTTCACTAAAGAGCCCCCACAGCCTAAGAGCGCCACAGATCCGACTGAAGTCGAGGTCCCAGCCGTGGTCGACCTAATCATGGAGGTTCTGGTCATCACTCCCGACTGGACAGTGCCTTACATCGCGTACATCCTTAGGAAGGAACTCCCAGAGGATGAAGAAGAGGCTCGACAGATCGTCCGTCGATCCAAAGCCTTTACTGTGATAAGGGGACAATTGTTCAGGGAAAGTGTGACTGGAGTCATGCATAACACCAGAAGAAAATTGAATGATCCTCAACGACATCCACTCGGGGACCTGTGGTCACCATGCGTCCTCTCGGGCCATTGTGGCTAAAGCATACCGAGCTGGATTTTATTGGCCACGAGCAAATGAAATGGCGAAAAATATAGTCGAGAGATGTGAAGGCTGCCAGTTTTACTCTGATATGTCTCACAAGCCAAAGATCAGCCTCAAGACCATTCCCTCGTCTGCCCTTTTGCTGTTTGGGGATTGGATATGGTTGGACCATCGAGAACTGGTAGGAGCGGCTTCACTCATGTGCTTGTAGCAGTCGACAAGTTTACCAAATGGATTGAAGCTAAACCTATCAAGAATCTTGAAGCCAGCACCGCTGTCAGTTTCATCAGAGAATTGATATTCAGATATGAAGTTCCGCACATCATCATCACTGACAACGGGTCGAACTTTGATTCTGATGAGTTTAGGGCTTTCTGCGCTTCTCAAGGCACACGAGTCGACTATGCTTCAGTCGCTCACCCGCAGTAGAATGGACAAGCAGGAAGAGCAAACGGCCTAATTCTCAAAGGACTGAAACCCCGACTGATGCGTGATCTCAAACACGCAGCAGGCGCCTGGGTCGATGAACTTCCATCAGTTCTTTGGGGATTGAGGACAACTCCCAATCGGTCCACTGGAAAAACTCCTTTCTTTTTGGTCTATGGAGCTGAAGCTGTTCTGCCAAGTGACCTGCTCCACAACGCACCCCGAGTCGAGCTCTTCTCCGAAGAGGAAGCAGAACAGGCCCGGGAGTATTCAGTCGATCTCTTAGAGGAGGAAAGAGAGATGGCCTTGATCCGATCGACCATTTATCAGCAAGACTTGCGTCGATTCCACGCCAGAAATGTGAGGGGTCGAGCCTTTCAAGAGGGAGACTTGGTTCTTCGAGTGGATCAACAGAAGCCACACAAGCTCGCCCCTGCTTGGGAAGGCCCCTTCATTATCACTAGAGTTCTCCACAATGGAGCGTACCATCTTTACAATGTCGAGCGTGAGAAAGACGAGCCGCGAGCTTGGAACGCGGATCTGCTCCGCCCCTTTTATACTTAAGTCCTCACTCGGATGAGATGTAATAAGAAATACCTTTGTAGTTTATTTATCAAAGACAAGAGTTTTATAATCTTCCTAAACGATTGTTGTTGCTTTTGTCTAAGGTTGAAATCCCCCAGTGGGTGGCTTAGCTGCAAATCCGTTTCGCCTAAGTTCGAAAAATCCTACCGAGTGGCGAGCAAGCCTCTCACTCGGGGACTTAGCTGCGGATCCGTTTCGCCTAAGTTTGAAAAAATCCTACCGAGTGGCGAGCAAGCCTCTCACTCGGGGACTTAGCTACGAATCCGTTTCGCCTAAGTTTGGAAAAATCCTACCGAGTGATGAGCAAGCCTCTCACTCGGGGGCTTAGCTGCGAATCCGTTTCTCCTAAGTTTGAAAAAATCCTACCGAGTGGAGAGCAACCCTCCCACTCGGGGGCTTAGCTGCAGTCCAGTACTCGCCTAAGTTTGAAAAATCCTACCGAGTGGAGAGCAACCCTCCCACTCGGGGGCTTAGTTGCAGTCCAGTACTCGCCTAAGTTTGCAAAATCCTACCGAGTTGTGAGCTTGCCTCTCACTCGGGGGCTTAGCTGCAGTTCAGTACTCGCCTAAGTATGAAAAATCTTACCGAGTGGTGAGCCTGCCTCTCACTCGGAGGCTTAGGTGCAGTCAAGTACTCGCCTATGTTTGAAAAATCCTACCGAGTGGTGAGCCTGCCTCTCACTCGGGGGCTTAGCTGCAGTCCAGTACTCGCCTAAGTTTGAAAAATCCTACCGAGTGGAGAGCAACCCTCCCACTCGGGGGCTTAGCTGCAGACCAAGTACTCGCCTAAGTTTGAAAATCCTACCGAGTGGAGAGCAACCCTCCCACTCGGGGCTTAGCCGCAATCCAAGTACTCGCCTAAGTTTGAACAATCCTACCGAGTGGAGAGCAACCCTCCCACTCGGGGGCTTAGCTGCAGTCCAAGTACTCGCCTAAGTTTAAAAAATCCTACCGAGTAGAGAGCAACCCTCCCACTCGGGGGCTTAGCTGCAGTCCAGTACTCGCCTAAGTTTAAAAAAAAATCCTACCGAGTGGAGAGCAACCCTCCCACTCGGGGGCTTAGCCGAGTCCAAGATCGCCTAAGTGTGAAACACATCCCTATCCGCAAGGACGACGAGGTGCAGGTCGACTGCAACCTTCTCCTTCGGAGCTGCGCCACAAATACAATGTGCGCTCCATCCCTATCCGCAAGGACGACGAGGTGCAGGTCGACTGCAACCTTCTCCTTCGGAGCTGCGCCACAAGTACAATGTGCGCTCCATCCCTATCCGCAAGGACGACGAGGTGCAGGTCGACTGCAACCTTCTCCTTCGGAGCTGCGCCACAAATACAATGTGCGCTCCATCCCTATCCGCAAGGACGACGAGGTGCAGGTCGACTGCAACCTTCTCCTTCGGAGCTGCGCCACAAATACAATGTGCGCTACATCCCTATCCGCAAGGACGACGAGGTGCAGGTCGACTGGAGTCTCCACCTCAAAGCTGCATCTCAAGCACAAAGATTATTCCGAGTGAAGAACAAATTCCACTCGAAGGCAAACGCAAGCATATTCGGAAATAAACCAAGTTCAGAAAAATCCTAAAGTTCCAGACCGCAGATCAAAGTACTCGGACATTCAGCCCAAAAGAGTTTAACGGTTACAAAAACCACTCGGCATTCCGAGGCAAATTTAAGGTGGAGCATAAAAAGTTTGTTCACTCCGCAGGAGGAGGGATGGCAGGCTCGACGAACTCGTCCAGGTCAACACCATCGGCGATTCGAGTGGCGGCAGCAATGAAAGTCTCCATAAAGGATCGGAAATCATGCTTCTTGGTGTTGGCGACCTTGATCGCTGCCAGCTTATCTTCTCGCGCTTCTTTGCAATGGACACAAACCAAAGACAGAGCCACATCAAGACCAGCCGCGTAAGACTTCTTCCACTCCTGCACTCGACCGGGGATCTCGTTAAGTCGAGTCATCAGAGACTCGAGATCATTCTGGAGTGTTTCCCTTGGCCAGAGTGCAGTGTCGATCCGCGACGTGGCAACCTTCAGTCGAGCCAAGTAGTCAACAACACCGTCAATGCGGGATTCCGGTCGGAGCAGGTTCATAACAACTTCATCTTTCACAGGAGAGTTGATGGGGTCCAAGCTTGGTTCAATTCGCCCGGACTCCTCCTCGAAGTCTCGGCAAAACTCTGCATGCACAATCCGAGGATGAGTCAATATTCGTATGCCGAGTCGACGAAGATGAACCAGTCGGAACAGAGTATATACCTTCAAGCTTGATGAACAACTTCTTGGCAAGGCTCCTCAGATAACTTTCCAGATCATCCCTCCTGCGAGCAATTCTCTCCATCTTCTCGTTCAGATTGACCTTGTCCTTCTTCAAGTGGGTTACTTCCTTGTTGGCTTCGTCCAGAGCAAATTTTATCTTGGAGTTCTCTTCCTCCAATTTGTCAACCGAAGCCAACTTCTGTTCAGCCAGAGCAGTTTTGTCGTCAGCCTTCTTCTGTGCAGCAGCCAGATCTTGATCCTTCTTTGCCAGAGCCTGGTTCAGTTTTTGTGAAAAGAAATGATGCTTGGTTCAGAAAGAGCAGAATGAAATCTAGGTCTAAGACAAACCAGTCGACAAATCTGTCTTACCATTGGCGTCATCCTTGGCTTTCTGCAGTTCTGTCTTGGCCAACTCCAGGTCAAGGTTGAGTTGAATCTGCTGTTTCTCCAAGTCAGCAAAGCGAGCTCCAAGATCACAAGATTCCTGCAATCAAGGAACGGGTCAGTCAATTGGACAAAAGATGGGTTATTTCAGAGAGGTAAAAGGACAAAGACAATAAATACTAAGACTACTGTCGAATCAAACATCCAACAATAGTCTCGGGGACTACACCCAGTGGGTGCACTTAGCGTGCCCCCACTGGTTCAGTTTACACTCGACAAGACCTTTCCAGCGCGAGTGCATAAAAAGGAGACAACAACAAACAAGCTCTTCATACCATAGCCGACTGCCAGCAGTCGACCACGGTCTCGGGGACTACACCTAGTGGGTGCACTTAGCGTGCCCCCACAGGTACAGTTTACACTCGACATGGCCCGACCAGACCGAGTGAAGGAATCCAAAATTCAAGACTACGATCGCCTGCATGATCCATCATAGTCTCGGGGACTACACCCAGTGGGTGCACTCAGCGTGCCCCCACTAGTCCAAAAATTCAATCGACGACAACAAAAAGTTCAGCTCAAAGTATGGATTTGTTTGGTGACAAATCGAAACACCCAGTGGGTGTACATATGCAAAGATCCTTGGAAAAAGAGTTTTTAGGTAGCATATCCTAAACAGAACAAGCCAAGAGAGTCAGTCGACGTTCTGCTAACCTGAACATTGCTCTGGAGAGCCGAGTTGGCATCATAAGCGGCCTGGCTGGCATCCCGCACCATCTTCATCTTCTCCATCATAATACCTGCTTGGCGTATAGCTTCTTTGGCAGCATTCACTTCGTCCTCTGGGACTTGATGGGTGGCAAAAACTGACGGTGGATCGGCAGGAGCTTGGGCAGTCGACACAGAAGGTAGAGCACTCGACAGCGGTATGGCGAAGGAAATAGAAGTCCGATTGGCGTCGCCGGCGTCCTGAACGACTAGTTCCGCCACCGCCGTCGACTGTGGCGTCTTGCCAGTAGACGTTTTCCTATTCCTCCTCGTCAAAGGCCTCTATGGCTCGTCATCATCATCATCGGGGAGGTCAATGACGTTGGGAGCTGTTCAATTACATCACCCGATTGTATATATTATAGTTCAATCGACCAAATGAAGACGGAATGACGAAGATCATACCCAGATTGGAGGTGACTGCATCTTCCATTGCCTCATACTCATCCTTATAAGCTGAAGTCCTAGAGGTAGCAGCATTGCCGGTTTCAAGATTCATCTGGTCAAAACAAAGGAAAAATAAACAGCACAGAGCGTCGAGTGAATGCGAAAGAAAAACACTCACGCAGAAGCAACAGGGATATCAATTTTAATCTTCGGCAACGCCTTCCGAGGCTTCTGCACTACAACCTTGGGCTGCTTTCAGGCTTTTTCAGTCGGTGCCGGAGAGGACGTCCGAGGACGCTTTGAAGACTGGCCAGTCTGTGAGATCGCCTTTTCATGGGCGCTCGCCCGGTCTTGGTCGAGCTTGGATCGCCTCTCCCTGCGAGGAGGCGAGTCGACCTCTTCTTCGTCACTCGAGTCGTCGCTCTCCTCGTTCCCCTCTCCGTCAGAATGCCACTCGCCACTTTCGCCTCCGCTTGCCTCCCCCTCCGGATCTTGCACCTGCTCTCCGTTGGGCATTGAGTACATTTCGGTAAGGGCCTGGAAGAAAACAGGCAGAACAAAAGTCAGTCGACGAAGCATAAACAGCTGCATGATTAAATCTAGATTACGATCGAAGTTCAGAATTGGACCTTGTCTGGTTCATAGGATCGGTCGAGTGGAGGAATTCTCCTGCTCCCCGGGTTATCTTTGTTTCGGTGATACTCGTCAGCCACCCCTCCAACGTGGTCTCGTCGACCTCCTCCGGGTGGATCCGAGTGGTGTCCTCAGTACCCGAATACATCCACATCGGATGGTCTCGAGCTTGAAGCGGTTGGATGCGTCGCCGGAGGAAGACCTCCAAAAATCCATACCGGTCACCCCACGGATAAGCTGAACTACCCGTTCGACCAGCACCTTAACTTGTGCCTTCTCCTCCGGGATCACCTTCAAAGGGGAGGGCTTCCTCACTCGGTCCATGGAAAAAGGAGGAAGTCCAATGATCGCCTCGAGTCGGCTGGTCTTTTGCAGAGAACCAAGTCGATCGCCATCCACGGACCGAATCGGGAAGGATCATGGCTGGAAAGGAACTTTTGCCTCTCATCTGAACCCCAAGACCCCCGCACATCTGGATCACTTGTGTCCTCTCATCACTCGGATTGGCCTTTTTTACCGTCTGGGAGCGATAGGTGAAAATGTGCTTGAAAAGGCCCCAATGAGGTCGGCAGCCCAAGAAATTCTCGCACAAAGACACGAAGACAGCAAGATACACGATTGTGTTGGGAGTGAAGTGGTGGAGTTGCGCCCAAAGAAATTCAGGAATCCCCGAAAGAAAGGGTGGCGAGGCAAGGAAAACTCACGGTCGACGTGAGTGGCGAGGAGAACGCACTCACCCTCCCGAGGTTGCGGCTCAGTCTCCTTCCCCGGAAGCCGCGCCGATTCGTGGGGGATCAGTCCTCCATCGACCAAGTCGTCGATGTCTTCCTGACGAATCGCCGAGCGGATCCAGTCGCCCTGGATCCAGCCCTGCGGCAGGCCGGCCCTCGAGGAAGATCCGCCCCGGCTGGACTTCTTCCCCTTCGCCTTCGCCGTCGCCTTCTTCGCCCGCTCCAGAGCCACCGTCTTCTCTTTCCCCATCGTTGCAGGCGAAACGCGAACGGAGCAGCGACACTGGGGCGAGAGCAGGCACGGCGGAGAAGTCTGAGGAGGAGGGGAAAGAATGAAAACGCACTGTTCAAAAACCCCGGCCCGGCGCCTTATATGAGGTTACTTCCGATTGACTGACTTATAGGCCTGGGCGATCTTATCAAATCCCGCAACAGTCGCGCGCACGATACGTGGCGAAAAAGATGGCGTGGAAATCGAGGCGGCCCTACGTTATCCCATACGATTACTGCGGCCTCCTCCGCCCCGCGCGCTTCCCGAAATTCGAATCCCGCGAAATCCGCGGACATCAGAACAAACTTGTCAGACGGAAGATCTCCTCCACATCATCACTCGGAGCTCTTCCAATAAAAGATCACTCGACAAAAACTAAGAATGGATCAAGGTGATTGAAAAAGAAGTTGGTGTCGTCAGCTTGGTTCGTTGATCCAGAACAAAATGTACTCATAGCACGAAGAACGGGTCGGAAGTGTTCTCAACTTCTTCCTCACTCAAACCCTGATCCATTCGGGGGCTAATGATGAAGCTATGAACCTAGGGTAGGGTCACAGACCTGTCCAGGATACCCTCCCCAAGAACATCTATAAAAGAACCAGAAACATTTGAAGAAGAATCATCATTCACTCGACCATGAAGCAATGTTCCACTCGACAGTCTTGAAGACACTCGACCGCGTAGACAATCACTCGACTACCGGGAGGTCTAAAGCCACTCTGCTCTGCAACGGTCGGGAATTAAGTCATAGCTTTAATGGTCATTATGTATCTTTATTATCGGCGTTACCCGAACGCCTCTCTTAATTTACATTGAACCTGTGTAATCGGAGGAGAGTGGGGTCCCGCGACTCTATATAAGCCACCCTCCTCTGGGACAAGGGTTCGCACTTCAGAACTCACACGCTCATAATCCGATTCGACCGCCTGCCATTTCTGAGACGTTGGGCTATTAATTCCTCCGAGAAGGGCCTGAACTCGTAAACCTTGCGTGTACAACTCCTCCATAGCTAGGATCTTGCCTCTACATTCCTACCCCCCATTCTACTGTCAGACTTAGAACCACGACAGTGGGCTTATTCTTTAGGCCATTTGCATTAGTTTTGTTTTTTGGTTAACATTTCGTTAACTATTTTATAACACATATTTTTTAGAGACGAAAAAACCCTATGATAGAACTAATAGGAGCACATATATGTGCCGCATACACGCATGGGGGCACCCACTCAAGACGCACACACCCAAGACTCATGCTCCGCCGAAGGGCGTCATGAACTTATTTGGCTCTTCTAGTTGAACTTCAAGGTTTTTCTTACTTCTTTTTGTTGCTATCTTTTCTGGTTTTTTGTATATGATTTTCTCGTGGACTATATGCACTCATTTTCGTGATACTAAAAATGACGGGCACGCTGGGGAGGGTCGAATTTTACCAACCACAAAGTAGATGAACCTTGTCCAGCATATTAGTTGGACTTCAGTTAACTCCAGATTACCTCTCGAACAACATTACGGATGCTCAATCCACCGCCGTGACTGCTCCATATGTGGGCACAAGTAAAGTCATCGCTCGCATCAAGCATTTGTTGCAAATTGCTCCATATGTGGGCACAAGTAAAGTCATCGCTCGCATCAAGCATTTGTTGCAAATCGCAGGCACACGCACAGACTCATCTTGATTGAGTCGTGGTGTGAACATGAGCATCTTGTGTGGTGTTTAGCTCTTCAGCATTAGTCTAGCGTAAACCTGGGCAAACGTCGGGCCGGGCCGGGTTTTGGGCCGGGCTTGTAAAAGCCCGACCTTCATTTCTCAAGCCCGAGCCCAGCCCGAAGCCCGAAATACTCCCTGATTTGAAGCCCGAGCCTGGCCCGAACTTAAGCCCGAAGCCCGAAAGGCCGGCCCGAATGCTGTTTTTTAGTACGTGTACGTGCAAGCCTGGCCCGAAGCCCGAAAGCCTGGCCCGGAAAATAGAAAAAGAGAAGCCCGAGCCTGGCCCGAACTACCTTTCAGGCTGCAAAACAAAGCCCGAGCCCGGCCCGAGTGTCAAGCCCGGCCCAGCCGCGCTGTTGTAGTTGATGCTGCAGCGGCTGCACCATCACATTGCCTGAAGCCCTGAACCTCTCTGTGCCTGTCTTGCGTAGTGTGTTCTTCTTTTTAGCTTGGCTTCTCCTCATACCACATGTGGCTGCCGTGTGCACGCAAGCACCACACACAGTACGCCCGTGAACCGGACACAAGCACACACGCGTCGTCGGACTGCACACGCTCACCGGCTAAACTTCATAGGCTGGATGGAGCTCCTTCTTCTTTCCAGCCGAACTGCGCCCAACGCCGGCGAGCAAGACCACGCCTCAGGCTAGCTCGTCCACCCAGACCATTCCTTCATTTTCATACAATTTTCACATGGGAAATTAGGAAGAAGATGACAAAAGCAGTCCAATTAAGTTCAGAAAACTAAAGATCAAAATTAAAGGCAAGGAGCATATGAACATCAACACAATCATGCCTTGCTGGAAGTGTGCAACTTCAGATAACAACTATAGTTAGCAAACATGCAACACTCTTTTTCTTGACTGAATTCATCTTCTAGCTAGCATCACACATACTTGTTTTGCAGGAGTTCGGAGAGGGAGAGCTGAGCATGTATCACCACAGTGAAGAACAAGGAAGTTCAGAGAAAATCCGAGCAGCCGTTCTCCTCTGTTTTCAGTAGCAGGAACGTAGAAAATAACATAGACTGTTGGGCAGGGGCTCAATCGGTGCACTTCTTTTCTCATAATGATTTATTTTCGTGAACCGGATTATACAAAGTGCATGTTTATTTATAACGAGAGAAATATTTTTTGCAACACATACCTTCTTGAATGATACACTTTACATACAAAGATCCCCAAAGAATAAGTTGTTATGGCACGTGATAACTAACACATAATTCTTGTTTGAGAGACAAAATGCATTCATTCACATGAACAAATAATCCATCCAATAGTCATTATGCATCATAAACTTTATAGGAGATGACAGAATGTAAAGAACAACATGGAGTAAAATGTTCATATACACACATACGCAGCGACGTGTTTGAGAACAAAAATATCCCTGTCCCAGCCCTGTTCTTGGTCGGCTACGTGAGCACCTCCGGGCTGGTGCGGCGAACAGCCAAACATGACACTTGCGAACCTGTATCAGAGAGAGGGAAGCTCAAATTGCGTCTGCACTGCAGTTCAAATACAAATGCGGATGAGGGACCGAGGAACCATTTCATGCAGCAAAGTGGATGGGAGTGAAAGGAGAAGCACCTGACTTCTCAGTTCAATCCGACGTCGATGAATGAAGAATGGAAATATCTCGGCCTCATGAAGCATGGTGACAGTGTGATCCATGCGCTGCGACAGCGAACGTCCTGGGGCCACGTCATTGAACGTCCCAAGATAGCGGTGTTGAACGGCCAGTTTGATGCGGCAGCTTGGCTGCGTGGTCACGGAGGAGCCTTGCCGGGGGGCGAGAGGAGATGGATGGCCCCAACCTAGCTTTGCCGGTGGCATCGCCTGGGAGGTCAAGGAGACGCGTCGGATCTGCCGGGGTGGCACATCTGAAGATTGGTGGCGGCGGTCGGCGAAGGTTGTATAGAAGCGCTGGGGACGGCGGCGCGATCCGCAGCAGGGGACGATCGCTCCTGGAGATCCCCGGTGTTGGCGTCGGGCCTCGCCGGGAGGAGGTCCGTCGAAGCGCCACCTGGGTTGGGCCGCCGGCGCCGGCGGGACGGTGAGTATGGCTGCGCGTGGCTTGATCTGGCGGAGGAGCTGGCCACCGCGTGGAGGTGGCGGATCCGGGAGGCACCGGAGGTTGGGGGAGGCTGGCGGCGCTCGGGATGGGGCAGCTCGCCGGGGAGTGGGAGGCTGGCGGCGCTCGGGATGGGGCAGCTCGCCAGGGAGTGGGAGGCTGGCGGCGCTCGGGATGGGTGGTGGGAATCGCTCGTGGGGGAGGGGACAATGACGAGGGGCGGGTGGTTTCTTTTTTTCGCGCTAGTGGAGTTTGGGAATAGCCGATCGCACTTATATAACGCGGGCCGTGATCCAAATAGTTATTCTGATCTTGGAATTAAAATAATGCTATACAACATTCACTTATTGCTATTTCTTTAAGTTGCTTTTTTCTGTTAAGTGAATGTAATCGAACTCTTTCTCCTCTATGTTAAACTCAACCCAATTTGTTCATAAATTCTTCATGTGCGTTCTATTTGAAACCCGTTCAAAATCTTCACTGTGCCTTTGTCAGCTGAAGAATTTGTGAACAAAACATTAAAAATTTCTTATCTGAATTTTTGGCTTTTGCCGCTCAAACTGTTCCACATCTCATGATATGTTTATCTTATTCACCCACGATTTCACACGATCTCCACCTCTCTGTACGTGGGGTGACACATGTCACAAGGATGAGAAGGGTCAAGGGCACATTCGTCCATATTCCTCGTGCGAGCGGTTTTTCACCTTGGCTATATATACCCCTCACCCTCCTCAGACTGTTTTTACTCCGCTCGACCTCACTCCCTCGCTCGAGCTCTCAAAATCTAGCGCCGCCGCTACTTCCATCGTCATGGGGTGAGGAAGAGCTTCACGCCTCAACCTCATAGTCGTCAGATTGCTACGACCCATGGATTTCCTCTCTCCGCCGCCGCCATAGCCATCTTCCTCAGCCAAGTTAGGGCGTGGAAGATCTGGACTGACGAACTTCAAATCTACTATTCCCAGTTCTTTGTGTTCATCGTCAATGGTAATTAAAAGTTACTTTTACTGCCCTTGTTGATTCTTATGATTTCCACAAAATCTTCAAAAGGTGTTTATTCTTCAATCTTCACACTCTAAGCACCTCTCACAAACATCTGTTCTTGATCTGTTTCTCTAAGCAACATTTTTTTTCAAAATTCCTCAATTGTGTGGATTTTCAATCTATACAACTCTGGAACCTAAGTCAAAGAACGCTTAGTGAAATTCCTCAAGACACCTCTGGTGAAATTCCTCAAAACTTGTTCTTTTTGCAAAAACTTCTGAGAACGCATATGACCTCTCCAAATTCTTCGCACCTATACTCTGTTCACAGGTACACATGTCCGCTGCTGAATCACTAGGTTCTCGTCAACTTAACTCATTTGCAGTGTTCCTCAAAGAAAAGTTGCATACCTCGTCAGAGAACTCAATCGTTCAAAATCCTTAGCTGAAGAAAATGGCTGACGGCAAGAAACCTCAGAAGGGAGGGAAGAAATTGGAAGTCAATAATGCTTTTGAGATACCTGAAGATATCTATGCAGGGTACTGCACACCTCCTCGTGAAACAAAGAATGAGCGCAAAGTACGCATTCAGAGGATAGAGAAGAGATGGGCCAGAGAATGGAGGGAGTACAGATATGTGACTCCCAAGTACATGAAGAAATTCGCAGTACACCCTCCATGCCCAAGACCTCCATCGGCACCAGGCCAAGTTGCTGATCCCTCAAGCATCAGAAGAGGTGAGGATTTCCCCAAGGAATGGGCCAATTGTCAAGCTAAACTGGCCAAAATGGCAAAAGAGGCAGTGAAGAAATCCAATGAAGATTCTGCTGCTGCCACTGCCGAGGCCTCTGCTAGCAAGCCCAAGAAGCCTATCCTCAAAAAGCCCGCACACAAGCCCAGTGCCTCTGCTTCAATGCCCTCACAGCCAAGCACCTCAGCAATGCCCTCATGGCTCAGTTCTACAAAGCCCTTGCGGCAAATTCCTCAAGTACTCCAGCTCTTCCAAAGTCTTGAGCTCCTCCTCCAAAGTCCTCAGCACCTATGCATCTTGCCTCGTGTCAATGGACCACATGCATCTCAATTGCCTCAGGAGCCTCTACAAGTTCTTTAGCTCCTCTGCATTCCTCAACAGGCCCCACTCTGCTGAAGACCAAGGCCACTGTTGGACGAGGCACTAGACCAAGTCCTCACAAGAAGCAGGTTACCTTTCATGTCCCGTCCAATGAAGACGAAGCTAATGATGAGGAACTCATGAAATCATCGAGATGCAGGACAACAAAGGGCCGCTTAGTGCCAAAGGCGATAATGTGCCATTGATCTTTGGGTCCCAAGTTGATCCTCAACTTCATCGACATATGGCACAAGGACCACTGTCGGTGTCAAAACCGCGGATCTCGGGTAGGGGGTCCCAAACTGTGTGTCTAAGGTGGATGGTAACAGGAGGCAGGGGACACGATGTTTACCCAGGTTCGGGCCCTCTTTGTGGAGGTAATACCCTACTTCCTACTTGATTGATCTTGATGATATGAGTAGTACAAGAGTTGATCTACCACGAGATCGTAGAGGCTAAACCCTAGAAGCTAGCCTATGGTATGATTGTTGTTGTCCTACGGACTAAACCCTCCGGTTTATATAGACACCGGAGGGGGCTAGGGTTACACAGAGTCGGTTACAATGGGAGGAGACCTACATATCCGTATCACCAAGCTTGCCTTCCATGCCAAGGAGAGTCCCATCCGGACACGAGACGAAGTCTTCAATCTTGTATCTTCATAGTCCAACAGTCCGGCCAAAGGATATAGTCCGGCTGTCCGGATACCCCCTAATCCGGGACTCCCTCAGCAGCCCCCGAACCAGGCTTCAATGTCGATGAGTCCGGCGCGCAGATTGTCTTCGGCATTGCAAGGAAAGTTCTTCTCCAAATTCCAAGTACCTGTTAAATAGTGTCCAGCTTCTCATAAATGTTGCGCTTCTCGGCTTCCGCGTCCAATAATGGCCATCTTCCACGTGTCAAACGAATGCGAGCGGCCATGGCGTTTTTACATTTACCACCATAGCTGCATGAACAAACTGTCTATTTAAAGAGACGGGGATTCTCAGATCCAAATCACACCATCCTCCCTTGGCGAGCATTCATTGGAGCGCGCCCGAAAAAATCCATTCCAACATGGCCGGCCAGCGCATCTCCTCATCTCGCTCCCGTAGCCCTAAGCCCGGAGATTGGAAGAAGTGTTCCGTCCCGCACAGTCAACTAGTGGAGCTACAGACCCAGGGATTTCTCCCTCCAGCATACATGGTCCCTGTTCGAGCCGGGCTTGCCACCTACAATGGCTGGGAGCAGGCAGAGAGATTTCCAAACCCCTCCAAGGGGGAGCGGGTATGCCTCTTTCTCGGATTTCCCATCCATCCGTTCCTCCGAGGGCTCCTGGAGTTTTACGGCCTCCAGTTGCATAATCTCACCCTTGCCTCCATATTACACATCGCTAGTTATGTAGCCCTTTGCGAGCTATTTCTGGGCTGCGAAGCTCACTTCGCATTGTGGAAGAAGCTATTCTGCCTTGTGCCCCGTACTCAGAGGGGGTCAATATATCAAGTGGGCGGGGCCGAAATATGGTGCATTCCCGGGACCGGATACCTATCCGGTACCCCGAAGAAGACGTCCGAGGACTGACCTTCAGAGTGGTTTCATACGGAGGACATCCCCCTCCCGGATCCTATTCGGATCGGCCTTCCTGAGTTTGATGATGCTCCTTTAAAGAAGCGCCTAAGCTGGCGACCACGGAGCCCTCAGGAGGAAGATGACATAGACGTTTTTTACCCGATGAGCCGGATAAAGGTGTTGGCTCAATCAGGACTGACCATAACTGAGGTTATGTCAATATGCATTATGCGGGGGGTGAAGCCACTTCAATATTGAGGCCACCCCATGTGGGACTTCAACGGGGAAGATGATGCCACCCGCTGTGGTCGTAAGGGGCCGGACTCCATTCCCGCTCTAGCAAAAATTCTGTCCAGTTTGTACAAGGGAGAGGAAGAGGAGTTCCTCCGCATCAAGCCACGGGATGGATTCTCCATGTACAACCCTCCGAGCTGGGTAAACCGCCTCTTTTTATACCCTTCCTTTCCGCATTTTTGCAATAAATACCTTACTTTGCCCGTTCACCGCAGGAGCTGCGTAAGGCAGTAAGGGAGATCAACAGCCCACCTCCACAACCAGAGGATCCTGAACGGTCCCTTGACCCCGGCCTCCAAGAGGATCCGGACATATTTGTGGAGCTGATTGACAGGATATTTTATCAATTAAGCTGCGATGAGGCCATGGTGGCTATTATAGCCGACTATCCGGGGCTACTCCCTGCCTCGCAGGTGAGTGAGACCAGAGTCCCAACCTTTGAGAAGTATCCCTTTTCACGCACTTCACCTACCGTATCTGTACGGTGTTATACAGGGAAGGTCCTTGGGACACCATGTTGAGCCCGTGGTGAATCGCCAACGAGGGGCGCCGAAGCGGGGCAGGCTGAAATGGAAGGCGGTCCGGACGGAGACTCCGGCACAGAGGTATTTTACCAAACCTCACTCCGTGATCATCATATTTTAAAACGCATTAATACCCATGTTTCGATGAAGGAAAAGCGCTCGCCGGACTATATCCGGAGAGATCGCCGATCACGCCTCTACTAGCCGGGCTCCGGGGCCGGACACAAAGGCGGAAGCTAACACGGGGCACCCGCCAGATGCTCCTCCGACAGAGGATGCGGATAAAATATCCGCCACAAATTCCGAAATGGAGAGCGCCATGAATCACAGGCATCGCCTGGCCGTACTCCGTGACGCTTGTTTCTCCCAAGAGGCTTTTGGTGCCTTCAACTCGAGAGGCAGCGTACATCTGTCTTTGCTCAAAATGGTCTTGCCGAGCCACGATCAAGATGTAAAGGATATACGGTAAGAAAATTTGATGATTATGTATAGCAAGAGCCCCGAGACTTGAAATAGTTGGCACAACTGATTTAAGGATCATTATTTGTGCAGTTCTTCTGAGAGAAGAATACCCAATTGTCTCATGAGCTTGAAGAGTGCAAGGCCCAGCTATGGGCCGCAGTTGCCGCGTTGAAGGAGTCCGAGAAGGCCTCCTCTGGTACACT
This sequence comes from Aegilops bicornis, assembly GCA_021605145.1. Lineage (NCBI taxonomy): Eukaryota > Viridiplantae > Streptophyta > Magnoliopsida > Poales > Poaceae > Aegilops > Aegilops bicornis. The sequence continues at coordinate 288,192,007 of CM038671.1, forward strand.
TGTTTCAAAGAATGATAGGTACCATATAGAGTGTGGCATGCCTGCAAATCTGACAATGAATATTGTAGATGACTCCGGAGTGAATCCGGATGAGCAACATGCCATATGGTAGCGAAAGGCTGGTGAGCGCGTACATACGCGCGTCATTCAGGAGAAAAATAATCTCCAAGACGCCAATACCCAGCTGAGTGTGGAACTAAAGGATGTTCGCGCCCAGCCATCGGACTCTGTTAAGGAGAATAAGCGGCTTCGACGCGACATTTTCAGTAAGTGCTTGAACGAACTTAAAAAAGAGTTCGGCGAAGAAGCCGGTTAACAGAGTTATATCTGCAGGCATGCTGACAGGTCGTCCCGTGGAGGAGATGCCCGGGTCTGCGGATGATCTTCTACCGGAGCTCTCACAACTGCACGAACAAGTTCGGCAGGTGATGCAAGGTATTGCCCAGGCCTTGTGGCCATCCGTCTCCCTGCCCGAAGGCATTGGAGAGCTTATGAGAAGCTCAAGGAGCGCGGTGGCGCGCTTCAATTATGGAAGATATCGGCCTGCCGTCAAGGTGCCGAGGAAGCACAGGCCATGTCAAGACGTGGTATACCAAGGCTGACCCAAACCACATGGCCGAGGTCGGACCTGTGGGGCCCGATGGGAAAGAGATCCCCGTCAGTTTGGTGTATCACCAAGTAGAATTAGCTGCCAAGTATTCCCAACAGGATTGTAGGCTAGACAGCCTATTGGATGGTATAGAAGAAGAATTTAATCAGTCTAAGTGATTATGTAATTTAAATGACATGTAGAATGTCTCTAGCCGGATTGTAAATCATTTGTCATGGCGGACCTTTTCGCTTCGACCTTTGGACCCGATAGTCCGGAGTGTATCCGAATACCCGCTCAGTTATGTAAAAACCGGGGTATGCATGGAGACCAGGCGTAGGGGTCATAAGTGCTTGAACAGACAAGTACCCAACTAGTTATGTTATATTACATGGGTAGTAAGAAACATCTTCTAGGGAGAATAGTTTTGTTAAGGATTCCTTTCCCTGGGTACGCATGCCCTAATGTGCATGTCCGTACTGCGAGAAGAGACACAGGCAAAAAACATCTGGGGGCAAGTGGAAAAAATAAAAAAGTCATCTTTTATTCACCGACCGAATATTCCCTTAAGAACGCTAGCTTTCGGCTTCACCCAGTCTGAGGTACACATCCGGCTGACCCAACAGTAACAATGCAGAGGTGCTCCCCTTATGCCCTAGCCGAATTTACGGGAACGTAGGGCATAAATACAAGAGCCAGGCAACCCAGCTTGGCCAAAACTTAAGTCATATCGATGCATATAATGGCGAAAAAAGGTACATGCGGAAGAATAACACATGTTCGGGGCATGAAGCCCATGAAATAATTAAGCTTCTGTGCAAGAAGCCCCCAGGTATAATGAGCGCGGCTAGCGCATCAAGATTGTGTAGACAAGACACAAATTAGCCTTTTGAGGCCTTGAGGAGAAAGAAGAAAAGAGAGAGAGAAGACAGATAAGTATATGCAAAAAATGGACAGGGGAAGGATACGAACATAGAGTCCGGCGCTAGGCGTAGAATCTTTGGAGTCTGGCAGCGTTCCATGGGTTTGGCTCAAGTCGGTTATCCGATGCATCCCGCAGACGGTACGCACCGCCGGTCAGAACTTGGTCGATAATGAAGGGACCCTCCCATTTGGGCTTGAGCTTGTCTTTTTTCTTCTCCGACAGACGTAGAACTAACTCGCCAACGTTATAAGTTTTGGCCCGTACTTCTCTGCTTTGGTATCTTTCGAGCCTGTTGCTGATAGAATGTGGAACGCACTTTTGCCACGTCACGCTCCTCCTCGAGGGCGTCCAAACTGTCCTGTCGATCGAGCTCGGCCTCTCTTTCTTCATACATGCGCACTCGAGGTGAGTCATGAATTATATCGCAGGGCAGAACCGCCTCTGCGCCGTACACCATGAAGAATGGTGTGTATCCGGTAGTGCGATTCGGCGTGGTCCGCAGCCCCTAGAGTACGGATTCGAGCTCCTCTACCCAGTGCGTGTTAGATTCCTTTAAGGACCGCACTAATCTGGGTTTAATGCCACTCATGATAAGACCATTTGCTCGCCCGACTTGACCGTTAGTTTGTGGGTGATATACGGAAGCATAATCGAGCTTGATGCCCATGTTGCTGCACCATAGTTTTACTTCGTCGGTAGTGAAATTTGTGCCATTGTCAGTGATGATGCTGTGGGGGACGCCATAACGGTGTACAACCCCGGATATGAAGTCTATCACCGGTCCGGATTCAAAATTGCCTTAACGTGTTTGGCTTCTATCCATTTGGTGAATTTATCCACCATGACCAAGAAGTATTTTTTCTTATGGGTTCCCCTTTAAGGGGTCCGACCATGTCCAAATTTCATCGCGAAAGGCCAGGTGATGGGGATTGTTTGTAGGGCAATGGGCGCATATGGCTTTGGTTTGCAAAAAGCTGGCAACCGACGTAGCGTTGGACCAAGTCGTGAGCATCCGCCCGGGCCGTCGGCCAATAGAATCATGTACGGAAGGCCTTACTTACGAGGGCCCAGGCTGCGGCGTGGTGGCCACGAGTCCAGCATGGATTTCTGCCAGAAGCTTCCGCCCTTACTCTTCGGAGATGCACCTTTGAAGGACTCCGGTGGTGCTTTTCTTATAAAGCTCTCCCTCGTGGACTTTGTAAGCTTTAGATCACCGCACAATGCAGCGTGCCTCATTTTGGTCCTCGGGAAGTTCCTGCCTGGTTAGGTAGGCCAGGAATGGTTCAGTCCATGGGACGATGATGGCCATAATTACGTGGGCTGAAGGTGTTATTTCGGTTGCGGAGCCACCGATTATGTCAGAGTGTTCGGTATCTGGCATTGTAGACGGGTCCGGACTGTTGTTGCCGGTGTCCCCTTCCCATACCACGGATGGATTAAACAACCTTTCCAAGAAGATGTTGGGTGGGACCGTATCGCGCTTAGCGCCGATACGGGCGAGGATATCCGCCGCCTGATTGTTTTACCGAGCCACATGGTGGAATCTGAGCCCCTCGAACCGAGCTGACAACTTGAGGACGGCATTGTGATAAGCTGCCATTTTAGGATCTTTAGCGTCGAAGTCTCCATTTATTTGGGATATTGCAAGGTTCGAGTCCCCACGTGCCTCCAGGCGTCGAATGCCCATGGAAACTGCCATCCGGAGACCGTGTAGCAGGGCCTCATATTCGGCTGCATTGTTGGAGTCTGTGTACAGTATTTGGAGTACATATTGGACTGTATCTCCGGTAGGGGATGCCAGGACGACGCCAGCCCCATACCAGCCAGCATTTTAGAGCCGTCGAAGTGCATAATCCAATTGGAGTATGCGCCGTACTCTTTAGGGAGTTCGGCCTCTGTCCATTCGGCGAAAAAATCGGCCACTACCCGCGACTTAATGGCTCGCCGAGGTTTATATGTTATGTCGAACGGGAGGAGCTCAATGGCCCATTTGGCAATCCGCCCCATGGCGTCGCGGTTGTTTATTATGTCATTCAGTGGCACTTCCGAGGCCACTGTAATTGAACACTCTTGAAAGTAGTGTCATAGCTTTCGGGATGCCATAAATACCGCATATGCTATCTTCTGATAATGCGGGTACCGTGATTTGCACGGAGTGAGGACAGTGGATACATAATATACCGGCTTTTGAAGGGGGAACTTGTGTCCGTCCGTTTCTCGTTCGACGGCGAGCACTCCGCTTACAACTTGATGAATTGCCGCTATGTACAACAGCATTGGTTTGCCGATGCTTGGCGCGGCTAGGATTGGGTTGGTGGCCAGAATGGCCTTTATTTCTTCAAGTTTGGCCGTGGCCGCGTCCGTCCAATCGAAGTGTTCGGTGTGCCGAAGGAGGAAGCGGTAATGCCTTTTCTCCTAAGCGGGAGATAAAGCGGCTTAGGGCCGCCACACATCCAGTTAATTTCTAGATTTGCTTGAGGTCAGTTGGGATGGCCAACTGTGACAGGGCTCAGATTTTAGCCGGATTTGCTTCAATTCCTCTATTGGAGATGATGAAACCCAGGAGCTTTCCGGCGGGTACGCCGAAGACGTATTTTTCTGGGTTGAGCTTGATGTCGTATGTTCGGAGATTTTCGAACGTGAGCCTCAAGTCGTCTATTAGAGAGTCGATGTGTTTGGTTTTAATGACCACATCGTCTACATATGCCTCCACTGTTTTGCCGATCTGCTTTTCCAGGCATGTCTGAATCATGCGTTGATACGTTGCGCCGATGTTTTTAAGCCCAAAAGGCATTGTGTTAAAACATAAGGGGCCGTATGGCGTGATAAATGCCGTTGCGGCTTGGTCGGACTCCGCCATCTTAATTTGGTGGTAGCCGGAGTATGCGTCGAGGAAGCACAATGAGTCGTGTCCTGCGGTAGCGTCGATAATTTGATCGATGCGGGGGAGGGGGAAGGGATCCTTTGGGCAAGCCTTGTTGAGGTCCTTGAAATCGACGCATAGGCGCCATGATTTGTCCTTCTTTGGTACCATCACCAGGTTTGCTAACCAGTCCGAGTGTTTTATTTCTCTGATGAATCCAGCCTCCAATAACTTGGCTAGCTCCTCTCCCATAGCTTGTCTCTTAGGTTGAGAGAAACGCCAAAGAGTCTGCTTGACCGGCTTGAATCCTTTTAGAATGTTAAGGCTGTGTTCGGCCAGCCTGCGTCAGATTCCTGACATATCTAATGGGTGCCAGGCAAATATATCCCAGTTCTCGCGCAGGAAATCCCATAGTGCGGCGTCCACGGCGGGGTTTAATTGTGCCCCAATGGAGGCTATTTTTGTAGGGTCCATTGGGTGGACCTGGAATTTGACAATTTCATCCGCTGGTTTGAAAGAGGTGGACTTGGATCTCTTGTCGAGTATCATGTCATCCCTGTCCACGGTCGAGCGTAGCGCAGTTAACTCCTCTGCCGCGAGGGCTTCAGATAGTGCCTCGAGGGCCAGTGCGACTGTTTTGTTTTCGGTGCAGAGCGCTATGTCCGGATCACTAGCTAGAGTTATAATTCCATTGGGCCCAGGCATTTTGAGCTTCATGTACCCATAATGGGGTATGGCTTGGAAGATCGCGAATGCCTCCCGCCCTAAAAGGGCGTGGCATCTGCTACTGAACGGGGCCACTTGGAATGTAATTTCTTCAGACCTGTAATTTTCCGGTGTGTCGAATACCACATCTAGTGTGATTTTCCTAGCGCAACGTGCTTCCCGACTGGGGATGATTCCTCTAAAGGTTGTGCTGCTTTGCTCAATGCGGTTCCAGTCTATTTCCATTTTTTGGAGAGTTTCTTCATAAATGAGGTTTAATCCGCTGCCGCCGTCCATGAGTACTTTAGCAAGCCGAAAGCCGTCCACAATTGGACTGAGGACCAATGCGGCTGGAGCTCGGGCTGTTCGGAATTTAGGTTCGTCACTGGCATTGAAAGTGATAGTCGTGTCGCTCCATGGATTTATTGCTGCCACCTGGAAAATCTCGGCAAGGCTGCGGAGTGCTTGCTTGCGCCTATTATTTGAGGTGAATGTCTCGAAGACTATTAAAACTATATTGTAGTCCACGGGATGTTGCTCTGCGGTATTTTGAATGAGGAGATCCTCACCGCTCTTGGCAACCTGCCGGAGTACCCAACATGCTCTAAGGCTGTGTGTTGGTATGGTATCCGCCGTACTGTGAATTTTGCAGGGTCCGTTAAGCCATCCCTCCAATCCGGTTCCATGCCCTGTAGTGGGCTTTTGCTTTTTTGCAATTGAATCGGGTGACTTACGAGGATGCACCCTTTTAATTCGGATTGGGTGTTTAGTCAGAGCTGGATTATCCCAAAATTGTGTTTCGGTTTTCCAGGCACTTTCGATCGCACGGTACTTCCGTACTATGGCCGCCAAGTCAGCGAAGTGTGCTATGTTGCGGCAGCTTATGGCGTTAAGGATTCCCTTGTCCGTGCAATTATTGTAGAAGAATGAGATTGCGTCTTCCTCGCGGCAGTCCTTGACCTTGTTCATTACAAGGAGGAATCTGGCCCAATAGTGATGTCTTGTTTCACAGGGCTCTGTCTAATGTGGGAGAGATCGCTTGTATTTGGGTGGGTGGGCGGATTTGAGTCCGGCCCCTGACCCGATCTGAGACCCAGGGGCATGGGAGTTTCCGATCTTGGAAGTTCGGGCTCTGGGATGTCGCCCGAAAGGTCTGGCCCACTGCCTGATTCTAGGATCGAGGCTTGGGTGACGTCCTTCCGTAGACGGGTATCCGGCTCGGAGAGCTCTGGAATCCAGACATAGTTTGTCCTCAAGATAGAGGAAGAATTGCCACATTGTTCCTCCACCACCGCTACCTGATGGGTGAACGGCGGAGAGTTAATCTCCCTTTGGTCGGGTTTAAGCCCAATCCGATCATAGTCCGTAGTAACTCCCAAAGCGGCAATGCGATCCAAGTGCTCATTTAGGGAGGAGAGCTCCATTGGATCCATCTGCTCGGCAAGTTCCGAGCTGACGTGGAGGCTATTTTTGATGACCCGAGATGTCATCGTCGGCGCAATAGCTAAACGGGCGGTCATGACGAAACCGCCTAGCCGGAGAGTCTGGCCGACAGCCAGGGCTCCCCCAGAGGTGACGCTATCCTTGACAACGAGACGAGGCATCCTTCCTTATGGTGACGGCACAGTGGAACTCTCAATGAGAGCACCAATGTCGGTGTTAAAACCGGCGGATCCCGGGTAGGGGGTCCCGAACTATGCGTCTAAGGCGGATGGTAACAGGAGGCAGGGGACACGATGTTTACCCAGGTCCGGGCCCTCTCTATGGAGGTAATACCCTACTTCCTGCTTGATTGATCTTGATGATATGAGTAGTACAAGAGTTGATCTACCACGTCCTCACAAGAAGCATGTTACCTTTCATGTCCCGTCCAATGAAGACGAAGCTAATGATGAGGAACTCGCCAAAATCATCAGAGACAGACAACAAAGGGCCGCTAGTGCCAAAGGCAGTAATGTGCCATTGATGCTGGGTCCCAAGTTGATCCTCAACTTCATCGACATATGGCACAAGGACCCTGTCGGTGTCAAAACCGGCGGATCTCGGGTAGGGGGTCCCAAACTGTGTGTCTAAGGTGGATGGTAACAGGAGGCAGGGGACACGATGTTTACCCAGGTTCGGGCCCTCTTTATGGAGGTAATACCCTACTTCCTACTTGATTGATCTTGATGATATGAGTAGTACAAGAGTTGATCTACCACGAGATCGTAGAGGCTAAACCCTAGAAGCTAGCCTATGGTATGATTGTTGTTGTCCTACGGACTAAACCCTCCGGTTTATATAGACACCGGAGGGGGCTAGGGTTACACATAGTCGGTTACAATGGGAGGAGACCTACATATCCGTATCACCAAGCTTGCCTTCCACGCCAAGGAGAGTCCCATCCGGACACGAGACGAAGTCTTCAATCTTGTATCTTCATAGTCCAACAGTCCGGCCAAAGGATATAGTCCGGCTGTCCGGATACCCCTAATCCGGGACTCCCTCAGACCCCAACACACCTTTGCCTGAGATGAACCTCACTCCTGGTCAAAGTCATATGTTGACTGCCTTCATTAGTGAGGAAAAATGGAAATATGAACAGGGGAGGAAGGTGAAGAAAGCTCAGTACAAGAAAGAACACTTTCTGAAGCAAAACGTGTTGAAGCTATCACCTGATGAACTTGTAGCTCTGCAATCAGAGATCAAGAATCTAAGTGATGAATTTGATTGCTACTATGCTGACTGTCTTGGAGCCAAAGTCAGATTCGTCAAGCTGACCAAGGGATTCACCTAAAACATTGCAGCCCCAACGCAACTTGAATCTCCTCAGGTTGAGGCATCTACTCAGCCGACTGAAGAACATGCCATCACCGCTGATGAAAATCAAGCTACTGATGAAGCTGCAAGTACCAGGGCTGATGCAGCTATTACAGCCGCTGAGGACATTGCCAGGGCAACCACTTGTGTTGTGCCTGAATATCAAGCCAGGCCAGCTGAAGCATCTATCGCTGTGCCTGAAGAAACTGAACCAACCAAGGCAACTGCATCAGTTGTTCCTGAAGAAAATGAACCAATTTCTTCTGCTCCTCCTGCACTAACGCTAAGTCCCATTCTTCCTTCTGCATCAGAAGCAAAGAAACCAAGACTGCAGAGCGAGCAGCAGTGAAGAAGAGGAAAGCATCTGCTTCATCAGAGTCTTCAGCACTGAAGAAGATGAAGACATTGACCAAGTCTTTTGAGAATCCCATTGATGCTATTCCTGTCTCAAGTATGTCATCAAAGGAAATCATTCCTTTTGGTGAATATTATGAGATCCCAAGTGGATCTGATGAAGATGTTCCTTCTGCTGCATCTTCAGAGCAGTTGGATGAAGAAATTGAAGTGGACAATATCCCTTCAACCCCATTGATCTCATCGCCCATGCCTCAGTTCACAGCTAAAGAGGCATGCGTTGAAGAATTGAATGAAGAAGATGAAGATGTGGACATTGGGAGCACCACTCCTATGATGAGTGATGACTTTTGGGAAAGTCATCATCCCAACTCTCCCATGTTCACGCCACTTCAACAGATTCCTCAGTCCCCAATTCAGATTGAAGAAGTTCAAATGGGCTATGACGAACCTCAAGCCACTCCTTCCAATCCTGAAGAAATTCCAACCACTAGTGCTGATGTTAATGTTGATGAAGAGATGAAGACCCAGGTTGCTACCGAAGAAGAAACTAAAGTTCCTCAGCCTGTGGTTCCTGAGATTGTGATTCCGGAAGCTGTGAAGGCATTGACTGATACTCCTCAGCCCAGGCCGAAGAATCCCTTCTCCATGAAGCAAAAATTCAAGGCTGATGACTTCTTCAATGAGCATGTATTCTTCACAGAATATAACCCTTATGATTCTGCTCGTCTTTGAAGGAAGCGTTTATGGACAGCAAGCCAAGCCAACTTCTACTCTTCACTGCATTTTGATAAGGACAAGATCTTTGACCATGAGCATATTCCTCATGTGGATATGGAATCGCTGCCTTGCTTCGCCCCAGTCCTCAGTGTTCTTCATGACGCTGGGCTGCTCAACTTCTGCACCGACATCGTTGACTGGAATGAAGAGCTAATTCTTCAGTTCTATGCTACATTGCACATCACCGGCAACACTGAAGATGTGAATTCATGGGTGCTGGATTGGATGACATAAAACACTCGCTTCAAAGCACCGGCCGCTGAATTGCTTCATGCCCTGCCTGTCAGTCCTCCCCTTGAAGGTGCGCAACTCATTTACCATGAACCTGAGCTATCAGACCATTACATGCAAGTATTGATGAAGCCGCTGAAGCCTGGTCAAGCCCCAAGGACCAAATTCCTTGTGAAGGAATTGTTGTATGTGCCACGGACTGTCTATCGCATTCTAACCAAGACACTGACTCCAATCAAAGGCTACGAATCGAATGAAGAAGAGGTCATTGGCATCATGAAGAATCTGCTTTTCAACATCATGCATGGAGTTCCTGTCAACTACCACGATTTCTTCATGAGGACTCTGGCCAATGTTGCATTGCCACCTTTTGAGTTGAAGCCTTACGCTCCCTGGATTATGAGATTCCTTAGATCAAGATCTTCAATCAATTACAAGGCTGACACACTCAACCATGGCAGCTACTTGCCCCCTATCGAAGTCCTCAAGCGGACATTTTTCTTAGCTGATGAGAAGGGCAAGGCGACTGCTATTATTGATGAAGGCATTCGTCCATTGGATGGTTAGTTCTGCAAAGCTGCATCTTACTCCACCAATGATGACTCTGCCACTCATGACTCTTCCGCCAATGCTTCAAAGCAAAATCCTCAAGGCACAGCTCCAAGGGTGATGACTGATCGTGAGCTTCTCCTCAGTCTTCATCAGAAGGTCGATCACAACCACAAATGGGCCAAGCGTCAGTTTGGTCCAATTCTTCATAACATGACTGCTACACACAATTCAGTGAAGAAGAACCATTACTACCTCCATGAAGTTTTCAATCGCACCTGGGCTGTTCTGTCTCATCTCTACGGTGAAGAAGATCTTAATCAGATGGGCTTCAAGCAGGACTTTGACTGGTCTCAGCCACCATCGAAGAAATTCAAGAAAGTCAAAGTTCCTTCCTTGGTGGCCAGCTCATATTCTTCATCACGCGAGACTGATGAGCATGAAGATTTGGATGACACTGCGGCAGGCCCTACTTCAACAACTGACCCCAACAACGCTGGCACTCCTACATCGACTTCGTGATATTCTTCAGGGGCGTTAGTCCTCATTTTTCGTCCCTTTTGGTCATTCAATGACAAAGGGGGAGAACTTTGAGTTAGTCTTCAAGCGGGTCTATATATGGGCGTTTTTTTTGCTAAGTTACAACTCTCGTTCTTTTGAAGACTTTGTTGGATCGAGTTGTAAACTTAAACCCGATGGTGGTCTGATACTCTTGCTATGTTTTCTGCATGCTATTTCCTATATATGCTAATGCACGCATGCTGAATTACATCAGTCACCATATTTCATCATGCATTTCAAATTCTTCATACCATATGTTAAATGCGTGTATGAATTACAAGATATAGCGGGAGATCTCCATGATTCTACTCTTCAAATGTGCATTGCTTCAAAAGAAAATTCCTCACTATGCACATCTTCAGGGGGAGTTCTTCTATATCTGGCAATCAAATTCCTCATTATCAGTATTTACACTTCATATGTTTATCCCCGTTGAAAACTTAACCTATATTGTCATCAATCACCAAAAAGGGGGAGATTGTAAGTGCATGTAGTCCCCCTTAGTGATTTTGGTGTATTGAAGACTTATAGGTTAAGGGACTGATGCGTTTGTGAGTGTACACATATCTATAAGTCTATGAGGAGTTTGATATTTACAAAGAAAGTCGACCCCTAAAAATGAATGTCTTCAACTGAAGACTTTGGATTTCTGAAGACTTTTTGAAGACTTTGAAAGTGAAGAAATTGGTGTGATCATGAAGACTGGATATTCATGCGAGGAATATGAAGCGTGAAGAATTTTGTTTTCATAGTCTCATTTTCTCTTTGTTGAGTCATAGGAAACACCGCACTGTTAAAGGGGGTCGAGGAAAAACTAAGGAAAAGTTTCCAAGTGATGCCCATCTCAAAATCCTATGCCTACCAATCCCTTCGAGTGAAGCCATTGGAAATCTCACGCAGTTCAATCAATTTATTCAGTGACAGAGACAAAGTTCTTCTGGTCTCTGAGGAATTTGTTCTGACTGAGGAGTTAGGAATTCGCCAGTGCGGATTGCCTACTAGCGAGAAACATGATAGCCCTGAGGAATTTGATTCTCAAATTTCCGACCGTTGTTGTGCTATGCGCCAGCTGTCCCAAAATATCTTCCCACCTAACGGTCATATCATTGAAGGGCATTTATGTCTTATTATGTCGGGCTGCTCCCTAGGCTATAAATAGCCGCCCCCCTACAACCACTAGCTGGTTGGCTGCTCCGAGAGAAACTGACACTTGTCATTGAGAGCATCCCATCCTCTGAGAACTTTGAGTGAAAATCATCAAGTGAGGAAAACCCAAACCCAAACACCTACAAACCCAAAGTGACTGAGCATCACCGAAGAGATTGTTCCTATGAGGATCCGATGCTTGTTACCTTTGAAGACTGTGCATCTTCCAGACGGTTAGGCGTCATGGTGTAGAGCATCTAAGAGGAAATTGTGGATCGCCGAGTGACCGAGTTTGTGAAGGTTTGGAAGTCACCTGAAGACTTACCACGAGTGATTGGGTGAGGTTTGTGTGACTTTAGCTCAAGGAGAATATGGTGAGGACTGTATGTCCGGGACTATGTGTCCTTAGGTTTAAATACCTAGCCACTCCAACCAGATGTACAACTGTCACAACAGTTGGAACTGGCCTACCAAATCACTGTCTTCACCAAGCCTACTGGTTCTATTTCCTCAACCCTTTAATTTCCTCATTATTGTGTTGTGTACTTGATCGCTACTGTTTGAAGACTTTGAATGAAGACTTTCTCTATTTCCTCCATTCAATTTCTTCAGTCAGTTTGTCTTGTGCCTGCATATCCTGTGTTACGCTTTCTGTACTCTGTATTCACTTTCATTTCATCATGATGTTTGTGTGTCTGTTCTGTTATGTATGCATCAGAGTACTTATTCCACTGCCAGTAGTTCTTTTCTTAGGAATTTCCTCACCCTGAAATTCCTCAGTGAAGAATTCATAATAATCGCTTATTCACCCCCCTATAGTCAACTTAACGCACTTTCAGGGGAAAACTGCTCCTGCAGGGCCACGGGAGCTGTAACCTCAAACGGGGTGTTGACCATCTCAGTAGTGGCCGTGAGCGTATCTGGGGTCGGCTCAGTGGCTGCCTCCATCTTCTTGGAGCTCTCTGTCTCATGGGGATCAGCCTCCCGCGTTTGCTCCAATATCGGCAGATCTTTGCCTGGATCTCATTGGTCCATCATGGAACTGACGAATACTAGGAGACCACTGAAAGGAAAACACAATCGCAATGACAATGAAAAAAAAAGAGCGAGGATCGGTTACTGCTTTGCAACAGTTCTTTTTTTCTCTAAACAAAAATATACCAACATCACGGATCCGCTTACCTCCCCTTCGTTGGAAGAGAAGAATAGTGGCGGATGCGAGTGTTGGATTTCATGAAGACGGTGAGGGAGACGGGGATTCAGTGAAGAGTGAAATGATGGTTGCTTCGTCCGTCAAACTTAGACTGCAGGGAGGTGGGTTTTTGTGATACAATGGCTCAATACTGCCGCGCTACAACCAGGGTGACTCTCCGCCTGCATACTGCCTTCTAATTTGGTGGATGGCATTTGGGCCCGCGCGTTGCATGGCCCGCATGTCGTGAACAAAAGTAAAACGACATTCAGTAGAGGGAGACATTTCAATGACCTAGGAGGAGCCAGAAGCAGTAGTGTATCCACTGTACTAGTAGTAATTGTTTTCTGGGTAGCTGTAAAGTGTCTCCACTATACTAGTAGTAATTGTTTCTCTAGGTCCAAGACAAACCAACCCATCCACCCTAGTAAATAGTAAAATCAATTCAAAAGCCCATATATTTACTTAATGAGAGGCGCTACCCTCACCCAGCACACCGCCCCCAAAAAACTGGGTACTCTTCTTCCTCGTCACTCCCACCCACCTCACGTCAGCTCGCTCCACTCGTAGCCCCAAATTCCTCACCTCACTCCTATAGAAAACCCCAGCTCCCCTTCTTCCTCACTGCTACAGCAAACCCTAGCTCCCCTTCTTCTGCACTCACACTACAACTAGGCTCGTCATTCGTTACTCTGCTCAAATCCGTGAGCGCGACGCGACGCCCTCGAGGAAAATGGAGTCGGATGACCCCAGTGCCAAGAAGATGAGGCTCCCGCCAGCGGCGACGCCTATTGTAGATCCTGCACCCGGCAGCGCAGGGAGAAGCGGCAACCTCGCCCCCACCGGATCCCAGGAACCCGTAGAATCTCAGGTGGACCGCAGCAGCGATCTCCCGGACGCCATCCTTGGGGAGATCATCTCGCTTCTCCCGACCAAGGATTGCTGCCGCACCCAAGTCCTCTCAATTCGGTGGAGCCCTCTATGGCGCGTCGTGCCCTTTAATCTCGACTGTCATCAACTATCTCTCTTAAATGATTTTGAAATCCCAGAGCCATCATCTCTTCCCACCAGGGCTCCGTTTAAAGCCTCTGCATCCCATCATGCTACCTGAGCAAGCATACCATGCCCTGCACGATGGACGCCTGGCTAAAATCCCCTGAATGGACAGAACTATAGCTGCTTGAGTTCTATTATTCCCTTGGAAACCACCTACCAGATACCGAACACCATGTACTTGTGCCCTCAGCACCAATGTCCATCTCGCGGGTTTCCTCTTCTCTCCACACCGCCACCTTTGCGCTATGCTACCTACCAGACAATCTGGTACTAAACCTTCGACTCCCATTTCTCAAGAAACTTTCACTTGTGCGGGTTCATATATCGGAGGCCTCATTGCACAGCATCATCCCAGTTGCCCTGCCATGGAGTGCTTGGTGCTTGTTTTCACAGTTAGAATCGGTTGTCTCCAAATAAAGTCGCCTAACCTTGTAAGAATTGGAATTTATTTTGACGGAAGGCAGCTCATCATCCAAGATGCCCCTTCACTTAAAAGGTTGATCCTTGATTCTAGTTACTCACCGTCATAAATAACCGTCCTCTCTGCGCCTAAACTGGAGAACTTGGGTGTAATACATGATCTTTGTGCTCATTTCAAGATGGTGTTTGGCTCCACAGTTCTTCAAGTACTTTATATTATCATCTACACTTGTAACCATAAGCTGCATTTTAAATTTCTGCGCATAAGTTATATATCATCTTGGAGTACACATTTTGTACTAATATTATGTTCTATGCTCAATGAAGAGTTTCTCCATGGATAGCCTATCAATGGTGCTGGATTATGTCAAGATCTTATATATCCAAACGAATAGTTTTGATCTGAACAAGATTATTGGCTTGCTACAATTCTTTCCATGTCTGGAGAAGTTGTATATAAAGGTGATAATTTCACGCACATTGGAAGCCCTCATATAGTGTACTACAATTAACCGTTCAACTGCTGTTCTTTCGACACTCTTTTTATAGACCTTAACTGTTTTCAATCTTCATGTCTATTTAGGCAATAGGAGGGGGTAAGAAAGTTATAACCAATCAGTGGATTCATAAGCACCGGGATTTTCTCACTTCTCATGACATTCGATTGAAGACAATAACTCTAGAACGATATGTAGCCAACCATGCAAACGCTTGATTTGTCACATTCTTCCTGCTGAATGTGAGGTTACTATTGTCCACCAGGCTTAAGTTTATCAGCAGTATGGTTTTGACGGACGGGTATGTCGAAGAGCAAAAGAAGGAGTTTCAGGTGGGCAAAAGAGCTTCTGAACATGTCGGGCTTCTATTTACAACATATTGTGTCGGTGGGAAACGACACCTATGGGATCACAAGAATCCCTACTACGGTTGCGGGGCACGGGGTTGAGAGAAGAGCGGGTCTGACAGAGAAGCACGCGGTTCGTTTATCCAGGTTCGGGCCGCGAGGATGCGTAAAACCCTACTCCTGCTTTGGTGGCTGTATTCTGTGTTCTCGAGCTAGCTACGAGGCGTAACGAGCTCCAAAAAGCCGAATCATTTTCCTGGTCGCCTCGGGCCTCCTTTTATAGGTGAAAGGGGCTGCCACAGTGGCACACAGGAGGTGGAAAGGGTACAGTGCTGCGAGGTTATCCCTCGTATTACAGGACAAGGTGCATTTAATGCATCGCTTAGGTGTCCTCTCACTTTATCGGGGACTGTAGAGGCCCGTCCGTCTGTCGCCGCTCCTCCGAGCCCGACACGCCTGGCCAGCAGTGCATGCGGTGCCATGTAGGCAGGCAGGCAGCTGAGATGGCGCGGTGGTGGAGCCTCCATGAAGGGCTGCATGTTGCCACGCAGGTGCCTGCCCAGTTGGTTGGGTCGGCAGCTGCATGCGAACGGCGACAGAGCATTGGCTGGTGCGGGCCTGATGGTGGCCCTGCTAGCGTGCTTGGCGAGGGCCTTGCCGGGTGGCCCGGCAGGGGTCTTGTCGGGTGACCCGACAAGGGTCTTGACGTGGAGCGCGGGCGTCCCCGGCAAGGATCTTGCCGGGGGTCTTGTGGGTTCCTTCGGCGAGGATGGCTGCCTTCCCATCCTCACTTGATCTTGACTATTCTTTGTCTTCACAAAGATCTGCATGCCACCACAGAGGTGCCTCCCGAGCCCTATTCCAACACATGTGTTGAGTGTTGGTGGGCTCGAGGGTGGCTAGCTCGGCTGGCGTGGGCGAGCTGCCCCGGCAAGGGTATTGCCGGGGCCGCTGAGGCTGCCCCGGCAAGGATCCTTGCCGAGGAAACCTGCTTCGCCCATCTGATCTTTGTGGCCTTGGCCCTTGTCGTTGCTTTGCATCGTCTTGGGCTTCGGTCTTACCTTAGCTCACCTCCTCCACTCTGCTTGGTGTGGCCGTGGGCGTGGCTCGACCGCCGTGCACAGGTTAAGGGGTACAAAAATGTGCCCCTAGTTTTTACACCGACAGGAGCCCCCAGGCCTGGGCCACACATAAGCGCGACACGTTGTTGGGTCAGGCCCAAAAGCGATGCTTGGCAAAGGTAGGCGGTTTTTACATGGTAAGATTTTTCACGCGCTGCGTTTCCCACGACCCGCGCGCGGCGCGGTGTGGAGGGGCGTGTGTCGGTGTCAAAACCGGGGATCTCGGGTAGGGGGTCCCGATCTGTGCATCAAGGCTGATGGTAACAGGAAGCAAGGGACACAGATGTTTACCCAGGTTCGGGCCCTCTCGATGGAGGTAAAACCCTACTTCATGCTTGATTAATATTGATGATATGGGTAGTAAAAGAGTAGATCTACCACGAGATCATAGAGGCTAAACCCTAAGAGCTAGCCTATGATGGTATGATTGTTATTGTGATCAGCCTTCTAAGGACCAACCTCTCCGGTTTATATAGACACCGGAGAGGGCTAGGGTTTACATGGAGTCGGTTACAAGGAATGAAATATAATATCTTGGATCGCCAAGCTTGCCTTCCATGCCAAGGAAAGTCCCATCCGGACACGGGCCAAAGTCTTGAGTCTTGAATCTTCACGCTTCAATAGTCCGGATGATGTATACAGTCCGGCTGTCCGGATACCCCCCAATCCTGGACTCCCTCAGTATCCCCTGAACCAGGCTTCAATGACAATGAGTCTGGCGCGCAGTATTGTCTTCGGCATTGCAAGGCGGGTTCCTTCTCCGAATACTCCAAAGTAATTACCGAACACCTGAATCGTGTCCGGATCCACAAGATGGTCTTCATATGGCATAAACCTGATCCGCTGGCAATCTTCATGCATCGTGGCCTGGCCGAACGCGAACCGGTGTTTCTTACCCCATGATGACTCGCGTTACGAGACGGTTTTATTGGCACGACCCGTCGGGGCAGAGATCGTGTTCCGCTTATCACGGGATTTTTCCATCAATATGGGCGCACGCAACCCCACGATGGCTGTTGGTACAAATCCGTGTGTTTTTAGATAAGCCTCAAACGTCCACTCCAGGGACTCTTGATATTCATCCCCTTTATAAAAGGGGTCGAGGCTTATGCCTCTTTTCCACCTTCCTCGCGCCTTCTTGTACCTCGAGTTCTAACACCCGAAACCTAAGCTTCAATACCCCAGATCCGCCGATATGTCCGGATCTGTTCCTCAAGGCCAATGGGTGGCCTCCTCGACCGAAGAGGACGACATTGCGAAGCTTAGGGAGGTCGGATACCTGACCGCCGACATTCGACACAGGCTTCCTGCGTCCGGGCAGTTCATCCCCACACCGGAGCCTAATGTGTGCATCATTTTTGTCCCGCACTTCCTCCGCAGCCTAGGCTTCACCCTCGACCCCTTTGTGAGGGGGCTCATGTTCTATTATGGGTTGGATTTTCACGATCTGGCTCCGGATGCTATCCTCCATATCTCGTTGTTCATTATCATGTGCGAGGCTTTTCTCCACATTACCCCACACTTCGGCTTATGGCTCAAGACCTTTAATGTGACGCCGAAGATGATCGAGGACGACATGCGGAGTGCGGAGGTGCCGTAACAAGTATAAACGTCGATGCCCCATGGCCATAGGGTTCTTTCCCAGAAGTATCCGATGTATGGCAACGGAGGTGGTTTTATGTCACGGTTCCCAGAGGCACAAAGTGGGTGGCTGCCCCCGAGTTTCGCTCGGGCCCTCCGTCACAGTTGGCGTCTTGGACGGACGTAGGACGGAATTGGGGGCCCGCTGGTGATATACCAGTGCTGCAGAATCGCATCCGGGATCTTCTTGAGAGGGACATTAACCTCGTTAGCATAATGCAAGTAATGTTAATCCGACGGATATTGCCGTGCCAACGCCGGCCTCTCCGGATGTGGGAGTTCAATCCGAAGGATCCGCGGACTGTCAAGCACTTCTTCGGCTTGAAGCTCGAAGAGATGTGCAAATTATTCTTCGGACAGAAAGCAGTGTGTCCGGATACCACCGAGGATGCGAGCCTAAGATGCAATCTCCTAGATACTCAAGTAAGTAGCCCGTATACGGGACACCTTGTTTTGTATTTGTCGTGATTGTTTATTCTGAAAATCATCCGCGTCCAGGAATGGCTCAGCAAGGCGGATAGAATCAGGTGTCCGGCACCACTTCCCGAAGGCTCGCCTGCCCCCACCATGGCCAAGATGCTCGACCGGGTACTCAGCAGAATGCCCTCGGGGAAAGACAATGGGAGGAACGAAGAAACCGAACCCCACATGCTATGCATCCGAACCGGGGGAATTGCTACCTCCCCCAAGGAGGATAGTCGGGGAGGGGAGGCTAAAGCCTCCTCCCCGTGTGGAAAGAAGAGGGCCGCCTCCGAAGATTTGGAGGCGCAGATGCCCAAATTAGGGAAAAAGACAGCCCCAAGGGGCCTTGTCCTGACGGGCACCCTCGCTGCACCATGCCCTCCAACGGGCCAGCCCTCCACCGAGCTGTAAGTTAATTTTCAATTCAAAGGTACTGCGTTCCTCCTAGATCAATGACCAGGATTCGTCTTTCGTAGTCCGGCTAGCAGCCCTTCTCAACAGAGTTCGTCTTTGGGGGATCTTCCTCCGGAGATGATGGAGAGCGAGACCCCACCTACCTCTCCGACTCATGAAGCGGGCGACACTGAGGTGTCGTCATGGAGGAGTCCGGATCTGCCGAAGCCGGAAGCCAATGTGTCAGCCCCCCTGAGCCCAGAGTGTTTGGCTCCCACGAGGGGCCATGGGAAGGGTCCAACACAGTTCGATGTCCGGCCGGACATACTGACGGGCCTACTGGAGCGAGCTGCGCTCTCGGAGGAGCACCGCTCATTAATGAGCGCGGTGCTCAAGAAGATTTAAATCCGCTTCTGGTGATTTGAATGAAGCATTTACAAGTCCGCTCAGAGGCTTTGAGGTATGTAGTGAAGAATATACTGTTTTTGGCTGTGAGGCACGCGTTAGGTGTGCTCTGTATAGATAGTAGCCCCTGAGACTCTGGTTGCCCGCCCTAGGCGGCAAACGAGGGATCATAAATTAACGATTGCACTGTAAATATGTGCGGTACTGCTGAGTCCGGCCGCCACCGATCTGTTGAAGTTTACGAACCGACTGGCAGATTCGATCGATTGATGCCGATATCACGCTGGTGAACGAGCGACTGGAAAAATCACAAGGTATGTGCTCTGCCTTCCTTTGTATAGGAAAATATGGAGGCAGCATGATATTAATGTAATATGTTCGGACTGCAGATGGTGCTGCTGTCGTGGAGGCCTTGAGGGCAGAACTTGTCCTAGCCAAGGAATAAGCTCGGGTTAGCAATGCGGCTGCCCTAAAGGCGGCCGAAGAATTGAGAGCCGAACAGGCTGCTCATCGCCGAAGCGAGGAAAAGATAGCCGAAATAGCTGTGGAGTTAAAAAATGCCGCCGACCGGTATGAGCTCCTTGAAAAGGAGCATAAGGATAGTTTGGCTGAGCTGGACAAGGTGCGTAATGCCACCATGGAAATACGTGCAGCTCGAAGTCTTGTGGGAGGAACTTCAACAGGCTGGTAAAATCGCGATCGAGGCTCCTACTTTACTCTACAGACGAAGTTTTTCGATCCGGCATCGCTCCTGGATGGGCGCTAGAGTCCTGAACGCCAGATGCGGATTTGGCGAAGAGTACGGCCGACGCTGCCAAGTTCTTCGAGGATCAGGTTGATAAGGAAGTGGGAAGCTTTTACGTCGCAATTCAATGCTCCCACTCGCCACGCCTTTAAGTGACAAGATGGCTGCTGTAGCGGAGCTTCACAGGCTGTCCGGTCTTGCAATGCGATCTATGATAGACCATCTTTGGCCGAAGGGGCCTAAGCCGGACAGTTACTTTGGCTTGGTGCAGCAATTCCTTGGGGCCGTGCCTCGGATCGACGCCATGAGGAGGTCGGCGTGCATAGAGGGTGCACGAACGGCTCTTGCCCGCGTTAAAGCCTATTGGACGGATATGGAGGCCACCTCTATAGCGACCCAAGATCCGTGGGGGCCAATATTTGGCTGAGCACTACTTGGCGCAGTCACAAAGGTGCCCGCCTAATAGAGGCGCAGTGCTCGAAGAATGTCTTATTCGAGTGATGAATCAAATCATTGTAAGAACAATGTTATTTTGGTTATAAGGCTATATTTATACTTTTTGCCCAAAAGTATTATTGTGTCCCCTATGTGGCGTTTACATATATATATATATATATATATATATATATATATATATATATATATATATATATATATATATATATGAATGTGTAATCCGAAGATAGCAATGTCGGCTTCAAATTTACGCAAACAATGCGGGGTGTTCGCAAAAATATGCTTAATCACACTTGATCCAATGTCTTGGTCCATGAAGGAGGTGATCGCACGTCGAACTAGGCAACCAGACTATATAGTCAGTAACACTTTCGCTTAGCCATGGGAATCTAATGTTGGGGCTACTATGTAGCCCCTGGTACATTCACGTGCATCCGAATACGGGCGCGTGTGTACATGACCGGGAAACGGTCCTTCGTTAATCTGGAGGGATCCTAAAGATTCCTATAGGTCTTCGAGTGGTTGAACAGTCTCTCACTGTATCATGACAGTCAGTTTTCGGCTTTCTCTACCGAGGTGCTCGTCCGGAATAACCAGGGCACAATCGCAGTAGTTCTCCTTTGGCCACCTTAGAAGATAATAATGGAACGTAAGGCGGCAAACCCAGGAGCCGAGCAAACCCAACATTTGACCAAAGACATGATTCGGAGCTGCTGCATATAAGGCCAAACTCATGACGCCGAACACTCCCGAAGGTGTTCGGACTTTATAGTAGACGATGGGATCAAGAATGCCCATTCATTATAAACCTTGTGTTTCCGAATGCGATGCGTTAATGCATCGTGGCAAAATGCCAAAACGGCAGTATCCTCTGTGGGTATGGAACCCGTGGGTTGGTTAAACAACAAGAGGCAATAGAAAAGGTTTACACAGGGGCTTAATCTAAAAAGAAACCTGTTGAACGGGGCCCTGCTGCACGTCTGCGCCTTTGTCTCCATTGTGCCGTATCCTGGAAGGGTATCGCGTCAAAGTTGTATGCGGAAAAAAGAAACTCATAGGAGGTTACATCGTTAGTATGCGATGGATAAAAGTGTAAGCCATTGGCTTGCCAATAAGGTTGAGCCAAGTGTGGGGCTTTATTAGGTAGTTATAGCCCCTGGTATCCGCTATAGGATTACATATACGGTGCCCTGGTTCGATCTGGGCTTCTAGACTCGTCTAACCGTGTCCCTGGTCTTAACGACCTGTCATATTTTTTGATGTTGGAGGTCACTTATAGTCCGGCGCGAGGGCCGTCGCGTGTTCCTCTGCGCGTGACGAGCGCTCTGTTATTCCGCTAACGGTGATGACGCCACGTGGACCGGGCATCTTGAGTGTAAGGTAGCCATAGTGCGGCAATGCGTTGAAATGGGCGAAGGTCGTTCTTCCAAGCAATGCATGGTAGTTGCTTTTGAAGGGTGCGATGAGGAAGAGCAGCTCTTCGCTTCTGGAGTTGGCTGGAGAGCCGAATGTTACCTCCAGTAGAACGGAGCCCCTGCTGTGGGCTTCAACGCCTGGTATCACCCCTTCAAAGGTCGTGTCACTTTGGTTAATTCTGGATGGGTCTATCCCCATCCCGCGGATAGTGTCCTCATATATTAAACTGAGACTACTGCCGCCGTCCATGAGGACGTGGGTGAGATGGTATCCGTCGACTATTGGGTCGAGCACCAAGGCCTCTGATCCTCCGCGCCGAATACTAATTCGGTCTTCCAAGTAATCGAAAGTGATCGGATAAGGCATCCAGTGGTTTGGTATGAGTACGATGGGCTTGATATCGAGCATGGCTCTATGCGCGTGTTCGTGCCTTCTCATGGATGTGTGAGTCGCATGGATCATGTTCACTGTTTTAACCTCTGGCGGGAATTTTTTCTGTCCCTCAGTGTTCGGCTGGCGAGGTTCATCCTCGTCTTCACTTGGTGTTTCCCTTCCCTTGTGTTCGGCATTTAATTTGCCGGCCTGCTTGAAGACCCAGCACTCTCTGTGCGTGTGGTTCGCAGGTTTGTCAGGTGCCATGAATTTGGCATAGTCTGTCTAGGACTCTATTCAGATCGGACGGTCCCTCTTTCGCCTTTAGATGGCTTATTTTTCGATTAGGTCGAGAGCCCTGAATCCGCATTAACCATCGTGTTATTCGGGCTCTCTTCCTTGTTTTGGCGTTTGCTTTTATGACGCCGTGGATTCGATTGCCATCCCTTATTTCGATGTCACAGGGTCGCTAGTGCCTTCTGGGCTAGCCAGCTATCTTCTCCCGTGCAAAAGCGGGTCATAAGGCTTGTTAGGGCTGCCATTGTCCTTGGCTTTTCTTGGCCGAGGTGTCAGCGAGCCACTCGTCATGGAATCTTTGTGTTTGAATGCCACTAAGGCTTCGCATCCTGGACGATCAACAATTTGATTCTTCTTAGTGAGGAATTTGTTCCAAAGCTTGCGGGCGGATTCTCCGGGCTGTTGGACTATGTGACTTAAGTCGTCAGCATCCGGAGGCCGGACATAGGTCCCTTGAAAATTGGCCCTGAAAGCGTCCTCGAGTTCCTCCCAGCTCCCAATTGAATTTTCGGGGAGGCTTTTCAACCAAAGGCCGAGCTGGTCCCTTGATTTCGGGGAGGTATTTGATGGCGTGAAGGTCATCCCCACGAGCCATATGTATGTGCAGGATAAAGTCCTCGATCTAGACCCCACAGGTGCATCGTTCCGTCGTATGCCTCTATGTTCCACAGGTTTAAAGCCCTGTGGAAATTCATTGTCCAAGATTTCATCGGTAAAGCGGAGGGGTGAGCAGCCCCTCAGATCTGGACGTCTTTGTGGCATGCCGGCTGTTGTTGTGTCCGGTGTTTATTCGGACTGGTATTCGATTAGGCGTAATCATTTTGGTGACCATAGTCCCTCGCTGTGCGTCCTTTGGATCCATAAATGGGCTCGCCGCCGCCACTTTCTTATTCAGGTGCTCACGTGGATGCGTCTTGTGGCGTCGGTAGCCGCTTTGTTGCGGTTATGAAGTTGTACAGCTTCGTCGTCGAATTCTGGCAGTAGCTTGCGTTTTGGATAGCTCTTTGTATGGCGATCATCGCCGTATCTTTCTTTAGTGTCTAGCACTTTATTCCATCTGCGGTTGAGCGTTTCCTGTGCAGCTTTGAGCCGTTGCTTCTGCTTCTTTAGACTTCTTACGGTGGTCATAAGCTTTCTGTGGAGGTTATCTCGTTCCATGTGTTTTTCCGGGATTGCATCATTATCCGGACTGTTTTCCTGTGCTGGTTTGTTTTGATGACATCGTCCGTCGGGATCATTGTCCTCGGGCGTCTGCTTCGAACTGTGTTCAGGGTGACCTGGTTCGTCCTGCTCCATCGTTGGGTCCGTATGGTGGTTGTTCCCTTCGGATTTGATTGTAGTATCGATCCCTCTAGCGCTCTTGTCACTATTTTTACTGTTGCTGGACTTAGAACGGCGTCTGCGCCGTCGCTTTGGCTTTTTTCCGGGGGTTTTATCGTCCGGATTGTCGCCTTTGTCCTCTTTGGGCGTATCCACCATGTATATGTCGTGTGACGAGGGGAAGTCCGGCGCCCCATAGATTCCGAATCTTCTCCGGCATCGTCGTCCAAACCGTCGATGTCTTCGAGGTCGAAGTCAGGCACGTCGGTTAAATCATCGATCGTGGCTATGAAGTGGGTGGTGTGTGGGCAACGAATTTCTTCATCGCCTGCTTCCCACTCGAACCGGACATAGTTTGGCCCAGAAATTTCTGTCAGAGAGAGAGTTTTCAACGAGTTCAGCATGTCGCCAAAGGGCGAGTGCTGAAAGATGTCCGCGGCGGTGAACTCCATCACCGGAGCCCAACCTAGCTTGACCGGCTCGGGAGTGCGCGGACCGGACTCAACATCCGGATACGAATCCGGGGGTCCGGAGTCATAGGCCACCGCAAAGGTAAGGCATGTGTTCGGCTCCACCGCTGATGAGTGTGCGACCTGGGGGGCGGGGTCCATCCCTCCGTCCTTAGGCAGCGCAACCTGCTCCGGATCTAGGTCCGGGGATACTACGGGGGTGATACCCCGAGCATCGTCCGACGGCAGGTCTAAGCCGTGCTCGTCGTGACTGTCCGGTGCTCCTGGCATAGGCCCCAATCCATCAAGATCAAGTCCCCATGGATGTCCGCCCGTGCGATTCAGGTTTCCGAACCTGACTTGGTGGCGAGGCGTTCTTTGTCGATCTGCTCCAGATGGCTGGCCGAGTTGGCCCGCGGTCTGTCCGCCGAACACGAAGATCTGTCCGGGGAGGAAAGTCTCGCCCTGGACAGCGTCGTTGATGATGATTGAAGGAGCCATCGAGCC
Source organism: Aegilops bicornis (assembly GCA_021605145.1). NCBI lineage: Eukaryota > Viridiplantae > Streptophyta > Magnoliopsida > Poales > Poaceae > Aegilops > Aegilops bicornis. The sequence continues at coordinate 288,216,605 of CM038671.1, forward strand.
TGACAACGACGGCACAGAGGAACTCTCAATGAAAGCACCAATGTCGGTGTCAAAACCGGCGGATCTCGGGTAGGGGGTCCCGATCTGTGCGTCAAGGCTGATGGTAACAGGAAGCAAGGGACACAGATGTTTACCCAGGTTCGGGCCCTCTTGATGGAGGTAAAACCCTACTTCCTGCTTGATTAATATTGATGATATGGGTAGTACAACAGTATATCTACCACGAGATCGTAGAGGCTAAACTCTAAGATCTAGCCTATGATGGTATGATTGTTATTGTGATCGGCCTTCTAAGGACCAACCTCTCCGGTTTATATAGACACCGGAGAGGGCTAGGGTTTACATGGAGTCGGTTACAAGGAAGGAAATATAATATCCTGGATCGCCAAGCTTGCCTTCCACGCCAAGGAAAGTCCCATCCGGACACGGGCCGAAGTCTTGAGTCTTGTATCTTCACGCTTCAATAGTCCGGACGATGTATACAGTCCGGCTGTCCGGATACCCCCCAATCCAGGACTACCTCAGCGTGCGTGGCGTGGGCGACATGCGTGGGGTGGTTCCCGCACGCATGCGTCACATCGCAGTAAATGGGCAGCGCGCACCTTCCCCGTAAAAGGAAGGAGGCTCGGAGGCGCGGCTTTACTGAATGGGACCGAGGCGCGGTCTTCAGGGCGTCCACTCCCCACGATCACGTGGTGGGGAGAGGTCGCCTCACTTGTCCCCTCGGTTCTGCATGCCGGCCACGCGTCTTCCATGCGCTTGGGGTGGCAAACGGTGGAGGCGGGAAACCGGGCCGTCGCTGGTTGGAGCAGCGGGTCGGTCCTGGTTCCCTGCGCCTCCCATGTCTTGATTGGCCGGGCGGGGCGGCCGAGCCCCGCCCACGTTCCTTTATAAAGAGCAGGAAGGGGGGATGGCATCCCGTATTCTTCCATCTTCTCCCTCCTTCTGCTTCTGCTCCTTCCTTCCATTCGTCATGGAGAAAGGGAATCCCGGTCCTTCGACGGTGGCGGCGAGGGTCGCCGCTCGACAATGCATCCCTCCTCCTCCTGCGCTCGCGGTGGCAGAGTCGGCCGCGAGGGGAAGGGGAAGGGGCGAGGCCGGGGCAGAGGCCGCAAAGCTCAGGGAAGAGGAGGACGGGGTGGCGCGCTGGCCTTGGCCCCGCCAGCAGCTCCTCCTCTAATGGAGGGCCACGCTGGGGACAACCCTTGCGAATTCTTTGTCAGGCTGCGCCGGCCGCCGTGCCGTCGCCTTCGCCTCCCGACTCCATTTGCGTGGGAAATGGAGCTGGATCCGCCGCAGTCGTTGCGGCTGCACATGAGGGGCTCCAGGATCAGCGGCACATGGGCCGACGTCGAGTTCCCCGCCCCTCACGTCATGTATCTCCACCGAGGGTGGAAGACGTTCACCCGTCTTCATAGCTTGACGGAGGGGCTCGCTCTCCATTTCAAACTAATGGAGGGTGGCCTCCTCTCTGTCAAGATGTTCGGGCACTTCGGGACTCGCGTAAGGTGTTGCGTGGAGAGCTATTCCGATGACGAAGATCCTTCCTCGAGCGAGAGTGGCGAGGAGGACAGTGACAACAACGACGAGGCCAGCGGGCGGCAGGATGGTGGGTCCGACTAGGCGTCGGGCGCCGCACCGTGCGGTACCGGCGACCCCATCATCCGTGTTGCCGGCTCCTTGAACTTCTCGGGGTCGTCTCTGTAACGCCCCGGATTCGTTGCGCCAGGTGTCTGCCAGTTATTCGTCGTCTTTGCCATGTCATGTGCTTGCGTGTTCCACTTTGCCATGTCATCATCTGCATTTCATATCATGTCATCATGTGCATCTCATTTTGCATACGTGTTCGTCTCATGCATCCGAGCATTTTCCCCGTTGTCCGTTTTGCAATCAGGCACTCCTATGTCTCCCGGCGCCCTCTTTTACCTCTTTTTCGTGTGTGAGTGTTAAACAGTCTCGGAATGGACCGAGGTCTGCCAAGCGGCCTTGGTATACCACTGGTAGACCGCCTGTCAAGTTTCGTGCCATTTGGAGGTCGTTTGATACTCCAACGGTTAACCGGGTAACCGCAAAGCCCCCTTCTCTTTGCAGCCCAACACCCCTTTCAAAGTGGCCAAAAACCCATCTAACTCCCCTCCATGCTCTCGGTCGTTCGATCACGATCGCGTGACCGAAAACCGCACCTCATTTGGACTCTCCTAGCTCCCTCTACCTATAAATAGGTCCTTCCCCTTCATTTTCGCGGATGAAATCCCCCCTAACCCTAAAATCACTCCTCCGCATGGCCGGACATGTCCGCCGTCGCCCCCGTCCAATCCGACGCGCCACCTGTCCGCCCGCCGTCCCGCCGCCCATGGCCTTGGGCCAACCCGAACCCGTCTTGCGCCGCCGCCCGCCAGCGCCTCGCCCGCCGCTGCCGACATGCCGCCGCTTCGCCGCCGGCGATCTCCACTCGCCGCCAGCGCCAGCGCCCGCCTCGCCGCGCCTCCTGCCGGCGCTCGCCCTCCGCCCGCGGGCCAGCGCCCGCCGCCTTGCGCCTCCCGCGCCACCTCGAGGCCGCCCGCGGCGCCAACCTGGCCGCTCAGCCGCCCGTCGCCGGCCGCCGCCCCACCCCGTGCCCTCCGTCGCCTCCCGTCGCCTCCTTCGCGGGATCCGGCGGATCCGGTGAGATCCGCCGGACCCGCCCGCCTCTGGCCAGCCCCTCCTCTCCGGGCGAAGTTTCCAGCAGATTTAAGTCCTCGCCATGATGACTTTTACCCGAGGTTGAAATTCGTCTAAGTCCCGAGATTTTTGACATTATATGCTCATGTTCATCATGCCATAACTCTGCATTCGTAGCTCCGTTTCGTGCGTATAATATGTCAAATTGTTCTTCTCGATGATTGCATCATTACATTCAATTGCATCATATTCATTTGAGCTCATATTGATGCCCGAAATGTTGTTAGAAGAGGGCTATGTGATGTTAGTTTCAGATTCTTATCAGAACATGCACTTTTGTCATTTTTGCCATGATTGATGTGTGCATCCTATGAACTTGAGTCCTACATGTGTTTTGTAATATGCCATGCCATCTTTACAGGGGTGTATTCCATGTATTTTTGTAATCTCTGTGGTGACTAGCACAAGAATGCAAACTAGGCTTCATGATGTTGCTGATTTCAGCCCCTGTTCTGCTGATATTTTTATGCCATGTAAACTTGATGCTACAGAGAGATCCATGCTTATTTTGAGATACTTCAGTAAGGATGTTTTTAACATATGGTTATTCTCTATCCATCCTTGCCCTTTTTTGAAATTATGGAGTGCCATAGCTTGAGTCAATCGAGCTCTACTTTTGCTATAAAATGTTTCCTGGCAGGTTGTTTACATGTTATTCAATTTTTCCAAGGTTGTTGTAGTTGATACGTGTATGATATGATGTTGTTCTTGCCATGTATAGCTTCTATGCCATGTCTTCTTACTGTTAGTTGCTTTGCCATGCCATGTATTGCTCTGTGGTGAGTGGTTCAAGCTCACCAACATGCCTACTTATTGTTGTTCCTGCCATGTATGAATCTGTAATATAACTTGCCATGTTTACATGCGTACCATCATATTTTCTGATCCTTTTTGGCTCATGGTCACTATTAGACATTTGTTTTATGAATTTAATAATTTCATGCCATGGCTTTGGTTGCCTTTATAAGTTCCTGTAGCATGTTTTTTGATAGCTCTAAACATTGCAACCTGATGTTAATTCTGCTAATGCCTGAAACTGTTATTATTTGCAATCTTTCCATGTGTGTTTGAGCATGTTCTTGTGATTTCTGGAGATAGCTCACTGTTCATGTTTTGTTATGCTTTACCTGTACATGATGCCCATGCCTTTTGTTTTCACGTTGAGATAATGTAGCATGTTGTTTTGGTGCTTGCCATATGCCTACTTGCTGTTTTGGACAGATTGTTGCTATAACTTGTATTGTGTGTATGTGTTGAACCGTTGCTCCGTTTTGAGTGTGCTCTATATGAAACTTGCTTGATTTTGCATGTAGTTGCATATTATGATGTTGCATCCATGTTTTGAGGTGTTTGCTTGATGTTTGTATGCATTTTGCATCAATGCCATGTTCAACTTGTTTTGCTCATATCTTCTAGACCGTAGCTCCGAATCTAATGAACTTTATATGTAACTTGACTAGAATTTCGTGTAGATCATCGTGGTGAATCCTAACTTGCTGTTTAACAACTTGAACATAAGGTTTATTCAGATCTGGACCAATTTCGAAATTTGCATATGAGGACTTACCGGAATTGTTATATGTTGTTCCCGGCCTCATTTAAACTTGCCTTGATGTGTTGCTCTTGTTTGCATCATCTCTTGCCATGAGTAGCTTCATGTAGCTTGGTCATTCATCATGCTTGTTGTGCATCATGTCTTGTTTATGTGTGGTGTGTTTACCATGTTGTGTGCTTCTTCTTGTTAGTTCCTGTTTCGTTGCGATCGTGAGGATTCGTTCGTCTCACGCTTGGTTCGTCTTCATGGCTTCATCTTCTTCATGGACTCATTCTTCTTCCTTATGGATTTCAGGCAAGATGACCGCTACCCTGGATCTCACTACTATCATTGCTATGCTAGTTTCTTCGTTTCTATCGCTATGCTGCGCTACCTATTACCTGTTTATCAAGCCATCCCAAATTGCCATGTCAGCCTCTAACCTTTTGCACCTTTCCTAGAAAACCGTTGTTTGGCTATGTTACCGCTTCGCTCAGCCCCTCTTATAGCGTTGCTAGTTGCAGGTGAAGTTGAAGATTGCTCCATGGCGGACAGGATTTTGGTTGGGATATCACAATATCTCTTATATTATTAATGCATCTATATACTTGGTAAAGGGTGGAAGGCTCGACCTTATGCCTGGTGTTTTGTTCCTCTTGCCGCCCTAGTTTCCGTCATATCGGTATTATGTTCCTGGATTTTGCGTCCCTAACGCGGTCGGGTGATTTATGGGACCCCCTTGACAGTTCGCTTTGAATAAGACTCCTCCAAAGAAGGCCCAACATTGGTTTTACCATTTGCCTCACCACCACCTACATTTCCCTTGGGAGTAATTAACCCAAGGGTCATCTTTATTTAGCCCCGGACCAATGCTTGTCTAAGTGTTGGCCGAACCAAGTAGATCATGGGGCCCCCTCGGGAAACTCGGGGTCTGGTTTTACTTGTAGGATGTCTCATCCGGTGTTGCCACGAGAACGAGATATGTGCAGCTCCTATCGGGATTGTCGGCGCATCGAGGCGACTTTCTTTGGTCTTGTTTTATTCTTTGTCGAAATGTCTTGTAGCCGGGATTCCGAGACTGATCGGGTCTTCCGGGAGAAGGAATATCCTTCGTTGATCGCGAGAGCTTATCATGGGCTAAGATGGGACACCCTTGCAGGGTATAAACTTTCGAGAGCCGTGCCCGCGGTTATGTGGCAGATGGGAATTTGTTAATATCCGGTTGTAGTAAACTTGAAGCAAAATCTTCTATAATACACCAACCGTGTGCGTAACCGTGAGTGTCTCTTTTCGGGGTTGATCGAGAGGAGAACACGGTTTACGGGTTATGTTTGGCGTAAGTAGGAGTTCGTAATCACTTCTTGATCATTACTAGTTGACGACTGTTCCTTTGTTTCTCTTCTCGCTCTCATTTGCGTATGTTAGCCACCATATATGCTTAGTCACTGCTGCAACCTCACCACTTTACCCCTTCCTTTCCCTTTAAGCTTTGCTAGTCTTGATACCCATGGTAATGGGATTGCTGAGTCCTCGTGGCTCACAGATGTCTACACCACCAGTTGCAGGTACAGGTTTGCGATGATCATGACGTGAGAGCGATGTTTGCTTATTTTGGAGTTCTTCTTCTGCTTCTTCGATCAGGGGATAGGTTCCAGGTCGGCATCCTGGGCTAGCAGGGTGGATGTCGTTGAGCTTCTGTTTATGTTTCATCCGTAGTCGGATGTTGTTCTTGTATATGATGTTGATGTATTCTTGTGGCATTTGTGCCTTATGTATGTATCCCCATCTATTATGTAATGTTGATGTAATGATATCCACCTTGCAAAAGCGTCTTCAAGATGCGCTTCTATCCGTGGTGGGACCTTCGAGTTCCTTTAGGATAGGGTCGCATCTTGGGCGTGACAAGTTGGTATCAGAGCCTCGACCGACCCTAGGAGCCCCTTTGGTTGATCGTGTAGTTTGGCCGTTGTTGAGTCTAGAAGAAAACTATTTTTCGGAGTCTAGTTATATCGGAGAGTAGGAATTCTTTTTACTCCTCAGCCCCTTCGTCGCTCTGGTGAGGAATCTTGACGTAGGTGTTTTGAATTACTTCTCTTCCCCTTCAAATTTTTCTTTAGGATCACGCAGTTGGTTTTTCCGATCGTTGGTTCTCGTCTCTTTCATCCGGTGCATTTCTCGTCAACTTGACTCGAGCCTCTTCATCTTTGAGTTCAATCCTCAGTTGTTTTCTTTTCCCACCCGCCCACCCTTCTTCTTATTGGAACCGGAGAACGTAATTGAGTGTCCATCGTACTCTTGCGAAGTCCTTGCTTTCTTCTATCAACGATTTCAACTGGTGTTTTCTCTTCAAGATATTCGTCGGTTTCCCCTTCCAAGATGATTTTGTTTTCCCGCCCTCCCACCCTCTTCTTCCCGGAGCTTGAATCTCTTTCGACCATCAATCTCATTCGTGTGGAGCCTCTTGGTCTTTCGACAATTGTTTCAACCGTGAATTCTCCGGTTCATCAATGTCCATCTTGTTTTGTTTCCGTGGATCCAAATTCAAGTTTTCGTTGTCGATCGTATTCTTTCCCTCAGCTAAAATATTTCCCTTTGCTCGTTGGCCTCTCGTCAGTTTTTCATTCCGGAATTCGGAAGACATCTCAGGAGATTCGCCTGTGTTCGAATTAATTCGAGGTTGCCACTTCATTCAAATATTTAATTGTTCCGGTGCATCATCTATCTGCTCATCAGTCCTTTTCAACGGTGTTCTATTTTAGTGGGCCCTAACCCACATGTCTTTTCCCAGGATTTTACCTGACTCTTCCAATTTCCCGGAGTTATTCCCAAATTCTTTTCAAGTGTGACGTAAGAATGGATTCCACCAGCCACATGCCTTTTCCAAGATCAATTTCAAATCATTTCATTGTTGGCTCAACCTCTTCGCTTTTCGTTCCCCCAGAGTGCCTTAACAATTTTGGTGGTGTTTATCGTCGTCCTTGAAGACCGAAGAAGAGTTCCTTCTAAATCTTGTCCATTCTCCCAGAGATTTGTGGTGCTAGCTCGATGTTATCCTATCAATTTGTTTCCAGTTGTGCAATTCTTTTCATCCATCCGGAGTATTTCAGGAGTTACTTGCCGTCTCAATCATCCGGAGGCCATCTTTTCGGAAGATTTCTTCGTTCCAAGTTTTCTAAGTCGTTCTCCAATTATTCTATATCCGTGCCCCTTCCGTTCGTCTCAATATTCTTCCGGTGCTTCGTTCAAGCATTCGTCAATCAGTTCATGGTCTCTTCATTCTCTGGTATCTAAATTCCCTCAAGTATCTTTGTGCTTTTCTAATTCTTCCGGTGATTCATTCTCTCTCATCAGTCATTTCCAAATTCTTATGGTGGTTCGTTCAAGATTCTTTTCCTTGATTATCATGTTAATCCATTCGTTCTTTCAATTATACCGGTAGTTCATGAAGACCTTCTCAAGTTTGCGATATGTCACTTCTCAATCCTTTTCAAAAAGAATAAGTAGTATGCAAAAATCCATTGCTTGTCATCAATTTAATTTGATGAAGGATAAGCATACAATAAATCTTATTCTTATTTCATCCAAGTGATTAATCCCTTACTTCGGAGTTTGTTCTTGATGAATAAATTCTAGTTCAAGTGTTTTTCATCTTTTCTTTTCCGGAGTTCAAATTTCCTCGGTCATTTCGTCGGAATCCTCCATCTAATTCATCGCAGGCTCATTTTATTCTTTCATCCTTTCATTCTATCTCATCATCCTTTTTGTCAACGGAGCTCTTCATGGTGGTTCTTCATGATTTAATTCATTCTTCAAGAGTGCATCAAGATTCTTGTTGGAGGAATTCAAGTATCTTTTCTTCTTGCATCTCGAGGTGCAATTAATTATCCGTTTTCTTTTGAAGTGGAGTTTTGTATTTGTTCGTTCTTCTAAGCTATCCAATCATTTCCGGTTGTGGTCGGTTATCACCTCATAATTTTGGGATGTTATCCATAAGTCCACAACAAGCTTATTTTTTTCGTTGTTGATTTTCTCAACAACTCCGTTCAAACCTTCCTTCTAAAGATGCTTTCAATTTCATTCGCGGCACAAGTTGTCATTTTATTCTCCATTTTTTTTTCATTCAACTCTTTCAATTCTTTCCGGAGGTTTTGTGTCATGTCTTCATCAAGTATCATTCCATCCTCTCAAGCTCGTGTTCTATATCTTCCATCTTGAGCCGGAGTGCTGCCTAAATCGTTTCAGTCTTATTCGTTTCTTTTCTCATTCTAACCACTCCGGTTAGCACGAGTGCTTTCATAGTCTATCTTGATTCCATGAGCTTTTGATTCTCGTCATTCTCGTCGTTCGTCTCTTCTTCTCGAGTGCTCTCGATTCTTTGCTTCTTCTCTTGAGTTTTTGTTTCACCTCATCCCTTTTCCCTTCCGTCTCGGTCCTAAGATCTCGGGACAAGATCTCTTGTTAGTGGAGGAGTGTTGTAACGCCCCGGATTCGTTGCGCCAGGTGTCTGCCAGTTATTCGTCGTCTTTGCCATGTCATGTGCTTGCGTGTTGCACTTTGCCATGTCATCATCTGCATTTCATATCATGTCATCATGTGCATCTCATTTTGCATACGTGTTCGTCTCATGCATCCGAGCATTTTCCCCGTTGTCCGTTTTGCAATCCGGCACTCCTATGTCTCCCGGCGCCCTCTTTTACCTCTTTTTCGTGTGTGGGTGTTAAACGGTCTCGGAATGGACCGAGGTCTGCCAAGTGGCCTTGGTAAAACAACGGTAGACCGCCTGTCAAGTTTCGTGCCATTTGGAGGTCGTTTGATACTCCAACGGTTAACCGGGTAACCGCAAAGCCCCCTTCTCTTTGCAGCCCAACACCCCTTTCAAAGTGGCCAAAATCCCATCTAACTCCCCTCCATGCTCTCGGTCGTTCGATCATGATCGCGTGGCCAAAAACCGCACCTCATTTGGACTCTCCTAGCTCCCTCTACCTATGAATAGGTCCTTCCCCTTCATTTTCGCGGATGAAATCCCCCCTAACCCTAAAAATAAGCCCTCACGCTAGGACATGTCCGATCGCCCCGTCCAATTCGACGCGCCACTGTCCCGCCGCCGTCCCGCCCGTGGCCAGAGCCGAGGGCAACCCAGACCCGTCGCCACCGCCGCCAGCGCCTCGCCCGCCGCCGTCCGCCGGACACGCCGCCGCTTCGCTGGCGATCTCCACTCGCCCGCCCGCGCCGGCCCTCTCGCCGCGCCTCCTGCGGCGCCGCGCCCTCTGCCGCGGGCCGCGCCCGCCGCCTTGCGCCTCCCGCGCCACCTCGAGGCCGCCGCCAGTGCCACCACCACGGCCGCCTTGCCGTCGCCAGCGCCCGTAGCCGCCCACCCCCGATGCCCCTCCGTCGCCTCCCCGTTGCCTCCTTCGCCGGGATCCGGCCGGATCCGGCGAGATCCGGCCCGGACCCGCCCACCTCCGGCCAGCCCCTCCTCTCCGGCGAGTTTCCGACGAAGTCCTCGCCGCGGTTGACTTTTACCCGAGGTTGAAATTCGTTCAAGTCCCGAGATTTTTGACATTATATGCTCATGTTCATCATGCCATAACTCTGCATCCGTAGCTCCGTTTCGTGCGTATGATATGTCAAATTGTTCGCCTCGACGAGTAAAGAATTTAGTTCCATTGCATCATATTCATTCGAGCTTATCTTGATGCCCGAAATTCTATTAGAAGAGGGCTATGTGATGTTAGTTTCAGATTCTTATCAGAACATGCACTTTTGTCATTTTTTCCATGATTGATGTGTGCATTCTATGAACTTGAGTCCTACATGTGTTTTGTAATATGCCATGCCATCTTTACAGGTGTGTACGCCATGTATTTTTGTGATCTCTGTGGTGACTAGCATAAGCATGCAAACTAGGCTTCATGATGTTGCTGATTTCAGCCCCTGTTCTGCTGATATTTTTATGCCATGTAAACTTGATGCTACAGAGAGATCCATGCTTATTTTGAGATACTTCAGTAAGGATGTTTTTAACATACGGTTATTCTCTATCCATCCTTGCCTTGTTTGAAATTATGGAGTGCCATAGCTTGAGTCAATCGAGCTCTACTTTTTCTATAAAATGTTTCCTGGCAGGTTGTTTACATGGTATTCAATTTTGCCAAGGCTGTTGTAGTTGATCCGTGTATGATATGATGTTGTTCTTGCCATTTATAGCTTCTATGCTATGTCTTCTTACTGTTAATTGCCTTGCCATGCCATGTATTGCTCTGTGGTGAGTGGTTCAAGCTCACCAACATGCCTACTTATTGTTGTTCCTGCCTTGTATGAATCTGTAATATAACTTGCCATGTTTACATGAGAGCCATCATATTTTCTGATCCTTTTTGGCTCATGGTCACTAAGGGACATTTGTTGTATGCATCTAGTAGTTTCATGCCATGCCTTTGGTTGCCTTTATAAGTTCCTGTAGCATGTTGTTTGATAGCTCTAAACATTGCAACCTGATGTTAATTCTGCTAATGCCTGAAACTGTTATTATTTGCAATCTTTCCATGTGTGTTTGAGCATGTTCTTGTGATTTCTGGAGATAGCTCAGTGTTCATGTTTTGTTATGCTTTACCTGTAAATCATGCCCATGCCTTTTGGTTTCACGTTGAGATACTGTAGCATGTTGTTTTGGTGCTTGCCATATGCCTAGTTGCTGTTTTGGACAGATTGTTGCTATAACTTGTATTGTGTGTATGTGTTGAACCGTTGCTCCGTTTTGAGTGTGCTCTATATCAAACTTGCTTGATTTTGCATGTAGTTTCATATTATGATGTTGCATCCATGTTTTGAGGTGTTTTCTTGATGTTTGTATGCATTTTGCATCAATGCCATGTTCAACTTGTTTTGCTCATATCTTCTAGACCGTAGCTCCGAATCTAATGAACTTTATATGTAACTTGACTAGAATTTCGTGTAGATCATCGTGGTGCATCTTAACTTGCTGTTTAAAAACTTGAACATAAGGTTTATTCAGATCTGGACCAATTTTGAAATTTGCATATGAGGACTTACCGGAATTGTTATATGTTGTTCCCGGCCTCATTTAAACTTGCCTTGATGTGTTGCTTTTGTTTGCATCATCTCTTGCCATGAGTAGCTTCATGTAGCTTGGTCATGCATCATGCTTGTTGTGCATCATGTCTTGTTTATGTGTGGTGTGTTTACCATGTTGTGTGCTTCTTCTTGTTAGTTCCTGTTTCGTTGCGATCGTGAGGATTCGTTCGTCTACGCTTGGTTCGTCTTCATGGCTTCATCTTCTTCATGGACTCATTCTTCTTCCTTGCGGGATTTCAGGCAAGATGACCGCTACCCTGGATCTCACTACTATCATTGCTATGCTAGTTGCTTCGTTCTATCGCTATGCTGCGCTACCTATTACCTGTTTATCAAGCAATCCCAAATTGCCATGTCGACCTCTAACCTTTTGCACCTTTCCTAGAAAACCGTTGTTTGGCTATGTTACCGCTTCGCTCAGCCCCTCTTATAAGCGTTGCTAGTTGCAGGTGAAGTTGAAGATTGCTCCATGGCGGACAGGATTTTGGTTGGGATATCACAATATCTCCGATATTATTAATGCATCTATATACTTGGTAAAGGGTGGAAGGCTCGGCCTTATGCACAGTGTTTTGTTCCACTCTTGCCGCCCTAGTTTTCGTCATATCGGTATTATGTTCCCGGATTTTGCGTCCCTAACGCGGTCGGGTGATTTATGGGACCCCCTTGACAGTTCGCTTTGAATAAGACTCCTCCAGCAAGGCCCAACATTGGTTTTACCATTTGCCTCACCACCACCTACATTTCCCTTGGGAGTAATTAACCCAAGGGTCATATTTATTTAGCCCCCCCGGACCAATGCTTGTCTAAGTGTTGGCCCGAACCGAGTAGATCAGGGGCCCCCTCGGGAAACTCGGGTCTGGTTTTACTTGTAGGATGTCTCATCCGGTGTTGCCACGAGAACGAGATATGTGCAGCTCCTATCGGGATTGTCGGCGCATCGGCGACTTTGCTGGTCTTGTTTTATTCTTTGTCGAAATGTCTTGTAGCCGGGATTCCGAGACTGATCGGGTCTTCCCGGGGAGAAGGAATATCCTTCGTTGATCACGAGAGCTTATCATGGACTAAGTTGGGACACCCCTGCAGGGTATAAACTTTCAAGAGCCGTGCCCGCGGTTATGTGGCAGATGGGAGTTTGTTAATATCCGGTTGTAGTAAACTTGAAGCAAACTCTTCTATAATACACCAACCGTGTGCGTAACCGTGAGTGTCTCTTTTCGGGGTTGATCGAGAGGAGAACACGGTTTCTGGGTTATGTTTGACGTAAGTAGGAGTTCGTGATCACTTCTTGATCATTACTAGTTGACGACCGTTCCTTTGTTTCTCTTCTCGCTCTCATTTGTGTATGTTAGCCACCATATATGCTTAGCCGCTGCTGCAACCTCACCACTTTACCCCTTCCTTTCCCTTTAAGCTTTGCTAGTCTTGATACCCATGGTAATGGGATTCTTTGAGTCCTCGTGGCTCACAGATTTCTACACCACCAGCTTGCAGTGTACAGGTTTGCGATGATCATGGCGTGAGAGCGATGTTTGCTTATTTTGGAGTTCTTCTTACGCTTCTTGATCGGGGATAGGTTCCGGTCGGCATCTGGGCTAGCGGGGTGGATGTCGTTGAGCTTCGCTTATGTTTCATACGTGATGGGATGTTGTTCTTGTATATGATGTTGATGTATTCTTGTGGCATTTGTGCCTTATGTATGTATCCCCATCTATTATGTAATGTTGGTGTAATGATATCCACCTTGCAAAAGCGTCTTCAAGATGCGCTTCTATCCTTGGTGGGACCTTCGAGTTCCTTTAGGATAGGGTCGCATCTTGGGCGTGACAGTCTCCTTGGGCGGCTGGCGTTGGGAGGCTGCGGAAGAGGAAGAGGGCGGGCGGCAAGGCCGTCAAGTCGGAGTCTGTGAGACGCGACACTTTCGACGCCATCTTGACGTCCTGCCGCCTCGTCTTGAGCTCTGCCTCCGACGCCATCACCATTCAGCCCTTGGGCCGCCACCAAGATGTTCTCTTGGTGTCTTCTGCCACTCGTAGCTCGCCTAGGCGCCCCTTTTGCCCTTTTCGCCTCCTTGACCTGCCTCCTGAGGAGAGGGACAAGAAAGGGATTACGGGCATCTTATCTCCTTTTAGTCTTGTAAGCCTTCGGGCCTTTGCTGATTTTAGAACTTGTAATTCCCTTGCTCATGTTTTTCATTTCGTATGAACTGTACCTGTATGGAATTTTTTTAATGAAAAAGGGATGTTTTCCGGGTTTTTCGTTCGTAGGTAAAACCCACGACAAGGAGTAAATCCTTGTTACCCTTAAGATAAACGTTTTCTTGCCCAGCAACAGGCCTTGCCGTCCCCCCACTTCGCTCGACCTATCTCACACGCTTGGCGGAGGCAGGGACCAGGTGGGCTTAGGCTCCTCGTTTCGTTTCCTTGCTGACGTGACTACGACCAAACTCGGTCCCAGGAAACGAGTCCTGGAGTCTGGAATGAGGGGAGCACGGTAGCCTAAGGATAAAACGAGGTTTCACATACCTCAGTCCATAACGAAACACATGATAAGGGATAAAGAACTTATCTGAATCTGCAGCCCCCGGCAACCTTGAATTGCCGCGGGTGGATCTTTACTCTTGTAGCCCCCGGCAATACTGGCTTGCCGGGGCCTGGACGCCGGTCCGTCCCCTTTCTTCTGAAGCAGCTCGACAAGGATATTCATGTGTCCTGCAAACCAAAGAAGATAGAGAAGAATAGAAAGACGCGCACTCGACCTCTAAGCTAGGGGTTAGCCGCCGCTAAGCACTATCAACCATAACCAAGGACGAGACTCGACCTAGCATGCATGCTATAACTTAGGGCGCCAGCGCTTCATTTATTCTCGCTCAGGGTCTGCGCCTGGCTCTGTACAAAGGGTCACATGCCTTGCGGCAAAGCTCGTACAAAAGGTGGCTTGCCGGAAGGCCCGGCAAGCCGCGCCTTATGGGTAAAACTTGCGAAGATGCTCAATGTTCCAGAAGTTGCTCACTGGTACGGCATCCTCGGTCTCGGTAACTGCGCCGGGCACAGTGACTCGTAATACCCGATAAGGGCCTTCCCACTTTGGCGTCAACTTGTTGGAATTCTTGGCCGACTAAACGCGCCGAAGAACAAGGTCGCCTTCCTCAAAGCTTCGGGCATGAACCCTGCGGCTATGGTAGTGGCGCAAGGCTTAATGGTAGCGTGCCGCTCTCACAGCCGCCCGAAGACGATCTTCCTCAAGGAGCGTCGCGTCATCTTGGCGCAACGACTCTTGCTCAAGCTCGTCATAAGCGAGCACTCAAGGTGACCCGTATATGAGTTCCGTGGGGAGAACTTCTTTTGCCCCGTATACCAGGGCAAAAGGTGTCTGGCCGGTAGCTCGATTTGGCGTCGTCCTGATCGACCAAAGAACCGCCGGTAGTTCATCAATCCAGCGCCTTCCGCTGTTGTGCAGCTTGTCAAAAGTCTTTGTCCTCAGGCCTCGCAACACTTCAGCATTTGCCCTCTCCGCTTGGCCGTTGCTCTGTGGGTGCGCCACAGAAGCAAAACAGGCCTTGCTGCTGAGGTCTTGAATGTATTGCATGAAGGTGTGGCTTGTGAACTGCGTGCCGTTGTCGGTGATGACTCTGTTTGGCACACCAAAACGGCAGACCAGTCCTTTGAAAAACTTGACAGCTGACTGAGCAGTCACCTTTCTCACTGCTTCCACCTCTGGCCACTTTGTGAACTTGTCGATTGCAACGTACAAGTACTCAAAGCCCCCGACAGCGTGGGGGAAAGGGCCCAGTATATCGAGCCCCCAGACCGAGAATGGCCAGGAGAGAGGGATTGTTTGAAGGGCTTGAGCTGGTTGATGAAGCTTCTTTGAATGGAACTGGCACGCTTCACACCTAGTGACTAGCGCCGTTGCATCCTGGAGGGCGGTGGGCCAGAAGAAACCTTGCCGGAACGCCTTCCCGACAAGGCCCTTGACCCTATGTGGGAGCCACATATGCCTCCATGTATCTCTGCCAACAACTCCAGTCCTTCCTCCCGGGGGATGCACTTGAGTTTCACACCGTTCGGCCTTCTCCGATGCAGGGGCGTAATCGAACCGGGTATGCAGGCGGACTGACGGGCTACTTTCTCCGCTTCTTCTTGCTCCTCAGGAAGCTCCCCTGTCTGGAGGAATTGGACGGTATGCTGCGCCCATGCCGGAGCCTGAGGCTCGATGACAAGGACTAAAGGCATCTCTTACGCCATGGGAGCGACCGTCTCTCTGACCAGGGCTCGACGCCCTGCTGAGTCGGATTGCTCTTGGCAGGCTCGGCGTTCACGGCGGTACCCCTGCCCGGCGGCCAAGAGGCTTTCGGTAGGAAAGTACTTGCCGGGACCTAATTTTCTCCGCTTGCTCTGCCCCGCTGATGGATCAACGGATGGTTGAGTTAAACGTAGCAAAAAGGTACCTGGTTCCACAGGTAACTTGAATGCGGCACGTTTCGACAGGTAATCGGCGACGTCGTTCCCCGCTCGAGGGACGTGCTCCGCCTGGATACCGTCAAAGCGTTCCTCCAGTTTCCTCACCTCATCTACGTATGCTTCCATCGGTGGGCTCGATAATCTTTATTGACTTGCTCGACAACGAGCGCGAGTCACCCTGACGATGAGCTTCTTGATCCCGAGGTCTGCGCGATCCACGAGACCGGCAAGCAATCCCTCGTGCCAGCGGTGTTGTTGGTGGACATCTCCCTGGGGAAGTGCATCTGGATCACGTACTTGAGGTGCTCTCCGGTGGGTGCGACGAGCAGCACACCGGCACCGGCGCCTTGCAGCGAGAAGGCTCCATCAAAGTACATGACCCAGTTGCATTCCCCCTTCTTGCCGGGGAGAGTCGTCTCCTGGATTTCTTCGTCAAGCGTCGAGGTCCATTCCAAGATGAACTCCGCCATGACTCTGCTCTGAATTGTCGAGGTACTCTCACACTTTAAGCCGAAGCTTGACAGCTCCAAGGCCCATTCCACAATCCTTCCGGTTGCGTCTGGGTTGTGCAGTATCCGTTACCAGCGGGAAGCGGCAACGGTGATCTCGTGGGCCTGGAAGTAGTGACACAGCTTCCTCGAGGCCATAAGGAGGCCGAAGAGCAATTTCTGCACACCGGAATACCTTGAACTAGCCCCCTGCAAGAGGGAGTTGACAAAGTAAACCGGGTGCTACATCACCTTCTTCTTGGGCACCACTTCACTTGACCGTGCGGGCGTCGCCTTGGTGGCACCAGACTCTGCCGGGGGCCGCGCCTCGTCGGCACCGGGCCCTGCCGGAGGAATCTTTGGCTCGCCCTCTGCTGGTCCTGCCGCCATTGCTGCCTCCTCGTAGACCTCCCTCTGCGCCACTAGTGCGGCGCTGAGCACTTGATTCGTCGCCGCTAGATATAGCAGCAACGGCTCTTGTGGTTTAGGCGCAACTAGTATCGACGTGGAGGAAAGGTATTTCTTCAGGTCCTGCAGCGCGGCCTCGGCTTCTGGGGTCCACTCCATGGGCCCCACCTTTTTCAAGATCTTGAAAAAGGGAAGGGCGCGCTCGGCGGACTTGGAGATGAACCGGCTCATGGCGGCAACGCAGCCGGTGAGCCGACGCACATCCTTGATCCGCTTGGGCGCCTCGATCTGCTCAATAGCCTTGATCTTGTCTGGGTTTGCCTCGATCCCCCGTTGTGACACGAAGAACCCGAGAAGCTTGCCGGACGGGACGCCAAAGACGCACTTCTTAGGGTTCAGCTTAAGGTTGATCTTGCGCAGGTTGGCAAATATCTCCTCTAGATCTTGCACGAGAGTCGGCCCGTCCTTGGTTTTGACCACTATGTCATCCATGTAGGCTTCCATATTTCTATGGAGCTGAGGTTCAAAACCAATTTGGACCGCTCTTGCAAATGTTGAGCCAGCACTCTTAAACCCGAAAGGCATCCGTAAAAAGCAATACGTACCACATGGGGTGATGAATGCTTTCTTCTCTTCATCTTCTCTTTTCATGAAGATTTGGTGGTAGCCTGAGTAGGCATCGAGGAATGATAACAGATCACACCCGGCCGTGGATTCAACAATCTGGTCGATGCGCGGAAATGGGAAGGAGTCCTTAGGGCAAGCCTTATTGATATCTGTGTAATCAATACATAGCCTCCACTTCCCATTCGCCTTGCGCACCATTACCGGATTGGCCAACCACGTCGGATGGAGCACCCCTCTCACCAAACCTGCCGCTTCTAGCTTCCTGATCTCCTCTGTGATGAACTCCATCCTCTCCAGAGCCTGCTTTCTGACCTTCTGCTTGACGGGCCACGCGTGGGGGCAGACAGCTAGGTGGTGCTCAATCACCTCCTTGGGAACACAGGGGATGTCGGACGCTGCCGTGCAAAAACGTCAACATTCGCCCGCAGGAAGGTGACGAGCTCGCCTTCCTATTTGCTGTCAAGGGTGGAGCCTATAGTGAAGGCCCCTCCCGTGCCGCCCTCCGCGACGGGCACCCTCTTGGTCTGTGGCGGCTCGGCTCTGGATCTCTTGCTCTTGTCGGCAGAGCTCTCCGGGACGTCCTCAACGGTAGCACAACACCCCGAAGGGGTGCGCTTGCCGGAGCGGGTGCAAGAGGTCTTGCCGGGTTCCTTCTTTCCTCCGGGCCTTGGCGGCGAGGCAGGTGCCTTGACGGCAGCTGCTGCAACTGCTTCCCGGTAGAGTTGTTCGGCGCAGATCAGCGCGTCCTTCTTGTCGGAGGGACGGAGATGATGGTCAACGGCCCGGACATCTTCAGCATGTTGTAGGCGTAGTGTGACACCTCCATGAACTTGGCCAGTGCCGGGCGGCCGAGGATCCCGTTGTAGGGAAAGGGGATCTCGGCTACGTCGAAGACGATCTTCTCCGTTCTGTAGTTCAATTCTCCTCCAAAGGTCACGGGCAGCGTGACCTTTCCCTTCGGCTGGCTCCTCCCCGGATTGACCCCTTGGAACGTGCCCGTTTCCTTGAGGTCTCCATCAGGGATTTGCAACCTTTTGATTACGACAGGCGAGTTCACGTTCAGGCTGGCCCCGCCGTCAACCAACATCTTGTTCACCCTAAGGTTGCGTATTGTTGGCGAAACCAACAACGACAAACACCCGACCGCGGTAGTGCGATCAGGGTGGTCCTCGGCGTCAAAGATGAGGCGTCTTTGGACCACTTTAGGGGCTTCTGAGCGTCGAACGACGGCTCCGTCGCCGTAACCTCTCGCGCCCACTGCTTGAGCTGGCGGTGAGAGGCATGCAGTGAGGCGCCGCGATCAACGCACATGGCCTCTGTAGCCTTTTGGAACCCTTGCTCACCGGACTTGTCCTCGTCGTGATTGTCGTCTTCTTGTTTCTTGTCACGGCCCCGGGCGGGCCTTTCTTGCTGGTTGTCCTTGCCGGGGCGGCCTCCTTGGCCGCCACGCTTCATGCCAGACCCCTCAGCACCATCTTGGTCCTTCTCCTTGTCCCGCCTTTCGTACTCAGCCTTTTGCTTTTCAGCAAGCAGCTTGACTTGTCGGCAGTTCTGGAGATCGTGGCCCTTTGTGCGGTGGATCTTGCAGTACTGCTTGCCGGAGCTCCCTGGCTTGTCGGTGGCCGCCAAGGCCCGGCAGGCGGCTCACTCGGCAATCTCCTTGCCGGGGGTGTCTGCCTTGACCTTCTTGCCAGCACCGGTGTCGTCAGATCCCTCAACGGCAATCACGACCTTGCCTTTGCGTTTCTTGTTGCGACGCCGGCCCTTCTTCGTCGGGGCGGTGGCGTCCTCATCGGTAGAGTCGGTTTCCGCGCCGGTGTCTTTGCCGGGGTACTTCCTTCCCTCTTCAGCTCGGGCGCACCTGTCGGCCAGAACGTCGAGCTCAGCCACATCCTTTACATTGGTCATCGCCAGCTCCTCGCGCATCTTGCGATTGCGCACGTTTTGATGGAACGCGCTAATCACAACGGCAGGATGAACGTCGGGATGTTGTACTGCATCTGACTGAATCTCTGGATGTACTTGCGCAGGGTCTCCCCCTCCTTCTGGGGAATGATATGCAGATCACTGGCCTGGCCATGAGCTTGGTGGCCTTCTGTGAAGGCGCCAACGAACTCATGGCACATATCTGACTAGGAAGAGATGGAGTCCGCCGGCAAGTGCATCAAACAAGACATTACATTGGGCTTGGCGCCCGGTAGTAGTTGGCAAGCACCTTGTCGTCGCGAGCCCCAGCAGCCTGCATCGCGATGGTGTAGATGCCGAGGAACTCGGGCGGATGGGTCTTGCCAGTGTACTTCTCACCGACGTTGGGCTTGAACGTGTGGTGGGACGGCTGCTGGAACTGCCTTAGCTCACGGGTAAAAGCCGGGCAGCCGACCTCGTAAGGTAGGCCGCCGGGCTCCCCCGGTGCCGGTGGTCCGTAGCATGTCCCGCCCGCATGTCCGACTGGCGGCGCGTTTCGCGCCGGCACTCGACGGTGGTTTGAGCATCTTCGTGGGCTCGCTCCCGAAGAACCTAGAGCTGGTCGTGGAGGGTCCGTGGATCGGACGACGCTATGGAGATGTCATCACCAGCGTCATCGCGACGGGCCGATGCCCGCGGTGGCTGGTGAGGAGGAGGGGAGTGCACCATGGCCGTAGCTCCCCCGGTCCTCCCAGCACCAGCATGTGGTGGTTCGATGGAGCGCCGAGCCAAGGGCCCCGCCGGTCGCGGATCGTCTTTATTCACGACGGCGACGAGGCTCCGGATGGTGTCCCTCCACTCATCGAGCTTCTTCGCAGCAGGAGGGAAGTCGAGGAGCAGTTGCGCGCGCGCCAAGGCCTACGCTGGCGTGGGTGGCGGCGACAGCTCAGTGGATCGTGGCACGCTTCGACTTCTAACCATGTTAGAAGGAGCTCTGTCACGACCCAGCGGCTGCGTGCCATTTTTACGAGCTCTTCGGCGAGCGTGTTGGACTCCTTTGTCTTGCCGATGACTCACAGGGATCTTCCCACAGTGGTGCCCAGGGTCACCAACGTGGTGACACTGCTCGGCGCGCACACCATGGGAAGAACGCGCGGTGGTCGCCGGTGTATGCGTCCTGGAGGTCGCCGTGCTGCCCGGAGTCGGTGCAACGACACCCCCGAAGGGCCCCGCGCCGCCCGCGGGGGACCCAGCTTCGTCCTCGGGCCTGGCGGAGTGCAGCCGGTCGTCTGGTGCACGAACAACGCCGCTCGCCAGGCTCCGACTGGCTGGGCGGTGCTGGTGCTCGCTGGCTGCGGCCCGGGTCCTGTCAGCAACCGGTCCGCTGCTCGTCCGCACCGGCACGGGCTGTTCGCCCCCCAGCGAGCCGATCGCCGTGGCCGTCTTCTTCTTAGGGGCCATGGTGATGAAGAAACACCCACTCAACTGCTAAAACCGATTCTCACAATTGCGCCCCCTACCTGGCGCGCCAAAGATGTCGGTGGGAAACGACACCTATGGGATCACAAGAATCCCTACTATGGTTGCGGGGCACGGGGTTGAGAGAAGAGCGGGTCTGAAAGAGAAGCACGCGGTTCATTTATCCAGGTTCGGGCCGCGAGGATGCGTAAAACCCTACTCCTGCTTTGGTGGCTGTATTCTGTGTTCTTGAGCTAGCTACGAGGCGTAACGAGCTCCAAAAAGCCGAATCCTTCTCCTGGTCGCCTCGGGCCTCCTTTTATAGGTGAAAGGGGCTGCCACAGTGGCACACAGGAGGTGGAAAGGGTACAGTGCTGCAAGGTTATCCCTCGTATTACAGGACAAGGTGCATTTAATGCATCACTTAGGTGTCCTCTCACTTTATCGGGGACCAGGGCGAGGCCCGTCCCGTCTGTCGCCGCTCCTCCAGGCTTCGACACGCGCCCTGGCCAGCAGTGCATGCGGTGCCATGTAGGCAGGCAGGCAGCTGAGATGGCGCGGTGGTGGAGCCTCCACGAAGGGCTGCATGTTGCCACGCAGGTGCCTGCCCAGTTGGTTGGGTCGGCAGCTGCATGCCCATCTGATCTTTGTGGCCTTGGCCTTGTCGTTGCTTTGCATCGTCTTGGGCTTCGGTCTTACCTTAGCTCACCTCCTCCACTCTACTTGGTGTGGCCGTGGGCGTGGCTCTGACTGCCCGTGCACAAGTTAAGGGGTACAAAAATGTGCCCCTAGTTTTGTACACCGACATATTGTGGTCATAATCCAGTAAATTTTACGACCCGGGATGTTCACTCTATGGACCTGACTGATCCATTTGACCGTGACTGCCGAAAACAATGCTGGAATTAGATGTTGTTGCCCTTTTCAACCTGGGTTTTGTCTAAACCTTATGAACAATTAACCTTCGTGCTTTTGTACAGTTTGTAAGCTGGAGTTAGACGTTCTTGCCCTTTTCAACTCGGCTGTGACTGTCATATTTTCTTTGAAACAAGGAAAATTGCTTGCCATTCGTTTAATTTAGAGTGAAATATTGTAACAAATCCCAACCAAGGGAAATAACATCACTCTTGCCGGCTGCTTGAGCTCACTGTGCATTACATAAGCCAAGTGATTAGCCCCCACAAGCACACACAAACTTATTTTGAACTAGCACACCAAATGGGCTATAAATTTTTATAGGAAAGGCTGCATGACCGTGACAGATTTGGATTCTGACATTTGAGACCCACGAGGAAATAGCCTATCCAAGGTGGTGTTGACTTACTAGCTAGTCAACAAACGATTCTGCCTACCAACCGTTGGATTGACATCCAACATCTGTCGTGTATCTTCTATCTCTTGCCTTCTTCCTCCAGCCGTCCAAACCAAACCACCCCGTCGGCTCCGCCTGCTCCTGCCTCCCATGGCTGGCTGCGCCTCCGCCGCCCTACCGTACCCTCCAATGTTGGCCAGTCCCTCCATCTATTATCCCATATGTCCTGTTATTCTCCAGTAACGTCAACCCCAACACGCACCCGCACCGAACAAGTTAACCCTTGTACACCCCCATCCCCGCCTATGACTGGACCGGCGCATCTTCAACAGCTCCTGTTCATTCCGTCCGAGGACTCGCCATCGTCCTCCACCTTGGTTCGCTCGCCGTGTGCAGTGTGCCACCCTCTTTCGTTGTCAACATCGTCAACAACTAAGAGGAACAAGGAGATGACTGTACATGGAGAGGATGACAGTAGGGACCCACCAGCGTCATGGCAGTACGCAAGCAAGTGCCTCATTATTACAAGCCCAAAAAATGGTTCCTCCTAATGGTTGGACATCTGGGGCTCACACCATTGTCAACGTAGTTAATGAACGAGAGAATTACACAATGAGCGGCTGCCACCAGGGACCCAACAGGTCGCGCAGTTGTCATTTACTTCTTTTTGAGGAACAAGCAGTTGTTATTGATACTAATTTTAGCGGCGGATCAGGGTAACAACAGGGCTGTGCGGGGGCTGTGGCCCGTCTAGCCAGGGTTTTATTTATGTTTACCACATCATTAGCCCAGTTGTGTTTTTTCTTGCCGAAAATGGCTAGCCTAGTTCTAATTTTTTAAGAAATACCCAAATGAGGCCTACTTGCTTTATCAGCCATGCTGGGCTGCAAATCTTTCAAGACGAGGAGAGTTTCATTCGGTTTGCCCAGAAATGGGCTGTACATTTTAAAAAAAACATCAAACCGGTAATTAGTTTCAATTTTTTTCATTACAAGATTTTAAATTCCATTGATTTTTATGCGTGGACAATTATTTGGATTTTATATTTATATAAATTATTTTTCAAAATAGTTTGAATGTGACTCGATATTTCGGGATTAAAAACAGTTGACTGCACCGAAATATGCAGAATTTTGTATAATTTTTAAGCGTGCCTATGATATGGGGTGTAATGCTAACAAAAATAAGATGGGATCCAAAAAAATTCTTAAGAATTAGCAAATGTGCTGTAAATTATTAGAAATAATGGTAGATGGGTTGTATGCTGTTTTCCACATATTTGATGCTGACTTGTGCGCCTACTACAGGTTGACGCGTATGCTTTCCTAAAAAGTTTGGCCTTTTACATAGCGTCGCGTCAACTTAGTCTACCTACGAGCGATGAATCGTTGGATGTCCATCCAACGGCCGTCGTGCTTCTTCAACCTCTGCTCTTCCTGCTCCAGCCGCTCAAACAAGCGCCGGCGGGACTGCCTGCTCCCTCCTCCCGCGGCCAGCTGTGCTGCCATCCAAGCCTGACCGCCCCATTGTAATCCCATCGCTGGCCTAGCCATCCCTCTACTCACCAACACCTGCTGTTATTCTCTGGCGACCACAGACGAACCAGTAAACCCTCGTACTCCCCTCCACGTGGGAAACAACTGCAGAGTCTTCCCTGGCTCCGTGTCATGCCCTTCCTAGGCCTCACCGTCATCCACCGCCATGGTGCTCTCGGTGCGGCGTGGTTAACATGGTCAACAAACGACATCCATCGGAAGTGGACTGTACGGGGAGAGGCTGATAGCTGGGTCCGTGGCCGCACACAAGGAAATGCCTCCTTATTACGCGCAAAATAATGATTCCTCCACCTGACATCTGGGAACCACCGGAAGGGCCTCTGTATTTCACGAAAAAAATGTTCCCGCCGCTGACAGCTCGGACCCACCAGCTATATCTTCGCACCCAAGGAAGTGCTTCCTTATTACGCACAAAAACATGAATACTCCCCGTGCTAGCTGGGACCCACCATATGGGAGGCTGACTTGTGGGCCTACTATGTTGACGCGGACGGAGGGCTTTGTCAACTTAGTCAATATGAACGATTCTAGCTCCAGCGACCGTACGATGTCCATCCAACGGCCGTAGTGCTTCTTCAACCTTTGGTCTTCTTGCTCCAGCCGCCCAAAGCGGCCGCAGGTCGTGCCGCTTTGCTCCACCTCCCATGGCCGGGTTTGTCTTGCCGCAGAGGCCTCACCGCCCCCTACTACTCCCACTGCTGGCCAGGCCCTGCGGCGACGGCAGCCTCACACCGCAGTCGAACCAGTGAACCCTCGTACTCCTCTCCACGTGGGCATCCACTGCCGCGTCTTCCCTTGCTCCACGTCGTCCCCTTCCTAGGCCTCGCTGTCATCCACCGCCTTGGTGCTCTCGGTGCGGTGTGGTCAATCTGGTCAAGGAACGACTTCCATCGGAAGAGTACTGTACGTGGAGAGGCTGACAGCTGGGTCCACGGCCGCCGCAAGGAAGTGCCTCCTTATTACACGCAAAATAATGATTCCTCCACCTGACAACAGGGACCCACCTGACGGGCCACCGTATTTCGCGAAAAAAACGTTTCCGCACTGACTGCTGGGACCCACCAGATACATCTTCGCACGCAAGGAAGTGCGTCCATATTACGGGCACAAAAATGATCGCCCCCTGATTGCTGGGACCCACCAGCTACATCTTCGTACGCAAGGAAGTGCCTGATAGTCGAGACCCACCTGGTCGAAGCGTACGTAGCATTGTCATTCTGGTCACGAACGTGTACGTACATACTGGTCGATCAGTCTGTCTGCAGGCTGCAGCGATGAACCGTGGCCGTCTAAGGAAGGGCACATGTCGTAGTAGAGGCGCACATGTAGCTTGTACACGTACGTACAACGGCCAGGGTGCAATAAATTAAATACGGCGATGTACGTACATACGGCATGGTCTCAAAGGCCTACTCGCGTATACGTATGGCTAGGGATCGTGTACATGGTTGGGTCGGAATGGAGAAACTACATCGTCGTCGTGTTCATCGGGAGCCAACCGGCTTGGACGGAACAACCGATCGAAACGAGGCCTGGCATATCGCAGAATGTAGGAAACAACCTTGTGTTCGATGGGCCACGATCGGAACGGGATCCTGTTCATCGGGAGGGGTGTGGCATACCGCAAAACGGAGGAAATAGACTTCTCTTGGACCACCTATGGTCAAAACGGGGTCCTGTTGATCGAGAGGGGTGTGACGTACCGCAAAACGGAGGAAATAGACTTGTGTTGGAGCGCTACGGTCAAAACGAAGGTCCTGTTCATCAGGAGGGGTGTGGCGTACCGCAAAACGGGACTCCACGGGCTACTGTTCATCTCCACCGTCGACCTCCTCGAGCCTCCATGGGCTACTGTTCATCCACCGTTGACATCTGCCAGCCTCCACCTACGACTGTTCATTCACGACGTCTCCCCTCCTACCTCCACCAGCCACCATTCATCCAGCCTCCACCGCTCCTCCACCGGCTACTGTTCAACCAGCCCTCTCCACGGGGTCCTGTTCAACCACCCCTCCACGGGCTACTATTCATCTAGCCCTCGACTGGCTACTGTTCAACCAGCCCTCCATGGGGTCATCCTGTTCATCCAGCCCTCCACGGGGTCCTGTTCATCCACCCCCAACCGGCTCGATCGATCGGAGTCCTGTTCATCCAGCGGCAACGACCTCTACTACCACGGGGTCTTGTTCATCCAACCCCCCAGAGGGAACTGTTCATCCAAAACCCCCCAACAACGCTCACTGTTCATCCATAGGTAGCATCGATCAGCTTCAGTTAGCAGCATCAGCAAAGGAACCGCTCGATCGGGTTTAGTTAACAGCCATCGATCGATCGCTCGGGTTCAGAAACACGTAGCCAATAGTGCAATCGCTCGGGTTCAGTAGGCGAACGCCTTGCTCCGCTTCAGTTAGAGCCCAACACCTCGCAGCCTCGCGGGTATGTATACGAGAGAAACACGCATCGCTTGGCCCCCGACCACCCATCGTAACCGGGAACTTCCCGATATTTTCCTCGCCCTCGCTTCTACCATAGTTTTTTCTGTCATGTACGGACCAAAGAATGTCATGCAGCTGCGTCTTCGGCCCGTCCAGGACGAAAAGCCCATGTCCTGTCATGATTTTTTGTCATAGAAGTAGGAGCCCACCACATCTATGATGATACCGGGTTTTGTCACAGTTATCCTCATAGAAGTGTCATAAGCATGACATAATTTTTTTTCGTTCGGCCCAAAATGTCACGGATGTGTCGTTTTTTTGTAGTGCAGATTCATATCTAAGTCTGCCAAGCGTGCCCTACCGTTCTTCAAAATTTTAAAGAAGGCCGGCCCTATAAAGTGGACCCCAGAAGTAGATGTAGCTTTGCAAGAGTTGAAGGCCTACTTGTCCTGTGTGCCTACCTTGGTTGCTCCAAAACCCCAGGAGCCGTTGTTGCCATACTTGGCAGCAACCAACCGAGTGGTTAGTGCGGCCTTGGTAGCGCAGAGAGAAGTGGATGAGGCAGAAAGTGAGCAGAAAACGGCAGAGTCAGAAGGATCAGGAAAGCAATGAGCACGGTAACGAGAGCAACCCCAAGGACGCGGAAAGGAAGAATGTGGTGCAACGTCCAGTGTACTTCATTAGATCCTTATTACAGGGGGCTAGATCGAGGTACTCTGGCGTGCAGAAGTTGATCTTTGGTCTCATTATGGCCTCAAGGAAACTTCGCCACTACTTCCAAGCCCATGAGATCATGGTTGTTACTCGTTTTCCGTTACAATGGATACTCCGAAACCTGAGGCTACCGGCAAAATAGTGGAGTGGGCTTTGGAGTTATCCACCTTTGGTTTGAAGTTTGAGAGTACATCAACTATTCAGAGTAGGGTGTTGGGAGAGTTTATTGCAGAATTGACGCCAACCCCTGATGAGGAAGTGACAGAGTTAGTTATCCCCGACAAGGAATCGCCCCAAGAATGGATTATGTATTTTGATGGTGCTTTTTCTCTACAAGGTGCAGGAGCTGGCGTGCTTCTTGTCGCCCCCTCCGCAGAGCACTTGAAGTACATCGTCCAAATGCATTTTCCCGGGAAGAAGCAACCAACAATACAGCTGAGTATGAAGGGTTTCTTGTTGGGCTCGGGATTGTAGCCGAATTGGGAATTAAGAAGCTGATCATTCAAGGAGATTCATAGCTTGTGGTGAGACAAGTCAACAAGGATTATCAAAGTCCATTGATGGATGCATACGTCGAGGAAGTGAGGAGATTAGAGGAGCGCTTTGACGGATTGCAAACAGAGCACATACCCCATGCAGAAAACAGCATAGGTAATCATCTGTCAAAATGTACTACACAGAAGCTTCCTGTGGAACCAGGGACTTTGTTCTCCATCTCACTCAGCCCTCCATATCCCCAGCAACAATGGCCCGAAAGAGGAGAAAGTTGGACTACGGTAAGCCCCTCCCGGTAGAGACCCTGCCGAAAACAACTCCTTACAGCCTGCCGGACCACCCCCTCCAGCCGGTTTCATGAACCCCGCGAATGATGCTGGTTCTCTTGCAGCAGAGGAGGTGCCGCTAGTCCTCGTTGCCGAGCCCCAGGCTCCAACTTGGGCAAGGCACACTGTCCACTTCCTCCAAACCGGAGAGCTTCCCGACGACCAAGATGAAGCTGAAAAAGTAGCCCGGAGGGCCAGTATGTACCAGTTTGTTCTTGACACTCTATACAGAAGGAGGCCCAATGGTGTGAAATTGAAGTGTGTCTGCCGGGAAGAAGGAAAGGAACCGCTGGCTGAGATTCACAGAGCAATGTGCGCCTCCCACATTGGATTAAGGGCATTAGGTGGGAAAGCATTCCGGCAAGGATTCTATTGGCCCATAGCCCTCCAAGATGCGGTCGAGGTATTCACGACATGTGAAGCCTGCCAGTTCCATTCCAACAAAACACACGTGCCTGCCCAAGCTCTTCAAACAATCCCTCTATCATGGCCATTTTTTGCCTGGGGCTCGATATCATCGACCCCATTCCTCGATCAATCGGGGGCTTTGAATTCTTGTTCATTGCCATCGACAAGTTTACAAAGTGGCCAGAAGTGACTGCCGTGAGAAAGGTGACTGCTCAGTCAGCTATCAAGTTCTTGAAAGAATTGGTGTGTCGTTTTGGAGTTCCGGCAAGAATCATCACCGACAACAGCACCAGTTCACGAGCCACGCCTTCATGCAATATGTACATGCCCTCAGATGCAAGATCTCATTTGCCTCTGGGGCACCCCCCCCCCCCCCCGGAGCAATGGACAAGCTGAGAGGGCGAACGCTGAAGTGCTGCATGGACTCAAGACAAGAACTTTTGATATGCTGCAGAAGCATGGCAAGCGGTGGATCGAGGAGCTACCGGTAGTTCTCTGGTCCCTCAGAACGACACCAAACCGAGCTACCGGACAGACTCCCTTCTCCCTGGTCTCTTTGGCGACGATTATCCCCACGGAACTCATTTACGGGTCGCCTCGAGTGCTTGCCTACGATGAAGTAGCGCAAGATCAGCACCTGCGTGATGAAGCTGTG
Organism: Aegilops bicornis; assembly: GCA_021605145.1. NCBI lineage: Eukaryota > Viridiplantae > Streptophyta > Magnoliopsida > Poales > Poaceae > Aegilops > Aegilops bicornis. Next base: position 288,245,205 of record CM038671.1, read on the forward strand.
CTACTCGAGGAGAACCGTCTCCGGGCTGCTACGCATGCTGCACGCTACCTGCAAGCCCTGGGTCGCTATCATAGCTTCAGGGTTCATCCCGGTGTTTTGAGGAAGGTGACCTTGTCCTTAGGCGCGTTCAGTCAGCCAAGGGTACACACAAGTTGTCACCAAAGTGGGAATGCCATTACCAGGTAGTACAAGTCACCAGACCTAGCGCAGTCCGTCTGGAGACCAGAGATAGCACTCAGTTGCAAAACTCATGCAATATTGAGCATCTCATAAGTTCTACCCATAAAGGCACGGCTGTTGGGCCTTGCCCGGCAGCCACCCTTTTGTACAGGCCTTGCCTCAGCTGCATGTAACCCCTTGTACAAAGCCGGGGCGATGACCCTGTGCAAGAGAAAATAAAAGAAGCGCTGTGGGGGGCCCCCGACCAAGATTGCATGCATGCATAATCATTCCAAGATCACTACATAAGCATTTCATGAGCATTTGCATATGCATATAGATAGGATCGCATCCTGCATTCTTTTTCATCTACATGGAGTTGCAGGTTCCTGCCGTGAACTTGGCTTCAACAAGAAGTTGAGAAGGTTGCCCGGCACAACGATCCCGGGAAAGCCAAGCAGATAAGTTCTACCTCCTGTCCGTTAGTGTTCTATCAGCTATAACTTGTGCATTAGAAAACCTTGTCACCCCTTTTAATACTTAGGTGCTCCCATCCGTGACTTGAGCATCGCTTCGGTCAGGATGGTTGCAGTGGCCTTTGGTAAAGAGGAGTTGGACGGGGGCTGGTCCCTCTATCTGACCCCCGGGGAGGATAGCCTGCCGGGGAAAAACTCATTTATTTATATTAAAGAGGCATATCACCTCTGCATGGACATACACGTGCACATGTTCCCTGCAAGGCTCATCTTTTTCATTAATATGCAGATACAAGTACAAGCACAAAAACGGACACGAGAGATTTGATACGACTCCAACGTATCTACTTTTCCTAATGCTTTTCCTCTTGTTTTGGACTCGAATTTGCATGATTTGAATGAACTAACCCCGGACTGACGCTGTTTTCAGCGGAACTACCATGGTGTTGTTTTTGTGCAGAAATAAAAGTTCTCGGAATGGAACGAAACTTTGCAAGGAATTTTTATATAATATATAAGTATTTCTGGAGCCAAGACCTACCGGAGAGGGCCCCCTGGGTGGGCACAACCCACAAGGGTGCGACCCCTCTCCTGGCACGCCCAGGTGCACTGTCCCCACCTGGTGGCCCCGCAGATCCTGAAACTGACGCTATAAAATCCTATTTTTCCAGAAAAAATCAAGGAGAAAGAATTATCGTGATCCACGAGACGGAGCTGTCGTCACCTCCTGTTCTTCATCGGGAGGCCGGATTTAGAGTCTGTTTGGGGTTCCAGAGAGGGGGATCTTCGTTCTTCATCATCACCAACCCTTCTCCATCGCTAATTCCATGATGCTCCCCACCGGGAGTGAGTAATTCCTTCGGAGGCTCGCTAGTCGGTGAGGAGTTGGATGAGATTCATCATGTAATCGAGTTAGTTTTGTTAGGGCTTCATCCCTAGTATCCACTATGTTCTAAGATTGATGTTGCTATCACTTTGCCATGCTTAATGCTTGTCACTTTGGGCCCGGGTGCCACGAACTCAGATCTGAACCGTTTATGTTATCACCATTATATCCATGTTCTAGATGCAATCTTGCAAGTTATAGTCACCTACTACGTGTTATGATCCGGCAACCCCGGAGTGACAATAGTCGGGACCACTCTCGGTGATGACCGTAGTTTGAGGAGTTCATGTATTCACTATGTGTTAATGCTTTGTTCCAGTTCTCTATTAAAAGGCTGTAAAAGGAGGCCTCAATATTCGAATATGGACCCCGCTGCCACGGGACGGTAGGACAAAAGATGTCATGCAAGTTCTTTCCATAAGCACGTATGTGTATCTACGAAATACATGCCTACATTACATTGACGAATTGGAGCTAGCGCCGTATCGCCCTAGGTTATAACTGTCTCATGATGAATATCATCCAACAAGTCACCGATCCAATGCCTACGAATTTATCTTATATTGATTCTGCTAAGTTATTATTGTTATCATCACTATTACACTTGCTACAAAATTACTGCTATCATTGTTACCGTTACTGTTGCTACTGCAACTACTATCAAAACTATCATATTACTATGCTACTGATTACTTGCTGCAGATAATTAATCTCAAGGTGAGGTTGAATTGATAACTCAGATGCTAATACCTTCAAATATTCTTTGGCTCCCCTTGTGTCGAATCTATACATTTGGGTTGAACACTCTACCCTCGAAAACTGTTGCGATCCCCTATACTTGTGGGTTATCAAGACCTTTTTCTAGCGCCGTTGCCGGGGAGCATAGCAATATTTGTTGAGTCACTTGGGATTATTACCAATTTATCACTATGAAGAATCAGAAGGATCCTAAGACTAAGAGTTATCCCTCTAAGACGAGGGGAGGTAAGGAACTACCATCCAGTTCTGCTTTAGATTCACCTTCTGTGATGAGTGAACTTGAAACACCACCACATGCTATCAATTCTAATATGTCGTAAGTTATGGATGATGCTACTTCTGCTATGGATAATGCTTATGATGATGCTAGTACCTTGCTTAACGATGATGTGCCACTTGGTGATTTTCTTGATGCACAAATTGCTAGAGTAATACAACATGATGTTGTTGAATCTGATGATGATCTTGAAACTGAAACTCCTGAAACACCTGCTAGAACTAACCTTCCTAGATATGAATTGCCTAAGGTATCGGAAGGTTATGTTGTGAATGAGGAGACAACTAGAGATATTCTTGCTTGTAAGGATAGAGATGATCTAGAGAAATTACTATGCAAGTATAAAGAAAAATCTCTGAATGCTAGAATGAAATATGATCCTAAGTTTGCTACTTCACCTATATCTATTGATGATAAGGATTATGAATTCTCTGTCAACCTACAGTTAATTACTTTGGTTGAAGCAGATCCTTTCCATGGTTATGAAATTGAAACTGTTGTGGCACATCTTACTAAGTTGAATGACATAGCCACCCTTTTTACTCATGATGAGAAAACACACTATTACTTTATTCTCAAATTATTTCCTTTCTCATTAAAGGGTGATGCTAAAGCTTGGTACAATACTCTTGCTCCTGGTTGTGTGCGTAGTCCCCAGGATATGATTTATTACTTCTTTGAAAAATATTTTCCTGCTCATAAGAAACAAGCTGCTTTACATGAAATATTTAACTTTTTGCAAACTAAAGAAGAGAGTCTCCCACAAGCTTGGGGGAGGCTTTGCCAGTTACTTAATGCTTTGCCTGATCATCCTCTTAAGAAAAATGAAATACTTGATATCTTCTATAATGGACTAACCGATGCTTCTAGGGACTTCCTAGATAGTTGTGCTGGTTGTGTTTTCAGGGAACGAACTGTTGGACAAGCTGAAGAATTATTGAATAACATATTTAAAAACTATGATGATTGGACTCTTCCTGAACCACCGGTTAAGCCCACTCCGAAGAAGAGGGGTATATTATATCTCAGTCCTGAAGATATGCAAGAGGCAAAGAAATCTATGAAGGAAAAATGTATTAAAGATGAGGATCTTAAATATTTACCTCCTATTGAAGAAATACATGGGCTTAATACACCACCACTGCCTAAGGTGGTAGAGGTAAATTCTCTTATGAAGTTCAATGATAATGACAATCCTCACAATATGCATCCTAGCCAATGCCTTTATGAGTTTGAAAATTACATTAGAAAACAATATCACTTCAATGCAAATGTTATGAAACAATTGAAATATAATTCTGATATGATTGCTCGCTTGAGTGACTTGTTATTTAGAATCTCAAATGATGTTAGAGGTGTTGGAAAACATGCGTCCATGGTTCAAACTCAACTAGAACAAGTTTCTAAATCACAAAGAGAATTGCTTGATGAAATGAATAATATACATGAATTTGCTGTTAGAGTTGCAACTGGAGGAGGTAAAATGACTCAGGGACCACTTTGTCCTGAGGGACACCCAAAAAGAATTGAACAAGACTCACAAAGAAATACCATTACTGCACCTAGTCCTTCTAAAAAGAAAAAGAAGAAGAAAAATGATATGACTTTGCATGTTTCTAGTGAACCTGAAATAGAGAAACCTCCTGATAATGATAATGAAACTTCTATCTCAGATGATGAAACTCAATCTGGTAATGAACATCCACCTAGTGACAATGAAAAAGATAATGCTGATGTTCATGAAGATACCCAACCAAATAATGAAAAAGAACCAGATAATGATGTTGAGATAGAACCACCTGTCGATCTTGATAACCCACAACCTAAGAAGAAAAGGTATGATAAAAGAGACTTCATTGCTAGAAAACACGGTAAAGAAAGAGGACCGTGGGTTAAAAAACCTATGCCTTTTCCACCCAAGTCAACTAAAAAGAATGATGGTGAAGAATTTGAACGCTTTGCTGAAATGCTGAGGCCAGTCTTTTTGCGTACTCGCTTGACTGATATCTTGAAAATGCCTCCTTATGCAAAGTATATGAAAGACATCATCACTAATAAGAGAAAAATACCGGAAGCTGAAATCTCCACTATGCTTGCTAATTATACTTTCAAAGATGGAGTACCGAAAAAACTGGGAGATCCGGGAATGCCAACTATACCTTGCTCTACCAAAAAGAATTATGTGAAAACTGCTTTGTGTGATTTAGGAGCTGGTGTTAGTGTTATGACTTTGTCTTTATATAAAAGACTTGACTTGAAGAAACTCACACCTACTAAAATATCTTTGCAAATGGCTGACAAATCAACTACCATACCTATCGGTATCTGTGAGGATGTGCCCATTGTTGTTGCTAATGTTACTATTTTGACTGGCTTTGTTATACTTGAGATGCCCGAGGACGACAACATGTCGATTGTCCTTGGTAGACCCTTCTTGAATAATGCAGGGGCTGTTATTGATTGCAATAAAAGCAAGATCACTTTTCATATTAATGGTAATGAGCATACGGTGCACTTTCCGAAGAAACAATTCTGAGTGAATGGTATTAATGTTATTGAAAAATCTCTGACAATCACTATTGGAAGTTTTCAAATACATCTACCTACTGTCAAAAAGAAATATGAAATGCTTATTGTTGGGGACATTCATATCCCCATTGAGGTAACTTAGTGATTTACGAAAGTTCTCGGTTTCATGCTAATTGAAAGTGGTTGTTAATAAGACCTGATCAACCTTATTAATGAATCATTTTTGAGCGATATGAAGTTGATGAATTTAGTAAGCACTACCACCTGTCCCTATCTTTTGTTTTGTGGTTTTATTAGTTAATAAAATAAAATGCCATGTTTTGTCTGTTTTCTTAATTTCCCGTGCAATAAAAAAATGACCCAAAAATAAATGTTCTCAGAATGCTCTGAAAATTTTATAGGATTTTTTTCTGAATATTTCTAAATTTCTGGTGCAAATAATATCAGAGAGAGGTGCACCAGGTGGGCACACCCAGGCGCGCCCTGGTGGGTTGTGGTCCCCACGTGGCCCCCCTCACTTATCTCTTCTTCCCACATCATCACTTACCTCCAGAAAAAAATCTCCATTGCTCTCTCTCCCGTGTTCTTGCTCTCAAACCCGTGGATTTCGATCTCTTTGCTCAAAGCTCCATTTCCAAAACTGTTTCAGGGGATTGTTGCTTGGTATGTGACTCCATCATTTGTCCAAATAGTTTTTGTTTTAGTGGTCTATAATTTGAATAATTAGCTACTCTTGGTACTGCTGTAGATGAGCTTGCATGTTAAATTCTTAAAGTTCTATGTAGTTTGAATGCTTGCTATGGCCTCTATGTATCCCTATGAGTAGTTGCTATCAATTTTGTGAAGTTTTATTGAGAAAAATTTCTGGACTAAAATTTCAGAATTTTTGTTCGTAGGCAAATAATGAATATCTTTAGGAAGTTTGGCTCTAAGAAAAACTCCAAGCGTGTTATTGGGGAGTCATATGATAGTGATCTCCATCCTCGGAGGTTGGCGGAAGTACGGCCATGTGAATGGCCGCACACCTATTCCTGGAAGAGGCTGGAATTCTTCAGGAGTTTACGCAATATGCTGCTAATGCCAGCCTCACCGAACACGTATGCAAAATTAAATGCACATGATGACATGGAAATATGCAACACGCAAGCAAACTACATGGCAATGATGGCGAATAACTGGCGGACACCTAGCGTATCGAATCCGGGGCGTTACAGTAACTTAGTGATTTACGAAAGTTCTCGGTTTCATGCTAATTGAAAGTGGTTGTTAATAAGACCTGATCAACCTTATTAATGAATCATTTTTGAGCGGTATGAAGTTGATGATTTTAGTAAGCACTACCACCTGTCCCTATCTTTTGTTTTGTGTTTTTATTAGTTAATAAAATAAAATGCCATGTTTTGTCTGTTTTCTGAATTTCCGGTGCAATAAAAAAATGACCCAAAAATAAAAGTTCTCAAAATGCTCTGAAAATTTCATACGATTTTTTTCTGAATATTTCTAAATTTCTGGTGCAAATAATATCAGAGAGAGGTGCACCAGGTGGGCACAGCCCACCTGGGTGTGCCAAGACCCCCAGGCGCGCCCTGGTGGGTTGTGGTCCCCACGTGGCCCCCCTCACTTATCTCTTCTTCCCACATCATCATTTACCTCCAGAAAAAAATCTCCATTGCTCTCTCTCCCGTGTTCTTGCTCTCAAACCCGCGGATTTCGATCTCTTTGCTCAAAGCTCCATTTCCAAAACTGTTTCAGGGGATTGTTGCTTGGTATGTGACTCCATCGTTTGTCCAAATAGTTTTTGTTTTAGTGGTCCATAATTTGAATAATTAGCTACTCTTGGTACTGCTGTAGATGAGCTTGCATGTTAAATTCTTAGAGTTCTAAGTAGTTTGAATGCTTGCTATGGCCTCTATGTATCCCTATGAGTAGTTGCTATCAATTTTGTGAAGTTTTATTGAGAAAAATTTGTGGACTAAAATTTCAGAATTTTTGTTCATAGGCAAATAATGAATATCTTTAGGAAGTTTGGCTCTAAGAAGAACTCCAAGGGTGTTATTGGGGAGTCATATGATAGTGATCTCCATCCTCGGAGGTTGGCGGAAGTACGGCTGTGTGAATGGCCGCGCACCTATTCCTGGAAGAGGCTGGAACTCTTCAGGAGTTTACGCAATATGCTGCTAATGCCAGCCTCACCGACTTCATCGCATATGAGTGTGAACAGCATCAAATCCTCACAAACATCTTTGTTCAAAGTTTTACTTTCCTTCCTAGGAATAATCTTCCTGAAGTGAGCTTTGATATATATGCTGAAAACCATCAGATACCACTTACTGAATTTTGTGACATTTGCTTGATCCCTTCTCATGGGAGCTTAGCTGATCCTAGGCCGGCTGGGTTTGAGGCATTTTATCGCACTTTTACAGTGGGAGATGAGAGAGGGGTGTCAGTTACCACTGCCGCTAGCATACACTTTCCTGCCGTACATTATTTTGATTTATTTGCTACTAAGTGTTTGCTTGCTAGAGAGAAAGTAGGTGCGCTCAGCGCACCAGACTTTGCTGTTTTACGTCGTGCATTAGAGGGCGACAACACTAATAGCTTGGTAGCTATTGTGGCTCATCGCCTCCATCTTAATAAATCCTAGTGTAAAATACATGGTGGTATTTTTGCTACTCGGTTGGCGGCTCACTTTAATGTTGAGATATGCCCTCATGATTACCCTCTGACCAAGGTTTACCTAGACTGTGGAGCCATGGAACACCATCATTTTCTTGCACGAGACTATCCTAACATCCCCATTCCTTATAACCTGGTTTTTAGCGTTAAAACTCATGATACTATTCCATTGCCTGCACCTGCTTTGTTTGATTCTGTTGCCAGGGGTGGATATAGGATTATGCCCGTGGACATCATCGCCTACCGAAACGCTCAGGCTGCTGTAGTGGCAGAGGAGGAGCCTCAGCAGTGGGATGAGTGGATGCCCGCTCCTCAGCACCCCTACTATCATCCAGGCTATTAATCGACTACCAAGCTAGGCCAAAATCCTAAGCTTGGGGGAGTACGTGTCTGTCGCCGACAGCACATTCATGTCTGCTTATTTCTCTTTGTCGGTGTTCACACTTTTTCATTTTATCATCCATGCTTAGATTTATTTTCTTGCTTTCTTCTTGTGTGTTTGAAAAACTTTAGAGAAACAAGAAAAGTTAGTTGTAATAGTTTACTTTCAATGCATGCTTGGTAGTAATACTAAAAAGAAAATCCAAAAAGATTTCCTTGCTCTTCTTTTGCTTGTCGGGAGCTTTCCCATGTAAATGGTTTTTCTCATTTTTGCTTTTCACTTTTGTTTCCTTGTTCAAGAAAACCAAAAATTCCAAAAATATTTCAGTGTGTTTCTCTGAATTTCTTTTCTTTTTATTCGATTCTTACCGAGGGGAAGACCACGATGAAAATGTTGAGTGGCTCTCATATGAATAATTGTTTAACTAATAAAGAGCACATTTTACCTTGTCTTATCCTGTTGAATAAAATATTTAGTAGATTCCAGCTTAGTCCACGGCACTCTCGCACTATTATTATTTTCACATCGTTTGGTCGTGCAAGTGAAAGGCAATAATGAAGATATTCGATGAACTGGCCGTGACAGAGAGAAACTGGTATGAACTCGACTTGTTCTGTTTGTGTAAATATGTTTAACCTAGTATCCATGATTCAACCCATTATGATTAAACATGTTTGCAATGACAATTAGAGATTATAGTTTCTCATGCCATGCATAATGAGTGGATAATGATTTATCTTGGATATCAACATAGCGTTAAAATGATTGTGATGTAGTATGATGATATGGTATCCTCCTCTGAATGTTCGAGTGGCTTGACTTGGCACATGTTCATGCATGTAGTTAAATCAAAACCAATATAGCCTCTATGATATTTATGTTCATGGTGTTCATATCCTACTCATGCTAGTGTCCAATGTTACTTATGCATAATGCATGTTTATGACCGTTGTTGCTCTCTAGCTGGCCGCTTCTCAATCTAATTGCTAGCCTTTGCCTGTACTAAGTGGGAATTCTGCTTGTACATCAAAAACCTTGAACCCAAAGTTATTCCAGATGAGTCCACCATACCTACCTATATGCGGTATTACCCTGCCGTACTAAGTAAATTTGCATGTGCCACCTCTAAAAACTTCTAAAAATATATCCTTTTTTGTGTGTCTGGATCGTTCATGGAATGACAGGAGGTGGTCGGTGTCTTCCATGCTAAGAGGGTTATTCTCAGGTTGAGTGTTTATTTACTCGCCATCGCACGAGAAAAGGGCGGTAATAGGGATTACCAGTCCCGAACTAAAAAATGCAAATAATTAAACAAAACTCCCCGGGGACTGTTGTTGGTTTGGACGACACCCGTTGTTTCGGACAATCCGTGGAATGTGATTGTTGGTGGAGGGGGAGTAAACCTTTACTTTTATCGCTTGTAACCACCACTAGCGTGCTTAGCACGGAAGATATTGATAACTGATGGTCGTGAAGTAAATGATAATGGTGCATGTCTCAAAATATCATTTACCTCCGTTTTAAAAACTTGAGCTCTGACACCTCTGCATATCACTGCTTCCCTCTGTGAAGGGACAATCTATTTACTTTTATGTTGTGTCATCACCTTCTAAAACAAGCGCTAGAACTTGAGAGCACAGCTGTCATGACTTATGCATTGTGTGTAGCTAATGTTGGGTGCATCATGACTGGATCTTTTCTACCATGAATTACAATGTTTAGTTGCTGCTTGAACTTTGGAGGTGCTCCGCATTTAGAAAGGGCTAGCGATATACCACTATTGTCATTTATATCATGGTTGTTTTGACAACATGTTGCTGTTTGAGATATCTTATTATTGCTCGCTAGCTGATTATGACATTGATATGAGTTAATACAATCTTTAAATGTTATTGTTGGCATGGTTAGTTATAATGATTGGCTGAAAACCTGGGTGTCGTTTAAGCTTATTTATGCAAACAAGAGCAAAAGAGTTCGTAAAAGTTTTTCTTTTCCACTTTCAGTTTATCAACTGAATTGCTTGAGGACAAGAAAAAGTTTAAGCTTGGGGGAGTTGATACGTCTCCAACGTATCTACTTTTCCTAACGCTTTTCCTCTTGTTTTGGACTCTAATTTGCATGATTTGAATGAAACTAACCCGGGAGTGACGTTATTTTCAGCAAAACTACCATGGTGTTGTTTTTGTGCAGAAATAAAAGTTCTCAGAATGGAACGAAACTTTGCGAGGAATTTTTATATAATATATAATAATTTCTAGAGCCAAGACCTACCGGAGATGGGCCCCTGGGTTGGTACAACCCACCAGGTCGCGCCCCCCTCTCCTGGAGTGCCCAGGTGGGTTGTCCCCACATTGTGGCCCCGCAGACCCTGAAACCGACGCTATAAAATCCTATTTTTCCAGAAAAAATCAAGAGAAAGAATTATCACGATCCACGAGACAGAGCCGCCGTCACCTCCTGTTCTTCATCGGGAGGCCAGATCTGGAGTCCGTTTGGGGCTCCGGAGAGGGGGATCTTCGTTCTTCATCATCACCAACCCTTCTCCATCGCCAATTCCATGATGCTCCCCACCGAGAGTGAGTAATTCATTCGTAGGCTCGCTGGTCGGTGAGGAGTTAGATGAGATTCATCATGTAATCGAGTTAGTTTTGTTAGGGCTTCGTCCCTAGTATCCACTATGTTCTAAGATTGATGTTGATATGCCTTTGCCATGTTTAATTCTTATCACTTTGGGCCCGGGTGCCATAAACTCAGATCTGAACCGTTTATGTTATCACCATTATATCCTTGTTCTAGATCCGATCTTGCAAGTTATAGTCACCTACTACGTGTTATGATCTGGCAACCCCTGAGTGACAATAGTCGGGACCACTCCCGATGATGACCGTAGTTTGAGGAGTTCATGTATTCACTATGTGTTAATGCTTTGTTCTGATTCTCTATTAAGAGGAGGCCCTAATATCCCTTACTTTCCAATATGGACCCCACTGCCACTGGAGGGTAGGACAAAAGATGTCATGCAAGTTCTTTCCATAAGCACGTATGACTATCTACAAAATAGATGCCTACATTATATTGACGAACTGGAGCTAGTGGCATATCGCCCTAGGTTATAACTGTCTCATGATGAATTTCATCCAGCAAGTCACCGATCCAATGCCTACGAGTTTATCTTACATTGTTTTTGCTAAGTTACTATTGTTATCATCACTGTTACACTTGCTACAAAATTACTGCTATCACTGTTACCGTTACTGTTGCTGCTGCCACTACTATCAAAACTATCATATTATTGTGCTACTGATTACTTGATGTAGATAATTAATCTCTAGGTGTGGTTGAATTAACAACTCAGTTGCTAATACCTTCAAATATTCTTTGGCTCCCCTTGTGTTGAATCTATAAATTTGGGTTGAATACTCTACCCTCGAAAACTGTTCCGGTCCCCTATACTTGTGGGTTATCAAGATTACATTATTTGAATTAAAATTTGGCAAGTGCCCGTAAGTTTAAGATTGAAAAAATATAAGTGCCCCGTAATGCCTTTGCCCCTGTCCATCTCCTACAGGAAGAGGTCGAAGAGGCCGAAGGCGGGCACAGCTGGGATTCGCCGCCTCCCCAGGATCAGGACGGCCCCACTCCCATGCAAGGAGGAAGAAATCGGAGGACAGGCATGGATGGTGACGCTGTCGAAGGACCAGATGGGAGGCACAGAGTCACCGGCAAACACGACTCGTCGGAACGGTTGTCCCTGTTCTTGACGCGTCGTGGGTTCCCGCTGCCATTCGCATCACTACCACCCGAAGACCTCGGCACGGTCGTCGCGTCGGGCACCATGCTCTCTAGGCCCTCCCATAGAGAGCATGGTCATCCCCAGGAGCCCTGAGATTAGAAGCCACAACACGTCCCGGAGACGTATGAGAAAGCAGGGAGCCTTCTTGTGCGACAAGAGAACAACACCCAGGAGGAGCCACATTCGCCCCTATTAGCGACGAGTCTCTCCTATGACTCCCCCAGCGCTGCAAGGGTAAGAAGAATGGGTAGCGATCGACTACCACATGCCATGCCTGCCTCGAGCCGCGACATGTTGTCGTTCGCGTCCCCTTGCACTGAAGTCAAGGCCACAGGCGGCCCGGTGGCAAACGCGCCGGGGTTGCCACTCCCGACGTTGTCGCTGCGCCTCCCGAGTCCCCCTTTTAGATCTAGAGAAGGCTTCGAAATGGAGCCGGGGGCTGGCTCCAAGCCCTTTTCCCCAGCATGACCAGCAGAAACAGAAGACAAGAAGAGGAGGAGTGCAAGGATGAATGACTCGGCCCTCCTCCGCCCTTCCCTTTTATAGGTGGGGCGAGGACGACAGCTGCTCCATCAACGGGCGGCCACCGTCCTCCTCCGCAAATTCGAGACGACCGGACCCTCACCATGATGCTCTCCCATGCCACGCGCCTCCGTTACGTACCCCACACGATGCATGCAGCATACGTCTCCAAGGATAAAGGCGTGGTGGGAAGAGTGTATTGGCCGTTTCTACCCCGTGCGTTAAAGTCATTCACGGGCCATTACTGGAGCGGTCCCACCACTATTGGCTTTACAAGACGCGTGAGGAAACCGGAAACCGGCCCGGAATCAAGGCTAATGAAGAAGCAAAAGAGACCTCAAGAGACCAGCTTCTTCAGCAACCCTCGCCTGTGCACTTATTAGGCCCTACCCCGATGGCGCTCGGTAGCGCGTTTGGGGCAGGCCCGGGGGCTTCTGTCGGTGCAACAAACCCTAGGTCTGTTGCCCAGACTGTGCACAGGCACAAGAACAAGATTGAAGCACCAACCCAAGTCAGAGTACTAGAACCCAAGAGATTCGAGAGACCAACATGCAGACCAGAGAGGCCAAGAACGAACCAAGGAAGCAGGATATCGTCAAGGGAAAAGTCCCCCTTGCCGGGCAGGCAAGCCCGGCAAGGGGCGAGGCCATCTTCAGAAGCAGACAACAGAGACACCCCGGTAGGGCTTGCCGGGGCTCACGGAGGCAGAACCACCTCACCAACCACTCCGCCATGACCCACGATCAATGCGGTGTCAAGCCGCAAAGTGATTAAGTGGCAGCCATTCGCCACATGGCAGCCATTTCCTTCAGGACAAACCCGCAGATGACACCTGTCCTGCAACGTGTCAAGAAAACATGTGCGGAGCTGGCTAGATAGCCCGGCAAGCCTTGCCGGGAAACCAACGATGTGACGTTAACCGGTGCATTTAGTGCGCCCTGTCAGCCCGCAGAGTTAGGTATAATAGCACTGTTTGCTATCTTATCAGTGCGTAATGACTACTTTGCCACTGTGGTTACCCCTTGATCTATAAAAGGAGGCCCATGGCAACCATAGAAAGGGTAAGAAGATTGGATAACTCACACCCCCATACGTGCGTAGTCGCTGCTGCCCCAAGGCAACCCCTGCCGGGCAAGTGTACTATGATCGCAACCACCTTTTCCATCGTCAATCCACAAAAGCAGGAGTAGGGTTTTACGCCTCACGGCAGCCTGAACCTGGGTAAATTGCATGTGTGATCTCTATCATGCTGTCCCACGCTCGTCTGCTCTTTGCGCAATGCGTCGCCCCCTGCCGAACCAGCAAGGGACCTCCTGGTCCCATAGGTGGCCGTGGTTTCCCGCGACAGGAAAGGTAGTGATCGGGTGCTTAACCTCGGTACTTGAGGTACCGCGGGTCGTGGATGACATGAAAGTTCCCCGGATCTTATGGGTGAAGTGTGCAACCTCTGCAATGTGTGAAACTATTCGAATAGCCGTGTCCACTGTCAAGGATAGTTGGGTGGTGCTTCTTAGACTACTTCCATATGTTTGTGAAAAACAACACTGTTGGGCAATATTGTTGAAGCGATTCGTGAGGAAGACATGATGAGCTTGAGCATGAGTTGTTCATAACTCTTCCTCAATGTTGATGTTTGTAACCTCCTGATATTTGTTGCAGACACATTCATGACCTTAATAAGTGTTGATCATACTTGCATGAGAAAAACTAGCTTTGCACCAAAAATGCCAATTTAGTAGTAGAGCCTTGCATAATTACTCTGTTATCAATCTTGGGTTGCTTGCAAGAACATTCAAACGTACTCACTGGCTTGTCCCTCGCTATTTACTTGGCCAGGCTTGGAAGAACAAGTAGAAGATGATGAGTTCTTTGGTGATGAACATGCGAGCTTGGATGCTTTCCCAGTCGGAATGCTTGTAGGGTTAAGGCAGATGGCTGATACGTCCATTTTGCATCATGCTTTTATATCGATATTTATTGCATTATGGGCTGTTACTTCACATTATGTCATGATACTTATGGCTATTCTCTCTTATTTTACAAGGTTTACATAAGGAGGGAGAATGCCGGCAGCTGGAATTCTGGGCTGGAAAAGGAGCAAATATTAGAGACCTATTATGCGCAACTCCAAAAGTCCTGAAACTCCACGGAGTATCATACAATAAATAATAAAAAAATCCTCAGCAAAGATGAAGGCCAGGGGGCCCACACCCTGTCCACGAGGGTGGGGGACGCACCCCCCCTAGGGCGCGCCCCCTACCTCGTGGGCCCGCTGGTGGCTCTCCGACGCCCATCTTCTGCTATATGAAGTCTTTCGTCGAGAAAAAAACCAGAAGCAACCTTTCGGGACGAGACTCCGCCGCCACGCGCGGAACCAATCTAGGGCTCCGGCAGAGCTGTTCTACCGGGGACACTTCCCTCCGGGAGGGGAAAATCATCGCCATCATCATCACCAACGCTCCTCTCATCGGGAGAGGGCAATCTCCATCAACATCTTCACCAGCTCCAAACCCTATTTCATCTCTTGTATCCAATTCTTGTCTGCAAGTCCGGGATTGGTACTAGTAGGTTGCTAGTAGTGTTGATTACTCCTTGTAGTTGATGCTAGTTGGTTTATTTGGTGGAAGTTCATATGTTCAGATCCTTTATGCATATTATTACCCCTCTGATAATGAACATGAATATGCTTTGTGAGTAGTTACGTTAGTTCCTGAGGACAAGGGAGAAGTCTTGCTATTAGTAGTCATGTGAATTTGGTATTCGTTCGATATTTTGATGAGATGTATGTTGTCTAGCCTCTAGTGGTGTCATGTGAACATCGACTACATAACACTTCACCATTATTTGGGCCTAGAGCAAGACATTGGGAAGTAATAAGTAGATGATGGGTTGCTAGAGTGACAGAAGCTTAAACCCTAGTTTATGCGTTGCTTCGTAAGGGGCTGATTTGGATCCACATGTTTCATGCTATGGTTAGGTTTACCTTAATACTTTTGTTGTAGTTGCGGATGCTTGCAATAGAGGTTAATCATCAGTGGGATGCTTGTTCAAGTAAGAACAACACCCAAGCACCGGTCCACCCACATATCAAATTATCAAAGTACCGAACGTGAATCATATGAACGTGATGAAAACTAGCTTGACGATATTCCCATGTGTCCTCGGGAGCGCTTTTCCTACTATAAGAGTTTGTCCAGGCTTGTCCTTTGCTACAAAAAGTATTGGGCCACCTTGCTGCACTTTATTTACTTTTGTTACTTGTTGCTCGTTACAATTTATCTTATCACAAAACTATCTGTTACCACTTATTTCAAGATTTGCAGAGAATACCTTGCTGAAAACCGCTTATCATTTCCTTCTGCTCCTCGTTGGGTTCGACACTCTTACTTATCGAAAGGACTACGATAGATCCCCTATACATGTGGGTCATCAAGACTCTTTTCTGGCGCCGTTGCCGGGTAGTGAAGCGCCTTTGGTAGGTGGAATTTGGTAAGGAAAAATTTATATAGTGTGCTGAAATTTACTCTCACTTGTTACTATGGAAAGTAATTCTTTGAGGGGCTTGTTCGGGGTATCTTCACCCCGTCCAGTAGAGCAAAGAGTTGCTCCTCAACCTACTGAACCTATTGAAAATGAAACTCCTTTTGAATTTCCTTCGGGTATGATGGAAAAACTGCTAGCTAATCCTTTTACAGGAGATGGAACAAAACACCCTGATGAGCACTTAATATATGTGGATGAAGTTTGTGGATTATTTAAGCTTGCAGGGATACCCAATGATGTTGCTAAGAAGAAGTTCTTCCCTTTATCTTTGAAGGGAGACACATTGACATGGTATAGGCTATGTGATGATACGTGATCATGGAACTATAGAAGATTGAAATTGGAATTTCATCAAAAGTATTACCCTATGCATCTTGTTCATCGTGATCGCAATTATATATACATATATAATTTTTGGCCTCGCGAAGGAGAAAGCAACGCTCAAGCTTGGGGGAGGCTTAAATCAATGTTATATTCATGCCCCAATCATGAGCTCCCAATAGAAACAATTATTCAAAATCTTTATGCTCGGCTTTCTGATAACAATCGCACCATGCTCGATACTTCTTGTGCTGGCTCTTTTATGATGAAGACTATTGAATTTAAATGGGACTTATTGGATAGAATTAAACGCAACTCTGAAGATTGGGACCTCGACGAAGGTAAGGAGTCAGGTATGACACCTAAGTTTGATTGTGTTAAATCTTTTATGGATACCGATATTTTCCATAAGTTTAGCACTAAATATGGACTTGACTCTGAGATAGTAGCTACTTTTTGTGAATCTTTTGCTACTTATGTTGATCTCCCCAAGGAGAAGTGGTTTAAATATCATCCTCCCATAGAAGTAAAAGTAGCTGCACCTATTAAAGTTGAAGAAAAGACTATCACTTATGATGATCATATTGTTCCCACTTCTTATGTTGAGAAACCACCTTTCCCTGTTAGAATAAAGGATCATGCTAAAGCTTCAACTGTTGTTCGTAAAAGCAATATTAGAACTGATACACCTCCTGAGCAAGTTAAAGTAGAATCTAATATTGCTATTGTTTAAGATCTCTTGTCTGATAATATTGATGGACATGTTATTCAATTCTGCGGTGAAACTGCTAGAATTGCTAAACCTTGTGCTAAAGATAAACATAGACCTGTGGTAGGCGTGCCTGTTATTTCCGTTAAAATAGGAGATCATTGTTATCATGGCTTGTGTGATATGGGTGCCAGTGCTAGTGTTATACCACATACTCTATACGAAGAAATTAAGAATGAAATTGCACCTGCTGAGTTAGAAGGTATTGATGTTACAATTAAACTTGCCAATAGAGATACTATTTCACCAATTGGGATTGTTAGAGATGTCGAAGTCTTGTGTGGGAAAACTAAATATCCTGCTGATTTTCTTGTTCTTGGTTCCCCACAAGATAGCTTTTGTCCCATTATATTTGTAAGACCCTTCTTGAACACTGTTAATGCTAAGATAGATCATGAAAAGAATGTTGTTACTATTGGCTTGGATGATATGATTCATGAGTTTAATTTCTCTAAATTTAGTAAACAACATCATGAGGAAGAATTGCCTAGTAAGGATGAAATTATTGGTCTTGCTTCTATTGCCGTACCTCCTAGTGATCCTTTAGAACATTATTTGGTAGACCATGAGAATGACATGTTTACAAATGAAAGAAGGGAAATAGATGAAGTATTCTTTAAACAGGAACCTATATTGCAACACAATTTGCCTGTTGAAATTTTAGGGGATCCTCCTCCGCCCAAGGGTGATCCCGTGTGTGAGCTTAAACCGTTACCCGATAATCTTAAATATGCTTATCTTGATGAAAAGAAGATATATCCTATTATTATTAGTGCTAACCTTTCAGAGCATGAAGAAGAAAGATTATTGAAAACTCTGAAAAAGCACCGTGCCGCTATTGGATATACTCTTGATGATCTTAAGGGCATTAGTCCCACTCTATGTCAACATAAAATAAATTTGGAAGCAGATGCCAAACCAGTTCGTGATCCTCAACGACGTTCGAATCCTAAAATGAAAGAAGTGGTAAGAAAAGAAATACTCAAGCTTCTGGAGGCAGGTATAATTTATCCCGTTGTTGATAGTCAGTGGGTAAGTCCTGTCCATTGTTTCCCTAAGAAGGGAGGTATTACAGTTGTTCCTAATGATAAAGATGAATTGATTCCACAAAGAATTATCACAGGTTATAGGATGGTAATCGATTTTCGTAAATTAAATAAGGCTACTAAGAAAGATCATTACCCCTTACCTTTTATTGATCAAATGCTAGAAAGATTATGCAAACATACACATTATTGCTTTCTAGATGGTTATTCTGGTTTCTCTCAAATACACTGTCGGCTAAAGATCAATCAAAGACTACTTTTACATGCCCTTTTGGTACTTTTGCTTATAGACGTAAGCGTTTTGGTTCATGTAATGCACCTGCTACCTTTCAAAGATGCATGATGGCTATATTCTCTGACTTCTGTGAAAAGATTTGTCAAGTTTTCATGGACGAATGTTCCGTCTATGGATCCTCTTTTGATGATTGCTTGAGCAATCTTGATCGATTTTTGCAGAGATGTGAAGAAACTAATCTTGTCTTGAATTGGGAAAAGTGCCACTTTATGGTTAATGAAGGTATTGTCTTGGGGCATAAAGTTTCTGAAAGAGGTATTGAAGTTGATAAAGCCAAGGTTGATGCTATTGAAAAGACGCCATGTCCCAAGGACATCAAAGGTATAAGAAGTTTCCTTGGTCACACCGGATTTTATAGGAGGTTCATTAAGGACTTCTCAAAAATTTCCCGTCCTCTGACTAATTTATTACAAAAAGATATACCATTTGTCTTTGATGATGATTGTGTAGAAGCATTTGAAATACTTAAGAAAGCATTAGTCTCTGCACCCGTTGTTCAGCCACCTGATTGGAATTTACCCTTTGAAATTATGTGTGATGCTAGCGATTATGCTGTATGTACTGTTCTAGGGCAAAGAGTTGATAAGAAATTAAATGTTATCCATTATGCTAGTAAGACTCTAGACAATGCTCAAAGAAATTATGCTACTACTGAAAAAGAACTTTTAGCAGTTGTATTTGCTTGTGATAAGTTCAGACCTTATATTGTTGATTCTAAAGTAACTATTCACACGGATCATGCTTCTATTAAATATCTTATGGAAAAGAAAGATGCTAAACCTAGACTTATTAGATGGGTTCTCTTGCTACAAGAATTTGATTTGCATATTGTTGATAGAAAGGGAGCAGAGAACCCCGTTGCAGACAACTTGTCTAGGTTAGAAAATGTTCTTGATGACCCACTACCTATTGATGATAGCTTTCCTGATGAACAATTAAATGTTATAAGTACTTCTCGTAGTACTCCATGGTATGCTGATTATGCTAATTATATTGTTGCTAAATTTATACCACATAGTTTCACATACCAGCAAAAAAAAAAGTTCTTGTATGATGTGAGACATTACTTTTGGGATGACCCACATCTTTATAAAGAAGGAGTAGATGGTGTTATTAGGCGTTGTGTACCGAGCATGAACAGGAACATATCCTACATAAGTGTCACTCCGAAGCTTATGGAGGACACCACGCTGGAGATAGAACTGCACATAAGGTATTGCAATCCGGTTTTATTGGCCTACTCTCTTCAAGGATGCCCATAAGTTTGTCTTGTCTTGTGATGAATGTCAAAGAATTGGTAATATTAGTAGACGTCAAGAAATGCCTATGAATTATTCACTTGTTATTGAACCATTTGATGTTTGGGGCTTTGATTATATGGGACCTTTTCCTGCCTCTAATGGATATACACATATTTTAGTTGTTGTTTATTACGTTACTAAGTGGGTAGAAGCTATTCCAACTAGTAGTGCTGATCATAACACCTCTATTAAAATGCTTAAGGAAGTTATTCTTCCGAGGTTTGGAGTCCCTAGATATTTAATGACTGATGGTGGTTCACACTTTATTCATGGTGCTTTCCGTAAAATGCTTGCTAAATATGATGTTAATCATAGAATTGCATCTCCTTATCACCCATAGTCTAGTGGTCAAGTAGAATTGAGCAATAGAGAGCTCAAATTAATTTGCAAAAGATCGTTAATAGGTCTAGAAAGAATTGGTCTAAGAAACTTGATGATGCATTATGGGCCTATAGAACTGCATATAAAAATCCTAAGGGAATGTCTCCATATAAAATGGTTTATGGAAAAGCATGTCACTTACCTATCGAACTAGAACATAAGGCATATTTGGCTATTAAAGAGCTCAATTATGATTTTAAACTTGCCGGTGAGAAGAGGTTATTTGATATTAGCTCACTTGATGAATGGAGAACCCAAGCTTATGAAAATGCCAAGTTGTTAAAAGAAAAAGTTAAAAGATGGCATGACAAAAGGATACAAAAGCGTGAGTTTAATGTAGGTGATTATGTATTGCTATACAACCCTCCTTTAAGATTTTTTGCAGGAAAACTTCTCCCTAAATGGCAAGGCCCCTACGTTATCGAGGAGGTCTATCGTTCCGGTGCCATAAAAATCAACAACTTCGAAAGCACGAACCCGAAGGTGGTAAACGGTCAAAGAATTAAACACTATATCTCAGTTAATGCCATAAATGTTGAAACCAATATTATTGAAACCGTAACCCCGGAGGAATACATAAGAGACACTTTCCAGACCGTTTCAGACTCTGAAAAGGAATAGGTATGTGGTACGGTAAGTAAACCGACTCCAAAACAATTTTAAGGCAATATTTCTCCGTTTTGGAATATTTAGAAAAATAGAAAATTAAGTAGCAGTCCGGGAAGGACACGAGGGCCCCACGTGGGTGGTGGGCATGCCCTACCCCTCTGGGTGCCCCATACCTCGTGAGCCTTCCGGACTCCGTTTTCTTGCACGATACGTATTTTGGTCGGTAAAAATTCATTATATATTACCCCGAAGGTTTTGACTCCTGTATCACGCAAATATCCTCTGTTTTTGTTTTGAATTGTCCCGTTGCAGATTAGATCAACATGTCTTCTCAAGATTCGGAAGGAGAAAGCTATGTGGATGATTACTTAGCTAATCCTAAGGTCTATGGAGATGTGGAGCACGATGGTTGGACCACGGAAGAAGAAGAGAACTATGAACCCAAAGGGAAGGAGGAGACGAGCTCCCATGAAGATGAAGCCCTATTACCTCAACCTAGGGACATCTACGTGGAGTTCAAAAAGTCAAGTCTCCCTGATAGAGTAAAGAAACCAAAGTTCGAGTTTATCCCTTTTTGTCTTTTGCAGGAGAATAAGCAGGATCTATGCAAAAAGATATTAACTCTGGAGTGGGAGATTGATGATCTGAGGGATCAAAATACTGTCCTCAAACACAAATTAAGGGAGAAGTCTATGCCATCAACTAAGTCACCGACACCACCACAACCTTCTTCACCGACAAAGAAGGAGACATAATCACATGGGTATGGGCACTCCCCTTGGCAACTGCCAAGCTTGGGGGAGGTGCCCCGGTATCGTATCACAAACACACTCCTATCTTTACCGTTTTTCTTAGTTCGATCCTATTAGTAGTATCTTGATCTAGTAGAATAAAGTTTATGGCATGATCTAGTTTTGAGTTTTTCTTTATGATCCCTCTATGTAATCGAGTCTGTGAGCTATATATAATAAAAATTAGTGTTGAGTCAAGGGCTTGATTATTTTGCCAGGATCTTGAGTGAATAAAAGAAAAGAGAAAAAGAATAAAAAAGAAACAAAGGGTTCATATTGATCTTATTGAAAGTAATGGCTTCACATATAAAGAGTGTGATGATTAAAAGTTATTGGGAGTTGACAGACATAGCTTTGGTCATCGTTGCAATTAATAGGAAGTAATAAGGAAAGAGAAGTTTCACATATAAGATATATTATCATTGACATCTTTTATGATTGGGAGCACTCATTAAAATATGACATGCTAAAGAGTTGATGTTGGACAAGGAAGACAACGTAATGAGTTATGTTTTCTTATATCTGAGATAAAGTATGTTGTCATGGATCCTCTAACATGTTGAGCTTGCCTTTCCCCCTCATGCTAGCCAAGTTCTCAGCACTAAGTAGAAATACTACTTGTGCTTCCAAATACCTTTAAACCAGTTTTGCCATGAGAGTCCACCATATCTACCTATGGATTGAGTAAGATCCTTCAAGTAAGTTGTCATCGGTGCAAAGCAATAAAAAATGATCTAAATATTTATGATTGATTGGTGTGGGAGAAATAAGCTTTATACGATCTTGTGATGTGGAAGTAATAAAAGCGACGGACTGCATAATAAAGGTTCATATCACAAGGGGCAACATAAAGTGACGTTCTTTAGCATTGAGATTTTATGCATCCAATCATAAAAGCGCATGGCAACCTCTGCTTCCCTCTGCGAAGGGCCTATCTTTTACTATTATCTTCTACCTTATGCAAGAGTCATGGTGATCTTCACCTTTCCTTTTTCATTTTATCCTTTGGCAAGCCCAGCATGTTGGAAAGAACATGATATATATATCTAATTGGATGTAGGGGAGCATGAATTACTATGGTTGACATTACCCTTGAGGTAAAATGTTGTGGGGCAAAACTATAAGCCCCTATCTTTCTCTGTGTCCGATTAAAACTCCGTAACCACTAGTATTGCGTGAGTGTTAGCAATTATGAAGGACTAAATGATAGTTGAGTATGTGGACTTGCTTTTTAGCTCTGGCATAGACTCTTTCTGATGTTATGATAAATTGCAATTGCTTCAATGACTGAGGTTATAGTTTGTTGGTGCTCAATAAGGTTTCTGATTCATACTTTTGCATTATGAATAGATCATCACTTGAATATAAGTAATTATATGACAAAATCTATATATGTTGCTGTTATGAGAATAATCATGATGCCTTCATGTCCGTATTTTATTTTTATCGACGCCTCTACCTCTAAACATGAGGACATATTTATTGTTATTGGCTTTTCGCTTGAGGACAAGCAAGGTCTAAGCTTGGGGGAGTTGATACGTCCATTTTGCATCATGCTTTTATATCGATATTTATTGCATTGTGGGCTGTTACTTCACATTATGTCACGATACTTATGGCTATTCTCTCTTATTTTACAAGGTTTACATAAGGAGGGAGAATGCCGGCAGCTGGAATTCTGGGCTGGAAAAGGAGAAAATATTAGAGACCTATTCTGCGCAACTCCAAAAGTCCTGAAACTCCACGGAATATCTTACAATAAATAATAAAAAATCCTTGCCAAAGATGAAGGACAGGGGGCCCACACCCTGTCCACGAGGGTGGGGGGTGAGCCCCCTACCTCGTGGGCCCCCTGGTGGCTCTCTGACGCCCATCTTCTGCTATATGAAGTCTTTCGTCAAGAAAAAAACCAGAAGCAACCTTTCGGGACGAGACTCCGCCGCCACGAGGCGGAACCTTGGCGGAACCAATCTAGGGCTCCGGCAGAGCTGCTCACGGGGACACTTCCCTCCGTGAGGGGGAAATCATCGCCATCATCATCATCACCAATGCTCCTCTCATCGGGAGAGGGCAATCTCCATCAACATCTTCACCAAAGACCATCTCATCTCCAAACCCTAGTTCATCTCTTGTATCCAATTCTTGTCTCCAAGTCCGAGATTGGTACTAGTAGGTTGCTAGTAGTGTTGATTACTCCTTGTAGTTGATGCTAGTTGGTTTATTTGGTGGAAGATCATATGCTCAGATCCTTTATGCATATTATTACCCCTCTGATTATGAACATGAATATGCTTTGTGAGTAGTTACGTTAGTTCCTGAGGACAAGGGAGAAGTCTTGCTATTAGTAGTCATGTGAATTTGGTATTCGTTCGATATTTTGATGAGATGTATGTTGTCTAGCCTCTAGTGATGTTACGTGAACGTCGACTACATAACACTTCACCATTATTTGGGCCTAGAGGAAGACATTGGGAAGTAATAAGTAGATGATGGGTTGCTAGAGTGACAGAAGCTTAAACCATAGTTTATGCGTTGCTTCGTAAGGGGCTGATTTGGATCCACATGTTTCATGCTATGGTTAGGTTTACCTTAATACTTTTGTTGTAGTTGCGGATGCTTGCAATAGAGGTTAATCATAAGTGGGATGCTTGTTCAAGTAAGAACAGCACCCAAGCACCGGTCCACCCACATATGAAATTATCAAAGTACCGAACGTGAATCATATGAACGTAATGAAAACTACCTTGACGATATTCCCATGTGTCCTCGGGAGCACTTTTCCTATTATAAGAGTTTGTCTAGGCTTGTACTTTGCTATAAAAAGGATTGGGCCACCTTGCTGCACTTTATTTACTTTTGTAACTTGTTGCTTGTTACAATTTATCTTATCACAAAACTATCTGTTACCATTTATTTCAAGATTTATGCAGAATACCTTGCTGAAAACCGCTTGTCATTTCCTTCTGCTCCTCGTTGGGTTCGACACTCTTACTTATCGAAAGTACTACGATAGATCCCCTATACTTGTGGGTCATCAATGGCGTGGGTCCAAGTTATCGACGAAGATTTTCTGCTGTGATGATATAGTCAAGACCTGACCATGATGGTCATAATTTGTGTAAACCGAAATTTATGGATGCAAGACTCTTGTTATTCAGCTTCTGTTTGTTCAGTGAGCATTGAACTCTGGGATCACTGTAGACATGCATTCGGTGATCACGACTTATGAGTCGGGTCCCCACAACGGGTGGCCCGACGACACTTATAAAAACCAGAACGTCCGATAATTTTAACCAGCTATAGTGCCACTATAGTTTAACAGTCAGGCTATCAAACGACCTCCGAATGCGACAAAATATGGCAGGTGGGCTACCTACAATATAATAAGAACGCTCGCTAACACTACTAGGGAAATGCTTATAGGTAGGACATCAATAGTACAGCTAGAAAATAGCACGCGTTGATGCTAATTAGAACTAGCGCTGGTCTGGGGCAGCGCTACAAGTAATGCTTTAGTAGTAGCGCTGTAAATGGAAAAGGAACTACTACTAAGTGGGACCCAAGGAGCCCACCGACAGTAGCTGTAGTAGTAGAACTGCCCAGAATACAACGCTACTACTAATATTTTAGCAGTAGCGCTTTTCTTGACAGCAGCGGTACTGATAATAGGCCCCGCTTAATAGTAGCGCTTTGCCTGGAAATCACTACTACTAAGTGCAATAGCAGGCTTTCTAGAAAACAACGCTACTGCTAGGCATGGCTAGTGCCACCTTTTCACACCTCTCCCCCTCCTCCCCCCTTTGCCCTCTCTCCCCCTCCTTTCCCCTCTCCCCTCACCATTGTTGGCCTTCTTCTCTCTTCCTCCTACCTCTCTTCTCTCCCCATTAATGCCCCCCTCCACCATAACTCTCCTCCATAAATGGCCTTCCCATCTCTATCTAGCTACTTCATTTATTTGGATCTCCCTCCATTCCACATATATAGATCTAGCTAGCTCATCTCTACCCCTCTCCATTAGTTAGCTAGAGTCATCTCTCCTCCCCAACAACTAGATCTAGCTAGCTATTTAGCCATCCACACTTTTGATTCCTATAGGTAGCGAAAGGCCTCATCTAACCGTGCTCGGTCTCTCTCGGGAGATAGGTGAGTAAAAAGCTATGCATTTCTAGAATGGGAATATTTGTGTGAATGGGAATATGTGTGTTTGGGATATGGAGAGATTTGTGCGAGTGAAATGCCCCCAAGTTGCTTATGTTTTGCCGAAATGTCGATTTA
This sequence comes from Aegilops bicornis, assembly GCA_021605145.1. NCBI lineage: Eukaryota > Viridiplantae > Streptophyta > Magnoliopsida > Poales > Poaceae > Aegilops > Aegilops bicornis. The sequence continues at coordinate 288,270,995 of CM038671.1, forward strand.
TTTCTATCTCGGTAAATTTCGAGCAAACTCGATATGTCCTATTTTTAGGCAAGGTCATACCAAATCTTTATATGACTTTGATGCATGCATGCATTTTGTTTATAATCCTTTTGCTTGTTATAACCTGCGCAGCCGATCATGAAGGTGTGTGGATGGAAGGTGGAGCGATACTTGCAATCCGCGGTGATGGACACATATGCAAATAATCGGACTAGGATTAGATGTCCGTGTACAAGATGCAAAGAAGGAGTCCTTTTGGACCCTTTTGATCGTGACCGTTTGAAGGCGCACCTACTGATGAATGGTTTCATGGATGGCTATACTTGATGGATGAGTAAAGATGATGATGAGGATGTCCACATGGCAGGGAATAACGGCATGGGGCTAGACGAAGAGATGACCGATCGACACGAAGACGATGGCGCCGGACATGACGGTGGGGAAGAGTCCGGAAATGACGGCAGCGAAGAAGATTCCGGACATGGTGAAGATGAGTCCGGACATGGCGGAGAAGAGGCATAGGTCACACCGCTGTCTTCGATGCTACTAAGTGCAGTCGTGCAGGACCCTCATGTTCGAGACCTCCTTCACAAGAGAATGACTAGCGAGAGAGCTGCTTCTAGAGAGGAGGCCAAGCTGACGCAACTTGAAGTAGACTCGCAGACTCCATTGTATGACGGTTGTGATTCCAAGGTGAACCGCTTGAGTTTCACGCTCTAACATACAAAAGCCTCGATGAGCATTTGAAGTATCTACATAAAGTTCTTCCCTCGGGGAACCTATGTCCAACTAGTGTCGAGGAGGCCAAGAAAATCGTTTGCCCTTTTGATTTTCCGCACATTAGGTACCACACATGCATCAACGGTTGCATCATTTATCAAGGGGGAGCACGCGGAAAAAAACCAGCTGTCCAGTGTGCAATGCTTCTCGATACAAGAAGGCATGAAAGAAAGCTCCTCTGAGAGTTGTATGGTACTTTCCGATCACTCGCCGTCTGCAACGGTATTTCATAGATCCTAAGGAAGCAAAGCTCATGCGCTGGCATGCGGAGAGGAATAAGCCCGACGATGGAGATGATACAAAGCTGAGACACCTCGCAGATGCTAGCCAGTGGAGAGCATACAATGCCACATATGTATTTGTTGCAGAAGATCCAAGGAACATCGTCCTTGGTGCGAGTACCGATGGCATGAATCTGTTTGGAAACCAGAACACCAACCACAACACATGGCCCGTCTTTGTATGTATGTACAACCTCCCCCCATGGAAGTGCATGAAGACTAAGTACATACACATGAGCATGCTGATTCAAGGCCCGAAACAACCGGGAAATAATTTTAACCTGTATATGGGGCTTCTGAAAGAGGAGCTAGACACGTTATGGAAAACACCGGCATGGACATGGGATGCCAGCAAAGGAGAGTATTTATATATGAGAGTCGCGCTAATGCCGACGATGCACGACTATCTCAGTTATGGGTACACCTCAGGCCAGGTGTGCCACGGATACTGCGGATGCACAAGGTGCATGGATGATACAACGTCTCAGCAGCTTACATCAGCGAAAGATGGCGGGTCCGAGAAAATCGTGTACATGGGGCATCGTAGATGGCTCGACAAAGAGTGGAGATCTATTCCATGGGTTGGCTGAGCATCGAGGACCTCCATGTAAGAGGAACATCGGCGAAATCAACGAGCTGTTGAAAAACCCATTGAATAGATCTCCACGCTTCCTTCACAATATGATGCCGTTTGAGAGGATGAATGGGGTCATCAAAGGATTCGTTCGTAACATGTCCCGTCCCGATGGGAGCATCATCCAGGGGTATCTAACGTATGAGTGCATCTCCTTTTTCGAGACTTATATATGCGTCAGAGACCCTGTTGTTGGTTTGCCCGTCAGGAAGCACGATGGGAGGCTCGGAGGAGAAGGTCACAACAACGGCCGGAGGGAATTGCACGTGGACTACTCAGATCGATGAAATGACTTTGACAGGGCTAACTTAGTAGTGCTACAACTCCTAGATGTGGTAGATGATTATGTGGCACGTCACAAAGAAACCATCGCAAAGAAGTACATTGATTAGGGGATGCTCAAGACGGATGACAAAGTTAGTGTAGAGCACAACACCACTTTCTTGCGTTGGTTCAAAGAGGAAGTTCTTGCTAATACCCGGAAGAGGGCAGATCGGACGGATTGCTCATACACGCCTTAGCAGATGGCCCCACGCCCAAACTCGCGACCTATCAGTCATACGATATCAACGGGTACACGTTCTACACAGAGGCCAAATACATGGACAGTGATTACCAGGACTCCGGGGTGACGATTGAATGCATGACCGACGCCAACGTCAAAACTGAAAGATTCTATGGAAGGGTCGAAGAGATCTGGGAGCTTGACTATGCTGGAATGCACGATGCGACGATGTTCCGTGTCAGATGGGCTAAGGACGTCGTAAGAGTAAACAAGTATTTCACTACCATGTCTATACCCAATGCGAAGAGCTCTACCGTGAACGTTAATGTCATCACCAAAACTAAGCCATGGGTACACGCTAAGCACGTGAAACAATGCTTCTTCATAACTGACCCGACCAATCCCAGCTGTGTTGTCGTGAGGAAAGGCAAAAGGAGCATCGTTGGAATGGATGGAGTCGCCAACGAGGAAGACTACGACCAATACGGCAAACCGATGAGGGAAGATGACAATGAAGATGAAGCATACGTGAAAAGAAGAATCAATACTAAGAAAGATCGTACTCCATGGTGCCGGAAAAGTCACAAGGAGGGGCTCAATTATTCGACAATGAACAAGAAAGGGAAGAAGCTCAATGTGAAACGTCATCGACGCAGCTGCAGAATGTCGTCCAGGGGTATCTGACGCATGAGTGCATCTCCTTTTGCAAGAATTATATAGGCGTCGGAGACCTGTTGTTGGTTTTCCCGTCAAGAACCACGATGGGAGGCTCGAAGGAGAAGGTCAGAACAACGGCCGGAGGGAATTGCACGTGGACTACTCAGATCGATGGAACGACTTTGACAGGGCTACCTTAGTAATGCTACAACACCAAGATATTGTTGATGATTATGAGGCACAACACAAAGAAAGCATCACAAAGAAGTACCATGATAAGGGGATGCTCAAGATGGACGACGAAGTTACTATAGAGCACAACACCACTTTCTTGCGTCGGTTCAAAGAGCAAGTTCTTGAAAATCCCCCGGAAGAGGGCAGTTCGGACGGATTGCTAATACACTCCTTAGCACATGGCCCCGCACCCAAACTCGCGACCTATCAGTCATACTATATCAACGGTACATGTTCTCCACGGTTGTGAAAGACATGGACAGTGATTACTAGAACTCCGGGGTGACAATGGAATGCGTGACCGACACCAACGGCACAACTGAAAGATTATACGGAAGGGTCGAAGAGATCTGGGAGCTTGACTATGCTAGAATGCACGATGCGATGATGTTCCGTGTCAGATGGGCTAAGGATGTTGTAAGAGAAAACAAGTATTTCACTACCATGTCTATACCCGACGCGAAGAGTACTCCCATGAACGTTAGCGTCATCGCCAAAAATGAGCCATGGGTACACGCTAAGCACGTGACACAATGCTTCTTCATAACCGTCCTGGTCAATCCCAGCCGTGTTGTTGTGAGGAGAGGCAAAAGGAACATCGTCGGAATGGATGGATTCGCCAACGAGGAAGATTACGACCAATACGGCAACCCGATATGGGAAGATGACGATGATGATGAAGCATACGTGAAAAGAAGAATCAATACTACATTACCTAAGAAAGATCGTACTCCACGGTTCCAAAAAAGTCACAAGGAGGGGCTCAATTATTCGGAAACGAACAAGAAAGGGAAGAAGCTAAATGTGACACATCGTTGATGCAGCTGAGAAAGCATCATTTATGTAGATGTATCTATTTTGTGTATGCACTTAAGTAACAGTTATCGATCAAATGATGTATACATCATATCCCCATCAATTACAACCACATGCATGGTTCCGGTGATATTATTCGCACAGTGTGGGAGAGGGAGACACCGTCGTCGGGAGAAAAAACAAAAACAAAAGGGAGAAAGCAATACAAAATAAAAAGAAAAGTAAAGAGAAAAGAAAAGGAAAATAATAAAAAGAAAACTAAAAACTCGAAAAGGAGAATAATAAATAGAAAATAAAGATAGTGGTAGCGCGAGATTGGGAACCAGCGCTATAGCTAAGGTAGCTATAGCGCTGGATTAGGATCCAGCGCTACTGTTATTTCTTATTTTGGATTAATTTTTTTGGAAAAGTTAGCAGTAGCGCTGTATTAGGATCGAGCGAGCTAAATTATCTATAGCGCTGGATCCTAATCCAGCACTACTGCTATTTTGAGTTAACCACCACGCACGCTCAAAATTTGGCCAAGTCCCATCCCCCCAGCCTCCCACCTCTCCCCTCCTCTCTGCTGTCGCGCACCACCGTCGCCCCTGCCCGCCGGCCATCGCCCGTCGACCTGGACCTCGACGCCGGCCCGAGCCCCTGCCCGCCGCTCCGACCTCCTCCTCGCACGTGTCGCCGCCGCTCCGACCTCCTCCTCATCTGCGCCACCGCCGCTTCGGCCTCCTCGTCCGTGCCGCCGCCGCTCTGACCTCTTCCTCGTCCGCACCGCCGCTGCTCCAACCCCTTCAGGTACTAGCCAACCCCCTGCCCCCACCCCCCCTCTCTTTGTCAATTAGTTTTTTCGTTTTTTTAGAAATCAAACTAGGTTTTCAATTTAGGGTCCAATTAGTTAGGTAGTAGGAACCAATTTTAGGGTCCAATTTAGGAATTTTTATTAGGACAAAATATTTATTAGCAAAAGAATTTTCTAGGGTTCTAGGGTTAATAAGTCAAAAGTTATAGAAATTTCTTTAACCGCAACAATTAGGTGAGTTGTGCTGCTTTAAACAAAATTAGTAAAATTTTGAGTTAATAGAGATTAGTTAGCTAGGGAAAATTAGCTATGGCATTTAGAAAGGGCATTTTTAGCTAGGGTATTTAGCTAGGAAAATTAGCTATGACATTTTTAGCAAGGGCATTTAGCTGGGAAAATTAGCTAGGGCATTTAGCTATAAAAATAGTAGCATAATTTAGCTAGGGCATTTAGCTAGGGAAATAGCAGAGAGAGGGAGAGATCATTTAGGAAAAAACAGTAGAAGATTAGTTTAGGGCAGTAGCAGAGAGAGAGAGAGAGATTATTTTGAAAAAAAACAGTAGCAAATTATTTTATAGGGCAATTTAGTTGGTTAGGGAAGTAGCAGAAAGAGAGCATTTATGAATTTTTGTAGGTATATATAATAGCAAATGTTTAGTGAGGTCGTTTCACTCTGTGTACTTGCTTGAATCATATATTTTGCAAGTGATATATGTCATTGATGTTATATGATTTGCAATGTTGGTTGAATGTCGAATAATATCCGAGTGGCCTATGTTTTGACGGAAAGTTGATTCATTTCCGTTCCAGCAAATTTCAGGCGCTCCATATGTCCACTTTTTAGCAAAGGTCATGCCGAATATTTCAGTGATTTGTGCTAGAAACTAGGACATATGGAGTGCCCAGGCTTTGCTGGAAGGGGAATGAATCAACATTCCGACCAAATATAGGCCCCTTTTTTTCTCTTCATTATATCTTTTATTACAATTGTTGAATAGGAAACATGTCTAGCCACGCCGAAGCCGGGGGTTCTAGTCACCTCGAAGAAGACCCCGTTGAGGCACCAAATAATTATTTTGATTACCTGGACGAACACCAGTTGCGAGTGCAGGGTTGCGGCAGTTTCCCAAACCCCGAAACCGACACTGACACTGGCACCGGCACCGACACCACCCCCAAGACCGGCAATGATGCTATCGTAGCCGGTAAAGCACCGAAGCAGAAGAGGACAACAAGACCAAACGAGCTCGGCATCAGAAAAATTCTGGTCACGGAGATGCACCCCAAGAAATTAGAGCCAACAACGCCGGAGGAAGCGCGCTCGTGCTGGGGAAATCAACTAGGATGCATCCTCAGGGAAACCGCCAACATCAACGACGAGAAGTTGAAGAAGATACTATATATGAAGAACATGATCCTAAAGAAGTTGCACAATAGGTTCCTGTTCCCCGGCCGGGATGAAAGCAAAGATCCGTGGGACGTTGTCGCTATGACAAAGATAAACGACAAGCCGATGGTGACGTTAACCAATCACTTGTTCGCCTCGAAAGTTCGGGTGAAAAAAGCGATTGCGAAAAATGAAACTTGGTCCAAGATTCATGCTGGTAATCAGTCAATAAAGGAAGTGGAGTTTGAAAAATTCAAGGAGATTTGTGCTAAAGAAGAAGTCAAGGCAAGGACGGGGAAAATGGAGGCTCTCCACGCCAGGAACACGCCTCCCCACCGCCTCAGAAGCCGTGGTTACGAGGGGAAGATGCACGTATGGGCCAAGGAGGACGCTGAACGTGAAAGTCACGGAATCCCACACCCATTGGCGGAGTTCACCGACCCGCTGGAGCATGACTGGATCAGGGCCCGGTACAAGTGGGACCGCATCAAAAAGATCTTTTACATGGACCCGAGCACGAGTGAGTTCATGAGACTTCTGGTAATTGTTATATTACCACATTATCATATGAAGTTTCCAATCAATTCGACTACAAGTTTTCTCACATTAGTAAACCATCCATGTTCCTTTTGCAGAAAGAGCAACACCAAAAGGCAGCCGAAAGGGATGAGTCATCACAGTCGTTGGCGAGGCCCAAGTGGGACACCCCTTATAACCGGGCCCTAAACATACTGAAAAAGGTCCCTGTGGACAAACCGCCATCCTATGGACGTGTGCACGACGTCAGAGATGGCTCCTCGTGGAAGACATGCTACCACGAGCATCCAGAGGAAAGAAGGAAGAGATGGTTGCTTACTCAACAGACCATCGACGAGAAGGTCACGATTGTGGTCAATAAGACCAAAGCTGAGACCAAAGAAGAGTTGCTCGGGGTAGTCAATACAGCGGTCAATGAAGCGGTGGCTGGCATCATGACTCTCTTCTAATCTCCAATTATCACCAGCTTGATTCCGGCAATTATCAATTGGTCGAAGAGCAATCTAAATAAAGGGCCGGAGGACTTTCCCATTCCCAGCTACGTCGAGAGCAATTCGGTAACCATCACACCACCAGCACCTGCTGAAGAAACCACAAAAGGTCCTGCTCCTATTAATAGCAGCCCGACCTCCGTCTCTGGCATGCTAGGCGGGCCTTCGCCAATGGTTGAGCTCAATGCCCTCACGGTAATTACGCGTCATACCCTTTTCACCAGCATGTCTATAGTCTTCCATTTCAGTTGCCTTTTGGATATTTGATGTCGCACACTTGTCTTCGTAGGCCGACGATACCCCGTGCACCCTACTCTATGACATCAATGGCCAGAAGGTGGCCGTGGGAAAGGAAACGATCGTGAAGCTGAAGGACTACATGGTCCACAACTGAGAGATGCCCCATGGTGTATTCAAGGTTAACATGGCCAGTGTCAAAGCGGGCTTCGAGGATTTGCGTCCTCCAGTACTACTAGATGACGAGGAGACCCCTAAATGGAAAGGCACATGCAAGAGCTGGTTCTTGCCTTGGCCGAAGACTCTTCTTCGTATCGAGGCACCCGGTATCACACCAACGACAACTCCTGAAGAAGGTATGAACACCACCCCACCTACCAAATTAACTGCACCTATCGTGGCGGGTGATAGCGGGCGATGCGAGGGAGAGCCTCAATTAGTGCCAGATGACGTCGTCCCCATGGGAGAAGAAAATGTTGATGACGACATGGAGGAGGATGATGACCCTCTCAAGTATTTCAATATTGCCTATGACGATGGAGGATTGATGGCTCAGGACTATGAATCAGGCTATGAGCGTGGAGATGATGACTTGATGCTGCCTGATTTGCCGGAGCCGGAACGTCCTAAGGCGGAATGCAAAAAGTCTCTCTTTATGCGATCCTCACAGGAGAGGCCTCTAGATGCCGCCTCAACCCAGCAACAACCCGAGGGCCGACCACTGGTTAGCCCAATGACACTAGGGGTGGTGGTTAGGGAAGGTATGGTGGGCTCACTACGGCCACCCACCAAGAAGCAAAGGAGGAGACCGAGCAAGAAAGTCCTAAAGGCACCAGAGCTGCTTCAAGCAGCTAGCCGACTCTGAAGCCTCGGGTGGTAGACAGAATACCTGTTGAAGGTGCAAAGCGTTTCCATGTCACCGGCACCCAATCCTACTGTCGCGGGAAACCACGGCTACCTATGGGACCAGGAGGCCCCTTGCTGGTTCGGCAGGGGGGCAACACGTTGCACAAAGAGCAGATGAGCGTGGGGCAACGCGGCAGGGATCACACAAGCAATTTACACAGATTCGGGCCGCCGTGAGGCATAAAACCCTAGTCCTGCTTTGGTGGATTGATGGTGGAAAAGGTGGTGGTGGAGCGTAGTACACTTGCCCGGCAGGGCTTGCATTAGGGCAGCAGCGACTACGCGCGTATGGGGGTGTGAGTTATCCAACATTCTAACCCTTTCTACGGTTGCCATGTGCCTCCTTTTATAGATCAAGGGGTCACCACAATGGCAAAGTAGACATTATGCACTGATATGATAGCAAACAGTGCTATCATACCTAACTCTGCGGGCTAGCAGGGCGCATTAAATGCACCGCTTAGTGTCACATCACTGGTTGCCCGGCAAGGCTTGCTGGGCTATCTTGCCAGCTCCGCACCTGTTCTCTTGACACGTCGCAGGACGGGTGTCATCTGTGGGTTTTCCCTGTAAGGAGAGGAAGCCATGTGGCCCATGACTGCCACTCAGCAACTTTGCGGCTTGACGCCACACTGATTGACGACGTGGGTCGTGGTTGAGTGGTTGGTGAGGTGGTTTTGCTTTCGTGAGCCCCGGAAGGCCCTGCCGGGGTGCTTTGGTCGCTTTGGGGGTTGCCTCGCCCCTTGCCGGGCTCGCCTGCCCGACAAGGGAGCCCTTTCTCTTGGTGATATCCTGCTTCTCTGGGCCAGTCTTGGTCCCTCTGATCTGTATGCCGGTTCTTCGAATCTCTTGGTTCCTTGTACTCTGACTTGGATTGGTGCTTCAATCTTGTTCTCGTGCCTGTGCACAGTCTGGGCAACAGACCCAGGGTTTGTTGCACCGACAGAAGCCCCCGGGCCAGCCCTGAACGCACTGCCGAGTGTCGTCGGGGTAGGGACAAATAAGTGCACAGGCAGGGTTGCAGAAGAGGCTGGTGTCTTGCGGTCTTCCTTTCTTCTTTATTAGCCTTGATTCCGGGATAGTTTATGGTTTCTCCGCACGTTGTGTAAAGCCAATAGTGGTGGGGCCGCTCTAGTAATGGCCCGTGAATGACTTTAACGCACGGGGCAGAAACTGCCAATTCACTCTTCCCATTGCGCTCTTGTCCTTGGCCACGTATGCTGCATGCATCACGCGGGGTAGGTAATGGAGGCGATTGGCGCGGGAGAGCATCAAGGTGAGGGCCCGTTCGTCTTGATTTGGTGGAGGAGGACGGTTGCCGCCCGTTAATGGAGTAGCCCCCTCTCCTCGTCCCGCCTATAAAAGGAGGGGCGGAGGAGGGCGGAGTCATCCAACCCTGCATTCATTCTCCTCTGTCTCCTGCTTCTACTGGTCATGTTGAAGAGAAGAGCCTAGGCCCAGCCCCCGGGCTCTTGGTCGGGGCCAATGTCGCCACACGCTGGCGTTGACGCTCGGGGAGTGAGCCTGGTCCTTGCCGTGGCGAACTTCTTGGTTCTTGCGAAGGTCGGCCTGGAGGTGGGGCTGGAGATCGTTGGTAATCCCAGCACTGCCCCTCCCGGAGGTCTTGGGGTTGATGTCGACGAGAGGCGTGCCTTCTTGCCCGGAAAGGAGGGGAGGGGCGCGCCTCGAGCCCTCTGGCCGTTTTGGCCGCTCGCCGTCTTCCCGGGGAGAGCGCCGGACTGGTGTATCGGCCTTCCCCTGGAACGGTGTTGACGGAGACAAAGCCTGGGGAGAAGGAGAAGACAGGAGGCAGGCCGTCCAGTAGGAACACGACTGCATCGACGCGTTCGTGTCGTACTAGCGTCCTGCTGCCCGTCTGCCTGGCTCTTCCCCCCTTTTCCTGGCACCGTCATCACCGTTCCTTCCGGCAGCCAGGAAAAGGCTTGTCCCCCTGGTGCTCCTGCTTCCCTCTTGGGTCTTCTGACTGGGCCCCGGTGTCTTCCTCTGCCGGTGCCTGTGCTGGAGCCCCTTCCAGTCCTGGAAGCGGTCACCAGGGGGCTATCGAGGTGCTCTGCATATCTTCCTCCTTCACAGCCTTGCCACTCCCGATTTTGTCAGGCTGGGCTTCCCAGTTCCTGACAAGGATCGGGGTGGCGTTATGCCAGCGCGTCGCTCGTCCTCTTCTCTTCCCACCGCACTACCTGGGATAAGAGGGACATGTAGAGGAGTTTACAGAGCACTTATCTTTTTTCAATCTTAAACTTGTAGGCAATCGCCAAATTTTAATTCAAATAATGTAATCACTCGAATCCGTGTTTGTGTTCTGTAATGCTTGTACTTGTATTAGCATATTAATGAAAAAGATGAACCTTTCCAGGAACTCGTGCATGTGTATGTCCATGCAGAGATGAGATGCCTCTTTAATCTAAATAAACGAGTTTTCCCCGACAGGTTATCCTGCCGGCGCCCTCTTTGTCTACTTTAGAACTGCGTCTACTGGGGAACAAACAGAGGGGCCAACCCCACACCAACTTCTTTTTTCCAAAGGCTACTGCGACCATCCTGACCGAAGCAATGTTCGAGTCATGGATGGGAGCACCTAAGTCTCAAAAGAGTGGCGAGGCTTTCTCATGCTCAAGTTGTAGCCTTACAGAACATTAACAGATAGGAGGTAAAACTTATTTATTTGGCTTGCCAGGGATCATAGTGCCAGGCAATCTTATCAACTCCTTGTCGAAGCCAAGTTCACGGCAGGAACATGTAGCTTCATGCAAATGAGAATGAATGCAAGATGCGATCCTATCTATATGCATATGCAAATGCTCATGAAATGCTTATGCAGTGATCTTGGTATGCTCATGCATGCATGCATGCAATCTTGCTCGGGGGGCCCCCACAACGCTTCTTTATTTTCTCTTGCACGGGGTCATCACCCCGGCTTTGTACAAGGGGTTACATGCAGATGAGGCAAGGCCTGTACAAAATGGTGGCTGTTGGGTAGGGTCTGACAGCTGCGCCTTATGGTTAGAACTTGCGGAGATGCTCAATATTCCATGAGTTTTGCAACTGAGTTCCACCTCTGGTCTCTAGACGAACTGCACCAGGTCTGGTGACTCGTACTACCCAGTAAGGGCCTTCCCACTTCGGTGACAACTTGTGTGTACCCTTGGCAGACTGAACGCGCCTAAGGACAAGGTCACCTTCCTCAAAACACTGAGCATGAACCCTGCGGCTATGATAGCGACGTAGGGCTTGTTGGTAGCGTGCAACACACATAGCAGCTCGGAGACGGTTCTCCTCGAGTAGCACAGCATCTTCACGCTGGTGCTGATCTTGCGCTACTTCATCATAGGCAAGCACTCGAGGCGACCCGTAAATTAGTTCCGTGGGGATAACCGCTTCTTCGCGTAGACCAGGGAGAAGGGAGTCTGCCCAGTAGCTCGGTTTGGTGTCGTTCTGAGGGACAAGAGAACTACCGGCAGCTCCTCGATCCACCGCCTGCCGTGCTTCTGCAGCATATCAAAATTTCTCATCTTGAGTTCACGCAGCACTTCAGCGTTCGCCCTGTCAGCTTGTCCATTGCATCCCAGGGCATGAACATATTGCATGAAGGCGCGACTCGTGAACTGGGTGCCGTTGTCAGTGATGATCCTTGACGGAACTCCAAAATGACACACCAATTCTTTCAAGAACTTGATAGCTGACTGAGCAGTCAACTTTCTCACGACAGTCACTTCTGGCCACTTTGTAAACTTGTCGATGGCAACAAACAAAATTCAATGCCCCCGATTGATTGGGGGAAGGGTCCGAGGATATCGAGCCCCCAGACCGAAAATGGCCATGATAGAGGGATTGTTTTAAGAGCTTGGGAAGGCAGGTGTGTTTTCTTGAATGGAACTGGGAGGCTTCACATGTCGTGACTAGCTCGACTGCATCTTGGAGGGCTATGGGCCAATAGAATCCTTGCCGGAATGCTTTCCCAACTAATGCCCTTGATCCTATGTGGGAGCCGCACATTCCTGTGTGAATCTCAGTTAGCAGTTCCTTTCCTTCTTCTGGGTAGACACACTTCAATTTCACACTGTTGGGCCTCCTTCTGTAAAAAGTGTCATCGACAAACTGATACATACTTGCCAGGGATCGTAGTGCCAGGCAATCTTATCAACTCCTTGTCGAAGCCAAGTTCATGGCCGGAACCTGTAGCTTCATGCAAATGAGAATGAATGCAAGATGCGATCCTATCTATATGCATATGCAAATGCTCATGAAATGCTTATCTTGTGATCTTGGTATGCTCATTCATGCATGCAATCTTGCTCGGGGGCCCCCCACAACGCTTCTTTATTTTCTCTTGCACGGGGTCATCACCCCGGCTTTGTACAAGGGGTTACATGCAGATGGGGCAAGGCCTGTACAAAATGGTGGCTGTCGGGTAGGGTCTGACAGCTGCGCCTTATGGGTAGAACTTGCGGAGATGCTCAATATTCCATGACTTTTGCAACTGAGTTCCATCTCTGGTCTCCTGAGGAACTGCGCCAGGTCTGGTGACTCGTACTACCCGGTAAGGGACTTCCCACTTCGGTGACAACTTGTGTGTACCCTTGGCAGACTGAACGCGCCTAAGGACAAGGTCACCTTCCTCAAAACACCGAGCATGAACCCTGCGGCTATGATAGCGACGTAGGGCTTGCTGGTAGCGTGCAACACGCATAGCAGCCCGGAGACGGTTCTCCTCGAGTAGCACAACATCGTCACGCCGGTAATGATCTTGCGCTACTTCATCATAGGCAAGCACTCGAGGCGACCCGTAAATTAGTTCCGTGGGGATAACTGCTTCTTCCCCGTAGACCAGGGAGAAGGGAGTATGCCCGGTAGCTCGGTTTGGTGTCGTTCTGAGGGACAAGAGAACTACCGGCAGCTCCTCGATCCATCGCCTGTAGTGCTTCTGTAGCGTATCAAAAGTTCTTGTCTTGAGTTCACGCAGCACTTCAGCGTTCACCCTGTCGGCTTGTCCATTGCATCCTAGGGCATGAACATATTGCATGAAGGCACGACTCGTGAACTGGGTGCCGTTGTCAGTGATGATCCTTGCCGGAACTCAAAAATGGCACACCAATTCTTTCAAGAACTTGATAGCTGACTGAGCAGTCACCTTTCTCACGGCAGTCACTTCCGGCCACTTTGTAAACTTGTCGATGGCAACAAAAAAAATTCAATGCCCCCGATTGCTTGGGGGAAGGGTCCGAGGATATTGAGCCCCCAGACCGAAAATGGCAATGATAGAGGGATTGTTTGAAGAGCTTGGGAAGGCAGGTGTGTTTTCTTGGAATGGAACTGGGAGGCTTCACAGGTCGTGACTAGCTCGAGTGCATCTTGGAGGGCCGTGGGCTAATAGAATCCTTGCCGGAATGCTTTCCCAACTAATGCCCTTGAATCTCAGTCAGCAGTTCCTTTCCTTCTTCTGGGTAGACACACTTCAATTTCACACTGTTGGGCCTCCTTCTGTACAAAGTGTCATCGACAAACTGATACATACTTGCCAGGGATCATAGTGCCAGGCAATCTTCTCAACTCCTTGTCGAAGCCAAGTTCACGACAGGAACCTGTAGCTTCATGAAGATGAGATTGAATGCAAGATGCGATCCTATCTATATGCATATGCAAATGCTCATGAAATGCTTATGCTGTGATCTTGGTATGCTCATGCATGCATGCAATCTTGGCCGGGGCCCCCCCACAGCGCTTCTTTATTTTCTCTTGCACGGGGTCATCACCCTGGCTTTGTACAAGGGGTTACATGCAGATGTGGCAAGGCCTGTACAAAAGGGTGGCTGCCGGGCAGGGCCTGACAGCTGTGCCTTATGGGTAGAATTTGCGGAGATGCTCAATATTCCGTGAGTTTTGCAACTGAGTGCCATCTCTGGTCTCCAGACGAACTACGCTAGGTCTGGTGACTCGTACTACCCAGTAAGGGCCTTCCCACTTCGGTGACAACTTGTGTGTACCATTGGCAGACTGAACGCACCTAAGGACAAGGTCACCTTCCTCAAAACACCGGGCGTGAACCCTGCGGCTATGATAGCGACGTAGGGCTTGCTGGTAGCGTGCAACATGCATAGCAGCCCGGAGACAGTTCTCCTCGAGTAGCACAACATCGTCACGCCGGTGCTGATCTTGCACTACTTCATCGTAGGCAAGCACTCGAGGCGACCCGTAAATTAGTTCCGTGGGGATAACTGCTTCTTCCCCGTAGACCAGGGAGAAGGGAGTCTGCCCGGTAGCTCGGTTTGGTGTCGTTCTGAGGGACAAGAGAACTACCGGCAGCTCCTTGATCCACCGCCTGCCGTGCTTCTATAGCGTATCAAAAGTTCTTGTCTTGAGTTCACACAACACTTCAGCGTTCACCCTGTCGGCTTGTCCATTGCATCCTAGGGCATGAACATATTGCATGAAGGCGCGACTCGTGAACTGGGTGCCATTGTCAGTGATGATCCTTGCCAGAACTCCAAAATGACACACCAATTCTTTCAAGAACTTGATAGCTGACTGAGCAGTCACCTTTCTCACGGCAGTCACTTCCGGCCACTTTGTAAACTTGCCTATGGCAACAACAAAAATTCAATGCCCCCGATTGCTTGGGGGAAGGGGTCGAGGATATCGAGCCCCCAGACCGAAAATGGCCATGATAGAGGGATTGTTTGAAGAGCTTGGGAAGGCAGGTGTGTTTTCTTGGAAAGGAACTGGCAGGCTTCACATGTCGTGACTAGCTCGACTGCATCTTGGAGGGCTGTGGGCCAATAGAATCCTTGCCGGAATGCTTTCCCAACTAATGCCCTTGATCCTATGTGGGAGCCGCACATTCCTCTGTGAATCTCAGCCAGCAGTTCCTTTCCTTCTTCTGGGTAGATACACTTCAATTTCACACTGTTGGGCCTCCTTCTGTACAAAGTGTCATTGACAAACTGATACATACTGGTCCTTCGGACTACTTTTTCAGCTTCATCTTGGTTGCCAGGAAGTTCTCCGGTTTGCAGGAAGTGGACAATGTGCCTTGCCCTAGTTGGAGCCTGGGGCTCGACAACGAGGACTAGTGGCACCTCCTCTGCTGCGGGAGCACTAGCCTCGTTCACGGGGTTCGTGGACCCGGCTGGAGGGGGTGGTCCGGCAAGCTGTGAGGAGTTGTTTCTGGCAGGGTCTCTGCCGGGAGCAGACGACTCTACCAGGAGAGGCTTACCGTAGTCCAACTTTATCCTCTTTCGGGCCATTGTTGCTGGGGATACAGAGGGCTGAGTGAGATGGAGAACAAAAGTCCCTGGTTCCACAGGAAGCTTCTGCGCAGCACACTTCGACAGATGATCAGCTATGTTGTTTTCCACATGGGGTAAATGTTCTGTTTGCAATCCGTCAAAGTGCTCCTCCAATCTCCTCACTTCTTTGACGTATGCCTCCATCAATGGACTTTGGCAATCCTTGTTGACTTGTCTCACTACAAGCTATGAATCTCCTCGAATGATTAGCTTCTTGATCCCCAATTTAGCTGCAATTCTGAGCCCGACAACGAGTCCTTCATACTCAGCTGTATTGTTGGTAGCTTCTTCCCGGGTAAAATGCATTTGGACGACGTACTTCAAGTGCTCCCCGGAGGGGGCAACAAGAAGCACGCCAGCTCCTGCACCTTGCAGAGAAAAGGCACCATCAAAATACATAATCCATTCTTGGGGTGATTCCTTGCCAGGGATCGCTGTCTCTCTCACTTCCTCATTAGGGGTTGACGTCCATTCTGCAATAAACTCTGCCAATGCCCTGCTCTAAATAGTTGATGTGCTCTCAAACTTCAAACCAAAGCCGGATAACTCCAAAGCCCACTCCACTATTCTGCCGGTAGCCTCAGGGTTTCGGAGTATCCTTTGTAACGGAAAACGAGTAACAATCATGATCTCATGGGCTTGGAAGTAGTGGCGAAGTTTCCTTGAGGCCATAACGAGACCAAAGATCAACTTCCGCACACTAGAGTACGTCGATCTAGCCACCTGCAACAGGGAGCTGATGAAGTACACTGGGCGCTGCACCACTTTCTTCCTTGCTGCGTCCTTGGGCTTGCTCTCATTGTTGTGCTCATCGCTGTCCTAATCCTTCTCTGACTTTGCCGGTCTCGGCTCACTTTCTGCCTCATCTACTTCCCGCTGCGCTACCAAGGCCGCACTGACCACCTGGTTGGTTGCCGCCAAATACAACAACGTGGGCTCCTGAGGTTTGGGGGCAACCAAGGTAGGCACAGAGGATAAGTAGGCCTTCAACTCTTGCAAAGCTGCATAAGATTTTGGGGTCCACTTCATAGGGCCGTCCTTCTTCAAGATCTTGAAGAACGGCAGGGCACGCTCGGCAGACTTGGAGATAAACCTGCTTAGCGCGGCAACACATCCTGTCAGGCGCCTCACATCCTTAACTGTCCTTGGTGCTTGGATCTGCTCGATGGCCTTGATCTTGTTAGGGTTGGCTTCGGTCCCGCGATGGGATACAAAGAACCCAAGCAGCTTGCCGGAGGGAACACCAAATACACACTTCTCTGGGTTGAGCTTCAGATTGATCTTCCGCAGATTATCAAATGTCTCCTCCAAATCTTGAATAAGGGTGGCCTTATCCTTGGTCTTGACCACAATATCATCCATATAGGCCTCTATGTTTCTGTGTAGTTGTGGCTCAAAACAAATCTAGATTGCCCTTGCAAAAGTGGACCCGACACTCTTCAATCCGAATGGCACGCGGACAAAGCAGTACGTACCACATGGAGTGATGAACGATGTCTTCTCTTCATCTTCCTTGGACATGAAGATTTGGTGATACCCGGAGTATGTGTCCAGAAAGGAGAGCAAATCACAACCTGAAGTGGAGTCCACAATCTGGTCGATGCGTGGCAAGGGAAATGGGTCTTTCGAGCAGGTTTGTTGAGATCTGTGTAAGCTATGCAAAGCCTCCACTTCCTGTTAGCCTTCCGGACTACCACTAGATTTGCAAACCACGTGGGATGCAGTACTCCTCTGACTAAACCAGCTGCCTCAAGCTTCTTGATCTCTTCTGCAATGAACTGATATCTCTCCAAGGCCTACTTCCGGACTTTCTGCTTGATAGGTCGGGCATGTGGGCAAACAGCAAGGTGGTGCTCGATTACCTCCCTGGGAACACCGGGGATATCAGATGGTTGCCATGAAAACAAATCGATATTCGCCCGCAGGAAGGCAACGAGCGCGCTTTCCTATTTGTCATCGAGGGTGGCGCTGATAGTGAAAGTACCATCAACGCCAGCCAGCCCTGCCGGGACCTTCTTCACTTGGGGTGCGGAAAACTTGGATCTCTTGCTGTTAGAACACTCCGGCATGTTGTCAACGGGTGTTGTGCACTCGGTGGGGGCATGCTTCATGGACTCTTGGACGGACTACCTACAACCTCTCTTCTGTCCTTTGCTTTCCTTGGCGGGAGCTGCCTCTGCCGCGACCACATCGCGGTGCATCTTGTCCACACAAATAATTGCATCCTTCTCATCTGATTGGATGGTGATGACTCCCAGTGGCCCAGGCATCTTCAAGGTGTTGTAGGCGTTGTGGGATGCCGCCATGAACTTAGCCAAGGCCGGGCGTCCAAGAATCCCATTGTACGTCAGGGGGAGATCAACCACATCAAACACAATCCTCTCATTCTGGTAATTCAGTTCTCCACCAAGCGTTACCGACAACGTGATCTTTCCCTTGGGATGGCTCCTGCCGGGGTTAACTCCTTGAAAAGTGTCGGTAACCTCCATTTCATCTTCTCCTATCTGAAGCTTGCTGATGACTACTAGGGAAATCAGATTCAACCTGCCCCCGCCGTCCACCAGCATCTTTGTGACCTTAAAGTTGCGAGTTGTTGGGGAGACCAACAAAGGCAAACATCCTACCGCAATGGTACAGCTAGGATGGTCCTCCTCGTCAAAGATGATGGGCGTACGTGACCATTTTAGCGGCTTTCGGGCCTCTGGCGCTGGTTCCCCGGCATTGACCTCTCGTGTCCACCATTTGAGTTGGCGGTGAGAAGTGTGCAACGATGCACCTCCGTCAATGCACATGGCGTCTGTGGCCTTCTGAAACTCTTGCTCACTGGTTTCCTCTTCATCCCCTTCATCACTCTCGTCATCACATGTTTCTTTCTCTCGACCTCTAGCGGGATTTCCATGGTTCCGAAAGGGTTTGCCAGGGCGATTTACTTCACCACCTCGGCCCTTACTGCCAGCAACATTCTGACCTTTTTCCTTGTCATGCTTCTCATATTCTGCTCTCTATTTCTTGACAAGCTGCTCAACTTGGTAACACTCTTGAAGGTCGTAGCCCTTGGTCCAATTAATCTTGCAGTACGACCCATCGGCTTTCCCGGCTTTCTCTGCAGCAGTGGCTTCCCGGAAGTCTGTGCACACAGAAGGTTCCTTGCCCGGGGCCTCAGCCTTGGCCTTCTTGCCGGTATTAGGCGTACCAGATCCTTCAACAGTCATTACTGCCTTATCACTTTGCTTGTTACTGCGCTTCTTGCTCTTCTTCGGACTAGTTGATTTGTCCTCATCCTCTGAATCAATGTTGGTGCAATCTTCCTCTCTGGGCAACCTCCTTCCCTCCTCCATCTGAGCGCACTTATCCACTAATGTATAAAGCTCATTCACAGTCTTGGGCAACCGCACATTCATCTTGGAACGAATACGATGGTTGCGCACATTGGACTATAAGGCAGCTATCACGGCTGTTGGATGGATATCTGGGAAATTTCTATGAATTTTGCTGAATCTCTGTAAATACTTCCGGAGGATTTCTCCTTCCTTCTGCTGGAGAAGCTGCAAATCGCTAGGCCTGCCGGGTTCCTGATGACCGCCAGTGAAGGCGCCAATAAACTCGTGGCACAAGTCAGCCCATGACGAAATGGAGTTCTCGGGTAGGTGCATCAGCCAAGACCTGACATTGGATTTGACGGCCAAAGGGAAGTAGTTGGCGAACACCTTCTCATCTCTCCCCCTGCAGCCTGAACAATGATGGTGTAGATGCTCAGGAACTCTGCCGGGTTCAGCCTCCCGGCGTACTTCTCGGGTATCTCTAGCTTGAACGTGTGAACGGACGGCCAACAAACTTGCCGCAGCTCTCTTGTAAAGGCAGGGCATCCAACCTCGAAAGGTAGGTGTTACGCCCAATATGCGATCCTATTTGAGAGGAACTCGAAGGTCCCACCAAGGATAGAGCCGCATATTGAAACACTTTTGTAGGGTAGATATCATTACATCTTACCATTACATAATAGTTGGGGATACATACAAAGGGCACACAAATGCCACATGAATACATCAAACATCATACAGAAGATCAACATCTGACTACGGATGAAACACAAACAGAAAATCAAACGACATCCACCCTGCTTGCCCAGGCTGCCGACCAGGAACCTATCCCAAGATCGACGAAGAAGAAGGAGAACTCCAAAACAAGTAAACATCGCTCTCATGTCATGATCATCACATTACTTGTACCTACAACTATTGTTGTAGTAATCTATGAGCCACGTGGACTCAGCAATCCCATTACCATGGGTATCAAGACTAGCAAAGCTTAATGGGTAAGGATTGGATAAGTGATGACGTTGTAGCAAGCGACTAAGCATTGTATGGTGGCTCACTTATGAATACGAGAATAAGATGAGCAACTACACAAATGGTCGCAACTAGTAATGATCAAGAAGTGATCCTGAACTATTTACGTTCAAACCTAACCCCACCGTGTTCTCTTCTCGACTCACCCGAAAAGAGACCGTCACGGTTACACACGCGTTGGTGTATTTTATTTCGGGTCTGGTGTCAAGTTCTCTACAACCGGACATCAAACATTCCCATCTGCCACATAACTGCGGGCACGTCTCTCGAAAAGTTTAAACCCTCTAGGGGTGTCCCAACTTAGCCCATGACAAGCTGATGATCTGCGAAGACAATCCTCCATCTCGGGGCCCTCCGATCAGACTCGGAATCCCGATGCACAAAACATTTCGACAATGGTAAAACAAGTCCAGCAAGACCTCCCGATATGCCGACACCCTGATAGTAGCAGCGCGTATCTCGTCTCAGGCCATGATCAGATTGTCCAAACTTCCAGTAGGCCAAATCCAGAGTTGCTCCTGGCGGTCACCGGTAGTTGACAGGTTTGGACCAATACTCATGAGGAGCACTGGCCCGGGGGTTGATTAAGAGTCCTCGGGTGCTAGCCGGTCTCTATGCAAGTTTTAGTTTGTATTAGGCAAATGGTAAAACCAATGTTGGGCCTTGCTCGAAGAGTTTTATTCAAAGCGAACTGTCAAGAGGGGCCCATAAACCCTCACTGTGGTAGGGACGCAAAATCAAGGAACATAACACTGGTATGACAGAAACTAAGGCGGCAAGAGTGGAACAAAACACCAGGCAAAAGGCCGAGCCTTCCACCCTTTACCAGGTATATAGTTGCATTAATTAAATAAGAGATATTGTGATATCCGAAGATATCCATGATATCCATGTCCCAACATGGAACAACCTGCAACTACACCTGCAACTAGCAACTTTATAATAGGGGCTGAGCAAAGTGGTAACATAGCCAAACAACGGTTTGCTAGGATGGTGGAAAAGGCTAGAGGCCGACATGGCAATTTGAGAGGCTTGATAAACAAGTGGTAGGTAGCGCGACATAGCGATAGCATCAAGACAACTAGCATAGGAAAGATAATAGTGAGATCCAAGGTGATGGTCATCTTGCCTGAAATCCTGCTAGGAAGAAGATCGAGTCCATGAAGAAGACTAACGGGCGTAGTCGAACGAATCCTCATGATCGCAACGAAACGGGAACTATCAAGAAGAAGCACAACCGGAAAGAAGCAAACAACATGGTAAACACACAACACATAAACATGACATGATGATCAACCAAGTATGATGCATGACAAGGCTATATGATGCTACACATGGCAAGAGATGATGCATACAAGAACAACACATCAAAGCAAGTTTAAATGAGACCGGAAACAACATACCACAATTCTGGTAAGTCCCCATAAGCAAATTTCAGAATTGGTCCAGATCTGAATAACACATTATGTTGAAGTTGTTAAACAGCAAGTTAAAGTGCACCATGATAATCTACGCGTCTTTCTAGTCAAGTTACATATAAAGTTCATTTAATTCAGAGCTACGGCCTAGAAGATATGAGCAAAACAAGTTAAACATGACATTGATGCAAAATGCATTAAAATATCAAGCACACATGCTCAAACCAAGGATGCAACAAGGCAAGATGGAACTACTTTCAAAACCAAGTAAGTTTCATGTAGAGCATGCTCCAAACGGAGGCACGGTTCAACACATACACACAATACAAGTTTCAAACACTATCTACCCAAAACAGCAACTAAGCACTTAGCAATGAAGGAAACAACATGCTACAGGAAACATATTGACACAAACTTGATATGCACTCAAAGTAAAGGTTACATGCTTTAAATAACATCAAGGTTCAGGTTCATAGGCATCAGGATTAATCCATTATGATCAATGCAAAAAGCAACTTTATGACACAGATTATAACTTAGGCTTCGTTTGGATGTCTCAATTGAGTGTCACAGCCTTGAGTGTCACAGCCCTAGAATAATGTTTGTAAATAGTGGCTTTGCACCCATGCATCATGTCTAAATTTCTGAAACTTGAATTGAGGATTTCTGAAAGCCTCAAAAACTTAATTCAAAGAAGGGCAAAGAACCCCAGAAATCTCATTCTTTGTTCCAAGATGTCCTTTTCCAATGTTTGAGAATTTTGGCAAGAGCTATATATCAAACCAAAATTTAGGAACATTTTTAAGGTATTATTTTGGGACTTTGAATTTAAATCAATACTATTTTTGAATTTGAACTTATATTCAAATATATATTGAATATATGTTCAAATAACTGAAACAATTTTATGTGCTTTCGTATAATTCCATTGTGCTAAATAAAATGTTCAGGGGAATTTTGTCACTGTTTTTGAATTTATTTTATTTAGAAACAGTGGCAAAAGGAAGTAAATTAAACAAAACAGAAGAAAAATTAAAAAAGAGCAGAGGCCTACCTAACTTACTTGGCGCCCCACCGCGGCCCAGTAGGCCGGCCCAGCCAGCTGGCCGTGCCAGTCGTCCCCTTCCTCGCGCCAGGAGGACAGGGGCACGCGCGGCCACGCGTCCGGCCGGGGCCACGTCTCCCGCCACCTCCTGCTTCTCCCTTCCGTCGCCTGGATCGCTCGGACGACGCCACGCGCCGCCCCGACCGCTCTCACTCTCCCCCTGCTCTCTCCCTCGCCGTTTCCCCCCACCTCACCGAACGCGCCCGCCGCCGACGACGAGCACCACCGCGGCCACCTCCTTCCCCTCGCCCTCTCTTCGAGTCCGGGAGATCCGCCTCGTCGCCCGTATGATCCTCGACGAGCCAAGCGACCAGGGACGCGCGGCATCACCGCCACCATCGTCGTCTTCAACCTACAGATGCCGGAGATCCGCCTCGCCGCCCCGCCGACTCCAGCCCCTCCCCGAGCTCGCCGACCTGCTCGTCCAACTCGCCGTGAGCCACTGACCCGAACCCCCCTCCTTTGCGCTCCGTTTGCATGTTGTAGCCGTCGCCCCGCCGGAGACCGAACCGCGCCGCTGCCCGAGCTTCTCGCTGCCGTGGCCACAGTCGCCGTAGCTCCCAACCGAGAAAACCCACGAGCTCACCGCGCCGCGTAGGTGCCGTAGGAGCTAAGCACGCCACTCCATGGCCACCGCAGCCCCGTTCCCGAGTGCGCCCGAACTCCGGCCGCCGCCGAGGTCGACGCCGCGCTCAACCCCAGCCACTCTAGCTGCTGCTGCTTGCTGCAATGGATGCGGGAGAGCTCCAGCTCCCCGCGGGTGCCCTCCGCCGCTCGTTTGGTCGTCGGAGACGCAAACCCGAGCCCTCCACCGCGTCTGGCCTCGCCGGCGTCATATCGCCGGTGGGTTGACGTGGCTACGTTATTAGCTGCTAATGACACCTCTAATCAACCCCTTAAGCCACTGCCACGTGGGCCCATGCGCCTGTTTAGGTTAGATTAATTTTCCTGTTTAGTTTAGATAAACACAGTGGGACCCACGCGTCAGTGTTGACCACGCTGACGTGGGCGTTGACCGGACCCACCTATCATTGACACTAACCAGCCCCAGTCACTGAACAGTGGACCCCACTGGTCAGGGTTGACCTGGACCCGCCTGTTGACCTGCTGAGGTTAGCATGACCTAATGCTGACGCAATAACTCATTTTCTGGAATTATTTTTATTCAGGAAATTCCAGAAAATGATCTAAACCTCTAAAATTCATAGAAAATAATCTATAACTCCAATGGAAATAAGTTATATATGAAAAATGATCAGAAAAATATGAAGAATCTGTTTATGCCATGATCATGCATGTTTGAACAAGTTAACCTCACTTAATAGGACAAATGATGAATAGGGCAATTTATGAAATAACATTTGGAGTTGGAATTTGATCTTGTTTGAGTTCCACTTCAATTAACTTGGCTAGATATTGCATTAGGTGAATTCAGTACCTTAACATGACATTTCATTCATGTGAATGTGCATTGCATTGATTGTGTTCCTTCTTTGCTATTCGGTGGTTGTTCCCCCAAAGACGTATGTTAGATGATGAGTTCGATGACACCGATGAAGAGCTATACTATCTTCGAAGTGCCGAGGCAAGCAAAACCCCTCGTTCATTCCGATACAATCCCACTCTCTCGCTGCTCTCTTTTATCGCATTAGGACAACAATGATTCATCTGTTACTTGCTGCGGTAGCTGAACCCCTTTATCCTCTGCATGACCTGTCATTCCACAGTAAATAGATGAAACCCACTAGCATGAGTGTTTAGGTAGGCTGTGGCCGACACCCTGCACACATCGTTCGGGGCCGTATGTGGAAACCTCGGTTGGACTCCCTGCGGATGGAACCTGAATAGGCGATAAACCTGGACTAGGGACTTGAGTGTTTAGGTAGGCTGTGGCCGACACCCACGTTGGGCTTCCGCTTGAAGGTTGCCGAGTGCATGTCGTGTAAACGACGATAAGTGGTGAGAGCATGTGTGAAGAAGTACACCCCTGCAGGGTTAACATCATCTATTCGAATAGCCATGTCCACGGTAAAGGACTTCTGGGTTGCCTATAACAGTTCATAGACAAGTGAAAGTGGATACTCTAAAATACGCAAGATAAGTGTGAGTGCTATGGATGGCGTTCTCGTAGGAAGACGGGAGCGGATCCGTAGTGGTGTATTGATATGGTGAATATGTGGACTCGTGTGCGCCACCTCAAAAGAGTTACTTGCGATCGTAGTTCAGATAGCCACGAGTCAAAGCTGGCTTCTGCGGTCAGACTCCACCACCCCCTTTGTTGATAATGATGCATATGTAGTTAGTTCTGATGTAAGTCTTGCTGAGTACATTTGTACTCGTGTTTGCTTATTTTATGTTTTGCAGAGAGATGTCAGTCTCGCTAGTAGTTCCGCGTGGACCTCGACGTTTAGCTTGATACCTCAGCTACGATCTTGTGCCCTCGACAGGATCTGGTAGATAGTCAGGCTTCTCAGTCTTTTTCATTTGTAGATGTCTGTACTCAGACATGTTAAGCTTCCGCTTGTTCTTTGACTTGTATGCTCTGAATGTTGGGTCATGAGACCCATGTTTGTAATATCTCGCTCCTCGGAGCCTAATGAATAAATATTTGAGTCGTAGAGTTATGTTGTGATGCCATGTTGTATTTACACATATTGAGCATATTGTGTGTATGCTTGAAATGCTTGGTATGTGTGGGATCCGACAATCTAGTTGTTTATCCTTGGCAGCCTCTCATATGGGAAATGTAGTCTAGTGCTTCCCGAGCGATGGTAGTCCGCTATAGCCCGGTTCACCGGAGTCCTGCTAGCCTAGCACTACTGCTCGGACACTTGATCGGCGGCATGCGTTTCACTTCTGCTCTCGTGGTTCCGTCCTTCGGGAAATGTCACGCGGTGACATCCGGAGTCTGCCCGCTTAGCTCACATGCCGGGTTACCGAGTCCTGTTAGCCCAGTGCTACAGCCCGGATTCACACGTTGATGACCGACATGCTCGATGTGAATCATGTATGCCTGTCCCCATGGGTTAGCGCCGCTTTGGGTTCACGACTAGCCATGTCGGCTCGGGTTCTCTGTCATATGGATGCTAGCGACACTATCATATATGTGAGCCAAAAGGCATAACGGTCCGGGCCATGGTAAGGCGACACCCGTGGGAATACCGTGTGTGAGGCCGCAAAGTGATATGAGGTGTTACCGGCTAGATCGATGTGACTTGGAATCGTGGTCCTGACATATTTGGTATCAGAGCCTGACTGCCTGTAGGATTACCAAGCCAACCCGGTCGAAGTTGTGTCTAGAAATGCTTTAGTTCTGTAAGGGAATTGATTGTGGAAGGGAACGTAAGGCTCTTTTTACTCCTTATACCTCATGGCCTTCTGATCTGAGTCATCCTCTTCTCTTCTACGGGGATTAAGAACTAGGCCTTCTCATCTATCTATCAGGATGACGTGTTACTAATCCATAGGCTTATAGAATGGATAGTTTCAAATCTCGATTCGGTTTCTACTACTTCCGTGTGTTCATAGTTGGTCTCGGAACCTTGATTTTGTGCTTCTGAGTGGTTATGCCACCATTTTTGCAGGATGTCTCAAATCATTTTGAGCATTTACAGCCGTTATGCTGTCCGAGTCATCCCAGGTTTCTAAATAGACTGATGCATTTGCAAATTCCTTTTTACCGTTCCGAAGATCCTTTTGGGCTGGATTAATCACACAAATTGGTATGTTGAGGTACTCCGCTGCCTCAGCACATATGTTGGAGTTATTATTATGACCCTAGGTGTTCTAGGAAGTCACCTAGTAATCTAGCAATGCTTTTGTATCCCAGTGTGATGATTCTGGCCATTATTCTTGAAAGCATCCTGTGATGCCATTTAGTAGTAGGTATTCTATTCCTGGGTTCTTGAACCCGAGATTCACCATACTTCATGTTGTTAGTACTTGCTAGTTCCTTTAGGACTAGTAACCTTTGCGATAGTCCTCGATGTCCGTGGTATATCCTTCTTCCAAATACCATGAACCAATAAGGCAGAAGTTCTTTGAATTAGAAGATCACAATCAGAGTACTCTTGAGGAGTTCTCCATTCATAATTGTGACTCTGCCAGTTCTACCTTCTCCGCATGGGTTATCCGGAAGAAATGTTGAACTTTGCTCGACAAACTAATCCATGCCTCCACAACTCGAAAAGTTATATGTTCCTTTGAGTTGTCCCCCTTCAGTTGTATTCCGACCCTCGTCTATCAATTGATAGGTCAGGAGTAGTCGTGCATTCGTCATCGATGCCTATTATTCTTGTGGTCCATCGAGCCATTCTATTCTGGAATGACTAGGAGAAACAAACTCCAGTACCTTGTCCATTTCTAGGATTGGGTCAAAGCAGTTGTATTCCGCAGATCAAATGCCAATCCAGCTTTGTTCTGTTCTAAGTGGTGAGAGCATGTGTGAAGAAGTACACCCCTGCAGGGTTAACATCATCTATTCGAATAGCCGTGTCCGCGGTAAAGGACTTCTGGGTTGCCTATAACAGTTCATAGACAAGTGAAAGTGGATACTCTAAAATACGCAAGATAAGCGTGAGTGCTATGGATGGCGTTCTCGTGGGAAGGCGGGAGCGGATCCATAGTGGTGTATTGATATGGTGAATATGTGGACTCATGTGCGCCACCTCAAAAGAGTTACTTGCGATGTAGTTCAGGATAGCCACCTTGAGTCAAAGCTGGCTTCATCGTAGTCAAACTCCACCACCCCCTTTGTTGATAATGATGCATATGTAGTTAGTTCTGATGTAAGTCTTGCTGAGTACATTTGTACTCACGTTTGCTTATTTTATGTTTTGCAGAGAGACGTCAGTCTCGCTAGTAGTTCCGCGTGGACCTCGACGTTTAGCTTGATACCTCATCTATGATCTTGTGCCCTCGGCAGGATCTGGTAGATAGTCAGGCTTCTCAGCCTTTTTCATTTGTAGATGTCTGTACTCAGACATGTTAAGCTTCCGCTTGTGCTTTGACTTGTATGCTCTGAATGTTGGGTCATGAGACCCATGTTTGTAATATCTCGCTCCTCGCAGCCTAATGAATAAATATTTGAGTCATAGAGTTATGTTGTGATGCCATGTTGTATTTACACATATTGAGCATATTGTGTGTATGCTTGAAATGCTTGGTATGTGTGGGATCCGACAATCTAGTTGTTTATCCTTGGCAGCCTCTCATATGGGGAAATGTAGTCTAGTGCTTCCTGAGCGATGGTAGTCCGCTACAGCCAGTTCACCGGAGTCCTGCTAGCCCAAAGCACTACTGCTCTGGACACTTGATCTGGCGGCATGTGTTTCACTTCGTTCACTGTGCATCCCTTCGGGAAATGTCACGCGGTGACATCCGGAGTCCTGCCTAGCCTACTACAGCCCGGGTTATCGGAGTCCTGTTAGCCTAGTGCTACAGCCCGGATTCACACGTTGATGACCGACATGCTCGATGTGATTCATGTATGCCTGTCCCCATGGGTTAGCGCCGCTTTGGGTTCACGACTAGCCATGTCGGTCCGGGTTCTCATCATATGGATGCTAGCGACACTATCATATACGTGAGCCAAAAGGCGCAAACGGTCCCGGGCCATGGTAAGGCGACACCCGTGGGAATACCATGCGTGAGGCCGCAAAGTGATATGAGGTGTTACCGGCTAGATCTATGTGACTTGGAATCGGGGTCCTGACATTGAGAGCCTCTGAATTGCATTGGATCCAATACCAAATCAACCTTTTTATTGCAATGGGCTCCAATACCAATACAAATGTTTGGATGTATAAAATATTGCAGTTTGGAAATAGATAAGCTAGCAATACCGATGTTACGTTTGGATGCCATACAATGGAATTGATGGTTTGCGTGAGCTGCTCCATTAACCGAGCCGGCCAAGCAGCCGTGAGGAGCACAGGACATAGCTATCGGATTTCAGGTTCCGGCAGACCCTCTAGGTTCGAACTCTGGGGTGCACGCGGAGATCTCACCCCTACCTACCTGCACCTCGTTGCCTTGCAAGGATCTAAACTACGCAAAGAGCAACACAAGAGACACAAGGTTTATACGGGTTCGGGCCACCATTGTGGTGTAATACCTTAGTCCAGTGTGTGGTGTGGTGGATTGCCTCGGGGGCTGATGATGAACAATACAAGGAAGAACAGCCTCGCGAGGGTCTGTTCTTGGCCGGTGCGATGAACTGCTATGGGGAGTTCGGTCGCTCTCTCTCTCTCTCTCTCTCTCTCTCTCTACATTGCTTGATCTCTAGCTCTGTTCTGGATTCCGGATCTTCTATGCTAGATGCCTCTACCCTGTGGGTGGCTAGTCCTGTTTATAGGCAGAGGCCCTGGGCCTCTTCCCAAATATTGAGCGGAAGGGCGCCAACAATTGGCCATTTTGAAGGGGAACATCTAGTACACTTATCACAGCTAAAGTTGGTCCTCGCTTTGTCAAAGGCTCTGACGATGACACCGCCTTGGGCTCCACGATGACCTCCTTCCTGCCGTTGTGTTGGTCTTGGTCTTGTTGCACCGAAATGGTTGCCTTTGCTTGATGCTCTCGCCTGCGCTTGCCTCCTTTGCACCAAAGAGGAAATGAGGACACTGCGCGGGTTGGCGCCCGCCTAGCGCCCTTGGTCGTCATGGCTTGCATCATGGGCACCTCGTGAGGTACCCCGCCTTGATCTCTCCGCCTCCTCGCGAGCCAGCCTGACGAGGCCGAGCCTGAGGAGACTTCATGTTGTCCGCCCCACGAGGCTTGGCCCCTCGCGAGGGTCTTGAGCTTGTGCTGATGAAGATGGGTCGTGCTGTGCCACCCTTTGAGCCACGCCGGAAGCCGCAGGCAGGCAAGTCTGGGTACCCCCGTTCCCAGAACGCCGGTGATAGCCCCGGGCCCAAAACGCGCTGGACTTGGCTGAGGAGAGAAGCGTAGGGGCAAGCGCGAAGCGCCGCGGGCCCTAACAGCCTGCGGCCTTGGGTGCCGCGTGGCTGTTGATTGGACGTGGGCGTCTCTGCTTCCCCATGACGCCTCGGCGACTGCACAAATTGACAAGTCCATGCATGCAAAGCGGGTCATGATTACCTGTGATCGTGGAGGTCAACGGTTGGCCTTCCCCGGCTATAAGTACGGAACGACGCATGCCCTTCTGGTCCATCTCTTCTTGCTTCTCCTTCTTCTCCATCCCTTGATCCATCTTGCAGCAATGGCTCCGATCCGCCGGTTCTCCGCGGAAGAAAAGGAAAGGCTCCCCGAGAGGGTCCCGACCCGCTTCCGCCGAAGAAACGGCTAGCTCTCTGCCGTCGAGACGAGGGCGCCTGGCAGGAGGTGTCGAGGCCTTGGTATGAGCGGCCGCCGCCAGGGTTCCCGCTGCCCTTGTACGCCCGCATTGAGGGCCCTGAAGGAGTTGCCGCCGAGCGCCATGGACGATGCTGCCGTCGGTGCCGGCGGTTCACGGCGGTGCGCGTTGTTCCCCCCGGAGTCCATGCCGAGGGCTCCACCCGAGAGTTGGTGCCCCACGCCGCCATGCCTCCTCAGTCTTGGATTCGCCTTCCTCCCTCCTTCGCCCTCGCGATTCCGCAGAGGGGATCTCTGGGGCTCTGGTTGCAGCACGCCGGTTGCAGCACCCTTGCGACCGAAGTGGAGGTCGCGGTCGTCGCTCCGGGCAAGGTCTTCATGACTCGAGGCTGGGGCGAGATCGCCCGGGCCTACAGGACGAGGGGCGCCCTCGCGATCCACCTGGAGTACGACGGCGCTTCCGTGATGTTCTTCAAGGTCTTCGATGCGGAAGGACGCCGGCTGGAGTGCTTCCCTGAGAGAGGTGGTCGGGGCCCTGCCGTGGCGAGGACCAGGCTCGCCGATCGCTCCCTCAGCAGCTCCTCAGGCGGCGGAGGCGTCGGAGGATCCAACAACTCCGCCGAGCTCTTCACGGCTCCGGAGACGAGCAACAACAGCTACAAGCCCCCGAGCTTGCGCCTCTCTCGGAGCAGGGCGGGCTCGTCAGGCCGCCGACGCCTCTGATCTGGATGGGGTTGGCGCCGGTGCCTGACGGCCCACTGTTGATGATGGCGTCTCTTGCGGAGGCGCGTGTAGTTAGCGTTCTTTAGGATCTGCTCCCTCTGTTCCCTGCGAGGAATCGAAAAACGCGCCCCGTGGGTGCTTGTAAGGTGCCGATGGTTACATTTGTTAATATGATCCTTGTCGTGAAGTAGCGCGAGATGCTCATTCCATCTTAGCTCAGTTCCTCCTTTCGAACCTCACGAGGGCTTGATGATCTGCGCCGACAGGTCCCGGTCCCAAGGCAGGCTTTAGCCGTCGCTGGTATGCCAGGTCGCGATGCCGTGGTCAAGGCTAGGAGGTGAGCGGCCCGGGGTCCAGTAAGAGCCCCTGAGTCGAGATGCTCAGGAGATCCCCTTTAGCGCTCAAGCAGCCATCGTTCGATGAGAAAGGAGCGCGACGTTGCTAACAAGGGATTGCCTTAGGTGCGAGGTCGGTGCTGCGATAGCTAGTGTTTCCGGAGGATGACTTATCTCGGGAGTTAGGAACCGCTTCCTGGTGCGACGTTAGGTCCGCGCATCGGCAGACGGGGAGTTGCCTGGCGAGGTCCCCGCGTGCCTCTTCCCTCTCGCCTTTGCTCCCCTTTCTGCTCTACGTCCTCGGGTCCCGGCCCTCGCGCGGGTCTCAGCCGTCGCTGGTATGCCAAGTCGCGATGCCGTGGACAAGGCCAGAGGGTGAGGGCTGGTGAGCCAGTAGGAGCCCATGAGTCGCGATGCTCAGGTACCCCCCCCCTTTAACATGCAAGCGGCTCGTGCGGACGAGAGTGAAGAAGATGCCGTGAGGGCCTCGCCTGGCGCTGCTCCTTGAAGAAATCGTGCAGGCTCATCACAAGAAGAACAAGAGTTCGCCATGACAAGCGACGGTCAGCCGTTGGTTGCTCTGGAGGGGTGACGAGGCACTGAAGGCTTGACGAGGTGGCACCATGCGGGGCTGTCGCGGCCAGAGCTCGGCCATTCAGGTTTGTCGGTGTTGCAGGGACGGACCCATACGCAAGCGTCGTGCCGTTAGGGAGCAGATCCATCAGTTGGTGTCAATCGAGCGGGCGACTAGGTCAAACAGGTTAGTCACGAAGGAGCAAGTTCATTTAGATAGGTTGCAGGGAAGGCAGACATCGCTGGGTCTGGCCCGAGCGACTTGGGGATGATGCAGCCCGAGGGGCGCCCCCAATAAAGTAAGCTAAGAGCGTGAAGCAAAAGAGATACATGCCGCAGGGACGGACCCACGCGGCCTGGGGATGATGCATCCCTGGGGGGCGCTCCCAGCTGAAAATGAAACTCGAAGGATGTCACCTGATAATGTTGAAGACGGAAGGATGTTGAAGTAGTGGAGGTCGTGGGCTACGGAAGTTGATCTTCACGAGCCTCCAGGCCCAGGAGCCTTGGGAGGCTCCGGAGGCGCTGGTGGCTCCTCGCGGACCATCTCCATCTCCGCCAGGACTGCGGAACGCCTGGCCTCTTGAGCCTCCAGGATGCTCCTTATGAGGCGCTGGTGTGTGGCAGCCGCGTTCAGCAAACCGTAAGGCAAGCGAACGTAGCTGTGGTGTCGTGGTTTTTTCACGGCAGATGTCCTCATGAAAGGACTTAGTCGTGGAGCCATCGCTACGGGTTAACTTGAAGGGGTTAAAGCGGACGCAAAGACACAAGAGTTATACTAGTTCGGCCCCTTCGATGAAGGTAAAAGCCTACGTCTAGTTGTGATGGGATTGATGTGGTCTCGATGACTACGGAGCAAATAAGCTTCGCCTAGGCCTCGAGTTGTTGTTGTCTGTCCATGAACCGCCCCGGGTCGTCCCCTTATATACACGGGTGACGCCCGTCGGTTCAGAGAGTCCCAATCTCCGGTTCATACTCGTATCCGGGTTGGTCTCTCTCTATTCCTAACTTACAATACAAGTTTACACACGAGGCCGGTTTACGGCTACAGGTTCTAAACCGACTACAGGCCTTGGGCCCTTACTCTCATGCCTCTTGGGCTTTTGTCATTGAACTACTGATGAAGTTAACCCGGCCCAGATAGGCCGGTTTACGCCCAGTAGTAATATCCCCAACATTAGGCCCCAGATTGATTTGAACAGGTTCATGTCAATCCTTGATAAAAAACCTTCGTCTTCAATACCTTCTTGAAATCGTTGAACCGCCGTGATGTCACCTTCTCCGGTTGCTGTAAACCGGCATGACGTCCCCATAAAGATAGCATTCACGATATCTTCTATGTTTAACAGATCCGCAATAATCGAGGCGACACCTCTACTTCCTAGATTTGTGGTTCCTTGATTCCCGCGCCTGACACAGGTATCTTGCCTTATAAATAGGACCGAAGGGTCATTCCTTTTCTCCCCTCCGTCCCCTTTCTCTTCGTCTTCCTCGCGTCGCTAGCCTCGGAGCTCCGCCGCCGGCATCGACCTCTGCACCGTCTTGAGCCGCTGCGTCAACCTGAACGCACCAGAGAAACGCATCACTCTTCCGCATCTCCTCAACTCAGGTAGGTTCTCGGTTCCCCTCGACCTAGATCCGTTCTAGGGTTTCCTGTTCTTGCAGTGCTCCATGAACTATTCATGCTCATACCAGACTCCTGGATAGATCTGTGACACCTTTGCTCTGACTAGTAGTAGATTTTAGCATCCGCCTGTAATCTTGTGCTTACGTTCATAGATCTCGCACATTATCTCCTGCTCATGGCATCAATACTGCTCTGCTTTATTCTTTTTTTAGATATTCTCTTCTTTTCTGATCTGGCTTCAGATCCTTCGTTGTAGAGAAATCTTGCTTAACCTGTTTCTTCACACTCAGCCGTTCGCAACCTCAATTGTTTTCAATATTTAGACCAGGCGGTTTAACTTAACATAGAAACAATTAAATAGACCGGTATACACCATTAGTCCCCTTGTTGAACCGCCAGAACTCCTTAACCAGACACTGTCGCTTCATAGAACTCCGGTTTAGATGTATTTGTCTCCGATTTAGCATTATACACCGGTTCTCTCTTTGTCCCAACATATTTCTTGAACCGGATATATTTTTTTTTCAGATGGCCAAACAAGTATATGAGTGCAACTGGGCTCCTTCCCGTGTCACCGAAACTCAATTAAACAATCTGGTCTGTTGGCGCTTTAGGCGGTAAAAATACTATCCATTGGAGGGTTCACAGGAAAGAATGTCCACCCACACCTCAAGAAGGAGAGGTTGTAGTTTTCGCAGATCACCTAGCCGGGGTTTCAACCCGCCCGGTTCAAAATTTTACGGGATGTGTTAGCCAATTTTCAACTCCGTCCACAAGATACAGGCCCCAATTACATTACCAATATTTGTCACTTCCAAGTGCTCTGTGAGGCGTACTTTCAAGAAGAACCCACAGTTGAACTGTTTAGGGATTGCTTCCATCTAAACCGCCGCACAAAATTTACTGACGGGCCCAACACAGAATTGGGTGGTGTGGCGATTCAAAAAAGAACGGAGGTCACTTATCCTCATGTCAAACTGCACAGCCACCCCAAGGAATGGAATCAAACATGGTTTTATTGCAGAGACACTTCACCTGCCAATGAGAATCCTTTGCCCGGTTTTATGCGAGGCGACTTCAGAACACACATCCCTTTCCACAAAGATTGACCGCCAATGAGAGAAGTAAATATGCTCCTCAGCTCTCCAAGCTCAGAGCCTTCATGGCCAATGGTTTAACC
The DNA here is from genome assembly GCA_021605145.1 of Aegilops bicornis. Lineage (NCBI taxonomy): Eukaryota > Viridiplantae > Streptophyta > Magnoliopsida > Poales > Poaceae > Aegilops > Aegilops bicornis. Next base: position 288,305,181 of record CM038671.1, read on the forward strand.
GGAATTGACCTCGCACGCTGTTGGATATCATGGAGCATACTGCCCCTCTCCCAGCGCTCTGATTTAATGTGTGAGTACACTGGTAGTGTTGACGACCCCCTCCGACACGTTAATATCCAGCTCACCGATGATGAGGTCACCGAGGCTGTGAAGAAAATGTTGAATGAACCGGAACACCTCGTGCGTCTTAACTGGTTCTGCTCCCCTTCATGCTACCCACAAACCACCATCTGTAAGACTTCCGACTATTTTTACTAAATATATTACTGCTATTTACGACATCATTTTAACATCAACTGCTGCTTAATCAGGTGATGATCCATTCGAGCAAGAAACGTCCACAAGAGAAACCAGAGAAGCCACACAAACCGGAAAAACCAATCCGTCAAAAAACCAAAGCTGTCAAGAAGACTGCTCATAAGAGGAAAACCACTGCATCTTCTGATCCGGCTGTGGATGATGATGTGGGTAATCCGGACCTTGAGGTAGAACTTGATTCACTTGGCTTACTTTTCACACGCCTAATTAATGATGATGTTTGTCAGGATGATGCTGAAACCAGTAATGCTGATGTTGTAGAGGTAACTATTCTCTTCTCTGACTCAAATCCTTTGCCTTCACTAAATATCCGCCAGCCAAACCAGAAAATTAAATTTTCTCATCCCCTTGCTTACTTGGATCCCAAATTTCTTATGAAGACTCAACAACATGAAGCTCGCCGCACAACTCGGCACAGAGGCCAGGTAGTTACCTCCACCAGTTAACCGAACAGTCCGGTTCGGAAACGTCGTTCAGAGGTCTCTAATTTGCTTGTTAGTGCTTATCCTAAAGCAGGCTGTTTTTGTCAACCCCTTAATCCGTCTGACTCCGATTATCAGGTCACTTCCCATTCCTCATCTGGCAAGTCATCAGCCATTCAGCTGCCACCACTTAAAACGGTGCTTGGGTAAGTTATACCTTTCATATTGTTTCGGCTGCATCATTATGTAGTATATGCCGTATTTGACTGTTATTGTGCCTTTTCAGGGCCAAGCCTAGTCTGAGCAAAAAGGCTCGTCTGGATAAACCGGCTGACGAAGAGACTGCCCCTGAACCGGACAGCGCCCCAAATCTTGAAGCGGCTATCTGTGAAGATACTCCCAATGATCCGCCACTGCAAGATGACGATTTGGTTGCTGAAGAAAGGCCTGTCGACACCTCCCTTCCTGCTGACCAGCCCAGAAGCCCAACCCGGATTGAAAAATCCACCAGTCCAATCCGGCCTGCTGACAAACCGACTGCCCCTGGTCAAACCGGTGATACCAAGGACGATGACGTTGTGATTACTGGCTTTGGCCACAGCGAACCGGGTAATCCGGTCGCTTTATCCAAACATTCTGCCAAAGAGGAATTTGCCACTATGAGCAAGGGCAAGTGGGATGTTGACCTGGCAACTTACGCTGCTCTGAACCCCGAAGACCTTCATTCTGGATACTTGAACTGGGTGTATACCAGCCGTGACTATGAAGCTGGCCTGGTGAAGATGATGAAAGAAAAATTCGAGGTAACCTCCATGTTCTTTTCCGCTTGAATATTTCAATTTTGTTAACTCTCCTAGCTCCCAAGGGTCGGTTCAACTTAGTATAGTTAAACCGGGACTTAGCATAAACTAATGCTTCAGAATCCACTGATGTAGCCCTCCAAGGCCGGTTCAACTTAGTATAGTTAAACCGGGACTTAACATAAACTTAATGCTTCAGAATCCACTGATGTAGCCCCTAAGGGCCGGTTCAACTTAGCATAGTTAAACCGGGACTTAACATAAACTTAATGCTACAGAATCCACTGATGTAGCCCCCAAGGGCCGGTTCAACTTAGCATAGTTAAACCGGGACTGTAACTTATATCGCTGCATCAGAACATGTTCGAGCAAATAGCCATTAGCCCCCAAGTGCCAAGTTGAATACCTGTATTGAGCTTGGGACTTTGTGATTTTATTGATAGATGAAGATCAAATATGCATTAGCCCCCAAGTGCCAAATGTATGACTGGTTATGCACTTGGGACTTGTAATGAAGATATTTAACATGTTCCCTTTTTGTTGCAGTGAGATACGCCAAAGAAGCCTCACAAATCAATGATCTCCAAGAAAATCTGAAATCTCAACAAGCAGAAACCTCCAAGGCCAAGGATGAGCTGAAAACCGCTTTGACTACTATGGAGCAGCTCAAGGAGTGGTTCAAGTCTGAGCGGGCCGGCTGGGATACTGAAAAGGCCGCTTTAACCAAAAAGGTTGAAAATGCTGAAGCTGCCCTTAAACCGGTGGTAGATTAGCTGACCAACGTGAGGCGGCAAGTGCATTCCATGACTGCTGCCATCTTTGGTAAGCTTCCTTTGGCTTCTGTAATAATCTTGGCCTTCTTATGATAAGTCCGGTTTGTGATTTCTCTTGCAATGTTGTAGGCACACGCATTGGTCACTTGGGGTCAGATGTTCGGAAGAAATTGAAAGCTACCTACACTTTAATAGAGCAATTTGTACCTTTGGGCGCAGCGGATCATCTCCACTGCATAACATAGCAATCCAGCACCCTCCTTAATTCAAGATACTCTTAGGAGGTTGTCAATGCTTCCCGCCCGGATTGAAGAGCTGAAGAAATCTGCTGCTCGAACCGGCGCCATTAACGCCTTAATCTGGGCCAAAGCATGGGTGCCAGATTTCGATCCTGTTGAAGCATCTCAAGGCTATCCCATTTTGAAGGAAGACTGTTAAGAGTTCAACGAAGATGACCTGAGAACGATAAACCGGGCGGTGCGCCCTCTGGCTTGCCAATTGGCCGAAGAGGCAAACTTGTCGCATTACCAAGCTCAATATGACGATCAGAACAAGCGAGTAGCTGCACCTATTCCTGAAGCGAAGAACCTGATCCCTCCGATCCGTAAGCATACTTACGCTCCTGATATTAAACCATCTTCCCTGATCCATGAGGAGGCTGTCTTTCAAGCTTTAATGGGAATCGACTGGACCACTGTTGACTTCCAGCCCGGGTAGAGATGAAGAGGCTGAGCGGCGCAGACGACCCACAACCATCGGGCCGGGCGAGCAAGCATGACCGGAAGCCGGTTTGATTAGCTGATTCTTTATATTCTGCCAAAATAAATGATCTTTATTTGGGAACCTTTCTTCCTTGTAATATTATAGCCAACTCTCTTGCTTTGAATATGCCTTCGTGAAGAGTTGCTGATTCTTTTGCTTGAATGATCGATACTTTCAATCTATATCGCTGCAGTCACAAAATCTTAAACCGCCACGGCGGTTTGTGCCGCCAGCCAGATTGTGACGTTCATATAAATATGAAATGAAATATTGAGGTATATAATCAAAATTTGTGATACAAAATACCTGCCATCGCTGGGCATAAAGTTGGCTTAGCCAATCTTGAAGCAGAGGTTGTATAAACCCTTACCATCAAAGGAGAAAACAGCTCCTGTATTTACAATGCCGGTTTACCATGTAAACCGTGCCGGGTCATGACAATCCCCATGTTACTCCATAATGGGATGTTAACAGAAAAAGTCAAATCGGTGAAATTCTCTCCGGATTAAAAAATGGACCGAATTCCGTCAATTGACAGCTTGAACCGGTTTAAAAATGTTGTCGGTTTAAGAAACGCAACAAAAATCAAATAATAGTTATGAAAAAAACATGGAAGCAAAGGAAATGATAAACCGTTTGCAAAAGAAGGCTTTCTTGAGCCGATCGGATGGTGTTACCATGGTCGGACACGACCAAGCTGCCTATAAGGTGTAGCCATGGTTCAAGTCAGCCAAGTCCCCAAGCGAAACCGTGGCATTATGCCGATCAAGTGGCGTGGCAATGGTTGGGTTCGACCAAGCCCCAAGTGACTCTATGGCCTTAGGCCGATCAAGAGACGTGTTGGTTCATACTTGACCATGTCCCCAAGTGATCTGGTGGCTTTCGCCTATCAAAAGGTGTTGCATTGGTTCGGACACGACCAAGCCCCAAGTGATATCACAAAGCTTTTGAAAAGCAAACTCGAGGGGTAAACCGAGGCCGCTTTAAGACGTAACAACTCCATGTAACCACACATGATGTAACAGCAGATACCCGCTTTAGGCGAGTCTCCGGTTTATTACTTTATTCATATATATACACTGTCATAATAATATGCAGTAGAGCCGATGGCTCGGTATAATAAGGCGAAGATGAGCTATGTTCCATGGCCTGTTGGTCTCCTCCTCGGCGTGCGTGAGTCTTTATGCTCTCGAATATCGATCGGATAAATGCGACCCATTGTGCAGATTCTTGCTGACCACGAAAGGTCCCTCCCAAGGTGGGGATAGCTTGGGCATATCAGTCTGGTCTTGGATGAGCCGAAGCACCAAATCTCCTTCTTGAAAAGTTTTGGTTCTGACCCGGTGACTATGGTAACGACGAAGATACTGTTGGTAAATCGCCGAGCGGGCAGCTGCTATATCACGCTCTTCATCCAACCGATCCATAGCATCCTGCCGTGCCTTCTCGTTGTCTGCTTGAACATAAGCTGCCACACGAGGTGAGTCATGACGGATGTCACTAGGGAGAACCGCCTCCGCTCCATAGACCATAAAGAACGGTGTGTATCCCGTGGATCTGTTAGGCGTAGTGTTGATACTCCATAACACAGACGGTAGCTCTTCTACCCAGCAACCCGGTGTCCTCTGCAAAGGGACCATAAGCCGGGGCTTGATGCCTCTCAAGATCTCTTGATTAGCCCTTTCCGCTTGACCATTGGACTGTGGGTGGGCTACTGAAGAAACGTCAAGCTGGATGTGCTCACGTTCGCAGAACTCTTTCATGGCACCTTTGGACAAATTGGTACCATTATCTCTGATGATACTGTGTGGAAAGCCAAACCGGAAAATCACCTTTTTGATGAACTGAACCGCCGTAGCTGCGTCACACTTGCTAACAGGCTCTGCCTCCACCCACTTTGTAAATTTGTCCACCGCCACCAGGAGGTGGGTCTTTTTATCCTTGGACCGCTTAAAAGGTCCAACCATATCCAACCCCAAGTTGCAAGCGGCCAAGTAATTGGAATCATCCTCAATTCTTGGGCGGTACATGAGCTGCGTCTGGAAAACTTTTGGCAACCATCACATCGTCTGACCAGATCTTCCGCATCAGCATGGGCAGCCAACCAATAGAAACCGTGGCGGAACGCTTTAGCCACCAAGGATTTTGAACTGGCGTGGTGACCACAATCTCCTTCGTGGATCTCACGCAATATTTCACAGCCTTCCTCCGGGGACACACAACGTTGAAACGCCCCTGACACGCTGCAATGATGCAATTCGCCATTAACAATGGTCATAGACTTAGATCGCCGGACTATCTGCCGGGCCAACGTCTCATCTTCCAGTAACTCGCCCCTGTTCATGTACGCAAGATAAGTAAGCGTCCAATCCGGAGTGACGTGAAGAGCCACCACCAATTGAGCCTTCGGATCAGGAATAGCCAAATACGCTTCACCAGGGAGCTTGACCGACGGGTTGTGCAGCACGTCCAGAAAAACATTGGGCGGGACCGGTTTGCGTTGGGAGCCCAACCGGCTTAAAGCGTCCGCCGCCTCATTCTTCCGACGATCCACGTGGTCCACCTGATAGCCCTTGAAGTGACCTGCGAAAATGTCCACCTCACGACGATATGCAACCATGAGTGGGTCCTTTGAATCCCAAGTGCCAGACACCTGCTGAGCCACTAGGTCCGAGTCACCGAAGCACTTAACCCGGCTTAGATTCATCTCCTTAGCCATCCCGAGACCATGGAACAAGGCTTCATACTCAGCTGCATTGTTAGTACAAGGGAACATTAAGCGGAGAACGTAACAGAACTTGTCACCTCGTGGGGAAGTTAACAGGACTCCACCCAGAGCCCTCAATTGCAGATCCGTCAAAATGGATGGTCCAATATGTGTGATCCGACTTTTCTTGAGCGCTTGCAACTCTGTCCAATCATTAATGAAATCCACAAGTGCTTGAGACTTCACCGCCCGTCCGAGGCACGTACTTCAGACCGTGGCCCAAGCTCTATAGTCCACTTAGCAATCCGCCGATCGCTTCTCGGTTACGTATGATATCGCCTAAGGGAAGCGAAGCTGACCACCGTGATGGGGTGCCCTTGGAAATACTGCTTCAGCTTCCGGCCATAAAAACTCCATATACCAGCTTACGCCAATGCGGATACCTTTGCTTAGATTCGATAAGTACCTCGCTGATATAGTAAACCGGACGTTGAACCGGATGCTCCTTCCCTGCCTCCTTCCGCTCCACCACAATGGCCACGCTGACCGCCCTGGCATTAGCAGCAACATATAGCAGAAGCGGCTCCTTGTCAATGGGAGCGGCGAGCACAGGCGGGTTGGCCAATTGCCGCTTTAAGTCCTCCAACGCCTCGTCGGCGTTCGCACTCCAGACAAACTGATCTGTCTTCTTCAGCATCTGCTACAAAGGGATGGCCTTCTCTCCGAGGCGGCTGATAAACTGGCTCAGCGCGGCAATCCGACCTGCCAAACGCTGGACATTGTTAATACACTTCGGTTTAGCCACGGAGGTAAAAGCCGTAATTTTCTCCGGATTAGCTTCAATTCCCCTGTTAGACACGAGAAAACCCAATAATTTGCCTGCCGGAACACCAAAGACACATTTGGCCGGGTTGAGCATCATCTTGTAAACCCGCAGGTTGTCAAAGGTTTCCTTCAAATCGTCAATTAGTGTCTCCTCCTCCCTTGATTTGACCACAATATCATCAACATAGGCGTGCACATTACGGCCGATCTGTTTATCTGAGCAATTCTGTACACAACGTTGATAAGTTGCTTGGGCGCTCTGGAGCCCAAAAGGCATAGACACATAGCGTAAGGCTCCAAAGGGAGTGATAAACGCCGTCTTCTCCTGGTCCTTAACTGCCATCTTGATCCGATGATACCCGAATACTCATCCAAAAGCTCAAGCGCTCACAACCCGCAGCGGCATCAATAATCTGGTCAATGCGGGGGAGGGCAAAAGGATCTGCTGGACAAGCCCTGTTAAGATCTGTGTAATCCACACACATGCGCCAAGTGTCGTTTTTCTTAAGAACCAGCACCGGATTAGCAAGCCACTCTGGATGGAAAACTTCAACGATAAAACCAGCTGCTAAGAGCCTGGCCACCTCCTCTCCAATGGCCTTACGCCTTTCTTCGTTAAACCGGCGGGAAACTGCTTCACCGATTTGTACTTGGGATCAACATTAAGATTGTGCTCGGCGAGTTGCCTCGGTACACTGGCATGTCGAAGGCTTCCATGCAAAATGTCCCAATTCTCACGGATGAACTCGATGAGCGCTTTCCTATTTCGGATCCAAGTTGGCGATCTTTGAACTGCTTGGACGAATCGCCCGAACCACGAAGTCATCGAGCTTAGTCTCATCTGCCGATTTGAATTTCAGGGCCGGATCATGCTCTGTAGTTGGCTTCTTCAATGGAGTCATGTCCGCCGGATCAACATTGTCCTTATAATACTTCAGCTCCTCGGTGGCACAAACCGACTCTGCGTAAGCCGCATCACCTTCCTCACATTCCAAAGCGATCTTGCGGCTCACATGAACCATTATTGTCCCCTTGTGACCCGGCATCTTGAGCTGCAAATAGATATAACAAGGCCGTTCCATGAACTTGGCATAAGCCGGCCGCCCAAACAGGGCATGATATGGACTTTGGATTTTCACCACTTCAAACGTCAATGTTTCTGATCTGGAGTCATATTCATCTCCAAAGGCCACTTCCAGAGCTATTTTACCAACCGGATATGCTGACTTGCCAGGCACCACACCATGGAACACTGTATTGGACGGTTTGATATGTTTATCTGTTAACCCCATACGACGGAAGGTCTCATAGTACAGGATGTTAATGCTGCTCCCTCCATCCATGAGCACCTTGGTGAACTTATAACCTCCCACTTGAGGTGCCACCACCTGGGCTAGCTGACTCGGATTGTCAACCCGGGGAGGATGATCTTCTCTACTCCATACAATGGGCTGCTCTGACCAGCGTAGGTAATGAGGCACGCCCGGTTCAACAGCGTTGATTGCCCGCTTCTGAAGCTTCCGGTCTCGCTTGTCTAAGCTGGTGGTGAAGACATGGTACTGCCCACTATTCAACTGCTTTGGGTTGCTCTGATAACCCAACTGTTGCTGCTGCTGGTTGTAACCACCTTGGTTATTCTAATTGTTCTGATTGTTCTGATTGTTATGTCCGCCCGGATTACCATTAAATCCTGAAACGGAATTTCCTCCACCGTAACCCGGCCCGGATCCTGAACCGCCGCCCGAGAACCTTGATCATACCGGAAAGCATTAGAACTCTTGAACTCCTGCATAATGTAGCAATCCTTCCGGAGGTGGTTTCTTTGGCGTCTCCTTCGTCCCATGCTTGAGACAGGTTGGTTCAACAGATAGTTCAAGCGGTCCGGATTGGGATTAGGCGCTCCACTTCGATTTGGCTGTTTGCCTTTGCGCCGCTGGTCCTTGTCCTGCGCGTTGGTGTTAGCTATGAAGTCCATGTTGCCGTTAAACTACGCTTGCCCCCACCATTACTGCCGAGTGATGTTGCTTTGGCCCTTGGAGTTCTTTGTTCTTCCTTCCCTTCCCGTCTCGTCATCATCAGACTCGGGATCCTTGGTACTATCAGAATCAGCATACTTCACTAAAGCGCCCATGAGAGTGCCCATGTCATTACAAAACCGCTTCATGCGCCCCAAATTCAACTTCAAAGGCTTAAATCGGCAGTTGCCCTCCGAGTTAAGATCGCAGAGTCGGCGTTGATCCGGTCAGCGAGTGCAAGATTTCAAACGCAGCGTACCCAATGAGTTGTTGACTCCCTTCACCCTAGACACAAGCCGCCAAGTCCACCACGGACATGGGCTGCTTACAGTATCTTTGAAATTCTGGATAAACCGGGTCCATGGCTGGGCCCATGAATTGATAGAATTGGGTGGCAAGCTCTTCAACCAAATGCAGGCCATGCCTTGAGCATCATGGTGAAGTACTTTGCACCGCGACCTCATCCACATCCAAAGCATCTCCATGGCCATCTCATAACTTTCTATCCATGCTTCGGAGCCAAATCAGCGGTGTAATTTGGCACCTTGCGCGGACCCTTGAAATCCTTGGGCAGCGCACATTGCATAAAAGCGGGGGCGAGGCAAGGCACCCCAAAGAGCTAGAGGTAACCCGTGCTCGACCGAGATGGTCAGACGAACCGGCGTGGCGGATAAGCACGATCTTTGTCTTTGCTAACTCGGCCTCCTGCGGCGCTTGGGCCGGTCCACCACCTCACGGGCGTTATCGGCGCCACCTGCCGGGTTGTTGCCACGGGCGCACCACGCCGTGCATTACTTGATCTGGCGGTTCATCCACGTGCACTGCTATAGCTCACTGCTTGGGCGGGGGTAGAGTGGATCGATCGCGGTATCTGAATATGCTTCTGTTGGACCAAAGCTGTCCTATGGAGCTCCTTGACCCGGCGCGTCTCTACTGCATGTGGTGAATCACCTTCAATTGGAATAGCCTCCAGCCGTGCCGCAGCTGCAACAAGGTTATCCATCGGATTGGAGTAGTAACCCGGAGGTGTTTGCACAACCTGAGGCGCATCGGCGTTATGGCGAGGTAGATCTATCAAGCGAGGCTGGATCAGTGCGCCCGTCCCAGGTGCTTTCGCCCGGTTTACCACCGGCAGATTACTGGTTCCCGCTCCGGGGGTGTTGAAGAGGTCTCTTCCTTCGAAAGCTGAAGGCAACCGGGATCTGTATTTCCACTTCATGACTTCATGTGACGCGTTCTGATCCAACATGAGCCTATAAGCCTGCGCATCTAAAGCGGCCCGCTCTACCGTCATCCTGGCGTCTGCTGCTGCTAGATCCGCTTTAGCCTGAGTGATATGTTCCTTCACCTTCGCAATCTCCACGTTATGAGCGTCCTGATCCGCCGGGTTAACCTCTGCCATGAGCACAGCCAACGCATCGAATAGGTCTGATAAAACTTTAGCCGGCGGGTGCGCAGGGCCTCCTGCTCCGGCAGCCGTCGCCGCTGTTGAACCAGCAACCATTGCTGCAGCGGTCGAAGAGTGAAGCATTGCTTGTGTACCGGCCATGAATATTCCAACCCAGTTGGGCAGATTAGAGGGGTCCGGAATACTATCACCATCAGAACAGCCCCCAATCCGGCCATCTTGTAGCTGATACAGATTGATTTCTCCGATTGACGACTCGTCGTCGGAGTAGACGACGGTCTTGCCACCGGACTGATCCGTCCTCATAACTTCCTCCGTGGATGACTCCCACAAAGGCATGCTTCACGGCCGGTTTAACTTTGGGCAGATCTTGTCTGTTGAGCCGTCTCGGCGAGGTCGATGCGGATGTCCGGCTCGGGCCACAGCTCACCGATCTTGCCGATGAAAACGTGTATGCCACCAAAGGGACCCGGTACCCGTACTCAATCGAGCCGGCCTCGGGGCCCCAGCCTGCATCGTCGATGTAGAGCTTGCCGCGACGACTCTTGGTCATCCGGCCCACAGCGTAGCCTTCGAGTCCTTCGAACTTGCCCTCGAAGATCACCAAACCATCGTGCGATAGCCCCACGGTGGGCGCCAACTGTCGTGGTTTTGTCACGACAGATGTCCTCATGAAAGGACTTAGTCGTGGAGCCATCGCTTCTGGGTTAACTTGAAGGGGTTAAAGCGGACGCAAAGACACAAGAGTTATACTAGTTCGGCCCCTTCGATGAAGGTAAAAGCCTATGTCTAGTTGTGATGGGATTGATGTGGTCTCGATGACTAGAGAGCAAATAAGCTTCGCCTAGGCCTCGAGTTGTTGTTATGCGTCCTTGAACACGCCCGGGTCGTCCCGTTATATACAGGTGGCGCTTGCGTCGATTCGAAGAGTCCCAATCTCCGGTTCATACTGTATCCCGGGTTGGTCTCTCTCTATTCCTAACTTACAATACAAGTTTACACACGAGGCCGGTTTACGGCTGTGTTCTAAACCGACTACAGGCCTTGGGCCCTTACTCTCATGCCTCTTGGGCTTTTGTCATTGAACTACTGATGAAGTTAACCCGGCCCAGATAGGCCGGTTTACGCCCAGTAGTAATATCCCCAACATGTGGGGTGGACCTTCACAATGCCCCACTCGCGAGGGCCAGAGGCGCTCCGGAGAGGCGGCTTGGTTGAGCCCTGGTATGTCGATGCAGACACGCAGCCCACCATCCTCGCCTGGATGGGGAGCTACGGCGGGTAAGCGGCGGCTGCAACTCATGACTCTTGACTCCTGCAGCTCCTGAATGATCTGGCTGATGAACTCCTGAGGGTTTGGCCCTACTCGCCTCGCTCCTTCCTGAGGGAAACGTGCTTTGAGACACGCCGCTAAGTGGTGCCCAAGCGCCTCCCTCGTGATCTTAGCAAAGTCGGTGGCCCTCCAGAAGAGAGCCCCCGAGCCTTGCTCGAGGAGGGCGCCGGGCGCGCCTTCCTATGCGACAGAAGGAGGTGCCCCTGAGCAGGCTTGACCCTGAGGGGCCTGCCTCCCGAGGGGTCGGGCCAGGCGATGTCTTCTTCTTCTTGGGAGCAGCCTCGGGGAGCCTCCCGCTCCTGCGATCTGGGTCTTCAAGTGACGCGGCTTGAAAAGCACGCTCCAGAGAGCACACTGCATCCCTCTCTTCACAAGGCACCGTGATGACTCTACCGCTTCCTGGCATCTTGAGGACGTTGTAGCCGTGATGAGTTACGGCCATGAACTTGGCCAGAGCTGGGTACCCGAGGATGGCATTGTATGGCGGGGCAGATGTGGGCGGCGTCGAAGTCGATGAGCTCGGTCTTGGAAGTTGTCGCGCGCCCGTGAGGTGACGGGGAGGCGAACCTCGCCCTGTCGGAATCGTGGAGCCATCGGTGACTCCGGAGAAAGGCTTGGTTGGCTGTAGCTGATTGTAAGGCACTTGGAGATTGTTGAACGTCTCGACGGACTGGACATTGAGCCCTGCTCCGCCATCGATGAGGGTCCTGGTGACTTGCACGTTGCTGATGATTGGGGAGCAAAGCATCGGGAGGACTCCGGCTGTGGCCAAGACTTGAGCTGATCCGCCGAAATGAACGCGTGATGGCGCGCCTGACCACCTAAGAGGGCGCGTGGCTTCGAGCTTGGGGAGGACTGCATTCACTTCATGGGCGAACTGCTTGAAGATGCGCTAGGAGGCTGGGGCTTGAGCTCCGCCGAGGATGCAAGCGATTGCGCGCGGCTCCTGGAAGCCCTAGCCCCCTCGTCCTGATGGTGGTCCTCATTTCTCCTTGGCTGCGGTGGCAGAGGAGGGAGGCCTGCGTTGCCTTGCGGGCGATCCTCGCGAGGCTGATCCCTCCAGCCTCCCTCGCGAGGCGGGTCCCTCCAACCTCCTCGCGGGGCTGATCCTGCCGGCCGGTCCTCACGAGGTCGGTCGCGCCACCCTTGACGAGGCAGCTGTCTTCCCGGCGTCTGCGTTTCTTCCTCCTCCTCGGCCGTGGCGTCGATCACTACGGTCGGGCGTCGACCGATTCGCCCTTCTCGCCTCGCTCGGAGTTCTTGACATTCATTGGTGTTGTGGGTGTGGAGGTCGTGGTACACACAGCATGCAGTTGCCCTTGGAAGACTCGGGCTGATCTCTGCGCCTCGCTTGGTATCTGGCTCTGCGCTGAAAGCACGGCAGCCCCCTTGCGCTTCACGCGTCCTTGACCTTGGGCTTCTTCTCTTCGGGTCAGCGGTGGCAGCCCGAGGAGGAAATCGTCCTTCCTCAGCCTGGCGCGCCAGTCGCCAAGTTGAACAGCTCGAGGATGTGCACAGGTCTTCATGCATCGCCGGCTCCTCCTTCATCTTGGCGTCACGCACACCGTCGGAGAAGGCTGAGATGATGGCCTCCTCGGTCACCTTGGGAATCTTGAGGCCTGCGTTGTTGAAGCGATGGATGTACTTCTGCAGGGTTTCTCCTGGCTGCTGCTTGACGCGGCGCATGTCGCTCACGGCAGGAGGCGGTCATGAAAGTGCCTTGGAAGTTGGCGATGAAGCGGGTGCGCATATCGTCCCAGGAGTAGATCGTGCCAGGAGCTAGGTTCAGGAGCCAGGTGCGGGCACCGTCTTTGAGCGCCATGGGAAACCATTTCGCCATGACCTTCTCGTCCCCACTGGCGGCTTCGATGCCCAGCTCGTAGAGCTGGAGGAACTCCGCAGGGTCGGCAGTGCCGTCGTAGCGAGGAGGCAGGTCTGGCTTGAACTTGTCGGGCCACACGACGCTGCGTAGCTCAGCGGTGAAGGTGCGGCAGCCTGCAGTTTCCATGGGAGGCCTTTGGTACCGAAGGGCCTGGTCTTGCGGGTCCCCATGCGCTGCCGCTAGGAGCAGCGTGGGGTCTTGGCGTCTTTGGAGCGAGGCCTTGATGCGTGGCCGGGCGGTCTGCGGTGAGCACTCGGGCAGCTTCTTGGGGCGAGGACCTCTTGGCAGCTCTGCTCTTGCTTGGCCCGGGTGCCGGACGGAGAGGGTTCCGCCCAGGGGCCACGCACCTTGGGGCCAAGGCGCCTTCTTGAGGGGGAGGCGGCTGAGGCGCCCCCGGAGCTTCATTGCTCGCGCAAGGCGGGGCGCGGTGTAGTGAGAAGGATGGCGCAGGAGCCCCTGCAGCGGACGAGCTTCGGCGGCAGTCGAGCCACTCTTCGTAGTAAATCATCGGCAGGCGGTAGCGCAGGAGCTCGTTTGCAGCGATGAGCGCGGCTCGAGCCTCCATGGGCGCCTTGGAAGCGTCTTGAGCGAAGAACCAGCTGGGCGAGTGAAGGAGTAATGGCGAATGCAGCCGTCTCGCCTTCTGAGCGAGATCTTTGGGGCGATGCTTCTTGCTTTCGTTCCCCGCCGGGTGGCGGCGTTAACCCGGCGGCGACGAGAAACGGCGAAGCGGCCACCGGCGAACGTCTGGGCGGCGTGGTAGCAGGCGGCTCGGTGCTCGGTGCAGGCCCGACGAGCGTCTGACATGGATGCGATGGGTGGCGAAGAACATGGCGGCGGAAGGCGGATTCCGGTGCACCCCTACCTGGCACACCAAATGTCAGATTTCGGGTTCCGGCAGACTCTCTAGGTTCGAACTCTGGGGTGCACTTGGAGATCTCACCCCCTACCTACGTGCACCTCGTCGCCTCGCAAGGATCTAAACTACGCAAAGAGCAACACAAGAGACACAAGGTTTATACTGGTTCGGGCCACCATTGTGGTGTAATACCCTACTCCAGTGTGTGGTCTGGTGGATTGCCTCGGGGGCTGATGATGAACAATACAAGGAAGAAAAGCCTCGTGAGGGTCTGTTCTTGGCCGATGCGACGAACTGCTATGGGGAGTTCGGTCGCTCTCTCTCTCTCTCTCTAGATTGCTTGATCTTAGCTCTGTTCTGGATTCCGGATCTTCTATGCCAGATGCCTCTACCCTGTGGGTGGCTAGTCCTATTTATAGGCAGAGGCCCTGGGCCTCTCCCCAAATATTGAGCAGGAAGGGCGCCAACAATTGGCCATTTTGAAGTGGAACATCTAGTACACTTATCCTGAATAAAGTTGGTCCTCGCCTGTCAAAGGCTCTGACGATGACGCCGACTTGGGCTCCACGATGACCTCCTTCCTGCCGTTGTGTTGGTCTTGGTCTTGTTGCACTGAAATGGTTGCCTTTGCTTCATGCTCTCGCCTGCGCTTGCCTCCTTTGCACCAAAGAAGAAATGAGGACACTGCGCGGGCTGGCGCCCGCCTGGCACCCTTGGTCGTCATGGCTTGCGTCATGGGCACCTCATGAGGTACCCTGCCTTGATCTCTTCGCCTCCTCGCGAGCCAGCCTGAGGAGGCTTCCTGTCGTCCGCCCCACGAGGCTTGGCCCCTCGTGAGGGTCTTGAGCTTGTGCTGATGAAGATGGGAAGTGCTGGGCCACCCTTTGAGCCACGCCGCAGGCCGCAGGCAGGCAAGTCTGGGTACCCCCGTTCTCAGAACGCCGACAACAGCCGTCCCCGAGGTTCAGCCGACCATCCGCGACCGGGATGAAGCAACCCCGGCGAGCGTGATGGCCAAGCTCATGCAAGCGCAGCTCCTCGTGTATGGGAAACTCTGACAGCCGCGGGATCAAGAGCAGAGGACGTCCACGCTGGCGAGCACGAGGGCCAATCAAGCAGAAGAGGGGCGGGGAACGGCTGGCAGGGAGGATGGCCAGGCATGGCTAGGGACGGCGGGGCACGGCGGCCGGGGAGGAGGGCGGGGCCGGCCGCGGAGGAAGGCATCTGCACCGCCGTCGGACTCCATGGAGGGGAGTGGCTCAGGGGGACGTCGAGCAGGAGCTAGGGAAGAGGGGACGAAGGCACCTGCGCCGCCGCCGGCCTCTGCTAGGTCTTCGTGGTCGGCCTCTCCTATCCCCTTCTTTTTTCTAGTCGCTAGAACAAGTATGTTTTTCAGCCCGATTCGGAGTGGGACGGCTCCGTATAGTGAGTGGGCACTTCGTGTGGGATGTAATTCAGCCAGTGTTTTCGTTTCATTACAGCCTGCCAATTCGCTGTCCAACCAAACACATGAATTGAAAGATACAATACCAATTCATATTCCAAGCCTTCAATGGGAGCATCCAAACGCAGTGTTAATGAAAAATAGGGAATACATGTGAGCAGGAAAAACATGTTGACATGTTGGAGGCATGAAACAAACATCTTACAGCGCAAGAACATAGCAAGCAAAAGCATGGAATTACAGTACAGGTTAAACATGGCAAAACATGATTACTAAGCATCTCCATATAACCTTTATATCAATGGAATTCATCAAGACAAGATTGCAAGTTATAACAGATTCTCAGACTTAGAGAAAAACAGAGCAAGGCTGAAAACAGATTCATGATGCATACTTTGGGACAACAAAAGTATATGCTACAGGAAAATTTCATGGCATCAAAGGGCATGACAGGCATGTACATGTCAATCACTACAATACATGAACACTGAGCTACTTCTAGAAAACTATGGAACATGCTCAAAACATCATGGCAATAATGCAAATGATAACAGGTTCACAAACTTATGTGGATTTTACTGGACATGGCAGAAACAGCGACAAGTAGACATGTTTTCAAGCTTGGTTAACTCAACATTAAGCATATCATGGCATGTGAATACATCCAACAGCAAGCAGGCACACCTCTGCAACTACTCATCGCAAGAACATGGTCATAGGAGGCATAAAACACTAGCTATTCACATGGAAAACAAAAATGAACTTACAAATAACAGGCTGGCAGAAACATTATTTAGCAATTTGAGAGCATGGTAGTAACAAGCTACAGCAGAACATAATTGCAAACAAGGGCGTCGATGGATAGAGCATAATAACATCTACAAAACATACTTACTGGGCATCTCCAGATTGTGCATGGATTCACTTATAGCATCAAGTTAACATGACAACATAATATAGCAGGTTCAGACTTGGCCTACTTTGCGTGCTTGTGCTAGTCACCCCAGGGCACATAAAAATAATTGCACCACTGTAAAGATGGCATGAAGATGCTCTTAAAACATGTTGACATGATGCTCCAAAGATAAACACACAAAATGCTATGAAAAAGACAATCATTAAGTTATGACAAACTTCAGCAGTTTATATCATTTAGCAGTTTTTCAACAATGATTAAGGCATGAAAATGGACAGTAACATGCATGCAAACTATGATATCATGTAGAGCATTCAGAGATGAACATTTTGACATATCATACATGCAAAACGGAGCCACATGCACAAAGTTATAGGCAGTTCAATATGACAATATGATGTTAAAATCCTGAGGACCCTGACCATTTCCTTGAAAAAAACGAGGCAACGCTAAATAGCTATGGAGTGCCTAGGGTGGGGAATAGCAGGCTCACCATGGGCCTGTCCCAGGTCGCAGAGGAGGCAGGTCGACGCTGCTGGGCCATGCAGTTGCTGGGCTAAGGCGAGGTCGTGGCGAGGCCGGCCCACGCGAGCGCCAGCGCAAGCGGGTGCGGAGCCCCGTCCTCCCCAACAGGAGTGACAGAAGGGGCGGCGTGGTTCGACTATGGTGACGACGGGGGGCAAGGGATGCCGGAGATGGACGGGAACAGGTGGATCCGGGCGTGGGGTCCCCGGAACGGCGAGGGACGAAGTCGAGGAGGCCGGCGACGAGCTCGGCAGCGACTCCTGCAAAAAATGGCGGCACGCAGAGCTTAGAGGAGTGGGAGAGCACGGGAGAAGGTGAAGGGAGCAGGAGAGGGATGGGGCCAGCCTGCTGCTGGAGTCCGGCGGCGGGGTTCGGGTCGCCGGTGGCGGGGATGCGGCTGGACGACAGGGTCGACAGAGGTGGCGCGGGGCGCCCGGGCAGGGAGCGGGAGGTTGGCTACCCCAGGGATGGACGGCTGCTCGGCGTGGGCGCCTCGGGCCCAAATAGGCCTGGGGCGGGCCACGGATGGGCCTGCGGGGCTGCAACGACTGGTGAGAGGGGAGCTGAGGTGAGGTGGCGGCACGGGGTTGGCTGGAGCAGCTGCTGGCGGCGGAGGTGGCCCGTGGAGGCGCGACACTTGGCGGTGGTGGGTTAGGGGGGCGCACAAAATGAGGCTGGCGGCGATGGAGTTGCGGGACAGAGGTAGGGGAAGGTTTAGGGGGTAGGTTTAGACTAGGGTTTTCCAAATTAGAAAGGAGGGGTGTTTATATAGCAGTTAGGTAGGGTTTAAGGGCGTTTCGGAGCCCTACGATCGCGATTCGATCGAGAGAGGGGTTTAGCTGGGCTAGGTGGGCTGTGAAGAGGGGGTTGCGCTGAGAGGAGAGAAGTGAAGTGCGGCCCGACAAGGTTCCCGGATACCGAAAATGTTCGACGAATTAACCGACAATGGTGCCGAAACAAATGACGGTTAGGCTACCAAACAGACTCCGAATGCGACGAAATTTGGTAGGGGGTCTACCTACACTATAATAGGACCGCACTCCAACATTCACCCCATTTAGAGAACATTTTAAGCAACTTATAAAATAATATTTCAGAGGTGCCGCGGGCGCGTGCGCGTGTGTCTGGGCTCAGGACAGACAACTGAGAGAATTGGGAGACCCGAACGGATGCAAGTTTTGAAAAACATGCAAATGAAATGCACATGATGACATGGCAAAGAGCAACACACAAGCGAATGACATGGCAACGACGACGACTAACTAGTAGACACCTGGCTCATCGAACTCGGGGCGTTACAGTAGGCACCCGCCAACACCGAGCACGGGTTCGTTGACGCTGACGCCATCGCACCCGTAAGTCCGGCAAAGGTCGTCGTGGCGCTGCTCGATGACGACGCGTGCGTCTCCTCTCCGTCCATCCTCCGGGGCCCGACGTCGGCCTAGACATACTCAAGGGTCAGAAGAGGCCATCGAGACGTCATCGTGATCTTGATGCTTTTGCGCTCGCGCTGGCTGCCGTGGTGGGGACTGCACCATACGGCTGGCCCCTTCCGTACGGTCAGCAGCACGAGTTGTTGCTATTGCTTGGGGAGGTTGTGGCGGGCCAGCACACCGCGAGCCCCCAACTTCGGCAAACCGAGCAGACTTTGGATGGTGGCAGGCCATTCGTCCATTTGCTCGGCTGTTGTCGGAAACCCTACTCCTGCTTTGGTGGATTGATGGTGGAAAAGGTGGTGGTGGAGCGTAGTACACTTGCCCGGCAGGAGGTTGCCTTGGGGCAGCAGCGACTGCGCGTGTATGGGGGTGTGAGTTATCCAACCTTCTAACCCTTTCTACTGTTGCCATGGGCCTCCTTTTATAGATCAAGGGGTCACCACAATGGCAAAATAGACATTATGCACTGATATGATAGCATACAGTGCTATCATACCTAACTCTGTGGGCTGACAGGGCGCATTAAATGCACCACTTAGTGTCACATCACTGGTTGCCCGACAAGGCTTGCCGGGCTATCTTGCCAGGTCCACACCAATTCTCTTGACACGTCGCAGGACGGGTGTCATATGTGGGTTTTCCCTCTAAGGAGAGGCAGCCATGTGGCAAATGACTGCCACTCAGTAACTTTGTGGCTTGACACCGTACTGATTGACGACGTGGGTCGTGGTTGAGTGGCTGGTGAGGTGGTTTTGCTTCCGTGAGCCCCGGCAGGCCCTGCCGGGGCGCTTTGGTTCGCTTGCTTCTGGGGATGGCCTCGCCCCGTGCCAGGCTCGCCTGCCCGGTAAGGGAGGCCTTTTTCTTGGCAATATCCCGCTTCTCTGGGTCTGTGATACGTCTCCAACGTATCTATAATTTTTCATTGTTCCATGCTATTATATTATCTATTTTGGATGTTTAACGGGCTTTATTATACACTTTTATATTATTTTTAGGACTAACCTACTAACCAAAGGCCTAGTGCAAATTGCTGTTTTTTTGCCTATTTCAGTGTTTCGTAGAAAAGGAATATCAAACGGAATTCAAACGGAATGAAACCTTCGGTTGAGTGATTTTTGGAACAAACACAATCCAGGAGACTTGGAGTGGACGTCAAGGAAGCGACGAGGTGGCCACGAGGCAGGGAGGCACGCCCAGGGGGGTAGGCGCGCCCCTCACCCTCATGGGCCCCTCGTGGCTCCCCCAACCGACTTCTTTCGCCTATATATACTCATATACCGCGAAAACATCCTAGAGCACCACGAAACCCTATTTCCACCGCCTCAACCTTCTGCACCCGTGAGATCCCATCTTGGGGCCTTTTCCGGCGCTCCACCGGAGGGGGAATCGATCATGGAGGGCTTCTACATCAACACCACAGCCTCTTCGATGATGTGTGAGTAGTTTACCACAGACCTTCGTGTCGGATTTCGGGTTCTGGCAGACCCTTGAGGTTCGAACACTGGGTTGCGCGCGGAATCTCGCCCTCCACCTACCTGCACCCCGCCGCCTCGCTAGGATCTAAACTACGAAAGGAACAACACAAGAGACACAGGGTTTATACTAGTTCGGGCCACCGTTGTGGTGTAATACCCTACTCTAGTTTATGGTATGGTGGATTGCCACTTTGGCTGATGGTGATGAACAATACAAAGAAGAACAGCCTCACGAGGGTCTGTTCTTGGCTGGTGCGATGAACTGCTAGGAAGAGTTCAGTCGCTTCTCTCTGTCTCTCTGCCGATTTCAGATCTCTCTAGGTTCAACGTCCCTCTACCCTGTGGGTGGCTAGCCCTATTTATAGGCAAAGGCCCTGGGCCTCTTCCCAAATATTGAGCGGGAAGGGCACCAACAATTGGCCATTTTGAAGGGGAACATATGGTACACTTATCCTGACTAAAGTTGGTCCTCGCCTGCCAAAGGCTCTGGTGGTGACGCCGGCTTGGGCTCCACAATGACTTCCTTCCTGCCGTTGTACTGGTCTTGGTCTTGTTGCACTGAAATGGACGCCTTTGCTTGATGCTCTCGCCTGCGCCTGCTCCCTTCGCACCAAAGAGGAAAGGAGGACGATGCGCGGGCTGGCGCCCGCCTGGCGCCCTTGGTCGTCATGGCTTGCGTCATGGGCACCTCGTGAGGTACCCCGCCTTGATCTCTCCGCCTCCTCGCGAGCCAGCCTGATGAGGCCGCGCCTGATGAAGCTCCCTGTCGTCCGCCCCGTGAGGCTTGGCCCCTCGCGAGGGTCTTGAGCTCGTGTTGATGAAGATGGGCCGTGATTGGCCCCCCTTTGAGCCACGCCGCAGGCCGCAGGCAGGGAAGTCTGGGGACCCCCGTTCCCAGGATGCCGACAGTAGCCCCCAGGCCCAAGGCGCGCCCGGACTTGGCTGAGAAGAGAGGCGAAGGGCAAGTCTGCGGCGCCCTTGAGCCCTAACAGCCTGACCTTGGGTGCAGCGTGGCGGTCAATTGGGCGTGGGCGTCTCCACTTCCCCACGACGCCTCGGCTTGATGCAATTGACAAGTCCCTGCATGCAGAGCGGGTCATGATTGCCCGCGATCGTGGAGGTCGGCGGTTGGCCTTCCCCGGCTATAAGTACGGGACAACGCCTGCCCTTCTAGTTCATCTTCTCCTTGCTTCTTCTTCTTCCCCATGGCTCCGCCGAAGAGGTTCTCGGCCTCAGAGAAGGGGAAGGCTCGCCAGGTAGGGCCTGACTCTCCCCCGCCCAAGTGCAGTCGAGGCCGTCCCCGCAAACACCCTGCGGCTCCCACGGTGGCTCCTCGCGGTCGTGGAGGTGACCTCCCGCGTGGTGGCGGGCGGCAGGCCGCTGCTGGGGGGTGCGCTACAGCCGCGCGCCCCCCTAGGCCGCGCTTCCACTCGGCAGCGGTGCTACCGGAGTTTGTGGTGTGGTCGGCCGGGCGGCCGGCACCGGCTCCAGCTCCCTCGCTTCCTCCTAGGTGAGCTTCCGGCCGGTGCCCAGGCGGCCTTTGGCTTCAGGCGGATGGTTGCTGCGGTCGGGCCTCCTGCGCTTATTTGGAGGTCTCTGCAGCCGGAGCTGGCCCTGGCCTTGGTGGCAAATGTTTGCCAGCAGCCTTGATCTGAGCTAGCGATGCACCCTGCACTTCAAGTTCGACGGTGATGCCACCCTCTACGTGAGGGTGTTCGGGGAAGACGGTCCCCGCGCCGGGTGCTGCCCTGAGAACGACGACCGTGGCCGCGGGTTCAGCCTCAGCGATGATGGAGACGACAGCATGCACGTGGTTGGCGAGGCCCGGGGCTCGTCGAGCTTCGACGGCTCTTCTTCGGGCAGCGGCTCCTCCAGCGGTGGTCGCGACCAGCCTCCGCGCCGCCGCGCCCGCCTGGAGGGAGGTAGTGAGTCCACACGCCGTCTTGCGCCGGTGAAGCGCGAGAGGGAGTCCGCCTGAGCTCCGGAGGCAGTTCGAGCCTCCCAGCGAGTTGGTGTCGGCGAGCTGCTGTTTTGTCCTTTTCCTTTTCTGCGCAAAAGCGATGGCGTAGGGCCCGCGTAAGCGTGCTTGGACTATTGCTGTTAATTATCGTATTGCTTCGCTATCTTGGTATTATGCCCTTGTGCGACACGCTTTCGTAGCGTAAAATTACTTAGCTCGGCGCTGTCATTGGCCCTCGTCGAACGCTTCATGTTCTGCGAAGGTTAATCTGGAGAGGTAGCCCCTAGCCTCAGCTGCGGAGGCGACCGACCCAGGTCCTGTGTTCGTGTCGCGGTGCTCATGAGGCATGGACTGGATGGGTGCTCCTGTAGTGGACCCGGGTAGGGAAAACCCCGAACAATAAGGGCAGAGAACACTCGCGGGGGCGCCCAGGCTGCCTCCCTCGTATGACCTTGCGCGAGAGAAATCAAGGTAAGAGGGCGAAAGGTCAAAGAGCCACAAGTCGAAAACAGCTTTGATAAAACTTCAAATGAGAATGAACAAGCCAACTGCAGAAAGCAAATGAAAAAGCCGCGTCCGGCACCTAATCTAATCTTCGACGTCTTCTCACCAGCGCGGAGCTAAGTGCTTCCACTGGGCATGGGAGGGAGCCCCAGGGCCTGAGTCCGGCGCTCCTGAGACTCCGGGGCGTGTACAACCCCAACTCATTATTACATGAGAGTGTCACGGGCGGCGAGCTTCACAGGCGTTGGCCTTCTTCACAAGCTCCGGGCCATTCTTGCAGGAAGCAAGCTTCACGGGCATTGGCCCTCTTCACAGGCTCCGGGCCTTTTCCAAAAAGACAGCTTCACAGGCATTCGCCTTCTTCACAGGCTCTGGGCCTTTTCCGAAGAGACAGCTTCACAGGCATTCGTCTTCTTCACAGGCTCTGGGCTTTTGCCAAAAAGACAGCTTCACAGGCATTCGCCTTCTTCACAGGCTCTGGGCCTTTTCCAAAAAGACAGCTTCACAGGCATTCGCCTTCTTCACAGGCTCTGGGCCTTTTCCAAAAAGACAGCTTCACAGGCATTCACCTTCTTCACAGGCTCTGGCCCTTTTCAGGGGTAAGACCTCCGGAGGTGTTGGATGTTCCACGCGTTCGGGTGGCACCCTCCACGAGTCTCCAAGCGTGCGGAGCCGGGCCTGGAAACATGAACAACCTTGAACGGGCCCTCCCACACGTTAGAGAGCTTATGCAACCCTTCCCTGGAGAGAACCCGCCTGAGCACAAGGTCCCCTACCTCGAGAGTTCTGGGGCGGATGTTGCGGCAGTGGTATCATCGCAGCGCTTGTTGGTACCTTGCTGCTCGCAACGCAGCTTCTCGTGGCGCTCCTCCCCGACACGAGATCCGTCCCCCGCCTGGCGTCCTGCTGCGCCTCGTCGAATGCCAGGACCCGTGCGGAACGACGTCTGACCTCGTGAGGAAGGACCGCTTCGGCTCCATAGACCAGGAAGAACGGGGTCTCTCTAGTTGGCTTGGTTGTGGTCGTGCGGATGGACCACAACACAGACTGAAGCTCGTCGTACCAGCCCCTGCCACAGGCCTCCAGTTTCTTCACAGATGTTACGGTTTGAGGCCCCTCGGGACCTCTGCATTAGCCCGCTTCGGCCTGGCCGTTGCCGAAGTGCGCCATCAAGCGTAGCATATCTGCGTTCCCAGGTTAGCACAATATGTTTTGAAGAGGTTCTTGGTGAGCGTGAACCGTTGTCAGTGATGATGCGGTTCGGCACCCCGAACCGGCTCACAAGGCCCTTGACGAACTTGACCGCAGAACCTGCGGGGATGGTGCGGACGGCCTCCACTTCAGCCCACTTGCTGAACTTGTCCATGGAGACGTAAAGGTAGCGATAGCCCCCTGGCGCCCGAGGAAACGGGCCCAGGATATCCGCCCCCAGACTGCGAATGGCCATGAGAGGGGTATGGTTTGTAGGCCTCCTGCCGGCTGATGGATCTGCTTGGCATGGAATTGGCAGGCTTCACAAGCCTTCACTAGCTCCACGGCGTCGTTGAGCGCAGTAGGCCAATAGAAACCTCTCCGGAATGCCTTGCCCATGAGGGTTCGTGATGACGAGTGATGCCCACAGTCTCCACCGTGTATATCTGCCAGCAATTCTTTCCCTTGCTCCCTGGAGATGCAGCGCAGTGCCACATCATTCGGCCGCTTCAGATAGAGCTCTCCATCTACGTCTGATATGCCGTGGCTTGCCGTGCCACGCGCTCCGCTTCCTCCTCCTTCTCCCGGCAGGGGTCCCTTGCGTTAAGTAGCTCGAGTTACGTGATCCAGCACCCCTCCTGAGGCTCCATCGTCAGGAGCAGGCGCGCTCCTGAGGCCGGGCCACAGGCCGGGGCTCCTGAGGCAGGTGGCTGGGGGAGCTCCTCCCGAGGCTGCGCCGTGTTTGATAGTGAAGGCATGGCGGAGGGCTTGAAAAGCGGCTCCTCGAACACGCCGGGCTCCTGGGGTAACCGCCTGGATGCTCGTTTGGCGATGTCGTCGGCCTCCTGATTGGTGCCGCGGGGCACATGCTGCAACTCCTAGCCCCAGAACTGCTTCTCCATCCTGCGGACCTCCGCAAGGTAGGCTTCCATGTGCTCATCTTTTGGCTATACACCTTGTTGGAGAAATTGACAAGGAGTTGCGAATCGCCCTTGATGGTAAGGCGCTTCACCCCCAGGGCTGCTGCGGCCTTCAAGCCTGCTATTAGGCCTTCATACTCCGCTATGTTGTTGGAGACCTTTTCACCTTGCTGGAAATAGAGCTGCACAGCGTAGTAGAGCTTGTCCTGAGTGGGAGATATGAGCACCGCCCTAGCCCCAGCGCCATGTCTGGAGAACGCCGCATCGAAGTACACGACCCAGCCTTCCGACGCTTCACTTCCCGGAGAGAGGGACCGATCCTCGTCGGCCTTGAGGCCCGGTGCCTCTATCCATTCCGCCACGAAATCCGCTAACGCGGACCCCTTGATGACTCTGGTCGTGCTGAATTCGAGCTGAAACGCTTGCAGTTCAATGTTCCACTCAGCGACCCTTCCGGCTGAGTTAGGGCTCCTGAGCACCCTTTCCAAGGGGTATGCTGAGACGACCTTGATGGGGTGAGCCTGAAAATAGTGTCGTAGCTTGCGTGAGGCCACCAATAGCGCGAGGAGGAGCTTCTGAGGCATGGGGTACCACGCCCTCGCGTCCCGCAGCACCGTGCTGACAAAGTATACTGGGTGCTCAAGGAGGTTTGGAGCGCCAGTGCTGCTGGCGCCCTCCGGGGACCGTGGCGCCTCCTAAGGCGGTGGGGCCTCCAGAGGCTGGCGGTCCGGGGGAGGGACCTCTTCCTCCCCCAGCGCGCTCCCCTGCGGTGGCTAACACTTCTCAGACGCGGCAGTGGTTTCTGTGGGTCCTTCTTGTTTGCGCGCAGGAACTTGACCAGGGCCTCCTCCTGCTCGAGCTCGAGGTTGGCGCCTATGGTGAAAGTGGCGTCAGTGGACCCTTCCTCGTCGACGGGTACCTGCTTGGTCTCTGCCTTGTCTTGGGTGAACAACTGTTTCTTCTTGGTTGGTGCAGCCCCCTTGGGCTCAGGGGTCTCTGCGTCGGCGGAGTTCTGTTGGCGCCCGCCGTCTTGAAGGCGACTTGAGCACTCGCAGCGCATCTCCGGTGTCCCCGGGCACGGTGAGGACGCCGTTGCTCCCGGGCATCTTCATGAGGTTGTACGCCGGGTGAGTCGCGGCCATGAACTGGGCCAGTGCCAGGTAGCCGAGGATGGCGTTGTAGGGGAGGCCGATGGGGGCGATGTCGAAATCGATCTGCTCCGTGCGGAAGTTGTCATACGTGCCGAAGGTTACCGGGAGCCGGATCTGTCCCAAGGAGTTGGATGATCCGCCCCCGACGCACAAGAAAGGCCGGCTGGGCTGCAGCCGCTCCCGGGGTATGCTGAGGAGGTTGAAGGCCTTGACTAAGAGCACGTTGAGGCCCGCGCCACCATCGATGAGAGTCCTGGTGACGGCCACCTGGGGAGCGCACCCGAGCAGGCTGAGTTGGAGGGGTGGTCTTCTGAGCTGAAGGTCAGGCTAGCCTTGGGCGCCGACCGGTCCTGGGGGGCCTCCGGCTGCATGGAGATGGCGCCGACCCGACGGACGAACGGCTTGACGCGATGACTCAAGGGCGGCGCCCGCGAGCCGCCCAGGAGGGCCGCAACGACCGGGGGCGCCGTGGCAGCGTGGGGGATGAGGAAGAGGCCGCGGAGCTCTTCCCAAGAGGCCACGGAGGCGGCCGGAAGGTGGAGCAGCCACGCGCGCGGAGCGTCGGTGAGGGCCATAGGGAGCCAGTTGGCCATGACCCTGTCATCACCTCCGGCCGAGGGCGGCTTCCTCGTCGCCCGCCAGGAAAGCCATTGGATCGGTCGCGCCGTTATGGCGGCGTCGTTAGCTTGAACTTGTCCGCCACCGCACCGTTGCAAGGCAGGGCAGGCTCGGACCCCAGCCCCAGCCTCATTTGGCGCCGGGCCAGTCAGCGGGCGTAGCGCTGCTCATCGCGATGCAGGCCACGGCGGTGGCGGAAGGGAAACTCCCGCACCCCCTACCTAGCGCGCCAAATGTCGGATTTCGGGTTCCGGCAGACCCTTGAGGTTCGAACACTGGGGTGCACGCGGAATCTCGCCCTCCACCTACCTGCACCCTGCCGCCTCGCTAGGATCTAAACTATGAAAGGAACAACACAAGAGACAGGGTTTATACTAGTTCGGGCCACCGTTGTGGTGTAATACCCTACTCTAGTTTGTGGTGTGGTGGATTGCCTCTTGGGCTAATGGTGATGAACAATACAAAGAAGAACAGCCTCGCGAGGGTCTGTTCTTGGCTGGTGCGATGAACTGCTAGGAGGAGTTCAGTCGCTTCTCTCTGTCTCTCTGCCGATTTCAGATCTCTCTAGGTTCAACGTCCCTCTACCCTGTGGGTGGCTAGCCCTATTTATAGGCAGAGGCCCTGGGCCTCTTCCCAAATATTGAGCGGGAAGGGCGCCAATAATTGGCCATTTTGAAGGGGAACATATGGTACACTTATGCTGACTAAAGTTGGTCCTCGCCTGCCAAAGGCTCTGGTGGTGACGCCGGCTTGGGCTCCACAATGACTTCCTTCCTGCCGTTGGACCGGTCTTGGTCTTGTTGCACCGAAATGGACGCCTTTGCTTGATGCTCTCGCCACTTTGCTCGCCCGCACCAAAGAGGAAAGGAGGAGACGATCATGGTGGCGCCCACTTGGCGCCTCCTTGGTCGTCATGGCTTGCGTCAAGGGCACCTCGTGAGGTACCCGCCTTGATCTCTCCGCCTCCTCGCGAGCCAGCCTGATGAGGCCGCGCTGAGGAAGCTCCTCGTCAGCCCCGCCCATGAGGCTTGGCCTCGCGAGGGTCTTGAGCTTGTGTTGATGAAGATGGGCCATGATGGGCCCCCCTTTGAGCCACGCCGCAGGCCGCAGGCAGGCAAGTCTGTGGACCCCCGTTCCCGGAACGCCGACACTTCGGGTCCATAGTTATTAACTAGATGGCTTCTTCTCTCTCTTTGGATCTCAATACAAATTTCTCCTTGATTCTCTTGGAGATCTATTCGATGTAATTCTTTTTGCGGTGTGTTTGCCGAGATCCAATGAATTGTGGGTTTATGATCAAGATTATCTATGAAAAATATTTGTATCTTCTCTGAATTCTTTTATGTATGATTTGATATCTTTGCAAGTCTCTTCGAATTATCAGTTTGGTTTGGCCTACTAGATTGATCTTTCTTGCAATGGGAGAAGTGCTTAGCTTTGGGTTCAATCTTGCGTTGCTCGATCCCAGTGACAGAAAGGGAAACGACACGTATTGTATTGTTGCCATCGAGGATAAAAAGATGGGGTTTATATCATATTGCTTGAGTTTATCCCTCTACATCATGTCATCTTGCCTAATGCGTTACTCTATTCTTATGAACTTAATACTCTAGATGCATGCTAGATAGCGGTCGATGTGTGGAGTAATAGTAGTAGATACAGAAGCGTTTCGGTCTGCTTGTTACGGATGTGATGCCTATATACGTGATCATCCCTAGATATTCTCATAACTATGTGCTTTTCTATCAATTCTCGACAGGAAGTTTTTCACCTATCGTAGATTATGCTATCTTGAGAAAAGCCACTAGTGAAACCTATGGCCCCCAGGTCTATTTTCCATCATATAAGTTTCTGATCTATTTTATTTTGCAATCTTTACTTTCCAATCTATATCATAAAAATACCAAAAATATTTATATTATTGTCTCTATCATATCTCACTTTTGCAACTGGCCGTGAAGGGATTGACAACCCCTTTATCGCGTTGGTTGCAAGGTTCTTATTTGTTTGTGTAGGTACAAGGAGATTTATGTGTATCCTCCTACTGGATTGATACCTTGGTTCTCAAAAACTGAGGGAAATACTTACGCTACTTTGCTGCATCACCCTTTCCTCTTCAAGGGAAAACCAACGCATGCTCAAGAGTTAGCAAGAAGGATTTCTGGCGCCGTTGCCGGGGAGGTGTACACCAAGTCAAGTCAAGATTAGATCTTCCAACAATGAGCCATTTCTGGCGCCATTGCCGGGGAGATCTACGCACAAGACAAGACATACCAAGTACCCATCACAAACTCTTATCCCTCGCATTACATTATGTGCCATTTGCCTCTCGTTTTCGTCTCCCCCACTTCACCTTTGCATTTTCTTCGCCCTCCTTCCGTTCGATCTTGTGTTACCATGTGCCTTCTTTTTGATTGCATCTTTGCTTGCTAAAAGTTTATGGATCCTAATCCCCTTGCTAATCTTTTTAAGAAACCAATTATAATGACCCAATTTCTAGTGATTTGGGTGCACTAGATTATCTTTATGAGGTTTTGCTTGAAATCCGTGAATCTAAAAATTGTGATGAAGTGCTTTATAAAGTGATTCATGATAGATCTTTGAATAAAAAGCATGATTGCAATGATGTTATCATAAATTCTATTAATGTCAATCATGCTAATAATATGCAAAACCCTAAGCTTGGGGATGCTAATTTTGCTATGTCTATTACTTGTTGCAATGATCATGACTGGGGTGATTCTTCTTACAATCTTGAAAATTTATTTAAGCCCCATGATGAATCTGAGATTGATAATAATGTTTGCAATAATACTGAAAGTGGGTTTGGAAGAGTGTCAACTTTAGATCCCACATATTTGGAGAATGTTCAATCTTATGAAGTTTTTGATAAAAGTGGGTTTGGAGAGGTCATGACTTTAGTTAATGTTAATCTCACTATTTTGGAAGAGTGTCAACTTTGCATGCATGTGGATCGTGTTGAAAATATTTTATGTGATATCTATTTTGTTGAATTTGCTTATGATCCCACATTTAGTTATTATGAGAGAGGAAATTATGATTGTACAAATTGTCATGTTACCAATGTCACAGCCCCAGAATTGGTTGGAATTAGTGGCATCTGCATCCATGCATCATGTTTGATTTCAAAGGAAATTTTGAAGTGGGGATGACCAAGCCCTAGCACTAAGGCAATTCATATAGGTTCAACTAAAAATATTTTTCAAATGAACCAAAATGGCCTTAAAAAATGTTCACCATTTTTGGGAAATGCTGGAAACAGTAACCAGAAATGTTGCACATTTTTCCATGACATTTGGATTATTGAATTAACTCATATTGTATTTGAATTGGAGCATTTAAATCCTATAAATATTTTTAAATGCTCTAATAACTCTGAAACTAGTTGAGGGCTGTTGGGAATATTCCAAACAGAGCCCACAAATATTTTCAGGATTTTTGGAAATGCCCTGACATTTTTAATAAAGCCCAAAACAGTATCACAAAATAGAAAAACAAAAACAATTAAAAGAGAGAGCAGGGAACCTACCTAACTTACCTGTGTAGCCACCTGGCGGCCCAAGTGGCCAGCCCAGCCCACTGGCCGCCCCCCTGTCGCCTTCCTCCTCGCGCCAGTAGGCACAGGCGTGTGGCCGACGCGCGCAGGCGCGCCCGACCACCTCCTGCTTTGCCGTGTCGACACCTCCTTTCCCCCAACCCCGCGCCAGGAGACGTGGACGAGGCCGTGCCGACCCCCCCTTCTTCCCTAGTCATTTTCCCCCTCTCCCTCTTCGTTCTTCACCCGAACAGAGAGCCGCCGCCGCCGTTCACTGCCACCATGGCCACCGGCTAGCCCTAGCCCCATGGACGCAGCCACGAGCTCTGCCGTGCCTCCCTCGTCCTCCCCGACGGCTCACGCGACCGGAGGAGCCCCGAAGCGCCGCCCCGACGCTTTTCCCCTCCTCGGCCGCCAGAGATCGGCCTCGCCGCCCCGCTCGCTCCGGTGCTTCCCCGAGCACGCCAAGGACATCTCTGCACTCACCGTGAGCCCCTGCCCCTTCTTCCCCTCTCCGTTCTCGCTCTCACACGCCGTAGCCGTCGCCCCCTTGTTGACCGAAACCCGCCGCCGCCCGCGCTCGTCGCCGGTGATGCTCCGGTGACCATTTAGTCCCGGGCATGCACCCATCGTACTCACGGCACCCCGTAAACGCTGTAGGTGCTAAACTCACATCACCACGGCCACCGCAACGGCGTCCCCGCTCGTGTCCGAACTTCGGTCGCCGCCCAAGTGGTCGTCGCCGTCGACCCTGGCCTCCCTGCGCCCAGCTGCGTGCACCCCTGGATGCGGGTGAGCGAGGGCTTCCTCGTGGTGCCCCCAGCACGTCCAGCCGCCGCCCGTAGCGCGTTCCCGAGCATCGCCGCCGCGTTCGCGTGCTCGCCGGCGTTCAACTCCGGCGTGCCGACGTGGCACGGTCATTAACCACTAATGACCCAGCTAACTAACCCTCTGGGCCACTGACGCATGGGCCCCACGCCCTAATTAACCCCAGCTTTATTTCTGCTTAGTCTAACTATAATCCAACGGGACCCATTTGTCAGGGTTGACCCTGCTGACGTGGCCGTTGACCAGGCCCACCTGTCTGCGACCCTAACCAGCCCTGAGTCACTGACCAGTGGGCCCCACTGGTCAGATTAGACCCGGACCAGCTCTGTTGACTTGCTGACATCATCATGACGTCAGGCTGACGCAGTAATCCTTTTCTGGAATTTAAATAAATCTTAAATGATTTGTTTAATTCAGAAAATGCCCAAAACTTCTAAAAATCATAGTAAATCAACCGTAGCTCCAAATCAAACAAATTATATTTGAAAAATGATCAGAAAATCCAATCTATCCATTTGTACCATTTTCATGCATGTTGGAACAACTTAAAGTTGCTTTTTAGGACATTTCAATTGAATGGCATTTAAATAACCATATGTGGGGTTTGAATTTGAACCTAGGGTTCAAACCAACTTCATTTAATCTGCTACTAGTTGCATTAGCTCAAGACACAGCATATTTCCATGTCATGATCATGCATCATATTGTTGCATTGCATTGATTGTGTTCTTCCTTGTTTGCCGGTATTTGTCCCCTCTCGATAGACGTGGGTTCGACGATGAGTTCGATGACACCAATGAAGAACTATATTATCTTCAGAAGTGCCAGGCAAGCAAAACCCCCTTGTTCATTCCGATATAATCCCACTCTCTCGCTCCTGCTCTCTTTTACTGCATTAGGACAACAACGATTCATCTATTACTTGCATGGTAGCTGAACCCCTTTATCCTCTCTCGCATGACTTGTCATTCCACAAGAATAGATGAAACCCACTAGCATGAGTAGGAGTTGTTTGAGCCCTGATGTGCCTACTCATTCATGCTTGTTTGTCATGCCTGCTTTGCTTAGAGTCGAGTCAGGTCGGATTCATCGGGGATGAATCGGAGGTGTGAGAACATGTCCTACTGTTGAGAGCTAAGTGTGTGAACACGATTTGGTAAAGGTAGCGGTGAGAGGCCATGTAGGAGTACATGGTGGGTTGTCTCATTGAAGCCATCCTCAGGAACTGAGTTCTGTGTTTGTGATCCATGAAACAATTACTACCACGCATTGGGCCCGAAACCAATGGACCCTCTCGGCTTCTTAACCAACCTTGTTCTCTGTCCAGGAGTTGCAACTAGTTTCTGGTGTTTGTAGGATATGTGTTGGAGGCCGTGCGTAGCGCTGACCCTAGGGGTGGGCTATGATGCGGTAGATACACCGTGGCACGGTGTACCGAATGCCCGTTTGGTATCTCGCGAACCCTGCACACATCGTTCGGGGCCGTATGTGGAAACCTCGGCCGGACTCCCTGTGGATGGAACCTGAATAGGCGATAAACCTGGACTAGAGACTTGAGTGTTTAGGTAGGCTGTGGCCGACACCCACATTGGGCTTTCGCTTGAAGGTTGCCGAGTACATGTCGTGTAAACGACGGTAAGTGGTGAGAGCGTGTGTGAAGAAGTACACCCCTGCAGGGTTAATATGATCTATTCGAATAGCCGTGTCCGCGGTAAAGGACTTCTGGGTTGCCTATAACAGTTCATAGACAAGTGAAAGTCGATACTCTTAAATACGCAAGATAAGTGTGACTGCTATGGATGACGTTCTCGTAGGAAGGCGGGATCGAATCCATAATGGTGTATTGATATGGTGAATATGTGGACTCGTGTGTGCCACCTCAAAAGAGTTACTTGCAGTCGTAGTTTAGGATAGCCACCGAGTCAAAGCTGGCTTGCTGAAGTCAAACTCCACCACCCCCCTTTGATGATAATGATGCATATGTAGTTAGTTCTCATGTAAGTCTTGCTGAGTACATTTATACTCATGTTTGCTTATTTTATGTTTTGCAGAGAGACGTTAGTCTCGCTAGTAGTTCCGCGTGGACTCTGACGTTAACTTGTTACCTCAGCTACGATCTTGTGCCCTCGGCAGGATCTGGTAGATAGCCAGGCTTCTCAGCCTTTTTCATTTGTAGTTGTCTGTACTCAGACATGTTAAGCTTCCGCTTGTGCTTGTTGCTTGTATGCTCTGTATGTTGGGGGTCATGAGACCCATGTTTGTAATTCTCGCTCCTCGGAGCCTAATGAATAAATACTTTGAGTCGTAGAGTTATGTTGTGATGCCATGTTGTATTTACACATATCGAGCATATCGTGTGTATGTTTGAAATGCTTGGTATGTGTGTGACCCGACAATCTAGTTGTTTATCCTTGCCAGCCTCTCTTATGGGGAAATATAGTCTAGTGCTTCCTTGAGCCATAGTAGTCCGCTACAGCCCGGTTCACCGGAGTCCTGCTAGCCCAGCAGTACTGCTCAGGACACTTGATTCACTTCGCTCATGTGTCTGTCCCTTCGGGGAAATGTCACGCGGTGACATCCGGAGTCCTGCCTAGCCTGCTACAGCCCGGGTTCCCGGAGTCCTGTTAGCCCAGTGCTACAGCCCGGATTCACACGCTGCTGACCAACATGCTCGATGTGATTCATGTATGCCTGTCCCCATGGGTTAGTGCCGCTTTGGGTTCACGACTAGCCATGTCGGCCCGGGTTCTCTGTCATATGGATGCTAGAGACACTATCATATACGTGAGCCAAAGGGGCGCAAACGGTACTGGGCCATGGTAAGGCGACACCCGTGGGAATACCGTGCGTGAGGCCGCAAAGTGATATGAGGTGTTACCGGCTAGATCGATGTGACTTGGAATCGGGGTCCTGACAACCAAATTACCTCTCGGTATGTTGAGATTGCTATTGTTTCTTTCCGCTTCCTTGCATAGCTAGTTTTTGCTTGCTATGATAATTTGTTTGCTTATAAAATTTCTATGTATAGGAAGAGAGTTAGACTTAAATGTGTTTGTCACATGTTTCATGATGCTCTCTTTGTGTTTCAATTATTATCTTTCGTGTGAGCATCGTTGGAATCTTATGCGTAGCTAGGGGCGTTAAACGATAGCGCTTGTTGGGAGGCAACCCAATTTTAATTTTGTTTATGTTTACTAATAAAGAATTGATCTAGCCTCTGGTTATATGTGGTTTTATGTTTTAATTAGTGTTTGTGCCGATTAAAACCTGTAGGATCTTCTTGGATGATAGTTATTTGATCTTGCTGAAAAAGTCAGAAACTTTATGCTCACGAAAACAATTGTTAAAAATCACTAGAAAGTGATAAAATACTGATTCCAATTGCAGTATATCAATAAATAAATTATTTAGGTCTTCATATTTTGTTAGAAATTTTGAGTTAGATAAACTCCGCGTTTGATACAGATTACTACAGACTGTTCTGTTTTCGACAGATTCTGTTTTTCGTGTGTTGTTTGCTTATTTTGATGAATCTATGGCTAGTATCGGGGGGTATGAACCATAGAGAAGTTGGAAAATAGTAGGTTTAACACCAATATATATAAAGAATGAGTTCATTACAGTAACTTAAATTGGTGGTTTGTTTTCTTGCACTAACGGAGCTCATGAGATTTTCTGTTGAGTTTTGTGTTGTGAAGTTTTCAAGTTTTGGGTAAAGATTTGATGGATTATGGAATAAGGAGTGGCAAGAGCCTAAGCTTGGGGATGCCCAAGGCACCCCAAGGTAAAATTCAAGGACAACCAGAAGCCTAAGCTTGAGGATGCCCCGGAAGGCATCCCCTCTTTCGTCTTCGTCCATCGGTAACTTTACTTGATGCAATACTTTTATTCACCACATGATATGTGTTTTGCTTGGAGCGTCTTGTATGATTTGAGTCTTTGCTTTTTAGTTTACCACAATAATCCTTGCTGTACACACCTTTTGGAGAGACACACATGTATCGGAATTTATTAGAATACTCTATGTGCTTCACTTATATCTTTTGAGCTAGATGAATTTTGCTCTAGTACTTCACTTATATCTTTTTAGAGCACGGTGGTGGTTTTATTTTATAGAAATTATTGATCCCTCATGCTTCACTTATATTATTTTGAGAGTCCTTTAGAACAGCATGGTAATTTTCTTTGGCTATAAAATTTGTCCTAATATGATAGGCATCCAAGATGAGTATAATAAAAACTTTCATATAAAGTGCATTGAATACTATGAGAAGTTTGATACTTGATGATTGTATTGAGATATGAAGATGGTGATATTAAAGTTGTGCTAGTTGAGTAATTGTGAATTTGATAAATACTTGTGTTGAAGTTTGCAAGTCCCGTAGCATGCACGTATGGTAACCGTTGTGTAACAATTTTGAAACATGAGGTGTTCTTTGATTGTCATCTTTATGAGTGGCGGTCGGGGACGAGCGATGGTCTTTTCCTACCAATCTATCCCCCTAGGAGCATGCGCGTAGTGCTTGGTTTTTGATGACTTGTATATTTTTGCAATAAGTATGTGAGTTCTTTATGACTAATGTTGAGTCCATGGATTATACGCACTCTCACCCTTCCATCAATGCTAGCCTTTTCGGTACCGTGCATTGCCCTTTCTCACCTTGAGAGTTGGTGCAAATTTCGCCGGTGCATCCAAACCCCGTGATATCATACGCTCTATCACACATAAACCTCCTTATATCTTCCTCAAAACAACCACCATACCTACCTATTATGGCATTTCCATAGCCATTCCGAGATATATTGCCATGCAGACCGTTTCATTTATTATGACACGCTTCATCATTGTCATATTGCCTTGCATGATCATGTAGTTGACATCTTATTTGTGGCAAAGCCACCATGCATAATTCATCATACATGTCACGCTTGATTCATTGCCCATCCCGGTACACCGCTGTAGGCATTCACATAGAGTCATATTTTGTTCTAGTATCGAGTTGTAATCATTGAGTTGTAAATAAATAGAATTGTGATGATCGTCATTATTGGAGTGTTGTCCCAATAAAAAAAAGAAGAAAGGCCAAATAAAAAAAGGAAAGGCCCCAAAAAAAGAAAAGAAAAAAGGGGACAATGTTACTCCTTTTCCACACTTGTGCTTCAAAGTAGCACCATGATTTTTATGATAGGGAGTCTCGTATTTTGTCACTTTCATATACTAGTGGGAATTTTTCATTATAGAACATGGCTTGTATATTCCACCAACGAGCTTCCTCAAATGCCCTAGGTCTTCGCGAGAAAGCAAGTTGGATGCACACCCTGAGGGAGTCCTGGATTAGGGGGTCCTCGGACAACCGGACTATATAATTTGGCCGGACTGTTGGACTATGAAGATACAAGATTGAAGACTTAGTCCCGTGTCTGGATGGGACTCTCCTTTGCATGGAAGGCAAGCTTGGCAATTCGGATATGTAGATCTCCTCCCTTGTAACCGACTCTGTGTAACCCTAGCCCCTTCCAATGTCTATATAAACCAGAGGGTTTAGTCCATAGGACAACAACAATCATAATCATAGGCTAGCTTCTAGGGTTTAGCCTCTACGATCTCGTGGTAGATCAACTCATGTAATACTCATATCATCAAGATCAATCAAGCAGGAAGTAGGGTATTACCTCCATCGAGAGGGCCCGAACCTGGGTAAACATTGTGTCCCCCGCCTCCTCTTACCATCCGCCTTAGACGCACAGTTCGGGACCCCCTACCCGAGATCTGCCGGTTTTGATACCGACATTGGTGCTTTCATTGGGAGTTCCACTGTGTCGTCACCATAAGGCTTGATGGCTCCTTCGATCATCGGCAACGATGCGATCCAGGGTGAAGTTTTTCTCCCCGGACAGATTTCGTATTCCGCGGCTTCGCACTGCAGGCCAACTGGCTTGGCCATCTGGAGCAGATCGAGAGCTACGCCCCCGGCCGTCATGTCAGGTTTGGAAGCTTAAACTATATTGCCGACATCCATGGAGACTTGATCTTCGACAGATTCGAGCCCATGTCAGGTGCGCCACACAATCACGACGAGCATGACTTGGCTCTGCTGTCGGACGGTGTTCGAGAGATCACACCTGTGCCTACTCCGGCCCTCAATCCGGAGCATATCGTGCCGTCTGAGGACGGGTGGATGGACCCTGCCACGGAGGTCGCACACTCAGCGGCGTTACAGCCGAATACCGACTTCACCTCTTATGAGACCTGTGTTGCTGAACCCTTGGATGCGTCCCATGGGCTCTGAAACGCTTGCGTCCGTGCCTATCAAATCTGATTGGGCACCGGTCATGGAGTCTACCTTGGGCGACATGCTAGATTCATTAAGGTCTCTCTCCTAGTCAGGAGACCCTCGACCGAACTATGTCCCGCTCGAGTGGGAAGCGGACGACGAAGAAATTCGTTCCCCACCCACCACCGACTTAATAGCCACTGTCGACGATTTAACCAACATGCTTGATTTCGACTCTAAAGACATCGACGGTATGGACGACGATGTAGGAGAGGAACGGGAACCACCGCCCACAGGGCGCTAGACATCTACTTCATCACACGATATTTATATGGTGGATACACCCAAAGAAAACAATGACGAGGAACGGAAGGATGCAGCGAAGGATAGTTCCCTCGAGAAGCAAACAAAGCAACGGCGTAGGCGCCGCTCCAAACCCCTCCTCGGCAAAAACAGCGATAACAATGCAAGAAAGAATAATACCCCGGTCGACTCCAAAGGAAACGACGACCACATGGAACCAGCGATAGAGCAGGATGAACCAGCGGATGGAGAACATAGTACGGAGCCGCCGTCCGATCACGGCGACACCGAGGGTAAAACTAATCAACCTGTCTCCGGAGAGGAGAATAGTCCGGACGACGATGCACACATCATCCCGGAAAGGCACTTGGAGCAAGAGAACCTCCATAGAAGGCTTATTGCCACCGCGAGGAGTCTAAAGAAGCAGAAGCAAAGGCTTAAGGCCGCGCAAAATACACTCAACAGTAGATGGAACAAACTGCTCGACACTGAAGAAAAGTACGACAGCAGTCGCCACACAAAGAGCTATCCAAAACACAAGCTGCTCCATGAATTTGATGATGAGGCTTTAGAGGCTATACAGCTGAAAAATAAAACGGCCGATCAGCCGGACCGACCACCCCGTTGCCGCGATAGGGCGGCTAATGATGTCGCACATAAGTCAGCACACGATTTACGTGAGGACTTGCACCAAAAAGCCAGTATGACCAGGTCCATCTACGGATCTAGGAACCGCGCTCCAGCACAGAATCAAAACCGAATACTACAACCGACAGAACGCCATGACACATCCAAATACAGGGGTGCCGCGCAACCCCTATGCTTCACCGATGAGGTGCTGGATCATGAATTTCTCGAGGGATTCAAACCCGTGAACATAGAGGCATGCGACGGAATGACAGACCCTAGGGTCTGGATTGAGGACTTTATCCTTCATATCCACATGGCTTGCAGAGATGATCTCCACGCCATCAAATACTTGCCCCTCAAGTTGAAAGGACCAGCTCGGCTCTGGCTAAAGAGCCTCCCCGAAAACTCAATTGGAAGTTGGGAAGAGCTTGAGGATGCTTTTAGGGATAATTTTCAAGGGACCTATGTCCGACCTCCGGATGCAGACGATTTAAGTCATATAATCCAACAGCCCGGAGAGTCAGCCCGAAAGCTTTGGAACATATTCCTCACTAAGGAGAATCAAATTGTCGACTGCCCAGACACCGAAGCCTTAGCGGCTTTCAAACATAGTGTCGGGGACGAATGGCTCGCCAGACACTTCGGCCAGGAAAAACCAAGGACAATGGCAGCCCTAACAAGCCTTATGACCCGCTTTTGCACGGGAAGAGATAGTTGGCTGGCCCGTAGCGGCACCAGCGACGCAGGCACATCTGAAGTCAGGGATGGTAATGGAAAACCACGACACAATAAAAGCTAGCGTCGAAACAATGAAGACAGCCCAGACAACACGGCGGTAAACGCCGGATTCAAGGGCTCTTGACCTGATCAACGGAAAAAGCCATTCAAAGGCAGTAGAGATGGACCGTCCAGCCTAAACAAGATTCTAGACAGATTATGTCAGATTCATGGCACCTCCGACAAACCTGCAAATCACACCAACAGAGAATGCTGGGTCTTCAAGCAGGCCGGCAAGCTAAACGCCAAACACAAGGGGAGGGAGACACCAAGTGAAGACAAGGATGAGCCTCGCCAGCAAAACACTGGTGTACAGAAAAAATTCCCACCAGAGGTCAAAGCAGTGACATGATTCACATAACGAAGAGGAGGAGCAAACACGCACTCCGAGACGTATGCGCCGTGGAGCCTGTCGCCCCCAAGTTCAACCCTTGGTCGGCAAGCCCGCACTTTTGATCACAGGGATCACCCGACTAGTATCTGGCATGGAGGATCGGCTGCCTTGGTACTAGACCCAATAATTGACGGATACCATCTCACCCGAGTCCTTATGGACGGCGGCAGTAGTCTTAATCTGATATATCAGGACACCGTCCGCAAAATGGGGATAGACCCGACAAGAATAAGCCAAAGCAATACTACCTTTAAAGGAGTAATACCAGGCCCAGAGGCCCGCTGCACGGGCTCTCTAGTACTAGAGGTTGTATTCGGTTCTCCTGACAACTTTCGAAGTGAAAAGTTAACCTTCGACATCGCTCCATTCCGAAGCGGCTATCAAGCACTACTCGTAAGAACGGCCTATGCTCGTTTTAATGCAATACCGCATTACACTTATCTTAAGCTTAAGATGCCTGGTCCACGTGGCATCATCATAGTTAGCAGTAACACAGAGCATTCCTTATGTGCGGAAGAATGTGTGGCAGCTTTAACAGCCGAACACTGAACGGCCTCTCCAACCAGAATAAATGATCGTTCATCAAGACCGCGGACACGGCTAGAAGAGTCCGGCGCACCACTAGCTGTAACAGCTCAGATAAACCTGAGACTGGGTCGATGGACATACCCCCATAGGTGGTGCTTGGGGCTTCCCGCATGTAAAAAGGACTACAGTCCGGCTTGAACTTATTTAGATTGAATTTTAATGGTATATTAAGAATAACCAATTTTCCGCACGAAAACTTTCACCTGGGCTTTCTTACAGATGATCATCGTGCTACACCCTTCCAGGATATGGCACAACGGTGACACAGGCGCAGACGTGCAGCAGGGCCCTGTTCAAAGGTTTCTTTTTAGATTAAGACCTTGTGTAAACCTTTTTTACTGTCTCTTGTTGCTTAACACCCTCCGGATACTCAACATAACCAAGAGGGATGCTGGCGTTATTGGCATTT
The DNA here is from genome assembly GCA_021605145.1 of Aegilops bicornis. NCBI lineage: Eukaryota > Viridiplantae > Streptophyta > Magnoliopsida > Poales > Poaceae > Aegilops > Aegilops bicornis. Next base: position 288,345,185 of record CM038671.1, read on the forward strand.
CGTCACGTCAGACTAATGCACCTACCTGGAAATTCAGGGCTTATAATTGAGGGCGTTTCTCAGCCCACTATACGTTGTAAAGACCGAATACCTTAGGGAGTGTTCGGCATCGCGAGTTTGGCCTTATATGCATTAGATCCGAATCATGTCTTTGGTCAATAGTTGGGTTTGTCCGGCTCCCATGTTTTGCTACCTTACGTTCCGCTCTATCGGCTAAGGTGGCACCAGGAGAACTACTGCGATTGTGCCTTGGTTCATCTGGATGAGCACCTCAGTAGAGAAAGCCGAAAACTGACTGTCATGATAAAGTGCGAGACTGGTCAACCACTCAAGGACTCAGCGGAATCTTCGTGATTCCTCTGCATTAACGAAGGACCGGTTTCCCGGCCATGTATGTACGCGCACCGTATTCAGATAAGCGTGGAAGTAATAGGGGCTATATAGTAGCCCCACTGTGAAACTCCTATGGCTAAGTCAAAGTGTTAAAGCAATATAGTCCGATTGCCTTGTTCGCCGCGCTATCACCTCCTTAATGGACCAAGACGTTGGATCAAGCGTGAATACGCGCTTTTCCGAACACCCCCGCATTATATGCGTGGGGGCTGAAGCCGACGACTGCAAACTTTCAGGATATATACATACATAAACGGCCGCACAGGAGGCATCAAAATACTTTCAGGCGAAAGTATAAACACAGCCTTTATAATCCAAATAGCATTGTTTTTACAATTGGGATACATGTCACTCGAACATGATACTCTTCGAGCACTGAGCCTCTATTAAACGAGCGCCTTCTAGGACTTCTTCAAAATAGTGCTCGGCCGAGACCTGGCCTACGGCCGGACCCCGGGTTGCAATAGCGGTGGCCTCCATCTCTGCCCAGTATGTCTTAACACGGGCAAGAGCCATCTGCGCACCCTCTATGCACGCCGACCTCTTTACAACGTCGATATGCGGCATAGCACCAAGGAATCGTTGCACTAAACCAAAATAACCATCGGCCTTGGTCCTTCCGGCCAAAGATGATCCACGACAGACCTCATGGCAAGTCCGGACAACCTATGGAGCTCAGCCACTCGGCCATTTGCTCATTTAACAGCAGCGGACGCGTTGGAGCACTGAACTGTGACCAGAACAACTTTTCCACTTCGTGATCTTTCCGATCTTTGAAAAACTTAGTCGCATCAGCATCACTCATTGCCAAGTCCAAGTACACGTCTGCAGCACTCCATAATTGATCCAGAGAGGTATACTTTGGATCTTCGAACTTCGTCCGCAACAAAAAGGGCTTCCCAGCCGTGATATCTCTGGCTTGACGAAGCTCCTCCTTCACCGCTCTGATTTTAGAGCGGGTTTCATTGGCTGCTACCGTGGCTTTCTTCAGGTCAGCCGCTTTCGCTTGGCTTTCCTTTTCAAGAAGCTCATACCGGTCGGCGGCATCCTTCAGCTCAACAGCCATCTTGGCTATTTTATCTCGCTCTGGTGATGAGAAGCCCGTTCGACTCTTAACTCTATGGCCGCCTTTAGGGCGCCCGCATCACTTCTTCCGGCTTGTTCCTTGGCTCGGGCAAGCTCCGCCCGAAGGGTCTCCACGGCGGCAGCTCCATCTGCAGTCACAGCATGTTATAGATACTATGATCATGTTCCTCTTAATATATGTTGACCAGCGGAAAATACATACCCTGTGCCTCGTCAAGCCGCTTGTTCACAAGCACGATGTCGGCATCTGCCGTATCAAGCTGCCACCTCAGTTCGGCAACCTCAACAGTCCGGCCAGCCACCGGACCCTCAGCCGCCTTCACATGTGAGCAGCATGATCATTACCTGGGACTATGATCCTCTGTTTGCCGCCTCTGGACAGCAACCAGAGTCTTAGGGGCTACTATCTGTATAGGGCACACCTAGCATGTGCGGTACCGCCAAAAAATATATATATTACTTTGCGTACCTCAAAGCCTTTTAGCAGGCTCATAAAAGCTTCATGCAACCCACTTTTGGCGGATGAAATCCTTTCAACTACCGTGCCCATTAAAGTACGATGCGCCTCTGAGATAGCCGCTTGCTCCAGAAGACCCATCAGCGCGTCCGGTCATGCACCGGACAGTCCCGGACTCTTTCTGTTGCTCCCCTTAGGAGTCGAATACTCCAGACTTCGGGTGGCCGAAGGGTTACCTTCCGGCCTTGGCGGATTAGGAGAAATCCTCTATGACGACACCTCAGGGTCGTCCGCCTCATGAGGCGGGGAGAAAGGGGGAGGCGTTTCGCTCTCCATCTTCTCCGGAAGAAGATCCCCCGAAGACGAACTCTGTCGAGAAGGGCTACGATCCGAATTACAAGACATACATCTCGGTTATTGTCCTCAGAGATGAAGTAGGAAGTATTTACTAAAAGTACTCTTGTTCACTTACAGCTTGGTGGAGGGTTGATCCCCTTGCGGGCACTGTGCGGTAAGGATGCCCTCCGGGGCAGGGCCCCCTGACGAAGGTTTCTTCCGTCGTTTGTAAACCCTTGTTTCCAAGTCTTCAGAGGCGGTCCTTTTCCTTCCTTGGGGAGAGGGGATTTCATATTCTTCTCCCCGATTATCCTCCTTCGTGGAGACACTAATTCGCCCGGTTTGGATGCGTAATGCGTGAGGCCTCCTTTCGACTTCTTTATTCCTCCCTTTTTCTTCCCCTAATGGCACTTGATAAGGTGCGAGCTCAAGCATCCTAGCTAGTATAGGATCCTGTGAGCCTTCGGGAAGGGGGGCCGAACACCTGATCATCTTCGCCATTCTTATCCAGTCCTGGCCAAGAGCAATTTGTTCAAAATGATGTTATGACAAATGAAAAGACAGCGTGTTCGGCAGCAGAATTACTTACGTGGGTATCTGGACGATTGTAGCTTAGACACGCATCCTCGGTGTTGTCCGTACACTGTATTCGTGATCCGAAGAACAATCCATACATCCCTTCGAGCGTCACGCCGAAGAATTGCTGAATAGTTCGTGGTCCTTCCGGGTTGAACTCCCACATACGGAGAGGTCGACGTTGGCATGGCAGGACCCGACGAACTTGCATGACTTGCATTACCTTGAGAAGGCTGACATCTCTCTTGAGGAGATCTCGGATGCAACTCTGCAATGTCGGCACGTCATTAACTGGCCCCTAGTCCAGCCCCTTGTTGACCCATGACGCCAGCTATGGGCGTAGGGCTCTAATGTATATGGGGCAAAGTTACCCACTTAGTACTTCGGGGAGCTGTGATGTAAAACCACTCCCGCTTCCATAAGTCGGACATCTCCGGGAAGGAACCCTTTGGCCATGGAGCATCAGCGCCTTTTCTTATTATGGCGCCTCCGCATTCTGTGTGTCGCCCATCGATCATCTCCGGCTTCACATTGAAGGTCTTAAGCCATAAGCCGAAGTGCGGGGTAATGCGGAGGAAGGCCTCACACATGACGATAAACGACGAGATGTGGAGGATGGAATCTAGAGCTAGATCATGGAAGTTGAGCCCGTAATAGAACATAAGCCCTCTAACAAAGGTATCAAGACTAAAGCCTAGCCCTCGGAGGAAGTGGGGAATAAATACGACACTCTCGTTGGGTTCGGGAGTGGGTATGACCTGCCCTTGAGCAGGTAGCCTGTGCGAGATTTTAGCAGTCAGATACCTGGCTTCTCTTAGTGTCTTGATGTCCTCCTTTGTGACAGAGGAGGCCATCCACCGGCCTTGAAGGTTGGATCCGGACATGATTGAAGGTCCGAATCGCTTAGCCTGAGCCTTGGGTGTTGGAATTCGAGGTGGGGAAGGGAAGGATCGAGCGCGATAAGAAAAGGACAGGCCTTGGCCCCTTTATAAAAAGGGTGAATCAAGCGTCCTCCGCGTGGCCGCTCGGAACTTGCCTAAAATCGAGGAGTCATACCAGCAGGCGCGATTGGGTTACCCACACCCGTATTAATGAGAATCCCGTGATAAGGGGACACGATCTCTGCTTCGACAAGACGTGCCAAGAAAACCGCCTCGCAACACGTGCAGTGGCAGGTTGGGAAAACGGTTCGTAATGACCGGACCATGGCAGGATGTCATGTTATGAAAAGTTGTCAGCAGATTAGATTCGTGGAAATATTATACTCTCTACGGTGGTATGTGGAATTTGTTTTGCGGAGCCGGACACGATTCTTGTGTTTAAAATCTTCTATGGAGTATTCGGAGGAGGAACCCGCCTTGCAATGCCGAAGACAATCTGCGCGCCAGACTCATCGTCATTGAAGCCTGCTTCAGGGGCTACTGAGGGAGTCCTGGATTAGGGGGTCCTCGGACAGCCGGACTATATACTTTGGTCGGACTGTTGGACTATGAAGATTCAAGATTGAAGACTTCATCCCTTGTCCGGATGGGACTTTCCTTTGCGTGGAAGGCAAGCTTGGCAATTCGGATATGTAGATCTCGTCCCTCGTAACCGACTCTGTGTAACCCTAGCCCCCTCCGGTGTCTATATAAACCGGAGGGTTTAGTCCATAGGACAACAACAATCATAATCATAGGCTAGCTTCTAGGGTTTAGCCTCTACGATCTCGTGGTAGATCAACTCTTGTAATACTCATATCATCAAGATCAATCAAGCAAGAAGTAGGGTATTACCTCCATCGAGAGGGCCCGAACCTGGGTAAACATTGTGTCCCCCACCTCCTGTTACCATCCGCCTTAGACGCACAGTTTGGGACCCCCTACCCAAGATCCGCCGGTTTTGACACCGACACACCCACTTAGTTTCTTTTGTTGAGCTTTCATACATTAATAGCTCTAGTGCATCCGTTGCATGGCAATCCCTACTCCTTGAATTGACATCAATTGATGGGCATCTCCCTAGCCCGTTGATTAGCCGCGCCAATGTGAGACTTTCTCCTTTTTTGTCTTCTCCACATAACCCCCATCATTATATACTATTCCACCCATAGTGCTATATCCATGGCTCATGCTCATGTATTGTGTGAAGGTTGAAAAAAGTTTGAGATTACTAAAGTATGAAACAATTCCTTGAATTGTCATCGGGGTTGCGCATGATGAGAGCATTCTTGTGTGACGAAAATGGAGCATGACCAAACTATATGATTTTGTAGGGATGAACTTTCTTTGTCCTTGCTATTTTGAGAAGACTTGATTGCTTAGTTAGTATGCTTGAAGTATTATTATTTTTATGTCAATATTCAACTTTTATCTTGAATCTTTCAGATCTGAACATTCATGCCACAATAAATAAAATTACATTGAAAATATGCTAGGTAGCATTCCACATCAAAAATTCTGTTTTTATCATTTACCTACTCGAGGACGAGCAGGAATTAAGCTTGGGGATGCTTGATACGTCTCCAACGTATCTATAATTTTTGATTGTTCCATGCTATTATATTATTTGTTTTGGATGTTCAATAGGCTTTATTATACACTATTATATTATTTTTGGGACTAAACTACTAACCAAAGACCCAGTGCAAATTGCTGTTTTTTTTGCCTATTTCAGTGTTTCGTAGAAAAGGAATATCAAACGGAATCCAGACGGAATGAAACTTTCGGGAGAGTGATTGTTGGAACAAGCGCAATCCAGGAGACTTGGAGTGGACGTCAAGGAAGCGATGAGGTGCCTACGAGGTAGGGAGGAGCGCCCGGGGGGTAGGCACGCCCCCCACCCTCGTGGCTCCCCAACCGACTTCTTTCGCCTATATATACTCATATACCCCGAAAACATCCGAGAGCACCACGAAACCCTATTTCCACCACGGCAACCTTCTGTACCCGTGAGATCCCATATTGGGGCCTTTTCCGGCACTCCGCCAGAGGGGTAATCGATCACAGAGGGCTTCTACATTAACACCATAGCCTCTCCGATGATGTGTGAGTAGTTTACCACAGACCTTGTGGTCCATAGTTATTAGGTAGATGGCTTCTTCTCTCTCTTTAGATCTCAATACAAAGTTCTCCTCCATTCTCTTGGAGATCTATTCGATGTAATTCTTTTTGCGGTGTGTTTGTCGAGATCCGATGAATTGTGGGTTTATGATCAAGATTATCTACGAACAATATTTGAATCTCCTCTGAATTCTTTTATGTATGATTTGACATCTTTGCAAGTCTCTTCTAATTATCAGTTTGGTTTGGCCTACTAGATTGATCTTTCTTGCAATGTGAGAAATGCTCAGCTTTGGGTTCAATCTTGCGTTGCTTCATCCCAGTGACAGAAAGGGAAACGACACGTATTGTATTGTTGCCATCGAGGATAAAAAGATGGGGTTTATATCATATTGCTTGAGTTTATCCCTCTACATCATGTCATCTTGCCTAATGCGTTACTCTGTTCTTATGAACTTAATACTCTAGATGCATCCTGGATAGCGGTCGATGTGTGGAGTAATAGTAGTAGATGCATAATCGTTTCGGTCTACTTGTTACGGACGTGATGCCTATATACATGGTCATGCCTAGATATTCTCATAACTATGCGCTTTTCTATCAATTGCGACAATAATTTGTTCACCCACCGTATATTATGCTATCTTGAGAGAAGCCACTAGTGAAACCTATGGCCCCCAAAACTTGCTCGACAATAATCTTTACTTTCCAATATATACCATAAAAATACCAAAAATATTTATCTTATTATCTCTTTCAGATCTCACTTTTGCAAGTGGCCATGAAGGGATTGACAACCCCTTTTATCGCGTTGGTTGCAAGGTTCGTATTTGTTTGTGTAGGTACGAGGGATTTGCGTGTAGTCTCCTACTGGATTGATACCTTGGTTCTCAAAAACTGAGGGAAATACTTATGCTACTTTGCTGCATCACCCTTTCCTCTTTAAAGGAAAACCAACGCATGCTCAAGAGGTAGCAGTCGGTGTTGGTCCCTCTGATCTTATGCTGGTCCTTCGAATCTCTTGGTTCCTTGTACTCTGACTTGGGTTGGTGCTTCAATCTTGTTCTCGTGCCTGTGCATAGTCTCGGCAACAGACCCAGGGTTTGTTGCACCGACACCTACCTACAAAAGCGCTAGAGCACATATTGAACAATGATCTAAGGAGACTCCATGAAGATGGGCTGGCCAAAGAGAAAAGCCTTCTCATCTCAGAAAAACCAGGATACCCGCTTTACACGGCTCAGGTGCCGGGTGGGAAGTTGTACGTGGAGAGATGGCCCATGGATAAGTTCATCTTGCGATTTGACTACATCTACGACATGTTCCACATGACCAAGATGGATTTCTAGTTCATCCACATGTATGCTATGTATCTCAACTACTTCATCAGGCTCGAGAACATAAAATACACTACAAAAAAAGACACATCTGTGACATTTTGGGCCGAACGAATTTTTTCTGTCATACATATGACACTTCTATGACGATAATTGTGACAAAACCCGATATCATAATAGATGTGGTGGGCTCCTACTTCTATGACAAAAAATCATGACAGAAAATGGGCTTTTCGTCCTGGGTGGGCCGGAGACGCAGCTGCATGACATTCTTTGGGCCGTCCATGACGGAAAAAACCATGGTAGAAGCGAGGGGAGGAAAATTTCGGGGAGTTCCCGGTTACGGTGGAAGGTCAGGGGCCGAGCGATGCGCGCTTCTCTCGTACACGTATGCGCGTGTGTGCGAGGCGTTAGGTCTAACTGAACCCGAGCGAGGCATTGGGGTCTAACTGAACCCGAGCGATTGTACTGCAGGCTATGCATTATTGAACCCGAGCGATCGATCGCTGCTACCTGAAGCCGATCGATGCTGCCTCTGGGATGAACAGTGAGCGTTGCGGGAGGGGGGGGGTTGGATGAACAATGAGCGGTGGCGTTGCCTCTGGATGAACATGACCCCGTGGTGTGGTGGAGGGCTGGATGAACAGTAGACGGTGGAGGGGTGCCCATGGAGGGGTGGATGAACAGGACCCCTTGGTGTGGAGGGCTGGATGAAAAGTAGACGGTGGAGGGGTGCCCGTGGAGGGGTGGTTGAACAGGAACACGTGGTGTGGAGGACTGGATGAACAGTAGACGGTGGAGGGGTGCCCGTGGAGGGGTGGTTGAACAGGACCCCGTGGTGTGGAGGGCTGGTTGAACAGTAGACGGTGGAGGGGTGGTTGAACAGTAGCCCGTGGAGTAGCACGGTGGAGGCTGGATGAACATGAGCCCGTGGATGAACAGTCGCAGGTGGAGGCTGGAGGAGGTCGACGGTGGATGAACAGTAGCCCGTGGAGGATGGAGGGGGTCGACGATGGAGATGAACAGTATCCCATGGAGTCCCGTTTTGCGGTACGCCACACCCCTCTCGATGAACAGGACCCCTTTCGACCGTAGCGCTCCAACACAAGTCTGCTTCATCCGTTTTGCAGTACGCCACACCCCCCCGATCAATAGGACCCCCGTTTCGACCGTAGGAGGTCCGTTTCCTCCGTTTTGCGGTACGCCAGACCCCTCCCGATCAACAGGACCGCATTCCGAACATAGGAGGTCCGTTTCCTCCGCCAGCGGTATGCGCGAACCTCGTTTCCATCACCTGTTCCGTCCAAGCCCTCCCGATGAACACGACCACGCTTTCCGTTCCGTACGTATGCGCGAGTAGGCGTTCGAGACCCTGCCCGTATGTACGTACGTGGCTGTATTTTCTTTCTTGCACCCCGGACGTTGTACGTACGTGTACATGCTACGCGCGCGCCTCTACTACGACACGTGCGCGCCTCTACATCGACCAGTATATATGTACATACACGTGCGCGACCAGCATGACAACGCTACGTACGCTTCGACTAGGTGGGTCCCGACTGTCAGGCACTTCCTTGCCTGATGTAGCTGGTGGGTCCCAGCAGTCAGGGGGGCGAATCGTTTTTTTGCCAGGACGCACTTCCTTGCGTGCGAAGGTGTAGCTGGTGGGTCTCAGCAGTCAGGGGGGAAACATTTTTTCGCGAAATAGGGTGGCCCGTCTGGTGGGTCCCTGGTGTCAGGTGGAGGAATCATTATTTTCCACGTAATAAAGAGGCACTTCCTTGCTGCCGCCGTGGACCCAGCTGTCAGCCTCTCCACGTACAGTCCACGTCCGATGGAAGTCGTTCCTTGACCACGTTGACCACGCCGCTCCGAGAGCACCAGGGCGGACGGCGAGACCTAGGAAGGGGACGACACGGAGCCGGTGAAGACGCGACAGTGGATGCCCACGCGGAGAGGAGTATGAGGGTTCACTCGTTCGGCTGCGGTGTGAGGCTGCCGTCACCGCAGGGCCTGGCCAGCGGTGGGAATAGTAGGGGGCGGTGAGGCCTCCGCGGCAGCACAGCCGGCCACGGGAAGCAGGAGTAGGCGGCACGACCGGCGCTGCTTTGGGCGGCTGGAGCAAGAAGACCAGAGGTTGAAGAAGCACTAGGGCCATTGGATGGACATCATACGGTCACTGCAGCTAGAATCGTTTATATTGACTAAGCTGACAAAGCCCTTGGTACGTCAACTTAGTAGGCCCATAGGTCAGCTTCCGAAACGGTGCGCCCGGATGTCGTGGGAGGAATCATTTTTTGGGCGGGTGAAGCTAGAACATCCGAGATTGAAGAAGAAGCACGGCATCCGTTGGATGGACATCCAACGGCCACTGCTGCTAGAACCGTGTGTTGACTATAAGTTGACAAAGCCTTGCATACGCGTCAACTCTGTTTTTTTAGGGAACGCGTCAACTTAGTAAGCCCAGATGTTTGTGGCAGAGAACTTATAGCCCATTTGAGATTTGTAAGAATGTGTAGCCCATTTTTGAATTCTAATGGAATTTACTACATCCCATTTACAGTTTGTTAAAAGTACAACCCATTTCAACTAACCGTTCAAAACAGAATTGAATAAAATTTCCCACATTTTGATTGGATCCGAAATATTTTTATCCCGAAATTTCTAGTCAGATTAAATACAATTTCAATATAAATTTAAATTACGTAAAAATCCAACGAAACATTGCGCTCGCAACAATTAATGAAATTAAAATTTTCAATATCCAAAAATAATATTTTATAAAGTAATCACGTGTTTGGTGTATTTTTTTATAGTTACTGCCCAGTTTTTATAGTTACATCCCATTTATTATTTCTTAAAGCCCATTTTCTTGTTAAGCCTAATGCATCCCTCCTAGGAAAGATTTGCAGCCCAGCGGGGCGGAGAATAACAACTTGACCTTGCTTGGGTATTCCTAAAAAAAGTATAGCTGGGCTAGCCATTTTCAGCTTGAAAAAAATTAATATCTGGGCTGGATATCGGCACAGGCTAGACGGGCCACAACCCTTGATCAATTCCATGGCGATGTTTTCGTTGTTGTTTAGAGGAGAAAAATTAATATCTGGGCTACACATGGAAAAACTCTGAAGTGCTCACACCTCAAAAACACAAATACTGCTCGAGCTGCTTGGTCCCAGCTGTCGGCCGCTTCTTGTGCAATTTTCTCGTTTATGACTACTACATAGGTTGACAATGGTGTGGGACCGTGATGTCAGGAAACCAGGAGGAAGCAAAATAAATTACTCCAGCGAGCGCTTCCACCTCTGCCTCGTTGTCTCCCGTGGAAACCCCTTTCCTCCCTTTTTTTTGCTCTGGCAAGGACCAATGCATGCAGCACGTCCATGCGGTTATTAGGCAAGAAATAAAAGCGCTTTGCATGCTATGAATTACGATGGCCTGCATGGGTAGCTAATAAGGCATCCTCTTAACTGCTGTGATTAAATGTTGTGTTTAGAAGAGAGAAATATTCTTCTTTTCCACCAATCTGCTTGCACCTTGGTCGTGATGCACCTTCTAATACGACTTATTCACCTAGACGGAGGGAGTATAGTTTTATACATACATACATATATATATATACATATATAATAAGGAGGCACTTGCGTACGTGAGGCTATGGACCTGGTGGGTCCCCATTGTCATCCTCCCCAAGTAAAGTCATCTCCTCGCCCGCGCGCGCTTTCCGCTCGAAACAGTCAGTGCTGCCTGCCCCGCTTCTCGATGCAGGCGATTTCTCCGCCTTCAAACGACACAAGTGCCGTCCGTCCATCCATCTGCCGCCCACATTTATGATACGCGGTTGCCGAGGCGGCTACTCCGGCGCCACACGTCCGTCCCTCCGCCCGCCCACCATTGCTATATAAACTGGTGCGCCCGCCATAGCCTTAGTCATCCGCATCCGTTACCTTTCTCCTGTCCACACCACTACTTCCCACCATGGCTTCCTCGCGCTCCAGCGCTCTTCGGGACGGGCGGACGACGGACCACAAGGAGATGGCGGCCATTGCTGCCGACGGGCTGGCCGGCAGGCAGCCGGAGGACGACGACGTCCCAATGGAGAACATGGTAGTCGACGATCCGGCGCCAATCCCCTCCTCTGCGCCATCCTTGCCAGTGCATTGCACCATGACCATCGGTGAGGCCCGTGCCCAATATATGGACAGTGTGAGGCAGATGCGTCAGGAGCAGTTCCGGGTGGCGCAGGCCAACGCCGCCTACAACCACCATCTCCTCCAGGAGCACCTGCAGGCGGAGGAGAAGATCGCCGCGGATCGGACGGAGCAGGAGGCGCTGCTCGACTTGTACCGCTCCGCCCGCAAGGGCCACCTCGAGCGCTGGCGGTACCGCATGTGGGTGGCGGAGGCTGCGGCCGCCTACAAAGAGGCTAGCAAAGAGGGCGATGAAGCGGGTGAGGCGCTGTTTGCCGAGACCGAGGACGAGGCAGAGGACAATGCCGGCTCCGACGAGTCCCCGCTCCGCTGGCGTCAACGAGGCCCGGCTCCGCCGAGGCCTCGCGGCGCCAACAACGAGGCAGAGGACAATGTCGGCTTTGAGGAGTCCCCGCTCCGCTGGCGTCGACGAGGCCCTGCTCTGCCGAGGCCCCGCCCCGCTGCCAACGAGGCCGCGCCACACAGAAAACGAGGAAGAGTAGAACATGGTAGGTCGCCGCCGCTCGGGTCCAAGTAAGGCCACCGCTGCTAACCTCCGGTTGAAGCCAAGCTAGGCGGGTTAACCATTGATGGCCGGTTAGCTTCTTGGTGGCGACGTGGAGTTGGAGAGCTGCGCTTGAGAAGGATGCTGCTTCTACTTAACTGCTGGTGCAGTTGGCTGACTGACACGTTGGCCCAACAGGCCACATGTCATTTATGCAACTGGACCTGTTGTTTAGTCACTGAAGCTTCCGTTCAGCTCAGCGGGACACAGGTGGGTAGCTTCAGTTAATTAATTATACCTCCAGTGCACCCCTTTTTAGTTGAAGAATGTATGAAATGTAATGAAATCCGGCATGTTTATATGAAATCCGACCGTGTATGAATGAATTTATTTCGATTAGTTTGAATTCCTGTATCACTGGCATTGGATGAACATGCAAAACAATACGTCCTAGCATTATTCCCAAGGTGATCACCTCGTTTGCAGCAGTTTCACATGTACCCCCTCCGGTCCTTTCTAGTCTGCATAAAAGTTTTGTCTGCAGTCAAAGTTGTCAGATTTCGGGTTCCAGCAGACCCTTAAGGTTCAAACTCTGGGGTGCGCGCGGAGATCTCTCCCCTACCAATCTACATCCGATCTCCTCGTGTGATCTAAGCTGGAAACGACAAACAAAACAAGGGACACGAGATTTATACTGGTTTGGGCCACCGTTGTGATGTAATACCCTACTCCAGTGTGTGGTGTGGTGGATTGCCTCAGGGGCTGATGATGAATAGTACAGGGGAAGAACAGCCTCGCGAGAGGTGTTCTAGAACTGACGCGATGAACTGCTTGGGTGAGTTCGATCGCCTCTCTCTCTCTCTAGGGCTCTATTCGATCTGACCCGGTTTTCTCCGTACTCTGTGGTGGCTAGCTCTATTTATAGAGGCCCTAGGCCTCTCCCCAAATAATGAACGGGATGGGCGCCAACAATTGGCCATTTTGAAGGGGAACATCTAGTACAAGTTATTCTGACCAAAGGTGGTCTTTGGCTGCCAAAAGCACTGGTGATGATGCCGTCTTGGACTCCATGGTGACCTCCGTCCTGCCGCTCTGCTGGTCTTGGTCTCGTTGCACCGGAATGGTAACCTTTGCCCGATGCCTTCGCCTGTGCTTGCTCCCTTTGCACCAAAGGGGAAACAAGGACACTGCATAGGCCGGTGCCCGCCTGGCGCCCGCCTGGTCTTCGATCGTCATGGCTTGCGTCACGGGCTCCTCGCGAGGTGCCCCTGCCTTGATCTGTCCGCCTCCTCGCGAGCCTGCCTGATGAGCCTGCCCCTAAGGAAGCTTCCTGTCGTCCGCCCCGTGAGGCTTGGCCCCTCGCGAGGGTCTTGAGCTTGAGATGATGAAGATGATCCGCGATGGGCCCCCACTTGAGCCCACGCCACGCGCAGGCGGAGCAAGTCTGGGACCCCGTTCCTAGAACGCTGACAGTAGCCCCCGGGCCCAAGGCGCGTCCGGGCTTGGCCTAGCAGGGAAGCGAAGGGGCAAGCGCGAAGCGCCGTGGGCCCCAGTAGCCTGCGGCCTCGGGCGCCGCGTGGCGATTGACCGGACGTGGGCGTCTGCGCTTCCCCACAACGCCTTGGCAACCGCTCAACTTGACAAGTCCCTGCATGCAGAGAAACGAGTCATGATTACCTGCGATCGTGGTTGTCGGTGTTCTGGGAATGGGGGTACCCAGACTTGCCTACCAGCGGCCTGCGGCGTGGCTCAAGGAGTGGCCCAGTACGGCCCATCTTCATCAGCACAAGCTCAAGACCCTCGCGAGGGGCCAAGCCTCGCGGGGGGGACAACAGGAAACTTCCTCAGGCACGGCCTCGTCGGGCTGGCTCGCGAGGCGGAGAGATCAAGGCGGGGTACCTCACGAGGTGCCCATGATGCAAGCCATGATTTACCAAAGGCGCCCAGTGTGCGCCAGCCGTGCGGGTCCTTATTTCCTCTTTGGTGTGAAGGAGGCAAGTGCAGACGAGAGCATCAAGCAAAGGCAACCATTTTGGTGCAACAAGACCAAGACCAGCGGAACGGCAGGACGGAGGTCATCGTGGAGCCCAAGTCGGCGTCACCGTCAGTGTCTTTGGCAGGCGAGGACTGACTTTAGTCAGGATATGTGTACTAGATGTTCCCCTTCAAAAAGGCCAATTGTTGGCGCCCTTCCCGCTCAATATTTGGGAAGAGGCCCAGGGCCTCTGCCTATAAATAGGACTAGACACCCACAGGGTAGAGGCATCTAGAGAGAGAGAGAGAGAGAGAGAGAGAGAGAAGCGACTGAACTCCCCCTAGCAGTTAATTGCACCAGCCAAGAACAGACCCTCGCGAGGCTGTTCTTCCTTGTATTGTTCATCATCAGCCCCAGAGGCAATCCACCACACCACACACTGGAGTAGGGTATTACACCACAATGGTGGCCCGAACCAGTATAAACATGAGTGATGATTGGAGTTGACCTATACGAAATGATGCTACAAGTGATATGCTGTGATTTGTTTAAATGACTAGATAGCACAATTGGCATCCCTGAAATTGCGCTTAAAGATAAGATGACAAATGTTCACTCGCACACTAGAATCATTGAAACCCTTAAGCCCCACCAAGCAACATGGTCGGATCAGGACCTTAGGGCCTTGACACTAGATCTAGAACACCTTGGCCCACACTCAACAGAGACCACCACCAATCCCCCCAGCCTACTTTATGTACCCCGTCAACAAAGTCTTCATGGAGTACTTAGACAAGATAGTTGTCATCATTATTTGGTGACCTACTTGTCCACCCGAAGACGGAAGAAGAGCCGTTCAACTAGCCAAGGAACATTTGAAGACCGCCATGCCAAGGAGGAAGAACTACACCCACCACCATCGTCAAGAAGTGAAATTTCTCGTCAAAGACCAGGCGTATCTACAAGCCTTTTTTCTCAAAGGAACCAGGCATTTCCATGTCAAAGGGAAGCTCACTCCAAGATTCAACAACCCCCTTTGAGATCACTTCGAGACGAAGAGTAGACGACTACCAGCTAGATTTACCACCTGAGTTACCCATTGTGCACAGCGTTTTCCATGCAACACACCCCCGAAAGTGTTGCCAACTTCCTAACTAACCCGATCCCTACCAGGGCATCAATCACCGAACCATTGACCCCCATTTAACCTGACCTAGCGAGAGGCCCTTAGCAACCTGGATCAAGAAAGAACGTCATACACGAAGCCACACCATCAAGTACTTCAAGGTTCAATGGAGCACCACTCTGAAGCAGAAGCAGTATGGGGACGTGAAGACTACCCCAGATCCAAGTTTTCGTATTCCTTCTCGCGTCTAGTCTGGGAATCTCGGGAACGAGATTCTTGTAAGAGGTAGGTCTGTCACACCCTGATTTTCATGGCACAACACTTAAGATGATAAATCATGATAAAGTATGGTTTGAAAAAAAACTTTTGCATTATTTGACTTTTTATTGAGTTGGTTTTTCTCTCTGTGTTTTTCAAGTGCTCTTAGAAGTCAACATAGTTTCACCTTCTACACTTCATCTCCTTGCCCCAAACTTCTGCCCAATGATCATGCCATGTGTATAGTGCAATATAGTATTTTCTTACAAAAATAATTTGGCCAAAAAGTATTTTCTAAAATTAGTTCTCCAAAAACCCTTGAATTGAGATTTGCACTTCAAGTACTTGATTTGAGGTGTGAAAATCTTTCAAAAGGTATATTTGAAACCTATTAGATATAGGATACCCAGAAACCACAAAAATATAATTTTAAAAGTTATTTTCCTATTTTATTAAAAACCTTTTTGTTAAGGCCATAAATGGTCTTTAATAGGGAAAAATTATTTCTATTGTTTCAAAAATATTTGACAAAAATCAGGGAAACTTAGTGGGCATATATTTGCCATATATAAGAGTTTCAACACATGGTCATGTTCAAAATATTGGTCAAATCCCTTAAGAACCCTTTCTGGATATTTCAAGCTTTTGAAATATTTACAAAGGAAATATTCCCCTAAAATTCCAAGAAAATTCTATCATTTCACATATGACATGTTTGATGATCTTGCCAAGCCTCATGTCATGGAGAATAGTATAACCCCATGAAACCCCCTCAAAACCATTTCTGCCCATTTCAAAGATTTGGAATATTTCTACAGGAAATATTTTCATAAAAATCCAAGGAAAATCCATCAAGTCACAAATGAATATTGTGATCACCTTGCAAAGCCTCATATCAATCAAGGTCATTTTGGTTCACCAAAATGCCCCAAAACCCTCTCGACCGAATCAAATTTGAACAAGTTTGTACTACCAACTTTCTCTCCTTGACCCCAACTTTTGTGAGCATGTTCACATGACCAAATGAGGCCACTACACCAAGTAGTGCATCAAGGATAAGTGATTTGCTCAACTAGATCTACACAAGTCCATTTCTGTTGATTTCTAGGGTTTACAAAAGTTGCATTGGCAACTTTGCCCAAATGAACTCAATATTGTTGAAACCCCTTATTTTCTTATACCATTTGACCCTGTCAAGCCTTATGACAAGAGGAGTTCATTTTCTTGCCCAAACCAGCAACAAACACCTTCTGCCATTTTACTAAAACAACTACTTTGACCTCTTCCACTCTTCTCCATGGCCTCCCCTTTTTACCACATCCCCTCCAAGTCCCCCTCTACCACCAGTAACAATGGCTGCACCACAGCTCAATGATTGAGGGGTGAAACCACCTCATTTACCCCTCTGGACAGCCCCTTTCCCTCTCTTTCTCACCTCCCTCCTCACTCCAGTGGATCTCCAGGGCATCCAATGCACCTACCCACTTGTTTACTTCCCCTAGCACTACCAGACATGAGTGGGCACGCCCCCTGCCCCTTAAACAATGCCATGGCAGCCAAAGACACACTCTGCAGCGCGCTACAGCCGCCCCCTTCCAACCGCCTCCGGCCACCTCGGGCCTCCCCCGCGCGCCTGCCGACGCGCCTCGGCGTCACTTAACGCTTCTGTGATCGGCCCCCTCCTCTCTCCTCCTCCCCGCGCCTCCGCGCTAGCAAACAGAGGCCGCCCGAGCGTGCCAATGGTGCGGCTCACATGCGCGCGCCTCTAACCTCTCCCCACTCCCTCTCTCTATCTCTACCGACGTAGTCAACGTCCAGGAACACCCCAGACACCACTCCCTCTTCCCCGAGCCTGCGGCAGGCGAGGAGCCCACCGGCGCACGAGTCCATGGTACCCCGCTGTTTGCCTATTTAAAGGCCTCCCCGAGCCCTCCTATCCTCACCACTCGCTCTCTGCACCACCAAACCCTCGCCCTGCACCCCCAGTTCCTCTCCAGAGCCGCCCGATCTTGGGATCGAGCTCGAGCTCCGCCGCTTCGGCTCGCCGGAGTTCGCGAGGTATAGGCCTCCCCCGCTCCCCCTCTGCCTCGATCTGGAACCCCTCAGCCCTTTGATCCTTTCCCCCTTGTTTCCCCTCTCTTTAGGTGCCGGAAACGGCCGGAACCATCAACGCCCGAAGCTCCTCCGCCGCAAGACCTCGTCGTCGGCGAACCAGGCCACCCCGGCGGCCAACTCCACCTCCATCCGAACGGAGGATCCTCCCTGAGCACAATGATACCACCCACGCATCCTCCCGTGCCCTGTATCGCCGCCGGCGAGCTCACCATCGCCTCTATATAGAGGTAGACTACAACGGCCGTGGGCCCTGTCCGTCAGCCTCACGCTCTGATGGGTGGGACCCACCCGTCAGGTTTAAAACGCACGTGCGCGCGTACCGGTTCGCTGCATCGGCTGAAGGCGTATTTTGCCTTTACGCCTTCGACGTGGCAGCCTCGCGTGGGCTGAAACCCATCTGGGCCTGCTGCCTTTGTGGTCCTTCCGCCCAGTTACGGTGTTGCTTCTCCTTTTTCTTTTCTACTGTTTTATAAAAATTCCACGAGGATAAAATATTTATCCAAATGAAATAATTCCAGTTCTGAATTCTTGAAAAATCCCACCTATTTGATGGTGCAACTTTCATTTCAAATCCTACAACCTTTTTCTTCATTTGTAAATATTTAAATGTGACTTTAAGCATTTAAATATACCTTTAAAACCTATCCCTCCTATTCTCACACTCCAAAACCAAAACTAAGAATTTTTCCCTTCTTAGTTTTCACCCTAGTATTTTACAAAAATAAGTTGTCATTTTTCTGAGCACTTTGAATTTTCTGTTTTTATTATTGTCTTATTTTCCCGTTATTTTCTTGCGGCGTTTAGATCCCGTATTTGACAAAGTTGCTAAAGGAGAAGGGAGAGAAGGATTTGAAGACCTCGAAGGACAAGCCAATCAAGGCAAGCAGCCCTTTGACCATGATACCCCTCTTGTTCATCGGTACCCTTTTTCCGATTGCATGATGATGAAGTATGACGGTGGTAAACTTGTTGTGAACCACCACATGATGCATACCCCTACTCATGACCTTACCTTGTTCATGATTGCATTTTTAAGAGACTATTTGATGCATAATGATGCATGTGTACCATGAACTCTTCATGGTTACATTCTTTTGAAAACCCCATCGGGTGCCCCTAATGCCCTTGGGAGATGTTGATCTAAGGTCACCACTTGAGGAAGAAGAGGTGTCTTGGGAGAGAGATTTTGGTGTGTGTGTGTAAAATGATGGATTAGATTTATGTGTGATTACCGTCCCAACCAAACATGTGCAACCACTCTGCCCCTTTATGGGATGGGGCATTATTGATTACCTAGGCCGATACTAGCTTGGAGCCTGCATTACTTGTGACGGGGGAGAGTTGGTGCTCTCTCTCGGGACGGGGTCGTGCCAGGTAGGGCGGCCATGACTGTTTTCACAGGGCACCGGACACACCGTTGGTCCCTTTGTGTATGCGTAATAATGTGAAAAGGGCAGAGTCCCACGATCTTTTGCTTATACACGAGGGTCGTGTATCAACGAGTGGACTCCTTGTTAGTGTCATCTAGGGAAAGATAGTGATCGGGTGCTTCCCCCGAGTGCTTGAGGTACTGCGGGATCGTGGATGACACGAAAGCTTCCCGGAGCTTGTGGGTAAAGTGCGCAACCTCTGCAGAGTGTCAAACTATTAGAATGGCCGTGTCCAGGGTCATGGACAGTTGGGAGGTGCTACTTAAACTATGTCCAGAGATTTTACAAATCACGATGCATGTGCGTGTGGAAAGGAACTATTTGTGTCAAGGTGGAGACTTGACATGTTGAATGACATGACATTGATTCAACTCTATTTATGTTGATATATGTAACCTGTTCTCGAGGTTACCCATGTTTTATTGATGAATATCTCACAAGTTGATATGACATCTTAACTAGCTTGAAGCTAGGTTGCTTACTCGTTGTACAATTGCATTGTTACTTTGAACCAAATCATGGGTTGCTTGCGAGTACATTCAAAGTACTCATTGGCTTGCCACTGGTTATTTTATTGGCCAGGCATGAAAGAACGGGATGTGATGAAGAGTACTTCGGTGACGGACATGCGAGCTAGGACGCTTTCCCAGTCAGAATGTCTGTAGGGTTAAGGCAGATGGCATGGGTTCTACTTATCGTCGAAGATTTCCGCTGCTTGTGTTTTATTTGATGTTCAGCACTTAAGGCTTTATCAATGTAAGACTTGACCATAATGGTCATAATTTGTGTAAGACGGTATGTATGGATGTAAGACTCTTGTTATTCAGCTTCTGTGTGTTCAGTGAGCATTGATCTCTGGGATCACTGTACACGTGCATTCGGTGATCACGACTTATGAGTCGGGGTCCCCACAGAGCTGGTATCAGAGCCATCCTGACTGTAGGAAGCCTTAGTTAGCATGGACGTTAGTTAGCTTGAGACCATCTAAACTTCTCTTCTTTTCTAAAGCTTACCCCACCCAAGATATATTTCCCTTATTGACCTCCCCTATTCAACTTTTGTAGATGGTTGTCGCCCCCTTGAGACTCCTTATGACAGCATTTCCATCCCTCCTAAAAGACTGCCTCCAACAATGTCACTATCCCTTGCTGCCCATATACACCCTGCATGAACTGGAAAATGATGTGCTCGAAAAGGAGTTCTATGCCATGGTTTTTGTGCCTGCCAAGACCTCACCCCAGGGGTGGTTCTTCATTGGACCACCCATGCCAACACAAGACCTGGCCGTTCAGCAAGTGGCATATGAAGCGCTCCTCCGTCTTCGAGGCCTCCTTCCAGAAATGAAAGAAGAACACGCCACCCGCTACCTACCTGGAAAGAACAGATTTGGAGCCCCAGCTCAAGTGATGATTCCCCCAGAAGATGAGGATCCAACCCTCAAGTACCAGATCCGCTTCATCAACGCCGGAGACTACCATCTACGTCACCTTACCGAAGCATTCCTTAAGGCTCGCCAAGACCTCCCTTCACTTCTGCACCTCCACTGCCTCGAGAAGAAGAAGGTGGTCGAGCAAGAACAGCAAATCACTGCCCTAGAAGCCCACATTTTCAATCAGGAGCAACAAATCAAGGAACTTCGGAAAACCCGCAACCAAACCCCGCGCTGGAGGCATAGGGATGGATTTACATATCCACCACGTAGAAGATCGTCGTCAGGCCATCGACGACATAACTCAAGACTGGATAGCAACCTTTTTGCTTCCGTCACTTGTCACGGGTGTGGTGAATTTGGGAACATTAAAAGGATGTGTCCCAACAAGCAGCCGACTGTCGCATACCCTTTGGCACCACAAGGGGAACCCAGAAACTGAAGACCGAACGCCCTTCTCTCAAAGTGATGAAGCAAGCACGACTAATGAATCCGGGGACCCCTAGGGTAGGATGAGTCGTGTACCCCTATGCGCAGTCGAGTCCATATGATGGTTCAAATGAAACCATGTTGAGTGTTGCTTGTTCTTATCTGTTTGTGTTTTGATATAAGTTGCACTTTTGCCTTAGGCAGCATGTATGCAACTATATCACCTATCTTATCTTAATGAAATTGTGTGTGGTCTTTCGGCACTTTTTTGTTTGCACCTGCACTATAGAAACCCCTTTAGGCATCCCCATCTATATTACCTTTTCCTCTCATCCCTCTATCCTCAACTGAAGACCGGCAAGACAAGGTACACCAAGGATTCTACTTCGGCGACCAACTAACACTGGAGACTTTTGCTGCAGCCTCCTCGACCAAGTGAAACCCCATAGAGTTATGTTTAACCCTCCATACTAGAAACCCATTCGTAGAACCTTCGAGACTTCATGAGATAACCCATCTCGAATCCTTAACCATGTGCTTAACCCACAAACTTGCGAGAGAACCAGTTAAGCCTCCATAACCTCGCTCAACATTGGGTTCACTATGGAACTAGTGGACGTAGGGAATGAGCACCTTATCATCCTAATATAGCACCGGAACTGATGATGCCATAGGGAATACCAATTTGAGGATATAGGAATAGAGGACAAATGACTTGATGAGTTTATATCAATGACTTTGAGGAATCATCCGAGACTATTTGGTGGATTATGAGGTTTTCATGTTGGTAGATGAACTTGGTGGGATCATGATTATAGGGTAGCGTAGCTTTCATTACCTGAGTAAATTGGATTTAATAGGGCGATTATGATCGCAAGCTGAAATTCTTGGGAGTATAAGGATTTGACTTAGCGGGGGATATTGATAGGAGATAGTTGATATTACGACTATGACTTAGGGGAAAGTGTGGGAATTCTCATTGGACACAAGATTTGGATTTAAATAGGTGATCCTAGTGGAGTATGGATGCAGAGTAATTTTACATGGTTCGGAGTAAATTGGATTTAGACGGATGATCTTGATCATGATACCATGTTTCTCGATGGACAATAAACTAAGAGATTGGATTAATTGTCGGGGTTGATTTAGGGATCTATATAAGCTTGAGGTTGGAGTTTACATGACCATGATAATGGAAATTGGCGGACTGACTATAGCAAGGAAGCCCTTCCAAGTATTTGGGGATTATAGGAACCTTAGGAGATCATGTGGAACACCATAACCATTGGATTTGTAGAATTAAATGGATTATGTAGTAATTGATGTAAGGTAATGGGTTGTTGGAGTTGATTCATAGGAAGGAAACAAGATCTGGAGTAGCTTACGACGTGTTTCCTTGGGATAGAAATGCTTTATCTTAGAGCTCGGAAGAATAGGCTGAGCACTTGGATTGTCATGTTCAAGCTTAGCAGATTGTATGTTCTACCCATGGATTTTTAGGGACAGACATACATATGAGTTTGGGGATTGTAGACATATATGGTTTTGTTAGACCTCCTCTCGGGAGCCATGAGGATATGAATCACATGAGTGATGATTGGAGTTGACCTATACGAAATGATGCTATCAGTGATATGCTGTGATTTGTTTAAAGGACTAGATAGCACAATTGGCATCCCTGAAATTGCGCTTAAAGATAAGATGATAAATGTTCACTCGCACACTAGAATCCTTGAAACCCTTAAGCCCCACCAAGCTACAACATGGTCGGATCAGGACCTTAGGGCCTTGACACTAGATCTAGAACACCTTGGCCCACACTCAACAGAGACCACCACCAATCCCCCCAGCCTACTTTATGTACCCCGTCAACAAGGTCTTCATGGAGTACTTAGACAAGATAGTTGTCATCTTTATTTGGTGACCTACTTGTCCACCCGAAGATGGAAGAAGAGCCGTTCAACTAGCCAAGGAACATTTGAAGACCGCCATGCCAAGGAGGAAGAACTACACCCACCACCATCGTCAAGAAGTGAAATTTCTCGTCAAAGACCAGGCGTATCTCCAAGCCTTTTTTCTCAAAGGAACCAAGCATTTCCATGTCAAAGGAAGCTCACTCCAAGATTCAACAACCCCCTTTGAGATCACTTCGAGACGAAGAGTAGACGACTACAAGCTAGAGATACCACCAGAGATACCAACTGAGCACAGCGTTTTCCACGCGACACACCCCTGAAAGTGTTGCCAACTTCCTAACTAACCCGATCCCTACCAAGGCATCAATCACCGAACCATTGACCCCCAGCCCAACCTGACCTAACGCGAGAGGCCCCTTAGCAACCTGGATCAACCAAGAACGTCATACACGAAGCCACACCATCAAGTACTTCAAGGTTCAATGGAGCACCACTCTGAAGCAGAAGCAGTATGGGGACGTGAAGACTACCCCAGATCCAAGTTTCCGTATTCCTTTCCGCGTCTAGTCTAGGAATCTCGGGGACGAGATTCTTGTAAGGGGGGTAGGTCTGTCACACCCTGATTTTCATGGCACAACACTTAAGATGATAAATCATGATAAAGTATGGTTTGACAAAAAACTTTACATTATTTGACTTTTTATTGAGTTGGTTTTTCTCTCTGTGTTTTTCAAGTGCTCTTAAAAGTCAACATAGTTTCACCTTCTACACTTCATCTCCTTGCCCCAAACTTCTGCCCAATGATCATGCCATGTGTATAGTGCAATATAGTATTTTCTTACAAAAATAATTTGGCCAAAAAGTATTTTATAAAATTAGTTCTCCAAAAACCCTTGAATTGAGATTTGCACTGCAAGTACTTGATTTGAGGTGTAAAAAATCTTTCAAAAGGTATATTTGAAACCTATTAGATATAGGATACCCAGAAACCACAAAAATATAATTTTAAAAGTTATTTTCCTATTTTACTTAAAACCTTTTTCTTAAGGCCATAAATGGTCTTTAATAGGGAAAAATATTTCTATTGTTTCATAAATATTTGACAAAAATCAGGGAAACTCAGTGGGCATATATTTCCCACATATAAGAGTTTCAACACATGGTCATGCTCAAAATATTGGTCAAATCCCTCAAGAACCCTTTCTGGATATTTCAAGCTTTCGAAATATTTACAAAGGAAATATTCCCCAAAAATTCCATGAAAATTCTATCATGTCACATATGACATGTTTGATGATCTTGCCAAGCCTCATGTCATGGAGAATAGTATAACCCCATGAAACCCCCTCAAAACCATTTCTGCCCATTTCAAAGATTTGAAATATTTCTAAAGGAAATATTTTCATAAAAATCCAAGGAAAATCCATCAAGTCACAAATGAATTTTGTGATCACATTGCAAAGCCTCATATCAATCAAGGTCATTTTGGTTCACCAAAATGCCCCAAAACCCTCTCGACTGTAATCAGAATTTGAACAAGTTTGCACTACAAACTTTCTCTCCTTGACCCCAACTTTTGTGAGCATGTTCACATGACCAAATTAGGCCTCTACACCAAGTAGTGCATCAAGGAGAAGTGATTTTCTCAACTAGATCTACACAAGTCCATTTCTGTTGATTTCTAGGGTTTACAAAAGTTGTATTGGCAACTTTGCCCAAATGAACTCAATATTGTTGAAACCCCTTATTTTCTTATGCCATTTGATCCTGTCAAGCCTTATGACAAGAGGAGTTCATCTTCTTGCCCAAACCAGCAACAAACACCTTCTGCCATTTTACTAAAACAACTACTTTGACCTCTTCCACTCTTCTCCATGGCCTCCCCTTTTTACCACAGCCCCTCCAAGTCCCCCTCTACCTCCAGTAACAATGGCTGCACCTCAGCTCAATGATTGAGGGGTGAAACCACCTCATTTACCCCTCTGGACAGCCCATTTCCCTCCCTTTCTCACCTCCCTCCTCAGTCCAGTGGATCTCCAGGGCATCCAATGCCCCTACCCACTTGTTTACTTCCCCCTGCCCCTTAAACAATGCCATGGCAGCCAAAGACACGCTACGGAGCGCTCTGATCTTGGCTCCCGCGCATGGCCCCCTTCCAACCGCCTCCGGCCACCTCGGGCCTCCCAGCGCGCTGCCAGCCCGCCTCGGCGTCACTTAACACGCTCACGATCGGCCCCTCCTCTCTCCTCCTCCCGCGCCTCTGCGCTAGCAAGCAGAGGCTGCCCAGCGCCAATGGTGCGGCTCACCTGTAGCGCCTCGACCTCTCCCCACTCCCTCTCTCTATCTCTCCCGACGTAGTCGACGTCCAGGAACACCCCAGACACCACTCCCTCTTCCCCCGAGCCCTGCCAGCGACGAGCAGGAGCCCGCCGGCGCACGAGTCCACGGTACCCCGCCGTTTGCCTATTTAAAGGCCTCCCCGAGCCCTCCTATCCTCACCACTCGCTCTCTGCACCACCAAACCCTCCCCCTGCACCCCCAGTTCCTCTCCAGAGCCGCCCGAGCTCGAGATCAAGCTCGAGCTCCGCCGCTTCGGCTCGCCGGTGTTCGCGAGGTATAGGCCTCCCCCACTCCCCCTCTGCCTCGATCTGGAACCCCTGCAGCCCTCTGATCCTTTCCCCCTTGTTTCCCCTCTCTTTAGCTGCCGGAAACGGCCGGAACCATCAACGCCCGAAGCTCGTCCGCCGCAAGACCTTGTCGCCGGTGAACCAGGCCACCCTGGCGGCCAACTCCACCTCCATCCGAACGGCGGATCCTCCCTGAGCACAACGGTACCACCCACACATCCTCCCGTGCCTTGTATCGCCGCCAGCGAGCTCGCCGCCGCCTCTGTACAGAGGTAGACGACGTCGGCCGTGGGCCCTGTCCGTCAGCCTCACGCCCTGACGGGTGGGACTCACCCGTCAGGTTTAAAACGCACTGCTGCATCGTTCGGTTCATCGGCTGAAGGTGTATTTTGCCTTTACGCCTTCGACGTGGCAGCCTCGCGTGGGCTGAAACCCATCTGGGCCTGCTGCACTGTGGTCCTTCTGGCCTAGTTACACAGTGCTGCTTCTCCTTTTTCTTTTTTGTCTGTTTTATAAAAATTCCACAGGATAAAATATTTATCCAAACGAAATAATCCCAGTTCCTGAATTCTTGTAAAAATCCCACCTATTTAATGGTGCAACTTTCATTCAAATCCCACAACCTTTTCTTCACTGTAAATATTTAAATGTGACTTTAAGCATTTAAATATACCTTTAAAAACCTATCCCTCCTATTCTGCTACTCCAAAACCAAAACTAAGAATTTTTCCCTTCTTAGTTTTCACCCTAGTATTTTACAAAAATAAGTTGACATTTTTCTGAGCACTTTGACTTTTCTGTTTTTATTATTGTCTTATTTTCCCGTTATTTTCTTGCGGCGTTTAGATCCCGTATTTGACGCAGTTGCTAAAGGAGAACGGAGAGAAGGATTTGAAGACCTCGAAGGACAAGCCAATCAAGGCAAGCAGCCCTTTGACCATGATACCCCTCTTGTTCATCGGTACCCTTTTTCCGATTACATGATGATGAAGTATAACGGTGGTAAACTTGTTGTGAACCACCACATGATGCATACCCCTACTCATGACCTTACCTTGTTCATGATTGCATTTTCAAGAGACTATTTGATGCATAATGATGCATGTGTACCATGAACTCTTCATGGTTACATTCTTTCGAAAACCCCATCGGGTGCCCCTAATGCCCTTGGGAGATGTTGATCTAAGGTCACCACTTGAGGAAGAAGTGGTGTACCGGAGAGAGATTTTGGTGTGTGTGTGTAAAATGATGGATTAGATCTATGTGTGATTACCGTCCCAACCAAACATGTGCAACCACTCTACCCCTTTATGGGATGGGGCATTATTAATTACCTAGGCCGATACAAGCTTGGAGACCGCATTACTAGTGATGGGGGAGAGTTGGTGCTCTCTCTCGGGACGGGGTCGTGTCAGGTAGGGCGGCCATGACTGTTTATACACGAGGGGCAGAGTCCCACGATCTTTTGCTTATACACGAGGGCCGTGTATCAACGAGTGGACTCCTTGTTAGTGTCGTCTAGGGAAAGATAGTGATCGGGTGCTTCCCTCGAGTGCTTGAGGTACTGTGAGATCATGGATGACACGAAAGCTTCCCGGATCTTGTGGGTAAAGTGTGCAACCTCTGCAGAGTGTCAAACTATTATAATAGTCGTGTCCACGGTCATGGACAGTTGGGAGGTGCTACTTTAACTATGTCCAGAAATTTTACAAATCACGATGCATGTGCGTGTGGAAAGGAACTATTTGTGTCAAGGTGGAGACTTGACATGTTGAATGACATGACATTGATTCAACTCTATTTATGTTGATATCTGTAACCTGTTCTCGAGGTTACCCATGTTTTATTGATGCATATCTCACAAGTTGATAGGACATCTTAACTAGCTTGAAGCTAGGTTGCTTACTCGTTGTACAATTACATTGTTACTTTGAATCAAATCATGGGTTGCTTGTGAGTACATTCAAAGTACTCATTGGCTTGCCACTGGTTATTTTATTGGCTAGGCGTGAAAGAATGGGATGTGATGAAGAATACTTCGGTGACGGACATGCGAGCTAGGACGCTTTCCCAGTCAGAATGCATGTAGGGTTAAGGCAGATGGCATGGGTTCTACTTATCGTCAAAGATTTCCGCTGCTTGTGTTTTATTTGATGTTCAGCCCTTAAGGCTTTATCAATGTAAGACTTGACCATAATGGTCATAATTTGTGTAAGACGGTATGTATGGATGTAAGACTCTTGTTATTCAGCTTCTGTGTGTTCAATGAGCATTGATCTCTGGGATCACTGTACACGTGCATTCAGTGATCACGACTTATGAGTCGGGGTCCCCACAGGCGGCCGCCCCCGCCGTTCCCCATCGCCTGCCGTCAACGCCGCCACCGGCCCGGCGGGGAACGAGAAGCAGGCGTCATCCCAGCATCCATCCGTGAGGCGAGACGGCCACACCGCTACTCCTTCGCTCGCCCCTGCTGGTTCTTCATCCCACGCGCTCCACGCGCCCATGGAGGCTCGAGCCTGCTCATCACGGCAAACGAGCTCCTGCGCTACCGCCCTGTCGACGACGTCTATGAGGAGTGGTTCGACCGTGTTGCCGAGCTCGTCCGCGCCGCGGGGGGCTCCCCCGCGCCGTCCTTCTCACTGCACCACGTCCCACCTTGTGCAGGCGATGAAGCTCCGGGGGCGCCTCAGCTGCCTCCCCCTCAAGAAGGCGCCTTGGCCCCAAGGCGCGTGGCCCCTGGGCGGAACCCACTCCGTCCGGCACCAGCGCAGCAAGAGCAGAGCTGCCAAGAGGTCCCTCGTCCCCAAGAAGCTGCCCGAGTGCTCCCTGCACCGGCACGTCACGACCGCGCTCCTGCTCCAGCACGCCAAGACCCCGCGCTGCTCCCAGCGGCAGCGCACGGGGACCCGCAAGATCAAGCCCTCCGTCACCAAAGGCCTCCCGTGGCCACTGCAGGCTGCCGCACCTTCACCACCGAGCTACGCAGCGTCGCATGGCCCGGCAAGTTCAAGCCAGACCTGCCTCCTCGCTACGACGACACAGCCGACCCTGCGGAGTTCCTCCAGCTCTACGAGCTGGCCATCGAAGCCGTCAACAGGGACGAGAAGGTCATGGCGAACTGGTTTCCCATGGCGCTCAAGGACGATGCCCGCACCTGGGTCCTGAACCTGGCTCCTGGCACGATCTCCTCCTAGGACGAGATGCGCACCCGCTTCATCGCCAACTTCAAAGGCACTCACGACCGGCCTCCTGCCGTGAGCGACATGCGCTGCATCAAGCAGCAGCCAGGAGAGACCCTGTAGAAGTACATCCAGCGCTTCAACAACGCACACCTCAAGATTCCCAAGGTGACTGAGGAGGCCATCATCTCAGCCTTTTCCGACGGTGTGCGTGACGTCAAGATGAAGGAGGAGCTGGCGATGCATGAAGACCTGTGCACATCCCTGGAGCTGTTCAACTTGGCGACCAAGTGCGCTAGGGCTGAGGAAGGACGCCTGTCCCTCCTCGAGCTGCCGGCTGCTGACCCTGAAGAGAAGAAGCCCAAGGTCAAGGACGTGAAGCGCAAGGGGGCTGCCGTGCTCGTGGCAGAACCAGACACCAAGCAAGGCAGGGATCAGCCCGAGTCCTCCAAGGGCAGCCGGTACTGCGTGTACCACGACCTCCACACCCACAACACCAACGAATGCCAAGAGCTCAGAGCCGTGTGAGAAGGGAGAATCGGTCGACGCCCCGACCGCAATGATCGCGGCTACGACCGAGGAGGAGGAAGAAGCGCAGGACGCTGGGAAGACCGTGGCCCTCGCCAAGGGTGGCGCGACCGACCTCGCGAGGACCGCTGGCAGGACCAGCCTCGCTAGGGAGGTTGGAGGGACCCGCCTCACGAGGGAGGCTGGAGGGATCAGGACGCAGGCCTCCCTCCTCTCCCACTGCAGCCAAGGAGAAATGAAGACCATCATCAGGTCCAGGACCCGCGCGCAATCGCTTGCATCCTGGGCGGAGCTCAAGCCCCAACCTCTCAATGCATCTTCAAGAAGTTCACCCGCGAAGTGAATGCAGTCCTCCCCAAGCTCGAAGCCACGCGCCCTCTCAGGTGGTCAGCGTGCGCCATCACGTTCAGCTCAGCGGATCAGCTCAAGTGCGCAACCACAGCCGGAGTCCTCCCGATGCTTTGTTCCCCAATCATCAGCAACGTGCAAGTCACCAGGACCCTCATCGATGGCGGGGCAGGGCTCAATGTCCTGTCCGTCGAGACATTCAACAATCTCCAAGTGCCATACAATCAACTTCAGCCAACCAAGCCTTTCTCCGGAGTCACTGATGCTTCCACAGTTCCGATAGGGCAGGTCCGCCTTCCTGTCGCCCTCGGGGCAAGCGACCACTACCGCACCGAGCTCATTGACTGCGACGTCGCTCACATTCGCCTACCGTACAACGCCATCCTCGGGTACCTAGCTCTAGCCAAATTCATGGCCGTGACTCATCACGGCTACAATGTCCTCAAGATGCCAGGAAGCGGTGGAGTCATCACGGTGCCTTGTGAAGACAGAGACGCAGTGTGTTCCACAGGCGTGCTTTTCAAGCCGCGTCGGTGAAGACCCAGATCACAGGAGCGGGAGGCCTCCCGAGGCTGCTCCTAAGAAGAAGAAGACATCACCTGGCCCGACCCCTCGGGAGGGAGGCCCCTCAGGGTCCGCGCCTGTCCAGGGGGCACCTCCTTCTGTCGCATAGGAAGGCGCGCCCGGCGCCCTCCTCGAGCAAGGCTCGGGGCTCTCACCTGGAGGGCCACCGACTTTGCTAAGATCACGAGGGAGGTGCCCGGGCACCACTTGGAGGCGTGCTTCAAAGCACGTTTCCCTCAGGAAGGAGCGAGGCAAGGAGGGCCTAACCCTCGTGGAGTTCGTCAGCAAGATCATTCAGGAGCTGCAGGAGTCAAGAGTCATGAGTGGCAGCCGCCGCTTACCCGCCGTAGCTCCCCATCCAGGCGAGGATGGTGGGCTGCACATCTGCATCGACATACAAGGGCTCAACCCAGCCGCTTCTCAGGAGCGCCTCTGGCCCTCACGCGTGGGGCGCTGTGAAGTTCCACCCCACAACTACGTTCGCATGCCTTACGGCTTGCCGAACGTGGCTGCCACGCGCCAGCGCCTCATGAGGAGCATCCTGGAGGCTCAAGTGGCCAGGGATTCCGCAGTCCTGGTGGAGATGGAGATGGTCCGTGAGGAGCCACCAGCGCCTCCGGAGCCTCCCGAGGCTCCTAGGCCTGGGGGCTCGTGAAGATTAGCTTTTGCAGCGCATGACGTCCGCTACTTCAGCATCCCCTCATCTTCAACATTATCAGGTGACATCCTTCGAGTTTCATTTTCAGTTGGGAGCGCCACCCAGGGCTGCATCATTCCCAGGCCGCGTGGGTCCGTCCCTATGGCATGTATCCCTTTTGATTCATGTTTCTAGTCTACTTTATTGGGGGCGCCCCTCAGGCTGCATCATCCCCAAGTCGCTCGGGCCCGACCCAGCGATGTCCGCCTTCTCTGCACCTATCTAAATGGACTTGCTCCTTCGTGATTAACGTGTTTGACCTAGTCGCCTGCCTCGACTGACACCAACTGATGGAGCTCCTCCCTAACGGCACGACGCTTGCGCATGGGTCCGTCCCTGCAACGCCGACAAATCTGAATGGCTGAGCTCTGGCTGCGGCAGCCCTGCATGGCGTCACCTCGTCAAGCCTTCAGTGCTTCTTCACCCCTTCAGAGCGACCAACGGCTGACTGTCGATCGTCATGGCGAACTCTCGTTCTTTTTGTGATTAGCCTGCAGGATCTCTTCAAGGAGCAGCGTCAGGCGAGGCCTTCACGGCGTCTCCTTCACTCTCGTCCGCGCAAACCGCTTGCACGTTAAAGGGGGAGGAGCATCGTCGAGAAGCCGCGCTACGAGCGGCGAGGTACCAACAAGCACTGCGGCGATACCACTGCCGCAACATTCGCCCCAGGACTCTTGAGGTAGGGGACCTCGTGCTCAGACGGGTTCTCTCCAGGGAGGGACTGCATAAGCTCTCTCCCATGTGGGAGGGCCCGTTCAAGGTTGTTCATGTTTCCAGGCCCGGCTCCGCGCGCTTGGAGACTCAGGAGGGGGTGCCCCATCCAGAACGCGTGGAACATCCAGCACCTCCGGAGGTTTTACCCTTAAAAAGGCCCGGTGCCTGTGAAGAAGGCAAACGCCTGTGAAGCTTATCTTTCTAAGAAAGGCCCGGTGCCTGTGAAGAAGGCAAACGCCTGTGAAGCTTATCTTTCTAACAAAGGCCCGGTGCCTGTGAAGAAGGCAAACGCCTGTGAAGCTTATCTTTCTGAGAAAGGCCCGGAGCCTGTGAAGAAGGCCAACGCCTGTGAAGTTTGCCTCCCCAAGAAAGGCCGGAGCACATGAAGAAGGCCAATGCCTGTGAAGCTTCGCCGCCCTTGACACTCTCACGTAATAATGAGTTGGGGCTGTACACGCCCGGAGTCTCGGCGCCGTCCTCGGGCCACTGGGCTCCCTCCCACGCCAGTGGCAGCACTTAGCTCCACGCTGGTGAGAAGACGTCGAAGACTAGATTAGGTGCAGACGCGACTTTTCATTTGCTTTCTGCGGTTGGCTTGTTCATTCCCATTTGAAGTTTTATTGAAGTTGTTGCCGTCTTTGGCTTGTGACTCTTTGCCTTCTTCGCTCTCCTGCCTCGATTTCTCTCACTTGAAGTCTCATGCGAGAACCTTGAGCACCCTCATGATGTTTTCTGCCCCTATTGTTTGAGGCTTCCCTAACCAGATCCACTACGGGAGCACCCCTCTAGTCCATGCCCCACGGGCACCGCGACGCGAACACAGGACCTGGGTCAGTCGCCTCCACAGCTGAGGTCGGAAGCTACCTCTCCTGGCTAATCCTTGCAGGGCATGAAGCGTTCGACGAGGCCTCGGCCTCGGGAGGCGAAGACCGTTCGGGAGGCCCCCAAGCTAAGTAATTTCTACGCGCAGGCGTGTGGCACAAAAGCCTAATACAAAAATAGCGGAAACAGTACGATAATTAACAACAACAGTCCAAGCACACCCCCGCGGGGCCCTACACTACTGTCACTTTGCGCAGGAAAAGGAAAAGAACAAAACAGGCGCGGCTCGCTTGACACCAACTCGCGGCGAAGGCTCGAACTGCCTCCGGAGCTCAGGCAGACTCCCTCTCGCGCTTCACCGAGGCGTGACGGCGGGCAGACCCGTTACCTACCTCCAGGCCGGCGCGACGGCGCGGAGGCTGGTCGCGGTCACCGCTGGAGGACCCACTGTCCGAAGAAGAGTCGCCGAAGCTCCACGAGCCCCGAGCGCAGTCGACCACGCGCGCTCTGCCATCTTCATCCCGATCGTCACCAGGGCTAGGCCCACGACCGCGGTCGTCGTCCTCAGGGCAGCACCTAGCATGGCGACCGTCTTGCCCGAACACCCTCAAGTAGAGGGTGGCATCGCCGTCGAACTTGAAGTGCAGGGTGCACCGCCGGCTTAGACCACGTGCGCGGGCAAACGTTTGCCAGCCACGGGTCAGGGCCACGCTCCCAGCGGCAGAGACCTCCAGCGAAGCCCAGGAGGCCCGGCTGCGACAACCGTCACCGCTGGAGCCAAAAGGCCGCCCGGGCGCCCGGCGGAAGTTCACCTAAAAGGAAGCGGGGAAGCTGGAGCCAGGTGCTGGTCGGCTCCACCGACCACACGACAAACTCCGGCAGCACCTCTGCCGAGTGGAAGCGCGGCCTAGGAGGTCGCACAGCCGTAGCGCGCCCCCCATCAACGGCCTGACGCCCGTTGCCGCGCGGGAGATCGCCTCCACGGCCGTGGGAAGCCGCTACGGGAGCCACAGGGTGCTTGCGAGGACGGCCTCGACCGCGCTTGGTCGGGGGAGAGTCAGGCTCCACCTGGCGGGCCTTTCGTTTCTCCACGGCCTAGAACCTCTTGGACGGAGTCTTGGAGAAGAAGGGGAAGCAAGAAGAGATGGACTAGAAGGGCACACACCGTTCTGTACTTATAGCCGGAGAAGGCCAACTGTCGACCTCCATGATCACAGGTAATCATGACCCGCTTTGCATGCAGGGACTTGTCAATTCGTGTAATTGCCGAGGCGTCGTGGGGAAGTAGGGACGCCCATGTCCAATCAACCACCACGCGGCGCCCAAGGCTGCAGGTTGTTAGGCCCCGCGGCGCTTCGCACTTGCCCCTTTGCTTCTCTGCTAAGCCAAGTCCAGGCGCGCCTTGGGCCCGGGGGCTACTGTCGGCGTTCTGGGAATGGGGGTACCCAGATTTGCCTGCCTGCGGCCTACGGCGTGGCTCAAGGGGTGGCCAAGTACGGCCCATCTTCATCAGCACAAGCTCAAGACCCTCGCGAGGGGCCAAGCCTCGTGGGGCGGACGATAGGAAGCTTCCTCAGGCACGGCCTCGTCCGGCTGGCTCGCGAGGAGGTGGAGAGATCAAGGCGGGGTAACTCACGAGGTGCCCATGATCAAGCCATGACG
Organism: Aegilops bicornis; assembly: GCA_021605145.1. Lineage (NCBI taxonomy): Eukaryota > Viridiplantae > Streptophyta > Magnoliopsida > Poales > Poaceae > Aegilops > Aegilops bicornis. The sequence continues at coordinate 288,378,928 of CM038671.1, forward strand.
ACCAAGGGCGCCAGCCCACACGGTGTCCTCATTTCCTCTTTGGTGCAAAGGAGGCAAGCGCAGGCGAGAGGATCAAGCAAAGGCAACTATTTCGGTGCAACAAGACCAAGACCAGCGGAACGGCAGGATGGAGGTCATCGTGGAGCCCAAGCCGGCGTCACCGTCAGAGTCTTTGGCAGGCGAGGACCGACTTTAGTCAGGATAAGTGTACTAGATGTTCCCCTTCAAAATGGCCAATTGTTGGCGCCCTTCCCGCTCAATATTTGGGAAGAGGCTCGGGGCCTCTGCCTATAAATAGGACTAGCCACCCAGGGTAGAGGCATCTAGAGAGAGAGAGCGGCCCGAACTCCCCTAGCAGTTCATCGCCCGGCCAAGAACAGACCCTCATGAGGCTGTTCTTCCTTGTATTGTTCATCATCAGCCCAGAGGCAATCCACCACACCACACCTTTGGAGTAGGGTATTACACCACAATGGTGGCCCGAACCAGTATAAACCTCATGTCCCTTGTGTTGCTCTTTGTGTAGTTTAGATCCTTGCGAGGCGACGAGGTGTAGGTAGGTTGGAGGTGAGATCTCCGCGTGCACCCCAGAGTTCGAACCTAGAGGGTCTGCCGGAACCCGAAATCCGACAGTGGTGCTCGGCGGTTGGCCTTCTCCGGCAATAAGTATGGGACTGCGTGAGCCCCTTGAGTCCATCCTTTCCCGGTACTCCTTTTCTTCTTCTTCCTCGTCCTTGCTTCTTCTTATGCCAATGGCGCCAATCCACCGGTTATCTACAGAAGAGAAGGGAAAGGCCCCCCTGAGAGGGTCCTGATCCTCTTCCGCTGAAGAAACAGCTGGTCCTCTGCTGTCGAGATGAGGGTGCTTGGCAGGAGGCGTCGAGGCCCTGGTACGAGCGACCGCCGCCTGGGTTCCCGCTGCCTTTGTATGCCCTCATCATGGGCCCTAGGGAAGAGGGCGTTGAGCGCCACCGACGGTGCCGCCGTCGACGCCGGCGAATCACGGCGGTGCACGTCGTTCCTCCTGGAGTCCACGCCGAGGGCTCCTCTCGCGAGCTTGTGCTTCACGCCGCCATGCCTCCAAGCTCTTGGATCTTCCTTCCTCCCTCCTTCGCCTTCGAGATGCCGCCGAGCGGGTCTCTAGAGCTCTGGCTGCAGCATGCCGACTGCAGCACCCTTGCGACCGGAGCAGAGGTCGCGGTCATCGCTCCAGGCAAGGTCTTCATGACCCGGGGCTGGGGTGAGATCGCCCGGGTCTGCCGGATGGAGGGTGCCCTCATAATTCATCTCGAATACGACGGCGCCTCCCTGATGTTCTTCAAGGTCTTCGATGCTGAAGGACACCGGCTGGAGTGCTGCCCCAAGGAAAGCGGCAGGGGCAACGAACTGGCGAGGACCTGGCCCGCCCATCGGTCCTCCAGCAGCTCCTCAGGCAGCAGCGGAGGACATGGGGAATCTAGCGGCTCCCCGAGCTTCTCGCGACTCCAGAGACGAGAGACGGCAGCTACAAGCCCCCGAGCTCGCGCCGTGCTCGGAGTAGGGCGACTGCATCAAGCCACCGTCGCCACTGATCTGGATGGGGTTGGCGCCGGCGCCGGGCAGCCCACTGTTGATGATGGCGTCCCTTGCGGAGGTGCGGGCAATTAGCGTTCCTTAGGATTAGTACCTTTGTTCCCTGCGAGGAATCGAAGCAACACCCCGTGGGGGTATGTAAGGTGTCTGCCATGTCTTTTGTGAACATTATATCATTAATATGGATCGATGCGAGGTGCTTGTCCTGTCCCGGCTAGGCTCCCCCTTTCTATCCTCACGAGGACTTGGCGCTCTACCCTGACAGGTCCCGATCCCAGTGGCTTGACCATCGCTGGTATGCCAGTCGCGATGCCGTGGTCAAGGCGAGGTGAGCGGCCGAGGTCCGTGAAGAGCCCCGATGTCGCGATGCTCGGGAGGTCCCTTTAGCGCTCAAGAATCCCTCATTGGGCGAGAAAGGAAAAGGCGTCGCGATGTGAGCTGCTGCACTGGCGAGGGTGCAACGCTGCGTTGGTTCAGCTCCTGTAAGGGTGTGTATTATCTTTTGAGTTTGGTGTAGTTCCTTGACGAGGCGCCCGACCCGAGTGGTGGTAGCCGAGGTGCTGCTGGGTTAGGTCCTCGCGAGCTTCTTCCCACTCCCCCGCACTTTCCTTAATGCTCTACGTCCTCAGGTCCCGGCCTTCGAGCGAGCTCAGCCGCCGCTGGTATGATAGGTCGCGATGCCATGGGACAAGGCCAGGGGGTGAGGGCTGGAGAGCCAGTAAGAGCCCATGAGGCGCGATGCTCAGGCGCCCCCCTTTTAAAGTGCAAGCAGTCCGTGCCGGAGAGAGGGAGAGACAGACCGCGATGTCCCCAACGTCGCTCCTGGAGTGAGTCCTGCACACCAATCATAAGGAGAGACAAGACCTGTCGTTACGGTTGCCGGCCAACCTTTGGTCGCTCCGAGGAGGTGATTGGGGCACTAAGGGCCTGGTGAGGTGGCGCCTTGCGGGACTGCCGCGGCCTGAGCTCGACCACTCAGATTTATCGGCGTTGCAGGGACGGACCCGTACGCAAATGCACGCGGGAGTAAATTCACTTCAGGTAGATGCAGGAAAAGCAAACGCCGCTGGGTCGGGCCCGAGCAGCTTGGGGATGATGCAGCCCGAGGGGCGCCCCCAACAAGGTAGTTAAAGAGCATAAGCAAAACGGATACATGCCGCGGGGATGGACCCACGCGGGCTGGGAATGATGCGGCCCTGTGGGCGCTCCCAGCAAAAAATTGAACTTTGAAAGATGTCACCTGATGCCGTTGAAGATGAAGTGATGCTGAAGTAGCGGGCGATGCACGGTGCAGACGTCGGTCCTCACGAGCCCCCAGGCCCTGGAGCCTCGGGAGGCTCCGGGGGCACATGTAGGTCTTCGAGGGCCATCTCCACCTCTGCCAGGACCGCACGATGCCTGACCTCCCAGAGCCTCAGGCGGCTCCTCGGAGGCTGATGAGCGGCGACCGCGTTCGGCACGCCGAAAGGCATGCGAACATAGCTGTGAGGTGGTCCCGCACAGCGCCCCACGCGCGAAGGCCAGAGGCGCTCCTGAGACGCGGCTCGGTTGAGGCCTGGCATGTCGTTGCAGACGCAGCCCCCCATCCTTGCCTGGATGTGGGGCTACGACGGGCAAGCGGCAGCTGCCGCGCATGACTCTCCACTCCTGTAGCTCCTGGGTGTTTCTTGCGATGAACTCGTGAGGGTTTGGTCTTCCTTGCCTTGTACCTTCCTGAGGGAAACGTGCCTGGAAGCACCCCTCCAAGTGGTGCCCGAGTGCCTCCCTCGCAACCTTGGCAAAGTCGGGGGCTCTCCAAGAAAGAGCCCACGAGCCCTGCCTGAGGAGGGCGCCGGGTGCGCCTTCCTATGTGACAGAGGTTGGCGCTCCCTGAACGGGTGCAAATCCCGGCGCAACGTCTCCGGAGGCGCCTGGTTCCTTTTGGCTTGGGCCAGGCGAAGCCTTCTTCTTCTTAAGGGTCGCCTCGGGAGTCTTACGCTCACGTGGTGCAGGTCTTGATTGCTGCGGCTTGGAGCGGCGCTCAAGTGAACACACCTGCGTCCCTCTCTTCACGAGTGCAGTGATGACTCCACCACTTCCCGGCATCTTGAGGACATTGTAACCATGGTGAGTCACTGCCATGAACTTGGCTAGGGCTGGGTACCTGAGGATGGCGTTGTACGGCAGGCGAATGTGGGCGACGTCGAAGTCGATGAGCTCGGTGCAGTAGTTGTTGCGCTTCCCGAAGGTGACTGGAAGGCGAACCTGCCATATCGGAACAGTGAAACCATCAATGACTCCTGAGAAAGGCTTGGTCGGCTGAAACTGATCATACGGTACTTGGAGATTGTCGAACGTCTCGACAGACAGGACGTTGAGTCCTGCTCCGCCATCAATGAGGGTGCTGGTGACCTGCACATTGCTGATGACTGGGGAGCAAAGCATCGGGAGGACTCCGGCCGTTGCCGCGCACTTGAGCTGATCCGCGGAGCTGAACGTGATTGCGCACGCAGACCTCCTGAGAGGGCGCGTGGCCTCAAGCTTGGGAGGACTGCATTCACCTCGCGAGCAAACTGCTTGAAGATGCGCTGTGAGGATGGGGCTTGGGCGCCACCCAAGATTCAAGCGATTGCGCGTGGCTCCTGGAAGCCCCCAGCCCCCTCGTCTTGATGTTGGTCTTCGTTCCTCCCTGGCGGTGGCGGAAGAGGAGGAAGGCCCGCGTTGCCGTGCGGGTGATCCTCACGAGGCTGATCCTTCCAGCCTCCCTCGCGAGGCTGGTCCTGCCTGCGATCCTCGCGAGGTCGGTCACGCCACCCTTGGCGAGGGCCACGGTCTTCCCATCGTCCGCCACCTCTTCCTCCTCCTCGGCCATAACCCCTGTCGTTGTGCTCGGGGCGTCGGCCGATTCGCCCATCTCGCACGGCCCTGAGCTCTTGACATTCGTTGGTGTTGTGGGTGTGGAGGTCGTGGTACACGTAGTATCGGCTGCCCTTGGATGACTCAGGCTGATCCTTGCCTCGCTTGGTGTCTGGTTCCGCTGTGAGCACGGCAACCCCCCTGCGCTTCACGTCCTTGGCCTTGAGCTTTTTCTCTTCTGGGTCGGCTGCCGGGAGCTCGAGGAGGGAGAGGCGCCCTTCCTCAGCTCTGGCGCACTTGGTCGCCAAGTTGAATAGCTCCAGGATGTGCACAAGTCTCCATGGATTGTTAGCTCCTCCTTCATCTTGATGTCGCGCACGCCGTCAGAGAAAGCTGAGATGATGGCTTCTTCAGTCATCCTGGGTATCTTGAGGCGAGCGTTGTTGAAGCGCTGGATGTACTTCTGCAGGGTTTCCCCTGGCTGTTGCTTGATGCGGCGCAGGTCACTCACGGCCGGGGGCCGGACTCGAGTTCCCTGGAAGTTGGCGATGAAGCGGGTGCGCATCTCGCCCCAGGAGGAGATCATGCTAGGAGCCAGGTTCAGGAGCCAGGTGCGGGCGCCGTCCTTGGGCGCCATGGGAAACCAGTTCGCCATGACCTTTTCATCTCCGTTGGCGGCTTTGATGCCCAGCTTGTAGAGCTATAGGAATTCCGCGGGTCCACCGTGCCATCGTAGCGAGGGGGAAGGTCAGGCTTGGACTTGCCTGGCCATGTGACGCCGCGTAGCTCGGGAGTGAAGGCGCGTCAGCCTGCTGTGGCCACCGGCGCCCTTTGCTGGTGCTGGGCCTGCTCCTAGGGATTTCCACGCCCCGCCGCTTGGAGCAGCACGGGGTCTTGGCGTGGAGGCGGAGGGACGCGATCTTGGCGCGCCGGCGCTGGGAGCGTGAGCACCTTCTTGGGGACGAGGGATCTCCTGGCAGCTCCCTTCTTGCTGCGCCGGCGCCGGACACGGAGGGTCTCGCCCTGGGGCTGCGCGCCTTGGAGCCAGGGCGCCTTCTTGGGGAGGAGGTGGTGGAGGCGCCTCCTGATCCTCACCCCCTGCACGAAATGGAGGGCGAGGCAGCGAGAGGGACGGCAAGGGGGAGCCCCCTGCTGCGCTGACGAGCTTGGTGATGCGGGCGAGCCAGTCCTCGTAGAGGTCGTCGACGGGGCGGTAGTGCAGGAGCTCTCTTGCCAGGAGCATCGCGGCGTCTTGGCGTCTGGGGCGCGACAGGCGTGGGACGACGAACCCAGCTGGAGTCAGCGGCAGGGTGGCGGTGCAACCATCCCGTCATACCGAAAAGTCTTGAGACGAGGCTGCTGCTTGTTCCCCGCCGTCCGGTGGCGGCGTTAGCGGCGGCGACGGGAATGACGAGGGCGTCCGCCCGGCAAGCGCCCGTCCGGCGACAGCAGTGGCGAGAGCAGCCCGGCGCTCGGCGCGAGCCCAACGAGCATCGGCCATGGACACGACGGAAGATCACATGCGAACAGTGGAAGAAAGATTCCGGCGCACCCCTACCTGGTGCGCCAAATGTCAGATTTCGGGTTCTGGCAGACCCTTAACGTTCGAACTCTGGGGTGCGCGCGGAGATCGCTCCCCTACCGATCTACGTCCGATCTCCTCGTGTGATCTAAGCTGGAAACGATGAACAACACAAGAGACACGAGATTTATATGGGTTCGGGCCACGATTGTGGTGTAATACCCTACTCCAGTGTGTGGTGTGGTGGATTGCCTCAGGGGCTGATGATGAACAGTACAGGGGAAGAATAGCCTCGCGAGAGGTGTTCTTGAACTGACGCGATGAACTTCTTGGGTGAGTTCGATCGCCTCTCTCTCTCTCTAGGGCTCTATTCGATCTGATCCAGTTTTCTCCCTACTCTGTGGCGGCTAGCTCTATTTATAGAGGCCCTGGGCCTCTCCCCAAATAATGAGCGGGAAGGGCGCCAAAAATTGGCCATTTTGAAGGGGAACATCTAGTACAAGTTATCCTGACCAAAGGTGGTCTTCGGCTGCCAAAAGCACTGGTGATGACGCTGTCTTGGGCTCCACGGCGACCTCCGTCCTGCCGCTATGCTGGTCTTGGTCTCGTTGCACCGGAATGGTAACCTTTGCCCGATGCCTTGGCCTGTGCTTGCTCCCTTTGCACCAAAGGGGAAACAAGGACAACTGCAGGCGCGCCCGCTGGCGCCCTTTGGTCTTCGACCGTCATGGCTTGCGTCACGGGCTCCTCGCGAGGTGCCCCTGCCTTGATCTCTCCACCTCCTCGCGAGCCTGCCTGATGAGGCTGCCCCTAAGGAAGCTTCATGTCGTCCGCCCCGCGAGGCTTGGCCCCTCGCGAGGGTCTTGAGCTTGAGCTGATGAAGATGGGTCACGCTGGGCCCCCACTTGAGCCATGCCGCAGGCCGCAGGCAGGTAAGTCTGGGGACCCCCGTTCCCAGAACGCCGACAAAAGTATCTCTACTTTGACCAATCTTATACAAAAAGTATGCACTTTCACAATGTGCGAAGTAAAAAGGAACAGAAGGAGTACAAAGAGTTTGAGCAGCTTTTTAGCGTTTCTGTACATTGCCATCAAACACACAGCACAGAAATTCATAGAGAACATTCAAAACAATCGATGATTATGCATCTCGGTGAGTCACATGTCGAGGCAATATTTACTTCACAACTAAATAATAAAGAAAAATGATCGATCTTTGGCAGCCGATAAAGAAGGGCGTCCCATTCGAAAATATCAAACACATGTCTTGATAAAATCAATGAGCAAAATTTGACAAGGTTGTCCCATTCCAAAATATCAAATGCCTATGATTGTGGAATGGGTAGGGTTTGCCATCAGTTCGGACGTTGACATGGCACCTCGTGCTAAATAAACCAGCTGTTCTTTTTGTGCAGTTCCACCAAAATCAACCAAATTCACAGTAGCTTATATGATTTCGCCCTTATATGTTGCAACGCCTTGAACTTATCGGCACCTCCTTTCTTGTGGTGGAAATGAATGATTCGATGTATTCATGAACATTTTGTGCAGTTCCCATTGAAATCAAGCTGAGCACCCTTGTTTGCACAAATACAAAAAAGTGATTAGTATAAAGCAAAGCGTACTATGAATTGATAGTTTCAACAGCACATACTGAGGGTCCATGTAGAGCACACTTTTAGAAAAATGGAACTCACCGTAAAGAATCCTAGAACAACATTGTACTCAAGCGCATCACAGCAAAAATGGAGATTTTGTCATTCTTCCGAGCTGAAGTTAGTTTGGTCTTGTGGGGAGTAATGTAACCATCCTTCAACTGCTCCTTCTGATGATAAGATAGACATGGCTTCTTCATCCTGGCATAATGGAACTAGTCACTTCACGTACTCCATATTCTTCTTCAGAGGAAGATGATCCTGTTGTGCAAAGACAAGAGGACTACTAAATGCTAGCATCACTGTTTGCTCGAAAAAAAAGGAAAGGAAATATTTAAAACAGCACAGATGAAACACTTCTCAAGGACAATACCACTTCTTCATGACAGTATCAAAACAGTAGCACAACACCAATAGAGATGACAAAGCTCAATCATATGGATGAAATCAGTGGGCGAGTACCATCCTTTGTTAGGAGGCTTATTGTGTAGAGCATACAGATGAAGCAATTCTCCAGAACCATTTGTTGCTATCTACGGTGGTGGCCATGCTTACTATATACTCCTCGATTAGTTTAATGTTTTCAACATCTTCTTGTGCAGTTCCACTAAAATATATGGTATCTTCAAAGAAGATCCCTGTTTGCACAAGTAGAGATAATTACACATTACATTAAGAGTGGCATCAAATCAAGGCAAAACAATTGCTCGTTCCAGCCATAGCAATAAATTAAGATGCAAAACTATATCATTACTTGTGTCATCACAGTTCTAGTGCTTCATTATAGCACCGGGAGTTGATTTTTGTTTTTCCTCTGCTTGTTCTTCCCCTTCATCACTTGGTTCAATAACAGACAAGCTTCGCCTTCAATGTAAGATTTGGCATGTCAATTAGGGAGCAGGAGTATAGTACTAAACTTAATTTTCTGATGAAAGTGGCAAAATACAGGCCAGCAGTTGTGAAATATCCTTATCTTACCTCAATGGGATATTACGGTGCACATACAGATTGGAAGTCTTGTCTCCATTTGTGCAGTTCACTAAAATCAAGCAACATTATCGTACAAGTAGCACAACATATGAATGCACACTGCAGAATCATGTGAAAGGAGGTTAGTGCTGACCTCTCATGATGCGGAATTCAAACAACTCACAAGAAGAAGATCTGAACCAAATTCCCCTTAACGGATAGGAAGTAAGATCTCCTCTTGTGCAGTTCCACTAAGATCAAGCAATCAAGCAACGTTGTCGGTGTGACATTTTGGTTGAACTGCACAAAACACTCTTAAAACAAAAGTGTTTTGTTAAGTGCAACAGAAGGTCACAATGGCAACGAGGTGAAGCAGATAACCCTGTTTACACAGAGGTGCAAAGGAAACAATTAGTGGTCAATAATGGTGGATGACACAGAAGCCAAAAAAAAAGCATCTACCTTATCTAAATGGGAAAGAAAGCAAGACAGTAGCATTTCTCAAACGGTGGCATTGGTTAATATTCACATAGAGATTATATTAACAATAAAATTCATTAAACATGTAATTTGCTTTTAATCGTGGCATTGCATCAATTTTCTAAGCGGCATTATTAGAGGGTGTTTGTTTACAGGGACATTTTGGTGTAGGAACTAAAAAAACTCCGTGTCAGTCCCATCTAAACCAAACAGGAGGGACTTTTAGGGACTAAAAGTGGGCATTTGGGACTAAAGAAAGAAGACCCCGAGGGAGCCTTTTTGGGACTTTTTCCAACAGTTGCCCCTGCCACGCATTGCACCTTATCTCTATTAGTTCATTACTAGGGCTAACATGGTCTTTTAGCATGTCATTTAATAACCTATAGTCCATGTTTAGTCCCCGAAACCCAGCAGGTAGGGACTAGGGAGTTTTTAACCAAACAGGGCCTTAGATTAACAACAACTAATGAGTTGCACGGGACAGTGGACGCACCAGCACCATGTGCATCTACCGATGTACTGTGGTCATGCCCAGTGTGTTGCAACAAAGAACAAACAACCAAGGAGCATATTTGTGTTGGTCCCTGTTTTGTTATCTTTAGGCACCTTTCCTATGTGAGCGCAGCAAATCTAGTCCTACTAAAACTCTACAGCCTTGTCCCTTCCTTTCCTTTTTGAACTAGTACTTTCGCCCCTTCCGTTCCTCTTTGAACCACGTCCTAGATTTATGCGATACAACTTTCCCCACTACTTTCCCCCATTCCTTTCCTCTTTGAACCACGTCCTAGATTAATGCTATACAACTTTACCCCTTCATTTCCTCTTTGAACCATGTCCTAGATTCATGCTATATACAACTTTTCCCACTAATTTCCCCCACTCCTTTCCTCTTTGAACCACGTCCTAGATTCATGGTATACATGCAACTAGAGTAATGCATGTGGAGTAAGTAAATTATACCTTAAGGTTCTTGGGGCGTGGTTCGGTGGGCGACGGGACAACGGTGAAGAAGAAGGGGTCAGAGGCCCTCCCGCGCTGCCGCTGGGTGGAAAGTGAACAGCTACGCCGGTAGTCCCTCGCCGACGGCGACAACGTTAAGCCTCCTTCCCTTCCCGGCGGACGGATCCTGCCGGCTCTTTGAGCAGCAGTAAGGGGAGAGAGAGGCCAATGAAGTCTTGTTTAGATCTGGAGAGGGCGAGAGAGTGTGAAGAGAGCAACTACAAGCACTTAGGCTCCAGCGGGAGAGGGCGAGAGAGTGTGAAGAGAGAAACTACAAGCGCTGAGGCTCCAGCGTGTATATATATACTGGAGAGAGAGTGTGATGCGTGCAAACCCTAGAAAACATTTTTACCAGTCAAAGAATCCTCCTGGAACAAATTATGTGCAAGTGTAGTTATCGAACCCGAGACCTCAAGTTTGATGAGCGAAGAGGCTAACCAGCTACACAACCCTCCCGTTATGTTCAACGAGAGGGAAATAACCTTTTATACATTCCTGCATTCGTGTGACAAGCATGCCGTGTTTTTTTTGTGTGTGTGGGAGTCATTGGGATTTCAATCATAATCGTGTCATGTGGCTTTGGTGGTAAGACTATCCAAGGTGGTGCAAAAATAATGCAGCCTTAGTCACCTTACCTCTCTCCACATAGTACATTGGGTCCCACCAGTCAGAGGGTGAAACAAACAAATTAATAAGAAAACTTAAAAGCGCCAGCTATGTATCTTACGTCACACATCTCGCTACTGCTGGGGAACACTGTCCAATTGATCCCTCTGTTCGCTCATGTACTATTTAAGTGAATCCTTATTATAACATGCACACAAATTTTGGGCAGTTGTATTCGACTTAAGTCAGTGTGCCACCGTATCTCGTATACTTACTACTCCCTCCGTCTAGGTGTAATAAGTCACGTTAGAAGGTGCAACGAGACCAAGGTGTGTGCGTGTGCGCGCGCGCGTGCGTGCGTGCGTGTGTGTGTGTTTAACAACATGTGTGTGTTAGAGAGAGCGACAGATCGACCTACTACTAGAGAGAGATGTTGTGTAGTGTACGATTTTAGGCGCGGGAGTCGGTGCATCCTCTCATTTCCGGGCGTGTCTGGTAGGGACATGCGGACAGCTGCCACGCCCGCTCCTGACCAGCCTGGCCCACCCAAAGCACCTCCATCGCCCGCACGTGCTTCCCGCCTGAAATGGTCAGCGCCGCTCCAAAGAATCGGTGCCGCATTCATGCCCGGGCAGAGCGGACGCGACCTCTCACTGGCGCAAGAGTGATGGTTGCTTCATCCGTCCAAATTACTTCTGGGTCTATGTGATTTGACGGCTCATTGGTCTTTATTACTGAGGTGGTAGGACTGCTGGATGTCCCACGCTTTCGGCGAAAGGAGGTAGGAGTATACTACTACTAGATTACAATTTTCTCCATTCTTACAGCGGAGGCGTGCAAGAGCAGTGAAAACACGCAGGCTCAGTGATTACATGGCCCACCTCACACTATCACCGTGCGACACCTAACTCTTTACATAGTACTTCCTCCATTCCTAAATATTACTATATGAGTCCCCACGCGTTGGCGCGGAACATCGGTATATCTCTCTGCGCAAAATTATCGATTTCATAGAACTAAAAAAAACTCTATAACCGCATGACAAATGTGGTAGCCAAACTAAATAAACTCCCATCATCATTTAGATCATCCCACGTAAGGAAAAAAGAGCAGCCAATTCCTACTGCATAATGGGATTATATTTTCTTTTTGACATGTTAATGGGACTTCAAAGCTCACTTACATGCATGCTACCGGTGTATGCTTGCATGCAGACATGTTGATGTGATTTAAAACCCACTCACATGCATGTGCCATGGTATTTCTGCATGCTTGCATGTGGCTTAGTGTGGAGCCTCTCAACGTCTAGATCAGACGGCAATTATGGACTGATTTACTTCATCTAACGGCTACATCAATTTTGATGACGTGGCTCAAGGAGAGGATAGAGAATTCCTAGTAGTGGGGGCTAGCTATTACTAGTAGATAAGTCTTTGTAGAGATTCCACTACATATGGAACAAAATGAATGAATCTACACTTAAAATGCATCTATATACATCCGCATGTGGTTCATGGTGAAATCTCTACAAAGACTTATATTTAGGAACGGAGGAAGTACTATTATAATGCGTCAGTAATTTATCGTGAGATAAATTTGTACAATTCTATGAAGCTTACAGCTTCGTTACATGTATCTTAAGGCCCAAGGTTGCCCGTTGCAACATTTCATCAAATACAAAGGAGAATAACATGCATGCTATTGCATCTCAATGATTGACAGATCATAGCAAATATGTACTCCCTCCGTTCCAAAATAAGTGTCTCAACTTTGTGCAAACTTTAGTACAAAGTTGTACTACTACTAAAGTTGACATTTCTTTTGGAACAGAGGCAATTAAAGAAAGAAAAGGTCCATGCAGTCCCTAGCCCTTGAACCGTGAACCCTGACCAGGCATCAATTTGATGGCAACGTTCGAGCTTACTTATAAATGAAGTTTGCAACCTTTTGACCATCGGATCATTTTGTGCAGTTTCACCAAAATCAAGATGAGCATCCCTGTGGCAAAGAAATTGAACAAGCGTGATTAGAATAAGATTACTGGAACTAGTTGATGAGACATAAACTCATCACAAATACAGTACGTAGAAGCCAGTAGAGATATGTGCGGTGCAAAGAAGTAGAGAAATATCCACAGGGAGTGAGGTGGGCAGCTGGAGCAGTGGTGCAAGCCGGCTGTAAAGGGAGTTGAACCTGAGGGACGTAGCTCAACCTTGAGGAGGGCGGCGGGAGGCGGCAACTGCCCACGTCGCGGCAGTGAGCAAGGCACGAAGGCAACCTCACTGGCTTTGCGAGAGAGAACGGCGGGGACCCCTGATCGGTATGTGCCGACAGTGGGTTTTCGCCGTCGGCGACGGCCACCGCATCTACACTAAGCATCCACCCCTTCCACAAGCAGACGTGATCCACCGGGATGTTAGAGATGTGGCCACAGTCGTTTTGTGCGAGAGAGTGTGAAGAAAGCAACCCCAAAGAAGCAACCGTGTAGGCTGGCCCGTCCTTTCTTTTTATATAGTGGAGCGTTTTCCTTTTCTCTCCATATGAACCTCTCTTATTGCGTACGTGCCACTGAAGAAAAAAAACTTTATTTATAAATGACGTGGCACTTACTACTCGTTCTCCTATAACCTTGCGCTTGGCATCTCCAAAATATTAACCTTGCGATTGGCTCTTCGCCTCTTCGGGAAGTCGAGCAATAATGGTAGTGCAGTATATATTGTTCGCTATATGAGACCGAATGAATTGCTGCACGTCCACCACATGGGCGAGGGTCGAGGCGAGGAGAGTGCTACATACGAGCAAAGTGAGTGAATCTACACTCTAAAATATGTCTATATACATCAGTGTTTGGAGTATGTACTAGTAGTTCATATTGAAATCTACTAAAGGACATATATATTCCAAACAACATGATATAATCTCTATAACCAAGGTAGTAGGGACGAGGAGTAAACGGAGTGAGTAGTTAATTTTTCTCCTTGTCCTGCGAGCCACCGCGCGCATGGGCGAGGGAGCGGGCGTAAGGCATAGTAAGCAAGCTTCACCTCATCCTGCGAGCCACCGCGCCCGTGGGCGGGGGAGACGGCGTACTAAGCAAGCTTCTCCTCGTTCTGTGAGTTGACGGGACACATCAAAAGTACTCCAGTGTATAGAGCCTTGCCTCTAAGGTAGGCCCCACATGGTTTGCCTCTTTTTTTAACATAACACGTCAAGTCGCAATTTGTTTGTTCACCCGTGTTAGACGATCCTCCCTCCACCAAGTGGACAACCAGTACACGTGCCAAATTACCACGTGGGCTGCCTTTTTCGTACAGAAATGAGCTCCACCGTGTACCCGCTGGTGTGGTTGGGAAAGAGACGGAGTACGTGGCGCCGTGCATGCACCTCTTCTCTTCGTGGCACGTGCCCCCCCTCCGTGGGTGTTTGTGAGAGATACAAACCAGGTTGGTGTGTGTTTTTTGTTTTGGGGGGGGGGTGGGGTGGGGGTTGATTTCGTGAATTATTTGTGGGAATATGTGTCGATGACATCTCAAACAAAATTTTGCATGCAATGTGTGTGAAATGGAGGCCTATCTGTCGGTGGAAACGACACCTATGGGATCACAAGAATCCCTACCACGGTTAGCGGGGCACGGGGTTGAGAGAAGAGCGGATCAAACAGATAGCACGCGGTTCGTTTATCCAGGTTCGGGCCGGGAGGATGCGTAAAACCCTACTCCTGCTTTGGTGGATGTATATTTGTGTTCTTGAACTAGTTATGGGGCGTGAGGAGCTCCAAAAAGCCGAATCCCTCTCCTGGTTGCCTCGGGCCTCCTTTTATAGGGAAAAGGGGTTGCCACAGTGGCACACACGGGGAGGTGGAAAAGAAACGCAGTGTTGCGAGGTTATCCCTCGCATTACACGACAAGGCGCATTTAATGCGTCTGCTTAGGTTCCTCTTGCTTTATCGAGGACGGGAGCGAAGTCCGTCCCGTCCATCGCCGCTCCTCCTCATGTTGACACGCGCCCTCACCAGCGGTGCGTGCGATGCCATGTAGGCAGGCATGCAGCTATGGTGGCGCGGTGGTGGGGTCTTCACGAAGATCTGCATGCCGCCACGCAGGTGCCTGCCCAGTTGGTTGTGTCGGCAGCTGCATGTGAACGGCGGTGGAGACTTGGTCGGCGCAGGCCTGACGGTGGCCCTGTAGATGTCCTCGGCAAGGGCCTTGCCGGGGCCCCGGCAAGGGTCTTGCCGTGGAGCCCGCTGTCGTCCCCGGCAAGGTGCTTGCCGGGGGTCTCGTGGTTTTCCTTGGTTGGGATCTTGCCAAGGGTCGTCGTCTTCTAGTGCTCATCTGATCTTGAATGTTTCTTCAAAAAGATCTGCATGCCACCACAGAGGTGTCTCCCGAGCCCTTGCCCCAACATAGTGGACCATGGTGGGGGATGTGGACTCAAGGGTGACTCGCTCCATAGGCGTGGGGCGAGCTGCCGCGGCAAGGGTCTTGCCGGGGCTGCTAAGGCTGACCCTGGCAAGGATCTTGCCGGGGGGGGGGGGAGCCCGCTTCGTCCCTTTGCTCTTCGTGGTCTTGGCCTTGGCGTTGTTCCAGCTACCTTGGACTTCGGTCTTACCCTGGCTCACCTCCCTTTCCCTGCTTGGTGTGGTCGCGGGCGTGGCTCTGACTACCCGTGCACAGTCATAGGGGTACAAAAAGTGTACCCCTCTTTTTGTACACCGACAGGAGCCCCCGGGCCTGGACCACACATAAGCGCAAAGCGTTGTTGGGTTAGGCCCAGAACGGTGTGCGGTCAGGCGGGGTGGTTTTCACCGTGGTAAGATTTTTCGCGCGCTGCGCTTCTCATGACTCGCGCACGTGGCGCGGCGCTAAGGGGCGTGCGTGACATGGGCGGCATGCGTGGGGCGGTTTCCGCACGCATGCGTCACATCGTAGTAAAGAGGCGGCTCGCGCCTTCCCCGTAAACGGAGGGAGGCGTGGAGGCGCAGCCCATTTACTAAATGGGGCCAAGGTGCGGTCCCCAAGGCGTTCACTCCCCATGATCACGGGGCGGGGATAGGTCGCCTCACTTGTCCCCCTGATTGGGGCAGCGGGTCGGTCCTGGTTCCCTGCGCCTCCCGTGTCTTGATTGTCCGAGCGGGGCGGCCAAGCCCCAACCCTGTTCCTTTATAAAGAGCGGGAAGGGGGGATGGCATCCCACATTCTTCCATCTTCTTCTTCCTTCTGCTTCTGCTCCTTTCTTCCATTCTTCATGGAGAAAGGAAATCCCGGTCCTTCAACGGTGGCGGCGAGGGTCACCGCTCGACAACGCGTCCCTCCTCCTCCTGCACCCGCGGTGGCAGAGCCGGCTGCGAGGGGAAGGGGGAGGGGGCGAGGCCGCAGTGCTCGGGGAAGAGGAGGACGGGGTGGCGTGCCGGCCTCGCCTCCGCCTGCAGCTCCTCCTCCGATGGAGGGCCACGTTGGGGACAACCCCTGCGAGTTCTTCGTCAGGCTGCGTCGGCCTCCACGCCGTTGCCTTCGCCTCACGACACCATTCGCGCGGGAGATGGAGCTGGATCCGCCTTAGTCTTTGTTGCTGCACATGAGGGGATGTGGAATCAGCGGTAGCGAGTCTGCGTCGACTTCCCTGCTCCTCACGTGATGTATCTCCGTCGTGGATGGAAAACGTTTGCTCGTATCCATAGCTTGACGGTGGGATTCTTCCTCTTCTTTAAGTTAATGGAGGGCGGCATGCTCTCCGTCAAGGTCTTTGGAGATCTTGGAATTACCAAGTCTTTGTGCAGAGAGCTCTTCGATGATTTAAGATTCCTCCTCGAGCGAGAGTGACGAGGAGGACAGCGACAACGACAATGAGGGTGGTAGGCGGCAGGATGACGGGTCCGACTAGGCGTCGGTCCCGTCGTCCCGGGGCTATGTTGGCAGCAGCAGCATCTGCACCGAGCCCCTCGAATTCCTCGGGGCCGTCTCCTTGGGTGGCTGGCGTAGGAGGTGCGGGGAAGGCAAAGAAGGCAGATGGCGGGCCGTCAATTTGGAATACGCGGGCATCGACGCCTTCGTCGCGTATTGCCGGTCCTGCCGCCTCGTCTTCTAGCTTTTCTACCGTCATCATCATCACCAGCCTCTCATCGGGGTGGCCGCCGGGATGTTATCCTAGCGCCTTCCACTACTCGTACCTCGCCTAGGCGCCCCTTTTGCCCTTCTTGCCTCCTTGACCTGCCTCCTGAGGAGAGGGACAAGAAAGGGATTACAGGCACCTTATCTCATTTTAATTTGTAAGCCTTCGGGCCTTTGTTGAATTTAAAACTTGTAATCCCCTTGTTCATGTTTTTCATTCCCTACGGACTGTACCTGAGCGGGATGTTTTTTTAATGAAAAAGGGATGTTTGCCGGGTTATTTGTTTGCGGGTGGAACCCACGACAAGGAATAAATCCTTGATATCTCTAAGATAAACATTCTCTCGCCCGGCAACAGGCCTCACCGTCCCCCCACTTCGCTCGACCTTTCTCACGCCTTTGGAGGAGGCAGGGATGAAGTGGGTTTAGGCTCCTTGTTTCATCCTTTCGCTGTCGCGACTACGACCAAACACGGTCCTAGGAACGAGCCCTAGGGCCCAGAGTTAGGGGAGCATGGTAGCCTAAGGATAAAACGAGGTTTCACATACCTCAGTCCATAAGGGAATGCATGATAAGGGATGGAAAACTTATCTGAATCTGCAGCCCCGGCAACCCCGATTTGCCGTGGGTGAATCTTTGCTCTTGCAATCCCAGGTAATACTGGCTTGCCGGGGACCGGATGCTGGTCTGCCCCTTTTTATTCCCAAGCGGCTCGACAAGGATATTCGTGTGTCCTGCAAACCAAAGAAGACAAAGAAGGACAAAGAGACGCACACTCAACCTCTAAGCTAGGGGTTAGCCGCTGCAAAGCACTATCAACCCTAACCAAGGACGAGACTCGACCTAGCATGCATGCTATAGCTTAGGGCGCCAGCGCTTCATTTATTTATGCTTAGGGTCTGCACCTGGCTTTGTACAAAGGGTTACATGCCTTACCGGCAAGGCTTGTACAGAAAGTGGCTTGCCGGGGGGCCCGGCAAACAGCGCCTTATGGGTAAAACTTGCGAAGATGCTCAATGTTCCAGGAATTGCTCACTGGAATGGCATCTTCCATCTCCAGGCAGACTGCGCCGGGCCTGGTGACTCGTATTACCCGATAAGGGCCTTCCCACTTTGGCGTCAACTTGTTGGTATTCTTGGCCGATTAAACGCGCCGAAGAACAAGGTCGCCTTCCTCAAAGCTTCGGGCATGGACCTTGCGGCTATGGTAGCGGCGCAAGGCTTGCTGGTAGCGTGCTGCTCTCACAGCCGCCCGAAGACGATCTTCCTCAAGGAGCATTGCGTCATCTTGCCGCAGTCGCTCTTGCTCAAGCTCATCACAAGCGAGCACTCAGTGTGACCCGTATATGAGTTATGTGGGGAGAATTGCTTCTGCCCCGTATACCAGGGCAAAGGGAGTCTGGCCGGTGGCTCGATTTGATGTAGTTCTGATTGACCAAAGAACCGTCGGCAACTCGTCAATCCAGCGCCTTCCACTCTTGTGCAGCCTGTCAAAGGTCTTTGTCCTCAGGCCTCGCAGCACTTCAGAGTTTGCCCTCTCAGCTTGACCATTGCTTCGTGGGTGAGCAACGGAAGCGAAACCGATTTTTCTGCCGACGTCTTGGATGTATTGCATGAAACTGCGGCTTGTGAACTGCATGCCGTTGTCGGTGATGACCCTATTGGGTACACCAAAACGGCATACTAGCCCCTTGAGGAACTTGACGGTTGATTGGGCTGTAACTTTCCTCACTGCTTCCACCTCTGGCCACTTTGTGAACTTGTCGATTGCGACATACAAGTACTCAAAGCCCCAGACAGCGTGGGGGAAGGGGCCCAGTATGTCGAGCCCCCAGACCGAGAAGGGCCAGGAGAGAGGAATGGTTTGAAGGGCTTGAGCTGGCTGATGAAGCTTCTTTGAATGGAACTGACATGCTTCACACTTGGTGAGGGAGTCCTGGATTAGGGGGTGTCCGGATAGCCGGACTATGACCTTTGGCCGGACTCCTGGACTATGAAGATACAAGATTGAAGACTTCGTCCCGTGTCCGGATGGGACTTTCCTTGGCGTGCAAGGCAAGCTTGGCGATACGGATATGTAGATCTCCTACCATTGTAACCGACTCTGTGTAACCCTAACCCTATTCGTTGTCTACATAAACCAGAGGGTTTTAGTCCAGAGGGACTAACAACAATCATACCATAGGCTAGCTTCTAGGGTTTAGCCTCTCTGATCTCGTGGTAGATCTACTCTTTGTACTACCCATATCATCAATATTAATCGAGAAGGAGTAGGGTTTTACCTCCATCGAGATCTGGGTAAAAACATCGTGTCCCTTGTCTCCTGTTACCATCCGCCTAGACGCACAGTTCGGGACCCCCTACCCGAGATCCGCCGGTTTTGACACCGACACTTGGTGACTAGCATCGTCGCATCCTGGAGGGAAGTGGGCCAGAAGAAGCCCTGCCGAAATGCCTTGCCGGCAAGGGCTCTCAACCCTATGTGGGATCCACATATGCCTCCATGTATTTCCGCCAACAGCCCCAGTCCTTCCTCTCGAGGGATACACTTCAATTTCACACTGTTCGGCCTTTTCTTGTACAGGACGTCATCGACGAACTGATACGACCGGCGAGCTACTTTTTCCGCTTCTTCCTGCTCCTCAGGAAGTTCCCCTGTTTGGAGGAATCGGACGGTAGGTTGCGCCCATGCCAGAGCCTGAGGCTCGACTGTGAGGACCAAAGGCATTTCTTCCATCATAAGGGCGACCGTCTCTACGGCAAGAGCTTGACGCTTTGCCGGAGCTGATCGCCCTACGACGGGCTCAGCGTCTCCGGCATCATCTTCGCCGGCGGCTCCGGGGAGCTCGGCGGTAAAGTACTTGCTGGGCCCTGA
Organism: Aegilops bicornis; assembly: GCA_021605145.1. Lineage (NCBI taxonomy): Eukaryota > Viridiplantae > Streptophyta > Magnoliopsida > Poales > Poaceae > Aegilops > Aegilops bicornis. The sequence goes on from CM038671.1 coordinate 288,398,548, forward strand.
TTTCTTTCCCTTGCTCTGCTCTGCTGATGGATCAACGGATGGCTAAGTTAGCTGAAGCACAAAGGTACCTGGTTCCACAGGCATCTTGAGGGCAGCGCGCTTTGGTAGGTAATCGGCGATGTCGTTCTCCGCTGGGAACGCGGTTTCGCTCAGAGTACCGCCAAAGCGCTCTTCCAAATTTTCTCACTTCATCTACGTAGGCCTTCATCAACGGGCTCTGGTAGTCTTTGTTCACTTGTTTGACGACAAGTTGCGAGTCGCCTCGACGATGAGTTTCTTGATTCCGAGGTCTGCCAGCGATCCCGAGACCAAGAATCAGCCCTTTCAGACTCGGCAGTATTGTTTGTCAACGCCTCCCTGGGGAAGTACATTTGGACCACGTTCTTGAGGTGCTCTCCAGTGGGCGCGACAAGCAGTACGCCAGCCCCGGCGCCCTGTAAGGAGAAAGCTCCATCAAAGCACATGACCTAGTTGCAACTTGCCTCCTTGCCGGGGAGGACAGTCTCCTGAGCTTCTTCATCAGGTGTCGCGGTCCATTCTGCAACGAACTCCGCCAGGTCTTGACTTCGGATCGTCGAGGTACTCTCAAATTTGAGGCCAAAGCTGGACAGCTCCAGTGCCCACTCTAGAATCCTTCCAGTCACGTCTGGATTGTGCAATATCCGTTGTAGAGAGAGGCGAGTGACGACAGTGATTTCGTGCGCCTGGAAGTAGTGACGCAGCTTCCTCGAGGCTATAAGAAGGCTAAAGAGTAGTTTCTGCACACCAGAGTTCCTTGATCTAGCCCCCTGCAGGAGGGAGCTAACAAAGTAGACCGGGTGCTGCATCATTTTCCTCCTCGGCAGCACTCCAACCGCTGCGCTGTTTCTACACCAATGGCATCAGGCTCGCTGTTGCTATCATCTCATCGTCGACTTCTCTCTGTGCCACTAGTGCGACGCTGACCACCTGGTTCGTTGCCGCCAAGTACAGCAGCAACGGTTCCTGTGGTTTAGGCGCAACTAGTACTGGCATAGAGGAGAGATACCTCTTCAAATCTTGTAATGCCTCTTCGGCTTCTGGTGTCCACTCCATCGGGCCCGCCTTTTTCAAAATCTTGAAAAAGGGGAGGGCACGCTCGGCGGACTTGGAGATGAACCTGCTCATGGCGGCAACGCAACCAGCAAGCCGACGCACATCCTTGACTCGCTTGAGCGCCTCAATCTGCTCTATAGCCTTGATCTTGTCCGGATTGGCCTCTATCCCACAAAGAACCCAAGAAGCTTGCCGGACGGGACGCCAAAGACGCACTTCTCAGGGTACAACTTGAGTTTGGTCTTGCGTAGGTTTGCAAATGTCTCTTGTAAATCGGTATGAGGGTCGCCCTATTCTTGGTTTTGACCACTATATCATCCATATAAGCTTCCATATTTCTATGGAGCTGGGGTTCAAAACCAATCTGGACCGCCCTTGCAAATGTTGAGCCAGCACTCTTCAACCCGAAAGGCATTCGTATGAAACAATACGTACCACATGGGGTGATGAACGCTGTCTTCTCTTCGTCTTCTCTCGTCATGAAGATCTGGTGGTAGCCGGAGTAGGCGTCGAGGAATGACAACAGGTCACACCCAGCCGTGGAGTCAACAATCTGGTCGATGCGCGACAATGGGAAAGGGTCCTTGGGACAAGCCTTATTGATATTTGTGTAATCAATACACAGCCTCCACTTCCCATTTGCCTTGCGCACTACCACTGGATTGGCCAACCACGTTGGATGGAGCACTCCTCTTACCAAACCCGCTGCTTCCAGTTTCCGGATCTCCTCTGTAATGAACTCTTGCCGTTCCAAAGCTTGATTTCTGACCTTCTTCTTGACGGGCCGCACATGAGGTCATACAGCAAGGTGGTGCTCAATCACCTCCCTGGGAACGCTGGGGATGTCGGATGCTTGCCATGCAAATACATCGACATTCGCCCGCAGGAAGGTGATGAGCGCGTCTTCCTATTTGTCGTCAAGGCTGAAGCTTATGGTGAAAGATCCTCTCGTGTCGTCCTCCTTGACGGATACCTTCTTGGTCTCCAGCGGCGTGGCCCTAGATTTCTTGTTCCTGCTGGTGGAGCTCTCTGGCACGTCCTTGACGGGAGCACTACACTCCGAAGAGGTGCGCTTGCCGGAGTGGGTGTCCGAGGTCTCACTGGTCTTCTTCTTCTTCCCTCCCGGGGCTCCAGTGGCAGGAGTAACTGCCTTAGCGGTGGCGGCTGCTGCAACTGCTTCTTGGTAGAGTTGGTCAGCGCAAATCAGCGCATCTTTCTTGTCGGAGGGGACGGTGATGATCGTCACATGCCCTGGCATCTTTAGGGTGTTGTAGGCGTAGTGTGACGCTGCCATGAACTTGGCCAGCGCTAGGCGGCCAGGGATCCCGTTGTAGGGCATGGGGATCTTGGCAACATCGAACACGATCCTTTCCGTCCTGTAGTTCAGATCACTCCCGAAGGTCACAGGCAGCGTGACCTTCCCCTTTGGTTGACTCCTTCCTGGGTTGATCCCGTGGAACGTGCCGTTTCATCGAGGTATCCGTCGGGAATCTGCAGCTTCTTGATCACGGCAGGCGAGATTAAGTTCAGACCGGCCCCGCCATCGACTAGCATCTTCGTCACCTTGAGCTTGCGTATTGTCGGCGAAACCAACAACGTCAAGCACCCGACCGCAGTAGTGCGATCAGGGTGATCCTCAGTGTAAAAAATGATAGGTGTGCTGGACCACTTCAGCGGCTTTTGGGCATCGAACGACGGCTCTGCTGCTGTAATCTCACGCGCCCACTGTTTTAGCTGGCGGTGAGAGGTATGCAGCGAGGCGCCGCCATCGACGCACATGGCCTCTGTAGCTTTTTGAAACTCTTGGTCACCGGACTCGTCGTCCTCTTCGTGATCATCGTCTCGCTTTCTTGTCGCGGCCCAGGCGGCCTCTCTTGCTGTTTATCCTTACTGCGACGGCCTGCCTGGCCTTCACGCTTCTTGCCGGACCCCTCAGCACCGTCCTGGCCCTTCTCCTTGTCCAGCCTCTCATATTCAGCTTTTTGCTTCTCAGCAAGTAGCTCAACCTGTCGGCAGTTCTGGAGGTCATGGCCTTTGGTGTGATGGATCTTGCAGTATTGCTTGTCAGAGTTCCCTGGCTTCTTGTCAGCCGCCAAGGCCCGGCAGGCAACACATCCGGCAATTTCCTTGCCGGGGTCATCTGCCTTGGTTTTCTTGGCGGAGCCGACGTCATCAGATTCCTCGACGGCAAGCATAGCTTTACCCTTGCGCTTCCTGTTGCGGCGCCGGCCTTTCTTCACCGGGGTAGCAGTATCCTCGTCTGAAGAGTCGGTTTCCACGCCGGCATCTTCGCCGGGGTACTTCCTTCCCTCTTCAGCCCGGGCACATCTGTCTGCAAGAACGTAGAGTTCCACCACATCCTTCACCTTGTTCATTGCCAGCTCTTCGCGCATCTTGCGGTTGCGCACGTTCTGATGGAACGCGTTGATGATTGCGGTAGGATGAACATCAGGGATATTGTACTGTACCCGGCTGAATCTCTATATGTACTTGCACAGACTCTCGCCTCCCTTCTGGGGGATGACGTGCAGGTCGTTTGCTTGGCCATGGGCCTGGTGGCCTCCAGGAAAGGCGCCAACAAACTCATGGCACAAATCCGACCAAGATGAAATAGAGTCTACTGGCAACTGCATCAACCATGACATGGCGTTGGGTTTAAGAGCCAATGGAAAGTAATTCGCAAGCACCTTATCATCGCGGGCTCCGGCAGCTTGCATCGCGATGGTGTAGATGCTGAGGAACTCCGACGGGTGGGTCTTGCCATTGTACTTCTCGCCAACGTCAGGTTTGAAAGTGCGGTGAGTGGGCCACTGGAACTGCCGCAGCTCACGGGTAAAAGCTGGACAGCCTACTTTGTAAGGTAGACCTCTAGGGCTCTCTGGTGCTGGGTGGTTCACAGCAGGCCCTGCTCGCCTGTCTGACGGGTGGCGCGCTCCGCGTTGGCGCTCAATGGTGGTTCGAGCGTCTTCATGGGTCCGCTCCCGAAGAACTTGACGCTGGTCACAGTGGGTCCGTGGGTCGGACGATGCTATGGAGATGTCGTCACCTGTAACGTCGCAACGAGTCGACATCCGCGGTACCAGACGAGGAGGGGGCGAATGCACCGTGGCCGCGGCGCCGCCGGTCCTCCCGCCGCTGGTGCGTGGGACTCCATCGGGGCGTCGACCCCAGGGCCCCGCTGGACTTGGTTCGTCCTTGGTGGCGACGACAACAAGGCTTCGGATGGTAGCTCTCCATTCGTCGAGTTTCCCCGTAACGGGGGGAAAGTCGAGGAGCAACTGCGCGTGCCCCAGGGCCTCTGCTGGTGTCAGCGGCATTGAACCGGCACGGACCACGACGCGCTTCGACTTCTAACCATGTCACAAGGAGCTCTATCACGGTCCCGCGGTCGCACGCTGTTTTCGCCAGTGCTTCGGCAAGCGGGCAGGTCTTCTGCGTCTCGGGAGTGGTGCTCGGATCTCTTCCCGCGGCGGCGTCTGGGATCTTTGACGTGACGGCGCCGTTCGTCGCGCACAACTTGAGAGGAGTGCGCCGTGGGCGCCGGCGTGGGAGTCTTCGAGGCCACCGCACCTCCTTCGAGCGGTGCGACGACGCCCCTGGGGGGCCTCTCGCCGCCTGCGGAGGGCCTGGCTCCATTTTTAGATTTAGCGACGTGCGGCTCATCGCCAAGCACGCGAACGTCGCCGCCTCCCAAGCTCCGGCTGCCGGGGTGGTGTTGGTGCTCGCGAGCTGCACCCCGGGTCCTCTCCGCGAACGGTCCGCTGCTCGCCTGCGTCGGGACGGGCCGTCCGGCTCCCGACGGGCCGACCGTCATCGTTGTCTTCTTCTTGGGCGCCATGGCGATGAAGAAGCGCTGAACTAACTACTAAAGCCGATTCTCACAACTGCAATCCCCTATCTGGCACGCCGAAGATGTCGGTGGAAACGACACCTATGTGATCACAAGAATCCCTACTACGGTTAGCGGGGCGCAGGGTTGAGAGAAGAGCGGATCAAACAGATAGCACGCGTTTCGTTTATCAAGGTTCGGGCCGCGAGGATGCGTAAAACCCTACTCCTGCTTTGGTGGATGTATATTTGTGTTCTTGAACTAGCTATGGGGCGTGAGGACCTCCAAAAAGCTGAATCCCTCTCCTGGTTACCTCGGGCCTCCTTTTATAGGGAAAAGGGGTTGCCACAATGGCACACAGGAGGTGGAAAGGGCACAGTGTTGCGAGGTTATCCCTCGCATTACATGACAAGGCGCATTTAATGCGTCTGCTTAGGTGTCCTCTTGCTTTATCGAGGACGGGGGCGAAGTCCGTCCCGTCCGTCGCCACTCCTCCTCGTGTTGACACGCGCCCTGGCCAGCGGTGCGTGCGATTCCATGTAGGTAGGCAGGCGGCTGTGGTGGCGCGGTGGTGGGGTCTTCATGAAGATCTGCATGCCGCCACGCAGGTGCCTGCCCAGTTGGTTGGGTCGGCAGCTGCATGTGAACGGCAGTGGAGACTTGGTCGGCGCGGGCCTGAAGTTGGCCCTGTAGATGTCCTCGGCAAGGGCCTTGCCGGGGCCCCGGCAAGGGTCTTGCCGTGGCGCTTGGTTGCGTCCCCTAAGCAAGGCGCTTGCCGGGGTCTCGTGGTTTTCCTTGGCTAGGATCTTGCCAAGGGTCGTAAATCTTCTAGTGCTCATCTCGATCTTGAATGTTTCTTCACAAAGATCTGCATGCCACCACAGAGGTGTCTCCGAGCCCTTGCCCCAACATAGTGGACCATGGTGGGGGCTGTGGACTCAAGGGTGACTCGCTAGAGGCGTGGGCGAGTTTGCACATGCAAGAAGGGTCTTGCCGGGGCTGCTAAGGCTGACCCCGGCAAGGATCATGCCGAGGGGAGCCCGCTTCGTCCCTTTTCTCTTCGTGGTCTTGGCCTTGGCGTTGTTCCAGCTACCTTGGACTTCGGTCTTACCCTGGCTCACCTCCCTTCCCTGCTTGGTGTGGTCGCGGGCGTGGCTCTGACTGCCCGTGCACAGTCATAGGGGTACAAAAAGTGAACCCCTCTTTTTGTACACCGACACTATCCATATCATACATAGAGGGTCGGGCAATCCACGAGAAGAGAGGGATGGGTCATAGCTATCGATAGAGTCGAAGAGAGGATCAAGTGGGTGGGTGCGAGATCGATGAAGAGAGCCATCAAAATAGTGTGTGTGTACAAGTCAAAGATATAGGGCGACTGGCCTACCGGAACGTTAGAGGGCACATGTCAAGTTTGTGTGTGGCAGGGAGACATGACTAGAGCGCTTGATGTATCAGTCTGTGTGTGTGGGGGAGGGGTGGGGAGCGATAAGCGAGAGGCCTAACTATAGAGGTAGAACGACTGGTATATGTGTTGAGAAGGAGAGACCCAGCTATGTCTTGAGGGAGATCGGTCGACATCCATACATAACTGAAGGACGGGAAATATGATGGGACAGAGAGAGAGAGAGAGAGAGAGGAGAGAGAGAGAGGGAGGGCGAGGGAGGGAGAGGGGTAGAGTGCTGGATGGGTAATGGAGTTGTTTCTCTAAGATGGTGGGAGAGGCCTACTAGACAAACTGAGGGTGGAACTGCAATGTTATCAATAAGAGTGGGGATGTGTTTCTTTGTGTGCCTGTGCGTGGTAGATCTGTCGGGACACGTCCATGGATGAAGAAGGGGAGCCATGTGTTTGGTAAGCAAACCTAACTAGATCGGTATATCAATTGTTGTTTGTCGGAGGAAGGAAGAGACACAACTAATGAGGTAGATCGATTGACATGTGGGTAAAAAACGAGTTATAAGGACCTAGCTAGCTATATGTATAGCGAGAGATCGGTCGGTGTACGTGCATTTGTTAGAGGCAAATAATGCCCAGCGAGACGGATAGACAGAGAGAATGGATCTAGGAGGTGGTGCGAGAGGCCCAACTACTAGCTATATAGGGGGAGGAGTGTGCGGTTGTGAGATCGATGAAAAGAGGGGCGAGAGTTTACACGTGTGTCTGACTGTATGAGAGACATGAGGCAGGGACACATAAAGGAGGAGATTGAAGGTGTGTGTGTATGTTGTAGGTAGGCATCGCTGGAGAGGTTTATCGATCGGTGTGTGGCGGAAAGGAGTTGTGGAGACTCTGGGAGAATGTGTCAGATTTCGGGTTCCGGCAGGCCCTTGAGGTTCGAAAACTGGGGTGCGCATGAAGATCTCTCCCCCACCAGCTCACGTCTCGAAGTCTCGCAAAGATCTAGGCAGGAAAGATGAGCACACAGAGGACACGAGATTTATACCGGCTCAGGCCACGATTGTGGTGTAATACCCTACTCCAGTGTGTGGTGTGGTGGATTGCCTCAAGGGCTGATGATGAACAGTACAAAGGGGAGAACAGCCTCGCGAGGGGCTGTTCTTGAGCTGGTACGATGAACTGCTGGGGTGAGTTCAGTCACTTCTCTCTCTCTCTCTCTCTCTCTGGTCGATCTCCAGATATATCTACCTTGTGGTGGCTAGTTCTATTTATAAAGCGAGGCCCTGGGCCTCTCCCCAAATAATGAGAGGGAAGGGTGCCAACAATTGGCCATTTTGAAGGGGAACATCTGGTACACTTATCCTGACTAAAGTTGGTCTTCGACTGCCAAAGGCTCACAGTGGCCGCCCGCCACTGGGCTCCACGATGACCTCCATCCCTGCCGTTCTACTGGTCTTGGTCTTGTTCTTGAAACGGTAACCTTTGTCCGATGCCTTGGCACATGCTTGCCCCTTAGCACCGAAAAGGGAAACAAGGACATGCACAGCCGGCGCCACGCCTGCACCCGGTCTCCGATCGTCATGGCTTGCGTCACAGGCCCCTCGGGAGGTGCCTTGCATTGATCTCTCCGCCTCCTCGCGAGCCCGCCTGAGGAGGCTGCTCCTGAGGAAGCTCCCTGTTGTCCGCCCCGCGAGGCTTGGCCCCTCGCGAGGGTCTTGAGCTTGAGCTGATGAAGCTGGGCTGCATTGGGCCCCCACTTGAGCCACGCCGCAGGCCGCAGGCAGGCAAGTCTGGGGACCCCCATTCCCAGAACGCCGACAGTAGCCCACGGGCCCAAGGTGCGCCCGGACTTGGCTTAGCAGAGAAGCGAAGGGGAAAGTGCGAAGCGCCACGGGCCCCAACAGCCTGCGGCCTTGGGCGCCGCCTGGCGGTTGATTGGACGTGGGCATCTCCGCTTCCCCACGATGCCTGCTTCATCTGACAAAAAGGGGTCCCCGGGCCAGACTGACCTGCTTTGTTCTCGCTTGCCTCGCTCCAGATCCCCTTTCTCACCCTTCTCCTTCCTGCTTCCGAAATCCTCCAGATCTGCCTCAATCCTTCCCGCCTGGCGAGCTATCGCACCCCGCAAGACTCCGACTGAGGCCCGGTACTCCCCAGCTCTGGATCCCCCGAACGTGTCGGAGAGGAATCTCGCCCTCCTGCGCCTGAGGACGGTGGCACAGGGCAACGTGGGAGAGACTGTGTTCAAGGTTGGGTCCGGCCAGCCTGAAGGCAAGGGGAGCTCCTTCTACCAGCTCTTTGTGAGTGCCATCATCGCCGGTCTGGTGCCTCCTTTTTCCGAGTTCTTCCTTGCTATTCTTCGCCTGTACAACTTGCAAGCTCTACACCTCCACCCCAACTCAGTTCTTCTTCTGGCGATCTTCGCCTACTATTGTGAGGCTCACGTTGGGATCCTCCGCGCCATTACTTTTATCTCCGGGTTTCTCGTGGCCCCATCTCTGCATGCGCGAGTTTTGTCACGTATTCTGGCTCCAACGCCATCTCGAAGCTCGGGAAGAGGATTGAAGGCTTCCAGAGCAGGTGGGTCATGGTGGACGCCGCGCGCATCCACCCCCGACTTGTGCTGCCCATGGGGCAGCCCAAGGCCAATGATGCGTGGTCTCGCGCGGAGCTCGTCGACCCATGCGAGGGGCGGTGCTTGGAGAGGATGGGCCCACGCGGACTGAGGCCGAGCAGCAAACTGTCGGCGGCTGGCCAAGAGCCACACTCCTGAGGGAGTTTCTGGAGCACCGGGTGGCTCCACTCCGGGAGCACTCGCTCCCGCTGTGGAGGCTCGGGGAAGCAGATGCTGCCCTTCGCTTGAGCTCTGCAGCCCTGGCCGACGAAGATCTGGTCGCGGCCCTCCACTCCTTGGTCGGGGGAGACGTGGCGAGGCCGGCCGGTGCTCCTGTCCCCCTGTTTCTTTGTGACAACTGGGAGCAGGCGGTGGACGCCATGCCCACCTTCAACGGTGAGGGGCTAGTGCCTGCAATGGCTCCTCGGGATCTGACGGCGTTGCCCACAGTGAACGTGTCCTCCAACAACTCCAGCGGGAGTGAGAAGGAAGAAGAGGAGGAGGAGGAGGAAGAACTCGACTCCGAGGCGACTGGCGAGGAGTCGGAGGAGCCCTTCCCCCGGCGCAGGTCTCGCACCCCCCGCTCCATGTCGGATGACGACGAGGCCAACACCGGGCTAGGAGGAGTGGATTCTCCCCCGGTCCCGAGGAAAGACAGGTCGGGGCTGGTGCCGCCAGGATCTGCTCTGGCTCCGGGGCGGTTCGAGGCCAGCTCCGGCCTTCCCGACGCGTCCTCTGCTTCCATGCCTCCCAGGGCTGACCCCAGCTGTAGGCTCTCGGGCTTCAAGTTTGGCCGGAGGCTGCTTGAACCCGCGAGCGATGACCTGTAAGTACTCGACCCGCGCTCTGCTTTGTTTCTGCCGCCGAGACTTGATGTTTGCACTTCTTGACCAGGCCGGCACGTAAGGCAAAGAGGTTGAGGGGGGCTTCTGCGGCCCTGCTTGAGGCGAGTTCGCTTGCCGAGGCAGCACCTTCGTCTGCGGAGAAGGGAGGCACCGAGGCTCGCGCTTCCCCTGCCCGGTCGTCCTCGTGAGCCCAGCAGGGGCAATCTGGTGAGGAGTCAGCCTCCATGGCCCCGCAGACCCTGGAGGGGCCTAGCTTGGTGCTACTGCTGAGATGCCCAAGGCTCGGGAGGCTCCTTCCTCCCAAGCCGTGATCACGTTGCAGTCCTTTCTGCCTGCTCCACTAGCTCCCGTCTCTTCTGATCCCTCTGCTGTCTTGGACCAGGCCGCCAATGAACTGAGCTGGCTTCGAGAGGATCTCCAGAGCGCGGACCCCCGCCTGGTGGTCGGGCGCCTGGAGTTAGCCTCCTGCTGGGCCCGCTCCGCTGCCTCTGTCCGAGCGTCGCTGAGGCAGGCTGCGTCTGCCTCTGACGAGGAGAAGCAAGCCGCCCGCCAGGCTGAGGCTGCTCGCGATGCTGCCCAAGGCGATGCTGCGGATGCCCGGGGCCGCTGCAAGGTGCTGGAGGTCGAGCTGCAAGACCTGCGTGAGGAGCTTGCGAAGGAGGTCCGCGTCCGCCAGGAGAAGGACGAGGAGATGAAGGCTCGGGAGGCTGCCATAAAGGACCGGGACGCCGAGATTGTCGACCGCCATGGCCGTCTGGAGATGCTAGAGCAGGCGCTGAAGGTGGAGAGGACCGAGCTAGACCACAAGGCGAAGGTCCTGGTCGAGGATCGAGCGGCCTGCGCCGAGCTGGAGGAGAAGACTCGCGCTGCGCTGAAGACGCTCTATGAGAGCGGCTTAGAGGACCCGTTGGCTGGTGAGGAGGACGGCCCCAGCACGGCCGAGGCCGAGGTGCGTGCCCTGTCGTCTGCAGCGCTGACGCGCGTTCTCAGCCACATCTACCTTCGTGACCCCAACAACGACCTCGATGGCCTGATGGAACCCGTGAGCGGTGACCTTGCCGCCGCCGTTGCTGAGGCTGTGAAGCGCCGAGCCGAGGCTTTGCTGGGGAGGTTCCGTGCATTCAGCATCTTGCCTAGACGCGACGCCACCAGTTCTCACAAGCCGGGAGGCGGAGTTACCAGCCGCGGGTTTCACCACAAGCGGGCGCGCCACTGGAAAGTGATCCCTTTGCGCTTCGTCTCTGCTTTTAATTCCTGCAACATGCACCGTGCCTCATGGAGGCGGTTAAACTTGTGTTTGGTGTTGTGAGACATTCTATGGCTTGTAATATTTGCTTTTGAATTCCTTAGGATTTGCATTTTCCCTCCTATTTGCCTGTGTTCTACGTCGGCAGGGCCCGGCCCCGCGCACACCTCAGCCGCCGTTAGCCCCGACCAGAAACCAGGACGGGACCAAGGAGTGAGGGGCTACGTGGCAAGTTAGGCTCCTGAGTCGCGATGCTCAGGAGTCCCCCTTGACGCACGAACAACAAGTAGGGAAGGAGGCGTGGAGTAGACTTGTTCATTCTCGTCGGTAGGGGCTGCCTCAGCAAGCATACCTCAGCCGCCGTTAGCCCCGACCAGAAACCAGGACGGGACTAAGGGGTGAGGGGCTACGTGACCAGTTAGGCTCCTGAGTCGCGATGCTCAGGAGTCCCCCTTGACACACAAATGAGCCTTCATACCTTGGCTCCGCTCGGGGAGAGGCGCGCGATAACCAGGTCCAAGGGACCTGGCTGGGTGGCGTGCGTTCGGGTGTGGCCCGGCGCAGCCCCCGTGCCCAGCCCCCTCGCACGGCACTCCCGAGGGGAGGCTTGCGATGGTGCCAGACACTGAGCTCGGGGCTCCCTGAGGTTGGTACGGCCGTGGGCCACCCCGAGTTGTTTATCACCAGCGCGGAGCATAGCGCTTCCGTGTGTGCACGGGCATAGCCGCTCCTCGGCAGTGTCGTCAGCCAGCGCGGAGCATGGTGCTTCCAACCTGCGTCGGAGGGGCTCCCCTCCGAGGCGCCCAGGCGTGTACAGCCCGCCTGACGCCAAGTGGGCTGGCACGGTAGGGCTAGGAGAGGTGTATCTGGGCACCCGTGAGCCAGCGCGGGACTCACGGGGCCCTACCTCGAGGCGGGTTGCGCCTGGCTCTGGGCCTTTATCAATGGTGTGTTCCTGCAGGGTGGTTAGAATGCAAATGCTCTACGTCCTCAGGTCCCGGCCCTCGAGCGGGCTCAGCCGCCGCTGGTTTGACAGGTCGCGATGCCGTGGGTCAAGGCCAGGGGGTGAGGGCTGGAGAGCCAGTAAGAGCCCGTGAGTCGCGATGCTCAGGCGCCCCCATTTTAGCGTGCAAGCACTTTGCATGCGCGCGGAGAGGTCCGCAATAAGCAGCAGATGATAACCATGGGGACCAGGTTAAGCTCGGAGGAGCAAATCCATTTAGATAGATGCATGGAAGTAAGCGCCATTGGGTCTGGCCCGAGCAGCCTGGGGATAATGCATCCCGAAGGGTGCCCCCAACAAAGCAGATGAAAAAAAGACATTAAGCAAAACGGATACATGCCGCAGGGGCGGACACACGCGACCTGGGAATCATGCGGACCTGCGGGCACTCCCAGCTGAAGATAAAAGTTAAAAAGATGTCACCTGATACCATTGCAGAGCGAGTGTTGGAGTAGCTGACAACGCATGGTGAAGAAGCCGCTCCTCATGAGCCTTCGGAGCCCAGAGCCTCGGGAGGCTCTGAGGGTCCGGGCGGCTCCTCGAGGTCCATCTCCATCTCCTCCAGGAACGCGCGGTGCCTGGCCACCTGAGCTTCCAGGATGCTCCTCACCAGGCGCTGGTGGGCGACAGCCGTGTTCGGTAGGCCGAAGGGCATGCGAACGAAGCTGTGAGGTGGGCCCTCACAACGCCCCACGCATGAAGGCTAGAGGAGTTCCCGAGAAGCGGCTCGGTTGAGCCCCGATATGTCGATGCAGACGCGCAGCCCACCATCCTCGCTGGGATGTGGGGCTGCGGAGGGTAGGCGGCGACTGCCACGCGTGACTCTTGACTCCTGTAGCTCTTGAATGTTCCTTGCGATGAACTCCTGGTGGTTTTGCCTTCCCTGCCTCATCCTTCCTGAGGGAAACGTGCCTTGAAGCACGCCTCCAAGTGGTGCCCGAGGGCCTCCCTCGTGACCTTGGCGAGGTCGGTGGCCCTCCGTGGAGAGAGAGCCCCGAGCCTACCCGAGGGACGGGCGGCCAGCGCCGCCTTCCTATGCGGCAGAGGGTGGTGCCCCTTGAACGGGCGCGGGTCCTGAAGCGGCGCCTCCGGAGGCGCCTGCCTCGCGAGTGCTTGGGCTAGGTGAACCCTTCTTCTTTTTAGGGGCCGCCTCAGGGAGACTCCCGCTCCTGTGATCTGGGTCTTCGATTACTGCGGCCTGGAAGGCACGCTCAAGAGAGCACACTGCATCCCTCTCCTCGCAAGGCACTGTGATGATTCCACCGCTTCCTGGCATCTTGAGGACATTGTAGCCATGGTGAGTCACTGCCATGAACTTGGTCAAGGCTGGATACCCGAGGATGGCATTGTACGGCAGGCAAATGTGGGCGACGTCGAAGTCAATGAGCTCGGTGAGGTAATTGTTGCGCTGCCCAAAAGTGACGGGAAGACGAACTTGCCCTATTGGAACAGTGGAACCGTCAGTGACTCCTGAGAAAGGCTTGGTTGGCTGAACCTGATCGTATGGCACTTGGAGATTGTTGAACGTAGACGGACAGGACATTGAGCCCAGCTCCGCCGTCGATGAGGGTCCTGGTGACTTGCACATTGCTGATGACTGGGGGACAAAGCATCGGGAGGACCCCGGCCGTTGCCGCACACTTGAGATGATCCGCTGAGCTGAACGTGATAGCGCACGTAGACCACCTAAGAGGGCGCGTGGCCTCAAGCTTGGGGAGGACTGCATTCACCTCGCGCGCGAACTGCATGAAGATGCGCTGAGAGGCTGGGGCCTGAGTGCCGCCCAGGATGCAAGCGATTGCGCGCGGCTCCTGGAAGCCCCCAGCCACCTCGTCCTAGTGATGGTCTTCATTCCTCCTTGGCGGAGGTGGCAGAGGAGGGAGGCCTGCGTTGCCTTGAGGGCGGTCCTCGCGAGGCAGATCCCTCCAACCTCCCTCGCGAGGCTGGTACTGCCAGAGGTCCTCGCGAGGCCGGTCACGCCACCCTTGGCGAGGGCCTCAGTCTTCCCATTGTCCTCCTCCTCTTCTTCCTCCTCGGCCATAGCCCCGATCGCTGCGGTCGGGGCATCGGCCGATACGCCCATCTCGCACAGCCCGGAGCTCCTGACATTCATTGGTGTTGTCGGTGTGGAGGTCGTGGTACACGCAGTACCCGCTACCTTTAGATGACTCAGGTTGATCAGGCTGATCCCTGCCTCGCTTGGTGTCCAGCTCCGCTGCGAGCACAACAGCCCCCTTGCGCTTCACGTCAATGACCTTGGGCTTCTTCTCTTCTGGGTCGGCAGCCGGGAGCTCGAGGAGGGAGAGGCGCCCTTCCTCAACCCTGGCGCACTTGGTAGCCAGGTTGAACAGCTCCAGCGATGTGCATAGGTCTTCATGGATCGCTAGCTCCTCTTTCATCTTGATGTCGTGCACGCCATCGGAGAAGGCTGAGATGATGGCCTCCTCAGTCACCCTGGGGATCTTGAGGCGGGCGTTGTTGAAGCGCTGGATGTACTTCTGCAGGGTCTCTTCCGGCTGTTGCTTGATGCGGCGCACATCGCTCATGGCCGGGGGACGGTCGCGAGTGCCTTGAAAGTAGGCGATGAAGCGGGTGCGCATCTCGTCCCAAGAGGATATCGTGCCTAGAGCCAGGTTCAGGAGCCAGGTGCGAGCACCGTCCTTGAGCGCCATGGGAAACCAATTCGCCATGACCTTCTCGTCTCCGTTGGCGGCCTCGATGCCCAACTCGTAGAGCTGGAGGAACTCCGCGGGGTCTGCAGTGCCGTCGTAGCGCGGAGGCAGGTCTGGCTTGAACTTGCCGGACCATGCGACGCTACGTAGCTCGGAGGTGAAGGCACGGCAACCTGCAGTGGCCACCGGAGCTTTCTGCTGGTGTGGGGCTTGCTCCTAGGGATTCCCGTGCGTCGCCGCTTGGAGCAGCGTGGGGTCCTGACGTGGCGGCACAGGGATGCAATCATGGCGCACCGGTGCTGGGAGCACGCGAGCACCTTCTTGGGGGCGAGGGATCTCTTGGCAGCTCCTTTCTTGTCGCTAAGCAGCGGCACGGGGCCTTGGCCAGGTCTAGCTCCCCTTTTGGCACCGCCGCACAGGAGCCAGGCGCCTTCTTGGGGTGGAGGTGGTGGAAGCACCTCCTGCTCCCTCGCCTCAGCCAGAGGATGGAGGGCGAGGCAGCGAGGGACATCATGGGAGAGCCCCCTGCGGCGCTGACAAGCTCGGTGATGCGGGCGAGCCAGTCCTCGTAGAGGTCGTCGACGGGGCGGTAGTGTAGGAGCTCACGCTGCTAGGAAGCGGCGGCGTCTTGGCGTTTCGTGGGGGCCGCTGACGGGCGTGGGGACGCACGAACCGGCTGGAGTCAGCGACGGGGTGGCAGTGCGGCCATCGCGCCGCACCGAAGGATGCAGGGATGAGGCCTGCTGCTCGTTCCCCGTCGGGCCGGTGGCAGCATTGGCAGCAGGCGACGGGGAACGACGGGGGCGTCCACCAACGGGCGCCGTCTGGGCGACGCGGGTGGCGAGAGCAGCCCAACGCTCGGCGCGAGCTCGGCAAGTGTCAGCCATGGTCACGGCGGAAGATCACATGCGGTTAGTGGAAGAAAACTGGTGCGCCAAATGTCGGATTTCTGGTTCCGGCAGACCCTGGAGGTTCGAACACTGGGGTGCGCACAAAGATCTCTCCCCCACCAGCTCACCTCTCGAAGTCTCGCAAAGATCTAGGCAAGAAAGATGAGCACACAGAGGACATGATATTTATACTGGTTCAGGCCACCATTGTGGTGTAATACCCTACTCAAGTGTGTGGTGTGGTGGATTGCCCCAGGGGCTGATGATGAACAGTACAAAGGGGAGAACAGCCTCGCGAGGGGCTGTTCTTGAGCTGGTGCGATGAACTGCTGGAGTGAGTTCAGTCGCTTCTCTCTCTCTCTGGTCGATCTCCAGATATCTCTACCTTGTGGTGGCTAGTCCTATTTATAAAGCTAGGCCCTGGGCCTATCCCCAAATAATGAGCGGGAAGGGTGCCAACAATTGGCCATTTTGAAGGGGAACATCTGGTACACTTATCCTGACTAAAGTTGGTCTTCGGCTGCCAAAGGCTCTGACGGTGACACCGCCCTAGACTCCACGATGACCTCCATCCTGCCGTTCTGCTGGTCTTGGTCTTGTTGCGCCGAAACGGTAAGCTTTGCCCGATGCCTTGGCCTGTGCTTGCCCCCTTATCACCGAAAGGGAAATAAGGACACTGCGCAGGCCGGCGCCCACCTAGCACCTCCCTGGCCTCCGATCGTCATGGCTTGCGTCACGGGCCCCTCGGGAGGTGCCCTGCCTTGATCTCTCCGCATCCTCGCGAGCCCGCCTGAGGAGGCTACTCCCGAGGAAGCTCCCTGTGGACCTCCCCACGAGGCTTGGCCCCTCGCGAGGGTCTTGAGCTTGAGCTGATGAAGCTGGGCTGCATTGGGCCCCCACTTGAGCCATGCCGCAGGCCGCAGGCAGGCAAGTCTGGGGACCCCCGTTCCTAGAACGCCGACAGATTGACCTAAAGAAAAATAATGAATGTGCCCGGTGGATAGAATGGCGAGGGAGGGGGAGGGCGAGGAGGGCGTGTGCATGCACGAGAGAAAGTTAGTGGTAGCTACAAAGGTTAGAGGATTGTGTGGGTGTAAGAGACTAACAAAGATCATAATTTGATATGAAAGCGGATTCATATATTTGAATAGGAGATCATAGTGTTTTAAACATTGCATGCATGAATATAGCAGTGATACACGTGTTGTGAACATGTTATACCATAATGTGATAATGCATGGCGTTTGCAACTCACAGCTATATGCCGAACAATCTAAACCATACTATACATCAAACAATCTCACATTTTATTTGAATTTGTGATAATGTGTGGCGTTTGCAGTGTCAGGACCCCGATTCCAAATCACATCGACCTAGCCGGTAACACCTCATATCACTTTGCGGCCTCACGCACGGTATTCCCACGGGTGTCGCCTTACCATGGCCCGGGACCGTTTGCGTCTTTTGGCTCACGAATATGACAGTGTTGCTAGCATCCACATGATAAAGAACCGGGCCGACATGGCTAGTCGTGAACCCAAAGCGGCGCTTAACCTATGGGGACAGGCATACATGAATCACATCGAGCATGTCGGTCATCAACGATAGACTCGGGCTGTAGCACCTGGCTATGAGACTCCGGTGAACGAGTCAGAAGCGAGCTAAGCAGGACTCGAATAACACCAAGCTGCGACATTTCCCGAAGGACAGACATAGGAACGGTGAAACACATGTCGGCCACCAAGTGTCCAAGCAGTAGTGCTGGGCTAGCAGGACTCCGGTGAACCGGGCTGTAGCGGACTACTATCGCTCCAAAGCACGAGACTACATTTCCCCATATGAGAGGCTGCCAAGGATAAACAACTAGTTTGTCGGATCACACTTAGACCAAGCATTTCAATCATACACGCAATATGCCCGATATGAGTAAATACAACAAGGCATCACAAAAAAACTCTACAACTCAAAGTACTTTATTTAGAAGGCTCCGAGGAGCCATACATAACATATCCATACATGTAGGGGTCGCATGACCCAACACACAAGTCATACAACATACAAGCACATGCGGAAGCAAACTAGTCTGAGTACAGACTTTAAAAAGAAAGAAAGCTTGTTGAAGCCTTTCTATCTACAAAGGGCCCTTCACAAGCCTTGGATCACCACCTGGGTGGCTAGTTCACTCGTCGATGTCAAGGTCTACATAGAACCCACTCGGAAGGGGCAGTGTTGTCGCCCAAAAACATTAATTAAGCAAACATGAGTACGGAGGTACTCAGCAAGTCTTACCACGTAATCCTATCATACATGCACATTCTCAAGAAGGTGGTGGAGTTATTTGCAGAAAGCCAGCTTTGACTCTTGGCTAAGCTATCCTACGTGACACCACTTGAAAAGCATTTGTCGCACACGAGTCCACTAATCACCATCACAATACTCCACCGCGGATCCTCTCTCGTCACCCACGAGAGGGCCATCCATGATACTTACACTTATCTTGGAGGCTTTTAATAGTATCCATTTACTTGTCTATGAACTGATATAGGTAACCCGTAAGTCCTTCTCCGTGGACACGGCTATTCGAATAGATCATATTAACCCTGCAGGGGTGTACTTCTTCACACACACTCTTACCACTTACCGCCGTTTACACGACATGTACTCGGCAACCTTCAAGCGGAAGCCCAACGTGGGTGTCGGCCACAGCCTACCCAAACACACAAGTCCCAAGTCCAGGTTTATCGCCTATTCGGGTTCCATCCGCAGGGAGTCCGGCCGAGGTTTCCCATACAGCCCCGAACGATGTGTACAGGGTTCCCGAGACACCAAACGGGCGAATCGGTACACCGGGCCACGGTGCCTACTGCAACACAACCCACCCCTACGGTCAGCGTTGCGTGCGGCCCCCAGCATGCTACAAACACCAGAAACTACTTGTAATTCCCAGACTGAGAACAAGGGTGGTTAAGAAGCCGAGAGGGTCAATTAAGGATCCCAATGCATGGTAGTAACTGTTTCATGGATCACAAACACAGATCTCAGTTCTTAGGGACGGCTTCAATGAAACAACCCACCATGTACTCCTACATGGCCTCTCATCGATACCTTTACCAAACGTGTTCAACACTTCCACTCTCGAACCCGACACAACCTTTCACTCCAGTTCATCATCCCGATGAGCCAGACACGACACAACTCTAAGCATAGCAAGCATAGTATGGTAGGAAACACAAACATGGCTCAATCAACTCCTACACATACTAGTGGGTTTCATCTAGTTATCGTGGCAATGACAAGTCATGCAAAGGAAGTGGGTTCAACTACCGCAGCACACAACAGTTTGAATCGTGGTTGTCTTAATGCAGTAAAACAAGAGCGTAAGCGAGAACATGGGTTTGTATCGGAATGATCAATGGGTTGCTTGCTCGATGGAGTGGTGGTAGGATATTGCCCTTGAGACGGATAGTCGGGATTATCCTGAGGCGTAACCTATCACGAAAGACATACCGAAAATAAACACACATGGCAATATGCAACAATATGATGCATGCTATGACATGGCAATATGGATGTGTATTGGCCTAATGCAAGCTGAAACAAAAGGATGAACTCATTTGAATCAAAGATTCAAATGCTAGCTCATTTAAAATAGTCCTGAAGGTGTAATATCTTATTCTGCTTAAACAGCAAGGTTAACTTGTTTTATCATGCATGAAACCTGTACCAATGGATAGAATGGATTTTTCTGATCATTTTTCATATATAGATCTTTGCATTTGGAGTTACAGATTAAAAGTTATGAATATTTGAAGTTTGAACTATATTCTGGAATTTCCTATATTAGAATAAATCCAATAATTGATTTATTGCGTCAGCCATGCGTCAGCATGACGTCAGGGTCAACGGAGACGTCCAGGTCAAACCTGACTGTGGATCCACGGTGTCAGGGTAATTAGTTTAGTTAAATTTTAATTAAAACTAAACCTATTTAGTTAGCAGGGCTGGGCCCCACCTGTCGTTGACTCATCAGAGTCAACCAGGGCCCACCGTGGTCAAAGTCCACGTCGGCTACACCGGTGTCTAGCCGCCGGCGAGCCCGACGCGGCGGCGGAAGTGAGTTTGGCCATTCCGGCGACCAAACGAGCATGGAGGGTGGCTATGGGTAGGCTGGGGTTGAGCCGCAGCTCTTGGTGGAGTGGGTTGGGGTCGGGCGGCGGAATCGGCGCCGGCGGCGACTCCTAGGCGGCCGACGGAGTTCGGCCGAAGGCGAACTCGAGGCTAGAGGGGTCGGTGAGGTGCGGGGAGTGCATGGTTAGACCCTATGCGACGTGGTGAGTGTGATGGACACCAAGAGGTGGCCGGAGGGTGACCGGGAGCACGCCGGCGACGAAGCTCCAGCGGCCGGGTGCGGTTGATCTTCGTTCGGTCGCTACACAGCTCGAGAGCGAGGAAGGAAGGAAAGGGAGATAGATGGGCTCACGGGCAGCTCGGAGAAACGCTTCGTTGCGGTCGGGGACGGGCCGAGCGACGAGGGCGTTGAAGGATCTCCGCGACGGTGGACTCGGGCGAAGTCGGTGCGGTCGGCTCGGGCTACTCGAGCACGCTGGGCTCAGCTAGCTCGGCGTAGTTGAGGCGGCGGAGCTCTGGACACGGTGAGGAGGAGCACGGACGGCGGGGAGCTCGTCTACGGCAATGGTGCGGCGGCGGTGGCGTCGGCCATGGCGGGGGAGTGCGAGAGAGAGGAGCCGGGGAGGAGCGGAGGTGTCCGAGGGGTTCGGGGGAGAGAGGGGGAGCGATCCGCGTCGACAGCTGGAGAAGGGGAGCGGCGAGGCGGCGACCAGGTGCGTGGCACCCATGCGGTGCCCGCCGCCCGAAAGACTGGCTGCTGCTGGCCGAAAGCCAAGCAGCTCGGCTGCTGGGCTTGGCTGGGCAGGTGGGCCAGTTAGTAGGCGCCAGGTAAGGTTTTCTTCCTGTTTTTCTTTTTCTATTTTTCTGTAACATTGTGGAGTTTTTAAAAATACCAAAACAGTTTCAAAAATCACCAAATTGCTCCTGGTCCATTGTTGGAATATTTCCAACATGAAACATTTTAGTTTGGCAATATTTGGGCATTTGAAATATTTTATATAATTTGAAATGCTCAAACTCAAATACTTATGAATTAATTCAAAGACCTTTGGATGACCTAGAAAATGGTGCACCACTTTTGGCAGAGGCTCTAAACCAAAGGAAAGATGATGAACATTTTGAAGGGCATTTTAGGTTCATTGAAATAATTTTTAGTAAACCCTAGTTGAATTAGAAGAGGTTCTGGGGGTTTCCTGTCTTCCCCATTTCAAATTCAAATGAAATTTAAACATGATGCACACACTAATGCATGGTCTAACTGGGATGTGACAACTCACCCCCACTCAAAAGAATCTCGTCCCGAGATTTAGAATCTGTTGTGAAAAAGGTGGGATACTCAAGTCGAAGACGATCCTCCCTTTCCCAAGTTGCTTCTTGCTCGGAATGGTTTGACCATTGAACCTTTAGAAACTTGATATTCGACGTCGAGTGGTACGCTCGACTTGATCAAGAATACTGAGCGGGATATTATCGATAGGTGAGGTTATCTTGGAGATCAAGCGTTTCGTGGTCCACTCCACGGATAGGATCCGAGAAGCAACGCCTGAGTTGGGAAACGTGGAAGACATCATGGACTCTGGAAATATGCGGAGGTAGTTCCAATTGGTAGGCAACTTCTCCTCGTTTGGTAAGAATGCGAAAGGGTCCAATGTAACGAGGAGCCAACTTGCCTTTGATACCGAATCGATGGGTTCCCTTCAAGGGAGTAACCCGAAGGTAAGCCTTCTCGCCAATTTCATAAGCCATAGGCTTATGCTTGCGGTCATATTGACTCTTTTGACGAGATTGGGCTGTTTTCAATTTCTCACGAACAACGCGAACCTGCTCTTCTGCTTCCTGAATCATATCCGGGCCAAAGAGTTGTCTCTCCCCGGTTTCTGACCAGTTAAGAGGCGTCCGACATTTTCGTCCATAAAGAACTTCGAAAGGAGCTTTGCCTAAGCTAGCTTGATAGCTATTGTTATAAGCGAACTTGGCAAATGGAAGGCATTTCTCCCAATTCATGCCGAAAGAGATGACAGAAGCTCGAAGCATATCCTCTAGGATTTGATTGACTCATTCTACTTGACCACTTGATTGAGGATGGCATGCGGTGCTAAAAGAGAGACGAGTTCCCATAGCATTTTGAAAGCTTTCCCAAAATCGAGAGGTGAAGAGACTTCCACGGTCTGAGTTAATCTCCAATGGAACACCATGAAGAGACACTATTCGAGAGATGTACAAATCAGCTAGCTGGCTAGCGGTTATACTCTCACGACCGGGTAGGAAGTGGGCTACTTTGGAAAGACGATCGGCGACAATGAAGATAGCATTATTCCCTCTCTTGGTCCTGGGAAATCCGGTAATGAAATCCATACCGATTTTATCCCATTTCCATTCAGGAATTTCCAAAGGTTGAAGGGTACCAGCAGGCCGTTGATGCTCTGCTTTAACTCGATGACAGACGTCGCAATTATCAATGTATTGAGCGATTTCTCTCTTCATCCTAGTCCACTAAAACCTCTGGCGTAGGTCTTGATACATTTTAGTACTACCGGGATGAATGGTGAGAGGAGAGTCATGAGCTTCCTTAAGGATCAGTTGTCGTAGCTGTTGTTTCTTGGGAACTACCAAGCGGTTCTCAAAGAAGACAACACCTCGTTCATCTATGGAGAAACACTTAGCAGCTCCGCTAGCAATGTTCTCCTTGATCCGAGATATTCCTCTATCATACCACTGAGTAGCTATGATTCGATCCGTAAGGTTAGGTTTCTCCACCAGGGTGGAAAGGAATCCTCGAGGAACAATGTGAAGATTAAGCTTACGAAATTCCTCGTGGAGAAATGGTTGACTTTGTTGTAACATCAGATTGTTACAATAAGATTTGGCGACTTAGTGCGTCAGCCATGACATTGGCTTTGCACAGGGTGTAAGATATTCCTAAGTCGTAATCTGTAATCAACTCGACCCAATGTCTTTGCACGAGATTCAAACCCGTTGGGTGAAGATATATTTCAGACTTTGGTGATCGGTGTAAATTTACATAGCGATTACCAAGAAGGTAATGTCGCCATGTTTTGAGTGCATGAACCACTTCTGCAAGCTCTAGATCGTGTGTGGGATAGTTATCCTCATGTGGACGCAACTGCCGGGAAGCGTAGGCAATCACATGACGATCTTGCATGAGTATGCAACCTAGTCCTTGTCGCGAGGCGTCGCAATAGATAATAAAGTCCTTAGAAAAATCTGGTGGAACAAGTACGGGAGCAGATGTCAGGCGTCTTTTCAGTCCTGAAAGCTGAACTCGCACTGTGGTATCCATTCGAACTTCTTATCTTTCTTGAGGAGTTAGGTTAGAGGTTTAGCAACTTTAGAGAAATTCTCGACGAAGCGGCGGCAATAGCTCGCTAAACCGAGGAAACTCCGAACTTGCTTGACCGATTCAGGTGGAGTCCGATCAGGGCGGCTTGAACTCGCTCGGGATTGACAGCAATGCCCTTGCCAGAGATTACATGGCCTAGGTAGGTCACTTCTGGTAACCAGAATTCACACTTAGAGAACTTGGCATAAAGGCGGTGCTCTCGAAGTTTCATCAACACTAGCCTTAGATGTTCGGCATGTTCTTCCTCATTCTTGGAGTAGATGAGTATATCATCAAGGTATACCACAGCGAATTTATCCAAATACTACATGAAGATTGAGTTCATTAACCGAGAGAAGGTGGCTGGAGCATTGGTTAATCCGAAGGACATGACGGTGTACTCGTATTGGCCATAACGAGTAACAAAGGCCGTTTTAGGAATGTCCACGTTCTTGATTTTGATTTGATGGTAGCCCAACCTCAAATCCATCTTGGAAAAGACTGAGGATCCAGCGAGCTGATCATACAGATCGTTGATCCTGGGGAGCGGATACTTGTTCTTGATAGTGACCAAATTGACAGGTCGGTAATGCACAACCATCCAATCCGTACCATCCTTCTTCTTGACGAAGAGGACGGGGCAAGCCCATGGAGATGAACTAGGACGGATGAAACCCTTTTGCAAGGACTCATCGAGTTGCTTCTTAAGTTCGGCTTGTTCTAGGGGTGCCATCTTATAAGGTCTTCTAGAAATTGGGACGGTTCCGGGAACAAGATCTATCACGAACTCGACATCCCTGTCAGGTGGAACACCTGGCAGTTCTTCTGGAAAGACATCCGGAAAATCACAGACTACCGGAATATCTTCGAGGTCTGGAAGGGGATTGGCATTTAGGGAGTAAAGCTGGCGCTTGGACACTCGGGTTAAAACATTAACTGTCTTGCCCGAAGGATGAGTGAGTTGAACAGTTCTAGTAGAGCAATCAATCTTAGCATAATGGGCTGACATCCAGTCCATACCTAAGATGATGTTTATGTCCGAGGACTTGAGAGCTATTAGAGAAGCAAGAAAGACTAACACATCGACAAGAATTTCATTCCCATGACTTATTCTAGAGGTTTGCCATCTAGAACCGTGGGTCTGAATTTCCATGGAGGTGTGCATGTCATAGAATGTGGTGTTGTGCAATCGAGCATAGCTCTCGAAATAAATGAATGAGATGCTCCAAGATACAAAAAGAACAGTTGCGGATGACAATTAACAAGGAGCGTATCGAGAACGACGTTGGGATCCTCATAGGTTTCCTCGGCTGAAACATAGTTGACGCGTGGCCACGGCTGGCAGCTGGTTTAGCATGGAGCACCTTTCCTGTTTGGCTTACCACGGCCAATGTACTTTCCGATCTGACTGGGGTTGTTCTGGGGACACTCACGGATGTAGTGGCCCGTCTCTCCACATTTGAAGCAAGTTATCATATTGGGACGTGGAGCAACATTAGCAGCGGGGCCTCCATAAGTCTTGGGCGGAGCGTACTGCTGGTTGGGGCGAGGCGCCTCAAAGGATGGCCTCGGGGTGAACCTGGGTGGCAGAGCAGTATTTGGAATCCAAACCCGGCGCTTCTGAGATCCAGAGCCGGATGAAGATCCAGAGTCACGGATATGCTTGCGTGAAGCTTCAAAATCAGATTGCCCAGTTTCTACACTGATAGCCTTATTGACTAACTTCGGAAAGGAGGTGCACTCATGCAGACGGAGATCACGACGAAGCTCGGGGCTAAGTCCCTTGCGGAACCTTGCCTGCTTCTTGGCATCAGTAGAAACTTCTTCGGGAGCATAACGTGCTAATTTCCCAAACTCACGGCTATAAGTATCCACTGTCAGCCTACCTTGGGTGAAATTGCAGAATTCGTCCCTTTTACGATCCATGAGGCCTTCTGGGATGTGATGCTCACGGAAAGCGGCACTAAATTCAGCCCAAGTAGTAATTTATCAAACCGTACGCATAGACTCAAAAATCTCCCACCAAAGGCTCGCAGGCACTTAGAGGTGATAGGAAGCAAAAGTAACCTTATCAGCTTCAGCCACGTTAGCAGAACGCAGCTTGTGGTTGATGCTGCGAAGCCAATCATCCGCGTCGAGAGGCTCAACGGAATATTTGAACTTCGGTAGATACAGCTTGACGAAGTCATTGAGTGACACCGAATCATTTCTTGGCTGGCGTGCGGTGTTTTGCTCAATCCGCCCAAAGAGGGCGATTGGTCTCACGCTTATTGCGTTCTGCTTCCAGCATAACCTCGGCCAAAGATGGCGGTTGAGGCAGATTTGCATTTCCAGCTGCGCTGGCTTCTGCCTGCCCCGGAGCGGCAGGATTGTTGCGGGTGTTGACCATCCTAGGAAACAAAACAATGGTTTAAACCAGGATGGCAGAATTTAGCAAGAAAGTGCGGATTGTAATGGATAACACGGAATGCAGAGATGTTCATCAGTATGACAAGGTAATATAAAACTGCCATATATATACCAACGGTCATACACACCATTCATAGTCTAGTACAAGCCCAACGGAGTACAACTATCAGGAAAGGCGTTACATCTCATCGGAAGCATTCCAACTTCTATACATTATTTTTCTACACTTCCGGAATGATACACACTAAGTCATATTCCACAAGTCATGCAGGACGGCGGAAATACAACTATTACAATACTAGGGATACTACTACTACTCAGACAGCTCCGTAGTAGTCCTCATAGAAGTCACCACCCAAGCATGGAAGTGGAACATGATCATCCGGAAATGCAGACGATCCTGTGGAGCTTGCGGACCAAAGGGGCTCGGATGTGGACGTGGTCCAACAAACGGCAGCAGACGAGGTCCACGAGGAGGAGTGATGCCTCCTACCTCACGCCACTCCATAAAGTCTGGCAGACCAGCCCGCACTGGGTACAAGTCCCTCATGTCCATGTATCCGGCTTGCACGGCAGGTGCAAACCGAGTCAGAGTAGCCCAGTGATCAGCACAGGCATTAAAGAGCTCCATACGCAAGGCCCGGTTTTCACGGTCCTTGTCTTCCAGCATCTCCATGGTGGTGCGAAGAAGTGAGTCCTCATGGGATGCATCGCTGTACATACCCTGAAGGTAACCATGCCCTGTGGAGGATGCGGCATATAGCGGAAATCGGTGTTGCACAGCAAGGCAGTTCTAGCTCGAATGATAGTCATCATTGAATAGGCTGTATCTTGCACGGACATCCCAATAGTGATCCCAAGTCCATAAGAACAGTGGAGCGGTTCAGTGGCTCCGGGATAAGATGGATAAATCCTGACCGTGCACAGATATTGGCTTTGATTAAAATCCCTAAACTGCTCCTCGACGGTATATTCAGGATACCATCGGTAACCTGTCTCGACCATCACCCGAACCACCATTGCCGTGTGACCACACACATCAACGTTAACGGGTCGAACCACTTGGTTCTCGGGGACGAGGTGGCCATCTGAAAGCACAGCCACAATGCAAAGACATTAGAATTTCTAGGAAAAATCGGGCAGCATAACATCTGTAAATGCTCAAAAAACAGATTTGAGACATTCATAACCAGATTGCAAAGCCACACAACAACATCATATCAAGGTTCCGTTCAACCGGTAGCATACCAAAATAATAGAAACTGAATCGAGGATGGAACCAACAATCCTATAAGTTACTACGGATTAGTAACACGTGAACCTGATAGAGAGAAGAGAGCCTAGTCCTATACCCACGTAGAATGAGAAGAGGATGACTCGGATCGGAGGGCATAAGGTAAAGGAGTAAAAAGAGCCTTACGTTCCTCCCACAATCAATTCCTTACATATAACTAAAGCATTTCTAGACTCAACATCGACCAGTTTGGCTTAGCGAACCTACGGGCAGCCCTGCTCTGATGCCAACGCTGTCAGGACCCCGATTCCAAATCACATCGACCTAGCCGGTAACACCTCATATCACTTTGCGGCCTCACGCACGGTATTCCCACAGGTGTCGCCTTACCATGGCCCGGGACCGTTTGCGTCTTCTGGCTCACGTATATGACAGTGTCGCTAGCATCCATATGATAAAGAACCCGGGCCGACATGGCTAGTCGTGAACCCAAAGCGGTGCTAACCTATGGGGACAGGCATCCATGAATCACATCGAGCATGTCGGTCATCAACGTATAACTTCGGGCTGTAGCACTGGGCTATGAGGACTCGGTGAACCGGGCTGAAAGGTGCTAGGCAGGACTCCGAATAACACCGCGCGACATTTCCCGAAGGCGATGACATAGGAACGGCGTGAAACACATGCCGCCAGTCAAGTGTCCAAGCAGTAGTGCCGGGCTAGCAGGACTCCGGTGAACCGGTCAGAAGCGGACTGCTATCGCTCGGAAGCACGAGACTACATTTCCCCATATGAGAGGCTGCCAAGGATAAACAACTAGTTTGTCGGATCCCACTCATACTGTAACGCCCCCGATGCGGCTATATCTCCCACGTGTCGAGGCACGACTTAGAGGCATAACCGCATTGAAAGCAATGTCGCAAGTGAGGTAATCTTCACACAACCCATGTAATAAATAGGGAAAAGAGATACATAGTTGGCTTACAATGCCACTTCACACAAGACATAATTAAACATCCATCAATCGAGTACACTCAAGGTCCGCTCACGGAACCAAAATAAAAGAAGATACCCCAAATGCTAACACAGATCCCCGAATCGTCCCAATCGGGCGCCACTATCGATCATCTGGAAAAGACACATAGTAACGACCACGTTCCTCGTCGAACTCCCATTTGAGCTCGGTTGAGTCACCTGCACTGGCATCGTCGGCACCTGCAACTATTTTGGAAGTATCTGTGAGTCACGGGGACTCAGCAATCTCACACCCGCGAGATCAAGACTATTTAAGCTTATAGGAAGGACAGAGTAGTATAGTGGAGCTGCAGCAAGCGACTAGCATATATGGTGGCTACTTCGCAAAAGAGAGCGAGAAGAGAAGCAAAGCACGGACGTGAAGCTAGTAGCGATCAAGAAGTGATCCTGAACTACTTACGTCAGACATAACTCCAACACCGTGTTCACCTCCCGGACTCACGAGAAGAGACCATCACGGTTACACACGCGGTTGATGTGTATTTTAATTGAGGTCAACTTCGGATTTTCTACAACCGGACATTAACAAATTCCCATCTGCCTCATAACCGCGGGCACGGCTTTCGAAAGATAATACCCTGCAGAGGTGTCCCAACTTAGCCCATTATAAGCTCTCACGGTCAACGAAGGATATTCCTTCTACCGGGAAGACCCGATCAATCTCGGAATCCTGGACTACAAGACATTTCGACAGCAATAAAACAAGACCAGCAAAGCCGCCCGACAGCCGACAAATCCCGATAGGAGCTGCACATATCTCGTTCTCGTGGCACATCCGGATAGGTCAGCCTCTGAGTAAAACCAGACCTCGAGTTGCCCGTGGTGGCCCCCAGATCTGCCGGTTCGGGCCAGCACTGAAGGAGCACTGGTCCGGGGGTTAAAATAAAGATGACCCTCGGCTCGCGAAACCCGGGGAAAAAGGCTTAGGTGGCAAATGGTAAAACCAAAGTTGGGCCTTGCTTTGGAGGAGTCTTATTCAAAGCGAACTGTCAAGGGGGTCCCATAAATCACCCAACCGTAAGGAACGCGAAATCAAGGAACATAACACGGTATGACGGAAACTAGGGTGGCAAGAGTGGAACAAAACACCGTGCATAAGGCCGAGCCTTCCACCCTTTACCAAGTATATAGATGTATTAATTATAGCAGATATATATTGTGATATCCCCAACAAGTAAACATGTTCCAACAAGGAACAACATCTCCATGTTCCAACAAGGAACAAACTTCATCTTCACCTGCAACTAACAACGCTATAAGAGGGTTGAGCAAAGCGGTAACATAGCCAATCAACGGTTTGCTAGGAAAGGATGGTTAGGGGCTGACATGGCAATATGGGTGGCATGATATAGCAAGTGGTAGGCATCGCAGCATAGGCATAGCAAAAGAGCGAGCATCTAGCATAGCAAAGATAGAAGTGATTTCGAGGGTATGGTCATCTTGCCCGAGATCCCGCAAGGAAGAAGAACGAGTCCATGAAGAAGACAAGCGGACGTGGTCGAGCGAATCCTCACAATCGCAACATTACCGGAACCGAGAAGCAACACCGGAAAGAAACAAGCGTCATGATAAATGCACAAGCATAAACATGGCATGATGCACAAACAAGTATGATGCATGTCCGATTTAATGAGCATGGCATGGCAAAGTGCAACAAACAATACTACAAGTTAAGTGGACAAAACACCACATCAATTATTTAGTTTAATCTCGTTTAAGCTACCAAACAATATTAAATGTTATTAAACATGGCAAGGGGTGAAACATAAGCAAATTAACTATTTAGGCAAGTTTAAATGAGGCCGAACAACAAACAACAATTCCGGAAATCCTCATGTGCATATATTAGGTTTGGTACTGTTCTGCCATGTACATAATTTTAGAGTTGTTAAACATTCAAAGTAAGTACACCATGTTAAACCAGGCATCTTTCTACCCCATTTACATATATAATTTATTTAAAACCGAGCTACGGTTATTTAGTTATGAAATAAATCATTTTAACATGGCATTTAAGCAAATTTAAACAAACAGCATGTTAAACATTTTAAACATGGATGAAAGTGGCAGATTATGAAACTAGATGAAAAACTAAGCATTTTGCGTGTATAAATTATTTACATATGATGCACAGTTCTGGAGTTATTAACTGCATGATCATCAGGGTTTTCTACAAAACAGGTGAATCTCTGGATAAATAGCAAATTCGCAGGCGCTGAAAAAAAACACGGCACAGGCCGAAACTGCAGGCTGAGGCGCTCACCATGGGCTTTGGCCCGGTCGGTGGAAGCAGGAGGCGGGCAGGCCGATCGGGCCTTTGGTGCGGCTCAAGGCTGAGCCTCGGATCAAAGAAGTTGGGCCTAGCGCCCGTCCACGCTGGCTCGGGAGCGGAGTCAACGCAGGCGGGCGAAGGAAGCTGCTGCCCGTTCAAGAATGTAAACAGAAGCAGTTCAAACGCCGCGGTTGGGCTCGATGGACTTGGCCGACGGGTGGCAGACGACAGCGAGTCTTTGAGAACGGGCAGGTCCAAAGGCGAGGGTTTCGGATCCGGCCGGTGCAAGGGAGCTCCAAGGCGGGGAGGAACTGCAGGGCCATGGCGTGGAGCTCCTGTCCAAGGCAGAGAGAGAGACCTGAGAGAGAGTTGAATACAGAGGGAGGAGGAAGAACGAGGGAAGGAGACGGACGGACAGGGGGAGGCGGACCCGGCGAAGGGGCGCGGTTCCCGGTGGCGTTGATGGATCTCCAGGACGGTGGAGTCGAGCGGGACGGCGACGGCTCGGCTGCTGTCCAAAGAACACAACGGGCGAGGCGGGAAGAAGCTCTGATGCGGGATCGCGAGGACGGACGCGGTCGGGAGGAGAAGAGGAGGGCGACGACGCTACCGGAGTTGGGGTCCTCGGCCGCGGGATGTGGAAGGAGGAGCTCGTGCTCCTGGTTTCTGCTCGGGAGGCGCGAGGCTGCAGGGAGCTCCGGCTGCGCGGGAAGCAACGGGTTGGCGAGGAGGCTTCGGAGATGGCCAGATCAGGCCAGTTCGTGTCGGGGAGGCGACCTGCAGGGTCCGGGGCCTTGGAATTTGGAGAAG
This sequence comes from Aegilops bicornis, assembly GCA_021605145.1. Classification (NCBI taxonomy): domain Eukaryota; kingdom Viridiplantae; phylum Streptophyta; class Magnoliopsida; order Poales; family Poaceae; genus Aegilops; species Aegilops bicornis. Next base: position 288,429,350 of record CM038671.1, read on the forward strand.
GTGCTCGGGCATGAGGAGATCGACGAGCTCGGGGCCTTGGCGGCTTCACGATCCATTCGGGATCGAGGGGAGAAGAGGTAGGCTTTCGCCGGGCAAGAAGCGGAGGAGGAGCTCGGGATCGAGGCTGCTGTGATTTGGGCCTTGCCAGAACACGGGAGGTGGTCGGAGATCTGGTTGGTGGAATGGATCAGAGGATCTCGAGGACGATGCGGAGAGTGGCGGCGGCGGGAGACGGATGGATGGATTGGACTAGGGTTTGGACAAAATACATATACATTAAGTGGATTAGGTTAGGGCTACCTCATACCTACGATCGTAATCGCACGGTCATGAATAAAATAGTTAGAGCCCAATTAACAAAACGGAGATGTTTTGTAGACGTTAGGGATGATCCGGACACAACGGTAGCGACAGTCCGGTTTGGGTCAAGGGGAGTTTTTGGATGCGCGAGAGGTCTATGCACCGTGCAAAGAGGGGTTAAGCGGTCTCGGTCGAGAGGGGAGCGAACACCCGATTGGCCTGGAACTGGCCAACGAAGGCAAAGCGGTCAAGAGGGAAGGTGATGAAGGCAAAGGAGAAAGCGTCAACAATTAACGAATGCAAGTTTTAAAACATGACGACAACGGAGTGCCAATGCAATGCAGATAATGACATGATGAAATGCAGCAAACAAATAAATAACACACAACAACAACGAAATAACTGGAAGGCTTCTGAAGCGTCGGTCTCGGGGCGTTACAACACTCCACCACTACGAGAGGATCTCGTCCCGAGATCTAGGATGGCACCGAAGAGAAATGAAAGAGGAAGAGGAGAGGTAAAACTAAGTTGCTTCTTCGACAAAAGAATGAGACCAAAGAACCTTGAGAGGTTGAAAAGTTATGAATGACGAGCACAATGAACAAGAAGGAATTGGAACCACTCTGGTTGAAACGAGATAAACAAGAAACAAGGAAGAACAAATTCGGATAGAACTCCGGTTGAAAAGAGATGCGAGACTTGATAAGATGCAAAAAAAACTTAGCAGAGATGACACAACACTCCGGTTAGATGGATAAGCACGAAAAGAACACGATCCTCACAATACGAGAAGATGAGTGAAGAGAGCAACATCACAATGCCTTCGAAACGAAAGAATAGAATCTAGATTGTTGGGATAAAGGGACGGAGAATAAAATGACAACTTGTACCACAAATGAATTTGAATGAAGCATCCTTACAAAGAAGGATAGAACGGAGTTGTTGGAAAACCAACAACGAAAGGAACAAGCTTGTTGTGGGCTTATGGCAAACATCTCAAAATTATGAGGTGAGTTTCTGCCACCAACGGAAACAAATGATTGGATTTATATCAACAAGGAGACGAGAAACTTATTTCACCGAGAGGACAAATGAAGAACTTGGGTCATTTATAAGCACCATAAATAGCAACAATCCTTAGGGAATACTTTAGGTGAAATATAGCCCAAGATAACTCCAAGGAAGAAGATGATGGGTTTCAATATCTCATTCTTAACAACTTGCGAATCATGAAACACGAAGTGAAATTGTCAAGAATGACATAAGACCACCTCAAAAGGTAGAAAGAATTGCACTTCGGGATGCATGATTAAGAATGCTTGAACTCCTCAAAACAAAACATGTGTTGAGCACCATGTTTAATTTTTGAGTATAGCTTGGCGGGTCATTACTTCGAGAGAAAACTTGTAGAACAATTGAAGAATGAAAAGAATCCTTGATGAACCACCATGTAGAGCCTCCATGAAGAACTCCGGTAAGAAAAGGATGATAAAAGAAAGAGAAGTTGAAAACACAAGGTGAAGCCTTGCAGTGATAAGAAGAAGCTTTGAAATGATATAACCGAGAAAAACTTTGAACTCCGGAAAGAAAAGATGAAGCATCTCGGACCGAGAATGTGATATGATGAACAAACTCCGGAAAGAAGAGATGAACAACTTAGAACTGAGAAATTGATACCATTACGAACTCCGGAAGAATGAATCAATCACTTGGACAAACAAGAACAAGAATTATGTTATGCGTATCCTTCACCAATTAGATTGATGACAAGCAACGGATTTGGCATACTACTTATTCCGTAGAAAGGATTAAGATAGATATAGCGGAAACTTGGGAAGGTCTTCAACAATTCACCGGTAGGATTCGGAAAGAACGAATGAATTGATACGATAATAAAGGAAATGAAATCTTGAACGAACCAATCGTAAGAATTGAGAATGAAAGTAGCAAAGGCACAATTCACCGGAAGAATTGGAAAACGAATGAAGATATTTGAGGGATTTAGATACAAGTGAACGAATAGATAACGAGCTGATTGGAGAATACTTGAATGATGCACCGGTAAGATTTGGAGAGTGAGATGTTGAGAATGAATAATTCTAAGATGATGGCTCTAGATAATCAAACTGAAAAGATTTCTGAATTGCTCCGGATGGGTAAAAAGAATTCTCACAATCGAAAACAACTATGAGAGGGCGGCATCAAACTAGAACCATGAATCCTGAAGAGAATGGAGCAAGATTAAAGAGAAACTCTTCTTTAGTCTTCAAAATCCGATAATGACGAGAAACACCACCATGAATTGTTGAGGCACTCCGGGATGAAAAATTAGAAAGGTTGAACCAACGATGAAGATAATTTGAAAGATCTTGGAGAAAAGCATTTGACTGATGATAAATCATTCTTAAGTCAAACTTTGCAAAGAATTTGAGAATAACTCCAGAAAATTAGAAGAGTCAGGTAAGATCCTGGGAAAAGACCTGTGGGTTAGGGCCCACTCAAAAGAAACACCGTTGAACGATTGCTTGAAATAAAGATTGCACCGGTTGAATTAAATGACTTGAATGAGATAATAATCCCCAAATAGCTTGAATGGATCTTGAATGAAAAGACGAGCCTTCGGAGATATCTTCAGCACTCCAGAACATATCAATAGCGAGAAGTGAGTGATTGATAGGTGCACCGGTATGAGAAAGCATTTGAAACGGGGAAAATGATATGATCGACAAAGCTTGAATTGAATCCACCGGAGAAGAAAATTAGAATGGAACAACGATAAGGTTGAAGCTTCCTTAGCGTCTTCATGAGAAATCACCGGATAAAACATTAAAGGAAAAGAATGAAGAAACTTCACTCAATAAAATGGATACTTGATTAAGAAATCTGAGTCCTTGAAGAAAAAAAAAGGTGGGAGGGTGGGAAAACAAAAACAACTTGGGTCGGATGGAACAAACACCGTTGAGAAAAAAAACTTAGAATTGATCTTGCGAATGTTGCAATGATCGGATTTACTTGAAGAGAAGCACGCCGGTTGAGAAAAGAATTGACATGACAAGCTCAGTGATCAAGAAGGATTAGTATTCACATAGCAATATGATAACACCGTTTAGGAAAGGTATGGAATCAACACTTGGCTTCAAGCAACTCGAATACCACAACTGAAAACAAAAGATTGGCTTCTAGAATGAGCGGAACAAACACATGATAGAGATTTACGCCCAAAGTGTTCGTGGTGGGGCCCACACGAGCCTGACGTATAGCGGCCGTCACGAATGACTAACAAGACGTCCCGAATCAGCATAGCCAAGGATTCTTTAAGGCGTCTCGCGACCAATCGTGAATCGACCGTGAATGGGCGGACCACTAGACGTTGGACCCCAATCTCAAATCATACATCCGTCGGAAAGATATCCCGTAAGCTACTAGAATTCCCACCTATAAACTCCGAAACTTTCTGGTTATGCAATCCGTGTTGGGGATACAGGGACACAAAATATATCACCCAAACTAACAATACCTAGATCCAAATTGTATCCATCCGTCAACACATAACCAAGAAATCCTCGGAAATCGTGGTACCTCGACCTTGAAAAACATCCGTTATACAAGTCATGGCAATACTCCCTTTTCGCCACAAAGATCTTTGGGCTATCAGGTTATCTCACCAACAACTGTACAAAAGAGATTTCGATGTCGGTAAAACTCGTATTCCAGAATCGCAACGATAAAATTGTGACGACAACACCTCGGAGCTCAACTCCCCTGACACTGCCACAACCCCTAAATGTCAGGAGGCACCAAGAACAATGTTCTCGTCACAAAACCATCGGAACGATTCCAAGATACCCACGTGATCCTAAAAAATTTTTAGTGAAATTTGAGGAGAGAAGAGTCAAAACACTACGTCAGGATACCTCACAGAGCGACGAAGGGACTGGGGAGTAAAAAGAATCCTACTCTCGATATATATAATCCTAAGACTCAAAACATTTTCCATTCTAGACTCAACAACGCCAAAGCAAACAATCAAGTAGGGGCTCCTAAGTCGGGAAGGCTCGATTACCAACTTGAACGCCCCGATGCGGCTATATCTCCCACGTGTCGAGGCACGACTTAGAGGCATAACCGCATTGAAAGCAATGTCGCAAGTGAGGTAATCTTCACACAACCCATGTAATAAATAGGGAAAAGAGATACATAGTTGGCTTACGATTAGCCACTTCACACAAGACATAATTAAACATCCATCAATCGTAGTACACTCAAGGTCCGCTTCACGGAACCAAAATAAAAGAAGATACCCCAAATGCTAACACAGATCCCCTCGAATCGTCCCAACTGGGCGCCACTCATCGATCATCTGGGAAAGACACATAGTAACGACCACGTTCCTCGTCGAACTCCCATTTGAGCTCGGTTGAGTCACCGCACCGCATCGCTTTAGCACCAAGAACTGTTTTGGAAGTATCTGTGAGTCATGGGGACTCAAAGCAATCTCACACCCATGTAGATCAAGACTATTTAAGCTTATAGGAAGGACAGAGTAGTATAGTGGAGCTGCAGCAAGCGACTAGCATATATGGTGGCTACTTCGCAAAAGAGAGCGAGAAGAGAAGCAAAGCACGGACGTGAAGCTAGTAGCGATCAAGAAGTGATCCTGAACTACTTACGCCGACATAACTCCAACACCGTGTTCACTTCCGGACTCCACGAGAAGAGACCATCACGGTTACACACGCGGTTGATGTGTATTTTAATTGAGGTCAACTTCGGTTTTCTACAACCGACATTAACAAATTCCCATCTGCCTCATAACCGCATGGCACGGCTTTCGAAAGATATTACCCTGCAGGGGTGTCCCAACTTAGCCCATTATAAGCTCTCACGGTCAACGAAGGATATTCCTTCTACCGGGAAGACCCGATCAATCTCGGAATCCTGGACTACAAGACATTTCGACAGCAATAAAACAAGACCAGCAAAGCCGCCCGATTGTGCCGACAAATCCCGATAGGAGCTGCACATATCTCGTTCTCAGGGCACATCCGGATAGGTCAGCTCACGAGTAAAACCAGACCTCGAAGTTGCCCGTGGTGGCCCCTTGATCTGCCAGTTCGGGCCAAAGACTCGAAGGAGCACTGGTCCGGGGGAGTTAAAATAAAGATGACCCTCGGGCTCGCGAAAACCCGGGGAAAAGGCTTAGGTGGCAAATGGTAAAACCAAAGTTGGGCCTTCTTTGGAGGAGTCTTATTCAAAGCGAACTGTCAAGGGGTCCCATAAATCACCCAACTTGGAAATGAGAGCAGCGAAATCAAGGAACATAACACCGGTATGACGGAAACTAGGGTGGCAAGAGTGGAACAAAACACTGTGCATAAGGCCGAGCCTTCCACCCTTTACCAAGTATATAGGTGTATTAATTATAGCAGATATATATTGTGATATCCCCAACAAGTAAACATGTTCCAACAAGGAACAACATCTCCATGTTCCAACAAGGAACAAACTTCATCTTCACCCGCAACTAACAACGCTATAAGAGGGGCTGAGCAAAGCGGTAACATAGCCAATCAACGGTTTGCTAGGAAAGGATGGTTAGGGGCTGACATGGCAATATGGGTGGCATGATATAGCAAGTGGTAGGCATCGCAGCATAGGCATAGCAAAAGAGCGAGCATCTAGCATAGCAAAGATAGAAGTGATTTCGAGGGTATGGTCATCTTGCCTCGAGATCCCGCAAGGAAGAAGAACGAGTCCATGAAGAAGACAAACGGACGTAGTCGAACGAATCCTCACAATCGCAACATTACCGGAACCGAGAAGCAACACCGGAAAGAAACAAACGTCATGATAAATGCACAAGCATAAACATGGCATGATGCACAAACAAGTATGATGCATGTCCGATTTAATGAGCATGGCATGGCAAAGTGCAACAAACAATACTACAAGTTAAGTGGACAAAACACCACATCAATTATTTAGTTTAATCTCGTTTAAGCTACCAAACAATATTAAATGTTATTAAACATGGCAAGGTGAAACATAAGCAAACTAACTATTTAGGCAAGTTTAAATGAGGTCGGAACAACAAACAACAATTCCGGAAATCCTCATGTGCATATATTAGGTTTGGTACTGTTCTGCCATGTACATAATTTTAGAGTTGTTAAACATTCAAAGTAAGTACACCATGTTAAACCAGGCATCTTTCTACCCCATTTACATATATAATTTATTTAAAACCGAGCTACGGTTAGTTAGTTATGAAATAAATCATTTTAACATGGCATTTAAGCAATTTTAAACAAACAGCATGTTAAACATTTTAAACATGGATGAAAGTGGCAGATTATGAAACTAGATGAAAAACTAAGCATTTTGCATGTATAAATTATTTACATATGATGCATAGTTCTGGAGTTATTAACTGCATGATCATCAGGGTTTTCTACAAAACAGGTGAATCTCTGGATAAATAGCAAATTCGCAGGCGCTGAAAAAAAAACACGGCCTGGGCCGAAACTGCAGGCTGCGGGGGCGCTCACCATGGGCTTTGGCCCGGTCGGTGGAGCAGGAGGCGGGGCAGGCCGACTGGGCCTTGGTGCGGCTGGCCGCTGAGCCTCGGATGGAGCAGGCTGGGCCTAGCGCCCGTCCACGCTGGCTCGGAGCGGGTCAACGCAGGCGGGGCGAGCGAGCTGCTGCTGCCCGTTTCTGAAGAACAAAAACAGCAGCAGGTTCAAACGCCGGTGGTTGGGCTCGATGGACTTCGGCGACGGGTGGCTGACGACGACGCAAGTGCTGGGAACGGGCAGGTCCAGGCGAGGGGTTTCGGATCCGGCGGTGCAAGGGAGCTCCACAAGGCGGGAGGAACTGCAGGCCATGGCGTGAGCTCTGTCCAAGGCGTAGAGAGAGACCTGAGAGAGTTGAATCTGAGAGGAGGAGGAAGAACGAGGGAAGGAGGCAGACGGACAGGGGAGGCGGACCCGCGAAGCGCGCGTTCAGTGGCGTTGATGGATCTCTGTGGACGGTGGAAGTCGGCGGGGCGACGGCTCGGCTGCTGTCCAGCAACACAACGGCGAAGGCGGGAAGAAGCTCTGATGCGGGATCGCGAGGACGGACGCGGTCGGGAGGAGAAGAGGAGGGCGGCAGCGCTACCGGAGTTGGGGTCCTCGGCCGCGGGATGTGGAAGGAGGAGCTCGTGCTCCTGGTTTCTGCTCGGGAGGCGCGAGGCTGCAGGGAGCTCCGGCTGCACGGGAAGCAACGGGTTGGTGAGGAGGCTTCGGAGATGGCCAGATCAGGCCAGTTCGTGTCGGGGAGGCGACCTGTGGGGTCCGGCGGCGCGGGAATTTGGAGAAGGTGCTCGGGCATGAGGAGATCGACGAGCTCGGGGCCTTGGCGGCTTCACGATCCATTCGGGATCGAGGGGAGAAGAGGTAGGCTTGGTGGCCGGGGCAAGAAGCGGAGGAGGAGCTCGGGATCGAGGCTGCTGTGATTTGGGCGGCGCCAGAACACGGGAGGTGGTCGGAGATCTGGTTGGTGGAATGGATCAGAGGATCTCGAGGACGATGCGGGAGAGTGGCGGCGGGAGGCGGATGGATGGATTGGACTAGGGTTTGGACAAAATACATATACATTAAGTGGATTAGGTTAGGGCTACCTCATACCTACGATCGTGTCGGACGGTCGCGAATAAAATAGTTAGGGAGCCCAATTAACAAAAGCGGAGATGTTTTGTAGGCGTTGGGGGATGATCCGGACACAACGGTAGCGACAGTCCGGTTTGGGTCAAGGGGAGTTTTTGGATGCGCGAGAGGGGTCTATGCACTGTGCAAAGAGGGGTTAGGCGGTCACGGTCAAGAGGGGAGCGAACACCCGATTGGCCTGGAACGGTCAACGAAGGCAAAGCGGTCAAGAGGGAAGGTGATGAAGGCAAAGGGAGAAACGTCAACAATTAACGAATGCAAGTTTTAAAACATGACGACAACGGAGTGCCAATGCAATGCAGATAATGACATGATGAAATGCAGCAAACAAATAAATAACACACAACAACAACGAAATAACTGGAAGGCTTCTGAAGCGTCGGTCTCAGGGCGTTACACATACCGAGCATTTCAATCATACACGCAATATGCCCGATATGAGTAAATGCAACAAGGCATCACAACAAAACTCTACAACTCAAAGTACTTTATTTAGAAGGCTCCGAGGAGCCATACATAACATATCCATACATGTAGGGGTCGCATGACCCAACACTCAAGTCATACAACATACAAGCACATGCGGAAGCAAACTAGTCTGAATACAGACTTTAAAAAGAAAGAAAGCTTGTTGAAGCCTTTCTATCTACAGTGGCCCTTCACAAGCCTTGGATCACCACCTGGGTGGCTAGTTCACTCGTCGATGTCAAGGTCTACATAGAACCCATTGGAAGGGGCAGTGTTGTCGTCTGAAAAACATTAATTAAGCAAACATGAGTACGGAGGTACTCAGCAAGTCTTACCACAGAATCCTATCATACATGCACATTCTCAAGAAGGTGGTGGAGTTATTTGCAGCAAGCCAGCTTTGACTCTTGGCTAAGCTATCCTTCGTGACACCACTTGAAAAGCATTTGTCGCACACGAGTCCACTAATCACCATCACAATACTCCACCGTGGATCCTCTCTCGTCATCCCACGAGAGGGCCATCCATGATACTCACACTTATCTTGAGGCTTTTAATAGTATCCATTTACTTGTCTATGAACTGATATAGGTAACCCAGAAGTACTTCTCCATGGACACGGCTATTCGAATAGATCATATTAACCCTGCAGGGGTGTACTTCTTCACACACGCTCTCACCACTTACCGCCGTTTACACGACATGTACTCGGCAACCTTCAAGCGGAAGCCCAACGTGGGTGTCGGCCACAGCCTACCTAAACACACAAGTCCCAAGTCCAGTTTATCGCCTATTCGGGTTCCATCCGCAGGAGTCCGCCGAGGTTTCCCATACAGCCCCGAACGATGTGTACAGGTTCCCGAGACACCAAGCAGGCGAATCGGTACACAGACCACGGTGCCTACCGCAACACAACCCACCCCTAAGGTCAGCGTTGCGTGCGGCCCCCAACATGCTACAAACACCAGAAACTACTTGCAATTCCCAGACTGAGAACAAGGGTGGTTAAGAAGCCGAGAGGGTCAATTAAGGATCCCAATGCGTGGTAGTAACTATTTCATGGATCACAAACACAGATCTCAGTTCTTAGGGTCGGCTTCAATGAAACAACCCACCATGTACTCCTACATGGCCTCTCATCGATACCTTTACCAAAACGTGTTCAACACTTCCACTCTCGAACCCGACACAACCTTTCACTCCAGTTCATCATCCCGATGAGCCAGACCTGACACAACTCTAAGCATAGCAAGCATAGTATGGTAGGAAACACAAACATGGCTCAATCAACTCCTACACATACTAGTGGGTTTCATCTAATTACCGTGGCAATGACAGGTCATGCAAAGGAAGTGGGTTCAACTACCGCATGACACAACAGTTTGAATCGCGTTGTCTTAATGCAGTAAAACAAGAGCAGAAGCGAGAACATGGGTTTGTATCGGAATGATCAATGAGTTGCTTGCACGATGGAGTGGTGGTAGGATACGCCCTTGAGACGGATAGTCGGGATTATCCTCGAGGCGTAACCTATCACGAAAGACATACCGAAAATAAACACACATGGCAATATGCAACAATATGATGCATGCTATGACATGGCAATATGGATGTGTATTGGCCTAATGCAAGCTGAAACAAAAGGATGAACTCATTTGAATCAAAGATTCAAATGCTAGCTCATTTAAAATAGTCCTAAAGGTGTAATATCTTATTCTGCTTAAACAGCAAGGTTAACTTGTTTTATCATGCATGAAACCTGTACCAATGGATAGAATGGATTTTTCTGATCATTTTCATATATAGATCTTTGCATTTGGAGTTACAGATTAAAAGTTATGAATATTTGAAGTTTGAACTATATTCTGAATTTCCTATATTAGAATAAATCCAGAATTGATTTATTAAATCACCATGCCTCAGCATGACGTCAGGGTCAACGGACACGTCCAGGTCAAACCTGACTGTGGGTCCACGGTGTCAGGGTAATTAGTTTAGTTAAAGTTTAATTAAAACTAAACCTATTTAGTTAGCAGGGCTGGGCCCCACCTGTCATTGACTCAGCAGCGTCAACCCGGCCCACCGTGGTCAAAGTCCATGTTGGCTGCACTGCGTCTAGTCAGCCGGCGAGCCCAGCCAGCGGCGGAAGTGAGTTTGGCCATTCCGGCGACCAAACGAGCCGGAGGGTGGCTATGGGTAGGCTGGGGTTGAGCCGCAGCTCTTGGTGGAGTGGGTTGGGGTCAGGCGGCCGAGAATCGGCGCGGCGACGACCTAGGCGGGCCGCCGGAGTTCGGCCAAGGCGAACTTCGAGGCTAGAGGGGTCGGTGAGGTGCGGGGAGTGCATGGTTAGACCCTATGCGGCGTGGTGAGTGTGATGGACACCAAGAGGTGGCGGAGGGTGACCGGGAGCACGTCGGCGAGCTCCATGGCGGGAAGTGCGGTTGATCTTTGTTCGATCGCTACACAGCTCGAGAGGCGAGGGAGGAAGGAAAGGGGAGATAGATGGGCTCACGGGCAGCTCGGAGAAACTCGTTCTTGATCGGGGGCCGGGCGGGCGACGAGGGCGTTGAAGGGGATCTCCGGCGACGGTGGACTCGGGCGAAGTCGGTGCGGTCGGCTTGGGCTACTCGAGCACGCGGGGCTCAGCTAACTCGACGTAGTTGGGGGCGGTGGAGCTCCTGGACACGGTGAGGAGGAGCACGGACAGCGGGGAGCACGTCTACGGCGATGGTGCGGCGGCGGTGGCGTCGGCCATGGCGGGGGAGCGCGAGAGAGAGAAGCCGGGAGGCGGAGGTGTCCGAGGGGTGCGGGGAGAGAGGGAGGCGATCCGTCGGCAGCTGGAGGAGGGGGCGGCGGCGACCAGGTGCGTGGCACCCATGCGGTGCTTCGCCGCCGAGCACTGGCTACACTGCTGGCGAGCCAAGCAGCTTCATTGGCCGCTCTTTGGGCTGGGCAGCCAGTGGGCAGTTAGTAGGCGCAAGAGTAAGGTTTTCTTCCTGTTTTCTTTTTCTATTTTTACGTAACTTTGTGGAGTTTTTAAATTACCAAAACAGTTTCAAAAATCACCAAACTGCTCCTGGTCCATTGTTGGAATATTTCCAACATGAAACATTTTAGTTTGGCAATATTTGGGCATTTGAAATATTTTATATAATTTGAAATGCTCAAACTCAAATACTTATGATTTAATTCAAAGACCTTTGGATGACCTAGAAAATGGTGCACCACCTTTGGCAGAGGCTCTGAACCAAAGCAAAGATGATGAACATTTTGAAGGGCATTTCAGGTTCATTGAAATAATTTTTAGTAAACCCTAGTTGAATTAAAAGAGGTTCTGGGGGTTTCCTGTCTTCCCCATTTCAAATTCAAATGAAATTTAAACATGATGCACACACTAATGCATGGTCTAACTGGGATTTGACATGCAACTTACAACTAAATATCGAACAATCTAAACAATACTATATATCGAACATTCTCACATTTTATTTGAATTTGTGGTAATGTGTGGTGTTTGCAACTCACATCTAAATACTTGTAGGCGTAGGGGGCGGGGCACCATACATAATGTGATAAACACTTTATACATATGAGACATGGTTTAGATTATGAAGATATAGCTAGAGCTAGAAATGTAATGTGATTTGAAATCAAAATAAACTGGATTAAAAAAAAATCTAGTTCGAGTTCACATAGTACACATAGTTCATATGTAACTCGAGACTAATCATGTGGTGTTCTGTGAAGATAATACACAAACGATGGTATAACTTGACAATAATGATGATTGTAGATCTTATTAAAATAGAGAAACGAATTCAAATGCTTTGACTTCACAACAATCATTACTGTAGATCTTATTCAAATACAGAAACAAATTCAAATTTAGTTCATATTGAAGTGGTAGTATATACGTTTGGAATGCACTAAAACGTTCATTTGAGTAGTATGCTGCATCCATTATACATGAAGCGAAATATTTTAATTGAACATAACATGAATTCAAAGTTTTAAATGACATTTGTAGTGCGTATTGATTTGGTACAGTACACGTTAGGCTTGTCCGGAAATTTCAACCTGCGCCTTGTTAGCCCGAAATATTTAAGATATATCTTTTTCTCGTGGTGCTCCGACAACTCCCTCCATCTCAACCCGCGCCTTGCTATTCCGAAATTACAACGCGCGCGAAAACTCCCACCTCCTGTGAAATCCCGACACGCGAAATGCCCGTGGTACCCCTGACCCGAAAGAACCGCCTCAAATTGGTGGGGGTACTTTCGTAACTTATCCCACATTTCGGACAAGCGCGTCTCTAAGCCATGGTTCCCCACTGCCATCCATCCGCCCACCCATTCGTACACCGAGGCCGCGAAAAACGCGACAAAACCCCACACCTTGCTCCGTCCGCCACCCAGCCGGAGCCTCTTCCCCGACGACGTCGACCACAACAACACCTCGACGTCCCTCATCCACCGTACCGGATGAGGATCCGTCGTTGATCTCATCGTCCCGCGGTTCAGCCACCCGTCCTCCACCTCCAAGGAGCTGCCCCGACGTTCCCCTCATCTTTCGCGCCACCTCCATTCCCACACCGTCGTCTTCACCTGCACCACCGAAAGAGCATCATCATCACCGTTTCCTCGGATGAAGCTGCGGCCTAATCGGCGCCACAGAAGAGGTTGTACACTAAGCGCCGCATTTTGTTCTTGATTCGATCTCACGGTGCTGCCGGCGTTCGGTCCCGAGCCGACACGGCGCAGCTCCATCCACGGCGGCGTCGCCGGCCACTTCCTCCACGTCGTCGCTCCCTCGGCGGCGACATCCACATCAGTAGGAGTTGCTGCTGCTTTAGCTCTCGCTCGCGCTGCTGCTCTGCTCTTGCTCTCGGTCCCCTGCCTGGTCTGCTCTTGCTATTGCTCTTGCTCGCGCTGCTGCTCTCGCTCTTGCTCTTGCTTGCGATGCTGCTCCGATTTAGCTACACTTCAGTCGACTGAATCGACTTTTGGGTCAGTCAATTTTCAAGGGGTGGCGGGGGGGGGCTCGCCGGGGTGAAGGAAGAACCAGCCACAGCGGGGAGTGGGGCTAGCCGGAGAGGTACCCCACTATCTATCTTAGTGTTCAGGATGGGGGCGGTGGTCGTCGGCGGTGGCGGGTCATTGGCGGGGCAGTGGTGTGGGGATCCCCGGAGAAAAAGCTCGGCACGGGGGAGCCTAGAGGGATGGCCGGGGCGGCGGCGGACCAGCGGTGGGGAGTGTTTTCGGGACGGGCGGGGCGACGCACCAACGGCCGCGGGCAGCAGGGGGCTGCTGCTTGGCCGGCTCAGGCGGGTGGAGGTTGAAGATGAACCGCAGACCCTTGATTTCGTATCCAACGGCTGCAAAATCGACTGACCAGAGATCAAAAAGTCAGTCGACCGACGTGTAGCCTCACCTTGCTAGTGCGTTCAGTTTCGACAGCAAAATTCAGTTTCGACAACAAAATTCAGCTTCGACAGTTAAGTTTAGTTTCGACAGTTAAGTTCAGTTTCAATAGTTAAATTCAGTTTCGACAGTTAAGTTTAGAGATGAGCGGCTGATGTATTTTACATCTAGCACTTTGTGGTTATGTATTTTACGTCATGTATTGGAGATCCTATTAGAATTCCACTCAGGTTAACGTTGTTCATTGTCTCTCTTGTCCTGCTTCAGCCTCGGCGTCGTACAACTCACCGGAGCTGCTCCAACGACGAAACCCTCCATCGCAATGAGCGATACCTCGGGCTCCATCTCCAGACGCCTAAGATCTTCTTCCCCTCCTCCGACAACAAAGTCAGCCGGAGCATCCTCAGCGGTCAATCCAATCATGCTGAGATCGACATGGCTTCGCCAAAGAGGTTGTACACTTGTTGCATCTCTTTTTTTACTCTACATGTTATATATATTGTCCACTGAGCACACATATTTGTTCCTTTAGTGTCTCCTTGAAAGAAAAAACGTAGGAATTTTAGTTTTCACTTGTCCTCCTTTTCAAATTCCTATTCATGAAGCACAAGACTAAGAGATAGTAGCATAATAGCATTATAACCATACATTTTCTTGTGGTTTGACTTAATCTCACCATGCTTCTTTGCATCCTGTGATCTTCCAATTGTTGTGAATCAAACACCCAGATTTGCAGAAATCCCGTGTTTTTAAATTCTCTGTTTTGCACGTGCATTCCTATTCTATTCCTGTCTATTTCCTATCCCTGCATTATTGGAATCCTCCAATTCAAACGAGCCCTTACAGAATTACTTCTCTTACAGATAGTTGTCAAAGTAAACCTTGCGTGGTTTGTCCCGCTCGTGCTGCACTGTCGTCCACCCCAGCTCAACTGCTCCAATGACAGAAGGGTCCAACACAGCAGGGATCCGGCCTCCAGACTGTCTTTCGCCGCCTCAGATCTTCTTCCTTGCCGCTGGCAGACATGAAAACTGCATTACCATCATCAACCGAGCAGATGACCTCGAGGACTACACGGGTCCGCAAGAGAGGTCGCACTCTTTCGTGTCTGCTTATGTTATGCATCGCTTAATATTACATGCTACTTTATCGTCCTGTTCACCGATTAGACTCTGAGTCAGCTCCAAACTAATGGTCAAACTTGAGTTTTAAATGGTTGTGGGGTACATATCGGGCCGCTATCAATAGTGTCTATGTACTATCTGGTTAATATCCGGTGTCTACTATGAGTTTCATGTTGGGTGGGAAACAAATAGTAAAGAAGCCATTATCTGTATTTTTTAATTGAAGCCATTATCTGTCTGCTATTATTGGTTTTGGGTTTATCCACAGGTTGCTACCATCACTCTGGATTTCTGCACGCACTCCTTACATAATCTCACTATGTTTTATTCCTATGCATGACAGTTAATGTAAACAATGGAACTGAACATGTAGAGCAAAAGAGACTGTCGGATTTCGGGTTCTGGCATACCCTTAAGGTTCGAACACTGGGGTGCGCGTGGAGATCCAACCTTCCACCGTCTCGCACCTTGCCGAATCGCTGGGACCTAAACTACTAAACGGAACAGCACAAGGGACACGAGATTTATACTGGTTCAGGCCACCATTGTGGTGTAATACCCTACTCCAGTGTGTGGTGTGGTGGATTGCCTCTTGGGCTAATGAGGAACAATACAAGGAAGAACAGCCTCGCGAGGTTCTGTTCTTGGCAGGTGCGATGAACTGCTAGGTGGTGCTCAGTCGCTCTAGTTACTGGTTTCTCGATGAGGATTCCGGTCTCCTCCCTTCTCTCCCTCTTCCAAATGCCCCTAGCTCACTCTCTCTCTCTCTGTGTGTCCGTCTCTCTCCCGCCCCGGGGTGGCTACTCCTATTTATAGGCGAAGGCCCTGGGCCTCTTCCCAAATATTGAGCGAGAAGGGCGCCAACAATTGGCCATTTTGAAGGGGAACAGCGGGTACACTTATCCTGACTAAAGTTGGTCCTCGCTTTGCCAAAGGCTCTGGTGATGACGCCTTTGCTTGGGCTCCACGATGACTCCCTTCCAGCCGTTAGGCTGGTCTTGGTCTTAGTGCACCGAAACGGATGCCTTTGCTTGATGCTCTACTGCGCTTGCTCCCTTTGCACCAAAGAGGAAAGGAGGAGGGCGCTGTGAGCTGGCGCCCAGGCGCCCTTGGTAAATCATGGCTTGCATCATGGGCACCTCGCGAGTTACCCTGCCTTGAACTTTCCGCCTCCTCATGAGCCAGCCCTAACTAGGCCGTGCACGAGAAGCTCCTTGTCGTCCGCCCAGCAATCTGGCCCCTCGCGAGGGTCTTGAGCTTGCGTTGATGAAGATGGGCCGTGCTGGGCCTCCTTCGAGCCACGTCGTAGGCCGCAGGCAGGCAAGTCTGGGGACCCCCATTCCCAGAACGCCGACAGTAGCCCCCGGGCCCAGGGCGCGCCCGAACTTGGCCGAGCAGAGAGGCGAAAGGGCAAGTGCGAAGCGTCGCGAGCCCTAACAGCCTGCGGCCTTGGGCGATGCATGGCGGTTGATTGGACGCGTGCGCACTGCTTCCCCATGATGCCTCGGTAACCACCCGGATTCGACAAGTCCCTGCATGCAGAGTCGGTCATGATTACCGGTGATCGTGGAGGCCGACGGTTGGCCGCGCCGGCTATAAGTGCGTAATAGCAGCGCCCTTCGATCTATCCTTTCTTGTCTCTCGCTCTTCTCCATGGCTCCACCAAGGAAGTTCTCGGCCGCAGAGAAGGGGAAGGGCCGTTAGGTCGAGTCGTCCTCTCCTCCGCCTAAGCGTGGTCGAGGTCGCCCTCGCAAGCATCCCGTGGCCTCCACGGCGGTCCCCCGCGGTCGTGGGGGAGGCTCTCAGCGTGGCGACGAGCGGCTGGCCCTGGTCGGAGGGTGTGCCCCGGCCGCGCGTCCCCCAAGGCCGTGCCTCCATGCTGTTGAAGCGCTGCCGGAGTTCATGGTGAGGGCGGAGGAGCCGTCCGGCGTCTGGCTTCAGCTCCCGTGCTTCCTCCTGGGTGAGCTCCCAGATGGCGCCCTGGGTGGCCGCTGGCTCCAGGGGAATGGCTGCTGCAGCCGGGCTTCGTGGGCTTCTCTGGAGGTCTCTGCTACAGGGAACCTGTTTCGACCCAGCGGGCTGGCAGGCGTTCGCTCATGTGGTGGTCTTCGCCGCCCGGTGCTCCCTGCACTTCAAATGCACGATGGCGCCACCCTCGGCGTGAGGGTGTTCGGGAAAGACGGCCGCCGCATGGGGTGCTGCCACGAAAGGCGATGACATGCCGAGGACTCTGCCCGGCGTGGATGGAGAGAGGGCAGCAGGCGGCCGGGCGATGCCCGTGACTCCTCACGCTTCACCAGCTCTTCTTCGGATGGTGATTCTTCCAGCAGCGGCCGCGGCAAGCCCCCACGCCGCCGCGCCTGCTTGGGGGGTGGCAGCAGGTCCGCTTGCCGCCGCGCCCCGGTGAAGCGCGAGAGGGAGTCCGCCTGAGCTCCGGAGGCGGCTCAAGCCTCCCAAGAGAGCCGGCACAGGGCGTTCTTAACCTGCTTTTGTCCTTTTCCTTTCTTTTCTCCTGCGCAAAAAAGGCAACAATGTGTCGCCCCGTGGGGGCGCGTTTAGGTTAACGTCGTTAATTATTGTACCGCTTGTTATCCACGATCTGTTCCTTTCTGTTGTACGCCCATTCGCAAGTGAACTCCAGCCGTGGCCGCGGGGCGACCGATCCAGGCCCCGTGTCCGCGTTGTGCTGCCCGTGAGGCATGGTCAGGAGGGGTGCTCCAGCTGAGGACCAGGGTCGTGAAAACTTGAGCGATAGGGGCAGGAATGCTCGCGAGGGCTCCCGAGGCTTCTGCCTCGCGAGCCCCCACGCAAGAGAAATCGAGGCAGGAGAGCGAAAAAGATCGGAGAACCACGGACCAAAAGAGGGTGATAGTTTCGATAAAAACTCCAAATGGAAATAACTAGTCAACTGCAGAAAGCAAATGAAAAAGCCGCGTCCGGCACCTAGTCTAGTTTTCGACGTCTTCTCACCAGCGCGGAGCTAAGTGCTGCCATCGGGCGTGGGAGGGAGCCCAGGCTGAGGCCGACGCTCCTGAGACTCCGGGGCGTGTACAGCTCCAACTCATTATTACGTGAGAGTGTCATGGGCGACGTGCTTCACAGGCGTTGGCCTTCTTCACAGGCTCCGGGCCTTTCTTCTGGGAAGCGAGCTTCACGGGCGTTGGCCCTCTTCACGGGCTCCGGGCCCTTTCCAGAACGCGACAGCTTCACAGGCGTTCGCCTTCTTCACAGGCTCTGGGCCTTTCTCGAAAAAGATGAGCTTCACAGGCATTCGCCTTCTTCACAGGCACTGGGCCTTTTCCAAAAAGAATGAGCTTCACAGGCGTTCGCCTTCTTCACAGGAACTGGGCCTTTTCCAAAAAGAATGAGCTTCACAGGCGTTCGCCTTCTTCATAGGCACTGGGCCTTTTCCAAAAAGAATGAGATTCACAGGCGTTTGCCTTCTTCACAGGCACTGGGCCTTTTCCAAAAAGAATGAGCTTCATAGGCATTCGCCTTGTTCACAGGCACCGTGCCTTTTTAGGGGCAAAACCTCCAGAGGTGCTGGATGTTCCACGCGTTCTATATAGGTACTCCCTCTTGAGTCTCCAAGCGCACGGAGCCAGGCCTGGAAACATGAACAACCTTGAACGGGCCCTCCCACATGGGAGAGAGCTTATGCAGTCCCTCCCTGGAGAGGACCCGTCGGAGCACGAGGTCCCCTGCCTCGAGAGTTCTGGGGCGGATGTTGCGGCAGTGGTATCGCCGGAGTGCTTGCTGGTACCTTGCCGCTCGCAGCGCAGCTTCTCGTCGGTGCTCCTCCCCAGCATGAGGGCCTTCCCCCGCATGGCGTCCTGCAGCGTTTCATCGAACGCCAGGACCCGCGCGGATCGACGCTTGACCTCGTGAGGGATGACCGCTTCGGCTTCGTAGACCAGGAAGAAGGGGTCTCCCGGTTGGCTTGGTTGCGGTTGTGCGGATGGACCACAACACGGACGGAAGCTTCGTCATACCAGCCTCTGCCGCAGGCCTCCGGTTTCTTCTTGAGCGTCTGGTCTTGAGGCCTCTCGGGACCTCTGCGTTGGCCCGCTCGGCCTGTCCGTTGCTCTTGAAGTGCGCCACCGAAGCGTAGCATATCTGCGTCCCAAGGTTAGCGCAGTACGTTTTAAAAAGGTTACTTGTGAACTGCGAACCGTTGTCGGTGATGATGCAGTTCGGCACTCCGAACCGGCTCACGATGCCCTTGATGAACTTGACCGCAGAACCAGCGGGGATGGTGCGGACGGCCTCGACTTGACCCCACTTGGTGAATTTGTCCACGGCGACGTAGAGGTAGCGATAGCCCCCTGGCGCCCGAGGAAAAGGGCCCAGGATGTCCAGCCCCAAACCGCGAATGGCCAAGTGAGGGGGATGGTTTGCAGACCTCCTGCTGGCTGGTGGATCTGCTTGGCATAGAATTGGTAAGCCTCACAAGCCTTCACGAGTTCAACATCGTCATTGGCCTATGATGGGCCAATAGAAAAGCATGAGCATGCCTTGCCGACGAGGGCCCGTGACGGCGAATGGTTCCCACAATCTCCACCATGTATATCTGCGGCCAGTTCCTTCCCCTGTTCCACAGTGATGCGGTAGCGAGGATACGTCGTTCGATCGTTTCGGTGAGCTCTCCATCCATGATGCTGTATGCCGTGGCTTGCCGCGCCACACGCTCTGCCTCCTCCTCCTTCTCTGGCAAAGTTCCACGCGTTAAGTAACTCTTGAGCTCCGTGATCCAGCACCCCTCTTGAGGTTCCATCGTGAGGAGCAGGCGTGCTCCTGAGGCCGAACCAGTGGGGCTCCCGAGGCAGGTGGCTGAGGGAGCTCCTCCCGAGGCTGTGCTGTGCTTGATAACGGCGGCAGGGCTGAGGGCTTGAAGAGCCGTTCCTCAAAGACGCCCGGCTCCTGGGGTAATCTCGTGGAGGCTCGTTTGGCGTTGTCGTCGGCCTCTTGATTGGTGCCGCGGGGCACGTGCTGCAGCTCCAACAGCCAGAACTGTTTCTCCATCCTGCGGACCTCCGCAAGGTAGGCCTCCATGTGTTCATCTCTTGGCTCGTACACCTTGTTGGAGAAATTGACGAGGAGCTGCGAATCGCCCTTGATGGTAAGGTGCTTCACCCCGAGCAGCGGCAGCATTCGGACCCTTCTCGGCCTCGTGATTCTGCTATATTGTTGGAGACCTTCTCGCCATCTTTGGAAAGCAGAGCTGCACGGCATAGTAAATCTTTTCCTGAGCGGGAGATATGAGCACTGCCCCAGCCCCAGCGCCCTGTCTGGAGAACGCTCCGTCGAATTACATGACCCAACCTTCTGGCGCTTCGCTTCCTGGGGAGAGGGATCGATCCTCGCCGGCCCTGAGGCCCGGTGCTTCTGTCCATTCGGCCACGAAATCATCCAGTATGCGGCCCCTTGATGACTCTGGTTGTCTTTGAACTCGAGCTGGAATGCTTGCAACTCAATGTTCCACTCGGTGACCCTTCCGGCCGAGTTGGGGCTCCTGAGCACCCTCTCCAGGGGGTATGCCGAGACAACCTTGATTGGATGACCCTGGAAGTAGTGCCGCAGCTTGCGCGAAGCCACCAACAGCGCGAGGAGGAGCTTCTGCGGCATGGGGTACCGTGCCCTCGCATCCCGTAACACTGTGCTGATGAAGTACACCGGGTGCTCGACAAGGCTAGGGGCGTCGGTCTTTGGTGGCGTCTTCAGGCTGTGGTGCCTCCCGAGGTGTGGCGCCTCCGGAAGCTGGGTGCTTGGATGGGGGGCCTCTCCCGCCTTTGGTGTGCTCTGCTGCGACGGCCGATCTTCTTCCGTTGCGGTGCTGGCTTCTGCGAGTTCCTTCTGATTCAGCCTTGCCTTAGCTCGGGTGGCCGCCATGGTCTTGGCCTGACGCTCCTCCCTAACTGCCACCAGGGCTGCGCTAGCGGAGTAGGGTGTGGCGGCGAGGTAGAGTAGAGTACCAAGGGCTCCTGAGGGTGCGGGGCCACCATCACTGGAGGGCTGGTCAGTTACCTCTTGAGGTCTTGGAACGCTTTGTCGGCCTCTTCAGTCCATTCGAAGGGCCCCTTTTTTTTCATCAGCTGGCAGAAAGGCAGCCCCCGCTCCCCCAATCGGGAGATGAAACGGCCTAGCGCTGTTACGCGCCCCGTGAGCTTCTGCATTTCCCTGAGGGTCTTTGGTGGGCTCATGTCCTCCACTGCCTTGACTTTTTCCTGGTTGGCCTCGATGCCTCGGTGGGACACGAGGAAACCAAGGAGCTTGCCCAAGGGAACTCCAAACACACACTTCTCTGGGTTGAGTCGCAGGCTTACTGCGTTGAGGCTCGCGAAGGTTTCTTCCAGGTCTTGTATCAAGGTCTTGGCCTCGCGAGACTTCACCACGATGTCGTCGACGTAAGCCTCCACATTCTTCCCGAGTTGTGGGCCCAAGGTGATGTGCATGAGCATTTGGAAGGTTGCCCCGCGTTGCAGCCCAAATGGCATGCATGTATAGCGATACACTCCACGGGGTTAAGAAGGCCGTCTTTTCCACGTCTTCCACTGCCATCTTGATTTGGTGATACCCGGAAAAGGCATCCAAGAAGCATAACAGGTCACACTTGGCGGTGGAATCGACGATCTGGTCGATGCGATGGAGTGGGAACGGATCCTGCGGGCATGCTTTGTTGAGGTTGGTGAAGTCGACACACATGCGCTCCTTTCCTCCCTTCTTTGGCACCACCACGGGGTTGGCCAGCCAATCTGGGTATCGGACCTCGCGAATAACCCCCACGGCTTCTAGCTTGCGGGTCTCTTGGATGATGAAGGCCTGCTTTTGATGGACTGCCTTCTGCCTTACACTTCACAGGGGCCTTGCGTTGGGGCAAACGTTGAGGTGGTGCTCGATTATGCCCCGTGGGATCCCCGCCAGCTGATCGGGCTCCCAGGCGAACACCTTCTTGTTCGCACGCAGGAATTTGACCAGGGCTTCTTCCTGTTCGGGCTCGAGGTTGGTGCCTATCGTGAAGGTGGCGTTTGTGGACCCGTCCTCGTTGACAGGTATCTGCTTGGTCTCCGCCTTGTCTTGAGTGAACAACTGCTTCTTCTTGGTCGGCGCAGCCCCCTTGGGCTTGAGGGCTTCCGCATCGGCGGGCTGCGCTGCGGCCGCCATCTTGAGGGCGAGCCTGAGCGCCCGCAGCGCACCTTCGGTATCTCCAGGTACGGTGAGGACGCCGCTGCTCCCGGGCATCTTCATGAGGTTGTATCCCGGGTGGGTTGCGGCCATGAATTTGGCCAATGCTGGATAGCCAAGGATGGCATTGTAGGGGAGGCCGATGGGGGCGATGTCGAAGTTGACCAGTTCCGTGTGGAAGTTGTCGTAGGTGCCGAAGGTCACCGGGAGCCGGATTTGCCCCAAGGAGCTGGATGACCCTCCTCCTATGCCCGAAAAAGGCTGGCTGGGCTGCAGCCGCTCCCTGGGTATGGAGAGGAGGTTGAAGGCCTCGACTGAGAGTACTTTGAGGCCGGCGCCGCCGTCGATGAGGGTCCTGGTGACGGCAACCTGGCAAATGGTGGGTGTCGCGAGCATGGGGCGCACCCGAGCCGGCCGAGTTGGCGGGGTGGTCCCGAGAGTCGAAGGTCAGCCCGGCCGACGGCTCCGTCCGGCCCGAGGGAGCCCCCTGCCGCGTGGAGGCGGCGCCGACCCGGCGGACGAATGTCTTGACCTGGCGGCTGGAAGGCGGCGCTGCGAAACCGCCCAGAGGGCCGCGACGACCGGAGGGACCGGGCGCGACGGGCGGGTGACGAGGCTGCGCGGCTCCTCCCCGAAGGTCGCCGAGGAGCGCAAGGACGATGCTTGCTGCCCGTTCCCCGCCGGGCCGGTGGCGGTGTTGGCAGCGGGCGGTGAGGAACGACGAGGGCGCCCGCCGTCGGAAGCCGTCCGGGCGACACGGGAGACGAGTGCTTGCTACCATCACTCTGGATTTCTGCATGCACTCCTTACATAATCTCACTATGTTTTATTCCTATGCATGACAGTTAATGTAAACAATGGAACTGAACATGTAGAGAAAAAGAGACTGTCGGATTTCGGGTTCCGACAGACCCTTGAGGTTCAAACACTGGGGTGCGCGCGGAGATCCAACCTTCCACCGTCTTGCACCTTGCCGAATCGCTGGGACCTAAACTACTAAACGAAACAGCACAAGGGACACGAGATTTATACTGGTTCAGGCCACCATTGTGGTGTAGTACCCTACTCCAGTGTGTGGTGTGGTGGATTGCCTCTTGGGCTGATGAGGAACAATACAAGGAAGAACAACCTCGCGAGGGTGCATTTCTTGGCGGGTGCGATGAACTGCTAGGTGGTGCTCAGTCGCTCTAGCTACTGGTTTCTCGATGAGGATTCCGGTCTCCTCCCTTCTCTCCCTCTTCCAAATGCCCCTAGCTCACTCTCTCTCTCTCTGTGTCCGTCTCTCTCCCGCCCCGGGGGTGGCTACTCCTATTTATAGGCGAAGTCCCTGGGCCTCTTCCCAAATATTGAGCGGGAAGGGCGCCAACAATTGGCCATTTTGAAGGGGAACAACGGGTACACTTATCCTGACTAATGTTGGTCCTCGCCTGCCAAAGGCTCTGGTGATGACGCCTGCTTGGGCTCCACGATGACTCCCTTCCAGCCGTTGGGCTGGTCTTGGTCTTGTTGCACCGAAACGGATGCCTTTGCTTGAAGCTCTCGCTTGCGCTTGCTCCCTTTTCACCAAAGAGGAAAGGAGGACGCTGCACGGGTTGGCGCCCGACTGGCGCCCTTGATCGTCATGGCGTGCGTCATGGGCACCTCACGAGGTACCCTGCCTTGAACTCTCCGCCTCCTCATGAGCCAACTGGCGAGGCCGTGCACGAGAAGCTCCTTGTCGTCCGCCCATGAGGCTTGGCCCCTCGTGAGGGTCTTGAGCTTGCGTTGATGAAGATGGGCCGCTGGGCCTCCTTGAGCCACGCCCGCGGGCATGAGCGAGCAAGTCTGGGGACCCCGTTCCCGGAACACCAAGGCAGACGAGCCTTAGCGTGGCAATAAAATTTCATGCAGAGCGTCGCTCCATGGTAGGTGCAAAGGCAGCCCCTCCACGCATTTCGGATTGTAATCGAGAGGAAGATATCTGTTACGAGGGGATTCACAAGGAGAAGACAACTCCTATTTACCCCCTGAGGTCTTCGCTCTAACTTGGCATGCTGATGTTGGTTATATCATGCATATGGTGTCTTGCATTGCTTACTTTATACATCAAATATGTCATCTCCTTAGTTTAGACATCCTTTGTGCGAATGCCATCTGTTTACTTTATTCATCGGTTATGTGAATTAACCAACGCCATCTTGTTTAGCCAGGCATCATATATGTGAATTTTCCAATGACATCCTGCTTAGCCAGTCATCTTATATGTAAATTATATCAGGCCATCCTTTTTTTCGTTACATATTACATTTGTCAACAATGTTATTACATTCAACTGCTCTTCTTGTGCGTCATCCATTTGACACGGTGATGGCAAATTCTGGAGTGAAAGCAAGGTCTTCAGAGCGGACTATGCTATCTGACGAAGCGCATATCTTGCTGGTTACGGATAACTCCTCAGAGGAGGATTCAGAGACAGATGACCAGTCCTATTTGCCCCCCCCCGAGGTGTATGCTCTAATTTGGCAGGGTTATGTTGCTCATATCGTGCGTATGGTGTCAAGCATTGCTATGTCATTTGATTAGTTTAGACATGCTTTGTGTGAATGCCACCTGTTCAGTGTCTAATTACCATATATGTGAATTATGCATTACCATCTTGTTGGAAGACATTATATATGTGAATTATAAAATGCTATCTTGTTACAAAGGCATTATATATGTGAATTATGCAATGCCATGTTGTTTAGCCAATCATCATGTATGTGAATTATATCATGCTATCATTTTTTTGTATTACGTGTTCCATTTGTCGACAACGTTTGCATATTCAACTACTCTTCCTGTGCAGCAGCCATTTGAAGCGGTGATGGAACTATTTGGAGTGAAAACAAGGTATTCAGAGCAGACAATGTTACCTGCTGAAGCAGCCATCTTGCTGGTTACAGAGAGCTCCTCAGAGGAGGATTCAGAGACTCATGACCAGTCCTATTTTCCCCCTCAGGTCTATGCTCAAACTTGGCAGGGTTATATTACCCATGTCATCCATGTTGCCTTGCATTGCTTAGTTTTTACATCATATATGGATTGCCATCTGCTTACTTTCTTACTATATAAATCATATATTTGAATTATATCATGCCATCATGTTTACATAGTACATACACATCATCTATCTGAATTATGGCATGGCAACCCATTTAATAAAGACATCATATAGTTATATCATCTCATCCTGTTTAGTTTTTACAGTCATTATATTTTGAATTATGGCCTTCTATCCGTGAATGTATGTGAATTATGGCATGCCAACCTATTTAATAAACACATTATATAGTTATGTCATGTCATCCTGTTTACATAGTCTCATATTTTGAACTATGTCTTTCCATCTTTTTTATTTAGCCATCATAATGTGAAATTGTGTCATGCTATCCTGTTTAGTTAGCCATCATATATGTGAAATTGTGTCACGCTATCCTATTTGGGTAGACAACATAAATATGAATTATTTCATGCCCTCTTTTATTCCCCACTATCCATTGCACCTGTCTATCATACAATGTCTATACTTTCAACTACTTTTCTTGTTTATCAGCCATTTGAATTGGAGAGCATGATGGTAGTATCTAAGGGAGTAACAACACGGTCTTCAGAAAAGATAGTGCTACCAGTTGATGCAGATAGAACCACGGTTGTACTTGCCCAAGGACCAGATCCACCACACATAACCCAGAGTCTCGCAGATTGTACCCCTACCCAGTTGGACAGAGAACCAGCTACACCCCTTCTAACCCCAACCCCGGCCGATAGTAACCCAGTTCCAGTTGACACAGCACCGTCTCCACCACAGAGCACCGAAACACGAGTAGTTAGTAAGGGAACTGTAGTGCCCAAAGCACGAGGACCACCACTCCAAATCCCAACTCAACGCTTAAAGGAGAAGAATATTTGTTCTCAGATCAGGTTCTGTAGCTATGGTTCATACTCCTTTGATCTTGCATGAATGTATTTACTCGTACCAACTATTTTCAAATTTGAAGGATGGAATTGAAACTCCAATGGTGCAACAGGTATGTTTTAAACCTGTTTCTTTAACTGGTTTTCTGTTGCAACCTGCTCTATGTTGATTTCAGTTTCAATTGAATAAACAGTTATGTTCTCATGTCCTGCACATTACAAGTGTTGTTATTGCTCTATAGCTACCCACACTTATATTTTGTCTATTCTGCTTTGTCTTGAACAAATATCATTTGAACTGTGTCTCTATCTTGATTTGGCAACAAAACCTAGAATGATATAGACCATAAAGTGACCATGGTACATAGATATATGTTTGTTCCATGATGTTATCCTGTCCACTTTACTACTGAACTCATTTACCAAAATGAGTTCCATATACAACATGGTAAACATGTGATATGTCTGCTTGTTTCTCTTTTAGAATGCGGACAAAATATTGGAGAACAGTACCCCATTTTACAATGGTAAAGGAAGTAATGCAGATAAGGTTAAATATAGTGAGACATCCCTGTTGGTCTCCAAGAAAGCTGATAAAAACTATCTTGACGACAGTGAGGGAACCCAAAAGTCCTGTCTTGATGTAGTGTTCGAAAGTTCTTGGCCACTACTCTTTGGCACAAGCTCTTGAACTTCATTTGCTGAATCAGTTCGTCTTCTTGAGTCTCAACTTCAAGTTGAAAGACATCGATCGGATGTCTTTGCGACAGAAGCTGAAGGACTGAGGAAGTCCCTGCAGAATTCGGATGCATATTTTACGGTGCAATGACAAGTCTTTGGAGGATTTAAGCGCCAAACAAGAGAAAGTCAATAAGCTTGCTAAGCATCTTGCCAGCATTATGGGTACACAGGATATTGTTTCTTGAGATCTTCTGAAGTGGTTTCAGTTCTGGATTTGTTTTGCTTCGGCGTTTATTTGCGCTGGTCGCCAACTTTGACAACCAGTGTATATGATATGCTGCTTTGTTCCCTATATTTACCTTTGGTGGCGAACTTTGATGCCCAGTGGATGTAATATGTGTAATAGCCGTGATAGCCTAGCGTTAGTTGCCTGCTTATTTATTTCCTTGTTGTCTTGTTTATTTGTTTGCTTGTAGACATTTCAGTTCTTTTTCCGCGGTTAGCTAGTGGCTACAATAACCTATTTTTTAAAACTAGGCCACAATAACCATGGACTAATATTTACAGTAGTGACACTGGGCCTCCAACTGGCCGTAGAAACAGTTGGCCTTCTACCGGCCGTAGAAACAATGGGCCTTCTATGGGCCGTAGAAACAATGGGCCTTCTATGGGCCGTATTATCAATGGGCCTTATACGGGCCGTATGATCAATTGGCCAAACATGGGCCAAACCGACCGCATTATGGCCGTAAATGGGCTACAGTTGGAATCGTCCATTCATGGGCCGACCATAACGGGCCATCGTTACTAGGCCATATTTGATGACGCTATGAAAACGGCCCAACGTATTAACGGACCACAAACGGGCCGACTGTAACCACGGGCTGAATTTGGCCCTAAGCGAAAAATAGCGATGAACGGGCCGTAAGTAAGCGAATCTTTGAAATGAGCCCAAGAATAAATGGGCTCTGAGAAGGCGAAAGATAACATGGGCTGAAGCATTAGCGGAATAACGGGCCGTTAATGGGTATAAAGTGATACACTTTGTTCATTACGGGCCGTTAATGGGTGTAAAGTGATACCTTTGTTCATTACGGGCCAGTTTCACCACGGGCCGTTAGTAGGCCAAGAGTTACATAGGGCCTCATATGGGCCAAAAGACGTCATGGGCCATACATGGGCCAGAAGTGAAAACGGACTAGAATCATATTGGATGGCCCAGATGACGCTACTGGGCCTAATT
The DNA here is from genome assembly GCA_021605145.1 of Aegilops bicornis. Taxonomy (NCBI): domain Eukaryota; kingdom Viridiplantae; phylum Streptophyta; class Magnoliopsida; order Poales; family Poaceae; genus Aegilops; species Aegilops bicornis. The sequence continues at coordinate 288,457,410 of CM038671.1, forward strand.
CAAATAGGGCGTAACGGGCCTTGGGTTAGCGGGCTGTAAATGGGCTATATGCGAACAGGCCGTTAAGAGGCTTTCCATGGGCCGGCCCACCACCTTTTGACCAAGTCAAACGGGCCGGCCTTTTCACAGGAGTGGGCCTCTGTTGGGTCGTGCCACGTGTCGACGTATCATAGGCGCCTATCTGACCCACTACGAGCTGACACGTGTTTCGTCGGGCCAGTAAGAATTTTACACGTGGAAATTTCCCTTTGGTCGTGGTTGTTAACGGGTTATCGGATCCAAAACCCGACCCGATTGCTTAACGGCGTTTAGTTACGGTGGATGCCACCTGTCGGTCACCCTTGACGAAAGCACTTCTGTGACGCGCGATTTATCGTCATGGAAGTGGACACTTCGGTGATGATAATTTTGGCAATGTCATGGAACACTTCTACGACATCACAGGTATGACTATCTTGATTCTATCATAAATTTGTCATGGATGTACATGCATGATAGAAAATGCGACCTACTGTGACAAACACGTATCATCACGGAAGTGTATTTTTTTGTAGTGATATATCTGTGTCGCGGACCCGTACTATATGCACGAGAGCTTCTTGGCAGTTTGCAAAGAGCACCGTGACTATCCGAGCAAATACATCGCCGAGTTCATATACGCTAATAAGGGCAAGGAAGCGATTCTCCTGCCATATCATCCCATGTAATTCATCCGCAGATATCCTTCCGTAAGTTTTAATCATTCCTTTGAAAGCATGAAGGCTAACTTGAGGTGTACTTATTTTGCGTAGCGGGGGGGGGGGCGTCCTCGTCGTTCTATACCCAGAATACTCCCATGCTATGTACTTGGAATCATCGAAGAACATCACAAAAAAGGATTACACGCACAACTAGAGTGTTCTTGATAATGCCCTATTAACCTTCAACCTGTCTGGTGGATATATCAAGGTGAAAAAGCACATGAAGAACGGGCTGGGTTTCGGCCATAAGACCGACGTCTGCTGCATCGAGCAACCGTACACCAGTAAGGCCGATGGATTCTACCGCATGCATTACCTGATTGAGTACAAAAGGGATAATCAACGCCTTCGCATCTCAGCTACCACCAACAATGTCGAGATTGTCAACTGGGACACAAGCATAGGAAAGACACCGGATCATCGAATTCGAGCTGAGTTTTATCACGTACAGTGTGAACTTGCCCAAGTGATTATGAAGGAGGATCTCGAACCAACATGGATGTTCTACCATGGGCCAATCACGTGGTAAGATGCCTGAGCACTGCTACTCGCTCATCGTCTGGACCTGAAGCCTTTCAAGAAGCTCGGGTGCTTCCTCCCTGACTATGAAGATTGGACCACCGACATGGAGGACTGATTGTCGATGACAATGTGTCACCACTGTCTTACTACGGCAAAACTTTGAATTTATGGACGGCAAAACTCTGTGATGTAATTAAACCGTCCTGCTGAACTAGCGTAGATCACTCAAGTTAATTAGTTTGGGTAAGAGGAACTTCATTATTTATGTTTACTACATGTTGCTTGTAGTTTTCTAATTATGCCTCTTTGTTTTCTTAAGTACATTATGTTTCATATTATCGTTCAATTCATCAACTAATGATGCAGGTACATAGATCAGAGATGTAAAAGGGCTATTACGTCATGTTCATTGGGAGGGTTCCAGGAGTCTACGAACACTGTCCAGACGCTCAAGCCCATGTGGACATGTACCCGGGTGCTAGCCACAGAGGGTTCGACAGTAGAGCCGAAGCGGAAAGTAGTTACTTGAGGTGGACACTCCAGCAAGAGCGGGGGCGGAACCGCCGGTGCCTCAAGTACTACATAGTTGGATTTTTGCTCATGTTGATCGCTCTTCTCTTCTACATCATGGTTTAGATAGAGATGATGAAACCTGTGTGTGTGCCATGACCATGCAGGTTCACTTATTCGATACATGACATGACTTGTGTAGCGCTATTTTCGAGATGTGATGATATTTTTGTTGAATGATGATGATGATTATGATGATGGTATGATGAGACTACTGTATGTGTATGATATGATGAGAATAGTCTATGTTTATTATGATCTAATTAAACTATTGTATAGAGGCACAAATACAACACAAATATGTAGAAGGGGTATAACTCTGTGAAAGCAGGAATACTAGCAGTAGCGTTGGAAGGCATCTAGCAGCGGCGCTTGCTTTGTTGCAGCGCTACAGATAGTTAGTAGTAGCACTGGTCAGGGCAGCGCTCCTACTAACCATACTTACCAGTAGCGCTGGTCAGGGCAGCGCTACTGCTACAACTTAGTTGTAGCGCGTTAGCAGTAGCGCTGGTCCCAGCGCTACTACTATATGTATTTCAAGCGCTACTAGTAGGCTTTCTCCTAGTAGTGTAACTTTCAACCCATTTTGAGAACATTTTATCCTCACTTGGAAAATAATTATTTAATGATATCGCAGGTGCATGCAAGCATGGTTGGTCTCGACACGGTCAACGACGAGAACAGAGACAACCGGCAACTATGAACGGATGCAAGTTTTGAAAAATGATGGCAATGGAGTGTAGATGCAATGCGAATGATGCGATGATGAATAAAATAAACAAATAATTAACGCGTCTATCACGCAAAACATGGAAGGCATTTAGAGCGTTGGTCTCGGGCCGTTATATGTTGCATATGACTGAAAGGCTAAGCACCCCGAGGGGGTAGTTTAGCAAAGATAAACCCTGTTGCCTTTTCCAGATTAACCAAAGATGCTGGGTTCGTCAGCAAAAAGCCTCTACAATCACTCAATCGCTAGTCAAGCCACCACTAGAGTCCCCAACTTAGATAATTAGGTGAAAGAAAGGCAACAGTTAAAAGGACTCCTTTATTGGGTTTTTGATAAAAGAACATGGCAATGTTTTTCATAAGATAACAAGATTCCCACAAGCTAAGCCAAACAAGTGCAAGGAAAACATGTCAAAAAAGCAGGACACACTAGTGCACCAAAAACCATATGATCAAGAGCATTGCACACAACACTATACATGCAAAAGTAACATCCCCACACTTAGAACTAAACTAGGAAAAATTATTGAATTATAGAGAAAGTGTAGTTTGTCAGAATGGGGGCTCCGGGGACCCAAGAGGTTCAAACACTGGGGTGCGCTCGTTCTTGACGCCCTAAGCAATCCTGCAACGATCCACGACAATGCTACGGTGAGTTCGAGTGAGCGGGAGCGGCCAGGGCCACATCAGCTTAACTAGGTTCGGGCCACCTTGCGGTGTAAGACCCTACTCCTACTTTGTGGTTGGATTGCTCTCATGGGGGTGGTTGAGTGTACAAGGGTTGTGGGGGAGAAGGAGTCGATCCCTCTCAATGGTGGCACCCTGCCCTCCTTTATACTTGCCGTGGTCCTCTTCCCCCAAAAACATTGGCGAGAAGGGTTGCCACACAACGACAGTTTGAAGGGGGACAGTGACGTAGTCTATCCTAACAAAAGTAGTGTTCGCATGCAAAGCCATCGTCCACGGCGCGCTGGTGGGCTCGGTGATGAACTCCGTCCAGTGCGGCTGTCGTCTTGGTAATCTTGCACCGATCAGGCAACCTTTGGGGGTTGCTTTGGGAAATGGTGGTTGGCCTTGCTCCCTTAGCACGAAAGAGGAAAGCCTCCTCATCTGCGCCAGCTGGCACGGCCTCTGGCATCGTTCGTCGTCGCGCGCGTCACCCACGTGAAGACCCAGAGCCACGCTACCAGGCGGCAACTCTTGACTCGTTCGCCTCTGTGAGGGGCCTCGGGAGGTCACCTCGCCTGGGGGCACGCGATGCTACTGGTGGCACCTGCTGACGCGAGGGCCTCGCGAGGGTCTTACTCATGAAGTCCGGCGGTGGGCCATCCGCCGGGCCCTAGAAGTGTGCTGCGCACTGGGCCCAGGTAGACGGGCCCGAGTACCCCCAGTCCCACGGGCCTGATAGTAGCCCCCGGCCCCGCGGAGTGCACGACTCTGCCTGCTGGAGGCCAAACGGTGTGGGCCCCAACCGCCTGCGGACCAGGCTCGATGCATGGCACACGTAGGGAATTGGGGTGCCACCACATCTCCCACGACGCCTCGGGAACCGCCTGGGCTGACATAAAGCCTCCCCGCGCGCGGCCCGAGGCCATCATTGCCTTCTCTGTCTTCTCTACGCGATGAGGTATGGACTGGTCCCCTGTCGAATGCTATATAAAGGCAAGGGGGAATAACCCCTGGCTCATCTTCCTCTACTTGCTCCCCCCTAGTCCAAATCCGAGCCGACTCCTACCACGATTGCGAGAGGGAGAGGCTGTGCTGCGATGCCCAAGTTGCCACCCTGAGGGCGCGGGCGCTCCCTTGCGGCCGCTGAGGTTAGCCCCAGCTGCTACGGGTGGGGTGCCACCCGTGGACGTGGGCATGGGGGATGAGGCGCCCTTGGCCATGGTGGTCGAGGTGGCGCGGTCACCCTGCCTACTCAGGCAAGGAGCCACTCTTCTGACACTTCCCACAAATTCTTCGTCGGCATGCACTGCCAGCCCTGCACCTGGCTCCGACTCCCAGACTAGTTCACGGAGGAGATGGCGGACCATGTGCCGCTGAGTCTGCGCGAGCAGCCGGACAACTGCTGCAACATCCCCTCCTTTGTGGCAATGGAGTTCACCCCCGCCGGTTTCATGTTCTTGAAGCAGTGGTGGAAGTCGTTCGCCCTCACCCACGGCTTGAAGAAGGGGCACGCCCTCTATGTCAAGTACACCAAAGCTGCCATGCCCTTCATGAAGATCTTCGGGGTCACCGGTTGCCACCTGAAGTGCTACACGGAGAGCGCCCACAGCGACACCCCCAGCGACGACGACAGTGACGCTTCGCCCTCTAGCAGAAGCGAAAGAAGCAACAGCTCCCCCACATCAAGAGCGAGGACGAGGACTCCGTCTAGGGCGGCATCGATGCCTGAGCTGGAGGCCTGGGGAGTAGGCATGCCCGCCTAATGTTTTTCATTTGTGTCTTCCTTTTTCCTACATTAGAACGATATGGGCCCCATGTGGGTGTGTAAGGGATTATAGCTGTCGCGTTAAAAGTTTGATGCATTTGCTGTTTGAATCGTGTGTTTTTCCTTAAAACTTCCTCACAGGACCCTGCCCTCCAGCGAGCCTCAGCTGCCGCTGGTATGTCATGTTGCGATGCTTGGAACAAGGCCCGGGGTGAGGGGCCCTAGGATCTACTAAGGGCTCCATAGACACGATGCTCCAGGAGCCCCCCTTTTAACGTGCAAGTGACTCACCCGAAAAAGAGGTGACAGGCTCCGCCATTGTCGTGAGAATATGATACTATAATGATAGTATATGCACCATGTGAGATGGTTGTACTTATCTTTTGCGCAGGGTAACACTAATCAAGTTGCGACTCATGAGCACGGCCACCGAGGGTGTAAGGCCCCTAAGGCCTGTATGGTGCGCGAGACGCCACCGACATGATCCCCGAGTGCTCAGTTCCTGAGGTAACTGCATGCGGACAATTTACGGGGTATGGGGAGCGACGTGCACTCACCATTCTACTCATCAGTGTTCCACCAGGGAATGAGGCACCAGGGATCATGGTGAGGTGGCGTGTATGGGGGCAGGCCTGCAAGCCAGAGCTCGGTCACTTGGATGTATCAATGATGTAGGGACGGACCCGAGCGCAGACGTCGTGCCGTAGCCCCCACACGCGGGACGATCAGGAAAAGAGTCGTGAGGGTGTAGCGCTCTTAGAGGTGACGCGACACCGAACACGGAATTAAGCTAGCAGCATGAACTCATTAAGGCAAAACAAGATCCAGTACACGACCAAAAAGCGAGGCTGCTGCAGGAATGGACGATGGCTAGCTTGAGGATGATGCAGCTCATGGGGCGCCCTCAATGGAACAAACCAAAAAACCACCCGGTGACATGATGTTATGGGAGCGTCGAGTTGCTTGGTGAAGGGTGTCGCGGCAGTCTGCCTCTCAGTGGTCGAAGGGCTCTCAAGGTCTTGGGGGCTCGCTGGGGCTGAATGCTCATGAGGCGCCATCACGAGCTGTGCCAACCTTTGAAAGGTGGCGCCGGTGTTCTCGAGGCCGAAGGGCATGCATGTGTAGTTGCTGGTGAGGCCCCTGCTCAGGCCGATGCATGATGGAAAAAAGAGGTCCTGGGAGCAGGCCCGGTTGAGGCCCCCGATGTTGGCGCACAGGCACACCTTGCCGCTCTCCTTCGAGACGATGATCGGACTGGTGGACTGCGCGGGGCGATGCTCACCACGGATGGGCCGAGCTTCCCGTAGCTTGCGAATCTCCTGTGAGATGAATTCTTGCTTCTTTGGTGCCTGGTGCCATGCTCCTTGGTTGAGGGGACGCTATCTAGGAACGCTTCCAAGTGGTGCCCGAACACCTCCCTCGGCACGCCGATCAGGTTGGATGCTTTCCATGTGAAGCCCCCGAGCCCATGTGAAGGGAGGCATCGGGCGCGCCTTCCTATGCAGGAGGAGGGCAAGCCCCGATGGCGAGGGCCGGGCCCCAAATGCTGCCACCAGCCGTTGCTTTCTTTGTTTCTGAGCGGTCCTTGGGGAGCAGCAGCTTCTTCTTTGCGTAGTCGGCCCCGGGAGATCCGGCGATAGCCTCGTCGTCAGAATTCTCGGCTGCGGTTGCCCTGTAAGCATGCTCGAGGGAGAAGACCACGTCCTTCTCGTCGCAAGCGACAGTGATGATGCTGCTGTAGCCAGGCATCTTGAGGACATTGTAGCTATGGTGCTTCGCGGCCATGAACTTGGAGAGTCCAGGGAATCCTAGGATGGAGTTGTACGAGAGGCCAATGTGGGCCATCTCGAAGTCGATAGGCTCAGTGTGGTAGTTATCGTGGGTGCCGAAGGTGACAGGGAGGCGCACTTGCCCCAGGGGGATGGTAGACCCGTCAGTCACCACGGAGAAAGGCTTGGTCGGTATCAGCTGGTCAAAGGGCACTTGGAGCATCTGGAAGGTCGCCTTGGAGATCACGTTGACGCCAGCACCCCCTTCGATGAGGGTCTTGGTGACAACGACGTTCGTGATGGTGGGAGTGCACACCATGGGGAGCGCGCCGGCAGCGGCTGAGCACCTAAGGTGGTGCTTGGAGTCGATGGTGATTGTGTACTGCGACCACTTTAGGGGCTGCACAACTGTCGGAACTGGGGCTCTGCGGACCCAAACAAGGTTTGAACTCTGGGGCGTGTGCGAAGGTCTAGCCAAGCTGCATCCCCAAGCTAGTCACCTCATGGCTTGGCCTCGCCAAGTTCGTGCAAGAGATGAGAAGAGTTGACACGATAGTTTACCCAGGTTCTGGCCACCTTGCGGTGTAAAACCCTACTCCTACTTTGTGGTGGATTGCCTCGCGAGGAGGATGAGTATGAACTAGTGCAAGTGGGAGCTGGCTCGGGAGACCTTAGGAATCGACCTCTCTCTACGGTGGAGACTAACCTATATTTATAGTGGACATGGTCCTCTTCTTTCATAGCTTAGGCGGGAAGGGATTCCACAACGACCAATTTGAAAGGGGACAAGAGTACATCTTATCCTGACGAAAGGTGGTCTTCACCTGCAAAGCTTCTGGTCGTGAAGCAGTGGTGGGCTCGGCGATGACATCGAGCTCGTGGTCTTGGTATTTTTGCACTGGAATGGAAACCTTCGGTGGATTTCTTGGGAACCCGCGTACGTCCTTACCTCCTTAGCACGAAAGAGGAAACTGTCCTGGGCTGCGCCTGTTGGCGCCTGCCTGGCCTTGGTCGTCATGGCTCACATCATCGCGTGCCTCGCGGGGTGAGGTACTTGCATAGATATCTCCGCTCCAAGGGAGGCAGGCTCGGGAAGTTGCTTCTTGTGAGGCCTTGCTGTCATTCGCCTCGCGAGGCGGGGGCTTTCGTGAGGGTCTTGCTTGCGAGTCCTTAGAGCTAGGCCACACCGGCCCGTTGAAGGAGCCACGTGTTCGACCACTGGAAGGCGGGCCTGGGTACCCCAGATCCTAGAACACCGACTGTAGCACCCGGGCACAAGGCACGCTCGGCCTGGCTTCAAGGCAAAGGCAGCAAGGTGAGGGCAAAGCGACGCGGGCCCCAATTGCATGTGGTCCAGACTTGACGGATGGCACGCGACGGGACGTGGACGCCTCCACTTCCCCATGTTGCCTTGGCAACCATCCAGCCTGATAAAAATCTGGTGCGCGTCGTGGGCCCATCATTGTTCCTTCCCATCATGCTCCCGATCCCCTTCTCCACGAAGAAACTCCTCCAGATCCAGTCACATTGCCATCCCTCCCTGTCTTCCTCGCCGATCACCGATGACTCCCGGAATGGCGCCCGCTGGGAAATCAAAGCTCGCGGCCTTGGTCGCGAGATCCCCATCTCTTCCACCGGCTCTCGCAACCTCCTCCATTGCCAAGGAGGAGGACTGAGGGAGTCCTGGATTATGGGGTCCTCGGGTGTCTGGGCTATGTAGCATGGGCCAGACTGATGGGCCATGAAGATACAAGATAGAAGGCCTTCCCGCGTATCCAGATGGGACTCTCCTTTACGTGGATGGCAAGCTTGACGTCCGGAGGCTATTAGAATTTAGATAGGCTAGACAACTAGGGTTTAGCCATCACGATCTCGAGGTAGATCGACTCTTGTAACCCCTATACTCATCAAAGTCAATCAAGAAGGAATTAGGGTATTATCTCCATTAAGAGAGCCCTAACCTTGGTAAACATCGTGTCCCTTTGTCTCATGTTACCTTCGATCCTTAGATGCACAGTTTGGGACCCCCTACCCGAGATCGACCGGTTTTGACACCGACATTGATGCTTTAATTGAGAGTTCCACTGTGCCGTCGACAGAAGGTTCGATGGCTCGCTCGACCATGAACAACGATGCTGTTTCTGGGGAAACATTCCTCCCTGGTCAAATATTTGTGTTCGGCGGCTTCTCTCTGTGTGCAAATTTAATTGGCCACCTCGAACAGATCGACAGCTACGCCCCTGGTCATCAGATCAGTTTTGGGAACCTGAATTATGTCGCTGATATCCGAGGAGACTTGATCTTCGAAGGGTTCGCGGCCTCGACCACCGCTCTGGCCTTAGATCCAGAGCAAACTGTCGGGGTCCGAAGATGGAAATCTGGAGCCCACCGGACTCTCTGCTATTACAAAGCTCACTACCGGAGACGCAGAGGTGACTGTATCATTGGCAAGCCTGAAGTCAAACTGGGTTCCCCTTAGCATTGAAAAGCCAGACTCGCCCCCGGACGCTAGCTCTAAACTCTCGAGGTCCGCTCCAGGTGAGCCTAGCTAGGAGGCTTTTGCCCTGACGAGCTCCGTGGACTCTCGTTTCCCCGTCCAATCCTCACTCTTAAACGAGGCTCTGGACTTAATGCGAACCCTCACCATCATAGAGGAATCATCCACAAACTACACCCAGCCCTGATTAGGGGCTGAGAGCAGGAAATTTCACGTCCCACCCACCACCCACTTCATCGCCACTGTCGAAGATTTAACTGACATGCTGGATCACGCCTCCGAACACATCAATGGCATGGACGACGATTGATACGTCTCCAACGTATCTATAATTTTTGATTGTTCCATGCTATTATATTACCTGTTTTGAATGATTATGAGCTTAATTATACACTTATATATTACTTTTGGGACTAACATACTAACCGGAGGCCCAGCCCATATTGTTGTTTTATTGCCTGTTTCAGTATTTCGAAGGAATATCAAACGGAGTCCAAACGGAATGAAACCTTCGGCAACGTGATTTTTTGGAAGATTATCATCATGGAGACTTGGAGTTTACGTCAGAAGATACTCGAGAAGCCCAGGAGATAGGGGGGCGCCCCCCCCCCCTACTGGGCGCGCCCCCTGTCTCGTGGACCCCTCGAGCACCCCCCGACCGACTTCTTTCGCCTATATATATCTACATACCCTAAAAACATCAGAGGGGAAGATAGATCGGGAATTCCGCCGCCGCAAGCCTCTATAGCCACCAAAAACCTCCCGGGAGTCAGTTCTGGCACCCTGCCGGAGGGGGAACCCATCACCGGTGGCCATCTTCATCATCCCGGGGCACTCCATGACAAGGAGGCTGAGGGTATGTACCAGTAGCTATGTGTTTGATCTCTCTCTCTCTCTCGTGTTCTCTCTCGTGTTCCCTCTATGGCACGATCTTGATGTATCCCGAGCTTTGCTATTGTAGTTGGATCTTATGATGTTTCTCCCCCTCTATTCTCTTGTGATGAATTGAGTTTCCCCTTTGAAGTTATCTTATCAGATTGAGTATTTTATGAGAACACTTGATGTATGTCTTGTCGTGTTTATCTGTGGTGACAATGGGATATCATGTGCCTCTTGATGTATGTTTTGGTGACCAACTTGCGGGTTCCGCCCATGAACCTATGCATAGGGGTTGGCACACATTCTTGACTCTCCGGTATAAACTTTGGGGCACTCTTCGAAGTGCTTTGTGTTTGTTGGATGAATCTGAGATTGTGTGATGCATATCGTATAATCATGCCCACGGATACTTGAGGTGACAATGGAGTATCTAGGTGACATTAGGGTTTTGGTTGATTTGTGTCTTAAGGTGTTATTCTAGTACGAACTCTTGAATAGATCGATCCGAAAGAATAACTTTGAGGTGGTTTCATACCCTACCATAATCTCTATGTTTGTTCTCCGCTATTAGTGGCTTTGGAGTGACTCTTTGTTGCATGTTGAGGGCTTGTTATATGATCTATCTATGTTATTATTGTTGAGAGAACTTGCACTAGTGAAAGTATGAACCCTATGCCTTGTTTCCTATCATTGCAATTCCGTTTACGCTCACTTTTACCACTTGTTACCTTGTTGTTTTTATAATTTCAGATTACAAATACCCATATCTACTATCCATATTGCACTTGTATCACCATCTCTTCGCCGAACTAGTGCACCTATACAATTTAGCATTGTATTGGGTGTGTTGGGGACACAAGAGACTTCTTGTTATTTGGTTGCAGGATTGTTTGAGAGAGACCATCTTCATCCTACGCCTCACACGGATTGATAAACCTTAGGTCATCCACTTGATGGAAATTTGCTACTGTCCTACAAACCTGTGCACTTGCAGGCCCAACAACGTCTACAAGAAGAAGGTTGTGTAGTAGACATCAAGCTCTTTTCTGGTGCCGTTGCCGGGGAGGCTAGGTAAAGGGCACTCACTCACATCCCGTCAACTAAGCTCTTTTCTGACGCCGTTGCCGGGGAGGTGAGTGCTTGAAGGTATATCTTTAGATCTTGCAATCAGATATTTTTGTTTCTTGTTTTATCACTAGTTTAGTCTATAAAATAAAACTATAAAAAATGGAATTGAGTTTGTCTCATACGCTTCATCTTTTAAATATCTTTCGTGAGAATGATGGAAAGGAAAACTGTGCTCAAGTGCTAGAAGAAGAATTACATAGAATGCTTGGCATAAAATATGTGAATGATGAGCATGATTGCAATGTTGTTAGTATGAATTCTTTGAATACCCATGATGCTAATGATATGCAAAGCCACAAGCTTGGGGAAGCTATGTTTGATGAAGATGATATTTTTTGTCCCCCAAGCTTTGATGAGCAAATTTATTATGATGAAAGCATGCCTCCTATTTATGATTATATTGATGAAAGTGGGTTTGGAAGAGTGTCAACTTTAGGAAGTAGTGACCCCACTATTTTGGAGGATGTTGAATCTTATTGTGATGAACATGAAAGTGGATTTGGAAGAGTGTCAACTTTATTTAGTGATGATTCCACTATTTCGGAAGAGGTTTCAATCGATTATGATGAGAAAGAAGTTGCTACTTATGATGATTATTGTGATGAAACTTATGCTATAAAAAGTAGTGATGATTATATTTACAAATCTTGTCATGATTATGATTACCCTTTTTCTGAACATTACTCTTTTAATGTGGAAACAATTTTGAGTGTTCAAGTCTCTTATGATACTCCCACTATTCCGAATGAGAATAATTTTGCTTATGTGGAGAGTAGTAAATTTTCTATGCTCGAAGATCATGAAAAGAATTCTTTAGGTGCTGGTTATATTTTTGAATTCATTCATGATGCTACTGAAAATTATTATGAGGGAGGAACATATGCTTGTAGGAGTTGCAATAATGCCAAGTTTCCTCCCTATGTGCTTAAAATCTTCAAACTATGCTTGTTTTACCTTCCTATGCTTGTCAATTATTGGTCCCATAAATTGTTTGCTCACAAAATCCCTATGCATAGGAAGTGGGTTAGGCTTAAATGTGCTAGTCATATGCTTCATGATGCTCCCGTTGTGTTTCAATTCCTATCTTTTATGTGAGCATCATTGCCATCATCATGCCTAGCTAGAAAGCCACTAAAGAAAAGCGCTTGTTGGGAGACAACCCAATATTTATCCTTACTGTTTTTGTGTGTCCACATGATTATGCTACTGTAGTAGTCATGTTTTATAGCTTTTGTTTCAATAAAGTGCCAAGTAAGACCTATAGGATAACCTATGGTGATAGTTAATTTGATTCTGCTGAAAAACAGAAACTTTGCGCGCACGAGATTGTTTTTAGTAAATCACAGAAAAGTGATTTTGCGTTGATTATTTTTGCTGATGATCAATATACAAACTTCCTAAGACTTCCTATTTTGGTAGAATTTTTGGAGTTCCAGAAGTTTGCCTTAGTTACAGATTACTACAGACTGTTCTGTTTTTGACAGATTCTGTTTTTCGTGTGTTGTTTGCTTATTTTGATGCATCTATGGCTAGTAAAATAGTTTATAAACCATAGAGAAATTGGAATACAGTAGGTTTAACACCAATATAAATAAAGAATGAGTTCATTACAGTACCTTGAAGTGGTGCTTTGTTTTCTTTCGCTAACGGAGCTTACGAGTTTTCTGTCGAGTTTTGTGTTGTGAAGTTTTCAAGTTTTGGGTAAGGATTCGATGGACTATGGAATAAGGAGTGGCAAGATCCTAAGCTTGGGGATGCCCAAGGCACCCCAAGGTAATATTCAAGGACAACCAAGCAACTAAGCTTGGGGATGCCCTGGAAGGCATCCCCTCTTTTGTCTTCGTTCATCGGTAACTTTACTTGGAGCTATATTTTTATTCACCACATGATATGTGTTTTTCTTGGAGCATCATTTCTTTTGTCAGTATTAGCTTTCTGTTATTTAGAATAATGTTTTGCATCTTTAGTTTCAATAAAATGTCAAAGATAGCCTTTGCCATGCTTATTTTGCTAGTATACATGTTGCTGTTTGAAAACAGAAAGTTTACCGCTGTTGCAAAAATTCCTTAGAAAATTCAGAGAATGGTATAATGTTGAAACTTCTTGCATATTGAGATCTGATAAATTTATTACAGTGGGAATTTTAGTTCATAATTTTTGGAGTCAGGGAAGTATTGATACTCTTGCATTCTTTACAGACTGTACTGTTTTGGCAGATTGCTGTTATGGTTGCATTGTTTGCATATGTTTGCTTGTTTAATGATTCTATTTGAGGATAGGAGTATTAAATATGCAGAAGCATTTAGTATTCAATGTTGAATAATAATTTTAAGTGATTTGTTACAGTAGAAAATGATAAGGTTTTGCATTGGTTTATACTAACCTATCTCACGAGTTCTTGTTGAGTTTGTTGTGGATGAAGCTTTTGATAAAAAGAGAAACCATGATATGAGAGGAATTAAGAAGACACAAAAGTTCAAGCTTGAGGATGCCCAAGGCACCCCAAGATAATATTTCAAGAAGTCTCAAGCATCTAAGCTTGGGGATGCCTCGGTAGGCATCCCACCTTTCTTCTTCAACAACTATCGGTTAGTATCGGTTGAGCCTAAGTTTTTGCTTCTTCACATGAGTTGTGTTATCCTTGCAATGTCATTTTTTTCTTGATGTTTGAATAAGATACCAAGATCTGAAATTCTTTAATGAGAGAGAGTCTTCATATAGTTACATAATTATTTAGCTACTCATTGATCTTCACCTATATCTGTTGGAGTAGTTTATCGTTTGCTCTATTACTTCACTTATATCTTTTAGAGCACGGCGGTGGTTTTATTTTGTAGAAATTAATGAAATCTGATGCTTCACTTATATTATTTTGAGAGTCTTAAACAACATGGTTATTTGAATGAAAACTATCATAGGAAGTGAATTGGATGCTATGACCAATTTGATACTTGATAATTGTTTTGAGATATGGAGGTAGTGATATTAAAGTCATGCTAGTTGGGTGATTATGAATTTAAAGAATGCTTGTGTTGAAGTTAGCAAGTCCCGTAGCATGCACGTATGGTTAAAGTTGTGCAACAAATTTGAAACATGAAGTGTACCTGGCTTGTGCATCCTTATGAGTGGCGGTCGGGGACGAGCGATGGTCTTTTCCTACCAATCTATCGCCCTAGGAGCATGTGCGTAGTACTTGATTTTGAAGACTTCTAAATTTTTGCAATATGTATATGAGTTCTTTTGACTAATGTTGAGTCCATGGATTATACGTACTTTTACCTTTCCGCCATTGCTAGCCTCTTGATGCAGTGCATTGCCCTTTCTCACCTTGAGAGTTGGTGCAAACTTTGCGGTGCATCCAAACCCGTGATATGATACGCTCTATCACACATAAACCTCCTTATATCTTCCTCAAAACAGCCACCATACCTACCTATTATGGCATTTCCATAGCCATTCCGAGATATATTGCCATGCAACTTTCCACCGTTCCATTCATCATTATGACACGCATTACTTTTGTCATATTGCCATTGCATGATCATGTAGTTGACATCGTATTTGTGGCAAAGCCACCATGCATTATTTTTCATACATGTCACTCTTGATTCATTGCACCATCCCGGTACACCGCCGGAGGCATTCATATAGAGTCATATCTTGTTCTAGTTTCGAGTTGTAATTCATATGTTGTAATCAATAGAAGTGTGATGATCATCATTATTAGAGCATTGCCCAAAAGAAAAAAAAGGAAAAAAAGAAGAAAGGCCAAAAAAAAGAAAGGCCAAAAAAAAGGCCCAAAAAAGAAAAAAAGAAGAAGAAAAAAAAGGGAAAATAAATAAAAAGGGCAATGTTACTATCTCTTTTTCCACACTTGTGCTTCAAAGTAGCACCTTGTTCTTCATGTAGTGAGTCTCATATTTTTGTGCTTCAAAGTAGCACCATGTTTTTCATATAGTGAGTCCCATAAGTTGTCTTTTTCATACTAGTGGGAATTTTTCATTATAGAAATTGGCTTGTATATTCCTACGATGGGCTTCCTCAAATGCCCTAGGTCTTCGTGAGCAAGCAAGTTGGATGCACACCCTCTAGTTTTCTTTTATTGAGCATTCATCTATAGCTCTAGTGCATCCATTGCATGGCAATCCCTACTCCTCATGTTGACATCGATTGATGGGCATCTCCATAGCCCGTTGATTATCCTCGTCAATGTGAGACTTTCTCCTTTTTTGTCTTCTCCACACGATCCCCATCATCATATTCTATTCCACCCATAGTGCTATATCCATGGCTCACGCTCATGTATTGCGTGAAGGTTGAAATAGTTTGAGATTATTTAAGTATGAAACAATTGCTTGGCTTGTCATCGGGGGTATAGAAGTTGGGAACATCTTTGTGTGATGAAAATGAAGCATAGCCTAACTATATGATTTTGTAGGGATGAACTTTCTTTTGCCATGTTATTTTGAGAAGACATGATTACTTTGATTAGCATGCTTGAAGTGTTACTATTTCTTTTATCAATATGAACTTTTATTTTGAATCATTTGGATCTGAACATTCGTGCCACAATAAATAAAATTACTTTGAGAATCATGTTAGGTAGCATTCCACATCAAAAATTTTGTTTTTATCATTTACCTACTCGAGGACGAGCAGGAGTTAAGCTTGGGGATGCTTGATACGTCTCCAACGTATCTATAATTTTTGATTGTTACATGCTATTATATTACCTGTTTTGAATGATTATGGGCTTAATTATACACTTTTATATTACTTTTGGGACTAACCTACTAACTAGATGCCCAACCCATATTGCTGTTTTATTGCCTGTTTCAGTATTTCGAAGAAAAGGAATATCAAACGGAGTCCAAATGGAATGAAACCTTCGGCAACGTGATTTTTTGGAAGATTATCATCCTGGAGACTTGGAGTTTACGTCGGAAGATACTCGAGGAGCCCAGGAGATAGGGGGGCACCCCCCCTACTGGGCGCGCCCCCTATCTCGTGGACCCCTCGAGCACCCCCCGATCGAATTCTTTCACCTATATATACCTACGTACCCTAAAAACATCAGAGGGGAAGATAGATCGGGAGCTCCGCCGCTGCAAGCCTCTGTAGCCACCAAAAACCTCTCGGGAGTCCGTTCCGGCACCCTGCGGTTGGGGGAACCCATCACCGGTGGCCATCTTCGTCATCCTGGCGGTCTCCATGACAAGGAGGGAGTAGTTCACCCTCGAGGCTGAGGGTATGTACCAGTAGCTATGTGTTTGATCTCTCTCTCTCGTGTTCCCTCTATGGCACGATCTTGATGTATCCCGAGCTTTGCTATTATAGTTGGATCTTATGATGTTTCTCCCCCTCTATTCTCTTGTGATGAATTGAGTTTCCCCATTGAAGTTATCTTATCGGATTGAGTCTTTTATGAGAACACTTGATGTATGTCTTGCCGTGTTTATCTGTGGTGACAATGGGATATCATGTGCCTCTTGATGTATGTTTTGGTGACCAACTTGCGGGTTCCGCCCATGAACCTATGCATAGGGGTTGGCACACGTTCTTGACTCTCCAAGAGAAACTTTGGGGCACTCTTGAAGTACTTTGTGTTGGTTGGATGAATCTGAGATTGTGTGATGCATATCGTATAATCATGCCCACGGATACTTGAGGTGACAATGGAGTATCTAGGTGACATTAGGGTTTTGGTTGATTTGTGTCTTAAGGTGTTATTCTAGTACGAACACTTGACATTAGGGTTTGTTCTCCGCTATTAGTGGCTTTGGAGTGACTCTTTGTTGCATGTTGAGGGCTTGTTATATGATCTATCTATGTTATTATTGTTGAGAGAACTTGCACTAGTGAAAGTATGAACCCTATGCCTTGTTTCCTATCATTGCAATTCTGTTTACGCTCACTTTTACCACTTGTTACCTTGCTGTTTTTATAATTTCAGATTACAAATACCCATATCTACTACCCATAATGCACTTGTATCACCATCTCTTCACCGAACTAGTGCACCTACACAATTTACCATTGTATTGGGTGTGTTGGGGACACAAGAGACTTTTTGTTATTTGGTTGCAGGGTTGTTTGAGAGAGACCATCTTCATCCTACGCCTCCCACGGATTGATAAACCTAGGTCATCTACTTGAGGGAAATTTGCTACTGTCCTACAAACCTGTGCACTTGCAGGCCCAACAACGTCTACAAGAAGAAGGTTGTGTAGTAGACATCAACGATGACTGAGACAAACAAAGCCAAGACCTATCATTCACCGGGCACTGGATGGCTACCTCCACATATGATGTGTATATGGTGGATACACCCAAAGAGGACAACGACGAAGGCATGAATGATCCGATTGAGGATAAACCCATGGGTACACCACCGAAACATCGACGTCAGCGATGCCGCTCAAAATCACGTCACAAAAAGGAAAATAATACTGGCTCCGGAGTCGATAACACTCTGGACAATGCCGAAGACCCCGTTGAGCCTACGCCCGAACAAGACGAGCGGGAAGAGGGGCAAGTTAACTCCGACGAGCAGGTTGGGGATGAGGATTCGGAAGATAGTAACTATATAACGGTCTCCAAGGATGATGTTAGCCTCGGCAACGAAGATTTCATCATGCCAGAGGAATTCCTCGAGCAGGAGCGCTTTAAGCGCCAACTAATCGCCACTGCGAGAAGCCTAAAAAAGAAGCAGCAACAGCTCCAAGCCGAACAGGATACACTCAACGATAGGTGGATCCGGGTCCTAGCTGCGGAGGAATACGGCCTTGAGTTCCCAACAAAGAGTTATCCGAAGCGTCGGCTACTACCACAATTCGACGGCGAGGCCCTTGAGCCAATACCGTCGAGATATGACCGCGCTAATGAACCAGACCATCCACCAAGTGGGCGAGATAAAACGGCCACCTAGGCCGAACACCAACCCGCACCACCTCGCCATAGAGGCAAGGAGGCAGCGGCTTGAGGATACACCTATGACCTATGACAGGACCTGGACAGTAGAGCAGGCCAAGCCAGATCATTCTATGGATCAAGGGGGCGTGCCCCAACGCGAGAAGACGGTCATCAGGCATGGCACGATAGGCATAACATCACCTGGGCCGAAAACCGCATACGGATGTCATCCGAACTCCATCGTGAAGTTACCCGATACAGAGGCGCCGCACACCCCTTATGCTTTACCAATGAGGTAATGCAGCACCAGTTCCCAGAAGGGTTTAAACCCCTAAACATTCAATCATATGACGGCACAACAGATCCCGTGGTATGGATTGAAGATTTCCTTCTCCATATCCATATGGCTCGCGGTGACGATCTCCGTGCCATCAAATATCTCCCTTTAAAGCTAAAAGGACCAGCATGACACTGGTTAAACAGCCTCCCAGAGAACTCTATTGGTAGCAGGGAAGATTTGGAAGATGCCTTTAGAGACAACTTCCAAGGTACCTATGTTCGGCCTCCGGACGCCGATGACCTTACTCATATAGTCCAGTGATACGTCTCCAACATATCTATAATTTTTGATTGTTCCATGCTATTATATTATCTGTTTTGGATGTTTAATGGGCTTTATTATACACTTTTATATTATTTTTGGGACTGTCGGCGTTCTGGGAACGGGGGTCCCCAAGCTTGCCTGCCTGCGGCCCACGGCGTAGCTGCGTTGCAGGCCTGTACGACCCATCTTCATCAGTGAAACATTCGGGACCCTCGCGAGGGGCCAAGCCTCGCGAGGCGGAGGACGCAAGACCTCCTCAGGAGCGGCCTCACCAGGCTGCCTCACGAGGAGCGGAGATCAAGGCGGGGAAAACCTCGCGAGGATCTCGTGACGTGAGCCATGACGATCAAGATCAGGCGGGCGCCAGCGCGCGCAGCGTCCTTGTTTCCTCTTTGGTGCTAAGGAGGCAAGCACAGACGCGGAGTACCGAGGCATCAAGCAAAGGTTTTCATATCAGTGCAACGAGACCAAGACCAGCAGGACGGCAAGACGGAGGTCATTGTGGAGCCCAAGACGGCGTCACCACTAGAGCCTTTCGCAGGCGAATACCGCTTCTGTCAGGATAAGCTGTACTAGTTGTCCCCTTTCGAATTGGCCATTGTTGGCTTCCTTCGCGCTCAATATTTGGGAAGAGGACCAGGGCCTATATAAGTAGAGCTAGCCACCACAGTAGGGGGGAGATGGGATCCTCAGCCAATCCTTAGCCACACACTAAGCACAAGAACACCTCAACCACAGGAGACTGTTCTTCCCTTTGTACTGTTCATCATGAGCCCTAGAGGCAATCCATCCACCACCACACTAGAGTATGGTATTACACCACAACGGTGGCCCGAACCAGTATAAATCTTGTGTCTTTGTGTTGTGAGTTCGTCGAGTTCATCCGCGAGATCTTAGCGAGCTAGGGCATAGATCGGTAGGGAGGAAAACACCGCGCGAACCCAGAGTTCGAACCTTAAGGGTTTTGCCGGAACCCGAGATCTGACATTTGGCGCGCCAGGTAGGGGTGCACCGGAGTTTCCTTTCCGTCGTTTCACATCCAGTTGCTCCGTCGTCTCCATGGTGGACTCGTCGTTCTCGTGCTGAGCGCCGGGATGCCCTAGCCACCCGCATCGCATAGACGGCTCCCGTCGGTGGGCCACCTCGTTGCTCTCCGTCTCCTGCCACCAACGCCGCCACCGGCCCGGCGGGGAACAGGCAGCAAGCGTCCTCGCTGCACCGCTCGGTGCGGTGGGACGGCCACACCGCCACTCCATCGCTGACTCCGGCCGACTCCTCGTCCCCAGCTCGTTGTGCTCCCATGGACGCGCAGGCTGCGCTCCTCATGGCGCACGAGCTCGTCTGCGCCGCAGGGGGCTCCCCTGCGCCATCCCTCTCTCCGCCTCACCCTCCGCCAGCTACAGGCGACGTAGCTCACAGAGCACCTCCACCACCTCTGCCCCAAGACGGCGCCATGGCTCCAAGGCACGCGGCCCCACGACGCGACCCGCCGCGTCCCGCGCCCGCGCGTGAAGAAAGAAGCTGTCAAGAAGTCCCTCTGCCGCAAGAGAACGCTCCGCCGCTCCTCG
The DNA here is from genome assembly GCA_021605145.1 of Aegilops bicornis. Lineage (NCBI taxonomy): Eukaryota > Viridiplantae > Streptophyta > Magnoliopsida > Poales > Poaceae > Aegilops > Aegilops bicornis. The sequence continues at coordinate 288,477,762 of CM038671.1, forward strand.
CAACGCCGCGCCAGGATCGTCCACCGTGGCATGGCCCCGCGCCGCTTGCCGTGGCGGCACGTGGGCGTCAAGACCAAGCTCCAGCTCCAAGACGGGCCTCGGTGACCATAGCCGGCTACCGCGCATTCACCCCCGAGCTGCGTAGCGTCGCTTGGCCAGGCAAGTTCAAGACAGATCTGCCTCCTCGCTACGATGGCACCCCCGACCCCGTGGAGTTCCTGCAGCTCTACAAGCAGAGCATCGAGGCGGCCAACGGCGACGAGAAAGTCATGGCGAACTGGTTCCCTATGGCACTCAAAGACGGCGCCCGTTCGTGACTCCTGAAGCTGCCTCCCGGCTCGATCTCCTCCTGAGACGAGATGCGCGACCGCTTCGTCACCAACTTCCAGGGCACTCATGACCGCCCGCCGGCTGCGGGTGACCTGCGCCGCGTCAAGCAACAACCAGGAGAGACCCTCCAGAAGTTCATCCAGCGCTTCAACAACATTCGCCTCAAGATCACCAAGGTGACGGATGAGGCAATCATCTCCGCGTTCTCTGACGGCGTTCGCGACATCAAGATGAAGGAAGAGCTCGCTATCCACGAGGAGCTATGCACATCTCAGGAGCTGTTCAACCTGGCGACCAAGTTCGCAAGAGCCTAGGAGGGGCGCCTCTCCCTCCTCGAGCTGCCAGCTGCGGACCTGGAGGAGAAGAAAGCCAAGGCCAAGGACGTGAAGCGCAAGGGAGCAGCCGTGCTCGCAGCAGAGTCGGACACCAAGCGAGGCAGAGACGAGCCGAGTCGTCCAAGAGCAGCCGACCATTATGCGCCTTCCACAACCTGAATACCCACAACACCAGCGACTGCCAAAACCTCAGAGCCATTCATGAAGGACGCTTCGGTCGACGCCCCGAGCGCAGCGACCGGGGCTACAGCCGAGGAGGAGTACGTGGTGGCGGGCGCTGGGACGACCATGGCCCGCACCAGGAGTGGCGTGACAGGCCTCGTGAGGACTGCTGGTAGGATCATCCTCACGAGGGCGCCTGGAGGGACCAGCCTCGTGACGATCGTCCTCAGGGCAACGCCGGTCTTCCCCCGCTGCCGCCGCCACTGAGAAGGAATGATGACCACCATCAGGATGAGGGGGCTGGGGGCTTCCAGGAGCCGCGCGCTATCGCCTGCATCTTGGGCGGAGCCCAGGCCCCAGCCTCACAGCGCATCTTCAAACAGTTTGCTCGTGAAGTGAATGCAGTTCTACCCAAGCTTGAGGCCACACGCCCGCTCAGGTGGTCCCAGTGCGCCATCACCTTCAACTCGGCAGACCAGCTCAAGTGCGCGGCCACCGCTGGAGCTCCCCCGATGCTTTGTTCACCAGTCATCAGCAACGTGCAAGTTAACAAGACCCTCATCGATGGCGGCGCAGGGCTCGACGTCCTGTCCGTCGACACGTTTGACAACCTCCAACTGCCATATGACCAGCTTCAGCCTACCAAGCCTTTCTCGGGAGTGACCGGCGGCTCCACCACACTGATAGGGCAGGTCTGCCTCCCTGTCACCTTCGGGGAACGCAAGAACTACCGCACCGAGCTCATCGACTTCGACGTCGCGCACATCCGTCTGCCATACAACACCATCCTTGGGTATCCAGCCCTGGCCAAGTTCATGGCGGTAACACACCATGGCTACAACGTCCTCAAGATGCAGGGAAGCGGCGGAATCATCATGGTCCCATGTGAAGAAAGAGACGCGGTGTGCTCCCTCGAGCGTGCCTTTCAAGCTGCGGCAATCGACGACCCCGACAACAAGGGCGAGGGCCCTCTAGAGGCCATCCCTAAGAAGAAGACGCAACTGCGCCGTGCTGGACCTCGGGAGGGTGGCGTCATGGCCGGAACCTCGTCAGGATTAGCGCCCGCTCCGGGGGCACCTCCCTCCATCGCATAGGAAGGCGCTTCTATCGCCCTCCTCGGGCAGGGCTCGGGGGCTCTCTTCTGGAGGGCCTCAGACCTTGCCAACATCACGAGGGGGGCGCTCGGGCACCACTTGGAGGCGTGCTTCATGGCACGTTTTCCTCAGGAGAACACAGGGTAAGGAGCGCCCACCGTTCAGGAGTTCATCACCAAGGCCACTCAGGAACTGCAAGGCGCAAGGGCCATGCGCGGCGGCCGCCGCTCATGAGGCGTAGCTCCCCATCTAGGCGAGGATGCCGGGCTGCGTGTCTGCATCGACGTCCCAGGGCTCAACAGGGCCGCTTCTCAGGAGCTTTTCTGGCCTTCGCGTGTGGGCCGCTGCGAGGGTCCACCACACAGCTACGTTCGCATGCCTTTTGGCTTGCCGAGCGTGTCGTTCGTCTATCAGCGCAACCTGCGGTGCACCCTAGCGACTCAGGAGGCCAGGCACCGCGCCGTCCTGGCAGAGATGGAGACGGTCCTCGAGGAACCACCTGAGCCCCTAGAGCCTCCTGAGGCTCAGGGCCCCGGTGGCTCGTGAGGAGCACTCCCATCGCCGCATACCTCCAGCTGCCCCGACATCTCTTCATCAACAGAACCAGGTGACATTTTCCAAGTTCATTTAGCTGGGAGCGCCCCTCGGGCTGTATCATTCCCAGGCCGCGTGGGTCCGTCCCTGTAGCATGTACCCCTTTTGCTTATGTCTTTAGCTTACCTTGTTGGGGCGCCCCCCGGGCTGCATCATCCCCAAGCCGCTCGGGCCTGACCCAGTGGCATGTATCTTTCTGCATTTACCCAAGCTGATCTGCCTTTCATGCGTAATCTACCTATGGTTATCACCTGCTCGATTGCCACCTCCCATGGGTCCCCTCTCTCTTGCAATTCGCTTGCGCATTAAAAGGGGGCTCCTGAGCATCATGACTCAGGAGCTCTTACTGGCTCTCCAGCCCTCACCCCCTGGCCTTGACCATGGCATCGCGACTTGGCATACCAGCGGCGGCTGAGCTTGCTCGAGGGCCGGGACATGAGGACGGAGAGCACTTGTACCTAACCGTCTCGCAGGAACATACAACTATCAAAGACCAAAGATCAGGCGCAACCCGCCTTGAGGTAGGGCCTCGTGAGTCCCGTGCTGGCTCACGAGTGCCCATATACACCTCGTCTAGCCCTGTCGTGCAAGCCACGTGTCAGGGCAGGGCTGTGCACGCCCCAGGGGCTGTCCTCAGAGGGAGCCCCCCTCCCACGCACAAGTAGAAGCTCCATGCTCCGCGCTGGCCATCGACACTGCCGAGGAGCGGCTATGGCCGTGCACAAGTGGAAGCACTATGCTCCGCACTGGTGATAAACAACTAAGGGCGGCTTCATGGTCGTACCAACCTCAGTGAGTCCCAGAGCTCAATGTCCAGCCTCACCGCAACGCCTCCCCTCGGGAGAGCCGCGCGAGGGGGCTGGGCACGGGGTCTGCGCTTGGGTCACGCCCAAGCGTACGCCACCCAACCAGGTCTCCCGGGCCTGGGGGCTGCACTCAGGTCAGGCCCAAGTGTACGCCGCCCAAACAGGTCTCCTGAACCTGGTCGTCGCGCGCCCCTCCCGAGCCGAGCCTTGGTGAGGACAAATGTATGGAGATTGTTTGCACGTCAAGGGGGACTCCTGAGCATCGCGACTCAGGAGCCTAACTGGTCACGTAGCCCCTCACTCCTTGGTCAGTCCCGGTCTCCGGTCGGCTCAACGGTAGTTGAGGTATATGCAGGGCCGGGCTCTACTGACGTATAACATTAATCTATCCTCGCATACTCTCCCTATAAGTTGTTTGCGCGTCAAGGGGGACTCCTGAGCATCGCAACTCAGGAGCCTAACTGGTCACGTAGCCCCTCACTCCTTGGTCTGTCCTGGTCTCCGGTCGGCCCAACGGTGGTTGAGGTATGCGCAGGGCCGGGCTCTGCCGACACAGAAAACAAAGCAGATAGGAAGAAAATGGCAAAATCTCGATGCAAATATTACATAACATATTGTTCTCACAATACCAAACGCAAGTTTTAACGCCTCCACGAGGCCCGATGCATGATAGCAGGAATAAAATAGAAAAGGAGCTGCAGGTCACCCCTGAACACCACCGATGTCCGAGGGCGGCACTCCTCCCTTGGTGGTGTCGCCCCCGGTCAAGGGCGGGGAAGCAAAGCCGCGAAAGTTCTTCAGCAGGGCCTCCACTTGACCTTGCATGGCTCCGGCGGCAGCTGTGCAGTGTTCTCCAGCCACAGGCTCCAGTAGCTCGTCAAGACGAGCGCTGGGGTCGCGAAGGTGCAGGGGGCTGAAGACGCGAGTCAACGCAGCTGAATAAAGAACACGATCCTACGCCTCTGCCATGGGACCGATGCCCTCCACAACTTCCTCGAGTGCCTTCACCAAGAAGGTAAGCAGCTGGGCAGGGTCGTCCTCATCAGTGGTCAGGGGCCTCTCCAGGCCGTTCTCGTAGAGCGTCTACAGTGCCGCGCGAGACCTCTCCTCGAGATCAGCGAAGGTTGCGCGGTCCTCAGCCAGGACCTTCGCCTTGACATCAAGATCGGCCTCCTTCGCCTTCACCTCCCACTCTAGCCCCTCCAGCCGGCTGCGCTCAGCAGTCCGTGTCTTCTCCAGCTTCTCCAACTCGGCGTCACGGTTCTTGATGGCATCCTCCTGGGCCCTAATCTCCTCCTCCTTCACCTGGCTGCCGCGTGCTTCTTCCGCGTGTTGGTCGCGCAGACGCTTCAGCTTATCCTCCAACTCTTGGCAGCGGCCGCAGGCGGCCTCGGCGTCCTTCAGTGCTGCATCGCGACCAGCCGCGGCTTTGACGGTGCTCTGCTTCTCCTTCTCGGAGGACGCTGTGGCCTGGCTGAGCGTCGCTCGGACCGCCGAGTCAGAATGAAGCCATCCGGAGGCCAGTTCCAGGCGCCCGGCTACCAGGCGCAGGTCCGCGCCCAGAAGATCTTCCGGCAGCTGTGCCACCTCTGAAAGAACGCGCTCCAGGGCGGTGGAGGAAGCAGAAGAGCCTGGGAGTAGCGGCACGGCAGAAGAAGGAATTGGTGGCGTCGCCAGAGCCTGGGAGATCAAGGGCTCCTGAGCTGTTGGGACCTCATCAGCCGAGCCAGGTGCCGGCAGTTCCGAAGCCAGCGGGGCCACGGGGGCTGACTCCTCCCGACAATGCTCCCCTTGGGCTCGCGAGGGTGACTGGGCTGAGGAAGTGCGAGTGCTGCCGTCTCCTTTCGCCGAGGAGAGCGCGGCCGCTGCATCCTCCTTCCTTCTCTTCGCCGCAGGGGTCGGCCTGACCAACCAATAGTGAATGTCAGGAAATAGCGAGTACGAGCAGGAACAAGATGAAACTCGAACACTTACTGATCCACCCCGGCGTATTCAACCCTCCGCTTGGGAAGCTTGAAGCACGAAAGCTTCGAAGCAGGAGGTGTGGGCACGCGGACTCCGGGGGCAGAAGACGGCGCAGCAGAAGGGCCGGAGGCAGCTCCGGGCGGCGTCACGATGGAGGCAGCATCCCGAGGAATCAGTGAACACCTGCTCCTTGTCGGGATGACGGGAAGTTCTCCCTCCTCCTGGCGAGCATCGACCTCGGCGTCGTTAGGAAGGGCATGGAGGATTTCAGCTTTGCTCAAGGGGGAGTTTTCCCCCATCTCATCGAGGGTCGCCTCCGAGCCTTCCTCCTCTTCTTTCCCCCCGCGGGACTCGTCAGAAGATAGATCCACTGGCTTCGGCGCCGCGGGGGATCCGGAGAGCGTAGGCGGCACCAGCCCGCGTTCGTCAATGGTCGGCCTGGAGGCCACGAGCGACTCCCAATCCTTACGATGGAACAAGGGAGTGAAGGCGCTCGGTGGGTACTCCTGGTTGTCCCCAACCAGGAGGCGCAAGACCGCAGCCCGTTCATCGTCAGGCAGGGCCCCCGGCCTCAGGCGGGTCTTGTCTCCTTCGTCTCCAAGTTTCCACAAGGGGCGCACACGCGCCTGGAGCGGGACGACGTGCAACATTAGGAATTCCCTCAGGAGCATGGCCCCCACGACATTCGCCGCCTTCGCGTTGCCCGGCTTCAGGTCGGTCTGCATCTGCGCCAACACCGACGACGCTCGCTCGTCAGCAAGCTCTGCGCGAGGCCACCCCTTGTTAAACTGGGGCGCTTCCATCGGCAATGCCAAGCGCGGGTGGTCGCGCTTGGCGTCCATCATGACCCATTTGGCCCGGATGTTGTCGGCTCTCTTTCCGGTGTTCGAGATCGAGTTAGCCTTACCGGATGCGATGAAATTGGCTCTCCTGAAGACGTGTCCATCGCTGACGTGAAGGAAGAAGAGGTGGTGCAGAAGATCCACGGACGGCATCATGCCCAGATACGCCTCACAGTAGTATGCGAAGATGGATAGGAGGAGGATAGAGTTGGGATGGAGATGCAATGCCTGCAGCCCCGTTGTGGTCGAGGACCTCATAAAAGAAATCGGAGAAGGGAGGAACCAACCCGGTGGTGATGCTGCTCGAGAAGAAGGGGAAGAAGGTGCTCCCCTAAGGCTCCGGCGCGTCGGAGGCAAGCTGGAGCTCCGTCTTCCCCCATTTATTGCTCTCCCCCGCCGTCAGCAACTGCGTGGAGGCGAGGCTCTTGTCTGTGATGTTGGGCGCCTCACGAGCTGGCTCCTACCAAGTCGGCGCCGAGGAGGACTTGACCTTGCGTGGCGCCATTAGTCACAAACGTGAAGCAAGATTGGAGTAGATCTGGAGGTATCGGCAGCAAGGAGTGAGAAAAAGGGGATCTGAGGCAAGGTGAAGGGGAACAGTGAAGGCAAGCGCTGTCTATGCCAGCCTCTTGTCAAGTCGAGCAGTTGCCGAGGAAGCGCGGGGAAGCGGAGACGCCCACGTCCAATCAACCGCAACGCGTCGACCAAGGCCGTAGGCTTTTGTGGTCCGCGGTGCTACACGCTTGACCATTGGCTTCGCCTCGAAGCCAAGCCCGAGCGCGCCTTGTGCCCGGGGGCTACTGTCGGCGTTCTGGGAACGGGGGTCCCCAGGCTTGCCTGCCTGCGACCCACGACGTGGCGGTGCTGCAGGCCTATACGGCCCATCTTCATCAGCGAGACATTCAAGACCATCGCGAGGGGCCAAGCCACGCGAGGCGGACGACGTAAGACCTCCTCAGGAGCGGCCTCACCAGGCTTCCACGCGAGGAGCGGAGAAATCAAGGCGGGGAAAACCTCGCGAGGCTCTCGTGACGTGAGCCATGACGATCAAGATCGGTGAGGCGCCCGGTCTTGGCAGCGTCCTTGTTTCCTCTTTGGTGCTAAGGAGGCAAGCGCAGGCGCGGAGTACCGAGGCATCAAGCAAAGGTTACCATATCAGTGCAATGAGACCAAGACCAGCAAGACGACAGGACGGAGGTCACCGTGGAGCCTAAGACGGCGTCACCACCAGAGCCTTTCGCAGGCGAAGACCGCTGTTGTCAGGATAAGCTATACTAGCTGTCCCCTTTCAAATTGGCCATTGTTGGCTTCCTTCCCGCTCAATATTTGGGAAGAGGACCAGGGCCTATATAAGTAGAGCTAGCCATCACAGTAGGGGGAGATGGGATCCTCAGCCAATCCTTAGCCACACACTAAGCACAAGAACACCTCAACCTCAGGAGGCTGTTCTTCCCTTTGTACTGTTCAACATCAGCCCTAGAGGCAATCCATCCACCACCACACTGGAGTAGGGAATTACACCACAACGGTGGCCCGAACCAGTATAAATCTTGTGTCTTTGTGTTGTGAGTTCGTCGAGTTCATCCGCGAGATCTTAGCGAGCTAGGGCGTAGATCGGTAGGGAGGAAATCTCCGCGTGCACCCCAGAGTTCGAACCTTAAGGGTTTTGCCGAAACCCGAGATCCGACAGGGACTAACCTACTAACCAAAGACCCGGTGCAAATTGCTGTTTTTTTGCCTATTTCAGTGTTTCATAGAAAAGGATGTCAGATTTCGGGTTCCGGCAGACCCTCTCGGTTCGAACACTGGGGTGCGCGTGGAGATTTCACCCTCTACCTTCCTGCACCTCGCCGCCTCCCTAAGATCTAAGCTATGAAAGGAACAACACGAGAGACACAGGGTTTATACTAGTTCGGGCCACCATTGTGGTGCAATACCCTACTCTAGTTTGTGGTGTGGTGGATTGCCTCTTGGGCTGATGATGATGAACAATACAAGGAAGAACTGCCTCGCGAGGGTCTGTTCTTGGCTGGTGCGATGAACTGCTAGGGGGAGTTCATTTGCTCTCTCTATGCTGATCCCAGATGCTGGATCCTCTCTCTCGATGCCTCTCCCTTGTAGGTGGGTTGTCCTATTTATAGGCAAATACCCTGGGCCTCTTCCCAAATATTGAGCAGGAAGGGCGCCAACAATTGGCCATTTTGAAGGGTAACATCTAGTACACTTATCCTGACTAAAGTTGGTCCTCGCATGTCAAAGGCTCTCGTGGTGACGCCGGCTTGGGCTCCACAATGACTTCCTTCCTTCCGTTGCAACGGTCTTGGTCTTGTTGCACCGAAGCGGATGCCTTTGCTTGATACTCTTGCCTGCACTTGCTCCCTTTGCACCAAAGAGGAAAGGAGGACACTGCACGGGCTGCCGCCCGCCTGGCGCCCTTGGACGTCATGGCTTGCGGCATGGGCACCTCGTGAGGTACCCCGCCTTGATCTCTCCGCCTCCTCGCGAGCCAACCTGACGAGGCCGTGCCTGAGGAAGCTCCCTGTCATCCGCCCCGCGAGGCTTGGCCCCTCGCGAGGGTCTTGAGTTGTGCTGATGAAGATGGGCCTTGATGGGCCACCACTTGAGCCACGCTGCAGGCCGCAGGCAGGCAAGTCCGGGGACCCTCGTTCCCAGAACGCCGACAAAGGAATATCAAACGGAATCCAAACGGAATGAAACCTTCGGGAGAGTTATTTTTGGAACAAACGTGATCCAAGAGACTAGGAGTGGACGTGAAGGAAGCAATGAGGCGGCCACGAGGCAGGGAGGTGCGCCCAGGGGAGTAGGCACGGCCCCACCCTCGTGGGCCCCTCGTGGCTCCACCGACCTACTTCTTTTGCCTATATATACTCATACACGCCGAAAACATCCGAGAGCACCACAAAACCCTATTTCCACCGCCGCAACCTTCTGTAGTCATGAGATCCCATCTTGGGGCCTTTTCCGGCGCTCTGCCGGAGGGGGAATCAATCACAGAGGGCTTCTACATCAACACCATAGCCTCTCCGATGATGTGTGAGTAGTTTACCACAGACCTTCGGGTCCATAGTTATTAGCTAGATGGCTTCTTCTGTCTCTTTGGATCTCAATACAAAGTTCTGCTCGATTCTCTTGGAGATCTATTCGATGTAATTCTTTTTGCAGTGTGTTTGTCGAGGTCCGATGAATTGTGGGTTTATGATCAAGATTGTCTATGAACAATATTTGGTTCTTCTCTGAATTCTTATATGTATGATTTGATATCTTTGCAAGTCTCTTTGAATTATCAGTTTGGTTTGGCCTACTAGATTGATCTTTCTTGCAATGGGAGAAGTGCTTAGTGATGATGACATGTACCTAGGGTAGGGCAATAGACCTGGTCCAAGCACACTACCCAAGGACACTACCCTATAATCAAGGACATCCAAAGAACAGTTGATCCTACCAACTGGAATCACCACAAGGTTCAACCCACTCGACTAAGTGTTCACTCGAATACCCCAATTCCATTAGACCATATAGAATCCACTCGGAGGACAGAAGGCCTAAGGTCACCCTGAATGACAACGGTCGAGCCTTCACTCCGTAACTTAATGCTCATTTATGTAATTTTATTGCTGGCGTTACCAGTAACGTTCCTATCTTTATGTACATTGAACCCTGTGTAACTGAGGGCCGGAGAGGTCTGGCAAACTCTATATAAGCCACACCCTCCTCAGGCACAGGCGTTCGCACCCCCTGTAACTTCATGCATAATCCAATCGACCGAGCTCCCAAGCACCGAGACGTAGGGTTGTTACTTTCACTAAGAAGGGCCTCAACTGGTAAATCTTGTGTGCACAACTTCACCATATCCAGGATCTTGCTTCCTCATACCTACCCCTCATTCTACTGTCAGGCTTAGAACCACGAAAGTTGGCGCCCACCATGGGGCAGGTGTCTTAGCGACTTTCTGGTGAAGTTGCAGTTTTTCCGATTGCCATCATCATGGTTTCGGGCGGTGGATTGGCCGAGGGCCGCGAGATCCATCTCGGCGCGCTCGTCTTCGTCGCTGACAACTCCGCCTGGCTCCAGGAGGCCCCCCTCGACATCGAGACACTCCCCGTCCGCGGGGTGACGCACTTCCACACGTGCGTTCGCGGCGTCCTTCTGCGGAAGCCATCGACTCAGTATCGTTCGGCTCCTCCAGTTTCTTCGCTTCCCGTTGTTGGCCGTCGTAAGTGATCTGGTCGCTCGTGGCTTCAGCGATGGGTGAAACACGCGGTGGCACGCCAGTTGGCCACCCCCCAAGTCGCGACAATCGAGCCCGACGAATCACTCTACGGCCTGTTTGATCTGTCGACTAGCTCTGTCGAGAACTTATCCAAGTACGACAGCAGCGATCCTGCGGCAGAAGTCCTGATGGTCGACACGCCGCGCAGCCCGCCTTGTTTCCGTCGCAACGGTGGTGGCTATGGCGCCAGCGATCCATCGCGCGTTCACGAAGAGTACCACCCCGGAACCCTTTCTTCACAGCCGAGGTAGGAGCTTCATCGCCGCAACATGGAGGCACTCCACACGCCCATCATCCGGGAGACCTCTGAGGCTCGGGCCTTGGAGGAGGCGTGCCTGGCCAATTTGGCCAAGCGCACCCGACTGGAGAACCTTCACCATGCACTCGACGAGCGTGCTCGGCAGCATATCCCTGAATCCAGTCGACGGCACCAACTACTTTTCCTATCACAACCTAAGGTATACCGCACTCCGATTCAGAATCTCACAGCTGCAGCCCGAATAGCAGAGTCCATTCAGCCCTCCCAGTCAGAGGCTGGAAGAGGTTCGATGTAGATCCGGGCTTTGCTCCAGGCAGCAGGAGAGCAGAACACAAGAGTGTCTCGATCACGGACATAATCCATAGCAGATCTGTGATGGCTGATACAGCCCGCCGCCCACAGCCCAAGATCGCCTCAGATGCATGAGGGATGCGGGCATCGTCAAGGGCAATACTTGGGTCGGAATCATGAGCAGTTTGATAATCGTTTCAGTCACGACTACCGCTGTTGAGTGCCTATGCCCCCTCCGAGGGGCAGATCATATGTGCCTCGTCATCCTGATGAAAGGCGCCCATAGAGCGATGAGCGGAGATTGCTAGTCTACCCAAGAGAGTCTGGGTTTGATGCCAGGTCAATTTTGGTGCAAGGTCTGGTCGACAGGAACCGGGCACACAGAGAAGGGCAGGATAGAGATTGCTCGAGTGGAAGCAGAGTTCATGTTTCAGGCCCTACGTGCTTTAGCAAAGCCATCAGAGCTGCTGAGATCCCTCCCAACTTCAGGTTGGCGACTGGAGTTAGTAAGTTTACCGGTGAGTCGAAGCCTGACACTTGGATCTAAGATTACCGAGTGGCTGTACAGATTGGTGGTGGAAATAATGGAGTAGCTATGAAACATTTTCCTTTGATGTTAGAGGGTTCGGCCAAAGCATGGCTGAATCAGTTGGCCCCTGGCAGTATATTCAACTGGGAAGAGCTGGCTCGAGTGTTTGTCAGAACTTTCGAGGGTAGATGCAAATTACCAGCGGGGTTGGCAGAGTTGCAATATTGTGTACAGAAGCCGAATGAGACCTTGAGAGATTACATTCAGAGGTGGGCCACTTGGCATCACACAGTGGAAAATATATCCCAGCGGTTTGCGCCTTCAAGGAGGGCGTTCGGTATCGAGAGCTTAACTTGAAATTCGGTAGGACATGAGATATGAATCTGACCCGAATGATGGAGATAGACACTCGGTATGCCAATGGAGAAGAAGAGGATTGACTCCGCAGTGGAAAGGGAAAACCAGTCGTCCAAGACACCGGAGGAGGTCGGAAACAGAAACGCAAAGCTGAGCCAGCAGGGCCTGGTGAAACTGCAGCAGTTGTGACTCAATGGAAGTTTAAGGGGAAGCCTAAAGGGCCTTGGATCCACAAGAAATTGAAAGATCAAGCAGGAAATGATGTGTTGGATTTGCCATGTCACATTCACACCAAGAAGGATGAAGACGGTAATCTGATTTATCCTAAACACACCACTCAACAGTGTCGGCTCCTGATCCAGCAGTTCCGAGAGAAACAACCAGTGAGAAGGAAAAGGAGTCGGACAAAGATGAGGACAAGGAAGAAGATGATGATGGTTTCCCCAACGTCAGTTCCACTTTGGTGATTTTTGCTGACGTTGAAAGAAAAAGTCGATTGAAGGTCATCAATAGAGAAGTAAACATGGTTGCTCCGGCAACGCCAACATATTTGAAGTGGTCCAAGACTCCCATCACATTCGACCAGTCCGACCATCCTCCGCGTGTTGCCACCCGCGGAAGGCAAGCGTTGGTGGTCGACCCGGTCGTTGGGGGCACCTGACTGACTAAAGTCTTGATGGATGGAGGCAGTGGCCTCAATATTTTGTACACTCAGACCCTCCGAGGGATGGGCATTCCAATGTCCAAACTCAGCGATAGCAACATGCGATTCCATGGAGTCATCCCTGGGAAGAAAGCCAATTCCGGAGCCAGCGGGGCCACGTGGGCTGACTCCTCCCGACAATGCTCCCCTTGGCCTCGCAAGGGCGACTGGGCTGGGGAAGTGCGAGTGCTGCCGTCTCCTTTCTCTGATGGGAGCGCGGCCGCTGCATCCTCCTTCCTTCTCTTCGCCGCAGGGGTCGGCCTGATCAACCAATGGTGACTGTCAGGAAATAGCGAGTACGAGCAGGAACAAGACGAAACTCGAACACTTACTGATCCACCGCGGCGTATTCCACCCTCCGCTTGGGAAGCTTGAAGCCCGAAAGCTTCGAAGCTTGAGGTGTGGGCACGCGGACTCCAGGAGCAGAAGACGGCGCGGCAGAAGGGCCGGAGGCAGCTCCGGGCGGCGTCACGATGGAGGCAGCATCCCGAGGAATCAGTGAACACCTGCTCCTTGTCGGGATGATGGGCAGTTCTCCCTCCTCCTGGCGGGCATCGACCTCGGCGTCGTTAGTAAGGGCACGGAGGATTTCAGCTTTGCTCAAGGGGGAGTTTTCCCCCATCTCATCGAGGGTCGCCTCCGAGCCCTCCTCCGCTTCTTTCCCCCCACGGGACTCGTCAGAAGATAGCTCCACTGGCTTCGGCGCCGCGGGGGCTCCAGAGAGTGTAGGCGGCACCAGCCCGCGCGCGTCAATGGTCGGCCTGGATGCCACGAGCGGCTCCCAATCCTTACGATGGAACAAGGGAGTGAAGGCGCTCGGTGGGTACTCCTGGTTGTCTCCAACCAGGAGGCGCAAGACCGCAGCCAGTTCATCGTCAGGCAGGGCCCCCAGCCTCAGGCGGGTCTTGTCTCCTTCGTCTCAAAGTTTCCACAAGGGGCGCGCACGCGCCTGGAGCGGGATGACGTGCAACATCAGGAATTCCCTCAGGAGCATGGCCCCCATGACCTTCGCCGCCTTCACATTGCCCGGCTTTAGGTCGGTCTGCATCTGCGCCAACACCGACGACGCACGCTCGTCAGTGAGCTCTGCGCGAGGCCACCCCTTGTTAAACTGGGGCGCCTCCGTCGGCAATGCCAAGCGCGAGTGGTCGCGCTTGGCGTCCATCATGACCCATTTGGCCCGGATGTTGTCGGCTCTCTTTCCGGTGTTCGAGATCGAGTTAGCCTTGCCGGATGCGACGAAATTGGCGCTCCTAAAGACGTGTCCATCGCTAACGCGAAGGAAGAAGAGGTGGTGCAGAAGAGCCACAGACGGCATCACGCCCAGATACGCCTCACAGTAGTATGCGAAGATGGACACGAGGAGGATAGAGTTGGGATGGAGATGCAACACCTGCAGCCCCGTTGTGGTCGAGGACCTCATAAAAGAAATCAGAGAAGGGAGGAACCAACCCGACGGTGATGCTGCTCGAGAAGAAGGGGAAGAAGGTGCTCCCCTAATGCTCCGGTGCGTCGGAGGCAAGCTGGAGCTCCATCTTCCCCCATTTATTGCTCTCCCCCGCCGTCAGCTAGCGCGTGGAGGCGAGGCTCTTCTCTGTGACGTTGGGCGCCTCACGAGCTGGCTCGTACCAAGTCGGCGTCGAGGAGGACTTGACCTTGCGCAGCGCCATTAGTCCCAAATGCGGAGCAAGATTGGAGTAGATCTGGAGGTATCGGCAGCATGGAGTGAGAAAGGGGATCTGAGGCAAGGTGAAGGGGAACAGTGAAGGCAAGCGCTATCTGCGCCAGCCTCTTGTCAAGTCGAGCAGTTGCCGAGGAAGCTTGGGGAAGCGGAGACGGCCACGTCCAATCAACCGCCATGCGTCGACCAAGGCCGCAGGCTTTTGTGGCCCGCGGCGCTACGTGCTTGACCTTTGGCTTCGCCTTGAAGCCAAGCCCGAGCGCGCCTTGGGCCCGGGGGCTACTGTCGGCGTTCTGGGAACGGGCGTCCCCAGGCTTGCCTGCCTGCGACCCACGGCGTGGCGGCGCTGCAGGCCTGTACGGCCCATCTTCATCAGCGAGACATTCGAGACCATCGCGAGGGGCCAAGCCTCGCGAGGCGCACGACGTAAGCCCTCCTGAGGAGCGGCCTCACCAGGCTGCCACGCGAGGAGCGGAGAAATCAAGGCGAGGAAAACCTCACGAGGCTCTCATGACGTGAGCCTTGACGATTAAGACCAGTCGGGCGCCAGTGCGTGCAGCGTCCTTGTTTCCTCTTTGGTGCTAAGGAGGCAAGCGCAGGCGCGGAGTACCGGGGCATCAAGCAAAGGTCACCATATCAGTGCAATGAGACCAAGACCAGCAAGACGCCAGGACGGAGGTCACCGTGGAGCCCAAGACGGCGTCACCACCAGAGCCTTTCGCAGGCGAATACCGCTTTTATCAGGATAAACTATACTAGTTGCCCCCTTTCAAATTGGCCATTGTTGGCTTCCTTCCCAATCAATATTTTGGAAGAGGACCAGGGCCTATATAAGTAGAGCTAGCCATCACAGTAGGGGGAGATGGGATCCTCAGCCAATCCTTAGCCACACACTGAGCACAATAACACCTCAACCTCAGGAGGCTGTTCTTCCCTTTGTACTGTTCATCATCAGCCCTAGAGGCAATCCATCCACCACCACACTGGAGTAGGGTATTACACCACAACGGTGGCCCGAACCAGTATAAATCTTGTGTCTTTGTGTTGTGAGTTCGTCGAGTTCATCCGCGAGATCTTAGCGAGCTAGGGCGTAGATCGGTAGGAAGGAAATCTCCGCGCGCACCCCAGAGTTCGAACCTTAAGGGTTTTGCCGGAACCCGAGATCCGACAGGGACTAACCTACTAACCAAAGGCCCGGTGCAAATTGCTGTTTTTTTGCCTATTTCAGTGTTTCACAGAAAAGGATGTCGGATTTCGGGTTTCGGCAGACCCTCTAGGTTCGAACACTGGGGTGCGCGTGGAGATTTCACCCTGTACCTTCCTGCACCTCGCCGCCTCGCTAAGATCTAAGCTATGAAAGGAACAACACAAGAAACACAGGGTTTATACTAGTTCGGGCCACCATTGTGGTGTAATACCCTACTCTAGTTTGTGGTGTGGTGGATTGCCTCTTGGGATGATGATGATGAACAATACAAGGAAGAACTGCCTCGCGAGGGTCTGTTCTTGGTTTGTGCGATGAACTACTAGGGGGAGTTCAGTCGCTCTCTCTCTGCTGATACCAGATGTTGGATCCTCTCTCTCGATGCCTCTCCCTTGCGGGTGGCTAGTCCTATTTATAGGCAAAGACCCTGGGCCTCTTCCCAAATGTTGAGCGGGAAGGGCGCCAACAATTGGCCATTTTGAAGGGGAACATCTAGTACACTTATCCTGACTAAAGTTGGTCCTCGCCTGTCAAAGGCTCTGGTGGTGACACCAGCTTCGGCTCCACAATGACTTCCTTCCTGCCGTTGCGACGGTCTTGGTCTTGTTGCACCGAAACGGATGCCTTTGCTTGATACTCTTGCCTGCGCTTTCTCCCTTTGCACCAAAGAGGAAAGGAGGACATCACAAGGATGGCGCCCGCCTGGCGCCCTTGGTCGTCATGGCTTGCGTCATGGGCACCTCGTGAGGTACCCCGCCTTGATCTCTCCGCCTCCTTGCGAGCCAACCTGACGAGGCCGTGCCTGAGGAAGCTCCCTGTCATCTGCCCCGCGAGGCTTGGCCCCTCGCGAGGGTCTTGAGCTTGTGCTGATGAAGATGGGCCTTGATGGGCCACCCCTTGAGCCACACCGCAGGCCGCAGGCAGGCAAGTCTGGGGACCCCCGTTCCCAGAACGCCGACAGTAGCCCCCGGGCCCAAGGCGCACGCGGGCTTGGCTGAGCAGAGAAGCGAAGGGGCAAGTGCGAAGCGCCGCGGGCCCTAACAGCCTGCGGCCTTGGGCACCGCGTGGCGGTTGATTGGACGTGGGCGGCTTAGCAACTACACGAATCATCAAAAGAGCGGCGTCTGTCTAGGCTTTGCTTCCTCCGGTCATTGCTCAGATCCCCTTTCTTGCGCCTTCCTTCCTCCTTCGCCTTCATGATGCCGCAGGGGGGATACTTGGAGCTCTGGTTTCAGCACGCCGGCTGCAACACCCTCGCGACCGAAGCGGAGGTCGCGGTCTTCGCCCCGGGGAAGGTCTTCATAACTCGAGGCTGGGGCGAGATCGCCCGGGTCTGCAGGACGAGGGGCGCCCTCGCTATCCACTTGGAGTACGACGACGCTTCCATGATGCTCTTCAAGGTCTTCGACACGGACGGACGCCGGCTGGAGTGCTACCCTGAGAGAGGTGGTCGGGGCCCTGCTGCGGCGAGGACCAGGCTCGCCGATTGCTCCCTCGGCGGCTCCTCAGGCGGCAGAGGCGTCGGAGGGTCCAGCGACTCCGTCGAGCTCTTCGCGACTCCGGAGACGAGCGGCGACAGCTACGAGCCCCCGAGCCTGCGCCGCTCTCGAAGCAGGACGGGCTCGTCAGGCCGCCGCCGCCTCTGATCTGGATGAGGTTGGCGCCGGTCCCCAGCGGCCCACTGTTGATGATGGCGTCTCTTGCAGGGGCACATGTAGTTAGCGTTCTTTAGGATCTGTTACCTGCGAGGAATCAAAAAGCGCGCCCCGTGGGGGCTTGTAAGGTGCCTGTGGTTTGGTTTGTTAATATAGTCCTTGCCATGAAGTAGTGCGTGATGCTCATTCCGTCTTAGCTTAGTTCTTCCTTTCGAACTTCACGAGGGCTTGGTGCTTTGCACCGACAGGTCCCGGTCCCAAGGCAGGCTTCAGCCATCGCTGGTATGCCAGGTCGCGATGCTGTGGTCAAGGCAAGGAGGTGAGCGGCCCGGGGTCCAGTAAGAGCCCCTGAGTCGCCATGCTCAGGAGGTCCCCTTTAGCGCTCAAGCAGCCATCATTCGGTGAGAAAGCAGCGCGACGTTGCTAACACAGGATTGCATTGGGTGCGGGGATGGTGCTGCGGTGGCTGGTGTTTCCGAAGGGTGACTTATGTCGAGAGTCAGGAACCGCTTCCTGGTGCGGCACTAGGTCCGCGCATCGGCTGGAGAGGGGTTGCCTGGCGAGGTCCCCGCGTGCCTCTTCCCTCTCGCCTTTGCTCCCCTTTCTGCTCTACGTCCTCGGGTCCCGGCCCTCGAGCGGGTCTCAGCCGTCGCTGGTATGCCAGGTCGCGATGCCGTGGACAAGGCCAGAGGGTGAGGGCTGGAGAGCCAGTAGGAGCCCATGAGTCGCGATGCTTAGGTACCCCCCCTTTAACGTGCAAGCGGTTCGCGTGGGCGAGAATGAAGAAGACGCCGCGAGGGCCTCGCCTGGCGCTGCACCTTGAAGGGATCCTGCAGGCTCACCATAAAAAGAACTAGGGTCCGCTATGACAAGCGACAGTCAGCTGTGGGTTGCTTTGGAGAGGTGACGAGGCACTGAAGGCCTGACGAGGTGGCGCTGTGCGGGGCTGCCGCAGCCAGAGCTCAGCTGTTCTGGTTCGTCGGCGTTGCAGGGATGGACCCATGCGCAAGCGCCGTGCCGCTGTGGAGTAGCTCCATCAGTTGGTTTTAGTTGAGCAGGCAACTAGGTCAAGCACGTTAATCATGAAGAAACAAGCTCATTTAGATAGATGCAGGGAAGGCAGACATCGCTGGGTCTGGCCCGAGTGACTTGGGGATGATGCAGCCCGAGGGGCGCCCCCACAAAGTAAGCTAAGAACATGAAGTAAAAGGGATACACGCCGTAGGGACGGACCCACGTGGCCTGGGAATGATGCAGCCCTGGGGGGCGCTCCTAGCTGGAAATGAAACTTGAAGGATGTCACCTGATAACGTTGAGGACGAAGGGATGTTGAAGTAGTGGACATCATGGGCTGCGGAAGCCGATCTTCACGAGCCCCTAGGCCCAGGAGCCTCGGGAAGCTCTGGAGGCGCTGGTGGCTCCTCGTGGACCATATCCATCTCCGCCAGGACTCCGGAACGCCTGGCCTCTTGAGCCTCCAGGATGCTCCTCATGAGGCGCTGGTACGTCGCGACCGCGTTCGGCAGGCCGTAGGGCATGCGAACGTAGCTGTGGGGCGGGCCGTCGCAGCGCCCCGCACGTGAGGGCCAGAAGCGCTCCTGAGAGGCGGCTCGGTTGAGCCTTGGTATGTCGATGCAAACGCGCAACCCACCATCCTCGCCTGGATGGGGAGCGACATCGGGTAAGCGGTGGCTGCCACTCATGACTCTTGACTCCTGCAACTCCTGCGTGATCTGACTGACGAACTCCTGAGGGTTTGGCCCTCCTTGCCTTGCTCCTTCCTGAGGGAAACGTGCTTTGAAGCACGCCTCCAAGTGATGCCCAAGCGCCTCCCTCGTGACCTTGGCGAGGTCGGTGGCCCTCCAGGAGAGAGCCCCTGAGCCTTGCTTGAGGAGGGCGTACGGCGCGCCTTCCTATGAGACAGAAGGCGTTCCCCCCTGGACAGGCGCGGACCCTGAGGGGCCTGCCTCCTGAGGGGTCGAGCCTGGCGATGTCTTCTTCTTCTTGGGAGCGGTCTCAGGGAGCCTCGCGCTCGTGCGATCTGGGTCTTCAAGTGATGCGGCTTCAAAGGCTCGCTTCCGGGGAGTGCGCATCGTCTCTCTCTTCACAAGGCACCGTGATGACTCCGCCGCTTCCTGGCATCTTGAGGACGTTGTAGCTGTGATGAGTAACGGCCATGAACTTGGCCAGAGCTAGGTACTCGAGGATGGCATTGTATGGCAGGCGAATGTGGGCGACATCAAAGTCGATGAGCTCGGTGCGGTAGTTGTCGCGCGCCCCGAAGGTGACAGGGAGGCGGACTTGCCCAATAGGACCCGTGGATCCATCGGTGACTCCGGAGAAAGGCTTGGTTGGCTGAAGCTGATTGTAAGGCACTTGGAGATTGTTGAATGTCTCTACGGACAGGACATTGAGCCCTGCTCCGCTGTCGATGAGGGTCGTGGTGACTTGCACGTTGCTGATGATTGGGAGGACTCCGGCTGTGGCCGCGCACTTGAGCTGATCCGCTGAGCTGAACGTGATGGCGCATGCTGACCACCTGAGAAGGCGCGTGGCTTCGAGCTTGGGGAGGACTGCATTCACTTCACCGGCGAACTGCTTGAAGATGCGTTGAGAGGCTGGGGCTTGAGCTCCGCCCAGGATGCAAGCAATCGCGCGTGGCTCCTGGAAGCCCCCAGCCCCCTCGTCCTGATGATGGTCCTCGTTTCTCCTTGGCTGCGACGGCAGAGGAGGGAGGCATGCGTTTCCTTGCGTGCGATCCTCGCGAGGCTGATTCCTCCAGTCTCCCTCACGAGGCTGCTCCTTCCAGCGATCCTCGCGAGGTCGGTCGCGCCACCCTTGGCGAGGGCCACGGTCTTCCCAGCGTCCTGCGTTTCTTCCTCCTCCTCGGCCGTAGCCTCGATCGTTGCGGTCGGGGCGTCGGCCGATCCTCCCTTCTCGCACGGCCCGGAGCTCTTGACATTCGTTGGTGTTGTGGGTGTGGAGGTCGTGGTACACACAGTACCGGCTGCCCTTGGAAGACTCGGGCTGATCTCTGCCTCGCTTGGTGTCTGGTTCTGCCGCGAGCACGACAGCCCCCTTGCGCTTCACGTCCTTGGCCTTGGATTTCTTCTCTTCTGTGTCCGCGGCTGGTAGCTCGAGGAGGGAAAGGCGCCCTTCCTCAGCCCTGGCACACTTGGTTGCGAAGTTGAACAACTCCAAGGAAGTGCACGGATCTTCATGCATCGCCAGCTCCACCTTCATCTTGACGTCTCGCACACTGTCGGAGAAGGCGGAGATGATGGCCTCCTCGGTCACCTTGGGAATCTTGAGGCGTGCGTTGTTGAAGCGCTGGATGTACTTCTGCAGGGTCTCCCCTGGCTGCTGCTTGATGCGGCGCATGTCTCTCACGGCGGGAGGCCGGTCGCAGAAATACCTTGGAAGTTGGCGATGAAGCGGGTGCGCATCTCGTCCCAGGAGGAGATCGTGCGAGAGCGAGTTCAAGAGCAGTCTTGAGCTCCGTCCTTGAGTGCCATAGAAACCAGTTCACCATGACCTTCTCATCCCGTTGGCGGCCGATGCCCAGCTCGTAGAGCTGGAGGAATCTTGCGCAGGTCGGCCGGGCCGTCGTAGCAAGGAGGCAGGTCTGGTTGAACTTGCCGGGCCACGCGACAACTTCGCAGCTCGGGCGGTGAAGCGCTGCAACTGTTGTACAGGAGGGCTTTGGTGACGAAGAGCCTGGTCTTGCGGGTCCCTATGCGCTGTAGCTGGGAGCAGCGCGGGGTCTTGGCGTGCTGGAGCAGGAGCGTGGTCGACACGAGCCGGTGCAGGGAGCACTCGGGCAGCTTCTTGGGGGCGAGGGACTTCTTGGCAGCTCTGCTCTTGCTGCGCTGGCGCCGGACGGAGCGGGTTCCGCCCAGGGGCCACGCGCCTTGGGGCCAAGGCGCCTTCTTGAGGGGGAGGCGGCTGAGGCGCCCCCGGAGCTCCCTCGCCCGCGCAGGGCGGGGTGCGGTGCAGCGAAGGACGGCCTGCAGGAGCCCTGCGCGCGACGAGCTCGGCGACGCGGTCGAGCCACTCTCCGTAGACATCGTCGACAGGGCGGTAGCGCAGGAGCTTGTTCGCCGCAATGAGCGCAGCTCGAGCCTCCATGGGCGCGCGGAGCGCGCAGGACGAAGAAGCAGCGGGGGCGAGCGAAGGAGTAACGGTACGGCCGTCTCGCCTCACGGACGGGTGTTGGGACGATGCTTCCTCACGGGTAGCGGCGTTGACGGCAGGCGACGAGGAACGGCGGGGACGGCCGCCGACGGGGGCCGTCTGGGTGACGCGGGAAGCGAGAGCGGCTCGGCGCTCGGCGCGGGCCCGATGAGCGTCTGACATGGATGCGGTGGTCGGCGAAGAACAGGGCGGCAGAAGACAAATTCCGGCGCACCCCTACTTGGCGCGCCATATGGCGGATTTCGGGTTCCGGCAGACCCTGTAGGTTCGAACACTGGGGTGCACGCGGAGATTTCACCCTCTACCTTCTTGCACCTCGCCGCCTCGCTAAGATCTAAGCTATGAAAGGACCTACACGAAAGACACAGGGTTTATACTAGTTCGGGCCACCATTGTGGTGTAATACCCTACTCTAGTTTGTGGTGTGGTGGATTGCCTCTTGGGCTGATGATGATGAACAATACAAGGAAGAACTGTCTCGCGAGGGTCTGTTCTTGGTTGGTGCGATGAACTGCTAGGGGGAGTTCACTCGCTCTCTCTGGTGATCCAAGATGCTGGATCCTCTCTCTCGATGCCTCTCCCTTGCGGGTGGCTAGTTCTATTTATAGGCAAAGACCCTGGGCCTCTTCCCAAATATTGATCGGGAAGGGCGCCAACAATTGGCCATTTGGAAGGGGAACATCTAGTACACTTATCCTGACTAAAGTTGGTCCTCGCCTTTCAAAGGCTCTGGTGGTGACACCGGCTTGGGCTCCACAATGACTTCCTTCCTGCCGTTGCGACATTCTTGGTCTTTTTGCACCGAAACGGATGCCTTTACTTGATACTCTTGCCTGCGCTTGCTCCCTTTGCACCAAAGAGGAAAGGAGGACCTTGCTGGCTGGCGCCCCCGGGCGCCTCTTGGAAGTCATGGCTTGCGTCATGGGCACCTCGTGAGGTACCCGCCTTGATCTCTCCGCCTCCTCGCGAGCCAACCTGACGAGGCCGTGCCTGAGGAAGCTCCCTGTCGTCCGCCCCGCGAGGCTTGGCCCCTCGCGAGGGTCCTGAGCTTGTGCTGATGAAGATGGGCCTTGATGGGCCACCCCTTGAGCCACGCTGCAGACCGCAGGCAGGCAAATCTGGGGACCCTCGTTCCCAGAACGCCGACAAAGGAATATCAAACGGAATGAAACCTTCGGGAGAGTTATTTTTGGAACAAACGTGATCCAAGACCCTAGGAGTGGACGTCAAGGAAGCAACGAGGCGGCCACGAGGCAGGGAGGTGTACCCAGGGGGGTAGGCACGCCCCCACCCTCGTGGGCCCCTCGTGGCTCCACCGGCCTACTTCTTTCGCCTATATATACTCATACACCCTGAAAACATCCGAGAGCACCACAAAACCCTATTTCCACCGCCGCAACCTTCTGTACTCGTGAGATCCCATCTTGGGGCCTTTTCTGGTGCTCTGGCGGAGGGGGAATCGATCACAGAGGGCTTCTACATCAACACCATAGCCTCTCCGATGATGTGTGAGTAGTTTACCACAGTCCTTCGGGTCCATAGATATTAGCTAGATGGCTTCTTCTGTCTCTTTGGATCTCAATACAAAGTTCTCCTTGATTCTCTTGGAGATCTATTCGATGTAATTCTTTTTGCAGTGTGTTTGTCGAGATCCGATGAATTGTGGGTTTATGATCAAGATTGTCTATGAACAATATTTGGTTCTTCTTTGAATTCTTATATGTATGATTTGATATCTTTGCAAGTCTCTTTGAATTATCAGTTTGGTTTGGCCTACTAGATCGATCTTTCTTGCAATGGGAGAAGTGCTTAGTGACGATGACATGTACCTAGTGTAGGAAAATAGACCTGGTCCAAGCACCCTACCCAAGGACACTACCCTATAATCAAGGACATCCAAAGAATAGCAGATCCTACCGACTGGAATCACCACAAGGTTCAACCCACTCGACTAAGTGTTCACTCGAATACCCCAATTCCATTAGACCATATAGAATCCACTCGGAGGACAGAAGGCCTAAGGTCACCCTGAATGAGAACGGTCGAGCCTTCACTCCATAGACTTAATGGTCATTTATGTAACTTTATTGCTGGCTTTACCAGTAACGTTCCTATCTTTATGTACATTGAACCCTGTGTTACTGAGGGCCGGAGGGGTCTGGCAAACTCTATATAAGCCACACCCTCCTCAGGCACAGGCGTTCGCACCCCCTGTAACTTCACGCATAATCCAATCAACCGAGCTCCCGAGCACCGAGACGTAGGGCTGTTACTTTCACTGAGAAGGGCCTCAACTCGTAAATCTTGTGTGGACAACTTCACCATATCTAGGCTCTTGCTTCCTCATACCTACCCCTCATTCTACTGTCAGGCTTAGAACCACGAAAGTTGGCGCCCACCGTGGGGCAGGTGTCTTAGCGACTTTCTGGTGAAGTTGTAGTTTTTCAGATTGCCATCATCATGGTTTCGGGCGGTGGATTGGCCGAGGGCCGCGAGATCCATCTCGGCGCACTCGTCTTCGTCGCCGACAACTCCGCCTGGCTCCAGGAGGCCCCCCTCGACATCGAGACACTCCTCGTCCGCAGGGTGACGCACTTCCGCACGTGCGTTCGCGGCATCCTTCTGTGGCAGCCATCGACTCAGTATCGTTCGGCTCCTGCAGTTTCTTCGCTTCCCGTTGTTCGCCGCCATAAGTGATCTGGTCGCTCATGGCTTCAGCGATGGGTGAAACACATGGTGGCACGCCAGTTGGCCACCCCCCAAGTCGCGGCAATCGAGCCCGACGAATCACTCTACGGCCGGTTTGATCTGTCGACTAGCTCTGTCGAGAACTTATCCAAGTGCGACAGTAGCGATCCTGCGGCAGAAGTCCTGATGATCGACACGCCGCGCAACCCGCCTTGTTTCCGTCGCAACGGTGGCGGCGGTGGCGGCAGCGATCCATCGCGCGTTCACGAAGAGTACCACCCCGGAACCCTTTCTTAACAGCAGAGGGAGGAGCTTCATCGCCGCAACATGGAGGCACTCCACACGCCCATCATCCGAGAGACCTCTGAGGCTCGGGCCTTGAAGGAGGTGTGCCTGGCCAATTTGGCTGAGCGCACCCGACTGGAGAACCTTCAGCATGCACTCGACGAGCGTGCTCGGCAGCGGATCCCTAAGTCCAGTCGACGACACCGACTACTTTTCCTATCACAACCTCAGGTATACCACACTCCGATTCAGAATCTCACAGCTGCAGCCTGAATAGCAGAGTCCATTCAGCCCTCCCAGTCGGAGGCTGGAAGAGGTTCGATGTAGATCCGGGCTTTGCTCCATGCAGCAGGAGAGCAGAACATAGTAGTGTCTCAGTCACGGGACAGAATCCATAGCAGATCTGTGATGGCTGATACAGTCCAGTCGGCCCACAGCCCAAGATCGCCTCAGAGGCATGAGGGATGTGGGCATCGTCAAGGGCAATACTTGGGTCGGAATCATGAGCAGTTTGATAATCATTTCAGTCACGACGACCGCTGTCGAGTGCCTACGCCCCCTCTGAGGGGCAGATCATATGTGCCTCGTCATCATGATGACATGCGCCCATACAGGGATGAGCGGAGATTGCCAGTCTACCCAAGAGAGTCTGTGTTTGATGCCAGGTCAATTTTGGTGCAAGGTCTGGTCGACAGGAACCGGGCACACAAAGAAGGGCAGGACAGAGATTGCTCGAGTTGAAGCAAAGTTCACGTTTCAGGCCCTATGTTCTTTAGCAAAGCCATCAGAGCTGCTGAGATCCCTCCCAACTTCAGGTTGGCGACTGGAGTTAGTAAGTTTACCGGTGAGTCGAAGCCTGACACTTGGATCGAAGATTACCGAGTGGCTGTACAGATTGGTGGTTGAAATGATGAAGTAGCTATGAAACATTTTCTTTTGATGTTAGAGGGTTCGGCCAAAGCATGGCTGAATCAGTTGGCCCCTGACAGTATATTCAACTGGGAAGAGCTGGCTCGAGTGTTCCTCAGAACTTTCGAGGGTACTTGCAAATGACCAGCGGGGTTGGCAGAGTTGCGACATTGTGTACAGAAGCCGAATGAGACCTTGAGAGATTACATTCAGAGGTGGACCACTTTGCATCACACAGTGGAAAATATATCCCAGCGGTTTGCGCCTTCCAGGAGGGTGTTCGGTATTGAGAGCTTAACCTGAAATTCGGTCGGACAGGAGATATGAATCTGACCCGAATGATGGAGATAGCCACTCGGTATGCCAATGGAGAAGAAGAGGATCGACTCCGCAGTGGAAAGGGAAAACCAGTCGCCCAAGACACCGGAGGAGGTCGGAAACAGAAACGCAAAGCCGAGCCAGCAGGGTCTGGTGAAACTGCAGCAGTTGTGACTCAAGGGAAGTTTAAGGGGAAGCCTAAAGGGCCTTGGATCCCCAAGAAAGTGAAAGATCAAGCAGGAAATGATGTGTTGGATTTGTCATGTCACATTCACACCAAGAAGGATGAAGAGGGTAATCTGATTTATCCTAAACACACCACTCGACAGTGTCGGCTCCTGATCCAGCAGTTCTGAGAGGAACAACCGGTGAGAAGGAAAAGGAGTCGGACAAAGATGAGGACAAGGAAGAAGATGATGATGGTTTCCCCAACGTCAGTTCCACTTTGGTGATTTTCGCTGATGTTGAAAGCAAAAGTCGATTGAAGGTCATCAATAGAGAAGTAAACATGGTTGCTCCGGCAACGCCAACATATTTGAAGTGGTCCAAGACTCCCATCACATACGAACAGTCCGACCATCCTCCGCGTGTTGCCACCCCCGGAAGGCAAGCGTTGGTGGTTGACCCGGTCGTTGGGGGCACCCGACTGACTAAAGTCTTGATGGATGGAGGCAATGGCCTCAATATTTTGTACACTGAGACCCTCCGAGGGATGGGCATTCCAATGTCCAAACTCAGCGAAAGCAACATGCGATTCCATGGAGTCATCCCTGGGAAGAAAGCCGATTCACTCGGCCAGATAACTCTTGACGTGGTTTTCGGTGATTCGACCAATTACCGTAAGGAAAAGTTGACGTTTGAAGTTGTGGATTTTCATAGTGCCTATCATGCTATCCTGGGCAGGACCGCATATGCTCGTTTCATGGCTCAACCATGTTATGTGTACCTCAAGCTGAAGATGCCTGGCCCTAGGGGCGTGATCACAGTCACTGGCAATAGGAAGCGAGCAGAAGAGTGCCTCCAGAAGGGCTCAAAGATCGCTGATGAGAAAATGGCAGCAGTTGAAATGGAAGAATACAAGAAGAATGCAGATCCGAGTGATTTGCTGAGAGCTAAGAAGCCTGCTTCAGATTCTGCATTTAAGTCGACTAGTGAAACAAAGGCAGTTCATATTCACCCGACTGACCCCAATGCTGCTCCGACTCACATCTCAACAACGCTCGACGGCAAATAGGAAGAAGTGCTCATCCAGTTCCTCTGTGAGAACTGGGACATCTTCGCATGGAAACCTTCTGACATGCCGGGTGTGCCCAGGGAACTGTCTGAGCACCATTTGCGAGTCGACCCAAAAGTAAAACTAGTCAGACAGCATCTTCGACGGTCCGCCGTACAGAAGAGAAAAGCAATTGGTGAAGAAGTGGCTCGGCTTTTGGCAGCTGAGTTCATCCGAGAGATTTACCACTCCGAGTGGCTCGCTAATGTCGTCATAGTGCCTAAGAAAGATGATTCGCTCCGCATGTGTATCGACTTCAAGCATATCATCGGGGCTGCCCAAAGGATCACTTCCCTCTTCCTCGCATCGATCAAATAGTCGGCTCGACTGCGGGATGTGAGCGGTTGTCTTTCCTGGATGCATATTCCGGGCACCATCAAATCCGACTATATGGACCCGATGAAACAAAAACAGCTTTGATCACCCCATTTGGGTGCTTTTGTTATGTCACGATGCCCTTTGGACTCAAGAATGCTAGTGCCACATTCATGCGCATGATACAGAAGTGGCTGCTCACTCAAATCAATCGGAATGTGGAGGCATATATGGATGACATCGTGGTTAAGTCACGCAAAGGTTCCAACCTGCTGACTGATCTCGCTAAAACCTTTGCCAATCTAAGGAGATATGATATCAAGCTCAATCTGTCGAAGTGTACGTTTGGAGTTCCAGATGGCAAGTTACTCGGTTTCCACGTTTCCGAACATGGGATCGAGGCAAACCCAGAGAAGGTTGGTGCAATTCTCAAACGCCCCGTGCGTGTACACAACGTTCAGAAGCTTACTGGTTGTTTGGCCGCTTTGAGTCAATTCATTTCTCATCTCGGTGAAAAGGCACTGCCTCTTTACTGTCTGATGAAGAAATCTGACAAGTTCGAGTGGACTCCTGAAGCTGAAGCAACATTTGCAGAGCTGAAAACCATGCCTTCCACCCAGCGGGTGCTTTCTGCCCCAATCAGCAAAGAGCCTTTACTGCTTTATATTGCAGCCACTGGGCAAGTTATCAGTACAGTACTCACAGTCGAGCGAGAAGAAGAAGGCAAGGCCTACAAGGTTCAGCACCCAGTATACTATATTTCCGAAGTTTTAAACCCATCCAAGCAAAGATACCCGTATTATTAGAAGCTTGTCTATGAGATTTACGTGAGCACAAAGAAGGTTGCACATTACTTCTCAGATCATTCAATTACAGTCGTCAGCGGTGCTCCATTGTCAGAAATATTTAATAACAGGGATGCAACTGGTCGAGTGGCTTAATGGGCGATTGAACTCCTTCCGCTAGATATCAAGTTTGAGGCAAAGAAAGCAATCAAATCCTAGGCAATAGCAGATTTTCTCGTCGAGTGGATTGAACAACAACTGTCAACTCAGATTCATTCGGAACATTGGACTATGTTCTTCGACGGGTCCAAGATGTTGAATGGTTCAGGTGCTGTGATAGTCCTGGTATCTCCGCGAGGCGACAAGCTCAGTTATATTCTTCAGATTCACTTTGAATCCTCCAACAATGAAGCTGAATACGAGGCACTTCCATACGTGTTGTGTATGGCCATTTCACCCGGTGTCCGGAGCCTAATGGTTTACGGCGACTCAGATTTGGTAGTCAATCAAGTGATGAAGGAATGGGATGTTAGGAGTCTAGCTATGACTGGTTATTGCAATGCAGTGAGAAAATTGGAAAAGAAATTTGAGGGGTTAGAGCTTCACCATATACCCCGACTAAAAAATCAAGCAGCCGATGACTTGGCAAATATAGGTTCCAAGAGGGAGCCCATTGCCAGCAACGTGTTTTTGGAGCATATTCACACGCCTTCTGTCCAAGAAGATCCTTTCACCAAAGAACCCCCACAGCCTAAGACCTCCACTGATACGACTGAAGTTGAAATCCCAGCCGTGGTCGACTTAGTCATGGAGGTTTTGCTCATTACTCATGATTGGACAGTGCCATACATTGCATATATCCTTAGGAAAGAATTCCCAGAGGATGAAGAAGAGGCTCGTCAGATTGCCCGTCGATCCAAAGCCTTTACTGGGATGTGTGGACAGCTTTACAGAGAAAGTGTCATCGGAGTCAGTCAGAAATGCATCACGCCAGAAGAAGGCCGAATGATCCTCAATGATATCCACTCGGGGACCTGTGGTCACCATGCATCCTCTTGGATCATCGTGGCCAAAGCATACCGAGCCGGGTTTTACTGGCCACATGCCAACGAGATGGCGAAAGAAATAGCCGACAAGTGTGAGGGCTGCCAGTTCTACTCCAACATGTCCCACAAACCTGCTTCAGCTTTGAAAACCATTCCACTCGTCTGGCCGTTTGCAGTTTGGGGATTAGATATGGTCGGACCTTTGAGGACTGGCAGGAGTGGCTTCACCCATGTGCTCGTAGCAGTCAACAAGTTCACTAAATGGATTGAAGCTAAACCTATCCAAAACCTTGAATCAAGTACTGCTGTCAGCTTCATCAGAGAGTTAACATTCAGATATGGAGTTCCGCACAGCATCATCACAGATAATGGGTCAAACTTTGATTCGGATGAGTTCAGAGCTTTCTGCTCTTCCCAAGGCACCCGGGTCGATTATGCTTCAGTCGCCCACCCACAGTCGTATGGGAAAGCAGAAAGAGCAAATGGTTTGATCCTCAAAGTGCCGAAGTCCTGGTTGATGCGCGATCTCAAGCATGCAGCAGGTGCTTCGGTTGATGAGCTGCCATCAATAATTTGGGGATTGAGAACAACTCCAAATCGGTCGACTGGTCACACTCCGTTCTTCCTAGTCTACAGGTCTGAAGTTGTGCTTCCGAGTGATTTGCTTCACAATGCACCCCGAGTGGAACTTTTCTCAGAAGCCGAAGCAGAACAAGCTCGACAAGATGTTGTTGACCTTCTGGAGGAGGAAAGAGAGATGGCCCAAATCCGGTCGACCATTTATCAGCAAGACCTTCGTCGGTTCCATGCTAGAAACGTGAGAGGTTGAGCATTTCAAGAGGGAGACCTGGTTCTCCGAGTGGATCAGGAACTGCCACACAAGCTTGCTCCTGCATTGTAAGGTCCCTTCATCATCACCAAGGTGCTCCACAATGGAGCGTATCACCTCTATAATGTGGAGCACAATAAAGACGAGCCATGCGTTTGGAATGCAAAGTTGCTCCATCTTTTTTATACTTAAGCATTCAGACTATTGAGATGTAATAAGAAATACCTTTTTAGTTTGTTTATCAAAGACACAATTTTACAGTCTTCTAAATGATTGTTGTCGATTATACATATGTTTGAAATCCCCAAGTGGGTGGCTTAACTTCAAATCTGTTTCGCCTAAGTTTGAAAAATCCTACCGAGTGAAGAGCAAGCCTCTCACTCGGGGGCTTAGCTGCGAATCCGTTTCGCCTAATTTTGAAAAAAATCCTACCGAGTGAAGAGCAAGCCTCTCACTCGGGGGCCTAGCCGAGAATCCATTTCGCCTAAGTTTGAAAAAATCCTATCGAGTGAAGAGCAAGCCTCTCACTCGGGGGCTTAGCTGCAGTTCAGTACTCGCCTAAGTTTGAAAAATCCCACTGAGTGAAAAGCAATCCTCTCACTCGGGGGCTTAGCTGCAGTCTAGTACTCGCCTAAGTTTGAAAAATCCCACCGAGTGAAGAGCAACCCTCTCACTGGGGGCTTAGCTGCAGTACCGTACTCGCCTAAGTTTGAAAAATCCCACCGAGTGAAGAGCAACCCTCTCACTCGGGGGCTTAGCTGCAGTCCAGTACTCGCCTAAGTTTGAAAAAATCCCACCAAGTGAAGAGCAACCCTCTCACTCGGGGTCTTAGTTGAAGTTTAGTACTCGCCTAAGTTTGAAAAATCCCACCGAGTGAAGAGCAACCCTCTCACTCGGGGGCTTAGCTGCAGTCCCGTATTCGCCTAAGTGTGAAAAATCCCACCAAGTGAAGAGCAACCCTCTCACTTGGGGGCTTAGCTGCAATTCCATACTCGCCTAAGTTCAAAATACGCTCCGAGTAAGACACGATTTTCTCGCTCGAGGACTTGGCCACACGCTCTGTCCTAATCCGCAACGATGACGAGGTGCAGGTCGACTGCGACCTTCTCCTCAGAGATGTGCCATAACTACAATGTGCTCTCCGAGGTGCAGGTTGACTGCTACCTTCTCTTCAGAGTTGCGCCATAAATACAATGTGCGCTCCATCCCAGTCTGCAAGGATGACGAGGTGCAGGTCGACCGTGACCTTCTCCTCAGAGCTGCATCACAAATACAAAGACTGTTCCGAGTGAAGAAACAAGTTCCACTCAAAGGCATATACAAGCATATTCAGAGAAAGGCTAAGTTTAAGATAAATCCCACGAGTTTCCAAACCACGGATTAAAGTGCTCAGGCATCAGGCCCGAAGGAGTTTAACGGTCACAAAAACCACTCGGCATACCGAGGCAAATTTAATTGGATCATAAAAGTTTGTTCACTCCACAGGAGGAGGACTAGCAGGCTCGATGAACTCGTCCAGGTTGATTCCATCTGCAATTCGAGTGGCGGCAGCAATAAAAGTCTCCATGAAGGAACGGAAGTCAAGCCTCTTGGTGTTGGCAATTTGGTCACTGCTAGCTTATCTTCTCTGGCTTCCTTGAAGTGGACACGAACCAGAGACAGTGCAACATCAGCGCCACCCCGGGCAGAAGACTTCTTCCATTCTTGCACTCGACCGGGGATCTCATTGAGTCGAGTCATCAGAGACTCGAGGTCATTTTGGAGCGTCGCCCTTGGCTAGAGCACTTTGTCGATTCACGACACCACAACCTTCAGTGGAGCTAGATAGTCAACGACGCCGGAAACACGGGATTCCAGTCGGAGCTCGTTCATGGAAGCTTCCTCCTTAACTGGAGAGAGGATGGGGTCCAAGCTTGTTTCAATTCGTCCAGTCTCTTCCTTGAAGTTTTGGCAGAATTCTGCACACGCAATAAAACGATGAGTCAACAGCTATAAAACGGATCGACAACACAAAGACAGTCGGATAAAGAAAAGTACCTTCAAGCATGACGAATAGCTTCTTAGCAAGCCCTCCAAAATAATTCTCCACCTCATAGCTCTTGCGAGCAATGTCATCTACTTTGTCGGTCAGGGTCCTCTTGTCCTTCTTCTGACGAGCCACCTCCTTGTTTGCTTCATCAAGGGGGCAGCCTTCATCTTGGTGTTCTCTTCCTCCAGTTTACCGACTGAGGCCAGCTTCTAGTCGGCGAGTGCAGTTTTCTCTTCTGCTGCTTTTTGCGCGGCTGCAAGGTCCAGATCCTTCTTCACCAGAGCATGTTTCATTGTTTCTGAAAGAAATAAAGCTTGGTTCAGAGGAAGGAAATAACACTCAGGTCAGGAACGAATCAGTCGACACGTTTTTCATACCAGGGGCTTCATCCCTGGCCTTCTGCAAGTTTGTCTTGGCCAACTCCAGATCAGGATTGAGCTAGATCTGCTTCTGCTCCAAGTCAGCAAACCGAGCTCCAAGTTCACAAGATTTCTGTGGTCAGAGGATGGTCAGTCGACAGACGCGAAAATTGGTTGTTTCCGAGCAATAGAGTGACAAATTCAAAAAGTTCTAATACTACTGCCGAATCAAACAACCAACAGTAGTCTCGGGGACAACACCCAGTGGGTGCACTTAGCGTGCCCCCACTGGTCCAGCTTCCACTCGACATGCCCGCAGTCGACTACAGTCTCGGGGACTACACCAAGTGAGTGCACTCAGCTTGCCCCCACTAGTTCAGGTTCCACTCGACGTGATTCGTTCGGACCGAGTGAGAAAGTTCTGATTCTCAGACCATAGCCGACTGCCCGCAGTCAACTATGGTCTCAGGGACTACACCTAGTGGGTGCACTCAGCGTGCCCCCACTGGTTCAAAGACTCAATCGACACAACCTATTCGACTCAAGAAGCAAAACTATTCAGCAAAATTTAAAACACCTATTGGGTGTACGGACGCAAAAGTACAGACTGACAGATAGATGCACAAGAAAAGATTTCAGGTAGCATATCCTGATAGAACAAGCGACAATCTAAAGGATCAGTCAGAAATCAACCAACCTGGACGTTGGTCTGGAGAGCCGAGCTGGCGTCATAGGTAGCTTGACTGGCCTCCCAAACCACTTTCATCTGCTCCATCATGATGCCTGCCTAGCGTATAGCTTCCTTGGCAACACCCACTTGGTCCTCTGGGACATGATGCGCAGTGAAGAGTGAAGACGGTGGATCAGCTGGAATCTGTGCAGTTGACGCTGAGGGCTGCGCACTCAACAATGGTACGACAAAAGTCACGAAAGCCCGGTTGGCATCGCAGGTCTCCTGGATCACCGGTTTCGTCACCGGCATCGACTGAGGCGCCTTGCCAGTTGATTTTTCTTTCTCCTCCTTCCCATGGGCCTCAGCGGCACATCCTCGTTGTTTTCTGGAAGATTAATGACATTGGGAGGAGCTGCAAAAGAATAAATCACCAGAGTTCAGTCGATTATCAAAATGGCAGAGAAAGTAGAGACAAGATTACAAGAGTCATACCCGGATTAGAGGTGACTATGTCTTCCATTTCCTCGTCTTTATCTCTGTAAACAGATGTCCCAGAGGTAGCAGCACAACAAATCTCAAATTTTAATCGGTCAGATCTTCCGAAGTGAGTCGACCAAAGATCAATTCATGCCAAACTAAGAAATTGAGTCCAACTCTTACCTGGAAGCAATCGGAACAATGATGACCCACAAGTATAGGGGATCGCAACAGCTTTCGAGGGTAGAGTATTCAACCCAAATTTATTGATTCGACACAAGGGGAGCCAAAGAATATTCTGAAGTATTAGCCGCTGAGTTGTCAATTCAACCACACCTGGAAACTTAGTATCTGCAGCAAAGTGTTTAGTAGCAAAGTAATATGATAGTGGTGGTAACGGTAACAAAAGTAACGGAAGCAAAAGTAACATTTTTGGTATTTTGTAGTGATTGTAACAATAGCAACGGGAAAGTAAATAAGCATAAACCAGTATATGGAAAGCTCGTAGGCATTGGATCGGTGATGGATAATATGCCGGATGCGGTTCATCATGTAACAGTCATAACACAGGGTGACACAGAACTAGATCCAATTCATCAATGTAATGTAGGCATGTATTCCGAATATAGTCATACATGCTTATGGAAAAGAACTTGCATGACATCTTTTGTCCTACCCTCCCGTGGCAGCGGGGTCCTATTGGAAACTAAGGGATATTAGGGCCTCCTTTTAATAGAGAACCGGAACAAAGCATTAGCACATAGTGAATACATGAACTCCTCAAACTATGGTCATCACCGGAGTGGTCCCGATTATTGTCACTTCGGGTTGCGGATCATAACACATAGTAGGTGACTATAGACTTGCAAGATAGGATCAAGAACTCACATATATTCATGAAAACATAATAGGTTCAGATCTGAAATCATGGCACTCAGGCCCTAGTGACAAGCGTTAAGCATAGCAAAGTTATAACAACATCAATCTCAGAACATAATGGATACTAGGGATCAAACCCTAACAAAACTAACTCGATTACATGGTAAATCTCATCCAACCCATCACCGTCCAGCAAGCCTACGATGGAATTACTCACGCACGGCGGTGAGCATCATGAAATTGGTGATGGAGGATGGTTAATGATGACGACGACGATGAATCCCCCTCTCCGGAGCCCCGAACGGACTCCAGATCAGCCCTCCCGAGAGGTTTTAGGGCTTGGCAGTGGCTCCGTATCGTAAAACGCGATGATTTCTTCTCTCCGAATTTTTTCTCCCCGAAAGCAGTTATATAAAGTTGGAGTTGGCGTCGGAAGGTCTCCAGGGGGCCCATGAGGTAGGGGGGCGCGCCCTAGGGGGGCGCCCCCCACCCTCGTGGACAGGGTGTGGGCCCCCTGGTCTTCATCTTTGGCAAGGATTTTTTATTTTTTATTGTAAGATATTCCGTGGAGTTTCAGGTCATTCGGAGAACTTTTTTTCTGCACATAAAACAACATCATGGCAATTCTGCTGAAAACAGCGTCAGTCCGGGTTAGTTCCATTCAAATCATACAAGTTAGAGTCCAAAACAAGGACAAAAGTGTTTGGAAAAGTAGATACGACGGAGACGTATCAACTCCCCCAAGCTTAAACCTTTGCTTGTCCTCAGGCAATTCAGTTGACAAACTGAAAGAAATAAAGAAAAACTTTTACAAACTCTGTTTGCTCTTGTTGTTGTAAATATGTCAAGCCAGCATTCAAGTTTTCAGCAAAGATTATAACTAACCACATTTGCAATAATTCTCAAGTCTCATAATTACTAATATCAATAGCACAATCAACTAGCGAGCCATAGTAAAGAATCTCGGATGGCAACACTTTCTCAAAACAATCATAATATGATATAACAAGATGGTATCTCGCTAGCCCTTTCCGAGACCGCAAAACAAAAATGCAGAGCACCTTTAAAGTTGAAGGACTGACTGGACATTGTAATTCATGGTAAAAGTGATCTAATCATAGTCATACCCAATATAAATTAATAGTAATGGATGAAAATGACAGTTGTGCTCTCCAGCTAGTGCTTTTTAATAAGAGGGTGATGACTCAACATAAAAGTAAATGGATAGGCCCTTCGCAGAGGGAAGTAGGGATTTGTAGAGGTGCCAAAGCTCGGTTTTGAAATAGAGATAAATAATATTTTGAGCGGTATACTTTCATTGTCAACATAACAACTAAGAGACGGCGATATCTTCCATTCTACACACATTATAGGCGGTTCCCAAATAGAATGGTAAAGTTTATACTCCCCTCCACCAACAAGCATCAATCCATGGCTTGCTCAAAACTACGAGTGCCTCCAACATACATCAGGTCCCAGGGGGAGTTTTGTTTGCAATTAATTTTGATTTAGTTTGCATAAAGCATGGGACTGGGCATCCCGGTGACCAGCCATTTTCTCGTGAGTGAGGAGCGGAGTCCACTCCTCTTGAGAATAACCCGCCTAACATGGAAGATAAGCGCAGCCCTAGTTGATACATGAGCTATTCAAGCATACAAAACAGAATGTTCATTTGAAGATTTAGAGTTTGGCACATACAAATTTACTTGGAACGGCAGGTAGATATCGCATATAGGAAGGTATAGTGGACTCATATGGAATAACTTTGGGGTTTAAGGGATTGGATGCACAAGTAGTATTCCCGCTTAGTATAGGTGAAGGCTAGCAAAAGACTGGGAAGCGACCAACTGGAGAGCGACAATAGCCATGTATATGCATTAAAATT
This sequence comes from Aegilops bicornis, assembly GCA_021605145.1. Lineage (NCBI taxonomy): Eukaryota > Viridiplantae > Streptophyta > Magnoliopsida > Poales > Poaceae > Aegilops > Aegilops bicornis. The sequence continues at coordinate 288,513,804 of CM038671.1, forward strand.
AGTAAACATTGGATGCAAGCATGAGTAGGATATAATCCACCATGAACATAAATATCGTGAAGGCTATGTTGATTTTATTTCAACTGCATGCGTGAACATGTGCCAAGTCAAGTCACTCAAATCATTTAAAGGAGGATACCACCCCATCATACCACATCATAACCATCTCAATAGCATGTTGTCACGCAAGGTAAACCATTATAACTCATAGCTAATCAAGCATGGCACAAGCAACTATGATCTCTAATTTTCATTGCAAACATGTTTATTCATAATAAGCTGAATCAAGAACAATGAACTCATCATATTTACAAAAACAAAAAAGGTCGAGTTCATACCAGCTTTTCTCATCTCAGGCGGTCCATCATATATCATCATAATTGCCTTTCACTTGCATGACCGAACGAAGTGAATAATAATAAGAGTGCACGTGCATTGGACTAAAATTTGGAATCTGCGAGCATTCAATAAACAGGAGAAGACAAGGCAATATGGGCTCTTGGTTAAATCAACAATAATGCATATAAGAGCCACTTCAACAATTTAATCATGGTCTTCTCCTATCGACCCCCAAAGGAAAGAAAAAGAAATAAAACTATTTACATGGGAAAGCTCCCAACAAGCAAAAGAGGAACGGGAAATATTTTTGGGTTTTTCTTTTTAATTACTACTACTATAGCAGGAAAGTAAACTACTACTAATTTTTTTGTTTTTCTTAAGGTTATTCAAACACACAAGAAGAAAGCAGGAAAAATAAAATAAACTAGCATGGATATTACAGTGAAAGAGTATGAGCACCGACATCTAGTAATGAGTGTGTGTGAACATAAATGTAATGTCGGTGAGAAATACGTACAACCCCAAGCTTAGGCTTTTGGCCTAAGTTGGTCTATTGCCAGGGGTAGCCTGGCGGATACCCGTAGGTGTAGCTGGGATCGTACTGTGATGCAGCGACTATCGCCTCCTGAGCTGCAGCATGGAGTCGAGCTGCCTCTGCCCTCCTCTCGTACTCATCTGCCTCCTCTCTGGTAATAGTATATCTTCCGTTTTCCTGGTAACCAAAGAAGGCAGGAGCAGGGAGAGTAATACGGACAACATGCCGTTTGTTAAAGATTAGTCGATATAAAAGAGGTGACTCGGGCCTCTCGACAAACTGGTGCGAAGCCATAGAGTTATAGTCTAAATATGCAGGAGGCAACTCCATTTCGCCCTCACGAACATATATCTCAAGAAATTTAGCTAAGCGGGTTGCATAAATTCCTCCAAAGAAATCTCCATTATATCTATTATGATGCAACCTACGAGCTACAATGGCTCCCATATGATAAGATTGGTCTCCTAACACAGCCCTCCTGAGAATGCTAAGGTCAGGGACACACATGTGACATGCTTCATCCTTAGCATTTATGCATCTACCTATGAAGAGAGCAAAATAATGTATAGCAGGAAAGTGAATGCTCCCTATGGTAGCTTGTGTTATATCTCTAGATTCCCCTACAGTTATACTAGCAAAAAAGTTTCTAAATTCAGATTTAGGGGGTACTCCTGGATCTCCAAGTTTCTTTGGTATTCCACCCTTAAAAGTATAATTAGCAAGCATGGTGGAAATTTCAGCTTCTGGTATCTTTCTTTTATTTGTAACAATATCTTTCATGTACTTAGCATAAGGATTCATTTTGAGCATATCACCAATCGCGTGCATAAAAGATAGGTCTAATCATTTCAGCAAAGCGCTCAAAATCCTCATCATCCTTTTTCTTGGATGGTTTGGGAGGAAAAGGCATGGGTTTATGAACCCAAGGTTCTCTTTCTTTGCCATGTTTCCTAGCAACAAAGTCTCTCTTATCATAACATTGAATCTTTGACTGTGGGTTATCAAGATCAACAGCAGGTTCAACTTCTACATCATTATCATTACTAGGTTGAGCATCATCATGAACATCATCATTAACATTTTCACTAGGTTCTTGTTCATTACCAGATTGTGTTTCAACATCAGTCATAGAAGTATCATTTGGATTATCAGGTGGTTCAACAATAGGTTCACTAGAAGTTTGCACAGTTCTATCATTTTTCTTTTTCTTCTTTTTAGAAGAACTAGGTGCATCAATATTATTTCTCTGAGAATCTTGCTCAATTCTCTTAGGGTGGCCTTCAGGATACAAAGGTTCCTGAGTCATTCTACCAGTTCTAGTAGCCACTCTAACAACATAATCATTTTTCTTACTATTCATTTCATCAAACAATTCTTTTTGAGCTTTAAGTACTTGTTCTACTTGAGTGGTAACCATAGAATCATGTTTTCTAACAAGTTTAAGTTCACCTCTAATATTAGCCGTATAATCACCCAAGTGTTTAATCACATCGGAATCGTAATTCAATTGTCTACCAAAATAAGCATTAAAATTTTCTTGTTTGACAATAAAGTTATCACACTCTTCTAAGCATTGTCTAGCAGACTTATAGTGAGGAACATCACCTTCATCAAATCTATAGAGAGAATTTACCTTTACTACCTGTGCCGGGTTATCAATATGGGGAGGTTCTTCAATAGGTAATGGATCATGATCATATGTTTCTTCAACAGGCGGTAAATTAAGACCATGTATTTCTTCAATAGGAGGTAAATTCTTAACATCTTCAGCTTTAATACCTTTTTCTTTCATAGATTTGTTTGCCTCTTGCATATCTTCAGGACTGAGAAATAGAACACCTCTCTTCTTTGGAGTTGGTTTAAGAATAGGCTCAGTAATTGGAGCAGGAACTGGCTCAGGAGGTGCCCAATTATTTTCATTTGTCAACATATTATTCAATAGAATTTCAGCTTCATCCGGTGTTCTTTCCGTGAAAAGAGAACCAGCACAACTATCCAGGTAATCTCTGGAAGCATCGATTAGTCCATTATAAAAGATATCAAGTATTTCATTTTTCTTAAGAGGATGATCAGGCAAAGCATTAAGTAACTTGAGAAGCCTCCCCCAAGCTTGTAGGAGACTCTCTTCTTTAATTTGCACAAAGTTGTATATTTCCTTTAAAGCATCTTGTTTCTTATGAGCAGGGAAATATTTAGTAGAGAAGTAATAAATCATATCCTGGGGACTACGCACACAACCAGGATCAAGAGAATTAAACCATATCTTAGCATCACCCTTTAATGAGAACGGAAATATTTTAAGTATATAAAAGTAGCGCGATCTCTCATCATTAGTAAAAATGGTGGCTATATCATTTAATTTAGTAAGATGTGCCACAAAAGTTTCAGATTCATAACCATGGAAAGGATCAGATTCAACCAAAGTAATTATATCAGGATCAACAGAGAATTCATAATCCTTATCGGGAACACAGATAGGCGAAGTAGAAAAAGTTGGGTCAGGCCTGATTTTATCTTTAAGAGATTCTGTGTTCCATTTAATTAATAGCCTTTTAAGTTCATAACGATCTCTGCAAGCTAAAATTGCGGCAGAAGATTCCATATCAAAAACATAACCCTCAGGAATAACAGGCCTATCTTCATCATCACTTTCATCATTATAATCAGATTCAATAATTTCTTTCTCTCTAGCCCTAGCAATTTGTTCATCAAGAAATTCACTAAGGGGCACAATAGTATCAGGCATAGAAGTACTTTCAACATAAGTATCATGCATAGCAGAAGTGGCATCATCAATAACATGCGACATATCAGAACGAATAGCAGAAGCAGGTTTAGATGTCGCAAGCTTACTCATAACAGAAGGTGAATCAAGTGCAAAGCTAGATGGCAGTTCCTTACCTTCCCTCGTAGTTGAGGGATAGATTGTTGTCTTAGCATCTTTCAAGTTCTTCATAGTGTCCAGCAGATACAAATCCCAAGTGACTCAAAGAATAGAGCTATGCTCCCCGGCAACGGCGCCTTTAAATTAGTCTTGATGACCCACATGTTTAGTGGATCGCAACAGCTTTCGAGGGTAGAGTATTCAACCCAAATTTATTGATTCGACACAAGGGGAGTCAAAGAATATTCTCAAGTATTAGTAGCTGAGTTGTCAATTCAACCACACCTGGGAACTTAGTATCTGCAGCAAAGTGTTTAGTAGCAAAGTAATATGATAGTGGTGGTAACGGTAACAAAAGTAACGGAAGCAAAAGTAAAAAATTTGGAATTTTCTAGTGATTGTAACAATAGCAACGCGAAAGTAAATAATCATAAACCAGTATATGGAAAGCTCGTAGGCATTGGATCGGTGATGGATAATTATGCCGGATGCGGCTCATCATGTAACCGTCATAACATAGGGTGACACAGAACTAGCTCCAATTCATCAATGTAATGTAGGCATGTATTCCGAATATAGTCATACATGCTTATGGAAAAGAACTTGCATGACATCTTTTGTCCTACCCTCCCGTGGCAGCGGGTCCTATTGGAAACTAAGGGATATTAAGGCCTCCTTTTAATAGAGAACCGGAACAAAGCATTAGCACATAGTGAATACATGAACTCCTCAAACTATGGTCATCACCGGAGTGGTCCGGATTATTGTCACTTGAGGTTGCGGATCATAACACATAGTAGGTGACTACAGACTTGCAAGATAGGATCAAGAACTCACATATATTCATGAAAACATAATAGGTTCAGATCTGAAATCATGGCACTCGGGCCCTAGTGACAAGCATTAAGCATAGCAAAGTCATAGCAACATCAATCTCAGAACATAATGGATACTAAGGATCAAACCATAACAAAACTAACTCGATTACATGGTAAATCTCATCCAACCCATCACCGTCCAGCAAGCCTACGATGGAATTACTCACGCACGACAGTGAGCCTCATGAAATTGGTGATGGAGGATGGTTGATGATGACGACGGCGACGAATCCCCCTCTCTGGAGCCCCGAACAGACTCCAGATCAGCCCTCTCGAGAGGTTTTCGGGCTTGGCGTCGGCTCCATATCGTAAAACGCGATGATTTCTTCTCTCCGATTTTTTTTCTCCCCGAAAGCAGTTATATAGAGTTGGAGTTGGTGTCGGAAGGTCTCCAGGGGGCCCATGAGGTAGGGGCGCGCCCTAGGGGGGGGGGGCGCCCCCACCCTCGTGGACAGGGTGTGGACCCCCTGATCTTCATCTTTGGCGAGGATATTTTATTATTTATTGTAAGATATTCCGTGGAGTTTCAGGTCATTCCGAGAACTTTTGTTTTCTGCACATAAAACAATATCATGGCAATTCTGCTGAAAAAAGCGTCAGTCCGGGTTAGTTCCATTCAAATCATACAAGTTAGAGTCCAAAACAAGGACAAAAGTGTTTGGAAAAGTAGATACGACGGAGACGTATCAAAGAACCACTTTGATCTTGGGCAAGGCCTTCCGAGGTTTTGACGGCGTAGCTTTGGATTGCTTCAGGGCCTTCTCAGTCGACGCTGGAGAGGACGTCTGAGGATGCTTCGAGGTCTGACCAGTCCGCGCAGTCGCTTTGCCACGGATACTTGTTGGGTCATGGATGTGCTTGGATCTCCTTTCGGTGCGAGGAGGTGAGTTGACTTCTTCGCCGTCGCCAGGGTCATCGCTTTCATCGTCTTCTCCTCCGCCAGAGGGCCACTCGCTGCTTTTGCCTCCGCTCGCCTCCCCTTCCGGCTCCTGCTCCTGCTCTCCGTTGGGCATCGAGTACGTCTCAGTATAAATCTGCAAGACACAGAGTCGACTGGATGTCAGTCGGTTCCAAAAGTAATGACATGTCAGAACAAAGAGACACTCGGGAGAAAAGAGTCAGACCTTGTCTGGTTCATTGGTTTTGTTGAATGGAGGAACTCTTCTAGACCCCCTGGGGTTGTCCTTACTATCGGTGATGCTCTGCAACCACTGCGCCACTGTCTCCATGTCGACTTCTTCCGGGTGGATCCGAGTGTTGTCTTCAATGCCCGAGTACAACCACATTGTATGATCGCGAGCTTGGAGTGGATGGATGCGTCGTTTGAGAAATACCTCTAGAAAATCCATGCTGGTCACACCGTCGCGGACAAGCCGGACCACTCGCTCAACCAACATCGACACCTCCACTTACTCAGCTGAGGTCACTCTCAAGGGAGAGGGCTTTTCGACACTCTCCATGGAAAACGGAGGGAGGCCGGACGACTGACCAGGAGTCTGTTCATCCTTACAATAGAACCAAGTCGACTGCCAACCTCTAACCGACTCGGGATGGGTCATGGCTGGGAAGGAGCTTTTTCCCCTCATCTGGATCCCTAATCCTTCGCACATCTGGATCACGTGTGTCTTGTCATCACTCGGATTGGCCTTTTTTACGGGCTAAGAACGATAAGTGAAAATGTGCTTGAAGAGACCCCAGTGCGGTCGACACCCCAGGAAGTTTTCGCACCTGGACACGAACGCAGCAAGGTACATAATAGTGTTGGGAGAGAAATGATGAAGTTGAGCCCCGAAGAAATTCAGAAATCCCCGGAAAAAGTGATGTGGTGGCAAAGAGAAACCGCGGTCAACATGGTTGGCAAGGAGCACACACTCACCCTCTTGTGGCCGCGGCACGGTCTCGTCCTCCGGGAGCCACCAGGAGCCATGGGGAATCAGACCCCCTTCCACTAGATCCTCCAGATCCTCCTGCTAGATCATGGAACAAATCCAGTCGCCCTGGATCCAGCCGGGCGGCAGGCCAGATCTCGACGACGATCCCCCCCGGCTGGACTTCTTGCCCTTGGCCTTCACCGGCGCCTTCTTCGCACGCTCTAGGGCTGCCGTCTTGTATTTCGCCATCTCAGCGGGGTGTGCTCAGACTGGGCGGAGGCATTGAGGTTGGGGGTGTCACATCCTAGCTAGTTCATGCATTAGAATGTTGCATCATGTCTACTTTTCCAGAAACTTGAAATGGGGATGACAGAACCCCCAGCACCCCTTGGAAACAACTAGGGTTTACTAAAATCTTATTCAATGAACCTGAAATGCCCTTCTAAAATGTCCATCATTTTTGTCTTGGGTTAGAACCTCTGACAAAATTGGTTCACAATTTTCTAGGTCATCATAAGGTCATTGAATTAAATCATATGTAATTTGCATTTGGGCATTTAAATGCTAGTAAATATTTTAAATGTACAAATAATCCCAAACTGAAATGTTCAATGTTGGATATACTCTATACAGTGGGCATGAGCAGTTTGGTGATTTTGGAAGATGCCTAAGCATTTTTAGAAATGCCACAAACTTGCAGAAATAAAACAAAACAGAAAATAAAAGGGAAACAAACTTACCTGGCCGCAACCCACCACCCAGCCCACCTGGCGGCCCAGCACTGTGCTGGCCCGTGCCAGCCAGCTGCTTCTTCCCCGCCAGGCAGGCAGGGAGGTGACGCCGGCGTGCGCGAGCTCGCCACGGCGCCACCTGCTTGCCGCCCGCGCCCCTGGACACCTGGGTGAGCTCCACGTCGCCGCCCCGACCCTACAGACACCCCGCTCAGTCCCCTGCCTCTCTCCCTCGCCTCTCCTCACCATGGCCGACGCCGCCGCAGTCGCACCGCCGACGTAGACGCGCCCACCGTCGCCTCCTTGTTGCCCCACCGTGTCCAGAAGCTCCACCGACCTCCTCTCCGTCCAGCAGGCCGAGCCCCGAGCGCTCGCTTGCCCTGAAGCCACCGCAGCGACCACGCCCGACTCCACCACCGCTGGAGATCCCCTTCGCCGTCACTGCCGCACCAGGTCGTCCCCGACCTCGCCGTCTGTTCCGTCGTGACCGCCGTGAGCTCAGCTACCTTCCCATCCTCTATGTTCTCGCTTTCAACCACCGTAGCGACTGCATGAAGCTTCACCGCATGCGCCGCCGCCGGCCTCGTCGCCGACGATGCTCCGGCCACAAAACGGCCACACCACCATGTCCACCACACTCACTGCATTCCCAGGAGGCCGCAACACCACTTCACGCACCTCGCCGTGCCCCCTAGCGACGAGCCCTAGCTCGCCCGAACTCTGGTAGTCGCACAGCTCGTCGCCGGCGTCGTTTCCGGCGACCCCGAGCCCCACCGCCACCACCACTTGACGCGGCTCACTCCTAGCTACCCGTAGATGGTCTCCGCCGCCCATTTGGTCGTCAGAGGACGAATCCCGCACGGCCCCGCTGCGTCTGGCCTCGCCAGCGGCTAAACACCGGCGAGTTTGACCCTGCTGACCGAGTTAACCGGGTAGGCCCAGTTTGACCCCCCTGGGTCTATGACAAGTGGGGCCCGCCCTGCTAATTAACCCAGGTTTAGAACTAACTAAATTTAGTTAGTTTAACTAACTACTGACAAACGGGACCCACTGGACAGGTTTGACCTAGACCGTCCCTGTTGACCCCTGACATCACCCTGACGCAATAATCATTTACCGGTTTATTCTTATACACGAAATTCCAGAAAATGCTACAAACTTCAAAAATTCATAGAAATTAATCTGTAACTCCAAATGCAAAGATTTATATATGAAATTGGATCAGAAGAATTCAATCTTTCCACCTTTACTTGTTTCATGCATGTCAGAACAATTTAACCTTGCTGTCTAGATGAAACAAGTTAATGCACTAATATCACCTCTTATTTTGGGTTAACACTTGAATCCTTGATTCAAATGAACTCAAACCAATCTGTTCTAAGTTGCATTAGCCAAAACACACTCATTTTGAGATGTCATTGCATGCATCATATTGTTGCATATTGCCATCTGATGATTGTGTTTCGATGTGTTCTTCGTGGTAGGTTCTGCCTCCGAGGATATTCACGAGTATCCAACTGAAGGGCAGTATTCCACTACCACTCTGTCAGGCAAGCAACCCGTTGATCATTTCGATACAAACCCAACTGCTCGCTTCTGCTCTCGTTTACTGCATTAAGATAACGCGTTTCAAACTGCTATGTGTTGCGGTAGTTGAACCCACTTCCTCTGCCATTGGGTAGGAGTTGACTGAGTCATTGCCACAGTAACTAGATGAAACCCACTAGCATGGGTAGGAGTTGACTGAGGCATGTTTGTGTTTCCTACCATGCTATGCTTGCTATGCTTAGGGTCGTGTCAGGTCCGGCTCATCAGGGTGATGGACTAGAGTGAATGGTTGTGTCGGTAATGAGAGTGAAATGTTGAACCTGATTTGGTAAAGATATCGATGAGAGGCCATGTAGGAGTACATGGTGGGTTGTTTCATTGAGCCCAGGCTCGCGCCCATCCAATGGGACACGCGGGAGACCGTGGGGGTGCCGGAGCTCACCGGAGCAGAGCTCGCGGCGGCGGCCGGAGCACGGCTTCGAGCGGGAGCGGGCTGCGGGGCACGGGGAGGCCACCCGAGGGGCTCTGCGGCACCCTCGTGGCACCAGCAGCACGGTGACGCGCTCGGTTGCGGGCTGCGGTGGCCAGGGCGACGGCGGCGACATGGACGGCGGCGAGAAGCTACGGCCGTGGTGGGGAAAAGGAGCTACGGCGTGCGGACGGCTAAACGGAGAGAGGGGGACGGGGCAGGAGCTCACTGCGGTTCCGATGGAGTCTTGATGAGCTCGGGGAGGCGGACCTTGGCCAGGCAGCGAAGCGATCTCCGGTGACCGGAGATGAAGACGGCAGCGATGGCGGCTCTCCAAGGCCTCCTGGGGCGCGTGGCTTGACGGGGAGGTTGTCGTCGACGTGGCGGAGCTTCCGGGCACGGGGATAGGGCGAGGGGAAGGCGGTGGTTGCGGCAACAACGAGCGGCGGCGACGGTGGTGTTTGGCCATGCGCGAGAGAGAGCGAGGGGAATAGGGAATGGGCACGGGAGAGAGCGAGAGAGGCTTGTGGGGTGCGTGGCGACGTCTGGGCGTTCCAGGCGACGAGACGGAGAAGCAGGAGGTGGCGGAGAGACGTGGCCGCGGCCGGACCCGTGGCCGCGCGCGCCGGCGCGTGCCCCTATCCTTCTGTCGTCGCCAGGAGGACGACGGTTGGCGGTTGGGCCAGTGGGTGCACCGCTGGGCCGGCTGAGGCGCCAGATGGCTGTAGGCAAGCGCTATGTAAGCTTTTTCTATTTTTTTCTTTTCTATTTGTCTGACATTTGTTTCGTTTAACAAAAATACTAAACCATTTTATTTTCTTATGCCAATTTTTGTAGGGGCTAGTGGTATTATTACAGAGCTCCTCAATAACTGGCATAATTTTTGGACAATATTATATATATATAACAATACATATTCAAAGCAAGTAATTACTGCATTAATTCCAAATGCCCAGAATAAATATCTATGAGCTCCTAATAATATTGGTTTGATTTTTATCTCTGTCCAATATTTTCAGAGAGCAACATGAACATTTTCTTGGAGCCTTTTGGAGCACTTTTTATTTGGGTCATTTTCAGAAATGATTCTGAGGGTTTCACAAATCCTCATTTCAAATTAAATGGAATTGAAACATGATGCACCCATGACTAGCTAGTCTAGGTCATACAAGAACTAGGGATGTGACAACTCGCCCCCACTTGAAAGAATCTCATCCCGAGATTCAGGGGTCGACGGGAAGAAAGTGGGGTACTCCAGTCAAAGACGATCTTCTCGCTCCCAAGTAGCTTCTCTCTCGGAATGATGAGACCACTGAACCTTGAGAAACTTGATGTTATGACGTCGAGTGACACGCTCTGCTTGATCAAGAATGCGAACAGGGTACTCTCGATATGTGAGGTTATCTTGGAGATCAAGCGTTTCGTGGTCCACTCCGCGGATAGGATCCGAGAAGCAACGCCTGAGTTGAGAGACGTGGAAGACATCATGCACTCTGGAAAGATGTGGGGGTAGTTCCAACTGGTAGGCAACCTCTCCTCATTTAGCGAGAATGCGAAAAGGACCAATGTAACGAGGAGCCAACTTGCCCTTGATACCGAAACGATGGGTACCCTTCAAAGGAGTAACCCGAAGGTAAGCTTTGTCGCCAACTTCATAAGTCATATCCTTATGATGACGATCATACTGGCTCTTTTGACAAGACTGGGCTGTTTTCAAATTCTTATGAATGATGCGAACTTTCTCTTCTGCCTCCTGGATCATGTCCGGTCCAAAGAATTGTCTTTCACCGGTTTCTGACCAGTTCAAAGGTGTTCGACATCTACATCCATAGAGAATCTCAAAAGGAGCTTTCTTGAGACTGGATTGATAGCTATTGTTATAAGCAAACTCGGCGAAAGGAAGACATTTCTCCCAATCCATACCGAATGAGATAACACGAGCTCTAAGCATGTCTTCGAGAATTTGATTGACCCTTTCCACCTGACCACTCGACTTAGGGTGGAAAGCGGTACTGAAGGAAAGATAGGTTCCCATGGAATTTTGGAATCTCTCCCAGAAATGAGAAGTGAAAAGACTACCATGGTCTGAATTGATCTCTAGTGGAACACCATGAAGTGACACTATTCGAGAAATGTATAAGTCAGCAAGCTGGCTAGCAGTGATACTCTGTCGAACAGGAAGGAAGTGAGCCACTTTGGAAAGACGATCAACAACTATGAAGATAGCGTTATTCCCTTTCTTGGTCCTTGGAAAGCCGGTGATGAAGTCCATACCAACTTTATCCCATTTCCACTCAGGAATGGCTAAAGGCTGAAGGGTGCCAGCAGGCCTTTGATGCTCTGCCTTAACACGACGACAAACGTCACAATTAGCAACGAAGTCGGCGATTTCTCTCTTCATCCTAGTCCACCAGAACCTCTGGCGTAGGTCCTGATACATCTTAGTACTACCGGGATGAATTGTGAGAGGGGATTCATGCGCCTCTTTAAGAATCAGTTGCTGCATCTGCTGACTCTTGGGAACCACCAAGCGGTTCCCAAAGTAAACAACACCTCGTTCATCCATAGAGAAACAACCAGCTACTCCGTTGGAGATATTTTTCTTATTTCGGGAGATTCCCGTATCATGCTTCTGGACTTCTATGATATGATCCACAATAGTAGGTTTCGCCACCAAGGTAGAAAGGAATCCGTGAGCAGCAATGCGAAGGTTAAGCTTACAGAATTCCTCATGGAGAAGTGGTTGGCCCTGCCGCAACATGAGATTGTTACAATAGGACTTACGCCTTAGCGCATCAGCCATGACATTGGCTTTGCCTGGAGTGTAAGTAATCCCTAGATCATAATCTGAGATCACCTCCAACCAACGTCTTTGCCTAAGGTTCAAATCTGGTTGGGTGAAGATATACTTGAGACTCGGTGGTCGGTGTAGATCTGCATAGCGTTTACCAAGAAGGTAATGTCGCCAGGTCTTGAGTGCATAGACTACGGCTGCAAGCTCTAGATCATGTGTAGGATAATTCTCCTCATGTGGACACAACTGACGAGATGCATAGGCAATCACATGACGATCCTGCATAAGAATGCAACCTAGTCCCTGTCGCGAGGCATCGCAGTAGATAACAAAGTCCTTTGTGAAATTCGGTGGCACAAGTATGGGAGCAGAAGTCCGGTGTCTTTTCAGTTCCTGAAAACTGTACTCACACAGTGGGGACCACTCAAACTTTTTATCTTTCTTGAGAAGGTCGGTGAGAGGTTTGGCCACTTTGGAGAAGTTTTCAACAAAGCGGCGACAATAACTAGCTAGACCAAGGAAACTCCTAACTTGTTTAAAGGTTTCAGGTGGAGTCCAATCGATAATGGCCTTAACTCTCTCGGGATTGACAACAATGCTGTCAGGACCCTGATTCTAAGTCACACCGATCTAGCCTGTAACACCTCATATCACTTTGCGGCCTCACGCATGGTGTTCCCACGAGTGTCGCCTTACCATGATCCGGGATCGTTTGCACCTTTTGGCTCACGTATATGATAGTGTCGCTAGCATCCATATGACAGAGAACCCGGGCCGACTTGACTAGTCGTGAACCCAAAGTGGCACTAACTTACGGGGACAGGCATACATGAATCAACATTGAGCATGTCGGCCAGCAGTGTGTGAATCCGGGCTGTAACCTTTGGGCTATGAGGACTCCGGTGAACCGGGCTGTAGCAGGCTAGGCAGGACTCGGATGTCACAGCGTGACATTTCCTGAAGGGATGAACCACGAGGCGAAGTGAATCACATGCCGCCAGATCAAGTGTTCCGGAGCAAGAGTCTTTGAGCTAGCAAGACTCCGGTGAACTGTGTCAGAAGCGGACTACTATGGCTCATGGAAGCACAAGACTACATTTCCCCATAAGAGAGGCTACCAAGGATAAACAACTAGGTTGTCGGATCCCACACATACCAAGCATTTCAATCATACACACAATATGCTCGATATGTGTAAATACAACATGGCATCACAACATAACTCTATGACTCAAGTATTTATTCAATAGGCTCCGAGGAGCAAGATATTACAAACATGGGTCTCATGACCCAACATTCAGAGCATACAAGTCAAAACACATGCGGAAGCTTAACATGTCTCAGTACAGACAACTATAAATGAAAAAGGCTGAGAAGCCTGACTATCTACACGACCCTCCCAAGGGTACAAGATCGTAGCTCAGGTAACAAGCTAAACGTCGAAGTCCACGCGGAACTACTAGCGAGACTGACGTCTCTCTGCAAAACATAAAATAAGAAAACGTGAGTACAAATGTACCCAGCAAGACGTACATCAGAACTGACTACATATGCATCAGTTTCAATAAAGAGGGTGGTGGAGTTTGACTGCAGCAAGCCAGCTTTGACTCAGTGGCTATCCTGAACTACGACTGCAAGTAACCCTTTTGAGGTGGCGCACACGAGTCCACATATTCACCATATCAATACACCACTATGGATCCGCTCCCGTCTCCCTAGGGGATCGCCATCCATAGCACTCATGCTTATCTTGCGCATTTTAGAGTATCCACTTTCACTTGTCTATGAACTGTACAGGCAACCCAGAAGTCCTTTATCGCGGACACGTCTATTCGAATAGATCATATTAACCCTGCAGGGGTGTACTTCTTCACACACGCTCTCACCACTTACCACCATGTACACGTAGTGTATCTCGGCAACCTTCCAAATAAAAGCTGGCGAGAGTCAGCCATGACCGACTAACCACACAAGTCTCTCGTCCGAGTTTATCGCCTATTCGGGTTCCAACCGCAAGGAGATCCGGCCGGGGTGTCGCTCACGGCCCCAAATGATGGGAGTAGGGTTCCCAAGCCCACCTTGACGGGTGGATCTACGCTTGGTACACCGTGCCATGGTGCCTAGTCTGTCCCAAGCCAACCTGTACCGGGTGCCACTTGGTAGACTACTAACACTACCTACAAACACCAGAAACTAGTTGCAACTCCTGGACAGAGATAATGTTGATTAATAAGTCAAGAAGGGTCGAGTTACCGGAACCCAATGTGTGCTAGTAACTGTTCATGGATCACAAACACAGAACTTGGTTCCTGAGGACGGCTATAATGAGACAACCCACCATGTACTCCTACATGGCCTCTCACCGCTACCTTTACCAAATCGTGTTCACACACTTAGCTCTCACACAGTAGGACATGTTCACACACCTCTGATTCATCCCCGATGAATCTGACCTGACTCAACTCTATGCAGTAGGAGGCATGACAAACAAGCATGAATGAGTAGGCACATCAGGGCTCAAACAACTCCTACTCATGCTAGTGGGTTTCATCTATTTACTGTGGCAATGACAGGTCATGCAGAGGAAAGGGGTTCAACTACCACAACATGTAACAGTTGAATCGTTGTTGTCCTAATGCAGTAAAAGAGAGCAGGAGCGAGAGAGTGGGATTGTATCGGAATGAACAAGGGGGTTTTGCTTGCACAGCACTTCTGAAGATAATATAGTTCTTCATCGGTGTCATCGAACACGTCGTCGGAACGTCGTCTACCGGGAGGGGATAACACCGGCAAACAAGAAAGAACACAATCAATGCAATGCAAAAATATGATGCATGAATGTGACATGGCAATATGCTGTGGTTTGAGCTAATTTAACTAGCAACCGATTAAATGAAGTTGGTTTGAATACAAGATTCAAATTCAAACTCCATATGTGATTATTCAAATGCCATTTGGTTGATTTGACCTAAATAGTGAACAAAAGTTGTTCTAACATGCACGCAAATGGTACAGATGGATAGATTGGATTTTTCTGATCATTTTTCATATATAATTTATTTCATTTGGAGTTACGGTTGAATTTATATGAATTTTTGAAGTTTAGACTATTTTCTGGAATTTCCTGAATATTAAAAAAACTAAATTCCAGAAAAGGAATATTGCGTCAGCAAGGCGTCACGCTGACTTCAGCAGAGTCAACAGGGCTGCCCCGGGTCAAACCTGACCAGTGGGGTCCACGGGTCAGTGACCCAGCGTTGTTTGTGTCACTGATAGGTGGGGTCGGGTCAACAGGTGACGTGGCCAAGTCAAACTGACCTGTGGGACCAGCGGGGTTAATTTAATCTAAACAAAAACTAAACCAGGGTTAGTTAGGCCATGGGGCCCATATGTCAGTGGGTGTTGGTTCAATTAGTGGCGCCATTAGCTGCTAATGACGCTGCCACGTCAGACATGTCGGCGGTTAGCCGCCGGTGACCAAAACGACGGCGGCTCGACTCGGATTTGAGGTACGGGTGGTGGTTTGGTGAGCTAAGGGCACCGGGGAGTAGCTCTTGCTCGTCCGCATCCAAAGGACCGGACGGGAGGCCGCGGGGTGGCCGGGAGTAGTGTTGGCAGCGAGCAAGGCAGCGGCCGGAGTTCGGCGTCGGTGAGGACGACGCTGTGGTGCATGGGAGAAGGAGCTAGTGCGTGCGTTCGGCTCCTGAGAGCACGGTTAGCAGGCGGGTGCTACTAGGGCAAGTGGAGGAGCTCGGGAGTGCGGGGCTCGCTGGCCATGGCGATGGCCGGAGCTCGGTTTCGCGGGGCGGCGGCTAACGGACGAGTATGGAGGGGTGAGCAAGGGGGGAGGAGCAGGAGCTCACAGCGGGTTCGAGGGGGCGGTCAGCAGGCTCGGGGACGCTCTGGAGGCGGCGAATCATGCAATGGCGGTCCTCGATGGCCGATGAGGGGAACGGCGGAGCTGGCGGCGTCCAGGGGCTTCCGGCGCCTTACATCTTGGTGAGGACGAAGAGGAGGTCGGGGCGGAGCACGGGGACACGTCGGAGAGGCACGGGGGAGGCTGTGGTCGGAGCAACGGCGAGCGGTGGCATCGGCTGCGCTCGGGAAGAGAGTAGAGAAGGGAGGGGAGAGAGCTGCGAGGAGGGATGAGGTGCAGAGGGTCGGGGGGTGCGTGGCGCCCTCGGGTGAGTCCAGCGGCGAGCAGGCAAGCAGGAGGTGGCCGGCGCGTGCGCGCGCGCATCGGGCACGCGCTCGTCCTCCTGGCAAAGGAGGAAGACGACAGGGGAGGAGGCGGTGGTGGGCTGGGCCAGCTGGGGTTGGGCCAGGTGGGCTTCCAGGTGAGCGCCAGGTACTTTCTCTCTCTCCTTTATTTCTGTTTTCTATTTTTTGCTTTTGATTTGAATTTGGTTTGCTAACCAAATTATTTTTGCAGCTTCTGGACACAAATTTGGATGCAAATTGGTTTATCCAAGAGCTCCACAAATGTCTTAAAATTATTGGAGCAATAAAAATATTTATAGGATTTATCTGCCCCAACTCAAATACATTAGTGATTTAATTCAAGGTCCCAAATAATTCCCTAAAAATGTTCAATATTTTTGGTTTGGATCAAAACCCTTGCCAAAGTTATCAAACATTGATGAAGGCATTTTTGGGTTTATTGAAAATATTTTTAACTTGAACCTAGTGGAGTTCCATTTGGTGCTAGGGTTTGGACATCCCCCCATTTCAAATTCATTTGAATTTACACATGATGCATGCATGATTATGCAACTATTTACAACCAACTTCTAGGGCTATGACAACTCACCCCCACTAAACAAGAATCTCGTCCCGAGATTCAAGACGTGAGGTAAGAAGACAGAGGGAACACAAAGCTGATACAACCTTCATGTCCCAGATTGCACTTCATAAGAACGTTGATTGCTTGCATCATGTTGATTGACATCCTTGCTTTCGAGAACTTCATCCAGCGCGACGACCAAGAGAATGGAAAACCCTACAAGAATTGATCTTCTCAAGATCGAGCAACTCATGATCAACTCACGAAATGAGACGTTGTACATCTCTTGCGGTGAGGGGCAAAACACACCTTAAAAAGGACGGAAGAAACAATTGACGAGGGTTTCAAAGTAGCGAGGAAAAAATGCCATGATTCCATAATGGGGCACCTCAGGAAAGGTGACTCGTAGAATTATTCCCTTAAGTGGCAAAAAGAATTACTTTTGATACAGAGATCATTGATACTCTCTATACCAACGTAAGGCAATTCACAAATGATCGTCTGAAGGAGTTCGACGGAATGGCATACTCGGGCTAGAATGGATGATGTGGACTACCTTGTTGAAGAAAACACAATGGATGATTTTTGCCTATCATCAGAAATGGATGGGACCCATGGTAAGCCCACTTTCGAAGATGATCTTGGACAGCAACTGCTGAGAAGAGCAGCCCATGGAATTTTGCACAACGGTGGTGTAAGCTGGGAACAAAATGCAAATGTCGGGAATGTTCCAACCATCATATTTGCCTGAGATTCAGATCTGGTTGGTGTCAGGACATTCCAGACTCATCAAGTCTAGAAAGAAAAATGAAAGTTTGCAACACAAATCGACGAGATGACGTTGCGAGATTCTCAGGGAGTGAACTATGATAGCAAGCTCCAAAATTTGAGCTGGTTCTTCTACATACATGTGAACATGATGTCCAAGACAAGCATGATCACAGAGTAGTCTTACAATAAAACACTACCGAGTTCTCGTAAGGAACCATCATCGAGAATATCGAAGTCCTAACATAAGTCATGATTCTCAAGAAGGAACTTCTTCTCCTTGAAAAATCAATCAGTGGCTTGGTGTGCTAGTAAACACATATAGAATGGAGGCTGCCAACCTATCAAACCATAGAGTATTTCGCACGTGGATGACTGACTTGGGATCATTACAAAGGAAGCAAAACACAAGCTTTCTCAAATTCACGGCGGCAACTTGCTTCAAATGCACATGAACTAGAGGAAGTCACTTCTTTCATCCAAACATATACTTTATGAACGGGGCATGAAGAAAATGCTTACACATGTTTCCAACACTAGCTGGATGTTCAACACAAATCATGGAGAAGACAAAATGCTGTTGTTGGGCACAACAACAACTCATCGGAATTTCCGTATCACTAGACTTCCACCATTATGTGAACAATGTGTTAGTACTGGTCAGACCAAAAGATGTAATGGTGTATGCTCGAGGGATCAACCACGAGTAAGACAACATTACGAACATCGTTGGTACTGATTTGATTTGACGATAGCCCACACTCAAATCAAAGGATTGATATGACAATAGGTCCAACAACTCATCACAGGGACCAATCAATGAAGATATCATCTTTCTTCAACACACACTACACAAGAATATCCCTTTGGAACGAACTAAGTTAGGCAAGCTTTTATCTTCCAACTCTCCAAGTTGTTGTTCAGCTTAACCAACTAGCTCAGGGTATTCAACACAGATTCTTGGAGAATGGGTGGTTTAGAAGAAAACCAACATGATCACGAGCTCAACATAATAGTCAGGAAACAACCCGGTAATACTTCTGAGAAGATATTCAGAAAATCACGAACCACCGATATGTTATTAAGCTTGAGAACAATCTTGGTTTTCAGGCAAGACGATATGATCAAGGAGCGAGGGATTGTCACAATCCTAACTCCTTGGTCGATGAGCGCACCAGGAAATGGACTAGGTAGCCCAATCAGTCTTAGAAAGAGGATTCAATAACCAACACGCTAAGAACGAAATTATTGTCCTTTAAATACCAAGCAACAAGGTTGCTAGGAGTATTGATTTCACACATCATAGTTCACATGTAGGCATTCCGGTTGCAACAACACGGGAGCCGAGAAATGAATAATGAGGGCGAGAAGTATCGCTGTATCAAGAGTTCATAAGAGGTGGTGCAATTCTCATGATAATCTTCATGTAAAGATGGTAATACTCCAAGGTAGAACAGAACTAAAGCTGGATTAATATTTGATCCGTGGAACACAACTGCTTTGACACAATCCTTGATATGGATGAGGTACTGGAGTTTGTTTCTCCTAGTCATTCTGGAATAGAATGGCTTGACGGACCACAAGAGTAGTAAGCATCAATGAACGAATGCACACATACTCTTGACCATCAATTGATAGACGAGGGCCAGAATACAACTAAAGAGGGACAACTCAAAGGAACACATGTTTTTCTGAGTTGTGGATGCATGGATTAGTATGTCGAACCAAGTTCAACATGTTTCTTCCAGATAACCCATGCAGAAAGGTAGAACTGGCAGAATCACAATTATGAATGGAGAACTCCTCAAGAGTACTCTAATTGTGATCTTTTGGTTCAAATAACTTCTGCCTTAATGGTTCATGGTATTTGGAAGAAGGAAATACCACTGACCTCGAGGACTATCGCGAAGGTTACTAATATCCTAAAGGAACTAGCAACACTATCAACAAGAAGTAGGGTGAATCTCGGGCTCAAAACCCAGCAGTAGAATACCTACTACTAAGTGGCACCACGGGATGCTTTCGAGAATGGTGGCCAGAATCATCACACCGGGAACACAAAACATGGCTAGTTTACTAAGTAATCTCCTAAGACACCTAGGGTTGTAATAATAACTCCAACATATATGTCGAGGCAATAGAATACCTCAACTCAGCAATTAGTGTGGTTAATCTAGCTTAAAGGAACATTGAAACTAGAGGGAAAGGATTTTGCAAATGCATCAGATGGTTTAGAAACCTGGGATGACTTGGACAGCATAACGGCTGTAAATGCTCAAAAAGATTTGAGACATCCTGCAAAAATATATAGTGGCATAACCACTCAACATCACAGTATCAAGGTTCCACGACCAACTGTTAACACATGGAAGTAGTAGGAACAAAACTGAGGCTTGAATCCATCAATCCTATAAGTCTACGTATTAGTAACACGTGATCCTGATAGAACGATGAGAAGCCTAGTTCTTAATCCCCGTAGAAAAGAAGAGGATGACTCAGATCAGAAGGCCATGAGGTATAAGGAGTAAAAAGAGCCTTATGTTCCCTTCCACAATCAATTCCCTTATATAACTAAAGCATTTCTAGACTCAACTTCGACCAGTTTGGCTTGGTAATCCTACTGAGCGATCAGCTCGATACCAAAGCTATCAGGACCCCGATTCTAAGTCACACCGATCTAGCCTGTAACACCTCATATCACTTTGCGGCCTCACGCACGGTATTCCCACGGGTGTCGCCTTACGATGGCCCGGGATCGTTTGCGCCTTTTGGCTCACGTATATGATAGTGTTGCTACCATCCATATGACGGAGAACCCGGGCCGACTTGGCTAGTCGTGAACCCAATGTGGCACTAACTTACGGGGACAGGCATACATGAATCATCATCGAGCATGTCCGTTAGCAGCGTGCGAATCCGGGCTCTAGCACTGGGCTAACAGGACTCCGGTGAACCGGGCTGTAGCAGGCTAGGCAGACTCTGATGTCACCGCGTGACATTTCCACTGAAGGGACGGAACCACGAGGCAGTGAATCACATGCCGCGATCAAGTGTTCGAGCGATAGTCTTTGGTGGCGGGACTCGATGAACCGGGCTGTAGCGGACTACTATGGCCCATGGAAGCACAAGACTACATTTCCCCATAAGAGAGGCTACCAAGGATAAACAACTAGGTTGTCGGATCCCACACATACCAAGCATTTCAATCATACACACAATATGCTCGATATGTGTAAATACAACATGGCATCACAACATAACTCTACGACTCAAGTGTTTATTCAATAGGCTCCGAGGAGCAAGATATTACAAACATGGGTCTCATGACCCAACATTCGGAGCATACAAGTGAAAACACATGCGGAAGCTTAACATGTTTGAGTACAAACAACTATAAATGAAACGGCTGAGAAGCCTGACTATCTACACGACCCTCCCAAGGGTACAAGATCGTAGCTGAGGTAACAAGCTAAACGTCGAAGTCCACGCGGAACTACTAGCGAGACTGACGTCCCTCTGCAAAACATAAAATAAGCAAACGTGAGTACAAATGTACCCAGCAAGACTTACATCAGAACTAACTACATATGCATCGAATTCAATAAAAAGGGTGGTGGAGTTTGACTGCAGCAAGCCAGCTTTGACTCAGTGGCTATCCTGAACTACGACTGCAAGTAACTCTTTTGAGGTGGCGCACATGAGTCCACATATTCACCATATCAATACACCACTATGGATCCGCTCTCGTCTCCCTACGGGATCCCCATCCATAGCACTCACGCTTATCTTGTGCATTTTAGTGTATCCAGTTTCACTTGTCTATGAACTGTACAGGCAACCCAGAAGTCCTTTACCGCGGACACGGCTATTCGAATAGATCATATTAACCCTGAAGGGCTGTACTTCTTCACACACGCTCTCGTCACTTACCACCATGTACACGTCGTGTATCTCGGCAACCTTCAAGCGGAAGCCTGGCGAGGGAGTCGGCCACGACCTGACTAACCACACAAGTCTCTCGTCCAGGTTTATCGCCTATTCGGGTTCCATCCGCAAAGAGATCCGGCCGGGGTGTCGATCACGGCCCCAAACGATGTGAGCAGGGTTCCCAAGCCCACCTCGACGGGTGGATCTATGCTTGGTACACCGTGCCACGGTGCCTAGTCTGTCCCAAGCCCACCTATACCGATTGCCACTTGGTAGACTACTAGCACTACCTACAAACACGAGAAACTAGTTGCAACTCCTGGACAGAGATCATGTTGATTAATAAGTCGAGAGGGGTCAAGTTACCAGAACCCAATGTGTGGTAGTAACTGTTCATGGATCACAAACATAGAACTCAGTTCCTGAGGACGGCTACAATGAGACAACCCACCATGTACTCCTACGTGGCCTCTCACCGCTAACTTTACCAAATCGTGTTCACACACTTAGCTCTCACACAGTAGGACATGTTCACCACCTCTGATTCATCCCCGATGAATCAGACCTGACTCAACTCTAAGCAGTAGCAGGCATGACAAACAAGCATGAATGAGTAGGCACATCAGGGCTCAAACAACTCCTACTCATGCTAGTGGGTTTCATCTATTTACTGTGGCAATGACAAGTCATGCAGAGGAAAGGGGTTCAACTATCGCATCATGTAACAGTTGAATCCTTGTTGTCCTAATGCAGTAAAAGAGAGCAGGAGCGAGAGAGTGGGATTGTATCATAATGAACAAGGGGGTTTTGCTTGCCTGGCACTTCTGAAGATAATATAGTTCTTCATCGGTGTCATCGAACACGTCCTCGGAACATCGTCTACCGGGAGGGGATAGTACCGGCAAACAAGAAAGAACACAATCAATGCAATGCAACAATATGATGCATGAATGTGAAATGGCAATATGCTGCGGATTGAGCTAATGCAACTAGCAACAGATTAAATGAAGTTGGTTTGAATAAAAGATTCAAATTCAAACTCCATATGTGATTATTCAAATGCCATCTAGTTGATTTGACCTAAACAGTGAACACAAGTTGTTCTAACATGCATGAAAATGGTACAGATGGATAGATTGGATTTTTCTGATCATTTTTCATATATAATTTATTTCATTTGGAGTTACGGTTGCATTTATATGAATTTTGAGGTTTAGACTATTTTCTGGAATTTCCTGAATATTTAAAAAAAACTAAATTCCAGAAAAGGAATATTGCGTCAGCATGGCATCACGCTGACTTCAGCAGAGTCAACAGGGCTGCCCCGGGTCAAACCTGACCAATGGGGTCCACTGGTCAGTGACCCAGCGTTGTTTGTGTCAACGACAGTGGGGTCGGGTCAACAGTGGCGTGGCCAAGTCAAAGCTGACACAATGGGACGGAGGTTAATTTAATCTAAACAAAAACTAAACCAGGGTTAGTTAGGCCATGGGGCCCATATGTCACTGGGTGTTGGTTCAATTAGTGGCGCCATTAGCTGCTAATGACGCTGCCACGTCAGACATGCCGGCGGTTAGCCGCCGGTGACCAAAACGACGGCGGCTCGACTCGGATTTGAGCTACGGGTGGTGGTTTGGTGAGCTAAGGGCACCGGGGAGTAGCTCTCGCACGTCCGCATCCAAAGGACCGGACGGGAGGCCGCGGGGTGGCCGGGAGCAGCGTCGGCGGCGAGGAAGGCAGCGGCCGGAGTTCGGTGTCGGTGAGGACGACGCTGTGGTGCATGGGAGAAGGAGCTAGTGCATGCGTTCGGCTCCTGAGAGCACGGTTAGCAGGCGGGTGCTACTAGGGAAAGTGGAGGAGCTCGGGAGTGCAGGACTCGCTGGCCATGGCGATGGCCGGAGCTCGGTTTCGCGGGGCGGCGGCTAACGGACGGTTACGAAGGGGGTGAGCAAGGGGGGAGGAGCAGGAGCTCACAGTGGGTTCGAGGGGGCGGTCAGCAGGCTCGGGGACGCTCTGGAGGCGGCGAATCGTGCGACGGCGGTCCTCGGTGGCCGAGGAGGGGAACAGCGGAGCTGGCGGCGTCCAGGGGCATCCGGCGCCTTACATCTTGGTGAGGAGGAAGAGGAGGTCGGGGCGGAGCACGGGGACACGTCGGAGAGGCACGGGGGAGGCTGTGGTCACGGCAACGGCGAGCGGTGGCATCGGCTGCGCTCGGGAAGAGAGAAGAGAGGGGTGGGGAGAGAGCTGCGAGTAGGGATGAGGTGCAGAGGGTCGGGAGGGGATTGGCGCCCTTGGGTGAGTCCAGCGGCTAGCAGGCAAGCAGGAGGTGGCCAGCAGGCGCTGGCACAAGATCGGCACCCGCTCGTCCTCCTGGCAAAGTAGGAAGACGACAGGGGAGGAGGCGGTGGTGGGCTGGGCCAGCTGGTGTTGGGCCAGGTGGGCTTCCAGGTGAGCGCCAGGTACTTTCTATCTCTCCTTTATTTCTGTTTTCTATTTTCTGCTTCTGTTTTGAATTTGATTTGCTAACCAAATTATTTTGCAGCTTCTGGACACAAATTTGGATGCAAATTGGTTTATCCAAGAGCTCCACAAAAGTCTCAGAATTATTGGAGCAATAAAAATATTTATAGGATTTATTTGCCCCAACTCAAATACATTTGTGATTTAATTCAAAGTCCCAAATAATTCCCTAAAAATGTTCAATATTTTTGGTTTGGATCGAAACCCTTGCCAAAGTTATCAAACATTGATGAAGGTATTTTTGGGTTTATTGAAAATATTTTTAACTTGAACCTAGTGGAGTTCCATTTGGTGCTAGGGTTTGGACATCCCCCATTTCGAAATCATTTGAATTTACACATGATGCATGCATGATTATGCAACTATTTACAACCAACTTCTAGGGCTGTGACAAAAGCCCTTATCAGAGATTACGTGGCCTAGGTAGGTCACTTCTGGCAACCAAAATTCACACTTGGAGAACTTGGCATAAAGCCGGTGCTCTCTGAATTTTTCTAACAGAAGTCTAAGATGTTCGACATGCTCTTCCTCGTTCTTCGAGTAAATAAGAATATCATCGAGGTAAACCACGACGAACTTATCTAAGTACTCCATGAAGATCGAGTTCACCAAGCGGGAGAAGGTAGCTGGAGCATTGGTTATACCAAAGTACATGACGATGTACTCGTACTGGCCATAAAGAGTGACAAAACCCGTTTTAGGAATGTCCCCGTTTCTGATCTTAATTTGGTGGTAGCCTAACCTCAAATCCATCTTGGAGAAGACTGAGGATCCAGCGAGCTGATCATACAGGTCGTTGATCCTGGGAAGCGGATATTTGTTCTTTATCATGACCAAATTAACGGGACGATAATCTACAACCATCAGGTCCGTACCATCCTTCTTCTTGACGAAGAGGACGGGGCAAGCCCAAGAAGAAGAACTAGGACGGATGAAACCCTTTTGCAAGGACTCATCAAGTTGTTTCTTAAGCTCGGCTAGCTCTAACGGTGCCATTTTGTAAGGTCTCCTAGAGATTGG
Source organism: Aegilops bicornis (assembly GCA_021605145.1). Taxonomy (NCBI): domain Eukaryota; kingdom Viridiplantae; phylum Streptophyta; class Magnoliopsida; order Poales; family Poaceae; genus Aegilops; species Aegilops bicornis. The sequence goes on from CM038671.1 coordinate 288,538,871, forward strand.
AGCGGTTCCTAGGATAAGATCTATGACGAACTCTACATCTTTGTCAGGTGGAACACCTGGCAGTTCCTCTGGAAAGACATCCGGAAAGTCACGGACTATCGGGATATCTTAAAGGTCTGGAAGAGGGCTGGCTTTAAGAGAATAGAGTTGACGCTTTGCAACTCTAGTGGAGACAGTGACTATCTTGCCAGATGGGTGTGTAAGCTTGTCGGATTTCGGGTTCCGGCAGACCCTCTAGGTTCAAACTCTGGGGTGCACGCGGAGATCTCTCCCCCTACCTACCTGCACCTCTTCGCCTCGCAAGGATCTAAACTACAAAAAGAGCAACACAAGAGACACAAGGTTTATACTGGTTCGGGCCACCATTGTGGTGTAATACCCTACTCCAGTGTGTGGTGTGGTGGATTGCCTCAGGGGCTGATGATGAACAATACAAGGAAGAACAACCTCGTGAGGGTCTGCTCTTGGGCGGTCGATGAACTGCTAGGGGGAGTTCGGTCGCTCTCTCTCTCTCTCTCTCTCTCTCTCTCTCTCTCTCTCTAGATTGCTTGACCTCTAGCTCTGTTCTGGATTCTGGATCCAAGATGCCTCTACCCTGTGGGTGGCTAGTCCTATTTATAGGCAGAGGCCCTGGGCCTCTTCCCAAATATTGAGCGGGAAGGGCGCCAACAATTGAGCGGGAACATCTAGTACACTTATCCTGACTAAAGTTGGTCCTCGCCTATCAAAGGCTCTGACGATGACGCCGGCTTGGGCTCCACGATGACCTCCTTCCTGCCGTTGTGATGGTCTTGGTCTTGTTGCACCGAAACGGCTGCCTTTGCTTGATGCTCTCGCCTGCGCTTGCCTCCTTTGCACGAAAGAGGAAATGAGGACACTGCGCGGGCTGGCGCCCGCCTGGCGCCCTCGGTCATCATGGCTTGCATCATGGGCACCTCGTGAGGTACCCCGCCTTGATCTCTCTGCCTCCTCGCGAGCTAGCCTGACAAGGCCGTGCCTGAGGAGGCTACCTGTCGTTCACCCGGCGAGGCTTGGCCCCTCGCGAGCGTCTTGAGCTTGTGCTGATGAAGATGCGCCGTGCTGGACCACCCCTTGATCCACGCCGCAGGCCGCAGTGCAGCAAGTTCTGGTACCCGCTCCTGCAACGCCGACAGAGCCCCTGTGCCCAAGGCGCGCCTGGACTTGGCTGAGCAGAGAAACGAAGGGGCAAGTGCAAAGCGCCGCGTGGCCTAACAGCCTGCAGCCTTGGGCGCCGCGTGGCGGTTGATGGGACGTGGGCGTCCCCACTTCACCACGGCGCCTTGGCGACTGCACGAATTGACGAGCCCCTGCATGCAGAGCGGGTCATGATTACCTGTGATCGTGGAGGTCGTCCGTTGGTCTTCCCCGGTTATAAGTATGGAATGGTGCGTGCCCTTCTGGTCCATGTCTTCTTGCTTCTCCTTCTTCTCCATGGCTCCGCCGAAGAGGTTCTCGGCCGCGGAGAAGGGAAAGGCCCGCCAGGTGAAGCCTGACTCTCCCCCAGCCAAGCGCGGTCGAGGCCGCCCTCGCAAGCACCTTGTGGTTCCCGTAGCGGCTTCTCGCGGCTGCGGATGTGATCTCCCGCGCGGTGACGGGCGTCGGGCAGGTTGATGGGGGGAGCGCTACGGCCGCACGAACCCCTAGGCCGTGCTTCCATTCGGCAGAGGTGCTGCCGGAGTTTGTCGTATGGTCGGCGGAGCCGACCAGCACCTGGCTCCAGCTTCCACGCTTCCTTTTAGGTGAACTTCCGGCCGACGCCCCGGGCGGCCTCTGGCTCCAGGTGGACGGTTGCTGCAGCCGGGCCTCCTGGGCTTCACTGGAGGTCTCCGCCGCTGGGAGCGTGGCCCTGACCCGCGGCTGGCAAACGTTTGCCCGCGCGCGAGGTCTGAGCCGGCGGTGCACCCTGCACTTCAAGTTCGACGGCGACGCCACCCTCTACGTGAGGGTGTTCGGGGAAGACGGTCGCCACGCTGGGCGCTGCCCCGAGGACGACGACCGCGGCCGTGGGCCTAGCCCGGCGACGATCGGGACGAAGATGACGGCGCGTGCGTGGTCGGCGGCGCTCGGGGTTCATCAAGCCTCGGGGACTCTTCTTCGGACAGCGGTTCCTCCAGCGGTGGCCGTGACCAGTCTCCGCGCCGCCGCGCCTGCCTGGAGGGAGGTAGCGGGTCCGCCCGCTGCCGCGCCTCGGTGAAGCGCGAGAGGGAGTCTGCTTGAGCTCCGGAGGCAGTTCGAGCTTCTGCCGCGAGTTGGTGTCAAGCGAGCCACGCCTGTCATGTTATTTTCCTTTTCCTGCGCAAGGAGACAGTAGTGTAGGGCCTCGCGGGGGCGTGCTTGGACTGTTGCTGTTTAATTATCGTACTATTTCCGCTATTTTTGTATTAGACTTCTTTTCCACACACCTGCGTGTAGAAATTACTTAGCTTCGGGTCGACCTGTCGCGGTCTTCGCCTCCCGAGGCTGAGGTCTTGTCGAATGCTTCATGCCCTGCAAAGATTAGCCAGGAGAGGTAGTTTCCGACCTCAGTCGTGGAGGCGACCGACCCAGGTCCTGTGATCGCGTCGGGGTGGCCGTGGGGCACGGACTGGAGGGGTGCTCCCGTAGTGAACCCGATTAGGGAAGCCTCAAACAGTAGGGGCAGAAAACACTCACGAGGGCGCCCGCGTTGCTCCCTCGCGAGACTCGCGCGAGATAAATCGAGGTAGGAGAGCGAAGAGGGCAAAGAGTCGAAAGCCAAAGACGGCAACACCTTCAATAAAACTTCAAATGGGAATGAACAAGCCAACTACAGAAAGCAAATGAAAAAAGCTGCGTCCGGCACCTAATCTAGTCTTCGGCGTCTTCTCACCAGCGCGGAGCTAAGTGCTGCCACTGGGCGTGGGAGGGAGCCCCAGGGCCTGAGGCCGGCGCTCCTGAGACTCTGGGGCGTGTACATCCCCAACTCGTTATTACGTGAGAGTGTCACGGGCGGCGAGCTTCACAGGCGTTGGGCTTCTTCACAGGCACCGGGCCTTTCTCAGAGAGATAAGCTTCATAGGCGTTCGCCTTCTTCACAGGCACTGGGCCTTTTCCAAAATGCAACAACTTCACAGGCATTCGCCTTCTTCACAGGCACTGGGCCTTTCTCAGAAAGATAGGTTCACAGGTGTTCGCCTTCTTCATAGGCACTGGGCCTTTTCCAAAACGCAACAACTTCACAGGCATTCGCCTTCTTCACATGCACTGGGGCTTTCTCAGAAAGATAAGCTTCATAGGCGTTCGCCTTCTTCACATGCACTGGGCCTTTTCCAAAACGCAACAACTTCACATGCATTCGCCTTCTTCCCAGGCACTGGGCCTTTCTCAGAAAGATAAGCTTCACAGGCGTTCGCCTTCTTCACAGGCACTGGGCCTTTTCCAAGACGCATAGCGACTTCACGGGCATTCGCCTTCTTCACGAACCTTTGGGCCTTTTTAGGGGTAAAACCTCCGGAGGTGCTGGATGTTCCACGTGTTCTGGACGGGCACCCCCTCCTGAGTCTCCAAGCGTGCGGTGCCAGGCCTGGAAACATGAACAACCTTGAACGGGCCCTCCCACATGGGAGAAAGCTTATGCAGTCCCTCCCTGGAGAGAACCCGTCTGAGCACGAGGTCCCCTACCTCAAGAGTCCTGGGGCGAATGTTGCGGCAGTGGTATCGCCGCAGTGCTTGTTGGTACCTTGCCGCTCGTAGCGCGGCTTCTCGACGATGCTCCTCCCCCAACACGAGGTCCGTCCCCCGCATGGCGTTCTGCTGCGCCTCGTCGAAGGCCAGGACCCGTGCGGAACGACATCTGACCTCGTGAGGGAGGACTGCTTCAGCTCCATAGACCAGGAAGAACGGGGTCTCGCCAGTCGGCTTGGTCGCGGTCGTATGGATGGACCACAACACGGATCGAAGCTCATCGTACCAGCGTCTGCTGCAGGCCTCCAGCTTCTTCTTGAATGTCCTGGTTTTGAGGCCCCTCAGGACCTCTGCGTTGGCCCGCTCGGCCTGACCGTTGCTCCGTGGGTGCGCTACGGGAAGCGTAGCTTACATGCGTCCCAAGGTTAGCACAATATGTTTTGAAGAGGTTACTGGTGAACTGCGAACCGTTGTCGGTGATGATGCCGTTCGGCACCCCGAACCGGCTCACGATGCCCTTGATGAACTTGACCGCTGAACCAGCGGGGATGGTGCGGACGGCTTCCACTTCAGCCCACTTGGTGAACTTGTCCACGGCGACGTAGAGGTAACGATAGCCCCCTCGCGCCCGAGGGAACGAGCCCAGGATATCCAGCCCCCAGACTGCGAATGGCCACGACAGGGGTATAGTTTACAGACCTCCCGCCGGCTGATGGATCTGCTTGGCATGGAATTGGCAGGCCTCGCAAGCCTTCACCAGTTCCACGGCATCATTGAGCGTAGTGGGCCAATAGAACCCGCTGCGGAACGCCTTTCCAACGAGGGTCCGTGGTGACGAATGATGCCCACAGTCTCCACCGTGTATATCTGCCAGCAGCTCCTTCCCTTGCTCCACGGAGATGCAACGCGAGGACAAATCATTTGGTCGCTTCGGTGAGAGCTCTCCATCCCTGATGCAGTACGCCGTGGCTTGCCGCGCCACACGCTCCGCTTCCTCCTCCTTTTCCGGCAAGGTCCCTTGCGTCAGGTAGCTCCGGAGCTCTGTGATCCAGCACCCCTCCTGAGGCTCCAGTGTTAGGAGAAGACACGCTCCCGAGGCCGGGCCACAGACCGGGGCTCCCGAGGCAGGTGGCTGGGGGAGTTCTTTCTGAGGCTGCACCGTGCTTGACAGCGATGGTGTTGCCGAGGGCTTGAAGAGCCGCTCCTCGAAGACGCCGGGCTCCTGAGGTAGCCGCCTGGCGATGTCGTCAGCCTCTTGATTGGTGCCATGAGGCACATGCTGCAGCTCCAGTCCCCAGAATTGCTTCTCCATCCTACGGACCTCCGCGAGGTAGGCTTCCATGTGCTCATCCCTCGGCTCATATACTTTGTTGGAGAAGTTGACGAGGAGTTGTGAATCACCCTTGATGGTAAGGCGCTTCACTCCCGTGGCAATCAAGGCCTTCAGGCCTGCTATCAGGCCCTCATATTCTGCTATGTTGTTGGAGACCTTTTCTCCGTGCTGGAAACAGAGCTCCACGACGTAGTAGAGTTTGTCTTGAGTAGGAGATATAAGCACTGCGCCAGCTCCCGCGCCGTGTCTGAAGAACGCCCTGTCGAAGTACATGATCCAACCGTCCGGTGCCTCGCTTCCCGGGAAGAGGGATCGATCCTCATCAGCCTTGAGGCCCGGCGCCTTCGTCCATTCCACCACGAACTCCGCTAGCGCAGCTCCCTTGATGACTCTGGTGGTGCTGAATTCTAGCTGGAATGCTTGCAACTCGATGTTCCACTCAGCGACTCTTCCAGCCGAGTTGGGGCTCCTGAGCACCCTTTCCAAGGGGTACGCCGAGACAACCTTGATAGGATGGCCCTAAAAATAGTGCCACAGCTTGCACGAGGCCACCAAGAGCGCGAGGAGGAGTTTCTGGGGCATGGGGTACCGCGCCCTCGCGTCCCACAACACTGTGCTGACGAAGTACACAGGGTGTTCGATGAGGTTGGGAGTGTTGGTGTTGTTGGCGTCCTCCGGAGGCCGTGGCGCCTCCTGGGACAGTGGAGCCCCCAGTGGCTGGTCGTCAGGGGGAGGGGTCTCTTCTGTTCCGTGTGCGCTTCCCTGCGGCAGCTGATCCTTCTCGGCTGTGGTAGTGGTCTCTGTGAGGCCCCCTTGATCCTGCTTCGCTTTGACCCGGGCAGCTGTCGCGGCTTTGGTCCAACGCTCCTGCCTAACTGCCACCAGGGCTGCGCTTAGCAGTAGGGGTCGCTGCAAGGTAGAGCACCAGGGGCTCTTGGGGGCGCGGAGCAACCATTTCCGGAGGGCTGGTTAAGTACCTTTTGAGATCTTGGAACGCCTTGTCGGCCTCTTCAGTCCATTCAAAGGGGCCCTTTTTCTTCATTAGCTTGAAGAAGGGTAGCGCTCGTTCTCCCAACTTGGAGATGAAGCGTCCTAGTGCGGTCACGCGCCCAGTGAGCTTCTGCATTTCTCTTGGGGTATTCGGCGGGCTCATGTCCTCGACATCCTTGACCTTTCCTGGGTTAGCCTCGATGCCCCAATGGGACACGAGGAAGCCCAAGAGCTTGCCCGAGGGGACCCCAAACACACACTTCTCCGGGTTGAGCCGCAGGTTGACTGCGTTGAGGCTAGCGAAGGTTTCCTCCAGGTCTTGTATCAGGGTTCTGGCCTCCCGAGACTTCACCACAATGTCATCGACGTAAGCCTCAACATTCCACCCGAGCTGCGGGCCCAAGGTGATGTGCATCAGCCACTGAAAGGTCGCTCCTGCGTTGCGCAGCCCGAACAACATGCATGTGTAGCAGTACACTCCACACGGGGTCAAGAAAGCCGTTTTTTCCACGTCTTCTACCGCCATCTTGATCTGGCGATAGCCAGAGAAGGCTTCCAGGAAACATAACAGGTCGCACTCGGCGGTGGAATCGACGATCTGATCGATACGAGGGAGCGGGAATGGATCCTGCAGGCAGGCTTTGTTGAGGTTGGTGAAGTCGACACACATGCATTTCTTCCCCCCTTTCTTTGGCACGACAACCGGGTTGGCCAACCAATCTGGGTATCGGACCTCGTGGATGACCCCTGCTGCTTCTAGCTTGCGGGTCTCTTGGATGATGAAAGCCTACTTTTCAGTGGACTGCCGCCTCGCTTTCTGCTTCACGGGGCGTACATTGGGGCACACGTTGAGGTGGTGCTCGATTACGCCTCTCGGGATCCCCAACTGATCAGGTTCCCATGCGAATACCTTCTTATTCGGGCGTAGGAACTTGATCAGGGCCTCTTCCTGCTCGGGCTGGAGGTTGGCGCCTATGGTGAAGGTGGCGTTAATGGATCCGTCCGCGTAGACTAGTATCTGTTTGGTTTATGCCTTGTCTTGGGTGAACAGCTGCTTCTTCTTGGCCGGCGCAGCCTCCTTGGGCTCAGGGGCGTCTGAGTCGGCGGGCTGTGCCGCCGCCGCAGTCTTGAAGACGAGCTTGAGCACTTGCAATGCATCCCCGACGTCTCCAAACACGGTGAGGACGCGCTGCTCCCGGGCATCTTCATGAGGTTGTACGCGGGGTGAGTCGCGGCCATAAATCGGGCTAGTGCTGGGTAGCCGAGGATGGCGTTGTATGGGAGGCCGATGGGGGCGATGTCGAAGTCGATTAGCTCCGTGCGGAAGTTGTCGTAGGTGCCGAAGGTCACCGGAAGACGGATCTGCCCCAGGGAGCCGGCTGAACCGCCTCCGACGCCCAAGAAGGGCTCTTTGGCTGAAGCCGCTCCGGCGGTATGTGAAGGAGGCTGAAGGCTTCAACCGAGAGCATGCTGAGGCCCGCGCCGCCATCAATGAGGGTCCTGGTGACGGCCACCTGGCAGATGGTGGGGGTGCTCAGCATTGGGAGTGCGCCCGAGCAGGCTGAGTTGGAGGGGTGGTCCTCCGAGCTGAAGGCCAGATCGGCCTTGGGCGCCGACCGGCCCGGAGGAGCCCCATGCTGCGCGGAGGCAGCGCCGATCTGGCGGACGAATGGCTTGACGTGGCGGCTTGAAGGTGGCGCTGCGAAGCCGCCAGAGAGCTGCGACGACCGAGGGCGCCGGCGCAGCGTCTTTGGCGAGGAAGAGGTCGCAGCCTCCTCCCAAGAGGCTGGCTTGAAGCCGCAGGTGGAGCAGCCACATGCGCGGGGTGCCGGTGAGGGCCATGGGAAGCCAGTTAGCCATGACCCTGTCGTCGCCTCCTGCCTCGAGGACGGCCTCCTCGTACGCCAGCAGGAAGGCCAGTGGATCTGTCGTGCCGTTGTAGCACGGTGGCGTCTCCGGCTTGAACTTGTTCGGCCACTGCACCTGTCGTAGGGCTGGGGCCAAGGCTCGGAGCCCCCTGGCCCCTGCGCCTGCGCTGGCGACCGGAGTGGGCGGCGCGCTGCTCATCATAGGGCAAACCGCGACGTTGGCGGAGAGCGGGTCGGCAGAAGGGAAAGCTCCGGCGCACCCCTACCTGGCGCGCCAAATGTCGGATTTCGGGTTCCGGCAGACCCTCTAGGTTCGAACTCAGGTGCACACGGAGATCTCACCCCCTACTTACCGCACCTCGTCACCGCAAGGATCTAAACTACAAAAAGAGCAACACAAGAGACACAAGGTTTATATCGTTCGTGCCACCATTGTGGTGTAATACCCTACTCTAGTGTGTGGTGTGGTGGATTGCCTCAGGGGCTGATGATGAACAATACAAGGAAGAACAGCCTCGCGAGGGTCTGCTTTTGGCCGGTGCGATGAACTGCTAGGGGGAGTTCGGTCGCTCTCTCTCTCTCTCTCTCTCTAGATTGCTTGACATCTAGCTCTGTTCTGGATTCCGGATCCAAGATGCCTCTACCCCGTGGGTGGCTAGTCCTATTTATAGGCAGAGGCCCTGGGCCTCTTCCCAAATATTGAGCGGGAAGGGCGCCAACAATTGGCCATTTTGAAGGGGAACATCTAGTACACTTATCCTGACGAAAGTTGGTCCTCGCCTGTCAAAGGCTCTGACGATGATGCCAGCTTGAGCTCCATGATGACCTCCTTCCTGCCGTTGTGACGGTCTTGGTCTTGTTGCACCAAAACGGCTGACTTTGCTTGATGCTCTTGCCTGCGCTTGCCTCCTTTGCACAACAGGGGAAATGAGGACACTGCACGGGCTGGCGCCCGCCTGGCGCCCTCGATCGTCATGGCTTGCGTCATGGGCACCTCGTGAGGTACCCCGCCTTGATCTCTCCGCCTCCTCGCGAGCCAGCCTGGACGAGGTCAGCTCGAGGAGGCTTCCCTGTCAGTCCGCCTCATGAGGCTTGGCCCCTCGCGAGGGTCTTGAGCTTGTGCTGATGAAGATGGGCCGTGCTGGGCCACCCCTTGATCCACGCCGCAGGCCGCATGTAGGCAAGTCTGGGTATCCCCGTTCCCAGAACGCCGACAAAGCTGAACAGACCTGGTGTAACAATTAATCTTGGCATGATGGGCTGTCATCCAGTCCATACCCAAAATGATGTTAATATCTGAGGACTTGAGGGCTACAAGTGATGTAACGAATACAAGTCTATCAACAAGGATTTCATTACCATAGTTGATTCTAGTGGTTTGCCATCTAGACCCTGGGGTTTGGATTTCAAGCGGAGTTGGCATATCACAAAATGACATGTCGTGCAAACGAGCATAGCCTTCAGAGATGAAGGAGTGAGATGCTCCAGTATCGAATAGAACCGAAGCTGGATGACAGTTGACAAGGAGTGTACCAAGAACGACATCTGGATCATCATGAGCGTCTTTAGCTGAGACGTGATGCACATGTCCACGTTCAGTGGGAGCTAACTTGACACTGATCATCTTGCGTGTTGGCTTACCACGGCCAACAGACTTCTCGGGCTGGGGTGGAGCATAAACTGGCCTGAGAGCAGTCACGTGCATAGTGTCCTGGCTCTCCGCATGTGAAGCAAGTACCTAAAGTTGGACATGGACCCGCATTGACAAGCGGTCTACCAATAGGCCTGGGTGGAGCATACTGCTGAACTAGGTGAGGTGCCACATAAGATGGCCTCGGTGGATATCCGGGTGGAAGAGCAGAGTTCGGAATCCAAATCCGGCGCTTCTGAGAACTAGAACGGGAGGAAGATCTTAAATCACGCGTGTGCTTACGAGAGTCCTCGTAAGTGAGCTGAGCTGTCTCTGCATTAATGGCCTTGTTCACAAGAGCCTGGAATGTATCACAATGATGCAGGTGGAGATCACGACGCAACTTGGGATTGAGACCCTTCCGAAACCTAGCCTGCTTCTTGGCGTCCGTGGACACCTCTTCTGTGGCATAACGGGCGAGGTTCTCAAACTCTCTACTGTAAGCATCAACAGCCATCTTACTCTAGGTGAAACTACAGAACTCTTCTCTCTTGCGATCGATGAGGGCCTGAGGAATGTGATGCTCACGAAAAGCCTCAGTGAAATCCCTCCAGGTTGGAATCTGGCCAGCTGGAAGCATAGCCTCATAGTTCTGCCACCAAAGACTAGCAGGACCTTCCAGGTGGTATGTGGCATAGGTGACCTTGTCATCTTCAGCTACTTTTGCGGAATGCAGCTTTTGAGTGATGCTACGGAGCCAGTCATCTGCATCGAGTGGCTCAATGGAATGATGAAAGGTAGGTGGGTGCAAGCGAATGAAGTCATGAATGGTTGCAGACCCTTTGCACTGATGTGCGGTGTTCTCCTCGATATGTGCCAACAAGCGGTTAGACTCACGCTTGTTCCTCTCTATCTCTAACATGAACTCTGTCAATGAAGGCTGGTCGGGAGGATCCTCATCCCTACCATCTCCATGGTTCTGGCTACGGGCAACAGAACTTCGCTTAACTGATGACATCCTGAGAAACGAAACCAAGGACGGATCAGCATCAACTATAGACTGTAGAATGTAGGACAAGGAAATTAGTATCTCTCGAACTCCTAGGGCAATTCCGGCAGCATAACGACAGTAAAATGCTCAGAATGAGACATCCTGCCAACAATGGGGTAGTACAACAACTCAACATCACCACTCAAAGTTCTGGCATAGTACTAAACAGGCTACACCGGAAGTACTCGAAACTGAGATATGACTCTGATCAACCAATCCTATGGAACTACGGAGTAGTAACACGTGATCCTGATAGATGGAAGAGAAAGCCTAGTTCCTTAACCCCGTAGGAAAGGTAGGATGACTCAGATCAGAAGGCCATGAGGTAAAGGAGTAAAAAGAGCCTTACGTTCCTTCACACAATCAATTCCCTTACATAACTAAAGAATTTCTAGACTCAACTTCGACCAGTTGGCTTGGTAATCCCACAGGCAGTCAGTCTCTGATACCAAAGCTGGCAGGACCCTGATTCTAAGTCAACCCGATCTAGCCTGTAACACCTCATATCACTCTACGGCCTCACGCACGGTATTCCCACGGGTGTCGCCTTACCATGGCCCGGGACCATTTGCGCCTTTTGGCTCACGTATATGATAGTGTCGCTAGCATCCATATGACAGAGAACCCGGGCCGACATGACTAGTCGTGAACCCAAAGTGGCACTAACTTGCTGGGACAGGCATACATGAATCAACATCGAGCATGTCGGTCAGCAGCGTGCGAATCCGGGCTGTAGCACTGGGCTAACAGGACTCTGGGAACCCGGGCTGTAGCAGGCTAGGCAGGACTCCAGATGTCACCGCGTGACATTTCCTGAAGGGACAGACACAGGAACGAAGTGAATCACATGTCAGCCAGTCAAGTGTTCCGGAGCAGTAGTGCTGGGCTAGCAGGAATCCTGTGAACCGGGCTGTAGCGGACTACTATGGCTCATGGATGCACAAGACTACATTTCCCCATAAGAGAGGCTACCAAGGATAAACAACTAGGTTGTCGGATCCCACACATACCAAGCATTTCAATCATACACACAATATGCTCGATATGTGTAAATACAACATGGCATCACAACATAACTCTAGGACTCAAGTATTTATTCATTAGGCTCCGAGGAGCGAGATATTACAAACACGGGTCTCTCAAGCCAGCATTTAGAGCATTCAAGCAACAAGCGGAAGCATTACATGTGAGTACAGACATCTACAAATGAAAAAAGCTGAAGAGCCTGACTATCTACAACATCCGATCAAGATCGTAGCTGAGGTACAAGCTACTTGTCGAAGTCCACGAGAACACTAGTGAGACCGAAGTCCCCGCTGAAAAAAACATAAATAAAGCAAGATGAGTACAAAGGTACTCACCAAGACTTAAATCAGATCCTATTATACATGCACTTGTATCAAGAGGGTAATGTGGGGTTTAGTTGCAGCAAGCCAGCTTTGACTCAGTGGCTATCCTATTCTACGACTACGAGAAACTTCTTTGAGGTGAGATGGCGCACACGAGTCCACTAATCACCACACAATACACTACTATGGATTCATCCTGTCGGTGTACTAGAGTAGGGGTACCCTAGTATCCCGAACTTGTGCACGGACAGTTGCAGCCCTCCGCGGCAAGGCTTACCGGGTGACCGCCAAGGTCCTCCGTGGTTCCTTTGGAGCCATTCAAGAACAAAGTATTCAAGCCAAGGAGACAAGGCCCCGGCAAGAGGAGCTTGCCGGGAAGGCCACCCATGGCACCTAGGAGACAAGGCCCCGACGAGAGGAGCTTGCCGGGAAGGCCAGGTGAGCGACAAGCTTCCGGACGCGACAAGACAACAACCGCGGCAAGGCGCTTGCCGCGACAGACCACCACTCATTCCACGCTCCAAAGACATCCACTAACGTGTCGCCTCGACCTATCCAGCGCTGCGTGGCGAGAGGTCAGCAGCCAGCGTGCGAGGTGGCAAGCGGCGCACGACAAGATTGCCATCGTGGCAAGCGGTGGCGCCCGACGGCCCTCGCTGTTTGCACTATTAGGGCGACGTGAGACGGGCATTTAATGCCTTTGTCCCCTGCCGTCGTGGTTAGGTATGATACATCGTACACCGTACATCGCATAAGTAGCTGTACCAACCACTCCTTTTCCATTTTTACCCTTGTCTACGCTTGCCACCGTCGGAGACCCCTTGAGCATATAAAAGGAGGCCCATGCGCAACGTAGAAAGGGTCGGATCCCCACGCCAGTCTCGTTAGCAGCTTGTGTGTATCAGAGCACTCGTGCTCTGAGCAAGAACACAATACACTCGGACATGCGTAAGTAGGAGTATTATCTCTCGGAGAGCTCCGGGCTGGGAAAACCTCTCGTGTGCTTCGCCTCGATCTGCTCTTCGTGCGACCTCCGCTTCGCCGAACCGAAAGGGGCTCGGTCCGGTCCCATAGGTGTTCGTGGGCCAGATCAGCCTGCCCCGACATCTTTGGCGCGCCAGGTAGGGGGGCGTCGAGATTGTGTGAACCTGATTCGGCGTCCACGCGAGCTAGATCTTCATCATCTTCGTCAACATGCCACTCAAGAAGAAGGCTTCGGTGGCCGAAGCTCCGTCCGCGTCGAACCCACCACCGCCGGAGCAAACAGGTGGTGGGGTAGACGCTGGCGGAAGAATGGACGGCGACGGGGGAGCTCACGGTGCTGCCAAGTCCAAGGACAAGGCTGCGCAGACCTCGGCGTCCGTACATGCACCGCGCCCGTCTCAGGAGGCGCGGGACCGACATCGTCATGGCATCCACAACGCCATACGCTCGTTGGACCAAGATCAAGCTGGTGGATCTCAGGACGCTCAAGACCAGCATGCACGCTGACATCTTTGGCGCGGCGAAACCTGGCACGCTGGACGGGATACTTCTCCTTCTAACATAGTTAGAAGTCCGAGCATATCCGCTCCTCGCGCCGCTCGCCATCGCCACCCACCACTCTAGCGTAAGCTTTGGCGAGAGCTCAACTGCTCTGGATTACGATCCAACAGCCGACAAGGTCGATGAATGGAGGGCCACCGATCGAAGTCTCATCGGCTTCGCTTAACGGCGACGCTCCGCTGGCAGCCGAAAGTGCATCGCCGCGGGCAGATCGCTAAACACGAGCCGGTGGCGACGAAACCGTGGGGTGCAACCACCATGCACTTCTTCGCCCGAAGGCCAAGATCGCCGACTCGCCGGATCCACCTCGACAATGACTCCACCGCATCATCGGATCCACGAGCTCGCCGCATCAGCGCCAAGTTCTTCAAACGACAAAGAAGAAGACGCCGAACTCGCATCGGCGCCAAGAGAAGCGCGGCGTCAATCCGACAAGCGTCTTTGGGCCCTTCTGTCGACATGCATGCGCCAGAGGAACCAGCGACTTGTCAGAGCGCGGTAGGTTGCCCCTGTGTTCACTCTGAGCTGCGGCAAGTCCAAAGGGCCCAGCAAGAAGAATTTCAAGCCGACGTACCAGAAGTACGACGGCAAGACGCATCCGTCGGAGTTCCTCAAGATCTACACCATCGCGGTGCAAGCTGCCGGGGCGAGACGACAAGATCCTTGCTAACTACTTCACCGGTGCTCAAGCCCAATGTCGATCCTGGCTCATGCACTTGCCGGACAACTCCATATCCTCTTGGGCAGATCTATGCCATCAGTTTGTCGGCGCCTTTACAGCGCCACAAGCCCCATGGCTAAGAAAGCGACCTTCATCTCGCCGCCTGAAGGAAGGAGAGCCCCTCAAGAAGTACATTCAGAGATTCAGCCAGCGTCAAAGACAACATCCCGGATGTCCACCCTGCTGGGGTAATCAGCGCGTTCCATCAGAACGTGCGAAACCGCAGGATGCGGGAGGAGATGGCGATGTGCAAGATCAGAGACGTCAGTGAGCTATATGCCCTGGCCGACAAGTGTGCACGTGCTGAGGAAGGGAGGGGACTCCCCGAAGAGAATACGGAAGCAGGAGGATCTGATAGTGAAGAGACCGCCCCGGCAAGGAAAAACCAGCGGCGGAACAATAGGAAGAAGAAAGGCAAAGATGTGCTAGTTGTTGAGCAGTCCAGCAACGGAGGTGGCGCCAAGAAATCCAAAGCTGGTAGCTCCGACAAGGAGGTTGCCGCTGGCACCAGCTGCCAGGCTGTGGCGGTCGCCGACAAGCAGGACGGCTCCAACAAAAGATCGCAAGATCCACCGCACCAAGGGCCATGACCTCCAGAGCTGCAAGAAGGTCGAGCAGCTTGTCGAGCAGCGTAAGGCTGAATATGAACGACGCGACAAGGAGAAGGCCCAGAAGGTGCTTTGGAGGAGCTAGCAAGAAACGCCCCGGCCGAGGAGGACGCCGCGGCAAGGCCAAGCAGCGGCAAGGAGAGACAGACCTCCCATCGCTGCGACAAGGATGAATACGACGACGATGATGAAGACATGGATGATGACGAGACCGATGAGCAGGAGTTCCAGAAGCCCACAGAGGTCTCAGGCGTTGACGGCGGTGCTTCTCTGCATACTTCACACCGCCAACTCAAGCAGTGGATGCGGGAAGTCAATGCGGTAGAACCATCCGTCGAGTCACGCAAGCCTCTGAAATGGTCCAGCACGCCTATCATCTTTGATATTGAGGACCACCCTGATCGCGTAACTGCGGTCGGGTGCTTGCGATGTTGGTTTCACCAACTATCCGCAACCTCAAGGTCACCAAGATGCTAGTTGACGGCGGGGCTGGCTTGAACCTGATCTCCTCCGCGGTGCTCCAGAAACTCCAGATCCCTGATGGCGAGCTCGAAGAGACCAGCACTTTCCAAGGAATAAATCCGGGAAGGAGCAAGCCGAAGGGAAAGATCACGTTGCCGGTGACATTTGGCGCCGAAGTTGAACTTCAGGATCGAGAGGGTCACTTTTGACGTTGTCGACTTTCCATTGCCTTACAATGGGATACTTGGCCGCCCAAAGACTCGCCAAATTCATGGCAGCCTCTCACTATGCATACAACATGCGAAGATGCCAGCCCGATAAGTGTCATCTCTGCCCTCGGGCGACAAGAAGGATGCTCTTATCTGCGCCGACAAGATCTACCGAAGCAGCAGCTGCAACAGATTGCAAGCCACTTGCCAAGAAGCTCCCGGCGAAGAAGAAGACCAAGTCCGGCAAGAGTTCTGATGCCCACTCCGGCAAGCGTACCTCTTTAGAGTGTTGTGCTACCGTCGAGGACGCACCATCGAGCTCCACCGGCAAGTGTAAGAAGACGATGGCAGCTCCACCAGAGACCAAGAAGGTGTCCTCCAAGGAGGACGGCACTGGTGGTACCTTCACCATCAGTGCCACTCTCGACCCTAAATAGGAAGGCGCGCTCGATGCTTTCCTGCGGGCGAAAGTCGACGTGTTTGCGTGGCAACCGCCCCGACATCCCCGGTGTTCCTGTGAAAGTAATTGAGCACCATCTTGTCGTTTGTCCTCATGCGCGGCCCGTCAAGCAGAAAGTCAGGAAGCAAGCAATGGAGCGCCAAGAATTCATCGCAGAAGAAATCAAGAAATTGGAAGCAGCAGGCCTTGTCAGAGGAGTGCTCCATCCTACGTGGTTGGCCAATCCTGTAGTTGTACGCAAGGCTAATGGGAAATGGAGGCTTTGTATCGACTTTCCGATGTCAATAAAGCTTGTCCCAAAGACCCATTTCCCTTGCCGCGCATCGACCAGATTGTTGACTCCACGGCCGGATGTGATTTGCTTTCATTTCTGGATGCATACTCAGGATATCATCAGATCTTCATGGCATAAGAGGATGAGGAGAATACCGCATTCATCACCCCATGTGGCACATATCGTTTCGCACGGATGCCTTTCGGATTAAAGAATGCTGGTTCAACATTTGCAAGAGTAGTCCATTACACTTTTGAGCCGCAAATGCACGTAAATGTGGAAGCCTACATGGATGATATAGTGGTCAAAAGCAAGGACAAGGCGACTACGATTCAAGATTTAGACGAGACCTTTGCAAATCTGCGCAAGATCAACCTCAAGCTCAACCCCGAGAAGTGTGTGTTTGGAGTCCCTTCCGGCAAGCTTCTCGGGTTCTTCGTGTCTCAGCGGGGAATTGAAGCCAATCCTGACAAGATCAAGGCCATTGAGCAGATTGAAGCACCAAAGCGCGTCAAGGATGTACGAAGACTTGCCGGTTGCGTAGCTGCTCTCAGCAGGTTTATCTCTAGGTCTGCTAAGCGCGCCCTGCCATTTTTCAAAATCTTGAAAAAGGCAGGTCCGATGAAATGGACTCCGGAAGCGGAGGCTGCGCTACGGGACTTGAAGAGATACCTGTCCTCCACTCCAACACTTGTCGCACCTAGGCCACAACAGAAGTTGCTGCTATATATAGCGGCAACCAATCAAGTGGTTAGTGCTGCGTTAGTAGCGGAGAGGGAGGCGGATGATGAGCTAGCAACCATAGCAGATGCATCCAGCGACAAGCAGGGGGCTTCACCGACAAGCTCTGATCCCGACAAGGATGGATCTGCGCAGACGCATGAGAAGATGCAGAAAAGAATGGTCCAGCGCCCAGTTTACTTTGTCAGGCCTTCTCGCAGGGGCTAGGTCAAGGTACTGTGTGCAGAATTGCTTTTCGGCCTCCTCATGGCCTCGAGAAAGGTGCGCCATTACTTCCAGCCACATGAGATCACAGTCGTCACTGCTTTCCCCTCAAGAGGATACTGCCAAAATCCGTGAGGCAACAGGCAGGATTGTCGAGTGGGCACTTTGGAACTGTCAAGCTTTGGCCTCAAGTTTGAGAGCACTTCAACTATCCAAAGCGAGCATTGGCGGAGTTCATAGCGTAATGGACGCCAACACAAGATGAGGAAATTCCAGAAACGAGCATCCACGTCAAGGAAGCAAGCAAAGAGTGGCTGATGTACTTTGATGGTGCCTTCTCGCTGCAAGGCGCCCGGTCTTGGCGTGCTACTCGTTGCACCCACCAGAGAGCACCTCAAGTACGTAGTCCAGATGCACTTTCCCAAGAAGCAAGCAACAAACAATACTGCAGAGTATGAAGGTTTTCTTGCCGGTCTCAGGATCGCAGTAGACCTTGGGATCAAGAAGCTCATTATCAGGGGTGACTCACAGCTTGTCATCCGCCAAGTGAACAAGAATTATCAGAGTCCGTTGACGGAAGCTTATGTTGATGAAGTGAGGAAGCTGGAAGAGCACTTTGACGGCCTACAGATGGAATATATTCCAAGAGCTCAGAACGACATTGTAGATGGCCTGTCGAAGTGCACCGCACTTAAGTTACCTGTGGAACCAGGGATCTTTGTGCTCAAGCTGACTCAACCACCTGTGACGCCACCAACTGGACAGAGCAAGAAGAGGAAGTTGATTTCTGGTGACTATTTTCCGGCAGAGCTTCCCGAAGCCGCCGCCAAGAAGGTCCTCAAGATCAACACCAACAATGCTGAGGAGCAGTCTGCTCCGACAAGCCCTAGGGTTTGTTTCGTTGAAGCAGACGCTCCCGACAAGTTTTGCTCCGGCAAGCTTGCCGGGGAACGTCAAGCTCCGGCTGAGCCGCAGGTTCTCGCCGTAGAAGCGGATGTTCCCGCAGCAGCAGATGTGCCTTTAGTCCTTGTTGTCGAGCCGCAAGCTCCAGCATGGGCACAGCAGATTGTCCATTTCCTTCAGACAGGAGAACTTCCTGAAGAGCAAGAAGAAGCGGAAAGAGTAGCCCGGCAGTCAAGTATGTACCAGTTTGTCGACAGCACACTGTACAGAAGAAGACTCAACGGTGTGAAATTGAAGTGTATTCACCGGGAAGACGGACAAAAGCTGTTGGCAGAAATACATGGAGGCATATGTGGTCACCACATTGGCGCCAGAGCACTTGCCGGCAAGAAAGCGTTCCAAGAAGGTTTCTTTTGGCCGACAGCCATCCAGATGCAATCGCACAAGTAACCAAGTGTGAAGCGTGCCGGTTCCATTCCAAGCAGATACACCAGCCAGCTCAAGCTCTCCGGGCGATCCCTTTATCCCGCCATTTTCGGTCCGGGAGCTCGACATCCTCGGCCCCTTTCCCCGAAGTCGGGGCTTTGAGTACTTGTACGCTGTAATCGACAAGTTCACAAAGTGGCGGAAGTGGAAGCAGTGAGGAAGGTGACAAAGACAGCGAGCAGTCAAGTTCTTTAGGTCGATTGTTTGCCGTTTCAAATCCCTAACAGATCATCACCGACAACGGCACGCAATTCACGAGCCGCACCTTCATGCAAGACGCCCAAGATCTTGGCGCCAAGGTCTGCTTTCGCTTCGCTGCTCATCCAAGAAGTAACGGTCAAGCGGAGAGGAAAATGCTGAAGTGTTGCGCGGGCTCAAGACCGTAATCTCGACAGCTGCACAAGTGCGGAAGAAATCGGATTGAGGAGCTGCCGGTGGTTCTTTGGTCGATCAGATGACGCCAAATCGAGCCATCGCCGCACACCTTTCGCTCTAGTCTATGGAGCAGAGGCAGTTCTCCCCACGGAACTCAGATACGGATCACCTCGAGTGCTCGCCTATGATGAGCTTGAGCAAGAGCAATCGCGACAAGATGACGCCACGCTCCTTGACGAGGATCGCCTTCAGTTGGTCAGACGAGCTGCTCGATACCAAAGAAGCTTTGCGCCGCTACCATAGCCGCAAAGTCAATGCCGAAGTCTCGAGGAAGGTGACCTTGTTCTTCGCGCGTTCAGTCCGCCAAGAATTCCAACAAGTTGACGCCAAGTGGGAAGGCCCTTACCGGGTGAAACGAGTCACTAGGCCTGGCGCTGTCCGCCTTGAGATCGAAGATGGCATTCCGGTGAGCAACTCCTGGAACATTTAGAATCTTCGCAAGTTTTACCAGTAAGGCGCGGTTGCCGGAACCTGTTCCGGCAACCACCTTTTGTACAAGTCTTGCCGCTGTTGCATGTAATCCTTTGTACAAAGCCGGGCGCAGACCCCGTGCATAAGTAAAGCTAATGTGCTTCGCACATCTTGTCAATTTCATGCTTTTTACTTCTATTTTGCATGCGTTATCTGACACTTTGTGCAACACCTACCCTCGATAAGCAATAACGAGCCATAAGGCTCCATATCTTTATTTTCTCTTCTTTCTCTTTCTCAAAGAAAGGAAGGTTCCCTCGCCCACAAGTTTGCCGGGGGGAAAGGAGAAGATAATGGTGTGGACCAAGCGTCGCTCAAGGAAGTCTAGCCTTACCGGGAAGCAAACTACGGTAAAAGCTAAGTTGCCAAAGTTTGAGCAATCAGTTTTAAAGTTTTTAAGTTATCTTCCTCGAACGACCGTGCATTTTGTATGGAAAACTCAGGCGCGGAGGAACCAACTCGTAGCTAGTTGCGCCCTTACTTTGTTTCGAGTCCGCTCAACAACTTAAGTGAGCTGCGACTAGTTGCGACAAGGTTACTTGTCGGAAGCGGCACCGCCAGCAGGCTGCTGACGTCCCGCACTCAGCGCTCGTGGCCCAGGTGCTTGCGCCGACAAGTTTCCCTAAAAGCGTAGGGCAAAAACATACAAAGGAAGGAATCAGGTAAAGGAAATAACATAGCAATTGCTACCCGAAATAGAGTTATATTACAAGATAGCTTGTCGCAGCTCTAATAGATTGTTCTCATAACATGACCAGCAGCGGCAAGAAAAAGAGAAAGCGGCCGGCCTAATCTACGTGATCGCCCTCAACCCTCTTGATCCCGCTCACCCTGTCCACGATGGGTGCGACAAGGGTCTTGAGCGCCTCCACATCAGCATCCGGCGGCAAGGATTTGAGGACGTTGGTGAGGTTGAGGCCTGGATTGCGGAAGGCCACCTTCACCAGCACCTTTTGAAGAGCTCCCGCGCAGATCTGGCGCGATTCCTCGGCCGGCTATTTTGGGACTTCTTCCCGGAATCGCTGGAGGGCCGTCACCACGCCCTTGAAGAACAAGCTAAGCTTGGCGCTGGGTTGGAGGTGCTCATCGGAGGAATATCCAAGATCCACCATCCCGGCTGCGCCCACTCCTCGTCGATGGTCTGCTGAACATCCACGAGACCCTCGGTCCAAAGGTTCCACATTCTCCTTAAAGGTATTCTCGGCGGCAACACTGCCAAGATGGCGCCTCGTCGGCCTTGATCTTCTCCTTCAAGGCCACCTCCTGCTCCCTGGCGCCGTCCAGCGCCTGAGTCAAGGTGGTCAGCTTCAACTCAAGATCTGCATTGGAGTCCTTGGCGGCACTGAGCTCCTTGCTCCTCTCGGCGAGACGGCCCTGCAGCTCACCAAGAGTGTAGGCGCCCTTCTCGCTCATGCTTGAGTACAACAAGCTCCTCGCCGCTCTCCTTGAGATTGGCCTCCACCATGCGCCACCTTCGTGTCCAGCTCCTTCTTGGCGGCCTCGGCAGCTGGCAGCATCCTTTGCTTCCTTGAGAGCCCCGCCAAATGTTTGCTCGCGCATGGCAAGATCCTCCTCGTGGCTGTCAAGATAAACCTTCTTCTGCGCCAACTCGCCTTCCTGCGCAGATAGCTTCTCGGCGGCAAGCCGCTGTTGCTCCTCAGCTTCAGCCTTCTCGAGGAGGAAGGCTTTGCGCTCCTCGGCAAGCCACTCCCGCTCCTCTGCCAAGCTTCGGAGAGCTTCCTGGTTGAGGCCCCGGAGCTCCTCTGTGCGCTTCTCGATGTCTGCTCCCGCCTTCGCGACAAGCGCTTCCCGGGATTCCAGCTTGGCTTGTCAGGCACGGTAGAGCGACAACAGCTTCCGCAGCAGCTGCTCCTCCTCAGGCTCGCCGCCGCTGCTGCTTGGCGCGTCGACTAGCGTCAGTCCAGCGGAGGCGAGCATCTCTTCATCAAAAGTTTCTCCTTCGGCCGGCGCCCTGGAGCTCGACTCCCATGGGAGCTTGATGAAGACGCCATCGCCGGCCTTCAAATAGGCGTCGGGCTGGGGCTCTTCGAGCCCGGCGCTGCAGCGGTGATGGAGGGATTGGCGGTCGGCGTGGCGCTGGCGCTCCTGCGGCCTCGGGGCGTCGGTCGATCGCCCGGACCCCTCGCCCGACCTCTGCGGCGGCAGCTTTATGACCTCTTCGCCGGCCAGGCTTGTCGGCCAGCTTCTTCCCGATGGCAGCGGCATCGTCAATATTGCCAAGGCCTCCTCTCGCCCGGCGGCCTCGGTCTCCATTGGCTCTGTGGCGGATGGTTCTGACGACCGGGAAATGAAGAAAAGTCAAGCAGATATTCAAAAAGAAAATCAGAAGAAGAAGAACACAAGGGAAGTTTTCAGGCAAGAGGATTACCTGTGCTAGGGTCCGTAGTCATGGTCTCCGCCGCCAGGGGATCGCTGGTGATGTCCCTTGCCGGAGAGCTGCCCTTGCGGAGAAGTCTCCCTTGACGGAGGCGCTCCCTTGCCGGGAATCCTCCCTTGGCGGCGTAGTCGAAGCGAAGGAGGCTGCTCTGCTCCTACACAAATCAACAATCGAGATATCGGCAAAGAAAGAGCACCCATGCACGCGAACAGCAAGAAGTAGACCATATACTTACGCTGGGGGCTGCGGCTGAAACTGCTTTGAAGAAGAGTTGCCGCATCCGGCAAGGTGGTCTCGGACGCGCCTCCTACTATCACAGTGGGTTCGTCCTCGACGACAATCACCGGGGTCTTGGCTCCCTTCGACACTCTCTGGGCCAGCGTCCTAAAAAGGAATGGGTTCAGAGTAAAGCAAATCAGATACAAGACAAAGCAACAAATCGAAGAATTACAAGTACAGCAAAGAATTTTACTCTTCTTCTTCCTCGTCGGAGCTGAGCGCGGAGAGATCAAGTCTGGCCCGCCTCTAATCTGACGAGGCGGAGGAGTGGGTTCCCTTGGACGCTTGGCGGGAGCGGAACCGCTGGTCTGCGAGGGCCCCGCTCCAGTTGCCGCAGCGGCATGAGGTGCTCCCGCGGCAACAGTGCTTGCCGCGGTGGAGCACGTCGCGCGGCGCTGCGGCTGTTAGCCCGTTTGCCGCCCCGCTACGTCTCCGGCCTTGCGAAGACGCCTTCTTGGTGGAGCTGGGGGCTCCGCTCGTGGCAAGCTGCTTGAAGGTGGGGAGGATGCGCCCTCGGCGGGCTCGCTCGACTTCGGCTTCGAGCTCGGCAAGCTCTTCCTCGCCGCAAACTCCTTTCGCTCGACAAGGCTTGCCGCCTCTGCTGCCTCTGCCTCCTCCACGGTGAATCCGAACTCGCCCAAGGCAGCGGCTGCTGCTGCCTCTTCTATCCTGGTGGCGATGCACTGCATCTCATCATCGGTGGTGTCGCGGGTGAGGCCCCTCTGTTCATCGGGACGGACCGGCATTTCTACCAGATTGTCAAAGAACTGCCGCACGACGTCATCTGCAGGCTCTTGCCAAGTTGGGACAATTCCATGCGAGTCGCACAACGGCATCATTGCACGGATGCGGTCAAGCGAGGAATTGTTGCACAACGGAACGATGCCCCTCGGCAACCTAAACATTTCTGGATGATCAGGATCGGGCTTGAACAGCTACAAGAGCATCGCGTCAAGTTCCAAGACGGTAAAGTTGAAGTTGAGGCCTGGGCGCAGCCTCATGATATCTGCCGCGTTCTGAAACTCCCAGGAAGGTCTCCTCCTCTCCTGCAAGGGAAGCGTCTGTGGCGAAGAAAGTATCGCCAACGGTGCCTACGGTGAGCCCGGCAAGTCTAAAGCGAAGGATTCGGGTGATCGCAATATTCAGCCTAGCATCTTCCGGGCCACGCTGCTCCAATCGTTGTCGCGCACTGCTGGGGTTTGGCGCTGGGCGGTAAATGGCTGCGGGTTCTCCTCGACGATCCAGCACCAATCTGCCCTCCACTCCTCCCACTTGCTGCGGAGCTCTCCCTCCAGATAGGCTTCCTTCTTGCCGATCCTCGAGATCCAAGCGATTCCTCCGGCAAGAGGCTCCCCTCTCTCAACTCGGGGCATAAAGAAGGGGCGGAAAAGGGCTACGTCTGGATGGACTCCGACAAAGTTTTCGCAGAGATGTGCAAAAACTACCATGGTCAGGACAACATTGGGGTGAAATCAAGGAGGCGGAACCCGTAGGTGTTCATGATGTCACAGAAAAATTCAGAGAAAGGCAGGCAGAGCCCGCAATAGAAGAAGAGCGCGAAGAAGCGATACCCAGTCGGGGCCAGTTCCGAAGCAGCAGCTGGGAGTACCTTCGTGCGCGGATGCGCTCGCGTCTCCGTCGACCAGAAGAGGTAGTAGTTCTCCCTCAGCTCCCTCGCGGCGAGCTGAGGGGGAAAGATTGCCCTCTCCTTCCGCAGCGCCGCAAGCCGCTGCGCCTCGGCCGACTTCACGGCCTTCCCCTTGTCGGCTTTTGGAGCCATGGCGGAGGCGGTGGAGGAAATCGACGGTGTTGATGATGCTGCTGGCGATGGGGGGCAGAGCGCCGCTCTCTTCAGCCTTGACAAGAAGGGGGGAGCAGCGGTGGTTTTTCGAGATTGGACAGCAACTGGCAAAGTGGGCGACCTGCCCCTGTTTCCCCTGCTTATAAAGAGGGAGGGCGCGGACGTTCCGCTTTTCTGAATAAAGAAACCCCCCACGATCTCGCCCACGATCTCTCACACGACGCCGCATTCAACGCGTGCCGTTCATGGAGGGCGTGGTGGGTCCGGGGTGAGTTGCGGCGTGACCCAGGCCGCGTGTGCCCGTGCCCTGTTTTGGGCCTAGCCCAACAGCGCTCGGCACCGTGTGTGGCCCAGGCCCGGGGGCTCCTGTCGGTGTACTAGAGTAGGGGTATCCTAGTATCCTGAACTTGTGCACGGACAGTTGCAGCCCTCCGCGGCAAGGCTTACCGGGTGACCGCCAAGGTCCTCCGTGGTTCCTTTGGAGCCATTCAAGAACAAAGTATTCAAGCCAAGGAGACAAGGCCCCGGCAAGAGGAGCTTGCCGGGAAGGCCACCCATGGCACCTAGGAGACAAGGCCCCGGCGAGAGGAGCTTGCCGGGAAGGCCCGGTGAGCGACAAGCTTCCGGGCGCGACAAGGCATGACAAAGGCGCTTGTCATGCGCATCACCACTGTACTCCACGCTCTAGCACATCCACTAACGTGTCGCCTCGACCTTTCCAGCCAAGCGTGGCGAGAGGTCAGGTGCAGCCAGCGGTGCGAGGTGGCAAGCGGCGCCGACAAGATTGCCATCGTGGCAGCGGTGGCGCCCTGACGACCCTGTTTGCACTTTGTTAGGGCGGCGTGAGACGGGCATTTAATGCCTTTGTCCCCCTGCCGTCGGGGTTAGGTATGATACAATAGACATCAGTACATTGTACAAGTAGCTGTACCAACCACTCCTTTTCCATTTTACCCTTGTCTACGTTGCCACCTGTCGGAGACCCCTTGAGCATATAAAAGGAGGCCCATGCATAGCGTAGAAAGGGTCGGATCCCCACGCTCGGTCTCGTTAGCAGCTTGTGTGTCTTTGTAGCACTCAGCGCTCTGAGCAAGAACACAATACACTCGGACATGCAGCGGTAGGAGTATTATCTCTCCGGAGAGCTCGGCTGGGTAAACCTCTCGTGTGCTTCACCTCGATCTGCTCTTCGTGCGACCTCGCCCCCTTGAACCAAAGGGGCTCGGTCCGCCGGTCCCATAGGTGTTCGTGGGCCAGATCAGCCTGCCCCGACACATCCCCGTCTCCCTACGAGAAGGCCATCCATAGCACTCACACTTGTCTTGAGCATTTTAGAGTATCCACTTCAAGTTGTCTATGTACCACGTAAGCATCCAAGAAGTCCATAACCGCGGACCCGGCTATTCGAATAGATCATGTTAACCCTACAGGGGTGTACTTCTTCACAGACGCTCTCGCCACTTACCGCCATGTACACATCATGTATCTCGGCAACCTTCAAGCGGAAGCCTGGCGAGGGTGTCAGCCACGACCTGACTAACCACACAAGACTCTAGACCAGGTTTATCACCTATTCGGGTTCCATCCGCAAGGAGATCCGACCGGGGTGTCGCTCACGGCCCCAAACAATGTGTGCAAGGTTCCCAAGCCCACCATCCGGGTGCCACTCGGTACACCAGGCCACGTGTGCCTAGTCTGTCCCAAGCCCACCCTGCCGGGTGCCAATTGGTAGAAAAATAGCACTACCTACAAACACCAGAAACTAGTTGCAACTCCTGGACAGAGACCAAGTTGGTTAATAAGTCGAGAGGGGCCGAGTTACCGGAACCCAATGTGTGGTAGTATCGAGTCATTGGACAACATACATAGAACTCAGTGCTTAAGAACGGTTCCAGTGAGACAACCCACCATGTACTCCTATATGGCCTCTCACCGCTACCTTTACCAAATCGTGTTCACACACTTCACTCTCAGCATCGGAACGTAGCACTGCACTCCACTTCATTCCCAATGAATCAGACCTGACACAACTCTAAGCAATAGCAGGCATGGCATGGTAGGAACACAACATGGCTCAATCAACTCCTACACATGCTAGTGGGTTTCAACTATTTATTGTGGCAATGAAAGGTCATGCAGAGGAATGGGTTCAACTACCGCAACACAAAGTAGCAGATGAATCGTTGTTGTCCTAATACAATAAACGAGAGCAGGAGCGAGAGAGTAGGATTGTATCGGAATGAACAAGGGGGTTTGCTTGCCTGGTAGATCAACAGAGGGCCTTGCTCCTCGAGCGGTACTACTGGAACGGTCTCCGGAGCAGGACCTATCGAGAAGGAACGGTGTCGACAATCAATACACAAGCATATGGAACAATATTATGCATGAACATGGCATGTAGATGTGATGCTGTTTGAGCTAATGCAACTAGCATTCATTTGGTTGAAGTCCATTTGAACTAAAGGTTCAAATGCATCTCCAAAGTAATTCCTTTATAAATGCCATTAGAGTGTTTCACTTATACATCAGGTATAAGTTGGTTTTTCATGCATGAAACTAGTACAGATTGATAGATTGAATTTTTCTGATAATTTTTCATATATAACTTATTTCAATCTGAGCTACGGTTGAATTTCTATGATTTTTTGAAGTTTATAACATTTTCTGAATTTTTCCTGATTTAATTTAAATCCAGAAAATGAATAGCTGCGCCAGCATGACGACAACACGATGTCAGCAGGTCAACCAGGGATGACCATGGTCAAACCTGACGTGTGGGGTCCACACGTCAGTGACTCAGCGTTAAACAGGGGGGTTTTACTAATCTAATTAAATGATTAGGGCGCAGGGGCCCACTGGTCAGTGTCAGGGGGGTTAATTAGGCGGTGATTAGCGTTAAGCTAATCACCTGACGACGGGGCCCACCTGTCAGGCCGGCGGGGTCAAAGCGGTCAAACCCGCCGGCGTTTAGCCGCCGGCGAGGCCGAACGCGGCGGAGGGGCTCGGGACCGCGTCTCCGGCGACCAAAAGGGCCGCGGAGACCATCTGCGAGGAGCCCAGGCTCGCGCGCATCTAATGGGACACGCGGGAGACCGTGGGGGTGCCGGAGCTCACCGGAGCAAAGCTCGCAGCGGCGGCCAGATCACGGCTTCGAGCGGGAGCGGGCTGCAGGGCACGGGGAGGCCACCCGAGGGGCTCTGCGGCACCCTAGTGGCACCAGCAGCACGGTGAGGCGCTCGGTTGCGGGCTGCGGTGGCCAGGGCGACGACGGCGACATGGACGGTGGCGAGAAGCTACGGCCGTGGTGGGGAAAAGGAGCTACAGCGTGCGGATGGCTAAACAGAGGGAGGGGGACGGGGCGGGAGCTCACTTTGGTTCCGATGGAGTCTTCGGTGAGCTCGGGGGAGGCCGGACGCGAGCGGAACGACGGGGGCGATCTCCGGCGATCGGAGATGCAGACGGCAGCGATGGCGGCTCTCCGGGGCCTCCTGGGGCGCGTGGCTTGATGGGGAGGTAGCCGGCGACGTGGCAGAGCTTCTGGGCACGGGGATAGGGCGAGGGGAAGGCGGTGGCTGCAGAAACAGCGAGCGGCGGCGATGGTGGCGTTCGGCCGTGCGCGAGAGAGAGCGAGGGGAAGAGGGAATGGGCACAGGAGAGAGCAGGAGAGGCTTGGGGGGTGCATGGCAACGTCCGGGCGTTCCAGGCGACGAGACGGAGAAGAAGGAGGTGGCGGGGAGACGTGGCCGCAGCCGGAAGCGTGGCCGCGCGTGCCGGCGCGTGCCCCTATCCTTCTGTCGCCGCCAGGAGGATGACGGTTGGCGGTTGGGCCAGTGGCCGCACCGCTGGGCTGGCTGAGGCGCCAGATGGCTGTAGGCAAGCGCCAGGTAAGCTTTTTCTATTATTGTTTCTTTTCTATTTGTCTGACATTTGTTTGGTTTAATAAAAATACTAAACCATTTTATTTTCTTATGCCAATTTTTGTAGGGGCTAGTGGTATTATTACAGAGC
The DNA here is from genome assembly GCA_021605145.1 of Aegilops bicornis. Lineage (NCBI taxonomy): Eukaryota > Viridiplantae > Streptophyta > Magnoliopsida > Poales > Poaceae > Aegilops > Aegilops bicornis. The sequence goes on from CM038671.1 coordinate 288,566,760, forward strand.
TCCTCAATAACTGGCATAACTTTTGGACAATATTATATATATATATAACAATACATATCCATAGCAAATAATTACTGCATTAATTCCAAATGCCCAAAATAAATATCTATGAGCTCCTAATAATATTGGTTTGATTTTTATCTCTGTCCAATATTTTCAGAGAGCAACATGAACATTTTCTTGGAGCCTTTTGGAGCACTTTTTATTTGGGTCATTTTCAGAAATGATTCTGAGGGTTTCCAAAATCCTCATTTCAAATTAAATGGAATTGAAACATGATGCACCCATGACTAGCTAGTCTAGGTCATACCAGAACTAGGGATGTGACACACGGCCATGCTGGTCCGTGTGATGATCGAGACGGGCTATCGATGGTATCCTGAGTATACCGTCGAGGAGCAGTTTCGAGACTTCAATCAGAGCCAATACCTTTGTACAGTCAGGATATACCCTTCCTATCCTGGAGCTACTGAACCCCTCCATTGCTCTTATGGACTTGGGGTTACCATCGAGATGTCCGTGCAGGACGCTGCATACTCGATGATGACTATCATACAAGCTAGAACTGCCTTGCTTCGAAACACTGACTTCCGCTATATGCCAGCATCACTCCCTGGGCACAAGGGTACTACCAGGCTATTTATGCTGAATCTACACATGAGGATTCTCTACTCCGCACCACCACAGAGATGCTTGAGGACAAGGACCTTGAGAATCGTGCCTTGCGAATGGCGCTCTTCAACTCTCGTTCTGATCACTGGGCCACTCTGACACGGTTTGCACCTGCCGTGCAAGCTGGGTATATGGACATGAGGGACTTGTACCCCGTGCGGTGCAGTGCGCGGTGTATGGACTGGCGTGATGTAGGAGGCATCACTCCTCCCCGTGGACCCCGTCTGCCACCGTTTGTTGGACCAAGGCCACATCCGAGTACCTATGGACCGCAAGCTCCACAGAACCGACTGTTTCCAGATGATCATGTTCAGCTCCCAGGACATGGTGGTAATCTCTATGAAGATTAATACGGAGACGTCTGAGTTGGTAGTAGCTTTACTAGTGTTGTAATAGTTGTATTCTCCACAGTCCTGCGTGACTCGTGGGATACGACTTGGTGTGTATCACATTCCGGAGGCATAGAAAAATAATGTATAGGAGCTTGGAATGCCTCTGATGAGATGTATCGTCTTTCATCGTAGTTGTACTCTAGCCTGGGCTTGTACTAAACTATGTATAGCGTATATGACCGTTGGTATATATATGGCAGTTTGTATATTACCATGTCATACGGATGAACATCTCTGCATTCCGTCTTATCCATTACATTCCGCACTTCCTTGCCAAGATTTTTCCATCCTTGTCTATAACGTTGTCTTGTTTTTCCTAGGATGGTCAACACCCGCAACAACCCTGCTCTCCAGGCGCAAGGTGAAGCTAGTGCAGCTAGGGATGGGAATCTGCCTCGCCCGCCTTCTCTGGCCGAAGTTATGCTGGAGGCAGAAAGAAACAAGCGTGAGACGAACCGCTTGCTAGAACGAATTGAGCAGAATACTGCACTTCGCCAAAGGAACGACTTGGTGTCAATCAATGACTTTATCAAGTTGTACCCACCGACATTCCATCATTCTGTCGAGCCCCTCGACGCGGATGACTGGCTTCGCAGCATCACCAACAAGCTACGTTCTTCCAACGTAGCCGAAGCTGATAAGGTTACCTACGCTGCCTATCACCTCGAAGGCCCTGCTAGCCTTTGGTGGGAAAACTATGAGGCTATGCGCCTAGCTGGCCAAATCACTACTTGGGCTGAATTCAGTGACGCTTTCCATGCATCACATTCCAGAACGACTCATGGACCATAAGAGGGAAGAGTTCTGCAATTTCACCCAAGGTAGACTGACCGTGGACGCATACAGCCGTGAGTTTGGAAATCTAGCACGTTATGCTCCTGAAGAGGTATCCACAGACACCAAGAAGCAGGCAAGGTTCCGCAAGGGACTTAGCCCCGAGCTTCGTCGTGATCTCCGTTTGCACGAGTGCACCTCCTTTCAGAAGTTCGTGAATAAGGCATCCGTGTTGAGACAGGTCAGACTGACTATGACGCTTCACGCAAGCACTCCGGTGACTTTGGTTCTTCATCAGGTTCTGGACCTCAGAAGCGCCGGGTGTGGATTCCAAACACAGCTCTGCCACCCATGTTCAATCCAAGGCCATCGTTTGAGGCACCTCGCCCCAACCAGTAGTATGCACCGCCCACGGCCTATGGTGGCCGCGCTGCTAATGCTGCTCCACACCCCAATGTTGTGACATGCTTCAAGTGTGGAGAGACGGGTCACTACATACGCGAGTGTCCCCAAAACAACAACCCCAATCAGCCTGGAAAGTCCGTTGGTCATGGTAAGCCAGCGGGAAAGACTTATTACGCCAAGCCAGCCACCACTGCATGTGGCCATGTCAACTATGTCTCAGCTGAGGAGACTCATGAGGATCCCAACGTCTTCCTTGGTACACTCCTTGTTAATTGCCATCCGGTAACTGTTCTTTTCGATACTGGAGCATCTCATTCATTTATCTCTGAGAGCTATGCTCGATTGCACAACACCACATTTTGTGACATGCCCACCTCCATGGTAATTCAAACCCCTTGTTCTAAATGGCAAACCTCTAAAGTAAGCCATGGAAATGAAATTCTTGTTAATAGATTGGTCTTCCTTGCATCACTGATAGCTCTCAAGTCCTCAGACATAAACATCATACTGGGTATGGACTGGATGTCAGCCCATTATGCTAAGATTGATTGCTCTACTAGAACTGTTCAACTTACGCATCCATCGGGCAAGACAGTCCTTTATTTTGACCAGTGTCTAAGCGTCAGCTCTACTCCCTAAATGCCAACCCTCTTCCAGACCTTGAAGATATTCCAGTAGGCCGTGACTTCCCGGATGTCTTTCTAGAAGAATTGCAAGGTGTTCCACCTCACAGGGATGTTGAGTTCATGATAGACCTTGTTCCAGGAGCCGTCCCAATCTCTAGAAGACCCTATAAGATGGCACCCCTATAACTAGCCGAGCTTAAGAAACAACTCGATGAGTCCTTGAAAAAGGGTTTCATCCGTCCTAGTTATTCTCCATGGGCTTGCCCCTTCCTCTTTGTCAAGAAGAAGGATGGAACGGATCCGATGGTTGTAGATTACCGACCTGTCAACTTGGTCACTATCAAGAATAAGTATCCTCTCCCCAGGATCAATAACCTGTATGATCAGCTCGCTGGATCCTCAATCTTATACAAAATGGATTTGAGGTTGGGCTACCATCAAATCAAAATCAAGAACGGGGACATTCCTGAAACGGCCTTTGTTACTCGTTATGGCCAATACGAGTACACCGTCATGTCCTTCGGCCTAACCAATGCCCCAGCCACCTTCTCTCGGTTAGTGAACTCGATCTTCATGGAGTATTTGGATAAATTCGTCGTGGTGTTCCTCGATGATATACTCATCTACTCCAAGAATGAGGAAGAACACGCCGAGCATCTAAGGCTAGTATTGATGAAACTTCGAGAGCATCACCTTTATGCCAAATTCTCCGAGTGTGAATTCTGGTTGCCAGAAGTGACCTATCTAGGCCACGTAATCTCTATTAAGGGTATTGCTGTCAATCCCGAGCGAGTTCAAGCCGTCCTTGATTGGACTCCACCTGAAACGGTCAAGCAAGTTCAGAGTTTCCTTGGCTTAGCGAGCTACCGCCGCCGCTTCGTCGAGAATTTCTCCAAGGTTGCTAAACCTCTAACTGAACTCCTCAAGAAAGATAAGAAGTTCGAGTGGACCCCACAGTGCGAGTTCAGCTTTCAGGAACTGAAAAGACTCCTGACGTCTGCTCCCGTACTTGTGCCACCATATTTTTCTAAGGACTTTGTTATCTATTGTGACGCCTCGCGACACGGACTAGGTTGCATACTCATGCAAGATCACCATGTGATTGCCTACGCCTCTCGACAGTTGCGTCCACATGAGGATAACTATCCCACACATGATCTAGAGCTTGCAGTTGTGGTCCATGAACTCAAAACATGGCGACATTACCTTCTTGGTAATCGTTGCGAGATTTACACCGATCACCAAAGTCTGAAATGCATCTTCACCCAACCAGATTTGAATATCAGGCAAAGACGTTGGGTTGAGTTGATCACGGACTACGACTTAGGAATAACTTACACCACATGCAAAGCCAATGTCGTGGCTGATGCGCTAAGTCGTAAATCTTATTGTAACAACTTGATGTTACAACAAAGTCAACCACTTCTCCACGAGGAATTTCGTAAGCTTAACCTTCGCATTGTTCCTCGAGGATTTATATCCACGCTGGTGGCGAAGCCTAACCTTACGGATCAAATCATAGCTGCCCAGAAGCGTGATAAGGGCATATCCCGGATTAAGGAAAAAATCGCTAGCGGAGTTGCTAAATGTTTTTCCATGGATGAGTGAGGTGTTTTCTTCTTTGAGAACCGCTTGGTGGTTCCCAAGAAACAACATCTATGTCAGTTGATGCTTAAGGAAGCTCATGAATCTCCTCTCACCATTCATCCCGGTAGTACAAAAATGTATCAAGACCTACGCCAGAGGTTTTGGTGGACTAGGATGAAGAGAGAAATTGCTCAATACATTGCTAGTTGCGACGTCTATCATCATGTTAAAGCAGAGCATCAATGGCCTGCTGGCACCCTTCAACCATTGGCTATTCCTGAATGGAAATGGGATAAAATCGGTATGGATTTAATTACCGGGTTTCCCAGGACCAAGAGAGGGAATAATGCTATCTTAAATCGTTGTCGATCGTCTTTCCAAAGTAGCCCACTTCCTACCTGTTCGTGAGAGTATAACCGCTGGCCAGCTAGCTGACTTGTACATCTCCCGAATAGTGTCTCTTCATGGTGTTCCAATGGAGATTAACTCAGACCGTGGAAGTCTTTTCACCTCTCGATTTTGGGAAAGTTTCCAAAATGCTACGGGAACTCGTCTCTCCTTTAGCACCGCCTTCCACCCTCAATCAAGTGGTCAAGTAGAACGAGTCAATCAAATTCTGGAAGATATGCTCTGAGCTTCTGTCATCTCTTTCGATATGGATTGGGAGATGCCTTCCATTCGCCGAATTCTCTATGGACGAAAATGCCGAACGCCTTTTAACTGGTCAGAAACCGGGGAAAAACAACTCTTTGGCCCGGATATGATTCAGGAAGCAGAAGAGCAGGTTCGCATTATTCGTGAGAAATTGAAGACAACCCCATCCCGTCAAAATAGTCAATATGAATGCAAACATAAGCTCATGACTTATGAAGTTGGCGAGAAGGCTTACCTTCGGGTTACTCCTCTGAAGGGAACCCATCGATTCGGTACCAAAGGCAAATTGGCTCCTCGTTACATTGGACCCTGTCACATTCTTGCCAAACGAGGAGAAGTTGCCTACCAATTGGAACTACCTCCACATCTTTCCAGAGTTCATGATGTCTTCCACGTTTCTCAACTCAGGCGTTGCTTCGCGGACCATGTCCGTGGAGTGGACCACGAAGCGCTTGATCTCCAAGATAATCTCACATATAGGGAATAACCCGTTCGTATCCTTGATCAAGCCGAGCGTACCACTCGACGCCAAAATATCAAGTTTCTCAAGGTTCAATGGTCACACCATTCTGAGAAACAAGCTACTTGGGAAAGGGAGGATCGTCTTCGACTTGAGTACCCCACCTTCTTCCCGGAGGATCCTAAATCTCGGGACGAGATTCTTTTGAGTGGGGATGAGTTGTCACATCCTAGCTAGTTCATGCATTAGAGTGTTGCATCATGTCTACTTTTCCAAAAACTTGAAATGGGGATGACAGAACCCCCAGCACCCCCTGGAAACAACTAGGGTTTACTAAAATCTTTTTGAATGAACCTGAAATGCCCTTCTAAAATGTCCATCATTTTTGTCTTGGGTTAGAACCTCTGACAAAATTGGTTCAAAATTTTCTAGGTCATCATAAGGTCATTGAATTAAATCATATGTAACTTGCATTTGGGCATTTAAATGCTAGTAAATGTTTTAAATGTCCAAATAATCCCAAACTGAAATGTTCCATGTTGGATATACTCTATACAGTGGGCATGAACAGTTTGGTGATTTTTGAAGATGCCTAAGCATTTTTTAGAAATGCCACAAACTTGCAGAAATAAAACAAAACAGAAAATAAAAGGGAAACAAACTTACCCGGCCACAACCCACCACCCAGCCCACCTGGCGGCCCAGCACTGTGCTGGCCCATGCCAGCCAGCTGCTTCTTCCCTGCCAGGCAGGCAGGGAGCTGACGCCGACGTGCACGAGCTCACCACGGCGCCAACTGCTTGCTGCCCGCGCCCGTGGACACCTAGGCGAGCTCCACGTCGCCGCCCCGACCCCGCAGACACCCCGCCCACTCCCCTGCCTCTCTCCCTCGCCTCTCCTCACCATGGCCGACGCCACCGCAGCCGCACCACCGACGTAGACGCGCCCACCATCGCCTCCTCGTCGCCCCACCGTGTCCAGAACCTCCGCCGCCCTCCTCTCCATCGAGCAGGCCGAGCCCCGAGTGCTCGCTTGCCCTGAAGCCACCGCAACGACCATGCCCGACTCCGCCATCGCCGGAGATCCCTTCGCCGTCACCGCTGCACCAGCTCGTCCCCGACCTCGCCGTCTGCTCTGCCGTGACCGCCGTGAGCTCAGCTACCTTCCCATCCTCTCTGTTCTCTCTTTCAACCACAGTAGCGACCGCATGAAGCTTCACCGCACGTGTCGCCGCCAAACTCGTCGCCGACGATGCTCCGGCCACCCAACGGCCACACCACCATGTCCACCGCACTCACCGCATCCCCAGGAGCCCACATCACCACTTCACGCACCTCGTCGTGCCCCCAAGCGACGAGCCCAAGCTCGCCCGAACTCTGGTAGCCACACAGCTCGTCGCCGGCGTCGTTTCCGGCGACCCCGAGCCCCACCGCCACCACCACTCGATGTGGCTCACTCCTAGCTACCCGTAAATGGTCTCCGCCGCCCATTTGGTCGTCGGAGGATGAATCTCGCATGGCCCCGCCGGTCTGGCCTCGCCGGCGGCTAAACGCCGGCGAGTTTGACCCCGCTGACCGAGTTGACCGGGTGGGCCGAGTTTGATACCCTGGGTCTATGACAAGTAGGGCCCGCCCTCCTAATTAACCCAGGATTAGGACTAACTAAATTTAGTTAGTTTAACTAACTACTGACAGACGGGACCCACTGGCTAGGTTTGACCCGGACCGTCCCTATTGACCACTGACGTCACCCTGACACAATGCTGACGCAATATATCATTTACTAGTTTATTCTTATACAGGAAATTCCAGGAAATGCTACAAACTTCAAAATTTCATAGAAATTAATATGTAACTCCAAATGCAAAGATTTATATATGAAATTTGATCAAAAAAATTCAATCTTTCCATTTGTACTGGTTTCATGCATGTTAGAACACTCTAACACTGATGTTTAGATGAAACAAGTTAATGCACTAATATCACCTCTTATTTTGGGTTAGCACTTGAATCCTTGATTCAAATGAACTCAAACCAATCTATTCTAAGTTACATTAGCCAAAATACACTCATTTTGCCATGTCATTGCATGCATCATATTGTTGCATATTGCCATGTGATGATTGTATTTCGACGTGTTCTTCGTTTTAGGTTCTGCCTTCAAGGATATTCACGAGTATCCAACTGAAGGGCAGTATTCCACTACCACTCTGTCAGGCAACCAATCCATTGATCATTTTGATACAAACCCAACTTATCGCTTCTGCTCTCGTTTACTGCATTAAGACAATGCGTTTCAAACTACTGTGTGTTGCGGTAGTTGAACCCACTTCCTCTGCATGACCTGTCATTGCCACAGTAACTAGATGAAACCCGCTAGCATGTGTAGTAGTTGATTGAGCCATGTTTGTGTTTCCTACCATGCTATCCTTGCTATGCTTAGAGTCGTGTCAGGTCTGGCTCATTAGGGTGATGGACTAGAGTGAATGGTTGTGTCGGTAATGAGAGTGAAGTGTTGAACATGATTTGGTAAAGGTATCGACGAGAGGCCATGTAGGAGTACATGGTGGGTTGTTTCATTGAGAACATCCTTAAGAACTGAGATCTGTATGCGTGATTTAAGATTCAGATACTACCACACCTTGGGCCCTGAAATATGACCCCGCTCGACTTCCTGACCCCTCTCTCCCTCTGTCCAGGAGTTGCAAGTAGGTTCTGGTGTTTGTAGTTGCTGGAGGACGTGCGCAGCGCTGACCTTAGGGGTGGGCTGTGATGCGGTAGGCTCGTGGCATGGTATACCGAGTCGCCCGTTTGGTGTCTCGGGAACCCTGAACACATCGTTTGGGGCCGTTGAGGACACCCCGGCCGGATTTCCTTGCGGATGGAACCCGAATAGGAGATAAACCTGGACTAGATACTTGTGTGGTTAGTCAGGTCGTGGTCTACACCCACGTAGGCTTTTGCTTGAAGTCTGCCGAGCACATGTCGTTTGCAGACGCTAAGTGGTCGAAACATGTGTGACGAAATACACCCCTGCAGGGTATAAAACTATTCGAATAGCCGCGTCCGCGGTAAAGGAATACTTGGTCGCTTATGCAGTTCATAGACAAGTTAATGGTTACTACTAAAAGACTCAAGATAAGTGTGAGTACCGCGGATGGCCCTCTCGTAGGATGACGAGGGAGGATCCACGGTGGAGTATTGTGATTATGATTAGTGGACTCGTGTGCGAAAACTATTTTACAAGTGGTGTCTCATAGGATAGCTTAGCCAATGGTGAAAGCTGGCTTGCTACAATAACTCCACTACTATCTTGAGAATGTGCATGTATAGTAGGATCTGTTGCAAGACTTGTTGAGTACCTTTGTACTCATGTTGCTTTAATTGCTATTTTCAGACGACAACACTGCCCCCTCCGATGGGTTCTATGTAGATCCCGACGTTGACGAGTGACTTGCCACCCAGGTGGTGACCTGAGATTGTGAATGGCCTATGTATATAGGCAGGCTTCGTCAAGCCTTCTTTCTTTCCAGTTGTCTGTACTCAAACAAGTTTGCTTCCGCATGTGCTTGTATGTTTGTATGACTTGAGTGTCGGGTCGTGTGACCCCGATCTGTATGAACATGTTATGTATGGCTCTCCGGAGCCTTTAAATAAAGTACTTTGAGTTGTAGAGTTTTGTTGTGATGCCATGTTGTATTTACACATATCGAGCATATTGTGTGTATGATTGAAATGCTTGGTATGTGTGGGATCCGACAATCTAGTTGTTTATCCTTGGCGGCCTCTCTTATGGGGAAATGTAGTCTAGTGTCTCCACTGAGCCTTGGTAGTCCGCTACAACCCGGATTACCGGAGTCCTGCTAGCCCAGCACTATAGCTCCGGAACACTTGGACTGGCCGACATGTGTTTCACTTCGTTCATGTGTCTCTCCCTTCGGGGAAATGTCACGCGGTGACATCCGGAGTCCTACCTAGCCTGCTACAGCCCGGGTTCCCGGAGTCCTATTAGCCCAGTGCTACAGCCCGGATTCACAAGCTATTGACCGACATGCTCGATGTTGACTCATGTATGCCTGTCCCCGTTGTAGGATGTGTGGTTCCGGCAAACCGTTAAGGATCAAACACTGGGGTGCGCGTGAAGTCTTTCCCTCCTACCGATCTACGCCCTAGCTCACTAAGATCTCGCGGATGAACTCGACGAACTCACAACACAGAAAGACACGAAGTTTATACTGGTTCGGGCCACTGTTGTGGTGTAATACCCTACTCTAGTGTGGTGGTGGTGGATTGCCTCTAGGGCTGATGATGAACACTACAAGGGAAGAACAGCCTCCTGAGGTTGAGGTGTTCTTGTGGCTAGGCTCTCGATCGGGTTGGATCAAGCTAAGATCAGATGAGATCCCCCTACAATGGTGGCTAGCTCTACTTATATAGGCCCTGGTCCTTTTCCCAGATACCGAGCGGGAAGGGAGCCAACAACAGTGGGCAAGTTTGAAGGGGGACAGCTAGTACAAGCTATCCTGACAAAAGCGGTCTTCGCCTGCGAAAAGCTCCGATGGTGACGCCGTCTTGGGCTCCACGATGACCTCCGTCTTGTCGTCCTCCTGGTCTTGGTATCGTTGCACCAATGTAGCAACCTTTGCCTGATGCCTTGGTACTCCTCGCTTGCGCTGGCCTCCTTAGCACCAAAAAGGAAATAAGGACGCTGCGCACATTGGCGCCCGCCTGGTGCCATGCGTCATGTCTCACGTCACGAGGGCCTCGTGAGGTTTGCCCCGCCTTGATAATATCCGCTCCTCGTGAGCCTGCCTGGCCAGGCTACTCCAGAGGAGGTCTTGCGTCGTCCGATTCGTGAGGCTTGGACCCTCACAAGCGTCTTAGATGCCTTGTTGATGAAGATGAGCCGTACGGCCTGCTAGCTTAGCCACGCTGTGGGCCGCAGGCAGGCAAGTCTGGGGACCCCCGTTCCCAGAACGCCGACAGTAGCCCCCGGGCCCAAGGTGCGCTCGGGCTTGGCTTCACGGCGAAGCCAATGGTCAAGTTCGGAGCACCGCTGGCCCCAAAACCCTGTGGCCTTGGTTGACGCGTGGCGGTTGATTGGATGTGGGCTTCTCCGCTTCCCCATGTCGCCACGGCAACAGCACGACTTGACAAGTCCCTGCAACATAGAAGGAAAACCATCATTACCTGCGATCGTGGGAGACGTCGGTTGGCCTCCTCTTGCTATAAATGGGGAAGGGGGAGGAGTCCAAGTCGCCCATCTCTTCCTCGCTTGCTTGCTTCTTCTTTGCTTCATTGCCCCTGTGCCTCTGATGGCGCCACGAAGGAAGTTCTCTGCCACCAAGAACGGGAAGGCCCCTCGCGAAGGGTCCGGTTCCCCGGCGCCCAAGCACGGTCACGGCCGTCAACGCAAGCACGCCGCGACCCCCGCCGTGGCCCACCGTCGAGGCGGCGCCGCGGTACGTGGAGGGGACTGCTCCAACCATGGCGGTCCAGCTGACAAGGGGAGGCGGTGGGGCGGCCTCCCCGATCGCGCTTCCATTCGACGGAGGTGTCGCCGGAGTTCGTTGTCTGGTCGGAGAACCCGGCCGACAACTGGCTCCAGCTTCCGCGCTTCCTTGTCGATGAACTGCCGGCCCCTGGTCCAGGCTGGCTCTGGTTGCAGGCGGATGGTTGCTGCAGGAAGGCCTCCTGGGTTGCGGTCAAGACTTCCGCCGCGGGCAACATAGCCCTGGCTCGGGGCTGGCAGACGTTCGCCCGCGCGCACGGCCTGGGTAGGCGGTGCACACTCCACTTCAAGTATGACGGTGGATCGACCCTCTATGTGAGGGTGTTTGTGAAAGACAGTCGCCGCGTCGGGTGCTGCCCCGAGAAGAACGATGGTGAGGAGGTGCTCGGCCTTGGTGACGGTCGCGACGAGGATGAGGGCGAGCCTGCCCTCGGCGGCGACCGCATCTCTTCCAGCTATGGCGGCTCTTCCTCTGGTGACAACTCCAGCAGCGGTGGCTACGACCAGCCGCCTCGCCCGCTTCGAAGGAGGCAGAGGGTCATCTCATCGCCGCGCCTCTGTGAAGCGCGAGGAGGGGTCTGGCTAGGCTCGGGGCGTCGCTGAGGAACTGCCTCCGCGGATTGCTGCAACGCTGCTTTGTTTAGCTTTTTCCTTTTTTCCTACATCAGAAAATGAAACCAGTATGGGCCCAGAGGGGCGTGTATCAAACTGTGGTTCTTTGGTTAATGCAACATGCGTGGTATTCCCATGTCGTGTTGTTATTTTCCGCGAAGATAACTTAACCTGGTGCTTGGGACGCCCTTTCCTTCACGAGGTGCCAGCGTTTCCTCAGAAACTGCGAAAAAATTGTTAGGGGGTGCGCTAGAGGATTTGCCGTCCACCCAAGCCTTGACTTGGCGCTTTGTATCGCAATACCCGAGGGGCACGGATTAAGAGAGCTGTGCCAGCTTTCAGGCTCGAACGAGGGTGGCTCGCGAGAAGGCAGGGAGAAGAAAAATGCTCATGGCCTTTTGCCTAACCCCTCGCGAGGTATGCGAGAGAGAGAACATGAGCAAACCAGAGCCGAAAAATGTGGTAAAAGGCTAGGGAATCAAATCAGCAGCGAACACCAAGAGCTACTTCGATTAAGGAAAAAATGAGCCAACTATGGAAAGCAAATGAAAAGCCGCGTCCGGCACCTAATCTAGTCTTCAAGTCTTCTCACCAGCGCGGAGCTAAGTACTGTCCACTAGGCGTGGGAGGGAGCCCCGGGGCCTGAGGCCGGCGCTCCTGAGACTCCAGGGCGTGTACAGCCCCAACTCATTATTACGTGAGAGTGTCAAGGGCGGCGATTCTTCACAGGCACCGGGCCTTCTTCACAGGCTCTGAGCCTTTCTTCATAGGCTCTGGGCCTTGCTTCATGGTTAGAACTTCCGGAGGTGTTGGATGTTCCAGGCGTTTTGGATAGGTGTCCCTTCCTGCGTCTCCAAGCACATGGCGCCTAGCCTGGAGATGTGGACGACCCTGAACGGGCCCTCCCACATGGGTGAAAGCTTGTGCAACCCTTCCCTGGAGAGGACCCGCCTCAGGACTAGGTCACCCATCTCGAGCGTCCTGGAGCGGATGTTGCGGCAGTGGTAACGCCGCAGCGCTTGCTGGTACCTTGCCGCTCTTAATGCAGCCTTGCGACGACGTTCCTCCCCCAGCACGAGATCCATCCCCCGCATGGCGTCCTGTTGTGTTTCGTCGAATGCCAGAACCCGCGCGGAGTGATGCTTGACCTCGTGAGGGAGGACTGCTTCGGCTCCGTAGACGAGGAAGAACAGAGTCTCGCCCGTTGGCTTGGTAGCAGTGGTGCGGATGGACCACAACACGGACTGGAGCTCGTCGTGCCAGCCCCTGCCCCAGGCCTCCAGCTTCTTCTTGAAGGTCCTGGTGTTGAGGCCCCTCAGGACCTCAGCATTGGCGCACTCAGCCTGACCATTGCTCCTGGGGTGGGCCACCGAAGCGTAGAAAATCTGCGTTCCAAGGTTAGCATAGTAGGTTTTGAAGAGGTTACTAGTAAATTGGGATCCGTTATCTATGATGATGCGTTTGGGGACCCTGAAGCGGCTCACGAGGTCCTTGATGACCTTGACAGCAGAGCCGGCTGGGATGGTACGGACGGCTTCCACTTCCGCCCACTTGGTGAACTTGTCGATGGCGACGTAGAGATAGGGGTAGCCCCCTGGCGCCCGGGGGAACGGGCCTAGGATGTCCAGCCCCTAGACCGCAAATGGCCATGTGAGCGGGATGGTTTGGAGGCCCTGAGCGGGCCGATGGATTTTCTTGGCGAGGAATTGGCAAGCTTCACAGGACTTCACCAGCTCGGATGCGTCGTTGAGTGATGTATGCCAATAGAACCCACAGCGGAACACCTTGCCGATGAGGGCCCGCGACGACGAGTGGTATCCGCACTCCCCGCCGTGCATGTCAATCAGCAACTCCCTTCCTTAATCGCTGGAGATGCAGCGCAACGTGACATCGTTCGGTCGCTTCCTGTATAACTCAACATCTTGGATCTGATATGTAAGCTTTCTTAGAACCATGTGCTCCGCGTCCTCTTCCTTCTCCGGTAGCGTCCCGTGCATCAGGTACTCTTTGAATTCCATGGTCCAGCACTCCTCCTGGGGCTCGAGCGCCAAGAGCAGCCGAGCTCCTGAGGTCGGGCCACAGGCTGGGGCTCCCGTGGCCGAGGGCTGTGGGAGCTCCTCCCGAGGCTGAATCGTGCATGAAAGTGGTAGCGTAGCTGATGGCTTGAAGAGCCGCTCTTCGAAGACACCGGTCTCTTGTGGTTGCCGCTTGGATGCTCTGCTAGCGATGTCGTCGGCTTCCTTGTTGGTTCCCCGGGGCACGTGCTACAGCTCTAGGCCCGAGAACTGCTTTTCCATCTTGCGCACCTCCGCAAGGTAGGCCTCCATGTGCTCATCCTTCGGCTCGTACACCTTCGACGGTGAGGCGCTTCACCCCTAGGGCAACCGCAGCCTTGAGACCAGCTATGAGGCCTTCGTATTCTGCGATATTGTTGGAGACCTTCTCGCCATGCTGGAAGCAGAGTTGCACGGCGTAGTAGAGCTTGTCTTGAGTGGGCGAGATGAGCACTGCGCCAGCCCCCGCGCCCTAGTGCGCGAAGGCGCCATCAAAATACATGACCCAGCCGTCTGGTGCCTCGCTTCCTGGGGAGGTGGACCGGTCTTTTCCTTCCTCAAGAGTCGGGGCATCTACCCATTCTGCCAGAAAATAGGCGAGCGCGGCTCCCTTGATGACCCTGGTAGTGCTAAACTCCAACTGGAATGCTTACAACTCGATGTTCCATTCAGTGAGACTTCCGACTGAGTTAGGGTTCTTGAGTACCCTCTCCAATGTGTAGGCTGAGACGACCTTGATGGGGTGGCCCTGGAAGTAGTGCAGCAGCTTGCGCGAGGCCACCAAGAGTGCGAGCAGGAGCTTATGCGGCATGGGGTAGCGCACTCTCGCGTCCCGCAGTACGATGCTGACAAAGTACACCGGGTGCTCGACGAGGGCTAGCACACTGTCGAGGCTCATGTCCTGCGGAGATTGTGGCATATCCTGAGGTGGTGGGTTTCCTGAGACCTGACCGTCCTCAGGAGCTCCTGCGATGTTGCCCTGCTGAGCTTGGTCTTCCGCCGTTGATGGCTTTTCTGCGCCTTCCTGACCCTGTGCTGCATCAGGTTTGGTGCGGCGCGACACACCCTTGTCTTGGCACTCCTCCCAAACCGCTACTAGTGCCGCGCTGGCGGAGTACGGGGTGGCGGCAACGTAGAGTACCAAAGGCTCGAGAGGCCGCGGTGCCACCATCACCAGGGGGCTGGTGAGGTATTTCTTGAGATCTTAGAAGGCTCGGTCGGCCTCCGGGGTCCACTCGAAGGGGCCCTTCTTCTTCATGATCTTAAAGAAGGGTAAGGCGCGCTCGCCTAGCTTGGAGATGAAACGCCCTAACGGGGTCACCCGCCCTGCTAGCTTCTGCATCTCCTTGAGGGTCTGTGGCAGGCTCATGTCTACGATGGCCTTGATCTTCTCCGGGTTCGCCTTGATCCATCTGTTTGATACGAGGAAGCCTAGTAGCTTGCCGGAGGGGACGCCAAACACGCACTTCTCCAGGTTAAGCCTCAAGTTCACTTGGCGCAAGCTCTCAAAGGTATCCTCCAAGTCTTGAATGAATGTCCTCGCCTCGCGAGACTTGACCACTATGTCATCAACGTAGGCCTCTGTGTTCCTGCAGAGCTGCCGCCCCAAGGCGATGTGCATTAGCCGCTGAAAGGTTGCGCTCGCCTTGCACAGCCCGAAGGGCATGCAGGTGTAGCAGTACACCCCGCATGGTGTCAGGAAGGCTGTCTTCTCCACATCCTCCACCGCCATCTTGATTTGGTGGTATCCAGAGAACGCATCCAGGAAACATAGCAAGTTGCACTCGGCGGTGGAGTCGACGATTTGATCGATGCGTGGAAGGGGGAATAGATCTTGGAGGCAAGCTTTGTTAAGGTTGGTGAAGTCGACGCACATCCGTTCCTTCCCACCTTTCTTCGGTACTACGACGGGGTTTGCTAGCCATTCAGGGTATCGAACTTCTCAAATGGAACCTCCCACCTCCAGCTTGCGTGTATCTTGGAGGATGAAGGCCTACTTCTCGGTGGACTGCCGTCTCGCCCGCTGCTTCACGGGGCGAATGTTGGGGCACACCCTTAGATGATGTTGGATCACCTCTCTCGGGACCCCCTACCAGCTCATTAGGCTCCCACGCGAATATCTCCTTGTTCGCGCGCAAAAACCTCACCAAAGCTTCTTCTTGTCCCGGGTCAAGGCCGGTTCCTATGGTAAAGGTGGCTCCTGAAAACCTGTCCTCGTCGACCAACACCTGCTTGGTCTCCGCCTTGTCTTGGGTGAGCAACTGCTTGTTCTTGGCGGGCGCGGTCTCCTTGGCCTCGGGCGTACCGGCGCCGGTTGGCTGTGCTGCTGCCACGGTCTTGAAGGCGAGCCTGAGCGCCATCACGGCCTCCTTAGTGTCCCCCTTGCTGGTGAGGATGCCCTTGCTCCCTGGCATCTTCATGAGGTTGTAGGACGGGTGAGTCGCCGCCATGAACTAAGCGAGAGCTAGGTACTCGTGTATGGCATTGTACGAGAGACCGATGTTGGTGATGTCGAAGACCACCAGCTCAGTGCGGTAGTTGTCGCGTGTGCCGAAGGTGACAGGGAGGCGGATCTACCCTAGAGAGTGGGGAGCTCTACCTCCCTCTCCCAAAAAAGGCTTGCTGAGGTTGAGCCGCTCGGGCGGCACGTGGAGAAGGCTGAAGGCTTCTATGGAGAGCAAGTTGAGGCCGGCACCGCCGTCGATGAGGGTCTTGGTGACGGCCACGTTGTAGATGGTAGGCGTGCAGAGCATCAGGAGCATGCCGGAGCCGGCGATGGAGCCGGGGTGGTCTTCCGAGCCGAAGGTGAGATCGGCCTCTGGCGCAGCCCAACCCGATGGAGCCCCCGGGCGCTTGCAGGCTGCCCCAATCTTACGGAAGAAAGGTTTGACGTGGCGATCTGAAGGCGGCGCTTGAGAGCCACCCAGCAGTGCCGTGACTGCGTGGTGCGCCGGCAGCGTGTAGCGCATGGTGAAGAGGTTGCAGAGTTCCCCCCAGGATACCACCATGGATCCTAGGAGGTTGAGCAGCCAGACGCGCGGCTCGCCGGAGAGGGCCATGGGGAACCAGTTGGCCATGATCTTGTCTTCGCCTCCGGCCTCGAGGACGGCCTCCTCGTACGCCTGCAGGAACGGCGCCGGGTATGCCGCGCCGTCATAACGCGGCGGCATCTCCGGCTTGAACTTGGTTGGCCACTGCACTCGCCGCAGGGCGGGGGCCAGGGCTCGGTACCCTGGCTCCATGCTACCAGTGTCGGCCGCAGAGGTGGTTCGCGGGGCATCTGCCATGGGAGCGAAGCGCGGCAACATGGGGCGCAGGTTGGTGGAGAGGAGCTCCGGTGCACCCCCACCTAGTGCACCAAATGTCGGATGTGGGGTTCCGGCAAACCCTTCAGGTTCAAACACTGGGGTGCGCGCGAAGTCTTTCCCTCCTACCGATCTATGCCCTAGCTCACTAAGATCTCGCGGACGAACTTGACGAATTCGCAACACAGAAAGACACGAGGTTTATACTAGTTCGGGCCACCATTGCGGTGTAATACCCTACTCCAGTGTGGTTGTGGTGGATTGCCTCTGGGGCTGATGATGAGTAGTACAAGGGAAGAACAGCCTCCTGAGGTTGAGGTGTTCTTGTGGCAAGGCTCTCAATCGGGTTGGATCAAGCTGAGATCAGATGAGATCCCCCTACTATGGTGGCTAGCTCTACTTATATAGGCCCTGGTCCTCTTCCCAAATAATGAGCGGGAAGGGAGCCAACAACGGCGGGCAAGTTTGAAGGGGGACAGCTAGTACAAGCTATCCTGACAAAAGCGGTCTTCGCCTGCGAAAAGCTCTGGTGGTGACGCCGTCTTGGGTTCCACGATGAACTCCGTCTTTCTGTCCTCCTGGTCTTGGTCTCGTTGCACCAATATAGCAACCTTTTCCTGATGCCTCGGTACTCCTCGCCTGCGCTGGCCTCCTTAGCATCAAAGAGGAAATAAGGACGCTGCGCGCGCTGGCGCCTGCCTGGTGGCGTGCGTCATGGCTCACGTCACGAGGGCCTCGTGAGGTTTGTCCCGCCTTGATATCTTCGCTCCTCGTGAGCCTGCTTGGCCAGGCTACTCTAGAGGAGGTCTTGCGTCGTCCGCCTCGCGAGGCTTGGACCATCGCGAGGGTCTTGGATGCCTTGTTGATGAAGATGGGTCGTACGGCCTGCTGGCTTAGCCACGCTGCGGGCCGCAGGCAGGCAAGTCTGGGGACCCCCATTCCCAGAACACCAACATCCGTAAGTTAGCGCCGCTTTGGGTTCACGACTAGCCATGTTGGCCCGGGTTCTCTGTCATATGGATGCTAGCGACACTATCATATACGTGAGCCAAAAGGCGCAAACGGTCCCGGGCCATGGTAAGGCGACACCCGTGGGAATACCGTGCATGAGGCCGCAAAGTGATATGAGGTGTTAAAGGCTAGATTGGTGTGACTTAGAATCGGGATCCTGACAGCAGCCGAGCGCAGACGAGAAACAGAAGACGAAGAGGAGAAATGAGGTGCGTAGTACAAAAGAACCCCCCAAACTCCATATGGGTTGGTTTCCCAAGTGGCTGACCTGTGGGCCCAGGAAATCCTATCAAATCCAGCAACAGTCACGCGCGTGGTACGTGGCGAAAAAGATGGCACGGAGATCGAGGCGCCCCTACCTAATCCATTCCGATTACCGCGGCCCTCTCTGCCCCGCGCGCTTCCCCAAGTTTCGAATCCCACGAGATCCGGAAACGGCAGAGCAGTCAATCATACCGGAGATTTTATACCACATCAAACACCTGAAGCCTGTCAGCAAAATCCAGTCGGCAACCTCTGAATGGTTCAAGAGAACTGAGAATGAAGCCGAAGTTTGTGCATGGTTCTCCAATCCAAATATAGTGCTTCCGAAGCATGAAAGTTGAGTCGGACCCATCTTCTACTTCATATCCACTCAGACCCTGAACCATTCCGGGGCTAATGACGATGACATGTACCTAGGGTAGGGTAATAGACCTGGTCCAAGCACCCTACCCAAGGACACTACCCTATAATCAAGGACATCCAAAGAACAGCAGATCCCACTGACTGGAATCACCACAAGGTTCAACCCACTCGACTAAGTGTTCACTCGGATACACCAATTCCATTCGACCATAGAAAATCCACTCGGAGGACAGAAGGCCTAAGGTCACCCTGAATGACAACGGTCGAGCCTTCACTCCATAGACTTAATGGTAATTTATGTAACTTTATTGCTGGCGTTACCAGTAACATTCCTATCTTTATGTACATGTAACCCTGTGTAACTGAGGGCCGGAGGGGTCTGGCGAACTCTATATAAGCCACCCCCTCCTCAGGCACAGGGGTTCGCACCCCCTGTAACATCAGGCATAATCCAATTGACCGAGCTCCCGAGCACCGAGACTTTAGGGTTGTTACTTCCACTGAGAAGGGCCTGAACTCGTAAATCTTGCATGCACAACTTCACCATAGCAAGGATCTTGCCTCCTCATACCTACCCCTCATTCTAGTGTCAGGCTTAGAACCACGACACTTAGCTTTGGGTTCAATCTTGCGGTGTCCTTTCCCAGTGACAGCAGGGGCAGCAAGGCATGTATTGTATTGTTGCCATCAAGGATAAAAAGATGGGGTTTATATCAAATTGCTTCAGTTTATCCCTCTACATCATGTCGTCTTGCCTTATGCGTTACTCTCTTCTTATGAACTTAATACTCTAGATGCATTCTGGACAGCGGTCGATGTGTGGAGTAATAGTAGTAGATGCAGAATCGTTTCGGTCCACTTGACACGGACGTGATGCCTATATACATGATCATGCCTAGATATTCTCATAACTATGCGCTTTGCTATCAATTTCTCGAAAGTAATTTGTTCACCCACCGTAGATTATGCTATCTTGAGAGAAGCCACTAGTGAAACCTATGGCCCCCGGGTCTATTTTCCATCATAAGTTTCCGATCTATTTTATTTTGCAATCTTTACTTTCCAATCTATATCATAAAAATACCAAAAATATTTACCTTATTATCTCTATCTGATCTCACTTTTGCAAGTGGCCGTGAAGGGATTGACAACCCCTTTATCGCGTTGGTTGCAAGGTTCTTATTTGTTTGTGTAGGTCCTCCTACTGGATTGATACCTTGGTTCTCAAAAACTTAGGGAAATACTTATGTTACTTTGCTGCACACCCTTTCCTCTTCAAGGGAAAACCAACACATGCTCAAGAGGTAGCATCCTGCAACCCGAAGAGTCAGCGCGAAAACTATGGACTAGGTTCCTAATTAAAAAGAACCAAATCGCCGAAGCCCTTGCAGCCTTTAAACATAGCGTCCGTGACAAATGGCTCGCCCGACACCTCGGCCAAGAAAAACAAAGTCCATGGCAGCTCTTACCGCACTCATGACCACTTTTGCGCGGGAGAAGACAGCTGGTTAGCTCGTAGAAGCAATAGTACCAGCTACCCTGGCACCTCTGAAGCCAGAGACGGCAACGGTAGGCCAAGACGGAACAAACACAAGCGTCGAAGCAACAATAAAGATACCGAAGACAGAACGGTCAACTCCGGATTCAGTGGCTCTAAATCCGGTCAACGGAAGAAGCCATTCAAAGGAAACAAAGATGGTCCATCCAGTTTGGACAAAATACTCGATCGTCCTTGCCAGATTCATGGCACCCCTGACAAGCCTGCCAATCATTCCAACAGAAATTGTTGGGTCTTTAAACAGGTCGGTAAGTTAAACACCGAACACAAGGGAAAGGGCCGCTGGCGAGGACGATGAAGAGCCTCGCCCACTGAACACAGAGAGACAGAAGTAATTTCCCCCTGAGGTGAAAACAGTGAACATGACCTATGTCACTCATATCCACAAGCGGCAGCGCAAGCGCGCACTAAGGGATGTCTACGCCATAGAGCCAATCGCCCAAAATTCAAACCGTGGTCGGCCTTTCCAATCACCTTTGATTGGAGGGACCATCCAACCAGTATCCTTCATGCAGGTTCGGCAGCCTTGGTCCTCGACACAATCATCGACGGATTCCATCTCACGCGAGTCCTCATGGACAGCGGCAACAGTCTCAACCTGCTTTATCAGGACACCGTCCGTAAAATGGGTATCGATCCGTCAAGGATCAAGCACACTAAAACAACCTTTAAAGGAGTAATACCCGGCGTGGAGGCCTGCTGCACAGGTTCAATAACACTGAAAGTGGTCTTCGTCTCACCGGATAATTTCCGAAGTGAAGACTTTATCTTTGACATCGTCCCCTTCCGTAGTGGTTATCATGCACTGCTTGGACGAACCGCCTTCGCTCGCTTCACTGCGGTCCCGCATTTCACTTACTTAAAGCTCAAAATGCCTGGACCCCATGGTGTCATCACAGTTAATGGAAACATGGAGTGCTCCCTCCGTACCGAGGAGCACACCGCGGCCCTTGCAGCCGAGGTACATAGCGTCCCTTTCAAGCCAAACACTTCATCAGCCATTAAGCCCCCGGACACTGTCAAACGAGTCTGGTCTACCCTACGGAACGATAGCTCGGTCCATCCAGAGCTGGACTAGAAATTCCACCTCCGTCAATCACCCCATCTAACCGTGGCGTATGTACCACATGTGCATAATTACACACTCAAAATATCTTGGGCAAGGATGGAGGAACACTAGGGACAAGGACCACAATACGGCTCGTCCCTATTTGGACCGTGATTTTCTTCTTTTTCTTCTCCTTTCCTCATTTTTCTTTCTTATTTCAGGTTCTCTAAAATATAAATCACTTTTCAGTGGTACAAGGACCCTTTCCCAGGCCCCTTCTATATACACGATTGTTGATCCTCTCAAAGGATCCTACACTAGGGTGAAAAGTGGCGTAGATGTGCGGCAGGGTGTCCAAAGGATCTTCAAGACCACCTTCTCTTTTTTAGGACCTGTATATAGCTTTCCCTTGTTAAGAAATTATGGGTATGTAAAATAGCCTTGATGCTTATGGCAGTCTCTGTAAGAGCACATTTTGACATATCCATCAGACTATAGGGGAAACAGTTTTGCCCAACCCTATTCGGTATTGGCTTATTTCATAGTCTGCATTCCCTCTTCACACCAGGTTGACATATATACCTCTGTATGATCTAAATTGCCAGGAGCTCTATTCAGCCACATATATTCTTCAAAAAAAAGTCTGAACACTCTTATAGTAAACTTCGGCATCCCGAATACTGCATTATATGCATCGCCTCCGAATCATGTCTTTGGTCAATAGTTAGGTTGCCCGGCTCTTCCGTCCCGAATTCCGCTTGTTCGTCTAAGGTACTAAAGGGAGAACTACTGCGATTGTTTTTCTGGTTCTTCTGGTCAAACACCTCAGTAGAGAAAGCCGAAAACTGACTGTCATGATACAGCGAGAGATGGTCAGCGGTTCGATGACTTACTAAATCTTTTGCGATTTTTTACGTATTGGACGGAAGACTGGCCTCCACCTAGTCACGCGCCTACATCATCCATGTTTGGATAGCCGCACACACACCAGGGTCTAGCTCATAGTCCCATTATCAAACTCCTATGGCCAAGTGAGAGTGATAAAGCCGCATAGTCTGATTGCCTGGTTCGCTGCACAGACACCTCCTTTACGGACCAAGACGTTGGGTCAAGTGTGGTTATGTGCTATTCCGAACACCCTCTTAGTACCTACGTGGGAGATGAAGCCGACGACTGGTAAACTTTCGGAAATAAAAACGGCCGCACAGCAGGAAAATAATTCCAGATAAAGGCACAAATATATTACAAAGCTTCGGTTCATAATACAACGTCTGGGCAGCCCGAATACATTCATTCAAACATGATATCCTTCGAGCATTGACCCTCTATTAAACGGGCACCCTCTAGGACGTCTTTGAAATATCACTCCGGTTTGCGGTGGCCCTTGCCTTCGGGTGGGCCCTCGACTGCCATGACGGTGGCCTTCATCTTCGCCCAATACATCTTGACACAGGGAAAGGCCATCCCCGCACCCTCCATGCACGCCGAGAGCTTCACATCTTCAACATGGGGCAGGGCATCGCCGATTCACTTGACTAGGCCGAAGTAGCTTATAGGAATTGGTCCGGCTGGACACAACCGGACTATGATGTCCTTCATGGACAAATCGGACATCCTATGCAGCTCCGCCAGCTGCATCATCTGGTTGTTCAGCAGCACTGGCCGCTCCGGCGCAAGGTACTGCGACCAGAAGAGCTTCTCCGTCGTGTTCCCCTCTTGGGCCAAAAAAGAATGTGCGGCATCGGCAGCACTCCTTGGCAGATCCGCAAAGGCGTCTGGAGAACTCCGTAGCCAAGTGAGCAAGGCATATTTCTGACTGCCGAATTTACTCTACAAAAGAGAGAACTTACCATCCACTATCTCCTCGGCCTACTTTATCTCCTCGCGAGCCGCACGGGACTCGGTCAGCGCTTCGTTGGCCTCTTGGAGAGCCTTGGCGAGATCGACCGCTTGGGCCTTATTTTTCTCCTCCAAAGCCTCACACTTGCCGGCGGCGTCCTTGTGCTCTTGCACCACCTCATTCACCCGCTCCTCATATTGGCGGCAGGCGACGTGCTCGGCCTTCAAATCCGTAGCCGCTTGGCTCACCTGCGCCTGCTCCTTGGCTTGGGCGAGGGTGCTCTTCAAGGTCTCGACCTCGGCCCCACTACCTGTAATCATGAACAGGGAAACACACGTGCTTAAAACTATGCACTCGCATATAACTTCAGGTGTGTAAGCATTTTTTTCAAAACATACCTTGCGCCTCTTCAAACTGCTTTTTGATGTGGACGAAATCCTCATCGGCCAACTCTAGCTTCCGCTTGAGTTCGGCTACTTCGGCGGCCTGGCGGTCACCGCTAACAGTGAAGCCTGTTTATCAAAATAGACAAGTACGTTATCTCCTGCGAATATTACTTGATCCTCTGTTCGGCATTTTTCAAAAGCCAAACAGAGTCTCAGGGGCTACTATCTATACACAGGCATATTTTTTCATATGCAAAGAAGCTAAGAATATTACATGACATAGCTGAAAGCCTGTTAATAGGCTGGTGAAGGCTTCGTTTAGCGTACTTTTGGCAGACTGAACCTTCTCAACCACCGTACCCATCAGGGTACGATGCTCCTCCACAACGGAAGCACGTTGCAGTGCGTCCATCGGAGGGTTAGGCGCCTCCGGATTAGTGGAGGTCGCCGTTGGAATGGGCGCTCCCCCCTCCATTGAAGGGGGTTGCTCGCTCGATCCCGGAGCTACATGGATCTCCGGAATGGTGTTCAGCTGGGGGCCGAACTGGTCAGGGCCCCCGTCTTCAGTCTCCATGGGGGTTGTGCCCCCCATGTTCTTGGTAGCCGAGGCATTACCCTCTGGCGCAGTCTTGGCGGCCTCCGGCACCTCTCCGTGGCCTGGGAGGCCCTCTGGGACAACACTTTGGTGTCGTCCGTGGCGGTTGGCGGAGAGGCATGCGGAGGCGTGAAGCTCTCCACCATCCCCGGCTTCGGCGAGTTCCCTGAAGATGATGATAGTTGGGGGAGATCGCGGACCGGACTGAAGCACACAATACCGTGTGTTAAAATAACAATCATAAAGACCGGATATATGTACAGTGTCTTGGGATACTTACGATGCGGCCACGGGCTTCGACCTGGGGCGCCACTGAGGGATGGCTTCGACATGCGAATCCGAGCCGTCCGGGAGGGATATCTTCCCCCTCTTGGACGCTTCAGCCTCTGGTTCTATTGATGCTGCCCTCTTCTTCTTCCTTCCCCTCGGGGGAGAATCGCTTTCGGCCTCCTCCTCCTCTTTGTCTTCGTCTCCCTCGTGTGTGGAGGGAGCTTTGGTCTCTCCGGACACGGTGTCCAAAGTTCCTTTACGGCGGAGGTCACCTTTGGCCTCCTTGCCCTTCTTCTTGGCCTTCTTCTCCGGTGCGTGGAATGGCGCCGAGACCAGCATCCTCGTTAGCAAAGGATCAACTGGGTTCTCGAGCAGCGGAGCCGAACACTTGATCCGCTCCGTATTCTTTGTCCAGCCCTTATTAAAGGATGGAAGTCTCAGCATACCCCATTTGATTTGTGAACTAAGTTATGTTCGGAAACTGAACACTTACCGGAGTAGGCGAATGCGCGTTGTCGAGGCCGACGTCAGCGGTCGTCTTCGGCCACGACTTCTGGGCCTTGAAGAGCAGCTTCCAGATCTCTCCGTGCGTTGTGCCTAAGAATCGCTGCAGGGTACGCAACACTTCCGGATTGAACTCCCACATCTGGAGAGGCCAGCGCTGGCAGGGAAGGGTCTGGCGGAAAAACATCACCTGAATCATGTCAGCGAGACTGGTGTTCTTATCAATTATATTTTTGATGGGAATTTGCAGCATCCTCACTTTATTTGTCGACCCCCAGTCCATACCCTTGTTGGTCCATGACGCGAGCCGCACTGGGGGTCCAGATCTAAACTCAGGATTGGCCGCCCAGTTGGCGCCACGAGGTTCGGTGATGTAGAGGCACTCCTGCTGCCATATCTTGACAGTATCCACAAAGGCCCCTTTGGGCCAAGTAGTGTTGGGGAGCTTGCTCACCATGGCGCCGCCGCAGTCCGCGTGCTGACCGTCGACCACCTTCGGCTTCAAGTTGAAGACCTTGAGCCATTGTGGGGGAATGCGGAGGAGTGCCTCACACACGATGATGAACGCCGAGATGTGGAGGAAGGAATTTGGGGCTAGATCATGGACTAGCCCGTAGTAAAACATGAGGCCTTGGACAAAGGAGTGGAGTGGAAACCCTAGTCCGCGGAGAAAGTGGGTGATAAATACCACCCTTTTGCCGGGCTCCGTGGTGGGGATGACCTGCTTCTTGGTAGGGATCCTGTGCGCGACATCCACAGTCAGGTACCCCGCCTCTCGGAGCTACTTGACATCCTTCTCCATCACGGATGAGGCTACCCATTTGCCTTTAGAACTGGATCCGGACATGGTTGGAAAGGTTGGTGGCAGTGGGGAAGATCGTAGCTTGGGCGCTTGAGCTCGAGGATGGGAAGGCTGAGGAAGAAAGAAGGCGTGGGTGAAAAGAAGGGATCTTTATCCTCTTATATAGGCCGTCAATATCAAGAGCCCACCATGCTAGCCTTAAAACTCGCCTATTCCCAAAGGGTCATGCGAACTGCGTGGTTGGATCGCCCAAAACCTGTATTGATGAGAATCCAGCAATAAGGGGACACAATCTCTGCTTTGAAAAGACGTGTCAATGGAGGATGCGCCTCGAAACGCGAAGCGAGAGGCCAAAAAAATGGTTCAAAATAATAAAGAGGCCAGACGTAACGTTTTGCCGAAAAAGCTGTCAGTGTACATACCTTATTTTGATAAAGTATTGTGGCTAAGGGTTGTAACTGTTAAACAGAGCCGGATATAGTTCTCTTATTCAGAAGACTGCTTTTGTCACAACCCCAGTTTAGCCTTTGCTCGTCCTTGCATAATCATCATGTCTAAATTCTGAAAATTGAATCGAGGGAATTTTCAAGCCTCAGAAACCTGTTAAAAATAATCAACATTTAATCCTCATCAAATGAGTCCAAAGAAATGTTCCTGTTACTCTGTGAAAATATTGGTAAGGGGTAAAATCCAAACCAATATTTTTGGAATCACAAAAATATTTATTTTGGGCCTTTGACTTAAATAAATGACATATTTGAGTTGAATTTATTTCTGTTATATAAGAAATAAAGTTCAAATATTTTTGTAAATTGCATGTGACCTTGGACTAGTTTCTGAGCTTACATAGCAATTTACAGAAAGTTCAAAAGGTGATTTGATGTTTTAAATCAAATCAAAATAAATTGCAGGAAATAGAAAACATTAATAAATAGAAAAACTAGAGAGAGAGAGAGAGAACCTACCTGGGCCACTTACCTGGCGGCCCATCTGCACCGGGTTCAGCCCACCGCCTGGTGCCGCCATCGCCGCCTCTGCCAAGAGGCGGGAGGAGGGACACCGCCGAGCTCGCCACGCCTCCTCCTGCTTGCTACCGACCGCCTGGAGCTGGCTGGAGACGCCACGCACCCCCAGGCCCTCTCACTCCTCCCCCGTGCTCATCCCCTCACCTGTCCCTCTTGCGCGAACCCACCCCAGCGCAGCCGTCGCCGCCGCTCATTGCTGTCGTGCCCTAAGCCTCCCCCTCACCTCTCCGACATGCCCAGGGGCTCGGCCACCGTCGCCTATGCCTCCCTGTTGACTCACGCGACTCCAAACGCCGCCGAACGCTGTCTTCGCCTTCGTCTTCAACCTGGGGCACCCGAGCCCGTCTCCGGTTGATTCGGCACCGCCAGGACCACCCCGAGCTCGCTGACCCCTTCTTCGGCTCCGCTGTGAGCTCCTACGCCCTCGCCCCTCTCCCCGTTTATGCGTTTGTCCTCTAGCCGTGTTTTCCACCTCGGCTGAAGCTCACTGCCGCCGTCCATGGCGCCGCTGCGGCCACAGCTGCTGCCACCCGCGTCCGAGCTCATCAGTGCGCTCAGCGCACCCGTAGGAGCATGATGCACTCACCATCTCCTCCCCTAGTGCTCCATAGCCCCGTTTCCATCGATGGCCGAACCACGGCCGTCGCAAACCTCGTCGCCGGCGTCGATTCCGGCGACCATCTGGTCCAACTCCACCACCCACAGACGCGGCTAAGCCCAGGCTCTCCATAGAACCCAACCACGCCCCAAACCGTGGCCTGTAGCGCAATCCCGACGCGGACGTCGCCGTGATCTGAGGTCGCCGGCGGCTAATCGCCATTTAGTTGACGTGGTAGAATAGATTAGTACTAATTATGTTATTAGTCTAACCCTATGACAATGATAGCTGGGCCTGTCGGATTTCGGTTTCCGGCAGACCCTCTAGGTTCGACCTTTGGGGTGCACGCGGAGATCACACCTCCAACCTACCTACGTCTCATCTCCTCGCAACGATCTAAACTACACAAAGAACAACACAAGGAACACGAGGTTTATACTGGTTTGGGCCACCATTGTGGTGTAATACCCTACTCCAGTTTGTGGTGTTGTGGATTGCCTCAGGGGCTGATGATGAACAATACAAAGGGAGGAACAGCCTCGTGAGGGGCTGTTCTTGAGCTGGTGCGATGAACTGCTTGGGTGAGTTCGATCGCCTCTATCTCTCACTCTGCTAGGGTTCTCTCAGATTGATCCTCTCCAGACCCCCCCTTGCCTTGGTGCTGGCTAGTCCTATTTATAGAGGGAGGCCCTGGGCCTCTTCCCAAATATTGAGCGGGAAGGGCGCCAACAATTGGCCATTTTGAAGGGGAACATCTAGTACACTTATCCTGACTAAAGTCGGTCCTCGCCTGCCAAAGACTCTGACGGTGACGCCGGCTTGGGCTCCACGATGACCTCCTTCCTGCCGTTCAGCTGGTCTTGGTCTTGTTGCACCGAAATGGTTTCCATTGCTTGATACCCTTGCCTGCGCTTGCCCCCTTTGCACCAAAGGGGAAACAAGGACCCTGCGCAGGCCGACGCCCCCCTGGCGCCCTCGGTCGTCATGGCTTGCGTCATGGGCACCTCATGAGGTACCCCGCCTTGATCTCTCTGCCCCCTCGCGAGCCAGCTTGACGAGGCCATGCCTGAGGAAGCGTTCTATCGTCCGCCCCGCGAGGCTTGGCCCCTCGCGAGGGTTTTGAGCTTGTGTCGATGAAGATGGGCCTACTGGGCCACTCCTTGAGCCACGCCGCAAGCCGCAGGCAGGCAAGTCTGGGTACCCCCGTTCCCCGAACGCCGACAGTAGCCCCCGGGCCCAAGGCGCGCCTGGACTTGGCTTAGCAGAGAAGTGAAAGGGCAAGTCTGGCGCCCTTGAGCCCCAACAGCCTGCGGCCTTGGGCGCCGCGTGGCGATTGGTTGGTCATGGGCGTCTCCACTTCCCCATGATGCCTTGGCAACCGCATGACTTGACAAGTCCCTGCATGCAGAAACGGGTCATGATTACCTGCGATCGTGGAGGCCGACGATTGGCCTCCTCCGGCTATAAGTACGGAACGGCGCGAGCTCTTCCAGCCCATCTCTTCTTGCTTCTCCCTCTTCTCCATGGCTCCGTCGAAGAGGTTCTTGGCCGCGGAGAAGGGAAAGGCCCGCCAGGTGGAGCCTGACTCTCCCCCGGCCAAGCGTGGTCGAGGCCGTCCTCGCAAGCACCCTGTGGCTCACGCAGCGGCTTCCCGCGGCCGTGGAGGCGATCTACTGTGCGGCGATGGGCGCCAGGCCGTTGATGGGGGGTGCACTACGACCACGTGATCTCCTAGGCCGCGCTTCCACTCAGCAGAGGTGCTGCCGGAGTTTGTCGTGTGGTCGGTGGAGCCGACCAGCACCAGGCTCCAGCTTCCCCGCTTCCTTTTAGGTGAACTTCCGACCGGTGCCCCGGGCGGCCTCTGGCTCCAGGCGGACGGTTGCTGCAGCCGGGCCTCCTGGGCTTCGCTGGAGGTCTCCGCTGCCGGGAGTGTGGCCCTGACCCACGGCTGGCAAACATTTGCCCACGCGCGTGGCCTAAGCCGACGGTGCACCCTGCACTTCAAGTTCGACGGCGATGCCACCCTCTACGTGAGGGTGTTTGGGGAAGACGGTCGCCGCGCTAGGTGCTGCCCCGAGGATGACGACCGCGGCCGTGGGCCTAGCCCCAGCGACGATCGGGATGAAGATGACAGCGCGCGCGTGGTCAGCGGCGCTCGGGCCTCGTCGAGCTTCGGCGGCTCTCCTTCGGACAACAGCTCCTCGAGCGGTGGCCGCGACCAGCCGCCGCGCCCGCCTGAATGGAGGTAGCGGATCTGCCCGCCGTCGCGCCCCGGTGAAGCGCGAGAGGGAGTCCGCCTGAGCTCCGGAGGCAGTACGAGCCTTCGCCGCGAGCTGGTGCCAAGCGAGTCGCGCCTATTTTGTCCTTCTCCTTTTCCTACGCAAAGAGACAATAGTGTAGGGCCCCGCGGGGGCGTGCTTAGACTGTTGCTGTCAATTATTGTGTTGTTTCCGCTATTTCTGTATTATGCTTTTGTGCCATACGCCTGCGCGTAGAAATTATTAGCTCGGGGGCTGTCGCAGTATTCGCTTCCCGAGGCCGCGGCCTCGCTTCATGTCCTGCAAAGATTAGTCAGGAGGGGTAGCTTCCGGCCTCAGTTTTGGAGGGGACCGACCCAGGCCCTGTGTTCGCGTCGCGGTGCCCGTGGGGCACGGACTGCGAGGGGTGCTCCCGTAGTGGACCCGGCTTGGGAAGCCTCAAATGATAGGGGCAGAAAACACTGGCGAGGGTGCCCGCGCCGCTCCCTCGCGAGACTTGCGTGAGAGAAATTGAGGCAGGAGAGCGAAAAAAGGCAAAGATTCACAAGCAAAAGACAGCAAGAACTTCAATGAAACTTCAAATGGGAATGAACAAGCCAACTGCAGAAAGCAAATGAAAAAGCCGCGTCCGGCACCTAATCTAGTCTTCGACGTCTTATCACCAGCGCGGAGCTAAGTGCTGCCACTAGGCGTGGGAGGGAGCCCAGGCTCGAGGCCGGGCGCCTCGAGACTCCAGGGCGTGTACAGCCCCAACACATTATTACGTGAGAGTGTCACGGGCGACGAGCTTCACAGGCATTGGCCTTATTCACAGGCTCCGGGCCTTTCTCAGAAAAACATGCTTCACAGGCGTTTGCCTTCTTCACATGCTCCGGGCCTTTCTCAGAAAAACGAGCTTCACAGGCGTTTGCCTTCTTCACAGGCACCGGGCCTTTCTCAGAAAAACAAGCTTCACAGGCGTTTGCCTTCTTCACGGGCACCGGGCCTTTCTCAGAAAAACAAGCTTCACAGGCGTTCGCCTTCTTCACAGGCACCGGGCCTTTTCCAAAATGCGACAACTTCACAGGCATTCGCCTTCTTCACAGGCACCGGGCCTTTTTAGGGGTAAAACCTTCGGAGATGCTAGATGTTCCACGCTTTTCTGGACGGGCACCCTCTCCTGAGTCTCCAAGCGTGCGGAGCCGGGCCTGGAAACATGAACAACCTTGAACGGGCCCTCCCACATGGGAGAGAGCTTATGCAGTCCCTCCCTTGAGAGAACCCGTCTGAGCACGAGGTCCCCTACCCCAAGAGTTCTGGGGCGGATGTTGCGGCAGTGGTATCGCTGCAGCGCCTGTTGGTACCTTGCTGCTCGTAGCGCGGCTTCTCGACGATGCTCCTCCCCCAGCACGAGGTCCGTCCCCCGCATGGCTTCCTGCTGCGCCTCGTCGAACGCCATGACCAGTGCGGAACGACGTCTGACCTCGTGAGGGAGAACTGCTTCAGCTCCATAAACCAGGAAGAACGGGATCTCGCCAGTCGGCTTGGTCGCGGTTGTGCGGATGGACCACTGCACAGATTGAAGCTCATCGTACCAATCCCTGCCGCAGGCTTCCAGCTTCTTCTTGAAGGTCCTAGTTTTGAGGCCCCTCAGGACCTCTGCGTTGGCTCGCTCGGCCTGACCGTTGCTCCGCGGGTGTGTTACCGTTCCAAGGTTAGCACAGTATGTTTTGAAGAGGTTACTGGTGAACTGCAAACCATTGTTGGTGATGATGCGGTTCGGCACCCCAAACTAGCTCACGATGCCCTTGATGTACTTGACAGCGGAACCTGCGGGGATGGTGCAGACAGCTTCCACTTCAGCCCACTTTGTGAATTTGTCTATGGCGACGTAGAGGTAGCGATAGCCTCCCGGCGCCCGAGGGAACGGGCCCAAGATATCCAGCCCCCAGACTGCGAATGGCCATGAGAGGGGTATAGTTTGCGGACCTCCCGCCGGCTGAAGGATCTGCTTGGCATGGAATTGGCAGGCCTCACAAGCCTTCACCAGTTCCACGGCATCATTGAGTGCCGTGGGCCAATAGAACCCGCTGCGGAACGCCTTGCCAACGAGGGTTCGTGATGACGAATGGTGCCCACAGTCTCCACCGTGTATGTCTGCCAGCAGCTCCCTCCCTTGCTAGCTGGAAATGCAACGCAGGGACACATCATTCGGTCGTCTCCGGTAGAGCTCTCCATCCCTGATGCAGTACGTCGTGGCCTGCCGCGCCACACACTCTGCTTCCTCCTCTTTTTCTGGCAAGGTCCCTTGCGTCAGGTAACTCCTAAGCTCTGTAATCCAGCACCCCTCCTGAGGCTCCAGCGCGAGGAGCAGGCGCGCTCCTCAGGCCGGGCCGCAGACCGGGGCTTACGAGGCAGGTGGCTGGGGGAGCTCTTCCCGAGGCTGCACCGTGCTTGACAGTGATGGCGTTGCCGAGGGCTTGAAGAGCCGCTCCTCGAAGACGCCAGGCTCATGAGGTAGCCGCCTAGATGCCCTTTTGGCGATGTCATCAGCCTCTTGATTGGTGCCGCGAGGCACATGCTGCAACTCCAGTCCCCAGAACTGCTTCTCCATCCTGCGGACCTCCGCGAGGTAGGCTTCCATGTGCTTGTCCCTCGGCTCGTATACTTTGTTGGAGAAGTTGATGAGGAGTTGTGAATCACCCTTGATGGTAAGGCGCTTCACCCCCAGGGCGACTGCGGCTTTCAGGCCTGCTATCAAGCCTTCGTATTCTGCTATGTTGTTGGAGACCTTTTCTCCGTGCTGGAAACAGAGTTGCACGGCATAGTAGAGCTTGTCTTGAGTGGGAGATATGAGCACTGCGCCAGCCCCTGCACCGTGTCGGGAGAACGCCCCGTCGAAGTACATGACCCAACCGTCGGGTGCCTCGCTTCCCGGGGAGAGGGACCGATCCTCATCCGCCTTGAGGCCTGGCGCCTCCACCCATTCTGCCATGAAATCTTCTAGCGCGGCCGCCTTGACGACTCTAGTTGTGCTGAATTCTAGCTGAAACGCTTGCAGCTCGATGTTCCACTCAGCGACTCTTCCAGCCGAGTTGGGGCTCCTGAGCACCCTTTCCAAGGGGTACGCTGAGACGACCTTGATGGGATGGCCCTGAAA
The DNA here is from genome assembly GCA_021605145.1 of Aegilops bicornis. Lineage (NCBI taxonomy): Eukaryota > Viridiplantae > Streptophyta > Magnoliopsida > Poales > Poaceae > Aegilops > Aegilops bicornis. Next base: position 288,599,473 of record CM038671.1, read on the forward strand.
ATAGTGCCGCAGCTTGCGCGAGGCTACCAATAGCGCGAGGAGGAGTTTCTGGGGCATGGGGTACCGCGCCCTCGCGTCCCGTAACACTGTGCTGACGAAGTACACAGGGTGTTCGACGAGGTTGGGAGTGCTGGTGCTGCTAGCGTCGTCCGGAGGCCGTGGCGCCTCCTGGGACAGTGGAGCCTCCAGCGGCTGGTTGCCTGGGGGAGGGGCCTCTTCTGTTCTGAGTGCGCTTCCCTGCGGCGGCTGATCCTTCTCGGCTGTGGCCGTGATCTCTGTGCGGCCCCTTTGGTCCTGCTTCGCCTCGACCCGGACGGCTGCCGCGGCTTTGGTCCAACGTTCCTCCCTAACCACCACCAGGGCTGCGCTGGCAGAGTAGGGGGTGGCTGCAAGGTAGAGCACCAGGGGCTCTTGAGGGCACGGAGCCACCATTACCGGAGGGCTGGTTAAGTACCTTTTGAGATCGTGGAATGCCTTGTGGGCCTCTTCAGTCCATTCAAAGGGGCCCTTTTTCTTCATCATCTTGAAGAAGGGCAGCGCTCGTTCCCCCAACTTGGAGATGAAGCGTCCTAGTGCGGTTACGTGCCCAGTGAGCTTATGCATCTCTCTGAGGGTCTTCGGCAGGCTCATGTCCTCGACTGCTTTGACCTTTTCTGGGCTAGCCTCGATGCCCTGGTGGGACACGAGGAAGCCCAGGAGCTTGCCCGAGGGGACTCCAAACACACACTTCTCTGGGTTGAGCCACAGGTCCACTTCGTTGAGGCTCGCGAAGGTTTCCTCCAAGTCTTGTATCGTGGTTTTGCCTCCCGAGACTTCACCACAATGTCATCAACGTAAGCCTCAAGATTCCTCCCGAGCTACCGACCCAAGGCGATGTGCATCACCACCGAAGGTCGCACCTGCGTTGCGCAGCCCGAACGGCATGCATGTGTAGTAGTACACTCCACACGGGGTCAGGAAAGACGTTTTCTCCACGTCTTCTATTGCCATCTTGATCTGGTGATAGCCAGAGAAGGCATCCAGGAAACATAACAGGTCGCACTCGGCAGTGGAGTCGACGATCTGATCGATACGAGGGAGCGGGAATGGATCCTGCGGGCAGGCCTTGTTGAGGTTGGTGAAGTCAACACACATGTGTTCCTTCCCCCCTTTCTTCGGCACGACAACCGGGTTAGCCAACCAATCTGGGTAGCGGACCTCGCGAATGACCCCTACCGCCTCTAGCTTGCGGGTATCTTGGACGATGAAAGCCTGCTTCTCTGTGGACCGCCGTCTCGCTTTCTGCTTCACGGGGCGCACGTTGGGGCACATGTTGAGGTGGTGCTCAATTACGCCCCTCGGAACCCCTGCCAGCTGATCAGGTTCCCATGCGAACACCTTCCTGTTCGCGCGTAGGAACGTTACCAGGGCCTCCTCCTGCTCGGGCTCGAGGTTGGCGCCTATGGTGAAGGTGGCATTAGTGGATCCGTCCTCGTCGACCAGTATCTGCTTGGTTTCTTCCTTTTATTGGGTGAATAACAGCTTCTTCTTGGCCGGTGCAACCCCCTTGGGCTTAGGAGCGGCTGAAGCTGCAGTCTTGAAGACGAGCTTGAGCACTTGCAACGCATCCCCGGTGTCTCCGGATACGGTGAGGACGCTGCTGCTCCCGGGCATCTTCATGAGGTTGTACGCTGGGTGAGTCGTGGCCATGAATCGGGCTAGTTCTGGGTAGCCGAGGATGGCGTTGTATGGTAGGCCAATGGGGGTGATATCGAAGTCGAGTAGCTCCGTGCGGAAGTTGTCGTAGGTGCCGAAGGTAACCGTAAGACGAATCTGCCCCAGGGAGCCGGTGGAACTGCCTCTGACGCCCAAGAAGGGCTCTTTGGGCTGAAGCGCCCGCGGTACATGGAGGAGGCTGAAGGCTTCAACCGAGAGCACGCTGAGGCCTGCGCCGCCGTCGATGAGAGTCCTGGTGATGGCCACCTGGCAGATGGTGGGGGTGCACAACATTGGGAGCACGCCCGAGCAGGCTGAGCTGGAGGGGTGATCATCCGAGCTGAAGGCCAGATCGGCCTTGGGCGCCGACCGACCCGGAGGGCCCCTTGCTGCGCAGAAACAGCGCCGATCTGGCGGATGAACGACTTGATGTGGCGGCCTGAAGGTGGCACCTGCGAGCCGCCCAGGAGAGCTGCGACGACAGGGGGCACCCGTGCAGCGTGCTGAGCGAGGAAGAGGCCGCGTAGCTCCCCCCAAGCAGCCACATGCGCGGGACGCCGGTGAGGGCCATGGGAAACCAGTTAGCCATGACCCTGTCGTCGCCCCCGGCTTCGAAGACGGCCTCCTCATACGCCAGCATGAAGGCCAGCGGATCGATTGTGCCGTTGTAGCACGGTGGCATCTCCGGCTTGAACTTGTTCGGCCACTGCACCTGCTGCAAGGCGGGGGCCAAGGCTTGGAGCCCCTTGGCCCCTGCGCTAGCGCTGGCGACCGGAGCGGGCTACGCACTGCTCATCATGGGGCGAATCACGATGTTGGCGGAGAGTGGGTCAACGGAAGGTAAAGCTCCGGCGCACCCCTACCTGGCGCGCCAAATGTCGGATTTCGGGTTCCGGCAGACCCTCTAGGTTCGAACTCTGGGGTGCACGCGGAGATCACACCTCCAACCTACCTACGTCTCGTCGCCTCACAGGGATCTAAACTACACAAAGAACAACACAAGGAACACGAGGTTTATACTGGTGCGGGCCACCATTGTGGTGTAATACCCTACTCCAGTTTGTGGTGTGGTGGATTGCCTCAGGGGCTGATGATGAATAATACAAAGGGAGGAACAGCCTGGGGCTGTTCTTGAGCTGGTGCGATGAACTGCTTGGGTGAGTTCGATCGCCTCTGTCTCTCACTCTGCTAGGGTTCTCTCAGATTGATCCTCTACAAATCCACCCTTGCCTTGGTGGTGGCTAGTCCTATTTATAGAGGGAGGCCCTGGGCCTCTTCCCAAGTATTGAGCGGGAAGGGCGCCAACAATTGGCCATTTTGAAGGGGAACATCTAGTACACTTATCCTGACTAAATTCGGTCCTCGCCTGCCAAAGACTCTGACGGTGACGCCGGCTTGGGCTCCACGATGAACTCCTTCCTGTCGTTCAGCTGGTCTTTGTCTTGTTGCACCCAAATGGTTGCCTTTCCTTGATACCCTTGCCTGCGCTTGCCCCCTTTGCACCGAAGGGGAAACAAGGACTCTGCGCAGGCCGGCGCCCGCCTGGCGCCCTCGGTCGTCATGGCTTGCGTCATGGGCACCTCGTGAGGTACCCCGCCTTGATCTTTCTGCCTCCTTGCGAGCCAGCCTGACGAGGCCGTGCCTGAGGAAGCTTCCCGTCGCCCGCCCCGCGAGGGTCTTGAGCTTGTGTCGATGAAGATGGGCCGTACTGGGCACTCCTTGAGCCACGCCGCAGGCCGCAGGGAGGCAAGTCTGGGTACCCCTTTTCCCAGAACACCGACAGGGCCCCACGTCCTAACTAGCCGGGTTTTATTTGCGTTTAGATTAAATTAACCCCCCACGGGCCCCACCGGTCAGTTTGACCTGGCCACGTCACACATTTACCGACCCCACACGTCAGTGTTGACCCGGCTGACGTGGCCGTTGACCAGGCCCCACCTGTCATTGACACTGAACAACATTGTGTCACTGACCAGTGGACCCCACTGGTCAGGTTTGACCTAGACCGCTGCTGTTGACTTCCTGAGGTCAGCATGACACAATGCTGACGCAATAACTTTTTTTCTGGACTTATTCTTATCCAAGAAATTCCAGAAAATAGTGCTAACTTCAGAAATTCATAGTAATTCAACCGTAACTTCAAATGTTATAATTTATATATGAAAAATGATCAGAAAAATCCAATCTATCCATCTGTACGATTTTCATGCATGTTAGAACAACTTATGGCTGCTGTTTAGGCCAAATCATATAAATGGCATTTAAACCCTCACATATGGAGTTTGATTTTGAACCTAGGGTTCAAACCAACTCCGTTCTACATGCTGCTAGTTGCATTAGCTCAAAACACAGCATATTGACATGTCATGATCATGCATCATATTGTGCATTGCATTGATTGTGTTTCCTCTCTGTTGCCGGTGGTTGTCCCCTCTCGATAAACGTATTCCGACGATGAGATCGATGACACCGATGAAGAACTATACTATCTTCAGAAGTGCCAGGCAAGCAAAACCCCCTTGTTAATTCCGATACAATCCCACTCTCTTGCTCCTGCTCTCTTTTACTGCATTAGGACAACAACGATTCAACTGTTACATGCTGCGGTAGTTGAACCCCTTTCCTCTGCATGACCTGTCATTGCCATAGTAAATAGATGAAACCCACTAGCATGAGTAGGAGTTGTTTGAGCCCTGATGTGCCTACTGATTCATGCTTGTTTGACATGCCTGCTACTGCTTAGAGTTGAGTCAGATCTGATTCATCGGAGATGAATTGGAGGTGTGTATACATGTCCTACTGTGTGTGAGCTAAGTGTGTGAACACGATTTGGTAAAGGTAGCGGTGAGAGGCCATGTAGGAGTACATGGTGGGTTGTCTCATTGAAGCCATCCTCAGGAACTGACTTTTGTGTTTGTGATCCATGAAACAGTTACTACCACGCATTGGGCCCGAAACCAATGGACCCTCTCGGCTTCTTGTCACCCTTGTCCTCTGTCCAGGAGTTCCAAGTAGTTTCTGGTGTTTGTAGTATCTTTTGGAGGTCTTGGCGCAGCTGACCGAGGGGTGGGCTGTGATGCGGTAGGCACGTGGCCGGGCATGTCGGGCGCCCGTTTGGTGTCTCGGAACCCTGTACACATCGTTCAGGGCCGTATGTGGAAACCTCGGCCGGACTCCCTGCGGATGGAACCTGAATAGGGGATAAACCTGGACTAGAGACTTGAGTGTTTAGGTAGGCCGTGGCCGACACCCTCGTTGGGCTTCCGCTTGAAGGTTGCCGAGTACATGTCGTGTAAACGGCGGTAAGTGGTGAGAGCGTGTGTGAAGAAGTACACCCCTGCAGGGTTAACATCATCTATTCGAATAGCCGTTTCCGCGGTAAAGGACTTCTGGGTTGCCTATTACAGTTCATAGACAAGTGAAAGTGGATACTCTAAAACTCTCAAGATAAGCGTGAGTGCTATGGATGGCCTTGTCGTAGGGAGACGGGAGCGGATCCATAGTGGTGTATTGATATGGTGAATATGTGGACTCGTGTGCGCCACCTCAAAAGAGTTACTTGCAGTCATAGTTTAGGATAGCCACTAAGTCAAAGCTGGCTTGCCGCAGTTAAACTCCACCACCCCCCTTTGTTGATACTGATGCATATGTAATTAGTTCTTATGTAAGTCTTGCTGGGTACAATTGTACTGACATTTACCCATTTTATGTTTTGCAGAGAGACGTCAGTCTCGCTAGTAGTTCCGCGTGGACTTCGACGTTTAGCTTGTTACCTCAGCTACGATCTTGTACCCTTGGGAGGGTCTTGTAGATAGTCAGGCTTCTCAGCCTTTTCCATTTGTAGTTGTCTGTACTCAGACATGTTTATGCTTCCGCTCGATGCTTGTATGCTCTGTATGATTGGGTCGTGAGACCATGTTTGTAATATCTCGCTCCTCGGAGCCTAATAAATAAATACTTGAGTCGTAGAGTTATGTTGTGATTCCATGTTGTATTTACACATATCGAGCATATTGTGTGTATGATTGAAATGCTTGGTATGTGTGGGATCCGACAACCTAGTTGTTTATCCTTGGTAGCCTCTCTTATGGGGAAATGTAGTCTTGTGCTTCCATGAGCCATAGTAGTCCGCTATAGCCCGGTTCACCGGAGTCCTGCTAGGCCAGCACTACTGCTTCGGAACACTTGACTGGCCGGCATGTGAGTCACTTCGTTCACGTATGCATCCCTTCGGGAAATGTCACGCTGGTGACATCCGGAGTCCCGCCTAGCCTCACTTTCGCCTGGCTCAATGAGTCCTCATAGCCAGTTACAGCCCGGATTCAAGACGTCAGCCGAATCGACATGCTCGATGTTGATTCATGTATGCATGTCCCCGTAAGTTAGTGCCACTTTGGGTTCACAACTAGTCATGTCGGCCCGGTTCTCTGTCATATGGATGCTAGCAACACTATCATATACGTGAGCCAAAAGGCGCAAACGGTCCCAGGCCATGGTAAGGCGACACCCGTGGGAATATCGTGCGTGAGGCCGCAAAGTGATATGAGGTGTTACCGGCTAGATCGATGTGACTTGGAATCGGGGTCCTGACAGCTTTGGTATCGAGCTTTGACTGCTCAGAGGATTACAAAGCCAACTGGTCGAAGTCGTGTCTAGAAATGCTTTAGTTATGTAGGGGAATTGATTGTGGGAAGGAACGTAAGGCTCTTTTTACTCCTTATACCTCATGGCCTTATGATCTGAGTCAATCTCTTCTCTTCTATGGGGATTAAGAACTAGGCCTTCTCATCTATCTATCAGGATGACGAGTTACTAATCCATAGACTTATAGAATTGATAGTTACAAGTCTCGGTTCAGTTTCTTCTACCTCCGTGAGTTGACAGTTGCTCTAGGAACATTGATATTGCGATGTTGAGTGGTTATGCCACCATTTTGCAGTATATTTCAAACCTTCTTGAGCATTTACATCTGTTATGTTGTCCGAGTCATCCCACGTTTCTAAACAGTCTGATGCATTTGCAAATTCCTTCTTACCGTTCTGAAGTTCCTTTGTAACAGATCAACCACACTAACTAGTGTGTTGAGGTACTTCATTGCCTCGACATTTGTGTTGGAGCTATTATTATGACCCTAGGTGTCTAGAGTATCACCTAGTAACCTAGCCATGTTTTGTGTTCCTAGGGTGATGATTCTGGTCACCATTCTCGAAAGCATTCTGTGGTGTTATTAGTTAGTAGGTATTCTATTCCTGGGTTCTTGAACCCAAAATTCACCCTACTTACCTCATGTTGATAGTGTTGCTAGTTCCTTTAGGATATTAGAAACCTTTGCGATAGTCCTCGAGGTTCGTGGTACATCCTTCTTCCCACTACCATGAACCATTCTTGGCAGGAGTTCTTTTGAACCAAAAGGTCACGACCAGAGTGCTCTTGATGAGTTCTCCATTCTATATTGTGAATCTGCCAGTTCTACCCTTTCAGCATGGGTTATCCGGAAGAAATGTTGAGCTTCGCCCAACATACTAATCTATGCATCCACAACTCAGAAAAACACATGTTCCTTTGAGTTGTCCCTCTTTAGTTGTATCCTGACCTCCGTCTATCAAGTGATAGTCAGGAATAGTTGTGGCATCATGTTCATCATTGTCTCTTATCTGTGTGGTCTGTCAAGCCATTCTGTTCTGGACTGACTAGGAGAAACAAACTCCAGCACCTTATCCATTTCTTGGAGTGGTCAAAGTAGTTGTATTCCACAGATCAAAATGCCAATCCATCTTTTATTCTGTTCTACCTTGAAGTATTACCCACTTTATGTCAGGAACGTCATGAGAATTGCACCTTCTCTTGTGAATTCTTGATGCAGTGATACTCTCGCCATCATCGTTCATTCCTCGGTCCCGTGTTGTTGCAACCGGAATGCGGACAAGTGAACCATGATGTGTGAAATTTATAGTAGTTAATGGACAATATTCTCATTCTAAGCGTGATGGTTATTAAATCATCATCCTAAGATTGATCGTGCTACCTAGTCCTTATTCTGGTGCACTCCTCGATCAATGAGTTAGGATTGTGTCAATCCCTCACTATTTTGATCATATCATCTTGCCCTAAAAAGCAAGGTTGTTCTCGAGTTTAGTAACATATGGTGGTTCGTGATTTTCTGAATATCTTCTCGGAAGTATTACCAAGTTGTCCCCTGACTGTTATGTTGAGCTCGTGATCAAGTTGGTCTTCCTCTAAACCAGCCATTCTTCAAGAATCTGTGTTGGATACCCCTGAGCTTTGTTAAGCTAAACAACAACTTGGAGAGTTGGGAAATGAAAGCTTGTCCGACTTGGTTCATCACTAAGGGATATCCTTGTGTGTGTGTGTGTGTGTGTGTGTGTTGAAGAAACATGATATCTCCATTGATTGGTCCTAGTGATCAGTTAAGGGATCTATTGCCTTGTAAAAACTATGACTTGAGTATGGGCTATCATCAAGTCAAATCAGAACCAACGATGTTCATAATGTTGTCTTACTCGTGGTTGATCCCTCGAGCATACACCATTACATCTTTTGGTCTGACCAATGCTATCACCGTATTCACATGATGGTTGAAGTTCAGTGATATGGAAATTCCGACGAGTTGCTGTTGAGACCATCAGCAGCATTATGTCTCTCCCATGATTCATGTTGAACATTATACTAGTGTTGGAAACTTTTATAAGCATTATCTTCGTGTCCCGTTCATGAAGTATATGTTTGGGTGAAAGAAGTGACTTTGTCCAAGTTCACGTGCATAAGGTGTAAGTTGCCGCCATGAATTTGAGAAAGGTTTGTTTTGTTTCCTCTGGAATCATCCCAAGTTAGTCACGCATATGTGCGAAGTACTCTATGGTTTGATAGGTTGGCCGCCTCCATTCCATATGTGTTCCTAGCACACCAAGCCACTGAATGACTTGTTCAAGGAGAATAAGTTCCTTCTTAAGAAGCATGCCTTATGCAAGGACTTTGATATCCTCGATGATGGTTCCCCACCTAAACTCGATAGTGTTTTATTATAAGACTACTATGTGGCCATTCTTGTCATGGACAACATGCTAACATGCATGTAGAAGAACTTGCATGTTTTGGAGCTTGCCATCGTAGTTCATTTCCCGAGAATCTCGCAACATCATCTCGTCGATTTGTGTTGCAAACTTTATTTTCCAGACATGACGTCTGAAATATCATGTTAGCACCCAGATCTGAATCTCAAGAAAATATGATGGTTGAAGAAATCCCCAGCATCTGCATGTTATTCCCAGCTTGCACCGCCATTGTGCCAATCTCCCATGGGCTGCCCTGCTCAGTAGTTGATGTTCAAGATCATCTTCAAAAGTGGTCCTACCATGGGTCCCATCCATTTCCGATGATAGGAAAAAATCATCCATTGCATTGTCTTCAACAAGGTAGTCCACATCATCCATTCTGGTATGGGTATGCCATTCTTTCGAATTCGCTCACACGATCGTTTGTGATTGCCTTAGGCTGGTATAAAGAATTTCAATGATCTTTGTATCAAAAGTAATTCTTTTGCCACTTAAGGGAATAGTTCCTCGTGTCACCTCCCCCAAGGTGCCCCGTTATGGGATCATGGAAATTTTTCCTCGCCACCTTGATACCATCCACCATCTCTCTAAGTGTGGAATTGTTGCTCACCAAATCAAACCTCGTCGTTTGTTCTTCCATCCCTCTCGATGTGTTTTGTGTCTCAACTCGAGATGTTTCAACATCTCATTCCGCGAGTTGATCTTTTATAGCTCGATCTTCGAGAAGATCAATGCTAGTAGAGTTTCTTTCCATCGTCGTCGCGTGGATTAATATCTCAAAAGCGAGGATGTCAGGATCAACGTATGCAGCGAATCAACAAACTTATGAGGTGCAGCCCGGATCGCGAAGTTTGTGTCGGTCTTGTGCCCCCTCTGTCTTCTTACCTCACGTCTTGAATCTCGGGACGAGATTCTTGTTTAGTGGGGGTGAGTTGTCACAACCCCAGTTTAGCCTTTGATCATGTCTAAATTCTGAAAATTGAATTGAGGGAATTTTCAAGCCTCAGAAACCTGTTAAAAATAATCAACATTTAATCCTCATCAAATGAGTCCAAAGAAATGTTCCTGTTACTCTATGAAAATATTGGTAGGGGGTAAAATCAAAACCAATATTTTTGGAATCACAGAAATATTTATTTTGGGCCTTTGACTTAAATCAATGACATATTTGAGATGAATTTATTTCTGTTATATAAGAAATAAAGTTCAAATATTTTTGTAAATTGCATGTGACCTTGGACTAGTTTCTGAGCTTACATAGCAATTTACAAAAAGTTCAAAAAATGATTTGATGTTTTAAATCAAATCAAAACAAATTGCAGAAAATAGAAAACATTAATAAATAGAAAAACCAGAGAGAGAGGGAGAACCTACCTGGGTCACTTACCTGGCGGCCCATCTGCACCGGCCCAGCCCACTAGCCTGGTGCCAGTCATCGTCTACCTCTGCCAGTAGGCAGAGGAGGGACACCGTGACAGCACCGAGCTCGCCACGCCTCCTCCTGCTTGCCGCCGACCGCCTGGAGCTGGCTGGAGATGCCACGCACCCCCAGGCCCTCTCACTCCTCCCCCGTGCTCATCCCCTGCCCTGTCCCTCTCGCGCGCACCCACCCAAGCGCAGCCGTCGCCGCCGCTCATTGCTGCCGTGCCCTGAGCCTCCCCCTCACCTCTCCGACATGCCCAGGGGCTCCGCCACCGTCGCCTACGCCTCCCTGTTGACTCACGCGACTCCAAATGCCGCTGAACGCCGTCTTCGCCTTCGTTTTCAACCTCGGGCACCCGAGCCCATCTCCGGTCGATTCGGCGCCGCCAGGACCTCCCCGAGCTCGCGGACCCCCTCTTCAGCACCGTTGTGAGCTCCTACGCCCTCGCCCCTCTCCCCGTTGATGCGTTCGTCCTCTAGCCGTGTTTTCCACCTCGGCTGAGGCTCGCTTCCGCCGTACATGGCGGCCCCGCGGCCACAGCTGCTGCCACCCGCGTCTGAGCTCATCAGCGCGCTCAGCGCACCCATAGGAGCACGATGCACTCACCATCTCCTCCCCTAGTGCTCCGTAGCCCCGTTTCCATCGATGGCCGAACCACGGCCGCCGCAAACTTCGTCGCCGACGTCGATTCCGGCGATCATCTGGTCCAACTCCACCAACCATAGACGCGGCTCAGCCCCAGCTCTCCATAGAACCCAACCACACCCCAAACCTTAGCCTGTAGCGCAATCCCGGCGCCGCCGCCGCCGCGATCTGAGGTCGCCGGCGGCTAATCGCAGTTTAGCTGACGTGGCGGATTAGATTAGTACTAATTATGTTATTAGTCTAACCCTATGACAATGACAGCTGTCCCCACGCCCTAACTAACCGGGTTTTATTTGCGTTTAGATTAAATTAACCCCCCACGGGCCCCACCAGTCAGTTTGACCTGGCCACGTCACACGTTGACCGACCCCACACGTCAGTGTTGACCCGGCTGACGTGGCCGTTGACCAGGCCCCACCTGTCATTGACACTGAACAGCATTGTGTCACTGACCAGTGGACACCCCATTGGTCAGGTTTGACCTAGACCGCTGCTGTTGACTTGCTGAGGTTAGCATGACACAATGCTAACGCAATAAATTTTTTCTGGACTTATTCTTATCTAGGAAATTCCAAAAAATAGTGCTAACTTCAGAAATTCATAGTAATTCAACCATAACTGCAAATGTGATCATTTATATATGAAAAATGATCAGAAAAATCCAATCTATCCATAACTCGAAATGTGATAATTCAACCATAACTTGGAATCGGGGTCCTGACAGCTTTGGAGTATTTGGAGGAGGAACCCGCCTTGCAATGCCGAAGACAATCCACATACCGAACACATCGTCATCGAAAGACTGGTTCAAGGGCTACTGAGGGAGTCCTGGATTATGGTGTCCTCGGGTGTCCGGGTTGTGTAGCATGGGCCGGACTGATCGGCCGTGAAGATACAAGATAGACGACCTTCCCCCGTATCCGGATGGGACTCTACTTTGCGTGGATGGCAAGCTTGACGTCTGGATGTATAGTTTCGTTTCTCTATAAACCGAATCTGTACAACCCTAGGTCCCTCCGGTGTCTATATAAACCGGAGGATTTAATCCGTATCGGCTATCAGAATTTACATAGGCTAGACAGCTAGGGTTTAGCCATCACGATCTCGAGGTAGATCGACTCTTGTAAGCCCTATACTCATCAAAGTCAATCAAGGAGGAAGTAGGGTATTACCTCCATTAGGAGGGCCCGAACCTGGGTCAACATCGGGTCCCTTTGTCTCTTGTTACCTTCGATCCTCAGACGCACGGTTCGGGACCCCCTACCCGAAATCGGCCGGTTTTGACACCGATAAGGACCTCAGTCCAGCGCTTCCACAAACGGCGGGGAACACGAACTAGGCCGGCTCCACGGAACGGACCACCTTGGCAAAGACAGCCTACCCCTTCTTCCTCCGCAACGTCTTCTCAGGGCTCGTCCCGCCCATCTCGGAGTTCTTCTACACCATCCTCAGGCACTATAAGATCCGTGCCCTCCATCTCCATCCTAACTCCATTCTCCTCCTGTCCATCGTCGCCTTCTATTGCGGGGCCTTCGTGGGCGTATGGCCGTCGGTGGCTCTCTTCCACCACTAGTTCAGCTTGCGATTCCACGTCCGGGACCATCAATCCTCATGCGTCTCCTTCGTCGCGATTCAGAGCAAGAACTCACTCTTGAAAGTCGGGAAGAAGGTGCGGGGCTTGTGGCACCGCCGGGTCTTTCTGGACGCCCAGGGCTCCGATCTGCTCTTTGCACCTGAAAGTGAAACTAATCCCCTGGTGGTTTTGGTAATTGATAACAACATATAGCTTATTAAAGTAATATCCATTCAAGTTTAATATTTTAGAAATTTCAATGAATGGCATGGCATGGACTAGAGATGTGGACCCCTCAAAATCCTAAGGACACATATTGGCAAAAGCTCAAGACTCTTTATTTCATTTTTAATGATCCAAGATCACATTGAATCCATAGGAAAGCCAATATTATTAAAATGGGAAGAGGTGTTGCTTAATGTCTTGCTTGCTCAAATGCTTAGTGATATTACTTCAAATCCCTCAACCACTTTCTCATTCCAAATATGTCAAAACTCTGAACTCCAACTTGGCCCCACAGATTCTTTCTATCCAAAGCCATCGGGTGCATATGACATAGCCACTGCCAGAAACCCTAATAGTTCAGTCACACCTATACGGATCTCGGTCTCACCAAAATAACAATCGGTCACCGAGTTGGCTTGACATTTTCTCTGTTTCCTTATTGCTTCAACCTGGTCTCACCGAGTTGATGCAATCGGTGCCAGTGATTTGATGATTTCCCTAAGCCCTAGCATATCGGTCCCACCGAGATTCCTCACATTCACATTTTGAATGAAATCGGTCTCACCGAGTTCATCTATTCGGTCTGAGCGAGTTGGGTCAAATGTGTGTAACGGTTGGATTTTGTGTGGAGTCTATATATACCCATCCACCCCCTTCTCCATATGTGAGAGAGCCATCAGAATGTGCCTACACTTCAAGCACACATTTTCTGAGAGAGAACCACCTACTCATGTGTTGGGATCAAGATATACAAATCCCACAAGAATCTTGGTTTCTAGTTTCCCCAAGTTGCTTTCCACTCAAATCATCTTTCCACCATATCCAAATCTGTGATAGAGAGTTGAGTGTTGGGAATACTATCATTTGAAGCACAAGAGCAAGGAGTTCATCATCAACACACATTTATTACCTTTTGGATAGTGGTGTCTCCTAGATAGGTTAGGTGTATCTCGGGATCCTCCGACAAGATTGTGGCGTTGAAGCAAGAAGTTTGTAAGGGCAAGGAGATCGCCTACTTCGTGAAGATCTACTCGAGTGAGGCAAGTCCTTTGTGGGTGATGGCCATGGTGGGATAGACAAGGTTGCTTCTTCGTGGACCCTTCGTGGGTGGAGCCCGCCGTGGACTCGCGCAACCGTTACCCTTCGTGGGTTGAAGTCTCCATCAATGTGGATGTACGATAGCACCACCTATCAGAACCATGCAAAAAATTTCTATTTTTTAATTTCCACTGCTACACTCTTAGAATTGCATGTGTAGGTTGATTGCTTGACTTGTGCTAATTGCTAAAATCTGCCCACAACTAAAATTTGGAAAATGTTAGATTTTTATTTGGTCAAGTAGTCTAATCTCCCCCCTCTAGACCTACTTTCCATCCTACAACTGGTATCAGAGCTTCGGTCTCCATTTTCCTTTATTTCCATAGCTTTGGTGATCATAGCCTTTGTTTCTTAACCTAGGAGAGTATGGCGTCTAGCGAGGGAAATTACAACTGTAGAGGTCCTTACTTTGATGGTACTAATTTTGCTAGTTGGAAGCATAAGATGAAAATGCATATTCTTGGTCACAACCCCGCCGTTTGGGCTATTGTGCGCATTGGCTTGCAAGGTAATTTCTTCGAGGATGAAAAAGAACTGGATCGTGAAGCATCCACGGAAGAAATGAAGATCTTGCAATATTATGCCCAAGCTCGCTATATTATCTTTAATGGATTGTGCCCCAAAGAATTCAATAAAATCAGCCGCCTCGAGAATAAAAAGGAAATTTGGGATACTTTGGTTGATATGCACGAAGGTACCCGTCAAGGAATCCAAATTGGGTGTGCTTCAAAGTCAACTTCACAAGTTCAAGCTGAAGGATGGTGAAGGAGTCATTGAGATGTACTCTAGGCTAGGTCGCATCAAATTTGAGATTGCCGGCTTAGGAAGCAAATATATGACCGGCATTTTCATCATCAAGAAGATCCTAAGAGCCTTGGATGGAAAATATGATACCTTGTGCACCTTGATCCAAATGATGCCAAATTACAAAGATCCCAAGCCCACGGAACTCATCTGTAGAATTGTTGCTCATGATATGTCACTCAAGGATAAGGAAGAGCTCCACAACAATTCAAGTGGTGGTTACAAAGGTTCAAGTGATGCTCCTACAACATCAAGTGAGAAACAAGTCTCCATTGAAGAATTGAGCTTAATGGTGAAGAACTTCAACAAGTTCTACAAGAATAGAAGCAAAGAGAGAAGCTCCAAGTCAAGATCCTACAATGACAAATGATCTTCTAGTCGTGATCATAATTGCTACAATTTTGGAATACCCGGACACTACTCCAATGAGTGTACGGCTCCCAACAAGAAGAGAGAAGCTTCACCAAAAAGGAGAGGTAGAAGAGATGAATCACCTCCAAGAGAGAGAAGGAGTAGAGATGATCGTTATGAACGAAGACCCTCTCATAGAAGCAAGGATTCGGAAAGGAAGGGAAAGTTATCAAAGAGCTACACAAGACAAAGGCATCAAGCTCATGTTGGTGAATGGGCATCCGGTTCCGACTCCGACAACTACTCCGAGAGAAGCTATCACTTTGACTCCGAATATACTCAAGATGAAGGTGTTGCCTATCTTGCACTTGTGTCATCCAACTCCTACGGCATATTTCCCTCACCAAATGAAGGAATTGGAAGATGCTTCATGGCAAAGGTCCTAACGTATCACACTCCGAGTATGTTAATTTCAATAGTGATGAAGATGATTTGCTAGGTGATGATGATTTACCTGTTGACAACACTAGTGATGAAAACTATGATGAACTTGCTAGTAATCATGCTAATCAACATGAAATGAATAACAATGGTAAGGAGACTGAGCATATAACTAAAGAACTAAATACTCTTAAGTTAGCTCATGAAACAACTCTAGAGGATCATAGAGAGCTCCAAAAGACTCATGAGAAGCTACGCTTCGAGAAGCTAAATTTAGAGCAAGAGCATGAGTTCCTAAAAGCTAAAATGATGATATTGGAAAGAAGAGTTCTTATTACCTTGCAAAATGTCTCCTCTTGTCTACTTATATGACACAAGTAAAATCTAGCAATAAGAACAAGAAAGATTTTTCCTCTAGTAGTAACAATAACTAGGTTAAATCCAATATTGTTGCTTCTAGTAGATCTCTTGATTCCACTAATGATTCTCTTAGCCAAGTTACTCTTGAGTAAGAAAATAGCTTATTGAAGGGAATTATAGAGAAAGGTGTTTACAAGAGCCTTGCCGGAAGTAAGCAATTTGAGGAAATTGTACGTAAGCAAGGAAGGAACCAGAAGAATCAAGGTGTTGGTTTTGAATGAAAGTTCAATGCCAATGGCGTTGAGCAGGAAGAAGATCAATACCCCAAGATGAAGTTTGTTCCTCAACAAGAGATGTATGACCCACTTCTTTCAAGGGAACACAATCACAAGATGTTCTTCCACCACAAGACCACAAGTTAAAAGGCAAGGACAAGCTTCAAGAAGAGACTGATTCATTTGAAGAAGCTCCTAGGGCCATGGTGAAGTGGGTTCCCAACACCAAATCAAGTTCCACTTCCTCAACTACGACTACAACTCCAATGATTTTCATCAAGTTGATGTGGATCTCAAAGAAGAAGAACTAGAGTGTTCTCGAGGGTGACTCCGCGAATGTACTTCTGTCATATTCATTTTGGCAAGGACATGTGCAATCAACTTCCATATCTTGCACTAGTTCATGGAGTCACAAACCCTCTTGTTGGTAAGACAAGGGACAAGGTAACCTAATGCTTTCATGGACATCATCATATTTGTGTTTCACTCTATGTCTATGGATATCCTTGCATGTTTGGGACTAACCCATGTAGTTATTGAAAGTGCAACACTCCAATAGATTGCTCCAAAAGATCTATATCAACATTGACCGTCCACATCTTCAACATCTACATGAAGTCATCATCGATTAAACCCAAGGTTAGCTCATCCCTCTTAGGGAAGATATCACACCGAGGGGGAGCTTCGCTCTAAAATTGAGGTAAAGCAACTCTAATGATGTGAACACAACAATGCTTTATGTAAAACTGGTAACCCCACTTGTGCTTAAAGGATGAGTATGACCTATGATGAAATGTTCCGATTTGACTCATCAGTCAATATACTCATATATAGATGACCTAGTCATCGCCAAGTGCTTGATAGATGCTAGAGTGTTTGTGCATTCTTTGTCACATGTTTCATTTGCTATCTTATTGTGTGAGCATGTTGGTTGCATAATTTTCTCCATTCGAGGACACCCATTTCTGGTTTTTATTGTTTAATTTTTATTGGCCAAATGGATGGACAAGAATGCCTAAGTACTCCCTCTAGCTATCTATGCTTTTTCTCTTCTCAATCCTATTCATGCTATATCACAAAATTTGAACAAGCCTTTTTCAGACCCTCCGGGTAAGGAGCACTCAGAGGCACCGATCAGTCAAGTGCTGACTTCCAAAACCTCTTAGTGAATTTTGGTCAGAACAACAAATTCATATTCGGTCCCAACGAAATCACCAGGCTGATCTAGGTTTTCACCTCGGTGCCACCGATTAGAACAATTTGATCTCACCGAGTTGCAACAATTGCAAGAAGTTTTGCATCTCGGTGCCACCAAACCGTTCCACTCGGCACCACCGATAGCTAATGGGTATTTATACTCGGCGGCTCGGCGTTTGGAAATTTCTTCAAACACTTGAACCCGCGCCTCCCCATTGTTTCCGCTCTTAGTCTCCGGATCGTCGCCTTCTCCACCTGTACACCGTCGTTGCAGGTCTCTGTCGCTGTCAACGACAGTCACCTCCGCCGTTGCCGCCGTCGTGAGCCATACCAACTTAGGATATGGTTCGACCTCTTTGTGAAATTTCCATTCTCTGATTCAATGCACAAAGTAAATGCATGTATTCTTGCCACGATTGAAAGCTTCCTAACCACACAAAAACTCCTCTAGATTAGATTTGATGAAAAATCATAGGGTTAGGTTTCTGCCGAACTCATCTCGGACTGACCGAATTGAAGTTTTCAGACCCACCGATTGGCCCTGGCCATTGCACAAAGTACAACTTGGTATGACATAACGTACTAATCGGTGAGACCGAAAGCAATTTCTCAGTGAAAGCCTAGCATCTCGGAGTCACCAAACTGCATCTCGGTCTGACCGAAACTGCATGTTTAGACTTCGTTAAGTGCATCGGTGTTGCCGAGATTATAAAATCGGTAGCTTCGAAATTCTTTTTGCAGAAACTAATGTTAAGATTTTGTCTCGATTTTTGCAAATACCAGTTGTCTTTTGTGATGCTCATCCACTCTTCCTACATCCATCTATTCACAGGGTCGGTTACAGAGATGTCTGAGGCCAGTGATAATCAGAATAGGTCAGAGGAGCAAGTCAACCTCAGTCAGGGCACTAGTCCCAGCAGCAGCTATGATGAGGGCAGTAGAAGCACTCCTAACAACTTTCCAAAAGCCGCTACCAGACAGAGGAAGAAGAGAAATTCTGAGAGTGAAGATGAGGATTTTGTGATCGAGGAAGAAGTGACTTTGTCACGCCCAAGATGCGACCCTATCCTAAAGGAACTCGAAGGTCCCACCAAGGATAGAAGCGCATCTTGAAGACCCTTTTGCAAGGTGGATATCATTACATCAACATTACATAATAGGTGGGGATACATACAAGGCATACAAATGCCGCAAGAATGAATCAATATACATGAGAACAACCTCCGACTACAGATGAAACATAAACAGGAACTCAAACAATATCCACCCTGCTAGCCCAGGCTGCCGACCAGGAACTTAACCCAAGATCGACGAAGAAGAAGAACTCCAACACAAGTAAACATCGCTCTCACGTCATGATCATCGCATAAACTGTACATGCAACTGTTGGTGTAGTAATCTGTGAGCCACGAGGACTCAGCAATCCCATTACCATGGGTATCAAGACTAGCAAAGCTTAAAGGGTAGGAAAGGGGTAAAGAGGTGAGGTTGCAGCAGCGGCTAAGCAAAATATGGTGGCTAACTTACGCAAATAAGAGCGAGAAGAGAAGCAAAGCAAGCGGTCGTCAACTAGAAATGATCAAGAAGTGATCCTGAACTCCTACTTACGTCAAACATAACCCAAAAACCGTGTTCTCCTCTAGAACAACCCCGAAAAGAGACAATCATGGTTACACACACGGTTGGTGTATTTTCGAAGAGTTTACTTCAAGTTTACTACAACCGGATATTAACAAATTCTCATCTGCCACATAACTACGGGCACAGCTCTCGAAAGTTTATACCCTGCAGGGGTCTCCCAACTTAGCCCATGATAAGCTCTCACGATCAGCGCACGATATTCCTTCTCCAGGGAGGACCCGATCAGTCTCGGAATCCCGGTTACAAGACATTTTGACAATGGTAAAACAAGACCAGCAAGACCGCCCAATGTGCCGACATTCCCGATAGGAGCTGCACATATCTCGTTCTCAGGGCAACACCGAATGAGACAGGCTACGAGTAAAACCAGACTTCGAGTTTCGCCGAGGTGGCCCCGCAGGCGGCTCGCTTCGGGCCAACACTTAGAGAAGCACTGGCCCTGGGGGGGGGATAAATAAAGATGACCCTCGGGTTAATTACTCCCAAGAGGAAGGTATAGGTGGTAGGCAAATGGTAAAGCCAACGTTGGGCCTTGCTGGAGGAGTTTTATTCAAGGCGAACTATCAAGGGGGTCCCATAAATCACCCAACCGCGTTAGGGACGCAGAAATCCGGGAACATAATACTGATATGACGGAAACTAGGGCGGCAAGAGTGGAACAAACCACCAGGCATAAGGCCGAGCCTTCCACCCTTTACCAAGTATATAGATGCATTAATAATATAAGAGATATCGTGATATCCCAACATGGAACATAATCCAACATGGAGCAATCTTCATCTTCACCTGCAACTAGCAACGGTATAAGAGGGGCTGAGCAAAAGCGGTAACATAGCCAAACAACGGTTTGCTAGGAAGGGTGACAAAGGTTAGAGGTTCTTGGCAATTTGGGAGGCTTGATAAGCAAGTGGTAGGTAGCGCAGCATAGCGATAGAACGAAGCAATTAGCATAGCAATGATAGTAATGAGATCCAAGGTGACGGTCATCTTTCCTGAAATCCCGCGAGGAAGAAGAACGAGTCCATGAAGAAGATGAAGCCACGAAGACGAACCAAGCGTAGACGAACGAATCCTCACGATCATAGCAAGCAGGAACTATCGAGAAGAAGCACACAACATGGTAAACACACCACACATGAACAAGGCATGATGCTCAACCAAGTATGATGCATGACAAGGCTAAATGAAGCTACTCATGGCAAGAGATGATACATACAAGAGCAACACAACAAAGCAAGTTCAAATGAGGCCGGAAGCAACATATAACAATACTGGTAAGTCCCCATATGCAAATTTCGAAATTGGTCCAGATCTGAATAAACCTTATGTTCAAGTTGTTAAACATCAAATTAAGATGCATCAAGATGATCTACATGAAATTTTAGTCAAGTTACATATAAAGTTCATTTAAGTCGGAGCTACGGCCTAGAAGATATGAGCAAAACAAGTTAAGCATGGTATTGATGCAAAATGCATTAAAACATCAAGCAAACACCTCAAAACATGGATGCAACAAGGTAACATGAAACTACATGCAAAACTAAGCAAGTTTCATATAGAGCACACTCAAAACGAAGGAACAGATCAACACATACACACTATACAAGTTTAAAGGACAAGCTGTCCAAAACAGCAACTAGGCAACTTGCAAGCATCAAAACAACATGCTACAGGATCTCAAGATGAAAAAAAGGCATTTTCATGATGTACAGGTAAAGCATAACAAAACATGAACACTGAGCTATCTCCAGAAACTAACAGAACATGCTCAAAAGGACATGGCAAGATTGGAAATAATAACAGGTTCACAGACAGCAGAATTCACACGACATGGCAGAAATAACATCAGGTTACAATGTTTAGAGCTATCAAACAACATTCTACAAGAACTTATCATGGCAACTAGAGGCATGGCATGAATCTACTAATAGGATAGAACAAAAGTCCCATAGTGATCATGAGCCAAAAAGGCACAGAAGATTTGATGGCACCCATGTAAACATAGCAAGTTTCGTAAACAGATTCAGACTTATGAATTATGAAGGCATGTTTGCGAGCTCGAATCACTCATCAAAAAGCATTGCATGACAATACAAGCATACCTACAGCAAGATGACATGTTCATGAAGCTAACCATGGCAAGAGCAAGTTCATAGCATGCTTGGATCACTAACAACAACCATGGCAAAATTGATTAACATGTAAACAATCTGCCAGGAATATTTTATAGCAAAAGTAGAGCAAGATTAAGACATGCTAGTGCACTCCATAAATGCAAACAGGGGGATGGATGGATAGAGCACAACCATAGGTCCAAAACATCCTTATTTAAGCAACTCAGAAGAAGCATGGATCTCACTGTAGCATCATGTTTACATGGAATAAAAATAACAGCAGGGATAAGACTTAGTAAAATCCTGTCATTGAAATCAGCAACATCACGAAGCCTAGTTTGCATGCTTGTGCTAGTCACCACATAGATCACAAAAATACATGGCAAGCACCCCTATAAATATGGCATAGCATAGATAAAAACACATGTAGAGCTCATAACCTTATGATGCACACAACAAATGTGACAAAAATGACAAATCAACATAATCTGATAAGTAGCAGCAGTAAACAATATAAAGCACTCTTGCAACGATGATTTGAGCATCAATGTGAACTCTAACACACATGCCCAATGGAACAAAATGTGGAGCATCTCATGATGAACATACCGATATATCGTACACATCAAACGGAGCAATATGCATGAAGATATGGCAGGTCAAACATAACACCAGAATGCAAGTTTTTAGGGACTTGGAGAAAATCTGGACCTCGACGGGGGAGATCCAGGTCGGGGGTTGAAGAAGAGGAATGGCAGCGGGCGGCGAGCATGGACTCCGGCGGGGCTCGGTACGGCCGGGAATGGGTCCGCGGTGGCGCGGGCTTGGCCGATCCGGGCAAGGCGGGGTTGGAGGCGCTCCGGTGAGGCGGCGGCTGGACTTGGAGCTTGCCTCCCATGGTGGCTCTCTCTGGAACGAGAGAGACAGCGAGATTAGAGGGGAGAGAGAGAACATTGGGGGTAGGAGAGGAGCAGGGTTGGCGGCTGGCCTTGGAGGTCGTCGGCGAGGTCCGGTCACCGGAGGATGGCGGCGAGGAGGAGACGGGGTGGTCAGGAGCTCGAGCTCCTCCCCTCGATCCAGATCGGGAGCGAGGGAGCGGGAGGCGCGGCGGCGCTCAGGCCCGGGGCGGGCCTCCCGTGGGCTTCAGCGCATGGCCAGTGGGAGCAGTTGGGAGCGCCATGGGAGGCTGCGTGGAGGCCTCTGGTTGGCTGGACCGGCGCGCAGGTGGCGGCGCGACCAGTGAGACGCCGCCAAGTGGCACAGACGAGGTGGCCGGCATGGAAAACGGAGCGGAGCAGCGGCGCTGCGAGGTGGGAGGAGGTCACGGGGTAGGTTAGGCTAGGTTAGCCCAAAAATGGACAAGTGGGTGTGCTTAAATAGGTAGGGATTAGGGTTAGGGGAGCTTTGGGGATGTTTCGAAGTCGAACGATCGCGATCCGACGGATCCGATCGAGAGGGGTTGGTTACTGGGCTGGTGGGCTGTGTAGGAGGCCTTGGTCTGAGAAGAGAGAGAGAATGGCAGCCCGATACGGGTTTCTGGATACCGAAAACGTCCGACGTTTGACCGGCTATAATGCGGTTATATGTTTAACGGTTGGGCTATCAACGGACTCCGAATGCGATGAAATTTGGCAGGTGGTCTACCTACAACATAACAACACAGCACGCCAAGTTTCATCCCATTCCGAGAACATTTTTATGCCACTTATAAAAATAATATTTCGGACGTGTCAGGGGCGTGTTGGAGTGTGGTCGCGCTCAGAACAGACAACGAAGAGGCCTGGGAGACCCGAACAGATGCAGGTTTTGAAAACATGAGGATGTAATACATATGATGACATGGCAAAATGCAACACGCAGCCACATGGCATGGCAAGGATGGCGAATAACTGGCAGACACCTGGCGCATCGGATCTGGGGCGTTACAACTCTCCTCCACTAACAAGAGATCTCGTCCCGAGATCTTAAGACCGAGACGGAAGGGAAAAGGGATGGGTGAAAATTAGGACAAAAGAGAGAGGATGAACAAAGTCGACAACAATCGAGTAGGAAAAGAAACGACGAATATGACGAGAATGAAAGCTCCGAAACAAAAATGAATTCGAAGCCACTCCGGTTAGAACAAGATAGAAGCGGAATAAGAATGAAAGAATATAGGCAGAACTCTGGCTGAACAAGGAAAGAATAGAACATGAACTTGAGAAGATGGAATGACACTTGACAAGAGGAATGACACAATGCCTTCGGAAGAATTGAAATGGTTGCATGAATGGAACGAAGAAGAAATGATATTGTCTACCACAACTGAGTTTGAAAGCATCCTTAGGAGGAAGGATTGAACGAAGTTGTTGAGAAAATCCACAACGAAAAGAATTGCTTGTTGTGGACTTATAGATAACATATCAAAATTATGAGGTGATCGCCGACCACAAGCGGAAAAGATTAAATAGCTAAGAAGAATGAAGAAATGCAGAGCTCCATTTCAAAAGAAAACGGAGAATTAATTGCACTTCGAGATGCAAGACGAATAAGATACTTGAGCTCCTTCAATATGAATCTTGATTAACACTTGAAGAATGAATTAAATCATGACGAGCCACCATGATGAACTCCGGTAAAGGAAAAAAGACGAGATAAAATTGAAGGATGAAAGGGATAAGATTAAATCCTTGCGATGATTTAGATGGAGTTTCGTGATGAAACCGGTGAGAAGATTGGACATCCGTAAAATAAAAGATGAAAACACTTTGAACCGAGAATGTGATAAGATGAACAAACTTCGAAAAGAAGAGATTAATCCACTTGAAGAAAGAAGAATAAGAATTATGTTATGCTTATCCTCCACCAATTAAATTGATGCGAAGCAATGGATTTGCATACCACTTATTCGCGTCGGAAATATAAAAGGGGGGGATATAGCGCCAAATTTATGAATGTCTTCGACGAACCACCGGTAGGATTGGAAAAAAACGAATGAATTGATATGATATCAATAGAAAGAATCTTGAACGAGCCACCGTAAGAATTGATATGAATGACGAAAAGAGAATGAATCACCGGGAAGAAATAGAAAAGCATGAAGATACTTGAGGGAATTCGATACCACAGAATGAAGAGGTCTCGAACTGATGAATGAAGAGGCACATATATAGAATAATTGGAGGACGAATTTGAAAACTTATAATGAAGAGATATTCCGAAAAGATGACCTCCGGATGATCGAGATGGAAAGCAACCCCTGAAATACTCCAGGTGATTTAAAAGAATTTCACGACTGGAAACAATTTTGATAGGATAACATCGAGCTAGCACCACGTCTTCGGGAGAATGGACAAGATTTAGGGAAAACTCTACTTCAGTCTTCAAAAGATGAGAATGACGACAAGAAACACCTTGAAGAATTTTGTTGAAACACTCCGAAAGAATAAAAAGAGGAAAAATTGAACCGAACATAAAAGAATTTGGAAGCTATCTTTGAGAAGGCATCTGACTGATGAAATTCATACTTACATCAAATTTCAAAAGAACTTGAGAATACCTACGGGAAAACAGAAGAGTCAGTTAATATCCTGGGAAAAGACCTGTGGGTTAGGGCCCACTAAGAAGAAACACCATTGGAAAGGATTGTAGAAGAGATGATGCACCGGAACAGCTGAAAGACTTGAATGAGGTGACAACCTCGAATTAAATGGATGCAAACATGAATCTTCTCAGATGTCTTCATCACTCCGGAACGATTAAATGGCGAGAGGCGAACGAGCAAGGGGAAACATTTGAGCTGAGGGAAAGAATATGATCAACACCGAATACTTGAACTGGAACCTCCGGAAGGAAAACGAGAAGAACGATGATTAACTAGACGAGAATTCACCGGTTGAGACAATTGAGGAAAAACTGAAGGGGCTCCGCATGAATGAAATAACTGCTCGAATAGAGGCTCAGACTCAGGGAATAAAAGGGGTGGGAGGGCAAAAAAAAACACAGGCAACTTGAACGAGGAATCGACGAATATCTTGAAGAGAAAAGCAAAGGTTGAAATAATTGAGGAGAGAAAGCAAAGGCTTCGCACGAGTAGAATGGATACTCGATTACGAACTCCGGTTCCGAGAAGAAGGGTGGGCGGGTGGTAAAAAGATAGACAACTTCACACGGGGAAACAACGTCGGTAGAGAAAGAACTTAGGACTGATCTTGCCAAAAGATGAAGAGGGTCGAATCAATTGGACGAGAAAAGCACTGGATGAAAAGAGCTGACATCACAACGAATGAAAACTAACTTCGTGATCCTAAAAAAATTGAAGGGGAAGAGGAGTGATTCAAAACACCTACGTCAAGATTTCTCACCAGATCGACGAATGGGCTAAGGAGTAAAAGGAATTCCTACTATCTGATATAACTAGACTCCGAAAAAGTTTTCTTATAAAATCGACATCGGCCAAACTACACGATCAATCAAGGGGGCTCCTATGGTCGGTCGAGGCTCTGATACCAACTTGTCACCGCCAAGATGCGACCCTATCCTAAAGGAACTCGAAGGTCCCACCAAGGATAGAAGCGCATATTGAAGACGCTTTTGCAAGGTGGATATCATTACGTCAACATTACATAATAGGTGAGGATACATACAAGGCATACAAATGCCGCTAGAATACATCAATATACATGAGAACAACCTCTGACTACGGATGAAATATAAACATAAACTCAAACAATATCCACCCTGCTAGCCCAGGCTGCCGACCAGGAACCTAACCCAAGATCGACGGAGAAGAAGAACTCCAACACAAGTAAACATCAATCTCGCGTCATGATCATCGCATAACCTGTACCTGCAACTGTTGGTGTAATAATCTGTGAGCCACGAGGACTCAGCAATCCCATTACCATGGCTATCAAGACTAGCAAAGCTTAAAGGGAAGGAAAGGGGTAAAGTGGTGAGGTTGCAGCAGCGGCTAAGCAAAATATGGTGGCTAACGTACGCAAATAAGATCGAGAAGAGAAGCAAAGCAAGCAGTCGTCAACTAGAAATGATCAAGAAGTGATCCTGAACTCCTACTTACGTCAAACATAACCCAAAAACCGTGTTCTCCTCTTGAACAACCGCAGAAAGAGACAATCATGGTTACACACACGGTTGGTGTATTTTAGAAGAGTTTACTTCAAGTTTACTACAACCGGATATTAACAAATTCCCATCTGCCACATAACAGCGGGCACGACTCTCGAAAGTTTATACCCTGCAGGGGTGTCCCAACTTAGCCCATGATAAGCTCTCACGATCAGCGAAGGATATTCCTTCTACCGGGAAGACCCGATCAGTCTCGGAATCCCGGTTACAAGATATTTCGACATTGGTAAAACAAGACCAACAAGACCGCCCGATGTGCCGACAATCCCGATAGGAGATGCACATATCTCGTTCTCAGGGCAACACCGGATGAGACAGGCTACGAGTAAAACCAGACTTCCAGTTTCCCCGAGGTGGCCCCGCAGGCGGCTCGGTTCGGACCAACACTTAGAGAAGCACTGGCCCGGGGGGGGGGGGGGGGGGGCTAAATAAAGATGACCCTCGGGTTAATTACTCCCAAGGGAAAGGGGGGCTAAATAAAGATGACCCATGCTCGAGCTCCTCCCCTTGATCCAGATCGGGAGCGAGGGAGCAGGAGGCGTGGGGGCGCTCAGGCCCGGGGCGGGCCTCCCGTCGGCCAGCCGCGGGCCGGTGGGAGCAGTTGGGAGCGCCCAGGAGGCTGCGTGGAGGCCTCTCTGGTTGGCTGGAGGCGGGCAGTGGTGGCCTTGACCAGTGAGACGCCGCCAAGTGGCACAGACGAGGTGGCTGGTGCGGAAAACGAAGCAGAGCGGTGGCGCTGCGAGGTGGGAGGAGGTCAGGGGGTAGGTTAGGCTAGGTTAGCCCAAAAATAGACTAGTGGTGTGCTTAAATAGGTAGGGGTTTAGGGTTAGGGGAACTTAGGGGATGTTTCGGTGCCGTACGATCGCGATCCGACAGATCCAATCGAGAGGGGGTGGTTAGTGGGCTGGTGGGCTGTGTAGGAGGCCTTGGTCTGAGAAGAGAGAGAATGGCAGCCCGACACGGGTTTCTGGATACCGAAAACGTCCGACGTTTGACCGGCTATAATGCGGTTATATGTTTAATGGTTAGGCTATCAAATAGACTCCTAATGCGATGAAATTTCGCAAGCGGTCTATCTACAACATAACAACACCGCACGCCAAGTTTCATCCCATTCGGAGAATGTTTTTATGCCACTTATAAAAATAATATTTCGGACGTGCCGGGGGCGCGTGCGAGTGTGGTCGGGCATAGAACAAACAACGAAGAGGACTGGGAGACCCGAACGGATGCAAGTTTTGAAAACATGAGGATGTAATACAGATGGTGTATGGCAAAATGCAACACGCAGGCACATGACATGGCAAGGACGGCGAATAACTGGCAGACACCTGGCGCACTGGATCTGGGGCGTTACAGACTTCCAAGAAGAAAGTGGTAAAGAAGGAATATGTTGGTGCTGCTGCCACCACCAAGCCAGGCCTACATGAGAAACCTCCTGCCAAGAGAGCTCCAATGTCCAAAGTGAGAAAATCAACTTCTTCCCATGAGACTATGGAGTTCACACTTGGGCATAGAGAAGAAGATGAAGCTGCTGGTGGAAAAAAGAAAATGAAGGAAAGTATCAGGAAGACCATTGCCAGAGTTATTGGAACACCATCCATGACGAGGGATGAGGATGAAGATGATGATGAGGAGGAAGCTATTGCACCACCTGCTATGTCTCAAAAGTTGATGGTTGATGCCATCAAGACTATTGTTGCTCCCTCAAAGCCCAAGACAAAACCTCCACCTGCTGCACCAAAGTCAACTGCTCCAAAGAGATCCACAATAAATATCCCAGCTGCAGAGAAGAACAAAGGCCCAGTGCCTGAGGTCCAAGAGGATGAGGAGCCACTAGTGCTCAGGAAACTGAAGCCCAAGATCCGTACCACAATGATGATCATCTAGTGGCTAAGAACATTAAGTTGAGAAAGGATCATGGTCTGAGATTATGGAGACAGACATATCCATATGCCATAAGGAGGAGGACTACTATGGACTACCATTTTCATACCATACAATAGTAGGACTTCTATGAGAATGTGTTGCTGGACAAGAAGCCCATATTATGTGACATGAAATTGGTTGATTGAGATTACATTGATGACAATGAAGACTATTTTCCCCATGTTCATGAAAGCTTCATGCTTAATGGAGTTGATATGTTTGTTGGACAAGAACTGACTAAATGGAATGATGAGATGATTATGCAGTTCTACTCCACTGCCCATTTCTACACAGATGGAAAGATTGTCTGGATGACTGAGGGAACCAGGCACTAGTCTTTTTTGCGGGGGGAACCAGGTACCTGAATGGGCTAAGCTCATAAATGCTGCAAAGAAGAAGAAGATGATCTTGATGTCTATGGCAAACCCAGGAAGGATAAAAACTCCATGGATAACATGTATAAGCCTATTCTTGATGCAGCCCTAGAGACTCACAAGCTTGGATCAATCTACTATCTGCTTGCTCGATTGACCACCATGAACACCATCTTGAGGCATACTTTGTTTCCCAAGTATGGAGATCACAGAATGATACGTGGTCATTCCATCAACTTGCTACATTTGTTTAATGCACTACAGAAAAAATACACTTCCGTGATGCTACATGCTTGTCACAGTAGGTCACATTCTCTGTCATGCATGTACATCCATGACAAATTTATGATAGAATCAAGATAGTCATACCTGTGCTGTCGGAGAAGTGTTCCATGACATTGCCAAAATTATCATCACGGAAGTATCCACTTCCATGATGATAAATCACACATCACAGAAGTGCTTTCATCAAGGGTGACCGGCATGTGGCATCCACCGTAACGGAATGCCGTTAAGCTATCGGGTCCGGTTTTGGATCCGATAACCCATTAGCAGCCCCGACCAATGGGGATTTTCCACGTGTAAAATCATCATTGGCTGGAGGAAACACATGTCAGCTCCGTGTTGGCACACGTGGACCGGCCCAAAAGTGGCCCATAAAGTTTAAATGGGCCAGCCCAACTAAAGGCCCACAAGATTTTGCGGACCATAATGGGCGGGCCTAGCTAAAGGCCAACAAGATTTTGCGGGACATAATGGGTCGGCCCAGGTAAAGGCCCACAATATTTTTGCGGGCCATAATGGGCCGGCCCAGGTGAAGGCCCACAAGATTTTTGTGGACCATAATGGGCCGGCCCAGCTAAAGGCCCATGAGATTTCACCGACATTAATGGCCAGCCCAGCTATAGGCCCACAAGATTTTGAGGACCCTAGTAGGCCGGCCCATTAACGAGTTGCCATGTTTTGGGCCAAATGTCGCCCATATTTGATCCGGTCCATTAATGGCCTGCCACGTTCCGGGCCTAATAATGGCCCATATGAGATCCGGCCCGTTAAAAGCCTACCACATTCTGGGCCATATTACGACCCAAATCAGGTCCGGCCCTTTAAGAAGATTGGGCTAAATTATGGCCCATATCAGATTCGGCCCGTCAACTGGACGCTATGCTTTTGGGCCCACTTGCTAAAGGCTCATTTATTAATTCGGCCTGATATTAGTTTCGGCCTGTTAAGGGCCCGTTTAACATTTTAGCCCTATATTAATTTTGGCCTATTAAAAGCCCGTCATATAGTTGGGCCTAACTACGGCCCAGTTTGCATCCGGCCTGCTCGCAGCCGATAATCTGATTGGGCCAAACAAGGACCAAGACAATTTTGGCCTGTTATAAGCCCATGATTTGATTGGCACATTCATGGGTCGGGGTCTATTTCGGCCTGCTGCCGGCCCGTGAGTTGTTCGGCACGTTTCAGGCCCAACCTACTTTTCAGGCTCCTAAAGGCCCATTGAGTTTTCTTGGGAAAATAGGGCCGGCGGTTTACTCGGCCTATTAAAGGCCCGAATCTACTAGTGGGCCAGTTTACATTTAGGCCTGTTAACGGACCAAGATGACGGGGCCCATGATGCGGATCATACATGGAGATTTGCATGACGGCCCGATTATGTACCATAATTTTATGGTTTGGCCGGTTTACTGTGAAGACAGGATATATATACAGTAAAATAACTGCAGCATCATGAATAAGAAAAAAAACCTAGACTATACAATAAAGAAATTACGTCATATTACATCCACTAGGCATCAAAGTTCGCCACTATGATAATGAAGCACAACCAGACAACAGATTACATACACTGGGCATCAAAGATCGCCACCAGTGCAACTAAACATGCCGAAAAAATAATATACAAAACCGATAGCACTTCAATAGAGTTCAAGAAAGGTTAGCCCTGCTCAGGAGCTGCAGGGCAAGCAGCGGAGCAAGCTGGTGAGACTGCACTTGTTTGACACTTGTATCCTCCTCACTCTGAAAGATAAACAAGAAGACAGATGACAGTTTTTGCACATATAAGTATCAGTGCTGACAATTCATCACATTTCTTACTGACGAATAAAGTGACACAGTTTAAAATAGCATTAACAACATATGGTATTGTTCAGGTCAAGAGATAGCAGGAAATGACATTGTGAAGGAGTTGGCAGCTTCACGACACCACAGGATTACATATCAAGAACTCTGCTGTCAATTTATCCCATTTCAGATTGGCAAAATAAGATCACTTCCTCTGTATAGTTTAATTTACATGGTATGAAGAAGGAACTTGGTTGTACAACTGAAAACTTAAATTGAGAAGGACAAACTTTTGTTTATGAACTGGAGTACATAATAAACTTTTTTCGGTGTACTAGAGTAGGGGTACCCTAGTATCCCAAACTCGTGCACGGGCAGTTGCAGCACCCCGCGGCAAGGCATGCCTGGTCACCGCCTAGATCCTCTGTGGTTCCTTTGGAGCCATTCAAGAACAAAGTATTTAACCAAGAAGACAAGGCCCCGGCAAGAGGAGCTTGCCGGGAAGGCCACTCATGGCACGCAGAAGACAAGACCCCGGCAAGAGGAGCTTGCCGGGAAGGCTCTATGAGCGACAGGCCTCCGGAAGCGACAAGGATTCAGCCGCGTCAAGGCACTTGCCTGGCAGTAACTTCTCTTCATCTCCGCTCCAGCTCATTCACCAACGTGTCGCCATGGGACCATTCCATGCGCAGCGTGTCAAGAGGCTGTGCAGCCAGCCGGGGAGCAGCGATAAGCGGCCGACAAGCTTGCCATCGTGGCGAACGATGGCGCTCTGACGGTCCTCATTGCCTTTGTTTAGGCGGCGAGGGACGGGCATTTAATGCTTTTGTCCCTTGCCGTCGAGGGTTAGGTAGAGTACATCAGACCTTTGTACAAGTAGGTGTACCAACTACTATTTTTCCATGTGTACCCTCATCTACGTTGCCACCTGTCGGAGACCCCTTGAGCATATAAAAGGAGGCCCATGCGCAACGTAGAGGAGGGGGGTTCGATTCCAACGTAACCAGAGAACACTCACGCTAGGTCTTGTAGCTCTCATCGCTCCTTAGTAAGAACACAATACAATTAGACAAGCAGCAGTAGGAGTATTATCTCTCGGAGAGCTCTGCTGGGTAAACTGCTTCGTGTGCTTCGCCTCGATCCGCTCTTCGTGCGATCTCCGCCCCCTCCGAACCAAAAGGGACTCGGTCCGCGGTCCCATAGGTGTTCGTGGGTCCGATCAGCCTCCCCGACATCTTTGGCGCGCCAGGTAGGGGGCGTTGAGGCTGTGTGAAGCTGATCCGGCGTTCACACGAGCAACATCTTCATCATCTTCGACATCTTCATCAACATGCCACCGAAGAAGAAGGCTTCGGCGGCAGAGGCCCCGTCCGCGTCGAACCCACCACCACCGGAGCAAACAGGTGGTGGGGTGGACACCGACGGAAGAACGGACGGCGACGGGGGAGCTCACGGTGCTACCAAGTCCAAGGACAAGGCTGCGCAGACCTCGGCGTCCGTACATGTACCGCGCCCGTCTCAGGAGGCGCGGGACCGACAGCGTCATGGCATTCACAATGCCATACGCTCGTAGAGACCGAATCGAGCTGGAGAATCTCGGGGCGTTCAAGACCAGCATGCGCGCCAACATCTTTGGCGCTGAAGCGAAACGGCATCGCCCGGACGATATCTGCTCCTTCTAACATAGTTAGAAGTCCGGCGTATCCGCTCCTCGCACCGTTCGCCCTTTGCCGCCCACTACTCAGCGAAGCTACTGGCGAGAGCTCAGCTGCTTCTAGATTACCCTCCAACGGCCGACAAGGTCGATGAATGGAGGGCCACCATTCAGAGTCTCATCGGCTTCGATAACGGCGACGCTCCGCGGCAACCGAGCGCATCGCTGCCGCGGCAAGACTGCCCAACACGAGCCGGTGGCGACGAGACCGGTGGGGGTGCAACCACCATGCACTCTCCACCCCGAAGGCCAAGATTGCCGACTCGCCGGATCCACCTCGACAGTGACTCTACTGCGTCATCAGATCCATGAGCTCATCGCGATCAGCGCCAAGTGCTACACGATCGACAACAAGAGGACGCTCGAACTCGCATCGAGCGCCGAAGAGAAGCGCGACGTCAATCCGAGAAGCGCGCTGGGCTCTCTGTCGACATGCACGCGCCAGAGGAACCAGGCGACTTGCCGTACGCGGTAGGTTGCCCTGCGTTCACTCGTGAGCTGCGGCAAGTCCAGTGGCCCAGCAAGAAGAACTTCAAGCCAGACGCATCGAGAAGTACGACGGCAAGACGCACCTGTCGGAGTTCCTCGGCATCTACACCATCGCGGTGCGAGGCAGCCGGGGCGAGACGACAAGATCCTTGCCAACTACTTCCCACTGGTGCTCAAACCCAATGTCAGGTCCTGGCTCATGCACTTGCCGGGCAACTCCATATCTTCTTGGGCAGATCTATGCCATCAGTTTGTCGGCGCCTTTACATGCGGTCACAAACCCCATGGCCAAGAGAGCGACCTTCATCTGCTC
The DNA here is from genome assembly GCA_021605145.1 of Aegilops bicornis. Taxonomy (NCBI): domain Eukaryota; kingdom Viridiplantae; phylum Streptophyta; class Magnoliopsida; order Poales; family Poaceae; genus Aegilops; species Aegilops bicornis. The sequence goes on from CM038671.1 coordinate 288,632,404, forward strand.
GCCCAGAAGGAAGGAGAGCCCCTGCACAAGTATATTCAGAGATCCAGCCGTGTACAACACAACATCCCAGATGTCCACCCTGCCGCGGTGATCAGCGCGTTCCATCAGAACGTGCGGAACCGCAGGATGCAGGAGGAGATGGCGATGTGCAAGATCAGAGACGTCAGTGAGCTATACGCCCTGGCCGACAAGTGTGCACGTGCTGAGGAGGGGAGGAGACTCCCCGGAGAGAATACCGAAGCAGGAGGATCTGACAGTGAGGAAACCGCCCCGGGAAAGAAGAGCCGGCGACGGGGCAACAGGAAACAGAAAGGCAGAGATGTGCTAGTTATCGAGCAGTCCGACAACGGAGGTGGCGACAAGAACGCCAAGGCTAGTAGCTCCGGCAAGGAGGTTGCCGCTGGCACCAATCACCAGTCTGTGGCGGCCGCCGACAAGCAGGACGGCTCGGGCAAGAAGTACTGCAAGATCCACCGCACCAAGGGCCATGACCTGCAGAGCTGCCAGAAGGTAGAGCAGCTTGTCGAGCAACAGAAAGCTGAATACGAGCGACGCAACAAGGAGAAGGCCCAGGAAGGTGCTGGAGGAGCCAGCAACAAACGTCCCGGCCGGGGAGGGCGCCGCGGCAAGGCCAAGCAGCGGCAAGAAGACAGGCCTCCCCGCGGCCGCGACAAGGATGAAGACGAAGACGACGATGAAGACATGGATGATGACGACGCCAATGAGCAGGAGTTCCAGAAAGCCACAGAGGTCATGTGCGTTGACGGCGGTGCTTCTCTGCACACCTCCCACCGCCAACTCAAGCAGTGGATGCGGGAGGTCAATGCAGCAGAACCATCCATCGAGTCACGCAAGCCTCTCGAAATGGTCCAAGACGCCTATCATCTTTGACATTGAGGACCACCACGATCGCAGAATAGCCGTCGGTCGGTGCTTACCGATGTTGGTTTCACCAACTTTCCGCAACCTCAAGGTCACCAAGATGTTAGTTGATGGTGGGGCCGGCTTGAATCTGATCTCCTCCGCGGTGCTCTAGAAACTCCAGATCCCTGATGGCGAGCTCAAAGAGACCGGCACTTTTCAAGGAATCAATCCGGGAAGAAGCAAGCCGAAGGGAAAGATCACGTTGCCGGTAACATTTGGCAGTGAGCTGAACTTTAGGACTGAGAGGGTCACATTCGACGTTGCTGATTTCCCATTGCCTTACAATGGGATACTTGGCCGTCCAGCACTCGCTAAGTTCATGGCAGCCTCTCATTATGCATACAACTTAATCAAGATGCCAGGCCCAATAAGCATCATCTTTGTCCATGGCGACAAGAAGGATGCTCTTATCTGTGCCGACAAGATCTACCGGGAGGCAGCAGCTGCAACATAAAGCAAAACACTTGCCGCTGAAGCTCCCGGGGGGAAGAAGACCAAGTCCGGCAAGAGCTCTGATGCCCACTCCGGCAAGCGCACCTCTTCGGAGTGCTGCGCTACCGTCGAGGACGCACCATCGAGCTCCACCGGCAAGTGCAAGAAGACGATGGCAGCTCCGCCAAAGACCAATAAGGTGTCCGCCAAGGAGGACGACACTGATGGTACCTTCACCATCAGTGCCACTCTCGACCCTAAATAGGAAGGCGCGCTCGTTGCTTTCCTGCGGGCGAACGTCGACGTGTTTGCATGGCAACCGTCTGACATCCCCGGTGTTCCCAGGAAAGTAATTGAGCATCACTTAGCTCTCTGTCCTCATGCGTGACCCGTCAAGCAGAAAGTCAGGAAGCAGGCAGTGGAGCGCCAAGAATTCATCGCAGAAGAGATCAACAAATTGGAAGCAGCAGGCCTTGTCAGAAGAGTGCTCCATCCTACGTGGTTGGCCAATCCTATAGTTGTGCGCAAGCCAAATGGGAAATGGAGACTTTGTATTGACTTCACGGATGTTAATAAAGCTTGTCCCAAAGACCCGTTCCCCTTGCCGCGCATCGACCAGATTGTTGACTCCACGGCTGGATGTGATTTGCTTTGATTTCTTGATGCATACTCAGGATATCATCAGATCTTCCTGGCAGAAGAGGATGAGGAGAAAACCGCATTCATTACTCCATGTGGCACATACTGTTTCATACGGATGCCTTTCGGTTTGAAGAATGCTGGTTCAACGTTTGCAAGAGTAGTCCATGACGCTTTTGAGCCACAAATGCACGTAAATGTAGAAGAATACATGGATGACATAGTGTTCAAGATCAAGGACAAAGCAAATCTTGTTCAGTATTTGGATGAAACATTTGAAAATCTGCGCAAGATCAACCTCAAGCTCAACCCCTAGAAGTGCGTGTTTTGAGTCCCTTCCGGCAAGCTTCTCGGGTTCTTCGTGTCTCAGCGGTGAATTGAAGCCAATCCCGACAAGATCAAGGCCATTGAGCAGATTGAAGCACCAAAGCGCGTCAAGGATGTACGAAGGCTTGCCGGTTGCGTAGCTGCTCTCAGCAGGTTTATCTCTAGATCTGCTGAGCGCGCCCTGCCATTTTTCAAAATCTTGAAAAAGGCAGGTCCGATGCAATGGACTCCGGAAGCGGAGGCAGCGCTGCAGGACTTGAAGAGATACCTGTCCTCCACTCCAACCCTTGTCGCACCTAAGCCACAAGAGAAGTTACTGCTATATATAGCGGCAACCAATCAAGTGGTTAGTGCTGCGTTAGTAGCGGAGAGGGAGGCGGATGATGAGCTAGCAACCACGGCAGACACATCCAGCGACAAGCAGGGCTTCGGCGAGCTCTGGTCCCGACAAGGACGGATCTACGCAGACGCATGAGCGGAATCTGCGAAAAGGATGGTGCAGCGCCAGTTTACTTTGTCGGTTCCCTTCAGCAGGGGCTAGATCAAGGTACTCCGGTGTGCAGAAATTGCTTTTCGGCCTCCTCATGGCCTCGAGAAAGCTGCGCCATTACTTCCAAGCACATGAGATAACAGTCGTCACTCGCTTTCCAAGCACATCGACAGGCAGGATTGTCGAGTGGGCACTGGAACTGTCAAGCTTTGGCCTCAAGTTTGAAAGCACATCAACTATCCAAAGCAGAGCATTGGCAGAGTTCATAGCGGAATGGACCCCAATGCAAGATGAAGAAATTCCAGACGAGCATCCCCGTCAAGGAAGCGAGCAAAGAGTGGTCGATGTACTTTGATGGTTCCTTCTCGGCGCAAAGGCGCCCGGTCTTTGGCGTGCTTTGCTTATAGCACCCACCGGAGAGCACCTCAAGTACATAGTCCAAATGCATTTTCCCAAGGAGCAAGCAACAAACAATACAGCAGAGTATGAAGGTTTGCTTGCCGGTCTCAGGATTGCAGTAGACCTTGGGATTAAGAAGCTTATTGTCAGGGGTGACTCACAGCTGGTCGTCCGCCAAGTGAACAAAGATAATCAGAGTCCATTGATGGAAGCCTACGTTGATGAAGTGAGAAAGCTAGAAGAACACTTTGACGGCCTACAAATGGAACATGTTCCAAGAGCTCAGAATGATATTGCTGATGGCCTATCAAAGTGTGCTGCACTTAAGTTGCCTGTGGAACCAGGGATTTTTGTGCTCAAGCTAACTCAACCAACCGTAACACCATCAATCGGATGTAACAAGAAGAGGAAGTTGATTTCTGGTGACTATTTTCCGCAGAGCTTCCCAAGCCGCCACCAAAAGGTCCCCACGATCAACACCAAGAATGTTGAGGGCGATCTGCTCCGACAAGCCCAAGGGTTTGTTTCGTTGAAGCGACGCTCCCGACAAGCATTGCTCCAAGAAGCTTGCCGGGAACATCAAGCTCGGCCGAACCGCGAGGTTCTTGCCAGTAAGCGGATGTTCCGCAGCAGCAGATGTGCCTTTAGTCCTTGTTGTCGAGCCGCAAGCTCCAAAGATGGGCACAACATATTGTCCATTTCCTTCAGATAGGAGAACTTCCCAAGAGCAAGAAGAAGCTGAAAGAGTAGCCCGGCGATCAAGTATGTACCAGTTTGTCGACAAAGACACCGCATGTAAGAAGACTCAACGGTGTGAAATTGAAGTGTATTTACCGGGAAGATGGACAAAAGCTGTTGGCAGAGATACATGGAGGCATACATGGAGACAAAAGCTGTTGGCAAAGCTTTCCGGCAAGGTTTCTTCTAGCCGATAGCCCTCCAGGATGCAACTGCACAAGTAACCAAGTGTGAAGCGTGCGAGTTCCATTCCAAACAGATACACCAGCCAGCTCAAGCTCTCCAGACGATCCCTTTATCCTGGCCATTTTCGGTGCAGGGGCTCGACATTCTCGGCCCCTTTCCTCGAGCTGTCGGGGCTTTGAGTACTTGTATGTCGTGAATCGACAAGTTCACAAAGTGGCGGAAGTGGAAGCGATGAGGAAGGTGGCGACACGGTCGGCAGTCAAGTTCTTCGTGTCGATTGTTTGCCGTTTGAATCCCTAACAGGATCATCACCGACAACGGCACACAATTCTGAAGTCGCACCTTCATGCGACGTCCAAGATCTTGGCGCCAAGGTTCTGTTTTGCTTCGCTGCTCATCCGAGAAGCAACGGTCAGCGAGAGAGAGGGCAAATCTTTGAAGTCTTCTGCGGGCTCAAGACCAGAACTTTCGACAGGCTGCACAAGTGCGGAAGAAAATGGAATGAGGAGCTGCCGGTGGTTCTTTGGTCGATCAGGACGACGCCAAATCGAGCAACTGGCCAGACACCTTTTGCTCTAGTCTATGGAGCAGAGGCAGTTCTCCCCACGGAACTCGTATACGGGTCACCTCGAGTACTCGCTTATGATGAGCTTGAGCAAGAGCAGCTGCGACAAGATGAGGCGCTGCTCCTTGAGGAGGACCGTCTTCGGGCGGCTGTCTGAGCTGCTCGTTACCAGCAAGCTTTGCGTCGCTACCATAGCCGCAAAGTTAGTGCCAGAAGCCTCGAGGAAGGCGACCTTGTTCTTCGGCGCGTTTAGTCCGCCAAGAATTCAAACAGGTTGACGCTGAAGTGGGAAGGCCCTTATCAGGTGAAACGAGTAACTAGGCCTGGCGCTGTCCGCCTTGAGACCGAAGATGGCATTCCGGTGAGCAACTCCTGGAATATTGAGCATCTTCGTAAGTTTTACTAGATGGGGCAGCGGTTGCGGAACCTGTTCCGCAACCACCTTTGTACAAGTCTTGCCGATGTTGCATGTAATCCTTTGTACAAAGCCGGGCACAGACCCCGTGCATCAGTAAAGCTCATGTGTTGCGCACAACTTGTCAAATTCATGCTTTCATCATTTTATTGCATGTTTTGGCTAACACTTTGTGCAGCACCCACACCCGGTAAGCAATATCGAGCCGCTAGGCTCCATAACTTTATTTTCTCTTCTTTCTCTTTTCTCAAACAAAGGAAGGTTCCCTCTCGCACAAATTAACCAGGGGGGAAGGAGAAGATAATACTATGGACCAAGCGTTGCTCGAGGAAGTTTCGCCTTATCGGGAAGCAAACGACAGAAAAGCTAAGTTGCCCAAGTTTGAGCAATCGGTTCTTAAATTTTTAAGTTATCTTCCTCGAACGATAGTACTTTGTATGGAAAACCCGTGCGCGGAGGAACCAACTCGCAGCTAGTCGAGCCGTTTCTCTGTTTCGAGTCCGCTCAACACCTTTAGTGAGCTGCGACTAGTCGCGACAAGGTTGCTTGTCGGAGGCGGCACTGCCAAGAAGCCGTTGACGTTCGCGCACTCAGCCATGACAAAGGTTCCTGCACCGACAAGTTCCCTAAAAGAGTAGGGCAAAAGCATTACAAAGGAAGGAATCAAGTAAAGGAAATAACATTGCAATCATCGCCTAAGATAGAGTCATATTACAAAATAGCTTGTCGCAGATCTAATAAATTGTTCTAAACATGATCGCAGCGACAAGGGAAAGATAAAATTACGGCCTAGTCTACTCGGTCGCCATCAACCCGCTTGATCTTGCCCACCTTGTCCACAATGGGTGCGACAAGGGCTTTGAGCGCCTCCACATCGGCATCTGGCGGCAAGGATCTAAGGACGCCGTTGAGGTTGAGGCCTGGATTGCGGAAGGCCACCTTCATCAACACCTTCTGGAGGGCTCTTGCACAGATCTGGCGCAATTCCTCATCCAGCTGCTTTGGGATCTCTTCCCGGAGTCGCTGGAGGCCCGTCACCACGCCCTTGAAGAATAAGCTAAGCTTGGCGCTGGGTTGGAGGTGCTCGTCGGAGGAGTATCCAAGATCCACCATCCCCAGCTCCATTAGCTCGCTGTGGATGCTGTGGCGGTATCCACGAGACCTTCGTCCAAAGTGCTCCACAATCTCCCTCAAGGCGCTCTGGGTGGCAACAGCATTCGCCAGCAGCTCCTCGTTGGCCTTGATCTTCTCCAACAGGCCCACCTCCCGCTCCTTGGCGCCGTCCAGCGTCTGCATCAGGGTGGTCAGCTTCAGCTCAAGATCTGCCTTGGAATCCTTGGCGGCGTCGAGCTCCTTGCTCCTATCAGCGAGACGGCCCTGCAGCTCGCCAAGAGTGTAGGCGTCCTTCTCGCCGTGCTTGAGCGCAGCAAGCTCCTCGCCGCTCTTCTGAGATCGGCCTCCAGCTGCCACCTTCGTCTCCAACTCTTTCTTGGCGGCCTCGGCGGCTGCGGCAAGATCCTTCACTTCCTTAAGAGGCCCGCCAAGTGACTCCTCGCGCGACAAGCTCTTCCTCATAGTTGTCAAGATTGATCTTCCGCTGCGCCAACTCGCCTTCTTGCGCAGATAGCTTCTCGGCAGCAAGCCTTTGCTGCTCCTTGACCTCAGCCTTCTCAAGGATGAAGGTTGTGCGCTCTTCAGCAAGTCGCTCCCGCTCTTCTTCTATGTTCCGGAGAGTTTCTTGGTTGGCGCCCCGGAACTCTTCTGCGCGCTTCTCCATGTCTACTCCCGCCCTCGCCACAAGTGCTTCCCGGGACTCCAACTTGGCTTGTCGGGCGCGGTAGAGCGACAATAGCTTCTTCAAGAATGCTCCTCCTCAGACTCGCCACCGCTGCTGCTTGGCGCGTCCACCAGCGTCAGCCTAGCGGAAGCGAGCAGCTCTCTGTCGAAGGTTTCTCCTTCGACCGGCGGCCTGGAGCTCGACGCCCAGGGGAGCTTGATGAAGACGCCGTCGCCGGCCTTCAGATAGGCGCTGGGCTGGGGCTCTTCAGAGCCTGACGCTGCACCAGTGGCAGAGGGATCGGCGGTCGGCGTGGCGCTGGCGCTCCTGCTGCGGCCTCGAAGTCGTCGATCTGATCGCCCGACCCCTCGCCAGCCTTTGCGGCGGCAGCCTTGGCGGCCTCTTCGCTGGCGGATCCATCGGCGCCAGCCTTTTCCTCCATGGTGGCGACGTCGTCAGTATTGCCGCGCGCGTCCTCCTCGCCGGCGACCTCAGTCTCCATTGGCTCTGCGACAGATGGATCTGACGATCAGACAAAGAAAGAACAGTCAAGCAAATGTTCAAAAAGAAAACAGAAGAAAAAGAGCCCAAGGGAAATTTTTCGCAAGAGGATTACTCGCAATGGTATCTGCAGCCATGGTCTCGACCATCGGAGGATCACTGGTGCTGTCCCTTGCCGGAGTAGTCTCCCTTGCCGGAGAACGCTCCCTTGCCGGAGAATCCTCCCTTGGCGGCGTAGTCGAAGCAGATAGAATTTCGGGGGCGGCTTCCGGGCCCTCCTGATGAGGCTGCTCTGCTCCTACACAAACCAACAAATCAGATATCTATGAAGAAGGAGCACCCATGCACACCCAACAGTAAGGAGAAAACCGCATACTTACTCAGGGGGCTGTCTTTGGGGGCTGCTTTGAGGAAGGGTTGCCGGTCCGCAAGGGGTCTCAGACGCGCCTCCTGTTGCCACGGGTGGATCGTCCTCAATGAAGACCACCGGGGTCTTGGCTCTCTTCGACGCTCTCTGGGCCAGCGTCCTGCAAAGGAAAGAGTTCAGAATGAAGCAAATCAGATTCATGATGAAGCAACAAAATTGAAGAAATACAAGCACAATATTGAAGCTTACTCTTCTTCTTCCTCGTCGTAGCTGAGCGCGGAGAGATCAAACTCACGCTCGCCTACCGTGCGACGAGGCGGAGGAGTGGGCTCTCTTGACCTCTTGGCGGAGGAGTCTGCGGAGGCCTGGGAGGATCCCGCCATTGATTATCGCAAAGCAGTGTGGGCGCTCCAGCAACATTGCTTGTCATGTAGAGCGCGTCATGGCCTGCAGTGTGGGCCCGTCTGCCGCCCCGTCTCGTCTCCGGCCTTGCGGAGACGCCTCTTTGGCGGAGCCGGGGGCTCCGTTTGCGGCAAGCCGCTGGATGGTGGGGAAGAAGCACCCTCGGCTGGTTCGCTCGACTCGGCCTCGGGTTCGGCAAGCTCTTCCTCACCGGCAAACTCCCTTCGCTCGGCAAGGTTTGCCGGCCTCTGCTGCATCTGCCTCCTCCATGGTGTACCTGAAGACACCAGCGGCAGCAGCTGGTGCCGCCTCCTCCAGCCTGGTGGCAATGCGCTGCATCTCGTCGTCGGTGGTGTCGCGGGTGACCTTCTTCTGCTCGTCGGGGCGGATCGGCATTTCTTCCAAGCTGTCGAAGAATTGCCGCACGACGTCGTCCACGTGCTCTTGCCGAGTTGGAACGATCCCATGAGAATTGCACAACGGCATCATGGCGCCGGATGCAATCGGCGCAGAATTTTTGCACAATGGGACGACCCCCCTCGGCAACCTAAACCACTCGGGGTGATCGGGGTCATGCTTGAACAGCTCTAGCAGCATCGCATCCAACTCCAAGATAGTGAAATTCCAGTTGAGACCCGGGCGCAGCCTCATGATGTCCGCTGCGTTTTGGAACTCCCAAGCAGGTCTCCTCCTCTCTGCAAGGGAAGCGATGCGGCGAAGGAAATCTCGCCAATCACGCGCCTCTGATGAGTCCAGCAAGCCTGAGGCGCAAGATTCGGGTCACATCAATCTTCAACCTAGCATCTTCCGGCACCAAGTTGCTCCAATCGTTGCTGCGCACTATTGGGGTTTGGCGCAGGGCAGTGAAGGGCTGCGGGTTCTCCTCAACGATCCAACACCAATTGGCTCTCCACTCCTCCCATTTGCTACGGAGCTCTCCTTCTAGATAAGCTTCTTTCTTGCCGATCCTGGAGATCCAAGCAATCCCTCCGGCAAGCGGCTCCCCTCTCTCAACGCGGGTCATGAAGAAGTGGCGGAAGAGGGCTACATTTGGGTGGATCCCGACAAAGTTTTCGCAAAGATGTGCGAAAAATGCCATGGTCAGGACAGCATTGGGGGTGAAATCAAGAAGGCGAAGCCCGTAGGTGTTCATGATATCGCAGAAGAATTCAGAAAAGGGCGGGCAGAGCCCGCAATAGAAGAAAAGCGCAAAGAAAGGGTACCCAGTTGGGGCTAGTTCCGAAGCGGTGGTGGGGAGTACCTTCGTGCGCGGATGCGCACGCGTCTCCGTCGACCAGGAGAGGTAGTAGCCCTCCCTCAGCTCCTTTAACGAGCTGGGGGAGAAGATGGCCCGCTCCTTTCGCAGCGCCCGCGCTGCGCCTCGGCCGACTTCACGCCCTTCCCTTGTCGGCTTTCGGAGCGATGGCGGAGGCGGTGGAGGAGACCGACGGGCGTTGATGGCGCCTGTATGAAGGGGCGGAGTGCTGCTCTCTTCGCACTAGAGAAGAAGGGGGAGCGGCGGTGGTTTTCGAGACGAGACGGCAATGGCGAGGTGGGCGACCTGCCCTGTTTCCCCTGTTTATAACGAGGGAGAGGGGCGGACGTTCGCTTTTCCTAATAAAGAAACCCCCACGATCTCTCCCACGACGCCACGCGTTAACGCGTGCTGTTAAGTGGGGGCGTGGTGGGTCCAGCAAGTTACGGCGTGATCAAGGCCGCGTGTGACCTTACCTTGCTTTTGGGCCTGGCCCAACAGCGCCGGGCACCGTGTGTGGCCTAGGCCCGGGGCTCCTGTCGGTGTACTAGAGTAGGGTACCCTAGTATCCCGAACTTCGTGCACGCAGCGATTCTTGACACCCCGCGGCAAGGCTTGCCTAGTCACCGCCTAGATCCTTCGTGGTTCCTTTGGAGCCATTCAAGAACAAAGTATTTAACCAAGAAGACAAGGCCCCGGCAAGAGGAGCTTGCCGGGAAGGCCACTCAAGGCACGCAGAAGACAAGACCCCGGCAAGAGGAGCTTGCCGGGAAGGCTCGAAGAGCGACAAGCCTCCGGACGCGACAATGATTCAGCCGCGGCAAGGCACTTGTCGCGGCAGGAAACCTCTCTTCATCTCCGCTCCAGCTCATTCACCAACGTGTCTCCATGGGACCATTCCATGTGCGCGTGTCAAGAGGCTGTGCAGCCAGCGGGGAGCAGCGATAAGCGGCGCTGACAAGCTTGCCATCGTGGCGAACGGTGGCGCTCTGACGGTCCCTGTTGCCTTTGTTTAAGCTGACGAGGGGCGGGCATTTAATGCTTTTGTCCCTTGCCGTCGGGGTTAGGTAGAGTACAACATAATCGTGTACAAGTAGGTGTACCAACTACTATTTTTCCATTTGTACCCTCATCAACGTTGCCATCTGTCGGAGACCCCTTGAGCATATAAAAGGAGGCCCATGCTAACTTAGAGGAGGGGGGTTCGATTCCAACGTAACCAGAGAACACTCACGCTAGGTCTTGGAGCTCTCATCGCTCCTTAGCAAGAACACAATACAATTAGACAAGCAGCAGTAGGAGTATTATCTCTCCGGAGAGCTCCGAAGCTGGGTCAACTGCTCGTGTGCTTCACCTCGATCCGCTCTTCGTGCGATCTCCGCCCCCCTCCGAACCAAAAGGGACTCGGTCCGCCGGTCCCATAGGTGTTCGTGGGTCCGATCAGCCTCCCCGACAAATTTAAACATGCAATTTGATGCAAACACCAAAAATAAACAGCTGTTGCAGTCATGCCTAACCAAATATACACAACTATGTTTGAAGGCTTAACAAGGACAAACTTACATTATTGGTGAAGGCAGGCTCTATAAAGCACTTGTCCATGCTGATGGGGGGCAATTCAAGAAGTTTACCATAGAATCTTCTTCATAAGCATTGCCTTTATTCTACATTTTGTTAAGAGTAAATATAGATGTGACAATATAAGAAAAAATGGAGAATATTTAAGATAAGATGAAGAGTGATGCTACATATCCATGTAGCTATAAATGTAAGTACAGCGATACAGGCAAAAGGTATAGCCAAGAGCAAGGCAGAGCTAAACTTCTTCAGTACCATCGGTGTTATCCAACCTTAAGGTAAGAGTAAATATAGATCTTATGTGTAGAAAATGGAGGGAAAAGGAAAATAAGCTGCAGAGTGATGGTACATGAACAACTACCTGTCAATATAAGTACACTGATAAAGGACAGCATGTACTTACAAAAACAATGCAGAGCTAAAAAAATTCATTGGCATTGGATATATTCTACACCAATGTAACCATTCGTACATATCAGATAATTTGGAGCGAACAATTGATAAGCAAGCTATCATGCATACTGCTATCACGTAATGAACCAGGTATGTATGCAAGTACAGTGATACAGGACAACAGGTACTAACAAGGGCAAAGCAGCGGGCATCATATTTGCGATATCCTATCGTTCTTTTCAAACCGGAATTCTTTTTCGAGCAGATTTCCTGAAAAAAGATCCGTAAAGGCACATCTTGAGAAAAGTAGAAGTTCAAATTGTCATGCGATATCATAGACACTACCTTATCCTCGGAACAAGACCAGTGCATAACAAGGTTTTTCCATTCAATGTCTTCTAAATTTAGCACAGGAGACTTCACCAGAAATTCATTTATAGACTTGCCATCAAAGTGTGATTTCCTCAGGTAACACCAATACTGCTGCAATGCTTCCTTGAAAAGCGCAAGCAAGCTTTGCTCGTCATGACTATCCAGATTGACACTCGCCTACTTACAACAATGTAATGTAAATCATTGATGTGTTCAATCAGTAGAAAACAAGAAAATAATCACCATGAATAATATCACTTACATGTAAGTGGGACAGGAAGATGTGAAAATGGTGTTTGTCTTCATTATTATCTTCCAATGATGGGAATATATGCACGTAATCCCTAACAACAATGAAAGCATTGTCTTTTAAATTAGGAATAACTGGAATTGGGTTCCAATCTGCAGGAATTGTCTGTCTCTGCAGTTGGGATAGGTCTTCGGCCGGTGGCCTATCACTCATGCTTATATAGGACTATCTCTCTAGAGCTATACACGTTCATCGTCTCTCGGGTATCTCTCGTGCTAACTGTATGTCGACAATGATCTTTTATCTTCGTAACACACTGACGGTACTCTGTCCCTCGACCTTCATCACTCTTTCTCTCTCTAAGTATATCTTGCTCCCTGCTATGTGTCTCTAACTATGATTCTCCATGTGGAATCTCTTTCTCTCACACAAACACAAAACTTTGTCTTCCGGGGTCTCATTTCTCTCTACTATTCCCCTGTGTGCCACTCGCACACCCTCATCTGAGAGATGTCTTTCGCTCCTTAGGTATGAGAAACTACGACTCTTCCTCTTAAATATCTCTTTCTCACACACAAAGACAAACTCTGTCTCCCAGGGTCTCATATTTCTCCACTGTTCTCTTGTATGTCGCTCACACACAATCTCTCTCCCTAGAGATATCTTGTGTTCCCTCATATGTTTCTCTAGCTATCACTCTCGTTTTGAAATATCTTTCTCTCTCGCACACACAAAACTCCGTCTCTCGGTATCTCATTTCTCTCCGATATTTGTTTGTATGTGAGTCACATGCACCATTTCTTCATCTCTCTCACACCCACACCCATAACTCAGCCTTCTGATCCACTCGACTCCTATCTCTAACACACACTAGCTAGCATCTTTATCTTTTCTATTTATCTGTTTCTCCATCAACCTTCTTTCATTTATAGGTTGATCTCTTTTGCACAATCGTTGTGCCTCACTCCCTCTGCTCGCCATAGATGCATGCTCCAAATTTCACGCCACTATCTCTTAAAGACAAAAACACATGCTCAATTGTCGGGCCTTCTTCCCTGCATTCGCGCATGCATGCATATTGTCATACTGATCCGTCTCTCCCATGTCGTTGATCTTAGCTTATGACTTATGTCACGCCCAAGATGCGACCCTATCCTAAAGGAACTCGAAGGTCCCACCAAGGATAGAAGCGCATATTGAAGACGCTTTTGCAAGGTGGATATCATTACATCAACATTACATAATAGTGGGGATACAAACAAGACATAAAATGTCACATGAATACAACAAAACATCATATATAAGAGCAACATCCGACTACGGATGAAACATAAACAGAAACTCAAACGACATCCACCCTGCTAGCCCATGCTGCCGACAAGGAACCTATCCCAAGATATACGAAGAAGAAGGAGAATTCCAACACAAGTAAGCATCGCTCTCGGTCCATGATCATTGCAAAACCTGTACCTACAACTGTTGGTGTAGTAATCTGTGAGCCACAAGGACTCAGCAATCCCATTACCATGGGTATCAAGACTAGCAAAGCTTAAAGGGTAGGAAAGGGGGTTAAGTGGTGAGGTTGCAGCAGCGACTAAGCATGTATGGTGGCTAACTTACGCAAATAAGAGCGAGGAGAGAAGCAAAGCAAGCGGTTGTCAACTAGTAATGATCAAGAAGAGATCCTGAACTCCTACTTACGTCAGGCATAACCCACACACCGTGTTCTCCTCTCGATCAACCCCGAAAAGAGACACTCACAGTTACGCACACGGTTGGTGTATTTTAGAAGAGTTTACTTCAAGTTTACTACAATCGGACATTAACAAATTCCCATCTGCCACATAACCGCAGGCACGGCTTTCGAAAGTTCAAACCCTACAGGGTTGTCCCTACATAGCCCATGATAAGCTCTCGTGATCAACGAAGGATATTCCTTCTCCCGGGAACACCCGATCAGTCTCGGAATCCCGTTTACAAGACATTTCGACAATGGTAAAACAAGACCAGCAAAGCCGCCCGATGTGTCGACAATCCCGATAGGAGTTGCACGTATCTCGTTCTCAGGACACACAGGATAAGCGAAGCGTACAGGTACCGATGTAACCCAAGTTGCCAAGGGATGGTCCCGCACGGTGCTCTAGTTTAGACCAACACTTAGACAAGCATTGGCCCGGGGGGGGGGGGGGGGCTAAAATAAACATGACCCACAGGATGGGAGACTCCAAGGGAAAAGGTAATAGGCTGAGGCAAATGGTAAAACCAAGGTTGGGCCTTGCTGGAGGAGTTTTATTCAAAGCAAACTGTCAAGGGGGTCCCATAAATCACCCAACCGCGTTAGGGACGCAAAATCCGGGAACATAATACCGATATGTCGGAAACTAGGGCGGCAAGAGTGGAACAAAACACTAGGCATAAGGCCGAGCCTTCCACCCTTTACCAAGTATATAGATGCATTAATAATATAAAAGATATTGTGATATCCCAACATCAACATAATCCAGCATGGAGCAATCTTCATCTTCACCTGCAACTAGCAACGCTATAAGAGGGGCTGAGCAAAAGCGGTAACATAGCCAAACAACGGTTTGCTACGAAGGGTGACAAAGGTTAGAGGTTCATGGCAATTTGGGAGGCTTGAACAGCAAGTGATAAGTAGCGCAGCATAGCAATAGAACGAAGCAACTAGCATAGCAATGATAGTAATGAGATCCAAGGTGACGGTCATCTTGCCTTAAATCCCGCAAGGAAGAAGAATGAGTCCATGAAGAAGATGAAGCCATGAAGACGAACCAAGCATAGACGAACGAATCCTCACGATCGCAACGAAACGGGAACTATCGAGAAGAAGCACACAACATGGTAAACACACCACACATGAACAAGGCGTGATGCTCAACCAAGTATGATGCATGACAAGGCTACATGAATCTACTCATTTCAAGAGATGATGCATACAAGAGCAACACATCAAAGCAAGTTTAAATGAGGCCGGAAACAACATAGAACAATTCCGGTAAGTCCTCATATGCAAATTTAGAAATTGGTCCTGATCTGAACAAACCTTATGTTCAAGTTGTTAAACAGCAAGTTAAGATGCACCACGATGACCTACACGAAATTCTAGTCAAGTTACATATAAAATTCATTAGATTCGGAGCTACGGCCTAGAAGATATGAGCAAGACAAGTTAGCATGGCATTGATGCAAAATGCATTCAAACATCAAGCAAAAACATTCAAGACATTGATCCAACAAAGTAATATGAAACTACATGCAAAACTAAGCAAGTTTCATATAGAGCACACCCAAAAAGGAGCAACGGTTCAACACACACACCATACAAGTTTAAAGGACAAGCTGTCCAAAACAGCAACTAGGCATATTACAAGCATCAAAAAAAAATGATACAAGATCTCAACATGAAAACAAAAGGAATGTACATGATGTACAGGTAAAGCATAACAAAACATGAACACTGAGATATCTCCAGAAACTACTAGAACATGCTCAAAAGGACATGGAAAGATTGCAAATAATAACAGGTTCACAGACTTGGCAGAATTCACAGGACATGGCAGAAATAACATCAGATTGCAATGTTTAGAGCTATCAAACAACATGTTACAGGAACTGATCATGTGAACCAAAGGAACTACATGAATATAATAGTTTCATATAACAAAAGTCACTTAGTGACAATGAAAGAAAAAGGCACAGAAAATATGATGTCACCCATGTAAACATAGAAAGTTTCGTTAACAGATTCCGACTGAAAAACAGAGCATGGCATAAACAACGATACGTAGGAAACTTTGTAAGCTCGAATCACTCACCACAAAGCATTGCGTGACATGATAAGCATAGCATCAGCAAGAAGACATGATCATGAAGCTAACCATGGAAAGATCAAGTTCATAGCATGCTTGAATCACTAGCAACAACCTTGGCAAAATTGAATAACATGTAAACAATATGTCAGGAACATATTATAGCAAAAGTAGAGCAAGTTCAAGACATTCTAGGGCACTCCATAATTGCAAAAAGGGGCATTGGTGGATAAAGCATAACATGTGTAACAAAACACCCTTAGTGAACATCTCCATATTATGCTTAGAAATCATGGTAGCAGCATGGCAAGATAGCAACAAAATATAACAGACTCACACTCAGCAGAAATCACCAAGTCACAGAAATCAGCAACATCATGGAGGCTACTTTGCAAACTTGAAACAATCAATACATGGCATCTAGTGAAGAATGAATTGCACCACAATAAAGATGGCATGTTGCATCTCATAACACATATAGACTTCATACTCAAAATAAAATCACAGAAAAAGATGCAAAAATGACAAATGAGCATGTTCTGATAAACTACAACAAACAACATTATATAGCAATCTTACAACGATGATTAGGGCATCAAAATAAACTCAAATGAACATGACACAATGAAATGAAATGAAGAGCATATCATCATGAACATTTCGACATGTTATACATGCCAAGCAGAGTAACAAGCAGGAAGTTATGGCACCACTAACATGCACACATATGATGAGTTTTCACGGACTTGGTTGATTTTCTGGGAAAAAAAACCATGCACTGGGTGGGGTTTAGGTAGGCTCACCCATGCGCTATCACGCCCGGCTTGAGGAAGAGGCCTGGCAGGCCGGCGCTACGCCGTGAGGCGCCGAGATGGGCGGGGCCCACGTCGCGGTCAACAGGCGAAGCGGATCGGGCTCCTCGATCGAAGCGGACGGCGGCGGATCGCGGCGCCAGCCGGAGACGGCGGTGTCGCGGGTAGGAGGTTGCCAGCGGCGGCATGGACGGGCGGATCCGGTGGCTCCCTTGCCGGATCTGGCCGTAGACGAACGGCAGCGCGGGGAGGCGAGCTCACGGCGGCGGGATCCGGTGGAGACGAGGCGGCGGCGGTCGGTGACTTGGTGGCGGGGCGGCGAGGCGGTGGCGTTTCGGCGCCAAGGCCGCAGACGCAGCTTCGCCGTGGAGGCTGAGCGGCGAGGCGCGGAGGCGGCGCGAGGAGACTGGACGACGGGCGAGGCGCAGGCAGGCGACGGCCCGGAGGGTCGGGCGCGGTGGTTGGTGCCACGTGTCGCGCCTGGTTCACGGGCGGCGACAAGGCGGGTGTCTGGCGGGACGGACACGTCCGGCGGCGCGGAGGGAGGTTTGCTAGGGTTTCGCCCGAAAATTTAGGGGATGGGCATATATTTATAGGTAGAGGGAGCTAGGAGACTCCAAATGAGGAGCGGTTTTCGGCCACGCGATCGTGATCGAACGGCCGAGTGGATGGAGGGGGTTAGGATGGGCTCATGTGTTGTGGTGAAGGGGTGCTGGGCTGCAAAGAGAGAGGGGTTTCGGGCTACGCGGTTAACCGTTGGAGTATCAAACGGACTCCAAATGGCACGAAACTTGACAGGCGGTCTACCGGTGGTGTACCAAGGCCGCTTGGCAAACCTCGTTCGATTCCGAGAATGTTTAACACCCGCACACGAAAAGAGGTAAAAGGGGGCGCCGGAGGACATAGGAGTGTCGGATTGCAAAACGGACAACGGGGAAAATGCTCGGATGCTTGAGACGAACACGTATGCAAAAAGAGATGCACATGATGACATGGCAAAGTGCGACACGCAAGCAAACGACATGGCAACGACGGCGAATAACTGGCGGACACCTGGCGCATCAAATCCAGGGCGTTACAACTTATGTCTTCTTTCTTTTATCTCGATCATGTGTGTGCGCACACACACACATCCCACGTATACATGTATACATCTCACACAATGCACGTTGAAGGTCTCTATGTCTCCATACGTAGTTAATTACCCTCAACCCTAACGCCACATCGAATGGTTCTCTTCTTGTGTGCACATAACTTCCGCCTGGATGGGTAAAACACACACTCACACTTAACAATCTCCTTGTAGCTACCCCCCCCCCCTCTCACTCTTCCCCTATATCCCCAAAACCAATAGGACCATCCCTTCGTTTAATTCCTGCCTACATGCACCATCAATATATAGTATTCTTCCTTGGTGTCTCTCGAACAAACACGTTCTCTCGATGTCGACTACTCTCACGTGCACAGACCTTCTCTTCCCTCTCTACAAGCATTTTCTCTCTCGCACCCCATCGTTGGTGGCCTCTGCCATACACATCACCTCTCTATGATGAAGCCATGCACACTTAAATTACATCCGCCACCGAGGACCTCGCGACACACACACACGCACGCACCCACCCACCCACCCACACACACACACAAACACGCACACACACAGTAAAACTCCATCACACACACACGCACACACACTAAGACTCCATCTCTCTCTCTCTCTCTCACACACACACACACACACACACACACACACTGAGACTCCATCTCACACACACATGCTCTAGGCGGAGCATTTGTTCCTACCACCCTTCATCCACCCTTATCCATATGATAAACAATCACCTTAATTTACTTGTATAACATGGACAAATTCCAGTTTACTTTAGTAGTTAGCAAACTTATCATATGTACCCTTATAAAAAACCGAGTTGGCGATGATGGTGTGCCTGCCATCTTATAATATAGACCATCTGATCTATATCTGACGGATAGAAAGCAAACTATGATAATTTTACAAAAGATAGCCGCACCTCTCTCCACATCCTTATCTCCCACACCTCATTGCTAAGCAATTAAAAAAGAAAGTCTCCGGAACAATCTAGCATTATGGCCGTTGTCACCTGCTGGCGCCGTCCATCCCCATGGCACCGCCCATTCCGACCACCAGTCACCACCACGCTCCACTCCTCCTCACCTTATCTCTCATCTTTTATTTTTTCGATGACATTCTCGAGATACCAGTTTTCCGATAAAATTCTCAAAATATCATTAATTTTTACACATGGGATTACTCCTGCATGGGTAAATCACAATATGTGTTTTGTAAAAAAATGCATATTGATGTTCCGTGCAATCCACGAGCATCTTGCTTGTAATTATATGACGCAAATCACGAGCATGAAGTGACATTTTTTTACACTACCACGTTAACATGGCCACTTAAATCACTAGCTAAAGTACATACCATTATACTTATATCCCGATGCAAAAGGTTGAGTACATGTCCGAAGAGTAGAGTCGCACACACGCACTATGTCTCTTAGAATCTCTCTCTCTCACACACACACACCAGTTACGTGACGCCCACTTAAGCAGACACGTATGTTACAATTTGTGCACCCATGGGTACACATGATGCTGTGCATTTATTTAAGCCGAACGGCGAACCCAAACAGTAGCTGCATTTATTCCCCTCCCGCCGCCTCTTCTCTGGTCGCTGTCGCCCGGTAGCCATGGCCCGGCCGAATGTAACAACATACGCCATACTCCCACCAGAGCGGCTCTTTAATCTGGAAATTTTAGTGGTCATGCATGCATCTTTTTGTGCTAGCACACCTATATAAGGGTTGACCGGTCACTTCCCGCGGACGTGCGCGGGTGGTGGAAGAGGAAGGAGAAGGGAAGCGGGCTGTGGAGTAATGTTTTTTTACAACAATTTCTTAGGAAACTGAGTGCAATAATTGAGTAGTTTTGCAAACTACCAGTACTACACATGAAATGGTTCAAACCTATACTCCCTTGCCAGCGCGCGCTTCCCGCGTGAAACGGTCAGTGTCGCCCTGGAGCGTCAGTGCCGCATTAATGCCTGGCCAGAGCAGAGGCGACCTCTCACTAGCGCCGGCTTTGAAGTGGCGCGACGGCCGAGAGAGCGCCGCTTCCCGGTGCACCGACAGCTCCGCGTCGAGGCTGGCCATAGGCCCTGTTCGATCCACGGGTTAGAGTTAGTTTGAGCTAGTTGGGGCTCAAATAGCCGTAAAGTATCCAAGCATGAGGGTTTAAATTGGAGCAATCTGCACCGAACCCACCAAAAAAAACTATCCCACCCAAGAGGTGCTAACTGTAGATAGTTCTCATTGGGACCACTGAAAAATCACTTCTCTCTCTCCATAAAGTGCATTTATTGTCAATCTAACCCGGTCACCCAAACACCTCTTTGGCTACAGTTAGTTCAGGGTTAGTCATGAGTTAGTCTAACCTCTAGCTAAGTTAGAGTACCCAAGTAGGAGCAGTATAGGGCATGCAAGTTGCTCAAAGCATACAGTCAAATTCGTACGTGAAAGGATTTTCTTATTTTTGAAAACGGTACGTGAAAGGAATTTTTTTTAGAATGCTCTTGGCATGTCGCTAACATGTGATGAGTTAACCGACCTCAATAGACGGCAAAAACGCCAGCCCGCTGCACTTTGAGAGAGACGAGGAGGGAGAAGCGATACGGGCTGCTGGATTACTAGAGATAGGTGTCGCACTGAAGTCAATAAATATGGTGACAGCGTGGGTTAGCCATGTACTAGTATGATGTAACTACGCTGTGCTGCCATGTTTCGTACTCTTCCAGTCCACTATGGAGATGATTGGTTGTTTTTATATCGCTGAATAATATAGAATATTATGAGTGCAAACGCTCCACCCCGAGGTTCCTTGCTCCTTCTCGGTTGTCGGGAATCTATGTTCTTCCACTCTATTTTTTTAGGTGAGCTTTGTTCATCCTTTTGCGAACACGCAACACATATAGCATCAAGGTGCACGTGTCATGCAAGGATCGTTCCATCTATATGAAGAACACGTGGGACTGGAACTATGAGACGGACATGTACCCAGGAGTGGACGTGCGAACCTGTGTAACGTAGTGCAGTAAGTAAAGTAGAAAGGCACAAATAGTATGAACATGCGTGGCATATAGGCATTTGTCCCTTACTACCACTAAATGGTGTACGTGTAATGCCCGGTGATGTTATGGAGTACGTGACTAAGTACTCTACTACTACTATATTAATTCGAGGCACATACTAGGTTTTATATTTGTTTACGTATATGCCCCCGAGACCTTCCAACTAGACGTCTCTTTCTCTCCAGGTCGCACTTTGTATTGTTAATACCACTAGTATAGTAGTACTACTACGTGTGGTCTCCGACCCAGAAGTGGAGGTGCTCTACCACGTTGTTCATGTCCAACTCCTTTCACTGACGTGTGTGACATCCATCACTTGTCGTGTGTTTGGCACTCCTTCATCGTAAGAGTCGAAACGCTAGCATTCATTAGAAATAAAAAATAAATATAAATCACCAGTGATACTATACCACGCGGTTTCCATGCTCCTCGATAACGGAAAGAATACTTCCGCTCGCCGAAATGTGGGACATCGACCATCCTGGTCCACTTGCCATGCCCGCAGAACTCCAAGGGAGAGTCACCCCGGTCGTCAGCAAGAATTACTAATGAGCCGTCAAATCACAGGCCCAACATTACCCACTGTGAAGTTTCTCAGACGAAGGAACCATCATGACTTCGTTGAATTCCGCTTCTTGAAGAAAACTAATGTACCAGTAGTACTGCTAGCTATAGTAGTTACTCCAGCAGAGGCCTCCTTTGGTTCATAGGATTGGAATTTCATAGGAATATGAAAATCATTGGAAGTGAGATGACATGCATCTCAATTCCTATAGAGAAAGATATGCCATTTGATGCATAGGATAGGAATTTTTCCATTGAGTCTATGCTAATGTACTGGTAATTTGCTCTAAAAACTACAGTTGTAACTAGTAGTAGTACTGTTACATGCTCGTAATTAATTAAACAAACGTATGGGCGACATGCATACACACACACTAACTACTAGTACAACTACTTCTCACATGTCGGCCAGACGCTGCCGTTCTCCTTCCCGGCTTTGTCACGACACCCCACCGTGCTTGGATCTCCACCGACCTCTCCGCAGCAGCAAGGCGTCGTCCTCTTTTTTCTTGCGGCGGCAGGCCTCTCTTTTCTTGAGTGCTTTCTGACTTTTCCGCTCCCTCTGTGCGGCTTTGGCCGCCTCTTGCTCTACCGCCCATTCGGCCTTGGCAGCTTCAAATTCCGCTCACATAGGTGTGAGATCGCGAGCGGCGATGAACTCGGCACGGCAGGATGCCACTTCTTGCCTACCATTCCATGTGCGGCCGTGGGTGGTGAGGAACTCGACGCGGCGGGATGCCATTGCTTCCTTACCGGTTAGTGTGCGGCGCGGTGGCATGAACGATGCCTGGTGACAGCTCTGGGGTGGAGTGGCCGGACAACCGTAAAGTGCATTGGTTTGTCAAGAACTCAAGGACAGAAGACGAAGGAAATTTGGATTCCCCTTCAATCCTGGTCATTTATTACCGAGTAAAATGCATTGGCGGTCATTGAACTTGTCTTGATAGCTCAGTTTGATCATTGTATACGAGATATGGTGATTACACAGTCACTGGCTCAGCGTATAGCTCCATATTTGTCTGGTTGACCAGCCAACCAGTCCGCATGCACCTCATCAGCTCGTGTTCTTCATCTATCTATTTATGTGGGCCTACCTGTTAGTGGAGAAAGAAATAAAAACCAAAATTATGCGTATGTGACATTACTGTTTAGACGTTTGCTGGAGGCCTCCACGAACACCGAGCATGTATTCACCTGGCTCAACACCAACGGTCATACTCGTGACTCGACGCCTTGCTCATGTATATCGTCCATCACAACAACAATCTATAAAACAGCCTAGCTACAGAGGGTACTATGGTGCGGAGTATGTACTATCGTGAGCAAGCGATCATAGTGCCACTGCACACGAGTGTGTGTCTGATCGATTCATCCATTCTTTGTAAGTTATGTATGGTTGTGTGGTGTCTAATGGTGGTCGTCGAATGCTAGCTGGCGACAAGAGCGGTTGCATGGATGCCTAGTTGTCAATACGTGCCGCATACGCTTCAAAGGCTCGTCATCCATGAGTTCACATTTTACCACCACGCCAGCGTGTGACCGCCCTGGCCGACCGAAACTCCTTCCATCACTAGCGCGCGCTTCCCGCCTGAAACGATCACCGTCTCTCCAGAACGCCAATGCCGCATTCACCGGCCTTTACTGCAGGTGCACCTGGTGTGTCACTAACATGCAGGCCTGATGCTCGTTGGGCCCACATGTCAGTGAGACAACGCACCTGCAGTTAAGTCACTGAAGCAACGTCCACATTCACGCCCGATGCGACCTCTCACTGGCGCCGGCATTGCAGCAGCGCGACAGCCGAGAGAGCGCCACCCGCGTGGCATCCTGGTGCAAGCGACTGCTCCACGTTAATGACACCACGGCTACCGACGAACCTACTCTGGTGCCAGCCGTCCATCCGTTTGTCGCGGATCATTGCCATTCGCCCGCTATATTAACTTGAGCCCCAGCTCCCAGCCATAGCCAAAGACCCACACTCATTCTCCTCCAGTCCCTTCCTTCTGTTGGCATCACTCCAACCATGGCCTTTGGGCACTCCAAATCTCTCTTGGACGACTGTCACGCAGAGCGCATAAAGGACATCGGTGGCTCCGCTCCGGCGCGCCCAAAGCTCTCTTGGACGCATTTCACAGGAGCAGATTTAAGGAGATCGCCGGTCCCCCCCCCCGGCCGCCCTCCGCCGCCACGACCACGAAGCCGACGCACGTGCATGGGCGCAGCTGGCAGCGAGGAAGAGTAGTACACGGTAGGTCGCCACCGCTCCTCCACACAGTCGACGCCAAGCTTGGTGGGATAAAAATTGGCGGCCGATTAGCCGCTTGACGGTGATGTGGAGGCGGAAATCTTCATAACCTTGTGCTCCAGAGGAGGAGTTTATCGAGGCGGATAAGGAGTAGGCAAAGGCAATGGCCGGCTTTCTCGGGTTCATTGCCGGACATGGTGGTCGGGGCCCGGCGATTGTTTAGATTAGGTTTACAGTAGGTTTTAGTATGGTTTGTGCGAAATATGTAATGAATTTCGTCCAGTTTATAGGAAAAGTTCTCAAAATGTAATGAATTTAGATTAGGTCTACTTTCCTTGCGTGATTGCCATGAACATAATTAAGATGCTGCTTTTCATTTCGTATATGTTTCGTATATTCTTATTGACCAACAACTATTTACTTTCTATCTTTTTGTGCAGATAGGGATATCCATTTCACCTTGTTGCTATTGTGACCTTTTGGTGAACTGCACAAAACACTTTTTTTGGAATGAGTGTCTTGTGCAGTTCAACTAAAATGTCATGTGGGCAACATCTCTCAATTTTGGTGGAACTGTACAAAATGGTGATTGGAGTTTCCAAAATCTCCATCAAGTTCTGCTGGTAATCTCGTGCAATATTTTATTAGCCTTTGCAAGATGAGTCGTCACTGTCACCACAATGGCACTTTATTTTAGTGGAACTGCACAAAGGATAAGAAAATTAAAGTTGCACCTTACATGAGCCGAACAGCCAACCTTAATGTTCCTCAATTTTAGTGCAACTACTAAAGAAGAACCTGCTAGCTCATGAGAGCAAGTACTTCTTGCTAGCTGAATGATGCAATCTTTGCTTCATTTCAGGTGAACTGCAGAAAAAGGCGCATGAGTGAATCATGGAACTCCAGGCAGGCCTCATCCAAGTGGAGCTGCAGGTTGAGTTCAAGGAGGCCACTATTAAAGTGAAATCATGCTCTTCTTGTTTGTGATGTGCAAACATGAATACTCAACTACAGATGTTGTGACGGTCAAGAGCATTCTACAAGTTCTTCGATTGTATGACATGGCTAGCCAAGATGGATTTAATCCCGATATTCACTTTATCAAAAGGCTCTAATGGGTTGGTTCTAAACCTTGCAAGCTGGGAATCAATGAGATGTGTAGGCATCTTTGTTGTACTTATTATTTTAATCTTATTGGTTGGTTCTGAATCTTGCAAGCTGGGAATCAATGAGATGTGTAGGCATCTTTGTTGTACTTATTATTTGGATCTTATTTGTTGGTTCCGAATCTTGCAAGCTGGGAATCAATGAGATGTGTAGGCATCTTGGTTGTACTTATTATTTGGATCTTTTTTGTTGGTTCTGAATCTTGCAAGCTGGGAAACACGGCATGATGATGCAGAGGACAACAACCATAACAAACAGTTCAAACATGGTAGTAGTATCTTTGTGAAAGTGCGACAAATGTGCTGATCGTGTGCGTCCTGAGAATAATAATTCTAATTGTTGTGCATGTTGATCCTGTGGCACTGATAGAACGAGCCAATGCATTGCTTGTTTTATGTATAAATTTCTATTAAAGCTAATTAAATTTAAGTAAAGTGACCACTAACTCCCCTGTTGTTACAAAGCATCACTGAGACTCGCTCGTGAACCGACGTGTGGCCGGAGTAGATTTCTTAATGGAGGCGTTTGAATGCGCCGAGGGTGCATCTTCTGCCGGGCGTGCGGTGGACGAGGGAGGGGTAGTAACTATTGTCGCCTGTACACACTCAGTTTACTATTGAATCCAGTTCCCCAAGAGCTGAAAAATAAACTGCTGCCGCCGCCTACACACTCGTTCACTTGAAGAGACTCCAATGGCGATCTGAGGGGTTAGCCTGCTGGATATGGACTTCAGCAAGGGGGTCCCCTTTGAGTTCGCCGTTCAGTCGTATGGCTGCACCAAGTTGAATGTGATGTACACCAACGATCCGGACTCGGTGAAGCTCGCCTGCCGAAGTTCAAGCAAGACTTCACAGATTTGAGAAAGCACAAGGTTGCAGGACTAGACCTTGTGCCCATCCATTCGTCTCCTAATAGGGACCAGCGGATCACCGTCGCCCAGGTATGTGTGCAGGACGAGGTTCTCATCTACCACTTCTGTAGGGCCATCAGAGGTTCTGGAGCATTCACCCGTTTCATCGGCAGCGCAGACTGCACCTTCGCTACGATGGATAGAAGGAAGAACGCGACGATTCGGCCATCTGGTGCAACAAGCTTGTCGACATCCAGAAGCGATAAAAGATCATCAGCAAGGGGCAGGAGAAGGACTCCGTGATTGACCACGCCGAGACCATCATTGACCCCTGATACGCCAACATGAAAGAAGACAATGATACCAAGGACCTGAACACGTGGGAGGTACCTCTGAATCTAGCCTACATATCCTACGCGGCCAAGGGCGCATAGGCATGCTATTTCATGTACAGGCAGATCTTGGACATGAGGGTGTGTCTGCTTCACATAACCGACGAGTACACGGACAGCCGCAGCATCATGATCAAGCGTAGCAGGAAGGTCTAGATGTTGTACTTTATCTGTTTATAAGCACCTTTATCATCTGAGTGTTTCATGCATTAGCCTATGTGTCGTAATTATCTGTTTTGTCCGAAATATTTCTTTTAAGAACCCATTAACCTGTTTGCTTTTTTAGTGGCAATTTGCTTATGTATGTAACTAGTTCACTTGTCCGTTAAAAAAAAGTAGTTCACTCGGCTGTCGTGCTTTGAATCTCCTTCCTCCCAACATATTCCCCTCCTTAGGTGGACCCAGCAGGTCTCGTACACAGACATATGGGACCAACCACCTATCCATTTGTATTTCTTTATTTTGTTCAATCTTTCGTCTACTACCACACATTGTCCGGCGGCGGCAGCTCCACCGGCCCCTCCGCCTGCGTCTTCCCCCGCTCCGGTTCGTTCGGTCAAAGGTCTCGACGTCGTCCTCCGCCTTGGTGCTCTAGCCGCGGCGCCGCCGTCTGTCGTTCCCAACATGGTCAGAAAAACAAGAGGAATCGGGAGACAACTGTTCATCGAGAGGCTGACAGCCCCGGGCCCACCAGGTCCATGGCCTAGGTTTTGTTGTTTAACATGGGCAGCCCACGACATGTTTCAACATTTTTTGGATCTAGCAGGTATCAAGCGGCCTCTGGGCCTCCCAACCTAGCTTGTCTATAACATCAGCAGACCAAGTTATGTTTGTTTTTTTCAAGACGACACACAACTCAGTTCTATTTTACGTTTTCATTAATCCTATATCTGAATTTTCTCCCACTTTCTTTTTTGATGTAAACTGAGTTTTCTCCCAGAACTTTTCCCTAGAACCAACTCAACTGTCCCACGTCTAGCTAAAAAATAATAATACCCCACGTACTATTAACTCATCAAATTTAAATGATATTTTATTTCGTAAGTTGAAAGTTCTTACAAAATAATAATAATAATTGTTTATATATAACTTGGCAAGTTAACTCCTAGTGATTGCGTACATAAGCTTGAAAAGATTATACTGACCAATCCAGTAATAGACGTGCAATCATGTGTTTATGTTTTTATAACATTTCTCCGTCTAGCCCAACATGATATTTTCACCCAGCCCAGCAAGTCCGCAGATTTCGTGAAAAATGCAAATGGGCTTTAAATTCTACCATATATATAAACGGGCTGCATAGATGCTACATCATTGTTTCACCCAGCCCACCAAATGGACTGGCTGACATGTGGGCCAGTAGGTCGAAGTCTAAGAAGGCGTCGGATTTACATCCAAAGGTCGGCATTCTTCTTCAATCTCTCGTCTTCTTCCCCCAGCGCTGCCAGGACCGCCTGCTCCAGCCGCCGGCGTCCCGCGGCGTTGTTTGGCACTCCTCAACGAAATGCTACCCCGCCGACGGCCATGCCATCCCTCCACTCCGCACCTCCTGTTATTCCCTGCTGAGTGTAGGCCCACCCCGCAACCGAACCAGTCAAGTCTCCCACTCCTCTCCGTCTGTGACTCCACTGCCGCGTCTTCCCCATCTCCGGGTCGTTTCCAATTGGGCCTCGCCGTCGTCCACCGCCTCGGTCGCTCAGCGCGGCGTAAAAAAACATCTGAGAGTCATCGAAGAGGATCAGAAGTGGAGAGCCTGACGGCTAGGACCCACAAGGTCCATGGTCGCATGCAAGGAAAGTTCCTCCTTATTACGCACTGTACGTGGGAAGGGCTTCTGTATTTCACGAAAAAAACGTTCCCCCCGCTGACAGGTCAGACCCACCAGCTATATCTTCGCACGCAAGGAAGTGCCTCCTTATTACGCAAAAAAAATGAATACCCCCTGCTAGCTGGGACCCACCATAGTGGGTGGCTGACTTGTGGGCCTACTAAGTTGACGGGGATGGAGGGCTTTGTCAACTTAGTCAATATGAATGATTCTAGCTCCAGTGACCGTATGATGTCCATCCAACGGCCATAGTGCTTCTTCAACCTCTGGTCTTCTTGCTCCTGCCGCCCAAAGCAGCGTCGATCGTGCCGCGTGCTCCTGCCTCGCGTGGCCGGCTGTGATGCCGCGGAGGCCTCACCGCCCCCTACTACTCCCACCGCTGGCCAGGGAATCCCTCTACTCACCCACACCCCCTGTTATTCTGCGGCGACGGCAGCCTCACGCTGCAGCCGAACCGGTGAACCCACATACTCCTCTCAGCATGGGCATCCACTGCCGCGTCTTCCCCGGCTCCGCGTCGTCCCCTTGTTGGTGCTGTCGGCGTGGCGTGGTCAATGTGGTCAAGGACCAACTTCCATCGTAAAAGTACTATACGTGGAGAGGCTAACAGCTGGGTCCACGGCCACAACCCAGTTTTTTTCTGATTTGCCAAGTAAGTCGCTTTGTCAGGCCAGTTGGGCTGCAAATCTTTCAAGACGAGGAGAGCTTCATTCGGCTGGCCGAGAAAATGGCCTATCAGTAATGAGAAATGGGATGTACAATTTTAAAACACATCAAACCGGCAATTAGTTTCATTTCTATTTTTCATTTTGAGATCTTAAATTGCATTGATTTTTATGCGTGGACAATTTGTTGGACTTTATATCGATATATATTTATTTTTAAAATCAGTTTGAACGTGACTCGAAATTTCAGGATTAAAAACAGTTCGGACCACACCGAAATATGCAAAATTTCGTATAATTTTTTAACCGTGGCCACAATAAGGGTTGTAATGCTAACAAAAAGAATATGGGCTCCAAGAAAAACCTTAAGAATAAGCAAATGGGTTATAAATTATTAGAAATAATGGCAGACGGGCAGTATGATGTTTTCCACATATTTGAGGCTTTCCTACAAAAAGGTTGACGACAAGCAAAGGATCGTTGGATGTCCATCCAATGGCCGTCGTGCTTCTTCAATCTCTGCTCTTCCTGCTCCAGCCGCTCAAACAAGTGCCGGCGGGACTACCTGCTGCCTCCTCCCTGCGGCCGGTTGTGCTACCGCGCAGGCCTCACCGCTCCATCGTACTCCCATCGCTGGCCTAGCCATCCCTCTACTCACCCACACCTGATGTTATTCTCCGGCGACAGCAGACGAACCAGTAAACCCTCGTATAGTCGTACTCCCCTCTACGTAGGAAACAATTGTCGAGTCTTCCCTGCCTCCGTGTCGCTCCCTTCCTAGGCCTCGCCGTTGTCCATCGACCTGGTGCTCTCGGCGTGGCCTGGTCAACATGGTCAACGACCGAGATGCATCTGATGTGGACTGTACATGGAGAGGCTGACAGCTGGGTCCACGGCCGCACGCAAGGAAATGCCTCCTTATTACGCGCAAAATAATGATTCCTCCACCTGATATGTGGGACCCATCGAAAGGGCCTCTGTATTTTGCGACAAAAACGTTACCGCCGCTGACGGCTCGGACCCACCAACTATATCTTCGCACGCAAGGAAGTGCCTCCTTATTACGCACAAAGAAATGAATACTCCCCTTGTTAGCTAGGACCCAGTATAGTGGCAGCCTGACTTGTGGGCCTACTAAGTTGACGGGGATGGAGGGCTTTGTCAACATAGTCAATATGCATGATTCTAGCTCCAGTGACCGTATGATGTCCATCCAACGGCTGTAGTGCTTCTTCAACCTCTGGTCTTCTTGCTCCAGCTGCCCAAACCAGTGCCGGTCATGCCTCGTGCTCCTGCCTCCTGTGGCCGGCTGTGCTGCCGCGGAGGCCTCACCGCCCCCTACTACTTCCACCGCTGGCCTGGCCATCCCCCCACTCACCCACACCCCCTGTTATTCTGCAACGACGACAGCCTCACACCGTAGCCGAACCAGTGAACCCTCGTACTCCTCTCCACGCGGGCTTCCACTGTCGTGTCTTCCCCGGCTCTATGTCGTCCCCTTCCCAGGCCTCGCCATTGTCCACCGCCCTGGTGCTCTCGCTGCGGTGTGGTAAACATGGTCAAGGAACGGCTTGCATCGTACGTGGACTGTACGTGGAGAGGCTGATAGCTGGGTCCACGGCCGCAGCAAGGAAGTGCCTCCTTATTACACACAAAATAATTATTCCTCCACCTTACAGCGGGGACCCACCGGATGGGCCACCGTATTTCACGAAAAAATGTTTCCCCACATGGACCCACCAGCTACATCTTCGCACGCAAGGAAGTGCGTCCGGGCAAAAAAAACAACTCGCCCCCCTGACTGCTGGGACCCACCAGCTACATCTTCGCAGGCAAGGAAGTGCTTGACAGTCAGAAACCACCTGGTCGAAGCATATGTAGCGTTGTCATTCTGGTCGCGAACGTGTACGTACATACTGGTCGATGTAGAGGCGCGCACGTGTCGTAGTAGAGGCGCGCACGTAGCATGTACACATACGTACAACGGCCAGTGTGCAAGAAAGAAAATACGGCCACGTACGTACATACGGGCAGGGTCTCGAACGCCTACTCGCGCATACGTACGACCAGGGCTCGTGTACATGGCTGGGTCAGAACAGAGAAACTGCGTCGTCGACGTGTTCATGGGGAGGCAACGGAATGCGTCGTGTTCATCGGGAGGCAATCGAACGCGTGGGAGCCAACCGGCTTGGACGGAACAGCCGATGGAAACGAGGCCTGGCGTACCGCAGAATGGAGGAAACGGCCTTGTGTTCGACCGGCCACGGTCGAAACGGGATCCTGTTCATCAGGAGGGGTCTCAGCGTATCAGCAAAATGGAGGAAACGACCTCCCTACGTTCAAACAGGAGTCCTGTTGATCGAGGCGTGTGGCGATCAAGAAAATGGAGGAAACAGACTTGTATTGGAGCGCCACAAATAAACGGGGTCTTGTTCATCGGGAGGTGTGGCATGCCGCAAAACGGACTCCATGAGATACCTGTTCATCTCCACCGTCGACCCCTCCACCCTCCATGGGCTATCAGACATCCACTGTCGACCTCCTCCAGCCTCCACCTGCGACTGTTCATCCACGGGCTCCTGTTCATCCAGCCTCCACTGCGCGCTACTCCACCGGCTACTATTCAACCAGGCCTCTCCACGGGCTCCTGTTCAACCACCCCTCCACGAGCTATTGTTCATCCAGCCCTCCACCGTCTACAGTTCATCATGCCCTCCACGGGGTGGTCCTGTTCATCCAACCCTCCACGGGGTCCTGTTCATCCAGCCCCAACCGGCTCGATCGATCGGGGTCCTGTTCATCCAGAGGCAACACCACGGGGTCCTGTTCATCCACGCCCACCGGGAACTGTTCATCCAAACCCCCTAGTAACGCTCACTGTTCATCCAGAGGAAACACCACGGGGTCTTGTTCATCCACCCCCACCGGGAACTGTTCATCCAACCCCCCCACCCCTCAAAGAGCGCCACTGTTCATCCAGATGCAAAGATCGGCCGGTCGGTTTCGATTAGCAGCGATGGCGATGGAATCGCCGATTGGGTTCGATTAACAGCCATCGATCGATCGCTCGGGTTCGATGAACGCGTAGCTGCGCAGTCAATCGCCGGGTTCGATTAGAGCCCGACGCCTCGCTCCGGTTCAGTTAGAGCTCAATGCCGCGCACCCACGCGCGTGCGTGTATGAGAGAAACGCGTCTCGCTCATGCCCGACTACCCACCGTAAGCGAGAACACCCCGATATTTTCCTCGCACTCGCTTCTACCATGGTTTTTTCCGTCATGGACGGCCCAAAGAATGTCATGCATCTGCGTCTCCGGCCCGCCCAGGACGAAAAGCCCATTTTCTGTCATGATTTTTTGTCATAGAAGTAGGACCCCACCACATCTATGATGATACCGGGTTTTGTCACAATTATCGTCAGAAGTGTCATAAGTATGACAGAAAAAATTTTCGTTCGGCCCAAAATGTCACGGATGTGTCTTTTTTGTAGTGATGTTCCCCAAAAATTCAAAGTCATGAGCTTGATAGTTGAGACAATCAAGAGGGCAGAGCCGACTAGAAGAGGTCATGTGGATATGCCCAACACATTCAGATGATTATCAATTCCAAGGTTGGAACTGGGGCATATCTACTTGACAAAGAGAATCTACATCTTAGGCCTGATTTTGACGACAATGAAGTTGTCATGGATGCATAACATCCTTCTTCAGCAGAGGCCCGGGAGAAGATTGAGAAGGCACAGGTTGCAAAAGCAGCAAAGGAAGCAAATGCTCCAAATGCTTCCATAGTGAATATCAAGACTAAGCAAGAACATCTCACATATCTGCTAGAGGCTACCGCGAGGATTGAGAAGAGCTTGGCCACCTTGAATCAGTATCAAGAGAGCTTAGAGAGGATTATTGAGAGCAAGATGTATGACCTAGATGTGATGGTCACGGAGATTCAGATGATAGTGGAGAAGCTGAGGGACGATGCTGAGGACAATGATGACTGACGCACTACATACATGTTCCAGTTAGTGCCATGGGCACAGAGGTCTACTATTGAGCTAGTTGCAGATTTGAGGCATGATCATTCTACTCCTGCCACTATAGCCACAGTTGATCCTTCAGTATCTACTCAACCATCTGCACAGACTTCAGTAGAAGCATTTGCAGATGGACTCCTCTCAATGCCGTCTACGCACACCGGAGCTACAAGCCAGAAGACCCCTTCAGGAGCTCCCGGAGATCGTGCCTAGACTGCTGTATAGCACTATACATTTTCGAGCTTTTTGGCAACTTGTTGCCAAAGGGGGAGAAAGTGTATAGATCATAGGCTGAGAGAGAGAGAGAGAGAGAGAGAGAGAGAGAGAGAGAGAGTTTTGCTTTTGTTGGTTTCACTTGCTACTTGCTACTTTGGTTTGGTTGTTGCTACTTATGCTAGTTGTGTGTTTATGCTCCTGAGATACTTTG
Source organism: Aegilops bicornis (assembly GCA_021605145.1). Classification (NCBI taxonomy): domain Eukaryota; kingdom Viridiplantae; phylum Streptophyta; class Magnoliopsida; order Poales; family Poaceae; genus Aegilops; species Aegilops bicornis. The sequence continues at coordinate 288,665,385 of CM038671.1, forward strand.
TGTGATCATGTGTTTGATCATATTTCTCTTAATGTGTGCTTGCATGATTATGTCTATGAATATTTTTGTATGATCAATCACTTGTATCTTTGGTGATGAGTGCATGTTATTTAATTCTTATCATTTTGTGCGCCCCACCAAGATGTATGTGACATGGAAGAGTGACCCACGATCCTAAACGATTGTGCATTTGCATTCAAACGCAAATTTTAAATAATACATAAGTTTAGGGGGAGATCTCTCTTATCACATACTTCTCAAAGCAACGATGTATTTCATTCATATTATCTCTTGTCAAAGCATTGATCTATATGTTGTCATCAATTACCAAAAATGGGGAGATTGAAAGTGCAACTAATCCCGGGTGGTTTTGGTAATTCATAACAACATATACCTCATTGAACTAATATCCATTCAAGTTTAATATTTCGGAAAGTTCAATGAATGGCATGGCATGGACTAGAGATGTGGACCCCTCAAAATGCTAAGGACACATATTGGCAAAAGCTCAAGACTCTTCATTTCATTTTTAGTGATCCAAGATCACATTGAGTCCATAGGAAAGCAAATACTATTAAAAGGGGATGTGGTGATGCTTAATGGCTTGCTTGCTAAAATGCTTAATATTGCTCCAAATCCCTCAACCACTATCTCATTCCAAATATGTCAAACCCTAAACTCGAACTCGTCCCCACCAATTCTTTCTATCCGGAGCCACCGAGTTCATATGACATAGCCACAGCCATAAACCCTAACAGTTCAGTCACACTGATACGGATCTCAGTCTCACCGAGATGGCCTTGCCAATTCTTTGTTGCATGTTGCAATTATTTCGGTCTTACCGAAATAGTGATCGGTCTCACCGAGTTGGTTTTACATTTTCTCTCTTGCCTTATTGCTTCGCTTCGGTCTCACCGAGTTGATGCAATCGGTGCCACTGAGTTGATGTTTTCCCTAAGCCCTAGCACATCAGTCCCACCGAGTTGTCCCTGTCGGTCCGACCGAGATTCCTAACGTTCACATTTTGAATTAAAGCGGTCTCACCGAGTTCATCTATTCAGTCTAACCGAGTTGTGTCAAATGTGTGTAATGGTTCGATTTTGTGTGGAGGCTATTTATGCCTCTCCACCCCCTTCTCTATATGTGAGAGAGCCATCAGAACGTACCTACACTTCCAGCATACATTTTTCTAAGAGAGAACCAACTACTCATGTGTTAAGACCAAGATATACCAATCCTACCAATATAATCTTTATTTCTAGCCTTCCCCAAGTTGCTTTCCACTCAAATCAGCTTTCCACCATATCCAAATCTGTGAGAGAGAGTTGAGTGTTGGGGAGACTATCATTTGAAGCACAAGAGCAAGGATTTCATCATCAACACGCCATTTATTACCTTTTGGAGAGTGGTGTCTCCTAGATAGGTTAGGTGTCACTTGGGAGCCTCCGACAAGATTGTGGAGTTTAACCAAGAAGTTTGTAAGGGCAAGGAGATCGCCTACTTCATGAAGACCTACCCGAGTGAGGCAAGTCCTTCGTGGGCGATGGCCATGGTGGGATAGACAAGGTTGCTTCTTCGTGGACCCTTCGGGGGTGGAGCCCTCCGTGGACTCGCGCAACCGTTACCCTTCATGGGTTGAAGTCTCCATCAACATGGATGTACGATAGCACCACCTATCGGAACCACACCCAAAAATCTCCGTGTCTCCATTGCGTTTGCACTCTCCAAACTGTTGCCTTTACATTCATATGCAATGTTTTACTTTGCGCTACTACACTCTTAGAATTGCATGTATAGGTTGATTGCTTCACTTGTGCTAATTGCCAAAATCTTTCCACAACTAAATTTGGAAAAGGGTAGATTTCTATTTGGTCAAGTAGTCTAATCACCCCCTCTAGACCAACTTTCGATCTTACAGCGCCGTCGATGGCGCTGCCGACGCGCGTCCCGGAGTGGGGTTCTGCCAAGCTCATTGTCACACCCTGATATTCATGCCACAACACTTAAGCTAATAAGTCATGACAAAATGTGGTTTGACAATTTTTTTGAGTGTTTTGAACTTTGCTTGATTGAATTTTTGTTTGCTGTTTGCAAGTGCTCTAAAACTCAAATAAATCCTCCAACTATTATACTCCTCCTTGATCCAAAACCTTGCACAGTGATCATGCCATGTGTATAGAATAGAATAGTATTTTCTTACAAAAAAAAATTGGCCAAAAAGTATTTTCTAAATTAGGTTTTTCAAAAGCCCTTGAATTGAGACTTGAACTACAAGTACTTAATGAAGGGTGTGAAAAATCTTTCAAAAATTATATTTGACTCCTATTAGATATAGGACACCCAGAAACAACAAAAATATAATTTTAAAAGTTATTTTCCTATTTTATTTAAAGAATTTTTCTTAAGGCCAGAAACGGTCTTTAATAGGTTAAAATTATTTTAATGTTTCAAATATATTTGAGAAAATTTAGGGAAGCTCAATGGACATATATTGTCCATATATAAGAGTTTCAACACATGGTCATGTTCAAATCCCTAAAAAACTATTTCTGGACATTTCAAGCTTTTGAAATGTTTACAAAGGAAATATTCTCCATTAAATACAAGAAAATCCTAGCATGTCAAAAATTACCTACTTGAGGATCCTACGAAGTCTCATGCCATGGAGAACAATATATCCCCACCAAACCCTCTCAAAACCATTTCTGTCCTTTTCCAAATTTGAACAACTTTGCACTACCAAACATGTCCAAAGGATCTCAAAATTTGTACACATGCTCAGATGGTCTAATAATTCACCTAGGACAAGTGGCACAAGTTGGAGAATAGTATAACTTGATCAAAGTGCCTCAAAACCCTTTCTGTCCAGAACCAAATTTGAGCAACTCTACATTGCCAAGTTTCTCCTTTTGATCTCAAATTTTGTTGACATGCTCAAATTCCCAAATGATGACACTAAACCAAGCAGTGCATCAAGGAGAATAAGATAGCATGATAAAATCTAGCCAAAACTATTTTTGCCCATTTCTAGGGTTTACAAAAGTTGCATTGGCCACTTTCTCCATTTGACCTCAAAATTAGTGGTCACTACTATTATATGATGCCACTCACTCTTGGTAAATATGATGGAAAGGAGAATGCATTTGCTTTCCCAAACCACCATCAAACACCTTCTGACAAAATTAAAACTCCATGTTTCAGCCCCTTCCACTAATCTCCATGAACTGAAACTTTTCCCACAAGCTCTCCTAGTCCCCATCTACCCCTTGTGTGCTTTCCTGCCCGAGGGGCAATGATTAAGAGGGGCAGGGACCCAATTTTCTTCCCTGGACATCAGTTTTCCCTCTCTCTCTCAACTCCGCTTCTCCTCCAGTGGCTCCCGAGGGCATCCAATGCCATTTCCACTTTGTTTACTCCCTCCCAGAGCCCCCAAACGCAAGTGTCCACGCGAGGACGCGGGAAAAAGGCACACATGCCGACCAAAGACGCGCTCTAGAGCATGCTACCGTGCTCCCGACCGTTGACACCACGCTCTCGTCCACCTCGGGGCCCCCGAGCGCGCCAGTCAACGCGCCTCGGCGTCCGCATCACGCCAGCAGGCCTCCCACTTACTCTCGCGCCCTCCTCTCGCCTCTGCGGCGCGTGCCCGAGCGCCGCCCACATCCGCCAATCGCTGCCCGCATCCCTGGCCCGCCTCGCGCTTTCTCCTCTCTCCCTCTCTCTTTCCCTAGTCGTAGACCACGCCCAGGAGGACCCCCGACTCGAAGCCAACCCCTCTCGTCGCCTCCATCGACAGCTACGGCCTCTCCGGCACATGACCCCATGGTGCACCTCGCCCCCTTCTATTTAAGGCCACCCCCGATCCCCCTCTCTTCACCTTTGGCTCTCTCTCCCTCCTGTGCACCCCCGGACCAACCCTCTCTATATCTCGTGCCCTCCATCCTCCTGCTAGGCCGGAGCCGAGCCGCCGACCGCGGCTTAAATTCGCAGGCCTCGGCCACTCCCTCTTCCCCTTGGACAGCCCCGCGCCCTCATGTTACCACCACAAGCCCTTACCTCGCCACCGTTCATCCACAGGAGCGTCGTGTGCTCGAAGCCAAAGATGGCCGACGGCCTCTTCCGCGGTCGTCCAGGCCGTCGCCGCTACGGCTCTCCTTGGCAAGCGAGCCGTACACCGATGGATGCGGCTCATCCTCCTGAGAATGTTGGTGGGCGGAGCATTGCAGGAGACGCTCTGTAGCCCCGGCTATCACCGTCGGGAGCCGCTCCTCCCTGCGGCCAGAGCACGTGCGGGAGGTGGAAGATAACCTGTTGCTGGGGCCCACACGTCAGCGACCCAACAGGCGGGCCCGTCTGTTTAAGTGGGCACGGCTCCAGCGGATCCGCTTCCCCCATGCAGAAGCGTAGTCCGCGAAGGCGCCTTCGACGTCGCCCTGTCATCCGCGTGGCCGAGCCACTGGGCCGGCCCAGTGCGCTGCCGTGCTAAACTGTGCACTGTGCGCGGTTTAGGTATAACCCAAATCTTCTTCTATTTCTTTTCCAGTGAACTTCTAAAATCAATAATTATTTCATTTCATGTCCAAATTTTATGATTTAAATTCCCAGAGACTCCATAAATCTGGATCTATTTAATGAGCCATCGTGAACATTTTATTGTGCTTGGTTTTCACTGGATACATTAAATAGGTCATTTATCCACATAAGTCCACTTCAAAAATCCATAGGATATTTATTTTGACTACAAATACAGTGAAGTCAATTTCTAAATGTTTCTAAAATCATGCCTGATTCAATGGGTACTTTTACTAATTTTTATAAAAAGGCATTTTGTGGACAACTTGCAGATCCATTAAATCCATTGATTCCATCATAGTGAAATGTTCCAAAATATCCACTGATCCAATTCCAACAAAACCACTTTGGTCATTTTTCATATGAGGAGAGGTATCCGAGAAAAGTCCAACTCCTATTTTTAGAGCACTTTTATTTTTGCCTTGTTGTGTTGCTTACTGTGTTTGTTTCCGTCGTTAGTTGGCAAAGTAGACGGAATATTCGGAGATGGACCAGAAGGAATGAAGACTCTGATGAACCAGGCAAGCAACCCTTTGACCATGGTGAACCATTTTACATCATAATAGAATTTTCGTTGATTCACTGAGTGCATGATATACCTTGAATGGCAACCTTGCTAGGCTTGCCTCCATTGCATACCCCATTGATACTTGCATTGTTCATGGTTCTATCCTTGTTTAGAGTTGTGTTGATGGGTTGTAGAAATATGCTATAGTGGTTGGCTATGCAAAATGGGTCAGGGTTATGCATGGAAAGAAACAAGTGTGGTTTGACATACTTGCAAATAGCCCAAGTGGGTGCCACAAATGCCCTTGGGAGATGATGATGAACTAGGTCACTGCTTGATGGAGAAGTAGTGTACCGAGGCTTGATGAAAGTGTTGTTTACATAGACAGATTAGATTTAAGATTTGTCGACCGTCCGAATCAAACATGTACAACCACTCTACCCCTTATGGGACGGGGCATTATTGATTACCTAGGCCAATACTAGCATGGTGCCCACATTACTAGTGACGGGGATGACATGAGGTCACTCTCAGGACGTGGTCGTGCTTGGATAGGCGGCCATGACTGTTTTCATAGGGCACCGGACACACCATTGGTCCCTGCATGTATGTGTGATAATAAAAAGGGCAGAGTCCCAAGATCTTGATGTTTATAAACAAAGGCCATGTACCAACGAGTGGACCCTATGTTAGTGTCGCCTAGGGAAAGATAGTGATCCGGTGCTTCCCCCGAGTACTTGAGGTACTACGGGATCGTGGATGACACGAAAGCTTCCTGGATCTTGCGGGTAAAGTGTGCAACCTCTGCAAAGTGTTAAACTATTCGAATAGCCGTGTCCGTAGTCAAGGACAGTTGGGTGGTGCTGCTTAAACTATGTCCATATGTTTTTGGAAAACAACATGGGTTGAGTATATTGTTGATGTGATTCGTGAGGAAGTCAAGATGAGCTTGAGCATGAGTTGTTCACAACAATTTTTCGACGTTAATGTCTGTAACCTCCTAATACTTGTTCCAGACGCATTCATGTCTTTGATAAAATGTTGATCATACTTGCATGAGCAAAACTAGCTTTCCGCAAAAATGCCAATTTAGCAGTTGAGCCTTGCATAATTATTTTGTTATCACTCTTGGGTTGCTTGCGAGTACATTCAAAGTACTCATTGGCTTGCCACTAGTTATTTTATTGGGCATGCATGAAAGAACAGGATATATTCAAGAGTACCTTGGTGACGAACATGCGAGCTAGGATGCTTCCCAGTCGGAATTCCTATAGGGTTAAGGCAGATGGCATGGGTTCACTCTACCGTTGAAGATTTCCGCTGCGATGAAATGCTCAAGACTTGACGATAATGGTCCTACTTGTATAAGACGGTATGTATGGACGTAAGACTCTTGTTATTTAGCTTCTGTTTGTTCAGTGAGCATTGATCTCTGGGATCACTGTACATGTGCATTCGATGATCACGACTTATGAGTCGGGGTCCACACATAGTTGGTATCAGAGCCATCCTGACTGTAGGAAGCCTTAGTTAGCATGGTGATTAGTTAGGGTAAAACTATTTTCAAAACTATTGTTAATTTTTAAAACTATCTATACTTCTCTTCCCTTCTGAGTTTTTCAAAAACAAAGATATATTTTTACTCATTGACCTCTTCCGCCTCAACTTTTTGCAAACGGTCGCTAGTACCCTTATGCCCCAGACCACTGGATTCCTTGTAATCCTTGTGGATAATCTAGAAGGAAGATGCCTTGCCAGACATTCACCCGCATCTCCTGAACACAAAATTGGCGACACCACAACAAGACGATACCAATAGAAGATACATCCTCGAGGAATGAGGACCTGAAGACCCCGGAGACGGTGACACCCTTGACACTACCCCACGATGATGCAACCTTGATGATCAGAGTGTAAGATATGCAAGATCATGATATACATTGCTAATAGAGCAACCCTGTCACTACCGTTGTTGTATCGTTAACCACCGGTGGATGAGAACCTCGCCATTTGGTCCGCCTCGCTATAGTGAGCAGGAAAAAACGGTTCTCGGCACCCCCCGCTCTCGGTGACGATACTGGCGACAGTGTGTCTGGCAGATTGGACCTCTACTATGCCTTTTTAGTGTCATTACATAAAGGATTGCCTACCTGGTACCCTCAGCGCCTTAGAAGGCAAAAAGGATCGTCGTGATTAAGAAGACAAGAGAAGAACAAGTGAATGCCAGCTATGAGGAGCCACCTTCACCCCATCACTTCAATAGGCGAGAAGTTGACGGAGACTCTTCAGGCTCAACCTGGATCGTTTCATCGAACAACTATAGGAGACGTAGCGACACCTAAGGAAAACCCAGAAGACTGCACGAGGCATGGAGCAAAGCACGACTACTTAATCCGAGAACCTCTAGGGTAGGATGAGTCATGTACCCCCTTGGCGCAGTCGAGTCCTTATGATGGTTCGTATAGGACCATGATTGTGTGTTGCTTGTTTTTATTTGTTTGTGTTTTGATATAGGTCGCACTCTTTCCCTAGGCAACTAGTACGCGACTATATCACCTTCCATACCTTGTTTCTTTTGATTGGCCCTTTTTGCACCTGATTGTTTGCACTTGCACTATAGAACCCCCTTTAGGCATCCCACCTCCTTTATGCTACTCTTCCCTCTCATCTCTCTCCTCAACTAAAGACCAGCAAGACAAGATACACCAAGGATTCTACTTCGGCAATCAACTGGCACTGAAGTCTTTTGCTGCAGCCTCCTCGACCAAGTGCAAACCCATGGAGTTATGTTTACCCCTCAAGATTAGAAACCATCCCTAGAGCCTTCGATACTTCACGAGATACGCCAGCTCGAATTCTTAACCATGTGCTTAACCCACATGATTGCAGGAGAACCAGTTGAGCCCCAACAACCTTTGCTTAGTACAGGGTTCATTAGGGAAATAGTGGACATAGTGAACTAGCACATTACGATCCTAATATAGCACCAGAACTGACGATGTCATAGGGAACACCAATTTGAGGGTATAGGAATAGAGGATAAATGAGTTGATGAGTTTATATTAGTGACCTTGAGGAATTATCTGAGACACTTTGGGGGATTATGAGGCTTTCATGTTGAAAGGTGAACTTGGTGGGATCATGTTAATAGGATAGAATAACTTTCATTACCCCTGAGTAGACTGGATTTACTAGGATAATTATGATCGCAAGCTGAAATTTTGGAGGTATAAGGATTTGACTTAGCCAGGGGATATTGATAGAAGATAGTTGACATTACGAAAATGACTTGGGGGAAATGTGTATGAATTCTCATAGGACATGATATTTGGATTAATAGGTGATCCTAGTGGAGTATAGATGATGAGTAAGTCTACATGGTTCGGAGTAAATTGGATTTAGACTAAAGATCTCGATCATGATATATACCCTATTTCTCGGTGGACGATAAACTAGGAGATTGGATTAATTGTCGGAGTTGATTTAGGGGTCTATATAAGCATGACCTTGCAGTTTACTCGACAGTGATAATGGAAATTGGTGGACTTACTGTAGTAGAGTGTCACACCCTGATTTTCATGGCACAACACTTAAGATAGTAACTCATGATAAAATGTGGTTTGACAAAAACTTTTGAGTGTTTTGGACTTTGCTTGATTTGATTTTTGTCTACTGTTTGCAAGTGCTCTAAATATCAAATAAATCCTCCAACTCATATACTTCATCTCCTTGCTCCAAACTCTTGAACTAATGATCATGCCATGTGTATAGGACATAAAAATAATTTCTTACAAAAATAATTTGGCCAAATAGTATTTTCAAAAATTAGTTTTTCAAAAACCCTTGAATTGAGGTTTGCACTGCAAGTACTTAATTAAGGGCAGTAAAAATATTTCCAAAAATATTTTTGACTCCTATTAGATATATCATACCCAGAAACCATAAAAATATAATTTTAAAACTTATTTTACTATTTTATGTAAAGGCTTTTTCTTAAGGCCAGAAATGGTCTTAAATAGGTTAAAATTATTTTAAAGCTTTAAAAATATTTGAGAAACATTAGGGAGACTCAATGGACATATATTGTCCATATATATGAGTTTCAACACATGGTCAGGTTCAAAAATTGGACAAAACCTCCCAAAACCATTTCTGCTCATTTCAAGGATTTGAAATATTTCTACAGGAAATATTTTCGTAAAAATCCAAGAAAATTCCAGCATGTCACATATGACATTTTTTATGATCTTGCTAAATACCATGTCATGGAGAATAGTATAAACCCATGAAACCCTCTCAAAACCACTTCTGTCCTTTTGCAAGTTTGAACAACTTTGCACTGCCAAACATGTCCAAATGTTCTCAAACCTTGTGAACATGCTCAAATGGTCTAATAATGCATCTAGACCAAGTGGCACAAGTTGGAGAACAAGTTAACTTGATCAAAGTGCCCCAAAACCCTTCCTGTCCAGAACCAAATTTGAACAACTCTACATTGGAAACTTTATCCTTTTGATCTAAACTTTTGTGGACATGCTCATAACCTCAAATGATGACACTACACCAAGTGGTGCATCAAGGAGAATAGATTTGCATGACTAAATCTTGGCAAAGCCATTTCTGCCGATTTCTAGGGTTTACCAAAGTTACATTGGCTACTTTGCCCAAATGAGCTCAAACTTGGTGGAACACCCTACTTCTATGTCCCATTCCATCCTGTTAATTCTCATGGCAAGTGGAATTAATTTTCTTGCCTGCAACAACAACAAACACCTTCTGCCATTTCTCCAAAATCATCATTTTGACCACTTCCACTCTTCTCCATGACCCTATCTTTTTACCACATCCCCTCCTAGTCCCCTTGAACCTCCAGTAGCAATGGCAAATCCATATCTCAATTATTGGAGGGGTAAAACCCCAACTTACCTCCCTGGACAGCCCCTCTTCTTCTACCTCTCTCCTCTCCTACTGGCTCACCGGGGCATCCAAGGCCACCACCCCTTTGTTTACTCCTCCCTGCACCCCTAGACACTAGTGGCCACACCACCAGGCGCCAGAAAGATGCCAATGCCAGCCATATGTCGTGCTGAGCTGCCACAGTGCGCCCTAGCACCTTAGCCGCCTTCTGCCCAAGCCACCGGACCACCTAGGGCCTCCCCCTCATGTCCCCCGAGGTCGCCTCGACGTCCAGTACACGGCACGCTGTCGGCCCCCTTCTTCCTCTCTCTCTCCTGCCCCTGCTCGCACGCGCACCATGGGCACCCGAGCGCTCCAATGGGCTGCGCCACACGCGCACGTCCCTGACCCCTCCCTGCACCCTCTATCCTTTCCCCTTGGCCTAGGCCACGCCCAGGAAGACCCCCGACTCGAAGCCAGGCACTCCCGTGGCCTCCAGCGATGGCTACGACCTCGCCGGCGCACGGCCCCGCTGTGCACCTCAACCCCTCCTATTTGAGGCCGCCCCGAGCCCCCCTCTCTGCTCCTTTGGCTCTCTCTCCCTCCCGCGCATCCCCTGGACCAACCCACTCCACTCCACGAGCCCTCCATCGCTCCCCATGGCCGGAGCCGAGCCACCGGACTCCGCCTAAATTCGTGCCCACCTCTCCTCCTCCTTCCCTCTGGACCGCACTAGAGCATCAACACCATCACCGCGAGCCCCTCCCGTGCTTCTCCCTCTCCTCCCGGTGGCCGTAGCGCCGTAACCACCGCCGCCGCCGACCTCCTCCGCCGCGGCCAACACCGTGCTCGACCCTGAGCTCCTCGGCGGTCGTGTCACCCATGGATGGGCGCGGCATCACCTCCTGAGTGCGCCGGTGGGCGGAGCGTCGCCGGGGACGCCCTATAACCCCGGCAATCCCGGCGGGGTCACTCCCTACCTGCCTGCTCGAGCGGGGAGGGAGACGACCTCTGGTGGATCCTGCAGTCGCTGACCACTGCCATGGGCCCCGCCCCGTTTAAGTGGAGACGGTCTCCGCCAACTGTCGCCTTCGCCGAGGGAAGACGTATTCCCGTGAATACGCCTCCTGTGTCGACAGCCGTGCAGTTGGGCCCGCTGCTTATCTCTCGCCTTGCATGCATGATAAGGGTAAGCCCCCTTTTTCCTTTTTCTTTTTTTCAGCAAGATTCAAAATTTTCCAGAGACCTCACTTCAAGTCCAAATATGATGATTCAAATTTCCAGAGACTCCATAAATCAAGTCCTATTTGATAGGACCCAGTGGACATTTTTGTTGTCCTTGGTTTTCACTGAACCTTTAAAAAGTCATTTATCCACATAAGTCCACTTCAAAAATCCATATTATATTCATTTCAACTCCAAATCCAAAGGAAACCAATTTCTAAATGTTTCTAAAATCATGCCTGAATTAATGGGTACTTTTACTCATTTTTATAAAATGGCATTCTGTGTACAACTTGTGGATCCATCAAATCCATTGATTCCATCATATTGAAATGTTTAGAAATATACATTGATCCACTTCCAATGAAATCACCTTGGTCATTCCTCATATGACCAGAGGTATCCTAGAGAAGTCCAACTCACATTTTTAGAGCACTTTTATTTTCTGCCTTGTTGCGTTGCTTACTATGATTGTTTCCGGCGTTAGTTGACGAAGTAGACAAAATACTCGGAGATGGACCGTAGGATTGAAGACTACGATGAACCGTGCAAGCAGCCCTTTGACCATGTCTATGAAACCCTTTTTATGCATCTCATATAGCACTTTATTATTGTTGCATCGGAAACATGATGAGATGGTAGCCATTTTGGTGGGTTGCCTTCATTCTTCCTCATTGATACTTGCATTGTGCATGACCCTACCTTCTTATAAGGGTTATGCCGGTGGGAGTAGATAGGATGCTAAGTAGTGCTACGCAAAAGGGACGGGAATATGCATAGAGATGGAGACAAAAGTATTTTAAAAAGGACTTTTCGAAAACCCCGTCGGGTGCCACTTATGCCCGAAGGAGATGATGAGTTGGGTAGCCACTTGATGACGAAGTGGCGCATCGAGGCAAGTGTGTGTTGTTTCCAAACGGATTAGATTTAAGATTTGTCGATCGTCCCAACCTTACATGCGCAACCACTCTACCCTTATATGGGAAAGGGCATTATTGACTACTTAGGCCGATACTAGCTTGGAGCCCGCATTACTAGTAACGGGGAGAGTTGGTGCTCTCTCTCGGGGACGGGTCGTGCTGTAGGGCGGCCATGACTGTTTTCATAGGGCACCGGATACACCGTTGTGTCCACTCTCGGATGTTACGATCTCGAGTGGGTCTCGTATGATGTACATCGTGAGGATACGGAACAACGAGTGGACTCCTTGTTAGTGTCGTCTAGGGAAAGATAGTGATCGGGTGCTTACCCCGGGTACTTGAAGTACCGCGGGTCGTGGATGACACGGAAGTTCCCCGGATCTTGTGGGTAAAGTGTGCAACCTCTGCAGAGTGTAAAACTATTCGAATAGCCGTGTCCACGGTCAAGGACAGTTGGGCGGTGTTGCTTAAACTACGTCCAGAGTTTACAACCATGTGTGTGAGTTGATAAAACTACTTGGGTCAAGTCAAAGGACTTGACATGATTGAGTTGGGTTGGTGCCCACTCTATTTATGTTGATATCTGTAACCTGTCCTCATGGTTACTTGAATTCTCATGATGCATGTCTTACAAGTTGTTGAACATGTCATTGCACTCAAAACTAGCTTTCTGCAAAAATTTACCTATATCATGCATTGTTGTATCTCGGACCAAAACATGGGTTGCTTAAGTAGTACATTCAAAGTACTCATTGGCTTGCCACTGGTTATTTTATTGGCGTGCATGAAAGAACATGATATGATGAAGAATACTTGGTGACGAACATGCGAGCTAGGATGCTTCCCAAATGTAATGCCCGTAGGGTTAAGGCGTATGGCATGGGTCCAAGTTGTTATTGAAGATTTCCGCTATGATGATACACTCAAGACCTGACCATAATGGTCCTACTTGTGTAAAACGACACGTATGGATGTAAGACTCTTGTTATTCAGCTTACGTGTGTTCAAGTGAGCATTGATCTCTCGGGATCATCAGACACGTGCATTCGGTGATCTCGACTTATGAGTCGGGGTCCCCACAGAGCTGGTATCAGAGCCATCCTGACTGTAGGAAGCCTTAGTTAGCATGGTCGTTAGTTAGGGTAAAACTATTTCCAAAACTATTACAAGTTTTCAAAACTATCTATACTTCTCTTCCCTTCTCAGTTTTTCAAAAACTAAGGTATACTTTCCCCATCGATCTCTTCCCTTCAAAACTATTGCAAACGGTCGCTAGCACCCTCAAGCCCCTGACCACGGGATTCCTTGTAATCCTCGTGGATAGCCTAGAAGGAGTACACCTTGCCAAACACTCACCCACCTCTTCTGAACCCAAGATTCGCGACACCACAACAAGACGATGCCAATGTAAGATACGCCTTTAAAGAATGAGGACATGAAGACCCAGACGATGGTGACACCTTTGAATTTGCCCCAGGATGATGCAACCTTGTCCTATGACGATCAGGGTGTAAGATATGCAAGACCATGATAGACATCGCTATTAGAGCAACCATGTCCTTACCGTTGTTGTATCGACAACCACCGGTGGATGAGAACCTCGCCATTTGGTCCGCCTCACTATAGTGAGCAGGAAAACGGTTCTCTTCATCCCCCGCTCTTGGTGTCGATGTTGTCATCAACATAACCGACATGTGAGACCTCTACTATGCCTTGTTAATGTCCTTGCATAAAGGATTGCAAACCTGGTACCATCGACGCCTTAGAAGACAAAAAGGGATTGTCATGATTAAGAAGACAACAGAAGACCGAGTCAATGCCTGCTACGAGAAGCCACCTCCACCCCGTCAGCTCATCAGGTGAGAGATTGTTGAAGATTCTTCAGGCCAACCCGGATTGTTTCATCGAACAACTACAAGAGACGTAGCAACACCTGAGGAAAACCCAGGAGACTGCATGAGGCACAAGGCACGACTACTGAGTCCGAGAACCCCTAGGGTAGGATGAGTCGTGTACCCCCTATGCGCACTCGAGTCCGTATGATGGTTCGAATAGAACCATGATTGTGTGTTGCTTGTTTTATTTGTTTGTGTTTTGATATCAGTCGCCCTTTTGCCCTAGGCAACAAGTACGCAACTATATGACCTACCTTATTTTGTTGTTTGTGTTTGGCCTTTTTTGGAACTTGTTTGTTTGCACCTGCACTATAGAACCCCCTTTAGGCATCCCCCTTTATGCTACTTATCCCTCTCATCTCTCTCCCCAATTGAAGACCAGCAAGACAAGATGCACCAAGGAGTCTACTTCGGCGACCAACTAGCACTGAAGACTTTTTGTTGCAGCCTCCTCGACCAAGAGCAGCCTAGTAGAGTTATGTTTACCCTCCGGACTAGAAACCCATTCCTAGACCCTTCGAGACTTCATGAGATACCCCAGTCCTTAACCATGTGCTTAACCCACAGAATTGCAATGTAACCAGTTAAGTCTCTGTAAACCTTACACAACACTGGGTTCATTATGGAACTAGTGGACATAGTGAACAAGCACATTATCATCCTAATATAGCACCAGGACTGACGATGCCATAGGGAAGACCAGTTTGAGGATATAGGAATAGAGGACTCATGACTTGATGAGTTTATATCAATGACTTGAGGAATTATATGAGACTATTTGGTGGATTATGAGGCTTTGATGTTGGTAGATGAACTTGGTTGGATCATGAGTATAGATTAGCATAGCTTTCATTACCCCCGGAGTAAATTGGATTTTTGTGGGACAATTATAATCACAACATGAAATTCTTGGAAGTATACGGATTTGGTGAGCCAAAGTGGATATGATAGAAGATAGTTGACATTACGGAAATGACTTGGGGAATAGATAGGAATTCTCGTTGGACATGAGATTTGGATTCAATACATTATCCTAGTGGAGTATGGATGTAGAGTAATTCTACATGGTTCGGAGTAAATTGGATTTAGACCGATGATCTTGATCATGATACCATGTTTCTTGGAGGACAATAAACTAGGAGATTGGATTAATTGTCGGAGTTGATATAAGCCCCACCTTGGAGTTCACTTGACCATGATAATGGAAATTGGTGGACTGACTATAGTAAAGATAACCTGCTTCAAGTATTTGAGGATTATAGGACATTAGAAGATCATGTGGAACAATTACAAACATTGGATTTGTAGAAATAATGAATTATGTAATTAATGGGTTTATAGAGTTGATTCATAGGAAGGAAACAAGATCTTGGAGTGGTATACGACGTGTTTCCTTAGGATAGAGATGCTTTATCATGGACCTTGGATCAATAGACTGAGCACTTGGATTGTGGTGATTAAATTCAAGCTTAGCAGCTTATATGCTCTACCCATGGATTTTTAGGGGTAGCCATACATATGACTTTGGGGATCGTAGACATATATGACTTTGCTAGACCTCCTCTCAGGAGTCATGATGATATGAATAGCATGAGTGATGGTTGGAGTTGACCTATACGTAATGATGCTATCGGCGATATGATGTGATTTGTTTAAAGGACTAGATAGGATAATTGGCATCTCGTAAATCGTGCTCAAGGATAAGATGATAAACGTTCACTCGCACCTAGAATCCTTGAAACCCTTGAGCCCTACCAAACCACAACATGGTCGGATCCTGACCTTGGGCTTTGGCTCTAGATCGATAAGACCTTGGCCGATACTCAACCGTGACCACCACCAATGCCTCAGCCCACTTTACGTACCCCATAGACTTCATGGAGTGCTTGGACAAGTTAGTTGTCATCTTTCTTTGGTGACATACTTGTCTACCCGAAGACGGAAGAAGAATCGTTGAGCTGGTCAAGGAACATCTGAAGATTGTCATGTCTAGGAGGAAGGACTACACCAACCACCATCTTCAATAAGTATACTTCCGCGTCAAAGACCAGGCATATCTGCAAACCACTTCTCTCAAAGGAACCAAGCATTTCCATGACAAGGAGACCCACACCAAGATTCATCGGCCTTCTTCGAGATCACTCCAAGATTTAACAACCCCCTCCGAGATCACTTCAAGACGAAGAGTAGACGGCTACCAACCGGAGTTACCACCTGAGTTACCTACTGTGCACAATGTTTTTCCACACGACACCACTCTGGAGTGTTTCCAACTCCCTAACTTGCCCGATCTCTACGAGGGCATTGACCACCAAGCCATCGACCCCTAGCCCAATCTAACCTACCACGAGCTACCCATTAGCAACCTGGATCAAGAAGAGCGTCATACACAAAGCCACATCATCAAGTACTTCAAGCTCAATGGAGCACTACACGGAAGCAGAAGCAACATGAGAACTTGAAGACTACCCCAGATCCAAGTTTCTGTATCCCTTTCCACGCCTAGTTTGGGAATCTCGAGGACAAGATTCTTGTAAGGGGGTAGGTCTGTCACACCCTGATTTTCATGGCACAACACTTAAGATAGTAAATCATGATAAAATGTGGTTTGACAAAAACTTTTGAGTGTTTTGGACTTTGCTTGATTTGATTTTTGTCTACTGTTTGCAAGTGCTCTAAATATCAAATAAATCCTCCAACTCATATACTTCATCTCCTTGCTCCAAACTCTTGAACCAATGATCATGCCATGTGTATAGGACATAAAAATAATTTCTTACAAAAATAATTTGGCCAAATAGTATTTTCAAAAATTAGTTTTTCAAAAACCCCTGAATTGAGGTTTGCACTGCAAGTACTTAATTAAGGGCAGTAAAAATCTTTCCAAAAATATTTTTGACTCCTATTAGATATAGCATACCCAGAAACCACAAAAATATAATTTTAAAAGTTATTTTACTATTTTATTTAAAGGCTTTTTCTTAAGGCCAGAAATGGTCTTAAATAGGTTAAAATTATTTGAAAGCTTTAAAAATATTTGATAAAAATTAGGGAGACTCAATGGACATATATTGTCCATATAGATGAGTGTCAACACATGGTCATGTTCAAAATATTGGACAAAACCTCCCAAAACCATTTCTACTCATTTCAAGGATTTGAAATATTTCTACAGGAAATATTTTCATAAAAATTCAAGAAAATTCCAGAATGTCACATATGACATTTTTGATGATATTGCTAAATACCATGTCATGGAGAATAGTATAAACCCATGAAACCCTCTCAAAACCACTTATGTCCTTTTGCAAGTTTGAACAACTTTGCACTGCCAAACATGTCCAAATGTTCTCAAACCTTGTGAACATACTCAAATGGTCTAATAATTCATCTAGACCAAGTGGCACAAGTTGTAGAACAAGTTAACTTGATCAAAGTGCCCCAAAACCCTTCCTGTCCAGAACCAAATTTGAACAACTCTACATTGGCAACTTTCTCCTTTTGATCTCAACATTTGTGGACATGCTCATAACCTCAAATGACGACACTACACCAAGTGGTGCATCAAGGAGAACAGATTTGCATGACTAAATCTTGGCAAAGCCGTTTCTACTGATTTCTAGGGTTTACCAAAGTTACATTGGCTACTTTGCCAAAATGAGCTCAAACTTGGTGGAACACCCTACTTCTATGTGCCATTCAATCCTGTTAATTCTCATGGCAAGTGGAATTAATTTTCTTGCCCAGACTAACAACAAACACCTTCTGCCATTTCTCCAAAATCATCATTTTGACCACTTGCACTCTTCTCCATGACCCTATCTTTTTACCACATCCCCTCCTAGTCCCCTTGCACCTCCAGTAGCAATGGCAAATCCATATCTCAATTATTGGAGGGGTAAAACCCCAATTTACCTCCCTGGACAGCTCCTCTCCCCCTCTTCTTCTACCTCTCTCCTCTCCTACTGGCTCACCAGGGCATCCAAGGCCACCACCCCTTTGTTTACTCCTCCCTGCACCCCTAGACACTAGTGGCCACGCCTGGTGCCGAAGATGCCAATGCCAGCCATATGCGTGCTCGAGCTGCCATGATCTTGCGCCTAGCACCTGTAGCCGCTCTGCCCAAGCCACCGGACCACCTAGGGCCTCCCCTCGTGTCCCCGAGGTCGCCTCGGCGTCAAAGACACGGCACGCCTGTCGGCCCCCTTCTTCCTCTCTCTCTCACCTCGCCTGCACGCTGCACCATGGCCACCCGAAGGCCCAATGGGCTGCGCCACACGCGCGCGTCCCTGACCCCTCCCCGCACCCTCTATCCTTTCCCCTCGGCCTAGGCCACGCCCAGGAAGACCCCCGACTCGAAGCCTGGCACTCCCGTGGCCTCCAGCGATGGCTACGACCTCGCCGGCGCACGGCCCCGTTGTGCACCTCGCCCCCTCCTATTTGAGGCCGCCCCGAGCCCCCCTCTCTGCCCTCCTCGAGCCCTCCATCGCTCCCCATGGCCGGAGCCGAGCCGCCGGACTCCGCCTAAATTCGTGCCCACCTCTCCTCCTCCTTCCCTCTGGACCGCACTAGAGCACCAACACCATCACCGCGATCCCCTCCCGTGCTTCTCCCTCTCCTCCCGGTGGCCGTATCGCCGTAACCACCGCCGCCGACCTCCTCCGCTGCCAACACCGTGCTCGACCCTGAGCTCCTCGGTGGTCGTGTCACCCATGGATGGGCGCGGCATCACCTCCTGAGTGCGCCGGTGGGCGGAGCGTCGCCGGGGACGCCCTGTAACCCCGGCAATCCCCGGCGGGGGTCACCCCTACCTCTGCTCTGTTCGAGCGGGAGGAGGGAGACGACCCTGCGGGTGGATCCCGCAGGTCAGTGACCCTGCCAGCGGGCCCCGCCTCGTTTAAGTGGAGACGGTCTCCGCCAACTGTCGCCTTCGTCGAGGGAAGACGTATTCCCGCGAATACGCTTCCTGCGTCGACAGCCTGCGCGTGGCCGTGCAGTTGGGCCGGCCCGCTGCTTATCTCTCGCCTTGCATGCATGATAAGGGTAAGCCCCCTTTTTCCTTTTTCTTTTTTCAGCAAGATTCAAACTTTTCCAGAGACCTCACTTCAAGTCCAAATTTGATGATTCAAATTTCCAGAGACTCCATAAATCAAGTCCTATTTGATAGGACCCAGTGGACATTTTTGTTGTCCTTGGTTTTCACTGAACCTTTAAAAAAGTCATTTATCCACATAAGTCCACTTCAAAAATCCATATTATATTCATTTCAACTCCAAATAAAGTGAAACCAATTTCTAAATGTTTCTAAAATCATGCCTGAATTAATGGGTACTTTTACTCATTTTTATAAAATGGCATTCTGTGTACAACTTGTGGATCCATCAAATCCTTTGATTCCATCATATTGAAATGTTTAGAAATATCCATTGATCCACTTCCAATGAAATCACCTTGGTCATTCCTCATATGACCAGAGGTATCCTAGAAAAGTCCAACTCACATTTTTAGAGCACTTTTATTTTCTGCCTTGTTGCGTTGCTTACTATGATTGTTTCCGACGTTAGTTGACGAAGTAGACGAAATACTCGGAGATGGACCAGAAGGATTGAAGACTCTGATGAACCAGGCAAGCAGCCCTTTGACCATGTCTATGAAACCCTTTTTATGCATCTCATATAGCACTTTATTATTGTTGCATCGGAAACATGATGAGATGGTAGCCACTTTGGTGGGTTGCCTTCATTCTTCCTCATTGATACTTGCATTGTGCATGACCCTACCTTCTTATGAGGGTTATGCCGGTGGGAGTAGATAGGATGCTAAGTAGTGCTACGCAAAAGGGACGGGAATATGCATAGAGATGGAGACAAAAGTATTTTAAAAAGGACTTTTCAAAAACCCCGTCGGGTGCCACTTATGCCCGAGGGAGATGATGAGTTGGGTAGCCACTTGATGACGAAGTGGCGTACCGAGGCAAGTGTGTGTGTTGTTTCCGAAAACGGATTAGATTTAAGATTTGTCGACTGTCCCAACCTTACATGCGCAACCACTCTACCCTTATATGGGAAATGGCATTACTAGTAACGGGGGAGAGTTGGTGCTCTCTCTCGGGACAGGGTCGTGCCAGGTAGGGCGGCCATGACTGTCTTTACAGGGCACCGGATACATCGTTGTGTCCCCTCTCGGATGTTACTATCTCGAGAGAGTCTCGTATGATGTACATCGTGAGGATACGGAACAACGAGTGGACTCCTTGTTAGTGTCGTCTAGGGAAAGATAGTGATCGGGTGCTTACCCCGGGTACTTGAAGTACCGCGGGTCATGGATGACACGGAAGTTCCCCCGATCTTGTGGGTAAAGTGTGCAACCTCTGCAGAGTGTAAAACTATTCGAATAGTCGTGTCCACGGTCAAGGACAGTTGGGCGGTGCTGCTTAAACTACGTCCAGAGTTTACAACCGTGTGTGTGAGTTGATAAAACTACTTGGGTCAAGTCAAAGGACTTGACATGATTGAGTTGGGTTGGTGCCCACTCTATTTATGTTGATATGTGTAACCTGTCCTCATGGTTACTTGAATTCTCATGATGCATGTCTTACAAGTTGTTGAACATGTCATTGCACTCAAAACTAGCTTTCTGCAAAAATTTACCTATATCATGCATTGTTGTATCTCGAGCCAAAACATGGGTTGCTTGCGAGTACATTCAAAGTACTCATTGGCTTGCCACTGGTTATTTTATTGGCCAGGCATGAAAGAACAAGATAAGATGAAGAATACTTCGGTAACGAACATGCGATCTAGGACGCTTCCCAGTCAGAATGCCTGTAGGGTTAAGGCAGATGGCATGGGTCCAAGTTGTTATTGAAGATTTCCGCTGCGATGATACACTCAGGACCTGACCATAATGGTCCTACTTGTGTAAAACGGTACGTATGGATGTAAGAGTCTTGTTATTCAGCTTCTGTGTGTTCAGTGAGCATTGATCTCTGGGATCACTGTACACATGCATTCGGTGATCTCGACTTATGAGTCGGGGTCCCCACATAGAGATAGCCCTTTCAAGTATTTAGGGATTATAGGACATTAGAAGATCGTGTGGAACACCATAGACATTGGATTTGTAGAATTAATGGATTATGTAGTGATTGATGGAAGTTAATGGGCTGTTGGAGTTGATTCATAGGAAGGAAACAAGATCTTGGAGTGGCATACGACGTGTTTCCTTAGGATAGAGATGCACTATCTTGGACCTTGGAAGAATAGGCTGAGCACTTGGGTTGTGGTGTTTAATTCAAGCTTAGCACCTTGTATATTCTACCCATGGATTTCTGCAAGGATATGAGTTGGGGGATAGTTGACATGTATGATTTTGTTAAGAGCCCCTCTCGGGAGTCATGAGGATATGAATAACATGAGTGGTGATTGGAGTTGACCTATACGGGATGATTCTTTCGGTTAAATGATCTGAGTTGTTTGGAAGACTAGATAGAACAATTGGCATCTGAGAAGCTGTGTTTGAGGATAAGATGATAAAATGTTCACCCACACACTAGAATCCTTGAAACCCTTAAGACCTACCAAGCCACAACATGGTCGGATCATGACAATGAGCTTTGGCTCTAGGTAAAGAAGATCCTGACCAATACTCATCCCATCTATGGGGAAGGTGGACATAAAGAGTTGGATCACAAAGGGATCACAAACTCCTAGATGAGTAACTACCCAGAACAAGTACCCTAGCCTACTTTATGTACCCCATGGACAAGTCTTCATGGAGTACTTGGACAAGATAGTTTTCATCTTTATTGGTGACATACTTGTCTGCCCAAAGGTGAAAGAAGAGTCATTCAGCTCGCCAGGGAACATTTGAAGAACGCCATGTCAAGGAGGAAAACCACACCAACCACCGCCATCAAGAAGCAAGCTTCCGCGTCGATGACCATGTGTATAGACAAGCCAGTCCTTGAGAAGGAACCAATCATTTCCATGTCAAAAGGAAGCTCACACCAAGATTTACCGCCCCCCTCCGAGATCACTGCAAGACAAAGAGTAGATGGCTACCAGCTGGAGTCACCGCCTGAGTTACCCACTCTGCGCAACGATTTCCACATGACACAACTTCAGAAGTGTTTCCGACTTCCTAACTAGCCCGATCACTAACAAGGACATCAATCACCAAGCCATCGACCCCAAGCCCAACCTAACCTACGCGAGAAACCCATTAGTAACTTGGATGAAGTGGAATGTTATACACGAAGCCACACCATCAAGTACTTCAAGGTTTAGAGGAGCACCACTAAGAAGCAGAAGCATTATCAAGATGTGAAGACTACCCCAGATCCATGTTTCCGCATTCCTTCCCGCGCCTAGTTTGGGAATCTCGGGGACGAGATTCTTGTAAGAAGGGTAGCTCTGTCACACCCTGCTTTTCGTGCCACAACACTTAAGCTAATAAGTCATGACAAAATGTGGTTTCACAAAAAATTTTGAGTGTTTTGAACTTTGCTTGATTGAATTTTTGTTTGATGTTTGCAAGTGCTCTAAAACTCAAATAAATCCTCCAACTCTTATACTCCTTCTCCTTCATCCAAAACCTTGCACAATGATCATGCCATGTGTATAGAACAGAATAGTATTTTCTTACAAAAATAATTTTGCCAAAAAGTATTTTCTAAATTAGGTTTTCCAGAACCCCCTGAATTGAGACTTGAACTACAAGTACTTAATAAAGGGTGTGAAAAATCTTTAAAAAATTATATTTGACTCCTATTAGATATAGGGCACCCAGAAACTACAAAAATATAATTTTAAAAGTTATTTTCCTATTTTATTTAATGGCTTTTTCTTAAGGACAGAAATGGACTTTAATAGGTTAAAATTATTTTAATGTTTCAAAAATATTTGACAAAATTTAGGGAAGCTTAGTGGACATATATTGTCCATATGTAAGAGTTTCAGCACATGGTCATGTTCAAATTATTGGTCAAATCCCTCGAAAACTATTTCTGGACATTTCAAGCTTTTGAAATGTTTACAAAGGAAATATTCTCCATTAAATACAGGAAAATTCTAGCATGTCAAAAATGACCTACTTGAGGATCCTACAAAGTCTCATTCCATGGAGAAAAATATATCCCCACCAAACCCTCTCAAAACCATTTATGTCCTTTTCGAAGTTTGAACAACTTTGCACTACCAAACATGTCCAAATGATCTCAGAAATTGTACACATGCTCAGATGGTCTAATAATTCAGCTAGGGCAAGTGGCACAAGTTGGAGAATAGTATAATTTGATCAAAGTTCCTCAAAACCCTTTCTGTCCAGAACCAAATTTGAGCAACTCTACATTGCCAAGTTTCTCCTTTTGATCTCAAATTTTGTGGACATGCTCAAATTCCCAAATGATGACACTAAACCAAGTGTTGCATCAAGGAGAACAAGATAGCATGATAAAATCTAGCCAAAACTATTTCTGCCCATTTCTAGGGTTTACAAAAGTTGCATTGGCCACTTTCTCCATTTGACCTCATAATTGATGGTCACTACTATTATGTGATGCCACTCACTCCTGGTAAATATGATGGCAAGGAGAATGCATTGGCTTGCCCAAACTACCATCAAAAACCTTCTGACAAAATTTAAAACTCCATGTTTCAGCCCCTTCCACTAATCTCCATGAACTAAAACTTTTCCCACAACCTCTCCTAGTCCCCCTCTACCCCTTGTGTGCTTTCCTTCCCGAGGGGCAATGATTGAGGGGGGCAGGGACCCAATTTCTTCCATGGACATCAGTTTTCCCTCTCACTCTCAACCCCGCCTCTCCTCTAGTGGCTCCCTAGGGCATCCAATGCCATTTCCACTTTGTTTACTCGATCCTAGAGCCCCCAGACGCAAGTGGTCACGCGAGGACGCGGGAAAAAGCCGCACATGCCGGCCAAAGATGCGCTCTGGAGCACGCTACCGTGCTCCCGACCGTTGACACCGCGCCGATTCGGTCCACCACGGGCCACCCGAGCGCGCCAGTCGACGCGCCTCGGCATCCGCATCACGCCAGTAGGCCTCCCACTTACTCGCGTGCCCTCCTCTCGCCCCTCCGAAGCATGCCCGAGAGCCGCCCACATCCACCAACCACTACCCGCATCCCTGGCTCGCCTCGCGCTCGCTCCTCTCTCCCTCTCTCTTTCCCTGGTCGTAGACCATGCCCAGGAAGACCCCCGACTCGAAGCCTAGCCCTCTCATGGCCTCCAGCGACGGCTACGGCCTCGTCGGCGCACGACCCCATGGTGCACCTCGCCCCCTTCTATTTTAGGCCACCCCCGATCCCCCTCTCTACTCCTTTATCTCTTTCCCTCCCGTGCACCCTTGGACCAACCCTCTCTCTCTCTCGTGCCCTCCATCCTCCTAGGTCAGAGTCGAGTCGCCGGCTGATACGTCTCCAACGTATCTATAATTTTTGATTGTTCCATGCTGTTATATTATCCATGTAGGATGTTTTATATGCATTTATATGGTATTTTGTATGATTTTTGGGACTAACCTATTAACCTAGAGCCCAGTGCCAGTTTCTATTTTTCCTTGTTTTTGAGTATCGCAGAAAAGGAAAACTAAACGGAGTCCAATTGACCTAAAAATTGATGGAGATTATTTTCGGACCAGAAGAAGCCCACGGAGCACCGGAGATGGGCCAGAAGAGTCCCGAGGCACCCACGAGGGTGGGGGGAGCGCCCTACCCCCTGGGCGCGCGCCCCTACCTCGTGGCCGCCTCGTAGACCCCCTGAATTTTCCCCGACGCCAAAACCTCTTATATATACAGAAACCCCCATAACATAACCTAGATCGGGAGTTTCGCCGCCGCAAGCCTCTGTGGCCACCGAAAACCAATCTAGACCTGCTCAAGCACCACGGAGGGGGAATCCTCTCCGGTGGCCATCTTCATCATCCCGGTGCTCTCCATGACGAGGAGGGAGTAGTTCACCCTCGGGGCTGAGGGTATGTACCAGTAGCTATGTGTTTTATCTCTCTCTCTCTCTCAAGTGTTTTTGATTTGTCACGATCTTGATGTATCGCGAGCTTTGCTATTATAGTTGGATCTTATGATGTTTCTCCCCCTCTACTATCTTGTAATGGATTAATTTTTCCATTAAAAGTTATCTTATCGGATTGAGTCTTTAAGGATTTGAGAAGACTTGATGTATGTCTTGCATGTGCTTACCTGTGGTGACAATGGGATATTCACGTGATCTACTTGATGTATGTTTTGGTGATCAACTTGCGGGTTTAGTGACCTTGTGAACTTATGCATAGGGGTTGGCACACGTGTTCGTCTTGACTCTCCCGTAGAAACTTTGGGGCACTCTTTGAAGTACTTTGTGTTGGTTTGAATAGATGAATCTGAGATTGTGTGATGCATATCATATAATCATACCCACGGATACTTGAGGTGACATTGGAGTATCTAGGTGACATTAGGGTTTTGGTTGATTTGTGTATTAAGGTGTTACTCTAGTACGAACTCTACGATATATTGAATGGAAAGAATAGCTTCGTGTTATTTTACTACGGACTCTTGAATAGATCGATCAGAAAGAATAACTTTGAGGTGGTTTCGTAACCTACAATAATCTCTTCGTTTGTTCTCCGCTATTACTGACTTTGGAGTGTCTCTTTGTTGCATGGTTAGGGATTATTATATGATCTAATTATGCTATTATTGTTGAGAGAACTTGCACTAGTGAAATTATGAACCCTATGCCTTGTTTCCTAGCATTGCAATACCGTTTATGCTCACTTTTACCACTTTCTACCTTGCTGTTTTTATATTTTCAGATTACAAAAACCTATATCTACCATCCATATTGCACTTGTATCACCATCTCTTCGTCGAACTAGTGCACCTATACAATTTACCATTGTATTGGGTGTGTTGGGGACACAAGAAACTCTTTGTTATTTGGTTGTAGGGTTGCTTGAGAGGGACCGTCTTCATCCTACGACTCCCATGGATTGATAAGCCTTAGGTCATCCACTTGAGGGAAATTTGCTACTGTCCTACAAACCTCTGCACTTGGAGGCCCAATAATGTCTACAAGAAGAAGGTTCCGTAGTAGACATCAAGCAATTTCTGGCGCCGTTGCCGGGGAGGTGAGTTCTTGAAGGTATATATTTAGATCTTGCAATTGAATCTTTTAGTTTCTTGTTTTATCACTAGTTTAGTCTATAAAATAAAACTACAAAAAAGAAAATGGAATTGAGGTGTGCCTCATATGCTTCATCTTTTTAATGTCTTCCGTGAAAATAAGGATTCCGATAATTGTGCTCAATTGTTAGAGGAAGAATGCATTAGAATGTTTGGCACTAAATCTTTGAATGATGAGCATGATTGCAATGTTGTTAGTATGAATTCTATGAATTTCCATGATGCTAATGATATGCAAAGCCACAAGCTTGGGGATGCTATGTTTGATGAAGATGATATGTTTAGTCCCCCAAGTTTTGATGACCAAATTTATTATGATGAAAGCATGCCTCCTATTTATGATGATTATTGTGATGACACATATGCTATAAAGAATAAAGATAACCATGAAACTTTTCATCATGATTTTAATTTTCAATTGGATTATGCTTCACGTGATAGTTATTTTGTTGAGTTTGCTCCCACTACTATTGATGAGAATAAATTTGCTTATGTGGAGAGTAGTAAAATTTCTATACAAGTAGATCATGAAAAGAATGCTTTATGTGCTGGTTATATGGTTGAATTAATTCATGATGCTACTAAAAATTATTATGAGAGAGGATCATATGCTTCTACATATTGCAATAATATCAAGTTTCCTCTCTATGTGATGAAAATATTGAAGATTTGCTTGTTTTACCTTCCTATGCTAGTTGTTTCATGTTCCCATAAGTTGTTTGCTCACAAAATCCCAATGAATAGGAAGTGGGTTAGACTTAAATGTGCTAGTCATATTCTTCATGATGCTCCCGTTATGTTTCAATTCTTATGTTTTATGTGAGCATCATTGAAATCATCATGCCTAGATAGGGGCGTTAAACGTTAGCGCTTGTTGGGAGGCAACCCAATTTTTATTTTTGTTCTTTTATTTTTGCTCTAGTTTAGTAATAAATAATTCATCTATCTTCTGTTTATATGTGGTTTTATGTTTTAATTAGTGTTTGTTCCAAGTAGAACCTTTGGGAAGACTTGGGTGAAGTCTATGCGATCTTGCTGTAAAAAACAGAAACTTTTGCGCTCACAAGATTAGCTGCCATTTTTTCTGGAGAGTGCTTTTAGGTTGATTCTTTTTGAAGATGATTAATAGGCAAATTCCTCAGGTCCACCAATTTATTTCAGAATTTTTGGAGTTACATAAGTATTCGAATGATACATATTACTACAGACTGTTTTGTTTTCGACAGATTCTGTTTTCATTGGGTCGTTTGCTTATTTTGATGAATCTATTAGTAGTATCGGAGGGTATGAACCATAGTGAAGTTGGAATAGAGTAAATATTACACCAATATGAATTTAGAATGAGTTCGCAACAGTACCTAAGTGGTGATTTATTTTCTTATACTAACGGAGCTTACGAGTTTTCTATTGAGTTTTGTGTTGTGAAGTTTTCAAGTTTTGGGTAAAGATTCGATGGACTCTGGAATAAGGAGCCCAAGGCACTCCAAGGTAATATTCAAGGACAACCAAGAGCCTAAGCTTGGGGATGCCCCGGATGGCATCCCCTCTTTCGTTTTCGTTCATCGGTAACTTGACTTGGAGCTATATTTTTATTTATTTTTTTGAATATTTACTGTAGAGCAAAGCTCCACAGCCCTTTATTATAAAAAGAAAGAAGTAGCAACTGTACAAGCTAGGGAAAATTAGAAGGACTAAAAGGAAGAAAAAACAGAGCCTACCTACCTACCTCTAGTTAAATTAGAGAGTTAATCCAAGCATACAACTTGACTCTAATATGTACTCTCATTCTATGAGCTAGAAGAGTAAGGTCATGTACAAAATTACATCGCCAAGCAGCAAAGGTTGCATTCTACCGTGTGAAAGTCCTTCCATTCCTAAGGATCCATGTATTCGAAGCTGCAGTGAGCATAACTTCAAAGAAGAAGGGATGCTTAAACATTGATCTTGCATGCTGAATACATTGCTGAATTTCAGAGCCCCTGGACCAATCAATGGAAATATAATTCCACACTCTTCGACTGAAGTTGTAGTTGAAAAACAAGTGCAACCTATCCTCATAGACTAATTCATTGCAGATAACACAGAGATTGTCATCCAAAGGTGATCTCCAATGCCTACGAATTAACATGTCCTTGGTGTTGAGTCTATCAAAGAATAACAACCAACCAAAGACTTTGATCTTCATGGTGCACTTTCTATCCCACAACCACTTGCATGGCAAGATTGTTGGCAAATGAGAATGCATAAGCGTGTAAAGGCTCTTAGCAGAGTGGTCACCAGATTTTTTAGGCCATATCCAAACATCTGGCAGAGTGATGTCCCTATGTAAATCTAGGATCCAAGATTCCAGAACTTGCAATTCCAGAGCAGCCTCATGTGACAAAGGCAAGAAGAACATTGAGTAGAGGTCCTGAGAGATGAGGAATTCATGCACATAGAGTTTATCATTAATAACAAAGGAGAAAAGCCTAGGTAATTGATATGTCTCCAACGTATCTATAATTTTTGATTGCTCCATGCTATATTATCTACTGTTTTGGACTATATTGGGCTTTATTTTCCACTTTTATATTATTTTTGGGACTAACCTATTAACCGGAGGCCCAGCCCAGAATTGCTGTTTTTTGCCTATTTCAGTGTTTCAGAGAAACAGAATATCAAACGGAGTCCAAATGGAATGAATCCTTCGGGAATGTGATTTTCTCACCGAACGTGATCCAGGAGACTTGGACCCTACTCCAAGGAACAAAAGAGGCGGTCACGAGGGTGGGGGGCGCCCCCCCTAGGGCGCGCCCCCTGCCTCGTGGGGCCCCCGAAGCTCCACCGATAGTAGTCCTGCACCCATATATACCTACGTATCCTAAAACTTCTAGAACAGAGAATAGGTCGGGAGTTCCTGTCAGGACCCCGATTCCAAGTCACATCGACCTAGCCGGTAACACCTCATATCACTTTGCGGCCTCACGCACGGTATTCCCACGGGTGTCGTCTTACCATGGCCCGGTACCGTTTGCGCCTTTTGGCTCACGTATATGATAGTGTCGCTAGCATCCACATGACAGAGAACCCGGGCCGACATGGCTAGTCGTGAACCCAAAGCGGCGCTAACCCATGGGGACAGGCATACATGAATCACATCGAGCATGTCGGTTATCAACGTATGAATCCGGGCTGTAGTACTTGGCTAACATGACTCCGGTGAACTGGCGAGCAGGCTAGGCAGGACTCCGGATGTCACCGCGTGACATTTCCCCGAAGGGACAGACATAGGAACGAAATGAAACACATACCGGCCAGTCAAGTGTCCAGAGCATTAGTGCTGGGCTAGCAGGACTCCGGTGAACCGGGCTGTAGCGGACTACTATCGCTCAGAAGGCACTAGACTACATTTCCCAATATGAGAGGCTGCCAAGGAAAAACAACTAGATTGTTGGATCCCACTCATACCAAGCATTTCAATCATACACACAATATGCCCGATATGAGTACATACAACATGGCATCACAACAAAACTCTACAACTCAAAGTACATTATTTAAGAGGCTCAGGAGCCATACATACCATATTCATACAGATAGGGGTCACATGACCCGACACTCAAGTCATACAAACATACAAGCACATGCGGAAGCAAACTAGTCTGAGTACAGACACTAAAAGAAAGAAGGCTTGACGAAGCCCTTCTATCTACATTGGCCCTTCACAAGCCTTGGATCACCACCTGGGTGGCTAGTCACTCATCGACGTCAAGGTCTACATAGAACCCATCGGAGGGGCGGTGTTGTCGTCTGAAAACATTAATTAAGCAAACATGAGTACGGAGGTACTCATCAAGTCTTACAACAGAATCCTACTATACATGCACATTCTCAAGAAGGTAGTGGAGTTATTGCAGCAAGCCAGCTTTGACTCTTGGCTAAGCTATCCTACGTGACACCACTTGGAAAGCATTTGTCGCACACGAGTCCACTAATCACCAATGCAATACTCCATCGTGGATTCTCTCTCGTCAACCCACGAGAGGGCCATCCGCGGCACTCACACTTATCTTGAGGCTTTTAGTAGTATCCATTTACTTGTCTATGAACTGTATAGGTGACCAAGTAGTCCTTTACCATGGACACGGCTATTCGAATAGTTTCATACCCTGCAGGGGTGTACTTCTTCGCACACGCTCTCACCACTTATCGCCGCTACACGACATGTACTTGGCAACCTTCAAGCGGAAGCCCAGCGAGGGTGTCGGCCACGACCTGACTAAACACATGAGTCCCTAGTCCAGGTTTATCGCCTATTCGGGTTCCATCCGCAGAGAGTCCGGCCGAGGTTTCCACTAACGGCCCCGAACGATGTGTGCAGGGTTCCCGAGACACCAAACGGGCGAATCGGTACATTGTACCCGCGTGCCTACCACAACACAGCCCACCCCTAAGGTCAGCGCTGCGTTCGGCCCCCAGCATGCTACAAACACCAGAAACTACTTTGCAACTCCCGGACAGAGGACAAGAGTGGTTAATAAGTCGAGAGGGTCCATTGGTTTCGGGCCCAATGCATGGTAGTAACTGAATCTTAAATCACACACACAGATCTCAGTTCTTAAGGACGGCTTCAATGAAACAACCCACCATGTACTCCTACATGGCCTCTCATCGATACCTTTACCAAATCGTGTTCAACACTTCACTCCTGTTACCGACACAACCTTTCACTCTAGTTCATCATCCCGATGAGCCAGACCTGAGACAAATCTAAGCATAGCAAGCATAGCATGGTAGGAACACAAATATGGCTCAATCAACTCCTACACATACTAGTGGGTTTCATCTAGTTACTGTGGCAATGACAGGTCATGCAAAGGAAGTGGGTTCAACTACCGCAACACACAGCAGTTTGAATCGCGTTTTCTTAATGCAAGAAACAAGAGCGAAGCGAGATCATGGGTTTGTATCGGAATGATCAATGGGTTGCTTACCGATGTAGTGGTAGTAGGGTACTGCCGTTCGGATGGATATTCGGGGTATCCTCGAGAGAGAACCTACCACGAAAGACACAATCAACATAATCAACACATGACGATATGCAACAATATGATGCATGCTATGACATGGCAATATGAATGTGTCTTGGCCTAATGCAAGCTAGAATGAAAGGAATGAACTCATTTGAATCAAGGATTCAAATGTTAGCTCATTTAACATAGCCATATTAGTGCATTATCTTATTCTGCTTAAACAGTAAGGTTAACTTGTTCTGTCATGCATGAAACCATTACCAATGGATATATTGAATTTTTCTGATGAAAATTCATATATAAATCTTTGCATTTGGACTTACAGGTTAATTTCTATGAATTTTTGAAGTTTGCAACAATTTTTGGAATTTCCTGAATACAAATAAATCCAGAAATTAGTTATTATACAAGATGCGTCGAGGTGACGTTAGTTTCCAAAGGGGACGTCCAGGTCAACCTGACCAGTGGGTCCCGCATGTCAGTAGTTAATTAAACTAGTTAAAATTAGTTAAAACTAATCTGGATAATTAGCAGAGGGGGCCCCACTTGTCATAGACTCAGGGGAGTCAACTTGGGCCCACCCTAGTCAAAGTCAAGGGTCAAACACGTCGGCGTTTAGCCGCCGGCGAGGCCAGACGTGGCTGTGAGAGTGCATTTGTGCATTCCGGTGACCAAATGGGCGGCGGAGGCCATCTACGTGTAGCCGGGAACAAGCCGCGGCGTTTGGTGGCGGTGGTTGAGCCCGGGGTGGCCAGAAATGTCGCCAGCGACAACCGTGGCGGTCGCCGGAGTCGGGTGAAGATGGACCCATGGCTACGGGGCACGGCGAGGCGCGTGGTGAGGTGCGTTGGGCTCCTGGGAGTGCGGTGAGTGCGGTGGTGTACTCGGAGTCGAGCCAACGTGGCTGTGGCCACGACGGCGACGTGCGGTGGCGGCGGCGGGTGCGGCCGAGCTCGGTGCAGTCGGTGCGGGGCTCGAGAGTGAGAACAAGAGGGATGGGGAGGAGAGAGCGTGTCTGCGAGCTCGGGGGAGGAGTGGACGACCGACCCAGGCCGGCAGAATGGTGAGAGGAGGAGGCATGGCGGCGAGCAGCTGCGTGGCGCGCGCTGGTGCCGCCGTCGAGCACCTGGCTGCCTGCCTGGCCAAACGAAGCAGCTCGCTGGAGCGGTGGCTGGGCTGGGCCGGCAGGTGGGATTACCAGATGGGCGCTAGGTAAGCCTCTGCTTTCTGGGTTTTTCCTTTTTCTATTATTCTGTAAGTTTGTGGACTTATTAAAAATAGTTAGGCACTTCTAAAAATCCTGGAAATAATCAGAGGCTCTGTTTAGAAAAACTCCAACAGCCCACACTTATTTTCAGAATTATTTGAGCATTCAAAATAAGTACTAGCATTTAAATGCCCAAATGCAATTTACATATGATTTAATTCAATGACCTTCTGTTGACCTAGAAAAATGTGCACCAATTTGCCAGAGGTTCTAACCCAAGACAAAGAGGGTGAACTTTTTAGAAGGACAATTCAGGTTCATTGAAAATATTTTTAGTAAACCTTAGTTGAATTCAGAGGGGTTCTGGGGGTTCTGTCTTCCCCAATTCAAGTTTCTGATGAAAGGTAAACATGATGCAACACTCTAATGCATGGTCTAGCTAGGATGTGAGAGTTCCGCCGCCGCAAGCCTCTGTAGCCACCAAAAGTCAATCGGGACCCTGTTCCGGCGCTCTGCCGGAGGGGGGATCCCTCACCGGTGGCTATCTTCATCATCCCGGCGCTCTCCATGACAAGGAGGGAGCAGTTCACCCTCGGGGCTGAGGGTATGTACCAGTAGCTATGTGTTTGATCTCTCTCTCTCTCTCGACAATCTTGATGTATCGCGAGCTTTGCTATTATAGTTGGATCTTATGTTTCTTCTCCCCCTCTTCTCTCTTGTAGTGGATTGAGTTTTCCCTTTGAAGTAATCTTATCAGATTGAGTCTTTAATTACTTGAGAACACTTGATGTATGTCTTGCCGTGCGTATCTGTGGTGATAATGGGGTATCACGTGATTCACTTGATGTATGTTTTGCTGATCAACTTGCGGGTTCCGCCCATGAACCTATGCACAGGGGTTGGCACACATTTTCGTCTTGATTCTCCGGTAGAAACTTTAGGGCACTCATTGAAGTACTTGGTGTTGGTTTAGATAGATGAATCTGAGATTGTGTAATGCATATCGTATAATCATACCCACGGATACTTGAGGTGACATTGGAGTATCTAGGTGACATTAGGGTTTTGGTTGATTTGTATCTTATGGTGTTATTCAAGTACGAACTCTAGGGCTGTTTTTGACACTTATAGGAATAGCCCAATGGATTGATTGGAAAGAATAACTTTGAGGTGGTTTCGTACCCTACCATAATCTCTTCGTTTGTTCTCCGCTATTAGTGACTTTGGAGTGACTCTTTGTTGCATTTTGAGGGATAGTTATATGATCCAATTATGTTATTATTGTTGAGAGAACTTGCACTAGTGAAAGTATGAACCCTAGGCCTTGTTTCCTATCATTGCAATACCGTTTATGATCACTTTTACCACTTGTTACCTTGCTGTTTTTATATTTTCAGTTTACAAAAACCTATATCTACCATCCATATTGCACTTGTATCACCATCTCTTCACCGAACTAGTGCACCAATACAATTTACCATTGTATTGGGTGTGTTGGGGACACAAGAGACTCTTTGTTATTTGGTTGTAGGGTTGCTTGAGAGAGACCATCTTCATCCTACGCCTCCCACGGATTGAGAAACCTTTGGTCATCCACTTGAGGGAAATTTGCTACTGTCTTACAAACCTCTGCACTTGGAGGCCCAACAACGTCTACTAGGAGAAGGTTGTGTAGTAGACATCAAGCTCTTTTCTGGCTCCGTTGCCGGGGAGGTGAGTGCTTGAAGGTATATCTTTAGATCTTGCAATCCAACCTTTTTGTTTCTTGTTTTAGCACTAGTTAGTTTATAAAATAAAATAAAAAATGGAATTGAGTTTGTCTCATACGCTTCATCTTTTTAATATCTTTCGTGATTATGATGGGAAGGAAAATTGTGCTCAAGTGCTAGAAGAAGAATTACATAGAATGCTTGGCATAATATATGTGAAGGATGAGCATGATTGCAATGTTGTTAGTATAAATTCCTTGAATATCCATGATGCTAATGATATGCAAAGCGACAAGCTTGGGGAAGCTATGTTTGATGAAGATGATATTTTTTGTCCCCAAGCTTTGATGAGCAAATTTACTATGATGAAAACAAGCCTCCTATCTATGATGATTATTGTGATGACACGTATGCTTTAAATAATAATGATAACCATGAAACTTGTCATCTTGATCTTAATTTTCAATCACATGATAGTTATTTTGTTGAGTTTGCTCCCACTACTATTGATGAGAATAGATTTGCTTATGTGGAGAGTGGTGGAAATTCTATGCTTGTAGATCATGAAAAGAATGCTTTCGGTGATGGTTATATTGTTGAATTCATTCATGATGCTATTGAAAATTATTATGAGGGAGGAACATATGCTTTTAGAAATTGCAATAATATCAAGTTTCCTGTCTATGTGCTTAAAGTTTTGAAGATTTGCTTGTTTTACCTTCCTATGCTAGTTGATTATTGTTCCCATAAGTTGTTTGCTCACAAAATCCCTATGCATAGGAAGTGGGTTAGACTTAAATGTGCTAGTCATATTCTTCATGATGCTCTTTTTATGTTTCAATTCTTATATTTTATGTGAGCATCATTGAAGTCATCATGCCTAGCTAGGGGCGTTAAACGATAGCGCTTGTTGGGAGTCAACCCAATTTTATTTTAGTTTCTTGCTTTTTGGTTCTGTTTAGTAATAAACAATACATCTAGCTTCTGTTTAGATGTGCTTTTATGTTTTAATTAGTGTTTGTGCCAAGTAAGACCTATAGGATCTTCTTGGATGATAGTTATTTGATCTTGCTGAAAATTCCACAAACTTTCTGTTCACGAAAACAATTGTTAAAAATCACCAGAACGTGATAAAATAATGATTCAAATTGAAGCAGATCAATAATCAAATTATCTAGGTCTTCCTATTTTGGTAGATTTTCTGAGTTCCAGAAGTTTGCGTTAGTTACAGATTACTACAGACTATTCTGTTTTTGACAGATTTTGTTTTTCGTGTGTTGTTTGCTTATTTTGATGAATCTATGGCTAGTAAAATAGTTTAAAAACCTTAGATAAGTTGGAATACAGTAGGGTTAACACCAATATAAATAAAGAATGAGTTCATTACAGTACCTTGAAGTGGTGTTTTGTTTTCTTTCGCTAACGGAGCTTACGAGTTTTCTGTTGAGTTTTGTGTTGTGAAGTTTTCAAGTTTTGGGTAAAGATTCGATGGACTATGGAATAATGAGTGGCAAGAGCCTAAGCTTGGGGATGCCCAAGGCACCCCAAGGTAATATTCAAGGACAACCAAGAGTTTAATCTTGGGGATGCCCCGGATGGCATCCCTCTTTCGTCTTTGTTCATCGGTAACTTTACTTGGAGCTATATTTTTATTCACCACATGATATGTGTTTTGCTTGGAGCGTCATTTTATTTTCTTTAGCTTTGCTTTCTGTTTGAATAAAATAACAAGATCTGAAATTCTTAAATGTTAGAGAATCTTCACATAGTTGCATAATTATTCAACTACTCATTGATCTTCACTCACACCTTTTGGAGTAGTTTGTCATTTGCTCTAGTGCTTCACTTATATCCTTCTAGAGCACGGCGGTGGTTTTATTTTGAAGAAATAGATGAACTCTCATGCTTCACTTATATTATTTCGAGAGTCTTTAGAACAGCATGGTAATTTTCTTTGGTTATGAATTTAGTCCTAATATGATGGGCATCCAAGAGGGATATAATAAAAACTTTCATATAAAGTGCATTGAATACTATCAGAAGTTTGATTCTTTATGATTGTTTTGAGATATGAAGATGGTGATATTAGAGTCATGCTAGTTGAGTAGTTGTGAATTTGATAAATACTTGTGTTAAAGTTTGTGATTCTCATAGCATGCACGCATGGTGAACCGTTATGTGATGAAGTCGGAGCATGATTTATTTATTGATTGTCTTCCTTATGAGTGGCGGTCGTGGACAAGCTATGGTCTTTTCCTACCAATATATCCCCCTAGGAGCATGCGCGTAATACTTTTCTTTGATAACTTCTAGATTTTTGCAATAAGTATATGAGTTCTTTATGACTAATGTTGAGTCCATGGATTATACGCACTTTTCCTTCCTTCCACCATTGCTAGCCTCTCTAATACCACGCACATTTCGCCGGTATCATACACCCACCATTTACCTTCCTCAAAACAGCCACCATACCTACCTATCATGGTATTTCCATAGCGATTCTGAGATAAATTACCATGCAACTTTCCACCGTTCCGTTTATTATGACACGCTCCATCATTGTCATATTGCTAGCATGATCATGTAGTTGACATCGTATTTGTGGCAAAGCCACCGTTCATAATTCTTTCATACATGTCACTCTTGATTCATTGCATATCCCTGCACATCACGGAGGCATTCATATAGAGTCATATTTTGTTCTAAGTATTGAGTTGTAATTGTTGAGTTGTAAGAAAAATAAAAGTGTGATGATCATAATTTTTAGAGCATTGCCCCAAGTGAGGAAAGGATGATGGAGACTATGATTCCCCCACAATTCGGGATGAGACTCCGGACGAATAATAAAAAATATAAAAAAAGAGAGAAAAAAAAGAGGCCATAAAAAAAGGCCTAAATAAAAAAATGAGAGAAAAAGAAAGAAGGGACAATGTTACTATCCTTTTACCACACTTGTGCTTCAAAGTAGCACCATGATTTTCATGATAGAGAGTCTCTCATATTGTCACTTTCATATACTAGTGGTAATTTTTCATTATAAAACTTGGCTTGTATATTCCAATGATTGGCTTCCTCAAATTTCCCTAGGTCTTCATGAGCTAGCGAGTTGGATGCACACCCACTTAGTTTCTTTTGTTGAGCTTTCATATATTTATAGCTCTAGTGCATCTGTTGCATGGCAATCCCTACTCACTAACATTGATATCTATTGATGGGCATCTCCATAGCCCGTTGATACGCCTAGTTGATGTGAGACTATCTTCCCCTCTTTTTGTCTTCTCCACAACCACCATTCTATTCCACATATAGTGCTATATCCATGGCTCACGCTCATGTATTGCATGAAGATCGAAAAAGTTTTGAAAATGTTGAAGTATGAAACAATTGCTTGGCTTGTCATCGGGGTTGTGCATGATTTAAATACTTTGTGTGGTGAAGATAGAGCATAGACAGACTATATGATTTTGTAGGGATAACTTTCTTTGGCCATGTTATTTTGAGAAGACATAATTGCTTTGTTAGTATGCTTGAAGTGTTATTATTTTTATGTCAATATGAACTTTTGTCTTGAATCTTTCAAATCTGAATATTGATACCACAATTAAGAAGATTTGCATTGAAATTATGCCATGTAGCACTCCGCATCAAAAATTCTCTTTTTATCATTTACCTACTCGAGGACGAGCATGAATTAAGCTTGGGGATGCCTGATACGTCTCCAACGTATCTATAATTTTTGATTGCTCCATGCTATATTATCTACTGTTTTGGACTATATTGGGCTTTATTTTCCACTTTTATATTATTTTTGGGACTAACCTATTAACCGGAGGCCCAACCCAGAATTGCTATTTTTTTTGCCTATTTCAGTGTTTCGGAGAAACAAAATATCAAACGGAGTCCAAACGGAATGAAACCTTCGGGAACGTGATTTTCTCACCGAACGTGATCCTGGAGACTTGGACCCTACTCCAAGGAACAAAAGAAGCGGTCACGAGGGTCGCCCCCCCCCCCCCCCGTAGGGTGCGCCCCCTGCCTCGTGGGGCCCTCGAAGCTCCACCGACGTACCTCCTGCACCCATATATACCTACGTATCCTAAAACTTCCAGAACAGAGAATAGATCGGGAGTTCCGCCGCCGCAAGCCTCTGTAGCCACCAAAAGTCAATCGGGACCCTGTTCCGGTGCTCCGCCAGAGGGGGGATCCCTCACCGGTGGCCATCTTCATCATCCCGACGCTCTCCATGACAAGGAGGGAGTAGTTCACCCTCGGGGCTGAGGGTATGTACCAGTAGCTATGTGTTTGATCTCTCTCTCTCTCGACGATCTTGATGTATCGCGAGCTTTGCTATTATAGTTGGATCTTATGTTTCTTCTCCCCATATTCTCTCTTGTAATGGATTGATTTTTCCCTTTGAAGTAATCTTATCGGATTGAGTCTTTAATGACTTGAGAACACTTGATGTATGTATTGCCGTGCGTATCTGTGGTGACAATGGGATATCATGTGATTCACTTGATGTATGTTTTGGTGATCAACTTGTGGGTTCCGCCCATGAACCTATGCATAGGGGTTGGCACACATTTTCGTCTTGATTCTCCAGTAGAAACTTTAGGGCACTCATTGAAGTACTTGGTGTTGGTTTGGATAGATGAATCTGAGATTGTGTGATGCATATCGTATAATCATACCCACGGATACTTGAGGTGACATTGGAGTATCTAGGTGACATTAGTGTTTTGTTTGATTTGTATCTTAAGGTGTTATTCTAGTACGAACTCTAGGGCTGTTTGTGACACTTATAGGAATAGCCCAATGGATTGATTGGAAAGAATAACTTTGAGGTGGTTTCGCATCCCTACCATAATCTCTTCGTTTGTTCTCCTCTATTAGTGACTTTGGAGTGACTCTTTGTTGCATGTTGAGGGATAGTTATATGATCCAATTACGTTATTATTGTTGAGAGAACTTGCACTAGCGAAACTATGAACCCTAGGCCTTGTTTCCTATCATTGCAATACTGTTTACGCTCACTTTTACCACTTGTTACCTTGCTGTTTTTATATTTTCAGTTTACAAAAACCTATATCTACCATCCATATTGCACTTGTATCACCATCTCTTCGCCGAACTAGTGCACCTATACAATTTACCATTGTATTGGTTGTGTTGGGGACATAAGAGACTCTTTGTTATTTGATTGCAAGGTTGCTTGAGAGAGACCATCTTCATCCTACGCCTCCCACGGATTTATAAACCTTAGGTCATCCAATTGAGGGAAATTTGCTACTGTCCTACAAACCTCTGCACTTGGAGGCTCAACAACGTCTACAAATAGAAGGTTGTGTAGTAGACATTAGTAATCTCCAACATAGAGGTCTTGAGGAGCCACCAATTAGCCAAGCATCATACCAAAAAAGGGCGGAGTCTCCCATATTGATGTGAACTGAGGAGATTGCAGTATATGCATTAGAGAGCTTGAGAATATCCCCCCACCAAAATGACCCAACTGGGACTGTAGCATGTTGGACTCCATCATCATAGTAACGATTCCAGATTAAAGTCACCCATGGGATATCTACCTTATTGAAGAATTTGTGGAGATGCTTGAGAAGGAGGCCCTTATTTTGGATATGCAAGTTAATCACTCCAAGCCCTCCTTTTTCCTTAGGCCTACAAACCAGATCTCATGCAGCCAGAGATTGTTTTGGTGCATCACTGTTTCCTCTCCACAAGCACTGCCTGAAGATCCTGTCTAGTTGCTTAATAATACCAGGTGGGAGCTGTAGACTGCAGAGGAAATATAAGGGCATGGAAGTCAAGACTGAAGTTAACAACTGCAACCTGGAGCCTTGGTTTAACATGGAGGAACTAGCTGTCAATCTCCTTTCCAAGGCATCAACTAAGGGCATAAAATCCACAATTCTGGGCCTGGTAGTACCAAGTGGCGAACCCAGATAAGTAAATGGGAGCTGTCCAATTTTACATCCAAGCAAATCAGCTAGCCTGGCAGCTTCCACATCATCAAATTTAAAGGAATCATGGAAAACTTTGCAAAGTTGACTTTAAGCCCAGTGGACTGTTGAAAGGTAAGCAACATATTTTTGAGAGCCACCAACTCCTCATCTTTGGCAGTCAAAAAGATGACAGTGTCATCAGCATACTAGATTATAGGGAAATACTGGTCATGTGAAGGAATTGGGAGGGTCAGGGTTCCAGGTGAGAACATCTGGTTGACCACTGACTGCAGAAGATCAGCAGCAATTACAAAAAGCAAAGGTGAGAGAGGATCACCCTGTCTGACACCACACTTGCAGTTAAACTGTTTGCCAGGTATGCCATTGAGCAAAACATAGGAAGATCCTGTAGAGAGAATGTCTTTGACCCTGCCTATCCATTTGTCATCAAACCCCTTGTGCTTGAGCATCTGCAAAACAACCTCATGCTCCACAGTGTCAAATGCCTTTGCAAAATCCAGCTTCAGAATTATAATTGGTCTCTTTGACTGTTTGCACTGGTGGATGTATTCAAAGGACCAAGCTAAGCAATCCTAAATTGATCTACTCTTCAAGAACCCATATTGATTTTTATGGATACAACGAAGGATCACTTTTTGCAACCTGTTGGCTAACAGCTTAGTAAGAAATTTCAAACAAGTGTTAGTCAAAGAAATATGCCAAAAATCATCTGGTGTCACATCCATAGCTTCTGGTGCTGCCTAGTGTTTGCATATTGCTTGCATCATGTTTAAATTTCTGAAAGTTGAATTGGGGAAAGCTGAAAGCCTCAGAAATCATTTTAATAAAGGGGCAAGAACCCTAAAATTGTAATCAGTGAATCCAAAATACCCTAGGAATAGTTGTGAGAATTTTGGAAAGAGTTATAAATCAAACCAAAATTTTGGAACATTTCTAAGGAATTATTTGAGCTCTGTTTTTAAATAAATATTTTATTTGGATTTGTTTATATTCTTAACATATGGAATATAATTTCAAATAACTCTGAATGAGTTTATGTGCTTTTGGATAACTCCAGTGTGCAACATATAAATATTCAGGGGATTTTTTTCACTGGTTTTGGATTTGTTCTATTTGAAAACAGTGGCAAAAGAGATTAAATAAAACAAAAAAACAGAAGGAAAATAAAACAGAACACAAACTTACCTGTAGCCTACCTCGGCCCAGTTACTGTGAAGCCCAGCCCACGCAGCCATCTGCCAGTCGTCGTCCTCCTCTTGACAGAAGGACGCGAGGG
The DNA here is from genome assembly GCA_021605145.1 of Aegilops bicornis. Taxonomy (NCBI): domain Eukaryota; kingdom Viridiplantae; phylum Streptophyta; class Magnoliopsida; order Poales; family Poaceae; genus Aegilops; species Aegilops bicornis. Next base: position 288,706,781 of record CM038671.1, read on the forward strand.
CGTGTGCCCACCGCGCGCCGGCACGCGCCGGCCACCTCCTGCTTACCTGCTCGCCGCTGGAGGCACCCGAGGGTGCCACGCACTCCCCTCGACCCCTTGCACCTCCCCCCTCTCTCCCAGAACTCCCTCTCCCTCCTCTTCTCGCTTCCGCAGCGCCACCGAGTGCTGCCGTCGACGCCGCTCGCCACCACCGCAGCCACCAGCCACCCCTCGCCCTGCCGATGAGACCTTGAGCTCCGCATCATCGTCTTCTTCATCCACGCCGAGCCAAGCAAGCGGGGAAGCACCCCAACGCCATCCCCGACGCCTTCTTCAACCTCGGTGCCCGGAGATCCTCGGCGTCGATTCGCTGCCCACCGGCCATCCCCGTGCCTGCCAACCCCTCCGTTAGCCTCGCTGTGAGCCCCTGCACCGAACCCCTCTCTCCCCGTTGCCGATTTCTTCCACTAACCGCGGGCTCCATTGAGCCCGAGAGCTCAAATCACCGCCCGCGTTAAATCGCCGTCGCAGCTGGCAACCTCGCCTGACCCAACTAAGCACGTAGTGGTGCTCAGCGTGCTCCGAGGAAGCCATAGCACTGCTCACCTCTCTCTCCCGTACACCGTAGCGTCGCGCCGGTCGAGCCCGTGCTCCGGCCACCACTGACCTTGATGCCATCGTCGCCTCCGGCCACCCCACGGTCTCCTGCGTGTTCCACTGGATGCGAGAGAGCCTAGGCTTCGCACTGGTGGTGCCCGCCGTCCGCTTGGTCGTCGGAGGGCAAGTTCCGACGCCCTCCGCCTTGTCTGGCCGTCGCTGGCGGCCTAACCCCGGCCGGTTGACGTGTCCAATTAAGCTAAGCTAACTAGGCCACTAATTACCCTCCCCTGGGCCACTGACACATGGGACCCGCTAATAGTTTTAGTTTAAGTTAATTAACTCTGTTAGTTAGCTGAGTCAATGACAGGTAGGTCCCATAGGTCAGGTTTGACTTGGACCGGGTCAGTTGACCGCTGACGTCACCCTGACGCACTTACTGGATTTATTCTTATATAGGAAATTCCAGAAAATGCTACAAACTTCAAAAAATCATAGAAAATAATCTATAGCTCAGAATGAAATAATTTATATATGAAAAATGATCAGAAAAATCCAATCTATCCATCTGTACCGGTTTCATGCATGTTAGGGCAACTTAACCATGCTGTTTAGGTCAAACATGTTAATGCACTTATATGAACCCATAACTTGAGTTTGTATTTGAATCTTGGGTTCAAATAAGCTCAAACCCACCTGGTTGTAGCTGCATTAGCCCAACACACTCATATTGAAATGTCATGATCATGCATCATATTGTGCATTGCATTGATTGTGTTTCCTCTCTGTTGCCGGTAATTGTTCCCCCTCAGTAGACGATGTTCCGATGAGTTCGATGACACCGATGAAGAACTATACTATCTTCAGAAGTGCCAGGCAAGCAAAAACCCCTTGTTCATTCTGATATAATCCCAATCTCTCGCTCCTGCTCTCTTTTACAGCATTAGGAAAACAACGTTTCAACTATTACATGCTGCGGTAGTTGAACCCCTTTCCTTTGCATGACCTGTCATTGCCACAGTAAATAGATGAAACCCACTAGCATGAGTAGGAGTTGTTTGAGCCCTGATGTGCCTACTCATTCATGCTTTTTTGTCATGCCTGCTATTGCTTAGAGTAGTGTCAGGTCTGATTCATCGGGGATGAGTTCGAAAGTAGTGAACATGTCCTATTGTTGAGAGCTAAGTGTGTGAACACGATTTGGTAAAGGTAGCGGTGAGAGGCCATGTAGGAGTACATGGTGGGTTGTCTCATTGAAACCGTCCTCAGGAACTGAGTTCTGTGTTTGTGATCCATGAACAGCTACTACCACGCATTGGAATGCTTAAGTGCCCCTCTCGACTTATTAATCAGCTTGATATCTGTCCAGGAGTTGCAACTAGTTTCTGGTGTTTGTAGGTTGTGTTAGTAGCCTACCAAGTGGTACCCGGTACATGTGGGCTTGGGACGGACTAGGCACCGTTGCATGGTGTACCAAGCGTAGATCCATCTATCGAGGTGGGCTTGGGAACCCTACACACATCGTTTGTGTCGGATTTCGGGTTCCGGCAGACCCTCTAGGTTCGAACACTGGGGTGCGTGCGGAGATCTCGCCCTCTACCTACCTGCACCTCGCCGCCTCGCTAGGATCTAAGCTATGAAAAGAACAACACAAGAGACACAGGGTTTATACTAGTTCGGGCCACCATTGTGGTGTAATACCCTAATCTAGTTTGTGGTGTGGTGGATTGCCTCTTGGGCTGATGATGAACAACACAAGGAAGAACAGCCTCGCGAGGGTCTGTTCTTGGCTGGTGCAATGAACTGCTAGGGGAGTTCTGTCACTCTCTCTCTGCTAATGCAAGCTGCCTCTACCCTGTGGGTGGCTAGTCCTATTTATAGGCAAGGGCCCTGGGCCTCTTCCCAAATATTGAGCGGGAAGGGCGCCAACAATTGGCCATTTTGAAGGGGAACATCTAGTACACTTATCCCGACTAAAGTTGGTCCTCGCCTGTCAAAGGCTCTGGTGGTGACGCCGGCTTGGGCTCCACGATGAATTTCTTCCTGCCGTTGCGACGGCCTTGGTCTTGTTGCACCGAAATGGATGCCTTTGCTTGATACTCTTGCCTGTGCGTGCTCCCTTTGCACCAAAGAGGAAAGGAGGACACTGTCTTGGTGGCGCCACCGCGCCCTTTGGTCGTCATGGCTTGCGTCATGGGCACCTCGTGAGGTACCCCGCCTTGATCTCTCCGCCTCCTCGCGAGCCAGCCTGATGAGGCCGTGCCTGAGGAAGCTCCCTATCGTCTGCCCCGTGAGGCTTGGCCCCTCGCGAGGGTCTTGAGCTTGTGCTGATGAAAACGGGCCGTGCTAGGCCACGCTGCAGGCCGCAGGCAGGCAAGTCTGGGTACCCCCGTTCCCAGAACGCCGACAGTAGCCCCCGGGCCCAAGGCGTGCCCGGACTTGGCTGAGCAGAGAAGCGAAGGGGCAAGTGCGAAGCGCCGCGGGCCCTAACAGCCTGCGGCCTTGGGCGCCGCGTGGCGGTTGATTGGACGTGGGCGGCTCCGCTCCCCCACGATGCCTCAGCAACCGCACGGTCTGACAAGTCCCTGCATGCGAGGCGGGTCATGATTACCTGTGATCGTGGAGGCCGGCGGTTGGCCTCCTCTGGCTATAAGTACGGGATGGCGCCTGCCCTTCCATTCCATCTCTTCTTGCTTCTCCTTCTTCTTCATGGCTCTGCCAAAGAGGTTTGCGGCCGCGGAGAAAGGAAAGGCCCGCCAGGTGGAGCCTGACTCTCCCCCGCCCAAGCGCGGTCGAGGTCGTCCCCGCAAACACGCTGTGGCTCCCATGGTGGCTCCTCGCGGCCGTGGAGGTGATGTCTCACGCGGTGATGGGCGTCAGGCCGTTGCTGGGGGGCGCGCTATGGCCGCGCGACCCCCTAGGCCGTGATTCCACTCGGCAGAGGTGCTGCCGGATTCGTTGTGTGGTCGGCGGAGCCGACCAGCACCCGGCTCCAGCTTCCTCGCTTCCTAATACGTGAGCTTCCGGCTGGTGCCCCGGGCGGCATCTGGCTTCAGGCGGATGGTTGCTGCAGCTGGGCCTCCTGGGCTTCGCTTGAGGTCTCTGCAGCCGGGAGCCTGGCCCTGACCCGCGGCTGGCAAACATTTGCCCACGCGCGTGGTCTGAGCCGGCGGTGCACCCTGCACTTGAAGTTCGACGGCGATGCCACACTCTACGTGAGGGTGTTCGGGGAAGATGGTCACCTCGATAGCGAGCCCTGAGAACGACGACCGCGGCCGTGGGTCCAGCCCCAGCGATGATGAAGACGATAGAGCGCGCGTGGTCGGCGGCGCTCGGTGTTCATCGAGCTTCGACGGGTCTTCTTCTGGCAGCGGCTCCTCCAGCGGTGGCCGCGATCAGCCTCCGCACCCACCTGGAGGGAGGTAGCGGGTCTGCCCACCGTCGCGCCTCGGTGAAGCGCGAGATGGAGTCCGCCTGAGCTCCGGAGGCAGTTTGAGTCTCCCTCGCGAATTGGTGTCGGGCGAGTCGCGCCTGCTTTGTTCTTTTTCCTTTTCCTGCGCAAAGAGACAGTAGTGTAGGGCCCTGCGGGGGCGTGCCTGGACTATTGCTATTAATTATTGTACTGCTTCCGCTATTTTGGTATTATGCCTTTGTGCCGCACGCCTGCGCGTAGAAATTACATAGCTCGAGGGGGCCTGTCGTGACCTTTGCTTCCCGAGGCCGAGGCCTCGTCGAACGCTTCAAGTCCTGCGAGGGTTAGTCTGGAGAGGTAGCTCCCGGCCTCAGCTGTGGAGGCGACCGACCCAGGTCCTGTGTTCGTGTCGCGGTGCCCGTGGGGCACGGACTGGAGGGGTGCTCCTGTAGTGGACCCGGGTAGGGAAGCCTCAAACGATAAGGGCAGAAAACACTCGCGAGGGTGCTCGCGTTGCTCCCTCGCGAGACTTGCGCGAGAGAAATCGATGCAGGAGAGCGAAAAAGGCAAAGAGTCACAAGCCAAAGACGGCAACAACTTCAATAAAACCTCGAATGGGGATGAACAAGCCAACTTCAGAAAGAAAATGAGAAAAGCCACGTCCGGCACCTAATCTAGTCTTCGATGACTTCTCACCAGCGCGGACCTAAGTGCTGCCACTGGGCGTGGGAGGGACCCCAGGGCCTGAGGCCGGCGCTCCTGAGACTCCGGAGCGTGTACAGCCCCAACTCATTATTACGTGAGAGTGTCACGGGCGGCGAGCTTCACACGCATTGGCCTTCTTCACAGGCTCCGGGCCTTTCTCAGAAAGATAAACTTCACAGGCATTTGCCCTCTTCACAGGCACCAGGCCTTTTCCAAAGCGCGTCAGCTCCACAGGCGTTCGCCTTCTTCACAGGCTCTGGGCCTTTTCCAGAACGTAACAGCTTCACAGGCGTTCGCCTTCTTCACAGGCTCTGGGCCTTTTCCAGAACGCGACAGATTCACAGGCGTTCGCCTTCTTCACAGGCATCGGACCTTTTCCAAAACACGACAGCTTCACAGGCGTTCGCCTTCTTCACAGGCTCTGGGCCTTTTTAGGGGTAAAACCTCTAGAGGTGCTGGATGTTCCACGCGTTCTGGACGGGCTCCACCTCCTGAGTCTCCAAACGCACGGAGCCAGGCCTGGAAACATGAATAACCTTGAATGAGCCTCCCACATGGGAGATAGCTTATGCAGCCCTTCCCTGGAGAGAACCCGCCTGAGCATGAGGTCCCCTACCTCGAGAGTCCTGGGGCGGATGTTGCGGCAGTGGTATCGCCGCAGCGCCTGTTGGTATCTTGTCGCTCGTAGTGCGGCTTCCCGACGACGTTCCTCCACCAGCATGAGGTTCGTCCCCCACATGGCGTCCTGCTGCGCCTTGTCGAACGCCAGGACCCGTGCAGAACAACGCCTGACCTCCTGAGGGAGGACTGCTTCAGCTCCATAGACCAGGAAGAATGGGGTCTCGCCAGTCGGCTTGGTCGCAGTTGTGCGGATGGACCACAATACGGACTGAAGCTCATCATACCAACCTCTGCCGCAGGCCTCCAACTTCTTCTTGAACGTCCTGGTTTTGAGGCCCCTCAGGACCTCTGCATTGGCCCGCTCGGCCTGACCGTTGCTCCACGGGTGTGCTACCGAGGCGCAGCATATCTGCGTTCCAAGGTTAGCGCAATATGTTTTGAAGAGTTTACTGGTGAATTGCGAACCGTTTTCGGTGATGATGCGGTTTGCCACCCCGAACCGGCTCACGATGCCCTTGATGAACTTGACCGCAGAACCTGCGGGGATGGTGTGGACGGCTTCCACTTCAGCCCACTTGGTGAACTTGTCCATGGCAACGTAGAGATAGCGATAGCCCCCTGGCGCCCGAGGAAACGGGCCCATGATATCCAGCCCCCAGACTGCGAACGGCCACGAGAGGGGTATAGTTTGTAGACCTCCCGCCGGCTGATGGATCTGCTTGGCATGGAATTGGCAAGCCTCGCAAGCCTTCACCCGATTCGGCGGCGTCATTGGCCTTGATGGGCCAATAAAACCCGCTGCGGAACGCGTTGCCAATGAGGGTCCGTGATGATGAATGATGCCCACAGTCTCCACCATGTATATCTGCCAGCAGCTCCTTCCCTTGCTCCCTGGAGATGAAGCGAAGGGACACATCATTTGGTCGCTTCCGGTAGAGCTCTCCATCCCTGATGCAGTATGCTATGGCTTGCCGCGCCACACGCTCCGCTTCCTCCTCCTTCTCCGGCAGGATCCCTTGCGTCAAGTAGCTCCGGAGATCTGTGATCCAGCACCCCTCCTGAGGCTCCAGCGTCAAGAGCAAAGGGCCTCCCGAGGCCGGCCCACGCACTGGGCTCCCGAGGCTGGTGACTGGGGGAGCTCCTCCCGAGGCTGTGCCGCGCTTGACAGTGGTGGCATGGCCGAGGGCTTGAAGAGCCGCTCCTCGAAGACGCCAGGCTCCTGAGGTAGCCACCTAGATGCTCGTTTAGCGATGTCGTCGGCCTCCTGATTGGTGCCACGGGGCACATGCTGCAACTCCAGCCCCCAGAACTGCTTCTCCATCCTACGGACCTCCGCGAGGTAGGCTTCCATGTGCTCGTCCGTCGGCTCGTATACCTTGTTGGAGAAGTTGACGAGGAGTTGTGAATCACCCTTGATGGTAAGGCGCTTCACTCCTAGGGCAGCTGCGGCCATCAGGCCTGCTATCAGGCCTTCATACTCTGCTATGTTGTTGGAGACCTTTTCTCCGTGCTGGAAACAGAGGTGCACGGCGTAGTAGAGCTTGTCTTGGGTAGGAGATATAAGCATCGCACCAGCCCACGCGCCGTACCTGGAGAACGCCCCGTCGAAGTACATGACCCAACCATCCGGCGCCTCGCTTCCCGGGGTGAGGGATCGATCCTCATCAGCCTTGAGGCCCGGCGCCTCCGTCCATTCTGCCATGAAATCCGCCAAGGCGGCCCCCTTGATGACTCTGTTTGTGCTGAATTCGAGCTGAAACGCTTGCAGTTCAATGTTCCACTCAGCAACTCTTCCAGCTGAGTTAGGGCTCCTGAGCACCCTTTCCAAGGGGTACGCTGAGACAACCTTGATGGGGTGTCCCTGAAAATAATGCCGCAGCTTGCGCAAGGCCACCAATAGCGCGAGGAGGAGTTTCTGAGGCATGGGGTACCGCAACCTCGCATCCCGCAACACTGTGCTGACGAAGTACACGGGGTGCTCAACGAGGTTGGAAGTGCTGGTGTCGATGGCGCCCTCCGGAGACCGGGGCGCCTCCTGAGACAGTGGATCCTCCAGCGGCTGGTTGCCAGGGGGAGGGGTCTCTCCTATCCCGAGTGCGTTCCCCTACGGCGGCTGATCCTTCTTGGTTGTGGTAGTGGTCTCTGTGGGTCTTCCTTGATCCTGCTTCGCCTCGACCCAGGCAGCTGCCGTGGCTTTGGTCCACCGCTCCTCCCTAATCGCCACCAGGGGCTGCTTGGCCAGGAGTAGGGAGTGGCTGCAAGGTAGAGCACCAGGGTTCTTGAGGGCAGGGCCACCATTACCGGAGGGCTGGTTAGGTACCTCTTGAGATCTTGGAACGCCTTGTCGGCCTCTTCAATCCATTCAAAGGGTCCCTTTTTCTTCATCAGCTGGAAGAAAGGCAGCGCTCGCTCCCCCAACTTGAAGATGAAGCGTCCTAGTGCTGTTATGCGCCCAATGAGGTTCTGCATTTCTCTGAGGGTCTTTGGCGGTCTCATGTCCTCGACCGCCTTGACCTTTTCTGGGTTAGCTTCGATGCACCGGTGGGACACGAGGAAGCCCAAGAGCTTGCCTGACGGGACCCCAAACACACACTTCTCTGGGTTGAGCCGTAGGTTCACTGTGTTGAGGCTCGCGAAGGTTTCCTCCAGGTCTTGTATCAGGGTCTTGGCCTCGCGAGACTTCACCACAATGTCATCGACATAGGCCTCAACATTCTTCTCGAGCTGCGGGCCCAAGGTGATGTGCATCAGCCGCTGAAAGTCGCCCCTGCATTGCGCAGCCCGAACGGCATGCATGTGTAGCAGTACACCCCACACGGGGTCAGGAAAGCCGTTTTTTCCACATCTTCTACCGCCATCTTGAACTGGTGATACCCAGAGAAGGCATCCAAGAAACATAACAGGTCGCATTCGGCGGTGGAATCGATGATCTAATTGAAGCGAGGGAGCGGAAACGGATCTTGCGGGCAGGCCTTGTTGAGGTTGGTGAAGTCGACACACATGCGTTCCTCCCCCCCTTTCTTTGGCACGACGACCGGGTTGGCCAACCAATCCGGGTATCGGACCTCACGAATGACCCCTGCAGCTTCCAACTTGCGGGTCTCTTGGACGATGAAATCCTTCTTCTCAGTGGACTGCCGCCTTGCCTTCTACTTCACGGGGTGGACATTGGGGCACACGTTGAGGTGGTGCTCGATCATGCCTCTAGGGATCCCCGCCAGCTGATCAGGCTCCCATGGGAATACCTTCTTGTTTGCGTGCAGGAACTTGACCAGGGCCTCCTCCTGCTCGGGCTCGAGGTTGGCGCCTATGGTGAAGGTGGCGTTAGTGGATCCGTCTGGTCGACCAAGATTCTGCTTGGTTTCCGCCTTGTCTTGGGTGAAAAACTGCTTCTTCTTGGTTGGCGCAGCCCCCTTGGGCTCAGGGGCGTCTGAGTCGGCAGGCTGCACCGATGCCGCTGTCTTGAAGGCGAGCTTGAGCACTTGCAACGCATCCCCGGTGTTTCCGGACACGGTGAGGACGCCGTTGCTCCCGAGCATCTTCATGAGGTTGTATGCTGGGTGAGTCGCGGCCATGAATCGGGCCAGTGATGGGTAGCCGAGGATGGAGTTGTATGGGAGGCCGATGGGGGCGATGTCGAAGTCGATTAGCTCCGTGCGGAAGTTGTCGTAGGTGCCGAAGGTTACCGGGAGACGGATCTGCCCCAGGGAGCTGGACGACCCGCCCCCGACGCCCAAGAAAGGCCGGCTGGGCTGAAGCCGCTCCGGCGGTATGTGGAGGAGGCTGAAGGCTTCGACCGAGAGCATGCTGAGGCCCGCGCCGCCGTCGATGAGAGTCCTGGTGACGGCCACCTGGCAGATGGTGGGGGTGCACAGCATTGGGAGCGTGCCCGAGCAGGTTGAGTTGGAGGGGTGGTCCTCCGAGCTGAAGGCCAGATCGGCCTTGGGCACCGACCGACCTGGGAGCCTCGCCACAGGAGGCAGCGCCGACCAAGGGCGAATGGCTTGACGTGGCGGCCTGAAGGTGGCGCATGCGAGCCACCCAGGAGAGCTGCGACGGCTGGGGGCACCGGTGAAGCGTGCTGGGCGAGGAAGAGGTTGCGCAGCTCTTCCCAAGACACCACGGAAGACGCCGGTAGGTGGAGCAGCCACATGCGCGGGGCGTCGGCGAGAGCCATAGGCAGCCAGTTAGCCATGACCCTGTCGTCGCCTCCTGCTCCGAGGATGGCCTCCTCGTACGCCAGCAGAAAGGCCAGCGGATCAGTCGTGCTGTTGTAGCACGGCGGCATCTCCGGCTTGAACTTGTCCGGCCACCGCACCTGTCGCAAGGCTGGGGCCAAGGCTCGGAGCCCCTCGCCCCGTCTTTGCGGCCGGCGGCCGGAGCGGGCAGCGTGCTGCTCATCGCAGGGCGAGTCGCGGTGTCGGCGGAGAGCGGGTCGGTGGAAGGGAAAGCTCCGGCACACCCCTACCTGGCGCGCTAAATGTCGGATTTCGGGTTCCGGAAGACCCTCTAGGTTCGAACACTGGGGTGCGCGCGGAGATCTCGCCCTCTACCTACCTGCACCTCGCCGCCTCGCTAGGATCTAAGCTATGAAAAGAACAACACAAGAGACACAAGGTTTATACTAGTTCGGGCCACCATTGTGGTGTAATACCCTACTCTAGTTTGTGGTGTGGTGGATTGCCTCTTGGGCTGATGATGAACAACACAAGGAAGAACAGCCTCGCGAGGGTATGTTCTTGGCTGGTGCGATGAACTGCTAGGGGAGTTCCTTCGCTCTCTCTCTGCTAATGCAAGCTGCCTCTACCCTGTGGGTGGCTAGTCCTATTTATAGGCAAGGGCCCTGGGCCTCTTCCAAATATTGAGCGGGAAGGGCGCCAACAATTGGCCATTTTAAAGGGGAACATCTAGCACACTTATCCTGACTACAGTTGGTCCTCGCCTGTCAAAGGCTCTAGTGGTGACGCCGGCTTGGGCTCCACGATGACTTCCTTCCTGCCGTTGCGACGGCCTTGGTCTTGTTGCACCGAAATGGGTGCCTTTGCTTGATACTCTTGCCTGCGCTTGCTCGCTTTGCACCAAAGAGGAAAGGAGGACACTGTGCAGGCTGGCGCCCGCCTGTCGCCCTTGGTCGTCATGGCTTGCGTCATGGGCACCTCGTGAGGTACCCCGCCTTGATCTCTCCACCTTCTCGCGAGCCAGCCTGACGAGGCCGTGCCTGAGGAAGCTCCCTGTCGTCTGCCCCGCGAGGCTTGGCCCCTCGCGAGGGTCTTGAGCTTGTGCTGATGAAAACGGGCCGTGCTGGGCCACCCCTTGAGCCACGTCGCAGGCCGCAGGAAGGCAAGTCTGGGTACCCCCGTTCCTAGAACACCGACATTTTGGGGCCGTGAGCGACACCCCGTCCGGATGTCCTTGCGGATGGAACCCGAATAGGCGATAAACCTAGACTAGAGACTTGTGTGGTTAGTCAGGTCGTGGCCGACTCCCTCGCTAGGCTTCCGCTTGAAGGTTGCCGAGATACACGATGTGTACATGGTGGTAAGTGGCGAGAGCGTGTGTGAAGAAGTACACCCCTGCAGGGTTAACATCATCTATTCGAATAGCCGTGTCCGTGGTAAAGGACTTCTGGGTTGCCTGTACAGTTCATAGACAAGTGAAAGTGGATACTCTAAAACGCGCAAGATAAGCATGAGTGCTATAGATGGCGTTCCCGTACGGAGACGGGAGCGGATCCATAGTGGTGTATTGGTATGGTGAATATGTGGACCCGTGTGCGCCACCTCAAAAGAGTTACTTGCAGTCGTAGTTCAGGATAGCCACAGAGTCAAAGATGGCTTGCTGAAGTTAAACTCCACCACACCTTTGTTGATACCGATGCATATGTAGATAGTTTTGATGTAAGTCTTGCTGGGTACATTTGTACTCACGTTTGCTTATTTTATGTTTTGCAGAGAGACGTCAGTCTCGCTAGTAGTTCTGCATGGACTTTGATGTTTAGCTTGTTACCTCAGCTATGATCTTGTACCCTTGGGAGGGTCTTGTAGATAGTCAGGCTTCTCAGCCTTTTTCATTTGTAGTTGTCTGTACTCAGACAAGTTAAGCTTCCGCATGTGCTTGTTGCTTGTATGCTCTGCATGTTGGGTCATGAGACCCATGTTTGTAATACTTGGTTCCTCGGAGCCTAAGGAATAAATTCTTTGAGTCGTAGAGTCTTGTTGTGATGCCATGTTGTATTTGCACATATTGAGCATATTGTGTGTATGATTGAAATGCTTGGTATGTGTGGGATCCGACAACCTAGTTATTTATCCTTGGTAGCCTCTCTTATGGGGAAATGCAGTCTTGTGCTTCCATGAGCCATAGTAGTCCGCTACAGCCCGGTTCACTGGAGTCCTGCTAGCCCAGCACTACTGCTCCGGAACACTTGACTTGCGGGCATGTGATTCAGTTCCTTCATGTGTTTGTCCCTTCGGGGAAATGTCACGCGGTGACATCCGGAGTCCTGCCTAGCCTGCTACAGCCCGGTTCACCGGAGTCCTGTTAGCCCAGTGCTACAGCCCGGATTCACACGCTGCTGACCGACATGCTCGATGTTGATTCATGTATGCCTGTCCCCGTAAGTTAGTGCCACTTTGGGTTCACGACTAGTCATGTCGGCCCGAGTTCTCTGTCATATGGATGCTAGCGACACTATCATATACATGACCCAAAAGCCGCAAATGGACCCGGGCCATGGTAAGGCGACACCCGTGGGAATACCGTGCGTGAGGCCGCAAAGTGATATGAGGTGTTACTGGCTAGATCAATGTGACTTGGAATCGGGGTCCTGACATCTGGTCCCTCAGGAGAGAGCATCTTGGGTATGAGGGTAATGAGAGAGCCATTAATATTCTCAAGAGACAATTTTCCTTCATAGAAATCCTGGATGAGACGCCTAAAATCCTGCTCAATTATCGGCTAGCAACGTTTAACAAACAGACCATTGAATCCATCTGGGCCAGGTTCTCTATCAGGGGGCAGCTCCTTCAGAACCTTCATAATTTCGTCATCAGAGAACGGTTGAGACAGTTCCTCCATACCCTGGATGGGCTGGATGAGGTTTGGTAGGTCGAAGCCCATAGAGATCCCTTGGGCCTGGCCCATTCTGTTTTTAAAAGAGGCCCACATGATTCCCGCCATTTGATCATGGTCCGAAACCGGATCAACCATTCCCTCGGTTTTCAAGCTAGCTATGGAATTCCCCCGCAAGCATTCTGATGCCATAGCATGGAAGAATTTGGAATTCTCCTCACCCACCTTAATGTATCTAATCGTGCACCGCTGCTTCCAATAGATATAATGAAGTTTCAGCAGACGCTCATAATGAAGCTTGACAATTTTCCTGAAGTTAAACTCCGTTGGAACCAGAGGTCTGACCTCCTCCAACTGATCAAAAAAGATGATAACCTTGCTGGAGTCCAGCGTAAGCTTCTTGAGGTAAGATAGTTTCTTACTCCAAGCTCTCAAATCAGATCTCAGCCGTTTGAATTTCCTAGTTAACACGACCGCAGTAGAGAGATCAGCAAAAACCGGAGCCTCCCAAGAATTAGGAACGCAGTCCATGAAGCCTGACATGTCCACCCAAAAGTTTTCGAATCTAAAAACCTTAGATTTAGGAATATTAGTGTCAATGGACACCACACAAGGCACATGATCCGACGCGGTTTTCGCTAATGGGAAGACCATGGTGTTAGGATAATGGGAAATCCAATCTGAGGAGGTAAAGAACCAGTCAAGCTGCTCGAGAAGGGGTATTTGCTGCATACTGGACCAGGTGAAACTCCTATCCTTGATTGGCAATTCCAGAAGACCAAGATGTCCGATGACCTCATTAAAAATAAAGATATCATTTATATCTCCTCCGGGTTGGTTTCTGTTGTCCAAAGAGCAAATAAAGTTAAAATCACCTAGGAGCAACCAATGTTCGTCAGAAGGGATAGATAGATGGGATAGCCAGCTAACAAATTCATCTCTAGGTTGCCCCTTGCGTGGCCCATATACAGAAACCATTGTCCATTTTTCAGAACTATGAACAGACTTAAATGAAACAACCACACTAAATCGCTGGATTTCCAGAAGCTGGCCTTCAAAAACTGAGGAGTTCCAAATGATCAGAATACCACCCGAAGCACCCACCGAGGGAGAAAAAGCAAACTGATCAAAGCATCGAGGGCAGAAAGACCTAATCATGCGGATAGCAAAGTTTTCACATTTAGTCTTCTGCAGACAAATAATGGAGCAGCGACTCTTCAATTTTGGCTCTAACATCAAGCTGTCTAGCCGGTGAATTCAAACCACGCACATTCCAGCACAGAACCGACCAATTACGAAACATTGTAGTCCCCATAGATAACTGAAATAATAAGAAAGTAACCAACTGGGCTGCTTAACAGCACAATACGAGTTTCAGCATAGCCACGAACAACATGATTATAAAAGTTCAGAGGTTCAGGCGTACAGAGCGGAAATAAAGCAAAGCAACAAAAGACCCAACAGATCGGACGCCCCAAAGCTGCATAGGAAAGTTCACTCATCATTGGAACTATCTTGTTTTGGATCAGGTTTACGAGAAGCCCTAAGCTTCTCCACCGTCAAGTCTTCCGGGGTGATGCCAAGAGCCTCGCCGACTTCCTGCAAGGTAGAGATAGGTGTTGGTGGCGGCAAAGCGTTGTCTTGACACGGGGCATAATCAAACTTCAGCTTCTTGGCCTTGGGGCGTCATAGAGGCGCCGGCTTGATGGAGATTGCAGATGTTGGTTTCATGCCAGTTCTCTTGGCGCAGCTGCGAGTCATCCGTCTAAATGAAAAATCCAGGCTCTCCTTAACCATTGTGGTCGTATGTTTCAAATGAGGCTGCCGCGGTCTCTTCCCTAGAGGTGATGGTGTGACAGAAGTGAACTGAAACTCATCCTGCACTTGCGGTTCAGAACTCTGCTCCGGCATATCTTGCGTATGTCCTGTAGGCTGCGAGTCCAAGCAGATCATATCGTCATTGAGCTCCTAGAGTACCACAGAAGAGCGTTTGTTGATATTAACCACAGACAACCATCGCTGCTCCAAGTTAGAGTCGAACTTAACAGGCATTGGCGGCAAACAAAGTCGAGGCAGAGAACATGGAACATTCATGATTGTAAACTCAGGCAGCAGGGACTTGAAGGAGCATTCCCAAATCATAGCTGGTGGAAGAATGGGTCCATAGAAGACACGGACAATCCCCAAGTTAATAGGGTCCAAGGGACCAACTGGGTGAAGATTTAACATAGGCTGCTGCACCTCTGCCATGTCATCATCACCATCCGAGTCCAAAGAGGGATTCAGAATCATAGAGTTCTGATCCTGTGTGATTGGGTCTTGCACAAGAGCAGGTTCCGGCTGCTGAGCAGGTTCTTCCCAAGGCCCCCAACCAGCATCGTTGTTCATGTTCTGTGCCCAGCCATTAGCAGCCTCATGGTGCCCTTGATCGTGTCCAGGGGGCACAACATTCCATCCCAGAGCAGGGTAAGGAGGCATTGCCTAGAAAGGCTGTGGTGGAGGATTTTCCCCTAGCATAGGATGTGGATTGCCATCCAAGGGCATAGGATCCTCATCTGCAGGTATCATAGCTTCTGCAAAGTCTCCATCGAGAATATAACAACCCGCTGTCCAAGAAACCACTGTCCCTCCCCAATTGGCAAACTCACGAAACACAACTGAACGTGGAATCAAAGTGTTATCAGGAAAAGATGCTCGAACTAGAGACCTGACCTTGCGCCTGTCCGTACTGTTCCAATAGTGGAATTGGCCGAAAGAACTAACCATATCAACAATGCACTGCGTGTTGCGATAATCCAGAGGGATCCCAATAAACATTAACCACCCTTGTCTATGACCATGTGGAGCTCTGAAACCGTCCCCCTGATTATGCGGTATGAATCTAACAAAAAACTCATTGCCATCCTCATCTAGACCCAGAGGAAATGGTGGATGCATAGTAAAAGAAACACGGACGACAGGGTCTTCCATCTCAAATAACCCAACTCCTTGAAACCATGTTTGAGAAGATAAGACAGGGATGTGCATAGTCTGTACCAGGAAGTTAAGCACTTGTTGCCAACGGACACCGACGAGCTCAGCAGGTGGAACGGGCTCGACGATGGCCACCATAAACTGCTCGTGCGCTCGGGGCGGAGGGGTCGCCGGAGTGTAGAAGGTGTGGGGCAGACGATCTGCGCCACCATCCACAATGTCGAAGCCAGCCGGGATGAGCCGAAACGGATCAATCTCATACACCGCCATTGGGGGCGGCGGATGGAGAACCGAGTGTGAGGAAGCTTGGGGAGAAGTTGGCGTTGGCTGCGGCAATGGGGAGGGCGGCAGAGAAGCAGGGTCTGGGGTTTTCTGCTCGGGAGTTGTTTGGTCTTGGGAAACCGAAGAGGCAAGGGAAGCAGAGTTTTCCTTGTTTGCTCGATTTCCAAAACCCGGCGATGGGACTTTAGTCACCCATAGGGATGTGTCAGGAGGTTGGCCGGTGCAATCCTTTTTAATGTGACCGGACCGAAAACAATTCCTACAACGCATCGGATTGATGCAGGTCTCTGACTTGTGGTGCATACCCAAACAATTCTGACAATCCCAGTAGCTAGCAACAATATCTCGTCAAAACTTTGTAAATCACTGGCTATTTCTTTTGGAGAGGGAAACCGAATCGCCGGCGAAGATGGGCCGCCTCCCTCATCATCAGAGAGACATATGGGCTGAGCGCTACAACCCAAGGCTGTGACAGGGCCCAAAGCCACAGATGGGCTGGTGCATATGCCAGTGCCTAAAGCCACATCGGTAGCTGATGGAGGTGAATCTAAAATTTCAGTTACAGGGAGCAACAGTCTTCCAGGAAATCCACAAGCGGTGCATGCATGAGATACACCCTGCGGAGAAGGCGGTAACGAACCAAATTGAATCAAAGGGGTCGCCGCCGGCAAAGATGCCGGCACCGGAGATGGAGCAACCTCACATTCAGAGACTTCATACCCTGCCTCCCGGACGGTGGTCACCTCCGTAGCCGTTGGCCCGTAATTATAACCTTTCCGGGCGGGGTATTTCATGAACGTAGCAAACTTGACATGATTGATATGATTATGAGAAACCGATCCAGAGGAACGAGACCGTAGAGAAGACTTAGTCGGAGCATGTTTCATCGCCTCCAGACCAAGGCGTGCTCTCCTCTTTGAAGGGCTAACTAACGTCCACTCATGATTGCATTCCGATTGCCAAATCCTAAACTCCTTTTCCCAATCAGGACCAGCATGGCCCCAAAGATGAAAGAAGCATTTGAATTGCGGACAAACAAAACTTCTCTGATGCAAGATGAAGAACCCCACCTCTTTGCATGACACATTGAACGAAAAAACTCCAATATTAAGATAGGATACCTTAAGCTGAGAACAATAGCCGCCAATAGCAGATTCAAGCGCAAGACCAACATTCTCCACGTCCAGACGGAAGGAATGCCTTGCAAACGAGACCACCATGGTGAAGTGGCCTGTATCCTTTGTGGGGTGCACCGATCTATTGAAGGTGCAATGGATCTCTTGAGACAACTACATCCCCGGGGAAAAATCCAACCCCATAGAGAGCGCAGCATGGACCGCCATGAAGAACAAAATAACCAGGAGGCACGGTGGAAGACGCCGTAGAAGATAAGCCGATCAGATGGCAATCCCCACAGTGAGATGTGGAGATCGCCGGAGGTGGTGGGTGGCTAGGGTTAGGGGGGAGCCGGGGTGGTGGGAGCGAGCTATATTTTTATTCAAAACATGATATGTGTTTTTCTTGGAGCGTCATTTTATTTTATTTATTTTAGCTTGCTGTTTGAATAATATCCCAAGATCTAAAATTCTTAAATGTTATAAAGTCTTCACATAGTTACATAATTATTCAACTACTCATTGACCTTCACTTATATCTTTCGGAGTAGTTTGTCATTTGCTCTAGTGCTTCACTTATATCTTTTAGAGAACGACGGTGGTTTTATTTTGAAGAAATAGATGAACTCTCATGCTTCGCTTATATTATTTTGAGAGTCAGAAACAGCATGGTAATTTGCTTAGGTTATGAATTTAGTCCTAATATGATAGGCATCCAAGAGGGATATAATAAAAACTTTCATATAAAGCGCATTGAATAGTAAGAGAAGTTTGATTCCTTATGATTGTTTTGATATATGAAGATAGTGATATTAGAGTTGTGCTAGTTGAGTAATTATGAAGTTTAGAAATATTTGTGTTGGAGTTTGCAAGTCCCGTAGCATGCTGTAAGTGCATCTAGTGCCACCCCTAGTTGGTTTTGGAGTATTGACGACAAACCTGGTTGAGGGACTAATGTGTTTGTGAGAATTGCAGGATAACACAGGTAGTAGTCCCTCATTGATTCGGTTTACCTACCGGAGATGACCCCTAAAAATGTGTGAAGACATTGAAGACAATGGTGGTATGTGAAGATATTCACAACAAAGATTATGACTCGAGAGGATATTCACATGAAGACAATGGAGTGCGAAGACATAGCTGTTTCGTAGTTTCCTTTTCTTCTTTGTTGAGTAATAGGAACCACCGTACTGTTAAGTGGGGTCCAAGCGAACAAAGTCAGAGTGAGTTAAGTGATGCTCAACCAAATCCTATGTCTTCGATTGAAGACAATGAGAGAAAATATTATCCAGAGATGGATGAGTCAGCTTTACTTGTAGCCCAAGTCAAGCTGCCGCGTGTGTTTGAAATCTGACCGTTGGAACACATGTCAGTTTCTTAGTGACCCAGGGTCATTTCGGACAAATCAGGTCGGGTTGCCTAGTGGCTAGAAATAGACCAACCCCTACACCATAAATTGGTGGCTGCTCAGAGTTAGTGCACGGCTTTTGTCGTTTGAGAGCAACCCACCTCCGAAGCATTTGAGAGAGAGATCCTTGCGAGGACAAAGCCCAAAACACCCAGAGCCCAATGAGTGTTTGGCATCGCTGAAGTCTTTCTGTCCACGTGACCTGAAGACTTGTTACACTTGAGGACTGTGAATCCTCCAGCCGTTTAGGCATCGCGTTCTAAGCATCGAAGAGTCATTGTGGATTGCCGGTGAATGAAGTCTGTGAAGGTTCGGAAGTCTACCTCGAAGACTTACCAGAGTGATTGGGCGAGGACTAAGTGTCCTTAGCTCAAGAGGAATAAGGTGATGATGTGGTCTTCTGAGTTAAATCTCAGCCTCCCTAACCAGACGTACAGTTGTCACAGCAACTGGAACTGGCCCAACAAATCACTGTCCTCACCAAGCAACTGGTTCTATCTCTTACTTCTCTTTACTTACAGTTTGTCCTTGTGAAGTCATTGCCTGCTTGCATTATCTTTTTGACTTCACTATGTGTCGTGGTTTTGTCACGACAGATGTCCTCATGAAAGGACTTAGTCGTGGAGCCATCGCTACGGGTTAACTTGAAGGGGTTAAAGCGGACGCAAAGACACAAGAGTTATACTAGTTCGGCCCCTTCGATGAAGGTAAAAGCCTATGTCTAGTTGTGATGGGATTGATGTGGTCTCGATGACTAGGGAGCAAATAAGCTTCGCCTAGGCCTCAAGTTGTTGTTGTCTGTCCTTGAACCGCCTCGTGTCGTCCCCTTATATACACGGGTGACGCCCGTCGGTCCAGAGAGTCGCAATCTCCGGTTCATACTCGTATCCGGGTTGGTCTCTCTCTATTCCTAACTTACAATACAAGTTTACATACCATGCCGGTTTACGGCTACAGGTTCTAAACCGACTACAGGCCTTGGGCCCTTACTCTCATGCCTCTTGGGCTTTTGTCGTTGAACTACTGATGAAGTTAACCCGGCCCAGATAGGCCGGTTTACGCCCAATAGTAATATCCCCAACATTAGGCCCCAGATTGATTTGAACAGGTTCATGTCAATCCTTGATAAAAACCTTCATCTTCAATACCTTCTTGAAATCGTTGAACCGCCGTGATGTCACCTTCTCCGGTTGTCAGTAAACCGGCATGACGTCCCCATAAAGATAGCATTCACGATATCTTCTTTGTTTAACAGATCCACAATAATCGAGGCGACAGCTCTGCTTCCTAGATTTGTGGTTCCTTGATTCCCGCCCCTGACACAGGTATCTTTCCTTATAAATAGGACCGAAGGGTCATTCCTTTTCTCCCCTCCGTCCCCTTTCTCTTCGTCTTCCTCGCGTCGCTAGCCTCGGAGCTCCGCCGCCGCCGTCGACCTCTGCACCTTCTTGAGCCACTGCATCAACCTGAACGCACCAGAGAGACGCAGCACTCTTCCGCATCTCCTTAACTCAGGTAGGTCCTTGGTTCCCCTCGACCTAGATCCGTTCTAGGGTTTCCTGTTCTTGCAGTGCTCCATGAATTGTTCATGCTCATACCAGACTCCTGGATAGATCTGTGACACCTTTGCTCTGACTAGTAGTAGCTTTTAGCATCCGCTGTAGTCTTGTGCTTACGCTCATAGATCTCACACATTATCTCCTGCTCATGGCATCAATATCGCTTCCGCTTTATTCTTTTTTAGATATTTTTCTTCTTTTTACGGCTTGCATCCTTCGTTGTAGTGAAATCTTGCGAAACCTGTTTACGCACACTTAGCCGTTCGCAACCTCAATTGTTTTCAATATTTAGACCAAAGGCGGTTTAACTTAACATAGAGAAAATTAAATAGACCGTATACACCATTAGTCCCCTTGTTGAACCGCTAACTCCTTAACCGCATTAATCGCCGCTTCATAGAACTCTGGTTTAGATGTATTTGTCTCCGATTTAGCATTATACACCGTTCTCTCTTTGTCCCAACACATTTCTTGAACCGGATTTATATTTTTGTAGATGGCCAAACAAGTATATGAGTGCAACTGGGCTCCTTCCGTGTCACCGAAACTCAATTAAACAATCTGGTCCTGACCGGGCGCTTTAGGCAGTAAAGTACTATCCATTGGAGGGTTCCTGGCAAAGAATGTCCACCCACACCTCAAGAAGGAGAGGTTGTAGTTTTCGCAGATCACCTAGCCCGGGGTTTCAACCCGCCCGGTTCAAAATTTTACCGGGATGTGTTAGCCAATTTTCAACTCCGTCCACAAGATACATGCCCCAATTCTGTTACCAATATTTGTCACTTCCAAGTGCTCTGTGAGGCGTACTTTCAAGAAGAACCCACAGTTGAACTGTTTAGGGACTGCTTCCATCTAAACCGCCGCATTTAATTCTTGTGGGCCCAACACAGAATTGGGTGGTGTGGCGATTCAAAAAAGAAAGGAGGTCACTTATCCTCATGGCAAACTGCACAACCACCCCAAGGAATGGAATCAAACATGGTTTTATTGCAGAGACACTTCTCTGCCAATGAGAATCCTTTGCCCGGTTTTCGTCCGGAGCGACTCAGTAACACACATCCCTTTCCGCAAAGATTGACCGCCAATGAGAGAAGTAAATATGCTCCTTAGCTCTCCAAGCTCAGAGCCTTCATGGCCAATGGTTTAACCGGAATTGACCTCGCACGCTGTTGGATATCATGGAGCATACTGCCCCTCTCCCAGCGCTCCGGTTTCAGTGTGAGTACCTTTGGTAGTGTCGACGACCCCCTCCGACACGTTAATATCCAGCTCACCGATGATGAGGTCACCGAGGCTGTGAAGAAAGTGTTGAATGAACCGGAACACCTCTGTGCCCGAACCGGTCTGCTCCCCTTCTGTGCTACCAACAAACCACCATCTGTAAGACTTCTGACTATTTTTTACTGAATATATTACTGCTATTTCTGACATCATTTTTAACATCAACTACTGCTTAATCAGCGCGATGATCCATTCTGGAGCAAAAAACGTCCACAAGAGAAACCAGAGAAGCAAAACAAACCGGAAAAACCAATCCGGCAAAAAACCAAAGCTGTCAAGAAGACTGCTCGTAAGAGGAAAACCACTGCATCTTCTGATCCGGCTGTGGATGATGATGTGGGTAATCCGGACCTTGAGGTAGAACTTGATTCACTTGGCTTACTTTTCACACGCCTAATTAATGATGATGTTTGTCAGGATGATGCTGAAACCAGTAATGCTGATGTTGTAGAGGTAACTATTCTCTCCTCTCACTCAAATCCTTTGCCTTCACTAAAAGTCCGTCAGGCAAACCGAAAAATTAAATTTTCTCATCCCCTTGCTTACTTGGATCCCAAATTTCTTATGAAGACTCAACAACATGAAGCTCGCCGCACAACTCGGCACAGCAGCCAGGTAGTTACCTCCACCGGTTTACCGAACAGTCCGTTCGGAAACGCCGCTCAGAGGTCTCTAATTTGCTTGTCGCTGCTTATCCTAAAGCAGGCTGTTTTTCACAACCCCTTAATCCGTCTGACTCCGATTATCAGGTCACTTCCCATTCCTCATCTGGCGAGTCATCAGCCACTCAGCTGCCACCACTTAAAACGGTGCTTGGGTAAGTTATACCTTTCATATTGTTTCTACTGCATCATTGTGTAGTATATGCCGTATTTGACTGTTATTGTGCCTTTTCAGGGCCAAGCCTAGGCCGAGCAAAAAGGCTCAAATGCGGATAAACCGGCCGACGAAGAGATCGCCTCGAACCGGACAGCGCCCCAAATCTTGAAGCGGCTATCCGTGAAGATACTCCCAATGATCCGCCATCGCAAGATGACGATTTGGTTGTCAAGAAAGGCCTGCCGACACCTCCCTTCCGCCGACCAGCCCGTAAGCCCAACCCGGATTGAAAATCCACCACCAATTTGGCTGCCGACAAACCGATCGCCTGGTCAAACCGGTGATACCAAGGACGATGACGTTGTGATTATCGGCTTTGGCCACAGCCCGGGTAATCCGTCGCTTTATCCAAACATTCTCGCCAAAGAGGACTTTGCCACCATGAGCAAGGGCAAGTGGGATGTTGATCTCGCAACTTACGCTTCCTCAACCCCCAAGACCTTCATTCTGGCTACTTGAACCGGCTATATACCAGCCGTGACTATGAAGCTGGCCTGGTGAAGATGATGAAAGAAAAATTCGAGGTAACCTCCATGTTCTTTTCCCGCTCGAATATTTCAATTTTTGTTAACTCTCCTAGCTCCCACGGGTCGGTTCAACTTAATATAGTTAAACCGGGACTTAGCATAAACTCAATGCTTCAGAATCCACTGATGTAACCCCCAAGGGCCGGTTCAACTTAGCATAGTTAAACCGGGACTGTAATTTATATCGCCGCATCAGAACATGTTCGAGCAAATAGCCATTAGCCCCCAAGTGCCAAGTTGAATACCTGTATTGAGCTTGGCACTTTGTGATTTTATTGATAGATAAAGATCAGATATGCATTAGCCCCCAAGTGCCAAATGCATGACTGGTTATGCACTTGGGACTTGTAATGAAGATATTTAACATGCTCCCTTTTTGTTGCAGAGTGAAATACGCCAACAAGCCTCACAAATCAATGTTCTCCAAGAAAATCTGAAATCTCAACAAGCAGAAACCTCCAAGGCCAAGGATGAGCTGAAAACCGCTTTGACTACTATGGAGCAGCTCAAGGAGTGGTTCAAGTCTGAGCGAGCCGGCTGGGATACTGAAAAGGCCGCTTTAACAAAAAAGGTTGAAAATGCTGAAGCTGCCCTTAAACCGGTGGTAGATGAGCTGACCAACGTGAAGCGGCAAGTGCATTCCATGACTGCTGCCATCTTTGGTAAGCTTCCTTTGGCTTCTGTGATAAATCTTGGCCTTCTTATGATAAGTCCGGTTTGTGATTTCTCTTGCAATGCTGTAGGCACACGCATTGGTCACTTGGGGTCAGATGTTCGGAAGAAATTGAAAGCTACCTACACTTTAATAGAGCAGTCAGACCTTGGAGCGCAGCGGATCATCTCCATCGCATCACATAACAATCCAGCACCCTACTTAATTCAAGATACTCTTAGGAGGTTGTCAATGCTTCCCGCCCGGATTGAAGAGCTGAAGAAATCTGCTGCTCGAACCGGCGCCATTAACGCCTTAATCCGGGCCAAAGCATGGGTGCCAGATTTCGATCCTGTTGAAGCAGCTCAAGGCTATCCCAGTTTGAAGGAAGACGGTTCAGAGTTCAACGAAGATGACCTGAGAGCGATAAACCGGGCGGTGCGCCCTCTGGCTTGCCAATTGGCCGAAGAGGCAAACTTGTCGCATTACCAAGCTCAATATGACAATCAGAACAAGCGAGTAGCTGCACCTATTCCTGAAGCGGAGAACCTGATCCCTCCGATCCGTAAGCATACTTACGCCTCCCGATATTGAACCATCTTCCCGATCCATGAGGAGGCTGTCTTTCAAGCTTTAATGGGAATCGACCGACCATCGTTGACTTCCAAATTACCGGTAGAGATGAAGAGGTCAAGGGCGCAGGGGCGACCCACAACCATCGCACCGGGCGGCGAGAAAGCATGGACCGGAAGCCGGTTTGAATAGCTGCTTCATTATATTCCGCCAAAAAACAATGATCTTTATTTGGGCACCATGTTGCCTTGTAATAGGATAGTCAACACTCTTGCTTTGAATATGCCTTCGTGCATAGGTACTGATACTTTTGCTTGAATGATCGAAACTTTCAATCTATATCGCCTGCAGTCACAAAATCTTAAACCGCCACGGCGGTTTGTGCCACCAGCCAGATTGTGACGTTCATATAAATATGAAATGAAATATTAAGGTATATAATCAAAATTTGTGATACAAAATACCTGCCATCGCTGGGCATAAAGTTGGCTTAGACAATCTTGAAGCGGAGGTTGTATAAACCCTTACCATCAAAGGAGAAAACAGCTCCTGTATTTACAATGCCGGTTTACCATGTAAACCGTGCCGGGTCATGACAAGCCCCTTGTTACTCCATAATGGGATGTTAACGAGAAAAGTTAAACCGTGAAATTCTCTCCGGATTAAAAATGGACCGAATTCCGTCAATTGACAGCTTGAACCGGTTTAAAAATGTTGTCGGTTTAAGAAACGCAACAAAAATCAAATAATAGTTATGAAAAAAACATGGAAGCAAAGGAAATGATAAACCGTTTGCAAAAAAGAAGGCTTTACTGAGCCGATCAGATGGTGTTACCATGGTCGGACACGACCAAGATCCCTATAAGGTGTAGCCATGGTTCAAGTCTGCCAGGTCCCCAACTGAAACCATGAAATTATGCCGATCAAGTGGCGTGGCAATGGTTCGGGTTCGACCAAGCCCCCAAGTGACTCTATGGCCTTAGGCCGATCAAGAGGCGTGACTGGTTCAGACTTGACCATGTCCCCAAGTGATCTGGTGGCTTTCGCCCATCAAAAGGTGTTGCATTGGTTCGGACACGACCAAGCCCCCAAGTGATATCACAAAGCTTTTGAAAAGCAAACTCGAGGGTAAACCCGAGGCCGCTTTAAGACGTAACAACTCCATGTAACCACACATGATGTAATGTAACGTATACCCCGCTTTAGCTAAGGCTCCGTTTATTACTTTATTCATAATATATACACCGTCATAATATGTATGTAAGTAGAGCCGATGGCTCAGGTATAATAAGGCCGAAGATGAGCTATGTTCCACGGCCTGTGGGTCTCCTCCTATGACGTGCGTGAGTCTTTATGCTCTCGAATATCGATCAGATAGTACGACCCGTTGTGCAGATTCTTGCTGACCACGAAAGGTCCCTCCCAAGGTGGGGATAGCTTGTGCATATCAGTCTGGTCTTGGATGAGCCGAAGCACCAAATCTCCTTCTTGAAAAGTTCTGGTTCTGACCCGGCGACTATGGTAACGACGAAGATCCTGTTGGTAAATCGCCGAGCGGGCAACTGCTATATCATGCTCTTCATCCAAACGATCCAAAGCGTCCTGCCGTGCATTCTCGTTGTCCGCTTCAACATAAGCTGCCACACGAGGTGAGTCATGACGGATGTCACTGGGGAGAACCACCTCCGCTCCATAGACCATAAAGAACGGTGTGTACCTGTGGATGCATTAGGCGTAGTGTTGATACTCCATAACACGTACGGTAGCTCTTCTACCCAGCAACCCGGTGTCCTCTGCAAAGGGACCATAAGCCGGGCTTGATGCCTCTCAAGATCTCTTGATTAGCCCTTTCCACTTGACCATTGGACCGTGGGTGGGCTCTTCAAGAAACGCTGCCGGATGTGCTCACGTCACAGAACTCTTTCATGGCACCTTTGGACAAATTGGTACCATTATCTGTGATGATACTGTGTGGAAAGCCAAACCGGAAAATCACCTTTTTGATGAACTGAACCGCCATAGCCGCATCACACTTGCTAACAGGTTCTGCCTCCACCCACTTTGTAAATTTGTCAACCGCCACCAGGAGATGGGTCTTTTTGTCCTTGGACCTCTTAAAAGGTCCAACCATATCCAGCCCCCAAGTTGCAAATGGCCAAGTAATTGGAATCATCCTCAATTCTTGGGCCGGTACATGAGCACGTCTGGAAAACTTTTGGCAACCATCACATCGTCTGACCAGATCTTCCGCATCAGCATGGGCAGTCAACCAATAGAAACCGTGGCGGAACGCTTTAGCCACCAAGGATTTTTTAACCGGCGTGGTGACCACAATCTCCTTCGTGGATCTCATTGCAATATTTCACAGCCTTCCTCCGGGGACACACAGCGTTGAAACGCCCCTGACATGCTGCAATGATGCAATTCACCATTAACAATGGTCATAGACTTAGATCGCCGGACTATCTGCCGGGCCAACGTCTCATCTTCTGGTAACTCGCCCCGGTTCATGTACGCAAGATAAGGAAGCGTCCAATCCGGAGTGACGTGAAGAGCCGCCACCAATTGAGCCTCCGGATCAGGAATAGCCAAATCCGCTTCACTAGGGAGCTTGATCGACGGGTTGTGCAGCACGTCCAGAAAAACATTGGGCGGGACCGGTTTGTGTTGGGAGCCCAACCGGCTTAAAGCGTCCGCCGCTTCATTCTTCCGACGATCCATGTGGTCCACCTGATAGCCCTTGAAGTGACCTGCGACAATGTCCACCTCACGACGATATGCAGCCATGAGTGGGTCCTTTGAATCCCAAGTGCCAGACACCTGCTGAGCCACTAGGTCCGAATCACCGAAGCACTTAACCCGGCTTAGATTCATCTCCTTAGCCATCCGGAGACCATGGAGCAAGGCTTCATACTCAGCTGCATTGTTAGTACAAGGGAACATTACGCGGAGAACGTAATAGAACCTGTCACCTCGTGGGGAAGTTAACACGACTCCAGCCCCCGAGCCCTCCAATTGCCTGGATCCGTCAAAATGGATGGTCCAATATGTGTGATCCGGCTTTTCTTCAGGCGCTTGCAACTCTGTCCAATCATTAATGAAATCCACAAGTGCTTGAGACTTCACCGCCGTCCGAGGCATGTACTTCAGACCGTGCGGCCCAAGCTCTATAGCCCACTTAGCAATCCAGCCAGTCGCTTCCTGGTTCTGTATCATATCGCCTAAGGGAGCAGAACTGACCACCGTGATGGGGTGCCCTTGGAAATACTGCTTAAGCTTCCGGCTTGCCATAAAAACTCCATATACCAGATTCTGCCAATGCGGATACCTTTGCTTAGATTCGATAAGTACCTTGCTAATATAGTAAACCAGACGTTGAACCGGGTGCTCCTTCCCTGCCTCCTTCCCCTCCACCACAATGGCCACGCTGACCGCCCTGGCATTAGCAGCAACACATACCAAAAGCGGCTCCTTGTCAATGGGAGCGGCGAGCATAGGCGGGTTGGCCAATTGCCGCTTTAAGTCCTCCAATGCCTCGTCGTGGCCGCACTCTGCATAAACCGATCTGTCTTCTTCAAAGATCTCGATACAAAGGGATGGCCTTCTCTCCGAGGCGGTGATAAACCGGCTCAGCCCGGCAATCCGCCTGCCAAACGCCGGACATCGTTAATACACTTCGGTTTAGCCAGGGAGGTAATAGCCGTAATCTTCTCCGGATTAGCTTCAATTCCCCTGTTAGACACGAGAAAACCCAAAAATTTGCCTGCCGGAACACCAAAGACACATTTGGCCGGGTTGAGCATCATCTTGTAAACCCGCAGGTTGTCAAAGGTCTCCTTCAAATCGTCAATCAGTGTCTCCTTCTCCCTTGATTTGACCACAATATCATCAACATAGGCGTGCACATTACGGGCGATCTGTTTATGCAGGCAATTCTGTACGCAGCGTTGATAAGTTGCTTGGGCGCTCTTGAGCCCAAAAGGCATAGATACATAGCAGAAGGCTCCAAAGGGAGTGATAAACGCCGTCTTCTCCTGGTCCTTAACTGCCATCTTGATATGATGATACCCAGAATATGCATCCAAAAGCTCAACGCTCACAACCCGCAGTGGCATCAATAATCTGGTCAATGCGGGGAGGAAAAAGGATCTGCTGGACAAGCCTTGTTAAGATCTCGTAATCCACACACATGCGCCAAGTGCCGCTTTTTCTTAAGAACCAAAGCACCGGATTAGCAAGCCACTCGATGGAAAACTTCAACGATAAAACCAGCTGCTAAGAGCCTAGCCACCTCCTCTCCAATGGCCTTACGCCTTTCTTCGTTAAACCGGCGGAGAAACTGCTTCACCGGTTTGTACTTGGGATCAACATTAAGAGTGTGCTCAGCGAGTTGCCTCGGTACACCTGGCATGTCAGAAGGCTTCCATGCAAAAATGTCCCGATTCTCACGGATGAACTCGATGAGCGCACTTTCCTATTTCGGATCCAAGTTGGCACTGATGCTGAACTGCTTGGACAAATCACCAGGCACGAAGTCAACAAGCTTAGTCTCAGCTGCCGATTTGAATTTCAGGGCGGATCATGCTCGTAGTTGGCTTCTTCAATGGAGTCATGTCCGCCAGATCAACATTGTCCTTATAATACTTCAGCTCCTCGGTGGCACAAACCGACTCTGCGTAAGCCGCATCACCTTCCTCACATTCCAAAGCGATCTTGCGGCTCCCATGAACCGTTATTGTCCCCTTGTGACCTGGCATCTTGAGCTGCAAATAGATATAACAAGGCCGTGCCATGAACTTGGCATAAGCCGGCCGCCCAAACAGGGCGTGATATGGACTTTGGATTTTCACCACTTCAAATGTCAATGTTTCCGATCTGGAGTCATATTCATCTCCAAAGGCCACTTCCAGAGCTATTTTACCAACCGGATATGCTGACTTGCCAGGCACCACACCATGGAACACTGTATTGGACGGTTTGAGATGTTTATCTGTTAAACCCATACGACGGAAGGTCTCATAGTACAAGATGTTAATGCTGCTCCCTCCATCCATGAGCACCTTGGTGAACTTATAACCTCCCACCTAAGGTGCCACCACCAGGGCTAGCTGACCCGGATTGTCAACCCGGGGAGGATGATCCTCTCTACTCCATACAATGGGCTGCTCTGACCAGCGTAGGTAATGAGGCACGGCCGGTTCAACAGCGTTGACTGCCCGCTTCTGAAGCTTCCGGTATCGCTTGTCTAAGCTGGTGGTGAAGACATGGTACTGCCCACTATTCAACTGCTTTGGGTTGCTTTGATAACCCTACTGTTGCTGCTGTTGGTTGTAACCACCTTGGTTATTCTGATTGTTATGTCCGCCCGGATTACCATTAAATCCTGAACCGGAATTTCCTCCACCGTAACCCGGCCCGGATCCTGAACCGCCGCCAGAACCTTGATCATACCGGAAAGCATTAGAACTCTTGAACTCCTGCATAATGTAGCAATCCTTCCAGAGGTGGTTTCTTTGGCGTCTCCTTCGTCCCATGCTTGGACGGGGTTGATTCAACAGATAGTTCAAGCGGTCCGGATTGGGATTAGGCGCTCCACTTCGATTTGGCTGTTTGCCTTTGCGCCATCGCCCTTGTCCTGCTGCGTTGGTGTTAGCTCTGAAGTCCATGTTGCCATTCGCTTTACGCTTGCCCCCACCATTACCTGCCGAGTGATGTTGCTGGCCCTTGGAGTTGCTGTTCTTCCTTCACTTCCCTGTCTCGTCATCATCAGACTCGGGATCCTTGGTACAATCAGAATCAACATACTTCACTAAAGCGCCCATGAGAGTGCCCATGTCATTACAAAACCGCTTCATGCGCCCCAACTTCAACTTCAAAGGCTTAAACCGGCAGTTGCCCTCCAGGGTTAAGATCGCAGAGTCAGCGTTGATCCGGTCTGACGAGTGCAAGATTTCCGAAACGCGGCGTACCCAATGGGTTGTTGACTCCCCTTCACCCTGGACACAAGCCGCCAAGTCCACCACGGACATGGGCTGCTTACAGGTATCTTTGAAATTCTGGATAAACCGGTTCCGCAATTGGGCCCATGAACTGATAGAATTGGGTGGCAAGCTCTTCAACCAAGTACGGGCCGTACCTTCGAGCATCATGGTGAAGTCCTTTGCACACGCGGCTTCATCCACATCCAGCATCTCCATGGCCATCTCATAACTCACTATCCATGCTTCGAGCCAAATCGGCGGTGTAATTTGGCACCTTGCGCGGACCCTTGAAATCCTTGGGCAAGCGCACATTGCGTAAAGCGGGACGAGGCAAGGCACCCCAAAGAGCTAGAGGTAACCCCAGTGCTCGACCGAGATGGTCAGACGAACCGCGTAAGCGGATAAGCCCGATCTTTGTGCTGCTAACTCGGCCTCCCCAACAAGGCTCGGGCCTGGTCCACCACCTCCTGGGCGATATCGACGCCACCTGCCGGGTTGTTGCCACGGGGCGCACCACGCCGTGCATTACTTGATACGGCTGGTTCATCCACGTGCCTGCTATGGCTCCTGCTTGGGCGGGGGGTAGAGTGGATCCGGTCGCAGATGTACGAATACGCTTCCTGTTGGACCAAAGCTATCCTAAGGAGCTCCTTGACCCGGTGCGTCTCTACTGCCTGTGGTGAATCACCTTGAATTGGAATAGCCGCCAGCCGTGCCGCAGCTGCAACAAGGTTATCCATCGGATTGGAGTAGTGACCCGGAGGTGTTTGCACAGCCTGAGGCGCACCGGCGTTATGGCGAGGTAGATCTATCAAGCGGGGCTGGACTGCGCGCCTGTCCAGTGCTTCCGCCGGTTTACCACCGCGGATTATCGTTCCCGCCCGGGTGTTGAAGAGGTCTCTTCCCTCGAAAACTGAAGGCAAACGGGATCTGTATTTCCTCTTCATGACTTCATGTGACGCGCTCTGATCCAGCATGAGCCTATAAGCCTGTGCATCTAAAGCGGCCCGCTCTGCCGTCATCCTGGTGTCTGCAGTTGCTAGATCCGCTTTAGCCTGAGTGATTTGTTCCTTCACCTTCGCAATCTCCGCGTTATGAGCGTCCTGGTCCGCTGGGTTAACCTCTGCCATGAGCGTAGCCAACGCGTCGAATAGGTCTGATAAAACTTGAGCCGGCGGGCGTATAGGCCTCGCCCGGCAGCCGTTGCCGCTGTTGAACTGGCAACCATTGCTGCAGCGGTCGAAGAGTGAAGCATTGCTTGTGTACCGGCCATGAATATTCCAACCCGGTTGGGCAGATCAGAGGGGTCCGGAATATTGTCACCATCGGAACAGCCCCCAATCCGGCCATCTTGTAGCTAATACAGAGATTCAGTTTCTCCGGTCGATGACTGGTCGTCGGAGTAGACGATGGTCTCGCCACCAGACTCTGATCCGTCCTCATAACTTCCTCCGTGGATGACTCCCACAAAGGCACGCTTCACGGCCGGTTTAACCTGGGCAGATCTCGTACGCTGAGCCGTCTCGACGAGGTCGGTGCAGATGTCCGGCCAGCCCTGGCTCACCGATCTTGCCGATGAAGACGTGTATGCCACCAAAGGGGACCCGGTACCCGTACTCAATCGAGGCGGCCTCGGGTCCCCAGCCTGCATCGTCGATGTAGAGCTTGCCGCGATGACTCTTGGTCATCCGGCCCATAGCGTAGCCTTCGAGTCCTTCGAACTTGCCCTCCAAGATCATCAAACCATCATGCGATAGCCCCACGGTGGGCGCCAACTGTCATGGTTTTGTCACGTCAGATGTCCTCATGAAAGGACTTAGTCGTGGAGCCATCGCTACGGGTTAACTTGAAGGGGTTAAAGCGGACGCAAAGACACAAGAGTTATACTAGTTCGGCCCCTTCTATGAAGGTAAAAGCCTACGTCTAGTTGTGATGGGATTGATGTGGTCTCGATGACTAGGGAGCAAATAAGCTTTGCCTAGGCCTCGAGTTGTTGTTGTCTGTCCTTGAACCGCCCCGGGTCGTCCCCTTATATACACGGGTGACGCCTTGCCGGTTGAAGAGTCCCAATCTCCGGTTCATACTCGTATCCGGGTTGGTCTCTCTCTATTCCTAACTTACAATACAAGTTTACATACCAGGCCGGTTTACGGCTACAGGTTCTAAACCGACTACAGGCCTTGGGCCCTTACTCTCATGCCTCTTGGGCTTTTGTCGTTGAACTACTGATGAAGTTAACCCGGCCCAGATAGGCCGGTTTACGCCCAGTAGTAATATCCCCAACACTATGTGACGACTATTGTTGTTTGGCTTCACACTATCTTCCACCTTGATCTATACTACCTAGCTACTAATAGTCTTCATGCTTTCGCTTCATTGAATACTTTACTATGGCTTGTCTAGTGTAGTCTACCTTCCGTTGCATGTCAATAGGTTAATTTCTATTGTTTGTCTTTGAAACTCCCTTGTTTTGAAGACTTCCATAAAAATCGCCTATTCACGCCCCCTCTAGTGGACAACTAGCACTTTCGATTGGTATCAGAGCAAGGTACTACCTTGTTTTGTGTGATTCGGTTTAACCACCTGGAGTTTTAGCTATGGCAACTACAGGGATAATCAAAGTCTCTGCTGCGTGCCCTGTCTTCGATGGCACTGATTACCCCTACTTGAAGAATAAGATGCACATGCATCTTGAGGCCATTGATGTCGATCTATGGTATGTCGTCAAGAACGGCGTTCCCAAGACTGGTGAAGGTGTCACCCCTCCTGATGTCAAGAAGTTCGTTCAACTGGATTCTACTGCGAAGAACATCATATGTCGTCATTTGACCAAAGGACAGTATGGACGTGTGAGTGCTCTGGAAACGTCGAAGCTAGTCTGGGACTGGCTCTCCAAGGTGAACGAAGGTGTCTCAACCCAGAGAGACTCAAGGATCAGTGTTCTTCGCAACCTCTTCAACCGCTTCAAGAGACACGACAATGAGAATGTCTAGCTCACATTTGAGGGCCTCACTGATATCACAAATGAGCTTCATGCACTCGGCGCCACTGAGATCACCAAGCATGAAATCATCAAGACACTCCTGAGATCACTTGACAGCTCCTTTGACACCCTAGCCATGATGATTCAAGTACGGCCTGACTTCAAGATACTCTATTCGTCTGACATACTTGAGAGTCTCAACACACATGAGTTTCAGCTATCTGAGAAAAGAGACATCTATGGTCCCAACTATGGCCGAACCCGTGCTTTGAAGGCAAAGGCTGTTTCCTCATCTGAAGAAGAATCGGACTGCAGTTCTGGGGATCCTGAAGACATTGGAAAGGAGCTTGCTATGCTTGTGAAGAAGTTCCAGAAATTCACCAAGAAGAAAGGTTTCATAAAGTCTTCAAGATCCAGCTCGAGAAATGATGAAGCTTCTACTCATGACCACAAGAAGAGAACATGCCACAAGTGCAAGAAACCTGGCCACTACATCTCTGAGTGTCCTCAGTGGGACAATGAGAACAACAAGAAGTAGAAGAGCAAGGAATATGATTCTGATGACAAGAAGAAGAAGAAATCCTCAAAGTCCTCTTCCAGGTCTTCATCACATAAGAAGAGCTCATCTGGCAAGGCTTGTGCTTTTGTTGGCATGGAGATGGATTCAGAGGAGTCGGCTTTTGAGGAGGTGGAGGTGGAGTCTGAGGAGGAGTCTGACTCTGGCATTGCAAGTCTGGCTCTAGCTATAGCCTACGTTGCCAAGTCCATCTTCAACACTGAAGACAACGACTCCATCACCAACGCTGATGCTAATGACAAGGATGACTCTGCTCCCACCTACTGCTTCATGGCACGTGGTGCCAAGGTAAACTCACGCGATGCTTACTTTCAAACATCAAGTGAAGATGACTCTGATTCTGAATCCAAACCTAGCTACAAAACACTAGCTAAAATTGCAACTGAACAACAGAAAGCTATGGAACATATTCAAAAATTGCTAGACAAAAGCGATGACCTGTTGGACGCGGAAATGACCCAATCTCAGTCCTTAATTGAAGACATAAAAAAATTTCATGCTAAGTATGAGGAACTTGAAAGTCGTCATGCAACGCTCTCAACGACTCATGAAAAGCTTTCCTATGATTATCTTCAAAGGAAGCAAGAACTTGAGAAATTGAGAACGGCTCATGAAGATCTTCAAAAAGAGAACGAGTCACTTCAAGGCTCAATGATCAGTCCCGCCAGAAGGATTTGAACCACCATGTCTAAAATGCCTTGAGCATGATAACGCTACCTCTGTTGTGAATGTTCTCTGCTGCTACTATTGCAGTATCTTAACTCTTGATGTGGTAACTAACCCTCTGCTGAGGATACCACTACTACTGGCGATGAAAATGCCGGGCTCAAGACCTTTGCTTGAGAGCAGGGGATGTACAAAAGTCTCAAAGGGCATCAGACACTATGTGATGTCCTCAAAAAGCAGATTCTGAACCAAAACCCTAAAAAAGAGGGTGTTTGGTTCGAGAGGAAAATGAATGTTGATGGTTCTTACTGGAAGCCTAAGCAGTACCACAAAACTACATGGGTTAATGCAAAGGGACCTTCAGTGGATCCATCCACCTTATCTGGCTTCACTTGTGCTAACCCTATTATCATTGATGAATCCTTTGATGCAAACTTTAAACTGTTGAAGAATCAAAATGGTGAAGTGTTTGCCAGGTATATTGGTACTAACTACAAGAATGGACCACCCATGAAGAAGATCTGGGTGCCCAAAAGGTGTCTTGAGAATCTTCCTATGAATGTCATCATGACACCACCAGGGAAGAAGAAAACCCCAGACCAAAGGATTCGTATGGTCCAAAGGCTTCATACAGACAGAGGACTCACCAGAGTCACCCTAACGCCAATGTTTTGCAGGGAAATCATACTCAGGCTTATGAATATGAGCGTGTTTCTTCAAACGGCTATGTTCATAATAACTAAGAACTTTTCTGCTTATTCATATGAGTATTATTCACCTCCTACAAGGCTATTTGCTAGGGATCCAAAGCCGAAGTTCTCAGATGCTGCACTTAGACTCATTGCTTCGAAGCCACCCCTGAAGATGTGGGTGGTTAAGAAAACTTAACACTCTTTTGCAGGGAAAGGTCTCCAGCCAGAAATCAAAGGCGTCTGATGCTATTGCTGGGGACCTTAAACATCTTGTGGGGCGCAAGATAAAATGCCCAAATGGTCTTATTATGTATTTTGTTCCTGAATCGTTTGCCAGTCATCCGATCAGTCATAACCTGGATCTAAGCTTTGATAATCCGCTTGTTTGTCAAATGTTTATGCTTCACAATACCCTTGGTGAAGCCTATCCCCCTAACTTCACTGTAGGGTATGACACCAAAGTCTTCAGAATAGATTATGGATAGTGGACGCACTAACCACATGACTGGTGATCGAAGTCTTCTGATGGATTCAACACTACGTCCATCTGACAAGAGTCACATCACATTTGCTGATACTAGTAAAAGCAAGGTATTGGGTCTAGGTAGAGTTGCAATCTCAAAGGATCAGCAAATGGATAAAGTGATGCTTGTTGAATCCTTTGGTTTCAACTTAATGTCTGTTTCGATGCTTTGTTACTTGGACATGATTGTGATATTTGGAAAATATCATTGTCTTGTTCTAATGGAATCTGACCAGTCTCTAGTCTTTGAAGGGTATGGAAAAGATGATCTATAAATGGTAGATTTCTCAGCAGGACCACAGTTGGCCGTATGTCTTCTAGCGAAAGCTTCAGAGTGCGTGCTCTGGCATCGGAGGCGAGGGCATGCTGGCATGAGGAACTTGTACACTCTCATGAAGAAGAAACATGTCGTTGGCATCGAGGGTGTGAAGTCCAAGAAGGATCATCTGTGCGGTGCTTGCGAGGTTGGAAAGATGACAAGGGCCAAGCATCCCTCGAAGACAATCGTGACGACATCTCAACCCTTCGAGCTGCTACACATGGACTTATTTGGCCCTACTCACTACTCCACTCTTATTACTACTGCTTGCCTCTATGGCTTCGTTATTGTTGATGATTACTCAAGATATACATGGGTGCACATAATCTTTTACAAGAATGAAGTGCAGGATGTCTTCAGACGCTTCGCCAATCATGCCATGATGAACTATGGCATCAAGATTAAGCACATCAAAAGTGACAATGGCACAGCGTTCGAGAACACCGGCCTCGATCTTTATCTTGATACATTAGGCATCACTCATGAGTTCTCTGCTCCATACACACCTCAGCAGAATGGCATCGTGGAGCGCAAGAACAGAACACTCATTCAGATGGCCCGAACGATGCTTGATGAATACACGACTCCAAGAAAGTTCTGGCCTGAAGCCATTGATACTGCATGCCACATCATCAACCGCGTTTATCTTCACAAGCTTCTGAAGAAAACATCCTATGAGCTCCTAACTGGTAAGAAGCCAAGTGTAAGCTACTTCAAAGTATTTGGTGCTAGGTGCTGGATCAAGGATCCACATCACACTTCAAATTTTGCACCGAAAGCACATGAAGGTTTTATGCTTGGTTACGGAAAGGACTTGCACTCCTACAAAGTCTTATACCTCTTTCAGTATAAAGTAGTTGAAACTGTGGATGTGCAGTTCAATGAGACTAATGGCTCACAAAGAGAGCACGTGCCAAATGTGCTAGGTGAAGTTCCACCAAGTGAATCCATCAAGCTTATGGGAACTGGAGAAATCATACCGTCTGAAGCACAGGATAAAGAGGAACTTATTATTTCTGCGCCTAATCAACCTGAAGACAATGCTCAGCCTGAAGCCAATGCTCAAAATGAAGACAATGATCAGCAATTGCAAAATCTTCGTCCTGTTCATCCTCGTGTTGCAAATGAGGTACATATTGAGAAGATAATTGATAGCATCAATGCACCAGGACCACTCACTCGTTCAAGAGCAACATAGCTAGCAAATTTTTGTGGGCACTTCGCATTCATATCAATATCTGAACCCAAGAAAGTTGATGAAGCCTTCATGGAACCTGAATGGATTCAAGCTATGCAAGAAGAGCTTCAGCAGTTCGAGCTGAACAATGTGTGGGAATTGGTCAAGCGTCTTAATCCTCGTAAGCACAATATCATAGGCACCAAATGGATCTATCTCAACAAACAAGATGAGCATGGTCAAGTTGTCAGAAATAAGGCTCGTCTCATTGCTCAGGGATACACTCAAGTTGAAGGGATTGACTTCGATGAAACGTTTGCTCCAGTGGCTAGGCTTGAAGCCATTCGCATACTGCTAGCCTATGCCAACCATCACAATATCCTTCTGTATCAAATGGATGTGAAGAGTGCCTTTCTCAATGGCAAGATTGAAGAAGAAGTGTATGTTGCACAACCTACTGGCTTTGAAGATCCAAAACATCCTGATATGGTATACAAGCTCAACAAGGAACTGTATGGTCTTAAACAAGCCCCTCGTGCTTGGTTTGACACACTCAAAGACTTCTTGAAGAGCAAAGGCTTCAAACCTGGTTCTCTAGATCCTACACTCTTCATGAAGACATATGATGGAGAACTATTTGTGTGCCAAATCTATGTGGATGACATTATCTGTGGCTGCACTGACAAGAGATACAGTGATGAGTTTGGACACATGATGCAAGAGCAATATCAGATGTCCATGGTGGGTGAGCTGAAGTTCTTCCTTGGTCTTCAAATCCATCAGCAGAGCAACATCATCTTCATATCTCAAGAGAAATACCTCAAAGACTGCCTGAAGAAGTTTGGAATGCAAGATTGCAAAGGTTACACGACGCCAATGCCAACCAAAATTCATCTGAGTCCCGAGGCCAATGGTAATGAGTTCGATCAAAAGGTATAACGCTCCATATTGGTTCTTTACTTTATTTATGTGCATCTAGGCCAGATATAATGCTTAGTGTTTGCATGTGTGCCCGATTCCAAGCAGCACCAAAGGAATCGCATCACTTAGCTGTGAAGCAAATTCTTCGATATTTGGCTTACAGCACAACACTAGGATTATGGTATCCAAAGGGCTCAGAGTTTGATTTAGTTGGATTCTCATATGCTGATTATGCTGGTGACAAGGTTGATCACAAGTCCACATCAGGCACATGTCACTTTCTGGGACGATCACTTGTCTGTTGGTCTTCAAAGAAGTAGAACTGTGTATCTCTCTCCACTGCTGAATTTGAATACATTGCTGCTGGATCTTGCTGTGCTCAGCTTCTCTGTATGATGCAAACTCTCAAGGACTATGGTGTCCACCTGAAGCATGTACCACTCTACTGCAACAATGAAAGCGCCATATAGATTACCAACAACCCAGTTCAGCACTCGAAGACAAAGCACATTGAAATTCGTCATCACTTTCTTAGAGATCATGTCATGAAGGAAGATATTGATATCATTCACGTCAACACTGAAGAGCAATTGGCAGATATCTTCACAAAGCCCTTGGATGAGAAAAGGTTTTCCAAGTTGTGATGTGAGCTAAATATCTTAGAATCCTCAAATGTCCTGTAGTTGGACACCCTAACACTTATGCATGTTGATGACTTAGATGTGCAACACACAAAGTAACGTATATCTTCAATCAATGAAGACATACACTCTAAGTGTGAATACATTAATGCGAAATTTGACTTCGGAGCGCCATGATAATTGTGTGCCGTGTCTTGGCCTAATACTAACTGTACGGTGGGTAACGCCAGCACCAACTTTTGTTTGAAGTGTTTCATTGGGCGTCTCATTTGCTTAGTCTTCGCATTTGATTTATCTTTGACCTTAATTTGACTTCATGTTTATCTTAACCATGTTGATTTGATCTTACTCAGATATATACACACATTGTGTTCTATCCTCTACAGCATTCACTTATAGCTATGTCTTCTCGCTTGAATCTTTTGATCTAAGTGAATGTGATCGGACCCTAACCTCCTCTATGCTTCTACCTCAAAGTCTATCTATCCAAATCATATGCATTTTATTGAAACTGTCAAATGTGTTCTCTGCGTCCTTGTCAGCGGAAGATACAGAGGCAAAGGTTGAATCTATTTTAAATGCTATATCCTTATTGTCTGAAACTCGGAGAAGCCGGAACGACCACCCGAGAGTCCAGGCATGCGTGGGAACATGGAACAACTTCCAATGTGTTGCATGCTTGCCACGTGTCCCTCAGATGTGAACCGCCAGGGGCACCTGCGTAATTGCGCTGTGTTGTCCCTTTCCTTATAAATACATATCACATCACGGTCAAAATCCTTCTCCCACCTCTCCACCTCGCACTAACCCTAGCGCCACCGCTAGATCTCGACGACGACGACGACGAAGCGCTTAGCTTCCGCGACCTCACCGACGCTATCCTCACACTGGCCGCGGACCTCGTCTCCTCCGCTGCCGCCGTAGGTGTCTTTTGTCTCCAAGTTAGGGCACGGGAGATTGAACTGCTCGGCCTCCCACTCCACTCCGTCTAGCAGTTCTTCGTGTGGTAATAAAAACTTACTTTTTACTACCTTTTTGATCCGATAGATTCATCCTTCTCCATCAAAAGTGGTTTCTAAACCTATGAAATTGGATTTATCCTGTTCTGCATCTCATACCATGCCTAGTATATTCATTTATGCTTCACAACTAGTTAGATTCCTCACTTGTACCTATTCTTGGATTCGTACAAATCTGGAACAAACTCTCAACAAATAAGTGAATGTCTTCGCGCTATGAGGTCAATGTCTTCAAACTGATTTATCTTCAAAATCTTCTGAGAATGCATATGACCTCTTCCCCTTCCCTCGCACCTCTAATGCTGTCACAGGTACATGTCCGTGGGAGAATCCCTTGGTTCTCATAGTCTGCATTCATTTGCAGAGTTCTTACAGCTTCACATCAATTCTCTTGAAGCCAGTTCCTATCTGACCAGCAGACGGAAGCCTTTGCAAGTTCTAAAGCCATTCAGTTTAAACTTCATGGCAACAGAAAAGTCAGCAAGAAAGGGCGGCAGACAGCACCGTGGGAATACATCCAAAGATTTGCCACCAGATCTCTATGAGTCGTACAAGACAGACACTAAAGAAACCTATGGAGAACGCAAGACTCGAATCCAATGGATTCGCGGATACTGGGCTGAACAATGGTTTCTGTACAGATTTGTGACTGCAAAGTATGTAGCGAAGAATGCCATCAAGCGACCATGGGGAGATATTCTCTTCAAAAATCTTCCACCCAGGTCCATAATTGAAGCCATTGCTCAAGGTTTCTATCCTTGCATGGTTCGCGGACCATAGCCAGAGAATGCTGACCCATCTTCTCTGCTATGGTGTCGTGACGATAATCTATTCAAGCGCAACTACAAGTTTGCCAAGGATTCAGCTGTAAAAAACAAGAAAGCATTTGGACTCAACTTCCACCCCGGTCCATCTGCTCCTCGGGCTGATGGCACCCGTGATGCTAAACCCAATATCATCGGGCCCTTCTACAACCTCGAAGGTCTTCTCACTCACATTGCTGTTCAGGGGGCAGCCGTGGAGCACTCTGCTGAGGACGCTAATTCTGATGAAGCGCCTGCTCCACCCAAGCCACAAAAGCAGAAGAGACCAAAGGCTTCAAAGCCCTCTACTACACCTAAAGCTTCGCGTGCGAAGCCACCAGCCACTGCACCTCCTGAAGCAAGTGTGCAGTCTGAAGATCTCTCTTGCATCTCTAAGAAGACTGATAAGTCTTTAAATAAGAAGAAGCCCATCCAGAGTACTGGGCAAGCACTGGCCCCAGTTGCCGTTCTGAGGAACGAGAATGAAGCCATTGATCTGTCAAGTGACGAAGATCTTGGCGATGATGCTCTTGATCTTCTGATAAAGAGCAAGCAAGAGGCGGAGATCTTCAACGATCTGCCCCTCTTTGATGTGGATATCTTGAATAACTTCATTGATGAATGGTTTGACAACCCAAGCCTCAGTATCGATGATCTACAGGTCCCAATTGGCATTAGTGTCTCTTTCCACGGAGCCATTGCTCATGAGCTGGCTCTGGCTCACAAGATCATCGAGCTGAAGAACAAAATTGACTATGAGAAGGCTCAATTCAAGAAGCACATGGCCAAGCTCAGCGTGGCTGATGTTCAAAACTTCAATCAGATGCTGCATGACCTCAAGGAGGCATTTCACAAGAAACATGAAGAAGCAAAAGGTTCAAGAGAACGAATGAAACACCTCGCTGCAAAATGTGTTCAAGCTCTCAATGAAGCAGAAAAGCGGAAGGCTCTTGGGCGCCCTGGCATCGACCCCAAGTTGGCTGCCAAAAAGAAGAAGCCTGCTGTGGGCCAAGCTGAAGCATCAGGGCGGGAAGAACCTCGCGTTGTCTTCCCTGCCAGCATGACAGGCTCGAAGCCTAAGGTCCCCACAACAGCTTCAGAAATGAAGAAAACAAGGACAGCTGAGGCTGAAGCCAGGAAGCGCAAGAACAAGAATGCCACTGATGATGCACCACAGACCAAGAAGCGGAAGACAAAGTCTTCGAAGAAAGATCGGGCTGCTCCCTCAGAGCCCCTTGTTGTCGAGCCCATTTCAGTTGCTCGTCCTGCATCCGAAAACCAAGAGCGTCAGCTAGTAGTTCACGAGCCTGCTTCCACACAGGCTCCTGAAGCTGAAGAAGTTCCAGCTGTTGACCCCACCGCAGCTGAAGACATTGGTCCACAAGACAATGTAGATGATGATGACGTCCTTCCTCAGATCGAGCTCCAACTGGTATCATCGCCTGTTCTCACGAACAACGAACTCATCAGCATTGGTCGTCGCTTGACGCCAATCGCTCAGGATGCATCGTGGGCTGATCACCCCCAACAAGACATTCCAAGTCAAGAATCACCCAGCACTCCCCCACCTCAAGCCACCACTCAGGTGCTTGACGATGACGACTATGTGGTCCAGCCAACTCCCTCTCCCAAAGCATCGACCGCATTCCGCAGGCTTCACAAAGGACCAAGGCCACAAGTCGCTCTGTTGAGCGTTCCAGAAGGAGAAGTGCAAAACAACTCAGTGGCACGACAAGTGTTTCTTGATGCCACTCCAACTGTGAACGTCTCCGAGTCTGAAGCAAAAGCTGCTGAAGACATTCCGGCTGCATAAACCGATGACCATCAAGAGCCCCGTCAAGAAGAAGAGTGCGTTGCCACACCCCTACCAACCAAGAAGTTGTTCTGGAGGAGAACGAGTCAGTCCCCGACCCTCCAGCTACTCAAGTGGAGGTTGAAAACACTGAGGCGTGCACCCACAACACTGCTGAAGCTAATGACGTTGTCATGGCTGACACTAATGTGGCACCTGAAGTGAATATGGTGCCTGAAGCTAATGTTGCACCTGAAGCCATTGTGCAGCATGAAGCCCATCTCAATGCCAATGCTCCTGTACCGCCACCAAGGCCTCACGCTATTGAGCTGGCATTTGACCGAGGCCAACCTGTCATGGTCAGATGGCCTATTCTGGTTCCTCCTCCTGCCGCCGGACCCCAGTTTGACTATCACGTGGAACACAGGCCTCAGGTCCAGAAGCCAAAGCCCAGGCTGCCAAGGTTTCCAGGTACTGCGTGTTCGCCAGGATCATTCAATGTGAATGGATTCAAAGCACACAACACCTTCTTTGATAGTGCCAAGAACCCATATTCGAAGCCAAGAATTTCATCTGATCGGTTCTGGAGCTATCAGCAGCGCAGTTATTATTCTACTGTCTTATACAATCAAGGAC
The DNA here is from genome assembly GCA_021605145.1 of Aegilops bicornis. Taxonomy (NCBI): domain Eukaryota; kingdom Viridiplantae; phylum Streptophyta; class Magnoliopsida; order Poales; family Poaceae; genus Aegilops; species Aegilops bicornis. The sequence goes on from CM038671.1 coordinate 288,749,145, forward strand.
GCATTTTCCCCATATGCGTCTAGACTGCAAAGCCATTGCTGGTCTGCCCTGCTTGGAAGAAGCCCTAGACTGCTTCAGAGATGCTGGTCTTTTGCAGTTTGTGACCGACAAAGAACATTGGAATGAGGAGCTTCTGCTACAATTCTATGCCACTCTTCACATTCGCGGCTACAACAGGCATCCGAAGACTTGGGTCCTTGAGTGGATGACAAGCAATGTACACCGTGAAGCCAAAGCTCTTGATATCATTGAGCTTACTGCCCTGCCCACTCCAGGTGAACTGTATGAACCTAGTTGTCAGCTTCACCGCAATGCTTTGGAGAGCATATTCTAGAAGCCTGAGCCGAATATGAGCCAAATGATGATCATGATGAAGCCAATGCCACAAGATGCTGCATATCCAAAGGAATTCTTTGTTGAAGACCTAGAGTATCTGCCCCATACCATTTATCATAACATAAGGCGAACTCTATGGCCTGTCAAAGGACACTCTCCTACAGCTAAACTTGAAGGTGCAATGAAGACATTGGTTTTCTATATTCTCAATGGCATCAGCTTCAATGCTCAGGATTTGTTCATCAGACGACTTGCTGCATCTGGCTCTGATCTCTTTGGTCTGAAATTTTATGCTCCATGGGTAATGCGCCTCATAAAGCTCCACTCTTCTGTCAACTATCAGCCCTCTGTGCGTAACCATATTATCTTCTTGCCAGAGGTTGATATGTCTGTCGAAGCCATATACCCTGAACCTGCCAAGGAGCCTATATATCTTCACAATGTCGGTCACCAAAGCTTTACTCAACCTATTGAAGGAGTTCTTGCTGCAAGTCATGTTTATCCTTTGGCTGGAAATACACGTGCACCTCATCATGCCCATACTAAAGCCACTAAAAGCACTATTGCTCAAAGACCTCGGAAGCGATCTCGTGTTCTCAATGACCAAGAGCTTCTCGTAGCATTACATCAAAAACAGGATATGCATCATGACTGGCTCAAGCGTCAGATGCAGAGTCTCTTGGAGGATGTTAATCGCACTCGTACTCTAGCCACCAAGAATGCATTTGTCACTCGTGAAACCTGTCGACGGTCATGGAAGAGTCTGACATTGCTCAGTTCTGAAGATGATCTTCAACAAGATGGCTACAAAGAGCTATTCAAATTTGATACCACTCCTCCCAGGAACGTTGTCTTGCGTCGGACTCCCTCTCTCGAAGGCTCTGAGTACACCTCCTCAGCGGCAACTGTCAATGCCAGAGTCATCGATGACGAAGATGATGCACTTCACCACTACATCTTCGCCTTGTATCGACACTGCACCAAGTTCTTCTGCACCACCAGACTACAACGTCGACCCTGCACCCTCTCCTACTCCTCATGGGAACGAGTAGATGCTCTATGTCTTCAAACCTTTTTAATCCTTACTAACAAAAGGGGGAGAAGCATATGAGTTGATAGTCTTCAAGCGGGTCCATATGGGTGGTTGCTTTATATTTTGCCAAGTGTTTACAACTCTCGCTTTTGATACTTTTGGTTCTTTGAGTTGTAACACTTAAACTTGATGGTCGTCTGCTATCTTTCTGTCAACTATGTGATGCGACGATAAATTCCGCATGTGCGATGATAAATTCAGCACGAAGTCATTCCGCAGACGTCCATTTTTCATTATGCATGTCATTATCTTCGTTATATCTTTTCATGCATGATGAATTGTCTTCTTAAGTTGAAGAGGATCTCCACAACTAAAACCTGCCATGTGCATTTTCATTCAAAAGCAAAATACTTATATGCACATCTTCAGGGGGAGCCTTCTGCTACTTATGAAGACAATTCCTAAACCCTTACAATGTCACATACTTTTATCCCCGTTGAAAACTTCAACTAGTTTGTCATCAGTCACCAAAAAGGGGGAGATTGTAAGTGCATCTAGTTCCACCCCTAGTTGGTTTTGGAGTATTGAAGATAAACCTGGTTGAGGGACTAATGTGTTGTGAGAATTGGAGGATAACACAGGTAGTAGTCCCTCATTGAGTCAGTTTACCTACCGGAGATGACCCCTAAAAATGTGTGAAGACATTGAAGACAATGGTGGTATGTGAAGATATTCAAAGCGAAGATTATGACTCGAGAAGACATTCACGTGAAGACAATGGAGTGCGAAGACATAGCTGTTTCGTAGTTTCCTTTTATTCTTTGTTGAGTCATAGGAACCACCTTACTGTTAAGTGGGGTCCAAGTGAACAATGTCATAGTGACTGAAGTGATGCTCAACCAAATCCTATGTCTTCGTATGAAGACGATGAAAGCAAATCTTACCTAGAGCTGGATGAGTCAGCTTTACTTGTAGCCCAAGTCGAGCTGCCGCGTGTGTTTGAAATCTGACCATTGGAACATGTGTCAGTTCCTTAGTGACCCAGGGTCATTTCGGACAAATCATGTCGGGTTGCCTAGTGGATATAAATAGCCCACCCCTACACCAAAAATTGGTGGCTGCTCAGAGTTAGTGCACCGCTTTTGCCGTTTGAGAGCAACCCACATCCGAAGCATTTGAGAGAGAGATCCTTGCGAGGACAAAGCCCAAAACACCCAGAGGCCAAAGAGTGTTTGGCATCACTGAAGTCTTTCTGTCTGCGTGACCTGAAGACTTGTTACACTTGAGGACTGTGAATCCTCCAGCCGGTTAGGTGTCGCGTTCTGAGCATCCAAGAGTCATTGTGGATTGCCGGTGAATGAAGTTTGTGAAGGTTCGGAAGTCTACCTTGAAGACTTACCAGAGTGATTGGGCGAGGACTAAGTGTCCTTAGCTCAAGGGTAATAAGGTGAAGACGCGATCTTATGAGTTAAATCTCAGCCTCCCTAACCAGACGTACAGTTGTCACAGCAACTGGAACTGGTCCAACAAATCATTATCCTCACCAAGCAACTGGTTATATCTCTTACTTCTCTTTACTTACAGTTTGTCCTTGTGAAGTCACTGCCTGCTTGCATTATCTTTTTGACTTCAGTGTGTGACGACTATTGTTGTTTGGCTTCACACTATCTTCCATCTTGATCCATACTACCTAGCTGCTAATAGTTTTCGTGCTTTCGCTTCATTGAATACTTGACTATGGCTTGTCTAGTGTAGTCTACCTTCCGCTGCATGTCAATAGGTTCATTTCTATAGTTTGTCTTCGAAACTCCCATGTTTTTAAGACTTTCATAAAAATCGCCTATTCACCCCCCTCTAGTCGATAACTAGCACTTTCACATGCATGTATGGTAACCGTTGTGTGACAAATTTGAAACATGAGGTGTTCTTTGATTGTCATCCTTATGAGTGGCGGTCGGGGACGAGCGATGGTCTTTTCCTACCAATCTATCCCCCTAGGAGCATGCGCGTAGTGCTTGGTTTTTGATGACATGTAGATTTTTCCAATAAGTATCTGAGTTCTTTATGACTAATGTTGAGTCCATGGATCATACACACTCTCACACTTCCATCATGGCTAGCCTCTTCGGTACCGTGCATTGCCCTTTCTCACCTTGAGAGTTGGTGCAAACTTCGCCGGTGCATCCAATCCCTGTGATATGATACGCTCTATCACACATAAACCTCCTTATATCTTCCTCAAAATAGCCACCATACCTACCTATTATGGCATTTCCATAGCCATTCTGAGATATATTGCCATGCAACTTTCCACCGTTTCATTTATTATGACACGCTTCATCATTGTCATATTGTCGTGCATGATCATGTAGTTGACATCGTATTTGTGGAAAACCCACCATGCATAATTTTTCATACATGTCACTCTTGATTCATTGCACATCCCGGTACACCACCGGAGGCATCCATGTAGAGTCATATTTTGTTCTAAGTATCGAGTTGTAATCTTTGAGTTATAAATAAGTAGAAGTGTGATGATCATCATTATTAGTGCATTGTCCCAATAAAAAAGAGAAAGGCCCAAGAAAAAGGCCAAAAAAAGAAAATAGAAATAAAAAAATAAAAGGGACAATGTTACTATCCTTTTCCACACTTGTGCTTCAAACTAGCACCATGATCTTCATGATAGAGAGTCTCTTATTTTGTCACTTTCATATACTAGTGACAATTTTTCATTATAGAACTTGGCTTGTATATTCCAACAATGGGCTTCCTCAAATGCCCTAGGTCTTTGTGAGCAAGCAAGTTGGATGCACACCCACTTAGTTTCTTTTGTTGAGCTTTCATACATTTATAGCTCTAGTGCATCCGTTGCATGGCAATCTGTCGGCGTTCTGGGAACGGGGGTCCCCAGTCATGCCTACGTGCGGCCCACGGCGTGGCTCTGCAAGCGGGCCTGTACGGCCCATCTTCACCAGCAAGCTTTCAAGACCCTCGCGAGGCGCCAAGGTTTGTGAGGCGGACGACACAAGACAACCTCAGGAGCGGCCTCATCAGGCTGGCTCGCGAGGGGCGGAGAGATCAAGGCAAGGCAAACCTCGCGAGGTTCTAGTGACGTGAGCCATGACGAACGAGACCAGGCGGGCGCCAGTGCGCACAGTGTCCTTGCTTCCACATTGGTGCTAAGGGGGCAAGCGCAGGCGAGGTGTACCGAGGCATCAAGCAAAGGTTTCCATATCGGTGCAACGAGACCAAGACCAGCAGGAGGGCAAGACGGAGGTCATCGTGGAGCCCAAGACGGCGTCACCATCAGAGCCTTTGGCAAGAGAAGACTACTTTTGTAAGGATAAGCTGTACTAGCTGTCCCCTTTCGAATTGGCCATTGTTGGCTCCCTTCCCGCACAATATTTGGGAAGAGGACCAGGGCCTAGATAAATAGGGCTAGCCACCACAGTAGAGGGCAACTGGGCCTGAGTTGATCGGATCCTCACCTACCAGAACTCACCTAGAGCGATCCTCACACCCACCAAGCACAAGAACACCTCACCTCAAGAGGCTATTCTTCCCCTTGTACTGTTCATCATCACCCCAAGAGGCAATCCACCACCACCACACCGGAGTAGGGTATTACACTGCAATGGTGGCCTGTGTCTTTGTGTTCTTTGGGTTCGGCGAGCTAGTCCATGAATTCGTGAAGCGTGTGAGAGCGTGATCGGTGAGGGGGAGATCTTCGCGCGCACCCCAGTGTTCAAACCTTAAGGGTTTTGCCGGAACCCAAAATCCGACATTTGGCGTGCCAGGTAGGGGTGTGCCGAAGCCTTCTTCTCGTCGATCCGTGCTTTGCCGCTCCACCACAACCATGTCGGACGCTCATCGCACCCGCACTGAGCGCCAGGCCGCCCTCGCCGCCCGTGTGGTTCAGATGGCCCCCGTCGGCAGGCCTCCCCGTCGTTCTCCGTCGCCTGCCGCCAACGCCGCCACTGGCCCGGCGGGGAATGAGCAGCAAGCATCCTCTCTGAACCCCTCGGTGAGGCGGGACGGTCACACCGCCACCCCGTCACAGACCCCCGCTGGTTCGTCGTCTCACGCTCGCCGCGCTCCCACGGATGCGCGGGCCGTGCTACTCATGGCGCACGAGCTCCTGCGCTACCGCCCAGTGGACGACCTCCACAAGGACTGGCGGGACCGCATTGCCAAGCTCGTCAGCGCCGAAGGGGGCTCCCCTGAACTTTCCCTCTCGCTGCCTCGCCCCTCGCCAGCTACAGGCGACGTGGCTCATGGAGCGCCTCCGCCACCTCTGCACCAACACGGCGCCCTGGCGCCAAGACGCGCGGCTCCGCGGCGCGACCCGCCACGCCAAGCACCCTCGTGTGAGGAAAGAAGCTGTCAAGAAGTCCCTCGGCCGCAGGAGAACGCTCCACCACTCCCCGCACCGCCATGTCAGGATCACTTGCCGCGGCAGGGCCTTGCACCGCTTGCCGTGGCGGTGTGTGGGCGCCAAGATCAAGCTCCACCTCCGCGGTGGGCTCCGGTGACCACAGCAGGCTGCCATGCCTTCACCTCCGAGCTACGTAGTGTCGCCTGGCCGGGCAAGTTCAAGCCGGATCTGCCTCCTTGCTACGACGGCACACCCGACCCCGTGGAGTTCCTGCAGCTCTACGAGCTGAGCATCGAGGCGGCCAACGGCAATGAAAAACTCATGGCGAACTGTTTCCCCATGGCGCTCAAGGATGGCGCGCACTCATGGCTCTTGAACCTGCTTCCTTGCTCCATCTCCTCCTGGGACGAGATGCGCGACCGCTTCGTCGCCAACTTCCAGCGCACTCGCGACCGCCCTCCGACCGTGGGTGACCTGTGCCGCGTCAAGCAGCAACCAGGGGAGACCCTCCAGTAGTAAATCCAGCGCTTCAACAACGTTTTCCTCAAGATCCCCAAGGTGACGGACGAGGCCTTCATCTCTGCGTTCTCCGATGGCGTCCGCGACGTCAATATGAAGGAGGAGCTCCCCATCCACGAGGAGCTGTGCACATCCCTGGAGCTGTTCAACCTAGCGACAAAGTGCGCAAGGGCTGAGGGAGGGCACCTTTCCCTCCTCGAGCTCCCGGCTGCTGACCCGGAGGAGAAGAAAGCCAAGGCCAAGGACGTGAAGCGCAAGGGAGTTTCCGTGCTCGAGGCAGAGCCGGACAAGAAACGCGGCAGGGACCAGCCCGAGTCATCCAAGAGCAGTCGATTGTTCTATGCCTTCCACAACGTGCACATCCACAACACCAATGATTGTTAAGAGCTCAGGGCCATTCGCGATGGATGCTTCGGTCGACGCCCCGAGTTCCACGACCGAGGCTACAACCGACGAGGAGGACGTGTCGGAGGACGCTGGGACGACCGGGGCCCGTGCCAGGAGTGGCGCAACCGGCCTCGTGAAGATCACTGGCAGGATCAGCCTCGCGAGGGCGCCTGGAGGGATCAGCCTCGCGAGGACCGTGCTCAAGGAAATGCTGGGCTTCCTCCGCTACCGCCGCCACCAAGAAGGAACGATGACCACCATCAAGATGAGGGGGCTGGGGGCTTCCAGGAGCCGCGTACTATCGCCTGCATCTTGGGCGGAGCTCAAGCCCTAGCCTCTCAACGCATCTTCAAGCAGTTTGCCCGTGAGGTGAACGCAGTCCTCCCCAGGCTCGAGGCCACGCGCCCGCTCAGGTGGTCCAAGTGCGCCATCACCTTCAATTCAGCAGCTCAGCTCAAGTGCGCGGCAACAATTGGCGTTCTCCCGATGCGTTGTTCGCCCGTCATCAGCAACGTGCAAGTCACCAAGACCCTCATCGACGGCGGCGCAGGGCTCAACGTCTTGTCCGTCGAGACGTTCGACAGTCTCCAAGTGCTCAATGACTAGCTTCAACCTACCAAGCCTTTCTCGGGAGTGACCGACGGTTCAACCACGCCGTTAGGGCAAATCTGCCTCCCTGTGATCTTCGGAGAACGCAACAACTACCGCACCGAGCTCATCGACTTCGACGTCGCTCACATCCGTCTGCCATACAATGCCATCCTCGGGTATCCGGCCCTGGTCAGGAAGTGGCGGGATCATCACAGTCCCCTGCGAAGAAAGATATACGGTGTGCTCCCTCGAGCGTGCCTTCCAAACAGCGTCAATCGAAGACCCCTACAACAATGCAGCTCAGTACCCCCCTGAAGCCATCCCCAAGAAGAAGAAGCAAATACTCCTTGCCGGACCTCAGGAGAACGGGACCGCCAGTGGTACCTCGTCAGGATCAGCGCCCGTGCCTGGGGCGCCTTCTTCCCTCGCATAGGAAGGAGCGCCCGGCGCCCTCCTCGGGCAGGGCTCGGGGGCTCTCTTCTGGAGGGCCTCAGACCTTGCCAACGTCACGAGGGAGGTGCTCGGGCACCACATGGAGGCGTGTTTCGCGGCACGTTTCCCTCAGGAAGACAACGGGCGAGGAGTGCCCAACGCTTGAGAGTTCATCGCCAAGACCACTCGGGAACTTCAAGAAGCAAGAGCCATGCGCGGCAACCAGCGCTCACCTGCCGCAGCTCCCCATCCAGGCGAGGATGGCGGGTTGCGCGTCTGCATCGACATTCCAGGGCTCAATAGAGCCGCATCTCAGGAGCTCTTCTGGCCTTCGCGTGTGGGACGCTGCAAGGGCCCACCTCACAGCTATGTTCGCATGCCTTTTGGCCTGCCGAGCGTGGCTTCCGCCTCCCAGTGCAACCTTCAGAGCATCCTGGCGGCTGAGGAGGCCAGGCACCACACAGTCCTGGTGGATATGGAGACGGTCCTCAAGGAACCGCCTGGACCGCAGAGCCTCCTGAGGCTCAGGGCCCCGGTGGCTCGTGAGGAGCAACCCCTACACCACGCATCTTCAGCTGCCTCAACACCCCATCATCAACAGAACCAGGAGACACTTTCCAAGTTTATTAAGCTGGGAGCGCCCTTAGGGCTGCATCATTCCCAGGCCGCGTGGGTACATCCATGTGGCATGTATCCCTGTTTATGTCTTTAGCTTACCTTGCTGGGGGCGCCCCTCGGCCTGCATCATCCCCAAGCCGCTCGGGCCTGACCAGGTGGCATGTATCTTCCCTCATTTACTTAAGCCAGTTTGTTTCCATGGTTAATCTATCTATGACTATCACCTGCTTGATTCTCACCTACCCCAAGAGCTGCTCACTTTGGCACGACGCTTGTGCTCGGGTCCGTCACTGCAACGTGGACAAATCTGAGCGGCCGAGCTCTGGCCGCGCATGCCACCTCACCAGGCCCTCGGTGCCTCCATTCTCTGGTAAAGAAATCCGTGGCCGCTTGGCAATGATAATGGCAATCTGCGCCCTTCCTCGTGCAGAATTTCAGGAACCTCCTGAGGACCACAACAGGCGGCACCGCGGGCTCCCTCTTCCACCATGTAATCCGCTTGCGCGTTAAAAGGGGGCTCCTGAGCATCGTGTATCAGGAGCTCTTACTGGCTCTCCAGCCCTCACCCCCTGGCCTTGACCACGACATCACGACCTGGCATACTAGCGGCGGCTGAGCTTGCTCGAGGGCCAGCACCTGAGGACGTAGAGCACGAAGGAGAGCATGGGAGGAGAGGAAGGCTCGTATGGGCCCGACCTGGGGGTGAATAGGCGATTTTTATGAAAGTCTTCAAAACATGGGAGTTATGAAGACAAACAATAGAAATGAACCTATTGATATGCAGCGGAAGGTAGACTACACTAGACAAGCCATAGTCAAGTATACAATGAAGTGAAAGCACAATGACTAATAGAAGCTAGGCAGTATGGATCAAAATGGAAGATGGTACAAAGCCAAACAACAATAGTCGTCACACAGTGAAGTCAAACACACATGGCAAGCAAGCAAATGACTTCACGAAGACAAACTGTAGATAAGTGAGGGAAGAGATAGAACTAGTTGCTTGGAGAGGACAAGGATTTGTTGGACCAGTTCCAATTGCTGTGAAAAATGTGCGTCTGATTAGGGAGGCTGAGATTCAACTCAGAAGACCGTGTCTTCAACTTATTCTCCTTGAGTTAAGGACACTTAGTCCTCGCCCAATCACTCTGGTAAGTCTTCAAGGTAGACTTCCAAACCTTCACAGACTTCATTCACCGGCAATCCACAATGAATCTTGGATGCTCAGAACGCGATGCCTAACCGGCTGGAGGATTCACTGTCCTCAAGTGTAACAAGTCTTCAGGTCACGCGGACATAAATACTTCAGTGATGCCTAACACTCTTTGGCTGCGGGTGTTTTGGGCTTTGTCCTCGCAAGGATTTCTCTCTCAAATGCTTCAGAGGTGGGTTGCTCTCAAAGGGCAAAAGTCGTGCACTAACTCTGAGCAGCCACCAATTTATGGTGTAGGGGGTGGGCTATTTATAGCCACTAGGCAACCCGACCTGATTTGTTCGAAATGACCCCGGGTCACTAAGGAATTGACACGTTTTCCAACGGTCAAATTTCAAACACACGCGGCAGCTTGACTTGGGCTACAAGTAAAGCTGACTCATCCAGCTCTGGATAAGATTTGATCTCATTGTCTTCGCTCGAAGACTTAGCATTTGGTTGAGCATCACTTGAGTCACTCTGACCTTGTTCACTTGGACCCCACTTAACAGTACGCTGGTTCCTATGACTCAACAAAGAAGAAAAGGAGACTACGAAACAACTATGTCTTTTTACTCCATAGTCTTCACGCGAATGTGTTCTCGAGTCATAATCTTCGTTCTGAATATCTTCACATGCCACCATTGTCTTCAATGTCTTCACACATTATTAGGGGCCATCTCCGGTAGGTAAACCGAATCAATGAGGGAATACTACATGTGTTATCCTGCAATTCTCACAAACACATTAGTCCCTCAACCAGGTTTATCGTCAATACTCCAAAACCAACTAGGGGTGGCTCTAGATGCACTTACAATCTTGTCGGAGTAATTGGACACGGATACCCCAAAGACGGCAAGACGATATTTCAAGACATCGGGGCTAGAAAAGCCCGTCAGTCCAACTACCCGGCCGACTGCTAGCTGCTGACTGCAGGCTGCTGACTACACCACCAGGCCGATCAAGGGCTGCCGATCGCACCACCGGCCGATCATTGGCTGCCGATCGCACCACCAGCCGATCACTGGCTGCCGACTCCCGACCGCTGAGCCCCGGCTGGTCGCCGACTGCTCCGTCAGGCCGACTGTTGGCTGCCGACTGCGCCACCAGGCCGACTGCTGGCTGCCGACTGATGGCTGCCGACTGCGCCAACCAGCCGGCTGCCGACTACGCCAACCAGCCGACTGCCGACTGCAGCCCGACGTGACGACCGTACCCGGCACTGTTCACGTGACACCCCAGCCATCATGTACAGTGTCACTTGTCCCCTAGCACTATTTATGAAGTGACCCAGGGGACAAGGATGACACCCCACCATGCCTTCCCCATGTCCCCACTTAGCTTACTTCCTAAGCTAGCCATGCCTATATATATGAGCACACATCCATCCATCCAGGATGGAGACTCACGCATACACACAAGCAAGCTAGCTAGCAAGAGAGCTAGCTAGCCCGCCACACACTGACGCATGCATCCATTCATGCGGCCACCAGGCACCCTGGCTCCCATGCCATACACACATATACGAGGCCAGATGCCAGATGCCTATGGCACTGACCTCAGATACAGCTCCAGGAGCACTCTATACAAGATATACCATATACACTCAGACATGCATCATTAGGAGTATTATCTCTCCGGAGAGCTCCGAAGCTGGGTAAACCACCGCGTGCTACTCGCATACCCGCTCCTGGGCCTATCAGCAGCAGTCTTACCCTCACACAAAGCCACCTTGTGGCATATGTCGTCTTGCACCCCTCCGTGGGGCGGTACTATGCTACCACGCTGCTACTGGTTTCGCTGTCCAGGCGGGACCCTTTTTTCTTCATCTCCTCCGCCGCGGCGTCGCGCCGTCTTTCTGGTAGCGCTCGGGGGCTCGACACCGACGCGTCCCGAGCGTCATGAGGGGTGGCGCGTCCCTCGCCACGGTCGCGCCTTCCTCATCGCCACCGCTGCGACGCCGGCCGGTCGTCCGTGTGCGCCGCGCTGCCTCGCTTTCGTCGGCCGCATCCATCCGCGCGCCGCCCTCGTCGCTCTCTTCCTCCGGCTTCGCCGCCATCTGCAGCTGCTGCTATTTGTCGCTGACCATACACAACCCATACACTTCTCAGATACAGGTCGGACACGACCTGTGCACAAGCCAGACAATGGTTGTGCACTAGCAAACCAGCCCTCGCTCCCGAGCCTCCACAGCTACGGCTGCTGCTCCCGCATCTCCCAGCTCTGGCCCGGTACCTCCGCTGTGTGCCCGCAGCTCCGGCCGTCCTTTGCCCCGAGCGTCGCGTCCGTCCTCTGCTCCGAGCTCCTGGCTGCCGCCCACCTCTCCTGAAGTTGCACGCATATGCAAAGCTAGCAAGCAAGCACACAGCCTGGCAGCTTGATGGATTCTTCAGCTAGCTTGCCGAGAACTACGTACGTACCTACGTACGTACTAGCTCGCCTCAACTCCGCTCCGGGCTATAGCTCAATGCTAGCTCCCTCGCTCCTCCCCTGCTGCGTTCTCTTACTCATGAGCGCACAGGGATGCTGATGGCCGCTCTAGTCGATCCCCATCTTGCTGCTCCAGCTCCGTCCAGCTCCTCCCACACAACCGGCCGCTGCCGCGTCCTCCGCTGGCTCCGGCTTGGACCTCAACATCGCTGCGCCGGTCGCCGACTCCGCCCCCGCGCGCCGGCCTCTGCAGCACCAGCCCGCCGGCCGCTGTCGTGCTGCCCCATGCGTGGGGCTGCCTCGTGCCTAGGCGGGTCCAGCTCCCTCGACCATTCGGCTCCGCTGAGCTCCCCGCAAGGATCTTCCTCGACCTCGGGTCCGCTCCGCGGGCGCGCCGGCCACGCTGTGCCTTCTCCTGCCCCGGCCGTCACCGGCCCGCTCCCCTGCCGGCTCCTCCGCCTGCGGCCTCCCGCTCGCAGACAGATCCGCAAAGCGCATCTGCATGCCCGTGTTGCTGCGGCCCCCGACTCCTGCGCCGCGCTCCGTCTCCTCGAGCTGGCCGCTGCTCCGGGCCGGCTCCCGTGCCGTGCGCCGAGCGGCTCGCACCGTCTCCTCCGGCCGATGGTGGCTCCCGATCGGCTCCCGCGCCGTGCCCCGAGCGCGTTCACTTTCGGCCGGCCCACCTCCCCGCTCCGTGCCGCTCCGCCTCCACGCCGGGCAGCTCGCCTCCTGCGCGCTCGCTGTCTCAGGCGCGCCGACCACCGTTTGCACCGCGCCAAGTCGCCCAAGTCCTAGCACCCGGACGGCTGGCTCCGCCCGCCACCCGGCTTCACCTGCCACCCAGCCGGCCTGGCCAGCTGCCGGCTTCCCGCCGCTCCACTCTTGCAAGCCGACTGTCCGAGAGGCCGGCTGGGACGAGAAAGAAAAAGAAAGAGCCCGGCTACCCACGCTGGCTAAAAGAAAAGTCAAAAGGCCGGGTCCCAGGCCGGCTGTGCAAAAGAAAAAAATGAAGAGCTGTGTCCGACTGCTCAAAGCCGGCTGGAAGAAAAAAAGAAGAAGAAAGGGCCGAGTGCCCAATCCGGCTGAGAAGTGGCCGAGTGCAAAAAAAAGAGAGAGCACCGCGTCCGGCTGAGAAAGTGGTCGGGTGCTGAGAAAAAAGAAAGAAAGAAAGAAAGAAAAGGTGTGTGTGCATCCGGCTGCCCAGAGCCGGGTGAAGAAAAGGCCGGGTGCCCACGGCCGACTGGCAGAGAAAGAAAAAAAGAGAAAAGGAGGATCCGACTTTGCAGACTGCAGTCCAGCCGACTGCCCCGGTCAACAGCCCACGTTGCCGCTGGACCGGCTGGTTCTTCTGCCCGCTTCACTGCCTGGCCGACCGACGAGTCGGTCCGTCCGAGCACAGCCGGCTGAAGAGAAAGAGAAGAAGACAAAGTAGTTGCCGGGAGATCCGGCCCGACTACTCAGTAGTCGGCCCGAATCTCGGGGGCTACACCAATGACGTCTTGTTGCGCCCAAGAGAGAAGACAAAGTAGTCGCCGGGAGATCCGGCCCGACTGCTCAGCAGTCGCCCCGAATCTCAGGAGCTACACCCAGCGGTGCAGACGCCTGCCAAGAAGACAAAGTAGTTACTGGAGATCTGGCCCGACCGCCAAAGTGATCGGCTGAATCTCGGGGGCTACCAATGAGTCTTGAGGCGCCTCGCCAAGATTGCAGATAAGAGAAGAGTTTTGTCCGGCTGCCAGTAGCCGGCAGAAGAGAAAAAGAAGAAGAAGGGCATTGCAAGACGCCTCGCCGCCTGGTCGGTCGAGCCTGACCGGCCGGGGCCCCGCTTCGAGCACCCGGGCTCAAGGCCACACCGGGTGAGTCGGCGCCTCCATGAAGCGCCGAGTCACCAAGCTGTCTTCGACGACCGCGACTACACGAAAAACAATGTGAGCTCCTCACCCGCATATTTTTTGCACCACAAGAGCATGGATAACCCCGAGCGATGCTCGGGGGCTACGTTCGCATTTCATTACAGTTGCATCACTATTCGCCCCGACGCCAGCCAGAGTTGGCCCGGGGGCTGGCCGCTTGGCCTGAGACTTTATTTCCTGCAGACGGCTTAGTAGCGTGTGCAGTACCAAAGGCCCACCTCTCAGCCACAGACCGCAGAGCGGCTGTCCGGCTAGCAAGAGTGAACGCTGGAGGCCGCCCACGCGAAAAACGTCCGGGAAGAGAAACGCCCGGCGACCCGACCATTTACTTTACAAGTATCAACTCGGTTGAATCTGCTCCCAGACTTTGAGTATCAGACACTCCACTGCTGCCCACTTCTCCGCCACATTGCATCGCAGAGCGGCTGTCCGCGAGCGAGAGCACAAGCCAAAAAGCGGAGGAACATGAAAAAAGATTAAAGGGCTTGACGAAACCGAGTCGGCACCCTCCGCATAAAACTTGCAATGCTAAAAGCAATCATTTGATATATCTGCGTGGACTAACTTTGTCTTTTTTCATGATCATTTCCACGAACACTCGCCAAAAAACCTCCGCCCAACTTTGCCAAGTTGCCCGGAGGCTTGGGGGCTACTGTCGGAGTAATTGGACAGGATACCCCGAAGACGGCAAGATGATATTTCAAGACATCGGGGCTAGCAAAGCCCCTCAGTCCAACTACCCGCCGGCCGCTAGCTGTCGATCGCAGGCTGCCGATCGCACCACCAGCCGACCGCACCACCGGGCCGACCGCTGGCTGCCGATCGCACCACCAGCCGATCACGGCTGCCGACTTCGCCGCCCAGTCGACCGTTATTGCCGACTGCTCCACCAGCCGACTGCTTGTCATTCTGCACCACCAGCCGATCGCTAGCTGCCGATCGATGGCTGCCGATCGCGCTAACCAGCCGGGTGCCGACCACGCCAACCAAATTGATCACTGCCGACTGCAGCCCAACGTGACGACCGTACCCGGCACTGTTCACGTGACACTCCATCCATCATGTACAGTATCACTTGTCCCCTGGCACTATTTATGAAGTGACCCAAGGGACAAGGATGACACCCCACCATGCCTTGCCCATGTCCCCACTTAGCTTACTTCCTAAGCTAGCCATGCCTATATATATGAGCACACATCCATCCATCCAGGATGGATACTCACGCATACACACAAGCAAGCTAGCTAGCAAGAGAGCTAGCTAGCCCGCCACACACTGACGCATGCATCCATTCATGCGGCCACCAGGCACCCTGGCTCCCATGCCATACACACATATACGGGGCTAGATGCCAGATGCCTATGGCACTGATCTCAGATACAACTCCAGGAGCACTCTGTACAAGATATACCATATACACTCAGACATGCAGCAGTAGGAGTATTATCTCTCCGGAGAGCTCCGAAGCTGGGTAAACCACCGCGTGCTACTCGCATACCCGCTCCCGGGCCTATCAGCAGCAGTCTTACCCTTACCCCCCCCCCCACCCCCGTGAGAATACCACGACAAATCTCCCCCTTTTTGGTGATTGATGACAAACTGGTTGAAGTTTTCAAGGGGGATAAAAGTATGTGAAATTGTAAAGGATTGAGGTATTGTCTTCGTAAGTAGCAAAAGGCCCCCCCCTGAAGATGTGCATATAAGTGTTTTGCTTTGGAATGCAAATGCACATGGCAGGTTGTACTTATGGAGATCCTCTTCAACTTATGAAGACAATTCATCATGCATGAAAAGATATAACGAAGATAATGACATGCATAATGAAAAATGGACGTCTGCAAAATGATTTCATGCGGAATTTATCGTCGCGCATGCGGAATTTATCATCGCATCACATAGTTGACAGAAAATGTAGCAGACGACAATCAAGTTTAAGTGTTACAACTCAAAGAACCAAATGTATCAAAAGCGAGAGTTGTAAGCACTTGGAAAAATTATACCAACCACCCATATGGACCCGCTT
The DNA here is from genome assembly GCA_021605145.1 of Aegilops bicornis. Taxonomy (NCBI): domain Eukaryota; kingdom Viridiplantae; phylum Streptophyta; class Magnoliopsida; order Poales; family Poaceae; genus Aegilops; species Aegilops bicornis. Next base: position 288,764,997 of record CM038671.1, read on the forward strand.
GAAGACTATCAACTCATATGCTTCTCCCCCTTTTGTCAGGAAGGAACAAAAAGGTTTGAAGACATAGAGCATCTACTCATCCCTATGAGGACTAGGAGAAGCTGCAGGGTCGTCGTTGAGGTCCGGTGGTGCAAAAGAACTTGGTGCAGTGTCGATTCAAGGCGAAGTTGTAGTAGGGGAAGTAGCATCGTCTTGGTCATCAATGACTCTGGCATTGACAGTTGGAGCTGAGGAGGAGTACTCAGAGTCTTCGAGTAAGGGAGTCCAACGCAAGATAGCATTCCTGGGAGGAGTGGAATCAAATTTGAATCTCTCTGTGAAGCCATCTTGTTGAAGATCATCTTCAGAGCTCATCAATGTCAGACTCTTCCACGACCGCCGACAGGTTTCATGAGTGACAAATGGATTCTTGGTGGCAAGGTTGCGAATGCGATTAACATCCACCAAGAGGCTTTGCATCTGACGCTTCAACTAGTCATAAAGCTTATCCTGTTTTTGATGCAGTTTGACTAGAAGCTCTCGGTCATTGAGAACGCGAGATCGCTTCCGAGGCCTTTGAGCAATGGTTCTCTCAGTGGCTTCAGTATGGGATGATGAGGTGCACGTGTATTGCTAGCCAAAGGATAAACACGAGCTGCAGCAAGAACTCCTTCAATGGGTTGCGTGAAGCTTTGATGATCAATGTTGTGAAGATAAATTGGATCCTTGGCAGGCTCTGGGTATATGGCTTCGACAGACATATCAACCTCTGGCAAGAATATGAGGTGATTGCGCGAAGAAGGCTGATATTTGATAGCAGAGAGAAGCTTGATGAGAGGCATTACCCATGGAGCATAAAACTTTAGACCAAATAGATCAGAGTCGGATGCTGCAAGTTGCCTGATGAAGAAATCCTGAGCATTGAAGCTGATGCCATTGAGGATATAGAAAACCAATGTCTTCATTGCTCTTTCAAGCTTCGCTGCTGGAGAATGTCCTTTGATAGGCCATAGAGTTCGCCTGATGATATGATAGATGGTGTGGGGCAGATACTCTAGGTCTTCAACAAAGAATTCCTTTGGATATTCAGCATCTCTAAGCAGTGGTTTCATCATACTCAGCATTTGGCTCATATTCGGCTCAGGCTTCTAGAAGATGCTCTCCAAAGCATTGCGGTGAAGCTAACAACCAAATTCATAGAGTTCACCTGGAGTGGGCAAGGCAGTAAGCTCAAGAATATCAAGAGCTTTGGCTTCGGTGTGTACATTGCCTGCCATCCACTAAAGGACCCAAGTCTTCGGATCCCTGTTGTCGCCGCGAATGTGAAGAGTTCCATAGAATTGTAACTGAAGCTCTTCATTCCAATTTTCTTTGTCGGTCACAAACTGTAGAAGGCCAGCATCTCTGAAGCAGTCAAGGGCTTCTTCCAAGCAGGGCAGGCCAGCAATGGCTTCGCAGTCTAGACGCATGTGGGGAAAGATGCGCCCTTGATTGTATAGGACACAAGAATAGTAACTGCGCTGCTGATCGCTCCAGAACCGATCAGATGAAATTCTTGATTGGTGTATGGCTTCTTGGCACTATCAAAGAAGGTGTTGTGTGCCTTGAAGCCATTAACATTGAACGATCCGGGCGAAGATGCAGTACCTAGAAACCTTGGCAACCTTGGTTTAGGCTTCTGGACCTGAGGCCTGTGCTCCACATGATAGTCAAATTGTGGTCCGGGAGCAGGAGGAGGAACCAGAATAGGCCATCGAACCATGACAGCTTGGCCGCGATCAAATGCCAGCTCAATAGTGTGAGGCTTTGGAGGTGGTACAGGAGCATCGGCATTGACATGGGCTTCAAGTTGCACAATGGCTTCAGGTGCAACATTGGATTCAAGCACCATATTCACTTCAGGTGCCACATTAGCTTCAGCCATGGCAACGTCATTGGCTTCAGTATTGGTGTTGGTGCCGCCTCTGTATTTTCAACCTCCACTTGAGTAGCTGGAGGGTCGGGCACAGACACGTTCTCCTCGAGAACAGCTTCTTCGATGGTAGGGGGTGTGGCAACGCGCTCTTCTTCTTGATGGTGTTCTTCTTGATCATCAGGTGATGCAGCCGGAGTGTTTTCAGCAGCTTTGGCTTCAGACATAGAGACGTTCACAGTTGCCTTGGTGTCAGCAGCTTTGGATACCATAATCCTAGTGTTGGGGTGTATGCCAAATATCGAAGAATTCACTTCACATCTAAGTGATACGATTCCTTTGGTGCCGCTTGGAATCGGGCACACATGCAAACACTAAACATGATATCTGGCCTAGATGCACGTAAATAAAGTATAGAACCAATCATGGAGCGGAATACCTTTTGATCGAAATCTTTACCATTGGCGTCGGGACTCAAATGACTCTTGGTTGGCATTGGCGTCGTGTAACCTTTGCAGTCTTGCATTCCAAACTTCTTCAGGCAATCTTTGAGGTATTTCTCTTGAGATATGAAAATGTCGTTGCTTTGCTGACGAATTTGAAGACCAAGCAAGAACTTCAGCTCACCCATCTTGGACATCTGATATTGCTCTTGCATCATGTGTCCAAACTCATCACTGTATCTCTTGTCAGTGCAGCCAAAGATAATGGCATCCACATAGATTTGGCACACAAATAGTTCTCCATCATATGTCTTCGTGAAGAGTATAGGATCTAGGGAACCAGGTTTGAAGTCTTTGCTCTTCAGGAAGTCTTTGAGTGTGTCATACCAAGCACGAGGGGCTTGTTTGAGGCCATCTGATTGCCTTGTTGAGCTTGTATACCATATCATGATGTTTTGGATCTTCAAAGCCAGGTGGTTGTGCAACATACAATTCTTCTTCAATCTTGCCATTAAGAAAGGCACTCTTCACATCCATTTGATATAGAAGGATGTTGTGATGGTTGGCATAGGCTAGCAGTATGCGAATAGCTTCAAGCCAAGCCACCGGAGCAAATGTTTCACCGAAGTCAATCCCTTCAACTTGAGTGTATCCTTGAGCAACAAGACGAGCCTTGTTTCTGACAACTTGACCATGCTCATCTTGCTTGTTGCGATATATCCATTTGGTGCCTATGATGTTGTGCTTGTGAGGATCAGGACGCTTGACCAATTCCCACAAATTGTTCAGCTCGAACTATTGAAGCTCTTCTTATATAGCTTGAATCCATTCAGGTTCCAGGAAGGCTTCAACAACTTTCTTTGGTTCAGATATTGAGATAAATGCAAAGTGCCCACAGAAATTTGCTAGCTGTGTTGCCCTTGAATGAGTGAGTGCACCAGGTGGACTGATGCTGTCGATTATCTTCTCAATCTGTACTTCATTTGCGACACGAGGGTGAACTGGACAAAGATTTTGCTCTTGCTGATCATATTCTTCATTTTGAGCATTGGCTTTAGGCAGAGTATTGTCTTCAGGTTGATTAGGTGCAGAAATGATAAGTTCCTCTTCAGCCTGTGCCTCAGAAGGTATGATTTCTCTAGTTCCCATAAGCTTTATGGATTCACTAGGTGGAACTTCATCTAGCACATTTGGGAGGTGCTCTCTTTGCGAGCCGTTAGTCTCATTGAAACACACATCTACAGTTTCAACCACTTTATAGTGAAAGAGGTTGAAGACTCTGTAGGAGTGCGAATCCTTTGCGTAACCAAGCATAAAACCTTCATGTGCTTTCATTGCAAATTTTGAAGTGTGATGTGGATCCTTGATCCAGCACCTAGCACCAAATACTCTAAAGTAGCTGACGTTTGGCTTCTTACCAGTTAGGAGCTCATAGGATGTATTCTTCAGAAGCTTGTGAAGATAAACACGGTTGATGAAGTGGCATGCAGTATTTTTGGCTTCAGGCCAAAACTTCCTTAGAGTGTTGTACTCATCAAGCATCATCCGAGCCATCTCAATGAATGTCCTGCTCTTGCGCTCCACGATGCCATTCTGCTGAGTTGTGTATGGAGCAGAGAACTCAAGAGTGATGCCTAAGGTATCAAGGTAAAGATCGAGGCTGGTGTTCTTGATCTTTGTGCCGTTGTCACTTCTGATGTGCTTGATCTTGATGCCATAGTTCGTCATGGCACGATTGGCGAAGCGTCTGAAGACATGCTGCACTTCATTCTTGTAAAGGATTATATGTACCCATATATATCTTGAGTAATCATCAACTATGACGAAGCCATAGAGGCAAGTAGTGGTAGTGAGAGTAGAGTAGTGAGTAGGGCCAAAGAGATCCAAGTGTAGCAGCTCGAAGGGTTGAGATGTCATCAGGATTTTCTTCGAGGGATGCTTGGCCCTAGTCATCTTTCCAGCTTTGCAAGCACCACACAGATGATCTTTCTTGAACTTGATGCCCTCGATGCCTACGACGTGTTTCTTCTTCGCGAGAGTGTACAGGTTCCTCGTGCCAGCATGCCCTAGCCTCCGATGCCAGAGCCAACACTCTGAAGCTTTTGCTAGAAGACATACGGCTAACTGTGGTCCTGCTGAGAAATCTACCATATATAGATCATCTTTCTGTTATCCTTCAAAGACTAGAGACTTGTCAGATTCCATTAGAACAAGGCAAAAATATTTTCCAAATATCACAATCATGTTCAAATCACAAAGCATTGAGACAGACATAAGTTGAAACCAAGGGATTCAACAAGCATCACTTTATCCATGTGCTGATCCGTTGAGATTGCAACTCTACCTAGACCCAATACCTTGCTTTTACCAAAGGTCAAGAAATGTGATGTGACTCTTGTCAGATGGACGTAAGGTTGAGTCCATGAGAAGACTTCGATCATCAGTCATGTGATTAGTGCATCCACTGTCCATAATCCATTCTGAAACATTTGGTGTCATACCCTACTGTACAGTTAGGGGGATAGGCTTCAGCAAGAGTATTGTGAAGCATAAACATTTGATAGATAAGAGGATTATCAAAGCTCAGATCAAGGTTAGGACTGACAAGATAATTGCCAAGCGATCCAGGAACAAAATACATAATAAGACCATTTGGGCATTTTATCTTGTGCCCCAGAAGATGTTTTAGGTCCCCAGCATAAGCATCGTACGCCTTTGATTTCCAGCTGGAGACCTTTCCCTGCAAAGGAAGGTTAATTTTTCTTAACCACCCATATCTTCAGGGGTGGCTTAGAAGCAATGAGTCTAAGTGCAACATCTGAGAACTTCGGCTTTGGAGCCCTAGCAAATAGCCTTGCAGGAGGTGAATAATACTCATATGAATAGGCAGAATAGTTCTTAGTCTTATGAACATAGCGGTTTGATGATACACGCTCATATTCATAAGTCTGAGTATGATTTCCCTGCAAAACATTGGTGTTAGGGTGACTCTTGTGAGTCCTCTGTCTTTATGAAGCCTTTGGACCAAATGAAGCCTTTGGTCTGGGGTTTGTCTTCTTCCCTTGTGGTGTCATGATGACATTCACAGGAAGATTCTCAAGACACCTTTTGGAAACCCAGATCTTCTCCATAGGTGGTCCGTTCCTGCAGTTAGTACCAACATACCTGGCAAACACTTCACCATTCTTATTCTTAAACAGTTTATAGTTTGCATCAAAGGATTCATCAATGATAATCTGGTTAGCACAAGTGAAGCCAGATAGGTGGATGGGTTGACTGAAGGTCCCTTTGCAGCAACCCATGTGGTTTTGGGGTACTGCTCAGGCTTCAAGTAAGAACCATCAACATTCATTTTCCTCTCGAACCCAACACTCTCTTTCCTAGGGTTTCGGTTCAGAATCTGCTTTTTGAGGACATCACATAGTGTCTGATGCCCCTTGAGACTTTTGTACATCGCAGTCTCAAGCAATGTCTTCAACCTAGCATTTTCATCAGCAATAGTAGTGGTATCCTCAACAGAGGGGTTAATTTCCACATCAGCAGTTGAAGATATTGTGGCAGTAGTAGCAGTAGAACATTCAGCAACAGAAGTAGCATTATCACGCTCAAGGCATTTTAGACATGGTGGTTCAAATCCTTCTGAGCGGGACTGATCTGTTGAGCGCGAAGTGACTCATTCTCTTTTTGAAGATCTTCATTAACTGCTCTCAATTTCTCAAGTTCTTGCTTCCTTTGAAGATAATCATAGGAAAGCTTTTCATGAGTTGTTGAGAGCGTTTCATGACGACTTTCAAGTTCCTTGTACTTAACATGAAGATTTTTGATGTCTTCAATTCAGGACTGAGATCAGGTCATTTCCGCGTCCAACAGGTCATCACTTTTGTCTAATAGTTTTTGAATATGTTCCATAGCTTTCTGTTGCAATTATAGCAAGTGTTTTGTAGCTAGGTTTGGATTCACAATCAGAGTCGTCTTCACTTGATGTTTGAAAGTAAGCATCGCGTGATTTTACCTTGGCACCACGTGCCATGAAGCAGTAGGTGGGGGCAGAGTCATCCTTGTCATTATCATCAGCGTTGGTGACGGAGCCATTGTCTTCAGCGTTGAAGATGGACTTGGCAACGTAGGCTGTGGCTAAAGCTAGACTTGCAACGCCAGAGTTGGACTCCTTCTCAGATTCCACCTCTGCCTCCTCAGAAGCAGACTCCTCCTCTGAATCCATCTCCTTGCCAGCAAAAGCACGAGCCTTGCCAGATGAGCTCTTCTTATGTGATGAAGATTTGGAAGAAGACTTGGAAGAAGACTTTTGAGGATTTCTTCTTCTTCTTGTCATCAGAATCATATTCCTTGCTCTTCTTCTTCTTGTTGTTCTCATTTTCCCACTGAGGACACTCAGAGATGTAGTGACCAGGTTTCTTGCACTTGTGGCATGTTCTCTTCTTGTGGTCATGAGTAGAAGCTTCATCATTTCTCGAGCTGGATCTTGAAGACTTTCTGAAGCCTTTCTTCTTGGTGAATTTCTGGAACTTCTTCACAAGCATAGCAAGCTCCTTTCCAATGTCTTCAGGATCCCCAGAACTGCAGTCAGATTCTTCTTCAGATGAGGAAACAACCTTTGCCTTCAAAGCGCGAGTTCGGCCATAGTTGGGACCATAGATGTCTCTTTTCTCAGATAGCTGAAACTCATGTGTGTTGAGTCTCTCAAGTATGTCAGACGGATCGAGTGCCTTGAAGTCCGGGCTTTCTTGAATCATCAGGGCTAGGGTGTCAAACGAGCTGTCAAGTGATCTCAGGACTGTCTTGACGATTTCATGCTTGGTGATCTCAGTGACGCCGAGAGCATGAAGCTCATTTGTGATATCAGTGAGGCGATCAAATGTGTGCTGGACGTTGTCATTGTCGTGTCTCTTGAAGCGGTTGAAGAGGTTGCGAAGAACACTGATCCTTGAGTCTCTCTGGGTTGAGACGCCTTCGTTGACCTTGGAGAGCCAGTCCCAGACTAGCTTTGACGTTTCGAAAGCACTCACATGGCCATACTGTCCTTTGGTCAGATGACCACAGATGATGTTCTTGGCAGTAGAATCCAATTGAACGAACTTCTTGACATCAGCAGGGGTGACACCTTCACCAGTCTTAGGAACGCCGTTCTTGATGACATACCATACATCAACATCAAAGGCCTCAAGATGCATGCGCATCTTATTCTTCCAGTAGGGGTAATCAGTGCCATCAAAGACAGGGCATGCAGCGGAGACTTTGATTATCCCTGCAGTCGACATAGCTAAAACTCCCGGTGGTTAAACCGAATCACACAGAACGAGGGAGTACCTTGCTCTGATACCAATTGAAAGTGCTAGCTATCGACTAGAGGGGGGTGAATAGGCAATTTTTATGAAAGTCTTCAAAACATGGGAGTTATGAAGACAAACAATAAAATGAACCTATTGATATGCAGCGGAAAGTAGACTAGACTAGACAACCATAGTCAAGTATACAATGAAGTGAAAGCACGAAGACTAATAGCAGCTAGGCAGTATGGATCAAGATGGAAGATGGTATGAAGCCAAACAACAATAGTCGTCACACAGTGAAGTCAAACAGATAAGGCAAGCAAGCAAATGACTTCACGAAGAAAAACTGTAGATAAATGAGGGAAGAGATAGAACCAGTTGCTTGGAGAGGACAAAGATTTGTTGGACCAGTTCCAGTTGCTGTGACAACTGTATGTCTGGTTAGGGAGGCTGAGATTCAAGTCAGAAGCCCGCATCTTCACCTTATTCCCCTTGAGCTAAGGACACTTAGTCCTCGCCCAATCACTCTGGTAAGTCTTCAAGGTAGACTTCCAAACCTTCACAGACTATGTCCACCGACAATCCACGATGACTCTTGGATGCTCAGAACGCGATGCCTAACCGGCTGGAGGATTCACAGTCCTCAAGTGTAACAAGTCTTCAGGTCACGCGGACAGAAAGACTTCAGTGATGCCTAATACTCTTTGGCTCTAGGTGTTTTGGGGTTTGTCCTCGCAAGGATTTCTCTCTCAAATGCTTCGGAGGTGGGTTGCTCTCAAACGACAAAAGCCGTGCACTAACTCTGAGCAGCCACCAATTTATTGTGTAGGGGGTGGGCTATTTATAGCCACTAAGCAACCCGACCTGATTTGCCCGAAATGACCCTGGGTCACTAAGGAACTGACACGTGTTCCAACAGTCAGATTCCAAACACACGCGGCAGCTTGACTTGGGCTACAAGTAAAGCTGACTCATCCAGCTCTGGATAAGATTTTCTCTCATTGTCTTCGCTCAAATACTTAGGATTTGGTTGAGCATCACTTCAGTCACTGTCGGTGTCAAAACCGGCGGATCTCGGGTAGGGGGTCCCGAACTGTGCGTCTAAGCGGATGGTAACAGGAGACAAGGGACACGATGTTTTTACCCAGGTTCGGGCCCTCTCAATGGAGGTAAAACCCTACTCCTGCTTTATTGATATTGATGATATGGGTATTACAAGAGTTGATCTACCATGATATTAGAGAGGCTAAACCCTAGAAGCTAGCCTATGGTATGATTGTTGTTGTTGGTCTTATGGACTAAACCCTCCGGTTTATATAGACATTGGAGGGGGCTAGGGTTACACAGAGTCGGTTACAAGGAAGGAGATCTACATATCCGTATTGCCAAGCTTGCCTTCCACGCCAAGGAGAGTCCCATACGGACACGGGACGAAGTCTTCAATCTTGTATATTCATAGTCCAACAGTCCGGCCAAAGGTTATAGTCCGGCTGTCCGGATACCCCCTAATCCAGGACTCCCTCAGTCACTCTAACTTTGTTCACTTGGACCCCTCTTAATAGTACGGTGGTTCCTATGAATCAACAAAGAAGAAAAGGAGACTACGAAACAACTATGTCTTCTCACTCCATAGTCTTCACGTGAATGTCTTCTCGAGTCATAATCTTTGTTGTGAATATCTTCACATGCCACCATTGTCTTCAATGTCTTCACACATTTTTAGGGGTCATCTCCAGTAGTAAACCGAATCAATGAGGGACTACTACCTATGTTATCCTCCAATTCTCACAAACACATTAGTCCCTGAACCAGGTTTGTCATCAATACTCCAAAACCAACTAGGGGTGGCTCTAGATGCACTTATAGTAAGCTATGACCGCCTCTGCACGGGCCTAGCGCCTCGCAAAGGACGGACCCTCGACTGCCAAGATAAGTTTCATGCTTGGGTCAACCAATCGCTCCAGCATAGGGTTCTCATTCGTGTTGCCCCGCTACAGCAACGTGGCCTCCCTTTCCTGCCTCTAGGCGGTCGCTTGGGCGCTAAAGGGGACCTCCTGAGTATCGCGTCTCAGGGGATCTTACTAGACCTCGGGCCGCTCACCTCCTGGCCTTGACCACGGCATCGCGACATGGCATACCAGCGACGGCTGCAGCTTGCCAGGGGACCGGGACCTGTCGGCATAGAGCACCAAGCCGTCGCGAGGTTGGAAAGGGAAAACCGAGCCGAAATGGGACACGCACACGCATAATTTCATAATAAGGATAAGATTAACAAAGGACATTGCAGACCATTTACAAACCCCCACGGGGTAATTCTCGATTCCTCGCAGGAAACAAAAGGAAAGAGCTTTGAGAAGTCCTATCTACATGCGCCCCTGTGGGTGATGCCATCATCAACGGTGGGCCACGGGAGGCCGGTGCCAACCTCATCCATATCAGCGGCGGCGTCGGGTGGACGCCGCAGCCCTGCTCCGGGCTCGACGAGAGCTTGGGGGCACGTAGCTGTCGTCCCTTGTCTCCGGAGTCTCGTAGAGCTTGGGAGAATCACTAGACTCGCAGGCGTCGCTGCTACTTCCAGAGGAGCCACTGGCGACGCGGACAGCAGGCCCTGCCCTGGATGCGACGCCGTCCTGACGGCCCCTTCCGGAGTAGCACTGCAGGCGGTAGCCTTCTGCGTCGAAGACCTTGAAGAACAGCGTGGAGGCGTCGTCGAACTCGAAGTGGATCGCGAGGGCCCCCTCCTCTAGGCACACTCGGGCAACCTCACCCCAGCCTCGGGTCATGAAGATCTTGCCCGAGGAGACAACTTCGACTTCCGCTCCAGTCGCCGGCGCGTCGCAGTCGGCGTGCTGCAGCCAAAGCTCGAGGGGCCCCCTCGGCGACATCTTGGCAGAGAAGAAGGAAGGGAAGCGGATCCAAGTGCTCGGGGGCGTCGCCACCCACAGCACAATCTCGCGTGAAGAGTCTGCGGTGTGGAACCCGGGGACGGCGACGCGTGCTAGCGCGGCGCTTCTCCCCGCCTCTTCCTCCTGAGCCCCCGGCTTGGGCGTACAGGGGCAACGGATACCCAGGAGGAGGCCGCTCGCACCAAGGCCTCTTCACCTCCTGCGTCACCACCACGTCACGGCGATTGAGGGAGTCCTGGATTAGGGGGTATCCGGACAGCCGAATTATATCCTTTGGCCGGACTGTTGGACTATGAAGATACAAGATTGAAGACTTCGTCTCGTGTCCGGATGGGACTCTCCTTGGCGTGGAGGGCAAGCTTGGCGATACGGATATGTAGATCTCCTTCCTTGTAACCGACTCTGTGTAACCCTAGCCCCCTCCGTTGTCTATATAAACTGGATGGTTTAGTCCGTAGGACAACAACAATCATACCATATGCTAGCTTCTAAGGTTTAGCCTCTATGATCTCGAGGTAGATAAACTCTTGTAATACTCCTATCATCAAGATCAATCAAGCAGGAAGTAGGGTATTACCTCCAACGAGAGGGCCCGAACCTGGGTAAACATCGTGTCCCCCGCCTCCTTTTACCATCTGCCTTAGACGCACAGTTCGGGACCCCCTACCCAAGATCCGCCGGTTTTGACACCAACATTGGTGCTTTCATTGAGAGTTCCACTGTGTCTTCACCATAAGGAAGGATGCCTCATCTCGTTGTCAAGGACAACGTCAGCTCTGGGGGAGCCCTGGCTGTCGGCCATACTCTCTGGCTAGGCGGCTTCGTCATTACTGCCCGTTCGGCTGCTACACCGACATGACTTCTCGGGTCATCGAAAGCAGCCTCCACGTCGGCTCGGAACTTGCCGAGCAGATGAATCCAATGGAGCTCTCTCCACTAAACGAGCTCTTGGATTGCATCGCCGCTTTGGGAGTCGCTATGGACTATGATCGGATTGGGCTTAAACCCGACCAAAGGGAGATTAACTCTCCGTCGGTCACCCATCAGATAGCGGTGGTGGAGGAACAATGCGGCGATTCTTCCTCTATCTTGAGGACAAACTATGTCCGGATTCCTGACCTCTCCGAGCCGGATACCCGTTTACGGAAGGACATCGCCCTAGCCCTGAACCTAGAATCAGGCAGCAGGCCAGACCTATTGGGCAACATCCCGGAGCCCAAACTTCCAAGATCGGAAACTCCTCTGCCCCGGGGTCTCAGATCGGGTCAGGGTTCGGACTCAATTCCACCCACCCACCCAGATATAAACGATATTTCCCACATTAGGCAAGAGCCCCAGGAAACAGTACATCACTACTGGGCAAAATTCCTCCTTGTAATGAACAAGGTCAAGGACTGTCGCGAGGAAGACGCAATCTTATTCTTCTGCAGTAATTGCACGGACAAGGGAATGCTTAACGCCATAAGTCGCCGTGACATAGCACGCTTCGCTGACTTGGCGGCCATAGTACGGAAGTACTGTGCGATGGAAAGTGCCTGGAAAACCGAAGCAAAATTTTGGGAACATCCGGCTCTTACTAAACATCCAGTCCGAATTAAAAGGGCGCACTCTCATAAGTCGCCCGATTCAATCATAAAGAAGCAAAAGTCCACTTCAGGGCCCGGAACCGTATTGGAGGGATGATGTCTACTACACAACCTTCTTCTTGTAGACGTTGTTGGGCCTCCAAGTGTAGAGGTTTGTAGGACAGTAGCAAATTTCCCTCAAGTGGATGACCTAAGGTTTATCGATCCGTGGGAGGCGTAGGATGAAGATGGTCTCTCTCAAGCAACCCTGCAACCAAATAACAAAGAGTCTCTTGTGTCCCCAACACACCCAATACAATGGTAAATTGTATACGTGCACTAGTTCGGCAAAGAGATGGTGATACAAGTGCAATATGGATGGTAGATATAGGTTTTTGTAATCTGAAAATATAAAAACAACAAGGTAACAAGTGGTAAAAGTGAGCGTAAATGGTATTGCAATGATAGGAAACAAGGCCTAGGGTTCATACTTTCACTAGTGCAAGTTCTCTCAACAATAATAACATAGTTGGATCATATAACTATCCCTCAGCATGCAACAAAGAGTCACTCCAAAGGCACTAATAGCGGAGAACAAACGAAGAGATTATGGTAGGGTACGAAACCACCTCAAAGTTATTCTTTCCAATCAATCCATTGGGCTATTCCTATAAGTGTCACAAACAGCCCTAGAGTTCGTACTAGAATAACAACTTAAGATACAAATCAACAAAAACCCTAATGTCACCTAGATACTCCAATGTCACCGCAAGTATCCGTGGGCATGATTATACGATATGCATCACACAATCTCAGATTCATCTATTCAATCCAACACAAAGTACTTCAAAGAGTGCCCAAAGTTTCTACCGGAGAATCACAACGAAAACGTGTGCCAAACCCTATGCACCGGTTCATGGGCAGAACCCGCAAGTTGATCACCAAAACATACATCAAGTGAATCAATAGAATAACCCATTGTCACCACGGTTATCCCACGCAAGACATACATCAAGTGTTCTCAAATCTTTAAAGACTCAATCCGATAAGATAACTTCAAAGGGAAAACTCAATCCATTACAAGAGAGTAGAGGGGGAGAAGAAACATAAGATACAACTATAATAGCAAAGCTCGCGATACATCAAGATCATGCCAAATCAAGAACGCGAGGGAGAGAGAGAGATCAAACACATAGATACTGGTACATACCCTCAGCCCCAAGGGTGAACTACTCCCTCCTCGTCATGGAGAGTGCCGGGATGATGAAGATGGCCACCGGTGAGGGATCCCCCCTCTGGCAGAGCGCCGGAACAGGGTCCCAATTGAATTTTTGTGGCTACAGAGGCTTGCGGCGGCGGAACTCCCGATCTATTCTCTGTTCTTGAAGTTTTAGCATACGTAGGTATATATGGGTGAAGGAAGTACGTCGGTGGACCTCCGGGCTATCCACGAGGCAGGGGGCGCGCCTTAGGGGGGTGGGCGCGCCCCCCACCCTCGTGGGCAGCCCAGGACTCCCCTGGCGTGCACTCCAAGTTTTTCCGGTAGCTTTCCTTCCAAAAATAACTTCTCCAGTTGATTTCGTTCCGTTTCGACTCCGTTTGATATTCTTTTCTTCGAAACACTGAAATAGGAAAAAAACAACAATTCTGGGATGCGCCTCCGGTTAATAGATAGTCCCAAAAATAATATAAAAGTGGATAATATAGCCCAATATTGCCCAAAACAGTAGATAATATAGCATGGAGAAATAAAAAATTATAGATACGTTGGAGACGTATCAAGGGATAGCTTAACGGGCCCTGCAAAATCCGTAGTACAAAGGATACCATACCAACACACAGCCTGAGAGCATGTTGGGTACTCCGGCAGGTGGCCAAAAGCGGCGAGGATCTCCTCATTCAAAACACCGTGGAGCACCATCCCGTGGATAACAATACAGTACTGAAAGTCTTCGAAACATTCGCCTCAAATAATAGGAGAAAGCGAGCACTCTGTAGCCTTGCCGAAGTCTGCCACGTGGCAGCAATAAATCCATGGAGCAACACGGCTATTACCTTCAACGCCAGTGACGAACCTAAATTCCGAACGGCCCAAGCACCAGCCGCATTGGTCCTTAGTCCAATTGTGGACGGCGTTCGGCTCACTAAAGTGCTCACGGACGGCGGCAGCGGATTAAACCTCATCTATGAGGAAACTCTTAAAAAATGGAAATAGACAGGAACCGCATTGAGCAAAGCAGCACGACCTTAAGAGGAATCATCCCTAGTCGGGAGGCACGCTGCGCTGGAAAAATCACACTAGATGTGGTATTCGGCACTCCGGACAATTATAGGTCCGAAGAAATTACATTCCAAGTGGCCCCGTTCTGTAGCGGATACAACGCCCTTTTAGGGCGGGAGGCATTCACGATCTTCCAAGCCATACCCCATTACGGGTACATGAAGCTCAAAATGCCCGGGCCCAATGGAATCATAACTTTAGCTAGTGATCCGGACATAGCGCTCCGCGCCGAAAACAAAACAGCTGCACAGGCCCTCGAGGCATTATCCGATGCCCTCGCGGCAGAGGAATTAACGGTGCTACGCTCCACAGTGGACAGGGATGACGTGATTCTCGACAAGATATCCAAGTCCACCTCTTTTAAACCAGCGGATGAAATAGTCAAATTCCAAGTCCACCCAACGGACCCTACAAAAACAGCATCCATCGGGGCACAGTTAAACCCCAATGTAGACGCCGCATTACGGGAGTTCCTGCGTGAGAATTGGGACATATTTTCCTGGCATCCCTCAGATATGCCAGGAATCCCACACAGGCTGGCTAAGCATAGCCTTAACATTCTAAAGGGATTCAAGCCAGTCAAGAAGACTCTTCAGCGTTTGTGTGAACCTAAGCGACAAGCCATGGGAGAGGAACTAGCCAAGTTATTGGAGGCCGGATTTATCAGAGAAATAAAACATCCGGACAGGCTAGCAAACCTAGTGATGGTACCAAAGAAGGAAAAATCCTGGCGCCTATGTGTCGATTTCAAGGACGTCAACAAGGCTTGCCCAAAGGATCCCTTCCCCCTCCCTCGCATCGATCAAATTATCGACACTACCGCAGGACACGAATCATTGTGCTTCCTCGACGCATACTCCGGCTACCACCAAATTAAGATGGCGGAATCCGACCAAGCCACAACGGCATTTATCACACAATACGACCCCTTCTGTTTCAACACAATGCCCTTCGGGCTCAAAAACGCCGGTGCAACGTATCAACGCATGATTCAGACATGTCTAGAAAAGCAGATCGCCAAAACAGTGGAGGCATACGTCGATGATGTGGTCGTTAGAACCAGACACGTCGACTCTTTAATAGACGACTTGAGGATCACATTTGACAATCTCCGAACATACGACATCAAGCTCAATCCGGAAAATGTGTTTTCGGCGTACCCACCGGAAAGCTTCTGGGTTTCATCATCTCCAGTAGAGGAATTGAAGCAAATCCGGCTAAAATCCGAGCCCTGTCAGAGTTGGCCAGTCCAACGGACCTCAAACAAATCCAGAAGTTGACTGGATGCGTGGCGGCCTTAAGCCGCTTCATCTCCCGCTTAGGAGAAAAGGCACTACCCCTCTATCGCCTTCTTCGGCGCACCGAACACTTTGAGTGGACGGATGCTGCCACAACCGGATTGGAAGAAATAAAAGCCATACTGGCCACAAACCCAATCCTGGCCGCAACAAACATCGGTGAACCAATGCTGCTATATATAGCAGCAACTCATCAAGTTGTAAGCGCAGTGCTCGTTGTCGAGCGAGAAACGGACGGACATAAATTCCCCCTTCAAAATCCGGTATATTACGTATCCACTGTCCTCACTCCATGCAAATCACGGTACCCGCATTATCAAAAGATAGCATATGCGGTATTCATGGCATCCCGGAAACTACGACACTACTTTCAAGAGTGTTCAATTACAGTGGCCTCGGAAGTGCCACTCAACGACATAATAAACAACCGTGACGCCACTGTCCAGATTGCCAAATGGGCCATTGAGCTCCTCCCGTTCGACATAACATATAAACCTCGGAGAGCCATTAAGTCTCAAGTATTGGCCGATTTTGTCGCCGAATGGACAGAAGCCGAACTCCCTAAAAAGTACGGTGCATACTCCAATTGGATCATGCACTTCGCTGACTCTAAAATGCTGGCTGGTCTAGGGGCTGGCGTCGTCCTGACATCCCCCACCGGAGGTACAGTCCAATACGTACTCCAAATACTGTACACAGACTCCAACAACACCGCCGAATATGAGGCCCTGTTACATGGTCTTCGGATGGCAGTTTCCATGGGCATTCGACGCCTGGAGCTGTGCGGGGACTCGAACCTCGCAATATCCCAAATAAATGGAGAATTCGATGCCAAGGATTCAAAAATGGCGGCTTATCGCAACACCGTCCTCAAGATGTCAGCTCGGTTCGAGGGGCTCGAATTCCACGATGTGGGTCGGGAAAACAATCAGGCAGCGGATATCCTCGCCCGTATCGGTGCTAAGCACGACGTGGTACCACCTAACATCTTCTTGGAAAGGCTGTTCAAGCCATCCGTGGTATGGGAAGGGGACACCGGTAACAATAGTCCGAACCCTGCCACAACACCAGATACCGAACACTCTGACATAATCGGAGGCTCTGCCACCGAAATAACACCTTCAGCCCATGTAATAATGGCCGTCATCGCCCCATGGACTGAACCATTCCTGGCCTACCTAACCAGGTAGGAACTTCCCGAGGACCAAAATGAGGCACGTTGCATAGTATGGCGATCTAAAGCCTACAAGGTGCACGACAGAGAGCTTTATAAGAAAAGCATTACCGGAGTCCTTCAAAGGTGCATCTCCGAAGAGGAAGGGAGGAAACTTTTGGCCGAAATCCATGCTGGACTTGGCAGCCACCACGCCGCAGCCCGGGCCCTAGTAAGCAAGGCCTTCCGTACAGGCTTCTATTGGCCGATGGCCCGGGCAGATGCACAGGACTTGGTACAACGCTGCGTCGGTTGCCAGCTTTTTGCAAACCAAAGCCATATGCCGCCCACCGCCCTCCAAACAATCCCCATTACCTGGCCCTTTGCGGTCTGGGGGCTTGATATGGTTGGACCCCTTAAAGGGGGAACCCATAAGAAAAAATACTTACTGGTCATGGTGGATAAATTCACCAAATGGATAGAGGCCAAACCCGTTAAAATGGCCGAATCCGGAACGGTGATAGGCTTCATATCTGGGGTTGTACAACGTTATGGCATCCCCCACAGCATCATCACTGACAACGGCACAAATTTACAGCCGACGAGGTGAAACTTTGGTGCAGCAACATGGGCATCAAGCTCGATTATGCTTCTGTCTATCATCCGCAAACTAACGGTCAAGTCGAGTGAGCAAATGGTCTTAACATGAGCGGCATCAAATCCAGATTAGTGCGGTCCTTGAAGGAGTCTAACACGTGCTAGGTAGAGGAGCTCGACTACGTCCTATGGGGACTGCAGACCACGCCGAATCGCACTACCGGATACACACCGTTCTTTATGGTGTACGGCGCAGAGGCGGTTATGCCCTGCGACATAATTCATGACTCACCTCGAGTGCGCATGTATGAAGAAAAAGAGGCCGAGCTTGATCGGCAGGACAGTTTGGACGCCCTGGAGGAGGAGCGCGACATGGCAAAAACTCGTTCCGCATTCTATCAGCAACAGGCTCGAAGATACCAAAGAAGAGAAGTACGGGCCAAAACTTACAACGTCGGCGAACTAGTTCTACGTCTGCCGGAGAAGAAAAAGAACAAGCTTAAGCCCAAATGGGAAGGTCCCTTCATTACCAACCAAGTTCTGACCGGCAGAGAGTACCATTTGCAGGATGCATCGGACAATCGACTTGAGCCAAACCCATGGAACGCAGCCAGACTCCGAAGATTCTACGCCTAGCGCCGGACTCTATGTTCGTCTCCTCACCCCTGTCCATTTTTCATGTATACATTATCTGTCTTTTCTCTCTTTCTTTCTTATTTTTCCTTATCCTCAAGGCCTTCAACGACCAACTTGTGTCTTGCTTACACACTATTAAACGCACTAGCCGCACTCATTATACCTGGGGGCTTCTTATACAGAAGCTTAATACAACTATTTTTCTGGGCTTCATGCCCCGCACATGTGTTATTCTTCCGCATGTACCTTTTTCGCCATTATATGCATCGATATGACTTAGTTTTGGCCAAGCTGGGTTGCCTGGCTCTTGTATTTATGCCCTACGTTCCCGTTAATTCGGCTAGGGCATAAGGGGAGCACCTCTAAGATTGTTACACGGGGTCACCGGATGTGTACCTCGAGACTAGGTGAAGCCGAAGCTAAGCGTTCTTAAGGGAATATTCGGTCGGTGAACAAAAGATGACTTTTATTTATTTCGATACATGCCCCCAGATGTTTTTTGCCTGCGTTTCTCCTCGCAGTCCAGACATGCACATTAGGGCAGGCGTACCCAGGGAAAGGAACCCTTAACGGAACTATTCTCCCTAGAACATGTTTCTTACTATCCATGTAATATAACATAACTAGTTGGGTACTTGTCTGTTCAAGCACTTATGACCCCTACGCCTGGTTTCCACGCATACCCCGGTTTTTACATAACTGAGCAGGTATTCGGATACACTCCGGACTATCGGGTTACGAGGTCGAAGCGAAAAGGTCGGCCATGACAAATGAATTACAATACGGCTAGAGACATTGTACATGTCACTTAAATTACACAGTCACTTAGACTGACTAAATTCTACTTCTATCCCATCCACCACGCTGTCTAGCCTACAATCCTGTTGGGAATACTTTGCGGCTAATTCTACTTGACCATATACCAAACTGACGGGGATCTCCTTCCCATCGGGCCCCACAGGTCTGACCTCGGCCATGAGGTTTGGGTCAGCCTTGCTATACCGCGTCTTCACCATGGCCCAGGATTCCCTGGCACCTTGACGGCAGGCCGATATCTTCCATAATCGGAGGCACCGCCGTGCTCCCTTGAGCTTCTCTGCAAGCTCTCCAATGCCTTGTGGCAGGGAGACGGATGGCCACAAGGCCTGGGCAATACCCTGCATCACCTGCCAAACTTGTTCGTGCAGTTGTGAGAGCTCTGGTAGAAGATCACCTGCAGACCCGGGCATCTCCTCCGCGGGACGACCCGCCAGCATACCTGCAGACATAACTCTATTAGCCGGCTTCTTCGCCGAACTCTTTCAAAAGTTCGTTCAAGCACTTACTGAATATGCTGCGCCGAAGCCGCTTATTCTCCTTCACGGAGTCAGCCAGCTAGGCCCGAACATCTTTCGGTTCCACGCCCAGCTGGGTATTGGCGTCTTGGAGATCATTTTTCTCCTTCCTAACTTCCGTAAGCACGCGCTCACCAGCCTTTAGCTGTCGTATGGCATGTTGCTCATCCGGATTCACTCCGGCGTCATCTACAATACCTATTGTTAGATTTGTAGGCATGCCGCATACTATATGGTACCTATCATCCTTTGAAACAAGTGTTACCAGAGGGGGCCTTCTCGAACTCCTTCAATGCGGCAACTGCGGCCCGTAGTTGGGCCTTGCACTCTCCCAGCTCTCGAGACAATTGGGTATTCTTCTCTGAAAGAACCTGCACAAATAATGATCCTTAAGTCAGTTGTGCCAACTGTTTCAAGTCTCAGGGGCTACTGATATATATATAATCATCAAAAATTTCTTACCCGTATATCCTTCACATACTGGTCCGTGGCTCTGGCAAGACCATTTTGAGCAGCACGATGTATGCGTCTCCCGAGTTGAAGGCATCAAATGCCTCTTGGGAGAAACAAGCGTCACGGAGTACGGCCTGGCGACGCCTGTGATTCATGGCGCTCTCCACTTTGGAATTTGTAGCGGATATTTTATCCGCATCCTCTGTAGGAGGTGCATCCGGCGCGTGCCCCGTGTTAGCTTCTGCCTCTGTGTCCGGCCCTGGAGCCCGACTAGTAGTGGCGTGATCGGCGACCTCTCCGGATATAGTCCGCCGAGCATTTTTCCTTCTAGGAAACATGGGTGTTATTATGTTTTAAAAGACGATAACCATGGAGCGAGGCTTTGTGTAATACCTCTGCGTCGGCGTCTCCGTCCGGACCGCCTTCCTTTTTAGCCTTCCCGGCTTCGGCGCCCTTTGTTGGCGATTCGCCACGGGTTCGGCATGGTGTCCCGTGGACCTTCCCTGTAAAACAATGTACATATATGGTAGGTGAAGTGCATAAAAAGGGATCCTTCTCAAAAGTTGGGACTCTGGTTTTACTTACATGCGATGCAGGGAGCAGCCCAGGATAGTCAGCTATGATGGCCACCATGGCATCATCACAACTTAATTGATAGAATATCCTATCGATCAGCTCCACAAATATGTCCGGATCCTCTTCTAGGCCGGGGTCGAGTGCCCGGCCGGGATCCTCCGGTTGTGGGGTGGGCTGTTGACCTCCCATACAGCCTTTCGCAGTTCCTGCTATGAAATAGCAAGGTAAATACTTATTACAAAAATGTCGGAAGGATGGGAGTAAGAAGTGGCAGCTCACCCAGCTTGGAGGGTTGTACATGGAGAATCCATCCCGTGGCTTGATGCGGAGGAACTCCTCTTCCTCTACCTTATACAAATCGGACATATTTTTTGCTAGAGCAGCAGCTGAGTCCGGTCCCTTACGGCCGCAGCGAGTGTCATCATCTTCCCCATTGTAATGCCACATGGGGTGGCCTCGATATTGAAGCGGCTGCACCCCCCGCATAATGCATATTGACATAACCTCGGTTATTGTCAGTCCTGATTGAGCCAGTACCTTTATCCGGCCCATCAGGTAAAGGACGTCTATGTCATCTTCCTCCTGAGGGCTCCGTGAGCGCCAGCTTCGGCGTTTCTTCAAAGGGACATTGTCGAACTCGGGAAGACCAATCCGAATAGGATCCGGAAGGGGGACGTCCTCCATATAAAACCACTCTGAAGGCCAGTCTTCGGACGTCTTCTTCGGGGTACTGGATAGGTATCTGGTCCCGGCGATGCGCCATATTTCGGCTCCGCCCACTTGATATATTGACCCCCTCTGATTACGGGGCACAAGGTAGAATAGCTTCTTCCACAGCGCAAAGTGAGCTTCCCAGCCCAGAAACAGCACGCAAAGGGCTACATAACCAGCGATGTGTAAAATGGAAGCAGGGGTGAAGTTATGCAACTGGAGGCCATAAAACTCCAGGAGCCCTCGGAGGATTGGATGGATTGGAAATCCGAGTCCCCTAATAAATAAGGGATGAGGCAGACCCGCTCCCCCTTGTAGGGGTTGGGGAAGCTCTCTGCTTGCTCCCCGCCATTATAGGTGGCGAGCCCGGCTCGAACGGGGACCATATACGCTGGAGGGAGGAATCCCTGGGTCTGTAGCTCCACTAATTGACTGTGCGGGATGGAACACTTCTTCCAATCTCCGAGTTTAGGGCTACGGGAGCGAGAGGAGGAGCTGCGTTGGCCGGCCATGTTTGGATGGATTTTTTCGGGCGCGCTCCGATGAATGCTCGCTGGGGGAGGATGGTGTGATTTGGATATGAGAATCCCGTCTCTTTAAATAGACAGTTTATTGACATAGCTAGGGTGGTAAATGTAAAAACACCCTGGCTTCTCACATTCGCTCGACACGTGGAAGGTAGCCATTATTGGACGTATAAGCCAAGAAGCGCAACATTTATGAGAAGCCAGACACTATTCAACAGGTATTCAGGATTTGGAGAAGAACCCGCCTTGCAATGCCGAAAACAATATGCGCGCCGGACTCACCGTCATTGAAGCCTGGTTCGGGGGCTACGGAGATAGTCCTGTATTAGGGGGTATTCGGACAACCGGATGATATCCTTTGGCCGGACTGTTGCACTATGAAGATACAAGATTGAAGACTTCGTCTCGTGTCTGGATGGGACTCTCCTTGGCGTGGAAGGCAAGCTTGCTGATACAGATATGTAGATCTCCTTCCTTGTAACCGACTCTGTGTAACCCTAGCCCCCTCCGGTGTCTTTATAAACCAGAGGGTTTAGTCCGTAGGACAACAACAATCATACCATAGGCTAGCTTCTAGGGTTTAGCCTCTACGATCTCGTGGTAGATCAACTCTTGTAATACTCATATCATCAAGATCAATCAAGTAGGAAGTAGGGTATTACCTCCATCGAGAGGGCCCGAACCAGGGTAAACATCATGTCCCCCGCCTCCTGTTACCATCCTCCTTAGACACACAGTTCGGGACCCCCTACCTAAGATCTGCCGGTTTTGACACTGATAGCGATGAACCGTCCTCTTCTTCGGCGGAAGCAGTCGTGGCTCGTCGCAGGGAGCTTTTCCTTTCTCCGCAGCGGAAAACCTTTGGATGGGCGCCATTGGTGTCGCTACTGGCAATGGAGCAAAGGGAGAGAAGTGAGTGGAATGGGAAGAGATGGACGACGGGGGCTCTACCCCCTCTCCATTTATAGCAGGGAAGGCCAACCGGCGCCCCCCATGATCACAGGTAATGATGGTTTTTCCTTGCATGCAACAGGGACTCATCAAATCGGGCAGTTGCCGAGGCAGCATGGGGAAGCGGAGACGCCCACGTCCAATCAACCGCCACGCGTCGACCAAGGTCGCAGGTTGTTGGGGCCCGCGGTGCTCCGCACTTGCCCTTTGGCCTCGCCTCGAAGCCATGTCCGAGTGCGCCTTGGGCCCGGGGGCTACTGTCGGTGTTCTGGGAACGGAGGTCCCTAGACTTGCCTACCTGCGGCCCACGGCGTGGCTCTAGAAGCGGGTCCGTACGTCCCATCTTCACCAGCAAGCTTTCAAGACCCTCGCGAGGGGCCAAGCCTCGCGAGGCGGACGAAACAAGACCTCCGCGGGAGCGGCCTCATCAGGCTGGCTCGCGAGGGGCGGAAAGATCAAGGTAAGGCAAACATCGCGAGGTTCCAGTGACGTGAGCCATGACGAACGAGACCCGGCGGGCGCCGGTGCGCATAGTGTCCTTGCTTCCTATTTGGTGCTAAGGGGGCAAGCGCAGGCGAGGAGTACCGAGGCGTCAAGCAAAGGTTTCCATATCGGTGCAACGAGACCAAGACCAGCAGGACGGCAAGACGGAGGTCATTGTGGAGCCCAAGAATGCGTCACCACCAGAGCCTTTGGCAAGCGAAGACTACTTTTGTCAGGATAAGCTGTACTAGCTGTCCCCTTTCGAATAAGCCGTTGTTGCCTCCCTTCCCGCACAATTTTTGGGAAGAGGACCAGGGCCTATATAAATAGGGCTAGCCACCATAGTAGAGGGCAACTGGGCCTGAGCTGATCGGATCCTCACCAACCAGAACTCACCTAGAGCGATGCTCACACCCACCAAGCACAAGAACACCTCACCTCAGGAGGCTGTTCTTCCCCTTGTACTGTTCAACATCAGCCCAAGAGGCGATCCACCACCACCACACTGGAATAGGGTATTACACCGCAATGGTGGCCCGAACCAGTATAAATCTTGTGTCTTTGTGTTCTTTTTGTTCGGCGAGCTAGTCCGTGAATTCGTGAAGCATGTGAGGGCGTGATCGGTGAGGGTAGGGATGAAAACGGAGCGGAAACGGAGCGGAAACGGAGCGGAAGCGGAAGCGGAAACGAGTACAGAGCGGACACGAAAACAGAACGGTGTGTTGACCGAAACTTAAAACCCCCTTGAATCATAGAGAAATACACACAAAAAACAAAGAAATTTTTAACATGGCTACAAGATAATATGGTTGTGTTGGTAACATAGGGTAGTATTGTAATAGTACATGACAATTTCGTATTGCTTCTAGTTGAGAATGTGTGTGGAAGTAAAAGTTGGTCCTCAAATGATCCAGTCTGCTCATTGTGTCATTGTGTGTTGTTTGGTAATTGGGCTACAAAGCAGCCATGGGCCTATAGGAGAAACGGAAATTCCATATTCATGGAAACGGAAAGTTCCGTTTCCGCGTCTGTTCCACCAAAAAACACCGTTCCATTTTTGTTTCCGTTTCCGCATAAAAAATTCCACTTCCATTTCCATTTTGCAAATTTCCGTTTCCGTTTTCATATTTCCTCTCCGTTTCCATTTTACCTCTGGAAAAGCGGAACCTTTCCACTCCATTTTCATCCCTAGGTGAGGGGGAGATCTTCGGGCGCACCCTAGTGTTCGAACCTTAAGGGTTTTGTCGGAACCCAAAATCCGACACAATCCCTACTCCTTGTGTTGACATCAATTGATGGGCATCTCCCTAGCCTGTTGATTAGCCGTGTCAATGTGAGACTTTCTCCTTTTTTGTCTTCTCCACATAACCCCTGAGGGAGTCCTAGATTAGGGGTCCTCGGACGGCCGGACTATATACTTTAGCCGGACTGTTGGACTATGAAGATACAAGATTGAAAGACTTCGTCCCGTGTCCGGATGGGACTCTCCTTGGCGTGGAAGGCAAGCTTGGCGATACGGATATGTAGATCTCCTATCTTGTAACCAACTCTGTTTAACCCTAGCCCCGTCTGGTGTCTATATAAACCGGAGGGTTTAGTCCGTAGGACAACAACAATCATACCATAGGCTAGCTTCTAGGGTTTAGCCTCTACGATCTCGTGGTAGATCAACTCTTGTAATACTCATACCATCAAGATCAATCAAGCAGGAAGTAGGGTATTACCTCCATCGAGAGGGCCCGAACCTGGGTAAACATTGTGTCCCCCGCCTCCGGTTACCATCCGCCTTAGACGCACAGTTCGGGACCCCTTACCCGAGATCCACCGGTTTTGACACCAACATTGGTGCTTTCATTGAGAGTTCCACTGTGTCGTCACCGTAAGGCTTGATGGCTCCTTCAATCATCGGCAATGATGCGATCCAGGGTGAGGTTTTCCTCCCCAGACAGATCTTTGTATTCGGGCGGCCAAGACCGCGCCAACTCGCTTGGCCATCCGGAGCAGATTGAGAGCTACGACCCTGGCCATCAGGTCAGGTTCGGAAACTTGAACTATACTGCCGACATCCGCGGAGACTTGATCTTCGACCGATTCAAACCCATGTTGGGTGCGCCGCACGATCACGACGAGCATGACATAACTCTGTCGTCGGACAGTGTTCGGGAGATCACACCTGCAACTACTCCGGCCCTCAATCTGGAACAATTTGTGCCATCCGAGGACAGGTGCTTAGACCCCGCCATGGAGGCCGCACTCTCAGTGGCGATAGAGCCGAATACTGACTTCACCCCTTACGAGAACCGTGATGCCGAACCATTGGATTCGTCCCCGGCCACGGGCTCCGAGCCGCCTGTGTCCGTGCCTATCGAATCCGATTGGGCACCGATCATGTAGTTTACCTCCGCGAATATCTTTCAGCACTCACCTTCCAGCGATGTGCTAAATTCATTAAGGTCTCTCTCCTTGTCAGGAGAACCTTGGCCGAACTATGTCCGGCTAGAATGGGATGCGGACGACGAAAAAATTCGCTCCCCACCCACCACCCACTTAGTAGCCACTGTCGACGATTTAACTGACATGCTCGACTTCGGCTCCGAAGACATCAATGGTATGGACGACGATGCAGGAGACGAACAAGAACCACCGCCCATAGGGCACTGGACGGCCCGCTCATCATATGACATATACATGGTGGACACCCCCGAAGAAGGGGATGGCGACAAGACAATGGAGGATAATCCCTCCAAGTAGCAACCCAAGCACCGACGTCAGCGGCGCCGCTCTAAGTCTCGCCATAGCAAAAGCAGCGATACTGGCACAAGAGACAATAACGCTCCGGATAGTGCCAAAGACGACGATAATCCCCTCCAGCCAGACCTCGAGCGAGAGGATGAACAAGCTAGCCCTCCGGGACAGGCAGCAAATGGAGAATCAGAGGATGACAATTACACGCCTCTCTCCGAAGACGAAGTAAGCCTAGGTGACGAATAATTTGTCGTGCCTGAGGATCCCGTCGAGCAGGAATGCTTCAAGCGCTGGCTTATAGCCATAGCAAACAGCCTGAAGAAAAAGCAAGAACAACTTCGAGCTGATAAAGATCTGCTAGCGGATAGACTGACCAAAGTCCTGGCAGCCGAGGATTATGAACTCGAGCACCCAACCAAGAGTTCTCCAAAGTGCAGTTTGCTACCTCACCTCGAGGAGGAGGTATTGAAACCTACATCACCAGCGTACGATGCGGTTGATCGGCCACCTTGTGGCCGAGACAGAGAGGCATTTCAGCCCGAAGTCCTGCCCGCACCCCGCCACCTATCAAATAAAAATACCAAGGCCAGGGGCAACACGCGGGACCTGCGATACGTATTGGAAAACAAGGCAAAACATGCAAGAACGATCTACGGATCACGGGGGCGTGCACCAACGCGGGACGATGACCGTCACGCCGGATACACTAAAAGAAAATCTGGCCGGGCTGAATACAGCAGACAAGACTCATATGAACTGCGTCATGATATAGCCCGGCACAGAGGCGCCGCACACCCCCTATGCTTCACTGATGAAGTAACGGGTCACGAATTCCCAGAGGGTTTTAAACCCGTAAATATTGATTCATATGATGGTACAACATATCCTGCGGTATGGATCGAGGATTTCCTCCTCCACATCCACATGGCGCGCGGTGATGATCTACATGCCATCAAGTACCTCCCACTAAAACTCAAAGGACCAGCTCGGCATTGGTGAACAGCTTGCCGCCAGACTCTGCTAAGGCGATTGGGAGGATTTGGAAGATGCATTCCTTGACAACTTCCAGGGCACTTATGTGCGACCACCGGATGCTGATGACTTGAGCCATATAACTCAGCAGCCAGGGGAATCGGCCAGGAAATTCTGGACCCGGTTCCTAACTAAGAAAAACCAAATTGTCGACTGTCCGGATGCAGAGGCCTTAGCGGCATTTAAGCATAACATCCATGACGAGTTGCTCACCCGGCACCTCGGCCAGGAGAAGCCGAAGTTTATGGCAGCCCTCACGATGCTCATGACCCGCTTTTGCGCGGGCAAAGACAGCTGGCGGGCTCGCAGCAACAACACATCAAGAAGTAATGCACTTCAGATATAAAGGATACTAACGGCAGACCACGTCGTAACAGACACAAGCGCCACAGCAACGGTGACAACGCCGAGGACACAACAGTCAATGCCGGATTCAGTGGCTCTAAACCCGGTCAGCGGAAAAATCCATTCAAAATAAGTACTCCGGGCCCATCCAGTTAGGACCGCATACTCGATCGCTCGTGCCAAATCCACGGCACCCCCGATAAGCCAGCCAATCACACCAACACAGAATGCTGGGTGTTCAAGCAGGCCGGCAGGTTGAATGCCGAAAACAAGGACAAGGGGCTGCATAGCGATGACGAGGAGGAGCCCCGGCCGCCGAACACAGGAGGACAGAAGAGGTTCCCCCAACAAGTGAAGACGGTGAACATGATATACGCAACCCACATTTTCAAGAGGGAACGGAAGCGTGCACTAAGGGACGTCTATGCGATGGATCCTGTCGCCCCAAAGTTCAACCCATGGTCCTCTTGTCCGATCACCTTCGATCGCAGGGACCACCCCACTAGTATCCGTCATGGCGGATCTACCGCATTGGTCCTAGACCCCATCATTGACGGATTTCACCTCACTTGAGTCCTTATGGACGGCTGCAGCAGCCTGAACCTGCTCTATCAGGATACAATGCGCCAAATGGGTATAGACCCCTCGAGGATCAAACCCACCAAAACCACCTTTAAAGGCGTCATCCCAAGTGTAGAGGCCCATTGCACGGGCTCAATCACACTGGAAGTGGTCTTCGGATGTCCCGACAACTTCCGAAGCAAGGAGTTAATCTTCGATATCGTCCCGTTCCTAAGTGGCTATCACGCACTGGTCGGGCGAACTGCATTTGCAAGATTCAATGCGGTACCATATTATGCATCCCTCAAACTCAAGATGCCAGGACCTAGGGGGGTTATAAAGGTCAATCGAAACACAGAACGCTCGCTCCGCATGGAGGAGCACACCGCGGCCCTCACAGCAGAAGCACAAAGCAGCCTTTTAAGGCAAACCGCCAATTCGGCGATAAAGCCCCCGGACACCTTCAAGCGAGTCCGGAGTAACCTGCAACAGGATCGCCTGACACGTTCAGAGCACGCCTAGCAATTCGGCCTCCATCCTAGTCCCAATCAAGCTACAAAATTTACGCCGCGCATACATAATTACGCACTACAAATACCATGGGCATAGATGGAGGCACGGCCAGGACACGTCCCACAATGCAGCTCAACCGCCCCAGGGGCTGTATACCTTTATAATTTTCTCTTTTTC
Source organism: Aegilops bicornis (assembly GCA_021605145.1). NCBI lineage: Eukaryota > Viridiplantae > Streptophyta > Magnoliopsida > Poales > Poaceae > Aegilops > Aegilops bicornis. The sequence goes on from CM038671.1 coordinate 288,793,466, forward strand.
AGGACGTTACTCTCTGGAAGCCCTTTTTGGCAGTCTGATTACTGGACGCATTACGGGAAGGAAATACAAAGGAGGCAAGAAGCTAAACATACAAGGGAATCCCCAGGTGGTCTCTAATAATGATCGAAATACCTGTTTTTAATACCCATACGCAACTTGCCCCTGGATAGGACATGTCAAATAGTCCTATTTTCTGCTTATTGCACTACTTATATTCGTACGCTTTGACGTACTATTTAATAACAATGCGTAGCGTTTATTGCATTACCCCTTCCCCTTTTCTTGCTCTTGTCTGCTTAATTACGACAGATTGCACCCGTACATTCTAGTACGACTAGTACGCCAGGGTCTTCAGTATACCTCATAATACGACGTGAGAAGTCCGAACACTTTTGACAGTGCGGCACCCCGAACTTATAGCATTATATGCATCAGCTCCAAATCATGTCTTGTGTCAATAGTTGGGTTTGCCCGGCTCCCATGTTTTGGTACCTTACGTTCTGCAAAATCGGTTAAGGTAGCGCTGGGAGAACTACTACGATTGTGTCCCGGTTCTTTCGGACGAGCACCTCAGTAGAGAAAGCCGAAAACTGACTGTCATGATAAAGCGAGAGTTGGTCGCTGTTCGAGACGTCTCAAGTCCTTAAAGACTTTTTCCGCTACGGGCGAGGAGTCGGCATTGCCCGACTTAGGCGTACATAGCGCCCCAAATTCGGCCTTCCGAATACTAGGGGCTTCGCCAAAATTTAAAATATTAGACTTCTATGGCTAAGTGAGCGTGATAAAGCTTTATAGTCCGATTGCCTGGTTCGATGTGCTGAACACCTCCTTCGAAGGACCCAAAATTGGGATAAAGAGTGTTCAGGTTTATCCCGAAAACCCCAGTACTAGTTACATGGGGCAGAGGCCGATGACTGGCCAACCCTCAGATTTCATAAATGGCCGCACAGAAGATAATATTTTAAATTAACAAGTGTTGCATAGTGCAAATGAACTCGTTTCACATTACATGATCACATGAGTACGTTCATTCAAATATTACATCTTTAGCACATTCCTCCGCCACAAGGCGGGAACCGTTCGGGACATTGTCATAATACAGTTCGGGGTGGCGATGCTCCTTGCCTTCCGGCTGCCCCTCCTTCACCAAATTTTACAAATATTCAGCTTTTGCCTCTGCACCTTCGCTGGGAAAGGCCCCTCAGCGCACCCTCGATGCGACGTACCGCTTTATGACTTCAAGCCGTGGCGAGGCATTCACAAGCCGCCTCACCGCATCAAGTAGCTGTCAGTGGGATCGCCAGCCACATCCGGACTATAAGACCCTTCATGGCCTATTCGGCCGCCTTGTGGAGCTCGACCAGTTGCTTCAGCTGGTCGCTAAAGGGCATTGGGTGTTCGGTCCCAGTATACTGAGACCAGAACAACTTCTCCGTCGAGCTCCCCTCCTCAGCCCTGTAAAACTCCGCGGCATCCAACACAATGCGGGGAAGATCTGCGAACGCTCCTGGAGAGCTCCGAACTGGGGTAAGTAAAAGGAAAGTTTCTTTCACATGCTTTCTTTGCATAATGAATGCCTTACCCGCTGCTATCTTCTTAACCGCCTCAATCTCCTGGAGGGCCTTGTGGGCTTCAACCTTGGTGTTTTTTGCGCTTTCGAGGGCCTTCGCAAGCTCGGACTCTCGTGTCTTAGAGTCAATCTCCAAGGACTCGTGTTTTTTGGCGAGAGCTTGGAGCTCTTGCTGCACCTCGCCTACCTGGGCTTCTTGCTTTTCTCGCTCGATGCGCTCCTTGGCCGCTTTGTCTTCGGCCTCAGACATTGCCTTCTTCAGGGTCGCCACTTCGGTCGTGGGCCCTGGCAAATTCATGATGATCCTATTATTTTACATCCAAATTTCTTTTTAATATATAGACATGGTATCGCTTACCTTTGTTCTCTTCGAGCTGCTTCTTGGTAAGGCCGAGCTCTTCCTTGGACCGCTCAAGGTCCCGCTTCAGTGCAGCGACCTCCGCAGTACGTGCGGCAGCGGCCAACAGTGAAGCCTGCATATGCACATAGACATATACTGATTAGACTCCTGAGTCATTATTTGATCCTCTATTCAGCCTTTCTTCGCGAACGCCAAACAAAGCATCAGGGGATACTGTCTATGCGGTAATATTTTCCTATAATTTGATTACTTACTTGAAAGCCTGTTAGGAGGCTGGCACAAGCTTCAGTTAGTCCGCTTTTGGCGGACTGAACCTTCTCGATCACCGCACTCATGATAGTGCGGTGCTCTTCATCGATGGAAGCGCTGCGAAGCGCTTCCAGCAAGTTGTCCGGTGCCTCTGGATGGACAGAGGCCACAGGCACGGGCGGCTTGCCCTTGTTAACGGGGGGTCGCCTGACAGAGTCCGGAACCACTGGAGGTTCCGGCGCAGTGTTCGGCTGGAGGCCGAATTCGGAGCCCATGGGAGTCTTGCTCCCTTTGCGCCCAGGGTCCGGAATGTCGCCTCGAGGCGCCTCCAGGACTACCTCCCCTCGGCTCGGTGCCCTTTGAGACAACACCTCGACGTTGTCCGTAGGGCGAGGGGTGGAGGCGGTCGGAAGTGAATCGCTATTCATATCCGATAGGTCCAAAGAACCATCCGATGAAGATACGTCGGTATGGGCTCGGGACGAACTACATAATCATGTTCGGCGTGATGAGAAGCAGTTCAATAAAACATACCATGAATTGCTATGGTATCCGGATACTTACGACTTCGCCAGGGGCTTGTCCCTGGGAAACCACTCGTTGTCGCTCTAGGCGGCCGTCGTGGAGCTGTCCGGGAGGAGGGTCCTTCCCTTCTTGGACCCTTTAGTCTCCCCGAATGGGGCGGCCTTCCTTTTCTTGTCTCCCCCGGCTGGAGGGGGAGAACTTTCCTCTTCCTCCTCCTCGTTTTCGTGGGAGGAGTGCACCTCGGAGTTTTCGGACGATGAGTCCGATATAACCTTGCGCCGGAGACCCTTCCGGGTTCCCGTGGCCTTCTTCTTGGCCTTCTTCACCGGCACCTCGTAAGGCACCGGAACCAGCATCTCCGTTAGGAGAGCATCTGCTGGATCCTCAGGCAGGGGGGCTGGGCAATCGATCTGCTCCTCTGTCTTTACCCAATCCTGTTAATGGCATGGAGGCTTAGATCCCGCACATGATTAAACTGGGAAAAATAAACATCCTCTGAGATATAAAAAACTTACCGGATTGGCATGGCGCTTTGCGCTGAGTCCGCGGTCCTCGGTAAGGGGAGGAGGTACCTCGGTCCCTTTGAACAACACCTTCCAGACGTCCTTGTGCGTTGTGTTGAAGAACTCTCGCAGCGTCTGGTGCTCGGCCGGGTCGAACTCCCACAAATTGAATGCCCGTCATTGACACTGGAGGATCCGGCGGAAGAGTATGACGTGGACCATGTTGACAAGCTTGATTTTCTTGCTCATCATGTTTCTGATGCATTTCTGGAGTCCGGTCAGCTCCACCGATGAACCCAAGGACAGGCCCTTCTCTTTCCAGGAGGTGAGCCGCGTGGGGATTACGGATCGGAATTCGGGGGCGGCCACCCAGTTGGTGTTGCGCGGCTCGGTGATGTAGAACCACCCTGATTGTCACCCCTTTATGGTGTCCACATAGGAGCCGTCGAGCCAGGTGACATTAGGCATTTTTCCCACAATGGAGCCTCCGCACTCTGCTTGCTGGCCGACCACCACCTTCAATTTAACATTGAAGGTCTTTACATATGATGCATGTTTAAACAACTTAACCTCACTCTTTATTTCAAAACAAGATAATGCACTATTTGAATTCTTAGTTCGAGTTTGGGGTTGAACCTTTGGTTTAAAATGACTCAAACCCATCTGGTCTTAGTTGCATTAGATCAACCACAACATATTTCCATGTCATGATCATGCATCATATTGTGCATTGCATTGATTGTGTTCTTCCTTGTTTGCCGGTAATTGTCCCGTCTTAGTAGATGATGTTCCGACGACGAGATCGATGACACCGATGAAGAACTATACTATCTTCAGAAGTGCCAGGCAAACAAAACCCCCTTGGTCATTTCAGTACAATCCCCCTCTCTCGCTCCTGCTCTCTTTTACTCCATTAGGACAACAATGATTCAACTGTTACATGTTGCGGTAGTTGAACCCCTTTCCTCGGCATGACCTGTCATTGCCACAGTAAATAGATGAAACCCACTAGCATGAGTAGGAGTTGTTTGAGCCCTGTTGTGCCTACTCATTCATGCTCGTTGTCATGCCTGCTAGTGCTTTGAGTTGAGTCTGGTCTTATTCATCGGGGATGAATTGGAATGTGGTGAACATGTCCTACTATTGAGAGATAAGTGTGTGAACACGATTTTGTAAAGGTAGCGGTGAGAGGCCATGTAGGAGTACATGGTGGGTTGTCTCATTGGAACCGTCCTCAAGAACTGAGTCCTGCGTTTGTGATCCATGAACAGTTACTACCACACATTGGAATGCTTAAGTGCTCCTCTTGGCTTATTAACCGCCTCGATCTCTGTCCAGGAGTTGCAACTAGTTTTTGGTGTTTGTAGGTAGTGTTAGTAGTCTACCAGGTGGCACGAGTACAGGTGGGCTTGGGACAGACTAGGCACCATGGCACGGTGTGCCAAGCGTAGATCCATCCGACAAGGTGGTCTTGGGAACCCTGCACACATCGTTGGGGCCGTGAGCGACACCCCGACCAGATCTCCTTGCGGATGGAACCCGAATAGGCGATAAACCTGGACTAGAGACTTGCGTGGTTAGTCAGGTCGTGGCCGACTCCCTCGCCAGCCTTCCGCTTGAAGGTTGCCGAGATACACGACGTGTACATGGTGGTAAGTGGCGAGAGCATGCGTGAAGAAGTACACCCCTGCAGGGTTATAAATGATCTATTCGAATAGCCGCGTCTGCGGTAAAGGAGTTCTGGGTTGCCTATACAGTCATAGACAAGTGAAAGTGGATACTCTAAAACGCGCAAGATAAGTGTGAGTGCTATGGATGGTGTTCTCGTGTGCGTTTTGTACTACCTCGGGCAGTTGGGGCTGCGCCTACGGTCACGCCAAGAAGAACAGGGGAGGTAAGCCAAGGTAAGGCCAAAGCCCAAGATAATAAGAGCAACGCCAAGCCCAAGACCACAAAGAGCAGAGGGACGAAGCAGGTTCCCCCGGCAAGACCCTTGCCTGGGCAGCCTCAGCAGCCCCGGCAAGATCCTTGCCAGGACAGCTTGCCTCACACCAACAGAGCAGGCCACCCTTGAGCCCACGGTCTCCAGCATCACGTTGGGCCAGGGCTCAGGAGGCACCTCCATGGTGGCATGCAGATCTTTGTGAAGACATTTTCAAGATTAGATGAGGATTAGAAGACGACGATCGTCGATCAGATCCCTGCCGAGGAAGGCCACCAGAGCCCCGGCAAGGCCCTTGCCGGGGACGACAGAGTGCCATGACAAGACCGTTGTCGGGCCACACGACAAGACCCTTGCCGAGCCACCCGGCAAGGCCCCCACCAAGTACACCAGCAGGGTCACCGCCAGGCCCGCGCCAACCAAGCCTCAACCGCTGTTCACATGCAGCTGCCAGCCCAACCAGCTAGGCGGGCACCTGCGTGGCAACATGCAGCTCCCAAGCCAACTCATCGAGCGCCTGTGTGGCGCCTTCAGATCTTCGTGAAGGCTCCGCCATTGCGACACCTCAGCTGCCTGCTTGCCTACATGGCACCACGCGCCTCACTGGCCAGGACGTGTGTCAAAGCGAGGAGGAGCGGCGACGGACGGGACGGGCCTCGCCCCCGTCCCCAATAAAGCAAGGGGACACCTAAGCTATGCATTAAATGCATCTTGTCCTGTAATACGAGCGATAAGCTCAGGGCATTGTACGCCTTCCCACCTCCTGTGTGCCACTGTGGCAGCCCGTTTCGACTATAAAAGGAGGCCCATGGCATACTGGAGAAGGATTCGGCTCTTTCGAACCATGCACTGACCACAGCTAGTTCGAGAGCTCAAGAACTCTCTGAAATACACCGACCAAAGAAGGACTAGGGTTTTACGCATCCTCGTGGCCCGAACCTGCGTAAACGATCCTTGTGATGTCTGCTAGCCCTGCTCTTCTCGCAACCCCGCGCCCCGGCAACCGTAGTAGGGATTCTTATGATCCCATAGGTGTCGTTCCACACCGACATCTTTGGCGCGCCAGGTAGGGGGCGGAATTGTGAGAATCTGGTCTAGTAGTTAGCCTAGCAGTTCTTCATCGCCCTTGGCTCCTGAGAAGGAGGCGGCCGGAGGAACGATGCCGGCTCGGCAACAGAAAAGTTAAGTCATTCAGAGCTTTGAGTTATTTCCTCCTATACATAAGGTTATCGTCCTCGGAGATTTCGCCTATGTATGAGAAACCAGCACGCAAAGGGGCCCTCCCACAATTGGCAATGCCCTTGGTCTGTTTCGAGTCCGCTCAACTGCTCAAAGCGGCCGCGACGAGAGTGGCGGGGTAGCCTTCTTCACTTGGCAACGCTCCCGACTCTGACTCGTGTCAAGCTCAACAGTTCGGGCGGCCGCTCTAAGGGAGGTAAGGTGGTTCACCCGGCAGCAAGCACACCCGACAGGTCAATGGGGATCCATCCCCAAGACGCCGCCTTGGGTTTACACGCCAGCGAGCCTACCAAATAACATAGGGAGGACATACAAAGGAAAATCGAACAGGAAAATAACATGCATAATACTGAAAGTGCTGCAGAGTTATATTACATCGAATTGTTGCTGCAGTTCTAACTAGAGATAGCGATTGTCTTGGTTGTGAAACTGCAGCGGCGATAAATAAAGGGATGCCTAATCCCGGTGCTGGCCCTCCACCCTCTGAATTTCACCGACTCGGCTGATGATGGGCTTGATGCGCTCCCTGAGTGGAGCGAGGTCAGTACCCTCCGGCAAGCTCTCCAGCGTGGCGTCGAAGTCGAGGTCGGGGTCCCAGTGCGCCACCTTGGTGAGAACCTTCGTCATGGCACCCCGGCAAAGCCTTCGGGACTCGTCGGCCAGTGAGCCCGCCCGGTTGGCGTGGAGCCGCTCCAGAGCGCCGACAACCTTCTCAAAGAACATGGTCAGGCTGCAATTGGCGCTCACGCTCCGCTCCAGGACATACCTCACGTCCGGCATCCCCATGATGGCCAGCTGCGCGGCGGCCTTGTTGGTGACGGTGGCGAGGCGATCGAGCCAACGGTTCTCACCCTCCACGTGATCCGCGAAGTTGAGGGGTCCCCTCTCGGGTTTTGGCCTCCGAAAGCACGCTCTCGAGACCCTCCAGCTTCAGCTTGAGGTCTTTGATGGAGTTGTTGGCCTCGGAGAGTTCCCCAGCCTTGCTGACGACCGCGCGCTGCGCCTCTGTCAGGGCACTGTTGACCGTGTCCTTCTCCTGGGACAGCTTCAGGGCCTGCTCTTTGAGCCCGTCGCGCTCCGCCTCCAACTCCTCCACCTTGCCGGCGTGAACCTGGGCCTGGTCATTGAGTGCCTCTTTGTGCCTCTGCTCCAGCTCACTGGTCCGCTACAGGACAAGCTTCTCCACCTCTGCATCCTTGCCGTGAAGCATGGCGGCAAGCTTCTCCTCGCGTGCAGTGAGGTCCTCCTCCTGGGAGTTCAGCGCGGCCTCGTGCTGGGTCCGGGCGGCTTCAGCGGCCGCGGCCAAGTTCCTCGCCGTCTCTTAAGTTTCTCGATGTCGGTGAGCTTCATGGTGATCTCCACGTCGCGCATGGCCAGCTCGCCCCGGGCAGCCTTGAGCTCCTTGTGGGCCTCGCGGAACCAGTCCTGTCACATCCCTAGTTCTGACAATGCCTAGTGCTAGCATCTGGTGTTGCATCATGTTTACTTTTCACAGAAAGTTAAATGGGGATGATAGAACCCCCAGCACCCCCCTGAAACTAACTATGGTTAACTAAAATTATTTCAATGAACCCAAAATGCCCTTCATAAATGTTCAGCATCTTTGGTCCTGGCTAAACCCTCTGCCGAAAATGGTATCATAATTTTGGAGGCTATTCTGGATTTTTGCACCAAGCCATAAGTATTTGCATTTGGGCAATTTAAATCCTATAGATATTTTAAAATGCCCAAGTAATATTGAAGGTATTTTTAGGCTGTTGAGAATATTTTCAAATGTGCCTCTGAATATTTTCAGGTTTTTCCTAAATGGAATAGTATTTTTACTATTTCAAAACACATATCAGAAACAAACAAAACAGAAAATAGAGAGAGAGAGACTTACCTGGCGCTCACCTGGCAGCCCACCTGGCCCAACTTCAGCTGGAGGCCTAGCCCACCAGGCCCTCTCCTATCGCCTTCCTCCTCGCGCCAGTAGGCGAGGGCGTGTGCCCGACGCGCGCAGCTACACGGCGCGGCCACCTCCTCCCTCCCTCCCTGCCTGGATCCTCCTCGACGCGTCTGGACGATGCTACGCGCCCCCTAGAGCCGTCCGGCTCTCCCTCTCTCTCCCCCGAACGCTCTCCCCCTCCTCTGTTCTTTCCGCCCGAACGCCTCGGTCGCCGCCGCTCGCCACCACCGCGGACACCGCCATCCCGGCGACGCCTCGAGATGCCCAAGAGCTCTGCCTAGTACCCCTCTTCCTCCTCGTCGAGTTGTGCAACGCCAGTCGCCCCAGAGCGCCTCCAAGCCGTCGTCTTCAACTTCCCGACGCCGGAGATCTCCATCGCCGCCCCGCTTGCTCCGGCCTCTCCCCGAGCCCACTGACCAACCCTGCGGAACCACTGTGAGCTCCTACGCCCCTCGCCCCTCTCCCCGTCGACGCGTTCGTCCTCTAGCCCCGATCCCGAACCGTGACCGAAGCATCTCGCTGCCAGCCATGGTGTAGCCGTGACCACAGCCACGCAAGCTCGCAACCGAGCGCGCCACCATGCTCAGCACGTTCCCAGGAGTCGACCACAACCACCCGGGGCTCCTGCCATTCCCTGCATCGCCTAACCCGCCGTTGGCCGAACTCCGGCCGCCAAAGCTCAATGTCGCCGTCGTTTCGGACCACCCCAGCTGCTGCTTCTTACACTGTTAGATGCGCGAGATCTCCATCTACGCATAGAGCTCCTCCGCCGCGCTTTTGGTCGCCGGAACAACGTTTTTGAAGCCCTCCGCCGTCTCTGTCATCGCCGGCGACGAGCCATTGACCGGGTCCGGTGGGTTTGACCCCACTTGACCGGGGTTTGACTCTTCGCCCCTAACTCAGTGACGTGTGGGCCCCAAGCCACTAACTAAACTAGGTAAGTATTACTTTAACGCTAACTAAACTTAGTTAGTTTAACTAACTGCAGACACATGGGACCCGCACGACAGGTTTGACCCTGTTCAGCACTGTTGACTTGCTGACGCAGGCATGACGCAGTGCTGACGCAGTAAACCCCTTTTCTGGATTATTTCTAGTTTAGGAATATCTGAAAATTCCAGAAAATGCCCAAAACTTCTAAAATTCATAGAAGTTAATCTATAACTCCAATGGAAATAAGTTATATATGAAAAATGATCAGAAAAATCTAATCTATCCATATGTACCAGTTTCATGCATGTTTAAACAACTTAACCTTTCTGTTTAGATCAAAACATGATAATGCACTTTATAAGTTCTTAGTTTGAATTTGAATTTGAACCTTTGGTTCCAATCAACTCAAACCCTTATGTTCTTAGCTGCATTAGCTCAAACCACAACATATTGCCATGTCATGATCATGCATCATATTGTTGCATTGCATTGATTGTGTTCTTCCTTGTTTACCGGTAATTGTCCCCTATCAGTAGACGTGTTCCGGCGATGAGATCGATGACAACGATGAAGAACTATACTATCTTCATAAGTGCCAGGCAAGCAAAACCCCCTTGTTCATTCCGATACAATCCCACTCTCTCGCTCCTGCTCTCTTTTACTGCATTAGGACAACATAGATTCAACTGTTACATGCTGCGGTAGCTGAACCCCTTTTCCTTTGCATGACCTGTCATTGCCACAGTAAATAGATGAAACCCACTAGAATGAGTAGGAGTTGTTTGAGCCCTGATGTGCCTACTCATTCATGCTTGTTTGTCATGCCTGCTACTACTTAGAGCTGAGTCCGGTCTGATTCATAAGGGATGAATTGGAGGCGTGTGAACATGTCCTACCGTTGAGAGCTAAGTGTGTGAACACGATTTGTTAAAGGTATCGATGAGAGGCCATGTAGGAGTACATGGTGGGTTGTTTCATTGAAGCCATCCCTAGGAACTGAGTTCTGTGTTTGTGATCCATGAACATCTACTACCATGCATTGGGCCCGAAACCAATGGACCCTCTTGGCTTCTTAACCACCCTTGTCCTTTATCCAGGAGTTGCAAGTAGTTTCTGGTGTTTGTAGTATCTTTGGAGGCCGTCTTGTGCTGACCCGAGGGGTGGGCTGTGATGCGGTAGGCACGTGGCTGGGCCCGGGCGCCCGTTTGGTGTCTCGGAACCCTGTACACATCGTTCGGGGCCGTATGTGGAAACCTCAGCCGGACTCCCTGCGGATGGAACCTGAATAGGCGATAAACCTGGACTAGAGACTTGAGTGTTTAGGTAGGCCATAGCCGACACCCTCACTGGGCTTCCGCTTGAAGGTTGCCGAGTACATGTCATGTAAACGGCGGTAAGTGGTGAGAGTGTGTGTGAAGAAGTACACCCCTGCAAGGTTAACATAATCTATTCGAATATTCATGTCCGTGGTAAAGGACTTCTGGGTTGCCTGTAGAGTTCATAGACAAGTGAAAGTGGATACTCTAAAATGCGCAAGATAAGCGTGAGTGCTATGGATGGCGTTCTCGTAGGAAGACGGGAGTGGATCCATAGTGGTGTATTGATTGGTGAATATGTGGACTCGTGTGCGCCACCTCAAAAGAGTTGCTTGCAGTCGTAGTTCAGGTTAGCCACCGAGTCAAGTTGGCTTGCTGCAGTTAAACTCCACCACCCCCCATTTGTTGATACCGATTCATATCTAGTTAGATCTGATGTAAGTCTTGTTGGGTACATTTGTACTCACGTTTGCTTATTTTATGTTTTGCAGAGAGACGTCAGTCTCGGTAGTAGTTCCGTGTGGACTTCAACTATTAGCTTGATACCTCAGCTACGATCTTGTGCCCTCGGTAGGATCTGGTAGATAGTCAGGCTTCCGCATGTGTTTTGACTTGTATGCTCTGAATGTTGGGTCATGAGACTCATGTTTCTAATATCTCAATCCTCGGAGCCTAATGAATAAATACTTGAGTCGTAGAGTTATGTTGTGATGCCATGTTGTATTTACACATATCAAGCATATTGTGTGTATATTTGAAATGCTTGGTATGTGTGGGATCCGACAACCTAGTTGTTTATCCTTGGTAGCCTCTCTTATGGGGAAATGTAGTCTTGTGCTTCCATGAGCCATAGTAGTCCGCTTCTGGCCGGTTCACTAGAGTCACGCTAGCCCCTCTTTGCTCCGGAACACTTGACTGGCCGGCATGTGATTCACTTTGTTCCTGTATGCATCCCCTTGAAATGTCACGCGGTGACATCCGGAGTCCTGCCTAGCCTGCTACAGCCCAGGTTCCCAGAGTCCTGTTAGCCCAGTCCTACAGCCTGGATTCGGACGCTGCTGACCGACATTCTCGATGTTGATTCATGTATGCCCGTCCCCGTAAGTTAGTGCCACTTTGGCTTCACGACTAGTCATGTCGGTACGGGTTCTCTGTCATATGGATGCTAGCGACACTATCATATACATGAGCCAAAAGGCACAAACGGTCCCGGGCCATGGTAAGGCGACACCCGTGGGGATACCGTGCGTGAGGCCGCAAAGTGATATGAGGTGTTACAGGCTAGATCGGTGTGACTTAGAATCGGGGTCCTGACAAGTCCCGCGTCTCGGCAACGCGCTTCTCGAGGTTTGCCTCCGCCTTCTCCACCATCGCCGTCCTGGACTTAGCCTTGTCCAGGCAGGCGCGGTGTAGTGCCTAGAGCTTCCGGAAGCCGGCGCCCATGGCGTGGAGGAGATGCTCTTCCTGTGAACCGTCACCGCCAATGATCGGATCGTCGATGACTTCAAGCCCGGCAGTGGCAAGCACTTCATCGTCGAACACCTCTCCCTCAACGGGTGTCCTGGTGCTCGGCGCGCCTGGAAGGTGGACGAACAAGTCGTCGCTCACCCTCAGGTACTTGCCGGAGCCGGGAGCAGCAGAAGAGGAAGGCTGGTCACCAGCCACTTCCTCCTCCTCCTCGGCAGCGGACCCGCCGGCCTCTCCGGCAGGCCCCTTGCCGGTCTCCTCAGCGGCAGCCTTGCCGGCCTCCCCGGTTGGCCCCTCGGCGGCGTCCTCGGCAGCGCCCTGGGCGGCCTCCTTGGCGATCTTCTCGGTGTCCGCCTCGGCGGCCTTGGCGACGCCCTCGATGACGGCGTCCACGTCCTCTGGGTTCACCGAGGAGGAATATGGACGCCGAAGAAGGGGGTGAGGCGAGGCCAGGACCAAGAGCCGGAAAGAAAAAGAAGCAGGGACGAACGGCGAGCGACTTACCTGTGCCAGTACTCGGATGGGAAACGGACGTCCCCTCCGCCAACGTTTGGCGTCGAGGCAAAGCCGTCGGCGCCCAAGTTCTCCTCCTCATCCTCCTCCATGTGTGTGGGCTCGGTGCCTGGCGCCCTTGCCAGGGACGCCCCTCGGGGCGGCGTGGTCGACGGGGGCGGCGTGTTGGGAGTAGCCCTCTGTGGCTCCTCCTGCTGCTTCCCTCCTCCTGCATGCCTGGCAAGGTCAGCACCAAAGTGTCGTGCCCCTGACACATGTCGATGGGGGAAGAGTGATGAACTTACGCTGGGGGCTATGCCGGGGGCTGCTGTCCGGGCTTCCCAACACCACCAGTGGTGCCCCCGAAGTAGCATCCGGGGGCTGGCCGCCTACCGAGACCTTGGCCCTCTTCACTCTTTGGGCCAGCATCTCAATGTCCCTGCAAAGATGAAGACAAGTCAAGACGAGCAACACAGAATGAGGAGGCAGAGATAACGAAAAGGAACCAGATACTTACTCGTCATCCGCCTCCTCCTCTCATGTTTTCCTCTTCCTCCTCGGGCTGAGTGATCCATAATCGAAAGTAACCTCCATATCGACATCCCCCGGAGGAGGAGAAGGAGGTGGTGTCTGGACACGCGTGCACGAAGAAGGGGCGGTTGTCTTCTTCTTCACCGTGGCCTTCAGTGGCTTCTTTGCCGCTGCGGCCCTCTTGTGGCGCCCGGACCCCTGCAATGTCAGCTGTGCCCGCGCAGCCCTGCCAGGCCGGACTGGCTCGCCAGAACTGGACCGCCGCAGGACTCGCCCTCTCCCCATAGCCGGCGTCGGGCCTGCGGTCTCGGCCTCCTCCTCCGACGACTCACCGGTCACATCTTCAACTAGAGGAGCCTCGGTGCCGGCGCTGCTGGCTCCCCCGGCGGCTGCCGCCCACCGGGCGAGCTCCTCCTCCTCCGCAGCCGTCGCGGCCTTGTCCTCCACACCGCCGGCACTGCCAGCCTCCTTGGCAAGATGTGCCTCCCTCGCCCTGGTGGCGATGTAGTCCAGCTCCGCCTGGGTGGTGTCCTGGACAAGCAGCCGCTTGGCGTCGGTGTTGACGTAACCCTCGTGCAGAGTGTCAAAGAACTGCTGCACGTCGACGTCCTCCGGCTCCTTCTAGCTCAAGTCAAGGCCATGCGTGTTGCAGTCCGGCATCATGGCGATGATATCAGACCAGCGCGAGTTATTGCACAACAGGACCACCCCCATCGGCAGCTTGAACAGGGGCCCCTTCAGGACCTTGCTGGCCTTCGCGGCGGCCCTCGTGACCTTGCCGGTCCGCTCAACCTCGCCGCTGCGGCCCACGTCAAGCTGGAAGAGCCGCTGGCATAAATGGGCGTGCCCCATCACTATGAAATTGTGGTCGAGGCCGGGACGAAGCCGCATCATGTCGGCGGGGTTCGTGAAGAGCCAGGCTGGCCTCCCCTTGTTATGCAGTGGAGCGATCCGGCGGAGGATGAAGTCCGCCCCGATCATCTCAAGGGTAAGGCCGGCCTTGGTGAGTCGGAGGATCCTAGTGGTGGCGACCGTGAGCTTCACGTCGTCAGCATCGACGTCGCTCCAATCGCTTCTGCGGACCGGCGGCGCTCGGCGGACGTCGCAGAACGCCGGCGGGTCCTTCTCCTCAATCCAGCACCACCGGCCCCGCCATTCTTCCCACCTCTCCTTCATGGCACCCTCCGGATACGTCCCCTTGGATCTTGAGACCCAAGCAATGCAACCGGAGATGGCGCCCCCTGGTTGGATCCGAGGGGAGAAGTAATGGCGGAAGAGTGCCGTGTTGGGGTGCACCCCGGTGAATCCCTCGCAAAGATGAGCGAAAAGGGCCATGCATGCCACCGCATTCGGAGTAAAATCTAGGAGGCGGAAGCCAAAGGTATGCATGACGTCACTGAAGAAATCGGAGAAGGGAGCCCGCAGGAAAACTAATCGACAAAGAAGGGGTACCGATTTGGGGCAGCCTCTGCGAAGTCAGCGGAGATGACACGCGTGGCTGGATGCCCCGAACTTTCCCCCCTCTTCACTCCCCACAGGGGCCTAAAGGAGTCTCGAAGCTCGAACACGTCGACTGTCGAGGGGAAGAAGGCGAACTGCGTCCGCTGCACTGCTAGCGCACTCTCCAGCGGCTCCGCGGCTCCGGCGTCCTTGTCCCCTCCCTTGCCCTTGGTGGATTTTGGCGCCATGGCAGCTGGGGGAGGAGGGCATGGCAGAGGGCGGCAGAAGCACAACGGCGGCGAGCAGGAATGAAACTTGGAGAAGAAGAGGATTGCAGGCGGAGGTTTCCGAGATTGGGGTTGCGCGAAGGGTAAAGGAACAGTGCGCCCGCGGTTATCCCTTCTTATGGGGAAGCTGCGGGGCGCGCTGCCCATTTACTGCGATGTGATGCATGCGTGTGGAAACCGACCCATGCATGCCACCCACGTCACGCACACCCCTCCACGCCGCGCTGCACGCACGGGTTGTGGGAAGCGCAACGCGCGAAAAAGTTTTACTGCGGTAGAAGCCGCCCCACCTGCCCGTGCACCGTTTTGGGCCTGGCCCAACAATGTGTCGCGCTTATGTATGGCCCAGGCCCGGGGGCTCCTGTCGGTGTACAAAAAGAGGGGTGCAATTTTGTACCCCTATACTGCGCATTTGGGAGCGCCTTACTTGATCACGCCAAGCGAGCAGGGGAGGTGAGCCAAGGTAAGGCCAAAGCCAAAGATAATAAGAGGAACGCCAAGGCTAAGACCACAAAGAGCAGAGGGACGAATCAAGTTCCCCCGGAAAGACCCTTGCCGGGGCAGCCTCAGCAGCCCCGGCAAGATCCTTGCCGGGACAGCTCGCCCCACACCAACAGAGCGGGCCACCCTTGAGCCCACGGACTCCAGCATCAAGTTGGGCCAGGGCTCGGGAGGCACCTCCGTGGTGGCATGCAGATCTTTGTGAAGACATATTCAAGATCAGATGAGGATTATAGACGACGATCCTCGGCAAGATCCCTGCCGAGGAAGGCCACCAGACCCCCGGCAAGGCCCTTGCTGGGGACGACAGCGCGCCACTACAATACCCTTGCCGGGCCACCCGGCAAGGCCCCCACCAAGGATGCCAACAGGGACACCACTAGGCCCGTGCCAACCAAGCCTTCACCGCCGTTCACATGCAGCTGCCAGCCCAACCAGCTGGGCGGGCACCTGCCTGGCAACATGTGTCGGATTTCGGGTTCCGGTAGACCCTCTAGGTTCGAACTCTAGGGTGCACGCGGATATCTCGCCTCCTACCTATCCGCACCTCGTCGCCTCGCTAGGATGTAAAACTACCAAAGGAACAACATAAGAGACACAAGGTTTATACTGGTTCGGGCCACCATTGTGGTGTAACACCCTACTCCAGTGTGTAGTGTGGTGGATTGCCTCAGGGGCTGATGAAGAACAATACAAGGAAGAACAGCCTCGCGAGGGTCTGTTCTTGGCCGGTGCGATGAACTGCTAGGGGGAGTTCAGTCTCTCTCTCTCTCTCTCTCTCTCTCTCTCTCTAGATTGCTTGGTCTCAAGCTCTGTTCCAGATTCCGGATTACAGATCCCCAATCTCGCTACCCTGTGGGTGGCTAGTCCTATTTATAGGCAAGGGCCCTGGGCCTCTTCCCAAATATCGAGCGGGAAGGGCGCCAACAATTGTCCATTTTGAAGGGGAACATCTAGTACACTTATCCTGACTAAAGTTGGTCCTCACCTGTCAAAGGCTCTGGCGGTGACGCCGGCTTGGGCTCCACGATGACTTCCTTCCTACCATTGCGACGATCTTGGTCTTGTTTCACAGAAACGGGTGCCTTTGCTTGATGCTCTCGCCTGCACTTGCCCCCTTTACACCAAAGAGGAAATGAGGACACTGCGTGGGCTGGCGCTCGCCTGGCGCCTGCCTGGCGCCCGCCTGGCCCCCTTGGTCATCATGGCTTGCGTCATGGGCACCTCGTGAGGTACCCCGCCTTGATCTCTCCGCCTCCTCGCGTGCCCCAGCGAGGGCGTGCTGAGGAAGCTTCCTGTCGTCCGCCCCGCGAGGCTTGGCCCCTCGCGAGGGTCTTGAACTTGTGCTGATGAAGATGGGCCGCACTGGGCCACCCCTTGAGCCACGCCGCAGGTCGCAGGCAGGCATGTCTAGGTACCTCCGTTCCCAGAATGCCGACAGTAGCCCCCGGGCCCAAGGCGCGCCTGGACTTGGCTGAGCAGAGAAGTGAAGGGGCAAGTGCGAAGCGCCGCGGGCCCTAACAGCCTGCGGCCTTGGGCGCCGCGTGGCGGTTGATTGGACGTGGGCGCCTTTAGCAACTGCGCGAATCGACAAAAGTGCGGCACCCATCTAGGCTTTGCCTCCTTTGCCTCCTCCGGTCATTACCCAGATCCCCTTTCTTGCACCTTTCCTTCCTGCTTCCGAAATCTCCAGATCTACTTCGACCGCGTGCCCTAGAAAGACATGGCGCCTCGCCAGACCCCGGCCGGAGCTTGGTACTCACACGCCTTGGACTCGCCGAACGTGTCGGAGAAGGGCCTTGCCCGGGCGCGCCGGATGGTGGCGGCGCAAAGGCAGCAACCAGGGCAGCGGTGCTCAGGGCTGGCTCTGCCCTTCCCGAGGGCCAAGGAAGCACCTTCTATCCGCTCTTCGTGAGCGCCATTGCTGCCGGTCTGGTGCCTCCCTTTTCTGGGTTCTTCTTTTCTGTCCTACGCAATTAAAAACTGCAAGCTCTACACCTCCACCCCAACTATGTTCTTCTTCTGGCGATCTTCGCCTACTATTGTGAGGCTCATGTCGGGGTGCAGCCCTCAGTGGCCTTGCCGCGCCACTACTTCTACCTCCGGACCTCTCACGGGCCCATCTCCGCGTGCGCGAGCTTTGTTGCGTATGGCAGCTCCAACGCCATCTCAAAGCCCGGGAAGAGGATTGAGGGTTTCAGGAGCAAGTGGGTCATGGTAGACGCTGGGCGCATCCATCCTCTGCTGATTTTGCTCACGGAGCAGCCCACGACCTCCGACAATTGGTCTCGCTTGTGAACTTCGTGGATCCCATGGCAAGCGGTGCTCGAGAAGATGAGCAGCGGATCTGTGGCGGGCAACATGGCGACGGCCGAAGCTGACCGGGCGTTGCTCTGAGGGAGTTCTGGAGCACCAGGTGGCCCCGCTTCGTCGATTACTAAGCTTTCATTTGTGGAGGCCCCGCCCGAGCCCGCAGTCTTGGCCGACGAAGATCTGGCGCGGTCTTCCAATCTTTGGTCGGGGGAGGCGTGGCCGAGGCTGGCGCCTGTACCCTGTTCCTTCGAGATGATTGGGAGAAGGCGGTGGACTCCATGCCCATCTTCAATGGGGACGGGCCCATGCCCGCGGAGGTTCCCGAGGACCCGGCGGCCCTGGCGACGGTGAACGTGTCCTCCGGCGACTCCGGCGGGAGAGGAGGAAGAAGAGGAGCGGGAAAGGGGGCCTGACTCCGAGGCGACCGACGGGGAGTCGAGAGTGCCCCTCCCCCGGCATAGGTCCCGCGCTCTCCGCCTCTTGCCGAGCGACGACGAGGATGGCGATCAGCGGGGCGGCGAGAGCTTGCCCCCGATCCCGAAGAATGACAGGACTGGGCTGGTCCCCCACGGGTCTGCCCCTGCTCCGAGGCGATCCGCAGACATGCCTCCTGCTCCCGGGCCTCTGGAGGCTGATCCCTGCAGCCGGCTCTCGGGCTTCAAGTATGGCCGGAGGTTGCTCGAGCCCGCGAGCGATGACGAGTAAGTGCTTGATTTTTGTTTTATTCCTTGCTTTGTCGCTGAGGCTTGACATCTATATCCCTTGGCTAGTCTGGCGCCTGCGGCGAAGAAGCTGCAGGGAGCTCCCGAGGCTTTGTCTGGGGCAATGCCTCCGCCCGCGAAAGAAGGTGACGGCAATACACGGGCCTCTCCTTCCCGGTCATCCTCGCGAGGCCTGGCAGAGCTAGCTGGGGCAAGCTCAGCCCCCATGGCCCAAGCGACTCCCGAGGTATCATTGCCTGATGCCACTGCCGCAGCTGTCGGGGAGCAGAAGGTCCCGCCTCAGGATGTTGTGGTTACGCTGCCGTCCTCTCCTCCTACTCCACCAACTGCTGTCTCTCCGACTCCTCCCACCATCCTGGATCGTGCTGCCGCTGAACTGGACCGGCTGCGACAAGATCTTCTGGGCGCCTACCCTCACTTAGTGGCTGGGCGCTTGGAGCTGGCCTCCGGCTGGGTTTGCTTTGACGCTTCGATTCGAGCGCGCTGGTTCAGGCCGCGACAGGTTGCAAGGAGAAGTAGGCCATCCTTGGGGCGAAGGCTGCTCGCGACTCCGCCTTGGGGGAGGTAGCCGATGTCCGAGGTCGCTACAAGGCGCTGTAGAGCGAGCTGCAGGGCTTGCGTGACAGCTTGCCAAGGAGGCCTGCATTCGCCAAGAGAAGGAGGAAGACATGAAGGCTCGCGAGGCGGCCGTCAAGGACCGGGACGCCAAGCTTAACAAGCGCCGTGACCGCCTGGGTGCGCAGGAGCAGGAGTTGGAGGCGAAGAGGGTCGAGCTGGACGGCAAGGCGTGGGTCCTCGCCAAGGACCGCGTGGCCTTCGCGGAGATGGAGGTGAAGGCTCGCACCTTGCTGAGGTCGCTTTACGACAACGGCCTGGAAAGCCCGCTGGCCGGCACCGAGGACGGCCCTGCCAAGCTGCTTCCCTTCCTGATCCGCGCCCTTGAAGATGTCACCCTTGGCCTTGGCCCTCTGGTGAGGCCGAGGCGCGTGTCCCTATCTTCTGCAGCGACGCTGGCCCCACCCACGTCTACCTTCGCGATCCGGGCCGACCTTGACAGCCCTCTGAAGCCTGTGGCGGCAAGCTTGCGCTACCGCTGCTGAGGCCGTGAAGGGTCGAGCGGAGGCTCTACTGGCGAAGTTCCGGGCCTTCAGCACCAAGCCGAAGCGAGGCGCTGCCGGTCCGGAGGCTTCACGAGGCGAACCCGCCCAGCGCAGCTCCGCCGTCAACGAGTGACTCCTTTGTGGCTCCCGTTCTGCTTCCGGCTCCTGCAACATGCATCATGCCTCGGGGAGGCATTTAAACTTGTGTTTGGCGTTGTGAAAATAGTTATGGACTGTAATATTTGCTTTTGAATTCCTTGGGACTTGCACTTTTCCTTCCTACTTGCTTATGTTCTACGCCGGCAGAGCCTGCCCCAAGATACCTCAGCCCCCATTAGCCCCGACCGGAAACCAGGGCGGGACCAAGGAGTGAGGGGCTACGTGACAAGTTAGGCTCTGAGTCGCGATGCTCGAGAGTCCCCCTTAGCGCCTGAACAGCAAGTAGGAGGTGAGATGTATGGGTGAATTTACCATTCTCGTCTGCAGAGCCCGGCCCGCGCATACCTCAACCGCCGTTAGCCTTTCGGAACTAAGGGTGAGGGGCTACGTGACCCATTAGGCTCTGAGTCGCGATGCTCGGAGTCCCCTTGGCGTTCAAATGGCCTTCGTACCTTGGCTCCGGCTTGGGAGGGGCGTCACACGAACCAGGCCTGAGGGGCCTGGCTGGGTGGCGTGCGTCTGGGCGTGATCCAGGCGTAGCCCCCGTGCCTAGCCCCCCCGCGTGGCACTCCCGAGGGGAGGCGTTACGATGAGGCCAGACATTGAGCTTTGGGCTCCCTGAGGTTGATGAGGCCGGGGGCCACCCTCAGTTGTTTATCACCAGCGCGGAGCATAGCGCTTCCGTATGTGTATAGGCATAGCCGCTCCTCGGCAGTGTCGTCAGCCAGCGCGGAGCAAGGTGCTTCCACTAGTGCGTGGGAGGGGGCTCCCCTCCGGGAGGAGCCCCCAGGGCGTGTACAACCCCACCCTGACAAGTGGCTGGCACGATAGGGCCTGACGAGGTGTATCCGGGCACCCGTGAGCCAGCGCGGGACTCACGGGGCCCTACCTCAAGGCGGGTTGCGCCTGGCACTGGGCCTTAACTTGTGATGTGTTCCTGCAAATTTGGTTAGATGCCGACGCTCTACGTCCTCGGGTCCCGGCCCTCGGCGGGTCTCGGCCGTCGCTGGTATGCGGTCGCGATGCCGTGGACAAGGCCAGAGGGTGAAGGCTGGAGAGCACAGAGGAGCCCATGAGTCGCGATGCTCGGTACCCCCTTTAACGTGCAAGTGGCCGACGCCAGAAGGAAGAAGGGGTGGCGTGGACATGCATCAAATAACAATCATGATGGGTCGAACGCATGACCCGAAATAAGCGCAAGAGGGGTACATGCCGGCTGGGCTGGCCCGGCGACTTCGGGATGATGCAGCCCAGGCGCTAATAAAGTAAGCTAGGAACATGAAGTAAAGGGGATACACGCCGCAGGGACGGACCCACGCGGCCTGGGAATGATGCAGCCTTGGGGGGCGCTCCTAGCTGGAAATGAAAGTTGAAGGATGTCACCCGATAACGTTGAAGATGAAGTGATGCTGAAGTAGCGGACGTCGTGGGCTGCGGAAGCCGATCTTCACGAGCCCCCAGGCCCAGGTGCCTCGGGAGGCTCCGAAGGTGATGGTGGCTGTAACGCCCCGGATACAACTTTCCATATTCGTAACTCCGACTCTTGCCCTTTCCGGAGATGTGATTTATTTTTTTCCTTCGTGGTTGGGTTTTTGTCTGTTGTTTTGCTTTTTGTTCTTGTTATGCATCTAGTCTCATGGCATCATCAGCATTTCATCCGCATGTTTTTCAAAACTTGCATCCGGTCGTGTTCCGTCAGTTCTCTCCGTTGTCCGTTCCGAGCCCCGACACACTCGCGCGCGCCCGCGGCACCTCCGAAATATTATTTTATAAGTGGCATAATAATGTTCTCGGAATGGGTTGCAACTTGTCATGCGGTCTTATTATAGTGTAGACAGGCCGCCTGCCAAGTTTCGTCGCATTCGGAGTCCGTTTGATAGCCCAACCGTTAAACTTATAGCGGTACCATTGCGGTACCTTCGTCGACGTTTTCGGTCTCCGGAAACAGTTGCGGGGCTGCATTTCTATTTCTCCCTCAGTCCAGACCCTCTCACACAACCCAACCTGCAGCCCACCTAACCCCCCTCGCGTCCGGAACCGCCCGATCGAGATCGGAGGGCTCCAAAACCCCAAAAACCAAACCCTAGCCATCCACACTATAAATGGACACCACATCTCCATTTTGGGCAACCTTAACCCCCCTCCTCCTCTTTTTCCGCGCCACCCAACCCGCAGCCGCCTCCTCCCACCTCGGGGCAGCTCCGCCGCCTTTCCCCTTCAAATCCAGGCGCCTCCCGGCCTCCTCTCGCCACTTGGCAAGCCCCTAGTGGCTGCGCGCCACCAGCCGCCGCTCCTCCAACCAGGCGTCGCCACGTCCTCCCAGCGCCCGCCGCGCGGCGGCCAGGCCATCCGCAGCCCGCCCGGGCAGAATCGGGCCCAGCCGCCCTGCGGCAGCCGAGCCGCCCGCTCCTCCCACCTCTCGCGCCCTCCCGCTCGATCCCGATGGGATCGGAGGCGCTTCGCCGCCGCCCTCTGGCGAAGCCATCTGCCGCCCGCCCTCGCCGGAGATGAGTTCCGGCGACCCGCACCCTCTTTCCTTCTCCCGAATCTCTCTAACTTCTCCCTCCGTCTCTCTCTCTGCCTCGCGGAGTCGCCATGGGTGTGAACCCGTGCCTCCGGAGCTCCGCCCACCGTCGTCGTTGCGGATCCGGCGCCCGGCCGGCCGGATCTGCCGTTCCGCCGCCCGACCTCCTTCCGGCGACCCGGCGCCGCCGCCTTCCACTCCAGCCGAGGGCGCCGCCCCTGCTTCCCTCGACCCCCTGCGGATCGTGGAGGAGAACGGCGTGACCAGCCACGTGGGCCTCGTGGCCCAACCCGCACCAGCGTGGGCCTCCCTCGGCCCAGTCCGGTCCGCCACCCTCCGGCCTCCTTCCTCACCGACCGGCCAAGGCCATGGTGAGCTGCCTCCCGAGCCCCCATGCCTTTGTTGGGCTAGCGGATTCGACTGTTGCATTTTTTCCGTCTTGCGATTTTTGCTAATTATCCGAACTGCATATTTACTGATTGCCCCTCAAGTTCATGCATGTAATAATTAATTAACCGTGCATCGGATTTAAACAAACCTTATATGTAATATGCTCGAGAAAATTGTGTAGATTAATAATATGCCACTTTCATCTATGTTAAAAATGTTTAAATTGATGTTTGCATTAATTTGCTAATATGCCATGCTAAAATGATTTATTTCATAACTAAATAACAATAACTTCGAATTAAATGTTCTTTATATGTAAATGGGGTGGAAAAATGCCTAGATTATCATGGTCCACTTTATGTTGCTGTTTAACAACTCTAAAATTGTGTTTAGGGCAGAACAGTACCGAATCTAAAATATTGCTTATGGGGATTTTCCGAATTGTTGTTGTTATTTCCGGCCTCATTTAAACTTGCCTAAATAGTTAGTTTACTTATGCTTTCACCTCTTGCCATGTTTGACAACATTTAATATTGTTGAGTACCTAACCGAGAGAGAACTAAATAAGTGTTGTGGTGTTAATCAATATGCAACTTCGTTGCATATTGAGCTCCACTAACTTGTAGTGTTGTTTGTGCATATTGCCATGCCATGCCTCTTTAAACCGGACATGCATCATACTTGATTGTGCATCATGCCATGTTTATGTGATGGTTGTTTACTATGTTGTTTGCTTCTTTCCGGTTTGCTTCTCTCGTTAGCTGCGGTTTCGTTCCGGAGTTGTGAGGATTCGTTCGACTTCGTCCTTTTGTCTTCTTCATGGACTCGTTCTTCTTCCTTGCGGGATTTCAGGCAAGATGACCATACCCTCGAAATCACTTCTATCTTTGCTTGCTAGATGCTCGCTCTTTTGCTATGCCTATGCTACGATGCCTACCACTTGCTATATCATGCCTCCCATGTTGCCATGTCAAGCCCCTAACCATCCTTTCCTAGCAAACCGTTGTTTGGCTATGTTACCGCTTTGCTCAGCCCTCTTATAAGCGTTGTTAGTTGCAGGTGAAGATGAAGTTTGTTCCTTGTTGGAACACGGAGATGTTGTTCCTTGTTGGAACGTGTTTACTTGTTGGGATATCACATTATATCTTATTTTAATTAATGCATCTATATACTTGGTAAAGGGTGGAAGGCTCGGCCTTATGCAGTGTTTTGTTCCACTCTTGCCGCCCTAGTTTCCGTCATATCGGTATTATGTTCCCGAATTTTGCGTCCCTAACAGCGGTCGGGTGATTTATGGGACCCCCTTGACGATTCGCTTTGAATAAGACTTTTCCGGAAGGCCCAACATTGGTTTTACCATTTGCCTCACCACCACCTACTTTTCCCTTTGGGAGTCGCTCTCTCGAGGGTGATCTTTATTTAGCCCCCCGACCAGTGCTTCTCTAAGTGCTTTGGCCCGAACCGAGCTACTGTGAGGGCCACCTTGAGGCAACCCGAGGTTTGGTTTTACTCGTAGCTAGTCTCATCCGGTGTTGCCACGAGAACGAGATATGTGCAGCTCCTATCGGGATTGTCGGCGCGCATCAGGCGGTTTTCTTTGGACTTGTTTTATTGCTGTGAAATGTCTTGTAGCCGGATTCCGAGACTGATCGGGCTTCCCGGGAGAAGGTCTATTCCTTCGTTGATCGCGAGAGCTTATCATGGGCTAAGTTGGGACACCCTGCAGGGTTTGAACTTTCAAAGCCGTGCCAGCGGTTATGTGGCAGATGGGAATTTGTTAATGTCCGGTTGTAGAAAACCCGAAGTTGATCTTAATTAAAATACACCAACCCGCGTGTGTAACCGTGATGGTCTCTTCTCGTGAGTCCGGGAAGTGAACACGATGTTGGAGTTATGCTTGGCGTAAGTAGTTTCGGGATCACTTCTTGATCATAGTTGTTCGACCGTGCTTTGCCTCCTCTTCTCGCTCTCTTTTGCGTATGTTAGCCACCATATATGCTAGTCGCTTGCTGCAGCTCCACCTCACTACTTTGTCCTACCTTTAAGCTTAAATAGTCTTGATCTCGCGGGTGTGAGATTGCGGAGTCCCGTGACTCACAGATACTTCAAAACCAGTTTGCAGTGCCGATGAGACCGTGCGGTGATGCACCCGAGCTCAAGGAGGAGCTCGATGAAGATCTTGTTCTTTGTGTTGTTTCGTTTCAGTTGATCAAGAGTGGAGCCTAGTTGGGACGATCGGGGATCTGTGTAGCATTTGGGGTAGTCTTCTTTTATTTTGGTTCCGTAGTGGGACCTTGATTGTATCTGTTTGATGTAATGTTTTACTCATGTATTGTGTGAAGTGGCGATTGTAAGCCAACTATGTATCCTTTTCCTTATGTATTACATGGGTTGTGTGAAGATTACCTCACTTGCGACATTGCTTTCAATGCGGTTATGCCTCTAAGTCGTGCTTGACACGTGGGAGATATAAGCCGCACCGAGGGCGTGACAAGTTGGTATCGAGCCTTCCCGACTTAGGAGCCCCCTACTTGATTGTTTCTTGGCGTTGTTGAGTCTAGAATGGAAAATGTTTTGAGTCTTAGGATTATATATATCGGAGAGTAGGATTCTTTTACTCCTCGGTCCTTAAATGCCGCTCTGGTGAGGTCTCTGACGTAGAAGTTTTGACTTTTCTCTCCTCAAATTTCACTAAAATTTTTTTTAGGATCACTCGGTTTTCTTGGAATCGTTACGATGGTTTTGTGACGAGAACATTGTTCTTGGTGCCTCCTGACATTTAGGGGTTGTGGCAGTGTCCCGGGGAGTTGAGCTCCGAGGTGTTGTCGTCACAATTTTATCGTTGCAGTTCTGGAATACCTGAGTTTTACCGACATCGAAATCTCTTTTGTGCGGTTGTTGGTGAGATAACCACGATAGCCCGATTCTTTGTGGCGAGTGCGGGAGTATTGCCATGACTTGTATAACGGATGTTTTTCAAGGTCGAGGTACCACGATTTCCAAGGATTTCTTGGTTATGTGTTGTGGATGGATACTGGTGGATCTAGGTATTGTTAGTTTGGGTGATATATTTTGTGTCCTGTATCCCCAACACCAGATTGCATAACCGTAAAGTTTCGGAGTTTATAGGTGGGAATTCAAGTATCTCGTAGGATATCTTTCCAACACACACATGATACGATATGGGATCTATCATATGTATTTGTTTGACTTACCACGCAAGCCAAATCCTTTGTATTTGTTCCGTTTTGTGTTATTCAAGTTGCTTCAATGCCAAGTGTTGATTCCATACCTTTCCTAATTGGTGTTCTCATATTGCTATGGGAATACTAATCCTTCTTGATCACTGAGCTTGTCATGTTAATTCTTTTCCAACCGGCGTGCTTCTCTTCAAGTGAATCCGATCATTCCAACATTCGCAAGATCAATTCTAAGCTTTTTCTCAACGGTGTTCGTTTCATCCGACCCAAGTTGTTTTGATTTCCCGCCCTCCCACCCCTTTTTCTTCAAGGACTCAGATTTCTTAATCAAGTATCCATTTTATTGAGTGAAGTTTCTTCATTCTTTTCCTTTAATGTTTTATCCGGTGATTTCTCATGAAGACGCTAAGGAAGTTTCAAGCTTATCATTGTTCCATTCTAATTTTCTTCTCCGGTGGATTCAATTCAAGCTTTGTCGATCATATCATTTTCCCCGTTTCAAATGCTTTCTCATACCGGTGCACCTATTAATCACTCACTTCTCGCTATTGATTTGTTCTGGAGTGCTGAAGATATCTCCGAAGGCTCGTCTTTTCATTCAAGATCCATTCAAGGTATTTGGGGATTATTATCTCATTCAAGTCATTTAATTCAACCGGTGCAATCTTTATTTCAAGCAATCGTTCAACGGTGTTTCTTTTAAGTGGGCCCTAACCCACGTGTCTTTTCCGTGATCTTACCTAACTCTTCTAATTTTCAGGAGCTATTCCCAAATTCATTGCAAAGTTTGACGTAAGAATGAGTATCATCAGTCAAATGTCTTTCTCCAAGATCTTTCAAATTATTTTCATTGTTGGTTCAACCTTCCTAATTTTCATTCCGGAGTGATTCAATAATTCATGGTGTTTCGTCGTCATTCTCGAATTTTGAAGACCGAAGAAGAGTTTCTCTTAAATCTCGCTTCTTTCTCTTCAAGATTCATGGTTCTAGCTTCGTGCCATCCTCATAATTGTTTTGATTGTGAGAATTCTTTTAACCCACCGGAGCATTTCACGAGTCAGTTCAGTTTGATTCTTCGGAGCCCATCATCTCAGAATTATTCATTCAAGCGTTCAACTCTGGTTTTCCAAATCTCACCGGTGCATCGTCGAAATTTCCTCTAATCAGTTCATGATCTCTTCGTTCTAATGTATCTAAATTTTGTCAAGCATCTTTATTCGCTTTCCAATTCTTCCCGGTGAATTGTGCCTTTGCTACTTTCATTTTCAATTCTTATGGTGGTTTTGTTCAAGAGTTCTCTTCCTTCGTTATCATATAGACTCATTCGTTCTTTCCAATCCTACCGTGGTTAGTTTAAGACCTTCCCAAGTTTGCGCCATATCTATCTTAATACTTTCTACGAGAATAAGTAGTATGCCTAATCCATTGCTTGTCATCAATTTAATTGGTGAAGGATCAGCATAATGTAATTCTTATTCTTGTTTCATCGAGTAAATTCAATTCCTTATTTTGGAGGTTCATCAAAATTCTTGATTTCATTTGCTTCATCTTTTCTTTCCGGAGTTCCAAGTTCTTCTCGGCTATATCATTTCAAAGCTTCATCTTATCACTTTGCAAGGCTTCACCTTGTATTTGCAACTTCTCTTTCTTTTATCATCCTTTTCTTACGGAGTTCTTCATGGAGGCTATACATGATGGTTCATCAAGGATTCGTTTCATTCTTCAATTGTTCATCAAGATTTCTCGCGGAGTTAAGATCCGTCAAGCCATACTTCAATATAAACATGGCTCCAACACATGTTTTGTTTTGAGGAGTTCAAGCATTCTTCATCTTGCATTCAAAAGTGCAATTCTTTCTACCTTATCTCTTGAGATGGTGTTATGTCATTCTTGACAATTTCCCTTCGTGTTTCTTGATTCACAAGTTGTCGGAATGAGATATTTAAATCCATCATTTTTCTTCGTTCACGAGATCTTTTCAACCCAACAATTTATTCGTTGGTGTTATCTTGGTTTAGATTTCACCTAAAGCCTTTCCGAAGGAATGTTGCTATTTGTGGTGCTTATCAATGATCCAAGTTTTCCTCCTATCCTCTCAATGAAAGAAGTTTTCATCTCCGTGTTGCTCTCAATCCAATCATTTGTTTCCGTTGGTGGCTGAAGCTCACCTCATAATTTTTGAGATGTTTTCATAAGCCCACTACAAGCTTATCCTTACCGTTGTTGTTTTTCAAACAACTCCGTTCAATCCTACTTCGTAAGGATGCTCTTTCAAATTCATTTATGGTGGGAGATGTTGGTTTCATTCTTCGTTCTATTCATTCCAACTTTCTATCTATCATGCATTGTTTAGGAGGCATTGTGATGTTGCTCTCTTCACCAATCACCTCGTTTTGTAAAGATCATGTTCTTTTTCTTGCATTATCCATTTAACCTTAGTGTTGTATCATCCATTCAAGTTTTCTCATCTTATCGTGTTTTGCCTCTTTCCTCAACCGGAGAGCTGTCTGAAATCTTTCTTACCCCTTGTGCAATTCTGTCAATAGTTTGGAGGTAGTGTCTTGTTGATCTCATCAAGTATCCTCTCATCTTGTAAAGTTCATGTTCTATTCCTTCCATGTTCAATCGGAGTGCTGCCCGAATTCTTCCTCTCTCATCTAGTTTTGACCAGAGTGGTTTGATTATCTATCTTATCACTAAACCTCTTGGTTTTCGTATCCTTGTTCCTTTTTTTCTATGAGTGTTTTCAACTTTCTTCATCTTCATTGTTTTCTTTCTTTCATTTTGTTCAACCTCTCAAGGTTCTTTGGTTTCATTCGTTTGTCAAAGAAGCAACTTTGTTTTACCTCTTCCTCTTCCGTTTTTCTCCGGTGCCACCCTAGATCTCGGGACGAGATCCTCTCGTAGTGGTGGAGTGTTGTAACGCCCCGGATACAACTTTCCATATTCGTAACTCCGACTCTTGCCCTTTCCGGAGATGTGATTTTTTTTTCCTTCGTGGTTGGGTTTTTGTCTGTTGTTTTGCTTTTTGTTCTTGTTATGCATCTAGTCTCATGGCATCATCAGCATTTCATCCGCATGTTTTTCAAAACTTGCATCCGGTCGTGTTCCGTCAGTTCTCTCCGTTGTCCGTTACGAGCCCCGATACACTTCGCCATGGCACCTCCGAAATATTATTTTATAAGTGGCATAATAATGTTCTCGGAATGGGTTGCAACTTGTCATGCGGTCTTATTATAGTGTAGACAGGCCGCCTGCCAAGTTTCGTCGCATTCGGAGTCCGTTTGATAGCCCAACCGTTAAACATAGCGGTACCATTGCCGGTACCTTTCGTCAGACGTTTTCGGTCTCCTAAACAGCTTGCGGGCTGCATTTCTATTTCTCCCTCAGTCCAGACCCTCTCGTCACAACCCAACCTGCAGCCCACCTAACCCCCTCGCGTCCGGAACACGCCCGATCGAGATCGGAGGGCTCCAAAACCCCCAAAACCAAACCCTAGCCATCCTCGCTATAAATGGACACCACATCTCCATTTTGGGCAACCTTAGCCCCCCTCCTCCTCTTTTTCCGCGCCACCCAACCCGCAGCCGCCACCTCCCACCTCGGGGGCCGCTCCGCCGCCTTTCCCCTTCAAATCCGGCACCTCCCCAGCCTCCTCTCGCCACTTGGCAAGCCCCTAGTGGCTGCGCCGCCACCACCGCCGCTCCTCCAACCGGCGTCGCCACGTCCTCCCCAGCGCCCACCCGCGGCCGGCCAGGCCATCCATGCAGCCCGCCCGGGCAGGCTCGGGCCCGACGCCGCCCTGCAGCCGACCGAGCCGCCCCGCTCCTCCCACCTCTCGCGCCCTCCCGCTCGATCCCGATGGGATCGGGAGCGCCTTCCGCCGCCCGCCCTCGGCGAAGCCATCTGCCGCCCTCGCCGGAGATGAGTTCCCGGCGACCCCGCACCCTCTTTCCTTCTCCCGAATCTCTCTCTAACTTCTCCCTCCGTCTCTCTCTCTGCCTCGCAGGTCGCCATGGGTGTGAACCCGTGCCTCCCGGAGCTCCGCCCACCGTCGTCGTTGCCCGGATCCGGCGCCGGCCGGCCGGATCTGCCAGTTCCCGCCGCCCCGACCTCCTTCCGGCGACCCGGCGCCGCCGCCTTCCACTCCAGCAGCGCCGCCCCTGCTTCCCTCGACCCCCTACGGATGCGTGGAGGAGAACGACGCCTGACCCGGCCACGTGGGCCTCGTGGCCCAACCCACTTACCAGCGTGGGCCTCCCTCGGCCCAGTCCGGTCCGCCACCCTCCGGCCTCCTTCCTCACCGACCGGGCCAAGGCCATGGTGAGCTGCCTCCCGAGCCCCCCAGGCACTTTGTTGGGCTAGCCGGATTCGCCTGTTGCATTTTTTCCGTCTTGCGATTTTTGCTAATTATCCAAACTGCATATTTACAGATTGCCCCTCAAGTTCATGCATGTAATAATTAATTAACCGTGCATCGGATTTAAACAAACCTTATATGTAATATGCTCGAGAAAATTGTGTAGATTAATAATATGCCACTTTCATCTATGTTAAAAATGTTTAAATTGATGTTTGCATTAATTTGCTAATATGCCATGCTAAAATGATTTATTTCATAACTAAATAACAAGAACTTCGAATTAAATGTTCTTTATATGTAAATGGGGTGGAAAAATGCCTAGATTATCATGGTCCACTTTATGTTGCTGTTTAACAACTCTAAAATTGTGTTTAGGGCAGAACAGTACCGAATCTAAAATATTGCTTATGGGGATTTTCCGGAATTGTTGTTGTTATTTCCGGCCTCATTTAAACTTGCCTAAATAGTTAGTTTACTTATGCTTTCACCTCTTGCCATGTTTGACAACATTTAATATTGTTGAGTACCTAACCGAGAGAGAACTAAATAAGTGTTGTGGTGTTCCGTCAATATGCAACTTCGTTGCATATTGAGCTCCACTTAACTTGTAGTGTTGTTTGTGCATATTGCCATGCCATGCCTCTTTAAACCCGGACATGCATCATACTTGATTGTGCATCATGCCATGTTTATGTGATGGTTGTTTACTATGTTGTTTGCTTCTTTCCGGTTTGCTTCTCTCGTTAGCTGCGGTTTCGTTCCGGAGTTGTGAGGATTCGCTCGACTTCGTCCTTTTGTCTTCTTCATGGACTCGTTCTTCTTCCTTGCGGGATTTCGGGCAAGATGACCATACCCTCGAAATCACTTCTATCTTTGCTTGCTAGATGCTCGCTCTTTTGCTATGCCTATGCTACGATGCCTACCACTTGCTATATCATGCCTCCCATGTTGCCATGTCAAGCCCCTAACCATCCTTTCCTAGCAAACCGTTGTTTGGCTATGTTACCGCTTTGCTCAGCCCTCTTATAGCGTTGTTAGTTGCAGGTGAAGATGAAGTTTGTTCCTTGTTGGAACACGGAGATGTTGTTCCTTGTTGGAGCGTGTTTACTTGTTGGGATATCACATTATATCTTATTTTAATTAATGCATCTATATACTTGGTAAAGGGTGGAAGGCTCGGCCTTATGCCTGGTGTTTTGTTCCACTCTTGCCGCCCTAGTTTCCGTCATATCGGTATTATGTTCCCGAATTTTGCGTCCCTAACGCGGTCGGGTGATTTATGGGACCCCCTTGACGATTCGCTTTGAATAAGACTTTCCAGCAAGGCCCAACATTGGTTTTACCATTTGCCTCACCACCACCTACTTTTCCCTTGGGAGTCGCTCTCTCGAGGGTCATCTTTATTTAGCCCCCCCCGGACCAGTGCTTCTCTAAGTGCTGGCCCGAACCGAGCTGTCTGCGGGGCCACCTTGAGGCAACCCGAGGTTTGGTTTTACTCGTAGCTAGTCTCATCCGGTGTTGCCCCTGAGAACGAGATATGTGCAGCTCCTATCGGGATTGTCGGCGCATCGGGCGGTTTTGCTGGACTTGTTTTATTGCTGTGAAATGTCTTGTAGCCGGATTCCGAGACTGATCGGGCTTCCCGGGAGAAGGTCTATTCGCTTCGTTGATCGCGAGAGCTTATCATGGGCTAAGTTGGGACACCCTGCAGGGTTTGAACTTTCAAAGCCGTGCCAGCGGTTATGTGGCAGATGGGAATTTGTTAATGTCCGGTTGTAGAAAACCCGAAGTTGATCTTAATTAAAATACACCAACCAAGTGTGTAACTGCGTGATGGTCTCTTCTCGGCGGAGTCCGGAAGTGAACACGATGTTGGAGTTATGCTTGACGTAAGTAGTTTCGGGATCACTTCTTGATCATAGTTGTTCGACCGTGCTTTGCCTCCTCTTCTCGCTCTCTTTTGCGTATGTTAGCCACCATATATGCTAGTCGCTTGCTGCAGCTCCACCTCACTACTTTGTCCTACCTTTAAG
This sequence comes from Aegilops bicornis, assembly GCA_021605145.1. Taxonomy (NCBI): domain Eukaryota; kingdom Viridiplantae; phylum Streptophyta; class Magnoliopsida; order Poales; family Poaceae; genus Aegilops; species Aegilops bicornis. The sequence continues at coordinate 288,825,574 of CM038671.1, forward strand.
CTTAAATAGTCTTGATCTCATGGGTGTGAGATTGCTGAGTCCCCGTGACTCACGGATACTTCCAAAACCAGTTTGCGGTGCCGATGAGACCGTGCAGGTGATGCACCCGAGCTCAAGGAGGAGCTCGATGAAGATCTTGTTCTTTGTGTTGTTTCGTTTCAGTTGATCAAGAGTGGAGCCTAGTTGGGACGATCGGGGATGCTGTGTAGCATTTGGGGTAGTCTTCTTTTATTTTGGTTCCGTAGTCGGACCTTGATTGTATCTGTTTGATGTAATGTTTTACTCATGTATTGTGTGAAGTGGCGATTGTAAGCCAACTATGTATCCTTTTTCCTTATGTATTACATGGGTTGTGTGAAGATTACCTCACTTGCGACATTGCTTTCAATGCGGTTATGCCTCTAAGTCGTGCTTCGACACGTGGGAGATATAGCCGCATCGAGGGCGTGACAGTGGCTCCTCGCGGACCATCTCCATATCCGCCAGGACTGCGGAACGCCTGGCCTCTTGAGCCTCCAGGATGCTCCCCATGAGGCGCTGGTGCATGGCGGCCGCGTTCGGCACGCCGTAGGGCATGCGAGCGTAGCTGTGGGGTAGACCTTCGCAGTGCCCCGTGCGTGAGGGCCAGAAGCGCTCCTGAGAGGTGGCTCGGTTGAGCCCTGGTATGTCGATGCAGACGCGCAGCCCACCATCCTCGCCTGGATGGGGAGCTACGACGGGGAAGCAGCGGCTGCCACTCATGACTCTTGACTCCTGCAGCTCCTGAATGATCTGGCTGACGAACTCCTGAGGGTTTGGCCCTCCTTGCCTTGCTCCTTCCCGAGGGAAACGTGCTTTGAAACACGCCTCCAAGTGGTGCCCAAGCGCCTCCCTCGTGTCCTTAGCAAGGTCGGTGGACCTCCGGGAGAGAGCCCCTGAGCCTTGCTTGAGGAGGGCGCCGGGCGCGCCTTCCTATGCGACAGAAGGAGGTGCCCCCTGAACAGGCGCGGACCCTGAGGGGCCTGCCTCCCGAGGGGTCGGGCCTGGCGATGCCTTCTTCTTCTTGGGAGCAGTCTCGGGGAGCCTCCCGCTCCTGCGATCTGAGTCTTCAAGTGACGTGGCTTTAAAAGCTCGCTCCAGGGAGCACACTGCGTCTCTTTCTTCACAAGGCACCGTGATGACTCCGCCCGCTTCACGGCATCTTGAGGATGTTGTAGCCGTGATGAGTCACGGCCATGAACTTGGCCAGAGCTGGGTACCCGAGGATGGCATTGTACGGCAGGCGAATGTGGGCGACATCAAAGTCGATGAGCTCGGTGCGGTAGTTGTCGCGTGCCCCGAAGGTGACGGGGAGGCGGACCTGCCCAATCGGAACCGTGGAGCCATCGGTGACTCCGGAGAAAGGCTTGGTTGGCTGAATCTGATTGTAAGGCACTTGGAGATTGTTGAATGTCTCTACGGACAGGACATTGAGCCCTGCTCCGCCATCGATGAGGATCCTGGTGACTTGCACGTTGCTGATGATTGGGGAACAAAGCATCGGGAGGACTCCGCGCACTTGAGCTGATCCGCTGAGCTGAACGTGATGGCGCACGCTGACCACCTGAGAGGGCGCGTGGCCTCGAGCTTGGGGAGGACTGCATTCACTTCGCGGGCGAACTGCTTGAAGATGCGCTGAGAGGCTGGGGCTTGAGCTCCGCCCAGGATGCAAGCGATCGTGCGCGGCTCCTGGAAGCCCCCAGCCCCCTCGTCCTGATGATGGTCCTCATTTCTCCTTGGCTGCGGCAGCAGAGGAGGTAGGCCTGCGTTTCCTTGCGGGCAATCCTCGCGAGGTTGATCCCTCCAGCCTCCCTCGCGAGGCTGATCCTTCTAGCGATCCTTGCGAGGTCGGTCACGCCACCCTTGGCGAGGGCCACGGTCTTCCCAGCATCCTGCGTTTCTTCTTCCTCCTCGGCCGTAGCCTCGATCGTTGCAGTCGGGGCGTCGACCGATTCTCCCTTCTCGCACTGCTCGGAGCTCTTGACATTCGTTGGTGTTGTGGGTGTGGAGGACGTGGTACACACATTACCGGCTGCCCTTGGCAGACTCCAGCTGATCTCTGCCTCGCTTGGTATCTGGTTCTGCCGTGAGCACGGCAGCCCCCTTGCACTTCACGTCCTTGGCATTGGGCTTCTTCTCTTCTGGGTCTGCGGCTGGCAGCTCGAGGAGGGAAAGGCGTCCTTCCTCAGTCCTGGAGCACTTGGTCGCCAAGTTGAACAACTCCAAGGATGTGCACAGATCTTCATGCATCGCCAGCTCCTCCTTCATCTTGACGTCACACACACCGTCGAAGAAGGCTGAGATGATGGCCTCCTCGGTCACCTTGGAAATCTTGAGGCGTGCATTGTTGAAGCACTGGATGTACTTCTGCAGGGTCTCCCTTGGCTGCTGCTTGATGCGGCGCATGTCGCTCACAGCAGGAGGCCGGTCACGAGTACCTTGGAAGTTGGTGATGAAGCGGGTGCACATCTCGTCCCAGGAGGAGATCGTGCAGAGCCGGAGTTCAGGAGCCAAAGTGGGCACCGTCCTTGAGCGCCATGGGAAACCAGTTCGCCATGACCTTCTTGTCCCCGTTGGCGGCTTCGATGCCCAACTCATAGAGCTGAAGGAACTCCGCAGGGTCGGCCGTGCCATCGTAGCAAGGAGGCAGGTCTGGCTTGAACTTGCCGGGCCACACGACGCTGCGCAGCTCGGTGGTGAAAGCGCGACAGCCTGCTGTGGCCACAGGAGGCCTTTGGTGACGAAGAGCCTGGTCTTGCGGGTCCCCATGCGCTGCCGCTGGGAGCAGCACGGGGTCTTGGCGTGCTGGAGCAGGAGCGCGGTCGTGACGAGCCGGTGCAGGGAGCACTCGGGCAGCTTCTTGGGGGCGAGGGACCTCTTGACAGCTCTGCTCTTGCTGCACTGGTGCCGGACGGAGTGAGTTCTGCCCAGGGGCCACACGCCTTGTGGCCAAGGTGCCTTCTTGAGGGGGAGGCGGCTGAGGCGCCCCTGGGGCTTCATCGCCCGTGCAGGGCGGGGCGTGGTGCAGCGAGAAGGACGGCGCGGAGGAGCCCCCTGCGGCGCGGACGAGCTCGGCGACGCGGTCGAGGCACTCTTCGTAGACGTCGTCGACAGGGCAGTAGCGCAGGAGCTCGTTTGCCGCGATGAGCGCGGCTCGTGCCTCCATGGGCGCGCGGAGCGCGCGAGACGAAGAATCAGCTGGGGCGAGCGAAGGGGTAGCAGTACGTCCGTCTCGCCTCACGGACGGATGCTGGGACGATGCTTGCTGCTGGTTCCCCGCCGGGCCGGTGGCGGCATTGACGGCAGGCGACGGGGAACGGCGGGGGCGGCCGCCAACGGGGGCCGTCTGGGCGACGCAGGCCCGTCGAGCGTCTGACATGGATGCGATGGTCGGCGAAGAACAGGGCGGCGGGAGACGAATTCCGGCGCACCCCTACCCGGCGCGCCAAATGTCGGATTTCGGGTTCTGGCAGACCCTCTAGGTTCGAACTCTAGGGTGCACACGGAGATCTCGCCTCCTACCTACCTGCACCTCATCGCCTCGCTAGGATCTAAAACTACCAAAGGAATAACACAAGAGACACAAGGTTTATACTGGTTCGGGCCACCATTGTGGTGTAACACCCTGCTCCAGTGTGTGGTGTGGTGGATTGCCTCAGGGGCTGATGAAGAACAATACAAGGAAGAACAGCCTCGCGGGGTCTGTTCTTGGCCGGTGCGATGAACTGCTAGGGGGGGTTCAGTCTCTCTCTCTCTCTCTCTCTCTAGATTGCTTGGTCTCTAGCTCGGTTCCACATTATGGATTACCGATCCCCGATCCCGCTACCCTGTGGGTGGCTAGTCCTATTAATTGGCAAGGGCCTTGGGCCTCTTCCCAAATATCGAGCGGGAAGGGCGCCAACAATTGGCCATTTTGAAGGGGAACATCTAGTACACTTATCCTGACTAAAGTTGGTCCTCGCCTGTCAAAGGCTCTGGCGGTGACGCCGGCTTGGGCTCCACATGACTTCCTTCCTGCCGTTGTGACGGTCTTGGTCTTGTTGCACCAAAACGGGTGCCTTTGCTTGATGCTCTCGCCTGCGCTTGCCTCCTTTGCACCAAAGAGGAAATGAGGACACTGCGCGGGCTGGCGCCCGCCTGGCGCCCTTGGTCGTCATGGCTTGCGTCATGGGCACCTCGTGAGGTACCCCGCCTTGATCTCTCCGCCTCCTCGCGAGCCAGCCTGACGAGGCCATGCCTGAGGAAGCTTTCTGTCGTCCGCCCCGCGAGGCTTGGCCCCTCGCGAGGGTCTTGAGCTTGTGTTGATGAAGATGGGCCGTACTGGGCCACCCCTTGAGCCACGCCGCAGGCCGCAGGCAGGCAAGTCTCGGTACCCCCATTCCCAGAACACCGACAACATGCAACTCCCAGGCCAACTCATCGAGCGCCTGCGTGACGGCATGCAGATCTTCGTGAAGGCTCCGCCACTGCGGCAGCTCAGCTACCTGCCTACCTACATGGCACAACGCGCCTCACTGGCGAGGGCGCGTATCAAAGAGAGGAGGAGCGGCGACGGACGGGACGGGCCTCGCCCCCGTCCCCAATAAAGCAAGGGGACACCTAAGCTACGCATTAATTGCGTCTTGTCCTGTAATACGAGCGATAAGCTCAGGGCACTGTACGCCTTTCCACCTCCTATGTGCCACTCTGGCAGCCCCTTTCGACTAAAAAAGGAGGCCCATGGCTTACTAGCGAAGGATTCGGCTCTTTCGAACCACGCACTGACCACAGCTAGTTCGATAGATCAAGAACTCTCTGAAATACACCCACCAAAGCAGGACTAGGGTTTTACGCATCCTCGCGGCCCGAACCTGTGTAAACGATCCTTGTGCTGTCTACTAGCCCTGCTCTTCTCGCAACCCAGCGCCCAGGCAACCGTAGTAGGGATTCTTGTGATCCCATAGGTGTCGTTCCACACCGACACACCTCAAAAGAGTTACCAGCAGTCGTAGTTCAGGATAGCCACCGAGTCAAAGATGGCTTGCTGCAGTTAAACTCCACCACCCCTTTGTTGATACCGATGCATATGTAGTTAGTTCTGATGTAAGTCTTGCTGGGTACATTTGTACTCACATGTGCTTAATTTATGTTTTTGCAGAGAGACTTCAGTCTCACTAGTAGTTCCTCATGGACTTTGATGTTTAGCTTGTTACCTCAGCTACGATCTTGTACCCTTGGGAGGGTCTTGTAGTTAGTCAGGCTTCTCAGCATTTTTCATTTGTAGTTGTCTGTACTCAGACATGTTTATGCTTCCGCTTGTTGCTTGTATGCTCTATATGTTGGGTCATGAGATCCATGTTTGTAATACTTGGCTCCTCGGAGCCTAATAAATAAATACTTTGAGTTGTAGACTTTTGTTGTGATGCCATGTTGTATTTGCACATATTGAGCATATTGTGTGTATGATTTGAAATGCTTGGTATGTGTGGGATCTGACAACCTAGTTGTTTATCCTTGGTAGCCTCTCTTACTGGGAAATGTCTCCTAGTGCTTCCACTGAGCCATGGTAGCTTGCTACTGCTCCGGAACACTTTGGCTGGCCGGCATGTGTCCTTCTTTGTTCCTGTGTCTGTCCCTTTGGGTAAATGTCACGCGGTGTTTACCAGAGTCCTGTTAGCATGCTACAGCCCAGATTCTCCGGAGTCTTGTTAGCCCAGCTGCTACAGCCCGGATTAACTCGCTGATGACCGACACGTTCGTTGCCGGGTCATGTATGCCTGTCCCTGTAAGTTAGTGCCACTTTGGGTTTACGACAAGTCATGTCGGCCCGGGTTCTTTGTCATATGGATGCTAGCGACACTATCATATACGTGAGCCAAAAGGCGCAAACGGTCCCAGGCCAGGTAAGGTGGCACCCGTGGGAATACCGAGCGTCAGGCCGCAAAGTCATATGATTTGTCACATGCTAAATCGGTGTGACTTAGGATCGGGGTCCTGACACTTTCAGATCTGAACATTCATGCCACAATAAAGAAAATTACATTGAAAATTATATTAGGTAGCATTCCACATCAATAATTCTGTTTTTATCATTTACCTACTCGAGGACGAGCAGGAATTAAGCTTGGGGATGCTTGATACGTCTCCAACGTAGCTATAATTTTTTTTGTTCCATGTTGTTATATTATCCATCTAGGATGTTTTATATGCATTTATATGTTATTTTATATAATTTTTGGGACTAACCTATTAACGTGGAGCCCAGTGCCTATTTCTGTTTTTTCCTTGTTTTTGAGTATCGCAGAAAAAGAAAAGCAAACGGAGTCCAATTGACCTGAACATTGACGGAGATTATTTTTGGACCAGAAGAAGCCCACGGAGCACCGGAGATGGGCCATAAGTTTCCCGAGGCACCCACGAGGGTGGGGGCGCGCCCTACCCGCCTAGGCGCGCCCTCTACCTCGTCGCCACCTCGGAGACCCCCTGTCTTGTCCCCGACGCCAAAACCTCTTATATATACAGTAACCCCCATAACATAATCTAGATCAGGAGTTCCACCGCCGCAAGCCTCTGTAGCCACCAAAAACTAATCTAGACCCGTTCTGCCACCCTGCCGGAGGGGGAATCCCTCTCTGGTGGCCATCTTCATCATCCCGGCGCTCTCCATGATGAGGAGGGAGTAGTTCACCCTCGGGGCTGAGGGTATGTACCAGTAGCTATGTGTTTGATCTCTCTCTCTCTCTCGTGTTCTTGATTTGGCACGATCTTGATGTATCGCGAGCTTTGCTATTATAGTTGGATCTTATGATGTTTCTCCCCCTCTACTCTCTTGTAATGGATTGAGTTTTCCTTCTTTCTTATCAGATTGAGTCTTTAAGGATTTGAGAACACTTGATGTATGTCTTGCATGTGCTTATCTGTGGTGACAATGGGATATTCACATGATCTTCTTGATGTATGTTTTGGTGATCAACTTGCGGGTTCAGTGACCTTGTGAACTTATGCATAGGGGTTGGCACACGTTTTCGTCTTGACTCTCCGGTAGAAACTTTAGGGCAGTCTTTGAAGTGTTGGTTTGAATGGATGAATCTGGGATTGTGTGATGCATATCGTATAATCATACCCATGGATACTTGAGGTAACATTGGAGTATCTAGGTGACATTAGGGTTTTGGCTGCTTTGTGTCGTAAGTTGTTATTCTAGTACGAACTCTATAGATTGAACAGAAAGAATAGCTTCGTGTTATTTTACTATGGACTCTTGAATAGATCGATTAGAAAGAATAACTTTAAGGTGGTTTTGTACCCTACAATAATCTCTTTGTTTGTTCTCCGCTATTAGTGAATTTGGAGTGACTCTTTGTTGCATGGTGAGGGATTGTTATATGATCTAATTATGCTATTATTGTTGAGAGAACTTACACTAGTGAAATTATGAACCCTAGGCCTTGTTTCCTAGCATTGCAATACCGTTTACGCTCACTTTTACCACTTGCTACCTTGCTGTTTTTATATTTTCAGATTACAAAACCACTTGTATCGCCATCTCTTCGCCGAACTAGTGCACCTATACAATTTACAATTGTATTGGGTCTGTTGGGGACACAGGAGACTCTTTGTTATTTGGTTGCAGGGTTGCTTGAGAGGGACCATCTTCATCCTGCACCTCCCACGGATTGATAAACCTTAGGTAATCCACTTGAGGGGAATTTGCTACTATCCTACAAACCTCTGCACTTGGAGGCCCAAAAATGTCTACAAGAAGAAGGTTGCATAGTAGACATCACCAGCAGCTGCTTAAATTCGCAGGCCTCGGCCCCTCTCTCTTCCTCCTGGACAGCCCCGCACCCTCATGTCACCACCACAAGCCCTTACCTCGCCGCCGTTCATCTGCAGGAGCGTCGTGTGCTCGAAGCCAACACTACAAAAAAATACACTTCCGTGATGATACGTGTTTGTCACAGTAGGTCGCGTTTTTTGTCATGCATGTACATCCATGACAAATTTATGACAGAATCAAGATAGTCATACTTGTGCTGTCGTAGAAGTGTTCCATGACATTACCAAAATTATCATCACGGAAGTGTCCACTTCCATGACGATAAATCGAGCGTCACCGAAGTGCTTTCGTCAAGGGTGACCGACATGTGGCATCCACCATAACGGAACGGTGTTAAGCTATGGGGTCGGGTTTTGGATCCGATAACCCGTTAACAGCCCTGACCAATGAGAAATTTCCATGTGTAAAATTCTTATTGGCGGGACAAAAGACGTGTCAGCTCGTCAGTGGGTCAGATAGGCGCCTATGATACGTCGACACGTGGCGTGGCCCAACAGAGGCCCATTCCTGTGAAAAGGCCGGCCCGTTTGACTTGGTCAAAAGTCAAGGGTCATTTCCCATGGAAAGCCTGTTAACGGCTTGTTCGCATATAGCCCATTTACATCCTGCTAACCTAAGGCCCGTTAAGCCCTATTCGAATTAGGCCCAGTAGTGTCATCTGGGCCATCCAATATGATTCCAGCCCGTCTTCACTTCTGGCCCATGTACAACCCATGACGTCTTTCGGCCCATATGAGGCCCTATGTAACTCTTGGCCTATTAACGGCCCGTGGTGAAACTGGCCCGTAATGAACAGTGTATCACTTTACACCCATTAACGGCCCGTGGTGAAACTAGCCCGTAATGAACAGTGTATCACTTTATACCCATTAACGATCCGTTATTCATTTGGGCCGTTTCCAGCCCATGTTATCTTTCGCCTTCTCAGAGCCCATTTATTCTTGGGCTCATTTCCAGCATTCGTTTACTTACAGCCCGTTACTGTCATTTTCTGCTTGTGGGCCAAATTCAGCCCGTGGTTACAATCGGCCCGTTTGTGGTCCGTTAATACGTTGGGCCGTTTTCATAGCGTCATCAACACGGCCTATTAACGATGGCCGTTCTGGTCCGCCCATGAATGGACGATTCCAACTCTAGCCCGTTTACGGCCATAATGCGACTGTTATTGGCCCATGTTTGAATCGATCATACGGCCCGTATAAGGCCCATTGATGATACGACCGTAGAAGGCCCATTGTTTCTACGGCCCGTAGAAGGCCTCTTCGCTTTCTGACCCATAGAAGGCCCACTGTTTCTACGGCCCGTAGGAGGCCCAGTGTCACTACAGTAAATATTAGCCCATGGTTATTGTGGCCTAGTTTTAAAAAATAGGTTATTGCATCCACTAGTTAACCGCGGAAAAATAACTGCAATGACTACAAGCAAACAAATAAACAAGACAACAAGGAAATAAATAAGCAAGCAATTAACGCTAGGCTATCACGGCTATTACACATATTACATCCACTGGGCATCAAAGTTCGCCACCAGTGCAAATATAGGGAACAAAGCAGCATATCATATACACTGGCCGTCAAAATTGGCCACCAGTGCAAATAAACGCGGCAGCAAAACAAGAGCATAACTGAAACAACTTCAGAAGAGCTCAAGAAACGTTATCCTGGGTATCCACCATGCTGGCAATAAGCTTAGCAAGCTGATTAGCTTTGTCCTGTTTGGCGCTAAAATCCTCCAACGCTTGTCGTTGCACCAAAGTATGCATCTGAATGCTCCAGGACTTTCGCAGTCCTTGACTTCTTGTCGCAAAGACACGGTGATCGATGTCTTTCAGCTTGTAGTTGAGACTCAAGAAACCGAACTGATTCAGACAGTGAGTTTGAATAGCTTGTGCAAGCGGTAGTGGCCAGTAACTCCAACACTAAACCAAGACAGGATGTGTCACTATCCTGAACCTTATCTGCATTACTTCCTTTACCATTGCTTAATAAGGCACTCTTCCCCAATATTCTGTCAGCATTCTAAAAGAAGAAACAAGCAAACACATAACAAGTTTAGCATGTACTAGTATATGAAACTCATTTCGGTGAACCAAATCATTAGTAAGGTGGACAGGATTAAACTACCAAGTCTTCTATTGCCAAGTACTAGTACATAATAAAAGCATCAAACAAACATATATCTATGTCCTATGGTAGAAATGGAATCTTAAATTAGAACAGTTGTTCTTCAGGTTTAGGCACTTGTTCTACATGAACAGAGTACAGTAAAACACAAGAATATAATACTTAAAAATAGAAAATGAGCTCATAGACCTTACCACATTCTTGGTTCGGGACCAAGATAGAACAAGGCGTTCCCTACCATCGTCCAAAGAATGTGTCTCAGGAGAACGTAATGGAATTTGGTGAGTTTCTTTGCCGGTGAAGTACGTTTTCTTCAGGTAATTCCGATACTGCCACCAAGCATTTTTGAAGATAGCAGAGGTATTAGCACAGGTTACCTCATCCTGAGTTTCCAAATCGGTCCTTCTCTATAGAGAAAAATTGGAAAAAAATTTGTATTATAACCATCATGGAGGTAGGATGTATGGGACGAAGCAAAGTAATTGCCATGAATAACATTACTTACACATAACTCCTGGACAAACACCTGCAACTGGCATTTTCCTTCATCTTCAAAAGATAAATATTTCCAAGATGGGAAGATACGCACATACAATTTAACAACTTCAAATGCAATAGATGCTAAACTACGACTTGTCGGTTGTGCTTCCTCCACAGTGAATAGGCGTACTAACCGGTGGAGTTGGGGTTCGCCGTGATAGTAATGGCCCTTTGGGCACCGGAGCTGCCTTACTAACTGTTCTTGTTTGGGAGCTCTGTGGTGGAGATGGTGCCGTGTCAACAGAACTGGGTTACTATCGGCTGGGGTTGGGGTTAGATTGGGTGAAGCTGGTTCTCTCATCCATCGTAGTAGGGGTACAATCATCTGCGAGAGTTTGGGTTATGTGTGGTAGGGCTGGTCCTTGTGCATGTACAACCGGGTGCTATCTCCACCAAGAGGTAGCACTGTTTTATTTGAAGACCGTGTTTTTAGTCCGCTAGATAATGGCATCACCCGCTCCAATTCAAATGGCTGATAAACAGGAAACATAGTTGAATGTACAGACATTGTATGAGAGACAGATGCAATAGATAGTGTGGAAAAAGAGGGCATGAAATAGTTGACATGTATATTGTTTAACTAAAACGGATAGCATGACATAATTTCACATATATGATGTCTATCTAAACTGGATAGCATAGCATAACATAATCCAAAGATATGATGAATAACCAAACAGGATCGCCTGACATAATTCACATACATGTTATCTAACTAATCAGGATCACATCATTTAATTCACATATATGATTTATATGCTAAACGTAGGGCATTCGATATGATGTCTGAACTAAGAACATGGTGTTGAATATTGTGTATATGATGTCTAAACTATGCAATGCAAGACACTGTATGCATGATATGCGCAGTATAACCGTGCCAAGTTAGAACATACACCTCAGTGGGGGAATAGGACTGGTCATCTGTCTCTGAATCCATCTCTGAGGAGCTATCGGGACCGAACAAGAGATCTACTTCGACAGGTAGCACTGTCTGCTCTGAAGGCCTTGTTTTCACTCCAGATTTTTCCATCTCCCACCTAAATGGCTGATTCACAGTAAGAGTAGTTTAATGTACAAACATTGTCGACAAATGGAAATGTAATGAAGAAAAGGATGGGCAAGATATCATTCAAATATATGATGCCTGGTTAAACAGGATGGCATTGCACATTTCACATATATTATGGCTGGCTAAAAGACACGAGACTGCATAATTCCCATATATGATATAGAAACTAAACAGGTGGCATTACAGAACATGTCTAAACTAAGCAGATGACATATATGATGTCAAAAGTAGGCACTGCAAGGCAACATATGCATGATATGACTAACATCATCATGCCAAGGTAGAGCAAACACCTTGGGGGTAAATAGGAGTGGTCAGCGGCGTCAGAATCCACCTCAGAACAGATATCTTCCTCTGGATTACAATCTGGAGAGGGATGGGGAGGGTTTGCCATTGAACCCACCATGGAGCGGTGTCTGCATGACAATGTATTGCCACATAAAACTCTTCTCTTTTTCTCTACATGTTCAGCATGACTGTGTACAATATCTGACATGCATACGAAAAAATATGGTGAGATTATGTAAGGACAGCATGCAGAAATTTAGAGTGATGGTAACAACAAGTGGATCGATGTTTTTCAGTTGAACCAAAATAGCCCTAATGGATCGACGTGAATGTATATTAATAAGTGATGCAACAAGTGTATAACCTCTTTGCCGTAGCCGTGTCGACCTCAACATCATTGGGTTGGTCGCTGAAGCAGTTGATGCAGAGATGGCTGTCGGAGGTGTGGAGGAAGATCTGAGGAATCAGAGACGGCCTCCGAGCCTTTGCTCATTGTGATGGATCGCTCGTCATTGGAGCAGTTCCGGTGAGCCGTAAGACGTCAAGGCTGAAGTAGTACAAGATGTACATCGTCAATCTCAAGTGGGATTCTAATAGCATCTCCAATAGATGATGTAAAATGGATGTAAAATTAACATCACCAAAAACCACCAGACTACAACAGATGAGGTAAAAACTGTTGACTCTGAACTTAACTGTCGAAACTGAAATTTCATCAGGAATCTGAACGCTCTTGTCGAAACTGAACGCAATGGTAGCAGAGAGGCACTTGACATGTAGTTTAGGGAGGGCTGCAGTTCATCTTTCAACTCGCACTTCCCCACAGCCGCCCGGCCGCCACCGGCCGAACCGCTGCCCAGCGCCGCCTCAAACAACTCACCTCCGCCGCCTGCCAGCCCTCTAGGCCCCCGCCCCACCCTGAACCCTAAGATAGATAGTGGGGTACCTCTCCGTGAGCCCCCGTCCCTCGCCGCAGTGGTTCTTCCTTAACCATGAGCCCCCAACCCCTGAAATTCGACTGACCCAAAAGTCGATTCAGTCGACTGGAGTGTGGCTTAATCAGAGCAGAGCAACAACACAAGCGAGGGGGAGAGTAGCAGCAGCAGCGAGCGATCGAGCGAGAGCTGGAGCAGCAGCACCAGATCCGGCTGGTATGGCCGCTGCCGCCGAAGGGGCCTCGCCCTGGGGGAGAGCCGCCGTGGAGATGTCGCTCGCGGCGCTGGCCTCAAGGTAGCCACTCCATGGGGGTGCGGGATGGAGCACCGTCGGCGCCGGGAGGTCGAGTTAAGGAGAAGGTGCGATGCGATGAGTGTACAACCTCTTTGGTGGCGCCGAGTAGGACTCGGCTTCGTCCGAGGAGTCAGTGAGGATGCTGCGGTTCCGGTGGAGCAGGTTAAGGCGGCGCTGTGGGGATGGAGCAGCCGCGATAGATGAGGCTATCGTCGGAGCAGCTCCTTGGAGGTGGAGGACGGGGCGGCTGAACCGGCGGGATGGCGAGATGGACGACGGATCCTCATCCGGGGAGGTGGACGAGGGACGTCGAGCTGTTGCGGTGGACGATGTCGTCGGGGAAGAGGCTCCGGCTGGGCAGTGGTGACGTGGCGGACGGAGGAGGGTGTGGTTTCGCGGCTGGAGCGGAGAGGTTATGGCGGCCTGGGATTTCGAATGGCGAAAAGGGGGTGATGCGAGGGGGTGAAGCATGATTTAGGAACGCGCTTGTCCAAAATGTAGGGTGTGTTACAAAAGTACCCCCCACCGATTTGAACTAGCGGCCCTTTCGGCTCAGGGTTAGAAGGGGGATTTCGCGTGCCGGGATTTGGAAGCAGGAGGGAGGTTTCGCGCGCGTTGTAATTTCGGGATAGCAAGGCGCGGGTTGTGAAGGTGCCCGTTTTGGGAGCACGATATCTGAATTTTTGGGATATAACAAGACGCGGGTTGAATTTTAGGGACAAGCCTAACGTGTCGTAATATTGTACTTGTACGTACCAAATCAATTCGCACTTCCCTCAACCAAAAAGAAAATGAAAAAATAAAACTATTCACACCACACAAAGAGAGAGTCTTGCCCCGTTTTACTATACAAATGCTATTCAAAGCTACTCCCTCCTTCCATCTATATAGGGCCTAATGCGTTTTTTGATGCTAACTTTGACCAAATATTAGAGCAATGATATATGACATGCAACTTACACAAAGCACACCGTTAAATTCGTTTTTGAAAGGTTCTTTCAATGATATAATTTTCACATTGTGCATGTCATGTACTATTAATCTTGTCAATAGTCAAAGGTAGTCTTAAAAATCTCATTACGCCCTAAATAGATGGAAGGAGGGAGTATGAATCCATATTATGTCCGATTAAATTTTTTCGCTTGCTGTATAATGCATGTAACCTACTCATACCAACATTTTAGTGCATTCCATATGTCTATACTACCCCTGCAATTCGAACTAAATTTGAATTCGTTTCTCTATTTCAATAAGAATCTACAATCATGATTGTTGCCAACTTCAACCATCGTAGTTTCCTTGCTATCCGCCAGATATAAATCAGACGGCCTATAATGCAGGATGGCAAGCACACCATCATCAACAACTCTGTTTTTTTATAAGAGTAGAGATAAAATATATTAAATGTAGTATACCATGTTCATAACCACACCATGTGTATCACCGTTATATATATTCACACATCCATTAGTTTGAAACACTATGATAAATTCTTCAAATATCCGAATTCGCTTTTTATAATGTAGTATATATGATCTCTATTCATCTTTTACACCCACACAACCCTCTTATCTTTGTAGCTAGGGCTAACTTTCTCTTGTGCATGCACACGCCCGCATCCCTCTCACCCTCCCTCAGCATTCTCTAGCTCCATCGCGCAAATTCGTCTTTTCACTTTAGGTCGTTCAACCATAGTGTATGTAGGCCCCCCAACTCCTTCTTTACGGGACACATCGATCCATATGCCTCTCTAGCCAGGTGTGCCTAGCACAAACACAAGCTTGCCCTCTTCTCTTGTCACCGTCCATGCCTCACTCCCACCACTCTTTTCATCGTTCTCGTACTCGCACACTCCTCCCCCTCGATATAGTATGCCTCTCGTACCACCTCCTACATGCATCCCTCTCTCTCTATCCTTCTCCTCGTGCCTCATTTGCTTCTAACACACACATGCATGTATACCGATCGATCTCCCAACATATACCTAGATCGACTTTAACTAGCCCCCTCCCCCCATCGATCGACGTACCTCACAAGTTATGTCTCTCCTTTCTCTTACAAAGGACGATTGATCTTCCTATGTAGTTACGTCTGCTTACCACAGCCACATCGTCCCCCTCATCATTCATGCATGCCTCCTGACCCGTCTCTCACACGCACATGCACAGACAACAAGCAGCCATCCCCTCTCTTATTGATATTGCGGGCGTGCCCTCCGTTTATCTAGCAAGCCTATCCCACCATTTGTTTGAAGCAACTCCACTACCACCCCCTCCAACACTCTAGCTCTGTCTCTCTCCCAACATTATTCACCTCCTACACATATGCATGGATGCCGATTGATCTCCCTTAATACATGAGGCAGATCGATCTCCTGAATACATGAG
This sequence comes from Aegilops bicornis, assembly GCA_021605145.1. NCBI lineage: Eukaryota > Viridiplantae > Streptophyta > Magnoliopsida > Poales > Poaceae > Aegilops > Aegilops bicornis. The sequence goes on from CM038671.1 coordinate 288,841,051, forward strand.
GTAGGCCTCTCTCCTCCTCCACACATATACCAGCCATTGTACCTCTATAGTTAATTGGGCCTCCCTCTTCCCCCACCACATACCGATAGTCGAGCGCGGAATCCATGCCACAGAGACAAACTGCACATGTCCCATCTCATGTTCCAGTAGGCCAGCCACTCTATATCTTTGACGTGGGCACACACAAATTCGATGGCACTCTTTATCGATCACACAAGACACACACACACATCATCCCTCTCTTCGATTCTATAGACACCTCAAGCTGATGATACCTCCACTCTCTTCTTGTGGATCGCCCCCTCTATATATATGTTATATCCAGGACTCTATTTCACACACATTGCATATGTTAAATTGTTTGATTGACCCACAAAAAATAAACTCTCAAGAACCCACACACTATATCTCTCTAGGTTCGTATCTCTCTCACACAACCCCATGTCGGTGGTGTACGTATACAAGAAGAGAATAGGTGCACCGTGCACGTACTCACGCTTCGTACCCAGCCACACCCGCGTGGGTACACGGTGGAGCTCATTTCTTTACGAAATGGCAGCCCACATGCTAATTTGAATGCTTGTAGCGGTTGTTTACCTAGGGAGGTCGTGTACTACGCGTGCACGAAACAAAGTTTGACTTGACGCATTGCCGCATTATTTTTAAATAAAGTTATAGCGCTCAATGGCACGTACACATAATATAAAATGATTTTTATGGAGGAAAAGGTAGTCCGCTACTCCGCTCTTCAGACTATCTCACACAAGGCTCCGGTGGCCTCTCTCTCTCTCATTGTTGGTCACTGGTCCGGCCGCATCCCGTCCACCGGGCGAAAGGGAGTGCGGTGGCCTCTCTCTCTCTCTCACCGTTGGTCACTGATCCGGCCGCATCCTGTCCGCCGGGGGAAAGGGAGTGCGGTGGCCTCTCTCTCTCTCACCGTTGGTCACTGATCCGGCACATCCCATCCGCTGGGGGAAAGGGAGGAAGTGCATAGTTTCTCCGTTCGACGGTGCCGAGGCAGCACGTCCCGATCTGCTATACACGCTGTTCTCTCTGACCAAGCTCCGGCGCGGCAGGTCCTAGGCCACCTGCTTGCAGATTCCGCCCGCCGCCGCACACCTAGTTACATCCCGACGACCTCCAGGTATCCCCTCCGGCCTTGCTCCACTGCCCGTTTTCCCACGTCGCTGCATGTGGATCTTCCATAGTTCTTTTCCCAAAACGTAGCTCGTCCGACGTACTTTCCATATTGCATTCTTGTCCTCACACCATTTTAGACTAACACAACCGTGTTGTTATCTTCCCTTAGGACAAGGAATATGCTTCTTTTTTGTCGTCGCATGTGTCATCAACTGTTATTGGCTAGTAATTGTTTCCTTTCTACCTCTTTTTTGCAAACAGGCTATCCATTTCACCTCGTTCCTATTGCGACCTTTTGGTGAACTGCACAAACCACTTTTTTCTTAAGAGTGTTTTGTGCAGTTGTACTAAAATGTCACACGGGCAACGTCTCTACATTTCAGTGCGACTGCATAAAGGGAGATTGATTTTGCTCTATCCTCCTCATCCAACTCCGAACCTAGTCTTCTCCAACTAGTTAGTCTTAAGAGAGACTGCAAAGGTGACCGGCTTCTATTTGTGTGTTTATTGTTTCATCAGCGGTCCTCTATTATTGTAATCGCACTTGATATCTTTGGAAGAGGGACGCTCAGCTCTATTTTAGTGGAACTGCACAAAATGATCGGAATGTTGCATGCTCCAGACAGCTACTTTTTTCCCAACATGCCTTGTTGATTTAGACAGAGCTGGGGGACGTTGCTGCCAATGGAAGCATGGATCAATTTTAATTTAACACCTTCTCACAACTTTGTCTTCAGTTGTGATGTAATTATTAGCTCTGATCTGCTAATAATTGACATGCATTAGCAAGGAATTTAGTTTTTTATTGTTTCCGAAAGAGCATCGATGGCAAGGCACGCGAAACAAAAGCTGAAAGCTCACACCATTGTACAATTTCATGTCGCAGGAAAATTATTTGTATAGTACGTCAATTATGTAAACAAATGATGGAAGCTTGATAGCATTGCCAGAAGCCTCTTCATCATCCGGGTCCATGTGCCATGCACAAAATTATACTCCTTCATTCCTAAATATTTGTCTTTTTACAAATTTCAAATGGGCATATTTTAGAGTGTAGATTCACTCATTTTGCTTCGTATGTGTAGTCCCTCCGTTCCTAAATATTCTATTCGTCTTAACAAAGATTTCAACATATTTTAGAAAGACAAATACTCCGGAGTATATTTAAGAACCGAGGGGGTAGTGCACAACCGCATGGGAGACTCAGCCCGGTCGTTGCGCTGCATTAATAGTGAGTAATGAGCAATCAAATCATAAGCTCCACCTTTCCCACTGTAAGTTGCTCTGAAGAAGCAACCATCAATACGCTCTTCTTTGAATCCGCTCATACTACTCCATCCGTCACTGTTTATACAGCGCGCTCCAAAAAAAAGAAAAAAAATCTGTGGGACCAAGGCGACTAGAGATCGGCCTGAAAAATAGCATTGGTAGTTATAGCAAAGCGTCTATTACTAGAGGGAATAATGCGTACACACATGCATGCAGTGCTTCCAACCGGGTACATACATGCATGCACTCCGTAGTAGTAGAGTACATGGAGAGAAAATTGTGGACTTGATTGCGGTTACCACGCCCTAATTAATTGAGCATTAAACCAAATGCGTCTAAAGTCTCTCTGGTGGTGGAAATGCATTGAGAGAAATGCATCATAATGAAGCGCGCCCTGTAAACTGTGACGGAGGGTGGAGTAGTATGAAGGTGCAAAACCAAGTACGCGTACTAGTACTGCGCTTGGCTCTTCGCCCCTTCGTGAAGTCGAACAATGATGGTACTCCGCATGTTGGGTACTACAGTGTATGCCTCTGACAATCTGACACCGAATGGACTGATGCATGTCCACCGAGGGTAGGTTGCATTAGTCAAAGGTGTAAGCGAGCTTCACCTTGTCCTGCAAGCTTCTCCTCGCTCTGCGAGTTGAGGGACACACCAAAAAGTAGTGCTAGTCCATACTCCCTCCTTTCCAAGCATTATGGCTTAATCTTTTTTGTGGGTAAATGAGAGATCTTTATTCATATATATGCATTCTTAGGACGATCAGCCAAGACACTGGTCACTAGGAAGCGAGGTACCCCGCAAAAAAAGAAGTAGGAAGCGAGGTGTTTCATCAAGCCAGCTCTCGGCCACATTCAAAGTGCAGTAAGCACGGTTCGCAGGAAGATGTGCCGCAAGGTTTGCTGACCTGTTTACATGCTGAATAACAAAAAAAGAGGAAATATTACTGAGCGCTACTATTTGTAATAGGATATGAGCCAGAATTAATCGAGAATTATGGCGAGTGTTCCATGCAATCAACTTGGATTATCACATGCGAGAACCCTCAAAGAGAACCAAATGTGTTGAAGATTGCTTTATCACATTTTAAAATTATAATAAGAGTGCAGACGCTCCTCCATCCGGTTTCTAGTAGTACTAGTATAGTACGTACCTTTATGGACTATAGTAGTAGTACTAGTAGTAAACTTTGCGCTTGGCTGTTCGGGAAGTCGAGCAATAATAGCACTAGTAGTATAGTGTAGTATGCTTCTGGCAATCTGACACCGAATTAACTTTTGCACGTCCACCGCCTGAGCGAGGGAGAGCTTGCATTAGTCAAAAGTTTCTCCTTGTCCTGCGAGCCACCACGCGCAAGCTTCTCCCGTCCTGCAACCTTCTCCCTGTTCGGCAAGTTGACGGGACACAACAAAGTAATGCTAGTCCATGCTGCCTCCTCTCCGGTTAATATGGATTAATTTCAGACGAGATAAATACACTGTCTCTCACTGTATATTTGTAAAAATACGGTCAGTGGACTTCATAATATGCTCATTGCGCTCAATATATATATTTTCTGGTGTTCATAAGGTCACTAGCTCACCCTGACTGAGTATGTGTGTGCATTCACGTGTAGGTTGAGCACTTGAGCGTGACCGTGTGTGTTCCGTCGTGTGCTCGGGCATGCATGCATTAGGGCGTCGCACGCGTTTTTGCGTCCATGTGTACGTGTGACTGTTGCATACACGTAGGGGGAGTTCGTGTAGGGGCCACTAAGGAGCAGTCAAATCACACAGTAAGTTAGTCGGAAGAAGCAACCATCATTTCACTCTTGAATGACACGTACGCAATATAAAATGGTTGATATGGAGAGAAAAAGAAAACCACTATATATACACTAGTAGGAGCATAAGCTACAAGCCTGCTTGTTTAGGTTGCTCTCTTCACAAGCATAGAACGACGGGCCTGATCCCGTAGCTGGGGAAGGGAACAATGTTCTGCTTAGGCGCGGTCGACATCGGCGAGGGAGAAAACCCACAGTCAGTGTGTCCCAATCGGGGTTCACCGCGGTATGGCCGATGTCGCGTCCCAACCGCCCTTCTAGCTACAGCCCGACGTCCCAGGTAGTCCATCTTCCTTTTGGAGCCGGCTTGCTCCACTGCCGTAGCTCCATCTCCCTGTCGATCTTTCTCTACTTCTACCGGCTTGTGCTTGTGATGAGTTTATGTCTCATGAACTAGTGCCAGTACTATTATTCTAATCACACTTCTTCAATATCTTTGCCATCAGGGATGCTCAGGTCGATTTTAGTGGAACTGCACAAAAGCATCGTATGATCCGAGGGTGCCAGCCGTCTTTCCTTCGACAACTTCTACCTGGCCAGGAAATTAAATGATGTTTAGGGTTTAGGGTTTAAGTCGTAGTGACCCCGTCAGTAGTTTTTCTATCGTACATGCTCTCACAACATTTTTCTTTCGTTGTGAAGTAAATATTGGCTATGATCTGTGAATCATTGAGATGCATCAGCATGCGTGTTAGTTTTCCTTTGTATTTGATTGAATGTTGTAACGGGGCAACCTTGGAATAGGAATGAAAATGGAGTTGAAACGTTTCCGTTTTTCCGGAGAAAAAATGGAAATGGAGAGAAACCAACATTTCGTTTCGTTGGATTGCGCCATCGAGAAAAACCAACGTTTAAATCACGTATGTCGTGTTCGTGTCTCACCCTCCTCCACGGCTCGACCCCACACGATCGTTCAGCATGCCACTCACCGCAAACCGAGTAGTATACCATAACTTTCCCGCCTGCTTGTCGATGGATCGCGCCATGGAGTACTAGCACTACTGGAAGAGATTGACGAGTTGGGGGAGGACAACTAGCTCTAGTACGAACTCCAAAGAACTTTTTACATGCATGTTGTAGCCGGCTATTGCGACCTTTGAATGCGGAGCAGCCGCGTGCACCCGGAAGCGGCGCGGGCGATGCTCTTTTGGCCGGAGCGCCGCTTCAATGTCGGCGCCAGTGAGAGGTCGCGTCCGCTCTGGCCGGGCATAAGTGCGGCACTGACCGTTTTGGGCGGGAAGCACGCGTGGGTGATGAAGAGTGTTCGGGTTGGTCAGGACCGGCCGTGGCAGCGGTCCGGACGTGCCCAAACAAGAGATATTGTATGTTAATATTGATGCGTATATAATTAACAACGTAAATAATGTGCCAGTTGGACAAATATGATTGGAGATGGAGATGGAAATGGAATTTTACGTAAACAAGGATATGCATGTCTATGTCTATGTGTGTGTGCGCGACGACTCTCGCGACCTGGAAGTTGGGGCGTGTTTTGATCGAAGTTTTCTTTCTTGGTACGTTAGAAAATCAGTTTGTCTAATTCACATCTAGATGTTATTTAAGGATATCACATCTAAGCTCCCACAAGTATATAATGTAGCAAGAAGAAACAAAAAAACTAGGAAAAGACCACAAACAGAGTGGACATCAACTTATATGTGACATAACTATGTCACATCTAGATGTGTCCTAGACAGACCCTTAAAAATTGTCTGCCAGTTTTCGTTTCTTTTTTCCGGGAACATGTGTATTCTATTTAAAACTACTGCTATGGAGAGATTTTTTTACTCCATTATAGCCTCTTGTTTGATAGAGTTTCTCGCGTCTCGCTCTCTCACCCTCTCCATATCAAAACAAGATGACAGTGTCAACTCTATCTCTCTCCTTAGCGGTGGTCACAGATCCGGCCGAATCCCGTCCGCTGCGGGAGGTGAGGAGGTGCAGCGTTAACGTTGTCGCCGTCGGCGACGGAGGAAGCCGATGTGCACCGTCCTCTCGGAGCCAACGCTGGCGCGGACGAAGATCCTCCGCACCCTTGTTCGCTACCGTCGTGTGGGCAGATCCCGCCCGCCCGCCTAAACGAGATCACGCCCACGTAAGGTATAACTTCTTGTACTGCTCTAGCTCCCCAGGTCGCTGCGTGCGGGGTTTCTTCTATGCGACTACTCCCCAGCTCCCCATGCATAGTAGCTAGGGTTCGTCGGCTGGTCGAACATCACCTACTAGTACTACTATTATAGAGGAAATGCCACTCAAAAAGTTGTCCTGATTTATGCCTCGGTGGAGGTATACATGTTGTTTCGACAAAAAGTACATGGTGGTTGTGCGGTCATTGTCCATATGGTGGTAGTACTATCACTAGTTAAATGAAGAAATGCTTTTTTTCTCGGTTATCCTCGTTTAGTTCTCATCAAGATAGTATGATGCTTCTGTTCGTTGGTGTACTTTTCATTAATTCTTATTAACAATTGAGATGTCGTTGCTAACCCTTTTTTATATTTTTGGAAACAGCGATGTGTGTCTCCATACCCGGGCATGTCTTCCTCGATTTTAGTGGAACTGCACAAAATTGGATGGCCATTGTTGTTCCGCCTCACTGCCCTCTGCTACGTTGTTCTTCCTTCCTCGAGCTTGATTACTGAGAAGAAACAAACCACAGTGAGGATTTGTCGAACTTCTTAGGTGCCTCACCCAAACTTGATGCCAAATGGATGATGCATCACCACGATGACCTATCGATGCTCATGGTTGCGCCTCATGGTTGCGTCGACTGGTGAAGCTAATCGATTTTCGACGAAAAACAAGTTGTCTTCCATCATTGCTCTTTGCTTGTTACGCACAAAGATGATATCCTTCGTCAGTTCACCTTGGTTGCGTTGGAAACGCAGTCGTCTTTCATGTTGGTGCAATTTTATCACACAATTGGCTATGAACCAATTGTTTCCTCGAAGAAGGATCGATGTTGGTACTAAGAGCATAAGTTTTGTATTGATTTCTAAGCCTTCTCACAAATTTGTCTCCAGCTCCCCTGTAATTTTATTTTTCCAGCTATTAACTTTGATTTAAAAAATGATGTGGACTAAAAACCCAGATGGACGTAGTCTCCCTCCATTTTTATTTACTCCGCATATTAGATTTGACTGAAGTCAAACTTTGTAATACTCTCAAAACTTTCTGATAATTGAAATTAAATTTCTTTATTTGTACACACTCTCACACGTTCCCGATAATTTGGCGCATGTGTGGTTGTTCACTTAAGGGAGGGTAGTGTACCACACGTGAAGGACAGTAAGTGCGACCAGAACGCGTGGGCATGGATCGTTAGTTCATCGGAAGTAGTACTAGTTTTCTTCACTGTACATTAAATAAAGAGTTTCGTTTCGTACTTACACAATTTAAAACGATTGTTATGGAGAGAATAAGAAAACCGCTCCACTGTATTTTAGTCGTATACTACACGAGAGTACTATATGGACGCAACTTCATTGACTTAGTGCACCTGCCTTTGGATTTACGACAAGTGGGCCCAAAATGTGGCTGGCTCACCTGTCATACAACCAAAAGCAGGTGCAGTGAAGGCACCGGAGCTCAGTCCGTACTACAGTAGTATATATATATAAGCGGGAGCCTCAGCGCTTGTTCACTAGGGTTTGCACTCTCCACACGCTCGCCGCACTACATATATGTTACCCGCTAGAGGCTCAGCGTTCATTTGCTAGGGTTTGCTTTATTCACAGTCTCTCACCCTCTCTTCACCGGATCTAAACAAGACTGCGTTGGCCTCTTGTCTCTCTCTCCCCCTCAGAGCTCGTGAAGGAGGCGTCCGTATCCCGTCGCACCGGGAAGGGGAGGAGGTGCAGCGTTCACTCTATCGCCTTCAACGAGGGAGGCAATCCACTGCCGGCTACGCTGTTCTCTTTCACCCAACGCCTGTGCGGGAGGGCCACCGACCCCTTCTTCCTCGCTGCCGTATGTAGTGTGGGCAGATCCGGCCTTCTGCCGCACACCTTGCCACATCCCAACGACCCTAAGGTATAAGTTTCTTTGAAACCGTCGTTGCTCTAGCTGCATGTGGATATTTTTCGATCTGTAGTCGAATCTAGGTCTTGGTTCAAAGAGGAAAGAAGGGTGCGGTGGGCTGGAGCAAGAATCTAGGGCGTGGTTCAATGAGGAAAGGAGGGCGGAAAGTAGTATAGACTGGCTATCCAGCCGCTTTGTAGGTCGAAAAGGGAAAAGGGGTAACCCAAGACACACATCTGTAAGGAACCGATCCCTTTGTTGAAAAGGGAAAGAAACTGGGGGGTCGGGTAGTTTGTGCACGACTAGATTTGCTGCCCTCACATAGGAAGAAGGTTCAAAGAGAACAAATATGGGACCAGCGCATTATGCTTCTTGGCTACATACTCTGCATCACCCATTTATACGTGTGGACGCACATGGTGCTGGCATGTCCCATGCAGCTATTTTGCTGTTGTTAATCTCAGAATTAACTACTGATCTGTTTTAAAAGAATTTCTCTGTTAATATGAATCAATGCAACCGTTTTAGAAATGCTATTGTCCAATACTTTGTTTTCCATCAAGATAAGGTAGATGCTTCTTTTTGTGGTCGCATGTTTCATCCTCCTTTATTGGCCAGTAATTGTTTTCTTTTTTGCCTCTTAAAACAGGGATATCTATTCAACTTGTTGCTATAGAAAACTTAAATGTCACACCGGCAACTTTGCTTGATTTCAGTGCAACTGCACAAAACTTGATTGGATTTCCTATTCGTGTTGGTAGATTCGTATTTTATGTTGCTCTTCTCATGAAAGGTCAGTACATGCCTTCATCCACATGATTGTGCAGTGTGCTTTGAGATGATGTGCTACTTGTATTGGTACTATTTTAAATAAATGATGAATTGAAGCTATTTTATTGCCGTCTTTTCCCATTAAGTAGTGAACAAAAATGGGACCAACCCAGACATGATGCTTGTTCCTTTGTTACAAAAAATTCAGCATCACCCCCTTTATAAGCCAGTAATTGATGCCACTCTCAGAATTAACTACTGAATCTTATTTCAAAACTGCAACACTTGTTAGGGATTGGCGGGATTACCATTTTTGTGGCCGCATGTTTCATCCTCCTTTATTAGCCAGTAATTGATTCCTTTTTTGCCTCTGTTTATACAGGGATATCCATTCAACTTGTTGCTATTGCGACATTTTGCTTCGCTACGCGTAACACTTTGCTTGATTTCAGTGCAACTTCACAAAACAAGATTGGATTTCCTATTCGTGTTGGCAGATTTGTATTTTATCTTGTTCGTCTCATGAAAGGTCAGTACAGGCCTTCATCCACATGATTGTGCAGTGTGCTTTGAGATGTTGTGCTACTTGTATTGGTACTGTTTTAAATAAATGTTGAATTGAAGCTATTGTATTGCTGTTTGTTAAGATAATGTGTCCGTTAAAATGTGTTTGTTAAAATAATGTCTCTGTTAAAATGAATCAGTCGCATTGTTTTAGGAATGATACTTTTCTGCTTTTTTGTTCTTTATACATCTTGAAACAAGGCATTGTTAAGATAATGTCACAGTTAATATGAATGAATCACACTGATTGAGAATTGCTACTCTCCTGCTTTGTTTCCCATTAAGATAAGGTAGATCAGTTGATGTTTTTCTTCTGGGAGTAGAATTCATCAACCGTTATTTCTCAGTAATTGTTTCCCTTATACCTTTGGTTGCTTACAGGGATATCAAAATTAAAGCTCGGTTTTATTTCGAATTCAATTTTAGTTCAACTGCTCAAAAGGAGCCACTGTGTCCAAGGCAAACTGCTGCATTACTGGGTCCAGTTGGTCGTTCCACTTTGCAGAAAGAAGTAGTCATTGTTTGCGCTACATTACAGAAGGAATGACCGAGAAGCTTTACAGAGTATTAGGCCTTCCATTATGTAGGCCAAAAGAGGTGCCAATTTCATCTTCTCTTAGTTTGGCACCGAATCCCTCCATTGCTACAGCCGGTGCCATAAATATTAGACACCGGTGACATGACTAGTCTGTAGAGACTATTGGCAATTTAACAACACGTGGAGTGCCCTGGGCAAGAAGTGCCCAAACAAGTACAAGAAGCGACCGGACTCCACGATCATAGGCATTACATATTTTGAATGGGAAAAGCTTGTCAAAGTTTAATCATTGAAGTTAGCAAGAAGCGACAGGACTCCACAATCATAGGCATTACATATTTTGAATGGGAAAAGCTTGTCAAAGTTTAATAATTGATGTTAGCAAGAAGACGTTAGTTTAATATATCGGAATTGGAAAACCTTGTCAAAATTTGCTTATTGATGTTAGCCAGAATTCATGCTTTTGATATTTTTGAGTGGGACGCCCTTGCTGTGAGCAGCGTCGAGTGTTTTTTCCTATTCCTGTGTTCAGTTTAGAATTAAATAGTTACTCTGCTGAGATATTTCTGTGTTAAGAGTTTGTTCTGAATATTGTCTATTTAATGTCAGGCCTTGTGTTTTGAGCTTGGAATGTTGTGGCATGCGGCATCACGAGCTGTTCACCGTGCCTTCTGAGAATAATGCTTCGTATTGTTTTGCATGTCGATCTAATGTCAGTGATTTGCTTGTTAAGAAGATCATCCTCTTCTGTTGTTTCCGTGCTTAAGAAGTTCATCGTCTCGTATTTCAGTCATAGCCTATACGACAAGTCAGGTAGGTTAGAGGTGAAACCATATGATCTTCCGAGCAACTCATGATATTAGGCCGTGATTGGATTGTCGTTTTCCAACCAAAACCGCTTGTAAAACTGACGCTTGTAAATTAAAGCAGATGGTCTCGGGCAAAGGCGCTTGGTTGGTCGATTTCGACTAGTAAAACATCGGAAGTACTTGACACACGATAAAAACGCTGAACGACGCTCAGACGATTGCTAATCCAGTCGTTAGCTGTTGTTTCAGCCTTGCCCATGGATGGCATGATACGCACGTCGTGCATGTATCGTCTGGTAATGTCGTCCATATAGCAGTGCTCATAAAATATACACTGGTCTCTCCAATTACACGCCAGAACTCCGCCAGTTTTACTTACGGACCTCGGGCCCTCGGTTTCATTACGCCTGTATTTTACGCGTTGTTTTCGGCGACGGTAAATTGCACTTGTATGTTAATAAAGGTTTGAAATAAACCAGAGCTCCCAAGCGCGGCCTTACCGTTTCATGCCGTCTCAGTTTCTCGAAGGTGATCATAGGTGTCCGATGATCCTGGCTTCCTGAATGAGTAGCGGGCGTTGTATCAGACCATTCGTAGGGCCCGCGAGGCCCTCTCCATTGTCCTTCCAGTTGTTGCGCTCGCCGTGGCACCGAGCATTGTTAACATCCTCCACGAACATGAGGATTCAGGAGATGACTTTATTTTGACTGGATGACACTTGGGACCCACTAGGGCCATAGCCGTACGTATGCAAGTGCCTCCTTATTATGTACAACTGTCGGGGAGGCTGATCGTACCCACGAACACCTATATGGCCAGCGGACCAGGCCCCTTGTGGTTCGGAGGGGGGCGGAGATCGCACGAAGAGCGGATCGAGGCGATGCACACGAGCAGTTTACCCAGCTTCGGAGCTCTCCGGAGAGATAAAACTCCTACTGCTGCTTGTTTGATCTATTGTGTTCTTGCTAGGGAGCAATGCAAGCTACAAAACCTAGCGTGAGTCTATCTGGTCTCGAGTGGATCGAATGAACCGAACCTCCGGAACCTGGCGAACCCTTTCTACGTTGCACTCGGGCCTCCTTTTATATGCTCAAGGGGTCTCCGACAGGTGGCAACATAGGCGGGGGTACAAATGTAAAAACAGGAGTAGGTACACCTACTTGAACAGTGTACAGTGCAAAATACCTAACACTGACGGCAAGGGACAAAACCAATAAATGCCCGTCGTTGTCGCCCAAACAAAGGTAACAGAGGCCGTCAGTGCGCCTCCGCTTTCGGACGATGGCGAGCTTGTCAGCGCCGCTTATCGCTGCTCTCCGCTGGCTGCACAGCCTCTCGACACGCGCCCATGGAACGGTCCCATGGCGACACGTCGCTGGGTGAGCTGGAGCGTAGACGGAGAGAGGTTGCATGCCGCGGCAAGCGCCTTGCCGTGGCCGAATCCTTGTCGCGCTTGGGATCTTGTCGCTTCACCAAGCCTTCCCGGCAAGCTCCTCTTGCCGGGGCCTTGCTTCCTTCGTGCCTCAAGTGGCCTTCCCGGCAAGCTCCTCTTGTCGGGGCCTTGTCTTCTTAATCAAATACTTTGTTCTTGAATGGCTCCAAAGGAGCCATGGAGGATATTGGCGGTGACGAGGCAAACCTTGCCGCGGGGTGCTGCAACTGTCCATGCACGAGTAAGGGATACTAGGGTACCCCTACTCTAGTACACCGACAGGAGCCCCCGGGCCTGGGCCGTACACGGTGTCGAGCGCTTGTCGGGCCAGGCCCAGTACTGTGCACGGACACACGCGGCCTCGACCACGTCGCAACTCGCCCGGACCCACCACGATCCCCACTAACGGCACGCACCGGACGTGGCGTCGTGCGAGAGATCGTTGGCGCGGTCGTGGGGGGTTCTTTATTGATATAAGCGGAAAGTCCGCCCCCTTCTCCCCTTTATAAGCGGAGGAAACAGAGGCGGGCCGACCACCCCCTGCCATTGCTGTCTTGTCAAGAAACCACTGCCGCTCCCCTCTTCTTCTCCGGTGCGAAGAGAGCAGCGCCCCGCCCCCCTTTTGCCACAAGCACACTCACCGCCGTCGACCTCCTCCGCCCTCCTCGCCATGGCTCCGAAAGCCGATAAGGAGAAGGGCGCTGTCGGCCGAGGCGCAGCGGCTCGCTGGCGCTGCGCAAGGAGCGAGCCATCTTCCCCGCAGCTCGGTGCACTCGGAGTTGCGGATGTCTTCTACCTTTTCTCGTCGACGGAGACCCGTGCGCATCCGCCAAGACGAGGGTGCTCCCGCCTCCGCCGCTGATTTTGGCCCCAACAGGTACCCTTTCTTCGCCTTTTCTTCTATTGCGGTCTTTGCCCGCCATTTTCCGAAGTTCTTTGCGACATAATGAACACCTTTAGCCTCCGCCTCCTTGATTTCACCCCCAACGCCATCTTGATCATGGCAGTTTTCGGCCATTTGTGCGAAAACATTGTCGGAGTCCACCAACGTGGCACTCTTCCGCCATTTCTTTGTTCCCTCGCGTCGAGAGGAGAGCCACTTGCCGGGGAATAGCTGGGTCTCTAGGATCGGCAAGAAAGAGGCCTACCTAGAGGGGGGAGTTCGAACAAGTGGGAGGAGTGGAGAGCCAACTGGTGTTGGGTCGTGAGGAGAACCTGCAGCCCTTCACCGTCAGGCGCCAAACCCCCAATAGTGCGCGGCAAGGACTGGAGTAACTTGGCGCCGAGGATGCGAAGTTGAAGATAGCCGTGACCGAATTCTGCGCCTCGGGCTTGCCGGGTTGACAAGATGGGAAGCAGCTTGGCGCAGACTTCATTCGCCACGCGACGCTTCCCTTGCGGGGAAAGGAGGAGGCCTGCTTGGGAGTTCCAGAATGCGGCGGACATCATGAGGCTGTGCCCGGGCCTGAATTGGAACTTCACCGTCATGGAGCTGGACTCAGTGCTGCTCGAGCTGTTCAAGAACGACCCCGAGCACCCCGAGTGGTTTAGGTTGCCGCGGGGGGGTCGTCCCTTTGTGCAACAACTCGGCGCTCGACCGCATCCGCGCCATGATGCCACTATGCGACTACCACGGGATCGTCCCAACCTGGCAGGAGCCCCCCGACGAGGTCGTGCAGCAATTCTTCGATGACTTGCAAGAGGTGCCGATCCGCTCCAACGAGCAGAAGAGGCTCACCCGCGACACCACCGACCAGGAGATGGCGAGGATCGCCACCAGGGTGGAGGAGGCGGCAGCAGCCGCTGCCGCTGGAGCCTTCGGGTTCACCGTGGAGGAGGCGGACGCGGCAAAGGCGGCAAGCTCTGCCGAGCGAGGGAGGTCGCCGGCAAGGAGGACGAGCTTGTCGAGCCCGAGGCCGGGTCGAGTGGACCCGCCGAGGGCGCTTTCTTCCCCACCGCTGTTTACTTGCCGCCATGGAGCCTCCCGGCTCCGCCGAGGAGGCGCCTCCGCAGGTCGGAGATTTAGTCGGGCGGCAGACCGCCCACAACAAGAAGCGCTGCTCGACGTTGCCCACCGCTGCAAGCGAGGTTGCCGGAGCGCCCTAAACTACAGCGACAATCGGGCGGAATCTTCTCAGCCGCCACCGACGCCTCCGCTTAAGCGCCAAGAGAGCCCACTCCCCCGCCTCATCGCACCGGAGGCGGGCCGGAGTTTGACTTCTCCGCGCTCACCTCCGAGGAAGAAGGCGAAGAGTAAGCTTCTCGAGATTGTGCTTGTATTTCTTCAATCTGACTGCTTCATCTTGAATCTGACTTGCTTCGTTCTGGACTCTTTCCTTTTCAGGAAGCTGGCCCAGAGAGCAGCGAAGAGGGCCAAGATCCCGACGGTCGTCGTTGAGGACGATTCTCCCGTGGCGACGGGGGACGCGTCCGAGACCGCCTCACGGACCCGGCAGAATCCCTTCCCAGAGCAGCCCCCAAAGACAGCCCCCAGAGTAAGTGTGCAGTTTTCTTCTTACTATTAGGTGTGCAGGGTGCTCCTTCTTTGTTGATATCTCGACTCTGCTTGTGTAGGAGCAGCAGCCTCATCGGGAGGGCTCGAAGCCGCCTCCGAGATCCCGCTCACTGCCACTACACCGCCAAGGGAGAACTCCCGGCAAGGGAGCTCCTCCCGACAAGGGAGGCCACCCGGCAAGGGAGGCCACTCCGCAAGGGAGGCTACCTGCAAGGGACGGCGCCAGCGACCCTCCAGTGGTCAAGGTCGAGTCATGGATCCCGCTGCAGGTAACTCCCTTACACGAGATTTTCCTTGGGCTTGCTTTCTTTTGTTTCTCTTTTTGAACATCTGCTTGACTGCCCCTTCTTCGTCTGACGCAGACCCGATGGAGGTCGAGGCCGCCGGCGAGGAGGAAACGCGCGGCAACACCGACGAGGCTGCCGTCGAAGAAGAGGAGGTTGTCATCGTGGAGGAAGAGGCCGTCGTCGACGACCGTGTTGGCGAGGAGGCCACCGAGGCTGCCGACGCAGAGGCTGGCGAGGGGTCGGGCGATCGTACTGACGGCCCTGAGGCTGTAGGAGCGGCAAGCGCTACACCGACAGCCGACTCCCCGCCTGCCACAAGGCCAGTCTCCCGAGGAGCCCCAGCCCGGTGCCTACCAAGGCCGGGCGAAGGTGTCTTCATCAAGCTCCCCGGGAGCCGAGCCTCAGGCGCCGGTCGAGGGCGAGACCTTCGACGGGCGAAGCTGCTCGCCTCATTGGCTGACGCTGTGGATGCACCAAGCAGCAGAAGAAGCGAAGTCTCGAGGAGGAGCAACTGAAGAAGCTGTCTCTCTACCGCGCCTGCAGGCTGCTAGAGACCCGGAAGCCCTTGTCGCGAGGGTGGGAGCGGATATGGAGAAGCGCCGAGGAGCTCCGGGCGCCAACAAACAAGCCCTCCGCGACGTGGCGGAAGCGCTGGGCAGCTTCATGGAAGAGCGCCACGGCCTTCATCCTTGAGAAGGCCGCAATGATGAGGAGCAGCGGCTGGCTGCCGAGAAGCTCATGCGCAGAAAGCGAAGTCATGGCGCAGCGGAAGGTCAACCTGGACAACCATGAAGAAGACCTTGCCGCAAGACGAGGAGTCGCTTGGGCGCCAGAAGCGGCGACGCTGCCGCAGCCGCCGAGGCCGCCAAGAAAGAGCTGAAGGCGAAGGTGGCACAGCTGGAGACCACCCTCAAGAAGAGCGGCGAAGAGCTTGCCGTGCTCAAGCGTGAGCGCGAGAAGGACGCCTACACCCTTGGCGAGCTGCAGAGCAATCTCGCTGACAGGGCCAAGGAGCTCGACGCCGCCAAGGATTCCAAGGCGGATCTGGAGTTGAAACTGACCACTCTGACGCAGACGTTGGATGGCGCCAGAGAGCGGGAGGTGGGTTTGTTGTAGGCGATCAAGGCCAAGGAGGAGCTGCTGGCGAATGCTGTCTCCGTCTAGAACACTTTGAGGGAGAGCGTGGAGCACTGGACCGAAGGTCTTGTGGACACCGCCGCCGACATCCACAACGAGCTGATGAAGCTGGGATGGCGGACCTTGCGTACTCCTCCGACGAGCATCTCCAACCCAGCGCCAAGCTCAGCTTATTCTTCAAAGGCGTGGCGACGGGCCTCCAGCGACTCCGGGAAGAGGTCCCAAAGCAGCTGGCCGAGGAGTCACGCCAGGTTTGTGCAGGGGCCCTCGAGAAGGTGTTGATGAAGGTGGCCTTCCGCAACCCGGGCCTCAACCTTAACGGGCGTCCTCGGATCCTTGCCGCCAAGCCAACGTGGAGGAGCTCAAAGCCCTTGTCGCACTCCATTGTGGACAAGGTGAACAAGATCAAGCGGATTGAGGGCGCACCGCGTGGACTAGGCCGCCAACCTTATCTTTCCCTTGTCGCTGCCGATCATGTTTAGAAAACTTTGTTAGATCAGCGACAAGTTATTCTGTAATATACTCTATCTTAGGTGAATCGATCAATGCAACGTTATTTCCTCTACTTGATTTCTTCCTTTGTAATGCGTTTCGCCTCACGCATTTAGGGGACTTGTCGGTGGCACTTTTGCCATGAAAGCACCGAAAAGTGCGGAACGTCAACAGCCTGCTGGCAGTGCCGCCTTCGACAAGCAACCTTGTCGCGACTAGCCGCAGCTCACTTAAGTTGTTGAGCGGACTCGAAACAAAGTATGGGCGTGACTAGCCGGCGAGTTGGTTCCTTTGCGCACAGGTTCTCCATACAAAGTACTATCGTTCGAGGAAGACAACTTAAAAATTTAAAAATTGATTGCTCAAACTTTGGCAACTTAGCTTTTCTGTTTCTTGCTTCCCGATGAGGTGAAACTTCCTCGAGCGGTGCCTGGTCCATAATATTATCTCCTCCTTCCCCCCTGGTTAACTTGTGCGCGAGGGAGCCTTTCTTTCTTTGAGAAAAGAAAAAGAAGAGGAAATAACGTTATGGAGCCCAGTGGCCCGATTCTGCTTACCCGGTGTGATTGCTGCACAAAGTGTTAGCCAAAACATGCAATAAAATGATGAAAGCATGAATTTGACAAGCTGTGTGCAACACATGAGCTTTACTGATGCACGGGGTCTGCGCCCGGCTTTGTACAAAGGATTACATGCAACTGCGGCAAGACATGTATAAAGGTGGTTGCCGGAACGGGTTCCGACAACCGCGCCTAATGGGTAAAACTTACGAAGATGCTCAATGTTCCAGGAGTTGCTCACCGAATGCCATCTTCGGTCTCAAGGCGACCGCGCCAGGCCTAGTGACTCGTTTCACCCGATAAGGGCCTTCCCACTTCAAGGCCAACTTGTTTGAATTCTTGGCGGACTGAACGCTACCAAGAACAAGGTCGCCTTCCTCGAGACTTCTGGCACTAACCCTGCGGCTATGGTAGTGACGCAGAAGCTTGTCGGTAGCGAGCGGCTCGCACAAATGCCCTCAAGATCGATCCTCCTCAAGGAGCAGCTGGCCATCTTGTCGCAGCTGCTCTTGCTCAAGCTCATCATAAGCGAGTACTCGAGGCGATCCAGATACGAAGTTCCGTGGGGAGAACTGCCTCGCTCCATAGACTAGAGCAAAGGGTGCCTGGCCGATGGCTCGATTTGGCGGCGTCTGATCGACCAAAGAACCACCGCAGCTCCTCGATCCAGTTTCTTCCGCACTTGTGCAGCCTCGTCGAAGTTCTGGTCTTGAGCCCAAGCAACACTTCAGCATTTGCCCTTCTCGCTTGACCGTTGCTTCTCGGGTGAGCAACAGAAGCAAAGGCACCTTGGCGCCAAGGTCTTGGACATACTGCATGAAGGTGCGACTCAGAATTGTGTGCCGTTGTCGTTGATGATCCGTTGGGGATTCAAACGACAAACAATTGACCAAGAACTTGATCGCCGACCGTGCCGTCACCTTCCTCATCGCTTCCACTTCCGGCCACTTTGTGAACTTGTCGATGGCGACGCATAAGTACTCAAAGCCCCGACAGCTCGGGGAAGGGGCCGAGATGTCGAGCCCCTGCACCGAAAATGGCCGTGACAAAGGGATCGTCTGCAGAGCTTGAGCTGGCTGGTGTATCTGCTTGGAATGGAACTGCACGCTTCACACTTGGTTACTTGTGCAGTTGCATCCTCGGAGGGCTGTCGGCCGTAAGAAACCTTGCCGGAAAGCTTTGTCGGCAAGTGCTCTTGCACCAATGTGGTGACCACCTATGCCTCCGTGTATCTCTCTCGCCAACAGCTTCGTCCATCTTCCCTGGGAATACACTTCAATTTCACACCGTTGAGTCTTCTTACATGCATATCTTTGTCGACAAACTGGTACATACTTGACTGCCGGGCTACTCTTTCCGCTTCTTCTTGCTCTTCGGAAGTTCTCCCGTCTTCAAGGAAATGGACAATCTGCTGCGCCCATGCTGGAGCTTGCGGCTCGACAACAAGGACTAAAGGCACATCGGCTGCTGCGGGAACATCAGCTTCCACGGCAAGAGCCTGCGGCCCTGCCGGAGCAAGACTTGTCGGGAGCGTCTGCTTCAACGAAACAAACCCTGGGGTCTGTCGGAGCAGACTGCTCCTCAGCACTGTTGGTGTTGATCTTGGGGACCTTTGCAACGACGGCTTCGGGAAGCTCTGTCGGAAAGTAGTCACCAGAGGCCAACTTCCTCTTCTTATTCTGCCCTGTTGATGGTGTTACGGTTGGTTGAGTCAGCTTGAGCATGAAGATCCCTGGTTCCACAGGCAACTTAAGGGCAGCGCACTTTGACAGGCCGTTAGCAATATCATTCTGAGCTCTTGGAACATGTTCCATTTGCAGGCCGTCAAAGTGCTCTTCTAGCTTCCTCACTTCATCCACGTAGGCTTCCATCAACGGACTCTGGTAATCTTTGTTGACTTGTCGGACGACAAGTTGCGAGTCACCCCTGACAATAAGCTTCTTGATCCCAAGGTCCATCATGATCCCGAGACCGGCAAGCAAACCCTCATAATCTGCAGATTGTTTGTCGCTTGCTCCTTGGGTAAGTGCATCCGGACGACGTGCTTGAGGTGCTCTCCTGGGTGCGATGAGCAGCACGCCAAGACCGGGCGCCTTGCAGCGAGAAGGCACCATCAAAGTACATCAGCCATTCTTTGCTCGCTTCCTTGACGGAATGCTCGTCTCGGAATCTCTTCATCCGTGTTGGCGCCCATTCTGCTATGAATTTCGCCAACGCTCGCTTTGGATAGTTGATGTGCTTTCAAACTTGAGACCAAAGCTTGACAGCTCCAAGGCCCACTCGACAATCCTCCCCTGCCGCTTCCGGATTCTCGCAAGATCCTCTTCAGCCGAAAGCGAGTGACAACTGTGATCTCATGTGCTTGGAAGTAATGGCGCAGCTTTCTCGAGGCCATGAGGAGGCCGAAAAGCAATTTCTGCACACCAGAATACCTTGACCTAGCCCCTTGCAAGAGGGAGCTGACAAAATAGACTGGGTGCTGCACCATCCTTTTCTCAGACCGCTCATGCGTCTTCGCTGACTCGTCCTTGTCGGGACCAGAGCTTGTCGGCGAGGCCCCTCGCTTGTCGCTGGATGTGCTTGCCGCTGCTGCCGGCTCGTCATCCGCCTCCTCTCTGCCACTAACGCAGCACTAACCACTTTGATTGGTTGCCGCTATATATAGCAGCAACTTCTCTTGTGGCCTAGGTGCGACAAGTGTTGGAGTGGAGGACAGGTATCTCTTCAAGTCTCGCAGCGCAGCCTCCGCTTCGGGAGTCCATTTTATCGACCTGCCTTTTTCAAAATCTTGAAAACGGCAGGCGCTCAGCAGACCTAGAAATAAACTCGCCGAGAGTAGCCACGCAACCGCAAGTCTTCGTGACATCCTTGACGCGCTTTGGTGCTTCAATCTGCTCAATGGCCTTGATCTTGTCGGGATTAGCTTCAATCCCTTGCTGAGACACGAAGAACCCGAGAAGCTTGCCGGAAGGGACTCCAAACACGCACTTCTCAGGGTTGAGCTTGTGGTTGATCTTGCGCAGATTTGCAAAGGTCTCGTCCAAATCTTGAACCAAAGTTGCTTTGTCCTTGCTTTTGACCACTATGTCATCCATGTAGGCTTCTACATTTCTGTGCATTTGCGGCTCAAAAGCGTCATGGACTACCCTTGCAAATGTTGAACCAGCATTCTTCAAACCGAAAGGCATCCGTATGAAATAGTATGTGCCACATGGTGTGATGAATGCGGTCTTCTCTTCATCTTCTTCAGCCATGAAGATCTGATGGTATCCTGAGTATGCATCAAGAAACGAAAGCAAATCACATCCAGCCGTGGAGTCAACAATCTGGTCAATGCGCGGCAAGGGAAATGGATCCTTGGGACAAGCTTTATTAACATCCGTGAAGTCAATACAAAGTCTCCATTTCCCATTTGCTTTGCGCACGACTACAGGATTGGCCAACCACGTGGGATGGAGCACTCCTCTGACAAGGCCTACTGCTTCCAGTTTCTTGATTTCTTCGGCTATGAATTCTTGGCGCTCCACCGCTTGCTTCCTGACTTTTTGCTTGACGGGCCGCGCATGAGGACAAACGGCCAGGCGGTGCTCAATCACTTTCACTGGGAACACCGGGATATCGATGGTTGCCATGCAAACACGCCGACATTCGCCCGCAGGAAAGCAACGAGCGCCTTCCTATTTAGGGCCGAGAGAGGCACCGATGGTGAAGGTACCACCAAGCCGCCCCTCCTTGGCGGGCACCTTCTTGGTCTTCGCCAAGCCACCATCTTCTTGCACTTGCCGGTGGAGCTCGATGGCGGCGTCCTCGACGGTAGCGTAGCACTCGAAGAGGTGCGCTTGCGAGTGAGCATCGAGCCCTTGCCGGACTTGGACTTGGTCTTCTTCCCCGGAGCTTCAGCGGCAAGTGCTTGGCAACTGTCATGCCGCTGCATCCCGGAAGATCTTGTCGGCAAGATAAGGGCGTCCTTCTTGTCGCCATGGACAGAGATGACGCTTATCGGCCCGGCATCTTGAGTAGGTTGTAGGCGTAGTGAGAGGCTGCCATGAACTTGGCGAGTGCCGGATTTGCCAAGTATCCCATTGTAAGGCAATGGGAAATCGGCAACGTCGAATGTAACCCTCTCAGTCCTGAAGTTCAGCTCGCTGCCAAATGTGACCGGCAACGTAATCTTCCCCTTCGGGTTGCTCCTTCCCGGATTGATTCCTAGAAAGGTACCGGTCTCTTCGAGCTCGCTGTCAGGGATTTGGAGCTTCTGGAGCACCGCGGAGGAGATCAGATTCAAGCCTGCCCCGCCGTCAACTAACATTTTTGTGACCTTGAGGTTGCGGATTGTTGGTGAGACCAACATCGGCAAGCACCCGACCGCAGTTATGCGGTCAGGGTGGTCCTCAATATCAAAAATGATAGGCGTGCTGGACCACTTCAGAGGCTTGCGTGACTCTACGGATGGTTCCGCTGCATTGACCTCCCGCATCCATTGCTTGAGTTGGCGGTGGGAGGTATGCGAGAAGCACCTCCGTCAACGCAGAGAACCTCTGTGGCTTTCGAAACTCCTGCTCATCGGCGTCGTGCGTCTTCCATATCTTCGTCGCCGTCATCATCTTCATCCTTGTCGCGCCGCTGGGAGGTCGATCTCCTTGTCGCTGCTTGGCCTTGCCAAGGCGTCCTCCCCCGCCGGACGCTTTCTTGCTTGCTCCCCAGCACCTTCCTGGCCTTTCTCCTTGTCGCGCCCGCTCGTACTCATCTCTCGCTGTTCGACAAGCTGCTCGACCTTCTTGCAGCTCGAGGTCGTGGCCCTTGGTGCGGTGGATCTTGCAAGATCGCTTGCCGGAGCTCACCGCTTGTCGGCGGCCGCCACCGACTGGTGGTTGGCGTCAGCGGCAACCTCCTTGCCGGAGCCACCAGCCTTGGCGTTCTTGTCGCCACCTCCATTGCCGGACTGCTCGACTGCTAGCACTTCTCTGGCTTTCTTCTTCCTGTTGCCTCGCCGCCGGCCCTTCTTTGCCGGGGCGGTGTCATCACTGTCAGATCCTGCTTCTGCATTCTCTCCAGGGAGTCTCCTCCCTTCCTCGCCACAAGACACTTGTCGGCCAGAGCGTACAGCTCACTGACGTCCTTGACTTTGCACATCGCCATCTCCTCCCTCATCCTGCGGTTCCGCACATTCTGATGAAATGCGCTGATCACCGCGGCAGGGTGGACGTCTGGGATGTTGTAGTGCACACGGCTCAATCTCTAAATGAACTTGCGCAGTGACTCTCCTTCCTTCTGGGCGAGCAAGTGAAGGTCACTCTCTTGCCATGAGGTTTGTGGCCACCTGTGAAGGCGCCAACAAACTGATGGCAAAGATCTGCCCAAGAGGATATGGAGCTGTCCGGCAAGTGCATGAGCCAAGATCTGACGTTGGGCTTGAGGACGAGCGGGAAGTAGTTGGCGAGGATCTTGTCGTCCCGCCCCCGCAGCCTGCACCGCGATGGTGTAGATGCCGAGGAACTCCGACGGATGCGTCCGGCCATCATACTTCTCCGCACGCTGGTTTGAAGTTTTTTCTGGGCCACTGGACTTGCCGCAGCTCACGAGTGAACGCAGGGCAACCTACCGCGTATGGCAAGTCGCCTGGCCCCTCCGGCGCGTGCATGTCAACACAAGGCCCAGTGCGCTTGTCGAACTGACGTCGCGCTTCTCTTCGGCGCTTGATGCAAGTTCGAGCGTCCTCTTGTTGTCGCTCATGAAGAACTTGGCGCTGATCGCGGCGAGCCCGCGGATCCGACGACGCAGTGGAGTCGCTATCGAGGTGGATCCGTTGGGTCGGCGATCTTGGCCTTCTTGGCGGAGAGTGCACGGTGGTTGCACCTCCGACAGTCTCGTCGCCACCGGCTCGTGCCTTGTCGTCACGCCGCGGCAATGATGGCGTTGGTTGCCGCGGGCGTCGCCGTTAGCAAAGCCGATGAGGCTCGATAGTGGCCCTCCACTCGTCGACCTTGTCGGCCGTTGGAGGGTAGTCGAGAGCAGCTGAGCTCTCGCCAGAGCTTCGCTGGAGTAGTGGGTGGCATTGGAGAACGGTGCGAGGAGCGGATACGCCGGACTTCTAACTACGTTAGAAGGAGCAGCACCCGTCCGGCGACCAGATCTCGCTTCGTGCCAGATGTTGGCGCGCATGCTGGTCTTGAGGGTCTCGATTCAATCTAACGCATGGCGCCAGAACGCCATGACGTTGTTGGTCTCGCGTCTCTGAGATGGGCGCTGGGATGCGCAGACGCCGAGGTTTGCGGTGCCTTGTCCTTGGACTTGGCAACGCCGCGAACACCTTCGCCGTCGGCGCCCGTTCCTCCGGCCAGTCTGCCCCACCACCCGTTTGCTGCGGTGAGGGTGGGTACGACGCGACGGGCTCTGCTGCCGCCGAAGCCTTCTTCTTCGGTGGCATGTTGAGGAAGATGTTGATGACGCCGCTCGTGTGAACGCCGGATCAGATTCACACGGCCTCGACGCCCCCTACCTGGCGCGCCAAAGATGTCGGCGAGGCTGATCGTACCCACGAACACCTATGGGGCCGGCGGACCAGGCCCCTTGTGGTTCGGAGGGGGGTGGAGATCGCACGAATAGCGGATCGAGGCGATGCACACGAGCAGTTTACCCAGCTTCGGAGCTCTCCGGAGAGATAAAACTCCTACTGCTGCTTGTTTGATCTATTGTGTTCTTGCTAGGGAGCAATGCGAGCTACAAAACCTAGCGTGAGTCTATCTGGTCTCGAGTGGATCGAATGAACCGAACCTCCGGAACCTGGCGAACCCTTTCTACGTTGCACTCGGGCCTCCTTTTATATGCTCAAGGGGTCTCCGACAGGTGGCAACATAGGCGGGGGTACAAATGTAAAAACAGGATTTGGTACACCTACTTGAACAGTGTACAGTGCCAAATACCTAACTCTGACGGCAAGGGACAAAAGCAATAAATGCCCGTCGTTGTCGCCCAAACAGTGTAACAGAGGCCGTCAGGTGCGCCTCCGCTCGCCACGATGGCGAGCTTGTCAGCCCCGCTTATCGCTGCTCTCCGTTGGCTGCACAGCCTCTCGACACGCGCCCATGGAACGGTCCCATGGCGACACGTCGCTGGGTGAGCTGGAGCGGAGACGGAGAGAGGTTGCATGCCGCGGCAAGCGCCTTGCCGCGGCCGAATCCTTGTCGCGCTTGGGAGCTTGTCGCTTCACCAAGCCTTCCCGGCAAGCTCCTCTTGCCGGGGCCTTGCTTCCTTCGTGCCTCAAGTGGCCTTCCCGGCAAGCTCCTCTTGTCGGGGCCTTGTCTTCTTAATCAAATACTTTGTTCTTGAATGGCTCCAATGGAGCCACGGAGGATATTGGCGGTGACGAGGCAAACCTTGCCATGGGTGTCAAGAATCGTCTGCGTGCACGAGTAAGGGATACTAGGGTACCCCTACTCTAGTACACCGACAACAACTATATTTTTTTTGCTTTCTCCTGGTTTCCTGACATCATGATCCCACACCATTGTCAACCTATGTAGTCAATATAAACGAGAGAATTGCACAAGGTGCGGCCGACAGCTGGGACCAAGCAGCTCGAGCAGTATTTGTGTTTTTGAGGCGTGAGCACTTCATAGTTTTTCTTGGCGATGATTTCGTTGTTGTTCAGAGGAGAGCAGGGTATTAACTGGGCGGGCTGTGGCCCATCTAGCCCAGGCCAGATATCCAGCCCAGATACTAATTTTTTGAAGATGACAATGGCTAGACCAGCTATACGTCTTTTTGAGGAATGCCCACGCAAGGTCAATTTGTTATTCTCTGCCCCGCTGGGCTACAAATCTTTATTAGGAGGGATGCATTAGGCTTAACAGGAAAATGGGCTTTAAAAACTAATAAATGGGATGTAATTATAAAAACTGGGCAGTAATTACAAAAAATGCACCAAACATGAAATTAGTTTATAAAATATTATTTATGGATTTTGAAAATCTTAAATTTTCATTGTTCTTGCGCATAATGTTTTCGTTAGATTTTTACGTAATACAAATTTATATTTAATCTGACTAGAAATTTCGGGATAAAAATATTTCGGAGCCCATCAAAATGTGGGAAATTTTATTAAATTCTGTCTTCCACGGTTGGTTGAAATTATTAATCATTGTCCTAGATAGAAAATGGGTTGTACTTTTAACAAACTGTAAATGGGCTGTTGTAAATTCCAGTAGAATTCCAAAATGGGCTGTACATTCTTACAACACGTAAATGGGCTATAAGTTCTGTGCAACACACTTGTGGGCCTACTAAGTGATGCGTCCCCTAAAAAAAATAAGTTGACGCGTATGCAAGGCTTTGCCAACTTATTATAGTCAACAGACGGTTCTAGCAGCAGTTGCCGTTGGATGTCAATCCAACGGATGTCGTGCTTCTTCTTCAATCTCAGATATTCTTAGCTTCGGCCGCCCAAAAAATGATTCCTCCCCCTGAAAACTGGGGCGCACCGTTTCGGAGGCTGACCTGTGGGCCTACTAAGTTGGAGCGTACCGAGGGCTTTGTTAACTTAGTCAATAATAAACATTTCTAGCTTCAGTGACCGTACGATGTCCATCCAACGGCCGTAGTGCTTCTTCAACCTCTGGTCTTCTTGGTCCAGCCGCCCAAAGCAGCGCCGGTCGTGCGGCCTGCTCCTGCCTCCCATGGCCGGCTGTGCTGCCGCGGAGGCCTCACCGCCCCCATACTACTGCCACCTCTGGCCAGGCCATCCCTCCAATCACCCACACCCCCTGTTATTCTGTGGCGACGACAGCCTCACACCGCAGCCAAACCAGTGAACCCTCGTACTCCTCTCCGCGCGGGCTTCCACTGTTGCGTCTTCCCAGCTCGCGTCGTCCCTTCCTAGGCCTCATTGTCGTCCGCACCACCGCCTGGTGCTCTCGGCGCGGCGTGGTCAACGTGGTCAACGACCGACTTCCATCGGAAGAGTACTGTACGTGGAGAGGCTGACAACTGGGTCCAGGCGGCCGCAAGGAAGTGCCTCCTTATTACGCGCAAAATAATTATTCCTCCACCTTACAGCAGGGACCCACCGGATGGGCCACCTTATTTCGCGAAAAAAACATTTCCCCCCTGACTGCTGGGACCCATCGGACGGGCCTGCGTATTTCGCGAAAAAAAGGTTCCCCCCGCTGTCAGCTCGGACCCACCGGAAGTGCCTCCTTATTACGCACAAAAAAAATAAATACTCCCCCTGCTAGCTGGGAATCACCATGGTGGGAGGCTGACTTGTGGACCTACTAAGTTGACTGGGACGGGGGCCTTTGTCAACTTTAGTCAATATGAACGATTCTAGCTCTAGTGACCGTACAATGTCCATCCAACGACCATAGTGCTTCTTCAACCTCTAGTCTTCTTGCTCCAGCCGCCCAAAGCAGCGTCGGTCGTGCCGCATGCTCCTTCCTCCCGTGGACGGCTGTGGTGTCGCGGACGCCTCACCGCCCCCTACTATTCCCACCGCTGGCCAGGCCCTGCGGCGACGGCAGCTTCACACCGCAGTCGAACCAGTGAACCCTCGTACTCCTCTCCGCGCGGTCTTCCACTGGAGCATCTTCCCCGGCTCCGCGAAGTCCCCTTCCTAGGCCTCGCCATCGTCTATTGCTGTGGTGCTCTCCGCTCGGCGTGGTCAACGTGGTCAAGGAACGACTTCCAGCAGAAGAGTACTTTACGTGGAGAGGCTGACAGCTGGGTCCACGGCCACAGCCCAGGTTTTTTGTGATTTGCCAAGCAAGTCGCTTTGTCAGGCCTATTGGGCTGCAAATCTTTCAAGACGAGGAGAGCTTTCATTCGGCTGGCCGAGAAAATGGCCCATCAGTAATGAGAAATGGGCTGTACATTTTTAAAACACATCAAACCGGCAATTAGTTTCAAATATCTTTTTTTATTTCAAGATTTTAAATTACATTAATTTTTATGCGTGGAGAATTTGTTGGATTTTATATTGATATACATTTATTTTTAAAATCAGTTTGAATGTGAGTCGAAATTTTGGGATTAAAACCTGTTCGGACCGCACCGAAATATGCAAAATTTTGTATAATTTTTTAACCGTGGCCAAGTGGGTGCCACTAATGCCCTTGGGAGATGATGATGAACTAGGTCACTGCTTGGTGGAGAAGTAGTGTACCGAGGCTTGATGAAAGTGTTGTATACAGAGACGGATTAGATTTAAGATTTGTCGGTCGTCCCAACCTAACATGTACAACCACTATACCCCTTATGGGACTGGGCATTATTGATTACCTAGGCGGATACTCGCGTTGTGCCCACATTACTAGTGACGGGGGTGACATGAGTTCACTCTCGGGACGGGGTCATGCTTGGATAGGTGGCCATGACTGTTTTCATAGGGCACCGGACACACCGTTGGTCCCTCCGTGTATGTGTGATAATAAAAAGGGCAGAGTCCCAAGATCTTGATGTTTATACACAAAGGCCGTGTACCAACGAGTAAACCCTGTGTTAGTGTCGCCTAGGGAAAGGTAGTGATCGGGTGCTTCACCCGAGTAGTTGAGGTACTACGGGATCATGGATGACACGAAAGCCTCCCGGATCTTGTGGGTAAAGTGTGCAACCTCTGCAGAGTGTCCAACTATTTGAATAGTCGTGTCCGCGGTCAAGGACAGTTGGGTGGTGCTGCTTAGACTATGTCCATATGTTTCGGGAAAACAACACGGGTTGAGTATATTGTTGATGTGATTCTTGAACAAGTCACGATGAGCTTGAGCATGAGTTGTTCACAACTCTTTTTCGACGTTAATGTCTGTAACCTCCTGATACTTGTTGCAGACGCTTTCATGTCTTTGATAAATGTTGATCATACTTGCATGAGCAAAACTAGCTTTCCGCAAAAATGCCAATTTAGCAGTTGAGCCTTGCATAATTATTCTGTTATAACTCTTGAGTTGCTTGCGAGTACATTCAAAGTACTCATTGGCTTGCCACTGGTTCTTTTATTGGCCAGGCATGAAAGAACATGATATATTGAAGAGTACCTTGGTGACGATGATGAACATGCGAGCTAGGACATTTCCCAGTTAAAATGCCTGTAGGGTTAAGGCAGATTGCATGGGTTCATGCTATCGTTGAAGATTTCCGCTGCAATGATATGCTCAAGACTTGACCATAATGGTCCTACTTGTGTAATACGGTATGTATGGATGTAAGACTCTTGTTATTCAGCTTCTCTGTGTTCAGTGAGCATTGATCTCTGGGATCACTGTACACGTGCATTCAGTGATCACGACTTATGAGTCGGGGTCCCCACACTCATCGACCCTCGAGCGAGGCCTATGCTAGAGAACATAGACTAGCACATGAAGGCGGAGGAGTTGACGGGGGAGATGATTGTGAAGGACTTCCTGACGCAGCGCTTGGCGCCGCTCAAGTCGCACTTGAAGCCCTTGTGGGAGTATCAAGGCTCGGAGGAAGAAGTGAGGCTGCACCCTGCTGGCCTTACATGTGAGGAGCTGGACCTGGCCTTGGTTACCCTGCTCGGCGGCAACCCAGTGAACATCCATGAGGCCTACACTCCGTTGTACAGCTATGACGACATGAAGGATCTTGTTGCCGCCATGCCCGCCTTCAATGAGCTTGGGCTTGAGCCACCAAACAGGCCCGATTCACCCGTGGTGCTATCCTCTGGCGTCAGCGGCAGAGATGAGGACTTGGAGGAGACAGAAGACGATGACCTTGAGGAGGCATCCCTGCTATCATGGAGGGATCTCCTCTCCGGCCTTAACGATGATGATGGTGATGACAATGAGATCCCAGCCGCGGATTCGCCGCGCTCCGCCAGGACGCCTAGAAGGGCCGAATCCACGGCTTAGACCGCAGAGGTGCCCAGCCCGACGACTGAGGAGACAACCCTCCTCCTCGCTCGACGCGGAGCAAGAGAGGACCCCGACAGCTCGTCAACGCGCAGCCCGGAACACACCGGCCTTCTCAGCTCCTCTGGCCCAGCAACAACCTCACCCGAGTGCCCAACCAGGGCGGACCTTCTGCAGTTCGTCATCGCCGGAGCATCCCTCCACTCAGGCCGCTTCCCCGTTGCACTTCTCCCTATCCCTTCTTCTCTCATGCCATTCCTTTTCTCTAGCTCACCTCGCCATTTCTTCCCCCTGTAGCTTGGACGCCGCCACCGGTAAAGTTCCCCGCCAGATCCGGTGACCTCCACCCCGTCGGCCGCGCCGCCGCCGGTCAACAAGACTCCTGGTAGCCTCCCCTTTTCACTTCCCTGCTTTCATTCACTCTTTGAAAATCTTTGTCTTTCGAACAGAGGACGTGCACCGCACCTCCTCCAGTTTGGTGCGCCGCCACCTAGTCCACCGGATCCGCCGCCTACAGGCCCATCCTTCGTCCAGATCTGCACGGCGCCGCCCCATTCCGCCCTTCCCCATCATCTTCTTACTAGATCTCATCCCGGTCGGACTTACCCACCCTCTCCTGTGTGGGGCCATTCCCCTGCTCGACTCGAGCGGGCGAGCAAGTGAGGCGCCCACGTGGGCTGCATCCCACGCCAAGGCCCAACGCGCCAGCCTCCCCTGGCACCTCACCGACCTAGGCCTCAACCCGTGGTGAGCATCCCAGTCAATCTAGATTTCAGCCTCATACATGTTTTTTCCACGGGATGAATTATCGATTTAACCGGAGAATTACTATCTTACATAAAAACCCTTGCCCTTCATGCATATAAAAACTCAACCATTGCGCATCAGAATTAAACAAACTATATAGTTAAAATGCTTAGAATTTCACGTACTTTCACAATTTGCAACTTTCATCCATGTTAAAAATGTTTAAACTTACTGTTTGTATTATTTTGCTTAAATGTCATTTTAAAATGGTTTATTTCCTAATTAAATAACCGTAGCTCCAAATTAAATAAACTTTATATGTAAATGGGGTAGAAAAAATGCATAGATTAACACGGTGGCATTTCCTTATATGTTTAACAATTTGAAAATTGTGTATAGGGCAGAACAGTAGCAAATTTTGAAATTGCACATGAGGATTTTCCAGAATTTTTGTTTGTGTTACCGGCCTCATTTAAACTTGCCTGGATGTGCAGTTAATTATGCTTCACCTCTTGCCATGGAAACCAACATTTAATCATGTCATGTAGATGAACAATAGAGAAGAAAATTATTCGAATGTGGGGTTTCGTCGATATGCAACTCTTGGCATATTGAGTTCCACTTAATTTATACTATTCGATTGTTGCACCTTGCCATGCCATGCTTCATTAAATCGGACATGCATCATACTTGGTTATGCATCATGCCATGATTATGCTTGTTGGTTTAGCATGTTGTTTGCTTCTTTATGGTTGTGGTTCTTCTTGATAGTTCCGGTAACTTTATGATTTTGAGGACTCGTTCTTCTATATTGGTTCGTCTACTTAATGGATTCGGTCTTCTTTCTAGTGGGATTTCAGGCAAGATGACCACTACCTTGGATACCACTACTATCTTTGCTTGCTAGTTGTCTTGATGTTGTTGCTATGTCACGCTACCTACCACTTGTTGACCAGGCCTTCCAAGTTGCCATGATAAACCTCTAACCTTTTCACCCTCCGAGCAAACCGTTGATTGGCTATGTTACCGCTTTACTCAGCCCCTCTCATAGCGTTGCTAGTTGTAGGTGTAGTGCAGGTTGTTCCATGTTGGGATATGGATATCATGGGATATCACAATATCTCTTATTTAATTAATGCATCTATATACTTGGTAAAGGGTGCAAGGCTTGCCTTTTGCTGCGTGTTTTGTTCCACTCTTGCCGCCCTAGTTTCCATCATACCGGTGTTATGTTCCTTGATTTGCGTTCCTAACACGGTCGGGGTTTATGGGCCCCCCTTGACAGTTCACTCTGAATAAAACTCTTCCAGCAAGGCCCAACTTTGGTTTTACCATTTTCCTAATAACAACATAAACTTGCATAGGGATCGTCTAACACTCGGGGATAATCAATCAACAACCAAGGCCAGTGCTCCTCATGGGTGTTGGTCCAAACTGGGAAGCCTGCATGGCCCCCACGGGGAAACTCAAGGATAGGTTTTACTCATAGCTTGTCCCATCTGATTATGACGTGAGACGAGATACCCGCGGCTACTATCAGGGTGTCCGCACATCGGGAGGTCTTGCTCGTTTTGTTTTACCATTCTCGAAATGTCCTGTGCACCAGGATCCCAAGGTTGATCGGATTGTCCCGAGATGGAGATTCACCTCCGCGGATCGTGAGAGCTTATGATGAACTAAGTTGGGACACCCCTGCAGGGTTAAATCCTTTCGAAAGCCATGCCCGCTGTTATGTGGCAGATTGGAAATTTATAATATCCGGTTCTAGAGACTTTACACTAAACTTCAAATAAAATACACGAATCGCGTGTGTAACCGTGACCGTATCTTTTTGACTGAGTTCGAGAAGAGAACACAGTGGGGTTATGTATGACTCATAAGTAGTTCAGGATCACTTCTTGATCATTAATATATTGAGACCGTTATGCGTAGTTTATCTTCTTATTCTTGTACTCATAAGTTAGCACCGTACAAATGCTTAGTGCTTGCTGCAACCACACCAATTAACCATTCCATACCCATTAAGCTTTTCTAGTCTTGATACCCATGGTAATGGGATAGCTGAGTCCTCATGGCTCGCATATTACTATAACAACAGTTACAGGTACAGGTAATGCGATGATCTGAGGTCAGAGTGATGCTTCCTTGTTTGGAGTTCTTCTACTTATTCTTCCATCAAGGGATAGGTTCCGGGTCGCGAGCTTGGGATTAGGAGGGTGGATGTCGTTCTTCTTTTTTGTTGATTTCATCCGTAGTTGGATCCTGCTCTTGTGTATGATGATTGCTATGTTGATGTATTCATGTATTCCTCCTGTAGCCTGTGGTGAGTGTAAGCCTTTATCTTGTATTCTCATCTATTCAGTACATGGTATGTTGTAATGATATCAACCTTGCTATGCGCTCAAAATGCGGTAGTTCCGCAATCATGAATTCATCACATGATTGGATAGAATCACATCTTGGGCACCACAAGTTGGTATCAGAGCCTTAGCGATCGCAGGAGCCCCCTTGATTGAATGAACCGTTGCCATTGGAGAGTAGGAATTCTTTTTACTCCTTATCCCCATTGTCACTCTGGTGAGGAATTGTGATGTAGTGGTTTTTATTCTACTCCTCTGCCCCTTCATTTTTTTGAGGATCACTCGGGTATTCTGGAATCGGTCTGATATCATTGTGACGAGAACTCTGTTCTTGGTGCCTCCTGTCATTTAGGGGTTGTGGCAGTGTCCCGGGGAGTTGAGCTCCAAGGTGTTTTCTTCACAATTGTTATCGTTTCAGTTCCGGAATACCAGAGGACGCCGACATCGAAAACGCTTCTACACTCTTTGTGGTGAGAGTAGTTTGGCGCCACCAAGTATTGGGGAGAGCACTAAGATGTATTGCCATAACTAGTATAGTGGATGTTTTCTGAAGGTCTGAGGTACACAATTTCCGAGGTTCTTGGTTATGTGTTGAGGAGGCAGTACATTTGGAGCGTAGAATTCTGCTAGGAGTTGTGTGATGATATTTTACTCCTTTTACTTGTTGTCCCAGATTGCATAACCGAGAATTTCGGGAGTTTATAGGTGGTAATTCAAGTAGTAACCCAGCATATCTTTCCGACAGATACATGATAAGCACTTGGGGAAATCTCTAAATATGTTTGTTTCAGGCTTATTTTCAAAGCCAAATCCTTTGTTTTGGTTTATTTTATTAGTGGTATTCAAGTTGCTTCAAAGTCAAGTGTTGATTCCATACCTTTTCCTAAGAGGTGTTCTCATATTTCTACGGGGGTGCTAATCCTTCTTGATCATTGAGACTATCATGTCAATCCTTTTCAACCGGTGCACTTCTCTTCAAGTTATTCAATGCGGGCGCCGTTCAGAAGCCTGAGGATTTGCCATTTCATCCGTCCCAAGTTGCCTTTGTTTTCTTCCCACCATCCCATCCTTTTCCTTTGAGGAATCAGATATTGTTGGATTCAGGGCTCCGCAGACCCAAGAAAGGTTCGAACTCTGGGGCGTGTGCTAAGAACTCAACCTCTCCAGCCAACCAGTTAGTCGCCCCCACTGCCTAGCTCGATGAACAAGGAAGAAGATGGACATGGCAGTTTTACCCAGGTTCGGGCCACCTTGCAGTGTAATACCCTACTCCTGCTATGTGGTGGATTTGCCTCACGAGGGGCTGAGGGTGAACTAGTAGAAAGGAAGAAAAACCTTGCGAGGTTTGCTCTGGTGAGGGTGGAAAGGGCCCGATCTCTCTCTCGGTGCTAGCTAACCTATATTGTAGTGGCCTCGGTCCTCTTCCCATTAAACGTAGGCGGGAAGGGATCCCACAGTGGCCAATTTGGAAGGGGACAAGTAGTACATCTTATCCCGACAAAAGGTGGTCTTCACCTGCAAAGCTTCTGGTCGTGACGCCATGGTGGGCTCGGCGATGACATCCGTCCTGCTCTCCCGGCGGTCCTGGTCTCATTGCACTAGAATGGACACATTTGCCTGATTCCTTGGGACCCCGCGCCTGCGCTTGCCTGGCGCCCGCTTGGCCTTAGTCGTTATGGCTTGCATCACCCCAACCACATGAGGTAGGGCACCTGCATAGAAATCTCTGCTCCCCAGGAGGCCGCCTGGGAAGGCAGCTCCCTTCGGAGGTCTTGATGTTGGTGTTGTAGATGGGCCATACCAGGCCATCGATGGAGCCACGCCATGGGCCGCAGGCAAGCAAATCTGAGTAAACTAGTTCCCAGAACACCGACAATAGCCCCCCGGCCCAAGGCACGCAAATACTTGGCACCGAGGCGAAGCTAAAGGTCAAAGGGTGAAGCACAACGGGCCCCAATCGCCTATGGGCCGAGCCGACGGGTGGCGCTTGATGGGACATGGGTGTCTCCACATCCCCACGCCATCTCGGTGACTGCCCGACTTTCCAACTGCCTGATGCATGAAAGGCCATCATTGCTTTTAGCGTGAGAGGCCGGCGGTTAGCCTCCCTTTGGCTATAAATGGGAGAGGGGGCAGAGCCCCCATTCCATCTTCATCTTCTTGCTGCTCGCTCCTACTTCTTCTTCTTCCTCCCGCCATCTTGTCAGAGCGTCCACCTGGCCTTGGTCGTCATGGCTCACGTCACCCGAACCTCGCGAGGTGAGGGCTTGCATAGAAATCTCCACTCCTCAAGAGCCAGCCTGAGGAGGCCGCTCCTTCTGAAGGTCTTGGCGTCGTCCGCCTCGCGAGGCTTGGCCCCTCGCGAGGGTCTTGCGTTGTTGGTGCTGAATATGGGCCAATCAGGCCATCGATGGAGCCTTGCCGCGGGCCGCGGGCAGGCAAGTCTGTGTACCCCGTTCACAAAAGGCCGACAGTAGCCCTGAGGCCCAAGGCACGCTTGGACTTGACTTCGAGGCAAAGCCAAAGGGCAAGGGTGGAGCACCGCGGGCCCCAACCGCCTGCGGCCTCGGTCGACGCGTGGCGCTTGATTGGACGTGGGTGCTTCCACTTCCCCATGCAACCTCGGCAACCATTCAACTTGACAAGAGCCAGTTGCATGCAAAAAGTTCATCATTACTGGGGATCATGGAAGCCGGCGGTTGGCCTCCTTCTGGCTATAAATGAGGGGAGGGGCAGAGCCCCCCTTGCTCGTCTCCATCTTCTTGCTGCCCATTCTTCCTTTTTTTCCTTGTTTTGCCATCTTGCCATAGTATCCATGGCCTCGATAAAAACGTTTTCCGCTGTGGAGAAGGGGAAAACTCCTCGGGAGGAGCCCGGACCACTCCCTCCGAAGAAAAGGCTTGGCCGCTCCTGCGACACCGGCGAGGGGCAGGCGGTGACGCGGCCTTGGTATGAGCGGCCTTTGCCTGGCTTCCCGATCCCTCTGTATGCTCGCGCACAGAGACCTGGGCAGGGGGCACCACCCAACGCCGCGTGGGTCGGTGTCACGGAGGACATGCTGTGGCTGCATGGCCAGCTGGCTTGCGAACTCACGCCGAGGGCACATCATGCGAGTTCATGGTGGGGGCGGCGATGCCGCCACGCACGTGGATCCGACTCCCGAGGTTCTTCTCCATGGAGATACTGCCGAGCTATGGTTGTAACATGCCGGGTGCGGCAGCCAAGCCACGGAGGCGGAGGTCGAGGTTGTCGACGAAGACGTCCGGCGCTTGAACTGCTGCTCCGGAAGAGGTGATCCAGACGGCGCGGCCTCAGGCACTGAACTTGCCCTTTGCTTTGCGGGCGGCTCCTTCAGCAGAAGTAGCGACTTCCCAGAATCCAACAATTCTCTGGAGTCCAGCGATGATGATAGCTACGAGCCACCGAGCTCTCGGAGCGCCCAGAGCGCAGCAGTGGAGTCTGCCCGGCGTCGTCGGTGATGCCCTGTGGACGGGGTTCTTCCAGGACCTCTTCTTTTGTTTTCCCTGCGCGAAATCGTGACAAGCCCCAAGGGGGTATGCAAGAAACGGTGTTATCCTTCCTAGTTCGGTGTTGCAACTGCGTATCTCACTTCGGCACGGTGCTCCTTTTCGTTCTCGCGGTAGCTTAGTGCTCTATGCAAACAAGACCCAGTCCCCAGGAAGGCTTCAGCCGTCGCTAGTATGTTAGGTCGCATTGCCGTGGTCAAGGCTAGGAGGTGAGCGGCCCAAGGTCCGGTAAGAGCTCCTGAGTCGCGATGCTCAGGAGGCCCACTTTATCGTGCAAGCGTATCCTTGAAGGCCGAAAAGGAAAGCGGCATTGCTCGAGCGAGATTGCAAGAGTCAAAATATTGACCCTTAAGGTTCACGCCAATATGTATGGGGTGACTTATCTTGGCGAGCTCGCAGTGATTCCCTTGCGTGATGCCTGACCGTGCCCTGGTGGTGGAACTTCTAGGCGAAGCTCACGCCGATTCCCCCTTTTTTCGCTCATATAGATGCTCTACGTCCTCGGGTCCCGGCCCTCTAGAGAAGCTCAGTCACCGCTGGTATGCCAGGTCGCGATGCCGTGGCCAAGGCCAGGTGGTGAGGGCTCAAGAGCCAGTAAGAGCTCCTGAGGCACGATGCTCAGGAGCCTCCCCTTTAACGTGCAAGAGAATTGCGTAAAAAGGGAGTGGCTGGCGAGGCCGCTCGTAGTCTGGCTCCGAAGGTTCCTGCGAGTTAGTCGAGGAAAGAGATCATAACACATGGCCGCACTTGCTATCCTGGCGTTGATCTTTCCGTGAGAAGGTGAAGGCACTGAGGACCTGGTGAGGTGACGTGTGCGGGGCAGGCCGCGACTCAGAGCCTGATCTCTCAGGTTTATCGGTGCTGCAGGGACGGTCCCGAGCACAGGCGCCGTGCAAACAGCCCCCATGGCGGGATGAGCAAATGGCGGGTTAGCAACGTGCGGAGGCCGCGAAGGGCGACGAAGCACCGGAAAAACAGGTGATAATCATAAAACATCTCATGGATATGGTAAAGCCGGTTCTGATAGATGCAAAGAATGATACATGCCGCAGGGATAGGCCCACGCCGTTTGGGGATAATGCAGGACAAGGGGCGCCCCCAACTCAACGAACCAAAAAGTGTCACCTGGCACCGTTGCTGAAGAAGTATTGAAATAGCTGAAGACGCGTGCTGCAGAAGTCGCTCCTCGTGAGTCACCCAGGTCCTGAACCTCGCGAGGCTCCGGAGGCCCGGGGGGCTCGCGAGGATCCATCGCCACCTCCGATAGGATCGCCTGGTGCCTGGCCTCATGAGCCGCCAGGACGCCCCGCATGTGGCACTGGTGTGTGGCAGTCTTGTTCAGCAAACTGAAAGGCATGCAAACGTAGATGTGAGTGGGGCCCTCGCACCGGCTGACGTGGGACGGCCATAAGAGCTCCTGAGACGCGGCTCTGTTGAGCCCTGGGATGTTGACGCAGGCGCGCAGCTCGCTGCCCTCGTCAGGCGAGGAAGCTGCGCCGGGTGGTGAAGAGCGAGGCTCGCCTCGCATGGCTCTTGCTTCCTGTAGCACCTTGATTGCCTTGGTGATGAAGCCCTGAGCGCCTGGTGCCTTGCGCCCTGTGCTCTCCCCACAGAAGCGCACGTTGAAGCACGCCTCCACATGGAGACCAAGTGCCTCCCTCGTGGCGTTGGCCGGGCCGGAGGCCCTCTAAAGGAGATTCCCCGAGCCCAGTCTGAGAGGGGCACCGGGTGTGCCTTCCTATGCGAGAGGGGAAGGCACCTCGTCAGTGGGTGTAGGTCCTGGATAGATTCGAACTCTGGGGTGCGTGCGAAGAACTCAACTTCCCCAGTCTACCAACTCGTCGATCTCACGGCCTAGCTCAATGGACTAGAAGGAAACGAAACACGACAATTTACCCATGTTCGGGCCACCTTGCGGTGTAATACACTACTCCTACTTTGTGGTGGATTAGCCTCGATGTGGGCTGAGGATGAACTAGTACAGTGGAAGAGCAACCTCAAGAGGTGTGTACTTGTGTTTGTTTGAGCTGGTGAGGGTTTGGATCAATGAATGATCTGTCCCCTTCTATGGTGGTGGCTAGGCTCTATTCATAGCGGCCTTGGTCCTCTCCCCAAAATGAAGGTGGGAAGGGATCCCACAACGGCCAAATTAGAAGGGAGACAACTAGTACATCTTATCCCAACAAAAGATGGTCTGCGCCTGCACAGCTTCTAGTCGTGACGCCATGGTGGGCATGGCGATGACTGAGGGAGTCCTGGATTAGGGGGTCCTCGGACAACCGGACTATATACTTTAGCCGGACTGTTGGACTATGAAGATACAAGATTTAAGACTTCGTCCCTTGTCCGGATGGGACTCTCCTTGGCGTGGAAGGCAAGCTTGGCAATACGGATATGTAGATCTCCTCCCTTGTAACGACTCTGTGTAACCCTAGCCCCCTTCGGTGTCTATATAAACCGGAGGGTTTAGTCCGTAGGAGAAGAACAATCATACCATAGGCTAGCTTCTAGGGTTTAACCTCTACGATCTCGTGGTAGAGAAACTCTTGTAATACTCATATCATCAAGATCAATCAAGCAGGAAGTAGGGTATTACCTCCATCGAGAGGGCCCGAACCTGGGTAAACATCGTGTCCCCCGCCTCCTATTACCATCCGCCTTAGACGCACTGTTCGGGACCCCCTACCCGAGATCCGCCGGTTTTGACACCGACATTGGTGCTTTCATTGAGAGTTGCACTATGCCGTCACCATAAGGCTTGATGTCTCCTTCGATCATCGGCAACGATGCGATCAGATAGATCTTCGTATTCGGCGGCTTCGTACAGCGGACCAACTCGCTTGGTCAACTAGAGCAGATCGAGAGCTACGCCCCTGGCCATCAGGTCAGATTTGGAAACTTGAACTATACTGCCGACATCCACGGAGACTTGATCTTTGACGGATTCGAGCCCATGTCAAGTGCGCCGCAAACTCACGATGAGCACGATTTAGCTCTGCTGTCGGACAGTTCTCGGGAGATCACACATGTGACTACTCCGGTCCTCAAACTGGAGCAGATCGCGTCATCCGAGGACGGGTGGATGGACCCCGCCTCAGAGGCTGCACACTCAGTGGCGATAGGGCCGAATACTGACTTCACCTCCTACGAGACCCGTGTTGCCAAACCGTTGGACTCGTCCCCGGCCACGGGCTCCGGGCCGCCTGCGTCCGTGCCTATCGAATCCGATTGGGCACCGATCACGGAGTTTACCTCCGCGGATATCTTTCAGCACTCGCCCTTTGGCGATGTGTTAAACTCGTTGAGGTCTCTCTCCCTGTCAGGAGACCCTTGGCGAACTATATGCAGCTAGATTGGGATGCGGACGACGAAGAAATTCGCTCCCCACCCACCACCCACTTAGTTTCCACTGTCGACGAGTTAACCGACATGCTCGATTTCGGCTCCGAAGACATAGACAATATGGACGACGATGTAGGAGACGAACAGGAACCATCGCCCACAGGGCGCTGGACAGCCACTTCATCACATGACATATACATGGTGGATACACCCAAAGAAGGCAATGATGAGGAACGGGAGGATGCAGCGAAGGATAACCTCCTCGAGGAGCAACCAAAGAGACGACGCAGACGCCGCTCCAAATCCCGCCTTGGCAAAAACAGCGATAACAGCGCAAGAAAGAATGAGACCCCGGCCGAATATAAAGCGATAGAGCAGGGCGAGCCAACGGATGGTGAACATAGTACGGAGCCACTGTCCGATCACGGCGATACCGAGGGTAGAAATCATCAACCCGTCTCCGGAGAGGATAAAAGTCCGGATGACGATGCACACATCGTCCGGAAAGGAACTTGGGACAAGGAACCTCCTAAGAAGGCTTATTGCCACTGTGAGTAGTCTTAAGAAAGAGAAACAAAGGCTTAAGGCCGTGCAAAATACGCTTATCAGTAGATGGAACAAAGTGCTGGACACTTCTGAAAAGTACGATGGCAGTCGCCACACAAAGAGCTACCCAAAGCGCAAGCTACTGCCTGAATTCAATGACGAGGCCTTAGAGCCTACACAGGCGAAGAATAAAACGGCCGATCGGTCGGATCGACCACCTCATGGCCGCGGTAGAGCGGCTAACGAGGCCGCACATAAGTCAGCACACAACTCACGTGAGGACTTTCATCAAAAAGCCGGCATGACCAGATCCATGTACGGATCTAGGAAGCGCGCTCCAGCGCGGAATCAAAACCGAACACTACAACCATCAGAACGCCTCGATATATCAAAATACAGGGGTGCTGCACACCCCCTATGCTTTACCGACGAGGTACTGGATCATGAATTCCCAGAGGGATTCAAACCCGTGAACATAGAGGCATACGATGGAACAACAGACCCTGGGGTCTGGATCGAGTACTTCATCCTCCATATCCATATGGCTCGCGGAGACGATCTCCACGCCATCAAATACTTGCCCCTCAAGTTGAAAGGACCAACTCGGCACTGGTTTAAGAGCCTCCTCGAAAATTCAATTAGAAGTTGGGAGGAGCTTGAGGATGCTTTTAGAACTAACTTTCAAGGGACCTATGTCCGACCTCCGTACATAGATGATTTAAGTTATATAATTCAACAGCCCAGAGAGTCAGCCCGAAAGCTTTTGAACAGATTTCTCACTAAGAAGAATCAAATTGTCGACTGCCCGGACGCCGAAGCCTTAGCAGCTTTCAAACACTCCGAGACGAATGGCTCGCAAAACACCTCGGCCAAGAAAAACCGAGGACAATGGCAGCCCTAACAAGCCTCATGACCCGCTTTTGCGCGGGCGAAGATAGCTGGCTGGCCCGTAGTAGCACCAGCGACCCAGGCACATCTGAAGTCAGGGATGGCAATGGAAAACCATGACGCAGTAAAAGCAAGCGTCGAAATAAAAAAGACAGCCCAGACAACACAGCGGTAAATGCCAGGTTTAGGGGCTCTCGACCTGGTCAGCGGAAAAAGCCTTTCAAAGGCAACCGAGATGGACCGTCCAGCCTAAACAAGATTCTAGACAAATTATGTCAGATTCATGGCACCTCCGATAAACCTGCAAATCACACCCACAGAGAATGCTGGGTCTTCAAGCAGGCCGGCAAGCTAAACGCCAAACACAAGGGGAGGGATACACCAAGTGAAGACGAGGATGAGCCTCGCCAGCAAAACACTGGGGGACAAAAAAAATTCCCACAAGAGGTCAAAACAGTGAACATGATTAACGTAACAAAAAGGAGAAAACATACACTCCGAGACATATGTGCCATAGAGCCCGTCACCCCTAAATTCAACCCATGGTCAGCCTACCCGATCACTTTTGATCGCAGGGATCACCTGACAAGTATCCGAAACGGAGGATTGGCTGCCTTGGTGCTAGACCCAATTATCAATGGATGACATCTCACCCAAGTCCTCATGGACGGCGGCAGTGGTCTTAATCTGATATATCAGGACACAATCCGCAAAATGGGGATAGACACGACAAGAATCAGCCAAAGCAATACTACCTTTAAAAGAGTAATACCAGGCCCAGAGGCCCGCTGTACGGGCTCTCTAGTACTAGAGGTTGTATTCGGTTCTCCCGACAACTTCCGAAGTGAAAAGTTAAACTTCGACATCCCTCCATTCCGAAGCGGCTATCAAGCACTACTCGGAAGAACAGCGTTTGCTTGTTTTAACGCAGTACCGCATTATGCTTCTCTTAAGCTTAAGATGCCCGGTCCACGTGGCATCATCACAGTTAGCGGAAATGTTGAGCGTTCCTTATGCGCGGCAAAACATGTGGCGGCTTTAGTAGGAGAACACTAAACGGCCTCTCCAACCAGAATAAATGATTGGTCGTCAAGACCGCGAACACGGCTAGACGAGTCCGGTGCATCACTAGCTGTAACAGCTTAGATAAACCTGAGATTGGTTTGATGGATATACCTCCATAGGCGGTACCAGGGGCTTCCCGCATGTAAAAAGGACTAGTTCGGCTCGACCTTACTTATCTTGAATTTTAATGGTTTATTGAAAATAACCAATTTTTCACACGACAACTTTCACCTAAGTTCTTCTCTTTTACAGATGATAATCGTGCTACACCCTTCCAGGATACGGCACAACGGAGACACAGGCGCAGACGTGCAGCAGGGCCCCGCTCAAAGGTTTCTTTTTAGATTAAGACCCTGTGTAAACCTTTTTTACTGTCTCTTGTTGCTTCACATCCTCCGGATACTCAGTATAACCGAGAAGGCTGCTGACGTTA
This sequence comes from Aegilops bicornis, assembly GCA_021605145.1. Lineage (NCBI taxonomy): Eukaryota > Viridiplantae > Streptophyta > Magnoliopsida > Poales > Poaceae > Aegilops > Aegilops bicornis. Next base: position 288,883,179 of record CM038671.1, read on the forward strand.
TTGGCATTTCGCCACGTTAGAATAATGCACCTACCTGGACACTCGGGGTTCATTATCAAGGGTGTTACTCAGCCCGATATATGTTATAAAGACCGAATACCTTAGGGAGTGTTCGGCATCGCGAGTTTGGCCTTATATGCATCAGCTCCGAATCATGTCTTTGGTAAAATGTTGGGTTTGCCCGGCTCCCGCGTTTTGCTACCTTACGTTCCGCTCTATCGACTACGGTGGCACCGGAAGAACTACTGCGATTGTGCCCTGGTTCATCCGGATGAGCACCTCGGTAGAGAAAGCCGAAAACTGATTGTCATGATAAAGCACGAGACTGGTCAACCAATCGATGACTTAGCGCAATCTTCGGGATTCCTTCGCATTAACGTGGGGCCGCTTTTCATGGTCATGTACGTACATGCCCCGTACTCGGATGAGCGCGGAAGTACCCGGGGCTATATAGTAGCCCCACTGCCAAACTCCTATGGTTAAGTGAAAGTGTTAAAGCAATATAGTCTGATTGCCTCGTTCGCCGTGCTACCACCTCCTTAATGGACCGAGACGTTGGATCAAGTGTGAACACGCGCTTTTGTGTACACCCCCGCATTATATGCGTGGGGGCTGAAGCCAACGACTGCAAACTTTCAGGTTATATACATATATACATAAACAGCCGCAAAGGAGGCACCATAATACTTTCAGGCAGAAGTATAAACACAACCTTTATAATTCAAATAGCATTGTTATTACTCGAATATGACACTCTTCGAGCACTGAGCCTCTATTAAACGAGCACCTTCTAGGACTTCTTCAAAATAGTGCTCGGCAGAAACCTGGCCTATGGCCGGATTCTGGGTTGCAATCGTGGTGGCCTCCATCTCCGCCCAGTATGTCTTGACACAGTCAAGAGCCCTCCACGCACCCTCTATGCACGCTGACCTCTTTACTACGTCAATATGTGGCACAACACCAAGGAATTGTTGCACAAGACCAAAATAACTATTCGGCCTTGGTCCTTCCGGCCAGAGACGGTCCATGACAGACCTCATGGCAAGCCCGGGCAACCTATGGAGCTCGTCCCACTCGGCCATTTGCTCATTTAGTAGCAGCGGACGCGCTGGAGCATGGAACTGCGACTAGAACAACTTTTCCACTTCGTGATCTTTTTAATCTTTGAAAAACTTGGTCGCATCAGCAGCACTCGCTGCTAAATCTAGGTATGCATCCGTAGAACTCCATAATTGATCTAGAAGGGCATACTTAGATCTCCGACCTTTGTCCGCAACAAAAAGGGCTTCCCAGCCGTGATAGTTCTGGCTTGATGTAGCTCCTCCTTCGCCGCTCTGATTTTAGAGCGGGTTTACTTAGCTTCTACCATGGCTTTCTCCAGGTCCGCCGTCTTCGCTTGACTTTCCCTTTCGAGAAGCTCGTAACGGTCGACGGCGTCTTTCAGCTCAACAGCCATCTTGGCTATTTTCTCTTTGCTCTCGCAATGCACAGCCTGTTCGTCTTTTAACTCTTCGACCGCCTTTAGGGAGACCGCATCACTCCTCCTGGCTTGTTCCTTGGCTCGGGCAAGTTCCGCCCGAAGGGTCTCCATGGCGGCAGCTCCATCTGCAGTCACAACATATTATAGATACTAGCATTATGCTCCTCTTAATAAATGTTGACCTTCGGAGAATATATACCTTGTGCCTCGTCAAGCCGCCTGTTTACAAGCACGATGTCGGCATATGCCGCATCATGTTGTCGCTTTAGTTCGGCAAACTCATCAGTCCGGCTAGCCACCGGACCTTCAGCCACCTGCACATTAAGGCGGCATGATTATTACCTGGGACTATGATCCTTGGTTTGCCGCCGTTTTCGACAAAGAACCGAGTCTCGAGGGCTACTATCTACATAGGGCACACTGGCGTGTCTGGTACCGTCAAAAATATACATATTACTTTGTGTACCTCAAAGCCTCTCAGCAGGCTCATAAAAGCTTCATGCAACCCGCTTTCGGCGGATGAAATCTTCTCAACTACCGTACCCATTAACGTATGGTGTACTTCTGAGATAGCCGCTTGCTCCAGAGGATTCCGCAGTGAGTCTGGTCGTGCACCGGACAGTCCTGGACTCTTTTTGTCGCTCCCCTTAGGAGCGAAATACTCCGTACTCCGGGTGGCCGAAGGGTTACCTTCTGGCCTTGGCGGATCAGGAGAAACCCTTCGTGATGACACCTCAGGGTCGCCCGCCTCATGAGGCGGGGAGGCATGGGGAGGTGTTTCGCTCTCCATCATCTCCGGAAGAAGATCCCCCGAAGACGAACTCTGTCGAGAAGGGCTACGATCCGAACTACAGGACATACGTCTTGGTTATTGTCCTCGGAAATAAAGTAGGATATGTTTACTATAAAGAACTTTTGTCTACTTACAGCTCGGTGGGGGGCTGATCCCATTGCGGGCATTGTGCAGTAAGGATACCCTCCGGGGTAGGACCCTCTGGCGAAGATTTCTTCCCTCGTTTGGAAACCATTGTTTCCAAGTCTTCAGAGGCGGTCCTCTTCCTTCCCTGGGGAGAGGGAATTTTAGATTCTTCTCCCTGGTTATCCTCCTTCACGGAGGCACTAATTCCCTCGGTCTGCATGAGTAATGAGTGAGGCCCGCTTTCGGCTTCTTTATTCCCCCATTTATATTCCCCTGAGGGCGCTTGATAAGGCGCGAGCTCAAGCATTCGCCAAGATCTTGGATCTCTTTGAGCCTTCGAAGGGGCCGAACACCTGATCATCTTCGCCTTTTTTACCCAGTCCTGGTTAAAGAGCGACTTTTCAGAATGATGTTGTGATAAATAAAGAGATAGCATGTTCGGCCGAAGAACCACTTACTTGGATATCTGGACGATTCAAGCTCAGACCCGCATCCTCGATGGTGTCTGGACACTTTATTTGTGATCCGAAGAACAATCTGTCCATCTCTTCGAGCGTCACGCCGAAGAAGTGCTGAATAGCTCGCAGTTCTTCCGGGTTGAACTCCCACATGCGGAGAGGTCGATGATTGCAAGGCAGGACTCGACGAACTAGCATGACTTGCATTACCTTGACAAGGCTGACATCTCTCTCGAGGAGATCTCGGATGCGACTCTGCAATGTCGGTACATCATTTTTGGCCCCCAGTCCAGCCCCTTGTTGATCCATGATGCCAGTTGTGGCGGGGGGCCCGAGCGGAAGGCAGGGGCGGCTACCCACTTAGTACCTTGGGGAGCTGTGATGTAAAACCACTCCCGTTGCCATAAGCTGGACACCTCCGGGAAGGAATCCTTTGGCCATGGAACATCAGCGCCTTTGCTTATTACGGCACCTCCGCATTCTGCGTGTCGCCCATTAATCATCTTCGGCTTCAGATTAAAGGTCTTGATCCATAAACCGAAGTGTGGGTGACGTGGAGGAAGGCCTCACAGAGGACGATGAACGACGAGATGTGAAGGATGGAATCCGGGGCCAGATCATGGAAATCGAGCCCATAATAGAACAAGAGCCCTCTAACAAAGGGTTCTAGACTAAAGCCTAGCCCTCGAAGGAAGTGGGAGACGAATACGACATTCTCGTTGGGCTCGAGAGTGGGGACGACCTGCCCTCGAGCAGGCAGCCTGTGCGAGATTTCGGCGGTCAGATACTTGGCTTCTCTTAGCTTCTTGATGTCCTCCTTTGTAACGGAGGAGGGCATCCACCGACCTTGATGATTGGATCCGGACAAGATTGAAGGTCTGAAGCACCTAGCCTGAGCCTTGGGTGTTGGAACTCAAGGTGCGGAAGGATTCGATTGAGTGCGAGAAGAAAAGGACAGCCTTAGCCTCTTTATCAAGCGTCCTCCGCGTGGCCGTTTGGAACTTGCCTAAAATGGAGGAGTCATACCAACAGGCACGATTGGGTTACCCACACCTGTATTGATGAGAATCCTGTGATAAGGGGAACACGATCTCTGCTTCGACAAGACGTGCCAATAAATACCGCCTCGCGAAACATGCAGTGGCAGGCTGGGAGAAACGGTTCGAATAATGACCAGGGCATCGACTGATTTTACGTTATGAAAAGTTGTCAGCAGATTAGATTTGTGGAAAAATTATTCTCTCTACGGTGGTATGTGGAATTTGTTTTGCAGAGCCGGACACTATCCTTGTGTTCAAAATCTTCTATGGAGTATTCGGAGGGAGAACCCGCCTTGCAATGCCGAAGACAATCTGCGCGCCGGACTTATCGTCATTCAAGCCTGGTTCAGGGGCTACTTAGGGAGTCCTGGATTAGAGGGTCCTCGGACAGCCGGAATATATACTTTAGCCGGACTGTTGGACTATGAAGATACAAGATTGAAGACTTCGTCCCATGTCCGGATGGGACTCTCCTTGGCGTGGAAGGCAAGCTTGGCAATACGGATATGTAGATCTCCTCCCTGTAACCAACTCTGTGTAACCCTAGCCGGAGGGTTTAGTCTGTAGGACAAGAACAATCATGCCATAGGCTAGCTTCTAGGGTTTAACCTCTACGATCTCGTGGTAGATCAACTCTTCTAATACTCATATCATGAAGATCAATCAAGCATGAAGTAGGGTATTACCTCCATCGAGAGGGCCCAAACCTGGGTAAACATCGTGTCCCCCGCCTCCTGTTACCATCCGCCTTAAACGCATAGTTCGGGACCCCCTACCCGAGATCCGTCGGTTTTGACACTGACAATGACCTCCGTCCTGCCGTACTGGCGGTCTTGGTCTTGTAGCACGGAAATGGAAACCTTTGGTTGATGCCTCGGGACTCCGCGCCTGCGCTTGCCTCTTTGGCACCAAAGAGAAACCTGTTGTACTGCGCCCGCTGGCGCCCGCCTGGCCTTTGTCATCATGGCTCGCGTCACCTGAACCTTGCGAGGTGAGGGCTTGCAAAGCAATCTCCGCTCCTCAGGAGCTAGCCTGAGGAGGCCGCTCCTTCTGGAGGACTTCGCGTCGTCCGCCTCGCAAGGCTTGGCCCCTCGCGAGGGTCTACTGAAGGTGGGTCGTACCAGGCCGTCGAAGGAGCCACTCCGCGGGCCGCAGGTAGGCAAGTCTAGGTACCCCGGTTCCCAGAACACCGACAACCATAATAACTTGAGCATGCATAACTGATCCGGTGTACAGGAATAAAAATGAAGCAGTTGTAGGGGCGGGCCCTGACAGCTTGAGGAGAATGCTGCCCAAGGGGCGCCCATGACTGAACAAACCAAGAAGTCACCTGGCACCGTCGTTGTAGAGGTGTTGGGGCTACTGAAGCCGCATGCTGCAGAGGTCGCTCCTCACGAGCCGGCCGGCTCCGGAGTCCCGAGGGGCTCCGGAGGTCCGGGAGACTCGCGAGGTTTTGGAACCTCCTCCGTTAGAATCGCCTGGCGCCTGGCCTTGTGAGCTGCCAAGACACCCTCAATATAGCGCTAGTGTGAGGCGGCCACGATCAGTAGGCCGAACGGCATGCAGACGTAGCTGCAGGGGTAGCCCCCGCTCACGCCAACACAGGACGGCTAGAAGAGCTCCTGAGAAGCTCGTCAGGGGCGGCAGTTGCACTGGATGGTGTGGGGCAATGCTTGCCACGCATAGCTCGCGCCTCTTGAAGCTCCTGCATCGCCTTGGTGATGAAATCCTGAGTTTCTGGCACCTCACGCCCTGCTCATGGAAACTCGTGTCGAATCACGCCTCGACATGGTGCCCAAACGCTTCCCTCGTGATGCTGGTCAGGTCAGAGGCCCTCCAGACGAGAGCCCCAAGCCCTTCCTAAGAGGGGCCCTAGGCGCGCCTGTCGGATTTCAGGTTCCGGCAGACCCTCTAGGTTCGAACACTGGGGTGCGCGTGGAGATCTCGCCCTCTACATACCTGCACCTCGCCGCCTCGCTAGGATCAAAGCTATGAAAGGAACAACACAAGAGAAACAGGGTTTATACTAGTTCGGGCCACCATTGTGGTGTAATACCCTACTCTAGTTTGTGGTGTGGTGGATTGCCTCTTGGGCTGATGATGAACAATACAAGGAAGAACAGCCTCGCGAGGGTCTGTTCTTGGCTGGTGCGATGAACTGCTAGGGGAGTTCCGTCACTCTCCCTCTGCTGATCCCAGATGTTGGATCCTTTCTCCCTAGATGCCTCTATCCTGTGGGTGGCTAGTCCTACTTATAGGCAAGGGCCCTGGGCCTCTTCCCAAATATTGAGCGGGAAGGGCGCCAACAATTGGCCATTTTGAAGGGGAACATCTAGTACACTTATCCTGACTAAAGTTGGTCCTCGCCTGTCAAAGGCTCTGGTGGTGACGCCGGCTTGGGCTCCACGATGACTTCCTTCCTGCCGTTGCGATGGTCTTGGTCTTGTTGCACCGAAACAGATGCCTTTGCTTGATACTCTTGCCTGCGCTTGCTCCCTTTGCACCAAAGAGGAAAGGAGGACACTGCTGGTCTGGCGCCTCGCTCGGGCGCCCTTGGTCGTCATGGCTTGCGTCATGGGCACCTCGTGAGGTACCCTGCCTTGATCTCTCCAACTCCTCGCGAGCCAGCCTGACGAGGCCGTGCCTGAGGAAGCTCCCTGTCATCCGCCCCGCGAGGCTTGGCCCCTCGCGAGGGTCTTGAGCTTGTGTTGAAGAAGATGGGTCGTGCTGGGCCACCCCTTGAGCCACGCCGCAGGCCGCAGGTAGGCAAGTCTGGGTACCCCCGTTTGCAGAACGCCGATAGTAGCCCCCGGGCGCAAGGCGCGCCCGGACTTGGCTGAGCAGAGAGGCGAAGGGGCAAGGGCGAAGCGCGGCGGGCCCTAACAGCCTGCGTCCTTGGGCGCCGCGTGGCGGTTGATTGGACGTGGGCGCCTTAGCAACTGCACGAATCAACAAAAGAGCGGCGTCTGTCTAGGCTTTGCTTCCTCCGGTCATTGCTCAGATCCCCTTTCTTGCGCCTTTCCTTCCTGCCTCTGAAATCTCCAGATCGACTTCGACCACGTGCCCTAGCAAGACATGGCGCCTAGCCAGACCCCGGCCGGAGCTTGGTACTCAGCCGCCTTGGTCTCGCCGAATGTGTCGGAGGAGGGCCTCGCCGGGTGCGCCGGATGGTGGCGGTGCAAGGCATCGACGAGGCAGAGGTGTTCAAGGCTGGCTCCGCCCTTTCTGAGGGCCAAGTAAGAACCTTCTATCCGCTCTTCGTGAGTGTCATTGCTGCCGGTCTGGTGCCTCCCTTTTCTGAGTTCTTCTTCTCTGTCCTCCGCCACTACAAACTCCAAGCTCTGCACCTCCACCCCAACTCTGTTCTTCTTCTGGCGATCTTCGCCTACTATTGTGAGGCTCACCTTGGGGTGCAGCCCTCAGTGGCCTTGCTGCGCCACTACTTCTCCCTCCGGACCTCTCGTGGTCCCATCTCCGCGTGCGCGAGCTTTGTCGCGTATGGCAGCTCCAACGCCATCTCGAAGCCCGGGAAGAGGATTGAGGGCTTCAGGAGCAAGTGGGTCATGGTAGATGCTGGGCGCATCCACCCTCGGCTGATTCTGCCCACGGAGCAGCCCACGCCCATTGACGCTTGGTCTCACGCGGAACTCATGGATCCCCGCGCGAAGCCGGTGCTGGAGAAGATGGACGCGGATCTGCGGCCGAGCAACATGGCGGCGGCAAAGCTGACTGGTGCGTCGCTCCTGCGGGAGTTCCTAGAGCATCAGGCGGCCCCGCTTCATCAGTACTCGCTTCCTCTGTGGAGGCCCCGCCCGAGCCCCGCAGTCTTGGCCGACGAAGATCTGGCCGCGGTCCTCAAATTTTTGGTCGGGGGAGACGTGGCCAGGCTGGAGGGCGCTCCTGTGCCCCTGTTCCTTCGGGATGATTGGGAGCAGGTGGTGGAATCCATGCCCGTCTTCAATGGGGACGGGCCCGTGCCCACGGCTATTCCCGAGGACCCGGCAGCCCTGGCGAAGGTGAACGTGTCCTCCCGCGACTCCAGCGAAGAGGAGGAAGAAGAGGAGCGGGAGGCGGGGCCTGACTCCAAGGCGGCCGACGGGGAGTCGAGAGCGCCCCTCCCCCGGCGTAGGTCCCGCGCTCTCCGCCTCTTACCCAGCGACGACGACGAGGATGGCGATGAGCGGGGCGGCGAGAGCTTGCCCCTGATCCCAAAGAAGGGCAGGACTGGGTTGGTCCCCCGCGGGTCTGCCCCGGCTCCGGGGCGATCCGCAGACGTTCCTCCTGCTCCCGGGCCTCTTGAGGCTGATCCCTGCAGCCGGCTCTCGGGCTTCAAGTATGGCCGGAGGTTGCTCGAGCTCGCGAGCGAGGACCAGCAAGTTCTTGATTCTTGTTTTATTCCTTGCTTTGTCGCTGAGGCTTGATATCTGTACCTCTTGGCTAGGCTGGCGCCTGCGGCGAAGAAGCTGAAGGGAGCTCCTGAGGCTCCATCTGGGGCAGCACCTCTGCCCGCGAAGGAAGGCGACGACAAGACACGGGCCTCTCCTTTCCGGTCATCCTCGCAAGGCCTGGCAGAGCTAGCTGGGGCGAGCTCAACCCCCATGGCCCAAGCGACTCCTGAGGTATCCTTGCCTGATGCCCCCGCCACAGCTGTTGGGGCGCAGTAGGTTCCGCCTCAGGATACTATGGTTACGCTGCCGTCCTCTCCTCCTACTCCACCAGCTGTTGTCTCTCCGACTCCTCCCACTGTCCTGGATCATGCTGCTGCTGAATTGGACCGGCTGCGGCAAGATCTTCTGGGCACCGACCCTTGCTTGGTGGCCGGGCGCTTGGAGCTGACTTCTGGCTGGATTCGCTCTGACGCTTCGATTCGAGCGGCCCTGGTTCATGCCTCGACGGCTTGCGACTAGGAGAAGCAGGCCGTCCTTGGGGCGAAGCCTGCTCGCGACGCCGCCTTGGGGGAGGTGGCCGATGTCCGAGGTCGCTGCAAGGCGCTGGAGAGCGAGCTGCAGGACCAAGGGGCCAGCTTGCCAAGGAGGCCCGCATTCGCCAAGAGAAGGAGGAAGACATGAAGGCCCGCGAGGCGGCCGTCAAGGACCAGGACGCCAAGCTTAACAGGCGCCGTGACCGCCTGGGTGCGCTAGAGCAGGAGTTGGAGGCAAAGAAGGTAGAGCTAGAAGGCAAGGCGCGGGTTCTTGCCGAGGACCGTGAGGCCTTCACGAAGATGGAGGTGAAGGCTCGCACCTTGTTGAGGATGCTTTACGACAGCGGCCTGGAAAGCCCGCTGGCCGACGCCAAGGACGGCCCTCCCAAGCTGCTTCCCTTCTTGATCCGCGCTCTTGAAGATGTCACCCTTGGCCTTGGCCCTATGGCTGAGGCCGAGGCGTGTGTCTTGTCTTCTGCAGCGCTGACACGGGTCCTTACCCACGTCTACCTTCGCGATCCCGATGTTGACCTCGACAGCCTGCTGGACCCAGCGAGCGGCGAGCTTGCCGCTGCCGCTGCTGAGGCTATGAAGGGTCGAGCGGAGGCTCTTCTGCCGAAGTTCCGGGCCTTCAGCACCAAGCCGAAGCGAGGCGCTGCCGGTCCTGGGGCTTCGCGAGACGAACCCGCTCCGCGCAGTTCCGCCGCCGACAAGTGACTCCGTTGTGGCTCCTGTTCTGCTTCCTGCAACATGCATCATGCCTCGGGGAGGCGTTTAAACTTGCGTTTGGTGTTGTGATAACAGTTATGGACTATAATATTTGCTTTTGAATTCCTTGAGATTTGCGCTTTTCCTTCCTGCTTGCTTATGTTCTACGCCGGCAGAGCCCGCCCTGCCAGATACCTCGGGGCCGTTAGCCCCGACCAGAAACCAGGACGGGACCAAGGAGTGAGGGGCTACGTGACAAGTTAGGCTCCTGAGTCGCGATGCTCAGGAGTCCCCCTTGGCGCACGAGCAGCAAGTAGGGAGGTGACATGTGTGGGTGAATCTACCATTCTACGTCTGCAGAGCCCGGCCTCGCGCATACCTCAACCGTCGTTAGCCTTTCGGAACTAAGGAGTGAGGGGCTACGTGACTAGTTAGGCTCCTAAGTCGCGATGCTCAGGAGTCCCCCTTGACGCTCAAACGACCTTCGTACCTTGGCTCCGCTCGGGGAGAGACGTGCGACGAATCAGGCCCGAGGGGCCTGGCTGGGTGGCGTGCGTCTGGGCGTGACCCAGGCGTAGCCCCCGTGCCCAGCCCCCTCGCGCGGCACTCCCGAGGGGAGGCGTTGCGATGAGGCCAGACACTGAGCTCTGGGCTCCCTGAGGTTGATGCGGCCGGGGGCCACCCTCAGTTGTTTATCACCAGCGCGGAGCATAGCGCTTCCGTATGTGTACGGGCATAGCCGCTCCTCGGCAGTGTCGTCAGCCAGCGCGGAGCATGGTGCTTCCACTGGTGCGTGGGAGGGGGCTCCCCTCCGGGAGGAGCCCCCGGGGCGTGTACAGCCCCGCCCTGACACGTGGCTGGCACGGTAGGGCCTGACGAGGTGTATCTGGGCACCCGTGAGCCAGCGCGGGACTCACGGGGCCCTACCTCAAGGCGGGTTGTGCCTGGCACTGGGCCTTAACTTGTGATGTGTTCCTGCAGATTTGGTTAGATGCCGACGTTCTACGTCCTCGGGTCCCGGCCCTCGAGCTGGTCTTAGTCGTCGCTGGTATGCCAGGTCGCGATGCCGTGGACAAGGCCACAGGGTGATGGCTGGAGAGCCGGTAAGAACCCTGAGTCGCGATGCTCAGGTACCCCCTTTAACGTGCAAGCAGCCGACATGAAGGAAGAAGAGGTGCCGTAGACTGGCATCAAATAACAATGATGATGGGTCGAACGCATGACCCGAAATAAATGCAAGAGGGGTACATGCCGCTAGGTCTGGCCCGAGCGACTTGGGGATGATGCAGCCCGAGGGGCGCCCCCAACAAGGTAAGCTAGGAACATGAAGTAAAAGGGATACACACCGCAGGGACGGACCCACGCGGCCTGGGAATAATGCAGCCCTGGGGGGTGCTCCCAGATGGAAATGAAACTTGAAGGATTTCACCTGATAATGTTGAAGACGAAGGGGTATTGAAGTGGCGGACGTCGCGGGCTGCGGAAGCCGATCTTCACGAGCCCCCAGGCCCAGGAGCCTCGGGAAACTCCGGAGGCGCTGGTGGCTCCTCGCGGACCATCTCCATCTCTATCTCCGCCAGGACTGCGGAGCGCCTGGCCTCTTGAGCCTCCAGGATGCTCCCCACGAGGCGCTGGTACGTGGCGGCCGCGTTCGGCACGCCGTAGGGCATGTGAACGTAGCTGCGGGGTGGGCCTTCGCAGCGCCCCACGCGTGAGGGCCAGAAGCGCTCCTGAGAGGCGGCTCGGTTGAGCCCTGGGATGTCGATGCAGACGCGCAGCCCACCATCCTCGCCTGGATGAGGAGCTACGTCGGGTAAGCGGCGGCTGCCACTCATGACTCTTGACTCCTGCAACTTCTGCGTGATCTGACTGACGATCTCCTGAGGGTTTGGCCCTCCTTGCCTTGCTCCTTCCTGAGGGAAACGTGCTTTGAAACACGCCTCCAAGTGGTGCCCAAGCGCCTCCCTCGTGACCTTAGCAAGGGCGGTTGCAATCCAGGAGAGAGCCCCCGAGCCTTGCTTGAGGAGGGCGTCGGGCGCGCCTTCCTATGCGACAAAAGGAGGTGCCCCCTGAGCAGGCGCGGACCCTGAGGGGCCTGCCTCCCGAGGGGTCAGGACTGGTGATGTCTTCTTCTTCTTGGGAGCGGTCTCAGGGAGCCTCACGCTCCTGCGATCTGGGTCTTCAAGTGATGCGGCTTGAAAGGCTCGCTCGAGGGAGCACACTACGTCTCTCTCTTCACAAGGCACCATGATGACTCCGCCGCTTCCTGGCATCTTGAGGACGTTGTAGCCGTGATGAGTCACGGCCATGAACTTGGCCGGAGCTGGGTACCCGAGGATGGCATTGTATGGCAGGCGAATGTGGGCGACATCAAAGTCGATGAGCTCGGTGTGGTAGTTGTCGCGCGCCCCGAATGTGACAGGGAGGCGGACCTGCCCAATCGGAACCGTGGAGCCATCGGTGACTCCGGAGAAAGGCTTGGTTGGCTGAAGCTGATTGTAAGGAACTTGGAGATTGTTGAATGTCTCTACGGACAGGACATTGAGCCCCGCCCGCATGAGGGTCCCGTGACTCGCACGTTTTGATGATTGGGGAACAAAGCATCGGAGGACTCCGCCTGGCGCGACTTGAGCTGATCCATTGAGCTGAACGTGATGGTGCACGCCGACCACTCGAGAGGGCGCTCGGCTTCGAGCTTGGGAGGACTGCATTTACTTGGCGAACTGCTTGAAGAGGCGCTGGAGGCTGGGGCTTGAGCTCCGCCCAGGATGCAAGCGATCGCGCGCGGCTCCTGGAAGCCCCCAGCCCCCTCGTCCTGATGATGGTCCTCGTTTCTCCTTGGCTGCGGCGGCAGAGGAGGGAGGCCTGCATTTCCTTGCGGGCGATCCTCGCGAGGCTGATCCCTCCAGTCTCCCTCGCGAGGCTGATCCTGCTAGGGATCCTCGCGAGGTCGGTCGCGCCACCCTTGGCGAGGGCCACGGTCTTCCCAGCGTCCTGCATTCCTTCCTCCTCCTCGGACGTAGCCTCGATCATTGCGGTCGGGGCACCGGCCGATCCTCCCTTCTTGCACGGCCCGGAGCTCTTGACATTCGTTGGTGTTGTGGGTGTGGAGGTCGTGGTACACACATTACCGGCTGCCCTTGGAAGACTCGGGCTGATCTCTGCCCTGCTTGGTGTATGGTTCTGCCGCGAGCACGGCAGCCCCCTTGCGCTTCACGTCCTTGGCCTTGGATTTCTTCTCTTACAGGTCTGCGGCTGGCAGCTCGAGGAGGAAAGGCGCCTTCCTCAGCCTCGGGCGCACTTGGTCGCCAAGTTGAACAGCTCCAAGGAAGTGCACAGATCTTCATGCATCGCCAGCTCCTCCTTCATCTTGACGTCACGCACACCGTCGGAGAAGGCAGAGATTATGGCCTCCTCGCTCACCTTGGGAATCTTGAGGCGTGCGTTGTTGAAGCGCTGGATGTACTTGCAGGTCTCCCCGGTTGCTGCTTGATGCGGCGCGCATGTCGCCACGGCGGGAGGCCGGTCGCGAAGTACCTTGGAAGTTGGCGATGAAGCGGGTGCGCATCTCGGCCCCTGTGAGGAGATCGTGCTAGGAGCCAGGTTCAGGAGCCAGGTGCGGGCTCCGTCCTTGAGTGCCATGGGAAACCAGTTCGCCATGACCTTCTCGTCCCTGTTGGCAGCTTCGATTCCCAGCTCGTAGAGCTGGAGGAACTCCGCAGGGTCGGCCGTGCCGTCGTAGCGAGGAGGCAGGTCTGGCTTGAACTTGCCGGGCCACGCGACGCTGCGCAGCTCGGTGGTGAAGGCGCGGCAGCCTGCTGTGGCCATGGGAGGCCTTTGGTGACGAAGAGCCTGGTCTTGCAGGTCTCCATGCGCTGCAGCTCAGAGCAGCGCGGGGTCTTGGCGTGCTGGAGCAGGAGCGTGGTCGCGACGAGCCGGTGTAGGGAGCACACGGGCAGCTTCTTGGGGGCGAGGGACCTCTTGACAGCTCGCTTGCTGCTTGCCGGGCGCCGGATGGAGTGGGTTCCGCCCAGGAGCCACGCGCCTTGGGGCCAAGGCGCCTTCTTGAGGGGGAGGCGGCTGAGGCGCCACCGGAGCTTCATCGCCCGCACAGGGCGGGGCGCAGTGCAGCGAGAAGGACGCCGCGGAGGAGCCCCCTGCGGTGCGGACGAGCTCGACGACGCGGTCGAGCCACTCTTCGTAGACATCATCGGCAGGGCAGTAGCGCAGGAGCTCGTTTGCCGCGATGAGTGCAGCTCGAGCCTCCATGGGCGCGCGAAGCGCGTGAGACGAAGAACCAGCTGGGGCGAGTGAAGGAGTGGCGGTGCGGCCGTCTTCGCCTCACGCGACGGATCTTGCCGACGATGCATGTTGTTCGTTTCCTCGCCGGCCGGGCGGCGTTGACGGCAAAGCGACGGGAACGGCGGGCGAAGCACCGACGGGGCCGTCTCGGGCGACGCAGAAGCGAGGGCGGCTCGGCGCCGCGCTGGCCCGACGAAGCGCCCGACATGGATGCGATGGTCGGCGAAGAACAGACGGGCGGAAGATTTAATTTGGCGCACTCTACCTGTCGCAAAATGTCGGATTTCGGGTTCCGCAGACCCTCTAGGTTCGAACACCGGGTGTGCGCAGAGATCTCGCCCTCTACCTACCTGCACCTCGCCGCCTCGCTAGGATCTACGCTATGAAAGGAACAACACAAGAGACACAGGGTTTATACTAGTTCGGGCCACCATTGTGGTGTAATACCATACTCTAGTTTGTGGTGTGGTGGATTGCCTCTTGGGCTGATGATGAACAATAGCAGGAAGAACAGTCTCGCGAGGGTCTGTTCTTGGCTGGTGCGATGAACTGCTAGGGGAGTTCCGTCGCTCTCGCTCTGTTGATCCCAGATGCTGGATCCTTTCTCTCTAGACGCCTCTATCCTGTGGGTGGCTAGTCCTATTTATAGGAAAGGGCCCTGGGCCTCTTCCCAAATATTGAGCGGGAAGGGCGCCAACAATTGGCCATTTTGAAAGGGAACATCTAGTACACTTATCCTGACTGAAGTTGGTCCTCACTTTGTCAAAGGCTGGTGGTGACGCCGGCTTGGGCTCCACGATGACTTCCTTCCTGCCGTTGCGACGGTCTTGGTCTTGTTGCACCGAAACGGATGCCTTTGCTTGATACTCTTGCCTGCGCTTGCTCCCTTTGCACCAAAGAGGAAAGGAGGACACTGTGCGGGCTAGCGCCCGCCTGGCGCCCTTGGTCGTCATGGCTTGCGTCATGGGCACCTCGTGAGGTACCCCACCTTGATCTCTCCGCCTTCTCGCGAGCCAGCCTGACGAGGCCGTGCCTGAGGTAGCTCTCTGTCGTCCGCCCCGCGAGGCTTGGCCCCTCGCGAGGGTCTTGAGCTTATGTTGATGAAGATGGGCCGTGCTGGACCACCCCTTGAGCCACGCCGCAGGCCGCAGGCAGGCAAGTCTGAGTATCCCCGTTCCCAGAACACCGATAGCGCCTTCCTATGCTAGAGAGAATGGCGCCCCAGCAGTGGGC
The DNA here is from genome assembly GCA_021605145.1 of Aegilops bicornis. Classification (NCBI taxonomy): domain Eukaryota; kingdom Viridiplantae; phylum Streptophyta; class Magnoliopsida; order Poales; family Poaceae; genus Aegilops; species Aegilops bicornis. The sequence goes on from CM038671.1 coordinate 288,898,240, forward strand.
GCGGGGCCTGAGGCGCGGTATTCGAATGCCCCATCCTCCTGAGGGCCCTTGAGGAGGAGCTGTTTCTTCTTCTTGGCGTGGCTTCAAGAGGCAGGACCGCACCCACGGCATCTGAGTTTTCGACCGCTGCGGCCTAGTAGGCGCGCTCGAGGGAGCACACCATATCCTTCTTGTCGCAAAAGACTATGATGATGCCGCCACTTCCTGGCGTCTTCAGGACATTGTGGCCATGGTGAGTTGCTGCCATGAAGTTGGCGAGGGCCGGATACCCGAGGATGGCGTTGTACGTGAGGCGGATGTGGGTGAGGTCGAAGTCAATGAGCTCGGTGCGGTAGTTGTCGCACTTGCCGAAGGTCACAGGGAGGCGAATCTACCCTATGGGGATGGTGGAGCCATCGGTCATTGCTGAGAAGGCTTGGTGGGAGGAGCTGGTCGGAGGGCACGTGGAGCGGCTCGAATGTCTCTACGGAGAGAACATTGAGCCCCGCCCCACCACCGATGAGTGTCTTGGTGACGAGGACGTTGCAGATGGTCGACGAGCAGATCATCGGGAGTGCGCCAGTGGTGGCTAAGGACTTGAACTAGTCCGTACAGTCGAAGGTGATGGCGAACTTGGAACACCTGAGGGGACGCGACGCCTCAAGCTTGGGAAGGGCCGCGTTCACCTTACGAGCAAACTACTTGAAGATGCAATGAGAAGAGGGAGCCTGAGCGCCGCCCAGGATGCAGGCGATTGCACAAGGCTCTTGGAAGCCCCCAGCCCAATCATCTTGGCGGTTGTCGTTGTTTATTCTTGGTGGCGGTGGCAGCGGAAGAATTCTGTCATTGCCCTGAGGACGGTCCTTGCGAGGCTGGTCACACCAGGGGGCATCACGAGGCTGGCGGGGGTCGCGGTTGTCCTAGCAGCCTCCACTACGGCCTTCTTTGCGGTTGTGGCCACGGTAGTTGCGCTTGGGACGGCGGCCAATGCGCCCGTCGCAGATTGCCCTGCACTCCTGGCTGTCATTGGTGTTGTGGCTATGGACGTTGTGGAAGACGCTGAACGGGTGGCTGCCCCTGGAGGATTCAGCATGGTCGCAGCCGCACTTCATCTTAGGTTCACCCATGAGGACAACATGGCCCTTGACCTTTACGTCCTTAGCCATGGCCTTCTTGTCTTCAGGATCAGCCTCCGGGAGCTCCAGGAGGGAGAGGCAAACTTCCTCTGCCCTTGGCAATCTAGTGGCCATGTTGAACATCTCCAGAGCCGAGCATAAGTCCTCGTGTATGGTGAGCTCCTCCTTCATCTGGACGCCCTCCGAGAACACCGAGATGATGGCTTCATCCGGCACCTTCGGGATCTTGAGGCGAACGTTCCTGAAGCGTTGTATGTACTTGTGCAAGGTTTCGCCCGACTGCTGCTTGATGCGCCGCAGGTCGCCTGTAGCAGGGGCGCGATCGTGAGTGCCCTGAAAGTTGGCTATGAAGCGCTCGCGCAGCTCACCCTAGGAGGAGATCAACCCTACCGGGAGGTTCAAGAGCCAAGAACGCGCACCATCCTTAAGGGCCATGGGTAACCAGTTCACCATCACTTTATCGTTGCCATTCGCCGCCCCGATACTCAGCTCGTAGAGTTGAAGGAACTCAGCAGGGTCATGAGTGCCGTCATAGCATGGAGGTAGATCAGGCATGAACTTGCCGGGCCAGACGACGTAGTGCAGTTTCGGGGTGAAAGCACATGATCCTGCCGCACTCACAGGGGCCGACTGCATGGGAGGAGCTTGATCTTGACGGCCGTGCGCCGCCGCCTCCGGCGGAACACGGTCTTGATGTGGTGGTGCCGGAAGCACGGGAGTCTCCTCTTGGGGCCGCTACACCACCCGACAGCTCTCTTCATCGCGTGCCGGCGCCCTGTGCGGTGGGTCACGTTGGGGTGCCTCACACCTTGGCTTGGAGTGCACGCCGTGCAGAGGAGGAGGAGGTGGAGCGCCGTAAGCCATGTTGCCCGCTATGGACGGCGGACGACGAGGTGAACAGGACGGTAATGGGGCCTCACCGGCGGCGTTGACGAGCTCAGCGATGCGGGCGAGCTAGTCGTCCTAGAGGTCGTTGGCTGGACAATAGCGCATAAGCTCACGCGCCATGAGCAGCGCAGCCTGTGCGTTCACCGGCCCGTGACGAACGTGAGAACATGATGCCATAGCTGGAGTGGGTGATGGAGTCGCGGTGCAGCAGTCCCGCCACACAGACGGTGGCAGCGATGAATCCTGGTGTTCGCGGGCAGCAGGGTCGCTGGCGGCTGTCGGTGTGAAACTACACCTATGGGATCACAAGAATCCCTACTACGGTTGCCGGGGCGCAGGGTTGCGAGGAGAGCAGGGCTAGTAGACAGCACAAGGATCGTTTACCCAGGTTCGGGCCGCGAGGATGCGTAAAACCCTAGTCCTGCTTTGGTGAATGTATTTCTGAGAGTTCTTCAGCTCTCAAACTAGCTGTGGTCAGCGCCTGGTTCGAAAGAGCCGAATCCTCCTCTAGTATGCCATGGGCCTCCTTTTATAGTTGAAAGGGGCAGCCCAGTGACACACAGGAGGTGGAAAGGCGTACAGTGCCCTGAACTTATCGTCAGACACAGGACAAGACACATTTAATGCGTAGCTTAGGTGTCCCCTTGCTTTATCGGGGACGGGGCGAGGGCCGCCCCGCCCATCGCCGCTTCCTCCTCGCCGACACGCGCCTCGGCCGTGGATGCGTGGCGGTGCCATGTAGGCGTGCGTGCAGTTGAGTTGGCGCGGTGGTGGAGCCTTCACGAAGATCTGCATGCCGCCACGCAGGTGCTCGATGAGTTGGCCTGGAACTGCATGTTGGCACGTAGGTGCCCGCCCAGCTGGTTGGGTTGGCAGCTGCATGTGAACGGTGCTGGAAGCTTGGTTGACGTGGGCTTGGCGGTGGCCTCGCCGACGTCTTTGGCGAGGGTCTTGCCGGGTGGCCCGGCAAGGGTCTTGCCGTGTGGCCCAGCAAGGGTCTTGCCATGGCGCACTGTCGTCCCCGGCAAAGGTCTTGCCGGGGGTCTGGTAGCCTTCCTCGGCAAGGATCTTGCCGAGGATCGTCGTCTTCTAATCCTCGTCTGATCTTGAATATATCTTCACAGAGATCTGCATGCCACCACGGAGGTGCCTCCCGAGCCCTGGCCCCATGTGGATGATGGCTCTAGGGGCCGTGGGCCCAAGGGTGGCTCGCTCTGTTGGTGTGGGGCGAGCCGTCCCGACAAGGGTCTTGCCGGGGCTGCTGAGGCCGCCCGGCAAGGGTCTTGCCGGGGCTGCTGAGGCCGCCCGGCAAGGGTCTTGCCGGGGCTGCTGAGGCCGCCCGGCAAGGGTCTTGCCGGGGCTGCTGAGGCCACCTGGCAAGGGTCTTGCCGGGGGAACATGCTTCGTCCCTCTGCTCTTCGTGGTCATGGCCTTGGCGTTGCTTTGATCGTCTTGGGCTTCGGTCTTACCTTGGCTCACCGCCCTTGTTCTGCTAGGGGTGGTCATGGGCGTGGCTCTGACTGCCCGTGCACAGGTAAAGGGGTACAAAAACGTGTCCTATTTTTGTACACCGATAGGTGCCCTCGGGCTTGGGCCACACATAAGCGCGACACATTGTTGGTCTAGGCCCAAAACTGTGCGCGGGCAGGTGGGCCGGTTTTTACCGTGGTAAGATTCTTCTCGCGCTCTGCCTCTCACGACCCGCGCGCGTGGTGCGGCGTGGAGGGGTTTGCGTGACGTGGGCGGCATGCGTGGGGCGGTTTTGACACGCATGCGTCACATTGCAGTAAATGGGCAGCACGCCCCGCGGCTTCCCCATAAAAAGGGATAACCGCGGGCGCACTGTTCCTTTTACCCTCCGCGCAACCCCAATCTCGGAGACCTCCGCCTGCTTCCCTCCTCTTCTTCAAGCTTCGTGCCCGCTTGCCGCCGTTGTGCCTCCGCCGCCCTCCTCCCCCAGCCGTCATGGCGCCAAAATCCACCAAGGGCAAGGGAGTGGCTAAGGATGCTGGAGCCGCGGAGCCGCCGGAAAGTGCGCTGGCGGTACAGCGGACGCAGTCTGCCTTCTTCCCCTCGATGGTCGACGTGTTCGAGCTTCAGGACTCCTTCAGGCCCTTGTGAGGAGTGAAGACGGGGCGGGGGGAGAATTCGGGGCATCCGGCCACGCGTGTCATCCCCGCCAACTGCGCTGAGGCTGCCCCAAGTCGGTACCCCTTCTTTGTTGATTATTTTTCTTGCGGGCTTTGTCCCCCCTTCTCCGATTTCTTCAGCGACATCATGCACACCTTCGGCTTCCACCTCCTGGATTTTACTCTGAATGCGGTGGTGTGCATGGCCCTTTTCGCGCACCTCTGTGAAGGCTTTGCTGGGGTGCACCCCAACACGGCGCTCTTCCGCCATTACTTCTTCCCTCGGATCCAAAAGGGAGGTGCCATCTCGGGGTGCATCGCCTGGATCCCAAAATCCAAGGGAGCATACCCGGACAGCGCCATGAAGGAGAGGTGGGAAGAATGGCGAGGCCGGTGGTCCTGGATCAAAGAGAAGGACCCGCCGGCGTTCTGTGGAGTTCGTCGGGCACCGCCGGTTCGCGGAAGCGATTGGAGCGACGTCGACGCCGACGAAGGAAAGCTCACGGTTGCCACCACCAGGATTCTCCGGCTTACCCAGGTCGGGCTCACCTTTGAGATGATGGGGGCGGACTTCATATGTCGCCGGATCGCTCCTCTTCATAACAAGGGGAGGCCAACCTGGCTCTTCACGAACCCCGCCGACATCATGCGGCTCCGCCCCGGCCTCGACCACAACTTCACAGTGATGGCGCACGCCCATTTCTGCCAGCGGATTTTCCAGCTCGACGTGGGCCGCGGCGGCGAGGTCGAGCGGACCGGCAAGGTTGCGAGGGCCGCCACGAAGGCCGGCAAGGTCCTCAAGGGGCCTCTCTTCAAGCTGCCGACATGGGTGGTCCCGTTGTGCAACAACTCGCATCGGTCCGAGATCATCGCCATGATGTCGGACTGCAACGCACACGGCCCCGTCCGGAGCTGGAAGGAACAGGAGGACACCAAAGTGCAGCAGTTCTTTGACACCCATCATGAGGTGTATGTCAACGCCGACGCCGAGCGGCTGCTTGTCCAGGGCACCGCCCAGGCGGAGCTGGACTACATCGCCACCAGGGCGAGGGAGGCGCAACTTGCCAGGGAGGCCGGCAACATCGGCGGTGTGGAGGACAAGGCCGCAATGGCCGCGGAGGAGAAGGAGCTCACCCGGTGGGCGGCGGCAGCCGGGGGAACCAGCAGCGCCGGCACCGAGCCTCCTTTGGTTGAAGATGTGACCTGTGAGTCGTCGGAGGAGGAGGCCGAGCCCGCAGACCTGACACCACCTACGAGGAGGAGGCGAGTCCTGCGGCGGGCCAGTTCCAGTGAGCCGGTCCGGCCCGGCAGGGCTGCGCGGCCACAGCTGACCTTGGAGGGGCCCGAGCGCCACACGAGGGTCGCGGCGGCCAAGAAGCCGGCGAAGGTCGCGGTGAAGAAGAAGACAGCCGCCCCTTCTTCATCCACACGTGTCCAGACACCACCTCCTTCTCCTCCTCCGTTGAATGTTGATACGGAGGTTACTTTTGATTATGGATCCCTCAGCCCGAGGAGGGAGAGGAAGACAGCAGAGGAGGAGGCGGACGATGAGTAAGTATCTGGTTCCTTTTCGTTATCTCTGCCTCCTGAATCTGCATTGCTTTCCTTGATTTGTTTTCATCTTTGCAGGGATGGGGAGACGCTGGCACAGAGAGCAAAGAGGGCCAAGGTCTCGGCGGGTGGCCAGCCCCCGGCTGGTACTTCGAGGGCGCCTCTGGTGGTGTTGAGCAGCCCGGACACCAGCCCCTCGGCATAGCCCCCAGCGTAAGTTCATCGCTCTTCCCTCATCGACATGTGTCAGGAGCATGACACTTTGGTGCTGCCCCTGCCAGGCATGCAGCAGGAGAGCAGCAGCAGGAGGAGCCACAGAGGGCCGCTCTCAACATGCTGCCCCGATTGACCACGCCGCCCCGAGGGGCATCCCCGGCAAGGGAGCCAGGCACCGGGCCCACGCACATGGATGAGGAGGAGAACTTGGGCGCCGACGGCTTTCCCTCGACACCAAATGTTCGCGGGGAGGGAGCTTCCGTTTCCCAGCCGGGTACTGGCACGGGTAAGTAATCCGCCGTTCATCCCTGTTCTTTCCCTTTCTGGCTTTTGGTCCTGGCCTTGCCTCACCCCCTTCTTCGGTACCCAGATTCCTCCTCAGTGAACCCAGAGGACGAGGACACCATCATCGAGGCCGTCGCCAAGGCCGCCGAGGCGGACCCAAGAAGATCGCCGTCGAGGAGGCCACCAAGGACGCTGTCGAGGACGCTGCCGAGGACGCCTACCGGGGAGGCCGACAAGGCTGCTGCTGAGGAGGCTGGCAAGGGGCATGCTGGGGAAGCCGGCGGGGCCGCTGCCGAGGAGGAGGAGGAGGAGGCTGGTGACCAGCCTTCCTCCTCTGCTGCTTCCGGCTCCAGCAAGTACCTGAGGGTGGGTGACGACTTGTTCGTCCACCTTCCAGGCGCGTCGAGCAACAGGACACCCGTTGAGGGAGAGGTGTTCGACGACTAGGTGCTCGCCGCTGCCGGGCTTGAAGTCGTCGACGAGCCGATCGTTGGCGGCGACGGTTCGCAGGAAGAGCGGCTCCTCCACGCCATGGGCGCCAGCTTCCCGAAGCTGTGCGCCCATCACGCCCGCCTGGACTAGGCTAAGTCCAGGACGGTGGTGGTGGAGAAGGCGGAGGAGGACCTCCAGAAGCGCGTTGCCGAGGCTCGGGACTGGTTCCACGAGGCCCACAAGGAGCTCAAGGCGGCGCAGGGTGAGCAGGCCAAGCGCGACGTGGAGCTCACCATGAAGCTCGCCGACATTGAGAAAGCTCAGGAGGCGGCGAAGAACTTGGCTGCGGCCGCTGAAGCCGCTCGGACCCAGCGCGAGGCCGCGCTGAACTCCCAAGAGGAGGACCTCGCTGCACGCAAGGAGAAGCTTGCCCCCATGCTTCGTGGCAAGGATGCAGAGGTGGAGAAGCTTATCTTGCAGCAGACCAGTGAGCTGGAGCAGAGGCATGAAGAGGCACTCAATGCCCAGGCCCAGGTTCACACCGGCAAGGTGGAGGAGCTGGAGGCAGAGCGCGGCCGGCTAAAGGAGCAAGCCCTGAAGCTGTCCCAGGAGAAGGACACGCTCAACAGTGCCCTGACAGAGGTGCAGGGCGCGGTCGTCAGCAAGGCTGGGAAGCTCTCCGAGGCCAACAACTCTATCAAAGACCTCAAGCTAAAGCTGGAGGGTTTCGAGAAGGTGTTGTCGGAGGCCACAACCCGAGAGGGGACCCTGGCCAAGGAGCTGGAGGCCGAGAAGCTGTTGCGGAAGAACGAGGGCCTCAACTTCGCGGATCACGTGGCGGGCGAGAACCATGGCTCGATCGCCTCGCCACCGTCGCCAACCAGGCCACCGCACAGCTGGCCATCATGGTGATGCCGGACGTGAGGTATGTCTCGGAGTGGAGCATGAGAGCCAATTGCAGCCTGACCATGTTCTTTGAAAAGGTCGTCGGCGCTCTGGAGCGGCTCCACGCCAACCGGGCGGCCTCACTGGCCGACGAGTCCCGGAGGTTTTGCCAGGGTGCCATGACCTAGGTTCTCACCAAGGTGGCGCACTGGTACCCTGACCTCGACTTTGAAGCCGCGCTGGAGAGCTTGCCGGAGGGGACCGACCTTGCGCCGCTCAGGGAGCGCATCGAGACCATCATCAGCAGAGTTGGCGGAATTCAGAGGGTGGAGGGCCAGCGCCGGGATTAGGCATCCCGCTTTCTTATCGCTGCTGCAGGTTCACAACCAAGAAAATTGCTATCTATAGTTAGAACCGCAGCAACAATTTGATGTAACATAACTCTGCAGCACTTTTTAGTATCATGCATGTTATTTTCCTGTTTGATTTTTCCTTGTATGTCCACCCTACGTAACTGGGTAGGCTTGCCGGCGCGTAAACCCAGGGCGGCGTCGTGGGGACGGATCCCCATTGGCCTGCCAGGTGTGCTTGCTGCTGGGCAAACCACCTCGCCGCCCTTAGCGCGCCCGCCCGAACTATCGAGTTTGACTCGAGTCAGAGTCAGGAGCGTTGCCAGGTGTGGAAGACTACCCCGCCACTCTCGACACGGCCTCTTTGAGCTGTTGAGCGGACTCGAAACAGAACAAGGGCGTTGCCAATTATGGGGGGCCCCTTTGCATCCAGGTTTCCCATACATAGGCAAGATCCTCGAGGATGATAACATTAAATGTAAAAGGAAATAACCCAAGGCTCTAAATGACTTAGCTTTTCTATTGCCGAGCCGGCGTCGTTTCTCCAGCTGCCTTCTTCTCAGAAACTGAAAGCAACGAAGAACTGCTAGGCTAACTACCAGACCAGATCCTCAAAATTGCGCCGCCTACCTGGCACGCCAAAGATGTCGGTGTGGAACGACACCTATGGGATCACAAGAATCCCTACTACAGTTGCCGGGGCGCAGGGTTGCGAGGAGAGTAGGGCTAGTAGACAGCACAAGGATCGTTTACCCAGGTTCGGGCCGCGAGGATGCGTAGAACCCTAGTCCTTCTTTGGTGGGTGTATTTCTGAGAGTTCTTGAGCTCTTGAACTAGATGTGGTCAGCGCCTGGTTCGAAAGAGCCGAATCCTCCTCTAGTATGCCATGGGCCTCCTTTTATAGTTGAAAGGGGCTGCCACAGTGACACACAGGAGGTGGAAAGGCATACAGTGCCCTGAGCTTATTGCTCGTATTATAGGACAAGACGCATTTAATGCGTAGCTTAGGTGTCCCCTTGCTTTATCGGGGACGGGGACAAGGCATGTCCCGTCCGTCGCCGCTCCTCCACGCTTTGACACGCGCCTCGGCCAGGGATGGGTGCGTTGCCATGTGGCAGGCAGGCAACTGAGTTGGCGCGGTGGTGGAACCTTCACGAAGATATGCATGCCGCCACACAGGCGCTCGATGAGTTGGCCTGGGAGCTGCATGTTGACACGCAGGTGCCCGCCCAGCTGGTTGGGTTGGCAGCTGCATGTCAACGCTGGTGGAAGCTTGGTTGACGTGGGCTTGGCGGTGGCCTCGCCGGCGTCTTTGACGAGAGCCTAGTCGGGTGGCCCGGCAAGGGTCTTGCCTTGTGGCCCGGCAAGGGTCTTGCCGTGGTGCGCTGTCGTCCCCAGCAAAGGTCTTGCCGGGGGTCTGTTAGCCTTCCTCGGTAAGGATCTTGCCGAGGATCATCGTCTTCTAATCCTCCTCTGATCTTGAATATGTCTTCGCACAGATCTGCATGCCACCACGGAGGTGCCTCCCGAGCCCTGGCCCCACGTGGATGATGGCGCTGGGGGCCGTGGGCTCAAGGGTGGCTCGCTCTGTTGGTGTGGGGCGAGCCGTCCCGGCAAGGGTCTTGCCGGGGCCGCTGAGGCCGCCCGGCAAGGGTCTTGCCGGGGGAACCTGCTTCGTCCCTCTGCTCTTCGTGGTCTTGGCCTTGGCGTTGCTTTGATCGTCTTGGGCTTCGGTCTTACATTGGCTCACCTCCCTTGTTCTGCTTGGTGTGGTCATGGGTGCGGTTCTTGACTGCCCGTGCACAGGTAAAGGGGTACAAAAATGTGCCCCTATTTTCTTAGACCGACAGCGGCATTAGCCACCTGGGAGCGCCATTGCCCGCGGGTGCCATCTGAGCGACACGAGCAGCACGGTTCTCAGCAGGGACATGGCGAGCATCATCCATAGGAATGACGGAACGACGATGGGGCGAACGGTGGAAGAGAGGCTTCGACACGCTCTTACTTGGCGCGCCAAATGTCGGATTCAGGGCTCTGCAGACCCAAGAAAGGTTCAAACTCTGGGGCGTGTGTGAAGAACGCAACTTCTCCAGCAAACCAGTTTGTCACCCCCAAGACCTTGCTCGATGAACAAGGAAGAAGATGGACATGACAGTTTTACCTAGGTTCAGGCCACCTTGCGGTGTAAGATCCTACTCCTGCTTTGTGGTGGATCTGCCTCACAAGGGGTTGAGGATGAACTAGTACAAGGGAAGAACAACCTTGCGAGGTCTCCTCTGGTGAGGGTGGAAAGGGTCTGATCTCTCTCTCGGTGGTGGCTAACCTATACTTATAGTGGTCGCGGTCCTCTTCCCCTGAAACGTAGGCGGGAAGGGATCCCACGTTGGCCAATTTGAAAGGGGACAAGTAGTACATCTTATCCTGACGAAAGATGGTCTTCGCCTGCAAAGCTTCTGGTCGTGACGGCATGGTGGGATCGGCGATGACATCCTTCCTACCGTCCTAGCGGTCCTGGTCTTGGTGCACTTGAATGGAAACCTTTTCCTGATTCCTCGGGACCCCACGCCTGTGCTTGCCTCCTTAGCACCAAAGGGGGAAACTGGCTCCTCTGCGCCCGCTGGCACCCACCTGGCCTTGGTCGTCATGGCTTGTGTCACCCCAACCTCATGAGTTTGGGCACCTACATAGAAATCTCCGTTCCTCAGGAGGCCGCCTGGGGGAGGCCGCTCCCTCTGGAGGTCTTGATGTCGCCCGCCTCGTGAGGCTTGGCCCCTCGCGAGGGTCTTGCCTTGTTGGTGTTGTAGATGGGCCGCACCAGGCCGTCGATGGAGCCACACTATGGGCCGTAGGTAGGCAAATATGCGTACCCTGGTTCCCAGAACACTGACAGATAACTTAATCAAGTATCCATTTTATTCATGTGAAGTTTTTCTCTCTTTCTTTCCTTCATTATCCTTAGCCGGTAATTTCACGTGAAGATGCTCAGGAGCTACAAGTTTATCATTCTTCATTATCATTTTCATCCTCGGTGGACTAAATGCAAGCCTTTTGTGTTTATATCCCTTTCCTCCTTTCAAATGCTTTCTCATGCCGGTGCACCTCTTGTCATTCACCTCTCTGTAAGTGCATCTAGTGCCCCTTAGTGATTTTGGTGTATTGAAGACTTATAGGTTAAGGGACTAATGTGTTTATGAGTGTACACACATCTATAAGTCTAAGAGGAGTTTGATATTTACAGAGAAAGTCGAACCCTAAAAATGGAGTTCTTCGTCTGAAGACTTTCTGAAGACTTTGAAAGTGAAGAAATTGGTGTGACCTTGAAGACTTGGTATTCATTTGAGGAACATGAAGTGCGAAGACTTTTGTTTTCATACTTTCGATTTTCTCTTTCTTGAGTCATAGGAAACACCGTACTGTTAAAGGGGGTCGAGGAAATACTAAGGAAAAATTTCCATGTGATGCTCAACTCAAAATCCTACACCTACCAATCCCTTCGAGTGAAGCCATAGGAAATCTCATACAGTTCAGTCAATTTCTTCAAAGGATGTAGACGAAGTTCTTCCGGTCGCCGAGGAATTTGTTCGACCGAGGAGTTAGGAATTCGCCAGGCAGATTGTCTACGATGAGGAACATGATAGCCCTGAGGAATTTGAGAGTCAAATTTCCGACCGTTGCTGTGCCGTGCGCCAGCTGTCCCAAAATATCTTATCCACCTAATGGTCACATCATTGAAGGGCATTTATGTCTTATCATGTCGGGCTGCTCCCTAGGCTATAAATAGCCGCCCCCTACAACCACTAGCTGGTTGGCTGCTCCGAGAGAACTTGACACTTGTCATTTGAGAGCAACCCATCCTCCAAGGACTTTGAGCGAAAATCATCGAGTGAGGAAAAACCCAAAACCAAACCCCTACAAACCCGAAGTGGTTGAGCATCACTGAAGAGATTGATCCTGCGTGGATCCGACGCTTGTTACCTTTGAAGACTGTGCTTCTTCCAGACGGTTAGGCGTCATGGTCTAGAGCATCCAAGAGGAATTGTGGATCGCCGAGTGACCGAGTCTGTGAAGGTTTGGAAGTCGCCTGAAGACTTACCACGAGTGATTGGACGAGGTCTTAGTGACCTTAGTTCAAGGAGAATACGGTGAGGACTTGGTGTCCTGAGCTGCGTGCTTTCGGTAATTTGGGTGTCCGGGATTGTGTGTCCTTTAGTTTAAATACTCAGCCTCTCCAACCAGACGTACAACTGAGACAACAGTTGGAACTGGTCTACCAAATCATTGTCTTCTCCAACCTTACTGGTTCTATTTCCTCAACTCTTTCATTTCGTCATTACTGTGTTGAGTGTTTGTTCATATCTGTGTTTGAAGACTTTGACTGAAGACTTTCTCAATTTCCTCAGTTCAATTTCTTCAGTCTGTTTGTCTTCATCTTGTGTTATCCTGTGTTTACGCTTTCTATACACTGTGATTGTCTTCATTTCATCATGATGACCATGCCCGCATTCTGTTATGCTTACTTCTGAGTACTTATTTCGCTGCAAGTAGTTCTTCGCTTAGGAATTTCCTCACCAGCAATTCCTCAGTGAAGAATTCATAAAAATCGCCTATTCACCCCCCTCTAGTCGATATAACGCACTTTCACTCTCATTATTCATTTGTTCGGGTGTGTTGAAAATATCTCAGAAGCTTCGCGTTTCCATTCTTAATCAATTCAAGTTATTTCGACAGGTGCAATCTCTCTTTTAAAATCATTCAATGGTGAGTGGGCCCATAACCAACAGGTCTTTCCCAAGATCTTACCTGGCTCTTCTAATTTTTTCGGAGTTATTCTCAAATTCTTTTCGAAGTTGACATGAGAATGAATTATCATCAGTCACATGCCTCCTCCAAGATCGCTTTCAAAACATTTTTCATCGTTGGTTGAACCTCTTCTCATTTCATTCTCTCGGAGTGTCTAAACAATTCATGGTGGTCTTTCGTTGTCATTCTTATCTTTGAAGACCAAACAAAAGTTGCTCTAAAATCTTGATCCATGCTCTTGTAGATTCATGGTTCTAACTTCATGCCATCCTCATAATTGTTTTTTATTGTGAGAATTCTTTTCACGACCATCCGAAGCATTTCTGGAGTTCTCGTTTCTAGATCATCTGGAGGCCATTTTTTAGAAGATTTTTTTCATTCTCAGTTTTCACTTATCCTTCTCCAAATCTTACCGGTGCATCATTCAAATATACTCTAGTCAGCACATGATCTCTTCGTTCTCTTGTATCTAAATTCCCTCTAGTATTTTCATCGTTTCCTAATCCTTCCCGGTGATTCGTTCTGTTTTATTCCTTTGTTTTCAATTCTTAGAACGGTTCATTCAAGATTCCTCTTGCTCTGTTATCATATTAATTCATTCGTTCTTTCGAAAATCCTACCAGTGAGTCATTCAAGATTTACTGAAGCTTGCGTTATATCTGTCCTCAATCCTTGCAAGAAGAATAAGTAGCATTCCTATCCGTTGCTTGTCATCGATTCAAGTTGATGAAGGGTAAGCATGACATAATTCTTATTCTTGTTTCCACGAGGTGATTGAACCCTTCTTTCGGAGTTTGTTCATGAGGATTAATTTCTTGGTTCTAAGTTGTTCATCCTTCTTTTTCGAAGTTCATAGTTTTCTCATTACATCGTCATGAAGCTCCATCTAAATCATTCCAAGGAGTGTCGTGGGAAACCACGGCCACCTCTGGGGCCATGAGCCCCTTGTGGTTTGGCAGGGGGACGAGCACATTGCACAAAAGAGCGGAGAACGTCGCGCAGCATGACAGAGATCATACGGGCGATTTTATCCAGGTTTAGGCCGCCACGAGGTGTAAAACACTACTCCTGCTTTGGTGGATTGTTGGTGGATTGTGGTGGAAACACAGTGCTCTACCCCGGCAGGGTTGCCTTGGGGAAAAAGCAGCTACGCGCGTATGAGTCTACAAGGGTCTGAATCCTTTCTATGGCTGCCACGGGCCTCCTTTTATAGATCAAGGCGTCACCACAATGGCAAAACAGTCATTGTGTACTAATTAGATAGCAAACAGTGCTCTCATACCTAAATCTGCAGACATGGCAGAGCGTATTAAATGCGCCACTTAGTGTCACATCGTGGCCTGCCTGCCCGACAAGCCTTGCCGGGTTGTTCGGCCACCTTCCCTCCTTCCTGCATGACACGTCTCAGGACGGGTGTCATTTGAAGGTGATATCCTAGGAAGTGGCTGCCATGTGGCAGAACACAACCACTTAGTCTCTTGGGGGCTTGACACTGCACCCATCGATGACTTGCGTCGCTGTGGCAGGGCCTGGCAGGCTTGCCGGGACGGTCTTGAGGCTTGTTTCCGGGGTAACCTTGACCTCGCTAGGCTCGCCTTCCCGACAAGGGAGGTTTGCCCTTAGTGGTGTCTTGCTTCCTTCGGCTTGACTTCGTTTCCTAGATTTTCCCTTTGATTCCTCATAGAGTTGATCTCTTCTACATGGTATTGGTCTTGGATTCTGCAACCTTGACGGGCCCGTGGTTTGCTGTCTGTGCACACCTCAGGGGGAAACATGCACCCCTGTTTGTGTACCCCGATAGAAGCCCCCGAGGCTGAGCCATACGTGTCGCTGGGAACATTGGGTTAGGCTCGAAACAGCCATACGTGTTGCACGTGTAGCGGTTTTTCATGATAACTAGTCAATCCAATGTCCACTTTGCGAAATTACCGTGGGTCGTGGGGTAGTGGGACTGCAGCAGGTAATGTGAAATGGTAATTTTTTGAAGAGTCGCGCCCTCCCCCACGTCCTTTCCTTAAGAGAGGAAAGCATGGAAGGGCACTGCTCATTCGTTGCCTGCTCTGCCCCTCCACCATCTTCTTTCTCAAGCCAAACAACTTTTCTTCCTCCTCGTCCACACTTGCCGCCGATCCCCCATCCAACTTCCTCCCCCCATCCCTGTCGCAGCTTGAGGAGATGGGGAAGAAAGCCACCGCCAAGGGGAATCAGACGACCACCGCGAAAAAGGCGGCCACTGAGGTGAGCAAGAGGGCAATGGAGCTAGACAGGAGGCGGAGGGGAGATTTCATCTTCTTCCCGTCGAATCTGGACGGTGAAGTGCTGGAAGCAAGGTACAGATAACTGTGGGGGAGGGAAGTCCCGAAAGGGCATGGTGCACCCAAAGTTCTGGTGGAGGGGAAAGAGGAGCTGCCAGATTCATACCGATTCTTCTGTGCGTATTTCATCTGCAGCCTCTGCCCTCCCTTCTCGGATTTCATTGAAGCAATGATGGTAATCTATGGATTCCATCTTCTGGATTTCACGCCAAATGCAATGGCGTGCATGGTGATTTTTGCTACTTCTGTGAGAATTTTGTCGGAGTTGCCCCCAATGTCGACTTGTTTAGGCACTATTTTTTCCCATGGGTGGAGGAAAAAGCCCACCATTTCGGGAACATAAGTTGGATTCCACGGGTGGCGAGGGGGAGCTGGGATTACCTCCCAGGTCAGTAGCACGACAGATGGGAGGAATGGAGAGCAGATTGGTGCTGGATTCAAGACGAGAGGGCCCCAGATTTCTGCCAAGCTCGGACAGAGTGCATGGAGCGCGATAACAATTGGTGGGAATTCGGCCTCTCCGATGATAGGCTCCGCTCGATAATAAACAGGATTACCCGCCTAAAGGTTGTTGGGCTAACTACCGAGCATGTGGGAGCTGATTTCCTCCTTCATCGCATTGCATCCCTCCAGAAGAGGGATAGGTTCACCTGGGAGTATGGAAATGCGGCTGATAGAATGAGATTGCAACCTATCCTGACCAACATCCTGTCAGTTTACGGCCACACCTGGCTGTGTGATCCATTGTTCGGTAGCCTTGGGTTATTCAAGCTGCCGGCAAATGTCATCCCACTGCATACCAATTTTGCCAGGGACCAGATCTTGAAATTGATGCTAGATTGCAATGCCCATGGAGTTTCGGGTGATTGGTGGCTACCCACGCTCGACGACGAGCTTGCATGGTCCTCCACCCTAGTGGAAAGGGCTACCAGGGTGGAGACCAATATGTACAAGTGCACCTCCAAGGTGGAGGATGCGTACATCAGGAAGCGGCTCGAGGAGGACAGGGCATTTCAGGCCGGCACAAAAGCAAAGGCTGAGAAGGCAGCGGAGGAGAAGGGGAAGATTGAGGGCGAAGCCTCCTCCCACGCCAAGGACGAGGCACAAGCCACAGAAGAATCTACGGGGATGATCCTGCCAGGAACGAGCTTGCCGAGAATGAACCTGTCGGGGATGAGCCTTCCTGGATTGGGCCTCTGTACACCACGGCAGCAGAGGCCCTGGAGGAAGAGGAGGCTAAGGAGGTGGAGGAGCCCAACGAAGAGTGTCTTGCGGTAGGCCCTCAAGCCCCTGAGCCAGTCCTGGACCAGCGCCCTTGTAGGAAGGTTGCCAACCGGGGAGACGCGGTTCCCGATCTTGCACGTGCGACCAAGAAGGTGAAGAATATTGCCTCCAAGAGCAACATGTAGGACGTGGTGCGCCGGCAGTCCTCCCGTCTTGCCGGGGCTAAAACCCCTCCCGCCAAGCCATCTGCAGCTGCGGGAGTTGACTCCAGTTCCCAGTCCGGCTCGAGCTCATCGTAGAACTCGTCTTCGCAGGAGCCCCCTATGCATCGACAAGGTTCAAAGCTGCCTAGAGATTCCATTCCCCTGCCACAGAAGAGAGGTTGGGCACCTTCACCGCCCATCGATTTTGAGTTTGACTCCATGCTCATCGGTGAAGAGTAAGAGAGAAAAATCCCCTTCTAGTTTCAGTATGCGTGCTTGCTCTTGTTGACTGATCTTTTGCTTGCTACTATTGTCAGGGAGGAGGAGGAGGAGACAGAGACTCTCATTCACCGGTCCAAGCGGCTTAAGCATGCAGAAGCGCAGAAGACGGTGGAGGGCACGATTCTGGCAAGGAGCAGCATAAACGACCGCCACCAAGCCCCTAGCTCAGCCCCCGGCACGAAAGCACGAGATTGGCCTCTCCTGTGGGGAGCGATGGAGGAGAGCTTCCAACCATCTTGGCTAGAAGAGAGGGAGAGATGACCCAGCATGACACCCTCCATGAAGGACTTACTCTGCCTGTCGATTGGGTTGAGGAGCCCCCGACGATAACTTCAACAGGAGAGATTGCCCAGGACGATGCCTTCATTGTCATAGAAGGGGACGGAATCCATGACCCGACAACTGATGTTGCTGCAGAAACAGAGGCTACCGCCCGGCAGACTCCTCCGGGAAATTCATCTGTTCTTTTCTCCCTCCCTCTCTTTCTTTCTACCATCTCGCTACATGCTTTGGGCTTCCCTGATATTTCTGCTTCCTGATTTTTTCTGCTTGCCGGCTTTGCTTGCAGTACCTCACGGCGTAGAGCCTAAACTGCTGGAAGAAGTGGCCAGCATAGGGAGAGATGCCTCTAATGAAGCCGCGAAGATTGCTATCACGGAGGGGCAGGGACATGCTGTCGGGAGTGTCCATGAGCCCCCGACAGAAACAGAGCAGATCCTTGTCAGCACGCCAAGGGCGGGGGCGACGGTCGAGGAGAAGATTCCCCTCCAAACCATGGCACCTCCCCTCATTTGGCACCGTGGCGGGGACCTTGCAGCCACCCTCGAGCCAGTTGGCGCTGGTGCTCACGTAGCCTGGGCTCAAAGCCCCCGGCTCGTTAGTGGCAACGAGTGCGGAACTTGAAGAAGAGCAACAGTGCATTCTTGCGTTGCTGTATCAAGGGGTCGAGGAGGTTGACGATTCTGTTGTCGTCACGATGGACTTGTCTTTTATGGAGTCGATGGCGGCAGGCATTAAGGAGATGCAGGGTCGGCACAACCAGAAGTGGGAGACACTCAAGGAGCAGCGCAAGTCTGCCAACAAGGTAGACCAGCAACTTAGGGACAAGGGTAGCGAGTCGCACGACTGAAATGGCAAGCAGTTCCAGGCCCTGATGAGGCAGCATGAGACAATCTCGATGGCGAGGGAGGATGTCATTGCCCGGGAGGCTCACATGGCAGAGCGCAAGGCGCTTCTGGACGCTAGAGAGCAGGACATCTCTTCCCGGGAGAATCTTGAAACCACCCTCCACGCCAAGGACGACGATCTGGAAGCTCTCATGCATCAGCGCACCAAGGAGGTAGAGGACGATCACAAGGCCACTCTAGATCCCATCATTGCTGATTCTGCTACCCAGCTAAAGAAACTTGCTGATGACCTTGCCGCTGCTTCCTCTGCCAAGACTGACCTCGACCAACAGGTGACCAAGCTGACGGAAGAGATTGCCGGAAGCACCAAGGAGGTCTTAATCCTCAAGGAGGAGGCGTGGAAAGCAGAGACCCTTATGAAAGATATAAAAACACAACTCTCCTCCAAGAGCCAAGGCCTCGAGACTGCTAACGGCACCATTGAAGATCAGAAAGCTAGGATCGGCACCTTGGAGAGCTCGGTAGAATCCAGCGGAGCCCGTGAGCAGCAGCTGACAAAAGACCATGATACCAGAAGGCGTCTTCGGAAGGACGCAGAGGTCAAGCTGGAAAATCATTCCGAGAAGGTCGACCTCTCAATCAAGAGCTCGATCGACATTGCCGAGCGTGTCACTGCTCATACTACAAGAATGGGCATGGAAGGGCCAGTCTTTTTGGCCAGCAGGCAGGAGTTCCCCAGCGTCAAGCTAGGGGTCCTCTTCAGTGAGCTGATTGACAAGCTGATGGTGCATGAAGAGGGAAGGGCCGGTTGCATTGTGACTGAATCTCGAAAGCTCGGCCGCGACACCCTCTTCATTGTTTTGAGCAACATCGCCCGCCGGCATCCGGACCTCGACCTTGCCGATGGATTCAAGAAGCCGCCGAAGGGCACGGATGTCCCTACTTCCGAGGAGAAAGCTGCCCCCCTCGCTGCCAAGGTCCTTTCCGTCCCGATGGCTCCACGTGGTCTCCAGGCCCAACACTGAACTATTCTCGTCCACGCGCTGTCCTGTAACAAAATATGATGCATGTTCTGTGTTTAGACATCGTTTTATTTATGCTTGCGTGGAACTGATGTTTTTGCTTTAATCTTAATTGCATGTTTATCCCTCTAGAGTTCACCCGTCAGTGTCCGTATGATTAGTCCCTATGCATGTTTTGGTTGCTTGCCGGTATCATATGTGTCGCGATTGTCGCAAGGCTCTTAGCATTCATCTTGGCATGGATGCGTTCCCGCAGGTTTTCCCTTGGTAGTTTTCCACACAGCCACTCATTCTGCGAGCAGGCTCGGAACAGAACGAGAGTGCAGATAGAGAAACTAGCAAGGTGCCACTACACGAAGGATTTCCTCATATGAACACTGCGATACCCAAGGGATAAACAAATGTGAAATCTTGAATTCGTAAGGGAGCAATGACTGCATGGACTTACCTTTTGTCCTCGCTCCCTCTCATGCCCTTCACACGTGAGTGCTTTCTGCATTCGCATGCTTTGGGAAGAGTAGGTGTCACGCATGTAGTTCTCTGGCTCCCGGCAGTTGCCGATAAAAATCCTTATGCATCTTGTGGGCGGTAGGATGCAGTGCAACGTACCACCCGTTTCTCTCTCCCCCTCCATACTTTTCAAAAAATCTGGTGGGGCTGGCATAGAAGTCACGCTACAGTGGAAGGCCTTGGTGGAGCGCACTTGTTGGGGCGTCGATCAATGAATTCGCACCAGCGCTAAACTAAGGATTTCCCTAAGTACCGTAAATGCCGAACCAAGTTTCACGCGGTACTCAATGACATTGATGATGCTCAAACCCAGAGTGGCTCGATTGTCGATAAGTGAGAGTGGCGGAAGAGAAACCTTGTACCTATGCACTTTGTCCTTTTCCCCTGGATGTGCTTGTATGACGATCATGCCACCTGATACGTCGGGGCCACCTTGCCGCTGTCATTAATGATTCTTGACGCTACAGTAGCTGTGGCGGGGGAGGTGATGGAAACCGAACAGGTGTGTGGGAAGCCATATCGCTCCCCCTCTCCATTCCTTTGATCCCCCGCCTTTCCTCTGGCGTCACGGATGATGAAGCCGTCGATGAAGAAAACGAGGATGAAGATGACGCGTTGCGTACGCTTCTCGGGTTCGCGCAAGCACTTCCCCTACCTGTGGCGCCGAAGATGTCGTGAGAAACCACGGACGCCAATGGGGCCATCAGCCCCTTGTGGTTCGGCGGGGGGATGAGCACAATGCACAAAGACGGAGATCGTCGCACAACACTGCAGAGATCACACTGGTGATTTTACCCAGGTTTGGGCCGCCGCGAGGCGTAAAACCCTACTCCTACTTTGGTGGATTGATGGTGGATTAATGGTGGATTGTGGTGGAAACGCAACGCTCTAACTCGGCAGGGTTACCTCGGGGCGAGAGGAGCTACACGCGTATGAGTGTACAAGGGTCTGTATCCTTTCTATGGTTGCCACGGGCCTTCTTTTATAGATCAAGGGGTTACTACAATGGCAAATCAATCATTCTGTATTGATTAGATATCGAACAGTGCTATCATACCCTACTCTACAAATAGGGCAGAGCGCATTAAATGTGCCGCTTTGTGTCACATCATGGCCTGCCCGGCAAGCCTTGCCGGGCTGGTCAGCCAGTTTCTCTCCTGCCTACATGACACGTCTCTAGACGGGTGTCATTTGGAGGTGATTTCCATAGAAAGTGGCTGCCATGTGGTAGAAAACAACCACTTAGTCACTTGGGGGCTTGACACGACACCGATTGATGACTTGCGTCGCTATGAGGTGGAGCGGTGAAGCCTTGGCGGGGTAGTTTTCCTTTGTAGGGCCCGGCTGGCCTGCCGGGACGGTCTTGAGGCTCGTTTCCGGGGTAACCTTGACCTCGCCAGGCTCGCCTGCCCAGCAAGGGAGTTCTTCCCTTAGTGGTGTCTTGCTTCTTTCGGCTTGACTTGGTCTCCTGGATTTTCCCTTTGATTCCTCATAGAGTTGATCTCTTGTACTTGGTCATGGTCTTGGATGTTGCAACCTAGACGGGCTGGTGGTTTGCTATCCGTGCACAAGTCAGGGGGAAACTAACACCCCTGTTTGTGTCCCCTGACACAGAGTTCTTCCAAGAGGCTCTACTTGATGGTTCGCTAAGTATTTAATTCATTCTCGAAGTGTCCATCAAGATTTTGGTTGCAGGAGCTCAAGTATTCTTCATCTTGCATTCCAAAGTGCAATTCTTTATACCTTATCTTTTGAGGTGTTGTTATGTCATTCTTGAAACTTTCGCTTCATGTTTCACGGTTCACAACTTGTCAGGAATGAGATATTTTAAAAACATCATTTTCTCTTCGTTCATGAGATCTTTTCAACTAAGAAATTTCTTTGTTGGAGCTATCTTTGATTATATTTCACCTAAAGCCTACCGTAAGGAATGTTTCTATTTATGGTGCTTAACAATGATCCAAGTATTCTCCTATCAAGGATCCAAGTATTCTCCTATCCTCTCGGCGAAAGAAGTTTTTCATCTCTTCGTTCATCTAAAGCAAGCAATTATTTTTGTTAGTGGCAGAATTTCACCTCAACTTTTAAGATGTTTTCGATAAGCCCATAACAAGGTTATCCCTTCCGTTGTTGATTTTTACAACAACTCCGTTCAATCCTTCTTTCTTAGGATGCTTTTAAAATTCAATTGTGTTAGAAGTTGTGGTTCTTTTCTCTGTTCTTTTCATTCCATTCTTCTGGAGGCATTGTGTTGTTGCTCTTGTCAAGTATCATCCCATGTTTTCAAGTTCATGCCCAAATCCTTCCGTTGTCAACGAGAGTGATTTCCAAATTCTTATCTCCCTTGTTTATCTTGTTTCAGCCGGAGTGGTTCATTCTCTCTTGTCCATTGTGCTCATCATTCATATCTTTGCGCCAATAAACGAAGCAAAAGACTCGGGGATGAACCTCCTCCTAGCCCCCTCCTCCTAGCGCCGGCGGCCACTCTGGCCCTGGCGGCCACCTCCTTCCTCCCTATCGGCGGCCACTCCGGCCCCGATGTCCACACACCCCAACAAGATGGCGCCCTATGCACTAAACTTTGATTGTGGGAAGAAATTCCAAGCAGATATGCGGCCCAACTTTTGTCACCCGATGGTTTTCTTACTGGGCTTTGTTCAAAAGGAATTCACTTTGTTGGTATCTTTCAGTAGAGCATCTTTCAAACTTGATGCATACACGGTTAGTGTTTATCTCCTTGCAATGTTTAGTGGTTATGCCCAAGGATTTCGAGTCCGTTTCTTGAGAGACAGAACTTACAAGTTTTCGGTAGCCTCAAAGGCAGTTGGTTTTGAGATCTATAATGCGGGTAGAATTGTTGAAAAAGAGTTTGAGATGTTTTTCAGTCTTTGGAATTTCAATGGTCCTAATTGGCGTAGAGAAGAAGTTGTTTACTATGATGAGCTTGATAAGGAATGGACTCTAGTGGATAGAAATGGTAGGGTTGTAGTTCCTCACTCCGATGATCGCCGGAGTTACATCACAGTGGTCAAAGATGGCAGATCAGTCTTCGAGCGGTTATCAGGCCCTATTCATGAGGGAAATAATAAAGGAGCTGGCCCCAATTCATCTCATTTTTACTCTGAATTCAATAGGCCACAAATTGAGCCCCAAGTCTCTCAACATATGCATGTGGCCACGTACGTGGTATGCCATGCATGTCGAGCTAATAGTCATTTTGCCAGTAACTACCTGACACCTAATTTGCCTGGGCTCTGGCCTTTTATGCACTTTACCTCCTTCCCTAGCCCACCAGACTAGGCTTTGGCCGATGGAGAGGTTGAGGCCTGGTTTCAATGCGCCGGGCCTGCTCCCCAGATTAGGCAGGCGTCATCATTTATGGAGCTGGTCAAGGCTCTTTTCCAAACTTTTATCCAAGACCGTCACTTGCCTTCTCGCATTCCACTTCACTTACCAACTCTGCTTCCACCTCTGCTCCTACCTCGACAAGCTCGCCACTACAGTTGTTGTCGCCGTTGAGGGTAGTGGTCTCTCTCTCGCCGGATACTCCTCCAATGGCCAATAGCCCCATCGACCCGCTCCCATTCGTTCCGCATGGATTCCAGATATAAGAAATCGAAGGGAGAACTGGGGTTTCCAGAGCAATCCCGCCTCATTGCCCAAGAAGACACGAAGATTGGGTGATTGCTTCCATTCATACTCATCCCAATGAGGTATTTTTTCCCCAATGTCCGAGAGGTTCTTGACGAGTTTCTGCAATGAGTTGAGCAAGTAGGGTTTAGAGAAATCCAACCATGTCCTTTTGGTAAGGCATACTTCCAGCTCATGCATGTCCGTGATCGGGATAGGGTGATCAGGTAGAGCCCGCACCATTTTGGAGATGTCTTCATTTCTTTTACCAAGCATAATGAGGGCAGAAACTGGCGCCGGGTCCATTTCAATAGGACTTGCTGGTTATTATTCGTAGGTGTCCCTTCTGATTATTGCAATACTGAAGACACTGCTGCGTCCGTTGCTAAATGGGGTAAAATTATCAGCTGGGAAAGTGAAGATGCTCTGAGAGGCCAGATCTTGGTTAAGGCTAGATTGACAGAGCTCATTGACATACCAAAAAGCATTAGGTGGTCTGAGGGGGAATGCTTTGAAGAAGAGTCTTGGACAAGTTCAGTTGAGGTTCAGTTGGAAGAGATGTTGGGTGGTGGGCCCTCTCATGAGGACCCCATTCCACCCCCTGGAGTAGACCCGCACCCTGTTCCACAGCATGTTAATGACTTTCCAGGTGTTTAGCCTTTGCGAGTGCACAATTTGCAGGCACAAAATGAAGACTAGGATGCTTGAGAAGAACAAGAGGAGCAAGACCAGCACTGGGCATTCCCTCAACCCAACCAAAATGAGCTAGAACAACAACAATATGAAATTCCTATATTACAGGATGATGGGGCTTCCAACCGTAGCATTACTACAACTATATCTTTGACTAATGGCGTTTTTTCAATTACACACTTTGCTAGTGAAGAGGTAAACCAGGGAGCTCCAATACAACATATTGGTCAGGGGCTCCTCAACATTGCTATGCCTACCAAGCTGAGGAGAAGGAGGAAGATCTTGAGTTGGTAGCTAACAATTTGGAGAATTTACAGCATCAAAATGAGGTTGGCCAGTCTCCTGGAGTAGTGGCAGCAGCTGGTTCAGGAGATACTACTATTACAGAACAATATCCAACAAGATACAACTATGGCAGTATTGCCCAAGGAGGGAGGAGATACTACTGCTGGTGGCACTGTAGCTCAAATGATGATCACTGAAAATGATGATGACACTAAAAATGCTACCATCAATAAGAGTATAGTGGCAAATAAAACCACAGAAAGTGTTAAAGTGACTATTACTGAAGATGCAAATTTAGCACAACCTCAGGCTATCAGTGCAACAGACAAGGGAAAAGACGATGTCCAAATTCCCTATGTGGAAACATCTTCTGATATCAATAAGAAAGGTACTGATGGACCTCATTCTTTACCAGGTTCTCCTCACATGTTTGATTTTCATACCATTGCTAAATCTCATGCTTTGGAAGTTAATGATGGTTCTCATTTAATTTCTGAAGAGGGACTGGACTTGTGGATACAACATTTTTCCCCAGCAACTCAGGGAGCTACCAATTCTTTCTAAATTGAAATTCTAGTAAGTTGGTTTAATTTTATAATTCATCTTCTGTTGACTCCTAATAAGTTTGGCTGGACAATGCTTTTGTTGAAATCTGATTTGTGAAAAATGTTCATTGCAAACTATGATTCTTAAGAAACTATTCTCTTTCATTTTCCTGATGGATGTTCTACCTCCCCGTCTCCTAGTTGTATGGAGAACATGCAAGGTTTGGGTAATGAAAATGAAGGCATCGGCCCAGCTGCACACTCTTCAAGTGGGGCTGGTAGCCCCTTAAGGCAAGTGTCTCCTAACAAGGTAATTCTGCTGCCACTAGGAGAAGCAATCTCCTAGAAAAGGAGAGACAAAGAACCTTTAGTGGAAACTAAGGTAAGAAGTGGCAGGATTAAGAGAGATAATAATGGTTATAGATGAAAATGTTGTGATACTAAGTCTTGCATGCCTTGTAATGCTATACCACCAATTATTCAGACTAAAGTGTTCAAAAACCTAACTAAATCTTTCTATAATGTGGCTGAGGATGAACTTCAAGAGAATCCGTCCAAGAGGCACAAGAAGAAGGGACAAGAGGATGTGGCCAAGGTGTCCAAGGTCATAGGAGCTGCAAATCACACCAAGATAGTTTAATGATGTGCCTGCTTCATAGCTACAGTCAAAATAAGAGAGTGCTACATTCCTCTAGTTTGGATACTGCTTGCTATGTGTATGCTGGGGTTTTTAAGTTCAGAATATGTAAAATGATGGATTATGCCCCAGGGAGGCACCTTTTGTATGTTGCTCCTTTGATCCTTGTGTATGACCCCTGATTTGGTATTTCTATGAGGTTCATGATACTTATCTATTTGATCTTGGGAGAGTTATATTACTATCTATCATGATGCTGTTGGAGTGGTTAGTTTTTGTGGTTTCTACTGGCTGTTAGCTCTCCATTTGAACATGAGAAGTATATATTATGGTCCTTCACAGAATCACAGCTTGGGCCTCATACCAAGGGATGGTACTTGGTATATCAAATAAAACAACATTGGGTTTTTAATGAATAACAACATGTCTTGGAATATACTGAACTGGAATGTAAGAGGTTTAAATGCTCCAGATAAGTGACTGGCTATTACGCAAAAAGTTGAAGAAAGTGCTGCTGGGATTGTGTGCATTCAGGAAACAAAGAGAGAGAATTTTGACCTTGCCTATATTCACAATTTTTTCCACAGAGATTTAATAAATTTGAATATCTACCATCCATTGGGGCCTCTGGAGGAATTCTATCTGCTTGGAATGGAGCTCTGTTCATAGGTGAAATGATTTTTCAGAACAAATTTGCAGCATCTTTGCAGTTCACTTGCAACACCACTTCCAAACTTGGATTCTCACCAATATTTATGGGCCTTGCAACCATGAGGACAAAATTGAATTTATAAAATGGTTTAGCAATATTCAAATCCCTAATGAAGTGGACTGGATAATCATGGGAGACTTTAATTTCATCAGATCACCTGAGGATAGAAATATACCTGGAGGAGATGTCAATGAAATGCTTTTATTTAATGAAGCTATAAGTAATCTTGGGCTCATTGAATTTCCACTAAAGGGCAGACAATTTAGTTGGAGCAACATGCAGGACAACCCTCTCCACGAGAAGTTAGATTGGTTCTTTACTTCTACAGCTTGGATGACAAGTTACCTAGACTCCACTTCTCTTCCTTTAGAAAAACCAATTTCTGGCCATCTTCCGTGTGTGATAAAAATTGGCACAAATATTCCCAAAGCCAAGGTGTTCAGATTTGAAAATTATTGGTTCGAACACAGCTCATTCAAACAGGTTGTCTAGGCAGCTTGGAACATACCTGTGGGTTACGCTGACCCTGCAAAGAAGATCAATGCCAAGTTCAAACCTTGAGAAGAGCTTTAAAATGTGGGTTAAAACATTGTCTTGTCTTAAAAAGAAGATTGAGGATTTAAATGCATGCATCTTCCTATGGGATTTCATTGAGGAATATAGGGATTTAACTGTATTTGAAGGCAACTGTAGAACCTTGCTCAAGGAGTTCTTGCTGACAGTGCTCAACAATCATAAAATCTACTAGAAGGAAAGAGATAAAATTAAAGGATTTAAATTTGGGGATGAGAACACTAAATTCTTTCATACCAAGGAATCCATTAACCATGCTTTTGAATGAAGATCAAGTGGAAGTTACAAATCATGAGGGAAAAGCTGCAATCCTTTGGGAGGCTTTCAAAAAAAGATTGGAACAATCAAATGGGTATACAATGCAATTTGATTTGAATGACCTATATGAACACATAGTGGAGCCTCAAGTGTGCCATGACCCGGAAAATCCATTTATACGTGAGGAAATTGATGATGTGGTAAAAATCTTCCTGCAGATAAATCTCTAGGTCTTGATGGTTTTAATAATGAGTTCATCAAAGCTTGTTGGGATATTATTATAGTGGATGTTACTGAACTTATCATGGCTTCCATGCTGGCGATGTAAATCTTGAAAGCATCAACACATCATTCATTACTCTAATCCCAAAAAAGAGAAGTGCCACTTTCCCCAAATGATTTCAGGACAATTTGTTTGCTCAATTGTGTCGGATCTCGGGTTCCGAAAAAACCCTTAAGGTTCGAACTCCGGGGTGCGCATGAAGATCTCTACCTCACAGATCACGCCCTCTCACGCTTCGCGATCTATAGGCTAGCTCGCCGAACCCAAAGAACACAAGGACACAAGATTTATACTGGTTCAGGCCACCGTTGCGGTGTAATACCCTACTCCAGTGTGGTGGTGGTGGATTGCCTCTTGGGCTAGGGATGAACAGTACAAGTGGAAGAACAACCTCCTGAGGAGAGGTGTTCTTGTGCTTGGTGAACTTGAGGGTGTCCGGATCCGATCCCTCCTACTGTGGTGGCTAGTCCTATTTATAGAGGCCCTGGTCCTCTTCCCAAATATTGAGCGGGAAGGGATCCCACAATGGCCAATTTGAAAGGGGACAGCTAGTACATCTTATCCTGACAAAAGTAGTCTTTGCCTGCCAAAGGCTCTGGGGGTGATGCCGTCTTGGGCTCCACGATGACCTCCGACTTGCCGTCCTGCTGGTCTTGGTCTCGTTGCACCGACAGAGAAACCTTTGCTCAATGCCTCGGTACTCCTCGCCTGCGCTTGCCCCCTTAGCACCAAAGGGGAAACAAGGACACTGTGCATACTGGCGCCCGACTGGCCTTGGTCGTCATGGCTCACGTCATGAGAACCTCGTGAGGTTTGCGTTGCCTTGATCTCTCCAGCCCTCGCGAGCCAGCCTGGTGAGGCCACTCCCGAGGAGGTCTTGAAAGCTTGTTGATGAAGATGGGCCGTACGGGACCGCTAGCAGAGCCACGCCATGGGCCGCAGGCAGGCAAGTCTGGGGACCCCCGTTCCCAGAACGCCGACAGTAGCCCCCGGGTCCAAGGGGCGCTCGGACTTGGCTTCGATGCGAAGCCAAAGGGCAAGTGCAGAGCGCTGCGGGCCCCAATAGCCTGCGGTCTTGGTCGACCCGTGGCGGTTGATTGGACATGGGCGTCTCCGCTTCCCCACGCTGCCTCGGCAACTGCCCGACTTGACAAGTCCCTGCGACATGCAAGGAAAAACCATCATTACCTGTGCTCGTGGGGGGCGCTGGTTGGCCATCTCCTGCTATAAATGGGGAGGGGCGGAGCCCCCATTGCCCGTCTCTTCCCATTCCGCTCGCTTCTTCCCCCTTTCTCCATTGGTACCAGCGATACCAATGGCGTCGTCGAAGAGGTTCTCCGCCGCGGAGAAGGGGAAGGCCCCTCGCGAAGTGCCCGGCTCTGCGATGCCCAAGCGTTGACGTGGCCGTCCACGGAAGCACACCGTGACCCCCACCGCGGACCTCCGCAGCCGCGGCGGTCTTGCTTCACGTGGAAGGGGTCGCTTCGGCCGCGGCAGCCCTGTTGATGAAGGGAGACGTGCCGCGGTCGCACGGCCTCCCGGCCACGCTTCCACTTGGCGGAGGTGCTGGCGGAGTTCGCCATCTGGTCGGAGGACCCGGCTGGCAACTGGCTGCAGCTCCCGCGCTTCCTCATCGACAAGCTACCGGCCGCAGGCCCAGGCGGGCTCTGGCTGCAGGCGGACGGCTGCTGCAGCAGAGCTTCCTGGGTCGCGGTTGAGGTCTCCGTTGCGGGCAACATAGCCCTGGCCCGTGACTGGCAGACATTTGCCTGTGCGTGCGGCCTGGGCAGGCGGTGCACCCTTCATTTCAAGTACGACAACGATGTGACCCTTTACATGAGGGTGTTTGGGGAAGATGGTCGCCGCGCCGAATGCTGCCCCGAGGTCAACGACGGCGACGAGGGTCTCAGCCTTGGCGATGGTCGTTACGAGGGTGAGGGTGAACCCGCCCTTGGCGTCGACCGCGTCTCGTCCAGCTACGGCAACTCTTCCCCCGGCTGCAGCTCCGACAGCGGTGGTTACGACCAGCCGCCGCACCGCCGCGCCCGCTTCGAAGGTGGCAGCGGGTCATCTCGTCGTTGCACCCCTATGAAGCGCGAGGAGGGGTTTGGCTGAGCTCGGGTCAGCGCCAAGAGCCCGGCTTCGCGGTCCTCCACAGGGGCATGCGCCCCTTTTATCTTGTTCTTCTTTTCCTTCTTGTATTAAGAAAGAAACCAGTATGGGGCCCCGGAGGGGTGTGCAACGAACTATGATTTCCCAGTTCTTATGATATGTTCATCGCCCCTGTGCTATGTCGAAACATCATTGTGTTATGTAAGGATAACTTAGCTTGACTTGCTTGGAGTAGTCTCCTCTCCACGAGGTGCTCGCTTCCTGGTGCCTGTCGAGGCCCCCTTGGCCTGGTAGGCACTTAGAAACTGCAGAAAAAACTCGTTAGGAGGCTTAATGTTTTCCCGAGCCTTGGTCGCAGGCGCCGCTGGCCTTGACCCTGCGCTTTGTATCGCGGTACTCGTGGGGCACGTATTAGAAGAGGTACGCCAGCTTGTGCGCTCGAACGAGGGTGCCTCGTGAATAGCAGAATAAGGGAAAATGCTCACGAGGGCACCTATCCAGCCCCCTCGCGAGGAATATGAGAGAGAGTACTGAAAACAGAAACCAAGGCAAAAGTCGACAGAACCATCAAGGGGTGAACCAGCAAAGAACTCTAGAAGCAAACTTCAATTAAAGAGGGGCGAGCCAACTACGGAAAGCAAATGAAAAGCCGCGTCCGGCACCTAGTCTAGTCTTCATGTCTTCCCACCAGCGCGGACCTAAGTGCTGCCACTTGGACGTGGGAGGGAGCCCCCGAGGCCCGAGGGCGGCACTCCTGAGACTTCGGGGCATGTAGAGCCCCACTCATTATTACGTGAGAGTGTCATGAGCGGAGACCTTCACAGGCACTGGGCCTTTTTCACATGCGCCGAGCCTTTCTTCATGGGTAGAACTTCCGGAGGTGTTGGATGTTCCAGGCGTTCTGGACGGGTTCCCCGTCCTATGTCTCCAGGCGCGCGGCGCCAGGCCTGGAGACATGGACGACCTTGAACGGGCCCTTCCACATGGGTGAGAGCTTATGCAGCCCTTCCCTGGAGAGGACCCGCCTTAGGACAAGGTCACCCACCTCGAGCGTCCTGGGGCGGATGTTGTGGCAGTGGTACACGCCCTTGGCGTCGATACCTTGACCATCGACGCAGTAGCAAGCGGCGGTGATCCTCCCCCAGCACGAGGTCCATCCCCCGCGTGGCGTCCTGCCGCGTTTCATCAAACACCAGGACCCGTGCGGAGCGATGCCTAACCACGTGAGGGAGGACCACTTCTGCTCCGTAGACGAGGAAGAATGGGGTCTCGCCCGTTGGCTTGGTGGCAGTGGTGCGGATGGACCATAGCATGGATTGGAGCTCTCCGTACCAGCCCCTGCCGCATGCCTCGAGCTTCTTCTTGAAGGTCCAGGTCTTGAGGCCCCTCAGAACCTCTGCGTTGGCGTTCGGCCCGACCATTGCTCCTGGGGTGCGCCACCGAAGCGTAGGAGATCTGCGTTCCAAGGTTAGCATAATATGTCTTGAAGAGATTACTAGTGAACTGCAAGCCGTTATCAGTGATGATGCGGTTGGGGACCCCGAAACGGCTCACGAGGCCCTTGATGAACTTGACCGCAGAGCCAGCTGGGATGGTGCGGACAGCTTCTACCTCCGCCCACTTGGTGAACTTTTCGATGGCGACGTAGAGGTAGCGGTAGCCCCCGGGTGCTCAAGGGAACGGGCCCAAGATATCCAGCCCCGAGACCGCAAACGGCCATGTGAGTGGGATGGTCTGGAGGCCCTGAGCCGGCTGATGAACCTACTTGGCGTGTAACTGGCAGGCCTCACAGGACCTCACCAACTCAGTCGCATCGTTGAGTGTCGTGGGCTAGTAGAATCCGCTGCGAAACACCTTGCCGACGAGGGTCCGTGACGGTGAGTGGTGCCCGCAGTCCCTGCCGTGTATGTCGGCCAGCAGCTCTCTTCCTTGCTCCCTGGAGATGCAACGTAGGGAAACGTCATTTGGCCGCTTCCTGTATAACTCACCGTCCCGGATGCAATATGTCGTGGCTTGTCGGTGTCCCCAGACTTGCCTACCTGCGGCCCATGGCGTGGTATCTGAGACCCTCGCGAGGGGCCAAGCCTCGCGAGGCGGACGACGCAAGACCTCCTCAGGAGTGGCCTAGTCAGGCAGGCTCACGAGGTGCAAAGATATCAAGGCGAGGCAAACCTCACAAGGCTCTCGTGACGTGAGCCATGACGATCGGCACCAGGCGGGCGCCAGGCGCACGCCAGCACGCACAACGTCCTTGTTTCCTCTTTGGTGCTAAGGAGGCTAGCGCATGCGAGGAGTACCGAGGCATCAGGCAAAGGTTGCCATATCAGTGCAACGAGACCAAGACCAGAAGGACGGCAAGACGGAGGTCATCGTGGAGCCCAAGATGTCGTCACCACCAGAGCCTTTTGCAGGCAAATACCACTTTTGTCAGGATAGCACGTACTAGTTGCCCCCTTCAAATTTGCCCGCCATTGTTGGCTCCCTTCCCGCTCAATATTTGGGGAGAGGACCAGGGCCTATATAAGTAGAGCTAGCCACCATAGTAGGGGCATATCATCTTAGCTTGATCCAATCTGATCGAGAGCCTACCCTAGCCACAAGAACACCTCAACCTCAGGAGGCTGTTCTTCTCCTTGTATTGTTCATCATCAGCCCAAGAGGAAAACCACCACCACCACACTGGTGTAGGGTATTACACCACAACGGTGGCCCGAACCAGTATAAACATCGTGTCTTTCTGTGTTGTGAGTTCGTAGAGTTCGTCCGCGAGATCTAGCGAGCTAGGGCGTAGATCGGTAGGAGGGAAAGACTTCACGCGCACCCCATAGTTTGAACCTTAAGGGTTTGCCGGAACCCCACATCCGACATTTGGCTCGCCAGGTAGGGGTACGTCGGAGCTACTTCTCCGCCAATCGACTTGCCGACGCTCCACGGTCAAGATGTCTGGCGACCCAAGAGCTGACTTCGACCGCTGGGCAGCCTGGCCGGCCCGGGCGACGACGCCCGCTCATGAAGACCTCGACCCCGCGCTCTAGGCGGCGCGGGCGTCGTCCACCCCCACTCCATGACAGGTACGAGCCGCAGCAAGGGCAGCAAGCCATGCCACGGAGACAGCGCCACACTCGCGGCGAGAGCAAGCAAACATGCGGGCGGCACTCACCGTGGCAAGGGAGCTGCTGCGGTGCCGGCTGATGGAGAGCGGCGGGGACGCGCTGCTGGAACGCGTTGCTAAGCTGCTGGATGTTGCAGCCTTGGGAGAGCCGCCTTTCTGCTATCGACTCCCTTCTCAGGCCGTTACAAGAACTCATGGCGGGCCTCGCCGCACCCACGCGCCGACGGGCGCACATAGGGGCTTCGTCAACACCAGCGCGGCAGGCGGCGCCGGAGGCCTCGCCGCCCCCACACCGCCCGCAACAAGCACGAGCACAAGCGTCGCCCCCCATGGTCCCGGCGAGATGCCATGCTACTATACTCAGGATGCCACGCTGGGTCGGGCAACATGAAGTGTGGGGCACTACGGTGAGGTGTTCGGGGTAACAGCCCCGGAAGCCTACATGCCCCGCATGACGGACCAGGAGTACACGACGGAGGACGACCCCGACTCGTTCGTTGGAGAAGATTGGGAAGAAGGGGCTCTAGGAGTCGAAGCCTTCCAAGAGCCGCCGGGGAACCACCACAACCGTGTGTGCAACGACCACTACAGGGTACCCCTAATCCCTCTGGAGCAAGCTTACGCTAACCATGGGTCACAGGAGGAACATATCACCACAACGGCCGGCGGCCCCAGCTCGGCGGCCTCCCTGCCGGCAAGGGGATCGCGTTGGGGGCTGTAGGAGAGGGGTCGGGAACCAGGCCCTTCCCAACGGCGCGAGAAGCCAGGGGACACCCGGAGGTAGGCCCTCTGCCGGGGAGCCTTCGACGACCCTTCCCCTGGCAGAGGACCTGTAGTCGCCGAGGGCCCCGCTGGTGTCCTCTTTCCCTCTTTTGTGTCGTCCTGGTAACCGGTCGGCTCAAAGGAGGTCAACGGTGGCGCAACGCGGGGCCTTCATCTGGCGATATGAAGCAAGGCCGGTACCTGTGAAGAAGGCCCAGTGCCTGTGAAGCTCGCCACCCGTGACACTCTCACGTAATAATGAGTTGGGGCTGTACACACCCCGGAGTCTCAGGAGCGTCGGCCTCAGGCCCTGGGGCTCCCTCCCACGCCTAGTGGCAGCACTTAGCTCCGCGCTGGTGATAAGACTTGAAGACCAGAAGACTAGACTAGGTGCCGGACGCGGCCTTTTGCTTTGGATCTCTCTTTCTGTAGCTTTGCTTTCTGGATGTGGAATTAAGTTGAAGCCGAACTCTTATCGATTCGCGCGGGGGGTGCCTTTTCTCGTTCGAGCAATTTCTTGCCTTCTGGATCTCGTTTTGTCTGGGACTCATGTCCATTGCCTTCCCCTCATGAGCTCCTCGCGAGCTGGACTGCACGAAGCGCACGCTTGCCAAGTGGGCGCCAGCGCTGTGGCTGGTGCTCACCTCTTGTGGGGCCCCTTCAGACGGGGCGATAAGCTCCGCAGGATTCTTAAAAACTCGTCGCTTCACGACCCAGTTCAAAGCTGGCGCTGACTAAGGGAAACCACGACGGAAAACTCGCCCCCGGATTCACGAGTTCAGGAGGACACATACTCACATAGCATAGGAAAGTAAAAACTGCAATTTGCTTACATGAGGGGCTCCCCCTCTCAAAATGCTCTTTCCAAGGGTAACCCCGAGTTTCGTGTGCAGGATGAAACGACAGGAGAACATGGGATCAGCCAAAAATGTCACTCGCTACATCACCCTCGGACGCATCACTCGCATCGTCATCATCATCGTCGGCACCGTCGTGGCCGTCGGCGACGCCCCCATAGCCGTCGTCAACCACGTCGCCTTCGTCTGCGACGACCACCACCACGTCATCCTCCGAAGTGAAGGCCCTAACTAATGAGTCCACATTGTCCTCAACCCAACGCGCCAGGTCGCCCCGGACGGCTGTGGGTACGGGGGCGATGGCGGCGTCGAAATCAAAGTTGGGGTCGGCATTCAGAAGGTGGCTGAAGACGCGGGAGAAAGTGCGCTCAAGCAGGCCACGACCCCTTTCCTCCACAAGCTGGCGAGCTCTGTCAGATCGAGCCTCCAGGCGCGTCACCACCTCGGTGAAGAAGGTCAGGTGGCTGGCATAGTCATTCGAGTGAGGGGCCGGTGCATCCTCGTCCAAATATGGCCTAGGGAAGTATTGGCCCTGTTCCGGAGATCCTGAAGCATGGGGGCATGCTCGCGCTCCAGCGTTCGTCGTTGGAGCACTTCCTCCCTGTTTTGCCGTGCGAAGGCCTCAACGTCATCAACCCGCCTCCGAAGAGAAAGCAGCTCGGCGCGGGCGGAGGCCAAGTCCGCCTGCGCCGTAGCCAGGGCGGCGGCCGTGGCTTCCGCACGCCTCTCAGCCTAATCACACCTGGGCCTGAGGGCAGCGGCCCTGCCCGCATCCTCCGTACCCGCGAGGTTCAGCTTCAGGTCGTACCTACCCTCCAGGTCTGCGCGAACCTCGGCCACCCAGCGATTGACCTCCTCCTCGATTCTGGCCTCGCGAGCCCCGACGACATCTTCTGCTTGAGCAACTTGACGCTCCCTCGTCTCCAGATCCTCGAGCGCGAGGCTGCACTCCATGGCTTCCAGGGCCAGCGCCTCCTCGCGCTTCCGGACCTCCTCTTCCTCCGCCGGCGTCCCCTCAGCGATGCAAGAGCGGCCCTACGCGCCTCCACCTGCTGCTCAAGGGACGCGCTCCAGGCCTGGAGCTCCCCAGTCTCGCAACGGCGGTCAGCCTCGCTAGCCTCTTCCAAGGCCCGCGAGCGGGCTTCATAGGAAACCTTGAGGGACGGCTCGGCCTTCGCGTCCTCAAGGTCACGCTGATAGCGGCCGAGGTTGATGGCCACCCTCAGCTTGCGCCACTCCTCCACCAGCCGGAGACCTTCAGCCTCAAGGCACGAGTCGACACCCGCGAGCTCTTCACCAAGTCGACTCATTGCGCCCATCGCCTCCTGGAAGAGCTCGTGACGAACTATGCTCTGCCCGCGCTCGAGCTGCGGGCGGGGCGTCAAGCGGCGCACCACCTCCCGGCAGGGGGCTGGGGGATGACACCGCACCTGACGTCAGCCAGTCATCGCGAGGAGCTCAAGCCAATCAGGGCTCGCTGCTTGAAGAGGAGCCGAAGATCGAAGCCAACCAGCTACTGTCCATGAGCAAAGGAGGAGTCTTGGGCACGCCCGCCAAGCTCCACGCCATACCGTGGGGGAGGGGTGACCAAGCCGCGGGCACAGTGCGTCACGAAGGCAGAGACGCTCCCTCAACCAACCCTGCTCCAGGGGCGGCAGGCGGACCAGGAACGCTCAAGGCCGATGGGGGAGTTGATGAAGGAGGCCGCTTCTCAGAAGACGCAACAGCTTCAATGGAAGGAGCCTTAAAGGATTGACGTTAGGATAAGAAGACTACATGCAAGAAGCCATGCCAATAAGATACTTACGCGTCAATGGCGATGTACTTTCATCACTTCAACGGCCCGAAGATATTGCTGCCGCTAGGGGATCCTTTCCTCTTGCGGAGCTCCTCGAAGTCCACACAAAGACGACCGAAGCGCTAGACGTGACGGCCGGAGCACAGCGGGGCCGAAGAAAGAGCTGGGAAGGATGGTTTCAGGGGTGCCTGGTTGCGGTGAACAGCCGAGCGCTGTCTCACCACAACCTCCAGAGGCTCCTGGAGCCTTGGCCTCGGGAGCCGCATGCCGCGTCTCCTCAGTGACCGACGCCTCAGGAGGGGGGTCGCAGGTGTCCGATTTAGGGTTCCGGCAGACCCTTGAGGTTAGAACAATGGGGTGCGCACGAAGATCTCTCCCGCACCAGCCCACGTCTCGAAGTCTTGCAAAGATCTAGGAAAGAAAGATGAGCACACATAGGACACGAGATTTATACTGGTTCAGGCCACCATTGTGGTGTAATACCCTACTCCAGTGTGTGGTGTGGTGGATTGCCTCAGGGGCTGATGATGAACAGTACAAAGGGGAGAACAGCCTCGTGAGGGGCTACTCTTGAGCTGGTGCAATGAACTGCTGGGGTGGGTTCAGTCACCTCTCTCTCTCTGGTCGATTTCCGGATCTCGTCCCCCTCTCCCTTGTGGTGGCTAGTCCTATTTATAGAGCGAGGCCCTGGGCCTCTCCCCAAATAATGAGTGGGAAGGGCGCCAACAATTGGCCATTTTGAAGGGGAACATCTGGTAGACTTATCCTGACTAAAGTTGGTCTTCGGCTGCCAAAGGCTCTGACGGTGACACCGCCCTGGGCTCCACGATGACCTCCATCCTGCCGTTCTGCTGGTCTTGGTCTTGTTGCACCGAAACGGTAACCTTTGCCCGATGCCTTGGCATGTGCTTGCCCTTAGCACCGAAAGGGAAACAAGGACACTGCGCAGGTTGGCGCCCGCCTGGCACCCGCCTGGCCTCCGATCGTCATGGCTTGCGTCACGGGCCCCTCGGGAGGTGCCCTGCCTTGATCTCTCCGCCTCCTCGCGAGCCCGCCTGAGGAGGCTGCTCCTGAGGAAGCTCCCTGTTGTCCGCCCCGCGAGGCTTGGCCCCTCGCGAGGGTCTTGAGCTTGAGCTGATGAAGCTGGGCTGCATTCTGCCGCCACTAGAGCCACGCCGCAGGCAGCGCAGTGTAAGTCTGGGACCCCTGTTCCCGTAACGCCTCTGATACCCGGGCCCAAGGCGCGCCCGGACTAGGCTTAGCAGAGAAGCGAAGGGGCAAGTGCGAAGCGCCGCGGGCCCCAGCAGCCTGTGGCCTTGGGCACCGTGTGGCGGTTGATTGGACGTGGGCGTCTCCGCTTCCCCATGATGCCACGGCAACCGCACGACTTGACAAGTCCCTGCATGCAAAGATGGGTCATGATTACCTACGATCGTGGAGGCCGACGGTTGGCCTCCTCTGGCTATAAGTATAGAACGGCGCGAGCCGCTCCAGTTCATCTCCCTCTCCTACTCCTCCTCTTCTTCATCTTTTCCATCGCTCCGCCTCACGCCGATGGCACCAATCCGCCGGTTCTCTGCAGAGGAGAAGGGAAAGGCCCACCGAGAGGGTCCTGACCCGCTTCCACCGAAGAAGCGGTTAGTCCTCCGCCGCCGAGACGAGTGTGCACGACAGGAGGCATCGAGAACCTGGTATGAGCGGCCATCGCCAGGGTTCCCGCTGCCCTTGTACGCCCGTGTCGAGGGCCCTGGAGGAGTAGACGCCGAGCGACACAGACGACGCCGCCGTCGGCGCCGGTGGGTCACAGCGATGTGCATCTGTCACGCCCAATATGCGACCCTATCCAAAAGGAACTCGACGGTCCCACCAAGGATAGACCCGCATATTGAAACGCTTTTGCAAGGTGGATATCATTACATCAACATTACATAATAGATGGGGATACATACATAAGGCACGAATGCCACAAGAATACATCAACATCATATACAAGAGCAACATACGACTACGGATGAAACATAAACAGAAACTCAAACGACATCCACCCTGCTAGCCCAGGCTGCCGACTTGGAACCTATCCCCTGATCAAAGAAGAAGCAGAAGAAGAACTCCAACACAAGCAAACATCGCTCTCACGTCATGATCATCGCAAACCTGTACCTGCAACTGGTGTGTAGTAATCTGTGAGCCACGAGGACTCAGCAATCCCATTACCATGGGTATCAAGACTAGCAAAGCTTAATGGGAAAAGGAAGGGGTAAAGTGGTGAGGTTGCAGCAGCAGCTAAGCATATATGGTGGCTAACATACGCAGATGAGAGCGAGAAGAGAAACAAAGGAACGGTCGTCAACTAGTAATGATCAAGAAGTGATCCTGAACTCCTACTTACGTCAGACATAACCCAGAAACCGTGTTCTCCTCTCGATCAACCCCGAAAAGAGACACTCACGGTTACGCACACGGTTGTTGTATTTTAGAAGAGTTTGCTTCAAGTTTACTACAACCGGATATTAACAAATTCCCATCTGCCACATAACCGCGGGCACGGCTCTCGAAAGTTATATACCCTGCAGGGGTGTCCCAACTTAGCCCATGATAAGCTCTCGCGATCAACGAAGGATATTCCTTCTCCCCGGGAAGACCCGATCAGTCTCGGAATCCCGGCTACAAGACATTTCGACAAAGAATAAAACTAGACCAGCAAAGCCGCCCGAATGTGCCGACAAATCGATAGGAGCTGCACATATCTCGTTCTCGAGGGCACACCGGATTGTCCAAACTTCCGATAGGCGAACCCAGAGTTGCCTGGTACACCGGCGGCCGACGGTTTGGACTAGCACTCACGACGAGCACCGCCCGGGGTAAAATAAGATGACCCTTGGGCTCCGAAACCCAAGGGAAAAAAAGGGCTAGGTGAGGCAAATGGTAAAACCAATGTTGGG
The DNA here is from genome assembly GCA_021605145.1 of Aegilops bicornis. Lineage (NCBI taxonomy): Eukaryota > Viridiplantae > Streptophyta > Magnoliopsida > Poales > Poaceae > Aegilops > Aegilops bicornis. The sequence continues at coordinate 288,936,773 of CM038671.1, forward strand.
CCTTCTTTGGAGGAGTCTTATTCAAAGCGAACTGTCAAGGGGTCCCATAAATCACCCGACCGCGTTAGGGACGCAAAATCCGGGAACATAATACCGATATGACGGAACTAGGGTGGCAAGAGTGGAACAAAACACCAGGCATAAGGCCGAGCCTTCCACCCTTTACCAAGTATATAGATGCATTAGTAATATAAGATATATTGTGATATCCCAACAAGTAAACATGTTCCAACAAGGAACAACATCTTCATGTTCCAACAAGGAACAAACTTCATCTTCACCTGCATCTAACAACGCTATAAGAGGGGCTGAGCAAAGTGGTAACATAGCCAAACAACGGTTTGCTAGGAAGGGTGCGAAAGGTTAGAGGCTGACATGGCAATTTGGGATGGCTTCATAAACAGGTAATAGGTAGCGCAGCATAGCGATAGAACGAAGCAACTAGCATAGCAATGATAGTAGTGAGATCCAGGATAGCGGTCATCTTGCCTGAAATCCCGCAAGGAAGAAGAACGAGTCCATGAGGAAGACGAACGGATGAAGCCGGACCAAGCGTAGACGAACGAATCCTCACGATCGCAACGGAACAGGAACTAACAAGAAGAAGCACGCAACATAGTAAACACACCACACATAGACAAGACATGATGCACAACCAAGCATGATGCATGACAAAGCTACATGAAGCTACTCATGGCAAGAGATGATGCAAACAAGAACAACACATCAAAGCAAGTTTAAATGAGGTCGAAGCATCATATAACAATTCCGGTAAGTCCTCATATGCAAATTTCGAGATTGGTCCAGATCTGAATAAACCTTATGTTCAAGTTGTTAAATAGCAAGTTAAGATGCACCCCGATGATCTACACGAAATTATAGTCAAGTTACATATAAAGTTCATTTAATTCGGAGCTACGGCCTAGGAGATATGAGCAAAACAAGATAAGCATGGCATTGGTGCAAAATGCACCCAAACATCAAGCAAACACCTCAAAACAAGGATGCAACATGATAATATGAAGCTACATGCAATTCTAAGCAAGTTTCATATAGAGCACACTCAAAACGGAGCAATGGTTCAACACATACAGTATACAATATATAGCAACAATCTGTCCAAAACAGCAACTAGGCATATTGCAAGCATCAAGACAACATGCTACAAGATCTCAACATGAAAAAAAAGGCATGGGCATGATGTACAGGTAAAGCATTACAAAACATGAACACTGAGCTATCTCCAGAAATCACTAGAACATGCTCAAACACACATGGCAAGATTGCAAATAATAACAGTTTCAGGCATTGGCAGAAATAACATCAGGTTGCAATGTTTAGAGCTATGAAACAACATGCTACTGGAACTATCATGGAAAACAAAGGCATGGGATGATACTACTAAATGCATAGAACAAACGTCCTTTACTGACCATGAGCCAAAAAGGATCAGAAAATATGATGGCACCCACGTAAACATGGCAAGTTATATTACAGATTCATACATGGCAGGAACAACGATAAGTAGGCATGTTGGTGAGCTTGAACCACTCACCACAGAGCAATACATAGCATGGCAAGGAAACTCACCGTAAGAATACATGGCATAAAAGCTATACATGGCAAGAACAACATCATAGCATACACGGATCAACTACAACAACCTTGGCAAAATTGAATAACATGTAAACAATCTGCCAGGAAACATTTTATATCAAAAGTAGAGCTCGATTAACTCAAGCTATGGCACTCCATAATTGCAAAAAAGGGCATAGATGAATATAGAATAACCATATGTTCAAAACATCCTTACTGAAGTATCTCAAATTAAGCATGGATCTCTCGGTAGCATCAAGTTAACATGGCATAAAAATATAACAGAATCTGCCAGGAAAACAGCAACAGCAAGTACCCTACTTAACAAGCTTGATGCACTCACTACACAACTCACAAAAATAAATCGCAAGCACCCCTGGAAAGATGGCATGACATATTACAAAACACATGTAGGACTCAAGTTCATAGGGTGCACACATCAATCATGACAAAAATGACAAAAGTGCATGTTCTGATAAGAATCAGAAACTAACAACACATAGCTCTCTTCCAACAGCATTTCGGGCATCACGATGAGCTCAAATGAAAATGACGCAATGAGATGAAATGATCTACTCTTCGAGGCGAACATTTTGACATATTACACGCACGAAACGGAGATATATGCAGAGAGTTATGGCATGATGAAATTTGCACAAAATATCACATATGAAATGACTTAGACGAAAATTCGGGGAAGAAGTCAACCGAGGCACGCTTCACGAGGATGGCCGGGAAGGGCCGGGACAGGCGCGTCGGGCGGATCCGGGCCGGATCTCGCCGATCCGCCCGGATCCCGCGAGGGAGGCGACGGGCGGCAGGGAGGCCGGGAGGCGCTGCCAAGCGGCGGCGGCGGCGGGGCCGGCATGCGGAGGCTGGCGCCGCATGGAGGCGGGCGGCGCTGGGCCGGACCCACGGGCGGCGTAGGGGCGGCGGGACTGCAGCGCGAGGAGCGGCGGCGAAGCGGAGGCTGGCGCGGGCCGGAGGCGGCGGGCGCTGCGACGCCTGGGCGGGCGGCGCGTTACGTGGCGGCCATCGGGCGCGGGGCGGCGGCGGGCAAGCGTCCGGACGGCGCGGACATGTCCGTACGTCGCGGAGGACGAAAAACTAGGGTTTCAGGGGGTTTGGATCGCGAATTTCGGAGGGGGTGACATATTTATAGGTAGAGGGAGCTAGGAGAGTCCAAATGAGGTGCGGTTTTCGGCCACGCGATCGTGATCGAACGACCGAGAACATGGAGGGGAGTTAGGTGGGTTTTGGGCCACTTTGGAAGGGTGTTGGGCTGCAAAGAGAAGGAGGCTTTTGCGGTTACCCGGTTAACCGTTGGAGTATCAAACGACCTCCAAATGGCACGAAACTTGACAAGCGGTCTACTGGTGCTATACCAAGGCCGCTTGACAAACCTCGGTCCATTCCGAGAACGTTTAATACCCACACACGAAAAGAGGTAAAAGGGGGCGCCGGGAGACATAGGTGTGCCGGATTGCAAAACGGACAACTTGGAAAATGCTCGGATGCATGAGACGAACACGTATGCAAAATGAAACGCGCATGATGACATGATATGAAATGCAGATGATGACATGGCAAAGTGCAACACGCAAGCACATGACATGGCAACGCTGACGAATAACTGACGGACACCTGGCGCATCGAATCCGGGGTGTTACAACACTCCTCCACTAACAAGAGATCTCGTCCCGAGATCTTAGGACCGAGACGGAAGGGAAAAAGGGATGAGGTGAAACAAGAAACGCAAGAGAGAAGAGGCAAAGGATCGAGAGCACTCGAGAAGAAGAGATGAACGACGAGAATGACGAGAATCGAAAGCTCACGGAATCAGATAGACTATGAAGCAACTCGTTCTAACCGGAGTGGTTAGAATGAGAAAAGAAACGGACAAGACTGAAAGGATTTAGGCAGCACACCGGTTGAACAAGGAAAGAAAAGAACATGAGCTTTTAGAAGATGGAATGGCACTTGACGAGATAAACAACGCAATGCCTCCGGACGAATTGAAAGAATTTGAATGAAAAGAACTTAGAAGGAAGGATTTAGTGGAGTTGTTGGGAAAATCAACAACGAAAGAATAAACTTGTTGTGGACTTATGGATAACATCTCAAAATTAATGAGGTGATAACCGACCACAAACAGAAATGATTGGATAGCTGAGAAGAACGAAGAAATGCAAAACTCCAATTCTAAAGAATACGGAGAATTAATTACACTTAGAGATGCAAGATGAAAAGATATTTGAATTCCACCAAAATATTGATGAAACTCTTGAAGAAAGAATTAAATCATGAAGAACCACCATGAAGAACTCCGGTAATAAAAGAATGGCAAGATACGATTGAAGGATGAAAGGAAATAAGATTAAGGCCTTGCGATTATTTAGATAGAGGTTCCGACGAAAAGGCCGAGGAAATTTGAACTCCGGAAAAGAAAAGATGAAAACACTTGGAACTAGAATTTATTCCTCAAGAACAAACTCCGAAGAAAAAGGTTAATCACTTGGATGAAATAAGAATAAGATTTATTGTATGCTTATCCTTCATCAAATTAAATTGATGACCATCAATGGATTTGGCATAATACTTATTCTCATTGAAAAAGGATTGAGAAGGAACATAGCACAGCACTTGAGAAAGTCTTCATGAACCACCGGTAGTATTGGAAAGAACGAATGGATTAATATGATAAACAAAGAAAAGAATTTGAATGAACCACCGTAAGAATTCGAAATGACTGACGAAAGAGAATGAATCACCGGGCAGAATTAGAGAAGCACGGAGATACTTGAGGGAATTAAAATGCAAGAGAACAAAGAGATCGCGATCTGACAAAAGAATACTTGAACGAAGCACCGGAAGAATATTGAGACGAAACGAAGGGGCACGAATATAGAATAATTGGAGAACGAATTTGGAAAACTTAGAATGGAGAGATATTCTGAAAAGATGACCTCCGGATGATTGAGACGGAAAGCAACTCCTGAAATACTCCGGATGGATGAAAAGAATTGCACAATTGGAAACAACTAGATAGGATAACATCGAGCTAACACCGCGAATCTCCGGCAGAACGGAAAAGATTTAAGAGAAACTCTACTTGAATCTTCAAGTGATGACGAGAAACACCACCCAAAATTACTGAGATACTCCGGGAGAATGAAAACCGAAAAGGTTGAGCCAACAAAGAAAAGAATTTGAAAACGATTTTTACAAGGCATGTGACTGATGGAGAGCATTCTTTCGTCACAATTGAAAAGAACTGAGAATAACTCCGCGGGAATTAGAAGAGTCAGGTAAGATCCTGGGAAAAGACATGTGGTTAGGGCCCACTGAAAAGAAAACATCGTTGGAAAGGGTTGTTGAACAGATAGATGATGCACCGGAACAATTAAATATTTGAATGAGGTGACAACCTCGAATTAATTGGAACACAGACGAATCTCCTGATATGTCTTCGGAACTCCGGAACGATAAATTGGCGAGAGGCGAACGAGCAAAGGGAAATATTTGAGCTGAGGGAACGAATACGATCGACAACGAAAAACTTGAATTGAATCCACCGGGGAAGAAAAAGAGATGATGAATTTCAAACAAGACGAGAATTCACCGGTTGAAACAATTGAGGGAAGACTGAAGAGGCTCCACACGAATGGAATTGATGGTCGGAAGAGACTCGGACTCCGGGAAGAAAAAGGGTGGGAGGGCGGGAAAACATAGAGGCAACTTGGAAGGGGAAAACAACGAATGAGTTCAAGAGGAAACACCGGTTGAAATCATTGAGGAGAGAAAGCAAATACTTCGCACGAGTAGGATGGGTACTCGATTACGGACTCCGGTTCCGAGAAGAAGAACAGGGAGGGCGGGTGGGAAAAGAAAACAACTGAGGATTGAATCAAAGATGAAGAGGCTCGAGTCGACTGGACGAGAAATGCACCGGATGAAAAGAACTGAGGAACAACTACCGGAACAAAAAACCAACTGCGTGAACCTAAAGAAAAATTTGAAGGGGAAAAGGAATAATTTAAAACACCTACGTCAAGATTCCTTACCAGAGCGACGAAGGGGCTGAGGAGTAAAAAGAATTCCTACTCTCCGATATAGCTAGACTCGTAAAACAGTTTTCTTCTAGACTCAACAACGACCAAACTACACGATCAATCAAGGGGCTTCTAGGGTCGGTCGAGGCTCGATACCAACTTGTCACGCCCAATATGCACCCTATCCAAAAGGAACTCGACGGTCCCACCAAGGATAGACCCGCATATTGAAACGCTTTTGCAAGGTGGATATCATTACATCAACATTACATAATAGATGGGGATACATACATAAGGCACGAATGCCACAAGAATACATCAACATCATATACAAGAGCAACATCCGACTACGGATGAAACATAAACAGAAACTCAAACGACATCCACCACCTTTAGCCCGGGCTGCCGACCGAACTATCCCACGATCGAAGAAGAAGCGTAAGAAGAACTCCAACACAAGCAAACATCGCTCTCACGTCATTATCATCGCAAACCTGTACCTGCAATCTGTGTGTAGTAATCATGAGCCACGAGGACTCAAAGCAATCCCATTACCATGGGTATCAAGACTAGCAAAGCTTAATGGGAAAAGGAAGGGGTAAAGTGGTGAGGTTGCAGCAGCAGCTAAGCATATATGGTGGCTAACATACGCAGATGAGAGCGAGAAGAGAAACAAAGGAACGGTCATCAACTAGTAATGATCAAGAAGTGATCCTGAACTCCTACTTACGTCAAACATAACCCAGAAACCGTGTTCTCCTCTCGATCAACCCTGAAAAGAGACACTCACGGTTACGCACACGGTTGGTGTATTTTAGAAGAGTTTGCTTCAAGTTTACTACAACCGGATATTAACAAATTCCCATCTGCCACATAACTGCGGGCACGACTCTCGAAAGTTATATACCCTGTAGGGGTGTCCCAACTTAGCCCATGATAAGCTCTCGCGATCAACGAAGGATATTCATTCTCCCCGGGAAGACCCGATCAGTCTCGGAATCCCGGCTACAAGACATTTCGACAGCAATAAAACTAGACCACCAAAAGTCACTAATGTGCCGACAAATCCTGATAGGAGCTGCACATATCTCGTTCTCGTGGCACACCGGATTGTCCAAACTTCCGATAAGCGAACCCGTAGTTGCCCCTGGTATACCGGCGGTCGACGGTTTGGACCAGCACTCACGACGAGCACCGGCCGGGGTAATAAGATGACCCTTGGGCTCCGAAACCCAAGGGAAAAAAAAGGGCTAGGTGAGGCAAATGGTAAAACCAATGTTGGGCCTTCTTTGGAGGAGTCTTATTCAAAGCGAACTGTCAAGGGGTCCCATAAATCACCCAACCGCGTTAGGGGCGCAAAATCCGGGAACATAATACCGATATGACGGAACTAGGGTGGCAAGAGTGGAACAAAACACCAGGCATAAGGCCGAGCCTTCCACCCTTTACCAAGTATATAGATGCATTAGTAATATAAGATATATTGTGATATCCCAACAAGTAAACATGTTCCAACAAGGAACAACATCTTCATGTTCCAACAAGTAACAAAATTCATCTTCACCTGCATCTAACAACGCTATAAGAGGGGCTGAGCAAAGCGGTAACATAGCCAAACAACGGTTTGCTAGGAAGGGTGCGAAAGGTTAGAGGCTGCCATGGCAATTTGGGATGGCTTGATAAACAGGTAATAGGTAGCGTAGCATAGCGATAGAACGAAGCAACTAGCATAGAAATGATAGTAGTGAGATCCAGGGTAGCGGTCATCTTGCCTGAAATCCCGCAAGGAAGAAGAACGAGTCCATGAAGAAGACGAACGGATGAAGCCGGACCAAGCGTGAAGCGAACGAATCCTCACGATTGCAACGGAATGTAAACTAACAAGAAGAAGCACGCAACATAGTAAACACACCACACATAGACAAGACATGATGCACAACCAAGCATGATGCATGACAAAGCTACATGAAGCTACTCATGGCAAGAGATGATGCAAACAAGAACAATACATCAAAGCAAGTTTAAATGAGGCCGGAAGCATCATATAACAATTCCGGTAAGTCCTCATATGCAAATTTCGAGATTGGTCCAGATCTGAATAAACCTTATGTTCAAGTTGTTAAACAGAAAGTTAAGATGCACCATGATGATCTACACGAAATTATAGTCAAGTTACATATAAAGTTCATTTAATTCGGAGCTACGACCTAGGAGATATGAGCAAAACAAGATAAGCATGGCATTGGTGCAAAATGCACCCAAACATCAAGCAAACACCTCAAAACAAGGATGCAACATGATAATATGAAGCTACATGCAATTCTAAGCAAGTTTCATATAGAGCACACTCAAAACGGAGCAACGGTTCAACACATACTCTATACAAGATATAGCAACAATCTGTCCAAAACAGCAACTAGGCATATTGCAAGCATCAAAACAACATGCTACAAGATCTCAACATGAAAAAAAAAGGCATGGGCATGATGTACAGGTAAAGCATTATAAAACATGAACACTGAGCTATCTCCAGAAATCACTAGAACATGCTCAAACACACATGGCAAGTTTGCAAATAATAACAGTTTCAGGCATTGGCAGAAATAACATCAGGTTGCAATGTTTAGAGCTATGAAACAACATGCTACAGGAACTATCATGGAAAACAAAGGCGTGGGATGATATTACTAAATGCATAGGACAAACGTCCTTTACTGACCATGTGCCAAAAAGGATCAGAAAATATGATGGCACCCACCTAAACATGGCAAGTTATATTACAGATTCATACATGGCAGGAACAACGATAAGTAGGCATGTTGGTGAGCTTGAACCACTCACCACAGAGAAATACATAGCATGGCAAGGCAACTCACAGTAAGAATACATGGCATAGAATCTATAAATGGCAAGAACAACATCATAGCATACACGGATCAACTACAACAACCTTGGCAAAATTGAATAACATGTAAACAATCTGCCAGGAAACATTTTATAGCAATAGTAGAGCTCGATTGACTCAATCTACGGCACTCCATAATTGCAAACAAGGGTACGGATGAATAGAGAATAACCATATGTTGAAAATATCCTTACTGAAGTATCTCAAATTAAGCATGGTTCTCTCGGTAGCATCAAGTTAACATGGCATAAAAATATAACAGAATCTGCCAGGAAAACAGCAACAGCAAGTACCCTACTTAACAAGCTTGATGCACTCACTACACAACTCACAAAAATACAAGGCAAGCACCCCTCGAAAGATGGCATGACATATTACAAAACACATGTAGGACTCAAGTTCATAGAGTGCACACATCAATCATGGCAAAAATGACAAAAGTGCATGTTCTGATAAGAATCAGAAACTAACAACACATAGCTCTCTTCCAACAGCATTTCGGGCATCAAGATAAGCTCAAATGAAAATGATGCAATGATATGAAATGATCTACTCTTCTAGGCGAACATTTTGACATATTACACGCACGAAACGGAGCTATATGCAGAGAGTTATGGCATGATAAAAATGGCACAAAATATCACATATGAAATGACTTAGACGAAAATTCGGGAGGGGGGGGAAGAAGTCAACCGAGGCACGTTTCACGAGGATGGCCGGGGAAGGGCTGACGGAGCGCTGGATCCGTCGGATCTCGCCGGATCCGCCCCGGATCCCGGGCGAGGGGAGGCGACGGGCGGCGCAGGGAGGCCGGGGAGGCGCGTCGGCGGCGGGCATGGGGTTGCATGAGGCCGGGCGCCGACGGGAGGCGGGCGGCGCTGGGCCGGACCCACGGGTGGCGAGGGGCGGCGGGATCATGCGGCGCGGAGGAGCGGCGGCGAAGCGGAGGCCGGGCGCTGGCCGGAGGCGGCGGCGCTGGGCCCGCGACGGTTTTGGGCGGGCGCGGAGGCGCGTACATCGTATGGCGCGCCATCGGGCGCTGGGCGGCGGCGGCAAGCTGCCCCGGACGGCGCGACATGTCCGTCGTCATGGAGGACGAAAAACTAGGGTTTCAGGGGGTTTGGATCGCGAATTTCGGAGGGGAGGACATATTTATAGGTAGAGGGAGCTAGGAGAGTCCAAATTAGGTGCGGTTTTCGGCCACGCGATCGTGATCGAACGACCGAGAACATGGAGAGGAGTTAGGTGGGTTTTGGGCCACTTTGGAAGGGTGTTGGGCTGCAAAGAGAATGAGGCTTTTGCGGTTACCCGGTTAACCGTTGGAGTATCAAACGACCTCCAAATGGCACGAAACTTTATAGGCGGTCTACCGGTGCTATACCAAGGCCGCTTGACAAACCTCAGTCCATTTCGAGAACGTTTAATACCCACACACGAAAAGAGGTAAAAGAGGGCGCCGGGAGACATAGGAGTGCCGGATTGCAAAACGGACAACGGGGAAAATGCTCGGATGCATGAGACGAACACGTATGCAAAATGAAACGCGCATGATGACATGATATGAAATGCAGATAATGAAATGGCAAAGTGCAACACGCAAGCACATGACATGGCAACGCTGACGAATAACTGACGGACACCTGGCGCATCGAATCCGGGGTGTTACGCATCGTTCCTCCTAGAGTCCATGCTGAGGGCTCCTCCCGAGAGCTTTTGCTCCACGCTGCCATGCCTCCTCAATATTGGATTCGCCTTCCTCCCTCCTTCGCCTTCGAGATCCCGCCAAGGGGTTATCTTGAGCTCTGGTTGCAGCACGTTGGCTGGAGCACCACTGCGACTAGAGTGGAGGTTGCGGTTGTCGCTCCGGGCAAGGTCTAGATAACCCGAGGCTGGGGCGAGATCGCCCGGGTCTACCGGACGAGGGGCGCCCTCGTGATCCACCTAGAATACGATGGCGCCTCCTTGATGTTCTTCAAGGTCTTCGACGTGGATGGACGCCGGCTGGAATGCTGCCCTGAGAAAGGCGACCGGGGCATCGCCGTAGCGAGGACCTGGCCCGCCAATCGCTCCCCCAGAAGCTCCTCCGGCGGCGGCAAAGGTGCTGGAGGACCCAGCGACTCCGCCGAGCTTCATGCGACCCCGGAGACGAGCGACGACAACTACGAGCCCCCGAGCTCGCGTCGCGCTCGGAGCAGGGCAGGCTCGTCAGGTCGCCGACGCCACTGATCTGGACGGGGCTGGCGCTGGTGCCTGACGGCCCACTGTCGATGATGGCGTCTCCCGTGGAGGCGTGCGTAGTTAGCGCTCCTTAGGATTAGCACCTTTTGTTTCCTGCGAGGAACCGAAGTACCACCCCGCGGGGGCATGTAAGGCGCTGGCCACGTCTTTTGTGAATATTATATCCTCACGATGAATTAACGTGAGATGCTTGTCCTGTCCCAGCTTGGCTCCCCCTTTCTTTCCTCATGAGGGCTTGGTGCTCTACGCTGACAGGTCCCGGTCCCCAGGCAGGCTTCAGCCGTCGCTGGTATGCCAGGTCGCGATGCCGTGGTCAAGGCCAGGAGGTGAGCGGCCCAAGGTCCAGTAAGAGCCCCTGAGTCGCGATGCTCAGGAGGTCTTCTTTAGCGCTCAAGCAGCCTCCGCTGGGCGAGAAAGGCAAGCAGCGTTGTCGCGAAGAGCTGCAGTAAGCGAGGGTTAAGCGCTGAGTCGGATCAGTTTTCGCGTGACTTATCTCGTAGGCTCGGGGTAGTTTCCGTTGAGGTGTCGGGCTTGCGCAACGGTAACTGAGGTGCTGCTGGGTTAGGCCCTCACGAGCTTCTTCCCCCTCCCCCGCGCTTCCCTTAATGCTCTATGTCCTCAGCTCCCGGCCCTCGAGCGAGCTCAGCCGTCGCTGGTATGACAGGTCGCGATGCCGTGGGTCAAGGCTAGGGGGTGAGGGCTGGTGAGCCAGTAAGAGCCCATGAGTCGCGATGCTCAGGCGCCCCCCTTTTAACGTGCAAGCGGGTCGTGCCGAAGAGGAGGAGAAGAAGGCTCACGGTGCCACCATCGTTACTCCTGGAGCACGTCCTGCATATCAACCACGTGGGGAAACAAGGTATGTCGTTATGGTTGTCAGCTAACCATTGGTCGCTCCAAGGGAGTGATTGGGGCACTTAGAACCTGGTGAGGTGGCGCCTCGCAGCGCTGCCGCGGCCAGAGCTCGGCTGCTCAGATTTTTCAGCGTTGCAGGAACGGGCCCACGCGCAAGTGTCGTGCCAGAGTGAGCGGCTCTAAAGGTAGATGTCAATCGAGCAGGTGGTTAAGTATGAAGGAGCTAATCCATTTAGATAGAAGCTTGGAAGTAAGCGCCACTGGGTCTGGCCCGAGCAGCCTGGGGATAATGCAGCCCGAGGGGCGCCCCCAACAAAGCAGATGAAAAAGAAACATTAAGCAAAACAGATACATGCGGTAGGGGCGGACCCATGTGACCTAGGAATGATGGGGCCCTGCGGGCGCTCCCAGTTGAAGATAAAACTTAAAAAGATGTCACCTGATACCATTGCAGGGCGAGTGCCGGAGTAGCTGACAATGCATGGTGAAGAAGCTGCTCCTCATGAGCCTTTGGGGCCCAGAGCCTCGGGAGGCTCTGAGGGTCCGGGCGGCTCCTCGAGGTCCATCTCCATCTCCTCCAGGAACGCGCGGTGCCTAGCCACCTGAGCTTCGAGGACGCTCCTCACCAGGCGCTGGTGGGCGACAGCGGCGTTCGGCAGGCCGAAGGGCATGCGAGCGTAGCTGTGAGGTGGGCCTCCTGGCGCCCCACGTGAAGGCCAGGCGCCTCGAGACGCGGCTCGGTTGAGCCCCTGTACGTTGATGCAGACGCGCAACCCACCATCCTCACAGGGATGTGGGGCTGCGGCGGGTAGGCGGCGACTACCACGCATGACTGTTGACTCCTGTAGCTCTTGAATGTTCCTCGCGAGGAACTCCTAGTGGTTTTGCCTTCCCTGCCCTACACCTTCCTGAGGGAAACGTGCCTTGAAGCACGCCTCCAAGTGGTGCCCGAGCGCCTCCCTCGTGACCTTGGCGAGGTCGGTGGCCCTCCAGGAGAGAGCCCTCGAGCCCTGCCTGAGGAGGGCGTCAGGCGCGTCTTCCTATGCGGCAGAGAGTGGCGCCCCTTGAACAGCGCTGAGTCTGACGCGCGCCTCGGGAGGCGCCGCCATGAAAGTGCTTGGGCCAGGTGAAGCATTCTTCTTTTTAGGGGCCGCCTCAGGGTGCCTCCCCACTCCTGTGATCTGGGTCTTCGATTGCTGCGGCCTGGAAGGCACGCTCAAGACAGCATGCTGCATCCCTCTCCTCGCAAGGCACTGTGATGATTCCACCGCTTCCTGGCATCTTGAGGACATTGTAGCCATGGTGAGTCACTGCCATGAACTTGGCCAAGGCTGGATACCCGAGGATGGCATTGTACGACAGACGAATGTGGGCGACGTCGAAGTCAATGAGCTTGGTGCGGTAATTGTTGCGCTGCCCAAAAGTGACGGGAAGACGAACTTGCCCTATTGGAACAGTGGAACCATCAGTGACTCGTGAGAAAGGCTTGGTTGGCTGAAGATGATCGTATGGCACTTGGAGATTGTTGAACGTTTCGACGGACATTGAGCCCAGCTCCGCCGTTGATGAGGGTCTTGGTGACTTGCACATTGCTGATGACTGGGGAACAAAGCATCGGGAGGACCCCGGCCATTTCCGCACACTTGACCTGATCTGCTGAGCTGAACGTGATAGCGCACGCAGACCACCTGAGAGGGCGCGTGGCCTCAAGCTTTGGGAGGACTGCATTCACCTCGCGAGCAAACTGCTTGAAGATGCGCTGAGAGGCTGGGGCCTGAGCGCCGCCCAGGATGCAAGCGATTGCGTGCGGCTCATAGAAGCCCCCAGCCCCCTCGTCCTGGTGATGGTCTTTATTCCTCCTTGGCGGAGGTGGCAGAGGAGGGAGGCCTGTGTTGCCTTGAGGGCGGTCCTCGCGAGGCTGATCCCTCCAACCTCCCTCGCGAGGCTGGTCCTGCCAGCGGTCCTCACGAGGTCGGTCACGCCACCCTTGGCGAGGGCCTCGGTCTTCCCATCGTCCTCCACCTCTTCCTCCTCCTCGGCTATAGCCCCGGTCACTGCGGTCGGGACGTCGGCCGATACGCCCATCTCGCACGGCCCTGAGCTCCTGACATTCATTGATGTTGTGGGTGTGGAGGTCATGGTACACGAAGTACCGACTGCCTTTAGATGACTCAGGCTGATCCCTGCCTCGCTTGGTGTCCGGCTCTGCTGTGAGCACAACAGCCCCCTTGCGCTTCACGTCCTTGACCTTGGGCTTCTTCTCTTCTGGGTCGGCAGCCGGGAGCTCGAGGAGGGAGAGGCGCCCTTCCTCAGCCCTGGCGCACTTGGTAGCCAGGTTGAACAGCTCGGCCGATGTGCACGAGTCTTCATGGATCGCTAGCTCCTCTTTCATCTTGATGTCGCGTCGCCATCGGAGAAGGCTGAGATGATGGCCTCCTCAGTCACCACAGGGATTTCAAAGGCGGGCGTTCTTTGAAGCACTTTGGATGTACTTCTCTGTGGTATCTCCCAATTTGTTGCTTGATGCGGCGCAGGTCGCTCATGGCCGGGGGCCGGTCGCGAGTGCCTTGGAAGTTGGCGATGAAGCGGGTGCGCATCTCGTCCCAAGAGGAGATCGTGCCTGGAGCCAGGTTCAGGAGCCAGGTGCGAGCACCATCCTTGAGCGCCATGGGAAACCAATTCGCCATGACCTTCTCGTCTCCGTTGGCGGCCTCGATGCCCAACTCGTAGAGCTGGAGGAACTCCACGGGGTCTGCAGTGCCGTCGTAGCACGGAGGCAGGTCTGGCTTGAACTTGCCGGGCCATGCGACGCTACGCAGCTCGGAGGTGAAGGCGCGGCAACCTGCAGTGGCCACCGGAGCTTTCTGCTGGTGCGGGGCTTGCTCCTGGGGATTCCCGCGCGCCGCCGCCTGCAGCAGCGCGGGGTCTTGACGTAGCGGCGCAGGGATGCGGTCATGGCGCACCGGTGCTGGGAGAACGCGAGCACCTTCTTGGGGGCGAGCGATCTCTTGGCAGCTCCTTTCTTGTCGCACAGGCGCGGGACGCAGCGGGTCTCGCCCTGGGACCGCGCGCCTGGGAGCCAGGTCGCCTTCTTGGGGTGGAGGTGGTGGAGGCACCTCCTGCTCCTTGCCTCCTGCGCAGGATGGAGGGCGATGCAGCGAGAGGGACAGCATGGGAGAGCCCCCTATGGCGCTGACGAGCTCGGTCCTCGTAGAGGTTGTCGACTGGGCAGTAGTGCAGGAGCTCACGCGCCAGGAGCAGCGCGGCGTGCGCGTCCGTGGGAACGCGACGGGCGTGGGACGACGGACCAGCTGGAGTCAGCGACGGGGTGGCGGTGCGGCCATCGTGCCACACCGAAGGATGCAGGGATGAGGCCTGCTGCTCGTTCCCCGCTGGGCCGATGGCGGCGTTGGCAGCAGGTGACGGGGAACGATGGGGGCGTCCGCCGACGGGCGCCGTGTGGGCGACGCGGGTGGCGAGAGCAGCCCGACATTCGGCGCGAGCTCGGCGAGCGTCAGCCATGGTCACAACGGAAGATCACACGCGGCTAGTGGAAGAAAAGATTCCAGCGCACCCCTACCTGGCGCGCCAAATGTCGGATTTCGGGTTCCGGCAGACCCTTGAGGTTCGAACACTGGGGTGCGCACGAAGATCTCTCCCCCACCAGCTCACGTCTCGAAGTCTCGCAAAGATCTAGGCAAGAAAGATGAGCACACAGAGGACACGAGATTTATACTGGTTCAGGCCACCATTGTGGTGTAATACCCTACTCCAGTGTGTGGTGTGGTGGATTGCCTCAGGGGCTAATGATGAACAGTACAAAGGGGAGAACAGCCTCGCGAGGGGCTGTTCTTGAGCTGGTGCGATGAACTGTTGGGGTGGGTTCAGTCGTCTTTCTCTCTCTTTGTGGTCGATCTCCGGATCTCGTCCCCCTTTCCCTTGTGGTGGCTAGTCCTATTTATAGAGCGAGGCCCTGGGACTCTCCCCAAATAATGAGCGGGAAGGGCGCCAACAATTGGCCATTTTGAAGGGGAACATCTGGTACACTTATCCTGACTAAAGTTGGTCTTCGGCTGCCAAAGGCTCTGACGGTGACGCCGCCCTGGGCTCCATGATGACCTCCATCCTGCCGTTCTGCTGGTCTTGGTCTTGTTGCACCAAAACAATAACCTTTGCCCGATGCCTTCGCCTGTGCTTGCCCCCTTAGCACCGAAAGGGAAACAAGGACACTGCACAGGCCGGCGCCTGCCTGGCAACCGCCTGGCCTCCAATCGTCATGGCTTGCGTCACGGGCCCCTTGGGAGGTGCCCTGCCTTGATCTCTCCGCCTCCTCATGAGCCCGCCTGAGGAGGCTGCTCCTGAGGAAGCTCCCTGTTGTCCGCCCCGCAAGGCTTGGCCCCTCACGAGGGTCTTGAGCTTGAGCCGCGCCGCAGGGCGCAGGAAGGCAAGTATGGGGACCCCCGTTCCTAGAACGCCAACAGTAGGCCCCCGAGGACGATGCCCTAGGATCACCACTCGGCATGAGCTCCTCATCACTCGAGCCACCGGCGCCCGTCGGAGCTCGCCCTCCCGCACCTTCACCTGGGACGAGGTTGGCACCGGCGGCAAGGAAGGGAACCGCGACAATGGTGTTCTTGCGGGACCCCACCGGGCCAATTGGGCGCAGCCCCCACTCATCAAAGGAAGGCATGCTCGCGGCAAATGCGGCTTTGTTCTCGCAGCGGTACAGTAGGCAGCTATTTCTGGGCATCTCGTTCGGCAGAGGGACACCCGATAGGACCATGAGCACCATTTGCCGTGTCGCAAGAGGAATCCCCTTCTCCTGAAACCTCATGTGGTCCTGGCTGCGGAGCAAGTCCCACATCCGGCGGGAGTGGTGCTGAAGTGGAGCGACTCGGCGCTTGATGAACTCCTTCACCACCATGGGCGCAGTCACGCCGCGGTCCTTCAACCACCTCAGCCTGGCCCAGACGGGGGCAAGGCGGGGGCTCGTGAGCTTCTGATGGCCCTAGCCGGAGTTTGGAACAGTAGGCCCCATCGGAAATTGCAGCAGAGGGATGAGCACGCCGGCGTCAACAAACACCCATCATATACGGAACTCGCTCGTGGACAAAGGGAGCTCGAAGCCAATCCCCGCGCCCACTATCACGGCCACGGCTTGGAAGCCCATGCACCCCGAGCTAATCCGGGGACCGGTCAGATGCAATGAGAAGAAATGGCGGAGGAGGGCCACGGAAGGAGCGATGCCCACCATGGCCTCGCACAAGAAGGCAAAGACGGCAAGAAGGGTCACAGATTGAGGGTCGAGATGAAGCATGTGGATCTGATAATGCTCGAGCACCGCATTGAAGAAGGTGGAGAAGGGAGGAATCAGGCCAGCCCAGAGGGCATCAATGAAGATCAGGACCTCAGTGGCTGCCCGAGCCATGCGAGTGCGAGACACGGGCCAAGCCACCGTCTCTCCCCACTCGTTGAAACTGGAGGCAAGCATGGGGCGCACCTTGTACATGGCCTCGTCGTTGAGCACCATAGGCCGGCCGAGCGCAGGCTCAAAGGACGGAGCCGCAGTTGGCAAAGATAGAGGTTTCTTCCCCTTTTCAGCCTGTTTCGGTGCCATGGCGATGAAGCAGGCGGAGCGCAAGTCAGATTGGAAGGGCAAAGCAGGGCCTCGAGGAAGCAGGGAGATTGGAGGAGCCATGCATTGGCGAAGGAAGAATAAATGTGTGAGAGGCGGGGGCCACATAGCCAGGCGGATTCAAGGGCAGCATGGGGAAGTGGAGATGCCCACGTCAAATCAACCGCCATGCGTCAACCGAGGCCGCAGGCTTTTGGGGCCCGCGGCGCTCCTTACTTGACCCTTGGCTTCGCCGCGAAGACAAGCCCGAGCGCGCCTTGGGCCCGGGGGCTACTGTCGGCGCTCTGGGAACAGGGGTCCCCAGACTTGCCTGCGTGCGGCCCATGGCGTGGCTAGGCCAGCAGGCCGTACGGCCCATCTTCATTAGCAAGGCATCCGAGACCCTCGCGAGGGGCCAAGCCTCGCAAGGCGGATGACACAAGACCTCCTCAGGATTGGCCTAGCCAGGCAGGCTCACGAGGAGTGGAGATATCAAGGCGAGGCAAACCTCACGACGCTCTCGTGACATGAGCCATGACGATCGGCACCAGGTGGACGCTAGGCGGGCGCCAGCGTGCACAGCGTCCTTGTTTCCTCTTTGGTGCTAAGGAGGCCAGCGCACGCGAGGAGTACCGAGGCATCAGGCAAAGGTTGCCATATCAGTGCAACAAGACCAAGACTAGAAGGACGGCAAGACGGAGGTCATCTTCGAGCCTAAGACGACGTCATGACCAGAGCCTTTTGCAGGCGAAGACCACTTTTGTCAGGATAGCTCGTACTAGCTGTCCCCCTTCAAATTTGCCCGCCATTGTTGTCTCCCTTCCCGCTCAATATTTGGGGAGAGGACCAGGGCCTATATGAGTAGAGCTATCCACCATAGTAGGGGCATCTCATCTTAGCTTGACCCAATGTGATCGAGAGCCTACCCTAGCCACAAGAACACCTCAACCTCAGGAGGTTGTTCTTCTACTTGTACTGTTCATCATCAGCCCAAGAGGCAATCCACCACCACCACACTGGAGTAGGGTATTACACCACAACGGTGGCCCGAACTAGTATAAACCTCATGTCTTTCTGTGTTGTGAGTTCGTAGAGTTCGTCCACGAGATCTAGCAAGCTAGGGCGTAGATCGGTAGGAGGGAAAGACTTTGCGCGCACCCCATAGTTCGAACCTTAAGGGTTTGCCGGAACCCCACATCCAACAGTCGGGCCACACGCTCCATGTCCTCCTCGTCTTCCGGCAGCGTCCCTTGCATTAGGTATTCCTTGAATTCCTTGATCCAGCATCCCTCCTGAGGTTCGAGCGCCAAGAGCAAGTGCACTCCCGAGGTCGGGCCGCAGGCCGGGGCTCCTGAAACAGGTGGTTGAGGGAGCTCCTCACGAGGTAGCGCTGTTCGTTAGAGCGGTGGCGTTGCTGATGGCTTGAAGAGCCGCTCCTCAAAGACGCCAGGCTCTTGGGGTAGCCGCTTGGATGCTCTTCTGGCGATGTCATCGGCTTCCTTGTTGGTACCACGGGGCACATGCTGTATCTCTAGACCCAAGAATTGCTTCTCCATCTTGCGCACCTCTGCGAGGTATGCCTCCATGTGCTCGTCCTTTGGCTCATAAACCTTGTTGGAGAAGTTGACGAGGAGCTGCGAGTCGCCCTTGATGGTGAGACGCCTCACCCCCAGGGCCACCGCAGCCCTGAGGCCAGCTATGAGGCCCTCGTACTCTGCTATGTTGTTGGAGACCTTCTCGCCCTGCTGGAAGCAGAGCTGCACGGCGTAGTAGAGCTTGTCCTGGGTGGGTGAGATGAGCACCGCTCTAGCCCCCGCGCCCTGGCGTGAGAATGCACCGTCGAAGTACATGACCCAGTCATCCGACGCTTCGCTTCCTGGAGATAGGGATTGGTCCTCGCCTGCCTCGAGCTGTGAGGCGTCAGTCAATTCAGCCACAAAGTCTGCGAGCGTAGCCCCCTTGATGAACCTGGTTGTGCTGAACTCCAAGTCAAACGCCTGCAGCTTGATGTTCAATTCAGCGACTCGCCCGGCAGCATTTGGGCTCCTGAGCACTCTTTCCAGTGGGTAAGCCGAGACGACCTTGATGGGGTGACCCTGGAAGTAGTGGCGCAGCTTGCGCGAGGCCACCAGGAGCGTGAGCAGGATCTTCTGAGGCATGGGGTACCGTGCCCTCGCATCCTGCAGCACTGTGCTGACAAAGTACACCGGGTGCACGACGAGGGCGGGAGAGCTAACGAAGTCTTCGGCTTCCGGTAGCTGAGGTGTCTCTGCATGGGCTTTGGCTTCAGGTGCTTGGTGGTCCGCTGAAGCAGCTGCTGCTTCAGGAGCTTCGCCTTGGTGTCGCGCCGCTTCGCCCATCCTGGTGGTTCCCCCTGGCGGGCCCTTGATCTGGCGATCTTCTCTGAGGGCAACCAGCACTGCGCTGGCGGAGTGGGGTGTGGCAGACAGGTAGAGCACCAAGGGCTCGAGGGGTCAAGGCGCCACCATCACTGGCGGGCTTGTCAGGTATCTCTTGAGGTCTTGAAACGCTTGGTCGTCGTCCGGAGTCGACTCGAATGGGCCCTTTTTCTTCATTAGCTTGAAGAACGGTAGGGCACGCTCTCCCAGCTTGGATATAAAGCAGCCCAACGCAGTCACATGACCAGTAAGCTTCAACATCTCCTTGAGGGTCTGCGGCGGGCTCATGTCATTGATTGCCTTGACCTTCTCTGGGTTCGCCTCGATCCCTCTGTGAGATACGAGGAAACCCAGCAGCTTGCCAGAAGGGACACCGAACACGCACTTCTTCGGATTGAGATGTAAGTTCACCTAGCGTAGGCTTGCGAAAGTCTCCTCCAGATCTTGGATCAAGGTTCTCGCCTCCCGAGACTTCACCACGATGTCGTTGACGTAGGCCTCTGTGTTTCTCCCGAGCTGCCGCCCTAAGGTGATGTGCATCAGCCACTGAAAGGTCGCGCCCGCGTTGCACAGTCCGAAAGGCATGCAAGTATAGCAGGACACCCCACACGGGGTCAGGAAGGCGGTCTTCTCCACATCTTCTACCGCCATCTTGATCTGGTGGTAGCCTGAGAATGCATCTAGGAAGCACAGCATATCGCACTCTGTGGTGGAGTCGACGATCTGATCGATGCGTGGAAGCGGGAACGGATCTTGGGGGCAGGCTTTGTTGAGGTTGGTGAAGTCGACACACGTGCGCTCCTTCCCGCCTTTCTTCGGCACAACAACGGGGTTTGCCAGCCACTCGAAGTGCGAACCCATGACGGCACCCGCCGCCTCCAGCTTGCGGGTTTCTTGGACGATGAAGGCCTGCTTCTCCGTGGAATGTCATCTCGCCGCTTCTTCACAGGGCGTACATTGGGGCACACCCTTAAGTGATGCCGAATCACCTCTCCCGGGACCCGGACCAGCTGCTTGGGTTCACATGCAAATATCTCCTTGTTTGCGTGCAAGAACTTCACCAAAGCTGCCTCTTGGTCTGGGTCAAGGTCGGCACCTACGATAAAGGTGGCTCCTGAGGTCCCATCCTCATCGACCGGCACCTGCTTGGTTTCTGTCGTGTCTTGGGTGAATAGCTGCTTCTTCTTGGTTGGCGTAGCTCCCCTGGCCTCGGAGGCGCCCACGCCGGCGGGCTGCACTGCCGTGGCAGTCTTGAAAGCAAGCTTGCATGCCAACCGAGCCTCCTTTGTGTCCCCCTCGACGGTGAGGACGCCCTTGCTCCCAGGCATCTTCATGAGGTTGTAAGCTAGATGGGTTGCTTCCATGAACTGGGCTAGAGCTGCGTACCCGAGGATGGTGTTGTACGGGAGGCCGATGCGGGAGATGTCGAAGTCGACCAACTCGGTGCGATAGTTGTCGCGCGTGCCGAAGGTGACAGGAAGGCGGATCTGTCCCAGGGAGTGGGCGATGCCGCCGCTAACTCCTGAGAAACACTTGCTAAGGTGGAGCCGCTCGAGCGGTACATGAAGAAGGCCGAAGGCCTCCACGGAAAGCACGTTGAGGCCCGCGCCGCCGTCGATGAGGGTCTTTGTGATGGACACGTTGCAGACGGTGGGCGTGCAAAGCATTGGGAGAATACCCGAGCTGGCAATGGTGACGGGGTGGTCCGCTGAGTCGAAGGTAAGGTCGGCCTCAGGCGCGGCCCAGCCCGGGGGAACCCCCGGCCGCTTGGAGGCCGCGCCGACCTGGCGCAGGAATGACTTGATGTGACGATCCGAGGGTGGCGCCTATGAGCTGCCGAGGAGGGCCGCGGCCGCGTGGGGTGCCGATGTCGTGAAGCGTGCAATGAAGAGACCGCGCAGCTCCTCCCAAGATACCACCATGGATCCGGGGAGGTTGAGCAGCCAGGCGTGCGTTGCACCTGCTAGGGCCATGGGCAGCTAGTTGGCCATGACCTTGTCGCCGCCCCCGGCCTTAAGGACGGCCTCCTCGTACGCCAGCAGAAAAGCCGACGGGTCCGTCGCGCCGTCGTAGCGCGGCGGCATCTCCGGCTTGAACTTGGGCGGCCACTGCACTTACTGCAGGGCGGGGGCCAAGGCTCGGAGCCCCCTGGCCCTGTCGGTTGTATGAGTCGTTGGAGCCGGGAGCGAGACGCCTGCCATGGGCGCGAAGCGCGATGGTGGCGGAGCACGGATCGACGGAAGGAAAGCTACCGCACACCCCTACCTGGCGCGCCAAATGTCGGATCTCAGTTTCCGGCAAAACCCTTAAGGTTCGAACTCTGGGGTGCGCACGAAGATCTCTCCCCCATAGCTCACGCCCTCTCACGCTTCGCAATCTCTAGGCTAGCTCGCCGAACCAAAAGAACACAAGGACACAAGATTTATACTGGTTCAGGCCACAGTTGCGGTGTAATACCCTACTCCAGTGTGGTGGTGGTGGATTGCCTCTTGGGCTAGGGATGAACAGTACAAGGGGAAGAACAGCCTCCTGAGGTGAGGTGTTCTTGTGCTTGGTGAACTTGAGGGTGTCCGGATCCGATCCCTCCTACTGTGGTGGCTAGTCCTATTTATAGAGGCCATGGTCCTCTTCCCAAATATTGAGCGGGAAGGGATCCCACAACGACCAATTTGAAAGGGGACAGCTAGCACAGCTTATCCTGACAAAAGTAGTCTTCACCTACCAAAGGCTCTGGTGGTGACGCCGTCTTGGGCTCCATGATGACCTCCGTCTTGCCGTCCTGCTGGTCTTGGTCTCGTTGCACCAATAGGGAAACCTTTGTTCAACACCTCGATACGCCTCGCCTGTGCTTGCCCCCTTAGCACCAAAGGGGAAACAAGGACACTGTGTGTGCTGGCAACCGCCTGGCGCCTGCCTGGCCTTGGTCGTCATGGCTCACACGTCACGAGAACCTCGCGAGCTTTGCCTTGCCTTTATCTCTTCGCCCCTCGTGAGCGAGCCTAGTGAGGCCGCTCCCGAGGAGGTCTTGCATCGTCCGCCTCGCGAGGCTTGGCCGCTCGGAGAGTCTTGAAAGCTTGTTGATGAAAATGGGTCGTACGAGCCCGATAGCAGAGCCACACTGTGGGCCGCTGGCAGGCAAGTCTAGGGACCCCCAATCCCAGAACGCCGACAAATTGAGTGCTTAAAATTATTACAAAGTTGTTGGCAAATAGATTGCAAAGAGTTATCCTAAAGATGGTGCACATTAACCAATATGGCTTCCTCAAAAAACAGAGTGATTCAAGACTGTCTAGGATGGGAATATGAGTATATTCACCAATGTCACAAGTCAAAGGAAGAGATGTTAGTAATTAAACTGTCACACCCTGATTTTCATGCCACAACACTTAAGCTAACAATCATGATAAAATGTGGTTTGTCAAAAACTTTTGAGTGATTTGGACCTTGCCTTGATTGGTTTTTGTCTGCTGTTTGCAAGTGCTCTAAAAATCAAATAAATCCTCCAACTCATATACTTCATCTCCTTGCTCCAAACTCTTGAACCAATGATCATGCCATGTGTATAGGACACAAAAATAATTTCTTACAAAAATAATTTGGCCAAATAGTATTTTCAAAAATTAGTTTTTCAAAACCCCTGAAATTGAGGTTTGCACTGCAAGTACTTAATTAAGGGCAGTAAAAATCTTTCCAAAAATATATTTGACTCCTATTAGATACAGGATACCCAGAAACCACAAAAATATAAATTTAAAGGTTATTTTCCTATTTTATTTAAAGGATTTTTCTTAAGGCCAGAAATGGTCTTTAATAGGTTAAAATTATTTTAAAGCTTTCAAAATATTTGAGGAAAATTAGGGAGACTCAGTGGACATATATTTTCCATATATATGAGTTTCAACACATGGTCATGATCAAAATATTGGACAAAACCTCCCAAAACCATTTTTGCCCATTTCAAGGATTTGAAATATTTCTTCAGGAAATATTTCCATAAAAATCCAAGAAAATTTCAGCATGTCACATATGACATTTTTGATGATCTTGCCAAGTACCATGTCATGGAGAACAGTATAACCCCATGAAACCCTCCCAAAACCACTTCTGTCCTTTTTCAAGTTTGAAAAACTTTGCACTGCCAAACATGTCCAAATGTTCTCAAACCGTGTGAACATGCTCAAATGGTCTAATAATGCATCTAGGACAAGTGGCACAAGTTGGAGAACAAGTTAACTTGATCAAAGTGCCCCAAAACCCTTCCTGTCCAGAACCAAATTTGAACAACTCTACATTGCCAAGTGTGTCATTTTGATCTGAATTTTTGTGGACATGTTCAAATCCTCAAATGATGACACTACACCAAGTGGTGCATCAAGGAGAACAGATTTGCATGACTAAATCTTGGTAAAGCCATTTCTGCTGGTTTCTAGGGTTTACCAAAGTTACATTGGCAACTTTCTTCAAATGGACTCAAACTTGGTGGTCAACCTCAATTATGTGTGACACTTGATCCTGTTAATTCTCATGTCAAGTGGAGTTAATTTTCTTGCCCAAATTTGCATCAAACACCTTCTGTCACTTTTCAAAAATCACCATTTTGACCACTTACCCTATTCTCCTTGAGCTCAACTTTTTACCACAGCCTCTCCTAGTCCCCTTCCACCTCCAGTAACAATGGAAAGTCCACAGCTCAATTATTGGATGGGTAAAACCCCACTTTCTCTCTCTGGACAGCCCATTTCCCTGTCTCCCTCAACCTCTCTCCTCTCCTACTGGCTCTCTAGGGCATCCAATGCCACTCCTACATTGTTTACTCACCCCTAAAACCCCCAGACACAAAAGGACATGCTCATGGCGCATAAACAATGCCAGTGCCTGCAGAGCTCGCGCTCTGGAGCACGCTACAGTGCTCTCTCGCACTGTAGCTCGCCCATGCCAAGGGCATACGACAGCCTTGGGCGTCGGGGTGATGTCTCCCGAGGTGGCCTCGGCGTCCGGGACACGACACGCTGCCAGCCCCCTCCAGAATCTCTCTCCCCTCCCCTCCGCGAGGTCACCCGAGCCCGTCCGTGCACGCTGCCCACGGTGCACCGCGGCTTTGCCCATTTTAAGCCACCCCGACCCTCTCTCTCGCTTCGGTTCGTACCCCCTCTCCCCCAGCAACCTCTCGGACACTCCCTCTCTCCCCCTCGTGGTCTCCCGCCCCCTCCATGGCTGGGTTGCCGCAGCTGTGCCCCCGGACCAACCCGAGCCTCCACTGTTTCCCCGCTCCCACTGAACGCTCGAGAGGACACCCAGGGCACCAAGGAATCCTCCCCCCGCGCACCAGGCCCTCCTCCCCGTGCTTGCCCTGTCCTGCCCGAGTCTCGCCCGAGCACTTGGGGGAATAGATAGGAATTCTCGTTGGACATGAGATTTGGATTCAATACATTATCCTAGTGGAGTATGGATGTAGAGTAATTCTACATGGTTCGGAGTAAATTGGATTTAGACTGATGATCTCGATCATGATACCATGTTTCTTGGAGGACAATAAACTAGGAGATTGGATTAATTGTCGGAGTTGATATAAGCTTGACCTTGGAGTTTACTTGACCATGATAATGGAATTGGTGGACTTACTATAGTAGAGACAGCCCTTTCAAGTATTTGGGGATTATGTGGACTTTAGGAGATCATGTGGAACATCATGAACACTGGATTTGTAGAATTAAATGGATTATGTAGTGATTGATGGAAGTTAATGGGCTGTTGGTTGATTCATAGGAAGGAAACAAGATCTTGGAGTGGCTTATGACGTGTTTCCTTAGGATAGAGGTGCTTTATCTTAGACCTTGGAAGAATAGGCTGAGCACTCGGATTGTCACGTTCAAGCTTAGCAACTTATATGTTCCACCCATGGATTTTTAGGAGTAGCCATACATATGAGTTTGGGGATAGTTGACATGTATAGATTTATTAGAACTCCCCTTGGGAGTCATGAGGATAATAATAGCATGAGGGATGATTGAGCTGACCTACAAGAGTTGATACTTTCGGTGGTATAAGGTTATTTGTTTAAAGGATTAGATAGAACAATTGGCATCTCAGGAACCGTGCTTAAGGATAAGGTGACAAAACGTTCGCTCGCACACTAGAATCCTTGAAACCCTTAAGCCCTACCAAGCCACAACATGGTCGGATCCTGACCTTGGGCTTTGGCTCTAGGACAAGGAAACCTTGGCCAATACCCAACCATGACCACCACCGATACCCCAACCTATACCCTATGTACCCCGTGGGCAAGTCTTCACGGAGTACTCGGACAAGTTAGTTGCCATCTTTCCTTGATGACATACTTGCCTACCGGAAGACGGAAAAAGAACCGTTCAGCCGGTTAGCGAACATCAGAAGACCGCCATGTCAAGGAGGAAGAACTATACCAACCATCATCGTCAAGGAGTGAACTTCCTTGTCAAAGACTGTGCATATCTACAAACCACTCCTCTCAAGGGAACCAAGCATTTTCATGACAAGGAAACCCACGCCAAGATTCATCGGCCCTCTTCGAGATCACTCCAAGATTTAACAACCCCCTCCAAGATCACCGCAAGACGAAGAATAGATGGATACCAGTTAGAGTTACCGCCTGAGTTACCCACTGTGCACAGCGTTTTCCATACGACACACCCCCGAAAGTGTTCCCAACTTCCTAACTAGCCCGGTCTCAACAAGGACATCGATCACCGAGCCATCGACCTCCAACCCTATATGACATACGCGAGAGACCCCAATTGCAATCTGGATCAAGCAGGACGACAAACACAAAGCCACGCCATCAAGTACTTCAAGGTTCAATGGAGCACCAAACGGAAGCAGAAGGAGTATGAGGACGAGAAGACTACCCCAAATCCAAGTTTTCGTATTCCTTTCCGCGCCTAGTCTGGGAATCTCGGGGACGAGATTCTTGTAAGGGGGGTAGGTCTGTCACACCCTGATTTTCATGCCACAACACTTAAGCTAACAATCATGATAAAATGTGTTTTTTCAAAAACTTTTGAGTGATTCGGACCTTGCCTTGATTGGTTTTTGTCTGCTGTTTGCAAGTGCTCTAAAAATCAAATAAATACTCCAACTCATATACTTCATCTCCTTGCTCCAAACTCTTGAACCAATGATCATGCCATGTGTATAGGACATAAAAATAATTTCTTACAAAAATAATTTGGCCAAATAGTATTTTCAAAAATTAGTTTTTCAAAACCCCTGAAATTGAGGTTTGCACTGCAAGTACTTAATTAAGGGCAGTAAAAATCTTTTCAAAAATATATTTGACTCCTATTAGATATAGGATACCCAGAAACCACAAAAATATAATTTTAAAGGTTATTTTCCTATTTTGTTTAAAGGCTTTTTCTTAAGGCCAGGAATGGTCTTTAATAGGTTAAAATTATTTTAAAGCTTTAAAAATATTTGAGGAAAATTATGGAGACTCATTGGACATATATTTTCCATATATACGAGTTTCAACACATGGTCATGATCAAAATATTGGATAAAACCTCCCAAAACCATTTCTGCCCATTTCAAGGATTTGAAATATTTCTACAGGAAATATTTCCATAAAAATCCAAGAAAATTTCAGCATGTCGCATATGACATTTGTGATGATCTTGCCAAGTACCATGTCATGGAGAACAATATAACCCCATGAAACCCTCCCAAAACCACTTCTGTCCTTTTTCAAGTTTGAACAACTTTGCACTGCCAAACATGTCCAAATGTTCTCAAACCTTGTGAACATGCTCAAATGGTCTAATAATGCATCTAGGCAAAGTGGCACAAGTTGGAGAACAAGTTAACTTGATCAAAGTGCCTCAAAACCCTTCCTGTCTAGAACCAAATTTGAACAACTCTACATTGCCAAGTGTGTCATTTTGATCTGAATTTTTGTGGACATGTTCAAATCCTCAAATGATGACACTACACCAAGTGGTGCTTCAAGGAGAATAGATTTGCATGACTAAATCTTGGTAAAGCCATTTCTGCTGGTTTCTAGGGTTTACCATAGTTACATTGGCAACTTTCTTCAAATGGACTCAAACTTGGTGGTCAACCTCAATTATGTGTGACAGTTGATCCTGTTAATTCTCATGTCAAGTGGAGTTAATTTTATTGCCCAAATTTGCATCAAACACCTTCTGTCACTTTTCAAAAATCACCATTTTGAGCACTTACCCTATTCTCCTTGAGCTCAACTTTTTACCACAGCCCCTCCTAGTCCCCTTTCACCTCCAGTAACAATGGCAAGTCCACAACTCAATTATTGGATGGGTAAAACCCCACTTTCTCTCTCTGGACAGCCCATTTCCCTCTCTCCCTCAACCTCTCTCCTCTCCTACTAGCTCTCTAGGGCATCCAATGCCACTCCTACATTGTTTACTCACCCCCAAAACCCCCAGACACAAAAGGACATGCTCATGGAGCATAAACAATGCCAGTGCCTGCAGAGCTCGCGCTCTGGAGCACGCTACAGTGCTCTCTCGCACTGTAGCTCGCCCATGCCAAGGGCATACGATAGCCTTGGGCGTCGGGGTGATGTCTCCCGAGGTGGCCTCGGCGTCCGGGACACGGCACGCTGCCAGCCCCCTCCAGAATCTCTCTCCCCTCCCCTCCGCGAGCTCACCCGAGCGCGTCCCTCTGTCTCGCTTCGGTTCGAACCCCCTCTCCCCCAGCAACCTCTCGGACACTCCCTCTCTCCCCCTCGTGGTCTCCCGCCCCCTCCATGGCTGGGTTGCCGCCGCTGTGCCCCCGGCCCAACCCGAGCCACCACAGCTTCCCGCTCCCACTGAACGCCGAGAGGACACCCAGGCACCAAGGAATCCTCCCAGCGCACCAGGCCCTCCTCCCGTGCTTGCCTGTCCTGCCCGAGTCTCGCCGAAAGCACCGTCCGCCGTGGCCATGGCCCGCTCACCTCCGCCCTCCTCACAGGCCTGGCGGGGGGGCAGTTCTTGGCTCGTCTCCCAGTGCGCCGGTGGCGGATCCCAAGCAGTGGCCGACAAGCGCTGGTAGTCGCCCGTCGGCGTCCCTCTACCTTGCCTCCTCTGCTTGGGCGGGAGGTTGAGGGCAACGCCGCGTCGGCTCGCCCGGCCCTTTGTCAGCCGGCAATGGCCAGCCCGGCCCCACAGGTCGGGTTAAGTGGAGGCGGGGCCAGGGAAGCCGTCTCCATCGCGGGGAGACGTACTCCGTGAAGTACGCCTTCTGCGTGGCCACTTCCCGCAGGCAGATGAGCCACTGGGCTGGCCCAGTGGCTATCCTTCACCCGATGCGTGCTATAGGTATAAACCTAAACCTTTTCTTTTTCTTTTTCCAGTGAGCTTCTAAAATCCATAGAATATTCATATTATCTCCAAATTGGATGATTCAAATTTCTATTAGTTCCTAAAATCATGCCATATCACATGGTACTATTTGCACATTTTTCCAGAATCATTTCCTTCACAAATATTTATCACATCCTATTTTTCCTATTTACATGATAAACTTTAGAAAATCACAGAGAGCCCATTTTTTATCCAAATTCCATGATTCAAAATCCTAGATGTCTATAAGTTCAAAACTTAGTTTTTGAACATTTTTACTAATACTTTCTGTATCACCTCAAATAATGGTCTATTTCTTTATATACAGCCAACTTTGCAAATTCATAGGAAAATCATCTCAACTCCAAATCCAGTGAAACCAATTCCTAGATGCTTCTAAAATCATCCTTTGTTAAATGGGTGCCTTTGCTCATTTTTCAAAACATATTTCTATACACTTCTTGCAAATCCATAAACCCCTTGATTCCATCATATCGAAATGTTTAGAAATGTCCATTGATCGACTTCCAATGAAATCACTTTGGTCATTCCTCATATGACCAGAGGTATCCAATAAAAGTCAACTTCATATTTTTAGGGCACATTCATTCTTGCCTTGTTGTGTTGCTTATTGTGATTGTTTCTGACGATAGTTGACGAAGTAGACGAAATGCTTGGAGTTGGACCAGAGATATTTGAAGACCTCGAAGACTTTGTTAAAACAGGCAAGCAGCCCTTTGACCATGTCTATGAAACCCTTTTTATGCATGTCATATAGCACCATATTGTTGTCGCAATGGAATCATGATGAGGTGGTAATCACCTTGATGGGTTGCCACCGTACTTCCTCGTTGATACTTGCATTGTGCATGACCCTACCTTCTTATGAGTGTTTTGCCGGTGGGTGTAGATATGATGCTAAAGTAGTTCTACGCAAAAAAGGACTGGATTATGCATAGAGATGGAGACAAAGTATTTTCAAAGGACTTTTCAAAGCCCGTCGGGTGCCACTTATGCCCGAGGGAGATGATGAGTTGGGTAGCCACTTGATGACGAAGTGGTGTACCGAGGCAAGTGTGTGTGTTGTTTTCAAAAACGGATTGGTTTAAGTTACGACCGTTATTCCAACCTTACGTGCGCAACCACTCTACCCTCATATGGGAAAGGGCATTATTGATTACCTAGGTTGATACTAGCTTGGAGCCCGCATTACTAGTGACAGGGGAGAGTTGGTGCTCTCTCTCGGGACGGGGTCGTGCCAGGTAGGGCGGCCATGACTGTCTTTACAGGGCACCGGATACACCGTTGTGTCCCCTCTCGGATGTTACAATCTCGAGTGAGTCTCATATGATGTACATCGTGAGGATACGGAACAACGAGTGGACTCCTTGTTAGTGTCGTCTAGGGAAAGATAGTGATCCGGTGCTTACCCCGGGTACTTGAGGTATCGCGGGTCGTGAATGACACGGAAGTTCCCCGGATCTTGTGGGTAAAGTGTGCAACCTCTGCAGAGTGTAAAACTATTCGAATAGCCGTGTCCACGGTCAAGGACAGTTGGGTAACCGCTCTTGGGCTACGTCCACATGTTTACAAACCGTGTGTGTGTGTTGATAAAACTACTTGGGTCAAGTCAAAGGACTTGACACGATTGAGTTGGGTTGGTGCCCACTCTATTTATGTTGATATCTGTAACCTGTCCTCATGGTTACTTGAAATTCTCTTGATGCATGTCTTACAAGTTGTCGAACATGTCATTGCACTCAAAACTAGCTTTCTGCAAAAATTTACCTATATCAAGCATTGTTGTATCTTGAACCAAAACATGGGTTGCTTGCGAGTACATTCAAAGTACTCATTGGCTTGCCACTGGTTATTTTATTGGCCAGGCATGAAAGAACAGGATATGATGAAGAATACTTCGGTGACGAACATGCGAGCTAGGACGATTCCCAGTCGTAATGCACAGAGGGTTAAGGCAGATGGCATGGGTCCAAGTTATCGACGAAGATTTCCGCTGAAATGTTATACTCAAGACTTGACCATAATGGTCCTACTTGTATAATATGGTATGTATGGATGTAAGCCTCTTGTTATTCAGCTTCTGTGTTCAGTGAGCATTGATCTTTGGGATCACTGTACACGTGCATTCGGTGATCATGACTTATGAGTCGGGGTCCCCACATAAACTAGATTTTGAAAAAGCTTTCTACACTATTGAACATCAAGCAATCATTGTTATATTCAGAGCAAAGGGCTTTGGAGAAAAATGGATTTCCTGGATGCAACTAATCTTTTCATCTGCATCATCAGCTATGATGTTAAATGGAGTGCCTCAGAAATTTTTACATCAGAAGAGGAGTGAGACAGGGAGATCCTTACTCTCCATTAATATTTGTTCTGGCTGCTAATTTGCTACAATCTATACTCAACAAAGCCATGAGACTAAATCTTATCACTCCAGCACTACAAATCAACTCATGCCCTGATTTCCTAATAGTACAGATGACACCCTGGTTATCATGCAAGCAAATGCTAGACAATTCATATGCCATAAAGCACTATTAAATATTTTTGCCTCGGCAACTGGACTTAAGGTCAACTATCAAAAATTAATCATGGTTCCTGTTAACATTGCAGAAGACATAATATATCTTTTCACAAACACATTGCAATGTGTGCCAGGGGACATTTTCCTTTTACTTATCTGGGACTTCCTCTGGGAATATACAAACCAACTGTGGAACAATGTCTTGCTCTTGTTAACAGGATTGCTAAGATATTAGCTGGTATATCTACTTTCATGACTCAGGCAGGAAGGTTGTTGCTGGTTAAATCAGTGCTTGCATCACTATAAGTCTTCTTCATGTGTAGTTTGGACATACCTATCACCATTAAGAAAGAAATAATTAAGTATTTAAGGCATTGTGTTTGGAGAAGCCCTGATATGCAAGAACACAGACCAGCGCTGGTGGCTTGGCACACAGTTTGTAGACCCAAAAGTCAAGGAGGATTGGGGGTCATGGACATTTACACACAAAACAAAACACTGCTTATGAAAAATCTACAGAAGTTCTTCAACAGACATGACATACCTTGGGTCAACTTAATTTGGGAGACTTATTACAGTAATGGGCAACCTCCTGGAGATCATAAGGTGGGCTCCTTCTGGTGGAAATCAAACCTATCACTTTAATGTGGGAGACGGTAAAAGTGCATTCCTCTGGGATGATCTATGGCATCAATCTGTCCTCAGGCACAAATTCCATCACTTGCATTCATTTGTAAAAAATCCACAATTAAATGTCCAGCAAGTGATTAACACTGAATATCGTCAGGGCCTGTTCTACTTACCTCTGACAACACAAGCATATGAGGAATTTTTATAAATGGAGGACATATGTATCTCTTTGAGACAATCTGAATACTTGGACTCAGTGGACGCATGAAGTTACATATGGGGAAATGAATTCTATTCCTCCATTAAAGCATACAATGTACTGATTGGACAGAAGCAAACTCCACCTCACTTTAACTAGATTTGGAAGAGCTCATGTCGGCCTGAACGTAAGCTATTTTTTTGGATGCTGCACTATAAAAAAATACACTTCCGTGATGATACGTGCTTGTCATAGTAGGTCACGTTTTCAGTCATGCATGTACATCCATGAAGATTTTATGATAGAATCAAGATAGTCATACATGTCCTGTCGTAGACGTGCTCCATGACATCACCAAAATTACCATCACAGAAGTGTCCACTTCCATGACGATAAATTGCGCGTCACAGAAGTGCTTTCGTCAAGGTTGACTAACATGTGGCATCGACCATAACGGGTCATCGTTAAGCTATCGAGTTCCGGTTTGGATCCAATAACCCGTTAATAGCCTGGACCTATCGGGATTTTCCATGTGTAAAATTATC
This sequence comes from Aegilops bicornis, assembly GCA_021605145.1. NCBI lineage: Eukaryota > Viridiplantae > Streptophyta > Magnoliopsida > Poales > Poaceae > Aegilops > Aegilops bicornis. The sequence goes on from CM038671.1 coordinate 288,969,692, forward strand.
AATGGCCAGAGTAACCACGTGTCGGCTCACCTTTGGGACAGATGTCATCCACTCATTGGACCGAAGACGCCTATGATTCATCGACACGTGGCACAGCCCAATAGAGGCCCATTCCAGTGAAAAGGCCGGCCCTTTTGACTTGGTCAAAAGGTAGCGGTCTGGCCCATGGAAAGCCTGTTAACGGCCTATTCGCATATATCCCATTTACAGCCCGCTAACTCACGACCAATCGGAATTTGGCCCAGTAGCATCATCTGGGCCGCCCAACATGATACCTGCCCGTTGTAACTTCTGGCTCATGTATGGCCCATGACGTCTTTCGGCCAATAGGAGGCCCTTTGTAACTCTGGCCCATTAAAGGCCCAAGATGAAGCTGGCCCATAATGAACAGTGTATCGCTTTATACCCATGAACAACTCATTATTCCATCGGCCGTTTCCAGCCCGTGTTAACTTCGGCCTTCTAAGGGCCCATTTATTCTTGGGCTCATTTCTCGAATTCGGTTAGTTACGGTCTGTTACTGGCCTATTCCGTTTGTGGTCCAAATTTAGCCCGTGGTTACATTCGGCCCATTTGTGGCCCGTTAACCTGTTGGGCTGTTTTCCTAGCGTTATCAAATATGGCCTTTTAAATGGCACGTTATGGTCCACGAATAGTATGTCCCATGTTTGGTGAAATGATTATACGCCCCGTAGAAGGCCCATGGATCCTAGGGCCCGTAGGAGGCCAAAGGATCCTACGGCCCGTAGAAGTGCCATGGATCATACAGCCCGTAGAAGGCCCATGGATCCTACGGCCCGCAGGAGGCCCATGGTTACAATAGTCCGCCTGTTGCCATGGTTATTGTGGCCTAGTTACCAAAAATAGGTTATTGTGGCCACTACAAAAACATGGAAAAAGAACTGCAGTGACTACAAGCAAACAACTAAACAAGACAATAAGGAAATAAATGAGCAAGCAACTAACGCTAGGCTATTACGGCTATTACACATATTACATCTAGTGGGCATCAAAGTCCACCACCAGTGTAAATATAGGGAATAAAGCAGCATATTACATACGCTGGCCGTCTAAATTGGCCACTAGTGCAAATAAACGCGGCAGCAAAACAAGTCCATAACTAAAACAACTTCAGAACATCTCAAGAAACGTTATCATGGGTATCCACCATGCTGGCAATCAGCTTAGCAAGCTTATTAGCTTTGTCCTATTTGGTGCTAAAATCCTCCAACGCTTGTTGTTGCACCAAAAAGTATGCATCTGAATGCTCCAGGGACTTTCGCAGTCCTTCTGCTTCTTGTTGCAGCACCGCTGATCGATGTCTTTCAGCTTTTAGTTGAGACTCAAGAAACCGAACTGATTCAGACAGTGAGTTTGAATAGCTTGTGCCAGCGGTAGTGGCCAGTAACTCAAACACTAAACCAAGACATGACTTTAGGGTTGTCTCACTATCTTCAAGATAGTTTTCCTTAGCTGTTTTATCAGCTTTGTTGGAGACCAACAAGGATGCCTCACTGTCCTGTACCTTATCTGCATTACTTCCTTTACCATTGCTTAATAAGTCACTCTTCCCCAATATTTTGCCAGCATTCTAAAAGAAAAAACAAGCAGACATATAACAGGTTTAGCATGTACTAGTATATGAAACTCATTTCGGTGAACCAGTTCATTAGTAAGGTGGACAAGATTAAACTACCGAGTCTTCTATTGCCAAGTAGTACATTATAAAAGCATCAAACAAACATATATCTTTGTCCTATGTCACCGCTTTTTCTTGCCAAATCAAAATAGAGACACGGTTCAGATCATATCAGTTCAAGAGAAAGCAGCACTAAAAGAATACAAAAGCATGGGAAACTAAACGGCACAACAAGATTTCAGATGGGTACCACGGGTGTACACGTACAACAACACTATTGGCTTTGTTGTGATGCTAGTAATGTGCATGATATGAGAAGTCAACTGTATACACAATTGAAATTGAAAATAAAATAGACAAAGCTATTTATAAGAGCAAACCTGTCAAATAAACATGCTTAAACATACCTGTTGTGCCATTGGAGTTTCGATTGGATCCTTCAATTTAAAATAAGTTTGTATGAGTAAATACAGTGATACAAGAGCAAAGCAGTATGCACAATAGCAATGGAATCTTAAATGAGAACAGGTGTTCTTCAGGTTTAAGCACTTGTTTTACATGAACATAGTACAGTCAGTTGCAAGCATATAGTACTTAAAAAATGAGCTCATAGACCTTACCACATTCTTGGTTCAGAACCAGTACAGAACAAGGTGTTCCCAGTCATCATCCAGTAAATGGGCCTCAGGAGAACGTAAGGGAATTTGATGAGTTTTCTGCCAGTGAAGTAGGTTTTCTTCAGGTAATTCTGATACTGCCACCAAGCATTCTTGAAGATGGCAGAGGTATTAGCACAGTTTACCTCATCCTGAGTTTCCAAATCGGCCCTTCTCTATAGAGAAAAATTGGAAATTTTGCTGTATTGTAACCATCATGGAGGTAGAATGTATGGGACAAAGCAAAGTAATTGCCACGAATAAGATTACTTACATATAACTCCTAGAAAAACACCTACAACTGGCATTTTCCTTCATCTTCAGTATAATATTTCCATGATGGGAAGATACGCACATAGGATTTAACAACATCAAATGTGATAGATGCTAAGCTATTAATGGCTGGTTGTGCTTCCTCCACAGGAATAGGTGTACTAACTTGTGGAGTTGGGGTTTGTCGTGGGAGTACTGGCGCTTTGGGTACTGGAGCTGCCTTACTAACTGCTCTTGTTTGGCAGCTCGGTGGTGGAGATGGTTTTGTATCAACAGGAACTCGGTTACTATCTGCTAGGGTTGTGGTTAGATTGGGTGAATCTGATTCTCTGTCCATCGCAGTAGGGGTACAATCTGCGAGAGTCTGGGTTATGTGTGGTAGGGCTGGTCTCGTGCATGTACAATCGGGGTGCTACCTCCACCAAGAGGTAGCATTGTTTCATTTGAAGACCGTGTTTTTACTCCGCTAGGTACTACCATCACCCGCTCCAATTCAAATGGCTTGTAAACAGGAAACATAGTTGAATGTACAGACATTGTATGAGAGACAGATGCAATAGATAGTGTGGAAAAAAGAGGGCATGAAATAGTTGACATGTATATTGTTTAACTAAAACAGATAACATGGCATAATTTCACATATATGATATTTATCTAAACTGGATAGCACAGCATAACAAAATTCAAAGATATGATGACTAACCAAACAAGATCGCATGACATAATTCTAAGTAATCAGGATGGTATGATTTAATTCACATATGTGATTTATATGCTAAGCAGAGGGCATTCTCATATATGATGTCTGAACTAAGAACATGGTGTTGAATATTGTGCGTATGATGTCTAAACTTTGCAATGCAAGACACCATATGCATGATATGAGCAGTATAACCGTGCCAAGTTAGAGCATACACCTCGGTGGGGGAATAGGACTGGTCATCTGTCTCTGAATCCATCTCTAAGGATCTATCGGGACCCAGCAAGAGATCTGCTTCGACAGGTAGCACTATCTTCTCTGAAGGCCTTATTTTCACTCCAGATTTTTCCATCACCCACTCAAATGGTTGATTCACAGGAATAGTAGTTTAATATACAAACATTGTCGACAAATGAAAATTAATGATGAAAAGGACGGGCAAGATATCATCCAAATATATGATGTGTGGTTAAACATGATGGCATTGCTCATTTCACATATATTATGGCTCGCTAAAAGACATGAGACTGCATAATTCCCATATATGATATAGAAACTAAACACGTGGCATTACAGAACATGTCTAAGCTAAGCAGATTACATATATGATGTCAAAAGTAGGCACTACAAGGCAACATATGCATGATATGACCAATATCATCTTGCTAAGTTAGAGCAAACACCTTGGGGGGTAAATAGGAGTGGTCAGCTGTGTCTGAGTCCGCCTCAGAATAGATATCTTCCTATGGATTACAATCTGGAGAGGGGGGAGGGTTTGCCATTGAACCCACCATGAAGTGATGTCTGCATGACATTGTATTGCCGCGCAAAACACTTCTCTTTTTCTCTACATGTTCAGCATCACTGTGTACAATATCTGACCTGCATACAAAAAAAATATAGTGAGATTATGTAAGGAGAGCATGCAGAAATATGGAGTGATGGTAACAACCAGTGGATGGATCCAAAAATAATGATAGCAGGCTGATGATTGCTTTAATTTTATAAAAAGACATATGATGATTGCTTTACTATTTGTTTCCCACCCAAGATGAACAAAATAGGCATACCCTACGTGAACCAGATATTAGACAGAAATACTATTCATTGCTGCCTCGATATGTGCCCCACAACTAATTTAGAACTTAAGTTTGAACATTAATTTGGACCTGACTTGTAGTCTAAGAGGTAAATAGGATGATAAAATAGCAGGTAATATTAAGCAATGCATAACATAAGAAGAAACAAAAGAGTGCGACCTCTCTTGTCGACCCGTGTACTCCTCAGGTTCATCTGCTGAGTCGATGATGGCGATACCGTTGCAGTGAGTGCCAGCGGCAGGGAAGGAGATCTGACGCGGCAAAAAAAGGTCAGGATTCGTGATGTCTGGTTTGGTGGATGCTTCTGTCGATGGAGCAGCTCAGGTGAGGTGGACGACATCGCGGCAGGAGCAGGACAAACCACACAAAGTTTTGTTCGACACCTACCTGTGATTGAAGTAATTCTATAAGGGCTCCTTTGGCTTGCATGATTCTAAAAACGCTAGGATAGGAAAAACACTGGAATAGTATAGGAATGCACATGGGAAACAGAGCATTTGTAAACACAGGATTTCTGTCAACTTGGGTTTTTGGTTCACAGGAATTGGAAGAGCATAGGAATGCAAAGAAACATTGCCAAATTAAAGTGAAACCATATGAAAGCATGTAAAATTAGAATGTTATTCCGCCACTAATGCACTTGGTCTTGTTTTCATGCATAGGATTTTGAAAAGTAGGTCCAGGTGGATGTTTTGCTCCCTTCCTTTCAACAAAATGCATGAATAATTGAATAATAGAGGGCCATAGGAAAATTACCTATTGCTATGTTTTTCCTTTGAACCAAAATAGCACTAACGGATCGACATGAATGTAGAGTAATAAGTGATGCAACAAGTGTACAACCTCTTTGCCGTAGCCGTGTCGACCTCATCATCATTGGGTTGGTCGCTGAAGAAGTTGAGGCAGAGGTGGCTCTCGGAGGTGTGTAGGAAGATCTGAGGAATCTGTAGACGGCGTCCAGGGCACTGCAATGTTGTGATGGATGGCTCCGTCGTTGGAGCAGCTCCGGTGAGCCATAAGACATCGAGGCTGAAGCAGTACAACACGGACATCGTCAATCTAAGGTGGGGTCCTAATAGCATCTCCACAAGATGATGTAAAATAGATTACCAAAAACTGATAGATGTAAAAGTTACATCACCAATAAACACCTAACTACAAGAGATGACGTTAAACCTGTTGACTCTGAACTTAATTGTCGAAGCTGAAATCTACTGCAGAATCTGAATGTTACTGTCGAAACTGAATGCAATAGTAGCAGAGAGGCACTTCACTTGTAGTTTAGGGAGGGCATGCGGTTCATCTTCAACCTGCACGCCCATGAGCCGTTAGCCACCACCGGCTGAACCGCGGGCCCCCGCCACCCGCAGCTGGCGGTGCTCCCGCGCCGCCTCGCCGCCCCAAAACAACTCCCCGCCGCCGGTCTGCCGCCACCCCGGCCAGCCCACTAGCCCCCCGCGCCCCGCACCGAGCTTTTTCTCTGGCGATACCCATGTCGCCGCCCCACCACCGCGCCCCACCCTGAACCCTAAGACAGATAGTGGGGCACCTCTCCGACGAGCACCCCTCCCCGCTGCTGGTGGTTCTTCCTTAACTCCGGCGAGCCCCTCCCCCCCCCCCCCCACCACCTGAAAATCGACTGACCCAAAAGTCGATTCAATCGAATGAAGTGTAGCTAAATCGAACCAAAGCAGCAGCACGAGTGAGGGGAAGAGCAGCAGCGCGAGCGAGCGAGAGCCGGAGCAGCAGCAGCAGATCTGGCTGGTATGGACGCCGCCACCGAGCTACCGTGGAGATGTCGCCCATGGCGCGGGCTTCGAGGTAGCCGCGCCATGAGGTGCGGGATGGAGAACCGTCGGCGCTGGGAGGTTGAGTTAAGGAGAAGGTGCGATGCTATGAGTGTACAACCTCTTTGGTGGCGCCGAGTAGGCCTCGGCTTCGTCTGAGGAGTCAGTGAGGATGTTGCGGTTCCAGTGGAGCAGGTTAAGGCGGCGATATGGGGATGGAGCAGCCCCGATAGATGAGGCGATCGTTGGAGCAGCTCCTTGGAGGTGGAGGACGAGGCGGCCGAACTGGCGGGACGACAAGATGGATGACGGATCCTCATCCAAGGAGGTGGATGAGGGACGTCGAGATGTTGCGGTGGATGACATCGTCAGGGAAGAGGCTCCGACTGGGCAGCGGTGAGGTGGCGGACGGAGGAGGGTGGGGTTTCGCGGCTGTAGCAGAGAGGTTATGGCGGCCTGGGATTTTGAATGGTGAAAAGGAGGCGATGGGAGGGGCAAACCATGACTTAGGGACGCAGTTGTACAAAATGTAGGGTGTGTTACAAAAGTCCCCCCAGCGATTTGAACTAGCGGCCCTTTTGGCTCAGGGTTAGAAGGGGGATTTCGTGTGTCAGGAATTGGCAGCCGGAGGGAGTTTTCGCGCGCGTTGTAGTTTTGGGATAGGAAGGCGCGGGTTGTGAAGGCGCGAGTTTTGGGAGCATGATATCTGAATTTTTGGGATATAACAAGGCGCCGGTTGAATTTTAGGGACAAGCCAAACGTGTAATATTGTACTTGTACGTACCAAATCGATTCGCACTTCCCTCAACGAAAAAATGAAAGAAAAATAAAAATATTCACACCACACAAAGAGAGAGTCTTCTCGCGTTTTACTATACAAATGCTACTCAAAGCTATGAATATATGTTATGTCCAATTAATTTTTTTCGCTGGCTGTATAATGCATGTAACCTACTCATACCAACATTTTAGTGCATTCCAAATGTCTATACTACCGCTGCAATTCAAACTAAATTTGAATTCGTTTTCTATTTGAATAATAATCTACAGTCATGGTTGTTGCCAACTTCAACCATCATTTGTGCATTACCTTAACACCACACGACATGATTACTATAGAGATAGATATGAACTATGTGTACTGTATGAACTCGAATTCAATTTTTTTAATACACTTGATGTTGATTCCAAATAATAGTACATTTGATGTACTAACTAGATATTCATAATCTAAACCATGTTCCATACATACACCATGTTTATCACACAAAGTATAGTGCCCCGCCCCCTACATTATGACAAGTATTTAGCCCTAAGCTGCAAAAGCCACACATTACCCCAAATTAAAATCAATGTTATATTTATTATATGTTGTACTAGCAAAATGCCCATGCGTTCCACGGAACATCAAGATGATCGAGGGGAGGCCTTATTTGCAAATGTGGAGAGGGGTGTGGGTATCTTTTTTCAAAATTGCCATAGTTTCTTTCCTATCTGTCACATATAAATTGGATGGCCTATATTGCAAGATGGAAGGCACACCATCATCAACAACTCTGTTTTTTATAAGAGTAGAGACAAAATATATTATATGTAGTATAACATGGTCATAACCACACCATGTGAATCATCGTTATATATATTCACGGATGCATGAGTTTAAACCACTATGATAAATTCTTCAAATATCCGAATTCACTTTTTATAATGAATTATGATCTCTATTCATCTTTTACACCCACACAATCCTCTTATCTTTGTATCTAGCGCTAACTTTATCTAGTGCATGCACATGCCCGCATCCCTCTCACCCTCCCTCAACATTCTCTAGCTCCATCACGCAAATTCGTCTTTTCACTTTAGGTCGTTCACCCATGGTGTGTGATGGCCCCCCAGGTCCTTTATGGCACACATCGATCAATATGCCTCTCTAGCTAGGTGTGCCTACCACAAACAAAAGCTTTCCCTCTTCTCTTCTCACTGTCCATGCCTCACTCCCACCCCTCTTTTCATCGATCTCATACTCGCACACACCTTCCCCCTCGATATAGTATGCCTCTCGTACCACCTCCTAGATGCATCCCTCTCTCACTATATCCTTCTATCCGGGCCTTATTTGCTTCTAACAAATACATGCGTGCCGATCGATCTCCCTACATATACCTAGGTCGACTTTAACTATTTTCCCCCACCCATTGATCAACGTACATCACAAGTTATGTCTCTCCTTTCTCCGACAAAGGACGATTGATCTTCCTATGTAGTTACATCTTCTTACCACAGCCATATGGTCCCCCCTCATTATTCGTGCATGCCTCCTGACCCGTCTCTCACATGCACGTGCACAGGTAGGCAAGCATCCCCTCTCTTATTGATGTTGCAGGCGTGCCCTCTGTTTGTCTAGCAAGCCTCTCCCACCATTTGTTAGAAGCAACTCCACCACCAACCCCTCCTACACTCTAGCTCTGTCTCTCTCCCAACCTTATTCCTCTCCTACACATATGCATGGATGCCGATCAATCTCCCTCAATAAGTAAGGTAGGTCTCTCTCCTCCTCCACAGATATACCAGCCATTGCACCTCTATAGTTAATTAGGTCTCTCCCCCAACCACCCCCCCCACCACACAACGATAGTCGAGCGCTGTACGTAGGTATCCATGCCACAGAGACAAACTTCACCTGTCCCCTCTCACATTCCAGTAGGCTAGCCACCCTATATCTTTGACGTGGGCAAACACAAATTTGATGGCACTCTTTATCGATTGCACGCTCACACACACACACATCATCCCTCTCTTCGATTCTATGGATACCTCATGCCGATGATACCTCCACTCTCTTCTCGTGGATCGCCCCCTCTATATATATGATATATCCAGGCCTCTATTTCACACAATTGCATTGTTACATTTTTTGATTGAAATATCATCAACACATATTCCCTCTCTATCTCTCACGCCCCCCCCCCCCAAAAACACTCACGAACCCACACACTATATCTCTCTATGTTTGTATCTCTCTCACACAACGCCACGTAGGTGGTGTACGTACACAAAGAGAATAGGTGCATGTACTCATGCTTCGAGCCCAGCCACAATCGCGTGGGTACACGGTGGGGCTCATTTCTGTATGGAATGGCAGCCCAGGTGCTAATTTGAGTGTGTGTAGCGGTTGTTTACCTATGGAGGTTGTGTACCACGCGTGCACGAAACAAAGTTCGACTTGATGCGTTGGCGCGTTACTTTTAAATAAAGTTATATCGCTCAATGGCACCTACACAGAATAAAACGATTTTTATGGAGAAAAAGGTACTCCGCTCCACTATATACAATGGAGCCTGCCCGCCGGGGTTTGTCTCTCTTCAGAGTATCTCACACAAGGTGGTGGTGTCCTCTCTCTCTCTCACCATTGGTCACTAATCCGGCTGCATCCCGTCCGCCGGCGGAAAGGGAGGATGTGCATCATTTCTCCATTCGACGGCGCCGAGGCAGCACATCCTGATCTATGGTACCCGCCATTCTCTTTGACCAAGCTCCGACACGGTAGTGCCTACGCCACCTGCTCGCTACCACAGTATGGGCAGATCTCGGCCGCCGCCGCTCTCCTAGTTACATCCCGACGACCCCCAGGTATCCCCTCCGGCCTTGCTCTACTGTCCCTCTTCCCACGTCACTGCATGTGAAAAATCTCGCATGTGGATCGCTGATACGGCTCCAACGTATCTATAATTTTTGATTGTTCCATGCTATTTTATTATCAATCTTGGTTGTTTTATGATCATTTATAGTCATTTCATACCATTTTTTTGGTACTAACCTATTGACATAGTGAGAAGTGCCAGTTGCTGTTTTTTTCCATGTTTTTTACATCGCAAGAAATCAATATCAAACGGAGTCCAAATGCCACGAAACTCCACGATGATTTTTTATGGGCCAGAAGGAAGGCAATGGGCCCTGGTTGCACCTGGGGGGTGCCCCGAGGGGGGCACAACCCAATAGGGCGTGCCAGGAGGCCCAGGCACACCCTGGTGGGTTGTGCCCACCTCGGATGCCCCCGGACTGCCTCTTTGCTCTATAAATACCCCAAAAACACCATAACCCTAGAAGCGTCGACGAAACATTCATCCAGCCGCCGCAGTGTCCAGAACCACCGGATCCAATCGAGACACCATCACAGAGGGGTTCACCACTTCCATTGGTGCCTCTCCTATGATGCGTGAGTAGTTCTTTGTAGACCTTCGGGTCCGTAGTTAGTAGCTAGATGTCTCTCTCTCTCTCTCGCTGAATTCTCAATACAATGGCCTCTTGGAGATACATATGATGTAACTCTATTTGCGGTGTGTTTGTTGGAACCTGATGAACTTCGAGTTTATGATCAGTTATATCTTTTTATATCCATGAAAGTTATTTGAATTTCTTTGATCTCTTATATGCATGCTCTCTTATAGCCTTGAATTTCTTCTCCGATATTTGGGTTTTGTTTGGCCAACTTGATCTATTTATCTTGCAATGGGAAGAGGTACCCGGTAGTGGGTTCGATCTTATAGTGCTTGATCCAATTGACAGAAAGGGAACCGACACGTATGTATCATTTCTACTAAGGATAAAAACACGGGATCCCTATCTGCCGCAATATATAACGGATCTTGTCTACATCATGTCATTGTTCTTATTGCATTACTCTGTTTTTTCACGAACTTAATACCACTACAAAAAAATACACTTCCGTGATGATACGTGTTTGTCATAGTAGGTCGCGTTTTTTGTCATGCATGTACATCCATGACAAATTTATGACAGAATCGAGATACTCATACCTGTGCTGTCGTAGAAGTGTTCGATGACATTACCAAAAGTATTATCACGGAAGTGTCCACTTCCATGACGATAAATCGCGCGTCACAGAAGTGCTTTCGTCAAGGGTGACCGACACGTGGCATCCACCGTAACGGAATGTCGTTAAGCTATCGGGTCAGGTTTGGGATCCGATAACCCGTTAACAGCCCCGACCAATGGGGATTTTCCACGTGTAAAATCATCATTGGCTGGAGGAAACACATGTCGGCTCATTGTTGGGACAGATGTCATCCACTCATTGGATGTATAGGCGCCTATGATACGTCGACATGTGGCACGGCCCAACAGAGGCCCATTCCTGTGAAAAGGCCGGCCCGTTTGACTTGGTCAAAAGGTGACGGGCCGGCCCATGGAAAGCCTGTTAACGGCCTATTCGCATATAGCCCATTTACAGCCCACTAACCCAAGGCCCGTTACGCCCTATACGAATTAGGCCCAGTAGCGTCATCTGGGCCATCCAATATGATTCTAGCCCGTTTTCACTTCTGGCCCATGTATGGCCCATGACGTCTTTCGGCCCATATGAGGCCCTATGTAACTCTTGGCCTATTAACGGCCCGTGGTGAAACTGGCCCGCGATGAACAGTGTATTACTTTAGACCCATTAACGGCCCGCGGTGAAACTGGCCCGTAATGAACAGTGTATCACTTTATACCCATTAAGGGCCCGTTATTCAATTGGGCCGTTTACAGCCCATGTTATCTTTCGGCCTTCTCAGAGCCCATTTATTCTTGGGCTTATTTGCAGCATTCGGTTACTTACGGCCCGTTACTATCATTTTCTGCTTGTGGGCCAAATTCAGCCCGTCGTTACAGTCGGCCCGTTTGTGGCCCGTTAGTATGTTGGGCATTTTCATAGCATCACCAAATACGGCCTATTAACGGCCCGTTATGGTCAGCCAATAAAACGTACGATTTTCATTATAGGCCCGTCTACGACCCATTAAAGGCCAGTAAAAGACCCATAAATGAGTCGGCGGTCCATGGATCCTATGTGACGTAGAAGGCCCATGGATCTTGCGAGACGTAGAAGGCCCATGGACACTGCGAGACGTAGAAGGCCCATGGATCCTGCGAGACGTAGAAGGCCCATGGATCCTACGACACGTAGAAGACCCACGGATCCTACGAGACGTAGAAGGCCCATGGTCGGGCAAGTTGGCCCCCGTTTGAACGATATAGCATATTCATAGAATTATCCTACTCAATGCTATCACCTCTAAAAAGCATACACTATACAACAAAGAGATCAAGGCATAAAAGGTAGAATAATCCTACACTATACAATAAAGAAATTACAGCCGATTATACCCACTGGGCATTATGGTACGGCACAGGTGATAATAAAGCATACACAAACAGCAAATTACATACACTAGGCAAATACGGATCTTACATCATGGACGCGCATCAACTTAACTCCATTTGAACTATAATCTCTTCAGAAAATAGGATTGGCCGGATTCAGATAGCACAAATTCCAGTCTGCAAAATCTCCAATTCCTTCATGGTTACCTCGGTGTCTTGTTTCATTTTTTGACTCCTGCATCTAATACCTACATGTCCAGTCTCGACTTGTTGATTATACGTTGACAATCATGTACACGTTGTCTTGCCGCCTCTAGTTGATGCTCGAGAACAGCACATTCCAATTCCAATCCATAATCATTCGGTAACGGCCATGCCGCATCGCCGCATGATTTTTGTGTTGATGTCACTTCATCCTGAAATGTTTCTGTAAGTACACATGACTAGGGCAAAAATATAGTTACAACAGTGAAGCGAACAAGACACCATTTTGTACTACATGGAAAAACAGGACTAACAATGATGTTACACATCACTTTCACAAAAAAAAATGTTATACGTCATGAAGCATAAGCAGGTGATATTTTAAAAATTATAAAAAAAGATAGTCTGTGCAGCCTGCATACAGAAATCCCTCTTAGCTCACCAGAGGAGCATGATGTTGGGGCCCAATCGAAAACACAGACAAGTTACAAATTTAGACAGTACAATGCGTATAATTAAGCAAGTAGTTGGCCATTATGTACCTCAATTAAAGTCTTAGGGAGCATAATGAACAGCAGAGGGTTTCATACAAACATACTACAGCAGGCAAAACTATGCAATCATTAGCATAGTATAAACTAGATTGTGAGCCTCATGCAATAATAGTTGGTTAATAGACTTCAAAGCTTCAGGCATACTTCGGCAGAGTAATTAAATGGTAAGGCCTTTAATTATGTCAACTAATAGTGATACATAGTACCGAACATCAGGCATAATTATTTGGGCATCTCATTAAGTGAGGACAAATAAAGAAATTGAAAAGAGAAAATTAACTATGCCCTGAAACAAACAAGGAATTGAACTGTTGAGTTGCATACGTGACTTACCTTAGCAGGTTGAAGAGGCTCAAACAGCTCCTACTTCTCTTGCAAGGCTCCTTCCTAACATCTTGTACTTGGAAATCCTCAATCTTATCTTCATTGCACCCCCTCGCAAGGTGACACAAACTAGTTACTCGTCTCCTTGGAAGATAAATATGCATACTTTCCAGTATGTGAACACAAAAGGATGAGATTATAACAAAACAACACCACATAATGAAACATGCCGCATCTCTTGCACTTGCACACAATGAAATGAGCATTTACTATGTCTGCACTATGTAAAAACTAGGCATACCTTCGAACTGGATCTCCAGTACTCTTGGAGAGCCCATCAGTAGTGTACTGACCAAACCTTTATTCACCTATGAGTTAGACAAGGCCCCACTACAGCATGCCTTAGTGTTTAAATCGTTGACAAGCTCTGTTAGGGTGTTAGGTCAAGAACAACAAGTAATCAAAGCAAACAGTCCTAGTATGGCTGGCTAATGCAAAAAAGCAATTGAACACATGTGTGAGCAAATCTTACATATCAAGAAAAGAAGCAAAGAAGGAGGCTTAAAGACCATCACTTGACCACCAGATTTAAGGGGCATTTAAACATCATGTGCAACGTATGAACTAACATAAACATTGCATATTCCAGATTCTACAATGGAAAGCACATGTATTAGGTTATGCCATGTATGATGATGCCTAAATGTACAGATAGCAGGCAGGAGTGATTCATCATTGCACGCACAATTGAATTGCGGGTTAAGGGCCAGTTCGATTCCGCCTTTTCAGGTATATTGTCAAAATAAGCCATAAAAGATGTAAAGAAGTCGTTTTGAGTTATGGGCTTGGGCTTAACTAATTTCTCTTTGGAGGGGTGTTTGGGTAGAACCTCACTAAAAATTGAAGGGAAGGGAATAGTGAAATGACTTTGTTGTCCGCCTATATTACACTCAAAATGGAATCTTTGGCCTTTGTGTCACACCTCGACCCTCAAGTAAAACAAACATGCAAGCATTCATTACCCTGCCCGCTTGCATCTCCTCTCCCTTTCCCTCTACCTCGATCCCCTGCCTGCGGACTAGGGTTCCTCCAGTGAGTCGTCGCCATGGTCCCATCCTGCCCGGTCTCGGCGATGCTACGCCCAGCTAGGCTACATGGCCGGGCGGGTAGGGGCAAACCTCCTAGCTGCTCCTCCCTCTGGCGCCCCTCATTCTCATGGTCTCCAGCATTTGCTCCACTGTGGTTCGCCCAACGCACTACTCCAGTGGCGCTGCACAACTACGGTTGATGCCACACTACGGCGGAAGGCACCTTGTTCCCCTCCTCCTCCCGTGCCATGGCCTTGAGGTGCTTTGAAGGATGAATTGCTATGAGCTGCTGTGGTATATGATGAATTGCGCATTCTTTGTTGTATGATGAGTTGCTATGAGCTGCTTCTTTGCTATATGATGCTTTCGGTGGTGCCGCTATATGATAATAACCAGCCACTTGGACCATCGAATTTCAACAAATAATTGTTCTTCATTTAAATGTGGGTCATGCATTCTTTGTTTAAATTAGGCAATGGGATCTCTATGAAAAACATTGACCAAAGTAGATTGTGCCAAGTAGATGGTATCTTTGTATTTGCATTTTGAGAAAATAGTGATGGTCTGTTTTCCTATCATATTAATTACTTGCCTTTGGGTTCAATTTGTGATGTTTGCAAGTCAAATTAATTTCCATATGTGCAGCAAAATGAAAAATATATATAATGCAATCTAGACTTTCCACTGATCATACCAAAGATAAGCTAAAAATGCAATGAAAAGAACTGGTTGGCGTATTACATGGAGCTTATATTCACAGGTGCTTATTTTCTTAGGATAACTCGTAATAACCGTCCCTAAGAAACTTTGATAATAGAACTGGCATACAAATAACATGTCATGATGATTGCAATGGAGGAGTGACGTACCATAGCACACTGTATAGGCTCACCGTTGCCTCTCCTTTTTTTGCGATGTTCCATGAAATTTCCACATACATCTTGTACTTTTTCATTGTGTAACCCTATCTGCAAGTTGACACGGCTAATTTCAGACTTCTCTACATGATACTACATTGCATATCCCTTGCGCATATTTAAACCACCAATTAACGATTGTGTGCGTACCATAAACTAGCCATGACTTTGCATGCTTTGGATGGCAGCACTCTAAGGGAGCCTAATGTAATGCTCGAATTCCTACATGCCACCTACGATTTTGTGTAATGTACTGCTTTGTTCCTAAATATATGTCTTTTAGAGATTCCAAGATGGACCACATACAGATGTATATAGATGCATTTTCGAGTGTAGATTCACTCATTTTGCTCCGTATGTAGCCTATAGTGGAATCTCTAGAAAGACTTATATTTAGGAACGGAGGTACGAGGTAGTATCATGTTTGACATCTACATATGTAATTTAGCAGCCGATGGTAGAAATCATCGTCGCACAAAGTAATCGGTCGAAAATCCTAGCAAAGCACGCCGAGGCAGAACAATACAAGAGAGAGAGAGAGACGCGCTTACAAGATCATAGCAATGCCTCAGTCCAGGATCTTGGTTGGCCAAGCTGTTAGATCCAAAATAAACATCGTACTTGTAGTTTTTACCAGCTGCATAACAGTAACAAATGACCGGTTAGTATATTTGAAGTACATCGGGCAGGTGATGCTGGACGGGTTTAAAGGTGACAAGTACCTAGGCCGTGGCGGGTGCTTGGCATCCCTCCGGACGGTGGGAATCAGGTTAGAAACGTCGAGGTTGATGACGCTGCGCTGGCTGTCGGGGTCCGGTAAGGAGATTTAGAACCGTCGAGTAGGGTGTTTGTGGAGCGGCTCCGGTAGGGTGGACTACGGTGTGGGCGAAGCGGATCTGTGGCCGTGGACGAGGGCGTAGGTGAAGCTGCTCCGGTGGTTGGGTTAAGGATGGTGTCGACGAAGCGGATCTGCGGCCGTGGACGGGGCGTCAGAAGCTGCTCCGGTGGTTGGGTTAAGGGTGGTGTCGACGATGCGAATCTGCTTCCGTGGGACGGGCGCCGGTTGCTCCGGTGGTTGGGTTAAGGGTGGTGTCGACGATGCGGATATGCGGCCGTGGACGGGGTGTCAGAAGCTGCTCCGGTAGGTTGGATGAGGGTGTGAGGAAGCGGATCTGAGGCCGTGGACTTGTGAGTTGGCAAAGCGGGCCCAGTATGGTTGAGAATGGTATAGGCGAAGCTACTCCGGTAGGGTTGACGCTGGTGTCGGTGAAGCGGCTCCGGTAGGGTTGAGGAAGGTGTCGGTGAAGCGCCTCCGGTAGGGTTGAGGAAGGTGTCGGCGAAGAGGATCAGAGGCCGTCCATGGGGGCGTCAGTGGGGCGGCTCCGGAGGGTGTGGACGAAGCGTCTCCGGTGGGGAGTACGAATGAGCCGCTGCAGATGCGCGGCGGTTGACGAGAGTACCGGCAAAGCAGATCCGGTGCCGTGGACAAGGCCGGCACTGAATGGGTTGTGGTACAGTGGTGGATGAGCAGTCTACTTGTTTCTAGGGGAGGTGGGAGGGGTAGATGCGGCCGCAGAACCAGATCCGGCGAGGTGGGCCTTGTTGGCGATGAATGGGCTTTGGTCCGGCGGTGGATGAGCAGTCTAGGGTTTTGAGAGGGGTGGGGAGAAAGGGCGATGAAGTACAGACGGCGTGATGTAAGATGCTCTGGTGCTATGGAGTTAGTCGTTTTTGCAGGAGGAGGGGAGAGGAAATGGGGGTGGCGTGTAATGGGGGGAACCGGAAGTTACCAAAGCAGCCCCGACCTATCATGTAGATGAGGGCGGTATTGTAACTGTTGGTCTCCGTGCACCAAGGACAAAAGGGGGATTTCGCATCCTAAGACTAAGGTGGCGGAAATTTTAGAAGGAGGCGGGAGATTTTGCCGCCAGCGGGATTGTTCATATCCAGTTTCAACTAATTTTGGACCATGCTAGCGGGAAGGTCATGCTAGACTGTGTACACGGGGCACGCGTCAGCAGTTAATAACTGGTGTGAAGTCCACCCCAGAAAAATAGACAATAACTCGGGATGATGCGCCGATAACTTGGCCGTTCACACGGGCGCGGCCAATCGTCACAGTGTAGTGGCGTTCACAAAAAAGGGATCAAACGCTCAGCCTATGTATTTCTCGTGTAAATAGATAATTTAGTGCCATTGGTTATTTACTTTAAATATAATGCATTGACGTGTTAGTGTAGAGGCGCACAAAAAGAAAGAAATGGATATTGTAGTTAGCTACTTAAAAGTGTTACCTCATATGATTACATAGCATCCATTTCATAAATTGCGTAATCGTTGAATTCATATAGGAATATTACATATATATTACTTCAAAATAGAAACTTAAATCATCCAAGACTAATGAATTTGAATGCAAGAGTAACAATGGTGCATGTGCATGATAGCTACATTGGTTGTTTGAAGAAACACCACTGTAACTTTGGCATGCACAACTGAAAAAGGTTTATTTAAATAGAAAAAAATGTGATATGTGAGTGTCCAATCTTTATAGCGTTGAATCGATATTGTACCTTTGGCCACGATACGAAGTAGATATTGACTTTTGTTCAAGCGATGCACGTCCACGGTCGCTAGATAGTGATACGTGAATGAATTGTGCAATCTCTCACACGCATACATATCTCATTTCCCTGTGGGCATCGGAATCACACCTGCAGCGCGCCGTGTATTTCTCTCCCTCCGTCGGTGAAATTCGTCTTTCTACCCGTCCTACAAGTCTCTCACACGTAAAACACACGCTCTCTATGTCTAACACGCCCACCCCTTTAATTCCGCCCACGCACAGCCACTAATGTCTCAAAGTATAATAATGTCTCCCACACATATGCTATCTACCTATCCCTTAATATAGCTAGATATGTGTCACACAAACTCCTTCACTCTACTAGCAAGATGCCCATGTGCGTTGCACGGAACATCAAGATGCATTTGTATGAGAAGTTTATCTTGTGGGGGAAAAGGATGAACGAGGGAATGCCTTGTTTGCAAATGCGGAGAGGGTTCTATCTTTTTGCTAAATTGCCATATTTTCCTTCACGTCCATCGGATATAAATCGGATGGCCTATATTGCAGGATGGCAGGAACACCATCATCACCAACTCTGTTTTTTTATAAGAGTAGAGATATGTGAGTGTCACTGCCCCCTCCCCCCCCCCACACACACACACTTCCCAACATCGAAGGAGTAGGGTGACACCTCGATCTTGATACTAATCTATCGACTGGCTTCTCTCTCAAACATACACACACACACACACACTACCCGGCACCGAAGGAGTAGGGTGACACCTCGATCTTGATACTAATCTATCGACTGGATTCTCTCTCAAACATACACACACACACTACCCGACACTGAAGGAGTAGGGTGGCATATCGATCTTGATAATAATCTATCGACTCCTCTTTCAAACACACTCACACACACACACACACACACTTGCTAGTTGTGCCTCTGTGCCTACCGCGCACACTCTCGATATGTCTTTCTCTCCCTCCCACCCCGCCAACAATGACAGCAGAAGGGTGACAACTCGATCTGATCATAATCTGTCAATTGGTTTCTCTCTCAAACATTGTGTCTCGGTGCCTCGCTCGGTAGCCCCCTCGATATGTAGACTTCTCGCGCGTGCACAACTATAGTGGCGATGATGCTGAACCCAGCGTGCCTTGTTTTTACCGGCCTCATGTGATAGTTTTCACCTTGTTTTCTGTTAATTAACAAGGCAACCTTTTCTTTGTTACTACTCCCTCCATTCCAAAATAGATGACTCAACTTTGTACTAACTTTAGTATAAAGTTGGGTCATCTATTTTGGAACGGAGGGAGTACTAGTGAATCTGAAATCAATCGGGGCAGACATAAAACATATCACCTCAACCCAATTATCGCAGCAACTACTTTAAAAGAAATTAGCTAGTTGCCCGTGCGTTGCACGGAACATCAAGATGCATTTGTATGAGTAGTTTATCTTGTGAGAGAAAAGGCTGAACGAGGTAAGGCCTTATTTGTGAACGTGGAGAGATGTGTGGGTATATTTTTGCAAAATTGTCATAGTTTCTTTCCTATCCGTTAGATATAAATCCGACGGCCTATATTGCAGGATGGCACGCACACCATCATAACCAACTCTGTTTTCTACTCCCTCCGTCCGAAAATACTTGTCATCAAAATGGATAAAAATAGATGTATCTAAAACTAAAATACGTCTAGATACATTTCCTTTTATCCATTTTGATGACAAGTATTTCCGGACGGAGGGAGTATTTGTCTTTTTAGAGATTTCAACAAGTTACTATGACCGGACCTTACC
The DNA here is from genome assembly GCA_021605145.1 of Aegilops bicornis. Classification (NCBI taxonomy): domain Eukaryota; kingdom Viridiplantae; phylum Streptophyta; class Magnoliopsida; order Poales; family Poaceae; genus Aegilops; species Aegilops bicornis. Next base: position 288,989,475 of record CM038671.1, read on the forward strand.
AACACACTCAAAAAAGTAGTCCATAATTTTGATGTTACCCTCTTTTCTTGGCGGTGCAGTGCCATCTGGATACCTCATGAATAAATCAAGGACAAATCTGACCCCTTCATGAAAAGACATACGTAGCAAAATGAGTGAATCTACACTCTAAAATATGTCTACATACACATCCGTATGTGGTAGTCCATTTGAAATCTGAAAAAGATAAATATTTAGGAATGAATGGAGTATATATAAGAGTAGACATGGAGGTATATCTCCAGCATGGTCTACAACAAAAATGTGTTGGGCTTGTTAGCACCGGATGCTCGCAACGCGATGACATGAGTTCGAATTCTGTCTTTTAACTTTAGATTTGTATATTATATATTACTCTACTTATTTAATATATACTTCTTTCTCTACTGTACTAACAGTGGAACCCACAGAGTACTTAGAATATTAAGGATGGACTTGTTTCTTTTTAACTTTCTGTACAAAAGCTGTAGCCACCCTGCAAGTCACGTGTACATTGTACATGCAATTAACTTTCTATAGAGGGACAATCATACAGGCAATTAACTCAAATGGATTGGATGTCACTCTATTATTTCCAGCATAAAGAGCATCTCCAACGGCAGCCGGCAAATTTCCTCCCGTTTCCTTCCGCGGAGGACGAAATCAAACGCCAGCGGCATACATTTTTACAACTCTAACCAACCAGATGAAATTCGTGCAAACACGGACTGATTTCATATAAGCATGAAGGATTTCGTATAAAAGCCGGATCTTCATATAAACATCATGAATTTCATTACATTTACATGAACTAAGAGGTGCCAATCTGGCTCTCTTGTATAATTAATACTCCCTCCGTCCGGAAATACTTGTCCTAGAAATGGATATATTTAGACTTATTTTAGTTCTAAATGGCCGCCAGCGGATCCCTTTGTCTTCCTCATGTCCGTCAGACACTTGCGGGGTCGACGAAGGTCCTCGGAAGAGATGAAGCAGCAAAGAAACCACCTGAATCCGCAGTCGTCACCTCTGCGGTGGCCTTCATGGGTCCCAAGTGGCGGCGGCCTCCCGTGTTGTACTTCTCCTCGATGATGGCGGCGGACAGGGAGAAGCTGGCCACCGACTGGTCGCTCTCCACGCACCCGGCTTCTGTCTCTGCCTGCATGGCGCTGCCGCGGGCACGGGAGGCGCGCTCACAGACACGGTGTAACATCCCAAATTTTCAATTTGGCATGTTATACACAGGTCATCCATGCATATCATATTTTATTGCATTCTCATTTGCTATCCTCGAAATCCAAAGCAACTCAAGGACCCTCGGAGAGAGTTGGGGATTTTCCAATTTTCATATTTGAATTTTATCAAATAATGAATGAGGAGGATTTTGGATTTTAGTATTTTTCTCTCCGGAAAATATTTCATGTTTAAAAATTAAACGAGAGGAGATAATATGACTTCTCCAAAAATAATTGAAATACCAGAGGAAAAATGTTAAAATCATTATTTGGGATTTTATTTTACTTATTTGGAATTTTTATTTGCCTAGAGAAAAATTTACATATATTTAAAATTGCATTTTAGGGGCCAAGAAAAGTTCATCTTGTTCTAAATATTTTATTTAGGCAAAGAAAAATTGTTTTGGCATTTTTAGATTTTATTTATTTTTCTAGGATTTTTACAATTTTTAGTGAATGTTTTAAAAAAGAGGAATCATACCGATCGGGGCTAACGGCCCAGCCGAGCAGGCCCAAGTCGTCGCCGCCTCCACCTCAAGGCCACGCCTTGCCGGACACTGGAGTCCGAGCCGGACTCCTCCCGCCGCCTTGCCCCTCCTCCAAGCCACCTCCCCCTCTTTATATACCTCCCTCTCCCTTAGCCACCACCACCACCGCCCGCCGGACCCGGGCAGGCAGCCCGAGCGATCGCCGAGCCGCCGCCGCCGCCCTTGGCCGCCGCCGCGCCTCCCGTGCCGTCGCCCTCGCCGAGCCGCCGCCCCTAGCCGCCTCGCCGGACCCAGCCGGAGTAGCCGCCGCCTCGCCGGAGGTAGCCCCGTCGCTGTTTTTTTTTTTAAATAACCCTTCGGTTTTTTTTTAAAAACCCTAGCCCGTTTTTTTATTTTTAGATCGGTTTTATTTCCTGGTTTATTTATTTTGAGAACGTTCACCCATTCGTTCGTTTTTACGAACCGTTCGTCGTTTAGTTTCCGCTAACGAACGTTCGTTCGTTTAGCCGTTCGTCGTTTTCTTTTATCGGTTTTATTCCGCGATTATTCCGATTTCGATTTCTGAACCAATGTTCAAATTAGTATAACTTTTCGCTCGTTTATCGGAATCAGGCGATTCAAGCGCCTGGAGTTTCATCTTGAAACCCTCTTTCCAAATAGCCAACTTAAACCAGTTTTTGTCTTTGTAAAATTTGACTCTAGTTCAGATTAGTAAACGGATCTTGTTTCTCTCGCCGTTTGTGTTTCGTTGTTTCGTTTGGTTTGATTCTTTTTGCAAACCGGAGTTCTTAAGTTGAACTCTCAGGTCAACCTCTTTCAGTTGAAGTTTCGTTGGTGCATCTTTGTTTGTTGCTTATGTATGTATTGTTTGCTTGCGATAGAATTCCCGGAGTGCGAAGCGTGTTACTACGAGTCTCTAGGATTCACGGATCGTCACCAAGGCAAGTAACACTCGATCATACCCTTTTCCTACCCAGTTTTACGCATTAGCTCAATCCTCAAACATTGCATGATTAGGATGTCATTAATATGTGGGTTGGGAAGTAGATGATGAGGTAGGAACCTATTGCCCTGTTACTATCAAACCCTTGGGAGTTACTTCTACGTGTTGCTTATATTGCCATGCTATGCTTGTAGACGTGGTTTGGGTTTGAGAGATATTCACGACAGATGTGAGATTGTTAATTAATGGTTTACTTGAAGGTGGCAACTTCAATACACATCTGGGTGGATTGAGGCACCTGGGGAACCCAGTGTTGTCTGTTTTTATTTTTGGAAATCCCGGGGTACCCGTGTGATCTTCCTAAGGACCGCCACCCAGGCTCAAAGGGAACTGAGATTATTCATGCTAGAAACTTCCGTGTACAGCCACAAGCTATTATGTGCTCTAGCATAGTTGAGTAAGTTACGTGAAGCTCTCGAAGAGGTAGATCAGCAGGTAGTGGGTTTTATAGGTTTTGTATGATCTATCCGGAGTAGAGAGTTAATGTTTCTGAAAGACTGTGTCTCGTTCATCCGTTTCTCAAACACCATGTAGTGCGAGAAACCAACGGAGGCGATCGAGTCTTGTGGGGAAAAGTGCGCAAACCTTTGCAGAGTGTACAATCTAATCATGGTTAGCCGTGTCCCCGGTTATGGACAATTCTGAGTATCTAGTACTTGAGTATTCACATGTATCTCATCACTCTAAATTTGTATTGTTGGGTTGTTAATCACTTTCATTGGGATTGAGTTGGGGTTATACCTTATCAATGATGTTTCAACCACCATGATAGTTAAACTAAAATTTATTCCTTTGATATAGGGAAAAATTGGCTTTATGCAAAACTGTAACCATAGAGTTATTCCACCAGCCATATATGCATGTAGTATAGCTTATTCTTTCATTACTCTCTATGTGTTACATTGCCAGCTTATTCCATGTGCTGACCCGTTCTCGGGCTGCAACATATTATGTTGCAGACTTTTGACGAGGAGTAAGGATTGGTAGGTCGTTGCCGTGCAGCTCGATTATGCCGTTGGAGTTGATGGACTCACTTTATCTTCCAAGCCTTCCGCTGTTATCGCATTAGATGGCCTTAAGCCATATTATTGTAATAAGTTCTCTTTTGAGACATTCGATGTAATAAGTGTGTGATTGCTACTGTTATAAATCCTTCGAGTAATCGTGGTGCGCCAGCATTATCGATCCAGGATGACATGTATACGTAAACTTGACCATCCGAGGTCGGGTCGCTACATCGGAGGCGCGGCCACCGCAGACACTAGTGGCGCGCAGATACGGCAGCGGCAGCGGCAGCGCCCGGCGTGCTTTCGCCGCCCGTGCGGTGTGGAGCAACTTCGCCACTCCTCATCGAGCTGAACTCGAGCGGCGAAGTTCTTTGAACCACGCTTTGCTTAGCGGCAAGCTCCGTCGGGCCAAGCGAGGTTGGTGAAACACCGAGTGGCCTCGCCCGTATCCGGAGGGCTCGGCGGGCCACCCAGCCGGGTAATATGCCGGAGAACGGCTCATAGGAAGCCATCGGAAGGGTGGAGAAAATGGTGAAGGAGGAGATTGGGGAGTGGAGGAGGGGTGCGATTCTTGCCCGCTGTCTGTCTGGCCTCGTGTAAATAGAGGGCGGACGGTAGGAGCTTGGCCAGCGTCTGGCCTCGTTTAAACTGAGGGCGGACGGGAGGAGCTCGGTCGGTGTTGCATTTAATTCCGGCCCGCTCATAAACGGACGTGTGGCCGGAGTAGGATTCTCGGTTTGCATGCAGGTTTAACGGAGGGGTTTAATGGAGGCGCCGGGCGTGCGGCGGGCGGTCTTGATTATTCGATTTGACAAGACATCGAGCCGTCAAATCACAAAGGCCCTCGCCTCTCGTGAAACCGACCGAGCTAGACTGCCCCGCCCTCTAGCCTTTTAAAAAATGTATATAATCCACTTTTGTAGAGTAGTAGTATCAATGGATTGCGCCATGGAGCAAAACTTAAAAAAAAGGTGGTACATATAGAGAGCGCTCGTGAACTATGTATCATACATGGCAATAAATAAAGTACTACATGATACTTATATGATACGTGGCGCAGGAGTACTAAGTATTATTAATACAGTTTTGCTAGAACTCATCTAGATGAGATATAATTTGGTCTCATTCATCTTTTATAGCCATTGGATGTCATGCTATAAGATGCGTGTGTGCTGACGTGGGTTGTATTTGTTCTTATGCAACGAACTGACCACTGCATGTCATGTTTGATAGTCTCAAGTCATTAAAACCATACAAGCCCCACATCTCTTCTTGGTTGATTCCTCTATTTATGTCAAAAAATAAGAAACAACGTGAGAGTTAATGCACCACGCCTATGTGTTAGTCTAGCCACAATGGTGAGTAACATACACTAGTAACATACACATATCCCTAGACTATGTTACTACCTTCATAGTGGGTACTATCTCCGTCCTGGTTTATAGGTCCCTTTTATAGTTTGTGCCAAATTTTGACTAAAGATTTAACTAACAAAATGTTAATGCATGTCAAGAAAAATTATCTCATTGGATTCGTCTTTGAACATAGTTTTGAAAAATATAATGTCTGGTGACATGCGTGAACATTTTCTTAGTTTAATCGATGGTCAAAATTTGGCACGAAATACAATGGGGACCAAAAGTTGGTATCACTTTAACTATTACTCCATCCGTCAATTTATAAGTTGTGCTTACCTTTTCCATCAACTTCGTGCAACGCGCGGGCATCTTGCTAGAAACACTAGAATATGTCTTTATAATCCGTATGTGATAGTCCATTTGAAATCTCAAAAAAGAAAACTATTTAGGTACGGAGGGAGTAATATATTAGGAGTATATCAAAACAATAGTGATTTCTTTCAAGTTTGTTAACAAATACTACTATTCTACTACTTTGGATCCGTCGCAACGCACGGGCACATTGCTAATAAAAGGAAAAGGCTTGCCATGTTCGCGTCGCACCCCCACACGCCCGGGAATATGGAGTACAACACGGCCCGTCCGGCACGACACATAGCTTAGTGAAGGCATGTTGCCTAGCAGTGGCAGAGCTTGAAGCAAAACGTTGGGCGTGCCAGTCTAGCCAGGCTATAGAAATTACCCTTGTGTTGACGTTCCTTGCCTCAAAACTGGATGTACAACTACGAAAATCCTGCTAGGTTGGGCGGGCCAGGGCACATGTTGGCCCTCACGTAGCTCCGCTCATGTGCCTTGCATTTTCACTTTCATGTGGGACCGCCCGTTGAGCAAACCGACACCCTTGACCGCCGGGTTGGAAAACAGAAACAAGGGGAAGATCTAGCTGTAGCACGGAAGCCAATAAATTTTGTGTCAGACGGGGCTCGTTGATAGAGTAGGAGCATACCGTATTAGTACCACTCCTACCAAGTTTTTACTCCTAATACTATTATATTACTAGTACTACTCTAGATACGTGCACGGCACAACATCGTAGGAACAACAAACGGGAAGATCTTGTTTCGGGTGATTTATCTTTTTTTCAATCAACGTAGTACGAATAATATGATGTGGGGGGCACCGATGAAGCTTATGTGGCTTGGTTGCATGGCTAAGGAAGGTTAGAGAAAAATAAATAGATAATGTGTTTAGAGTGCACTCCACTAAATATATATACTTTGGATCCATTGCAACGGACCGGCACATCTATATCTATACCCCCTATATAGTGTCTGAAAAACTTTAAAAGTTGGTCGTTGGATGAAGCCAATCCGACGGTACAAATATGGCAAATCCGAGCACTACTGGCCATTGGATATCATCCACCAGATTCTGCCACATGTATAATCTAGAAGACTCCATGGTTGAACTTAATTCATGACTAAATTTGCCACAACTAAGCTCAGGCAAAGTTATTAATAAGTTCTTCAAAATGAGAGCCACAAGTTGGCAAGCCTAAGGGAATCTTGCCACATTTTTTGTGTGTATGTCATGTGGGGCCAGTGTGGCTTGCCTAAGGTGTGGATTGAACAAAACAGTCACCTAAGTTAATCAAACTTGTCTAACCTTACATTCCACCAAATTTTGCCACAAGTTGGCAAGCCTAAGGGAATCTTGCCACATTTTTTGTGTGTATGTCATGTGGGGCCAGTGTGGCTTGCCCAAGGTGTGGCTTGAACAAAACACTCACCTAAGTTAATCAAACTTGCCTAACCTTACATTCCACCAAATTTTGCCACAAGTTGGCAAGCCTAAGGGAATCTTGCCACACTTTTTGTGTGTATGTCATGTGCTGCCAGTGTGGCTTGCCTAAGGTGTGTCTTGAAGCAAACACTCACCTAAGTTAATCAAACTTACCTAACCTTACATTCCACCAAATTTTGCCACATGTTAGAATCCAGAAAACAACACATGTAGAAGCATAATGAACAAACCACTGAATTTCATGCGTGCAATGCACGTGTACCTTCCTACTAGTACTAGTAGTAGTAAGAAACAAATTCCAGTTTTGGCACGAGCTCGATCTTGGGAGCACCACAAGGCCTGCCGCAGAGTTACATTGTCCTCTCGGGGCCCACAGGACCGAACTTCAGTGGCTTAGTGCCCGACCTATGAGTCAATGACATGTGGGCCTTAAATGCGGCTGGCCCACATGTCATTCTCATGGTGGTGGCGTGGTTCACGACTCACTCGTTCGAGATGAACCGGCCGGTGGTGGGGTGGCCGTGGCGAGGGTACCACACCAAGGCGTCGGGGCGTTACGAGGCGTAGATGGCCACACCGGCGGGTACTACCTGTAGTACATAAGTACTCCAGCTGAGGATTGATGCCCGGGACGAAATGTGTCACAGCCGCTGGATGAAAATTTGATGGTGCGGGAGTACGGATCGGAGCACAGCAGCGGAGCAGGCAAACCGCGTCCAATCGGGTGTGTTTGTGGTAGAAAGTTGATGGTCGCCGCAGTTCAGCTGGCCCGCATGTCATGCACACAAAGGCAGAGGAGCGGTGGGGCCGAGAGGGATGAGGGGCACAAACAATCCTACCATTCTTTCACTGACATGTGGGACCCATAAGCGTGGGTCCCACCTGTCAGCGAAGGAAAGGCAGGGCAAGGCGATGATAGCCACGCCGGAGGATCCATGTCCACGCCGGGGACATCGTGCCGTGGGTTGGAGCGGCGTCGTGGGAATCGCGTGTGGGTGTGGCGATGGTAGAAACAAGAAACATGATGGTCGCCGTGGTTCAACTTCCATGGACAAGCTGTCGTGGTTCACGACACATGTATATCAAAACTAGAGTCTTTATATTTCAAGCACGTGAACAAGTATTATTCTAGTAGTTTGGATCCATTGCAATGCACTGGCCAGCAGATTGGTAGTAGTAGTGTCCATCTCTATCTCTAGAGGCCTTCCCTCGTTCATCATTTTCTCTCACAAGATAAACTACTCATACAAATGCATCTTGATGTTCCGTGGAACGCACGAGGATGTTTCCTTGGGGGTCTCTCCAACGCGGCGTGGCCGTAGTTGCAAGTTGATGCCCCTTGAGATGCCGACGTCGAGGGGCACTTGGATTTCCTCCGATGAGCAGGTAAGATGAGTTTGATCACGTAGTAAATGCATTATAAAGACTACTTCCGTGTCCATTTCCTAATTCTCCCCCTGCCCACTATTTCACAGGCTAGGCTCGGTGTGAACGAAGATTGGCTTGCATATGTACGGGAGGCTACCAACATCAATTTGCACAACATTTACAACGGTGACACCGTTCCTGTAGAAACTTTGTCCAACATTGGGATCAGCCATGCAATGGGCCACCGCATGAATTGGTACGATGGAACCACGGTGAGATTGAATAAAAGATAGCACGAACCTTGCACATGGCGGTCAAAGGCGGACCATGCTGTCTGCGGCCGATTTGTTGCCGTACGAGTAGGAAGACGTTGTGCTCCTTTCTAACCGCATCTTCGCGGTGACAAACCAGGGGACTTATTTTGTATGGGACACATCCTACGATATACTCCCTCTCTTCCAGCTTATTTGTATTGAATCTTTTCGTTTTATAAGTTTCAAATTCAAATTTAGAGCTCCCCATCACATGTTGAGATTAAAACATCCATTAAATCGTCCTGTGCATGTATAGTAAAGAAACAAATCTCGAGTTTGGAACGAGTTCGTGTTGCGGGAGCACCACAAGCCCTGGCACAGGAGTTACATTTCCCTCTCAGGGCCTTTGGGACTGAACTTCAGTGCCTTACTACAACTACCTTTGAGTCAATAACATGTGGACCCGATAGGTGACTGGTCCACATGTAATGCTCCCGAAGGCAGAGGGGCAGTGGGGCCAAGAGGGGTGAGCCGCAGGTCAGGGGACGTGTGGTTTCATGGATTCGAGCGGTGTTGTGGGAATCGCGGGTGGCTGTGGTAGAAACTTCATGCTCGCAGCATTTTAGGTGGCCCACATGTCGTGCACAAAAAGGCAGAGGGGCGGTGCGGCCGAGAGGGGTGAGGCGCACGTCGGGGGGCATGGTGCCGTGGGTTGGACAGGCATCGTGGGAATCACGAGATGAAACGTGATGGTCGCCGTAGTTGAACTTCCATGGACAAGTTGTCATGTCTACGGACACAAGCATTGTATACCGATCACTGGAAGGAGTAGCAGAGAAAGCTATATATGCGGATAAATAGTTCCTTATAGTCAAGCGGACCCACGCTACTACTCTGTTCCAAAGACATGCACACCATCGAAATAGTCCATCTATATCAATATACACCGAGAGGGAATAATTTTTTTTACAAGAGAGGAAATAGTTCATCCATCCATAATGCCCTCCTGCTAGTGTAGCGTTTTGTTCTTCTTCTTCTTCTTCTTCTTCTTCTTCTTCTTCTTCTTCTTCTTCTTCTTCTTCTTCTTGTTCTCATTCTCTATGGGAGACGGCTTCGCAACAAGCTCTTTGGACCTTGCAGCTATCTCGAAACTCACACGGGCGTCGAGGGCAGCATATTTTCTCCGCTCGTACGTCAAGGGATAATTCTCCCATCCAGATGACCTTAATGCCATCGTCTTGCCACCCTTCTGAAGATTTGTACCGAGCACAAAATTTGCTACGTCGAATAGGGATGGTGTCTGTTTAGCACAATCTTCTACAGGAATTTTGATTCTGGTTTGTAGGTCAGCGATGCTTTTCAAATCAAGGTTGTACGGCTCCAGCTTCTGTTTGTCCCCTTCGATGGCTGCCCCACAGAAGTATACGTCCTCCCGAGACAAGAAATCGTGAAGCTCACCTGGTATGGAGGGCGAGTGTATGATGTGGTACACTAAAACATCATCTTTGAGGCACCGCTGAAGGACGACGGCGCGCTGGATCTACCCAGGGGCACGCTCCGTGTACTCTGCATCGAGACCGATGACCCTCGTCTCTACCTTTTTGAGGGAGTTGGATACATTGTTGATCCACTGCCGAACAACCCTGATGGAGAAGTAAATGGGAGAAGTGCCGTGTAGGCAATTGATTAGACAGCTAGGTAGACTAAACGAAAAGGCTATGCGGGTAGACTGAGGAGTCGTACATGTTCGTGTACGTGCCCATCTTTCCTGATAGGTGGGACCTATGCAAACAGATAAAAAATGTGTCGTAGATTTTTTTTCAGTCCGTGAGTGGGAGACACAACATTCTCTGGTTAAGGAATATCCCTCCGTTTAGGTGAGTATAAGTCACCTTATGAAAATCAAGTTTTCCCAAAACTTTTAGGCATGGAGCATTAACTTTCTGCTCGATCCCCTCCCAGCATCGTTAGCCAGCATTCTCTTCCTCTACTGCCGCGTTCTACCTTTCCATTTTTCCTCTTCTCAAGTGTGGAACGATCTGCATGCCATCCTTGATGCACCAGAACGACCACTGCATGCGTCGCGGCAGGGCATTGATTGGGCATGCACGAGAATTTGGTTCTTCTCGCAATATGGATGATACCTGAACGATGAAGTGAACAGGCATGCTAGCACAGGAGACCTATTTCCGCTGTACAATACTGGAGTACTCATGTTCCTACTAGTAGTAGTAGCAGTACAACTGTGGTACACTTGATGGTCAAAGTACTATTCATCCGGTCCTCACAGCGAAGTGAAAACACCCTGCGCCTGACACTAGTCCAGGCGAGGCGGCGTATTCGGGTTACCAAAGTCAGCCTCACCCTGTGCACTGTGCAGTCTGTCACCGCCGATGTACAGCACATTGGCGCCTCACCTCGTCTCCCTCTCCGTTCCCATAGCACCACTCCATCTCCATCTCCTTCTTCGCCTCCGTCTCCGTCTACATCTCACTGTGCCCCCGTGTACCTTCGCCTCCCTTGCCTCCCCCAGTACCACTATTCCCTCGCTAGCCACTCCAGCACCAACATCCTTCTCCCCCATAAATCAAGCCCCCTTCCAAACTCCACCATGGCCGAACGCGAACCGCGCAGCATCCATATGAGCCGCGATTGGAGCAATCTCCCCAGTGACATCCTCGACCTCTGTTGTTCGTGTATGGATATGTTGACCGCCCTGCGGCTGGCTACATGCTCGAGGGACATGCACACGACCAACGTTGAAGCGAGGCCTAAGCTTTTCAAGACACCCTGCTTGCTGCTATCTGGTCATGCGAGATTGGCTCACCATGATACGGAGGCGTTCATGATGCCCCTCGACTTCAATCCGATCTCCATTAGCCGAAACTTCTTTGCAGGTATGTAGTGTGTCGCCGTACATCATTTCCCTCGACGTCGATCCGATCACCATCGCCCGAAACTTCTTGGCAGGTATGTACTTTGGGTCGGCATGAACTCCCCATCGGATGGCTGCCTTGAGAGAACACGGTAAAAAGTTGGTTCTCGTGAACTTCCGGACCTCCCATGAGATTATCCTTCCTCCGTTGGATTATATAGAGTATTACCATCGCGGTCCAAGTCATCTAGATTACTATGTCAGTTGGACGGACCTTGTTTTGCAGAAGATTGTAATCTGCCAAGTACCCACACGACATGCGAATTACGCAGACTTCAAGCTAATTGCCTTGTTCGACCACAGACTTGCCTATCTTTACGCCGGTGCCTTTTTAGCTGGAGACAACTCGGCTCGCAGTGGATCATCGTCAAAGCTGATACACACTTCTGTGATGCTATTGAACACAATGGCATCATCTACGCGATCGTCAAAGCCGATGGCACCATGTTTTGCTGGGAGTGTGTGTGTAAGTTGTTTCCGTCTCATGTTAATGATGACGCCATGACACTGTTTGAACTTTTTTTGATGATTGGCATATCCCTGTTTGAGCAGAATTTGAGTAGAACTATGGCAATATATTAGAGACGCCAGAATCAGCTATATTTGGAATGAGTTAATTCATGCGATTGTGACCATGTCATTACTACCAATTTGTACCCTGAATAATCAAACGGTTAGGAATATATGGATATTATCCTTATTTTACAGTAATCTATATACTACTACTAAATATGAGTGTGTATCAATGGCCATGTTATTTTCCTCATTTTCATGATGTAGAAACATGCACCACACTATTGGTTTCATCTAACCATACATTAGGGAAGTAAATGTGCATATGGAGAACTCTATATTTGGAAGTTGTGAAATCCTGCAATGCTTACCATGTGTACATACCTATATTCGCCCTTCAGCAATCAATGACTAGAATAATATTCTCACAAAAAAAATTCCCACAGACCACGAGTATATAACAATGCATGGTCTGTTAGTTACCTTGAAGAATTTGTTTGTGAGGATGTAACATGATTACATAACATGCATGACATGGTAGTTTCCTGTGAAGAATCGATTGCGAGATAACATGAGTATAACCATGCATGGCACTTCTATATTTTCGAACCCAAAGTATACATTTCCTGTATTTTCCTCCCGGTTCCAACAGGGACATGTCAATGCTGTTTCTTGCATTATCCTACTCATACTCACGAACAATGCTGATCTTACATTAACAATGCCTGTCCTTTTTGATATGATGCAGTGTCCCTACAGTTACTGCCCTTTGTAATTACACCACCTTCGCCAAAAACAGGGAAGCACAACTGGTTCCTCGCTCGATCAGACGACAACAGAGGACTGATGGTCATTCGGACACATGAGCCGGAAAAGTTATGTTGCAAAAACCCCATTGTATACAAGCACCGTGTAATACGTCAGTATCCGGACAGTGGCTGTTACGTCTATGAGCAGGATACCAGCTTGTTGGGGCCTTTAGGATTTATTAGTTGGAGGCGGGTAAACAGCCTTGGTTCACACTCTCTGTTTCTCGGACTCACTTATCCGATTAACCAGGAGATCACCATTGGCAAGGACCTTGATGGCAGAGAGGCTCTATTTGCTATGGAAAACTGTGTCTACACGGCGAGCCCTAGGAGTTCGGGAGCATACTCCCCTGATTGTCAACGATACAGCCTACAGCCAAAAGAAGGTGAGAATGACAAAGGCATCCGGATTAACTTTGATCCTTCGATGTCTCAATTACGACAGGCAGTGATGTGGTTCAAGCCTTCAGGTTGATAGGTAATTGGGCTGTTGCATCGAAAGGGTGGAATCTGGTGTCTCCGGATCACTTTGAGTTGAAGCAGGGCTGCAAATTATGATGGTGTTGGATCATCTCTTCGAATGACTTTGTTGTCTTTGCTGCTGGTTCCGGATGGGTAGTTCTTTCTTTTGTTATGCATATTCCTTGTCATTTGGTCATCCTCGTCTATGTCACTCTTTCTATGTAATAGTTGCTTCTATTTAGAATGTCATTCTCGTCCGGATCACGAGAGTCTGAGCGCTACAGATGGGTACGTTTTGGTGGTGTAGCAAGACTTCTTATTAACTATCATGTCTTGCTGTTTATGTCAGTAGTAGTCACTAGTCAGTGCTTGAATGTTGTATATATTGTTGTTTCGAACTGTTTATTGTCTCGAACTACTTGTGGGCTAAATGAGGGCATCACCATTCTCCAGTGTTCAGAGTATATCTCCTTTTTTCAAGTTATATAATTTGAGCTCAGTGTCTTTTCGATGATGTACACTTGTTTGGGCCAGTGAGGTGTCGTTGAATATGGGCCGAGTAGTAACGCAATGCCAAACAGGTCAATTATGACTGTCGGGCCGGGCTCTCAAAAGATCTTGAAAAAAAAGGTCGGACTCTCCAAAAAAGAAAGAATAAGGACTCTTAGGCCGACATGTGGGCACCACCGGTGTTTTCGTGCGCTTGCGCGTCGAGAGCATATTGGCGCGTGCTCGAAATTCATGCTACCTTTTCATCCCCAGTCTCCCGCCCCACCCCCACCTATGGAATATCGATTCCTACTCCAGTTCCCCCAAATCCCCCACCAGTACTCCCTGTAATCAAGCGCACGATCATGTCGCCGGTCAACGCGGATCTCCGAGCCGGAGATCCAGAGGTCCGTCCTGCCTTCGGTCGCTGCGTGCTGTCGCTCAACAGTCGCATGGTGGCGCTTGACGACCAGTTTGCCGGCAAAGTGCTGATGGTAACCATCAATGCCGACCGGCCTCCCGTCTCGCCGGACGACCTTGTCAAAGCTCTTGGCATTGCGCACGGCATCCAAATAAGTGACTTTCTCATAGAAGTATGTCCGCCACCGGCTGATTTCTTCGTCAGGTTCCGAACAACTTTTGACTGCAATCGTGTGTTCAAATCTTCCCGACGTTTGTTCTGCGATGGTGTGTTGGTGAGCTTTGATCGGTGGCACCCAGGATGGGGCTCGGTGCCCTCTGAGCTTGAGTTTTTAACAAAACTTACCTTCCACGGCATGCCTCGACGTGCTTGGAATAGCGAGTCCATGAACAAGCTTATCAATGACCTTGGAGGTGAGCTCGTAAGTATGTTTGTTCCTCCGCATAGCTGGGCTCAGCGGTTATGGCATGGATGAAGAAGCCGTCCACCATACCGAAGGTGATTGGTGTTGAGATACCGTGCAGGAACCGGGTTGTACTATTCGTCTCCACCAAGGCCGCCGGACCATTTTAGGGATGTACATGTCGAGTGTTCGTGCATGTCGAAGAAGTGGTCAATCCATCAATCGAAGTCCTGCCACCCTTGCTGGTACCAGGGTCCGTCGACGACGTCCATTACAGGAGTCAACGTCAGACTTTCCCCGTGTTGCTCGGAACGATGGATGGCACAGGGCCTACTCCATCGCGCGGCGGAGGCCACTGCTTCTTTGGGAGAAGAGGCAGGGCTGGCTGCCTTGATGTCCTCTAATTTGAGGTAACAACTGAATCTTGTCATATAGTACTAGTTAAATCCGAGCTATGGGTCTGAAGCACTGATATGCTAGTACATTTGATTGTGACTTGTTCTAATTTTGTACCTGAACTTTTTTTAGAAAGGGCTGTACGTCAACTTAATGTGCTAGCAGAACTTATTGTGTTGTCTGTCTGTTTTCTTTGCACAACATTCAAGATATTTCCCAGTCATTTATAAAGATGATGAACCGTTATGTACGACTTCGTTGGTCTCAACATAGCCCTTCCCGTAGCGATCCACTGCTTCCATCCTGATTGTGCCGCCTGCGTGAAATTTTTGTATGCAAGTTCGATTGTGCTATGATGTTCTATATGATTGTGTCAACTATATAAGTTTTTACTGAGCATCAGCAATGCATATGGCTGAAAGATGCATTTACGAGCATCGACCGATGGGTCTCTCTCTCTATCTATCTCTCTCACACACACACACACGCACACACACGCGCACACGCACAAGTGGGACCCGTTGAATTATTTATTTGCTCGTGACAACTTTTTTCTTAAGTTATTAATTGAGCTCAGTGACTTCAAAAAGTTGTACAGAAGCCTTGTTTGGGCCTTTCTGGCGTCCCTGAATGTGGGGTGAGTAACCATGTTAGGTTGTACTGTACTACACAGGCCTTTTTTCAACATCAGCAATGGAACTGGGCCGACAGTTGTACACAATATCCGGGTCAACTTGTTATCCGCCCCGCTGGGCTGCAAAGTTTCCTAGGAGGTATGCATTAGGCTTAACAAGAAAATGGACTTTAAGAAATAATAAACTGGATGTAATTATAATAACTGGGCAACTACTATGCACCAAACATGTAATTAGTTTGAAAAATATATTATTTTTGGAATTTAGAAATTTTAATTTCATTACTTGTTGCGCGCGCAATATTTCGTTGGATTTTAACGTGATACAACTTTATTTTGCAATTATATTTAACCTGACTAGAAATTTCGGATAAAAATATTTCGGATCCCATTAAAATGTGGGAATTTTTTGAAATTATTAATCGTTATCCTACCTAGAAGTTGGGATGTACTTTTAACAAACCCGTAAATGGGCTGTAGTAAATTCCATTAGAATTGAAAAATGGGCTGTACATTCTTACAAATCGCAAATGGGCTATATGTTCTCTGCCAAATCCGAGTTGTGGGCCTACTAAGTTGACGCGTACCAAGGGCTTTGTCAACTTAGTCAATATAAACAATTCTAGCTACAGTGATCGTATGATGTCCATCCAACGGTCGTAGTGCTTCTTTAACCTCTGGTCTTCTTGCTCCAGTCGCCCAAAGCAGCGCCGGTCGTGTCGCGTGCTCCTACCTCCCGTGGCCGGCTGTGATGCCGCGGAGGCCTCACCGTCCCGTACTACTCCCACCGCTGGCCAGGACATCCCTCTACTCACCCCCACCCCCCTGTTATTCTGCGGCGACGACAGCCGAACTAGTGAACCCTCGTACTCCTCTCCACGCGGGCTACCACTGCTGCGTCTTCCCCGGCTCCGCGTCGTCCCCTTCCTAGGCCTCGCCGTCGTCCAGACCACCGCCCTGGTGCTCTCGGCCCGGCGTGTTCAACGTGGTCAACAACCGACTTCCATCGGAAGAGTAGTGTACGTGGAGAGGCTGACAGCTGGGTCCAAGCGGCCGCAAGGAAGTGCCTCCTTATTACGCGCAAAATAATTATTCCTCCACCTGACAGCAGGGACTCACCGGACGGGCCACCTTATTTCGCGAAAAAAACGTTTCCCCCTGACTGCTGGGACCCACCGGACGGGCCAGCGTATTTCGGTAAAAAAACATTCCCCGCACTGTCATCTCGGACCCACCGGAAGTGCCTCCTTATTACGCACAAAAATATGAATACTCCCCCTGCTAGCTGGGACCCACCATGGTGGGAGTCTGACTTGTGGGCCTACTAAGTTGGATCGACGGGGCCTTTGTCAACTTTAGTCAATATGAACGATTCTAGCTCGAGTGACCGTACGATGGCCATCCAACGGCCGTAGTGCTTCTTCAACCTATGGTGGGAGTCTGACTTGTGGGCCTACTAAGTTGACTAGGAAATCGTTGACTTTTATTGTATGAATCATGAAAAACCCGTGATAGATGAAATTCTTTACATAGTGATTATGCACTAAGGCATTTGCTTGGGGATAATAAGATCTTTGATGAGAATCTTAAAAAGGAGGTTCCCGTTCTAGAAATAGTCCAACAAGTTTTCAATAATGTCAATCAACTTTACTCTTGGATTGATGCGGGAAATCAAAGGGGTTACGATGAAAACCAACTAAGGAATGCTAAAGTTTCCATGGATACTATGTTTTATGTTTTGTTTACAAAACCTCATGATGGAAACACCCCTAATAAAACTAAGAAGAAGAAGGATGACAAATCTTAGATCCATTCCTTACGCCTAGCTAAGGGCGTAAAACTATAGCGCTTGTTGGGAGGCAACCCAGTGAATAAAAAATTATTTTTTCTTTTTGCATTCTGTTCTTGTGTGTTTACACAATTATGCTACTGTTGTGATTGTGTTTATGTGTTTTAATTAGTGCTTGTGCCAAGTAAAGCCTTTAGGATCTTCTTGGGTGATAGTTGTTTGATCTTGCTGAAAAAGACAGAAACTTTGTGCTCACGAAAATAATTTCATAAATCACAAAAAAGAGCTTTAGCCTTGATTCTTTTTGCAGAAGATTAATATACAAATTACCCTAGTCTTCCTAATTTGGTATAATTTTTGGAGTTACATAAGTATACGCTAAAGTCAGATTACTACAGACTGTTCTCTTTTGACAGATTCTGTTTTGTTTGTGTCATGTGCTTATTTTGATGGCTCTATGGTTTTCTTTGATGAGTTTTTGCCATAGAAAAGTTGTAATACAGTAGATACTATACAAATACAAAATATGAATTGGTTTTATACAACACTTATACTAGTGGTTTGCTTTCTTATACTAATGGATCTCATGAAGGTTTTATTGAGTTTTGTGTTTTGGTTTATCTTACGATAGATGAAGGAAGGAAGTAAGAGCCTAAGCTTGGGGATGCCCCAGCATCCCAAGCTATTATCCAAGAATGAGCAACTAACTAAGCTTTGGGATGCCCCCGAGTGGCATCCCTGCATTCTTCCAACAACTATCGGTATTTTACTCGAGGCTATATTTTTATTCGTCACATGATATGTGTTTTGCTTGGAGCGCCTTGTATGATATGTGTCTTTGCTTGTTTTATTTTGTGTTTTTAGTCATCAATCCTTGCTGGACAGATATATTTTAGAGAGCTAAAATTATAACATAACTTGTTAGAATTTCTCTCTATGCTTTACTTAAATCTTTTATGAGCTAGGACTTGCTCTAGTGCTTCACTTATATCTTTTTGAGCATGGTGTGCTTTGTTATTTTTGAAGAAATGCTCTCTTGCTTCACTTAGATTTATTTGAGAGTTATTAAAATTTTCCAGAAATTCTCTCTTGCTTCACTTAAATTATTTTGAGAGAAAGAAAATTTGTTATGCTCATGATCTTCACTTATATTTGTTTGATCTTATGAAAAAGCAATTCATGAAAATTAGTCCCAGAGTGATATATATCCAAGAAGGATAAAGTAAAAGAGTGCCATGAAGATCATTGGACAAAATAAACTTGATTCTTAGTAATAGTTTTGAGATATGATGATGTGATATGTGAGTTATGTCGATGAATAATTGTGCTCTAGTAAGAATATTGGTGTTAAGGTTTGTGATTCCCTATGCATGCACGAAAGTCAATAATCATGTAACGAAAATTATATCCTACCTGTGGTGCATTATTTGGTGTTAATTATTCTTAATGCTTGCTTATGAGATTATTCGTTTCTTGGTTGGTCGCATCTCAATCTTTTTGCTAGCCTTCACTCTGCACCAAGTATGACCTCTACATGTGCATCCAAAATCCTTTAAACCAGTTTTGCCACATGAGTCCACTATATCTACCTATATGCGGTATTCTTTTTCTGTTCAAAGAAAATTTGCATGTGCCATCTCTAATTCTCAAAATAAACTTCTCTTCTGTGTGTTTGTTTCGCTTGCGGAAAGGTAACGGGTGGCTAATATTTTCCATGCTGGATGTGTTATTCTCACGATGAGTGTTTATTCACTTGTCATTACACGAGAGTAAGGAAAAGGTCTTAGGGATGCCTAGTCCCAAAATGCAAAAATGAATTTACTTTATGTTTCACATAATAAATTCCTTGGAAAGTGTTGGTATGGAAGCCACGGGGATACGGCTAGCCATGGATAGTGAAAGAATGGTGGAAAAAGGAATAAACTTTATTTTCTGTTTGGGAACCGCCTATGCCATATCTAGCATGGAAAGTTTTGTAGCTCTATGTCGTTTTCGTTGGTGGGATGGATACACCTCCCAAAATATTTTTATATAATTTTTTTTGCTTTGAGCTCTGGCACCTCTACAAATCCCTACTTCCCTCTGCGAAGGGCCTTTCTTTTACTTCATGCAATTTTCATTTTGAATGAGTCTCCATCTTCTCTTACAAAAGCACCAACTAGGAGGCAATATGATCATGCTCAGGTATTGGGTGTAGTTAATATTCGAGTGTGTTTCGTGAATGGATCAATGTTTGAGCATGATGGGCTAGGGATAACTTATTTTAGCGTTGATATTTTGAAAGACATGGTTGCTTGTTGATATGCTTGAGTATCTAAATTATTATGTCAAAACTAGACTATTGCTTTGAATCACAAAAAAAGTCCAAATGTCCATGCTATAAAGAAAAGAATATGGTATGACTTGATGAACAACACTCCACATCAAAAATTCTGTTTTTATCACTTACCTACTCGAGGACGAGTAGGAGTTAAGCTTGGGGATGCTGATACGTCTCCAACGTATCTATAATTTTTTATTGTTCCATGCTGTTTTATTATTAATCTTGGATGTTTTATAATCATTTTATAGTCATTTCATATCATGTTTTGGTACTAACCTAATGACATAGTGCCGACTGCCAGTTTGCTGTTTTTTTCCTTGTTTTTTACATCGCAGGAAATCAATATCAAACGGAGTCCAAATGCCACGAAACTCCATGATGATTTTATATGTGCCAGAAGGAAGGCAATGGGCCCTAGTTGTACCTGGGGGGTGCCCCCGATGAGGGCACAACCCACCAGGGCGCACCAGGAGGCCTAGGCGCGCCCTGGTGGGTTGTGCCCACCTCGGGTGCCCCTCAGACCACCTCTTTGATCTATAAATACCCCAAAAATACCAGAACCCTAGAAGCATCGACGAAACATTCATCCGGCCGCCGCAGCACCCAGAACCACCAGATCCAATCTAAACACCATCACGGTGGGGTTCACCACTTCCATTGGTGCCTCTCTGATGATGTGTGAGTAGTTCTTTGTAGACCTTCGGGTCCGTGGTTAGTAGCTAGATCTCTCTCTCTCTCTCTCTCTCTCTCTCTCTCTCTCTCTCTCGCTGAATTCTCAATACAATGGTCTGTTGGAGATCCATATGATGTAACTCTTTTTGCGGTGTGTTTTTTGGGATCTGATGAACTTCGAGTTTATGATCAGTTATATATTTTTATACCATGAAAGTTATTTGAGTTTATTTGATATCTTAGATGCATGATCTCTTATAGCCTCATATTTGTTCTCCGATATTTGGGTTTTGTTTATCCAACTTGATCTATTTATCTTGCGATTGGGAGAGGTGCCCGTTAGTGGGTTCGATCTTACGGTGCTTGATCCCAGTGATAGAAAGGGAACCGACACGTATGTACCGTTGCTACTAATGGTTAAAAAACGGGATCCCTATATGCCGCAATAGAAAACAGATCTTGTCTACATCATGTCGTCGTTCTTAATGCATTACTCCGTTTTCCATGAACTTAATACACTAGATGCATGCTGGATAGCGGTCGATGTGTGGAGTAATAGTAGTAGATGCAGGCAGGAGTCGGTCTACTAATCTTGGACGTGATGCCTATGTAATGATCATTACCTGGATGTCGTCATAATTATTTGAAGTTCTATCAATTGCCCAACAGTAATTTGTTTACCCACTGTTTGCTATTTTCTCGAGAGAAGCCACTAGTGAAACTTACGGCCCCCGGGTCTTCCTTCTCATATATGTGCCTTGTGATCTAGTTTTCCTTTGTGTTTTTATTTAGATCTATTAATCCAAAGATACAAAAATACCTTGCTGCGTTTTATCTTTATTTATTTTAACTGGCGTTCGATCTATCAATCTACTACAATTTACCTCACGTCTGTTTGCCTATCGTGAGGCGTCGTACCCCGGAAGGGACTCACAACCCCTTTAACTCATCGGGTTGCAAGGTGTTGTTGTTTGTGTGCAGGTGCTGCTTATGTTGTGTTGCTTGGTTCTCCTACCGGTTCGATACCTTGGTTTCATCACTGAGGGAAATACCTACCGTCGTTGTGCTACATCATCCCTCCCTCTCTAGGAAATACCAACTGTCGGGGATATACCCCGCGGTATGACCCGGCTGGAGTTTTAAACCGGCTGGGACTTGGTAAACTTGCGGATGGTAAACCGGCGCAGAGTTAAGACAGAGAGTCAAGACAGATGGTTAAGACAGACGGTAAACCGGCTGGTGGTAAACCGGCAGACAATGTTAAACCGGCAGACAATGTTAAACCGGCAGACAATGTTAAACCGGCAGACAATGTTAGACCGTCAGACAATGTTAAACCGGCAAACAGTGATAACTGGGTTGTCGGGGGTTATGAAGCCCGAGATGTTATGAAGCTCAAGATGTTAAGAAGCCCATGAAGATAAGTTAGAATAGTTAAGTCTTAAGTCCGAGTTGGACTCTACATGTAACCCGCCTCTTCAACATATATAAGGAGGGGTAGGGCTCCCCAAAGAGGGATAAGCTACAAGCAACAAGAAACAATCTCTAGGGCTAGACACAACTAGAGGAGATCCGGTTTTCCGGCGACTCCCTCATGAGCATAATGAGACCTAGCCTCAAACAGCATGTAGGGCTATTGCCGGATGATGTTTCCCGGGGCCCGAAGCTGTCTAAACCCTTGTCTTGCATGTTGATCCGACTTGCGTCTCTCGATTCCGCTCAACCCCTCTCAAGCTACCACATAGATGTGTTGGCCTCGCAACTAAGTCCTCACACTAGGACATCTGACGTGTTAATTCCACGAAAGTTGGCGCCCACCGTGGGGCCTGCGCACGGTGGTGTTGAGTTCTTGAAGGGATTTCTCTGATGGATCGAGAAGCTCACATTTGTCCGGATGAAGAAGAGCCGGCACGAAAAATATCTACGTCATCAGCATGCATATTTAGAAAAATATTTTAGGGTTACGTGTGGTACGGTCACACGTTGGTAATTTGCCGAGTCTGCAACGAGAGTTTGCCGCGATTCTGCAATCACAAATTATGTCGAGACAGATTGGGATTTTCCACTTCAAGTCCTGAGAAGACCCGCCAGAGCATATCCAGCCATCAACTACCCAAAAAAAAGTGACACACTGGCTGATCAAAGGATTGCTCCAAACCAAAAAACAAACCAAACCAGACCCATTGGCCTGACCTTTGCTCCGCCTCCGGTTCAGGATCCATCAGCTACTTCAGGCAGCCGTCGAAACTCGCCGCTCCTGAACCGCCTCCACAGGATCGCCCGCTCTCTGGTCTCGGCTGGTTGCTGTCGCTGTAAACTACTGTCCGTCGGAGTCTCCTCTGCAAGCTCGTTCACGCGCACTTCCACCACAGTCTCGCCGGGATCCTCCGAACCGTCTCTGCAGCTGACCAACACCATGGACGCCTCAAACCGGTGGGTCGTCTCCTCTCAAGTCGCCGCGCCTCTGTTCTGAGGCTCGCGGCCGTTGTTCGTTTCCACTGGGTTCCACCGAACAGCCGCCGCGGCCTCGCCCCGCCCTCAAACCGCCGTCCCCGCGGTCGCGCCAAGCTATTGCCTCGCCTCGAGCAGGGCTGGACCGGCCTTGAGGCCACCGCCAAATCGCCTCCCCTCACCGGCGGGCTTCAATGGTTTGCCCCGCCAGGCCAACTACACCTCTATTGCGGCCCACTTCCTTAGTGTGTCTGCGGATGGTCTCCTCTGCGCCTTGAGTCGCCTCTACTTCGGCCAACGCCGGGTCGCAGCAGCCATGCCCGCTGGCCACGGGCGTAGAGCTGCCTCGTCTCGGCGCCGAATCACCATTGCATTTTTTGTCGCATCTCAGGCCACCATCACCGGCTTGACTCTTTGGCCGTTGAGCCGCCCCGGTCGAGGTCTCGCTTCTGCGGCCTCACACTAAGTCGCCCCCGCTGCTACCTGACTGTGAGTCGCCGGCGAGTCAGCTCCGCCAGCCCGCCGCTGTCACGGGCTGTTGCACCAGTTCATCTCCACCGTCGCCCGGCCTACGGATCACCAGCTTTAAACCGCCGTCCGCTGGGACTGACCTCAAGTGGCTTCCGCGTCGCGTTGAGCCACCGTTATGTGGGCCCTGCTTGCGAATCCCCGTCGCCGATGAACCGGGATCCTTGGTTATCTCTGTGCTGAGCCGCGCCTGGGTTTGTTTCTAAACCGCCGTCACCACTGTCATGTCCGAACGACCGCATCCGCTGGTTTCTGCCAATGGTGTGAACCGGCCCTGTTACTATGAATCGCCGCCACTGGATCGCCTACTGTTTTTTGAATCACTATTCGAGCACTGCCTCAGCCAAGCCTTCATCAAACTACTGCCGGATGCCAAACCGTCTTCGTCTGAATCATGGCCAGGCCGTTGCCTCGTCCCGCTGTCGCGGTCTCCGTTACTTTCAACCACAGTCGTGGTCGGCCGTCTCTACGACCTCAGCTCCGCGAGCCACCCTCAAACCGGTGTTTCCATGTTGATCTGTCATAGCCTCCACTGCTGCAGGTCAGAGTGGTCCTGTCTTCAAATTGACTCGAGCCACCCCTGCAGCATGGCCACCATGGCTTGACTAGCGCGCCAAACTGACGCCACCGTCGCAGCCTCGTGCCGTCACTAAGTCGCCTCACCGACCGCCGCCCTGGTCGAGCCACTGTCGGACCTCACTTTGCCGTCTTCGCCGGCTCATCTCTGCCTAACACCTGCTGCTCCGTCCCGCTTCAGCCGCCGCCCCGTCGGGTCACATCTACCCACGGCCGACGCCGGTTCTACCCTGCGTGAGCTGCCGCCGGTTGCCTCCAAATTCGCCATGGCCGTGCACTATTCCGAGCCACAAGCCGCCTCCACCTAAGGGCCAGGCCACCGGAATGAGTCGCCGAATCGCTGCCACTGAGCCGTAGGCGCCCTTCCATCTCTGTCAACCGCCCCAGCTTCTGGTCCGGTTCATCTTCGCTGGTTGACTCAAGTTTGCTGCGTCAGGATTACTTTGACATGATTCGCCACTCGGAGGCGCCGGACCCGTGAGCTGCCGTCGCTCACCTCTGCTTGAGCTGCTCCGCGCCGGGAGCCGCTGGCCAGCCTCCGTTTCAACAACAGCAGCGCTGAGCCGCTTCCAGCTGCGCTTGTGCTGTCCCGCTCGCCGGTCAACCGCCGCCTCCGCTTTAGCTTGCTTTGGCCTTAAATTGACACTGCGGCAGGATGCTGCTGTGCCTCGTTCTCCAGTAACACGGAGCTCGAAGTCTTGCACTCTTTGTAATTTTCTCTCGCCACTACAGTAAACCGGCTATGGTCAAGTCACCGTAAGCCTTGTTTTCCTCCAGACGATCGAGTTAGGTACACACACATGCAAGGGATTTGACCAGCTGTGGTGTCTTCTGTTCGAACGAGACAATAGTAGGAATCCTACTACTGCAAATTAGTACTCTGCCACGGTTGGAAAAAGTTGATCTACAAATTTTCTATTGTCTAAAACTGCTACAAGGGGAGCGATCAGATCGGATCAGCCTTGGCAAATTCATACAGGAAGTATACACCAAGAAGACTGACGCTACCACGTGGTCAGACAATCCATCATGCTACTAGATGTTGTTGCTTTCATTGGAAGTCATGGACAATTGCTAGTACGGTTGCATGGAATAACTCCCAGGGTATGATGGAAAATTGCTTTCGTTGAAAGTCAATTGGTTGCCAAAGGTGCAAGCAGAGTACATGCATATTCTTGGAGTAGTACAATGCTATGGCCGGTTTACCACCACGTTAAGACAAGAGAAGACCATGTGGAGTACTGGAAAAAAATCCTGGAAGCTGTATAATTCGGATCAATTGAAAACCGACGACCGACATGACTGGCTCGACGTCCCAGGAAAAGATCAAGTGCTATCCACCTTATTTATTTTTTCAACATACTTTAAGTTCCTCCGGGAACAATTGTCCTCCCTTTAATATTTTTTGTTCCATGATCATGGCAGAGACGACAATATCATCTGTCATCCAAATACATCAGGACAATTATTCACCGTCGAAGTGGAGTTATATCGCGGATATGGAGTGCATACCATCGTCATGTTGCACTAACCTTTATCCATGCTGCCGTGCTCAATGGAAGTGCTTGCGTTGCCGCCCTTGCGGTCTGGTCTACATCAACACACCGGGCCGCACATGTCTGCATGAGCTATTTATTGCGTATGAGCAAGTCACAACTTGGGTAGCCCGGTTTTCTTCCAATAAATTGGAGGCTAATTATCATTCAGCCACAGTCTGCACTGGATGGATCAATGGATGTACGCACAAATATTTGCCATTACAGGTTGGTCAACTTCAAATAGCCAGTTGGAAGGAACCATTGGCCGAGTTGCTAACACGTCTCATACGGGATCATCTATAATCCGCCGCAGTCACCTCAAACTTCTGTGGATTTACATCGCGTTATTCACACTGATGATATATACCTTCTGCTATGGTCAAAGTACGGAGAATCTCAAGACAACTCCTTGAGTCATCTTAAGACTCGGGGGCTACGATGATATGACGCAGCAAGTCTTGCCAGTTTCAGCAAATTCAAGTGCCCCAGGATGTTGAAGGGAAACCCGGTCCCGGAGGCTATTGTTATATTGATGAAAATTTAAAGGCCGTTAGAAATATTCTGGCTCACAATGATGCTTCCGGTTTATGGTCCGGCTTAAGGGGAATCCCGTCTCCCACACAGCGCTGAAGCTCTTAGTATCTGGTTCAAATCCGGTTTAAGAGGAAACAATCTCTTGCAAAGCTCTAAAGCTCTCAAATCCAGTTTAAAATGTCCGATTCAAAAAGGAATTAACTTCTCGCAAGTTCGAGTTTAAAGGCCGTCAGAAAATTTCCGGCTGAAAATGAAGATTCCGTTTTAAAATCCGGTTCAAGGGAAAGAAGTCTCACACAAAGCTTTGAAGCTCTCAATATCCGGTTTAATGTCCGGTTCAAGAAGGATTTATCTCTTGCAAAAAGTTAAAGGATGCCAAAGAGGACCTGCTGCCATGATGCGCGGTTCAAACAAGGGTATCATGCCTTATTGGCTTATCATATTATTGATCACTTGGTGGCTTTGTCATGTCTGAACCATAGTCACACCTCTTGATCGTTGCAATGCCACAGTATCACTTGGGGGCTTTGGTCGTGTCCGAACCATAGCAACGCCATTTGGTAGGCGAAAAGCCACAACATCACTTGGGGACTTGGTCATGTCTGAACCATAGTCACGCCTCTTGATCGGCCTAGTGCCACAACATCACTTGGGGGCTTTGGTCGAACCCGAACCATCTCTACACCTCTTGATCGGCGTAATGCCAACGCATCATTTGGGGACCTGGCTGACTTGAACCATAGCTACGCCTTTTTGGGGGCATGGTCTTGTCCGACCATGGTAATGCCACTTGATCGGCTCAAAGCGTCATTTGCATTGGTTTTATCTTTGCCTTTGCTTCTGTTTTTCTTTTATAAAATACTTTTTCTGTTGTGTTTTCAACCAACATTATGAAATCCGGTTCAACAGTGAGTTACAGATTGACGGAACACGATTAAATCATAATCCGGAGACTATCAGCCCGGTCTGGTTTCGACTATAAGTCGCCAGCATATATTTGGATTGCGCCATTGGAATCATGCGCTCATAAATCATTGGATTATATTATTCAAATCTACAAATAGCCAACATGGCTGGATTTTATTATGGTTATCAGTAACCAGTACTATGATTAAGGTTTTCAAAGTTGCTTTAGCGCAATGGCTATTATATTATCAATGGATATGATTTATTTTATAATTGAAGGAATAGTCCCGAGTCGCTGCAGGCTTACGACCCGACACTTGGGGGGCTACATTATTCAAGTTGAGATTACATCAAATATGCAAGTCTCATGTCGCTGCAAGCATGTACCATGACACTTGGTGGCTAATGCAAAGTCATTGTTTGCTCACCTTATTGAAGACCCGCCTCATCACATTATAATGAGCCAGCCCTTGGGGGCTACCAATTGCTCCTGTCAACTATTCAAGGTACAAAGCTTTTTATCCATTATATTGAAGGGTCCACTGCTCAGTTGGTAAAGCACAAAGCTCTCAACCTTGTGAATGTGGGTTCAAGCCCCATGATGGGAGTTACATAATATAATGTTATTCTCAATGAAGTATATATAAAGTCCCTGCTCATTATGTGCATAATGACCCGGCCCTTGGGGGCTACACTGGTTGAAGTTTTTATGAGCATCAGGAAATTACAAGTCCCAGGTTGCTGCAAGCATGACAACCCGGCACTTGGGGGCTACATATGTGGAATACTCAATTCTGACTAGTGATTGAGATGAACAACCTAGATTTCTTCAAGCTTGTGACATTCATATTGAAGCAAATCTTAAGCTGTTACTACGTTACCTTCTTAAGATTTGAGGGCTACAAATGATAGGCATATAAGAGGTATATTTTCAAGCTGGATGTTAACTATAAGTATGACCCGGTGCTATCAATATTTATAAACCGGCAAATTTTACATTCTTAAACCGGCTGAAGATCAGATGAGTATTTCAAAGACCAATCTTTTTGTTAAGCATTGGGAGCTGAGTCAAAGAAGTTATTATTCACAATATTTCTCTGTGACAAACCAATATTATGAAGCTGGCCTATTGACCCGTATTTTCTAGAAGGGAATGACAAGGATTTAAAGATGCTCAGGATCAGTTTAACATGGATAAATCCAAATTAAACCGGGGCTAATGTCGGGGATATACCCCGCGGTATGACCCGGCTGGAGTTTTAAACCGGCTGGGACTTGGTAAACCGGCGGATGATAAACCGGCGGAGAGTTAAGACAGAGAGTCAAGACAGATGGTTAAGACAGACGGTAAACCGGCTGGTGGTAAACCGGCAGACAATATTAAACCGGCAGACAATGTTAAACCGGCAGACAATGTTAAACCGGCAAACAGTCATAACTGGGTTGTCAGGGGTTATGAAGCCCGAGATGTTATGAAGCCCAAGATGTTAAGAAGCCCATGAAGATAAGTTAGAATAGTTAAGTCTTAAGTCCGAGTTGGACTCTACATGTAACCCGCCTCTTCAACATATATAAGGAGGGGTAGGGCTCCCCAAAGAGGGACAAGCTACAAGCAACAAGAAACAATCTCTAGGGCTAGACACAACTAGAGGAGAGCCGATTTACGGCGACTCCCTCATGAGCATAATGAGACCTAGCCTCAAACAACATGTAGGGCCATTGCCGGATGATGTTTCCCGGGACCCGAAGCTATCTAAACCCTTGTCTTGCGTGTTGATCCGCCCTGCGTCTCTCGATTCCGCTCAAGCCCTCTCAAGCTACCACATAAATGCATTGGCCTCGCAACTAAGTCCTCACACTAGGACATCTGACGTGTTAATTCCACGACACCAACGTAGTTGAAGCAACCATCAAGGAGAATTTCTGGCGCTGTTGCCGGGGAGTATCTTCAACATAACCAGGTTCCTTATCACAAATATCATCTCCTTGCAATTTACATTATTTGCCATTTGCCTCTCGTTTTCCTCTACCCCGCTTCACAAAAATTTGCCGTTTTATTCGCCTCTCTTTTTCGTTTCGCCATTTTCTTGTCAGATCTATTCTTTGCTTGCAATCATGAGTGATTTCGGTATGGCACCAATAGATGATGGCCTAACTCCTAAGATGGACATACACGCAATCTGGATGCTAAAACTTTTATCTTGGGGCAAGGGAACGTTATGGGAAAAGAATGTATCCAAGAATTTTTCAATTGTGTTGGAAATCAGATTCTTGATGATGCTCCTATACTTGAAACTACTAGATCTTATGTGGATGCTATTTCAGCACTAGTTCTGAAACTTGAAAGTAAATTTATCCGCACTCATCCTATTTCAGCACTAGTTTGGGGAAATATCGACGTAGTTGCAGCAACCATCAATCTTCCATAGTTCTTTGCCCAAAACGTAGCTCGTCCGGCGTACTTTCCATATTGCAATCTCGTCCTCACACCGTTTTATACAAACACAACCATGTTGTCATCTTTCCTTAGGATAAGGAAGAGGCTTCTTTTTTGTCATCGTATGAGTCGTCAACTGTTATTAGCCAGTAATTGTTTCCTTTCTACCTCTTTTTTGCAAACAGGGCTATCGATTTCACCTTGTTGCTATTGCGATCTTTTGGTGAACTACACAAATCACTTTTTTCTTAATAGTGTTTTGTGCAGTTGTACTAAAATGTCACACAGGCAACATCTCTACATTTCAGTGCGACTGCATAAAGGGAGATTTGTTTTGCTCTATCCTCCTAATCCAACTCCGAGCCTAATCTTCTCCAACTATTTTCTTAATCTTCTCTAACTAGTTAGTGTTAAGAGACACTACAAAGGTGGCCGACTTTTATGTGTGTGTTTATTGTTTCACCAACAGTCCTCTATTATTGTAATCACACTTAATATCTTTTGAACAGGGACACTCAGCTCTATTTTAGTGGAACTGCACAAAATGATCAGAATGTTGCATGCTCCAGACAGCTACTATTTTCCCAACATGCCTTGTTGATTTAGACAGAGCTCGGGGGAAGTTGCTACCAATGAAAGCATGGATCAACTTTAATTTTAACACCTTCCCACAACTTTGTCTTCGGTTGTGATGTAAATATTAGCTCTGATCTGCTAATCATTGAGATACATTAGCAAGGAAGTTAATTTTTTATTTTTTCCGAAAGAGCATCGATGGCAAGACACATGAAACAAAAGTTGAAAGCTCAGGGCATTGTACAATTTCATGTTGCTGGAAAATTATTTGTATAGTACGTCAATTATGTAAACAAATGATGGAAGCTTGATAGTATTTCCAGAAGCCTCTTCAGCATCCGGGTCCATGTGCCATGCACAAGATTATACTTCCTCCGTGCCTAAATATTTGTCTTTTTACAAATTTCAAATGGACATATTTTAGAGTGTAGATTCACTCATTTTGCTTTGTATGTAGTCAATCGTTGAAATCTCTAGAAGGGCAAATACTCCATAGTATATTTAAGAACAGAGGGAGTAGTGCACAACCGCATTGGAGACTTAGCCCGGTCATTGCGCCGCACTAATAGTGAGTAATGAGCAGTCAAATCATAAGCCCCAACTTTCCCACTGTATGTTGCTCGAAAGAAGCAACCATCAATATGCTCTTCTTTGAATCAGCTCATACTACTCCCTCCATCACTGTTTATAGAGCGCGCTTAAAAAAACAATCTCTGGGACCAAGGCTACTAGCGATCGGCTTGAAAAATAGCATTGGTAGTTATAGCACGACATCTATTACTAGAGGAAATGATGCGTAGACACATGCATGCAGTGCTTCCAACCCGGGTACACACATGCATGCACTTACTTCACTCTGCGTACACACGTAGTACATTGAGAGAAAACTGTTTACTTGATTGCGGTTACCACACCCTAATTAATTGAGCATTAAACCAAACGCGTCTAAAGTCTCTCTGGTGGTGGAAATGCATGGAGAGAAATGCATGAGAATGAAGCACGCCCTGTAAACTGTGACGGAGGGAGGAGTAGTATGAAGGTGCAAAACCAAGTACGCGTATGGCCAGTCGGTCAACGCACTTCCTCTTGGCATATCACTAACATGTGTGACCGGAGTGTGAGCAAACCGATCTCAATTCATGGCAAAATGGCCAACCCGCCGTTCCTTGAGAGAGACAAGGAGCGAGAACACACAGACGGGCTCCATGGAGGCCAATGTATATTCGAGCATGGTTGATCGATATCATCATCGATGTTTTTTAATACTAGCATTGGGTTGCCGTTTTCCACACTTCTCCCGAATAAATGTGTACTTTATCAGAGATTAAAATAAAATAAGAGTATAGATGCTCCACCATGCGGTTCTAGTAGTAGTACTACTCGTACTACTAAACCTTGCGCTTGGCTCTTCACCTCTTTGTGAAGTCGAAAAATGATGGTACTATAGTGTATGCCTCTGGCAATCTGACATCAAATGAACTTCTGCATGTCCTCCGCCTGGGCGAGGGTAGGTTGCATTAGTCAAAAGCTTCTCCTTGTCCTGCGAGCCACCAGGCTTTTGGTAGACGGAGTTGACGTGACAAAACAAAAAGTAGTGCTAGTCCATACTCCCTCATTTCCAGTTAATATGGCTTAATCTTTTTGCGTGTAAATAAGAGAGCTCTATTCATATATAAGCATTCTTAGGACGATCAGCCAAGAGACTGGTCACTAGGAAGCGAGGTACACCGCAAAAAAAGAAGGAAGTGAGGTGTTTCATCAAGCCAGTTCTCGGTCATATTCAAAGTGCAACAAGCACGGTTCGCATAAAGATGCGCCGCAAGGTTTGCTGACCTAACATGCTGAATAAAAAAAGAAAATATTACCGAGCGCTCAAATTTGTAACAGGATATGAGCCAGAATTATGTGAGAATTGTGGCGATTGTTCCAAGGAATCAACTTCCGTTATCACATGTGAGAATCCTCGAAGAGAACCAAATGTGTTGAAGATTGCTTTATCACATTTTAAAATAAAATAAGAGTGCAGACACTCCTCCATTCGATTCCTAGTAGTAGTACATACCTCTATAGTAGTAGTAGTAGTACTAGTAAACTTGGCGCTTGGCTGTTTGCCTCTTCGGGAAGTGGAACAATAATGGTGCTAGTACAGTGTATGCTTCTGGTAATCTGGCATCGAATTAACTGTTGCACGTCCACCGCCTGAGCAAGGGAGAGCTTGCATTAGTCAAAAGTTTCTCCTTGTCCTGCGAGCCACCGCGCGCAAGTTTCTCCCATCCTGTAAGCTTCTCCTCGTTCGACAAGTTGATGGGACATAGCAAAGTAATGCTAGTCCATACTGCCTCCTTTCCGATTAATATGGCTTAATTTCAAATGAGATAAATACACTGTCTGTCCCTGTATATTTGTAAAAAATACGGTCAGTGGACTTCATAATACGCTCATTGCGCTCAATATATACATTTTCCGGTGTTTATACGGTCACTCGCTCACCCTGGCTGAGTATGTGTGTGCATGCACGTGTAGGTTGAGCACTTGAGCGTGACCATGTGTGTTCCATCGTGTGCTCGGACATGCATGCATTAGGGCATCGCGCGCGTTTTTGCATCCATGTGTACGTGCGACTGTTGCATGCATGCACGAGGTTGTAGTCCCTCACATCCACATGTTCATAAGTCAATGCTTTGTCAAAATGTTGCTTGCAAGGTTTAATCATTCGTTGTTCACGCATGCATTCCCGATATTAATACGTTGGTAAAGACAATTTCTTGAGGAAAAGCAGGCCCATGAATTGAGTACAAAGGGGACCAATAAGCCAGGACAGAGGGAGTACTAGTAGTGAACCGGAAGGAGGGAGTTGGTACTAGTAGTACTACGTAACAACGTGCAGTAACAAAATTCCTCTATGCGCATCCTGTCTACGTGTCATGCAAGAAAATAAAGATAAGTACAAGTGAGACTCACTAACGGTCATACACGTAGGGGGAGGAAATTTAGGGGCCACTAAGGAGCGGTCAAATCACACAGTAATTTAGTCAGAAGAAGCAACCATCAGTTCACTCTTCAATGACACATACGCAATATAAAATGGTTGATATGGAAAGAATAGGAAAACCACTATAGATACACTAGAAGGAGCCTAAGCTACAAGCCTGCTTGCTTGGGTTGCTCTCTTCACAAGCATAGAGTGACGGTGGCCACACCGCTGGTCACAGATCTGGCCTGATCCCGCCGCTGGGGGAAGGGGACAATGTTTTGTGTAGAAGCGGTCAACATAGGCGAGGGAGAAAACCCACTGTCGGTGCATCCCAATCGGGGGTCCCACGGTATGGGCTGATGCCGCCTCCCAACCGCCCTTCTAGCTACAGCCCTACATCCTAGGTACAACTTCCTTTTGGAGCTGGCTTGCTCCACTGCTGTAGCTCCCCATGTAGCTCCATCTCCATGTCGATATTTCTCTACTTATACCGGCATCTATTTGTGATGAGTTTATGTCTCATGAACTAGTGCCAGTACTATTATTCTAACCACACTTCTTTAATATCTTTGCCATCAGGGATGCTCAGCTTGATTTTAGTGGAACTGCGCAAAAGCATCGTATGATCCAAGGGTGATAGCCGTCTTTCCTTCGACATGTTCTACCTAGTCAGGAAATTAAATCTTGATTAGGGTTTAGGGTTTAAGTCGTAGTAACCCCATCAGTAGTTTTTCTTTTGTACACACTCTCACAACTTTTGTCTTTAGTTGTGAAGTAAATATTGGCTATGATCTATGAATTATTGAGATGCATCAGCATGCGTGTTAGTTTTCCTTTGTATTTGATGGAATGTTGTAATGGGGAAACCTTGGAGTTGGAATGAAAATGGAGTGGAAAGTTTCTGTTTTTTCTGGAGAAAAGATGGAAACGGAGAGAAACCAACGTTTCGTTTCGTTGGATCGCGCCATCGAGAAAACCAACGTTAAATCATGTCTATCGTGTTCGTGTCTCACCATCCTCCATGGCTCCACCCCACACGGTCGCTTTGCATGCCAATCACCACAAACCGAGTATACGATAACTTTCCTGCCTGCTGATACGTCTCCAGCGTATCTATAATTTTTGATTGCTCCATGCTAGATTATCTACTGTTTTGGACAATATTGGGCTTTATTATCCACTTTTATATTATTTTTGGGACTAACCTATTAACCGGAGGCCCAGCCCAGAATTGCTGTTTTTTGCCTATTTCAGAGTTCCGTAGAAAAGGAATATCAAACGGAGTCCAAACGGAATGAAACCTTCGGGAACGTGATTTTTAGGAAGATTATGATCCGGGAGACTTGGACCTTACATCAAGAAACAAAGGAGGAAGCCACGATGTAGGGGGGCGCGCCAATCCCCCAGGGCGCGCCCTCCACCCTCGTGGGCCCCCTGTTGCTCCACCGACGTACTCCTCCCTCCTATATATACCTACGTACCCCCAAACGATCAGATACGGAGCCAAAAACCTAATTCCACCGCCGCAACCTTCTGTACCCACGAGATCCCATCTTGGGCCTGTTCCGGAGCTCCGCCGGAGGGGGCATCCATCACGGAGGGCTTCTACATCAACACCATAGCCTCTCTGATGAAGTGTGAGTAGTTTACCTCAGACCTTTGGGTCCATAGTTAGTAGCTAGATGGCTTCTTCTCTCTTTTTGGATCTCAATACAATGTTCTCCCCCTCTCTTGTGGAGATCTATTCGATGTAATCTTCTTTTTGCGGTGTGTTTGTTGAGACTGATGAATTGCGGGTTTATGATCAAGATTATCTATGAACAATATTTGAATCTTCTCTGAATTCTTTTATGTATGATTGGTTAACTGTGCAAGTCTCTTCGAATTATCAGTTTGGTTTGGCCTACTAGATTGGTTTTTCTTGCAATGGGAGAAGTGATTAGCTTTGGGTTCAATCTTGCGGTGCCCTTTCCCAGTGACCGTAGGGGCAGCAAGGCACGTATTATATTGTTGCCATCGAGGATACCAAGATGGGGTTTTTATCGTATTGCATGAATTTATCCCTCTACATCATGTCATCTTGCTTAAGGCGTTACTCTGTTTTCATGAACTTAATACTCTAGATGCATGCTGGATAGCGGTCGATGAGTGGAGTAATAGTAGTAGATGCAGGAGGAGTCGGTCTACTTGTCTCGGACGTGATGCCTATATACATGATCATACCTAGATATTCTCATAACTATGCTCAATTCTGTCAATTGCTCAATAGTAATTCGTTCACCCACCGTAGAATATTTATGCTCTTGAGAGAAGCCACTAGTGAAACCTATGGCCCCCGGTTCTATCTTCATCATATTAATATTCCAACACTTAGTTATTTTATTTGCCTTTTACTTTGCTTTTATTTTACTTTGCATCTTTATCACAAAAATACCAAAAATATTATCCTATCATATCTATCAGATCTCACTCTCGTTAGTGACCGTGAAGGGATTGACAACCCCTTATTGCATTGGTTGCGAGGAGTTATTTGTTTTGTGTAGTTACGAGGGACTCGCGCATAGCCTCCTACTTGATTGATACCTTGGTTCTCAAAAACTGAGGAAAATACTTACGCTACTGTGCTGCATCATCCTTTCCTCTTCAAGGAAATCCAATGAAGTGCTCAAGGGTAGGACCTGTTGTCGATGGATCGCGACATGGAGTAGTACTAGCACTACTGGAAGAGATTGACGAGGAGGGAGAGGAAAGCTCGCTATAGCATGGACTCCCAAGAACTTTTTACATGCATGTTGTGGCCGGCTATTACGACCTTTGAACGCAGAGCAGTCGCGTGCACCAAGGAGCAGTGCAGGCAACGCTCTCTCGGCCGGCGCGCCGCTTCAATGCCGGCGCCAGTGAGAGGTTGCGTCCGCTCTGGCTGGGCATGAATGCGGCACTGACCGTTTCGGGCGGGAAGCACGCACGGGTGATGAAGAGGGTTCGGGTTAGTCTGGAGCAGACGTGGCAGCGGTCTGGACGCCCGCAAACAAGATATGTTGTATGTTAATATTGCTGCATATATAATTAACAATGAAAATAATGTGCCAGTTGGACAAATATGATTGGAGATGGAATTTTACGTAAACACGGATATGCATGTCTATGTCTATGTGTGTGCGCGCGACGACTCTTGCGACCTGGAAGTGGGGGCGTATTTTTGATCGAGTTTTCTTTCTTGGTACGTCGGTTTTTGTTTCTTTTTTCCGGGAACGCGTGTATTCAATTTAAAACCACCGCTATGGGGAGATTTTTTTACTCCATTGTATATATAGCCTCTTGTTCTCGAATCTCGCTTTCTCACCCTCTTCATATCAAAACAAGATGACAGTGTCCACTCTATCTCTCTCCTAACCGGTGGTCATAGATCTGGCCGAATCCCGTCCATTGCGAGAGGTGAGGAGGTGCAGCGTTGACATTGTCGCCATCGGCGATGGAGGAAGCCGATGCGCACCGTCCTCTTGGAGCCGGCGCTGGCGCGGACGAAGGTCCTCCGCGCCCTTGTTCACTGCTGTCGTGTGGGCAGATCCCGCCCGCCCGCCTAAGTGACATCTCGCCCACCTGAGGTATAACTTCTTGTACTGGTCCAGCTCCCTAGGTCGCTGCATGCGGGTTTTCTTCTATGCCACACTCCTCGGGTCCCCATGTACGGTAGCTAGGGTTCGTCGGCTGGTGCAAGATCACCTATTTTTTCACTATTATAGAGGAAATGCCACTCGAAAAGTTGTCCTGGTTTATGCCTCGGTGGAGGTATACATGTTGTTTCGACAAAAATACATGGTGGTTGTGTGGTCATTGTCCATATGCTCCTATTGTTGCTGCTAATCTAATACTATCACTAGTTAAATGAAGAAATGCTTTTTTTTCTTCGGTATCCTGGTTTAGTTCCCATCAAGATAATCATGATGCTTCCGTTTTTTGGTGTACTTTTCATTAATTCTTATTAGCAATTGATATGTCGTTGTTAATCTTGTACCACTTACAAAACAAAGTAACAACACTATAACTTTTTATATTTTTGCAAACAACGATGCGTATCTCCATACCCTGGCACGTCTTCCTCAATTTTAGTGGAACTGCACAAAATTGGATGGCCATTGTTGTTCCACCTCACTGTCCTCTGCCACGTGGTTCTTCCCTCCTTGAGCTTGATTACCGAGAAGAAACATACCACAGTGAGGATTTGTCGATCTTCATTGGTGCCTCACCCAAACATGATGCCAAATGGATGATGCATCACCATGATCACCTATCGATGATCATGGTTGCGCCTCATGGTTGCATCGGCTGGTGAAGCTGGTCGATTTTCAATGAAAAGAAGTTGTCTTCCATCAGTGCTCTTTGCTTGATATCCACAAAGATGACATCCTTCATCAGTTCACCTTGGTTGTGTTGGAGACCCAGTCGTCTTTCTCGTTGTTGCAATTTTATCACACAATTGGCTATGAACCAAATGTTTCCTCGAAGAAGGATCGAAGTTGGTACTAAGAGCATAAGTTTTGTATTGATTTCTAAGCCTTCTCACAAATTTGTCTTCAGCTCCCCTATAATTTTATTTGTCCAGCTATTAACTAAATATGTGGTCAGAATTTGACTAAAAAAATGGTGTGGACTAAAAACCCGGATGGATGTAGTAGCCCTCCATTTTTATTTACTCTGGATATTAGATTTGACTGAAGTCAAACTTTGACCAAGTTTAGGTCGAACACAACAAACCATAATAACTGAGAGAGGGCAAACTGCACATACTCTCAAACCTTTCCGATAATTGAAATTAAAATTCTTTATTTGTACACACTCTCACACGTTTTCAATAATTTGGCGCATGTGTGGTTGTTCACTTAACGGAGGGTAGTGTACCACACGTGAAGGACAGGAAGTGCGACCAGGACGCGTGGGTCGTTAGTTCATCATAAGTAGTTTCTTCACTGGTACGTTAAATAAAGAGTTTCGTCTCATACTTACACAATTTAAAACGATTGTTATGGAGAGAAAAAGAAAACCACTCCACTATATATTAGTAGTATACACGACTAGTACTATATATGTAGTACTATATAAGCTAGAGCCTCAGCGCTTGTTCACTGGGGTTTACACTCTCCACACTCTGGCCGCACTACATATATATACACGCTGGAGGCTCAACGTTCCTTTGCTAGGGTTTGCTATATTCACAGTCTCTCACCCTCTTCACCAGATCTAAACAAGACTGCATTGGCCTTTGTCTCTCTCTCCCCCCTCACAGCTGGTGAAGGAGCCATCCGGATCCCGTCACACAGGGAAGGGGAGGAGGTGCATCATTCACTCTTTCGCCTTCGGAGAGCGAGGCAATCCACTGCCGGCTGCGCTGTTCTCTTACACCCAACGCCTGTGCGGGAGGGCCACCAGCCCCTTCTTCCTTGATGTCGTACGTAGTGTGGCCAGATCTGGCCTCCCGCCGCACGGCTAGCCACATCCCAACGACCCTAAGGTATAACTTTCTTTGAAACCGTCATTGCTCTAGCTGCATGCGGATATTTTTTAATTCTGTAGTCGAATCTAGGTCTTAGTTCAAAGAGGAAAGAAGGGTGCAGTGGGGTGGAGCATGAATCTAGGACGTGGTTCAATGAGGGAAGGAGGGAGGGAAAGTAATATAGACTGGCTATCCAACAACTTTGTTGGTCGAAAAGGGAAAAAGGGGGTAACCTAGTACACATATCTGTAAGGAACTGATCTCTTTGTTGAAAAAGGAAAGAAACTAGGGGATCGGGTAGTTTGTGCAGGACTAGATTTGT
This sequence comes from Aegilops bicornis, assembly GCA_021605145.1. NCBI lineage: Eukaryota > Viridiplantae > Streptophyta > Magnoliopsida > Poales > Poaceae > Aegilops > Aegilops bicornis. Next base: position 289,028,167 of record CM038671.1, read on the forward strand.
TGCCCTCACATAGGAAAAAGGTTCAAAGAGAACAAACATGGGACCAACACAGATATGCTGCTTGGCAATATACTCTGCATTACCCATTTATACGTGTGGACGCACATAGTGCTGGCATGTCCCATGTCCCATATGAAAGTGCGTTATATCGACTAGAAGGGGGTGAATAGGCGATTTTTGTGAATTCTTCACTGAGGAATTTTCCGGTGAGGAAATTCCTTAGCGAAGAACTACTTGCAGCAGAATAAGTACTCAAGAGTAAGCATAACAGAATACAAGCATGGTCATCATGATGAAATGACGACAAGCACAGAGTACAGAAAGCGTAATCACAGGATAACATAAGATAAAGACAAATAGACTAAAGAAATTCAACTGAGGAAATTGAGAAAGTCTTCAGTCAAAGTCTTCAAACACAGATATGATGAAACACTCAACACAGTAATGAGGAAATGAAAGAGTTGAGGAAATAGAACAAGTAAGGTTGGTGAAGACAATGATTTGGTAGACCAGTTCCAACTGTTGTCTCGGTTATGCGTCTGGTTGGAGCGGCTGAGTATTTAAACTCGAGGACACACAGTCCGGACACACGATCGCCGAAAGCACGCAGCTCAGGACACCCAGTCCTCACTGTATTCTCCTTGAACTAAGGTCACACAGACCTCGTCCAATCACTCGTGGTAATTCTTCAGGTGACTTCCAAACCTTCACAGACTCGGTCACTCGGCGATCCACAATTCGTCTTGGATGCTCTAGACCATGACGCCTAACTATCTGGAAGAAGCACAATCTTCAAAGGTAACAAGCGTCGGATCCATGCAGGATCAATCTCTTCAGTGATGCTCAATCACTTTGGGTTTGTACGGGTTTGGTTTTGGGTTTTCCTCACTCGATGATTTTCGCTCAAATTCCTCGGAGGATGGGATGCTCTTAAATGACAAGTGTCAGTTTCTCTCGGAGCAGCCAACCAGCTAGTGGTTGTAGGGGGCGGCTATTTATAGCCTGGGGAGCAGCCCGACATGATAAGACATAAATTCCCTTCAATGATATGACCATTGTGTGGATAAGATATTTTGGGACAGCTAGCGCTTAGCACAGCAATGGTCGGAAATTTGACTCTCAAATTCCTCAGGGCTATCATGTTCCTCACTGTGTAGGCAATTCGCACTGGCGAATTCCTAACTCCTCAGTCAGAACAAATTCCTCAGCGACCAAAAGAACTTCGTCTCATCCTTTGAAGAAATTGACTGAATCAGTATGAGATTTCCAAAGGCTTCACTCGAAGGGATTGGTAGGTGTAGGATCTTGAATTGAGCATCACATGGAAATTTTTCCTTAGTATTTCCTCGACCCCCTTTAACAGTACGGTGTTTCCTATGACTCAAGAAAGAGAAAACAAAACTACGAAAACAAAAGTCTCCACGCTTCATGTTCCTCAAATGAATACCAAGTCTTCAAGGTCACACCAATTTCTTCACGTTCAAAGTCTTCAGGAAGTCTTCAAAATACCAAAGTCTTCAGACGAAGAACTTCATTTTTAGGGGTCGACTTTCTCTATAAATATCAAACTCCTCATAGACTTATAGACCTGTGTACACTCATAAACACATTAGTCCCTTAACCTATAAGTCTTCAATACACCAAAATCACTAACGGGCACTAGATGCACTTACAATATCCCCCTTTTTGGTGATTGATGACAATATAGGTTAAGTTTTCAATGGGGATAAACATATGAAGTGTAAATACTGATATTGAGGAATTTGATTGCAAGATATAGAAGAACTCCCCCTGAAGATGTGCATAGTGAGGAATTTGCTTTTGAGGCAATGCACATTTGAAGAGTTAAATCATGGAGATCTCCCCCTATATCTTGTAATTCATACATACATTTGGCATATAATATGAAGAATTTGAAATGCATGATGAAATATGGTGACTGATGTAATTCAGCATGCGTGTATTAACATATAACAAAGAATAAGCATGCAGAGGAACACATCAAAAGTATCAGAGCACCATCGGGTTTAAGATTACAACTTGATCCAATAAAAGTTTCAGAAGAGCGAGAGTTGTAACTTAGCAGAAAAACACCCATAAGGCCCATATAATAGACCCGCTTGAAGACTAACTCAAATTTCTCCCCCTTCTTCATCGAATGACCAAAATGATCAAAACTGAGGACTAACGCCTGTGAAGAATATCAAGTTGAGGGAGGAGCGCCAGCGTTGTCGGGGTCGGTTGTCATAGTAGGGCCTGCCGCAGTGTCGTCCAAGTCTTCATTTTCATCAGTGTCGCGCGATGAAGAATAAGAGCTGGCCACCAAGGAAGGAACCTTGACCTTCTTGTATTTCTTCGGTGGAGGTGCAGACCAGTCAAATTCTTCCTTCAGACCCATTTTCTTCAGATCTTCTGTGTTGTAGACATGAGATAGAACAGCCCAGGTACGGTTGAAGGTTTCATGGAGGTAGTATTGGTTTTTCTTCACTGCATTGTGTGTTAAGGTCATGTTGTGAAGAATTGAATCAAACTGACGCTTGAGCATTTATGATTGCGATCAACTTTCTGATGAAGACTGAGGAGTAACTCACTATCAGTCATCACCCTGGGTGCTGTGGTTTGAGGATTTTGCTTGGCAGAGTTGTTGGCGGCAGAGTCATGTGTGGCAGAGTCATCATTGGTGGAGTAGGATGCGGCCTTGCGAAATTGACCATCCAATGGAGGAATGCCTTCGTCTATCACAGCAGTTGCCTTGCCTTTGTCATCAGCTGAGGAAAATGTTCGTTTGAGGACTTCAATTGGAGGCAAGTAGCTGCAGTGGTTCAGAGTATCAGCCTTGTAATTGAGTGAATACCTTGTCCTGATGAACCTCATAATCCATGGTGCATAAGGCTTCAGCTCAAATGGTGACATAGCAATATTCGCCAGAGTCCTCATGAAGAAATCATGGAAGTTTATGGGAACGCCATGAATGATATTGAAGAGCATATTCTTCATGATGCCAATGACTTCTTCATCATTTGAGTCATGGCCTTTGATAGGACTCATTGTCTTTGTCAGAATGCGATAAACAGTCTGAGGCACATACAGTAATTCCTTGACGAGGAATTTGGTTCGAGGGGCCTGCCCTGGCTTCAAAGGCTTCATCAGCACTTGCATGTAATGATTTGTAAGCTCAGGTTCATTGTAGACGCAACGAGCACCTTCAAGGGGAGGACTGAGTGGGAGGTCACGAAGCAATTCAGTTGTTGGTGTCTTGTAGTGAATATTTTCTGACATCCAGTCCAGCACCCATGCATTCACATCATTAGAATTTCCTGTGATGTGCAGCGTCGCATACAATTGAAGAATGAGTTCTTCATTCCAATCACATATGTCAGTGCAGAAATTTAGCAATCCAGCATCATGGAGAACATTGAGGACTGGCTCGAAGCCTGGAAGAGATTCCATGTCCACGTGAGGAATATGTGTGTGATCGAAGACTTTGTCTTTGTTGAATAGCACAGAGGAATAGAAATTGGCTTGACTAGCAGTCCAGAAACGCCTCTTTCTTATGCGAGCAGAGTCATATGGGTTGTAGTCAGTGAACAACACATGCTCGCCGAAGAAATCTTCAGGCTTGAACTTTTGATTGCTTGAGAATGGATCCTTTGGTTTGGGCAGAGGAGTGTCAGTGAGTTGCATCACAACCTCAGGAATCACAATCTCAGGTTCTTCAGGCTAAGGAATTTTTGGTTCCTCTTCAGTTGCCGTCTGCGTATTCAAAGGATCAGCAGCAGCAGTTTCTTCAGCACTAGTGGTTGGAATTTCTTCATGCACAGACGAGGTGGGGTGAGTTTCTTCAGAGCCCAGTTGAACGGTTGGTGCAGGGGACTGAGGTATTTGTTGTATCGGGGTGAAGAGTGGAGAATTGGGATGCAGTCTTTCCCAAAATTCATCATTCATCACAGGCGTAGTGCATCCAATATCCACGTCTTCATCTTCAATTTCTTCAACGCCAGCCTCTTCAGCTGTGAACTGAGGCATTGGCGAGGAAACAACAGTGGTGGAGGATCGCATCCACTTCAATTTCTTCATCAATCTGCTCGACAAAGCAGCGAATGATTTTATTCATCGAGATCCGCTAGGGATCACATATTCTTCACCAAAAGGAACAAGGTCCTTTGATGGCATGGTGGAAATCGGAACAACATCAATCGGATTTTCAAACGAGCTGGTCATAGGCTTCATCTTCTTTGGAGCGGAAGATTCTGAAGCAGCAGGTGCTTTCCTTTTCTTCACTGCAGCTCGCTCTGCAGCCTTGGTCTTCTTCACATCTGATGCAGATGGAAGGATACAAGTTGGTGTAGGCGCGGGAGGAGCTGAGGAATCTGTTTGAATTTCCTCAGGCACAACTGATGCAATTGCCCTGACTTCTTCAATTTCTTCAGGCGCACCACTAGTGGATGCCCTGGCAATTTCTTCAGCTGCTGGAATGGAGTCATCAGCCCTGGAACTAGCATTTTCTTCAGCAGGCTGAAAATCATCAGCGGTGCTGCCATTTTCTTCAGTAGGCTGAGCAGAGGCTCCAGCCTGAGGAACTTCTTGTTGCGTTGGAGCTGCAACATTGGTGAACTTCTTAGTCAGGTTAACAAATCTGACTTTGGCTCTTTGCCAATCAGCATAATAAGCATCGAAGTCATCACGAGGGCTTTGATTTCAGATCGGATCTTGATGAGTTCATCGGTTGTCATTTTGACAACGTTTTCCTCGAGAACTTCTCTTTCTGAATCGAGCCTTCTTGATCTGCCTAGCCTTCTCAAATTTCCATTTATCTTCTTGATGAAATGGGTCAAGATGTGACTTTGGCCGAGTCAAATGAAAATCGGGCATAGGGGTGTTTGAGTCCTTGTGCGTAGATCAATGTAATCGAGGATCGCCCTTGAATCCAAAGCGTTAGCACAGGTGTGCCTTTGGCTCTAACAGCCCTAACTTTTTGTCTCGATGATTTCGCAAGTTCATCATCATTAGCTTCATCGTCGGATGGCACTTGGAAGGCAACCTGTTTCTTCTTCGGACTTGGCCGAGGACCTCGGCCCACCGTTGTCTTTGTCTTCAGCAGAGTGGGGCCTGATGAAGAATTTGGTGCAGCTGAGGAACTCGCTGAGACACCAGAGGCAATAGAGATGCCTGCAGTCCTTTGGCACGTGGCCAGATGCACAGGTGCTGAGGACTTTGCCGGAGCAGCTGAGGACTTTGGAGGAGGAGCTGAGGATTTTGGAGGAGCAGGAGCAGCATGAGGAACTGGTCATGAGGGCTTTGAAGATTCTGGAAGTGAGGGCATTGCTGAGGAACTTGGCCGTGAGGGAATAGTTGGTGAAGCACTTGGCTTGTGCGCGGGCTTCTTTACCATTGATTTCCTAGGCTTGACAGAGGCCTTAGTGGCAGCAGCAGCAGCAGAGTCTTCATTGAATTTCCTCACTGATTCTTTGGCTTGTCTTGCCAACTTGGCTTGGCGCTTGGCCCATTCTTCAGGAAAATCTTCACCACACTTGATGCTGGTGGGGTCAGCTTCTTGGCCAGGTGCCAATGGAGCTCTTGGGCATGGAGGATTAAGTGCGAATTTCTTCATATACTTTGGAGTAACATACCTGTACTCCCTCCATTCTCTTGCCCATCTCCTTTCAATCCCCTGTATGCGCACCTTTCGCTAATTTTTGTTCTCCTTTCCGAACTTGGCCTCATCAGGTGTGCAATATTCAGCATAGATGTCCTCAGGTATTTCAAACGCAGTCATCACCTCAGGCCTCTTTCCTCCTTTCTGTGGCTTCTTACCATCTGCCATATTCTTCAGTTGAGGAATTTGAAAAATAGAATTCTCTGAAGAAGCATGCAACTTTTCTTCGAGGAACACTGCAAATGAGTTAAGTTGAGGAGAACCTAGTGATTCAGCAGCGGACATGAGTACCTGTGAACAGAGTATGGTTGCGAGGAATTTGGAGAGGTCATATGCATTCTAAGAAGGATTTTTTTAAACAAGTTTGCGGAATTTACCAGATGAGCCTTGAAGAATTTCACTAAGCGTTCTTTGTCTTAGGTTCTAGAGTTGTATAGATCGAGGATCCACACAATTGAGGAATCTTGAAGAAAATGATGCTTAGGGAAACGAATCAATAACAAATGACTAGTGAGGTGTTTTGTTTGTGAGGATTTGAAGAATAAAACACCTTTGACGATTTTGTAGAGAAAATTTGAATCAAAGAGGGCAGTAAAAGTAACTTTTAATTACCCTGGATGAAGAACACGACGAACTGAGAAGTGTAGATTTGAAGCTCGTCAGTTCAGATCTTCCACGCCCTAACTCGGCGGAGGAAGACAGCTATGGCGGCGATGGAGTGAAGATTTCCGTGGCCGGCACGAGTACGACGGTGACAAGGTCGAGGCAATGAAGCTCTTCCTCACCGGCGACGATGGAGTAGTGGTGGTGCTTGGCTTTGAGAAGCTCGAGCGGGAGAGAGAGCGGTCGAGCGGAGTAAAGGAAGTGAGGAAGGGGAGAGGGGTATTTATAGTCGCAGTGAAAAACTGTTCGCCCGAAGATTTAGGACGAACGTGCCCCTGACCCTTCTCATTCGCTTGACATGTGTCACCCACATACTGAAAAGTGGAGATCGTGTTAGATCGTGGGTGAATAGATAAGTCTATCGTGGGATGCGGAACGGTTTGAGCGGCAAAGCCAAAAATTTGGATAAGATTAGTTTTAAAGTTTCGTTCACAATTTCTTCAGCTGACAAGGACATAGTGAAGATTTTGAACGAGTTTCAAATAGAACGCACATGAAGAATTTGTGAATAGATTGGGTTGAGTATAGCAGAGAGGGGGAAGGGTCCGATCAAATTCACTTAGCAGAAAATGCAAGTTGAAGAAATAGCCATAAGTTAATGCTGTAGAGGACATAAACCCATATATATATATAGCCAATGAAGAAAAACGACGGAAACAGTGAAGATTTTGCGAAGTTGAAGAATTTGAAAAACTGAAGAATTTCAAAACTGAGGAAAAACTCAAATTGAAGATTTTCAACTTTGATGGTGGCGTGTCCCACCGTATAAGAATGATGATTTCAGACACCGCGTACAATTGTCGTAGGGTTCTGATAATCAAATTCTTCATTAATTTGTTCACACTTAGAGTGTTGTTCTTCATTGATTGAAGAAAAACGTTTCTTCATGTGTTGGACATCTACGTCATCAATTTTGCATAAGTGTCAGGATGTGTGTCCTTTTTAAAGAACATTCGAAGATTCTAAGATATTTAGCTCACACTGCAACTTGCTAAATCTCTTCTCATCCAAGGGCTTTGTGAGGATATCGGCTAGCTGTTCTTCAGTCTTCACATGATCAATAAAGATGTCGCCCTTCAACACATGATCGCGAAGAAAATGATGACGAATCTGAATGTGCTTCGTCTTCGAGTGATGAACTGGGTTGTGAGCAATCTTGATGGCACTCTCATTGTCACAGTAGAGAGGCACATTCTTCACATTGACGCCATAATCCTTGAGAGTTTGCTTCATCCACAGTAATTGAGCACAACAAGAACCAGCAGCAATGTACTCAGCTTCCGCAGAGATGAAGCGGTGATACGCAGTTACATTTCTTCGAGGACCAACAGGACCAAAGATCGTCCGAGGAAATGACAAGTACCAGATGTTGACTTGCGGTCCACACGATCACCAGCATAGTCGAGTCGAATATCCAATGAGATCAAAAGTAGAGCCCTTGGGGTACCATAATCCCAGTGTTGGTGTGTGAACTAGATATCGAAGAATATGCTTCACAGCCTTATTGTGTGATTCCTTCGGTGTAGCTTGAAATCGGGCACACATGCAAACACTAAGCATTGTATCTGGCCTAGATGCACATAAGTACAATAAAGAACCAATCATGGAGCAGTATACCTTGTGATCAAAGTCAATACCATTTTCATAAATTCATAGATGGCCATTTGTGGGCATAGGAATTTTGACGCCTTTGCAATCTTGCATGACGAATTTCCTCAGAACATCTTTGAGGTATTGCTCCTGAGATATGAATATGCCATTGCGCTGTTGACGAATTTGAAGACCTAAAAAGAATTTCAACTCTCCCATCATAGACATTTGTTATTATTCACTCATCATATAGCCAAATTCATTACTATAACGTTGGTCAGTACAGCCAAAGATAATATCATCAACGTATATTTGGCACACAAACAGTTCACCATCATAAGATTTAGTAAAGAGAGTAGGGTCGAGTGAACCGGGTGTGAAGCCATTCTTCACGAAGAATTACTTCAAAGTATCATACCATGCACGAGGGGCCTGCTTGAGGCCATAGAGGGCCTTGTTGAGTCTGAAGACTTTGTCAGGATTCTTTGGATCTTCAAAACCTAGGGGTTGAGCAACATATACTTCTTCCTCAAGCTTACCATTGAGGAATGCACTTTTCACATCCATTTGATATAAAGTGATATCATGATGGTTAGCATAAGCAAGTAATATGCGAATAGCCTCAAGTCTAGCAACAGGTGCAAAAGTTTCATCAAAATCAATTCCTTCAACTTGTGTGTAGCCTTGAGCTACAAGTCATGCCTTATTCCTCACCACAAGGCCATTTTCATCTTGCTTGTTGCGGTAGATCCACTTTGTGCCAATGATAGTATGCTTGCGAGGATCTGGACGTTTGACCAGTTCCCAGACATTGTTGAGGTCGAACTGATGTAATTCTTCTTGCATGGCCTGAATCCACTCGGGCTCGTAAATGCTTCATCTACCTTAGTGGGATCTGTGATAGAGACAAAAGCATAGTGCCAACAAAAGTTAGATAAATGTGAAGCTTTTGAGCGTGTGAGAGGACCTGGTGCTTCAATGTCATCGATGATCTTTTCAACTTGCACTTATTTTGCCACGCGAGGATGAGCTGGTTGTCGTCGAGGAATTTGATCAGCATTTTCTTCAGTACCATTTTCTTCAGCATTATCTTCAGGTGCATCAGCTCGACGTTCTTCACGTTCTGGAATGAATTCTTCAGCAGATTCTTTAGTAGGAATGAAATCCTTAGTCGCCTTGAACTTGATAAAATCCTCAGGTGCTGGTTCATCTATCACAGAAGGTAGGTGCTCTCTTTGCGAGCCATTAGTTTCATCGAACCGCACATCTACAGTTTCAACAACCTTGTGAAGAGCGTTGTTGAAGACTCAGAGGTGTCTTGAGTCCTTTCCGTAACCAAGCATAAACCCTTCATGTGCTTTCGGTGCAAATTTAGCATTGTGATGAGGATCTCTAATCCAACATTTAGCATCGAAGACTTTGAAATAACTCACATTGGGTTTCTTGTCAGTGAGGAGTTCATAGGCAGTCTTCTTGAAGAATTTGTGAAGATAAACTCTGTTGATGATGTGGCACGCAGTATCAATTGCATCAATCCAAAAACGACGAGGCGTTTTGTATTCATCAAGCATAGTGCGAGCCATCTCAACAAGAGTTCTATTCTTGCGCTTCACGACGCCATTTTGCTGAGGAGTATAGGGAGCAGATAACTCATGAGTAATACCAAGTTCATCAAGATAGTCATCAAGACCGAATTCTTGAACTCAGTTCCATTGTCACTCCTGATGTGCTTGATCTTCACACCAAAGTTGGTTGAAGCCCTCGAGGAAAATCGTTTGAAGACTTCCTGCACTTCATGTTTGTAAGTAACAATGTGTACCCATGTGTAGCGAGAGTAATCATCAACAATAACAAAGCCATATAGAGATGCATCATTAGTGACTGCTGAGTAATGATTAGGACCAAAGAGGTCCATGTGAAGCAATTTGAATGTATGAGTAGTGGTCACGATAGTCTTCGCTGGATGCTTGGCCTTGGTCATTTTTCCAGCTTCACAGGCTCCACACAAGTGATCCTTGAGGAATTTCACATTCTCAATGCCAATGACATGCTTCTTCTTTGCAAGCGTGTGCAAATTCCTCATGCCTGCGTGACCAAGTCGTCGATGCCATAGCCAGCATTCTGAAGCTTTTGCAAGTAGACATACGGCTGATTGTGGTCCTGTAGAGAAGTCAACAATATACAAGTCTCCTCTCCTAAAGCCTTCAAAGACTTTGGAATGGTCAGCTTCCATAATCACAACACAACGATACTTGCCAAAGACAACAACCATATCAAGATCACAAAGCATTGAGACTGACATGAGGTTTTATCCTAAGGACTCAACAAGCACGACTTTGTCCATGTGTATGTCCTTAGAGATCGCAACCTTACCTAGACCCAATACCTGACTTTTGCCTTTGTCAGCAAAGATGATATGCTTCAGGTGCGATGGTGATAAGGGAGCATCCATCAATATATTCTTGTCACCAGTCATGTGATTTGTACATCCACTATCGAGGACCCACTCATTGGTTTTGGGTTAATTATCATGTAGATGAATTAGTGCAACTTACGATCTCATATACTTCAATAGTGAAGAATATGATATCAAATTCATCAGATGAATTTCATCAAACAGTAAAACAGATATAGCAGTATGAGGACGAGTGAAATGAAAGATCATTTCTTCATGATTAGCCTGCGACCTTTCAGGAATTTTGTCGTGCCCCAAGAAATTCTTGGGACGTTAAAATGCGCACGGAGACCTGACCCTGTAGAGGAAATTAGTTCTTTTTCTTCACCACCCACATCTGAAGGGGTGGCAAAGAGTTCATCACTCTACGAGCTCCATATGTGAATAGTGGCATAGAAGCCAATCCAGTTCATTTCACACAAGAGGGGTTAGGGTAAGCATATCAATAAGCAGAGAAATTCTTCGAGGACTTATGAACATAATGGTTTGTAGAATAATGCATATATTCATAGCCCTTAGCTCTACCCTATGAAACAGAGTTGTTAGCACGATGATAATCATATGAGGACTTTGATCCTTTTGAGGAATTTGATCCACGTGAGGAATTCGGTCCATATGAGTACTTGGATCCGTATGAAGCATTTGGTCCATATGAAGAGTTTGATCTGGGGTTCCTATTCTTCACAGGTGGTGTCATGAGGACATTCACCTGAAGACTTTCAAGGCACCTTTTGGGAACCCATATTTTCTTCATAGGAGAACCGTTCCTGCGAGTTAGTGCCAACATATCTAGCAAATACTTCACCATTCTGATTTTTGAACAGTTTATAGTTGGAGTCAAATGACTAAATGCGAAGAATGAGGAGATTCACATGTAAAGCCAGATAAGTTGGATGGATCAACTGGAGGTCCCTTTGCAGCAACCCATGAGGTTTTGGGCTACTGCTCAGGCTTCCAGTATGTACCATCAGCACTGATTTTCCTCTCAAAGGCAATACCCTCTTTCCTAGGGTTCCTGTTGAGGATCTGCTTTTTAAGCATATCACAAAGAGTCTGATGCCCTTTGAGGCTTTTGTACATGCCAGTCATGTACAATTCCTTCAACCCTGCATCGTCAGTGATACTAGCAATGTCCTCAGATGAGGAATTAGTGATAGCAGAGGCAGGTGAAGAATTTGTAACAGTTAAAGCATTTGAACATTCAGGTGAAGAATTAGCAGATTCACGTTCAATGCACTTTAAGCATGGAGGAACAAATTCTTCTTGAGAAGTGCTGATTTGTTGAGCAAGTAGTGAATAGCGCTCCTTCTGAAGATCTTCATAACTCACTCTTAGCTTCTCAAGATCTTGCTTTCTTTTAAGAAATTCATATGAAAGCTTCTCATGATCAGAAAAGAGAGTGTTATGATGACCTTGAAGGCTGTCAAACCTAGACTGAAGTCTTTGAAGATTTTCGATCGAGGGCTTTAGTGCGATCCATTTCTTCACCCAACATATCATCACTTTTTTCTAGCATGTTTTGAACCTTTTCAAAAGTCCTTTGTTGTTTTCTGACAATCTTAGCAAGTTTAGAGTAGCTGGGCTTGAGATCTTCATCAGATTCATTCTCACTAGATTCAGTGGAGGTATATTTGAGTACCTTGGCACCCTTTGCCATGAAGCAATAGGTGGGAGCGTAGTCATCATTATCTTCATCAGCCTTGTTGGTGAGGTCAGTTTCTTCAGAGTTGAAGATGGACTTGCTGACGAAAGCAGTAGCGAGAGCCAGACTTGCCACACTAGACTCGGACTCCTCCGATGCCTCCTCTTCCTCATGCTCCTCAGATTCAGCTTCAGAGTCCATTTCCTTGCCAATGAATGCCCGAGCCTTCTTGCAGCTGCTCTTCTTGTGAGATGAAGGCTTTGAGGATTTTGATGATGAAGATTTTGACGATTTCTTCTTCTTCTTAGCGTCATCAGAACTGTAATCCTTGTATTTCTTCTTCTTTAATTCATTTTCCACTGAGGACAAGCTTGAATATAGTGACCAGGTTTCTTGCATTTGTGACATAGCCTTCTCTTATAGTCACTGGATGAGGAATCACTACTCCTTGAGGATTTTCCAAAGCGACCACATCTTGAGAACTTCTGGAACTTCTTCACGAGCAGTGCTAGCTGCTAGCTCAATTCTTCAGGATCACCAAGGCTGCTACTAGAATCTTCACATTCAGATTCAGACACTGCCTTGGCCTTCAGAGCACATGATTTACCATAGCTCGAACCATAGAGATCTCTCTTTTCAAAGAAGTGGAACTCATGAGTATTTAGCCTCTCGAGGATATCGGTAGGATCAAGTGACTTGTAGTCAGCATGTTCTTGTATCATTAGTGCCAGAGTATCAAATGAGGAATCAAGCGATCTCAACAATTTCTTCACCACCTCATGGTCGGTGAAGTCAGTGCCACCAAGTGCTTGAAGCTCATTTGAGATGTCAGTGAGGCGATCGAAGGTTTGTTGAACATTTTTATTGTTGAGTCTTTTGAAGCGGTTGAAGAGATTGTGAAGAACATCAACTCAAGAGTCACACTGAGTTGAGACTCCTTCATTTACATTGGACAGCCTATCCCAGATAAGTTTAGCAGTTTCCAAAGCACTCACTCTTCCATACTGTCCTTTGCTCAGATGGCCACATATGATATTCTTCGCTTGAGAATCGAGTTGCTTGAATCTCTTCTCATCGGTAGCGTTCAGTGAGGGTGAGATAGAGGGAACACCATTTTCCCCAACATACCAGAGATCGTTGTCAATTGCCTCAAGATGCATTTGCATCTTGTTCTTCCAGTAGGGGTAGTCCATTCCATCAAAGGTAGGACACCCAGCCGAGACCTTGATCATACCTGCGGTCGACGTAACTAAAACTCCAGGAGGTTAAACCAAAATCACACAGAACAAGGGATTACCTTGCTCTGATACCAATTGAAAGTGCGTTATATCGACTAGAGGGGGGTGAATAGGCGATTTTTATGAATTCTTCACTGAGGAATTTGCCGGTGAGGAAATTCCTTAGCGAAGAAATACTTGCAGCGGAATAAGTACTCAAGAGTAAGCATAACAGAATACAAGCATGGTCATCATGATGAAATGAAGACAAGCACAAAGTACAAAAAGCGTAATCACAGGATAACACAAGATGAAGAAAAATAGACTGAAGAAATTGAACTGAGGAAATTGAGAAAGTCTCCAGTCAAAGTCTTCAAACACAGAAATGAAGAAACACTCAACACAGTAATGAGGAAATGAAAGTGTTGAGGAAATAGAACCAGTAAGGTTGGTGAAGACAATGATTTGGTAGACCAGTTCCAACTGTTGTCTCGGTTATGCGTCTGGTTGGAAGCGGTGAGTATTTAAACTCGAGGACACACGGTCCGGACACCCGATCGCCGAGCACGCAGCTCAGACACCCAGTCCTCACCGTATTCTCCTTGAACTAAGGTCACACAGACCTCGTCCAATCACTCGTGGTAAGTCTTGAGCGACTTCCAAACCTTCACAAACTTCGGTCACTCGGCGATCCACAATTCCTCTTGGATGCTCTAGACCATGACGCCTAACCGTCTGGAAGAAGCACAGTCTTCAAAGGTAACAAGCATCGGATCCACGCAGGATCAATCTCTTCAGTGATGCTCAATCACTTTGGGTTTGTTGGGGTTTGGTTTTGGGTTTTCCTCACTCGATGATTTTCGCTCAAAGTCCTCGGAGGATGGGATGCTCTCAAATGACAAGTGTCAGTTTCTCTCGGAGCAGCCAACCAGCTAGTGGTTGTAGGGGGCGGCTATTTATAGCCTGGGGAGCAGCCCGACATGATAAGACATAAATGCCCTTCAATGATAAGACCGTTATGTGGAAGATATTTTGGGACAACTGGCGCGTAGCACAACAACGGTCGGAAATTTGACTCTCAAATTCCTCAAGGCTATCATGTTCCTCACTGTGTAGGCAATTCGCACTGGCGGATTCCTAACTCCTCAGTCAGAACAAATTCCCCAGCGACTAGAAGAACTTCATCTCTGTCATTGAAGAAATTGACTGAACTGTATGAGATTTCCAAAGGCTTCACTCAAAGGGATTGGTAGGTGTATGATTTTGAGTTGAGCATCATATGGAAATTTTTCCTTAGTATTTCCCCGACCCCCTTTAACAGTACGGTGTTTCCTATGACTCAAGAAAGAGAAAACGAAACTACGAAAACAAAAGTCTTCACGCTTCATGTTCCTCAAATGAATACCAAGTCTTCAAGGTCACACCAATTTCTTCAAGTTCAAAGTCTTCAGAAAGTCTTCAAAATACCAAAGTCTTCAGACGAAGAACTTCATTTTTAGGGGTCGACTTTCTCTGTAAATATCAAACTCCTCATAGACTTATAGACCTGTGTACACTCATAAACACATTAGTCCCTTAACCTATAAGTCTTCAATACACCAAAATCACTAAGGGGCACTAGATGCACTTACACCATACAACTATTGTTCTGTTGTTAATCTAGGAATGCCGCTGGAAAATTGAAGCAATGCCACTGTTAAAAGTAAATTACATTGTTAACGATTGTTGTTTTTACAGAATGTCTTAGTTAATATGAATCAATGCAATCGTTTTCCATCAAGATAAGTTAGATGCTTCTTTTTGTCGCCATATGTTTCATTCTCCTTTACTGGCTAGTAATTGTTTCCTTTTTTGCCTCTGTTAAAACAGGGATATCTATTCAACTTGTTGCTATAGCGAACTTAAATGTCAAACCGGTGACTTTGCTTGATTTTGGTGCAACTGCACAAAACGAGATTGGATTTCCTATTCGTGTTGGCAGATTCGTAGGTGATCTTGTGTGCGTCATGAAAGGTTAGTACCTGCCTTCATCCACACGATCGCGCAGTGTGCTTATAGATGTTGTGCTACTTGTATGGGTACTATTTTAAATAAATGTTGAATTGAAGCTATCGAATTGTTGTCTTTTCCCATTAAGTGGTGAACAAAAATTGGACCAACCCAGACATGATTCTTGTTTCTTTGTTACAACAAACTCCGCATCACCCCCTTTATAAGTAGATGGAAGCACATGGTATTGTTGTGCCCACTCTCCCCTTGAAATGTTTATGCTTTTTATTAATCTAATGCCGCTGGTAAAATTAAGCAATGCCACTCTCAGAATTAACTACTGAATCTTAGTTCAAAACTGCAACACTTGTTAGGGATCGGTGGGAGTACAATACCTGTTAGGGATCGGCCGGAGTACATGTTTTAGAAATGTATTGTTGAGATAATGTCTCTGTTATTATATAAAAGTTACAGTGTTTTACAAATGGTACTGTCCTGCTTTGTAGTTCTTTCTACATGTTTAACCAAGGTATTGGTAAGATAATGTCTCTGTTAATAAGAATCAGTCGCATTGTTTTAGGAATGGAACTTTTCTGCTTTGTCGTTCTTTATACATGTTGAAACAAGGCATTGTTAAGCTAATGTCTCAGTTAATCTGAATGAATCACACTGATTGAGAATTGCTACTCTCCTGCTTTGTTTCCCATTAAGATAAGGTAGATCACTAGATGTTTTTCTTCTGGGAGTATAAGTCATCAACCATTATTTATCAGTAAGTGTTTCCCTTATACTGTAAGTGCATCTAGTGCCCCTTAGTGATTTTGGTGTATTGAAGACTTATAGGTTAAGGGACTAATGTGTTTATGAGTGTACACAGGTCTATAAGTCTATGAGAAGTTTGATATTTATAGACAAAGTCGACCCCTAAAAATGAAGTTCTTCGACTGAAGACTTTGATATTCTGAACACTTTCTAAAGACTTTGAAAGTGAAGAAATTGGTGTGACCTTGAAGACTTGGTATTCATTTGAGGAACATGAAGCGTGAAGACTTTTTTTTTCGTAGTTTCGTTTTCTCTTTCTTGAGTCATAGGAAACACCGTACTGTTAAAGGGGGTCGAGGAAATACTAAGGAAAAATTTCCATGTGATGCTCAACTCAAAATCCTACACCTACCAATCCCTTCAAGTGAAGCCATTGGAAATGTCATACAATTCAGTCAATTTCTTTAGTGACAGAGACGAAGTTCTTCTGGTCGCTGAGGAATTTGTTACGACTAAGGAGTTAGGAATTAGCCAAAGTCTGGATTGCCTACATAGTGAGGAACATGATAGCCCGAGGAATTTGAGAGTCAAATTTCCGACCGTTCTTTGTCTTCTTGGCCACTGTCCCAAAATATCTTATCTACCTAACGGTCATATCATTGAAGGGCATTTATGTCTTATCATGTCGGGCTGCTCCCTAGGCTATAAATAGCCGCCCCCCTACAATCACTAGCTGTTTGGCTGCTCCGAGAGAAACTGACACTTGTCATTTGAGAGCAACCCATCCTCTGAGGACTTTGAGCGAAAATCATCGAGTGAGGAAAAACCCAAAACCAAACCCCTACAAACCCAAAGTGATTGAGCATCACTGAAGAGATTGATCCTGTGTAGATCCGACGCTTGTTACCTTTGAAGATTGTGCTTCTTCCAGACGGTTAGGCGTCATGGTCTAGAGCATCCAAGACGAATTATGGATCGCCGAGTGACCGAGTCTGTGAAGGTTTGGAAGTCGCCTGAAGACTTACCACGAGTGATTGGACGAGGTCTGTGTGACCTTAGTTCAAGGAGAATACGGTGAGGACTGGGTGTCCTGAGCTGCGTGCTAAGCGACTGGGTGTCCGGGACTGTGTGTCTTCGAGTTTAAATACTCAGCCGCTCCAACCAGACATACAACTGAGACAGCAGTAGGAACTGGTCTACCAAATCATTGTCTTCACCAACCTTACTGGTTCTATTTCCTCAACAATTTCATTTCCTCATTACTGTGTTGAGTGTTTCATCATATCTGTGTTTGAAGACTTTGACTGGAGACTTTCTCAATTTCCTCAGTTCAATTTCTTCAGTCTGTTTGTCTTCATCTTGTGTTATCCTGTGATTACGCTTTCTATACTCTGTGATTGTCTTCATTTCATCATGATGACCGTGCCTGTATTCTGTTATGCTTACTTCTGAGTACTTATTCCGCTACAAGTAGTTATTCGCTCAGGAATTTCCTCACCGGCAAATTCCTCAGTGAAGAATTCATAAAAATCGCCTATTCACTCCCCTCTAGTCGATATAACGCACTTTCAATTGGTATCAGAGCAAGGTACTCCCTTGTTCTGTGTGATTTTGGTTTAACCACCTGGAGTTTTAGTTATGTCGACATCAGTAATGAAGAAAGAGACATGCCCAATATATGACGGTCATGATTATCCCAAGTGGAAGTCCATGATGAGGAAGCGCCTCATGGCTATGAACAGCGAGCTGTGGACCGTCACTGAGATTGGTCTTACCGATCTATGTAAGAAGGCAGGCGCTGATGACATTCGCAAGTACACTCGACTTGACATCATGGCGAAGGACATCATCTGTTCCTGCCTATCTAGAGATGAATTCAAGCGCATTATGCATCTTTGCAATGCGAAGCTTATCTGGGACCGAATCTCTAACGTCTATGAAGGTCATCGAACCCGTCATGATCCTTGGTTTGAGGACTTCAAGGAATCTCTCAAAACGATGACTTTCGAACCACAACCATCATCTTCTGCATCATGTCTCATGGCAAAGGGTGACAAGGTAACCGAATGTTCCTCATCCGAGTTTAGTGACGATGAATCTGATGATGATGGATCTGATGATGATATTGAACCTAGTTATACCAAACTTGTTTGCATTTCCACTAAACAACAAACGGCCTTGGAAAAGGTTCAAAACATGCTAGACAAAAGTAATGATATGTTGGGTGAAGAAATGGATCGCACTAAAGCCCTGACTGAAAATCTTCAGAGACTTCAGTCTAGGTTTGACAACCTTCAAGGTCATCATAACACTCTCTTATCTGATCATGAGAAGCTTTCTTATGAATTTCTTTAAAGAAAGCAAGATCTTGAGAAGCTAAGAGTGAGTTATGAAGATCTTCAGAAGGAGCGCGATTCATTGCTAGCTCAACAAATCAGCACTTCTCAGGAAGAATTTTTTCCTCCATGTTTAAAGTGCATTGAACGTGAATCTGCTAATCCTCACCAGAATGTTCAAATGCTTCAATTGTTACAAATTCTTCTCCTGCATCTGCTATCACTATTTCCTCATCTGAGGACATTGCTAGTATCACTGACGATGCAAGGCTGAAGGAATTGTACATGACAGGCATGTACAAAAGCCTCAAAGGGCATCAGACTCTTTGTGATGTGCTTAAAAAGCAGATCCTCAACAGGAACCCTAGAAAAGAGGGTATCTCCTTTGAGAGGAAACTCAATGCTGATGGAACATATTGGAAGCCTGAGCAGTACCCCAAAACCTCATGGGTTGCTGCAAAGGGACCTCCAGTTGATCCATCTAACTTATCTGGCTTTACATGTGAATATCCTCATTCTTCTGATGAGTATATGGATCCAAGTCCTCATACGGACCAAATTCCTCACGTGGATCAAATTCCTCAAAAGGATCAAAGTCCTCATATGATTATCGTCGTGCTAACAACTCTGTTTCACATGGTAGAGCTAAGGGCTATGAATATGTGCGTTATTCTTCAAACCATTATGTTCATAAGTCCTCAAAGAATTTCTCTGCTTATTCATATGCTTACCCTAACCACTCATATGTGAAACGAAATGGATTGGCCTCTATGCCACCATCCTCATATGGAGCTCGCAGAGTGATGAACTCTTTGCCACCCCTTCAGATGTGGGTGGTGAAGAAAAAGAACTAATTTCCTCTATAGGGTCAGGTCTCCAGACGTGCTTTAACGTCTGAAGAATTTCTTTGGGGCACGACAAAATTGCACTGAAAGGGCCTTGCGTATCATGATGAAATGAACTTTCATTTCACACGTCCTCATACTGCTATATCTGTTTTACTGCTTGATGAAATTCATCTGATGAATTTGATATCATATTCTTCACTCATGAAGTATATGAGTTCGTAAGCTGCACTAATTCATCTGCAGGATGATCAACCCAAAGCCACTGAGTGGGTCCTCGATAGTGGATGTACAAATCACATGACCGGTGACAAGAATCTATTGATGGATGCTCCCTTATCACCATCGCATCTGAAGCATATCATCTTCGCTGACAAAGGCAAAAGTCAGGTATTGGTCTAGGTAAGGTTGCGATCTCTAAGGACATACACATGGACAAAGTCATGCTTGTTGAGTCCTTAGGATACAACCTCATGTCAGTCTTAATGCTTTGTGATCTTGATATGGTTGTTGTCTTTGGCAAGTATCGTTGTGTTGTGATTATGGAAACTGACAATTCCAAAGTCTTCGAAGGCTTTAGGAGAGGAGACTTGTATATTGTTGATTTCTCTAGAGGACCACAACTAGCCGTGTCCCTACTTACAAAAGCTTCAGAAGGTTGGCTATGGCATCGACGACTTGCTCACGCAGGCATGAGGAATTTGCACACGCTTGTGAAGAAGAAGCATGTCATTGGAATTGAGAATGTCAAATTCCTCAAGGATCACTTGTGTGGAGCCTGTGAAGCTGGAAAAATGACCAAGGTCAAGCATCCAAATAAGACTATCATGACCACTACTCGTCCATTCGAATTGCTTCACATGGACCTCTTTGGTCCTAATCATTACTCAGTAGTCACTAAAGATGCATCTCTATATGGCTTTGTTATTGTTGATGACTACTCTCGTTACACATGGGTACACATTGTTGCTTACAAACATGAAGTGCAGGAAGTCTTCAAATGATTTTCCTCAAGGGCTTCAACCAACTTTGGTGTGAAGATCAAGCACATCAGGAGTGACAATGGAACTGAGTTCAAGAATTCCGGTCTTGATGAACTTGGTATTACTCATGAGTTATCTGCTCCTTATACTCCTCAGCAAAATGGCGTCGTGGAGCGCAAGAACAGAACTCTTGTAGAGATGGCTCGCACTATGCTTGATGAATACAAAATGCCTCGTCATTTTTGGATTGATGCAATTGATACCGCGTGCCACATCATCAACAGTATATCTTCACAAATTCTTCAAGAAGACTGCCTATGAACTCCTCACTGACAAGAAACCCAATGTGAGTTATTTCAATGTCTTCGGTGCTAAATGTTGGATTAGAGATCCTCGTCACAATGCTAAATTTGCACCGAAAGCACATGAAGGTTTTATGCTTGGTTACGAAAAAGACTCGCACACCTACAGAGTCTTCAACAACGCTCTTCACAAGGTTGTTGAAACTGTAGATGTGCGGTTCGATGAAACTAATGGCTCGCAAAGAGAGCACCTACCTTCTGTGATAGATGAACCGGCACCTGAGGAATCTATCAAGTTCAAGGCGACTGAGGATGTAATTCCAGAACGCGAAGAATGTCGAGCTGATGCACCTGAAGATAATGCTGAAGAAAATGGTGCTGAAGAAAATGCTGATCAAATTGCTCGATGACAACCAGCTCATCCTCGTGTTGCAAAAGAAGTGCAAGTTGACAAGATCATCGATGACATTGAAGCACCAGGTCCTCTCACACGCTCAAAAGCTTCACATTTATCTAACTTCTGTGGGCACTATGCTTTTGTCTCTATCACAGAGCCCACTAAGGTAGATGAAGCATTTCTAGAGCCTGAATGGATTCAAGCCATGCAAGAAGAATTACATCAGTTCAAGCTCAACAATGTCTGGGAACTAGTCAAACGCCCAGATCCTCGCAAGCATAATATCATTGGCACAAAGTGGATGTACCGCAACAAGCAAGATGAAAATGGCCTTGTGGTGAGGAATAAGGCACGACTTGTAGCTCAAGGCTACACACAGGTTGAAGGAATTGATTTCGATGAAACTTTTGCACCTGTTGCTAGACTTGAGGCTATTCGTGATATTACTTGCTTATGCTAACCATCATAGTATCACTTTATATCAAATGGATGTGAAAAGTGCATTCCTCAATGGTAGGCTTGAGGAAGAAGTATATGTTGCTCAACCCCCAGGTTTTGAAGATCCAAAGAATCCCCACAAAGTCTTCGGACTCAACAAGGCCCTCTATTGCCTCAAGCAGGCCCCTCGGGCGTGGTATGATACTTCGAAAGAATTCTTCGTGAAGAATGGCTTCACACCCGGTTCACTCGACCCTACTCTCTTTACTAAATCTTATGATGGTGAACTGTTTGTGTGCCAAATATACGTTGATGATATTATCTTTGGTTGTACTGACCAACGTTATAGTGATGAATTTGCCTATATGATGAGTGAAGAATATCAAATGTCTATGATGGGATAGTTTAAATTCTTCTTAGGTCTTCAAATTCGTCAACAACACAATGGCATATTCATATCTCAGGAGAAATACCTCAAGGATGTTTTGAGGAAATTCGGCATGCAAGATTGCAAAGGCGTCAAAATTCCTATGCCCACAAATGGCCATCTATGCACTGATGAAAATGGTATTGACTTGATCACAAGGTATCTTTGCTCCATGATTGGTTCTTTATTGTACTTATGTGCATCTAGGCCAGATATAATGCTTATGTTTGTATGTGTGCCCGATTTCAAGCTACACCGAAGGAATCACACCATAAGGTTGTGATACGTCCATTTTGCACCATGCTTTTATATCGATATTTATCGCATTACAGGCTGTTATTTCACGTTATGTCGCAATACTTATGGCTATTCTCTCTTATTTTACAAGGTTTACATGAAGAGGGAGAATCTTTGGCAACTGGAATTACAATGGAAAAGGAGCAAATATTGAAGGCCTATTCTGCGCAACTCCAAAAGTCCTGAAACTCCACGGAATACCTTAAAATAAATAAAGAAAAATCATCGCCAAAGATGAAGGCCAGGGGGCCCACACCCTGCTCACGAGGGTGGGGGGCGCGCCCCCTCCCCCTGGGCGCCCCCCCTACCTTGTGGGCCCCCTGGTGGCTCTCCGACGTCCATCTCATATATGAAGTCTTTCGAGGGGAAAAAATCATAAGCAATCTTTCGGGACGAGACTCCGCCGCCACGAGGCAGAACCTTGGCGGAACCAATCTAGGGCTCCGGCAGAGCTGTTCTGCCGGGGACACTTCCCTCCGGGAGGGGGAAATCATCGTCATCATCATCACCAACGCTCCTCTCATCGGGAGAGGGCAATCTCCATCAACATCTTCACCAGCACCATCTCATCTCCAAACCCTAGTACATCTCTTGTATCCAATTCTTGTCTCCAAGTCCGGGATTGGTGCTAGTAGGTTGCTAGTAGTGTTGATTACTCCTTGTAGTTGATGCTAGTTGGTTTACTTGGTGGAAGATCATATGTTCAGATCCTTTATGCATATTATTACCCCTCTGATTATGAACATGAATATGCTTTGTGAGTAGTTACGTTTCTTCCACGAGGACACGGGAGAAGTCTTGCTATTAGTAGTCATGTGAATGTGGTATTCGTTCAATATTTTGATGAGATGTATGTTGTCTAACCTCTAGTGGTGTTATGTGAATGTCGACTACATAACACTTCACCATTATTTGGGCCTAGAGGAAGGCATTGGGAAGTAATAAGTAGATGATGGGTTGTTAGAGTGACAGAAGCTTGAACCCTACTTTATGCGTTGCTTCGTAAGGGGCTGATTTGGATCCATATGTTTCATGCTATGGTTAGGTTTACCTTAATACTTTTGTTGAAGTTGCGGATGCTTGCAATAGAGGTTAATCATAAGTGGGATGCTTGTTCAAGTAAGAACAACACCCAAGCACCGGTCCACCCACATATCAAATAATCAAAGTATCGAACCGAATCATATGAGCGTGATGAAAACTAGCTTGATGATATTCCCATGTGTCCTCGGGAGCGCTTTTCCTATTATAAGAGTTTGTTCCGGCTTGTCCTTTGCTACAAAAAGTATTGGGCCACCTTGCTGCACCTTATTTACTTTTGTTACTTGTTGCTCGTTACAATTTAACTTATCACAAAACTATCTGTTACCACTTATTTCAATACTTGCAGAGAATACCTTCTTTGAAAACCGCTTATCATTTCATACGCTCCTCGTTGGGTTCGACACTCTTACTTATCAAAAGGACTACGATAGATCCCCTATACTTGTGGGTAATCAAGACTCTTTTTAAAGCGCCATTGCCGGGAGTGTAAGCGCCTTTGGTAGGTGGAATTTGGTAAGGAAAAATTTATATAGTGTGCTGAAATTTTCTGTCAATTGTTACTATGGAAAGTAATTCTATGAGGGGCTTGTTAGGGTATCTTCACCCCTTCCAGTAGAGCAAAGAGTTTCTCCTCAACCTACTGAACCTATTGAAAATGAAACTCCTTTTGAATTTCCTTCGGGTATCATGGAAAAACTGCTGGCTAATACTTTTACAAGAGATGGAACAGAGCATCCTGACGAGCATCTTCGCTATGTGGATGATATTTGTGGACTATTTAAGCTTGCAGGTATACCCGATGATGTTGTTAAGAAGATGGCTTTTCCTTTATCTTTGAAGGAAGACGCATTGACATGGTATAGGCTATGTGATACGAGATCATGGAACTATAAAAGAGTGAAATTGGAATTTCATCAAAAGTATTACCCTATGCATCTTGTTCATTGTGATCACAATTATATATAAATTTTTGGCCTCGCGAAGGAGAAAGCATCGCTCAAGCTTGGGGGAGGCTTAAATCAATGTTATATTCATGCCCCAATCATGACCTCTCAAGATAAACAATTCTTCAGAATTTTTATGCTCGGCTTTCTGATAACAATTGCACCATGCTCGATACTTCTTGTGCTGGCTCTTTTATGATGAAGACTATTGAATTCAGATGGAATTTATTGGATAGAATTAAATGCAACTCTCAAGATTGGGACCTCGACGAAGGTAAGGAGTCAGGTATGAGACCTAAGTTTGATTGTGTTAAATCTTTTATGGATACCGATATTTTCCGTAAGTTTAGCACTAAATATGGACTTGACTCTAAGATAGTAGCTTATTTCTGTGAATCCTTTGCTACTTATGTTGATCTCCCGAAGGATAAGTGGTTTAAATATCATCCTCCCATAGAAGTAAAAGTAGCTGCACCTATTAAAGTTGAAGAAAATACTATCACTTATAATGATCCTATTGTTCCTACCTCTTATGTTGAGAAACCACCTTTCCCTGTTAGAGTAAAGGATCATGCTAAAGCTTCAACTATTGTTCGTAAAAGCAATATTAGAACTTATGTACCTCCTGAGCAAGTTAAAGTAGAACCCAATATTGCAATTGTTAAAGATCTCTTGTCTGATAATATTGATGGTCATATTATTCGGTTCGAAGGTGAAACTGCTAGAATTGCTAAACCATGTGATAAAGATAAACATACACCTGTGGTAGGCGTGCCCGTTATTTCTGTTAAAATAGGAGATCATTGTTACCATGGCTTATGTGATATGGGTGCGAGTGCTAGTGTTATACCACATACTTTATACGAAGAAATTAAGAATGAAATTGCACCTGCTGAGTTAGAAGGTATTGATGTCACAATTAAACTTGCCAATAGAGATACTATTTCACCAATTGGGATTGTTAGAGATGTTGAAGTCTTGTGTGGGAAAACTAAATATCCTGCTGATGTTTTTGTTCTTACTTCTCCGCAAGATAGCTTTTGTCCCATTATATTTGGTAGACCCTTCTTGGATATTGTTAATGCTAAGATAGACTGCGAAAAGAATGTTGTTACTATTGGCTTGGATGATATGGTTCATGAGTTTAATTTCTCTAAATTTAGTAAACAACATCGTGAGGAAGAATTGCCTAGCAAGGATGAAATTATTGGTCTTGCTTCTATTGCCGTGCCTCCTATTGATCCTTTAGAACATTATTTGCTAGACCATGAAAATGATATGTTTATGAAAGAAAGAAGGGAAATATATGAAGTATTCTTTAAACAAGAACCTATTCTGAAACACAATTTGCCTGTTGAAATCCTAGGGGATCCTTCTCCACCCAAGAGTGATCCCGTATTTGAGCTTAAACCGTTGCCTGATAATCTTAAATATGCTTATCTTGATGAAAAGAAAATATATCCTGTTATTATTAGTGCTAACCTTTCGGAAGCAGGAAGAAGAAAGATTATTGAAAACTACGAAGAAGCACCATGCCGCTATTGGATATACTCTTGATGATCTTAAGGGCATTAGTCCCACTCTATGTCAGCATAAAATAAATTTGGAAGCGGATGCCAAACCAGTTTGTGATCCTCAACGGCGTTTGAATCCTAAAATGAAAGAAGTGGTAAGAAAGGAAATACTCAACCTTCTGGAGGCAGGTATAATTTATCCCGTTGTTGATAGTCAGTGGGTAAGTCATGTCCATTGTGTCCCTAAGAAGGGAGGTATTACTGTTGTCCCTAATGATAAAGATGAATTTATTCCGCAAAGAATTATTACAGTTTATAGGATGGTAATTGATTTCCGCAAATTAAATAAAGCTACTAAGAAAGATCATTACCCCTTACCTTTTGTTGATCAAATGCTAGAAAGATTATGCAAACATACACATTATTGCTTTCTAGATGGTTATTCTGGTTTCTCTCAAATACCGTATTGCTAAAGATCAATCAAAGACTACTTTTACATGCCCTTTTGGTACTTTTGCTTATAGACGTATGCCTTTTGGTTTATGTAATGCACCTGCTACCTTTCAAAGATGCATGATGGCTATATTCTCTAACTTCTGTGAAAAGATTTGTGAGGTTTTCATGGACGACTTTTCCATCTATGGTTCCTCTTTTGATGATTGCTTGAGCAATCTTGATCGAGTTTTGCAGAGATGTGAAGAAACTAATCTTGTCTTGAATTGGGAAAAGTGCCACTTTATGGTTAATGAAGGTATTGTCTTGGGACACAAAGTTTACGAAGAGGTATTGAAGTTGACAAAGCCAAGGTTGATGCTATTGAAAAGATGCCATGTCCCAAGGACATCAAAGGTATAAGAAGTTTCCTTGGTCACGCCGGGTTTTATAGGAGGTTCATTAAGGACTTCTCAAAAATTTCTCGGCCTCGACTAATTTGTTACAAAAGATGTACCATTTGTCTTTGATGATGATTGTGTAGAAGCATTTGAAATACTTAAGAAAGCATTAGTCTCGCACCTATTGTTCAGCCACCGATTGGAATTTACCCTTTGAAATTATGTGTGATGCTAGTGATTATGCTATAGGTGTTGTTCTAGGGCAAAGAGTTGATAAGAAATTAAATGTTATCCATTATGCTAGTAAGACTCTAGACAATGCTCAAAGAAACTATGCCACTACCGAAAAGGAACTTTTAGCAGTTGTGTTTGCTTGTGATAAATTCAGACCCTATATTGTTGATTCTAAAGTAACTATTCACACCGATCATGCTGCTATTAAATATCTTATGGAAAAGAAAGATGCTAAACCTAGACTTATTAGATGGGTTCTCTTGCTGCAAGAATTTGATTTGCATATTGTTGATAGAAAAGGAGCTGAGAACCCGTTCTGAGACAACTTATCTAGGTTAGAGAATGTTCTTGATGACCCACTACCTATTGATGATAGCTTTCCTGATGAACAATTAAATGTCATAAGTACTTCTCGTAGCACTCCATGGTATGCTGATTATGCTAATTATATTGTTGCTAAATTTATACCACCTAGCTTCACATACCAACAAAAGAAAAAGTTCTTTTATGATTTGCGACATTACTTTTGGGATGACCCACATCTTTATAAAGAAGGAGTAGATGGTGTTATTAGGCGTTGTGTACACGAGCATGAACAGGAATAGATCCTACGCAAGTGTCACTCCGAAGCTTATGGAGGACACCACGCTGGAGATAGAAGTGCACATAAGGTATTGCAATCTGGTTTTTATTGGCCTACTCTCTTCAAGGATGCCTGTAAGTTTGTTTTGTCTTGTGATGAATGTCAACGAATTGGTAATATTAGTAGACGTCAAGAAATGCCTATGAATTATTCACTTGTTATTGAACCATTTGATGTTTGGGGCTTTGATTATATGGGACCTTTTCCTACCTCTAATGGATATACACATATTTTAGTTGTTGTTGATTACGTTACTAAGTGGGTAGAAGCTATTCCAACTAGTAGTGCTGATCATAACACTTCTATTAAAATGCTTAAGGAAGTTATTTTTACGAGGTTTGGAGTCCCTAGATATTTAGTGACTGATGGTGGTTCACATTTTATTCATGGTGCTTTCTGTAAAATGCTTGCTAAATATGATGTTAATAATATAATTGCATCTCCATATCACCCGCAGTCTAGTGGTCAAGTAGAATTGAGTAATAGAGAGCTCAAATTAATTTTGCAAAAGACTGTTAATAGGTCTAGAAAGAATTGGTCCAAGAAACTTGATGATGCACTATGGGCCTATAGAACTGCATATAAGAATCCTATGGGTATGTCTCCGTATAAAATGGTTTATGGAAAAGCATGTCACTTACCTCTCGAATTAGAACATAAGGCATATTGGGCTATTAAAGAGCTCAACTATGATTTCAAACTTGCCGGTGAGAAGAGGTTATTTGATATTAGCTCACTTGATGAATGGAGAACCCAGGCTTATGAAAATGCCAAGTTGTTTAAATAAAAAGTTAAAGATGGCATGACAAAAGGATACAAAAGCGTGAGTTTAATGTAGGTGATTATGTATTGCTATACAACTCTCATTTAAGATTTTTTGCAGGAAAACTTCTCTCCAAATGGGAAGGTCCCTACATTATCGAGGAGGTCTATCGTTCCAGTGTCATAAAAATCAACAACTTCGAAGGCACAAATCCGAAGGTGGTAAACGGTCAAAGGATCAAACACTATATCTCAGGTAATCCTATAAATGTTGAAACTAATATTATTGAAACCGTAACCCCGGAGGAATACATAAGGGACACTTTCCAAAATGTTCCAGACTCCGAAAAGAAATAGGTACGTGTTACGGTAAGTAAACCGACTCCAAAACAAATTCTAAGGCAATATTTCTCCATTTTGGAATATTTAGAAAAATAGAAAAATAAGTAGCAGTCCGGGGAGGACACGAGGCCTCCACGAGGGTGGGCGCGCCCCCTACCTCGTGAGCACCTCGTGTGCCCTCCGGACTCCGTTCTCTTACGATCGTATTTTAGTCTGTAAAAAATCATTATATATTCTCCCGAAGGTTTTGACGACCGTATCACGCAAATATCCTCTGTTTTCGTTTCGAGCTGTTTCCGTTGCGTTGATGATTTCGGAGACTCGATCATCCTTCTATGAGGGTGAGCCTATGCCATGGAAGGTGGACGACAAGCTTGCATCATCAACAACACCTCCACCGCCAGCAACAAAGAAGGAGACATAATCACATGGGTATGGGCACTCCCCTTGGCAACTGCCAAGCTTGGGGGAGGTGCCCCGGTATCGTATTACCATCACAACTCCTATCTTTACCGTTTTTACGTAGTTCGATCCTATTAGTAGTATCTTGATATAGTAGAATAAAGTCATGGCATGATCTAGTTTTGAAGTTTTGCTTTATGATCCCTCTTGGCAATCGAGTCCGTGAGCTATATATAATAAAGATTAGTCTTGAGTCAAGGGCTTGATTATTTTGCCATGATCTTAAGTGAATAAAAGAAAAGAATAAAAATAAACAAAGAGTTCATATTGATCTTATTGAAAGTAATGACTTCACATAGAAAGAGTATGATGATTAAAAGTTGTTGGGAGTTGGCAAATATAACTTTGGTCATCGTTGCAATTAATAGGAAGTAATAAGGAGAGAGAGGCTTCACATATAGATATATTATCATTGACATCTTTTATGATTGGGAGCACTCATTAAAATATGACATGCTAAAGAGTTGATGTTGGACAAGAAAGACAACATAATGAGTTATGTTTTCTTATATCTGAGATAAAGTATGTTGTCATGGTTCCTCTAACATGTTGAGCTTGCCTTTCCCCTCATGCTAGCCAAATTCTCAGCACCAAGTAGAGATACTACTTGTGCTTCCAAATACCCTATAAACCAGTTTAGCCATGAGAGTCCACCATATCTACCTATGGATTGAGTAAGATCCTTCAAGTAAGTTGTCATTGGTGCAAGCAATAAAATTGCTCTCTAAATATGCATGACTTATTAGTGCAGAGAAATAAGCTTTATGCGAACTTGTTGTGGATGCAATAAAAGCGACGGACTGCATAATAAAGGTTCACATACAAGGGGCAATATAAAGTGACGTTCTTTTGCATTAAGATTTTGTGCATCCAACCATAAAAGCGCATGGCAACCTCTGCTTCCCTCTGCGAAGGGCCTATCTTTTATTATTATCCTCTACCTTATGCAAGAGTCACGGTGATCTTCACCTTTCCCTTTTTATTTTTATCCGTTGGCAAGCCGAGCATGTTTGAAAGAACATGATATATATATATATATATATATATATATATATATATATATATAATTGGATGTGGGGGAGCATGAATTATTATTTTTGACATTACCCTTGAGGTAAAAGGTTGTGGGGCAAAATTATAAGCCCCTATATTTCTCTGTGTCCGATTAAAACTCCGTAACCACAAGTATTGCATGAGTGCTAGCAATTATGAAGGACTAAGTGATAGTTGAGTATGTGGACTTGCTTTCGAGCTCTGACATAGACTCTTTCCGATGTTATGATAAATTGCAATTGCTTCAATGACTGAGGGTATAATTTGTTGGCGCTCAATAAGGTTTCTGATTCATACTTTGGCTTTGTGAAAAGATCATCACTTGAACATAAGTCATCATATGGCAAATCAATATATGTTGTTGTTATGAGAATAATCATGATGCCTTCATGTCCGTATATTATTTCTATCGACGCCTCTACCTCTAAACATGAGGTCATATTTATTGTTATCGGCTTTTCGCTTGAGGCCAAGCGAGGTCTAAGCTTGGGGGAGTTGATACGTCCATTTTGCATCATGCTTTTATATCGATATTTATTGCATTACGGGCTGTTATTTCACGTTATGTCACAATACTTATGGCTATTCTCTCTTATTTTACAAGGTTTACATGAAAAGGGAGAATCTTGGCAGAATTTGGAATTCTGGGCTGGAAAAGGAGCAAATATTGAAGGCCTATTCTGCACAACTCCAAAAGCCCTGGAACTCCACGGAATACCTTAAAATAAATAAAGAAAAATCGTCGCCAAAGATGAAGGCCAGGGGGCCCACACCCTGCTCACGAGGGTGGGGGGCGCGCCCCCCTACCTCGTGGGCCCCCTAGTGGCTCTCCGACGTCCATCTTCTCCTATATGAAGTCTTTCGAGGGAAAAAAATCATAAGCAATCTTTTGGGACAAGACTCCGCCGCCACGAGGCGGAACCTTGGCGGAACCAATCTAGGGCTCCGGCAGAGCTGTTCTGCCGGGGACACTTCCCTCTGGGAGGGTGAAATCATCGTCATCATCATCACCAACGCTCCTCTCATCGGGAGAGGGCAATCTCCATCAACATCTTCACCAGCACCATCTCATCTCCAAACCCTAGTTCATCTCTTGTATCCAATTCTTGTCTCCAAGTCCGGGATTGGTGCTAGTAGGTTGCTAGTAGTGTTGATTACTCCTTGTAGTTGATGCTAGTTGGTTTACTTGGTGGAAGATCATACGTTCAGATCCTTTATGCATATTATTACCCCTCTGATTATGAACATGAATATGCTTTGTGAGTAGTTACGTTTCTTCCTGAGGACACGGGAGAAGTCTTGCTATTAGTAGTCATGTGAATTTGGTATTCGTTCGATATTTTGATGAGATGTATGTTGTCTAACCTCTAGTGGTGTTATGTGAACGTCGACTACATAAGACTACATAACACTTCACCATTATTTGGGCCTAGAGGAAGGCATTGGGAAGTAATAAGTAGATGATGGGTTGCTAGAGTGACGGAAGCTTGAACCCTAGTTTATGTGTTGCTTCATAAGGGGCTGATTTGGATCCATATGTTTCATGCTATGGTTAGGTTTACCTTAATACTTTTGTTGTAGTTGCGGATGCTTGCAATAGAGGTTAATCATAAGTGGGATGCTTGTTCAAGTAAGAACAGCACCCAAGCACCGGTCCACCCACATATCAAATTATCAAAGTACCGAACACGAATCATATGAGTGTGATGAAAACTAGCTTGACGATATTCCCATGTGTCCTCGGGAGCGCTTTTCCTATTATAAGAGTTTGTTCCGGGTTGTCCTGTGCTAAAAAAAAGGATTGGGCCACCTTGCTGCACCTTATTTACTTTTGTTACTTGTTGCTCGTTACAATTTACCTTATCACAAAACTATCTGTTACCACTTATTTCGATGCTTGCGAGAGAATACCTTGCTGAAAATCGCTTATCATTTCCTTGTGCTCCTCGTTGGGTTCGACACTCTTACTTATCGAAAGGACTACGATAGATCCCCTATACTTGTGGGTCATCAGGCTGTGAAGCATATTCTTCGATATCTAGCTCACACACCAACACTAGGATTATGGTACCCCAAGGGCTCTACTTTTGATCTCATTGGATATTCTGACTCTGACTATGGTGGTGATCGTGTGGACCGCAAGTAAACATCTGGTACTTGTCATTTCCTCGGACGATCTTTGCTCTGTTGGTCCCCGAAGAAAGCGAACTGCGTATCCTTTGTCTCTGCGGAAGCTGAGTACATTCTTGATGGTTCTTGCTGTGCTCAATTCTTTGTGGATGAAGCAAACTCTCAAGGACTACGGCATCAACGTGAAGAATGTGCCTCTCTCTTTGTGACAATGAGAGTGCCATCAAGATTGCTCACAACCCAGTTCAGCACTCGAAGACAAAGCACATTCAGATCCGTCATCATTTTCTTCGCGATCATGTGTTGAAGGGCGACATCTTTATTGATCATGTGAAGACTAAAGAACAGCTAGCCGATATCTTCACAGAGCCCTTGGATGAGAAGAGATTTAGCAAGTTGCGGTGTGAGCTAAATATCTTAGAATCTTCAAATGTTCTTTGAAAAGGACACACATCCTGACACTTATGCAAAATTGATGACTTAGATGTGCAACACATGAAGAAACGTTATCCTTCAATCACTGAAGAATAACACTCTAAGTGTGAAGAAATTAATGAAGAATTTGATTCTTAGAACCCTACTACGGTTATGCAGCGGTGTGCGAAATCATCATTCTTATCTGATTGGGTCACGCCACCACCAAAGTTGAAAATCTTCAATTTGAGTTTTTCCTCAGTTTTGAAATTCCTCAGTTTTTCAAATTCTTCAACTTTGCAAAATCTTCATTGTTTCCGGTGTCTTTCTTCACTGGCTATATATATATGTATGTATGTATATATATATATATATATATATATATATATATATATATATATATATATATATATATATATATAGGTTTATATCCTCTACAACATTCACTTATGGCTATTTCTTCAAGTTGCTTTTACGCTAAGTGAATGTGATCGGACCCTTCCCCTCTATGCTATACTCAACCCAATCTATTCACAAATTCTTCATGTGCGTTCTATTTGAAAGTCGTCCAAAATCTTCCTTTGTGTCCTTGTCATTTGAAGAAATTGCGACGGAACTTTTAACTTATCTTATCCAAATTTTCGGCTTTGCCGCTCAAACCGTTCCGTATCCCACGATAGACTTATCTATTCACCCACGATCTAACACAATCTCCACTTTTGATGCGTGGGTGACACATGTCAGCGAATGAGAAGGGTCAGGGGCACGTTCGTCCTAAATCTTCGGACAAACAGTTTTCACTGCAACTATAAATACCCCCTCTCCCCTTCCTCACTTCCTTTACTCCGCTCGACCGTTATCTCTCTCGCTCGAGCTTCTCAAACCCTAGCGCCGCCGCTACTCCATCGTCGCCGGTGAGGAAGAGCTTCACTGCCTCGACCTCGTCGCCGTCGTACTCGCGCCGGCCGCGGAAATCTTCACTCCGCTGTCGGTGTACTAGAGTAGGGGTACCCTAGTATCCCGTACTCGTGCACGGACAGTTGCAGCACCCCGCGGCAGGGTTTGCCTCGTCACCGCCAAGGTCCTCCGTGGCTCCTTTGGAGCCATTCAAGAACAAAGTATTTGATTAAGGAGACACGGCCCCGGCGAGAGGAGCTTGTCGGGAAGGCCACTCAAGGCATGCAAGACAAGGCCCCGACAAGAGGAGCTTGCGGGAAGGCGGGCGCGACAAGCCTCCGGACGCGACAAAGGATTCGGCGCGGCAAAGGCGCTTGCCGCGGCAAGCAACCTCTCTCCATCTCCGCTCCGGCTCATCCAGCGGCGATGTCGCCATGGGACCGTTCCATGCGGCGGCGTGTCGGCGGCTGTGCAGCCAGCGGAGAAACAGCGATAAGCGGCGCCGACAAGCTAGCCATCGTGGCGGCGGGCGCACCAGCGGTCTCTGTTGCCTTTGTTTGGCGACAACGGCGGGCATTTATTGCTTTTGTCCCTTGCCGTCGAGTTAGGTATTTTGCCTTTGTACCTTTGTTCGGTAGGTGTACCAACTCCTGTTTTACATTTGTACCCTCATCTATGTTGCCACTGCCGGAGACCCTTGAGCATATAAAGGAGGCCCATGTGCAGCGTGGCGGAGGTTCGGTTCGTTGACTCACGAGACCAGATACACTCACGCTAGGTTTTGTAGCTCTCATCGCTCCCTAGCAAGAACACAATACATCAAACAAGCGGTAGTAGGAGTTTTATCTCTCCGGAGAGCTCCAAGCTGGGTAAACTGCTCGCGTGCCTCGCCTCGATCCGCTCTTCGTGCGATCTCCGCCCCCCTCCGAACCACAAAGGGGCCTGGTCCGCCGGCCCCATAGGTGTCTGTGGGTACGATCAGCCTCCCCGACATCTTTGGTTGGGATCGAAAAGCTTATTGTCAGGGGTGACTCGCAACTTGTTGTCTGCCAAGTGAACAAAGATTACCAGAGTCCGTTGATGGAAGCCTACGTTGATGAAGTGAGGAAGCTAGAAGAGCACTTTGACGGCCTGCAAATGGAACATGTTCCAAGAGCTCAGAATGATATTGTTGACGGCTTTGTCAAAGTGTGCCGCACTTAAGTTGCACAATGGAACCAAGGATTTTCGAGCTCAAGCTGACTCGACCAACCGTAACACCATCAATTGGACAAAGCAAGAAGAGGAAGTTGACCTCTGGTGACTACTTTCCGACAGAGCTTCCGAAGCCGTCGTTGCAAAAGGTCCCCAAAATCAACACCAGCAGTCTTTGAGGGACGGTCTGCTCCGGCGGGCCCCGGGGTTTGTTTCGTTGAAGCGAGCGCTCCCGACAAGTCTTGCTCCGGCAAGCAGCCGGGGAGCATCAAGCTCCGGCGAGGCCGCAGGTCCTTGCCGTGGAAGCTGATGTTCTGCAGCAGCGGATGTGCCTTTAGTCCTTGTTGTCGAGCCACAAGCTCCGGCATGGCGCAGCAGATTGTCCATTTCCTTGAGACAGAGAACTTCCGAAGAGCAAGAAGAAGCGGAAAGAGTAGCCCGGCGGTCAAGTATGTACCAGTTTGTCGGCGGCATCGCATGCGGAAGAAGACTCAACGGTGTGAAATTGAAGTGTATTCCCGGGGAAGATGGGCGAAGCTGTTGGCGAAGATACACGGAGGCATATGTGGTCACCACATTGGCGCAAGAGCCCTTCTTGGCAAAGCTTTCGGCCGAGTTTCTTCGGCCGACAGCCCTCGAGGATGCAACTGCACAAGTAACCAAGTGTGAAGCGTGCGGTTCCATTCCAAGCGAGATACACCAGCCAGCTCAAGCTCTCGGGCGATCCCTTTATCCTGGCCATTTTCGGTGCAGGGGCTCGACATCCTCGGCCCCTTCCCCGAGCTGTCGGGGCTTTGAGTACTTATGCGTCGCCATCGACAAGTTCACAAAGTGGCGGAAGTGGAAGCGATGAGGAAGGTGACATCACGGTCGGCCGATCAAGTTCTTGGTCGATTGTTTGCGTTTGGAATCCCTAACAGGATCATCACCGACAACGGCACACAATTCTGGTCGCACCTTCATGCGATGCGTCCAAGATCTTGGCGCCAAGGTCTGCTTTGCTTCCGTGGCTCACCCGAGAAGCAACGGTCAAGCGAGAGGGCAAATGCTGAAGTGCTGCGCGGGCTCAAGACCAGAACTTTCGGCGAGGCTGCGCCAAGTGCGGAAGAAAGCTGGATCGAGGAGCTGCGGTGGTTCTTTGGTCGATCGGGCGGCGCCAAATCGAGCCACCGGCGGACACCTTTGCTCTAGTCTATGGAGCGAGGCAGTTCTCCCCACGGAACTTCGTATACGGATCGCCTCGAGTGCTCGCTTATGATGAGCTTGAGCAAGAGCAGCTGCGACAAGATGACGCGCTGCTCCTTGAGGAGAGATCGTCTTCGGGCCGGTCGCGAGCTGCTCGCTACCGACAAGCTTTGCGTCGCTACCATAGCCGCATGAGTTAGTGCGAAGTCTCGAGGAAGGCGACCTTGTTCTTGGTAGCGTTCAGTCCGCCAAGAATTCAAACAAGTTGGCGCCAAAGTGGGAAGGCCCTTATCGGGTGAAGCGAGTCACTAGGCACTGGCTGTCCGCTTGAGACCGAAGATGGCATTCGGTGAGCAACTCCTGGAACATTGAGCATCTTCGTAAGTTTTACCCATAGAGGCGCGGTTGTCGGAACCCGTTCCGGCAACCACCTTTAATACAAGTCTTGCCGCTGTTGCATGTAATCCTTTGTACAAAGCGGGCGCAGACCCGTGCATCGATAAAGCTCATGTGTTGCGCACAACTTGTCAAATTCATGCTTTCATCATTTTATTGCATGTTTTGACTAACACTTTGTGTAGCAACCACACGATAAGCGAGAATCGAGCGGCTGGGCTCCATAACATTATTTCCTCTTCTTTCTCTTTTCTCAAAGAAAGGAAGGCTCCCTCGCGCACAAGTTAACCCAGGGGGAGGAGGAGATAATCTTGTGGACTGAGGCACCGCTCGAGGAAGTTTCACCTCATCGAGAAGCAAGAGACAGAAAAGCTAAGTTGCCAAAGTTTGAGCAATCAATTTTAAATTTTTAAGTTATCTTCCTCGAGCGATAGTACTTTGTATGGAAAACACGTATGCGTAGAGGAACCAACTCGCTTGACTAGTCGCGCCCGTTACTTTGTTTCGAGTCCGCTCAACAACTTAAGTGAGCTGCAGCTAGTCGCGACAAGGTTGCTTGTCGAGGCGGCACTTCCGGCGAGCTGGCGGCGTTCACTTTTCGGTAGCTACATGGAAAGAGTGCCCGCACCGACTAGTCCCCCAAATGCGTAAAAGCGAGAAAGCATTACAAAGGAAGGAATCAAGTAGAGGAAATAACGTTGCATTGATCGCCTAAGATAGAGTATATTACAAAATAACTTGTCGCTGATCTAACAAAGTGTTCTAAACATGATCGACAGCGACAAGGGGAAGATAAAATTGGCGGCCTAGTCTACGCGGTCGCCATCGATCCGCTTGATCTTGTTCACCTTGTCCACAATGGGTGCGACAAGGGCTTTGAAACTCCTCCACGTTGGCATCTGGCGGCAAGGACACATGGGCGCCGTTAAGGTTGAGGCCCGGATTGCGGAAGGCCACCTTTATCAACACTTTCTCGAGGGCTCCTGCACAGATCTGGCGCGATTCCTCGGCCCATTGCCGGGACCTCTTCTCGGTCGGCTGGAGACCCGTCACCTCGCCTTTTTAGAATAAACTGAGTTTTGAGCTGGGTTGGATATGCTCGTCGGAGGAGTATGCTAGGTCCGCCATCCCAGCTCCATCAGCTCGTTGTGGATGTCGGCGGCAGTGTCCACGAGACCTTCAGTCCAGTGCTCCACGCTCTCCCTCAAGGTGCTCTGGATGGAGGCAGCATTCGCTAGCAGCTCCTCCTTGGCCTTGATCGCCTCCAACAAGCCCACCTCCCGCTCTCTGGCGCCGTCCAACGTCTGCGTCAGAGTGGTCAGCTTCAGCTCAAGATCCGCCTTGGAATCCTTGGCGGTGTCGAGCTCCTTGCCTCTATCAGCGAGACGACTCTGCAGCTCGCCAAGGGTGCAGGCGTCCTTCTCGCGTTCACGCTTGAGCGTGGCAAGCTCTTCGCCCGCTCTTCTTGAGGCTGGCCTCCGGCTGTGCCACCTTCGCCTTGACTCTTCCTTGGCGGCCTCGGCGGCTGCGGCATCGCTTCGCTTCTGGCGCCCGCCAAGTGACTCCTCGCGGCAGCAAGGTCTTGTTCGTGGCTGTCCAGGTTGACCTTCCGCTGCGCCAGCTCACTTTCTGCGCGGAGAGCTTCTCGGCAACCAGCCGCTCCTCCTCATTGCGGCCTTCTCGAGGATGAAGGCCGTGCGCTCTTAGCAAAGTTGCCCCAGCGCTTACGCTACGTTGCGGAGGGCTTCTTGGTTGGCGCTCGGAGCTCTTCTGGCGCTTCTCCATGTCCGCTCCTGCCCTCGCGACAAGTGCTTCCGGGTCTCCAACTTGGCCTCTTTGGGCGCGGTAGAGCGGCAATGACTTCTTCACCTGACTGCTCCTCCTAAGACTTCGCCGCTGCTGCTACTTGGCGCGTCCACCAGCGTCGGCCAGCCGAGGCGAGTAGCTTCGCCGTCGAAGGTCTCTCCCTCGACCCGGCGCCACAGGCTCGGTTCCCGGGGAGCTTGATGAAAACGCCCGCCCGGCCTTGGTGGCGCCGGGCTGGGGCTCCTCGGGAACTGGCCTTGATAGCGGCGAAGTCGGTTGTCGGTGTAGCGGTTGTCTCTCCTGCGGCCTCAGGGCCGTCAGTGCGATCACCCGACCCCTCGCCGGCCTCTGCGTCGGCCGCCTCGGTGGCCTCCTCGCCAACAGGCTCGTCGGCGACGGCCTCTTCTTCCACAACCACGACCTATTCTTCCTCGGCAGCGGCCTGCGTCATTGTTGCATGCCGCTTCCTCCTCGCCCGTGGCCTCGACCTCCATCGGCTCTGCGTCGAGATGAAGAAAGAGCAGTCAAGCAAATGTCCAAAAGAGAAACAAAAGAAAGCAAGCCCAAGGGAAATTTTCGTATAAGGAAATTACACGCAATGGGATCCGCAGCCATGGCCTCGACCCTTTGGAGGGTCACTGGCGCTGTCCCTTGTCGGGTAGCCTCCCTTGCGGGGTAGCCTCCCTTGCCGGAGTGGCCTCCCACAGCCGGGCGCTCCCTTGCCGGAAGGTTCCTCCCTTGGCGGCGTAGTGTCGTGACAGGATCTCGGGGCGGCTTCCGAGCCCTCCCGATGATGCTTTGCTCTGCTCCTACACAAGCAAACAGTCGGTATCAGCGAAGAAGGAGCACCCCTGCACACCTAATAGTAAGGAGAAAACTGCACACTTACTGCAGGGGCTGTCTTTGGGGCTGCCCTGAGGAAGGGTTGCAGGTCCGGCAAGGGAGTCTCAGACGCGTCCCACAGCCATGCAGGAGAATCGTCCTCAACGGCGACCGTCGGGATCTTAGCCCTCTTCGACGCTCTCTGGGCGGCGTCACGAAAAGGAAAGAGTCGAGCAAGCAAATCAGATTCAAGATGAAGCAATAAAATTGAAGAAATACAAGCACAAATCTCAAGAGCTTACTCTTCGCCTTCCTCCTCGGAGCTGAGCGGAGAAGTCAAACTCCGGCTCGCCTCCGGTGCGGCAGGCGGGGAGGCTCTCTTGGCAGCTTAAGCGGGCGTCAGCGGTGGCACGAGAAGATCCCGCCCGGTTGTCGGCTGCTGCTGTGGGCGATCTGCCGCCCAGGCTTCGTCTCGGCCTTGCGGAGGCGCCTCTTCAGCCGGGCGGAGGCTCCGCTGGCGGCAAGTCGCTGGGTGGTGGAGAAGAAGCGCCCTCGGCGGGTCCACTCGACCCGGCCTCGGGCTCGACGAGCTCGTCCTCGCCGACGACCTCCCCTCGCAGCGTCCGCCTCCTCCACGGCGAACCCGAAGGCTCCCGCGGCAGCGGCTGCTGCCGCCTCCTCCACCCTGGTGGCAATCCGCGCCATCTCCTCGTCGGTGGTGTCGCGGGTGAGCCTTCTGCTGCGTCGGGCGGATCGACACTTCTTCTAAGTCGTTGAAGAAATGCTGCACGACCCGTCGGCGAGCTCCTGCCGAGTTGGGGCGATCCGTGGGAGTCGCTGGCGGCATCATGGCGCGGATGCGGTCGAGCGCCGAGTTGTTGCACAATGGGACGACCCCCCGCGGCAACCTAAACCACTCAGGGTGGTCGGGGTCATTCTTGAACAGCTCGAGCAGCATCGCGTCCAGCTCCAAGACGGTGAAGTTCAGGTTCAGGCCCGGGCGCAACCTCATAATGTCTGCCGCATTTTGGAACTCCCGGGCAGGCCTCCTCCCTTTCACTGCAAAGGGAAGCGTCTGGCGGCAGAAGGAAATCTGTGCCAGCTGCGCCCTACGGTTAACCCGGCAAGCCTGAGGCGCAAAATCCGGTCACACTATCTTGACTTTGCATCCTCCGGCCAAGTTGCTCCAATCTGCCGCGCACTATTGGAGTTTGGCGCCGCAGCGGTGAAAAGGTTGCGGGTTCTCCTCTCGACCCAGCACCAGTTGGCTCTCCACTCCTCCCACTTGTTGCGGAACTCTCCTTCCGGGTAGGCCTCTTTCTTGCCGATCCACGGAGACCCAAGCTATCCCTCCGGCAAGTGGCTCTCCTCTCCGACGCAGGGCACAAAGAAATGGCGGAAGAGTGCCACATTTGGGTGGACTCCGACAAAGTTTTCGCAAAGATCTTGTGAAAACTGTCATGGTCAAAGACGGCGTTGGGGTGAAATCAAGGAGGCGAGGCTAAGCGTGTTCATGATGTCGCATGAAGAACTTCCGGAAAAGGCGGCAAAGCCCGCAATAGAAAAAAAGCGAAAAAGGGGTACCATGTTGGGGCCAAATCAGAGGCGGAGGCGGGAGTACCCTACGTGCGCGGATGCGCACGCGTCTCCGTCGACGGAAGAAGGTAGAAGACGCCCGCAGCTCCCTTTGCGCCGAGCTGCGGGGAAGATGGCCCGCTCCTTGCGCGGCGCCCGCGAAACGCTGCGCCTCGGCGACAGCGCCCTTCTCCTTGTCGGCTTTCGGAGCCATGGCGGCGGCGGAGGAGGCCGACGGCGTGGCGCGCTTGTGGCGAAAGGCGGGCGCTGCTCTCGCACGGAGAAAGAAGAGGGGCGGCGGTGGTTTTCTTCACAGGACAGCGATGGCAGAGTGGACGGCCTCCCCCTGTTTCCTCCGCTTATAAAGAGGGGGAGGGGGCGGACGTTCCGCTTTTCCTATTAAAGAAGCCCCCACGACCGCACCCACGATCTCTCGCACGACGCCACGTCCGGTGCGTGCCGTTAGTGGGGATAAATGGTGGGTCGAAGCGAGTTGCGGCGTGGTCGAGGCGCGTGTGACCGTGCACTTTGTTTGGGCCTGGCCCGGCGGCTTTTCGGCACCGTGTGCGGCCCGGGCCGGGGCTCTGTCGGTGTACTAGAGTAGGGTACCCTAGTATCCCGTGCTCGTGCCGCAGACGATTCTGCAACACCAGCGAGGTTTGCCTCGTCACCGCCAAGGTCCTCCGTGGCTCCTTTGGAGCCATTCAAGAACAAAGTATTTTATTAAGAAGACAAGGCCCCGGCAAGAGGAGCTTGTCGGGAAGGCCACTCAAGGCATGCAAGACAAGGCCCCGGCAAGAGGAGCTTGCCGGGAAGGCCCGGAGCGCGACAAGCCTCCGGACGCGACAAGGATTCGGCCGCGGCAAGCAACCTCTCTCCATCTCCGCTCCAGCTCATCCAGCGACGTGTCGCCATGGGACCGTTCCATGCGGCAGCGTGTCGGCGGCTGTGCAGCCAGCGGAGGAAACAGCGATAAGCGGCGGCAAGCTAGCCATCGTGGCGGCGAGGCGCACTGACGGTCTCTGTTGCCTTTGTTTGGCGACAGCAGCGGGCATTTATTGCTTTTGTCCCTTGCCGTCGAGTTAGGTATTTTGCACCTGCATAATCGCTCGGTAGGTGTACCAACTCCTGTTTTTACATTTGTACCCTCATCTATGTTGCCACACATCGGAGACCCATTGAGCATATAAAAGGAGGCCCATGTGCAACGTAGAGGAGGTTCGGTTCGTTCGACTCACCCGAGACCAGATACACTCACGCTAGGTTTTGTAGCTCTCATCGCTCCCTAGCAAGAACACAATACATCAAACAAGCAGCAGATGAGTTTTATCTCTCCGGAGAGCTCCGAGCTGGGTAAACTGCTCGTGTGCCTCGCCTCGATCCGCTCTTCGTGCGATCTCCGCCCCCCTCCGAACCACAAAGGGGCCTGGTCCGCCGGCCCCATAGGTGTCTGTGGGTACGATCAGCCTCCCCGACATCCGCCGCCGCCGTAGTTGTCTTCCTCCGTCGAGTTAGGGCGTGAAGATCTGAACTGACGAGCTTCAAATCTACACTTCTCAGTTCGTCGTGTTCTTCACTTCTGGTAATTAAAAGTTACTTTTATTGCTCGCTTTTATTCTCAAACCTTCCTGAAAATCTTCAAAGGTGTTTTATTCTTCAAATCCTCACACACAAAACACCTCACTAGTCATTTGTTCTTGATTCGTTTCCCTAAGCATCATTTTCTTCAAGATTCCTCAATTGTGTGGATCCTCGATCTATACAACTCTGGAACCTAAGACAAAGAGCAGCTTAGTGAAATTCTTCAAGGCTCAACTGGTCAAATTCCTCAAACTTGTTCTTTTTGAAAAACCTTACGAGAACGCATATGACCTCTCCAAATTCCTCGCAACTATACTGCATTCCACGGTACTCATGTCATTCTTTGAATCACTAGGTTCTCATCAACTTAACACATTTGTAGCGTTCCTCGAAGAAAAGTTGCATACTTCTTTAGAGAATTCAATTGTTCAAATTCCTCAATGAAGAATATGGCAGACGGTGAAAGCCACAGAAAGGATGAAAGAGGCTGAGGTCATGACTGCTTTTGAAATACACGAGGACATCTATCTTTGACTATTGCACACACTGATGAAGCTAAGTTCGGAAAGGAGAACAAAAATCAGCGCAAGGTGCACATACAGAGGATTGAAAGGAGATGGGCAAGAGAATGGAGAATGCAGGTATGTTACTCCAAAGTATATGAAGAAATTAGCACTTAATCCTCCATGCCCAAGAGCTCCATTGGCACTGGCCAAGTAGGTGACCCACCGACATCAAGCGTGGTGAGGATTTTCTGAAGAAGAATGGGCCAAGCGCCAAGCCAAATTGGCGAGACAAGCCAAAGAAGCAATGAGGAAATTCAACGAAGACTCTGCTACTGCTGCTGCCACTGAGGCCTCTATCAAGCCTAGGAAATCAATGGCAAAGAAGCCCGCTCACAAGCCAAGTGCTTCCTCAGCAATGCCCTCACGGCCAGAATCTTCAAAGCCCTCACAGCCAGTTCTTCATGCTGCTCCTGCTCCTCCCAAATCCTCAGCTCCTCCTCCAATGCCCTCAGCTGGCTCGGAAAAGTCCTCAGCACATGTGCATCTGGCCACGTGCCAAAGGACTGCAGGCATCTCTATTGCCTCTGGTGTTTCAGCGAGTTCCTCAGCTGCACCAAATTCTTCATCAGGCCCCACTCTGCTGAAGAAAAAGGCAATGGTTGGACGAGGTCCTCGGCCAAGTCCGAAGAAGAAACAGGTTGCCTTCCAAGTGCCATCTGACGATGAAGGCGATGATGATGAACTTGCGTAAATCATCGAGGCGGAGACAAGAAAAGGGCCGCTAGAGCCCAAAGGCACACTGTGCCCTTTGCTTTTGGATCCAAGGGCGATCCTCGAGTACATTGATCTCTGGCATAAGGATCCAGACACCCCTATGCCTGATTTTCATTTGACTCCTGGCCAAAGTCACATACTAACCCATTTCATCACTGAAGAGAAATGGAAATTTGAGAAGGCTAGGCAGATAAAAAAGGCTCAGTTCAGGAAAGAGAAGTTCCTGAGGAAACACGTTGTCAAAACGAAACCTGATGAACTCCTCACGATCCAGTCTGAAATCAAAGCCCTCAGCGATGACTTTGATGCCTACTATGCTGATTGGCAAGGAACCAAAGTCATATTTGTCAACCTGACTAAGAAATTCACCAATGTTGCTGCCCCAACGCAAAAAGAAGTTCCTCAGGCTGGAGCCTCTGCTCAGCCTAATGAAGAACATGCCAGCACCGCTGATGATTTTCAGTCTGCTGAAGAAAATGCTAGTTCCAGGGCAGATGACTCCATTCCAGCCGTTGAAGAAATTGCCAGGGCATCCACTAGTGGTGTGCCTAAAGAAATCAGGGCAACTACATCAGTTGCGCCTGAGGAAATTCAAACAGATTCCTCAGCTCCTCCCGTGCCAACACCAACTCCTATCCTTCCATCTGCATCAGATGTGAAGAAGACCAAGGCTGCAGAGCGAGCTGTAGTGCAGAAAAGGAAAGCATCAGCTGCTTCAAATTCTTCAGCCCCGAAGAAAATGAAGCCTATGACAAGCTCGTTTGAAAATCCGATCAATGCTGTTCCAATTTCCACCATGCCATCAAAGGACCTTCTTCCTTTTGGTGAAGAATATGAGATCCCTAGAGGATATGATGAAGAAAATCATTCTGCTGCTTCGTCAGAGCAGATTGATGAAGAAATTGAAGTGGATGCGATCCCTTCAACTCCTGTTGTATCCTCACCAATGCCTCAGTTCACGGCTGAAGAAATTTGGTCTTTGAAGAAATTGAAGAAGATGTGGATATTGGAAGCACAACGCCCGGTGATGAACAATGACTTTTGGGACGATCGACATCCAAATTCTCCACTCTTCACCCCAATACAACAAATTCCTCGATCCCTGCACCAACAGTTCAAATGGGCTCTGAAGAAACTCATCCCACCTAAATGCATGCATGAAGAAATTCCAGCCACTAG
This sequence comes from Aegilops bicornis, assembly GCA_021605145.1. Lineage (NCBI taxonomy): Eukaryota > Viridiplantae > Streptophyta > Magnoliopsida > Poales > Poaceae > Aegilops > Aegilops bicornis. The sequence goes on from CM038671.1 coordinate 289,072,456, forward strand.
TCTTTGAAGAACACTTCTTGCTGATCCTTTGAGCAGTGTTGCATATGAAGAGGAACGAGAAAATCCTCGGCTGAAGAACACGAGATTGCGATTCCTGAGGTTGTGATGCAACTCACTGACACTCCTCTGCCCAAACCAAAGGATCCATTCTCAAGCAAGCAAAAGTTCAAGGCTGAAGATTTCTTCGGCGAGCATGTGTTCTTCACTGACTACAACCCATATGACTTTGCTCGCATAAGGAAGAGTCATTTCTGGACTACTAGTCAAGCCAACTTTTATTCCTCTATGCTATTCAACGAAGACAAAGTCTTCGATCATGCACACATTCCTCACGTGGACATGGAATCTCTACCAGGCTTCGAGCCAGTCCTCTGTGTTCTTCACGATGCTAGATTGCTGAATTTCTGCACTAACATCTGTGATTGGAATGAAGAACTCATTCTTCAATTCTATGCGACGCTGCACATCACAGGAAATTCTGAAGATGTGAATTCATGGGTGCTGGACTGGATGTTTGAAAATACTCACTACAAGGCACCAGCATCTGAATTGCTTCGTGCCCTCCCATTCAGTCCTCCCCTTGATGGTGCTCGTTGCATCTACAGCGAACCTGAACTTACGAATCATTACGTGCAAGTGCTGATGAAGCCTTTGGAGCCAGGGCAGGCCCCACGAACCAAATTCCTCGTCAAGGAATTACTGTATGTGGCTCGGACTGTCTATCGCATTCTGGCGAAGACAATGAGTCCTATCAAAGGCCACGACTCAAATGATGAAGAAGTCGTTGGCATCATGAAGAACATGTTTTCAATATCATTCATGGCGTTCCCGTCAACTTCCATGATTTCTTCATGAGGACTCTGGCGAACATTGCTATGTCACCTTTTGAGCTGAAGCCTTATGCACCATGGATTAAGAGGTTCATTAGGACAAGGTCTTCACTCAATTACAAGGCTGATACTCTGAACCATTGCAGCTACTTGCCTCCAATTGAAGTCCTCAAACGGACATTTTCCTCGGTGATGACAAAGGCAAGGCAAGCGATGTGATAGATGAAGGTATTAGTCCATTGGATGGTCAATTTCGCAAGGCTGCATCCTACTCCACCAATGATGACTCTTGCTACACATGACTCTTGCCGCTAACATCTACGCCAAGCAAAATCCTCAAGCCCACGGCACCGAGGTGATGGTGATCGTGATTCTTTGCTCGGTCTTCATCGGAAAGTTGATCGCAATCATAAATGGCTCAAGCGTTAGTTTGGTTCAATTCTTCACAACATGACCTCAACACACAATGCAGTGAAGAAAAACCAATACTACCTTCATGAAACCTTCAACCGTACCTGGGCTGTTCTATCTCATGTCTACAACGCAGATGATCTGAAGCAAATGGGTCTCAAGGAAGAATTTGACTGGTCTGCACCTCCACCGAAGAAAATCAAGAAGGTCAAGGTTCCTTCCTTGGTGGCCAGCTCCTATTCTTCATCGCGCGACCCTGATGAAAATGAAGACTTGGACGACACTTCGGCAGGCCCTACTACGACAACCGACCCTGACAACGCTGACACTCCTCCATCAACTTGATATTCTTCAGGGGCGTTAGTCCTCAGTTTCAATCCTTTTGGTCATTCGATGACAAAGGGGGAGAAATTTGAGTTAGTCTTCAAGCGGGTCTACTATATGGGCGTTTTTTTGCTAAGTTACAACTCTCGTTCTTTTGAAACTTTATTGGATCGAGTTGTAATCTAAAACCCGATGGTACTCTAATACTTTTGATGTGTTCATCTGCATGCTTATTCTTCATTATATGTTAATACACGCATGTTGAATTACATCAGTCATCATATTTCATCATGCATTTCAAATTCTTCATATTATATATCAAATGCGTGTATGCATTACAAGATATAGGGGGAGATCTCCATGATTCAACTATTCAAATGTGCATTGCCTCAAAAGCAAATTCCTCACTATGCACATCTTCAGGGGGAGTTCTTCTATATCTTGCAATCAAATTCCTTAATATCAGTACTTACACTTCATATGTTTATCCCCGTTGAAGACTTAACCTATATTGTCATCAATCACCAAAAAGGGGGAGATTGTAAGTGCATCTAGTGCCCCTTAGTGATTTTGGTGTATTGAAGACTTATAGGTTAAGGGACTAATATGTTTATGAGTGTACACAGGTCTATAAGTCTATGAGGAGTTTGATATTTCTGAGAGAAAGTCGACCCTAAAAATGAAGTTCTTGTTGAAGACTTTGATATTCTGAAGACTTTTTGAAGACTTTGAAAGTGAAGAAATTGGTGTGACCTTGAAGACTTGGTATTCATTTGAGGAACATGAAGCGTGAAGACTTTTGTTTTCGTAGTTTTGTTTTCTCTTTCTTGAGTCATAGGAAACACCGTCTTTGTTAAAGGGGGTCGAGGACATACTAAGGAAAAAATTTCATGTGATGCTCGACTCAAAATCCTACACCTACCAATCCCTTCAAGTGAAGCCATTGGAAATCTCAGACAGTTCAGTCAATTTCTTCAGTGACACAGACGAAGTTCTCTTTGGTCGTTGAGGAATTTGTTCTGGCGAGGAGTTAGGAATTCGCCGGTCTTGGATTGCCTACGATGAGGAATATGATAGCCCCGAGGAATTTGAGAGTCAAATTTTTCGACCGTTCTTTGTCAAGCGCTTGACTGTCCCAAAATATCTTATCTACCTAATGGTCATATCATTGAAGGGCATTTATGTCTTATCATGTCGGGCTGCTCCCTAGGCTATAAATGGCCGCCCCCTACAATCACTAGCTGGTTGGCTGCTCCAAGAGAAACTGACACTTGTCATTTAAGAGCAACCCATCCTCTGAGGACTTTGAGCTAAAATCATCGAGTGAGTAAAAACCCAAAAACAAACCCCTACAAACCCAAAGTGATTGAGCATCACTGAAGAGATTAATCCTGTGTGGATCCGACGCTTGTTACCTTTGAAGACTGTGCTTCTTCCAGACGGTTAGGCGTCATGGTCTAGAGCATCCAAGAGGAATTGTGGATCGCCGAGTGACCGAGACTGTGAAGTTTTGGAAGTCGCCTGAAGACTAACCACGAGTGATGGGACGAGGTCTGTGTGACCTTAGTTCAAGGAGAATATGGTGAGGACTGGGTGTCCTGAGCTGCGTGCTCAGCGACTGGGTGTCCGGGACTGTGTGTCCTCGAGTGTAAATACTCAGCCGCTCCAACCAGACGTACAACTGAGACAACAGTTGGATTTGGTCTACCAAATCATTGTCTTCACCAACCTTACTGGTTCTATTTCCTCAACTCATTCATTTCCTCATTATTGTGTTGAGTGTATGTTCATATATGTGTTTGAAGACTTTGACTGAAGACTTTCTTAATTTACTCAGTTCAATTTCTTCAGTCTGTTTGTCTTCATCTTGTGTTATCCTGTGATTACGCTTTCTGTACTCTGTGATTGTCTTCATTTCATCATGATGACCATGCCTGTATTCTATTATGCTTACTTCTGAGTACTTATTCCGCTGCAAGTAGTTCTTCACTCAGGAATTTCCTCACCGGCAAATTCCTCAGTGAAGAATTCATAAAAATCGCCTATTCACCCCCCCCCTCTAGTCGATATAACGCACTTTCATATACCTATCGTCGCATAGGAAAAAGGTTGAAAGAGAAAAAATATGGGACCAACACAGATATGCTTCTTGGCAACATACTCTGCATCACCCATTTATACGTGTGGAGGCACATGGTGCTGGCATGTCCCATGTTCCATACAACTATTTTGCTGTTGTAAATCTAAGAATGCCGTTGGAAAATTGAAGCAATGCCACTGTTAAAATTAAATTACATTTTTAATGAATTTTATTTTACGAGAATTTCTTTGTTAATATGAATCAATGCAACCGTTTTCGAAATGCTACTGTCCTATATTTGTTTTCCATCAAGATAAGGTAGATGCTTCTTTTTGTGGCTGCATGCTTCATCCTCCTTTATTGGGCAGTAATTGATTCCTTTTTTGCCTATGTTAAAATAGGGATATCTATTCAACTTGTCACTATTGTGACATTTTGCTTCGCTACGCGAAACACTTTTGTTTTAAGAGTGTTTTGTGTAGTTCAACTTGAATGTCACACCGGCGACTTTCTTAATTTTGGTGGAACTGCACAAAAGGAGATCGGATTTCCATATATGTGTTGAGATTTCTTTCAAGTCCTCTCAGGGAGTTCTGGATTATGGGGTCCTCGGTTGTCCGGGCTATGTAGCATGGGCCGGACTGATGGGCCGTGAAGATACAAGATAGAAGGCCTTCCCCGTATCCGGATGGGACTCTCCTTTTTGTGGATGGCAAGCTTGACGTCTGGATGTATAGTTTTCTTTCTCTGTAAACCGACTCTGTACAACCCTAGGTCCCTCCAAAGTCTATATAAACCAGAGGGTTTAGTCCGTAGAGGCTATTAGAATTTACATAGGCTAGACAGCTAGGGTTTAGCCATCAGATCTCGAGGTAGATAGACCCCTATACTCATCAAAGTCAATAAAGCAGGAAGTAGGGTATTACCTCCATTAAGAGGGCCCGAACCGGGGTAAACATTATCTCCCTTTGTCTCCTGTTACCTTCGATCCTTAGACACATAGTTCGGGACCCCCTACCCGAGATCGGCCGGTTTTGATACCGACATTGGTGCTTTCATTGAGAGTTCCCCTGTGTCGTCTAATGAAGGTTCAACGGCTCGCTCGATCTTCAACAATGATGCTATTCTGGGGAAACTTTCCTCCCCCGTCAAATTTTTGTGTTCGGCTGCTTTGCTCTGCGTGCCAATTCAATTGGCCACCTCGAACAGATCGACAGCTACGCCCCTGGTCAACAAATCAGTTTTGGGAACCTCGATCACCGCTCTAGCCTTAGATCCGGAGCAAACTGCCGGGTCTAAAGATGGAAATCCGGAGTCCACCGGACTCTCTGCTATTACAAAGCTCACTAACGGAGACGCGGAGGCGAATGTATCATCGGCAAGCCTAGAGTCAAACTGGGTTCCCCTTATCATTGAAAAGCTGGACTCGCCCTCGGACGCTAGCTCCGAACTCTCGAGGTCCGCGCGAAGTGAGCCTTGCCAGGAGGCTTTTTCCCTGACTAGCTCCGTGGACCCTCGTTTCCCCATCCAATCCTCACTCTTAAACGAGGCTATGGACTTAATGTGATCCCTCGCCATCACACAGGAATCACCCGCAAACTACGCCCAGCCCGGATTAGGGGCTGAGAGCAGGAAATTTCACGTCCCACCCACCACCCACTTCATCGCCACTGTCGAAGACTTAACCAACATGCTGGATTATGCCTCCGAAGACATCGACGGCATGGATGACGATGACGGAGACAAACAAAGCCAAGACCCGTCATTCACCTGGCGCTGGACGGCTATCTCCAGATATGATGTGTACAAGATCATCGATGGCGTGTGTTGCCGCACCCGTCTATTTATACAATAAATATACGGCCCCATGAAACATGTTAAATTTTGCATAAACATAAATGCATATTAGTTAGTAATCAAGGAAAATATCACAGGTACAAACTGGCTTCGGTATGACAACATATGAAACAACATACACTTAGTAAATATAGAGTATTTTCAAGACAAATAGTAAGCAGCAGCACAAACAAACATGTAGTTGTTGACTTCAATTGTCATAGTAGATTTTATGCATGGTGGATTGATGAAATCTTCAGACCTCCAAATGCAACATAATGTGTGGCAACCAAGAAGAATTAGGCGAGCCTGATGCACCTGGTCATTTGCAAAAAGTGAGCATTAATTATACATGGACTGCCACATGTATAAAATGGGGAAAATGCCTTCAAGAACAAATGAGCATGTAAAACTTAAATCAGATGTTGATGTAACTGAAGCAGGAGGTTCACCTCAAGTGAGTTGTAGAAACAATTAATAGGCGTTGCAATACCTTCTGAAGAAAACTCAACAGATTTTGCAATGAAATAAAACATATATCACTCAGATTTGAGATGAACTTTGAGGAAAGGATTGTACTATCAATATTAAGCAAACATCACATCTTACTACCAAAAATTGGAGATATTATAAAGGTCAGATGAACATAAGGTTCAGAACCTTTGAAAATAACTTAGATTCACATTTGAATCATCCAAGAAACAACCAAAATGTTTCCGTGGCTAGCTAAAAAATATGCCGAAAACGAGAAGAAATTCCTTCGGAACCTCTTTAGTTTTTAAATAATTGAGATGTACAAAAATACCTGTTCTGGAGTTGCTGAACAAATCAAATAATTTAATTACTGGCCCCTCTTCACTACATAATTGCATTGCTAACTCATAGTTACCAGAAGAAATGGAAGGGGCAACCATGGGAGGCCTTGATGAAACATGAGATCTATAACAGACGAGCCTCATAAGAAAATAACCAATTTCAAGATTAACAAACAAAGAAGGCCAACCATGAATCAATATGTCCTACCATGTATGCACCCACAGATTCTCCGGTCAGTCCTAAGCAAAAATTGTGACAGGAGAGAACTCAAGGCTCAAGCATAGGAACTTTGGTGAATTTATCCAATGATGGTCGATGCATCCATAGGCGGAGCAGGCTGATCTTCTAGCTTTCTTTCACCATCGATGGTAGGGTGACCCTGAGGCACCTCTGATGGACTCTCTCCTTTATGTCCGCAGCCAACATTAATTCATGCCTTTGATTTGCTACACCACAACCACCACATAATTTCAATTTTTTGCAACATAAAAAATTGAGATATGGTATGAAAAATAATAATTACAAAATTGGAACTATAATTTGAAAATCTAACTAAGTAAATTTCCAAGTATGTCATTTTTTCTCGGATGAACATTTTAACATATACATGCCCAAGACATAGAGAGATCTAAAACAGGGGCAAGAAACACATCCATGGAGTTGAATAAAATAGTTAAGCATACATCCATTATGTCTTCAAACCCGGTCTTAAGCAAGCACATCACCAATAGGAGTACATGTACATTTAGTGACCTGGCCATTAGCTATTGGAAATCAAAAACTATATAGGATTCCTTCAGCCAATCGAGTAGAACTAGTTGCCACTTCGTACACTAACACCACCTGCATCAAATTGGGAAGAAACTAGAACAAAAGTCAGAACCCATAATTAACTGGGCAAAAGATGGGAGGAACATAGGAAGATGGGTGAATCTGAGGCAAGGGAGAAGCCAACCAAATTGAACTGAGCATGAATAATAACAATATCTAAGGCATTGATTCCGTATGTACAGGTGGCCATGGGTGATTGAGTTGATGAGCATCAGCTACAAGCCTACAACTAAAACCAAAACTTTTGTGTGCACAGTCACACCCAAACATAAGCATTCTGGAAACATAGTACATAATCTGACCCCAAAAACTACACGCATACATACTCATTCCAATCAACCATCTTTACTTAAACATGCCACTACTTCCACACATACAATTGTTGTATCATGAACTAATCAAGGGCAGCCAGCGCAACCCCCATGACAACCCGTGGTATATCCACCTCATAATATCCAATTTGTGTATGAAATCACAAGCCTGTAGCATCAAGTCACGGTGAACTCAGTGAAAACCCGTTAATCAAAGAATTGGGGTTAGAAGTTTTCCTAAATTCTTTTTTTATGGAGTAGAAGTGTTTCTACATTCCCTGGAGACAGAATTGAGTTAAGAGGGTAGGTAGGAGGGAGCGGAGACATGCATAGCTCACAAGATGGAGTGGTGACCTAAGCATCAACGATGTCTGTCGGAGACTGTCATAGAATTAAGAAGCCAAAGAGGGGAGTGGGGAATGAACAACGAGACAACACACGGGGGAGCCTATATAGATGCGCGTGGAGTGAAGTAGGAACACACAGCCGACATTGTAACTGACTTGCAATAATCGACATTCGGCGAGTTAGCCTATATCAATCACCATTAAAGGTGTGTAGCAACAGCGATTTATTTTCTCAATATAGCGAGTCGACTCCAATCGACAGGAGATGATTCGTTGCAATCAGTGATACATCTTCTGAAGATCCCTTTTTGCCATCTTCAAACTTGTTGTCCCATCTTGTCCATACTCTGTATAGGTTCGCCATCTAATCTTGTACATTTACACTGATCGTTTTTACACACAAATGACTTAATTCGTTTCGCCAGATAAAAAAGACCAAAGCAAGTTATAATTGAACTTGTAATCGAGAAAAACATCTAGAATTACAATTAGATGCCCGATGCAACACAAGCTAAAAAAGGCTTTGAGAACCAATCTGTAGTACTGACCTTGCAGTGCAATCTGTGTTGGATATCATGAAGCAAAATACCTAAGTAGTACTCTACATGATAGAGGCATTCTCCTCCTGTCCTCCTACTTTCTCCTCCTCACGCATCTAGGGGAATATATGGTTGATGTAGGGCGGAAGCGGAGGCTCTCTTGAACAGCAGCATGCCTGAGACACTGGTTGAATCGGCATGTAGCCGGCAAGATGACGAGTTGCAACACTCGAGGTCAAGATCGTGCAAGGTCGTTGTTCCTCAAGGACGAGATCAGGGGAGCCCTAATGCCTGCGTGATATGGAGCAATAAATTGCAATTGGCAAGCTTCCTATTTCCCCAAATTTAAATCCGACCCTCACGTCCTCATCCTCTCATCTCCTCTTCCACCAACACGGATACCAGATCGAGAGTAACTGAACCTATCAAAAATAGGGGATTCATGGAAGGGGGAGAGACACATACCAGTAGAGGATTGACCTAAGGTCACTGGTGAGATTTTCTGGCTAGATCACAGGGACATCCGATGTCGCCATCGCCATGATCGCTATTTTTTCGTGTGTGATTTGGAGTTTGTAGCGTTACGGGCGACTCGACTTTGACAGAGATGTGATAATTCGCGACTCATTCCAGCATCAAGCGGATGGTTGCCATTTTCCATCATCTCTCTCTCTGTACGGAAATGACCTCACCCGCCGATCCACATCTCAAGGCCTAGCCGAGATTGGGAGGGGTGTGGGGGCACGGAGCAAGGTGGGATACGGGTCGCGACGGGGAGGGGAGGGGACGGGGCATGACGGTGGATAGAGAGTCGTATCGCGACTGTCCGTTTGGCATCGGACGTCAACCCGCATCCATGACCAAGAGACCTCCAATTTTGTTACGAGAATAGCGGCCCACACAGGAGGTGCATCGCACGGCCAGTAACGACCAGTGTATGACATCAAACGACCAAAATTGATCGGGGCATGAGAGAGCTGGAAAAGTTCTCGGTTATAACGTTTCTAAATATGGTGGGTACACCCAAAGAGGATGACGATGAACGCAGGAACGATTCGATCAAGGATAAACCCGCGGATGGACCACCGAAACATCGACGTCAGCGACGCCACTCAAAATCAAATCGCGGAAAGGAAACTAATACCGTCAGTGGAGACGATAACACTCCGGACAATGCCTAAGACCCCGAAGACCCCGTTGAGCCTACATCCAAATAGGACGAACGGGAAGAGGGGCAAGTTAACTCCGACGAGTAGGTTGGGGATGAGGATTCGGAAGACAGTAACTATCTAGCGATCTTCGAGGTTGATTTTAGCCTAGTCAACGAAGATTTCACCATGCCAGAGGAACCCCTCGAGCAGCAGCGCTTTAAGCGCCAACTAATCACCACTTTGAGAAGCCTAAAAAGAAGCAGCAACAGCTCCAAGGCGAACAGGATACACTCAACGATAGGTGGACCCAGGTCCTAGCTGTCGAGGAATATGGCCTCGAGCGCCCAACAAAGAGTTATCTGAAACATTGGCTACTACCACAATTCGATGACGAGGCCCTTGAGCCAATACCGTCGAGATATGACCGCACTGATGAACCAGACCGTCCACCACGTGAGCGAGATAAAACGGCCACCTTCGCCGAACACCAACCCGCACCACCTCGTCGTAGAGGCAAGGAGGCAGAGGCTCCAGGATACACCTACCACCTACGACAGGACCTGGACAATAGAGCAGGCCAGGCTGTAAGTGCATCTAGTGCCCCTTAGTGATTTTGGTGTATTGAAGACTTATAGGTTAAGGGACTAATGTGTTTATGAGTGTACACAGGTCTATAAGTCTATGAGGAGTTTGATATTCTGAGAAAAGTCGACCCTAAAAATGAAGTTCTTATTTGAAGACTTTGGTATTCTGTAGACTTTCTGAAGACTTTGAAAGTGAAGAAATTGGTGTGACCTTGAAAACTTGGTATTCATTTGAGGAACATGAAGCGTGAAGACTTTTGTTTTGGTAGTTACGTTTTTCTCTTTCTTGAGTCATAGGAAACACCGTCTTTGTTAAAGAAATTAGAGGAAATACTAAGGAAAAATTTCCATGTGATGCTCAACTCAAAATCCTACACCTACCAATCCCTTAGAGTGAAGCCTTTGGAAATCACATACAGTTCAATCAATTTCTTCAGTGACAGAGACGAAGTTCTTCTAGTCTCTGAGGAATTTGTTCTGACTGAGGAGTTAGGAATTCGCTAGTGCGGATTGCCTACACAGTGAGGAGCATGATAGCCCTGAGGAAGTTGAGAGTCAAATTTCCGACCGTTGCTGTGCTACACGCCAACTGTCCCAAAATATCATATCCACCTAACGGTCATATCATTGAAGGGCATTTATGTGTTATCATGTCGGGCTGCTCCCTAGGCTATAAATAGCCGCCCCCTACAACCACTAGCTGGTTGGCTGCTCCGAGAGAAACCGACACTTGTCATTTGAGAGCATCCCATCCTCCGAGGACTTTCAGTGAAAATCATCGAGTGAGGAAAACCGAAAAGCAAGCCCCTACAAACCCAAAGTGATTGAGCATCACTGAAGAGATTGATCCTGCGTGGATCCGACGCTTGTTACCTTTGAAGACTGTGCTTCTTCCAGACGGTTAGGCGTCATGGTCTAGAGCATCCAAGAGGAATTGTGGATCGCCGAGTGACCGAGTCTGTGAAGGTTTGGAAGTCGCCTGAAGACTTACCACGAGTGATTGGACGAGGGGTGTGTGACCTTAGTTCAAGGATAATACGATGATGACTGGGTGTCCTGAGCTGCGTGCTCTGCGACTGGGTGTCCGGGACTGTGTGTCCTCGAGTTTAATTACTCAGCCGCTCCAACCAGACGTACAAATGAGACAACAGTTGGAACTGGTCTACCAAATCATTGTCTTCACCAACCTTACTGGTTCTATTTCCTCAACTCTTTCATTTCCTCATTACTGTGTTGAGTGTTTCATCATATCTGTGTTTGAAGACTTTGACTGAAGACTTTCTCAATTTCCTCAATTCAATTTCTTCAGTCTGTTTGTCTTCATCTTGTGTTATCCTGTGATTACGATTTATGTACTCTGTGATTGTCTTAATTTCATCATGATGACCATGCTTGTATTCTGTTATGCTTACTCTTGAGTACCTATTCCGCTGCAAGTAGTTCTTCACTAAGGGATTTCCTCACCAGCAAATTCCCCAGTGAAGAATTCATAAAAATCGCCTATTCACACCCCTCTAGTCGATATAACGCACTTTCAATTGGTATCAGAGCAAGGTACTTCCTTGTTCTGTATGATATTGGTTTAACCGCCTGGAGTTTTAGTTATGTCGACCGCAGGTATGATCAAGGTCTCTGCTGGCTGTCCTACCTTCGATGGGACATACTACCCCTACTGGAAGAATAAGATGCGAATGCATCTTGAGGCAATTGATAACGATCTCTGGTATGTTGTGGAAAATGGTGTTCCCACTGTCTCACCCTCACTGAACGCTACCTATGTGAAGAGATTCAAGCAACTCGATTCTCAAGCGAAGAATATCATATGTGGCCATCTGAGCAAAGGACAGTATGGAAGAGTGAGTGCTTTGGAAACTGCTAAGCTTATTTGGGATAGGTTGTCCAAAGTAAATGAAGGAGTCTCAACTCAGCGCGACTCTCGAGTTGATGTTCTTCGCAATCTCTTCAACCGCTTCAAAAGACTCGACAACGAAAATGTTCAACAAACCTTCTATCGCCTCACTGACATCTCAAATGAGCTTCAAGCGCTTGGTTCCACTGACATCACCGACCATGAGGTGGTGAATAAATTGTTGAGATCGCTTGATTCCTCATTTGATACTCTGGCACTGATGATACAAGAACGCTGACTACAAGTCACTTGATCCCGCTAATATCCTCGATAGGTTAAATACTCATGAGTTCCAGCTTGCTGAAAAGAGAGATTTCTATGCTTCGAGCTATGGCAAATCACGTGCCTTGAAGGCCAAGGCAGTGTCTGAATCTGAATGTGAAGATTATGGTAGCAGCCTTGGTGATCCTGAAGAATTGAGCCAGGAGCTAGCACTGCTCCTGAAGAAGTTCCAGAAGTTCTCTACACATGGTCGCTTTGGAAAATCATCAAGGAGCAGTGATTCCTCATCCAGTGACTATAAGAGAAGGCTATGCCACAAATGCAAGAAACCTGGTCACTATATTCAAGATTGTCCTCAGTGGGAAAAGGAATTAAAGAAGAAAAATACAAGGATTACAGTTCTGATGACGCTAACAAGAAGAAGAAATCGTCAAAATCTTCATCATCAAAATCCTCGAAGTCTTCATCTCACAAGAAGAGCAGCTCCAAGAAGGCTCGGGCATTCATTGGCAAGGAAATGGACTCTGAAGTTGAATCAGAGGAATGTGAGGAAGAGGAGGCATCTGAGGAGTCTGAGTCTGGTGTGGCGAGTCTGGCTCTCGCTCGCATTAAATCGACAAGTCTATCTTCAACTCTGAAGAAACTGACCTCACCAACAAGGCTGATGAAGATAATGATGACTACGCTCCCACCTATTGCTTCATGGCAAAGGGTGCCAAGGTACTCAAATATACCTCCTTTGAATCCAGCTACTCTAAACTTGCTAAGATTGCTGTAAAACAACAAAGGGATTTTGAAAAGGTTCAAAACATGCTAGACAAAAGTGATGATATGTTGGGAGAAGAAATGGATCGCACTAAAGCCCTGACTGAAAATCTTCAGAGACTTCAGTCTAGGTTTGACAGCCTTCAAGGTCATCATAACACTCTCTTGTCGATCATGAGAAGCTTTCTTATGAATTTCTTCAAAGAAAGCAAGATCTTGAGAAGCTAAGAGTGAGTTATGAAGATCTTCGTAAGAACACGATTCATTACTTGCTCAACAAATCAGCGCTTCTCAGGAAGAATTTGTTCCTCCATGCTTAAAGTGCATTGAACGTGAATCTGCTAATTCTTCACCTGAATGTTCAAATGCTTCAATTGTTACAAATTCTTCTCATGCCTCTGCTATCACTAATTCCTCATCTGAGTACATTGCTAGTATCACTGACGATGCAAGGCTGAAGGAATTGTACATGACAGGCATGTACAAAAGCCTCAGAGGGCATCAGACTCTTTGTGATGTGCTTAAAAAGCAGATCCTCAACAGGAACCCTAGGAAAGAGGGTATTGCCTTTGAGAGGAAACTCAATGCTGATGGAACATATTGGAAGCCTGAGCAGTACCCCAAAACCTCATGGGTTGCTGCAAAGGGTCCTCCAGTTGATCCATCTAACTTATGTGGCTTTACATGTGAATCTCCTCATTCTTCTGATGATTCATTTGACTCCAACTATAAACTATTCAAAAATCAGAATGGTGAAGTATTTGCTAGGTATGTTGGCACTAACTGCAGGAACGGTTCTCCTATGAAGAAAATCTGGGTTCCCAAAAGGTGCCTTGAAAGTCCTCAGGTGAAATGTCCTCATGACACCACCTGTGAAGAATAGGAACCCCAGATCAAACTCTTCATATGGATCCAAGTCCTCATATGGACCAAATTCCTCACGTGGATCAAATTCCTCAAAAGGATCAAAGTCCTCATATGATTATCATCGTGCTAACGACTCTGTTTCATGAGGTAGAGCTAAGGGCTATGAATATATGCATTATTCTTCAAACCATTATGTTCATAAGTCCTCGAAGAATTTCTGCTTATTCATATGCTTACCCTAACCCCTCTTATGTGAAACGAACTGGATTGGCTTCTATGCCACCATTCTCATATGGAGCTTGTAGAGTGATGAACTCTTTGCCACCCCTTCAGATGTGGGTGGTGAAGAAAAAGAACTAATCTCTTCTGCAAGGTTAGGTCTCCAGACGTGCTTTAACGTCTGAAGAATTTGCTGGGGCCTGACAATATTGCCTGAAAGGACACAGGCTAATCATGAAGAAATGAACTTTCATTTCACACGTCCTCGTACTGCTATATCTGTTTTACTCCTTGATGAAATTCATCTGATGAATTTGATATCATATTCTTCACTAATGAAGTATATGAGATCGTAAGTTGCACTAATTCATCTGCAGGATGATCAACCCAAAGCCTCTGAGTGGGTCCTCGATAGTGGATGTACAAATGACATGACTGGTGACAAGAATCTATTGATGGATGCTCCTTTATCACCGTCACATCTGAAGAATATCATCTTCGCTGACAAAGGCAAAAGTCAGGTATTGGGTCTCGGTAAGGTTGCGATCTCTAAGGACATACACATGGACAAAGTCATGCTTATTGAGTCCTTAGGATACAACCTCATGTCAGTCTCAATGCTTTGGGATCTTGATACGGTTGTTGTGTTTGGCAAGTATCGTTGTGTTGTGATTATGGAAGCTGACCATTCCGAAGTCTTCGAAGGCTTTAGGAAAGGAGACTTGTATATTGTTGACTTCTCTACAGACCACAACCAGCCGTGTGTCTACTTGAAAAAGCTTCAGAAGGCTGGCTATGGCATCGACGACTTGGTCACGCAGGCATGAGGACTTTGCACACACTTGCGAAGAAGAAGCATGTCATTGGCATTGAGAATGTCAAATTCCTCAAGGATCACTTGTGTGGAGCCTGTGAAGCTGGAAAAATGACCAAGGCCAAGCATCCAGCGAAGACTATCATGACTACTACTCGACCATTCGAATTGCTTCACATGGACCTCTTTGGTCCTAATCATTACTCAGCAATCACTAATGATGCATCTCTATATGGCTTTGTTGTTGTTGATGATTACACTCGTTACACATGGGTACACATTGTTGCTTACAAACATGAAGTGCAAGAAGTCTTCAAACGATTTTCCTTGAGGGCTTCAACCAACTTTGGTGTGAAGATCAAGCACATCAGGAGTGAAAATGGAACTGAGTTCAAGAATTCTAGTCTTGATGACTATCTTGATGCACTTGGTATTACTCATGAGTTATCTGCTCCTTATACTCCTCCGCAAAATGGCGTCGTGGAGCGCAAGAACAGAACTCTTGTTGAGATGGCTCGCACTATGCTTGATGAATACAAAACGCGTCGTTGTTTTTGGATTGATGCAATTGATATCGCGTGCCACATCATCAACATAGTATATCTTCACAAATTCTTCAAGAAGACTGCCTATGAACTCCTCACTGACAAGAAACCAAATGTGAGTTATTTCAAAGTCTTCGGTGCTAAATGTTGGATTAGAGATCCTCATCACAATGCTAAATTTGCACCGAAAGCACATGAAGGTTTTATGCTTGGTTACGGAAAGGACTCGCACACCTCTGAGTCTTCAACAACGCTCTTCACAAGGTTGTTGAAGCTGTAGATGTCTTGATTCGATGAAACTAATGGCTGCAAAGAGAGCACCTACCTTCTGTGATAGATGAACCAGCACCGAGGATTCTATCAAGTTCAAAGGCGATGAGGATGTCATTCCCTCTTGAAGAATCTGCTGAAGAATTCATTCCGAACGTGAAGAACGTCGAGTGATGCACACGAAGAAAATGGTGTTGAAGAAAATGCTGATAAAATTCCTCGACGACATCCAGCTCATCCTCGCGTTGCAAATGAAGTGCAAGTTGACAAGATCATTGATGACACTGAAGCACCAGGTCCTCTCACACGCTCAAAAGCTTCACATTTATCTAACTTTTGTGGGCACTATGCTTTTGTCTCTATCACAGAGCCCACTAAGGAAGATGAAGCATTTACGAACTGAGTGGATTCAGGCCATGCAAGAAGAATTACATCAGTTCGAGCTCAACAATGTCCGGAACTGGCCAAACGTCGAGATCCTCACAAGCATAATATCATTGGCACAAAGTGGATCTACCGCAACAAGCAAGATGAAAATGGCCTTGTGGTGAGGAATAAGGCACGACTTGTAGCTCAAGGCTACTCACAGGTTGAAGGAATTGATTTCGATGAAACTTTTGCACATGTTGCTAGACTTGAGGCTATTGGCATATTACTTGCCTATGCTAACCATCATGATATCACTTTATATCAAATGGATGTGAAAAGTGCATTCCTTAATGGTAAGCTTGAGGAAGAAGTATATGTTGCTCAACCCCCAGGTTTTAAAGATCCAAAGAATCGACAAAGTCTTGAGACTCAACAAGGCCCTATATGGCCTCAAGCAGGCCCTCGGGTGTGGTATGACACTTTGAAGGAATTCCTCATGAAGAATGGCTTCACACCGGTTCACTCGACCCTACTCTCTTTACTAAATCTTATGATGGTGAATTGTTTGTGTGCCAAATATCGTTGATCATATTATCTTTGGCTGTACTGACCAACGTTATAGTGATGAATTTGCCTATATGATGAGTGAAGAATATCAAATGTCTATGATGGGAGAGTTGAAATTCTTCTTAGGTCTTCAAATTTGTCAATAGCGCAATGGCATATTCATATCTCAGGAGAAATACCTCAAGGATGTTCTGAGGAAATTCGGCATGCAAGATTGCAAGGGTGTCAAAATTCCTATGCCCACAAATGGCCATCTATGCAATCGATGAAAATGGTATTGACTTGATCACAAGGTATACCGCTCCATGATTGGTTCTTTATTGTACTTATGTGCATCTAGGCCAGATATAATGCTTAGTGTTTGCACGTGTGCTCGATTTCAAGCTACACCGAAGGAATCACACCATAAGGCTGTGAAGCATGTTCTTCGATATCTAGCTCACACACCAACACTAGGATTATGGTACCCCCAGGGCTCTGCTTTTGATCTCATTGGATATTCTGACTCTGACTATGCTGGTGATCGTGTGGACAGCAAGTCAACATCTGGTACTTGTCATTTCCTCGGACAATCTTTGGTCTGTTGGTCCTCGAAGAAACAGAACTGCGTATCATTGTCTACTGCGGAAGCTGAGTACATTGCTGTCGGTTCTTGCTATGCTCAATTGCTATGGATGAAGCAAACTCTCAAGGACTACGGCATCAACGTGAAGAATGTGCCTCTCTACTGTGACAATAAGAGTGCCATCAAGATTGCTCACAGCCCTTTTCAGCACTCGAAGACAAAGCACATTCAGATTCGTCATCATTTTCTTCGTGGTCATGTGTTGAAGGGCGACATCTCCATCGAGCATGTGAAGACTGAAGAACAGCTAGCCGATATCTTTACAAAGCCCTTGGATGAGAAGAGATTTAGCAAGTTGCGGTGTGAGCTAAATATGTTAGAATCTTTGAATGTTCTTTGAAAAGGACACTCATCCTAACACTTATGCAAAATTGATGACTTAGATGTGCAACACACGAAGAAAGCGTTTTCTTCAATCAATGAAGAACAACACTCTAAGTGTGAAGAAATTAATGAATAATTTGATTCTCAGAACCCTACGACAATTGTACGCGGTGTCTGAAATCATCATTCTTACACGGTGGGTCACGCTACCACCAAAGCTGAAAATCTTCAATTTGAGTTTTTTCCTCAGTTTTCAAATTCTTCGGTTTTTTTTAAATTCTTCAACTTTGCTGTTTCCGTCGTTTTTATTCATTGGCTATACATATATATATATATATATATATGGGTTTATGTCCTCTACAACGTTCACTTATGGCTATTTCTTCAAGTTGCATGTTCTGCTAAGTGAATGTGATCGGACCCTTTCCCCCTCTATGCTATACTCAACCCAATCTATTCACAAATTCTTCATGTGCGTTCTATTTGAAACTCGTTCAAAATCTTCACTGTGTCCTTGTCAGCTGAAGAAATAGCGAACGGAACTATAAAACTAATCTTATCCAAGTTTTCGGCTCTACCGCTCAAACCGTTCCGCTTCCTATGATAGACTTATCTATTCACCCACGATCTAACACGATCTCCAATTTTCAGTACGTGGGTGACACATGTCAAGCGAATGAGAAGGGTCAGGGGCGTTCGTCCTAAATCTTCGGGCGAACAATTTTTCACTACGACTATAAATAGCCCTCTCCCCTTCCTCACTTCCTTTACTCCGCTCGACCGCTCTCTCTCCCGCTCGAGCTTCTCAAACCCTAGCGCCGCCACTACTCCATCGTCGCCGGTGAGGAAGAGCTTCACTGCCTCGACCTCGTTGCCGTTGTACTCGTGCCGGCCGCGGAAATCTTCACTCCGCCGCCGCCGTAGCTGTCTTCCTCCGCCGAGATAGGGCATGGAAGATCTAAACTGACGAGCTTCAAATCTACACTTCTTATTTCGTCATGTTCTTCATCCAGGGTTATTAAAAGTTACTTTTACTGCCCTCTTTGATTCAAATTTTCTCTACAAAATCTTCAAAGGTGTTTTATTCTTCAAATCCTCACACAGAAAACACCTCACTAGTCATCTGTTCTTGATTCGTTTCTCTAAGCATCATTTTTCTTCAAGATTCCTCAATTGTGTGGATCCTCGATCTATACAACTCTGGAACCTAAGACAAAGAACGCTTAGTGAAATTCTTCAAGGCTCATCTAGTCAAATTCCTCAAACTTGTTCTTTTTAAAAAAACCTTCTGCGAACGCATATGACCTCTCCAAATTCCTCGCAGCTATACTCTGTTCACAGGTACTCATGTCCGCTGCTGAATCACTAGGTTCTCATCAACTTAACTCATTTGCAGCGTTGCTCGAAGAAAAGTTGCATACTTCTTCAGAGAATTCGATTGTTCAAATTCCTCAACTGAAGAATATGGCAGACGGTAAGAAGCCACAGAAAGGAGGAAAGAGGCCTGAGGTCATGATTGCTTTTGAAATACCTGAGGACATTTACAAAGACTACTGCACACCTGATGAGGCCATGTTCGGAAAGGAGAACAAAAATCAGCGCAAGGTGCGCATACAGAGGATTGAAAGGAGATGGGCAAGAGAATGGAGGAGTACAGGTATGTTACTCCAAAGTATATGAAGAAATTCGCACTTAATCCTCCATGCCCAAGAGCTCCATTGGCTTTGGCCAAGAAGCTGACCCCACCAGCATCAAGCGTGGTGAAGATTTTCTTGAAGAATGGGCCAAGCGCCAAGCCAAGTTGGCAAGACAAGCCAAAGAAGCAGTGAGGAAATTCAATGAAGACTCTGTTGCTGCTGCTGCTGCCACTAAGGCTTCTGTCAAGCCTAGGAAATCAATGGTAAAGAAGCCCGCGCACAAGCCAAGTGCTTCACCAACTGTTCCCTCACGGCCAAGTTCCTCAGCAATGCCCTCACGTCCAGAATCTTCAAAGCCCTCACGGCCAGTTCCTCATGCTGCTCCTGCTCCTCCAAAATCCTCAGCTCCTCCTCCAAAGTCCTCAGCTGCTCCGGCAAAGTCCTCAGCACCTGTGCATCTGGCCACGTGCCAAAGGACTGCAGGCATCTCTATTGCCTCTGGTGTCTCAGCAAGTTCCTCAGCTGCACCAAATTCTTCATCGGGCCCCACTCTGCTGAAGACAAAGGCAATCACTGGGCGAGGTCCTCGGCCAAGTCCGAAGAAGAAAGCAGGTTGTCTTCCAAGTGCCATCGGCGATGAAGGCGATGATGATGAACTTGCAGAAATCATCATAGACAGACAAGAAAAGGCCGCAAGAGCCAAAGGCACACCTGTGCCACTACTTTTGGATCCTAAGATGATCCTCGATTACATTGATCTCTGGCACAAGGATCCAAACACCCCTATGCCTGATTTTCATTTGACTCCTGGCCAAAGTCACATGCTGACCCATTTCATCACTGAAGAGAAATGGAAATTTGAGAAGGCAGACGGATCAAGAAAGGCTCGATTCGATGAAAGAGAAGTTCCTGAGGAAAAACGTTGTCAAAATGACAACTGATGAACTCATAAAAATTCAATCTAAAATCAAAGCCCTCAGTGACAACTTCAACGCAACAAGAAGTTCCTCAGGCTGCAGCCTCTGCTCAGCCTACTGAAGAACATGCCAGCACCGCTGATGACTTTCAGACTGCTGAAGAAAATGCTAGTTCCAGGGATTCCACTAGTGGTGCGCCTGAAGAAACTGAAGAAGTCAGGGCAACTGCATCAGTTGCGCCTGAGGCAAATCAACCAGATTCCTCAGCTCCTCCTACGCCTACACCAACTCCTATCCTTCCATCTGCATCAGATGTGAAGAAGACCAAGGCTGCAGAGTGAGCTGCAGTGAAGAAAAGGAAAGCATCAGCTGCTTCAAATTCTTCAGCTCCGAAGAAAATGAAGCCTATGACCAGCCCATTTGAGAATCCCATTAATGCTATTCCGGTCTCAACTATGCCATCAAAGGACCTTGTTCCTTTTGGTGAAGAATATGTGATCCCTAGCGGATCTGATGAAGAAAATCATTCTGCTGCTTCGTCAGAGCAGATTGATGAAGAAATTGAAGTGGATGTGATCCCTTCAACACCAGTTGTTTCCTCGCCAATGCCTCAGTTCACAGCTGAAGAGGTTGGCATTGAAGAAATTGAAGATGAAGACCTGGATATTGGATGCACTACGCCAGTGATGAATGATGATTTTTGGGAAAATCAGCACCCCAATTCTCCACTCTTCACCTCGATACAACAAATACCTCAGTCCCCTGCACCAACCGTTCAACTGGGCTCTGAAGAAACTCACCCCACCTCGTTTGTGCATGAAGAAATTCCAGCCAGTAGTGCTGAAAAACCTGCTGCTGCTGATCCTTTGAACACACAGACAACCCCTAAAGAGGAACCAAAAATTCCTCAGCCTGAAGAACCTGAGATTTCAATTCCTGAGGTTGTGATGCAGCTCACTGACACTCCTCTTCCCAAACCAAAGGATCCATTCTCAAGCAAGCAAAAGTTCAAGGCTGAAGATTTCTTCGGCGAGCATGTGTTGTTCACTGACTACAACCCATATGACTCTGCTCGCATAAGGAAGAGGCGTTTCTGGACTGCTAGTCAAGCCAATTTCTATTCCTCTGAGACAAAGTCTTTGATCATGCACATATTCCTCACGTGGACCTGGAGTCCTTGCCGGGCTTCGAGCCAGTCCTTAGTGTTCTTCACGATGCTGGATTATTAAACTTCTGCACTGATATATGTGATTGGAATGAAGAACGCATTCTTCAGTTCTATGCGACGCTGCACATCACCGGAGACTCTGAAGATGTGAACTCATGGGTGCTGGACTGGATGTCAGAAAATACTCACTACAAGGCACCAGCAACTGAATTGCTTCGTGCCCTCCCACTCAGTCCTCCCCTTGAAGGTGCTCATTGCATCTACAATGAACCTGAGCTTACAAATCATTACATGCAAGTGCTGATAAAGCCTTTGAAGCCAGGGCAGGCCCCTCGAACCAAATTCCTCGTCAAGGAATTATTGTATGTGTCTCAGACTGTCTATCGCATTCTGACGAAGACAATGAGTTCTATCAAAGGCCACGACTCAAATGACGAATAAGTCGTTGGCATCACAAAGAATATGCTTTTCAATATCATTCATGGTGTTCCCGTCAACTTCCATGATTTCTTCATGAGGACTCTGGCTAATATAGCTATGTCACCATTTGAGCTGAAGCCTTATGCACCATGGATTATGAGATTCATCAGGACAAGGTCTTCAGTCAATTACAAGGCTGATACTCTAAACCACTGCAGCTACTTGCCTCCGATTGAAGTCCTCAAATGGACATTTTCATAAGACGATGACAAAGGCAAGGCAACAGCTGTGATAGATGAAGGCATTCGTCCATTGGATGGTCAATTTCGCAAGGCTGCATCCTACTCCACCAATGATGACTCTGCCGCCAACAACTCTGCCAAGCAAAATCCTCAAGCCACAGCACCCAGGGTGATGACTGATCGTGAGTTACTCCTCAGTCTTCTTCAAAAAGTTGATCGCAATCATAAATGGGTCAAGCGTCAGTTTGGTTCAATTATTCACAACATGACCTCAACACACAATGCAGTGAAGAAAAACCAATACTACCTCCATGAAACCTTCAACCATACCTGGGCTGTTCTGTCTCATGTCTACAACAAAGAAGACCTGAAGAAAATGGGTCTCAAGGAAGAATTTGACTGGTCTACACCTCCTCCGAAGAAATACAAGAAGGTCAAGGTTCCTTCCTTGGTGGCCAGCTCTTATTCTTCATCGCGCAACACTGATGAAAATGAAGACTTGGACGACACTGCGGCAGGCCCTACTACGACAACCGACCCCGACAACACTGGCGCTCCTCCATCAACTTGATATTCTTGAGGCGTTAGTCCTCGGTTTCGATCCTTTTGGTCATTCGATGACAAAGGGGAGAAATTTGAGTTAGTCTTCAAGCGGATCTATTATATGGGCGTTATGGGCGTTTTTAAGCTAAGTTACAACTCTCGCTCTTACGAAACTTTTATATGATCGAGTTGTAATCTTAAACCCGATGGTGCTCTGATACTTTTGATGTGTTCCTCTGCATGCTTATTCCTCGTTATATGTTAATATACGCATGCTAAATTACATCAGTCACCATATTTCATCATGCATTTCAAATTCTTCAGATTATATGTCAAATGCGTGTATGAATTACAAGATATAGGGGGAGATCTCCATGATTCAACTCTTCAAGTGTGCATTGCCTCAAAAGCAAATTCCTTACCATGCACATCTTCGAGGGAGTTCTTCTATATCTTGCAATCAAATTCCTCAATATCGGTATTTACACTTCATATGTTTATCCCGTTGAAACCTTAACCTATATTGTCATCAATTACCAAAAGGGGAGATTTTAAGTGCATCTAGTGCCCTTAGTGATTTTGGTGTATTGAAGACTTATAGGTTAAGGGACTAATGTGTTTATGAGTGTACACAGGTCTATAAGTCTATGAGGAGTTTGATATTTCTGAGAGAAAGTCGACCCCTAAAAATGAAGTTCTTATTTGAAGACTTTGGTATTCTGGAGACTTTCTGAAGACTTTGAAAATGAAGAAATTGGTGTGACCTTGAAGACTTGGTATTCATTTGAGGAACATGAAGCGTGAAGACTTTTGTTTTCGTAGTTTCGTTTTCTCTTTCTTGAGTCATAGGAAACACCCGTCTTTGTTAAAGGGGTTAGGAAGTACTAAGGAAAATTTCCATGTGATGCTCAACTCAAAATCCTACACCTACCAATCCCTTGAGAGAAGCCTTTGGAAATCTCATACAGTTCAGTCAATTTCTTCAATGATGAGATGAAGTTTTATGGTCTCGAGGAATTTGTTACGACTCGGGAGTTAGGAATTCGCCAAAGGTCTTGGATTGCCTACAGATAAGGAACATGATAGCCCTGAGGAATTGGAGAGTCAAATTTCCGACCGTTCTTTGTACTCTGGCTTGACTGTCCCAAAATATCTTATCCACCTAACGGTCATATCATTGAAGGTCATTTATGTCTTATCATGCCGGGCTGCTCCGTAGGCTATAAATAGCCGTCCCCTACAACCACTAGCTGGTTGGCTGCTCCGAGAGAACTTGACACTTGTCATTTGAGAGCAACCCATCCTCCAAGGACTTTTATCGAAAATCATCGAGTGAGGAAACCCAAAACCAAACACCTACAAACCCAAAGTGATTGAGCATCACTGAAGAGATTGATCCTGCGTGGATCCGATGCTTGTTACCTTTGAAGACTGTGCTTCTTCCAGACGGTTAGGCGTCATGGTCTAGAACATCCAAGAGGAATTGTGGGTCGCCGAGTGACCGAGTCTGTGAAGGTTTGGGAGTCGCCTGAAGACTTACCACGAGTGATTGGGCCAGTGCAATGTGACCTTAGTTCAAGGTGAATCTGGTGAGGACTTGGTGTCTGAGCTGCGTGCTTTCGGCGGGGTGTTCGGACTGTGTGTCCTCGAGTTTAAATACTTAGCCGCTCCAACCCGGACGTACAACTCGACAGCAGTTGGAACTGGTCTACCAAATCATTGTCTTCACCAACCTTCTTGGTTCTATTTCCTCATTCTTGTGTTGAGTGTTTGTTCATATCTGTGTTTGAAGACTTTGACTGAAGACTTTCTCAATTTCCTCAGTTCAATTTCTTCAGTCTGTTTGTCTTCATCTTGTGTTATCCTGTGATTATGCTTTCTGTACTCTGTGATGGTCTTCATTTCATCATGATGACCATGCGTGTATTCTGTTATGCTTACTCTTGAGTACATATTCTGCTGCAAGTAGTTCTTCGCTAAGGGATTTCCTCACCAGCAAATTCCTCAGTGAAGAATTCATAAAAATCGCCTATTCATCCCCCCCCCTCTAGTCGATATAACGCACTTTCACAGGCCAGATAAATCTATGGATCAAGAGGGCGTGACCCAACGCGAGAAGACGGCCGTCAGGCCTGGCGCGATAGGCATAACCTTGATACGTCTCCATCGTATCTATAATTTTTTATTGTTCCATGCTATTATATTATCTGTTTTGGATGTTTAATGGTCTTTACTAAGCACTTTTATATTATTTTTGGGACTAACCTATGCCGGATTTCGGGTTCCGGCAGACCCTTAAGGTTCGAACTCTGGGGTACGCGCGGAGATCCAACCCTCCACCGTCTCGTTCCTCGCCAAATCGCCGGGACCTAAACTACTAAGAAGAACGTCACAAGAGACACGAGATTTATACTAGTTCGGGCCACCGTTGTGGTGTAATACCCTACTCTAGTTTGTGGTGTGGTGGATTGCCTCTTAGGCTGATGAAGAACAGTACAGGGAAGAACAGCCTCGCGAGGGTCTGTTCTTGGTGGGTGTGATGAACTGCTAGGTGGTGTCCCGTCGCTCTAGCTTGAGGATCGGGTCTCTATCTCTATCTAATCAGGATGCCGATCGTCTTCTTCCTATCCGATCGTCCCCCCCTACTCTGAGTGTGGCTACTCCTATTTATAGGCAAAGGCCCTGGGCCTCTTCCCAAATATTGAGCGGGAAGGGCGCCAACAATTGGCCATTTTGAAGGGGAACAGCGGGTACACTTATCCTGACTAAAGTTGGACTTCGCCTGCCAAAGACTCTGGTGATGACGCCTGCTTGGGCTCCACGGTGACTCCCTTCCAGCCGTTGGGGCTGGTCTTGGTCTTGTTGCACCGAAACGGATGCCTTTGCTTGATGCTCTCGCCTGCGCTTGCTCCCTTTGCACCAAAGAGGAAAGGAGGGGCCTGCGTGGGCTGGCGCCGGCCCGGGCGCCCTTGGTGCGTCATGGCTTGCGGCATGGGCACCTCGCGAGGTACCCTGCCTTGAACTCTCCGCCTCCTCATGAGCCAGCTGGCGAGGCCGTGCACGAGGAAGCTCTTGGTCGTCCGCCCAGCAATCTGGCCCCTCGCAAGGGTCTTGAGCTTGTGTTGATGAAGATGGGCTGTCCTGGGCCTCCTTTGAGCCACGCCCGCGAGCCGCAGGCGAGCAAGTCTGGGGACCCCGTTCCCGAAACGCCGACGGTAGCCCCGGGCCCATGGCGTGCCGAACTTGGCCGAGCGAGAGGCGAAAGGGCAAGTCTGAAGCGTCATGAGCCCCTAACAGCTCATGCGGCCTTGGGCGCCGCATGGCGGTTGATTGGGCGCATGCGCACTGCATCCCCACGATGCCTCGGTAACCGCCCGGACTCGACAAGTCCCTGCATGCATGGTTAGTCATGATTACTGGTGATCGTGGAGGCCGACGGTTGGCCTTCGCCAGCAATAAGTATGGAACGGCGTGC
This sequence comes from Aegilops bicornis, assembly GCA_021605145.1. Taxonomy (NCBI): domain Eukaryota; kingdom Viridiplantae; phylum Streptophyta; class Magnoliopsida; order Poales; family Poaceae; genus Aegilops; species Aegilops bicornis. The sequence goes on from CM038671.1 coordinate 289,098,414, forward strand.
GCCCTTCCAGTCTATCCTTTCCTGTCTCTCCTTCTTCTCCATGGCTCCACCAAGGAAGTTCTCGGCCGCAGAGAAGGGGAAGGGCCGCCAGGTCGAATCTTCCTCTCCTCCGCCTAAGTGTGGTCGAGGTCGCCCTCGCAAGCACCCCGTGGCCTCCATGGCGGTCCCCCGCCGTCGTGGGGGAGGCTCTCGGTGTGGTGACGAGCGGCTGGCCATGGTTGGAGGGCGTGCCCCGGTCGCGCGTCCCCCGAGGCCACGCCTCCATGCTCTTTGGCTCTTGCGGAGTTCATGGTGAGGCGGAGGAGCCGTCCGGCGTCCGGCTTCGGCTCCGTGCTTCCTCTGGGTGAGCTCCCGGATGGCGCCTGAGTGGCCTCTCGCTCCGAGCGGATGGATGTTGCGGCCGGGCCGTGGGCTTCTCTGGAGGTCTGCTGCAGGGAACCTGTTCACAGCCCTTGGCCAGCGAGCGTTCGCTCGTCTGCGTGGTCTCCGCCGCCGGTGCTCCCTGCACTTCAAGTATGATGGCGGCGCCACCCTCTACGTGAGGGTGTTCGGGAAAACGGCCACCGCATGAGGTGCTGCCACGGGGCGGCGACCGCGGCCGAGGACTCAGCCCGGCCGGCGGAGAGGGCAGCGGCGGTGGCGATGCCCGTGACTCCTCACGCTTCACCAGCTCTTCTTGGTGGCGATTCTTCCGGCCAGCGGCGGCCAGCCCCACGCCGCCGCGCTGCTTGAGGTGGCGGGTCCGCTTCGCCGCCATGCCCGGTGAAGCGAGATGGAGTCGGCCCGAGCTCGGGCGGCTCGGGCCTTCCAAGAGAGCCGGCATGGGGCGTGCTTCACCTTACATCCTTTTCCTTCCCTTTCTCCTGCGTAAAGGGAACAATGTGGCCCGATGGGGCGTGTTTAGAACAACGCCGTTAATTATTATCTTGCTTTTGTTATCCTGATACTGTTCCTTCATACGTGCGCCCATTCGCCGTGAACCCGGCCGTGGCGCGGGGCGACCGACCCTGGCCCATGGTTCGCGTTGTGCTGCCCGTGAGGCATGGTCAGGAGGGGTGCTCCAGCTATGGACCAGGGCCGTGAAAACTTGAGCGATAGGGGTAGGAACGCTCGCGGGGGCTCCCGAGGCTTCCGCCTCGCGAGTCCCCGCGCAAGAGAAATCGAGGCAGGAGGGTGAAAAAGATCGAAGAACCACGGACCAAAAAGGGGCGATAGTTTCGATAAAAACTTCAAATGGGAATAACCAGTCAACTGCAGAAAGCAAATGAAAAAGCTGCGTCCGGCACCTAGTCTAGTCTTTGACGTCTTCTCACCAGCGCGGAGCTAAGTGCTGCCATTGGGCGTGGGAGGGAGCCCCAGGGCCTGAGGCCGGCACTCCTGAGACTCCGGGGCGTGTACAGCCCCAACTCATTATTACGTGAGAGTGTCACGGGCGGCAAGCTTCACATGTGTTCGCCTTCTTCATAGGCTCCGGGCCTTTCTTCTGGGAAGCAAGCTTCACGGGCGTTTTCCCTCTTCACAAGCTCCGGGCCTTTCCAGAACACGACAGCTTCACAGGCGCTCGCCTTCTTCACAGGCTCTGGGCCTTTCCAGAACGTGACAGCTTCACAGGCGTTCGCCTTCTTCACAGGCTCTCGGCCTTTTCAGAACACGACAGCTTCACTGGCGTTCGCCTTCTTCACAGGCTCTGGGCCTTTTTCCAGGAGGTGAGCTTCACAGGCATTTGCCTTCTTCACAGGCTCCGGGCCTTTTCCAGGAGGTGAGCTTCACATGCATTTGCCTTCTTCACAGGCTCCGGGCCTTTTCCAAAAAGATGACTTCACAGGCATTCGCCTTCTTCACAGGCTCAGGGCCTTTTAGGGGTAAAACCCCGGAGGTCTTTGGATGTTCCACGTGTTACAGATAGGTACTCCCTCTTGAGTCTCCAAGCGCGCGGGCCAGGCACTGGAAACATGAACAACCTTGAATGGGCCCTCCCACATGGGAGAGCTTATGCAGTCCCTCCACAGAGAGGACCCGTCGAACCACGAAGTCCCCTACCTCGAGAGTTACAGGGCGGATGTTGCGGCGGTGGTATTGCCGGAGTGCTGTTGGTACCTCGCCGCCAATGGCCTGGCTTCTCGACGGCGCTCCTCCCCCAGCACAAGGGCCGTCCCCCGCATGGCGTCCTGCAGCGTTTCATTGAACGCCAGGACCCGCGCGGATCGATGCTTGACCTCGTGAGGGAGGACCGCTTCGGCTCCGTACACCAGGAAGAAGGGGGTCTCTCGGTTGGCTTGGTTGCGGTTGTCGCGGATGGACCACAACCACGAAGCCAGGCTTCGTCGTACCAGCCTCTGCCGTAGGCTTCCAGTTTCTTCTTGAGCGTCCTGGTCTTGAGGCCTCTCGGGACCTCTGCATTAGCCCGCTTCGGCTGTCCATTACTGCGAAGTGCGCCGCGGCGTAACATATCTGCGTCCCAAGGTTTTGCGTGATGCGTTTTAAAAGGTTCTTGGTGAACTGTGAACCGTTAGCCGGTGATGATGCGGTTCGGCACTCGAACCGACTCACGATGCCCTTGATGTACTTGACCGCAGAACCGGCGGGGATGGCGCAGACGGCCTCGACTTGACCCACTTGGTGAATTTGTCCACGGCAGCGTAGAGGTGGCGATAGCCCCTGGCGCCCGAGGAAAGGCCTAAAATGTCCAGCCCCGGACGCGAATGGCCAAGTGAGGGAATGGTTTGCAGGCCTCCTGCTGGCTGGTGGATCTGCTTGCCATGGAATTGGCAAGCCTCGCATGCCTTCACGAGGTCGATGGCGTCATTGAGCGCGGTGGGCCAATAGAAACCGTTGCGGAACGCCTTGCCGAAAAGGGTCTGTGACGATGAATGGTGCGCACAATCTCCGCCATGTATATCTGCCAGCAATTCCTTCCCTTGTTCCCTGGTGATGCAGCGCAGGGATACGTCGTTCGGGCGTCTCCGGTAGAGCTCTCCATCCATGATGTTGTATGTCGTGGCTTGCAGCGCCACACGCTCTGCCTCCTCCTCCTTCTCTGGCAAAGTCCCACGCGTTAAGTAACTCTTGAGCTCCGTGATCCAGCACTCCTCTTGAGGTTCCATCGTTAGGAGCAGGCGTGCTCCCGAGGCGAACCCACAGGATGGGGCTCCGAGGCTGGTGGTTGAGGAGCTCCTCCGAGGCTGTCTTGTGCTTAGTAGCAATGGCGGCAGGGCTGAGGGCTTGAAGAGCCGTTCCTCAAAGACACCCGGCTCCTGGGGTAACCTCCTGGAGGCCCGTTTGGCGATGTCGTCGGCCTCTTGATTGGTGCCGCAGGGCACGTGCTGCAGCTCCAACCCCCAGAACTGTTTCTCCATCATGCGGACCTCCATGAGTAGGCCTCCATGTGTTCATCCCTTGGCTCGTACACCTTGTTGGAGAAATTGGCGAGGAGCTGCGAATCGCCCTTGATGGTAGGCGCTTCACCCCGAGGGCAGCGGCAGCCTTCGACCCTTCTCGGCCCTCGTATTCTGCTATATTGTTGGAGACCTTCTCGCCATCTTTGGAAAGCAGCTGCACGGCATAGTAGAGCTTGTCCTGAGAGGGAGATATGAGTCTTGCCCCAGCCCAGCCTGTCACGGAAGAACGCTCCGTCAAGTACATGACCCAACCTTGGTAACCGGCTCCACAGGGAGAGGGACCGATCCTCGCCCACGAGGCCGGTGCTTGTCCATTCGGCCACGAAATCTGCCGGTCTGGCCCCCTTGATGACTCTGGTCGTACTGAACTCGAGCTGGAATGGTTGCAGCTCAATGTTCCACTCGGCGACCCTTCCTGCCGAGTTGGGGCTCCTGAGCACCCTCTCCAGGGGGTATGCCGTTGATTGGATGACCCTAAAAGTAGTGCCGCAGCTTGCGCGAAGCCACCAACAGTGCGAGGAGGAGCTTCTGCGGCATGGGGTACCGTGCCCTCGCATCCCGTAACACGGTCTTGTGAAGTACACGGGTGCTCGGCGAGGTTAGGGGCGTCGGTGCTGGTGGCGTCTTCCGGAAGCTATGGTGCCTCCCGAGGCGATGGCGCCTCCGGAAGCTGGGTGCTCGGATGGGAGGCCTCCCCCGCCCTTGGTGCGCTCTGCTGTGACGGCTGACCCTCTTCCATTGCAGTGCCGGCTTCTGCTAGTCCCTTCTGATCCGGTCTTCCCTTAGCTCGGGTGGCCGCCATGGTCTTGGCCTGACGCTCCTCCCTAACTGCCACCAGAGCAGCGCTAGCGGAGTAGGGAGTGGCGGCGAGGTAAAGTACCAAGGGCTCCTGAGGGCGCGGGGCCACCATCACTGGAGGGCTGCTCAGGTACCTCTTGAGGTCTTGAAAGCAGCTTTGTCGGCCTCTTGAGTCCACTCGAAGGGCCTTTTTCTTCATCGGTACCGCAAGAAAGGCAGCGCCCGCTCCCCAATTGGGAGATGAAGCGGCCCAATGCCGTTCTGGCGCCCGTGAGCTTCTGCATTTCCACGAGGGTCTTTGGTGGGCTCATGTCTTCCTTGCCTTGACCTTTTAGGTTAGCCTCAATGCCCGGTGGGACACGAGAAACCCGAGGAGCTTACTGAGGAACTCCAAACACACACTTCTCGGGTTGAGTCGCAGGCTCACTTTGCATTGAGGCTCATGAAGGTTTCTTCCAGGTCTTGTATCAAGGTCTTGGCCTCATGAGACTTCACCACGATGTCGTCGATGTATGCCTCCACATTCTTCCCGAGCTGTGGGCCCAAGGTGATGTGCATGAGCATTTGGAAGGTTGCCCAGCGTTGCAACCCGAATGGCATGCATGTATAGCAGTACACTCCACACGGGGTTAGGAAGGCCGTCTTTTCCATGTCTTCCACCGCCATCTTGATTTGGTGATACCCGGAAAAGGCGTCTAAGAAGCATAACAGGTCACACTTGGCGGTGGAATCGACGATCTGGTCGATGCGAGGGAGCGAAAACGGATCATGCGGGCATGCTTTGTTGAGGTTGGTGAAGTCGACACACATGCGCTCCTTTCCTCCCTTCTTTGGCACCACCACGGGGTTGGCCAGCCAATCTGGATATCGGACCTCGCGAATGACCCCCGCGGCTTCTAGCTTGCGGGTCTCTTGGACGATGAAGGCCTGCTTTTCAGTGGACTGCCTTCTCGCTTTACATTTCTTTGGGCCTTGCGTTGGGGGACACGTTAAGGTGGTGTTCGATTACGCCCCATGGGATCCCCACCAGCTGATCGGGCTCCCAGGCGAACACCTTCTTGTTCGCGCGCAGGAACTTGACAAGGGCCTCCTCCTGTTCTGGCTCGAGGTTGGCGCCTATGGTGAAGGTGGCGTTTGTGGACCCGTCCTCATCGACAGGTATCTGCTTGGTCTCCGCCTTGTCTTGAGTGAACAATTACTTCTTCTTGGTCGGCGCAGCCCCCTAGGGCTCGGGGGCTTCTGCATCAGCGGGCTGTGCTGCGGCCGCCGTCTTGAGGGTGAACTGGCGCTATGGCACCTCTTGATATCTCCGGGCACAGTGAGGACGCCGCTGCTCCCAGGCATCTTCATGAGGTTGTACCCCGGGTGAGTTGCGGCCATGAATTTGGCCAACGCTGGATAGCCAAGGATGGCATTGTAGGGGAGGCCGATGGGGGCGATGTCGAAGTTGACCAGTTCCGTCGCGGAAGTTATCGTAGGTGCGAAGGTCACCGGAAGCCGATTGCCCCAAGGAGCTGGATGACCTCCCTCCTCGCCCGAAAAAAGGCCGGCTGGGCTGTAGCCGCTCCACAGGTATCTGAGAGGAGGTTGAAGGCCTCGGCCCGAAATGCGTTGAGGCCGGGCGCCGCCCGTCGATGAGGTCTGGTGACGGCAACTTTGGCAGATGGTAGGTGTCGCGAGCATGGGAGCACACCCGAGCCGACCGAGTTGGTGGGGTGGTCTTGAGAGTCGAAGGTCAGCCCGGCGGTGACTCCGTCCGGCTGAGGAGCCCCCGCGTGGAGGCGGCGCCCGACCAGCGGACAAATGTCTTGATATGGCGGCAGGAAGGCGGCGCTGCGAAACCGCCCTAGGAGGGCCGCGGCAGCGGAGGAACCAGCCTTGACAGGCGGGTGACGAGGAAGCCACGCGGCCCCTCCTCTGAGGTCGCTGAGGAGCGCAGGGACGATGCTTGCTGCCCGTCCCTCGCCGGGCCGGTGGCGGTGTTGACGGCAGGCGACAAGGAACGACGAGGGCGCCCACCGACAGGAGCCGTCTGGGCGACATGCGAGGCGGCTCGGCGCTTCAGCCTTGAGCCCGGCAGGCGTCGGAACATGGTTGCGGTGGTCGGGGAAGAAGCGAAAGCGACGAAGCAGATTCCGGCGCACCTACTGGCGCGCCAAATGTCGGATTTCGGGTTCAGCGGACCCTTAAGAGTTCGAACTACTGGAGTGCGCGGAGATCCAACCCTCCACCGTCTCGTACCTCGCCCGAATCGCGGGGACCTAAACTACTAAGAAGAACGGCACAAGAGACACGAGATTTATACTAGTTCAGACCACCGTTGTGGTGTAATACCCTACTCTAGTTTGTGGTGTGGTGGATTGCCTCTTGGGCTGATGAAGAACAGTACAGGGAAGAACAGCCTCGCGAGGGTCTGTTCTTGGTGGGTGTGATGAACTGCTAGGTGGTGTCCCTGGGCCTCTTCCCAAATATTGAGCGGGAAGGGCGCCAACAATTGGCCATTTTGAATTGGAACAACGGGTACACTTCTCCTGACTAAAGTTAGTCTTCGCACATAAAAGGCTCTGGTGATGGCCTTTGCTTGAGCTCCACGGTGGCTGCCTTCCGGCCGTTGGGGCTGGTCTTGGTCTTGTTGCACCAAAAGCGGATGCCTTTGCTTGATGCTCTCGCTGCGCTTGCTCCCTTTGCACCAAAGAGGAAAGGAGGGGCTATGTGAGCTGGCCTTAACCTGGTGCCCTTAGTGCGTCATGGCTTGCGTCATGGGCACCTCGTGAGGTACCCTGCCTTGAACTCTCCGCCTCCTCATGAGCCAGCCCTGGCGAGGCCGTGCACAGCAAGCTCTTGGTGATCCGCCCAGCAATCCAGCCCCTCGCGAGGGTCTTGTGCTTGTGTTGATGAAGATGGGATGTCCTGGGCCTCCTTTGAGCCACGCCGCAGGCCGCAGGCAGGCAAGTCTGGGGACCCCCGTTCCCAGAATGCCGACAACCTACTAACCCAAGGCCTAGGGCAAATTGCTGTTTTTTTGCCTATTTCAGTGTTTCGCAGAAAAGGAATATCAAACGGACTCCAAACGGAATGAAACCTTCGGGAGAGTTATTTTTTGAACAAAGGTGATCCAGAGGACTTGGAGTGGACGTCAAGAAATCAACGAGGAGGCCACGAGGCAGGGAGGCACGCCTGCCCCCTTGGCCGCGCCCCCACCCTCGTGGGCCCCTCGCAGCTCCACCGACCTACTTCTTCCTCCTATATATGTCCATATACCTCAAAACCAACAAGGAGCACCACGAAAACCTATTTCCACCGCCGCAACCTTCTGTACCCATGAGATCCCATCTTGGGGCCTTTTCTCGCGCTCCGCCGGAGGGGGCATCGATCACGAAGGGCTTCTACATCAACACCATAGCCTCTCCGATGATGTGTGAGTAGTTTACCACAGACCTTCGGGTCCATAGTTATTAGCTAGATGGCTTCTCTCTCTTTGGATCTCAATACAAAGTTCTCCTCGATCTTCTTGGAGATCTATTCGATGTAACTCTTTTTGCAGTGTGTTTGTTGAGAACCGATGAATTGTGGGTTTATGATCAAGATTACCTATGAACAATATTTGAATCTCCTCTGAATTCTTCTATGTATGATTGGTTATCTTTGCAAGTCTCTTCGAATTATGAGTTTGGTTTGGCCTACTATATTGATCTTTCTTGCAATGGGAGAAGTTCTTAGCTTTGGGTTCAATATTGCATTGCTCGATCCCAGTGACAGAAGGGGAAATGACACGTATTGTATTGTTGACATCGAAGATAAAAAGATGGGGTTTATATCATATTACTTGAGTTATCTCTCTACATCATGTTATCTTGCCTAATGCGTTACTCTGTTCTTATGAACATAATACTCTAGATGCATGCTGGATAGCGGGCGATGTGTGGAGTAATAGTGGTAGATGCAGGCAGGAGTCGGTGTAGTTGTCGTGGACGTGATGCCTATATACATGATTGATACGTCTCCAACGTATCTATAATTTATGAAATATTCATGCTATTATATTATCCTTCTAGGATGTTTTATATGCATTTATATGCTATTTAATATGATTTTTGGGACTAACCTATTAACCTAGAGCCCAGTGCGGTTTACATTTTTCCTTGTTTTTGAGTATCGCAGAAAAGGAAAACCAAACGGAGTCCAATTGACCTGAAACTTGACGGAGCTTATTTTTGGACCAGAAGAAGGCCATGGAGTAAAAGAGTTGGGCTAGAAGAGTCCCGGGCTGCCCACGAGGGTGGGAGGCGAGCCCACCCCCCTGGGAGCGCCCCTGCCTCATGGACAGCCCGGAGACCCCCCTGACTTGTTCCCGACGCCAAAACCTCTTATATATACAGAAACCCCCAAAACATAACCTAGATGGGGAGTTCCGCCACCGCAAGCCTCTATAGCCACCGAAAATCAATCTAGACCCGTTCCGGCACCCTGCCGGAGGGGGAATCCCTCACTTGTGGCCATCTTCATCATCCCGGCGCTCTCCATGATGTGGAGCGAGTAGTTCACCCTCGGGGCTGAGGGTATGTGCCAGTAGCTATGTGTTTGATCTCTCTCTCTCTCTCATGTTCTTGAGGTGGTACGATCTTGATGTATCGCGAGCTTTGCTATTATAGTTGGGTCTTATGAGTTTCTCCCTCTCTACTCTCTTGTAATGGATTGAGTTTTCCCTTTGAAGTTATCTTATCGGACTGAGTCTTTAAGGATTTGAGAACACTTGATGTATGTCTTGCATGTGCTTATCTGTGGTGACAATCGGATATTCACGTGATTTACTCGATGTATGTTTTGTTGATCAACTTGCGGGTTCATCATGTGAACTTATAAATAGAGGTTGGCACACGTTATCTTCTTGACTCTCCGGTAGAAACTTTGAGGCACTCTTTGAAGTACTTTGTGTTGGTTTGAATAGATGAATCTGAGATTGTGTGATGCATATCGTATAATCATACACACGGATACTTGAGGTGACATTGGAGTATCTAGGTGACATTATAGTTTTGGGTGACTTGTGTCTTAAGGTGTTATTCTAGTACGAACTCTTGAATAGATCGATCAGAAAGAATAACTTTGAGGTGGTCTCGTACCCTACAATAATCTCTTCGTTTGTTCTCCACTATTAGTGACTTTGGAGTAACTCTTTGTTGCATGTTGAGGGATAGTTATATGATCCAATTAAGTTATTATTGTAGATAGAACTTGCACTAGTGAAAGTATGAACCCTAGGCCTTGTTTCAACGCATTGCAATACCGTTTACACTCACTTTTATCAGTAGTTACTCTAGAAAAATAAATAAAACCTTAAATAAATAACAATACTATAGGCATATAATATATCAAAATTTTCAGAAAAAGATTTCCTACAAGCTGAACATTTTTCTAGAGTAAATTAAATCCATGCAAATTCAAATAATTCAAACAGTGCTACTGCCCTATTAAAATCCAATAAAAACATTTTAAAAATACAAAAATGAATTCAAATTTATTTCTCTCCAATTTTCTATTGTAGGGAATAATGTTACCCTATTTTCCATGTATTTTATTTTTGGAGAAAAAAATTTGAATAAAATCCAAGTAACTCCAAATTGAAAAATAATTCCAAAAGGACTTTGAATTTGATCCTTTGAAACTCCCAACTCATATTTCATATAATTTGAAGAAGTCATTTTATCTTCTATCGTGAAAATCATTGAGTTACATAAAGTTCCTGGGTTGGAAATATTTTCCAAATGAAATTCAAATGTTTTCAACACCCCTTATCATTTAAATAAATGGAAGAAGTCATGTAATCTTCTCTCCAGGGTTTTGTGGTGAAAAGAATTTGAATTCACGGAGATCACGAATGCAAAATGAAAGTTTGGGAAAGTCCTTTTATTCCCTCTCATTTAACTTTCAAAAAGTTTCGAATTTCACTCAATTTCGCAAAATCAATCAAACAATCAATCAAATCTATCAATTTAACATAACATTCCAAATTTTAGAATTTTGGGATGTTACAGCGGCGCACACCCCTTATGCTTTACCGATGAGGTAATGCAGCACTAGTTCCTAGAAGGGTTTAAACCCGTAAACATCGAATCATACAATGGCACGACAGATCCTACGGTATGGATTGAAGATTTCCTTCTCCATATCCATACGGCTCACGGTGATGATCTCCATGCCATCAAATATCTCCCTTTAAAGCTAAAAGGACCAGCACGACACTGGTTAAACAGCCTCCCAGAGAACTCTGTTGGTAGCTTGGAAGATTTGGAAGATGCCTTTAGAGACAACTTCCAAGATACCTATGTCCGGCGTCTTTACATGGATGACCTTAGTCATATAGTTCAACAACCCGGAGAGTCAGCCTGAAAACTCTTGACTAGGTTCCTAATTAAAAAGAACCAAATCACCGATTGTCCGGACGCCGAAGCCCTTGCGGCCTTTAAACATAGCGTCCGTGACGAATGGCTTGCCAGACACCTCGGCCAAGAAAAACCGAAGTCCATGGCAGCTCTTACCACACTCATGACCCGCTTTTGCATGGGAGAAGACAGCTGGTTAGCTCGTAGAAGCAACAATACCAGCGACCTTGGCACCTCCGAAGCCAGAGAGGGCAATGGTAGGCCACGTCGTAACAAGCACAAGCGTTGAAGCAACAATGAAGACACCAGAGACACAGCGGTCAAGGCCGAATTCAGTGGCTCTAAATCCGGTCAACAGAAGAAGCCATTCAAAGGAAACAATGATGGTCGATCCAGTTTGGACAAAATACTCGATCGGCCTTGCCAGATTCATGGCACCCCTGACAAGCCTCCCAATCATTCCAACAGAAATTGTTGGGTCTTTAAACAGGCCGGTAGGTTAAACACCGAACACAAGGGGAAAGGGCCGCCGAGCGAGGACGATGAAGAGCCTCGCCCACCACACCGGGACAGAAGAAATTTCCCCCTGAGGTGAAAACAGTGAACATGATCTATGTCACTCATATCCCCGAGCGGGAGCGCAAACGCGGACTAAGGGATGTCTATGCCATAGAGCCACTCGCCCCAAAATTCAACCCGTGGTCGGCCTGTCCGATCACCTTTGATCTCAGGGACCATCCGACCAGTATCCGTCATGGAGGTTTGGCAGCCTTAGTCCTCGACCCAATCATCGATGGATTCCATCTCACGGAAGTCCTCGTGGACGGCGGCAACAGTCTCAACCTGCTTTATAAGGACACCGTCCGTAAAATGGGTATCGACCCGTCAAGCATCAAGCCCACTAAAACAACCTTTAATGGAGTAATACCCGGCGTGGAGGCCTGCTGCACAGGTTCAATAATGCTAGAACTAGCCTTCGGCTCACCGAATAATTTCCAAAGCGAAGACTTGATCTTCGAAATCGTCCCCTTCCGCAGTGGTTATCACGCACTGCTCGGACGAACCATGGAGGTACATAGCGGCCCTTTCAAGCCGAACACTTCATCAGCCATTAAGCCCCCGAACACTGTTAAATGAGTCTGGTCTACCCTGCAGAACGATAGCTCTGTCCATCCCGAGCTAGACTAGCAATTCCGCCTCTGTCAATCCCCCCATCCAACCGCGGCGTATGTACCGCGTGTGCATAACTACGCACTCAAAATACCTTGGGCAAGGACGGAGGCACACTAAGGACAAGGCCCACAATACGGCTCAGCCCTATTCGGACCTTGATTTTCTTATTTTTCTTCTCCTTTTTTCCTTTTTCATTCTTATTTAAGGTTCTTTAAAACCTAAGTCACTTCTCGGTGGTATAAGGGCCCTTACCTAGGCCCCTTCTATATCCATGATCGTTGATCCTCTCAAAGGATCCTACACCAAGGTGAAAAGCGGCGCAGACGTGCGACAGGGTGTCCAAAGGAACTTCAAGACCACCTTCTCTTTTTTAGGACCTATATACAGCTTTCCCTTGTTATCAGATTTTGGGCATGTAAAATAGTCTTGATGCTTATGGCATTCTCTGTAAGAGCACATTTTGACGTATCCATTAGACTATAAGGGAAACTGTTTTGCCCAACACTATTCGGTATTGGCTTATTTCATAATCTGCATTCCCTCTTCATGTCAGGTTGGCATATACACCTCGGAATGATCTAAATTGCCAGGGGCTCTATTCGGCCACATATATTCTTCAAAAAAATGTCGGAACACTCTTATAGTATACTTCGGCGTCCCGAATACTAAATTATATGCATCGGCTCTGAATCATGTCTTTGGTCAATAGTTGGGTTGCTCGGCTCCTGTGGTTACCACCTTATGTTCCGCTTGTTCGGCTAAGGTAGTAAAGGGAGAACTACTACGATTGTGTTTCTGGTTTGTCCGGTCAAACACCTCAGTAGAGAAAGCCGAAAACTGACTGTCATGATACAACAAGAGCTGGTCAGCGGTTCGGTGACTTACTAAATCTATTGCAATTTTTTCTGTATTGTACGAAGGACTGTCCTCCACGCAATCATGCACCTACGGCATCCAAGTTTGGATAGACGCACACGCACCAGGCTAGCTCATAGTCCCATTGTCAAACTCTTATGGCTAAGTGAGAGTGATAAAGCAACATTGTCTGATTGTCTGCTTCGCTGCACAGACACCTCCTTTACAGACCAAGACGTTGGGTCAAGTGTGGTCATGTGCTATTCCGAACACCCCCATAGTACCTACGTGGGGGCTAAAGCCGACGATTGGTAAACTTTCAGAAATAAAAAAAACCTCACAAGAGGAAAGTAATTTCAGATAAAGGCACATACTTATTACAAAGCTTCGATTCATAACACAACGTCTGGGCATCCCGGATACATTCATTCAAACATGATATCCTTCGAGCACTGACCCTCTATTAAATGGGCACCCTCTAGGACGTCTTCGAAATATCGGTCCAGTTTGCGGTGGTCCTTGCCTTCGGGTGGGCCCTTGACTGCCACGACGGTGGCCTTCATCTTCACCCAATGCATCTTGACACGGGCAAAGGCCATCTGTGTTGGGGAACGTAGTAATTTCAAAAAAAATTCCTACGCACACGCAAGATCATGGTGATGCATAGCAACGAGAGGGGAGAGTGTCGTCCACGTACCCTTGTAGACCGTTAAGCGGAAGCGTTATGACAACACGGTTGATGTAGTCGTACGTCTTCACCATCGACCGATCCTCAGTACCGAACGTATGGCACCTCCGCGGTCAGCACACGTTTAGCTCTGTGACGTCCCGCGAACTCATGATCCAGTAGAGCTCGAGGGAGATTTTCGTCAGCATGACGACGTGATGACGATGTTGAAGAAGCTACCGACGCAGGGCTTCGCCTGAGCACCGCTACGATATGACTGAGGTGGATTATGGTGGAGGGGGGCACCGCTCATGGTTGGGAGAGATCAATGATCAACTTGCATGTTCTAGGGTGCCCCCCTGCCCCGTATATAAAGGATCAAGGCGGGAGAGGCGGCCGAACAAGGAGGGCGCGCCAAGGGGGGGGTCCTACTCCCACCGGGAGTAGGACTCCTCCTTTCCTAGTAGGAGTAGGAGACGGGGGGAAGGAGGAGGTGGAGAGAAGGAAGGAGAGGGGGCCGCCGCCCCCTTCCCTTGTCCAATTCAGACTGGGGCAAGGGGGCCCGCGCTCCACCTCCTTGGGGGGGGGGGTCCGGTAACCTCCCGGTAATCCGGTAAAATCCCGATTTCCCCCGGAACACTTCCGACGTCCAAATATAGGCTTACAATATATCAATCATTATGTCTCGACCATTTCAGGACTCCTCGTCATGTCCGTGATCATATCCGGGACTCCGAACTACCTTCGATACATCAAAACATATAAACTCGTTATACCGATCGTCATAGAACTTTAAGCGTGCGGACCCTACGGGTTCGAGAACTATGTAGACATGACCGAGATACGTCTCCGGTCAATAACCAATAGCGGAACCTGGATGCTCATATTGGTTCCTACATATTCTCTGAAGATCTTTATCGGTCGAACCGCATAACAACATACGTTGTTCCCTTTGTCATCGTTATGTTACTTGCCCGAGATTCGATCGTCGGTATCTCAATACCTAGCTCAATCTCGTCACCGGCAAGTCTCTTTACGCGTTCTGTAATGCATCATCCTCCAACTAACTTGTTAGTCACAGTGCTTGCAAGGCTTATAGTGATGTGCATTACCGAGAGGGCCCAGAGATACCTCTCCGACAAGCGGAGTGACAAATACTAATCTCGATTTATGCCAACCCAACAAGTACCATTGGAGAAACCTTTAGAGAACCTTTATAATCACCCATTTACATTGTGTCGTTTGGTAGGACACAAAGTGTTCCTTCGGTAAATGGGAGTTGCCTAATCTCATAGTCATTGGAACATGTATAAGTCATGAAGAAAGAAATAGCAGTAAACTAAATGATTAAGCGCTAAGCTAACAGAATGGGTCAAGTCAATCACATAATTCTCCTAATGATGTGATCCCTTTAATCAAATGACAACTCATGTCTATGGCTAGGAAACTTAACCATCTTTGATTAACGAGCTAGTCAAGTAGAGTCATACTAGTGACACTATGTTTGTCTATGTATTCACACATGTATTATGTTTCCGGTTAATACAATTCTAGCATGAATAATAAACATTTATCATTATATGAGGAAATAAATAATAACTTTATTATTGCCTCTAGGGCATATTTCCTACGGTCTCCCACTTGCACTAGAGTCAATAATCTAGATTACACTGTAATGATTCTAACACCCATGGAGTGTTGGTGTTGATCATGTTTTGCTCATGGAAGAGCCTTAGTCAACGGGTCTGCAACATTCAGATCCGTATGTATCTTGCAAATCTCTATGTCTCCCACCTGGACTTGGTCCCAGATGGAATTGAACCGTCTCTTGATGTGCTTGGTTCTCTTGTGAAATCTAGATTCCTTTGCCAAGGCAATTGCACCAGTATTGTCACAAAAGATTTTCATTGGACCCGATGCACTAGGTATGACACCTAGATCGGATATGAAATCCTTCATCTAGACTCCTTCATTTTCTGCTTCTGAAGTAGCTATGTACTCCGCTTCACACGTAGATCCCGCCACGATGCTTTGTTTAGAACTGCACCAACTGACATCTCCACCGTTCAATGTAAACACATATCCGGTTTGCGATTTAGAATCGTCCGGATCAGTGTCAAAGCTTGCATCGACGTAACCATTTACAACGAGCTCTTTGTCACTGAAGGAGTCCCGGACTAGGGGGTGTCCGGATAGCCGGACTATCATCACGGCCGGACTCCTGGACTATGAAGATACAAGATTGAAGACTTCGTCCCGTGTCCGGATGGGAATTTCCTTGGCGTGGAAGGCAAGCTTGGCGATACGGACATGTAGATCTCCTACCATTGTAACCGACTCTGTGTAACCCTAACCTATCCGGTGTTTATATAAACCGGAGGGTTTTAGTCCATAGGACGGACAACAATCATACCATAGGGTAGCTTCAAGGGTTTAGCCTCCTTGATCTCGTGGTAGATCTACTCTTGTACTACCCATATCATCAATATTAATCAAGCAGGAGTAGGGTATTACATCCATCGAGAGGGCCCGAACCTGGGTAAAAGCACCGTGTCCCTTGTCTCCTGTTACCCTCCGCCTAGGCCTTGCAGTTCGGGACCCCCTACCCGAGATCCGCCGGTTTTGACACCGACATTGGTGCTTTCATTGAGAGTTCCTCTGTGCCGTCGCCATCAGGTAGGATGCCCCATCTCGTCTTTAAAGACGATACTATCGCCAAAGGAGCCTTGGCCGCTGGCCAGACTCTTCGGCTAGGTGGTTTTCTTATGACCGCCAGTCCGGCCACCGTGCCGACGATGAGCTCTCGAGTCATCGAAACCAATCTCCATGTTAGCTCAGAACTCGCCGAACAGTTAGATCCGATCGAGCTCTCCTTCGTAAACGAGCTCCTGGATCGCATCGCCGCCCTAGGAGTCGCCACAGACTACGACCGGATCGGGCCTAAAACCGATCTGAGAGAGATCAACTCTCCCCAGGCTACCCATCATGTTGCTGTGATAGAGGAGAAATGCGGCGATTCTTCTTGTATCCTAAGGACTAGCTACGTCCATATTCCCGATCCCTCCATGCCGGATTCCCGCAGAGGGACGGATGTCTATCAAGCCCTGAACTTAAAGTCAGGCGGCGGGTTGGACTCATTGGATAACAATCAAAAATCCAAACTTCCGAGTTCGGAAACTTCTCGGCCCTTGAGTCCTAAATTGGACGGGGTTCCGGATCTAGTTCCACCCGCCCACCCAAACATTAGCGATCTCTCTCGAATTCGGCAAGAGCCCGCTGAAATAGTACATCATTACTGCCAGATTCCTCCTGGTTATGAACAGGATAAAGGACTGCCGAGAGAGGACGCAATCCCAATTTTCTGCAATAATTGGACGGACAAGGGAATCCTAAACGCCATAAATCGTCGCGAAATTACACGCTTTGCTGACTTGGCGACCATAGTACAAAAGTACTATGCGATGGAGAGCGCCTGGAAAACCGAAAGTAAATT
The DNA here is from genome assembly GCA_021605145.1 of Aegilops bicornis. Classification (NCBI taxonomy): domain Eukaryota; kingdom Viridiplantae; phylum Streptophyta; class Magnoliopsida; order Poales; family Poaceae; genus Aegilops; species Aegilops bicornis. Next base: position 289,115,181 of record CM038671.1, read on the forward strand.
TTGGGATAATCCGGCCCCGAATACATCCCTAGTCCGAAACAAAAGGGTGCATCATTATCAAGCACACAGGTTAAATACCAAAAACCAAAACCCCTAAAGGGTATGGAACCGTCTGAGAGGGTTGGCTAAACGGACCTGCAAAATTCATAGCACAGAGGCGCCACTCCAACTCATAGCCTTGAGCATGTTGGATACTCTGACGGTGGCCAAAAGTGGCGAAGAGCTTCTAGCTTGAATCCCAGCCCAGCAACACCGATGCGGTGTTAATAGTCTTCGAGACTTTCGCATCAAATAACATGCAACGAACACTCCATAACCTTGCGAAGTCTACCAAGTAGCAACAATAAATCCATGGGTAACACGGCTATTACCTTTAATGCCGTTGGCGAACCTAAATTCGAACTGCCCGGGCACCGGCCGCATTGGTCCTCGGCCGATAGTGGGCGGCTTTACGCCTTACTAAGGTACTCATGGATGGCGGCAGCGGACTAAACCTCATCTATGAGGAAACCCTCCGAAAAATGGAAATAGACTGAACCGCATTGAGCGAAGCAGCACAACCTTGAGGAATAATCCCCGGTAGGAAGCATGCTGCAGGAAAAATCATCTTTGGGCGTAGTGTTCGCTCACGGACAATTCTGAGGCGAGGAGGTCACATTTCAAGTGGCCCCATTCAACAGCGGATATCATGCTTCATTAGGACGAGATGCATTCACAATTTTTCAAGCTATACCCCATTATGGGTACATGAAGCTTAAAATGCCCGGACCTAACAGAATCATCACTCTCGCTAGTGATCCGAACATAGCACTCCGCGCCGAAAACAAGACAGCCGCACTAGCCCTCGAGGCACTATCCGAAGCCCTAGCGGCCGAGGAACTCACTGCGATGCGCTCCACGGTGATACTTGATAAAAGATCCAAGTCCACCTCTTTTAAACCAGCGGATGAAATAGTCAAATTCCAAGTCCACCCAATAGACCCTGCAAAGACGTCCTCCATTGGGGCACAATTAAACCCTGATGTAGACGCCGCACTACGAGAATTTCTACAAGAAAACTGGGACATCTTTGCCTGGCACCCTTCAGACATGCCAGGAATCCCATGTCACCGGTGAGCACAACCTAAATATCCTAAAAGGATTCAAGCCAGTCAAACAGGCTCTTGGCGCTTTTCCAAACCCAAGAGGCGAGGCCATGGGAGAGGAGCTAGCCAAACTTTTGGAAGCTGGATTCATCAGAGATATAAAACATCCGGACTGGCTAGCAAACCTGGTGATGGTACCAAAGAAGGATAAATCCTGGTGCCTATGTGTTGATTTCAAGGACCTTAATAAGGCTTGCCCAAAGGATCCCTTCCCCCTCCCTTGAATTGATCAAATCATTGACGCTACAGCAGGACACGATTCATTGTGCTTCCTCGACGCGTACTCTGGCTACCACCAAATCAAGATGGCGGAGCCAGACCAAGCTACAACAGCATTCATCACTCCATACGGCCCGTTCTGCTTCAACACAATGCCCTTTGGGCTCAAAAACGCCGGCGCAACATATCAACGCATGATCCAGACATGTCTGGCAAACCAGATCGGCAAAAGCGGTGGAAGCATATGTAGATGGCGTGGTCGTCAAAACCAAGCACGTTGAAACTCTAGTAGGCGACTTGAGGCTCACATTCGACAATCTTGAAAATATGACATCAAGCTCAATCCGGAAAAATGTGTCTTGGCGTTCCAGTAGGAAAGCTCTGGGCTTCATTGTGTCCGTAGAGGAATTGAAGCAAACCCAGCCAAGATCCGAGCTCTGTCACAATTGGATATTCCAAAAGACCTCAAACAAATACAAAAATTGGCCAGGATGCGTGGCGGCTCTAAGCTGCTTTATTTCGATTGGGGAAAAGGCGTTACCCTTTACCGCCTCCTCCGCCCGCACCGAACACTTCGAGTGGGCCGGATGCATACGCCACGGCGGACTTCGAAGAAATAAAGGCCATTTTGGCAACAAATCCGGTCCCGCCGCGTCCAACGATGGGCGAACCAATGCTATTATATATCGCCGCAACACACCAAGTTGTCGCGGTGCTCGTTGTCGAGCGAGAAGCGGACGGACACCGGTTCCCTGTTCAAAACCGGTTTATTATGTGTCCACTTTCCTAACTCCATGCAAGTCCGGTACCCACACTATCAAAAGATAGCATATCACGGTGTTCATGGCATCCGGAAGCTGCGACACTACTTTCAAGAGTGTTCGATAACGGTAGCCTCCGAAGTACCTCTTAACAACATTATAAACAACATGACGCGACGGGCCGGATTGCTAAATGGGGCATAGAGCTCCTTCCATTCGATATAACTTATAAGCCACGACGAGCTATTAAGTCGCAGGTTTTGGCCGACTTCGTGGCCGAATGGACCGAAGCCGAACTCCCTAAAGAGTACGGCACATACTCCAATTGGATTATGCACTTTGACGGCTCCAAAATGTTGGCGGCACAGGGGCTGGCATCGTCTGGCGTCCCCAACGGGGACACGATCCATCGTCCTTGAGATAATGTATACGGACTCCAACAACGCAGGCGAATCTGAGGCCCATACGCACGGCCTCCGGATGGCAGTCTCCATGGGCATTCAACGCCTAAAGGTGCGCGGGGATTCGAACCTCGCAATATCTCAAATAAACAGAGACTTTGATGCCAAAGATCCAAAAATGGCAGCATACTGCAATGCGGTCCTAAAAATGTCAGCACGGTTCGGAGGGCTCGAATTTCATCATATAGCCCGGGATAACAACCAGGCGGCGGATATATTGGCACGCATCGGTGCAAAATGCGATGCCGTCCCACCCAATATCTTTCTGGAACGGATGTTCAAGCCATGCATACTATGGGAAGGGGAGTCCGACAATATCAATCCGGACCCAACCGCACTGCCTGACGCCGAACACTTTGACATAACCGGAGGCTCTGCCCCCGAGATAACACCCTCTGCTCACGAAATAATGGCGGTTATCGCCCCGTGGACGGAACCATTCCTAGCCTACCTAACTAGGCGGGAACTCCCGAAGACCAAAATGAGGCTCGCTGCATAGTACGGGCGCTCTAAAGCCTATAAAGTCCATGAGGGAGAGCTTTATAAGAAAAGCACTACGGAGTCCTTCAAAGGTGTATCTCCGAAGAGGAAGGCGAAACCTCCTGGCTGAAATTCATGCCAGACTGGGTGGGCACCACGCCGCAGCCCGGGCCCTTGTAGGCAAGGCCTTCCGTACAGGATTTTATTGGCCGACGGCCCGGGTAGATGCGCATGACTTAGTCCAACGATGCGTCGGTAACCAGCTTTTTGCTAACCAAAGCCACATGCCACCCACCGCCCTTAAAACTATACCCATCACACGGCGTTCGCGATGCAGGGGCTTGACATGGTTGGACCCCTCAAGGGAGGAACCCACAAGCAAAAATACCTATTGGTCATGGTGGATAAATTCACCAAATGGATAGAGGCCAAGCACATTAAAGCGGCGAATCCGGACCGGTGATAGACTTCATATCGGGGTAGTGCACCGTTACGGTGTCCCCCACGGTATCATCACTGATAATGGCACCAACTTCACGGCCGATCAGGTCAAATTATGGTGCAAAAACATGGGCATCAAGCTCGATTACGCCTCAGACTATCACCCTCAAACCAAAGGCCAAGTCGAAAGGGCAAATGGTCTAATCATGAGCGGCATTAAACCCAGACTAGTGCGGTCCCTCAAGGAATCTAACATGCACTGGGTTGATGAGCTCGACTCCGTACTCCGGGGGCTGCGGACCACGCCGAATCGTACTACCGGATTCACACCATTCTTCATGGTGTACGGCGCAGAGGTAGTCTTGCCCCGCGACATAATACATGACTCACCTCGCGTGCGCATGTATGAAGAAAGAGAAGCCGAGCTTGATCGGCGGGACAGTTGGACGCATTGGAGGAGGAGCGCGGCGTGGCGAAGCTTGTTCGCATTCTATCAACAGCGAGCTCGAAGATATCAAAGCAGGGAAATCTTGGCCAAAGCTTATAACGTTGGCGAACTAGTTCTCGCTGCGGACAAGAAAAAGGACAAACTCAAGCCCAAATGGGAAGGTCCCTTCATCATCGACCAGGTCCTGACTGGCGGAGCATACCGTCTGCGAAACGCATCGGATAACCGACTCGAGCCGAACCCATGGAACGCAGCCCGTCTACAAAGATTCTACGCCTAAGTGCTGGACTCCAAGTTCGTCTCCTTCCTCCATCCACATTTTCTATTTTTTCTGTCTTTTATTTCTTTCCTTCCTCCTTCTTCTTCTTGAAGCCTCTAGAGGCTCATTTGCTTTTTACTTTTTACACTTGACGCGCTGTCCGCTCATTATACCGGGGCTTCTTTAATGAAGCTTATTTATCTGAGCTTTCATGCCCAACACATGCATTAAACTTCCGCATGTACCTTTTCTTCACCATTATATGCATCGATATGACTTAAGTTTTGGCCAAGCTGGGTTGCACGGCTCTGTGCTTACCCCTCGTTCCCGATTGTTCGGCTAGGTGGTAAAGGGAGCACCTCTGCGATTATTCTTGCCGGGTCAGCGGATGTGTACCTCGGGTGGGTGAAACCGAAAGCTAGTGTTCTTAAGGGAATATTCGGTCGGTGAACTGAAAGATGATTTTTAACTATTTACCCATCTGCCCCCAGATGATTTTCTGCTTTCATAGCAGCTTTGACATGCACTTTAGGGCATGCATCCCAACGAAAGGAACCCTTAACGGAACTATTCTCCCTGAAAGATGTTTCTTACTACCCATGTAATATAACATAACTAGTTGGGCACTTGTCTGATATAGCAACAATGACCCCTACGCCATGTCTCCATGCATACACAGGTTCTTATATAACCACGAAGGTATTCGGACACACTCCGGACTATTGGGTCCGGAGGTCGGGTTAAAAGGTCCGCTATGACAAGCGATCTACAATCCGGCTAGAAGACATTTTTTCATGTCATATTTTTACATAGTCAACTCGACTCATTGTATTCCTCCTCAATGCCATCTAATAGGCTATCTAATTTACAATCTTGCTAGGAATACTTGGCGGCCAATTCTACTTGGCGTACACTAACTTCTGAGGATCTCCATCCCATCCGACCCCACAGGTCTGACCTCGGCCATTTGGTTTGGGTCAGCCTTCGTGTACCGCGTCTTTACCATGGCCCAGGCCTCCCTGGCGCCTTGACGGCAGGCCGATATATTCCATAGCCAGAAGCGCCGCCGTGCTCCTTGAAGCCGCTCTGCCAGCTCCCCAATGCCTTCGGGCAGGGAGATAGATGGCCACAAGGCCTGGCCGATGCTTTTCATCACCTATCGGACTCGTTAAATGCGGTAGCCTTGATTCGGGAAGAAGATCACCCGAAGAATTGGGCATCTCCTCCTCGGGGCGACACAGTGAGCAAAGCTACATACATGTTTATGTTAGTCGCCTTCCTCGCCGAACTCTTTCAAAGTTCGCTCAAGCACTCTTGAAAATGCCGCGGCAAGCCGCCGATTCTCCTTCTGGTCGAGATAACTGGGCACGAACGTCCTTTAGTTCCTCACCCAGCTTAGTGTTGGCGTCTTGGAGGTTATTCTTCTCCTGCCGCCTTTAACTGGCGTAAGAGCTGTTGCTTGTCCGGATCTAGTCCGGCGACATCTGCAATGTTTTTGTCAGATTTACACACCCGCCGCACTTCATAAATTATTTATCTTCTGAAGCGTATATTACGGAGGGGTCTCTGTGGCTCCCCGTGGCGGCTAGTGCGGCCTCAAGTTGGGCCTGCACTCTTCAAGCTCCTGGGACGATCGGGTATTCTTTTACAGTAAGATCCTCAAGATAACAAATGATCCTTAAATCAGTTATTCTAACTATTTTAAGTCTCGGGGGCTACTGGCATATATAATTGTCAAATTTCCTTACCCGTATGTCCTTTACATACTGCTCCGTGGCTCTGGCTAGACCATCTTGAGCGGCACGGAGGTGCGCATCTCCGAATCAAAAGGCATTCAAGGCCTCTGGAGAAACATGCGTCACGAAGAACTGTCCGTGGCGCGTGATTCAAAGCGCTCTCCACCTCGGAGTTGGTGGTGGACAACCTGCCGGCATCCTCTGCCGGAGGAGCATCCGGCCTTACGTCTCGTGCTTCGCCTCGGCCTTCGGACCCGGCTTTGAAGCTTGGCGGTGAAGGTTCGATTGGCAACCTCTCCGGACTCGATCCGGCGGCGCTCTTTCTGAAAAGAGCATCAGCGTTAATCGCCTTCCAGGAATCAATCACGGGAGTAAGGTGACACGCCATACCGTTCTTGGCGGAGTTTCGATCCGGACCACACTTCTTTTTAACTGCGGGGCCGCCTTTGCCCTTTGTTGGCCAGCCGCGGGCTCGGCTTCCTGCCTCGAAGGTACCCCCTGCGAAGCACCATTGGTATACGGTGATCAAAAATAAGCATGGATGGGTCATTATCAGGGTTTTGGGATCTTGGTCTCTGTTACCTGTGGGGCTGGAACTATTCCGGGGTAATCAGCCGTAATGGCTACCAAAGCATTGTCGATGTTAAGTTGATAGAACACCCCGTCGATCAACTCCACCTTTATATCCGGATCCTCTTTGGAGGTCGGATCGAGGGACCGCTCCGGATACTCGGGTTGTGGGGACGGGCTGTGTATCTTCTCCACAGTCCGGCGCAGTTCCTGCGCAAAAACCATGAAATGAGATATTTAACTACGGGAACATGGATCGGACAGGTCACAAAGATGTTTGCTTACCCAGTTTCGAGGATTATTCGAAGAAAACTCCTTTAGTGGATTGACGCAGAGGAAATCCTCCTCCTCTCCTTTATACATGGCAGACAAGATCTTCACCAGTTCGGTGACCGATCCCGGCCCTTTGCGGCCGTGGCGGGTGGCATCGTCCTCCCCGTTGAAGTCCCACATGGGGTGGCCCCTGTATTGGAGCGGCTGCACTCCCCTCGTAATGCAGATTGCCATGACTCCAATCATGGTCAATCCGGCATGAGCCAATAATCTTATTCGGCTCATCAAATAGAGGACATCCCGATCATCTTCCCTCCGGGGGCTTCGAGGGCGCCAGCTTAGGCGCTTCTTCAGAGGAGCCTTGCTAAACTCCGGAAGGCCGATCCGAACAGGATCCGGTAGCGGGGCGTCCTCCATGTAAAACCATTCCGAAGGCCAGTCTTCGGACGCCTTCTTTGGGGTTCCGGATAGGTATCCGGTCCCGGCGATGCGCCATAGCTCGGCTCTGCCCACTTGATATATTGACCCCTCGTAAGAACGGGGTACTAGGCAGAATAATCTCTTCCACAGTCCGAAATGCGCTTCGACGCCCAAGAACAGTTCGCAAAGGGCCATGAAGCCCGCGATGTGCAGGATGGAGGCAGGAGTAAGGTGGTGCAATTGGAGGCCGTAGAACTCCAAGAGCCTCCGGAGAAACTGATGGATTGGAAATCCGAGTCCTCTTACTAGATAAGAGATGAAGCATACCCGCTCTCCTTTAGAGGGATCAGGGACGCTCTCCGCTTGCTTTCCGCCCTTGTAGGTGGCAAGTCCGGCTCGAACCGGAACCATGAAGGCCGGGGAGAAATCCCTTGGCTTGGAGTATAACTAGCTCGCTATGCGGGTGAGCATCTCTCCCAATTTCGGGCTGAGGGCTGGGGCCTTGAGAGGAGGAGCCGTCATTGTCCATGATGGAATGGGCTTTGGTCAGAGGCGCTCCGATGAAAGCTCGCGAAGGAGGGATGGCGTGACTCAGATCTAGATCCTTGCCCCTTTTATAGGCGGCTCATTTGCGTGGCTAGGGGGGTGAGGGAGTTCCGGACTAGGGGGTGTCCGGTTAGCCGAACTATCATCATCGGCCGGACTCCAAGACTATGAAGATACAAGATTGAAGACTTCGTCCCGTGTCCGGATGGGAATTTCCTTAGCGTGGAAGGCAAGCTTGGCGATACGGATATGTAGATCTCCTACCTTTGTAACCGACTTTGTGTAACTCTAGCCCTCTCCGGTGCCTATATAAACCGGACGGCTGTAGTCCATAGGACGAAGGACAATCATACCATAGGCTAGCTTCTAGGGTTTAGCATCTTTGATCTCGTGGTAGATCCACTCTTGTAACACACATCATCAATATTAATCAAGTAGGACATAGGGTTTTACCTCCATCAAGAGGGCCCGAACACAGGTAAAACATCGTGTCCCTTGTCTCCTGTTACCATCCGCCTAGACGCGCTTGATTCGGTACCCCCTACCCGAGATCCGCCGGTTTTGACACCGACATTGGTGCTTTCATTGAGAGTTCCTCTGTGTCGTCACCAACAGGGCCGATGGCTCCTTTGATCATCAACAACGGCGCGGTCCAGGGTGAGACTTTTCTCCCTGGACAGATCTTCGTGTTCGGCGGCTTTGCACCTGCGGCCAATTCGCCAGCCATCTGGAAGCAGATCGAAGCTTCGCCCTGGCCGTCGAGTCAGATTTGGAAGTTTAAACTATACAGCCGATATCCGCGGAGATTTGATCTTGACGGATTCGAGCCGCAGCCAAGCGCCCGCCTTTGTCTCGATGGGCATGATCTAGCTCTGCGGCGAGCGATTGCCTCGAGGCCGCACGAGAATCCGCTCGACCCTTAATCCGGGCGGATTCCCAGATCGAGGACGAGTGGTTGGACACCGCCTCGGGGGCTTTAATCTCTACGGCGATCGAGCCGAACTCCATCCCTGTCCTTTGCAAAGACCTCAACTCCCGGGTGTCGGACTCCTCTCCGGACTCCGAACCCTCCACGCCCTTGCCAATCGAATCCGATTGGGCGCCCGTTATGGAGTTCACGGCCGCGGACATCTTTCAGCACTCACCCTTTGGCGACATCCTGAATTCACTAAAGTCTCTCTCTTTATCCGGAGAGCCCTGGCCGGACTACGAGCAGGAAGGTTGGGATGCGGACGATGAAGAAACTCAATGCCCACCCACCACCCACTTCATAGCCACTCTCGAAAGCTTACACGACGTGCTCGATTTCGACTCAAGACATCGACGGTATGGGCGGCGATGTAGGAGACAACAATGAACCAGCACCTATAGGATGCCGGACAACCTCATCCCATGATGTATACATGGTGGATACACCTAAAGGAAATGAAGGCGAGGAACAATGGGGCGCCACGAAGGATAAATCCCTCGAAAAGCAGTCAAAAGCGGCAGCGTAAGCGCCCGAACAAAGTCCCGCCTCAACAAAGAACCAGCCATAGAGCAGGGCGAACCGGTGGACAACGAACAAGCTATCGAACAAGACAACTTGGATAAACAATCTGTCCCCGGCGAAGACAACAGTCCGGACGACCTCACGCCGGACAAACCATTGGAGCAAAATGACCTCCAGAAAAGGCTCGTCGCCACTGCGGCGTAGCACTGAAAAAGCGTAAGCGAAAGCTCAAAACAGCGGAAGATGCACTCGAGGATTATATGGAGCAAAGTATTCAGCACATGAATAAATGCAGCGATAGTCGCCCGAACAAAGAGCTACCGAAAAGAAAGCTACTGCCCGAATTGACGAGGAGGCCTTAGAGCCCCACAATTAAAAAGCAAGAAGGCCACCCGGTCGGATGGACGACCTCACGGCAAAAAGAGAGCGGCGAATGGTGCCGCACACAAGCCAATATGCGATCCTCCTAAGGATTCACATCAAAAGGATGGCCCAGTTAGGTCCATCTATGGGCCAAGAAAGCACGCTCGTCAAAGCAATGCAAAATGCCAAAATTCCGAAAACCACGCACACCCAAATATAGGGGCGCCGCACACCCCCTATGTTTCACCGATGAGGTGCTGGATCATGAATTTCCAGCAGGATTCAAACCCGTAAACATAGAGACATCTGACGGAACAATGGACCACAGAGTGCGGATTGAGGATTACATCCTCCACATACACATGGCTAGAGGAGATGATCTCCACGCCGTAAAATACTTACCCCTTAAACTCAAAGGGCCAGCTCGGCATTGGCTTAAGAGCCTCCCGAAAATACCATTGGAAGCTGGGAAGAGCTCGAGGATGCATTTGGGCAAATTTTGAGGGACCTCGTCCGCCCTCCGGACGCAGACGATCTAAGTCACATAACTCAACAGCCCGGAGAGTCAACCCGGAAATTCCGGAACAGGTTCCTTACTAAAAAGAACCAAATAGTCGACTGTCCGGACGCCGAAGCCTTGGCAGCTTTCAAACACAACATCCGAGACGAATGGCTCGCCAGACACCTTGGCCAAGAAAAGCCAAGAACAATGGCCGCATTAACAAGCCTCATGACCCGCTTTTGCGCAGGGGAAGACAGCTGGCTGGCTAGATGCAACACCAGCGACCCGAGTACATCCGAAATCAGGGATGGAAATGGGAAATCACGACGCAGAAAAGATCAGCGCCGGAATAAGGAAAATGGCCCAAATAGTACGGCGGTCAACGCCGGATTCAAAAGCTCTCGGCCGAACAACAAAACACTGCCCATAAAGGATAACTTGATGGCGAGCTATCCAACCTAAACAAGATTACGGATAGACTGTGTCAAATACATGGAACCTCCGGGAAGCACGCAAACCATACCCACAGAGATTGTTGGGTCTTCAAGCAGTCCGCCGACTTAACGCCCGAACACACCAAGTGAAAGTGGCCGAAACCCAAAAGCAGCACTCCGGAAAACAAAAGACTTCCCCACTAGAAGTCAAAACAGTGAACTCACTTCATGTGATAACACACAGCACGGCACCTGCCATACCAGGACACCGTCCGCATAATGGGGATAGAACCTACCAAAATTCGCTATAGCAGCACTTCCTTCAAAGGAATGACGCCAGGCCTTCTTTATTATACAGGCTCTGTACCACTAGAGGTTGTGTTCGGTTCATCAGACAACCCCGTCATGAAAGCTCACTCCCCATCGCCCCATTTAGCAGTAGCCCTTAAGCACTACTGAGGCGTACAACTTTCGCCTGCTTTTACGCAATACCGCATTATGCATCTCTATCACTTAAAATGCCCGGTCCACGCGGCATCATCTCGTTAAAAGAAAGTATTAAGTGTTACTTGAGCACGGAAGAACGGGAGACTGCCTTGACAGCCCCACAGCTATCCGGCTCTGCTAGGCAAAGAACACGAATCGGTCATTCAAACCCCGGACTCGGTTAGGCAGTCGAGGCACCTACTAGCGGCATACCCCCATACGAGGGGCCGCATACATGTATAACAAGAGACAATAAAGCTCTATTTTATTTAATTCTTCGAACAGTACTCTGTTTATTTAATATTAAGTACACCTTTCGCATGACCCTTTTTCTTTCAAACTAAGTTCCTCTCTTTTACAAATGAACAACGTGCTACACCCGTCCAGGATAAGGCTGCGCGGAGACACAGTAGCAGACGTGCGGTAGGGACCCGTTGCAAGGATTCTTTTGATTAAGACCTGCGTAAACCTTTTTTCACTGTCTCTTGTTGATATACATCCCCGGTTCCTTAATATAACCGAGGAGGAGGCTGGTGCTTTGGCATTGGCCGCACCAGAATTTTTTTGGCGATACCCTAGACACCGGGGCTTAGGGCATTATTCTGCCCATTTTCATAAAGACCGAATACCTTAGGGAGTATTCGCGTCCCGAGATTAGGCCTTATATGCATCAGCTCCGAATCATGTCTTTGGTCAAATGTTGGGTTGCCCGGCTCCTGTGTTTTGCTGCCTTACGTTCCGTTTTCACGGCTAACGCGGCACCAGGAGAACTACTGCGATTGTGCTCCAGTTCGGCCGGGCGAGCACCTCGAGAGAAAGCCGAAAACTGACATGATATAGCGAGAGACTGGTCAACCACTCGATGACTCACATGAATGTTTAGGATTCCTCCGCATTAACGAAGGACCGGTTTTCAGTCAGGCACATACGCACCCCGAATTCGGGAGAGTGCGGTGCCCCCAGGGGCTATATAGTAGCCCCACCCTCGAACTCCTATGGCTAAGTGAAAGTGATAAAGCATTATAGTCCGATTGCCTGGTTTGCTACGCTATCACCTCCTTAACAGGACCAAGACGTTGGATTAAGTGTGAAGAAGCGCCTTTTTTTTGCAAACACCCCCGCACTATGTGCGTGGGGGCTGAAGCCAAGGACTGCCATCTTTTAGGTTATATACACATATACATAAACGGCCACACAGGGAGTAGTTTACTACTTGAACGCACAAGTATAAAAAGCACTTATATTACATTGAAACATTGTTTTCGCAAATCATACATGTCATTTAAACATAATATCCTTCAAGCACTGCGTCTCTATTAAACGAGCGCCCGACAGGACTTCTTCAAAGTAGTGCTCGGCAGGTACTCGGCCTCTGCGAATCACAGGATGCAACGTCAGTGGCCTTCATCTCTGCCCAGTATGTCTTGACACGGGCAAGAGCCATCCGCGCTCCCTCAATACACGCTGATCGCTTCATTGCGTCGATATGCGGCACCGCACCAAGAAACTGCTGCACTAAACCAAAATAGCTCTTCGGCTGGGGTCCGTCCGACCACAAGTGAGTCAAGACATGCTTCATGGCAAATCCGGACAATCGATTCAGCTCGGCCCATTCGCCCAACCGATCGGTCGTGGCGGAAGGGCGCTCCGGACTATGGAATTGCGACCAATATAGCTCTTCCCTTCATGCCCCTTACGGCCCCGGAAGTGCTCAACCGCGTCCTGGCGCTTCGCCGCCAAGTCCAGATAAGCATCCTCTGAACTCCACAATTTATCCAACCGAGTATACTTTGGATCTGTATATTTCCTCCAGCGTAAACGGTTTTCCAGCCGCAATTGCCCCGGCCTGACTCAACTCCTCCTTGGCAGCTCTCAACGCCGATTGGGCATTCTTGGATTCGGCGGCGGCCTTCGTTAGGCCCTCTTGTTCCGCTTGACGTTCCTTTTCAAGAACCGCGCAGCGATCGGTAGTATTCCTTAACCTTTTGGCCATATCGGCCATCTCATCTTTGCTTCGGCAGTGAGCAGCCCGTTCAGCTTCTAGCTCTTCGGCCGCCTTTACAGCGGCCGCATTACTTATTCTGGCTTGCTCTTTCGCTCGGGCGAGTTCTGCCCGCAGCTCCTCCACAGCAGCGGCACCATCTGCATTAAGCATTCAAACAGTAAGACATGGGCGTCAAGCTCCCTTACAAGGTGTCCGCATAGAGGTCGCATACCTTGTGACTCGTCAAACCATTTATTGACCAGGGCGATGTCCGCATCCGCCTCGTCAAGTTGCAGCTTTAGTTCGGCATATTCAGTAGTCCGGCTGGCCTCCGGACGCCCCGCCACCTGTTCAGGAGCGGCGATATGTTATAACTGAGAATTTGATCCTCGGCACATTGTCAATTTTGACAACATACCAAGTCTCAGGGGCTACTATCTATACAGGGCGCATTTTATATTCATAAGCGCCGAAGGTACATCATTTTTGCGTACCTCAAACCCGTCGATAAGCTTCGACGGCTTCATGCAATCCGCTCTCGCGGATGCAATTCTTTCAATCACCGTACCCATTAGAGCACGGTAATCCTCTGAAATAGCCGCTCACCCGAGCAGATCCTTGACTCCTCCGACCGCACGCCACTTGGCGCGGATCTTCCGGCCCCCGCCGGACTTGGGGAACCCTCCATAGCGACACCTCCGGGTCGTCCACCTCACATGAGGGTGCGGCAATTGGGCGTTTCGCTCTCCATCATCTCCAAGAAGATCCCCGAAGACGAGCTCTGCTGAGAAGGGCTGAAGTCCGAACTACAAGGTACAATTTCGGTTATCCTCATGAATAAATACAGGATGTTCCTTATTTACAAGACCCCTTCTTTTTACTTACGGCTGGTGGAGGGCTGATCCCTTGGGAAATAATGCGATCGGGTTACTTCCCGGTACGGACTCTCTCTGCCGAAGATTCCTTCCCTCTTTGAGGCCTTGACCTCCGGATCTTCGAAGCGGTCCTCTTCTCTCCTCGTAAGGTGGGACTCTTAATCCGTCCTTCCTTGATATCCTCCTTCGCAGAGGCGGTTGCTTCCCGCTCCCCCTTCGCCTTCTTCAAAAGGCGCGACCTTCAACATCTTGGTCAACATGGGATCCGGCGTGGTCTCTGGGAGAGGAGCCGGACACCTTATTAACTTTGCCTTGGCTATCCACTCCTGTTCAAGAAACGGCTCCTTTAAAGGGCATATATACGAAATAAATGAATGAACAGCTTGTGCAGTTCTGAGACTACTTACTTGAGTATCTGGGCCATTGCAGCTTAGTCATGCGTCCTCGGTCAAGTCCGGACACTTCTCTTGTGATCCAAGAAGAGCAGTTTATACATCTCCATGGGCGTCGTGCCCATAAAATTTTGGAGAGCTCGTGGTCCCTCCGGATTGAATTCCCACAGGCGGAGGCGGCGTTCTTGGCTGAAGGCGCCGGATCACCATAACCTGCACCACTGCAACCAGATTGATCCCTCTTTCACGGAGATCTCGAATACGGCCCTGCAGCAGGGAACGTCCTTGGGCGGCCCCCACGAGCCCCTTGTTGACCCATGATGCCACCGGCTGTGGTGGACTGAGCGGAAGGCAGGGGCGCTGCCCATTTGGTGCCCCGGAGCGGGATAAAAACCACTCCCGTTGCCACAAACCAAGCTCCCCTTGAAAAGAGCCCTCGGCCACGCGAGCATCAGCACATTTGCTTATGACTGCCCCTCCAACTCTGCTTGCTGCCCCTTGATCGTCTTTGGCACCACCTTGAAGGTTTTGAGCCACAATCCAAAGTGGGGGGTAATGTGGAGGAAGGCCTCACATACGACAATGAATGACGAGATATGGAGTATGGACTCCGGATTCAAGTCGTGGAATTCCAGCCCATAATAAAACATGAGCCCCTGCACAAAGGGATCCATCGGGAAGCCTAAACCCCGAAGGAAGTGGGACACGAAGACCACGTTCTCGCCGGGCTCGAGTGGGAATGACCTGCCTGGAGCAGGCAGCCTATCACGAGATCTCGCCGGTTAGATACTGGCGTCTCGCAGCTTTAGCACATCCTCTTCTATGACGGAGGAAGACATCCATCGGCCGTCTTTGGTGGGCGGACATCTTGAAAGTCCGGCGCCTAAATCTGAAGCTTTGGGCGATTGGAACTCGGCCGAGGCGAACTTCGATGAAGGGTGTAAAAGAAGAGGGCCTTGGTCTCATTATAAAGAGGTTGAATACCAAGAGCCCACCCCGTGGTCGATTAGGACTCGCCTTTGATAGAGAAGGCAGGCCAACGGGCACGGTTGGGTTACCCACGTCCGTATTGATGAGAATCCCGGAATAAGGGGGCACGATCTACGCTTTGATAAGACGTGCCAAGGAAACCGCCTCGCCAAAACACGCTGAGGTGGAACAATAAAAAACGATTCATATAAAGGCCTGGCCGTGGTGTGATGTCACGCCGCGGAATACGTCAGCAGATCTGAGCAAAAATTATTCTCTCTACGGTGTTATGTGGAACTTGTTTTGCAGAGCCGGACACTATCGTTGTGTTCAAAACCTTCTATGAAGTATTCGAAGGAGGAAACCGCCTCGCAATGCCGAAGACAATCAACGTGCTGGACTCGTCGTCTTTGAAGCCTGGTTCAGGGGCTACTGAGGGAGTTCCGGACTAGGGGGTGTCCGGAGAGCCGAACTATCATCATCGGCCGGACTCCAAGACTATGAAGATACAAGATTGAAGACTTCATCCCGTGTCCTGATGGGACTTTCCTTGGCGTGGAAGGCAAGCTTGGCGATACGGATATGTAGATCTCCTACCTTTGTAACCGACTTTGTGTAACCCTAGCCCTCTCCGGTGCCTATATAAACCGGACGGCTGTAGTCCATAGGACGAAGGACAATCATACCATAGGCTAGCTTCTAGGGTTTAGCCTCTTTGATCTCGTGGTAGATCCACTCTTGTAACACACATCATCAATATTAATCAAGAAGGACGTAGGGTTTTACCTCCATAAAGAGGGCCCGAACCTGGGTAGAACATCGTGTCCCTTGTCTCCTGTTACCATCCGCCTAGACGCACAGTTCGGGACCCCCTACCCGAGATCCGCCGGTTTTGACACCGACAGGGGGTAATTGTAAAAATACCCTGGCTTTTCGTGTTCATTCAAACACGTGGAAGAGGGCCATTATTGGGCGTAGAAGCCAAGGAGTGCAGCATTTATCAGAAGCCGGACACTATTCAACAAGTATATGGAATTTGGAGAAGAAACCGCCTCACAATGCCGAAGACAATCAACGCGCCGGACTCATCGGAATTGAAGCCTGGTTCAGGGTTTACTGAGGGAGTCCCAGACTAGGGGGTGTCCGGAGAGCCGGACTATCATCACGGCCGGACTCCTGGACTATGAAGATACAAGATTGAAGACTTCGTCCCGTGTCCGGATGGGACTTTCCTTGGCGTGGAAGGCAAGCTTGGCGATACGGACATGTAGATCTCCTACCATTGTAACCGACTCTGTGTAACCCTAACCTATCTGGTGTCTATATAAATCGGAGGGTTTTAGTCCGTAGGACGGACAACAATCATACCATAGGCTAGCTTCTAGGGTTTAGCCTCCTTGATCTCGTGGTAGATCTACTCTTGTACTACCCATATAATCAATATTAATCAAGCAGGAGTAGGGTATTACCTCCATCGAGAGGGCCCGAACCTGGGTAAAAACACCGTGTCCGTTGTCTCCTGTTACCATCCGCCTAGACGCAAAGTTCGGGACCCCCTACCCGAGATCCGCCTGTTTTGACACCGACAGTCACCTCCATAAACGAGAAGCATATCCTTTGTCCTTTTCAGGTATTTCAGGTTGTTCTTGACCACTGTCCAGTGATCCATCCCTGGATTACTTTGGTACCTCCCTGCTAAGCTAATAGCAAGGCACACATCAGGTGTGGTACACAGCATTGCATACATGATAGAGCCTATGGCTGAAGCATAGGGAACACTTTTCATTTTCTCTCTATCTTGTGTAGTGGTCGGGCATTGAGTCTGACTCAACTTCACACCTTGTAACACAGGCAATAACCCTTTCTTTGCTTGATCCATTTTGAACTTCTTCAAAACTTTGTCAAGGTATGTGCTTTGTGAAAGTCCAATTTAGCGTCTTGAAGCCCAATATATAAGCAGCTTCACCGAGGTCCTTCACTGAAAAACTCTTATTCAAGTATCCTTTTATGCTATCCAGAAATTCTATATTATTTCCAATCAGTAATATGTCATCCACATATAATATCAGAAATGCTACAGAGCTCCCACTCACTTTCTTGTAAATACAGGCTTCTCCAGAAGTCTGTATAAAACCATATGCTTTGATCACACTATCAAAACGTTTATTCCAACTCCGAGAGGCTTGCACCAGTCCATAAATAGATCGCTGGATCTTGCACACTTTGTTAGCTCCTTTTGGATCGACAAAACCTTCCGGTTGCATCATATACAACTCTTCTTCCAGAAATCCATTCAGGAATGCAGTTTTGACATCCATTTGCCAAATTTCATAATCATAAAATGCTGCAATTGCTAACATGATTTGGACAGACTTAAGCATCGCTACGGGTGAGAAAGTCTCATCATAGTCAACCCCTTGAACTTGTCGAAAACCTTTCGCAACAAGTCGAGCTTTGTAGACAGTAACATTACCGTCAGCATCAGTCTTCTTCTTAAAGATCCATTTATTCTCTATGGCTTGCCGGTCATCGGGCAATTCAACCAAAGTCCACACTTTGTTCTCATCCATGGATCCCATCTCAGATTTCATGCCCTCAAGCCATTTTGCAGAATCTAGGCTCACCATCGCTTCTTCACAGTTTGTAGGTTCGCCTTGGTCAAGTAACATGACCTCCAGAATAGGATTATCGTACCACTCTGGTGCGGATCTTACTCTGGTTGATGTACGAGGTTCGGTAGTAACTTGATCTGAAGTTTCATGATCAATATCATTAGCTTCCTCACTAATTGGTGTAGGTGTCACAGGAACCGGTTTCTATGATGAACTACTTTCCAATAAGGGAGCAGGTACGATTACTGATCAAGTTCTACTTTCCTCCCACTCACTTCTTTCTCGAGAAACTCCTTCTCTAGAAAGGATCCAAATTTAGCAACAAAAGTATTGCCTTCGGATCTGTGATAGAAGGTGTACCCAATGATCTCCTTTGGGTATCCAATGAAGACACATTTCTCCGATTTGGGTTCGAGCTTATCAGGTTGAAGCTTTTTCACATCAGCATCGCAGCCCCAAACTTTAACAAACGACAACTTTGGTTTCTTGCCAAACCATAGTTCATAACGTGTCGTCTCAACGGATTTAGATGGTGCCCTATTTAACGTTAATGCAGCCGTCTCTAAAGCATAACCCCAAAATGATAGCGGTAGATCAGTAAGAGACATCATAGATCGCACCATATCTAGTAAAGTACGATTACGGCGTTCGGACACACCATTAAGTTGTGGTGTTCCGGGTGGCGTGAGTTGCGAAACTATTCTGCATTGTTTCAAATGTATACCAAACTCGAACTCAAATATTCTCTTCCACGATCAGATAGTAGAAACTTTATTTTCTTGTTACGATCATTTTCCACTTCACTCTGAAATTCTTTGAACTTTTCAAATGTCTCAAACTTATGTTTCATTAAGTAGATATACCCATATTTTCTTAAATCATCTTTGAAGGTGAGAAAGTAACGATACCCGCCGCGAGCCTCAATATTCATTGGACCACATACATTAGTATGTATGATCTCCAACAAATCTGTTGCTCGCTCCATTGTTCCGGAGAACGGCGTTTTAGTCATCTTGCCCATGAGGCATGGTTTGCAAGTACCAAGTGATTCATAATCAAGTGATTCCAAAAGTCCATCAGTATGGAGTTTCTTCATGCGCTTTACACCAATATGACCTAAACGGCAGTGCCACAAATAAGTTGCACTATCATTATCAACTCTGCATCTTTTGGCTTCAACATTATGAATATGTTTAACACTACATATGAGATTTAATGAAAATAGACCACTCTTAAAGGGTGCATGACCATAAAAGATATTACTCGTATAAATAGAACAACCATTATTCTCTGATTTAAATGAATAACCGTCTCACGTCAAACAAGATCCAGATATAAGGTTCATGCTTAACGCTGGCACAAAATAACAATTATTTAGGTCTAAAACTAATCCCGAAGGTAGATGTAGAGGTAGCGTGCCTACAGCGATCACATCAACTTTGGAACTATTTCCCACGCGCATCGTCACCTCGTCCTTAGCCAATCTTCGCTTAATATGTAGTCCCTGTTTCGAGTTGCAAATATTAGCAACAGAACCAGTATCAAATACCCAGGTGCTACTACGAGCATTAGTAAGGTACACATGAATAACATGTATATCACATATACCTTTGTTCACCTTGCCATCCTTCTTATCGGCCAAATACTTGGGGCAGTCCCGCTTCCAGTGACCAGTCTGTTTGCAGTAGAAGCACTCAGTCTCAGGTCTAGGTCCAGACTTGGGTTTCTTCTCCCGAGAAGCATCTTGTTTGCCGTTCTTCTTGAAGTTGCCCTTCTTCTTCCCTTTACCCTTTTTCTTGAAACTGGTGGTCTTGTTGACCATCAACACTTGATGCTCCTTCTTGATTTCTACCTCCGCAGACTTTAGCATTGCGAAGAGCTCGGGAATTGTCTTTTCCATCCCTTGCATATTATAGTTCATCACGAAGCTCTTGTAGCTTGGTGGAAGTGATTGAAGAATTCTGTCAATGACACTATCATCCGGAAGATTAACTCCCAGTTGAATCAAGTGATTGTTATACCCAGACATTCTAAGTATATGTTCCCTGACAGAACTATTCTCCTCCATCTTGCAGCTGTAGAACTTATTGGAGACTTCATATCACTCAAATCCGGGCATTTGCTTGAAATATTAACTTCAACTCCTGGAACATCTGCTCCATGACGCTCAAAACGTCGTTGAAGTCCCGGTTCTAAGCCGTAAATCATGGCACACTGAACTATCAAGTAGTCATCAGCTTTGCTCTGCCAGACGTTCATAACATCTGGTGTTGCTCCTGCAGCAGGTCTGGCACCCAGCGGTGCTTTCAGGACGTAATTCTTCTGTGCAGCAATGAGGATAATCCTCAAGTTACGGACCCAGCCCGTGTAATTGCTATCATCATATTTCAACTTTGCTTTCTCAAGGAACGCATTAAAATTCAACGGAACAACAGCACGGGCCATCTATCTACAACAACATAGACAAGCAAAATACTATCAGGTACTAAGTTCATGATAAATTTAAGTTCAATTTAATCATATTACTTAAGAACTCCCACTTAGATAAACATCCCTCGAATCATCTAAGTGATCACGTGATCCATCTCAACTAAACCATGTCCGATCATCACGTGAGATGGAGTAGTTTTCAACGGTGAACATCACTATGTTGATCATATCTACTATATGATTCACGCTCGACCTTTCAGTCTCAGTGTTTCAAGGCCATATCTGCATATGCCAGGCTCGTCAAGTTTAACCCGAGTATTCTACGTGTGCAAAACTGTCTTACACCTGTTGTATTTGAACGTAGAGCTTATCACACCCGATCATCACGTGGTGTCTCAGCACGACGAACTTTCGCAATGGTGCATACTCAAGGAGAACACTTATACCTTGAAATTCAGTGAGAGATCATCTTATAATGCTACCGTCAATCAAAGCAGAATAAGATGCATAAAGGATAAACATCACATGCAATAAATATAAGTGATATGATATGGTCATCATCATCTTGTGCTTGTGATCTCCATCTCCGAAGCAAATCATGATCACCATCGTCACCGGTACGACACCTTGATCTCCATCGTAGCATCATTGTCATCTCGCCAACTATTGCTTCTACGACTATCGCTACCGCTTAGTGATAAACTAAAAGCAATTATAGAGGCGATTACGCCATATACAATAAAGCGACAACCATATGGCTCCTGCCAGTTGCCGATAACTTCGTTACAAAACATGATCATCTCATACCACAAAATATAGCATCATATCTTTGACCATATAACATCACAACATGCCCTGCAAAAATATGTTAGACGTCCTCTACTTTGTTGTTGCAAGTTTTACGTGGCTGCTACGGGCTGAGCAAGAACCTGTTCTTACCTACGCATCAAAACCACAACGATAGTTCGTCAAGTTAGTGATTTTTTAACCTTCTCAAGGACCGGGCGTAGCCACACTCGGTTCAACTAAAGTTGGAGAAACTGACACCCGCCAGCTACCTGTGTGCAAAGCACGTCGGTAAAACCAGTCTCGTGTAAGCGTGCGCGTAATGTCGGTCCGGGCCGCTTCATCCAACAATACTGCCGAACCAAATTATGACATGCTGGTAAGCAGTATGACTTGTATCGCCCACAACTCACTTGTGTTCTACTCGTGCATATAACATCTACGCATAAAACCAGACTCTGATGCCACTGTTGGGGAACGTAGTAATTTCAAAAAAATTCCAATGCACACGCAAGATCATGGTGATGCATAGCAACGAGAGGGGAGAGTGTCATCCACGTACCCTCGTAGACCGTTAAGCGGAAACTTTATGAAAACGCGGTTGATGTAGTCGTACGTCTTCACGATCGACCGATCCTCAGTACCGAACATACGGCACCTCCGCGGTCAGCACATGTTTAGCTCGGTGACATCCCGCGAACTCACGATCCAGTAGAGCTCGAGGGAGAGTTTCATCAACATGATGGCGTGATGACGATGTTGATGAAGCTACCGACGCAGGGCTTCGCCTAAGCACCGCTACGATATGACCAAGGTGGATTATGGTGGAGGGGGCACCGCACACGGTTGGGAGAGATCAATGATCAACTTTTGTGTTCTAGGGTGCCCCTTGCCCCCGTATATAAAGGAGCAAGGGGGGAGAGGCGGCCGGCCAAGGAGGGCGCGCCAAGGGGGGAGTCCTACTCCCACCGGGAGTAGGACTCCTCCTTTCCTAGTAGGAATAGGAGAAGGAGGGAAGGAAGAGGTGGAGATAAGGAAGGAGAGGGGGGGGGCGCCGCCCCCTTCCCTTGTCCAATTCAGACTGGGGCAAGGGGGGCCGCGCTCCACCTCCTGGCTGCCCTCTCTCTTCTCCACTAAGGCCCAATAGGCCCATTACATCCCCCGGGGGGGGGGGTCCGGTAATCTCCCGGTACTCCGGTAAAATCCGGATTTCACCCGGAACACTTCCGACGTCCAAATATAGGCTTCCAATATATCAATCTCTATGTCTCAACCATTTCGAGATTCCTCGTCATGTCCGTGATCATATCCGGGACTCCGAACTACCTTTGGTACATCAAAACATATAAACTCATAATATCGAACGTCACAGAACTTTCAGCGTGCGGACCCTACGGGTTCGAGAACTATGTAGACATGACCGAGACACATCTCCGGTCAATAACCAATAGTGGAACCTGGATGCTAATATTGGTTCCGACATATTCTACGAAGATCTTTATCGGTCAAACCGCATAACAACATACGTTGTTTCCTTTGTCATCGGTATGTTACTTGCCCGAGATTCAATCGTCGGTATCTCAATACATAGCTCAATCTCGTTACTAGCAAGTCTGTTTACTCATTACGTAATGCATCATCCCACAACTAACTTATTAGTCACAGTGCTTGCAAGGCTTATAGTGATGTGCATTACCGAGAGGGCCCAGAGATACCTCTCCAACAAACGGAGTGACAAATCCTAATCTCGATTTATGCCAACCCAACAAGTACCATTGGAGACACCTGTAGAGCACCTTTATAATCACCCATTTACGTTGTGACGTTTGGTAGCACACAAAGTGTTCCTCCAGTAAACGGGAGCTGCATAATCTCATAGTCATAGGAACATGTATAAGTCATGAAGAAAGTAATAGCAGTAAACTAAACGATCAAGTGCTAAGCTAACGGAATGGGTCAAGTCAATCACATCATTCTCCTAATGATGTGATCCCATTAATCAAATGACAACTCATGTCTATGGCTAGGAAACTTAACCATCTTTGATTAACGAGCTAGTCAAGTAGAGGCATACTAGTGACACTATGTTAGTCTATGTATTCACACATGTATTATGTTTCCGGTTAATACAATATTAGCATGAATAATAAACATTTATCATGATATGAGGAAATAAATAATAACTTTATTATTGCCTCTAGGCCATATTTCATTCAATCCGCGCACCCTCTATGCACGTCGAGCGCTTCACAGCTTCAACTCAGGGCAGGGCGTCACCGAGCCGCTTGACCAAGCCGAAGTAGCTGCTAGGAATGGGTCCGGCTGGCCACAGCCGGACTATTGTGTCCTTCATGGCCAAACCGGACATCCTATGCAGCTCCGCCAGCTGCATCATCTGGTTGTTCAGCAGCGCTGGGCGCTCCGGTGCCAGGTACTGCGACCAGAAGAGCTTCTCCATCGTGTTCCCCTCTTGGGCCCGGAAACACTGTGCGGTGTCAGCAGCACTCCTTGGCTGATCCGCAAAGGCGTCTGGAGAACTCCGTAGTCAAGTGAGCTAGGCATATTTCTGACTGCCGAATTTACTCTACAAAAGAAAGGGCTTACCAGCCGCTATCTGCTCGGCCTGCTTGATCTCCTCGCGAGCCGCCCGGGACTCGGTTCGCACTTCCTTGGCCTCTTGGAGAGCCTTGGCGAGATCGCCCGCTTGGGCCTTATTTTTCTCCTCCAAAGCCTCACAATTTCCGGTGGCGTCCTTGAGCTTTTGCTCCACCTCAGTCACCCGCTCCTCATATTGGCGGCGGGCGACCTTCTCGGCCTTCAAATCCGTAGCCGCTTTATCAGCGGCCGCTTGGCTCACCTGTGCCTGCTCCTTGGCTTGGGCGTGGCCACTCTTCAAGGTCTCGACCTCGGCCGCACTACCTGTAATCATGATCAGGGCAACACATGCGCTTAAAACTATGCATTGGCATATAACTTCAGGTGTGTAAGCAATTTTTTCAAGACATACCTTGCGCCTCATCAAACCGCTTGTTGGTGCGGACGAGATCCTCATCGGCCCACTCCAGCTTCCGCTTGAGTTCAGATACTTCGGCAGCCTGGGCGGTCGCCACTAACAGTGAAGCCTGTTTATCAAAATAGACAAGTACGTTATCTCCTGCGATTATTACTTGATCCTATGTTCGGCCTTTTTCAAAAGACGAACAGAGTCTCAGGGGCTACTATCTATACACAGGCATATATTTTCATATGCAAAGCAGCTAAGAATATAACATCACATACCTCAAAGCATGTTAATAGGCTGGTGAAGGCTTCATTTAGCCCGCTTTTGGCGGACTGAACCTTTTCAACCACCGTACCCATCAGGGTACGGTGCTCCGCCACGACGGAAGCACATTGCAGTGCATCCATCAGAGGGTTCGGTGCCTCCAGATTAGTGGAGGTCGCCGTCGGAATGGGAGCTCCCCCCTCCTTTGAAGGGGGTTGCTCGCTCGATTCCGGAGCTTCATGGGTCTCCGGAATGGTGTTCGGCTGGGGGCCGAACTGGTCAGGACCCCGTCGTCAGTCTCCATGGGGGTTGTCCCCCACATGTTTTCGGCAGCCAAGGCATTACCCACTGGCGCCGTCTTGGCGGCCTCCCGCATCTCTCCGTGGCCCGGGGAGGCCCTTTGGGACAACACTTCGGTGTCGCCAGTGGAGGTTGGCGGAGAGTCTCGCGGAGGCGTCTTGCTCTCCACCATCATCGGCTCCAGCGAGTTCACTGAGGATGATGATAGTTGGGGGAGATCGCAAGCCGGACTGAAGCACACAATAGCATGTGTTAAAATAACAATCATAAATACCGAATATATGTACAGTGTCTCGGGAAACTTACAATGCGGTCAGGGGCTTCGACCTGGGGCGCCACTCAGGGATGGCTTCGACATCCGAATCCAAGCCGTCCGGGAGGGATATCTTCCCTGTCTTGGACGCTTCCGCCTCCGGGTCTACGGATGTCGACATATTCTTCTTCCTCCCCCTCGAGGGAGAATCGCTTTCGGCCTCCTCCTCCTCTTCGTCTTCGTCTCCCTCGTGGGAGGAGGGAGCTTCGGTCTCTCTTGACACGGTGTCCGAAGTGCCTTTACGGCGGATGTCAGGACCCCAATTCCAAGTCACATCGATCTAGCCGGTAACACCTCATATCACTTTGCGGCCTCACGCACGGTATTCCCATGGGTGTCGCCTTACCATGGCTCGGGACCGTTTGCGCCTTTTGGTTCACGTATATGATAGTGTCACTAGCATCCATATGACAGAGAACCCGGGCCGACATGACTAGTCGTGAACCCAAAGTGGCACTAATTTACGGGGACATGCATACATGAATCAACATCGAGAATGTCGGTCAGCAGCGTGCGAATCCGGGTTGTAGCACTAGGCTAACAGGACTCCGGTGAACCGGGCTGTAGCAGGCTAGGCAGAACTCAGGATGTCACCGCGTGACATTTCCCCGAAGGGACAGACACAGGAATGAAGCGAATCACATGCCGGCCAGTCAAGTGTTCCCGAGCAATAGTGATGGGCTAGCAGGACTCCGGTGAACCGGGCTGTAGCGGACTACTATGGCTCATGGAAGCACAAGACTACATTTCCCCATTAGAGAGGCTACCAAGGATAAACAACTAGGTTGTTGGATCCCACACATACCAAGCATTTCAATCATACACACAATATGCTCGATATGTGTAAATACAACATGGCATCACAACAAAACTCTACGACTGAAAGTATTTATTCAATAGGCTCCGAGGAGCGATATATTACAAACATGGGTCTCATGACCCAACATTCAGAGCATACAAGTCAAAGAACATGCGGAAGCTTAACATGTCTGAGTACACACATCTACAAATGAAGAAGGTTGAGAAGCCTAACTATCTACCAGATCCTGCCGAGGGCACAAGATCGTAGCTGAGGTTTCAAGTTAAACGTCGAAGTCCACATGGAACTACTAGCGAGACTAACATCTCTCTGCAAAACATAAAATAGGCAAACGTGAGTACAAATGTACCCAGCAATACTTACATCAGAACTAGCTACATATGCATCAGTATCAACAAAGGGGGTGGTGGAGTTTGACTGCAGCAAGCTAGCTTTGACTCAGTGGCTATCCTAAACTCTGACTGCAAGTACTCTTTTTGAGGTGGCGCACACGAGTCCACATATTCACTGTCTCAATACACCACTCTGAATCCGCTCCCGTCTTCCTACAAGAACGCCATCCATAGTACTCACACTTATCTTGCGCATTTTAGAGTATCCACTTTCACTTGTCTATGAACTGTACAGGCAACCCAGAAGTCCTTTTTCGCGGACACGGCTATTCGAATAGATGATGTTAACACTACAGCGGTGTACTTCTTCACACATGCTCTTGCCACTTACCACTATGTACACGTCGTGTATCTCAGCAACCTTCAAGCGGAAGCCTGGCGAGGGAGTCGGCCACGATCTGACTAACCACAAAAGTCTCTAGTCCAAGTTTATCACCTATTCGGGTTCCATCCGCAAGTAGATCCGACCGGGTGTCGCTCACGGCCCCAAACGATGTGTGCAAGGTTCCCAAGCCCACCTCGAAGGATGGATCTACGCTTGGTACACCGTGCCATGGTGCCTAGTCTGTCCCAAGCCCACCTGTACCGGGTGCCACCTGGTAGACTACTAACACAACCTACAAACACCAGAAACTAGTTGCAACTCCTCGATAGAGATCAAGTCGAGAGGGGCACTTAAGCATTCCAATGCGTGGTAGTAACTGTTCATGGATCACAAACATAGAACTCAGTTCCTGAGGACGGCTGCAATGAGACAACCCACCATGTACTCCTACATGGCCTCTCAGCGCTACCTTTACCAAATCGTGTTCACACACTTAGCTCACACACAGTAGGACATGTTCATCACCATTCCAATTCATCCCCGATGAATATGACCTGACTCAGCTCTAAGCAGTAGTAGGCATGACAAACAATCATGAATGAGTAGGCACATCAGGGCTCAAACAACTCCTATTCATGCTACTGGGTTTCATCTATTTACTGTGGCAATGACGGGTCATGCAGAGGAAAAGAGGTTCAGCTACCGCAGCATGTAACAGTTGAATCAATGTTGTCCTAATGCGGTAAAAGAGAGCAGGAGTGAGAGAGTGGGTTTGTATCGGAATGAACAAGGGGTTTTTGCTTGCCTGACACTTCTGAAGATAGTATAGCTCTTCATCGGTGTCATCGATCTCATCATCGGAACATACATCTACTGAGGGGGGGAACAACCACCGGCAACAGAGAAAGAACACAATCAATGCAATGCAACAATATGATGCATGATCATGACATGTCAATATGCTAGTTTTTGAGCTAATGCAACTAGCAATCAGATTAAATGAAGTTGGTTTGAACCAAAGGTTCAAATTCAAACTTCATATGTCATTATTTAAATTCCAAACATTTGATTTGCCCTATTCAGCAACTATAAGTTGCTCCAACATGCATGAAAAAGGTACAGATGGATAGATTGCATTTTTCTGATAATTTTCATATATAAATTATTGCATTTGGAGTTACGGTTGAATTTCTATGAATTTTAGAAGATTTAACTATTTTCTGGAATTTCCTGGATTATTTTTAATACAGCAAATGATTAACTGCGTCAGCATGACCTCACTCTCACATCAGCAAGTCAATAGGGGCCGGTCCAGGTCAAACCTGACACCGGGGCCCACGTATTTTGGCTTAGTGCAGTAGTTCCTTGGTGCGGTACCGCGTATCGACGCAATGAAGCGGTCGGCGTGTATTGGGGGAGCGCGGATGGCTCTTGCCCGTGTCAAGACATACTGGGTGGAGATGAAGGCCACCGACGATGCATCCGAAGATTCGGACAGAAGCCGAGTACCTGCCGAGCACTATTTTGAGGAAGTCCTGCAGGGCGCTCGTTTAATAGAGACGCAGTGCTCGAAGGATATTATGTTTAAATGACATGTATGATTTGTGAAAACAACGTTTCAATATAATATGTGAGCTTTTTATACTTGTGCGTTCAAGTAAGAAACTACTCCCTGTGCGGCCGTTGATGTATATGTATATATAACCTGAAAGATGGCAGTCTTCGGCTTCAGCCCCCACGCACATAGTGCGGGGGTGTTTGCAAAGAAGGCACTTTTTCACACTTAATCCAACGTCTTGGTCCTGTGAAGGAGGTGATAGCGTAGCAAACTAGGCAACCGGACTATAATGCTTTATCACTTTCACTTAGCCATAGGAGTTCGATGGTGGGGCTACTATATAGCCCCTAGGGGCACCGCGCTCTCTGAATTCGAACGCGTATGTACTGACCGGAAAGCTGACCCTTCGTCAATGCGGGGAATTCTAAACATTCCACCGAGTCATCGAGTGGTTGACCAGTCTCACGCTATATCATGACAGTTAGTTTTAGCTTTCTCCTTTGAGGTGCTCAACCCAGCTCAGCAGGGGCACAATCGCGTTGGTTCTCCCGGCCTACCTTAGCCGATATAACGGGCGTAAGGTACCAAAACATGGGAGCCGGGCAAACCCAACATTTGACCAAAGACATGATTCGGAGCTGATGCATATAAGGCCTAACTCGAGGCGCGAACACTCCCTAAGGTATTCGGTCTTTATGAAAAGCAGGCAGAATAGTGCCCTAAGGCCCCGTGTCCAGTGCACGCAAAAATTCTGGTGCAGCCGATGCCAAACGCCACCCTCCTCCTCGGTTATAGTAAGAATCCGGGGATGTGTATCAACAAGAGGCGTAAAAAGGTTTACGCAGGTCTTAATCTGAAAAGAATCCTTGCGACGGGTCCCTGCTGCGTCTGCGCTTTGTGTCTCCGTTGTGCGTATCCTGGATGGGTGTAGCACGGTGTTCATCTGTAAAGAGAAGAACTTAGTTGAAAAGAAAAATATCGTCGAGAAATGTACTTTATATTAAATAAACAGTATGCAGTTCGAAGGTGAATAAAATTGAGCTTTATTGTCTCTTGTTGTATGCGTCGTGCAGCCCCTTGTATGGGGGCATGCCGCTAGTAGGCGCCGGACTCGTCTAGCCGTGTCCGGGGTTTGAATGACCTATTCAGGTGCTCTGATTAGCGGAGCCGGATAGGTGTGGGGCTGTCAAGGCAGACTCACGTTCTTCCGTGCTCGAGTAACACTTAATACTCCCTTTTAATGAGATGATGCCGCGTGGACCGGGCATTTTAAGTGTAAGAGATGCATAATGCGGTATTGCGTTAAAGTGGGCGAAAGCTTCATGCCCCAGTAGTGCTTGATAGCTACTTTCGAATGGGGCGATGTGGAAGGTTAACTTTTTGCAGCGGAAGTTGTCGGATGAGCCAAACACAACTTCTAGCAGTAGGGAGCCCGTACAATGGGCATACAGGCCTGGCATTACCCCTTTGAAGGAGGTGTTGCTATGGCTAATCCTGTTTGGGTTTATCCCCATGTTGCGGATTGTGTCACGATATAGCGAGGTTTAAATCACTTGCCGCTGTCCATTAGGACTTGCGTAAATTGAAGACCGTCGATTATAGGTTCTAGTATCAAGGCAGTCCATCCTGCGTTAGGACACTTTCGGAGAGTCCCGATGGTCGAAGGTAATTGGTTTTGACAACCGGTGTTGGGACTCATTTGGGGTAGATTATGCGGTAGCGTAACTCAGTGGGTGCCGCTCTGTTTTCCCCTTTTGTTATTTGAAGTAAGTTTACTGTTTTGACTTCTTGTGGGAAATTCTTTTGTTTTCCGGAGTACTGTGGATTTGGCATATCTTGTCCAAGATTTTGTTTAAGTTGGATAGCTCATCGCTATTGTCCTTAAGGGACAGTTTTTTATTATTCTGTCGTGAGCTTTTGAATCCGGCATTGACTGCCGCGCTCTTTGGACCGTTCCTCTTAATCCGGCGCTGGTCCTTGCTGCGTCGTGGTTTTCCATTTCCATCCCTTACTTCAGATGTACTTGGGTCGCTGGTACTGCATCTTGCCGATAACTATCCTCTCCAGCATAAAAGCGGGTCATGAGGCTTGTTAATGCAGCCATGGTTCTCGGCTTCTCCTGGCCGAGGTGTCCATGAAACCATTCGTCTCGGACGTTGTGTTTGAAAGCTGCTAAGGCTTCGGCGTTCCGACAGTCGACTATTTGGTTCTTTTTGGTGAGGAACCTGTTCCAGAATTTGCGGGCTGACTCTGCGGGTTGTTGAGTTATATGACTTAAATCGTCTGCATCCGGAGGACGGACATAAGTCCCTTAAAAATTTGCCCGAAAAGCCTCCTCGAGCTCTTCCCAACTTCCAATGGTATTTTCAGGGAGGCTTTTGAGCCAATGCCGGGCTGGCCCTTTGAGCTTGAGGGGTAAGTATTTTATGGCGTGGAGATCATCTCCTCTAGCCATGTGTATGTGGAGGACGTAATCCTCAATCCAGACTCCGAGTGCATTGTTACATCGTATGCCTCTATGTTTACGGGTTTGAATCCCGGCGCGAATTCGTGATCCAGCACCTCATCGGTGAAACATAGGGGGTGTACGACACCCCTATATTTGGGTGTGCCGTGATGTTCGGATATTTGGCGTGTTTCATTGCTTTGAAGAGCTTGCTTTCTCGGCCCATAGATGGACCTAACTGGGCCATCCTTTTGATGTGAATCCTTATGCGGATCGTGTACCGGCTTGTGTGCGGCGCCATTTGCCGCTCTCATTTCTTGATGGGGTCGTCCATCCGACCGGGTGGCCTTCTTGCTTTTTGATTGTGGGGACTCTCGGCCTCCTCATCAAATTCAGCGATAGTTTTCTCTTTGGGTAGCTCTTTGTTCGGCGATCGTCAGTATTTGTCTGCGGTGTTGAGTACTTTGCTCCATCTCGATTACGAGTGCATCTTTCGCTGTTTTGAGCTTCCGCTTCTGCTTTTTCAGGCTACGCGCAGTGGCGACGAGCCTTTTGTGGAGGTTCTTCTGCTCCAACAATTTGTCCGGCGTGAGATCGTCCGGACTGTTATCTTCGCCAGGGACGGGTTGTTTATCCAAGTTGTCATGTTCGGATGGTTGCTCGATAGCATGTTCGTCGTCCACCGGTTCGCCCTGCTCTATGGCTGGGTCTTTGTCGAGGCGGGACTTGGTGCGACGTTTATGTTGCCGTTTTGACTGCTCTTCAAGGGATTTATCCTTCGTAGTGTCCCGTCGTTCCTCGTCGTCGCTTCCTTTAGGTGTATCCACCATGTATACATCATGGGATGAGGTGGTTGTCCAGTATCCTATAGGTGCTGGTTCATGGTTATCTCCTACACTGTCGTCCATACCGTCGATGTCTTCGGAGTCAAAATCGAGCACGTCATTTAAGCTTTCGACAGTGGATACAAAGTGGGCGGTGGGTGGGCGTTGAATTTCTTCATCGTCCGCATCCCAACCTTTCTGACCGTAGTCCGGCCAGGGCTCTCCTGACAAAGAGAGAGACTTTAATGAGTTCAGGGTATCGCCAAAAGGCGAGTGCTAAAAGATGTCCGCGGCGGTGAACTCCATAACCGGCGCCCAGTCGGATTCGGTGGCGGTATGAGGAGGTTCGGAGTACGGAAAGGAGTCCGTCACCTGGGAGTCACAAGCTTTGCAAAGTACAGGGATGGTGTTCGGCTCAATCGCCGTAGAGATTTCAGCCCCCGAGGTGGTGTCCAACCAACCATCCTCGATCGACGAGATCGGCTCCGAATCAATGGTCGGAGCAGACACTAGTGCGGCCTCCAGGACACCGCTCAGCGGAAGAGTTAGATCATGCCCATCAAGATAGTGCGGCGCACTTGGCTGCGGCTCGAATCCGTCAAAGATCGAGTCTCCGCGGATGTCGGCCGTGTAGTTTAAACTCCCAAATCTGACACGATGGCGGGCGTAGCTTCGATCTCCTCCGGATGGCCAAGTGAATTGGCTGCGGTGCAAAGCCGCCCGAATCTGAAGATCTGTCCGGGAGAAAAGTCTCACCACCTGGACTGCGTCGTTGTTGATGATCGAAGGAGCCATCAGGCCTATAGGTGACGACACGGAGGAACTCTCAATGAAAGCACCAATGTCGATTGTCAAAACCGGCGGATCTCGGTAGGGGTCCCGAGCGTGCGTCTAGGCGGATGGTAACGAGGAGACAAGGGACACGATGTTTTTACCCAGGTTCGGGCCCTCTCGATGGAGGTAATACCCTACTCTTGCTTGATTAATATTGATGATATGGGTAGTACAAGAGTAGATCTACCACGAGATCGGAGAGGCTAAACCCTAGAAGCTAGCCTATGGTATGATTGTTGTTAGATCCTCGGACTAAAACCCTCCGGTTATATAGACACCGGATAGGGTTAGGGTTACCTGAGTCGGTTACAAAGGTAGGAGATCTACATATCCGTATCGCCAAGCTTGCCTTCCACGTCAAGAAAAGTCCCATCCGGACACGGGATGAAGTCTTCAATCTTGTATCTTCATAGTCCAGGAGTCCGACCAAAGATGATAGTTCGGCTATCCGGACACCCCCTAGTCCAGGACTCCCTCAACGATGAACACCGAGATGTGGAGGAAGGAAGTTGGGGCTTGATCGTGGAAATTTAGCCCATAGTTAAACGTGAGGCTGCGGACAAAGGGGTGGAGTGGAAACCCTAGTCCACGGAGAAAGTGGGGGATAAATACCACCCTTTCGCCGGGCTCCGGGGTGGGGATGACCTGCTTCTTGGCAGGGATCCTGTGCGCGACATCCGCAGTCAGGTACCCCACCTCCCAGAACTCCTTGACGTCCTTCTCCGTCACGGATGAGGCCACCCATTTGCCTTGAGAACTGGATCCAGACATGGTTCAAAAGGTTGGTGGCGGTGGGGAAGATCGAAGCTTGGGCAAGCGCCCGCCCCGCTAGCCTTAAAACTCGCCTATTCCCAAGGGGTCGTGCCAACGACGTGGTTGGATCGCCCAAAACCCATATTGATGAGAATCCCACAATAAGGGAACACAATCTCTACTTTGACAAGATATGTCAATGGAGGTTGCAGCTCGAAACACGAAGCGAGAGCCCAAAAAAACGGTTCGAAATAACAAAGAGGCCAGACGTGACGTTTCGCCGAAAAAGCTGTCAATGGACATACCTTATTTTGATTAAGTATTGTGGCTGAGGGTTGTAACTGTTAAACAGAGCCGGATATAGTTATCTTATTCAGAAGACTACTTTGGAGTATTTGGAGGAGGAACCCGCCTTGCAATGCCAAAGACAATCCACATACCGAACACATCATCATCGAAACACTGGTTCAGGGGCTACTGAGGGAGTCCTGGATTATGGTGTCCTCAGGTGTCCGGGCTGTGTAGCATGGGCCGGACTGATGGGCCGTGAAGATACAAGATAGAAGTCCTTCCCCCGTATCGGGATGGGACTCTCCTTTGCGTGGATGGCAAGCTTGACGTCCGGATGTATAGTTTCATTTCTCTGTAAACCAACTCTGTACAACCCTTGGTCCCTCCGGTGTCTATATAAACTGGAGGATTTAGTCCGTAGAGGCTATCAGAATTTACATAGGCTAGACAACTAGGGTTAGCCATCACGATCTCGAGGCAGATTGACTCTTGTAACCCCTATAATCATCAAAGTCAATCAAGCTGGAAGTAGGGTATTACCTCCATTAAGAGGGCCTGAACCTAGGTAAACATCGTGTCCCTTTGTCTCGTGTTACCTTCGATCCTTAGACGTAAAGTTCGGGACCCCCTACCCGAGATCAGCCGGTTCTGACACCAACATCCTCCTCTCAAGTTGTTTCAAATCTTGGTCAAGAAAGGTCAGTACCGACTTTCATCCACATGATATTGCAGTGTGCTTTGAGATGTTGTGCTACTTGTATTGGTGCTGTTTTGGATAAATGTTGAATTGAAGCTATTGAACTATTGTCTTTTACCTTTAAGTGAGAAAAAATTGTTCCAACCCAGACATGATGCTTGTTTCTTTGTTACAACAAAACTCTGCATCACCCCCTTTATAAGTAGATGGAAGCACATGGTGTTGTTGTGCCCACTCTCCCCTGGAACTATTTATGCTTTTTGTTAATCTAATGCCGCTGGTAAAATTAAGCAATGCCACTCTCAAAATTAACTACTGAATCTTAGTTCAAAACTACAACACTTGTTAGGGATCGGCGGGAGTACCATTTCTATTAGGATCGGCGGAATACATTTTAAGAAATGTATTGTTGAGATAATGTCTCTGTTATTATATATCGATTCTGATGTTTTACAAATGGTACTATCCTGCTTTGTAGTTCTTTCTACATGTTTAACCAAGGTATTATTAAGATAATGTCTCTGTAAATATGAATCAGTCGCATTGTTTTAGGAATGGTACTTTTCTTCTTTGTCATTCTTTATACATGTTGAAACAAGGTTTTCTTAAGATAATGTCTCAATTAATATGAATGAATCACACTTACTGAAAATTTCTACTCTCCTGCTTTGTTGCCCATTAAGATAAGGTAGATCAGTAGATGTTTTTCTTCTGGGAGTACAAGTCATCAACCTATTGTTTCCCTAATACCTATTGTTTCTTACAGGGATATCAAAATTAAAGCTCGGTGTTATTTCGACTTTGATTTTAGTTGAACTGCACAATAGGATCCAATGTGTCTAAGGCAATCTGCTGCATTAGTTGGTCTAGTTGGTCTTACCACTTTGCCGAAAGAAGCAGTCACTGTTTGTGCTACATTACAGAAGGAATGGTCAAGAAGCTTTATAGAGTATTAGTAGAGGCTGGTGACATGACTAGTCTACGTAGAGCATGGGCAACTCAAGAACACGTGGAGTGCACTGGGAAAACAAGTGCCCAAACAAGTACAAGAAGCGAGGACATGACTCCAAGTCTGTCAATGTCATTCTAAGCAACAATGATGGGGCATCTGGGTATGGTAATCTGTTTACCGTACTTTCAGTTTGTTAGTCCACCGATTGGTGGGTTGACACTGGGACCAATATTCATGTGTGTGCTGATGTGTCTTTGTTTTCTTGCAGCATAGAAATACGAAATCCACGGGGATGCTCAGCTTGATTTTAGTGGAACTGCACAAAATGTTCAAACGGTTTGTGTCCTCCATAATACTTCATCATGCACAATACATCGAATGGTTCTCTAATCATTCGTCGTCACCTTGAGCCACCAGACTATCAGATGACAAACTGATGACAAACCCTGCCCATTCCATAATCATAGGCATTACATAATTTGAATGGGAAAAGCTTGGAAAGTTTAATCATTGATGTTAGCAAGAAGACATTAGTTTAATATACTGGAAATGGAAATCCTTGTCAAATTTTTCTCATTGATGTTAGCCAGAAGACATGCATTTGATATCTTTGAGTGGGACGCCCTTTGCTGTGAGCAATGTTGATCGTTTTTTCCTATTCACATACGTAGTTCAAGTAAATATTTACTCTGCTGAGATGCATAGTCACATGACTGTTGACTTGTGTAAGGTATTTTAAGAGTTTGTTCTGAATGTTGTCTATGTAATGCCAGGCCTTGTGAGTTTTATTGCAAAGTTGAGCTTGGAATGCTCTGGCATGCGGCATCATGAGCTGTTCACCGTGCCTCCTGAGAATAATGCTTCATATTGTCTTGCATGTTGATCTAATGCCTGTGATTTGGATGTTAAGAAGTTCATCCTCTTCTGTTGTTTTTGTTCTTAAGAAGTTAATTGTCCTATGTTTCATTCATATCCTATACGACAACTCGGGTAGGTTAGAGGTGAAACCATATGATCTTCCGACCAACTCATCATCTTAGGTCGTGATTGGATCATCGTTTTCCAGCCAAACCCTCTTGTAAAACTGACGCTTGTAAATAAAAGCAGATGGTCTTCGGCGAAGTGCTTGGTTGCTCGATTTCCACTAGTAAAGTATACACCGGTCTCTCAAATTACACGCGTAACTCACCGGTTTTTGTTACACACCTCGGGCCCATGGTTTCATTACGCCTGTATTTTACGTGTTGTTTCCAATGATGAGTAAATTACACTTGTATCTTCATATAGGTGTGAAACAATCCAGAGCTCCCAAGCGCGGCCTTACCGTTTCATGCCGTCTCAGTATCTCGAAAGTTCTCATAGGTGTCCGCTGATCCTGTCTTCCTGAATGAGCAGCGGGCGCTGTATCAGACCATCCATAGGGCCCGCGAGGCCCTCTCTGTCATCCTTCGAGTTGTTGCGCTCGACGTGGCGCCGAGCATTGTCTACATGGTCAACGAACATGAGGAATCAAGACATGACTTTATTTGGACTGGATGACGGTAGGGACCCACTAGGGCCATAGACATACGTATGCAAGTTCCTCCTTATTATATACACCTATATTTTTTTCTTTCTATTGGTTTCCTGACATCACGGTCCCACACCATCGTCAACCTAAATAGTCAATAAACGAGAGAATTGCACAAGGAGCGGCCGACAGTTGTGACCCAGCAGCTCGAGCAGTATTTGTTTTTAGGTGTAAGCGGAGTTTTTCTTGAGCGATGTTTTTGTTGTAGTTCAGAGAAGAAGGGTATCAACTGGGCAGGCTGTGGCCCATCTAGCCCAGGCTATTATGTCGACCAAATATCCAGCCCAGATATTATTTTTTAAGGTGAAAATGGCTAGCCCAGCTATACTTTTTTGTGGAATACCCAACCCAGGTCAACTTGTTATTCTCCGCCCCGCTGGGCTATAAATCTTTCCTATTGGGGATGCATTAGGCCTAACAACAAAATGGGCTTTACGAAATAATAAATGGGATGTAATTATAAAACACAGGTTGTAAATATACAAAAACGCACCAAGCAGGTAATTAGTTTCAAAAATATTATTGTTTGAATTTGGAAATTTTAATTTCATTACTTATTGCGTGCTAGTATTTCTTTAGATTTTCACCTAATACAAATTCATTTGAAATTATATTTAATCTGACTCAAAATTTCTGGATAATTTTTTTGGATCCCGTCAAAATGTGGGATTTCTAGTTGAATTCTGTTTTGAGAGGTTGGTTTAAATTATTAATCGTTGTCCTGGATAAAAATTGGGCTGTAATTTTAAAAGAGTGTAAATGGATTGTACTAAATACCATTAGAATTCAAAAATGGATTGTACACTACTACAAATCGCAAATGGGCTATATGTTCTCTTCCACAGATGTGATGCTCACTTGTGGGCCTACTAATTTTTTTTTGAGAATTATAGTTAGTAACGCGTACGGAAGGCTTGTGGGCCTACTAAGGCTTACGGAAGGCTTTGTGAACTTATAGTCAAGACATGATTCTAGCATAAGTGGCTGTTGGATGTCCATCATGCGGCTGTAGTGCTTCTTCAATCTTGGATATTCTTGCTTCAGTCGCCCAACCATCGCCGGCGGTACCGCCAGCTACCGCTTCCTGTGGCCAGTTGTGCTGCCGCGCAGTCTTCACCGGCCCTCTCTACTCCCAAACGTAGTCCAGGCCATTTCTCTACTCACCAACACCTCCTATTCTTCACCGGAGACGGCAGCCTCACACCGTAGTCGAACCAGTGAACCCTCGTACTCCCCTCAGCGTGGGCATCCCTAGCTGTGTCTTCGCCGGCTCCGGGTCGTTCCCTTCATAATACTCGTCATCGTTCACTGCGTTGGTTCTCTCGCGCGGCATGGTCAACTTTGTCAACAAACGACAACCAACGGATGAGGCATGTACGTGGATTGGCTGAAAGTAGGGACCCACGTGGCCCATGGCCGCACGCAGCAAGTGCCCCGTATTATGCGAAAACAAATAATTTCTCCCCCTGACAGGGTTGATCCACCAGCTACATCTTCGCATGCAAGGAAGTGCTTGGGTCTGTGTACTGAGGATCGGGTATAGTATAGTAACTTTGCTTCTCCCCAAATAGTGGGGGGAGAGATTTCGGGTGAGGAGGGCGTGATTTGAACTATAGCGGGCGCGAGCGGTTTCGGGCGAGGAGAGCGTGTTTTGAAATAGTGGGCGCGAGCTATTTCGGGTGAGGAGAGCGTGTTTTGCCGACCATGGTTTATGAATTATTCGGCACATGTCATTTCGGCCGAGGAGAAGGCGCTTGGATGAAGTTCTGAACCTACCCTCGATGTACAACGGGCCAATTGATGTGTGTCCCACATAGGGCGGTAATTTCGCGTCTCCCATTATTTGCTCAAAGGTAATTCCACCGGCAGAGAGGATGTTTAACGGTTCGTTCAAATTTTGGGAGAACGAGCATCCACGTCTACCTTACCAAGTCGATTCGGATCAAAATTTGAAATATTAGCTTGCCACTTCTTTTTTAGATGGAGAGATGATGCTTGGGAGTAGTGTGTTTTTACATGCTCGTTGCTAGCGATTTACTATATGACAAATAGTTGACCCACTCAAAAACGCAAATCAAACCCAAAATGAAATATCTCGATTCAATGAAATAGCTCGTTCAGTACGTCAAAATAGTGAACTAAATCCAAAATTGAACACCTCAATCGAGTAGCATGTTGTACAGTATTATAGTACTCCATGAATATGTTGAAAGTCAAATTAATGAACTTGTTTGATATACGCATATATCCATTCATGTATGGATTGCAGACAACATGTTCTCCAATTTAAATATTTGAATGGAAGTTTATATCGAAACATGGTTTTTATCAGTCTTTGATGCATAAAACGCGACCTCCTCCTCTCCCGGACTCATGTTCTCTCTCTCTCTCTCTCTCTCTCTCTCTCTCTCTCTCTCTCTCTCTCTCTCTCTCTCTCTCTCTCTCTCTCTCTCTCTCTCTCTCTCTCTCTCTCTCTCTCTCCGACAATCTTCAATTATGTCGCACGCATCAGGATGCAAAAACCTTGTTGGTCCCTCTCCCTTTCTTTCCATCTCTCTCTCTCTCTCTCTCTCTCTCTCTCTCTCTCTCTTTGTGTGTGTGTGTGGGGGTCTTTCTAGTTCGCATGCATATATACACCATCTATAGGTCTCTCTACACTACGTATGATACTCTAGCTAGTCCAAGCTAGGTATCTTGGGTGCACTCATAAATGACGCACACAAATTCCTTGGCTCTTTACCCATAACTCTCTCACGCACCACTATGTCGTCTCGGAGCTCTTCCCCCTCTCTCAAACTCTCCATCCACACAGGTCACACATACACATGCATATCTCACTCGCACTCGATAGGCCCATCTCAAACTCTATCTCTCCCCCTCGTTCTCTCTCCATCTCACACGCGCACACACACAATCTCATGCCCAACTAGCAAAGTATGGTGGTCTCTCACTCAATTGTAGGCACACGCAGTCCCCGCTATATGTATATGACTAGTAATCTTAGTCTCCATCACAAAAATGTGCATGGCATATCTCGATTTCTGTCGGGGCATCTTTCTATCGTGCACGCACTCCCTCGATCTCCCACCCATATAGTCCCCTCACGATCTCGACAGGATCTCTCTATCACAAACACACCCTCTCTCCCTCCCCATGCGTCCATGCCATCCATGTGTCCCTCTCGACCATTGTTCCTTGTTGGCCAGACCTCTACTGGACATGTGCTACAGGGGTGTCTCTCTCCGTTGCAAACAATCACACACTAGCTATCTTCGTGTATCTCCTCGCCTCGCTTTTCCATCTCGGAGATGCATCGTGATATGTTCGCATAAGAAATGAAAAAACACACTCTCTCTCTAATTTATTGTTTGTTGTCACTTTCTCTTTCACACACATACTCTTTTTGCACACTTACTCATTCTCCTTCACACGCACTTGATCTATCTCGACTGAGGAACTCTCCTCGGTCCATAGCATATAGATTTATTGAAAAGTCAAACATCACAAAGTTTGACCATGTACGTGGAGAAAAAGTATTACATCTAGTATCGCAAACATATACCATTAGAGTCACCATGAGATGTAGTTTTGTATGATGTATCTTTGGTATTGTAGATATAAATAACATTTGCGTAAACCTGATCAAAGTTTCCAAAGTTTGACTTCTAAAAAATTTACATGCACTGCATTATCAAGCGGATGGAATATCTCTTTCCCCCTCTCAGCTATCTGATGCACCATTCAGCCTTATCGGGGCTCCTCAATCTCTCTCAAACTTTATTGGTCAGTTTGGTTTGTGACCGGACCCTCATGCCTTGATGGCCGGTACTGCCTGGTGTGGACGTGAGATGTAAAATATTTCTGCCTGGCCAGCCTTGTGTGGTGCTGAAGCGTTTGGTTCATGCCTGGGCCAGGCAAAGCATCAACGTCCCATCAATCAATCCATGCATCAATTATTTAATGCTAATATCCATCCATGTTGCTGTTAGCCTCGTGGCCACCACGACCCGAACGGCCGCGTTCAAAATCGGTCGCTGGGCGGGCTACTGCGATGTCACGGAGTTCAGCCGAGGCTAATTAAAGTGCAAAGGAACCCAGGCCGGAGGGCTTTCTTTTTCACAGGTAGCAACCAAACAAGCGTGCATGAAATCCAGCCACAACCCTGTGCGGGCAAAAGATGCTCGGGGCGCAAGCCAAACTGGCCTTATATCTCCACTGGTTCAAACATACACATGTCTACTTTCGCGCTATACATATAGACCCATCCAACACTCTCCGCCCTTGTTCTCTCTCCATGTGACACGCACCCCCCTAAGTACAATAATCCCTCACTCCATCATAGGAGCAAGCACTCCCCCCTCCTAAGTATGATTATCTCTTACTAGCCATCAGGAACACACGTATTGTCTCCTTCCATCCATACGTCTATCTCGATATCTCTCAGGGCATCTTCTATCGCGCACACACCTTGTCACTCGATGTCCCACACATGTAGTCCCATCATGATATCCAGGGGATCTCTCTATGACAAACATACACGCTCTCCTCCCCATGTCTGCATTTTCTCCGTATGTCTCTCTCGACCTCTGTCCCTTGTTTGTCAGACCCCTCTTGGCCACGTGCTAGGGGTCTTGCTCTCTCGGTTCCAAACAACCACACACTATCTCCTCACCTTGCCTCCGTAGTCGAAGATGCATGTGTGATATGTTTGCATAAGACACGCATGCTTTTTCTCTACTTTTATCGTGTGTTGTTCATGTCTCTTTCACACACGCACACACACTTTTTTCACTCTCTCTATCTCTCTCTCTCTCTCTCTCTCTCTCTCTCTCTCTCTCTCTCTCTAGTTAGGGACTCTGTCACGTCCATAAGCATATGGATGTTTTGAAAAGTCAAACCTCAGAAAAGTTTAACTAGGTATATGTGGAGAAAACCATTTACATCTGGAACAATCATTAGATTCATCACAACATGTACTTACTTCGTACTATCATTTATCTTTGGTATTTTAGATATAAGTAATTTCTTTATAAACTTGGTCAAAGTTTCAAAAGTTTGACTTAAAAAAATGTTGGAACTACATTATCGAACGGAGGGAGTAGCTCTTTCACTCTCTCTCTCTCTGGTATCTCTCACAGGCCTCCCCTCTCACTCGAACTCTCTATATCGACGGATTATATGCTCACTGTGTCAGCGTATAGCTTCGTATATTGTTTAGTTGACCGGTCAACCAATCCACATGCTGCCTTGTCAGCTCGTGTTCTGTATCTTCATGTGCTGGCCCATGTGGCAGTGGGTGAAAATAAGTAAACTAGAGGCCCATCTGACACGCGGTGAACTAAACAAAGTTGAAACCACTCGGGGTAGCACCCCGCACGCTAGTAAATTGAGGGCGCATTGTGGACAAACTTCTTGCGCGCAAAGGACGCACTCGCGCACAATTCATCACTGTGCGGCGGCATGCACGGAAGGACGCACTCGCGCACACCCAGCACACAACACATACCAGCTGCGTGTACACTTTGGCGTCACCGCCCGGTTGAGATGGACGGCGAGGCAGCCAACAAGCGAGGCGGCTCGAGCCAAAACCGCATCCGTGAGCACGGACTTCATCAGCAGCCTCCCTGACGACATGCTGGTCATCATCATCGGCCTCCTCCCCACAAAATCTGTCGTGCGGACCGCCCTGCTCTCCCGGCGGTGGCGCCCCCTCTGGCGCTGCGTCCCCATCAACCTCACCGTCAACAGCTGCCTCTGTGATGGGGAGTGCAAACGCATGGCCGCAGTCTCCAAGATCCTTTCATCGCACCCTGAGCCAGCCAGACGCCCTGATATCCGCATGTTCAGTACCAACTTCAAGGTCCAACCCAAGTTCGACGAGTGATTCTTATCCCCCGCCCTAGATCAGCTCGAGGAGCTCAGCTTTGAAGCTGGACGATGTCGCTCTCTGCGTCGTCCGCGCTCCGCCTCACGCCGACGCTGTGCCACGCCAGCTTCAGCTCCTGCTATCTTCCCCAGGTTAATGCCGCACCCGCCCTTCTTCTCCCTAAACTCAAGCAGCTCGACCTTTTCGACGTTGTCATCTCGAAGAAGGCTATGGAGCACCTACTCCGCAGCTGTACTGTGCTCGAGTACCTTCGTCTTGAGCAGATCCACGGGTTCATTA
Source organism: Aegilops bicornis (assembly GCA_021605145.1). Lineage (NCBI taxonomy): Eukaryota > Viridiplantae > Streptophyta > Magnoliopsida > Poales > Poaceae > Aegilops > Aegilops bicornis. The sequence goes on from CM038671.1 coordinate 289,157,771, forward strand.
GCCTCCACATCGCCTCGACGAATCTCCGATGGATTTATGTGTCTTGTTGGCCCCGCAACAAGACATCAATTGGGAAGAGATCACTCCAGCTGTTCCACGTTATGGTCATTGAGAGATTGCTTGTATCGGATCTAGAAGGTCCAACAAAAATCAGGGTCATTGATGTGCCGAAATTGACAGCGTTGGTGTACTCGTCTGCCAAATTCTCCGAACTCTTTATTGGATCCATAATCGTTCAGGTACAACACTCATCTTCTTCTCCGTCTTCTTTAAATTCACATTTTTAAATTTCTTCTTGATGTATTTACGACCGTCTTCCAGAAAATCATTCCCACAAGCTTGACCCAGTCCATGCGCACAATGAAGATCTTAGCACTAAAATCTATCGCCCCAATCTGGATCAAGTTGTTGGATTCCTTACATGCTTTCCGTGCGGAAAAGCTACTCATCGAGGTGAAACTTCTTTCCTATAAGTAAGCTGTAATCTGGCGTAGCTCAATTTTTCCGTAATTTTCCCAAATTACGATGACAAGTGTAGTGTTCAAAACTGCATCTATGCACTGCACCGAAAGAAATGTTTTAGTATTTTTTCTCACGTGATCACCTGCATCATTTTTATGATGTACTACTATAGTAGCCTAGGCTAGTCATAGTGGAAAGTAATTTAGACTACTCTAGTAACTCTATGGTTACCCTAAGAGCAAGTACTACCTCCGTCCTGGTTTACTCCTCCAATTTTGTAGTATCAAAATTTGACTATAGATTTAACTGACAAAATGTTAATGCATGTCACTAAGAACTATATCGTTGGATTCGTATTTGAACATAATTTCAAATGGTGTAATTTTTAGTGACATGCATTGGCATTTTCTTAGGTAAATCTATGGTCAAAATTTTATACTAAATCTGAGTAGTATTCCTTAAGTCCCAAAATTCTTGTCTTACATTTGTTTGAATACGGATGTATCTAACACTAAAATGTAACTAGATACATCCGTATTTAGACAAATTTAAGACAAGAATTTTGGGACGGAGGAATACAAAAAGTGGGCTATGTAGGCCAAAACATGTGCAAAATTCACTTGTGATGCATTTGGAATCGATGCCCCTCCATTGCTCACCTGGTGCCCCAATCTGGATCACCTACTTTACTCCGGTGCCAAATTAACTCACGCAATGAAAAAACACTACATGGGAGAGAGAGAGGACTGAGGCAATAAAAAAACACTTGTTTGGAGAGTGAGAGGCTGGTGTAGTTGGTTTGATTCATTTGTTTATACACGTGGGTCTGTGTGCACAGCGGTGCCAACTCTCTCACATCGCGAGAGCGGTGTCAAAATCTATTGATTTAACACCGATGCGTATTATGTGGTATACTTTTGCGAAATATGGCATCGGCCACATAGTGGAAGGCAACAAATGCCCAAGCTCTTCACGTGCTCCTAGTTAAATGAGAGGAAATAGAGAGAGAGAGAGAGAGAGAGAGAGAGAGAGAGAGAGAGAGTGAAAAAATATCACTAGCCAGCCAACCCTATCATATGAGCGAATGATATTGGTACCTCTTGATGACACGGCAATCTTATGCAGCCAACTGCTCTAATATGTTCTCTTCTTTTGCAGATAAAAAAAGACCCGAAAGTGAAAAATGTGATACACTATAACAATCTCATCAAATACCTTGATCTCCATCTTACAGAAATTGATTTGATCGACTACCGAGGCAGAACATCTGAGATTAAATTGGCCAGGTTCTTTGTTCTGGAGGCAAGTGTGCTCAAGGTAATGAGGTTTGGCGTTCTCTGGCGCAACAATGAATGGCGTGCTGATCACCGCAAGTGTCTAAGCCTAAATGACAAAGTCTCCGTAGAAGCTGAATTTGTGTTTGAAACATCAAGTGGCCAGAGACTCGAAAACTTATTTGCCAATTAGTGACTTGTCAGGGCGGTGGATTTTAGTTTGTACGATAATGCTGCATCCACCTAAAGTAACGAAAGTTCTTACGTGAACTTCCTAGTAATTCCCTCTTCGTAGGTGCAGCATTACACCTAACATTTGTAATATCAGTTTGAAACTTGTAATATTGCCGTGTCTTATTCCTGCGTTTTTAAAATCCTGTGAATCAAACAGGTCCTGAGTTGGTGATGATGTTGTGCCTCCCATCTTTCACCAATAGCCATCGGATCAAGATCCGACGCATACAAACCAAGCTTCTCCATTTTTGCAAAAAGATGCCCGCACTTGTTCCCTATTTACAAACAACTGCTTGTCTCTCACAATCAGCCTTATCTCCTCCCCACCACATCTAGAAGGCCTTGGAAAAATCTGACGCGATGGCCGCTGCCGGAGCCGTCCACCCCCAATCTTGGTGTTCCGTGCAATGCACGGGCATCTACACACGGGAAATTATGTCGAACAGGGCTAGTTGTAAGCAGGCTAGCTCTATAGCCATGATGATAGTGATTGGAGACGGTGAGGCTGACTATGGTATGCCGAACACGGCACCTATACTCAAGTGTCATCTCCGGCGCAGGGTCTTGTCACTTCACTGTGAGGAGCAGCACGTAATAATTTGACCAACGGTTAGTATAGTGCTAGTACTCCTACTACTACATTGGTAGTACTACTTCTAGTACTAGTAGTACCACCGTCTGGATTTAGGAGTACTACCACGTCCATCTGGATTTTAGTATTTGAATAGCAATATCTAGTAATGAATGTCACAAAAAATGTACTACTCCCTCTGTAAATAAATACATGGTGTTTTATTCCTATCGTGAGAGAACTTAATGTTTTTTTGCTAACTAGAGTACTAATAGGATTACATGCAATGAACTAAACACTGCATGTCATGTTTGGTAGTCTCAAGTCATTGAAAGCATGCACGGCCCACATCTCTCATTGGTTGATATGTAACGAAATAACAAACAAGGAGGGAGTTAATGCACCGTGCCTAAGTATTTTGGAATTATTTGGTTTTCGTAAGGTGACTTACACAACATTTTTGTTTACATGCATTAACATTTTATTAGTTAAATCAAAGGTCAAAACTTGGCGCAAAATGCAAAGGGGACCAATAAACCAAGAACATCAAACTTCTCTCATTTGGCCCCAACTAGAGGTCGGTGAGATGACTATCTTGCACCCACGCGGAGGGGGACAGCTTCATTCACTTACGACAACGCCTTTGGGTGAATGACACGTGGGCCCGAGGGTGGCTGGCCCACCTATCATACAGCCAAAGGCGAGTGCGATGGAGGCCCGAGGAGTAGTACGAAATCCTATGCACCTACGCACGCTAACCAAGGGCAAGAGTGATCACTCGAATCGCAAGATCAGTTGACTAGAAGCTAAGCTAGACCCATGGAGGCGATGAGAGCGAGCATCAGCCGGCTGTGCCAGATGGTCCACGACGCCGGCCTGTGGCCTCGCACCGAGGAACGTCTCCAGGTAGTATATCTTGAGGGGCCTTGAGGCGAGGCGCTTGGACGACAGCTTCGTCTCCTTGTTCGACGAGGTCCTCGTCGGTTTCCTCGACAAGTTCACCATCGTCAAGAAGCTTGCGGACGACTTTGACGTAAGATTCCAGCCGACGGGCCCAGGCTCTGCGATGCACGCCACCCTCAACGGCCACTATGGTGACAACCTCTTCGACGCACTGGTAGCCCTGCGACTGCCCGCCGTCGCGCCAGAGAATGTACACCTCGAGGTCGCGCTCACCGTGCAGCGCCTGGCGCAACAAGACACCATCGACATAATCTCCCACGTCTACGCGCAAATTGTCCACAAGGACTACTACATGCAAGAGGAGGACGATAGGACGCTGTCCTTCTTGGACCACAGGCAACCTTTGACGACACTGTTCAGAAGCACGTTGAGCTCGCCGCCAACGCCGCTGCTCCTCACATGTCGGTTGGTGACCCGACACACTAGAGCGTGAGGATGTCGTTGATGGATCCGTATGTATTTTCATCTTTCCGTCAAATCCAAGTAGTAGTATATGATACTACAGTAATTATCTTACCTTTTGCATCAACTTCATAATTTTCGTACGTACTCCATGCATGAACGGCGCCATAACCAAACTTCTCATACTCTAGACCAAATCATTATTTTCTATCTATCGGTCGCGCCATGGAGCAGAACCAAATTTTACAAGTTACGAGTTCAAAAGGAAAAGCCTGCTGTGTTCACGTCGCACCCCCACATGGTTGGTCCAGCATGCCGCTCAAGCGGGAATGCGTGCGGTGTTGCATTTTCACTTACAAGTGTGACCGTAGTTGAGCAAACCGACTATCGGCAAACCCCCACCCCTCCCACCGTGCGATGGCTGAGAAAACAGGAGGGAGAAGAGATGGTTATAGCACGGACTCCAAGAAAATTAGTGTTGGAAGGGACTCGTGTGGGTGGCATGTGCCGTACTGCTAGACGTGAATGCTAGTTATGGCCCATGCCACCGCACTATATCGAGCCTATATCGAGGTACATAGAACAAATTTCCTGCAGTCTATGCTCAGCCCTCCTCTATCTCTCTTCTTAGCCAGTCAGCGGACGCGTGGAGCCCATTGTTTGTTTGCTCACATGCGGCCCCACATGTCAGTGAAAACGCAACAGGACCCACTGAACCTTCACATCTTTCACCTCGACGTGCTGGTGATGAAAAACAAGTCCAATAAAGATCTTCTTTTACCGCTTTTGGAGTTACGCAAGAGTAGTAAGATTCTATTTAAAGTTTAACCGAAGATGCACATCTCATGGCTTCAACTACCACTCTATTTTCTTTCATGACACGACCTGGATGCTGGATGTCCCATGTGTCGGCAAAAGGAGGAAGAACCCGACCAAATCATCGGTTGTGCTCTCGGATTAGACTAGTTGTGCTAACTTAAAAAATTTATTGTGTACTCCCTCCGTTCCAAAATAGTTGACTTCCATTTGTCCAAAAATGGATGTAACTATATACTAAAACATGTCTAGATACATATATATTTTGACAAATAGAAGGCATGTATTGTGCAACGGAGGGAGTAGAATGGATGCGAGTTTTGTATTGGGAAGAAGAGTACATCCATATATTGATAGAGCACAATTTAGTAGATGTTCTATCACTTTTAGCTAGCACAGAGGCTAGAGATGAGATTAGTGCACTTGTTGATACTCCTACTAGAATAGAGGCTAGACATGAGACTAGATGCGAGGAAGCAATGTTTACTTCTTTACACTCGAAGAAGAAAGAAGAATGCAAGATCGAGCCTCCGCAGATCAACAATGAATGCATCGAGAAGGCACTAATCCAACTTACATGAGTAGTAAAATGTATTCTTGTGGTTCTTGTTTTCTTTGGTCTTGCTTTTCTAGTCAAAATTATCGTTGGAGTTCGTGCAAAACGGAGGTCCGTTTGGGGTCGTGCATTGGAGTTGGCCTTACAAGTGGGACCGCAGTTAAGGAAACCGACTATCGTCAAACCCCCACCTCGCCCACCGCACGATGGCTGAAGTTAGAGAAATGACGAGGTTGAAGAAATTGCTCTAGCACGGATTCCAAGAAATAATATGGTGTCAGATGGATGTCGTGGTGGTGGCGTGTGTCGTACTCCTGGACGTGAATGCTTGTTCTAGCCCATGCCACCCTACTACTCCTACTACTTACTCCTACTATATAGTACTAGTATCGAGGATTCGAGGTGCTGGTTACATACATCGAACAAATTAACATATGGCTACAGTAAAAACACCCGCCTGATGCGCGAAGCATGTGAAGCTAGTACAAATAGTGTACTACTATTGTTGATTGGCCTCATCTGATAACCTGTTGCAATGCACGTACAATTATGTATTCGGAAAATATTTTTTTGCCTCGTCGCACCACTCACTCAAAGAAGCGACTCGAAAGCCATTCATAAATTTAGTAAGTTTATCACAGGCATATCATTTCATTACATACAACAGGTCATCAACCCACATCGACAATGAGGATACATTATAAATACTAAAGTTTTCACCACACAACAAATAACAAGCAATGAAATGAACTTCAACTCAACCATTCCTCGGCGTTGGAAACGCTTGCTTTGAACCAGAAGTGATTCTCTGGGACGGGTCATCCATTGTCGATCTGGAGACCAACGCAGGACTGATCATCCAGGCTAAAGCGGCCTACTATATCAGTACCAGGGTAGGGAACCACCCAAATGTCCGAGGTATAGGCACAATTTCTTCTCATAAATGGTACTAGTAACGTTGTGTCAACAGCAGTTGGATCGCCTTTCACCATCATCGGAAAGTTTTGTCCAAGGAAGAGCGAGTTTTCTCCAAGACTATCAATTCTGTACCAGGGGGAAGGAGTTGGCGCTAGCACACTAGTATCCATCCCGAATGCCATGCAACGGGTATTGGAATAGGTCCGGAGAGTGCGACCATGGGAGACTACACACTTCCTTAGCAGTAACATCATCAGTGGGCTGTATACACACAAGAAGAGGTGATCCATCAGAATTAGTTGCCAGGCGCCACAGAGTATATGGGCGCTGCTGGTCCTCATGCTCGTGATCATCACCATCGTCATCTCCCCCTTGGTTATAAATTTTTTCAAGTATAGGTGGTGGGATGTTCACATGACCTTGGAAACACAAGATGAAGGTTAATTAGTAAAGGGAAACTTGCTAACCCGCATGCATGTGGATGAAACAATTATAATTACGGTGGAATACAAATGTACCGAAACTATGAGGATCCCATGCAAAAACAGTGTCATGAGTGGTGGAAGCAAACACAAGGCCCTCGTATTGAATTGCATCACAGTACTCATCCGTGTACAGAAACTGATTTTTTAGCAATATCATCGAGTCAAACCACCAAGGACGCCAACAAGCTTGTCAAAGATAGCAACAAGTTCATAGTTGCTGTAATTCCAAGAGTGGTTGGGAACTCGACAAATTGCTATCTTCCATAGAATACAGTCACCATGATCGTATTTGAACGTGCGTACAATACCGGTGTGCTCAACCTCTGGGCAGTCTGCTGAGATTTTTGGAAGTGGAACCCCGGTCACGAGTGTACACATTCACAAGTCCCCACTCGCAGTTGGACCCAATGTAAACAACCCAATCTCCATTTGCGCCCGCCCAAGCCTTGCCCTCAAGCGATGGCATCTTAACATCATACGTATCATTATCAAGCAGCGTCAACTTGCACAGGGCGAGGCCTCCGTCGTGCCGGCGCCAGTCATCAGGGTCACGGTGAAGAAGATAGGGGAGATCAAACCGCTCATTGACTCACGGGTTCCTTGTAATGATGTTATTAGTTGAGTCGAGAATGGGCTTTAACGAAACTGCCATGCTAGCCAAGGTGATGACATCGCATCGATCAATGAGTTCCTCCACCACGTCATCTTTCAGATCGGGGCAAGAATAACGGGGTCATTTCGGGCCTGTTCCCTCCATGGAGAAGACGATCGAACAATGTCAGAAGAAAGGGTGAAGGGTTGAAGGAAAATGGAGGAGGGAGAGGAAGAGCGTGCAACCGCAGTTCCAAATCGAGAGGGAAAGGCGAAGAGTCGGTGGACGGTTGTGATTTTGCCACGGTTCACGAAGAGGCACCCCGGCCTACACGTACGTTTGGAAATAATCCTACTACTCGCCGTCGTCTCACTGATATGTTGGAACGGGACCACATGTCAACGAAACATGGTGTGTAATTTCTCGTGCAAAATGCGATCTGGCCGCGTTGGCCCGAGGTGCCGCATTAGTTATTGACCTTTATTTTTTTAATGGCGTGCGATTAGTTTTGAAGCAAGACTAAGCTGATGCATCTGCGCAGAGAAAATATAAACTACTCTACCACTACTCCACCTCCGGTACTAGTAGTATAAAAAATATATAGGCCGGAGCTTGGTAGCTTTCTTGCTAAGGGCTGCCCACTTGCTTCTCACACTACCACCCTCTCTCCAGATCTAAAAAAGATGGCCCTCTCTCCCTCCTCACCAGTGGTCACAGATCCGCCGGTGAAGAAAAGGACATGCAGCATTGACGCACTCGTCGTCGGCGAGCGAGGTCACACACTGACAACAAGGCCGTCCTCTCAGCCCTAGCGCCCGCGCGGGATGGCCTCCGTCCCCAAGCTCGCTGTCATAGTGTGTGCGGAGGACGACGACCACGAGCGAAGCCACTTCCTGCCGACCCTCGGGTATGCTACCTCTTTTGGAACCATAACCTTGTTCTATTGCCCCATCTGACACATCATTGCATGTGGATCTTTTTCCACTCCACCATCTTCCCAATTTGCTATCCTCTGCTCTGCTGGCCACGTAGACGAAAACCATAATTTGCACTATTAAAGGAAACCCTACTTCATGCAGACTAATCCATGTCTGGGTTGAATAAGGAAAGGAAGGGAAACTGTACTGTCCAAGAGAGTAGGCATCGGACTCGCATCTAGGTTGAAAAGAGGAAAATCAGTAGCTAAGGAACGAGTCTCGTGTCTCTTGGTTGAAGAAGGGTAGAAAGGCATGACAACGCAATAGAGAATGACCAGGTCGATCGGTTTGTTGTCCTAGCATAGGAAAAAGGTGGCTAAAGAGAAAAAAATGGGACGTAATCCACATATGTTGCCTGGATATTTGTTGCTCCGGGCAAGCATACCGCCCTCACCACTCTACGTCCGTGGAGGTACATCGTCTTTGGTGCGCCCTTTATGCGAATGGGCCTCCCATGCTCTTATTGCCACTTTTTTTTGCTGTTAGTATGACCTTGACAGTCAAGTCAAGCAATGCTAATGCTAAAGTGATGCCACATTTAACTAATGCCGCTCTCGGTCTAATGGCACCGATAAATTTAAGCAATGCCATTTAATGTCACTTTGGATTATTTCAGGGTTAGTGTTGATTGTGGATGTATTAAAGATTTTTCAGCTAAGGCATTCTAATCTTTGTTGCAGCCAAGATACCAACGATGAAACTTGTTACTACCTTCAGATTTTTGCATTGTTAATGCTTATATATTACATACCTCACTTTCATGAGATAAGTTAATTTTTTTGTACAGTGTCACCAAAATGCCAAGGCGCTGATGTCATTTTATTTTGGTTAAACTACACAGACAATTATGAAGACAATAGGAAAGGTCAAGAGTGGGCACCTCCTCCTCTGGCTGTTCTCTTGATTCGTTCGATCAATTTTTTATGTTTGATCGATTATCAAGATTGGGATAGCAATTTTTAAGGTCCCCCCAAGTTCGAAATGATATTTACCTTGGAGGTACATGGTTTGCAATTTTTATACTTGTCATTAGTTAATAATTGTAGTTACCTTCAGACTTTTGTATTTGGTTTAACGCTCATGCACAACTAGTATACCAATGCTTTGAAACTTGTTACCTTTACATTTTGTATTGTTGATTCTTATAGAAACCTTCCGATTGCTAGAGTTTATTGAAATCTGTTCAGTAAAACCATTGTACTGTACCCTGTAATAAACTAACTACTCTATTGTTGCACTAGCCACTGGATTAGTGTATATTTGTAGTTTTCGAATGGTGTTGCATTAGCGTATGGACATAAATAAAGTGTGGCAAGCTTTCCTAGATATGTGCTCAAGAAAACTACTACCTTTTTTTCTAAATACTAGACGTTTGGGTACTTTAAATTGAACATGAAAACATCTTATATTAAGGAACAAAGGGTGTAGAGTTCACTCAAATTATCCGGTAAAGCTAGTCACACCTTTGTTAAAATTAATGTTCATTATGTTATCGAAGGAGGTGCAGATATTTGTCTCTAATGCCCATCGACTACATACACGACATCATGATGTAATGTTAAGTCATTTCCTTTTATGCAGTGTCACTGAATTGTCAAAGCAGTGATGGCATTTTATTTTAGTAGAACTGCGCAAAATTTGCTTAAAAGAAGAGGAAAGGTCAGGAATGGCTCAGTTTTTGAGAAAAAACTATGTATGCCTTCGACATCAACCGATGTTGCTTTATTTATTCCTTCAAACAGGTGGTTAGAAACAGTCTTGCTACCTTTTCCCATTAAGAAATTGGAATGATTATATTTGTGAGTCTATGCTTCAACTAGTGCCACTTTTAGAGTAATCACACTTTCAATATCTATGCAAACAGGGATGCTCGATTTTAGTGGAACAGCACAAAATGTCCAACTGTTTCAACATTAGGAGCATGTTTTTTCCAAACCTTTATATCCAATTGGTGGCACTATGAGCTATTCATTACGAAGGTACATGGTTTGCTACTATCTTGCTACTCTTTTTGTACTGTCATTAGATAGTAATACTAGTGGTTTGCATGTGAATTTATTGGCAGGGTGGACTTACATTGGAGGTGCGGGACATGATTCAATGATTGGATGCTCAATCTCTGTTGTATCGATTTCACCTCTTCCATCACTACGAACATGGATATCCTTGCTCTGATGAAGAATAGGCGCTATATTTCTGCTCTGAACCAGCAAATCAATTCAGTATGAAATTGTCCAGGGCAAAACATAATCAGATCAGATTGTCCAGTGCAGAACATGACAGATGCTAAGCGGAAGAGACATGTTTAAACCGAAAATACAAGGTGTGGTATATGTTTACTAGCTGCTTGATATTTGTGCAGACAGAGATGTCTGCCCGTTGCTATTTGGCAAACAAACAAAGTGTCCGCAATTTTGGTTGAACTGCACAAGAGAATAGTATAGTCATTGCATGTAGTGCCATTGAAAATAGACACAGAAAGATTGGATAGTCACTTCATGGACTGCAGAAAAGTAGTATTGTACTATTTATTGGCCAACACTAGGTGCTTCATTGCTTTGGTCTGATTATACAATGGGCATCATTTTGCCTAAGTTAAAGTTTGTATTCCGAAAATAGCCTCGCGGTGTGATCGAGAGAAGACCAAATCATATTGCAGTGCATGTTCCTCTATCATGTGTAGTTCATTCTCATGGTTCCAGCTGTTGGTGAAACCACTTACGTTTGCAAGAGGAATTGTAGACTTCACAAACAAATTTGTCATTCGATGCATCTTGAATGTTGGCCAAGAGTAGCATCCATGTTAGTAGGAAGAACAAATGTTTTTTCTAGATCTTTGCTTTTGGAGCTACATATTTGTATATGATATGTGAATCATTGAGATGCATTAACATGTTGATCTTATGTATGGGAATCGTACTAGTTAGTTTTAGTTGCGACGCAAGATCCGAAGTGGCTGATCTTTGCTTTTGGAGCTACATATTTTTATATGATCTGTGAATCATTGAGATGCATTAATAGTTACTTATTTCTGTTCGCTCAGTGTTTACAAGTTACTGATCGATCACTAGCTAGCCTACAAATGCGCTCCTGGCAGTTTTATTTGCGACGCAAGATGCAAAGTGGCAGTTTTTGGAATAAAAATGCCTACCTCTGAACAAACCGACAAGCTACACTATCGAGCCTACACGGATAAAAATGCCAACCTCTGAAGAAACTGACAAGCTACACTATCAATCCTACACGGATAAATAGCGGATCACGCACGTACTACCTCCTTTTCAGTTTGCAGGGCTCAATTCAAGAAACGACCTACTCGATCCTACACGAATAAATAGTGGATCACGCACGTACTAGTACCTCCTTTCCGGTTTGCAGGGCTTAATTCAAACCTCTCACCAACTAAGGTACTCCCTCCATCCGGGTTTATTTGCCCCGTGAGCAAAGCAGCAAGACCAAGGCATGGCAATAATTAACGGCATGCAAAAGTTTAAGCCTAATTAATTCCAGCGATTTTAAGTGGCTGCGTGCATGCCCTCGGTTGCGACTCGTTGCATGCTGCTTCGCGTACTGCCTGCGAGCGATTCTGAGTGCCTGCATGCAGCCGGCCGTAATTAAGGTAGCTAACTAATGCGAAAAAAGATACGCTTTAATTGTTGCGGGCTTTTTAAATCCGTGGAATCATTATTGACAAGGAGAGATATGATTCGAGTGCACTCATTTGACCACCATGCCGGCGTGCGACCCAAATGGGATGGGACGACACAGTTATAATTTCAGTTTCTCTAGTTTTCCACAGTAAGCTGGCACACTAAGCCAATATGCATTGAATTCCAATGACCGTGGCGCTACCTTCCGCCTATAAGTATTGTTTCCCGGCCTTCTCCGGTGCCACCATGACCCAACTCGCCATATCCTCATAAGCCCCCACCGGCCCGATGCCGCTCGCCACGTCCGCCATGCCCCCTCCCGTCTGCGGTAGGCGACGCCGGGGGCGGTCACCACCAGAACTAGTGTTCAGGTTTTCACCGGAAGGCAGACGGAGGGAGAAGGCATTCTATCTGTCTTTAGATGGCAATGCGGAGATCGAGGAGTTGTTGGAGCGCGACCGCATGGCGGAGCAGGAGTTGTTGGAGCGCGACCGCCTGGCGGAGGAGCAACGTATCGCAAATTTGCATCGCCAGCGGGACATGGAGCAGCAGCGCACCGACGCTCTGAGTCGCGCGCAGAGCGCCCGCAACTGGGCCGACTACGTGGAGGCCGGCGCCCGGCAAATAGCCCTGGAGGCTGTCGGGCACGCACGCGTTCTCGACACCGATTTTTACTACCAGCTCGTCAAGTGGGTTTCCCGCTTGGAAGCCGAAGCTTCGGTGGACCAGCCGGCATGGAGAGGGCCAACGCGCGCGAGAACGCACCCTATCGCACCTCTTGCAAGTCCGAGGCGAGGCGCACGACGCCGGTGCCGGCGTTTAGCGTGTACCATAGATGGCGGCCGGCATCATCTAGTTAGCTAAGAGTAAGTTAGTACTTGTACGCTACTAGAGTATTAGTGGGAGTAGATAGTTAACTTGGCTATGATGGTTGTCAACGTCGAAGTTCAGTACTCTATATGTGGATCGGACACATTACTTTGCTCACGAATGTTGAACTTTCCGGTTGAACGTATGGAATGGGCTGTTTATTTTTAAATGGGTTGTATTTGTCCTCCATGGGTTTAGAGGCTGACTTGTGGGCCTAGCAAGTTGACGCGTACACAATCAGGAGATGATTGTACGTGGAGAGGATGACAGCAGGGACCCGCCAAGATCATGGCAGCACGCAAGCAAGTGCCTCCTTATTTCAAGCCAATAAAAAAATGGCTCCTCCTAGTGGATTTCTGACATCTGATTCCCATGCCATTGTCAACGTAGTCAATAAACGAGAGAATTGCACAACGAGCGGCTGACACCAGGGACCCAGCAGCTCGCCCAGTTATTTTTGTTTTGGGTTAATTTGATAAATGCCACTCCAAATCTGGTGTATCCGAGAAATGCGAGTGCAATTTCCAAACATTGAAAACTGCCAATTCATGCCATTTCTAGCGGCACTTTTTGAAGTGTGGAGTGGCGTTTTTCAAAGTTTGCAAACTGCAGTGGCATTTTTCAAAGTTTGCAAAAATTGCAGTGGCATTTTTCAAAGTTTGGAAATTGCAGTGGCATTTTTATGAATCGCCATAAATGGAGTGGTATTTCTCTAATTTGTTTTTTAGACGGACGCATGGTGTCAACTGGGCTGTGCGGGACACTCTAGCGTGTCTAGACAACCTTTTCTTTTATTTTTACCACACCCCAGCCCAGTAGTTTTTTTTTCTTTCTGAAAATGGCTAGCCCAGTATTTTTGTGATTTGTCAAGTAAGTCGCTTTATCAGGCCTGTTGGGCTGTAAATCTTTCAAGACGACGAGAGCTTCATTCGACTGGCCGAGAAAATGGCCTATCAGTAATGAGAAATGGGTTGTACATTTTTAAAACACATCAAACCGGCAATTAGTTTCAAATATCTTTTTTTCATTTCGAGATTTTAAATTGCATTGATTTTTATGCGTGGACAATTGTTTGGATTTTATATTGATATACATTTATTTTTAAAATTAGTCTGAATGTGACTCAAAATTTTGGGATTAAAAACAGTTCAGACTGCACTGACATATGCAAAATTTTGTATAATTTTTTAACCGTGGTCACAATATGGGCTGTAATGCTAACAAAAAGAATATGGGCTCCAATAAACCCGTAAGAATTAGCAAATGGGCTGTAAATTATTTGAAATAATGGCAGATGGGTTGTATCTTTGTTTTCCACAGATTTGAGGCTTTCCACAGATGGCCTGTATGCTGTTGGATGTCCATCCAACGGCCGTCGTGCTTCTTTAATCTCTGCTCTTCCTGCTCCAGCCGCTCAAACAAGCGCCGACGGGATTCCCTGCTCCCTCCTCCCCGCGGCCGGCTGTGCTGCCGCGTAGGCCTCACCGCCCCACCATACTCCCATCGCTGGCCTGGCCATCCCTCTACTCACACACACCTGCTGTTATTCTCCTGCGACGGCAGACGAACCAGTAAATCCTCGTACAGTCGTACTCCCCTCCGCGTGGAAAAAAAAACAACTGACGAGTCTTCCCTCCCTTCGTGTCGTTCCCTTCCTAGGCCTCGCCGTCGTCCACCACCCTGGTGCTCTCAGCGTGGCGTGGTCAACGACCGACATGCATCTGAAGTGGACTGTACATGGAGAGGCTGACAGCTGGGTCCGCAGCCGCACACAAGGAAATGCCTCCTTATTACGCGCAAAATAATGATTCCTCCACCTGACTTCTGGGACCCACCGGAAGGGCCTCTTTATTTCGTGAAAAAAACATTAACGCTGCTGACAGCTTAGACCCACCAGCTATATATTCGCACGCAAGGAATTGCCTCCTTATTACGCACAAAAAAATGAATACTCCCCCTGCTTACTCCCCCTGCTAGCTGGGATCCAGTATAGTGGGCCTACTAAGTTGACGGGGACGAAGGGCTTTGTCAACTGAGTCAATATGCACGATTCTAGCTCGACTGACCGTACGATATCCATCCAACGGCCGTAGTGCTTCTTCAACCTCTGGTCTTCTTGCTCCAGCCGCCCAAAGCAGCGCTGGTCGTGCCGCTTTGCTCCCTGCCTCCGTGGTGGCTGAGCTGCCAGGCCTCACCGCCCCCATACTACTCCCACCGCTGGCCAGGCCATCCCTCCACTCCACTCACCCACACCCCATGTTATTCTGCGGCGACGGCAGAGCAGCCGAACCAGTGAACCCTCGTACTCCTCTCCACGTGGGCATCCACTGCCGCGTCTTCCCCGGCTCCGCGTCGTCCCCTTCCTAGGCCTTGCCGTCGTCCACCGCCGGGTGCTCTCGGCGCGGCGTGGTGAATGTGGTCAATGACCGAATTCCATCGGAAGAATACTGTACGTGGAGAGGCTGATGGCTGGGTCCACGGCAGCCGCAAGGAAGTGCCTCCTTATTACGCGGAAAATAATTATTCCTCCACCTGACAGCAGGGACCCACCGAACGCCCACCAGTATTTCGTGAAAAAAAACATTTGCCCCTGACTGCTGGGACCCACCCGACGGGCCACCGTATTTTGCAAAAAAAAACGGTCCCTCTACTGTCAGCTCGGACCCAGTGGAACTGCCTCCTTATTACGCACAAAAAAATGAATACCCCCTGCCAGCTGGGACCCACCTTGGTGGGAGGCTGACTTGTGGGCCTACTAAGTTGACGGGGACGGAGGGCTTTGTCAACTTTGTTAATATAAACGATTCTAGCTCCAGTGACCGTACGATGTCCATCCAACGGCCGTAGTGCTTCTTCAACCTCTGGTCTTCTTGCTCCAGCCGCCCAAAGCAGCGCCGGTCGTGCCGCATGCTCCTGCCTCCCGTGGCCGGATGTGCTGCTGCGGAGGCCTCACGGCCCCCTACTATTCCCACTGCTGGCCAGGCCCTGCGGCGACGGCAGCCTCACACCGCAGCTGAACCAATGAACCCTCGTACTCCTCTCCGCGCGGGCTTCCACTGCCGCGTCTTCCCCGGCTCCGTGTCGTCCCCTTCCTAGGCCTCGCCGTCGTCAATAGCCCTGGTGCTCTCGGCGCGGCGTGGTCAACGTGGTCAAGGAACGACTTCCATCGGACGTGGACTATACGTGGAGAGGCTGACAGCTGGGTCCATGGCCGCAGCAAGGAAGTGCCTCCTTATTACGCGGAAAATAATGATTCCTCCACCTGACAGCTGGGACCCACCGGACGGGCCACTGTATTTCACGAAAAAAATGTTTCCCCCTAACTGTTGGGACCCACCAGCTACATCTTTGCACTCAAGGAAGTGCGTCCGGGCAAAAAAATGATTCGCCCCCTGACTGCTGGGACCCACCAGCTACATCTTCGCACGCAAGGAAGTGCGTCCAGGAAAAAAAGATTCGCCCCCCTGACTGCTGGGACCCACCAGCTACATCTTCGCACGCAAGGAAGTGCCTGACAGTCGGGACCCACCTGGTCGAAGCGTACATAGCATTGTCATTTTGGTCGCGAACGTGTATGTACATGTATACTGGTGGATGTAGAGGCTGCGTGTAATAGTAGTAGAGGCGCCGCACGTAGCATGTACACGTCGTCTGTTGACGGTGCAAGAAAGAAAATATAGCCACGTATGTGTACATACGGGCGGGGCCTCGAATGCCTAATCGCGCATACGTACGGCGAGGGCTCTTGTACATGGCTGGGTCGGAATGGAGAAACAGCGTCGCCGTCGTGTTCATGGGGAGGCAATGGAATGCGTCGTGTTGATGGGGAGGCAACAGAATGCGTCGTGTTCATCGGGAGGCAACGGAATGCGTTGTGTTCATCGGGAGGCAACGGAACGCGTGGGAGCCAACCGGCTGGGTTAGAACGGAAAGCGTGGTCGTGTTCATCGGGAGGGCTTGGACGGAACAGGCGATGAAAACGAGGCCTGCGTACCGCAGAATGGAGGAAACGGACCTCCTACGGTCGAAACGGGGGTCCTGTTGATCGGGAGGGGTGTGGCGTACCGCAAAACGGAGGAAACAGACCTCCTACGGTCGAAACGGGGGTCTTGTTGATCGCGAGGGGTGTGGCGTACCACAAAATGGACGAAACAGACCTCCTACGGTCGAAATGGGTGTCCTGTTCATCGGGAGGGGTGTGGCGTACCGCATAACGGGACTCCACGGGATACTGTTCATCTCCACCGTCGACCTCCTCCAGCCTCCACGGGCTACCGTCGACCTCCTCCAGCCTCCACGGGCTCCTATTCATCCAGCCTCCACCGCGCGCTACTCCACCGCTACTGTTCAACCACGCCTCCACCATCTACTGTTCATCTAGCCCTCCACACCATGGGGTCCTGTTCAACCACCCCTCCACGGGCACACCTCCACCGTCTACTGTTCATCCAGACCTCCACACCACGGGGTCCTGTTCATCCAAAGGCAACGCCACCGCTCGCTATTCATCCACCCCCGCAATGCTCACTGTTCATCCAATCGATCGACTTGATTAGCGGCGATGGCGAAGAATCGCTCGATCGGGTTCGATTAACAGCCATCGATCGATCGGTCGGGTTCGATAACGCGCAACTGCAGTGCAATCGCCGGGTTCAATTAGAGCCCAACGCCTCGCCGGGTTCGATTAGAGCTAACGCCTACGCACACATGCGCCGTCACGTGTCTGAGAAAGCAGCGCATCGCTCGGCCCCAGACCTCCCACCGTAACCAGGAACTCCCCAAAATTTTCCTCCCCCTAGCTTCTACCACGGTTTTTTCCGTCATGGACTGCCCAAAGAATGTCATGCAGCTGCGTCTCCGGCCCGCCTGGACGAAAAGCCCATTTTTTGTCATGATTTTTTTCATAGAAGTAGGAGCCCACCACATCTATGATGATACCGGGTTTTGTCACAATTATCGTCATAGAACTGTCATATCTATGACAGAAAAACATTTCATTCGGCCCAAAACGTCACGGATGTGTCTTTTTTTGTAGTGTCAATAACCTCTCGGAGTTGGTTTAGCGATTGCTAAGGCGCGACGTCCTCGCGCGTTCGTAGTCGGATCGTCAAAGTCTAGTCCATCAAAAACGATAACCACCATCTCGTCGAAAGACGGAACACCTTTGCCTCTATCAAGTGGTATCATATTTTGAGGTTGCTCGGTGAGATTTTACAATTTTTCATAGTTTAGATCAAGTCTGTTCTTCATACCTATAGTCCACGTAAAAGCCAAAAAAATTAGGGTTAGTTCATCTTATCCGAACCAATCTGAGCCTTTGCATAATCTTTTCTGTATTTGCTTTGTTGAATATGCGGTTGCATCATCGTGTCAAGTTGCTGGTCTTAGCGTCTAGTCCTTTAGAGTTTCGAGTTCTGTTCACAAGTTGTCACGCCGCTGCCACACCACCGTCATCACCGCTGCCATATACCACCATCGTAATCACCGCTGCCATATACCACATATCCACCGCCATCATGCTAATCCGAGTCCACCTCCATCACAGATTCGCCACCAGTCCGTGTTTCACCGCCCTGCATATATCCGCCACCAGTCCTAGTCTGAGTCCAGTAATGGTTGCTTTGTTTTCGATTTCCAGATCATGCCATACTCCGACTCGTGACCAAGTCCGGAAAATTCTGGCTAGGCAGTTTTTAGGCCATTTGTAGACTTTTTTGGAAAAATTTGTTGCGGAGCAAAAAAAAAGAGGAAAAAAGTTCAAAAAAGTGCAAAAATAAGAAAAAATTCAGAGTTTTCTCCTCCCTTGTTTACGTGCAGCGCCGTGATTTTGTTAGTGTTCTAGGCTCGCGTTTCTAGCATGGTCTAGCCTAGGACCAGCACAGTACCGTCGTTGAGCATTTATTCAACTTTGCATCTCTGAATTGATTATTGCTGACCCTTTTTGCTACCATATTATAAGCCTTCCTAGCTCCACATACATCTACGTCGTGCATTTGACTCTCCCTGGTAATCGCTTTATCCAAGCTTTTGAGAGTTTTGACTACAACGGTTGCCGATCACCACCTGCTGCTTGGTAAGAACTGGTAAGATTTTGAGATTAGCTGATGGATTTGTGACACACTAGCACCACTTCCTAGTAGCCAGCAGGATCATATTCTTGTGTGTTTCTATTGCTGCTAACCATGCCAGGATCACAAGCCAACGAGACTGACTGGGAGAACATGACGAACAAGGAGTTACATGATAAGTTTCAGCAAATGATGAGTGGACAGGTGGAAGATGTGCTCAACAGATTTGAAGATGTCATGGAGAAGATAGATGGCATTGAGAAGGCCTTCTAAACAAAGCTCGATAACAAGTTTAATGAATTGCTCGCGCATCTTCCACAACCACCGCCCGCTGCACCTGTCGCACCTCTACAACAACAAAAAAATCGCCTTCCAAATCAAGTGGGACGAGCACAGCGCGTTCCCCTTGAGCCTGGTGAAACTTCTAGTGCCACTGTACATACTGTTGATGCTTCTGTAGCTCCTGCTGCTACTGCAGAGGTGGAGGACCATTACGAGGATGAGGTTGATCAAAATCAGAACTACGTGCAACCACCAGCATCCCCACCACCAGGTCGTCCTCATGCATATCATCGCAATGGTAGGGGCAGCACCACCTGAGGTACAAGCTCATGACCATCTTCCTAAATTAAAATTGAATATTCCACCATTTGAGGGTAGATATGTTCCTAATATATATCTTACTTGGGAGTTAGAAACTGAACAACGGTTTACATGTTTACAATATCCTGAGGAGAGACGTGTTCCTACTGATGTTTGTGCTTTCACTAGTTTTGCATGTGTTTGGTGGTCTGAACATTGTAGATTATACCCATTCCAGCTACTTGGGCTGCTCTGAAAACTGCTATGCGTACTCATTGGGTTCCACCTTATTATCAACGTGAATTACTTCAAAAACTGCAGCGCTTAAGACAAGGAAAAAATTATGTAGAAGAATATTATCAAGAATTACAAGTTGGCATGATTAGATAGATTCAGACCATTCTAGAGTATAAGGAGTTTAATAATATCACTCGTTTATTCCATCTTTCTTGTAAAGCTGAACGTGAAGTGCAGGATCGACAGGCATTGGCGCGGACTAACTTTTCTGCAGGTCGACTTTCATCATGGACACCGCGTGCATCCTATACTTCCACACATTCTACTACACCGACACCTCCATCAGCGGCCACCTCCAGCCATGATACAAGAAAGCAGGCACAACAACCACTATCTGCCAAGAGTACACCTGTCGGGCCTGCATCGAGTTCTTCTTCTTCCATGGCATCAACACGGCACACAAGTGATATTATTTGTCGTTGTTGTAAGGGATGAGGTCATTATGCGAGAGACTGCAAATCTCAGCATGTGATGATTGCTACTGTGGATGGTGGGTATGAGTCCGCTAGTGACTATGATGAGGAGACTTTGGCTCTTATTATACGTGAAGAACACGGTGGAGATGATTCTGATCATGAGACGCAATACATGGCTCCTGAACACGCTGACAGGTATGAATGTTTAGTTGCTCAACATGTTTTGAGTATGCAGGTCACACAAGCTGAGCAAAATCAGAGGCATAATTTGTTCCATAAAAAGGGAGTAGTGAAGGAACGTTCTGTTCGCGTCATCATAGATGGAGGGAGCTGCAACAACTTGGCTAGCAAGGAGATGGTGGAGAAGCTATCTCTCACCACACGATCACATCCACATCCTTACTACATCCAATGGTTCAACAACAACAACAAGGTTAAGGTAACACGTACTATTTGTGTGCATTTTAGTATCTCTACACATGGTGATTACGTTGATTGTGATGTGGTACCATTGCAAGCATGTTCCTTATTACTTGGTAGACCATGGCAATTTGATAAAAAATTATATACACCATGGTAGAAACAATTAATATACTCTTGTTCATAAGCATAAACATATTACTTTGCTTCCTATGTCTCCTGATTCCATTTTGAAAGATGATATTAATAGAGCTAATAAAGCAAAACAGGAGAAAAGTAAGAGTGAAAATCAGATTGTGGCAAAAGAATTTGAGCAACAAAAGAAGCCTGATAATAAACCATCTAGTGTTTCTTCTGAAATTAAATTAAAAAGTGCATGTTTACTTGCCACCAAATCTGATATTCATGAGCTAGATTCTAGCAAAACTATTTTCTATGCTTTTGTGTGCAAAGAGGCATTATTTACATTCGAGGACGTGCTTTCCTCTTTGCCTCCTGTTTTTACTAACATTTTGCAGGAGTACGCTGACGTCTTTCCACAAGACGTGCTACCGGGATTACCACCTATTCGAGGGATTGAGCATAAGATTGACTTAATTCCCGGTGCATCGCTACCCAACCGTGCACCATACCATACCAATCCAGAGGAGACGAATGAGATTATGCGTCAAGTCTAGGAGCTGCTCGACAAAGGTTATATACGTGAATCCCTTAGTCCTTGTGTTGTTCCTATTATTCTATTGCCGAAAAAGGATGGTATATCACGTATGTGTGTCGATTTTAGAGGCATAAATAATATTACTATTCGTTATCGTCATCCTATTCCTAGGTTAGATGATATGCTTGATGAATTGAGTGGCTCTACAATATTCTCCAAAGTTGATTTGCGTAGTGGATACCATCAAATTCGTATGAAATTGGGAGATGAATGGAAAACAACATTTAAAACAAAGTTTGGTTTATATGAGTGGTTAGTCATGCCTTTTTGGTTAACTAATGCACCTAGTACTTTCATGAGATTAATGAACGAAGTTTTACGTGCTTTCATTGGATGATTTGTGGTAGTGTATTTTGATGATATACTTATTTATAGCAAATCTTTGGAAGAACATTTGGAACATTTACGTGTTGTTTTTATTGCTCTACGTGATGCACGTTTGTTTGGTAATCTCGGGAAGTGCACCTTTTGCACAGACAGAGTATCTTTTCTTGGCTATGTTGTTACTCCATAGGGAATTGAAGTTGATAAAGCCAAGATTGAGGCTATTGACAGTTGGCCGCAGCCCAAAACGGTCACACAAGCGAGGAGTTTTCTTGGCCTTGCTGGATTCTATAGGCATTTTGTGAGATATTTCAGCACCATTGTTGCACCTCTCATTGAGCTTACAAAGAGGGATGTGCCTTTTGTTTGGGGTACCGCACAGGAAGAAGCCTTCAAGGTCTTGAAAGATAAGTTGACACATGCTCCTTTACTCCAACTTCCTGATTTTAATAAGACATTTGAGCTTGAATATGATGCTAGTGGAATTGGATTAGGAGGTGTGTTATTCCAAGATTGCAAACCTGTTGCATACTTTTCTGAAAAATTGAGATGGCCTAGTCTGAATTATTCTACTTATGATAAAGAATTATATGCTCTTGTTCGGACCTTAGAGACATGGCAACATTATTTGTGGCCCAAAGAATTTGTTATACATTCTGATCATGAATCTTTGAAACATATTAAAAGTCAAGCAAACTGAACCGTAGACATGCTAAATGGGTTTAATTCATTGAGACTTTCCCTTATGTCATTAAATATAAGAAGGGTAAAGAAAATGTTATTGCTGATGCATTGTATCGTCGTTATACTATGCTTTCACAACTTTACTTTAAAATATTTGGTTTGGAGACCATCAAAGATCAATACGTGCATGATGCTGAATTTAAAGATGTATTGCAGAATTGTAAGGAAGGGAGAACTTGGAACAAGTTCATCGTTAATGATGGATTTGTATTTCTTGCTAACAAGCTATGCATTCCAGCTAGCTCCGTTCGTCTTTTGTTGTTGCAGGAGGCGCATGGAGGAGGATTAATGGGACACTTTGGCGTGAAGAAGATAGAGGATATACTTGCTACACATTTCTTTTGGCCAAAGATGAGAAGAGAAGTTAAGTGTTTTGTTGCTCGCTGCACTACATGTCAAAAAGTTAAGTCACGACTCCATCCTCATGGTTTATATACGCCTTTGCCTGTACCGAGTGTTCCTTGGGAGGATATATCTATGGAATTTGTTTTAGGTTTACCTCGAACAAAGAAGGGGAGGGATAGCATATTTGTTGTCGTGGATAGGTTCTCGAAAATGTCACACTTTATACCATGTCATAAAAGGGATGATGTTGCTAATGTTGCTGATTTGTTCTTTCGTGAAATTATTCGCTTGCATGGTGTGCCAAATACAATTGTTTCAGATCGTGATACTAAATTATTTAGCCACTTTTGGAGATGTTTATGGGCTAAGTTGGGGACTAAACTGCTTTTTAGTACTACATGTCGCCCCCAAACTGATGGACAAACTGAAATAGTCAATTGAACATTGTCTACTATGCTTAGGGCTGTTTTTAAGAATAACAAGAAAATGTGGGAAGAATGCTTACCTCATATTGAATTTGCTTATAATCGTTCATTGCATTCTACTACTAAGATGTGCCCTTTTGAAATTGTGTATGATTTCCTTCCTCGTGCACCTATTGATTTGTTGCCTCTTCCATCTTCGGAGAAGGTTAATTTTGATGCTAAACAATGTGCTAAATTGATCTTAAAAATGCATGAGCTAACTAAGGAGAACATTGAGCATATGAATGCTAAATATAAACTTGCTAGAGATAAGGGTAGAAAATGTGTTGTCTTTGCACCTGGAGATCTTGTTTGGTTACATTTGCGTAAGGATAGATTTCCTGATTTGCACAAATCAAAGCTAATGCCACGTGTTGATGGTCCATCTAAGATGTTAGAGAAAATAAATGATAATGCATATAAACTTGAGCTGCCTGCAGATTTTGGGGTTAGTCCCACTTCTAACATTGCAGATTTGAAACCTTAATTGGGTGAGAAAGATGAGCTTCCGTCCAGGACGACTTCATTTCAAGAAGGGGAGGATGATGAGGACATCAATACCATTGTTACACCCACAGCTCGTGCTACTATACGTACTGGACCAATTACTAGAGCTCGTGCATGCTAATTAAATTACCAGGTATTTTTGTTTCTTGGTAATGATTCTAATGTTCATGAGAATATGATGTTGAGGGATGGACATGGGAGCAAGATCAAGCATGGAGATGATGGCATGCGCAAGGGGAACAGGAACAGAGTTACAAGTGATGATTTCAGGACTTTGAAGCCACCATAATGAGTGCATGAAGCCTTGGACGAAATATACAAGATGCCAGTTCATAAATTTCGTCTAGAGGCTATTATGGGTGCTGCGCCACCTTATTTTTGGGCCAGGCGCATGTAATTTCGAATAGTCAAGTATAGGCTGTTTTTAGAGTCCGTATGTGTGGGGAAATAAGAGTTAGGGTTGGTTTCGGCCCTCTCCTCCAAGGGCCACGAAATCCCCCCCTCTTCCTCCATCTATACAACCCTTAGGGCGTCGTTTAGACTTTGGGTTTTGTTTAAATTAAAAGTTCACCATAGCTGCAACTTCACGTACTTCGTTTGTGTTCAACAACCAGACCAAGGCATCACAGAACCCCACCTTGATCAATAAAGCTTTCCTCTTATATTCGCAATATCCTGATTGCAATCTTAGTTTCTTGATTGTTCTTTGTTTTCCTTCAGGAAATAGACCCTCGTGGTTAGGTTGATCATGCTGCGTTGTGGTCAATAACCTCTTGGAGTTGGTTTAGCGATTGCTAAGGCACGATGTCCTCGCACGTTCGTAGTCGGAATGTCAAAGTCTACTCCATCAAAAACGATAGCCACCATCTCATCGAAAGACGGGACACCTTTGCCTCTATCATATTCGTAGTTTCCTAGGTCATGCTGGTTTCTATCGGATATTTATCTAAGACTTTTCTAAAATTTCTAGGCCTCTTACTAGTCTTTTGCAATAGGATATTCCTTTTGTTTGTGATGATGATTGTTTAGAAGCCTTCGAAACACTCAAGAAAGCCTTAATTTCTGCACTTATTGTTCAACCACCTGATTGGAACTTGCCTTTTGAAATTATGTGTGATTCTAGTGATTATGCTATTGGTGTTGTTCTAGGACAAAGAGTTGATAAGAAACTGAATGTTATTCATTATGAAAGTAAAGCTCTAGACAGTTATCAAATAAATTATGCTACTACTGAAAAAGAATTCTTAGCAGTGGTGTTTGCTTGTGATAAATTTAGACTTGTTGATTCCAAAGTAACTGTTCACACAGACCATGCTGCTATTAAATATCTTATGGAAAAGAAAGATGCTAAACCTAGACTTATTCGTTGGTTTTCTTTTTACAAGAATTTGATTTACATATTTTTGATAGAAAAGGAGCTGAGAACCCCGTAGCTGATAACTTGTCTAGGCTTGAAAATGTGCTTGATGACCCACTACCTATTGA
The DNA here is from genome assembly GCA_021605145.1 of Aegilops bicornis. Taxonomy (NCBI): domain Eukaryota; kingdom Viridiplantae; phylum Streptophyta; class Magnoliopsida; order Poales; family Poaceae; genus Aegilops; species Aegilops bicornis. Next base: position 289,182,911 of record CM038671.1, read on the forward strand.
TGATAGTTTTCCTGATGAGCAGTTGGCTGCAATAAATGTTTCTCATAGTACTCATTGGTATGCTGATTATGCTAATTACATTGTTGCTAAATATTTGCCACCTAGCTTTACATACCAAAAAAATAAAAAATTCTTCTATGATTTAAGACATTACTTTTGGGATAACCCACATCTTTATAAAGAAGGAGTAGAAGGTATTATTAGACGTTGTGTACCTGAGCATGAACAGGGACTAATCCTACGGAAATGTCACTCCAAACCTTATGGAGGGCATCGTGATGGAGATAGAACTGCTCATAAGGTATTGTAGTCTGGATTCTATTGGCCTACTCTCTTCAAGGATGCCCGTAAGTTTGTCTCATCTTGTGATGAATCTCAAAGAATAGGTAACATTGGTAAGCGTCAAGAAATGCATATGAATTATTCACTTGTTGTTGAACCATTTGATATTTGGGGATTTGATTACATGGGAACTTTTCCTTCCTCTAATGGGTGTTCACATATTTTGGTTGCTGTTAATTATGTTACTAAAAGGGTAGAAGCTATTCCAACAAGTAGTGTTGATCACAACACCTCTATTAAAATGCTTAAGGAAGTTATTTTCCCAAGGTTTGGAGTCCCTAGATATTTAATGACGGATGGTGGTTCACACTTTATTCATGGTGCTTTCCGTAAAATGCTTGCCAAGTATGATGTTAACCATAGAATTGCATCACCTTATCATCCTAAGTCTAGTGGTCAAGTTGAACTTAGCAATAGAGAAATAAAATTAATTTTGCAAAAGACTGTTAATAGGTCCAGGAAGAATTAGTCTAAGAAATTATATGATGCACTTTGGGCTGATAGAACAACATATAAAAATCCTATGGGTATGACTCCTTATAAAATGGTTTATGGAAAGGCTTGTCATTTGCCTCTTGAGTTAGAACATAAAGCATATTTGGCAGTTAAAGAACTCAATTATGATTTCAAACTTGCCGGTGAAAAGAGGCTATTTGATATAATCTCATTAGATGAATGGAGAACCCAAGCTTATGTAAATGCAAAATTATTCAAAGAAAAAGTTAAAATATGGCATGACAAAAGAATCCAAAAGCGTGAGTTTAAAGTCGGGGAATATGTTCTTTTGTACAACTCTAGTTTTAGATTCTTTGCAGGAAAACTCCTCTCAAAATGGGAAGGCCCCTATGTTATCGAGGAGGTTTACCGGTCTGGAGCCATCAAAATAAATAATTCCGAAGGTACTAACCCGAAGGTTGTCAATGGGCAACGAACAAAGCATTATATCTTAGGTACGCCCATTAATGTTGAAACTAATATTATCCAAACTTTGACACCGGAAGAACACATAAAAGAGTCCTTCTGGAACACTCCAGAATCGTGATAATAAGGAGGTATGTGATACGGTAAGTAAACGGACTCCAAAAAATCCGTAAAAATATTTTTTATCAGTTTTGGAATAATTAAGAATTTTGGAAATAAAGAAACTTCCACGAAGCGTCCCCTGGTGGGCACAAGACACCAGGGCGCACCAGGCTTGCCAGGCGCGCCCAGGTGGGTTGTGCCCACCTAGGACACCTTCTGTACTCCGTTTTTCTTCTGTATGCTTGTCCCCCAAGATAAAAAAATCTATATATACTTCCCGGACCTTTTAACCACCGTATTGCGGAGAAATCCTTTGTTCTCTTTTCTTGTTGTTTTAATGTTAAATATGAAACTATGTGATCTCAAGATTCTGAGGGTGAGAGCTATGTTGCTGATCTCATTACTAACCCCAAGTCCCACGGGGACGAGAAGCACTATAGCTGGACCTCTGAAGAAGACGAGGATGAATCGGTCCCTCCTGGTTCAAAAACGAAAGCATGGACGCGTTATATAAGAGGATAATAAAATTCGAGATAGATAATTGCGAGTTGATGATAGATAATTTATTCCCCGTCAGAAGCTGGAGGAAGCGAAGGGCAAACCCTCTACCTTCTCACCACCTCCATTACCTTCTTCTTCCCAACCATCTTCTTCACCACCAAAGGAGAATTGAGTATCGGGTATGGGCACTCCCCTTGGCTTCCGCCAAGCTTGGGGGAGGTGCCCCGGTATCGTATCATCCCACTATCTTTTTGCCTCTACTTATCTTCGTTCGATATTTTTGCTTTAGAATGAAATAAAGTTAGTTTGATCCTTTCTTATTTGAGAGTTTGCTTAGTGATCTATCATTGTAATCGTGTGCAAGTTATATAATAAAGTTTAGTTTGAGTTTTTTCTTTCTTTACTTTCATGTTGCAAATAAAGATAAAAGAAATAAGAAAGAAATAAAAAGAGAAAGGAAATAAATAAAAGAAAGGAAATAAATCAATAAGATCACATACTAATCCTATGGTAGGTGATGGCACCACATAAGGAAAAGTATAAGCAAGAAATTTTATTAGAGATTGACAAACACAGCATTAGTCAATGATGCAACTCATGAAAGAATTAATAAGGGAAGAGAAGATTCACATATAAATATACTATCCTAGAAATCTTTTGTGATTGTGAGCCCTCATCAAAATATTATATGCCAAAATTCTTGACGTCGGACAAGGAAGACAACTTAATGGTTTATGTTTATTTATATTCACATAGAAGTCATATTGTCATAGATCCTTCAACATGTGGTGCTTCCCCCTATCTTTGCTAGCCAAAAATTCTGCACTAAGTAGAGATACTACTTATGCATCCAAAAACCCTCAAACCCGAATTTTATTTTCAAGTATCCACCAGACCTGCCTAGGGATTGAGCAAGATCCCTCAAGTAAGTTGTCATCGGTGCAAAAAGGCAATAAAAATTGCTTCTAAAATTGTGAGATCATTTAGTGTAAGAGAAAATTGAGCGTTGTACGAACTTTGGATGACAGAGAATAAAAGCGACCAATTGCATAATAAAGGTTGTCATCTTAAGGGGCAATACAACATGACGTTCTTTTGCACTAAGGGATTGAGCATACAAATAAGTAAGCGCATCTACTTCCCTCTGCTAAGGGCCTATCTTTTACTTTTATGTATTTACTTTTATGCAAAGAGTCAAAGTTTTCTTTCTATTCCTTTTTATTTTTCTCCTTTGGCAAGCATCATGTGGTGAGGAAAGATCTAGGCACATATGTCCAGTTGAATGTAGATAGCATGAGTTATTATTGTTGACATCACCCTTGAGGTGAGTATGTTGGGAGGCGAAACTATAAGCCCCTATCTTTCTATGTGTCTGGTTGAAACTTTTTGCTCATGTGTACGCGGTGAGTGTTAGCAATCATAGAAGACTATATGATGGTTGAGTATGTGGACTTGCCTAAAGGCTCCGATACGTGAACCTTCCTTGAGAGATGATGAATTGTAGTTGCAAAGTTCACTAAGAACATAGTTTGTTGGTTTCTAGTAGATTTTTTGCTTTATACTTCGATTGTGTGATGAACTGTTACTTATTCATGAGAACTGTATGATAAAAATTCTATGATAAAAGTCTTATGTTTAAATTTGTTGCTGTTATAATAATTAACATGATGCGTCTATGTCTGTATTTTGTTTTTATCGACACCTCTCTCTCAAAGCATGTGGACATGTTTTTCGATTTCGGTTTTTGCTTGAGGACAAGCGAGGTCTAAGCTTGGGGGAGTTGATACATCCATTTTGCATCATGTTTTCTTACTATTATTTATAATGTTTTTATCCATAATAATGCTTTTTGGAGTAATTATAATGCCTTTTCTCTCATAATTTGCAAGGTACACACCAAGAGGGAGAACTCCGGCAGCTGGAAATCTGGACCGGAAAAAGCTACGTCAGGCTACCTATTCTGCACAACTCCAAACAAGCTGAAACTTCACAAGGAATTTTTATGGAATATATAAGAATTATTGGAGAAAATAACTACCAGAGGGGGCCCACCAGGTGGGCACAACCCACCTTGGCATGCCAGGGAACCCAAGCGCCCTGGTGGGTTGTGCCCTACTAGGCCTACCTCCGGTTCCCATGTTCAGGTATATAGGTCATTTTGACCTAGAAAAATAAGGAGAGGACTTTCGGGACGGAGCGCCACCGTCTCGAGGCGAAACTTGGGCAGGAGTACTTTTGCCCTCCGGCGGAGTGACTCAACCGGGGGAACCTCCCTCCGGGAGGGGGAAATCATCATCATCATTATCACCAACAACTCTCCCATATTGGGGAGGGAAATCTCCATAAACATCTTCAACAGCACCATCTCATCTCAAACCCTAGTTCATCTCTTGTGTTCAATCTTGTTACTGGAACTATAGATTGGTGCTTGTGGGTGACTAGTAGTGTTGATTACATCTTGTAGTTGATTACTATATGGTTTATTTGGTGGAAGATAATATGTTTAAATCCATTATGATATTTAATACTCCTCTGATCATGAGCATGTTTATCATTTCTGAGTATTTACTTTTGTTCTTGAGGTCACGGGAGAAATCATGTTGCAAATAATCATGTGAATTTGATATGTGTTCGATATTTTGATAGTATGTATGTTGTTATTCCCCTACTGGTGTCATGTGAACGTCGACTACATGACACTTCACCATATTTGCGCCTAAGGGAATGCATTGTGGAGTGGCAATTAGATGATGGGTTGCTAGAGTGACAGAAGCTTAAAACCCAGTTTATGCGCTATTCCGTAAGGGACCGATTGGATCCAAAAGTTTAATTCTATGGTTAGAATTTATTCTTAATATTTTTCTCATAGTTGAGGATGCTTGCGGGAGGTTTAACCATAAGTAAGAGGTTCGGTCAAGTAAGAACAACACCTAAGCAGCGGTCCACCCACATATCAAATTATCAAAGTAGTGAACACAGATTAAACCAACATGATGAAACTGACTAGATAAAATCCCCGTGTACCCTCAAGAACGCTTTGCTTATCATAAGAGACCATTTTGGCTTGTCCTTTGCCTCAAAAGGATTGGGCTACCTTGTTGCATATTTGTTACTACTATTGTTACTCCGCTACTTACAATTTCAGCACTTGCAGACATTACCTTACTCAAAACTACTTGTCATTTCCTTCTGCTCCTCGTTAGGTTGGACACTCTTACTTATCGAAAAGAGCTACAATTGATCCCCTATACTTGTGGGTCATCACAGACCTCACCGCCCGACCATACTACTACCGGCCAGGCCTTCCCTCTACTCACCCACACACCCTGTTATTCTCCGAAGACGGCAATCTCAAACCACAGCCGAAGCAGTGAACCCTCGTACTCCCCTCTGCATGGGCATCCACTGCTACGTATTCCCCGGCTCTGGGTCGTTCCCTTCCTAGGTCACACCGTCATCCACCACTTTAGTGCTATCGGGTGGTACGACATCGTCAACGCGCTCAATGAATGACAGCCATCAGAAGAGGACTGTTAGTGGAGAGGCTGACAGCTGGGTCCATGGCCGCACGCAAGGAAGTGCCTCCTTATTACGCGCAAAATAATGATTCCTCCACCTGACATCTCGGACCTCCTGGAAGGGCCTCTGTATTTTGTGAAAAAATGTTCTCCCTAACAGCTGGGACCCACCGGCTTTATCTTCGCACGGAAGGAACTACCTTCATACCCCCTGACAGCTAGGACCCACCAGGTTGATGCGAAGGTAGCATTATCTGTCCGGCCGTGAACATGTATGTACATAGCGATCGATAGGTGTCTCTGTAGAGACGTACCCTGGCCGAGTAAGGAGCGGCATGTGTTCAAGTAGAGGCGCCGACATAGCATGCCATGCAGTCCCGTCTATATCGTGTACACGTATGTAGGGCCATATTGCAAGATAGTAAATAGGGCTACGTACGTACATACGGGTGTGGTCTCTAACGTGTACAGCGACTAATCCTGTTCATCGGAAGCCAACCGGCTGGGTCAGAACAGAGAAACTGCGTCGTGTTCGTGGGGAGGCAACGGAGTTCGGCGTGCTTATCGGGAGGCAATGGAATACGTCGTGTTCATCGGGAGCCAACTGGCTTGGACGGAACAGCCGAAACAAGGTCTGGCGTACCACATAATGGAGGAAACCGGCCTTCTGTTCGACCGCGTACGGTCGAAATGGGGTCTTGTTCATCGGGAAGGGTCTGGCGTACCACAAAACAGAGGAAACGGACTTGTATTCGACCGCATACTGTCGAAACGGGGTCCTGTTGATCGGGAGGGGTGTGGCGTATCGCAAAACGAAGGAAATGGACTAGTGTTGGAGCGCCTACGGTTGAAACGGGGTCCTGTTGATCGGGAGGGGTGTGGCGTACCGCAAAACTAGACTCCACGGGCTATTGTTCCTCCACCGTCGACTTCCTCCAAACTCCACCTGCTACTGTTCATCCACCGTCGACTTCCTCCAGCCTCCACCAGCTACTGTTCATCCACGGAGTCCTTTTCATCCAGCCTCCTCGGCTACTGTTCATCTAGCCCTCCACGAGGTCCTGTTCATCCAGCCTCCACCGGATACTGTTCAACCAGCCCTCCACGGGGTCATGTTCAACCAGCCCCTCCATGGGGTCCTATTCAACCAGCCCTCCACATACGGGGTCCCTCCACCAGCTACTTTTCATCCACCACCACGCCTCCTCCATCGGGGTCCTGTTCATCCAGCGGCAACGGCCTCTACTACCACGGGATCTTGTTCATCCAACACCCACCAAGAACTGTTCGTCCAACCCCCACCGGGAACTGTTCATCCAACCCCCACGGGAACTGCTCATCAAGAGGCAGCTTCGATCGGCTTGATTAGCAACAAGAGCGGGCGAATCACTCGGGTTCGATTAATGCAAAGGGATTGATCGGGTTTAGTAACATAGCTTGTGCAATCGCCGTGTTCGATTCTGACCAAATCCTTGCTCAGGTTCAGTTAGAGCGCAACGCCTCGCACACATGCGCGTACGTGTACGAGAGAAATGCGCAAACCACCGTGCATCGCTCGGTCCCGACCACCCAACGTTACCGGGAACTCCCCGATATTTTCCTCGCCCTCGCTTCTACCACGATTTTTCCATCATGAACAGCCCAAAGAATGTCATGCAACTGCGTCTCCGGCCCGCCCAGGACGAAAAGCCCATTTTCTGTCATGATTTTTTGTCATAGAAGTAGGATCCCACCACGTCTATGATGATACCGGGTTTTGTCACAATTATCATCATAGAAGTGTCATAAGCATGACAAAATATTTTATGTTCGGCCCAAAATGTCACAGATGTGTCTTTTTGTAGTGCTGTTACATGATAGATTTATCACAAGGAATTTGCTTAGAAGAAAGTGCTTTGAGCTAAAAGCATACAATTGTGCAGTGAGGGATTGTCAATAGGAAGAAACACTGCATCATCTATTTTGGGGATGCCCCTTTGCAAAGCAATGCTGGGATTTTATTTGTCCAACAAGAACGCACAACTTATCAGTGTTAGAAGAATTTCAAGATCTGAAGGACAAGCTCAATTTCCCCTTTTTATGGAGATAATTATCCTAGGGTCGTGGGCCATTTGGATCAAAATAAATTATAAGGTTTTTGAGTATGTACACTAGTAGAAAAAGGGTCTAATGTTCAGCTAATTAGTCCCGGTTTGTATTTGAACCGGCACTAATATGACCATTAGTGCCGGTTCCAACGGCTAAGCGGGCCGCTCTCATAAGTAACGGTTCGTGGTGAACCTTTAGCACTGGTCCGTGCCATGAACCGGTGCTAAAGAGAGTGGTGGCACGATGTTGTCAGTCTGGGGCCCCTCCAGCACCTTTAGTACCGGTTCGTGCCACGAACCGATACTAAAGGTCATCCTATATAAACCCTTCGTCCACCCGCGATCGAGCTCACCCTGTTCTTCCCTTTCCCCTCTCCTCTCTGTTCTTCCCCTCTTCCTCGAGCTCATCACACATTTTTCCCAAATTTTGTCAAGATTTAAAGGCCCCCATCCATTCAAGTGGTCACAAAGGTTAGCAACTTTGTCCTTTCATCTCTCATTGCTAGATTAGCTCTTGCAATGCTTTATATAGTGATTCATTTGTGGGTTTTAGTAATTTGGGAGGAATTATATGTGGTAGTTTATTTGCTTTATATGCAATTTGAGCTCAAAATTGTCGGCGTTCTGGGAACGGGGGTCCCCAAACTTGCCTGCCTGCGGCCTGCGGCGTGGCTCAAAGGGGGGCCCATCACGGCCCATCTTCATCAACACAAGCTCAAGACCCTCGCGCGGGGCCAAGCCTCATGGCGGGCAACAGGAGCTTCCTCGGGCATGGCCTCATCAGCCGGGCTCGCGAGGAGGCGGAGAGATCAAGGCGGGGTACCTCACGAGGTGCCCATGACGCAAGCCATGACGACCAAGGGCGCCAGGCGGGCGCCAGCCGTGCAGAGTCCTTGTTTCCTCTTTGGTGCAAAGGGGGCAAGCGCAAAGTAGATCATCAAGGAAAGGTGTCCGTTTCAAAGGCAACAAGACCAAGACCAGCCCAACGGCAGGAAGGAAGTCATTGTGGAGCCCAAGCCAAGGCCACACCGCCAGAGCCTTTGACAAAGTAGGACCAACTTTAGTCAGGATAAGTGTACAGGATGTTCCCCTTCAAAATGGCCAATTGTTGGCGCCCTTCCCGCTCAATATTTGGGAAGAGGCCCAGGGCCTCTGTCTATAAATAGGACTAGCCTCCCACAGGGTAGAGGCATCTTGGATCGGGCATCTTAAATTGAGAGAGAGAGAGAGAGAGAGAGAGAAAGAGCGACTGAACTCCTCCAAGCAATTCATCGCCTCGGCCAAGAACAGATCCTCACGAGGCTGTTCTTCCTTGTATTGTTCATCACCATCAGCCCAAGAGGCAATCCACCACACCACAAACTAGAGTAGGGTATTACACCACAACGGTGGCCCGAACTAGTATAAACATTGTGTCTCTTGTGTTGTTCCTTTCGTAGGTTAGATCCAAGCAAGGCGACGGGGTGCAGGTAGGTAGAGGGCGAAATCTCCACGGGCACCCCAGTGTTCGAACCTCAAGGGTCTGTCGGAACCCGAAATCCGACAAAAATAACTCTTAGTTTGCATATGTAGGTGTGGTTTACTTAGTGCCTTCTCGTCTCCGTCCTAACCACCGTCGATCATCCGCACCGACCCGTCGGCGGCACCACCTTGTGGTGAGCCTCTTGTTCTTATCTTTTTTATAAAAAAAATCATGTTTGTGTGATTTAGATATATAGTTACTTGTATAATTATCTTACCCGTACGTTGTATGTTATACATAGTGCCATGGTTTTGATATCCGTCCCCGTCGGCCCTCGTCTGTGTTATTATTCGGATGTGGTATATTCTCTTTTAAAACTATTTGTTGCATTTCGTGTTTATGAAAAATTATGCCCATCAAGTTGACATAGATATTTTTATCTAGGACGTATGTGAACCGGAAATTCCAACTGACCCTATTGTCGAGAGGTTAAATTTAGTTGAAAGAGAAAATAAGTATTTGAAAGAAAAAATGAAAAGAATTGAGGGGGAGAAGATGGAATTGGAGTTGCATGTTGTCGATGTCGTTGATGATCACAAGATCAAGATGGATAAAATGCGCTTGAAGATTAGGAAGATTAGAATATATGCCATTGATAGTGAGGCTTGGTATCATTATGCTGTTGGATCAATTGTTACCTTAGCTGCGATCTTGATCACATTTGTTGTTGCATTTAAATGCTTTAGCTAGAGAGTTATTTGTATGTGGCATTTAAGTGTTGTATGAACTTGTATTAATTTGGTCTATTCGGTGCTGATGAAGATGAGCCGATAATGGATGTACGATGACCGATGCTCTCCCCAGTTCGTTGATGGTGTGCATACTTTTCTGATTGCGGCTCAGGCAAACAAGCGGGCGGATGGTTTTATGCCTTGTCCATGTGTTGGCTGTAAGAATTATCACAATTACTCTAACTCAAGAACCATTCATGTCCACCTGTTTGAGTCCGGTTTCATGCACCACTATAATGTTTGGACCAAGCACGGAGAAAAGAGGGGTTATGATGGAGGACAATGAAGAAGAAGAGGACGACGATAGCTACCCTGGCCATGGGATCCCTGAATATGATGATACAACAATGCGGGAAGAAGCCGAGCCGGCAATGTGGGAAGAAGCTAAAGAAGAGGCATCAGATGAGCCCGCTGATGATCTAGTTCGGGCCATTGCTGATGCAAAGAGAAACTGCGCAAGTGAAAAGGAGAAGAAGAAGTTGCAGCGCATATTAGAGGGTCACAAGAAATTGTTGTACCCGAATTGCAAAGCTGACAAGAAAAAGGTGGGCACCACACTGGAATTGCTGCAATGGAAGGCAAAGAATGGTGTATCTGACAAGGGATTTGGAAAGTTGTTGGTAATGATAAAGAATATGCTTCCAAAGGACAACGAATTGCCCGAGAGTACGTATGAAGCAAAGAAAGCTGTCTGCCCTCTAGGGTTAGAGGTGCAAAAGATACATGCATGCCCTAATGACTGCATCCTCTACCGCGGTGAGTACGAGGATTTGAACACGTGCGCGGTATGCGGTGCATTGCGCTATAAGATCAGCCGCGATGACCCTGGTGATGTCGAGGGCAAGCGCCGCCGGAAGAAGATTCCAGCCAAGGTGATGTGGTATGTTCCTACAATACCACGGTCGTAACATTTGTTCCGAAACAAAGGGCATGCAAAGGCGATGCGATGGCACAGAGAAGACCATAAGAAAGACGAAATGTTGAGAGTACCCGCTGACGGGTCGCAGTGGAGAAAAATCGAGAGAAAGTATAGGGAGGAGTTTGCAGGTGACACAAGGAACGTATGGTTTGGTCTAAGCGCAGATGGCATTAATCCTTTTGGGGAGGAGAGCAGCAACCATAGCACCTGGCCTGTGACTCTATGTATGTATAACCTTCCTCCTTGGTTGTACATGAAGCGGAAGTTCATTATGATGCCAGTGCTCATCCAAGGCCCTAAGCAACCCGACAACGACATTGATGTGTACCTAAGGCCGTTAGTTGAAGAACTCGTACAGCTATGGAATGGAAAAGGTGTACCTATGTGGGATGAGCACAAACAGGAAGAATTTGACCTAAAGGCGTTGCTGTTCGTGACCATCAGTGATTAGCCTGCTCTCAATAACCTTTCAGGATAGACAAACAAGGGATACCGCGCATGCATGGACTGTTTGGATGATACCGACAGTGTACATTTGGATAATTGTAGGACGAATGTGTACCTGGGACATTGTCGATTTATTCCGAGCAGGCATCCCGTAAGAAAGAAAGGCAAGCATTTCAAAGGTGAGGCGGATCACTGGACGAAGCCTCGCCACCGTACTGGTGCTGATGTACATGATATGGTCAAGGATTTGAAGGTAATCTTTGGAAAGGGTCCTGGCGGACAACCTGTTCCGAATGACGCTGATGGAGCGCGCCCATGTGGAAGAAGAAATCGATATTTTGGGACCTGCCCTATTGGAAAGACCTAGAAGTCCGCTCCACAATCGATGTGGTGCACGTGATGAAGAATCTTTGCGTGACCTTGCTTGGCTTCTTGGGCGTGTATGGGAAGACAAAAGATACACCAGAGGCACGGGAGGACCAGCAACATATGCACACAAAAGACAACATACATCAGGGTCATGCCAGCTACGCTCTTACCAAAGAAGAGAAGGAAATGTTCTTTGAATGCTCGCCAAGATGAAGGTACCGTCTGCTTCTCGTCGAATATAAAGGTAATAATAAATATGGCGTAGAAAAAGTTCCGTAACCTAAAGTCTCATGATCGCCACATGATTATGACGAATCGCTTCCGGTTGCATTGAGGGGGCTTCAACCGGAAAACGTTCGATTAGCCATTGTGAAGCGATGTGCATTTCTCAATGCAATCTCTCAGAAGGTAATCGATCCAAAAATCATACCAAGGTTAGAGAATGATTTGGTGCCCCTTTGATAGGTTCATGGGAGTCTACCGGTTGGATTGAGGGTCCTGTATTTCTACACAATATGTTCCCCTTTGAGAGGTTCATGGGAGTCTTAAAGAAACGTGTCCATAACCGTGCTAGGCCAGAAGGAAGCATCTCAAAGGGCCATGAAAATGAGGAGGTCATTGAGTTTTGTGTTGACTTTATTCCTGACCTTAAGCCAATTGGTGATCCTGAATCGCGGCATAAGGGCAGACTAGAAGGAAAAGGCATGCTAGGAGTGGATTAAATAATATGAATGGAGGGGCATTCTCTCACTCAAGAACACTACATAGTTCTACAGAATTCCGCCTAGGTGGCTCCGTATATGGAGGAACACAAGAATTTTCTACACTCCAAACACTCGGAGCAGTCTGACGACTAGATTACACGTGAACAAACGAGGACTTTCGCCGGTTGGTTGCAGACACGTGCCATGCATGACGCCGCTATTGAAGATGACATGTACTTGCTGTCCCAGTTACCATCTTCCAATATAGTGACTTTCAAAGGGTAAGAGATAAATGAGAATACATTTTACACGATCGCCCAAGATAAGAAGAGCACCAACCAAAACAGTGGTGTCCGCTTTGATGCAGCAACCAAGACAGGAAAGGAAATATATTATGGTTACATAGGGGACATATGGGAACTTGACTATGGACGTGGTTTGAAGGTCCCTTTGTTACAGTGAAAATGGGTCAATATGACACGAGGCGTGGTAACGGAAGACCCGCAGTACGGAATGACCACAGTGGATCTCAACAATCTTGCGTATGTAGACGAACCATTCGTCCTAGCCTATGATGTAGCGTAGGTTTTCTATGTGAAGGACATGTCTACCAAGCCGAGAAAATGAAAAGATAAGGAACCGAATGCATGATACGATGAGCCAAAGCGCCACATAGTTCTTTCAGGGAAAACAAACATCGTGGGAGTGGATGACAAGACAGACATGTTAGAAGATTATGAAAAGTTTGATGAAATTGCTCCATTCACAGAGAATATTGACCCGAGCATCCAGTTAAATGATGAAGATTTTCCATGGTTACGGCACAAAGGGACACACGCGAAGAAAATTTTTCACACCCTAAGATCCCACTTTGGGATGTGATCGGCTTCACTGTCATCACTTTCTTCTCTAGTCAGTTTCCAGACTTATATATTTGGAAAGTCCCGCTTCGAACAAACCAGAGGGAATCTTTGTAATATTTAGGGTACTTATGTGTTTTGGCATTTTAAACGCGAAGAAATATTATGTGCAAACAAATTCTTTTATGCATTTACTGATTTTTTCACCTAAATGACCCTGCAATTGAGAAACACTTCAAATGAACTCTGAAAAGGTTGAAAGTTAGCATGGTATCATCATTTCACACACATAGCATGTGCAAAAAAGTTGAGACGGTTACGACAAAAAAATGATGCACTTCGTGTACAAAATGGACAATCTCTTTCAAAGTATCAGGGTTTCACTCGAAAACTCATTTGTTACAAAACGCATTTCATTTTTTTACTTATTACAACTCTAGACATTTTTTCCGTTCAGTACGCACCATTCAAAGCCACATCATCAATTTTCAATCCTTTCTGACTTCATTTGCTATTTTTCATGCATTTACTGATTTTTTTTAGCTAAATGACCCTGAAATTGAAAAACACTTCAAATGAACTCTCAAAAGGTTGAAAGTTCGCATGGTATCATAATTTCAGCCACATAGCGTGTGCAAAAAAGTAGATAGGGTTACGACAAAAACTGGATGCACTTTGTGTACAAAATGGACAATCTCTTTCGAAGTACCAGGGTTTCGAACGAAAACTCATCTGTTACAAAGGCATTTCATTTTTTAAATAACCTAAGTACTACCAAATTGAATATAATGATAAAGCACACTAATATTAAACATAAGAAAAAAGAATAACTCAAAAATCTATTTTTAAAGTAAAGTTATTCACAAACCAGTGATTCGCACAAATTTCAAATAATTCAAATTTAAACTATTCAAATTTGAAAACTACTCGCACTAACAGAAAGTTTGTAATTTTTTGTACCTAAAGCAAAAATACTCAAAAAGAAACTCGAAATACAGCAAAAAACAACCCATAAATAAATAAAAGATTTTAAAGCAGAAAATAGAAAAAACTAAATAAATAAGCCCACCTACTAGGCCACAGCGGCCTGCATACGACTAGAAACCTAACCTGTAGTTGGGCCAGGATGCAGGCCCGCAAACCCAGTAGACCACACAGGGCAGAGTAGGAGAGTTAGGCCTAGAAGGCCTACATTAGAGACGAGCTCAATGCAGTGCCCGCACCGGGGCTTATAAACAGGTCTTGGGGCTCCTCAACTAGCGAGGTGGGACTAAACTAGCCGCACCGCAACTACGCCAGCGCACCCCCTTTAGTACCGGGTCGTGGATCAAACCGGTACTAAGGGGGGTCTTTAGTACCGGTTGGAGCCACCACCCGGTACTAAAGGGGTGTCGTTCCTGCCGCTTGGCCTGGCAAAATTTGACCTTTTAGTACCGGTTGGTGGCTCCAACTGGTACTAAAGGTCATCCCTATATCTACAACACTTTCCAAAATTTTAGTTTCTTCTCCTCTGCTTCTTCGACCCCATCGCCGTCCCCGTCGACTCCGCACCGCCCCCATCCTCGCCGCGTCGTCCCCGCCGACTCCACGCCGCCCGTCCCTGTCGCCGCCCCCGTCGCCGTCCCCTCGCCTCGCTGTCGTCGTCGCCTTGGACCTCGCCTTGCCGTCGCCTGGACTTCGCCGTCGCCGTCGCCTCGACCTTGCCCGCGTTGTGAACCCCTCACCCCCTCCGATCGAAGCCGCCGCACCGCCAACATCGTAGGTGCACACATGCACACATACACACACACACACACAATTTGTTCATCTGTTGCACTAGATGTTGTAGATGCTTCAGCTATAGATGTTTTTCTGTTTTTAGTTCTTAGTTTTTTCTGTTTTTTCTGTTTTATACAAAGGTTTTAGATGAATTAATTAATTAGATTAGATTAATGTCAAAGGTTTTAGATGAATTAATTAATTAGATACTTTTAGTTCAATGAATTAGATATATTAATGTTACAGAAATGTTAGTTATATAGAAATGTTAAAAATGATAGAAATGTTATAGAAATGTTAGTTATATAGAAATGTTAGAAATTTTAGAAATGTTAGTGTTAGCTAGATAAATTAGATTAATTTCAAATTGTTAGACGATGATCGATGTTTTTTTAGTTTCTTATAATTTTAGGTATAGAAATTTAGAATTTGCATAGAAGAAATCAAAACCCAATCATTTAAAAAAATGTTACTTTTGCGGCATATAGTATTTGTTCTCGACGATGCCCGGCCCGCATCCTCGCCGTCGACCCGTTCGCGACGACGTCCTACTTCAGAGGACCCATGTCCGGGACTGGACTCTGCCGGGCTAACACTGGGAGGTGCTGCCTTCAGGGGCTCGACGCTTGGTGAGGAACCCGGCCACGGGTCCCGTCGTCGTCCCTGAGCTCCTTTGGTGGCGTTCGCGTGGGCCACTTTCGGTGCGGAGGGAGCCGACCCCGCCGGAGGTGGTGCATCGCCGTGTCAGGGAGGAGGACGAGCAGGTCTGTCGCTACATGGCTACTATGGATGTCAGGTTCTCCAATACCAGGCAGGTTCTTTGGGGAGATGACTAGAGCTATGATCCTGCGATGGTTCCTTCTCTTTGGGTGTCCACTGCCCGCGCCTCAGGAACCGCGAGTGGCCTAGATTATTCTGTAGTATTCGATCTTTATGAGCTAGCTAGCTAGTGATGTATTCGATATATAATATTCGAGATGATGTATTCGAGATTATATATATTATTCAAGACGATGTATTCGAGATTTTATATATTATTCAAGACGATGTATTCGAGATTATATATATTGTTCAAGATGATATATTCGAGATTATATATTATTCGAGATGATGTTTTCAAGATTATATATTATTCGAGACGATGCAGATTATGTACTATGATTCAGTTTTTCCTTATTGATTGCATGCATGCACTGTAATTTGAATACTAAATTGTTTTGTATATCTTCTAGATTAGTTAAATAAAAGCTATGGTGGACAATACCGGCAGAGAGGGAGAAGAGGCCCTGTTTGAGGTCATACGCTCCCCTCGTGGGTCGGATGATCAGAATGAAGAAGATGACGGCTCCCTATATCTGAACAATATCGGGGAGGGTGATGATATGGTATTCGATCGCGACGACCGAATTGATGAAGTCATGAACTATGATTATGATGACGAAGAAAATGTTGATTTTGAAATAACAGAGACCGGCGAGGTATATTTATATAAGCAGGCATCTAGTGATCATCACATGTTTTAAATGATTTGAAGATATATTAACGAATTGATCTTTCTTCTTTCAGCCCTACAGATCGAGCAAATCTTCTACAGGCTGCAGGACAGTGCAAGGCCCGTCCAGAAAGTTGAAGGAGGGCGTAAAGTACAACATCGATGCCATCAAAACTAATGGCGAACCACTAGCACCTAAGAACATTGCGAACAAGTTCATTCATCAGTGCGGAGTTGTTGTGAAGGACCAACTCCCGATCTCCCTTCAAGAATGGAAAGAGCCAACAAAGAAATGTCCAAATCTTACGTTTGTCGTCGACAGAGCAAAATCGCTTCTTTGGGAATCTCTCATGGAACATTTCACCCTACCAGATCTTTTCACAGATGCAGATGTGTAGAAAGTCAAGGACGCTGCTCTTAGGAAGATGGCAATTGCATTCAACAACCACAAGAAAACTATATGGACCAAGTACGTCGAAGGAGGAAAGAAGACTCCAGAATTCAAGGGAAACCTGGAGAAGCAAAGAGATCACTTGCCCGCTTTCGTGAAATTCAAGGAATCCGAATTATCTAAGGAACGGTCGAGAAAAAAACAAGGCCAATGCCGCAAAAAAAGGAGCAGTTCCATAGGCTGGGGCCAGGTGGATACGTGGTGGCAATGCCTAAGTGGGATAAGTCTGAGCAACAGATGCAGGCTGCACAGGTCACTCCAGTTACATTGAGCTGGGCCCCTAGGTGAAGAACTTTGTTCTATGCGCATGGGGTGACATTGGACCCGAAGACAGGCCAGGTTTCAAAGAAGGCATGTCTTAAAGGAGCCGAAGATAAGTTACTTCAAGCAATAGAAGATGCTCGAAAGGGGGTGTTCATGACCAACAGAGAGAACGACGAGCTTACGCGCCCCCTGGGAAATCCTGAAAACCCGGGAAGAACACGAGGCAAGGGCGTTTTTCCATGGTATGAGGGCTTTTCAGACTAGAACATCGACTATAGAAGTCGTGCGAGAAGGAAGATGGAGGAGGAGAAGAAGAGGAAGCTGGAGGAGGAGCAGAGGAAGCAGGAAGCAGAACGCCTTCAAGGCCTAGAATCAGCGCACGCAGACTTGTCACTCAAATTCCATCGGCAGCAGCAGTAGATCGACTCACTTATCCAGGAAAGGAGGCCTCTGCACCGGCAGCAGCTAGCGGATGATCCATCATTGGATAGCACCATCCCATCCATGCCGAGAAGCAGCATGGGTTCCGCCCCGGGCGACGCACTACTGGATATATACCCTGTAGATGACATCATGGAGAACACTAACTATGAGCTACACTTCAAAATGAAGAACATATCCATGAAGGTGGAGGACGCCATTGCTTATACAAATCCCCCCGAAGCAACCTTCCATTGCAACCCGATTCCAGGCGGCTATGCTCGTGTCGTGGTTGATGAGGTGGTCGACCAATATTCGGGGCTAGAGGTTGATATTCCTGGAGGTGACGAGGAGCACACACTCGGAGAGGCCATACATCGTATCATCCTATGGGGAAAGGATTGCATCATCTTTCGAAGGCCACCGACACCGCGTCAGCCGACTCCTCCTTGAAATCTGCCACTGCGTCAGCAGACACCCGCACCTCCAAGTCGTCAGCCACCGCCTCAGAAGAGTCCAGCTCCTTCAAGTCCACCAATGGGTCAGGCCACTCCTCCTCCTCCAAGTCCGGCACAGCGTCAGGCCACTCCTCCTGCTTCAAGTACGCCAACGTGTCAAGCCACTCCTCCTCCATGTCCGACACCGCGTCAGGACACTCCTCCTACTCTAACTCGGCCACGTCAGCCGTCTCCGCTGCCTGAGCAATCGCGGAAGAGAGCTGCCGCAGCTACGCTGCGTAGCGATACAAGTCGAGGTAGTATAGGAGGTATAGGCGGAGGCAAGCGATTTCAATATGGTCCAAGCCTCGTGCCTCTTCCGTAGAGGCCTTATGACATGATCGAGGAGCAAAACAAAGCCATAGTGAGGGCCCAAGTGCATGCCCATTTTGGACCGAAACCGCCAGCCAAGGGAGAAAGTGCCTGAGGATAAGATTGACCACTTTATTCGTATGGCTAAAGCACCAGCTCCCAAGCCTGTTGACTCAGACTATGAGCGCCAAATTAGGAAGGCACATCGAGCACGACTATAGAAGGAGTCAAGCTCGAGCTCGAGCCAAGCAGCTAGCAAAAAATGCGGGAAAACCATTCCCCAGCTGGGAGAACGGTTAGCGCAATCGATCCCCCCGCTTGTTGTACCAACACATGAGAGTACCGGCGCCGGTCAGCTGATAATAACAGATGAGCATAGAAGGCAGGATGAAGAGCTCGGTATCACTGTTGGACAACTCCTAGAGATTGAGCCCATGTCTCCGCTTAGAGAGGAGAACGTAAAATGGAAATATGTCCGCGGCGAACCTTTGGTCAAGCCTGAGGAGGTCAAGAACCTCCCAACGAGAATGTATGAATTGCATGATTGGTATATGAAAATTACCAAGAGTTCCAATCGAGAGTCCCTCATGGTGAAAGTCAAGGAAGAGCATTACTTCCATGCGCTAGCTCTGTCCATTGAGTATACAGAACTGTTTCAGTTATTCAATCAAGAAGCACTCGACCAATCTCTTGTCAGTTGCTATTGTCTATAAGTGATTTCTTTTTGTAATTTAAGTCTCAAGCTAGCTGTAGTGCTCATTGAAAGATCATTACCTATAATTATCCTCACTATATTCTTTTCTCTGGTATTATGCAGGATGAAGATGTATGAAATGAAAAAAGCTGGACACGATGGCATTGGGTTCATTGACCCAAATAGCATTAATGAAGACACATGGAAATTGAAATGGTATCAAGCAGATGTAGAGAAAAACATGCTAGAGTTCTTGAAGCAGCTCAATACCAATGAAGATATACTACTTCCTTACATCTTTCGGTGAGTCACACTGTCTTGTACTACAAATTATGTTTTTGGTTACTAGCTAGCTAGATGTTAATAATTAAGTGTATAGGGTTTAGGGTAGTTGATGAGTGTTATGCACATGCCCGCTTAATTAATACATGCAAACATGTGCGCATGCAGTTACCACTGGATCTTGGTAATCATTAAAGTTCAAGAAGGAACAGTTAAAGTACTAGACTCACCAGTTAAAAAACAAAGTGACTACTCAATCTTGAAGGGTATAGTTGACAGGTAATTTCAATCATTATTAACTATATGTCGGCCTCTTTAGTTCGTCATTTCCTGGTATCTACTATTTAATAACTCCTTTATTCATTTTCTTCGCCGGCGGGCAGGGCTTGGGAAAAGTTCATCAACGTGACTCCAGGCCAATGGCAAAAAAAGTTGTATTGGTTTCGACCCAAGGTAAGTAATTAAGTAGTACTAGCTAGTTACCATCTCTTTAATTCTTGTTTCAATACCATTAATTATCATGCTTGATTAATTATTATCTGATTAAATTATATTCTCGTAAAGGCCCTGAAGCAGGCGCCGGGAACTTAAGTGTGTGCATACTACGTTTGCGAGAACATTCGCATGATGGCGTCCGAAAGGAGCAAATCTAATAGACGGCTATGGGTATGTTTGCCAGAAAACTATTCACAATTTGTACATTATTATCGATATCTAATCACACGACTAATACATGCATATTGATCTCCTTCTGAAAAGTTCGATGAGATGCAGGATAAGCTCCTACCAATGGATCGCATCGGAGCACTTCAAGAGGAAATAGCGGGATTTTTGCTCAACTAGGTCATAGATCCAAAAGGTGAATACCATTACCCGCTACCGCCCCAATGAACCACTCCCAATTGTCATCGTGCTCCGAAGGCACCAAGGAAAATGCCACTGGCTCCGAAGGCAACATGTAGGAGAAATTGTATATACCAAATTGTATATATATACATGTGTATGTGTGAATGGTGGTTGTGAGACATTCGATGATATTTACCCTACTGTTTATAGTAAAAAAGTTTATCATGGTGTTTAAGTTCCCTCTTTTCTAACGAACTATTTGCAATCTCATTTGTTTCCGTTGTATTCTTTCTTTGAAGTTGTTCAACCTCTCAAGGTTTGTGGTTTCCCTCGTTTGTCAAAGAAGCAACTTAGTATTACCTCTTCTCTCCATTTTTCATCCCTAGATCTCGGGGCGAGATCTCCTGTAAGTGGGGGAGTGTTGTGACACCCCGAGACCGACGCTCCAGATGCCTTCCAGTTATTTCATTGTCGCCGCGTGATTTAATTGTTTGTTTCATTTCATCATGTCACCCTGAGCATTGCATCTGTCATGTTTAAATAAAACTTGCATCTGTTCGTAGTCGACGCCTCTCCTCGTGGTCACCATTTACTTTTCTCAGACCAACCGGGTTCTCGTTTCCCTCTTGTTTGACTGTCTTATCTCTCAGCACTTCCATGGACCCCCCTTTGCAACCTCGGGCATGTCCGAATGCTTCCCTCGAACCCAGACCGCTCGGTCATGACCGATGGGTCCGGATCATCCCCAAAATCCCTAAAATATCCCTGATTTCTTATTTGGACTTCCCGAACCTATCTATCTCGGACCGTCCGATTATGATGAGAAGGCCCGAGTAGCCCAAACATCTCCTCACCTACTATATAATAAGTCTAACCCTAGCCCCTACCAATCTATCCCATCCAATCCTCCTCACCGCCGCCACCATCTTCCTCAGGATCCATCCCGAGCCAACCACCTCTCCACCTGCTCGATCCATCCACCAACCAACGTTGCCTCCGACCAACTCCCTGTTTTTCCGTGGTTACCAAATCTCTACAGCCAACCACCATCCAGAGCCCGCTCGCTTCCTGATCCAACCTCCACCTCGCTTCAATCCAGCAGCATGGCAGCTCCCCACTGGCGGTGTCTGTCGGCGTTCTAGGAACGGGGGTCCCCAGACTTGCCTGCCTGCGGCCCACGGCATGGGTGTGCTGTAGGCCTGTGCGGCCCATCTTCATCAACAAGGCATTCAAGACCCTTGCGAGGGGCCAAGCCTCGCGAGGCGACGACACAAGACCTCCTCGGGAGCGGTCTCACCAGGCTGCCTCGCGAGGAGCAGAGAAATCTAGGCAGGGCAAACCTTGCGAGGCTCTCGTGACGTGAGCCATGACGATCAAGATCAGGCGGGCGCCAAATGCGCGCAGTGTCCTGTTTTCCCCTTTGGTGCTAAAGAGGCAAGCGCAGCCGCAGAGTACCGAGGCATCAAGCAAAGGTTTCCATATCAGTGCAACGAGACCAAGACCAGCAGGATGGCAGGACGGAGGTCACCATGGAGCCCAAGACGGCGTCAGCACCAGAGCCTTTCGTAGGCGAAGACCGCTTTTGTCAGGATAAGCTATACTAGCTATCCCCTTTCAAATTGGCCGTTGTTGGCTCCCTTCCCGCTCAATATTTTGGGAGAGGACCAGGGCCTATATAAGTATAACTAGCCACCACAGTAGAGGGCATCTGATAGCTCATTGAGAGGCATCTCACCCACACAAGTTCGCCAAGCACAAGAACACCTCAACCTCAGGAGGTTGTTCTTCCCCTTGTACTGTTCATCATGAGCCCCGGAGGCAATCCACCACCACCACACTGGAGTAGGGTTTTACACCACAACGGTGGCCCGAGCCAGTATAAATCTTGTGTCTTTGTGTTGTGAGTTCGTCGAGTTCGTCCGCAAGATCTTAGCGAGCTAGGGCGTAGATTGGTAGGGAGGAAATCTTCGCGCGCACCCCAGTGTTTGAACCTTGAGGGTTTTGTCAAAACCCGTGATCCGACATTTGGCGCGCTAGGTAGGGGTACGCCGGAGCCTCTTGCCCGCCAATCGACCCAACGACGCTCTGCGGCCCCGATGTCCGGCGACCGAGGGCCGACTCCGACCGCTGGGCAGCCTGGCCAGCCCGGGCGGCGGCACCTGCCCATAAAGACCTCAACCCCGCGCTACAGGCGGCCCGAGCGCCGCCCAACGCCGCAGGGCACGGGCGGCGTGGCGGGGCGCCATCCACATTCACTCCACAACAAGCGCGAGTCGTTTCAAAGGCCGCAGGCCATGCCACAGCAACGGCGCCGCACACACGGCGGGACACTCTCACGGTGGCGCGGGAGTTGCTGCGGTGCCGACTGATGGAGAGCGGCCTGGATGCACAGCATGAACGCGTCGCCGAGCTGCTGGATGCGGCGGCGTTGGGAGCGCCGCCCTTCTACTATTTGCTTCCTTCTCAGGCCACTACGGGATCTCACGGCGGGCCTCGCCGCAACCACGCACCCTCGGGTGCGCCTAGGGGCTTCATCGACACCAGGACGACCGGCGGCGCTGGGGGCCCCATTGCCCCACGCCGCCTCCAATGAGCATGGGCACGAGCGTTGCCCCCATGGCCCCAGCGAGGCGTCGCGCTATCATCCTCAGGACGCCGTGCTAGGCCGGGCGACGTGGAGTGTGGGGCACTACGGCGAGGTGTCTGGGGTAACGGCCTCGGAAGCCTATGTGCCCCGCATGATGGACCAGCAGTACACGCCGGAAGACGACCCTGGCTCATTTCTCGGGCCAGGTTGGGAGGAGGAGGCATTAGGAGCTGAAGCCTTCCAGGAGCAGCCGGAGAGCCCCGCCAACCGCGCCGTCGACAACAGATACAGGGTACCACTAATCCCTCAGGAGCAAGCTTACGCTAACCATGGGCCGCAGGAGAATCAGGTCACCGCAGCAGCTGGCGGCCCCAGCTCGGCGACCTCCATTCTGCCAGAAGGATCGCGCGGGGGGCATCAGGAGAGAAGCCGGGAGTGAGATCACTCGCCGCGTCACACGGAGCAAGGTCCCCCCCCCCCCCGGAGGTAGGCCCTCTGCTGGGGAGGTGCTGAAAAGCCTACCCGCGGCAGAGGACCCGTGGTTGCCGAGGGCGCCGCTGGCGTCCCCTTGCCCCCCTTTGTGCCGTCCTGGTCGCCGGTCGGCTCAAAGGTGGTCGAGGGCGGCGCAAGGCGGGGCCCTCGTCTGGCGATATGAAGCAAGGCCGGTACCTGTGAAGAAGGCCCAGTGCCTGTGAGGACCGCCGCCCGTGACACTCTCACGTAATAATGAGTGGGGTTGTACACGCCCCGACGTCCCCAGAGAGCCACCCTCGGGCCTAGGGGGCTCCCTCCCACGCCTAGTGGCAGAACTTAGCTCCACGCTGGTGAGAAGACTTGAAGACAAGAAGACTAGACTAGGTGCCGGACGCGGCCATTTGCTTTGAACCCCTTTTCTGTAGCCTTGCCCTTTGGATTTGGATTTAAGTTGAAGTTGAATTTTCATTGATGCTCGCTGGGGGCACTACTAGAATCAGCTTCTTTGCCGTCCGCCATGGCGGACGGTAAAGGCATGGTTCACGGACAGCAAACTGTCCGGATGAACGCATGCCAGCAAAGGCCTTCTTTGTCGTCCGCTTCTCGGAAACAGACAGCAAAGGATTACGCCATCCGCCACCCGAGGCCAGTAGACGGCAATGACTACGGACAACAGTGTGGTGGCGTCATAGCCATTAGGGGTTTAACGGTGCTCTTTGCCGTCTGCCAACGGATGGCAAAGAGCTCAGCTAGGCAGAACTGGGAAGCTGCCACGTGTCCAGCTATGCCGTCCGCCGGCAGAACGGCAAAGAGGTGTGAATCTTTGTCGTCTGTTGGCTGACGGCATAGCTGGTCACTTTGCCGTCTGCCAGCAGACGACAAAATGACCAAATAGGCAGCCAGTGCTCCTAGTTTGCACAGGTGACTGCCATGTGTCCTCTTTGCCGTCTACTAGCGGACGGCAAAGCTCTTTGTTGCCCGCTAGCAGACGGCAAAGAGCCTACAGATCCCCTGGTTTTATTTTAATCCATTTAATTTGACAGGGTTTGAAACACAGATATACATGCATACATATGGCACATATCCAACAACATATAACAGCAAGTCCAACATCATATTTCATCAAATCCAACAACATATAAATCCAACATCATATTTCATCAAATCCAACATAGTTCAACAAAGTCCAACATATCCACATATACATGCATAACATGAAACTAGTTTCCAACAACATATCCATGCATAGTACACTCCATGAATCCAAGCTTCCTCATGTAAAGCAAATCTGCAAATTGGAAAGATGAAAGATAGAAGAAGAAGAAGAAGAAGAAGAAGAAGAAGAAGAAGAAGAAGACTAGTTAGAGAATAAGAAGAGTAGTTAGAAGAAGAAGAAGAAGATTTTTTTTCTTCTCTTTCTTTTTCTCCTCTCCTCTTCTTTATCTTCTTCTTCTTCTAACTAAGGTAGGTAAAAATGTCATTTTATTGCTAAGCTAGGTAAAAAAGCTAAGTGTAGGTCATTTTAGAGCTAAGGTAGGTAAATAGGTCATTTTGGAGCTTAGTAAGGTTATTATGTCATTTTCGAGGAAAATAAGCTAAGTCTATATCATTTTGGAGCTAACAAAGATTATCATGCCATTTTTTACCTAGTAAGTATGCTAAGTATGTCATAAATGAACTGAATAAGCTAAGTATATAACTTATTTTTTATCTAACTTAGGTAATTATCCCATTTTGGGGGAAAATAAGCTAAGTATCCATTTGTAAAGCAAAACACTAGAGAGAACTTACCCTCATCACAACAAATGTGATGAAGATCACAACTAAGGTAACAATTGATCCAACGGCATAATGATACCAAGCCTCATTATCAATGGCATATTTTCTAATCTTCTTAAGCTTCAGGCGCATTGCATCCATCTTCAAGTGCATTGCATTCATCTTCATCTTGTGATCATCGATGGCATCGGCAACATACAACTCTAATGTCATCTTCTCTTCTTCAATTCTTTTAATTTTTTCTTTCAAATACTCATTTTATTTTTCAACTAAATTTAATTTCTCGACAAGAGGGTCCGTTTCAAATTCCGGTTCACATGCCTCCTAGATTAAAATATCTCTATGTCAACTTGATGGCCATAATTTGCATTAATGCGAAATGCAACAAACAGTTATGAAAGAGAATTTACCACATCCGAATCATAAAGCGGGCGAGGGCCGACCAGGACGGAAATCAAGACCATGGCACTATGTATAAGAAACAATCATACAAAGTAAGAAAATTATAAATACCAACTATATAAATCATACAATCATACAGGTAACTATATAAATCAAGTACAACATAAAAATTTGAATACCTAACAATCATTATCGCTAAATGACGTGCTCGTCATCATCATTAATAAAAGCATCATCATCATCACTACCGGTAATGACGTGCTCATCATCATCATTAATAAATGCATCATCATGTGGAAGGCCACCTTTACATAATCGTTCAAGCATTGACAGGTCATCTGCAGCAGTAACTTCTTCTTCTTCCGGCTCTTCTTGTTCTGGCTCAGGGGTGAAGTCAGATTCACTATCGTTGTCTACTTCAATGTTCTGGGGTGGAGTAGAGCGGTTCATGAAACGTTTTTTGGAATGACGTGTTTCTTGGAAGAATTCTCCTTCGTCATATGTGTCCTGGTTAATGTGATGTTCATAATCCTTTTCATTGGGGGGGGAGGTGGTCTAACACGTGGCGGCACTTCATAAATGACGTCCCAATCACTGAGATTTGGATCACTTTGACAGGCCCACGGTAGATAGAAAACTTGGGTTGCCTGTTGAGCCGTAATATAGACATCGGGAACATCCAAATGGGTGCTTTGTTTGATTTCGACTAGCCCTATATGTTCATGAGTCCTTCTAGTCTCCCTCAGCTGGAACCAATAACATCTGAAGACTACGACGTTTGGTGGGTTTTCACCATAGAATTCAAGTTCATAAACTGCTTCAACTCTTCCGTAATAATCGATACCTCCTTCGCTGATAGCAGAGACACAACAATTTGTAGACTTTCGGTCGGCCATAGATAGCTCTTTGCCATATGTACGAAAGCGATACCCGTTGATGTCGTATTTGTCAAATGAACGGACCTTATAGTCAAAACCATTAGCTACTTGTCTCAATTCGGCATCCATATTCTCTGAATTAGCCTACAAGTTAAATACGAAAGGATTGTTGCATTAGTCGCAAATTAGCCAAAGAAAAGAAAGGGTCTAATGTAAATTACCATTTTTTGAAGCAAGAGATGAAACCGGGATATCCGGCTCCTTGTTTTGCCAAAAGCTCATACTCTTCGATGGAATCCTCTTGGATCACCACTCCATATGAGAATATGGCGACGTATCGACTGCATCAAATATCCAGGAATAAGGGAAGTCCAAAGGAATTAGAAGTTGTGAAACAATGTACCGAGATCTTACTCGATGTACGGCTGCACTTCTGTTAGGTTGTTGAAGAGATACAGCGAAATGGTCCGCCATTCTTCAACATCCAACCTTACTTGTTTCCAACCACTAGCTGCTGCGAGATTCCCTTTGAATAGGCTGAGGTCGGATTGACCCTTTTGAGGTTCGTCAGCTTTGTACCGAGGCTTCGGATTATGCAAATGATGATTTTTGGCTTCATAGTGTACTGTCACGAAGTTTGCCGCCTCCTGAGTGATGAATGCCTCCGCAATTGATGCTTCTATTCTATGTTTATTTTTACATTTTGCTCGAAGCGTCTTCTACATCTTCTCAGTTGAGTAGCACCAACGGTTTTGCACGGGCCCCCCCAATCATGCCTCGGTCGGGAGATGCAAAATCAAGCGTTGCATTGGATTAAAGAAGCTTGGCGGAAAGATCTTCTCTAACTTACAGATCAACTCCGACGCCTACTATTCCATTTCTTCTAGGAGGTCAGGCGATAGTTCTTTCGCACAAAGAACACAGAAGAAATAGCTCAGCTCTGCCAGTACTAGCCATTCATCCTCAGGGATGAAGCCACGCAACGTCACCGACATTATCCGCTCAATCCATATGTGCCAATCATGACTTTTTAGACCAAATATTTTCAATTTTTGAAGACTCGCTCCCCTCTTTAGATTTGCTGCATACCCATCGGGGAACATCAACTGCATTTTCACCCACAAAATAATTTCCTTCATAGGTGGCCTTCCAAGATTGAACCATGCCTTTCGCTTCGTCCAGTTGATCCCCTTTCCTTTCGGTTCTTTCATGTTTTGTAACGGTCTATCACATAGCTCCTCTTGGTCGACTCTAGCCTTAGTATTATCCTTTGATTTCCCCTCTATGCCGAACAATGTACCAAAAATGGCTTCGGCGATATTCTTTTCAGTGTGCATCACGTCGATGTTGTGTGGGC
Source organism: Aegilops bicornis (assembly GCA_021605145.1). Taxonomy (NCBI): domain Eukaryota; kingdom Viridiplantae; phylum Streptophyta; class Magnoliopsida; order Poales; family Poaceae; genus Aegilops; species Aegilops bicornis. The sequence goes on from CM038671.1 coordinate 289,210,427, forward strand.
AAGTGAGGTCTTTGAACTAAGGCAGATCCCAGAAGCATGTCTTGTGAGTCTAGGTGTGTTCCTTATTATACCCCTTGAAATACCCTGGACGCTCTAGATCTGGCTCGAGAGCGTTTAACTGATCTAGGGTTTGTTGGCCTGTCAATGCAGGTGGTGCAGAGTGTTTGACAACTCTACCTTTGATGAAGTTCTTCTTGTCTTTCCTGAACTTATGGCCAGGATGTAGAAACGGTCTATTCAAGTCGAAGCAACTATACTTGCGCCCTGCCGTCAGCCAACGAAACTCAAGAGCTCCCTTGCATGTGGGGCACGGGAACCTTCCATGCACACACCAGCCAATGAATAGTGCATACGCCGGCAAGTCATGCGTCGAGTACATGTACCAGGCATGCATTATGAAGTTATGTTTGCTAAAGGTGTTGTATGTCTTGAACCCATTATCCCAAGCTTCTTGCAATTCGTCCTTAAGCGGCTGCATGTACACATTCATATTCTTCCCCGGATAGTTGGGCCCTAGAATTATCAACGTCAGGAAAATATTCTTTCATTGCATAATCTGCCCGGGGGGGAGATTGAGTGGAATGACAAACACGGGCCAACAATTATATGTGGCTGCCATCTGACCAAACACACTGAACCCATCTATGCTGACAGCGACTCGAGGATGCCTTGGATCTGCCGTTTTTTCCTTATGTAATGCATCGAAGCGCTTCCACGCTTCTGACGGCGTTCTGGGAACGGGGGTCCCCAGACTTGCCTGCCTGCGGCCTGCGGCGTGGCTCAAAGGAGGCCCAGGACAGCCCATCTTCATCAACACAAGCTCAAGACCCTCGCGAGGGGTCAAGCCTCGCGGGGCGGACGACCAGGATCTTCCTTAGGCACGGATTCGTCGGGCTGGCTCATGAGGAGGCGGAGAGTTCAAGGCAGGGTACCTCGCGAGGTGCCCATGATGCAAGCCATGATGACCAAGGGCGCCAGTCGTGCGCCAGCCCGCGCGGCGTCCTCCTTTCCTCTTTGGTGCAAAGGGAGCAAGCGTAGGCAAGAGCATCAAGCAAAGGCATCCGTTTCGGTGCAACAAGACCGAGACCAGCCCCAACGGCTGGAAGGGAGTCACCGTGGAGCCCAAGCAGGCATCATCACCAGAGCCTTTGGCAGGCGAGGACCAACTTTAGTCAGGATAAGTGTACCCGATGTTCCCCTTCAAAATGGCCAATTGTTGGCGCCCTTCCCGCTAAATATTTGGGAAGAGGCCCAGGGCCTTCGTCTATATAAGTAGAGCTAGCCACCATAGTAGGGAAGGTGGGCATTTGGAATCCAGAGAGAGAGATAGAGACCCGATCCTCAAGCTAGAGCGACGGAACACCACCTAGCAGTTCATCACACCCACCAAGAATGCAGACCCTCATGAGGCTGTTCTTCCCTATCTTATTCCTCATCAGCCCAAGAGGCAATCCACCACACCACAAACTAGAGTAAGGTATTACACCTCAACGGTGGCCCGAACTAGTATAAATCTCGTGTCTCCTGTGGCTGTTACATTTAGTAGTTTAGGTCCCTGCGATTCGGCGAGGTACGAGACGGTGGAGGGTTGGATCTCCGCGCGCACCCCAGAGTTCGAACCTTAAGGGTATGCCGGAACCCGAAATCTGACATTTGGCGCGCCAGGTAGGGGTGCGCTGGAATCTGCCTTTCGTCGCCTCGTTCTTCCTCGACTACCGCAACCATGTCTGACGCTCGTCAGGCCCGCGCCGAGCGCCGAGCGCCGAGCCGCCCTCGCCTCCCATGTCGCCCAGACGACTCCCGTCGTCACGGGCGTCTCGCTGCTCCCGTCACCTGCCGTCAACGCCGCCACCCGGCCCGGGAACGAGCAAGCAAGCGCCGTCCCAAAGACTCCGTCCATGAGGCGGGATGGCCGCACCGCCACGCCGCTCACCCTCGCTGGTTCGCCGTCACGCTTGCTTCGCGGCCATGGAGGCCCGAGCTGCACTCATCGCGGCCAATGAGCTCCTACGCTACCGCCCCGTCGACGACGTCTACGAAGAATGGCTCGACCGAGTCGCCGAGCTCGTCCGCGCTGCAGGAGGCGACCCCGCGCCGTCCGTCTTGCTGCACCGCACCCCGCCCCACGCGGGCGATGAAGCTCCCGGGGCGCCTCAGCCGCCTCCTCCTCAAGACGGCGCCCTGGCCCCAAGGCGCGCGGTCCCTGGGCGGAACCCGTTCCGCCAGGCGCCGGCGCGGCAAGAGCAGAGCTGCCAAGAAGTTCCTCGCCCACAAGAAGCTGCCCGAGCGCTCCCCGCTCCAGCACGTCAAGACCCTGCGCTGCACCTAGCCGCGGCGCAGGGAGGCCCACAAGACCAAGCCCTCTGTCGTCCGAGGCCCCCCGCGACCATGGCGGGCTGCCGCGCCTTCACCTCCGAGCTGCGCAGCGTCGTGTGGCCCGCCAAGTTCAAGCCATACCTGCCTCCACGCTACGACGGCACGGCTGACCCTACGGAGTTCCTCCAGCTCTACGAGCTGGGCATCGAGGCTGCGAACGGGGATGAAAAGGTCATGGCAAACTGGTTTCCCATGGCGCTCAAGGACGGGGCCCGCACGGCTCCTGAACACGGCCCCGTGCACGATCTCTTCACAGGCCAAGATGCGTACCGCTTCATCGCCAACTTCCGTGGTACTCGCGACCGGCCACCCGCCGTGGCGACATGTGCCGAATCAAGCAGCCGGGAAACCCTGCAAAAGTACATCCAGCGCTTCAACAATGCCGCCTCAGGATCCCCAGGGTAACGAAGGAGGCCATCATCTCTGCCTTCTCCGATGGCATGCGCGACGTCAAGATGAAGGAGGAGCTGGCGATGCATGAAGATTTGTGCACCTCCCTGGACTTGTTCAAATTGGCGACCAAGTGCACCAGGGCTGAGGAGGGGCGCCTCTCCCTCCTCGAGCTGCCTGCCGCGGATCCCGAAGAGTAGAAGTCCGAGGCCAAGGACGTGAAGCGCAAGGGGCTGCCGTGCTTTCAGCCGAGCAGACACCTGCGAGGCGTAGATCAGCCCGAGTCCTCCAAGGGCAGCCGGTATCTGCGTGTACCATGACCTCCACACCCACAACACCAATGAATGTCAAGAGCTCCGGCCGTGCGCTGAGGAAGGGTCGGCAGACGCCCGAGCGCAGCGACCGGGCTACGGCCGAGGAGGAGGAAGGAATACAGGGGCCTGGAAGACCGCGGCCAGCGCCAAGGGTGGCGCGACCAACCTCGCGAGGACCGCTGGCAAGACCCACCTCGCGAGGGGGGCTGGAGGGATCAGCCTCGCGAGGATCGCCCGCAGGGGAACGCAGGCCTCCCTCCGCTGCCGCCGTCGCCAAGGAGAATTGAAGACCGTCATCAGGACGAGGGGGCTAGGGGCTTCCAGGAAGCGCGTGCGATCCTCGCATCCCGGCGGAGCTCAAGCCCCGACCTCTCAGCGCATCTTCAAGCAGTTAGCCCACCAAGTGATTGCAGTCCTCCCAAGCTCGAGGCCACACGCCCTCTCGGGTGGTCGGCGTGCGCCATCACGTTCAGCTTCGGCGGATCAGCTCAAGTGCGCAGCCCACGGCGGAGTTCTCCGATGCTTTGCTCCCCAATTAGCAAGAACGTCTTTGGTCACCAAGACCCTCATCGACGGCGGAGCAGGGCTCAACGTCCTGTCCGTGGAGACATTCAACAATCTTCAAGTGCCTTACAGTCAGCTTCAGCCGACCAAGCCTTTCTCCGGAGTCACCGACGGCTCCACGGTCCCGATCGGGCAGGTCCGCCTTCCTGTCACCTTCGGGGCCCGCACACCGAGCTCATCGACTTCGACGTCGCCCACATTCGCCTGCCGTACAACGCCATCCTCGGGTACCCAGCGTTGGCCAAATTCATGGCCATAACCCACCATGGCTACAACGTCCTCAAGATGCCGAAGCGGCTGGGTCATCACGGTGCCACTGTGAAGAAAGAGACGCAGCATGTGCTCCTGGGCGAGCCTTTCAGCTGCATCATTTGGAAGACCCAGACCACAGCAGCAGGAGGCCTCCCGGAGCCGCACCCAAGAAGAAGAAGACATCGACCGGCTCGGCTCCTCAAGAGACAGGCCCCTCAGGGCCCGCATCAGGCCAGGGGGAGCCTCCTTCCATCGCATAGGAAAGCACGCCCGGCGCCCTCCTCAGGCAGGGCTCGGGGGCTCTCCCCTGGAGGGCAGCCGACCTCTCCAAGGTCTCGAGGGAGGCGCTTGGGCACCACGTGGAGGCGTGTTTCGAAGCACGTTTCCCGCAAGTAGGAGCAAAACCAGAAGGGCAGAACCCTCGAGAGTTTGTCAGCAAGGCCATTCAAGAGCTACAGGAGTCAAGGGTCATGAGGGGCAGCCGCCACCTACCCATTGTGGCCCCCCATCTAGGCGAGGATGGTGGGCTGCGCGTCCGCATCGACGTACCATGGCTCAACCGAGTCGCGTCTCAGGAGCGCCTCTAGCCTCCGCGCGTGGGACGTTGTGAGGGTCCGCCTCACAGCTATGTTCGCATGCCTTATGGCTCGCCAAACGCTGTCAGCACCAGCGTCTCATGAGGACCATCTTGGAGGCTCAAGAGGTCAAGCACGCGCAGCCACAGCGGAGATGGAGATGGCCCCCGAGGAGCCGCCAGCGCCTCCCGGAGCCTCCCGAGGCCCTGGGCCGGGGGCTCGTGAGGATCGGCTCCGCAGCCCACCGAGTCTGCTACACCAACACCCCTTCATCCCCAACATCACCAGTGACATCTTTAAGTTTTATTTCCGGTGGGGCGCCTTCAAGGCTGCATTATTCCCGGGCAGCGTGGGTCCGTCCTGCGGCATGTATCCCTTTTACTTCATGTCATTAGCTTATCCTGCTGGGGCGCCTCGTCTTTGCATCATCCCCACGCCGCTCGGGCCAGTCCAGGTGCATGTATCCTTCCCGCTTCTTCCTTAGGATTATGCTCTCGCTCCACCATGCTTGTTATTTGGCGCCTTTTCTTGGGTGGCGGAATCTTGCTCGTTAAAGGGGGTGTGCCTGAGCATCGCGACTCAGGGCTCCTACCGGCTCTCCGGCCCTCACCCTCTGGTCTTGTCCATGGCATCGCGACCTGGCTTGCCAGCGACGGTGGAGACCAGCCCGAGAGCCGGGACCCGAGGACGTAGAGTTTCGCCATCCAACCCAGCTTGCGCGTTAAAGGGGGGGTGCCTGAGCATCGCGACTCAGGGCTCCTACCGGCTCTCCGGCCCTCACCCTCTGGTCGTGTCCATGGCATCGCGACCTGGCTTGCCAGCTGACGGCGAGACCAGCCCGAGAGCCGGACCGACGTGGGATTGCTGCGTCGACCCAGCTTGCGCGTTAAAGGGGGGGGGTGCCTGAGCATCGCGACTCAGGGCTCCTACCGGCTCTCCGGCCCTCACCCTCTGGTCTTGTCCATGGCATCGTGACCTGGCTTGCCAGCGACGGCTGAGACCAGCCCGAGAGCCGGGACCCGAGGACGTAGAGTTGCGTCATCTAATCCAGCTTGCGCGTTAAAGGGGGGGTGCCTGAGCATCGCGACTCAGGGCTCCTACCGGCTCTCCGGCCCTCACCCTCTGGTCTTGTCCATGGCATCGCGACCTGGCTTGCCAGCGACGGCTGAGACCAGCCCGAGCCGGGACCCAAAGACGTAGAGCACCGGCATCTGGTCAAATTTGCAGGAACACACTCGAAGATAAGGCCCAGAGCCAGGCGCAACCCGCCTTGAGGTAGGGCCTCGTGAGTCCCGCGCTGGCTTACGGGTGCCCCAACACACCTCGCGAGGCCTCTCGTGCCCCTCCCAAGAAACTAACGGCAGGACTAATGATCGCCACGGCGAGCACTTGTTCCTTTTGTGGTGAACCTGCAGGGTCTCTCCAAGGAGCACGAAACGACCTCGCCACGCAATCTCTCGTCGGCCAAGGCACGGACCTGGCACCGCACTGTGAAGCATTGTCCTAACCCTCGAGATAAGTCACCCTCTGGACACACTAGTTATCACAACACCACCCCCACACTCAATGCAACCCCGTGTTAGCAACGCCGCTCTCCTTTCTCACGAATGATGGCCGCTGAGCGCCAAGGGGACCCCGAGCATCGCGACTCGGTGGCTCTTACCGGACCTCGGGCCGCTCACCTCCTGGCCTTGACCACGGCATCGCGACCTGGCATACCAGCGACGGCTGAAGCTGCCTTGGGACTGGGACCTGTCGGTGCAGAACGCCAAGCCCTCACGAGGTCTGAAAGGAAGAATCTGAGCTAGAACGGAATGAGCATCTCGCACTGCCTCATGAAAAGGGTTATATTGACAAACGAAGCTACAAACATCTTACAAGCCCCCGCGAGGTACACTCTTGGCTCCTCGCAGGAACAAAAGACGCGAATCCTAAGGAGTCCTATCTACAGGGACCACCACGGCAGACGCCATCATCAACAGTGGGCCACCCGGTCCGGAGCCAACCCCATCCAGATCAGGGGCGGCGACGGCCTGACGAGCCCGCCCTGCTCCGGGAGCGGCGCAGGCTCGGGGGCTCGTAGCTGTCATCGCTCGTCTCCGGCGTCGCGAAGAGCTCGGCGGAGTCGCTGGATCCTCCAGCACCTTCTTCGCCTGAGAAGCTGCCAAGGGAGTGGTCGGTCGGCCTCCGTCTCACCGCAGCAGGGCCCCGACCGCCTCTCCCGGGGCAGCACTCCAACCGAAGACCCTCCGCGTCGAAGAGCTTGAAGGACATCATCGAAGCACCGTCGTACTCCAGGTGGATCGTGAGGGCGCCCCTCGTCCTACAGACCCGGCCGACCTCGCCCAGCCTCGTGTCATGAAGACCTCGCCTGGGCAACTATCATGCGACCTCTCCGCCTTGTCATGAGGGTGCCGCAGCCGTCGTGCTGCAGCCGGAGTCCCAAGGGCTCCCCCTGCCGGACGACGGAGGCGAAGAAAGAAGGAAGACGAATCCAAGACTTGGGAGGCGCGGCGACGCGAAGCACGAACTCCCGGCAGGAGCCCTCGGCGTGGACTCCAGGGGGGAAGACGCACACCTTCGTGACCCGCCGGTGTCGTTGGCGGCGCCGCTCATGGCGCCCAGCGTCGCCTCCTTCAGGGCCACCAATTCGCGCGTACAAGGGAAAAGGAAAACCCTGGTGGCGGCCGCACGCACCAGGGCATGGGCGCCTCCTCGCGCGCACTCCTGCCCTGACACCAGAGAGCAAGCCGCTTCTTTGGGGGGAGCGGGTCAGGATCCTCTTGAGGAGCCTTTCCCTTCTCTTCCCTGGAGAACCGGCGGATCGGAGCCATGGCAACCAGACGAGACGAGGAAGAGGAGAAGTAGAAGGATAGACTGGAAGGGCGCACGCCGTTCCGTACTTATAGCCGGCGAAGGCCAACCGCCGGCCTCCACGATCACCAGTAATCATGACTGACCATGCATGCAGGGACTTGTCGAGTCCGGGCGGTTACCGAGGCATCGTGGGGATGCAGTGCGCACGCATCCAATCAACCGCCTTGCGGCGCCCAAGGCCGCAGGCTGTTAGGGCCCGCGACGCTTCGCACTTGCCCTTTCGCCTCTCTGATCGGCCAAGTTCGGGCGCGCCGTGGGCCCGGGGCTACTGTCGGTGTTCTGGGAACGGGGGTCCCCAGACTTGCCTGCCTGCGGCCTGCGGCGTGGCTCAAAGGAGGCCCAGGGCAGCCCATCTTCATCAACACAAGCTCAAGACCCTCGCGAGGGGGCCGAGCCTCATGAGGCGGGCGACCAGGAGCTTCCTCGTGCACGGCCTCATCGGTCCGGCTCATGAGGAGGCGGAGAGTTCAAGGCGTGGTACCTCGCGAGGTGCCCATGACGCAAGCCATGACGACCAAGGGCGCCATTAGGCGCCCGGCCAGCGTGGCGTCCTCCTTTCCTCTTTGGTGCAAAGGGAGCAAGAGCAGGCAAGAGCATCAAGCAAAGGCATCTGTTTCGGTGCAACAAGACCGAGACCAGCCCCAACGGCTGGAAGAGAGTCACCATGGAGCCCAAGCAGGCGTCATCACCAGAGCCTTTGGCAGGCGAGGACCAACTTTAGTCAGCATAAGTGTACCCGCCGTTCCCCTTCAAAATGGCCAATTGTTGGCGCCCTTCCCGCTCAATATTTGGGAAGAGGCCCAGGGCCTTCGTCTATATAAGTAGAGCTAGCCACCATAGTAGAGAAGGTGGGCATTTGGAATCCAGAGAGAGAGATAGAGACCCGATCCTCAAGCTAGAGCGACGGAACACCACCTAGCAGTTCATCACACCCACCAAGAAGAATGACCCTCATGAGGCTGTTCTTCCCTGTACTATTCCTCATCAGCCCAAGAGCCAATCCACCACACCACAAACTAGAGTAGGGTATTACACCTCAACGGTGGCCCGAACTAGTATAAATCTCGTGTCTCATGTGTTGTTCTGTTTAGTAGTTTAGGTCCCTGCGATTCGGTGAGGTACGAGACGGTGGAGGGTTGGATCTCCGCGCGCACCCCAGAGTTCGAACCTTAAGGGTCTGCCGGAACCCGAAATCCGACAGCTTCACCATCCGATGTGTGCACCATCATCACATTCCCATCTGCATCTAGTTCGGTTCTTTTGCCCGTTCTGTGCCATGTCATTTGTCTGGTCGTCTCTTTGACCATGAAAAGACGTTGAAGTCTTGGTACGATTGGCATATACCGAAGAACATTAACGGGTAGTCTAGTCTGCGTCTTCTCACCCATACCGTTGTCTACCACAACATACCTGGAAGAATTGCAAATGGCACAATAGTTCAAGTCCTCATACTGAAGCCTAAATAAGACACATCCTTTCTCACAGGCATGTATCTTCTCATAGGGCATCTTAAGAGCACGGAGGATTTTGTCTGACTGGTACAGACTTGGAGGTAGCACATGGCCTTTGGGTAGAAATCGTCCGGATACTGTCATCATCGCGTCGTGGCATTCTCTGCCCAAGTTGAATTGAGCCTTCAAACCCATTATTTATGAGATGGTATCCAGCTGACAAAGCTCAGTGTGCTCATGGAGAGGTCGTTTTGAGGACTCCAACATTTCAATGAAGGCCTTTGCAGGTTCCTCCATCTCCTCATCCGAGTCCCGAGCATCGTCAAAGTCTTGGACCATGTCTGCGGTCCCGGTACCATGCTCGTCGGTGCAACGATGAACCTCGGCTCTGGCACGTTGGGTAGACTTACCATGTAACATCCAGACCGTGTAACCAGGCGTAAAATCGAACTTCTGCAGGTCTTTACTCATTTTAAGCTCTTCCCTCTTGTTATAGTTGTCGGAACGGGCAGAAGGGCACCAGCTAAGTTCCTGGCCATTTGCAAATGTGGCTCTAACAAACCACTTGGTTTTTGTTAACCATTCCTCGGTCCAAACTTTCTGACTAGTGTAACTGGTGTACATCCAAGCACGATCACTCATATTGACTTCCTACTGGACACACAAGAAATATATACATAATTAAGCAAACCATATCCATCAGTTAATGGAGTTTGTCAGTTTTATTTCGTCCATGCAATCTACACGCTAATAGGTAAAGATAGGTCCTAATCCCACCCGAGTATGTGTAGATCAGGTTCATTTTCCCATGCTCTGCTCCGGATCCGACGCAAAATTTCGGCAGCACCTCCCCGCTGTTCTCCTGATACACGTCTCGGCAATAAGAAGACATAATGTGTACCCAGAGAACAACAGGGAGGCACTGACGAAATTCTACATCAGATCCGGAGCTGACCATATGGGAAAACAAACCCAATCTACACATACTCGGGCTATCCATGGATAACGTTGGACAATTCGAAATAATCATGATTATCAATATGCAAATGCATGCATATTTATAGATGTAACCCTATCGAACGGGAGACGCATAGTGGTTACGCATACTGATGATTGACACCTATAGCTAGCATGTTTCATCGGGAGATGTCATTTGTGCTCACCAACAAACGCAGTGGCGTAGCTCGTCGAACACTAGACCCTCGCAGCGATGAAATAACTGCACATTTAAATCCAAATATGAGTAACATAGCGACCCCCTAAACCGCTCGTCCCCTGGTAAACTAAATAGCAACTACGTACCATCGGTGCAAGTTACATGAGGCGGTCGGCGTTTAACACTAGATCCACATCCCACAAGTGAAGCCGGCGCCCGGCGTCCCGCAACAATAGTTCTTGTGGCCGATGACGGTCGAACACCTTGGCGAATTTGTCTGGCAGCCTCTACGACGAGGATTAAAGCCAGGTTTTGAAATTTCAAACAACCAAACCGACTAGAGTCAGTTTGGGTGTTTCAAGTTTCAGCACTTGCCTTTTAATCGTCATCGCAGAGGCTGCCAGAAAAATTCGCTATGGTGTTCGACCGCCATCGACGCTAAGAACAGTTGCTTTGGGACGCCAAACATCGGCGACACTTGTGGGACGTGGATGTATTATTCGACACTGACGGCCACATGTACCTCGCATCGACGATACTTGCTATTTAGGGTTCCATCGACACCGAGGAACCCCCTAACCCGCTCATCCCCAGACGCCCTCTTTTCCTACTTTTTTTCATCATCATCTTCTTCTTCTACTACTTATTGTTCTTTTTTCTTCTTCTTCTTCCTCTTCTTATTTTTCTTTTTTTTCATCTTTCTTGATTATTCTTAAAAACAGGAAAAAAACCTAAACAAAACTATAAACTAAATGTAACCTAAAATAAACTAAATTAATCTAAATAAACTGAACTAACCTAAACTAAACAAATATAAACTAAATCTAAAAAAACAGAAGAAAAAAACTCACCACGATGAGGCGGGCGCAGGGCAGGCGGTCTTTGCCGGATGGTGCTTGCGGCGGGCGGCGGCTCGGACGAGGCGGGCAGCCGTGACTCGGGACAGGGCGGCGCGTCGGCGGGCGGGGCATAGCAGCCGGCGAGTGGCTCGTCTGGCGATGGCTCGGGGCGGACGGCAGGGCGGGGTGGCGGCGGCGACTCGGCTTGGCGAGGCGGTGGCGGCGACGGGCGGCGGCATGGGTGAGGGGTCGGGGCGGGCGGCGGCGCGGCCGGGCTGCGGTAGGGGTGAGGGGTCGGGGCGGCTCGGGCAGGGAGAGAAAGGGAATGGACAGATCGGGCGTGGGCGCGACCCCTTATCGTCTAGGTCACAACTCTTTGTTGTCTGCCAGCAGACGACAAAGAGCGTAGCTAATGGGGTGGGGCTGGGGGAAAACGGACGAACTAACGACCATCTTCTTTGCCGTCCGCTGACGGATGGCAAAGATGTTTTGCCATCAGCCAGCAGACGGCAAAGAAGATGGCCGTTAGGTCGCCCCCATACTCCCGCCACCCACCCTCTTTGTCGTCAGCTAGTGGACGACAAAGATATGCTGATGGCAAAGCCATCCTTTGCCGTCCGCTGCCACTTTGCCGTCAGTTTTCTGGTGGCTGATGGCAAAGCCTTTCTTTGCCGTCAGCTAGCTGATGGCAAAGAAGTGACAGACGGCAAAGAAGTGGATTCCAGTAGTGGGGTCCCTTTTCTCGTTCGGAGCGATTTCTCGTTATCTCGTTCTCGCCTTGTTTTGGACTCACGCACCATGCCTTCCACTCACAAGCCCCTCGCGAGCTGGATTGGGCAGGGCACACGTGTGCCGCGCGCGCGCTGACGCCACAGATGGTGCTCGCCTCTCACGAGGCCCCCTCGTGTAGATCGACGGGCTCTCCAGGAGTCCCAAAAAGCTGATGACCTCATGATTCGGATCACGACCCGCCCCGACTAAGGTAAGCCATGATGGGAACTAGCCGCCAGATTCACGATTTCGCGAAGGCGCACACTCAGTTTGACATAAGAGAATGAAGGCAGCGGTTTATTTACATGAGGGGCTCCCCCTCTCAAAATGCTCTCACAATCTTTAGGGGCCACGCCCGAGTTTTTGCATACAGGATAAAACAACAAGGGGAACCTAGGATCAGCCAGATATGTCGCTCGCTGCATCGCCTTCGGAAACGTCGCTCGTGATGTCGTCGTCTCCGCCGGCATCGTCGTCGCCTTCGGCGACGCCTCCATCGCCGTCGTTGACCACGTCACCCTCGTCTGCCGCGACTACCACCGCATCGTCTTCGGAAGTGAAGGCCCTGACCAGCGCGTTCATGTTGTCCTCCACCCACAGCGCCAGGTCACCAGGAATGGCCTGCGGTACAGGGGCAATGGTGGCGTCGAAGTCAAAGTCGGGGAAGGAATTCCGAAGGTGGCTGAAGACACGGGAGAACGCGCGCCCGAGCAGGCACCGGCTTCTCTCTTCCACAAGCTGGCGAGCCCTATCAGACCGGGCTTCCACACACATCACCACGTTGGCGAAGAAGTTCAGGTGACTGGCGTAGTCATCCGAGTGGGGGTGCGGTGCATTCTCGTCACAGATGTAGCCCAAGGCGGTGTTAGCCCTATTCCGGAGGTCCTGAAGCATGGGGCGTGCTCGCGCTCCAGCGTCCTCCGTTGAAGCACTTCCTCCCTGTTTTGCCGCGCGACAACCTCGGCATCATCAACCCGTTTCCGAATAGAAAGCAACTCGGCGCGGGTGGAGGCCAAGTCCGCCTGCGCCGAGACCAGGGCGGCAGCCGTGGCCTCCTCACGCCTCTCTGCCTCATCTAACCTGGGCCTGAGAGCGGCGGCCCTGCCCGCCGCCTCAGTTCCCGCAAGCTTCAACTTCAGGTCGTGCCAACCTTCAAGATCCGCGTGAACTTCGGCCACCCGGTGATCGACTTCCTCCTGGACCCTGGCCACACAAGCCCCGACGAGATCTTCCACTTGAGCAACATGACGCTCCCTCGTCTCCAGTTGCTCAAGCTCGAGGCTATGCTCCACGGCTTCCAGAGCCAACACCTCCTCACGCTTCCGGACCTCCTCTTCCTCGGCAGGCGTCCCCCTCAGCAACTCAAGGGCGGTTCTACGCGCCTCCACTTGATGCTCGAGGGATGCACTCGAGGCTTGGAGCTCCCACGCGCGCTTCTCCGTAGCCTCGCGATGGCGGTCAGCCTCACGAACCTCCTCCAAGGCTCGGGAGCAAGCCTCACGGGAAACCTTGAGGGACGCCTCAACCTTCGCATTGTCAAGATCACGTTGGTAGCAGCCAAGGTTGATGGCCACCCTCAGCTTACATCGTTCCTCCACCAGCCGAAGACCCTCAGCCTCAAGGCGCGAGTCGACACCCGCGAGTTCTTCATCGAGTCGGCTCATAACGCCCATCGCCTCCCGGAAGAGCTCATGACGAACGATGCTCCGCCCGCACTCGAACTCCAACGCACGCCCCACCTTGTCCTCCGCCACGGGGGCTGCAGGCGAGACGTGAAGCGGCGCACCCCCTCTCAGTAGGGGGCTGGGGGCTGGTGCCGCTCCAGGTGCCGGCCCGACCTCGCGAGGGGCCCCGGCCAGTCGGGGCCCGCTGCTTGAGGAGGAGCTGAAGGCCGAAGCCAACCAGCTGTTGTCCATGACCAAAGGAGGAGTCTAGGGAACGCCCGCCAAGCTCCAAGCCAGACCGTGGAGGAAGGGCAACGGAGCCGCAGATTCAAAGCGCCATGGAGGCGAGCGCACCCCCTCGGCCGGCCCAGCCCCAAGTGCAGCATGCAGGCTCAGGATGCTCAAAGCCGACGGGGGTGCCGAGGAAGGCGGGGATTGCCTCTCGGGGGACTCAACGACCTTGGCAGAAGGGGTCTTGAAGAGCCAGCGTCAGGAAGGAAAGCAACAATCAAGATATCACATGGTGCAGTACTTACTCGTCGACGGCGATGTACTTTCGTCGCTTCAATGTCCCGAAGATGCCGCTGCTGCTCGGAGATCCTTTCCTCTTGTGGAGTTCCTCGAAGTCCACACAAAGCCGACCGAAGCGCTGAACGTGGGGCCCAGTGCGGGGTGCAGCCAGAGAAGTGCTCAATAGAACAACTTCAGGGGTGCCTGGCTGCGGAGAACAGTCGTGCGCCGTCTCACCGCAACCTCCGGAGGCATCCGGAGTTTCGGCCTCGTGAGCCGCGTGCTGCATCATCTCAGCGACCAACGTCCCAGGATCACGGGTTCCTAAGGATGACGCCCCAGGAGCCCCAAGCGGCGTCCGCACATCAACACTCGTGCCGCTAGCCTCTAGCGACGCTCGTCCCCTTGCCCCATGTTCGGGACGAGCTCGGCGCCGGCGAAGAGGAAGGGAACCACGTTGACAGGGTTCTCGCGGGACCCCACCAGGCCGTCCGGACGCAGTCCCCACTCGTCAAAGGGAGGCATGCTCCCTGCAAATTCAGCCTTGTTCTTGCAGCGGTACAACAGACAGTTCTTCCCAGGCAAGTCATCCGGCGAGGGGACACCTGTCAGGACCTCGAGCACTGTTTTCCGCGTCCCAAGGGGGATCCCGGACTCCTGAAACCCCATATGGTCCTGACTGTTGAGCAAGGTCCACAAACGAGAATGGCGCTGAAGTGGAGCGACCCGGCGCTTGATGAACTCCTTCACCACCATAGGCACGGTCACGCCGCGGTCCTTCAACCTCCTCAGCTTGAGCCAGACGGGGACAAGAAGGGGGCTCGCGAGCCTCTCGTGGCCCCAGCCGGAGTGAGAAACGGCAGGCGCTGATGGGGCGCGTAGCAGGGAGCTGAGCACGCTGGCGTCGACAAACACCCACTGTGTCCGAAACTCGCTCGTGGATGGAGGAAGCTCGAAGTCGATCCCCGCGCCCGCCGTCGCGGCCACAGCCTGGAAGCTCACGCACCCCAAGCTTTGCCGAGGGTCAATCAGATGCAATGAGAAGAAATGGCGGAAGAGGGCCACAGAAGGAGCGATGCCCACCATGGCTTCACACACAAAGGCAAAGACGGCAAGGAGAGTCACGGATTGAGGGTCGAGATGCAGCATGTGGATCTGATAATGCTCAAGTACCGCGTTGAAGAAGGCGGAGAAAGGAGGTATCAGACCAGCCCAAAGGGCATCGATGAAGATTGGAATCTCAGTGGCCGCCCGTGCAATGCGAGCGCGAGACGCAGGCCAAGCCACCGTCTCCCCCACTTGTTGAAGCTGGAAGCGAGAATTGGACGCACCTTGTCCATGGCCTCGTCGTTGAGCACCAAGGATCGGCCGACCATGGGCTCGACGGCCGGAGGCGCACTTGGAGAAGACAGGTGCTTCTTCCCCTTGTCTGCTTGTTTCGTCGCCATGGCGACAAAGCGGGCAGGGCACAGGTCAGGTTATAGAGGGGGAGCAAAGTCTCGAGAAAGCAGAGGGATTGGGGAAGCAAGGCATGGGCGATGGAAGAATAATTGTTTAAGTTGCGGGGGGCGCATAGCCAGGCGGATGCCAAGGTAGCATGGGGAAGCGGAGACGCCCACATCCAATAAACCGCCACGCGTCGACCAAGGCCGCAGGCTTTTGGGGCCCGCGGCGCTCCGCGCTTGACCTTTGGCTTCGCCTCAAAGCCAAGCCCGAGCGCGCCTTGGGCCCGGGGGCTACTGTCGGCGTTCTGGGAACGGGGGTCCCCAGACTTGCCTGCCTGCGGCCCATGGCGTGGCTGTGCTGCAGGCCTGTACGGCCCATCTTCATCAACAAGGCATTCAAGACCCTCGCGAGGGACCAAGCCTCGCGAGATGGACGACACAAGACCTCCTTGGGAGCGGCCTCACCAGGATGCCTTGCAAGGAGCGGAGAAATCAAGGCAGGGGAAACCTTGCGAGGCTCTCGTGACGTGAGCCATGACGATCAAGATCAAGCGGGCGCCAGGCGGGCGCCAGGCGGGCGCCA
Source organism: Aegilops bicornis (assembly GCA_021605145.1). Lineage (NCBI taxonomy): Eukaryota > Viridiplantae > Streptophyta > Magnoliopsida > Poales > Poaceae > Aegilops > Aegilops bicornis. The sequence goes on from CM038671.1 coordinate 289,226,194, forward strand.
GGCGGGCGCAGTGTCCTGTTTTCCCCTTTGGTGCTAAGGAGGCAAGCGCAGGCTCCGAGTACTGAGGCATCAAGCAAAGGTTTCCATATCAGTGCAACGAGACCAAGACCAGCAGGACAGCAAGACGGAGGTCACCATGGGGCCCAAGACGGCGTCAGCACCAGGGCCTTTCGCAGGCGAAGACCGCTTTTGTTAGGATAAGCTGTACTAGTTGTCCCCTTTCAAATTGGCCATTGTTGGCTCCCTTTCCGCTCAATATTTGGGGAGAGGACCAGGGCCTATATAAGTAGAACTAGCCACCATAGTAGAGGGCATCTGATAGCTCATTGAGAGGCATCTCACCCACACAAGTTCGCCAAGCACAAGAACACCTCAACCTCAGGAGGTTGTTCTTCCCCTTGTACTGTTCATCATCAGCCCCAGAGGCAATCCACCACCACCACACTGGAGTAGGGTATTACACCACAACGGTGGCCCAAACCAGTATAAATCCGGTGTCTTTGTGTTGTGAATTCGTCCACACGATCTTAGCGAGCTAGGGCGTAGATCGGTAGGGAGGAAATATTCGTGCGCACCTAAGTGTTCGAACCTTGGGGGTTTTGCCGGAACCCGTGATCCGACAGTGTGAAAACCGGCAGATCTCGGGTAGGGGGTCCCGAACTGTGCGTCTAAGGATCAAAGGTAACTGGAGGCAAGGACACGGTGTTTACCCAGGTTTGGGCCCTCTCGATGGAGGTAATACCCTACATCCTGCTTGATTAACTTTGAAGAGTATAGGGTTTACAAGAGTTGATCTACCTCGAGATCATAATAGCTAAACCCTAGATGTATAGCCTGTATGGTTATGATTGCCTCTACGGACTAAACCCTCCGATTTATATAGACACAAGAGGGGCCTAGGGTTGTACAGAGTCGGTTTAGAGAGAAAGGAATCTTCATTTCCGAACGTCAAGCTTGCCATCCACGCAAAGGAGAGTCCCATCTGGACAAAGGGGAAAGTCTTCTATCTTGTATCTTCACGGACCATTAGTCCGGCCCACGTCACATAGCCCGGACGCCTGAGGACCCCATAATCCAGGACTCCCTCAGTAGCCCCCGAACCAGACTTCAATTGTGATGTGTCCGGCGAGCAGATTGTCTTCGGCATTGCAAGGTGGGTTCCTCATCTGAATACTTCAAAGCATCTGAACCAAAGGACTGTATTCGGCCTTTACATCTTCGATTTTGGTAAGGTTAGTTCTTTGAACAGCTCGCCCTTACATTAAATGTTATACCCTTCGGCTTCTGCGCCATCGTTGCCTCGGCTTCCACGTGTCAGACGAATATGAAGGGTCCAAGTATTTTTACACATAACACCCGGACCATGTAGGGGAGGCGTCTATTCAAGGAGATTGAATCTCAGATGCCATTCCACACCATGCGAGAAATCCTTAGAGCTTGTCACAAGAAACCGCATAATCATGTCTAGCGCTCCCAGTTCTTCCACCCGCCCTCATGGCCCTGAAAATGGCGATTGGGAGAGTTGCTCAGTATCCTACACCCAGCTGACCAAGCTACAGATGCAGGGATATCTCCCTCCCGCGGATCTAGTCCCTGTTCGGGCGGGATTGACCTCCATCAACGGAGAAGCCCTGGCAGTAAACTTCCCCAACCCCACCGAGGGGGAGCGAGTGTTCTTGGTCTCCTTCCTGTTAAGAGGCGTTGGATTTCCTATCCACCCTTTCCTCCGATGCCTCCTGGAGTACTATGGCCTCCAATTGCACAATCTTACGCCGGGCTCCATTCTGCATATCGCGGGCTTCGTCGCTCTTTGTGAGCCGTTCCTAGGCTGCGAGGCCTATTTTGAGTTATGGAGGAAACTTTTCTGCCTCGTCCCTCGCTCCCAAAAAGGATCTATATTCGAGGTGGGTGGCGCCGAAGTAGGCATCCGAAGAGTGGCCCTCAGAGTGGTTTTACATTGAATATGTTGTCCTCCCAGACCCAATCAGACGGGGCCTACCCGAATATTCCAACGCTCCATTAAAGAAGCGCCACAGCAGGCGCCCCCGGAGCCTCGAGGAGGAAGACAATGCGGAGGTCAAAAAGTTAATGAGCAAGATAAAGACACTTGCCCAATCTGGACTATCCTTAAATGAGGTAATGGCGATTTCAATAATGGAAGGCATTCAGCCACTCCAATCCAGAGGACTCCCCATGTGGCACTACAATGGGGAGGATGACACATCGTGCTACGGGTGCAAGGGTCCGGAAAACTTCGCCGCCTTGGCCGCCATGTTGGCTGGTCTTTATAAAGGGGAGAAAGAAGATTTCACTCGCCTTAAGTGCTCAGAGGGATTTTCCATGTAAAATCCTCCCAGCTGGGTGAGCCTCCGCTTCGTAACCTCACTCAATCCTCTTCCTGAGTCCCATCTAGTTGAACTTAATCCGGCCATTTTTTAACAGGAATGGAGGAAGGTTGCCGCGGGGATCCATAGCCCCGCTCCACAGCCGGAGGACCATATTCGGGACATGGATCCCGGATTTGAGGAGGATCCAAATATATTCGTAGACCTCAAGGAGGGGGTCTTCTATCAAGCGAGCTACAACGGCACAGAAGTGGCCATTATAGCCGATTACCCCAGCCTCCTTCCCTCTTCCCACGTAAGTACTCAGGAGACGTCTCCTCCAAAAGAGTTTTCCCATTGCGCCTCACCCACCGCACTGTCCTGTGTTTCAAAGGGGCGTCGCTCATCTCTCCATGCCCTATCGGATGCGTCAATTAAGAGGGCAGAGCCTGTGCAGGGCGGGTCTTCGAAGAGAAAGGCGGATGGCGATACCACCACGCCTTCATCAAAGAGGTATGATTCTGAATATGGCTCATTGTAGTCATACCGAATTGTGAAGTTTCCTTATGTGTTGTATTTCAGGAAGAGCGTTCGGTGGACTTTGTTCGGAGACCTTGTCGGACATGCTTCAGCCAATCCTTTCCCGGACCCTGCCTCCAGGGCTAGAGTTGATACGGGTGCAATGCCGGATTGTCCTGTCTCTGAAGATTCGGATAATGTATCCATCACCGACTCTGAAGTGGAGAGTGCAATGAACCATCGGTGCCGGAGGGCAGCTATGCATGATCCCAAGTTTACTGAAGAGGCATTTAATGCCTTTAGCTCATCGGACGCATACATCCGAGCTGCTCGGGATGGACTTGCCGGAGCCACTCATCAGCTTTCAAAAGATATGCGGGTGAGGACTATTGCATAGATTTAATAATCATATGACAGTAGCCCCCGAGACTTGAAAAAGTTGAAACAACTGATTTAAGGATCGTTGTATAATCAGGTACTCACGGAGAAGAACAACATGTTGTTGTAGGAGCTGAAAAAGTGTCGAACCTAGCTAACTGCTGTCACCGCCGAACTGGAGAATTCAAGGAGGCACCGACTGGTAATGTCCCCTTCTGTCTGGAAAATATAATCACATGCCAGTAGTCTTTATTCAAATAAGCACTGTTGTATTTACGATGGCAGGATCGTCGTATCAACTGGAAGAGAAACTGAAGGCCGCACAGGCGGATAAACAACATGCCGAAAGGCAAGAGGCCGTCGGTCAATGTGTACTGACACGGACCAGGGATGAGAGGAATAAGCTACAGGATACCAACACCCAGCTAGGTGAAGAGCTGAAAGACGTGCGAGCCCAACCGGCGGACGCCTTGAAGGAGAACAGAAGGATGAGAGGCGGCATATTCAGTATGTCTATTAATTTACTTTCGTACAGTTCGCTAAGGCGAATTTTGACATGTTTATTTCAGTAGATGTGCTGACTGGGCGGCCCGAAGGAGAGGTGTCCAGATTTCAAGGCGATCAGCTACAAGAGTTGTCCAAAGTGCACGAGCGAGCCTGGAAGGCAATGAGGAACCTTGCTAAGGCTCTATGGACAGCCGATTCTCCTCCAGGAAGTATGGAGGAGCTCGTAAAGTTATTCAAGGGAGCCCGTCGCCACTTTGGACTATGGAAGATATCAGCCTGCTGAGAAGGCGCGCGAGAGGCCTCGGCCATGGTGAAAACATGGTACACAGGACTTGATCCGAATCATATAGGCCGGGTCGGACCTCGGGGACAAGATGGGCAGGAAATTCCCGTTATCTTGGTATATGACCAAGTAAAGATAGCCGCCAAATTTTCACAACAGGATTGTAAGCTAGACAACCTATTAGACGGTCTAGAGGAGGAGGAAGTTTTTGAGTCCAAGTAGTAATGTACTTTTGTCGACAAGCATACCTCCAGCCGGATTATAAAACGATTGTCATGGCAGACCTTCCGCTTTACCCTCCGAAATCCAAAGTTTTGGAGTGTTTCCGAATACTGTACCGGTGGTAAACACCGAAGTATGTTCGGAAACCAGGAAGTCCGGTCATAGTTGCTTGAACAGACAAGTTGTATTTGAGCAGTAATGTTATATTACATTTGATGGTAAGAAATGTCTTCCAGAGAGAATAGTTCCTTTAAGGGTTCATTTCCCTGGGCCAGCATGCGTTGTTATGTATGTCTAAACTGTGACTCGAAAAATCATAGTACACGTAATATCTGGGGGCTTATATTGCAACGATGGTACTTTGTATTTTGTCTGCCGACCAATTATTCTCTTAAGACCGATACCTTTCGGCTTCACCCGTCTGAGGTACACGTCTGGATATCCCGGCTGTAACAATCGCAGAGGTGCTCCCTTTATGCCCTTGCCGAACTAACGGGAACGTAGGGCATAAGCACAGGAGCTAGGCAACCCAGCTTGGCAAAAACTTAAGTCGTAAAGGTGCATATAATGGCGAAGAAAAGGCATATATGAGAAGACGACACATATGTACGGTGAGCTTAATGCTCGAAAAGTCATAATAATGAGCTTCTGTGAAAAGAAGCCCCCAAGTATTGTGGGGTTATGCATTTAAGGATGTGTACCCCCGAGTGTGCGGTTTATCCGAACAAGAGCTAGAAGCCATAAAAAATTAAAAAAGAAGAAAGAGAAAAAAGGAGAAAAGGAAACGAACAATGAGTCTGGATTTTGCCTTAGAATCTTCGGAGTCTGGCGGCATTCCATGGGTTTGGATCTAAGCGATTATTCGATGCATCACAAAGGCAGTAGGCTCCTCCAGTGAGAACTTCATCTATGATGAAGGGATCCCATTTGGGCTTGAGCTTGTCCTTTTTCTTCTCTGGTAAGCGTAGAACGAGGTCACCAACACTATAAGTCTTGGCCCGCACTTCTCTGCTTTTTTATCTTTGAGCTTGTTGTTGATAGAATGCTGAACGAGCTTTTGCGACACCGTGCTCCTCCTCCAGGCCATCTAAATCATCTTGCCAATCGAGCTCGGCCTCCCTCTCTTAGTGCATGCATACTCGAGGTGAGTCGTGAATGATGTCGCAGGGCAAGACGACCTCTGCTCCATACACCATGAAGAATGGTGTGTATCCGGTAGTGCGATTGGGCGTGGTCCACAGCCACCAGAGTATTGAGTCAAGCTCCTCAACCCAGTGTTTATTTGACTCTTTTAAGGACCGTACTAGTCTGGGTTTAATGCCGCTGATTATACGTCCATTAGCCCGTTCGACTTGACCATTTGTTTGAGGATGGCAGACGAAGCCATAATCGAGCTTGATGCCCAGATTAGCACACCAAGTTTTCACTCTGTCGACTGTAAAGTTAGAGCCGTTATCGGTGAGGATGCTGTGTGGGACACCAAAATAGTGTACGACACCGGATATAAAATCTATCACTGGTCCGGCTTTGGCCGTTTTAACTGGTTTGGCCTCTAGCCACTTAGTGAATTTATCTACCATGACCAACAGATATTTTTTCTTATGGCTTCCCCCTTTAAGGGGTCCGACCATATCAAGCCCCCAGACCACAAAAGGTCAAGTAATGGGGATTGTTTGTAGGGAGGTAGGAGGCATATGGCTTTCATTGGCGAAAAGCTGGCATCCTACACAACGTTGGACTAGGCCTTGTGCACCTGCTCAGGCCGTAGGCCAAAAAAATCCGGTACGGAAGGCCCTACTTACGAGGGCCCGAGTTGCGGCATGATGACCACCAAGACTAGCATGGATTTTGGCCAAGAGCTGCCGCCCCTCTTCTTCAGAGATACATCTTTGAAGGACTCCAGTAGCACTTTTCTTGTAGAGCTCTCCTTTGTGAACCTAGTAGGCTTTCGAGCATCGAATGATGCTTCGAGCCTCATTCTGGTTCTCAGGGAGGTCTCGCCTATTAAGGTAGGCCAAGAAGGGCTCAGTCCATGGGGCGATTACTGCCATAATTACATGGGCCGGCGGCATTATTTCAGTGGTCGAGCCCCCGACGATATCGGGATTTTGTTTGGAATCCGGGGGTATGATCGGATCCGGACTGGTGTTACCGCTCCCGTCCTGCCATACCACTAATGGCTTAAAGAGCCTCTCCACAAAGGTATTGGGTGGGATGGGATCACGCTTAGCACCCATGCGAGGAAGGATGTCTGCTGCTTGATTACTCTCTAGGGCCACGTGATGAAACTCGAGCCCCATCAAACCGTGCTGATATTTTAAGTACATCGTTACGGTAAGCCGCCATCTTCAGATCTTTGGCATCGAATTCTCCGTTTATTTGGGATGTATCAAGGTTTGAGTCCCCGCGCACCTCAAGGCATTGTATTCCCATAGAGACGGCCATTCGAAGATCATGCAATAGGGCCTCATATTCGGCTGCATTATTGTAGTCTGTATACAGTATTTGGAGCACAGAACGGACTGTATCTCCTGTGGGGGATGTCAGGATGACACCGGCCCCAAGTCCGGCTAGCATTTTAGAGCCGTCAAAGTGCATCACCCAGTTGGAATATGTGTCGTAATCTTTAGGGAGTTCGGCCTCTGTCCATTCGGCGATGAAGTCAGCCAACACCTGAGATTTAATGGCTCGGCGTGGCTTATATGTTATTTCAAATGGTAAGAGCTCGATAGCCCATTTGGCAATCTGGCTGGTGGCGTCTCGGTTGTTTATGATATCATTAAGTGGTAATTCGTAAGCCACCGTGATCGAGCACTCTTGAAAGTAGTGCCGCAGCTTCCGGGATGCCATGAAGACCGTGTTGGGGAACGTAGTAATTTCAAAAAAAATCCTACGCACACACAAGATCATGGTGATGCATAGCAACGAGAGGGGAGAGTGTTGTCCACGTACCCTCGTAGACCGAAAGCGGAAGCGTTAGCAAAACACGGTTGATGTAGTCGTACGTCTTCACGATCTGACCGATCAAGTACCGAACGCACGACACCTCCGAGTTCAGCACACGTTCAGCCCGATGACGTCTGTCGAACTCCGATCTAGCCGAGTGTTGAGGGAGAGTTTCGTCAGCACGACGGCATGGTGATGATGATGATGTTCTACCGACGCAGGGCTTCGCCTAAGCACCGCTTCTGATATCGAGGTGGACTATGGTGGAGGGGGGCACCGCACACGGCTAAAAGATCAAATCAATTGTTGTGTGTTTGGGGTGCCCCCATGCCCCCGTATATAAAGGAGCCAAGGGGGGAGGTGCGGCCGGCCAGGAGGAGGCGCGCCAGCAGGAGTCCTACTCCCACCGGGAGTAGGACTCCCTCCCTTCCTTGTTGGATTAGGAGAAGGGGGGAAAGAGGAGGGAGAGAGGAAGGAAAGGGGGGCACCGACCCCCTCTCCTTGTCCTATTCGGACTAGAGGGGGAGGGGCACGCGGCCCTGCCCTAGCCACCTCTCCTCTTCCCCACTAAGGCCCATGATGGCCCATTAAGCCCACGGGGGGTTCTGCAAACCCCTCGGTGTTCCAGTAAAATCCCGATTTCACCAGGAACATTTCCGATATCCAAATATAGGCTTCCAATATATCAATCTTCATGTCTCGACCATTTCGAGACTCCTCGTCATGTCCGTGGTCATATCCGGGACTCCGAACAACCTTTGGTACATCAAAACTCATACACTCATAATATAACCATCATCGAAACTTTAAGCGTGCGGGCCCTACGGTTCGAGAACTATGTAGGCATGACCGAGACACGCCTCCGGTCAATAACCAATAGCGGAACCTGGATGCTCATATTGGCTCCCACATATTGTACGAAGATCTTTATCGGTCAGACCGCATAACAACATACATTGTTCCCTTTGACATAGGTATGTTACTTGCCCGAGATTCGATCGTCAGTATCTCAATACCTAGTTCAATATCGTTACCGGCAAGTCTCTTTACTCGTTCCGTAATACATCATCCCGCAACTAACTCATTAGTTGCAATGCTTGCAAGGCTTAAGTGATGTGCATTAAAGAGTGGGCCCAGAGATATACGCCAACCCAACAAGTACCTTCGGAGACACCTGTAGAGCACCTTTATAATCACCCAGTTACATTGTGACGTTTGGTAGCACACAAAGTGTTACTCCGGTAAACGGGAGTTGCATAATCTCATAGTCATAGGAACATGTATAAGACATGAAGAAAGCAATAGTAACATATACTAAACGATCGAGTGCTAAGCTAACGGAATGGGTCAAGTCAATCACATCATTCTCCTAATGATGTGATCCCGTTAATCAAATGACAAGTCATGTCAATGGCTAGGAAACATAACCATCTTTGATCAACGAGCTAGTCAAGTAGAGGCATACTAGTGACACTCTGTTTGTCTATGTATTCACAAAATTATTACATTTCCGGTTAATACAATTCTAGCATGAATAATAAACATTTATTGATATAAGGAAATAAATAATAACTTTATTATTGCCTCTAGGGCATATTTCCTTCAGTCTCCCACTTGCACTAGACTCAATAATCTAGATTACACAGTAATGATTCTAACACCCATGGAGTCTTGGTGCTGGTCATGTTTTGCTCATGGAAGAGGCTTAGTCAATGGGCCTGGAACATTCAAATCCGTATGTATCTTGCAAATTTCTATTTCTCCCACATGGACCAGATCCCGGATGGAATTGAAGCGTCTCTTGATGTGCTTGGTTCTCTTGTGAAATCTGGATTCCTTCGCCAAGGCAATTGCTCCAGTATTGTCACAAAACATTTTCATTGTACCCGATGCACTAGGTATGACACCTAGATCGGATATGAACTCCTTCATCCAGACTCCTTCATTTGTTGCTTCCGAAGCAGCTATGTTCTCCGCTTCACACATACATCCCGCCACGACGCTTTATTTAGAACTGCACCAACAGACAACTCCACCGTTCAAAGTAAACACGTATCCGGTTTGTGATTTCGAATCGTCCGGATCAGTGTCAAAGCTTGCATCAATGTAACCATTTACAATGAGCTCTTTGTCACCTCCATAAACGAGAAACATATCCTTAGTACTTTTCAGGTATTTTAGGATGTTCTTGACCGCTGTCCAGTGATCCACTCCTAGATTACTTTGGTACCTCCCTGCTAGACTTATAGCAAGACACACATCAGGTCTGGTACACAGCATTGCATACATGATAGAGCCTATGGTTGAAGCATAGGGAACATCTTTCATCTTCTCTCTATCTTCTACAGTGGTCGGGCATTGAGTCTTACTCAACTTCACACCTTGTAACATAGGCAAGAACCCTTTCTTTGCTTGATCCATTTTGAACTTCTTCTAAACATTGTCAAGTTATGTGCTTTGTGAAAGTCCAATTAAGCGTCTTGATCTATCTCTATAGATCTTGATGCCCAATATATAAGAAGCTTCACCGAGGTATTTCATTAAAAAAACTCTTATTCAAGTATCCCTTTATGATATCCAGAAATTCTATATCATTTCCAATCAGCAATATGTCATCCACATATAATATCAGAAATGCTACAGAGTTTTCTTGTAAATGTTGGGGATCGTTGCAGAAATTAAAATTTTCTACGCATCACCAAGATCAATCTATGGAGTCATCTAGCAACGAGAGAGAGGGAGGAGTGCATCTACATACCCTTGTAGATCGCAAGCGGAAGCGTTTAAGAGAACGGGATTGATGGAGTCGTACTCGTCGTGATCCAAATCACCGATGATCCTAGTGTCGAACGGACGACACCTCCGCGTTCAACACACGTACGGACCGGTGACGTCTCCCGCGCCTTGATCCAGCAAGGAGGAGGGAGAGGTTGAGGAAGAGGGCTCCAACAGCAGCACGACGGCGTGGTGGTGATGGAGTGGCAGTACTCCGGCAGGGCTTCGCCAAGCTCTTGCGGAGGAGGAGAGGTGTTGGGGAGGGGAGGGGCTGCTCCTTGGATGTGGTGCTGCAGCCCTCCCCTTGCCCCTCTATTTATAGGGAGAAGGGGGAAGGGGGCCGGCCCCTCTAGATGGGATCTATAGGGGGGCGGCGGCCAAGGGGGAGGGGGCTTGCCCCGCAAGCCAAGGGGGGGCGCCACCTTTAGGGTTCCCCCCAACCCTAGGCGCATGGGCCCTAGAGGGTTTGGCGCTCCAGCCCACTTGCGGCTGGTTCCCTTCCACCTACAGCCCATAAGGCCCTCCGGGGCAGGTGGACCCCCGGAACCCCTCCAGTGGTCCCTGTACAATACCGGTATACCCCCGGATATTTTCGGCGACCGTATGATGACTTCCCATATATAGATCTTCACCTTAGGACTATTCCGGAACTCCTCGTGATGTCCAGGATCTCATCCGGGACTCCGAACAACATTCGGTAATCACATACAAATCTTCCTTATAACCCTAGCGTCATCGACCTTAAGTGTGTAGACCCTACGGGTTCAGGAACCATGCAGACATGACCGAGACAACTCTCCGGCCAATAACCAACGACGCGATCTGGATACCCATGTTGGCTCCCACATGTTCCACGATGATCTCATCGGATGAACCACGGTGTCGAGGATTCAAGCAATCCCGTATACAATTCCCTTTGTCAATCGGTACGTTACTTGCCCGAGATTCGATCGTCGGTATCCCAATACCTCGTTCAATCCTGTTACCAGCAAGTCACTTTACTCATTCCGTAATGCATGATCCCGTGACCAACTACTTAGTCACAATGAGCTCATTATGATGATGCATTACCAAGTGGGCCCAGAGATACCTCTCCGTCATACGGAGTGACAAATCCCAGTCTCGATTCGTGCCAACCCAACAGACACTTTAGGAGATACTTGTAGTGCACCTTTATAGCCACCCAGTTACATTGTGACGTTTGGTACACCTAAAGCACTCCTACGGTATTCGGGAGTTGCACAATATCATGGTCTAAGGAAACTAGTAGAGTGCCCGTGCGTTGCCACGTGCTCTTGAAATAGTTTGCAAGACTTACATGTTAACTTTCTAAGGGCTCGCCCTGCCATAGATCCAGACCCCCGCCATTGATTCCACCCTGCCTAGGCTGCAGCACTGCCCCGTCGCGTTCGCCTCCGCCCCGCCCCAACCCCGCCCGCCTCCTCTCCGGTCCGTCCGCCGCCGCCCCGCTCCCCGCTCAGCCGCCGCTCGCTCCTCGATGGCGCCAAAGAAGACGCCGAAGGGCAAGTCTGGTATCTTCGGCATGAGGGTGAATCCCTCCGGGAACTTCAGACTGGAGTTCTCTGACGCCGGGCAGCGTCGGTGGCTCGGTACGTATCCCACCGTCGATGAGGCCGTGCGTGCCTACAGCGTGGCGGTGTGGCGTGCCGGACGGCCGATGACGGACCTAAACTTCCCGGAGGTCGAGTCCCAGGCAGTGGAAGAGTGGCTCATGCCGCAGGGCATCCGGATGGAGGAGATACCGGCGGTTGTGGTTGCTCCCGGTGAGAGCGACGAGGCGGCGATGGCTTGGTTTGCGCGATTTGCAATTTGCTGCAAATCCATCTCTAATGAAATGTTATTTGCTGCAAAGCCATCTCTAATGAAATGTTATTTGCTGCAAATTTAGAGGTAACACATACCAGAAGTCCAACCACAACCACAACCAGAGATAACATATCGTGGCAAGCGGATATCAAAAGAACATGATCCATGACCCGGAGGCTCGATAGACCAAATGCAGCGACCGTTAACAAATCCAAATTCAGTGTTAACAACAACCACTTATATATATTTGGACGTCTGAGAGAAATTAGATATTTCCTAATTGTTTGCATAACAAAAACATACCGGCTGCAAGAGAATGAAAGACTAACCTATTGATGAGCACAACAAGACATACCATCCCATCATGATGTTGCCATCTCTCACACTTGATGATTACATCTTGTTATTTCTAACATGTACACCATCTGGCGATTGCTTTATTAGAAATATATTTACACAATATGATCAGAGCAACATCAAGGAGCCGAATGCTGGTGCACATATTCTCCTCAAATTCCACGCACAACCATTGTAGAGAAGAACGACATAAACATATTTTTCTTAGGTTATTTTTCATCGAGCTCCTACAGAAAAATTCAAAGAAATCATGAGGAGCATGGAGCCAAGCAAACTAATCAGAGTAAATCATGAGAGGAGAAGCCTCTCAACCTACTATAGGGAATCGAGTCAACATTAATTCGTGTAAGAATTAAAGCGTAATGTAGATCAACAACCCAGTAGTTGATAAAATAACCCTGACATTAGGAGAAGAGATACACCCAAATAGCTATATAATTTTCCTGATTTCCATACTACTTAGATTTTGAAGCCGAATAAAGGAATTGCTTACAGTACAAAATATATGTGCAGACGTGCTTTATGGAGCAAACAGGCTAGGTGCTCGCTAGCTAGAGATTATCCCATGCCAATAATTCACCAGTGTGTGTGACATGACCGTGCGTTGCCACGGGCCTTTTGTTGTATAAAACTTAGTGAATTTTTGGCCCATTTCAACAACATAGCCTGAACACCCTTGTCGATGAATTCTTTTTGAATATCGTAATCCATCTTCATCTCTCCGATACTCTGCAAAATATATATATATATATATAGAGACACACCTTTTGTATTATCATGCACAAGAGATATATAAAGAATAATTATGTGTATGCATCTCTTCTGATTGTTAAAACAAGACAATTTTTCAGTCCGGTCCTTCATAAAGCTTTGTCAATCGGCATTTTCAAAGCATCATTGGAAGCCATTAGTTTTCATCTCTGATCTCAAAAGTGGACATGTATAAACAATATTAAAATAAAAATAAGGTCATATTTTTTGAGGGGATAAATAAGCTCACATATAATATATATTCATTGGTGAGACGCTAAATGCGAGCATATTCATATTCTGATGATGATGAGACGTACTTCTTCACCCACTATCTCCACCTTTCTAATTCTCGAGTTCCCTTCCACCATCACGTCCACACGTAATCATACACTTTCATATTTTGAAATTTACTTGTCTTAACCTGGCGTAAATTCTAGAAGTCTACCCCCCCTCTATCTATAGTTTTTTTTACATGTAGAGAAGTTGCCACCTGTCTCTCTCAATGCCTTGCTGAACCCTCTACTTATGGCTGCCATCACAAGAAAAATAAGCAAGATAGTGGTCGTAGGTGGTAATCATCAAAATGAGCCAGCCATAGTGTATATAAGAAATCCCTGCGTCTGCAGCTTCGTCAATTGGCTGTGGGACACAGAACACCTCTCCCACCCGCCTTTCTCTAGGCCGAAATGGGAGGACGAGCTAGGAACGCTAGCCATGTTGGAATGGTTTCTCCTACCAGTCTACGGGGATTTTTCTCTGCGGGGTGCCGAATGGATCTAGGATCCAATCTCTTTAAATAGGCGCTTTTCCTTGTCGGGGCGGGGTCCTATTTGACAAAGTACCCTAACCTTCTACATTCGCTCGACACGTGGAAGACTAAGTTATTTGACGCGCAGAAGCCAAGGGGAGCAACATTGATCAACGGCCGAATACATTACTTAGAGGTCATCGGAGGAGGAACCCGCCTTGCAATGCCGAAGACAATTTGTGTGCCGAACACTTCATTATTGAAGACTAGTCTGGGGGCTACTGAGGGAGTCCTGGACTAAGGGGTCCTCGGGCGGCCGGCCTGTTATCCATGGGCCGGACTGATGGGCTGTGAAGACATAAAGACCGAAGACTGTACCCGTGTCTGGATTGGACTCTACTTGGCATGGAAGGCAAGCTTGGCAACCGACTATGTAGATTCCTTCTTATGTAACCGACTCTATGTAAACCCTAGATTCCCCCGGTCTCTATATAAACCAGAAGGGGTTATTCCGGAAAGGATATATTCATTACCATAGTCATACAGGCAAGACTTCTAGGGTTTAGCCATTACGATCTCGTGGTAGATCAACTCTTGTAATACTCATATTCATCAAGATCAATCAAGCAGGAAGTAGGGTATTACCTCCATAGAGAGGGCCCGAACTTGGGTAAACATCGTGTCCCCCGTCTCCTATTACCATCGATCATAGATGCACAGTTTGGGACCCCCTACCCGAGATCTACCGGTTTTGACACCGACACCCACTGCCGGTGCATCCCAATTAGCGTGCCTTGCCATTCTCTCCCAAGCACCGCTGGCTAGGGAGGGCCTTCGACCCCTTCTTCCTCGTTGTCGTAGTGTGGGCAGATCCGGCCTCCCGCCACCCACCTAGCGACATCCCGGCGACCCTCAGGTATAACTTCCTTCGAAACCGGCCTTGCTCTACTTCCCGAGCTCCTGACATCGTTGCATTTGTATCTTTTACTATTTCCCAGGGCTCCTCGTAGATAGGATCGATCGGCTGTTCGAAAGCCACCTAAATTTTTACTGTTAAGAGGTAAAACTAGTTCATGCACTCGAATCTAGTACTACTTGGTTCAAACAAGGAAGAAAGGGGTGGGGTGGGGTGGGGAAAATTTGTTACCCTAATCTAGGACTTGGTCGAAAGAGGAAATAATGGGGTGAAAAGTAGCAGAGACTGGCTATCCAACTGGTCTCTAGGTCTAATAGGGAAATAAAGGGAAACATAGTACAAACTCAATATAAACCCGATCTATTGGTTGAAAAAGGAAAGAAAGTGGGGACTGGGGGACAAGTCAACGGAGTAAGTCCAGCACTAGATTTGCTAGCCTCATACAGTATAAGGTGGCTATACCGAACAAAAATGGGACCAACCTAGATTCCTGTTCTGATGTTTGTTGCCCTGAGCCACTCTTATGTAATGTCACTGGTAAAATGTAGCAGTCTCACTTCTAAAAGTAAGGACACGTTAAACCAATGTTGCAGGTAAAATGAAGCAATGGCACCATTAAAGTAATGTCGTATTTAATGGTTGTCATAGTTAATCCTAATGCCCACACTAATATCTAGCAATGCTGCTGCTTTAGAAATTGCTACTGTCCTTGTAGGATTGGCATTCAGATAAGGAGCATGCTTCTTTTCATTTGATGTATGTTTCATCACTTGTTTGTCACTCTCCTTTCCACCTTTTTTGTGCAAACAGACACATACATTTCATGCTTGATCTTAGTTGAACTGCACAAATGATATCCAAATTATAGTTGAACATTCCAGGAGCTTCACAACCAACCTTGATGTTGCTCAATTTTATTGCAACTAATGAAGAAGAAACTCTGTGGGTTTCATTTTCTGATGGAAATGGAACTAGGGCTGGAGCCCTTTTCTTAAAAAATTGAAGAAGCTGCTAGCTCATGGGACATTGCTTCATTTTAGGTGAACTGCACCAAAAGGTCCCATGAATTGAATCATCCAAGTTGGTGGCTGGTGTCATCCCTTCTACGATGGCGTTGACTGCAGACATGGTTAACATCACGAGGTATGTTCCTTTTTGGTCGGACCGTTTGCCAAAGATCCTGCATGTTGAGTCTGCTCTTGTGCTACTGTTTTGGCACTGCCATGATAAAGCAGTAATGTTAATATTTTGCACCTTAATCTAGTGGCACTATTAATTTGAGGCAATGTTTTGGCACCGGTAGTGGCACTGATTTTTTTATATATATCGAAAGAGGGGGTTTCCTCTGATCTCATTAAAGAAATCCAACCATAGAGAACCATTATCCGACAACATCTCAGTGTAAACGGGCAGTTATGCAACTACTACTAGAACGGACTGAGTACTAGCAGGAGACAAGTTCGCCACACAAGCTAGGCAGGTAGGGGGATGCAGCACCAGCTCGACCAAGTTTGGATTACAACCCAAATGCTACCACAGAAACATCAGAGGGGAAGATAGGGACTGAAAGAGCCAGCTTCAGCATCCCAGTCTAAGCACCCCTAGCCTCCATCCTTGCGACACACGGTACACCTCGCTTGCCACCTGCTCGACCCTAGTGCCACTGATAAATTGAAGTAATAATATAGTTAAAATAGAGCGAGTGTCCTCTCTATCATTTCATTTCCAATGTAGATAAAGAAAGTGCTTCTCTTTGTTAGTATATGTTTCATTAACTAGTCCCATTGTTAATGTTTAAGCGTTTCTGCAAACTAGGATACTTAATTTTAGTTGATCTGCACAAAAATAGAGATTGGAATGTCTCAAGGCCCCTCCTTGTACTACCACTGTATTAATCGATGTTCATCAGCGTAAGGTGTATCGGGGAGACTTGGGTCGATTTCCAGTATGAGGTGTACCGTATGAGGTGTCTCAGGGCCCATCTCGCCCTCGCAGGATGGCATACTATGATACTATCGCAATATTTTCTTCTATTTATTAGTTTATGTTTCATCAAGTAGTGCCACTATAATGTAATCACGCCTTTTCATTATCTGTGCAAACAGGGTTATTCAGCTGCATTTTGGTGGAACTGCACAAATGTATGGATGGAACCATCATATATGCAGAGTGCGAGGTGCCAAGTAAAAATTACCGACACCAACCCTGCTCCATCTAAGCATTGGCATCCACCACCATCAGTGGCATTTGTGGCGCTCACTGCAGACGGATCTTTCTCGACAGCAAATCCTCTAACCAAATACTAGTAGCTTAGACTTCAAAAAATAAATACTAGTAGCTTATATTGGCAGTTTTCTAGGGTGTACTCTTTTCTGAAAGAAGAACCAATCTATTTTTCTTTATTTGTACATAGTGTCACGGCTTTGACCCAAAGGTCTAGAGCTATTTTATGGTGATTGACGTAGTACTTGGAGACTGATTGTAAGCATGATTTTTATTAGCTGTCACACTGATTGTAAGGATGAGCAGATGGAAGATTAGGTTAGTGCGAAGCTTACCTTAAACCCTACCGACGCCGTTGAAACGAGGCGAGCGTTGAGGGAACCGTGGAGAACAGGGGGGAAGCAACGTCGCGCCATCTGGCCTGCTCTGGCGGTGGGAGAACGAATACTCCTGTGGCTCCGACTGGCTCTGCACCCTCACGAACGGCACACCGTACTTGACCGATTCATTATCCTCTGGGTGCTCGACCTTCGACCTGTACGCCCACCACCTCCGCCTGACTTTCGCCTCGGGAGAATCTGTCTGCTCCATCGCCCAGAGGAGATACTCGATGAACTCGAAGGACTGTGGTGAGACTGCCGCCGAGGAGTACATCGCTGTCGTCTCGCTCTTTCGCATGCATTACCACATGGCCCTCACCATCCTCGAAACCTCCCACTCATTGTCAAACCAAGTAAGGATCTCCTTCAATCTAGCTACTTTGCCTGGTCGTCGCCGGTGATCTGCCTGATTCGCTGCTGCATCCTCTCCATAGATGTCGTTTTGAGTGGTCTGGTGCTAGCTTTGGAAGATGGGAGGAGATACGATGGTCTTGCAATAGAGAAGAGGGAGAGGCGAGACGGTGGTTTTGGAATGGAGATGATGGAGAGGAGAGGGTGTGGTTTTGAAATGGAGAAGAGGGAGAGGCGCGACGGTGGTTTTGGAATGGAGATGATGGAGAGGAGAGGTTTCCCTGCCTTTTTGTCGCTGGCAGGTGGGCCCCGTGCTTGGTGGGACCCATGTGTTAGTGTCTCAATGGCAGGATGGGCTACGTCAGGGGATCCTCGTCCGAGGAGAGAGGACGTGCTTTTGCAGTGGAGAAGAGGGAGAGGCGAGACGGTGGTTTTGGAATGGAGATGATGGAGAGGAGAGGAGGTGGTTTTGCAATGGAGAAGAGGGAGAGGAGCGTGTGGCAGCGATTTAGGATTGGACGAGAGAGGCCGGCAGTGACTGGATCAAAATCAAAATCAATTTACCCTTCAATTAAGAAAGCGACCCCACATTAACTAGTCTCCCTTTTATTCTGGGTCATAATTGACCATGATTTTCACAAATAAAATATATGTTTTATGTTGCAAAAATAATATAATTTGAAAGTACATTCAGATACGAACAAAACGATACAATTTTTGGTGACATGCATTCACATTTTGCTTGTCAAATACAGTACATGGTCAAACTTTGACCCAAAATACGCAAAACAGAAAAATACTTCCAAGACCAGCGCCGCTCCTCTCCTCTTAAACCACCGCCGCTCCTCTCCTGTTCCAATCTAAATCCAGCGCCGCTCCTCTCCTCTTCCATTTCAAAACCACCGCCCCTCCTCTCCTGTTCCAATCCAAAACTAGCGTCGCTCCACTCCCGTTCTAATCCAAAACCTGCGCTGCTCCTCTCGTCTTCCATTAAAAACAACCGTCGGTGAGTGAAGGTGCTATGGAGAAGTAGATCGATGGAGGAGTACAACCGATACGTGAGGATCGCAGACGGCGACCCTGTGAAACTAGCTAGGATGTTGGAGATACAGTCTTGGTTTGAAAACAAGGACCAACTAGCGGCGACAGTGACATCCATGGCCAAATATCTGCAATAGAGCGAAAAGGTGGCGATACTCCTGAAGGGAGTCGCGCGGGAGTACATAGAGCTGCTCCTCTGGGACATAGAGCAAACAGATTCACCGAATCAGATCGTAAGGGAGCGGTGGTGGGAGTATTGATCCCAGATGGAGCATCCACCAGGGATTGAAGGATCGAGCATCTACAGGGTGTCGTTTGTGACGGTGTCGTGCCAGAGCGAGCCGGTGGAGTCTTCGTCGACAGAACCCAGCTGCAAGAGGAGAAAAGCAGTTGGCCCGATGATGCTTCCCTTCCATCCTCTCCCTCGCTGTTCACATCGTCTCACGGGGCGGCTGTCTGCCACTGAGGAATAGGAGGGGACTTCCCCCCCCCCCCCCCCCCCAGCCCAATAGTCGGGAAGGTTGTGAATTGTCAGGAGGAGCTTGGTTGTCAATATTTGCAGGTTGTGAATTATGTGTTGTGTTGTGTATTTTGGGAGTACTTTCATATATGAATGTCTTTTGAATTTCAGATTTGCAGTATTGAGCATATGAAGTATTTTATGAATTCTATAGATCTATTTTTAGCACTTAAAAAAATGTAGTTTCATAGGAGTATAAAAGTGAAGACAATGTGATTCTTAGAGAAGAAACTGCAAGTTTTAGTTTCAGATAAGAAACTGCAAGTTTAGTTTTAGATAAGAAACTGCAACTTTCAGAGGCAGAGCATTTATATCAACACAGCCTTTTCAAATAGGGTTAACATCATGTTGGAAGTTTTATTCATGGTCGAAAATGGAACTACCAGCCAGTTAACATCATGCTGATCAACATTCATGCATAGCACATCTTCATATGATGCACAGTCAAAACGATTTGCTATTTTCAAAATGCCCACACAATGTCGATTGTGCGAAAAACAGAGAAAACGAGGGACGAAGTTTTGGCAAGTGTTGGACATGGTGTGCGTAGATGACAATGGGGACCCACATGTCAATAATGGCAGAGGCAAAAAATTGGAGATATTTTCCCTGCATCAGGTGGAATCGAACCCGGCGGAATAAATTGTCGGGTAGCATCACTTAGCCCTTTGGGCTAGTTCGATTTACGTTACAAATAAGGCACTGCCTTGGGTGGTCCGATCACCTCCTGCGCCGTTATGCGCTTGCCGCGGCGCCGCTGTCTGCCGTTGTGAACATGCTGAAGAAACGAGAGGAATCTGGAGAGGACTGCACGTGGAGAGGTGGACAGTCGGGACCCACCAGGTCTATGGTCGTACGCAAGAAAATGCCTCATCAAAAAAACTTCCTCCTAATGCTATACTGAAGTTGGGGCCCACGGGTTTGTCAACATAGTTACATTTTTTAGGTGCTTCAATGTAGGAGATAAATTCACAACGAAGTTGTGAGCTGGCGGGTAGTATGATTTATTATCACTTTGGGCGACAAGTATCCATTGGCTTTCACGCCTGCCTAGGCTTTCATTTTTAACATGCGCAACCCACGACATGCCGGTTTGTATTTTTTTTAGGGCCATCATGTATCGACCGGCCTATGGACCTCCCATTCGAGGTTTTATTTTTCCTGAAACATCAGCAGCCCAATTTATGTATTTTTTTGAAGAAAATGCAGAGGTCTGTTCTATTTTCTCTATAAGAATAGGAACGCCTGGTCCAACTTTTGTTTCCCTTCTAACTATATTATATGTATTTAAATTATTTTATATGTTATTATATATTATTGTTATTATCATCATATATTTAACAGATACTTACATATCTAAGAAAACAATATCCCACATCTTATTAACTTATAAAAATAATTTCTTAAAAATAAGATACTGGATTATTTTGGCAACGAAAATCCTGGTGATTGTGTACAAAAGCTTGGTAAGATTTAAAGACCAATGTAACAATAAATTACTTATTATTTAAATATATTTATAACAAAATGCTCAGCCCCTGTTTATTTTTTGATAACATTGTTGCGCCCAACCCAACATTATAATTAGAATCAGCCCAGCAAAATCATGTATTTCGAGAAAGTGCAAATGCCCTGTAATTTTTTAGGAGAAAAATAAATGGGCCGCATGGACGCTACATTATTTGTTCACCCAGCCCAGCAAATGGACTGTAATTCTAAAAAAAGAAATCAAATTGACTGTAAATTCTGAAAAATTGGGTTGAATACGTGCCACATTTTTGGAGGCTGAAATGTGGGCCAATAGGTCGAAGCCAACGCAAGTCGTTGTCAACTTAGTCAACAAATGATTCTGACATCGTTAGCCGTTGATTTACATCCAACGATCGGCATCCATCTTCAATCTCTCGTCTTCTTCCTCCAACGCCGCCGGGACCACCTGCTCCCGCCTCCTGCTGCTAGCAGCTCTGCTTAGCACGCTTCGCTGTGAAGCGCTACCCCACTATTAGCCAGGCCATCCCTCCACCCCTCCACACCTCATGTTCTTCTCCACCGACTGCCGAACCACACCGCACCAGAACGAGTTAACCCACGTACACCTCTATGTCTGCGACTCTACTCCCGCGTCTTCCATCTCCGGCTCGTTGCTGTCCGGGGCCTCGCCGTCGTCCACCAACTTGGATGCGCTCGGCGCGGAGTAGTCAACATGGTCAATGAATGACATCCATCGGAAGTAGACTGTGCATGGAGAGGCTGATAGCTGGGTCCCGGCCGCACGCAAGGAAATGCCTCCTTATTATGTGCAAAATAATGATTCCTCCACCTGACTGTTGGAACCTGATACGTCTCCAACGTATCTATAATTTTTGATTGTTACATGCTATATTATATTCTGTTTTGGACATTATTGGGCTTTATTATACACTTCTATATTATTTTTGGGACTAACCTATTAACCGGAGGCCCAGCCCAGAATTGCTGTTTTTGCCTATATCGTAGTTTCGCAGAAAAAGAATATCAAACGGAGTCCAAACGGAATGAAACCTTCGAACGTGATTTTTGGAACGAACGTGATCCAGAGGACTTGGACCCTACGTCAAGAAAGCAACCAGGAAGGCACGAGGTAGGGCGCGCTTACCCCCTCAAAGCGCCTCCACCCTCGTGGGGCCCATGTTGCTCCATTGACGTACTTCTTCCTCCTATATATACCTACGTACCCCCAAACTACCAGATACGAAGCCAAAAACCTAATTCCACCACCGCAACCTTCTGTACCCGTGAGATCCCATCTTGTGGCCTTTTCCGGAGCTCCGCCGGAGGGGGCATCGATCATGTAGGGCTTCTACATTAACACCATAGCCTCTCCGATGATGTTCGAGTAGTTTACCTCAGACCTTCGGGTCCATAGTTATTAGCTAGATGGCTTCTTCTCTCTCTTTGGATCTCAATACAATGTTCTCCCCCACTCTTGTGGAGATCTATTCGATGTAATCTTCTTTTGCTATGTGTTTGTTGAGACCGATGAATTGTGGGTTTATGATCAAGTTTACATATGAACAATATTTGAATCTTCTCTGAATTCTTTTATGTATGATTGGTTATCTTTGCAAGTCTCTTCGAATTATCAGTTTGGTTTGGCCTACTAGATTGATCTTTCTTGCAATGGGAGAAGTGCTTAGCTTTGGGTTCAATCTTACGGTGTCCTTTCCCAATGACAGTAGGGGCAGCAAGGCATGTATTGTATTGTTTCCATCGAGGATAACAAGATGGGGTTTGTATCATATTGCATGAGTTTATCCCTCTACAAACTGTCATCTTACTTAAAGTGTTACTCTGTTCTTTTGAACTTAATACTATAGATGCATGCTGGATAGCGGTCGATGTGTGGAGTAATAGTAGTAGATGCAGGCAGGAGTCGGTCTACTTGTCGCGGACGTGATTTCTATATACATGATCATACCTAGATATTCTCATAACTATGCTCAATTCTGTCAATTGCTCAACAGTAATTTGTTTACCCACCATAATACTTATTCTCTCGAGAGAAGCCTGTTGGAGATATGCCCTAGAGGCAATCATCTATGATGATATTTCCTATGTGTTTATGAATAAAGATAGTCCTTGGACATTATCAATGATGTTTATCAGCAAGTACGTGACTTGTTTGTGGGACTATGCATTGTATGATGACTGTCCTAAAAGGTCCCTAGTCGAAAGGGTTGTGTGGACGCGCAGCCGACTAGACTGGTATATGACACGGTCGATGGCTTGGTCTCACTAGCCATGTAGCATTGGATGCTAACCAGATAATATGGACTTGAAAAGGTCTGGTCGGATTCGACGTAGTCGGATCCGAGTCGAGATAAGGTCCGAGTCGGACAGATCCAACTATGAGACGCAGCGATATGTCATCTGTGAGTCTCTAGTACAACATACGTTCTATGTCCTAAGACCTGAGCTGACGCATGTACTCGGGATGGTGACAGACTTGCTTTGGGCCGACCAAACGCTACTCCGTGACTTGGTAGTTACAAAGGTAGGTTTCGGGTTTGTCCAGTCCCATGCTGCGAGACATGGTCGAGCAAGATGGGATTTGCCCCTCCGATCAGGAGAGATATACTCTAGGCCCCTCGTGTGATCCGACCAGGATAAGCATGGCCATGCGACAAGCATTATGAGATAATACAGTTTGTGGTCGGTATCACTGGAACGAGAAAGAGGTCGGGCTAGCACAAGGATGACAGTCTCGCCTTGAGCCCGACAACATATATCGTGTGGCAAAGGGAACAAAAGTGTGACACGTTGTACAGGTTCGCCTAACCAGCTTCATAGTCTGCTTGGTGGTCGGCACGCCTTGCTAGAGGCCGCTACCAACTGTGCAGGTCGGAGGTGATCCGAACTGTGACCAAGCCGACTTGAACCTAAGGGGTCGCGGCAAGGGAAGGAACCGACGAGGTCGGTTCGTAGGACACTGGTCGGATGTGATCCGAACTGGACTAGGAACGTGACCGAGTAGACTTTGGGCTTTAGGGTCCGTGCAAGGCCCAAGTGTTGAGCCTGCGATGGACGCCTATATAAAGTGGAGGTGCAGGACACTCATGCGGTTGATTGCTTCGGCGTTGCGACTAGGGTTTGCATGTGTTGCGAATAGCCACCTCCACTCGCCGCCGACTGTGTGATCGGACCTAGAAGTCCGCCGCACGGTGTTCCTCCTGCACGCGCGGATACCGTTAGAGGCGGTGCACTTGCGTCGCTCCGGCGAATTCGTACGTGGGATCGGACGACCGGCTGTTCGAGGGAGATCTAACGCGGAGGAGACGATCCATGCGGACGCACTGCCCCAACTCTTCTTCCGCTGCACGGCACTGCGCGTCTAGTGGTAACAAACTGTGATCCATCTCCCGTAGCATGTTCCTGAATGTTCTGCGCGTAGTAAAAAATTTCATTTGCAGTCGACGCACCCTACCGTAGAACCCAACAAAGCCACTAGTGAAACCTATGACCCTCGGGTCTATTTTCCATCATATTAATCGTCCAACACTTTGTTATTTTTATTGCCTTTTATTTTACTTTGCATCTTTATCATAAAAATACCAAAAATATTATCTTATCATATCTATCAGATCTCACTTTCGTAAGTGACGGTGAAGGGATTGACAACCCCTTTATTGCGTTGGTTGCGACGATTTTATTTGTTTGTGTAGGTGCTAGGCACTCATGTGTGGCCTCCTATTGGATTGATACCTTTGTTCTCAAAAACTGAGGGAAATACTTACGCTGTTTTACTACATCACCCTTTCCTCTTCAAGGGAAAACCAACGCAGTGATCAAGAGATAGCAAGAAGGATTTCTGGCGCCGTTGTCGGGGAGTCTACGCAAAAGTCAACATACTAAGTACCCATCACAAACCCTTGTCTCCCGCATTACATTATTTGCCATTTGCCTCTCATTTTCCTCTCCCCCACTTCACCCTTGTCGTTTTATTCGCCCTCTCTTTTCCGTTCGCCTCTTTTTTGCGTGCTTCTTGTTTGCTCGTGTGCTGGATTGCTTGCTTGTCACGATGGGTCAAGATAATACCAAATTGTGTGACTTTACCAATACCAACAACAATGATTTCCTTAGCACTCTGATTGCTCCTCTTACCGATACTGAATCTTGTGAAATTAATGCTTCTTTGTTTAATCTTGTCATGAAAGATCAATTCGCCGGCCTTCCTAGTGAAGATGCCGCTACCCATCTAAATAGCTTTGTTGATTTGTGTGATATGCAAAAGAAGAAAGATGTGGACAATGATATTGTTAAATTGAAGCTATTTCCGTTTTCGCTTAGAGATCGTGCTAAATCTTGGTTTTCGTCGTTGCCTAAAAATTGTATTGATTCTTGGAATAAGTGCAAAGATGCTTTTATCTCTAAGTATTATCCTCCCGCTAAGATCATCTCTCTTAGAAATGATATTATGAATTTTAAGCAACTTGATCATGAACATGTTGCACAAGCTTGGGAGAGGATGAAATTAATGATACGTAATTGCCCTACTCATGGTTTGAATTTGTGGATGGTTATACAAAAAATTTATGCCGGATTGAATTTTGCTTCTAGAAATCTTTTAGATTCGGCCGCGGGAGGCACTTTTATGGAAATCACTTTAGGAGAAGCTACTAAACTCCTAGATAATATTATGGTTAATTATTCTCAATGGCACAACGAAAGATCTACTAATAAGAAAGTGCATGCGATAGAAGAAATTAATGTTTTGAGTGGAAAGATGGATGAACTTATGAAATTATTTGCTAATAAAAGTGTTTCTTCTGATCCTAATGATATGCCTTTGTCTACTTTGATTGAGAATAATAATGAATCTATGGATGTGAATTTTGTTGGTAGGAATAATTTTGGTAACAACGCGTATAGAGGAAACTTTACCTAGGCCGTATCCTAGTAATTCCTCTAATAATTATGGTAATTCCTACAACAATTCTTCTGGAAATTTTAATAATATGCCCTCTGAATTTGAGACTAGTGTTAAGGAGTTTATGAATTCGCAAAAGAATTTCAATGCTTTGCTTGAAGAAAATTTGCTTAAAGTTGATGAATTGGCTAGGAACGTTGATAGAATTTCTCTTGATGTTGATTTTTTGAAACTTAGATCTATTCCACCTAAGCATGATATCAATGAGTCTCTCAAGGCCATGAGAATTTCCATTGATGAGTGCAAAGAAAGAACCGCTAGGATGCGTGCTAAGAAAGATTGTTTCGTGAAAGCGTGTTCTTCTAGTTTTTATGAAAATAAAGATGAATATCTAAAAGTTATTGATGTGCCCCCTATTAAATCTTTGTTTTGCAATATGAATCTTGATAATTATGGGACTGAATATGATCCACCTTTACCTAGAAGGCGTTCCAAAAATTCGGAGTCTTTAGATCTTGATGCAAAAATTGGTAAAAGCGGGATTGAAGAGATCAAAACTCTAGATATTAATGAACCCACTATTTTGGATTTCAAGGATTTTAATAATGATAATTGCTCTTTGATAGATTGTATTTCCTTGTTGCAATCCGTGCTAAATTCTCCACATGCTTATAGTCAAAATAAAGCCTTTACCAAACATATCGTAGATGCTTTGATGCAATCTTATGAAGAAAAACTTGAGTTGGAAGTTTCTATCCCTAGAAAACTTTATGATGAGTGGTAACCTACTATTGAAATTAAAATTAAAAATCATGAATTCTATGCTTTGTGTGATTTGGGTGCTAGTGTTTCCACGATTCCAAAGACTTTGTGTGATTTGCTAGACTTCCATGATTTTGATGATTGCTCTTTAAACTTGCACCTTGCGGATTCCACCATTAAGAAACCAATGGGAAGAATTAATGATGTTCTTATTGTTGCAAATAGGAATTATGTGCCCATAGATTTTATTGTTTTTGGTATAGATTGCAATCCTTCATGTCCTATTATTCTACGTAGACCTTTACTTAGAACGATTGGTGCAATTATTAATATGAAGGAAGGGAATATTAGATTCCAGTTTCCGTTAAGAAAAGGCATGGAACACTTCCCTAGAAAGAAAATAAAATTACCTTATGAATCTATTATGAGAGCCACTTATGGATTGCCTACCAAAGATGGCAATACCTAGATCTATCATTGCTATTATGCTTAACTAGGGGCGTTAAACGATAGCGCTTGTTGGGAGGCAACCCAATTTTATTTTTTAATTTTTTGCTTTTTGCTTCTGTTTAGGAATAAATATTTGATCTAGCCTCTGGTTATATTTGTTTTTATGTTTTAATTAGTGTTTGTGCCAAGTTTAACCTATAGGTTCTTCTTAGATGATAGTTATTTGATCTTGCTGAAAATTCCAGAAACTTTCTGTTCACGAAAATAATTGTTAAAAATCAGCAGAACGTGATAAAATATAGATTCCAATTGCTTCTGATCAATAAGCAAATTGTCTAGGTCGTACTATTTTGTCTGAATTTTTGGAGTTCCAGAAGTTTGCGTTAGTTACAGATTACTACAGACTGTTCTGTTTTTGACAGATTCTGTTTTTCGTGTGTTGTTTGCTTATTTTGATGAATCTATGGCTAATAAAATAGTTTATAAACCATAGAGAAGTTGGAATAAAGTAGGTTTAACACCAATATAAATAAATAATGAGTTCATTACAGTACCTTGAAGTGGTGTTTTGTTTTGTTTCGCTAACGGAGCTTAGAAGATTTTCTGTTGAGTTTTGTGTTGTGAAGTTTTCAAGTTTTGGGTGAAAGGTTTGATGGATTATGGAACAAGGAGTGGCAAGAGCCTAAGATTGGGGATGCCCATGGCACCCCAAGATAATCTAAGGCACCTAAAAGCCAAAGCTTGGGGATGCCCCGGAAGGCATCCCCTCTTTCGTCTACTTCCATCGGTAACTTTACTTGGAGCTATATTTTTATTCACCACATGATATGTGTTTTGCTTGGAGCGTCTTGTATTATTTGAGTCTTTGTTTTTATTTTACCACAATCATCCTTGCTGTACACACCTTTTGAGAGAGACACACATGATTCGGAAATTATTAGAATACTCTATGTGCTTCACTTATATTTTTTGAGCTATATAGTTTTGCTCTAGTGCTTCACTTATATCTTTTAGAGCACGGCGGTGGATTTGTTTTATAGAAACTATTGATCTCTCATGCTTCACTTTTATTATTTTGAGAGTCTTAAAACAGCATGGCAATTTGCTTTAATTATAATATCATGAGAAATTTGATACTAGATAATTGTTTTGAGATATAAAGGTGGTAATATCATAGTTGTGGTAGTTGAGTAATTGTGGAATTGAAAAATACTTGTGTTGGAGTTTGTGATTCCCGTAGCATGCACGTATGGTGAACCGTTACGTAACGAAGTCGGAGCATGAGGTATTTATTGATTGACATCCTTTGTGTGGCGGTTGGGATCGCGCGGATGGTTAACTCCTACCAACCCTTCCCCTAGGAGCATGCGTAGTAGTACTTTGCTTCGAGGGCTAATAAATTTTTGCAATAAGTATATGAGTTCTTTATGACTAATGTGAGTCCATGGATTATACGCACACTTACCTTTCCGCAATTTTCTAGCCTCTTGATTGCAGCATTGCCCTTTCTCACCTTGAGAGTTGGTGCAAACTTCGCCGGTGCATCCAAACCCCATGATATGATACGCTCTATCACACATAAACCTCCTTATATCTTCCTCAAAACAGCCACCATACCTACCTATTATGGCATTTCCATAGCCATTCCGAGATATACTGCCATGCAACTTTCCATCGTTTCGTTTATCATGACACGCTCCATCATTGTCGTATTGCCTTGCATGATTAGTTGACATTGTATTTGTGGCAAAGCCACCATTCATAATTCTTTCATACATGTCGCTCTTGATTCATTGCGTATCTCGGTACACCGCCGGAGGCATTCACATAGAGTCATATTTTGTTCTAAGTATTGAGTTGTAATTCATGAGTTGTAAGTAAATAAAAGTGTGATGATCATCATTATTAGAGCATTGTCCCAAGTGAGGAAAGGATGATGGAGACTATGATTCCCCCACAAGTCGGGATGAGACTCCGGACTATATAAAAAAAGGGCCATAAAAAAGGAGAAAAGGCCCAAATAAAAAAAATGAGAGAAAAAGAGAGAAGGGACAATGTTACTATCCTTTTACCACACTTGTGCTTCAAAGTAGCACCGTGATCTTCATGATAGAGAGTCTCTCATTTTGTCGCTTTCATATACTAGTGGGAAATTTCATTATAGAACTTGGCTTGTATATTACAATAATGGGCTTCCTCAAAATGCCCGAGGTCTTCGTGAGCAAGCAAGTTGGATGCACACCCACTTAGTTTCTTTTGTTTGAGCTTTCATACACTTATAGCTCTAGTGCATCTGTTGCATGGCAATCCCTACTCCTTGCATTGACATCAATTGATGGGCATCTCCATAGCCCATTGATTAGCCTCGTTGATGTGAGACTTTCCCCTTTTTTGTCTTCCCACATAACCCCTACCATTATACCTTATTCCACCATAGTGCTATATCCATGGCTTGCGCTCATGTATTGCGTAAGAGTTGAAAAGGCTGAAGCGCGTTAAAAATTATGAACCAATTGCTTGGCTAAAACCGGGGTTGTACATGATATGAATATTTTGTGTGGGGAAGATGGAGCATAGCCATATTATATGATTTTGTAGGGATAACTTGCTTTGGCTATGTTATTTTGATAAGACATAATTGCTTGGTTAGCATGCTTGAAGTATTATTGTTTTTATGTCAACATTAAACTTTTACCTTGAATCATATTAAATATGAACATTCGTGCCACAATAAGAAGAATTACATTGAAATTATGCTAAGTAGCATTCCACATAAAAAATTCTGTTTTTATCATTTACCTACTCGAGGACGAGCAGGAATTAAGCTTGGGGATGCTTGATACGTCTCCAACGTATCTATAATTATTTATTGTTCCATGCTACATTATATTCTGTTTTGGACATTATTGGGCTTTATTATACACTTTTATATTATTTTTGGGACTAACCTATTAACCGGAGGCCCAGCCCAGAATTGCTGTTTTTTGCCTTTTTCAGAGTTTCATAGAAAAAGAATATCAAATGGAGTCCAAACGGAATGAATCCTTAGGGAACGTGATTTTTGGAACGAACGTGATCCAGAGGACTTGGACCCTACGTCAAGAAAGCAACCAGGAAGGCACGAGGGTGGAGGGCGCCTACCCCCCTCACAGCACGCCCCCTACCTTGTGGGGCCAACATTGCTCGACCGACGTACTTCTTCCTCCTATATATACCTACGTACCCCCAAACTACCAGATACGGAGCCAAAAACCTAATTCCACCGCCGCAACCTTCTGTACCCTTGAGATCCCATCTTGGGGCCTTTTCCGGAGCTCCGCCAGAGGGGTCATCGATCAAGGAGGGCTTCTATATCAACACCATAGACTCTCCGATGATGTGTGAGTAGTTTACCTTAGACCTTCGGGTCCATAGTTATTAGCTAGATGGCTTCTTCTCTCTCTTTCGATCTCAATAAAATGTTCTCCCCCTCTCTTGTGGAGATCTATTCGATGTAATCTTCTTTTGTGGTGTGTTTGTTGAGACCGATGAATTGTGGGTTTATGATCAAGATTATCTATGAACAATATTTGAATCTTCTCTGAATTCTTTTATGTGTGATTGGTTATCTTTGCAATCTCTTTGAATTATCAGTTTGGTTTGGCCTACTAGATTGATCTTTCTTGCAATGGGAGAAGTGCTTAGCTTTGGGTTCAATCTTGCGGTGTCCTTTCCCAGTGACAATAGGGGCAGCAAGGCACGTATTATATTGTTGCCATCGAGGATAAAAAGATGGGGTTTATATCACATTGCATGAGTTTATCCCTCTACATCATGTCATCTTACTTAAAGCGTTACTCTGTTCTTTTCAACTTAATACTCTAGATGCATGTTGGATAGCGGTCGATGTGTGGATTAATAGTAGTAGATGCAGGCAGGAGTCAGTCTACTTGTCA
Source organism: Aegilops bicornis (assembly GCA_021605145.1). Lineage (NCBI taxonomy): Eukaryota > Viridiplantae > Streptophyta > Magnoliopsida > Poales > Poaceae > Aegilops > Aegilops bicornis. Next base: position 289,256,817 of record CM038671.1, read on the forward strand.
CGGACATGATGCCTATATACATGATCAAACCTAGATATTCTCATAACTATGCTCAATTCTGTCAATTGCTCAACAGTAATTTGTTTACCCACCGTAATACTTATGCTCTCGAGAGAAGCCACTAGTGAAACCTATGGCCCCCGGGTCTATGTTCCACCATATTAATCTTCCAACACTTCGTTATTTTTATTGCCTTTTATTTTACTTTGCATCTTTATCATAAAAATACCAAAAATATTATATTATCATATCTATCAGATCTCACTTTCATAAGTGACCGTGAAGGGATTGACAACCCCTTTATTGCGTTGGTTGCGAGGATTTTATTTGTTTGTGTAGGTGCGAGGGACTCATGCGTGGCCTCCTCTTTGGATTGATACCTTGGTTCTCAAAAACTGAGGGAAATACTTACGCTGCTTTACTGCATCACCCTTTCCTCTTCATGGGAAAACCAAAGCAGTGCTCAAGAGGTAGCAGGACCCACCGGAAGGGCCTCGGTATTTCGCGAAAAAACGTTCCCCCTGCTGACAGGTCGGACCCACCAGCTATATCTTCGCACGCATGGAAGTGTCTCCTTATTACGCACAAAAAAATGAATACCCCCTGATAGCTAGGACCCACCATAGTGGGAGGCTGACTTGTGGGCCTACTAAATTGACGGGGACGGAGGGCTTTGTCAACTTAGTCAATATGAACGATTCTAGATCTATTGACCGTACGATGTCCATCCAACGGTGGTAGTGCTTCTTCAACCTCTGGTCTTGTTGCTCCAGCTACCCAAACCAGCGCTGGTCGTGTCGCGTGCTCCTGCTTCCCGTGGCTGATACGTCTCCAACGTATCTATAATTTTTCATTGCTCCATGCTATATTATCTACTATTTTGGAATATATTGGGCTTTATTTTCCACTTTTATACTACTTTTGGGACTAACCTACTAACCGGAGGCCCAACCCAGAATTGTTGTTTTTTGCCTATTTCAGTGTTTCGAAGAAACGAAATATCAAACGAGTCCAAATGGAATGAAACCTTCAGGAACGTGATTTTCTCATCAGATAAGACCCAGGAGACTTGGACCCTCCGTCAAGAAAGCCACGAGGCGGTCACGAGGGTGGAGGGCACGCCCCCCTAGGGCGCGCCTCCCTGCCTCGTGGGCCCCTCGAAGATCCACCGACGTACTCCTTCCTCCTATATATACTTGCGTACCCCCAAACGATCAGATACGGAGCCAAAAACCTAATTCCACCGCCGCAACTTTCTGTATCCACGAGATCCCATCTTGGGGCCTGTTCCGGAGCTTCGCCGGAAGGGGAATCAATCACGGAGGGCTTCTACATCATCACCATAGCCTCTCCGATGAAGTGTGAGTAGTTTACCTCAGACCTTCGGGTCCATAGTTAGTAGCTAGATGGCTTCTTCTCTTTTTTGGATCTCAATACAATGTTCTCCCCCTCTCTCATGGAGATCTATTTGATGTAATCTGCTTTTTGCGGTGTGTTTGTTGAGACCCATGAATTGTGGGTTTATGATCAAGATTATCTTTGAACAATATTTGAATCTTCTCTGAATTCTTTTATGTATGATTGGTTATCTTTGCAAGTCTCTTCGAATTATCAGTTTGGTTTGGCCGACTAGATTGATCTTTCTTGCAATGGGAGAAGTGCTTAGCTTTGGGTTCAATCTTGCGGTGTCCTTTCCCATTGACAGTAGGGGCAGCGAAGCACGTATTATATTGTTGCCATCAAGGATAAAAAGATGGGGTTTATATCACATTGCATGAGTTTATCCCTCTACATCATGTCATCTTACTTAAAGCGTTACTATGTTCTTTTGAACTTAATACTCTAGATGCATGCTGGATAGCGGTCGATGTGTGGAGTAATAGTAGTAGATACAGGCAGGAGTCGGTCTACTTTTCACGGACGTGATGCCTATATACATGATCAAACCTAGATATTCTCATAACTATGCTCAATTCTGACAATTGCTCAACAGTAATTTGTTTACCCACCGTAATACTTATGCTGTCGAGAGAAGCCACTAGTGAAACCTATGGCCCCGGGGTCTATTTTCCATCATATTAATGTTCCAACACTTAGTTATTTTTATTGCCTTTTATTTTACTTTGCATCTTTATCATAAAAATACCAAAAATATTATCTTATCATATCTATCAGATCTCACTTTTGTAAGTGACCGTGAAGGGATTGACAACCCCTTTATTGCGTTGCTTGCGAGGATTTTATTTGTTTGTGTAGGTGCGAGGGACTCGTGTGTGGCCTCCTACTGGATCGATACATTGGTTCTAAAAAACTGAGGGAAATACTTACGCTGCTTCACTGCATCACCCTTTCCTCTTCAAGGGAAAACCAAAGCAGTGCTCAAGAGGTAGCAGGACCCACCGGAAGGGCCTCGGTATTTCACGAAAAAACGTTCCCCCCGCTGACAGGTCAGACCCACCAGGTATATCTTCGCACGCAAGGAAGTGCCTCCTTATTACGCACAAAAAATGAATACCCCCTGCTAGCTGGGACCCACCATAGTGGGAGGCTGACTTATGGTCCTACTAAATTGACGGGGACGGAGGGCTTTGTCAACTTAGTCAATCTGAACGATTCTAGATCCAGTGATCGTACCATGTCCATCCAACGGTGCTAGTGCTTCTTCAACCTCTGGTCTTGTTGCTCCAGCTGCCCAAACCAGCGTCGGTCGTGTCGCGTGCTCCTGCTTCCCGTGGCTAATAGGTCTCCAACGTATCTATAATTTTTGATTGCTCCAAGCTATATTATCTACTGTTTTGGACTATATTGGGCTTTATTTTCCACTTCTATATTACTTTTGGGACTAACCTACTAACCGGAGGCCCAGCCCAGAATTGTTGTTTTTGCCTATTTCAGTGTTTGAAGAAACGGAATATCAAACGGAGTCCAAACGGAATGAAACCTTCGGGAACGTGATTTTCTCATCAGATAAGACCCAGGAGACTTGGACCCTTCGTCAAGAAAGCCACGAGGCGGTCACGAGGTGGAGGGCGCCCCCTAGGCGCGCCCCCTGCCTCATGGGCCCCTCAAGCTCCACCGACGTACTCCTTCCTCCTATATATACCTCATTACCCCAAAACGATCGGATGCGGAGCCAAAAACCTAATTCCACCGCCGCAACTTTCTCAGATCCACGAGATCCCATCTTGGGGCCTATCCGGAGCTCCGCGGAAGGGAATCGATCACGGAGGGCTTCTACATCATCACCATAGCCTCTCGATGAAGTGTGAGTAGTTTACCTCAGACCTTCGGGTCCATAGTTAGTAGCTAGATGGCTTCTTCTCTCTTTTTGGATCTCAATACAATGTTCTCCCCCTCTCTCGTGGTGATCTATTCGATGTAATCTTCTTTTTGCGGTGGTGTTTGTTGAGACCGATGAATTGTGGGTTTATGATCAAGATTATCTATGAACAATATTCGAATCTTCTCTTAATTCTTTTATGTATGATTGGTTATCTTTGCAAGTCTCTTCGAATTATCAGTGTTATTTGGCCTACTAGATTGGTTTTTCTTGCAATGGGAGAAGTGCTTAGCTTTGGGTTCAATCTTACGGTTTCCTTTGCCAGTGACAGTAGGGGCAGCAAGGCACGTATTGTATTGTTGCCATCGAGGATAACAAGATGGGGTTTATATCATATTGCATGAATTTATACCTCTACATTATGTCATCTTGCTTAAGGCGTTACTCTGTTTTCATTAACTTAATACTCTAGATGCATGCTCGATAGCGGTCGATGAGTGGAGTAATAGTAGTACATGCAGGCAAGAGTCGGTCTACTTGTCTCGGACGTGATGCCTATATACATGATCATGCCTAGATATTCTCATAACTATGCTCAATTATGTCAATTGCTCAACAGTAATTTGTTCACCCACCGTAGAAATACTTATGCTCTTGAGAGAAGCCACTAGTGAAACCTATGGCCCCCGGGTCTATTTTCATCATATCAATCTCCAATCACTTTATTATTTGCTTTGCTTTTAGTTTTGCCTTTTATTTTACCTTGCATCTTTATACCAAAAATACAAAAACTATTATCTATCATCTATCAGATCTCACTCTCGTAAGTGACCGTGAAGGGATTGACAACCCCTAATCGCGTTGGTTGCATTGAGCTATCGTTTTGTGTAGGTACGAGGGACTCGCACGTGGCCTCCTACTGGATTGATACCTTGGTTCTCAAAAACTGAGGGAAATACTTACGCTACTTTGCTGCATCATCCTCTCCTCTTCGGGGAAATCCAACGCAGTGCTCAAGAGGTAGCAAGAAGAATTTCTGGCGCCGTTGTCGGGAGTCTCATAAAAGTCAACATACCAAGTACCCATCACAATCCCTATCTCCCGGACTACATTATTTGCCATTTGCCTCTCGTTTTCCTCTCCCCCACTTCACCCTTGCCATTTTATTCGCCCTCTCTTTTTTGTTCGCCTTCTTCCCGTATGTATCTTTGTTTGTGTTTCCTTGTGCCTTCTATATGCTTGCATCTTCTCTTGATGAAAATCTATTGATATAGATCCACTTAAAGTGTTCTACTTGGATCATCTTTGATCCCTATGCGCTCGTGCTGAAACCCCAACTAGCCTAGTTGATGGGAAATCTTTAGATGAGCATGATCATTTTGTGCGTCATCATTTGTCTGAAAAAGGGAAGCTCTTATGGTACCACATAAATAGTTTGCTATGCTATGCTTGGAATCTTTGTGAAATGTGTGATTTTACTTGTTGCTCTAAGAACCCTAAAAAACACCTTCCCTACCTATGTGAGTTCAATGATAATGAAATCTTATCTTCTTATGCAAATGGTGTTTATAGCTACTATGATATCGAACAAATCGAAGAATTTGTCGTTTTTAAGGGTGCTCGTGAAGTTGCTTCTTTGATTGAAAAGTATGATTTTACTCTCAACAAATCTGAAAATTCCGACATACTTAAATATTGCAATGAAACCCTTGCTCATAATGTCTATGTCCAAGAATTTATTGAAAGAATGACCGTTGCTTTGGAAGAAAATAATGATATGCATGAATCTATAGATAATGATGATTCCGATGATTTGGTTGAAATATCCCTTGATGAACATGATGCTTTCTATTCTTGTGGCCATGATGCCAATATTTATGAAGATGAATTTGCTATAGTTCCTTATGTTAAACATGGGATCGTTGCTATTGCACCCATACTTGATAGTTCCTTCGATGAAAATCATGATCGCAATGATTTTACTATAAATTCTCTTAATGTCAATTGTGCTAATAATATGCAAAACCCTAAGCTTGGGGATGCTAATTTTGTTATGTCTACTAGTTGCAATAATCATGATTGGGGTGATTCTTCTTATGATCCTGAAAATTTATTTAATCCCCATGATGAATATGAGATTGATAATATTGTTTGCAATAATATTGAAAGTGGGCTTGGAAGAGTGTCAACTTTAGATCCCACATATTTGGAGAATGTTCAATCTCATGAAATTTTTGATAAAAGTGGGTTTGGAGAGGTCATGACTTTAGTTAATGATAATCCCACTATTTCGGAAGAGTGTTGTCGGTGTCAAACCCGGCGGATCTCGGGTAGGGGGTCCCGAACTGTGCGTCTAGGTGGATGGTAACAGGAGACAAGGGACACGATGTTTTTACCCAGGTTCGGGCCCTCTTGATGGAGGTAATACCCTACTCCTGCTTGATTAATATTGATGATATGGGTAGTACAAGAGTAGATCTACCATGAGATCAAGGAGGCTAAACCCTAGAAGCTAGCCTATGGTATGATTGTTGTTCGTCCTACGGACTAAAACCCTCCGGTTTATATAGACACCGGATAGGTTAGGGTTACACAGAGTCGGTTACAATGGTAGGAGATCTACATATCCGTATCACCAAGCTTGCCTTCCACGCCAAGAAAAGTCCCATCCGGACACGGGACGAAGTCTTCAATCTTGTATCTTCATAGTCTTGGAGTCCGGCCGTGATGATAGTCCGGCTATCCGGACACCCCCTAGTCCGGGACTCCCTCAGTAGCCCCTAAACCAGGCTTCAATGACGGCGAGTCCGGCGTGCATATTGTCTTCGGCATTGCAAAGGCGGGTTCCTCCTCCGAATACTTCATAGAAGGTTTTGAACACCAGGATAGTGTCCGCTCGCAAAACAAGTTCCACATACCACCATAAAGAGAATAACTTTTGCACAAATCTGTTGGCGTATTCAGCGGCGTGACATCACACCACGGCCAGGCCTTTATATGAATCGTTTTTCTTGTTCCACCTCGGTAGCGTTTAGCGGCGGTTTCCTTAGCACGTCTTATCAAAGCATAGATCGTGCCCCTTATTCCGGGATTCTCATCAATACGGACGTGGGTAACCCATCCGCGCCATTGATTGCGGCGCTTGGGAAATAAGCGATTTTTACCGGGATGGTGGGGACGCATAGCTTCTACATCCATATAAGGGATAAGGATCCACCCTTTCACCCTCGCCTTCTTCCTCCTTTGCTTATCCATTTCCGCGACTTTTCGAGCTCCAGGCGCCCAAGTCCGCACATCCCACCTCAACCTTCTCCAACCATGTCGGGAGGCGGGAGGCGGTGGATGGCCTCCTCCGTCACGGAGGGGCACATCACAAGTCTGCGGGAGGCCGGATACTTGTCCGCGATATCACGCCAAAGCTGCCCGATGCGGGCAGCTTATTCCAACCCCGGCCCCATGAGAGGGTATTGTTTCTACCCCACTTCCTCCGCGGACTAGGTTTTCCACTTCACCCATTTGTCCGGGGGCTCATGTTCTACTACGGCCTGGACTTCCACGACCTGGCCCCGAATTTCATCCTCAACATCTCGGCGTTTATCTTCGTGTGCGAGGCCTTCCTCTGCATCCAGCCCCACTTCGGCTTATGGCTGAAGATCTTCAACGTCTGGCCGAAGGTAGTGGGCGGCCGTGAAGCGAAGTGCGGAGGCGCCATGGTTGGCAAGATGGCCAAAGTACCATGGCTCGAGGGCGCCTTCGTGGAGACAATAAAGGGGTGGCAATCGGGGTGGTTCTACATCACCGAGCCACGCGACCCCGAATGGGTGGCGGCCCCAATTTAGATCTGGCTTCCCACATGGCTCTCGTCATGGAAAGAGACGGGCCTGACGTGGGGGAATTCGGAAGAGCTATCCGGAATCCAAACATGCGTTCGAAACCTGATGGACAAGAATCTCAGGCTTGTCGACGTAATCCAGGTGATGCTCATCCGCCGGATTCTCCCATGCCAACAACGGGCCTTCAATTTGTGGGAGTTTGATCCAGCACAGCACCGAACCTTGAGCCGGCTCTTCGACACTACGTACGAAGACGCCTGGAAGGTGCTGTTCAATGGCGCCGAAGCCCCAGCATCCGCTAACAAAGATCGCGGATACAGCTCGCGGCATAGATTGACTCAATATGGGATCTAAAACTCCCTAATCTTTGACAGGATTGGCTGAAGACGTCCGGACAGATTAAATGTCCGGCTCCTTTGCCGGAAGACCCAGCGGACGCCCGATTGCCGGGGCTGCTGGCTCCGGTACCCCATGTGGTGCCGGAGAAGAAGGCCAAGAAGGAGGCTACGGGAACTCAAAAGAGTTCCCAACACCAGGTACTGTCAGAATCTGAAGCAGAATCTTCTCCCGAGGACGAGGAGGAAGAAGAAGAAGCTCCTCCCCCAGTGGGGGAGGAGAGGAAAAGGAAGGCCGCCTCAACTGGGGAGGCCGGAGGGTCCAAGAAGGGAAGAACCCTTCCTCCGGACTTCTCCACCAACGTCGACAGCGATGAGGAGGATTGGCCAACAAGGGCCAAGCCCCTGGCGAGATCGTAAGTGTCCGGATACCCATGGCTTTTTAATTATTGCATAGTGTTCTCTAATGTCGAACAATCATGTAGCCCGCCCAAGAGCAAGCTAGCCGCTTCGACGAGCGGGTCCCTGGGTTCGTCGGAAATGGAGAGTACTGCCGACCGCCTCCTCACCCCATGTGCGGACGACGCTGAGGTGGCGCCCCAAGGGGCCTGGTCAAGAGGAGGTGGCGCAGAGGAGCCACAAGGCAACCTCCGGACTCGAGGCGCATGGGGGCAAGACCCCGGGGGCTCTGAGCCCGACCCTTGTCCGGACTCCATGCCGTAACCTTCAGCTGTTCCGGAGACCGGCAAGCGGTCCCTTCATAAGAAGGTAAGACGCCGGTGTCCTCCGCCCAACCGAGGCACCGGATAGCTTCTTGGAGGCGCTTAACAGCTTCCATCGAGGAGGAGCACCGCCTTTGTTATGAGTGCGGTGATACCGACAGTTCAGTCCGCCAAGAGCGGACTGACCAAAGCCTGTACCAGCCTTCTAACAGGCTTTGAGGTAAGTTTAGAATATGTAAAAATATTACCGCATAGACAGTAGCCCCTGATGCTTAGTTCGGTGTTCGGAAAGAAAAGCCGGACTGAGGACCTAAAAAGATATACGCAGGAGTCTAACATAGGTATGTCAATATGGGAATGCAGGCTCCGCTGCTGACCTCTGCCGACCGATCATGCGGAGGTTAATGCATCAAGGTAACCTCGGCGGTCCGAGAACGAGCTCGGACAAGCCAAGAAGCAGCTCGAGGACAAGGAAGGTAAGTAATACCTTATTAAAGAAATACCTTATAGAAAAGGTTTTGGTTGCAAAAATAACAGGAATAACATGGGTACCGCAGGGCCCCGAGCGAGGTGGCGACTGAAGGAAGCGGTGTCCGTGGGTCGAAAACAAAGCGGGCGGAACGCACCGAGCGAGAGAAGGGGAGGCGCAGCTGGCCAAGATTGACAAGAGCTCCAAGCTCTCATGGAAAAACACGAGTTTGGAGCGTGACTCGAAGACTCGAGAGTCCGAGCTCGCCTCGGCTCTTGAGAGTGCCAAAGCTGCTAAGGCGGAGGCCCAAAAAGCCCTCCAAGAAATTGAGTCGTTAAAGAAGATAGCGGCGGGTTAAGGCATTCTTTATGCAAAGCAAGCATGTGAAAGTGAATTACCTATTACTTACCCGGATTCGGAGCTCTCCAGGAGCATTCGGAGATTTTCCCCGTAGTGTGTCTGATGCTGCTGCATTCTACTGCGCCAAGGAGGGGAGCTCGACGAAAAAGGTGTTCTGGTCTCAGTATGCTGAGGCCGGACATCCGGTGCCCCTGAGCGACCAGCTGAAGCAGCTGGTCGAGCTCCACAAGGTCGCCGAACAGGCCATCAAGGGCCTTGTAGCACGGCTATGGCCATTGGAAGCCATGCCTGGGAGCTACTTCGGCTTGGTGCAGCGGCTGGTGGACGCATGTCCACGGATTGAAGTCATCAAGCGCTCCGTCTGCATTGAAGGTGTCCGTCGGGCCCTTGCCCGTGCTAAAGTGCACAAGGGCAAGCTGGATGCGGAGAAGCTTGTGACGGACGGGCCACCGAAGGGCAAGGAGCATCGTACGCCCGAGATGTACTATGAGGGCCTCCTCAAGGGTGCCCGCCGAATAGCGGATGAGTGCTCCAGAGATGTAATTTTTGAATAGACTCGCATTTGTTATCTGTCATGCTGAAAACTTGTTCATATGCGCTAAGCAACGCTTGTTAATTTAAAATATTACCTTCTGTGCGGCCGTTTATCAAATTTGAGAGATTGCAAGTCGTTGGCTTCACCCCCATGCCACGAGTGCAGGGGTGTTCGGGATAAACTTGAGCACTCTTGTTCCCATTCTTGGGTCCATCTAGGGAGGCGCTCAACACAACGAACAAGGCAACCGGACTTATAATGCTTGAACACTCTCACTTAGCCATAGAATTCTATAATTTTAAATTTCGTGAAGCCCCTAGTATTCGGAAGACCGAGTTCGGGCGCTATCCACGCCTTGGCGGACAATTCGGTTCCTCGCTCTAAGCGGCATAAGTCTTTAGGGACCCGAAAAACCTCTCGAACAGCGACCGCTCTCGCCCTATCATGACGGTCAGTTTTAGCTTTCTCCATCGAGTTGCTCGACCCAACTCAATTTGAGGCCTGTCGCTTGATGGTTCTCCGGTGCTACCTTAGCCGATATAGCGGGCGTAAGGTACCAAAACACGGGAGCTGGGCAAACCCAACTATTGACCCAAGACATGATTCGGAGCCAATTCATATAATGCTATAAGTTCGGGGTGCCGCACTTGTGAAAGTGTTCGGACTTATCACACCATAATTTTGGGATACTCAAGCCCCTGGTGTATTGGCCGTACCAAAGTGTACGGGTGCAACATGTCATGAAATGAACATATATATGGATAAATAAAAGAGTGCAATAATAGGCAAAAGCTATGTATTGTTTATTCAAAAAGGTACTGCAATAAAAGCAGAACGATACAAATAGTGCGATAAGCAAGGGATGGGACTATCTAGCATGTCCCCTCGAGGTAAGCTGCGGGATGGTATGTAAAACAGGTATAATGCTCGTAATAGAGACCACATGAACACTTTCGGCGTGGCTTTACGCTTCCTGGCTGTTGCATCGTGAGTTCGGTGATTCAAGTGCCGGACAGGACTTCTCAAAGACGGAGTCCTGAAAGTAAGAAAAAGGAAGAAAAAAGGAAAAAAATAAAAAGAAATGACACCATCGGGAGCCCGTGGTGCGGTCGAGCCGCATTCTTGGCATGTCGTGGTCTTGCCCCTCCCCATGTGCCCATGGTATCTCCAGAGCGTAATTATGTACGCGTAATACTAGCTTCGCAATTTCGCGAGGGCGGGGTTGGGGCGGATTACTCTGGCGATGCTTGAATCGTGCGGTGGTCTTGTTGTAGGTTACTCGGTAGCGCTTGGCGGTGTCCGGGCGGCTTAGTGGCGGACTCGAGAATTGTCGTGAGAGGCTGCTTTGCACCTCCGCGCGAGGGCTGCCGTGTGCTCCTCCGTTCGGAGAAGGCGTTCGATGTTCCATTGACCGTGATTACTCCTCGAGGGCCTGGCATCTTGAGCTTGGGGTATGCGTAGTGCGGCACCGCATTGAACTTTACCGTCGCGGTTCGTCCGAGCGATGCATGATAACCCGCTGCGGAATGGGACGATGTCGAAGATTAACTCTTCGCTTCGGAAGTTATCCGGGATCCGAAGACCACTTCGAGTGTAATCGAGCCCGCATAACTGGCCTCTACACCCAGTATGACGCCTTTAAAGGTCGTCTTTGTATGTTTAATCCTTGAGGGGTCTATGCCCATTTTGCGCACTGTATCCTGATAAAGCAGGTTCAGGCTGCTGCCGCCGTCCATCAGGACTCTGGTTAGGTGAAATCCGTCAATAATTGGGTCAAGAACCAATGTGGCGAAACCGCCGTGACGAATGCTAGTGGGGTGGTCCCTTCGATCGAATGTGATCGGTTAGGAAGACCATGGGTTGAACTTTGGGGCGACTGGCTCCATCGCATATACGTCCCTTAGTGCATGCTTCCGCTCCCTTTTGGGTATGTGGGTTGCGTATATCATGTTCACCATCCGCACTTGTGTGGGAAAACCCTTCTGTCCTCTATTGTTCGGCGGCCGGGGCTCTTCCTCGTCATCGCTATGCAGCCCCTTGCATTGAGTTCGGCACTTAACTTGCCTTCTTGCTTGAACACCCAACAATCCATGTTGGTGTGATTGGCTGGTTTTTCGGGGGTGCCATGTATCTAGCACAAGCGATCGAGTATTCGGTCCAAGTTGGATGGGCCCTGGGTATTTCTTTTGAATGGCTTCTTCCGCTGACCGGGTTTAGAGCCTCTGAATCCGGTATTGACGGCCGTATCTTCAGCATTATTCGGTCCAAGTTGGATGGGCCCTGGGTATTTCTTTTGAATGGCTTCTTCCGCTGACCGGGTTTAGAGCCTCTGAATCCGGTATTGACGGCCGTATCTTCAGCATTATCGCCGTTAATGCGGCGCTTGTTCTTGTTGCTACTCGACCTGCCATTGCTGTCCTTGGTATCCGAACTATCAGGGTGTTTGGCCAAGTTGTTGCTTCGAGCTAGCCAGTTGTCCTCTCCCGCACAAAAGCGAGTCATGAGGGTTGTGAGGGCTGCCATAGATTTTGACTTTTCCTGTCCTAGGTGCCGGGCAAGCCACTCGTCGCGGATGTTATGTTTGAAGGCTGCAAGGGCCTCTGCATCCGGCCACCTAAGACCTTGGCTTTTTAGAGAATCCCGCTCCTGTGTCGTAGGACTTGTAGCTCGGCAGTCCATCGGGTAGGTTTGTTTATCCTGGGACAGTCAACGATTTGATTTTTCTCTGTGAAGAACCGTGTCCAGAATTGTCTGGCCGATTCTTCTGGCTGCTGAATTATGTGGCTAAGGTCATCGGCGTCTGGTGGTCGCACATATGTGCCCTGGAAGTTATCAAGGAATGCGGCTTCCGGGTCCTCCCAACAACCGATTGGCTCTGCTGGCAAGCTGTTGAGCCAATGCCGAGCTGGTCCTTTAAGATTGAGTGAGAGGTATTTGATGGCATTTAGATCATCACCGCGGGCCATGTGGATATGGAGGAGATAGTCCTCGATCCAGACCGCAGGATCTGTGGTACCATCGTATGATTCGATGTTTACGGGTTTGAAGCCCTCGGGGATTTGATGATCCATTACCTCATCTATGAAGCATAGTGGGTGTCTTGGCGCCTCATGTTGGGCTATATCACGGCGTAGCTCATATGAGCTTTGTCTCTTGTGTTAAATCCGGCGGGTTTGTTGTATCCGTCGCGACGGTAATCATCCGCGTCGTTAGGCACGCCGATCCGTAGATCGATCTTGTGTGTTTTGCCTTATCCTCCAATATATCTTGCAAGTCCGTAGCGTTTTCCGTGCCTTGGTACTTTTTGGCGGCGTCGGGGTGTGGCTTGAGCGGAGGCTGAGAGGCTTCTCTGTTGCGGCCGCAGGGTGGCGATCTGCCATGTCGTCTTGCCGGTGACTTGGGTGCTTCCTCCTCTAGTCGAGGCAACGGCCTGCGTTTGGGGTAGCTTTTGGAGGGGCGTTCGAGTTCATACTCGCCGGCTGCAAGGACTTGATCCATCTGTCGACTAGCAGGTCTTGATCAGCTCTAAGCTGTTGCTTTGCTTTTCTTGAGTCTCGCTTGTTGTGGCTATAAGCCTGCGTTTGAAAGCAGCTCCTGTTGGCCGGGATCCTCGGGCATGACAAATTAAATGCGTCGTCGAGGCTTGCCTCATCTTCGGAGGGAGGCGATAATTATCGTCCTCGACCTCTCTTTACTGCCGCCGTAAATGCGGACTTGCTTCTCCTCCTCCTGCGGCCGAGTCCTGCTGGAGGGGTTTTCTTCGGCATTGTCCAGGTGTTGTTATCTCCGTGCGGAATCACCATTTTCTTTGTGGCGGGATTTAGAGCGGCGCCGCCGGCGTCGGCGCTTGATTGCTCCTTGGAGGGTCATCCTCCGTTGTTCCATCGCCGTTCCCATCTTTTGGGATATCCACCATGTATATGTCGTATGGCGAGGTGGCCTTCCAGTGCCCTGTAGGCGCTGGGTCTTGGTCGTCTCCGGCATCGTCGTCCATGCCGTCGATGTCTTCGGAGTCGAAGTCGAGCATGTCGGTTAAATCATCGACAGTGGCTACAAAGTGGGTGGTGGGTGGGCGTTGAATTTCTTCGTCGTCCGTAACCCAACCTTCATGTCCGTAGTCCGGCCAGGGCTCTCCGGATAAAGAGAGAGACTTCAGTGAATTCAGGATGTCGCCAAAGGGCGAGTGCTGAAAGATGTCCATGACGATGAACTCCATGACCGGCGCCCAATCGAATTCGATTGGTAGGGGCGCGGAGGGTTCGGAGTCCGGAGAGGAGTCCGGCACCCTGGAATCAAGGTCTTCGCAAAGGACAGGGATAGAGTTCGGCTCAATCGCCGTAGAGATCGTAGCCCCCAAGGCGGTGTCCAACCACTCGTCCTCGATCGGGGAACCCGTCTCCGGATTAAGGGTCGGAGCGGATACTGGTGCGGCCTCCGAGCCTTTGACCGGTGCAGAGCTAGATCATGTCCATCGAGGCGATGCGGCACGCTTGGCTGCGCCTCTAATCCGTCGAAGATCAAGTCTCCGCGGATATCGGCCGTATAGTTCAAACTTCCAAATCTAACACGATGGCCCGTAGCTTTCGATCTGCTCCGGATGGCCAGCGAATTGGCCACAGTGCAAAAGCCGCCGAATCTGAAGATCTGTTAGGGAGAAAAGTCTCACCCTGGATCGCGTTGTTGTTGATGATCGGAAGGAGCCATCGGGCCTATCGGTGGCGACACAGAGGAACTCTCAATGAAAGCACCAATTTCGATTGTCAAAACCGGCGGATCTCGGGTAGGGGGTCCCGAACTGCGTCTAGGCGGATGGTAACAGGAGACAAGGGACACGATGTTTTTACCCAGGTTGGGCCCTCTCGATGGAGGTAATACCCTACTCCTGCTTGATTAATATTGATGATATGGGTAGTACAAGAGTAGATCTACCACGAGATCAAGGAGGCTAAACCCTAGAAGCTAGCCTATGGTATGATTGTTGTTCGTCCTCACGGACTAAAACCCTCTGGTTTATATAGACACCGGATAGGTCGGGGTTACACAGTCGGTTACAATGGTAGGAGATCTACATATCCGTATCGCCAAGCTTGCCTTCCACGCCAAGGAAAGTCCCATCCGGACACGGGACAAAGTCTTCAATCTTGTATCTTCATAGTCTTGGAGTCCGGCCGTGATGATAGTCCGGCTATTCGGACACCCCCTAGTCCGGGACTCCCTCAAGTGTCAACTTTGCATGCATGTGGATCGTGTTGAAAATATTTTATGTGATAGTTATTTTGTTGAATTTGCTTATGATCCCACATGTAATTATTATGAGAGAGGAAAATATGGTCGTAGAAATTTTCACGATAATAAATTACCTCTCGTTATGTTGAGATTGCTATTGTTTCTTTCCGCTTCCTTGCATATGCTAGTTTTTGCTTGCTATAATAATTTGTTTGCCTATAAGATGCCTATTCATAGGAAGTATGTTAGACTTTATGTGTTTGCCGCGTGTTTCATGATGCTCTCTTTGCGCTTCAATTCTTGTCTTTGATGTGAGCATCGTAAATTATCAATGCCTAGCTAGGGGCGTAAAAGGATAGCGCTTGTTGGGAGGCAACCCAATTTTATATTTAGTTTTTTTCTTTTGTTTCTGTTTAGGAATAAATAATCCATCTACCTTCTGTTTAGATGTGGTTTATGTTTTAATTAGTGTTTGTGCCAAGTTAAACCTATAGGATCTTCTTGGATGATAGTTATTTGATCTTGCTGTAATTTCCAGAAACTTTCCGTTCACGAAAACAATTGTTAAAAATTACCAGAACGTGATAAAATACTGATTCCAATTTTTTATGATCAATAAAAAAATTGCCTAGGTCCTCCTATTTTTTCTGATTTTTTGGAGTTCCAGAAGTTTGCGTTAGTTACAGATTACTACAGACTGTTCTGCTTTTGACAGATTCTGTTTTTCGTGTGTTGTTTGCTTATTTTGATGAATCTATGGCTAGTAAAATAGTTTATAATCCATAGAGAAGTTGGAATACAGTAGGTTTAACACCAATATAAATAAAGAATGAGTTCATTAAAGTACCTTGAAGTGGTCTTTTGTTTTCTTTCGCTAACGGAGCTCACGAGATTTCTGTTGAGTTTTGTGTTGTGAAGTTTTCAAGTTTTGGGTAAATTCTTTTGATGGATTATGGAACAAGGAGTGGCAAGAGCCTAAGCTTGGGGATTCCCATGGAAACCCCAAGATAATACAAGGACACCAAAAAGTCAAAGCTTGGGGATGCCCGGAAGGCATCCCTCTTTAAATCTACTTTAAATCGGTTATTTTACTTCGAGCTATATTTTTATTCACCACATGATATGTGTTTTGCTTGGAGAGTCTTATATGATTTGAGTCTTTGTTCTTTAGTTTACCACAATCATCCTTGTTGTACACACCTTTTGATAGAGCCATACATGAATTGGAATTTGTTAGAATACTCTATGTGCTTCACTTATATCTTTTGAGCTATATAGTTTTCCCCTATGTGCTTCACTTATATCTTTTGAGCTATATAATTTTGCTCTATGTGCTTCACTTAGATATTTTAGAGCACGGTGGTGGATTTGTTTTAAAGAAACTATTGATCTCTCATGCTTCACTTAGATTATTTTTGAGAGACTTGAATAGCATGGTAATTTGCTTAATAATAATATGCTTGGTATTCAAGATTTGTAAAACTTTCTTTTGAGTGCGTTGAATACTAAGAAAATTTTGATGCTTGATAATTGTTTTGAGATATGAAGATGGTGATATTAGAGTCATGCTAGTTGAGTAGTTGTGAATTTGAGAAATACTTGTGTTAAAGTTTGTGATTCTCGTAGCATGCACGTATGGTGAACCGTTATGTGATGAAGTCGGAGCATGATTTATTTAATGATTGTCTTCCTTATGAGTGGCGGTCGGGGACAAGCGATGGTCTTTTCCTACCAATCTATCCCCGTAGGAGCATGCGCGTAATACTTTGCTTTGATAACTTCTAGATTTTTGCAATAAGTATATGAGTTCTTTATGACTAATGTTGAGTCCATGGATTATAAGCACTTTTCCTATCCTTCCACCAGTGCTAGCCTCTCTAATACCGCGCACTTTTCGCCGGTATCATTCACCCACCATATACCTTCCTCAAAACAGCCACCATACCTACCTATCATGGCATTTCCATAGCCATTACGAGATATATTGCCATGCAACTTTCCACCGTTCCGTTTATTATGACACGCTCCACCATTGTCATATTGCTAGCATGATCATGTAGTTGACATCGTATTTGTGGCAAAGCCACCGTTCATAATTCTTTCATACATGTCACTCTTGATTCATTGCATATCCCGCACATCACCGGAGGCATTCACATAGAGTCATATTTTGTTCTAAGTGTTGAGTTGTAATTGTTGAGTTGTAAGAAAAATAAAAGTGTGATGATCATCATTTTTTAGAGCATTGTCCCAAGTGAGGAAAGGATGATGGAGACTATGATTCCCTCATAAGTCGGGATGAGACTCCGGAGAAAAAAAAGAGGCCATAAAAAAAGGAAAAGGCCCAACTATAAAAAAATGAGAGAAAAAGAGAGAAGGGACAATGTTACTATCCTTTACCACACTTGTGCTTCAAAGTAGCACCATGATCTTCATGATAGAGAGTCTCTCATTTTGTCACTTTCATATACTAGTGGGAATTTTCTATTATAGAACTTGGCTTGTATATTCCAATGATGGGCTTCCTCAAATTGCCCTAGGTCTTCGTGAGCAAGAGAGTTGGATGCACACCCACTTAGTTTCTTTTGTTGAGCTTTCATATACTTATAGCTCAAGTGCATCCGTTGCATGGCAATCCCTACTCACTCACATTGATATCTATTGATGGGCATCTCCATAGCCCGTTGATACGCCTAGTTGATGTGAGACTATCTTCCCCTCTTTTTGTCTTCTCCACAACCACCATTCTATTCCACATATAGTGCTATATCCATGGCTCACGCTCATGTATTCCGTGAATAACGAAAAAGTTTTGAAAATGTTAAAGTATGAAACAATTGCTTGGCTTGTCATCGGGGTTGTGCGTGATTTAATTACTTTGTGTGGTGAAGATAGAGCATAGCCAGACTATATGATTTTATAGGGATAACTTTCTTTGGCCATGTTATTTTGAGAAGACATAATTGCTTTGTTAGTATGCTTGAAGTGTTATTATTTTTATGTCAATATGAAATTTTGTCTTGAATCTTTCGGATCTGAATATTCATACCACAATTAAGAAGATTTACATTGAAATTATGCCAAGTAGCACTCCGCATCAAAAATTCTCTTTTTATCATTTACCTACTCGAGGACGAGCAGGAATTAAGCTTGTGGATGCTTGATACGTCTCCAACGTATCTATAATTTTTGATTGCTCCATGCTATATTATGTACTGTTTTGGACTATATTGGGCTTTATTTTCCACTTTTATATTACTTTTGGGACTAACCTACTAACCGGAGGCCCAGCCCAGAATTGTTGTTTTTTGCCTATTTCAGTGTTTCGAAGAAACGGAATATCAAACGAGTCCAAACGGAATGAAACCTTGAGAATGTGCTTTTCTCATCGAGATAAGACCAGGAGACTTGGAACCTCCGTCAAGAAAGCCACGAGGCGGTCACGAGGTGGGCGCCCCCCTAGGCGCGCCCGCCTCGTGGGCCCCTCAGCTCCACCGACGTACTCCTTCCTCCTATATATACCTCATTGCACCCCAAGCGATCGAATCTGGAGCCAAAACCTAATTCCACCGCCGCAACTTTTTGTATCCACGAGATCCCATCTTGGGGCCTGTTCCGGAGCTCCGCAGGAAGGGGAATCAATCACGGAGGGCTTCTACATCATCACCATAGCCTCTCCGATGAAGTGTGAGTAGTTTACCTCAGACCTTCGGGTCCATAGTTAGTAGCTAGATGGCTTCTTCTCTCTTTTTGGATCTCAATACAATGTTCTCCCCCTATCTCGTGGAGATCTATTCAATGTAATCTTCTTTTTGTGGTGTGTTTGTTGAGACCGATGAATTGTGGGTTTATGATCAAGATTATCTATGAACAATATTTGAATCTTTTCTGAATTCTTTTATGTATGATTGGTTATCTTTGCAAGTCTCTTCGAATTATCAGTTTGGTTTGGCCTACTAGATTGGTTTTTCTTGCAATGGGAGAAGTGCTTAGCTTTGGGTTCAATATTACGGTGTCCTTTCCTAGTGACAGTAGGGGCAGCAAGGCACGTATTGTATTGTTGCCATCGAGGATAAAAAGATGGGGTTTATATCATATTGCATGAATTTATCCTTCTACATCATGTCATCTTGCTTAAGGCGTTACTCTGTTTTCATTAACTTAATACTCTAGATGCATCTTTGGATAGCGGTCGATGAGTGGAGTAATAGTAGTAGATGCAGGCAAGAGTCGGTCTACTTGTCTCGGACGTGATGCCTATATACATGATCATGCCTAGATATTCTCATAACTATGCTCAATTCTGTCAATTGATCAACAGTAATTTGTTCACCCACTGTAGAAATACTTATGCTCTTGAGAGAAGCCACTAGTGAAACCTATGGCCCCCGGGTCTATTCTCATCATATCAATCTCCAATCACATTATTATTTGCTTTGCTTTTAGTTTTGCCTTTTATTTTACCTTGCATCTTTATACCAAAAATACCAAAACTATTATCTATCATCTCTATCAGATCTCACTCTCGTAAGTGACCGTGAAGGGATTTACAACCCCTAATCGCGTTGGTTGCGTTGAGCTATCGTTTTGTGTAGGTACGAGGGACTCGCGCGTGGCCTCCTACTGGATTGATACCTTGGTTCTCAAAAACTGAGGGAAATACTTACGCTACTTTGCTGCATCATCCTCTCCTCTTCGGGGAAAATCCAACGCAGTGCTCAAGAGGTAGCAGTGGCCGGTTGTGATGCCGTGCAGGCCTCAGCGCCCCCTACTACTCCCACCGCTGGCCAGGCCCTGCGGCGACGGAAGCCTCACACCGCAGAACCAAAGGAACCCTCAGTACTCCTCTGCGTGGGCATCCACTGTCGCGTCTTCCCCGGCTCCGTGTCGTCCCCTTCCTAGGCCTCGCCGTCGTCCACCGCCCTGCTGCTCTCGCTGCGGCATGGTCAACATGGTCAAGGAACGACTTCCATCGGAAGAGTACTGTACGTGAAGAGGCTGACAGCCGGGTCCACGGCCGCAGCAAGGAAGTGCCTCCTTATTTTGCGGAAAATAATGATTCCTCCACTTGACAGTAGGGACCCACCGGACGGGCCGCCGTATTCCACGAAAAAAATGTTTCCCCCTGACTGCTGGGACCCACCAGCTACATCTTCGCACGCAAGGAAGTGCGTACATATTACGGGAAAAAATGATTCTCCCCCTAACTGCTGGGACCCACCAGCTGCATCTTCGCACGCAAGGAAGTGCCTGACAGTCGGGACCCACCCAGTCAAAGCGTACGTAGCGTTGTCATTCTGGTCACGAGCGTGTACGTACATACTGGTCGGTGTAGAGGCGCGCACGTGTGGTAGTAGATGTGCGCACGTAGCATGTACACGTATGTAAAGCAGCCAGGGTGCAAGAAAGTAAATACTGCCACGTACGTACATACGGGCGGGGCCTCGAATGCCTACTCACGAATATGTACGGCCAGGGCTCGTGTACATGGTTGTGGCTGGTTTAGAATGGAGAAACTGCGTCATCGTCGTGTTAATGGGGAGGCAACGGAATGCGTCGTGTTCATCGGGAGGCAACGGAACGCATGATGTTCATCGGGAGCCAACCGGCTTGGACGGAACGGACTATGGAAATGAGGCCTGGTGTACCGCAGAACGGAGGAAACGACCTTGTGTTCGACCGGCCATGGTGGAAACGGGATCCTGTTCATCGGGAGGGGTCTGGCGTACTGCAAAACGGAGGAAACGAACCTCCTACGGTCGAAACGGGGTCCTGTTGATCGGGAGGGGTGTGGCGTACCGCAAAACAGAGGAAATGGACTTGTGTTGGAGCGCTACGATCGAAACGGGGGTCCTATTCATCGAGAGGGGTGTGGCGTACCGCAAAACGAGACTCCACGGGATACTGTTCATCTCCACCATCGACCTCCTCCAGCCTCCAGGGGCTACTGTTCATCCACCGTCGACCTCCTCCAGCCTCCACCTGCGACTGTTCATCCATGGGGTCTTGTTCATCCAGCCTCCACCACGCGCTCCTCCATCGGCTACTGTTCAACCAGCCCTCTCCACGGGGGTCCTGTTCAACCACCCCTCCACGGGCTACTGTTCATCCAGCCCTCCACCGGCTCCTATTCAACCAGCCCTCCATCGGCTCCTGTTCAACCAGACCTCCACGGGGTCCCGTTCATCCAGCCCTCCACGGGGTCATGTTCATCCACCGCCTCGATCGATCGGGGTACTGTTCATCCAGTGGCAACAGGCTCTACTACCACGGGTTCCTGTTCATCCAACCCTCACCGGGAACTGTTCATCCAAACCCCCCAACAACACTCATTGTTCATCCAGTGGCAGCATCGATCGTACAGTTAGTAGCAGTAGCGAAGTAATCGCTCAATTGGGTTCAGTTAACAGCCATCGATCGATCGCTCGGGTTCGATGTAGCGTAACTGCGCAGTAATCGCTTGGGTTCGATTAGAGCCCAAGGCCTCGCCGGGTTCGAGTTAGAGCGTTAACGCCTTGCATACACGCTGCAGACGTACAAGAGAAACGCGCATCACGTGGCCCCCACCACCCAATCAGAACCGGAACTCCCGATATTTTCCTCGCCTCGCTTCTACCACGGTTTTCTCCGTCATGGATGGCCCAAAGAATGTCATGCAGCTGCTTCTCCGGCCCGCCAGACGAAGGCCCATTTTCTGTCATGATTTTTTGTCATAGAAGTAGGAGCCCACCACATCTATGATGATACCGGGTTTTGTCACAATTATCGTTATAGAAGTGTCATAAGTATGACAGAAAAAAAATAGTTCGGCCCAAAATGTCACTGATGTGTCTTTTTTTGTAGTGCTAGCTTCAACGACTCCAACACCTTCTACCTCAACCAAGCCATCTACAATAAATAGCGACAAGTCAAGTTACAAGAAAACTTCGACAACCTCAAGTCGTCCTCCCACTACAAGCAACTTCAACCGAGAGCTTCATCATCATCTACTCCAACCGATGAGACCATCAAGACAAGTTCCTTCACATGCTTCACATGCGGCGGCCGAGGCCACATGTCCTTCGAGTGTACAAACAAGCGCACCATGATCTTCAATGATGATGGTACATATGACTCCATGAGTGAAGGAGAAATGGAAGCCCTTGAGCAAGTGACCATGCACCGGCAAGCAAACGAAGATGAAGATGATCAAGTCTTTTGTGACGAAGATCCAAGCCCCGCTCTAGTTGTCTCCAGGGTCTTGACTCTTCAACATCAACAATAAGAAGACCAATGATGCCATATCTTCCACACCGAGGCCAGCATCAATAGAAGGTCCGTCAAGGTCATCATTGATGGAGGGAGTTGCCATAACTTGGCAAGTGAAGAACTATGTTCCAAGCTCCAATTGGTCAAGATGAAGCACCCACATCCTTACAAAGTTCAATGGCTTAGCGACTCCAGCACTATACAAGTCGAGCATACGGTCAAAGTTTCCTTCAAGATCGGAGCTTACGAAGACACCTTGGAGTGTGATGTCGTTCCAATGTCCGTTTGCCACCTCCTTCTTGGACGACCATGGCAATTTGACCGCGGTGTCATCCACAACGGACGAACGAATCACTATAGCTTCAAGATGAAAGGAAAGGAATACGTGTTACGACCTATGTCTCCAAGCCAAGTGATCACTGACAAGCAAGCCACCCATCATGGAGAGAATAGTGAGAGAGCGAACCACCAAAAAGAGAGTGAGTGCCACAAGCCCAAATTGAGTGCCTCCACGATGAGCGAAAGAAAAGCCTAGTCCTATTTACCACCAAAAGTGAGATGAGAGAAGTGTGTGAGAACCCATCAAGTGTCATGCAATATGTCCTTTTGTGCAAGGATGAGGCACCCAAAACTAACAACTCTCACAATCTACCTTTAGTGTTATCTTCTCTGCAGGAATTCCAAGACGTTTTCCCCGACGAACTACCTCCGGGTCTACCACCACTACGAGGCATCGAGCACCGAATTGACCTCATCCCCGGAGCACCACTTCCAAACAAGGCTCCCTACCGTGTCAACCCCAAGGAAACTAAGGAGATCCAACAGCAAGTACAACAACTCATCGACAACGGCCACGTATGAGAAAGTTTGAGCCCTTGTGTCGTCCCGGTAAGCCTAGTTCCCAAGAAAGATGGTACATTTCGCATGTGTTCAGATTGTCGTCCTATCAATTCTATTACCGTGTGTTATCGTTACCCCATTCCACGTCTAGATGACATGCTAGATGAACTTAGCGGAGCCACCATTTTCTCTAAAATTGACCATAAAAGTGGCTACTATCAAATACGCATCCAAGAAGGTGATGAATGGAAAACCGCCTTTAAGACCAAATTTGGCTTATATGAATGGCTTGTTATGCCAATGGTTTTATCCGAAGCACCCGGTACCTTCATGCGACTAATGCATTTTGTTTTTCGACCCTATATTGGTGTATTTGTTGTGGTCTACTTTGACGGCATTCTTGTGTTTAGCAAATCTCTCAAAGATCATGTCACCCATCTTAGAACCGTGTTGCAAACTCTTAGAAAAGAGAGCCTTTATGCTAATATGGACAAATGCCTTTTTGGTGTTGATAAGCTTGTTTTCTTAGGTTTTTTCGTGTCTTCTAAGGGTGTTCATGTTGATGAATCTAAGATCAATGCTATTAAAACTTGGCCCCAACCAACCAACTTGCAACAAGTGCGTAGTTTTCTTGGTTTAGCTGGTTTCTATCGTAGATTTGTGAAGGATTTTAGCACCATTGCTTGACCTTTACATGCTTTGAGCAAGAAGAATGTGCCTTTTGTTTAGGGACCATCCAAAGATACCGCTTTCAATGAGCTTAAGAATTTGCTTACACATGCTCCTGTGCTTGCTTTGCCCAATTTTGACAAACCTTTTGAAGTTCATTGCGATGCTAGCGGTAATGGCATAGGAGGTGTGTTAATGCAAGAGAAGCGCCCAATTGCTTACTTTAGTGAGAAACTTTCCGGAGAGCCACTCAATTACCCCATCTATGACAAAGAGCTATATGCTTTAGTGCGAGTTTTGCGTGAATGGGAACATTATCTTCTACCTCATGAATTTTTCATGAATACCGATCATGAAACGCTTAAGTATCTTAAAGGTCAAACTAAATCGAACAAGCGTCATGCTAAGTGGAATGAATTCATTGAGTCATTTCCATATGTCATCAAGTATATCAAAGGCAAGGAAAATGTTGTAGTGGATGCGCTTTCCCGTATAGCATGCTTGTTACTCAACTTGAATTGAATGTCATTGGCTTTGAGCACATCAAAGAATTGTATGCGCATGATCCTACTTTTGCTATTCCTTGTGCCAAGTGTTTGACGCATCCATCTTGGGAACGTTATTACATCAAAGATGGCTATCTTATGAGAGCTAACAAACTTTGCATCCCCGAGTCTTCTCTTCGTTTGTTACTTTTGCAAGAATCTCATGGAGGAGGACTACTGGAACACTTTGGATGCAACAAGACATATGCTATGCTCTCCAAGAAATATTTTTGGCCCAAGATGTTCAGTGACATCTCATGCTTCACCAACCGATGTTCGACATGTCGCAAAGCTAAGTCCAAAGCTCAATCTCATCGTCTATATACACCCCTTCCAATTCCATATCACCCATGGGAAGATATTAGCATGGATTTTGTGCTTGGCTTGCCTAGAACTAGAAATGGCAAGGATTCCGTGTTTGTTGTCGTGGACCGATTCTCTAAGATGACACATTTCATACCATGCAACAAGATAGACGATGCTTCACATATTGCAAATCTTTTTGTAGAGAAATCTTGTGCCTACATGGAGTGCCAAAGACGATTGTCTCGGACCGTGACATCAAGTTCTTGAGTTACTTTGGGAAGACCTTATGCACCAAGCTCGGAATCAAGCTACTATTCTCCATGGCATACCATCCACAAACCGATGGCCAAACGGAAGTGACGAGCCAAACGCTCTCCACTCTACTACACGTGTTAATCAAGAGGAACATCAAGGAGTGGGAAGAGTGCCTACCCATCGCCGAGTACGCCTACAACCACGCAAGACATTCGACTACCGGCAAGTCCTCCTTCGAGGTCGTGTACGGTTTCAACCCATTGTCCCCACTAGACATTCTTCCTCTACCACTACAAGAGCGCATCAACATGGACGCGAGTGCTCAAGTGAACTATCTCAAGAAGATGCATGAAGATACAAGGCAGACCATCGAGCGCCAAGTACAACGACTCGCGACCAAGATCAGCGTCAACAAGCAACACTTGATATTCAACATTGGAGATCTTGTGTGGCTATACCTTTGCAAGGAACACTTCCCGAATGAATGCAAGTCCAAACTTCTACCATGAGCCAATGGACCCTTCAAGGTGCTAGCACGCTACAACAACAATGCTTACAAGATGGACCTCCCGCGCGACAAGTACAATGTGAGCAACGTCTTCAACGTCAAGGATCTTTCGCCCTACCATGGTGATGAAGATTTCGATCCGAGGTCGGATCTTTCCCAAGGGAGGGGAGATGATGCGGAGAATCCCAAGGTCATCCCCATGGACCTACCTACATCTCCCACGACGCCACTTGGACCAATGACATGAGCCTGAGCAAAGGCTATCGAAGATAAGGTGAACTCGCTCCTTTCCAAACTACCACTTTCTAAACATGAGACATGGCTGCTACCTCAAGCGGAAACACTATGTGTGATCAGGTACTTGGAGGAAAGCCACGGAACATCTACATCCAATGAACAAGACGACGAGGACACCAAGTGCGAAGGACGAGAAGAAGAGTTGCCACGGAAGCTACAGCCACCGAACGACCGGTCGGGACCGGATGTCCGTCGCCTGAAGCCCAACCTGCCCAAGTCTCAGCCAACACAAGCTACAGCAAGCGGACGACCGGCCAGGACCGGACGACGGGCCACACCTCCCAGCAAGCGGACGACCGACCAGGACCGGACATCCGGCGCCACCACACCCGAGCCAAAATTAGCGGAAGTCCGAAGCCACCGGACGTCCGGCGCCACCCTCACAGAACAGAAATAGCGAAAGTCCGGCGACCACCTGGAATCCCACTAGCCACCGGACGACCGGTCCCCAGCGGACGTCCAGTACCTATCTGCGTATAGTTTCGGGCCCGAGGCCCATGTATCTCTCTCCCACTTACACCTTCGTGGACCTAGACTATATATACTCCTCCACCTCCTCCTAGTTAGGGTTAGCATTGTGATAGTTCATATGTGATATAGAGCCTCGCTCATCCATCCGGATCTACTCCACCACGAGGGACCGACACCTCTTCGGAGAAGATCCACTTGGATTCAAGACCCCTTATGGGAAGACCTCAAGACCTCCTCACGGAGAAGAACCGGTTACCCTATGTATCGTCCCTTGTTGGGTTTGGACTATGTGATCTCTATGTGTACTTGGATATAGCATATGTGTGACTATATCTAGTTGGTTTGAGTGTTTCCTCTCTTTCCCTTTGTGTTTTTCCCTTTGTGTTCTTCATGTTCATCGCGGGATCCACTCCTTTCGTGAAAGATCGGCCCTCTAGGGTTCCACCCTACATCACAACCCCAAAGTCCTGTCTTGATGCAGTGTTTGAGATGCTGGCCACTATCGCTGGCACATTCTCTTCAAACTCACTATCTAAATATATTCTGTTTCTTGAGTCTCAACTACAAGCTGAAAGACATCGATCAGCTGTGATACGACAAGAAGCCGAAGGACTGAGGAAGTCCCTGGAGAATTCAGATGCATACTTTTTGGTGCAACAGCAAGCGTTGGAGGATTTTAGTGCCAAATAGGAGAAAGCTAATAAGCTTGCTAAGCTTATTGCCAGCATGGTGGATACTCAGGATAACATTTCTTGAGCTCTTGTGAAGTTGTTTCAGTTCTGGACTTGTTTTGTTGTCGCTCGTTTATTTGCACTAGTGGCCAATTAAGATGCCCAGTGTATGTAATATGCTGCTTTGTTCCCTATATTTGCACTGGTGGCGAACTTCAATGCCAGTGTATGTAATATGTGTAATAGTCGTAATAGCCTAGCGTAAGTTGCTTGCTTATTTATTTCCTTATTGTCTTATTTAATTTTTTGGTTGCAGTCACTACAGTTCCTTTTCCGCGGTTTGCTAGTGGCAACAATAAAATATTTTTTAAACTAGGCCGTAATAACCATGCACCGTTATGTAGTGACCATGGGCCTCCTACGGGCCGTAGGATCTATGGCCCTCCAACGGGCCGTAGGGTCAATGGGCCTTGTGCAGGGGCGTTAGAATCAATGGGCCTTCTATGGGTTGTACTAATCATGGACCAATAAAGGACTGCAATATGGGTCGTAAACGGGCTAGAATGGAAATTGTCTATTTATGGCCCGATCATAATGAGCCATTAATAGTTGATATGTATAATGGGCTTAAATGGGCCGTATTTGATAATGCTAAGAAAAGAGCCCAACAGATTAATGGGCAACAAACGGGCCGACTATAACCACGGGCTGAATTTGGCTCCCAAGCAGAACAATCTAGTAACGTACCGGAAGTAATCGAATGCTAGAAGTGAGCCCAACAATAAATGGTCCCTTAGAAGGCCGAAAGGTCACACGGGCTAGAAAGGGCCCAATGGAATAATGGGTCGTTAATGGGTATAAATCGATACACTGTTCATTATGGGCCAGTTTCACCATGGGCTGTTAATGGGCCAAGAGTTACATAGGGCCTCATATGGGCCGAAAGATGTCGTGGGCCATACATGGGCCAGAAGTTACAACGGAATGGAATCATAATGGATGCCCCAGATGCTGGTATTGGGCCTAATTCGGATAGGCCATAACGGGGCGTGAGTTAGCGGGCTATAAATGAAGGAAATATGCCCTAGAGGCAAGAATAAAGTTGTTATTTTATATTTTATTATTCATTATAAAGGCTTATTATTTATGCTACAATTTTATTGATCGGAAAATTAAATACATGTGTGAATACATAAACTAATACCGTGTCCTTATTAAGCCTCTACTAGACTAGCTCGTTGAACAAAGATGGTTAAGGTTTCCCAACCATAAACATGTGTTGTCATTTGATAACGGGATCACATCCTTAGGAGAATGATGTGATGAACAAGACCCATCTGTTAGCTTAGCATATTGATCGTTCATTTTTATTGCTATTGCTTTCTTAATGTCAAATACATATTCCTTCGATTATGAGATTACGCAACTCCCGGATACCGGAGGAATACCTTGTGTGCTATCAAACGTCACAACGTAACTGGGTGTTATAAAGATGCTATACAGGTATCTCTGAAGGTGTTTGTTGAGTTGGCATAGATCGAGATTAGGATTTGTCACTCCGAGTATCGGAGAGGTATCTCTGGGCCCTCTCGGTAATACACATCATAATAAGCCTTGCAAGCAAAGTGACTAATGAGTTAGTTGCAAGATGATGTATTATGGAATGAGTAAAGATACTTGTCGATAATGAGATTGAACTAGGTGTAAAGATACCGACGATCGAATCTCACGCAAGTAACATACCGATGGACAAAGGGAATTACGTATGTTGTCATAAATGTTTGATGATAAAGATATTTGTAGAATATGTAGGATCCCATATGGGTATCCAGGTTCCGCTATTGGTTATTGACCGGAGAGGTGTCTCGGTCATGTCTACATAGTTCTTGAACTCATAGGGTCTGCACGCTTAACGTTCGTTGACGATATAGTGTTATATGAGTTATATGTTTTGGTGACCGAATGTTGTTCGGAGTCCCAAATGAGATCACGGACATGACGAGGAGTCCCGAAATGGTTGAGAGGTAAATATTGATATATAGGACAAACATATTTGGACACCAGAAGTGTTTCGGGACGTACCGGGATGGAATCGGGTTACCGAAAGGGGTTTCGGGCACCCCCCCCCCCCCGGCAAGTTATGGGCCTTAAGGGCCAAAATAGGGGACAGACCAGCCCACAAGGGGGCTGGTGCGCCCCCTCCCTTGTTTGGGCAGCCCTAGGGAAGGAAAAAGAGGAGGGCTAGCCCCTCCTGCCTTTCCCTCTCATGGGAGAAAGGAAAGGGGGGCGCTACCCTCCCCTGCCTTTCCCCGCACTCCAAATAAGGAAAGCGGACGGCTTGGGAGGAACCCCAAGTAGGATTCCTATTACTTGGGCGCCTCCCTTGGCTTCTCCTCCCTCCCTCCCACCTATATATAAATGGGGAGGGGCGCCACACAAACACACGACAATTGCTTAGTCGTGTGCGGCGCCCCCGTCCACCGTTTTACTCCCTCGGTCATATTTTTCGTAGTGCTTAGGCAAAGCTCTGCGGAGATCACATCACCATCACCATCACCACGCCGTCATGCTGCCGTAACTCATCCACTACCTTGTCGTCTTTCTGGATCAAGAAGGTGGAGGACGTCATCAAGCTGAACGTGTGTTGAATGCGGAGGTGTCGTACGTTCCGTGCTCGATCGGTTGGAACACGAAGAAGTTCGACTACATCAACCGTGTTGTCAAATGCTTTCACTTACGGTCTATGAGGGTACAGAGACATACTCACCCCCTCTCATTGCTACGCATCTCCTTGATAGATCTTGCGTGTGCGTAGAATTTTTTTGTTTTCCATGCAACGTTTCCCAACAGTGGCATCAAGGTCAGGTCTATGCATAGATGATATGCACGAGTAGAACACAAAGAGTTGTGGTCGGTGATAGTCATACTGCTGACCACCAACGTCTTATTTTGATTCAGCGGTATTGTGGGATGAAGCGTCCCGGACCAACCTTACATGTCCACGCACATGAGACCGGTTCCACCGACAGACATGCAAATAGTTTTGCATAAAGGTGACTGGCGGGTGTCTGTTTCTCCTACTTTAGTTGAATCGAATTTGACTATGGCCGGTCCTTGAAGAATGTTAAAACAACAAACTTGATAAAACACCGTTGTGGTTTTTGGGTAGGTAACAACGGTTCTTGCTAGAAGCCCGTAGCAACCACGTAAAACTTGCAACAACAAAGTAGAGGATGTCTAACTTTTTTTGCAGGGCATGTTGTGATGTGATATGGTCAAGACATGATGTGATATACGTTATTGTATGAGATGATCATGTTTTGTAAGTTATCAGGAACTGGCAGGACCCTTGTGGTTGTCTCTTTATTGTATGAAATGCAAACGCCATGTAATTACTTTACTTTATCGCTATGCATTAGCAATAGTTGGCAAGACGACCACGACACAACGATGGAGATCAAGGTGTCGAGCCAGTGATGACGGAGATCATGACAATGCTTTGGAGATGGAGATCAAAAGCACAAGATGATGATGGCCATATAATGTCACATATTTTGATTGCGTGTGATGTTTATATTTTATGCATCTTATTTTGCTTAGTACGGCAGTAGCATTATAAGATGATCCCTTCACTAAATTTCAAGGTAAAAGTGTTCTCCCTGAGTATGCACCGTTACTTTCTGATTGCGTTTGGGACACCACGTGATGATCGGGTGTGATAGACTCTCGTTCACATACAACGGGTGTAAGACAGTTTTGCACATGCAGAATACTTAGGTTAAACTTGACGAGCCTAGCATGTACATACATGGCCTCGGAACCTTTGGAGACCGAAAGGTCGAACATGAATCATATAGTAGATATGATCAACATAGAGATGTTCACCATTGATGACTACCCCATCTCACGTGATGATCGGACATGGGTTAGTTGATTTGGATCACGTATCACTTAGATGACTTGAGGGATGTCTATTTAAGTGGGAGTTTGTCGGTGTGGAACAACACCTATGGGATCACAAGAATCCCTACTACGGTTGCCGGGGCACAGGATTGTGAGAAGAGCAGGATTAGTAATCAGCACAAGGATCGTTTACCCAGGTTCGGGCCGCGAGGATGCGTAAAACCCTAGTCCTGCTTTGGTGGCTGTATTTCAGAGAGTTCTTGAGCTCTCGAACTAGATATGGTGGGTGTGTGGTTCCAGAGAGCCGAATCCTCCTCCAGTGGGCCTCCTTTTATAGTCGAAAGGGGCTGCCACAGTGGTGTACAGGAGGTGGAAAGGCCTAAAGTGCTACGAGCTTATCGCTCGTATTACAGGACAAGACGCATTTAATGCATCGCTGAGGTGTCCTTTAGCTTTTTCGGTGACGGGGGCGAGGCTCGTCCCATCTGTCGCCGCTCCTCCTCACTTTGACACGCGCCCTGGCCAGCGACGCACGCGGCGCCATGTAGGCAGGAAGGCAGCTGAGGTGGCGCGGTGGTAGGGTCTTCACGAAGATCTGCATTCCGCCACGCAGGCGCCTGCTGAGTTGGCCTGGAAGCTGCATGTTGCCACGCAAGTGTCTGCCCAGCTGGTTGGGCTGGCAGCTGCATGCGAACGGCGGTGGAGATTTGGTTGGTGCGGGCCTGGCAGTGGCCCTGCTGGCGCCCTCGGTGAGAGCCTTGCCGGGTGACCCGGCAAGGGTCTTGCTGTGTATTGTAAATCCGACAAGGATCTTGCCGGGGGTCTTGTGGCTCTCCTTGGCAACGATCTTGCCGAGGACCGTTGTCTTTTAATCCTCATCTGATCTTTAACATTCCTTGTCTTCACAAAGATCTGCATGCCACCACGGAGGTGCCTCCCGTGCCCTAGTTCCAACGTGGTTGGTTGAGTTGGAACCAGTGGGCTCGAGGGTGGCTCACTCCGCTGGCGTGGGCGAGCCGCCCCTGCAAGGGCCTTGCCGGGGCCGATGAGGATGCCCCCGGCAAGGATCTTGCCGGGGGGACCTGCTTTGCCTCTCTGCCTCTTTGTGGTCTCGGTATTGGCGTTGCTCTGGCTGTCTTGGGCTTTGGTTTTACCTTGGTTCACTGATACGTCTCCGTCGTATCTACTTTTCCAAACACTTTTTCCCTTGTTTTGGACTCTAACTTGCATGATTTGAATGGAACTAACCCGGACTGACGTTGTTTTCAGCAGACTTTCCATGGTGTTATTTATGTGCAGAAACAAAAGTTCTCGGAATGACCTGAAACTCCACGGAACATCTATTTGGAAAATAAGAAAAATACTGGAAGAAAAATCCACGTCAGGGGGCCCACACCCTATCCATGAGGGTGGGGGCACGCCTGCCCCCCTAGGGCGCGCCCCCTACCTCGTGGGCCCCCTGACGCTCCACCGACCTCAACTCCAACTCCATATATTCACTTTCGGGGAGAAAAAAATGAGAAAGAAGGATTCATCGCGTTTTACGATACGGAGCTGCCGCCAAGCCCTAAAACCTCTCGAGAGGGCTGATTTGGAGTCCGTTTGGGGCTCCGGAAAGGGGGATTCGTCGTCGTCGTCATCATCAACCATCCTCCATCACCAATTTCATGATGCTCACCGCCGTGCGTGAGTAATTCCATCGTAGGCTTGCTGGACGGTGATGGGTTGGATGAGATCTATCATGTAATCGAGTTAGTTACATTAGGGTTTGATCCCTAGTATCCACTATGTTACGAGATTGATGTTGCTATGACTTTGCTATGCTTAATGCTTGTCACTAGGGCCTGAGTGCCATGATTTCAGATCTGAACCTATTATGTTTTCATGAATATATGTGAGTTCTTGATCCTATCTTGCAAGTCTATAGTCACCTACTATGTGTTATGATCCGCAACCCAAGTGACAATAATCGGGACCACTCCGGTGATGACCATAGTTTGAGGAGTTCATGTATTCACTATGTGCTAATGCTTTGTTCCGTACTCTATTAAAAGGAGGCCTTAATATCCCTTAGTTTCCATTAGGACCCGCTGCCACGGGAGGGTAGGACAAAGATGTCATGCAAGTTCTTTTCCATAAGCACGTATGACTATATTCGGAATACATGCCTACATTACATTGATGAATTGGAGCTAGTTACGTGTCACCCTTTGTTATGATTGTTACATGATGAACCGCATCCGGCATAATTCTCCATCACCGATCCAATGCCTACGAGCTTTTCATATATTGTTCTTCGCTTATTTACTTTTCCGTTGCTACTGTTACAATCACTACAAAACACCAAAAATATTACTTTTTCTATCGTTACTTTTGTTACCGTTGCCACTGATATCATATTACTTTGCTACTAAACACTTTGCTGCAGATACTAAGTTATCCATGTGTGGTTGAATTGACAACTCAGCTGCTAATACTTGAGAATATTCTTTGGCTCCCCTTGTGTCGAATCAATAAATTTGGGTTGAATACTCTACCCTCAAAAACTGTTGCGATCCCCTATACTTGTGGGTTATCAAGACTATTTGCTGGCGTCGTTGCCGGGGAGCATAGCTCTATTCTTTGAGTCACTTGGGATTTATATCTGCTGGTCACTGTATAAAACGCTAAGACAACAATCTATCCCTCAACTACGAGGGGAGGTAAGGAACTGGCATCTAGCTCTGCACTTGATTCACCTTCTGTTTTGAGTAAGCTTGCGACACCTAAACCTGCTTCTGCTATTCGTTCTGATATGTCGCATGTTATTGATGATGCCACTTCTGCTATGCATGATACTTATGATGAAACTACTTCTATGTTTGATACTACTGCGCCACTTAGTGAATTTCTTGATGAACAAATTGCTAGGGTTAGAGAGAAAGAAATTATTGAAACTGGTTATATTGATGAAAGCGATGATGAAGACTTGCATGTTATTCCTGAGGGTTATACTTTTGAGAAAGAAGCTGCTTTAGCTATTTTAGCTTGCAAAGATAGATATGAACTCAAGAGGTTACTAGCTAAATGGAAGCAGCAATCTATTAATGCTAGAATGAAACCTGACCCTGCTTTTGCTAGTTCACCTATCTGTGTTGCTGATAAGGATTATGAATTCTCTGTTGATCCTGATATAATTACTTTGGTTGAATCTGATCCTTTTCATGGCTATGAATCTGAAACTGTTGTGGCACATCTTACTAAATTAAATGATATAACCACCCTGTTCACTAATGATGAGAAATCTCGCTATCTTTATATCCTTAAAATATTTACGTTCTCATTAAAGGGTGATGCTAAGATATGGTTTAATTCTCTTGATCCTGGTTGTGTGCGTAGTCCCCTGGTATGATTTATTACATCTCTGCTAAATATTTCCCTTCTCATAAGAAACAAGCTGCTTTAAGGGAAATATACAATTTTGTGCAAATTGAAGAAGAGAGTCTCCCACAAGCTTGGGGGAGGCTTCTTGTAACATCCCAAATTTCCCATTTGGAATGTTTTACAATTATAGCTAAGCATCTATGCATTATTGTTTGAATTGAATGATATTTGAATTATTTCGGAGGCTTTTGAGTTTGTTGGAACTTGAATTCAAATTGGCAGTTGAATTTACTTCAAAACAATGCCCGACAAATACTTGAGAAAAAGTATGAGAGGAGTAAACATGACACTCCAAAAATGTCGGAAGAAAAGTTTTGCCAAAAGTTTGAATTCAAATTTGATTTTATTTGGGATTTCTAGAAAATGTTTTTTAAAGTTTGAGTTTTGCCCTGGAAAAATGTCCGTTGTAGGATAAATTCCCCTAAGAATTTTGATATATAAATGTCCTATATAAAAATAATATATATTTTTCTATATTCTCTCTTCTCTCTAATTCAAAAAAAAGTCCAAAGGCGCCCGGCCGGCTTGACCCGGCCAGTAGCCATGAGCCCACCGGCCGAGGCAGCCTACCCGGCGCCCGGCCTTGAACCCTCTCCCCCTCGGTCGCCCGCTCGCTCTCCTCTCTCCCTCTCTCACCGACGCGCCAGCCCCACCCCTTCTCTTTCCCCTCGCCCACGCTATGCCACGCCAGAGCGCGTTCGACGCCGCCGCCGCGTCCGAATTCCACGGGATCACGATCCCGAGTACTTCACCCCAAGTTGATGCCCTATAAATACCTCGCCCTTCCTCCCCGATTCCCCCTAAAACCCTAGCCCCAAAACCCACCGCAGCTCGCGCCCTCGCCAACGCATCTCGGCTGCTTTGCCATGATTCGCCGCTGTTATTCGACTCGGTGAGCACTCCCTCGATCCCAATTTCCACCCACGTACTTCCGTCGCCGTTTCCCACCTTTTTGAAATGGTCTGTCTCCCTCTTACCCACAGCAGCGACGACCCCGAGCTCGTCCGCCGCCCGCCGGAGCAGGAGTTCACCCGAGCTCGCCCCGATCACCTCCGTCATCCCCGAGCTCCAACGACTCCACCCCCGACGTCCCCTCGAGCCGCCAGACCGCTGACGTCTCACGCCGCCAGGACCACCGGAGCAGCCCGCCAACACCTGATTCGCCGTCGCCGCCCGACCACATGCGGTAAGCCACCGGAGCCCCCCTCCGTTAGATCGAAACCTCTGTTGTAGATTAGATCTCTGAAGAGTGCGTTTTATTTTAAAAGGTCGGTTTAGTTACGGTTTTTTTCAGTTTAGTTAGCGGTTCAGATTAGATCGAACCGATCGGTTTATTTTCTGTTAGCCTCGGGCATGCCTTAGTTATATATCGCTTTGGCGTTAGATAGGCCCGTTAAGCTGCGTTAGTTTTTGTTGAATTTTATTTTTTCGTTTCTGTTTTCAACAGAATAGTTCCAGTT
Organism: Aegilops bicornis; assembly: GCA_021605145.1. Lineage (NCBI taxonomy): Eukaryota > Viridiplantae > Streptophyta > Magnoliopsida > Poales > Poaceae > Aegilops > Aegilops bicornis. The sequence goes on from CM038671.1 coordinate 289,292,173, forward strand.
TTGTAAAACCCGTATCTCTTAGGTTACTTAATATTTTTAGTTGATTCTTTTTTTTGTTGGTTTGCAAATTTCCTATAGTTTCTGCAGAAAATAACTTTGGCCATGTTTAGGTTTTTAAAAGTTCTTTTATATTAGTTTTAATCAGATTAGTATTTCTGCTATAAATTGAGTTAGGATTATTTTATTTTAGTGATTCTTTTTGTCACTGCCTTGTTTTGACTTTGCCTAGCAGTAGGAATTTATTTGGGTATTTATAGTCTTTATTAAAAATAGTTTTTATGCGAAAACAAGCTTTTTTAGTTTATTTAGCTTGCTTTGTTGTTTTCTGTTGTTCTAGGTATTTTTAAAATTTTATTTTACCTCTGTTATAATTTATTTTAGATTAGTTTCGTAGTTCTAGAACGTGAACTTTTATTTACAGAAAAGAAAAAGTTTATTTTATTTTCTTGTTAGTTGTTGGCTTGGATTTCTTCGAGTTTTCTTTGGTTTTTGGTTCGATTGTTTTGTGTGTTTTATGTTAGCATGATGTTATGTTAAGTGATTGTATGTTTTTATGCTTATATGATTATTGTTTGCTTCGATAGAATTTCCGGAGTGCGAAGCCTGCTATTCTGAGTCCCTAGCTTTCAAGACCGTCGGCCAGCAAGTCATTTGATCATGTTTTACAATACCTATGATTTTGTTGCATTAGAATTTTGCCTCCCCACCGGGCATGCAAGAGGAGAATTTTAAGTTCTTGAGTAGTATCATGAGGTAGGATGAACCCAATTCCCCTTGTTACCATTGCCCGGGACGATGTAGTTTATTTTTCTATGCTCGTAGACGGGGTTGGTTGAGTGATTCATAAGGAAGATGTGAGAGTCAAGATGATGACAACCCCAAGATGGACTTCAAAATTTACTACTGGGTGGAGGACGGTTGACGGGCACCCTGGAGAAACCAGCGGATGGCCGGGATGCATGGAGAAGCGCCATGACATCTTGGAAAGCTTCACCCAGCCACGAAGAGGCGGATGGATACCCAATTGGCGGAAGCTTACATGCAGCCGCAAGCCATTATGGGCTCTGGCTTGGTCGACCCTAGGCGTGACTCTGGCGGACGGTGCTACGAGATGTAGAAGAACGGTAGGATTGGATGGGCACCGGCGGTGGCCCGAAGGAACTCTTCTAAGACCCTGCTTTCTTTCGTCCCATCTTCAAACACCGTGCGGTCACGAAGACTTAAAGGAGGGAGCGATTCTTGCGGGTAAAGTGCGCAAACCTCTGCAGAGTGAAGATCTAATCGATTAGCCGTGTCCCCGATTCACGGACAATTTGAGCCTCTGGAACTTGGAGTATTTCGGATATCTCAACACCGAACTTAATAAATTAATTGAGGGGGTTATTTAATAGTTGGGAATGAGACATTGGTTGGCGGAACCATCTCAATAACTACCAACATTTTGTAGTATTTGCAAACAAGTCCTTGTTGTAGGGAAAAACTAGCTTTTTCAAGCAAAACAATGAAACTTAGAGCCCCACAGCCAAATTGCATATAGTGTTAGTAATTTTATTGTTGTTCTCTCTTTGACTTGCCGGCATATTCAAAATGTCGACCTACACGGCTGCAATGTCTTATGTTGCGTAGGAGTTTTCCAGTCGGAGTGAGGCTACGATCCACGCTTGGCGATTGCCCTATGGAGTCGGATGGACTCGCTATTCGCTCACGCCCGCAGCTTTATTTAGTTTATTGCTCATGAGTTGGCCTTGGTAATTTATTCTATTGTAATAAAGACTCGATATGAGAATCGTGTAATAAATTCAGGTGTGATTGAACTTTGAATCTTTTTCATCAATGTACTTTGTGTGTGCCAAAGATGATCTTGGGATGGTACAGCTACACGGAGACTTGACCGTTTTGGTCGGGTCGCTTCTGAGAGATGGTATTCAGAGCACCTGTTGACCGTGGGGCGTAACTCCTAGGATCGGAAAGCCATAGGAAGAGACTATTTATTTTATGCCCTTATCATTCCGTAATTCTCCCTGTTCATTTCCGACTTCTCTCCGATTTTCAACATTCTAGATGGTCACGAGTTCACCCCGGTTACGCTGCTGAGTTTTGCCGGCCAGATGAGACGATGCCTCTCGGCAAGAAGCTGGTTCAGATCGTGAAGAAGCTGAAGATTGCTCGCCCTCAATCACCGGAAGCCTACCAATGCACTTCGGCGGATACCCGCTACAGGATTAAGGTGCACATTCCAGGAGGACCTTCGGAGGACATTGAGCCCATTGACTTTGAGTTTACCGATTTCACTTGGATCCTCGGAAGAGACATGGCGATTTATCGTGCACTTGGGCGTCTCCGAGAAGAGTATCGGGCCGAGCTCGACCCATCGACCTCGCCATGATTTCTCGCAGAGCTAGGAATGGAGATATCATCCGCACCGTGAAGGGCGACTCCATTCTCTCGGATGTCCAAGACTTGGAGAGTCTCCTCAGAAATGGGAAATCCAGACTTCGCCCGAAACTTCGAAGGTACACAGGAGGCTGTTGTTACGTGAACTGAACCGGAGGAGAAAGCACACGGACTTCCTTGACCATGAAGAAGAAATCAAGGATTTCATGGAGAGAGTCGACAAGCTGAAGATTGATGTTGCCGCATTAGAGGAGAAGATGGACCTGGGAGAAGACCTTTTCCGAGTGGAGATGACGGACCCCTCGTGAGCAATGACCAGGATTATGAAGAGAGCTCCACCGAAGAAAGCGCAGAGGAGGCGCCACACTAGAGGACGCCAGACCGGAGGACGCCGCACTGAAGGACGCAAGGATAATTGATGAAGACATTTAGTCGACCGCCATGTTATTTTATTTTTCCGTTGATCAGTTAGGCTGTTATTTTCGATTAGTCATGAGAATTTGTAATCCGAGATTGAACCATGTTTGAGATGATTGAATAAATGATTGGTGTGATTATGATTGTGCATTCATATGGGTAGTGCTATTTTCTCATTAGACCCTTGTTCTATTCTAATTTTCTCATCCACTCCAAAACACCAGATGCCTCCGAGACGTGACCCGGTTTCAACTTTCCGCCGAGCTCACCCACCGATCCAAAGCAGGAATGCCCTGATGCGTATGCTCATCCGTAACCGTAACAACAACAACAACAACAATCCACCGCCACCACCCCTCGCTGACAACTTGACCCGCTTCCTAAGGCTGAATCCGCCAGTGTTCTCTAGCAGCACTGAGCCGATTGTGGCCGATGATTGGCTCCGCAAGGTCGGAAGGGAGTTAGCCACTGCTGGATGCACAGATGCAGAGAAGGTGCGCTTTGTCGCACATCAGCTTGATGGACCTGCAGCCTCTTGGTGGGAGAACTACACCGCTACTTATCCCATCGCCACCATCACGTGGGATCAGTTCCCAAAGAAGCCTTCGCACCGCTCATGTCTCACCGGAGCCATGAGTCTCAAGAAGCGTGAGTTCCGCAACTTACGCCCGGAACCGTCTTGTGGGGCGATGCGTGGATGAGTTCAAGAAGTTAGCTCGCTATGCCGGATGATGTGGCCACAGATGCCATAAGCAGGAAAAAGTTTCTCGAGGACTCAATGACGAAATGGGAATGCAGCTAAAGGTGGCTACCTTCAACAACTACCGGAGCTGGTAGACAAGGCCACCATACTCGAAGGCAAGCAGCAGCAGATTGATAGCCGCAAGCGGAAGTATGGCTGTGGGAAGTACAACTCGAGCTCAGCGAAGCCCGTTATGCCCCATACTGGAGGGCATACCCATCACACCCATGGAGGACATAATCATGGAGGACATAACCATGGAGGAATGGGAACAACCGCAACCACGACAACAAGTCGTGCAATGGAAAGCGGCAATGGCAACCAAGATCGTCTGCCCCGACTCGAGAAGGATCTGAGTCACATCACTGCTTCAAGTGCCGGAAAACAGGGCACTATGCCACCGACCGCCCGGAGGCCAAGCGGAGGAATGGAAAGCGGCAATGGAAGCTCAGCAAAGAAGCCCAACCCTTTTCCTCGTGCTCGGGTGAACCACATTGACGTGGAGGACGTCTATGATCAGCCGGAACAATCGTGGTTGGTAAGTTTTTATTAAATTCACGTCCGGTATTGGTACTCTTTGATTTTGGTGCAACGCATTCATTTATATCAAGGGTAGTTGTGGAAAAGTACGGGTTGCCCACTAGAACCCTTAGAAGCCCTCTTCACGTCGGGCCCGTAGGAGGAGAAATGATGGCGGAGCTTAGGTGTCATGCAACCCTCAACATCGGAAACCATAAATTTCCGCAGACCTCATAGTATTGGAAACCCGGACCATGGATGTAATCCTAGGCATGGATTGGTTGACGAAGTTTGAAGGAAACATAGGCGTGCCCGCCAAGGCGATTACGCTCACCACCGGAGCGTAAGAGGATCAAGTATGTATCGGGCGTATCCCGATGAAGAATCGGTGAATTCCCTCACGGGAGTTGTTCAGAGGAAGTGCCGATGGTGCAAGATTTTCCCGATGTGTTTAGGAGGAATTACCAGAATGCCACCGGACAGAGACATTGAATTTCTGATTGAGTTATTGCCCGCACAGCCCCAATATCCAAGAGACCCTATCGGATGCCCCGAGCGAAATGGAAGAGATCAAGAAGCAAATTAATGAGCTATTGGAGAAGGGATATATTCGCCAAGCTTGTCACCTTGGGAGCCCCAGTTCTTTTGGTAGAGAAGAAGGATGGAACCACGAGAATGGTTGTGGACTATCGTTCGTTGAGCAGCGTGACCATCAAGAACAAGTACCCTCTGCCGATGATTAATGATCTATTTGATCAGCTAGTTGGAGCCAAGGTATTCTCCAAGATCGATCTTCGATCAGGGTATCATCAGTTAAAGATCCGTGAAAAGGATATACCCAAAACAGCGTTCACCACCAGGTATGGTTTATATGAGTATACCGTCATGTCATTCGGATTGACTAATGCCCCTGCATACTTCATGAATTTGATGAACAAGGTATTTATGGAATATCTGGACAAGTTTGTCGTGGTGTTCATCGATGATATACTGATTTTCTCCAAGAGCGAGGAAGAGCATAAGGAACATTTGCGTCTAGTTCTGGAGAAACTCCGAGAACATCTGTTGTATGCCAAGTTCAGTAAATGTGAATTCTCGCTGAAGGAAGTCGGATTCCTCGGACATGTTATTTCAGGAGAAGGAATAGCAGTTGACCCCACCAAGGTTGTATCAGTCACCGATTGGCAGTCACCCACCTCAGTCAAGGAGATCCGCTGTTTTCTCGGACTCGCAGGATATTATCGGAGGTTTATTGAGAATTTCTCAAAGATTGCCAAGCCCATGACTGAGTTGTTGAAGAAGGACGCCAAGTACATCTGGACCGAGGATTGTGAAGCCGGTTTCGAGGAATTGAAGAAAGCGTTTGGTTACAGCCCCGATCTTGATTTTGCGGACATACACAAGGATTACCAGGTATATTGTGACGCTTCTCGCCAGGGACTCGGAGGAGTACTCATGCAGGAAGGAAAAGTTGTAGCTTATACCTCCAGACAGCTACGACCTCACGAGATGAATTACGCCACACATGATTTGGAGTTAGCAGTCGTAGTGCATGCACTCAAGACCTGGAGACATTTCCTTATCGGAAATAGTTGTGATGTTTACACGGATCATAAGAGCTTGAAGTATATTTTCACGCAGAAAGAGTTGAACCTTAGGCAGAGGAGATGGCTAGAGTTAATCAAGGACTATGACATGAGATTGCATTACCACCCGTGAAAGGCTAATGTTGTAGTAGATGCTTTGAGCCGTAAGAGTTATGTGAATACTCTCATAGCGGGAGGATTACCCGGGGAGTTACTCGATAACCTCGTAGATCTCCATTGGAGATAGTTCGAGAGGATATGTTGCAGCTCTAGAAGTTCAGTCCACTTTGGCGAAAGAATTCGTGAAGCCCAGAAGTCGGACAAGGAAATTGATGAGATAAAGAAAAGGATGAATGAAGGAAAAGCTAAAGGGTTTCGTAAGGATGAATACGGAGCTATATGGTTCGAGGATCGTATTTATGTACCCAATGATCCCGAACTCAGGAAGCTAATTCTTTAGGAGGCTCATGATTCACCGTACTCGATTCACCCCGGTAACACCAAAATGTATCTGGATTTGAAGGAAAGTTTCTGGTGGACAGGTATGAAGAAGGATATTGCTGAGTACGTTGCAATATGCGATGTTTTCCAACGAGTAAAGGCGGAACATCAGAAGCCAGCAGGGTTACTTCAACCTTTGCCGATTCCCGAGTGGAAATGGGAGAAACTTGGAATGGATTTTATCACAGGATTACCTAGGACCCGTTCAAAGTTATGATTCCATCTGGGTAGTGGTTGATCGATTGACCAAGGTAGCTCATTTCATTCCTGTGAAGACTACCTATACCAGCGCTAAGTTAGCCAAGATATACATGACCAGGATCGTATGTCTGCATGGAGTTCCGAGGAGTATCGTGTCAGATAGAGGAACACAATTTACCTCAAAGTTTTGGAATCAGTTGCATGAAACTTTGGGTACGAGGTTGGAGTTCAAGATGACTTTTCTTCCGCAGCATGATGGACAGACAGAGAGAGTCAACCAGATCCTGGAGGACATGTTGAGAGCTTGTGCGCTAGACTATGGGTCTAGCTGGGATGATAATTTGCCATACGCGGAGTTCTCGTACAATAACAGGAATGTTTTACAATTATAGCTAAGCATCTATGCATTATTGTTTGAATTGAGTGACATTTGAATTATTTCAGAGGCTTTTGAGTTTGTTGGAACTTGAATTCAAATTGGCAGTTGAATTTACTTCAAAACAATGCCCGACAAATACTTGAGAAAAAGTATCGGAGGAGTAAACATGACACTCCAAAAATGTCAAGAAAAGTTTCGCCAAAAGTTTGAATTCAAATTTTATTTTATTTGGGATTTCTAGAAAATGTTTTTTAAAGTTTGAGTTTTGCCTGGAAAAATGTCCGCGTTGTAGGATAAATTCCCGAGAATTTTGATATATATATGTCCTATATAAAAATAATATATATTTTTCTATATTCTCTTCTCTCTAATTCAAAAAGTCCATATGCGCCCAGTTAACTGCCAGCTAGCCGAGTAGCCACAGCCCACCGGCTGACCGAGCCAGCCTGCCCCGGCCTTGAACCCTCTCCCCTCGGTCGCCCGCTCGCTCTCCTCTCTCCTCCCTCACCGACGCCATGCCCCACCCCTTCTCTTTCCTCGCCCACGCTTATGTGCTGTAGGCTGCTCGACGCCGCCGCGTCCGAATTCCACGGGATCACGATCCCGTGTCGCCCCCTGCCCCAAGTTGATGCCCTATAAATACCTACGCCCTTCCTCCCCCGATTCCCCCTAAAACCCTATCCCAAAACCCACCGCAGCTCGCGCCCTCGCCAAACGCATCTCATTCTTTGCCGCCAGATTCGCCGCTGTTCCGACTCGGTGAGCACTCCCTCGATCCCAATTTCCACCCACGCATTCCGCTGTTTCCCACCTTTTGACATGGTGCGCCTCCCTCTTACCCACCGCAGCGACGACCCCGAGCTCGTCCGCCGCCCGCCGGAGCAGGAGCTCACCCGAGCTCGCCCCGATCGCCTCCGTCATCCCCGAGCTCCAACGACTCCACCCCCGACCTCCCCTCGAGCCGCCGCACCCGCCTGACGTCTCCGCCGCCGCCCAGGACCACCGGAGCAGCCGCCAACACCAAGTCGCCCGTCGCCGCCGACCACCGTGGTAAGCCACCGGAGCCCCCTCGCCCGTTAGATCGAAACCTCTGGCTGGAATTAGATCTCTGAAGAAGTGCGTTTTATTTTAAAAAGGTCGGTTTAGTTACGGCTTTTTTCAGTTTAGTTAGCGGTTCAGATTAGATCGAACCGATCGGTTTATTTTCTGTTAGCCTCGGGCATACCTTAGTTATATATCGCTGGCGTTAGATAGGCCCGTTAAGCGCTGCTAGTTTTTGTTGAATTTTATTTTTTCGCTTCGCTTTTCAACAGAATAGTTCCAGCTTTTGTAAAACCCGTATCTCTTAGGTTACTTAATATTTTTAGTTGATTCTTTTTTTGTTAGTTTGCAAATTTCCTATAGTTTACATGAAAATAACTTCAGCCATGTTTAGGTTTTTAAAAGTTATTTTATATTAGTTTTAATCAGATTAGTATTTCTGCTATAAATTGAGTTAGGATTATTTTATTTTAGTGATTCTTTTTGTCCTTTGCCTTGTTTTGACTTTTGCCTAGCGGTAGGAATTTATTTGGGTATTTATAGTCTTTATTAAAAATAGTTTTTATGAAACAAGCTTTTTTTAGTTTATTTAGCTTGCTGTTGTTTTCTCATTGTTCTAGGTATTTTTAAAATTTTATTTTACCTCTGTTATAATTTATTTTAGATTAGTTTTTGTAGTTCTAGAACGTGAACTATTATTTACAGAAAAGAAAAGGTTTATTTTATTTTCTTGTTAGTTGTTGGCTTGGATTTCTTCGAGTTTTCTTTGGTTTTTGGTTCGATTGTTTTGTGTGTTTTATGTTAGCATGATGTTATGTTAAGTGATTGTATGTTTTTATGCTTATATGATTATTGTTTGCTTCCATAGAATTTGCGGAGTGCGAAGCCTGCTATTACGAGTCCCTAGCTTTCGAAGACCGCCAGCCAGGCAAGTCATTTGATCATGTTTTACAATACCTATGATTTTGTTGCATTAGAATTTTGCCTCCCCACCGGGCATGCAAGATGGAGAATTTTAAGTTCTTGAGTAGTATCATGAGGTAGGATGAACCCAATTCCCCTTGTTACCATTGCCCGGGACGATGTAGTTTATTTTGCTATGCTCGTAGACGGGGTTGGTTGAGTGATTCATAAGGGAGATGTGAGAGTCAAGATGATGACAACCCCAAGATGGACTTCAAAATTTACTACTGGGTGGAGGACGGTTGACGGGCACCCTGGAGAAACCAGCGGATGGCCGGGATGCATGGAGAAGCGCCATGACATCTTGCGGAAAGCTTCACCCAGCCACGAAGAGACGGATGGATACCCAATTGACCGGAAGCTTACTGTGCAGCCGCAAGCCATTATGGGCTCTGGCTTGGTCGACCCTAGGCGTGACTGGCCGGACGGTGCTACGAGATGTAGAAGAACGGTAGGATTGGATGGGCACCGCAAAGGGCCCAAAGGAACTCTTCGGAAGACCTGTTTACGTTCGTCCGTCTTCAAACACCAGGCGGTCACGAAGACTTAAAGGAGGGAACGATTCTTGCCGGTAAAGTCGCAAACCTCTGCAGAGTGAAGATCTAATCGATTAGCCGTGTCCCCGATTCACGGACAATTTGAGCCTCTGGAACTTGGAGTATTTCGGATATCTCAACACCGAACTTAATAAATTAATTGAGGGGTTATTTAATAATTGGGAATGAGACATTGGTTGGCGGAACCATCTCAATAACTACCAACATTTTGTAGTATTTGCAAACAAGTCCTTGTTGTAGGGAAAACTGGCTTTTTTCGCAAAACAATGAAACTTAGAGCCCCACACCAAATTGCATATAGTGTTAGTAATTTTTATTGTTGTTCTCTCTTTGACTTGCCGGCATATTCAAAATGTCGACCTACACGGCTGCAACGTCTTATGTTGCGCAGGAGTTTTCCGATCAGGAGTGAGGCTACGATCCACGCTTAGCGATTGCCCTATGGAGTCGGATGGACTCGCTATTCGTCTCAAGGCTTCAGCCTTTATTTAGTTTATTTCTCATGAGTTGGCCTTCGCCTCAATTTATTCTATTCTATTGTAATAAAGACTGGATATGAGAATCGTGTAATAAATTCAGGTGTGATTGAACTCTGAATCTTTTCATCAATGTACTGTGTGTGCCAGCATGATCTTGGGATGGTACAGCTACACAGAGACTTGACCGTTTTCGGGTCGGGTCGCTACACTTCTCAAGTTACTTAATGCTTTGCCTGACCATCCTCTCAAGAAAAATGAAATACTTGATATCTTTTATAATGGACTAACTGATGCTTCCAGAGATTACCTGGATAGTTGTGTTGGTTCTGTTTTTCAGGGAAAGAACACCAGATGAAGCTGAAATTCTATTGAATAATATGTTGACAAATGAAAACAATTGGACACTTCCTGAGCCAGCTCCTGAGCCAATTCCTGAGCCTATTCCTAAACCAACTCCGAGGAAGAGAGGTGTTCTATTTCTCGATCTGAAGATATGCAAGAGGCAAAGAAATCTATGAAAGAAAAAGGTATTAAATCTGAAGATGTTAAGAATTTACCTCCTATTGAAGAAATACATGGTCTTAATCTACCGCCTGTTGAAGAAACTTATGATCTTAATCCATTACCTATTGAAGAAACCCAGGGTCTTGATAACCCGACACAGGTAGTAAAGGTAAATTCTCTCTATAGATTTGATGAAGGTGATATTCCTCACTATAAGGCTGCTAGACAATGCTTAGAAGAGTTTGATAATTTTATTGTCAAACAAGAAAACTTCAATGCTTATTTTGGTAGACAACTGAAATGCACTTCCGATATGCTTGAACACTTGGGTGATTATATGTCTAGAGTTAAAGGTGAACTTAAACTCATTACTAAACATGCTTCTATGGTTACCACTCAAGTAGAACAAGTACTTAAGGCTCAAAATGATTTGCTCAATGAAATGAATAGTAAGAATAATGATTTTGATGTTAGAGTGGCTACTAAAACTGGTAAAATGACTCAGGAACCTTTGTATCCTGAAGGCCATCCTAAGAGAATTGAGCAAGATTCTCAGAGAAATAATATTGATGCACCTAGTCCTTCTAAAAAGAAGAAAAAGAAAAATGATAGGACTTTGCATGCTTCTAGTGAACCTATTGCTGAACCAATTCGAGAAGCCAAATGATATTTCTATTTCGATCTTTGAAACACAATCTGGTAATGAAGATGAACCTCATCAAAATGCTAATGATGATGTTCATGATGATGCTCAACCTAGTAATGATAATGATGTAGAAATTGAACCTGTTGTTGATCTTGATAACCCACAATCAAAGAATCAACGTTATGATAAGAGAGACTTTGTTGCTAGGAAACATGGTAAAGAAAGAGAACCATGGGTTCAAAAACCCATGCCTTTTCCTCCGAAACCATACAAGAAAAAGGATGATGAGGATTTTGAGCGCTTTGCTGAAATGATTAGACCTATCTTTTTGCGTATGCGATTGACTGATATGCTCAAAATGAATCCTTGTGCTAAGTACATGAAAGATATTATTACCAATAAAAGAAAGATACCGAAAGCTGAGATTTCCAACATGCTTGCTAATTATACTTTTAAGGGTGGAATACCTAAGAAACTTGGAGATCCAGGAGTACCAACTATACCATGCTCCATTAAAAGAAACTATGTTAAAACTGCTTTATGTGATCTTGGAGCCGGTGTTAGTGTTATGCCTCTTTCTTTATATCGTAGACTTGATCTGAATAAGTTGACACCTACTGAAATATCTTTGCAAATTGTTGATAAATCAACTGCTATACATGTCGGTATTTGTGAGGATGTGCATGTTGTGGTTGCAAACGTTACTATTTTAACGGACTTTGTTATTCTTGATATTCCCGAGGACGATAGTATGTCTATTATTCTTGGAAGACCTTTTTTGAATATCGCAGGGGCTGTTATTGATTGCAACAAAGGCAATGTCACTTTTCATGTTAATGGTAATGAGCATACGGTACACTTTCCGAGGAAACAACCTCAAGTTCACAGAATCAATTATATTGGAAAAATTCCATCGATTATTTTTGGGGGTTTTGAATTTCCTCTTCCCTCATCACAAGAAGAAATATGATATTCTTATTATAGGGATGTGCGTATCCCGTTGAGGTAACATAGTGTTATTCAAATTTATCCGGTTCCATGTTATTCGGAATGAGTTTGTTAACAAGACTTGATCAACCTTGTTAGTGGATTCCTTTTGATGAGCATGAGATGGATGAAACTAGAAGGCACAACCTTCTGTACCCTCTTTCTACTTTCTGTTATTTGGTATAAATAAAGTAAAATTAGTATTTTACATGCATTTTCCGATTTATCATGCAATATAAAAATACCTCGAAAATAAAAGTTCTCCAAATGCCCTGAAAATGGAATATGATTTTTTCTGGAATATTTGAGAATATCTGGCACAGAGAACACAACAGGAGGGGCAAGCACCTGGCCACGAGGGTGGAGGGCGCGCCCCCCTGCCTCGTGGGCCCACGGTGATCCCGTCCACTTATTCCTGCACCTACACACTTCTTCTTCCTCCCACAAACACCAATATCCAGCTCAAGCACGAGTTCTAGCTCATTTTGCTGCAATTTTCGATCTCCTTGCTCAAAGCACCTCTCACAAAACTGCTTGGGGAGATTGTTCCTTGGTATGTGACTCCTCCATTGGTCCAATTAGTTTTTGTTCCAGTGCTTTATTCATTGCAAATTTTTGCTGCCTAGGTGACCATGTTCTTGAGCTTGCATGTCAAATTTATATGGTTCCAAGTAGGTCTAATGCATGATATAGGCTCTAGTCACTTGTAGGAGTGGTTCCTATCAATTTTGTTGAGCCTAGTTCACTTTTGTTTGAAGTTACTAAAATTTCAGAATTTTTCAGAAAATAATGAAGAGATTTTTGAGGGGCTCATCGAGGAGAAGCTCGAAGGAAAAGCAAAGTGAAGAATCACAGAGGCCCAAATATAATTTGCCTCGCACCGCGGAGGTCCGGCCGTGTGAATGGCCTTCCGATGATTTCTTGAGAGAAGCCAGGATTTACGATGATTTCTATTCATTGACTGAGAATGTTGGCCTCATCGACTTCCTCCGCGACCAACGTCATCGGTATCTCTTACTCACCAATACTTTTGTGCAAAACTTCTACTATTATCCTAAGGAATCACCTCCTTTAGAAGAGTTTCATTTATATGATGTTGTTAAGAAGATGCCACTAAACGAATTTTGCAAGGTTTGCAAAATACCCTACGAGGGTACCTTAGATGAACCACATCGTAAAGATGTGGATGGGTTTATTGACACCATTACTGTGGGGGAAACCAGGAAGGTTTCCGATGCAAGAATCACTAGCATACATTTTCCTGTTTTACGCTACTTTGCCATATTTGCTAGTCATTGCTTAATTGGTTGCGGAAACTGTGGAAACCTTAGTGTTCCTGATATTATCATCTTGTTCCATGGTTTATTCCGCGATAACATTGTTAGTATGGGCGGAATTATTGCTAAACGGTTAAGTTTGAACCGTACAAAGGGCCCCATCTTTGGAGGTATTTATGCTTTACGCCTTTCTGCACATTATAACACACCTATTAGGCAATATGAGAAAGAAGAAAAAATTGCTGCCCAATGATTATTTAGATTATAAGAGTATGGTAGCGCATGATTTCATTGTAAAGAATAGGGAAGGGGAGCTTAAATACAAATTGTTCTTTGATAAACATCACCCTGAGACTATTACCTTGCCTGCTCCCTCCTTGTTTAATTTATCTACAGGTCTGTATCTCGTTCCGTGAACGGCCATTCAAGCCTACCGGAACCCTACACCAGCCCCTGAGTCGGAACCACAATTTGAGCCTCTACGATAGTCTGATTACTTTTGGGATCCGGACATGACTGCCAGCCAATGGCAATCAGAGTCCTCTTCATCTCAGTACGACCCCGGCTACAACTACGGATATCCGCCAGGCCATCCGTGGCAATGAACCAACTTAGGCCAAAAACTTAAGCTTGGGGGAGTACGTATTTCCCACCGACATTACATTTATGTTCACACACACTCATTGCTAGATGTCGGTGCTCATACTCTTTTACTCTAATATCCATGCTAGTTTATTTTCTTTTTCCTGCTTTCTTCTTGTGTGTTTGATAAACTTTAAGAAAAACCAAAAAAATAGTAATAGCTTTTAGCTAGTTTACTTTTCTTACTTTAGTAGTAATAATTAAAAAGAAACCCAAAAAAATATTTCCCATTCCTCTTTTTGCTTGTTGGGAGCTTTCCCATGTAAATAGTTTTATTTCTTTTCTTTGGGGGTCGATAGGAGAAGACCATGATTAAATTGTTGAAGTGGCTATGCATTATTGTTGATTTAACCAAGAGCCCATATTGCCTTGCCTTCTCCTGTTTATTGAATGCTCGCAGATTCCAGCTTAGTCCAATGCACGTGCACTCTTATTATTATTCACATCGTTCGGTCATGCAAGTGAAAGGCAATTATGACGATATATGATGGACTGACTGAGATGAGAAAAGCTGGTATGAACTCGACCTCTCTTGTTTTTTGTAAATATGATGAGTTCACCGTTCCTGATTCAGCCTATTATGAATAAACATGTTTGCAATGACAATTAGAGATCATAGTTGCTTTTGCCATGCTTGATTAGCTATGAGTTATAATGGTTTACCTTGCGTGCCAACATGCTATTAAAATGGTTGTGATGTGGTATAGTGGGGTGGTATCCTCCTTTGAATGATTTATGTGACTCGAGTTGGCACATGTTCACACATGTAGTTGAAACAAATCAATATAGCCTTCACGATATTTCTGTTCATGGTGGATTATATCCTACTCATGCTTGCATCCAATGTTTATTAATTTTAATGCATGTTCATGACTGTTGTCGCTCTCTAGTTGGTCGCTTCCAGCCTTTTGCTAGCCTTCACTTGTACTAAGCGGGAATACGGTTTGTGCATCCAATCCCTTAAACCCCAAAGTTATTCCATATGAATCCACTATACCTTCCTATATGCAGTATTCACCGCCGTTCCAAGTAAATTTGTATGTGCCAAACTCTAAACCTTCAAATAAACATTTTGTTTTGTATGCTCGAATAGCTCATGTATCAACTAGGGATGCCCTTATCTTCCATACTAGGCGGGTTATTCTCAAGAGGAGTGGACTCCGCTCATTCACGAGAAAATGGCTGGTCACTGGGATGCCCGGTCCCATGCTTTATGCAAACTAAATCAAAATAGTTGCAAACAAAACTCCCCCTAGGACTGTTGCTAGTTGGAGGCACTCATTGTTTCGAGCAAGCCATGGATTGATGCTTGTTGGTGGAGGGGGAGTATAAACTTTACCATTCTGTTTGGGAACCGCCTATAATGTGTGTAGCATGGAAGATATCGCCATCTCTTGGTTGTTATGTTGACAATGAAAGTATGCCGCTCAAAATATTATTTATCTCTATTTAAAAACCGAGCTCTGGCACCTCTACAAATCCCTGCTTCCCTCTGCGAAGGGCCTATCTATTTACTTTTATGTTGAGTCATCACCCACTAATTAAAAAGAACTAGTGGAGAGCGCAATTGTCATTTGCATCCATTAATATTAATTTATATTGGGTATGACTATGACTGGATCTCTTTTACCATGAATTACAATGTCTAGTCAGTCCTTGATCTTTAAAGGTGCTCTGCATTTATGTTTTGCCGTCTCAGAAAGGGCTAGCGAGATACCATCTTGTTATATCATATCATGATTGTTTTGAGAAAGTGTTGTCATTCGAGATTTATTATTATGTCTCGCTAGTTGATTATACTATTGATATGAGTAAACATGAGACCTAAGAGTTATTGCAAATGTGGTTAGTCATAATCTTTGCTGAAAACATGAATGCTGGCTTTACATATTTACAACAACAAGAGCAAACGAAGTTTGTAAAAGTTTTTCTTTATCACTTTCAGTTTGTCAACTGAATTGCTTGAGGACAAGCAAAGATTTAAGCTTGAGGGAGTTGATACGTCTCCGTCGTATCTAATTTTCCAAACACTTGCCCTAGTTTTGGACTTTAACTTGCATGATTTGAATGGAACTAACCCGGACTAACGTTGTTTTCAGCAGACTTTCCATGGTGTTATTTATGTGCAGAACCAAAAGTTCTCGGGATGACCTGAAACTCCACGGAACATCTATTTGGAAAATAAGAAAAATACTGGAAGAAAAATCCACGTCAGGGGGCCCACACCCTGTCCACGAGGGTGGGGGCGCACCCCCTACCTCGTGGGCCCCCTGACGCTCCACCGACCTCAACTCCAATTCCATATATTCACTTTTGGGGAGAAAAAATGAGAGAGAAGGATTCATTGCGTTTTATGATACGGAGCCGCCGCCAAGCCCTAAAACCTCTTGGGAGGGCTGATCTGGAGTCCGTTCGGGGCTCCAGAGAGGGGATTCGTCGCCGTTGTCATCATCAACCATCCTCCATCACCAATTTCATGATGCTCACCGCCGTGCGTGAGTAATTCCATCGTAGGCTTGCTGGACGGTGATGGGTTGGATGAGATCTATCATGTAATCGAGTTAGTTTTGTTAGGGTTTGATCCCTAGATCCACTATGTTCTGAGATTGATGTTGCTATGACTTTGCTATGCTTAATGCTTGTCACTAGGGCCCGAGTGCCATGATTTCAGATCTGAAACTATTATGTTTTCATGAATATATGTGAGTTCTTGATCCTATCTTGCAAGTATATAGTCACCTACTATGTGTTATGATCCGACAACCCCGAAGTGACAATAATCGGGACAACTCCCGGTGATGACCATAGTTTGAGGAGTTCATGTATTCACTATGTGCTAATGCTTTGTTCCGGTACTCTATTAAAAGGAGGCCTCCCTTAGTTTCCATTAGGACCCCGCTGCCACGGGAGAGTAGGACAAAACATGTCATGCAAGTTCTTTTCCATAAGCACGTATGACTATATTCGGAATACATGCCTACATTACATTGATGAATTGGAGCTAGTTCTATGTCACCCTATGTTATGACTGTTACATGATGAACCGCATCCTACATAATTCTCCATCACCGATCCAATGCCTACGAGCTTTTCCTATATTGTTCTTCGCTTATTTACTTTTCCGTTGCTACTGTTACAATCACTACAAAACACCAAAAATATTACTTTTGCTACCGTTACTTTTGTTACCGTTGCCACTACTATCATATTACTTTGCTACTAAACACTTTGCTGGAGATACTAAGTTATCTAGGTGTGGTTGAATTGACAACTCAGCTGCTAATACTTGAGAATATTCTTTGGCTCCCCTTGTGTCGAACCAATAAATTTGGGTTGAATACTCGACCCTCGAAAACTGTTGTGATCCCCTATACTTGTGGGTTATCATTCACCTCCTCCGCTCTGCTTGGTGCGGCCGTGGGCGCGGCTCCGACTGTTCGTGCACAGGTAAAGGGGTACAAAGGTGTGCCCCTTCTTTTGTACACCGACAGGAGCCCCCGGGTCTGGGCCACACATAAGTGCGACACATTGTTGGGCTAGGGCCAAAACGGTGCGCGAGCAGGCGGGGCGGTTTTTACCGCGGTAAAACTTCTCACGCGCTACATTTCCCACGACCTGCGTTGAATGTGCGGCGTGGAGGGGTGCGCGTGACGTGGGCAGCATGCGTGGGGCGGTTCCTGCACACATGCGTCACATCACGGTAAATGGGCAGCGCGACCCGCTCCTTCCCCATAAAAAGGGATAACCATGGGCGCACTGTTCCTTTTACCCTCTGCGCAATCCCAATCTCGGAAGTCTCCATTCGTCTTCCTCTTCTTCCCTAAGCTTCGCTCTTGCTCGCCGCCGTTGCGTTCCCGCCGCCCTCTGTCTCTTGCCCCCTTCACCCAGGCGCCATGGCGCCAAAATCCACCAAGGGCAAGGGAGTGGCCAAGGATGCCGGAGCGACAGAGCTGCCGGAGACTGCGCTGGCGGTGCAGGGGAAGCAGTCTGCCTACTTCCCCTTGACAGTTGATGTGTTCGAGCTCCGGGAAGCCTTCAAGCCCCTGTGGGGGGTGAAGACGGGGGAGAGAAGACGGGGCACCCAGCCACGCGCGTCATCCCTGCTAACTGTGCCGAGGCCACGCCGAATCAGTACCCCTTCTTTGTCGACTATTTTTCCTGCGGGCTTTGTCCTCCCTTCTGCGATTTCTTTAGTGACTTCATGCACACCTTTGGCTTCCGCCTCTTGGATTTCTCCCTGAATGTCGTGGCGTGCATGGCCCTTTTCACGCACCTCTGCGAAGTTTCGTCGGGGTGCACCCCAACACGGCGCTCTTCCGCCATTACTTCTTGGGATAATTAATTTGGTGCCCTTAGTTGTGTCCCACTCGGCAGGTTCACCCCTAGTTTCCGAAAAACACTTGTTCCCGCCCAAACCACTTTGCTCCTCTTATTCTTTTGCCCTTTGACCATTTGACCATCACTTTGAAAACTTTATAAAAAAATTCATACTAACTGAGAAAAATTCAAATAAGATATCAAAATGTTCAGAAAAGCATCACCTATATGTGCATGTCATTTGCATTCATGAAAAACGTGTTGGCAGCCCATCTCAGTTTTAGCTCATATGATCTTAGCATGAACAGTAAAATCTAAAAAAATCTAAAAAAAATTAGTGGCAAATTTTGACCAATGTTTTGAGTGCTTGCCAAGTTTCACAAGGGAATGGCATTCGTGGAAGTCGTGGTAAAAAATGAAATTTTGGAGCATTGATTTTTGTTTTTTGCCACGACTTCCACGAATGTCATTCCCTTATGAAACTTGGCAAGCACTCAAAACATTGGTCAAAGTTTGCCACCAATTTTTTTAGAAGTTTTAGATTTTTTTTATTTTACTTATCATGCTAAGATCATATGAGCTAAAACTAAAATGGGGACTGGCCAACACTTTTTTCATGAATGCAAATGACATGCACATATAGGTGATGCTTTTCTGAACATTTTGATATCTTATTTGAATTTTTCTGAGTTAGTATGAATTTTTTATGAAGTTTTCAAAGTGATGGTCAAACGGTCAAAGGGCAAAAGCATAAGAGGAGCAAAGTGGTTTGGGCAGGAACAAGTCTTTTCGGAAACTAGGGGTAATCCTTCCAAGTGTGACTCAACTAGGGGCATAAAATCAATTATCCCTTACTTCTTCCCTCGGATCCAAACGGGAGGCGCCATTTCTCGTTGCATCACTTGGATCCCAAGGTCCAAGGGAGTGTACCCGGATGGCGCCATGAAGGAGAGGTGGGAAGAATGGCGGGGCCGGTGGTGCTGGATCGAAGAGAAGGACCCGTCGGCGTTCTGCGAAGTTCGTCGGGCGCCGCCGGTCCGCAGGGGCGATTGGAGCGATGTCGATGCCGACGACGAGAAGCTCTCAGCCGCTACCACCAGGGTCCTTTGGCTCACCGAGGCCGGACTCACCCTTGAGATGATCGTGGCTGACTTCATCCGCCGCCGGATCGCTCCACTGCACAACAAGGGGAGGCCGGCCTGGCTCTTCACGAACCCCGCTGACATCATGCGGCTTCGCCCCGGCCTAGACTACAATTTCACAGTGATGGGGCATGCCCATTTCTGCCAGCGACTCTTCTAGCTCGATGTGGGCCGCGACGGTGAGGTCGAGCGAACCGGCAAGGTCGCGAGGGCCGCCGCGAAGGCCGGCAAGGTCTTCAAGGGGCCCTTGTTCAAGTTGCCAGCGAGAGTGGTCCCGCTGTGCAATAATTCATGCCGGACCGAAATCATCACCATGATGCCGGACTGCAACGCGCATGGCCCTGACCCGAGCTAGGTCGAGCCAGAGGACGTCCAGGTGCAGGAGTTCTTCGACACTCTACACGAGGGATACATCAACGCCGACGCCGAGCGGCTGCTCGTCCAGGATACCACCCCGGCGGAACTGGACTACATCGCCACCAGGGCGAGGGAGGAGCAGCTTGCCGAGGAGGCCGGCAGCGCTGGTGGTGCGGAGGACAAGGCCGTGATGGCCGCGGAGGAGGAGGAGCTTTCCCGGTGGGCCACGACCGCCGGGGAAGCCAGCAGCACCGGCACCAAGGCTCCTCTGGTTGAGGATGCCGCCGACGAGTCGTCGGAGGAAGAGGTCGGGGTTGTTGACCTTACGGCCATGGGAAGAGGGCGAGTCCTACGGCGGGCCACTTTTGGCGAGCCGGTATGGCCCGTCAGGGCCGCACGGCGGCCAAAGTCTCCGGAGGAGTCCGCGCGTCAGACGAGGGCCGCGGCGGCGAAGAAAGTGGTGAAGGCCGCGGCGGCGAAGAAGAGAGCATCTGCCTCCTCTTCGCCCAAGCGCGCCCAGACTCCGCCCTCCTCCCCTCCTCCGGCGGACGCCGACGCGGGGGTCACCTTTGACTTCGGATCCCTCAGCCTGAGGAGGAAGAGGAAAACAACAGAGGAGGAGGTGGACGACGAGTAAGTATCTTGTTCTTCCCCGTCATCTTTGTCTCCTCAATCTATGTTGCTTGTCTTGACTAGTTTTCATCTTTGCAGGGACGCGGAGACGCTGGCTTAGAGGGTGAAGAGGGCCAAGACCTCGGCGGGCAGCCAGCCCTCGGCTGGTACTTCAAGGGCGCCACTGGTGCTGTTGAGCAGCCCGAACAGCAGCCCCCGGCGCAGCCCCCAGCTTAAGTTCACCGCTCACTCCTCGTCGACATGTGTCATGGGTATGATACTTTGGCGCTGACCTTGTCGCTTATGCAGGAGGAGAGCAGCAGCGGGAGGATCCACAGAGGGCTACTCCCACCATGCCGCCCCCATCGACCACACCGCCCCGAGGGGCGTCCCCGGCAAGGGTGCCAAGAACCGAGCCCACGCACATGGAGGAGGAGGACGAGAACTTGGGCGCCGGTGGCTTCGCTCGGCGCCAGATATTGGCGGAGAGGGGACTTCTGCTTCCCAGCCTGGGACAGGTAAGTCCCTGGCCTTTTGTCCCTGCTTTTTCTCTTCTTCTTCAATCTCTGATCTTGGCTCTACCCCACCCTCTTCTTGATATCCAGATCCTCTCTCGGCGGACCGGGAGGACCTGGACACCGTCATCGAGGACGTGGCTAAGGATGCTGCAGCGGAGGCCGAGAAGACCGCCACCGAAGAGGCCGCCAGGGGCGCCGCGGAGGACGCCGCCAAAGGGCCTACCGGGGAGGCCGGCAAGGGGCCTGCCGGAGAGGCTAGGAGGGCCGCTGCCGAGGAGGAGGTGGTGGATGACCAGCCTTCCTCCTCCGCTGCCTCTGGCTCCGGCAGGTAACTGAAGGTGAGCGATGATCTCTTCGTCCACCTCCCAGGCGCGTCGAGCACTGGGGCTCCCGTCGAGGGGGAGGTGTTTGACGACGAGGTGCTCGCCGCCGCCGGGCTTGAGATCGTTGACGAGCCGAGTGCCGGCGGCGGCGACTCCCAGGAAGAGCGGCTCCTCCACGCCATGGGCGCCAGCTTCCGGAAGCTCTAGGCGCTCCACCGCGCCCGCCTGGACAAGGCTAAGTCCAGGATGGCAGTGGCGGAGAAGGCGGAGGCGGACCTCCAGAAGCGCGTTGCCGAGACGCAGTACTGGTTCCGCTAGGCTCACGAGGAGCTGAAGACCGCCCAGGGCAAGCTGGCCAAGCACGACGTGGAGCTCACCATGAAGCTGGCCGACATCAAGAAGGCCCAGGAGACGGCGGAGGGCTTGGCCGCGGCAGCCGAGGCCGCCCGGACTCAGCCCCAGACCGCGCTGAACTCCCAGGAGGAGGACCTCGCTAAGTGCGAGGCGGACCTCGACGCCAAACTCCATGCCAAGGATAGGGAGGTGGAGAAGCTTGTCTTGCAGCGGACCTGTGAGCTGGAGCAGGGCACAAAGAGGCACTCGATGCCCAGGCCCAGGTTCACGCCGGCAAGGTGAAGGAGTTGGAGGTGGAGCGGGACGAGCTGAAGGAGCAGGCCCTGAAGCTGTCCTAGGAGAAGGACACGCTCAATGGCGCCCTGATGGAGGCGCGGGGCGCAGCCATCAGCAAGGCCGGGGAGCTCTCCGAGGCCAACAAGTCCATCAAGGACCTCATGCTGAAGCTGGAGGGCCTCGAGGGGATGCTCATGGAGGCCAAAGCCCGGGAGAGAATCCTGGCCAAGGAGCTGGAGACCGAGAAGCAGCTGCAGAAGAATGAGGCCGCCGAGCATAAGGATTTCAAGGAGGGCGTGAACCACTAGATCGGCCGCCTCGAGGTCGTTGCCGACAGGATCACCACACAGCTGGCTACCATGGGGATGCCAAACGTGAGGTACGCCCCGGAGAGCAGCGGGACCACCAACGCCAAGCTGACCTTGTTCTTCGAGTGTGTTCTCGGGGCCCTGGAGCAGCTTCACGACAACCGAGCGGCCTCGCTGGCCGACGAGGCCTGGAGGCTTTGCCAGGGCGCCATGACCAAGGTTCTCACCAAGGTGGCTGATACGTCTCCGTGTATCTATAATTTTTTATTGTTCCATGCCAATATTATTCAACTTTCATATACTTTTTGGCAACTTTTTATATTATTTTTGGGACTAACATATTGATCCAGTGCCCAATGCCACTTCCTGTTTGTTGCATGTTTTTGGTTTCGCAGAATATCCATATCAAACGGAGTCCAAACGGGATAAAAACGGATGGAGCTTATATTTGGAATATTTGGAAAATTCCGGAAGAAAAATCCACGCGAGACGGTGCCCGAGGTGGCCACGAGGCAGGGGGGCGCTTCCCCTACCCTCGTGATCCACCCGTAAGGCGGTTGATGCTCTTCTTTTACCGCAAGAAAGCGAATTTTCGGAAAAAAATCAAGGCGAAGGTTTCAGGCCAATCGGAGTTACGGATCTCCATATATACCCTAAACGGTGAAAGGGCAGCAGAACATAACACAAAAACAGAGAGAAACAGAGAGATAGATCCAATCTCAGAGGGGCTCTCGCCCCTCCCACGCCATGGGAGCCAAGGACCAGAGGGGAAACCCTTCTCCCATCTAGGGAGGAGGTAAATGAAGAAGAAGAAGAAGGGGGGCCCTCTCCCCCTTGCTTCCGGTGGCGCCGGAGTGCCACCGGGGGCCATCATCATCACCGCAATCTTCACCAACAACTTCACCACCATCATCACCAACTCTTCCACCCTCTATGCACCGGTGTAACCTCTCTATTACCCACTGTAATATCTACTTAAACATGGTGCTCAACGCTATATATTATTTCCCAATGATGTATGGCTATCCTATGATGTTTGAGTAGATCTGTTTTGTCCTAATGGTTATTTGATGATCAAGATTGGTTTGAGTTGTATGTTTTATTATTGGTGCTGTCCTATGGTGCTCTCCGTGTCGCGCAAGCATGAGGGATTCCCGCTGTAGGGTTTGCAATATGTTCATGATTTGCTTATGGTGGGTGGGGAGTGATGTAAGCTACGCACCGAGTAAGTAGGTTGTTTGCCTATGGGATAAAGGGGACTTGATACTTTAATGCTATGGTTGGGTTTTACCTTAACGAATCTTTAGTAGTTGCGGATGCTTGCTAGAGTTCCAATCATACGTGCATATGATCCAAGTAGAGAAAGTATGTTAGCTTATGCCTCTCCCTCAAATAAAATTGCAATAGTGATTACCGGTCTAGTTATCGATTGCCTAGGGACAAATAACTTTCTCGTGACAATAAGCTCTTTACTAAAACTAATTTAGTTGTGTCTTTATCTAAACAGACAAAGCTTTTATTTTCTCGCTCTTTACTTTCTTGCAAGCTTACTCAAAAACACCTACAAAGTACTTATAGTTTCATACTTGTTTCCGGTAAAGCGAACGTCAAGCGTGCGTAGAGTTGTATCGGTGGTCGATAGAACTTGAGGGAATATTTGTTCTACCTTTAGCTCCTCGTTGGGTTCGACACTCTTACTTATTGAAAGAGGCTACAATTTATCCCCTATACTTGTGGGTTATCAAGACCTTTTTCTGGCGCCGTTGTTGGGAGCAATAGCGTGGGGTGAATATTCTCGTGTGTGCTTGTTTGCTTTATCACTAAGTAATTTTTATTTGTTGTTCTTAGTTGTTCTTTATCTTTAGTTATGGATATGGAACATGAAATACCAAAAAAATTAGGTGTACTTCCTACTCATGGAGATGAGGAACCTCCTAAAACCCTCGATGCTCAATATGTGAAAAATATTATGTACCACTTTGATAATCCTGAGAAAACCTCATTCAATTTGGTAATGGGAGTAACGTTGGATCAACGTGAATACTTTAGGGATTATCGCTTAACTCAAAAAGGGAAACTATTATTGGATCAAATTTATATATTGAAGTGGTATGCTAGACAACTATGCTCGGAATATGATTATACCTGTTGCTCTAGGATGAATGCTCCACACCTTCCCTTTTCATGCAAATTTAATGATAATGAAACCTTACCTTCTTATGCTAATGGTATATACGATTACTATGATGTGGAACAAATAGAAGAATTTGTTGCTTTTATGGGTGCTTATGAAATTGAATCCATGTTTAAAGAGTTTGAGGATTTTGATGATGCTTGTTATAGATCTAAAAATTTAGCTATCCTTAAATATTGTTATGAGAATTGTGAATATAATGTCTATATTAATGCACTTATTGAGAAAGTCTCCGCTGTCCAAGAAGAGACTAATATTTTGCAGGAATCTATGGAAGAAGAAACTGATGAAACTATGAGCTCAATGGATGAAAAAGATGATGAGGAGAGCAAAGAACAAAAGGAGGAAGAGCGGATTGATCACCCGTTCCCACCTTCTAATGAGAGTAACTCTTCAACTCATACATTGTTTAATTCCCCTTCGTGCTTACAGAAGGATGATTGCTATGATCCCGTTGATTCATTTGAAATATACCTTTTGATGATGCTTGCTATGCTTGTGGCCAAGATGCCAATATGAATTATGCTTATGGAGATGAACTTGCTATAGTTCCTTATGTTAAACATGAATTTGTTGCTATTGCACCCACGCATGATAGTCCTATTATCTTTTTTAATTCTCCCGACTACACTATATCGGAGAAGTTTGCTCTTATTAAGGATTATATTGATGGGTTGCCTTATACCGTTGCACATGATGATTTTGATAGATATAATATGCATGTGCTTATTGCTCCTACTTGCAATTATTATGAGAGAGGAACTATATCTCCACCTCTCTATGTTTCCGACATGATAAAATTGCAAGAAACCGTTTATACTATGCATTGGCCTTTACTATGTGTGCATGAATTGTTCTTTTATGACATGCCGATGCATAGGAAGAGAGTTAGACTTCGTCATTACATGATATATGTTGCTTTGTGCTCACTACTAAATTACAAATCATTGCTAATTAACATTGGCTTTGATATACCTTGGGATCCGTGGATTCACTACTTGAGCACTATATGCCTAGCTTAATGGCTTTAAAGAAAGCGCTGCCAGGAGACAACCCGGAAGTTTTAGAGAGTCATTTATTTCTGTTGAGTTCTTTCATATAGTTTAAAAACAACAAAAAAATAAGAGGGGAACCCAAAACTTTTCAAAAAGGAAAGTGGAAGTGAGAAAGACAAGCATTGTTGAAGTGGGAGAGCTCCTTGAACTTTGTTCATGCTCACGGAAACTTTGTGAATCTTGATTACAGAAACTTTTCAAAAAAAATAATAATCCCCTTGTACAATTCCATTGTATTATAAAAATAATGTGCCAAGGTTTGCCTTTAGGATGTTTACAATGCTTGTTGGTTTGTGCGGTGCAGGACAGAAACTTTGGCTGTAGTGCGCGAATTTTATTTTTTTACTGGAACGTCAAATGGTTCTGATACTTTTTGAAATGTCTTGCTGTACAAATTTTTTATTTTTCCTAATTTTGGCAGAATTTTTCAAGTATCATAAGTATGGTGAATGTTCAGATTATTACAGATTGTTCTGTTTTAGACAGATTCTGTTTTTGATGCATAGTTTGCTTGTTTTGATGAAACTATCAATTTATATCAGTGGATTAAGCCATGAAAAAGTTATATTACAGTAGACACAATGCAAAAACAAAATATGAATTGGTTTGCAACAGTACTTAGAGTAGTGATTTGCTTTATTATACTAACGGATCTTACCGAGTTTTCTGTTGAAGTTTTGTGTGGATGAAGTGTTCGATGATTGAGAAGGTTTCGATGTGAGAAGAAGGAAGGGAGGCAAGACCTCAAGCTTGGGGATGCCAAAGGAACCCCAAGTAAATATTTAAGGATACTCAAGCGTCTAAGCTTGGGGATGCTGGGAAGGCATCCCCTCTTTCTTCAACAAGTATCGGTATGTTTTCGGATTCGTTTCATTCATGTGATATGTGCAATCTTGGAGCGTCTTTTGCATTTAGTTTTCATTTTCCTTTTTTGCACCATGCTGGTATGATATGGTCCTTGGTTGATTTATAGAATGCTCTTTGCACTTAACTTATATTCTTTGAGCATGGCTTTATAGAATGCTTGATGTGCTTCACTTATATCATTTGAAGTTTGGATTGCCTGTTTCTCTTCACTTAGACAATCGCCATTTGTAGAATGCTCTTTTGCTTCACTTATATTTGTTAGAGCTTGGGCACATCTTTTGTAGAAATAATTAAACTCTCTTGCTTCACTTATATCTATTTAGAGAGAGGACAGGAACTGGTCATTCACATGGTTAGTCATAAAATCCTACATAAAACTTGTAGATCACTGAATATGATATGTTTGATTCCTTGCAATAGTTTTGTGATATAAAGGTGGTGATATTAGATTCGTGCTAGTTGAGTAATTGTGAAATTGAGGAATACTTGTGTTGAGGTTTGCAAGTCCCGTAAAATGCACGTATGGTGAACCGTTATGTAACGAAGTCGGAGCATGAGGTGTTTATTGATTGTCTTCCTTATGAGTGGCGACCGGGGACGAGCGATGGTCTTTTCCTACCAATCTATCCCCCTAGGAGCATGCGCGTAGTACTTTGTTTTGATTACTAATAGATTTTTGCAATAAGTATGTGAGTTCTTTATGACTAATGTTGAGTCCATGGATTATACGCACTCTTCGGTACCGTGCATTGCCCTTTCTCACCTCGAGAGTTGGTGCAAACTTCGCTGGTGCATCCAAACCCCGTGATACGATACGCTCTATCACAGATAAACCTCCTTATATCTTCCTCAAAACAGCCACCATACCTACCTATTATGGCATTTCCATAGCCATTCATAGTATATTGCCATGCAACTTCCATCATCATCATATACATGACTTGAGCATTTATCGTCATATTGCTTTGCATGATCGTAAGATAGCTAGCATGATGTTTTCATGGCTTGTCCGTTTTTTGATGTCATTGCTACGCTAGATCATTGCACATCCTGGTACACCGCCAGAGGCATTCATATAGAGTCATATCTTTGTTCTAGATATCGAGTTGTAATATTGAGTTGTAAGTAAATAAAAGTGTGATGATCATCATTATTAGAGCATTGCCCCAGTGAGGAAAGTATGATGGATACTATGATTCCCCCACAAGTCGGGATGAGACTCCGGACGAAAAAAAGGGAGAAAGGCTAAAAAAGGAGAAGGCCCAAAAAAAGGGGGGAAAAGAAAACAAAAAAATGAGAGAAAAATAGAGAAGGGGCAATGTTACTATCCTTTTACCAAACTCGTGCTTCAAAGTAGCACCATGTTCTTCATATAGAGAGTCTCTTGAGTTATCACTTTCATATACTAGTGGGAATTTTCATTATAGAACTTGGCTCGTATATTCCAACGATGGGCTTCCTCAAATGCCCTAGGTCTTCATGAGCAAGCAAGTTGGATGCACACCCACTTAGTTTCAGTTTGAGCTTTCATATACTTATAGCTCTAGTGCATCCGTCGCATGGCATTCCCTACTCCTCACATTGATATCTATTAATGGGCATCTCCATAGCCCGTTGATACGCCTAGTTGATGTGAGACTTTCTCCCTTTTTGTCTTCTCCACATAACCCCCGTCATCATATTCTATTCCACCTATAGTGCTATGTCCATGGCTCACGCTCATGTATTGCGTGAAAGTTCAAAAGGTTTGAGAAACGTCAAAAGTATGAAACAATTGCTTGGCTTGTCATCGGGGTTGTGCATGATGTGAATATTTTATGTGGTGAAGATGGAGCATAGCAGGACTATACGATTTTGTAGGGATGAGCTTTCTTTGGCTATGTTATTTCAATAAGACATAATTGCTTGGTTGGTATGCTTGAAGTATTATTGTTTTTATGTCAAAGGATAGACTATTGCTTTGAATCACTCGTGTCTTAATATTCATGCCATGATTAGATACATGATCAAGATTATGCTAGGTAGCATTCCACATCAAAAATTATCTTTTTTATCATTTACCTACTCGAGGACGAGCAGGAATTAAGCTTGGGGATGCTGATACATCACCGTCGTATCTATAATTTTTTATTGTTCCATGCCAATATTATTCAACTTTCATATACTTTTTGGCAACTTTTAATATTATTTTTGGGACTAACATATTGATCCAGTGCCTAGTGCCAGTTCCCGTTTGTCGCATGTTTTTGGTTTGGCAGAATATCCATATCAAACGGAGTCCAAACGGGATAACACGGACGGAGCTTATATTTGGAATATTTGGAAAATTCTGGAAGAAAAATCCACGCGAGACGGTGCCCGAGGTGGCCACGAGGCGCGCGCTTGCCCCCGGGTGCGCCTACCTCGTGAGCCACCCGTAAAGGCGGTTGACGCTCTTCTTTTACCGCAAGAAAGCTAATTTTAGGAAAAAAATCACGGCGAAAGTTTCAGGCCAATCGGAGTTACAGATCTCCATATATACCCGAAACGGTGAAAGGGCAGCAGAAGAGAATGCAGAAACAGAGAGAAACAGAGAGATAGATCCAATCTCGGAGGGGCTCTCGCCCCTCCCACGCCATGGGAGCCAAGGACCAGAGGGGAAACCCTTCTCCCATCGAGGGAGGAGGTCAAGGAAGAAGAAGAAGAAGAAGGGGGGCCCTCTCCCCCTTGCTTCCGGTGGCGCCAGAGTGCCACCGGGGGCCATCATCACCACCGCAATCTTCACCAACAACTTCACCTCCATCATCACCAACTCTTCCCCCCTCTATGCAGCGGTGTAACCTCTCTCTTACCCGCTGTAATCTCTACTTAAACATGTTGCTCAACGCTATATATTATTTCCCAATGATGTATGGCTATCCTATGATGTTTGAGTAGATATGTTTTGTCCTAATGGCTATTTGATGATCAAGATTGGTTTGAGTCGTATGTTTTATTATTGGTGTTGTCCTATGATGCTCTCCGTGTCGCGCAAGCGTGAGGGATTCCCGTTGTAGGGTTTGCAATATGTTCATGATTTGCTTATGGTGGGTGGCGTGAGTGACAGAAGCACATACCCGAGTAAGTAGGTTGTTTGCGTATGGGATAAAGGGGACTTGATACTTTAATGCTATGGTTGGGCTTTACCTTAACGAGTCTTTAGTAGTTGCGGATGCTTGCTAGAGTTCCAATCATAAGTGCATATGATCCAAGTAGAGAAAGTATGTTAGCTTATGCCTCTCCCTCAAATAAAATTGCAATAGTGATTACCGGTCTAGTTATCGATTGCCTAGGGACAAATAACTTTCTCGTGACAACAAGCTCTTTACTAAAACTAATTTAGGTGTATATTTATCTAAACAGCCCTAGCTCTTATTTTCTCGCTCTTTACTTTCTTGCAAGCTTACCCAAAAACACCTACAAAGTACTTCTAGTTTCATACTTGTTTCCGGTAAAGCGAACGTCAAGCGTGCGTAGAGTTGTATTGGTGGTCGATAGAACTTGAGGGAATATTTGTTCTACCTTTAGCTCCTCGTTGGGTTCGACACTCTTACTTATCAAAAGAGGCTACAATTTATCCCCTATACTTGTGGGTTATCAGTGGCATACTGGTACCCCCGACCTCGACTTCGACGCCGCGCTGGAGAGCTTGCCGGAGGATACTGACCTCGCGCCGCTCTGGGAGCGCATCAAGCCCATCATCAGTTGTGTCGGCGGAATTCTGAGGGTGGAGGTCCCGCGCCGGGATTAGGCACCCCATTTCTTATCGCTGCTGCAGGTTCACAACCAAGACAATTGCTATCTTTAGTTAGTACCGCAGCAACAATTTGATGTAATATGACTCTGCGGCACTTTTAATATTATGCATGTTATTTTCCTGTTCGATTTTCCTTTGTATGTCCACCCTACGTTAACTGGGTAGGTTTGCCGGCGCGTAAACCCAGGGTGGTGTCTTGCGGATGGATCCCCATTGGCCTGCCGGGTGTGCTTGCTGCCGGGCGAACCACCTTACCGCCCTTAGCGTGGCAGCCCAAACTGTCGAGCTTGACTCGAGTCAGAATCGAGAGCGTTGCCAAGTGCGGAAGGCTACCCTGCCACTCCCGACGCGGCCGCTTGAGTTGTTGAGCGGACTCGAAACAGAACAAGGGCATTGCCAATTGCGGGAGGGCCCCTTTGCGTGCATGTTTTTCATACATAGGCAAGATCTCCGAGGACGATAACCTTATATATAAAAGGAAATAACTGAAGGCTCTGAATGACTTAGCTTTTCTGTTGCCGCACTGGCGTCCTTTGCATTCGCAGGCGACGCCCTTTTCTCATGGCCGTCTCCTTCTTGGGAGCCATGGCGATGAAGAACTTCTAGGCCAACTACTAGACCAGATTCTCACAATTGCGCCCGCTACCTGGCGCGCCAAAGATGTCGGTGTGGAACGACACCTATGGGATCACAAGAATCCCTACTATGGTTGTTGGGGCGCAAGGTTGCGAGAAGAGCAGGATTAGTAATCAGCACAAGGATCGTTTACCCAGGTTCGGGCCGCGAGGATGCGTAAAACCCTAGTCCCACTTTGGTGCATGTATTTCAGAGAGTTCTTGAGCTCTCGAACTAGCTATGGTGGGTGCGTGGTTCCAGAGAGCCGAATCCTCCTCCAGTACGCCATGGTCCTCCTTTTATAGTTGAAAGGAGCTGCCACAGCAGCGTACAGGAGGTGGAAAGGCCTATAGTGCTACGAGCTTATCGCTCGTATTATAGGACAAGACGCATTTAATGCGCCGCTGAGGTGTCCCCTAGCTTTATTGGGGACGGGGGTGAGGCTCGTCTCGTCCGTCGCCGCTCCTCCTTGCTTCGACCA
The DNA here is from genome assembly GCA_021605145.1 of Aegilops bicornis. NCBI lineage: Eukaryota > Viridiplantae > Streptophyta > Magnoliopsida > Poales > Poaceae > Aegilops > Aegilops bicornis. The sequence continues at coordinate 289,323,202 of CM038671.1, forward strand.
CGCGCCAAGCCAGCGCATGCGTGCCATGTCTGTGACGCAGTGTAGCTGAGGTGGCGCGGTGGTAGGGTCTTCACGAAGATCTGCATGCCGCCATGCAGGTGCCTGCTGAGTTGGCCTGGAAGCTGCTGCCACGCAGGTGCCTGCCTAGCTGGTTGGGCTGGCAGCTGCATGCGAACGGCGGTGGAGATTTGGTTGGTGCGGGCCTGGAAGTGGCCCTGCTAGCGTCCTCGGTGAGAGCCTTGCCGGGTGACCCGGCAAGGGTCTTGCCGTGCTGGCCTGTCATCCCTGGCAAGGATCTTGCCGGGGGTCTCGTGGCTCTCCTCGGCAAGGATCTTGCCAAGGACCATTGTCTTTTAATCCTCATCTGATCTTGAACATTCCTTGTCTTCACAAAGATCTACATGCCACCACGGAGGTGCCTCCCGAGCCCTAGTTCCAACGTGGTTGGTTGAGTTGGAACCCGTGGGCTCGAGGGTGGCTCACTCCGCTGGCGTGGGCGAGCTGCCCCGGCAAGGGCCTTGCCGGGGCCGCTGAGGCTGCCCCCGGCAAGGATCTTGCCGGGGGGACCTGCTTCGGCTTTCTGCTTCTTTATGGTCTCGGTCTTGGCGTTGCTCTGGCTGTCTTGGGCTTTGGTTTTACCTTTGTTCACCTCCTCCGCTCTGCTTGGTGCGGCCATGGGCGCGGCTCTAACTGTCCGTGCACAGGTAAAGGGTTACAAAGGTGCGCCCCTTCTTTTGTACACTGACAGAGTTCTTAAGTAATTTGATTAATTGAACTGAATTTATCATGAACTTAGTCCTGATAGTATTTGCATATCTATGTTGTAGATCAATGGCCTGTGCTACCGTTCCCCTAAATTTAAATGCATTCCTAGAGAAAGCTAAGTTGAAAGACGATGGTAGAAACTACACGGACTGGGTCCATAACTAGAAGATTATCCTCATTGCTCCACTACCTCGCCATCTTGCTGGATCAAGAAGGCGGAGGACGTCATCGAGCTGAACGTGTGCTGAATGCGGAGGTGTCATACGTTTGGTGCTCGATCGGTTGGAACACGAAGAAGTTCGACTACATCAACCGTGTTGTCAAATGCTTTCGCTTACGGTCTACAAGGGTACATAGACATACTCTCCTTGATAGATCTTGCGTATGCCTAGAATTTTTTTTTTGTTTTCCATGCAACGTTTCCCAAAAGTGGCATCAAGGTCAGGTCTATGTGTAGATGATATGCACGAGTAGAACACAAAGAGTTGTGGTCGGTGATAGTCATACTGCTGACCGCCAACGTCTTATTTTGATTCGGCGGTATTGTGGGATGAAGCGGCCCGGACCAACCTTACATGTCCACGCACATGAGACCGGTTCCACCGACAAACATGCAACTAGTTTTGCATAAAGGTGGCTGGCGGGTGTCTGTTTCTCCTACTTTAGTTGAATCGAATTTGACTACGGCCGATCCTTGAAGAATGTTAAAACAACAAACCTTATAAAATACCGTTGTGGTTTTTGCATAGGTAAGAAAGGTTCTTGCTAGAAGCCCGTAGCAGCCACGTAAAACTTGCAACAACAAAGTAGAGGATGTCTAATTTTTTTTGCAGGGCATGTTGTGATGTGATATGGTCAAGACATGATGTGATATACGTTATTGGATGAGATGATCATGCTTTGTAAGTTATCAGGAACTGGCGGGAGCCTTATAGTTGTCTCTTTATTGTATGAAATGCAAACACCATGTAATTACTTTACTTTATCGCTATGCGTTAGCAATAGTTGGCAGGACGACCACGACGCAACAATGGATATCAAGGTGTCGAGCCAGTGATGATGGAGATCATGACAATGCTATGGAGATGGAGATCAAAAGCACAAGTGATGATGGCCATATAATGTCACATATTTTGATTGCATGTGATGTTTATCTTTTATTCATCTTATTTTGCTTAGTACGGCGATAGCATTATAAGATGATCCCTTCACTAAATTTTAAGGTAAAAGTGTTCTTCTTGAGTATGCACCGTTGCTACAGTTCGTCGTTTCGGGACACCACGTGATGATCGGGTGTGATAGACTCTACGTTCACATACAACAGGTGTAAGACAGTTCTGCACATGCAGAATACTTGGGTTAACCTTGACGAGCCTAGCATGTACATACATGGCCTCGGAACACTGGAGACCGAAAGGTCGAACGTGAATCATATAGTAGATATGATCAACATAGAGATGTTCACCATTGATGACTACCCCATCTCACGTGATGATCGGACATGGGTTAGTTGATTTGGATCACGTACCACTTAGATGACTTGAGGGATGTCTATTTAAGTGGGAGTTCTTTAGTAATTTGATTAATTGAACTTAATTTATCATGAACTTAGTCCTCATAGTATTTGCATATCTATGTTGTACATCAATGGCACGTACTGCTACCGTTCCCTAAATTTTAATGCGTTCCTAGAGAAAGCTAAGTTGAAAGATGATGCTAGAAACTACACGGACTGGGTCCATAACTTGAGGATTATCCTCATTGCTCCACTACCTCGCCGTCTTGCTGGATCAAGAAGGCGGAGGACGTCATCGAGCTGAACGTGTGCTGAATGCGGAGGTGTCGTACGTTCGGTGCTCGATCGGTTGGAACACGAAGAAGTTCGACTACATCAACCGTGTTGTAAAATGCTTTCGCTTACGGTCTACGAGGGTACATATACATACTCTCCCCCTCTCATTTCTACGCATCTCCTTGATAGATCTTGCGTGTGCATAGAATTTTTTTGTTTTCCAAGCAACGTTTCCCAACAACGGCATCAAGGTCGGGTCTATGCGTAGATGATATGCACGACTAGAACACAAAGAGTTGTGGTCGGTGATAGTCATACTGCTGACCACCAACGTCTTATTTTGATTCAGCGGTATTGTGGGATGAAGCGGCCCGGACCAACCTTACATGTCCACGCACATGAGACCGGTTCCACTGACAGACATGCAACTAGTTTTGCATAAAAGTGGCTGGCGGGTGTCTGTTTCTCCTACATTAGTTGAATCGAATTTGACTACGGCCGATCCTTGAAGAATGTTAAAACAACAAACTTGATAAAACACCGGTGTGCTTTTTGCGTAGGTAAGAACGGTTCTCGCTAGAAGCCCATAGCAGCCACGTATAACTTGCAACAACAAAGTAGAGGACGTCTAAATTTTTTTTGCAGGGCATGTTGTGATGTGATATGGTCAAGACATGATGTGATATACGTTATTGGATGAGATGATCATGCTTTGTAAGTTATCGAGGCTGGCAGAGCCTTATAGTTGTCTCTTTATTGTATGAAATGCAAACGCCATGTAATTACTTTACTTTATCGCTATGTGTTAGCAATAGTTGGCAAGACAACCACGACACAACGATGGAGATCAAGGTGTCGAGCCAGTGATGACGGAGACCATGACAATGCTTTGGAGATGGAGATCAAAAGCACAAGATGATGATGGCCATATAATGTCACATATTTTGATTGGGTGTTATGTTTATCTTTTATGCATCTTATTTTGCTTAGTACGGCTGTAGCATTATAAGATGATCCCTTCACTAAATTTCAAGGTAAAAGTGTTCTCCCTGAGTATGCACCGTTGCTACATTTCATAGTTTCGGGACACCACGTGATGGTCGGGTGTGATAGACTCTACGTTCACATACAACGGGTGTAAGACAGTTTTGCACATGTAGAATACTTGGGTTAAACTTGACGAGCCTAGCATGTACATACATGGCCTCGGAACACTGGAGACCGAAAGGTCGAACGTGAATCATATAGTAGATATGATCAACATAGAGATGTTCACCATTGATGACTACCCCATCTCACGTGATGATCGGACATGGGTTAGTTGATTTGGATCACGTATCACTTAGATGACTTGAGGGATGTCTATTTAAGTGGGAGTTCTTTAGTAATTTGATTAATTGAACTTAATTCATCATGAACTTAGTCCTCATAGTATTTGCATATCTATGTTGTACATCAATGGCTTGTGCTACCGTTCCCCTAAATTTTAATGCGTTCCTAGAGAAAGCTAAGTTGAAAGATGATGCTAGAAACTACACGGACTGGGTCCATAACTTGAGGATTATCCTCATTGCTCCACTACCTCGCCGTCTTGCTGGATCAAGAAGGCGGAGGACGTCATCGAGCTGAACGTGTGCTGAATGCGGAGGTGTCGTACGTTCGGTGCTCGATCGGTTGGAACACGAAGAAGTTCGACTACATCAACCGTGTTGTAAAATGCTTTCGCTTACGGTCTACGAGGGTACATATACATACTCTCCCCTCTCATTTCTACGCATCTCCTTGATAGATCTTGCGTGTGCATAGAATTTTTTTTGTTTTCCATGCAACGTTTCCCAACAATGGCATCAAGGTTAGGTCTATGCGTAGATGATATGCACGAGTAGAACACAAAGAGTTGTGGTCGGTGATAGTCATACTGCTGACCACCAACGTCTTATTTTGATTCAGCGGTATTGTGGGATGACGCGGCCCGGACCAACCTTACATGTCCACGCACATGAGACCGGTTCCACTGACAGACATGCAACTAGTTTTGCATAAAGGTGGCTGGCGGGTGTCTGTTTCTCCTACATTAGTTGAATCGAATTTGACTACGGCCGATCCTTGAAGAATGTGAAAACAACAAACGTGATAAAACACCAGTGTGCTTTTTGCGTAGGTAAGAACAGTTCTCGCTAGAAGGCCGTAGCAGCCACGTAAAACTTGCAACAACAAAGTAGAGGACGTCTAACTTTTTTTTGCAGGGCATGTTGTGATGTGATATGGTCAAGACATGATGTGATATACGTTATTGTATGAGATGATCATGCTTTGTAAGTTATCAGGAACTGGTAGGAGCCTTATAGTTGTCTCTTTATTGTATGAAATGCAAACGCCATGTAATTACTTTACTTTATCGCTATGTGTTAGCAATAGTTGGCAAGACAACCACGACACAACGATGGAGATCAAGGTGTCGAGCCAGTGATGACGGAGACCATGACAATGCTTTGGAGATGGAGATCAAAAGCACAAGATGATGATGGCCATATAATGTCACATATTTTGATTGCGTGTTATGTTTATCTTTTATGCATCTTATTTTGCTTAGTACGGCTGTAGCATTATAAGATGATCCCTTCACTAAATTTCAAGGTAAAAGTGTTCTCCCTGAGTATGCACCGTTGCTACATTTCATAGTTTCGGGACACCACGTGATGGTCGGGTGTGATAGACTCTACGTTCACATACAACGGGTGTAAGACAGTTTTGCACATGCAGAATACTTGGGTTAAACTTGTGAGCCTAGCATGTACATACATGGCCTCGGAACCTTTGGAGACCGAAAGGACGAACGTGAATCATATAGTAGATATGATCAACATAGAGATGTTCACCATTGATGACTACCCCATCTCACGTGATGATCGGACATGGGTTAGTTGATTTGGATCACGTATCACTTAGATGACTTGAGGGATGTCTATTTAAGTGGGAGTTCTTTAGTAATTTGATTAATTGAACTTAATTTATCATGAACTTAGTCCTCATAGTATTTGCATATCTATGTTGTACATCAAAAGCCTTGTGCTACCGTTCCCTAAATTTTAATGCGTTCTAGAGAAAGCTAAGTTGAAAGATGATGCTAGAAACTACACGGACTGGGTCCATAACTTGAGGATTATCCTCATTGCTCCACTACCTCGCCGTCTTGCTGGATCAAGAAGGCGGAGGACGTCATCGAGCTGAACGTGTGCTGAATGCGGAGGTGTCGTACGTTCGGTGCTCGATCGGTTGGAACACGAGGAAGTTCGACTACATCAACCGTGTTGTAAAATGCTTTAAACTACGGTCTACGAGGGTACATATACATACTCTCCCCTCTCATTTCTACGCATCTCCTTGATAGATCTTGCGTGTGCATAGAATTTTTTTTGTTTTCCATGCAACATTTCCCAACAATGGCATCAAGGTTAGGTCTATGCGTAGATGATATGCACGAGTAGAACACAAAGAGTTGTGGTCGGTGATAGTCATACTGCTGACCACCAACGTCTTATTTTGATTCAGCGGTATTGTGGGATGAAGCGGCCCGGACCAACCTTACATGTCCACGCACATGAGACCGGTTCCACTGACAGACATGCAACTAGTTTTGCATAAAGGTGGCTGGCGGGTGTCTGTTTCTCCTACATTAGTTGAATCGAATTTGACTACGGCCGGTCCTTGAAGAATGTGAAAACAACAAACTTGATAAAACACCAGTGTGCTTTTTGCGTAGGTAAGAACAGTTCTCGCTAGAAGGCCGTAGCAGCCACGTAAAACTTGCAACAACAAAGTAGAGGACGTCTAACTTTTTTTTGCAGGGCATGTTGTGATGTGATATGGTCAAGACATGATGTGATATACGTTATTGTATGAGATGATCATGCTTTGTAAGTTATCGAGGCTGGTAGGAGCCTTATAGTTGTCTCTTTATTGTATGAAATGCAAACGCCATGTAATTACTTTACTTTATCGCTATGTGTTAGCAATAGTTGGCAAGACAACCACGACACAACAATGGAGATCAAGGTGTCGAGCCAGTGATGACGGAGACCATGACAATGCTTTGGAGATGGAGATCAAAAGCACAAGATGATGATGGCCATATAATGTCACATATTTTGATTGCGTGTTATGTTTATCTTTTATGCATCTTATTTTGCTTAGTACGGCTGTAGCTTTATAAGATGATCCCTTCACTAAATTTCAAGGTAAAAGTGTTCTCCCGAGTATGCACCGTTGCTACATTTCATAGTTTCGGACACCACGTGATGGTCGGGTGTGATAGACTCTACGTTCACATACAACGGGTGTAAGACAGTTTTGCACATGCGAATACTTGGGTTAAACTTGACGAGCCTAGCATGTACATACATGGCCTCGGACACCTTTGGAGACCGAAAAGGTCGAACGTGAATCATATAGTAGATATGATCAACATAGAGATGTTCACCATTGATGACTACCCCATCTCACGTGATGATCGGACATGGGTTAGTTGATTTGGATCACGTATCACTTAGATGACTTGAGGGATGTCTATTTAAGTGGGAGTTCTTTAGTAATTTGATTAATTGAACTTAATTTATCATGAACTTAGTCCTCATAGTATTTGCATATCTATGTTGTACATCAAAAGCCTTGTGCTACCGTTCCCCTAAATTTTAATGCATTCCTAGAGAAAGCTAAGTTGAAAGATGATGCTAGAAACTACACGGACTGGGTCCATAACTTGAGGATTATCCTCATTGCTCCACTACCTCGCCGTCTTGCTGGATCAAGAAGGCGGAGGACGTCATCGAGCTGAACGTGTGCTGAATGCGGAGGTGTCGTACGTCGGTGCTCGATTGGTTGGAACACGAAGAAGTTCGAATACATCAACCGTGTTGTCAAATGCTTTTGCTTATGGTCTACGAGGGTACATAGACATACTCTCCCCCTCTCGTTGCTACGCATCTCCTTGATAGATCTTGCGTGTGTGTAGATTTTTTTTTCCATGCAACATTTCCCAACAGTGGCATCAAGGTCAGGTCGATGCGTAGATGATATGCACGAGTAGAACACAAAAATATTTTGGTTGGTGATAGTCATACTGCTGACCACCAACGTCTTATTTTGATTCGGCAGTATTGTGGGATGAAGCGGCCCGGACCAACCTTACATGTCCACACGCATGAGACCGGTTCCACCGACAGACATGCAACTAGTTTTGCATAAAGGTGGCTGGCGGGTGTATGTTTCTCCTACTTTAGTTGAATTGAATTTGACTACGGTCGATCCTTGAAGAATGTTAAAACAACAAACTTGATAAAACACCGTTGTGGTTTTTGCGTAGGTAAGAACGGTTCTTGCTAGAAGCCCATAGCAGCCACGTAAAACTTGCAACAACAAAGTAGAGGATGTCTAACTTTTTTTGCAGGGCATTTTTTGATGTGATATGGTCAAGACATGATGTGATATACGTTATTGTATGAGATGATCATGTTTTGTAAGTTATCAGGAACTGACAGGAGCCTTATGGTTGTCTCTTTATTGTATGGAATGCAAAGGCCATGTAATTACTTTACTTTATCGCTATGCGTTAGCAATAGTTGTAGAAGCAATAGTTGGCAAGACGACCACGACGCAACGATGGAGATTAAGGTGTCGAGCCAGTGATGATGGAGATCATGACAATGCTTTGGAGATGGAGATAAAAAGCACAATATGATGATGGCCATATAATGTCACATATTTTGATTGCGTGTGATGTTTATCTTTTATGCATCTTATTTTGCTTAGTACTGCTGTAGCATTATAAGATGATCCCTTCACTAAATTTCAAGGTAAAAGTGTTCTCCCTGAGTATGCACCGTTGCTACATTTCATAGTTTCGGGACACCACGTGATGGTCGGGTGTGATAGACTCTACGTTCACATACAACGGGTGTAAGACAGTTTTGCACATGCAGAATACTTGGGTTAAACTTGACGAGCCTAGCATGTACATACATGGCCTCGGAACACTGGAGACCGAAAGGTCGAACGTGAATCATATAGTAGATATGATCAACATAGAGATGTTCACCATTGATGACTACCCCATCTCACCTGATGATCGGACATGGGTTAGTTGATTTGGATCACGTATCACTTAGATGACTTGAGCGATGTCTATTTAAGTGGAAGTTCTTAAGTAATTTGATTAATTGAACTTAATTTATCATGAACTTAGTCCTGATAGTATTTGCATATCTATGTTGTAGATCAATGGCCTGTGCTATCGTTCCCCTGAATTTTAAGCATTCCCAGAGAAAGCTAAGTTGAAAGATGATGGTAGAAACTACATGGACTGGGTCCGTAACTTGAGGATTATCCTAATTGCTACACAGAAGAATTATGTCCTTGATGCACCGCTAGGGGAAAGGCCTGCTGCAGGAGCAGAAGCTGATGTTTTGAATGTCTGGCAAGCTCAATCTGATGACAACTCGATAGTTCAGTGTGCCATGCTTTATGGCTTAGAACCGGGACTTCAAAGATATTTTGAACAACATGGAGCATATGAGATGTTCCAAGAGTTGAAGTTAATATTTCAAGCAAATGCCTGGATTGAGAGATATGAAGTCTCCAACAAGTTGTATAATTGCAAGATGGAGGAGAAAAGTTCTGTCAGTGAAGACATACTCAAAATGTTTTGGGTATTATAATCACTTAACTCAGTTGGGAGTTGATCTTCCAGTTGATTGAATTATTGACAGAGTTGTAACATCCCAAATTTTCAATTTGGAATGTTATACATTAGATCATCAATGCATATCATATTTTATTTGCTTTTGGTTTTGATCCTAGAAATTCTACGCAACTCAAGGACCCACGGAGAGAGTTGGGGATTTCGTTATTTTCATATTTGAGTTTTTCTCAAAATTTTGAGAATAGGATCATTTGATTTTAATTATTTTATCATCAATTATTTCTATTACAAAAATATGAGAGAGTGAATAAAATGACTTTCCCAGAATAAATAAATATTGAGGATTTAATAATAAAATCAAATAAGATTTTATTTTGGAGTTTTTCGCCATTTTATTTGAATTTAGGAAAAACGTGCATTTTTCAAAATTGCATTTAGGCCCCAAATAAATGTTAATCTTCTCCCGCTTGATTTTAGAAGTCGGGGAAAATATATTTCTGGATTTTTGGAGTCCGTTTAGTATTTCTTTCGTTTGTTTTTCTGCGCGGAATTAATTTAAAAAAAACGCAAACCGACTTCGGGCCGTACCCGAGCGGAACTCCGCCCGGGGGCAGCCTTTAAATAGCCGCCACCCGAGCCTTGACCCACCCCGCCCGCCCAAACCTAACCTAAGCCCGGCCCAGCAAACCCGCCCGGCCCGCCACTTGCCGCCCGCCGCCGCCCGCCGCCGTCGCCGACCCGCCGCCCGAGGTTACCTCGTTTTCCGCGCCACCGGTTTTTCTCGAAAAACCGTTTGGTTTTTCCGTCGGTTTTTCACCGGTTTTTTTTTGTTTTCGTTTTTTTATTAGATCGGTTTTTTTTCCCGGTTCGGTTAAATAGCGAGCGTTCGCTCGTTCGTTCGTTTTAACAAACGTGTTCGTCGTTTAGATCCAGTTAACGAACGTTCGTTCGTTAAGCTGTTCGTCGTTTTTCTTTTCTTGGAATTTCCGCGATTATTTCTGACCGCGATTTCTGTTCCGATTTTCGTTTTAGTATAACTTTTCGCTCGTTTGTCGGAATCAGGCGATTCAAGCGCCTGGAGTTTTGTTTAGAAACCCTCTATCTGTTTAACAAACTTAAACAAGTTTTTGCTTCTGTAAAATTTGACTTAGGTCCAGATTAGTAAAACGAAGTTGTTTTCTTTCGCAGTTTGGGTTTTGTTGCTTCGTTTGATTTGATTCTTTTTGCAAACTGGAGTTCTTAAGTTGAACTTTCTGGTTAGATCTCCTATTTGAGTTTTATATGTGCATTAGATGAGTACTTATTGTATGCTTGTTTGTTTGTCTGCGATAGAATACCGGAGTGCGCCACTTTGTTACTTGAGTCTCTAGGTTTCACGGATCATCAGCAAGGCAAGTAACACTTTGCTCATATACTTTTCATACCCAGTTTTTATGCATTAGCTCAATCCTCAATCATTGCATGATTGGGATCTACTTAAATTGTGGGGTTTGGGAAGTAGTTTGAGGCAAGACCTATTACGATTTATTATCAAACCCTTGGGAGTTACTTCTACGTTTGCTTATTATGCCATGCTATGCTCGTAGACGTGGATTGGGTTTGAGTGAATATCCATGACAGATGTGAGATTGTTAATAAATGGTTTATCTAAGGTGGCAACTTAAACACACATCTAGGTGGATTGAGGTACCTGGTTATTCCAGGATTGCCTGTCTAGGCACCTGGGTAGACCAGGATTGCCTGTTTTTTTATGGACCGCCACCCAGGCTCAAAGGGATCATAAGATTATTCATGCTAGAAACTTCCGTGTGCAGCCACATGCTACTATGGGCTCTAGCATAGTTGATTAAGTCGTCCAAACTCTTACAGTGGTAGACTAGCTGATGTAGGGGTTGTAGGTTGGTACGGTCTACCCATTCGTAAGGTGCTAGCGCTTCTGAAAGACTATGTCTCGGTCATCCGTTTCTCAAACACCATGTAGTGCGAGAAATCAAATGGAGGAGATCGAGTCTTGTGGGAGAAGTGCACAAACCTCTGCAGAGTGTACAAACTAATCATGATTAGCCGTGTCCCCGGTTATGGACATCTTGAGTATCTAGTACTTGGATTATCAAGTGAATCTCATCATGTTACTTTAATTAATACTGTTGGGTTTTAATTATGATTACTTTAATTGGGATTGAGGATGTTGTCAACCATTCTCAATGTTTAACAACCACCATGATAGTTAAATAAATTTATTCCTTTGCAGTAGGGAAAAATTGGCTTTTCGCAAAACCGTAACCATAGAGCTTTCCACCAGCCATATATGCATGTAGTATAGGCTTATTCTTTCATTACTTTCTATGTGTTACATTGCGGCATATTCCATGTCTTGACCCGTTTTCGGGCTGCAACGTTTCATGTTGCAGACTTTTCAGACGACGAGTAAGGTGCTTTTAGGTCATGGTTCTATACTCAGTGATGCCGTTGGAGTTGATGGACTCGCTATTCTTCCAAGCCTTCCGCTGTTATCGTTATTAGATGGCCTTAAGCCATGTTTATTGTAATAAGTTCTCCTTTGGAGACATTCGATGTAAAAAGTGTGTGATTGCTACTCTGTTATAAATCCTTCAAGTACTGTGTGGTGTCAGCATTACTGATCCAGGGATGACACCTGAGCACAGAGATTAGACTATTTGAGGTCTGGTCGCTACAAAGATGGTATCAGAGCACATGCTGACTGTAGGACACGGCCACTAAGCTAAAGCCCTAGATCACTACTCTTTCTTCTCATTTCTGACTCCTCACCTTTTCTATCCTTTAGGATGGCAGATGCAAGGAACAAGTTTTTCACATAACCGGATGAAGGTACACCCTTTGGATGCCACTTGAAGGATGTCACTAGATACCTGAACATAGGAGTACCAAGCTTCACCGGGACCTTCAACGCCACTTTACCCGAAGAGGAGCGCTGGATGATTCAAGTTCAAATTCCGGGAAGGACATTTGCACCGATCCACGGAGCCCATAGAGTTTTCCTTTGATGCACCAACTTGGAGCCTAGGAAAGAGCATGGCAGCCCACATCGCCATGGGACGAATTGGAGAGGTTTACCAGAATGATCTCAAGAATACTATCTACCAGATTTGTGGGAGCAGAGATGAGCAATGGGAGATGATCAACACCAGGAGGGATAGATCAATCGCAGCTTATATCCAGGAGTTAAACCAGCACATCCGACGCCGGGAGAACCAGATGTGCGCAGGTATGGAGGATCTACAAAAGGCTATGACCAAGATCAAGGAGCTAGAAGAAGAACTCAAGGCTACACGTGAAGATTATATGGAGGAGATCGTCGCTCTAGTGAGACGAGCAGCGACCTTAAGGAGAAGATTGAAGTATTCATGGGAGGTTCCGCACCCAAAAGAGAAGATGACGAATCCACTTGCCCGGATAACTATATCATCATCGATGACACCGACTCGGATCCTGACGATAGTGATGATGACTATGTTGATGAAGCTGGAGCAGATATCATGGAGTCTTCATCGGAGTAGTTTTTCTAGTTGACCACCATAACAGTAGTAGTGTTGCACCATGTACATAGTATAGTCCACGCACTTTTGCGATAGTTCTAGACCGTTTGTATGCTCTTGCTTGATTGAATGAAGTGATTTTTGTGTCCATTGGTCTCATGTGCATAAGGGTAGTGTTTTTCCCCTAGACCTCATTCTATTCTATTTTTCTCTTCTTTCCTAACCCTCAGATGCCTCCGAGACGCGACCCCGGATTTGTTTTCCCATCAGAGATCACTCAGTTGATTCAGCAGTAGAATGCCTTGATTCAAACATTGGTACAGAACCAAGGCAACAACAACAACAACAACAACAACAACAACAACCCACCACCACCACCTGTTGATCATTTAACCCGTTTTCGTAGGCTTAATCCGTCGGTGTTTTCCAGTAGCACCGAGCCGATTGTTGCAGATGACTGGCTCCGTAAGGTTGGAAGGGAGCCGACCACTGCAGGATGCACTGACGTTTTGCCGCACATTAGCTTGATGGACCCGCAACATCATGGTGGGAAAATTACACAGCCACACACCCTATTGACACAGTCATGTGGGATCAGTTTCAGCAAGCTTTCCGTCATCGCTTCGCTTTCAAAGATGAGCTATGGCCATGAAGAAGCGTGAGTTTCGCAACTTACGCCAAGGAGGGGCCTTGCGTAGGCCAAGATGTGGAGGATTTTAGTAAGTTAGCACGTTATGCCCCGGATAACGTTACTTTCTGATGCAGCCTAAACAGAGAAGTTTCGAAGGACCGAATGATGAGCTGAGCATGCGATTGATGGTAGCCACTTTCAACAACTACCAGGAGTTGGTAGTTCGTGCACTTATGATTGAAGGAAGCAGCGGCAGATTGACAATCGCAAGAGGAAGTATGGACAAGGGAAGTACAATTACGGAGCTCGTGAAGCTACGCTTTACCCGAAGCGGGGAGGACAATTCCAGCATACCCATGGAGGTGGTAGCTCGCACAATCATAATGGCACCAAGAATGGAAAGCAGGAATGGAGGAAGCAATGGACAAAACCGCACCAACCCGTCAACCCGGCCAAGAGAGACCTGAGCCAAATCACTTGTTTTAAGTGCGGAAGACTGGGCATTATGCAAATGAATGTCCTGAAGCCCAAAATGGAAATGGCAATGGAAGCTCGAAAGAAGCGAACCCTTTCAACAGACGCACAGTGAACCACGTTACCGTGGAGGAGGTTGAAGCTCACGGATGCGATAATAGGTAAGTTTTTGGTTAAGACATTTACTGCAGCTTGTTCTTTTTGATCTTGGTGCATCACATTCATACATATCAAGGGATTTGTGGATAAGTATAAATTGCCAACCCAAGCCCTTAGGTCACCCATGTTAGTAACCTCACCCGGGCGTAATATATGGCGAGTAAATGGTGTGATCGATTGCCATTAAGGATTGGAAACTATGTATTTCCCTCGGACCTAATAGTTTTGGAATCGCAAGGATTGGATGTGATATTAGGCATGGATTGGTTATCAAAGTACGGAGGAACATTGATTGCGCCCAAGAAGACGATTTTGCTTACTACCCCGTAAGGAAGGAGGATTAGGTATGTATCACGACATGAGCCGAGGAAGGCACATGTAAATTCCTTATCAGGAGTTGTGCAGGAGGAAGTACCAGTGGTGAAGGATTAGCCGGACGTGTTTCCAGAAGAGTTGCCAGGCATGCCACCGGACAGAGACATTGAGTTTCTGATTGAGCTATTGCCAGGCACTAGGCCGATATCTAAGAGACCGTATAGGATGCCCGTGCAAGATTCGGAAGAAATTAAGAAGCAGATTAAGGAGTTACTGGATAAAGGTTTCATTCGCCCAAGTTCTTTGCCTTGGGGATCGCCAGTACTTCTAGTGGAGAAGAAGGATGGATCATTAAGAATGGTTGTTGATTACCGAGGATTGAATGAAGTGACCATTAAGAACAAGTACCCGTTGTCGATGATCAACGACTTGTTTGACCAATTGCAAGGAGCTAAGGTATTTTCCAAGATCGATTTGCGATCGGGATACCATCGATTGAAGATTCGAGAGCGAGGATATACCTAAGGCGGCTTTTACCACTGTGCACGGGCTGTATGAGTATCTTTGTTATGTCATTTGGACTGACTAACGCCTTTTGCCTATTTCATGAACATGATGAACAAGGTGTTTATGGAGTTTTTGGATAAGTTCGTCGTGGTGTTCATTGATGATATTCTGGTTTACTCGAATAATGAAGAGGAACATAAGGAACATTTGCGTTTGGTACTCGAGAAGCTCAGAGAACATCAGTTATATGCCAAGTTCAGCAAATGTGAGTTTTGGTTGAAGGAAGTAGGGTTCCTCGGAAACGTTATATCCGGAGAAGGGATAGCGGTTGACCCCACAAAGGTTATCACTGTGACCAATTGGGAAGCACCAACAACAGTTGGAGAGATCCGGAGTTTCCTTGGACTCGCAGGATACTACCGGAGATTTATTGAGAACTTCTCAAAGATTGCAAAGCCTATGGTGAGTTCTTTGAAGAAGGATACCAAGTTTATATGGATCGAGGAGTGTGAGGCTAGTTTCCGTGAGTTGAAGAAAGCGACTCACCGGTGTTGATTTTGCTGCACTGCACTAAAGATTATGAGGTGTATTGCGATGCTTCACGTCGAGGACTTGGAGCAAAGGTGCTCATGCAGAGGGAAGAGTTGTTTCAGTATGCTTCACGACAACTGAAACCTCACAAATTGAATTATGCCACGCATGATTTGGAGTTAGCAGCCATAGTGCATGCATTGAAAACATGGAGACATTTCCTCATTGGAAATCATTGTGAGGTGTACACGGATCACAAGAGTTTGAAGTACATTTTCACGCAGAAGGAGTTAAACCTCAGACAAAGGAGATGGTTGGAGCTCATCAAGGATTATGATATGAGATTGCATTACCATCTCGGAAAGGCTAATGTAGTAGCTGACGCGTTGAGCCGTAAGAGCCATGTCAATACACTAATGATGGGAGAAATACCAAAGGAGTTAGCCGAGGATCTTCGTGAGCTATGTTTGGAAATAGTTCCGAGAGGCTATGTAGCAGCGTTGGAGATTCAGTCAACCTTGATGGATAGAATCAGAGAAGCTCAGAAGACTGACAAAGAGATTACCTCTACAAAGGAGAAATGAGCGATGGAAAAGCTAAGGGATTTCGTGAGGATGAACACGATACCTTATGGTTTGAGGACCGCGTTTATGTGCCCAATGACCCGGAGATCGGGAAGTTGATTTTGCAAGAGGCACATGATTCACCATATTCGATTCACCCAGGAAATACCAAGATGTATTTGGATTTGAAGGATACTTTCGGTGGACCGGAATGAAGAAGGATATTGCGAGTATGTAGCAGTTTGTGATGTATGTCGGAGAGTGAAGGCGTAACATCGAAGCCCAGGATTGTTACAGCCATTGCCGATACCCGAATAGAAGTGGGATAAACTAGGCATGGATTTTATCACGGGATTACCCAGGACTCGTTCAGGCTATGACTCGATTTGGGTTGTAGTCGATCGTTTGACGAAGGTAGATCATTTCTTTCCAGTAAAGACCACTTACACTAGTGCTAAGTTGGCAAAGATATACATGACCAGGATTGTATGTTTACATGGAGTTCCGAGGAGTATCGTATCTGATAGAGGAACCCAATTCACCTCAAAGTTCTGGAATCAGTTGCATGAAACTTTGGGTACGAGGCTAGAGTTTAACACAACTTTCCATCCGCAGACAGATGGACAAACCGAGAGAGTCAACCAGATTTTGGAGGATATGTTGCGAGCTTGTGCACTAGATTATGGATCTAGTTGGGACGACAATTTGCCATATGCGGAATTCTCTTACAACAACAGTTATCAATCCAGTTTGAAAATGGCCCCTTTCGAAGCCTTGTATGGAAGGAGGTGCAGGACCCCGTTGTTGTGGGATGAAGTTGGAGACCGCCAGTTGTTTGGACCGGATTTGATTAAGGAGTCTGAACGGAAAGTGAAGTTGATTCGCGATAGGCTCAAGGTAGCCCGATCTAAGCGAGAAGAGCTATCACGGATTCAAAAGCATAAGGAGACAGTATACAAAGTCGGAGATAGAGTTTATCTTCGAGTATCTCCGCTACGAGGAGTCAAGCGTTTTGGAGTTAAGGGAAAGTTAGCGCCACGTTTTGTGGGACCATACAAAGTTTTGGAGCGCATGGGAGAAGTTGCGTATAAGTTGGAACTGCCCGAGGGATTGTCAGGTGTTCACGATGTGTTCCACGTTTCTCAGTTGAAGAAGTGTCACGCAGAGATGGCGGATATACCACTGAGAGATACTGTGCCACTTGAAGCGATTCAGTTGAGTAACGATTTGACCTATGAGGAGAAACTAGTTAAGATTCTCGAGTTTGCCAGCCGAGTTACCCGCAACAAGGTTATCAAGTTTTTCAAAGTTCAGTGGAGCCACCACACCGAGGATGAAGCCACCTGGGATCGAGAGGAAGATCTGCTGAAGGACCACCACCAATAATCTAGCCAACCCGAATCTCGAGGGCGAGATTCATCTTAAGGGGGGTAGGTTTGTAACATCCCAAATTTTCAATTCAGAATGTTATACATTAGATCATCAATGCATATCATATTTTATTTTCTTTTGGTTTTGATCCTAGAAATTCTACGCAACTCAAGGACCCACGGAGAGAGTTGGGGATTTCGTTATTTTCATATTTGAGTTTTTCTCAAATTTTGAGAATAGGATCATTTGATTTTAATTATTTTATCATCAATTATTTCTATTACAAAAATATGAGAGATGGAATAAAATGACTTTCCCAAAATAAAGAAATATTGAGGATTTAATAATAAAATCAAATAAGATTTTATTTTGGAGTTTTTCGCCATTTTATTTGAATTTAGGAAAAATGTGCGTTTTTAAAAATTGCATTTAGGCCCCAAATAAATGTTCATCTTGTCCGGCTTGATTTTAGAAGTCGGGGAAAATTTATTTCGGGATTTTTGAAGTCCGTTTAGTATTTCTTTCGTTTGTTTTTCTACGCGGAATTAATGTAAAAAAACGAGAACCGACTTCGGGCCGTACCCGAGCGGGACTCCGCCCGGGGGCAGCCTTTAATAGTCGCCGCCCGAGCCGCCCAGTCCACCAGCCGCCGCCACCAGCCCACCCGCGCCCCAAACCCAAACCCTAGTCGGCCCGCGCCCGATCCGCCACCCACCCGCCCGCCGCCCGCCCGCCGCCGCCCAGCGCCGCCGCCGTCGCCGCCTCGCCGGAGCAGCCGCCCGCCGCCGGAGCCGACCCGCCGCCCGAGGTTGCCTCGTTTTCCGCGCCGCCGATTTTTCTCGAAAAACCGTTCGGTTTTTACGTCGGTTTTTCGCCAGTTTTTTTAGTTTCCGTTTTTTTATTAGATCGTTTTTTTCCCCGGTTCGGTTAAATAGCGAGCGTTCGCTCGTTCTTTCGTTTTAACAAACGTGTTCGTCATTTAGATCCAGTTAACGAACGTTCGTTCGTTGAGTTGTTCGTCGTTTTTCTTTTCTCGGAATTTCCGCGATTATTTCTGATTGCGATTTCTGATCCGATTTTGATTTTAGTATAACTTTTCGCTCGTTTATTGGAATCAGGCGATTCAAGCGCCTGGAGTTTCATTTCGAAACCCTCTATCCGTTTAACCAACTTAAACAAGTTTTTGCTTCTGTAAAATTTGACTTAGGTCCAGATTAGTAGAACGAAGTTGTTTTCTTTCGCAGTTTGGGTTTCGTTGCTTCGTTTGATTTGATTCTTTTTGCAAACCGGAGTTCTTAAGTTGAAATTTCTGGTTAGATCTCCTATTTGAGTTTTACATGTGCATTAGATGAGTACTTATCGTATGCTTGTTTGTTTGTCTGCGATAGAATATCCGGAGTGCCCCGCCTGTTACTTCGAGTCTCTAGGTTTCATGGATCATCAGCAAGGCAAGTAACACTTTGATCATATACTTTTCATACCCAGTTTTTATGCATTAGATCAATCCTCAAACATTGCATGATTAGGATCTAATTAAATTCTGGGTTTTGGGAAGTAGTTTGAGGTAGTACCTATTACGATTTATTATCAAACCCTTGGGAGTTACTTCTACGTTTGCTTATTATGCCATGCTATGCTCGTAGACGTGGATTGGGTTTGAGTGAATATCCATGACAGATGTGAAATTGTTAATAAATGGTTTATCTAAGGTGGCAACTTAAACACACATCTAGGTGGATTGAGGTACTGGTTATTCCAGATTGCTGTCTAGGCACTGGGTAGACCAGATTACTGTTTTTATGGACCGCCACCCAGGCTCAAAGGGATCATAAGATTATTCATGCTAGAAACTTCCGTGTGCAGCCACATGCTACTATGGGCTCTAGCATAGTTGATTAAGTCATGCGAACTCTTACAGTGGTAGACTAGCTGATGTAGGGGTTGTAGGTTGGTACGGTCTACCCATTCGTAAGGTGCTAGCGCTTACGAAGACTATGTCTCGGTCATCCGTTTCTCAAACACCATGTAGTGCGAGAAATCAAATGGAGGAGATCGAGTCTTGTGGGAAAAGTGCACAATCCTCTACAGAGTGTACAAACTAATCATGATTAGCCGTGTCCCCGGTTATGGACATCTTGAGTATCTAGTACTTGGATTATCAAGTGAATCTCATCATGTCACTTTAATTAATACTGTTGGGTTTTAATGATGATTACTTTAATTGGGATTGAGTATGCTGTCAACCATTCTCAATGTTTAACAACCACCATGATAGTTAAATAAATTTATTCCTTTGCAGTAGGGAAAAAATGGCTTTTTGCAAAACCGTAACCATCCACCAGCCATATATGCATGTAGTATAGGCTTATTATTTCATTACTCTCTATGTGTTACATTGCCAGCATATTCCATGTGATGGCCCGTTTTCGGGCTGCAACGTTTCATGTTGCAGACTTTTCGCATTTACGGTAAGGTGCTTTTAGGTCGTGGTCCTATACTCAGTGATGCCGTTGGAGTTGATGGACTCGCTATTCTTCCAAGCCTTCCGCTGTTATCATTATTAGATGGCCTTAAGCCATGTTTATTGTAATAAGTTCTCCTTTGGAGACATTCGATGTAATAAGTGTGTGATTGCTACTTTGTTATAAATTCTTCAAGTACTTTATGGTGTCAGCATTACTGATCCAGGGATGACACCTGAGCACAGAGATCAGACTGTTTGAGGTCTGGTCGCTACAAGAGTTCTTCAGTCACTACCACCAGCTACAAACGCTTTGTGATGAACTATAATATGCAAGGGATGACCAAAATAATTCTCGAGATCTTCGCAATGCTTAAGGCCGCGGAGGTAGAAATCAAGAAGGAGCATCAAGTGTTGATGGTTAACAAGGCCACTAGTTTCAAGAAAAAGGGCAAGGGAAAGAAAGGGAACTTCAAGAAGAATGGCAAGCAAGTTGCCACTCCCAGGAAGAAGCCCAAAGTTGGACCAAGCCTGAAACTGGGTGCTTCTACTGCAAAGGGACTGGTCACAGGAAGCGGAACTGCCCTAAGTATTTGGTGGATAAGAAGGATGGCAAAGTGAACAAAGGTATATTTGATATACATGTTATTGAGGTGTACCTTACTAATGCTCATAGTAGCGCCTGGGTATTTGATACTGGTTCGGTTGCTCATATTTGTAACTCGAAACAGGAGCTGCGGATTAAACAAAGATTGGCTAAGGACAAGGTGATGATGCGCGTCGGGAATGGTTCCAAGGTCGATGTGACCGCCGTCGGCACACTACCTCTACATCTACCTTCGGGATTAGTTTTAGACCTGAATAATTGTTATTTGGTGCCAGCGTTGAGCATGAACATTATATCTGGATCTTGTTTAGTGTGATACGGTTATTCATTTAAATCAAAGAATAATGGTTGTTCTATTTATATGAAAAAAAATCTTCTATTGTCATGCACCCTAGAAGAGTGGTCTATTTTTGTTGAATCTCGATTGTAGTGATACACATATTCATAATATTGATGCCAAAAGATGCAAAATTGATAATGATAGTGCAACATATTTGTGGCAATGCCGTTTAGGTCATATTGGTGTAAAGCGCATGAAGAAACTCCATGCAGATGGGCTTTTGGAATCCATTGATACTTGCGAATCATGCCTTATGGGCAAGATGACTAAAACTCCATTCTCCGGAACAATGGAGCCAGCCAATGACTTATTGGAAATAATACATACCGATGTATGCGGTCCGGTGAGTGTTGAGGCACGCGCCGGGTATCATTATTTTCTGACCTTCACAGATGATTTGAGTAGATATGGGTATATCTACTTATTGAAACACAAGTCTGAAACATTCGAAAAGTTCAAAGAATTTCAAAGTGAAGTGGAGAATCATGGTAACAAGAAAATAAAGTTTCTACGATCTGATTGCGGAGGCGAATATTTGAGTTACGAGTTTGGCCTTCATTTAAAACAATGTGGAATAGTTTCACAACTCATGCCACCTGGAACACCACAGCATAATGGTGTGTCCGAACATCATAACCATACTTTTTTAGATATGGTGCGTTCTATGATGTCTCTTGCCAATTTACCACAATCGTTTTGGGGTTATGAATTAGAGACAGCTGCATTCACGTTAAATAGGGCACCATGTAAATCTATTGAGACGACACCGTATGAACTATGGTTCGGCAAGAAACCTAATCCGTCGTTTCTTAAAGTTTGGGCTTGCGACACTTATGTCAAAAGGCTTCAGCCTGATAAGCTCGAACCCAAATCGGAGAAGTGTGTCTTCATAGGATACCCTAAGGAAACAATTGTGTACACCTTCTACCACAGATCCGAAAGCAAGATCCTTGTTGCCAAGAATGGAACTTTTCTAGAGAAGGAGTTTCTCTCGGAATAAGTGAGTGGGAGGAAAGTAGAACTTGATGAGGTAATCGTACCTTCTCTCAAATTGGAAAGTAGCACATCAGAGAAATCTGTTCCCGTGATGCCTACACCAACTAGAGAGGATGCAAATGATAATGATCATTAAACTTCATATCGAGTTGCTACTAAACCTCATAGGTCAACCAGAGCACGATCCGCACCAGAGTGGTACGGTAATCTTGTTCTGGAAGTCACGTTATTAGACCAAGGTGAACCTAAGAACTATGCAGAAGCTATGATGAGCCCAGTTTCGACAGATGGCTTGAGGCCATGAAATCTGAGATAGGATCCATGTATGAGAACAAAGTGTGGACTTTGGTGGACTTGCCCGATGATCCGCGTGCCATAGAGAATAAATGGATCTTCAAGAAGAAGACTGACGTTGATGGTAATGTTACTGTCTACAAAGCTCGACTTGTCGCAAAAGGTTTTTGACAAGTTCAAGGGGTTGACTATGATGAGACTTTCTCACCCGTAGTGATGCTTAAGTCCGTCTGAATCATGTTAGCACTTGCCGCATTTTATGATTATGAAATCTAGCAAATGGACGTCAAAACTGCATTCCTTAATGGATTTCTTAAAGAAGAGTTGTATATGATGTAACCAGAAGGTTTTGTCGATCCTAAAGGTGCTAACAAAGTGTGCAAACTCCAGCGATCCATCTATGGACTGGTGCAAGCATCTCGGAGTTGGAATATACGCTTTGATGAGGTGATCAAAGCATATGGTTTTATACAGACTTTTGGTGAAGCCTGTATTTGCAAGAAAGTGAGTGGGAGCTCTGTAGCATTTCTGATATTATATGTAGATGACATATTGTTGATTGGAAATGATATAGAACTTCTTGATATCATAAAAGGATACTTGAATAAGAATTTTTCAATGAAAGACCTCGGTGAAGCTGCTTATATATTGGGCATCAAGATCTACAAGGATAGATCGGGACGCTTAATAGGACTTTCACAAAGCACATACCTTGACAAAAGTTTTGAAGAAGTTCAAAATGGATCAGTCAAAGAAAAGGGTTCTTGCATGTGTAACAAGGTGTGAAGTCTAGTAAGGCTCAAAACCTGACCACGGTAGTGAAGGAAATATGCCCCAGAGGCCATAATAGAGTTGTTATTTTATATTTCCTTATATCATGATAAATGTTTATTATTCATGCTAGAATTGTATTAACCGGAAACTTGATACATGTGTGGATACATAGACAAAACATTGTGTCCCTAGTAAGCCTCTACTAGACTAGCTCGTTAACCAAAGATGGTTAAGTTTCCTAACCATAGACATGTGTTGTCATTTGATGAATGGGATCACATCATTAGGAGAATGATGTGATGGGCAAGACCCATTCGTTAGCCTAGCATATTGATCGTTCGATTTTATTGCTATTGCTTTCTTCATGTCAAATACATATTCTTTCGACTATGAGATTATGCAACTCCCGGATACCAGAGGAATACCTTGTGTGCTATCAAACGTCACAACGTAACTGGATGATTATAAAGATGCTCTACAGGTATCTCCAAAGGTATTTGTTGGGTTGGCATAGATCGAGATTAGGATTTGTCACTGAGTATCGGAGAGGTATCTCTGGGCCCTCTCGATAATACACATCATAAGAAGCCTTGCAAGCAAAGTAACTAATGAGTTAGTTACAGGATGATGTATTACGGAACGAGTAAAGAGACTTGCCGGTAACGAGATTGAACTAGGTATGAAGATACCGATGATCGAATCTCGGGCAAGTAACATACCGATGACAAAGGGAATAACGTATGTTGTCATAACGGTTCGACCGATAAATATCTTCATAGAATATGTAGGATCCAATATGAGCATCCAGGTTCAGCTATTGTTTATTGACTGGAGAGGTGTCTCGGTCATGTCTACATAGTTCTCGAACCCATAGGGTCCGCACGCTTAACGTTCATTGACGATATAGTATTATATGAGTTATGTGATTTGGTGACCGGATGTTGTATGGAGTCTCGGATGAGATCATGAACATGACGAGGAGTCTCGAAATGGTCGAGAGGTAAAGATTGATATATAGGACGATGGTATTCGAACACCGTAAGTGTTCCGGAGGGTACCGGGTACTTATCGGGTCACCGGAAAGGAGTTTCGGGCACCCCCGGCAAAGATATGGGCCTTATGGGCCAAGTAAGGGAACACACCAGCCCTTGTGCACCCCTACAGAGGCCAGCCCTATGAGGAGGAGAAGGAAAGAGGGGAGGGCAAGGAAATTGTGGATTAGGATTCCTACTTCCTTCCCTCCCCCCCCCCCCCCCCCCCCGCGCCCCCTCTTTCCTTCCTCCTCGGTTATATATGGCAGGGGCGCGCGCGGCTTGGGAGGGACTCCAAGTAGGATTCCTCCTACTTGGGTGCCTCCTATGGCTGCTCCTCCCTCCCTCCTAGCTATATATATGAGGAGGGGGCACCTAGCACAGACCAGACAATTGCCTAGCCGTGTGCGGCGCCCCCCTCCACAATTTACACCCCCGGTCATATTTTTGTAGTGCTTAGGCGAAGCCCTGCAAGGGTCACTTCACCATCACCGTCACCACGCTGTCGTGCTGGCGTAACTCATCTACTTCCTTGACACCTTGATGGATCAAGAAGGCGAGGGATGTCATCACGCTGAATGTGTGCAGAACTCGAAGGTGTTGTACGTTCGGTGCTTGATCGGTCAGATCTAGAAGAAATTCGACTACATCAACTGCGTTGTCAAACGCTTCCGCTTTTGGTCTACTAGCGTACGTGGACACACTCTCCCCCTCTCGTTTCTATGCATCTCCTAGATAGATCTTCAAGAGGTCGAACAGAGCACGTTCCGCACCAGATTGGTATGGTAATCATGTCCTGGAAGTCATGTTATTAGACCATGGTGAACCTACGAACTATGAAGAAGCTGTGATGAGCCCAGATTCTGATAAATGGCTTGAGGCCATGAAATCTGAGATGTCATCCATGTATGAGAACAAAGTGTGAACTTTCATGGACTTGCCCGATGATCGGCAAGCCATTGAAAACAAATGGATCTTCAAGAGGAAGACAGACGCTGATGGTGATGTCACCATCTACAAAGCTCGACTTGTCGCGAAAGGTTTTCGACAAGTTCAAGGGGTTGACTACGATGAGACTTCTCACCTGTAGCGATGCTTAAGTCAGTCCGAATCATGTTAGCTATTACCGCATTTTATAATTATGAAATCTGGCAAATGGACGTCAAAACTGCATTCCTTAATGGATATCTTAAAGAAGAGTTGTATATGATGCAACCAGAAGGTTTTGTCGATCCTAACGGTGCTAACAAAGTGTGCAAACTCCAGCGATCCATCTATGGACTGATGCAAGCATCTCAGAGTTGGAATATACACTTTGATGACGTGATCAAAGCATGTGGTTTTATACAGACTTATGGTGAAGCATGTATTTACAAGAAAGTGAATGGGAGCTCTGTAGCATTTTTGTATTATATGTGGATGACATATTATTAATCAGAAATGATATAGAATTTCTGGATAGCATAAAAGGATACTTGAATAAGATTTTTTCAATGAAAGACCTCGGTGAAGTTGCTTATATATTGGGCTTCAAGATCTATAGGGATACATCGAGACGCTTAATAGGACTTTCACAAAGCACATACCTTGATAAAGTTTTGAAGAAGTTCAAAATGGATCAGTTAAAGAAAGGGTTCATGCCTGTATTACAAGATGTGAAATTGAGTCAGACTCAAAGCCCGACCACTGCAGAAGATAGAGAGAAAATGAAAGTCAATCCCTATGCCTCAGCCATAGGTTCCATCATGTATGCTATGCTGTGTACCAGACCTGATGTGTGCCTTGCCATAAGTTTGTAAGGGAGGTACCAAATAATCCAGGAGTGGATCACTGGACTGCATTCAAGAACATCCTGAAGTAGCTGAAAAGGACTAAGGATATGTTTCTCGTTTATGGGGTGATGAAGAGCTCATCGTAAATGGTTACATTGATGCTAGCTTAGACACTGATCCGGATGACTCTAAGTCAAAAACCGGATACGTATTCATATTGAATGGTGGAGCTTGTCAATTGGTGCAGTTCCAAGTAGAGCATCGTGGCGGGATCTACGTGTGAAGTGGAGTACATAGCTGCTTCAGAAGCAACACATGAAGGAGTCTGGATGAAGGAGTTCATATCCGATCTGGGTGTAATACCTAGTGCATCGGGTCCAATGTAAATCTTTTGTGACAACACTGGAGCAATTGCCTTGGTAAAGGAATCTAGGTTTCACAAGAGAACCAAACACATCAAGAGAGGCTTCAACTCCATTCGTGAAAAGCTCAAGGATGGAGACATAGAGATTTGCAAAATACATACGTACCTGAATGTGGCAGACCCGTTGACTAAGCCTCTTCCGTGAGCAAAACATGATCAGCACCAAGACTCCATGGGTGTTAGATTCATTACAATGTAATCTAGATTATTGACTCTAGTGCAAGTGGGAGACTGAGGGAAATATTCCTAGAGGCAATAATAAAGTTGTTATTTTACATTTCCTTATTTATGATAAAGGTTTATTATTCATGCTAGAATTGTATTGATCGGAAACTTAAATACATGTGTGAATACATAAACAAATACCGTGTCCCTAGTAAGCCTCTACTAGACTAGCTCGTTGACCAAAGATGGTTAAAGTTTCCTAACCATAGACATGTGTTGTCATTTTATAATGGGATCACATCATTAGGAGAATGATGTGATGGACAAGACCCATCCGTTAGCTTAGCATATTGATCATTCAGTTTATTGCTATTGCTTTCTTAATGTTAAATACATATTCCTTCGACAATGAGATTATGCAACTCTCGGATACCGGAGGAATACCTTGTGTGCTATCAAACGTCACAATGTAACTGGGTGATCATAAAGATGCTCTACAGGTATCTCCGAAGGTGTTTGTTGAGTTGGCATAGATCTAGATTAGGATTTGTCAATCCGAATATTGGATAGGTATCTTTGGGCTCTCTCGTTAATACACATCATAAGAAGCCTTGCAAGCAAAGTGACTAATGAGTTAGTTGCAAGATGATGTATTACGGAACGAGTAAAGAGACCTGCCGGTAACAAGATTGAACTAGGTATGAAGATACCGATGATCGAATCTCGGGCAAGTAACATACCGATGGACAAAGGGAATTACGTATGTTGTCATAAGTTTCGACCGATAAAGATCTTTGTAGAATATGTAGGAGCCAATATGGGCATCCAGGTTCCGCTATTGGTTATTGACTGGAGAGGTGTCTCGATCATTTCTACATAGTTCTCGAACCCATAGGGTCCGCACGCCTAACATTCGTTGACAATATAGTGTTATATGAGTTATATGATTTGGTGGTGACCGAATGTTGTTAGGAGTCCCGGATGAGATCACGGACATGACCAGGAGCTCCGGAATGGTCCAGAGGTAAATATTGATATATAGGATGATGATATTTGGACACCAGAAGAGTTTCGGGATGTACCGGGTAGAAATCGGGTCACCGAAAGGGTTCCGGACACCCCCGAGAGGTTAATGGGCCATATGGGCAAAACGGGGGAACACACCAGCCCACAAGGGGTTGGCACGCCCCTCCTAGGCCACAGCCCTTGGGGGTTTATAGAGGTGGGATTAGGTCAAGAGGTTCCATGAGGGTTCCACAAGCTCAGGGGGCGCCCCCTACGAGCTTGTCGCTCCCTCGTGACTCTTCTGGTCTTCTCCTGAACCTTCGTGGGTCCCTTCTGGTCCATAAAAATCATCGTAAAGTTTCATCATGTTTGGACTCTGTTTAATATTGATTTTTTAAAAAGCCAAAAACAAGCAGAAAACAACAACTGACACTCGGCACTAGGGTAATAGGTTAGTCCCAAAAATGATATAAAATAGCAAAGAAATGCATATAAAACATCCAAGATTGATACTATAATAGCATGGAACAATAAAAAATTAGAGATACGTTGGAGACGTATCATACCTCGCCGCCCGGAGCTCTATGATGGTGCCCTCCGTGACATGGGACACTACTAGGGAAAACCCTAGTAGTAGCGCGGGTTTTGAGGCTATCAGTAGTGCGGGGAGCCGCGCTACTAATAAGGCGCTACAGCTAAATGTTAGTAGTAGCGTGGTCTGTACCCGCGCTACTACTATTGACTATATCAGCAACGCTTTTCCAGAACATGCTACTGTTAGTTAGTTGTAGCACTTTGCTAGCCCCACGCTACTGCTATGTGTTTCATCATTCCCCCCCCCCCCCCCGCTTCCTACCCAGTTTCAATAAAGTGCAATTTCCAGATACTAGGTACTACTAGATATCAATATCATAAAGCAATATAGGTATTAGGTAGTACTACCTGTTTCAAATTACTAAATCGTGGTTTTAGTTCAAATTTGAACTAAAACCACGACGCAATTTGGAAACGGAGGGAGTACTAGATAACAATTTCATATATAGTCAACATGCATCCTCAAGCGGTACAAGGTGATATCGGCGGCGATCATCATATGTCGTTCTAGATGATATCGACTACGATCATCATATGTAGTTCTACATGATATCGATTTACGATCATCATATGTAGTTCTAGATGATATAGCCACACACACATATGTAGTTCTAGATGATATCGACGATGATCATCATCCCGAAGCTCAGGCGGTGGGTGTTCCTGATAGTAATTAGGATGGCCTGTCCAACACGAAGATTCTTACCAACGAGGAATCTCTTCCACCCAACCGAAGTTTAAGTGTAATGCGACTGCTGTGTCCATGCGGTAAGTATAGGTGGTGACGGAGCCCCTTGCGGTATGGCGTGTAGTCCACCGAGCCTTCTTCATCGTGCTCGATACCACAACTCACAGATAGGTTCTTCGGCAATTTCTGAATAAGAAAAACATATCAATTAATAAATAGCCTCGCACATACTCTTGCAAATATATTTCTATTAAGTATAGATTTCTACACTATCAAAAGACACAGTACAACGCATTTGTACTAATTAAGCATGAATTCTACTAGTAAGTATATATGGATTATCTACACTATTAATAGTTCCTTGGATTCTACACTAATAAGCATGTGATCAGACTCTACACTAAAGCATATCATCGACTAGATTCCACAAAGCATATCACTGGACTCTACACTAAGCATATCATCGGGTTCACTAAGCATATCATCGGATAATTTGCATTTGTAAGTATAAAAATAAAATAGTTGTTACATTCCATCTAATTTCTTACCGCCGCATGATGAAAACTCGGCTGGAAGTAGATGCCGAACAGCTTGCTTGCTAGTTGCAAGGTCTTTGGCGCACCTTGACTTACCTGATTGACATGGTGGTGGTGGTGGCGCCATTTTCCTAAAGCTATATGAGCAAAGGATTAATGATCCACTTCACAGGAAAGAAAAACAGTAGCATGTGATATTTTTTGTTCTTCCGTGAGAAGCAGTTTGATGGACAATTATAATCCTAGGATCTAGTAACATATTAGATGACAAGGTACCACCTACCAAAGCATTTCGGTGGCACCTATTGCCACAAATATCTACCAAATCAGGGTACCACCTACCAAGACATTTCATCTAATTTGGCCTCTATTGCCTAAGATAATTGATTAAAAAACAAGTGGCAAATTTAACTAAATTGGCACCTACATTTTGCCAAAAAATAACTTATTACAGAAAAACAAAAGCATCTAGATATCCATGTACATTAAAAAATAACAATAAAATGGTGCATACTAAATCAACTAGCCTACTAAATCAACTAGCACACTAAATCAACTAAATCAAAATGTTTTAAATCAACTAAATCAACTAGCCTACTAAATCAACTAAATCAAAATGTTGCATATGAACTAGCCTACTAAATCAAAATGTAGCGGGGAGGAGGGGTTGTGGATGGAGGAGGGAGGAGGGAGAAGGAGGGGCGACTCGAGGAGGGAGAAGAGAGTAGGACGGAGGAGGAAGGCGGAGCGAGGAGGGGCCAGCCGGCGGCGAGTGGAGGGAGGACGGAGGAGGAAGGCGGAGCGAGGATGGGCCGGCCAGTGGCGAGTGGAGGGAGGACAGAGGAGGAGTCATGTACCGAGTCCAACAAGGAGGAGGAGGTGACGGCAGCAGAGGGAGGAGGGGCGACGGGGGAGGACCGACGCGGGGGTTGAGGGGGAGATCGAGTGAGTGTGAGTGTGAGTGGATCGGATAGAGGAGAGTGGGGGTGGGAGATTAAATGGCTTAGCGGTAGCTCGCTATAGAGAAAGGCGCTACTGCTAAACGACCTAACAGTAGCGCCTTTCACAAAGAACGCGCTACTGCTATGTGTCAGCATGTAAAAATAGACATCAAAAATACATTGATCATCAATGATCTTTTTGTGTACAGTCTGATTTGTCAATATGAGTCCTCGCCGGTTTAGGAACCAATGAAGACTCATATTGCGGCCACAAATTCTACACATAGAGTTCAATGAAGACCAAGTGCTTGTGAAAGTTTGAGAAGTAACATATTTAAGGTGGTAGAAACTCTCTTCACGGAGCGAGGTGGGTCTAAATTTTTGTAGTAAACTTAGCAGTAGCGATTATTGTGGAAATGCACTACTGCTATGATCTTTAGTAGTAGCGCTCTTCCATTAACGCGCCATCTTGCTAGAACGGCGCCATCGCTACATTTATTTCAGCAATGAAGTTTTGTGTGCTGCCTATCTTGCTATGTAGCAAAGAACATTATTTTAAAGCGCTTTGGTAAGATTTTGTGTATAGGCTTTTATCTAGTAGTGGGAGGACACCCACTTGCCCTTTAGCTCAGCATAGGCCATTGCCGTTGAGGAAATGCGGGCGAAGGTGTTGGAAGGGACTAGGGCGCTAGAGCTCTGGAGGCTATAGGCGATGGCGCGGGAGATGGAAGCGTGGGGGAAAGTAAATTACCACCCTTTGCTTTTATAGGTCAGTGAAAAACCAAGAGTCTCGTTACTGCACCGCATGAATCGCCACCTTCCAACCCTTTGTGTCGTTAGGCGTGCATCGGTGAAAACAATTCGTTGATGATATCCCTTGAAAAATGGAACACAATATGTGCATTGATAGGATGTGCCAATGAGAAAGATGCCTCGGGCCGCAATTCGATTCGCAATAACCGGCTCAATTAGCATTATGGGTGGTGACGGTTTGATAAAAAAAATTAGATAAAAACCACTGCTCACACACATGTGTGGCAAGCCTTTGAGGCTAAGAGATCTCAAGACTTCGGATGCCGAAGTATGACCCTTAGAGCATATGGTCGGAAGGGTCAAACTGTAAAAGGACACCCAATAATTGCACTCTTTGTATTCAAGCACAAACTGATAAAGAAAGAACTCGTGTGCCAAGCCGAAGACTTTAAAGCCGAAAACATTGGTCCGATGATGAAGCCTCGTCCTCGGCTTCGAAGACATGTTCAGGGCTACTGACGGTGTCCTATACAAAGGGTACTAACCTATACGACCTGTAGTCTAGGGGCCGAGCTTATGGTCCGCCGATCTCCACAAGGAAGGACTCCAGGAAGCTATGAACCTCAGCGCTATCAAGATGGGAACCTCCAAAGACTTTGCATGTACTTCAAGGATAGCTTGCTAGCCGGCATGAGTGGCAACCGACCATATGTGTAACCTAGGTACCCCTACTGGTACACATATAAGTCGTGGGGTTTAGTCTTTAGAGGCACGATTACCAACCTTAGGGTTTAGAACATAATCATACTATCTCGAGGTAGATCATCTTGTACTTGATACTCCATAACATCAATATAATCAAGCAGGACATAGGGTTTTACCTCTTCGAGAGGGCCCGAACCTAGTTACACATCGTCTCCTGTTTCCCCTTGTTACCATCATTCCTAGACTACCAGCTCGGGACCCCCTACCCGAGATCTTCCGATTTTAGCACCAACAGGCGTGGTCAACAACCTCTCGAAGTTGGTTTAGCCATTGTTAAGGTGTGACGTCCTCTCACATTCATAGTCGGATCATCAAAGTCTACTCTGCCCAAAACGATAGTTATCCTTCATCGAAATATCAGGACACCATTGCGTTTATCAAAGCGAGCGCGATGTGACCAAATCAGTCAGGCGGGGTCCGAAGACGCTGACAGGCGGATCCGGATCGCCCATCGCGCTCGGGGCAGCGGTCAGGACGGCGCATGCGGCTGAAAACACCCCATGACGATGGTCCCTGCCGCGACTATGTTCCCTGTCATGGACTCCCGAGGGAAACTATCCGGGTGTGGGGCGTCCGCGCCGATCGGGTGACTGAGAGAGCCCCATGAAACTAGCTGTGGGAGGCCAACGCCAAAAGGACAGCACGAAGGGCACTCTCGAGTGAGGAGGCTACCAAAAGACAGGTGCTCCAACATCCTCTATATAGAAGTAAATAGATGGGTTGCCCCTGTTTGCCAAAAAAACAAGTTGACAAACTATGCGAGGGGATGACAAACTACATGTGTCGATCGAACCGGCTCACGGAACGCGCCCTTGATCCGCAGACCATAGTTTTAAAACCGAACAGGCAGTCCGACCGAAAAAAATTCATGAACCGACAGCTTGCTTGGTTTTTAAAGGTGTACCGGTCTCTCAGTAAAAAGACAAAAAATATATTTAAAAAGAATTGCATCAATAAGGTATTGAATACCTAATCTTGAGGCAAGGCATGCTAAAGCACCAATAACCAACTAGATCAATAACAATGTGATTTATTAATAGTTTACATTCAATATTAGGTGTATTCATTTAATGCGATGTCAAAATTTTGAAAAATTACCTTAAATGTTTTTTTGTCGCAAATGAACACATGTGGTCCGACTAGTAAAAATCTGAACCAATAGCCTTACCGTTTTTTTGCTGGTCGGTTTTTGAAACTATGCCGCGAACCCGGTTGCTGCAATATGTAACTAGTGGCAAATTGTCTCAAGTGCAAAGTAAACTAGATGATGCCTCACGCGTTGCTGCAGGCATGATAGTCATAAATCCTATGTATGAACAATATTGCATCATGATAAAGAGAGTATGTATTAGCCTGAGAGCGGCGATATGGGTCATACTACCATATAGTCCCATTATTTGGACCATGCAACACCCTCATCTAGCAGGCTAGCAGCGCATTGAATGTTTTCCATGCAATCTCTCAAAAGTGTTGTATTCCGCGGCGGACGTACAGCCCCATATGATATGACCGTGTACCCGCGTTGGCAGATTTGGCAAGTTGGTGGGGGCCCGCAGGAGCAGGTGTGCAGTTGACGAGATGGACCGCCGGCACAGTACTTGCGTCTTAACAGGACCAAGGTACAGAATCCTGCTGGGAAGCTAGATCCTCGAGCGCCAGGATGGATTAAGAAGTAATCGCCTGATGATATGTACATAGCAAGCTAACAAATGGATCATAGTGCAGTGATTATGGATACGTAATTTGTGGAGGTGCATGCTTTCCTGCTGTTTTCTGAAGCTCATGTATACTCAAATTTTGAGTCGTTTTCGTTCAAATACTGAATGAACATTGCTGGGTACATAAATGAACTAGCTCAATGCTTGCAGAGAGGACCATCTAGCTTGATTATTTGTTCTAAATTTCGGTAGTTCATGAATTCTGAAACAATTCTGAAAGGGAACCTAAAAAAACAAGAATTTAAAAAAACAATATTGCGGGAGTAATCAATCAACATTTCTGCTTGCAATTCTATCCTGAGTTCTGGTAGTAGAGTGATTGTGGATTGTTAAGAGCATCTTCAGTCGTTCGGCATCCCAGGGACTAAAATAAGGCCTCCTAGGGGCTAACCGGCGCTATTCTCGCCGTCGAAACGCTCGGGTTCCCAAGCGCCGTCCCAGGTTGGCCCCAGACGCCGTTTTTTCAAATGCAAATTCGGCTAAATTTCGAATAAAATGACATGAATTTGGACAAAATTCAAGCGGTTTTCATTCATATTTGTACAAATTTAAAGACGAGTAATAAAAAACTAAAAAAACTACGACGCCGACGGCGCCCCGAGCCTACTACATGCCGAGGAGCTTGAAGAAGGCAGTGTAGTCGCCGCCATCATCCTGCACGCCGCCACTAGTGCAGAACCGGGCTATAGCACCGGTTCGTAAGGGCTTTTAGTGCCAGTTCTGCAACCGGCACTAAAGGGTGGGGACTAAAGCCCCCCCCCCCCTCTTTAGTACTGGTTCTGCACGAACCTCCGCTAAAGGGCCACCACGTGGCACGAGCCAGCGCCGGGGGCGGAGAGCACACCAACCGGTACTAAAAAATTTGGGGGGTTTTGGTTTCATGATTTCTTTTTCCTTTAATTTTGTGTTTTCCATTTAATTTTTTTTTGTTTGCTGGTATTTTACGATACTACATATTGTACGTTATGCATATATAAAAATAGAATTTCACGTAGAACCGATCATATATATAGGGCTGGACTATTTTGTTACCCGTAATAGAATAATATTCTGTTACCCCCGAGTCCTATATAGGCCCGATCGTGATTTCTAGCAGCCCAACCAGTACGCACAGAAAAGAAAAGAGAGAAAAATCCCACCCGTGC
Source organism: Aegilops bicornis (assembly GCA_021605145.1). Classification (NCBI taxonomy): domain Eukaryota; kingdom Viridiplantae; phylum Streptophyta; class Magnoliopsida; order Poales; family Poaceae; genus Aegilops; species Aegilops bicornis. Next base: position 289,357,534 of record CM038671.1, read on the forward strand.
GAACCACGACCTCGAGACAGGTCGTTCCCTCCCCAGTAGCGCCGCCCTTCCCCCTGCCTCCGGTAGCAGCCGTGCAGCCTCTGCTTCAGCCCGCCCTTGCCTCTCCTTCAGTGCCGCCCGCCGCCCTCCTTCCAGTAGCCGCCCGCCCGCCCTCCTTCCAGTCGCCGCCCGCCTCGCCTCAGCGCCTCCCACCTACCGGCGATCCGCCTCTCCTCCGCCTCCCACTCCCAGACCCATCCACCGCCGCCGCCCCCAGGCAAGCCACCTCCGCCACCCCGAGACCCAACCACTCCGCCCTCGCTTCCCCCGCCGCGCCGCCCCTACAGAACCTCCTGCTGCAGGTCGCGCCCTCCTCCCGCATAGCCTCTTGCTCGCCTACTATGACCCTTATTCCCTCGTCAACCTCGCTTGAAGCCCTAAACTGACCGCTGCTCATCTCTCTACTGTTGCTGCTCTTTTTTGTCTCATGAAGTTCAGACAGATTGTCAGCGAAATCAGCGACGCGATTCGGGTAAATTATGATGATCCATCTTGGCAGGCAAGTAATTACGCTAATAGTGCCCCCATCTATGCATGCATGCCTTTTTCAGTTCACCTTGTAGTGTTTTTTTCGGTGCACATTATAGGACTTTATTCAGTTCAATGAATTCCAATAGAAAAAACTGCGGCTGTGTAATGATTCTAGAATTTACATTTCTTCTTGCACTTTGCTATACGGAGCAAAAGTGGTACAGTGATGATTCAGCTTGGGTGGGCTCTCAAAGTCGGAGACATAATAACCAAGTTATTTAGACCTTTCAATCACACGATCACTTGCGGATATCCTCTGCTTTTCTTTACACCAATTATTTTTAAAAATTCAAATTATAAAAGCAGATAAGTCCAGGGTTCACCGGCGGAATTTTGAGAAAAAAGAGATAAAAGAAAAGGAGAGTTCGAAAAATGCGCTATTACTGGTTGCTACTGTCTGCTATTGCATGAAGCCCCTACTGCTTGCATTGGTGTGCTGCTATTGTTTGTTTGTTCAGCAGGGTGGTGTGAGTGTGTGACAGAGATAGCAAAATGGAATGATCTTCTACATTGACTAAATCATGGCACACTCAGTTTAATTTCTTGATTTAGTCCAATTCAATTCCTAATTTTGTTTCGGTTCAAAGACAGCTATCTTTCTCAGTTTCTATGTTTAATTACAAAGTCCATGTACATTAACAGCAAATAAGTTCAAGTATATCAATAAATGGAAGTTCAGGTATATGGAATTTGATGCTTGTTGGGTGTATACAGGAGTATAAATGGATTTTATTCTTGTTGAATGAAGTTGAATTTGTTGTTATGCTTCTGAAAACTTCTACCTCTTTCCCGCAGGTGGGTCACAGAAGCTATCACATCTCTTTCTGAACCAATTTTCTCTGGAATTTCTTTTCTGCTTGTGCGTCGGGTAAAATAGTACCAGAATGAGCTAGCCCCCCGGTCAGTAGATTTCTTTCTTTCTGTGTGTTAGTTCCTAGCGTTGTGCTCCATGGGTGTTTGTTCTTATTCCTGAAAGAAAGAAAAAAATGTATTGCATTTGTAGTTCCATCTGATATATATATATATATATATATATATATATATATATATATATTATTTTAATCCCAGGATTAGAATAGTTATTTGGATCACAGCACCCTAAATAGAGCTTGATTAGGTGTTCCCGAACTAAAAAACCAGCCCGCCCTCACAACTCCCCGACGGCCCGACCCACCTGCCCACCTCCGCCCCACGACCTTCCCTCGATCCCGCCGCGGACTCCCCCCGGCGCGCCGCCCCCGCTCCCGCCTCCTTCCGACGTGCCGCCGTCCCTTGCTTCTCCACCGCGTCCCCCCACCGCGTCCACCTTCTTTCGCCACCCGCGTCGACCGCCCCCGCCCCCGAAACCGGCCGATGCGCCACCTCCGCCTTGGAACAGGCCGCTGCGCCGCCTCCACCCGCGGATCCGGCCAGCGCGCCGCCTCCGCCCCTGGATCCGGCAGCTCTGCTGCTTCCTCCCCCCGTATCTGGCTGCCATGACGCCTCCTCCCCCGGATCCGCTAGCTCCCCTCCTCCCTAGTGGCCGGCGCGCCTCCTTCTGCGCGATCGGGGCCCCTCCTCCGCCACGCCGTCGAGCCTCCTCTCGTCTCCACCCTCGGGTCCAGCTGCCGCAGGTGGCCGGAATCTCGCGTTCTGTCGCCGGCCATCGCAGGGCCCTGGATCCCAAGTTCGTCCACGGGTCCCTGGGAGCCACGCGCAGCCGCCCTCGATGTCAGGATCCCACGCGCCGTCGCCGCCGCCCCCGATGCCGGGATCCATAGGAGCACTGGAGGAGGTCTTCTCCGGCCATCTACGGGGAGGGGATCTGCGGGAGCCTTGGTCGGCCTCCTCAGCAGCGCCAACTGCCCACCCCTGTCCCCTGCCGTGCCCGCCGACGAGGTTAACAGTGAGCCCCTCCACGTCCTTCTGTACTCCTCCTCCTTGATTCTCCTTGGATCTTCAAGAATGAGACAGTAGCTGTGGTGGCTTCTCCTTAATCCACGAACGGGGTTGCTCAGTGGCACGCATGAGCCGGGGGAGGCTTCAGTTCGGCGGCGCTCATCCAGCCTGTGAAGTTCAGCCGGTGAGCATGTGCAGTCCGACGGCGTGTGTGTGCTTGTGTCCGGTTCACGGGCGTACCGTGTGTGGTGCTTGCGTGCACACGGCAGCCAAATGTGGTGTGAGGAGAAGCCAAGCTAAAAAGAAGAGCACACTACCTTCACACGCGTGCACGCAAGACAGGTACAGAGAGGTTCAGGGCTTCAGGCAATGTGATGGTGCAGCCGCTGCAGCGTCAACTACAACAGGGCGGGTGCTCCTGGTGCTCCTCTCCCGTTGCTGCTTTGCATGCTGCGATGCCACCGCGTCCTCACTGTACAAAAGGTTTGAGTGAGGAAAAATTCCAGCTCATGAACGAACCTGGAGAAGTTCTATTGCGATGGTGCTATTCTCTGTAGTTATTTGTTTCTCGTGAATGCATTTGTTTGTGGCTGATGGATCTCTATCTTCATATATTGTTTGCTTTATTTTGGTGTGACCTGGACCCAGTTCTCTCTATTCTTTTTTACCTGCACCCAGCTCTCTCTATTCTTTTTTTAATCAACTCACTGATGGACGTACTAAGTAATTCGTGCGACTTTGCTGCATCTTGTTTCGGTCTGCAGTCCAGCACTGATTCTTCAGTCTGATTTGAATGCCAGCTGAATCCACTTATTAAGTTACAACTTCAAAAAATGTGTTTGGCATTTCTGTCGGACACGCCGCTGCTGCTAATGCTGAAGAGCTAAACTCTGCTATCGCTAGACTAATGCTGAAGAGCTAACCACCACACAAGATGCTCCTGTTCACACCACGACTCAATCAAGATGAGTGTGTCCGTGTGCCCGCGACCTGCAACAAATGCATGCGAGCGATGACTTTAATTGTGCCCACATATGGAGCAGTCGCGGCAGTGGATTGAGCATCTGTAATGTTGTTGGAGAGGTAATCTGGAGTTAAGTGAAGTCCAACTATTACGCTGGACAAGGTTCATTTACTTCGTGGTTGGCAAAATTCGGCCCTCCCCAGCATGCCTGTTATTTTTAATATCACGAAAATGAGTGCATATAGTCGACGAGAAAATCATATACGAAAAAACAGAAAGATAACGACAAAAAGAAGTAAGAAAAACCTTGAAGTTCAACTAGAAGAGCCAAATAAGTTCATGATGCCCTTCGGCGGAGCATGAGTCTTGGGTGTGTGCGTCTTGAGTGTGCTATTCGTGTGGGTGCCCCCATGCGTGTCTGCGACACGTATGTGTGCTCCGAGTAGGTCTATCATAGGGTTTTTTCATCTATAAAAATACATGTTATAAAATAGTTAATGAAATATTAACCAAAAAACAAAACTAATGCAAAAGGCCTAAAGAACAAGCCCACCCCGTTCGGAAGTTCAGTGATAAAAAACCTAGAAGTTCAAATTAAATAATAGAGAAGTCGAAGTTTTTAAAAAGTTAGATTTTTCCTCGTTACTAAAGAACGAAGACGTTCAAATTAAAATAAAGGAGCAACTAAAACAATTTAAAATAGATATTCCCCGTTTAAAAAAAACTAGAGCTCAAACTAAAAGAACAAAGTTAAGTTAAAATAACAAAATAGTTTAATTTTTATACAAATGATTTTTTTCTATTTTTAAAATCTTAAAAATGGATTTTCCCTGTTTGTAAAAAAACAGAGAAGCTCGAACAAAAAGAGGAGCATTTCAGAAAGATTGGATAAAAACTGATTTTCCCCATTCTATAAAAACTAGAAGTTCAACTAACGGAACGATATCATTGTTTATATAAAAAAAGCATTTTCCCCGTTACCAACCAATAAAACTAAGAAGTTCAAATTTAAAAAATGGTGAAGTCGATGTCTACAAAAAATTCGAATTTTTCACATTATTAAAAAATAAAAACAAAGAAGTTCAAAATTTTAAACAAAGAAGTTCAAAAAACTCGATTTTCCTCATTACTAAAGAATAAAACTAAGAAGTTCAAATTAAAATAACGGAAAAGTTGAAAGTTGATAAAAATAAGAAAACAACAGACAAGTTTTAAAAAGATTTTCACCATTTTTTAAAAATTTGGATTTTCCCCGATACTAAAGATTAAACCAAGAAGTTCAATTTTTAAAAACAGAGTAATTCAATGTACATTAGAACTCGGTTTTTCTCGTTACTGAAGAATAAAACCAAGAAGTTCAATTTAAAAACATGGAGAAGTTTGATATTTAATTAAAAACTCAAATTTTTTGGTTACTAAGGAATAAAACAAATAAGTTCAATTCAATGTAACGAAGAAGTTTTGATGTTTCTAACAAAACTGCAATTTTCATATTTCTAAAAATACATAAAATAAATTCAAATAAAAATTTAGAGCGGTTCGATATAGAAGTTTGATGATTATAGAAAACTCAGATTTTCCTTGTTATTAAAGAATGGAAACAAGAAGTTCAAAAATTAAATAACAAGAAGTTCAACTTTTAATAATAGAGCGCTTCAAAATTTCATAAAAAAAGAAATAAAACCAGGAAGTCCATATTAAAAAGATGGAGAAGTTCGATGATTATAGAAAACTCAGATTTTCCTCGTAATTAAAGAATGGAAACAAGAACTTCAAAAATAAAATAACAAGAAGTTCAACTATTAAAAATAGAGCGCTTCAAAATTCATAAAAAAGGATTAAGAAAATCAGATTAAAAATTCATAAAAAAACTCAAATATTTTCACGTAACCGAGAGAAGTTCAGGTTGATAATGTTTGGGAACGTAGTAATTTCAAAAAATTTCCTACGATCACGCAAGACCATGGTGATGGCATAGCAACGAGAGGGAAGAGTGTCCGTCCACGTACCCTCGTAGACCGAAAGCGGAAGCGTTATAACAACGCGGTTGATGTAGTCAGACGTCTTCACGATCCGACCGATCCAAGCACCGAACGTGACGGCACCTCCGAGTTCTCGCACACGCTCACTCGATGACGATCCCCGGACTCCGATCCAAAGAAAGTGTCGGGATGAGTTCCACAAGACGACGGCGTGATGACGATGTTGATGCTCCACCGACGCAGGGCTTCGCCTAAGCTCCGCGACGATATGACTTCTCCGGCGCAGGCTTCGCCTAAGCTCCTGACGATATGACCAAGTGGAATATGGTGGAAGGGGCACCGCACACGGCTAAGGAAAGATCCGTAGATCAACTTGTGTGTCATGGGGTGCCCCCGCCTCAGATATAAAGGAGCAAAGGGGGTGCGGCCAGCCTTGGGGAGGCGCTGGAGGAGTCCTACTCCCACCGGAGTAGGACTCCCCCCTTGTCCTAGTTGGAGTAGGATTGGGGAGGGAAGAGGGAAGGCGCCGCCCCCTCTCCTTGTCCTATTCGGACTAGAGGGGAGGGGGCGCAGCCCACCCGGCCGGCCCTTCCTCTTCTCCCTTGTGGCCCATGAAGGCCCATATACCCCGGGGTTCCGGTAACCCCTGTTCCGGTAACTTCTGTTTTCACTCGGAACCCTTCCAAGTCCAAACATAGGCTTCCAATATATCAATCTTTATGTCTCGACCATTTCGAGACTCCTCGTCATGTCCGTGATCACATCCGGGACTCGAACAAACTTCGGTGCATCAATACTTATAAACTCATAATGAATCACATCGAAGCGTTAAGCGTGCGGACCCTACGGGTTCGAGAACTATGTAGACATGACCTAGAACCATTCTCGGTCAATAACCAATAGCGGAACCTCGATGCCCATATTGGTTCCTACATATTCTACGAAGATCTTTATCGGTCAAACCGCATAACGACATACGTTGTTCCCTTTGTCATCGGTATATTTACTTACCCGAGATTCGATCGTCGGTATCCAATACCTAGTTCAATCTCGCTATCGTAAGTCTCTTTACTCGTTCAGTAATACATCATCTCACAACTAACTCATTAGTTGTAATGCTTGCAAGGCTTAAGTGATGTGTATTACCGAGAAGGCCTAGAGATACCTCTCCGGCAATCGGAGTGACAAAACCTAATCTCGAAATACGCCAACCCAACAAGTACCTTTGGATACACCTGTAGTACTCCTTTATAATCACCCGATTCACGTTGTGACGTTTGGTAGTACCAAAGTGTTCCTCCGTAAACGGAGTTGCATAATCTCATAGTTATAGGAACATGTATGGGTCATGAAGAAAGCATTAACATACTAAACGATCAAGTGTTAAGCTAACGGAATGGGTCATGTCAATCAGATCATTCAACTAATGATGTGACCTTGTTAATCAAATAACAACTCCTTGTTCATGGTTAGGAAACATAACCATCTTTGATTAACAAGCTAGTCAAGTAGAGGCATACTAGTGACATACTTGTTTGTCTATATATTCACACATGTATTATGTTTCCGGTTAATACAATTCTAGCATGAATAATAAACCTTTATCATGATATAAGGAAATAAATAATAACTTTATTATTGCCTCTAGGGCATATTTCCTTCAGTCTCCCACTTGCACTAGAGTCAATAATCTAGATTACAAAGTAATGATCCTAACACCCATGGAGTCTTGGTGTCGATCATGTTTTGCTCGTGGAAGAGGCTTAGTCAACGGTCTCGCAACATTCAGATCCGTATGTATTTTGCAAATCTCTATGTCTCCCACTTGGACTTGGTCCCGAATGGAATTGAAGCGTCTTTTGATATGCTTGGTCCTCTTGTGAAATCTGGATTCCTTTGCCAAGGCAATTGCACCAAGATTGTCACGTAAGATCTTCATCGGTCCCGATGCACTAGGTATGACACCTAGATCGGAAATGAACTCTTTCATCCAGACTCCTTCATTCGCTTCCGAGCAGCTATGTACTCCGCTTCACATGTAGATCCCGCCACGACGCTTTGTTTAGAACTGCACCAACTAACAGCTCCACCGCTTAATAAAAACACGTATCCGGTTTGCGATTTAGAATCGTCCGGATCGGGTCAAAGCTTGCATCGACGTAACCATTTACGACTAGCTCTTTGTCACCTCCATATATGAGAAACATATCCTTAGTCCTTTTCGTATTTCAGGATGTTCTTGACCGCTGTCCAGTTGATCCATTCCTCGATTACTTTGGTACCTTCTCGCCAAGCTTACAGCCTAAGCATACGTCAGTGCGGTACACAGACATTGCATACATGATAGAGCCTATGGGTCAAGCATAGGGAACATCTTTCATTTTCTCTCTATCTTCTTGTGGTCGGGCATTGAGTCCGACTCAATCTTACACCTTGCAACACAGGTAAAAACCTTTCTTTGCTCGATCCATTTTGAACCTTTTCAAAACTTTATCAAGGTATGTGCTTTGTGAAAGTCCAATTAAGCGTCTTGATCTATCTCTATAGATCTTGATGCCCAATATGTAAGCAGCTTCACCGAGGTCTTTCATTGAAAAACTTTTATTCAAGTATCCTTTTATGCTATCCAGAAATTCTATATCATTTCCAATCAATAATATGTCGTCCACATATAATATCATAAATGCTACAGAGCTCCCACTCACTTTCTTGTAAATACAGGCTTCTCCAAAAGTCTGTACAAACCCATATGCTTTGATCACACTATCAAAGCGTTTATTCCAACTCCGAGAGGCTTGCACTGCACCATAAATTGATCATTGGAGCTTGCACACTTTGTTAGCACCTTTTGGATCGACAAAACCTTCTCGTTGCATCATATACAACTCTTCTTCTAGAAATCCATTCAAGAATGCAGTTTTTACATCCATTTGCCAAATTTCATAATCATAAAATGCGCAATTGCTAACATGATTCGGACAGACTTAAGCATCGCTACGGGTGAGAAAGTCTCATCGTAGTCAACCCCTTGAACTTGTCGAAAACCTTTCGCAACAAGTCGAGCTTTGTAGATGTTATATTACCATCGGCGTCAGTCTTATTCTTAAAGATCCATTTATTTTCAATGGCTTGCCGATCATCGGGCAAGTCAACCAAAGTCCATAATTTGTTCTCATACATGGATCCCATCTCAGAGTTCAGGGCTTCCAGCCATTTTGCGGAATCTGGGCTCACCATCGCTTCTTCATAGTTTGTAGGTTCGCCATGGTCAAGTAACATGACTTCCGCAATAGGATTACCGTACCACTCACAGTGCGTATTTTACTCTGGTTGACCTCACGAGGTTCAAGAGTAACTTGATCTCAAGTTTCATGATCATCATCATTAGTTTCTTCACTAATTGGTGTAGTTGTCACAGAACCATTTCTGTGATGAACTACTTTCCAATAAGGGAGCAGAATCTGATTATCTCATCAAGTTCTACTTTCCTCCCACTCACTTCTTTCGAGAGAAACTCCTTCTCTAGAAAGGATCCGAATTTAGCAACGAAAATCTTGCCTTCAGATCTGTGATAGAAGGTGTACCCAACATCTCCTTTGGGTATCCTATGAAGACACATTTTTCCGATTTGGGTTCGAGCTTATCTGGTTGAAGTTTCTTTACATAAGCATCGCAGCCCCAAACTTTAAGAAACGACAACTTTGGTTTCTTGCCAAACCACAGTTCATAAGGCGTCGTCTCAACGGATTTTGACGGTGTCCTATTTAACGTGAATGCGGCCGCCTCTAAAGCATAACCCCAAAACGATAGCGGTAAATCGGAAATAGACATCATAGATCGCACCATATCTAGTAAAGTACGATTACGACGCTCGGACACACCATTTCTCTGTGGTGTTCCGGTGGCGTGAGTTGCTAAACTATTCCACATTGTTTCAAATGTAAACCAAACTCAGAACTCAAATATTCTCCTCCACGATCAGATCGTAGAAATTTTATTTTCTTGTTACGATGATTTTCCACTTCACTCTGAAATTCTTTGAACTTTTCAAATGTTTCAGATTTGTGTTTCATTAAGTAGATATACCCATATCTGCTCAAATCATCTGTGAAGGTGAGAAAATAACGATACCGCAAGGCGTGCCTCAACATTCATTGGACCACAAACATCGGTATGTATGATTTCCAACAAATCGCTTGCTCGCTCCATAGTTCCGGAGAACGGCGTTTTGGTCATCTTGCCCATGAGGCATGGTTCGCAAGTACCAAGTGATTCATAATCAAGTGATTCCGAAGCCCATCAAGATGGAGTTTCTTCATGCGTTTTACACCGATATGACCTAAACGGCAAAGGCACAAATAAGTTGCACTATCATTATCAACTCTGCATCTTTTGGTTTCAACATTATGAATATGTGTATCACTACCGTCGAGATTCAACAAGAATAGACCATTCTTCAAGGGTGCATGACCATAAAAGATATTACTCATATAAATAGAACAACCATTATTCTCTCTCGATTTAAATGAATAACCGTCTCGCATTAAACAAGATCCAGATATAATGTTCATGCTCAACTGGCACCAAATAACAATTATTTAGGTCTAAAACTAATCCCGAAGGTAGATGTAGAGGTAGCGTGCGATTGCGATCACATCGACTTTGGAACCATTTCCAACGCCAAGATCGTCACCTCGCCCTTAGCCAATCTTCGCAATCCGTAGTTCCCTGCTTTGAGTTGCAAATATTAGCAATGTAATCCAAGATCAAATACCAGTACTATCATGCGAGTATTAGTAAGGTACACATCAATAACATGTATATCACATATACCTTTGTTCACCTTGCCATCCTTTTTATCCGCCAAATACTTGGGGCAGTTCCGCTTCCAAAGGTCCGGTCTGCTTGCAAGAAAACACTCGCTTCGTGCTTAGGTCCGCACTTGGGTTTCTTCTCTTGATCAACAACTTTCTTGCGTTCTTTTTGAAGTTTCCCTTCTTCTTCCCTTTGCCCTTTTTCTTGAAACTAGTGGTCTTGTTGATCATCAACACTTGATGCTCTTTCTTGATTTCTACCTCCGCAGCTTTTAGCATCGCTAAGAGCTCAGAATTGTCTTAGTCATCCCTTGCATATTATAGTTCATCACGAAGCTCTTGTAGCTTGGTGGTAGTGATTGGAGAATTACATCGATGACACTATCATCCGGAAGATTAACTCCCAAATTTGAATTAAGTGATTGTTATACCTGCACATTTTGAGTATGTGCTCACCGACGTAACTATTCTCCTCCATCTTGCAGCTATAGAACTTATTGGAGACTTCATATCTCTCAATCCGGGCATTTGCTTGAAATATTAACTTCAACTCCTGGAACATCTCATATGCTCCATGACGCTCAAAACGTCGTTGAAGACCCGGTTCTAAGCCGTAAAGCATGGCACACCTGAACTATAGAGTAGTCATCACTCTGCTTTGCCAGACGTTCACAACTTCGGCTCAAGATTCTGCAGCAGTTCGCTACCCAGCGGTGCTTCCAGGACGTAATTTTTCTCAGGCAGCAATGAGGATAATCCTCAAATTACGGACCCGGTCCGTGTAATTGCTACCATCATCTTTCAACTTTGCTTTCTCAAGGAACGCATTAAAATTCAACGGAACAACAAGACGAGCCATCTATCTACAAGAAACATAGACAAGCAAAATACTATCAGTACTAAGTTCATGATAAATTTAAGTTCAATTAATCATATTAAAAACTCCCACTTAGACAGACATCTCTCTGGTCATCTAAGTGATCACGTGATCCATATTAACTAAACCATGTCCGATCATCACGTGAGATGGAGTAGTTTCAATGGTGAACATCACTATGTTGATCATATCTACTATATGATTCACGCTCGACCTTTCGGTCTCCGTGTTCCGAGGCCATATCTCGTTATATGCTAGGCTCGTCAAGTTTAACTCGAGTATTCCGCGTGCGCAACTGTTTTGCACCCGTTGTATTTGAACGTAGAGCCTATCACACCCGATCATCACGTGGTGTCTCAAAGACGAAGAACTTTCGCAACGGTGCATACTCGGGAGAACACTTCTTGATAATTTTTAGTGAGAGATCATCTTATAATGCTACTGTCAATCAAAGCAATATAAGATGCATAAAGGATAAACATCACATGCAATCAATATAAGTGATATGATATGGTCATCATCATCTTGTGCTTGTGATCTCCATCGCCAAGCACCGTCATGATCACCATCGCCACCGCGCGACACCTTGATCTCCATCGTAGCATCGTTGTCGTCTCGCCAACTATTGCTTCTACGACTATCGCTACTCCTTAGTGATAAAGTAAAGCAATTACATGGCGTTGCATTTCATACAATAAAGCGACAACCATATGGTTTCGCCATTGCCGATAACTCGGTTACAAAACATGATCATCTCATACAATAAAATATAGCATCACGTCTTGACCACATCACATCACAACATGCCCTGCAAAAACAAGTTAGACGTCCTCTACTTTGTTGTTGCAAGTTTTACGTGGCTGCTACGGGCTGAGCAAGAACCGTTCTTACCTACGCATCAAAACCACAACGATATTTTGTCAAATAGACTCCGATTTAACCTTCTCAAGGACCGGTCGTAGCCATACTCGGTTAAACTAAAGTGAGAGAGACAGACACCCGCCGGTCACCTTTAAGCAACTAGTGCTCGGAGCGGTGAAACCAGTCTCGCCAGAAGCGTCTGGCGTAATGTCGGTCCGGGCCGCTTCATCTCACAATACCGCTGAACCAAAGTATGACATGTCGGTAGGCAGTATGACTTGTATCGTCCACAACTCACTTGTGTTCTACTCGTGCATATGACATCAACGCATAAAACCGGGCTCGGATGCCACTTTGTTTGGGAACGTAGTAATTTCAAAAATTTCCTCACGATCACGCAAGACCATGGTGATGGCATAGCAACGAGAGGAAGAGTGTCCGTCCACGCACTCGTGAGACCGAAGCGGAAGCGTTATAACAACGCGGTTGATGTAGTCGTGCGTCTTCACGATCCGACCGATCCAAGCACCGAACGTCACGGCACCTCCGAGTTACGCACATTATTCAGCTCGATGACGATCCCGGACTCGATCCGGCAAAGTGTCTGGATGAGTTCCACAAGACGACGGCGTGGAGACGATGTTGATGCTCCACCGACGCAGTGCTTCACCTAAGCTCCGCGAAGATATGACTTCTCCGCGCAGGCTTCGCCTAAGCTCCGACGATATGACCGAAGTGGAATATGGTGGAAGGGGCACCGCACACGGCTAAGGAAAGATCCGTAGATCAACTTGTGTGTCATGGGGTGCCCCTGCCTCAGATATAAAGGAGCAAAGGGGTGCGGCCAGCCTTGGGAGGCGCGCCGAGGAGTCCTACTCCCACCGAGTAGGACTCCCCCTTGTCCTAGTTGGAGTAGGATTGGGAGGGAAGAGGGAAGGCGCCGCCCCTCTCCTTGTCCTATTCGGACTAGAGGGGAGGGGGCGCAGCCCACCTGGCCGGCCCTTCCTCTTCTCCCTTGTGGCCTATGAAGGCCCATATACCCCCGGGTTCCGTAACCCCGGTGTTCCTAACTTCTGTTTTCACTCGGAACCCTTCCAAGTCCAAACATAGGCTTCCAATATATCAATCTTTATGTCTCGACCATTTCGAGACTCTTCGTCATGTCCGTGATCACATCCGGGACTCGGACAAACTTCGTGCATCAATACTTATAAACTCATAATGAATCATCATCGAAGCGTTGTTGCGTGCGGACCCTACGGGTTCGAGAACTATGTAGACATGACCTAGAACCATTCTCGGTCAATAACCAATAGCGGAACCTGGATGCCCATATTGGTTCCTACATATTCTACGAAGATCTTTATCGGTCAAACCGCATAACGACATACGTTGTTCCCTTTGTCATCGGTATGTTACTTACCCGAGATTCGATCGTCGGTATCCAATACCTAGTTCAATCTAGTTACGGTAAGTCTCTTTACTCGTTCCGTAATACATCATCTCACAACTAACTCATTAGTTGTAATGCTTGCAAGGCTTAAGTGATGTGTATTACCGAGAAGGCCTAGAGATACCTCTCCGAGCAATCGGAGTGACAAAACCTAATCTCGAAATACGCCAACCCAACAAGTACCTTTGGATACACCTGTAGTACTCCTTTATAATCACCCATTACGTTGTGACATTTGGTAGTACCCAAAGTGTTCCTCCCAGAACGGGAGTTGCATAATCTCATAGTTATAGGAACATGTATGGGTCATGAAGAAAGCATTAACATACTAAACGATCAAGTGTTAAGCTAACGGAATGGGTCATGTCAATCGGATCATTCAACTAATGATGTGACCTTGTTAATCAAATAACAACTCCTTGTTCATGGTTAGGAAACATAACCATCTTTGATTAACAAGCTAGTCAAGTAGAGGCATACTAGTGACATACTGTTTGTCTATATATTCCACATGTATTATGTTTCCGGTTAATACAATTCTAGCATGAATAATAAACCTTTATCATGATATAAGGAAATAAATAATAACTTTATTATTGCCTCTAGGGCATATTTCCTTCAGATAACTGCCAGAAGTTAATGTACTAGATGGTGTGCATTTTGTATTAAAAAGAAAAAAACAAAGGCTAAAAGGTTTTGTCGTTATAAGTTCAAGTCCTTCGTCGGAGAAAGTTAAAAAGATATTGTGGGAGAGATTTGTACAAAAAGAATATCATTTGTGTAACACTGACGAATGGATGAGAAATTTGCAAAATGGAAATACTTCACAGAAGTTCAACTGAAAAACAGGAGGAAGTTCAAATACTACGGTGGATGAATTTCAGATGAAAAACTTTTAAAACCGTCGCAGGTATGAACAAATGATCAACACGGGAAAGTTGCGTGTTTACAGCAGCTTATTCATGTGCAGCAGAAGTTCAAGTCAAACTAACAGAGTGATTCAGCGCTTATTCTTGAAAAGTGGAGAAAATTATACATGCTCTGTAGGTCAAAAGTTTGGTTTTAATTTATGTTTTGCGAAGGTCAAAATGTTGTGTTCGAGAAGGTCAAGTGTGTTATCTCAGCAAGTTCAAAATAAATTTTGAACATGCAAGGTAAAACATGCAAGAAAACAAAAAGGAAGAAGTTCAATCTCTAAAGATGACGCGGTTCAACGTGTAAACCAATGTTGAAAGAAAACAAAAAGAAAGTGAGAAGTTCAATTTCTAAAAGATGAAGCGGTTCGACATGCAACCCAATGTTGAAAGAAAACAAAAAGAAAGGAGAAGTTCAATTTGTAAAGATGACGTGGTTCGACGTGCTAAACAATGTTGAAATAAAAAGAAAAAGAAAAGAAGAAGTTCAATTTCTAAAGATGATGCGGTTTGATATGCAAACCAATGCAAAAACACACACAAAAATGTTGTTTTGTGGTTTTTCCGTATAAAAATTAAATACAATTCTTTACTCAAAATATAAAAAGGTGAAGTTCAAATTGAAATAACAGAGAAGTTCGGAGTTTATTAAAACATAGGATTTACCTGTTCAAAATATAAAAAACACAACACCATTTTTTGCACTTCTAAAAACAACTCATAAACAAAAAATGGTTGCTAGAAGTTCAAGTGCTCGGCGAGGAAAAGTTGGAAAATTCTTGTGAGAGAGGTTCACCGTGTATTTAGATGTCCAAAATACATAAAAAAATATGTTATTTTTTGTGTTTTAAAATAATTCTCTCAAACCAGAGAGAAGTTCAAAGTGATAACAACCGGAAGTTCACGTACTACATGGTGTGTATTTCATATAAGAAAAAGTACAAAAAAGTGAAACAGGTGAAGTTCAAACAGAGATGCCCCAGAAGTTCAATTACTTCATGTAGTGCAAAGAACACCACGTAAAAAATCAGTACGTCAAAAACAGAGTGAAGTTCGAATGCACATCGTCCTAGAAGTTCAACTACTTCACGCAAAGGCAAAAACAACACGTTAAAAACAGTGTGAAGTTCGAACAGATATGCACGAGAAGTTCAACTACTTCACACGATTGTATTTCCATTCGCGATGAAGGCGTAAATCATGATCTCGTCATTTTCTAATTTTCTTCAAAAAGAGGGAAATCATTTGTGTAAGTTCAAGTCCTCGGTCGAAGAAAGTTAAAAAATTTATTGTGAGAGAGGTTTCTACAAAAGAAATATCATTTGTGTGACATTGACGAATGTATGAGAAAATTACAAACGAAAATACGTCACGGGAGTTCAATGTAAAAACAGCTGGAAGTTCAACTACTACACTGAATGAATTTCAGATGAAAAACTTTTAAAACCGTTGCGTGTATGAAAAAATGATCAACACAGGAAAGTTGCGTGTCTACATCAGCTTTCCATCGGTATATCACTTGCTCGATTCCGATGAGTGTTCCGGTGCGTGGATGGAGAGCCACGGGCAAAAAAAGCACGTGAAAAACGAAGTGAAGTTCAAGGTTTCATACCGAGAAGTTCAGGTACTTCACGCGATGCATTTTTCACGAATCTGTTTCGTGATAAAGACAGAACGAATGGTCTCCCCGTTTTCCAAATTACTTGAAAACGGCAGGGAATCACAGAAAACCATCAACATGAAAAAATTTCGCATTTTCCTTAGCTTTTCAACGGTGTATTAGTTGCCCCGTTCCGATAAAGTTTGTGGAAATTACAGCGAAAATACGTCTTTAGCCATTTTGAAAACTGACATAAAACAGTAAGGAATTGGGAGAAATAATATATACCAAAAAGTTTCGCATTTCCTCAAGCTTTCCAACGCCATATCATTTGTTGCATTCGGACATAGGGTTAAAAAAATACATCAGAAATACGAACTCGGTGAAACTTGTACCGTTTTCTAAATCACTTTTAAACCGTTCAAAATTATAAAAAACTTTCTACATGAAAAGGTAGCGCATTGTCATAAGCTTCCAACGCCATATCATGTGACTCAATTGGTTTAGCCGTTTAGAAATGACATCGAAAATATGAACTCGGCTGTTCGATTTGTGAAATTTTATGATTTTCTAAATTACTCTTTAACCGTAGGGAATTAGAGAAAACTTTTAACATGTGGAAGGAGCGGTTTTACAGCAGCTTTCCAAAGCCATATTACTTGACTCATTCCGATAAACGGTTTAGAAATGCGATCGAAATTACGATTCACGTTTTTTGTGTGAAGAAAAAACTGTTTTCAAAACTGCTCTTAAACCGCTTACATTTTTCAAAAAATTTAACTTGAGTCATTATACTCGTGTCCATAGCTTTCCAACGGTATATAGCAAGCCCTATTTGGGCAATGTTGCGGGAAGTTCAACCTAGCACAGGGGGAAGTTCAGTCGAACAACTCGAGCAAAGAAATCGCAAAAACGCGAGTTCTTCACGACCCGAGTGCGAAATCCGCCTATGAGGGAGATTCCTATCTAAAACGAGTATTTTGTTGCTAAACGGTTTAGAAATGCGATCGAAAATACGATCAACGTTTTTTGTATGAAGAAAAAACGCTTTTCAAAATTCTGATAAAGGTCGAGTTAGTACAGAGGGAAGTTCAGGCGCGTGTACAAATAAAAATATGTCACAGAAGTTCAACGTGAAAATAGCATGAAGTTCAACTACTACGCTGAATGAATTTTAGATGAAAAACTTTCAAAATCGTCGCGAGTATGAAAAAATAATCAACACGGGAAAGTTGCGTGTTTACAGCAGCTTTCCAGCGGTATATCACTCGCTCAATTCCCGTGAGTGGGATGGAGAGCTACGAGCAGTGGATGAAGATCTGCGAGCAAAAAAATCACGTGAAAAACAGATTGAAGTTCAGGTACACGCACCTACAAGTTCAGGTTCTTCACTCGGTGCATTTTTGAAGAATCTGTTTCGCGGTAGAGGCAGAACGAATGATCCCGCCGTTTTCGGAATTACTTTAAAACGGCTAGGAATCGGAGAAAACCATCAACATGAAAAAGTTTCGCATTTTTCGTAGCTTTTCAACGGTATATTATTTGTCCAATTCTGATAAGTTCGTAGAAATTACGGCGAAAATACATTTTTCGCCATTTTCGAAACTGACTTAAAACCATAAAGAATTGGGAGAAACAATACATACCAAAATGTTTCGCATTTGTTCAAACTTTCCAACGCCATATCATTTGCTGCATTCGGACGCACGGTTAAAAAATTAGCTCGAAAACATGAACTCGGTAGGACTTGGACCATTTTCTAAATTACTCTTAAACGGTTCAAAATTAGAAAAAAAACTTTCAAGATGAAAAAGTAGCGCATTTTCATAAGCTTTCCAACACCATAGCATATGCCTCTATTGGATTAGCCGTTTAGAAATGACATCGAAAAAACGAACTCAGCTGTTCGGTTTATGAAATTTTACGTTTTTTCAAATTACTCTTTAACCATAGGGATTTAGAAAAAAACTTTCAACATGTGGAAGGAGCGGTTTTGCAGCAGATTTCCAACGCCATATTATATGCCTCATTCTGATAGACGGTTTAAAAATGCGATCGAAAATACGATTCACGTTTTTTGTGCGAAGAAAAAACTGCTTTTAAAACTGCTCTTAAACCGCTTATATTTTGCCAAAAATTTAAGTTGGGTCATGATATTGGTGTCCATAGCTTTCCAACGATATATAGCAAGCCCCTATTTGGGCAATGTTGCGGGAAGTTCAACCTAGTTCACAGAGAAGGTCGGTAGCGTTACTCGAGGCGATTCGAGGTTGTGATCGAATATTATTCGATCCCGTGATCGTAATAGTGTTTATGTATATATATATATATATATATATATATATATATATATATATATATATATATATATATATCGACAAGCAGTGCAATGGCACAAAGAACATCAGTTCAAAATATATATGCAGGAGGTTCTGGAGCCAAAAGGATGATATTTTTTTGTGTTTAAATTTTTAGGGTGCATCACATAGTGTACTGAAGAACATAAACATGGTGTAGTGAACAAACATACGCATTCACATAAACCTGCCAGCAAACCCTCTTGCTATACTCATGCTTGTACTTGTTTATTTTCTTGTTTGGAAAATGGTTTCTTGTCCTCCTAACAACTTTTCTCTGTCGCTGCAGCGCCCCGGCCGTTCATTGCCATCATCCTGGGTCGTTCAATATGACAGTGCCAAGGCGTTCGATGCGCAGCTCGGGAGGTGCCCGTCGCAGCTTTCCCCCCACCTCCCATTGGATGTTCATGCTCCTTCTCTTGTGTACATTCAGTTCAACATCTGGTGGTTTTTTAGTTCACCTTAAATGTGCATTTTCAGCTTCATCTTGCAGGTATGATCATTCTCTGGCCTGCTAATGTCTTTTGCAGTAACTTTGTACACAAAGCGATATAATGTTTGTCAATCTATAGTGAAGAATATATCCCTATGATACGTTTGTCACTCTGATAGGTTCATTCCATCTCTTGGAGCTGTATGGCTGACCATTTTTGGTAAAATTTGGCAATTGTTAACTTATGAAGCTACCGACTCGGGTATTCATTTCATTGGTCAATTGCTAGATTTAGGCTTTGAGATTGCTGAGACAATAATCCATGGATCAGTCTTCCAATGTTATCATGTAGTTCAATTAGTCTTGAGGTTATTCAATGTCTAGAATGGGATTTTGATTGCTGCTGGTTGAACCTACTGACAACATAGGTTTTGATTGCTGTTGGTTTTGTATGTCATGGTGGTTCGCAGGTATAAGATGGGATTTTCATAGCTTTACATTGTTGTTTTGGTTTGTGGCACTTAGATGCTTTTGAAAAATGTTCTGCACGTGTTTTGTTGTATTCAGTTCCTCCCGAAAAAAGCAAAAAAACATGGTTCTGCTTGCTTATGTCATTTTTCCCTTCATCGACAGAAAAACTAGTTCAACTGCAAAAGAATACATCAGTTCGACGTTCAAAAAACATTAGTTCAAAAAAATAACTTAAGTATACGCCATCATGGAGCGCTTGCCTTCAAGATTTATCTCTTGTTCTTGTTTTTCCCTTTCCAAGTTTATGTTCTAGCATACCTTTTTCTCTCTTATCAATTACTCCCTCCGTAAAAAATATAAGAGCGTTTAGATTGCTGCTTTAGTGAACTAAATGATCTTATATTTCTTTATAGAGGGAGATGTGTGTATGTATACATGTGTTATGGAGATGTGTGTATGTATACATGTGTTATGCAGATAGAAGAACTTATCTGGTGGTGTGTGTGTGCTGATGCATCCTCGTCCGGCCGCTCTAATCCACACTCTCAATACAACTTCTCTACAACCTCATGTTCACAAATCTTGTAGTGCATTTTTTTAATAAAAATCTTGTAGTACTATGTAAAGCAAGCGTGGCCAACACATACTTTAGGTGTCGCGGTAGTACGCACTGTTGATGGTGGCCTTCCTTTGTGGCGCTACTACTTTGCCACATAGAGTAGTATTGCTACTACTTATCATGTTGCTAAAACCTAGTGAACAGTACATTTATTTGATTAACGGTTCTATAGGAAGAAAAAGTTCACCAATATATAATCTCTAGGTTTATTAGATTTTGTGTTAGTGCTTGTAACACAATCAGTTAAGATCTCGATAGACCACAAGTTCAAGTTCACTAGTATTTGTAAATGATGGTAGTAGTACTAGTATTTACAAATTTGTAACCTAGGAACTAATTAAAGCTTGCATCTTGTTACTTCTATGGAAGCATTTACCTTGTAATTTTATTGGACCAACCACTAACATAAGAATTAGACATGGTGCTCAGTGTATTCTCTCAATCTTGGTTGTTCTTACAGTGCTTATAATCTTGACATCTTTGATGAATCCAGCCCGAACTGAAGCATGTCGGCAAGCCGGGCCTCAAAAGGCCCTGCTCCCGCTACTGTCTCGATCTTGAACTAATGTTGTTTTCATCTATCTACCTCCTTCCTCGGTGAGCCCATGTTCTTCTGCTCTTGACGCTCGAGCCGCCTGCACTTCTTTTCTCAGTTCGAAAATTCCCAAAGCATCAGTACTATGTATCAGTATACATCATGTTAGTTCTGCAGATTTCCAGTATGCTTGTATGTCCTCCTTCATGTTGAATTATTTTAAGTAAAACAAAAATAGCTCACTTTTGTGACTTCCATCATTTGAATATATACATGCCTCATGTTCAAACTTTCAATTTGTTTAAAACTAAATTGATGGTGCTCTTGTTTCAGGGCCGCGGGAGAAGGCAGAACCTCTGGGTGCATGATGGAAAAGTTGCAAGTTCTTGTTTAGATGTTCAGGATACCCTTCTCTCATTTCATTTATGTTCAGGATAGCAGGTGCATGATGGAAAATTGTGTATCATGTAGTTCTTGTTTATATGTCGTGCAAGTTCAAAAATTGTCGATTTTTCCACTAGAGAGAACACGTTGGTTGCATTGTTTTTCCAGTGTGACGTCCCTTGGTATATTAGGAGTATTGTTATTGTTGCTCTGCATGCAAATGAATTAGTTTGTCCTGCTAAGATGAGGATGTTTGTGCCTTGAACTTTAAGAGGTCAGGGGAGATGAATAATTTCTGTCATATGAAAGTACAAAAAGGCTTGAATTAAAAATCAGTACAAGTTAAAAGCCGATCAGTTCGGAATAAAAAGAAATTGCTAAGATGAGGATGTTTGTGCTTGAGTCTTGAACTTTAAGAGGTCAGGGGAGATGAATAATTTCTGTCATATGAAATTACAAAAAGGTTTGAATTAAATATATTGATCAGTACGAGTTAAAAACGGCGATCAGTTCAGAATAAAAAGAAATTGTCAGTTTGAATTAAAAAGGAAACACACATAGAAATTCAAGTATACAAATTTGGTGCCAATAAAGTTCGCATCAGTTCGAGAGGCATGGAAAAGAAAATTTGGTGCCAATAAAGTTCGAGGGAAAAAACAACTTTAAAAGGAAACGTTAGAAGGTGACAAATTAATTTTGTAACATTGACGTCCAAGTTCTACAACTGATCCGTACAAACAAAAACGATGGTCCGTTCTACAAAGGAAAATTGGTTTAATTAAAAATATTGATCAGTAGAAGTTAAAAACGGTGGTCCGTTCGGAATAAAAGAAATGACAGAAATTCATATTGAAAAAGTTCAAGCAAACGGAAACCCCATGCGATTCAAATGGTTAAAGTACAAGTCATAAAATAAGAGAAGTCCAGAACATCGTTGTAAAAAAAATGTTTAGTTCAAAAAAAAGAATAAAAACATTTTCTTTTTGAAAAAAAATATCATTCAGTTCGATGATATAAACCATGCAAGTACAACGCCGACGATACAATAATATTCAGTTCAACAATATAAACCATGCAAGTTCAGGACTAGGATACAGTAAACCGTTGATAATTTACGAGAAAAATATTACCCAAAAAACAGAGCAAAGTCTAGTTAGTAAAAACACGCTTAGTACAAACCCATGCAAGCATCAATACAAGTACTTTTTTTCGGAACCAATTACTGTAAAAAAATAGCTCAGTACAAACATACACATATATCAGTACGACTACTATGTTTTTCACACGAGAAAACAGAAGAATCTGTCATGTCGTATTCAAGATTACTCTTAAACGGTTGCGAAGTAGAGAAAACGTCGAACATGAATAAGTTTCACATTTTCGATAGCTATCCAATGGTATATTATTTACCCCATTTCGACAAACTATAAAAAAACGTGTTCAATACCAATTTTAACCGTATTTGAATTAGTATTTAAACCGTAAGGAATTAGAAAAAACTTTCTATAAGCAAAAGTTGTGCATTTTCCAAAGCTTTCCAACGCCTTATCATTTAGGTCAATCCGACAAACCGTTTGCAAAAAAAGTGAAAAAACATTTCACCTAGAATTTCACTGTTTTTCAAATTACTTTTAAATCACATAGAATTTGAAAATATAGTAGATATATGGAAGATGCGTATTTTCACAAGCTTTCCAAGGCCATCTCATTTGCTCAATTCCGACAAACCGTTCGAAAATTAAGTCCAAAATACGATTCGCGTTTTCGGTTTTAAAAAAAATGGTTTTTTTTCAAAACTGCTCTTAAATCATAATTTTGTTGCAAAAACAAATTATAAGATTTTAATGTGGATGTCAAGAGCTTTCCAACGATATATTACACGCCCCGTTTCGACAAAAAAAATTGCAAAAAAATTGAACTAAAGTAGACGATTTTTAACAGCAACAGAAAGTATCAGTTCAACCGCTCGAATTTCATCAGTTCAACCGCTTGAATTCATCAGTTCAAGTAGGGTAACAAAATAATGTTCTGTTACGCGTAACAGAATAGCCCAGATGTGTGTGTGTGTGTATATATATATATATATATATATATAATATACACAATTAGGTATTTATACAATTTCTCTAACATGTTGCCTTGTTGCCTTCGGATCTATGACCTGGTCCAGCAAAAATCCCGCTCTTTCCTCTTGAAGTGCTCGTATGCGTTCTATTGGTAGGAACTTGTCCCGCACGTCTTTGAACTATTAAGAAGGAGACCAATATGCATGTGTATTAGTTGTGTGACTAGATATCGAGAATCATGTAAAATTTGTGAATAATATTCTGGCAAATGTACCCATTGTTGTCTATCAGATTTGCTCCTTTTGGACGCCATCATGCGAATGTTCTCGCAAACATAGTATGCACACACTTCAGTCCCGCCGCACCGCTGTGGCCTTTACGAGAATAGAATTTAATCAAATAATAATTAATCAAGCATGATAATTAATTAATGGTATTGAAACAAGAATTAAAGAGATGGTAGCTAGCTAGTACTACTTAATTACTTACCTTCGGTCGATACCAAAACAGCTTTTGTCGCCATTTGCCTGGAGTCACCTTGATGAACTTTGCCCAAGCCCTGCCCGTCGGCAAAGAAAATTAATAAAGGGGTTATTAAGTAGTTGATAACAGGAAATGACGAACTAAATAGGCCGAGATATAGTTAATAATGATTGAAATTACATGTCGACTATCCCCTTCAAGATGGTGAAGTCACTTTCTTTTTTAAGTCGTGAGTCCAGTACTTCAACTTTTCCTTCTTCAACTCTAATGACTAACAAGATCCAGTGGTAATCGCATGCTATCGCTTGCATGTCTTAATTAAGCGGGCATGTGCATAACACTAATCAACTACCCTAAAACCTATACACTTAATTATTAACATCCAGCTAGCTAGTAAGCAAAAACAGAATTTTAGTACAAGACAATTGTGACTCATGTGAAGTTGTAAGGAAGTAGTATATCTTCATTGGTATTGAGGCGCTTCAAGAACTCTAGCATTTTACTCTCTACATCTTGTTTATACCATTCCAATTTCCATGTGTGTACATTAATGGTATTTGGGTCAATGAACCCAATGCCATAGCGTCCAGCTTTTTTCATTTCATACATCTTCATCCTTCATAATACCACAAAAAAGAATATAGTGAGGATAATTACAAGTAATGATCGATCAATGAGTACTAAAGCTAGCTTGAGACTTAAATTACATAAAGAAATCACTTAGAGACAATAGCAACTGACGAGAGATTTGTCGAGTGCATCTTGATTGAATAACTGAAATAGTTCTGAATACTAAATGGACAGAGCTAGCTTATGGAAGTAATGCTCTTCCTTGACATTCACCATGAGGGACTCTCGATTGGAACTCTTGGTAATTTTCATGTACCAATCATGCAATTCATACATTCTCGTTGGGAGGTTCTTGACCTCCTCGGGCTCGACCAAAGGTTGGCCGCGGACATATTTCCGTTTAATTTCCTCCTCTCTAAGCGGAGACATGGGCTCGATCTCGAGGAGTTGTCCAACAGTGATATTGAGCATTTCAGCCTACCTTATATGCTCCTCGGTTATTACCAGATTGCCCAGCTGGGGAACGGTTTTCCCACATATATATAGGGCGCTAGTACTCGCATGTGTTGGCACAACAAGCGGGGGGGTCGATTGCGCCGCCTGTTCTCCCAGTTGGGAACGGTTTTCCGCATTTTTTGCCAGTTGCTTGGCTCAAGCTCAAGCTCGACTCCATCTGTAGTCGTGCTCAATGTGCCTTCCTGATTTGGCGCTCATAGTCTGAGTCAATAGGCTTGGGAGCTGGTGGTCTAGCCATACGAATAAAGTGGTCAATCTTTTCCTCAGGCACTTTCTCCCTTGGCGGCGATGCCGGTTTCGGTCCAAAATGGGCGTCCACTTGGGCCTTCAATATGGCTGCGTTTTGCTTCTCGGTCATGTCGTAAGCCCTCTGGGGAAGAGGAGCGAGGCTTGGACCATATTTATATCGCTTGCCTCCGCCTGTACCTCCTGCACTACCTCGACTCGTACAGCTACGCACCATAGCTGTGTCGGCTCTCTTCCGCGATTGCTGAGGCGGCGGTTACGGCTGACGTGGCTGAGTTGGAGCAGGAGGAGTGGCCTGACGTTGTGCCGAACTTGGAGGAGGAGGAGTGGCCTGATGCCTTGCTGGACTTGAAGAAGGAGTGGCCTGACGCGGTGTCGGACTTGAAGCAGGAGGAGTGGTCTGATGATGTGCCGGACTTGAAGCAGGAGGAGTGGCCTGATGCTGTGCCGGACTTGGAGGAGGAGGAGTGGCCTGATGCATTGGTGGACTTGGAGGAGCGGGAGTCTGCTGATGCGGTGGCGGACTTCGAGGAGGAGTCGGCTGACGCGGTGTCGGTGGCCTTCGAAATATGATGCAATCCTTTCTCCATAGGATGATACGATGTTTGGCCCCTCCCAGTGTGTGCTCCTCGTCACCTCCAGGAATGTCAAGCTCTAGCCCCGAATATTGTTCCACAACCTCATAAACCATGACAAGAACATAGCCGGCTTGAATCGGGTTGCAATGGAAGGTTGCATCGGGGGAATTTGTATAAGCAATGGCGTCCGCCACCTTCATGGATATGTTCTTCATTTTGAAGTGTAGCTCACAGTTAGTGCTCTCCATGATGTCATCCATAGGGTATCTATCCAGCAGTGCGTCGCTCGGGGCGGAACCAACGCTGCTTCTCAGCATGGATGGGACGGTGCTATCCAATGATGGATCATCCGCTAGCTGCTACCGCTGCTGAGACCCCCTTTCCTAGCTAAGTGAGTCGATCTGCTGCTGCTGCCGCTGGAATTTGAGTGCCAAGTCCGCGTGTGCTGATTCTAGGCCTTGAAGGCGTTCTGCTTCCTGCTTCCTTTGCTCCTCCTCCAGCTTCCTCTTCTTCTCCTCCTCCATCTTCCTTCTTGCACGGCTTCTGTAGTTGGCGTTCCAGTCCGAAAAGCCCTCATACCACGGAACAACGCCCTTGCCCTGTGTTCTTCCCGGGTGTTCAGGATTTCCCAGGCCACGTGTAAGCTCTTCTTTCTCTCCTGTTACCATTGACCTTAGACGCACAGTTCGGGACCCCCTACCCGAGATCCGCCAATTTTGACACCGACATTGGTGCTTTATTGAGAGTTCCGTTGTGACATCGAAAACATGGTTGATGGCTCGCCTTGTTGTTAAGGACAATATCATCTCCGAGGAGTCCTGGCTCCGGGCCAAACCCTCCAACTTTTCGGCTTTACCATGGCCGCCTGTTCGGCCGTTAAGCCGACGATGACCTCTCGAGTCATCGAAAATCGTCTCCGCGTTGACTCCGAATACTAAAAACGGATGGATCCGACGGAGTTGTCGTCTTTAAACGAACTCCTAGATCGCATCGCCGCCTTGGGGGTCGCTACAGACTACGATCAGATTGGGCTTAAACCTGACCAGAGAGAAATCAAATCTCCGCCGATCACCCATCAGATAGCGGTAGTGGAGGAGCAAGACAATAACTCTTCCTCTATGTGGAGGATGAACTATGTTAGGATTTCCGAGCTCGAGGAACCGGATACCTATCCGCGGAACGACGCGTCCTGCCCTCTGAACCTAGAATCGGACGACGGGCCTAAAGCATCAGCTGATATCCCGGAATCCGAACCATTAAGTCCAGAAGATTTACAAAATCCGAATCCCAAATCGGGTCAGGGTTCAGATCTAAAACCACCCACCCAGCCAGCTATACGCGATCTTATGTACATATGAAAGCTGTCTCAGGAAACGGTCCATCACTTCTGGGCCAGATTCCTTCTTGTCAAAGACAAGGTTAAAGATTGCCGTGATGAAGACGCAATCTCAGCATTCTGCAACAATTGCATGGACGAAGGAATCCTCAATGCCATCAACCGCCGTCGCATACTATACTTTGCTGACTTGGCAGCCATAGTACAGTAGTACTGCGCAATGGAAAGCGTCTGGAAAACTCATGCAGCTCGTTGGGAACCACCGGTTTCAACTCGGCCCCTCGTCCAGGCAAAAAGGACGCACCCTCGTGGGGCGCCTGACCCAATAGTAAAGAAATCAAAGCCCATTATGGGGCGCGGAACTATTCTGGAGGGATGGCTCGATAGGCCATGCAAAATACATGCAACACTGGATACCACACCTTAGAGCATGTTGGATACTCCGGCAAGTGGCCAAGAGCGGCGAAGATCTCCTCACCAAAAATACCCCAGAACAACTGTTGGAAATATGCCCTAGAGGCAATAATAAAAGTATTATTATTATATTTCCTTGTTCATGATAATTGTCTTTTATTCATGCTATAATTGTATTATCCGGAAATCGTAATACACGTGTGAATACATAGACCACAATATGTCCCTAGTGAGCCTCTAGTTGACTAGCTCGTTGATCAAGAGATAGTCATGGTTTCCTGACTATGGACATTGGATGTCATTGATAACGGGATCACATCATTAGGAGAATGATGTGATGGACAAGACCCAATCCTAAGCATAGCACAAGATCGTGTAGTTCGTTTTGCTAGAGCTTTTCCAATGTCAAGTATCTCTTCCTTAGACCATGAGATCGTGTAACTCCCGGATATCGTAGGAGTGCTTTGAGTGTACCAAACGTCACAACGTGAATCGGGTGACTATAAAGGTGCATTACAGGTATCTCCAAAAGTGTCATTGGGTTGACACGGATCGAGAATGGGATTTGTCACTCCGCATGACGGAGAGGTATCACCGGGCCCACTCGGTAGTGCATCATCATAATGAACTCAAAGTGACCAAGTGTTTGGTCACGGGATCATGCATTACGACGAGTAAAGTGACTTGCCGGCAACGAGATTGAACGAGGTATTGGGATACCGACGATCGTATCTCGCAAGTAAAATACCGATTGACAAAGGGAATAGTATACGGGGTTGATTGAATCCTCGACATCGTGGTTCATCCGATGATATCATCGAGGAGCATGTGGGAGCCAACATGGGTATCCAGATCCCGCTGTTGGTTATTGCCCGAGAGCCGTCTCGGTCATGTCTGCATGTCTTCCGAACCCGTAGGGTCTACACACTTAAGGTTCGGTGACGCTAGGGTTGTATGAATATGAGTATGCAGCAAACCGAATGTTGTTTGGAGTCCCGGATGAGACCCCGGACGTCACGAGGAGTTCCGAAATGGTCCGTAGGTAAAGATTTATATATAGGAAGTCTTATTTTGGTCGCCGGAAAAGTTTCGCGCGTTATCGGTATTGTACCGGGAGTGCCGAAAGGGGTCCGAGGGTCCACCGGGGGTCCACCTGCCCTGGGGCCACATGGGCTGTTGGGGGTGCGCCTTGGCCTATATGGGCCAAGGGCACCAGCCCCAAGAGGCCCATGCGCCAAGATATAAGAAAAAGGGGAGAGTCCTAAAGGGGGAAGGCACCTCCGTGGTGCCTTGGGGAGGATGGACTCTTCCCCTCCTCTTGGCCGCACCCCTTCCTTGGAGGAAGGGGCAAGGCTGCGCCCTCCCCCCTCTCTTGCACCTATATAAAGGGAGGGGGGGAGGGGTGGCCGCACCCATAAGCCCTGGCGCCTCCTCCTCCCCGCAACACCTCCTCCTCCTCCCGTAGTTGCTTAGCGAAGCCCCGCCGAGTTCTATCGCATCCACCACCACGCCGTCGTGCTGCTGGATCATCATCAACCTCTTCTTCCCCTTGCTGGATCAAGAAGGAGGAGACGCCATCCGCTCCGTCACGTGTGTTGAACGCGGAGGTGTTGTCCGCTCAAGCACTAGGTCATCGGTGATCTGAATCACGGCGAGTACGACTCCATCATCCCCGGTCCATTGAACGCTTCCGCACGCGATCTACAAGTGGTATGTAGATGCAATCACTCTCCCATGACTCGTTGCTAGATGAACTCATAGATGGATCTTGGTGAAACCGTAGAAAAAATTTTAATTTTCTGCAACGTTCCCCAACAGTGGCATCATGAGCTAGGTCTATGCGTAGTTCTCTATTGCACGAGTAGAACACAATTTATTGTGGGCTTAGATGTTGTCAACTTTCTTGCCGCTGCTAGTCTTATCTTGCTTCAGCGGCATTGTGGGATGAAGCGGCCCGGACCGACCTTACACGTACGCTTACGTGAGACTGGTTCCACCGACTGACATGCACTAGTTGCATAAGGTGGCTAGCGGGTGTCTGTCTCTCCCACTTTAGTTGGAGCGGATTCGATGAAAAGGGTCCTTATGAAGGGTAAATAGAAGTTGATAAATCACGTTGTGGCTTTCACGTAGGTAAGAAAACGTTCTTGCTAGAACCCTATTGCAGCCACGTAAAACTTGCAACAACAATTAGAGGACGTCTAACTTGTTTTTTGCAGCAAGTGTTTTGTGATATGATATGGCCAAAGTTGTGATGAATGATGAATGATATATGTGATGTATGAGATCATGTTCTTGTAATAGGAATCATGACTTGCATGTCGATGAGTATGACAACCGACAGGAGCCATAGGAGTTGTCTTTAATTTTGTATGACTGCGTGTCATTGAAGAACGCCATGTAAATTACTTTACTTTATTGCTAAACACGTTAGCCATAGAAGTAGAAGTAGTCGTTGGCGTGACAACTTCATGAAGACACGATGATGGAGATCATGGTGTCATGCCGGTGACAGGATGATCATGGAGCCCCGAAGATGGAGATCAAAGGAGCCATATGATATTGGCCATATCATGTCACTACTATATAAATTGCATGTGATGTTTATTATGTTTATGCATCTTTTTTACTTAGAACGACGGTAGTAAATAAGATGATCCCTCATAACAATTTCAAGAAAGTGTTCTCCCTAAGCGTGCAATCGTTGCTAAAGTTCGTCGTTTCGAAGCACCACGTGATGATCGGGTGTGATAGATCCTTACGTTCACATACAACGGGTGTAAGACCGTTTTACACATGCAATACACTTAGGTTAACTTGACGAGCCTAGCATGTACAGACATGGCCTCGGAACACAAGAGACCGAAAGGTCGAACATGAGTTGTATGGAAGATATGATCAACATGGAGATGTTCACCGATGATGACTAGTCCGTCTCACGTGATGATCGGACACAGCCTAGTCGACTCGGATCATGTATCACTTAGATGACTAGAGGGATGTCAAATCTGCGCGGAGTTCATTAAATAATTTGATTAGATGAACTTTATTATCATGAACAATAGTCTAAAACCTTTGCAAAATGTCTTGTAGATCAAATGGCCAACGCTCATGTCACCATGAACTTCAACTCGTTCCTAGAGAAAACCAAGCTGAAAGATGATGGTAACAACTATTCGGACTGGGTCCGGAACCTGAGGATTATCCTCATAGCTGCCAGGAAACAATATGTCCTAGGAGCACCGCTAGGTGAAGCACCCATCCCAGAGAACCAAGACGTTATGAACGCTTGGCAGTCTCGTCTTGATGATTACTCCCTCGTTCGATGCGGCATGCTTTACAACTTAGAACCGGGCTCCAAAAGCGTTTTGAGCGACACGAGCATATGAGATGTTCGAGGAGCTGAAACTAGTTTTCCAAGCTCATGCCCGGTCGAGAGATATGAAGTCTCCGACAAGTTCTACAGTTTGTAAGATGGAGGAAAATAGTTACATCGGTGAGCACATACTCAAAATGTCCGGGTTGCACAACCGCCTGTCCAAATGGACATTAACCTCCTGGACGAGGCGGTCATCGACAGAATCCTTCAATCGCTCCCACCAAGCTACAAGAGCTTTGTGATGAACTACAATATGCGTGGGATGGTGAAAACTATTCCTGAAGTATTTTCAATGCTGAAGTCAGCAGAGGTAGAAATCAAGAAGGAGCATCAAGTGTTGATGGTAAATAAAACCACTAAGTTCAAGAAGGGCAAGGGAAAGAAGAACTTCAAGAAGGACGGCAAGGATGTTGCCGCGCCCAGTAAGCCGATTGCCGGGAAGAAGTCAAAGAATGGACCCAAGCCCGAGATTGAGTGCTTTTATTGCAAAGGGAAGGGTCATCGAAGCGGAACTGCCCCAAATACTTAGCGCATAAGAAGGCCGGCAACACTAAAGGTATATTTGATATACATGTAATTGATGTGTACCTTACCAGTACTGTAGTAACTCCCGGTATTTGATACCGTGTCGTTGCTCATATATGTAACTCACAACAGGAGCTGCGGAATAAACGGAGATCGGGCGAAGGACGAGGTGACGATGCGCGTCGGGAATGGTTCCAAGGTCGATGTGATCGCCGTCGCACGCTACCTCTACATTTACCTACGGGATTAGTTTTAAACCTCAATAATTGTTATTTAGTACCAAGTTTGAGCATGAACATTGTATCGTGATCTCGTTTAATACGAGATGGCTACTCATTTAAATCCGAGAATAATGGTTGTTCTATTTATATGAGAGAAATGTTTTATGGTCATGCTCCGATGGTCAATGGTTTATTCTTAATGAATCTCGAACGTAATGTTACACATGTTCATAGTGTGAATACCAAAAGATGTAAAGTTGATAACGATAGTCCCACATACTTGTGGCATTGCCGCCTTGGTCACATTGGTGCCAAGCGCATGAAGAAGCTCCATGCTGATGGACTTTTAGAGTCTCTCAATTATGAATCATTTGACACATGCGAACCATGCCTCATGGGCAAGATGACCAAGACTCGCTTCTCCTAACAATGGAGCGAGCAACCAACTTATTGGAAATCATACATACCGATGTGTGCGGTCCAATGAGTATTGAGGCTCGCGGAGGATATCGTTATGTTCTCACACTCACTGATGACTTGAGTAGATATGGGTATGTCTACTTGATGAAACACAAGTCCGAGACCTTTGAAAAGTTCAAGGAATTTCAGAATGAAGTAGAGAATCAACATGACCGAAAGATAAAATTCTTGCGATCAGATCGTGGAGGAGAATATTTAAGTCACGAATTTGGTACACACTTAAGGAAATGT
Source organism: Aegilops bicornis (assembly GCA_021605145.1). Classification (NCBI taxonomy): domain Eukaryota; kingdom Viridiplantae; phylum Streptophyta; class Magnoliopsida; order Poales; family Poaceae; genus Aegilops; species Aegilops bicornis. The sequence continues at coordinate 289,389,291 of CM038671.1, forward strand.
GGAATCGTTTCACAACTCACGCCGCCTGGAACACCTCAGTGTAACGGTGTGTCCGAACGTCGTAATCGCACTCTATTGGATATGGTGCGATCTATGATGTCTCTTACCGATTTACCGCTATCATTTTGGGGATACGCTCTAGAGACAGCTACATTCACTTTAAATAGGGCACCGCCTAAATCCGTTGAGACGACACCGTATGAATTATGGTTTGGGAAGAAACCTAAGCCGTCGTTTCTAAAAATTTGGGGATGCGATGCTTATGTCAAGAAACTTCAACCTGAAAAGCTCGAACCCAAGTCGGAAAAATGCGTCTTCATAGGATACCCTAAGGAAACCATTGGGTATACCTTCTACCTTAGATCCGAAGGCAAGATCTTTGTTGCCAAGAATGGATCCTTTCGAAAAAGAGTTTCTCTCGAAAGGAGTAAGTGGGAGGAAAGTAGAACTCGATGAAGTACTACCTCTTGAACCGGAAAGTAGTGCAGCTCAGAAAATGTTCCTGTGGTGCCTACACCGATCGGAGAGGAAATTAATGATGATGATCAAGGTACTTCAGATCAAGTTGCTCTTGAACTTCAGAGGGTCCACTAGGACACGTTCCGCACCAGAGTGGTACGACAACCTTGTCCTGGAAATCATGTTGTTAGACAACGGTGAACCTTCGAACTATGAAGAAGCAATGGCGGGCCCAGATTCCAACAAATGGCTTGAATCCATGCAATCCGAGATAGGATCCATGTATGAAAACAAAGTATGGACTTTGACAGACTTGCCCGATGATCGGCGACGATAGAAAACAAATGGATCTTTAAGAAGAAGACGGACGCGGATGGTAATGTCACCATCTATAAAGCTCGACTTGTCGCTAAGGGTTATCGGCAAGTTCAAGGGATTGACTACGATGAGACTTTCTCTCCGTAGCGAAGCTTAAGTCCGTCCGAATCATGTTAGCAATTTCCGCATACTATGATTATGCGATATGGCAGATGGACGACAAAACAGCGTTCCTTAACGGTTATCTTAAGGAAGAGCTGTATATGATGCAGCCGGAAGGTTTTGTCGATCCTAAGAATGCTAACAAAGTATGCAAGCTCCAGAGATCCATTTATGGGCTGGTGCAAGCATCTCGGAGTTGGAACATTCGCTTTGATGAGATGATCAAAGCGTTTGGGTTTATGCACTTATGGAGAAGCCTGCGTTTACAAGAAAGTGAGTGGGAGCTCAGTAGCATTTCTCATATTATATGTAGATGACATACTTTTGATGGGAAATGATATAGAACTCTTGGACAACATTAAGGCCTACTTGAATAAAAGTTTTTCAATGAAGGACCTTGGAGAAGCTGCTTATATATTAGGCATCAAGATCTATAGAGATAGATCGAGACGCCTCATAGGTCTTTCACAAAGCACATACCTTGATAAGATTTTGAAGAAGTTCAAAATGGATCAGTCCAAGAAAGGATTCTTGCCTCAGACTTGCCAAGGTGTGAGATTGAGCTCAGCTCAATGCCCCACCACGGCAAAAGATAAAGAAGAGATGAGCGTCATCCCCTATGCCTCAGCCATAGGATCTATTATGTATGCCATGTCAGGTACCAGACCTGATGTAAACCTTGTCGTAAGTTTGGTAGGAAGGTACCAAAGTAATCCCGCAAGGAACACCGGACAGCGGTCAAGAATATCCTGAAGTACCAAAAGGACAAAGGACATGTTTCTCGTTTATGGAGGTGACGAAGAGCTCGTCAGAAGGGTTACGTCGACGCTAGCTTCGACACATATCTGGATGACTCTAAGTCACAAACCGGATACGTGTATATGTTGAATGGTGGAGCAAGAAGCTGGTGCAGCTGCAAGCGAAAGGCCGTGGCGGGATCTACATGTGAAGCGGAGTACATGGCAGCCTCGAGGCAGCGCATGAAGAAATTTGGGTGAAGGAGTTCATCACCGACCTAGGAGTCATACCCAATGCGTCGGGGCCGATCAAACTCTTCTCGTGACAACACCGAGCTATTGCACTTGCCAAGGAGCCCAAGTTTCACAAGAAGACCAGGCACATCAAGCGTCGCTTCAACTCCATCCGTGAAAATGTTCAAGATGGAGACATAGAAATTTGCAAAGTGCATACGGATCTGAATGTCGCAGATCCATTGACTAAACCTCTTCCGCGGGCAAAACATGATCAACACCAGAACTCTATGGGTGTTCGATTCATCACAATGTAACTAGATTATTGACTCTAGTGCAAGTGGGAGACTGTTGGAAATATGCCCTAGAGGCAATAATAAAAGTATTATTATTATTATATTTCCTTGTTCATGATAATTGTCTTTTATTCATGCTATAATTGTATTATCCGGAAATCGTAATACACGTGTGAATGCATAGACCACAATATGTGCCTAGTGAGCCTCTAGTTGACTAGCTCGTTGATCAACAGATAGTCATGGTTTCTGACTATGGACAAGTGGATGTCATTGATAATCGGGATCACATCATTAGGAGAATGATGTGATGGACAAGACCCAATCCTAAGCATAGCACAAGATCGTGTAGTTCGCTTTGCTAGAGCTTTTCCAATGTCAAGTATCTCTTCGTTAGACCTTGTGTTCGTGTAACTCCCGGATTCCGTATGAGTGCTTTGGGTGTACCAAACGTCACATCGTAACTGGGTGACTATAAAAGGTGCATTACAGGTATCTCCAAAAGTGTTTGTTGGGTTGACACGGATCGAGACTCGATTTGTCACTCCGTATGACGGAGAGGTATCACCGCCCACTCGGTAGTGCATCATCATAATGAGCTCAAAGTGACCAAGTGTTTGGTCACGGGATCATGCATTACGGCACGAGTAAAGTGACTTGCCAACGAGATTGAACGAGGTATTGGGATACCGACGATCGAATCTCTGCAAGTAAAATACCGATTGACAAAGGGAATAGTATCACGGGGTTGATTGAATCCTCGACATCGTGGTTCATCCGATGATATCATCGAGGAGCATGTCGGAGCCAACATGGGTATCCGGATCCCGCTGTTGGTTATTGCCCGAGAGCCGCCTCGGTCATGTTCAGCATGTCTCCCGAACCCGTAGGGTCTACACACTTAAGGTTCGGTGACGCTTAGGGTTGTATGAATATGAGTATGCAGCAAACCGAAATGTTGTTTGGAGTCCCGGATGAGATCCCGGACGTTACAAGGAGTTCCGGAATGGTCCGGAGGTAAAGATATATATATAGGAAGTCTTATTTTGGTGGCCGGAAAAGTTTCGCGCGTTATCGGTATTGTACCGGGAGTGCCGAAAGGGGTCCGGGTCCACCGGGGTCCACCTGCTGGGGGCCACATGGGCTGTAGGGGTGCGCCTTGGCCTATATGGGCCAAGGGCACCAGCCCCAAGAGGCCCATGCGCCAAGATATAAGAAAAGGAGAGTCCTAAAGGGGAAGGCACCTCCGAGGTGCCTTGGGAGGATGGACTCTTCCCCTCTTAACCGCACCCCTTCCTTGGAGGAAGGGGCAAGGCTGCGCCCTCCCCCCCTCTCTTGCACCTATATAAAGGGAGGGGAGGGAGGGGTGGCCGCACCCATAAGCCCTGACGCCTCCCTCCTCCCTGCAATACCTCCTCCTCCTCCCGTAATTGCTTAGCGAAGCCTGCCGAGTTCTCACGCATCCACCACCACGCCGTCAGGTTGCCGGATCATCATCAACCTCTTCTTCCCTTGCTGGATCAAGAAGGAGGAGACGCCATCCGCCCCGACGTGTGTTGAACGCGGAGGTGATGTCCGCTCAAAGACTAGGTCATCGGTGATCTCAATCACGGCGAGTACGACTCCATCATCCCTGCTCCATTGAACGTTTCCGCACGCGATCTACAAGTGGTATGTAGATGCAATCACTCTCCCATGACTCGTTGCTAGATGAACTCATAGATGGATCTTGGTGAAACCGTAGGAAAAAATTTAATTTTCTGCAACGTTCCCCAACAACAACACCCCCCGGAAGATGACGACCTCAGAGTATTGACGGTCTTCGAGACCTTTGCATCAAAAAATCAGCGCAAAAGGGCACTCCGCGACCTCGCTGAAGTCTGCCAAGTCGCAGCAATAAACCCTTGGAACGACACGACCATAACTTTCAATGCCGATGACGAACCAAAATTCAGGAAAGTCCAGGCACCAGCTGCCTTGGTCCTCATTCCAATCGTGGACGGCTTCTGGCTCACCAAAGTGCTCATGGATGGCGGCGGCAGACTAAACCTCATCTACGAGGACACACTCATAAAAATGGAAATAGACAGGAGCCGCATTGAGCAAAGTAGCACGACCTTTCGGGGAATCATTCCTAGTCGGGAGGCGCGATGCGCGGGAAAAATCACACTTGACGTGGTATTCGGCATGCCAGAGAATTACCGATCCGAAGAGATAACCTTCCAAGTGGCCCCTTTCAATAGCAGATATCACGCCTTACTGGGGCGAGACGCATTCACACGCTTCCAAGCTATACCTCATTACGGGTACATGAAGCTCAAGATGCCCGGGCCCAATGGCACCATCACTCTTGCCAGTGATCCAGACATAGCACTGCGCGCCGAAAATAAATCCGCATCCTTGGCCATCAAGGCATTGTCTGAAGCCCTCACGGCCGAAGACCTGACCGCGCTGCGCTCCACTGTGGACAGGGATGACATAATCCTGGACAAATGATCCAAATCCACCTCCTTCAAACCAGCAGAAGAAATAGTCAAATTCCAAGTCCATCCAACGGACCCCAAGAAGACAGCATCTATCGGGGCACAACTAGACCCAACGGTCGACACCGCACTACGAGAGTTACTGCGCGAGAACTGGGATATATTCGCCTGGCACCCTTCTGATATGCCAGGAATCCCATGCAGGTTGGCCGAACACAGCCTCAATATATTAAAGGGATATAAACCGGTCAAGCAAACACTACAGTGTTTCCGAACCCAAACGTCAAGCTATGGGGGAGGAGCTAGCCAAGCTAATCTAGGCCGGATTCATTAAAGAAATAAAACACCCGGACTGGCTAGCAAACTTGGTGGTGGTGCCAAAGAAGGATAAATCCTGGCGCATGTGCGTCGATTTCAAAGACCTCAATAAGGCATGCCCTAAGGATCCCTTCCCCCTCCCCCGCATCGACCAGATCATTGATGCTACCGCAGGACACGATTCACTGTGCTTCCTCGACGCATATTCCGGATACCATCAAATCAAAATGAACGAATCCGATCAAGCCGCAACGGCATTCATTACCCCATATGGGCTATTCTGCTTCAACACCATGCCCTTCGGGCTCAAAAACGCCGAGGCCACCTACCAACGCATGATTCAAACATGCCTAGAGAAACAGATAGGAAAGATAGTTGACGCATACATGGACGACGTCGTCATTAAAACTAGGCACGTCGAGTCACTAATAGATGATTTACGTCTCACATTCGACAACCTCCGTGCATATGACATCAAGCTCAATCCGGAAAAGTTTGTTTTCGGCATCCCTGCTGGAAAACAGCTGGGCTTCATCATTTCCAATAGAGGAATTGAAGCAAAATCCAGCCAAAATCCGAGCTTTGTCAGAATTGGCTACGCCAACGGACCTTAAACGGGTCCAAAAACTCGCCAGATGTGTGGCAGCTTTAAGCCACTTTATCTCCAGATTGGGAGAAAAGGCATTGCCACTGTATCGCCTCCTCCGGCACACCGATCACTTCGAGTGGACGGATGCGGCAATTGCCGGACTGGAGGAAATAAAAGCCCTTATAGCGAGCAACCCAATCCTGGTCGCGCCGAACGCCGGCGAAGCCATGTTATTATACATATCAGCAACACACCAGGTGGTGAGCGCCGTGCTCGTCGTCGAGCGTGAGCAGGACGGACACAAATTCCCGCTTCAAAAGCCAGTATACTACGTATCCACCGTCCTCACACCATGCAAATCCCGGTACCTTCATTATCAAAAGATAGCATACACAGTCTTCCACGTGTCGAAGCACGACTTAGAGGCATAACCGCATTGTGGTTTTGTCGCAAGAAGGGTCATCTTCACACAATCCCATGTAAAGAACAAGAATGGGATAAAGAGTTGCCTTACAATCGCCACTTCACACAATGAACATATAATTCATACATCATTCAGAGTACACACATAGTCCGACTACGAACGAAGCCAAAAGAAAAGAAGATAACCCAACTGCTAGATCCCCGATCGTCCCAACTGGGCTCCACTACTGATCAACATGAAACGAAACATAGCAACAACCAAGATCTTCGTTGATCTCCCATCTGAGCTCGGTTGCATCACCTACACTAGTATCATCGGCACCTGCAACTGTTGTGATAGTATCTGGTGAGTCACGAGGACTCAGCAATCTCACACCCGCGAGATCAAGACTATTTAAGCTTATGGGTAGGAAAGGGGTAATGAGGTGGAGCTGCAGCAAGCACTAAGCAAATATGGTGGCTAACATACGCAAATAAGAGCGAGAAGAGAAGCAACGGAATGGTCGAGAAACTAGAAGTGATCAAGAAGTGATCCTGAAACTGCTTACGCACAATCATAACACCAAGACCGTGTTCACTTCTCGGACTCCGCCGAGAAGAGACCATTACGGCTACACACGCGGCTGATGCATTTTAATTAAGTCAAGTGTCAAGTTCTCTACAACCGGATATTAACAAATTCCCATCTGCCACATAATCGCGGGCACGACTTTCGGAAGTTTATACCCTACAGGGGTGTCCCAACTTAGCCCATCACAAGCTCTCACGGTCAACGAAGGATATTCCTTCTCCCAGGAAGACCCGATCAAACTCGGAATCCCGGTTTACAAGACATTTCGACAATGGTAAAACAAGACCAGCAAGACCACCCACAGCCGACAAATCCCGATAGGAGTTGCACATATCTCGTTCTCGTATGACCTTTGGATAAGCAAAGCGTCTGGTACCGACGTAACCAAGTTGCCAAGGAATGGTCCCAAGACGGTGCTCTAGTTTGGACCAACACTGGAGGAGCACCGCCCGGGGTAAATAAAGATGACCCTTGAGTCTGCAGAACCCAAGGGAAAAGGCTTAGGTGGCAAATGTTAAAACCAAGGTTGGGCCTTGCTGGAGGAGTTTTATTCAAAGCGAACTGTCAAGGGGGTCCCATAAATCACCCAACCGCGTAAGGAACATAAAATGAAGGAACATAACACCGGTATGACGGAAACTAGGGCGGCAAGAGTGGAACAAAACACGAGCATAAGGCCGAGCCTTCCACCCTTTACCAAGTATATAGATGCATTAATTAAATAAGAGATATTGTGATATCCCAACATAATCCTGTCCACCATGGAGCAATCTTCAACTTCACCTGCAACTGACAACGCTATAAGAGGGGCTGAGCAAAGCGGTAATATAGCCAAGCAATGGTTTGCTAGGAAGGGTGAAAAAGGTTAGAGGCTGACATGGCAATATGGGAGGCATGGTAAACAAGTGATAGGTAGCGCAGCATAGCGATAGAACAAAGCAACTAGCAAGCAAAGATAGAAGTGATATCGAGGATAATGGTCATCTTGCCTGAAATCCCGCAAGGAAGAAAAATGAGTCCAAGAAGAAGACAGACAAACATAGTCGAACGAATCCTCACAACTCCGGAACGAAACCGAAGCTAACGAGAGAAGCAAACCAGAAAGAAGCAAACAACATGGTAAACACACAAGCATAGACATGTCATGATGCACAAACAAGTATGATGCATGTCCGGTTTAATGAGGCATGGCATGGCAATATGCACAAACAACACTACAAGTTAAGTGGAGCTCAATATTTAACGAGTTGCATATTGACGAAACACCACACCAATTATTTAGTTCTCTCTCGTTTAGGAACACAACAATATTACATGTTGTTATAAACATGGCAAGAGGTGAAACATAATTAAACTACTTATCTAGGCAAGTTTAAGTAAGGCCGGAAACAACAAACAACAATTTCGGAAATCCCCATATGTTATTTAGCAATTTAATGCAAACACAATTTTAAGCATTTAAATGTTGTTATCATGATGCGGATGACATAAACAAGTTTTATGCAATTTTTATGAGAATGTTGACATGAGCATGTTATGAAGCATTTGGTCACCATGGCAGAACGAAACGGGTGCCACAGCAACGAATCCGAAAATGATGTCACAACAACATATCGTTTCCGGTAGCTCTCGGAGATACCGATGCAAAAGAAGTGGGCGTGAGCGTGTCATGCAAGGATGGTGGGGTGCTCCCGGATTCCGGGTTCCCACGGGAAGGCGGCATGGCAAACGAGGAACGTGCAAAGACCTCTCTCGGACACGGTGCAAAAACGAGCATCTCATACAACACACATGCATTCGTTCGCGGGCGTCGTCTCTGGTTTATACCTTCGAAGCGTGCATTTTCGGGGCAGATCGAGTTTGTCAAGGGAAGTAGTGGTACACGGGCCGTAGTGGAAGTAGTCGTTCTTGCGACGGTCGTAGTGGATGTAGTTGTACACATTTTCGTAGATGTTCGAGGCCGTCGGTAAAGGTACTTGGTATCTTGTTTAACTTCAAGGTTCGTCATGGTACTTGGCGTCCATGTGGTCTCCGAGAAACTTGACGAACCGGTTGCTCCGAGTCCTCGGTACTCATGCTACTTGCCAAAATCCAAGATGGTCTTGGCGAGATCCAGAACAACACCAAAGGCCTAGGTTGATAGCGTTCAAAAGGACACGATGAACTGGTCACCTCCGATGGCGGCAGGTTTCGCAGATGGGGTGCTCGCAGGAGTGGTAGATGCATGGGGCAAGGGCAGCAGGAGGTCAACGCGCACGACCGGATCGAGCCTTGCTCGATGCAGCGGGCGCAGGGGAGAGGGTACCGCGATGCAGAGCAGGGCGTAGCTGGACTTGGCGGGGCAACGAGGACCGGGCGGAGGCGGCCGAATCCAAGGCGGGGGAGGCGCGACAGGAAGCAGGGGCGGCTGGTCAGCAGGGCGAGGACGACGGCGACCGATGCTAGGGCCCCGGCGAGCTCCGACCAAAACGACGGGAACGAGCGGCGCAAGGATCGGGAGCTCCTCTCCCAATCGAGCAGAGGCTACAGGAGTCAGAGGCGGCGAGCTGCGGGCGGCCGGCGCGAGGAGGAGGTTGGCGACGGGGATCGGGCGCGATGGAGGAGGGCGCGGGCGAGCGTGGGTGTGAGGAGCTGGAGCGAAGGTCGAGGCAGAGAAGGGCGCGGGCGAACCATGGAGGCCGGCGGCGCCATGGCCGTGCGGGCAGGCGAGCTCGCGGAGGAGGCGCTCGGGCGTGGGGTAGAGCGAGGGCGAGGGAGATGGGGATCAAGAAGAGAAGTGGGATCGGGCAAGTGGCGGCGCAGGGAGAGAGTGGAGGGAGAGATCGAGAGGAGGGTTGCGCGTGGGGATCGGCTTTTTTTTTTTTGAGAAGAACATGCTTTACTTTATTGATCGATCGAGCGAATTACAGGAATAATAAAAGTATCATAAGGGGATCGGCTAGGGTTTACAGGGCGCCGGCTGGGCTGTGGGGAGGCCTGCGCTGTGGGCTAGGCCGAGCTGCGGCTGGTGGGCTGGCTGCATCTCTCTCTCTCTAAACTCTTAGCAGAAAAAAGGAGATGAAAAGAAAGGCTAGGAGGAGAGTTTGGGCATGGGGATTATTTTCCCGAACTCGCAAAAATGAGCTCGATCCAGGAAAATAAAAGAGGCATGATTGAAAGATTTAAATCCAAAACCATTTGAATTTGATTCGAATGGTATGGACTAGGATAACATTTTGGAAGAGTCCAAAAATGTTGAGATTAGGAGGAGCCTCGATAAAAGAGGTAAGAATTGTTGGCAAAGTTTGGGGACCAAACTTGAAGTAGAAAGGGCATGGAAATTGTGCAAGTGTGTTACGGTTAATTCCAAGCTAATGGAATATTTTATAGTAGCTCCCTAAATATTGGGAGGATATGTTATAAAGATAAATCACCATGTGAATTCCCTCGATTTAAATGGACCGAAGATCCATACGATTTTATTTAGATGAGTTTTAAAAATTAAATGACATGATGGCATGATGCAATGCAAATGATGCAACAAACAAAACAAATCACACGACGAAACTCGGAGTATCTGGAAGTCTTCTGGAGCGCCGGGCTCGGGGCGTTACACGTAGTCCAATACGTACTCCAAATATTATACACAGATTCCAATAGCGCAGCTGAATACGAGGCCTTATTGCATGGTCTTCGGATGGCTGTCTCCATGGGCATACAACGCCTGGAAGTATGCGGGGACTCAAACCTCGCAATATCTCAAATAAATGAAGATTTCGATGCCAAAGATCCGAAGATGGCGGCTTATCGTAACGTCGTCCTGAAAATGTCGGCTCAGTTCAAGGAGCTCGAGTTTCATCACGTGGCTCGAGAAAGTAATCAAGCGGCGAACGTCCTTGCTCGCATTGGCACCAAGCGCGACCCCGTCCCACCTAACATCTTTCTAGAAAGGCTTTTTAAGCCATCCGTGGTGTGGCAAGGGGAGATCAGCAACACCGGTCTGGATCCGAACACAACCCCAGACACCGAACACAACGATATCATCGGGGGCTCGGCCACCGAAATAACACCGTCGGCCCATCTCATCATGGCAGTCCTTGCCCCATGGACCGAACCCTTCTTGGCCTACCTCAATAGGAGAGAACTCCCCGAGGATCAAAATGAGGCTCGCCACATTGTCTGGCGTTCGAAGGCCTACAAGGTTTACAACGGAGAGCTCTACAAGAAAAGCGCTACCGGAGTCCTTCAAAGATGTATCTCCGAGGAAGAGGGGCGGTAGCTCCTGGCTGAAATTCATGCCGGTCTCGGCGGTCACCACACCGCAGCTCGGGCCCTTCTTAGCAAGGCCTTCCGTACAGGTTTTTATTGGCCGACGACCTGAGAAGACGCACAGGACCTTGTCCAACATTGTGTCGGATGCTAGCTTTTCGCCAACCAGAGTCATATGCCACCCACCGCTCTGCAAACAATCCCCATCACTTGGCCTTTTGCGGTCTGGGGGCTTGATATGGTTGGACCCCTTAAAGGAGGAAGCCATAAGAAAAAATATCTGTTGGTCATGGTGGATAAATTCACTAAGTGGATAGAGGCCAAACCAGTTAAAACGGCCGAATCAGGACCTGTGATAGACTTTATATCCGGCGTTGTACACCGTTATGGTGTCCCACACAGCATCACCACCGATAACGGCTCCAATTTCACAGCCGACGAGGTGAAAAACGGGTGCGCCAATTTGGGCATTAAGCTCGATTACGCCTCCGTATATCACCCGCAAACAAATGGTCAAGTCGAACGGGCCAATGGTCTTATTATGAGCGGCATCAAGCCTAGACTGGTGCGGTCTTTGAAAGAATCAGACGAGCACTGGGTTGAGGAGCTCGACTTCGTACTCTAGGGGCTACGGACCACGCCCAATCTCACTACCGGATATACACCTTTCTTCATGGTGTACGGCGCAGAGGCTGTGTTACCCTGCGACATTATTCATGACTCACCTCGAGTGCGCATGTATGAAGAGAGAGAGGCAGAGCTTGATCGGCAGGACAACTTAGATGCCCTAGAGGAGGAGCGCGACATTGCAAAAGCCCGTTCCGCATTTTATCAACAGCAGGCTCGCAGGTATCAAATCAGAGAAGTGCGGGCCAAGACTTATAATGTTGGCGAACTTGTTCTACACCTGCCAGAGAAGAAAAAGGACAAACTCAAACCCAAGTGGGAGGGTCCCTTCATCATTGAAGAAGTTATCACCGGAGGAGCGTACCGCCTGCGTGACGCGTCAGACAATCGCCTAGAGCCGAACCCCTGGAACACGGCCAGACTCCAAAGATTCTATGCCTAGTGTCGAACTCTTTGTTCGTCTCCTTCTCCCTATTGTTCCCATTGCTTTTTCCTCTCTTTTCGCGTTTTCCTTTTTTTAGCCTTAAAGCTTTTCGTGCAGCTAATCGTGCACCTGTGACATACACATACTCAAATATGTGCGTCCATTATACCTGGGGGCTTCTTTGAGAGAAGCTTATTATTGTTATTTTTCGAGCATCAAGCTCATCACATATGCGTGTTTTCCCCATATGTACCTTTTCTTCACCATTATATGCATCGATATGACTTAAGTTTTGGCCAAGCTGGGTTGCCTGGCTCCTGTGCTTATGCCCTACATTCCCGTTAGTTCGACTAGGGCATAAAGGGAGCACCTCTGCGATTGTTACTGCCGGGTCATCCGGATGTGTACCTCAGACTGGGTGAAGCCGAAAGCTAGCAATCTTAAGGGAATATTCGGTCGGTGGATTAAAGATGTTTTTGCATTCACCCCATTGTGAACCCCCAGATGTTATCTATACTGCGATTTTTCCAAGCACAGTTCGGACATGCATTTTAACGCATGCACCCCCAGTGAAAGGAACCCTTAACGGAACTATTCTCTCTGGAAGATGTTTCTTACAATCATAATGTAATATAACATAACTAGCCGGATACAACTTGACTGTTCAAGCAACTATGACCCCTACGCCTGGTTTCCACGCATACCCCGGTCTATTTTACCGCTCAGGTATTCAGAAACACTCTGCACCTTCGGGTCCAGAGGTCAAAGCGAAAAGGTCTGCCATGACAATCGTTTTACAATCTAGCTAGAAGGAAAGTACATATTCAGTTGGACTCAAAAATTTCCTCCTCTATACCGTTCAGCAGGCTGTCTAACTTACAATCCTGCTGGGAATACTTGGCGGCTACTTTTACTTGGTCATATACCAAATTAACGGGAACTTCTTTTCCATCTGACCCTAGAGGTCCCAATTAGCCATATGATTCGGATCAAGCTTGGTATACCGTGTTTTCACCATGGCCCATGCTTCTCGTGCACCTTCTCGGCAGGCCGATATCTTCCACAATCGAAAGCGCCGCCGCGCTCCCTTGAATAGATGTATAAGCTCCTCCATCTTTCCTAGAGGGGAGGCGGATGGCCACAGGGCCTTGGCAATACTTCGCATCGCCTGACGAGCTTGCTCGTGCATTTGTGATAGCTCTTGTAGCAGATCGCCCGAGAATCCAGACATCTCCTCTTTGGGACGACCGGTCAGCATACCTACAGATATAATTCTGGCAGTCCCTTTCATCTCCGAACTACATGGAGGTAAGTGTGACCACATACCAAATATGCCGCCACGCAGCCTCTTATTTTCCTTCATGGAATCAGCCAACTGGGCCCGTACATCTTTTAGTTCTTCGCCCAGCTGGGTGTGGGCATCCTGCAGCTTGTTTTTCTCATCTCTGACTCGTGTCAAGACACGCCGTTTACTGCTGCCAGCAGTCTTTTGGCTTCTTGTTCTTCCGCTGGGCGGCTTTCGCTTGTTCTTCAGTTGATCTGACAATCCTACCATAAGATGAGCAACAGTGTTAGCATTGTCGGTATATAATTGTGTTTTCTCGATGGAGGGGAACATTACCAGGTGATGCCTTCTTGGATTTCTCCAGTTCGGCAGTAGCAGTAGTTAGCTGGGTCCGACACTTTTCTAGTTTTTGAGACAACTGGTTGTTTTTCTTTGATAACACATGGTTATATAATGATCCTTAAATCAGTTGTATCAACTACTTCAAGTCTCAGGGGCTACTGGTATATAATTATCAGTTTTATACAATAAACTTACCCATATATATTTTACATGTTGGTTTGTGGCTCTGGCAAGCCCGTCTCGAGCAGCTTGGATATATGCATCAGCCGAGCTGAAGGCATTGAACGCCTCGTTCGTAAAGTCGGGGTCGCGTTGAAAGGCTCTCCGACACCGATGATTCATGGCGCTCTCCACTTCCGAGTTTGTGACGGATACATCATTCGACTCCTCTGCCGAAGGACAATCTGGTGTCACTCCCGTATCAGCACTTGCCTTTAAAGCAGGGTCGGGAACCTGACTTGTGGAGGCGCGGCCAGTAAGATTCTCGGACATAGTCCGGCGAACGCTTTTCCTGATAAGACGCGGCGGATAATGTCACAGTTGGATGTGACTGCCAAAGGGCATATTTAAAAGCCATACCTCTTGGATGAAGGCTCAGTCGTATCTTCGTTTGCCTTCCTCTTCGAAGGCTTGCCCGGCATGGGCGCCGCTCTCTTTGGAGTTGCCTCTTCGATAGCAGGGTGCGCCGAATGCCTCCCCTTTTGAGCACGAGACAGTGCGGTGGGTGAGGTAGAACAAGGAAACTCTTTCGAAGGAAATGTCTCCTGATTACTTACGTCTGAAGCAGGGAGAAGACCGGGATAATCAGCGGTGATGGCCTCTTTCGTGCCATCATAGCTCGCCTGGTAAAACACCCCGTCCTCGAGCAACCACGAATATGTCCGGATCCTCTTCGAATCCGGGGTCAAGGTCCCGATTATGGCCCTCTGGTTGCGGGGCAGGGCTGTAAAGCCCCTCGGAGATCTTTCGCCAGTGTTGTTACAAATGGACGGATTAATATTCATTGAAAGTGGTTCTGGGAGTGGAGTGAGTAGAGCAGAGGGGTCGGGACTTACCCAACTAGGAGGAATGTACATGGAAAATCAATCTCTGCACTTGATACGAAGAAATTCCTCTTCCTCCCCTTTGAACAGTTTGGCCAATATTTTCGCCAGAGCGGTGGGGGTGTCCGGACCCTTCCGGCCGCAGCGGGAGGTGTCATCCTCCCCATTGTAGTGCCACATGGGAAGACCTATGTATTGGAGTGGCTGAACCCCCCGTACTATGGAAGTCGCCCCATTACCTCGACTATTGTAATCCGGACTGGGCGAGCGTCCTTATCTTGCTCATGAGTTGACGAACTTCCACACTATCTTCCTCCTCAAGGCTCCAAGGGCCCCAGCTGTGGCATTTCTTCAAGGGAACGCTTGTGAACTCAGGAAGACCCCTCCGAACTGGGTCAGGAAGTGCGATGTCCTCAATGTAGAACCATTCAGAAGGCACTCTTCGGATGCCTTCTTTGGTGTGCCGGACAGGTATCCGGTCCTGGCGATGCGCCATATTTCCGCTCCGCCCACTTCAAATATTGATCCCTCGTGGTTGCGCGGGATGAGACAGAATAGCTTTCTCCACAATTCAAAATGGGCCTCGCAACCCACGAATAGCTCGCAAAGAGCGACGTAACCCGCGGTATGCAGGATGGAGGCCGGAGTAAAATTGTGCAGTTGGAGGCCATAATACTCCAGAAGCCCTCGGAGGAACGGATGAATTGGAAATCCCACACCTCTTAGCAAATAGGGGATGAAGCACACTCGTTCCCCCCCAGATGGATTGGGGAAATTCTCCGCATGGACCCCGTCATTGAAGGAGGTCAACCCTGCCCCAATAGGGACCAGATCCGCGGGGGGAAGAAATCCCTGTGTTTGCAGCTTCACTAGCTCACCGTGGGATATGAAACATTTCTCCCAATCACCTTTTTCTGGGACGTAGGGACGGGAGGAGCTGGGAGCGCTAGCCATGTTGGAGTGGTCTTTCCTAGCGTTCTTTGAGGATTTTTCCGCATGGTGCCGAATGGATCTGAGATCCAATCTCTTTAAATAGACACTCTTTCTTACATGGCTGGGGTTTTATGTGCAAAAATACCCTGACCTCTCACATTCGCTTGACATGTGGAAGCGGAAGTTGTTGAAACACAGAAGCCGAGGGTTACGACATTAAATTGAAGGCCGAATACATCGCTTTGAAGTCATTGAAGGAGGAACCCGCCTTGCAATGCCGAAGACAATCTGCACGCCGGACACCTCGTCATTGAAGCCTGGTTCGGGGGCTACTGAGGGAGTCCTGGACTAAGGGGTCCTCGGGCGTCCGGCCTGTTAGCCATGGGCCGCCGATGGGTCATGAAGATAGAAAGACCAAGACTCGACCCGTGTCCAGATGGGACTCTCCTTGGCGTGGAAGGCAAGCTTGGCGACCAAATATGAAGATTCCTTTCTCTGTAACCGACTTTGTGTAACCCTAGATCCCTCCGGTATCTATATAAACCGGAGGGCTTAGTCCGTAGAGGAAAGATATACAATTATAGTCATACAGGCTAGACTTCTAGGGTTTTAGCCATTACGATCTCGTGGTAGATCAACTCTTGTAATACTCATATTCATCAAGATCAATCAAGCAGGAAGTAGGGTATTACCTCCATAGAGAGGGCCCGAACCTGGGTAAAACATTGTGTCCCCTGTCTCCTATTACCATTGACCTTAGACGCACAGTTCTGGACCCCCTACCTGAGATCCGCCGGTTTTGACACGGACAACGGCGACGGCGAGGCGAGGTCGATCCAAGGCGGCAACGGCGACAACGAGGCGAGGGGACGGCGACGGGGATGGGCCGGCGACGGGGGCGGCGCGGAGTTGACGGGGACGACGCGACAAGGACGGGGGCGTCGCGGAGTCGATGTGGATGGCGCGACGGGGGCGGCGACGACGCGGGACGGGGCGGCAGCAGAGAGAAGTGGGAGATGAGAAACTGAATTTTTTCAAAGTGTTACTTATATAGGAGGCACCTTTAGTACCAGTTGGAGCCACCAACCGATACTAAAGGCCTGTTTTGGCCAGGCCAAGCGGCGGCAAGGGCAGGCCTTTTGTACCGGCTGGTGGCTCCAACCAGTACTAAAGACCCCCCCCCCTTTAGTACCGGTTCGTGCCACCACCCGGTACTAAAGGTGGTGCGTTGCCAGGCGAGGGGCGCAAAGTTTAGTCCCACCTCGCCTAGCGAAGGGCAGCCGCACTGGTTTATAAACCCAGCCACGGCTACTCCTTCGAACTCCTCTCCAAAGCAGGCCTTCTGGGACTACCTATGATGTGCTGCCCTGTCGGCCTACTAGGCCTTGCGGGCCTACATCCTGGCCTAACAACAGGTTGGGTTTCTAGTCGTCTGCAGGCCGCTGTGGCCCAGTAGGCGGGCTTTTTTATTTTTTTATTTTCTTTTTTTTCTTTATTTATTTCTGAGTTGTTTTTTGCTGTATTTAGTGTTTCTTTGTGAATATTTTTTCTTTAGGTACACAAAATTACAAACTTTATGTTAGTGCCGGTAGTTTTCAATTTTGAATAGTTTAAATTTTGAATTATTTGAAATTTGTGTGAATCACTAGCTTGTGAATAACTTAACTTTAAAAATAGGTTTTCAGTGATTCTTTTTTCTTATGTTTAATATTAATGTGTTTTATCATTATATTCAATTTGGTATTGCTTAGGTTATTTAAAAAATGAAATGCCTTTGTAACATATGTGTTTTCGTCCGAAACCCTGACTTTAGGTTCTGGAACTTTTTCTCTGCCATATTTATTATTCCCTTTATATTCGATGAGAAGCCAGACGGTACCTTAATACTGAGCAGGCATTCAAAGAAGATTCCCTTCTCTTCTTTGGTAAGAGCATAACTGGCATGACCCTGATGTATGCCGTCTTTTCCGTGCATACATTGCTGGTCCTCCCGTGCCTCCGGTGTATCTTTTGTCTTCCCATACACTCCCAAGAAGCCAAGCAGGGTCATGCAAAGATTCTTCATCACGTGCATCACGTCGATTGCGGAGCGGACCTCTAGGTCTTTCCAATAGGGCAGGTCCCAAAATATAGATTTCTTCTTCCACATGGGTGTGCGTCCGTCAGCGTCATTCGGAACAGGTTGTCCGCCAGGATCCTTTCCAAAGACTACCTTCAAATCCTTGACCATATCATGTACATCAGCACCAGTACGGTGGCGAGGCTTCGTCCGGTGATCTGCCTCACCTTTGAAATGCTCGCCTTTCTTTCTTACAGGATGCCTGCTCGAAAGAAATCAACGATGTCCCAGGTACACATTCTTCCTACAGTTATCCAAATATATACTGTCGGTATCATCCAAACGGTGCGTGCATGCGCGGTATCCCTTGTTTGTCTATCCTGAAAGGTTACTGAGAGCAGGCCAATCATTGATGGTCACAAACAGCAATGCCTTTAGGTTAAATTCTTCCTGTCCGTGCTCATCCCACGCACGTACACCTGTTCCATTCCATAGCTGAAAGAGTTCTTCAACTAATGGCCTTAGGTACACATCAATGTCGTTGCCGGGTTGCTTAGGGCCTTGGATGAGCACTGGCATCATAATGAACTTCCGCTTCATGCACAACCAAGGAGGAAGGTTATACATACATAGAGTCACGTGCCATGTGCTATGGTTGCTGCTTCCGCTTCCCCAAAAGGATTAATGCCATCTCGCTTAAACCAAACCATACATTCCTTGCGCCACCGCAAACTCCTCCCTGTACTTTCTCTTGATTTTTCTCCACTGCGACCCGTCGGGTACTCTCAACTTTCCGCCTTTCTTACGGTCTTCTTCAGGCCATCGCATCGCCTTGGCATGCTCTTTGTTTTGGAAGAAACGTTTCAACCATGGTATTATAGGAGCATACCACATCACCTTGGCAGGAATCTTTTTCCTGGGGCGCTCGCCCTCGACATCACCAGGGTCATCGCGACTGATCTTATAGCGCAATGCACCGCATACAAGGCACGAGTTCAAACCCTTGTACTCACCGTGGTAGAGGATGTAGTCATTAGGGCATGCATGTATCTTCTGCACCTCTAACCCTAGAGGGCAGACAACCTTCTTTGCTTCGTACGTACTCTCGGGCAATTCGTTGTCCTTTGGAAGCATATTTTTTATCATTACCAGCAACTTTCCAAATCCCTTGTCAGATACACCATTCTCTGCCTTCCGTTGCAACAATTCCAGTGTGGTGCCCAACTTTTTCTTGTCAGCTTCGCAATTCGGGTATAACAATTTCTTGTGATCATCTAACATGCGCTGCAACTTCTCCTTCTCCAAATCACTTGCGCGGTTTCTCTTTGCATCGGCAATGGCCCGACCTAGATCATCAGCGGGCTCATTGATGTCTACTACACAACCTTCTTCTTGTAGATGTTGTTGGGCCTCCAAGTGCAGAGGTTTGTAGGACAGTAGCAAATTTCCCTCAAGTGGGTGACCTAAGGTTTATCAATCCGTGGGAGGTGTAGGATGAAGATGGTCTCTCTCAAACAACCCTCTAACCAAATAACAAACAGTCTCTTGTGTCCCCAACACACCCAATACAATGGTAAATTGTATAGGTGCACTAGTTCGGCGAAGAGATGGTGATACAAGTGCAATATGGATGGTAGATATAGGTTTTGTAATCTGAAAATAAAAACAGCAAGGTAACAAGCGATAAAAGTGAGCGTAAACGGTATTGCAATGCTAGGAAACAAGGCCTAGGGTTCATACTTTCACTAGTGCAAGTTCTCTCAACAATAATAACATAATTGGATCTTATAACTATCCCTCAACATGCAACAAAGAGTCACTCCAAAGTCACTAATAGCGGAGAACAAACGAAGAGATTATGGTAGGGTACGAAACCACCTCAAAGTTATTCTTTCCAATCAATCCATTGGGCTATTCCTATAAGTGTCACAAACAGCCCTAGAGTTCGTACTAGAATAACACCTTAAGACACAAATCAACCAAAACCCTAATGTCACCTAGATACTCCAATGTCACCTCAAGTATCCGTGGGTATGATTATACGATATGCATCACACAATCTCAATTCATCTACTCAAACCAACACATAGAACCTCAAAGAGTGCCCCAAAGTTTCTACCAGAGAATCATGACGAAAACGTGTGCCAACCCCTATGCATAGGTTCATGGGTGGAACCCGCAAGTTGATGACCAAAACATACATCAAGTGAATCACGTGATATCCCATTGTCACCACAGATACGCACGGCAAGACATACATCAAGTGTTCTCAAATCTTTAAAGACTCAATCCGATAAGTTTACTTCAAGGGGAAAACTCAATCTATTACAAGAGAGAAGAGGGGGAGAAGAAACATAAGATCCAACTATAATAGCAAAGCTCGCGATACATCAAGATCATGCCAAATAAAGAACACGAGAGAGAGAGAACAAACACATAGCTACTGGTACATACCCTCAGCCCCGAGGGTGAACTACTCCCTCCTCGTCATGGAGAGCGCCGGGATGATGAAGATGGCCACCGGTGAGGGATCCCCCCTCCGTAGGTGCCGAACAGGTCCCGGAGGTTTTTGGTGGCTACAGAAGCTTGCAGCGGCGGAACTTCTGATCTAATCTCTGTTCTGGAAGTTTTAGGGTACGTGGAGTTATATAGGCGGAAGAAGTATGTCAGGGGACCACGAGGGCGCCACGAGGCAGGGGGCACGCCCTAGGGGGGTGGGCGCGCCCCCCACCCTCGTGGCTTCGTCGTTCCTTCCTTGACATGGGGTCCAAGTCCATTGGGTAGCTTTCGTTCCAAAAATAACTTCTCTAGTTGATTTCGTTCCGTTTCGACTCCGTCTGATATTCCTTTTCTTCAAAACACCGAATAGGCAAAAACAAAGAAATCTGGGCTGGGCCTCCTGCTAATAAGTTAGTCCCAAAAGTAATATAAAAGTGGATAATAAAGCCCAATATTGCCCAAAACAAGTAGATAATATAGCATGGAGCAATCAAAATTATAGATACGTTGGAGACGTATCACTCATCCGATGCCTCTTCTTCACTTCTTCCCACATTACCAAATTTCACTTCTTCCCCATTGTTGTATCATCGTATTCGTGGAACCCATGGCCAGGATAGCCGCCGCCGTCCCTTCTTCTTCATTGTCTTCCATCATAACCCCTCTTTCTCCGTGCTTGGTCCAAACATTATAGTGGGGCATGAAACCGGACTCAAATAGGTGGACATGAATGGTTCTTGACTCATCCGCCCGCTTGTTTGCCTCAGCCGCAAGCAGAAAAGTTTGCACGCCATTAATGAACTCGGGAGAGCATCGGTCATCGTACATCCATTGTCGGCTCATCTTCATTACACAACACCGAAAAGACCAAATTAATACAAGTTCATACATAAAGTTCATACAACACTTAAATGCAACAAACAAATAACTCTCTAGGTAAAACATTTAAATGCAACAACAATTGCGATCAAGATCGCAACTAAGGTAACAATTGATCCAACGGCATAATGATACCAAGCCTCACTATCAATGGCATATTTTCTAATCTTTCTAATCTTCAAGCGCATTTTCTCCATCTTGATCTTGTGATCATCGATTTATATCGGCAACATGCAACTCCAATTCCATCTTCTCCCCCTCAATTCTTTTCATTTTTTCTTTCAAATACTCGTTTTCTCTTTCAACTAAATTTAACCTCTCGACAATAGGGTCGGTTGGAATTTCCGGTTCACATACCTCCAAGATAAAAATATCTATGTCAACTTGATGGGCATAATTTGCCATAAACACGAAATGCAACAAATAGTTTTAAAAGATAATATGCCACATCCAAATCATAACAAGGACGAGGGCCGACGGGGACGGATATCAAAACCATGGCACTATGTATAACAAACGACGTACGGGTAAGATAATTATACGAGTAACTATATATCTAAATCACACAAACATCAATTTTTTATATAAAAGTTCATGAACAAGAGGCTCACCACAAGGTGGTGCCGGCGACGGGACGGTGCTGCCGATCGACGGTGGTTACGACGGAGATTTAGAAGGCACTAAGTAAACCACACCTACATATGCAAACTAAGTGTTATTTTGACCTCAAATTGCATATAAATCAAATACTACCACACATAATTCCTCCCAAAATAAAACCCACAAATCACTATACTTATAGAGCATTGCAAGAGCTAATCTAGCAATGAGAGATGAAAGGACAAAGTTGCTAACCTTTGTGATCATTTGAATGGATGGGGGCCTTCAAATCTTGAAAAAAATTGGGCAAAATTTGTGAGGAGCTCGAGAAGAAGGGAAGAACAGAGGAGAGGGGAAAGGGGGAAGAAGCAAGCTCGGGTGGACGAAGGGTTTATATAGGACGACTTTTAGCAACGGTTCGTACCACGAACTGGTACTAAAGGTGCTGGAGGGGCCCTAGACTGACAACATCCTGCCACCACTCTCTTTAGTACCGGTTCGTGGCACGAACCGGTGCTAAAAGTTCGGCAAGAGCTGGTACTAATGAGAGCGGCCTGCCTAGCCATTGGAATCGGCACTAATAGACACATTAGTACCGGCTCAAATTCAAACCGGGACTAATGAGCTGAACATTTGACCCTTTTTCTACTAGTGCGCCGTCCTTGCTGCAGCCTTGTCCTGTGTTGCCACTGCGGAAGGGGTTGGTTGGTGCCGGCGCCTCCTCGTCGCTGTCGTCGAGGACAATGACATCACCCTCGTCATGGCTACGGCGCCGCATAGCGATCTCCTCTAGAGCGCGATGCTGACGCTACATCTCCTCCCGCACGTAGTCGTCCCGTGCCGTTTTCGAGGTCGGCGGCCATCTCGACATGCTCCTGCTAGATGACCACGGGCAGCGTCGCCGGCTCCTTCTTCGGCCTGGCCAGGCGAAGATGGCCGCGGGGAGGTGAAGGTTCGCGGCGGCCCTCGTTTATGACGAGGCTGCCGCCGCGGCTACGCCGGTGCTCCTACGTCTCATGGGGCTCGGGCTTGACGGTGGCGAGATGCATCGTGTTGGAGGAGTGGGAGCCGGAGGAAGAGGAGGACGCGCCGCCATGCGCCTCGGCAGCCGCGTGTTGCCGCTCCGGCGCGGGAACGATAGTGTCGGGTACTCCAATGGTGGAGAGTTGCCGCCCTCGATGTGCTCGAGGACGACGTGGAGCGTGCTCCCGGGGACACCCCACCACTGATGGCGGCCGTCGGAGTTGTGGCACCCCCTTGGTGCCGACATCCCATTGGTGGACGTGAGCTGGTTGGCGTGGTGGTGCTGGAAGTACGACATCCACAGAGTGTGGATTGTCGGGGCGTACTTTGGCTGCTGCCACGCTTCCTCTGGCAAGGCCGCCCGAATCCACGCGATCTCACCGCGACATTCAGCGTCCGAGGGCAGCGGGGGCACGGGGACGACTCCGGCGCTGAGCCTCCAAGAGCCCGGTACACCGCACACGCATGTCGGGCGGCGCCGGGTAGTTGGCCTCGTAGAGAAGGCGCGCCTCCCACTCATGCAGATGGCGGCGGCCGAAGCCGTTGGCCGTCGCTCCGTCGCCGGGGAATCTCTCGGCCATATGTCTAGAGTGAGGGGAGAGGGCGAGAGCAAGGGCGGCGAGGGAAAGAAGGTGGTCGGTGGCGAGAGAGAGAGAGGGGGGGTTGTGGAGGCGAGTGTGCGTCAGCCGGCGATTTAGGCGCTTTTATATCGGCGAGGGGGCGGCAGCAGTGCGGACGCGTGGTGGGAAGTGGCGGGATGCGCGGCGGCTCGGCTTTACTGCGCCGACCTTGATCAATGGAAGGCTGACCGGCGGCAGGCTTTGCATTGATTCACGCGGGAGCCGAGGCGATGAGATGAGGACGACAATGCAGTCGCTGACTCGGCGGGCCCACGGGGTAGGAGTCCAGTGCGGGAAGTTTTGGCGCGTTTTTTCTTCCCCGGCGCCCCGGTCGGCCCCCAGCGTGTTGGGTTTGGCCTGGGTCCGTTGGCACCAATTTCGGCCCTAACCGGTGAAATTTGGGCTCCTGGGGAGTGACTGGGCCGGTGTTTTTGAGCCGGCGATGAAAAAGAGACCTGGGGGCCTGTTGAGGGGGCGAGTGGAGATGCTCTAAGTCCAACTTGTGCTAGTGTGTGAACCTCGGTGGTACGTAATTTTCAATTTTGATTGTCGCGCATGATCACAGAACATTTCCATTCGGAAATGTGATAGCCTTTTCTTTTCTAAAACTAAATAAAAAAAAGCAGGGTTCTTTTCTTTTGTGGGATAAAAAAAGTAGGGTTCGAGTAGACTCAATCCACTTAAAGGTGGTCATGCGCCATGGGGGCTCTCAGATCAGGAGGTTCGTAGAAAGACATGGTGATGAAGGACCCATCTTTGAAAAAAATCTAGTACTACGTAAAACATACTTTGTCATTACAACTAGTACGCACCATTTCAAGTCCTTTTATGGTTAATGTGACTGATTAATCTGAAATGACCTGGGTATTTGAGGAAAATAAAAATTGTAGTGAAGACTTGCTCAACATGATGGACAAGGAGGAAAATGAGCAGCCCTTTGCTGACACCTGAGGTGTTGGTTACGGAGAAGGGAGAAGATGATGCTAGGGGATCTGGGTGAGTGAGCAGCACGATTATATAAATTGGGTTGACGCCTCGATCGTGGTCCTGATATTTCACATAGTCGGTCCAGGAAATGCTACCACAACCCTAGACCGTAGAGGACTAACATCTGTTCTAGCATTAATTGTGCACAGGAGGGAGCCAGAACAGTTGTTCCTATATTCCAACCAAAAGCAATACGTCTAGTTATACAGCCGAAGGACCAGATCCCTATGCAAACCATAGGTCCGGATAATATGAGCATATGATCGTATGAGCCATGTTGAATTTTCAGGTGGTTGTGAGACATTCGATGATATATATATATATATATATGATCGGTTCTATGAAAAATTTTATTTTTATATATGCATAACGTGTACAATATGTAGTATCGTAAAATACCAGCAAACGAAAAAGAATTAAATGAAAAACACAAAATTAAAGGAAAAATAAATCATGAAACCAAAACCCCCCAAACATTTTAGTACCGGTTGGTGTTACCAACCGGTACTAAAAAGCTCCCCGCCCCCGGCGCTGGCTCATGCCACGTGGTGGCCCTTTAGCGGCGGTTCATGCAGAACCGGTACTAAAAGGGGGGCTTTAGTCCTCACTCCTTTACCGCCGGGTTGCGTAATCCCGCACTAAAGGCTCACGAACCGGTGCTATAGCCCGGTTCTACACTAGTGGCGGCGTGTAGGACGATGGCAGCGACTACACCGCCTTGTACAAGCTCCTTAGTGTGTAGTAGGCTCGGGGCGGCGGCGGCGTCGTAGTTTTTTTAGTTTTTTATTACTCGTCTTTAAATTTGTACAAATATGAATGAAAACCGTCTGAATTTTGTCCAAATTCGTGTCATTTTCTTTGAAATTTAGCCGAATTTGCATTTGAAAAAACGACGTCTGGGGCCAACCGGGGGCGGCGGTTGGGAACCCGAGCATTTCGACGGCGAAAATAGCGCCGGTTAGCCCCTGGGGTGCCGAACGACTGGAGATGCTCTTAACAATCCACAATCACTCTACTACCAGAACTCAGGATAGAAATGCAAGAAGAAATGTTGATTGATTACTCCCGCAATATTGTTTTTTTAGAATTCTTGTTTTTTTAGGTTCCCTTTCAGAATTCATGAACTACCGAAATTCAGAACAAATCATTAAGCTAGATGGTCCTCTCTGCAAGCATTGAGCTAGTTCACTTATGTACCCAGCAATGTTCATTCAGTATTTGAACGAAAACGACTCAGAATTTGAGTATACATGAGCTTCAGAAAACAGCAGGAAAGCATGGACGTCCACAAATTACGTATCCGTAATCACTGCACTACGATCCATTTGTTAGCTTGCTATGTACATATCATCAGCGACATTTCTTAATCCATCCCGGCGCCGAGGATCTAGCTTCCCAAAGAGGATTCTGCACCTTGGTCCTGTTAAGACGCAAGTAATCTTGTCTTGCGGTCCATCTCGTCAATCGCACACTGCTTCCTGCGGGCCCCCACCAACCTGCCAAATCTGCCAACGCGGGTACACGGTCATATCATATGGGGGATGTACGTCCGCCGCGGAATACATCACTTTTGAGAGCTCGCATGGAAAACATTCATGCGCTGCTAGCCTGCTAGATGAGGGTGTTGCATGGTCCAGATAATGGGACTATATGGTAATATGACCCATATCGCCCCCCTCTTATTCACACATACACATGTATATATATATATATATATATATATATATATATATATATATAATTAGGTATATAAACAATTTCTCCTACATGTTGCCTTGGTGCCTTCGGAGCATGATGACAACTGGGAGTGGTTCATGGGGGCGGTAGCGGGTAATAGTATTCTCCTTTGGGATCTATGACCTGGTCGAGCAAAATCCCGCTATTTCCAATCGAAGTGCTCGTATGCGCTCTGTTGGTAGGAGCTTGTCCCGCATGTCTTTGAACTGTTAAGAAGGAGATCAATATGCATGTGCATTAGTTGTGTGACTAGATAACGAGAATCATGTAAAATTTGTGAATAGTGTTCTGGCAAACGTACCCATTGTTGTCTATCAGATTTGCTCCTTTCGAACGCCATCATGCAAATGTTCTCGCAAACATAGTATGCACACACTTCAGTCCCCGGCGCCTGCTTCAGGCCTTTACAAGAATAGAATTTAATCAGATAATAATTAATCAAGCATGATAATTAATTAATGGTATTTAAACAAGAATTAAAGAGATGGTAGCTAGCTAGTACTACTTAATTACTTACCTTCGATCGATACCAAAACAGCTTTTGTCACCATTTGCCTGGAGTCACCTTTATGAACTTTGCCCAAGCCCTGTCCGCCGGCAAAGAAAATTAATAAAGGGGTTATTAAATAGTTGATATCAGGAAATGACGAACGAAATAGGCCGAGATATAGTTAATAATGATTGAAATTACCTGTCGACTATCCCCTTCAAGATGGTGAAGTCACTTTCATTTTTAAGTAGTGAGTCCAGTACTTCAACTTTTCCTTCTTCAACTCTAATGACTAACAAGATCCAAGCAGTAATCGTGCATGCGCATTAACGCTTGCATGTCTTAATTAAGCGGGCATGTGCATAACACTAATCAACTACCATAAACCATATACACTTAATTATTAACATCTAGCTAGCTAGTAAGCAAACATAGAATTTGCAGTACAAGACAGTGTGACTCACACAAGTTGTAAGGAAGTAGTATATCTTCATTGGTACTGAGGCGCTTCAAGAACTCTAGCATTTTATTCTCTGCATCTTGTTTATACCATTCCAATTTCCACGTGTGTTCATTAATGGTATTTGGGTCAATGAACCCAATGACATAGCGTCCAGCTTTTTTCATTTCATACATCTTCATCCTGCATAATACCACAAAAAAGAATATAGTGCGGATAATTACAGGTAATGATCGATCAATGAGTACTAAAGCTAGCTCAAAACTTAAATTACAGAAAGAAATCACTTACAAACAATAGCAACTGACGAGAGATTTGTCGAGTGCATCTTGATTGAATAACTGAAATAGTTCTGAATACTCAACGGACGGACCTAGCTTATGCAAGTAATGCTCTTCCTTGACATTCATCATGAGGGACTCTCGATTGGAACTCTTGGTAATTTTCATGTACCAATCATGCAATTCATACATTCTCGATGGGAGGTTCTTGACCTCCTCGGGCTCGACCAAAGGTTGGCCGTGGACATATTTCCGTTTTATTTCCTCCTCTCTAAGCGGAGACATGGACTCGATCTCGAGGAGTTGTCCAAAGGATATCAAGCATTTCAAATTTCGCCTTATATGCTCCTCGGTTATTACCAGATTGCCCAGCTGGGGAATGGTTTGCCCACATATATATAGGGCGCCGGTACTCTCATGTGTTCGCACAACAAGCGGGGGGATCGATTGCGCCGTCCTCTCTAAGCGGAGACATGGACTCGATCTCGAGGAGTTGTCCAACAGTGATATCAAGCATTTCAGCCTGCCTTATATGCTCCTCGGTTATTACCAGATTGCCCAGCTGGGGAATGGTTTGCCCACATATATATAGGGCGCCGGTACTCTCATGTGTTCGCACAACAAGCGGGGGGATCGATTACTACCGCTTCTCCCAACTGGAAACTGCTTTTCCAGATTTTTTGCCACCGCTTGGCTCGATCTCGAGCTCGACTCCTTCAGAGTCGTGCTCGATGTGCCTTCCTGATTTGGTGCTCATAGTCTGAGTCAACAGGCTTGGGAGCTGGTGGTCTAGCCATACGAATAAAGTGGTCAATCTTTTCCTCAGGCACTTTCTCCCTTGGCGGCGGTCCCGGTTTCGGTCCAAAATGGGCGTCCACTTGGGCCTTCACTACGGCTGCATTTTGCTCCTCGGTCATGTCGTAAACCCTCTGGGAAGAGGAGCGAGGCTTGGACCATATTTATATTGCTTGCCTCCGCCTGTACCTCCTGCACTACCTCAAATTGTACCGCTACGCACCATAGCTACGTCGGCTCTCTTCCGCGATTGCTGAGGCGGCGGAGACGGCTGACGTGGTTGAGTTGGAGCAGGAGGAGTGGCCTGATGCTGTGCCGGACTTGGAGGAGGAGGAGTTGAAGGAAATATGCCCTAGAGGCAATAATAAAGTTATTATTTATTTCCTTATTTCATGATAAATGTTTATTATTCATGCTAGAATTGTATTAACCGGAAACATAATACATGTGTGAATATATAGACAAACAGAGTGTCACTAGTATGCCTCTACTAGACTAGCTCGTTGATCAAAGATGGTTATGTTTCCTAGCCATAGACATGGGTTGTCATTTGATTAATGTGATCACATCATTAGGAGAATGATGTGATTGCCATGACCCATTCCGTTAGCTTAGCACACGATCGCTTAGTATGTTGCTATTGCTTTCTTCATGACTTATACATGTTCATATGACTATGAGATTATGCAACTCCTGCTTACGGAGGAACACTTTGTGTGCTACCAAACGTCATAACGTGAATCGGGTGATTATAAAGGTGCTCTACAGTGTCTCCAAAGGTACATGTTGGGTTAGCGTATTTCGAGATTAGGATTTGTCACTCCGATTGTCGGAGAGGTATCTCTGGGCCCTCTCGGTAATGCACATCACTATAAGCCTTCTAAGCAATGTGACTAATGAGTTAGTTGCGGGATGATGCATTACATAACGAGTAAAGAGACTTGCCGGTAACGATATTGAACTAGGTATTGAGATACCGACGATCGAATCTCGGGCAAGTAACATACCGATGACAAAGGGAACAACGTATGTTGTTATGTGGTTTGACCGATAAAGATCTTCGTAGAATATGTAGGAGCCAATATGAGCATCTAGGTTTCGCTATTGGTTATTGACCGGAAACGTGTCTCGGTCATGTCTACATAGTTCTCGAACTCGTAGGGTCCGTACGCTTAAGGTTTCGATGACAGTTATATTATGAGTTTATGAGTTTTGATGTACCGAAGGAGTTGGAGTCCCGGATGAGATCGGTGACATGACGAGGAGTCTCAAAATGGTCGAGACGTAAAGATTGATATATTGGACGACTATATTCGGACATCGGAAAGGTTCCGAGTGATTCGGGTATTTTTTGGAGTACCGGAGAGTTACGGAAATTCGTATTGGGCCTTCATGGGCCATATGGGAAAGGAGAGAAAGGCCCCAAAGGGTGGCGACACCCCTCCCCATTGACTAGTCCGAATTGGACTAGGGAGGGGGGCGCCCCCTTCCTTCCTTCTCCTTCTCCCTTCCCTTTCCTTCCCTCCTACTCCTTCTACTTGGAAGGGCTCCTAGTTCTACTAGGAAAAGGGGGAATCCTACTCCCGGTGGGAGTAGGACTCCCCTAGGGCGCGCCATAGAGAGGGTCAGCCCTCCCCCTCCTCCACTCCTTTATATACGGGGAGGGGGGCACCCCTTGAAGACACAACAATTGATCATTGATCTTTTAGCCGTGTGCGGTGCCCCCCTCCACCATAATCCTCCTTGATAATATTGTTGCGGTGCTTAGGCGAAGCCCTGCGACGGTAGAATATCAAGATCGTCACCACGCCGTCGTGCTGACGGAACTCTCCCTCGACACTCGGCTGGATCGGAGTTCGAGGGACATCATCGAGCTGAACGTGTGCTAGAACTTCGGAGGTGCCGTAGTTTCGTGCTTGATCGGTCGGGCCGTGAAGACGCACGACTACATCAACCGCGTTGTTCTAACGCCCGCTTTCGGTCTATGAGGGGACGTGGACACACTCTCCCCTCTCGTTGCTATGCATCACCATGATCTTGCGTGTGCGTAGGAATTTTTTTTGAAATTACTATGTTCCCCAACAGTGGCATCAGAGCATGGTTTTATGCGTAGATGCTATATGCACGAGTAGAACACGAGTTGTGGGCTATACAAGTCATACTGCTTATCAGCATGTCATACTTTGGTTCGGCGGTATTGTTGGATGAAGCGGCCCAGACCGACATTACGCGTACGCTTACGCGAGACTGGTTCTATCGACGTGCTTTGCACATAGGTGGCTGGCGGGTGTCTGTTTCTCCAACTTTAGTTGAACCGAGTGTGGCTATGCCCGGTCCTTGCGAAGGTTAAAACAACACTAACTTGACAAACTATCGCCAGGTTTTGATGCGTAGGTAAGAACGGTTCTTGCTCAGCCGTAGCAGCCACGTAAAACTTGGGTAAACAACAAAGTAGAGGACGCCTAACTTGTTTTTGCAGGCATGTTGTGATGTGATATGGTCAAGACGTGATGCTATATTTTATTGTATGAGATGATCATGTTTTGTAACCGAAGTTATCGGCAATCGGCAGGAGCCATATGGTTGTGGCTTTATTGTATGAAATGCAACGCCTCTGTAATTGCTTTACTTTATCACTAAGCGGTAGCGATAGTCGTAGAAGCAATAGATGGCGAAACGACAACGATGCTACGATGGAGATCAAGGTGTCGCGCCGGTGACGATGGTGATCACGATGGTGCTTCAGAGATGGAGATCACAAGCACAAGATGACGATGGCCATATCATATCACTTATATTGATTGCATGTGATGTTTATCCTTTATGCATCTTATTTTGCTTTGATTGACGGTAGCATTATAAGATGATCTCTCACTAATTATCAAGAAGTGTTCTCCCGAGTATGCACCGCTATGAAAGTTCTTTGTGCCGAGACACCACGTGATGATCGGGTGTGATAGGCTCTACGTTCAAATACAACGGTGCAAAACAGCTTGCACACGCCGAATACTCGTGTTAAACTTGACGAGCCTAGCATATACATATATGGCCTCGAACACGGAGACTAAAAGGTCGGCGTGAATCATATAGTAGATATGATCAACATAGTGATGTTCACCATTGAAAACTACTCCATCTCACGTGATGATCGGACATGGTTTAGTTGATTTGGATCACGTGATCACTTAGATGACTAGAGAGATGTCTGTCTAAGTGGGAGTTCTTAAGTAATATGATTAATTGAACTTTAATTTATCATGAACTTAGTCCTGGTAGTATTTTGCAAATTATGTTGTAGATCAATAGCTCGCGTTTTTGCTTCCCTATGTTTTTGATATGTTCCTAGAGAAAAAACTAAGTTAAAAAATGTTAGTAGCAATGATGCGGACTTGGTCCGTGATCTGAGTTTTATCCTCATTGCTGCACAGAAGAATTATGCCCTTGATGCACCGCTAGGTGACAGACCTATTGCAGGAGCAGATGCAGACGTTATGAAGGTTTGGCTAGGTCAATATGATGACTACTTGATAGTTTTGTGCACCATGCTTTATGGCTAAGAACCGGGACTACAAAAACGTTTTTTGAAACGTCATGGAACATACAAGATGTTTCAAGAGATGAAATTGGTATTTCAGACTCATGCCCGTGTCAAGAGGTATGAGACCTCTGACAAATACTTCGCCTAAAAGATGGAGGAGAATTGCTCAACTAGTGAGCAAGTACTTAGATTGTCTGAGTACTACAATCGCTTGAATCAAGTGGGAGTTAATCTTCCAGATAAGATAGTGATTGGCAGAGTTCTCTAGTCACCATCACCAAGTTACTAGAACTTCGTGATGAACTATAATGCAAGGGATGACGAAAATGATTCCCGAGCTCTTCGTGATGCTGAAATCGACGAAGGTAGAAATCAAGAAAAGAGCATCAAGTGTTGATGATTGACAAGACCACTAGTTTCAAGAAAAGGGCAAAGGAAAAGAAAGGAAACTTCAAGTAGAATGGCAAGCAAGTTGTCACTCCCGTAAAGAAGCCCAAAGCTGGACCAAAGCCAGAAACTAAGTGCTTCTACTGCAAAGGAAATGGTCACTGGAAGCGGAAATGCCCTGAATATTTGGTGAATAAGAAGGATGGCAAAGTGAACAAGGGTATATTTGATATACAGGTTATTAATGTGTACCTTACTAGTGTTTATAGTATCCCCTGAGTATTTGATACTTGTTCGGTTGCTAAGATTAGTAACTCAAACAGAGTTACGTATCAAATGTAAACTAGTTGAGGGGAAGTGACGATGAGTGTTGGAAGTAGTTCCAAGATTGATATGATCATCATCACACTCCCTATACTTTCGTGATTAGTGTTAAACCTAAATAAATGTTATTTGGCGCTTATGCTGAGCATGAATATGATTTGATCATGTTTATTGCAATACGGTTATTCATTTAAAGCCAGAGAATAATTATTGTTCTGTTTACATGAATAAAACCTTCAATGGTCATACACCCAATGAAAATAGTTTGTTGGATCTCGATCGTAGTGATACACATATTCATAATATTGATGGCAAAAGATACAAAGTTAATAATGATAGTGCAACTTATTTGTGGCACTGCCGTTTGGGTCATATCGGTGTAAAGCGCATGAAGAAACTCCATGAAAGATGGATTTTCAGAATCACTTGGTTATGAATCATTTGATGCTTGCGAACCGTGCCTTTTGGGCAAGATGACTAAAACTCCGTTCTCCGGAACAATGGAACGAGCTACTGACTTATTAGAAATAATACATACCGATGTATGCGATCCAATGAGTGTTGATGCTCATGGCAAGTATTGTTATTTTCTAACCTTCACAAGATGATTTGAGCAGACATG
The DNA here is from genome assembly GCA_021605145.1 of Aegilops bicornis. Lineage (NCBI taxonomy): Eukaryota > Viridiplantae > Streptophyta > Magnoliopsida > Poales > Poaceae > Aegilops > Aegilops bicornis. The sequence continues at coordinate 289,422,084 of CM038671.1, forward strand.
GGTATATCTACTTGATGAAACATAAGTCTGAAATAGTTGAAAGGTTCAAAGAATTTCAGAGTGAAGTGGAAAAATCATCGTAACAAGAAAATAAAGTTTCTATGATCTGATCGTAGAAATGAATATTTGAGCTACGAGTTTGGCCTTCATTTTAAATAAAATGGAATAGTTTCACAGCTCACGCCACCCGGAACACCACATCGTAATGGTGTGTCCGAACGGCATAACCGTACTTTATTAGATATGGTGCAATCTATGATGTCTCTTACCAATCTACCACTATCGTTTTGGGGTTATGCATTAGAGACAGCTGCATTCACGTTAAAAAGGGCACCATCTAAATCCGTTGAGACGACACCTTATGAATCAGTGGTTTGGCAAGAAACCAAAGTTGTCGTTTCTTAAAGTTTGGGGTTGCGATGCTTATGTGAAAAAGTTTCAACATGATAAGCTTGAACTCAAATCGGAAAAATGCGTCTTCATAGGATACCCAAAAGTTACTGTTCGGTACACCTTCTATCATAGATCCGAAGGCAAGATATTCATTGCTAAGAATGGATCTTTTCTAGAGAAGGAGTTTATCTCGAAAGAAGTGAGTGGGAGGAAAGTAGAGCTTGATAAGGTAATTGTACCTTCTCTCGAATTGGAAAGTAGTTCATCACAGAAATTAGTTCCAGTGATTTCTACACCAATTAGTGAGGAAGCTAATGATGATGATCATGAAACTTCAGATCAAGTTACTACAGAACCTCGTAGGTCTTCCAGAGTACGGTCTGCACCAGAGTGGTACGGTAATCCTATTCTGGAGGTCATGTTACTTGACCATGACGAACCTACGAACTATGAGGAAGCGATGATGAGCCCAGATTCCGCGAAATGGTTTGAGGCCATGAAATCTAAGATGGGATCCATGTATGACAACAAAGTATGGACTTTGATTGACTTGCCCAAATGATCGGTGAGCCATTGAGATTAAATGGATTTTTAAGAGGAAGACGGACGTTGATAGTAGTGTTACTATCTACAAAGCTAGAATTGTCACAAAAGGTTTTCGACAAGTTCAAGGTGTTGACTACGATGAGAGTTTCTCACTCGTATCTATGCTTAAGTCTGTCCGAATCATGTTAGCAGTTGCCGCATTTTATGAAATCTAGCAAATGGATAAACAAAACTGCATTCCTTAATTGATTTATTAAAGGAGAGTTGTATATGATGCAACCAGAAGGTTTTGTCGATCCTAAAGGTGTTAACAAAATGTGCAAGCTCCAGTGGTCCATCTATGGACTGGTGCAAGCATCTCGAAGTTGGAATATACGCTTTGATAAGTTGATCAAAGGATATAGTTTTATACAGACTTACGGTGAAGCCTGTATTTACAAGAAAATGAGTAGGAGCACTACAACATTTCTGATAAGTATATGTGAATGACATATTGTTGATCGAAAATAATGTAGAATTATTCTGCAAAGCATAAAGGAGTGTTTGAAAGGAGTTTTTTAAAGAAAGACCTCGGTAAAGCTGCTTACATATTGAGCATCAAGATCTATAGAGATAGATCAAGACGCTTGATAAGTTTTTCAATGAGTACATACCTTGACAAGATTTTGAAGTAGTTCAAAATGGAAATACCAAAGAAAGAGTTCTTGCCTGTGTTACAAGGTGTGAAATTGAGTAAGACTCAAAGCCCAACCACAGAAGAAGATAGAAAGAGAATGAAAGTCATACCCTATGCCTAAGCCATAGGTTCGATAAAGTATGCCATGTTGTGTACCAGATCTATTGTATACCCTACACTGATTTTAGCAAGGAGTACAATAGTGATCTAGGAGTAGATCATCGGACAACGGTCAAAATTATCCTTAGGGGAATAAGGATATGTTTCTCGATTATGGAGATGACAAAAGGTTCGTCAGAAGGGTTACGCCGATGCAAGTTTTGACACTAATCTAGATGACTCTAAGTCTCGGTCTAGATACATATTGAAAGTGGGAGCAATTAGCTAGAGTAGATCCGCAAGAGCATTGTAGACATAGAAATTTGCAAAATACTTACGGATCTGAATGTGACAGTCTGCTGACTAAAATTATCTCACAAGCAAAACATGATCACACCTTAGTATTCTTTGGGTGTTAATCACATAGCGATGTGAACTAGATTATTGACTCTAGTAAACCCTTTGGGTGTTGGTCACATGACGATGTGAACTATGGGTGCTAATCACATGGTGATGTGAATTATTGGTGTTAAATCACATGGCAATGTGAACTAGATTATTGACTCTAGTGCAAGTGGGAGACTGAAGGAAATATGCCCTAGAGGCAATAATAAAGTTATTATTTATTTCCTTATTTCATGATAAATGTTTATTATTCATGCTAGAATTGTATTAACCGGAAACATAATACATGTGTGAATATATAGACAAACAGAGTGTCACTAGTATGCCTCTACTAGACTAGCTCGTTGATCAAAGATGGTTATGTTTCCTAGCCATAGACATGGGTTGTCATTTGATTAACAGGATCACATCATTAGGAGAATGATGTGATTGCCATGACCCATTCCGTTAGCTTAGCACACGATCGTTTAGTATGTTGCTATTGCTTTCTTCATGACTTATACATGTTCATATGACTATATGCAACTCCCTTTACTGGAGGAACACTTTGTGTGCTACCAAATGTCATAACGTAACTGGGTGATTATAAAGGTGCTCTACAGGTGTCTCCAAAGGTACATGTTGGGTTAGCGTATTTCGAGATTAGGATTTGTCACTCCGATTGTCGGAGAGGTATCTCTGGGCCCTCTCGGTAATGCACATCACTATAAGCCTTCTAAGCAATGTGACTAATGAGTTAGTTGCGGGATGATGCATTACATAACGAGTAAAGAGACTTGCCGGTAACGATATTGAACTAGGTATTGAGATACCGACGATCGAATCTCGGGCAAGTAACATACCGATGACAAAGGGAACAACGTATGTTGTTATGTGGTTTGACCGATAAAGATCTTCGTAGAATATGTAGGAGCCAATATGAGCATCTAGGTTCCGCTATTGGTTATTGACCGGAAACGTGTCTCGGTCATGTCTACATAGTTCTCGAACCCGTAGGTTCCGTGACGCTTAAGGTTTCGGCGATGCTTATATTATGAGTTTATGAGTTTTGATGTACCGAAGGAGTTCGGAGTCCCGGATGAGATCGGTGACATGACGAGGAGTCTCGAAATGGTCGAGACGTAAAGATCGATATATTGGACGACTATATTCGGACATCGGAAAGGTTCCGAGTGATTCGGGTATTTTTTGGAGTACCGGAGAGTTACGGGAATTCATATTGGGCCTTCATGGGCCATATGGGAAAGGAGAGAAAGGCCCCAAAGGGTGGCCGCACCCCTCCCCATTGACTAGTCCGAATTGGACTAGGGAGGGGGGGCCTTCCTTCCTTCTCCTTCTCCCTTCCCTTTCCTTCCCTCCTACTCCTTCTACTTGGAAGGGCTCCTAGTTCTACTAGGAAAGAGGGAATCCTACTCCCGGTGGGAGTATGACTCCCCTGGGGCGTGCCATAGAGAGGGTCGGCCCTCCCCCTCCTCCACTCCTTTATATACGGGGAGGGGGCACCCCTTGGAGACACAACAATTGATCATTGATCTCTTAGCCGTGTGCGGTGCCCCCCTCCACCATAATCCTCCTTGACAATATTGTAGCGGTGCTTAGGTGAAGCCCTGCGACGGTAGAACATCAAGATCGTCACCACGCCGTCGTGCTGATGGACACTCGGCTGGATTGGAGTTCGAGGGACGTCATCCTAGAACTCGGAGGTGTCGTAGTTTCGGTGCTTGATCGGTCGGGCCGTGAAGACGTACGACTACATTAACCGCATTGTTCTAACGCTTCCGCTTTCGGTCTACGAGGGTACATGGACACACTCTCCCCTCTTATTGCTATGCATCACCATGATCTTGCGTGTGCGTAGGAATTTTTTTGAAATTACTACGTTCCCCAACAGGAGTGGCCTGACGCTTTGCCGGACTTGAAGCAGGAGGAGTGGCCTGACGCGGTGTCGGACTTGGAGCAGGAGGAGTGGTCTGACGCTGTGCCGGACTTGCAGCAGGAGGAGTGGCCTGACGTTGTGCCAGACTTGGAGGAGGAGGAGTGGCCTGACGCGTTGGTGGACTTGGAGGAGCGGGAGTCTGCTGATGCGGTGGCAGACTTCAAGAAGGAGTCGGCTGACGCGGTGTCGGTGGCCTTCGAAAGATGATGCAATCCTTTCTCCATAGGATGATACGATGTTTGGCCTCTCCCAGTTTGTGCTCCTCGTCACCTCCAGGAATGTCAAGCTCTAGCCCCGAATATTGGTCCACCACCTCATCAACCATGACAGAGCATAGCCGGCTGGAATCGGGTTGCAATGGAAGGTTGCATCGGGGGAATTTGTATAAGCAATGGCGTCCGCCACCTTCATGGATATGTTCTTCATTTTGAAGTGTAGCTCACAGTTAGTGCTCTCCATGATGCCATCCACAAGTAGGGCCGGAATTCGAGCCGAGTCAAGCCAGCTCGGCTCAACTCGCTAAAGCTCGTTTCATTAACGAGCTAGCTCGACTCGACTCGTTACTATAACGAGCTCGAATCCAAGATTGGCTCAACTCAGATAACTCATGAAATGGCTCGTTTAGCTTGTTAAGCTTGTTAATGATATGAACATAAAATCAAGCTTATGAATATGATATAAATGATTACTTGGGAATGTAAAATGTATATATTAAACATGTACTATGTTCACAAACAATTGTAAGCATGTACGAGCTTAACTTACAATTGTCATCAAGTCAAGACCATGTACATGACCATTGGCCACAAACAGTTATGCATGACCACAATGATCAACAAGTTAGTAAGATATACATGACCAAACAATTGTAATTTCCTTGAACGCCTAGACATTGTGTTGTGCACTGGGACGCAGGGTGCTTGGCTGATTTTTTGTACCGAGCCTAACGAGTTACACGAGTACTCGTGAGATCGGCTCATTTAACTCGTTCTATAAATGATCTTAAACTAAAGCTTGGCTCGACTCATTATTCTTCGAGTTCAAGTCGATTCGAGCCGAGGCACGAGCTACTCATTTAGCTTGCGAGCTTCAAGCTTTTTTTCTAGCCCTATCCACAGGGTATCTATCGAGCAGTGTGTCGCCCGGGGCGGAACCAACGCTGCTTCTCGGCATGGATGGGACGGTGCTATCCAATGCTGGATCACCCGCTAGCTGTTGTCGCTGCAGAGACCCCCTTTCCTGGCTAAGTGAGTCGATCTGCTGCTGCTACCGCTGGAATTTGAGTGCCAAGTCCGCGTGCGCTGATTCTAGGCCTTGAAGGCGTTCTGTTTCCTGCTTCCTCTGCTCCTCCTCTAGCTTCCTCTTCTTCTCCTCCTCCATCTTCCTTCTTGCACGGCTTCTGTAGTCGGCATTCCAATCCGAAAAGCCCTCATACCACGGAACAACGCCCTTGCCTCGTGTTCTTCCCGGGTGATCAGGATTTCCCAGGGCGCGCGTATGCTCGTCTTTCTCTCTGTTGGGCGTGAACACCCCCTTTCGAGCATCTTTTATTGCTTGAAGTAACTTCTCTTTGGCTCCTTTTAGACTTGCCTTCTTCGAAACCAGGCCTATCTTCGGGTCCAATGCCCCCCCATGCGCATAGAACCAAGTTCTGCACCTGAGGGGCCAGCTCCTAGTAACTGGAGTGACCTCTGCATCCAGCATCTCTTGCTCAGACTTATCCTAGTTAGGCATTTCCACCGCGTAGCCACCTGGCCCCAGCCTATGGAACTGCTCCTTTTTTTGGCATTGGCCTTGTTTTTTCTCGACCGTTCCTTAGATAATTCAGATTCCTTGAATTTCATGAAAGCGGGCCAGTGTTCTCTTTTCTTCTCCAGTGTTCCCTTGAATTCTGGAGTCTTCTTTCCTCCTTCGATGTACTTGGCCCATATAGTTTTCTTGTGGGTGTTGAATGCAATTGCCATCTTCCTAAGAGCAGCGTCCTTGACTTTCTCCACATCTGCATCAGTGAAATGATCTGGTAGGGTGAAATGTCCCATGAGAGATTCCCAAAGCATTTTTTTTGCTCTGTCGTCGACCCAAGTAAGATCTGGACGTTTCTTTGTTGGCTCTTTCCATTCTTGAATGGAGATCGGGAGTTGGTCCCTCACAAGAACTCCACACTGATGAATGAACTTGTTCGCAATGTTTTTAGGCGTGCTTGGTTGGCCATTAGCTTTGATGGCATCGATGTTGTACTTTACACCCTCCTTCAACTTTTTGCCTGGGCCTCGCTTTGTCCTGCTGCCTGTAGAAGCAGATTTGCTCGATCCGGAGGGCTAAAAGAAGAAAGATTGATTCGTTAATATATCTTCAAATAAAAGAAAACATGTGATGATCACCAGATGCCTGCTTGTATAAATATACCTCGTCGGTCTCTGCTATTTCAAGATCAACATTGTCGGCATCATCATAATCATAATCATAGTCCATGACTTCATCAATTCGCTCCTCGCGATCGAATATCATATCATCACCCTCCCCGGCATTGTTCATATATCGGGAGCCATCATCTCCTTCATTCCGATCATCTGGCCCACGAGGGCTGCGTATGATCTCGAACAGGGCCTCTTCTCCCTCTCTGTCGGTATTGTCTGCCATAGCTTTTATTTAACTAATCCAGAAGAAATATAAAACAATTTAGTATTCAAATTACAATTCAAGGATGCAATCAATAAGGAAAAACTGAATCATAGTACATAATATGCATCGTCTCGAATAATATATAATCTTGAATACATTGTCTCGAATAGTATATAATCTCGAATACATCGTCTCCAATAATATATATATAATCTCGAATACGTCATCTCGAATATTATATATAGAATACATCACTAGCTAGCTAGCTAATAAAGATCGAATACTACAGAAGAATCTAGGCCACTCGCGGTTCTCGAGGCGCCAAGGTGGACACCCAAAGAGAAGGAACCATCACAGGATCATATCTCGTGTCATCTCCCAAAGAACCTGCTGTGTATTGGAGAACCTGGACGTCCATAGCAGCCATGCATGACGGGACGTGCTTTCGCCCTCCTCCCGACACGGCGACGCACTACCTCGTGGGCCGGCTCCTCTCAATCGAATGTGGCCCACGCGAACGCCACAAAAGGAGATCAGAATTCGACGACGGACCCGGCTAGGTTCCTCACCAAGCAAGCGCCCTGAAGGTAGCACCTCCAAGGCCGTGAGCCAGTCCGGACATGGGTCCTCTGAAGGTGACGTCGTCATGAGCAACGACGAGGATGCAGGCCGGGCATCGTCGAAAACAAATACTATATGCAAATGTAACATTTTTTAAATTATTGGATTGTGATTTCTTATATACAAATTCTAAATTTCTATAACTAAAACTATAAGAAACTAAAAAAACATCGATCATCGTTTAACAATTTGAAATTAATCTAATTCATCTAGCTAAAACTAACATTTCTAAAATTTCTAACATTTCTATATACTAAATTTATAACATTTGTATAAAAAACAGAAAAAACCTTTGACATTATATTATAACTAACATTTCTATATACTATTTGACATTAATCTAATCTAATTAATTAATTCATCTAAAACTTTGTATGAAAAATAGAAAAAACTAAAAACTAAAAATAGAAAAAAATTGTGTGTGTGTGTGCGCGTGTAGTGTGTGTGTGTGCGCGCGTGTAGTGTGTGTGTGTGTGTGTGTGTGTGTGTGTGTGTGTATATCTGACCGGGCAAGCCCAAGTGATGGCTTATATTGGAGGGAGGAGAGGCTGGGGGAGGGGCTCACAGCGCGCGCGGGCGAGGTCGAGGTGACGGCGACGGCTGAGGGAGTCCAGGACTAAGGGGTCCTCGGGCATCCGGCCTGTTAGCCATGGGCCGGACTGATGGGCTGTGAAGATACAAAGACCGAAGACTCTGTCCGTGTCCAGATGGGACTCTCCTTGGCGTGGAAGGCAAGCTTGGCGACCAAATATGAAGATTCATTTCTCTGTAACTGACTTTGTGTAACCCTAGATCCCTCCGGTGTCTATATAAACCGGAGGGCTTAGTCTGTAGAGGCAAGATATACAATTATAGTCATATAGGCTAGACTTCTAGGGTTTTAGCCATTACGATCTCGTGGTAGTTCAACTCTTGTAATACTCATATTCATCAAGATCAATCAAGCAGGAAGTAGGGTATTACCTCCATAGAGAGGGCCCGAACCTGGGTAAAACATTGTGTCCCCCGTCTCCTGTTACCATTGACCTTAGATACACAGTTCGGGCCCCCCTACCCAAGATCCGCCGGTTTTGACACCGACATTAGTGCTTTCATTGAGAGTTCCGCTGTGACGTTGAAAACAGGGTTGATGGCTCGCCTTGTTGTCAAGGAGAATATCATCTCTGGAGGAGCCCTGGCTCCGTGATGCGGAGCATCCCAAGGTCATCCCCATGGACCAACCTACGTCTCCCACGACACCACTTGGACCCATGACAAGAGCCCGAACAAAGGCTATCGAAGATAAGGTGAACTCGCTCCTTTCCGAACTACTACTTTCGACTCATGAGACATGGCTACTACCTCAAACGGAAACACTATGTGTGCTTAGGTACTTGGAGGACAACCATGGAACATCTACATCCAATGGACAAGATGGCGAGGACACCAAGTGCGAAGGACAAGAAGAAGGATCGCCAAGAAACTACATGACCGAACGACCGGTCGGGACCGGACGTCTGACGCTCAAGCTCAACATGCCCGAAGTCCCAGCCAACACAAAGGCGGCCGAAGCGGACGTCCGCCAGACCGAACAACCGGCCACACCCTCCAGCGAGCGAACGACCGACAAGGTCCGGACGTCCGGCGTCTCCGCACCCGAGCCAAAATTAGCGGAAGTCCGAAGTCACCGGACGTCCGGCACCGCCTCCACGGAATGGAATTAGCGGAAGTCCAACGACACCGGACGTCCGGACGCCCATGAGCCACCGGACGGCCGGCCCCCAGCACACGTCTGGTACCTGTATGTGCACAGTTTCGGGCCGAAGCCCATGTACCCCTTCACTTCGCCCCTCTTTTTCTCTAAGATTATAAATAGACCTCTTCCTCCTCCTAGCTAGGGCAACATTGGTTTAGCTCATATTAGAGATAGAGCTTTGCTCATCCATTAGGATCTATTCCATGTGAGAGACTGCGGCCCTCTACAGAGAAGATCCACGTTGGATTCAAGACCCCCTTTTGGGTGGCCCCATCAAGACCTCCTCACGGAGAAGAACCGGTTACCTCTTGTATCGTCCCTTGTTGTCTTTGGATCGTGTATCTCACCTTGTGTTTCGAGGATCTAGAACATGTGTAATCGAATCTTGTTGGTTTGAGTGATTCTCTCGTGTTTTCCCTCGTGTTTCCCCTCGTGTTCTTCGTGTTCTTAGTTGGGTCCGCTACTTTCGTGAAAGATCGGCCATCTAGGGTTCCACCCTACATCATCTTGGTATCATGAGCCAGGTTGATCACGATTTCGGAGCCTCCCCTCTTTGTTTTCTAGCTTGATTTTGTTGTTTTTCGTCCTAATCCGAAAATCCCCTCCAAAAATAGCCCCAATTATTTTTTGTGATTTGTTGGTGTGATGAAGTTTTGTTGGATTTGATCCATGGATTTGCTTTGCCTTGAGTGCATCTAGCTTTTGCCCATCATCTCCACCTTTTCCATCCACAAAAACGCTCGGATTCGAAGAATTTCGACCACTCCATCACGAACACCGCCAGTTCATCCCGTGCCCGAAAATTGCCCAGGCACCGGACGTCCGACCACCGGACGACCGCTCCACCACCGGACGTCCGGCGTTCCCTGACAAAACTGATTTTTTTAGTTTAGTCACCACCACCGCTCCACAATTCCGCATACGCACTCCTACCACCTATACACCATCACCACTTCTGCATACCACCACCATTGCTTACCCGTCTCGCACTCCGACACATGTTGCCACTTCAAGATTTGAGAATTTGAGTTGTGGTTCCGTGTCCTTTTGTGTTTCGGCTATCTAGGTACGGTTCGACATCGACATCACGACCGCTCATCTTCGCCACGAACTACTACGATCGGCTACATCATTTTGGTATCAACCACATCTTGGTATCGTGATATCATCATACATCCTCGCAATTGCTTTGATAACCCCATAGCCTTACTTTTGCGTCACTTACCCATCGAGACTAGCCTTTGAGTATTGCCGGCAACGTGACTTGTGCACATTAGTGATCATACTTCCCATAGCATACACACCATATCATCGTGGTGCATATCTTGGTATCATCTCTTGTGTCACAAAGTTGTCATCGCATACACAATTGCTATCTTGGTTCGTGAAGCATTGCATGAGAAAAGAGCTCAAACATCAAAGAGCCAAACAAGCTTTTAAGCAAAAGGGAAAGATAAGAAAAGAGCTTATAAACAAGAACCATGGCATCATACAACATTAAGATTTTCATACTAGATCATCTTGGATCATAGCATAGAAACATCATACATATAGCATACTTGGGATAGAAGTTGTTGCATTTTTGCCTAGTAGGTTGTGCACAAGTTCGTATCCGCCTATTGTGCAATCGTGCTAGCGTCTCTCTAGTGTTGTGCAACACGAGCATCTTTGTGGATTCCACTTTTTGGCTCACCCTTGGTTGCACGACCCAACTTATCTATTTGCGTGTGTGTTTCCGTGTACCTTATCTTGCTATTGGTCTACTTGTTGCATTTGCAAATTTGTGAACCTTTTCCAACATTATTGAGTCTCACTTACAATTGCATCAAATTTTGTGCCACCATCCTAACCAAGCTCCATCATAAGCTTTTACTTGTGTAGGTGTGAGAAACCGACAAGAATTGGTACCAATTCTGCTATTTCCTTGTTACACATTGGAGTGATCTTGATCCATCTTCAACATCGGTCAAGGTACATTTGGTATTGGTTCTTCTCTTTCTCCCACTCACATATCTTTGTTTGGAATGATGGATATGCCAAGTACTTCTACCAACCCACTCTTCTTGGAGCAAGACGACGACATGTCATCCTACATCACAAAGAGCCACCTCTTTGGTGCACAACGAGCTTTGCATCAAGAGCAACAAGCAATGAGCGACCGCATCGACCATCTCGCCACCGACTTGCGACTCTCCGAGCAACGTACAAGAGACTACTTCGACAACAAGCTCGACGAACACAAGCATGAGAATGACGCAAGAATGGACGAGATTCGCGCCTTGTTGGTCAACTGCTCTTCTACCACTTCGTCCTACTCAAGAAGGAGCCGCTCAAGTCGACACGCCGACGACACTATCTCCGGCTCAAGTACACCGACATCAAACACTCTTCGTCGTGCCGCATGTCAAGACCGTCAAGCTAACCGCAATCCTCTACACGACACCGACTCTCAAGTGCACCGACGATGTCAAACCCAAGCCGCATTCGTGCAAGCACAAGAACGGCAACGCCAACGACAACAAGAACAAGAGGAGCGAGCGCGAAAACATCAAGATGCACAAGATGCCGAGGCACAACGTCAAGAACAACAACTACGTGAAGCTCAAGCTCTTGAGGCGCAACGTGCCCTTCACGAATCTAGTCGAGCCGTAGCCAACCGAGGACGACAAGCTCGTGAACATCAAGAAGCACTTCGCGATGAAGTTCAAGAAAGGATTTTCCAAGCACGTGTGCATCGTCACGCTCCTCATCAAGCTCGCCAAGCTCCTCCTCTAGCGAGACAAGAAAATCAAGTACATAGAGAGCATGAAGACAATGGACCTCCTCCAAGACAAGAGAAACATGAGGTCGACAACCCTCCTCGCCAAGAGCAACATGAGATTGTCAATCCTCACCGATATGGGCGTCATCATCCCCGACCCCAACACAATGAAGAGCAACGATATGGCAAGCTAAAGTTCACCATGCCCAAGTTCACCGGAAGCAATGATCCCGAAGAGTACATCTCATGGGCATTGAAGGTCGGCAAAATCTTCCGCTTGCACAACTACGAAGAAGATAAGAAGATCGCGATGGCATCCCTTGAATTCCAAGACTACGTCCTCATTTGGTGGGAACAAGTCATTGAGCGCTGAGAGGCCAAAGGTGAACCGCCAATCACCACTTTGACGCAAATGAAGGATGTCATGAGAGCACGATTCGTGCCAAACTACTACAACCGTGACCTCTTCAAGAAACTCCAACTCCTCAAGCAAGGAACCAAGAGAGTTGAAGAGTACTACAAGGAAATGGAGATTGCCATGATAAGAGCCAATGTCACGGAAGATGATGAGCAAACTATGGCACGTTTCATGAATGGACTCAATCACCCTATCAAGAAGATTGCCGACTTCCAACCATACTCGAACCTCATCGAGCTCGTGCACCAAGCTACCAAAGCGGAACGTCAAGTGTAAGATGACTTCAAGTATGCCAAGTTTTCATCCAAGTCCTATGGCTTCTCCAATACCCAAGCTTCAACGACTCCATCAACTTCTACTTCAACCAAGCCATCTACAAGCAATGGCGACAAGTCAAGTTACAAGAAAACTTCGACAACCTCAAGTCGTCCTCCTACTACAAGCAACTTCAAGCCGAGAGCTTCATCATCATCTACCCCAACCAATGAGACCATCAAGACAAGTTCCTTCAAATGCTTCACATGCGGCGGCCGATGCCACAAGTCCTTCGAGTGCATAAACAAGCGCACCATGTTCCTCAACGACGACGGAATCTATGACTCCATGAGCGAAGGAGAATTGGAAGCCCTTGAGCAAGTGGCCATGCACCGGCAAGTGAACAATGAAGTCGAAGATGATCAAGTCTTTTGTGACGAAGATTCAAGTCCCGCTCTCGTTGTCTCCAAGGTCTTGACTCTTCAACATCAATAAGAAGACGACCAAAGATGCCATATCTTCCACACCAAAGCCGACATCAAGGGACGGTCCGTCAAGGTCATCAGATGGAGGGAGTTGCCATAACTTAGCAAGTGACGAACTATGCTCCAAGCTTCAATTGGTCAAGATGAAGCACCCGCACCCATACAAGGTTCAATGACTAAGCGACAACGGCACCATCCAAGTTGAGCATAGGGTACAAGTTTCTTTCAAGATCGGAGCTTATGAAGACACTTTGGAGTGTGATGTCCTTCCGATGACCGTTTGCCACCTCCTTCTTGGATGGCCATGGCAATTTGACCGAGGTGTCATCCACAACGGACGCACAAACCAATATAGCTTCAAGATGAAAGGGAAGGAGTATGTGCTATGACCTATGTCTCCAAGCCAAGTGCTCACCGACAAGCAAGCCACCCATTGTGGAGAGAATAGTGAGAGAGCGAACCACCATAAAGAGAGTGAGTGCCACAAGCCAAAATTGAGTGCCTCCACGATGAGCGACAAGACAAACTTAGTTATATTTGCCACCAAACGTGAGATGAGAGAAGTGTGTGCGAACCCATCAAGTGTCCTACACTATGTCCTTTTGTGCAGAGATGAGGCACCAAAAGCTAACACCTCGCACAATCTTCCTCTAGTGTTATCTTCTCTTTTGCAGGAATTTCAAGATGTTTTCCCCGACGAGCTACCTCCGGGTCTACCTCCACTACGAGGCATCGAGCACCGCATCGACCTCATCCCCGGAGCGCCACTTCCAAACAAGGCTCCCTACCGAATCAACCCTGAAGAAACCAAAGAAATACAAAGGCAAGTAAACATCTCATAGACAATGGACATGTGCGCGAAAGTTTGAGTCCTTGTGCCGTACCGGTCATTCTTGTGCCAAAAAGGGACGGTAGCTTTCTCATGTGTTCTTACTGTAGACCCATCAATGCTATCACCGTTAGATATAATACCCCATTCCACGCCTTGACGATATGCTAGATGAACTTAGCGGTGCCACTATTTTTTCAAAAATTGATCTTAAAAGTGGTTACTATCAAATCCGCATACAAGAGGGTGATGAATGGAAAACCGCTTTCAAAACAAAGTTCGGTTTGTATGAGTGGTTATTCATGCCTATGGGTTTATCGGAAGAACCCGGTACTTTCATGCGTCTTATGCATTATGTGTTTCGCCCTTACATTGGTCGTTGTTGTCTACTTCGATGATATCCTTGTTTTTAGCAAATCTCTCAAAGAGCATGTCACCCACCTTCGAACCGTGCTACAAACTCTTCGAAAAGAGCGTCTCTATGCTAATATGGAAAAATGCCTCTTTGGTGTTGATAAGCTTGTTTTCTTGGGTTTTGTAGTATCTTCTAAGGGCGTTCATGTTGATGAATCTAAGATCAATGCTATTAAAACCTGGCCTCAACCAACCAATTTGCAACAAGTGCGTAGTTTTATTGGTTTAGCTGGTTTCTACCGTCGATTTGTGAAGGATTTTAGCACCATTGCATCTCCTTTACATTCTTTGAGTAAGAAAAATGCACCCTTTGTTTGGGGACCATCTCAAGATAGTGCTTTCAATGAGCTTAATAATTTTCTTACTCATGCTCCCGTGCTTGCATTACCCAACTTTGACAAACCTTTGGAAATTCATTGCGATGCTAGTGGTAATGGCATAGGAGGTGTGTTAACGCAAGAGAAGCGCCCCATAGCATAATTTAGTGAGAAACTTTCCGGCGCGCAACTCAATTACCCCATCTATGACAAAGAGCTATATGCTTTAGTGCGAGTTTTACGTGAATGGGAACATTATCTCCGCCCTCATGAATTTATTATCCATACCGATCATGAAACGCTTAAATACCTTAAAGGTCAAACTAAGTTGAACAAGCGTCATGCTAAGTGGAGTGAATTTATCAAGTCTTTTCCTTATGTCATCAAGTATATTAAAGGCAAGGAAAATGTTGTGGCGGATGCGCTTTCCCGTATATGCATGCTTGTTACTCAACTTGAATTGAATGTCATTGGCTTTGAGCACATAAAAGACTTGTATGAGCATGATCCTACTTTTGCTATTCCTTATGCAAAGTGCTTGACGCATCCATCTTGGGAACGCTATTACATCACCGCGGGTTATCTTCTGAGAGCTAACAAACTTTGCATCCCCGAGTCTTCTCCTCGTTTGTTGCTTTTGCAAGAATCTCATGGTGGAGGACTAATGGGCCATTTTGAACGCGACAAGACACTTGCTACACTCTCCAAGAACTACTGTTGGCCAAAGATGTTTCTGCCAACCGCTTCACCAACCGATGCTCTACATGTCGCAAAGCTAAGTCTAAAGCTCAATCTCATGGCCTTTACATGCCACTTCCAATTCCATATCAACCATGGGAAGATATTAGCATGGATTTTGTACTTGGTTTGCCTAGAACTAGAAATGGCAAGGATTCTGTCTTTGTTGTTGTGGACCGATTCTCAAAAATGGCACATTTCATTCCTTGCAACAAGATAGATGATGCTTCACATGTTGCCAATCTCTTTTGTAGGGAAATCTTGCGACTTCATGGTGTGCCAAAGACGATCGCCTCGGACCCATGACGTCAAGTTCTTGAGTTACTTTTGGAAGACCTTATGTGCCAAGCTCGGAATCAAGCTACTCTTCTCCACGGCATACCATCCACAAACCGACGGCCAAACGGAAGAGACGAACCGAACAGTCTCCACTCTACAACGCGTCTTGATCAAGTAGAACATCAAGGAGTGGGAGGAGTGCTTACCTATCGCCGAGTACGCCTACAACCGTGCAAGACATTCGACTACCGGCAAGTCCCCTTTCGAGGTCGCTTCACGGCTTCAACCCGTTGTCCCCATTGGACATTCTTCCTCTACCACTACAAGAGCGCATCAACATGGACGCGAGCGCCCGAGTCAACTACCTAAAGAAGATGCATGAAGATACAAGGCACACCATCGAGCGCCAAGTACAACGACTCGCGACCAAGCTCAACGTCAACGAACAACCCATGATATTCAACATTGGAGATCTTGTGTGGCTACACCTTCGCAAGGACCGCTTCCCCAACGAACGCAAGACCAAACTTCTACCACGAGCCGATGGACCCCTCAAGGTGCTAGCATGCTACAACAACAACGCTTACAAGATCGACCTCCCGCACAACAAGTAGAACGTGAGCGACATCTTCAACGTCAAAGATCTTTCGCCGTACCATGGTGATGAGGATTTCGATCCGAGGTCGGATCTTTCCCAAGGGAGGGGAGATGATGCGGAGCATCCCAAGGTCATCCCCATGGACCAACCTACGTCTCCCACGACACAACTTGGGCCCATGACAAGAGCCCGAACAAAGGCTATCGAAGATAAGGTGAACTCGCTCCTTTCCGAACTACTACTTTCGACTCATGAGACATGGTTAATACCTCAAATGGACACACTATGTGTGCTTAGGTACTTGGAGGACAACCATGGAACATCTACATCTAATGGACAAGACGGCGAGGACACCAAGTGCGAAGGACAAGAAGAAGGCCTGCCGAAGAAACTACAGCCACCGGACGACCGGTCGGGACCGGACGTCCGACGCCTGAAGCTCAACATGCCCGAGTCCCAGCCAACACAAAGCTATAGCGAAGCGGACGTCCGGCCAGACTGGGACGACCGCCACACCCTCCAAAGAAGCGGACGACCGACAAGGTCCGGACGCCCGGCGTCTCCGCACCCGAGCCAAAATTAGCGAAAGTCCAAAGTCATCGGACGTCCGGCACCGCCTCCACAGAATGGAATTAGCGGAAGTCCGACGACATCGGACGTCCGGACGCCCATGAGCCACCGGACGACCGGCCCCCAGCGGACGTCCGGTACCTGTCTGCGCACAGTTTCGGGCCAAAGCCCATGTACCCCTTCACTTCGCCCCTCTTTTGCACTAAGACTATAAATAGACCTCTTCCTCGTCCTAGCTAGGGCAGCATTGGTTTAGCTCATATTAGAGATAGAGCTTTGCTCATCCATTAGGATCTACTCCACGTGAGAGACCGCAACCCTCTACGGAGAAGATCTACGTTGGATTCAAGACCCCCTTTTGGGTGGCCTCATCAAGACCTCCTCACGGAGAAGAACCGGTTACCTCTTGTATCGTCCCTTGTTGACTTTGGATCGTGTATCTCACCTTGTGTTTCGAGGATCTAGCACATGTGTAATCAAATCTTGTTGGTTTGAGTGATTCTCTCGTGTTTCTCTCGTGTTTCCCCTCGTGTTCTTCGTGTTCTTAGTTGGGATCCGCTCCTTTCGTGAAAGATCGGCCATCTAGGGTTCCACCCTACATCACTCCGGGCCAAACCCTCCGACTTGGCAGCTTTAACATGACCGCATGTTCGGCCATTAAGCCGACGATGACCTCTCGAGTCATCGAAAATCGTCTCCGCGTTGACTCCAAATACTCCAAACGTATGGATCCGACAGATTTGTCGTCTTTCAACGAACTCTAGATCGCATCGCCGCCTTGGGGTCGCTACAGACTACGATCGGATTGGGCTTAAACCTGACCAGAGAGAAATAAAATCTCCGCCGATCACCCATTAGATAGCGGTAGTGGAGGAGCAAGACAATAACTCTTCCTCTATGTTGAGGATGAACTATGTTCGGATTTCCGATCTCAAGGAGCCGGATACCGTCCAGCAGAACGACGCTACCGCCCTCCGAACCTAGAATCGGACGATGGGCCTAAAGCATCAGTTGATATCCCGGAGTCCGAACCATTAAGTCCGGAAGATTTACAAACTCCGGATACCAAATCGGGTCAGGGTTCAGATCTAAAACCACCCACCCACCCAACTATATGCGATCTTATGTACATACGACAGCAGTCTCAGGAAACGGTCCATCACTTCTGGTCCAGATTCCTCCTTGTCAAAGACAAGGTTAAAGATTGCCGTGATGAAGACGCAATCTCAGTATTCTGCAACAATTGCACAGACGAAGGAATCTTCAACACCATCAACCACTATCGCGTACTACACTTCGCTGACTTGGCAGCCATAGTACATAAGTACTGCGCAATGGAAAGCGCCTGGAAAACTCAGGTAGCTCGTTGGGAAACCATCGGTTTCAACTCAGCCCCTCGTCCGGGCAAAAAGGACACACCCTCATGGGGCGCCTGACCCAATAGTAAAGAAATCAAAGCCCATTATGGGGCGCAGAACTGTTCTGGAGGGATGGCTCGATAGGCCATGCAAAATACATGCAACACCGGGTACCACACCAACCCACAACCTTAGAGCATGTTGGATACTCCGGCAAGTGGCCAAGAGGGGCGAAGATCTCCTCACCAAAAATACCCCAGAACAACACCCCCCGGAAGACGACGACCTCAGAGTATTTACGGTCTTCGAGACCTTTGCTTCAAAAAATCAACGCAAAAGGGCACTCCGCGACCTCGCCGAAGTCTGCCAAGTTGCAGCAATAAACCCCTGGAACGACACGGCCATAACTTTCAATGCCGATGACGAACCAAAATTCAGGACAGTCCGGGCACCAGCTGCCTTGGTCCCTAGTCCAATTGTGGACGGCTTCCGGCTCACCAAAGTGCTCATGGATGGCGGCAGCGGACTAAATCTCATCTACGAGGACACACTCATAAAAATGGAAATAGACAGGAGCCGCATTGAGCAAAGTAGCACGACCTTCCGGGGAATCATTCCCAGTCGGGAGGCGCGATGCATGGGAAAAATCACGCTCGACGTGGTATTCGGCACGCTGGAGAATTACCGGTCCGAAGAGATAACCTTCCAAGTGGCCCCTTTCAACAGCGGATATCACGCCTTACTGGGGCGAGACGCATTCACACGCTTCCAAGCTATACCTCATTACGGGTACATGAAGCTCAAGATGCCCGGGCCCAACGGCACCATCACTCTTGTCAGTGATCTGGACATAGCACTGCACGCCGAAAATAAAACCGCATCCTTGGCCCTCGAGGCATTGTCTGAAGCCCTCGTGGCCGAAGAGCTGACCGCGCTGCGCTCCACTTTGGGTAGGGATGACATAATCCTGGACAAACGACCCAAATCCACCTCCTTCAAACCAGCAGAAGAAATAGTCAAATTCCAAGTCCATCCAACAGTCCCCAAGAAGACAGCATCTATCGGGGCACAACTAGACCCAAGGGTCGACACCGCGCTACGAGAGTTCCTACGCGAGAACTGGGATATATTCGCCTGGCGCCCTTATGATATGCCAGGAATCCCACGCAGGATGGCTGAACACAGCCTCAATATATTGAAGGGATATAAACTGGTCAAGCAAACGCTGCGGCGCTTTTGCGAACCCAATCGTCAAGCTATGGTGGAGGAGCTAGCCAAGCTAATCAAGGTCGGATTCATTAAAGAAATTAAACACCCGGACTAGCTAGCAAACTTGGTGATGGTGCCAAAGAAGGATAAATCCTGGCGCCTGTGCGTCGATTTCAAAGACCCCTGCCCTAAGGATCCCTTTCCCCTCCCCCGCATCGACCAGATCATTGATGCTACTGCAAGACATGATTCACTGTGCTTCCTCCACGCATATTCCGGATACCATCAAATCAAAATGAAGGAATCCGATCAAGCCGCAACGGCATTCATTACCCCATATGGGCCATTTTGCTTCAACACCATGCCCTTCGGGCTCAAAAACGCCGGGGCCACCTACCAACGCATGATTCAAACATGCCTGGAGAAACAGACATGCAAGATAGTTGAAGCATACGTGGACGACGCCGTCATTAAAACCAGGCACGTCGAGTCACTAATAGATGATTTACGTCTCACATTCGACAACCTCCATGCATATGACATCAAGCTCAATCCGGAAAAGTTTGTTTTCGGTGTCCCAGCTAGAAAACTGCTGGGCTTCATCATTTCCAATAGAGGAATTAAAGCAAATCCAACCAAAATCCGAGCTTTGTCACAATTGGCTACGCCAACGGACCTTAAATAGGCGTGGTGGTGCTGGAAGTACGATGTCCATGAAGTGTGGATTGTCGGGGCATACTTTGGCTGCTGCCGCGCTTCTCTGGCAAGGCCGCCCGGATCCGCGTGATCTCGCGGCGACATTCAGCGTCCGAGGACGGCGGGGGCACGGGGACGACTCCGGCGCTGAGCCTCCAAGAGCCCGGTACACCGCACACGCATGTCGGGCGGCGCCGGGTAGTTGGCCTCATAGAGAAGGCGCGCCTCCCACTCGTGCAGATGGCGACGGTAGAAGCCGTTGGCCGTTGCTCCGTCGCCGGGGAAACTCTCGGCCATCTGTCTAGAGTGAGGAGAGAGGGCGAGAGCAAGGGCGGCGAGGGAAAGAAGGTGGTCGGTGGCGAGAGAGAGAGAGGGCTGTGGAGGCGAGTGTGCGGCCAGCGGCGACGAGGCGGCTTTTATAGCGATGAGGGGGCGGCAGCAGTACCGCATGGGAAGTGGCGGGGCCGCGACTTCGCCTTTCTTCAGCCGCCTGTGATCAATGGAAGGTCGACCGTGGCGGCAGCTTGGCATTTATTCGCCGAGGCGAGGCGATGAGATGAGGACGACGATGCAACATCGACTCAAGGGCCCACGGGTAGGAGTCCCGCGGGAAGTTTTGGCACGTTTTTCTTCCCTGGCGCTTCGATCGCCTCAAAGGCACTGGTTCGCCTGGTCCGTCGGCACCAATTTCAACCCTAACCGGTGAAATTTGGGCTCCTGGGGCGTGACTGGGCCGGTGTATTTGAGCCGGCGATAAAAAAGAGACATAGGGGGCTGTTGAGGGGGCGAGTGGAGATGCTCGAAGTCCAACTTGTGCTAGTGTGTGAACCTCGGTGGTACGTAATTTTCGATTTTGTTTGCCGCGCATGATCAGAGAACATTTCCGTTCGGAAATGTGATAGCCTTTTCTTTTCTAAAACTAAATAAAAAAGCAGGGTTCTTTTTTGCGGGATAAAAAAAGTAGGGTTCAAGTAGACTCAATCCACTGAAAGGTGGTCATGCGCCATGGGGGCTCTCAGATCAGGAGGTTAGTAGAAAGACATGGTGATGAAGGACCCATCTTTGAAAAAAATCTAGTACTACGTAAAACGTACTCTGTCATTACAACTAGTACGCACAAGTCCTTTTATGGTTAATATGACTGTTTAATCTGAAATGACCTGGGTATTTGAGGAAAATAAAAATTGTAGTGAAGACTTGCTCAACATGATGGACAAGGAGGAAAATGAGCAGCCCTTTGCTGACGCATGAGGTGTTGGTTACGGAGAAGGGAGAAGATGATAATAGGGGATCTGGGTGAGTGAGCAGCGCGATTATATAAATTGGGTTGACGCCTCGATCGTGGTCCTGATGTTTCACATAGTCGGTCCAGGAAATGCTACCATGACCCTAGACCGTAGAGGACTAACATCTGTTCTAACATTAATTGTGCACAGGAGGGAGCCAGAACAACTGTTCCTATATTCCAACCAAAAGCAATACATCTAGTTATACAGCCGCAGGACCAGATCCTTATGCAAAGCATAGGTCCGGATAATATGAGCATATGATCGTATGAGCCATGTTGAATTTTCGCCTTACCTAAAAGATTTGCATTCCTGGTCCCTTGTTGGTCAAGTTGATACTTATTACACAATGAAAAAGTAAGTAAACCAAAGCATAGTATGATATGGGGCAATCGTAATTAAGGGGAGATGGTTTGGTACGTACTATACTTACCATCGTGGCTAGTCTTCTGCTCTAGAACTACTTGAATTACTACAAAAGGGGCGTATGTTCATGTTGAAGTCTATCCAAATCACATTCAAACACATATGAAACCCACTTGAATAAATAATAAGTCACACCAAATTCGGATATAATAGAGAGGTAGAAAGAAGGCAAAAATTGTGATAAATGAAGAAGCAAATGTCAAAAACGACTCGTTTGGCCACAACTAGTAATGTCCTTGAATATAAAAAAGATGCCACACTGATAAAAAAAACAACCTATATGTTGGATATTTTTGTGATATTAATAGAACAAATCTGAAATCTGATGATGAAAAACATCTATGTATTTTATCCTTTTAGCTCATGCAAACTTGATAGAAAATAGCAGTTTCAAGCCTCAACCACAGAACGACGTGTACATAAGCTAAAACAACCTGATAAAAGGTTCCATCTCTGTAATATTCCTTTACCTCAATCATTCGATAGGCGATCACTCACCGCATTATTCATTCAACTATATGAAGCCTAGAATAAAATGTGGAGCATGGAGTAAAACGACATCAAGAAGAAAGAGATCAATTGTACCTAAGCTCAAATTAGCTCAAAAAGACTTCTCTACACATTATTCTTCAGCTATCCCAGGACTGGACAGCAAAATAGTGGCTGCAAAAGGAACTCCTACCTCTGCACCCGCAAAAAAAACTTCTTAACTGAATCTTCTTGCATGATACAATTTGTTGTTCTTAATCTGATATTAACCATTGTTTCTAGCTTAAAATTCTCTGAAAAACGCAAATTGTATTGAAATTCTTGCAGAACAAAAGTTATTAGCCAAATAAAATTCTTGATCCGTTATTAGCCAAATAAAATTGTGTTTTCATGATCCGTTATTAGCCATCGCCATCAGCACAAGTTATGAGCACGAAGCAAAAGCAAATCCATGCAAGTCTTCATCCTTGCGATAAATATTAGAGGATACAATTGCGAAATGAAAAGTAAACTAAATTGAAAATATTTACACACCAAATTATAGCACTTGCATCAGCAATGAAGTTACTGTGCATACGACAGTTTGTCACACGATTTTTGTATGATCCTCCAACCAATGGTTGAACAGCCCACAAAACAGATATGATGGATGGCTGTTATTTTTTCTTGTACTAAAATCAGACTCAATCCATCGTACATGTGGCAATGCTCTGTAAATTGTTTCTACTGAATGTGAAAGAAGCAGATTAAATGCATTCTCTGAAACATAATGGTGTAAAATTAGACTAGAAGACCATGTGTTGAGTCGTACTTGCTATGAACATAAGAATCTGAAAAGGAACTTGTAAAAACGTCATGAGTTTTGGGGACATGCCAATTCCATGTAAGCAGGGGATGGCCACCTGCGCTGGATACTGTTGCCCATGACGTACATCTTTAAAATGCGTAGTACGAAAAAATATTTAATCAATCTAACTTTATGAACTGCTAATCCCAGATTCGTACAACGTAATCAACAACCTCAAATCTACATGTCTGAGACATGATAAAAGACAGCGGAGAGAAATCTTTGGCGAGGAGAATAATTTCATGAGCCGGGGGCAAATCTAAGACCAACACCATGTGACAAGGTTGTTGTTCACAGACTACTCGAAACCCAAGGTCGCCATGGGTGGCATAGCTAGGCGAAGAGGAAACGTACGCTGGTCTTGCGATTGGGGAAGCCAACATGAGTAAGAGAATGGCCAAGGTGGCGCATCAGAGGGAAATGGATGGTAGTGATGAGGGAAGTTCAGGAATGCAGGGTGGGGATTATTGATCGGTGGAGGGGGAGTGAAAGGGACAGGGCGGAGAAGACCGAGTTATTCCTTCCATATATCATGAAGGGAGGAGATGAAGTAATTGATCTACTCATCCCACTAAGAAACTGTTCGTTGGCCCCTCAATAAAAAAACTGTTCATTGGAAAAAAAAGAAAAATAATTGTTGAGTGGGCTGCTGGTAACTGATTGCTGATGCGGTTGTCTCGTAGGATGATGGGTCCCACATGTAATGAATGATTATGTGGCTGGTTTGCTGATGTGGATAGCTTACGTGTTAAGATAAATAACTTAATGGGATGAATGTTTTAGGTATATATAGGATATCTGGGCAGATGGCATCGTACCGAGCATGCCCTCTCCGCCTCAACAGATCGCATCGCCGCCCAGGGAAACGATGAGCCGCGAGGCCAGCGGCGCGTCGGTGAGCTCTGCCCCGGTGCCCGAGCCAGAGCGGCAGCAGGGGCAGGGGAACCAAGGGGAGGAGGCGGGGTGGACGCCGCTGGAGAAGGTGGCGGATAAAGTGGAGGAGCTGTACAGTCTCCGTGACACCTTCTTCCCCCGAGACCCCTCCGAGAAGTCTGCGTCCCTCCGCGCCTGCGCCGACGCCGCCCTGGGAGTCCTCGATTCCCTGCCTCCCGGTACGCATCCCCACCCCCCAACCGGCAAACAAACTATTCATCTTCGTGTTAATATTCTTGTTTTCTAGCCAGCCCTTTTATTTTTGTTACTGTCACGTGTATTGATACTCCTAATTTAGAAGAAAACTCTAGTATGGGTGTCAACAGCTTCTGTAGATATCTGGTGCCGGGGTCTGGGAGCTATTAAGCGTGGTGGCTGGCCGCTGGCATGACATACACTAGGGGGAGTGTATGGTACAAAACAGACAAAACCAGTATTGGGGTAAGATAGTGATGATCACGGTAAGATGACAGTTTGAATGCCATTGGTATGTATATGATGATTTTCTGACCTAGCCAGAACACGCTTAAAGAATTAATTGTACAACCGTGGAACCTCGGTTGTCCTGCTGGCATGCTAAATCAGAAGAGGGTTTACTGTATTGTAGGAAAGTTATGTTAGAGTACTGTATATACTGGACTATGGCACCATGGGAATACTAGTTGCATATTTCCTATCTGCGGATGCCTGGTCGGAAGAAGAGAAACTCACTGCAGAGGATAATATACTCCTAACCAGTGAATTCACAGAGGAAGAGGTGAAAAAGCATTGTTCGGCATGGATAGTAATAGGGCACTGGCCCAGACAATATCCCGGCTGAGTTTTATAAGCATTGTTGGGATTTTGCTAAATCTGACATTATGCGTTTGTTTCATGCTTTTCATAATAACACTCTGGATGTGGCTCGTCTAAACTATGGTGTGATCACCTTGATACCCAAAATGAATGGTGCTAAGAAAACCCAACAATATCGCCCTATTTGTCTCCTTCGATGTCCTTATAAGTTGATCACTAAGTTGATGGATAACAGAGTAGCTATTTTTGCTGACAAGCTTATCAACAAACACCAGAATGCTTTTATTAAGTACAGGAATATTATGGATGGGATCCTCACTCTCCATGAGGTGCTACACCATACTCATCAAAATAAAAAAGTGGGCGTAGTGCTTAAGCTAGATTTTGAAAAAGCCTACAACAAGATAAACTGGGATTTCCTCCTTGAATGCCATAGTAACCGAGGGTTTGGGACAACTTGGTGTGGCTGGGTGAAAAAAATCCTGAATAATGGTACAGTAAGCATAAAACTCAATAATGAGATGGGATCTTATTTCCAGAGCAACAAAGGTGTTCGCAAGGGCGATCCCTATCCCCTTTTCTGTTTAACCTTGCTGTAGAAGCACTTTCTAAGATGATTCACAATGCTCAGAAAGAAAAAATGATAACTGGGCTCGCTCCGGACCTCATAGAGGGTGGCGTGGCCATCCTCCAATATGCTGACGATACGGTCATTTGCTTTGAACATTATGAGGAAGCTGCTGTTAGTTTGAAACTCCTCTTATGTATCTTTGAGCTTATGTCTGGACTCAAAATAAACTTCCTTAAAAGTGAAATTTTGTGTGTTGGGGGAGACGATAATATACTAGCTTCCTATGCGGAACTATTCAACTGTCAAATTGGGCATTTCCCGATGAAATACTTGGGAGTGCAAGTAATCTACTCCACCTTGCGTAGCCTGGAATGGAGTTTTGTAGATGACAAATTCCTAAAATGTTGTGAATCATGGATTGGTAATGCCGCATCCTCGGGAGGAAGACTTATACTCCTAAATTCCTCCCTTTCTAGCATTGTCTATTACTACATGGCTATGTTCGTACTTCCTAAGATGGCGATCTACAAATTAGACAAACATCATAAAAAGTTCTTCTGGGAAGAAACTAATGGCAGGAAACGACATCATCTTGTGAAATGGACCAGGATCTGCAGATCTAAGAATAAAGGGGGATTGGGGGGGGGGGGTGAAAGATCTCCGTAAGCAAAATATTAGCTTACTCACGAATGGTGGTGGAAACTCAAGACACAACAAGGGTTGTGGCAGGATGTGATTCGAGCTAAGTACTTGAAAAAAGGTATGATAACATTGGTGAGAAGTAGATTCGGAGATTCACCGATTTGGAAAGCCATTATGAAGGTCAAAGAGTGCTATCTGGCTGGAAGAGGGGTGGTCCTGAAATCTGGCAACATTGCTAGAATGTGGATTGACTCCATTGCCAATAATCCTCCTTTGCGTGATAGATTCCCTGAACTTTATAGTATATTGCAATGATCAGGAGATTACGGTTGCCGAGTTTAAAAAAAATGTTGGCGTCGATTTCTTTAGGAGGCGCTTGCACCCTCTGCTGCTGGATCAGTGGGGGGAGTCAAGCGAGTGGTTGATTCCTGGTTACTCTCCAATGAGCCTGACCAAGTAGTCTGGAATCTTGGGAAGAATAAACGCTTCACAACTAAGTCTGTATACGCATACATGGAAAAGCATCTAGCTGGCTGTGATTATAGATGGATATGGAAAGCTAAACTCCCTCTTAAGATTCAAATCTTTTTATGACAATTATTCCAGGACGCTGTGTTGACACGAGATGTCATGAGCAGACGAAACGGGGCTGGAAACCCGAAGTGCTCCTTTTGTATGGATAGAGAAACCTCGCAGTACCTTTTCTTCACCTGCCTTGTCGCCAGGGTAGTCTGGAGAACCGTTGGGTGTCCTGGGCACGAAATTATGCTCGAACAATCTATGGCAATACTTCTTCTCTTGGTGTTATATTTTCTTGCCGGTGGATCTAAATTCTATACCTTTGGCCTTGCTGCGATATGCCGGGCTATGTGGAACTGTCGCAACAAGGCCACATTTGAACATAAAAAGCTAAAGACTCCTTTTGATGTGGTTTTCTCTGCGTGTGGTGTCTTGAACTACCGGCAGGTCTGATGGTTGGAGTTGATCGCGATGCAATGGAACGTGGCGCCAAGATGCTCAAGACCAACGCTGCGACTATGATGAGGATCTGCCCGGCCCCAGCTGAACCAGCGATGGACTGACGAGTTGTTGCCGTCCTGCCTCACATCAGAAAAAATGCCCAGCTGTTATGTTAGACTTTGATCATTGCACCTGCGTGGGCTTTTGCTTTCTCCTCATCCTGTGAGCCTTACCCCCTTTGGAGATTGTTTGTTGGTACCCTCGTTGCGCTGGTTATGCTAGTTGGTTTTTAGGTGTGTTTTCGCCCCATAATGAGCTGCTTGATGACGAGTGCTTACAGTGGGTCTCCTAGTGGTGCCTTGAAATCGCTTTCCCCTTTCTAGCTTCCTTAAGCTCGAACTACTGTATTTTCCTTATGATAAGTAATGGAAAGGGGTTATTTCCGGTTCAGAAAAAAACATCAAAGCGAGCCTCCAGCGTATTCAGATCGAAGCCAGCTCCAAGAACCTCTTGCTGGCGATCGATCCAGATCAAGCCTGCACAGGAGTCTCCGCCCGCGATCGATCCAGATCAAGCCCGCACAGGAGTCTCCGCCTGTGATCGATCCAGATCAATCCTGCACAGGAGTCTCCGCCCGCGATCGATCTTCCGCGGCCGGCCCTGTTTTTCGCCGCCCCTCACCGGATCCGGCCACTAGTCGTCGGTCTTCGTCGCCCTCGTCCAGTCCGGTCGCCCTCGTCCGGTCCGGCCGCCCCTCTCCGGATTCCACCACCTCTGGCTGGTCTCTGTCGCCCTCGTTGGATCCCGCTCCTGCTGCTGGCTCTCGTCTCGTCCATCTGCTGCCGCCGCGAGCGCTGACTGCGGCTGATCATCAGGACTCTCTGTCTGTACTCCTGCCTGCCCGGTGATTGCCGCAAAAATGTCTACAACATCAGGTTATATTGCAGTTCCTTGTTGTCCGGTGTTTTTTGATGGCACCAACTACATCGAGTTCGTTGCCTTCATGCGCATTCATATGCGTGGCATTTGTCTGTGGGCCGTTCTTCCTGGCAAGGTCCGTTGTCCGCCGTGTCTTGCCTCCTGTGGCCCCTACTGGCCGACACCACCGATTGTTGTCGCGGATGCTACTCAGGCTGTGAAGGATGTAGCTAAGCTTGCTGATGATGCCGCCGTTCGTGCTTATGATGAGCAGGTTTTGACTTATGAGGAGGCTCTTCACACGTACCACGAGGCTTTGTCTGCTTATACTCAGTGGCTTGTTGATGATGCTCGTGCCCCAACTATTCTCACTGCTAGCGTTCTGCCTCAGTTTTTCTCTGAGTTCTTGGGCCTCCCTACCGTATTTGAGATGTGGATCCGTCTTCGTCAGCGCTACCAGCCCTCTCGTGATGCCTTGTACTTATTTGTGGTCCGCCAGGAGCATGCTCTTCAGCAGGGTGACTCCACTGTTGATGATTTCTATGCACACAGTTTTGCTATCTGGCGTCAGCTTGATTCTCTTCGCAGTGCTGGTTGTTGTACTTGCCAGTGTTGCCACTGCTGGTTTGGAGTTTCATCGTGTGTACGAGTTCTTATCTTCTTGTCTTGGCTCCGTAAGGAGTTTGAGCCCCGACACGCTCAGTTGTTTGCTCGTGGCCTTATTTCTCTCATGGAGGCGCTTTCAGAGATTCGTGCTGAGGAGACTCGCTTACGTGGTGCTGGTTTACTTGAGGTTTCCTCTGTGCTTGCTACTCGAGCTCATGCTATGCCGCATGCTGCACCGACTACTCCCCGCTCCAACGCTCCGTTGCACTTGTCCACTCCTACCGGCGGTCAGGGCCGCTCTCGTCCTCACTGCTGGTACTGTAACCAGGATGATCATGTTGAGTTTCAGTGCTTCCAGAAGAAGCGACACATGCGTAAGGCGCGGACATCATCTTCAGGGACTTCCTACTTCTACTTTGACATCTTCAGCCACCGCCTTGGTAGGCGAGCAGATATTCTAAGACTTAAGCGTCGCTTGCCGCTTGTGTTCTTCTTCGACGGCATCGCAGTGTTCTGTGGATCGATGCTTCCCGCACTGAGCAACCACCCACTACACAGTCAGGTACATCCCCATGGGTTTTGGATTCCGGAGCTTCTTTTCATATGTCTTCTCATTCTTCCAATTTGTCCTTTCTTAGATCGCTTGATTTTCCTGTTCATGTATTCACTGCTGATGGTACTCCTCTTTCTGTTGCTAGTCGAGGCACTCTTACCACTTCTTATTTTGTTCCTGATGTGGCTCATGTTCCTCGACTTACCATGAATTTGTTTTCTACTGGCCAACTTACTAATTTTGGTTGTCGTGTCATTCTTGACGTTGACTCTTGTTCTGTTCAGGATCGTCGCACGCACACTTTGGTTGGGAGTGGTCATCGATACTATATTATTTTCATAGATGATTTCTCTCGTTACACTTGGCTTTAATTTATGACTTCTCGCAGTGAGGTTTTGTCCATCTATAAGCATTTTGCTGCCATGGTTCACACGCATTTCTTTTCGCCCATTCGTGTGTTTGTGTTGACTCCGCTGGCGAGTATATTTCCAAGATGTTGCGTGGTGTTCTTGCTGAGCAGGGGACTCTTTCTCAGTTTTCTTGTCCTGGTGCTCATGCTGAGAATGGTGTGGCTGAGTGAAAGCATTGTCACCTTCTTGAGACGGCTCGTGCGTTGATGATCGCCACCTCTCATCCGCCTCATTTTTGGGCCGAGGCTGTCTCCACCTCCACCTATCTCATCAACCTTCAGCCATCCGCTGCTCTACAAGGCGGCGTTCCCTTTGAGCGTCTCTTTGATCGTTCTCCTGATTATTCGGCGCTTCGTTTGTTTGGTCGCGTTTGCTATGTTCTTCTTGCCACCCGTGAACGCACCAAACTGACCGCTCAGTCTGTCGAGTGTGTCTTCTTAGGCTATAGTGATGAGCATAAGGGCTATCGTTGTTGGGATCCATCGGTCATCGGATGCGTATTTGGATGTGATTTTTGATGAGTCTCGTCCCTTCTACCCGCGGCCATCTTCCTCGACCTTTTCAATGGAGGATCTCTCTTTCCTCACTTTTCCTGACACACCTATCACTCCTGTCGAGCCCTTGTCTATTCGTTGTGCTACCCCTGCTTCTTCGCCTATTGCCGATCCACTGTCACCATCTCCCATGGTTTCCTCACCTCGCCTGTCACCGGATTCCGCACCTTCATCCTGGTGACTTCTTCGTCTCCATCCCCTGAGTCTACCTTGGAGATCCCTCCTTGGATTCTTCCATCTTTTCCTTAGTATTATACTAGTCGTCCACGTGTCGTGGATGCATCTACTGATGAGCTATCTACTTCTGATGTGTCATCTTCCTCCTCTCAGCCTACTTATGGCTTGCATTCTCGTCGCTTCCGCTTTGTTGATCGCCTTGGTTTTCCAACCGTTGGTGCTGCTGTTCTTGAGCCGACTTCTTATTGTCAAGTTGTTGTTCATCCCGAATGGCAGTTTGCGATGGCAGAGGAGCTTGCTGCCGTTGAGCGTACCGACACGTGGGACCTTGTTTCTCTTCCTCCCGGTGTTCGTCCAATCACTTGTAAGTGGGTCTATCTATGTTTTTAAGGCGGTAAGGCGAGGCGAGGCGCTGGGGGGGGGGGGGCGCCTCACCGCCTAAGCGCTAAAGCATAAGGCGAGGCGACGCCTTAGACACGTGCATATATAATATATGGCAGCCAATTAGGAGATTTAACAACTAGCATTAACTTAATAAATTGTACATACATATATAATACTCCCTCCGTCCCATAATATAAGAACGTTTTTCAAGCTAACATAGCTTGAAAAACGTTCTTATATTATGGGACGGAGGGATAGTTGGCAACCAATTAGGAGATTTAACAACTAACGTTAACATATAAACTGTTACCAAAGCATAGGCCTGAAATCATCATGTGTATATGACAGAACGGCGCCTTTGAAGTTCAGCTTCATCCTCCTCATCAATATATCGCTACATAGCTTTAAAATTTCTAGTGTTTAAGGAATTGTGCATCTCTATCCTAATCTCCATGGATGCCTCGGGACACTTATTCGCATCACTGGAACCCCCAGAAAAGTGTTGCTTTAGCCTTCTCACTCCACCATGGACTATCTTGCCACACAATGTACACTGGAGTAAATCTTTCCTCTCTAAATCTGGCGAGAACCCATACTTCCAGGCTGGATCATCTGATGTAGCTCTTCTCCTAGGATCATTGGCTAGATCCATCAGAGCAGTACACACAGCTCTTTGTCGAAGAAAAAGAGAGAAGAGCCAAATCACTAGAGCAACCAGATCAAGCATGGGGAAGGAGAGAAGCGGTGGTGGGGCTGCGCCTTGTGGGTGGAGAAGCGGATCTAGGAAGAAAGCAGTCTGAGATGAGAAGGAAGCGAGGCAAGCACATCTAGCTACATCATTGTGCATAAGAGGCAAGACACCTAACGGTTAGTAGAGGAGCTGTGCATAACAATCTGAGCAGTGCAAGCATGGCAAGCTACACTGCTGGATGGAAGAAAGAGGAGAGGGGGGAAGGGGGGAGAAGAGAGGGCGGGATTCATACTTGATCTGCTGGAAGAGGTTTGCGCCAGAGGAGGATGGGTAGGAGCTGCAATGAGAGGAGGAGGAACTGTGGCCGGAGGGAGGAGGTCAAGCGGCTGCTGCAGATCTGAGGAGGAAGCCTCCGTCGATGGTCCGTAGAGGAGACAGAGAGACCTCTCGCGTTGATTCACTCTCTCTTTCCCCTTCTCATAATCGTCGCTTTGAACCAATGTTTCCAGCTACCGTGTTCCCCACGTGTCAGTTTTCCGCTATCTCTGTTTCCCTGCTCGACAAGCTAAGGTGTCTCGATTTGGTCTCGAGGCGTGCAAGGCGGCGCTAAGGCGGGCGCTTCAGACGCCTTTACGACCTAAGGCGGACGCCTTTACGAATCTAAAAGGCCGACGCCTGAGCACGAGGCGCCACAGCGCCTAAGCGTCGCCTAAGCGACATATACGGACATATAAAAACATAGGGGTCACAAGGTTAAGACTCGCTCTGATGGTTCTCTTGAGCGTTACAAAGCTTGTCTCGTGGCTCGTGGTTTTCAGCAGGAGTATGGTCATGATTATGGTACAGTTCGCACACTTCTTGCCGTGGCCTCTGTTCGCCATTGGTCTGTATCTCAGCTTGATGTTAAGGATGCCTTTCTTAATGATGAGCTGTGCGAGGAGGTTTACTTGCAGCCCCCATCTGGGTATTCTGTTCCTGATGGCATGGTATGCCGTCTTCGTCGCTCTCTCTATGGCCTTAAGCAAGCCACGACCTCCTCCTCCCTAGGCCGTCATGTCAGCCGAACGCGCAAGCCGAGCTGCTCATGGTGCGCGAGCTGCTATGCTACCGCTCGGCTGACGCCGGTTACGACGCCTGGCTAGGCCCGAGATAAGGCTAGTTGCCCGATCGTGCACCGTGCGCCGCCTGACGCGCGTGTGCTCCTCGAGCAACAGCGCCAGCGCCAAGACCAGATCGTCCAGGAGGTCGCGGCGGCAGGGCGCCGAAACCGCGCCGTCCACGCCCGCGGTGCGCCCACAAGCACCGTCGGCTGCCGGGCCTTCACTTGCGAGCTGCGCCAGGTGGTAAGTTTAAGCCTAAGTTCCCCCCGCGTTACGACGGCATTCCTGACCCCACAGAGTTCCTCCAGCTCTACGTGCTGAGCATGGAGGCAGCGAACGGCGATGACAATGTCATGGCGAACTAATTTCCCATGGCCCTCTAGGACGGCGCGCGCTCCTGGCTCATGAACCTACCCGAGGAGTCAATCTCTTCATGGAGCGAGCTATGCGATCAGTTCGTCGCCAACTAAAAGGGCAGCTACGATCGCACCCTCACCATTAACGACCTGCGGCGTGTGAAGCAGCGCCCTGGAGAGACCCTCCGCAAATACACTTAGTGCTTCAGTCAGGTGCGCAACATGATCCTGCTCGCCTTGGATGAAGCCATTATCTTGGCGTTCTACAGACGTCAGGATGTGCGAGAAGCTCGCCATCAATGACTATCTGAGCTCGGTGCTGGATCTGTTCAACATGGCCGATAAGTGTGCCAAAGCCGAAGAGGGCCGCCTTTTCAACCACGATAACCTCGACGCCGCGCTCGACGACAAGAAGGCCAAGAGCAAGGAGGTGAAGTGTAAGGGCCCTACTGTGTTGGCGGCGGAGCCTGGGCAAAAGCGCGGCCGCGACCGCGATGAGCCCGTCTAGGATGGCCGCCTGTTCTGCGTCTACCATAACATGCGCACACACAACACCGACGACTGCCAGGAGCCCAAGGCGCTCCGTGACGAGCGCTTGGGCCGTCGCCCCGACCGCAACGACCGCGGAGGCGGCCGCGGTGGCGGTCGGTGGGACAACCGCAACGGCAACCCCCGCCAGGGCTGGCGCGACCAGCCACGCGACGGCGCCTGGCGCGGTTAGCCTCGCGAGACGCGACCTCAGGACAACGCTGCCCTTCCGCCGCCGCCGCCGCCAAGAAATGACGACAACCTGCAAGACGAGGGAGCTGGGGGCTACCAAGAGCCTCGCGTGATAGCCTGTATCCTCGGCCGAGCTCAGACCAACCGCCTCTTCAAGCAGTTCTCTCGCGAGGTGAACGCCGCCCTCCCGAGGCTTGAGGCCGTGCGGCCCCTCAAGTGGTCGCAGTATGCCATCACCTTCGACTCCAAAACCACGTCAGGTGCTCGGCCACTGCCGGTGCGCTCCCCATGCTGCGCACTCCCATCATCAACAACGTCGCTGTCACCAAGATCCTCATCGATGGAGGTGCCGGCTTCAACGTGATCTCCATCGCGACCTTCGATACGCTCCAGGTGCCCTATGACCAGCTGATGCCGACCAGGCCCTTCTTTGGGGAGACGGACGGGTCCATCGTTCCCCTGGGACAAGTGCGCCTCCCTGTCACCTTCGGCACCCGCAGCAACTACCACACTGAGCTCATCGACTTCGACGTGGCCCACATCAACCTTTCGTACAACGCCATTCTAGGGTACCCTGCACTCGCCAAGTTCATGGCGGCAACCCACCATGGCTATAACGTCCTCAAGATGCCTGGCTGCAGTGGCGTCATCACCATCGCCTGCAATGAGAAGGATGCGGTCTGCTCCCTCGAGCTATGCTTACTGGACCGCCGCAGCCGAGAACTCCGACGGCGAGGGCGCGGCCGCGCTCCCTGGGGCCGCCCCCGCAAAGAAGAACCAGCTCCTCTCCAAGGATCGCCCTGAAGCAGAGAAGCAGCCGGCTGGTGGCGACACCCAGGGCCCCGCCCCTGAGGCCGAGGGAGGCGTGCCTCAACGCGCGCCCCCTGGAGCAAGGAGTACGACGCCAGCAGCCAGGAAACTTACAAGTTGCAAGAAGCGCGGGCCATCCGCGGCGAGCGTCGCCCCGCATGTCCAGCCGTTGTCCCCAAGGAGGACAACAAGGTGCGCGTGTGCGTTGACATCGCGGGCCTCAACAGGGCGGGTTCCCCGAACCTCTTCTGGCTGTCGCGTGTCGGCCAGAGCAGAGGCATCGCCACCAACTACATCCACCGCCCTTTGGCCTGGTGAATGCCGGGGCCACCTTCCAAAGGTTCGCGCAGCTCGTGATGGCTCATCGTGAGGCTTCAGCCCCTCGCGAGCCCCCAAGGCCTCAGGATCCAACAGGCCCCTGACAGGCGAACCTCCGCGGCACGCTTTGCCATCCACCCCGACGCTCCTGCAGCAGCATGATCGCCATGTGACTTTTGGGTTGTTCAAATTGAGGGCGCCCTTCGGGCTGCATCATCCTCAAGCTGGTCAGGGTCCGTCCCTACAGCCGCCTCACTTTTGGTTGTGTATTGGTTCTGATTATACTTTAATGAGTTATGTACTTGCTTAACTTCGTGCTTGGTGCCGCATCGCCATTGGAGGTGCCACCTCGTGGGCGCCGCGCGCCGCAACTCTACTTGTGATCGTTCCACGAGCAGGGGCTATTGGCACGACGCTTGTGCTCGGGTCCGTCCCTGCAGCGCTGATAAACCCAAGCGATCGAGCTTTGGCTTGTGGGCCTGCCCCGTGCACGTCACCTCACTAGGTCCTTGGTGCCTTATTTCCTCACGAAACAGTCATGAATAAGGTTAGCAAGCGCGCGCCGTCCCCTATACCTCGTAACCTGTCAGCATACAACAGCTTCAGGAGCTAGACGCTTAGATGTCGTACGAATAGCGCTTCGCATTGCCTCAGGAGGCCCAGCCTCGGGCGGCGCGTCTCGAGACGGTCCGATTAGCGCTACCGTTCGCGAAAAGCTAAGTACAACCACTTCATGCGGCGCTCCCGCTGCCGTTGGAACTCCTTCACGCAACCTTGGCGAGGCGTGTCACCTCTTTTTCGCGTGAGTCACTTGCACGTCGAAAGGGGAGCCCCAGAGCATCGCACTGGGCTCTCACCGCCTTTCGGTGCCCTCACCCCCGGCCTTATTCCGCATCGCTATTCGACATACCAGCCGGCCGAAGCTCGCCCGCCGAGTACGGGCCCTTGAGGACGTAGAGCATCGTTTGGCGAGCAAGAAAAAGAGGGGCGAGCCTTGCGAGGAAGCATGGGGAGGAGATACACAGTTTAAATCACAGAGGTGCTGGTTAAAATGCAAAGGTGACAATTTTTTCACGCACCCCTCGCGGGCTTTACATTGACCCATCGCAGATAGAAGATGGAATAAAGATAAAAGCTCCAGGGAGACGCGTCCTGACGTCGCGTGAATTCCTCGCAAGCCGCGGCCGCCTCGCGCCGTGCGCCGAAAAGCTAAGTTAACAGCCCCACGCGGCTCGATGGTCTTTGATAGCGTTCCTTCCTCCCGTGACCTCGTCTGGGGCGGAAGCCCCTCCTCCCGCGTGAGCCGCTTGCGCGTCAACGGGGACCTCCTAAGCACTGCACCTC
Organism: Aegilops bicornis; assembly: GCA_021605145.1. Classification (NCBI taxonomy): domain Eukaryota; kingdom Viridiplantae; phylum Streptophyta; class Magnoliopsida; order Poales; family Poaceae; genus Aegilops; species Aegilops bicornis. The sequence goes on from CM038671.1 coordinate 289,457,934, forward strand.
AGGAGTTCTTACCGGACCTCGGCCCCCTCATCTCCTGACCTTGTCCTAGGCATCGCGACCTGACATACCAGCGATAGTCGAGGCCCGCTCGGGGCTGGGTCCTAGCGACGCAGAGCGTTAGGGTGATCCCGAAAGAAGGGGGCAAGCTCAACAAGGAACGCTAAGGATGAACTCGATTTTGAACCGCAAAAGCATTAAAGTTAAGGCGCAAACGCCATAGTTCCTTACATGCCCGCACGAGGCCCATGTCGTTTCGACGCAGGGATAAGAAAAAAAAACAAAAGGAAACCTCATCGCGAAGGCCGCCGCTCCTAGGGCGTCGGCTCGGGCATCGATCGCGCCCTAATCGGAGTCCTCGTCTTCGCTCTTGAGCCTGGGGGAGCTGCTGCTGCTTCCGCTCCTGTCAGAGGAGGACGCGTCGCCGTCGTCGCCGCCGGGGCTGTCGCTGTTGTCGCTCTCCATGCAGTACTTCAGGCGGCAGCCGGCGACCCTGAAGATCTTCATGAAGAGTGTGACGGCCCCGTCGTGCTTGAAGTAGAGGACGTGCCCCTCTTTCAAGCCGCGGACGAGGGCGAACGACTTCCACCCCCGCTTCAGGAACATGAAGCCGGTGGGGGAGAACTCCGTTGCCACCCAGGAAGGGCCGTTGCAGCAGCCGTCCGGCTACACCCACAAGCCCAGCGGTGCGCGGCCCGCCATCTCCTCCGCGAAGGAGTCTGGGAGCCGGAGCTAGGTGCAGGGATCGTGGTGCATGCCCACGATGAACTCGTAGGCCGCATCAGCGGAGTGGCTCCACGCCTGGGGCGGAAGGATGGCTGCGCCGCTTCGGCCACCCCGGCCACGGCCGCCTCGCCCCCGCGTCCATGCCCGCGGGCAGAGCTTTTTCAGTGGCTGCCTGAGCCGGCGTAGGCCGCCATTTGAGGAAGCCCGCGTCCCCGGGGAGGCACCCCGGGCACCGCAGCGGACTTGCGAGGGCGGCGTCGCCCCCTCGCTGGCTTCGGCGGCTCCACCTCCTCTAGCGCTGCCTTTCCCTTCTCAGCAGCGGAAAACCTCCTCATGGGCGCCATGGCTGCAGCGACGAGTGGAAACGGAAAGGCGCGAGCGGAGAAGATGAGCCAAGGGGTTCGTCCCTTTGCCCTTATATAGTGTTCGATGGGGGCCGGTCCGTGCCCCTTCGCCTTCTGAAGATGGATGCAGAACAGAGGAGGAGCAATGATGGCCCCGCGCCGTGCCCGACAAGCTTTATGTTAGCCCGGGCAGTTGCCGAGGCATCGTGGGGAAGTGGGAGCGTCCCGCGCCACGTCGTGCGCCACGCGTCGAGCCTGACCCGCAGGCGAATGGGGCCCGCGCCGTTTCGCCCCCTCCCTTCGCAGACAGGGTCGTGCACGCCGTGGGCCCGGGGGCTACTTTCGGGCCCGTGAGACTGGGGGTACCCAGGCCCGTCTGCCTGCGGCCCAGAGCGCGGCGCCACCAGTAGGCCCACCTCTAGGGCGTCATGAGTAAGACCCTCGCGAGGGCTTTGCCTTGCGAGGCGTGCGTCATCGAGTGTCACCATGAGCCTCGCGAGGCCCTCTCGCGGGGCGGCTTCTTGAGGCTGCCTCCCGAGGCCCCTTGCGGGGGCATGCGAGTCAAGGGCTGTGCGGCGGAGTCACGCGGCCCTGCGTCTTCATGTGGGTGATGCACGTGGCGACGTGCGGAGCCAGAGGGGCGCCAGCAGGCGCAGATGAGGAGTCTTTCCTCTTCGTGCTAAGGGAGCAAGGACAACGCACCGGTTCCCAAAGCAATCCCCAAAGGTTATCCGTTCGGTGCAAGAAGACCAAGACGCTCGCCAGGACGGAGGTCATCACCGGGCCCACCGACGCGTCACGGCAGGAGGCTTTTGCAGGTGAAGACCGCTTTTGTCAGGATAGACTGCACTCCTGTCCCCCTTCAAACTGGCTGTTGAGGCAACCCTTCCCGCCATGTGTTTTCGGGGGAAGAGGACCAAGGTTAGTATAAGTAAGGGCAGGGTGCCACCGTAGAGAGGGGTTCGAAAGTCATCCATCTTCCCCTTGTACACAAATACTCATCCTCCCTCGCGAGGCAATCCAAACCACAAAGCAGGAGTAGGGTCTTACACCACAAGGTGGCCCGAACCTGGGTAAACGGCTGGGTACACTGTTCTCCTCCTTAGCTCGAGCATTCCGGAGCATCGTCGTGGAGTTGAGGGTCGCGAGGTAGAGCGGAACGTAGGCAGCGAGTCCACCCCAGAGTTCGAACCTTCTTGGGTCCCCGGAGCCCCGATTCCGACAACTACTATTTGGAAAACTTTAAAATCCTGCATCCCCTGGGTTTTGCAATCTTCCTGCTGTGTGCTACATAATGGCTCGCTCATCTCTTTCTGGCATGATCAATAGTCACCCCTGGGCAGGCTGCACTTGATTTTCCCCGTGCTCTATTCTTTTGCTTGAGACCCTTCCTGCAACGTCTCTTCTCAGGTTGAGAAGGATTTTTGGCACAGAAGCTGCACCCAAATCTTTCGTCAATGGCTTCCAGAGAGTTAGAATGGATGTTGCTGTGCCTAGCTCTCTGTTTCCACCAAACTCACATAATTGACCTCTGGTCACCTGGACTATGGCTCGTTTTGAATGCATAAGGTAGACAATGGTCTACCTTTTCTTTAAAAGAAAGTAAACTAATTATCTGACTGGTTTTCTTAAAGAAAGAGTTCAGATTGGTTGGAAACTATTCAACTGTTTTTACGCCTATTCATATAAATATGTGCATATGTATCTTCATCAGATTTCTTGTAATAGTTCACCCTTGTAGAAATGTTCCTGCCATGCTCTGTTTCTGTATTAATTTTAGTTTCTCATACGTTACAGAGCAAAGAAAATCCCCAGAAGAGCGTGTTATTTATGAATTTTTGATGGGGAAAATACTCGATGTCTTCCCAGATTATTGTAAGGAGGCTGAAGAGCATTTATCCAAAGCAGTACGTAGCAAAAGATTAAACAATTCCTTCTCTTGCTCCTGGAGTTTTCCTGGTTAGAATTCTAAATAATGTCTGTTGCTCCTGGATAGGTAAAGCTGAATCCATCTCTTGTGGATGCATGGCTATGTTTGGGTAACTGCATCTGGAAGAAGGGGAATTTGGCATCAGCAAGGAACTGTTTCTTATTAGCACTAAGTAAGGTAAATTAATCTGGATGTAGTTACTTATTCTGTTCTTATATGTTTCTTAATTCTCCAGAGCATAATTTCATTTGGCAGGGCACAGATAAGAAAATACTATGTCAACTCTCAATGCTTGAAAGGAGTATGGCTCAATGTAAGGATGTCTTCTATCACTCAGCCGATGGTTTTTCAAAGTCCAAAGTTCTATTGCAAACTATGCCACCGCCCTAACTCCACCGATGAATAGCTAGGCATGCATAATCTGCTTTTGTTATACAATTACAAGAAAAATTTCTGCTCTTTTTTGTGTGAGATAATAAAATTAATCTGCCATTTTTGCTCAAATTATCTTACAGCATTACTTGGAAGATAAGTAAAGAAGTTTTTAACAAGACTATCGCGAGACTTAGTATTGTATTGAAGCATTGGCTATTAGTTGTAGTGCTGATGTCATTGTGCCATTGTGCCTGTTGTTAGAGGAGCAACTTAGATGTATTGCATAGCCCATGGGGCAAACATGTAGTGCAATATACTTGGGGTACAAGGAAGGAAATCTATACTAATACAAATACGTAAAGAGACATAGGCCAGTATAGATTCGTTTCGGCAGTACCGTCAAGAGGATGTCGAGTTTGTTCGGAGGACGAGCATGGGGGAAGTCGGAATGGAGAGAGAGAGAGAGAGAGGGAGGGAGAGAGAGAGAGAGAGAGAGAGAGGGAGGAAGGGAGTGAGGGAGGGAGGGAGTGAGGGAGGGAGGGAGGGAGGGAGGGAGGGATAGTGCTAGGATCAAAGAGCCCCTGGATGATGCCTCCATTGATAGTTCTAGGATCAAAGTTGCCGGAAATCCAACGGAGCACATCGATGCTCCACTCTGGTGCTGGGTCGAAGCAAGAGTTCCCGCCCAATATGTTAGCTTCCAGCACCCATGTGCTATGATGTCGATCCAGTCAAGGAGATGGCCATTGGAAGCTTGGACCGTGAAAAATGATGGGAGAAGATGGCTTCGATCCAGGGACTCTAGCTTCCAGCACCCATGTGCTATGATGTCGATCCAGTCAAGGAGATGGCCATTGGAAGCTTGGACCGTGAAAAATGATGGGAACGGGGGAAGACTGGGAAATGGTCGAGATTGAGTACGAAAACGGGCCTGACGCTTCATGCCGGAGAGGAGGGGATCATCCATAGGACCCAAAAAAGAATCGATAGGGAGGAGTGGAATCCATTCAATAAGAATGAGATCGGGGGAGAGGCTGAGGGAGGTGATCGAGAGGACGAGTTGCGGATGTCTGATTTTTCCCCCTAAACCTAGGCGCATGATAGGATGTTATGAATGCATCTATTGCATAGTCTAAGGGGCAAATATATAGTACGGGGGACTTGGAGTACAAGAAAGGAAATCTAGACTAATACGAACACCTAGACGAATAGTAATACCCCTTAACACAAATCAGACTTTGATAGTTTAAATTAGTGATTTTTGCTTAGTCCCTTTCCGTTGTATAAGCCTTGCTCCATAGATAATCTTGATTTTGGCTTGAATTGGTTAGTTTCCTTTTTGATGGAGTTGTCACTAAATTGAGTAGAATTTGAGAACTTCATGGGTGGTCCGTGAGCTTTAATTTATGGTATGTCCTTTTCTCTCATAGGTGTTCAGATTAGCCTCTTGCTCACCGATCCGCTTTACAAAAAGGACTAGGCATTATTGGTTAAGAGTTATTATTTTGGGGAAGTTCAACATAATTTTCTGATGTGTTGGATTATCTATTGTTGATTGTTTCTGTGCATGAGTTTTTTTCTCTTAGATAATATTTTGCACCTAGTTTGATGGAAGCTGATTTTTGGTGTCGGCAAATTTTCATCTCGTTGCACTCATGTATTTTCTATTTGCATCTGCAGCTAGTGAAGACCAAGCGTTGTTAGTGGAAGAGAGCATTAATCATGCAAAAGAAGCTGTAGTGCTGGACATAAAAGATGGAAATTCCTGGTGTATGAGTCCCTTGTTTCTAAATATATTTGCTTATGTTATGTGCTCTTACCTAGCTAGAGATGGTATTGTAGTTTTAATTCCATGATGTTAGTTTGCTGATAAAATATAGTAGGTGATTTTTGAGTTGAAGATGCATTGATTATGTGATTTTTGCATATTATCAATACATTGTATGACCTTGAGCTCGAGTTAGCTGTATGGATGCATAATCAGAAATCTAAAATGGCCACTCAAGATCTTTAACCTATTTTCTGACCAGGAATATGTTCTTAAGCATGTTCTGCCTCCTAGGGCATAAATTGCTTTTGGTTTTTATTTTCTTATTCTCTAGAAATTATTAAAACATGGTAATTCTAACCTTCAGTTTTGCATGTCAGAACATCTGATTGCATGACATGTTGTAGGTCTTGGTTCGTTCGCCCACAGGCCCACCAAGCGCAGACCAATCTATTCCACCGTGGCTTATAGACTACAAAGGTCAAGTCTCACTCGGGATATGATCTCCAAGCCCTCACAAATTTCTTGGTGCCTTCACACCTTGAAGGCTCCCAAGCACACCTAGTCGATCTAGGAGGCGCACACCCTCAAAAGTTTACAATATAAGGTTGCCTTTGATGAATCCCTTGAAAGGGAGCCTTGGCGCAGCGGTAAAGCTGTTGCCTTGTGACCTTGTGACCATGAGGTCACGGGTTCGAGTCCTGGAAACACAGAAATGTAGGGAAAGGCTGCGTACTATAGACCCAAAGTGGTCGGACCCTTCCCCGGACCCTGCGCAAGCGGGAGCTACGTGCACCGGGCTGCCCTTTCTTTTTTGATGAATCCCTTGGTTATGCTTCATAAGATAATCTCCTCCACACTCAAACTGTCATAGGATAGATCTTTGGATTTGGAGAGTTTGGATGTTTGAAAGATAGACTTGAGAGCAAATAGGAGAGAAGATATTCAAAGGTTTGACGTGGATGTTGGAGTAGAATGCTTTTTGAACTCAACGCAATGATAGCCACAAGGGTGTTTGATCTTTCGGCGGGAGGCACTTATTCGATTTGCGTTGAATCGACCTTTAGGTCCTTGACTACCTAGCTACACCAGACACTAGATGGTGCACCCTACCGCTAGACTTGTATCCTTGGGGTTACCGATGATGTCGAGGCACGGCCAGCCTGCCCATGAATGTCTAATCCTGTGTTTGACCGAGAATAAAAGAGAACTAAGAATAGCAATCTAAGTATTGCAAACTAAGGATTGATTAAACTGGGGTTCCAAATGCATTCGCTAATGGCGTTGCACATGTCAGTTTACATGAAGTTGGAACATTGGCTAGCTTTTGAGTAAACCAAACCCAATTCTAAACGATGCCCTAGGGGTGGTATTTATGGTGGGACAAAGGGGAAATTCGGCCAGCCCAAGGAGGGTGCCGAAATCCACCCTAAGTCCGTTTTCTCCACTAATACGGACTCTAAAAACTGCTTATTGTTCTGTATTTCATTATTTTATGGGCCTGGCCTAAAAGCGAGGTCACACAACACCTATGGATGATTATGGACAAAGTTATGAAGTGTCGTCTTGTATATTTCATCCATGTTTCCATGTGTCATTATGGCGGACTTAAAGTCTTGAAATCCTCTTATCCTCACTAGAAGGGCCATCTTCATTCCTCGTATGCTTGCTCATGCTGCAGTGCTTGCCCTCTCGTCCATGCTAGGTGCTTTATTCCTTAATACTCCCTCCGCTCCTAAATATAAGTCTTTTAGAGATTACAATATGGACTACATACGGAGCAAAATGAGTGAATCTACACTCTAAACTACGTCTATATACATCCGTATGTAGTCAATATTGAAATCTATTATTCCCTCCGTTCCTAAATATTTGTCTTTTTAGATATTTCAAATGGACTACCACATACGGATGTATATAGACATGTTTTAGAGTGTAGATTCACTCATTTTGCTCCATATGTAGTCACTTGTTGAAATCTCTAGAAAGACAAATATTTAGGAACGGAGGGAGTAGAAGACTTATATTTAGGAACGGAGGGAGTAATATAAACATATTTGATTTAGTTAGAGTCATATTCTCATGAGCATTAGTGTAAGTTCTTAGAATTGAATGTACCTGATATTTAAGTTGACGTGTGTGAGGTCTGATGATCGGTCTTTGTCTTTCTGTTACTTGAGGAGGTGTGGCTGGGGGCTGTGAGTATAACTGTAGTAGACAAGTCCTCACAACACTTAACTTCTCTCTTAGAAGTGGATGTTTGAGTTGAAGCGCTTGAGTGAACTTGGTGGGACAGGGTTAGGGTATATATAGGTTAGACCTAAAATATCTGACTGTTGCACACTTCTCTGTACAGCTCAGAGGCACCGAATGATCATCTTGGAGGCTCCGACTGAACTGCAAAGAGGCAACTTTTGTATAGCTCGGAGGGTCTGTAGAAAGTATCCAGAGGCTTCAACTGGCATTGACACACCTGCGCGCGCTACTGGACCTCATTCGGAATCTCCGATCGGCGATGGTTCATAGGTTCAGACCGATGTACAGAGGCTTGCACGAGTGCTTTCGTGGCTTTGAGTGGAGTTGTCATGTAGGCTCCTGATGGGCAAGGGTTTCGGAACGACTATCTCTCTGAATGAATCTGGCTTGGTGGCTCCTAACAGTGTAAAGAGAGCGAGAATATTAGGGAAATGGTTGAGGTTTTTGGGTGATTTTGGGTTTCGATCTTTAAGCACATATCAAGAAGCTCATCACTACACATACTTGATTCCCTTTTGATGGTATAGACATACCTATGGACTCAATGTGATCTTGGATCACTAACAACTAAAAATTTGTCCTTAGCCTTGCTAACACTTGTCCTTGAAGAAGTGGGGGTCACCAACCATTAGTCCCTTTAATCATGTTGTCATATAATGCAAAACCCCCTAGGTGGCAATAGATGCAGTTTCAGTCTCCCTGTTTTTGGTCATTGATGACAACATTTATTAAAGTTTCGCGAAAGATATGCAACAAGTGTACAAATTTATAATTACATATATATGAAATATGGGAGCTCCCCAAAATTGTGCATTATTTAGAATTTTCTTTTGAAATGCAAATGCACAACAATCTTTTGGGAATGTGAGAAACTCTCTATACTATAGAATCCGTGAGAATACATCGTGTGTACAAGAATGTAAATATGCTCTCTACCACGCAACAAACATGGGATAAAACACTTGTTAATGACCTCAAAAGATGCACTAAAGCATAAGCATAAAGCGCAAGTACAAAGTTGCTTACAACGTCATAACATGGAACTTACGAGTTTACAAGTCATAAGAATCAGTTAAAGTAGCAAGACTGGTAACTCAACAATACTAACTCCTAAACAACTGCCCCCCTTGGAAAGCTCTTTCCCAAAAAGCACGAAGCTAGTCTAGAATTACACCCTCCCCTCCCTTGGCATCAAGACACCAAAAAGTGAGAGGACTATCGTCCCACTAGACTAAGCTTGATCAACATCCGGAGGAGAAGATGCCCTTACGGCAGTCTCGTTGTTGATGATCATGGAAGGAGTCCGGAGGAAGGTCATGGCTTTGATCTCGGTAGTGGTGGCTGACGGGGGATCTTTTTGAACTAGAGGTGAATAGTCACCGAAGAAAATCCGGTTGCCAAAGGAGGTGGTGGTCACCAACAAACTCTAGGTGCAGGTCACTTTGTCATGATGTCATCATGCTCATGATCATCGCTAGATCGCATGGCATCTTCATCATACTCTATCCGTGCCTTGATGGCTTTCACGTCCTTGGCAAGAGGTTTGACTTGAGTGCTCATAGAGTGAAACTTGCCCAACACCACAACCCTCGAGACCTTCTCGGCGGGAAGGAACGGTAGCTACTCCTTGATTTTCTGTGCAAGAGCAGCACTGGTAAAAGGAGAATTATGCACCACTAGTCTTTGGAACCTCTGTGGGGGCAACCGAGCTGGTGGTGGCGGAGGAGCAGAAGTGGAAGGTGCTTTGGCTGTGGAAGTAGTAGGTGTTGTTATGGATGCAACTTATCTCTATTGCATAGCCCAAGGGGCATATATGTATATATATTACACAAGACATGAAGGACAAGGGACTAATACAGACTCAATAGACCAATACTAATACTCCCTAACACCCCCAATGCTAATACTAATATTCCTTCTCTCAATCATCTCTCCTCGGACAAATTATGCCATATGTGAATATTCCATATGAATAGTTTCTTTAAGTTAGGCGCCACTTCTAGATGATGGCTTAGTTTGTGGTTGCTGAACTATATTGCGCTGGAATAATTCTTTCTAAACAAAAGATAGTTTCAACTAACTGCAATGACAAACGCAGCCGAAGTGGTACTCAACCCACATTTAAATGCGAAAGGTTTCTGTTCCTGGCATTACTAGAAGTTATATATATGAAAACAGCTAACAGGTCGTTCGAGAAAAAGGGAGCCAACAGGGCAGGGTCACTAGTAGTATCGAAAGAAACAAAAGATAAATTATTCTTTTGTTTTATGAGTACATTAAATCTGTTTTTTCCTCCGCTTGTTTAGGCTAGCATTATGTAATGACCAATGATTGTCTTGCTGAAACAACTTCTATTGACTATTACCGAAAAAGGGTTTCCCCCCGCTTTATATTATAAAGCAATCACCACCACAATACATCCGAGCAAACAACAAACGAAAAGGAAAAGGAAAAACGGCAAAGATACACAATGCTACAGAACGACTAACGGGATTCAAATGCACCAAGCAAAGGCTTGAGCATCGAAGCCCTCAAAGAAGCTCCACATCCTGCCATTGATAAGGTGAAGCCAAGGAGACTAGTCACCGTCGGAGGGCGACCACACTGTCACCTTCCGTGCACCATCACTGCAGAACCGCCATCCGCCTCCGCCTCCAAAGAAGGCCCCGCCTCTCGTCTGGGCCGTGGGGACGCCACGCCGTCGGTGGCGTAGCTGCTCACCCTCGAAAGCACGCATAGCCGATCCGGACGATGGCCGGAAGGACGACAAGTACGGCGACCCCATCAAGCGAGCAATTCCTCCACCATCACATCATCTCCGAGCAAAGAGTATGGAGCCTGCCGCAAGCCATCGAACGAGGACACCATCAAGATAATTGGCGCACCCACATGCTCGAGCTCACACCACCACCTCCACCGACCCAAGGCGGCGTCTTCAGAAGAAGACGGCGGCCGAAACGCCGCCGCCGCCCAAACCAGGAGATTTTGGGCTTTCACCCGGGTCACGGAGGTGGAGGCGAGGAGAGGATCACGATGTCGCCAGAAGGGTAGCAATGCCCGAGCATTGCCGACATCGTGGCCGCCGACGCCGCCGTGAGCTTCCCGATCGAACTCCACGCCCCCATCGTCCCCACCCAACAGCGGTGACGAGGTGCACCTAGGAAGCGAAGGAGGGCGCCGTCTTCACTCGAAGCACGCAGGGCCAGCGAAACCCCAGCCTCGAGCCCCATGTTCGCCGCCACCAAGCTGCCCGAGCAGCCAAAGAAGGCGCCCCGCAGCATCCGCGCCAACCACCCGCCGCCGGAAGGGAGGCGCGCTCACCGGGAGGCCGCCGCCTCAGATCCGCGCCCGCCACGCGTGGCCCGCGCGCCCGCCCCCACACGACTGCGGAGAGGGGAGGAGCCCCCAGGCGGCACGCGAGCCACCGCACCCGCCAGATCCACCACCACTCCGCCCCACGGCCGCCGCCGCCACGCCGACCGGGCCGCGGATCTCGCCGCCCAGCGCCCGCCAGACCGAGCAAAGGGAGAGACAGGCCCCGCCGCCCGCCAGAGCCACGCTGGCTTAGCCAGCGCCGCTTTGCCGGGCGGTGGCGAAGGAAGGGCAGGAGAAGAGAGGGCGGGTTCCGGCGGCTAGGGTTGAGCCCCCGGGTCGCCGCGGGGGGCGACACGGGAGAGAGAGAGAGAGGTCAGAAACAAAAATCGTTGCTTGTTTTTCTATTGACTATTCTGAGATGTAATTACAGTTTTTTCAGCAAGATTACCATTTCAACAACCGTTCACTTGCCTTTTTCTGTATATAGATAATCTGGGTAATGCATACCTCACAAGCTTCTTTGCGAGCGGAGCCTGGGACAAAGCTAGGCTTCATCATTCGATCAAAGCATATCAAAATGCTGTAAGTTGTGCATGTCATACTTCTGCGCATCTTATTAGTTTGCAAATTGTAATTTCTTAAATTATGAGATGGAATTTTTTATATCGATTTCCATTCTTTCAAAATGTAAAGCATGTATTATGTTGTTTCAATAAATTGTTTCAGGAGAAGGATGAAACTATGAAACTAAATCCAGACCTCTACTATAATTGTGCCACAGTGAGTAGCCAGATCTTTAATGGGTAGCAGAGTCAGCTAAAAATTCCACCAACACTTTCCATTTCCATAATATTTTTGGTTCCTTTCAGGCTTACAAATACTTAGAGAACTATGAAAGTGCCATTCGCGGATTTGAAGCTGCTGCGTTAAAAGATCCTGCTCTCAGGGCTGACATAGAAGTTCAGAAGATCATCAATCTCCTTGATAAGTTAGAGAATGCAACGAAGGTACCTTCTGTAACTATAGTAAGTGCACTTGCAAACTGCAGCACTGGACATGAACTAACAGAATTGTCTCATTGGTCTCATTTGAGCTTTAGTCTCGATCGTGTGATGCTACTTAATGGTTATGCATATATGTAGAAGTTAACAATTTTCATGGGATTCAGTACAACCTTGATGAAATGATACGATAACATTTGTTACAACATCAATTCCATGCTCAGTTTTAGCGTGAGAGTGCTCTTGTCAGGTTTATAGTTTCAGTTTGCCCATAACTCCTACCTTTTAAGTGTTAGTTAACTCCTTAGGATATAACTATTTGTGGCACATAGGCCTGCTGTTGTGATCCCCCGTTTAATCAGTTTTGCGATGAAAACCAACCCAGCCCAGAAAGTGAATGCCTTTGATGGGTTTGAAGAGAGAGTGGTTTATATGGGTCGATGGTTTCCTATAAGCAGGCAATAGAAAGCCAGACAGAGAGGGAGGGCGGCTGCTGTCCGCACTCATCAACTTTGAGTTAATTGAACTCGTTTTGTGATTGTTGTTGAATGGAGCAGCATCAATCAGTGGTGTGGTCAGCACCTGTTCCTGGTGTGACGTAGCAACACATCTTTGCGCTCACTGTGGTGAATGCGACAATGGAACAATATCTTACAGTGGCAACTGCAGCAATGGCAAAGTCACCAGTCTAAGGAATCATACCTTGAGGCTGTGGTGGAGGAGATTGGTAGCTGCCGCTGTCGTGGCGGACAAGGTCCATGGTGCCACTGATTAGCAGGCTGATCACCTGGATAGAGATGGGTTCAGTGGTTCTGACACGACCTTGACCTTGGTCCTAGAAAACTGCGAAGGAAGTTTAGTCTAGGTCTGGTTCATGGTTTGAGCCCAAACCATTAACAGCCCTAAGTGGCACACATGCTTTCCACGATTCAAATTTTATTTGCCCAACTATTTCCGATGCTAATGCAATGACTTAAAGCACACCATTATTGTGGTTTTCAAAACTATTTTTTTGTCTGTTGGTGCAAAAGTTTCTACCTATGACTTCTTTCACAGGGACGACTACGACCCAAGAGATCAGCATCATTGGTGTCATCTCTGAATGAAGTCAATTGTAATACTCTTTTTGGCACTGCGAACATTGAAGTTGTATACTGTGTTAAAATTGTTCTACTGTTGTTTAACTTCTCCCTCTATGCCATCATAGTCAAGTTATTCCACAAGAAAGCAACCATAAGCATCCTATCAGGAGGTTTGAACAAGACAGTTGCTGTTGTGTGTAAAGTGGTTCTTTGGATAAGACATGACGATGATGCTCCACTGTAAGTTGTCTCAGTCCTTAAATTCAATAAGTTTCTTATGCTTGCTCCATTATAACTTGATTTTTGTTATCATCATACTGTGTTGTTTCAGAACATTTGGAATTATCTAAAAAAATAAAACATGAATTTTTATTATGTATGCTTGAACAGTCTGCTGTATTAGCAGCTTCAGTACAAAAATTACTCTATGATGCATCATCTAGTTTGTACGGATTTTGAGCTCTTTGTACTAGTGTGACTAGAAATGACGATACGCTGATTTGGTCGTTAGGTCTCCCGAAGAAGATGGTGTCCTTATACGGTGATCCTCCACCTCATAAGTGAGATTAACTACAGCTAAGAACTTCTGCTTAATAGTAAAGATGAGGAGCAGGATTTGCACTAGTATAAATCAATACTGTCGATGCACTGCGACTCACTGTGCTGCATCATGCTATTTGGTCGCCACAATAATCCACATGGTCCCAAGGCCATCCCCATGGTAGGTGGCAGTTATGCTCTTTCTTGGTAAAATGTGTAACCCTAAAATTCATATAAAGAGCAGTACAGATTCAAAAAGGACAGGAGTTTGCAGCTGTATACGATGCAGTATATAGTGCTCTGTTCTGAGCCCCGCACTTAACACCGAGCCCGCCCCCATTCAACCACCACTTGTGGAACTTTGGCTGGAGCCTTCCCACACACCCACCTTGCCACCTAGGTTTATTTTTTGTGGCAACCTCCCCATGCCTCCTCCACCGCCACCACCCGTGTCCTGCATGTCTCTGCACCACCACGCCTCTCCACCTGTGAGCAACACACATGCTGTGGCTGCCCCTCCTATGTTGCTATGTGTAGGCCCTGTCAGAGCCACCTCTGGTTAGAACAAGCTATATTTAGAAGAGAGAAGTTCACCTCTTAACCCTCAAGTTACTGCTTTGTTTAAGACTCAACCCTGAACTCCGAAACCGGTTACTGCACACCCTCGAAATTATTCCGTACACATACCAACATCAGGAAATAGTACTCCCTCCATTCCCTTATACAAGGCCACAAACTCATATTACAGGTACCAAGATAAAATTTAATGACTTCTTTGCAAGTCAAATTTTCTTTTCGTTAATCGGGAACATTAATACATCACAAGTATGCAACGAATGAATGAGAAGGGAGTGACTGAGTGTCATTATGACTACATGCATGTAAGTATTAAAAAGTTGCTAGTACGAGAAAACATCATTAATTTTTGCTTCAATTACTGTTGGTGGCCTTGTATTGATGAAAAACGTATTTTTGATAGTGGCCTTGTATAAGGGAATGGAGGGAGTACGTGATTAATAAACAGTTAAAGGGCTAAATTGCAGAAGGCTTGATAGGATTTCCCCTTTCTTTCCGGCCGCCGCTGTCCGCTCATACCTGCTCCCCAACTCCAACACGAGGCAGCCCAGCCCAGACGCTGCCAGCTCGAGGTGATCCGACCATGACACCGTCGCTCTGCAGCTACTGCATGCAGCAAAACAGCCCGCTGCTTTCGTGCACCGCAGCTGTCGCGATTGAGCTCACAGGAAATCGCCGTCCTCCGCCGCCGATCGTCTCCCAGGCGACCTAGGCCACCCCGAGCCTTATCCTCGCGCCAGAAGCTCCACCTCGTCGCGCCCTACCCATCCCTGCTGGCCTCCCTCTCGCCCTTTTCTCGTGTCTGTTAAGCTTCAACACCCCCTCACGTGTGACGCGGGAAGTCAACAAGTTGTGGTATGTAATGTTCAACCAGTTCGTAGTGTCTAATGCATCTGCGGAGCTTCCAGCAAAAGATTGGTCGGGCCACAGTGCAAAAGAATACCAATGTCTGATTTTTCTGGGCTCATGAGCTGACTTTCATAGAAGGAAATGCTACAAAGCTGGGCGGGCCATGGCCCATGTAGCCTTGCTGTAGCTCCGCCACTGGTCCAATGCATGAAAATATTCCTCGTCGACTTCAGTTCGTAGTGTTCAACCAGTTGTGGTATGTAATACTTGAAAACAAGGCTGGTACATTCTGAACATTGTGTAACAATCGTTTGCTTCGCTAAGGTTTTCAAAGACCCACTGTTGCGCTGTACATAATGGTCTCTCCTCTTTTTTTTCAAGTATTTGGGTTATGATCCATAACATGATAGGCATCCATAAGCATGAGCTCATCTTCTTTTGTTTGAGCTATCCATATCAGTCCCATCATCATTATTATTTGTGCACGTCTAAAAACTCAGCAACATATGGCTATTTAATTAAGTTTCATGCACTCCAAAAACAAAAATGAAATCAACAAATGTGTTGCTGCGCGAAATTGATCCACACAGCACCACAGAATCCTCACTTTCGTGGAGGTAAACCGACCGTTTTTCAATGCAAAACGGCAAAGATTAGCCAAACCCTAGGGTTGCTAGGGCTGGGCAGAAGCTACGAGCTAGGTGCTGGAAAGAAAAGAACGTAGGAGAAAAAGGAACGGAAAGTTGTAAAAGGATCGATTGATTCTTCAATCGGCCATGTACCCACATATATAAGGGTATGCCTGGCCTTTGGCAAATTGGAGTAGGACTCCTGACGTGCTGTTTCCTTGGCACATAAGCCAAAAGGCTTTTCGTAATCTTTAATTAATTCGTCTATATCTGTAAAAACATCAGCCTGGGCCCAATACTACTAGACTTTCCATATTAGCTCTGTTTTGGCAGAATAGCTGATTATGCGAAATCTTTTCCATCTTCAGTTTTCCAAACCAGACCTCTTTCCTTCTTTCTCTCCATGCGTGAGCTCTAACACACAATTCTGTTCCGTCCAGCCTGCTGCATCTAGCCTCTGTACTTGCAATCATGTGTGCATTCTCAAACAATTAGCTTGACCACCAAAACTAAATAATCTGGGCGACCCCTCAAGCCAGATCCAAATTAGACTATCAACAAAATGCACATGACCAAATTACACAATAAACCATGATAAGTATAGATAGACAGCCGCGCATATAAAACAACAATAATTCAAACATCAATCACATGCTAAGATTATCTATGTTGAATGTTACAAGACCAAGTAATTGTTCCAAGCTAAAAGAAAATAACACATCCAAGTTTAAGTTACACACAACCAACAAAATAATCCATAGAAAATAAGAGGGCACCTTCTGAAAGTAAGTTCTCATGACAAATATGTAGAAGTACAACATGACCTAAGGCATGAGTACAGGAGCCGGTTGGATGAGTCTTCGAAGGGGCGGGCACAAGGGATTGCTGAGCAAGTTAGCTCCACTTCAGTATCCTATATGAAATTATACAAATAGTTCCACAAACCTAGATAGACGGATATTGCTCATCATCTATCCTATTTGGGGAGTCATAATCGGACATGATGTGATGAAGCTTCGGCCTGTGGTGGCGCGCACGAAGAGGGAGGGATTGAGGGAACTAGGAAGCACCGAGATCAGTGTTTTTTTTTGCTTCTAGTGCAATTTTTAGAAGTCCTTCTCACATGCTCATCAAAAAGCAATGTGTGTGTGTGTCTGGGTGTGTGCTTTTAGGGGCCAAGAAGTTCCAAAGGCTGAAGCACAAGGCCAGAAAACAAGGTCTCAGATCGCTATGCCAAAATCCGTATACAACTACATAATTTCGAAGCGCAGTACACAGATTCACAAATAGATAGTATGCTCAAGGTAGCAAATGTGGTACAGAAATATTCCAGAATAGTTGTTATGCAACCCATTGCAAATTAGAAGAAATAATATAGTATGGTCAAAGCCAAATAGTATTTCTGAATAGATTAAAGAAGCTATTATCTTTGTTCAACTAGAAAGATAGAAAAAAAATCCATTGCACAGCTGTGTGCCCTTTAATATTTGTCGATAAGATTCAGCACCCTTTTTATGATGTCAAAGCACAATAGAGTTAGGTATGTGAATGTATACAACTTTGTTCCTTTACAGAGTCCGTACAAGATTGTTGCATCTCTTTTGTTCCTGCTAGAGGATGGGGCGCCACCTGAGGCAGGCTTGTGCACACTTATCTTGTGTCGGCACAATCTCCTGTCATGTTTGGTCCTAGTCTCACTTATTTACATTAATATGTGTGTATGCTATAACATTAGGATTTATTATTAGCGCATCGATCAAACATACAAATACTACTATATTATTTGAGTTTAGAACTAACTATATTATTTGAGCTAGAACCATCATAGGCAACGGTACCTCTAAGGGGGATATGTAGGACTCACCCATGGATCATAAATGGGTGAGATGATGCATTACAATTAATTCAAAAGCAAAGACAAGCTAACAAGAAGTGTTTCAATTGGCTGAAGAAAGGGACCCCATGAGGCCATGACTTGGATCTGTCAGAAGCCCGATGTACGAAGGACATGAGACGACCAACAGCAGTGCGATCCAGATACTCACGTCTGGAATTATTTTGTAGCATTGCATCTGGACCCCTTACGCTTTTATTCACATAAATCCGAATGAAGTTGCATCAAGAAAATTTCAGAAATGAGAAGCAACAACAGCAGATTAAGAAAAAAATATGCATGTTACATAAAGTAATATTTCCCTGCAGCCTAATGGTACGAACAAATCAAAGTCGTTGGATTTGGCAGTGTAGCTAAAAGATAGAAAATGCAAATTGACTATAATGTCACCGCTAAAGAAGCATAAATAGCAATCAATGTATAATGAAAAACAGAACAGAAGGAATTATTTTCAGAAAGTACATATCATCCACATACTTTTCATTTGCTACATCAGTTGGTGAAGGCGTTCTTGCATATGTCAAAAATAGTAATACCATGAAACTTGGAACAGACACAACACAAAAAATGCCATGAAACTTGGAAGATCATAGGAGATATAACCATGATTAAGGGTTGGACCTCTATTCTGGATTGCTCTTAAAACCTTTGCATGATAATATGCTATTTAGAAAAGGTTGCCTAGATTTTAACAGGAAAATGGTACTGCTAAAATGCCAAAATAAAATGGGATAACCAGCTAGTGCCAAGTCATAAATAACCGGTCTTTCCTAATTTTATCAAGTAAACTGCAAATCTAGCATGAAGAGAACTGACTGTTTAAAGGTGTACAACCTCAGATCAATCACACCATTTTTCATCGATGAATACGGAATTGAAACCCGATTACTCAAAGCAGAATACTCGTTGAGATAAAATGTGTTCCATGCAAAAAAGAAAATCATCCAAGAACATATAGAAATATTACCTGGTGTGTGTACAGCTTCACATAGATTAGTGGGTTCATCTTGTTGTAATGCTTGACAGCACAATGGAGTCCATCCTTCTCAGTTGTATAAAATAAACAATGATTCAGAGCTACGAGATAATTATATTTTAAAATGTGGAAAGAAAAATCTTCAATTTATCTGGCGAGCTGCTTAAGAGTAGATTACCTTAATTCTGATGGTGTACGTCGGAGCACTTGATCGCGCAATCCAAGTAGCCAGATGGTTTCAAAAAAACGTCTACCGTGGCACGTTTGCATGTACATTATCAAGAAATGATGCATTAGTTATTGGCATGAAGCACACATCAGGTGATGAACATTCTCCAATTCATAAATGCATAAACTTGCCAGACCATGAGTTTACATGCAGTTCAGTTTATAGTAAGTTAGTAAGGCTGCCTTCAGAGACCCGTGTGCTATACCCTCGCCGTAAGCCCTTGGAAGAAGCAGGGAGTTGGCCTGCAGCAAGCAGACCATGGCCATTAAGTGCAGCTCAGACAGTGCCTCCTGCAATCAAAAATTTGATCCATGTTAGAGCTGAAGACAGAAGTAAATACTGGTCAAAGCTTGACATGGGCAAGCAAGTAGCTCGACCTTGTCCTCTTGATTACTCCATACAAACTGCACACTGTGCCTGAACTCACTACCTGCACATTTTACACGATAACTGAAAGGAGAAAATATACAGAATTGCCGAGCATCAAAATCAAACAGCAAAAAAACCAAAAATGGCAGCAATTACTCACCCTCTTCAACCAATCCGAGCAAAACTGGCAGGTACACTTCCAACATTTGCATGATTTTACCAGTGCTAGATCCTGCAGAAAGCGTGACAGAGAAAAATCAAACCCAGTGTCAGTTCAGAGGTCAACATCTTGCACGTAGCACCATCCAACATTCAGTCAAAAACCACCCAAGAATCCAGATGCTGTACATACCTTGTCATGTGGCGGTCTTTTGCCTTGGCTTATTTTGGGCTGGTTTGTTTGTGGCTTACTTTGACCTGTGTACATGAACATCGTTGTATTAGCAGCCGAGTTTTTGCGTGGGTTGCGTTAATGCGGACCAGGCGACTCTAGAAAACGTGGATTAGGAGACTGATGTTGCGTTAATGCCTCTGCCCGCCTGCTAAGCTTGGCTTCTTCCCATGATAAAACAAAAATAATAACACAACACAATTTTAACTATCACTATCTAATTATCTGGGCAGATCATTTCACCAACAAAGAATCACTCAACCCATCTAGTTTGTGACAAAATATAGGTGTTTTTCAAGTTAAGCAGCAAGACTGGTCTCGAAGCAAAACATGTATCATCACATTTTGGCTTTGTTCGGGTTTTGGTTCAAGTCACCACATCTTGATGCACTGAAAATCTATGTAAAATTGGCTAGTGCTGCTTCTAGCAAATCACTGGAACGTGAGCATCTTAATTTGTGCATAACGCTTCACCCAGTTTGACAGGCATGACGCCCGGCATGTCTAAAACTCTCTCCAATGCACCAAATAAAAATTCAAGAAGAGTAGAGCTCATGATCACTCACACACAAGTCCACGCTCATGGGCGTCTGAACTCTGGAGTCCCGGAAGGAAAATAACGACGTCGCCTCTGGCTGATGATGTCAATAGCCCGTCGTCGTAGTCATCGAGGGAGCAACGGTCGATCCAGATATAGGAGGAGCCGGGCTTGATCTGGATGTCGTCGATGTCGCGACTCCCGTCGAACTCACCATGATGGCCTGCCTTGGTCGACGTGGGTGACGCGAGGTTCCAGATCCCCCATGTACTGTTCTCCAGCCGTGTGTTCCTCTCCTGCGGACTCCACATTGCATTTGCCTGCGATGCATCCAACATATCGATCAATAAATCTGAAGCAAACCAGAGAAATCAAAAAGTATGGGATTTGTGTGTCTGTGTAGACCATGTACCTGGAGCCATGTCATGTAGAGGTCGGTCTTGTCGTATCTAGTGATGACCTCCTCGACGAAGTAGACATCCGGGGAAAAGTGGCCACGCTCGCGCAGAAGGGCGCCTCTCCCGCTGGCAGCGCCATGCTCCGTCTCCTGCCGATAGCCGTGAACGGGGAGGACCAGATCATGGTGCTGCTGGGAGGCGGAGATGCAACACGGGGCGAAGCTGAAGCAGCGTTGTGGGCGTACCATATCTGAGCCTGCATCGGATCTGGACCAGCTGCTCGATCTAGGGTGAGGAGGAGGCCACCGGTGATGGGGAGAGCATGAGGGGAGAGGAGAAGGGGTGGGGGCACCGGTGGTGGCGGTGGCTGTGGGGAATAGCGCTGGTGAGTGGTGGGTGGCAGCGGCAGACGAGGGAGAAGGAGAGGAATCACGGGATGGGGAATGGGGCAGCGGCGGCGGCGACGGCGGTCGCGGTAACCCTAGCCGCCACTCCTAGAGGGAGGAGAAAACTAGAGAGGCGAATGAGGAGATGAGGACAGGAATAGGATCAATGGTTCGATGCATTTTCACCTCCTTTGTCTATTCCTCTACGACACAGTAAAAATCCAGGTGGCATAGCCCATCGGCCGCTCTTTACGCGTAACTTATTGTCATGGATTTTTATCTCATACGTAAAGTTATATGCTACACTCCACTGAGACAGCAATTTTATGGTCTTTCAGGTATTATTTAACATGTGACTTGGATCAGTCTTATTTCATACTATCAGTTTACGGGCTACAGAATGAAGCAGTAAGATCTCTCATATCACTGCTGAATAATTTTTATATGAGAAATTGAGATACTGTGTCATGATTTTATCCTAGTGGGTGTAGCTGTGCTTGCATGCTTAAGCGTCAGTATACTGAATAACATCAGGATTCAAATGTATGGAACATAAACTGGTGTCTATGCTGTTATAGTGCCACACCATTGGGATTACTAAGAGCAATCTTAAAACATACTCCCTCCGTCCCGAATTACTTGTCGCGGAAATGGATAAAAATGAATGTATGTATAACTAAAATACGTCTAGATACATCCATTTCTGCGACAAGTAATTCCGGACGAGGGAGTATGATCCAATGTCCTTCTTGTGCCAATAGTTTTTGTTTTCCCAGAATTCATTACTATTTAAATAGCTACCAAGCCCGTCGATATTGAAGTTCCCTAAGTTGCTCTTGCTGGTACTGTATTTTATGTAACCATTCTAGTGTAATCCTTGTATGCCATAGATTAAAGAAGGCGATCGAGTGGTACTGCTGGAACCATACTACAAAATCCTAGATATATCTTGGAAAGAACAGGTATACCTTTGATACCATCCTCCTCCTGTTCTTCATAAACCTATCATTAAACTTCTGCCAGTTTTTTTCTTCTCATTACTGGTGTTTTTTGAAAGGAACAACTAGTATTCGATTAAACTAATACATGCCGGCAGAGTCGCCGGCTACAGAGTTCGTTACAAAGTCTGGAAAATGGCCAACCGAGATTTCAAAGTTACCATTCCCTAACCCAGCTCCATACGCAGCTAAATTGTGCGCAGCAACATTACATGATCTTGGGCAAGTACCTAATTTAACAACATCAAGAGCTTTATTTCCTGAAACAGAGAACCTAGCGCAGCTGAATTGCAATCTTGAGTTGAAACCACCTGCTTTAGCACCATAGAGTCGGTCTCCAATATGATTTGACTGCATCCCATTCTTGCAGTAGCATTTATAGCGTGCAACATGGCCAGGGCTTCAGCGTGTAGTGCACATGAGACGTGCTCCGGATAACCTGTTCCTGCAGAAACTAGATTACAAAGATCATTCTTAATTGTGAAATCTCAACCACCTGAGTTTATTTCAGAATCTCACGTGGGGGAGGAGACAAATCTACTGTCCATTTTACTCCCTCTTCACCAATACATGCTGTTCTGGGTCTTATAGACATGGTCTCTAGCATGCAACATTTTTTTTTGCGGGGCTCTAGCATGCAACATTGACGATTCTTTTCATATGGACACCTTATTAAACATTACAAATTCTATTTCTGAATGAATATAAAGACGCTATTTTCACTTGACTAATCTAAATCAACATCATATTTCTGAATGAGTAGTAATTTGACTGTTTTTGAATAAAGGTAGTCGAGGAAAATATGGCTTAGTAGTGTTCTTTGTGGTGATGCTACCAGCTTCATAACCTGTTATGCTCAGTATTTACATGGTCTTTTCTTCCATGTCAAACAGCGCTATAAGTTCAAGTCAATTCGTGTGGACTTCCCAGAACAAATTATT
The DNA here is from genome assembly GCA_021605145.1 of Aegilops bicornis. Classification (NCBI taxonomy): domain Eukaryota; kingdom Viridiplantae; phylum Streptophyta; class Magnoliopsida; order Poales; family Poaceae; genus Aegilops; species Aegilops bicornis. The sequence continues at coordinate 289,480,442 of CM038671.1, forward strand.
ATCAACGAGAAAGCTCCAGCTGCTCATCATGTTGCCCGGGCTTCAATTCGGGCTCAGCATAAACCATAACTGTTGGCAAAACTTTCGATGAACCTGCAGCGGACTGAAGAGTGCAAGTGCAGAACCTGAACTTGCAACGACCAGTTAGCAGGGAGGCTGGGCTGGGACCCACCTGCCAGGGGTGTGCGTGTGTGCTACGCCAGCTGTAGCCTACTTGTAACCGTGTGAGTGGACAGACGATGGCAATGAGAAAATAGATGAACTACTTTCCCTTCCTCGCGTCTCTCTCGCTCTCACCTACCCTGCTCCTCTTCCTCTCCCCTGATATCCTTTCCCCTCTTGATCCCCTCTCGATCGGGTCGTGACAAAAAAACCCAATTATTACCTTATTTGCTGTACTGGACTTTTAGGCGTACAAGAGAAAGTGTACACAAAAAGGTTATTAATTGATGTCCATCCACTCATTATGCCTATAATTCCATGTAAATATTTTTTGTAGAGTACACCGTTGGCATAATAATTTTTATAGAAGTCAGCAAACAAATTTACAGGACGCTCAAAGGCTCAAAGGAACAACGCAACTAGCGGGATCACCTCCACCTATCACACTCCCTTTGAATGATTATGGCGTGTCAAAATTTTACTTTGGTCAATGTCTAACCAACCAAATGTGAGTTATGTGTAACAAAAGTTATACCGTTAAATTCATATTGAAAAAATGTTTTCACTAATATAGTTTTAATAAGTCACATAATTTATAGCAAAATAAAAGCTAGAAAGCTAGCAAAATAAAAGTGCATGGCCTTGTGATAGGAGACACATGGCTTGCACTAGAAAGCTAGCAAAATAAAAATCTTGCAGCAAGGGCAATTCAAACACGGATCACCAAATTGTCCCTAAATGTCTGGACCAGATAATCTGAACAATTTTGTCATCCAGCGGAGGTCAAGATTATTTGGATGTTTGAAATCACATAAATCAGAACAAAACTAAAGGACGATTTGGGAAAGTGCAGACGTCCGTCACGAATGCATTCGACAACACAGACGCACCCAGAAAAACCTCTTGTGGCACATTCGTGGTCACGTTCTCTATGTAGTAGCCGACTAGGTTGTAACCCTAGACCCTCGGTGCCTATATAAAGTGAGGGGCAGGGCTTGTAGACGATAAACAACAATCTCGTGGTAGATCACATGTATTTTGTACTCCTTCCCAAATCAGTACAAGACAAGCAAGACGTAGGATTTTATCTTCAAGGAGAGCCCGAACCTGGGTAAAAACTCGTTCTTTGTTACCATCATGTCAAGACTACTAGCTCGGGACCCTCTACCCGACATCTGTCGGATTTGATCCCCACATTGGTGGCCATGCAGGTCTAGCTACATAGTTGTAGCGATTCGACGGGGATCAAGATCGGCGAGCAGGTCGACACCGACATGACCTTCGTGTCGGGCCAGATCTTTGTCTTCGGCAACATCGCCCATTTTGCTGACTGGACCGACCACCTAGGCCATGTTGAGACCTTCGCTCCAGGCCAACTCGCCAGACTCGACAAGCTGGAGTACACCACGGATTCTTGCGGAGAACTAGTCTTCTCAAGCTGGGTGTTAGACTAGACTGAGGAGCAACAAGACGCACTTGCTCCGATGCAAATGTCAAATCAAACCCAGAATAGGTGTGAGAATCGCTCGTCAGATCTGCCCATAAGTCAGGATCCGATGACACACCCTGAGCCAGACAATGGATCTGGTCCCATACAAAGAACCTTGATACGTCTCCAATTTAACTATTTTTTCAAACACTTTTGCTCTTGTTTTGAACTCTAATTTGCATGATTTGAGTGAAACTAATCCGGACTGATGTTGTTTTTAACATAACTATTTTGATGTTGTTTTTATGTAAAAATAAAATTTTTCGGAATTGGACGAAACTTGGTGGAGATTTTTTATTGAATATATAAAAAATACTGGTGTAAATATCCACTGGAGGGGGTCACCAGCTGCTCACATGGCAGCAGGGCGCGCCTACCCCTAGGTGTGCCCTCGTGTCTTGTGTGGTCTACCGACCTTCGTCTGACCTAATTTCACTTCCATAAGTACCGTCCTCACAAGGAAAAAAATAAGAGAAGAAATTCCATTGCGTTTTACGATACGGAGCTGCCGCCACCTCCTGTTCTTCCTCAGGAGGCCTGATCTGGAGTCCGTTCGGGGCTCCGGAGGGGGTAATTTATCGTCGTCGTCATCATCCACTCTTCTATATTAACAATTCCATGATGCTCACCATCAGGAGTGAGTAGTTCCTTTGTAGGCTTGCTGGATGGTGATGAAGATGGATGAGATTTGTCATGTAATCGAGTCAATTTGTTAGGGCTTGATCCCTAATATCCACTATATTCTAAGGTTGATATTGCAATGACTTTGCTATGCTTAATGTTTGTCATGAGGGCCGAGTGCCATGATTTTAGATCTGAATCTTTTATGTTTTCATCAATATATTTGTGTTCTTGATTCTATCTGCTAGTTATATGCACTTGTTATTGTTCTGAACCGTAGACCCCATGGTGACAATAATTGGGATACTCTCCGGGGATGACTGTAACGCGAGGAGTTCATGTATTGACTATGTGTTAATTCTTTGTTCCGGCTCTCTATTAAAAGGAGGCCTTAATTACCCTTAGATTTCCATCAGGACCCTACTGCCCTGGGAGGGTAGGACAAAAGATGTCATACAAGTTCTTATTATAAGCACATATGACTAAATACGGAATACATGCCTACATACAATTGATGAATTGGAGTTATTGTGTATCGCTCTAGGTTGTGACTGTTACATGATGAATGTCATCCATACAAATATCCCTCGCTGGTCCAATGCCTACACTTTGCTCATATTGTCTTTGCTAAGTTTCTCTTGTTGTTACTGAAGGAAATATGCCCTAGAGGCAATAATAAAGTTGTTATTTTATATTTCCTTATTCATGATAAAGGTTTATTATTCATGCTAGAATTGTATTGATCGGAAACTTAAATACATGTGCGAATACATAAACAAATACCGTGTCCCTAGTAAGCCTCTACTAGACTAGCTCGTTGATCAAAGATGGTTAAGGTTTCCTAACCATAGACATGTGATGTCATTTAATAACGGGATCACAACACTAGGAGAATGATGTGATGGACAAGACCCATCCGTTAGCTTAACATATTGATTGTTCAGTTTATTGCTATTGCTTTCTTCATGTCAAATACATATTCCTTCGACTATGAGATTATGCAACTCCCGGATACCGGAGGAATACCTTGTGTGCTATCAAACGTCACAACGTAACTGGGTGATCATAAAGATGCTCTACAGGTATCTCCTAAGGTGTTTGTTGAGTTGGCATAGATCGAGATTAGGATTTGTCACTCTGATTATCAGAGAGGTATCTCTTGGCCCTCTCGGTGATGCACATCATAAGAAGCCTTGCAAGAAAAGCGATTAATGAGTTAGTCGCAAGATGATGTATTACAGATTGAGTAAAGAGACTTGCCGGTAACGAGATTGAACTAGGTATGAAGATACCGACGATCGAATCTCAGGCAAGTAACATATCAACGGACAAAGGGAATTACGTATGTTGTCATAACGGTTCGACCGATAAAGATCTTCGTAGAATATGTAGGAACCAATATGGGCATCCAGGTTACGCTATTGGTTATTGACCGGAGAGGTGTCTCAGTCATGTCTACATAGTTCTCGAACCGTAGGGTCCGCACGCTTAACGTTCGTTGAAGATATAATGTTATGTGAGTTATATGATTTGGTGACCGAATGTTGTTCGGAGTCCCAGATGAGATCACAGACATGACGAGCAGTCTCGAAATGGTCGAGAGGTAAAGATTGATATATAGGACGATAGTATTTGGACACAAAAGTGTTTCGTAGTGCACCGGGTACTCATCGGGGTCACCGGAAGGGGTTCCGGGCACCCCCGACAAGTGTATGGGCCTTATGGGCCAAAGGAGGGGACATACCAGCCCACAAAGGGGCTGGTGCGCCCCTTCCCTTGGTTGGCCGACACTAGGGGAAGGAAAGGAGAAGGGATGGCCCCTCCCGCCTTTCCTTCCTCATGGGAGAAAGGAAGGGGGGGGGGGAGGGGCGCCACCTCCTCCTTCTTTCCTCCCGCACTTATACAAGGAAGGGGGGGCGACACGTGGTTCCTCTGGCCATTGAGAATTTTACATGTGGAAAATCCCCATTGGTCTGGACTGTTAACAGGTTATTAGATCTAAACTGGAACCCGATAGCTTAACGGTGACCCATTACGGTGGATGCCACGTGTGGTTACCCTTGTCGAAAACACTTCCATGACACGCCATTTATCGTCATGGAAGTGGACACTTCCGTGATGATAATTTTGGTATTTTCATGGAACACTTCTACGACAGTACATGTATGACTATCTTGATTCTGTCATAAAATCGTCATGGATGTACATGCATGACAGAAAACATGACCTACTTTAACAAACACGTCTTATCACGGAAGTGGTTTTTTGTAGTGTATATCTATCACTATCAGATCTCATCCTTGCAAGTAACCGTGAAGGGATTGACAACCCCTTTATCACGTTGGGTGCAAGTATTTGTTTTTTTGTGTAGGTGCAACCATTGGTGACTTGTGTGTTCCTCCTACTGGATTGATACCTTGGTTCTCAACTGAGGGAAATACTTATCTCTACTTTGTTGCATCACCCTTTCCTCTTCAATGAAAAACCAATGCAAGCTCAAGAAGTAGCACCCATCAGTGTCCATTGTGCTCACCATGTTCACACGCATCTTTTGACCTCTTTGCTTCATTCAGACATGGACCCAATCGATGCCCGCATCATCAACCAACGCCCTCCACTGTGCAAACTCCGGCGAGCTTGCTCTTGCCGTCTCCGTCATCCCTGAGACCGGCAACGACCACCAGCAGCTCCAGCTCGTCAAGCCTCGTAGAGTCATGCTCTCCGCCGCGCCCAGGACGCCCTGCATCACCGTACCCGTCAAACCCGAGTCGTGCGCCACCTCCAGCCGCCGCATACGCGCTGTCGCCGACGAGTTTCTCCGGTGAGTAGTAAACCCTAACCCCTCCTTCTAATCTGAACCGTTGGATTTAGATCCAACGCATCCCAGCCACCCACTTAAACGAAACGATACCAGCCAATCAGAGCATGACACATGGTCAACATTATCCGAAACTATTTCTATTAAATTTGATTAATGTCAATTTTGTAGAAAAGCCCCTGAACTTAAAACAACCATAACTAATTATCTACTAGTCCAAATTAGAGGACTGTTTTTGCATAATGATCCTCATGAAATATACTTTCACCCTGTCCAGAAATATTGCACATTTAAATAACTTAAATTCAAATTCAAATAGAATGAATTTGAATGTGATAGGACATAACTTGCACATAATAAATCCAAATTAAATGATTCTTTTTGCAACTTGAACCTAGTGTATTCATTTCAAACATAGTTTGAACATAAATTTGAAACCATAGGTTCAAATTGAATAAACAATGCAATATAATTTAATGAAATGAATTAAACCTAGTAATCACCTTTGAGATAAATTTGACTATAGCGAAAGATGAGCTCAAATTAAATTAAATAAAGTTTGAAACTATTTGCACTTAGTAAATCAATTGAACTCACAAACTTTGGTTAAATAAAACCAAATGAATAAATTAAGGTAAATATATTGGATCTATAAATGACTTGGTGAAACTGAAATCAGATTAGTAAACCTTGGTAACCACAATGGATTGGTACTTGACTTTAGTTTAAATAAATTGAATAAATGAACTTGGTAATCAAATGAATTCATAGTTGACTTTAGTTAAACTAAGATCAAGTAAACAAACTATAGTAATTATATTGAAATCACAATTGACTTTAACTTGGACTAAGCATTTAAGCTATATAATCTTTATTGCACTTGTACTTGACTTTATGGAAGACATTAGTTATAATTGAACCAACTTAGTCAACTATGAAATAGTTCATAATCCAATTTGAGTTAGTAGAACCCAATCAATTTCTGAACTCAATTCAATTTGAATTCAAATGATATGAACCCTAATTCATACAAATTTAATTGGAGGCTAGACCAAGTTAACATTTCCAGACCTTAGTGTATTCAAGCTCATGAAAGGTCACCAAGTTTGAATTGTCATTCAAACTTGGACTTGAACTTGGCCACCGAAGATTCATAGACCGTGCCTGTGTTGATAACATTCTTTTCCAGAATCTAACAACCACAATTTCACATCACGTACTCCTTATGTGATGAACCCTTATTGAGACATGCATGTGAACCCCTATGTCACTTGTATTCCAATGATAACCACTATGTTGTTTCCAAAAATCTTATGAGTTGACTCTGACACATGATCTCACAGAACAATGACACTGCCACAATGCACAACACTTGTTACATGTTGATTGTATTGTATTGTATGGTTGTTTATGATTACTCTTTTCTTTGTACAGAGGGCAAAGAGTAACGTGATCAAGATTGTGAGATTGAAGGATCACTAATACAGGCAAGTGGAACCTTTGATCATAACCTATGTTCTCATGCATTGTAGTTGTTTTCAACTGGAATTCCCTGTAGGATTTTACTTTATGCTTGACAGAACCCAGTAGAAGAAATATAGGTCCATTTATACCCTGACCTTGTAACCAATGACTAGTTGCTTAGCTGCTATGTCGTGGATTGGGAAACACCTATATTATTCCACCATGTAAGCACATGGTTGACTACTTAACTACTACTTAATTAATGCATCATCTGGGTGGTGCTTCGGTTTTGCTTGGATGGTATCAGTTTTGTGGGCGAACACCTAGGCTAAAAGGAATTGTACAAGTTCAAAGTTGAGTAGCTTCCATGTGTAACAATAATACAATACGGGCTCTATCTAGACCAAGTAAGTTGTGGGAACCCTCCTCCGGCAGAACAACAGATGTAGATTTGTATGTAGAGACACCAGACTGGGTTTGTCATTACTAAGAGGGCTAGTACCTCCCAAAAGTCTTTCCTTGGTCTACCTAGTTATTTCACAAGTGAAGTTTAGTATCACAAAGGTGTGATCGGGAATCAAGGGTAAAGTACACAAACCTCTGTAGAGTGTATACAACTGATCATGATTAGCTGTGTCTCCGGTTATGAACAACTTGAGCAACTCATCTAAGAATTGTCAGCTTGATCTCATCATCTCTTCTTAAATAAAACTAGTAAATGTGTACGTGAAATGCACGTTGATATTAGGTAATATATTAATTACTAGTCCTTGAGGCGGCCTCGACCTGGCCAGACTCTCCTGCCCGGCAAGGGAGGCTTTCCCAAGGTGACATCTAGCAGTCTTGGTTTGTCTAGGATATTATTTACGTATTAATTATATGATTAGCATTGACAAAAATATTTGGTATGATATTAACTGAACACTAAACGTGTTGAGTGCTAACCATTGGAGCAGCCTGAGTCATTGGATTGACCTAATTTGACGGCCGAGATTTGTTGGATCTGCCCCTTTGGGTCTTTTTATATTGGTATAGATGAATGGTTTGAACCAAAGGGGAGAGTGGGACGACTCAGATGACTGATGTGATAGCAGTAGCATTATATGCGAATGTTGGGGCTACCGCGTGATTGGGAAACTACATGCTGAAATGCTATATTTAGAGTAGAGCACCACTACAAAGGTAGGAAAACTATTTTTGCATGTTTACTTATCCAACAAGCCAATCCTAGCAAAGTTTGCCAATACATTAGATGTACTGACCCATGTGGCTACAACGTATCATTTTGCTAGTTTGCCATATCAAATGGAATGTACAAAGTAGGGTTACGACGCTATACTCAACTTCTGCCTTTGAGTGCATGGACGCCACAAGACTAGGATATTACCTTGGCTGCATGATTGAATTGTAAGCTAGCCTACGACCTAAGCATGTTTGTATTGTAAAGCACTCGATCCATGATGTAATACTTGACACATGATGTATTCTCGATTTCATCGTCGACTGTGTGTGTCAGCTATTGATCCAGGGACTGACATAGTAAGTGATACGTCTCCAACGTATCTATAATTTTTATTGTTCCATCCTAATATAGTATCAATCTTAAATGTTTTATATGCATTTATATGCTATTTCATATCATTTTTGGTACTAATCTATTGACCTAGTGCCCAGTGCCAGTTGTCATTTTTTTTGCTTATTTTTGGCTTTTCAGAAAATCATTATCAAACGGAGTCCAAATATGATGGAACTTTACAGTGATTTTTTATGGACTAGAATGGACCCACTAAGGATTGGGAGAAGACCAGAAGAGTCATGAGGGAGCGACAATCTCACCATGTGCGTCCCAGGGGGGCGGCCCCCAAGCTTGTGGGCCCGTCGTGGCACCTCTTGACCTAATTCCACCTCTACAAATTCGCAAATGTTCCCACTATAACAGAGAGCCACCCAAAACACCTTTTCCACTGCCGTAAGCTTCTGTTCTTTCTCGAACCCATCTGGAAGCATTCTCCGGTACTCTGTCGGGGGGATCAAGCATGGAGGGCTTCTACATCATCCTTGCTGCCCTACCATTGATGCGTGAGTAGTTCACCACATGCCTACAAGTCCATAGCTAGTAGCTAGATGGCTTCTTCTCTCTCTTTGATCTTCAATACAATGTTCTCCTCGATGTTGTTGGAGTTCTATTCGATGTTGTCAGTACAACAAACATTACGTTTGTTACCAAGACTTGTACACTGACGTGTTGGCGTCAAGTAACTGCACCAACGTGGAAATCAATACCAAGCCAAAGAAATAGCTCTTTGAGAGATCAAGGAGCGGATCAAGAAGACCAAGAAAACAAGATGTCAACTTGGGAAAGCCTCCCTTGCCGGGCTGGAGAGCCTGACCAGGTCGAGGCCGCCTCAAGGACTAGTCCAAGATTTCCCCGGCATGCTTGTCGGGTCCGCCAAGGGAAAATCTACCCGCCAAGGCGCCACCGCTCCACCGCTCCACTGCACCACCTCACAAATCACCTATCAATGCCGTGTCGAGCCCCCAAGTAATTAAGTGGCTTCCACTAGGCACGTGGCAGCAATTTGGAAGACATATTACCTTCATATGACACCCGTCCAGAGGTGTGTCAAACAGATAAGCAGAAGATGATTAAGCGGCACGACAAGCTTGCCGGGCTGCATCCTCAGCATGACACCTAGTAGTGCATTTAATGCACTTTGTCCTAACAGCCAGAATTAGGTATGATAGCACTGTTAGCTATCTAATCAATAGATAATGACTGTTTTGCCACTGTGGTTACCCCTTGAGCTATAAAAGGAGGGCCATGGCAAGCTAACAAAGGATTCAGACCCTTGCATACTTGTACGTGTGTAGCTGCTCTCCCCGAGGCCACCTTGCCTTGCTCAAGAGCTGCACGTTCATTGGGTTATCCCATCAATTCCACCAAAGCAAGAGTAGGGTTTTACACCTCACGGTGGCCCGAACCTGGGTAAAAACCACCAGCGTCACCATCGTAGTGTTGTTTCATGGCCTCCGCTCTTTGTGCAATGTGCTCTTCCCTTTGCCGAACCACAAGGGGTCGATGGCCACATAGGTGATCGTGTTGACCCACAACATCTTTGGCACGCCAGGTAGGGGGAAGCGCTTGTGCGAATCCGAGGTTGTAAACAACACATCAATCTTCTTCATCGTCTTCTTCATCGTCAATTTCATCGTCCATGGCGCGCAAGAAGAAGCCCGACACAATAGCTCATCCTTCCACTTCGAAGGCCTCCTCGCATGCATCCGCTGACGCCATAGGCGCCGCGATGGCATTGGGGGAGGCGGGTGCTGTAGGTGACATGACCAGCGCGAGCGGCGCTATCGTTGTGTCCCCTATGGTCGGAGCTGGAGCAGAAGACATCGGGGGAGGGCAACATTAGCAACATCCCGACGGCCAGAACCCATAGGACACGGGCAGGGAGAACGTTCAGTCCCTACCTCCCTGCGCGCTAGTGGGCGTAGCCGCAGCGACAATGCCCGCTCAGGCGCAAGCCTTGATCCTCTAGTAGCACCTACCACAGGTGCGGCTACTGGACACGCGCCTTGCCCAGAGCAAGACGAGCAAGACAGAGTGCCAAACGGGGCCACCGATCCTCGGGCGCACCCTAGTCATCATCAGACTACCATGGCGACCGGCTTGCAGTGGAGAGAACACGACGCCGCCCCTGCTGGTACTACGAGGAGTCGAGCGATGTTGCGGTCTGCATCATCATCTATGCCAAGCACAGCCTCGGAAGCCATGGAGCGAGCCCAACTCCTGTTGAGATTTCCACCAGCAGCTGATCAAATGGATGAGTAGAGAGCCACCATCCAGAGTTTGATTGGCTTCGCTGAAGCCAAAAAATCTAAGCAGGCAGGGCCATCGCAGCACCAACGAACAACAACAATAGCCTGGACCGCTGGCCGTGTTGAGGGGGCCACACCAACGATGCAGTCCCCTTCGTGGCAGCTACAAGAGCAACGTCACACGAGCCTGATGAAACGTCGATGGCCTTGTCTGATCCATGGGCCCGTCGAGATCAGCGACAGGTCCTGGAAGATCGGCGGAGGAAAGATGCGCCCGTCACTATAGAGCGGCGCCAGGAGACCTGAGGGAGTCCTGGATTAAGGGGTCCTCGGGCGTCCGGGCTATGTGACATGGGCCAGACTGATGGGCCGTGAAGATACAAGGTAGAAGACTTTTCCCCGTGTCCGGATGGGACTCTCCTTTGCGTGGATGGCAAGATTGGCGTCCAGATGTGTAGTTTCCTTCTTCTGTAAACCGACTCTGTACAACCCTAGCCCCCTCCGGTGTCTATATAAACCAGAGGGTTTAGTCCATAGAGGCTATCAGAATTCACATAGGCTAGACATATAGGGTTTAGCCATTACGATCTCGAGGTAGATCAACTCTTGTAATCCCTATATTCATCAAAGTCAATAAAGCAGGAAGTAGGGTATTACCTCCATTAAGAGGGCCCGAACCTGGATAAACATCGTGTCCCCTTTGTCTCCTGTTATCTTCGATCCTCAAACGCATAGTTCGGGACCCCCTACCCGAGATCGGCCGGTTTTGACACCGACATTGGTGCTTTCATTGAGTGTTCCACTGTGTCGTCGACGGCAGGATCGATGGCTCGCCTTGTCATTAAGACAACATCACCTCTAGAAGGGCCCTAGCTCCAGGATAGGTCCTCCAGCTCGGCGGTTTTACCATGGGCACCCGCTTGGCCATTAAGCCAAAGGCAGCCCCCGAAATCGCTAAACATCGCCTTCGCATCGGCCTTGAACACCCCGAAAAAATGGATCCAGCAGATGTCTCGTCCTTAAACGAGCTACTAGATCGCATCCCCGCCCTGGGGGTTGCAACAGACTATGATCGGATTGGGCTTAAACCCGATCAGAGGGAAAGCGCCTGGAAAGCCTAGACAGCCCGGTGGGAACCTCCTGCCTTTAAGCAGTCCACCGGACGGACAAAAAGGATGCACCCTTACGGGGCACCCGATCATCATCTCATGGACAAAAAAATCAAGCCCTTCACTGGACACAAAACTGTCCTTGATGACCTGCTTGACAAACCCTGTCAGATACACACGACGCCGAATACCGAGCCAACACATAGCCTTCGGGCATGTTGAGTACTCCGGCAGGTGGCTAAGAGCGGCGAGGCCATCCTCACCAACATCACTCCGGAGAGGCACTCTTTGGAGGATGCCAATCTCAATGTTTTTACGGTCTTCGAGACCTTTTCTTCCAATAACCGGCACAGAAGGGCATTACGTGACCTCGCCGAAGTCAACCAGGTAGCCGCAATAAATCCTTGGAACGATATGGCGATAACTTTCACCGTCGATCACGAGCCAAGGGCCAGATCAGTCTGAGCACCAGCCGCCTTGGTCTTAAATCCAATTGTGGATGGCTTTCAGCTCACTAAAGTGCTCATGGACAGTGGCAACGGACTGAACCTCATCTACGAAGATACGCTCCAAAAAATGCAAATGGACAAAAGTCGCATTGAGGAAAGTGGCACCACCTTCTGAGGCATTATCCCCAGTAGAGAAGCACGAAGCTCAGGGAAGATTAAACTTGACGCCGTATTCGGCATGCCGGAGAACTACAGGTCCGAAGAGTTGCTCTTCCACGCGGCACCTTTCAACAGCGGATATCCCATTACGGGTACATGAAGCTCAAAATGCCTGGGCCCCACAGAGTCATCACTATCACTAGTGATCCGGATATAACACTCCACGCCGAAAACAAAACTGCATCCCTGGCCCTCGAGGCACTATCCGAGGCCCTCGCGGCCGAGGAGCTAACCACTCTGCGCTCCATAGTGGACAAGGACGATGTAATCCTCGACAAGAGGCCCAAATCCCCTTCCTTGAAGCCAGCAGACGAAATAGTCAAATTTCAAGTACACCCAATGGATTCTAACAAAACAGTAGCCATTGGAGCATAGCTGGATCCAACGATCGACGCCACTCTAAGAGCGTTCCTGCACGAGAATTGGGACATCTTTGCCTGGCATCCTTCAAATATGCTGGGAATCCCACGCAGACTGGCCGAACATAGCCTCAACATAATAAAGGGGTTCAAACCAGTGAAGCAAACGTTGCGGCGATTTTCCGAACCCAAGAGACAAGCTATGGGGGAGGAGCTAGCAAAACTACTTGAAGCCGGATTCATCAAAGAGATCAAACACCCGAACTGGCTAGCAAACTTGGTCATGACGCCAAAGAAGGACAAATCCTGGCGCCTTTGTGTCGATTTCAAAGACCCCAACAAGGCCTTCCCTAAGGACCCCTTCCCGCTGCCCCACATTGACCAAATCATTAACGCGACTGCAGGACACGGTTCACTGTGTTTCCTCGACGCATACTCCGGATACCATCAAATTAAGATGAAGGAATCCGACCAGGCCGCAACGGCATTCATTATTCCATATGGGCCTTTCTGCTTCAACACTATGCCTTTCGGACTCAAAAACGCCGACGCCACTTACCAACGCATGATTCAAACATGCCTAGAAAAGCAAATTGGCAAGATGGTGGAGGCATATGTACATGATGTAGTCACCAATACTAAACATGTCGAATCATTGGTGGATGACTTACGCCTCACATTCGATAACCTCCGAACATATGACATACGGCTCAATCTGGAAAAATGCGTTTTTGGCGTTCCGGTCGGAAAGCTGCTCAGGTTCATTGTTTCCAATAGAGGAATCAAAGCAAAACCAGCCAAAATCCCAGCCCTGTCACAATTGGCAACGCCAACAGACCTGAAGCAGGTCCAAAAACTAGCTGGGTGCATGGCAGCTTTGAGCCGCTTTATCTCCAGAGTGGGAGAAAAGGCACTGCCACTTTATCTCCTGCTCTGACGTACCGACCACTTTGAGTGAACGGATGCGGCGACAGCCGGATTGGAAGAAATAAAAACATTGTTAGCAAGCAACCCAATCCTTGCCGCACCAAATGTCAGCGAACCTTTGTTGCTCTACATATCTGCAACTCACCAGGTGGTGAGCGCGGTGCTCGTCGTTGAACGAGAGGAAGAGGGACACAAATTCCCACTCCAAAAACCAGTATACTATGTACCGGCGGTCCTAACACCATGCAAATCCCGATACCCACACTATCAAAAGATAGCGTATGCAGTCTTTATGGCATCCCAGAAGCTGCGGCACTACTTTCAAGAGTATTCGATCACGGTGGCTTCCAAAGTACCACTCAATGACATCATAAACAATCGGGACGCCACCGGATGCATTGCCAAATGGGCCATCGAGCTCTTACCATTTGAAATAACATACAAGCCACGCCGAGCTATTAAATCTCAGGTGTTGGCCGAATTTGTCGTTGAATGGACAGAAGCCGAACTCCCTAAAGAGTACAACACATACTCCAACTTGGTGATGTACTCTTCGACGACTCTAAAATGTTAGCCTGATTGGGGGCTAGTGTCATCCTAACATCCCCTACAGGGGACACAGTCCGTTATGTATTACAAATCATGTATACAGACTCCTAATATGAGGCACTACTGCATGGTCTCCGAATGGCTGTTTCTATGAGCATACAACACCTCGAGGTGCATGGGGATTCAAACCTTGCAATATCCCAAATAAATGGAGAGTTTGATGCAAAAGATCCAAAGATGGCGACCTACCACAATGCCATACTCAAAATATCAGCTCGGTTCGAGGGGCTCGAGTTTCATCACGTGGCTCGAGACAGTAATCAAGCAGCAGACATCCTTGCTCGAATGGGCGCTAAACGCCACCCTGTCCCACCTAACACCTTTGTGGAAAGGCTTTTCAAGCCATCCATGGTATGGCAGGACAAGAGTAGCAATACTAGCCCGGAGCCGATCATACCCTCAGATGCCGAACAAAATTCTGATATTATCGGGGGCTCGGGCACCGAAATGATACCTTCCGCCCATGAAATCATGGCTGTACTCGCTGCATGGACCGAACCTTTCCTGGCCTACCTTAATAGGCGGGAGCTCCCTGATGACCAGAATGAGGCACGTCGCATCGTTCGACGCTCGAAAGCTTACTAAGTTCATGAAGGAGAACTCTACAAGAAAACTACTACTGGAGTTCTTCAAAGATGTATCTCTGAAGAGGAGGGACGACACCTCTTGGCCGAAACACATGCTAGTCTCGGTGGCCATCACGCCGCAGCTCAGGCTCTCGTAAGTAAGGCCTTTCGTATAGGTTTCTTTTGGCCCACGGCCCGAGCAGATGCACATGCACTTGTACAACGCTGTGACGGATGCCAGTTGTTCGCCAATCAAATTCATATGCCGCCCACCGCCCTAAAAACAATTCCCATTACCTGGCCTTTTGCGGTCTGGGGGCTAGATATGGTCGGACCCCTTAAAGGGGAAGCCATAAGAAGAAATATCTGCTGGTTATGGTGGATAAATTCACTAAGTGGATACAGGCTAAACCAGTAAAAACGGCTGAAGCTGGGCCGGTGATCGACTTTATATCTGGCATTATACACCGTTATGGTGTCCCGCACAACATTATTACTGACAATGGCTCTAACTTCATAGCTGATGAGGTGAAAAATTGGTGTGCTAATCTGGGCATTAAGCTCGACTACGCCTGTATATAACCCTCAAACAAACGGTCAGGTCGAACGGGCTAATGGCCTGATAATGAGCGGCATGAAACCCAGACTAGTGCGATCCCTACGGGAATCAGATAAACACTGAGTTGAGGAACTCGATTCCGTACTCTGGGGGCTGCGAACCACGCCCAATCGCACGACCGGGTACACACCCTTCTTTATGGTGTACGGCACAGAGGCCGTCTTGCCCTGCGACATTATTCATGACTCACCTCCAGTGCGCGTGTATGAAGAGAGAGAAGCCGAGCTTGATCGGCAGGACGATCTAGATGGCCTGGAGGAGGAGCGCGATGTTGCGAAGGCCCGTTCAGCATCCGATCAACAACAGGCTCGGAGATACCAAAGCAGAGAAGTGCGGGCAAAGACTTATAACGTCGGTGAACTCGTTTTACGCCCAGAGAAGAAAAAGGACAAGCTCAAACAAAAATGGGAAGGTCCCTTCAGTATAGATGAAGTCCTCACTGGAGGAGCCTACCGCCTTTGCAACACATCGGATAATCGCTTAGAGCCGAACCCATGGAACGCTGCCCGGCTTCGAAGATTCTACACATAAGTCCGGCCATACTTCTTTTTCGTTCCTTTTTCTCCTTTTCAATTTTTCTTTTTGTTCTTGTTTTTATACGTTTTCCAGGATGTGTTTGGATAAGCAAACACTTGAGGGGTACACATCCTTAAATGTATACACCTCACCATGACCGCGGGCTTCTGTAAGTAGAAGCTTATTATTATTCCAAGCCTAGAGCTCACAATATATGTGTCGTTTGCTGATATACATCCTTTTTGCCATTATATGCACCTCTATGACTTAAGTTTTTGCCAAGCTGGGTTGCCTTGCTCCTATGCTTATGCCCTACATTCCCGATTGTTCAGCTAGGGCATAAAGGGAGCACCTCTGCGATTGATACAACCGGGTCATCCGGACATGTACCTCAGACGGGTGAAGCCGAAAGCTAGCGTTCTTAAGGGAATAATTGGTCGGAAATCAAACGATAGATTGTAGCCGTATTGCAACCACTTTAAACACTGTGAGACAGTTTTTCCGTATTATGGATCACACACCCCGGCACGTCTAATTATAGTATGCCGACCCAAGGAAAGGAACCCTTAATAGAACTATTTTCCTTGGAAGATGTTTCTTACATATGTAATATAACATACATCCTGAACTCAAATTGTTGTCTATTCGAGCACAATGACTAGGTTGCCTGTTTTCCGGACATAGTAAATACTTCCTTTTCATTTCGAATAAATATCCGGAAATACTCCACCATTTTGGTTTGGAGGTTAAAGACGAAATCCTGCGATGACAAGTCTTTTCACATGTTTGGATAAAGACACAGGTTGATCATAAATGTACATTAATACATTAAACCAAAAACCTATTCCTTATCTATTCCATCTATAAGACTGTCTAACCTACAGTCTTCCTGCGAATATTTCGCAGCTATCATTACTTGATCATACACAAATTCAACGAAATTTCTTTCCCATCTGGTCCCTATGGTCCCACTCGGGCCATATGATTTGGGTCCAGTTTAGTGAAGCGTGTCTTCACCATGGCCCAGGCTTATCGTGTGCCTTCATGGCAGGCGGATGTCTTCCATAGCTCGAAGGGGCGCCAGGCACCTTTGAATAGGTTTGCCAGGCCTTCCATACTTTCTGGAGGGGTATCAGATGGCCATAAAGCCTTCACCATACTCTTCATGGCTTTCCGGGCCCGAGCATGTACCGCGAACAGCTCCTTTAGCACATCGCCTTGAAATCCGGATACTTCCTCTTCCGTCCGACCAATTAACAGACCTGTAGCAACAGAGTCATGATATTCCGCATTATGGACTAAACATGAGCACCTAGGGTGGTTCTAAATAAGAGAGGAAGACAGACCGAACATGCCGCTCTTCAGTTTTTCGTTCTCTTTCTGAACGACTGATAACTAAGTCTCAAGCTCTCTATCTCTTCAGATTGTTTGTCCTTTTCCTCCTCGAGATTTTTCTCCCTAGACACGCCCGTTGCAATCTTTTTCATTTCTGCCAGTTCGGCGGTGACCGCATTCAGTTGCGTCTGGTTTGCTTTCAGCTCCTGGGCTAGCATAGTGTTCTTTTCTTTCAGAACCTGCAAATATTATCGATCCTTAAATCGGTTTGCTTCACCGCTTCAAGTCTCGGGGCTACTAGCATATGACCATACAAATTTCATAAACTTTTACCTGTATGTCCTTTGGGAACAACTGAGTGACTCCGGCAAGTCCATCTCGAGCCGCTCGGATGTATGCATCCACCGAACTGAGTGCGGTAAATTCTTGCTGAGAAAAGGCTGGAGTGCGCATGCCCTCTTTCAATCGATGATGATTCGTCACACTCTCTACTTCGGAGTTCATGACAGATACGTCATCCGAATCCTCATGAGGCAGCGAAACTTGCATTGCATCGGCTCCCATCCCAGTTGACGAGTTTGGCACCGGATTGGTTGACATTCCGCTAGCAGGACACTTTCCCACCATCTGCCACGTGTTTCTCCTGACATTAAGAAGAAAGGAGACTTTGAACAATCCGGATTCGTACCCGGGCATGTATTAAAGCGGACATACATCTTGGACGGCTATGAAGTTTCTGCAGCACTCCTGGTCCCTTTTGGTTTCGAATGATTACCCCGTGTAGGGGTTGCCCTGGTGGAGGTATGGGCCGCCGAGCGCTGATCCTATTAAAATTTGGATCGGTATAATGGGCAAAAGTACAAATAGGGATTTCCTTTCAAGAGCCCTCAAAATACTCACGATGCAGGAGGGATAGAGGCGGGGGTAGTCGGCAGTGATAGCACGTCCGAGCCGTCAAGGCTCGCTTGATAAAAAACCCCGGCATCGAACTCTATGTATATGTCTGAATCCTCGCAAAAGCCATGGTCTTTATCGTGGTTGTGATCCTCTGGCTGGGGAGCAGGATAGTGGACGCCGTCGGTCATTTTCCTCCATGTCTGTTCGTGGCGACAAAGGGAAAATTTGATCAGTGTCTATAATAGCAATAAAATAACACAGATGATCGAAATCTTACCCACTCAATAGGGTTGTACATGGAGTAGCCTTCACGATAGCTCAAGCAGAGGAAATATTCTTTCTCACCCTTATACAGATCGGCCAAGATTGTGGCCAGTTCGGCTGGGGTATCCAGACCCTTCCGCCTGTAATGGGACGGGTCATCTTCTCCGTTTTAACACCATAGCGGAGTTACTCTGGATTGGAGAGGCCGAACACACCTCTTTATTGCAATGGCCATGACCTCGATTATCGAGAGCTCTGTGTGGGCCAGCAACTTGACCTTGCTGACCAACCTCTTTATCTCAGCACTGTCTTCCTCCTTGGGACTTCGGGGATGCCAGTTGAGGCGCTTCTTTAGACGAGCACTAGAAAATTCAGGAAGGCCACGCCGAACTGGGTTTGGCAGTGGGACGTCGTCCATGTAGAACCATTCCGTAGACCATGTTCGTATACCTCTTTGGGAGTTCCAATGAGGTATCCGGATCCGGCTATGCGCCATACTTCGGCGCCGCCCACTTCAAATATGGAACCTCCTTGATGGTGGGGGACGAGGCAAAAGAACTTCCTCCATAGTTCAAAATGGGCCTTAATGCCCAAGAACAGTTCGCTGAGGGCAACGAAGCATGAGATGTGCAGAATCGAACCGGGGGTAAGGTTGTGTAGTTGGATGCCGTATAATTGCAATAAACCCCTGAGGAAGGGATGGATTGGAAATCCTAGGCCCCGCAATAAGAATGGGATGAAGAACAACATCTCCTCCTTATTGGGGTTGGGGAAGTTCTCGGCCATCACATCGTTGCCGATTGAGGCCAAACCCGCTCGAACGGAGACTAGACCTGCAAGGGGAAGATAGCCCTACGTCTGGAGTCGACTCAGCTGAAGATGAGGCATGGAGCAACTCTGCCAGTCACCCTCCTGAGGGCCATGGGGGTGCGAAGAAGAGCCTGGAGCGCTGGCCATGTTGGAAGATTTTTGTTCGTAGCTAACCTTGGCGGTTTTTCCTCTACGTGATGTGAGATTGTTGGGGAACATAGTATTTCAAAAAAATTGCCGACGATCACACAAGATCTATCTAGGAGAAGCATAGCAACGAGCAGGGAGAGTGTGTCCATGTACCCTCATAGACCGAAAGCAAAAGCGTTTAGTAACGCGGTTGATGTAGTCGAACGTCTTCGCGATCCAACCGATCCAAGTACCGAACGCACGACACCTCCGCGATCTGCACTTGTTCAGCTCGATGACGCCCCTCGAACTCTTGATCCAGTTGAGGCCAAGGGAGAGTTTCATCAGCACGACGGCGTGGTGACGGTGATGATGAAGTTACCGGCGCAGGGCTTCGCCTAAGCACTACGATGATATGACCGAGGTGTAAAACTGTGGAGGGGGGCATCGCACACGGCTAAAGATCAACTTGTGATGTATGTTGTCCTTTGGGGTGCCCCTTGGCCACGTATATAAAGGAGGGAGGAGGAGGAGGCCGGCCTTGGAGGGGCGCGCCTATAGGGGGAGTCCAACTAGGAATCCTAGTTGGAGTCCCCTTCCTTTTCCAAGAGGGGAGAGAGGGAAGGAGTAGGAGAGGGAGAAGGAAAGAGAGGGGGGCGCCCCCCCTCCCTAGTCCAATTCGGACTTGCCATGGGGGGCGCGTGGCCACCCCTTGAGGCCCTTCTCTCCTTTCCCGTATGGCCCATTAAGCCCACTACTTCCCCTGGTGAATTCCCGTAACTCTCCGGTACTCCAAATAAATACCCGAGTCACTCGAAACCTTTCCGATGTCCGAATATAGCCTTCCAATATATTGATCTTTACCTCTCGACCATTTCGAGACTCCTCGTTATGTTCATGATCTCATCCGGGACTCCGAACAACCTTCGTTCATCAAATCACATAAACTCATAATACAAATCGTCATCGAACATTAAGCGTGCGGACCCTACGGGTTCGAGAACTATGTAGACATGACCGAGACACATCTCCGGTAAATAACCAATAGTGGAACCTGTATGCTCATATTGGTTCCTACATATTCTATGAAGATCTTTATCGGTCAAACTGCATAACAACATACGTTGTTCCCTTTGTCATCGGTATGTTACTTGCCCGAGATTCGATCGTCGGTATCGCCATACCTAGTTCAATCTCGTTACCAGCAAGTCTTTTTACTCATTCCATAATGCATCATCCCGCAACTAACTCATTAGTCACATTGCTTGCAAGGCTTATAGTGATGTGCATTACCCGTAGGGCCCAGAGATACCTCTCCGAGCAATCGGAGTGACAAATCCTAATCTCGATCTATGCCAACTCAACAAACACCATCGGAGACACCTGTAGAGCATCTTTATAATCACCCGATTCGTTGTGACGTTTGATAGCACACTAAGTGTTCCTCTGGTATTCGGGAGTTGCATAATCTCATAGTCATAGGAACATGTATAAGTCATGAAGAAAGCAATAGCAATAAACTAAACGATCATAATGCTAAGCTAATGGATGGGTCTTGTCCATCACCTCATTCTCTAATGATGTGATCTCGTTCATCAAATGACAACACATGTCTATGGCTAGGAAACTTAACCATCTTTGATAACGAGCTAGTCAAGTAGAGGCATACTAGGGACACTCTGTTTGTATATGTATTCACACATGTATCAAGTTTCCGGTTAATACAATTCTAGCATGAATAATAAACATTTATCACGATATAAGGAAATAAAATAATAACTTTATTATTGCCTCTAGGGCATATTTCCTTCAGAGATGGAACTTGGGGATCTAATTATCTTTATATAGATGCCGTCCGAGCGTGGTGAGGGGCTTATTTGCAAGAAATCACAGACCGTTTGTATTCATTCGGTGCACAAAGATCGAGGAGACCATAGGAGGAATCATAAAGGCGACGTATTGAGGTTAGAGCCAGACTGTCGTCAATCCGAAGTATGAATGAAGGACCCGCCTTGCAAAGCCGAAGACATAAGCCGGATACTACGTCGTCATTGAAGGCAAGTTCGGGGGCTACTGAGGGAGTCCTTGATTAAGGGGTCCTCAGGCGTCCGGGCTATGTGACATGGGAGGGACTGATGGGCCGTGAAGATACAAGGTAGAAGACCTTTCCCCGTGTCCGGATGGGACTCTCCTTTGCGTGGATGGCAAGATTGGCGTCCAGATGTGTAGTTTCCTTCTTCTGTAAACCAACTCTGTACAACCCTAGCCCCCTCCGCTGTCTATATAAACCGGAGGGTTTAGTCCATAGAGGCTATCAGAATTCACATAGGTAGACATCTAGGGTTTAGCCATTACGATCTCGAGGTAGATCAACTCTTGTAATCCCTATATTTATCAAAGTCAATCAAGCAAGAAGTAGGATATTACCTCCATTAAGAGGGCCCGAACCTGGGTAAACATCATGTCCCTTTGTCTCCTGTTAACTTCGATCATCAGATGCACAGTTCGGGACCCCCTACCTGAGATCGGCCAGTTTTGACATCGACAAGACCCGCCATCAATCTGACAGGCGCAATGGCCCAGACATCGACGAACCCACGCCCAATGAGGGCGGGTACTTACGTTTCGAGGTCGGGTGCCCTGCCTTGACTCGCTAGCTGCGGCAAGTCCATTGGCTATCTGCCTGCGTCTTCAAGCCAGAATTGCGAGAAAAATATGATGGAAAGCTGAACCCGGCACAGTTCTTGAGCATCTACACAATAGCTGTTTAGGCTGCTGGGGGAATAGATGAGAAGGTATTTGCCAACTACTTCCCTTTGGCACTCAAGCCAAACGTGAGGTCATGGATAATGCACCTGCCAGAGAATTCCATTTCGTCATGGGCCAACCTATGCAATGAATTTGTTGGTGCCTTCACGGGCGGCCATCAAGAGCCAGGAAGACCCAGCGATTTACAAGTCCTTCCATAGAAGGAAGGAGAGAGCTTGCAAAAGTATATGCGGAGATTCAGCTGAGTGCACTGCAACATTCTAGAGATACGCTCGGCAGCTGTGATTGCCGCGTTCTACTCGAACGTGCACACCAGGAGGATCCATTCCAAAATGAATGTCCAGTTTCCCAAGACCATCAATGAGTTATACACCTTGGAAGACAAATGCGCTCGGGCTGAAGAAGGAAGGCAACTCCCCGGAGAGCAAGATGGCACCGAGGTCAATTCAGATGACGACAACGAGGCCGCTGGCTCGAAGAGGAAGGGGCGGAAGCGCAAGGAAAATTCAGCATTGGCCATTGAGAGCTCTGGCCATCCTGGCACCAGCAAGAAGGCCAAAACCGAAGCCCCTATCAAGGAAGCTACCGCGTGCGCTGATTGCCGGGAGGCTGCGGCTGCAGAGAAAGCTGGAAAGTCCGATGGGCCATACTGCAAAATCCACCGTACCAAGGGTCATTATCTCCAAGAGTGTCCTCAAGTTGAGCAACTCCTCAAGAAGCAGGAAGCTGAGTATGATAAGCGCGACAAGGAAAGAGACCAAGAAGGTGCTGGTGGGAAGGGCCGTGGCGGTAGTGGAGGCCGCCGCGGTAATGTTACGCAAGGAACTCGAAGTTCCCACCAAGGATAGAGCCACATATTGAAGACGCTTTTGCAAGGTGGATATCACTACATCGTACCATTACATAATAGATGGGGATACATGCGAAGGCATACAAATGCCAAAAGAATACATCAATACATAGAAAACACCATACAGAAGATTGGCATCCGACTACGGATGAAGACAAACAAAAAAAAAGAACGACATCCACCCTGCTAGCCCAGGCTGCAGACCAGGAACCTATCCCCTGATCGAAGAAGAAGCAGAAGAACTCGAAAACACGCAAGCATTGCTCTCACGTCGGATCATCACATTACCTGTACCTACAACTGTTGTTGTTGTAAACTGTGAGCACGAGGACTCAGCAATCCCATTACCATGGGTATCAAGACTAGCAAAGCTTAATGGGTGTGGAAAGGATAAGTGGTGAGGTTGCAGCAGCACTAAGCATTGTATGGTGGCCAACTTACGAGTACAAGAGTAAGACGAGGAACTACGCAAACAGTTGCAAACTAGTAATGATCAAGAAGTGATCCTGAACTACTTACGTTCAAACATAACCCCACCGCGTTCTCTTCTCGACTCACTCGAAAAGAGACGGTCCGCGATTCGCCTTGCCTTGATTGGTGTATTTTATTTCGGGTCCGATGTCAAGTTCTCTACAACCAGATATTAAAATCTCCCATTTACCACATAATCGCGGGCATGACTTTCAAAAGATTAAACCCTGCAGGGGTATACCAACTTCGCCCATGACAAGCTCACGACCCGCGGAGACAATCCTCCATCACAGGACAACCCGATCAAACTCGGGATCCCGGTGCACAAGACATTTCGACAATGGCAAAACAAGTCCAGCAAGACCTCCGGACGTGCCGACACCCTGATAGTAGCCACGCATGTCAGTCTAAGGCCACGACGGATGAGCGATGCGTACATGTGCCAAAATACCCCAAGTTGCCAAGGGGCGGCCCCGCATAGTGCTCTAGTTTGGACCAGCACCAACAACATTGGCCCCCCTGTATTATGTGGAATTAAGAATCCTCGGGTTCATGACACCCTATGTAGATTAATTATTTTGTTCAATATTATTATGTTGGCAAATGTTAAAACCAATGTTGGGCCTTCTTTGGAAGAGTTTTATTCAAAGCGAATCGTCAAGGGGCCCATAAACCCCGACCGTGTTAGGAACGCAAAATCAAGGAACATAACACCGGTATGACGGAAACTAGGGCGGCAAGAGTGGAACAAATCACCAAGCAAAAGGCTAAGCCTTCCACCCTTTACCAAGTATATAGATGCATTAATTAAATAAGAGATATTGTGATATCCCATGATATCCATGTCCCAACATGGAACAACCTGCAACTAACAATGCTTTAAGAGGGGCTGAGCAAAGCGGTAACATAGCCAAACAATGGTTTGCTAGGATGGTGAAAAGGGTTAGTGGCTGTCATGGCAATTTGGGAGGCTTGATAAACAAGTGGTAGGTAGCGCGACATAGCGATAACATCGAGACAACTAGCAGACCAAAGATAGTAGTGGTATCCATGGTAACAATCATCTTGCCTGAAATCCCGCTAGGAAGAAGACCGAGTCCATAAAGAAGAAGAACCCACATAGTCGAATGAATCCTCACAATCGCAACGTTACCGGAACTATCAAGAAGAAGCAACACCGGAAAGAAGCAAACTACATGCTAACACACAACACATAACATGGCATGATGCTCATCCAAGTATGATGTATGACAAGTATACATGATGCTACTCGTGGCAAGAGAGGATGCATACAAGAACCCCACGTCAAAGCAAGTTTAAATGAGGCCAGAAACAACATATAACAACTCCGGTAAGTCCTCATATGCAAATTTCGAAATTGATCCAGATCTGAATAACACATTATGTTGAAGTTGTTAAACAACAAGTTAATATGCGCCATGGTGATCTAAATGATTTTCTAATCAAGTTACATATAAAGTTCATTTAATTCGGAGCTACGACTTAGAAGATATGAGCAAAACAAGTTAAACATGGCATTGGTGAAAAATGCATACAAACATCAAGCACATATACTCAAATCAAGGATGCAGTATGCCATGATGAAACAACATGCAAAACCAAGCAAGTTTCATATAGAGCATGCCACAAACGAAGCCACGGTTCAACACATACACATGAAACAAGTTTAAATGACAAGTTGTCCCAAACAGCGACTAGGCATATAGCCAGCATCAAAACACATGCTACAAGGAGAAGATTGGCACAAACATGATGTGCACTTGAATAACATGTAACATGCTTCAAATAACATTAAGGTTCAGGTTCATAGGCATCAATATTAATCCAATATGATCAATACGGAAAGCAACTTTATAACACAGATTAGGACTGATAATCAGGGCATACATGTGAGCAGGAATAACATGTTGACATGTTGGAGGCATGGAACAATGATACTACAATGCAAGAACATAGCAAGCGAAAGCATGGCATTAAAGTACATGTTAATAATGAAAAAATGTGATTACTAAGCATCTCCATATAGCCCATAGATCAATGGCATTCATCAAGACAAGATTGCAAGTTATAACAGATTCTTAGACTTTGTCACCGAATGACGTGACGAACTCCCTAAAGAGTACAACACATACTCCAACCGGGTGATGTACTTCGACGGCTCTAAAATGTTAGTTGTATTGGGGGTTGGTGTCATCCTAACATCACCTACAGGGGACACAATCCGTTATGTATTACAAATCATGTATACAGACTCCAACAACGCGGCCGAATATGAGGCACTACTGCATGGTCTCCGAATGGCTGTTTCTATGAGCATACAATGCCTTAAGGTGCGTGGGGATTCGAACCTTGCAATATCCCAAATAAATGAAGAATTCGATGCAAAAGATCCAAAGATGGCGGCCTACCGCAACGCCGTACTCAAAATATCAGCTCGGTTCAAGGGGCTCGAGTTTCATCACGTGGCTCGAGACAGTAATCAAACAGCGGTAGCCCGAGATACTAGTTCAGAGCCGTACTCAAAATATCAGCTCGGTTCGAGGGGCTCGAGTTTCATCACGTGGCTCGAGACAGTAATCAAGCAGCATACATCCTTGCTCGAATGGGCGCTAAATGCGACCCTGTCCCACCTAACACCTTTGTGGAAAGGCTTTTCAAGCCATCCATGGTATGGCAGGACGAGTGCGGCAATACTAGTCCGAAGCCGATCATATCCTCAGATGCCGAACAAAATTCTGATGTCATCGGGGGCTCGGGCACCGAAATGACACCTTCCGCCCATGAAATCATGGGTGTAAGCGCTCCATGGATCGGACCTTTCCTAGCCAACCTTAATAGGCGAGAGCTCCCTGATGACCAGAATGAGGCACGTCGCATCGTTCGACGCTCGAAAGCTTACAAAGTTCACGAAGGAGAATTCTACAAGAAAAGTACTACTGGAGTTCTTCAAAGATGTATCTCCGAAGAGGAGGGACGACACCTCTTGGCCGAAATACATGTTGGTCTCGGTGGCCATCACTCCGCAGCTCGGGCTCTCGTAAGTAAGGCCTTCCGTACATGTTTCTTTTGGCCCATAGCCCAAGCAGATGCACAGGCACTTGTACAACGATGTGTCGGATGCCAGCTGTTCGCCAATCAAATTCATATGCCGCCCACCGCCCTAAAAATAATTCCCATTACCTGGCCTTTGGCGGTCTGGGGGCTAGATATGGTCGGACCCCTTAAAGGGGGAAGCCATAAGAAGAAATATCTGCTGGTTATGGTGGATAAATTCACTAAGTGGATATAGGCCAAACCAGTAAAAACGGCCGAAGCTGGGCTGGTTATGGTGTCCCGCACAACATTATTACTGATAATGGCTCTAACTTCATAGCCGATGAGGTGAAAAATTGGTGTGCTAATCTGGGCATTAAGCTCGATTACACCTCAGTATATAACCCTGAAACAAACGGTCAGGTCGAACGGGCTAATGGCCTGATAATGAGCGGCATCAAACTCAGACTAGTGCGATCCCTACGGGAATCAGATAAACACTGGGTCGAGGAACTTGATTCCGTACTCTGGGGGCTGCGAACCACGCCCAATCACATGACCGGATACACACCCTTCTTTATGGTGTACGGCGCAGAGGCCGTCTTGCCCTGCGACATTATTCATGACTCAACTCGAGTGCGCATGTATGAAGACAGAGACACCGAGCATGATCGGCAGGACGATCTAGATGGCATGGAGGAGGAGCGCGATGTTGCAAAGGCCCATTCTGCATTCTATCAATAACAGGCTCAGAGATACCAAAGCAGAGAAGTGCGGGCAAAGACTTATAACGTCGGTGAACTCGTTTTACGCCTCCCAGAGAAGAAAAAGGACAAGCTCAAACCAAAATGGGAAGGTCCCTTCATTAAAGATGAAGTCCTCACTGGAGGAGCCTACCGCCTTCGCAACACATCGGATAATTGCTTAGAGCTGAACCCATGGAACGCTGCTCGGCTCCGAAGATTCTACGCATAAGTCCGGCCATACTTCTTTTTCGTTCATTTTTCTCCTTTTCAATTTTTCTTTTTCTTCTCGTTTTTATACGTTTTCCAGGATGTGTTCAGATAAGCCGAACACTTGAGGGGTACACATCCTTAAATGTATACACCTCACCATGACTGCGGGCTTCTGTAATTAGAAGCTTATTATTATTCCAAGCCTAGAGCTCACAATATATGTGTCGTTTGCTGATATACATTCTTTTTGCCATATATGCACCTCTATGACTTAAGTTTTTGCCAAGCTGGGTTGCCTTGCTCCTCCGCTTATGCCCTACATTCCCGATTGCTCAGCTAGGGCATAAAGGGAGCACCTCTGTGATTGATACAACCGGGTTATCCGGACATGTACGTCAGACTGGTGAAGCCGAAAGCTAGCGTTCTTAAGGGAATAATTGGTCGGCAATCAAACGACAGATTGTAGCCGTATTACAACCACTTTAAACAGTGTGAGACAGTTTTTCCATATTATGGATCACACACCCCGGCACGTGTAGTTATAGTATGCCGACCCAAGGAAATGAACTATTAATGAAACTATTTTCCTTGGAAGATGTTTCTTACATATGTAATATAACATACATCCTGAACTCAAATTTTTGTCTATTCGAGCACAATGGCTGGGTTGCCTGGTTTCCGGACATAGTAAATACTTCCTTTTCATTTCGAATAAGTATCCGGAAATACTCCACCATTTTGGTTTGGAGGTTAAAGCCGAAAGCCTGCGATGACAAATCTTTTCACATGTTTGGATAAAGACACAGGTTGATCATAAATGTACATTAATACATTAAACCAAAAACCTATTCCTTATCTACTCCATCTATAAGACTGTCTAACCCATGCCTTCTCCTGCGAATATTTCACAGCTATCATTACTTGATCATACACCAAATTCAATGGAATTTCTTTCCCATCTGGTCCCTGTGGTCCCACTAGGGCCATATGATTTGGGTCCAGTTTAGTGAAGCGTGTCTTCACCATGACCCAGGCTTCTCGTGCGCCTTCATGGTAGGCAGATGTCTTCCATAGCTCGAACATGCACCAAGCACCTTTGAATAGGTTTGCCAGGCCCTCCATACTTTCTGGAGGGGTATCTGATGGCCATAAAGCCTTCACCATACTCTTCATGGCTTTCCAGGCCTAAGCATGTACCGCAGACAGCACCTTTAGCACGTCGCCTTGAAATCTGGATATTTCCTCTTCCGGCCGACCAATTAACAGACCTGTAGCAACAGAGTCATGATATTCCGCATTATGGACTAAACATGAGCACCTAGGGTGGTTCTAAATAAGAGAGGAAGACATACCGAACATGCCGCTCTTCAGTTTTTCATTCTCTTTCTGAACGACTGATAACTGAGCCTTCAAGCTCTCTATCTCTTCGGATTGTTTGTCCTTTTCCTCCTCGAGTTTTTTCTCCCTAGACACGCCTCAAGGTAATCTTTTTTTTCATTTCGCCAGTTAAGGTGACCGCATTCGATTCGTCTGGTTTGCTTTCAGCTCCTGGGCTAGCATAGTGTTCTTTTCTTTCAGAACCTGCAAATATTATCGATCCTTAAATCGGTTTGCTTCACCGCTTCAAGTCTCGGGGGCTACTGGCATATGACCATACAAATTGCATAAAATTTTACCTGTGTGTCCTTTGAGAACAACTGTGTGACTCCGGCAAGTCCGTCTCGAGCCGCTCGGATGTATGCATCCACCGAACTGAGTGCGGTAAATTCTAGCTCAGAAAAAGCCGGAGCGCGCATACCCTCTTTCAATCGACGATGATTCAACACACTCTCTACTTCTGAGTTTGTGACAGATACATCATCCGAATCCTCATGAGCTCGGCGGAACTTGCATTGCATCGACTCCCGTCCTAGTTGACGAGTTTGGCACCGGATTGGTTGACATTCCGCTAGCAGGATGCTTTCCCACCGTCTGGCGCGTGTTTCTACTGACATCAAGAAGAAAGGAGACTTTGAACAATCTGGATTCATATCCGGGCATGTATTAAAGCGGACATACCTCTTGGACGGCTGTGAAGTTTCTGCAGCACTCTCGGTCCCTTTTTGTTTCGAACGATTACCCCGTGTAGGGGTTGCCCTGGTGGAGGTACGGTCCGCCGAGCGCCGATCCTATTAAAATTCGGATCATTATAATGGGCAAAAGTACAAATAGGGATTTCCTTTCAAGAGCCCTCCAAATACTCACGATGTAGAAGGGATATAGGCGGGGTGTAACGCCCCGGACTCGATGCGCCAGGTGTCCTTCAGTTATTCGCCGTCTTTGCCATGTCATGTGCTTGCGTGTCTCTCTTTGCCATGTCATCATCTGCATTTCATATCATGTCATCATGTGCATTTCATTTTGCATACGTGTTCGTCTCATGCATCCGAGCATTTTCCCCGTTGTCCGCTTTTGCAATCCGGCACTCCTATGTCTCCTACCCCCTTTTACCTCTTTTCGTAAAGGGTGTTAAACTTTCTCGGAATGGACCGAGGTTTGCCAAGCGGCCTTGGTATAGCACCGGTAGACCGCCTGTCAAGTTTCGGATCATTTGGAGGTCGTTTGATACTCCAACGGTTAACCGGGTAACCGCAAAGCCTCTTTTGTTGCAGCCCAACTCCCCTTTCTAAGTGGCCCAAAACCCAGCAAACTCCTCTCCATGCTCTCGGTCGTTCGATCACGATCGCGTGGCCGAAAACCGCACCTCATTTGGACTCTCCTAGCTCCCTCTACCTATATATATGTGTCCCTCCCGGATTTTCGCGCAGTCCAACCCTAGCCATCTTCCTGCTCCCGCAGCCGGACATGTCCGTTCCGCCCCCGGACATGTCCACCGCCCCGGCCACCTCACCCCGGCCAATGGCAAGCCGCCACCTCAGCATCGCCGCCCCCCTCCTCCAATCCCACGCCGCCACGTGGGCTTCCGCCGTCGCCACCGAGGCCCGCCCGGGCCCATCAGCGGACCAGCGGGGCCGTCACGCCGCTGCCGCCAGCGCCCGGCCTCACTGCGGCCGGCTCCCTGCCGCCGTGGCGAAGGGCTTCGCCTTGCCGCTTCCCGGCCGCCGGCGACCCGCCGCCCGGCCATTCGCTCCGCCCATGTGCGCCTCTCCCCAGGCGCCTCCCGAGCCTCCTCCTCGCCTCCGCCGTCCGGGGTTGGTCTGCCGGCCCCCTCGCCGAGCGCCCGGCCGCCCTACCAGTCGCCCGGCCCCGCTTGCCAGCGTCGCGCCCGTGCCCCGCCGTCCCTGGCCGGATCCGGCGAAGGACCGGCCGGATCCGCCTCCTCCGGCCCTTCCCGACCTCTCCCTCGACCTCTGCCGTCGTCACCATCGTCTCCGGCGACATTCCGGCGAGATCCGCCATCGCTTTGAAACCCGTGCAAATCTGGAGGTTGACCCGTTTCCCAGTCCTTTTTCTGCTAACATTTTGTTGCATTTTCATTGCATCATATCTCTGTCATCGTTGCTCCGTTTTGCGAGTGTAATATGTCAAAATGTTCGCCTCGAAGAGTAGATCATTTCATCTCATTGCATTATTTTCATTTAAGCTCATCCTGATGCCCGAAATGCTGTTAGAAGTGTGCTATGTGATGTTAGTTTCTGATTTTTATCAGAACATGCACTTTTGTCATTTTTGCCATGATTGATGTGTGCACCCTATGAATTTGAGTCCTACATGTGTTTTGTCATATGCCATGCCATCTTTCCAGGGGTGCTTTCCATGTATTTTTGTGAGTTGTGTAGTGAGTGCATCAAGTTTGTTAAGTAGGGTACTTGCTGTTGCTGTTTTCCTGGCCGATTCTGTTATATTTTTATGCCATGTTAACTTGATGCTACAGAGAGATCCATGCATATTTTGAGTTACTTCAGTAAGGATGTTTTGTTCTACATGTCATTATCTATCCATCCATGCCCTTGTTTGAAATTATGGAGTGTCATAGCTTGAGTCAATCGAGCTCTACTTTTGCTACAAAATGTTTCCTGGCAGATTGTTTACATGTTATTCAATTTTGCCAAGGTTGTTATAGTTGATCCTTGCATGCTATGATGGTGTTCTTGCCATGTATAGCTTCTATGCTATGTCTTCTTACTCTTGGTAACCTTGTATTGCCATGTATTGCTCTGTGGTGAGTGGTTCAAGCTCACCAACATGCCTACTTATCGTTGTTCCTGCCATGTATGAATCTGTAATATAACTTGCCATGTTTACATGGGTGCCATCATATTTTCTGATCCTTTTTGGTTTATGGTCAGTAAGGGATTTTTGTTCTATGCAATTAGTAGATTCATGCCATGCCTTTGTTTGCCATGATAAGTTGCTGTAACATGTTGTTTGATAACTCTAAACATTGCAACCTGATGTTATTTCCTGATAAGTCTGAAACTGTTATTATTTGCAATCTTGCCATGTCATTTTGAGCATGTTCTAGTTGTTTCTGGAGATAGCTCAGTGTTCATGTTTTGTAATGCTTTGCCTGTACATCATGCCCATGCCTTTTGTTTTCTTGTTGAGGTCCTGTAGCATGTTGTTTTGATGTTTGCAATATGCCTAGTTGCTGTTTTGGACAGATTGTTGTCATGCCTTGTATAGAGTGTATGTGTTGAACCGTTGCTCCGTTTTGAGTGTGCTCTATATAAAACCTGCTTAGAATTGCATGTAGCTTCATATTATCTTGTTGCATCATTGTTTTGAGGTGTTTTCTTGATGTTTGTATGCATTTTGCATCAATGCCATGTTTAACTTGTTTTGCTCATATCTTCTAGGCCGTAGCTCCGAATCTAATGAACTTTATATGTAACTTGACTAGAATTTCGTGTAGATCATCGTGGTGCATCTTAACTTGCTGTTTAACCACTTGAACGTAAGGTTTATTCAGATCTGGACCAATTTTGAAATTTGCATATGAGGACTTACCGGAATTGTTATATGTTGTTTCCGGCCTCATTTAAACTTGCCTTGATGTGTTGCTCTTGTTTGCATCATCTCTTGCCATGAGTAGCTTCATGTAGCTTTGTCATGCATCATGCTTGTTGTGCATCATGTCTTGTTCATGTGTGGTGTGTTTACTATGTTGTGTGCTTTTTCTTGTTAGTTCCTGTTTCGTTGCGATCGTGAGGATTCGTTCGTCTACGCTTGGTTCGGCTTCATCCGTTCGTCTTCTTCATGGACTCGTTCTTCTTCCTTGCGGGATTTCAGGCAAGATGACCGCTACCCTGGATCTCATTACTATCATTGCTATGCTAGTTGCTTCGCTCTTTCGCTATGCTGCGCTACCTATCACTTGCTGCTCAAGCCCCCCTATTTGCCATATCAGCCTCTAACCTTTTGCACCCTTCCTAGCAAACCGTTGTTTGGCTATGTTACCGCTTTGCTCAGCCCCTCTTATAGCGTTGTTAGTTGCAGGTGAAGATGAAGTTTGTTCCTTGTTGGAACATGGAGATGATGTTCCTTGTTGGAACATGTTTACTTGTTGGGATATCACAATATATCTTATTTAATTAATGCATCTATATACTTGGTAAAGGGTGGAAGGCTCGTCCTTATGCCCGGTGTTTTGTTCCACTCTTGCCGCCCTAGTTTCTGTCATCATATCGGTATTATGTTCCCGGATTTTGCGTCCCTAACGCGGTCGGGTGATTTATGGGACCCCTTGACAGTTCGCTTTGAATAAGACTTTTCCAAAGAAGGCCCAACATTGGTTTTACCATTTGCCTCACCTATGCCCTTTTTTTTTCCCTTGGGTTTTCCGGAGCCCGAGGGTCATCTTTATTTTAGCCCCCGGCCAGTTCTCCTTCGAGTGCTGGTCCAAACCGAGCGATGTCCGGCGCCCCCTGGGCAATCAGGGTCTATGCCAACCCGACGTCTGGCTCATCTGGTGTGCCCTGAGAATGAGATATGTGCAGCTCCTATCGGGATTTGTCGGCACATCCGGGTGGCTTTGCTGGTCTTGTTTTTATTGCTGTCGAAATGTATTGTAGCCGGGATTCCGAGACTGATCGGGTTTTCCCGGGGAGAAGGAATATCCTTCGATGATCGCGAGAGCTTATCATGGGCTAAGTTGGGACACCCCTGCAGGGTATAAACTTTCGAGAGCCGTGCCCGCGGTTATGTGGCAGATGGGAATTTGTTAATGTCCGGTTGTAGTAAACTTGAAGCAAACTCTTCTAAAATACACCAACCGTAAAGCGTGAAGTGAGTGTCTCTTTTCGGGGTTGATCGAGAGGAGAACACGGTTTCTGGGTTATGTCTGACGTAAGTAGGAGTTCAGGATCACTTCTTGATCATTACTAGTTGACGACCGTTCCTTTGTTTCTCTTCCCGCTCTCATTTGCGTATGTTAGCCACCATATATGCTTAGTCGCTGCTGCAACCTCACCACTTTACCCCCTTCCTTTCCCATTAAGCTTTGCTAGTCTTGATACCCATGGTAATGGGATTTCTGAGTCCTCGTGGCTCACAGATTACTACACCACCAGTTGAAGTTACATGATTGCGATGATCATGACTTGAGAGCGATGTTTGCTTGTGTTGGAGTTCTTCTTCGCTTCTTCTTCGATCGGGGATAGGTTCCGTGTCGGCAGCCTGGGCTAGCAGGGTGGATGTCGTTTGAGTTTCTGTTTATGTGTCATCCGTAGTCGGATGTTGATCTCTTGTATATGATGTTGATGTATTCTTGTGGCATTCATGCCTTATGTATGTATCCCTATGTATTATGTAATGTTGATGTAATGATATCCACCTTGCAAAAGCGTTTCAATATGCGGGTCTATCCTTGGTGGGACCGTCGAGTTCCTTTTGGATAGGGTCGCATATTGGGCGTGACAAGTTGGTAATCAGAGCCTCGACCGACCCTAGGAGCCCCCTTGATTGATCGTGTAGTTTGGTCGTTGTTGAGTCTAGAAGAAAACTATTTTCGGAGTCTAGTTATATCGGAGAGTAGGAATTCTTTTTACTCCTCAGCCCCTTCGTCGCTCTGGTAAGGAATCTTGACGTAGGTGTTTTGAATTACTCTTCTTCCCGTTCAATTTTTTTTTAGGATCACGCAGTTGGTTTTCCGGTAGTTGTTCCTCAGCTCTTTTATCCGGTGCATTTCTCGTCAAGTCGACTCAAGCCTCTTCATCTTTGAGTTCAATCCCCAGTTGTTTTCTTTTCCCACCCGCCCACCCTTTTTCTTGTCGGAACCGGAGTCCGTAATCGAGTATCCATTCTACTCGTGCGAACTCTTTGCTTTCTTTCCTCAATGATTTCAACTGGTGTTTTCGCTTCAAGATATTCGTCGGTTTCCCCTTCCAAGTTGTCTTTGTTTTCCCGCCCTCCCACCCTATTATTCCCGCAGTTCGAGTTTCTTCCGACCATCAATTCCATTCGTGTGGAGCCTCTTCAGTCTTTCGTCAATTATTTCTACCGGTGAATTCTCGTCTTGTTCGTCATTCTTCATCTCTTTCTTTTTACGGTGGACTCAATTCAAGTTTTTCGTTGTCGATCGTATTCTTTCCCTCAGCTCAAATATTTCCCTTTGCTCGTTCACCTCTCGCCAGTTTATCATTCCGGAGTTCGGAAGACATCTCAGGAGATTCGTCTGTGTTCCAATTAATTAGAGGTTGTCACCTCATTCAAATATTTCAATTGTTCCGGTGCATCACCTATCTGTTCAACAATCCTTTTCAACGGTGTTATCTCTCCAGTGGGCCCTAACCCACAGGTCTTTTCCCAGGATCTTACCTGACTCTTTTAATTTCCCCGGAGCTATTCTCAATTCTTTTCGGAGTTTGACGTAAGAATGAATTTCATCAGTCAAATGCCTTTTCAAGATCGATTTCAAACCATTTCATTGTTGACTCAACCTCTTTGCTTTTCATTCTACCGGAGTACCTCAGTTATTTTGGTGGTGTTTCTCGTCTTCATTTGAAGACCGAAGTAGAGTTTTCCCTAAATCTTGTCCGTTCTCCCGAAGATTTGTGGTGCTAGCTCGAATTCATCCTATCTATTTGGTTCCAGTCGTGCAATTCTTTTCATCCATCCGGAGTATTTCAAGAGTTGCTTTTCTGTTACAATTATCCGGAGGCCTTCTTTTCAGAATATTGCTTCGTTCCAAGTTTTCAGATTCATTCCCCAATTATTCTATATCCGTGCCCCTTCGTTCATCTCAATTTTATCCCGGTGCCTCGTTCAAGTGTTCTTTAATGAGCTCATGATCTCTTTGTTCTTTCGCATCTAAATCCCCTCGAGCATATTTGTTCTCTAATTCTTCCCGGTGATTCATTCTTTTTCATCAGTCATTTTTGAATTATTACGGTGGTTCGTTCAAGATTCTTTTCCTTGGTTATCATTTTAATCCTTTCGTTCTTTTCAATCCTACCGGTGGTTCAGTAAGACCTTCTCAAGTTTGCAATATGTCACTTCTCAATTCTTTTTCAAGAAGAATAAGTAGTATGCAAAATCCATTGCTTGTCATCAATTTAATTTGATGAAGGATAAGCATACAATAAATCTTATTCTTATTTCATCAAAGTGATTAATCTTTTTCTTCGGAGTTTGTTCTTGATGAATAAATTCTAGTTCCAAGTGTTTTCATCTTTTTCTTTTCCGGAGTTCAAATGCCCTCTGCCATTTTGTCGGAACATCCATCTAAATCATCGCAACGCTCATCTTATTCTTTCTTCCTTCATTCTATCTCACCATCCTTTTTGTTACCGGAGTTCTTCATGGTGGTTCTTCATGATTTAATTCATTTCTTCAAGAGTCATCAAGATTCTTATTGGTGGAGTTCAAGTATCCTTCTTCTTGCGTCTCGAAGTGCAATTAACTCTCCGTATTCTTTTGAAGTGGAGTTTTGTATTTCTTCGTTCTTCTCAGCTATCCAATCATTTCCGCTTATGGCTGGTTATCACCTCATAATTTTGAGATGTTATCTATAAGTCCACAACAAGTTTCATTCTTTCGTTGTTGATTTTCTCAACAACTCCAAATCAATCATTCCTTCTAAGTTATTTTCATTCAATTCTTTCAATTCTTCCAGAGGCATTGTGTTGTTCACCAAGTCAAGTGTCATCCCATCTTGTGAAGTTCATGTTCTTTTCCTTCCATTTTCAACCGGAGCGCTACCTAAATCTTTTCAGTCTTATCCGTTTCTTTCTAACCACTCCGGTTAGAACGAGTGCTTTCATAGTCTATCTGATTCCGTGAGCTTTCGATTCTCGTCTTTCTCGTCGTGTCTCTCTTCTTCTCGAGTGCTCTCGATTCTTTGTTTCTTCTCTTGAGTTTTTGTTTCACCTCATCCCTTTTCCCTTCCGTCTCGGTCCTAAGATCTCGGACGAGATCTCTTGTTAGTGGAGGAGTGTTGTAACGCCTCGGATTCGATCGCCAGTGTCCTTGATTTATTCGCCGTCTTTGCCATGTCATGTGCTTGCGTGTCTCTCTTTGCCATGTCATCATGTGCATTTCATATCATGTCATCATGTGCATTTCATTTTGCATAAGTGTTCGTCTCATGCATCCGAGCATTTTCCCGTTGTCCGCTTTTGCAATCCAGACTCCTATGTCTCCCGGCCCCCTTTTACCTCTTTTTCGTATGCGGGTGTTAAACTTTCTCGAAATGGACGAGGTTTGCCAAGCGGCCTTGGTATAGCAATCGTAGACCGCTCGTCAAGTTTCGGATCATTTGGAGGTTGTTTGATACTCCAACGGTTAACCGGGTAACCGCAAAGCCTCTTTTGTTGCAGCCCAACTCCCCTTTCTAAGTGGCCCAAAACCCAGCAAACTCCTCTCCATGCTCTCGGTCGTTCGATCACGATCGCGTGGCCGAAAACCGCACCTCATTTGGACTCTCCTAGCTCCCTCTACCTATAAATATGTGTCCTCCCGGATTTTCGCCAGTCAACCCTAGCCATCTTCCTCGCTCAGCCGGACATGTCCGTTCCGCCGGACATGTCCACCGCCTGCCACCTCACTCGCCAATGGCAAGCCGCCACCTCAAGATCGCCGCCTCCTCCAATCCCACGCCGCCACGTGGCTTCCCGCCACCGCCAGCCACCGAGGCCGCCATCAGCGACCAGGTCCGCCGCCCGCTGGCCGCTCATATTGCCGCCAGCGGCGAGCGAAGCTCGCCGCCGCCTTTCCCGCCCCGGGCGACCCGCCTGGCCCGCGCCGCTTCGCCCGCAGCGTGGCCATGGGCGCCTCCCGAGCCTCCTCGCCTCCGCCGGTCCGGGTCTGCTCGCCGAGCGCTGCCGCCGCTTCGCCCGACCCGCTGCCGCGCGTGCCCGCCGTCCTGGCCGGATCCGGCGAAGGACCGGCCGGATCCGCCTCCTCCGCCCTTCCGACCTCTCCCTCGACCTCTGCCGTCGTCACCATCTTCTCCGGCGACATTCCGGCGAGATCCGCCATCGCTTTGAAACCCGTGCAAATCTGGAGGTTGACCCGTTTCCCAGTCCTTTTTCTGCTAACATTTTGTTGCATTTTCATTGCATCATATCTCTGTCATCGTTGCTCCGTTTTGCGAGTGTAATATGTCAAAATGTTCGCCTCGAAGAGTAGAACATTTCACCTCATTGCATCATTTTCATTTAAGCTCATCTTGATGCCCGAAATGCTGTTGGAAGAGTGCTATGTGATGTTAGTTTCTGATTTTTATCAGAACATGCACTTTTCTCATTTTTGCCATGATTGATGTGTGCATCCTATGAATTTGAGTCCTACATGTGTTTTGTCATATGCCATGCTATATTTTCAGGGGTGCTTTCCATGTATTTTTTTGAGTTGTGGAGTGAGTGCATCAAGCTTGTTAAGTAGGGTACTTGCTGTTGCTGTTTTCCTGGCCGATTCTGTTATATTTTTATGCCATGTTAACTTGATGCTACAGAGATATCCATGCATATTTTGAGTTACTTCAGTAAGGATGTTTTGTTCTACATGTCATTATCTATCCATACATGCCCTTGTTTGCAATTATGGAGTGCCATAGCTTGAGCCAATCGAGCTCTACTTTTGCTATAACATGTTTCCTGGCAGATTGTTTACATGTTATTCAATTTTGCCAAGGTTGTTATAGTTGATCCTTGCATGCTATGATGGTGTTCTTGCCATGTATAGCTTCTATGCTATGTCTTCTTACTCTTGGTAACCTTGTATTGCC
Source organism: Aegilops bicornis (assembly GCA_021605145.1). NCBI lineage: Eukaryota > Viridiplantae > Streptophyta > Magnoliopsida > Poales > Poaceae > Aegilops > Aegilops bicornis. The sequence continues at coordinate 289,518,896 of CM038671.1, forward strand.
ATGTATTGCTCTGTGGTGAGTGGTTCAAGCTCATCAACATGCCTACTTATCGTTGTTCCTGCCATGTATGAATCTGTAATATAACTTGCCATGTTTACATGGGTGCCATCATATTTTCTGATCCTTTTTGGCTTATGGTCAGTAAGGGATTTTTGTTCTATGCTATTAGTAGATTCATGCCATGCCTTTTTTTGCCATGATAAGTTGCTGTAACATGTTGTTTGATAGCTCTAAACATTGCAACCTGATGTTATTTCCTGATAAGTCTGAAACTGTTATTATTTGCAATCTTGCCATGTCATTTTGAGCATGTTCTAGTTGTTTCTGGAGATAGCTCAGTGTTCATGTTTTGTAATGCTTTGCCTGTACATCATGCCCATGCCTTTTTTTTTCTTGTTGAGGTCCTGTAGCATGTTGTTTTGATGCTTGCAATATGCCTAGTTGCTGTTTTGGACAGATTGTTGTCATGCCTTGTATAGAGTGTATGTGTTGAAACCCTTGCTCCGTTTTGAGTGTGCTCTATATAAAACCTGCTTAGAATTGCATGTAGCTTCATATTATCTTGTTGCATCATTGTTTTGAGGTGTTTTCTTGATGTTTGTATGCATTTTGCATCAATGCCATGTTTAACTTGTTTTGCTCATATCTTCTAGGCCGTAGCTCCGAATCTAATGAACTTTATATGTAACTTGACTAGAATTTCGTGTAGATCATCGTGGTGCATCTTAACTTGCTGTTTAACCACTTGAACATAAGGTTTATTCAGATCTGGACCAATTTCGAAATTTGCATATGAGGACTTACCGGAATTGTTATATGTTGTTTCCGGCCTCATTTAAACTTGCCTTGATGTGTTGCTCTTGTTTGCATCATCTCTTGCCATGAGTAGCTTCATGTAGCTTTGTCATGCATCATGCTTGTTGTGCATCATGTCTTGTTCATGTGTGGTGTGTTTACTATGTTGTGTGCTTTTTCTTGTTAGTTCCTGTTTGCTATGATCGTGAGGATTCGTTCGTCTCACGCTTGGTTCGGCTTCATCCGCTCGTCTTCTTCATGGACTCGTTCTTCTTCCTTATGCGGGATTTCAGGCAAGATGACCGCTACACTGGATCTCATTACTATCATTGCTATGCTAGTTGCTTCGCTCTTTCGCTATGCTGCGCTACCTATCACTTCTTTGCTCAAGCCCCCTATTTGCCATGTCAGCCTCTAACCTTTTGCACCCTTCCTAGCAAACCGTTGTTTGGCTATGTTACCGCTTTGCTCAGCCCCTCTTATAGCGTTGTTAGTTGCAGGTGAAGATGAAGTTTGTTCCTTGTTGAAACATGGAGATGATGTTCCTTGTTGGAACATGTTTACTTGTTGGGATATCACAATATATCTTATTTAATTAATGCATCTATATACTTGGTAAAGGGTGGAAGGCTCGGCCTTATGCCTGGTGTTTTGTTCCACTCTTGCCGCCCTAGTTTCCGTCATATCGGTATTATGTTCCTGGATTTTGCGTCCCTAACGCGGTCGGGTGATTTATGGGACCCCTTGATGATTCGCTTTGAACAAGACTTTTCCAAAGAAGGCCCAACATTGGTTTTACCATTTGCCTCACCTATGCCCTTTTTTTTTTCCCTTGGGTTTTCCGGAGCCCGAGGGTCATCTTTATTTTAGCCCCCCGGCCAGTTCTCCTTCGAAAGTGCTGGTCCAAACCGAAGCGATGTCCAAATACCGGGCAATCGGGGTCTATGCCAACCCGACGTCTGGCTCATCCGGTGCTCCCGAGAACGAGATATGTGCAGCTCCTATCGGGATTTGTCGGCACATCCGGGTGGCTTCTTTGGTCTTGTTTTTATTCTTTGTCGAAAGGTCTTGTAGCCGGATTCCGAGACGATCGGGTTTTCCCGGGAGAAGGAATATCCTTCGTTGATCGCGAGAGCTTATCATGGGCTAAGTTGGGACACCCTGCAGGGTATAAACTTTCGAGAGCCGTGCCCATGTTATGTGGCGGATGGGAATTTGTTAATATCCGTTTGTAGTAAACTTGAAGCAAACTCTTCTAAAATAAACCAACTGTGTGAGTAAACGTGAGTGTCTCTATTCGTGGTTGATCGAGAGGAGAACACGGTATCTGGGTTATGTCTGACGTAAGTAGGAGTTCAGGATCACTTCTTGATCATTACTAGTTGACGCACCGTTCCTTTGTTTCTCTTCCCGCTCTCTTTTATGTATGTTAGCCACAATATATGCTTAGTCGCTGCAACCTCACCACTTTACCCCCCTTCCTTTCCCATTAAGCTTTGCTAGTCTTGATACCCATGGTAATGGGATTGCTGAGTCCTCGTGGCTCACAGATTACTACACCACCAGTTGCAGGTACAGGTTTGCGATGATCATGACGTGAGAGCGATGTTTGCTTGTGTTGGAGTTCTTCTTCTGCTTCTTCTTCGATCAGGGGATAGGTTCCAGGTCGGCAGCCTGGGCTAGCGGGGTGGATGTCGTTTGAGTTTCGTTTATGTGTCATCCGTAGTCGGATGTTGATCTCTTGTATATGATGTTGATGTATTCTTGTGGCATTCGTGCCTTATGTATGTATCCCTATGTATTATGTAATGTTGATGTAATGATATCCACCTTGCAAAAGCGTTTCAATATGCGGGTCTATCCTTGGTGGGACCGTCGAGTTCCTTTTGGATAGGGTCGCATATTGGGCGTGACACGGGGGTAGTCGGCAGTGACAACACGTCCGAGCTGTCAAGGCTCGCTTGATAAAAAACCCTGTCATCAAACTCTATGTATATGTCCGGATCCTCGCAAAAGCCAGGGTCTTTATCGCGGTTGTGATCCTCTCAATGGGGAGCGGGATAGTGGACGTCCCCGGTCAGTTTCCTCCATGACTGTTCGTGGCGACAAATGGATAATTTGATCAGTGTCTGTAACAGCAATAAAATAACACAGACGATCGAAACTTTACCCATTCAATAGGGTTGTACATGGAGTAGCCTTCACGACAGCTCAAGCGGAGGAAATCTTCTTTCTCACCCTTATACAGACCAGCCAAGATTCTGGCCAGTTCGGCTGGGGTATCCGGACCCTTCCGCCTGTAATGGGACGCGTCATCTTCTTTGTTGTAACACCATAACGGGGTTACTCTGGATTGGAGAGGCTGAGCACACCTCTTTATTGCAATGGCCATGATCTCGATTATCGAGAGGTTGGTGTGGGCCAGCAACCTGACCTTGCTGACCAACCTCTTTATCTCCGCACTGTATTCCTCCTTGGGACTTCGGGGATGCCAGTTGAGGCACTTCTTTAGAGGAGCACTGGAAAATTCAGGAAGGCCGCGCCGAACTGGGTCTGGCAGTGGGACGTCGTCCATGTAGAACCATTTCGAAGACCACTGCGTGTATACCTCTTTGGGAGTTCCAATGAGGTTCTGGATCCGGCTATGCGCCATACTTCGGCGCCGCCCACTTCAAATATGGAACCTCCTCGATGGCGAGGGACAAGGCAAAAGAACTTCTTCCATAGTTCAAAATGGGCCTCAATGCCCAAGAACAGTTCGCAGAGGGCAACGAAGCCTGAGATGTGCAGAATCAAACCGGGGGTAAGGTTGTGCAGTTGGATGCCGTAAAAATCCAATAAACCCCTGAGGAAGGGATGGATTGGAAATCCTAGGCCCCGCAATAAGAATGGGATGAAGCACATCCTCTCCTCCTTATTGGGGTTGGGGAAGTTCTCGGCCATCAAATCGTTGCCAATTGAGGCCAAACCCACTCGAACGGAGACTAGATTTGCGAGGGGAAGATAGCCCTGCGTCTGGAGCCGACTCAACTGAAGATGAGGCACGGAGCAACTCTGCCAATCACCCTCCCGAGGGCCATGGGGGCGCGAAGAGGAGCCTCGAGCGCTAGCCATGTTGGAAGATTTTTGTTCGTAGCTAACCTTGGCGGTTTTTCCTCTGCGCGATGTGAGATGGCATTTGGGGATCTAAGTCTCCTTATATAGATGCCGTCTGAGCGTGGCGAGGGGCTTATTTGCAAGAAATCACGGACTGTTTGTATTCATTCAGCACGCAAAAATCGAGGCGACCATAGGAAGGAATCATAAAGGCGACGTATTGAGGTCAGAGCCAGACTGTCGTCAATCTGAAGTATGAATGAAGGACCCGCCTTGCAAAGCCGAAGACATAAGCCGGATACTACGTCGTCATTGAAGGCAAGTTCGGGGGCTACTGAGGGAGTCCTGGATTAAGGGGTCCTTAGGCATCCGGGCTATGTGACATGGGCCGGACTGATGGGCCGTGAAGATACAAGGTAGAGGAACTTTCCCCGTGTCCGGATGGGACTCTCCTTTGCGAGGATGACAAGATTGGTGTCCGGATGTGTAGTTTCCTTCTTCTGTAAACCGACTCTGTACAACCCTAGCGCCCTCTGGTGTCTATATAAATGGGAGGATTTAGTCCGGAGAGGCTATCAGAATTCACATAGGCTAGACATCTAGGGTTTAGCCATTACGATCTCGAGGTTGATCAACTCTTGTAATCCCTATATTCATAAAAGTCTATCAAGCAGGAAGTAGGGTATTACCTCCATTAAGAGGGCCCGAACCTGGGTAAACATCATGTCCCCCTTGTCTCCTGTTACCTTCGATCCTCAGACGCACAGTTCGGGACCCCCTACCTGAGATCGGCCGGTTTTGACACCGACAAGACCCACCGTCAATCTGACAGGCACAATGGCCCAGACGTCGACGAACCTGCGCCCAATGAGGGTGGGTACTTACCTTTCGAGGTTGGGTTCCCTTCCTTCACTCGCGAGCTACGACAAGTCCATTGGCTATCTGCCCGCGTTTTTAAGCCAGAATTGCGAGAAAAATATGATGGAAAGCTGAACCCGGAACAGTTCTTGAGCATCTACACAATAGCTGCTCAGGCTGCTGGGGGAAGAGATGAGAAGGTATTCGCCAACTACTTCCCTTTGGCACTCAAGACAAACGTGAGGTCATGGCTGATGCACTTGCCAGAGAATTCCATTTTGTCATGGGCCAACCTATGAATGAATTTTTTGGTGCCTTCACGGACGGCCATCAAGAGCCAAGACGACCCAGTGATTTGCAAGTCCTTCCATAGAAGGAAGGAGAGAGCTTGAGAAAGTATATGCAGAGATTCAACCGAGTGCACCGCAACATTCGAGAGATACGCTCAGTAGCTGTGATTGCCGCGTTCCACTCGAACGTGCGCAACAGGAGGATCCATTCCAAAATGAATGTCTGGTTTCCCAAGACCATCAATGAGTTATGCACCTTGGCAGAAAAATGCGCTCGGGCTGAAGAAGGAAGGCAACTCCCCGGAGAGGAGGATGGCACCGAGGTCAATTCAGATGACGACGATGAGGCCGCTGGCTCGAAGAGGAAGGGGCGGAAGCGCAAGGAAAATTCAGTATTGGCCATTGAGAGCTTTGGCTATCCTGGCAGTAGCAAGAAGGCCAAAACCGAAGCCCCCAGCAAGGAAGTTGCCGCGTGCGCTGGTTGCCTGGAGGCTGCGGCTGCGGAGAAAGCTAGAAAGTCTGATGGGCCATACTGCAAAATCCACCGTACCAAGGGTCATGATCTCCAAGAGTTTCCTCAAGTCCAGCAACTTGTCAAGAAGCAGAAAGCTGAGTATGATAAGTGCGACAAGGAGAGGGACCAAGAAGGTGCTGGTGGGAAGGGCCGTGGTGGTAGAGGAGGCTGCCGCGGCAATGTTACGCCCAATATACGAACCTATCCGAGAGGAACTCGAAGTTCCCACCAAGGATAGAGCCGCATATTGAAGACGCTTTTGCAAGGTGGATATCATTACATTGTACCATTACATAATAGATGGGGATACATGCGTAGGCATACAAATGCCAAAAGAATACATCAATACATAGCAAACACCATACAGAAGACTGACATCCGACTACGGATGAAGACAAACGAAAAACAAGAACAACATCCACCCTGCTAGCCCAGACTGCCGACCAGGAACCTATCCCCTGATCGAAGTAGAAGCAAAAGAACTCGAAAACAAGCAAGCATCGCTCTCACATCGGATCATCGCATTACCTGTACCTACAACTGTTGTTTTTGTAAACTGTGAGCCACAAGGACTCAGCAATCCCATTACCATGGGTATCCAGACTAGCAAAGCTTAATGGGTGTGGAAAGGATAAGTGGTGAGGATGCAGCAGCACTAAGCATTGTATGGTGGCCAACTTATGAGTACAAGAGTACGACGAGGAACTACGCAAATGGTTGCAAACTAGTAATGATTAAGAAGTGATCCTGAACTACTTACGTTCAAACATAACCCCACCACGTTCTCTTCTCGACTCACTCAAAAAGAGGCGGTCACGGTTACGCACGCGGTTGGTGTATTTTATTTCGGGTCCAATGTCAAGTTCTCTACAACCGGATATTAAAAACTCCCATGTGCCACATAACCGTGGGCATGACTTTCAAAAGATTAAACCCTGCAAGGGTGTACCAACTTAGCCCATGACAAGCTCACGATCTGCGGAGACAATCCTCAATCGCGGGACAACCCGATCAAACTCGGGATCCCGGTGCACAAGACATTTCGACAATGGTAAAACAAGTCCAGTAAGACCTCCCGACGTGCCGACAAACCTAATAGTAGCCGCGCGTATCTCGTCTCAGGCCACGAAGGATGAGCGACGCGTGTAGGTGCCAAAATACCCCAAGTTGCCAAGGGGCGGCCCCGCACAGTGCTCTAGTTTAGACCAGCACCAACAACACTGCCCCCCTGTATTATGTGGAATTAAGAATCCTTGGGTTCATGACGCCCTATGCAAATTAAATATTTTGTTCAATATTATTATGTTGGCAAATGTTAAAACCAATGTTGGGCCTTGCTGGAAGAGTTTTATTCAAAGCGAACTGTCAAGGGGGGCCCATAAACCCCGACCGTGTTAGGAACGCAAAATCAAGGAACATAACACCGGTATGACGGAAACTAGGGCGGCAAGAGTGGAACAAATCACAAAGCAAAAGGCTAAGCCTTCAACCTTTACCAAGTATATAGATGCATTAATTAAATAAGAGATATTGTGATATCCCATGATATCCATATCCCAACATGGAATAACTTGCAACTGCACCTGCAACTAACAACGCTTTAAGAGGGGATGAGCAAAGTGGTAACATAGCCAAACAATGGTTTGCTAGGATGGTGAAGGCTGTCATGGCAATTTGGGAGGCTTTATAAACAAGTGGTAGGTAGCGCGGCACGAAATACTTTTTCTGTCGCGCAAGTTACAGAACCACGAGACCAATCTATAGGCCTTTTCCATCACTCTGCCAGAGGCGACAACAATCACAGAGGGGGTTCTTCATCATCCTTGCTGCCCCTCCAATGATGCGTGAGTAGTTTACCATAGACCTACAGGTCCATAGTTAGTAGCTAGATGAATTCTTCTCTCTTTTTGATCTTCAATACATTGTTCTCCTCGACGTTCTTGGAGGTCTATTTCATGTAACTCTTTTTTGCGGTGTGTTTGTAGGGATCCGATGAATTGTGAGTTTACGATCAAATCTATCCATGAATATTATTTGAGTCTTCTTTGAACAATTTTATGAATGACTGTTATAGCTTCATATTTCTTCTCTAAATTATTGGTTTTGTTAGGCCAACTAGATTGATTTTCTTGCCACGGGAAGAGGTGGTTTGTGATCAGTTCGATCTTGCGGTGCTCAATCTCAGTGACAGAAAGAGACATGACACGCATGTATTGTTGATATTAAGGTGTCGGTACAGCAAACGTTCACGTTTTCCAATCGGACTCATGCACATGCATGCTGATGATCATGCATCCAGCACCAGTACGTGATACAAAGGATAAGTCAGAGAAGCCGCTCTTCGTGAGATCAAGGAGAGCATTTAGAAGAATAGATGAGCAAAGAAGATTACCTCAAGAGAGCCTCCCTTGCCGGGCAGGAGAGCCCGGCCTGTCGAGACCACCCCTGAGGGACAAGTTCTATTGGATTCGTGGCTCAGAGACCCAAGAAAAGTTCGAACTCTGGGGCGTGTGCGAAGAACTCAACCTATCTAGCCTAGCAGCTCGTCGCCCCATGGCCTAGCTCGATTGACACGAACAAGGATGAAGATGAACACCGCGGTTTACCCAGGTTTGGGCCACCTTGCGGTGTAAGACCCTACTCCTGCTTTGTGGTGGATTGGCCTCATGAGGGGCCGAGGATGAACTAGTATAAGGGATGAACAACCTCGCGAGGTTCAGGGGTGATGGAAATGAGTCGACCCCTTCTACGGTGGTGGCTAACCTATATTTATAGTGGCCTCGGTCCTCTTCCCCCAAAACGTAGGAGGGAAGGGATCCCTCAGTGGCCAATATGAAAGGGGACAAGTAGTACATCTTATCCTGATGAAAGGTGGTCTTCGCCTGCAAAGCTTCTGGTCGTGACACAGCGGTAGGCTCGGCGGTGACATCCGTCCTACCGTGCTGCCTGCCTTGGTCTCGTTGCACCAGAATGGAAACCTTTGCCAAATTCCTCAGGAAGCCACGCCTGTTCTTGCCTCCTTACCACCAAAGAGGAAACTGCCTCCTCTGCGCTCGCTGGTGCCCGCCTGCCTTAGTCGTCATGGCTTGTGTCATGGTAGCATCATGAGGCTGGGTACCGTGACAGAAATTTCCGCTCCTTGGGAGGCCGCCTGGGGGCTGCTCCTTCAAGAGGTCTTGACGTTGTCGACCTCATGAGGCTTGGCCCCTCGCGAGGGTCTTGTCTTGGTGGTCTCGCAGATGGGCCATACGAGGCCGTCGATGGAGCCACACCATGGGCCGCAGGCAGGCAAGTCTGGGTACCCTGGTTCCTAGAACGCCGACAAGTTCAGTTCACCCAGGCAACCCTTGCCGGGGTTCACCAAGACCAGAGCCCGCGAGGCTCCTTGCCGGAAGGACTTCACCAGGACACCACCGCTCCACCTCATCACACCCAAGTCATTTATCAGTGCCGTGTCAAGCTATTGAGCAGCTAGGTGGATCCATTTAAGCACGTGGCAGCATAGAAGAGAAGGGCTTAACTTTATTTACACCCTTCTAGGTGGCATGTAAAGCTAATAAGGAAAATGATGGTTAAGCAGCACGACTGGCTTGCCAGGCTTCATCCTCAGCATGACACTTAGCAGTGCATTTAATGCACTTTGTCCTAACTGCCAGAGTTAGGTATGATAGCATGTTAGCTATCTAATCATGTTCAAATGACTCATTTTCTATTGTGATTGCCCCTTCAACTATAAAAGGAGGCCTGAGGCAACCTAGCAAGGGGTTCAAACCTTTCGACCCCTCACACTTGTACGCGCGTAATTGCACTCCCCCAGGTGAGGGAGTCCTAGACTAAGGGGTCCTCGGTGGTCCGGCCTGTTATCCATGGGCCGGACTGGTGGGCTTTGAAGACATGAAGGCCGAAGACTGTACCCGTCCGGATTGGACTCTCCTTGGCGTTGAAGGCAAGCTTGGCGACCAACTATGAAGATTCCTTCTTATGTAACTGACTCTATGTAACCCTAGATCCCCCCGATGTCTATATAAACCAGAGGGTGTAGTCCGGAAAGCATATACTCATTACCATAGTCATGCAGGCTAGGCTTCTAGGGTTTAGCCATTACGATCTCGCGGTAGATCAACTCTTGTAATACTCATATTCATCAAGATCAATCAAGCAGGAAGTAGGGTATTACCTCCACAGAGAGGGCCCGAACCTGGGTAAACATCGTGTCCCCTGTCTCCTGTTACCATTGACCTTTGACGCACAGTTCGGGACCCCCTACTCGAGATCCGTATGTTTTGACACCGACATTGGTGCTTTCATTGAGAGTTCCATCGTACATCGATTTAAAGGTTCGATGGCCCTTCGATCGCCTATAGTGACATTGTCCAAGGAGAAACCTTCCTCCCCGACAGATTTTCAGATTCGGCGGCTTCGTCATCGCAGGCCAACTCGCTTGGCCATCTGGAGCAGATCGATAGCTACGCCCCTGGCCACCAGGTCAGATTTGGAAGCTTGAACTACGTTGCGGATATCCCCTCGCTCCAATGAACATGACTTGAATCTGTCATCGGACCAGATTCAGGAGATGGTTCCTGTAACTGCTACGGCCTTAGATCTGGAGCAGATCGCGCCATCTGAAGCCACGAAGTCTGCAGCATTGGAGCCGCACACAGACTCAATACCTTGCAATGTCTGTGTTAACGGAATTCCGGACTCGTCTCCGGCTATAAGTTCTGAACCACGCACGCCTGCGGGCGCAGAGCTGGATCGGTTATCGATCTTCGAGTTTGGCGCTGCAGATATCTTCCAACACTCGCCCTTGGGCGATGCGCTAAATTCATTAAAAAGCCTGTCCTTCGCGGAGGACTCACTTCCGAACTATGTTCGGTTCGAGTTAGACGCTGTTAACGGAGAATTTCGCTTCCCACCCGCCACCCACTTCATAGCCACTGCCGAGGACTCAACCGACATGCTTGATTATGGCTCCGAAGACATCGACAGTATAGAAGACGATGCCGACAAGGAGCAAGGCCAAGACCCGCTATTCATAGGACATGGGACGGCCACCTCTTCGTACGACGTGTACATGGTCGATACATCTAACAAAGCTAGCGACGATGACAAAGAAGATCCAGTTGTGAATAAACCTCCTGAGACACAGTCTAAGCACCGGCTCCCTAAACGCCGCTCTAAGTCACATCGCCGCAACGCTGGCACCGGAGAAAATAGCACTCTGGACGACGCCGAAAACAATGGAGACCCTGTTGGAGCAAGATCCGAACAGGAGGAACAAGAAAACGGGCAAGCCAACCCCGATGAACAGGCCCTGCCCAGCGACAATTCGGAGGACGACAACTACCTTCCGCTCTCCGAAGATGAGGTAAGCCTCGGCGACGAAGACTTCATCGCATTCAAGAACCCCTCGAGCAGGAGTGCTTCAAGCGCAGCTAATAGCTACCGTGAGGAGCACGAAAAGAAGCAAGATCGCCTTCAAGCTGACCAAGACCTACTCAACGATAGATGGACCGAAGTCCTGGCCGGGGAAGAATATGGCCTTAGCGGCCCAGCCAGAAGCTATCCGAAGCATACATTGCTACCTCAGTTCGATGACGAGGCGTTGGAGCCCGTACCACCATCACACAATGCGGCAGGTCGTCGACAACTCTGTCCGGATAAAGAGGCAACTCAAGCCGAACACCCGACCGCCCCACCTCGCCGTAAAGGCAAGAATAATACAGCTCATGGTTGTACAGACAACCTTCGACGGAACTTGGACAGAAGAGCAGGACACACAAGATCGATCTACAAATCGCAAGGGCACGCCTCGACACGCGACGATGGCTACCTATTCGGACGTGACAAACCTAGCCACGCCCGGGCCAAAAACCGCAAATGGACTCCTTCGGAGTTACGTCGTCCTGTGGCCCAATGCAGAGGCGCCGCACTCCCTCTTTGCTTCACCGACGAAGTAATGGATCAAGAATTCCCCGAAGGATTCAAACCCGTCAATATTGAATCATATGACGGAACAACCGATCCCGCAGTATGGAGAGAATATTTTATCCTCCACATCCATATGGCCCGTGGAGACGACCTCCATGCCATTAAATACCTCCCACTAAAGCTAAAAGGGCCAGCTCGGCACTGGTTAAACAGCCTACCTGAAAATTCCATAGGTAGCTGGGAAGACTTGGAAGAAGCCTTCATTGACAACTTCCAAGGAACATATGTCCGGCCACCGGATGCCGATGACCTAAGTCACATAGTCCAGCAGCCCGGAGAGTCAACCAGGAAGCTCTGGACTCGGTTCTTAGTCAAAAAGAACCAAATCATCGACTGTCTGGACGCGGAAGCCCTCGCAGCCTTCAGACACAGCGTCCGGGACAAATGGCTTGCACGCCACCTCGGTCAAGAAGGACCTAAATCCATGACAACCCTTACTGCTCTAATGACCCGCTTTTGCGCGGGAGAAGACAACTGCTCGCCAGAAGCAACAAGGCCGACACGGCAACTTCCGAAATCCGAGACGGCAACGACGACGAAGCAAACATAACAGTCGCAATGATAATGAAAGATCACGCGACACATCGGTCAACGCCGGATTCAGCAATCCCAAGCCCGGTCAACGGAAGAAGCCATTCACGGGCACCCCGATAAACCAGCTAATCATACCAATAGAAACTGCTGGGTCTTCAAGTAGGCCGACAAGATCAACGCCGAACACAAGGGGAGGAGGCCGACAGGCGACAGGGACAACGGAGAGGTTCACCAACGAAATGCTGGGGGTCAGAAGCAATTCCCACCCGAGGATCGATCACTCCCGGAGCAAAAATAGCAGTCCGGCTTCCGCCGCCCACCTCGTACACCCGCAAAATATGTACCGCGCATACATCACTACGCACTCAAGATACCATGGGCATTGGAAAAAGCACACTACAGACAAGCCTGCAAGCATTCCCGTAATACTTTTTATATATTTTCTTTTCATTTATTCCTTCACTATCTCTTAAAAACAGGTGACGAACAGGGCAAACATCTAAAACTGACTCTATCGGAGTTCGGATACGCACACTCACCTAAGGGGCTACTTCCATCAAGGATTCCCCTCACCGAGGACAGACGGCGCAGACGTGCGACAGGAGGTCCAAAATAACTTTTTGTAGACCGCACTCTTTATTTTGAGCCTGTACTATGCCTCTTCCTCCGCCTCCGACCCCGAGCATGTCAAATAGCCGGGGTTGTGGTATTTATATATAAAGGAATCATTGGCATATTACTCAGGTCCCATTAAACAGTATCCGAATTAATCATCCATGTTGTTTCGCCAATGACTATGGCTCCTATGGCTGTTTCACAGATATAACCTGGCATAACCTGCCAGGGGCTCGATATGGGAACAAATGAGTTGCCAGCAAAAGTCCGAACAACTCTATAGCATACTTCGGCATCGCAAGTTTGGCCTTATATGCATCAGCTTCGAATCATTGTCTTGGGTCAATAGTTGGGTTGCCCGGCTCTTGTGCTTGCTACCCTACGTTCTGCTCCATCGGCTAGGGTAGTAAAGGGAGAACTACTGCGATTGTGCTTCTGGATCATCTGGTCAAGCACCTCAGTAGAGAAAGCCGAAAACTGACTGTCATGATGCGGCGAGAGCTGGTCAACCACTTGACGACTTATTAGAATCTTTAGCGATTCTCTGTGTCACACGAGGGATCTTTTCCAGATCAAATATGTAAGGCACCATAAAATAATGCGCCGCATACATACCAGTGGCTATGTCGCAGCCCCACCATAAAACTCCTATGCCTAAGTGAAAGTGTTAACGCCCTATAGTCCGATTGCCTGGTTCACCGCATTATCACCTCCTTCATGGACCAAGACGTTGGATAAAGAGTGATTAAATGCTTTTCTGAACACCCCCGTACTTCCTACGAGGGGGCTGAAGCCGACGACTGGAAAATTTTCAGATTATTTTAAAACGGCCGCACAGGAGGAATACAAGCTTTTGAGCAAAACATAAAAATAGATTAACTATAAAATTTTCTTTTACAATTCTCATACACCTCACTCAAACATTATGTCTTTCGAGCACTTAACCTCTATCAAGCGGCCGGCCTCTAGGACGTCTTCAAAGTAATGCTCCGGTTTCGGACGGTCCTTGCCCTCGGGTGGACTCTTCACCACAACATCGATGGCCTTCATTGTAACGCCCCGGATTCGATGCGCCAGGTGTCTGCCAGTTATTCGCCGTCGTTGCCATGTCATTGGCTTGCGTGTCTCTCTTTGCCATGTCATCATCTGCATTTCATATCATGTCATCATGTGCATCGCATTTGCATACGTGTTCGTCTCATGCATCCGAGCATTTTCCCCGTTGTCCGTTTTGCAATCCGGCACTCCTATGTCTCCCGGCGCCCTCTTTTACCTCTTTCCATGTGCGGGTGTTAAACGGTCTCGGAATGGACCGAGGTTTGTCAAGCGGCCTTGGTATAGCACCGGTAGACCGCCTGTCAAGTTTCGGATCATTTGGAGGTCGTTTGATACTCCAACGGTTAACCGGTTAACCGCAGAGCCCTCTTTGTTTGCAGCCCAACACCCTTCCAAAGTGGCCCAAAACCCACCTAACTCCCCTCCATGCTCTCGGTCGTTCGATCACGATCGCGTGGCCGAAAACCGCACATCATTTGGACTCTCCTAGCTCCCTCTAGCTATATAAACACCTTCCCCTCCAAAAATCGCAGTCCAAATCCCCCGAAACCCTAAAAATTCCCTCCACACAGCACGGACATGTCCGCCGCCGTCCGGACAAACCAGCGCCGCCGCCCTCGGCCAACCGGCCTCATCGCCACGTGGCCCTCCGCCTCCTCCGCGCCCTTGAACCGGCCCGGCCGGCCCGGCGCCGCCGCCGCCGCCATGGTGCCCGCGCCTGCCCGCCGCCGTCGCCCGTCTGCAGCGCGCCGCCGCCCCTCGCCGGCGCCAGCGCCGCCGCCTCCTCCCGTCGCCGTGACCCGCCGCCCTGCGCTCGCCCGCCGCCCGGCCGCCTCCGCCAGCAGCGTCGCCTCCTCACCCATCCCGGCGCCCGCGCCCTTTCGCCTCGGCCGGGCTTCGCGGGCAGCTCCGCCGGCCCCGCTCTGCCGCGCCCGCCCGCCCGGCGCCTCCCGGCAAACTCCCCGCCGTCCGCGCCCGGCCCGCCATCCCCTCGGCGCCCGCCCTTCTCCGGCCATCACCGTTGCCTCTCCGGCGAGATCCGGTGGATCGGGATGAGATCCACCGGGATCTCAACCAAACGGGATCCGGCCGTCCCGCTTATCTCCATCCCGAGTTGACTTTCGGAGGGTATAAATTATCCTAAGTCCCGAATTTGCAGTTATTTTTATGCATTTTCATCATGCCATAACTCTGCATCCGTAGCTCCGTTTCGTGCGTGTCATATGTCAAATTGTTCGCCTCGAAGAGTAGATCATCCCATCTCATTGCACCATTTTCATTTGAGCTCATCTTGATGCCCGAAATGCTGTTAGAAGAGGGCTATGTGATGTTAGTTCCTGTTTCTTAACAGAACTTGCACTTTTGTCATTTTTTCCATGATTGATGTATGCACCCTATGAACTAAAGTCCTACATGTGTTTTGTAGTACGCCATGCCATCTTTACAGGGGTGTATGCCATGTATTTTTGTGATCTCTGTGGTGACTAGCACAAGCATGCAAACTAGGCTTCTTGATGTTGCTGATTTCAGCCCTATTTTGCTGATATTTTTATGCCATGTTAACTTGATGCTACAGAGAGTTCCATGCATATTTTGAGATACTTCAGTAAAGATGTTTTGTTATACATGTCTTGCTCTATCCATCATTGCCCTTTTTTGAAGTTATGGAGTGCCATAACTTGAGTCAATCGAGCTCTACTTTTGCTATAAAATGTTTCCTAGCAGATTGTTTACATGTTAATTCAATTTTTCCAAGGTTGTTGTAGTTGATCCGTGTATGCTATGATGTTGTTATTGCCATGTATAGCTTCTATGCCATGTATTCTTACTGTGAGTTGCCTTGCCATGCCATGTATTGCTCTGTGGTGAGTGGTTCAAGCTCACCAACATGCCTACTTATCGTTGTTCCTGCCATGTATGAATCTGTAATATAACTTGCCATGTTTACGTGGGTGCCATCATATCTTCTGTTCCTTTTTGGCTTACGGTCAGTAAAGGACTTTTGTTATATGCATTTAGTAGATTCATGCCGTGCCTTTGTTTGCCATGTTAAGTTTCTGTAGCATGTTGTTTGATAGCTCTACACATTGCAACCTGATGTTATTTCTGCCAATGCCTGAAACTGTTATTATTTGCAATCGTGTCATGTGTGTTTGAGCATGTTCTAGTGATTTCTGGAGATAGCTCAGTGTTCATGTTTTGTCATGCTTTACTTGTACATCATGCCTATGCCTTTTGTTATCATGTTAAGATGCTGTAGCTTGTCGTTTTGATGCTTGCAATATGCCTAGTTGCTGTTTTGGACAGATTGTAGCTATAACTTGTATAGGGTGTATGCGTTGAACCGTTGCTCCGTTTTGAGAGTGCTCTATATGAAACTTGCTTGATTTTGCATGTAGATTCATATTATCATGTTGCATCCTTGTTTTGAGGTGTTTGCTTGATGTTTGCATGTATTTTGCATCAATGCCATGCTTATCTTGTTTTGCTCATATCTTCTAAACCGTAGCTCCGAATTAAATGAACTTTATATGTAACTTGACTAGAATTTCGTGTAGATCATCGTGGTGCATATTAACTTGCTGTTTAACAACTTGAACATAAGGTTTATTCAGATCTGGACCAATTTCGAAATTTGCATATGAGGACTTACCAGAATTGTTATATGTTGTTTCCGGCCTCATTTAAACTTGATTTGATGTGTTGTTCTTGTTTGCATCATCTCTTGCCATGAGTAGTTTCATGTAGGCTTGTCATGCATCATGCTTGTTGTGCATCTTGCCTTGTTCATGGTGGTGTGTTTACTTTGTTGTGTGCTTCTTCTTGTTAGTTCCTGTTTCGTTGCGATCGTGAGGATTCGCTCGCTCACGCTTGGTTCGGCTTCATCCGCTCATCTTCTTCATGGACTCGTTCTTCTACCTTGCAGGATTTCAGGCAAGATGACCGCTACCCTGGATCTCACTACTATCATTGCTATGCTAGTTGCTTCGCTTTTTCGCTATCTTGCGCTACCTATCACTTGTCGCTCAAGCCCCCTATTTGCCATGTCACCTCTAACCTTTTGCACCCTTCCTATGCAAACCATTGTTTGGCTATGTTACCGCTTTGCTCAGCCCTTCTTATAGCGTTGTTAGTTGCAGGTGAAGATGAAGTTTGTTCCTTGTTGGAACATGGAGATGTTGTTCCATGCTGGAACATGTTTACTTGTTGGGATATCACAATATATCTTATTTAATTAATGCAGGTCTGGTTTTAGTTGTACGGACTGCTCATCCGGGTGTGCCCTGAGAACGAGATATGTGCAGCTCCTATCAGGATTTGTCGGCACATTCGGGCGGCTTTGCTGGTCTTGTTTCATTGCTGTCGAAATGTCTTGTAGCCGAGATTCCGAGACTGATCGGGTCTTCCCGGGGAGAAGGAATATCCTTCGTTGATCGCGAGAGCTTATCATGGGCTGTTGGGACACCCTGCAGGTATAAACTTTCGAGAGCCGTGCCCGCGGTTATGTGGCGATGGGAATTTGTTAATATCCGGTTGTTGTAAACTTGAAGTAAACTCTTCTAAAATACACCTACCGTAAAGCGTAATCGTGAGTGTCTCTTTTTCGTGGTTGATCGAGAGGAGAACAAGGTTCTTGGGTTATGTCTGACGTAAGTAGGAGTTCAGGATCACTTTTTGATCATTACTAGTTGACGACCGTTCCTTTGTTTCCCTTCTCGCTCTCATTTGCGTATGTTAGCCACCATACATGCTTAGTCGCTGCTGCAACCTCACAACTTTACCCCTTCCTTCCCCATTAAGCTTTGCTAGTCTTGATACCCATGGTAATGGGATTGCTGAGTCCTCGTGCCTCACAGATTACTACACCACCAGTTGCAGGTACAGGTTGTGCGATGATCTTGACGCGAGAGCGATGTTACTTGTTTTGGAGTTCTTCTCCTGCTTCTTCTTCGATCAGGGGATAGGTTCCAGGTCGGCAGATGGGCTAAAGGTGGTGGATGTCGTTTGAGTTTCATTTATGTTTCATCCGTAGTCGGATGTTGATCTCTTGTATGATGTTGTTGTATTCATGTGACATTGTATGTATTGGATGTATCCCCTTCTATTATGTAATGTTGATGTAATGATATCCACCTTGCAAAAGCGTTTCAATATGCGGGTCCATCCTTGGTGGGACCGTCGAGTTCCTTTTGGATAGGGTCGCATATTGGGCGTGACAAGTTGGTATCAGAGCCTCGACCGACCCTAGGAGCCCCCTTGATTGATCGTGTAGTTTGGCCGTTGTTGAGTCTAGAAGAAAACTCTTTTCGGAGTTTAGTTATATCGGAGAGTAGGAATTCTTTTTACTCCTCTGCCCCTTCGTCGCTCTGGTGAGGAATCTTGACGTAGGTGTTTTGAACTACTCCTCTTCCCCTTCAAAATTTTTCTTTAGGATCACGCAGTTGGTGTCCGATCGTTGTTCCTCAGCTCTTTTCATCCGGTGCATCTCTCGTCAAGTCGACTCGAACCTCTGTCTTTGGGAGATCAATTCCTCAGCTATTTTCGATCGATGTTGTTTTTCCTTGTCCGGTTGTCCTTGTTTTTCCCGCCCACCCACCCCTTTTTCTTGTCGGAACCGGAGTTCGTAATCGAGTATCCATCCTACTCGTGCGAAGTCTTTGCTTTCTCTCCTCAATGATTTCAACCGGTGTTTTCTCTTCAAGATATTCGTCGATTTCCCCTTCCAAGTTGCCTTTGTTTTTTCCCGCCCTCCCACCCCTTTTATTTCCGGAGTCTGAGTCTTTATTCGAGCAATCAATTTCATTCGTGTGGAGCCTCTTCAGTCTTCCCTCAATTATTTCAACCGTGAATTCTCGCTTTGTACGACATTCTTCAACTCTTTTTCTTCTTCGTGGACTCAATTCAAGTTTTGAGGTTGATCATATTCTTTTCCTCAAGTGTTTTTCCTGCTCGTTCTCCTCTTGCCGCTTTATCCTTCCGGAGTGATGAAGACATCTCGTGAAATTCGCCTGTGTTCCAACTAATTCGAGGTTATCACCTCATTCTAATATTTCAATTGTTCCGTGCATCATCTATCTCTTCAACATTCCTTTCCGACGGTGTTATCTATTCAAGGCCCTAACCCACGTGTCTTTTCCTGTGATCTTACCTGACTCTTCTGATTTTCCGGAGTTATTCCCAATTCTTTTCAAGTGTGACGTAAGAATGAATATCATCAGTCACTTGCCTTTTTCCAAGATCGATTTCGAATCATTTCATTGTTGGCTCAACCTCTTCGCTTTTCATTCTCCCGGAGTATCCCAGTAATTTTGGTGGTGTTTCTCGTCGTCATTCTCAACATTTGAAGACCGTCAGAGATTTTCTCTTAAATCTTTTCCGTTCTCCCGAGATTCGCGGTGCTACCTCGATGTTATCCTATCTAGTTGTTTCCAATTGTGCAATTCTTTTCATCCATCCGGAGTATTTCAGAGTTGCTTTCCGTCTCAATCATCCGGAGGTCATCTTTTCGGAATATCTCTCCATTCTAAGTTTTTCAAATTCGTTCTCCAATTATTCCATATTCGTGCCCCTTCGTTCGTGTCAATATTCTTCCGGTGCTTCGTTCAAGCATTCTTCTGCTACCATGATCTCTTTGTTCTCTTGCATTTTAATTCCCTCAAGTATCTCCGTGCTTCTCTAATTCTTCCCGGTGATTCATTCTCTTTAAATCGTCATTTTTGAATTCTTACGGTGGTTCGCTCAAGATTCTTTTCTTTGATTATCATATTAATTCATTCGTTTCTTTCCAATCCTACCGGTGGTTCATGAAGACCTTCTCAAGTTTTTTGCGCCATATTTCCCCTTAATCTTTTTCAAGAAGAATAAGTTGCATGCCAAATCCATTGCTTGTCATCAATTTAATTTGATGAAGGATAAGCATACAATAAATCTTATTCTTATTTCATCCAAGTGAGTAATCCCTTACTTTGGAGTTTTTTCTTGAGGAATAAATTCTAGTTCCAAGTCTTATCATCTTTCTTTTCCGGAGTTCAATTTCCTCGGCCTTTTCGTCGGAACCTCTATCTAAATAATCGCAAGGCCTTAATCTTATTTCCTTTCATCCTTCAATCGTATCTTGCCATTCTTTTATTACCGGAGTTCTTCATGGTGGTTCTTCATGATTTAATTCTTTCTTCAAGAGTTTAATCAATATTTTGGTGGAATTCAAATATCTTTTCATCTTGCATCTCTAAGTGTAATTAATTCTCCGTATTCTTTAGAATTGGAGTTTTGCATTTCTTCGTTCTTCTCAGCTATCCAATCATTTCTGTTTGTGGTCGGTTATCACCTCATTAATTTTGAGATGTTATCCATAAGTCCACAACAAGTTTATTCTTTCGTTGTTGATTTTCTCAACAACTCCACTCAATCCTTCCTTCTAAGTTCTTTTCATTCAAATTCTTTCAATTCGTCCGGAGGCATTGCGTTGTTTATCTCATCAAGTGCCATTCCATCTTGTAAAGCTCATGTTCTTTTCTTTCCTTGTTCAACTGGTGTGCTGCCTAAATCCTTTCAGTCTTATTCGTTTCTTTTCTCATTCTAACCATTCCGGTTAGAACGAGTGCTTTCATAGTCTTCCTGATTCCGTGAGCTTTCGAGTCTCGTCATTCTCGCTGCTCCTCTCTTCTTCTCGAGTGCTCTCGATTCTTGGCTTCCTCTCTTTTGTTCTTGTTTTACCTCATCCCTTTTTCCCTTCCGTCTCGGTCCTAAGATCTCGGGACGAGATCTTTTGTTAGTGGAGGAGTGTTGTAACGCCCCGGATTCGATGCGCCAGGTGTCTGCCAGTTATTCGCCGTCGTTGCCATGTCATTGGCTTGCGTGTCTCTCTTTGCCATGTCATCATCTGCATTTCATATCATGTCATCATGTGCATCGCATTTGCATAACGTGTTCGTCTCATGCATCCGAGCATTTTCCCGTTGTCTGCTTTTGCAATCCGGCACTCCTATGTCTCCCGGCGCCCTCTTTTACCTCTTTCCATGTGCGGGTGTTAAACGGTCTCGGAATGGACCGAGGTTTGTCAAGCGGCCTTGGTATAGCACCGGTAGACCGCCTGTCAAGTTTCGGATCATTTGGAGGTCGTTTGATACTCCAACGGTTAACCGGGTAACCGCAGAGCCCTCTTTTGTTTGCAGCCCAACACCCCTTCCAAAGTGGCCCAAAACCCACCTAACTCCCCTCCATGCTCTCGGTCGTTCGATCACGATCGCGTGGCCGAAAACCGCACCTCATTTGGACTCTCCTAGCTCCCTCTAGCTATATAAGCACCTTCCCCTCCAAAAATCGCAGTCCAAATCCCCCGAAACCCTAAAAATTCCCTCCGCGCCGCACCGGACATGTCCGCCGCCGTCCGGACAAACCCGCGCCGCCGCCCTCGGCCAACCCGGCCTCGCCACGTGGCCCCTCCGCCTCCTCCGCGCCCACGGCCAGCAAACCCGCCCGGCCCGCGCCGCCGCCCGCCATGGTGCCCGCCTTGCCCGCCGCCGTCCGCCCGTCTTGCCACGCCGCCGCCCTAGCTGGCCGGCGCCAGCGCCGCCGCCTCTCCGTCACGCCGGCCACATTGGTGCGCTCGCCGCCGCCGAGGCGGCCACCTCCGCCAGCGTGTCGCCGCCTCCTCACCCATCCGCCGCGCCCTTCCGCCTCATGGAGCTTCGCTGAGCTCCGCCCGGCCCCCCTGCCGCCGCCGCCCGGCGCCTCGGCAAACTCCGCCGTCCGCGCCCGG
Organism: Aegilops bicornis; assembly: GCA_021605145.1. NCBI lineage: Eukaryota > Viridiplantae > Streptophyta > Magnoliopsida > Poales > Poaceae > Aegilops > Aegilops bicornis. The sequence continues at coordinate 289,540,407 of CM038671.1, forward strand.
CCCCGCCATCCCCTCCGGCGCCCTGCCCTTCTCCGGCCATCACCGTTGCCTCTCCGGCGAGATACGGTGGATCGGGATGAGATCCACCGGGATCTCAACCAAACGGGATCCGGCCGTCCCTCTTATCTCCATCCCGAGTTGACTTTCGGAGGGTATAAATTATCCTAAGTCCCGAATCTGCAGTTATTTTTATGCATTTTCATCATGCCATAACTCTGCATCTGTAGCTACGTTTCGTGCGTGTAATATGTCAAATTGTTCGCCTCGAAGAGTAGATCATCTCATCTCATTGCACAATTTTCATTTGAGCTCATCTTGATGCCCGAAATGCTGTTAGAAGAGGGCTATGTGATGTTAGTTCCTGTTTCTTAACAGAACTTGCACTTTTGTCATTTTTTTCCATGATTGATGTGTGCACCCTATGAACTAAAGTCCTACATGTGTTTTGTAGTACGCCATGCCATCTTTACAGGGGTGTATGCCATGTATTTTTGTGATCTCTGTGGTGACTAGCACAAGCATGCAAACTAGGCTTCTTGATGTTGCTGATTTCAGCCCTGTTTTGCTGATATTTTTATGCCATGTTAACTTGATGCTACAGAGAGTTCCATGCATATTTTGAGATACTTCAGTAAAGATGTTTTGTTATACATGTCTTGATCTATCCATCAATGCCCTTTTTTGAAATTATGGAGTGCCATAACTTGAGTCAATCGAGCTCTACTTTTGCTATGAAATGTTTCCTGGCAGATTGTTTACATGTTATTCAATTTTTCCAAGGTTGTTGTAGTTGATCCGTGTATGCTATGATGTTGTTATTGCCATGTATAGCTTCTATGCCATGTATTCTTACTGTGAGTTGCCTTGCCATGCCATGTATTGCTCTGTGGTGAGTGGTTCAAGCTCACCAACATGCCTACTTATCGTTGTTCCTGCCATGTATGAATCTGTAATATAACTTATGATGTTTACGTGGGTGCCATCATATCTTCTGTTCCTTTTTGGCTTACGGTCAGTAAAGGACTTTTGTTATATGCATTTAGTAGATTCATGCCGTTCCTTTGTTTGCCATGTTAAGTTTCTGTAGCATGTTGTTTGATAGCTCTACACATTGCAACCTCGATGTTATTTCTGCCAATGCCCTAAACTGTTATTATTTGCAATCGTGTCATGTGTGTTTGAGCATGTTCTAGTGATTTCTGGAGATAGCTCAGTGTTCATGTTTTGTCATGCTTTACTTGTACATCATGCCTATGCCTTTTGTTATCATGTTAAGATGCTGTAGCTTGTCGTTTTGATGCTTGCAATATGCCTAGTTGCTGTTTTGGACAGATTGTAGCTATAACTTGTATAGGGTGTATGTGTTGAACCGTTGTTCGCTTTTGAGAGTGCTCTATATGAAACTTGCTTGATTTTGCATGTAGATTCATATTATCATGTTGCATCCTTGTTTTGAGGTGTTTGCTTGATGTTTGCATGTATTTTGCATCAATGCCATGCTTATCTTGTTTTGCTCATATCTTCTAAACCGTAGTCTCGAATTAAATGAACTTTATATGTAACTTGACTAGAATTTCGTGTAGATCATCGTGGTGCATATTAACTTGCTGTTTAACAACTTGAACATAAGGTTTATTCAGATCTGGACCAATTTCGAAATTTGCATATGAGGACTTACCGAAATTGTTATATGTTGTTTCCTACTTATTTAAACTTGCTTTGATGTGTTGTTCTTGTTTGCATCATCTCTTGCCATGAGTAGTTTCATGTAGTCTTGTCATGCATCATGCTTGTTGTGCATCTTGCCTTGTTCATGGTGGTGTGTTTACTTTGTTGTGTGCTTCTTCTTGTTAGTTCCTGTTTCGCTATGCGATCGTGAGGATTCGCTCGCTCACGCTTGGTTCGCTTCATCCGTTCATCTTCTTCATGGACTCGTTCTTCTTCCTTATGGATTTCAGGCAAGATGACCGCTACCCTGGATCTCACTACTATCATTGCTATGCTAGTTGCTTCGCTCTTCGCTATGTCATGCGCTACCTATCACTTCTTTGCTCAAGCCCCCTATTTGCCATGTCGACCTCTAACCTTTTGCACCCTTCCTATGCAAACCATTGTTTGGCTCATACCGCTTTGCTCAGCCCCTCTTATAGCGTTGTTAGTTGCAGGTGAAGATGAAGTTTGTTCCTTGTTGGAACATGGAGATGTTGTTCCATGCTGGAACATGTTTACTTGTTGGGATATCACAATATATCTTATTTAATTAATGCATCTATATATTTGGTAAAGGGTGGAAGGCTCGGCCTTATGCTTGGTGTTTTGTTCCACTCTTGCCGCCTAGTTTCCGTCATATCGGTGTTATGTTCCCGGATTTTGCGTCCCTAACGCGGTCGGGTGATTTATGGGACCCCTTGACAGTTCGCTTTGAATAAGACTTTTCTGGCAAGGCCCAACATTGGTTTTTACCATTTGCCTCACCTAGCCCTTTTTTCCCTTGGGTTTCGGAGTCCGAGGGTCATCTTTATTTTAACCCCCCACCCCCGGACCAGTGCTCCTTCGAGTGTCGCCCGAACTAGAGCCATGTCTGGCGCCTCAAGGCAACTTGAGGTCCTGGTTTTAGTTGTAATTGACTGCTCATCCGGGTGTGCCTCGAGAACGAGATATGTGCAGCTCCTATCGTGGATTTGTCGGCACATTCGGGCGGCTTTGCTGGTCTTGTTTTATTCTTTGTCGAAATGTCTTGTAGCCGGGATTCCGAGATCGATCGGGTCTTCCCGGGAGAAGGAATATCCTTCGTTGATCGCGAGAGCTTATCATGGGCTAAGTTGGGACACCCCTGCAGGTATAAACTTTCGAGAGCCGTGCCCGCGGTTATGTGGCGTATGGGAATTTGTTAATATCCGGTTGTAGTAAACTTGAAGTAAACTCTTATAAAATACACCTACCGTGTGCGTAACTGCGAGTGTCTCTTTTCGGGTTGATCGAGAGGAGAACACGGTTCTTGGGTTATGTCCGGCGTAAGTAGGAGTTCGAGGATCACTTTTGATCATTACTAGTTGACGACCGTTCCTTTGTTTCCCTTCTCGCTCTCATTTGCGTATGTTAGCCACCATACATGCTTAGTCGCTTTGCAACCTCACCACTTTACCCCTTCCTTCCCCATTAAGCTTTGCTAGTCTTGATACCCATGGTAATGGGATTGCTGAGTCCTCGTGGCTCACAGATTACTACACCACCAGTTGCAGGTACAGGTTGTGCGATGATCTTGACGCGAGAGCGATGTCACTTGTTTTGGAGTTCTTCTCCTGCTTCTTCTTCGATCAGGGGATAGGTTCCAGGTCGGCAGCCTGGGCTAGCAGGGTGGATGTCGTTTGAGTTTCTGTTTATGTTTCATTCGTAGTCGGATGTTGATCTCTTGTATGATGTTGTTGTATTGATGTGACATTGTATGTATTGGATGTATCCCCTTCTATTATGTAATGTTGATGTAATGATATCCACCTTGCAAAAGCGTTTCAATATGCGGGTCTATCCTTGGTGGGACCGTCGAGTTCCTTTTGGATAGGGTCGCATATTGGGCGTGACATTCATCTTCCCCCAGAATGTCTTGACTTGGGCAAAAGCCATTTGTGCACTCTCAATGCATGCCGACCGCTTCACAGCGTCGAGACGCGGTACCGCGTCCACAAGCCTTTGCACCAAACCGAACACTACAAGAAATATGTCAACTAGTGACCTTCTGTCAGTGACCCTGGAGGAATTGGTCATAGATCTATGACCATTTGAGACCAATTGGTCAAAAGATATTCGGGGGGCTCCAAACCCTAAACCATTGCGACCATTTTGGTCAGAAAGGTAGTAATTTCCTTACACGAAATGGTCATAAAGCAAAGAGCATTAGTCCACTGCCTTATTTCTAGTTGTTAACGACCAATATAGATGGTCATAGCCTTGTAAATTGTGGCGGGTTGCGATGACTAGGCGCCATCTCATCAGTTTTGCCTATGTGTCATGTCCATGTGTCAATTTTTGCTCTAGGTTGTGAAGCAACCTATATTTATGTCATTCCAAAAATTCCCAAAAAATTCTCATAAATTGTTTGGATCATATCTTCATCAAATATGTCAAAAACCTTCCTTGCCTAGTTCAAAAATAATTCAACAATATTCATTTTCCTATTTTGTTCGTAATAAAGACTTTGTGAAGGAAGTACCACTTTAGCATGTCCAAATAGTATCCATTTTCTACAGTGCTTTCCTATTCCCAAATAACCATCCTCCACCAAATGCCAGCTCAATCCATTCATTATTTTGAGCCCAGCTTCAACATTCGTATTTATGTCCAGTGTGGTACTTTGCAAAGCAAGTGCCACCTAGGCTCCTCCTTTTGAGCTGAAAATTTGTGAAGACAGTCTTCTTAGTAACTGATCATCCTCAGCCAAAACTCACGCCCATTAGCCATTTACATTTCCCGTATCGCTAATCAAACACTTGGCTGCTAATTCATGTTTGAGCATCGATCGGTCTCCTCGTGAGAATCTTATGTTGTAATTTTCTTCCTAGCACTTACCTGGGGAGTGCCCAACCCACTAGACATGCCTAGGCCGCCCAGAACACATGGCAACGCCACGGTCACGCGGTGACCATGCGGCGGGCATGCGAAGTTACTGGCAGCTCTAGAGTTGGGGCCCTTGGCCACCGCCCAAACCTCGACGTATCACCACTAAACCATGTATTTATGATTAAATAGGTACTGATGTAACTAGAGATGATTTTTGGAAAAAATAAATAGCAAACTATGAGGCAGCTGCAGTTCAAATTTGACTCGCTTCCAATTTGACCCGCTTCGAGCTGAATCGGCAGAAATTTGTTTTTTTCACGAGAGGTGGATCAAAACTTTTTACACCCAACCATTTTGTCAGTTGTGCATTAAATATGTCCTAGTATTTTAGAAAATTGATTTGGTCCAATTTTCCAACAATTATTTGGGAGGTCCTTCACAAAAAAACCTCCTTTTGGGCACTCGAAAAATGGAAAATGGTTTTTTCGTCCAAAGAAAATGGAAACTTCCTTAGGCAACATCGTTTTCCATTCCAATATGCACCCTTGTGCACAATATGAGATCATTTGAACAAACTATGCCATGAATGTGGCCATAAGATTGATCATTTGGCTTCAAAGCCATTGATCTCCATACGTGATAGCTCATTTCTGAGAACACTTTTTTAAAATAATTGCCGTATTACAAGTTTGTTATTTTTCCTGTGAACTTGGCCACATATAATGACACAATGCGAAGGTTTCCCAATTTTTTGTTTTTTTTGAATTTTGATGCCTGCTTCAAAATGCTACAAAACGCTTGGAATGACCGTTTCTAGCTAGTGGTTGAATCTTGGGATTTTTGGTGTTTCTCTAATTAAATAGATACTTATGTACATAGAAATGATTTTTGGGAAAAATAAAGAGCAAACTACAAGGCAGCCTATAGTTCAAATTTGACCCACTTCCAACTGAATTCCATGGAAATTTTTCTTTTTCATGAGAGGTGGATCAAAACTTTTTACACCCAACCATTTGGTCAATTGTGCATTAAATATGGCCTAGTATTTTATAAAAATGATTTGGTCCAATTTTGCAACAATTATTTGGGAGGTCCTTCACAAAAAACCTCCTTTTGGGCACTCAAAAAATGGAAAATGGTTCTTTCGTCCAAAGAAAATGAAAACTTCCTTAGGCAATATTGTTTGCCATTCCAATATGTACCCTTGTGCACAATATGAGATCATTTGAACAAACTATGCCATGAATGTGGCCATAAGATTGATCATTTGGCTTGAAAGCCATTGATCTCCACACATGACAGCTCGTTTCTGAGAACAGTTTTTTAAAAGAATTGCCGTATTACAAGTTTATTATTTTTCCTGGTAACTTGGTCACATATAATGACACAATGTGAAGGTTTTCCAATTTTTTGATTTTTTTGAATTTTTTATGCCCGTTTTAAAATGTGGTCAAAACGACGGGAATGACCGTTCCTAGCTAGTGCTTGAATCTTGGAATTTTTTTGGTGTTTCTCTGATTAAATAGATACTTTTGTACCTAGAAATGATTTTTGTAAAAAATAAATAACAAACAATGAGGACGCTGCAGTTTAAATTTGACCCGTTTCCTACTGAATGAGCGGAAATTTGTCTTTTTCATGAGAGATGGATCAAAATTTTTGACACCCAATCATTTGGACAATTGTGCATTAAATATGTCCTAGTATTTTAAAAAATTAATTTGGTACAATTTTACAACAAATATATGGTAGGTCCTTCACAAAAAAAGTCATTTTGGGCACTCGGAAAATGATTAAAAATAGTTAGAAATATCAGAAATGCATGGAAATTGGTCCTTATGTCTAACTCTAGTGAAAATTTGTGTGGTGCCATTTTGCAAAATATTTTTGATAGCTACTTCACAAAATCCCTCCATTTTTAGTACTTAGACACTTTTTTAAATCACTGGTTTTTCGAACCAATCAGAACTCTTCACACGGATCGATGACATGGCGCCCATCCATCCATCCATCCATCTCTCCATCGCACATCCATCCATCTATCTATAGAAAAAAAGAAAATAAAATGAAAAAGAGATACCCCCCACCCGCAGCCCAAACCCTAGGTCAGATCCCATCCACTCCACCCCATCGCACCCCTCCTCTCCTCGCAGCCGCCGCCACCTCCTCCCTCGATCCAGTCCTCTCCCCGGCCTCCTTTCCCCGATCGGTAGATGTATGTCCCCGCGCCGCCGCCCCCACCTTCTCCTTCCTCTCCCAAGGGAAGGGAAGCAAGGGAACATAAGGAAGGGAGGGAAGGCCGGCAAGGAGTTCGGTTGAGCGCCGCCGTGTGATTTCCCCGGCTCCCGCGCCGCCGCGCGACCTTCCCGGAACCCCGCCAGCACAGCGGCCACCACCGCCCCTCTTCCCATGCAGGGAGATTGGGGGGGTTGCCGTCTCCCACGGCCATGGCGTGCTCCTCTGCTGACGAGGCCGCCGTCTCTCTTCCCTGCTCGAGGCTGCCGTCGACCATGGCCATGCTCGAGGTCTCCTGCTCCCTGCCCTGCCCTCCGCGCCGCCGTGATCTACTGCACTGCTGCGCTCCCCGACGTGCCCGTGGATGTGGGCCCCCAGCCGCCGCCGCCATCCGCGGGCCTCCGGGCGAGGTCCATGGCCACCTTCACCCGCACGTGAGCGCCCCCTTCCGTACCCTTTCTGCCCAGATCTGCTACCCCTGAATTTGAGTGGTCTCTCGGTTGAATCTGTGTCGCAGGAAGCCCCACGTCAAGAAGGACCAGGAGGGCGTCGACGTCTTCGACAGCATCTGGAAAAAGGCATCTGGAAGAAGGTGACCCCTCTGCATTTTCTGTAGCTTGCATGTTTGTTCCATTAGAACATAGAAAGAATGTAAGTGCTATGTATGTAGGTATCGTAGTTACCATTCCTGGAACCAAGCTCTAGCTAATCCTTCTACTCTTAATTGATACTGGCAAGTTTGTTCCTCATCATGTGGCAATTCTAGGTGGTGCAGTGTGCACAACCAACCACTCGTAAATTGCTCTTGTCCTGGTTGTTCCCTGTAGAAAGTAGAAATGGTACTGCTATTGTGCCGTTTGTGCAGAGACCTGGGAGATGGGTTAAACAAAGATTTAAGTATATGAGCCACCTTCTCTTTTTCTGACCATTATGTTAAAATCAGATAAGAGAACTTTAGATGACTGATATATCATAAATCAGTTGGCCTCTGAAAATTAGTTTCATTAGGTATATCATGCATTAAGCTTCAGGGGATAGGTTAAAGAAAAATCTCTTATATATGTGGCTTCCTTTTTCTTTTTCTGATGATTACAACTTATTAGATTATTTTGTCAAAATCAGACAGGAACATCATCAGAATACGCAAGACCAGGTACTGCTGATAAGGCTATTCAATGAAAACCAAGAAGCGTAAAACCAAGAAGCTCAAGGTCAAGGGCCTCGATTTGGGATGATTTACTGATTTGGTTTCCTCTGCTGGTGATGATTGTTCCTGAAGGCGCTGGCCAAGGAGCTGGTGCAGTCCAGGAAGGCGGTCAACCACCTCTACGAGAACAAGGCCCAGCTCAACTCCATCTCCATGCACCTCGGCAAGATCGTCGGTAATGGACACCGCCTGCATCGTATCTATCTTTCTAGATAGCATTCAGTATGGTAACATTTAGTAACTTACAGCTGCTGTTCATGATGCTATTACAAACTCTGAAATCTGGTACTTTAGTCAAATGTGCTTCCTTTCTAAACAACTGTGCACCTTGGTGAGCTCGTCGGTAGCAAACAGTTTCTACTGGCCTCGTATCATTCTATACTAGTATGGATAGATAGCATCCAAGTTTGTTGTCTACTGACCTCTGCTAGTGTCTTGAAATGCTTGGGAATGGCCCGTCCGTCTGGACATGCAGTTAGTCTGAATCTGTTTTGGCAGCTAACATGCCTCGTCATTCTGACTACCTGCTTTCTCACTTCATGGCACTTGAGAACATTCATGTTCTGTTTTATTCATTCTCACATTCTGGCATCTATTACTACAACGATCTCACAATGGCGGTTTAGGACATGCTTATCCTTGCAAAAAAATTTGAGCTCAGGCAATACTAATGTTTATATCTATCATTCAGTACTACTGTTTATATCTAATCAAGATCTTATGATTTACACAGGTCGGGTTGTCGCAGGTTCCATGGAGCCCCCCTCCCCTCGTCAAGCTCGGCGCCAAGAGCGAGGAGCTGCTCTTCGCCTCGCCTCGCCTCGCACAAGCAACGTCGTATTCCTGTCTGCTCTTTCACTAGTGTCGACCCTTGCTTTCATTGTTAATAATACGCGCATGCTCCACAAGTAATACAGAAGATGCATTTCCATCCCATCTAGTAGGTGCTGACTCGATGCAAACGAATAAAATAATATTAGTAGGTGTTGACTGCTCACACCCCATATATGCTGAATGATGCTAGCTGCTGTACCAATGTGATGTTGCTTGCTTGATTGATGACTTGTTGTTATTAACTTGAAAAAAGAAGAAGAAAACCTTGTCAATTTATTTGAGGAGAATCCTGTATCCCATTCATTAGACAACCTGTACTACTACTTGTATTTGCATGTTTACTTGCTTGCTTGCTTGCTTGTAGCACTATCAAGTGTGAGGAAATCCAGTACTAGGATGTGGGGAGCTGGGATGCTGTTGGATCATTAGCACTTGTAGCACTATCAAGTTTGTACTGATTGCAAATATAAAACCTTGTAATTTTGTTTCCGTAAGCTAAACTTTGTGATTTAATTTCTGGAAGCTAAACATTGTAAGTCTATTAAGAAACTTGAGCAAAATCAGCCCACAAGTTAGTTGAAGTCACAAGTGCCTTTTATTGACAGAGTCTTCTGCCAGGGCGAATGTTATATTCAAAACCACTTCTGATCACTTTGTGTTTTCTTTTTTAATATTTTGTTGTGTCTTGCTTGGTGGGAATTGATCCAGTTAAGTGGCTGACTGGGAATATTATGCTGTCAAGTTCGTGTCTTAGTGCGTCTGAGAATGTTGTTTCTTTCTTTCTTCCTTTTGTTGCAAACCTGAAAAGAAAGTGCAATGTGAACCTGGAAGGTGCATGTACTGCTGCTACTTTCGTGTGCCAACTGCTATACTAGTTGGTTTGTGATGATCCAAACAAGTCGACAGCAGTAGTACTGTTGGCAGTTGGTGTTTAATTTCATTGCTGTCATGGTATTTATTCTTTTGGCATGTCATGTATATGCTGGTGTTTAATTTTGTGATGTTAGTATGCTTGTGCTGACTAGTTTTGTTAGATCTTGCCAGTTGAATGGATGGTTGTGTTAGTAGAATGGTATTTTGTTTTAGGCGCAATGTGTTGCAGTGAAGTTTTTTGCACGACTTGCACTTGAGCCATGCATATTCATATCATGTATCTGTTTTCTTGTATGAATGGGTATCTCATTTTAACTAGTTGGAGGACAAAAAGCATGGCACTAACTCAATTTGTGTTATCATTTTAAATAAATGTCATTTTCTTGAATGGTCTGTTCATAATATATTTGCCCCAATGTTTCTGATTCTTCTCTCATTCATGTAACAGGGTCACAGAGGAAGCCATGTTGCAGTTTTGTTTGTTCCCAGCCCTGACTACGGTCGTCCAGCGAGTTTGGCATGTTGTTCATCTGACTACGGTCGTCGAGCGAGTCTGTCATGTTGTTCATCTGACTACGGTTGTCCAGCGAGTCTGGCATGTTGTCATTTTCTTGTAAAGCAGTACTGTATTACACTTGTAGAGCTCGTTACACTTGTAGAGCTTGAAAGTACTATATTACACATGGTCATGTATTGGCACGTATAGAGATTGTTATTGTGATTGCCATTGTATTAGATTGTTATTGTGATTGCCATTGTATTAGATGATCTGGTTGCTCTTATTTGAAACATCATGTGTGCTTTTTGTCTGGCAATTTAAATACTGGTTCAAATATGAATAATATGAGCTTGATAGATGGGACCCACTTATCTGACTAGTGGACCCTTCTTTTGGAAAAAAAAGAAAAACTAAATTCGTTTAGACAAAAAGGCCACAACCCAACAATAAAAAAGGCTGCAATGTTGGGTGTCGGTGTCAAAACCGGCGGATCTTGGGTAGGGGTTACCGAACTGTGCGTCTAGGCGGATGGTAACAGGAGACAAGGGACACGATGTTTTTATCCAGGTTCGGGTCCTCTTGATGGAGGTAAAACACTACTCCTGCTTGATTAATATTGATGATATGGGTAGTACAAGAGTATGATTGTTGTTCGTCCTACAGACTAAAACCCTCTGGTTTATATAGACACCGAAGAGGGTTAGGGTTACATTGAGTCGGTTACAATGGGAGGAGATTCACATATCCGTATCGCCAAGCTTGCCTTCCACGCCAAGGAAAGTCCCATCCGGACACGGGATGAAGTCTTCAATCTTGTATCTTCATAGTCTAGGAGTCCGGCCAAAGGTCATAGTCCGGCCATCCGGACACCCTAGTCCAGACTCCCTCAAGAGCCCTCGAACCAGGGCTTCAATGACGATTTAGTCCGCGCGCAGATTGTCTTCGGCATTGCAAGGCGGTTTCCTACTCCTTATACTTATTAGAAGATTTTTAACACAAGGATAGTGTCCGCTCGCAAAATAATTTCCACATACCACCGTATAGAGAATAATATTTACACAAATTCAACTCATTGATGTATTCCGCAGCTGACATCACACCACGGCCAAGCCTTTATTCAATCGTTTTATCGTCCCACCTCAACAAGACTTAGCGAAGTGGTTTCCTTGACACGTCTTGTTGAAGCAGAGATCGTGTCCCCTTATTCCGGGATTCTCATCAATACGGGCGTGGGTAACCCAACCGTGCCATTAATTTACGGCGCTTGGGAGATAAGCGAGTTTTACCAAGCTGGTGGGGGCACATAGTTTCGTCCACCCATATAAGGGGATAAGGATCCACCTTTTCCATCTATGCCTTCTTCCTCCTTTGCTTATCCATTTTCGCGCACTCGAGCTCCAGTGCTCAAGTCCGCACATCCCACCTCTACCTTCTCCAGCCATGTCCGGAGTGGGAGGCAAGTGGATGGTCTCCTCCGTCATGGAGGAACACATCAAGAAGCTGAGGGAGGCCGGATACTTGTCTAACGACATCGGGCACCGGCTCCTGCATAAGGGGCAACTCATCCCCACCCCTGTGCCCCATGAGAGGGTGGTGTTCCTCACCCATTTCCTCCATGGACTAGGTTTCCCACTTCACCTCGTTTGTCCAGGGGCTCATGTTCTACTACGGCTCGGATTTCCACGATCCGGCCCCGAACTTCGTCCTCAACATCTCGGCGTTTATCATCGTGGGAGGCTTTCCTCCGCATCAAGCCCCACTTCGACTTATGGTCAAGACCTTCAATGTCAAGCCAAGGTAGTGGGCGGCCAAGAAGCCGTGCGGAGGCTCCATGGTGGGCAAGATGCCCAACGTTACATGGCTCGAGGGCTCCTTCGTGGAGACCATAAAGCGGTGGCAATCGGGTGGTTCTACATCACCGAGCCGTGACCACTGAATGGGCAGCGCCCCGAATTCCGATCTGGCATCCCCACACGGCTCACCTCCTCGAAAGAGAAGGGCCCGTCGTGGGGTAATTCGGAAGAGTGGACCGGACTCCAAACCTGCGTCCAAGACCTGGTGAACAAAGTGGTTAAACCCGTCAACGTAGTCCAGGTCATGCTCATCCGCCGGATCCTCCCGTGTCAACGACGGGCTTTTAACTAATGGGAGTTCAACCCGGCCCGGCACCAAACTCGACCGGGCTCTTTGACACAACGCACGAGGATGCACGGAAGGTGCTATTCAAGGCGCCGAGGTTCCCCTCCCATCACCGAGGATCGCGGATTCAGCGAAGCTCCAAGCCAGCGTAGTAAGCTTATTTTACCCTTTACAGGATACTTGTTTTTCATAGTTTAACTCTATCATGCGGGATCTAAGCTCCCGTTCCTTTGACAGAATGGCGAAGAAGACCAGACAGATCGACCGTCTGCCCCTTTGCCGAAGATCCGCAGACGCCCACTTGACGGGGCTCTTTGGTCCGGCACCTTATGTGGTGCTGGAGAAGAAGGCCAAGAAGAAGGCCACGGGAACTCAAAAGAGTTCCCGGCGCCCGGTGGTGCCGGATTCATCGTCCGATGACTCCGAGGTGCACTCCTCCTCCAAAGACGAGGAGGAGGAAGAAGAAGCCTCTCCCCCTCCAGCGGGGGGAGGAATGAAAAGGAAGGCCGCGGCGGAGGGTCCAAGAAGGGAAGGACCCTTCCTCCGGACTACTCCACCAACGCCGACGACGGTGAAGAGGAGTGGCCATCCAGGGCCAAGCCCCTGGCAAAATCGTAAGTATCCGGATACCAGAATAACTCATGGCGTTCCTTTACTGCACAGTTTCTTCTGACGCCGAATGTAATCATGCAGTCAGCCCGCGGCCCAGCTCGACGCTTCGTCGAGCGGATCCATGGATTCGTCGGATGTGAATAGCCTTTCGCTTCCGATCGACCTCCCTCGCCCTACGGACGATGCCGAGGTGGAGTCCCAAAAGGGTCCAAGCCAGAGGGGTGGTCTGGAGGCGCCGCAAGGCGACCTCCCGGACTCCAGGCGCAAAGGGGATAAAACCCCGAAGGGCTCGAAGTCCGGCCCTGGGCCGAACACTGCACCGAAACCTTCAACGGTTCCGGTGCCCGGCAGGCGACCCCCTACTAAGAAGGGCAAGCCTACGATGCCGGTGACCTCCGTCCAACCGGAGGCACCGGATAATCTGCTGGAGGTGCTTAACGGCGCCTCCATCGACGAGGAGCGCCACACTATTATGAGTGTGGTGATCCGAAGGTTCGATCCGCCAAGAGCGGGCTGGTCAAGCCTGTGCCAGCCTTCTAACAGGCTTTGAGGTATGTATTTAAGATATGTAAAAATATTACCGCATAGACAGTAGCCCCTGATGCTTAGTTTGGTGTTCGGAAAGAAAAGCCGAACTGAGGACCAAAAAGACATACGCAGGAGTCTAACATAAGTATGTCAATATGGGAATGCAGGTTGAAGCCGACCTCTGCCAAGACCGACCGCAGAGGTTGATGCATTGAAGCACAGCCTCAGCGGTCCGAGAACGAGCTCGGCCTTGCCAAGAAGCAGCTCGAGGACAAGGAAGGTAAGTAATACCTTATGTAAGTATATAAAAAGATGTGGTTGCAAAAATGACAGGACCAACGTGAGTATTACAGGGCCACAACCTGTGGCGACCACTGAAGGAAGCGCTTTCAAGGCCAAGAAAATGCGGCCTTGGAGCGCACTCCACGAGAAAAGCAGGAGGCGCGGGTGGCGGAGGTGCAGCAAGAGGCTGTGCTCTCGTGGAAAAACACGAGAGTTTGGAGCTTGACTCAAAGACTCGAGAGTCCGAGGCTCGCCTCGGCGCTTGAGAGCGCCAAATCTGCCAAGGCCAAGCCGAAAAGCCCTCCAGAATTTGAGGCGATGAAGAAGATAGCGGTAAGGCATTATTTATGCAAAGCAAGCACGTGAAAGTGAATTACTTGTTACTTACCCGAGTCCGGAGCTCTCCAGAGCATTCGCAGATCTTCCCAGAGTGTGTCCGACGCTGCCGCATTCTACCGAGCCAAGAGGGAGCTCGACGGAGAAGGTGTTCTGTCTCAAGATATCTTTGAGGCCGGACACCCGTGTTTTTGAGCGACCAAATTAGCAATGGTCGAGCTCCATAAGGTGGCCGAACAGGTCATGAAGGGTCTCAGAGTCCGCCGTGGCACGGGAATCCATGCCCGGAGCTACTTGGCCGGTAAGGCGGCCGGTGGATGCCTGTCCAAGGCTTGAAGTCATCAAGCGCTCCATATGCATCGAAGGTGCCGTAGAGGCCTTGCCCGTGCTAAAGTGCACTTTGGGGCAAGATGGACGCCGAGAAGCTTGTGACGGACGGACCACCGCCGGGTAAGGAGCATCGCAAGCCCGAGATGTATTATGAGGGCGTCTGAAAGGTGCCCGCCAGATAAGCGGATGAGTGCTCCAAAGATGTAATTTTTGAGTAAACTCGCATTTGTGATCCCAGACATCGAAAACTTGTTCATATGCGCTTAAGCAACGCTTTTGAATTTAAAATATGACCTTCTGTGCGGCCGTTTATTAAATTTGAGAGATGGCGAGTCGTCGGCTTCTGCCCCCATGCCACGAGTGCTGGGGTGTTCAGAATAAACTTGAGCGCTCTTTTCCTCATTATTGGGTCCTTCGAGGGAGGCGCTCAACACAACGAACAAGGCAATCAGACTATAATGCTTGAACACTCTCACTTAGCTATAGAATTCTATAATTTTAAATTTCGGCGAAGCCCCTAGTATTCGCAAGACTGAGTTCGGGGCGCTATCTACGCCTAGGCCGGACAAAGCCGACTCCTCGCTCTAAGCGGCATAAGTCTTTAGGGACTCGAAAACCTCTCGAACAATGACCAGCTCTCGCCCTATCATGACGGGGCTTTAGCTTTCTCCACCGAGGTGCTTAGCCCAGCTCAACCGGGCACAATCGCAGTGGTTCTCCCAAAGTGCTACCTTAGCCGATATAATGAGCGTAAGGTACCAAAACATGGGAGCCGCAAACCCAACTATTGACCCAAGACATGATTCGAGCCGATGCATATAATGCTATAAGTTCGTGGTGCCGCACTCATGAGAGTGTTCGGACTTCTCACACCATATTCTGGGGTACGTAAGCCCTGGTGTATTGGCCGTACTAAAGTGTACGGTTGCATAATGTCATAACTGAACATATTTTTATAAAAAGGAATGCAATAATAGATAAAAGCTATGTATTGTTTATTCAAAAGTCTGCGGTAAAAGCGAGCGATACAAAATAGTGCGATAAGCAAGAGATGGGACTATTTAACATGTCCCCTCCGAGCGTCTTTGCGGGATGATCTGTGAAACAAGTATACTTTGCTCGTTATAGAGACTACTGGACACTCGACGTAGCTTTCGCTTCCCCGGCTGTTGCATCGTGTGTTCGGCGATTATCTTTGCGGACAGGCCTTCCGTAAAGTGGAGTCCTGAAAGTAAGAAGAAAAAAGAATGACAAAATTGGGAGCCCCTGGTGCAGTTGAGCCGCATTTTGGGCATGCGGTGGTCGTGCCCCTCCCCCTATGCTCATGGTATTTCCAGAGCGTAGTTATGTCTGTAGTAATCTTGGTTTCGCAATTTCGCGAGGGCTGGGGTTGGGGCCGCATTGCTACGCTGCGTCTTTCCGGAACGTGCCAGGCGGTCTTGTTGTAGGTTACTCTGGGCGCGCTTGACGGTGTCCGGACGTTTAAAGGCCGGACTGGAGAATTGCCTTGAGAGGCTGCTTTGTACTTCCACCGCGAGGGCCGCCGTATGCTACTCCGCTCGGAGAGAGCGTTCGGTGTTTCCATTGACCGTAATGACTCCTTGAGGGCCTGGCATCTTGAGCTTGAGGTATGTGTAGTGCGGCACCGCATTGAACTTTGCAAATGCGGTTCGTCCGAAAGCAAAGGCGTGATAGCCATCGCGAACGGGACTATGTCGAAGATTAACTCCTCGCTTCGAAATTATCCGGGATCCGAAGACCACCTCAAGTGTAATCGAGCTCGCATAGTTGGCCTCTACACACGGTATGACGCCTTTAAAGGTCGTCTTTGTGGGTTTAATCCTTGAGGATCTATGCCCATTTTTCGCCCGTATCCTCGATAAAGCAGTGTTCAGGCTGTTGCCGCCGTCCATAAGGACTCTAGTGAGGTGAAATCCGTCAATGATTGGGTCTAGAATCAATGCGGCGAATCCGCCATGGCGGATGCTAGTGGGATGGTCCCTTCGGTCAAAAGTGATCGGGCAGGAGGACCATGGGTTCAACTTTGGGGCGATCGCTCCAACGCATATACGTCCTCGAGTGCACGCTTCCGCTCCCCTTTGGGTATGTGGGTTGCGTATATCATGTTCACCGTCCGCACTTGTGGGGAAGCCCTTCGTCCCCTATTGTTCGGCGCCGTGGCTCCTCCTCGTCATCGCTATGCAGCCCCTTGTCATTTTTTTTCGGCGTTTAACTTGCTCGCTTGCTTGAACACCCAACAATCCCTGTTGGTGTGGTTGGCTAGTTTTTCAGGTGCCGTGTATCCGCACGAGCGATCGAGTATTCGGTCCAAGTTGGACGGGCCCGAGTATTTCTTTTGAATGGCTTTTTCCACTGACCGGGTTTAGAGCCTCAACCCGGCATTAATCGCCGTGATCCTCGGCATTGTCGCCGTTAATGCGGCGCTTTTGCTTGTTGCGACGTGACACGCCAATGTTGTCCTTGGTATCCGAATTACTGTGGCTCTTGGTCATGTTATTACTACGAGCTAGCCAGCTGTCTTCTCCCGCGCAAAAGCGGGTCATGAGTGTTGTGAGGGCTGCCATGGATTTCGGCTTTTCCTGTCCTAGGTGCCGGGCAAGCCACTCGTCACAGATGTTATGCTTGAAGGCTGCAAGGGCCTCTGCGTCCGGACAGTCGACTATTTGATTTTTCTTGGTTAGGAACCGTGTCCAGAATTGTCTGGCCGATTCCTCCGCTGCTGAATTATGTGGCTTAGGTCATCGGCGTCTGGTGGTCGCACATAGGTGCCCCGAAGTTGTCGAGGAATGCGGCTTCTAGGTCCTCCCAACAACCAATTGATTCTGGCGGCAAGCTGTTAAGCCAGTGCCGAGCTGGTCCTTTAAGCTTGAGTGGGAGGTATTTGATGGCGTGTAGATCATCGCCATGGGCCATGTGGATATGAAGGAGATAATCCTCGATCCATACCGCCAGATCTGTTGTGCCATCGTATGATTCGATGTTTACGGGTTTGAAACCATCGGGATTTGATGATCCATTACTTCATCATGAAGCATAGTGGGTGTCTTGGCGCCTACGTATTGGGCTATATCACGACGTAGCTCAAATGAGCTTTGTCTCATCATGTTCGCCCGGCCGGATTTACCATATCCGGCATGACGGTTATCGTCACGTGTCGTGGGGCGCCCACGCGATCCATAGATCGATTTTGTTTGCCTTGCCCTGTCCTCCAATATATCTCGCAGGTCTGGTGCATTTTCCCGTGCCTTGGTATTCTTTGAGCGATGCCGGGGTGCGGCTTGAGTGGAGGGCCGAGAGGCCTCTCTGTCGCGGCCACGAGGTGGCCGGTCGGCCGCATCATGCGCTGGTGATGTAGGCCTAGGTGCTTCCTCCTCTAATCGGGTAGCAGCCTGCGCTTTGGGTAGCTCTTGGAGGGGCGTTGAAGTTCGTACTCTTCACCGCAAGGACATCACCCATCCGCCGGCTAGCAAGTCTTGGTCAGCTCTAAGCCGTTGTTGTTTTTTCTTGAGGCTGCTCGCCTTGGCCATAAGATCTGCGTTTGAAACGCTCTTGTTCGACGGGATCCTCGGGCACGACAAATTAAATGCTGTCGTCGAGGCTTGCCTCGTCTTTGGAGGGAGGCATGTAATTATCGTCCTCTACCTCTCTGTCTACCGCTCTCTCATGAGGGCTGGCTTCTCCATCCTCCTGCGCTGAATCCTGCTGGAGGGGATTGTCTTCGGCCTTTGTCAGGGGTGTTATTATCTCCCGTCTTTGGAATCGCCGCTTTTCTTTGTGGCGGGATTTAGAGCGGCGCCACGACGCCGACGCTTAGGCTGTTTCTTGGAGGGTCATCCTCCATTGTTCCATCGCCGTTCCCTTCTTTTGGGGTGTCCACCATGTATATGTCATACGAGGTGGCCTTCCAAAGGCCTGTAGGCGCTGGTTCTTGGTCGCCTCCTGCATCGGGCGCATATATCGCCGATGTCTTCGAGTCAAAGTCGAGCATGTCGGTTAAATCATCGGCAGTGGCTACAAAGTGGGTGGTGGGTGGGCTTTGAATTTCTTCGTCGTCCGCATCCCAACCTTGTCGACCATAGTCCGCCAGGGCTCTCTGATAAAGAGAGAGACTTTAGTGAATTCAAAATGTCGCCAAAAGGATAGTGCCGAAAGATGTCTGGCGGTGAACTCCATGATCGGGCGCCCAATCGGATTCGATTGGCGGTAGCGGAAGGTTGAGTCCGGAGAGGAGTCCGGCACCTTGAGTCACGAAGCTTCGCAAAGGACAGGTATGGTGTTCGGCTCGATCGCCGTAGAGATTGCAGCCCCGAGGCGGTGTCCAGCCACCCGTCCTCGACAGTGCAATCGGCTCCGAGCTAAGGGTGAGCGGACAACTGGTCGGACCTCCGGGGCATTGTTCGCCGCAGAGCTAGATCATGCCCATCGTGATAAAGGCGGCGCGCTGGCTGTAGCTCGAACCCGTCGAAGGTCAAGTCTCCGCGGACGTCGGCCGTAGTTCAAACTTCCAAATCGACCCGATAGCCCGGCGTAGCTTCGATCTGCTTCCACATGGCTGCCGAATTGGCCCGCGATTGCAAAGTCGCCGAATCTGAAGATCTGTCCAGGGAGAAAAGTCTCGCCTGGACCGCATCGTTGTTGACGATCGGAGGAGCCATCGGGCCTAAAGATGACGACATACGCAGGAACTCTCAATGAAAGCACCAATGTCGGTGTCAAAACTGGTGGATCTCGGGTAGGGGGTCCCGAATCATGCGTCTAGGCGGATGGTAACAGGAGACAAGGGACACGATGTTTTTACCTGTGTTCGGGCCCTCTCGATGGAGGTAAAACCTTACTCCTGCTTGATTAATATTGATGATATGGGTAGTACAAGAGTAGATCTACCACGAGATCGGAGAGGCTAAACCCTAGAAGCTAGCCTATGGTATGATTGTTGTTCGTCCTACGGACTAAAACCCTCCGGTTTATATAGACACCGGAGAGGGTTAGGGTTACATAGATTCGGTTACAATGGGAGGAGATCCACATATCCGTATCACCAAGCTTGCCTTCCACGCCAAGGAAAGTCCCATCCGGACACGGGACGAAGTCTTCAATCTTGTATCTTCATAGTCCAGGAGTCCGGCCATCCGAACACCCCCTAATCCAGGACTCCCTCATTGGGCTTGGCCCATGAAGCTGATCAAAAATTGATAGAAAAAATACATTAAAAACGCCGAATTGTTGGGCTAGGCCCATGTAGAAAACCGAATTGGACTGGGCTGATTCTTGAGCCACATCAGATTGCCACGTCGGATGCCTACATGGCCTGGGGAGACTGCTAGTGACCAAAACAAAACAGTAGGCATATTTTGGTCGTAAACGTCCATGACCTTCTCACAGAGAAGGTCGTTAATTTCAGTTCTGATTGTCACACTTTTGACCTTCTATTTTTGGTCAAAAAAAGGTCGCAAATGAAAAACAATGACCTTTCAGTGACCAATAGTCAAGGTCACAAGTTGACATATTTCTTGTAGTGGAAGTTGCTATTCAGAACAGGCTCGGTTGGCCACAACCGGATTATGACATTTTTCATGGCAACGTCGGATATCCTATGAAGCTCGGCCCATTGGGACATTTGTTCATTCAGCAACAGAGGGCGCTTTGATGCGCCAAACTGTGACCAAAAAAGATTCTCTGTTGTGTACCCCTCTCACGCTTGATAATACCACGCCGCATCGGAAGAACTCTCTGACAAGTCTAAAAACTCGTTCGAAGAACTCCACACTTGGTCAAGCTGAGCATAGTTTGGATCGCCGAACTTAGTCTGTAGCAGAAAGGGTTTCCCAGCCGCAATCTCCCCAACTTGCCGGATTTCCTCACGGGTTGCTCTGGATTCCAACCGCGCTTCTCTCGCCTCTTGTAAGGCCTTGTTTAGTTCAGCCGTTATGGCTTTATTCTCCTTCTCCAGAAATTCGCAGCGGCCAGTAGCATTTTTCAGTTCAAGCGCCATCGTGGATATCTTCTCCTCGTCTTGGCGCCGTGCAGTGATACGTCCATTTTGCATCATGCTTTTATATCGATATTTATCGCATTATGGGCTGTTATTTCACGTTATGTCACAATACTTATGGCTATTCTCTTTTATTGTACAAGGTTTACATGAAGAGGGAGAATGCCGGCAGCTGGAATTCTGGGCTGGAAAAGGAGCAAATATTGGAGACCTATTCTGCGCAACTCCAAAAGTCCTAAAACTCCACGGAATATCTTAAAATAAATAAAGAAAAATCGTCGCTAAAGATGAAGGCCAGGGGGCCCACACCTTGCTCACGAGGGTGGGGGGCGCGCCCCCAATCTCGTGGGCCCCCTGGTGGCTCTCCGACGCCCATCTTCTCCTATAAGAAGTCTTTCGTCAAGAAAAAAATAAAGAGCAACCTTTCGGGACGAAACTCCACCGCCACGAGGCGGAACCTTGGCGGAACCAATCTAGGGCTCCGACAGAGCTGTTCTGCCGGGGACACTTCCCTCCGGGAGGGGGAAATCATCGTCATCATCATCACCAACGCTCCTCTCATCGGGAGAGGGCAATCTCTATCAACATCTTCACCAGCACCATCTCATCTCCAAACCCTAGTTCATCTCTTGTATCCAATTCTTGTCTCCATGTCCGGGATTGGTGCTAGTAGGTTGCTAGTAGTGTTGATTAATCCTTGTAGTTGATGCTAGTTGGTTTATTTGGTGGAAGATCATATGTTCAGATCCTTTATGCATATTAATACCCCTCTGATTATGAACGTGAATATGCTTTGTGAGTAGTTACGTTTGTTCACGAGGACAAGGGAGAAGTCTTCTGTTAGTAGTCATGTGAATTTGGTATTCGCTCGATATTTTGATGAGATGTATGTTGTCTAGCCTCTAGTGGTGTTATGTGAACGTCGACTACATAACACTTCACCATTATTTGGGCCTAGAGGAAGGCATTGGGAAGTAATAAGTAGATGATGGATTGCTAGAGGGATGTAAGCTTAAACCCTAGTTTATGCTGTTTCGTAAGGGGCTGATTTGGATCCATATGTTTCATGCTATGGTTAGGTTTACCTTAATACTTTTGTTGTAGTTATGATGCTAGCAATAGAGGTTAATCATAAGTGGGATGTTTGTTCAAGTAAGAACATCACCCAAGCACCGGTCCACCCACATATCAGATTATCAAAGTACCGAACGTGAATCATATGAACATGATGAAAACTAGCTTGACGATATTCCCATGTGTCCTCAGGAGCGCTTTTCCTATTATAACAGTTTGTCCAGGCTTGTCCTTTGCTACAAAAAGGATTGGGCCACCTTGCTGCACTTTATTTACTCTTGTTACTTGTTTCTCGTTACAATTTATCTTATCACAAAACTATCTATTACCACTTATTTCAGTACTTGCAGAGAATACCTTGCTGAAAACCGCTTATCATTTCCTTCTGCTCCTCGTTGGGTTCGACACTCTTACTTATCAAAAGGACTACGATAGATCCCCTATACTTGTGGGTCATCAAGACTCTTTTCTGCCGCCATTGCCGGGGAGTGTAGCGCCTTTGGTAGGTGGAATTTGGTAAGGAAAAATTTATATAGTGTGCTGAAATTTACTGTCACTTGTTACTATGGAAAGTAATTCTCTGAGGGGCTTGTTCGGGGTATGTTCACCCCATCTAGTAGAGAAAAGAGTTGCTCCTCAGCCTACTGAACCTATTGAAAATGAAACTCCTTTTGATTTTCCTTCGGGTATGATGGAAAAACTGCTAGCTAATCCTCCTACAGGAGATGGAACAAAGCATCCTGATGAGCACTTAATATATGTGGATGAAGTTTGTGGATTATTTAAGCTTGCAGGTATACCCGATGACGTTGCTAAGAAGAAGGTCTTCCCTTTACCTTTGAAGGAGACGCATTGATATGGTATAGGCTATGTGATGATACGAGATCATGGAACTATAAAAGATTGAAATTGGAATTTCATCAAAAGTATTACCCTATGCATCTTGTTCATCGTGATCGCAATTATATATATAATTTTTGCCCTCGCAAAGGAGAAAGCATTGCTCAAGCTTGGGGGAGGCTTAAATCAATGTTATATTCATGCCCCAATCATGAGCTCTCAAGAGTGACAATTCTTCAGAATTTTTATGATCGGCTTTCTGATAACAATCGCACCATGCTCGATACTTCTTGTCTTTGGCTCTTTTATGATGAAGACTATTGAATTCAGATGGGATTTATTGGATAGAATTAAACGCAACTCTGAAGATTGGGACCTCGACGAAGGTAAGGAGTCGTATGACACCTAAGTTTGATTGTGTTAAATCTTCTATGGATACCGATATTTTTACGTAAGTTTAGCACTAAATATGGACTTGACTCTGAGATAGTAGCTTCTTTCCGTGAATCTTCTCGCTACTTATGTTGATCTCCCCAAGGAGAAGTGGTTTAAATATCACCCCCATAGAAGTAAAAGTAGCTGCACCTATTAAAGTTGAAGAAAAGACTGTCACTTATAATGATCCTATTGTTCCCACTTCTTATGTTGAGAAACCACCCTTCCTGTTAGAATAAAGGATCATGCTAAAGCTTCAACTATGGTTCGTAAAAGCAATATTAGAACTTATACACCTCCTGAGCAAGTCAACGTAGAACCTAATATTGCTATTGTGAAAGATCTCTTGTCTGATAATATTGATGGGCATGTTATTCAATTCTGTGGTGAATCTGCGAGAATTGCTAAACCTAGCGTTAAAGATAAACATACACCTGTGGTAGGCGTGCCTGTTATTTTTGTTAAAATAGGAGATCATTGTTATCATGGCTTATGTGATATGGGTGCTAGTGCTAGTGTTATACCTTATGACTTGTATAAAGAAATCAAGCATGAAATTGCACCTCTTTGAGTTAGAAGATATTGATGTCACAATTAAACTTGCCAATAGAGATACTATTTCACCAGTGGGAATTGTTAGAGATGTTGAAGTTTTGTGTGGGAAAACCAAATATCCCGCTGATTTTCTTGTTCTCAGTTCCCCACAAGATAGCTTTTGTCTCATTATATTTGGTAGACCCTTCTTGAACACTGTTAATGCTGAGATAGATTGCGAAAAGAATGTTGTTACTATTGGCTTGGATGATATGATTCATGAGTTTAATTTCTCTAAATTTAGTAAACAACATCATGAGGAAGAATTTCCTAGTAAGAATGAAATTATTGGTCTTGCTTCTATTGCCGTACCTCCTAGTGATCCTTTAGAACAATATTTGCTAGACCATGAAAATGATATGTTTATGAATGAGAGGAGGGAAATAGATGAAGTATTCTTTAAACAAGAACCTATTCTGCAACACAATTTGCCTGTTGAAATCCTAGGGGATCCTCCTCGACCCAAGGGTGATCCCGTGTTTGAGCTTAAACTGTTGCCTGATAATCTTAAATATGCTTATCTTGATGAAAAGAAAATATATCCTGTTATTATTAGTGCTAACCTTTCAGAGCATGAAGAAGAAATATTATTGAAAACTCTGAAGAAGCACCGTGCTGCTATTGGATATACTCTTGATGATCTTAAGGTCATTAGTCCCACTCTATGTCAACATAAAATAAATTTGGAAGAAGATGCCAAACCTGTTCGTGATCATCAACGAAAGCTTAATCCTAAGATGAAAGAAGTAGTAAGAAAAGAAATACTAAAACTTCTGGAGGCAGGTATAATTTATCCCGTTGCTGATAGTCAGTGGGTAAACCCTATTCATTGTGTCCCTAAAAAGGGAGGTGTTACTGTTGTTCCTAATGATAAAGATGAATTGATCCAGCAAAGAATTATTACAGGTTATAGGATGATAATTGATTTCCGCAAATTAAATAAAGCTACTAAGAAAGATCATTACCCCTTACCTTTTATTGATCAAATGCTAGAAATATTATGCAAACATACACATTATTGCTTTCTAGATGGTTATTTTGGTTTCTCTCAAATACCTGTGTCGGCTAAAGATCAATCAAAGACCACTTTTACTTGCCCTTTTGGTACTTTTGCTTATAGACGTATGCCTTTTGGTTTATGTAATGCACCTGCTACCTTTCAAAGATGCATGATGGCTATATTCTCTGATTTTTGTGAAAAAAATTGCGAGGCTTTCATGGACGATTTTTCCGTCTATGGTTCCTCTTTTGATGATTGCTTGAGCAATCTTGATCGAGTTTTGCAGAGATGTGTAGAAACTAATCTTGTGTTGAATTGGGAAAAGTGCCACTTTATGGTTAATGAAGGTATTGTCTTGGGGCACAAAGTTTCTGAAAGAGGTATTGAAGTTGATAAAGCCAAGGTTGATGCTATTGAAAAGATGCCATGTCCCAAGGACATCAAAGGTATAAGAAGTTTCCTTGGTCACGCCGGATTTTATAGGAGGTTCATTAAGGACTTCTCAAAAATTTCTCGACCTCTCGACTAATTTATTACAAAAGATGTACCATTTGTCTTTGATGATGATTGTGTAGAAGCATTTGAAATACTTAAGAAAGCATTAGTCTCTCTCAGACCGTTGTTCAGCCACCTGATTGTAATTTACCCTTTGAAATTATGTGTGATGCTAGTGATTATGCCGTAGGTGCTGTTCTAGGGTAGAGAGTTGATAAGAAATTAAATGTTATCCATTATGCTAGTAAGACTCTAGACAATGCTCAAAGAAATTATGCTACTACCGAAAAGGAACTTTTAGCAGTTGTATTTGCTTGTGATAAATTCAGATCCTATATTGTTGATTCTAAAGTAAATATTCACACTGATCATGCTGCTATTAAATATCTTATGGAAAATAAAGATGCAAAACCTAGACTTATTAGATGGGTTCTCTGGCTGCAAGAATTTGATTTGCATATTGTTGATAGAAAAGGACCTGAGAACCCCATTGCAGATAACTTATCTAGGTTAGAGAATGTTCTTGATGACCCACTACCTATTGATGATAGCTTTCCTGATGAACAATTAAATGTCATAAGCACTTCTCGTAGCACTCCATGGTATGCTGATTATGCTAATTATATTGTTGCTAAATTTATACCACCTAGCTTCACATACCAACAAAAGAAAAAGTTTTTCTATTATTTGCGACATTAGTTTTGGGATGACCCACATCTTTATAAAGAAGGAGTAGATGGTGTTATTAGACGTTGTGTACCTGAGCATGAACAGGAGCAGATCCTACACAATTGCCACTCCGAGGCTTATGGAGGACACCACGCTGGAGATAGAACCGCACATAAGGTATTGGAATCCGGTTTTTATTGGCCTACTCTCTTCAAGGATGCCCGTAAGTTTGTTATGTCTTGCGATGAATGTCAAAGAATTAGTAATATTAGTAGACGTCAAGAAATGCCTATGAATTATTCACTTGTTATTGAACCATTTGATGTTTGGGGCTTTGATTATATGGGACCTTTTCCTGCCTCTAATGGATATACACATATTTTGGTTGCCGTTGATTACGTTACTAAGTGGGTAGAAGCTATTCCAACTAGTAGTGCTGATCATAACACTTCTATTAAAATGCTTAAGGAAGTTATTTTTCCGAGGTTTGGAGTCCCTAGATATTTAATGACTGATGGTGGTTCACACTTTATTCATGGTGCTTTCTGTAAAATGCTTGCTAAATATGACATTAATCATAGAATTGCGTCTCCTTATCACCCGCAGTCTAGTGTCAAGTAGAATTGAGCAATAGAGAGCTCAAATTAATTTTGCAAAATACTGTTAATAGGTCTAGAAAGAATTGGTCCAAGAAACTTGATGATGCATTATGGGCATATAGAACTGCATATAAGAATCCTATGGGTATGTCTCCGTATAAAATGGTTTATGGAAAAGCATGTCACTTACCTCTCGAACTAGAACATAAGGCATATTGGGCTATTAAAGAGCTCAACTATGATTTCAAACTTGCCGGTGAGAAAAGGTTATTTAATATTAGCTCACTTGATGAATGAAGAACCCAAGCTTATGAAAATGCTAAGTTGTTTAAAGAAAAAGTTAAAAGATGGCATGACAAAAGGATACAAAAGCGTGAGTTTAATGTAGGTGATTATGTATTGCTATACAACTCTCGCTTAAGATTTTTTGCAGGAAAACTTCTCTCTAAATGGGAAGGTCCCTACGTTATCGAGGAGGTCTATCGTTCCGGTGCCATAAAAATCAACAACTTCGAAGGTACAAATCCGAAGGTGGTAAACGGTCAAATAATCAAACATTATATCTCAGGTAGTCCCATAAATGTTGAAACCAATATTATTGAAACCGTAACCCCGTAGGAATACATAAGGGACACCTTCCAGACCATTTCAGACTCCGGAAAGGAGTAGGTATGTGGTACGGTAAGTAAACCGACTCCAAAACAATTTTTAAAGCAATATTTCTCCGTTTTGGAATATTTAGAAAAATAGAAAAATAAGTAGCAGTCCGGGAAGGACACGAGGGCCCCACGAGGGTGGTGGGCGCGCCCCCTACCTCGTGAGCACCCCGTGTGCCCTCCGGACTCCGTTTTCTTGCACGATACGTATTTTGGTCGGTAAAAATTCATTATATATTCTCCCGAAGGTTTTGACTCCCGTATCACGCAAATATCCTCTGTTTTTGTTTTGAGCTGTTGCTGATGCAGATTAGAGCAAGATATCTTCTCAAGAGTCAGTCGGGGAGAGCCGGGTATCTAATCCGACACCGGAACCAAGTGCAAACAGCGAAGCTGACCCCTTTGGCCAGCAACGGAGGAGGAGGTGGAAGCTGACTTGATGAGAGTAGATGCCATGGAGGATCAAGAAGTCACTTCTCGCTTCCGAGCTATGTTCGCGATGGGGGAACTGCAGAGCTCAGCTATTCCAAATTTGGTTATCCTTACCAATGTTAGATTTCTTTCTTATGAAAATATGAAGAGGAGTGTCACTTGTTCTCCCGCAGCTATGCAACACCCTTGGGTGCAAGGAGCCTTAGCGATTCTGGAAAGCTTCAAGAAGGAAATAATGGACCTCAAGCAGCAAGTCAATAAGCTTGAGGAGGAGAATCGTATCCTAAAGGGCATCATCGCCAAGAATATTTCACCAACCCCGAAGAAGGAGACATAATCACATGGGTATGTGCACTCCCCTTGGCAACTGCCAAGCTTGGGGGAGGTGCCCCGGTATTGTATCACAATCACAACTCCTATCTTTACCTTTTTCTTAGTTCGATCCTATTAGTAGTATCTTGATTTAGTAGAATAAAGTCATGGCATGATCTAGTTTTAAGTTTTGCTTTATGATCTCTCTATGTAATCGAGTCCGTGAGCTATATATAAAATAAAGATTAGTGTTGAGTCAAGGGCTTGATTATTTTGCCATGATCTTGGGTGAATAAAAGAAAAGAAATAAGAAAAAGAATAAAAGGAAACAAAGAGTTCATATTGATCTTATTGAGAGTAATGACTTCACATAGAAAGAGTATGATGATTAAAAGTTGTTGGGAGTTGGCAAACATAGCTTTGGTCATCGTTGCAATTAATAGGAAGTAATAAGGAAAGAGAGGTTTCACATATAGATATATTATCATTGACATCTTTTATGATTAGGAGCACTCATTAAAATATAACATGCTAAAGAGTTGATGTTGGACAAGGAAGACAACGTGATGAGTTATGTTTTCTTATATCTGAGATAAAGTATGGTGTCATGGATCCTCTAACATGTTGAGCTTGCCTTTCCCCCTCATGCTAGCCAAATTCTCAGCACCAAGTAGAGATACTACTTGTGCTTCCAAAAACCCTTAAACCAGTTTTGCCATGAGTGTCCACCATATATACCTATGGATTGAGTAAGATCCTTCAAGTAAGTTGTCATCGGTGCAAAGCAATAAAAAATGCTCTAAACATGTATGATTGATTGGTGTGGGAGAAATAAGCTTTATACGATCTTGTGATGTGGAAGTAATAAAAGCGACATACTGCTTAATAAAGGTTCATATCACAAGGGGCAATATAAAAGTGACGTTCTTTCGCATTGAGATTTTGTGCATCCAACCATAAAAGCGCATGGCAACCTCTGCTTCCCTCTGCGAAGGGCCTATCTTTTATTATTATCCTCTACCTTATGCAAGAGTCACAGTGATCTTCACCTTTCCTTTTTCATTTTATCCTTTGGCAAACCCAACATGTTGGAAAGAACATGATATATATCTAATTGGATGTAGGGGAGCATGAATTATTATTGTTGACATTACCCTTGAGGTAAAAGGTTGTGGGGCAAAACTATAAGCCCCTATCTTTCTCTGTGTCCGATTAAAACTCTGTAACCACAAGTATTGCGTGAGTGTTAGAAATTATGAAGGACCAAATGATAGTTAAGTATGTGGACTTGCTTTTAAGCTCTGACATAGACTCTTTCCGATGTTATGATAAATTGCAATTGCTTCAATGACTGAGGTTATAGTTTGTTGGTGCTCAATAAGGCTTCTGATTCATACTTTTGCATTGTGAAAAGATCATCGCTTGAACATAAGTAATCATATGACAAAATCTATATATGTTGCTGTTATGAGAATAATCATGATGCCTTCATGTCCATATTTTATTTTTATCGACGCCTCTACCTCTAAACATGAGGACATATTTATTGTTATCGGCTTTTCGCTTGAGGACAAGCGAGGTCTAAGCTTGGGGGAGTTGATATGTCCATTTTGCATCATGCTTTTATATCGATATTTATCGCATTATGGGCTGTTATTTCACGTTATGTCACAACACTTATGGCTATTCTCTTTTATTTTACAAGGTTTACATGAAGAGGGAGAATGCCGTCAGCTGGAATTCTGGGCTGGAAAAGGAGCAAATATTGGAGACCTATTCTGCGCAACTCCAAAAGTCCTGAAACTCCACGGAATATCTTAAATAAAGAAAGAAAAATCATCACCAAAGATGAAGGCCAGGGGGCCCACACCCTGCTCACGAGGGTGGGTGGCGTGCCCCCCTAGGGCGCGCCCCCTTCCTCGTGGGCCCCCTGGTGGCTCTCTGACGCCCATCTTCTCATATATGAAGTCTTTCGTCAAGAAAAAATAAAGATCAACCTTTCGGGACGAAACTCCGCCGCCACGAGGCGGAAACTTGGCGGAACCAATCTAGGGCTCCGGCAGAGCTGTTCTGTCGGGGACACTTCCCTCCGGGAGGGGGAAATCATCGTCATCATCATCACCAACGCTCCTCTCATCAGGAGAGGGCAATCTCCATCAACATCTTCACCAGCACCATCTCATGTCCAAACCCTAGTTCATCTCTTGTATCCAATTCTTGTCTCCAAGTCCGGGATTGATGCTAGTAGGTTGCTAGTAGTGTTGATTACTCCTTGTAGTTGATGCTAGTTGGTCTATTTGGTGGAAGATCATATGTTCAGATCCTTTATGCATATTAATACCCCTCTAATTATGAACATGAATATGGTTTGTGAGTAGTTACGTTTGTTCCTGAGGACAAGGGAGAAGTCTTGCTATTAGTAGTCATGTGAATTTGGTATTCGTTCGATATTTTTATGAAATGTATGTTTTCTAGCCTCTAGTGGTGTTATGTGAACGTCGAATACATAACACTTCACCATTATTTGGGCCTAGAGGAAGGCATTGGGAAGTAATAAGTAGATGATGGGTTGCTAGAGTGATGTGCTTAAACCCTAGTTTATGCCTTGCTTCGTAAGGGGCTGATTTGGATCCATATGTTTCATGCTATGGTTAGGTTTACCTTAATACTTTTGTTGTAGTTGCGGATGCTTGCAATAGAGGTTAATCATAATTGGGATGTTTGTTCAAGTAAGAACATCACCCAAGCACCGGTCCACCCACATATCAGATTATCAAAGTACCGAACGCGAATCATATGAACATGATGAAAACTAGCTTGACGATATTCCCATGTGTCCTCGGGAGCGCTTCTCCTATTATAAGAGTTTGTCCAGGCTTGTCCTTTGCTACAAAAAGGATTGGACCACCTTGCTGCACTTTATTTACTCTTGTTACTTGTTGCTTGTTACAATTTATCTTATCACAAAACTATCTGTTACCACTTATTTCAAGATTTGCAGAGAATACCTTGCTGAAAACCGCTTATCATTTCCTTCTGCTCCTCGTTGGGTTCGACACTCTTACTTATCGAAAGGACTATGATAGATCCCCTATACTTGTGGGTCATCATGCAGCTTGTTCGGCTTTTAACTCAGCCGATGCCTTTTCGGCAGCCGCATTGCTACACCGGGCCTGCTCCTTGGCTCGGGCCAGCTCCGCTCGAAGACCTTCAACGGCGGCAGCACCATCTGCAGCCATGTATATTCTAGCATATAGATTTTAGCATCATGCTTATACCACAAAAATGTATGGGGATTGCCCCGAATACATACCTTGCGACTCGTCAAGATGCATATTGATTAACTCAAGGTCATCCCCTGCTACATCAAGCTTCCGCTGTAGCTTGGGAATATCCATAGTCCGGGAAGTAGCTAAGGGGGAAACAACCCGCGTTCAAGTTCATAGATTAGTCCTTGAGTAATTCTTTTTGATCCTCCGCTCGCTTCCCATGGAAGCCAACCTGAGTCTCAGGGGATACTACCTATACACAGGTGCATCTTTGCAAATAAAACATAGCTGAAAACATTATATCACAAACCTCGAAGCCTTTTAGCAGGCTCATGAATGCTTCATTCAATCCGCTCTTCACGGACAAAATCTTCTCAACTATTGTACACATCAAGGTACGCTGTTTCCCCGAGACAGATGCTTTTCGCAACAAGTCTCGCAATGTATCCGGAGCCTCCGGGTCTCCGGAAGTCGCTCTAGGAGCACAACCATCCTTTGAAGGAATCCGTTCACCCGTCTCCAGAATCACCGTCTGCTGCGAGCCAGAAAGTCGGGGGCCTTTATTATCAGCCCCAGAATCATGGTCGGTCGGAGATCCACCTTCGGGTACTGCCTCTTTTATCCCCTGCATAGTTTGTTGATCAAGAAAAACCCTCCGTGATGACACTTCAGAGTCGTCCGCCTTTTTGGGCGAGGAGGTTGGGGGAGGTGTCTCGCTCTCCATCATCTCTAGGAGGAGACCTACCGAAGAAGAGAATTGCCCAAAAAAACTCTGTGCCGACCTGTAAAAATGCACGGACACGTTACGTATATCTTCGGTAACGACAAAGGAGCGGGACGCTATCAAAGTGCCCTAGATTCACTTACGGTTTGGTCGAGGGCTTGTCCCCATGTTGGAGCTGTTCAACGGCGTCGCTTCCCAAACCCAAGCTGCTTGGCGGTGGCACCTTGCCCCTCTTGGGAGATCGCCCCTCCCAACCTTCGGAGGCGGCCCTTTTTCTCCTGCTCGGAGAAGGGATGTTGGGTCCTCTTTCGCCTCTGTCTTCAGGCGAGGAAAGGTCGATTTCTCCGGACTCAGTATCCGACTTACCTCCGGAACGAAGGTCATCTCGGGTCTTCTCACTCTCCTCTTTACCCTCCCTCGCCGGCACCGGGTATGGTGCCGAGGCCAGCATCCTTGTTAACACAGGATTACCTCAGTCTTCGGGAAGGGGCACCGGACACCTAATCCTTTCCACTTCCTTTGTCCAGCCTTGAAAAAGGATGATTCGGTCAGTGTCTTGCCACTGGGTATCCGATTACAAGGTGTTCGACAAACGGGTACTTACCAGGGTGTCCGGATGATTACAGTCTAGGCTGATATCTTCGGTGGTGTCCGGCCATTGCTTTCATTTCCTGAAAAATAATCTCCACATTCCTTCGTGCGTAGTGCCGAAGAAGTGCTGAAGAGTCCGCAACCCTTCTGGATTGAACTCCCACATGCGGAGAGGCCGTAGCTGGCACGGCAGGGTCCGGCGGACTAGCATTACTTGAACAACGTTGACGACATTGATGTCCCTCTCAATGAGGCTTCGGATGCGACTTTGCAAAGCCGGCACCTCGTCCGTTGATCCCCAGTCCAACCCCTTATTAATCCACGATGCAAGCTGAATTGGGGAGCTGGATCGAGATTCGGGCGCAGCTGCCCACTTGGAGCCACGGGGCTCAGTGATATAGAACCACCCCTGCTGCCATAAGTCGGAAGATTTGGCAAAAGATCCTTTCAGCCAAACAGCACTAGCAAGCTTGCTCACTATGGCACCACCGCACTCTGCCTGCTCCCCCTCTATCACTTGCGGCTTCACATTGAAGGTCTTGAGACATAAGCCGAAGTGCCGAGGAGTTCGGAGGAAGGCTTCGCACGTGACGATAAACGCCGAGATAAGAAGAATAGAGTCCGGGGCCAGATCGTGAAAATCTAGCCCGTAATAGAACATGAGCTCTCGGACAAAGGGGTTAAGAGCAAACCCTAACCCGTGGAGGAAGTGGGACACGAACATGACCCTCTCGCCGGATCTGGGGGTGGGAATAACCTGCCCCTCGGCAGGAAGCCGATGAAAGATTTCTGCGGTCAGATACCTCGCCGCCCGAAGCTTTGCAATATCTCCCTCCGACAGAAGAAGCCACCCACCGGCCTTGACGGCTGGATCCGGACATGATTGGAGCTTGTGGCGATTGAAACCCAGGGTGTTGGAACTCGGGGTAGCATGGGTTGAGGAATAAGCAAGCGTGAAATAAAAAGACAGGTCTGTACCCCTATATAAAGACTGCGAATATCGAACGTCTCCTCCTAGGCCTCAAAACATGCCTATTCCCTAGGAGTTGTACCCAAGCGACGGTTGGATTACCCACATCTGGGTTGATAAGAATCCCTTAAAAAAGGGGAGACACGATCTCCGCTGAGATAAGACATGCCAATAAAACCACGTCTCGAGACATGGGACGGCGGGCTAGCTAACGGTTCAAAAATAATGGCCTAGAAGGCGTGATGTCATATTAACAAAAAATTGTCAGCGGATTGGACTCGTGAAATATTATATCCTCTGCAGTTATGTATACAGGTCCGGATACAATCATTACGTCTGAAGACTATCTTGGAGTTCAGAAAGGGGAACCCTCCTTGCAATGCCGAAGACAATCTGCGCGCCGGACTCCTCGTCATTGAAGCCAGGTTCAGGGGCTACTGAGGGAGTCCTGGACTAAGGGGTCCTCGGGCGTCCGACCTGTTATCCATGGGCCGGACTGATGGGCTGTGAAGACATGAAGGCCGAAGACTGTACCTGTGTCCGGATTGGACTCTCCTTGGCGTGGAAGGCAAGCTTGGCGACCAACTATGAAGATTCCTTCTTATGTAACCGACTCTATGTAACCCAAGATCCCCCCGGTGTCTATATAAACCGGAGGGTGTAGTTCGGAAAGCATATACTCATTACCATAGTCATACAGGCTAGGCTTCTAGGGTTTAGCCATTACAATCTCGTGGTAGATCAACTCTTGTAATACTCATATTCATCAAGATCAATCAAGCGGGAAGTAGGGTATTACCTCCATAGAGAGGGCCCGAACCTGGGTAAACATCGTGTCCCCTGTCTCCTGTTACCATCGACCTTAGACGCACAGTTCGGGACCCCCTACCCGAGATCCACCGGTTTTGACACCGACACCAGGCGCCCTTGCCGGGCTAGTGCGCTTCGTGTCATCGTCTTCCTCAAGTTTAATCCACCACAACAGGAATAGGGTTTTACGCTGCAAAGCGGCCCTAACCTGGGTAAAAGAGAGCTGCCCGTCGTTGTGTTGTCCCCTGCTTCTTCTGCTCTTTGTGCAACGTGGCCGTCCCCATGCCGAACCACAAAGGGGAACCCATGCCCCATAGGTGACCATGCTTCCACGCGACATATTTGGCATGCCAGGGTAGGGGGCGTCGGTTGTGCGAACCTGAAGCAGTAGTCAGCGCGTCGACCTTCGTCAATCTTCATCATCAATGGATCCCAAGAAGCAAAGTGGAGTAGGGGCGCATCCTTCTACCTCGAAGGCTTCGTCACGCACGACTGCAGGTGTTGCGGGCACTGCAGCTATGGCGGGAGGAGCTGGCGATGTGGGCGGTGCTGCTAGCACTCCCGTCGTGGCTGGAGCAGAGACTGGGGCTGTAGGCACGACTCAACCTCTTGCCGCTGATCATACTTCCGCCAGTGCGGGTCACGGAGGCGCTCAGCTTCCTCTCAGTCCCCCCACCGGAGAACTCAACCAACACGATGTTGACGCTCGCTCCGGTGCGAGCCATGACCTATTGGTCGTGCCACCTAGAGGGGCAAAGACGGGACCTGCACCTCACCCCGCGTCGGGCGAGCGCAATTATACTTCTCCATCATATCTACTTTTACAAACTCTTTTGCACTTGTTTTGGAATCTAATTTGCATGATTTGAATGGAACTAACCGGATCGACAAGCTTTCAAAGCAGAATTGCCTTGGTGTTATTTTTGTGCAGAAATAGAAGTTCTCGGAATGACCTGAAACTTCACGGAGAATATTTTTGGAATTAATAAAAAATATTGGCGAAAGAATCAACCGAGGGGGGCCCACCTGCTGTCCATAAGGGTGGAGGGCGTGCCCACCACCTAGGGCGCGCCCCTGCCATGTGGGCCCCCTCGACCTCCACCGACCTCAACAACAACTCCATATATTCATGTTCAGGGAGAAAAAAAATCAAAGAGAGGGATTCGTCGCATTTTCTGATATGGAGCTGCCGCCACCTCCTGTTCTTCATCAGGAGGGTAGATCTGGAGTCTGTTTTGGGCTCCGGAGAGGGGAAATCATCGCCATCGTCATCATCAACCATCCTCCGTCACCAATTTCATGATGCTCACCGTCATGCGTGAGTAATTCCATTGTAGGCTTGCTAGACGGTGATGGGTTGGATGAGATTTATCATGTAATCGAGTTAGTTTTGTTAGGGTTTGACCCCTAGTATCCACTATGTTGTGAGATTGATGTTGCTATGACTTTGCTATGCTTAATGCTTGTCACTAGGGCCCGAGTGCCATGATTTCATATCTGAACCTATTATGTTTTCATGAATATATTTGTGTTCTTTATCCAATCTTGCAAGTTGTAGACACCTATTACGAGTTATGATCCGCATACCCCAAGGTGACAATAATTGGGATTCTTTCCGCTGATTGCCGTAGTTTGAGGAGTTCATATATTCACTAAGTGATAATGCTTTGATCCGGTTCTCTATTAAAAGGAGGCCTTAATATCCCTTAGTTTCCATTAGGACCCCGCTACCACGGGAGGGTAGGACATAAGATGTCATGCAAGTTCTTTTCCATAAGCATGTATGAATATATTCGGAATACATGCCTACACTATATTGATGAATTGGAGCTAGTTCTAAGTCACCCTAGGTTATAACTGTTGCATGATGAATGCCATACGACATAATTATCCATCATTGATCTTTGCTAAGTTACTTTGCCGTTGCTACTGTTACAATTGCTACAAAACTGCTACTATTACTTTTGCCACAGTTACCGTTACTTCCATACTAGTTGCTACTAAATATTTTGCTGCAGATATCAAGTCTTTCAGGTGTGGTTGAATTGACAACTTAGCTGCTAATACTTGAGAATATTCTTTGGCTCCCCTTGTGTCGAATCAATAAATTTGGGTTGAATACTCTACCCTCGAAAACTATTGCGATCCCCTATTCTTGTGGGTTATCATGCCACAACACACCGAGTAGTGCCGTTGACCCACAACGACCACGCCTGCACGAGAAGAGCCCAACCGACCAAGAGCCTGGTTGCCAAGAATAGCTCTGATCTCATCAGATCCCCCTGGCAATGGGCCCGAGACAACGAGATCCCAACAACGCTCCTTCTGGCTCGACCAGAAGTCAAGCGGTGCCGCGCTCTGCCTCCGCCACTACAAAAAAATACACTTCCTCTATGATACGTGTTTGTCATAGCAGGTCACGTTTTCTATCATGCATGTACATCCATGATGATTCTATGAGAGAATCAAGATAGTCATACCTGTGCCGTCGTAGAAGTGTTCCATGACAATACCAAAATTATCATCACGGAAGTGTTCACTTCCATGACGATAAATGACATGTCTTGGAAGTGCTTTCGTCAAGGGTAATCGACACGTGGCATCCACTATAACAGTTCACCATTAAGCTCTCGGGTCCGGTTTTGGATCCGATAACCCGTTAACAACAACGACCAATGGCGATTTTCCACATGTGAAATTCTCATTGGCTGGAGGAAACACGTGTCAACTTGTCATTGGGTCAGATAGGGCACCTATGATATGTCGACACGTGCGACGGCCCAACACTGGCCCATTTAGCTTACGAAGGCCGGCCCATTTGAGTTGGTCAAAAGCTACTGGGCCGGCTCATGAAAAGCCTGTTAATAGTGTGATCGCATATAGCCCATTTTACGGCCCGGTAACTCACAACCCGTTATGGCATTCCCGAAATCGGCCCAATAGCATCATGTGGGCCGTCCATTATAATACCAACATGTTTCATTTTCGGCCCATGTATGGCCCATGACGTCTTTCGGCCCATACGAGGCCTTTCGTATCTTTGGGCCCTTTAACGGGCCGCGGTGACTCTGGCCCGTAATAAACAGTAAATTCCTTTATGCTGAGTAACGACCCATGATTCACATGGCTGTTTCCAGTCCATGTTAGCTTTCGGCCTACTAATGGCCCATACATTATTGGGACCCTTTCCGGCCCTCGATTACTTCTGGACTATTACTCGCTTGTTCCCCTAATGTGCCAAATTTGGCCCGTGGTTAGAATCGGCCCGTTTGTGGCCTGTTAACCCATTGCGCCGTTTCTAGCCCATCCTATATTCTGGCCATTAATGACCCGTTATGCCTGTGACAGAATTAAGCCTTTGCTGTCTTCCGGCCTGTTAACAGCCCGTTACCCTGCTGGACCGATACCAATTACGCCCATTTACGGCCCATGTGGGCCCATTTATCTGACGTCTCGAGGCCCACTGAATCTACGGCCCGTTGGAGGCCCATTTATTCGATGGCCCATAGGAGGCCCATGGATCCTACGACCCGTAGCAGCATCAAGGTTACCACGGTCCGTATATGGCCCATGGTTGTTGCGGCCACTAGCAAACCAAGGAAAAGGAAGGCTAAGGAAATAAATAAGCCTGAAACTAACGATAGGGTATTAAGGCGATTGGACAGATTACATCCACTGGGCATCAAAGTTCGCCACCAGTGCAAATATAGGGAAAACCCTACACTATACAAAAATGGCTTACTATTTTCTTGAGCCGGTGGCTGCACGTTAAGAAAAAAATGTGTATCGCACCAAAACAAATTACAACCATAAAACAAAGGAAGGATGGCATAAAAGTTAACAGTACGGCAGATAAATGCACCACCAGAAGTTCAAAAGCTCAGCTCCTTTGACCTGACTGCTACGTTTTCATGCTGTACTGTCCGATGGAGCACCATAACCTTCGCCTTCATTTCTCCTAGACTCCTGAGGAACATAGCAAATATCTGATAGTCTAGTTTCAAAACCATGCATATCTTGACGACATCGAACAATGGTTGTCCTTGTTTCACAAAGGGTCTCTATTAGGAAATGGAATTGTGTCTGGAGCGTAGACATAACATTGTTTTGAGCTTTCATATCTTGATCATGAGGAAGTTTGGACGAGATTGCCTTAACCACCAACCCAGTATTACGCAGGAACGTGCTTTTGGCACTATTAGTGGACATGTACTTACCCACTACAGTAAAAGGTGACATTGCGGTTAAGTTGCCTCTTCACCTTCAGAAGGTGGCAGTTCCACCATTTGTTCCATAGCTTGCTGAAAAGTTGAGTTTTTTTTACATTAGTAGTACCAGAACAGAAGATATTAAGGAGGCAGCAAAATCAAACAAAATAGCTTTGGTCTATATACGTAACTTATTACGGTGAACCCGTGTAAAATATCGCTTGTATTTTCTTGCAAAGTACATAATAAAACCAGGTTCCAAACATATGACCATGTACCATGTCTAATGTATTGTCTATTTCTTCACATTGCATTGACCACTAAGGATAAAGAGACAACGTTTATAATACGGTAAGCATATTATAACATCATTCATATAAAAAACAACTGAGAACAGACAAACATGCAATTGTAACCTTGTGTAGACAAGTCCAGCACGGAAGTAGATTACAGATCAAGATCAAAGGAACATCACTCCTCTCTTTTAAACCGTGTAAGGTGCAATGATATGCTAAGACAATTGTGTATTAAATTGAAAAGAGTAATAGACATTGGCTGCAAATCATGCAGTTCAATGCACAAGTCAGAGTAAGCAGTAGTTAAAAGGCATGAGGATTGAGGACTTACAACAGCGGCTGCGACTAGTGTAGTCATGCCCTTCGTTTTGCTGGTGTGACAGTCCTTGAAGATTCACTGGTATGCGTTGGTGATATACAAACGGTTTTTAACCCCTTTCCACGACGGCATTGGGAACCGTCGCCAAGTGAGTGTGGGCGGAGCGACTAGAGAGAGGCGACTTGGCCGACGCCTAGGCCAGTGCCCTGCATGGGTGGCCACTCCGGCCCCGGCGGCCACCCTCCTCACCCCATCCTCTGGCGACTCCGGCCTCGGTAGTCCACCGTCCATGGTCAACTCCTTTATGGTCGTCGCCATGGCTTCAATCGCCCTCAACTTTGTTCGTGGCAAGCTTTTCCAAGCGAAGATGAGATCCAAGTTCGGGCACCCTGTGGTGTTCTCTCCTAGATTCAGGCGCAAGGAATTCATCCTCGTCATCTCTTTCTACCGTGCATCCTTCAAGTTGGACATGCAAACGCTTAGTGTTGCGCTTCATGCTTCTTTTGGGGGCTATGCCCAAGGTTTCCGTGTTCGTCATCTTAAGGATCGCTCTTTCATGTTCTCGGTGGCTTCCAAATCTGTGTGTTTTGATATTTATAATGTTGGTAGAGTTTGTGAAAAAGAGTTTGATATTGCTTTTAGCCTTTGGGGCAATGGGGGTCCTAATTTGATCCGTGAAGAGGCCACTTTTTATACTGATGAGGATCGGGAATGGAGCTTAGTTGGTAAAAATGGAAAAGCCGTTGTTCCAGCCGGCGGTGCTCGCTGGAGTCCTAGAGCCTTTCCCCCTACCGCAAATTAGTTTTGAGCGGTTAATGGGGCGCATTCATGATGAGCAGAATCAGGGTTGTAACTCAATTACCCCCAATCTTAATGAGCCTATCAATGGGTCACCAATGGTGCAATATGATTACTTTGATCAACGTGATTCTCGTTCTTACATGCATGTTGTGTGCCATGCATGCGGGGAGTTGGGCCACATGGAGCGCAACTGTCCGGTGCCAAACCTCCCTGGGCTATAGCCTTTTCTCCGTTTTGATTCCTTCTCCAGCCTGCCAGATTGGGCTTGGGCCCCGGGGGTGGTCAGTGGCTGGTTTTGTGCGAGTGGGCCGCACTGTCAAGTCAGGCAGGTCTCGTCATTTAGGGAGCTCGTCTCGAGATTGTTTCCAAACTTCCAGCCAAGACCTCTCCTTGCCTCTTTGCATTATGCCTTTGTTCTGCCCACCAGCTCTACTTCGACAAGCTCGCCACAAACCCTGCCCCTGCTACGCTTCTCCAGTCAGGTCTCCTCGGTGATGGCTAACATCCCGATCGATCCACATCCATTCGTCCCTCCTGGGTTTCAGATTCAGCAGATCGAGGGCTGGAATGGAGTGGCTCGAGTGGTTCTGCCATGCCGTCCATGCGGCCATGAAGAATGGGCGATTGTGACTATCCAGCCGCTCCTGGATGAGGTACATTTCCACAATGTTTGTGAAGTAGTTGAGGAGTTCTTGGAAGAAGTAGAGCAAGTAGGCCATGGCAGTATTCATCCCTACCCATTTGGCGAAGCTTATGTGCATTTCATTCATATCCGAGACAAAGACAGACTCATTCATCAGAGTCCGCATGCATTTGGCGATGTCTTTTTGTCGTTTGTGCCGACTGATCAGGGTAGAAACTGGAGGCGGCTCAACTTTAATAGAGTTTGTTGGCTGTTGATTGTGGGGTCCCGTTTGACCATTGCAACACTGAGGATATTGCCATGGCATTGCCAAGTTTGGCTGTATTATCAATTGTGAAAAGGAAGATGCTCGAAGGGGCAAGGTTTTGGTAAAGGCTAGATGCACTGAACTGATTGACATAACTAAAAGCATTCGCCGGTCTGAAGGGGAATGTTTTGAAGAGGAGTCCTGGACTAGTTCAGTTGAAGTTATTTTAGATGAGCTGCAGGGTGGTGGGCCTTAGGATGAAGATCCTAACCCCCCTCTAGATGTTGATCCCCACCCACTTCCTCAGAATGCTAATGATTTCCAAGGTTTCACATTGCCCCTCCTATCAACAATGCAGTTGCTAACAATGAGGAGTGGGATGAGCAAGGTCATTGGGCTTTCCGTCAGCTTGTTAACCAGAACTTTGCTGACGAAGATCACCAAGTAGAAATGCAAGTTAATGAGGATGATATAGCCCCTGACAATAGCACTACAACCAATGTTTCTCTGTCTGAAGGAGATCAATCACATAACAATCTGGTGTTAGCTCTGCAACCTTATGAAGAGGTCACTCAAGGAGTTCTTAATCCCCCTGGGTGTGGGCTTATAGAACATATTCATTGCCTATGCTAATGAGGAGCCAGAAGCTCAAATGATGCACAATGATCCACTTGTCAACCTTGGAGGGGAGCAAGTCCCTCCTTTTGTCCCTGGTTCTGCTTCTGCTGCAGTCTATGCACCTGTTGATGTTAAGGAGCAGGCTGATACTTCTGTAAATAATAATGCCTCTAATAGTCAGATGTTAGAATCAGTTCTCAGTCATATTGATCTCGTCCCTCTAGTTGCACCACCCAGTCTAGAGGGTGCTCCTGCTGATCAGCTTTCTGAAAATCTCAATGAGAGCTTTGTTATGAGGCCTGAAGGTTCTACTGGTCCAGTGCTGAATGTTGGTGATTTGCCACTACCTGCTGAGGGAGTCCTGGATTAGGGGGTATCCGGACAGCCGGACTATATACATCGTCCGGACTATTGAAGCGTGAAGATACAAGACTCAAGACTTCGACCCGTGTCCGGATAGGACTTTCCTTGGCGTGGAAGGCAAGCTTGGTGATCCGGATATTATATTTCCTTCCTTGTAACCGACTCCATGTAAACCCTAGCCCTCTCCGGTGTCTATATAAACCGGAGAGGTTGGTCCTTAGAAGGCCGATCACAATCACAATCATACCATCATAAGCTAGCTTCTAGGGTTTAGCCTCTATGATCTCGTGGTAGATCTACTCTTGTACTACCCATATCTTCAATATTAACCAAGCAGGAAGTAGGGTTTTACCTCCATCGAGAGGGCCGAACACAGGTAAACATCTGTGTCCCTTGCTTCCTGTTACCATCAGCCTAAGACGCATAGATCGGGACCCCCTACCCGAGATCTGCCGGTATTGACACCGACATTGGTGCTTTCATTGAGAGTTCCTCTATGTCGTCGCTGCAAGGCTCGATGGCTCATCTCGTTGTCAGGGACAACATTACCACGGGGGGAGCTCTGGCTGTAGGCCAAACTCTTCGACTAGGCGGCTTCGTCATGGCTGCCCCATCGGCTGTCGCGCCGACGATGGCCTCTCGGGTCATCACGCATAAACTTCACATCAATTTGGAACTTGCCAAATAGATGGATCCAATAGAGCTCTCTTCTCTTAATGAGCTCTTGGATCACATCGCCGCTTTGGAAGTCACAACAGACTATGACCGGTTCGGGCTTAAACCCGACCAAAGGGACATTAAATCCCCGCCGGCCACCCATGAGATAGTGGTATCGGAGGAACCACACAAGGAGTATCCCTCTATTTTGAGGACGAATTATGTCCGAATCGCCGAGCTCCCGGAGCCGGATGACCGCCCAGGGGAGGATATGACCCGGGTCCCGGACTTAGAGCCGGGCACGGGGCCGAAAAAATTGGGCAACGTCCCGAATCCCGAGCCGTTGAACTCGGAAGCTTCCATGCCCCTGGGTGCTAGATCGGATCAGAATCCGGATTCAGCTATAACCACCCACGCAGACTTAAATCGTCTCTCCATATCAGGCAAGAGCCCCAGGAGACAGTACATCATTACCAAGCCAGATTCCTCCTTGCGCTAAACAAGGTCAAGGACTGCCACGAGGAGGACGTAGTCTCGCTCTTCTGCAAAA
Source organism: Aegilops bicornis (assembly GCA_021605145.1). Lineage (NCBI taxonomy): Eukaryota > Viridiplantae > Streptophyta > Magnoliopsida > Poales > Poaceae > Aegilops > Aegilops bicornis. The sequence goes on from CM038671.1 coordinate 289,583,024, forward strand.
ACTGGACGAACAAAGGAGACCTTAATGCTATAAGTCGCCGTGACATAGTACGCTTTGCGGACTTAGCAATCATAGTACGAAAGTACTATGCGATGGAAAGCATCTGGAAAACTCAAGCTAAATTTTGGGACAGTCCGGCTTCCATCAAAACCTTTGTCCAAACTAAACGGGTGAACTCTCGTGAGTCGGCCGATCCAATCCCCAAGAAACCAAAGCCCACCCCAGGGCGGGGAACCGTATTGGAAAAATGGCTCAATGGGCCATGTAAACTCCACGACACTTCGGACACAGCACCAACTCATAGCCTTAGGGCATGTTGGATACTCCGACAGGTTGCAAAAAGTTGCGAGGATCTTCTTACAGAACAACATCCCGCCAACGAACACAATACGGTACTAACAGTCTTCGAGACTTTTGCCTCAAATAGTAGGCGCAAGCGAGCTCATCGAAGCTCCACGGAAATTTGCCATATGGCAAAAATAAACCCCTGGAACGACACTGCTATAACTTTTAATGCCAGTGACGAACCCCGATCCCGGACTGTTCGGGCACCCGTCGCTCTGGTTCTTAGCCCAATCATGGACGGCTTTCGGCTCACTAAAGTGCTCATGGATGGCGGAAGCGGATTAAACTTGATCTATGAAGAGACACTCAGCAAGATGGAAATTGACAAAGGCCACATTGAACAAAGCGGCACAACCTTCAGGGGAATTATCCCTAGTCGGGAAGCGCGGTGTGCAGGAAAAATCACACTCGACGTGGTATTCGGCACCCCGGAAAATTATAGGTCCGAAGAAATCACATTCCAAGTGGCCCCTTTTAGCAGCGGATACCACGCCCTTTTAGGGCGGGACGCGTTTGCAAGCTTTCAAGCTATACCCCATTACGGGTACATGAAGCTTAAAATGCCCGGGCCCAATGGAATCATCACTCTAGCCAGTGATCCGGACGTTGCACTTCGCGCAGAAAACAAAACCGCAACACTAGCCCTGGAGGCATTATCTGAGGCCCTAGCAGCCGAAGAATTAACAACACTACGGGCCACCGTGGACAGGTGTCACAGCCCTAGAGCTTGCTTGTAACTAGTGGCATTGCATCAATGCATCATGTTTAATTTTCATAAAATTTTAAATGGGGATTGCCTAAACCCTAGCATTAAAGGAATTCAAATAGGCTCAACCAAAAATATTTTTCAGTGATTTCAAATGGCTTTAGAAAATGTTCATCATTTCTGGAAAAATGCTTTAAACCGTAACCAGAGGTGCTGCACATTTTCATGTCATATTTGGTCACCGGATTAATTCATAAAGTATTTGCATTTGGGCATTTAAATGCTAATAAATAATTTAAATGCTCAAATAATCCCAAACTGAAATGTTCTTGTAGGATATATTTCCAATAGTGGTCATGAGCAGTGGCATGAATTTTGGGATTGATTTAGTATTTTTAACAAAGCCCAACAGTTTACAGAAAATTAGAAAACTAAAACAAATAAAAAAGGAGAGGAGAGAAACCCTACCTGGCGCTCACCTCTCAGCCCACCTGGCCCAATTCCACCAGCCCAGCCCTGTTAACTATTTAGGATTAGTTTTAATTAAATTTAGTTAAGCTAATTATACTGACACGCGGGACCCACTGTCAGGTTTGACCCGGACCATGTTCCGTTGACCCGCTGACGTCACACTGACGTCAGGCTGACGCAGTTATACCTTTTCTGGATTTAATTTAATTCAGGAAATTTCAGAAAATACCCCAAACTTCTAAAATTCATAGAAATTCAACCGTAGCTCGGAATGAAATAATTTATATATGAAAAATGATCAGAAAAATATGAAGAATCTGTTTATGCCATGATCATGCATGTTTGAACAAGTTAACCTCACTGAATAGGATGAATCATGATTAGGGTAAATTATGAACTAGCATTTGTAGTTGGAGTTTAACCTTGTTTGAATTCCACTTCAATTAACTTGGCTAGATTTTGCATTAGGTGAATTCAGTACCTTAACATGACATGTCATTCATGTGAATGTGCATTGCATTGATTGTGTTCTTTCTCAGTTGCCGGTGTTTGCCCCTCTCGATGAGACGACGTTCGACGATTGTTCGATGACACCGATGAAGAACTATATTATCTTCGGAAGTGCCAGGCAAGCAAAAACCCCCTTGTTCATTCCGATATAATCCCACTCTCTCGCTCCTGCTCTATTTTACTGCATTAGGACAACAACGACTCATGTGTTACTTGCTGCGGTAGCTGAACCCCTTTATCCTCTACATGACCTGTCATTCCACAGTAATTAGATGAAACCCACTAGCATGAGTAGGAGTTGTTTGAGCCATGTTGTGCCTACTCATTCATGCTTGTTGTCATGCCTGCTTGCTTAGAGTTGAGTCAGTCCGATTCATCGGGAATGAATTGGAATGGTTGTGTGAACATGTCCTCGTGTGTGAGCTAAGTGTGTGAACACGATTTGATAAAGGTAGTGGTGAGAGGCCATGTAGGAGTACATGGTGGGTTGTCTCATTGCAGCCGTCCTCGAGGAACTGAGTTACGTGTTTGTGATCCATGAAACAGTTACTACCACGCATTGGGCCCGAAACCAATGGACCCTCTAAACTTCTTAACCACCCTTGTTCCCAGTCAGGAGTTGCAAGTAGTTTCGTGTTTGTAGCATCTTTGGGGGCCGCCATAGCGCTGACCGTAAAGGGGTGGGTTGTGTTGCGGTAGGCACCGTGGCCCGGTGTACCGATTCGCCCGTTTGGTGTCTCGGGAACCCTGCACACATCGTTCGGGCTGTATGGGAAACCTCGGCGGACTCCCTGCGGATGGAACCCGAATAGGCGATAAACCTGGACTAGGGACTTGAGTGTTTAGGTAGGTCGTGGCCGACACCCACGTTGGGCTTCCGCTTGAAGGTTGCCGAGCACATGTCGTGTAAACGGCGGTAAGTGGTGAGAACGTGTGTGAAGAAGTACACCCTGCGGGGTTAATATGATCTATTCGAATAGCCGTGTCCACGGAGAAGGACTTCTGGGTTGCCTATACCAGTTCATAGACAAGTGAAAGTGGATACTCTAAAATGCGCCAAGATAAGCGTGAGTGCTATGGATGGCGTTCTCGTAGGGAGACGGGAGCGGGTCCATAGTGGTGTATTGATATGGTGAATATGTGGACTGCGTGTGCCACCTCAAAAGAGTTACTTGCGATTGTAGTTCAGATAGCCACCGAGTCAAAGCTGGCTTGCTGCGCTTAAACTCCACCACCCCTTTTGTTAATGATGCATATGTAGTTAGTTACGATGTAAGTCTTGCTGAGTGCGTTTGTACTCACGTTTGCTTATTTTATGTTTTGCGAGAGACTTGATCTCGCTAGTAGTTCCGCTTGGACTTCGATGTTTAGCTTGTTACCTCAGCTACGATCTTGTGCCCTCGGCAGATCTGGTACATAGTCGAGCTTCTCAGCCTTTTTCATTTATAGTTATGCGTACTCGAGACATGTTTAGTTTCCGCTTGTGCTTTGACTTGTATGCTCACGAGTGTTGGGTCATGAGACCCATGTTTGTAATATCTCGCTCCTCGGAGCCTAATGAATAAATATTTGAGTCGTAGAGTTATGTTGTGATGCCATGTTGTATTTACACATATTGAGCATATTGTGTGTATGTTTGAAATGCTTGGTACGTGTGGGATCCGACAATCTAGTTGTTTATCCTTGGCAGCCTCTCATATGGGGAAATGTAGTCTAGTGCTTCCTGAGCGATAGTAGTCCGCTTCTGACCCGATTCACCGAGTCCTGTTAGCCCAAAGACTACTGCTTTGGACACTTGACTGGCGGCATGTGTTTCACTTCGTTCCTATGTCCGTCCTTCGGGAAATGTCACGCGGTGACATCCGGAGTCCTGCCTAGCCTGCTACAGCCCGGGTTACCGGAGTCCTGTTAGCCCAGTGCTACAGCCCGGATTCATACGTTGATGACCGACATGCTCGAGGCGATTCATGGATGCCTGTTCCCATAGGTTAGTGCCGCTTTGGGTTCATGACTAGCCATGTCGGCCCGGGTTCTTTGTCATATGGATGCTAGCGACACTATCATATACATGAGCCAAAAGGCGCAAACGGTCCCGGGCCATGGTAAGGCGACACCCGTGGGAATACCGTGCGTGAGGCCGCAAAGTGATATGAGGTGTTACCGGCTAGGTCGATGTGACTTGGAATCGGCGTCCTGACAGCGTTGGTACCAGAGCCTGGCTGCCTGTAGGATTACCAAGCCAAACTGGTCGAAGTTGTGTCTAGAAATGCTTTAGTTATGTAAGGGAATTGATTGTGGAAGGGAACGTAAGACTCTTTTTACTCCTTATACCTCATGGCCTTCTGATCTGAGTCATCCTCTTCTCTTTTACGGGGTTAAGAACTAGGCCTTCTCATCTATCTATCAGGACGACGTGTTACTAATCCATAGACCTTTAAGATTGTTGATTTAAGCCCCAGTTCAGTTCCTACTATTTCTGTATGATAATTGTTGATCTCGGAACCTTGATATTGTGATGTTGAGTGGCTATGCCACCATTTTGCAGGATGTCTCCAATCATTTTGAGCATTTACAGCCGTTATGCTGTCCGAGTCATCCCAGGTCTCTAAATAGTCTGATGCATTTGCAAATCTTTTCCTTCCGTTCCCGATGTCCGTTTTGGTCGGAATAAGCACACTAATCGGTAAGTTGAGGTACTTTGTTGCCTCGGCGTAGATGTTGGAACTATTATTATGACCCTAGGTGTTTAGGAAGTCACCTAGTAAACTAGCCATGTTTTGTGTTCCCCGGTCACGATGATTCTGAGCATTATTCTTGAAAGCATCCCGTGATGCCATTTAGTAATAGGTATTCTATTCCTGGGTTCTCGAACCCGAGATTCACCCTACTTCATGTTGTTAGTATTTGCCAGTTCCTTTAGGATACTAGTAACTTTGCAATAGTCCTCGAGGTCCGTGGTATTTCCTTCTTCCAAATACTACGAACCGCTTATGGCAGAAGTTCCTTGTTGAACCAAAACATCACAATAAGAGTGCTCTTGAGGAGTTCTCCATTCATAATTGTGAATCTGCCAATTCTACCTTTCCGCATGGGTTATCCGAAGAAATGTTGAGCTTCACTCGACATACTAATCTATGCATCCACAACTCAGAAAATTATATGTTCCTTTGAGTTGCTCTCTTTAGTTGTATCCCGACCATCCTCTATCAATCGATAACCAAGAGTATGTGTGCATTCGTTTATCGATGTCTATTATCCTTGTGGTCCGTCAAGCCATTCTGCTCGAATGACTAGGAGAAACAAACTCGATTGCCTCATCCATTTCTAGGATTGGGTCAAAGTAGTTGTATCCCGCAGATCAAAATGCCAATCGAGCTTTGATTCTGCTCTACCTTGAGTGTTACCATCTTTATGTCAGAACATCATGAGAATTGCACCTTCTCTTATGAATTCTTGTCATAGTGATACTTCTCGCCATCATTGTTCATTCCTCGGTCCCGTGTTGATGCAACCGGAATGCCGACAAGTGAATTGTGATGTGTGAAATCGATACTCCTAGTAACCTCGTTGCTTGGTAGTTAATGGACAATATTTTCATTCTTAGCGTGTTGGTTATTAAATCATCATACTAAGATTGATCGTGCTACCTAGTCCTTATCTCCGTGCACCCTTCGATCAATGAGTTAGGATTATTCAATCCCTTGCTTATTTGATCATATCGTCTTGCCCTCAAAAGCAAGATTGACCTCGAGCTTAGTAACATACCGGTGGTTCGTGACTTTCCAAATATCTTCTTGGAAGTGTTACCGGGTTGTTTCCTGATTGTTATGTTGAGCTCGTGATCAAGTTGGTTTCTTGTGAACCACCCTTTCTCCAAGAATCATGTTGGATATCCACGAGCTAGTTGGTTAAGCTAGACAACAACTTGGAGAGTTGAAAGATAAAAGCTTGCCTAACTTAGTTCGTTCCAAAGGGATATTCTTGTGTAGTGTGTGTTGAAGAAAGATGATATCTTCATCGATTGGTCTCTGTGATCGATTCTTTGGACCTATTGTCTTATCAATCCTTTGATTTGAGTATGGGCTATCATCAAGTCAAATCGTAACCAACGATATTCGTGATGTTGTCTTACTCGTGGTTGATCCCTCGAGCATACCCCATTACATCTTTTGGTCGACCAATGCTATCACCGTGTTCACATGATGGTGGAAGTCCGATGATATGGAAATTCCGATGAGTTCTTTGTTGAGCCCATCGGTAGCATTTTGTCTCCCCATGAGTCATGTTGAACATCAACCTAGTGCGGAAACTTTATAAGCATTTCTTCGTGTTTCGTTCATGAAGCATATGTTTGGATGGAAGTAGTGACTTCCTCGAATTCATGTGCTTTAGGTGTAAGTTGCCGCCATGAATTTGAGAAAGGTTTGTTTTGTTTCCCTTGGAATCATTCCAAATCAGTCATGCACATGTGCGAAGTATTCTGTGGTCTGGAGACTTGCAACCTTCATTCTATATGTATTCCTAGCACACCAAGCCACTGATTGATTTGTTCAAGGAGAAGGAGTTCCTTCATAACAACTAGTCATGACTTATGTTAGGACTTCGTTATCCTTGATGATGGTTCCCCACCTGAACTCGGTAGTGTTTTGTTATAAGACTACTACGTGGTCATACTTGTCTTGGACAGCGTGTCCACGGGTTTGTAGCAGAACCAGCTCATGTCTTGGAGCTTGCTATCATAGTTCACTCCCCGAGAATCTCGCAACGTCATCTCGTCGGTTTTGTGTTGCAAACTTTCATTTTTCTTCTAGACTCGATGAGTCTGGAATATCCTAACACCAACCAGATCTGAATCTCAGGCAGATATGATGGTTAGAACATTCCAACAGTTGCATTTTGTTCCCAGCTTGCACCGTCCTTATGCCATTTCACTATGGGCTGCCTTCTTAGTAATTTCTGTTCAAGATCATCCTCAAAAGTGGTCCTACCATTGGTTCCCCCCACCTCCAATGATAAGCAAAAATCATCCATTGCGTTGTCTTCAACAAGGTAGTCCACATCATCCATTCTAGTCCGAGTATGCCATTTCCTCGAGCTCTTTCAATCAATCAGTTGTAAATTGCCTTAGGCTGGAATGAAGAGTTTCAATGATCTCTGAATCAAAAGTAATTCTTTTTGCCACTTAAGGGAATAGTTCTTTGCGTCACTTTTTCCAAGGTGCCCCGTTACGGGATCTTGGTAAATATTTCCTCGCCACCTTGACACCATCCACCATTCCACCATCTTTCGAAGCGTGGAATTGTTGCCACCAAATCAAACCCGTCGTTGTTCCTCCACCCCTCGATGTGTTTTGTGTCTCAACTCGAGATGTTTCAACATCTCATTCCACGAGTTGATCTTGAGCGCTCGATCTTCGAGGAGATCGTTTACTATAGAGTATTCTTCTTGTCGCCATCGTGTTGGATGAAGATCTCGAAAGCAAAGACGTCAAGACCAAGATGATGGAATGAATCAACACTTTCGAGAAGGGCAAATGGATCATGAAGATTGTGATAGTTCTGTGACTCCCCTTTTCCTCTTACCTCACGTCTTGAATCTCGGGGCGAGATTCTTGTTTAGTGGGGGTGAGTTGTCACAGCCCTAGAGCTTGCTTGTAACTAGTGGCATTGCATCCATGCATCATGTTTAATTTTCATGAAATTTTAAATGGGGATTGCCTAAACCCTAGCATTAAAGGAATTCAAATAGGCTCAACCAAAAATATTTTTCAAAGGATTTCAAATGGCTTTAGAAAATGTTCATCATTTACGGAAAAATGCTTTAAACCAGAACCAGAGGTGCTGCACATTTTCATGTCATATTTGGTCACTGGATTAATTCATAAAGTATTTGCATTTGGGCATTTAAATGCTAATAAATAATTTAAATGCTCAAATAATCCCAAACTGAAATGTTTCTTGTAGGATATATTTCCAACAGTGGTCATGAGCAAGGGCATGAATTTTGGGATTGATTTAGTATTTTTAACAAAGCCCAACAGTTTCTGAGAAAATTAGAAAACTAAAACAAATAAAAAAGGAGAGGAGAGAAACCCTACAGCGCTCACCTCTCATTTCACTCGCCCAATTCCACCAAACCACTCGTTAACTATTTAGGATTAGTTTTAATTAAATTTAGTTAAGCTAATTATCTTGACACGCAGGACCCACTGTCAGGTTTGACCCGGACCATGTTCCGTTGACTCTGACGCCACACCACGTCAGTCGACGCAAGCTTATACCTTTTACGGATTTAATTTAATTCAGGAAATTTCAGAAAATACCCCAAACTTCTAAAATTCATAGAAATTCAACCGTAGCTCAGAATGAAATAATTTATATATGAAAATGATCAGAAAAATATGAAGAATCTGTTTATGCCATGATCATGCATGTTTGAACAAGTTAACCTCACAGAATAGGATGAATCATGATTAGGGTAAATTATGAACTAGCATTTGTAGTTGGAGTTTAACCTTGTTTGAATTCCACTTCAATTAACTTGGCTAGATTTTGCATTAGGTGAATTCAGTACCTTAACATGACTTGTCATTCATGAGAATGTGCATTGCATTGATTGTGTTCTTTCTCGATTCTTTGGTGTTTGCCCCTCTCGATGAGCGGCGTTAAAGCGATCGATTCGATGACACCGATGAAGAACTATATTATCTTCGGAAGTGCCTGGCAAGCAAACCCCCTTGTTCATTCCGATATAATCCCACTCTCTCGCTCCTGCTCTATTTTACTGCATTAGGACAACAACGACTCATGTGTTACTTGCTGCGGTAGCTGAACCCCTTTATCCTCTGCATGACCTGTCAGTCCACAGTAATTAGATGAAACCCACTAGCATGAGTAGGAGTTGTTTGAGCCATGTTGTGCCTACTCATTCATGCTTGTTGTCGTGCCTGCCATCGCTTAGAGTTGAGTCAGTCCGATTCATCGGGAATGAATTGGAATGGTTGTGTGAACATGTCCCTCGTGTGTGAGCTAAGTGTGTGAACATGATTTGATAAAGGTAGCGGTGAGAGGCCATGTAGGAGTACATGGTGGGTTGTCTCATTGCAGCCGTCCTCAGGAACTGAGTTCTGTGTTTGTGATCCATGAAACAGTTACTACCACGCATTGGGCCCGAAACCAATGGGCCCTCTCGGCTTCTTAACCACCCTTGTTCCTAGTCCGGGAGTTGCAAGTAGTTTCTGGTGTTTGTAGCATGCTGGGGGCCGCACGCAACGCTGACCGTAGGGGTGGGTTGTGTTGTGGTAGGCACCGTGGCCCGGTGTACCGATTCACCCGTTTGGTGTCTCGGGAACCCTGCACACATCGTTCGGAGCTGTATGGGAAACCTCGGCCGGACTCCCTGCGGATGGAACCCGAATAGGCGATAAACCTGGACTAGGGACTTGAGTGTTTAGGTAGGTCGTGGCCGACACCCACGTTGGGCTTCCGCTTGAAGGTTGCCGAGTACATGTCGTGTAAACGATGGTAAGTGGTGAGAGCGTGTGAAGAAGTACACCCCTGCAGGTTAATATGATCTATTCGAATAGCCGTGTCCACGGAGAAGGACTTCGGGTTGCCTATACCAGTTCATAGACAAGTGAAAGTGGATACTCTAAAATGCGCAAGATAAGCGTGAGTGCTATGGATGGCGTTCTCGTAGGGAGACGGGAGCGGGTCCATAGTGGTGTATTGATATGGTGAATATGTGGACTCGTGTGCGCCACCTCAAAAGAGTTACTTGCAGTTGTAGTTCAGGATAGCCACCGAGTCAAAGCTGGCTTGCTGCAGTTAAACTCCACCACCCCCTTTTGATAATGATGCATATGTATTTAGTTCTAATGTAAGTCTTGCTGAGTACGTTTGTACTCACGTTTGCTTATTTTATGTTTTGCAGAGAGACTTCAGTCTCGCTAGTAGTTCCGCTTGGACTTCGACGTTTAGCTTGTTACCTCAGCTACGATCTTGTGCCCTCGGCAGATCTGTAGATAGTCGGGCTTCTCGGCCTTTTTCATTTATAGTTGTGCGTACTTTCGAGACATGTTTAGTTTCCGCTTGTGCTTTGACTTGTATGCTCTGAGTGTTGGGTCATGAGACCCATGTTTGTAATATCTCGCTCCTCGGAGCCTAATGAATAAATATTTGAGTCGTAGAGTTATGTTGTGATGCCATGTTGTATTTACACGTATTGAGCATATTGTGTGTATGTTTGAAATGCTTGGTATGTGTGGGATCCGACAATCTAGTTGTTTATCCTTGGCAGCCTCTCATATGGGGAAATGTAGTCTAGTGCTTCCCGAGCGATAGTAGTCCGCTACAGCCCGGTTCACCGGAGTCCTGTTAGCCCAGCACTACTGCTTTGGACACTTGACTGGCCGGCATGTGTTTCACTTCGTTCCTATGTCTGTCCCTTCGGGGAAATGTCACGCGGTGACATCCGGAGTCCTGCCTAGCCTGCTACAGCCCGGGTTATCGGAGTCCTGTTAGCCCAGTGCTACAGCCCGGATTCATACGTTGATGACCGACATGCTCGAGGTGATTCATGGATGCCTGTTCCCATAGGTTAGTGCCGCTTTGGGTTCATGACTAGCCATGTCGGCCCGGGTTCTTTGTCATATGGATGCTAGCGACACTATCATATACGTGAGCCAAAAGGCGCAAACGGTCCCGGGCCATGGTAAGGCGACACCCATGGGAATACCGTGCGTGAGGCCGCAAAGTGATATGAGGTGTTACCAGCTAGGTCGATGTGACTTGGAATCGGGGTCCTGACAACAGGGACGACGTGATACTCGACAAGCGACCCAAGTCCACCTCATTTAAACCCGCAGACGAGATAGTCAAATTCCAAGTCCATCCAACGGACCCCACGAAGACAGCTTCCGTCGGGACACAGCTGGGCCCTGCAATGGACACTGCACTGCGAGACTTCTTACGCGAGAATTGGGACATCTTCGCCTTGCACCCATAGGACATGCCAGGCATCCCACGCAGATTGGCCGAACACAGCCTCAATATACTAAAAGGATACAAACCGGTCAAGCAGACTCTAAGACGGTTTTCAGAGCCCAAACAATGAGCCATGGGGAAGAGCTAGCCAAACTACTCGAGGCCGGATTCATCGTGAGATATCAAGCATCCAGATTGGTGGCAAACCTGGTAATGGTACCAAAGAAGGACAAATCCTGGCGCCTATGTGTCGACTTTAAAGACCTCAACAAGGCTTGCCCCAAGGATCCCTTTCCCCTCCCTCGCATCGATCAAATCATTGATGCCACAGCAGGACACGACTCGCTGTGTTTCCACTATGCATACTCTGGATACCATCAAATAAAGATGGCAGAGTCTGACCAAGCTGCAACCGCTTTCATAACGCCATACGACCCTTTTTGCTTCAACACTATGCCTTTCGGGCTCAAGAACACCGGCGCAACCTACCAACGCATGATTCAAACATGCCTGGAAAAGCAAAACGGTAAAACAGTGGAGGCATACGTGGATGACGTGGTCATAAAAACAAGACACGTCGAAACCCTAATAGATGACTTGAGGCTTACATTCGACAATCTCCAGACATACGACATCAAGCTCAACCCGGAAAAATGCGTTTTTGGCGTCCCCTCGGGGAAACTACTCGGCTTCATCGTTTCCAACAGAGGAATTGAAGCGAATCCGGCAAAGATCCGAGCTTTGTCACAGTTGGCTATACCAACAGACCTCAAGCACATCCAAAAACTAGCCGGATGCGTGGCTGCTCTAAGCCGCTTTATCTCCAGGTTAGGAGAAAAGGCATTACCTCTTTATCACTTCTTCTACGCACCGAACACTTCGTGGACGGATGCAGCCGTGGCGGACTGGATGAAATAAAGACCTTATTGGCGGTAATCCAGTACTAACATACGAGTATTGATTTAACCTATGCTCGTGCATAGCTGCAACACATCAAGTTGTTAGCGCAGTGCTCGTCGTTGAACGAGAGGCTGACGGATACAAATTCCCGCTCCAGAAGCCGGTTTACTACGTATCCACGGTCCTAACCCCATGCAAATCCCGATACCCACACTATCAAAAAATAGCATACACGGTTTTCATGGCATCCTGGAAGCTATGACACTACTTTCAAGAGTGTTCGATTACGGTGGCCTCCGAAGTACCACTCAATGACATAATAAATAACCGCGATGCTACGGGCCGGATTGCCAAATGGGCCATTGAGCTCCTTCCGTTCGACATAACATACAAACCATGACGGGCCATCAAGTCGTTAGTATTGGCTGACTTTCACACCGAATGGGATGAAGTTTAACTCCCTAAAGAGTACGGCGCATACTCAAACTGGATCATGCACTTCGATGGCTCTAAAATGATGGCCGGATTGGGAGCAGGTGTAGTCCCGACGTCTCCCACCGGAGACACGGTCCAGTACGTCCTCCAAATATTTTACACAGACTCCAACAATGCAGCCGAATACGAGGCTCATGTAACGGTCTTCGGATGGCAGTCTCTATGGGCATTCAATGCCTAGAAGTGCGCGGGGATTCAAACCTTGCAATATCACAAATAAATGGAGATTTTGATGCCAAGGACCCGAAAATGGCGGCCTACCGTAATGCCGTCCTCAAGATGTCAACTCGGTTCGAGGGGCTCGAATTCCACCATGTGGCCCAAGAAAACAATCAAGCGGCGAACGTCCTCGCTCGCATCAGCGCTAAACGCGACCCTGTCCCACGTAACATATTCTTGGAATGGCTGTTCAAGCCATCGGTAGTATGGGAAGGGGAGTCCGGCAATACTAGCACGGATCCGAATACACCCCCAGATTCTGAACTATCAGACATAGTCGGAGGTTCTACCACCGAAATAACGTCCTCGACCCATGAAATCATGGTTGTAATCGCCCAGGATCGAGCCTTTCTTGGCCTACCTAAATAGGCGGGAGCTCCCGAAGACCAAAATGAAGCACGCTGCATCGTCCGCGCCTAAAGCTTACAAAGTCTACGAAGGGGAACTCTACAAGAAAAGCGCTACCGAGTACTCCAAAGATGCATCTCCGAAGAGGAAGGGCGACAACTCTTGGCTGAAATCCATGCCGGATCAAGGGCACCACGCCATGCTCGAGCGAATTTCGCCCCACCTAACATATTCTTGGAACGGCTGTTCAAGCCATCGGTAGTATAGGAAGGGGAGTCCGGCAATACTAGCACGGATCCGAATACACCCCCAGATTCCGAACTATCAAACATAGTCGGAGGTTCTACCACCGAAATAACGTCCTCGGCCCATGAAATCATGGTTGTAATCGCCCCGTGGACTGAGCCTTTCTTGGCCTACCTAAATAGGCAGGAGCTCCCCGAAGACCAAAATGAAGCACGCTGCATCGTCCAGCGCTCTAAAGCTTACAAAGTCTACGAAGGGGAACTCTACAAGAAAAGCGCTACCAGAGTACTCCAAAGATGCATCTCCGAAGAGGAAGGGCGGCAGCTCTTGGCTGAAATCCATGCCGGATCAAGGGCACCACGCCACGGCTCGAGCATTAGTCGCCAAGGCCTTCCGTCAAGGTTTCTCTTGGCCGACGGCCCGAGCAGACGACAGACCTTGTCCAACATTGCGTTGGTTGCCAGCTCTTTGCCAATCGTAGTCATATGCCCCTACCGCTTCTCCAAACAATCCCCATAACTTGGCCCTTTGCAAATGGGGCTGGATATGGTCGGACCTCTTAAAGGGGGAAGCCATAAGAATAAATACTTATTGGTCATGGTGGACAAATTCACCAAATGGATAGAAGCCAAACCAGTCAAAACGGCCGAATTAGGACCGGTAATAGACTTCATATCTGGGGTCGTACGCCGATACGGTGTCCCCATAGCATCATCACTGATAATGGCTCAAATTTCACAGCCGACAAATTGAAAACTTGGTGCGCAAAAATGGGCATTAAGCTTGATTACGCTTCCGTCTACCATCCCCAAACAAACGGCCAGGTAGAGCGGGCAAATGGTCTCATCATGAGCGGCATCAAACCCAGACTAGTGCAATCATTGAAAGAGTCAGATACGCACTGGGTCGAGGAGCTCGACTCCGTACTCTGGGGGCTGTGGACCACGCCAAATTGCACCACCAAATATACACCATTTTTTATGGTATACGGCACGGAAGCAGTATTACCCTGTGACATAATACATGATTCGCCACGCGTATGCATGTACGAAAAGAAGGAAGCCGAGTTAGATCGGCAGGATAACTTGGACGCCCTGGAGGAGGAGCGCGACATCGCAAAAGCCCGCTCCGCATTCTATTAGCAGCAGGCTCGATGATATCAAAGCATAGAAGTGCGGGCCAAAACTTACAATATTGGCGAGCTCGTTCTACGCCTACCGGAGAAGAAGAAGGACAAGCTCAAACCCAAGTGGGAGGGTCCCTTCGTCATTGACAAAGTTCTCACCGGAGGAGCATACCGCTTACGTAATGCATCCGATAACAGACTCGAGCCGAACCCATGGAACGTGGCCAGACTCTGGAGATTCTACGCCTAACGCCGAACTCAATGTTCGTCTCCTACCCCCTCCTTTTTAATTATGCTCCTTCCCTTTTTCCTTTCTCGATCTTTTATCTCTTCACACAAAGTATTCAATACAGTGCGGAGTGCCGGATCACTCCGGCCGCACTAGGTGTGTGTGTTAATACCGGGGCTTCCTATACGGAAGCTAAAAATAATTACTCACATGGCTTTCTGCCCATCACATATGCATTCTGTTTCCATATGTGCCTTTTCTTCACCATTATATGCATCGATATGACTTAAGATGTGGCCAAGCTGGGTTGCCTGGCTCTTGTGTTTATGCCCTACGTTCCCATTAATTCGGCTAGGGCATAAGGGGAGCACCTCTGCGATTCTTACTGCCGGTTCAGCCGGATGTGTACCTCAGACTGGGTGAAGCCCAAAGCTAGTTTCCTTAAGACAATATTCGGTCGGTGAACAAAAGATGTATTCGTTTATTATAACGTAAATCCCCAGAAGTCTTGTATCCTACGCCATCGTTCACAGTTCGGACATGTGCATTGTCGCATGCGTACCCAGGGAAAGGAACCCCTAACGAAACTATTCTCCCTGGAAGATGTTTCTTACTATCCATGTAATATAACATAACTAGTTGGGTACTTGTCTGTTCAAGCACTTATGACCCCTATGCCTTGTTTCCACGAATACCCCGGTTTTGTATAACTGAGTGGGTATTCGGACACACCCCGGACTGTAGGATCCGGGGGCTGAAGCGAAAAGGTCCGCCATGACAAATGATATTAATCCGGCTAGGGGCTAATTATGTCCATTAAATTACACAGTCACTTGGACTGACTATATTCCTCCTCTATACCATCCAACAGACTATCTTGCTTACAATCCTGTTGAGAATAGTTAGCGGCTAACGCTACCTAGTCATATACCAGACTCACGGGAATTTCTTGCCCATAGGGCCACGCCGGTCCTACTTCGGCCATATGGTTCGGGTCCAGCTTGGTGTAGCACGTCTTCACCATAGCCCAGGCTTCTCTTGCGCCTTGCCGGCAAGCAGACATCTTCCATAGTCAGAAGCGCCGCCGTGCTCCTCGAAGCATATCCACGAGCTCCCCCATGCCATCCGGCAGCAAGCTTGATGGCCACAAAGCCTGAGCTACACCCTGCCTCACTTGCCGAGCTCGCTGCGTGCGATTCTGAAAAGGTCTTACAAGAAATCACTTGCAGATGAGGGCATCTCCTCCTCGTATGCACTGTTAACAGTCCTGCAAGCAAAATTCTTTCAATATACGTACTCGCCGAACTATACTACAGTTCATCTAGGCACTTACCATAAATGTCGCGTCGAAGCCTTTTGTTCTCCTTCACAGAGTCCGCCAGCTGAGCGTGGAGATCTTTTAACTCCACGTCCAGCTGGACGTTGGCATCTTGAAGATTGTTCTTCTCCTACCTAACTCGTGTAAGAATGCGCCCGCCAGCCTCCAGCTGCCTTTTGAGATGCGATTCGTCCTCTCTTACGTCCTCCGGATTCACCCCGAGATTGCCTGCAGAATTTTCTGTTAGACTTGTCATATCAGCCATTTACTAACTGTAGCACCTTCGTACAATTGCGATAACTGTTACCAGAGGAGGGCTTTTTGGATTCCTCTAGCTTGGCAACTGCGGCCCTCAGTTCGGCCTTGCATTCCTCCAGATCCCGAGACAATTGCTCATTCTTATCTACAAGGACCTGTGCATAAATTGATCCTTAAAACAGTTGTTCCAATCGTTTCAAGTCTCAGGGGCTACTGCTACACATGCTTACCAAATTTTCTTACCCATATATCTTTGGTATACTGGTCCGTCGCTTGGGCAAGCCCGCCTTAAGCAGCTCGGATGTATGCGTCTCCCGAATTGAAGGCGTTAAATGCCTCTTCGGAAAAGATGTTGTTCCAAAGTACGGCCCGTCGGCGCCGGTGATTCATGGCGCTCTCTACTTCGAAATTCGTGGCTGAGAGCATATCCGCATTCTCTGTTGGAGAACTATGCAGCGTCGGCCCCGCTCCCGCCTCCGCTCTTTAAGCCGGTTCTGGAATCCGGTTGGTGGAGGCGTGGTTGGCAGGATCCCCGAATATAGTCCGGCTGCTCCTCTTCCTGCCAGGACACAAAGGGTGATGTCATACTTCAAAATACCATAATCACAGCACAAGTTTTTGTCTTACCTCTGTAGCGGCGAGTCGACCCTTACCGCTTTCCTCTTGAGCCTGCCTGATCCGGATGCCTTTGGCTGACGAGTCCCTAGGGGCTTGGCCACACGCTCCGACCGTCGTCTCTGCAAAAACACGACACTTCAAGGGTAAGGCATGACATATGAAGGGAGTCCTCTTCGGAGGATAGGGTTTTTCGACTTGGCTTACGCGCGACGTGGGAAGCGGTCCGGGATAGTCGGCAGTAATGGCCACCGAGGCGCCATCGCAGCTCGCTTGATAAAATATCCCGTTGACGAGCTCCACGGTAATATCTGGATCTTCTTCGAGACCTGGATCTAGGGCCCTTCCGAGGTCCTCCGCTGCGAGGAGGGGCTGGAGATTCCTTCTCTGACCCTCCTCGGTTCCTCGCCGGAAATATCGAGGCAGATGATCTTAGCGAAGAACGCCACAATAAGTGACGTAGGGAAAGGAATGACAACTTACCTAGTTCGGAGGGTTGTACATGGAGAATCCATCTCGCGGTTTGACGTGAAGGAATTCCTCCTCTTTGCCTTTGTACAAATCGGACAATATCCTTGCCAGAGCAGTGGCGGAGTCCGGACCCTTACGGCCACAGCGGGTGGCATCATCTTCCCTGTTGAAGTGCCACATGGGCTTCCCCCGATATTGAAGTGGTTGCACTCCCCGTATTATGCATATTGCCATAACCTCGACTATCGTCAGTCCGGAGTTGGCCAGTAACTTTATCCTGCTCATCGTGGAATATATTTCCTGGTATCCTCCTCTTGGGGGCCTCGGGGCGCCGACTTAGGCGATGCCCTCGGCGGGCGTTACTAAACTGGGGAGACCTGTCCGGACTAGATCCGAAGGGGAACGTCGTCAATGTAGAACCACTCAAGGCCAGTTCTGGTGCCTTCTTGGGAGTGCCGGAAAGGTATCCGGTCTCGGCAATGCGCCATATTTGCCCCGCCACCGACATAGGGATTCTCCTGGTTGCGGGGGCAAGGCGTAATGCCTTCTTCCATAACCCGAAGTGAGGCTCGCAGCCTAAATATAGCTCGCAAAGGGCAACGTACCCTGCTATATGTAGTATAGAGGCAGGGGTAAGATTGCCGTAGAACTCCAGGAGCCCGCGAAGGAATGGGTGGATAGGAAACCCGACGCCTTAGCGAGATGCGGATGAGGCATATCCGCTCCTCTGGAGACGGATTCGGAGATCTCTCCGCTTGCTCCCCGCAATTATAGGTGGCTATTCCGGCTCGGACAGGGACCATGAATGCTGGTGGAAGAAACCCTTGGATTTGTAGCTCAATCAAACGGATATGGGGAACTAAACACTTTTCCCAGTCCCCCGGCTTGGAGCGAGGAGAGCGAGCAGAAGAGCTGTGACGACCGGCCATGTTGGAATGGTTTTTCCAGAGCGCTCTGTTGGATGATTGCTCGAGGGGGAAGAGTGAGATTTGGATCTGAGAATCCCAGTCTCTTCAAATAGGCGGTCAGCCCAAAAGATTGAGGGTGGTAAATGCGAAAAACATCTCGGCCCCTCGCATTCGTTCGACACGTGGAGATGGTCATTATTGAGGCACTGAAGCCAAGGAGTACAACATTGATGGAGTTCCGGACACTATTCGCCGTAACAGGTGCTTTGGAATATTCGGAGATGGAAACCGCCCTGCAATGCCGAAGACAAGACCGTGAGCCGGACTCATCGTCATTGAAGCCTGGTTCAGGGGCTACTGAGGGAGTCCTAGTTTAGGGGTTATCCGGACAGCCGGACTATATACATCGTCCGGACTATTGAAGCGTGAAGATACAAGACTCAAGACTTCGACCCGTGTCCGGATAGGACTTTCCTTGGCATGGAAGGCAAGCTTGGCGATCCGGATATTATATTTCCTTCCTTGTAACCGACTCCATGTAAACCCTAGCCCTCTCCGGTGTCTATATAAACCGGAAAGTTTGGTCCTTAGAAGGCCGATCACAATCACAATCATACCATCATAGGCTAGCTTCTAGGGTTTAGCCTCTATGATCTCGTGGTAGATATACTCTTGTACTACCCATATCTTCAATATTAATCAAGCAGGAAGTAGGGTTTTACCTCCATCGAGAGGGCCCGAACCTGGGTAAACATCTGTGTCCCTTGCTTCCTGTTACCATCAGCCTAAGACGCACAGATCGGGACCCCCTACCCGAGATCCGCCGGTTTTGACACCTACACCTGCTCCTTCTGAAGTTGCTGTGGTGGCTCCAGTTTCTGTGGGGGAAGACCCAATCCCCAATGTTTCTCTGGGGGCTGTCTTTGGCAGGGCTATGGAGAACATTATATCTTTACCTAAGGCAACCCATGCTTCTAGCAAAGGTATATGTGTGGGTCCTCTTCATATTCAGTTAACTTGGATAACATAGTTGAGGAACATGCTCTATCTATGATTGATGGTGCTCACCTAATTTCAAAAGAGGGCCTGGACTTGTGGGTTACACATTTTGCACCTGGAACATCTAACAAGGAGAATTTTTTCAAGATTATGATACCTGTAAGCTGGTTTAATTTCATTATGCACCTCCTATTAACTCCTGATAAGTTTGACTGGACTCTGCACCTGCTTAAGTCATCTTTGTGGCAACTGCTAACTGCCAGTTGTGTAGCAGAGGGTGTACTTGAATTCCATATTCCTGAAACTTGTGCTGTTGCTCAAGCACCCAGTTGTTTGCAGGAGTCTCATGAGAGCTTAGAGAAGGACAAGCATCTGACCACCTTGGCACAGACTCCTGCTGCATCTCCTAACAAAGACATCACTGAAACTTCGGAGGGCACTGGCACAAGGAAAAGGACAGGAAAAGGCCCCCTTATTGAATCTGAGGTAAGAAGGTGTGAAAGAATCAGACATGAGAATAATGGTTTCAAAATAAATTCTTGCTCCGGCAATGTTTGTTTACCATGTAATGCCCTTCCACCTGTTACAAACTTTCATGTGGTCAAAAAACTCACAAAATCCTTCTGCAAGGTGGCTGAGAAGGAACTACATGAGAAGCTGTCTAAGAAGCCAAAGATGAAAGAGCAAGGAGAAGTGGCTGGCTGCCCAAGACCACTGGGGACAAGGCCAAAGGAAAGAAATGATGACCAAGTCTCCCTCCAACAAGGTCTTTGGGTGGTTAGGCCCTTTTAGTGTTATGGATGAGGTTTGTATTTTTCTTATGAGGACATTATTAGACTGTTGTAAGAATATATGTAATCTGGTCCTTTTGATGGAGACCTCCATGCCCCACAACCTGTGGGCCTCTTATGCTGGATTATGTCACTATTCTGTTATGAGATGGTGTCTGATGTTTATGCTGCCCATGTGTGATTGCTTGTTGAGTGTCTGGTTTCTAATTCAAGGGATGGACCTTGAATTTTTTGTTGTTCTAAATATTAGTTACAATGAATAACAACAGATCTTGTAGTATTTTAAATTGGAACATTAGAGGCCTTAACTCTCCTGATAAATGGTTGGCTTTGAGACAAAAGATTGAAGAAAGTGCAGCTGGCATTGTATGTTTGCAAGAAACTAAAAGAGAGGATGTTGATCTGCCCTACATTCACAATTTCTGTCCACAAAGATTCCATTAATTCCTCTTCCTCCCATTTGTGGGAGCTACTAGGGGGCTCCTCATTGCTTGGAATGGGTGTCTTTTTTCTGGCTCCTTGATGTTTTAAAACAGATTTTCCCTAGCTGTAAAATTCATTTGTAATTCTAATAATCAGTCATGGGTCTTAACCAACATTTATGGTCCATGTAGACAAGAAGACAAAGCTGAATTTATTCAATGGTTTTCTAACACTCAGATGCCTGATGATGTGGACTGGATTGTTATGGGTGACTTCAATTTTATTAGATCTCCAAATGACAGAAATAAGCTTGGTGGTGATGTGAACCAGATGCTCTTATTTAATGAGGCAATTAGAAACTTGGGCCTAGTTGAGTTGCCCTTAAAAGGCAGCCAATTCAGTTGGAGTAACATGCAAGATAATCCACTTCTTGAAAAATTGGATTGGTTTTTTACCTCAGGTTCTTGGCTGATTTCATATCCAGATACCACTGCTCTCCCTATGGCTAAACCTGTTCCAGACCATTTGCCTTGTATGATCAAAGTTGAAAAAATTATCCCTAAATTTAATGTTTTTAGATTTGAGAATTATTGGCTGCAACATAGTGATTTCAAATAAATTGTATTGAATACTTGGAATATCCCAGTTGGGCACACTAATACTGCAAAAATGATTAATGCTAATTTCAAAAATCTGAGGAGAGCTATTAAGTTGTGGGCAAAAGGTCTTTCAAGTATTAAGAATACCATTCAAAATCTTAATGATTGTATCTTTTTTTGGGACCTCATTGAAGAATTTACAAATCTCAGTTCACATGAATGGAATTGCAGGGACATGCTCGAGGAGTACGTACTGCTTGTGCTAAATAACAAAAAAAATTACTCGAAGCAAAGAGGCAAAATAAAAGGGTCAAATTTGGAGATGTGAACACCAATTTTTTTCATGCTAAAGCTCCAATAAATCACATGCATAATAATATTGCTATGTTATTAAATGAGGACCAAGTTGAGGTTACTGACCATGCAGGCAAAGCAGCAATTCTGTGGGAGGCCTTTAAAAAGAGATTGGGCCAGTCTGTGGGCCATTCCATGCACTTTGATCTGCATAGTTTGTTTGACCAGCAGATTCCAAACTCTATTTTCCAGGACCTGGAATTGCCATTTACTGCAGAAGAAATTAATTAGGTGGTAAAAAATCTCCCCACTGACAAATCTCCTGGCCCAGATGGTTTTAACAATGAAGTTTTGAGGGCTTGCTGGGATATTATTGATGAAGATGCCAGGCAGTTAATCATGGATTTCCATGCTGGCAACGTTTCTCTTGAGAGTATTATTACCTCCTTCATTACCTTGGTACCCAAGAAAGAGGTGCCCACCTCTCCTAATGATTTCAAGCCAATTTCTCTATTGAATGGGGTGCTCAAAATTATCACCAAACTTTTGGCAAACAGATTGCAGAAAGTGATTATTCAAATGATACATGTAAATCAGTAAGTCTTTCTCAAGGACAGAGTTATCCAAGATTGCTTGGGCTGGGCCTATGAATATATTCACCAATGCTGCAGGCCAGGAGAAGAAATTGTGGTGTTAAAACTTGACTTTGAAAAAGCTTTTGATACAATTGAACACCAAGCTATTATTGATATCCTTATAGCTAAAGGATTTGGTGAAAAGTGGATCAATTGGATTCAAGCACTCTTTAATTCAGCTACCTCTGCAGTTCTACTGAATGGGGTTCCTAGCAACAAATTTTATTGTTTAAGAGGTGTCAGACAAGGAGACCCCCTCTCCCCACTGTTATTTGTCTTTGGCTGTAGACTTTCTCCAAACTATTCTCAACAAGGCTATGAATCTTGGCATTATCTCTACCCCTCTGTAAGTTAACTCATGCCCTGATTTTCTTGTGATACAGTATGCAGATGATACCCTGGTTGTGATGCCTACCAATTCTAGACAACTCCTCTGCCTCAAGGCCCTCCATAACTCATTTGCATCTGCCACTTGCTTGAGGGTTAATTATGCTAAATCATTCCTGGTGCCAATCAATATTGAAGAAGACATGGTTTAGATATTCACCAATACTATCAACTGTGCCAGAGGACAAATTCCTTTCACATATTTAGGTCTTCCACTGGGATTAATAAAACCTACTGTGGAACAATGCCTCCCCATAGTCTCCAAAATTGCCAAAAGACTAGCTGGGCTTGCCACCTTCATGACTCAGGCTGGCAAAATCATATTGCACTACTGCAGGATACTGCTAACGCGACACTACGATTAGAGACCCTTTGCCAAAACTGTGTGCGATGCATTAATCACAAACGGTGGTGTAAAAACCATCAAAAAAGGTGCAAAACGTTTGCGATGGCGGAGCCATCAAACACGGTTCAGATTTTAGTTGCATGTGCGATGCAGGGCACATGGTTAATCCATTCAAACTATTTGTGATGAGGTAGAACAACAGAAATGGGCAGCCATATCAATGTGTGTGCGATGCAGGGCACACTGTTAATGCACTCGAACTATTTGCGATGAGGTAGAACAACAGAAACGGGCAGCCATATCAATGTGTGTGCGATACACGACATACGGTTCACTCGGACGAACTGTTTTCGATTAGGGAACACAACAGAAACGGTTCAATTTAACAAGATGTGTGTGATATGCGGCATAGAGTTCACATGGATGAACTGTTTGCGATGAGCCAAAAGAACACAAGCGAGTCATGTAAATAAGATGCGTGTGATATGTGGCAAATAGACGACTCGGATGAACTGTTTGCGATGAGAAATTACAACACAGACAGTTAATACAGCTAGTTCGTGTGCGATTCTGTGTGTACAAAAAACTTTAAAAAATGCAAACCAGTTGTTTGCGGTGGCTAGGAGTATCGCAGACAATGCATCTGCGAGTACTCGTGTGCGATGATTAGTAAGTTAGACATACGTTTCCTTATGTTAACATGTGTGTGAATTTGCAATATGGACAGTTAATATGCAAATGCCTTCTGGACATCGGGCACATGCTTAAACTCAATGAACTGTGTATGATTCTAATACTTTCCATGAAAATTTAAGAACTTGGGTAACATCATTGAGTAACATATATATAGTGGTTACACTGTTCGACAAAAGGAGGATCTTCATAACACGGTTTTGACAACCATATGGTCCATATCTACATACTCAACATAGTAACAACTATCACATTTTAAGAGGCTAAGGGCCAACAACCATATGGTCCATATCTATATACTTAACATAGTAATAGCTAGCACATTTTAAGAGGTTGAGGGTCCACAACCACAACTTTTTGCTGGAAGCAGCTTGATCACGGCGACTTGGCATCTCGTCAATGAAAAGGAAGAGCCCTCCTATGCCTTGGTAGAGCATGGGTAGAATAGTGTCTCCAATTTTCCAATATGGATGCATTGCCACGATAAGCAAGAACTTGTTAATTTGAATGGTTCCATTTCTGCGGGAAATGCAGTACCTTGCAATCACTTTGGCGTTATTAGCAGGCACAAGTGTAATTTGACCACGCCGGGAAATCGATCCAGAAACTGCTATAGTGGCAATTTCTGTTGACGTGTAGAATAAAAACCAATTGTAACATATCATTGAAGATATATATATATATATAGTTTATGAGCACCAACATTAAAATAAGACTTTTTACCAGCATTTTGTGCACACAAATGGTCTTGTTCAATGTGTGCACCATAGGTCTAATTAATCCCATCCAAAATCTAGCGTTCATACGTTGTGCTATCTGTCAGATTATCAACAAAGTTTATGACATGCTTCAAGTCCTTCCAGTGAAATTTGGTATGCTTAGTAACATACATATCGTTCACTATGCATCCAACATATCCTGCTTAAAAGGTGGAAATGTATTATTTATTCAGAACATGCAGAAGAATATATAGTGTGCATAAATTAGTAAATAGAATTTGTTACTGAATAGGAACGGAGTCAGAATATGAAATCACAATTGATTGCTTAAATAGTGATCAATTAGTCAGTACAAATACCCTGATTTTGCTAAGTAATATGACAACATGGAGAAAGTTGAAAGGACACTAACCTCGACCATACTTTCATCGGCTGATGACGTTGGGGAAGTAAACATCCATGTTAATTAGACCAGGCAGTGGTGCACGCACTAGAATTTTATTGCCAACTTTCAGTTCATAACACTTAGACATTTTTCTCCAAAGGTCCGCATTAAAATAGGAGTGACCATCTTTATCAAGTTTTATGCTAACCATCATTGTAAATCCATGCCGCGTTGTCAATATGACATTCTGGGAGTCATCAACAAAGTAAAGCCCAAGATTTCCTTCTACTCATGTTCTTGCAAATCGAGGGATGTATTGCTTGAAATGAAAATTAAGATCGTTAATTAGATATATTGAAATAACAGAGCAAGATGCAATATGGGAGTAACTAATAGAACAGATCAATATATAGATGAAAGCAAAGTACAAAAATATAGAATTAAAAATAGATAATGTAACAAAGATTTGATGCAAATATATAGATAATGTAGCAACAGACGGTATATGTTCACAAATTTAGGCCATACCGACCGTGGTAGGTTGACATTGAACATACCGAGCGCTCCCTGAAGTCAACTGGAATGGTGAGATAGAACTTTGTTTCCGACTGGCCACGACCACACTTGGCCGATTTGTGCTTGTCGGCGTTCTGGGAACGGGGTCCCTGTGACTTGCTCGCCTCATGCCTCATGGGCGTGGTTTCAAGGAGGCCCGACGCGGCCCATCTTCATCAACGCAGCTCAAGACCCTCGCGAGGCCAAGCCTCATGGGCGGACGACACGGAGCTTCCTCGTGCACGGCCTCGTCAGGCTGGCTCATGAGGAGGCGGAGAGTTCAAGGCAGGGTACCTCGCGAGGTGCCCATGACGTAAGCCATGACGACCGAGGGCGCCAGTCGAGCGCCAGCCCGCGCAGTGTCCTCCTTTCCTCTTTGGTGCAAAGGGAGCAAGCACAGGCGAGAGCATCAAGCAAAGGCATCCATTTCGGTGCAACAAGACCAAGACCAGCCCAACGGCTGGAAGGGAGTCATCGTGGAGCCCAAGCAGGCGTCATCACCAGAGCCTTTGGCAGGCGAGGACCAACTTTAGTCAGGATAAGTGTACCCGCTGTCCCCCTTCAAAATGGCCAATTGTTGGCGCCATTCCCGCTCAATATTTGGGAAGAGGCCCAGGGCCTTCGCCGATAAATAGGAGTAGCCACCCCCAAGGCGAGGGACCGGAATCCTCATCAAGAAACCAGTAGCTAGAGCGATTGAGCACCACTTAGCAGTTCATCACACCCGCCAAGAACAGGCCCTCGCGAGGCTGTTCTTTCTTATATTGTTCCTCATCAGCCCAAGAGGCAATCCACCACACCACACACTGGAGTAGGGTATTACACCACAATGGTGGCCTGAACCAGTATAAATCTTGTGTCTCTTGTGCTGTCCCGTTTAGTAGTTTAGGTCCCAGCGATTCGGCGAGGTGCGAGACGGTGGAGGGTTGGATCTCCGCGCGCACCCCAGTGTTCGAACCTCAAGGGTCTGCCGGAACCCGAAATCCGACATTTGGCGCGCCAGGTAGGGGTGCGCTGGAATCTGCCTTCCGTCGCCTCGTTCTTCCCCGACCACCACAACCATGTCTGGCGCTCGTCGGGCTCGCGCTGAGCACCGAGCCACCCTCGCCTTCCATGTCGCCCGGACGGCTTCCGACAGCGGGCGCCCTCGTCGTTCCTCACCGCCCGCTATCAGCACCGCCACCGGCCTGGTGGGGAACGGGCAGCAAGCATCGTCCCTGCACTCCTCGGCGACCCCAGGGGAGGAGCCGCGCAGCTTTCTCGTCACCCGCCCCATCGCGCCGGTTCCTCCGGTCGTCGCGGCCCTCCTGGGCGGCTCGCAGGCGCCGCCTTCCAGCCGCCATGTCAAGGCATTCGTCTCTGGTCGGCGCCGCCTCACGCCAGCGAGGCTCCCTCAGCCGGACGGAGCCGCCGGCTGGGCTGACTTTCGACTCGGGACCACCCACCAACTCGGCCCGGCTCGGTGCGCTCCCCATGCTCGCACACCCACCATATGCCCGTTGTCATGTCACCAGACCCTCATCGACGGGCGGCGCCGGCCTCAACATACTCTCGGCCGAGGCCTTCAACCTCCTCTGCATACCCAGGAGCGGTGCAGCCCACCGACCTTTTTCGGGCGTGGGAGGAGGGTCATCCAGCTCCTTGGGGCTAATCCGGCTTCGGTGACCTTCGCACCTACGACAACTTCCGCATTTAAACTGGTCGACTTCGACATCGCCCCCATCGGCCTCCCCTACAATGCCATCCTTGGCTATCCAGCATTGGCCAAATTCATGGCCGCAACCCACCCGGGGTACAACCTCATGAAGATGCCCGGGAGCAGCAGCGTCCTCACCGTACCTGGAGATACCGAAGGTGCGCTGCGAGCGCTCGGGCTCGCCCTCAAGACGGCGGCCGCGGCGCAGCCCGCCGATGCGGAAGCCCTCAAGCCCAAGGGGGCTGCGCCGACCAAGAAGAAGCAGTTGTTTACTCAAGACAAGGCGGAGACCAAGAAGATACCTGTCGACGAGGACGGGTCCACAAACGCCACCTTCAGCATAGGCGCCAACCTCGAACCCGAACAGGAGGAAGCCCTGGTCAAGTTCCTGCGTGCGAACAAGAAGGTGTTCTCCTGGGAGCCCGATCAGCTGGCGGGAATCCCACGGGGCGTAATCGAGCACCACCTCAACGTGTGCCCCAACGCGCCCCGTGAAGCGTATAGGCGAAGGCAGTCCACCAAAAGCAGGCCTTCATCATCCAAGAGACCCGCAAGCTAGAAGCCGCAGGGGTTATTCGCGAGGTCCGATACCCAGATTGGCTGGCCAACCCCGTGGTGGTGCCAAAGAAGGGAGGAAAGGAGCGCATGTGTGTCGACTTCACCAACCTCAATAAGGCATGCCCGCAGGATCCGTTCCCACTCCCTCGCATCGACCAGATCGTCGATTCCACCGCCGAGTGTGACCTGTTATGCTTCTTGGACGCCTTTTCCGGGTATCACCAGATCAAGATGGCGGTGGAAGACGTGGAAAAGACGGCCTTCTTAACCCCGTGTGGAGTGTACTGCTATACATGCATGCCATTCGGGCTACGCAACGCGGGGGCAACCTTCCAGCGGCTCATGCACATCACCTTGGGCCCACAGCTCGGGAAGAATGTGGAGGCTTACGCCGACGACATCGTGGTGAAGTCTCGCGAGGCCAAGACCTTGATACAAGACCTGGAAGAAACCTTCGTGAGCCTCAACGCAGTGAGCCTGCGGCTCAACCCGGAGAAGTGTGTGTTTGGAGTTCCCTCGGGCAAGCTCCTGGGTTTCCTCGTGTCCCACCGAGGCATCGAGGCCAACCCAGAAAAGTTCAAGGTAGTTGAGGACATGAGCCCACCAAAGACCCTCAGGGAAATGCAGAAGCTCACGGGGCGCGTAACGGCGCTGGGCTGTTTCATCTCCCCATTGGGGGAGCGGGCGCTGCCTTTCTTCCAGCTGATGAACAAAAAGGGGCCCTTCGAATGGACTGAAGAGGCCGACAAAGCATTCCAAGACCTCAAGAGGTACCTGACCAACCCTCCAGTGATGGTGGCCCCCGCCTCAGAGCCCTTGGTACTCTACCTCGCCGCCACTACCTACTCCGCTAAGCGCAGCCCTGGTGGCAGTTAGGGAGGCGTCGAGCCAAGACCACGGCGGCCACCCGAGCTAAGGCAAGGCCGAATCGAAGGAACTCAGAAGCCCGACTTTGCAACGGAAGAAGATCACCGTCACAGAAAGCACACCAAGGGCGGGAGAGGGCCTCCATCCAGGCACCAAGCCTCTGGAGGCGCCGCCACCTCGGGAGGCACCACAGCTTCTGGAAGACGCCACCAGCACCAACGCCCCTAGCCTCGTCGAGCACCCGGTGTACTTCGTCAGCACAGTGTTACGGGATGCGAGGGCACGGTACCTCATGCCGAAGAACCTCCTCCTCGCGCTGTTGGTGGCTTCGCGCAAGCTGCGGCACTACTTCCAGGGTCATCCAATCAAGGTTGTCTCGGCATACCCCACAGAGGGTGCTCAGAGCCCCAACTCAGCCGGAAGGGTCGCCGAGTGGAACATTGAGCTGCAAGCATTCCAGCTCGAGTTCAGCACAACCAGAGTCATCAAGGGGGCCGCGCTGGCAGATTTCGTGGCCGAATGGACAGAAGCACCGGGCCTCAGGGCCGGCGAGGATCGATCCCTCTCCCCAGGAAGCGAAGCGCCAGAAGGCTGGGTCATGTACTTCGACGGAGCGTTCTCCAGACAGGGCGCTGGGGCTGGGGCGGTGCTCATATCTCCCGCTCAGGACAAGCTCTACTATGCCGTGCAGCTCTGTTTCCAGCATGGCGAGAAGGTCTCCAACAATATAGCAGAATACGAGGGGCTGATAGCGGGTCTGAAGGCTGCCGCTGCCCTGGGGGTGAAGCGCCTTACCATCAAGGGCGATTCGCAGCTCCTCGCCAATTTCTCCAACAAGGTGTACGAGCTAAGAGATGAACACATGGAGGCCTACCTTGCGGAGGTCCGCAGGATGGAGAAACAGTTCTGGGGGTTGGAGCTGCAACATGTGCCCCGCGGCACCAATCAAGAGGCCGACGACATCGCCAAACGAGCCTCCAGGAGATTACCCCAGGAGCCGGGCGTCTTTGAGGAACGGCTCTTCAAGCCCTCAGCCCTGTCGCCGTTATCAAGCACAGCACAGCCTCGGGAGGAGCTCCCTCAGCCACCTGCCTCGGGAGCCCCAGCCTGTGGCCCGGCCTCAGGAGCACGCCTGCTCCTCACGATGGAACCTCAAGAGGGGTGCTGGATCGCGGATCTCAAGAGTTACTTAACGCGTGGAACTTTGCCAGAGAAGGAGGAGGAGGCAGAGCGTGTGGCGCGGCAAGCCACGGCATACAGCATCATTGATGGAGAGCTCTACCGGAAACGACCGAACGACGTATCCTCGCGGCCGCATCACCAGGGAACAGGGAAGGAACTGGCGCAGATATACACGGTGGAGATTGTGGGCACCATTAAATCGTCCACGGGCCCTCGTCGGCAAGGTGTTCCGCAGCGGTTTCTATTGGCCCATCAAGCCAATGACGCTGTTGAACTTCGTGAAGGCTTGCGAGGCTTGCCAATTCCATGCCAATCAGATCCACCAGCCGCCAGGAGGTGCAAACCATCCCCCTCACTTGGCCATTCGCGGTCTGGGGGCTGGACATCCTGGGCCCTTTTCCTCGGGCGCCAGGGGGCTATCGCTACCTCTACGTTGTCGTGGAAAAATTCACCAAGTGGGCCTAAGTCGAGGCCGTCCGCACCATCCCCGCTGGTTCTGCGGTCAAGTTCATCAAGGGCATCGTGAGCCGGTTCGGAGTGCCGAACCGCATCATCACCGACAACGGTTCGCAGTTCACCAAGAACCTTTTAAAATGTACCGCGCTAACCTTGGGACGCAGATATGCTACGCTCGGTGGCGCACCCCCACAAAGAACGGACAGGCCGAAGGGCTAACGCAGAGGTCCCGAGAGGCCTCAAGACCGGGGACGCTCAAGAAGAAACCGGAGGCCTGCGGCGTAGGCTGGTATGACGAAGCTTCCGTCCGTGTTGTGGTCCATCCGCACAACCGCAACCAAGCCAACCGGGAGACCCCTTCTTCTGGTCTCTGAGCTGAAGCGGTCCTCCCTCACGAGGTCAAGCGTCGATCCGCGGGTCCCGGGCGTTTGATGAAACGCTGCAGACGCCATGCGGGGACGACCCTCGTCTTTGGGAGCGCCGACGAGAAGCTGCGCCGCGGCGGCAAGGTACCAGCAGCACTCCGTGATACCACCGCCGCAACATCCGCCCGGAACTGCCGAGGTAGGGGACCTCGTGCTCCACGGGTCCTCTCGTGGAGGGACTGCATAAGCTCTCTCCCATGTGGGAGGGCCCGTTCAAGGTTGTTCATGTTTCCAGGCCGGCTCCGTGCGCTTGGAGACTCAAGAGGAGTACCTATACGTAACGCGTGGAACGCCCAGCACCTCCGAGGTTTTACCCTAAAAGGCCCGGTGCTAGTGAAGAAGGCGAATGCCTGTGAAGCTCATTCTCTTTGGAAAAGGCCCAAAGTGTTCGTGAAGAAGGCGAATGCCCTGTGAAGCTCATTCTTTTGGAAAAGGGCCGTTCGTGAAGAAGGCGAATGCCCTGTGAAGCTCATTCTTTTTGGAAAAGGCCCAAAGGTTCGTGAAGAAGGCGAATGCCCGTGAAGCTCATTCTTTTTGGAAAAGGCCCAAAGGTTCGTGAAGAAGGCGAATCGCTGTGAAGCTCATCTTTTTCGAGAAAGGCCCAGAGCACATGAAGAAGGCGAACGCGTGTGAAGCCGCTGCGCTCGAAAGGGCCCAAGCCCGTGAAGAGGGCCAACGCCCGTGAAGCTTGCTTCCCAGAAGAAAGGCCTGGAGCCTGCGAAGAAGGCCAACGCCTGTGAAGCTCGCCGCCCGTGACACTCTCACGTAATAATGAGTTGGGGCTGTACACGCCCCGGAGTCTCAGGGGTGCCGGCCTCAGGCCCTGGGCTCCTCCCACGCCCGATGGCAGCACTTAGCTCCGCTACTGGTGAGAAGACGTCGAAGACTAGACTAGGTGCCGACGCGGCTTTTTCATTTGCTTTCGCAGCTTGACTGGTTATTCCCATTTGGAGTTTTTATCGAAACTATCGCCCCTTTTTGGTCCGTGGTTCTTCGATCTTTTTCGCTCTCCTGCCTCGATTTCTCTTGCGTGGGGACTCGTGAGGCAGAAGCCTCGGGAGCCACCGCGAGCGTTCCTGCCCCTATCGCTCAAGTTTTCACGGCCCCGGTCCACAGCTGGAGCACCCCTCCTGACCATGCCTCACGGGCGGCACAACGCGAACATGGGGCCTGGGTCGGTCGCCCCCACGGCAACGGCTGGGGTTCACTTGCGAATGGGCGCACGGCAGAAGGAAACAGTATCAGGATAACAAAAGCAGTACAATAATTAAAGGCGTTAACCTAAACGCGCCCCCACGGGGCCACACATTCTTTCCATTTGGAGCAGGAGCAAAGAAAGGACAAGGACAAAAGGTGAAGCACGCCTGCGTGCCGCTCTCTTGGAAGGCTCGAGCCGCCTCCGGAGCTCAGGCGGACTCCCTCTCGCGCTTCACCGGGGCGCGGCGACAAGCGGACCCGCTTCCACCCCCTAAGCAGGCGCGGCGGCGTGGGGGCTGGCCACGGCCACTGCCGGAAGAATCACCACCCGAAGAAGAGCCGGTGAAGCGTGAGGAGTCACGGGCATCGCCAGCCGCCCACGCGCTGCCCTCTCCATCCACGCCGGGGCTGAGTCCTCAGCCGCGGTCGTCGTCTTCAGGGCAGCACCCCATGCGGAGACCGTTTCCCCAAACACCCTCATGTAGAGGGTGGCGTCGCCGTCGTACTTGAAGTGCAGGGAGCACCGGCGGCGAAGACCACGCCATGAAGCGAACGCCCGCCACCGCAGGTCGTGAACAGGTTCCCTGCAGCAGAGACCTCCAGAGAAGCCCACGAGTCCCGGCCAGCAGCCATCTGCTCGAGCCAGAGGCCACCCAGGCGCCATCCGGGAGCTCACCCAGAGGAAGCGCGGGAGCTGAAGCCGGACGCCGGACGGCTCCTCCGCCCTCACCATGAACTCCGGCAGCGCCTCAGCAGCATGGAGGCGCGGCCTCGGGGGACGCGCGGCCGGGGCACGCCCTCCGACCATGGCCGGCCGCTCGTCGCCACGCTGAGAGCCTCCCCCATGACCGCGGGGGACCGCCGTGGAGGCCACGGGATGCTTGCGAGGGCGACCTCGACCACGCTTAGGCGGAGGAGAGGAAGACTCGACCTGGCGGCCCTTCCCCTTCTCTGCGGCCGAGAACTTCCTCGGTGGAGCCATGGAGAAGAAGGAGAGACAAGAAAGGATAGACTGGAAGGGCGCGCGCCATTCCGTACTTATAGCCTGCGTAGACCAACCGTCGGCCTCCACGATCACCGGTAATCATGACCAACTCTGCATGCAGGGACTTGTCGAATCCGGGTGGTTACCAAGGCATCGTGGGGAAGCAGTGCGCACGCGTCCAATCAACCGCCACACGTCGCCCAAGGCCGCAGGATGTTAGGGACCGCGACGCTTCGCACTTGCCCTTTCGCCTCTTTGCTCGGCCAAGTTCGGGCGCGCCGTGGGCCCGGGGGCTACTGTCGGCGTTCTGGGAAC
Organism: Aegilops bicornis; assembly: GCA_021605145.1. Classification (NCBI taxonomy): domain Eukaryota; kingdom Viridiplantae; phylum Streptophyta; class Magnoliopsida; order Poales; family Poaceae; genus Aegilops; species Aegilops bicornis. Next base: position 289,615,680 of record CM038671.1, read on the forward strand.
GGGGGTCCCCAGACTTGCTCGCCTACGGCTGCGGCGTGGTTTCAAGGAGGCCCGACACGGCCCATCTTCATCAACGCATAAGCTAAACACCCTCGCGAGGGGCCAGATTGCTGGGCGGACGACAAGGAGCTTCCTCAGGCACGGCCTCGTCAGGCTGGCTCATGAGGAGGCGAAGAGTTCAAGGCAGGGTACCTCGCGAGGTGCCCATGATGTAAGCCATGACGACCGAGGGCGCCAGTCGGGCGCCAGCCCGCACAGTGTCCTCCTTTCCTCTTTGGTGCAAAGGGAGCAAGCGCAGGCGAGAGCATCAAGCAAAGGCATCTGTTTTGGTGCAACAAGACCAAGACCAGCCCAACGGCCGGAAGGAGTCATCGTGGAGCCCAAGCAAAGGCGTCATCACCAGAGCCTTTGGCGGCGAGGACCAACTTTAGTCAGGATAAGTGTACCCGCTGTTCCCCTTCAAAATGGCCAATTGTTGGCGCCCTTCCCGCTCAATATTTGGGAAGAGGCCCAGGGCCTTCGCCAATAAATAGGAGTAGCCACCCCCAAGGCGAGGGACCGGAATCCTCATCAAGAAACCAGTAGCTAGAGCGATTGAACACCACTTAGCAGTTCATCACACCCGCCAAGAACAGACCCTCGCGAGGCTGTTCTTCCTTGTATTGTTCCTCATCAGCCCAAGAGGCAATCCACCACACCACTCCCTGGAGTAGGGTATTACACCACAATGGTGGCCTGAACCAGTATAAATCTTGTGTCTCTTGTGCTGTCCCGTTTACTAGTTTAGGTCCCAGCGATTCGGCGAGGTGCGAGACGGTGGAGGGTTGGATCTCCGCGCGCACCCCAGTGTTCGAACCTCAAGGGTCTACCGGAACCCGAAATCCAACAGTGCTTGCACTGTGGACACATGAAGGAACACCCACGAATTAGTTAGAACAAAAATGATTCCACGACGATTTCCACCGGTTGATTAACAGCGACGGACGGACTGCGATAAGAGATGAGTGAATATTTTTCTAAGTTGATTACCTTCTCCATGAGAAAAATCCCCAGCCCAATCCCGTAGAAAACCCCAATCGACCAGAGTCTAGAATGTCGGTGCAGATAGGCGGCGGAAAGTGGTAGGGGCGAAATCCCATGCCGTTTGGAGCGCGACCTACGCCCGCCGACAACAGTCGCCGAGCTTAGGGTGGCTGCCGTGATAGAAGTTGATGAGGAACAGAGTTGTAGAGGAATCCGCGGCAAATGGGTGGGGACGAAGTGGGCGAGGGTTTTCTTTTTTTCCTTTTGCATGTGTGAGTGAACACCCACGGTTTGCAGAGGCGACGGAGATGAATCGTGTGCGATAGTAAATCACCGAGATTTAATTGGAATCCAAATTTCCTTTGTCCTTCATCCATGAGTTTTTTCTACGATGAACATAAACCCTGCTAATCACCGTGTTCAAATTTGACACTTTTCCGGGTTCATTTACAATATTTAGGGGATTATGTGCATTTTGTAGGCATTAATGCACACAATTTAAATTCAAACAATTGGTGCTTGAAAATGTGCACAAGAACGGTCTGGAAAAACCATACTTGTGGTATTTAGTTATTTCTCAAGCCTTTTACAAGGAATGGGCAGAGATGTCAAGGGAATGTGTGGCAATAGTCAACCACAAACGCGTCATTTACTAGGTTATCAACTATAGAACAATGAAATACATGCTTGAAAAACATGACGCCTGGCATGGTGCCATGGTATGGCCTCACTGTGCCCTGGTTAAAAGCTGAGAAGGTTTGATTTATGTCGTCATGCACACCCTTCATAAATCGAACCATCACCGAGGAAGTTCAATGCTTTCGAGAGGGAAATCAGCAAGACTGAAGGGGAATCCAAATTTCTGTCCTAGTTTGTCATTCAGTTTTTTCCAATGATCAACATACCGCCTCAAATGCAACGTGTTCAAATTTGACATTTTTATGGCTCATTTACCATATTTAGGGATTATGTGCATTTTCTAGGCACTAATTATGCACATAATGCAAATTCGAACAATCAGTGCATGAAAAGGTGCACAAGAACGACCTGGAAAACCATGCTCGTGCTATTTAGTACATTCTCATGCCTTTTACAAGGAATGGGCAGATATTTCAAGGAAATGTGTGGTAATGGTCAGCCATAAACGCGTCGTTTACTGGGTTAACAACTATACAAAATGAAATACATGCTTGGAAAACATGATACCTAGTGTGGTGCCATGGTATGGCCTCACAGTGCCCTGGTAAAAATTTGAGAATGTTTTCCTTATGTCGTCATGCACGCCTTTCATAAATTGAACCATCACCGAGGAAGTTTCATGGTTTCGAGGGGGAAATCACCAAGATTGAAGGGGGATCCAAATTTCATTTGTCATTTGTCCATGAGTTTTTTCCTACGATAAAAATACACCCTGCAAATCACCATGTTCAAATTTGGCACTTTTCCGGGTTCATTTGCCATATTTAGGGGATTATGTGCATTTCCTAGGCATTAATGCACATAATTGAAGTTCAAACAATCGGTGCATGAAAGGGTGCACAAGAACGGCCTGGAAAACCATGCTCGTGCCATTTGGTAAATTCTCATGCCTTTTACAAGGAATGGACAGATATTTTGATGAATGTGTGGCAATAGTCAACCACAAATGTTTGTTTGTTGGGTTTTCAACTATAGAAAAAATGAAATAAATGCTTGAAAAACATGACGCTTGGCACGGTGCCATGGTATGAACTCACCATGCCCTGGTAAAAAGTTGAGAAGGTTTGGCTTATGTCGTCATGCACGCCCTTCATAAATCGAACCATCACCAAGGAAGTTCCATGCTTTCGAGAGGGAAATCACCAAGGTTGAAGGGGAATCCAAATTTCCAACCTAGTTTGTCATTCAGTTTTTTCCAACGATCAACATACCACCTCAAATGCAACGTGTTCAAATTTGACATTTTCCGGGCTCATTTATGATATTTATGGGATTATGTGCATTTTCTAGGCATTACTGCACATAATTCAAATTCGAACAATCAGTGCATGAAATGGTGCACAAGAACAGTCTGGAAAACCATGCTCGTGATATTAGTACATTCTCATGCCTTTTACAAGGAATGGGCAGATATTTCAAGGAAATGTGTGGCAATAGTCAACCATAAACACGTCTTTTACTGGGTTAACAACTATACTAAAAATGAAATACATGGTTGGAAAACATGACGCCTGGCGTGGTGCCATGGTATGGCCTCACCGTGCCCTGGTAAAAATTGGAGAATGTTTTCCTTATGTCGTGAAGCACGCCTTTCTTAAATCGAACCATCACCAAGGAAGATTCATGGTTTCGAGGGGGAAATCACCAAGATTGAAGGGGGATCCAAATTTCCTTTGTCCTTTGTCCACGAGTTTTTTCTACGATGAACATACACCCTACAAATCATCGTGTTCAAATTTGGCACTTTTCCGGGTTCATTTACCATATTTGGGGAATTATGTGCATTTCCTAGGCATTAATGCACATAATTCAAGTTCAAACAATCGGTGCATGAAAGGGTGCACAAGGATGGCCTGGAAAACCAAGCTCGTACCATTTAGTAAGTTCTCATGCCTTCTACAAGGAATGGACATATATTTCGATGAAATGTGTGGCCATAGTCAACCACAAATCTTTGTTTATTGGGTTTTCAACTATAGAAAAATGAAATAAATGCTTGAAAAACATGATGCCTCGCATGGTGTGCCATGGTATGACCTCACCATGCCCTAGTAAAAATTTGAGAAGGTTTGGCTTATGTCTTCATGCTTTCGAGAGGGAAATCACCAAGATTGAAGGGGAATCCAAATTTTCTTTGTTCTTTGCCCTGGAGTTTTTTCTACAACGAACATACACCCTGCAAATCACCGTGTTTAAATTTGACATTTTTTCGGGCTCATTTACCATATTTAGGGGGATTATGTGCAATTTCTAGGCATTTTGCGCATATAAATCTAATCCAGCTACAACTGCATGGGTGTGATGTGAGGGACGTGGATTGCCGTTTGATTGCGGCGCATCCTACGGTGCACATGTGTGATCTGCGTGGCTGGGGTTCCGGCCAATCATAACACAACACATAATAGGCTCAGCGCACACTGTTTCCGGAAGCGACGGAGATGAACCGTGTGGGATAATAAATGAGCAAAATTGTAAGGGAAGCCAAATTTCTGTTGTCATTAGTCATTGGGCTCTTGAATACCACCGCACTGTATGGCTGCCTGGCCCCTCCGTCCCCGAGATCTTTAACTACTAGGGAAAACCTTATACACAAAATCTTAGCAGCAGGGCGGTATAGGGGGAGGCGCTACTGCTAATTAGCAGTAATGCGGGAACAAAACAAGCGCTACTGCTACTCACTTAGCAGTAATGCGGCTCGGTGTAACCATGCTACTACTAAAAACGACTGACAGTTCCCGCCACCCTAGGTTTAGCAGTAGCGAGCTCTTGCTAACTACGCTACTGATAAAGTAATAGTTGTAGCGCGCTTTTTTTGGGTGGCGCTACTGCTAAATTTGAAGCTGGCCACATGGCGGGCCCCACTTAGCAGTAGCGCGTGTTCTGCAAGCGCGCTGCTACTATGTTATTAGCAGTAGCGTGGTTTACGACCATCGCTACTGCTAAGCCGCATCGTATACACTACAAAAAAAGACACATCCGTGACATTTTGGGCCGAACGAATTTTTTTCTGTCATATTTATGACACTTCTATGATGCCAATTGTGACAAAACCCGGTATCATCATAGATGTGGTGGGCTCGTACTTCTATGACAAAAAATCATGATATAAAATGGGCTTTTCGTCCTGGGCGGGCCAGAGACGCGGCTGCATGACATTCTTTGGGCCATCCATGACGGAAAAAACCATGGTAGAAGTGAGGGCGAGGAAAATATCGGGGTGTTCCCGGTTACGGTGGGTGGTCGGGGCCGAGCGATGCATGGAGGTTTGTGCGTTTCTCTCGTACACACACGCGCGTGGGTGCGAGGCGTTGGGCTCTAACTAAACCCGAGCGAGGCGTTCGCCATCGAACCCGGAATTGCACCGCAGTTACGCTACATCGAACCCGAGCGAGGCGTTGGGCGATAACTGAACCCAATCGAGCGATTCCTTTTCTACTGCTGCTAACTGAAGCCGATCGATGCTGCCTCTGGATGAACAGTGAGCATTGCTGGGGGGTTTGGATGAACAGTTCCCGGTGGGGGTGGATGAACAGGACCCCGTGGTGTTGCCTCTGGATGAACAGGACCCCGATCGATCGAGCCGGTTGGGGCTGGATGAACAGGACCCCATGGAGGGCTGGATGAACAGGACCACCCCGTGGAGGGCTGGATGAACAGTAGATGGTGGAGGGCTGGATGAACAGTAGCCCGTGGAAGGGTGGCTGAACAGGAGCCCGTGGAGAGGGCTGTTTGAACAGTAGCCGGTGGAGTAGCGCACGGCGGAGGCAGGATGAACATGAGCCCGTGGATGAACAGTCGCAGGTGGAGGCTGGAGCAGGTCGATGGTGGATGAACAGTAGCCCATGGAGGCTGGAGGGGGTCGACGATGGAGATGAACAGTATCCCGTGGAGTCCCATTTTGCGGTACGCCACACCCCTCCCGATGAACAGGACCCCCGTTTCGACCGTAGTGCTCCAACACAAGTCCGTTTCCTCTGTTTTGTGGTACGCCACACCCCTCCCGATCAACAGGACCCCGTTTCGACCGTAGGAGGTCAACACAAGTCCGTTTCCTCCATTTTGCAGTACGCCAGACCCCTCCCGATGAACAGGATCCTATTTTGACCGTGGCCGGTCGAACACAAGGCCGTTTCCTCCGTTCTGCGGTATGCCAGGCCTCGTTTCCATCGGTTGTTCCGTCCAAGCCCTCCCGATGAACATGACGATGCATTCCATTCTGACCCAGCCGGTTGGCTCCCCATGAACACAACGACGATGCAGTTTCTCTGCTCCGACCCAGCCATGTACACAAGCCCTGGCCGTACGTATGCCCGAGTAGGCGTTCGAGACCCAGCCCGTATGTACGTACGTGGCCATATTTTCTTTCTTGGACACTGCCGTTGTACGTACGCGTACATGCTACATGCGTGCCTCTACTACGACACATGCGCGTCTCTACATCGACTAGTATGTACGTAGACGTTCGCGACCAGAATGACAATGCTACGTACGGTTCGACCAGGTGGGTCCTGACTGTCAGGCACTTCCTTGCGTGCAAAGATGTAGCTAGTGGGTCCCAGCAGTCAGGGGGCGAACCGTTTTTTTGCCCGGACGCACTTCCTTGCATGCGAAGATGTAGCTGGTAGGTCCCAGCAGTCAGGGGGAAATGTTTTTTTCGTGAAATACGGTTGCCCGTCCGGTGGGTCCCTGCTGTCAGGTGGAGGAATCATTATTTTCCATGTAATAAGGAGGCACTTCCTTGCTGCGGCCATGGACCCAGCTGTCATCCTCTCCACGTACAGTCCACGTCCGATGAAAGCCGTTCCTTGACCAGGTTGACCACGCCGTGCCAAGAGCACTAGGGCGGTGGACGACGGTGAGGCCTAGGAAGGGGACGACGCGGAGCCGGGAAAGACGCGACAGTGGATGCCCACGCGTAGAGGGGTATGAGGGTTCACTGGTTCGCTTTGGTGTGAGGTTGTCGTCGCCGTAGAATAACAGGGGGTGTGGGTGAGTAGAGGGATGACCTGGCCAGCGGTGGGAGTAGTAGGGCGCGGTGAGCCCTCCGCGGCATCGCAGCCAGCCACGGGAGGCAGGAGCACGAGGCACAACCAGCGCTGGTTTGGGCGGCTGGAGCAAGAAGAGCAAAGGTTGAAGAAGCACTACGACCGTTGGATGGACATCGTACGGTCACTGGAGCTAGAATCGTTCATATTGACTAAGTTGACAAAGCCCTCCATCCCCGTCAACTTAGTTGGCCCACAAGTCAGCCTCCCACTATTGTGGGTCCCAGCTAGCAGGGGGTATTCATTTTTTTGTGCGTAATAAGGAGGCACTTCCTTGCGTGTGAAGATATAGCTGGTGGGTCCGACCTGTCAGCGGTGGGAACGTTTTTTTTCATGAAATACAGAAGCCCTTCCGGTGGGTCCCAGCTGCCAGGTGGAGGAATCATTATTTTGGGCGTAATAAGGAGGCATTTCCTTGCGTGCAGCCGTGGACTCAGCTGTCAGCCTCTTCACGCACCATCTACTTCCGATGGTGTCATTCATTGACCACGTTGACCACTCCGCGCCAAGCGCATCCAAGGTGGTGGACGACGGCGATGCCCCGTACAGCAACGAGCCGGAGATGGGAAGACACGGGAGTAGAGTCGCAGACGGAGAGGTGTACGAGGGTTAACCGGTTCTGGTGCGGTGTGGTTCGGCAGTCGGTGGAGAAGAATAGGAGGTGTGGAGGGGTGGAGGGATGGCCTCGCCAGCGGTGGAGAAGCGCTTCACAAAGGAAGCGTGCTAAGCAGAGCTGCTAGCAGCAGGAGGTGGGAGCAGGAGGTCCCGGCGGTGCTGGAGGAAGAAGACGAGAGATTGAAGATGGATGCCGGTCATTGGATGTAAGCTAACGATGCCAGAACCATTTGTTGACTAAGTTAATAACGACTTGCGTTGGCTTCGACCTATTGGCCCACATTTCAGCCTCAAAAAATGTGGCACGTATTCAACCCATTTTTCCGAATTTACAGTCTTTTTTTGCGGGGTAGAATTTACAGTAATTTTGATCTCTTTTTTTTGAATTACAGTCCATTAGCTGGGCTGGGTGAACAAATAATGTAGCGTCCATGCGGCCCATTTATGTTTTCCTAAAAAATTATGGGCCATTTGCACTTTCTCGAAATACATGATTTTGCTGGGCTGATTCTAATTATAATGTTGGGGTGGGCGCAACAATGTTATCAAAAAATAAACAGGGGCTGAGCATTTTGTTATATAAATAAATTTAAATAATAAGTGATTTATTATTACATTGGTCCTTAAATGTAACCAAGCTTTTGTACACAATCACCAGGATTTTTCGCTACAAAAAATCTAGGATTTTATTGTTAAGAAATTATTTATATAAGTTAATAAGATGTGAGATATTGTTTTCTTACATATGTAAGTATGTGTTAAATATATGATGACAATGACAATAATATATAATAACCTATAAAATAATTTAAATATATGTAAAATAGTTAGAAGGGAAACATAAGTTGGACCAGGCATTCCTATTCTTATATAAAAAAATAGAACATACCTCTGCGTTTTCTTCAAAAAAAAAACCTAAATTGGGCTGCTGATGTTTCAGGCCTATGGACCTGAAGAAAATAAAACCTCGGATGGGAGGTCCATTGGCCGATCGATACATGACGACCCTCAAGAAAATACAAACAGGCCTATGGACCTCCCATCCGAGGTCATGGGCTGCGCATGTTAAAAAAGAAAGCCTAGACGGGGCAGCCCAAAACCCAGCTGATACTTGCTGCCCCAGTGATAATAAATGATACCTGCCAGCTCCCCGGTTTCGTTGTGAATTTATCTCCTATAGTAACTACGTTGAAGCACCTAAAAAAATGTAACTATGTTGACAAACCCGTGGGCCCCAACGTCAGTATAGCATTAGGAGGAAGTATTTTTTCGATGAGGCACTTGCTTGCGTCGACGCCATAAACCTGGTGGGTCCCGACCGTCCGCCTCTCCACGCATGTCCTCTCCAGATTCCTCTCGCTTGTTCAAGATGTTCACAACGGGCAATGACGGCGTGGCGAAAGTGCACAAAGGCGCAGGAGGAGATCCGGCCACCTGAGGAAGTGTCTTATTAGTAACGACTCAACTGAACTAGCCTGGTGGCCGAGTGACACTACCACACAGCTGTTCCGCCCGGGTTCGATTCCACCTGTGCAGAGAAAATATCTCCTAATTTTTTGCCTCTACCTTTATTGACATGTGGGTCCCAATTGTCGTCTACGCACACCATGTCCAACACTTGCCAAAACTTCGTCCCTCGTTTTCTCTGTTTTTTGCACACTCGACATTGTGTTGGCATTTTGAAAATAGCATATCTTTTTGACTGTGCATCATATGAAGATGTGCTATGCATGAATGTTGATTAGCATGATGTTAACTGGCTGGTAGTTCCAGTTTCGACCATCAATAAAACTTCCAACATGATGTTAACACTATTTGAAAAGGCCGTGTTAATATAAATGCTCTTCCTCTGAAAGTTTCAGTTTCTTATCTGAAACTGAACTTGGAGTTTCTTATCTGAAACTGAAACTTGCAGTTTCTTCTCTGAGAATCACATTGTCTGCACTTTTATACTCCTATGAAACTACATTTTTTTAAGTGCTAAAAATATATCTCTATAATTCATAAAATACTTCATATGCTCAATACTGCAAATCTGAAATTCAAAAGACATTCATATCTGAAAGTACTCTCAAAATACACAACACAAAACACAATTCACAATCTGAGACGATGTGAACAGCGAGGGAGAGGATGGCGGGGAAGCGTCGTCGGGCCAACTGTTTTTCTCCTCTTGCAGTTGGGTTCGGTCGACGAAGACTCCAGCGGCTTGCTCTGGCACGACACCCTCACAAATGGCACCTCAGAGATGCTCGATCCTTCAATCTCTGGTGGATGCTCCATCTGGGATCGATACTCCCACCACCGCTCCCTCACGATCGGATTCGGTGAATCTATTTTCTCCATGGCCCAGAGGAGTAGCTCTATGTACTCCCGCGCGACTCCCTCCGGGAGTATCGCCACCTTTTCGCTCTGTTGCAGATATTTGGCCATGGATGTCGCCATCGCCACTAGTTGGTCCTTGTTGTCAAACCAAGACTGTATCTCCAGCATCCTAGCTAGCTTCACAGGGTCGCCGTCTGCGATCCTCACATATCGGTTTTACTCCTCCATCTATCTACTTCTCCACATCACGTTCACTCGCCGGCGGTGGTTTTTGAATGGAAGAGGAGAGGAGCAGCGCTGGTTTTGGATTAGAACGGGAGAGGAGCGACGCTGGTTTTGGATTGGAACAGGAGAGGAGGGGCGGTGGTTTTGAAATGGAAGAGGAGAGGAGCGGCGCTGGATTTAGATTGGAACAGGAGAGGAGCGAGGGTGGTTTAAGAGGAGAAGAGTGGAAGAGCAACGCTGGTCTTGGAAGTATTTTTTTGTTTTGAGTATTTTGGGTCAAAGTTTGACCACGTACTGTATTTGACAAGCAAAATGTGGATGCATGTCACCAAAAATTGTATCGTTTGGTTCGTATCTGAATGTACTTTCAAATTATATTATTTTTGCAATGTACAACATATATTTTATTTGCGAAAATCATGGTCAATTATGACCCAGGATAAAAGGGAGACTAGTTAATGTGGGGTTGCTTTCTTAATTGAAGGGTATATTGATTTTGATTTTGATCCAGTCACAGCGTGCCGGCCCTCTCGTCCAATCCTAAATCGCTGCCGCACGCTCCTCTCCCTCTTCTCCATTGCAAAACCACCTCCTCTCCTCTCCATCATCTCCATTCAAAAACCACCGTCTCGCCTCTCCCTCTTCTCCATTGCAAAACCACCTCCTCTCCTCTCCATCATCTCCATTCCAAAACCACCGTGTCACCTCTCCCTCTTCTCCATTGCAAAACCACCTCCTCTCCTCTCCATCATCTCCATTCCAAAACCACCGTGTCACCTCTCCCTCTTCTCCATTGCAAAACCACCTCCTCTCCTCTCCATCATCTCCATTCCAAAACCACCGTCTCGCCTCTCCCTCTTCTCTATTGCAAGACCACTGTCTCTCCTCCCATCTTCCAAAGCTAGCACCGGACCACTCAGAAGGACATTTATGGAGAGGATGCAGCAGCGAATCAGGCAGATCACCGGCAGCCACCAGGCAAAGTTAGCCAAGTTGCAGGAGATCCTTACTTGGTTTGACAATGAGTGGGATATTTCGAGGATGGTGAGGGCCATGTGGCAATGTATGCGAAAGAGCGAGACGACACCGATGAGGGCAGCGCTGTACATGTACTCCTCGGCGGCAGTCACATCGCAGTCCTTTGAGTTCATCGAGTATCTCCTCTGGGTGATGGAGCAGACATATTCACCCGAGGCGAAAGTCAGGTGGAGGTGGTGGGCGTACAGGTCGAAGGTCAAGCACCCAGAGGATAACGAATCGATCGAGTACGGTGTGCCATTCGTGAGGGCGCAGAGCCAGCCGGAGCCACATGAGTATTCATTCTCCCACCGCAAGAGGAGGCCGTATGGCGCGACGTCACTTCCCAACAGTTCTCCATGGTTCCCTCGACACTTGTCTCGTTTCAATGGCGGCGGTAGGGTTTAAGGTAAGCTTCGCACTAACCTAATCTTCCACCTGCTCATGCTTACAATCAGTGTGACAACTAATGAAAATCATGCTTACAATCAATCTCTGAGTACTACGCCAATCACCCTTAAATAGCTCTGGACCTTTGGGTCAAAGTTGTGACACCGTGTACAAATAAAGAAAAATAGATTGGTGCTTCTTTCAGAAAAGAGTACTCCCTAGAAAACTGCCAATATAAGCTACTAATATTTGGTTAGAGGATTTGCTGCCAAGAAAGATCCGTCCACAGAGATCGCCACACATCACACTAGTGGTGGTGGATGCCAATGCGTGCATGGATCATGGTTGGTGTCGGTAATTTTTACTTGGCACACCTCGCACTCTGCATATATGCCGGTTCCATCCGTACATTTGTGCAGTTCCACCAAAATGCAGCTGAATAACCTTGTTTGCACAGATAATGAAAAAGCATGATTACATTATAGTGGTACTAGTTGATGAAACACGCAAAATAAATAGAAGAAAATATTGCGATAGTATCATAGTATGCCATGCTGCGAGGGCGAGATGGGCCCTGCGACGCCTCATACGGTACGCCACGCCTCATATTGGAAATCGTCCCAAGTCTCCCCGATACACCTTCTACCAGTGATGAACATCAGTGTACAGCGGTATTACAAGGAGGGGCCTTGAGGCATTCAAATCTCTATTTTTGTGCAGATCAACTAAAATTAAGCACCCCAGTTTGCAGAACCGCTTAAACATTAACAACGGGACTAGTTGATGAAACATACATTAACAAAGAGAAGCACTTTCTTTATCTACATTCGAAATGAAATGATAGAGAGGACAGTCGCTCTATTTTAACTGTATTATTACTTCATTTATCAGTGACACTAGGGTCGAGCAGGTGGCAAGTGAGGTGTACCGTGCGTCGCAAGGATGAAGGCCGGGGGTGCTTAGACTGGGATGCTAAAGCTGGCTCTTTCAGTCCCTACATTCCCCCTGATGTTTCTGTGGTAGCATTTGGGTTGTAATCCAAACTTGGTCGAGCTGGTGTTGCGTCCCCCTACATGCCTAGCTTATGTGGCGAAATTGTCTCCTGCTAGTACTCAGTCAGTTCTAGTAGTAGTTGCATAACTGCTCGTTTACACTGAGATGTTGTCGGATAATGGTTCTCTATGGCTAGGTTTCTTTAATGAAATCGGAGGGAACCCCCTCTTTCGATATATAAAAAAACTGTGGCACTAGCGGTGCCAAAACATTGCCTCAAATTAATAGTGCCACTAGATTAAGGTGAAAAATAATAACACTACTGCTTTATCATGGCAGTGCCAAAACAGTAGCACAAGAGCAGGATCAACATGCAGGATCTTTGGCAAACGGTCGCACCAAAAGGAACATACCTCGTGATGGGAACCATATCTGCAGTCAACGCCATCGTAGAAGGGATGACACCAGTCACCAACATGGATGATTCAATTCATGGGACCTTTTCATGTAGTTCACCTAAAATGAAGCAATGTCCCATGAGCTAGCATCTTCTTCTTCTTTTTTAAAGAAAAGGGCTCCAACCCCGGTTCCATTTCCATCAGAAAACGAAACCCACAGAGCTTCTTCTTCACTGGTTGCAATAAACTTGAGCAACGTCAAGGTTGGTCGTGAAGCTCCTGGAATGTTCAACTACAATTTGGATATCATTTGTGCAGTTCAACTAAGATCAAGCGTGAAATGCATATCTATATTTGCACAAAAAAGGTGGAAAGGAGGGTTACTAACAAGTGATGAAACATGCATCAAATGAAAAAGGCATGTTCCTTATCTGAATGGCAATCGTGCAAGGACAGTAGCAATTTCTAGCAGCATTGCTCGATATTAGTGTGGGCATTAGGATTAACTATGACAACCGTTAAATACGACATTACTTTAATGGTGCCATTGCTTCATTTTACCAGCAACATTACATTAACAGCTGCTACAGAGTCAGTATTTGGGCACGGGAGAGTAGGCGGACCAGGAAGTTGCATTTCTAATGAAAATAAGCAACTTATCTTAATGGGAAATTTAGCAGGACATGAAAAAAGTGCCATTGATTCATATTACTGGAGGCATTACATTGAAAACAACATTGGTTTAACGCGTCCTTACTTTTAACAGTGCGACTGCTACATTTTACCAGTGGCATTACATAAGAGCGACTCAGGGCAACAAACATCAGAAGAGGATATCTGGGTTGGTCCCATTTTTGTTTGGTTTATAGCCACCTTATACTGTGTGAGGCTAGCAAATCTAGTGCTGGACTTACTCTGTTGACTTGTCCCCCAGTCCCCACTTTCTTTCCTTTTTCAACCAATAGATCGGGTTTATATTGAGTTTGTACTGCGTTCCCTTTATTTCCCTATTAGACCTAGAGACCAGTTGGATAGCCAGTCTCTGCTACTTTTAGCCCCAGTTATTTCCTCTTTCGACCAAGTCCTAGATTCAGGTAACAAATCTTCCCCCTTTCTTCCTTGTTTGAACCAAGTAGTACTAGATTCGAGTGCATGAACTAGTTTTACCTCTTAACAGTAAAAAACTAGGTGGTTTTCAAACAGCCGATCGATCCTATCTACGAGGGGCCCTGATAAATAGTAAAAGATACAAATGCAGCGACGTCAGGAGCTCGGGAAGTAGAGCAAGGCCGGTTTCAAAGGAAGTTATACCCGAGGGTCGCCGGGATGTCGCTAGGTGGGCGGCGGGAGGCCGGATCTGCCCACACTACGGCAGTGAGCAAGAAGGGGTGGGAGGCCCTCCCTCGCCAGCGATGCTTGGGAGAGAACAGCAAGGCACGCTTATCGGGACACACCGGCAGTGGGTAAGAGTCATCGCCGAGGATGACCGCGTGAACGTTGCACCTTCTCACCTTCCCCGGCAGAGAGGATCTGGCTGGATCTGTGACCAGCGGTGAGCAGAGAGAGAGAGATAGAGAGAGAGAGAGAGGCCAGCGCCGTCATGTTTAGATCGGGAGAGGACAAGACAGTGTGAAGAGAGCAACACTAGCAAGCAAGCGCAGAGGATCCTGCCTATATAGTGGACTACTAGTTTTCTTTTGTCTACCGGAGTCGGCTTGACCTCGGCAATGACTGTTGAGAAGTCTTCGTGCACGTGCCCCGGAGGTGCAGTTGTCGTCATTTTGATCTGAAGCACCGGATTATAACATATAACACGAAAAAATGCCACATGACAAGAAATCATAACCTCACTGCCCAAAGAAGACAAGATGAATCCCGACGGACAAACTAGACGAGGATCAAAGCTCAAATTAAAGATAAACTCGTAGAAAAGGGGTCCGTCGATAGATGTCCTAGTTAACATAGCCGGCTTGACCTAGATGGCAGCCGAGTAGTCTTCGTGCATGTGCCCCCAATGACTAGCCCAACTCATTGTCGTTGTTTAACCCTCGCAGTGATCCGAAGCATTTGACACCTAATTTTGCGAGATGACAAGAAACCTATTTTTAGATTTCTCACCAGAACTACAACCCTGTACAACAGAGCCTGCACGATATGTAGACGATAGCCAATCCATGCGTGTCTACTGGAGTCTGGTCACATGCATGGACGAACTGATCTTCCGTGTCCTTCAGGGATCGTCCAGGTACCAACGTATGTACTCCTACAACACTTCTCTAGTAGTACTATCGCTCGTATCTCTCTTCTATTAACTCACCCGCCTTGCGGGGCCAGGGAGTGTGCCTATGGTCGGTTCTCAAATGCGGTCCCACATGTGTGTGCAAACGCAATATGACGCACGTTCCATTCGAGGAGCGGCGTGCTAGACCGACCGACCGTCTGGGGTGCGACGCGAACGCGACGGGCGTGCTGTATACTCCGTACATGTGTACCGCCGTTTTCTTGAGGCTTTGCTCCATGGCGCAATCCATGGATACAAAATTAGTATACTATACTATTTAAAAGTCGAGGGCGGGGCTTTTTCTACGCGGTAGGCGGGGCAGTTCCGGCTAGTCGGTTCGACAGAGACGCGAGAAGATGAGGGAGTAGGCTGCTGCAAACGCAGGGCTGTGTGATTTGACAGCGAGTTACTGCTGGACAGGTGGGGCCCCATGATTTGACTTGCCATTATCATTTTAACTGCGGCGCTACGACCGACGTGAGTCTCCCGATTCCTGACCACCTCCATACAGGTACCTCTCCCAATGCTCCACCATGTAGAGGCTGGCTCTTGCATGAGAGCCCACTCCTCCACTTTTTCCTTGCCTCTTTCCTCCACATATGCAAAAATGCCATGTACAGCGGGCTTATAGCCCACCATTGCAAAGTTGGGTCATCTATTTTGGAACGGATGGAGTACTTACTTGCTCCTACACGTGCTAAGCTAGCCACATAGGCATAAAGTTTGATGTGGCAAGTTAATTAAGAAGAGAGAGACTAGTTTGATGACCCAAGGAAGGAATGGTGCTAAGCGCGTGTACCTAGGTGAAAAGGCAAGTTTGAGTGTATACTTAATTAAATGAAGCAAACTTAGCAACAAAAAACTAAGCACCTATGCATTGGGGACTTGATTGCTAAGCCATTTAATGCCCTTAGCACCTCATCTAAGCACCATTTCATTGAAAGAGGTCACTCCTTGGCAAATGCAATAAATACTATGAAGAAAGAGATAGAGAGAAGTAAACAAAATACTCTTATAGCCAACCTTATAGCTAACCTTGTTGTAGTACGAGTGACCAAGTGATGACTATGTATGACATGCCAACATCAGATAGCCTAACGCAGCGTGTTAAATCTCCAAGGGCGCGACCGTGCAAGCGAGGCGACTGTCGTGGTAGGTGGCGCGACCATGATACGGGCTACTGGCAGCCCTTGGATCTGAGATCGAACGATCGCATGCTAAGTTGCTGAAAATTTGCAGAATAACCCTCCAGGATAGGATATTCACCCATAGGTCTAGAATCACGCCATGCAACCGTTCGATCTCAGATCCAAGGGCTCTCGGAAGCCCGTATCATGGGAGAATGGAAAGCTTCGTATCACCTGTAATTTTTCCGATGCTTGACATGACATCGAAAGCCATTTAATTGGGCATCGAGTAGACATGACATCTAATTGGGCCCCCATAGCACTGTGCATGAATCCATTTATCCAGCAGGCAAGCCACTACCCTACCATTCGCACACCCCACTCAGCATTTTTACAATCGAAAAACCGTTGGTAGTTCGCTCCTACTCGTCCCCGGACATCCTTTAACATTATGACAGTTCGCTCCTAGTCGTCCCGTCCTTTCACATTACGGCAGTTCCACTAACCCTAACCCTCCTCCCAAATTCATGGCGTCCCAAATCTCCATGATCAGCGGTAAGTACTAGGTTAGAACCATCACCGACGATGAGTTCGAAGTCATCTACACCCGTTCTTCCGCGACGGTGAAAGGATGCCTTGCTCGCTTCAGTCGCATGTTCGAAAACTCAAATGATGAGTGGGTCGCTGGGCTAGATGTTGAGTACACCACAGTCCCGGGACGAGAGAAGGATCTAAAGGAGGAAGAGAAGAAGAAGCCCACCGTGATCCAGGTTTGCGTGCATGAGTTATGCTTGGTTTACCACATATGCCATGCCGACGTTGAGTGCGAGGAATTTAAGAACTTCCTCAAGGGCGGCCTAGTCAAATTCGTTATTGTAGACTTTACGAACGACAAAAGAGTCCTGGGTCGGATAGGCCTCGTTGTAGGCAACCCCTTTGACCCCCAGAAGAATCGGCTGCTGCCCTCTCATGGTTAGCCTTCAATGCTGACCCTGGCAGGAGCCATGGTTCATCCTTCGTATGGTAAACTAGAGAAACCTCCGTACACGTTTCATCGTCATGCATGGCAGTGGAATGTACTAGATATAGACCAAATCCACTACGCTGCAATGGACGGCTACCTTTGTTTCAATATCTACAAGGGTTGGATGAAGAGCAAGAGCCAAGTGTGTGGTTCAAGCAAAGAAGTATCGGCCAAGAGGAAGTGGGACAAGGACGAAGTCGAGGTTGTGGACGAGGACTCCGAGTAAGGTGGCAGTGTCGTTTCTCATGGTGGTTCTAATGCAGTGTCTACCAGATTAGTTGCATAGTTTCATTTCAGGTGTGCTTAATTTAATTTGAGGGTGTGTTGTGCTGAGCCCCCAGCAGAACTATATTATGTTTCTTCTCGTTATATTTCATACATTTCATCTTTTAGTTGGTATAGTACTACCACTCGTTTCTTCACATTATATACGTACAATATATATGGCCAACATCATATAGCCAGCATTTTAGTTGTCAAAAAATTTCAGGGTGCTTAGTTTTGTCAAAGAATTCCAGGGTGCTTAGTTTTATTTGAGGGGTGTGTTGTGCTGGACACCATTAACTTACCATTGTGAGAACCGGCTTATTTTTGTCATGTAACATGGTCAACGGGTTTGACGTGAAAATAACAATGTCTAATGGCATTTCTGAGCAAACATCTAACTTAACGATGGCATTTTTTAGATATCTAATTGCATTTTTGAGCAGGCATCTCATGGATTAATAGCATTTTTTGAGTAGTTGTAACTTCTAATGGCAAAACTGAGTAGTGATACACAACTGGTGGCATAAATAATAAGAACCCAAGAATTAAATAGGTATGCTAATTTCTTTATACCTTTGTGTGCGAAACAATATACGCTTCCTCCCCCCAGATTTTCTTTACAAAGGCAACATAGAACTATATGAGTGCCAAGTTAAATTTTGGAATCATTCCGGGTTCGTTTGGCCTTTTTATACATTAATTGAGTTCTGGTCATTTAATGTGCATAATTGAAATTTGAACTACAAGCACATGCTCCCATGCACCAAAGTTGATTGAAAAATCACATGTGTGTCCTCGGGTGAATTTCTAGGTCCCATGCAAGAAATGGGAATGAAATTCAAACATCTGGGCATCGTGGCTCGGCCGAGAACATTGAGAAGCTTGGTTTTAAAATTCTTGTAAATCCAAAACACGCCTGAAAATCATGAAACTTGGCATGGTGTCATGTCATGTACTACCATGCTGTGGTAAAAGAATTTGCAGAATAGGAACAAGTTTTGGTATAAGTTTCTTGCAAACCGGAGCTTCTCTCAAGAAGGCTCATGGTTCTGAGAGGGAACGTGTCACCCTTGTGTGCATAATTCAAATTTTAAATACAAGCACATGCTGCAGTGCACCAAAGCTGGTTGAAAAATCACATGTGTGTCCTCGGGTAAATTTCTAGGTCCCATGCTAGAAATGGGAATGAAATTCAAACATCTGGGCGTCATGGCTCGGCTGGAAACATTGAGAAACTTGGTTTTTTAATTCCTGTAAGTCCGAAACACGCATGAAAATAATGAAACTTGGCTTGGTGTCATGACATGGCACCAACATGCTGTGGTAATTTTGATGTCCGATTTGCGAAGGCGCACACATTAACAATCAACAAAGTCATTTTGGAACAAGTGCTGTCACGTTACAATCGGAAGCACAAGTATTATTGAAAACGAGTGATTTATATTTACCATTTACGTGCCTACACGCGTCCACTTTTATATTAGCTAGGAGTCGCCGTGCAGGTAGCTATTTGAGTACGGGAGGCATGCGATCAGACCCTGGCGTGCTTATCGGGAGGAGAGCCCTTTGACCTCCATCTCGCCCACCTCTCTCTCCCAAGGTCTCCATTTATGGCGCCCGATCCTCTGTTTAATGGCGTGGCAATGTCTCACTCGACTGAGATTTAAGAGAGAAAAAAGAAATTCTGAAAAGAAAATTTTGCACGGATCTTGATGTAAGATCCGACGGACCTATATAGCACGCACGCACTCGTCCTCTCTCACACACGCATCTGTAGCTACGAATTGTAGTGTTCTCAACCATCGGATTGGCTCTATCATAGGTTTCACGTTGCCCCTTGGCCTTGAGATTGAGAAGTCTAAAACGCGGAGGCTAAGATGGAGGCACGAGGTTTTGGTTAATGTGCGGGCCGCACACGACACCAACACGACACGAGCTTCGTCTGCCTGGTGCGCATGCAGTCGGGTGAGTTGTCCAAGTATAGACACAACCAGGCCCTCGTTGGTATCCGCGCCTCGACTTTGGCTGGTCATAGTGGAGAGTAACATAGCCTAGTTACTAGTCTATGTTACTAGTACCTTCATAGTGGGTAGTTTCATATAGTATATGCATAATTTGGCAACGAGCGCTCTATATGTGTACCACCTTTTTTCTTTAATTTCATCTTGTTAGTTTTGCTCCATGGCGCAATCCATCGATACTACTAATGTACAAATGTAAACAATTTTTTAAAAGGCTAGAGGGCGGGGCAGTCTAGCTTGGTTCTTTTCACGAGAGGCGAGGTCCTTTGTGATTTGACGGCTCATTACTGCTGGAAGGCGGGGCCTTGTGATTTGACTGCTTGTATAAATGTGCCGACGACCTGAGGAGTAGCAAAGAACCGTGTGGTATACTCAAGTTTTCCATTGGAGTAGCACTACGACGGAGGAGCACGAAACACGGTGGCCTAGTGAAAATGGCGATAAAAAATGATCTAATTTGCTAGTCATCTCGTTGTTAGCATTGTTCTATTCATGCCTGGCAGAGAACGTGACACGTGCGGCGAAACACCCAAAGGAAAAGAAGAAACACATGAGCAAAAGAAGAAGGAGGATTATCACTCCAGATGATCTAATTCGCCGCGGAGTCGTAACTGCTTCTTCATCACCTCCACGACCTCCATCTCCTTGCGCGTCTCCTCCGCCATCTTCTTCATTCTGTCCATGACGCGGGATTTCTCGACGCGAACCTTCATCATCTGTTCCACGGCCGCATTACATACCTTGACAACAGTTGGGTGCTCGATGCGGAGCTTCGCCAACTCCTCCTTATGTTCCATGACGAGGGCCTGCAGCATCTTCATCGAGGAACTAGTACTCTCATGCAACTTCTTCCAGCCGGTGTTCTTCTCCTTCAGCAGGTCGAGCTCGTGGCAGAGCTTCGCCTTGTCCTCCTGAAGTTGCAGGATTTCGCCGATCGCCTTCTTCTCCGAGGCAATGCTCTTCTTCGGCGGCATCACCAAGCCGGCGATCAACTCCCCCTACTTATTGAGCTCAGCGGGCATGTCGTTGAGGCTCTCCTTCAGCAGCTCCACCAAGCCGTGGATGAACTCCTCCTGCTTATTGGGGTGCTTATTGAGCTGATCGGGCATGCCGTCGAGGGATAACGACTCCAGCGCTGCCAGCTCGGCATGTTCGCCTCCGTAGCTAGGGCGCTCCTGGGAGCCATCGCCAGCCCGTGAGAGATCTTTCGAGGTCTCTGCATGGCGGCGAGCCCTCTTTTTTTTTCTGCAGCCTTGGTTGCCGCCCCCTTGTTACGAGTAGTTCTCGACCTAGAGCTCTGCGCACCGAACATGGCAAGGACGGACGAAGAAGAAGCACTTATGAGGAGGAAAGGTAGAGTAATTTTCGGTTAGGTAGTTTCCATTTTTATAACCTAAGTACTAGCACTAGTACTAATACCTGCATAGTGGGAACACGTTCAGGTTTGGTACGTACTAGTAGGTGTGAGCAGGCTTGCACTTAATTGTAGCACTAGTACTTTCGAATGTGATGGGAACAAGGTAAAGATAAATTGATGGGTTTTGGTTTCGAGGCCCGAAACGGCTCCCGATGAGTTTAGTGGAATATAAATTTCAAGTAGACTACACTACTCAGATGTGTAAATATTATGTTACTATAAAAAATTGGCACAAAATATGAAGGAGACCAATGGAAGTACAAAACCCATGATTTCACTACTCGCATGCGCGCAGTGGAGTAGTAATGTCTTTCTTCCGCCCTCACGTCCACTCAGTTTGCATGTGCTGTATTAATTGACCATCAATGAAGTGAAGTACTTTACACGCGTCAAATTATCACATGGGGTGGATCTTGGTACAAAATTGCGTCCGCCCGTGTACCCGCGTGTGCGTGCGAGGGAATGAGTGCGTGCGTGGCGTGCGTGCACATCATCGCTTCGTGCATGTACCGCCAGTGTGGCTCAGGGAGGATAAGTACATTCTTCTGGAACCAGCATCACGTCACTATGATCAATCCACACAAGGATGTCGCGACAGCGCCTCCACATGTTCCACATGGCTTCATGAACTGTAAGAGAGACACCGTGTAGCGTGCCATTGTGTTTTGCACATACTCGAAGTACTAGTAAGGTACACGTGCATTGCACGCGTCAGATTTTGCAACCAAATTATGAATAAATACCACACTAGAGCAGTAAGCTTTGAGTCATATATGCCTAATGTAGACCTTCGTTTAATTCTTATAGTTCATCTCATTCAAAATCAATTAGTTTTTATAAAAAAACCTAGGGCCTCTCTGATTCGTAGGATTTCCCAACGCGGGAATAGGAAAAACATGGGATTAGAGTGGAATGTCATCTTGAATCCTACATGATTGTACGAGTGTTTGATTGTGCATAGAAAAAACGCAGAATTCTTTCGAAGAGGTTTGAGTGGATGGGATGTTTCCTATGAAATCTAGTGCAAATGAATCATATGGAGAAATTCCTATGGTTTACAATCCTACGAATCAAACAACCAAGATAGGAAAAATTCCTAAGGATTAGAATCCTCCAAAATTCCTTTGAGAATCCTTTGAATCAAAGAAACCCTTTATCTATTTTATGATTCATGGAATTGTGCATTGTAGAGCATAAAGTAAAAACAAATAATGGCAATTCAACTAGAAAAAAAGTTTGGGCAGTTATGATACGGAAGATTCTAGAACAAAGGAGAACCACTGTTGTTTTGAGATTTGTGTATTATGCTTAAGTTCAACCATGGAGTCTGCTAGATTGTACATGTGGCAAAATCCGTGGGGGCTAGAATATGGTGCGAGGGGCCGAGTGGAGGGAGACTATGAAGGAGTGCACAATCATGCGAGATTGATATTTAGAGAGAGGGGCGAGAACGCATTGCTATGCAGCGATGGCGAAGCCATGAAAAATGTCCCATGAGCTAGGGGGCCAAGCATTGCTAATCCTTTACGAGGAGGGCCAATTCATCAACTTAAACCAGTTTTACCAGCAATTATCTAATGATCACATTCATATTAGCCTCGATACATAGTGATGTTAGGGGCAGGGGCAGGGCCCTTGCTGCCCCCCTGTCTTCGCCATTATGCGCGCGTCTGAGAGATGAAGCGGAAGACATGGATGATGAGGGGGGGGGGGGGGCGTTGGATATATAATTAATGTGGGTGTATTAGCTATATATGTAATCCTATATAGAGAGGTATAGATTGATCGATTTGGACGTGGGAAAGAGGGTGAGACCTCACTAGATATATAGATTGATCGGTTTATGTGGAAAACTATGAAAGACCTAGGTATACACACACACACATAGAGGAACATCGATCATTGCACATGCACGTGAGAGATAAAGAATGCCCGATATGATGGAGAGGGGGATGTGTGTGTGTGTGTTCCTTCGTGGGAGACCGACCTGAAGAAAAAGATTGCATGTGTGCGATGGATAATGCCGACTGGTAGTGTGTGTGCATGCAGGCACGAGAGAAAGTTAGTGGTACAATTATAAAGAGAAGACCAATGTGTGGGTGTAAAAGACTAGGTGAGGTCATAATCAATGTAAAGTTGAATTCAAATATTTGAATAAGAGATCATGATGTTTGAAACCCATGCATGCATGAATATAACAGAGATCTGCGCGGTGTGGTTTGGAAATGAGGATGTTGTAATGTATACACGTTGAACAAGGTCAGACTGGTTTGAATTTGAGATACTGGTGGCAGATATCGTTTGGCCACATTGCATCCGTGCATGGACACACTATTCTAATTGGAGATGATGGGTGGCTTTCGCATCACATATCTATATCTATACCCTTATATATATATATATTATATTTTATATTTTTTATATAGTGTGCGGATAACTTTAACTTTGAAAGATGGTCGTTGGATGAGGCCAATCTGATGGTGCAGTCGGCAAATTTGAGCACCATCGCCATTGGATATCATCTAGATTCCACCAGATTTTGCCACATGTACAATCTAGAAGACTCTATGGTTGAACTTAAGCATAATGCACAAACCTCAAAACAGAAGCACTTCTTCTTTGTTCTAGAATCTTCCGTATCAGAATTGCCCAAATGTTTTTCTACATGATTTGTTTGTACTTTATGCCTTACAACGCACAATTCCATGAATCTTAAAATAGATTAGCTTTCTTATGAAAACTAGATGATTTTGAATGAAATGAACTATAAGAATTAAACGAACATCTACATCATGCATATATGACTCAAAGCTTACATGCTATATTGTGGTATTTATTCATAATTTGGTTGCAAATCTCATGTGTGCAATGCACGTGTACCTTACTAGTCTAAATGGTGTATGTATGTGTGGTGTGTGTGTTAAACACATTGTACATAGTATATCATACTAGTCGACATTGTCTTTTTTTGGGTACACGTTAAGCTTGTTCTCCCGAAATTTCAAGCCGCGCCTTATTATGCCGAAATTTCAAGCTAGTGTCTCTGTCTATCATGCTACAAAACTCCCGCCTCTTCAACCCGCGCCTTGTTACCCCGAAATATTTAAGATAAATCTTTGTCTCGTTGTGCTCCGACAACTCCCTCCATCTCAACCCACGGCTTGCTATTCCAAAATTAGAACGCGCGCGAAAACTCCCACCTCCTGTGAAATCCCGACACGCGAAATGCTCGTGATACCCCTGAACCGAAAGAACCGCCTCAAATCGGTGGGGGTACTTTCGTAACTTACCCCACATTTCGGACAAGCGCGTCCCTAAGCCATGGTTCCCACTCCCATCCCATCTGCCCACCAATTCGTACACCGAGGCCGTGAAAACCCGCGAAGCCCCACACCCTCCTCCGTCCGCCACCCAGCCAGAGCCTCTTCCCCGACGACGTCGTCCACAGCAACACCTCGACGTCCCTCATCCACCGTACCGGATGAGGATCCGTCGTCGATCTGGTCGTCCCGACGGTTCAGCCACCCCGCCCTCCACCTCCAAGGAGCAGCCTCGATGTTCCCCTCGTCTGTTGCGCCACCTCCATTCCCACACCGCTGTCTTCACCTGCACCACCGGAAGAGCAGCATCATCACTGTTTGCTCGGATGAAGTTGCGGCCTAATCAGCGCCACCAAAGAGGTTGTACACTACTCGCCACATTTTCTTCTTGATTCAACCTCACGGTGCTGCCGGCGCTCAGTCCCGAGCCGACACGGCGTGGCTCTACCCACGGCGGCATCGCCGGCCACTTCCTCCACGGCGTCGCTCCCTCGGCGGCGACGTCCACATGAGTAGGAACTGCTGCTATTTTAGCTCTCGCTCGCGCTGCTGCTCTGCTCTTGCTCTCGGTCCCCTGCCTGGTCTGCTCTTGCTCTTGCTCTTCCTCGCGCTGCTGCTCTCGCTCTTGCTCTTGCTTGTGATGCTGCTCCGATTTAGCTACACTTCAGTCGACTGAATCGACTTTTGGGTCAGTCGATTTTCAGGGGGTGGGGGTGCTCGCCGGAGTTAAGGAAGAACCAGCCGCAGCGGGGAGGGGGGCTCGCCGGAGAGGAACCCGACTATCTATCTCAGGGTTCAGGGTGGGGGCGGTGGTCGTCGGCGGTGGTGGGGCGGTGGCATGGGGATCGCCAGAGAAAAAGCTCGGCACGCGGGGCCTAGAGTGATGGCCGGGGTGGCGGCGGACCGGCAGTGGGGAGTGTTTTCGGGGCAGACGAGGCGGCACACCACTGGCCACGGGCGGCGGGGGGCGGTTGTTTGGCCGGTGGTGGGTGGTGGCTCAGGGGGGTGGAGGTTGAAGATGAACTACATGCCCTTGATTTCCTATACAACGGCTACAAAATCGACTGACCAGAGATGGAAAAGTCAGTCGACTGACATGTAGCCTCACCTCTAGTGTGTTCAGTTTCGACAGTACAATTCAGTTTCGACAACAAAATTTAGTTTCAACAGTTAAGTTCAGTTTCGACAGTTAAATTCAGTTTCGACGGTTAAGTTCAGAGATGAGCGGCTGATGTATTTTACATCTAGCACTTTGTGGTTATGTATTTTACGTCATCTATTGGAGATGCTATTAGAATTCCACTCAGGTTAACATTGTCTCTCTTGTCCTGCTTCAGCCTCGGCATCGTACAACTCACCGGAGCTGCTCCAACGACGAAACCCTCCATCACAGCAGAGCAGTACCTCGGGCTCCATCTCCAGGCGCCTAAGATCTTCTTCCCCTCCTCCGACAGCCAAGTCAGCCGGAGCATCCTCACCAGCCAACCCAATCATGCTGAGATGGACATGGCTCCGCCAAAGAGGTTGTACACTTGTTGCATCTCTTTTTTACTCGACATGTTATATATATTGTCCACTGAGCACACAGAGTAATGGGAAATACGATTATTTTATCCTACTATATGACAAGCAGTGAGGTACTAGGAAACTTAGCTATCCGTGATGGACTCTCTTGAATGCCATCATTATTTATCTCTGCGCGTTTGAGTTGTGCATTTGTCGATGGCCCTGGAAGTTGAGCTAGTAGGGCAGTGGTCTAGGTCCAAAGTAATAGAAGTAGCACAAAAACATTTTTTTAGTGTAGGGTTTTCCTTGCTCAAGCCTGCCTACTAGAATCGCCTGTGCTTGAAAGGAAAAGTGAATGAAAAACATAGGAATTGGAAACTTTCGTATGGTACTACTTTTCATGAATTTGGTGCAAAGGAATGGAGCAAAGGAAAACTGTAGGATTTGTTCCTTTAGTGTCTCCTTGAAACAAATACCATAGGAATTTTAATTTCCACTTGTCCTCCTTTTCAAATTCCTATTCATGAAGCACAAGACTAAGAGATAGTAGCATAATAGAATTATAACCGTACATTGTTGGCGTACTAGGAACCAGGGTACCCAGACTTGCCTGCCTACGGCCCACGTCGCATTCCTGGTACGGCCCGGTAGAGCCCAGCTGATTGACCAGCTGCTCAAGACCCTCGCGAGGGGGCCAGCCATCGCGAGGAGAACGACCAAGACCTCCTCAGGGAGCGGCCTCACCAAGGCAGCTCCAGAGGGGCAACTAAGACCTCTCCCAAGAGTGGCCTCAGCTAGGCTGCTTCGGGAGGGCGGAGATCTCAAGGCAAGGGCTGCCTCAGGAGGAGGCAGTGACGCAAGACATGATGAACCAAGCCAGCGGGCTCCAGCGAGTGCCAGCGGGCGCAGTTTCCATATCGGTGCAAAGGAGACCGCACATGCGCAGGTTCCCGAGGGGCGAGACAAAGGTTTCCCCTTTGGAGCAACAAGACCGAAGACCGCAAGGACGGCAGGGAGGATGTCACCACCGAGCCCACCACCGCGTCACCGCCTGTCCACTTTGCAGGCGAAGACCACCTTTTGTCAGGATAGGAGCGTCCTTGTGTTCCCGCTCAAATGGCCTTTGTGGGATTCCCTTCCCGCCTAAACATTTTAGGGGTAGAGGACCCTGGCCTCCTATATAAGTAGCTAGGGTTCCTAGCATAGGGGGGGATGGACCAACCCATTGGGATTTAGCAAAGGAGCAAGAACATCTGCCTCCTCACCCCTCTTGGGCTCGCCTCCTGAGCTCAGGAAACCACTGTACTTGTTCATACTCGAGCCCTCGCGAGGCCAATCCACTAAAGCAGGACGTAGGGTTTTAGACCGCAAGGTGGCCTAAACCTGGGTAAACTCTTGTGTGTTCTACTTGTTTGCTTGCTTGCATTCCATTCCCACCACCAGGAGAAGAGCGAGGCGCAGGTAGACGTGTAGTGGGAGAGATCTTCGTCACGCTCCTGTGTTCGAATCTTAAGGGTTTTGCGGAGCACGAAATCCGACATTTGGCGCGCCAGGTAGGGGGCGCGTCGAAATCTCTCCTCTCCGACGACCTCGCCTCATTCTTCTCCAACGACCCGGCCTACCCCAGCTCCGACGCCTCTGATGGCGGAGGTGCAGCCGACGCGCACCGAAGGACGCGGCGCTCGGACCGCTCGAGCGTCGCCCTTCGGCCAAGGGACGCGCCGCCACCCCGCCTTGATTGGTGCTGACGGCACGATGAGCGTCGCCGACCCGCCGCTTGGAGACCGGCAGCCTCCACCGCCCACGCGGCGCCAAAACCGCGCGTCGACGTGTGCGGCCGGCCACGCCGCGGCAAACTCCCGGGACCGGCGTGAGACGACAAACATGAGGGCCGCACTGCTGGTAGCAAGGGAACTACTGAGATGCCGGTTGCTCGACGCCGGCCATGACACACTACTCCTCAGGGTGGCCAAACTCCTCGATGCCGCTGCCACCGGGGCCGAGCCGTTCTGCTTCCGCATAACGTCTCCAGAGACTGTGGGTCGCCCCGACCGCGCGCGGTCGCCCGTGTGGGAAAGGCCGACCACGACCTACGAGGGGGATGTGGGGTACGATTCGCTGAACCCTGTATACGACTCCGTCCAGCTGCCGCAGGCCCACCCGCATCAAGGCGCCGCTCACGGCGAAGATCCATCCGAGAGCGGTCTCTGGGCCGCACCCAATGCCCGACACCAGCAGCCATCGACGGCCGTGGGCTCGGGAACGCGGGTACAGGAACCTGGCCCTGCACCCCTGGCCATCAGCTCCCCGCCGTCGCCACCGACGGCTGTGGAGCAGGAATGAAAGAGGAACGCCGCCCGCGCGAGCAATCGCGTGGGCCGGTGCGCAGGCGGGATGCTCCTAGACCCTGCCCTACGAGAGGCGACGCCCGCCATGACAGTCAACACTTCACCATGGTCCCAAGATGCCTGGGGGGCGCCCCAGGCCTCGTTCGAAGACAGAAAGGGAGAGGAGGCCCGGGCCGAGCCCTCGTCCCCTCACGCGTGACTCGTCACGCACGAGCCCGCCCTGGATTTCGCCAGGGGCTCACCGGCGGCGGGTATGATGCGCGTGGGGAGGGGCCTCCTCTCCCTCAACTCAAAGCTCAAGACGCCGCGCCTCCTGGCATGCCATCCCTCAGGCTGTGGAGGGTACGTCGGGGGACTGTACGGCAGCCCGTTCTATGCTCGTCAGGAGGACCCAAGACCGAGGCTTCATCCCCCCACTTGCGTGACCCCGTACCCTATGGGTCTGTCTCTGATTAGGAGGGCTCAGGGGCCATTAGGAGCATGAGCGGGGCGGGGTCCCCCTCGCACCTCAGGACGCCGTGCTTCCGGGCGAAGCTTGCCCGGAGGTTGCGTAAGAGGTGTGCCTGGTGCTCCGCAGGGGGGCCTATAGCTAAGGTCTCATCCCCACACTATGCGCAGTGTCCCACCTCATGAACGCCTCCTTCAGGTGGGCCCATGGCAGGAGCGGACTAGCGCGGGGCGGGGTCCTCAAGTGAAGGGGCGGGCACGTCAGAAGATCTCCGCTCGTGACACTCTCACGTAATAATGAGTGGGGCTATACACGCCCCGAAGTCTCCTGAGCGCCACAGGGCCTCATGGGGGCTCCCACCCACGTCCTAGTGGAAGTACCATGCTCCGCGCTGGCCATCGACACTGCCCTCCAATGGCTATGCCCACATCAACCGGTGGTAGCCTTATGCTCCGCGCTCGGGAGAAGACTGAAGACCTACTCAGGGACCGTACGCGGTCCCCCTCCTTTTTGCCATTCGCCCTTGCCTTTTTGTATCTGCCTTCTGGAGCCGAGCTTGCGGCTGCGCATTTTGTCTTTGAAATAAAAGGGGGGAAGTTTCTCGTTCGTGTTTTGCTGAGTTCTTTCGCTCTTTTTGTTCTTAGCCCCCCTTTGGATAAAGTTGTCCGCAGCCGCGACCCCGCCGGATCGCCCCTCGTGAGCAGGGGCCGGGGCGCAGTGCGTACGTTCTATCTGGCCCACGGCCGGACCGCCAATCCTCCCGCACCAGTCGCAAGTACTCGCGAGACGCGCTCAAACAGGCTCGGCAGACACTCCCTCAGAAACACAACATAAGCCCGAGGCCCCGGCCTCAGGAGCGGACGTCACAAGGGAGTCCTCAAACCCATCCTTACATCGTCAAAAGCTCAAATTACATAACGTTAATCTTGACTGGCTCTAGGGCCACAATCCAAAAACTTTTATGAAAAGAGCAGGACTGGGCTAAGCGTCGGCTCCATCCACAGGACCGCCGGCGTTGTCCTCAGATGCTGGTGCATCTTCAACCGCCGAAACAAGCTCCGTCACCAACACCTCCACGTGGTCACTCACCCACGCTCCCACGTCGCCAGCAACCACATCGGGCACCGGCTCCAGCAGGGCCCTGAAGTCGGAGCGCGGGCCAAGGCGAAGTAGATTCCCGAAGATGCGCATGACCGCGCGCCGAAGAACGTTGTGGCTTTGCTCCTCGACAAGCTGCCACGCTGTCGTGACCTGGCCCTCAAGACAATCAACCACTTCGCTGAAAAACTTGAGGTAGCAGGCGTCATCAGCTGTCAGGGGATCGTCGACCCCTGAACCAAGGAGCTCACGCAAGGCTCCGTTGGCCCTGTTCCCCAAGGCTGTGAGCATCTTTGAGCGGACCCTTCGCATCCCATGAGCATGGGCGGCTTCAGCAGGGCTCAGGGCTGTGGAGGCAGAGATGTCCTCCACCCGCTGGTAAAAGCGGGACAACTCTGCCCTCGCGGTGACGCGGGCCCTCTCGGACGCTTGTTCGCGGTGCTCGGCCGCCGCGCAAGCCTCCTTCGACGCCCGTGCACGACGTTCCAAGGCGGAGTGAGCCGTCTCCGACGCCTGCAGACGATGCTTGGAGCCTGCCAGCTGCCCCTCGAGGGCAGTGATCTTCTTCTTCAGCTCGTTGCCCTTCTCGATGAAGCAAGTCTCATGGAGTTCCAGCTTCCCGCGATAGTCTTCCTGTAAAACCTGGATCTCCAGGGCGGCCTTGGCCTCTCGATCGTCTAGCTCGACCTCGGCCTCGGCCACCTAGCGCTCGATCGTCTCCAGGCGCTCGCGCTCCATGCCCAGCTCCATCGCTTCAAGAGTCAGCGCCTCCTCCCGCGCCAAGAGGCCAGCAGGGCCGTCACCAGCCGTAGCCCCGGCAAGGGCGGCCATCCGAGCTCACACTTGGCGCTCGAGGGCCGCGTTCGAGGCTTTGAGCTTGCGTTCACGATCCTCGGCCGCCACCCGATGGCGATCGGCGTCTCGGGCTTCCTCCAAAGCACGGTCGCACACTCCGTAAGCGGTGGCCAGGGACGCCTCCGCTTTCTCCAAGACGGCCTCATGCTGCCGCCGGCTCAGGTTGACAGCAGTCTTCAGCTTGCGCCACTCCTCCGAGAGGCGCATATCCTCAGCTCCGACGTGCTTGTCCACCTAGGTGACCTCATCCCCGAGGCGCCTCAAGACATCCGACACCTCCCGCAGCAGGCCCTGGTGGACCACGCTCCAACGCTACGCAGGACCCAGAAAACGATTGGGCCCATCCACGAAACCCGGGCCGTCCAGAGGAGGCTCTTCCATGCCCTCAGCATGGGCCCGGGAGCTGGCCTCAGGAGCAGAGGGCACCTCCAACGAGAAGGGAAGACGCAGGCCAGGCAGGCGGGTAGCATCCGGGGCCGCCCCGAGGGCCTGCTGGTCCACAATAAAGGCAAGTCCTGGGCCCCGAGGCGAGCTCCCAGGGGGCCAGAGGCAGCCTTGCCCCAGGAGCACTCGGGGGCTGGGAGCGCGGTTCACAAACGAAAGTCCCGGCACGAGCTCCGCCGAGGGCTTGGCGTGGTCCAACGGGCGGGCACCGTCAGAGATACCTACGGGCCCTGCAGAACGGCCCTGAGGTGGGCTCGCGGTCATCGTGGAGGAGGCCCTGACGAGCAAAGAATCAGGAAGACCTCATCAAAAGGGGTTAAGAAAACTAAGAGCACGAACCTGCTCAGCATAGCCCGCTTCGTCCTCTTCAGAGCCCTGGGGGCTAGGCCACAGCTACTCCGCATCTTCCGCCTCCTGCTTAGCTCCGCGAGGGACAACAGGGGGCTACGAGGAGTTGACGCGCCCTGTGCGGGGGCATGGCCGTGATGAGTGTCGGCGTCCCCCTTGGCGATGCTGGCCACGGCTTCGGGGGTTGGGCAGCCCCCGTCATCGACATCCCCCGTGACCTCGAAGATTGGCTGGTGCCCTTCGCCCGCGTCTACCTCGGAGGCAGGACGCTAGGCCTCCTCTTCAACAACCTCGGGGGCCGTCGTGTCCCAGCCGCCTCCTACCTCTGGTACCAGCCGCACCCCCACACCTTCAGCTTCCCGTGCTGGGGACACCCGCGCCCCGCCTGCCCGATCCGAGGACGGCATGGACCGGGCATCAGGAGCGCCACTGGACGTACTTGTCGCCAGGAGAAATGAGGGGCTCGTGAGCCCTGGCACCACCTCCAGAGGGTTGTCGCAAGGTCCAGAGACGCCCTCCGGCAGCATCCCCCACGCGTCAAAGCGGGGCATCTTCTCAACATAAGCCTTCCCGGACACGGGAGCCAAGCACAAAGGAGTCGCGCAGGCGGAGCACACCCCGGGCACTTCACCAACGAGCAACAACAACATTTTATGGAGCGTCTCGGGAAGAAGCGGCTTCCGTTGCAGGCACATCGGATCCCCCCACTTGGAGAGGGTCCACATCGGCTGAGAGTGGCGCTGGAGCGGGGCGATGCGCACGGCGAGGAAGTCCCTCACCACCATCCCCAGGGTCAGCCCGCTCTCCCTCAGGCTGGCCAGGCGGTGCCAGACTCGCTCCGCCCGTGGGTCCGAGAGGGCCTCGTGCCCCCATCCCGAGCTTGGCTCCGCGGGTGCGCGAGGAAGCTCGAGCAGAGGGTTGTGTGTAGTGGAATCGACATACACCCATTGTCGACGGAACCCCGCCGTGGCCGGGCGGAGCATGAAGTCAATCCCGGAGGCTGCGGTTGCCTCCACCGCGCGCATCAACACACATCCCGAGCGCTGCCCCTCATTAACGAGACGGAGGGCGAAGAAGTGGCGTAGAAGGGCCACAGATGGAGGAATGCCGATGTAGACTTCGCACAGGAACGCGAAGCCGGAGAGGAGGATGATGGACCTCCGACCCAGATGCAACGCCAAGACCTGGTAATGTGTGAGCACCGCATTGAAGAACTCAGAGAAAGGGGGGACAAGACCAGCGGAGATGGCGTGGAGATGAAGCTGGATGTCGGTGGCATTCATCTCCAGCACCAGCCGGGAGGCAGGCCAGGCCTTGGTCAGTCCCCACTCGTTGGATTCATCGGCCAGGGCATGGCGGACCTTGTCCATGCCCTCTTGGCTCACCACAGAGGAGCTTCCGAGCACCGGCTCGTGGCCCGGCGCCGGCGGCGGCGCAGCCGCACTCATTACCCTCCTCCTTGCCCGACGCGGCATGGCGGCGAGGGCTGGGGACAAAGGAAGCAAGGAGAAGAAGAAGGCGATGGGGAGGAAGGAAGACAGGAGCGGCGGCAGGGGAGCCGCTTATCGTCTGCGCAATGGTCAAATCACACGATTGCCAAGGCTGCGTGGGAAGTGGGGACGCCACGTCCCATCCAACCGTCACGCGCCAGCCTGGCCCGCAGTCTTTGGGGCCCGCGGCGCTTCGTCCTCGACTAGGCTTCGCCCAGAAGCCAACTCCGCGCGCGCCTTGGGCCCGGGGGCTACTGTCGGCGTACTGGGAACCAGGGTACCCAGACTTGCCTGCCTGCGGCCCATGTTGCGTTCCTGGTACGGCCCGGTAGAGCCCAGCTGATCGACCAGCTGCTCAAGACCCTCGCGAGGGGGCCAACCATCGCGAGGAGAACAACCAAGACCTCCTCAGGGAGCGGCCTCACCAAGGCTGCTCCAGAGGGGCAACCAAGACCTCTCCCAAGAGTGGCCTCAGCTAGGCTGCTTCGGGAGGAGGGAGATCTCAAGGCAAGGGCTACCTCAGGAGGAGGCAGTGATGCAAGCCATGACAAACCATGCCAGCGGGCTCCAGCGTGTGCCAGCGGGCGCAGTTTACATATCGGTGCAAAGGAGACCGCATACGCGCAGGTTCCCGAGGGGCGAGACAAAGGTTTCCCCTTTGGTTCAAAAAGACCGAAGACCGCAAGGATGGCAGGAAGGATGTCACCACCGAGCCCACCACCGCGTCACCGCCTGCCCACTTTGCAGGCGAAGACCACCTTTTGTCAGGATAGGAGCATCATTGTGTTCCCGCTCAAATGGCCGTTGTGGGATTCCCTTCCCGCCTAAACATTTCGGGGGAAGAGGACCCTGGCCGCCTATATAATTAGCTAGGGTTCCTAACATAGGGGGGGATGGACCAACCCATTGGGATTTAGCATAGCAAAGGAGCAAGAACATCTGCCTCCACACCCCTCTTGGGCTCGCCTCCTGAGCTCAGGAAACCACTTTACTTGTTCATACTCGAGCCCTCGCGAGGCCAATCTACTAAAGCAGGACGTAGGGTTTTACACAGCAAGGTGGCCTGAACCTGGGTAAACTCGTGTGTTCTACTTGTTTGCTTGCTTGCATTCCATTCCCACCATCAGGAGAAGAGCAAGGCGCTAGGTAGACGTGTAGTGGGAGAGATCTTCGTCACGCCCCTGTGTTCGAATCTTAAGGGTTTTGCGGAGCCCAAAATCCGACATACATTTTCTTGTGGTTTGACTTAATCTCACCATGCTTCTTTGCATCCTGTGATCTTCCAATTCTTGTGAACCAAACACCTAGATTGGCAGAAATCCTGTGTTTTTAAATTCTCTGTTTTGCATGTGCATCCTATCCTATTCATGTCTATTTCCTATCCTTGCATTGTTAGAATCCTCAAATTCAAACAAGCCCTTACACAATTACTTCTGTTACAGATATGTGTAAAAGAAAACCTTGTGTGGTTTGTCCTGCTCCTGCGGTGCTGTGTTCCACCCTAGCTCAGTTGCTCCAATGACGGAAGGGTTCACCACAGCAGGGATCCGCTCTCCAGACTGTCTTTCGCCGCCTCAGATCTTCTTCCCTACCGCCGGCAGCCACGACAACTGCATTACCATCATGAACTGAGCAGATGACCTTGAGGACTACACGGGTCCGCAAGAGAGGTCGCACTCTTCTGTGTCTGCTTACGTTATGCATCGCTTAATATGATGACATGCTACTTTATCGCCGTGTTCACCTATTAGACTTCAAGTCAGGTCCAAACTTATGCTTAAACTTGAGTTTTTAAATGGTTGTGGGGTACATACTGGGGCAACAATCAGTACTATCTGTCTACTATCTGGTTAATCTCGGGTGTCTACTATGAGTTTCATGTTGGGTGCAAACAAACATTAAAGGAGCCATTATCTGTAATTTCTAACTAAATTATCTGCCTGCTATCATTGGTTTTGGGTCTATCCACAGTTTGCTACCATCACTCTGGATTTGTGCATGCACTCCTTACATAATCTCACTATGTTTTATTCTTATGCATGCCAGTTATTGTACACAATGGAACTGAACATGTAGAGCAAAAGAGACGAGCCTTGCGTGGCAATAAAATTTCATGCAGACGTCGCTCCATGGTGGGCACAAAGGCAACCCCCCTCCACCCATTTCGGGTCGTAATCAAGAGGAAGATAACTGTTCTGAGGGGGATTCAGAAGCAGAAGACCACTCCTATTTACCCCATGAGGTCTTCGCTCTAACTTGGCATGTTGATGTTGGTAATATCATGCATATGGTGCCTTGCATTGCTTAATGTATACATCAAAGATGTCATCTGCTTAGTTTAGACATGCTTTGTGTCAATGCCATCTGTTTAGTTTCTTTATCGAATATGTGAATCATGAAATGCCATATTGTTTAGCCATGCATCATATATGTGAATTTTGCAATGCAACCCTAGTTAGCCAGTCATCTTATATGTGAATTATATCATGACATCATTTTTTATTATGTGTTAAATTTGTCAACAATTTCAGTACATTCAATTACTCTTCCTGTGCATCAACCATTTGGCACGGTCATGGAAAAATCTAGAGTGGAAACAAGGTCTTCAGAGCAGATAATGCTATCTGACGAAACGCATGTCTTGCTGGTTACAGATAACTCCTCAGAGGAGGATTCAGAGACAGATGACTAGTCCTATTCCCCCCCGAGGTGCATGCTCTAACTTGGCAGGGTTATGTTGCTCATATCGTGCGTATGGTATCTTGCATTGCTATGTCATTTGCTTAGTTTAGACATGCTTTGTGTGAATGCCACCTGTTTATTGTCTAATTACCATATATGTGAATTATGCAATGCCATCTTGTTGCAAGACATTATATATGTGAATTATGCAATGCTGTCTTGTTGCAAGGCATTATATATGTGAATTATGCAATGCCATGCTGTTTAGCCAAGCGTCATATATGTGAATTATATCATGCCATCCTTTTTTTGTATTTCTCATTGCTTTTGTCGACAATGTTTGTATATTCAACTACTCTTCCTGTGCATCAGCCATTTGAATTGGTGATGGAGAAATCTGGAGTGAAAACAAGGTCTTCAGAGCAGACAATGCTACCTGCTGAAGCAGATATCTTGCTGGTTACAGATAGCTTTTCAGAGGAGGATTCAGAGGCAGATGACCAGTCCTATTATCCTCCCGAGGTGTATGCTCAAACTTGGCAGGGTTATATTACTCATATCATGCATATGTTGTATTGCAATGCTTAGTTTTTACATCATAGACACGATATTGAATGCCATCTCCTTAGTTGACACATCATATATGCAATTGCCCTCTACTCACTTCCTTAGTATATAAATCATATATTTGAATTATATCATGCCATGATGTTTACATAGACAACATGTATCTGAATTATGGCATGCCAACCCATTTTCTAAAGACATAATATAGTTATGTCGTCTCATCCTGTTTACATAGTCATCATATTTTGAATTATGTCATTCTATCCGTGAATTATATCATGCCATCATGTTTCCATCGATTTACATGTTTGTGATTAATGGCATGCCAACCACTTTAATAGACACATCGTATAGTTATATCATGTCATCCTATTTACATAGTCATTATATTTTGAAGTATGTCATTCTATCCTGTTTAGTTAGCCATCATACATGTGAAATTGTGTCATGCTATCCTGTTTAGTTAGCCATCATATATGTGAAATTATGTCCTGCTATTCTGTTTGGTTAGACAACATAAATGTGAATTATTTCATGCCCTGTTTTCTTCCCTATTATCCATTGCACCTGTCTATCGTACAATGTCTGTACATTCAATTACTTCTCTTGTTTATCAGCCATTTCAATTGGAGGGGGTGATGACAGTATCTGTGGGAGTAAAAACACGGTCTTCAGAAAAGATCGTGCCACCTGTCGATGGAGATAGAACCATGGTTGTACTTGCCCAAGAACCAGCCCCACCACACATAACCCAGACTCACGCAGATTGTACCCCTACCCAGTTGGACAGAGAACTAGCTAAACCCCTTCTAACCCCAACCCCAGCAGATAGTAACCCAGTTCCCATTGACACGGCACCGTCTCCACCACAGAGCACCCAAACACGAGCAGTTAGTAAGGCAACTACAATGCCCAAAGCACGAGGACCACCACTCCGAACCCCAAGTCAATTCTTAAAGTAGAAGAAGAATTGTTCTCAGGTCAGGTCCCGTAGCTATGGTTCGTACTACTTTGCTCTTGCATCACTGTATTTACTCATACCAACTAATTTCAAATTTGAAGGATGCAATTGAAACTCCAATGCCACAACAGGTATGTTTTAAACCTGTTTCTTTAACGCGTTTGCTGTTGTAACTTGCTCTATGTTGATTTCAGTTTCAATTGAATAAACAGTTATGTCCTCATGCCATGCACATTACAAGTGTTGTTATTGCTGTGTAGTTTCCCACACTTATATTCTAGCTATGCTGCTTTGTCTTAAATAGATATGATTCAAACTGTATCTATCTTGATTTGGCAACATAAACTAGAATGATATAGACCATACAGTGACCATACTACATAGATATATGTTAGTTTCATGCTGTTATTCTGTCCACCTTACTACTGAACTGGTTTACCAAAATGAGTTTCATATACTACATTGTAAACCTGTGATGTGTTTGTTTGTTTCTCTAGGGCAAGTGCGCCTCCCAGTCACCATCGACAAGCGTGATAACTACCACACTGAGCTCATCGACTTCGACGTCGCCCACATCCGCCTCCCGTACAATGCCATCCTCGGGTACCCAACCCTTGCCAAGTTCATGGCAACAACTCACCATGGTCACAACGTCCTCAAGATACCAGGATGCGGTGGCATCATCACGGCCGCTTGCGATGAAAAGGATGCAGTGTGCTCCCTCGAGCACGCCTACCAGGCTGAAGTGATCAAGAACTCTGACGATGAGGGTGCCATCCTGCCTCCTGAGGCTCCTCCCCAAGGGCCGTCCGGAGGCTGGGGCGCCTACCGATCGTGCCTCAGGCCCCGCACCCACTGCTAGGGTGCCGTTCCGCCATGCATAGGAAGGCGCGCCCGGCGTCCCCCTTAGGACAGGCTCAGGGGCTCTAATCTGGAGGGCCTCTGACTTGACCAGTGTGACTAGGGAGGCGTTCGAGCACCACGTGGAGGCGTGCTTTGACGCGTTCCTCCATGTGCAAGGCACAAGGCGCGGGGCGCCAAGCGCGCATGTGTTCATCACCAAGGCAATTGAAGATCTTCAGGATGCACGAGCCATGCGTGGGCAAGCGTCGCCCCGCACCACCAGGCACAGCCGCGACCCCTGACATGGGTGGCGAGCTGCGCGTCTGCGTGAACATCCCATGCCTGAACAGGGTTGCTTCGCAAGGGCCTCTTCTGGCCATCCCGCGCCAGCCGGAGTTGGGGCTACTCCTACAGCTATGTTCGCATGCCGTTTGGCCTGCTGAACATGGTTGCCTCGTACCAGCGCTTCATGCAAGGTGCCAGGGCCGCCCACGAGGCGAGGCGGCAGGCGGTCCTGATGGAGGAGGTGTCAGATCCTCGCGAGCTTTCCGGGCCTCCAGAGCCTCCCGGGCCTCAAGAGCCGGCTGGCTCGTGAGAAGTGATCTCTGCAGCGCGCATCTTCAGCTACCCCAATGCTTCTACGACGATGGTGCCAGGTGACTTTACGGTTTGTTTAACTGAGGGCGCCCCTCGGGCTGCATCATCCTCAGGCTGCTAGGGCATGGCCCAGCAATTTAATCATTTTCGCGCATGTATTAGAACTGACCTTGCCTTTATGAATTCCCCAAGTATTTCAACTGCATGCCCGGTGCTTCGTCACTATGATGTCGCTGCGCCCTCGCGAACCCACCCACGACCACCTCATGATTAAGGACCGGCATGGCGTCTGTGCTCGGGTCCGTCCCTGCAGCATTGACATACCCAAGCGACCGAGCTCTGTCCCATGGGCCAGCTCCCGTGCGCATCACCTTCCGTGGTCCCTGGTGCCTAGTTCTCGCATGAGCTATCGTGTGTGGGCATGTAAGGGCGCGCAACCCAGCTCATACAACCGGGGTTTGGTGCTTCACGGTAGCAGGAGCCGTGCGCCGGCTTTTTTTTCCGTGGGATCATTGCATGAGAAGACTTTGCACGGCGTCTGTGCTCGGGTCCGGCCGTGCAGCGTCGATAAAACCAATGGCTGAGCTTTGTCTGGCGGGCCGGCCCCGTTCACGTCACCTCCTGGGGCCATTGGTGTCCGGCCTTCTGATGCGATAGCCTCTGGAGGGGCATTCGGTGCAGGACCCCCCCACATCGCCCCACAGGTGTCTTAAGCGCGCCCCGCGCCGCAAAAATCAGGCGCAACCCGCCTTGAGGTAGGGCCTCGTGAGTCCCATGCTGGCTCACGAGTGCCCAGATACACCTCCTCCAGTTCTGCTGTGCTAGCCACGTGTATGAACGGGGCTGTACACGCCCCGGAGTCTCCCCCGAAGGGAACTCCCACCCACACACCATTGGTAGCCCCAAGCTCCGCGCTGGCGGACGACATGGTCGAGGAGCGACTATGCCCACGCACCAGTGGAAGCCCCATGCTCCGAGCTGGTGGACGACACGATCGAGGAGCGGCTAGTCCCACACAAAAGTGGAAGCACCATGCTCCAACTGGGGCGCACTAGGGGCCGCACTAACCTCAGGACAGCCTCTCGGCTCTTTGCACGGTCCTGTCGTGCTGCTTTCTCCTCCGGAGGTATGCGCGAGGGAGCTGGACACAGGGGCAACGCGTTGGCCAGGCATACTATCGGATTTTGGGTTTTGGCAAAACCCTTGAGGTTCGAACTCTGGGGTGCGCACGAAGATCTCTCCTCCCCCTAGATCACGCTCTCAGCATGATCTCAAAGCTCAGCACGTCCAACTCGAAGAACGAGGGACACATGGTTTATACTGGTTCGGGCCACCGATGTGGTGTAATACCCTACTCCAGTGTGGTGTGGTGGATTGCCTCGTAGGCTAAGGATGAACAAGTACAAGGGAAGAACAGCCTCGTGAGGAGAGGTGCTCTTTGGCTCGATGAGCTTGTGTGGATTAGGATGATCTGAATGATCCGCCCTCCATCCTCACTTTTCTAAGGTGGTGGCTAGTCCTATTTATAGAGGCCCGGGTCCTCTCCCCAAATATTAGGCGGGAAGGGATCCCACAACGGCCAATTTGAAGGGGAACAACTAGTATGAGCTAACCTGACAAAAGGTGGTCTTCGCCTGCCAAAGGCTCTGGTGGTGACGCCGTCCTGGGCTCCACGGTGACCTCCGTCCTTCCGTCCTGCTGGTCTTGGTCTTGTTGCACCGATACGGAAACCTTTGCCTGATGCCTCGGAATCCTCGCCTGCGCCTGCCTCTTTAGCACCAAAGAGGAAATGAGTACACTACGCGCGCTGGCGCCTGCCTAGTGCCCGCCTGGCCTTGGTCGTCATGGCTTGCGTCATAGGAACCTCGTGAGGTGCCCCTTGCCTTGATCTCTCCGCCCCTCGTGAGCCAGCCTGGTGAGGCTGCCCCCGAGGAGGTCTTGTGTCGTCTGCCTTGCGAGGCTTGGCCCCTCGCGAGGGTCTTGAGTGTTTGCTGGTGAAGATGGGCCGTACCAGGCCGCTGGTGGAGCCACGCCATGGGCCGCATGCAGGCAAGTTTGGGGACCCCCGTTCCCAGGACGCCGACAGTAGCCCCCGGGCCCAAGGCACGCTCGGACTTGGCTTTGAGGCAAAGCCAAGGGGCAGGTGCGGAGCACCATGGGCCCCAACAGCCTGCGGCCTCGGTTGACGCATGGCGATTGATGGGACGTGGGGGTCTCCGTTTCCCCACGCTGCCTCGACAACTGCCCGACTTAACGAGTCCCTGGTGCATGAGAAAACCATCATTACTTGTGATCGTGGGGGTCGCCGGTTGGCCTTCTCCTGCTATAAATGAGGAGGGGGCGGAGCCCCCATCGCCCATCTCTTCCTGTTCCACTCGCTTCTTCTTCCTTGTTTCATTGCTAGCAGTGACACCCATGGCGCTGATACGGAGATTCTCGGCCACAGAGAAGGGAAAAACCCCCTGCGACGAGCCGCGGCCGCTTCCGCCGAAGAAGAGGCTGGCCCACCGCCTCGACATAGTCGTGAGGCCGGAGGTGTCGAGGGCTTGGAATGAGCGGCCTCCCCCCGGGTATCCGCTGCCTTTGTATGCCCAAGCCGAGGGCTCCGGACGAAGAGGCGGCGACCAGCGCCGTCCACGCCGTGGTCGTGGTTGCCACGCCACGGTGGCGCGCGTCGTCGCCCCAGGAACCCACACCGAGGGATCCTCGCGCGAACTCGTGATGTGGGCGCGATCCTCCACGCGCTTGGATTTGCTTCCCGCAGTTCTTCTCCGCCGAGATGCCGCCGAGGGGTCCCCTCGAGCTATGGCTGCAGCACGCCGAGTGCGATGCCTCGGCGACAGGGGCGGAGGTTGAGGTCGTCTCCCCGGTCAGGATCTTCATGTCCCGCGGCTGGGGTGAGGTCGCCCAAGTTTTCTGTACGGAGGGCTCCCTTGCCATCCACTTCGAGTACGACGGCGCCTCCACGATGTTCTTCAAGGTCTTCGACAAGGATGGTCGCTGCTTGGAGTGCTGCCCTGGAGGGGGTCGCCGGGACGGCGCTGCGGCGGGAGCCAGGCCT
Source organism: Aegilops bicornis (assembly GCA_021605145.1). NCBI lineage: Eukaryota > Viridiplantae > Streptophyta > Magnoliopsida > Poales > Poaceae > Aegilops > Aegilops bicornis. The sequence goes on from CM038671.1 coordinate 289,657,115, forward strand.
GCCGCTGGCCTCGCCAGCGGTTCCTCCGGCAGCAGCGGTGGCACTTGGGAATCCAGCGACTCTCCCGAGCCCTACGAGACTCCGGAGACGAGCGACGACAGCTACGTGCCCTCGAGCTGTCGCCGTGCCCGTAGCGCGGCCGCAGCGTCCGGCCACCGCTGTCGCTGATCTGGATGGGGTTGGCGCCGGCCTCCCGTAGCCCACTGTTGATGATGGGGCCAGCGGCGTTGGCGCGTGTAGATAGGGCTCCTAGAAACCTCCTTCTTTTGTTCCCTGCGAGGAATCGAGACGGACCCCGTGGGGGGCGTGTAAAGGGTTTGTATTTCCGTTTGTTGATATCATCCCTATTATGAATATTTATGAATGCATGTCTTGCTTCGTCTCGGTCTCCCCTTTCCAACTTCGCGGTAGCTTGGTGCTCTACGCCAACAGGTATCGGTCCCCAGGAAGGCTGCAGCCGTCGCTGGTATGCCAGCTCGCGATGCCGTGGACAAGGCCAGGAGGTGAGCAGCCCGAGGTCCAGTAAGAGCTCGTGAGGCGCGATGCTCAGGAGGTCCCCTTTAGCGCGCAAGCAGCTACCTAAAGGTAGGAAAAGGAGGCGATGTCGCCGTAACAAGGCTGCAACAGGTGGGGATCCTATGCCGTAGCGCTTGGCCGACCCGGGTGCGAAACTTATCTTGGCAGTCTAGAGTCGATTCCTTGTGCAGCACCAAACTCGTGCATTGACGACAATAGTGTAGCCAGGTTAGGCCCGTGCGGGCCTCCCCCTCTTTTCCACGCTCTTCTATGTGCTCTACGTCCTTGGGTCCCAGCCCTCGAGCGAGCTCATCCGCCGCTGGTATGCCAGGTCATGGTGCCGTGGTCAAGGCCAGGGGGTGAGGGCTGGAGAGCCAGTAAGAGTTCCTGAGTCACGGTGCTCAGGAGCCCCCCCTTAAACGCGCAAGCGAATTGCATGGGAAAAGAAGGAGCCCGCGGTGCCGCCCTCTGTCGCCCTCGGGAGGTTCCTATAGTGTTAGCGCGAGGAGGGATACAAATTGCAACCACCCTTGCTGGTCTGCCACTGGTCGTTCCGCAAGAAGATGAAGGCACCGAGGGCCTGGCGAGGTGACGTGCGTGGGGAGTGCTGCGAGCCAGAGCTCGATCGCTCAGATTTGTCAGCGTTGCAGGGACGGACCCGAGCACAAGCGTCGTGCCAGCATGAGTAGCCTCCACTGCGGGATGAGCAAGGGGCCGATCGGTGACGCAGGCAGCCGCGGTGGGTGACAATCAAGCAGGTGATAAACATGGATAACTCATGCGAGGAAGCAAACTAGTTCATGTAGATGCAGGACCGATACATGCCACTAGGACGGACTCGAGAGGCCTGGGGATGATGCAACCCGAGGGGCGCCCCCAGTAGAGTAAGCTAAAGATGCAAAAGGATACACGCCGCAGGGGCAGGCCCGTGCGACCTGGGAATAATGCAGCCCGAGGGGCGCTCCCAGCTGAATAAACTTGGGAAATGTCACCTGGTTCCATTGTCGAAGGAGTGTTGAGGTAGCTGAAGACGCGTGATGAAGGAGCTGCTCCTCATGAGCCACCAGGGCTCTGAGCCTATGGAGGCTCTGGGGGATCGGGCGATTCCTTGAGGACCGCCGCCATCTCTGCTAAGACTGCATGGTGCCTGGCCTCCTAAGCCTCCCGGATGCTCCGTAGGTTGCGCTGGAAGGCGGCTGCCACGCTCGGCACGCCAAATGGCATGCGAACATAGCTGTGAGGTGGACCCTCGCACCGCCCAACGTGCGAAGGCCAGAAGCGCTCCTGAGATGTGGCTTGGTTGAGTCCTGGGATGTCGATGCAGATGAACAGCCTGCCTTCCTCGCCAGGATGGGGAGCTGCACTGGGTGGTGGGCAGCGGTCGCCGCGCATGGCTCTTGCATCTTGTAGCTCCTGAGCGGTCTTAGTGATGAACTCCTGAGCACCAGGCGCTCCTCGCCCAGTGCCCTCCTGAGGGAAACGTGCCGTGAAGCACGCCTCCACGTGGTGCCCGAGCGCCTCCCTCGTAATGTTGACTAGGTCTGAGGCCCTCCAGAAGAGAGCCCCCAAGCCTCGCCCGAGGAGGGCGCCGGGAGCGCCTTCCTATGCGAGGGAGGGAGGCGCTCCAGGTGCGGGCGCTGATCCTGAGGCGGCGCCGCCAGGGACGCCGCTCTCCTGAGGCCCTGTGCGGAGTAGTTGCTTCTTCTTCTTCTTCTTGAGGATGGCCTCAGGAGGGTACTGGACGCCCACGCTATCGGGGTCTTCGATTGTCGCGTCTTGGAAGGCGCGCTCCAGGGAGCACACCGCATCTCTTTCTTTGCAGGGGACTGTGATGATTCCACCGCTTCCTGGCATCTTGAGGATGTTGTAGCCGTGGTGGGTCACTGCCATGAACTTGGCTAATGCTGGGTACCCAAGGATGGCGTCGTATGGTAGACGGATGTGGTCTACGTCGAAGTTGATGAGCTCGGTGCGGTAGTTGTCGCGTTGGACGAAGGTGACAAGGAGGCGGACCTGCCCTATCGGGGTGGTGGAGCCGTCGGTCACTACTGAGAAGGGCTTGGTAGGCTGTAGCTGATGTATGCCACTTGGAGGCTGTCGAATGTCTCGACGAACAGGACGTTTAGCCCTGCACCACCGTCGATGAGGGTCTTGGTGACTTGGACGTTGCTGATGACGGGCGAGCAGAGCATCGGGAGGGCGCCAGCAGTCGCCGCACACTTGAGCTGGCCCGACGAGCTGAAGGTGATGGCGCACTTCGACCACCTGAGCGGGCGCGTGGCCTCGAGCCTAGGAAGAGCCACATTGACCTCGTGAGCGAACTGCTTGAATACGTGCTGGGATGCTGGGGCCTGAGCTCCGCCCAAGATGCAGGGAATAGCGCGTGGTTCCTGGAAGCCCCCAACCCCTCGTCCTGATGGTGGTCGTCGTTCCGTGTTGGTCGTGGCGGCAGTGGAGGGAGACCAGCATTGCCCTGAGGGCGGCCCTCGCGAGGCTGATCCCTCCATGCGCCCTCACGAGGCTGGTCGTGCCAGCGATCCTCACGAGGCCGGTCGCGCCACTCCTGGCGGAGGCTGCGATCGTCCCAGCGTCCTCCACTTTGTCCTCCTCCTCGGCCGTAGCCCCGGTTGTTGCGCTCGGGGCATCGACCGAAGCGTCCATCTCGAATGGACCTGAGCTCTTGATAGTCGTTGGTGTTTGCTACCTCTTGAGCACTGCGTTGGTTTTCCCTTGAAGAGGAAAGGGTGATGCAACAAAGTAGCGTAAGTATTTCCCTCAGTTTTTGAGAACCAAGGTATCAATCCAGTAGGAGGCTACGCGTGAGTCCCTCGTACCTACACAAACAAATAAATCCTCGCAACCAACGCGATGAGGGGTTGTCAATCCCTACATGGTCACTTACGAGAGTGAGATCTGATAGATATGATAATATAATATTTTTGGCATTTTTATGATAAAGATGCAAAGTAAAATAAAAGCAACGGAAATAACTAAGTGTTGGAAGATTAATATGATGGAAAATATACCCGGGGGCCATAGATTTCACTAGTGACTTCTCTCAAGAGGATAAGTATTTTACGGTGGGTGAACAAATTACTGTTGAGCAATTGACAGAATTGAGCATAGTTATGAGAATATCTAGGTATGATCATGTATATAGGCATCACGTCCGAAACAAGTAGACCGACTCACTGCGCATCTACTACTATTACTCCACACATCGACCGCTATCCAAAGCATGCATCTAAAGTATTAAGTTCATAAGAACAGAGTAACGCTTTAAGCAAGATGACATGATGTAGAGGGATAAATTCATGCAATATGATAAAAACCCCATCTTGTTATCCTCGATGGCAACAATAGAATACGTGCCTTGCTGCCCCTACTGTCACAGGGAAAGGACACCGCAAGATTGAACCCAAAGCTAAGCACTTCTCTCATTGCAAGAAAGATCAATCTAGTAGGCCAAACCAAACAGATAATTCGAAGAGACTTGCAAAGATAACCAATCATACATAAAAGAATTCAGAAGATTCAAATATTGTTCATAGATAAACTTGATCATAAACCCACAATTCATCAGTCTGAACAAACACACCGCAAAACAAGATTACATCGAATAGATCTCCACAAGAGAGGGGAAGAACATTGTATTGAGATCCAAAAAGAGAGAAGAAGCCATCTAGCTAATAACTATGGACCCGAAGGTCTGAGGAAAACTACTCACACTTCATCGGAGAGGCTATGGTGTTGATGTAGAAGCCCTCCATGATCGATGCCCCCGCCGGCGGAGTTCCAGAACAGGCCCCAAGATGGGATCTCACGGGTATAGAAGGTTGCGGCGGTGGAATTAGGTTTTTGGCTCCGTATATGATCGTTTGGGGGTACGTAGGTATATATAGGAGGAAGGAGTACGTCGGTGGAGCAATGTGGGGCCCACGAGGGTGGAGGGCGCGCCCCCTACCTCGTGGCTTCTTGTTTGATTTATTGATGTAGGGTCCAAGTCCTTTGGATCATGTTCGTTCCGAAAATCACGTTCCCGAAGGTTTCATTCCGTTTGGACTCCATTTGATATTCTTTTTCTGCAAAACTCTGAAATAGGCAAAAAAACAGCAATTCTGGGCTGGGCCTCCGGTTAATAGGTTAGTCCCAAAAATAATATAAAACTGAATAATAAAGCCCAATAATGTCCAAAACAGAAGATACTATAGCATGGAGCAATCAAAAATTATAGATACGTTGGAGACGTATCAAGCATCCCCAAGCTTAATTCCTGCTCGTCCTCGAGTAGGTAAATGATAAAAACAAAATTTTTCATGTGGAATGCTACTTGGCACAATTTCAATGTAATTCTTCTTAACTATGGTATGAATATTCAGATCCGAAAGATTCAAGATAAAAGTTCAAAATTGACATAAAAATAATAATACTTCAAACATACTAACTAAGCAATTATGTCTTCTCAAAATAACATGGCCAAAGAAAGTTCATCCCTACAAAATCATATAGTTTAGTCATGCTCCATTTTCATCACACAAGAATGCTCTCATCATGCACAACCCGATGACAAGCCAAGCAATTGTTTCATACTTTAGTAATCTCAAACTTTTCAACCTTCACACAATACATGAGCGTGAGCCATGGATATAGCACTATGGGTGGAATAGAATATTATGATGGGGGTTATGTGGAGAAGACAAAAAAGGAGAAAGTCTCACATCAACGAGGCTAATCAATGAGCTATGGAGATGCCCATCGATTGATGTTAATGCAAGGAGTAGGGATTTCCATGCAACGGATGCACTAGAGCTATAAGTATATGACAGCTCAACAAAAGAAACTAAGTGGGTGTGCATCCAACTTGCTTGCTCACGAAGACCTAGGGCACTTGAGGAGGCCCATTGTTGGAATATAGAAGCCAAGTTCTATAATGAAAAATTCCCACTAGTATATGAAAGTGACAAAACAAGAGACTCTATCTCATGAAGATTATGGTGCTACTTTGAAGCACAAGTGTGGTAAAAGGATCGTAACATTGTCCCTTCTCTCTTTTTTTGGGCCTTCTCTTTTTATGTCCTTTCTCTTTTTTTATTCCTCACTTGGGACAATGCTCTAGAAAATTATGATCATCACACTTCTATTTATTTACAACTCAATGATTACAACTTGATACTAGAACAAAGTATGACTCTATATGAATGCCTCCGTGATGTGCAGGATATGCAATGAACCAAGAGTGACATGTATGAAAGAATTATGAATGGTGGCTTTGCCACAAATACTATGTCAACTACATGATCATGCAAAGCAATATGACAATGATGAACGTGTCATGATAAACGAAATGGTGGAAAGTTGCATGGCAATATATCTCGGAATGGCTATGGAAATGCCATAATAGGTAGGTATGGTGTCTGTTTTGAGGAAGATATAAGGAGGTTTATGTGTGAAAGAGCGTATCATATCACGGGGTTTGGATGCACCGGCGAAGTTTGCACCAACTCTCAATGTGAGAAAGGGCATTGCACGGTACCGAAGAGGCTAGCAAGGATGGAAAGGTGAGAGTGCGTATAATCCATGGACTCAACATTAGTCATAAAGAACTCACATACTTATTGCAAAAATCTACAAATCATCAAAAACCAAGCACTACGCGCATGCTCCTAGGGGGATAGATTGGTAGGAAAAGACCATCGCTCGTCCCCGACCGCCACTCATAACGAGGACAATCAAAGAACACCTCATGTTTCAAATTTGTTACATAACGTTTACCATACGGGCATGCTATGGGACTTGCAAACTTCAACACAAGTATTTCTCAACTTCACAACTACTCAACTAGCACAACTTTGATATCACTACCTCCATGTCTCAAAACAATCATCAAGCATCAAACTTCTCTTAGTATTCAACACACTCATAAGAAAGTTTTTACTAATCTTGAATACCTAGCATATTAGGATTATTTAAGCAAATTACCATGCTATTTAAGACTCTCAAAATAATCTAATTTAAGCATGAGAGATCAATAGTTTCTATAAAACAAATCCACCACCGTGCTCTAAAAGATATAAGTGAAGTACTAGAGCAAAAGCTATATAACTCAAAAGATATAAGTGAAGTACATAGAGTATTCTAATAATTTTCGAATCATGTGTCTCTCTCTCAAAAGGTGTGTACAGAAAGGATGATTGTGGTAAACTAAAAAAGCAAAGACTCAAATCATACAAGACGCTCCAAGCAAAACACATATCATGTGGTGAATAAAAATATAGCTCCAAGTAAAGTTACCAATGGAAGTAGACGAAAGAGGGGATGCCTTTCGGGGCATCCCCAAGCTTTGGATTTTTGGTGTCCTTAGATTATCTTGGGGTGCCATAGGCATCCCCAAGCTTAGGCTCTTTCCACTCCTTGTTCCATAATCCATCAAATCTTTCACCCAAAGCTTGGAAACTTCACAACACAAAACTTAACAGAAAATCGCGTGAGCTCCGTTAGCGAAAGAAAACAAAAGACCACTTCAAGGTACTGTAATGAACTCATTATTTATTTATATTGATGTTAAACCTACTGTATTCCAACTTCTCTATGGTTTATAAACTATTTTACTAGCCATAGATTCATCAAAATAAGCAAACAACACACGAAAAACAGAATCTGTCAAAAACAGAACAGTCTGTAGTAATCTGTAACTAACACAAAATTCTGGAACTCCAAAAAATCAGCCAAACGAGGAAGGCATATACAATTTGTTTATTGATCAGCAGCAATTGGAATCAATATTTTATCACGTTCTGGTGATTTTTAACAATTATTTTCGTGAACAGAAAGTTTCTGGAAATTTCTGCAAGATCAAATAACTATCATCCAAGAAGATCCTATAGGTTTAACTTGGCACAAACACTAACTAAAACATAAAAACACATCTAACAAGAGTCTAGAACAAATATTTATTCCTAAATAGAAGCAAAAAGCAAAAAAAATAAAAATAAAATTGGGTTGCCTCCCAACAAGCGCTATCGTTTAACGCCCCTAGGTAGGCATAAAAGCAAGGATAGATCTAGGTATTGCCATCTTTGGTAGGCAATCCATAAGTGGCTCTCATAATAGATTCATAAGGTAATTTAACTTTATTGCTATGGAAGTGTTCCATGCCTTTCTTTAATGGAAATTGGAATCTAATATTCCCTTCCTTCATATCAATAATTGCACCAATCGTTCTAAGGAAAGGTCTACCAAGAATAATAGGACATGAAGGATTGCAATCTATATCAAGAACGATAAAATCTATGGGCACATAGTTCCTATTTGCAACAATAAGAACATCATTAATTCTTCCCATAGTTTTCTTAATAGTTGAATCCGCATGGTGCAAGTTTAAAGAGCAATCATCAAAATCACGGAAACCTAGCAAATCACACAAAGTTTTTGGAATCGTGGAAACACTAGCACCCCAATCACACAAAGCATAGCATTCATGATCTTTAATATTAATTTTAATAGTAGGTTCCCACTCATCATAAAATTTTCTAGGGATAGAAACTTCCAACTCAAGCTTTTCTTCATAACATTGCATCAAAGCATCAACGATATGTTTGGTAAAAGATTTATTTTGACTATAAGCATGAGGAGAATTTAGCACAGATTGTAACAAGGAAATACAATCTATCAAAGAGCAATTATCATAATTAAATTCCTTGAAATCCAAAATAGTGGGTTCATTAATATCTAATGTTTTTATCTCTTCAATCACACTTTTATCAATTTTAGCATCAAGATCTAAAAACTACGAATTTTTGGAACGCCTTCTAGGTAAAGGTGGATCATATTCAGTCCCATCATTATCAAGATTCATATTGCAAAACAAAGATTTAATAGGGGACACATCAATAACTTTTGGATCTTCATCTTTATTTTCATAGAAATTTGAAGAACACGCTTTCATAAAGCAATCTTTCTTAGCACGCATCCTAGTGGTTCTTTCTTTGCACTCATCAATGGAAATTATCATGGCTTTGAGAGACTCATTGATATCATTCTTAGGAGGAATATATCTAAGTTTTATAGAATCAACATCAAGAGAAATTCTATCAACGTTCCTAGCCAATTCATCAACTTTAAGCAATATCTCTTCAAGCAAAGCATTGAAATTCTTTTGCGAATTCATAAATTCTTTGACACTAGTCTCAAATTCAGAGGGCATATTATTAAAATTTCCTTAAGGATTGTTGTAGGAATTACCATAATTATTAGATGAATTACTAGGATAAGGCCTAGGATTAAAGTTTCCTCTATACGCGTTGTTACCAAAATTATTCCTACCAACGAAATTCACATCCATAGATTCATTGTTATTCTCAATCAAAGTAGACAAAGGCATATCATTAGGATCAGAAGAAACACTCTTAGTAGCAAATAATTTCATAAGTTCATCCATCTTTCCACTCAAAACATTAATTTCTTCTATCGCATGCACTTTTTTATTAGTATACTTTCAGTGTGCCATTGAGAATAATTAACCATAATACTATCTAGGAGTTTAGTAGCTTCTCCTAAGGTGATTTCCATAAAAGTGCCTCCCGCAGCCGAATCTAAAGATTTCTAGAAGCAAAATTTAATCCGGCATAATTTTTTTGTATAATCATCCACAAATTCAAACCATGAGTAGGGCAATTACGTATCATTAATTTCATCCTTTCCCAAGCTTAGCAACATGTTCATGATCAAGTTGCTTAAAATTCATAATATCGTTTCTAAGAGAGATAATCTTAGCGGGAGGAAAATACTTAGAGATAAAATCATCTTTGTTCTTATTCCAAGAATCAATACTGTTTTTAGGCAAAGACGAAAACCAAGCTTTAGCACGAGCTCTAAGAGAAAAAGGAAATAGCTTCAATTTAACAATATCATTGTCAACATCTTTCTTCTTTTGCATATCACAAAAATCAACGAAGCTATTTAGATGAGTAGCGGCATCTTCACTAGGAAGGCCGCTAATTGATCTTTCATGACAAGATTCAACAAAGCAGCATTGATTTCACAAGATTCAAAGATTTCGGTAAGAGGAGAAATCGGAGTGCCAAGGAAATCATTATTGTTGGTATTGGTAAAGTCACATAATTTGGTATTATCTTGAGCCATCGTGACAAACAAGAAATCCAACACACGAGCAAACGAGAAGCACGCTAAAAAGAGGCGAACAAAAAAGCGAGGGAGAATAAAACGGCAAAGGTGAAGTGGGAGAGAGGAAAACGAGAGGCAAATTGCGAATAATGTAATGCGGGAGATAAGGGTTTGTGATGGGTAGTTGGTATGTTGACTTTTGCGTAAACCTCCCCGGCAACGGCGCCAGAAATGGCTCGTTGTCGGGAGTCCAAATCTTAACTTGACCTTGCGTAAGCCTCCCCGGCAACGGCGCCAGAAATCATTCTTGCTACCTCTTGAGCACTGCGTTGGTTTTCCCTTGAAGAGGAAAGGGTGATGCAGCAAAGTAGCGTAAGTATTTCCCTCAGTTTTTGAGAACCAAGGTATCAATCCAGTAGGAGGCTACGCGCGAGTCCCTCGCACCTACACAAACAAATAAATCCTCGCAACCAACGCGATAAGGGGTTGTCAATCCCTACACGGTCACTTACGAGAGTGGGATCTGATAGATATGATAAGATAATATTTGAGGTATTTTTATCATAAAGATGCAAAGTAAAATAAAAGCAACGGAAATAACTAAGTGTTGGAAAATTAATATGATGGAAAATAGACCCGGGGGCCATAGATTTCACTAGTGGCTTATCTCAAGAGCATAAGTATTTTACGGTGGGTGAACAAATTACTGTTGAGCAATTGACAGAATTGAGCATAGTTATGAGAATATCTAGGTATGATCATGTATATAGGCATCACGTCCGAAACAAGTAGACCGACTCACCTGCATCTACTACTATTACTCCACACATCGATCGCTATCCAAAGATGCATCTAGAGTATTAAGTTCATAAGAACAAAGTAACGCTTTAAGCAAGATGACATGATGTAGAGGGATAAATTCATGCAATATGATAAAAACCCCATCTTGTTATCCTCGATGGCAACAATACAATACGTGCCTTGCTGCCCCTACTATCACTGGGAAAGGACACCGTAAGATTGAACCCAAAGCTAAGCACTTCTCCCATTGCAAGAAAGATTAATCTAGTAGGCCAAACCAAACTGATAATTCGATGAGACTTGCAAAGATAACCAATCATACATAAAAGAATTCAGAAGATTCGAATATTGTTCATAGACAAACTTGATCATAAACCCATAATTCATCGATCTCAACAAACACACCGCAAAAGAAGATTACATCGAATAGATCTCCAGAAGAGAGGGGGAGAACATTTTATTGAGATCCAAGAAGAGAGAAGAAGCCATCTAGCTAATAACCATGGACCCGAAGGTCTGAGGTAAACTACTCACACTTCATCGGAGAGGGTATGGTGTTGATGTAGAAGCCCTCCATGATCGATGCCCCCTCCGGCGGAGCTCTGGAACATGCCCCAAGATGGGATCTCACGGGTACAGAAGGTTGCGGCGCTGGAATTAGTTTTTTTGCTCTGTATCTGATCATTTGGGGGTACGTAGGTATATATAGGAGGAAGGAGTACGTCGGTGGAGCAACATGGGGCGCACGAGGGTGGAGGCGCGCTGAGAGGGTTAAGCGCCCCCCTACCTCGTCGCTTCCTGTTTGATTTCTTGACGTAGGGTCCAAGTCCTCTGGATCATGTTCATTCCGAAAATCACGTTCCCGAAGGTTTCATTCCGTTTGGACTCCGTTTGATATTCTTTTTCTCCGAAACTCTGAAATAGGCAAAAAAAACAGCAATTCTGGGGTGGGCCTCCGGTTAATAGGTTAGTCCCAAAAATAACATAGAAGTGTATAATAAAGCCCAATAATGTCCAAAACAGAAGATAATTTAGCATGGAGCAATCAAAAATTATAGATGCGTTGGAGACGTATCAGTGTTGTGGCTGTGCACATTGTGGAAGCGCAGAACGGACGGCTGCTCTTGTACTACTCAGGGTGGTCCCGGCCGTGCTTCGTGTCTGGCTCCACCGTGAGCACGACCACCCCCTTGCGCTTCACGTCCTTGGCCTTGGCTTTCTTCTCCTCTGGGTCGGTAGCAGGGAGCTCGAGGACGGAAAGGCACCCTTCCTCAGCACTTGGTCGCCATGTTGAACAGCTCTAGAGCTGTGCATAGCTCCTCGTGGATGGCGAGCTCCTCCTTCATCTTGACGTTGCGGACGCCATTGGAAAATGCCGAAATGATGGCCTCGTCCGTCACCTTGGGGATCTTGAGGCGAACGCTGTTGAAGCGCTGGATGTAGTTCTGCAGAGTCTCTCCTGGCTATTGCTTGATGCGGCGCAGGTCACCCACGGCTGGAGGGCGGTCGCGAGTTCCTGGAAGTTGGCGACGAAGCGGTCGTGCATCTCACCCCAGGAAGAGATCGACCCCGGGGGCAAGTTCAGGAGCCACGAGCGAGCACCATCCTTGAGAGCCATGGGGAACCAGTTCGCCATGACTTTCTCGTCGTCGTTGGCCACCTCGATGCTCAGCTCGTAGAGCTGCAAGAACTCCGTAGGGTCGGGGGTGCCGTTGTAGCGAGGGGGCAGGTCTGGCTTGAACTTACCCGGCCAGATGACGCTACGCAGCTCTGGAGTGAAGGCGCGGCAGCCTACTGTGGCCACCGGGGCCCTTTGTAGAGGCGGAGCCTGCCCTTGATGCCTGCGCACCGCCACTGCAGGCGGCACACGGTCTTGTCGTGGTGGTGTCGGGAGCGCATGAGCGTTTTCTTGCGGCCGGGGAACCTCTTGGCAGCTTCCTTCTTCTCGCGCGGGCGCCTGACGCGGTGGGTCGCGCCGGGGGGGGGGGGGGGGGGGTTCGCGCCTCGGCGTCAGGGCGCCGTCTTGGTGTGGAGGTGGTGGAGGTGCTCCATGAGCCACGTCGCCTGCGGCTGGTGGAGGGCGAGGCAGTGAGAGGGACGGTGCGGGAGAGCCCCCAGCGACGCTGATGAGCTCGGTGATGCAGTCCAACCAGTCCTCGTAGAGGTCGTCGACCGGGCGGTAGCGCAGGAGCTCGCGTGCCATGAGCAGCGCGGCTTGCACGTCCGTGGGCGCGCGACGAGCGTGAGACGATGAGCCGGCCGGAGTCAGCGATGGGGTGGCGGTGCGGCTGTCTTGCCGCACCAAGGGGTTCAACGAAGATGCTTGCTGCTCATTTCCCGCCGGGCCAGTGGCGGCGTTGGCGGCGGATGACGGAGAATGACGGGGAGGCCCGCCGACAGGAGCTGTCTGAGCGACACGGGCGGTGAGGGCAGCCCGACACTTGGCGCGGGCCCGACGTGCGTCTGCCATGGATGCGGTGGAGCGGTGGAACGTGGATCGACGAAAGGAAAGCTTCAGCGCACCCCTACCTGGTGCGCCAAATGTCGGATTTCGGGTTCCGGCAAAACCCTTGAGGTTCGAACTCTGGGGTGCGCATGAAGATCTCTCCTCCCATAGCTCACGCTCTCACCACGATCTCAAAGCTCAGCTCGTCGAACTCGAAGAACAAGGGACACATGGTTTATACTGGTTCGGCCGATGTGGTATAATATCCTACTCCAGTGTGGTGTGGTGGACCGCCTCATAGGCTAAGGATGAACAAGTACAAGGGAAGAACAACCTCCTGAGGAGATCTGTTCTTGGGCTCGATGAGCTTGTGTGGATGAGTATGATCTGTATGATCCGCCCTCTGTCCTCCCTTTTCTAAGGTGGTGGCTAGTCCTATTTATAGAGGCCTGGGTCCTCTCCCCAAATATTAGGCGGGAAGGGATCCCACAACAGCCAATTTGAAGGGGAACATCGAGTGTCGGTGTCAAAACCGGCGGATCTCGGGTAGGGGGTCCCGAACTGTGCGTCTAGGCGGATGGTAACAGGAGACAAGGGACACGATGTTTTTACCCAGGTTCGGGCCCTCTCGACGGAGGTAATACCCTACTCCCGCTTGATTAATATTGATGATATGGGTAGTACAATAGTAGATCTACCACGAGATCAAGGAGGCTAAACCCTAGAAGCTAGCCTATGGTATGATTGTTGTTCGATCCTCACGGACTAAAACCCTCCGGTTTATATAGACACCGGATAGGTTAGGGTTACACAGTAGTCGGTTACAATGGTAGGAGATCTACACATCCGTATCGCCAAGCTTGCCTTCCACGCCAAGGAAAGTCCCATACGGACACGGGACGAAGTCTTCAATCTTGTATCTTCATAGTCTTGGAGTCCGGCCGTGACGATAGTCCGGCTATCCGGACACCCCCTAGTCCGGGACTCCCTCAGTAGCCCCTGAACCAGGCTTCAATGACGATGAGTCCGGCGCGTTGATTGTCTTCGGCATTGCGAGGCGAGTTCTTCTCCAAATTCCATATACTTGTCGAATAGTGTCCGGCTTCTGATGAATGCCGCGCTCCTCGGCTTCTGCGCCCAATAATGGCCATCTTCCACGTGTTTGAACAAATGCGAAAAGCCAGGGTATTTTTACAATATTCCCCCTAGCCGCGCAAAGGAGTCGCTTATAAAAGGGGCAAGGATCTAGATCTGAGTCACACCATCCCCCCTTTGCAAGCTTTAATCGGGGCGCCGCGTACCAAAGCCCATTCCATCATGGACAATCGACGCGGTTCCTCCTCTCGCTCGGCTCCCAGCCAGAAATTGGGAGAGATGCTCAGTCCCCATAGCGAGCTAGTTATACTCCAAGCCAAGGGATTTCTCCCTCCGGCCTTCATGGTTCCGGTTCGAGCCGGACTTGACACCTACAAGGGCGGAAAGCAAGCAGAGAGCGTCCCCGATCCCTCTAAAGGAGAGCGGGTGTGCTTCATCTCTTATCTAGTAAGAGGACTCGGATTTCCAATCCATCCGTTTCTCCGGGGGCTCTTGGAGTTCTACGGCCTCCAACTGCACCATCTTACTCCTGCCTCCATCTTGCACATCGCGGGCTTCGTGGCCCTTTGCGAACTGTTCCTGGGCGTCGAGGCTCATTTAGGGCTGTGGAAGAGAATATTCTGCCTAGTTCCCCGTTCTAATGAGGGGTCAATATATCAAGTGGGCGGAGCCGAACTATGGCGCATCGCTGGGACCGGATACTTGTCCGGAACCCCAAAGAAGGCGTCCAAGACCGCCTTGAATGGTTTTTACATGGAGGACGCCCCACGCCGGATCCTGTTGGGTCGGCCTACCGGAGTTCAAGAATGCTCCACCAAGAAGCGCCTAATTTGGCGCCCTCGGAACCCGGAGAGGAGATGACCGGGATGTCCGTTATTTGATGAGCCGAATAAGGTTCTTGGCCCATGCCGGATCGACCATGATAGGAGTCATGGCAATCTGCATTATGAGGAGTGCAGCCGCCCAACACAGGGGCCACCCCATGTGGGACTTCAACGGGGAGGATGATGCCACCCGCCATGGCCGCAAAGGGCCAGGATCGGTCACCAAACTGGTGAAGATCTTGTCTGCCATGTACAAAGGAGAGGAGGAGGATTTCCTCCGTGTCAACCCACTGAAGGAGTTTTCTTCGAATAATCCTCGAAGCTGGGTAAGCGAACATCCCTGTGATCTGTCCGATCCATGTTCCCGTAGTTAAATATCTCATTTTATGATTTTTGCGCAGGAACTGCGCCGGATAGTGGAGAAGATACACAGCCCGCCCCCACAAACCGAGGATCCAGAGCGGTCCCTCGATCCGACCTCCGAAGAGGATCCGGATATAACGGTGGAGTTGATCGACGGGGTGTTCTACCAACTTAGCATCGACAATGCTTTGGTAGCCATTACGGCCGATTACCCCGGAATACTTCCAGCCCCACAGGTAACTGAGACCAAGATCCCAAAACCCTGATAATGACCCATCCATGCTTATATTTGATCACCGTATACCAATGGCGCTCGCAGGGTACCTTCGAGGCAGAAGCCGAGCCAGCGGCGATCGCCAACCAAAGGCGGCCCCGAAGCCTAAAAAGAAGTGCGGTCTGGATCGAAACTCCGCCGCAACGGTATGGCATGTCACCATACTTCCAGGATTGATTCCAGGAAGGCGTACTAACGCTGATGCTCTTTTCAGGAAAAAGAGCGCTCGCCGGACTGAGCCCGGAGAGGATGCCGATCGAACCTTCACCGCACAAGCTTCAAAGCCGGGTCCGGAGGCTGAGGCAAGCACGAGACGTGCATCGGATGCTCCTCCGACAGAGGATGCCGATAGGTTGTCCGCCACCAATTCCGAGGTGGAGAGCGCTTTGAATCACAGGCGCCGCCGGACAGCTCTTCGTGACGCATGTTTCTCCCCAGAGGCCTTGAATGCCTTCGATTCGGGAGATGCGCATCTCCGTGCCGCTCAAGATGGTCTAGCCAGAGCCACGGAGCAGTATGTGAAGGACATACGAGTAAGGAAATTTGACAGTTATATATGCCAGTAGCCCCCGAGACTTAAAATAGTTAGAATAACTGATTTAAGGATCATTTGTTATGCAGGATCTTACAGAAAAGAATACTCGATCGTCCCGGAGCTGGAAGAGTGCAGGCCCAACTTGAGGCCGCACAAGCCGCTACGGGGAGCCACGAAGACCCCTCTCGTAATATACGCCTAAGAAATAATTTATGAAGTGCGACGGTGTGTAAATCGACAAAAACATTGCGGATGGCGCGGACTAGATCCGGACAAGCAATAGCTCTTCGCCGTTAAAGGCGGCGAGAGCGTGCTATGAGGATGCGGCAGGAGAAGAATAACCTCCAAGACGCCAACACCAAGCTGGGTGAGGAACTTAAAGGACGTTCGTGCCCAGTTAGCTGACTCCGTAAAGGAGAATCGGCAGCTTCGTCGCGGCATTTTCAGTAAGTGCTTGAGCGAACTTTGAAAAGAGTTCGGCGAGGAAGGCCACTAACATAAACATGTTTGTAGGTTTGCTCACAGGTCGTTCTGAGGAGGAGATGCCCAGTTCTTTGGATGATCTTCTTCCCGAATTCGTCGGCTACCGCACGAACGAGTCCGGCAGGTGATGAAAGGCATCGGCCAAGCCTTGTGGCCATCTATCTCCCTGCCCGAAGGCATTGGGGAGCTGGCGGAGCGGCTTCAAGGAGCACGGCGGTGCTTCCGGCTATGGAAGATATCGGCCTGCCGTCAAGGCGCCAGGGAGGCCTGGGCCATGGTGAAGACGCGGTACACGAAGGCTGACCCAAACCACATGGCCGAGGTCGGACCTGTGGGGCCGGATGGGATGGAGATCCCTGTAAGCTTAGTGTACGGCCTAGTAGAATTGGCCGCCAAGTATTCCAGCAAGATTGTAAATTAGACAACCGATTAGATGGCATTGAGGAGGAATACAATGAGTCGAGTTGACTATGTAAGAATCTGACATTAAAGAATGTCTTCTAGCCGGATTGTAGATCGTTTGTCATAGCGGACCTTTTCGCTTCGACCTCCGGACCCAATAGTCCGGAGTGTGTCCGAATACCTTCGTGGTTATATAAGAACCGTGGTATGCATGGAGACCAGGCGTAGGGGTCATTGTTGCTATATCAGACAAGTGACCAACTAGTTATGTTATATTACATGGGTAGCAAGAAACATCTTCCAGTGAGAATAGTTCCGTTAGGGGTTCCTTTCGCTGGGATGCATGCCCTAAAGTGCATGTTAAAGCTGCTATAAAAGCAGAAAAACATCTGGGGGCCGATGTGTAAATAGTTAAGAATCATCTTTCAGTTCACCGACCGAATATTCCCTTAAGAACGCTAGCTTTCGGCTTCACCCAGTCTGAGGTACACATCCGGCTGACCCGGCAGTAACAATCACAGAGGTGCTCCCTTTACCTCCTAGCCGAACAATCGGGAACGTGGGGGTAAGCACAGAGCCAGCAACCCAGCTTGGGCAAAACTTAAGTCATATCGATGCATATAATGGTGAATAAAAGGCACATGCGGAAGTTTAACGCATGTGTTGGGCATGAAAGCCCGTATAAATAAGCTTCTGCTAAAGAAGCCCCCAGGTATAATGAGCGCGGACAACGCGTCAAGTGTGTGCGAAAAAGGCGCAAACGAGCCTCTAGAGGCTACAAGAGGAAGAATGGGGAATGAGAGAAATAGAAGACAGCAAAAAGCAAAAAATAAAGAATGCGGACGGAGGAAGGAGATGAACTTGGAGTCCGGCACTTAGGCGTAGAATCTTCGTAGACGGGCTGCGTTCCATGGGTTCGGCTCGAGTCGGTTATCCGATGCGTTTCGCAGACGGTATGCTCCGCCGGTCAGGACCTAGTCGATGATGAAGGGACCTTCCCATTTGGGCTTGAGTTTGTCCTTTTTCTTGTCCGGCAGGCGTAGAACTAGTTCGCCAACGTTATAAGCTTTGGCCCGTACTTCCCTGCTTTGATATCTTCGAGCTTGTTGTTGATAGAATGCGGAACGAGCTTTTGCCACGTCGCGCTCCTCCTCCAATGCGTCCAAACTGTCCTGCCGATTGAGCTCGGCTTCTCTTTCTTCGTACATGCGCACTCGAGGTGAGTCATGTATTATGTCGCAGGGCAAGACTGCCTCTGCGCCGTACACCATGAAGAATGGTGTGAATCCGGTAGTACGATTCGGCGTGGTCCGCAGCCCCCAGAGTACAGAGTCGAGCTCCTCAACCCAGTGCGTGTTAGATTCCTTGAGGGACCGCACTAGTCTGGGTTTAATGCCGCTCATTATTAGACCATTTTCCCGTTCGACTTAGCCGTTGGTTTGAGGGTGATAGACTGAGGCATAATCGAGCTTGATCCCCATGTTTTTGCACCATGATTTGACCTCATCGGCCGTGAAGTTGGTGCCATTATCAGTGATGATACTGTGGGGGACACCGTATCGGTGCATTACCCCGATATGAAGTCTATCACTGGTCCGGATTCGCCCTTTTAACAGGTTTGGCCTCTATCCATTTGGTGAATTTATCCACCATGACCAATAGGTATTTTTGCTTGTGGGTTCCTCCCTTGAGGGGTCCAACCATGTCAAGCCCTGCACCGCGAATGGCCAAAGCGATGGGTATAGTTTTAAGGGCGGTGGGTGGCATGTGGCTTTGGTTAGCAAAAAGCTGGCAACCGACGCATCGTTGGACTAAGTCCTGCGCATCTGCCCGGGCCATCGGCCAATAAAATCCTGTACGGAAGGCCTTGCCTACAAGGGACCGGGCTGCGGCGTGGTGCCCACCCAGTCCGGCATGAATTTCAGCCAGGAGGTTTCGCCCTTCCTCTTCGGAGATGCACCTTTGAAGGACTCCGGTAGTGCTTTTCTTATAAAGCTCTCCCTCATGGACTTTATAGGCTTTAGAGCGCCATACTATGCAGCGAGCCTCATTTTGGTCTTCGGGGAGTTCCTGCCTAGTTAGGTAGGCTAGGAATGGTTCCGTCCACGGGGATATAACCGCCATTATTTCGTGAGCAGAGGGTGTTATCTCGGGGGCGGAGGCTCCGGTTGTGTCAGAGTGTTCGGTGTCAGGCGGTGCGGTTGGGTCCGGATTGTTATTGCCGGACTCCCCTTCCCATAGTACGGATGGTTTGAACAGCCGTTCCAAAAAGATATTGGGTGGGACGGCATCGCGTTTTGCACCGATGCGTGCCAATATATCCGCCGCCTGGTTGTTGTCCCGGGCTATATGATGAAATTCGAGCCCTTCGAACCGTGCTGACATTTTTAGGACCGCATTGCGGTATGCTGCCATTTTTGGATCTTTGGCGTCAAAGTCTCCGTTTATTTGGGATATTGCGAGGTTTGAATCCCCGCGCACCTCTAGGCATTTAATGCCCATGGAGACTGCCATCCGGAGGCCGTGCAGGAGGGCCTCGTATTCGGCTGCGTTGTTGGAGTCCGTATACATTATCTGAAGGACGTATTGGACTGTGTCCCTGGTTGGGGACGTCAGGACGATGCCAGCCCCCAGGCCAGCCAACATTTTGGAGCCGTCAAAGTGCATGATCCAATTGGAGTATGCGCCGTACTCTTTAGGGAGCTCGGCTTCAGTCCATTCGGCCACGAAATCGGCCAAAACCTGTGACTTGATAGCTCGTCGTGGCTTATAAGTTATGTCGAATGGGAGGAGCTCTATGGCCCATTTAGCAATCCGCCCGTCGGCGTCGCGGTTGTTTATAATGTCATTAAGAGGTACTTGGAGGCTACCGTTATCGAACACTCTTGAAATTAGTGTCGCAGCTTCCGGGATGCCATGAACACCGTGTATGCTATCTTTTGATAGTGTGGGTACCGGGACTTGCATGGAGTTAGGACAGTGGACACATAATAAACCGGTTTTTGAATAGGGAACCGGTGTCCGTCCGTTTCTTGTTCGACAACAAGCACTGCGCTGACAACTTGATGTGTTGCGGCGATGTAATAGCATTGGTTCGCCCATGTTGGGCGCGGCCAGGACCAGATTTGTTGCCAAAATGGCCTTTATTTCTTCGAGTCCGGCCATGGCGGCATCCGTCCACTCGAGGTTTTCGGTGCGGCGGAGGAGGCGGTAAAGAGGTAATGCCTTTTCTCCTAAACGGGAGATAAAGCGGCTTAGAGCCGCTACGCATCCCGACAATTTTTGTATTTGTTTGAGGTCTTTTGGAATATCCAATTGTGACAGAGCTCGAATCTTGGCTGGGTTTGCTTCAGTTCCTCTGCCGGACACAATGAAGCCCAGGAGCTTTCCGGCTGGAACGCCGAAGACGCATTTTTCCGGATTGAGCTTGATGTCATATTTTCGAAGATTCTCGAATGTGAGCCTCAAGTCGTCTAGTAGAGTTTCGACGTGCTTGCTTTTGACGACCACGTCATCTACATATGCTTCCACTATTTTGCCGATCTGGTTCGCCAGACATGTCTGAATCATGCGCTGATATGTTGCGCCGGCGTTTTTGAGCCCAAAGGGCATTGTGTTGAAGCAGAACGGGCCGTATGGAGTGATGAATGCTGTTGCAGCTTGGTCCGGCTCCGCCATCTTGATTTGGTGGTAGCCGGAGTAAGCGTCGAGGAAGCACAATGAGTCGTGTCCTGCTGTAGCGTCATTGATTTGATCAATTCGAGGGAGGGGGAAGGGATCCTTTGGGCAAGCCTTATTAAGGTCTTTGAAATCAACACACATGCGCCAGGATTTATCCTTCTTTGGTACCATAACCAGGTTTGCTAGCCAGTCCGGATGTTTCATATCTCTGATGAATCCGGCCTCCAAAAGTTTGGCTAGCTCCTCTCCCATGGCCTCTCTCTTGGGTTAGGAAAAGCGCCGAAGAGCCTGTTTGACCGACTTGAATCCTTTTAGGATGTTTAGGCTATGCTCAGCCAGCTGACGTGGGATTCCTGGCATGTCTGAAGGGTGCCACGCAAAGATGTCCCAGTTTTCTTGTAGAAATTCTCGTAGTGCGGCGTCTACATCAGGGTTTAATTGTGCCCCGATGGAGGCCGTCTTTGCAGGGTCCGTTGGGTGGACTTGGAATTTGACTATTTCGTCCGCTGCTTTAAAAGAGGTGGACTTGGATCTTTTATCAAGTATCACATCGTCCCTGTTCACCGTGGAGCGCATCACGGTGAATTCCTCGGCCGCTAGGGCTTCGGATAGTGCCTCGAGGGCTAGTGCGGCCGTCTTATTTTCGGCGCGGAGTGCTATGTCCGGGTCACTAGCGAGAGTGATGATTCCGTTGGGACCGGGCATTTTAAGCTTCATGTACCCATAATGGGGTATAGCTTGAAAAATTGTGAATGCCTCTCGTCCTAATAAAGCATGGTATCCGCTGCTGAACGGGGCCACTTGAAATGTGACCTCCTCGGACTGTAATTGTCCGTGAGCGAACACTACGCCCAGCTTGATTTTTCCTTTGCAGCATACTTCCCGGTGGGGATTATTCCTCTAACGGTTGTGCTGCGTCGCTCACTGCGGTTCCAGTCTAGTTCCATTTTTTGTAGGGTTTCCTCATAGATGAGGTTTAGTCCGCTGCCGCCATCCATGAGTACCTTAGTAAGGCGAAAGCCGTCTACTATCGGGCTGAGGAACAATGCGGCTGGTGCCCGGGCAGTTCGGAATTTAGGTTCGTCACTAGCATTGAAGGTAATAGCTGTGTCACTCCATGGATTTATTGTTGCTACTTGGTAGGCTTCGGCAAGGTTGCGGAGTTGTCGTTTTCGCATGTTATTTGATGCGAAAGTCTCGAAGACTGTTAACACCGTACTGGTGTTGCTGGGCTGGGATTCTGAAGCTAGAAGCTCTTTGCCACTTTTGGCCACCTGCCGTAGTATCCAACATGCTCGAAGGCTATGAGTTGGAGTGGCGCCCTCTGTGCTATGAATTTTGCAGGGTCCGTTTAGCCAACCCTCCAGTACGGTTCCGTACCCTTTAGGGGGTTTTGGTTTTTTGGTATTCAACCCAGGTGCTTGATAATGATGCACTCTTTTGTTCCGGACTAGGGATGTATTCGGGGCCGGATTGTCCCAAAATTTATCTTCAATTTTCGAGCGCTCCATCGCATAAGATTTTTATGCGATGGTCACCAAGTCAGAAAAACGTGTGATTTCGCGATGACTTATGGTGTTTAGGATTCCCTTGTCCGTGCAATTATTGCAGAAGATTGGTATTGCGTCCTTCTCTCGGCAGTCCTTTATCCTGTTCATAACCAGGAGGAATCTGGCCCAATAATGATGTACTGTTTCGGAGGGCTCTTGCCGAATTCAAGAGAGATCGCTAATACTTGGGTGGGCGGGTGGCATTAAATCCGGAACTTCGTCCAATTTAGGACTCAAGGGCCGGGAAGTTTCCGAACTCGGAAGCTTGGATTTTTGAGTGCTATCCAATGAGTCCGACCCGCCGCCTGACTTTAAGTTCATGGCTTGATCGACATCCGTTCCTCCGCAGGAATCCGGCATGGAGGGATCGGGAATCCGGACGTAGCTAGTCCTTAAGATAAGAGAAGAGTCGCCGCATTGCTCCTCTATCACAGCAACATGATGGGTAGCCTAGGGAGAGTTGATCTCTCAGATCGGTTTTAGGCCCGATCCGGTCGTAATCTGTGGTGACTCCCAGGGCGGCGATGCGATCCAAGAGCTCGTTTACAGAGGAGAGCTCAATTGGATCTAACTGTTTGGCAAGTTCCGAACTGACATGGAGATTGGTTTCGATGACTCGAGAGGTCATCGTCGGCGCGATGGCCGAACTAGCGGTCATGAGAAAACCGCCTAGCCGGAGAGTCTGACCAGTGGGCAAGGCTTCTTTGGTGATGGTATTGTCTTTAAAGACGAGATGAGGCATGCTACCTGATGGCGACGGCACAGAGGAACTCTCAATGAAAGCACCAATGTCGGTGTCAAAACCGGCGGATCTCGGGTAGGGGTCCCGAATCAGGCGTCTAAGCGGATGGTAACAGGAGACAAGGGACACGATGTTTTTACCTGTGTTCGGGCCCTCTCGATGGAGGTAATACCCTACTCCTGCTTGATTAATATTGATGATATGGGTAGTACACGAGTAGATCTACCACGAGATCAAGGAGGCTAAACCCTAGAAGCTAGCCTATGGTATGATTGTTGTTTGTCCTACGGACTAAAACCCTCCGGTTTATATAGACACCGGCTAGGTTAGGGTTACACAGAGTCGGTTACAATGGTAGGAGATCTACACATCCGTGTCGCCAAGCTTGCCTTCCACGCCAAGGAAAGTCCCATCCGGACACGGGACGAAGTCTTCAATCTTGTATCTTCATAGTCTTGGAGTCCGGCCGTGATGATAGTCCGGCTATCCGGACACATCCTAGTCCGGGACTCCCTCAGCGAGTATGAGCTATCTTGACAAAAGTTGGTCTTCGCCTGCCAAAGGCTCTGGTGATGACGCCGTCCTGGGCACCACGGTGACCTCCGTCCTGCCGTCCTGCTGGTCTTGGTCCATGTGCACCGATATGGAAACCTTTGACTAATGTCTCGGGACTCCTCGCCTGCGCCTGCCTCTTTAGAACCAAACAGGAAATGAGTACACTGCGCGCTGGCGCCCGCCTGGCCTTGGTCGTCATGGCTTGCGTCACAGGAACCTCGCGAGGTGCCCCTTGCCTTGATCTCTCCGCCCCTCACGAGCCAGCCTAGTGAGGCCAACCCCGAGGAGGTCTTGTGTCGTCCGCCTCGCGAGGCTTGGCCCCTTGCGAGGGTGTTGAGTGTTTGCTGGTGAAGATGAGCCATACCAGGCCGGTCGTGGAGCCACGCCGTGGGCCGCAGGCAGGCAAGTCTGGGGATCCCCGTTCCCAGGACGCCGACACATACCGCACTCCACCATACCAAGTCCGGGCACTTGGTCTTCTCGTGTCCCTCCCAGGCAAAAGCTGGCGAGGAAAGGTTTGGGTGCTCTGGATTGACCTCGCCGTTGCTTACGCTTCCTTCTCGCATGTCAAGGGGGAGCTCCTGAGCATCGCGACTCAGGGGCCTCACTAGTCAAGTAGCCCCCTCACCCGTTGGTGTCGTCCTGGCGATCCGGACGCCCCAACGGCGGTTGAGGTATGTGCGGGGCTGGGCCCTGCCGACGCAAATCACAAAAGCAAACAAGAAGGAAACCAAGTAAATCGCAGAGCCCTAACAGTTATTACAAGCACACGTGTTCCCCTAGTTCAAACTGAAGTTTTACGCCTCCACGAGGCACGGTAACTGATTGCAAGGGTAAAGTCAGGAAGAAGCACCGCCGCTGCCTTGGCCATAGCCGCCGCTCGCCCTAGTCGCCAGAAGCCTGTCGTCAACATCGTTGCTGCCGGCATCAGTGCCACCCCAACCTCCCCTGCCAGAGCCTTCGGACGGGGACGCAGAGGAACTTCTTCAACATGGTGTCTACATGATACTTCACAGCCTCCGCAGCAGTGGCACGGGACTCAGGAGCCATCGAATGGATCAGCGTGTCAAGGTTGAAGCTTGGGTCCTGAAGGTAGAGATGGTTGAAGACGCGCGTCGCGGCCACGGTGAAGAGCGAGCGACTCCGCCTCCAAGAAGGAGTACACTTCAGCGGCTGCACCCTTAAGCGCTTCAGCCATCTTGGGGAGGAGCCCTGCAAGGCCATCCTTGGGAGTTGCCAGTGGTTCTGCGTACCCTCCCTCGTGGATGGAGCGAAGCGCCTCATGAAATCTGAGCTCAAGGGAGTGGAAGGCCTCATGTCCTATGACATCGTCCTTCTCAGCGGCGGCAAGCACCTTCTCACTGGCCCCCGGCTAGGTTGCCGTCTCAGAGACGTACCGAGCATGAGTTGCCTCGGCATCGACCACCTCTTTCTCTAGCGCGTCCAGGAAGATCGGTGGCACCTGGGCCAGCTTGGCTTCGCGATCAACGAGCCTCGCCTCAGGACCTTCAGGTACTCCTCCTGCTGCTGGAGCCTTTGGTTGCGAGGCTTGTTCCTCCTGGAGGGCCTTCATCTTGGCCTCTTCCTCGGCGTGGCGCTCCTCGGTGGATGCAGCGTTCGCCAATGCTGTGTCACGGGCCTCCTTGGCCTCGGCGTGCTCCTTCCTGCTTTCTGCGGCAGCGGCCTTGGCCCGGCCCCAGGACAACTTTAC
The DNA here is from genome assembly GCA_021605145.1 of Aegilops bicornis. Taxonomy (NCBI): domain Eukaryota; kingdom Viridiplantae; phylum Streptophyta; class Magnoliopsida; order Poales; family Poaceae; genus Aegilops; species Aegilops bicornis. Next base: position 289,682,216 of record CM038671.1, read on the forward strand.
AGACGTGTCGGCCTGGAGCCACCCAGAGATAAGCCCTATGCACTCCCTCATGAGGCAGTTGCCGGCGTCTTGAAGATCGGCACGGAGCTTCTCAAGCGCGGTGTGGGCGTCGTACAGAGCGCCAGGCCTGATAAGGGGCCCGCGGTCCGCTAGCACGAGTGCCTGGGAAAGAGGCGGCACAAGCCTGTCAGCTGGCTCCACAACTGGATAGGCAGTAGCGAGGACGTCTTGAGGCGCCAGAGGCTCCGAGCCCCCCTCGAGCATGACAGGGATGGACGGTCCCGCAACCTGCGAACATGCGGGGGCAGACTCCTCCCAAAGCTGCACCACCATGTCCTGAGGGGGGCTGCTCCGCCGTGAGGAGATGTAGGACATCCTCCCCCGCCTGCGCCATAGTCGCTGCAGCTGCGGCAAGAGGTGGCCGCCGGATCCCAGGCTTCTTCCTTGCTCTTCTTCACCATGATGCCCATCATGGTCATCAAGGGGGAGTGTTGTGAGCACGGTATAAATATGCGCTGAACAAAATAAGGTAAGATGCTTACTCGTAGGGGTCGATGTACGCCCTCTTCTTCTCCTTCTTGGCCGGGGCACGGTAACCCCGACTTTTCCCTGGCGCGATCTTGGTTGGGCTGAGGGAGTTGGAGGGGTGCTCTTGAGTCGGCCTCGGGGTGACGATGCCACCTGGCAGGGCGGAGGAGTCGCCCTGAGGGGCCAGGGCCCGCAGAACCGCGTCCGCTCCAGCGGCCAGAGGGGCGCCCCTCAGAGGAGGTGATGCCCCGCTCTTCTTTGGTGTTTCTTGGCCCAACCTTTGCCGGGCCCGAGGAGTGGCCCCTGACCTCGTGAAGACCCCAGTGGAGAGCGGGGATAACACGGCCGGGGGCTCGTCAGCATCGTCGTTATAGGCGAAGCCATGGAGAAGTTTGCTTTGTGATGGGGGAGAGATCTCTGCCACACCATCCTCGGTCGCCCCCGAGTCCTCCATGCCCTCTTTGCCGACGCTGTCGCTGGAGGACACCGGCACTGGGGAGTTGGGGTGCGCGGGCGACGCGAGCCCCAACTCATCAAAGATTGCCATGGCAGCGACAAGTGCCTCCCTGTCGGCACGGTGGTACAGCAGGGCCTAGGCCTCCAAGAGGTCCCGTGGCTCACCGTCAAGGAACAAATTAATAAGAAGGCATTTCAACAAATTAGAAGCAATGAAAGCTGGACACCATACGAAAGATGCAACGAATATCACTCTAGCAAGTTAAAACTGTCTCGTCATTAGTGCCATTTCAACAAATTAGAAGCAGTACAAGCTAGAAAACAATGTGAGATGCAACCTATATCACACTCCCAAGTTAAACGTGTCTTATGATAAGTGATTGTTGCAGGTTACACAATTTTAGTACTTTGATGTAAGAACATGGTGTGATAGATAGATATTGTATGTTCTAGAAACAGGAACACGTGTCTTATTCACAAGTATAATGTGTAATGTAAGCAGATGGAATTCAACAAAATTAGAAGCAATACAATCTAGACATCATACATAACATGCAACCACATATAACAGTGGCAAGTTAGAGGGAGCACCTATGATGGTGCACTAGGGGAGATGTGCTCATCATCAACCCAGCTACCTTGAGTGTCTATGCATGTATTGTCTTGCAAATCTTCTTGGGGGGATGGTGGAGTAGAATCTATAGAGGCCCTCCATTTCAGTTCTTTCGAAGGAGCACCTTTATCCACTACCTTGCTAAATTCATTCTGCTTTATTGATTTTGCATTGTCAAGTCAAACCGACAAGAAAAAGCAATAAAATTCACTCTTTAGAACTCATTCATGCATGATATTGACAATCACTGCTTTTATGTAAGAAAAACACATGACACGAGGATGGAATATGTACGAAAAACAGGACGACATGGCATATTCAGAACTATTTGTGTAAACTAAGCAGAAGCCATTTCAACAAATTAGAAGCAATGCAAGCTACACACCACGTGAAAGATGTAACCAATATAACAACCAAGTTAAAACCATCCCATCATAAATGGCGTTTCAAAAAATTATAAGCAGTGCATGCTATAAATCATATGAAAGATGCAACCAATAACACTCTGCATATGCTAAAGGTGTCTCATCATAATTGATTGATGCGGGATAAAAAAACAGTAGTTTTATGTAAGGACATGCTTAATAGACAGATGTACTATGTACCAAAAATAGGAAGGCATGTCACATTAACATGTATAATGTATTAACTAAGCAGAATAGCACATGAAATTTAACCAGATTGGAAGAATTACAATCTAGACATTATAAGCAACATGCAACCACATGCCACGCTGCCAAGTTAGAGCAAGCACCTGTGATGGTGGTGTAGGGGAAACGCGTGAAGGAAATATGCCCTAGACGAAATAATAAAGTTATTATTTATTTCCTTATTTCATGATAAACGTTTATTATTCATGCTAGAATTGTATAAACTGGAAACATAATACATGTGTGAATACATAGACAAAACAGAGTGTCACTATTATGCCTCTACTTGACTAGCTCGTTGATCAAAGATGGTTAAGTTTCCTAGACATAGACATGAGTTTTTATTTGATAAACGGGATAACATCATTAGGAGAATGAAGTGATTGACTTGACCCATTCCGTTAGCTTAGCACTTGATCGTTTTAGTTTACTGTTATTGCTTTCTTCATGACTTATACATGTTCCTATAACTATGAGATTATGAAACTCCCGATTACCGGAGGAACACTTTGTGTGCTACCAAACGTCACAACGTAACTAGGTGATTATAAAGGTGCTCTACAGGTGTCTCCGATGGTAGTTGTTGAGTTGGCATAGATCGATATTTGGATTTTTCACCCCGATTGTCGGAGAGGTATCTCTAGGCCCTCTCGGTAATGCACATCACTATAAGCCTTGCAAGCAATGTGACTAATGAGTTAGTTGCGGGATGATGCATTACGGAACGAGTAAAGAGACTTGCGATATGAGATTGAGATAGGTATTGAGATACCGACGATCGAATCTCGGGCAAGTAACATACCGATGAAAAAGCGAACAACGTATGTTGTTATGCGGTTTGACCGATAAAGATCTTCGTAGAATATGTAGGATCCAATATGAGAATCCAGGTTCCGCTATTGGTTATTGACCAGAGATGAGTCTCGGTCATGTCTACATATTTCTCGAACCCGTAGGGTCCGCACGCTTAACATTCGGTGACGATCGGTATTATGAGTTTATGTGTTTTGATGTACCAAAGGTTGTTCGGAGTCCCGGATGAGATCATGGACATGACGAGGAGTCTCGAAATGTTTGAGACGTAAAGATAGATTGTCAGGTGTGACACTCCAAAAAATTTTAGTTGGTTTTCATCAAAAACTTTGTTGGTTTTGAAGAAGGTCATTTAAACCATTCCAAAAATCTCTCTCTCTCAAAATTTTCCCCTTTGGCAAAGGATTTTATTTTGGCATCTTTTTCAACCCTGGTGTTGGTTATTAAAAACCTTTCTTCTGTTTATCCCCTTCTCAAATTTAATTCTTGGAATTTATTTTCTTTTAAAAGAAAACCCTAGGAGTTTTGGGTCTTCTCTTATATTGAAACCACCCATGGTTTTACCATGCCTCTTGTGGTAAATCCTTTCAAAGCCCCTCCTTCCACTTTGGGAGCAGTCCAAATATTCTGTCCCAACAAGTCCAACTCATTTTTGGATTTTATTTCATTTATCTCTTTCCCCAAAACAATTATGTCCATTATTTTGAGCCTAGGTGATTTGCAAAGCAAGTACCTAATTGCCTTTGAACTTTGATCTCAAACCAACTCCTCTGGATAGTCCCTAGCACCCACAACCTAGAACCATCAAGACCCACTCTTCTTCTCTTCAAAATTTTCAAGTTTCAGCTTCTGCAAGTTTGGACCAGATTTGTCAAATTTGGTGAAATTCATATCCTCTCTTCTCCAAAAATTCTACCAAAATTCAGGCAGCCCCTAGATGCAATGAGAGGCCACCCCACCAAAAATCAGCACAAGGAGAACCTCCCACATACCAAAATCATTCTGTCAAACACTTGGCCGGCACTGTTACCTTGCACTTTCAAAGAGATTCAGAGATTCAGAAAGTCCAGTGTCGTTTCTTCGTCAGAGTTCTGTCACCTGTCAACAGTGTGCCCTGGCGCGTTGCGCATGGCCCCTCCTCCCTGGCCAGAGTGCCGCACACCCCCTTGGATGGGTGCAGGCATCGGTGGCGGCGAGCCTTGCCGGCGTTGGCAGTTTCTGCGGTGGCTGCGCTACCCGTGGCGGCCAGCGAGGGCCTGAGCCAGCTCGCCACGCCACCCGGCGCCGCCCATCGCTCCCTCGGCCTCCAGCGTGGCTCATGCATGCCAGCGCACTCCCGCTGCATCGTCGCCGTGGCCCGGCAAGCACAGGGCACGCCCTCTGCCGCCGACGGGCCCGCGCCGCCCCGTTACGTCGAACCCACCCCAAAGCTTCTAAATGGAGCCAGTGGACCTCCACGATGACGCTCAACCACTAAACCACCCCGACCAAGCCCTGCGCCGCCGTAACCTTCGCCGAAGAACTCTGTTCATGGCCATCACCTTGGATCGCCTATAAAAAGTGTTGGGGAACGTAGTAATTTCAAAATTTTCCTACGCACACGCAAGATCATGGTGATGCATAGAAACGAGAGGGGAGAGTGTTGTCTACGCACTCAGAGACCGGCGGAAGCGATCACAACGTAGAGGAAGTAGTCGTCGTTCTCCTCGCGATCCAACCGATCCCAGCGCCCGTTACTCCGGCGCCTCCGAGTTCTTGGCACACGTTCAGCTCGGTGGCGCTCCTCGAGCTCCGATCCAGCAAAGCTCCGGGAGAGAGAGTTCCGTCGGCCACGACGGCGTGGTGGCGATCTTGATGTTCTACCGACGCAGGGCTTCGCCTAAGCACCGCTATGATATGACCGAGGTGGAATATGGTGGAGGGGGGCACCGCACACGGCTAAGGAACGATCTCAAGGATCAACTTGTGTGTTCTAGGGTGCCCCCTGCCCCCGTATATAAAGGAGCACGGGGGAGGGCCGGCCGGCCCTAGGAGGCGCGCCAAGGGAGGGGGGAGTCCTCCTCCTAGTGGGAGTAGGACTCCCCTTTCCTAGTCCAACTAGGAAGGAGGAAGGGGGAAGGAAAGAGAGGGATAGGAAGGGGGCGCGCCCCCTCCTTGTCCAGTCGGACACCCCATGGGGGGGGGCGCGCGCCACCTCCTGGTGCGGCCCTCTCTCTCCCCTCTTGGCCCAATAAGGCCCATTACTTCCCCGGGGGTTTCCGGTAACCCCTCCGGCACTCCGGTTTTCTCCGGAAACTTCCGGAACCTTTCCGGTGTCCGAATATAGCCGTCCAATATATCAATCTTTATGTCTCGATCATTTTGAGACTCATCGTGATGTCCGTGATCATATCCGGGACTCCGAACTCCTTCGGTACATCAAAATACACAAACTCATAATATAACCGTCATCGAAACCTTAAGCGTGCGGACCCTATGATTCGAGAATAATGTAGACATGACCGAGACACGTCTCTGGTCAATAACCAATAGCGGGACCTGGATGCCCATATTGGCTCCTACATATTCTACGAAGATCTTTATCGGTCAGACCGCATAACAACATACGTTGTTCCCTTTGTCATCGGTATGTTACTTGCCCGAGATTTGATCGTCGGTATCCAATACCTAGTTCAATCTCGTTACCGGCAAGTCTCTTTACTCGTTACGTAATGCATCATTCCGTAACTAACTCATTAGCTACATTGCTTGCAAGGCTTATAGTGATGTGCATTACCGAGAGGGCCAGAGATACCTCTCTGACAATCGGAGTGACAAAACCTAATCTCGAAATCGCCAACCCAACATGTACCTTTGGAGACACCTGTAGTACTCCTTTATAATCACCCGATTACGTTGTGACGCTTGGTAGCACCCAAAGTGTTCCTCCGGTAAACGGAGTTGCATAATCTCATAGTTACGAGGAACATGTATAAGTCATGAAGAAAGCAATAGCAACATACTAAACGATCAAGTGCTAGGCTAACGGAATGGGTCATGTCAATCAGATCATTCTCCTAATGATGTGATCCCGTTAATCAAATGACAACTCATGTCTATGGTTAGGAAACATAACCATCTTTGATTAACGAGCTAGTCAAGTAGAGGCATACTAGTGACACTCTGTTTGTCTATGTATTCACACATGTATTATGTTTCCGTTAATACAATTCTAGCATGAATAATAAACATTCATCATGATATAAGGAAATAAATAATAACTTTATTATTGCCTCTAGGGCATATTTCCTTCAGTCTCCCACTTGCACTAGAGTCAATAATCTAGTTCACATCGCCATGTGATTTAACATCAATAGTTCACATCTATATGTGGTTAACACCCATAGTTCACATCGACATGTGACCAACAACCAAAGGGTTTACTAGAGATGTAATCTAGCTCACATCGCTATGTGATTAACACCCAAAGAGTACTAAGGTGTGATCATGTTTTGTTTGTGAGAGAAGTTTAGTCAACAGATCCGCCACATTCAGATCCGTATGTATTTTGCAAATTTCTATGTCTACAATGCTCACACGGAGCTACTCTAGCTAATTGCTCCCACTTTCAATATGTATCCAGATTGAGACTCGAGTCATCTAGAATAGTGTTTAAAACTTGCATCGGCGTAACCCTTTCACGAACCATATTCACTTCCATAATCGAGAAACACATCCTTATTCTACTAAGGATAATTTTGACCGCTGTCCATTGATCTACTCCTAGATCACTATTGCACTCCCTTGCCAAGCTTAGTGGTAGGGTATGCAATAGATCTGGTACACAGTATGACATACTTTATAGAACCTATGGCTGATGCATAGGGAATGACTTTCATTCTCTTTCTATATTCTGCCGTGGTCGGGTTTTGAGTCTTACTCAATCTCACACCTTGTAACACAGGTAAGAACTCTTTCTTTGACTGTTCCATTTTGAACTACTTCAAAATCTTGTCAAGGTATGTATTCATTGAAAAAAACTTATCAAGCGTCTTGATCTATCTCTATAGATCTTGATGCTCAATATGTAAGCAGCTTCACCGAGGTCTTTCTTTGAAAAAACTCCTTTCAAACACTCCTTTATGCTTTGCACAATAATTCTACATTATTTCCGATCAACAATATGTCATTCACATATACTTTATCGTAAAAGGCTGTAGTGCTCCCACTCACTTTCTTGTAAATACAGGCCTTTCCAAAAGTCTCAGATAAAATCATATGCTTTGATCAACACATCAAAGCGTATATTCCAACTCCGAGATGCTTGCACCAGTCCATTGATGGATCGCTGGAGCTTGCACATTTTGTTAGCTCCTTTAGGATTGACAAAACCTTCTGGTTACATCATATACAACTCTTCTTTAATAAATCCATTAAAGAATGTAGTTTTGACATCCATTTGCCAGATTTCATAAAATGTGGCAATTGCTAACATGATTCGGACAGACTTAAGCATCGCTACAGTTGAGAAAATCTCATTGTAGTCAACACCTTGAACTTGTCAAAAACCTTTTGTGACAAGTCGAGCTTTGTAGATAGTAACACTACTATCGCGTCTGCCTTCCTCTTGAAGATCCATTTATTTAACATGGCTTGCGATCATCGAGCAAGTCAATCAAAGTCCATACTTTTGTTCTCATACATGGATCATATCTCAGATTTTATGGCCTCAAGCCATTTCGCAGAATCTGGGCTCATCATCGCTTCCTCATAGTTCGTGGGTTCATCATGGTCTAGTAACATGACTTCCGTAACATGATTACCGTACTACTACAGTGCGGATCTTACTCGAAGACCTACGAGGTTTGGTAGCAACTTGATCTAAAGTTTCATGATCATCATCATTAACTTCCTCACTAATTGGTGTAGGAATCACTTTGGAACTGATTTACGTGATGAACTACTTTCCAATAAGGGAGAAGGTATAATTACCTCATCAAGTTCTACTTTCCTCCCACTCACTTCTTTCGAGAGAAACTTCTTCTCTAGAAAGGATCCATCTTAGCAACGAAAAACTTGCCTTCGGATCTGTGATAGAAGGTGTACCCAATAGTTAGCTTTGGGTATTCTATGAAGACGCACTTCTCCGATTTGGGTTTGAGCTTATCAGGTGAAAACTTTTTCACATAAGCATCACAACTCCAAACTTTTAAGAAACGTCAGCTTAGGTTTACTGTTAAACCATAGTCCATATGGTGTCGTCTCAACGGATTTAGATGGTTCCCTATTAAACGTGAATGCAGCTGTCTCTAATGCATAACCCCAAAATGATAGTGGTAAACCGATAAGAGACATCATAGATCGCACCATATCAAATAAAGTGCTTTACGACGTTCGGACACACCATAACATTGTGGTGTTCCGGTGGCGTGAGCTGTGAAACTATTCCACATTATTTTAATTGAAGACCAAACTCGTAACTCAATTATTCGCCTTTGCGATTAGATCGCAGAAACTTTATTTTCTTGTTACGATGATTTTTCCACTTCAATCTGAAATTCTTTGAACCTTTCAACTATTTCGGACTTATGTTTCATCAAGTAGATATACCCATATCTGCTCAAATCATCTTGTGAAAGTCAGAAAATAACGATACTTGCCACGGCATCAACACTCATTGGATCGCATACATCGGTATGTATTATTTCCAATAAGTCAAGAGCTTGTTCCATTGTTCCGAGAACGGAGTTTTAGTCATCTTGCCCAAAGCGGCACGGTTCGCAAGCATCAAATGATTCATAATCAAGTGATTCCAAAAGTCCATCAGCATGGAGTTTTCTTCATGCGCTTTACACCAATATGACCTAAACGGCAGTGCCACAAATAAGTTGCACTATCATTATTAACTTTGCATCTTTTGGTTTCAATATTATGAATATGTGTATCACTATGATCGAGATCCAATGAATCATTTTCATTGGGTGTGTAACCATATAAGGTTTTATTCATGTAAATAGAACAACAATTTATTCTCTTACTTAAATGAATAACCGTATTGCAATAAACATGATCAAATCATACTTATGCTCAACACCAAATAACACTTATTTAGGTTCCATACTAATCCCTAAAGTATAGGAGTGTGCGATGATGATCATATCAATCTTGGAACTACTTCCAACACTCATCTTCACTTCCCCTTCAACTAGTTTCTGTTCATTCTGCAACTCCCGTTTCAAGTTACTACTCTTAGCAACTGAACCAGTATCAAATACCGAGGGGTTGCTACGAACACTAGTAAAATACACATCAATAATCTGTATCTCAAATATAACTTTGTTCACTTTGCCATCCTTCTTATCCGCCAAATACTTGGGGTAGTTCCGCTTCTAGTGACCAGTTCCATTGCAGCAAAAGCACTTAGTCTCGTGCTTAGGTCCAGACTTGGGTTTCTTCACTCGAGCAGCAACTTGCTTGCCGTTCTTCTTGAAGTTCCCCTTCTTCCCTTTGCCCTTTTCCTTGAGACTAGTGGTCTTGTCAATCATCAACACTTGATGCTCTTTCTTGATTTCTACCTTCGTCGATTTCAACATCACGAAGAGCTCGGGAATCGTTTTCGTCATCCCTTGCATACTATAGTTCATCACGAAGTTCTAGTAACTTAGTGTTGGTGACTAGAGAATTCTGTCAATCACTATCTTATCTGGAAGATTAACTCCCACTTGATTCAAGCGATTGAAGTACCCGGACAATCTGAGAACATGCTCACTAGTTGGCGATTCTCTTCCATCTTTTAGCTATAGAACTTGTTGGAGATTTCATATCTCTCAACTCGGGTATTTGCTTGAAATATTAACTTCAATTCCTGGAACATCTCATATGGTCCATGACGTTCAAAACGCCTTTGAAGTCCCGATTCTAAGCTGTTAAGTATGGTGCACTAAACTATCAAGTAGTCATCATATTGAGCTAGCCAAACGCGTTCATAACGCCTACATTTGCTCCTGCAATAGGTCTGTCACCTAGCGGTGCATTAAGGACATAATTCTTCCGTGCAGCAATGAGGATAAACCTCAGATCACGGATCCAATCCGCATCATTGCTACTAACATTTTTCAATACAATTTTCTCTAGGAACACATATAAAAACATAGGGAAGCAACAACGCGAGCTATTGATCTACAACATAATTTGCAAAATACTACCAGGACTAAGTTCATGATAAATTTAAGTTCAATTAATCATATTACTTAAGAACTCCCACTTAGACAGACATCTCTCTAGTCATCTAAGTGATCACGTGATCCAAATCAACTAAACCATAACCGATCATCACGTGAGATGGAGTAGTTTTCAATGGTGAACATCTTATGTTGATCATATCTACTATATGATTCACGCCGACCTTTCGGTCTCCGTGTTCGAGGCCATATCTGCATATGCTAGGCTCACAAGTATAACCTGAGTATTCTGCGTGTGCAAAACTGGCTTGCACCCGTTGTAGATGGACGAGAGCTTATCACACCCGATCATCACGTGGTGTCTCGCACGAACTTTGGCAACGGTGCATACTCAGGAGAACACTACTTGATAATTTTAGTGAGAGATCATCTTAAAATGCTACCGTCAATCAAAGCAAAATAAGATGCATAAAGGATAAACATCACATGCAATCAATATAAGTGATATGATATGGCCATCATCATCTTGTGCTTGTGATCTCCATCTCCGAAGCACCGTCGTGATCACCATCGTCACCGGGCGCGATACCTTGATCTCCATCGTAGCATCGTTGTCGCTTCGCCATCTATTGCTTCTACGACTATCGCTACCGCTTAGTGATAAAGTAAAGCAATTACAGGCGTTGCATTTCATACAATAAGCGACAACCATATGGCTCCAGCCGATTGCCGATAACTTCCGGTTACAAAACATGATCATCTCATACAATAAAATATAGCATCACGTCTTGACCATATCACATCACAACATGCCCTGCAAAAACAAGTTAGACGTCCTCTACTTTGTTGTTGCAAATTTTACGTGGCTGCTATGGGCTTAAGTAAGAACCAATCTCACCTACGCATCAAGACCACAACGATACTTCGTCAATTAGACTCCGTTTTAACATTCTCAAGGACCGGGCGTAGCCACACTCGGTTCAACTAAAATGAGAGAGACAGACACCCGCCAGCCACCTTTAAGCACGAGTGCTCGTAACGGTGAAACCAGTCTCGCGTAAGCGTCTGGCGTAATGTCGGTCCGGGCGCTTCATCTCACAATACCGCTGAACCAAAGTATGACATGCTTTGGTAGGCAGTATGACTTGTATCGCCCACAACTCACTTGTGTTCTACTCGTGCAAAACATCAAACCATAAAAACCTAGGCTCGGATGCCACTGTTGGGGAACGTAGTAATTTCAAAATTTTCCCACGCACACGCAAGATCATGGTGATGCATAGCAACGAGAGGGAGAGTGTTGTCTACGCATTCTCGTGAGACCGAAGCGGAAGCGATCACAACGTAGAGGAAGTAGTCGACGTTCTCCTTGCGATCCAACCGATCCCAGCGCCCGTTACTCCGGCGCCTCCGAGTTCTTGGCACACGTTCAGCTCGGTGACGCTCCTCGAGTTCGATCCAGCAAAGCTCCGGGAGAGAGAGTTCCGTCGGACGACGGCGTGGTGGCGATCTTGATGTTCTACCGACGAGGGCTTCGCCTAAGCACCGCTACGATATGACCGAGGTGGAATATGGTGGAGGGGCACCGCACACGGCTAAGGAACGATCTCAAGGATCAACTTGTGTGTTCTAGGGTGCCCCTGCCCCGTATATAAAGGAGCAAGGGGAGGGGCCGGCCCCCTAGGAGGCGCGCCAGGAGGGGGAGTCCTCCTCCTTGTGGGCGTAGGACTCCCCTTTCCTCGTCCAACTAGGAAGGAGGAAGGGGGAAGGAAAGAGAGGGAGAGGGAGAGGGAAAGGGGGGCCGCGCCCCCCCCCCTTGTCCAATTCGGACTCCCCATGGGGGGGCGCGCGCCACCTCCTGGTGTGGCCCTCTCTCTCCCCTCTTGGCCCAATAAGGCCCATTACTTCCCCGGGGTTCCGTAACCCCTCGGCACTCCGGTTTTCTCCTAAACTTCCGGAACCTTTCCAAAGGTCCGAATATAGCCGTCCAATATATCAATCTTTATGTCTCGATCATTTGAGACTCCTCGTCATGTCCGTGATCACATCCGGGACTCCGAGCTCCTTCGGTACATCAAAATACACAAACTCATAATATAACCGTCATCGAAACCTTAAGCGTGCGGACCCTACGGTTCGAGAATAATGTAGACATGACCGAGACACGTCTCCGGTCAATAACCAATAGCGGGACCTGGATTCCCATATTGGCTCCTACATATTCTACGAAGATCTTTATCGGTCAGACCGCATAACAACATACATTGTTCCCTTTGTCATCGGTATGTTACTTGCCCGAGATTTGATCGTTGGTATCCAATACCTAGTTCAATCTCGTTTTCGGCAAGTCTCTTTACTCGTTACGTAATGCATCATTCCGTAACTAACTCATTAGCTACATTGCTTGCAAGGCTTATAGTGATGTGCATTACCGAGAGGGCCCAGAGATACCTCTCCGACAATCGGAGTGACAAAACCTAATCTCGAAATACGCCAACCCAACATGTACCTTTGGAGACACCTGTAGTACTCCTTTATAATCACCCAATTACGTTGTGACGTTTGGTAGCACCCTAAAGTGTTCCTCCGTAAACGGAGTTGCATAATCTCATAGTTACGGAACATGTATAAGTCATGAAGAAAGCAATAGCAACATACTAAACGATCAAGTGCTAGGCTAACGGAATGGGTCATGTCAATCAGATCATTCTCCTAATGATGTGATCCCGTTAATCAAATGACAACTCATGTCTATGGTTAGGAAACATAACCATCTTTGATTAACGAGCTAGTCAAGTAGAGGCATACTAGTGACACTCTGCTTGTCTATGTATTCACACATGTATTATGTTTCCGGTTAATACAATTCTAGCATGAATAATAAACATTCATCATGATATAAGGAAATAAATAATAACTTTATTATTGCCTCTAGGGCATATTTCCTTCAAAAAGGAGCCCCGAGCTCGCCCTCGAGCACGCACCACCTCTGCACCTCACCAACACTCCGCCAGGCCACTAGGAGGACCTCGAGGAGGTCTCCTCCCCTAACTCCGGCCGCCCCGTTCCGCCTCGGCCTCCACCTCAATTCACTCCGGTGAGGCCGTCCCCGGCACCCAAACCTCGTCAGCAATCCCCTCGAGCACCCAGAAGTATAACCCCCACTTCAATTTGCACTTCGCAACACTCTCCGGCGAGATCCAACTCCACCCGAACCGCCGTCCGTCCGAGCAAGGGCCGCCATCGACGTGGTGCTCGCCGGCGACCACCACCACCACCCACCGACACGGAAGGATGCATTGAGCACAGAGGTACCACCCGATCCCCCTGCCTCGCCGTGGATCGCCGCCGGTGACCACCGTAGCTCTCGGGCGCCGATGAGCTCCGTCTCCCCGTTTGAAATTTCAAACCTGACGGGTGGGACCCGCCTGTCAGTCTCTCCTTTCTTTTTAAAACGAACCGTTTTTTGAAAGCGTATTCGTGCAAAATGCGCTTTCCAGTCTGAATCGTTTTCTGGACTTTTCTGCTTAGCCCACAGGAAGTTTCGTTTCATTACGTAAAGGTCCTTGGACCAAAACACTTATAACGTTTAAATAGAAAAGGATTTTTGATTGATTCTTTTTCTGTCCTCTTTAAAATTTTGTCTAGTTTTTTATCAGATTTATTTGAAAAATATTTGGAATATGTTTGTGCACCTCACGGTATTTATGATAGCGCGTGTATTTTTGTATACCTTAGATACCGAAGGAGGTGACGGAACCGCAAAATTCACCGAGCTAGGCCCCGACTACTCCGAACCAGGCAAGCATGTTTGAACTTTCGATATGATGATTGTTTTGACATGTTTGTGTAACGCCCCGGATTCGATGCGCCAGGTGTCCGCCAGTTATTTGTCGTCGTTGCCATGTCATTTGCTTGCGTGTTGCACTTTTCCATGTCATCATCTGCATTTCATATCATGTCGTCATGTGCATCGCATTTGCATACGTGTTCGTCTCTTGCATCCGAGTATTTTCCCCGTTGTCCGTTTTGCAATCCGGCACTCCTATGTCCCCCGGCGCCCCCTTTTGCCTCTTTTCGTGTGTGGGTGTTAAACGGTCTCGGAATGGACCGAGGTTTGTCAAGCGGCCTTGGTATAGCACCGGTAGACCGCCTGTCAAGTTTTGGGTCATTTGGAGGTCGTTTGATACCCCATCGGTTAACCGGGTAACCGCGAAAGCCCCCTTCTCTTTGCAGCCCAACATCCACTCCAAAGTGGCCCAAAACCCAGCAAGCTCCCATCCGTGTTCTCGGTCATTCGATCACGATCGCGTGGCCGAAAACCGCTCCTCATTTGGACTCTCCTAGCTCCCTCTACCTATAAAACTAGCCCTCCCCGAAATTCACACAAATCCTACCCTAACCCTAGCTTCTTCCTCCTCCACCGCGGACATGTCCGCGCCCACCGGACATGTCCAGCCGCGCCGCCAACCACGACGCGCCATGTCGTCCTCTCTCTCCCTGCGCTTCGCCCATGACCCACGGGAACCCAGCTCGCCCTCCCACGCAGCGCCCCTTGCCCACGCCCATCGCCCGTCGCCCGGCCGCCTCCGCTGCCCGCCGCCGACCTCGCCCCGTCGCCTCGCCGCCGCGCCCGGCCTCGTCCCCGGCCTCTCCTCCCTTCTTCTCCGGCGAGCCGCCGCCGGCGAACTCCGATCCAAGTCATTTACGTGTGATAATTTTGTTGCATTTTCATCATGCCATAACTTTGCACCCGTGGCTCCGTTTTTGGGCGTGTAGCATACCGAGTTGTTCGCCTCGACGAGTCCTTCATTTCATTCCATTGCATCATGTTCATTTGAGTCCATCTTGATGCCTGAATCATCGTTGCAAGAGTGCTATATGATGTTAATCTGCTGAAACTGTTATAACATGCTCATTTGTCATTTTTGCCATGTTTGATGTGTGCATCCTATGAGGGTGATGTCTACATGAGTTTTGATCTATGTCATGCCATCTTTACAGGGGTGCTATCCATTTATTTTTTTGATTCCTGTATTGAGTGCATCAAGCTTGTTAAGTAGGGTACTTGCTGTTGCTGTTTTGCATGTCTGAATCTGCTATATCATGATGCTATGTTAACCTGCTTCTACAAGTCATTCTATGCATAATCTGGAGATGTCCACTAAGGGTGTTTTGTTCTACATGTCATGCTCTATCCATTCATGCTCCTGGTTGCATTCATAGCCTGCTGTAACATCTTGTTATCTTGCTCCAAACTTGCTAAATAATGTTGCTGTCAGCCTGTTAACATTAAGTTCAATGTTGCCATGATTGTTGTTAGTGATCCATGCACTCTATGAACTTGATCTTGCCATTCTTAGCTTAATAAACATGTCTTCTTACTGTGAGTTGCCTTGCCATGCCATGTATTGCTATGTGGTGAGTGGTTCAAGCTCACCAACATGCCTACTTATTGTTGTTCCTGCCATGTATGAATCTGTAATATAATTTGCCATGTTTACATGGGTGCCATCATATTTTCTGTGCCCTTTTAGCTCATAGTCAGTAAGGGACTCTTGTTCTATGCATTTAGTAGTATCATGGCATGCCTTTGGTTGCCATGTTAAGTTCCTGTAACATGTTGTTTGATAGCTCTAAACATTGCAACCTGATGTTATTTCTGCGATGAAACTGTTATTATATGCAATCTTGCCATGTGTGTTTGAGCATGTTCTAGTGATTTCTGGAGTTAGCTCAGTGTTCATGTTTTATCATGATTTACCTGTACATCTTGCCCATGCCTTTTGTTCTTACATTGAGATGCTGTAGCATAGTGTTTTGATGCTTGCAATATGCCTACTTGCTGTCTTGGACAGATTGTTGCTATAACTTGTATTGTGTGTATGTGTTGAACCGTTGCTCCGTTTTGAGTGTGCTCTATATGAAACTTGCTTGATTTTGCATGTAGTTTCATATTATCATGTTGAATCATTGTTTTGAGGTGTTTGCTTGATGTTTGTACGCATTTTGCATCAATGCCATGTTCAACTTGTTTTGCTCATATCTTCTAGGGTAGTAGTCTCGAATCTAACGAACTTTATATGTAACTTGACTAGAATTCCGTGTAGATCATCGTGGTGCATCTTAACTTTCTCTTTAACAACTTGAACATAAGGTTTATTCAGATCTGGACCAATTTCGAAATATGCATATGAGGACTTACCGGAATTGTTCTATGTTGCTTCCGGCCTCATTTAAACTTGCTTTGATGTGTTGGTCTTGTACGCATCATCTTTTGCCATGAGTAGCCTCATCTAGCGTTGTCATGCAGCATGCTTGTTGTGCATCATGTCTTGTTCATGTGTGGTGTGTTTACCATGTTGTGTGCTTCTTCTCAATAGTTCCCGTTTCGTTGCGATCGTGAGGATTCGTTCGTCTACGCTTGGTTCGTCTTCATGGCTTCATCTTCTTCATGGACTCGTTCTTCTTCCTAGCGGGATTTCAGGCAAGATGACCGTCACCTTGGATCTCATTACTATCATTGCTATGCTAGTTGCTTCGTTCTTTCGCTATGCTGCGCTACCTATCACTTGCTGCTCAAGCCATCCCAAATTTCCATGAACCTGTAACCTTTGTCACCCTTCCTAGCACACCGTTGTTTGGCTATGTTACCGCTTTGCTCAGCCCCTCTTATAGCATTGTTAGTTGCAGGTGAAGATGAAGTTTGTTCCTTGTTGGAACATGGTGATGTTGTTCCTTGTTGGAACATGTTTACTTGTTGGGATATCACAATATATCTTATTTAATTAATGCATCTATATACTTGGTAAAGGGTGGAAGGCTCGGCCTTATGCCTGGTGTTTTGTTCCACTCTTGCCGCCCTAGTTTCTGTCATATCGGTATTATGTTCCCGGATTTTGCGTCCCTAACGCGGTCGGGTGATTTATGGGACTCCCTTGACAGTTCGCTTTGAATAAGACTCCTCCAGGAAGGCCCAACATTGGTTTTCCATTTGCCTCACCACCACCTATTTTCCCTTGGGAGTAATTAACCCAAGGGTCATCTTTATTCAGCCCCCCGGGGCCAATGCTTGTCTAAGTGTTGGTCCAAACCAGAGCCACTTCTTTGTGCCGCCCCTAGGCAACTTGGGGTATCGTCGGTTGTCAGTATGTACTGCTCATCCGGTCGTGGCACGAGATGAGATCTGTGGCTACTATCGTGGTGTCGGCATCTTTGGGAGGTCTTGCTTTGGTCTTGTTTTATTCTTTGTCGAAATGTCTTGTAGCCGGGATTCCGAGACTGATCGGGTCTTCCCGGGAGAAGGAATATCCTTCGTTGATCGCGAGAGCTTATCATGGGCTAAGTTGGGACACCCCTGCAGGGTATAAACTTTCGAGAGCCGTGCCCGCGGTTATGTGGCAGATGGGAATTTGTTAATATCCGGTTGTAGTAAACTTGAAGTAACCTCTTCTAAAATACACCAACCGTGTGCATAACCGTGAGTATCTCTTTTCGGGGTTGATCGAGAGGAGAACACGGTTTCTGGGTTATGTTTGACGTAAGTAGGAGTTCAGGATCACTTCTTGATCATTACTAGTTGACGACCGTTCCTTTGTTTTTCTTCTCGCTCTCATTTGCGTATGTTAGCCACCATATCATGCTTAGTCGCCGCTGCAACCTCACCACTTTACCCCTTCCTTTCCCATTAAGCTTTGCTAGTCTTGATACCCATGGTAATGGGATTGCTGAGTCCTCGTGGCTCACAGATTACTACACCATCAGTTGCAGGTACATGTTATGCGATGATCATGATGCGAGAGCGATGCTTGCTTGTCTTGAGTTCTTCTTCTGCTCCTTCGATCAGGGGATAGGTTCCAGGTCGGCAGCCTGGGCTAGCAGGGTGGATATTGTTTGAGTTTCTGTTTATGTTTCATCCGTAGTCGGATGTTGATCTTGTATATGATGTATTGTTGTATTCATGTGATGTTGTATGTCTTGGATGTATCCCCACTATTATGTAATGTTGATGTAATGATATCCACCTTGCAAAAGCGTTTCAATATGCGGGTCTATCCTTGGTGGGAACTTCGAGTTCCTTTTGGATAGGGTCGTATATTGGGTGTGACAAGTTGGTATCAGAGCCTCGACCGACCCTAGGAGCCCCCTTGATTGATCGTGTAGTTCGGCCGTTGTCGAGTCTAGAAGAAAACTGTTTTCAGAGTCTAGTTATATCGGAGAGTAGGAATTATTTTTACTCCTCAGCCCCTTCGTCGCTCTGGTAAGGAATCTTGACATGGGTGTTTTGAATTACTTCTCTTCCCCTTCAAATTTTCTTTAGGATCACGCAGTTGGTTTTCCGATCGTTGGCCCTTAGCTCTTTTCATCCGGTGCATTTCTCGTCAAGTCGACTCGACCATCTTCATCTTTGCCAAGTTCAATCCTCAGTTCTTCCTCCGACGTCGTTGTTTTTCCTTGTCTGAAGTCGTCCTTGTTTTTTCCCCACCCGCCCTCCCTTCTTCCTCTCGGAACCGGAGTCCGTAATCGAGTATCCATCCTACTCATGTGAAGTCTTTGCTTTCTTTCCTCAATGATTTCAACCGGTGTTTTCTCTTCAAGATATTCATCGATTTCCCCTTCCAGTTGCCTGTGTTTTTCCCGCCTCCCACCCTTTTCTTCCCGGAGTTTGAGTCTCTTTCGACCATCAATTTAATTCGTACGGAGCCTCTTCAGGTTTTCCCTCAATCATTTCAATCGTTGAATTCTCGTCTCGGTGGACATTCTTCATCTCTTTTTCTTCTCCGGTGGACTCAATTCAAGTTTTTTTCGGTGTTGATCATATTCTTTTCCTCGGCTCAAGTGTTTACCTTGCTCGTTCGTCTCTCGCCAGTTTATCCTCCCGGAGTGCTCAAGACATCTCAGGAGATTCGTCTGTGTTCTAATTAATTCGAGGTTGTCACCTCATTTAAATATTTAATTGTTCCGGTGCATCATCTATCTGTTCAACATCCCTTTCCAACGGTGTTATCTCTTGAGTGGGCCCTAACCCACAGGTCTTTTCCCAGGATCTTACCTGACTCTTCTAATTCCCCCGGAGTTTTTCTCAATTATTTTCATTTGTGACGTAAGAATGGATCCCATCAGTCACATGCCTTCTCCAAGATCAATTTCAAATCATTTCATTGTTTCCTCAACCTCTTCGCTTTTCATTCTTCCGGAGTACCTCAACAATTTTGATGGTGTTTCTCGTCGATCGAGGAAGAGTTTCTCTTAAATCTTGTCCGTTCCCCCGGAGATTCATGGTGCTAGCTCGATGTTATCCTATCTAATTGTTTCCAGTCATGCAAATTCTTTTCACTCATCCGGAGTATGTCAGAAGTTCCAATTATGCCGGTGCATCGTCCAAATATCCTCTAATCAGTTCATGATCTCTTCATTCTCTTGTATCTAAATTCCCTCAAGTATCTTTGTGCTTTTCTAATTCTTCCCGGTGATTCATTCTCTTTCATCAGTCATTTTCGAATTCTTACGGTGGTTCCTTCAAGATTCTTTTTCCTTGATTATCTTTTAATCCATTCATTCTTTCCAATCCTACCGGTGGTTCATGAAGACCTTCTCAAGTTTGCGATATGTCACTTCTCAATTCTTTTTCAAGAAGAATAAGTAGTATGCAAAATCCACTGCTTGTCATCAATTTAATTTGATGAAGGATAAGCATACAATAAATCTTATTCTTATTTCTTCCAAGTGAGTAATCCTTTCCTTTGGAGTTTGTTCTTGATGAATAAATTCTAGTTCCAAGTGGTTTCATCTTTTCTTTTCCGGAGTTCAAATTTTCCTCGGACATTTCGTCGGAACCTCCATCTAAATCATCGCAAGCTTTAATCTTATTCTTTCATCCTTCATTCCTATCTCATCATCTTTTGTCACCGGAGTTCTTCATGGTGGTTCTTCATGATTTAATTCATTCATCAAGAGTTCATCAAGTATCGCTCCATCTTCTCAAGTTCATGTTCTATTCTTTCCATGTTCAATTGAGTAGCCTAATTCTTTCGTTCTTCTTCTTTTTCGAACCGGAGTGGTTTCAGAGTCCATCTCGTTCCTCGTGCTTTTGGGTTCTCGTCATAATCGTAATTCCTCTTTTCCACCGTAGTATTCTCGTCTTTTTTCTTCATCTCTCTTTTGTTCTTATTTCACCTCATCCCTTTTTCCCTTCCGTCTCGGTTCTAAGATCTCGGGACGAGATCTCTTGTTAGTGGAGGAGTGTTGTAACGCCCCGGATTCGATGCGCCAGGTGTCTGCCAGTTATTTGCCGTCGTTGCCATGTCATTTGCTTGCGTGTTGCACTTTGCCATGTCATCATCTGCATTTCATATCATGTCGTCATGTGCATCGCATTTGCATACGTGTTCGTCTCTTGCATCCGAGTATTTTCCCCGTTGTCCGTTTTGCAATCCGGCACTCCTATGTCCCCCGGCACCCCCTTTTGCCTCTTTTCGTGTGTGGGTGTTAAACGGTCTCGGAATGGACCGAGGTTTGTCAAGCGGCCTTGGTATAGCACCGGTAGACCGCCTGTCAAGTTTCGGGTCATTTGGAGGTCGTTTGATACCCCATCGGTTAACCGGGTAACCGCGAAAGCCCCCTTCTCTTTGCAGCCCAACATCCCCTCCAAAGTGGCCCAAAACCCAGCAAGCTCCCCTCCGTGCTCTCGGTCGTTCAATCACGATCGCGTGGCCGAAAACCGCTCTTCATTTGAACTCTCCTAGCTCCCTCTACCTATAAAACTAGCCCCTCCCCCGAAATTCGCGGTCAAATCCTACCCTAACCCTAGCTTCTTCCTCCTCCAGCCGCCGGACATGTCCGCGCCCCACCGGACATGTCCAGCCGCCGCCCGCCGGCCAACCACGACGCGCCACGTCGCCCTCTCTCTCCCCTGCGCCCGCCCGCCCAGCGGGCTTCGCTCAGCCCTCCGGCCGCACGCAGCCCACCGGCCGCTTGTCGCCGCTCATTCGCCGCCCGTCGCGGCCGCCCGCGCCACCAGCCGCCCGTCGCCCGGCCGCCTCCGCTGCCCGGCCTCTCCTCCCTTCTTCTCCGGCGAAGCCCATGGCGAACTCCGATCCACGTGCCGGATCCAGATCCGTCTCGGTTGACTTCTTCCCCCAATTTTTTCGTCCAAGTCATTTACCTATGATAATTGTTTTGCATTTTCATCATGCCATAACTCTGCACCTGTGGCTCCGTTTTGGGCGTGTAGCATATCGAATTGTTCGCCTCGACGAGTTATTCATTTCATTCCATTGCATCATGTTCATTTGAGTCCATCTTGATGCCTGAATCATCGTTGTAAGAGTGCTATATGATGTTAATCTGCTGAAACTGTTATAACATGCTCATTTGTCATTTTTTCCATGTTTGTTGTGTGCATCCTATGAGGTTGATGTCTACATGAGTTTTGATCTATGTCATGCCATCTTTACAGGGGTGCTATCCATGTATTTTTGTTATTCCTGTAGTGAGTGCCTCAAGCTTGTTAAGTAGGATACTTGCTGTTGCTGTTTTGCATGTCTGAATCTGCTATATCATGACGCTATGTTAACCTGCTTCTACAAGTCATTCTATGCATAATCTGGAGATGTTCACTAAGGGTGTTTTGTTCTACATATCATGCTCTATCCATTCATGCCCCTGGTTGCATTCATAGCCTGCTGTAACATGTTGTTATCTTGCTCCAAACTTGCTAAATAATGTTGATGTCAGCCTGTTAACATTAAGTTCAATGTTGCCATGATTGTTGTTAGTGATCCATGCACTCTATGAACTTGCTCTTGCCATTCTTCGCTTCATAAACATGTCTTATTACTGTGAGTTTCCTTGCCATGCCAGGTATTGCTCTGTGGTGAGTGGTTCAAGCTCACCACATGCCTACTTATTGTTGTTCCTGCCATGTATGAATCTGTAATATAACTTGCCATGTTTACATGGGTGCCATCATATTTTCTGTGCCCTTTTGGCTCATGGTCAGTAAGGGACTCTTGTTCTATGAATTTATTAGTATCATGCCATGCCTTTGGTTTCCATGTTAAGTTCCTGTAACATGTTGTTTGATAGCTCTATACATTGCAACCTGATGTTATTTCTGCAAAGTCTGAAACTGTTATTATATGCAATCTTGCCATGTGTGTTTAAGCATGTTATACTGATTTCTGGAGTTAGCTCAGTGTTCATGTTTTATCATGCTTTACCTGTATATCATGCCCATGCCTTTTGTTCTTACATTGAGATGCTGTAGCATAGTGTTTTGATGCTTGCAATATGCCTACTTGCTGTCTTGGACAGATTGTTGCTATAACTTGTATTGTGTGTATGTGTTGAACCGTTGCTCCGTTTTGAGTGTGCTCTATATGGAACTTGCTTGATTTTGCATGTAGTTTCATATTATCATGTTGCATTATTGTTTTGAGGTGTTTGCTTGATGTTTGTATGCATTTTGCATCAATGCCATGTTCAACTTGTTTTGCTCATATCTTCTAGGCCGTAGCTCCGAATCTAACGAACTTTATATGTAACTTGACTAGAATTCCGTGTAGATCATCGTGGTGAATCTTAACTTGCTGTTTAACAACTTGAACATAAGGTTTATTCAGATCTGAACCAATTTCGAAATATGCATGTGAGGACTTACCGTAATTGTTCTATGTTGCTTCCGGCCTCATTTAAACTTGCTTTGATGTGTTGGTCTTGTATGCATCATCTTTTGCCATGAGTAGCCTCATATAGCGTTGCCATGCATCATGCTTGTTGTGCATCATGTCTTGTTCATGTGTGGTGTGTTTACCATGTTGTGTGCTTCTTCTCAATAGTTCCCGTTTCGTTGCGATCGTGAGGATTCGTTCGTCTACGCTTGGTTCGTCTTCATGGCTTCATCTTCTTCATGGACTCGTTCTTCTTCCTAGCGGGATTTCAGGCAAGATGACCGTCACCTTGGATCTCATTACTATCATTGCTATGCTAGTTGCTTCGTTCTTTCGCTATGCTGCGCTACCTATCACTTGCTGCTCAAGCCATCCCAAATTGCCATGAACCTCTAACCTTTGTCACCCTTCCTAGCACACCGTTGTTTGGCTATGTTACCGCTTTGTTCAGCCCCTCTTATAGCATTGTTAGTTGCAGGTGAAGATGAAGTTTGTTCCTTGTTGGAACATGGTGATGTTGTTCCTTGTTGGAACATGTTTACTTGTTGGGATATCACAATATATCTTATTTAATTAATGCATCTATATACTTGGTAAAGGGTGGAAGGCTCGGCCTTATGCCTGGTGTTTTGTTCCACTCTTGCCGCCCTAGTTTCCGTCATATCGGTATTATGTTCCCGGATTTTGCGTCCCTAACGCGGTCGGGTGATTTATGGGACCCCTTGACAGTTCGCTTTGAATAAGACTCCTCCAAAGAAGGCCCAACATTGGTTTTCCATTTTCCTCACCACCACCTATTTTCCCTTGGGAGTACTTAACCCAAGGGTCATCTTTATTCAGCCCCCCGGGCCAATGCTTGTCTAAGTGTTGGTCCAAACCAGAGCCACTTGCGGTGCCGCCCCTAGCCAACTTGGGGTATCGTCGGTTGCCGTCAGACGTCGCTTTCATCCGGTCGTGGCTCGAGACGAGATACGCGGCTACTATCGTGGTGTCGGCACGCCGGAGGTCTTGCTGGTCTTGTTTTATTGCTGTCGAAATGTCTTGTAGCCGGGATTCCGAGATCGATCGGGTCTTCCCGGGAGAAGGAATATCCTTTGTTGATCGCGAGAGCTTATCATGGGCTAAGTTGGGACACCCTGCAGGGTATAAACTTTCGAGAGCCGTGCCATGGTTATGTGGCGTATGGGAATTTGTTAATATCCGGTTGTAGTAAACTTGAAGTAACCTCTTCTAAAATACACCAACCGTGTGCGTAACCGTGAGTGTCTCTTTTCGGGGTTGATCGAGAGGAGAACACGGTTTCTGGGTTATTTGACGTAAGTAGGAGTTCAGGATCACTTCTTGATCATTACTAGTTGACGACCGTTCCTTTGTTTCTCTTCTCGCTCTCATTTGCGTATGTTAGCCACCATATCATGCTTAGTCGCTGCTGCAACCTCACCACTTTACCCCTTCCTTTCCCATTAAGCTTTGCTAGTCTTGATACCCATGGTAATGGGATTGCTGAGTCCTCGTGGCTCACAGATTACTACACCATCAGTTGCAGGTACAGGTTATGCGATGATCATGACGCGAGAGCGATGCTTGCTTGTCTTGAGTTCTTCTTCTGCTTCTTCGATCAGGGGATAGGTTCCAGGTCGGCAGCCTGGGCTAGCAGGGTGGATATTGTTTGAGTTTCTGTTTATGTTTCATCCGTAGTCGGATGTTGATCTTGTATATGATGTATTGTTGTATTCATGTGACGTTGTATGTCTTGGATGTATCCCCACTATTATGTAATGTTGATGTAATGATATCCACCTTGCAAAAGCGTTTCAATATGCGGGTCTATCCTTGGTGGGACCTTCGAGTTCCTTTTGGATAGGGTCGCATATTGGGCGTCACAGTTTGCATTAAGTAGTTGCATGGCATGATCATGAGCACCTCGATGAATGTCATATTACATGCAAAGTGCAGACAAGTGAGTTTCGAAAATCCATAAGATATTGGATACGAGTTTGCATGGCCATGTGATGGCGTAAGAATGGGTAAGATGGCAGTGTTGTAGCATGCCGCCTTATGCCCGACTGTTTGACCAGTGTCAACATGAATCGGTCCAGTTTCCATCCGCTTTCCCTCCTATACTACCACATGTTTTTCCGCAAGGAAATATGACTTAGTAAGTTGCAAACCGCTTTCGTACACACCAAATCGAGAGGCGGGATGAGGGTTCCATGGCCCTGGATTAAAGCCTATCATCCGGTCAGGGGGCACGGGTGTTTCCGGTTGGGACCGAGAGGGGGGCACCCCTTAGAGCGCGCGTATATAAATTTGATCCCATGCTATTCGAGATTGTGACCTCCCCGTCTCAAAGTTTTTCTTGAACGCTGTCCAGGGTGATTCCTGGCAACGTAAGGTGGGATGGGTGTGTATTGGTTAGATGTGTTTTCTTCCGAAATACCGTAAACGGAACTAGTCCTTGTGACTACGGAAAC
Organism: Aegilops bicornis; assembly: GCA_021605145.1. Lineage (NCBI taxonomy): Eukaryota > Viridiplantae > Streptophyta > Magnoliopsida > Poales > Poaceae > Aegilops > Aegilops bicornis. Next base: position 289,707,581 of record CM038671.1, read on the forward strand.
CCGTTGGCTGTGGGAAATTTAGTACAAGCTCTGCAGAGTAAAAAATCTTTGAAACCATCTTATCCATGTCCAAGTACCGTGCTCATTATCTTCCGTCTAGTGTCAGTCTCGGTGACAGAAACTCCTGAGAACCACATGAGTGTTAAGTCCGATTAAATGTTTAATTCCTGTGGATGAACTAACCCGTTTATTATCATGTGTTGAATATTTTCCTATGAGCACTATTTCTTGCAAGTTAACAAATATGAAAGTTGAATTTCAAGCCCTTTCTGCGATGTCGCTCAGACGTCTGATCATGACATTGTTATTATTTACTTTTGATATAAGCCCTTTCTGCGATGTCGCTCAGACGTCCGACTGCGGCATTGTTATTACTTACTTTGATATAAGCCCTTTCTGCGATGTCGCTCAGACATCCAACTGCGGCATTGTTATCATTTAGTTTTGACATAAGCTCTTTCTGCGATGTCGCTCCGACGTCCGATTGGTCATTTACTTTCAATATAAGCCCTTTCTGTGATGTCGCCCCGTCGTCCGACTGTGGCACGCATGTCTCTTACTTTCAATATAAGCCCTTTATGTGGTGTCGTTCAGACGCCCGACTGTGGCATGATTTATTTATTTGTTCACCTTTCGAGGCGTCGCTTCAAACACCCAATCGGTTTTCAGTTGTTTTTACTACCACCTGACTTCCTTCTTACTAATTAATGTCGTGTTACTTCCTCATTTGGATGTACCATACTAATTGCTCATGACGCATTCATGCATGCATTTGTTATATCTTATGTCCGAACTGTCTTGCGAGTACTTTCAAAGTACTCACCTGGCTTGTTCGATAGCGAGTCCGACGCCTAGAGGAATCCCAGTCAGTCTCGTGCGACCTTAGTTTTGGTCACTGTGTTATATCCGCTTCCGCTGCCCAAATAATTTCATCGAGCCTCACCTCAACGCTCGATGAGCTGCCAGTGTAGGAGTCATTTTATCCACTCCACTGGGATATTCCACCACCGCTTTATTCTCGAGTGAGTAGTAAGCCACCCCACCGTGTCATAACTGCCATTATGTACATTATTGGCATGCTTGTAATAAATGGTTGAGCATCCCCAGCTCGACCCTGTAATATATTTCAATGCTACTAGCTTGTTGTATCAAGAATCATCTACCGATCGGGAGGATTTTCCTCGTACTGGAATCAAAAGGTCGGTTTCTCAATAATCATTTTTATTGGAAAACCGGTCGTGAAAAGCTTCGTACCAGAGCCAGGGTGACTGTAGGAGGCCACTAGGTGCGATCGCTAATCGGTTATTAGCATAATAGAGCTAATTCATATTTTTACAAATGTAGTCAATTTACGGCGATCGGCCTTAACTTTATGATCGACCACTCAGAATTTTTCCTACTTCAGAGATGGTCGGCAACAACTGCGAGTCACAGATGTTCACCAACATGCCTGATGGGTTCGTCAAGTTTCTCTCCTTCATCGTCCAAGTCGCGATGGGGCCATCTGTGCGCCCAGTCTTCACACTCTCTCAGCACAAGGTCAACGACAGTCTAACCATGCACCAGGCCGCGGTGCAATTCAAGGAGGGCGTGTTGAGTTACGCTGTTTCCGGTTCTTGGGGAGAGCCATGCCTACGGAGAAGCTTGTCACGATGCGAGATGGCAGCCCGTGAGGCGATAGCTTCGTCTCGTGGATGTCCTTCCTTCGATGAAGACTCGTCGTTACCGCTACCTTCCATGTCACGTGCCATACACCTGTCACTACGCGTTCTCTTGCCCCAGAGGAGAACGAGACGAGGCTTTCGAGATGCTTATCGAGTACATCCAGGCTCTGGAGGCAGCCTTCGACAACCTGGTGGACGACCTTGTGGCTGCCCGCATGGACTCAGTCCATGGCTGTGCCGCCAACAGGAGGGAGCTCCTGCACACCGCACCGCCACTGACTTTCGTCTCGTATTCGACATCTTTTGCACCTACTACTCTCGCCACTACTCGTCACCTGCCTACCACTGAGGAGTTCAACCAAGTCATTGCACCTACTCCAGTTCGTTCTGCACCACCCCTTGCGCCCACTCCTGTTCGTGTTGTCCCGCATAGGGCGCCAGCTCCACGAACTCAGCGCAACACTTCATGTCTGGAGCCTATTAGCGAGGAGGAGGTTGAGTCCCCAGCCTCACTGGGCCTCACCCTCGGCAGGACAAGGGAAATCCTTACCATCTCCGACTGAGTACGCTTAGCCGCCTTGTGATGTACCGACTTGTACGATATGTTTATATGTGCATAGGCTGTGAGAAGTAGCTTGTTTGCGCATCATGTAGGAACTGGGAGAAGTGCACTAGCCTAAATAAAATGTCAGGTATATGTACGCATATCCTGAGTGATGTATTGTATAATTACTGCTTGCGTGTAAGATATGTGATGAGCAGTCCTTCTCCATGCGCAAACGTTTATTCTGTTGAAAAATCTTGGAGCATTTAAGACTTTTTCCGTCTTCATGAATTTATTGACTTTTGCGACTCAATTTCTTTTCATATGAGTTTTACAAAATATATCCCCAGAGTGAAAAATGTCTGCGTCCTTGGGCGCTTCCATGCCAACTCCGCCAGAGCAAAATTATGGCACACAAACAAGCAACAATTTCACACAAGGGCAGTCAAGTCAACAGGATGTTGAAACAACACTTTCCCAAATGTGCCGTCTTTATGAGCAAAGTCAGCAACAACATCAGGAAATGATGAACCAAGTCATCAATATGGGAAATCACCGTGGACAGTATCAGCAGCAATCAAAGTTATCTGAGCTACAGAAGACGCGTCCCCAAACATTTTCTCATACTGACAAACCTCTTGAAGCCGAGGACTGGCTTCGAGACATGGAAAGAAAATTAATTATTGCCCAGTGTTCAGATCTTGAGGAAGTGCTATATGCACCGCACTATCTCACTGGAGCAGCTGCATCGTGGTGGGAAAATTTCCTACACATGCACCCCAACGAAAATAATATAACCTGGGAGGAGTTCAAAGAAGGCTTTCGTGGGGCACATATTCCTAAAAGTCTTATGAAGATCAAAAAGAGAGAATTTGATGACCTCAAGCAAAGGACCATGACAGTGTCAGAATACAACGATCGGTTTACTCTGTTGTCTCGCTACGCCAACGAGGAGCGTATGTCTGAAAGCAAGAAGATGGAAAAATTTCTAGACGGTCTGGCGCCCGCGCTTAAATGCCATCTGGTTGTACACACCTTCCCAGATTTTAAAACGTTGGTGGATAAGGCCATTACCTTGGAAAATGAGAGATGCAGCTTGGAAGATTTCCGCAAGCGAAGAAGGGACCAGACTAATCATGCTCGCAACCCCCGCAGCAAGACAGATTTTCAGAAAGGTGGGACACCCAAACCCACGACAAACGTCTCACGCCCAATCAAGAATTTCCATGCAAGGGACAAGGAGTTCACATACCGCCCAGGCGTTACTTGCTACGCTTGTGGAGAAGAAGGACACTATGCCAAGCAGTGCCCCAAGCCAAGGATCTCGACCCCAAAGCCGAACAACGGAGGCAATAATTCGGCGCCAAAGCGCAACAATTTCAACCCAAATAACAACCACAGGAAGGGTCATCTGAACCACGTGACCAAAGAGGAAGCACAGAATGCCCCGGATATCATACTCGGTACGTTTCCTGTCAACACAATACCTGCCATGGTTTTGTTTGATTCTGGAGCTTCTCACTCTTTCATTTCGAAAAGTTTTGCCTTGCAAAATAAATTTTCGATGCTTCCCTTGGAAAAATCTATGATCGTCAAGTCCCCTGGGATTAAGCAAGTTGCCCAGAGTTATTGCCAAGGTGTGGTTATTGAGTTTGAAGGGTTGAAGTTTCACGCCAACCTTATTGTGTTGGAAAATAAAGGATTGGATGTCATCTTAGGGATGGATTGGTTAACCACCATCAAAAGTTTTATTGACTTCTTCAACCGGAACGTAATTCTCACCCACCACCACGGGAAGACAATAAAAGTTTCAGCCAAAGAAAGAAAAATATCCCGGCAACCGAGATTGAACAAGGTGGATATTTCTGAATTAAGCAAGGTTCCAGTAGTGTGTGAATTTCTAGACGTATTTCTCGAAGAACTACCAGGCATGCCACCAGACCGAGAGATAGAATTCAGCATTGAGCTAGCACCCGAAACCGCCCCCATATACAAGAAACCATACAGAATGGCACCATCTGAATTGGTTGAACTGAAGAAGCAAATAAAAGAATTACTGGACAAAGGATATATACGAGCCAGCTCCTCACCTTGGGGTTCACTAATTTTATTTGCCAAAAAGAAGGATGGAACACTGAGATTGTGTATAGACTATTGAGCGCTTAACATGGTCACAATCAAGAACAAATACCCGATGCCACGGATAAATGATTTATTTGATCAGCTCGCTCAGGCCAAGGTATTCTCAAAATTGACTTGAGGTCGGGATACCATCGATTAAAAGTACCCAGAAGATATTCCCAAGACGACATTCACCTCCGGTCACGGATTATATGAGTTCACTGTAATGCCATTTGGACTAACGAACGCCCCCGCATATTTTGTTCACCTCATGAACAGAGTATTTATGAAGTTTATGGACAAGTTTGTTGTGGTATTTATCGATGATATTCTGATATACTCCAAGACACCGGAAGAAACCTGTTGAACATCTCCGAATTGTACTAGGGGAACTCAGAAACATCAATTGTACGCTAAATTCAGCAAGTGTGAGTTTTGGCTAAGGCAAGTAGGTTTTTACGGGCCACGTACTAACCCAAGAGGGTATTGCCGTAGACCCGAAAAAAGTCAAGGCCGTGCCTTGGCTGGAAACCACCAGCCGGTAATTAAGACGTCTGAAGTTTCTTGGGAATGGCAGGATACTACCGAAGATTTATTGAAGGATTCTCCACCATAGTGAATCCAATGACGCAGCTACTCAAGAAAGACAAGAAGTTTGAATGGACGGAAGCTTGGGAGAAAAGTTTCCAAGAATTAAAAAGGAAATTAACGACAGCACCAGTATTAATTGTGCCAGACATACACAAGAATTTTGAGGTGTATTGTGACGCATCCCAAAAGGGCCTCGGATGCGTGTTGATGCAAGAAGGCAAGGTAGTCGCATATGTCTCCAGACAACTTCGCAAGCATGAGGAAAATTATCCTACTCATGACCTGGAGTTAGCAGCAGTTATTCATGCACTCAAGGAATGGAGACACTTTTTACTTGGAAATCGTTGTGAAATATACACGGACCATAAGAGCCTCAAGTATATTTTCACACAACCGGAACTGAATTTACGGCAACGACGCTGGTTGGAATTAGTGAAGGATTATGACGTTGGAATCCACTACCATCCAGGAAAAGCAAATGTAGTGGCGGGCGGCTCTAAGTCGGAACCCTAGCCCAAACGACGACAACCTACCAAACCTGAGACCTGAATTTCGGCAGGAGTTTGCTAAACTCAACTTCCTGGTAGTTACCAAAGGCAGCATATCGAATTTAGAAATGCAGCCTAACTTGATAGAAAATATTAAAGAGGCTCAGCATGGACACTTCAGCATTGAAGGCATTAAACGGAAAGCGAGTTTGGGCAAGGCCTCAGAATTCGTTATCGACGAACAGGGAATATTGTGGTACGGAAATAGACTTTGCGTACCAAATATCAAGGACCTTAAACAACAGATCTTAGCTGAAGGCCACACCGCCCCGTATTCAATCCATCCTGGAGGGACAAGAATGTACAAGGATATTCAGGAAAAAATTTGGTGGCACGGTCTAAAAAGGGACATAGCCACGTTCATCGCATGTTGCGACTCTTATCAACGCATCAAGGCCGAGCACCAGAAACCGGCCGAACTTTTACAGCCAAATAAAATACACGAGTGGAAATGGGACGAGATTGGAATGGATTTTATTGTTGGGCTACCTCGGTCACGGCACGGAAATGATGCCATATGGGTCATCACTGATAGACTGACTAAAGTAGCACACTTCATCCCCGTGAAGACAACCCACACCACCCAGAAGCTTGCCAGGCTTTATCTCTCCCATATCGTCTGCTTACATGGAGTTCCAAAGACAATAATATCAGACAGAGGCACTCAATTTGTCTCCGATTTTGGGATCACTTACAACAAGCTCACAGGAACTCAATCTGGCGTTCGATTACCGCATACCACCCCTGCATCGATGGACAAACTGAACGCGTAAACCAAATTCTAGAAGACATGCTAAGAGCATGAGTCCTCACCTATGGGACCAGTTGGGAAGAAAGCTTACCATACGCAGAGTTCACATACAACAACAGTAACCAAGCCAGCCTGCAAATGGCACGATTTGAGGCTCTGTACGGGCGGAGATGTCCTACCCCGCTAGATTGGTCAGAAACCGGAAACAGCCATATCTTCGGCCCAGACATGCTCAAGGAGGCTGAAGATAAAGTTAAGGTGATTAGGGATCGACTCAAGACAGCACAAAGTCGACAGAAGAGTTATTACGATCAAAAACATCGGGGAGTCAGTTTTGAACCCGGTGAGTTTGTGTACCTACGGGTATCTCCTATGAGGGGCCTGCAATGATTCAAGATTAAGGGGAAGCTAGCACCAAGATTCATCGGACCATTCTGCATAGTGGCACGGAGAGTCACGGTAGCCTACCAGCTAGACTTACCCGAAGATTTATCCGACATCCACGACGTATTCCACGTCTCGCAATTAAGGAAGTGCGTAAGCAACCCAGAGAAACAAGTATCCCATGAAAACATTGACGTACAACCAGACCTCACCTATCGGGAACATCCAGTAAAAATATTAGAGGAATCTGAAAGAAGGACCCGACAGAAAACCATCAAATTTTTCAGAGTTCAGTGGAGCAACCACACCGAGAGTGAAGCCACTTGGGAAAGAGAGGATTCTCTTCGAACAGAGCAACCACACTTATTTGAGGATCAGCTGAAATCTCGGGGACGAGATTTTTCCTAAGGGGGTAGGTGTTGTGACACTCCAAAAATTTTTAGTTGGTTTTCATCAAAAACTTTGTTGGTTTTGAAGAAGGTCATTTAAACCCTTCCAAAAATCTCTCTCTCAAAATTTTCCCCATTGGCAAAGGATTTTAGTGTGGCATCTTTTTCAACCACGGTGTTGGTTATTAAAAACCTTTCTTCATTTATCCCTTCTCAATTTTAATTCTTGGAATTTATTTTCTTTTAAAAGAAAACCCTAGGAGTTTTGGATCTTCTCTTATATTGAAACCACCCATGGTTTTACCATGCCTCTTGTGGTAAATCCTTTCAAAACCCCTCCTTCCACTTTGGGGGCAGTCCAAATATTCTGTCCCAACAAGTCCAACTCATTTTTGGATTCTATTTCATTTATCTCTTTCCCCAAAACAATTATGTCCATTATTTTGAGCCTAGGTGATTTGCAAAGCAAGTACCTAATTGCCTTTGAACTTTGATCTCAAACCAACTCCTCTGGATAGTCCCTAGCACCCACAACCTAGAACCATCAAGATCCACTCTTCTTCTCTTCAAAATTTTCAAGTTTCAGCTTCTGCAAGTTTGGACCAGATTTGTCAAATTTGGTGAAATTCATATCCTCTCTTCTCCAAAAATTCTACCAAAATTCAGGCAGCCCCCATATGCAATGAGAGGCCACCCCACCAAAAATCAGCTCAAGGAGAACCTCCCACATACCAAAATCATTCTGTCGAGCACTTGGCCGACACTGTTACCTTGCACTTTCACAGAGATTCAGAGATTCAGAAAGTTCAGTGTCGTTTCTTCGTCAGAGTTCTGTCACCTGTCAACAGTGCACGACCCCTCCTCCCTGGCCAGAGCACCGCACGCCCCCTTGGACGGGTGCAGGCGTCGGTGGCGGCGAGCCTCGCCGGCGTTGGCAGTTTCTGCGGTGGCTGCGCCACCCGTGGCGGCCAGCGAGGGCCTAAGCCAGCTCGCCATGCCACCCGGCGCCGCCCATCGCTCCCTGGCCCTCCGCGTGGCTCATACATGCCAGCGCACTCCCGCTGCACCGTCGCCGTGGGCCGGCAAGCACAGGGCATGCCCTCTGCCGCCGACGGGCCCGCGCCGCCCCGTTCCGTCGAACCCACCCCAAAGCTTCTAATCCAAGCTCATTTAGTGCCTAAATGGAGCCAGTGGACCTCCACGATGACGCTCAACCACTAAACCACCCCGACCAAGCCCTGCGCCACCATAACCTTCACCGGAGAACTCCGTTCACGGCCATCACCTCGGATCGCCTATAAAAAGGAGCCCCGAGTTCGCCCTCGAGCACGCACCACCTCTACACCTCACCAATACTCCGCCAGGCCACTAGGAGGACCTTGAGGAGGTCTCCTCCCCCAACTCCGGCCGCCCAGTTCCGCCTCGGCCTCCACCTCGATTCACTCCTGTGAGGCCATCCCCGGCACCCAAACCTCGTCAGCAATCCCCTCGAGCACCCAGAAGTCTAACCCCCACTTCAATTTTCCCTTCGCAACACTCTCCGGCGAGATCCAATTCCACCCGAACCGCCCTCCGCCGGAGCAAGAGCCGCCATCGACGTGGTCCTCGCCGGCGACCACCACCACCACCCACCGACGCGGAAGGATGCACTGAGCACGGAGGTACCACCGACCCCACGCCTCGTGGATCGCCGCCGGCGACCACTGCTCTCGGCGACGAGCTCGTCTCCCGTTTGAAATTTCAAACCTGACGGGTGGGACCCGCTGTCGAGATCTCATTTCTTTTAAAGCGAACTGTTTTCTGAAAGCGTATTCGGGAAAAATCGCTTTCGGTCTGAATCGTTTTACGGACTTTTACGCCTAGCCCCACAGGAAGTTTACGTTTCATTACGTAAAGGTCCTTGGACCAAAACACTTATAACTTTTAAAAAGAAAAGGATTTTTGATTGATTCTTTTTCTGTCCTCTTTAAATTTTTGTCTAGTTTTTTATCAGATTTATTTGAAAAATATTTGGAATATGTTTGTGCACCTCACGGTATTTACGATAGCGCGCGTATTTTTGTATACCTTAGATACCGAAGGAGGTGACGAAACCGCAAACTTCACCGAGCTAGGCCCCGACTACTCCGAACCAGGCAAGCATGTTTGAACTTTCGATATGATGAGTGTTTTGGCATGTTTGCATTAAGTAGTTGCATGGCATGATCATGAGCACCTCGATGAATGTCATATTACATGCAAAGTGGAGACAAGTGAGTTTCGAAAATCCATAAGATATTGGATACGAGTTTGCATGGCCATGTGATGGCGTAAGAATGGGTAAGATGGCAGTGTTGTAGCATGCCAGTCTTATGCCTGACCGTTTGACCAGTGTCAACATGAATCGGTCCAGTTTCCATCCGTTTCCCTCCTATACTACCACATGTTTTTCCGCAAGGAAATATGGCTTAGTAAGTTGCAAACCGCTTTCTGGTACACACCAAATCGAGAGGCCGGGATGAGGGTGCCATGGCCCTGGATTAAAGCCTATCATCCGGTCAGGGGGCATAGGTGTTTCCGGTTGGGACCGAGAGGGGGGCACCCCTTAGAGCGCGCGTATATAAATTTGATCCCATGCTATTCGAGATTGTGACCTCCCGTCTCAAAGTTTTTCTTGAACGCTGTCCAGGTGATTCCCGCAGCGTAAGGTGGGATGGGTGTGTACTGGTTAGATGTGTTTTCTTCCGAAATACCGTAAACGGAACTAGTCCTTGTGACTACGGAAACCCGTTGGCTGTGGGAAATTTAGTACAAGCTCTGCAGAGTAAAAAATCTTTGAAACCATCTTATCCATGTCCAAGTACCGTGCTCATTATCTTCCGTCCAGTGTCAGTCTCGGTGACAGAAACTCCTGAGAACCACATGAGTGTTAAGTCCGATTAAATGTTTAATTCCTGTGGATGAACTAACCCGTTTATTATCATGTGTTGAATATTTTCCTATGAGCACTATTTCTTGCAAGTTAACATATATGAAAGGTGAATTTCAAGCCCTTTTTGCGATGTCGCTCAGACATCCGACTGCGGCATTGTTATTATTTACTTTTGATATAAGCCCTTTCTGCGATGTCGCTCAGACGTCCGACTGCGGCATTGTTATTATTTACTTTTGATATAAGCCCTTTCTGAGATGTCGCTCAGACGTCCGACTGCGGCATTGTTATTACTTACTTTGATATAAGCCCTTTCTGCGATGTCGCTCAGACGTCCGACTGCGGCATTGTTATCATTTACTTTTGACATAAGCCCTTTCCGCGATGGCTCTCTGACGTCCGACTGCGGCATTGTTGTCATTTACTTTCAATATAAGCCCTTTCTGTGATGTCGCCCGACGTCCATCGCGGGCACGCATGTCTCTTACTTTCAATATAAGCCCTTTATGTGGTGTCCACGCCCGACTGTGGCATGATTTATTTATTTGTTCACCCTTCGAGGCGTCGCTTCAGACTTCCTTCTTACTAATTAATGTCGTGTTACTTCCTCATTTGGATGTACCATACTAATTGCTCATGACGCATTCATGCATGCATTTGTTATATCTTATGTCCGAACTGTCTTGCGAGTACTTTCAAGTACTCACCTGGCTTGTTGATTTGGCCAGATCTTGTGAAGGCGATCTCATGGATGAAGAGTTCGATAGCGAGTCCGGCGCCTAGAGGAATCCCAGTCAGTCTCGTGCGACCCTGGTTTTGGTCACTGTGTTATATCCGCTTCCGCTACCCAAATAATTTCATCGAGCCTCACCTCGACGCTCGATGAGCTGCAAGTGTAGGAGTCATTTTATCCATTCCACTGGGATATTCCACCATCGCTTTATTCTCGAGTCAGTAGTAAGCCACCCCACCGTGTCATAACTGCCATTATGTACATTATTGGCATGCTTGTAATAAATGGTTGAGCATCCCCAGCTTGACCCTGTAATATATTTCAATGCTACTGGCTTGTTGTATCAAGAATCTGTCTACCAGTCAGGAGGATTTTCCTCGTACTGGAATCAAAAGGTCGGTTTCTCAATAATCATTTTTATTGGAAAATCGGTCATGACATCAGGACCCCGATTCCAAGCCACACCGATCTAGCCGGTAACACCTCATATCACTTTGCGGTCTCATGCACGGTATTCCCACGGGTGTCGCCTTACCATGGCCTGGGACCTTTTGCGCCTTTTGGCTCATGTATATGATTGTGTCGCTAGCATCCATATGACAGAGAACCCGGGCTGACATGACTAGTCATGAACCCAAAGTTGCACTAACTTACGGGGACAGGCATACATGAATCAACATCGAGCATATCGATTGACGGCGTGCGAATCCGGGTTGTAGCACTGGGCCAACAGGACTCTGGTGAACCGGGCTGTAGCAGGCTAGGCAGGACTCCCGATGTCACCGCGTGACATTTCCCCAAAGGGACAAACACAGGAACGAAGTGAATCACATGCCAGCCAGTCAAGTGTTCCGAAGCAGTAGTGCTGGGCTAGCAGGACTCCGGTGAACCGGGCTGTAGCGGACTACTATGGCTCATGGAAGCACAAGACTACATTTCCCCATAAGAGAGGCTACCAAGGATAAACAACTAGGTTGCCGGATCCCACACATACCAAGCATTCCAATCATGCACACAATATGCTCGATATGTGTAAATACAATATGGCATCACAGCATAACTCTACGACTCAAGTATTTATTCATTAGGCTCCGAGGAGCGAGATATTACAAACATGGGTCTCATGACCCAACATTCAGAGCATACAACTCAAAGCACATGCGGAAGCTTAACATGTCTGAGTACAGACAACTACAAATGAAAAAGGCTGAGAAGCCTGAGTATCTACACGACCCTCCCAAGGGTACAAGATCGTAGCTGAGGTAATAAGCTAAACGTCGAAGTCCACACGGAACTACTAGCGAGACTGACATCTCTCTGCAAAAACATAAAATAGGAAAACGTGAGTACAAATGTACCCAACAAGACTTACATCAGAACTAGCTACATATGCATCGGTATCAACAAAGGGGGGTGGTGGAGTTTAACTGCAGCAAGCCAGCTTTGACTCGGTGGCTATCCTGAACTACGACTGCCAGTAACTCTTTTGAGGTTGCGCACACGAGTCCACATATTCACCATACCAACACACCACTATGGATCTGCTCCCGTTCCACTATGAGAACGCCAACCATAGCACTCACACTTATCTTGCGCATTTTAGAGTATCCACTTTCACTTTTCTATGAACTGTATAGGCAACCCAGAAGTCCTTTTCCACGGACACGGCTATTCGAATAGATGATGTTAACCCTATAGGGGTGTACTTCTTCACACATGCTCTCGCCACTTACCACCATGTACACATCGTGTATCTCGGCAACCTTCAAGCGGAAGCCTGGCGAGGGAGTCGGCCACGAACTGACTAACCACACAAGTCTCTCGTCCAGGTTTGTCGCCTATTCGGGTTCCATCCGCAAGGAGATCCGGCCGGGGTGTCGCTCACGGCCCCAAACGATGTGAGCAGGGTTCCCAAGCCCACCATCCTGGTGCCACTTGGTACACTGTGCCACTGTGCCTAATCTGTCCCAAGCCCACCTGTACCGGGTGCAACTTGGTAGACTACTAACACTACCTACAAACACCAGAAACTAGTTGCAACTCCTGGACAGAGATCATGTTGATTAATAACTCGAGAGAGCTTGGAGCGCCCGGAGCCCAATGTGTGGTAGTAACTGTTCATGGATCACAAACACAGAACTCAGTTCCTGAGGGCGGTTTCAATGATACAACCTACCATGTACTCCTACATGGCCTCTCACCGCTACCTTTAACAAATCGTGTTCACACACTTAGCTCTCAACAGTAGGACATGTTCACCACATCTCAACTCTAAGCGGTAGCAGGCATGACAAACAAGCTTGAATGAGTAGGCACATCAGGGCTCAAACAACTCCTACTCATGCTAGTGGGTTTCATCTATTTACTATGGCAATGACAGGTCATGCAGAGGAAAGGGGTTCAACTACCGTAGCATGTAACAGTTGAAACGTTGTTGTCCTAATGTAGTAAAAGAGAGCAAGAGCAAGAGAGTGGGATTGTATCGGAATGAACAAGGGGGTTTTGCTTGCCTGGCACTTCTGAAGATAGCATTGGGTCTTCGTCAGTGTCAACGATCAAATCGTCGGAACATCGTCTACTGAGAGGGGACAAACACCGGCAACAGAGAGGAAACACAATCAATGCAATGCAACAATATGATGCATGAATGTGACATGGAAATATGCTATGAATTGAGTTAATGCAGCAAGCAACAAGTGCAAGGGAGTCCATTTGAACCAAAGGTTCAAATGCACACTCTAGTTTGAGCATTTAAAATGCCATTTGAATGTTTTCACTTATACAGTAGGTATAAGTTGGTTTTTCATGCATTAAAGTAGAATAAATGGATAGATTGGATTTTTCTGATAATTTTTCATATATAAATTATTTCATTTGGAGTTACGGTTGATTTTCTATGATTTTTAGAAGTTTATAGCATTTTCTGGAATTCATAAATCATTTCTGATTTATTTAAAATCGCAGAAAAGGTTTACTGCATCAGCATTACGTCATGCTGACCTCAGCAGGTCAACAGACCCGGTCTAGGTCAAACCTGACCCGGTCCACAAGCCAGTGTGACAAGGCATGAACATAGGCTGACCAGTGGGGCCAGGTCAATGCTGACAGGGCAGGTCAAACCTGACAGCCGGGGCCCACTGGACTTAAACTAATCCTAAATAGAAATTAATCCAGGTTAATTAAGGGGGTGGGTCCCGTGTGTCAGTGAGCATGGGGGTTAGTTAGTGGCATCATTAGCCGCTAATGACGACACCATGTCGACATGGCCGGGGTTAGGCCGCCGGCGACCACAGACCGCGGCGGTTCCCGCGTCGGGCAACGGGGGCGGCGTTTGAGAGCACCGGGGCATAGCCCGGGCTCTTCCGCATCCAGGGAAGAAGGTGGGAGGCGGCGGGGACGGCAGAGCTCACCGGAGTGGAGCTCGCGGCGGCGGCCGGAGTTCGGTGGTGCACGGGCACGGGGCTGTAGCTCGATTTAGAGCGAACGAAGTGCACGGGCAGAAGCTACGGGGCAGCAGGAACTCGACCGGATTCTCATACGTGGCGTTGGCTGACCGTAACGACGAAGGCGACATTCGCGGCGGCAGCAAGCTTCGGCGGAGATGGGGAATGGAGCTAGAGAGCATAATCGAGAGAGGGAGGAGACGGGTTCGACGCGGAAGCTCACAGAGAGGCTAACGGAGGGGTCGGCAGGTGCGGGGACGGCCGGTGGGCAGCGAATCAATGACGAGGATCTCCGGGCACCGAGGTTGAAGAAGACGTCGGTGAGGGCATTGTGGTGCTTCCCAGGTTTCTTGGCTTGGCGTGGATGAATAAGACTACGATGCGGAGCTCGAGGTCCCATCGGCAGGGACTGGGGTGGCCGGTGGCCATGGCTACGGCGAGCGGCAGTCTCGGGTGTGCTCGGCGGCGCAAGGAAGAGAGGCCAGAGGAAGGGGGTGAGGCAGAGGAAGGAGGGGAAAGCGCAGAGTGTCGAGGCGGTCCTGGGCGGTGCAGCAGGACGAAGGGGGAGCAGCTGCGTGGCTAGCAGGAGGTGGCCGCGGCTCGGCTGTGCGCGCGCCACGCACAGTGCCAGTAGGCGTGGGGAAGACGACGCGCGAGGAGGTGGGCTAGGCCGTCGGCCTTTCAAGGTAAAGGGCGCAGGTGGGTTTCTTTCTCTCTCTGTCTCTACTTTATATTTTGTTTATCTTTTCTATTTATCTGCAACTATTTTTGATTTAGTAAAAATACTAAACCACTTGGTAAAATCCTGAAAATAATTTTAGGCACCTTTAAAATATTTCCCAACATCCCTCAAGTACTTTCAGGATTATTTGGACAATTAAAAATATGTATAAGATTTAAATATCCAAATTCAAATACTTATGGATTAATTCAAAAATCCAAAGTGTCCTAGAAAAATGTGCACCAATTTTGGCAGAGGTTCTAGACCAATCCAAAGATGATGAACATTTTTGGGAAGGCATTTTGGGTTCATTGAAAATATTTTTATTTGAACCTAGTTGAATTACATGCGATGCTAGGGTTTGGTCAATCCCCATTTCAACTTAAATAGAATTTAAACATGATGCAACAAGATGCAAAACACCAGGCAGTACAGGCAGCTAGGGATGTGACATCGATATATTAGAAGGCTATATTCGGATGTTAGAAAGGTTTTGAGTGGTTCGGGTACTTATCGGAGTACCGGAGAGTTACAGGAATTCGCTGGGGAGTATATGGGCCTTATTGGGCTTTAGGGGAGAGAGAGGGTGTCACAGCCCTAGAGCTTGCTTGTAACTAGTGGCATTGCATCCATGCATCATGTTTAATTTTCATGAAATTTGAAATGGGGATTGCCTAAACCCTAGCATTAAAGGAATTCAAATAGGCTCAACCAAAAATATTTTTCAGTGATTTCAAATGGCTTTAGAAAATGTTCATCATTTCTGGAAAAATGCTTTAAACCAGAACCAGAGGTGCTGCACATTTTTCATGACATATTTGGTCACTGGATTAATTCATTAAGTATTTGCATTTGGGCATTTAAATGCTATAAAATATTTTAAATGCTCAAATAATCATAAACTTAAATGTTTGCTGTTGGATATTTTCCAAACAGTAGGCCTGAGCAAGTTTCATGATTTTTGGGGTAGCATTAGTATTTTTAATAAAGCCCTGAAAAATTACAGAATAATAGAAAACATAAAATAAAGAGAGAGAGAGAGAGAGAAGGACTACCTGGCGCTCACCTGGCAGCCCATCTGGCCCGCCCAGCCCACCAGGGGCAGGGAGGTCTTCTTCCTCCCTTGATCGGATGCAGTCACGTGCCCGGCCTCGCCCGCGCCACCTCTTGCTTGCCGCCTCCCCTCCCGGCCTTCTGGGCGTCTTCCCGAGCGCCACGCACTTCTGACCCCTCTCTCTCGCCTGTGGCCTCTCTCCTCCTCTGCTCTCTCACTGCCTTGCACCCGAGCGGCCTCGTCGCCACCGTCGCCGTTAAATCGTGGCCACCGACCTCCCACGGCCAGCCATCCCGCCCACGAGCTCCGCCTCGCCACCTGAACCTCTCCGCCGAGCCACGCGGCACCGGATGCCCGAATAGCGTCTCGCGGTCGTTTTCTACCTCGGGCAACCGAGATCACCGGAGATGCTCCGACGCCGTCCGGCCTCCCCCGACCCCGCTGAGCTACTCATCGACCCCACCGTGAGCTCCTCTGCCGAACCCCTCTCTCCCCGTGCTCTATTTCCCTCTCTAGCCGTTGATTCCGCCGGAGCCGAGTGCTCCTCGCCGCCGGCCATGGCGTGGCAAGTAGCCACAACCGCTGCCTTCGCTTCCGAGCACACCACCGCCCTCACCGCACTTTTCATGAGCGCAAAACGCCACCCCACGCCTCGCCGTGCTCCCTAAGCGCCGTGTTCGACCTCGGCCGAACTCCGTCGGCCGCCCTAGGTAAATCGCCCGGCGCCGATTCCGCCACGACCCCGGCTAACTCCACCAAGAGCTTCGGCTCGTCCCCAGCTCCTCCTAGATGCCCTCCGTGGCCCATTTGGTCGCCAGAGTGGCCAAAACCACTCTCGCCGCCGTGTCGGGCTCGCTGGCGGCTAGACACCGGCAGCCGACTTTGACTTTGACCAGGGGTGGGCCCTGGTTGACTCTGCTGAGTCAATGACAGGTGGGGCCCAGCCCTGTTAACTATTTAGGATTAGTTTTAATTAATTTTTAGTTAAGCTAATTATGCTGACACGCGGGACCCACCGTCAGGTTTGACCCGGACCATGTCCCGTTGACCACTGACGTCAGGCTGACGCAGTAATACCCTTTTCTGGATTTAATTTAATTCAGGAAATTCCAGAATATAGTTCAAACTTCAAATATTCATAACTTTTAATGTGTAACTCCAAATTAGATAATTTATATATGAAAAATGATCAGAAAAATATGAAGAATCTGTTTATGGCTCTTTCGTGCATGATTAAACAAGTTAACCTCACTGAATAGGTTGAATCATGATTAGGGCAATTTATGAAATAACATTTGGAGTTGGAATTTGTTCTTGTTTGAATTCCACTTCAATTAACTTGGCTAGATTTTGCATTAGGTGAATTCAGTACCTTAACATGACATGTCATTCATGTGATTGTGCATTGCATTGATTGTGTTCCTTCTTAGTTGCCGGTGTTTGTCCCCTCTCGATAGACGTGGTTCCGACGATTGTTCGATGACACCGATGAATAACTATATTATCTTCAGAAGTGCCAGGCAAGCAAAACCCACTTGTTCATCCCGATATAATCCCACTCTCTCGCTCCTGCTCTATTTTACTGCATTAGGACAACAACGACTCATGTGTTACTTGCTGCTGTAGCTGAACCCCTTTATCCTCTGCATGACCTGTCATTCCACAGTAATTAGATGAAACCCACTAGCATGAGTAGGAGTTGTTTGAGCCATGTTGTGCCTACTCATTCATGCTTGATGTCGTGCCTGCTACTGCTTAGAGTTGAGTCAGGTCTGATTCATCGGGAATGAGTCGGAGTTGTGTGAACATGTCCTACTGTGTGTGAGCTAAGTGTGTGAACACGATTTGGTAAAGGTAGCGGTGAGAGGCCATGTAGGAGTACATGGTGGGTTGTCTCATTGCAGCCGTCCTCAGGAACTGAGTTCTGAGTTTGTGATCCATGAAACGATTACTACCACGCATTGGGCCCGAAATCAATGGACCCTCTCGGCTTCTTAACCACCCTTGTTCTCTGTCCATGAGTTGCAAGTAGTTTCTGGTGTTTGTAGTATGCTGGGGGCCGCACGCAACGCTGACCGTAGGGGTGGGTTGTGTTGCGGTAGGCACCGTGGCCCGGTGTACCGATTCGCCTGTTTGGTGTCTCGGGAACCCTGCACACATCGTTCGGGGCTGTATGGGAAACCTCGGCCGGACTCCCTGCGGATGGAACCCGAATAGGCGATAAACCTGGACTAGGGACTTGAGTGTTTAGGTAGGCCGTGGCCGACACCCATGTTGGGCTTCTCCTTGAAGATTGCCGAGTACATGTCGTGTAAACGGCGGTAAGTGGTGAGAGCGTGTGTGAAGAAGTACACCCCTGCAGGGTTAATATGATCTATTCGAATAGCCGTGTCCATGGAGAAGGACTTCTGGGTTGCCTATATCAGTTCATAGACAAGTGAAAGTGGATACCCTAAAATGCGCAAGATAAGCGTGAGTGCTATGGATGGCGTTCTCGTAGGGAGACGGAGGCGGGTCCATAGTGGTGTATTGATATGGTGAATATGTGGACTCGTGTGCGCCACCTCAAAAGAGTTACTTGCAAATGTAGTTTAGGATAGCCATCGAGTCAAAGCTGGCTTGCTGCAGTCAAACTCCACCACCCCTTTTGATAATGATGCATATGTAGTTAGTTACGATGTAAGTCTTGCTGAGTAATGCGTTTGTACTCACGTTTGCTTATTTTATGTTTTGCGAGAGACTTACGTCTCGCTAGTAGTTCCGCTTGGACTTCGACGTTAGCTTGTTACCTCAGCTCACGATCTTGTGCCCTCGGCGAGATCTGGTAGATAGTCAGGCTTCTCGGCCTAATTTCATTTATAGTTATGCGTACTTTCGGACATGTTTAGCTTCCGCTTGTGCTTTGACTTGTATGCTCACGAGTGTTGGGTCATGAGACCCATGTTTGTAATATCCCGCTCCTCGGAGCCTAATGAATAATATTTGAGTCGTAGAGTTATGTTGTGATGCCATGTTGTATCTACACATATTGAGCATATTGTGTGTATGTTTGAAATGCTTGGTATGTGTGGGATCCGACAAACTAGTTGTTTATCCTTGGCAGCCTCTCATATGGGGAAATGTAGTCTCGTGTTTCTGAGCGATAGTAGTCCGCTATAGCCCGGTTCACCGGAGTCCTGCTAGCCCAGCACTACTGCTTGGACACTTGATCGGCGGCATGTGTTTCACTTCGTTCCTATGTCTGTCCCTTCGGGGAAATGTCACGCGGTGTTATTCGGAGTCCTGCCTAGCCTGCTATAGCCCGGGATACCGGAGTCTTGTTAGCCCAGTGCTACAGCCCGAATTTATACGTTGATGACCCACATGCTCGATGTGGTTCATGTATGCCTGTCCCCATAGGTTAGCGCCGCTTTGGGTTCACGACTAGCCATGTCGGCCCGGGTTCTTTGTCATGTGGATGCTAGCGACACTATCATATACGTGTGTCAAAAGACGCAAACGGTCCCGGCCATGGTAAGCGACACCCTTGGGAATACCGTGCGTGAGGCCGCAAAGTGATATGAGGTGTTACCGGCTAGGTCGATGTGACTTGGAATCGGGGTCCTGACAGCGTTGGTATCAGAGCCTGACTGCCTGTAGGATTACCAAGCCAAACTGGTCGAAGTTGTGTCTAGAAATGCTTAGTTATGTAAGGGAATTGATTGTGGAAGGGAACGTAAGTCTCTTTTTACTCCTTATACCTCATGGCCTTCTGATCTGAGTCATCCTCTTCTCTTCTACGGGGTTAAGAACTAGGCCTTCTCATCTATCTATCAGGATGACGTGTTACTGATCCATAGACCTTTAAGATTGTTGATTTAAGCCCCAGTTCAGTTCCTACTATTTCTATATGATAATTGTTGATCTCGGAACCTTGATATGATGTTGTTAGGTGGCTATGCCACCATTTTGCAAGATGTCTCAAATCATTTTGAGCATTTACAGCCGATTATCTTTGTCCGAGTCATCCTGTGTCTCTAAATAGTTTGATGCGTTTGCAAATCCCTCCCCTCCATTTCTAATGTTCATCCGGGCCAGATTAATCACACAAATTAGTATGTTGAGGTACTCCGCTGCCTCAACATATATGTTGGAGTTATTATTATGACCTAGGTGTTTTAGGGAGTCACCTATGTAATCCAGCCATGCTTTTGTATCCCCAGTGTGATGATTCTGGCCATTATTCTTGAAAGCATCCCGTGATATTATTAGTTAGTAGGTATTCTATTCATGGGTTCTTGAGCCCGAGATTCACCCTACTTCATGTTGTTAGTATTTGCTAGTCCCTTTAGGATATTAGTAACCTTGCGACAGTCCTCGAGCTCCGTGGTATTTCCTTCTTTCAAATGCCATGAACTATTTATGGCAGAAGTTCTTTTGAACCAAAAGATCACAATCAGAGTACTCTTGAGGAGTTCTCCATTCTATATTGTGAATCTGCCAGTCCTACCTCTCTGCATGGGTTATCCGGAAGAAAGCTGTTGAACTTGGTTCGACATACTAATCTATGCATCCACAACTCGAAAAATTATATGTTCCTTTGAGTTGCTCTCTTTAGTTGTATCCCGACCATCCTCTATCAGTTGATAACCAAGAGTATGTGTGCATTCGTTTATCGATGTCTATTATCCTTGTGGTCCGTCAAGCCATTCTGTTCTGGAATGACTAGGAGAAACAAACTCCAGTACCTCATCTATTTCTAGGATTGGGTCAAAGCAATTGTACTTCGCAGATCAAAATGCCAATCCAGCTTTGATTCTGCTCTACCTTGGAGTGTTACCATCTTTATGTCAGGAACATCATGAGAATTGCACCTTCTCTTATGAATTCTTGTCGTAGTGATACTTCTCGCCATCATTGTTCATTCCTCGGTCCCGTGTTGATGCAACCGGAATGCCGACAAGTGAATTGTGATGTGTGAAATCGGTACTCCGAGAAACTCGTTGCTTGGTAGCTAATGGACAATATCCTCATTCTTAGCGTGTTGGTTATTAAATCATCATCCTAAGATTGATCGTGCTACCTAGTCCTTATTTCTGGTGCACCCTTCGATCAATGAGTTAGGATTATTCAATCCCTTGCTTATTTGATCATATCGTCTTGACCTCGAAAGCAAGATCGATCTCGAGCTTAGTAACATACCGGTGGTTCGTGACTTTCCAAATATCTTCTTGGAAGTGTTACCGGGTTGTCTCCTGACTGTTATGTTGAGCTCGTGATCAAGTTGGTTTCCTGTGAACCATCATTTCTCCAAGAATCTGTGTTGGATATCCCTGAGCTAGTTGGTTAAGCTAGACAACAACTTGGAGAGTTGGAAGATAAAAGCTTGCCTAACTTAGTTCGTTCCAAAAGGATATTTTCGTGTAGTGTGTGTTGAAGAAAGATGATATCTTCATCGATTGGTCCCTGTGATCAGTTGCTGGACCTATTGTCTTATCAATCTTTTGACTTGAGTATGGGCTATTATTAAGTCAACTCAGAACCAACGATATTCGTAATGTTGTCTTACTCGTGGTTGATTCCTCGAGCATACACCATTACATCTTTGGTCTGAGCAATGCTATGACCGTGTTCACATGATGGTGGAAGTCCAGTGATATGGAAATTTTGATAAGTTGTTGTTGAGCCCATCAGCAACATTTTGTCTCCCCCATGAGTCATGTTGAACATGAACCTAGTGTTGGAAACTTGTGTAAGCATTTCTTCATGTTTCGCTCATGAAGCATATGTTTGGATGAAAGTAGTGACTTCCTCTAATTCACGTGCATTAGGTGCAAGTTGCTGCCATGAATTTGAGAAAGGTTTGTTTTGTTTCCTTTGGAATCATCCCAAGTCAGTCATGCATGTGCGAAGTATTCTATGGTCTGATAGATCGATCATCTTCATTCCATATGAATTCCATAGCACACCAAGCCACTGATTGATTTGTTCAAGGAGAAGAAGTTCCTTCTTAAGACCGCGGCTTATACAAGGACTTCGTTATCCTCGATCATGGTTCCCCACCTGAACTCGGTAGTGTTTGATGATAAGACTACTACGTGGTCATACTTGTCTTGGACGTCATGCTCACATGTATGTAGCAGAATCAGCTCATGTTTTGGAGCTTTCTATCGTAGTTCATTCCCGAGAATCTCGCAACATCCTCTCGTCGATTTGTGTTGCAAACTTTCATTTTTCTTTCTAGACTCGATGAGTCTGGAATATCCTAACACCAACCAGATCTGAATCTCAGGCAGATATGATGGTTGGAACATTCCCAACAGTTGCATGTTGTTCCCAGCTCGCACCGCCATTGCGCCAATTTCCATGGGCTGCCCTCTCAGTAATTGTTGTCCAGGTTCATCTTCAAAAGTGGACTTACCATGGGTCCCATCCATCTCCGATGATAAGCAAAATTCATCCATTGCGTTGTCTTCAACAAGGTAGTCCACATCATCCATTCTAGTCTGGGTATGCCATTCCTTGCACTCCACCAAACGATCTTTGTGAATTGCCTTAGGCTGGTATGAAGAGTTTCAATGATCTCTGATTCAAAAGTAATTCTTTTTGCCACTTAAGGGAATAGTTCCTCGCGTCACCTCCCCTGGGGTGCCCCGTTATTGAATAATGGCAAATATTTCCTCGCCACCTTGACACCATCCACCATCCTTCTAAGCATGGAATTGTTGCCCACCAATCAAACCCCGTCGTTTGTTCTTCCATCCCTCTCGATGTGTTTTGTGTCTCAACTCGAGATGTTCACCCTCTCATTCCGTGAGTTGATCGTGAGTTGCTCGATCTTCAAGAAGATTAAATCCTGTAGGGTTTCCCCCTTCTTTCTGTTGTCATGTTGAGTGAAGATCTCGAAAGCAAAGACGTCAAGACCAAGATGATGGAATGAATCAACATCTTCGAGAAGGGCAACTGGATCATGAAGATTGTGATATTTTGTGACTCCCCTTTTCCTCTTACCTCACGTCTTGAATCTCAGGGCGAGATTCTTGTTTAGTGGGGGTGACTTGTCACAGCCCTAGAGCTTGCTTGTAACTAGTGGCATTGCATCCATGCATCATGTTTAATTTTCATGACATTTGAAATGGGGATTGCCTAAACCCTAGCATTAAAGGAATTCAAATAGGCTCAACCAAAAATATTTTTCAGTGATTTCAAATGGCTTTAGAAAATGTTCATCATTTTCGGAAAAAATGCTTTAAACCAGAACCAGAGGTGCTGCACATTTTTCATGACATATTTGGTCACTGGATTAATTCATTAAGTATTTGCATTTGGGCATTTAAATGCTATAAAATATTTTAAATGCTCAAATAATCAGAAACTTAAATGTTTGCTGTTGGATATTTTCCAAACAGTAGGCCTGAGCAAGTTTCATGATTTTTGGGGTAGCATTAGTATTTTTAATAAAGCCCTGAAAAATTACAGAATAATAGAAAATAGAAAATAAAGAGAGAGAGAGAATGACTACCTGGCGCTCACCTGGCAGCCCATCTGCCCGCCTTGACACACACTGGTGGAGGTCTTCTTCCTCCCGCCATCGGATGCAGTGCATGCCCGACGCCGCCGCGCCACCTCCCCGCTTGCCGCCCCTCCCCGATTGCTCCTCGCCGGCCATGGCGTGCCAGCTGGCCACAATCACGCTGCTGCTTCCGAGCACACCACCGCCCTCACCGCTTTTCGCAGGAGCGCATAAACGCCACCCCACGCCTCGCCGTGCTCCCTAGCGCCCGTGTTCGACCTCAGCCGAACTCCGGCCGCCTAGGTCATCGCCGGGCGCCGATTCCGCCACCCGACCCGGCTAACTCCACCAAGAGCTTTGGCTCGTCCCAGCTCCTCCTAGATGCCCTCATGCCCATTTGGTCGCCGGAGTGGCTAAAACCACTCGCCGCTGTCGCTCGCCAGTAGACGCCGGCAGCCGACTTTGACTTTGACTGTGGGCCTGGTTGACTCTGCTGAGTCAATGACAGGTGGGGCCCAGCCCTGTTAACTATCTAGGATTAGTTTTATTTAATTTTTAGTTAAGCTAATTATGCTGACACGCGGGACCCACCGTCAGGTTTGACCCGGACCATGTCCCGTTGACCACTGACGTCACACTGACGTCAGGCTGACGCAGTAATACCCTTTTCTGGATTTAATTTAATTCAGGAAATTCCAGAATATAGTTCAAACTTCAAATATTCATAACTTTTAATCAGAACTCCAAATTAGATAATTTATATATGAAAAATGATCAGAAAAATATGAAGAATCTTTTTAGGGCACTTTCATGCATGATTAAACAAGTTAACCTCACTGAATAGGATGAATCATGATTAGGGCAATTTATGAAATAACATTTGGAGTTGGAATTTGTTCTTGTTTGAATTCCACTTCAATTAACTTGGCTAGATTTTTCATTAGGTGAATTCAGTACCTTAACATGACATGTCATTCATGTGATTGTGCATTGCATTGATTGTGTTCCTTCTCAGTTGCCGGTGTTTGTCCCCTCTCGATAGACGTGGTTCCGACGATTGTTCGATGACACCGGTGAAAAACTATATTATCTTCAGAAGTGCCAGGCAAGCAAAACCCCCTTGTTCATCCCGATATAATCCCACTCTCTCGCTCCTGCTCTATTTTACTACATTAGGACAACAACGACTCATGTGTTACTTGCTGCGGTAGCTGAACCCCTTTACCCTCTACATGACCTGTCATTCCACAGTAATTAGATGAAACCCACTAGCATGAGTAGGAGTTGTTTGAGCCATGTTGTGCCTACTCATTCATGCTTGATGTCGTGGTTCTGCTCTTTGTTTAGAGTTGAGTCAGGTCTGATTCATCGGGAATGAGTCGGAGTTGTGTGAACATGTCCTACCGTGTGTGAGCTAAGTGTGTGAACACGATTTGGTAAAGGTAGCGGTGAGAGGCCATGTAGGAGTGCATGGTGGGTTGTCTCATTGCAGCCGTCCTCAGGAACTGAGTTCTGAGTTTGTGATCCATGAAACAGTTACTACCACGCATTGGGCCCGAAATCAATGGACCCTCTCGGCTTCTTAACCACCCTTGTTCTCTGTCCAGGAGTTGCAAGTAGTTTCTGGTGTTTGTAGTATGCTGGGGGCCGCACGCAACGCTGACCGTAGGGGTGGGTTGTGTTGCGGTAGGCACCGTGGGTCTGTACCGATTCGCCTGCTTGGTGTCTCGGGAACCCTGCACACATCGTTCGGGGCTGTATGGGAAACCTCGGCCGGACTCCCTGCAGATGGAACCCGAATAGGCGATAAACCTGGACTAGGGACTTGAGTGTTTAGGTAGGCCGTGGCCGACACCCACATTGGGCTTCCGCTTGAAGGTTGCCGAGTACATGTCGTGTAAACGGCGGTAAGTGGTGAGAGCGTGTGTGAAGAAGTACACCCCTGCAGGTTAATATGATCTATTCGAATAGCCGTGTCCACGGAGAAGGACTTCTGGGTTGCCTATATCAGTTCATAGACAAGTGAAAGTGGATACCCTAAAATGCCCAAGATAAGCGTGAGTGCTATGGATGGCGTTCTCAGAGGGAGACGGAGCGGGTCCATAGTGGTGTATTGATATGGTGAATATGTGGACTCGTGCGCCACCTCAAAAGAGTTACTTGCAGTCGTAGTTTAGGATAGCCACTGAGTCAAAGCTGGCTTGCTGCAGTCAAACTCCACCACCCCCTTTTGATAATGATGCATATGTAGTTAGTTCTGATGTGAGTCTTGCTGAGTACGTTTGTACTCACTTTGCTTATTTTATGTTTTGCAGAGAGACTTCTGTCTCGCTAGTAGTTCCGCTTGGACTTCGACGTTAGCTTGTTACCTCAGCTACGATCTTGTGCCCTCGGCAGGATCTGGTAGATAGTCAGGCTTCTCAGCCTTATTTCATTTATAGTTGTCTGTACTCAGACATGTTTAGCTTCCGCTTGTGCTTTGACTTGTATGCTCTGAGTGTTGGGTCATGAGACCCATGTTTGTAATATCCCGCTCCTCGGAGCCTAATGAATAATATTTGAGTCGTAGAGTTATGTTGTGATGCCATGTTGTATCTACACATATTGAGCATATTGTGTGTATGTTTGAAATGCTTGGTATGTGTGGGATCCGACAAACTAGTTGTTTATCCTTGGCAGCCTCTCATATGGGGAAATGTAGTCTCGTGTTTCTGAGCGATAGTACTCCGCCATGACCCGGTTCACCGGAGTCCTGCTAGCCCAGCACTACCGCTTCGACACTTGATCGGCCGGGCATGTGTTTCACTTCGTTCCTATGTCCGTCCCTTTCGGGAAATGTCACCGGTGTTATTCGAGTTCTGCTTAGCCTGCTACAGCCTGGGATACCGGAGTCCTGTTAGCCCGGTTACAGCCCGAATAAATACGTTGATGACCGACATGCTCGATGTGATTCATGTATGCCTGTCCCAATAGGTTAGCGCCGCTTTGGGTTCACGACTAGCCATGTCGGCCCGGGTTCTTTGTCATGTGGATGCTAGCGACACTATCATATACGTGTGCCAAAAGACGCAAACGGTCCCGGCCATGGTAAGGCGACACCCGTGGGAATACCGTGCGTGAGGCCGCAAAGTGATATGAGGTGTTACCGGCTAGGTCGATGTGACTTGGAATCGGGGTCCTGACAGAGGGGCTGCCTAGGGCAGGCCACGCGCCTCCCCCAAGGCCTTGTCGGAGTAAATGATCACGGGTAGCCTAGCCGGCTCCCCCTGGGGCTTCTGAAAAAATTACAAGCCAATCAAGCCATCCAACATCCAAGATGCTGGGCCGCCTTCCCCGCCGGGTTGTCGCTCAGTCGTCATTGTCAGAGGCGGCCCGCCCCAAGACCCTACAGGCGATAAGGCCTCAAGAGGGCCGGCTTCAATTAGCCAGCTACCGGCCGAACTCCGACTCCACGTAACCCGGCCACGAGAAGGCCGACTCGAGAAGCCGCCACCCCAGGCGGCCGGGCCGCACCCTCGAATCTGCACCCACATAACGGTGATGAGGCGGGCGTGGCTACGGTGAAAGCCTGCCACCCCGCATCCCGGAGCGCGTGGCTCTGATCGCCCGTGGGGCAGCCACCACCCGTCCGGCGCGCCACTGTAGCCATGCTGACCATGACATCACCCACGACGGACTGTCAGTACGACCCGCAGGCGGCAGGCCCCTCTGGTCAGAGAGATGCCCGAAGGCGGCTCGGCCTCCCCTAGTCGGCCTGAAACATGGCCGGCCTCCAATGGCCGGCTAGCTCCCTCCCTCGAAGGAAGCGCCTCATTAAGGAGACCAGAGGAGGTGAGGCTACAGTGATCGCCGCCAAGGCCGCGGCACTGTAGCCATGCTTACCTCAACAAAGCCCTCGTCATCAGGGTTGAAGCAACAGTAACCAGCCCCCGACAAGGCCCTCAATGGTGGGGTCAGCCTGTCGACCAAGAAGCCGGCAGCCGGCGGGACCCACCAGTCGGCGGGCCCCAGTAGCCGGCAGAGAAGCCGGCGGGCGCAGACACTGACGGCTAGGGCCCACGCCCAGTCGGATTACCATTGTACCCCTGGGAGGTAGGCCTATATAAACCCCCCAGGGCACCCATGCAAAGGGTTGATCTCTTAGAGTTTTAGACACCACATAGAGGGAAGAGAAGAGCTAGCCGTGCCCTTCTTCTCCCTCTCACCGAATAGCTCATGGAGCCTCTTGTAGCAACTTGTTCATCTAGTGATCATGCGGAGACCCCGCAGAGCAGCAGTAGGGGTGTTATCTCCACGGAGAGCCCCGAAGCTGGGTAAGATTCGCCGGCGTGCATGTCTTCGCCTCATCCGTTTCCAGGCACCGACGACGTCTTATTGGCTCCCACTATGATTAGCCACCCGTTAGCATATGTCGCACCTACCACCTGACATTTGGCGCCCACCGTGGGGCTAGGTGCACCGTCGTCTGGAGACCTGTTCTGGATGGGAACCGTCTTCCTCCCTCGCGGGCGTAGCCAGCCCGGCATGCCCGATGGCGCTTGCCCCGACGCGCTGCAAGGCGTCGCTGACGCCTGCGCGGCGAGCTGCCTCGCCGAGCTTCTTGGCGAGGCTTGCATCTCCGACGAGCCCGCATCCGACGCGGGCACCGGCTGCCTCGAGAGCCACCTCGTCAGCCTCCTCGACCAACTCCACGTCTCCAGCGAGCCTGCTGTGGACCTGGAATCGGTTGGCTCCACCGACCTGATGCTTGTCGACTCCGACACGGCATCGCTCGACGCCTTCCCCACCAACGTCGTGATCTTCGACGACCCGCTCCCCCAAGCCAACAGCTGTGGCAGTGCCATCACCGAGGTGCTGGTCATCAGTCACGGCGGCCCCTCGGGTGAGAACGCCCACGACGCCCTACAAGCCGCGCCGCACGACCTGTCCGCCCCTCTCCCGGCTGACGCCGACGCCGAGGCGCTGGAGGCGCGCCGCCTCGCCCTCCACGCGGGGGGCCGGAGGATAGCCTCCCTGAGCCGCCACACCGAGGCCCACCAGCGCGAAGTCGACCGCGCCGCCTTCGGCTTGCCGCCTCCCGAAGGGCCGAGCTGACTCGGCATTGTCAAGAAACGCGACGCAGCCATCGCCGACATGCTGGGAGTGGACCGCCCCATATACGCCACGCCCCTCGAGAACCTGCGCGCCGCCCAGGCGGCCGTAGAAGAGCTGAACGGGCTACGACCCGACGAGCTTCCCTACATGGCTAGGCGCATCGAGCAACTGATCGGCGCGGCCGCAGAGTGGCAAGAAGACGGCGCCCGCGCCGAAAGCCCTCCCCCGCACCGACAACACGGCGCAACGTCACGCACGCCGACTATGGGCAACACCCGAGCACGGCGAGAAAAGGAGCCGGCTGCCAGCCGCAGCCGAACCCGGATCTCCATCGAGCGCGATGCAGAAGGCCGCCCTCAAGCCGTGGAACGGCAAGGCAACCTGCCCCCTCCTCCACCTCGCGGGGAAATATATCCCACCCCGCCGCCCGTCACACATCCGACTCTCAGCGGCCGACTAGGCCGCCGTGAAGGAGTCAGTGAAAACGACGCCCGCCACCGGATCGACCGCCTGGCGCGATCCCTGGCGTTGGAAGAAGAAGACGATGTCGGGCTGCCTTGCTTCGGAACCCGCATCCGCGACGAGCCCTTCCCCAAAGGGTTCTCGCTCCCAAGAGATACGCCCAAGTATAACGGCTCTGTGAAGCCGGAGGATTGGCTGATCGACTACTCAACCGCAGTATGCATAGCGAACGGCAACAGGCGTGTTGCCGTAAAATATGTGCCCCTCATGCTTCAGGGCACGGCGCGAACCTGGCTCAACAGCCTCAAGTCGTACAGCATCAACAGCTGGCTAGACTTCACCGAAGCCTTCATCCGCAACTTCACCAGCACCTACATGCGGGCTCCCAAGCCCAGGCAACTCTCCTTGTGCATACAAGGACCCACCGAGTTGACTCGCGACTACCTCACGCGTTGGGCCGAGCTCCACAACTCCTGCGAGGGGGTGCACGAGGTTCAAGCCATAGAGTACTTCACCGCCGGGTGCCGAGAAGGCACCCTCCTCAAGCACAAGCTTCTCTGTGACGAGCCGGCTACCCTCGACGAGCTACTTGTCATAGCCGACAAGTACGCCACCGCCGACTCCTCAATGAAGACCGAGCTCCGGGTAGACGCCGCCGGGAAGGTACTCAACCCGGCTCCCAAAACGCCGGCTGGCGACTCTAGCCGACGTCCGTACCAGCACGACAACAAGCGCAAAGGCCCGATGCCTCCTCTAGCCAGTCGGCAGGTGGCCACCGTCGAAGACGAGCAACCCAAAGGGCGGCCCGCGCCCAAGAAGCCGAAGGGCGGTAGGCCGGCTTGGCAGCCGGCTTTCTCCTATGAGCAGGCCCTCGACGCCCCATGCAAGTTCCACAGCGGCGCAAAGCCGTCCAACCATACAACCCGGAAATGCCACTGGCTCACCCGAATCACCAAAGGCGAAGGGCTGGTGCCGCCTCCGCCTGCTTGACAGCCGCCTCCGGCTCCCCAACAGCCGGCCGCTCGACCAGCAGTCGGGACCGTCCAAGAGGAGTTCCCCAATGAGCATGCCGCCTACGTCGTCTTCACGAGCCAGCCCGAAGACCGGCGCAGCCGGCGCCGACAGCACCAAGAAGTCAACGCGGTCGCCTCCAACAACCCCGAGTACATGCTGTTGGAAATATGCCCTAGAGGCAATAATAAAAGGATTATTATTATATTTCCTTGTTCATGATAATTGTCTTTTATTCATGCTATAATTGTATTATCCGGAAATCGTAATACACGTGTGAATACTTAGACCACAACATGTCCCTAGTAAGTCTCTAGTTGACTAGCTCGTTGATCAACAGATAGTCATGGTTTCCTGACTATGGACATTGGATGTCGTTGATAACGAGATCACATCATTAGGAGAATGATGTGATGGACAAGACCCAATCCTAAGCATAACACAAGATCGTGTAGTTCGTTTGCTAGAGCTTTTCCAATGTCAAGTATCTTTTCCTTAGACCATGAGATCGTGTAACTCCTGGATACCGTAGGAGTGCTTTGGGTGTACCAGACGTCACAACGTAACTTGGTGACTATAAAGGTATAGTATGGGTATCTTCGAAAGTGTCTGTTGGGTTGACACGGATCGAGACTGGGATTTGTCACTCCGTATGATGGAGAGGTATCTCTGGGCCCACTCGGTAATGCATCATCATAATGAGCTCAAAGTGACCAAGTGTTTGGTCACGGGATCATGCATTACGGTACGAGTAAAGTGACTTGCCGGTAACGAGATTGAACGAGGTATTGGGATACCAACAATGGAATCTCGGGCAAGTAACGTACCGATTGACAAAGGGAATTGTATATGGGGTCGGCTTGAATCCTCGACATCGTGGTTCATTCGATGAGATCATCGAGGAGCATGTGGGAGCCAACATGGGTATCCAGATCCCGCTATTGGTTATGGACCGGAGAGTCATCTCGGTCATGTCTACGTGTCTCCCGAACCCGTAGGGTCTACACACTTAAGGTTCGGTGACGCTAGGGTTGTAGAGATATGAGTATGCAGTAACCCGAAAGTTTCGGAGTCCCGGATGAGATCCCGAACGTCACGAGGAGTTCCGGAATGGTCCGGAGGTGAAGAATTATATATGAGAAGTCGAGTTTCGGCCATCGGGAAAGTTTCGGGGTCACGGTGTATGCAGGACCACCGGAAGGGTCCCGGGGGTCTACCGGGTGGGGCCACCTATCCTGGAGGGCCCCATGGGCTGAAGTGGGAGGGGATCCAGCCCCTGGTGGGCTGGTGCGCCCCCCCCATGGGCCCCCTGCGCCTAGGGTTGGGAACCCTAGGGGAGTGGGCGCCTCCACTTGCCTTGGGGGGCACTCCACCCCCTTGGCCGCCGCCGCCCCCCCTTGGGAGATCCCATCTCCAGGGCCGGCGCCCCCCCCCTTGGGGGCTTATATAAATAGGGGGAGGGAGGGCAGCCGCACCCATGCCCCTGGCACCTCCCTCTCCCACTCCAACACCTCCTCCTCCTCCGTAGAGCTTGGCGAAGCCCTGCCGGGATCCCTGCTGCATCCACCACCACGCCGTCATGCTGCTGGATCTCCATCAACCTCTCCTTCCCCCTTGCTGGATCAAGAAGGAGGAGACGTCTTCCCCAACCGTACGTGTGTTGAACGCAGAGGTGCCGTCCGTTCGGCACTCGGTCATTGGTGATTTGGATCACGACGAGTACGACTCCCTCAACCCCGTTCCGTTGAATGCTTCCGCTCGCGATCTACAAAGGTATGTAGATGCACTCCTATCACTCGTTGCTAGATGAACTCATTGATACATCTTGGTGAAACCGTAGGAATTTTTTTATTTTCTGCAACGTTCCCCAACAATGGCATCATGAGCTAGGTCTATGCGTAGTTCTCTTGGCACGAGTAGAACACAATTTGTTGTGGGCTTAGATGTTGTCAACTTTCTTGCCGCTACTAGTCTTATTTTGCTTCAGCGGTATTGTGGGATGAAGCGGCCCGGACCGACCTTACACGTACGCTTACGTGAGACAGGTTCCACCGACTGACGTGCACTAGTTGCATAAGGTGGCTAGCGGGTGTCTGTCTCTCCCACTTTAGTTGGAGCGGATTCGATGAAAAAGGGTCCTTATGAAGGGTAAATAGAAGTTGACAAATCACGTTGTGGCTTTTTTCATAGGTAAGAAAACGTTCTTGCTAGAACCCTATTGCAGCCACGTAAAAGATGCAACAACAATTAGAGGACGTCTAACTTGTTTTTGCAGCAATTGCCTTGTGATGTGATATGGCCAAAAGTTGTGATGAATGAGGAATGATATATTGTGATGTATGAGCTCATGTTCGTGGGTGATAGATTCTAACGTTCACATACAACGGGTGTAAGACAGATATACACATGCAAAAACACTTAGGTTAACTTGACGAGCCTAGCATGTACATACATGGTCTCGGAACACAAGGGACCGAAAGGTCGAACATGAGTCGTATGAAAGATACGATCAACATGGAGATGTTCACCGATGATGACTAGTTCGTCTCACGTGATGATCGGACACGGCCTAGTCAAGTCGGATCATGTAACACTTAGATGACTAGAGGGATGTCTAATCTGAGTGGGATTTCATTAAATAATTTGATTAGATGAACTTAATTATCATGAACTTAGTCTAAAACCTTTGCATAAATGTCTTGTAGATCAAATGGCCAACGCTCATGTCAACATGAACTTCAACGCGTTCCTAGAGAAAACCAAGCTAAAAGATGATGCCAACAACTATACGGGCTGGGTCCGGAACCTGAGGATCATCCTCATAGCTGCCAAGAAAGCATATGTCCTAGAAGGACCGCTAGGTGAAGAACCCATCCCAGAGAACCAAGACGTTATGAACGCTTGGCAGTCACGTGCCGATGATTACTCCCTCGTTCAGCGCGGCATTCTTTACAGCTTAGAACCGGAGATCCAAAAGCGTTTTGAGCAACACGGAGCATATGAGATGTTCGAGGAGCTAAAAATGGTTTTCCAAGCTCACGCCCGGGTCGAGAGATATGAAGTCTCCGACAAGTTCTATAGTTGTAAGATGGAGGAAAATAGTTCTGTCAGTGAGCACATACTCAAAATGTCTAGGTTGCACAACCGCCTGTCCCAGCTGGACATTAACCTCCCGGATGAGGCGGTCATTGACAGAATCCTTCAGTCGCTCCCACCGAGCTACAAGAGCTTTGTGATGAACTACAATATGAAGGGGATGGTGAAAACTATTCCTCAAGTATTTTCAATGCTGAAATCAGCAGAGGTAGAAATCAAGAAGGAACATCAAGTGTTTATGGTCAATACAACCACTAAGTTCAAGAAAGGCAAGGTTAATAAGAACTTCAAGAAGGACGGGAAGGATGTTGCCGCGCCCGGTAAGCATGTTGCCGGGAAGAAGTCAAAGAATGGACCCAAGCCTGAGACTGAGTGCTTTTATTGCAAATGGAAGGGTCACTGGAAGCGGAACTGCCCCAAATACTTAGCGGACAAGAAGGCCGGCAACACTAAAGGTATATGTGATATACATGTAATTGATGTGTACCTTACCGATTGCTCGTAGTAGCTCACAGGTATTTGATACCGTGTCATTGCTCATATTTGTAACTCAAAGCAGGAGCCGCGGAATAAGCGGAGACTGGCGAAGGACGAGGTGACGATGCGCGTCGGGAATGGTTCCAAGGTCGATGTGATCGCCGTCGGCACACTACCTCTACATTTACCTACGGGATTAGTTTTAAACCTCAATAATTGTTATTTAGTGCCAAGTTTGAGCATGAACATTGTATCAGGATCTCGTTTAATACGAGATGGCTACTCATTTAAATCCGAGAATAATGGTTGTTCTATTTATATGAGAGATATGTTTTATGGTCATGCTCCGATGGTCAATGGTTTATTCTTAATGAATCTCGAGCGTGATGTTACACATATTCATAGTGTGAATACCAAAAGATGTAAAGTTGATAACGATAGTCCCACATACTTGTGGTAATCGCCGCCTTGGTCACATTGGTGTCAAGCGCATGAAGAAGCTCCATCTTGATGGACTTTTAGAGTCTCTCGATTCTGAATCATTTGACACATGCGAACCATGCCTTATGGGCAAAATGACCAAGACTCCGTTCTCCGGAACAATGGAGCGAGCAACCAACTTATTGGAAATCATACATATTGATGTGTGCGGTCCAATGAGCATTGAGGCTCGCGGAGGATATCGTTATGTTCTCACTCTCACTGATGACTTATGTAGATATGGGTATGTCTACTTGATGAAACACAAGTCTGGGACCTTTGAAAAGTTCAAGGAATTTCAGAATGAGGTAGAGAATCAACGTGACCGAAAAATAAAGTTCTTACGATCAGATCATGGAGGAGAATATTTAAGTCACGAATTTGGTACACACTTAAGGAAATGTGGAATCGTTTCACAACTCATGCCGCCTGGAACACCTCAGCGTAGCGGTGTGTCCGAACGTCATAATCGCACTCTATTGGATATGGTGCGATCTATGATGTCTCTTACCGATTTACCGCTGTCATTTTGGGGATACGCTCTAGAGACAGCTACATTCACTTTAAATAGGGCACCGTCTAAATCCGTTGAGACGACACCGTATGAATTATGGTTTGGGAAGAAACCTAAGATGTCGTTTCTAAAAGTTTGGGGATGCGATGCTTATGTGAAGAAACTTCAACCTGAAAAGCTCGAACCCAAGTCGGAAAAATGTGTCTTCATAGGAAACCCTAAGGAAACCATTGGGTATACCTTCTACCTTAGATCCGAAGGCAAGATCTTTGTTGCTAAGAACGGATCCTTTCTGGAAAAAGAGTTTCTCTTGAAAGGAGTAGGTGGGAGGAAAGTAGAACTCAATGAAGTACTACCTCTTGAACCGGAAAGTAGTGCAGCTCAGGAAAATGTTCCTGTGGTGCCTACACCGACTGAAGAGGAAATTAATGATGATGATCAAGGTACTTCGGATCAAGTTGCTACTGAACTTCGTAGGTCCACAAGGACACGTTCCACACCAGAGTGGTATGTCAACCCTGTCCTGGAAATCATGTTGTTGGACAACGGTGAACCTTCGAACTATGAACAAGCGATGGCGGGCCCAGATTCCAACAAATGGCTTGAAGCCATGCAATCCGAGATAGGATCCATGTATGAAAACAAAGTATGGACTTTGACAGACTTGCCCGATGATCGGCGAGCGATAGAAAACAAATGGATCTTTAAGATGAAGACGGACGCGGATGGTAATATTACCATCTATAAAGCTTGACTTGTTGCTAAGGGTTATCGGCAAGTTCAAGGGGTTGACTACAATGAGACTTTCTCTCCCGTAGCAAAGCTGAAGTCCGTCCGAATCATGTTAGCAATTGCCGCATACTATGATTATGAGATATGGCAAATGGACGTCAAAACGGCATTCCTTAACGGTTATCTTAAGGAAGAACTGTATATGATGCAGCCGGAAGGTTTTGTCGACCCTAAGAATGCTAACAAGGTATGCAAGCTCCAGCGATCCATTTATGGGCTGGTGCAAGCATCTCGGAGTTGGAACATTCGCTTTGATGAGATGATCAAAGTGTTTGGGTTAATGCAGACTTATGGAGAAGCCTGCGTTTACAAGAAAGTGAGTGGAAGCTCTGTAGCATTTATCATATTATATGTAGATGACATACTTTTGATGGGAAATGATATAGAACTTTTGGACAACATTAAGGCCTACTTGAATAAGAGTTTTTCAATGAAGGACCTTGGAGAAGCTGCTTATATATTAGGCATCAAGATCTATAGAGATAGATCGAGACGCCTCATAGGTCTTTCACAAAGCACATACCTTGATAAGATATTGAAGAAGTTCAATATGTATCAGTCTAAGAAGGGGTTCTTGCCTGTGTTGCAAGGTGTGAAATTGAGCTCAACTCAATGTCCGACCACGGCAGAAGATATAGAAGAGATGAGTGTCATCCCCTATGCCTCAGCCATAGGGTCTATTATGTATGCCATGCTGTGTACTAGACCTGATGTAAACCTTGCCGTAAGTTTGGTAGGAAGGTACCAAAGTAATCCCGGCAAGGAACACTGGACAACGGTCAAGAATATCCTGAAGTACCTGAAAAGGACTAAGGACATGTTTCTCGTTTATGGAGGTGATGAAGACCTCGTCGTAAAGGGTTACATCGACGCTATCTTCGACACAGATCTGGATGACTCTAAGTCACAAACCGGATACGTTTATATGTTGAATGGTGGAGTAGTAAGCTGGTGCAGCTGCAAGCAGAGCGTCGTGGCGGGATCTACATGTGAAGGGGAGTACATGGCAGCCTCGGAGGCAGCGCATGAAGCAATTTGGGTGAAGGAGTTCATCACCGACCTAGGAGTCATACCCAATGCGTCGGGGCCGATCAAACTCTTCTGTGACAACACTGGAGCTATTGCACTTGCCAAGGAGCCCAGGTTTCACAAGAAGACCAGGCACATCAAGCGTCGCATCAACTCCATTCGTGAAAATGTTCAAGATGGAGACATAGAAATTTGCAAAGTGCATACGTATCTGAATGTCGCAGATCCGTTGACTAAACCTCTTCCACGAGCAAAACATGATCAACACCAGAACTCTATGGGTGTTCGATTCATCACAATGTAACTAGATTATTGACTCTAGTGCAAGTGGGAGAATGTTGGAAATATGCCCTAGAGGCAATAATAAAAGGATTATTATTATATTTCTTTGTTCATGATAATTGTCCTTTATTCATGCTATAATTGTATTATCCGGAAATCGTAATACACGTGTGAATACTTAGACCACAACATGTCCCTAGTGAGCCTCTAGTTGACTAGCTCGTTGATCAACAGATAGTCATGGTTTCCTGACTATGGACATTGGATGTCATTGATAACGAGATCACATCATTAGGAGAATGATGTGATGGACAAGACAATCCTAAGCATAGCACAAGATCATGTAGTTCGTTTGCTAGAGCTTTTCCAATGTCAAGTATCTTTTCCTTAGACCATGAGATCGTGTAACTCCCGGATACCGTAGGAGTGCTTTGGGTGTACCAAAAGTCACAACGTAACTGGGTGACTATAAAGGTATACTACGGGTATCTCCGAAAGTGTCTGTTAGGTTGACACGGATCGAGACTGGGATTTGTCACTCCGTATGACGAAGAGGTATCTCTGGGCCCACTCGGTAATGCATCATCATAATGAGCTCAAAGTGACCAAGTGTTTGGTCACGGGATCATGCATTACGGTATGAGTAAAGTGACTTGCCGTAACAAGATTGAACAAGGTATTGGGATACGGACGATTGAATCTCGGGCAAGTAACGTACCGATTGACAAAGGGAATTGTATACGGGGTTGCTTGAATCCTCGACATCATGGTTCATCCGATGAGATCATCGAGGAGCATGTGGGAGCCAACATGGGTATCCAGATCCCGCTGTTGGTTATTGACCGGAGAGTCGTCTCGGTCATGTCTACGTGTCTCCCGAACCCGTAGGGTCTACACACTTAAGGTTCGGTGACGCTAGGGTTGTAGAGATATGAGTATGCAGTAACCCGAAAGTTGTTCGGAGTCCCGGATGAGATCTCGGACGTCACGAGGAGTTCCGGAATGGTACGGAGGTGAAGAATTATATATGGGAAGTCGAATTTCGGCCATCGGGAAAGTTTCGGGGGTCACCGGTATTGTACCGGGACCACCGGAAGGGTCCCGGGGGTCTACCGGGTGGGGCCACCTATCCCGGAGGGCCCCATGGGCTGAAGTGGGAAGGGAAACAGCCCCTGGTGGGCTGGTGCGCCCCCCTTGGGCCCCCCTGCGCCTAGAGTTGGGAATCCTAGGGAAGGGGCGCCTCCACTTTCCTTGGGGGGCACTCCACCCCCTTGCCCCCCCCCTTGGGAGATCCAATCTCCAGGGCCGGCGCCCCCCTTGGGGGCCTATATAAAGAGGGGGGAGGGAGGGCAGCCGCACCCATGCCCCTGGCGCCTCCCTCTCCCACTCCAACACCTCCTCCTCCTCCGTAGAGCTTGGTGAAGCCCTGCCGAGATCCCTGCTGCATCCACCACCAGCCCGTCGTGCCGCTGGATCTCCATCAACCTCTCCTTCCCCCTTGCTGGATCAAGAAGGAGGAGACGTCTTCCCCAACCGTACGTGTGTTGAATGCGGAGGCTCCGTCCGTTCGGCACTCGGTCATAGGTGATTTGGATCACGACGAGTACGACTCCCTCAACCCCGTTCTCTTGAACGCTTCCTCTCGCGATCTACAAAGGTATGTAGATGCACTCCTATCACTCGTTGCTAGATGAACTCATAGATAGATCTTGGTGAAACCGTAGGAAATTTTTTTATTTTCTGCAACGTTCCCCAACACATGCATTGGTCAGAGAGGCCTATCAGCTGGAGCCGGGCCGACCACCCAGAGGTGATGTCATCCCCTGGCTCTTATGCGTTGGTTTCAGAGGCAACCCTAGCAACGGATAGGCTTGCTGCCCGATTCTCCCGCGTACTGATAGACAGCGGGAGCAGCATCAACATCCTATATCGAGACACCATGCAGAAGTTGAACATCAAGGCCAAGCACCTCATGCCAAGCCGGACCGTGTTCCATGGCATTGTACCCAGCCTGTCCTGTTCACCAATCGGCAAGATCAAGATAGATGTTCTCTTCGGAGACAAGGATCACTTCCACCGAGAAGCAATCTGGTTTGAAGTGGTGGACCTTGAGAGCCCTTACCATGTGCTGCTTGGCCGGCCTGCTATGGCCAAGTTCATGGCTGTACCCCACTATGCCTACCTCAAGATGAAGATGCCGAGTACCAAGGGCATCATCACCATAGCCGGCGATTACAAGAAGTCCTCCAAGTGCGCTGCAGCCAGCAGCCGGCTGGCTGAGTCCCTCGTAGTCGCCGAAGAGAAGAAAATGTTTTACCGGGTCGTGGCCATGGCCGGCAAGCAGCCAGCCCTGTCCCCTGACCCCAAGGAATGTGATGCTCAAGGTTCCTTCCAACCGGCCAAGGATGCGAGTTCAGCAAATCAGCGGGTACTTTGAAGGATGCGAGTTCCTCCACGTGCCACGGGCCGACAACGAGCAAGCAGATGCCCTGGCACGGATAGGCTCAACCCGACAAGCTATACCAACCGGCGTCTCTCCAACGCCTCCTCAAGCCGTCTATCAAGCCGTCTCCAGAATCCGACTCCATCTTCGTGCCGCTTAACCCGACGCAGCGGATCCGGCTTGGGGAGCCAAGCAGGCGGCCCGGGGACTTCGATAGGCGGCTCGAGGACTGCCATAGTCGCACCCGGCCCGGGGACTTCAGAACCCAGCCCGGGGACTATGGTAGTCGGCCTGAGGACTGCTTCAACACCACAGGCGGCGGCCAGCTCCAGCTCTTCACCACCCAGCCCACCCGCCCTGGTTGCAGTAGCCGTGTTGGCTATAGAAGAAGTCACAGCTCCATCATGGGCTCAGCCCATCCTCAACTTCCTGGTAAACAGAGAACTGCCGGCTGACGAGATCGCGGCAAGACAAGTCCAACACCGAGCCGGAGCATATACAATTGCTAACAGAGAGCTCGTCAGGCGCAGTGTCACTGGAGTCTTCCAGCGCTGTATCGAGCCAGAGAAGGGCATAGCAATCGTCAAAGACATTCACCAAGGGGAATGCGGCCACCACGCAGCCTCAAGATCCCTCGTTGCCGAAGCTTTCCGCCATGGATTCTTTTGGCCGACTGCCTTGGACAACGCCAAGGAGTTAGTCAAGCATTGCAAAGGCTGCCAAGTCTTCCGATCCAAGCAACACCTGTCGGCTTCAGCACTCAAGACCATTCCCCTCACTTGGCATTTTGCCCTTTGGGGACTGGACATGGTGGGCCCATTCAAGACGGCGCGCGGCGGCATGACACACTTGCTTGTCGCCGTAGATAAATTTACCAAGTGGATCGAAGCAAAGCCGATTAATAAGCTGAATGGGCCGACTGCCGTGACATTCATCGCAGACATTAGAACTCGGTATGGCGTGCCACACATCATAATCACCAACAACGGCACGAATTTCTCCAAGGGAGCATTGGCACGTTTCTGCACGACGCAGGGCATCCGGCTGGACCTAGCGTCCGTTGCCCACCCGCAGTCAAACGGCCAAGTTGAGCGAGGCAACGGCCTCATCCTTTCCGGCATTAAGCCCCGGCTAGTCGTGCAGTTGGAGTGCTCAGCCGGCTGTTGGCTCGACGAGCTGCCAGCCGTCCTCTGGAGTCTGCGCACAACCCCAAACAAGTCAACCGGCTTCACCCCT
The DNA here is from genome assembly GCA_021605145.1 of Aegilops bicornis. NCBI lineage: Eukaryota > Viridiplantae > Streptophyta > Magnoliopsida > Poales > Poaceae > Aegilops > Aegilops bicornis. The sequence continues at coordinate 289,747,843 of CM038671.1, forward strand.
TTCTTCCTTGTATATGGCGCCGAGGCTGTCATCCCAACCGACATCGAGTTCGACTCGCCTCGGGTGACCATGTACACAGAAGCAGAGGCCAAAGAAGCACGAGAAGATGACGTCGACCTGCTGGAAGAAAGCCGGCTGTTAGCCCTCAGCCGGTCTACCATCTACCAGCAGGGTTTGCGCCGCTACCATAGCCGGAAGGTCAAGCCAAGATCCTTTCAAGAGGGCGACCTTGTGCTCCGGCTGATCCAGCGAACAGCTGGCCAGCACAAGCTATCGGCCCCTTGGGAAGGTCCCTTCGTCATCAGCAGAGCATTGGGAAACGACTCCTACTACCTAATCGACGCACAGAAGCCAAAGGCATGAAAGAGAGATTATTCCGGCAAGGAGTCAGAACGACCATGGAACGCCAACCTCCTCCGAAGATTTTACAGTTAAAATGCAGTATGTATCACGCTACCTTTTGTACTAAGTATGAGACAATGGGCCCCCCGAGGAGCACTCGGGGACTGCCACCTTTTATCTATGAATGACGAGTATCATGCTTATGATTTTGTCATTACACTTTTTTTTCCTCGTCCGGCACCGGGTTCGACTAGTCGGCCCGGGGACTGGCTGCCTTGAGTTATATTCAAAGTTCCACCTGCAGTCAGACAAGTAGTGTGCCGGCACCCAAGCCCTCTCTTGTGAAAAGCCGCAGCTCGAAGAACCGACTGTCCGGCTGGCAAGAATCAAAGGCAGGAAAGGATGCCCACAGAAAAACGGCTAAGGACTAACGAACTTATATAACAAAAGACGGTTTCCTCCCATTGCCGACCAGTTACCAGAGTAGCCAGCCAGCCGACTTACCATTCCACCCTGCCACAATTCAAAAAAGCTCAAGTACTTGCCTTCCCACAAATAGCCAAGTTCCTCCCCAGCCACAGACTGCAGAGCAAATTGCTCGGCCGGAAGGCGGCAATCAAGGGAAGGCGGCAAAGGAAACAGCCTAAGAGTAAAAAGCAAATTTAAATGGAAGCCAAACACATGCATAATTATATTTACACAAAAGCCTTCAAAAGGTCGGCATTCAACATAGTCTGAATACACCCCCAGTGGGTGGAACTGCGCAAAGTTAATAAAATTTGTTCAAAGAGCAACAACAGAAAAGCAAGAGCGGCAGATCAAGCCAACAGAGCAACAGGCGAATCGGGCAGGTCGGCGGAGGTGGCAGTGCTGGCTGGAGGAGTGGCCGTCTGGCGAGTCTCGGCCTGATCATCACCCCTGGCAGGCGGCGCACTCGCGCGCGCCTCGTTGCTGGAGGCACGATCAGGCTGAAGCTGGCTGGTCGCATCCCCGTCGGGCGCGGCGTCTTCGCGGCCCTCCTCCTCTTCGTCTTCGGCTTCATCGCTGGAAGCAATCTCCTCCGCCGAGTCCTCGCCTTCTGCCAGGTTCAACCCGAACCATTCCTCCGGCTGGGCGACTCCGCTGTCGTTCACTTCAGGAGCAAAAACGCTGGTGTCGGTGTACTCGGTGATAGCCAAGGTGCGCTGAATGATAGCCGGCCGCACCGCCACCAGCTCCTCGTCAGCCTCCTACCTCCAAGTGCTCAGCTGGCGCAGGCTTAGCCCAGGATACCAGGCCCGGACGAACTCCAATGCCCGCCCGGCGCCGGACCGAGCAGCGGAAGCCTTCCAGGCCTCGAAGCGGCCAACCGCAACCTCCAGCCAGTCGGCAGTCCGACTGGGGGTGCGGGGGATCACCTCGCCAGGCCAGAGAGCGGCCAACACTTGCGCCCCGGCATGCTGAAGCCGGCGGGGCAAGCGGTGAGCCGGCTGCAGCCAGGCCTGGATCGCCAAAAGTTGCTCCTCAAGCGTCCGGCTGGCGTCTAGCGCGATCTCAACCCCTGCTTGCCGGCGCATCTCACGGTGGGCCTCGATGGCTTGGCTGGCGGCGACGGAGTAGCCGGGGAAGTAATCTGCATGAAGAACAAGGAAACAACACAAAAATCAGAAGATGAACAAGAGGGCAAGGAGCAAGCAAAGGGGTGAAAAGGGGGAGGCTGCCTACCATCGATCAGATCCTCCACCCGTCCATAGCCCTCGCTCAGTGCTTGCCTTGCTTCAGCCCAGCCCGCCACCTCGGTCTCGAACTCGGCCTTAAGGGCGGCCTCGTTGTCCTGTGCCTTCTTCAAGGCCGCCTTATGGCTCTCCTCCTGGTCGGCCAGTCTCTTGGCCAGGCGGTCGCGTTCCTGGCCCAAGGCATCGCACTCAGCCTCCTTGGCGCGAAGGGCGGTTTGGGTCCCGCCGAGTTGCTCCCTCAAGTCAGCATTAGCCCCTGCAAGCGTGAAGAAAAAGGAATAAAGCAGTAAGGAAGAAGTCGTCAGGGAAGATCCGACCCGGCTGCACAGCAGCCGGCCCGAATCTCCGGGACTACACCCAGTGGGTGCGCTGACGCGCACCCACATGAGATAAAAGAAACAAAATACTCACTCCGGCTATTCGTCAGGTCGGCGGGCCTTCTGGCTCAGCTCCTGGGCCTGGGAGTTGAAGGCAGCCGCGCGAAGATTGTGATACTCCCAAAAATCAGATGGAGTGCGTATAAGAACAAGATTGCCATCAAGGCCTGCTAAGAAGTTTCAAGCCGCCTGCTCCGCAGCCGACTCGAAACTCGGGGATGACACCCAGTGGGTGCGCTGACGCGCCCCCACGGAAGAAATCAAAAAAGAAATCGATCAAGGCCAGAAGACTCACCCGGACGACCGCGCGCGTAGTGAGGAACTCCTGGGTGTACCGTTGCAGCAAGCCGGCCTGAGCCTGAAGCCGGCGTCGGACCTCCTGTGCCGCCACGTTCAGCTCGGCCGTCCCGCCGCTGGGCGTCCACTGACGCGTCCGGCGCTTGGCCGCCGAGGTCCCTGTTGCCGAGCTGGCGCCCGCAGCTCTTTGCGGCTCCGGCGCCGAGGACGCCTCTCCCACGCGCCGGCGAGGCGCTGACTGCACCACAAGATCCGCCCCCGCCGCCGACTCGCCCCCGGCCGGCTGCCCAGGCGCCGCAGCAGGTCGGCCGCCTTGGCCCGCTCCAGTCGGCGCCGGCTGTGGCGCCTCCCCCAGGATCGTCACGTCGTCCTCCCTCCTCTCCATCACCGGCTGGTCGCGGTCGGCTTCCTCCGACGGAGGCACGGGGATATCGGGAGCCACGGCGCGAAGGGGAATGACGAGCTGCGGAGGCTGATTGCGCAAAGCCTCCGCCTCCTTCTCCACGGCCGCGGCTTCCGCCTGGGCCTTGGCCACCGCGTTGGCTTGCGCCTCGGCCGATTTCTCCGCCGCCTCCTGGATGGCCCTCCGCTCCGTCGCTTCCCGCTCCTCCCGAGCCTCCCGCGCGTTCCGCTCCGTTGCCTCCATGAGATCGGCGCGGGGGTCTATTCGGCGGGAACTCGAAGACCCTCCCCTCGGTCCGACTATGGAGGCGGCGTCAACCCGTTCAAGGGAAAGTGGCGCCCTGTTCAACAAATCAAGAAGACGGCTCAGACGAGCCTCAACCAAAGAAGATGACAAAAGTACAAGACGTCCAACACTTACGCCGAGACCGCTTGTGGCTGCTTCACCACTTTGCGAAAGCGGGTTGCTTTCGCGGCTGCCTCGTCCCGCTTGGTCGCCGCCGCGGAGCTCTTGGGTTTTTTTTGCCGGCTGCCGAAGAGACCCGGCCCGGCCTGACGCTTCTACGCGCCACCCCGGGCAGCTGGCGCGGCAGAAGGTCCCGCGCCTTGGCGATCGGCCGCCGGCTGGCGGCGTGGGATGGCCTCGGCTTAGTCATCGTTCGGCCAGCCCCCGAAGCCGGCCGTGAGCTCGGGGCCGCCTGACTCTCCGCCGGCTGCGACCACGGCGTCGACCATGGCGGCCGCCCCCAAATCCGGGTCGTCGGGGCCGTCCACGGTGCGGTCGGCCGTAAATTGGTGCTTCGGCCCTGCGGCCCCGGGCGCCGGTCGAAGAAGGGGGCTCTGCTCAAAGACGAAGCCGACAAGTCAAGAGTGGGCCATCGTGAACCCGGCAACAAAAGAAGAAGTAAGGAAAACTCACCACAGGCAGGGGATCGGCCCGAGAATACGGCGCCTTGCCATACTGCCACTCTTCAGTAAGTTTGCAGTTGGAGATATAATTCGCCATGTAAGATACCTCGTCACGAGGCATCTCTCTGGTGCTCAGCCGGCACGGATCGAAGCGGCCGCTCATTTGGCAGATCATGTGCGACCGGCTTTATAGCGGAAGCACTCAGCGCTCCACGAAGGCGGCCACCAAGTCGGCCCCCACCAAGCCCTCCGATTGGACCATCACCCAGAGCCGGGTGACGGCGGCGTTCCCGGCCAAGGAGAGCGATCGGGCTCGGAAGGACCAAGACGATTGCCTCCTAGGCAGTGGGCCGGCTACGTAAGCCGGCAGATTCAAGTAGTCGCCTTGCGAGGCGACGTTCTTCACGTAGAAGTACGATTGCTGCTAGAGCTTCACCGACTGGATAAGCGGGATAGGCGGAAAGGGGTTGTTCTCGGCCGTCCTCCGCTTGGCGATAAAGGCGCCGCAGGGGGCGGGCACGCCCGCGGAGACAGTGCCGAGCTTGCACTGGAAGAACTCCCCAAAGAGCTCCAGAGTGGGGAGGACTCCGAGAAAGCCCTCGCACAGGGTGACGAAGGACGACAGCAGCATCACCGTGTTGGGGGTGAGGTGATGCGGCTGGAGATTGTAGAAGTCGAGGAAGGAGCGGAAGAACCCGCTCGCCGGCAGGCCGAGGCCGCGCAGGCAGTGCGAGCGGAAGATGACCCGCTCGCCCTCCTCCGGCGCTGGTGAAATCTCCGCCTCCGGCGCGAGGCGGGTCTTCACGAGGTCCTCGCCCAGCAACCGCCACGTCCGGCGAAGCCAATCGATGTGGTCTTCATGGACGTTGGAGCCGTCCCACGAGCTCGACAGCGCCATGGGAGCAAGAGGAAGGAGAGAGGCGCGGCGGCGGAGAGCACGGCCACGCAACGGAAGAACCGCGGCGAGCCAAGATAGTTTGCGGCGGAACGGTGCGGTGGCGAGTGCGCTGTGGCGGCGGAAGAGTGAAGAAGGAAATAGAGGAAGGAGAGGAGCGAGGGCGAGCGTGCGAGCCTCTGCCGCTCCCCCTCCTCCCCCTACTTATATGCTCGGGCGGCGGAGCCGAGGAGGCGAGGCATGGGGGGACGTGGGATTAACTGCGCCCACTCCCCCCACGTCCCGCGATTATTGCACCCTAAAAGCGTGTTGAAACCGCCGCGGGAAGACGAGCGGTCCATTCGGGCCATAGAGGATCCGCGCGTGGGCCGAGGCATAGGTTTGGTGGGCCCCGGCCTGCGGCGACGTCGCGTCGCGCGCGTGGGCTGGCAGGCCTTTCTGGCCACATGGCGCGCAAGGTGACACATGGTAAACACCCAAGCCGGCTCGCGTTCTCTCCTTCTGGCTGCGGACCTTCCCAAAGACGGTGCGCCCATTCAAGGGCGGCTCCTAGCTGCCGGCTCCTCGGGATAGGAAGCTGATCGAGCATCTCATCCTCCTTTCGACCTCAAATCCCAATCAGCTTCGGGGACTACTGTCGGAGTAAATGACCACGGGTAGCCTAGCCGGCTCCCCCTGGGGCTTCTGAAAAAATTACAAGCCAATCAAGCCATCCAACATCCAAGACGCTGGGCCGCCTTCCCCCGGCCATCGCTCGAGCCGACTATCGAGGCGGCCCGCCCCAAGACCTACAGGAAGAAGGCCTCAAGAGGCGGCTTCCAATGAGCCGGCTACCAGCGGGCGAATCCACGTGGCCCGGCCATGAGAAGGCCGACTCGAAGCCGCCACCCGTGGCTGCCAAGGCCGCACCTCGAATCTGCACCCACATAACGGTGATGAGACGGGCGTGGCTACAAGAAGCCTGCCACCCCGCATCCCGGAGGCCAGCGTGGCTACTGATCGCCCGTCTGGGGCAGCCACCACCCGTCCGGTGCGGCACTGTAGCCATGCTGACCATGACATCACCCACGATGGACTGTCAGTACGACCCGCAGGCGGCGGGCCCCTCTGGTCAGAGAGATGCCCGAAGGCGGCTCGGCCTCCCCTAGTCAGCCTGAAACATGGCCGGCCTCCCATGGCCGGCTAGCTCCCTCCCTCGAAGGAAGTGCCTCATTAAGGAGACAAGACGAGGTGAGGCTACAGTGATCGCCGCCAAGGCGGCACCACTGTAGCCATGCTTACCTCGACAAAGCCCTCGTCATCAGGGTTGAAGCAACAGTAACCAGCCCCCGACAAGGCCCTCAACGGTGGGGTCAGCCTGTCGACCAAGAAGCCGGCAGCCGGCGGGCCCCAGTAGCCGGCGGAGAAGCCGACGGGCGCAGACACTGACGGCTAGGGCCCACGCCCAGTCGGATTACCATTGTACCCCTGGGAGGTAGGCCTATATAAACCCCCCAGGGCACCCATGCAAAGGGTTGATCTCTTAGAGTTTTAGACACCACATAGAGGGAAGAGAAGAGCTAGCCGTGCCCTTCTTCTCCCTCTCACCGAATAGCTCAAGGAGCCACTTGTAGCAACTTGTTCATCTAGTGATCATGCGGAGACCCCGCAGAGCAGCAGTAGGGGTGTTATCTCCACGGAGAGCCCCGAAGCTGGGTAAGATTCGTCGGCGTGCATGTCTTCGCCTCATCCCGTTTCCAGGCACCGGCGACGTCTTATTGGCTCCCACTATGATTAGCCACCCGTTGGCATATGTCGCACCTACCACCCGACAGGCCTAGTCCGAATTGGACTAGGGGGAGGGGCTGCCCCCCTGCTTCCTTATCTTCTCTCTTCCCCTTCCTTCTCTCCTACTCCTACTACTTGGAAGGGGGGGGGGGGGGGAATCCTACTCCCGATGGGAGTATGACTCCCCAGGGCACGCCGTAGTAGAGGGCCGGCCCTTCCCCTCCTCCACTCCTTTATATATTGGGGAGGGGGGCACCCCATAGACACACAAGTTGATCATTGATCTCTTAGACGTGTGCGGTGCCCCCCTCCACCATAATCCACCTCGGTCATATCGTAGCGGTGCTTAGGCTAAGCCCTACGTCGGTAACTTCGTCATCACCGACATCATGCCGTCGTGCTGAGGAAGCTCTCCCTCGAAGTTCTACTGGATCGTGAGTTCGTGGGTTACACGTCTCCAACGTACCTATAATTTTTGATTGCTCCATGCTATATTATCTACTGTTTTGGACATTATTGGGCTTTATTATCCACTTTTATATTATTTTTGGACTAACCTATTATTCGGAGGCCCGGCCCAGAATTGTTGTTTTTGCCTATTTCAGAGTTTCGCAGAAAAGGTATATCAAACAGAGTCCAAACAGAATGAGACCTTCGGGAACGCGATTTTTAGGAAGATTATGATCCGCGAGACTTGGACCCTACATAAAGAAAGAAAAGAGGAGGCCACGAGGTAGGGGGGCACGCCCACCCCCCCCCCCCCAGGGCGCACCCTCCACCCTCGTGGCCCCCCTGTTGCTCCAACGACGTACGCCTTCCTCCTATATATACCTCACGCACCCCAAACGATCGAATCTGGAGCCAAAACCTAATTCCACCGCCGAAACCTTCTATACCCACGAGATCCCATCTTGGGGCCTGTTTCGGAGCTCCGCCAGAGGGGGCACCCATCACGGAGGGCTTCTACAACATCACTATAGCCTCTCCGATGAAGTGTGAGTAGTTTACCTTAGACCTTCGGGTCCATAGTTAGTAGCTAGATGGCTTCTTCTCTCTTTTTGGATCTCAATCCAATGTTCTCCCCCTCTCTCGTGGAGATCTATTCGATGTAATCTTCTTTTTGCGGTGTGTTTGTTGAGACCGATGAATTGTGGGTTTATGATCAAGATTATCTATGAGCAATATTTGAATCTTCTCCTAATTCTTTTATGTATGATTGGTTATCTTTGCAAGTCTCTTCAATTATCAGTTTGGTTTGGCCTACTAGATTGATCTTTCTTGCAATGGGAGAAGTGCTTAGCTTTGGGTTCAATCTTGCGGTGTCCTTTCCCAAAGGATGAGGGGCAGCAAGGCACGTATTGTATTGTTGCCATCAAGGATAACAAGATGGTTTTTTTACCATATTGCATGAATTTATCCCTCTACATCATGTCATCTTGCTTAAGGCGGTACTCTGTTTTCATGCACTTAATACTCTAGATGCATGTGGATAGCGGTCGATGAGTGGAGTAATAGTAGTACATGCAGGCAGGAGTCGGTCTACTTGTCTCGGACGTGATGCCTATATACATGATCATACCTAGATATTCTCATAACTATGCTCAATTCTGTCAATTGCTCAACAGTAGTTCGTTCACCCATCGTAAAATATTTATGCTCTTGAGAGAAGCCACTAGTGAAACCTATGGCCCCCGGGTCTATCTTCATCATATTAATCTTCCTACACTTAATTATTTCCTTTGCTTTTTACTTTGCTTTTATTTTACTTTGCATCTTTGTCACGAAAATACCAAAAAAATTATTCTATCATATCTACCAGATCTCACTCTCGTAAGTGACCGTGAAGGGATTGACAACCCCTTATCGCGTTGGTTGCGAGGAGTTATTTGTTTTGTGTAGGTACGAGGGACTCGCGCGTAGCCTCCTACTGGATTGATACCTTGGTTCTCAAAAACTGAGGGAAATACTTACGCTACTTTGCTGCATCACCCTTTCCTCTTCAAGGAAAATCCAACGCAGTGCTCAAGAGGTAGCAAGAAGAATTTCTGGCGCCGTTGCCGGGGAAGCTTCCGCAAAGTCAAGATTTGGACTCCCGACAACGAGCCATTTCTGGCACCGTTGCCGGGGAGTCTACGAAAAGTCAACAGACCAAGTACCCATCACAAATCCATTATCTCCCACATTACATTATTTGTCATTTGCCTCTCGTTTTCCTCTTCCCCACTTCACCCTTGCCGTTTTATTCGCCCTCTCTTTTTCGTTTGCATTTTTCGCTTGATTTTCCCTCGCTATGTCGGAACCAAAAAGAATTGGAAGTTCTCTCCCAAGTTCTACTGCTTTAGACAATCCTGCTATCTTATCTAAACTCTTAAATAAAAATACTATGGAAAAACCTGCCGGATTTATCAATGAAACCCTTAGCAATTAAGATGAAGAAGATTCTGGAATATTTCGCTATTTACTTGATGAATCTGTGAAAGATGCTTGGGATAGGCTATTAAGGATCCGTGCTAGCTATGTACCTTAATACCAAATTGAGGTTTACTTATAAAGCTTTTATGTTGGGTTGCCCGCTTCATTCAAACAAGTCTTGGATTCTATTTTTGAAGAGGGTTTTCTTGTAGGGGACCCCATAGACACCTATGAAAAGATGAAAACTCTATTTGGGCACCCCATTAACGAGAAAGTTGAAATCACATCTCGTTTGCTTTCTTACCAAAACGAATCTATCAAAGAGATAAAAGCTAGCCTAGATGCCAATTTCCGCAGCATACTTAATCTTTCTTCTACCATTAATGGCCATGTACTTTGTCAAAATAGAAAGATTAATTCCATAGATAGCAAATTTTCTCTCTTCTTCCTTAAAACCAAAGATGGCAATACCTAGATCTATCATTGCATATCATGCCTAGCTAGGGGCGTTAAATGATAGCGCTTGTTGGGAGGCAACCCAATTTTATTTTTAGTTTTTTTTGTTTTTGCTTCTGTTTAGGAATAAATATTTGTTCTAGCCTCTGGTTATATGTGTTTTTATGTTTTAATTAGTGTTTTTGCCAAGTTAAACCTATAGGATCTTCTTGGATGATAGTTATTTGATCTTGCTGTAATTTCCAGAAACTTTCTGTTCACGAAAACAATTGTTAAAAATCGCCAGAACGTGATAAAACATTGATTCCAATTGCTGCCGATAAATAAACAAATTTCCTAGGTCGTCCTAGTTTGTATCATTTTTTGGAGTTTTCGTTGATTACAGATTACTACAGACTGTTCTGTTTTTGACAGATTCTGTTTTTCGTGTGTTGTTTGCTTATTTTGATGAATCTATGGCTAGTAAAATAGTTTATAAACCATAGAGAAGTTGGAATACAGTAGGTTTAACACCAATATAAATAAAGAATGATTTCATTACAGTACCTTGAAGTGGTCTTTTGTTTTCTTTCGCTAACGGAGCTCACGAGATTTCTGTTGAGTTTTTTGTTGTGAAGTTTTCAAGTTTTGGGTGAAAGATTTTGATGGATTATGGAACTAGGAGTGGCAAGAGCCTAAGCTTGGGGATGACCATGGCACCCCCAAGATAATATAAGGACACCAAAAAGCCAAAGCTTGGGGATGCCCCGGAAGGCATCCCCTCTTTTGTCTACTTCCATCGGTAACTTTACTTGGAGCTATATTTTTATTCACCACATGATATGCGTTTTGCTTAGAGCGTCTTATATGATTTGAGTCTTTGATTTTTAGTTTACCACAATCATCCTTGCTGTACACACCTTTTGATAGAGCCATAAATGATTTGGAATTTGTTAGAATACCCTATGTGCTTCACTTATACCTTTTGAGTTATATAGTTTTGCTCTAGTACTTCACTTATATCTTTTAGAGCACGGTGGTGGATTTGTTTTATAGAAACTATTGATCTCTCATGCTTCACTTAGATTATTTTGAGAGTCTTAAATAGCATGGTAATTTGCTTAAATAATCCTAATATGCTTGGTATTCAATAATAGTAAAAACTTTCTTAGGAGTGTGTTGAATACTATGAAAAGTTTGATGCTTGATAATTGTTTTGAGATATAAAGATGGTGATATTAGAGTCATGCTAGTTGAGTATTTGTGAATTTGAGAAATACTTGTGTTAAAGTTTGTGATTCCCGTAGCATGCACGTATGGTGAACCGTTATGTGATGAAGTCGGAGCATGATTTACTTATTGATTGTCTTCCTTATGAGTGGAGGTTGGGGACGAGCGATGGTCTTTTCCTACCAATCTATCCCCCTAGGAGCATGCGCGTGATACTTTGCTTTGATAACTTGTTGATTTTTTCAATAAGTATACGAGTTCTTTATGACTAATGTTGAGTCCATGGATTATACGCACTTTTCTTCCTTCCACCATTGCTAGCCTCTCTAATACCGCACACTTTTCGTCGGTATCATACACCCACCATATACCTTCCTCAAAAAAGCCACCGTACCTACCTATCATGGCATTTCCATAGCCATTCCGAGATATATTGCCATGCAAATTTCCACCATTCCGTTTATTATGACACGCTCCATCATTGTCATATTGCTTAGCATGATCATGTAGTTGACATCGTATTTGTGGCAAAGCCACCATTCATAATTCTTTCATACATGTCACTCTTGATTCATTGCATATCCCGATTACACCGGAGGCATTCATATAGAGTCATATTTTGTTCTAAGTATCGAGTTGTAATTGTTGAGTTGTAAGAGAATAAAAGTGTGATGATCATCATTATTAGAGCATTGTCCCAAGTGAGGAAAAGGATGATGGAGACTATGATTCCCCCACAAGTCGGGATGAGACTCCGGACGAAAAAAAGAGGCCATAAAAAAAGAAGAGAAAAGGCCCAAATAAAAAAATGAGAGAAAAAGAGAGAAGGGACAATGTTACTATCATTTTACCACACTTGTGCTTCAAAATAGCACCATGATCTTCATGATAGAGAGTCTCTCATTTTGTCACTTTCATATACTAGTGGGAATTTTTCATTATAGAACTTGGCTTGTATATTCCAATGATGGGCTTCCTCAAAATGCCCTAGGTCTTCGTGAGCAAGCGAGTTGGATGTACACCCACTTAGTTTCTTTTGTTGAGCTTTCATATGCTCATAGCTCTAGTGCATCCGTTGCATGGCAATCCCTACTCACTCACATTGATATCTATTGATGGGCATCTCCATAGCCTGTTGATACACCTAGTTGATGTGAGACTATCTTCTCCCTTTTTGTCTTCTCCACAACCACCATTTTATTCCACATATAGTGCTATATCCATGGCTCACGCTCATGTATTGCATGAAGATTGAAAAAGTTTGAGAATGTCAAAAGTATGAAACAATTGCTTGGCTTGTCATCGGGGTTGTGCATGATTTAAATACTTTGTGTGGTGAAGATAGAGCATAGCCAGACTATATGATTTTGTAGGGATAACTTTCTTTAGCCATGTTATTTTGAGAAGACATGATTGCTTTGTTAGTATGCTTGAAGTATTATTATTTTTATGTCAATAATAAACTTTTGTCTTGAATCTTTCGGATCTGAATATTCATACCACAATTAAGAAGAATTACATTGAAATTATGCCAAGTAGCACTCCGCATCAAAAATTATTTTTTTATCATTTACCTACTCGAGGACGAGCAGGAATTAAGCTTGGGGATGCCTGATACGTCTCCAACGTATCTACAATTTTTGATTGCTCCATGCTATATTATCTACTGTTTTGGACATTATTTGGATTTATTATCCACTTTTATATTTTTTTGGGACTAACCTATTAACCGGAGGCCCAGCCCAGAATTGCTGTTTTTTGCCTATTTCAGAGTTTCGCAGAAAAGTAATATCAAACGGAGTCCAAACGGAATGAAACCTTCGGGAACATAATTTTTAGGAATATTATGATTCGGGAGACTTGGACCCTATGTCAAGAAAGAAAAGAGGAGGCCACGAGGTAGGGGGGTGCGCCCACCCTCCAGGGCGCACCCTCCACCCTCGTGGGCCCCCTGTTGCTCCACCGACGTGCTCCTTCCTCCTATATATACCTACGTACCCCCAAACGATCAGATATGGAGCCAAAAACCTAATTCCACCGTCGCAACCTTCTGCACTCCACGAGATCCCATCTTGGGGCCTGTTAGGAGCTTCACGGAGGGGGCACCATCACGGAGGGCTTCTACATCATCACCATAGCCTCTACGATGAAGTGTCAGTAGTTTACCTCAGACCTTCGGGTCCATAGTTAGTAGCTAGATGGCTTCTTCTTTTTTTTGGATCTCAATACAATGTTCTCCCCCTCTCTCGTGGAGATCTATTCGATGTAATCTTCTTTTGCGGTGTGTTTGTTGAGACTGATGAATTGTGGGTTTATGATCAAGATTATCTATGAACAATATTTGCATCTTCTCTGAATTCTTTTATGTATGATTGGTTATCTTTGCAAGTCTCTTAAAATTATCAGTTTGGTTTGGCCTACTAGATTGATCTTTCTTGCAATGGGAGAAGTGCTTGGCTTTGGGTTCAATCTTGCGGTGTCCTTTCCCAGTGACAGTAGGGGCAGCAAGGCACGTACTGTATTGTTGCCATCGAGGATAACAAGATGGAGTTTTTATCATATTGCATGAATTTATCCCTCTACATCATTGCATCTTGCTTTAGGCGTTACTCTGTTTTCATGAACTTAATACTCTAGATGCATGCTGGATAGCGGTCGATGAGTGGAGTAATAGTAGTAGATGCAGGCAGGAGTCGGTCTACTTGTCTCGGATGTGATACCTATATACATGATCATATCTAGATATTCTCATAACTATGCTCAATTCTGTCAATTACACAACAATAATTCATTCACCCACCGTAAAATATTTATGCTCTTGAGAGAAGCCACTAGTGAAACCTATGGCCCCCGGGTCTATCTTCATCATATTAATCTTCCTACACTTAGTTATTTCCTTTGCTTTTTACTCTGCTTTTATTTTACTTTGCATCTTTATCACAAAAATACCAAAAATATTATTCTATCATATCTATCAGATCTCACTCTCGTAAGTGACCGTGAAGGGATTGACAACCCCTTATCGCGTTGGTTGCGAGGAGTTATTTGTTTTTTGTAGGTACAAGGGACTCGCGCGTAGCCTCCTACTGGATTGATACCTTGGTTCTCAAAAACTAAGGGAAATACTTACGCTACTTTGCTGCATCACCCTTACCTCTTCAAGGAAAATCCAACGCAGTGCTCAAGAGGTAGCAGTGGGACGTCGCCGAGCTGAACGTGTGCAGTCCGCGGAGGTGCCGTACCTTTGGTGCAAGGATCGGTGGATCGTGAAGACGTACGACTACATCAACCACGTTGTTCTAACGCTTCCGCTTTCGGTGTACGAGGGTACGTGGACACACTTTCCCCTCTCGTTGCTATGCATCACCATGATCTTGCGTGTTCGTAGGAATTTTTTGAAATTACTACGTAACCCAACAGTGGCATACGAGCCAGGTTTATGCGTAGATGTTATATGCACGAGTATAACACAAGTGAGTTGTGGGCGATACTAGTCATACTGCTTACCAGCACGTCATACTTTGATTTGGCGGTATTGTTGGATGAAGTGGCCCGGACCGACATTACGCGTACGCTTATGCGAGACTGGTTCTACCGATGTGCTTCGCACACAGGTGGCTGGCGGGTGTCAGTTTCTCCAACTTTAGCTGAATCGGGTGTGACTACGGCCGGTCCTTGTTGAAGGTTAAAACATCACTAACTTGACGAAATATCATTGTGGTTTTGATGCGTAGGTAAGAACGGTTCTTGCTCGGCCCGTAGCAGCCACGTAAAACTTGCAACAACAAAGTAGAGGACGTCTAACTTGTTTTTGCATGGCATGTTGTGATGTGATATGGTCATGGCATGATGCTATATTTTATTGTATGATATGATCATGGTTTGTAACGAAGTTATCGGCAAATGGCAGGAGCCATATGGTTGTCGCTTTATTGTATGCAATGCAACCGCCCTGTAATTGCTTTACTTTATCACTAAGCGGTAGCGATAGTCGTAGTAGCAATAGTTGGCGAGACGACATTGATGTTTCGATGGAGATCAAGGTGTCAAGCCGGTGACGATGGTGATCATAACAGTGCTTTGGAGATGGAGATCAAAGGCACAAGATGATGATGGCCATATCATATCACTTATATTGACTGCATGTGATGTTTATCCTTTATGCATCTTATTCTGCTTTGATTGACAGTAGCATTATAAGACGATCTCTCAATAAATTTCAAGGTACAAGTGTTCTCCCTGAGTATGCACCGTTGCCAAAGTTAAATCGTGTGAGACACCACATGATGATCGGGTGTGATAAGCTCTACGTTCATGTACAACGGGTGCAAGCCAGTTTTGCACACGTAGAATACTCGGGTTAAACTTGACGAGCCTAGCATATGCACATATGGCCTCGGAACACTGAGACTGAAAGGTCGAGCGTGAATCATATAGTAGATATGATCAACACAATGATGTTCACCATTGAAAACTACTCCATCTCACGTGATGATCGGACATGGTTTAGTTGATTTGGATCACGTGATCACTTAGATGATTAGAGGGATGTCTATCTAAGTGGGAGTTCAAAAGTAATATGATTAATTGAACTTTAATTTATCATGAACTTAGTACCTGATAGTATTTTGCATGTCTATCTATGTTGTAGATCAATAGCTCGCGATGTAATTCGCCGTTTATTTTTGATATGTTCCTAGAGAAAAATAAGTAGAAAGATGTTAGTAGCAAAGATGCGGACTAGCTCCATCATCTGAGGATTATCCTCATTGCTGCACAGAAGTATTATGTCCTTGATGCACCGCTAGGTGACAGAACTATTGCAGGAGCAGATGCAGACGTTATGAACGTTTTGAAAAAAATCTCGGTATGATGACTACTTGATAGTTTAGTGCACCATGCTTTACGGCTTAGAACCGGGACTTCAAAAATAGTTTGAACGCCATGGAGCATATAAGATGTTCCAAGAGTTGAAATTGGTATTTCATACTCATGCCAATGTCGAGAGGTATGAGACCTCGACAAGATTTCTTTGCCTACAAGATGGAGGAGAATAGCTCAACCAGTGAGCATGTGCTTAGATTGTCTGGGTACTACAATTGCTTGAATCAAGTGGGAGTTAGTATTCCAGATAAGATAGTAATTGACAAAGTTCTCTAGTCACTATCACCAAGTGACTAGAACTTCGTGATGAACTATACTATGCAAGGGATGACGAAAACAATTCCCAAACTCTTCGCGATGCTAAAATCGGCGAAGGTAGAAATCAAAAAAATCAAGTGTTGATGGTTGACAAGACCACTAGCTTCAAGAAAAAGGGCAAAGGGAAGAAGGGGAACTTCAAGAAGAACGGCAAGCAAGTTGCTGCTCAAGTGAAGAAGCCCAAGTCTGGACCTAAGCCTAAGACTAAGTGCGTCTACTGCAAAGGGACTGGTCACTGGAAGCGGAACTACCCCAAGAATTTGGCGGATAAGAAGGATGGCAAAGTGAAGAAAGGTATATTTGATATACATGTTATTAATGTGTACTTTACTAGTGTTTATAGCAGCCCTCAGTATTTGATACTAGTTCAGTTGCTAAGAGTAGTAACTCGAAACAGGAGTTGAAAAATAAACAGAGACTAGTTAAGGGCGAGGTGACGATGTGTGTTGGAAGTGATTCCAAGGTTGATAAGATCACCATCGCACACTCCCTTTACCTTCGGGATTTGTGTTGAACCTAAAATAAATGTTATTTGGTGTTTGCGTTGAGCATGAATATGATTAGATCATGTTTATTGCAATACAGTTATTCATTTAAGTCAAAGAATAATTGTTCTATTTACATGAATAAAACCTTCTGCGGTCATACACTCAATATAAATGGTTTATTGAATCTCCATCGTAGTGATACACATATTCGTAATACTGAAGCCAAAAGATGCAAAGTTAATAATGATAGTGCAACTTATTTGTGGTACTGCCATTTAGGTCATATTGGTGTAAAGCGCATGAAGAAACTCCATGCTGATGGGCTTTTGGAACCATGTGATTATGAATCACTTGATGCTTGCGAACCATGCCTCATGGGCAAGATGACTAAGACTCCGTTCTCCGGAACAATGGAGCGAGCCACTGACTTACTGGAAATAATACATACCGATGTGTGCGGTCCAATGAGTTTTTGAGGCTCATGGCGGGTATCATTGTTTTCTGACCTTCATAGATGATTTGAGAAGATATGTGTATATCTACTTGATGAAACACAAGTCTGAAACACTTGAAAAGTTCAAAGATTTTCAGAGTGAAGTATAGAATCATCGTAACATGAAAATAAAGTTTCTACAATCTGATCATAGAGGAAAATATTTGAGTTACGAGTTTGGCCTTCATTTAAAACAATGTGGAATAGTTTCACAAACTCATGCAACCTGGAACACCACAGCATAATGGTGTGTCCGAACGTCATAACCGTACTTTATTGGATATAGTGCAATCTATGATGTCTCTTATCGATTTACCACTATCGTTTTGGGGCTATGCATTAGAGACAACTGCATTCACGTTATATAGGGCACCATATAAATCCATTGAGACGACAGAATATGAACTATGGTTTGGCAAGAAACCAAAGTTGTCATTTCTTACAGTTTAGGGTTGCGATGCTTATGTGAAAAAGTTTCATCCTGATAAGCTCAAACCCAAAATCAGAGAAATGTGTCTTCATAGGATACCCAAAGGAGACAGTTGGGTACACCTTCTATCACATATCCGAAGGCAAGACATTCGTTGCTAAGAATGGATCCTTTCTAGAGAAGGAGTTTCTCTCGAAAAAAGTGAGTGGGAGGAAAGTAGAACTTGATGAGGTAACTGTACCTGCTCCCTTATTGGAAAGTAGTTCATCACAGAAATATGTTCCTGTGACTCCTACACCAATTAGTGAGGAAGCTAATGATGATGATCATGTAACTTCTGATCAAGTTACATGATCCGCACCAGAGTGGTATGGTAATGATGTTCTGGAGGTCATGTTACTTAACTATGACGAATCTACGAACTATGAGGAAGCGACGATGAGCCCAGATTCCACGAAATGGCTTGAGGCCATGAAATATGAGATGGGATCCATGTATGAGAACAAAGTGTGGACTTTGGTTGACTTGCCCGATGATCGGCAAGCCATAGAAAATAAATGGATCTTCGAGAAGAAGACGAACGCTGACAGTAGTGTTACTATCTACAAAGCTAGACTTGTCAAAAATGGTTTTGACAAAGTTCAAGGTGTTGACTACGATGAGATTTTCTCATTCGTAGCAATGCTTAAGTCTGTCCGAATCATGTTAGCAAATTGCCACATTTTATGAAATCTGGCAAATGGATGTCAAAACTACATTCCTTAATGGATTTCTTAAAGAAGAGTTGTATATGATGCAACCAGAAGGTTTTGTGGATCCTAAAGGTGCTAACAAAATGTGCAAGCTCCAGTGATCCATCTATGGACTGGTGCAAGCATCTTGGAGTTGGAATATACGCTTTGATGAATTGATCAAAGCATATAGTTTTGTACAGACTTGCGGTAAAGCCCGTATTTACAAAAAGTGAGTGGGACAACTACAACATTTCTGATAAATATATGTGAATGACATATTGTTGATCGGAAATAATGTAGAATTTTTTGGAAAGCATAAAGGAGTATTTGAAAGGAGTGTTTTAAAGAAAGACCTCAGTGAAGCTGCTTATATATTGAGCATCAAGATCTATAGAGATAGATCAAGACGCTTGATAAGTTTTTTCAATGAGTACATACCTTGACAAGATTTTGAAGTAGTTCAAAATGGAATAGTCAAAGAAAGAGTTCTTGCCCGTGTTACAAGGTGTAAAATTGAGTAAGACTCAAAGCCCGACCACGGCGGAAGATAGAAAGAGAATGAAAGTCATTCCCGATGCCTCATCCATAGGTTCTATAAAGTATGCCATGCTGTGTACCAGATCTATTGTATACCCTACACTGATTTTGACAAGGGAGTACAATAGTGATCTAGGAGTAGATCACTGAACAACGGTCAAAATTATCCTGGAATAAGGATATGTTTCTTGATTATGGAGGTGACAAAAGGTTCGTCGTAAAGGGTTACGTCGATACAAGTTTTGACACAGATCCAGATGACTCTAAGTCTCAATCTGAATGTGACAGACCCGTTGACTAAGCAACTCCCGATTACCAGAGGAACCCTTTGTGTGCTACCAAACGTCACAACGTAACTGGGTGATTATAAAGGTGCTCTATAGGTGTCTCCGATGGTACTTGTTGAGTTGGCATAGATCAAGATTAGGATTTGTAACTCCGATTGTTGGAGAGGTATCTCTGGGCCCTCTCGGTAATGCACATCACTATAAGCCTTGCAAGCAATGTGACTAATGAGTTAGTTGCGGGATGATGCATTATCGAACGATTAAAGAGACTTGCCAGTAACGATATTGAGCTAGGTATTGAGATACCGATGATCGAATCTCGGGCAAGTAACATACCGATGACAAAGGGAACAACGTATGTTGTTATGGGTTTGACCGATAAAGATCTTCGTAGAATATGTTGGAGCCAATATGAGCATCCAGGTTCCGCTTTGGTTATTGACTAGAGATGAGTCTCGGTCATGTCTACATAGTTCTCGAACCCGTAGGGTCCGCACGCTTAACGTTCGGTGACGATCGGTATTAGGAGTTTATGTGTCTTGATGTACCGAAGGTTGTTCGGAGTCCCGGATGAGATCTGGGACATGACAAGGAGTCTCGAAATGTTCGAGACATGAAGATCGATATATTGGAAGGCTATATTCGGACATCAGAAAGATTCTGAGTGGTTCGGGTATTTATCGGAGTACCGGAGAGTTAGGGGAATTCGCCGGGGAGTATATGGGCCTTATTGGTCTTTAGGGGAGAGCGAGAGGGGCTGCCTAGGGCAGGCCACGCGCCCCCCAAGGCCTAGTATGAATTGGACTAGGGGGAGGGGTTGCGCTCCCTCCTTCCTTCTCTTCTCTCTTCCCCTTCCTTCTCTCCTACTCCTACTACTTGGAACGGGGGGGGGGGGGATCCTACTCCCGATGGGAGTAGGACTCCCCAGGGCGCACCATAGTAGAGGGCTGGCCCTTCCCCTCCTCCACTCCTTTATATACGGGAGAGGGGCACCCCATAGACACACAAGTTGATCATTGATCTCTTAGCCGTGTGCGGTGCCCCCTCCACCATAATCCACCTCGGTCATATCGTAGCGGTGCTTAGGCGAAGCCCTGTGTCGGTAACTTCATCATCACCGTCATCACGCCGTCGTGCTGACGAAGCTCTCCCTCGAAGCTCTACTGGATCGTGAGTTTGTGGGACGTCTCCGAGCTGAACGTGTGCAGTCCGCGGAGGTGTCGTACCTTTGGTGCTAGGATCGGTGGATCGTGAAGACGTACGACTAGATCAACCGTGTTGTTCTAACGCTTCCGCTTTCGGTCTACGAGGGTACGTGGACACACTCTCCCCTCTCATTGCTATGCATCACCATGATCTTGCGTGTTCATAGGATCTTTTTTGAAATTACTACCTTCCCCAACAATGCGGTCATCAAACTATAGATCTACGTTGACTATCTTTATCTAGCATAGTTGTTTCTTGAGAATCACGTGGGGAGGCTGACACTGCATTCTTTAAAAGAGGATATTTTGTCACAGTAAACCATTGGCATGACTCTCTCATCATAAGTGATTGATGAGGGATACACAAGAACATTAGTTTGCTGTAAGAACATGGATAATAGACAGATGTAGTAGTATGTACCAAAAACAGGAAGGCATGTCATAGTCAAAGGTATAATGTGTAAGCTAAGCAGATGCAATTTAACCAAATTGGAAGCAATACAAGCTAGAGACCTGGCTGGAGTGGTGAGCATGATCATCGAGGACCTGAGAGCCTAGTGGGAGGCGAGCTGCTTCGCCACCACTACTAGGGAAAAGGCTTGCAGCAGCGCGGGTTTTAGGTGTATCAGTAGCGCGGGGTGGGGCGCTACTAATAAGGCGCTACAACTAACATATAGCAGCAGCGCGGTTACTGGGAGCACGCTACTGCTAGTAGCTGTAGCGCCCTTTGCAGCAACGCGCTACTGCTATAGCGGTGCTGCTGCTAACTTCTATACACTCGCTAGTGCTAATTTAACAGGTTTTTCGTTTTTTTGAGCATATTTGTTTTGTATTTGAACAGGATTTATAGAAGAATCTTTAGCACTTAGAAATGTCATCATGATACACATACAAATGCCTGCGAGACCACGAGTATAATCATAGCATATACATACAAATAGTCTCATCATAATCATCATCCAACACAAAGTGGTCTCTCGTCATCATCTCGAAAATAGCGATACAAGTCCTTGATTACTTGCAAATACATCGTCATCCATCTAAACAATGGTATACGCGAGAAGAGCTATCACTTTGACTACATGAGTTCGTATCCTCTCTCGCATTAGCGTGAACCTAAACTAACTACTGCCTGTCGCCGAAACCGGAAACCGGCAACACTGGGCACGACACTCGGCCACTCATCGATATATACTCTGGCGTAGCACTTCTTCGCCATCGATGATCTATGCACCTGCATCGTCACATGAGTTGATGATATGCAACATATATAGTTGAGCAACAGAAGAGACAGACTTGACAAAAATAGAAACAACATATCATAAGCATAAATAACAAAGTTCATCGTACTCCAAAATGCCCTAACTAGAGTGATCTTCGCTAGTCGAGGAGGAGAACGGTTTAATTACATCACAAATAAAAGTTTCACTGCATAACTCAAATTTTGTCATAACGGAAAGTATGGACTAAAATGCATACATTGTCATATATCGACAATCACTCCAACATGCCGTGCCATCCATCGAGGTCGTGGAGATAGTCCCAGCTTATTGAAAGGCTTCATGTCGAGACGCTGAGAGGCTATCCATGTTCGGACGTCTTCCCGCGACATTTGTCCTTCTCCGTAGAACATCCCTGTTTTTCCGACGACCTCTTTCATGATGATTTGGGCAAGTTTGTGATGGATGTTATAGAACTCAGCTCGAAGTCGATGATCCTCGATATCTCCTATGTACTTTGCCCATTGCAGAATATGGGCATCGCCAGATGTAGGTGACATTTGAAGGTTCTGGTGATCCCGTCTGTACTCCAGCATGTGGTGTAGGAAATAGAATCCATCATTAAGAGAATCGTTCGGTTGCTGGATGCAGCGGAAGTCGGTCTTATGGTAGAAGGCCCCCGCCGCCCTTTCTCTTCTTGTCCCTAACCTCTCCACCCCTTGCTTGGTAGTAAAACATAGCAATCGCCGAGAACATATTTGATGTAGGTGTAATCCTTTTGTGAATGTTCTTCGATGAGTCCAAGTAAAGAGCGTGGGAGAATCGGGGTAGAGGATGATGAGGACGGGCGCCCTACCATCAAGCATAAAATAAGTACACCTCAAATTAATGAGCCTCCACCGTGCAAATGAATTATTGAAATCGAAGGAAGGATAGCAGCGGATGACTTACAGCGGGATGATAAGGCACGAGAATCGCCTCCTTGTCCTTATTACAGCATGAAACAGACGATGTAATCCCTCACAGATTCACGCTGCTCGCACAGACTCCCAAGAAGCTCTCGTGCATGTAGTACGGGTCAGCGACACGTATATGACGTATCTGCTCAACCCCAATGATGTAGTTCATGTGCAAGGCATAAAGGCGGACAAACGTAAATCCAGCTTCTTCATGTGAAACATGTCGAATATGTAATCGAATCGAGGAAGAACTTATCCGCAGGGAAGCCGCCGACGTCATTTACATTTGCCGAACATTAACCACGCATGCTGGGTATCCTGGATCTTCGAGGCGATGAGGCATTTCTCTACCCACAGCACATCGTCATTAAGTCTCCTTAGATCGCCGAATCTGGCCCGTAGCGCTGTTGCAGGTAGGATTGGTTGACGGGGGATATGCCATTTATCCGCATCGGGGATATCTATAAGGTCCTGAAGCCGAGGCTGTTGAGGCGGCTGGATCATAGAATCAGCTTTTTTGCCTTTCCTCGCTATCTTCCTAGACTTCTTTACTACCGGAAGGTCGTCAATAATACGTTGAGACGGTAATTCAGGCACCGACTCATGACGCTCAAACCCTGAGGAGGCGCCAGTATAGACATAATGTTCAGCGCCATCGTCATCCTCATCCTCATTTCGGCCCGGGAACAAGAATATCTGGTGAAACTTCTTTAGGAGGGAGCTCCTCATATTTTCTATCTTCTGTAGTTTCTCGTCATTGATGGTGGCGGTTGTACGTACGATGCAGCCAATTTGATTGCCGTAGCACGCGCGCGCTTCCTCGGGCGCCTTTGGCTCAAAATTGCCGTCGTCCACCTCCGTGACCACCAGTCTAGTAGTCCTGAGTTTGTTAGGAAGCCGTTGCCTCTTTGCTTTTGGTTCTACACCGGCTCCGCTCCCCGAGGCAGCACCGGTATCAGCGCCGGTCTCGATGACGGTCTGAATCTCAGCGCCGGTCTCAGTCTCAGCACCGGTATGCGTGTCGGTCTCAGTCCCCGATGCCACCGGTGGGCCCAGCAACAACATCGGTTGATCCTTGATACGGCTAAAATATTCGTCTGCCGCCAGGTAGACGTTGTCGCAATCACCAGAACCCTGTCCTTGATCGTTGCTAGCCATGTTTCCTATGATTAAATATAGTCAATTAATTCTAGACCTAATAAAATGAATATGACATAAAAAAGGACTATTGTTTTGCAGGAATGTTGACTCCTTCCTGGTGCGGCAAATCCCGGGCACTCGATATGTCCTAGTTTGTAGCACAAGTCATGCCGAAATTCACGGAAAATTTTGGCATGACCTTTGCTAAAAAGTGGACAAATCGAGAACCTGAAATTTGCCGGAACAGAAATGAATCAACATTCCTGCAAAACATAGGCCACTCAGCATCATTCCTCGAACCAACAAAGCCACTTGGGCACAATCGAACAACTTCAATGAAAAGATATAACATGACCACTTCAATGAAAAAATAAAATTTGCCTAAATTCTTTTCCTTGAAAAATAGTGGTCTTTTCAAAAATCAAAACCTTTCAAAATGACCTCACTAAACACTTCTCTGCCTAGGACAGAACCCAAATTATGTTGATCTAGCTATTCCTCTCTCTCACACAAACACACATTATTATCTCTAACCCTTCTCTCGCCTAGGATGTAACCCAATTAAATTGCAAAGGAACTCCGTTTCTCTAACCCTTCTGACCTAATGCTTTAAAATAAAATTTTCCTCTAACCTAGCCAACCTACTTAACCTAGCTTGTTAATCCAACGAACCTAATTAACCTACCTATTTAACCTAGTTAGTTAATCTAGTTTACCTAGATAATTAACCCTAATTAAACAAGTTAACGCAGCTAGTTCTCTGTCAAAGCCCAAAATAAATTTTTGCACTAATTATCATAGATAATTAACCTAATTAAACTAGTTAACCTGACTAGTTCTCTGTCAAAGCCCTAACTAAATTTTTTGCACTAACCGAGATAATTAACCTAATTAAACTAGTTAACCTAACTACTTCTCTGTCAAAGCCCTAACTAAATTTTTGCCCTAACCTAGATAATTAACCTAATTAAACTAGCTAACCTATCCCTCCGGTGGTGGCGACGGAGGCAGTGGTGGCGAGGGAGGCAGGGGCGTCTCCGGGGACGGCGAGGGAGGCAAGGGCGTCTCCGGTGACGGCGAGGGAGGCAGTTGTGGCGAGGAAGGATCCGGTGGCGTCGACGGCAGCTCCGGTGGCGTTGACGCGGCCCCGTGGCTCCGGGGCGTTGGGGGCGGCTCCGGTGGCGTCGACGGCAAGACGGCTGGTGGCGCCGACGTCGGCAGGAGACGGCGGCGAAGTGGGGCGACGCGAATCGGGAGACGGCAAGGCTGGGTGGGTTGAGGGATTTGGGGGAGAAGTGGTGGCCGGGGGGAAACGGTTTTTTTGGTGAAGTCAAACTTAGCAGTAGCGTGTTTGGTAAAACGCGCTATAGCTAAGATAGCTATATCGGTTTTTACAAAAAGCGCTGCTGCTATAGCTATGTAATTTTCTTCCATTTTTTAATTTCCTTTTCTGTTTCTATAGCGGGGGTCTAGGACACGCGCTGCAGCTACGTTAGCTATAGCGCCTCTTACACACACACGCTGCTGCTATGCCTTCCTCCGTTTTTTTCACTTTTTCGTTTATTTTGCTTTACATTTTATTTTTTCCTTTCTCCTTTTTCTATTTCTTTCATTTTCATTTACTTTTCTATTTGTTTTTCATCTTATTTTATTTCCGTTAGTAGTAGCGCTCTTCCTAGGAAACGCGCTGCTACTTATTCCCTAGCAGTAGCCCGTTTACTACAAGCCCGCTACTGCTATGCGTCGCCTATCATTCTAGCAATGGAAATATTAGTAGTAGCGCTTTTGCCACTACACGCCATCGCTAAAGTTGTATCTCAGAAGCTGGTTTTTCTACGGTCGCTACTGCTATGTAGCACTAGCACCCTTTTTTGAACCGCGGTGTTGCTAAATTTCTGTGTATAAGGTTTTCCCTAGTAGTGCACCACCATGGCTTTTTAGTTGGCCTGCAGGTGATTCCTGTCTGTGTTGGACTGGTCACTGGCTCGGCCAGTGCCCTGACTAGCTATTGGGCTTCTGGTTCTCCCGGGATGGTGGTTCATGTAAAAATATCTTTCCTTATCTTAATAAAGAATAACTTTGGCCTTTCCAATACAAGTTGGACACCATATGCAACATGCAACCACATATGACACCGCTTGTTAAAGCAGGCACCTGGGATGGTAGTTCATGGCGAGTGAGATCATCAACTCCAGAGCTACATTTACCGTCTCCATCTGTTGAACATGCAACCTTTAAAGTGTCGAGACGTGTCTTGCCTTCCCAAGAAGAAAGCAGGAGTGAATTCTCTCTTTTATTTCGTGCTTCTGTCAACAGTTTGGCAGAGGGTGAAATACCCACGCATAAAAATCAATAGTGAGAGTATGGGTGAAGTGTGTGCAGAACTAGTGCACAGTAAAAGAGGCTGATAGCAGGTGGCTGAACAATAAATGACAGGAGACATATGATAGCTCTACAACATTACATGACAAAAAAATTAGATTCTACTCCGCATGATTTTGTAATATATGATCACAGGGATGGCTGGGAAATGCAGGTACTCCTCCAGCACACCACCACATGTGGTCCTATCCAAATAACAGTCGACTGAAAATAAATAGGTCAGACGATTTTTTAATGAACCATCTGATCTACAAGGAATGGACATATGGCCTTCGAATACCTCTCGCCAGTCACTGTTGAAGATCTTTCTCGTACCACTACCGACCACTGGCGTAGACCCCTTCCTCCGCTGCCACGTCGTTCCCTTGAACTCACACCACTGCCGTGCTTGGCAGCGCCCCTCGGCCATCCCTTTAAGATCGGACGACCTCCAGATCAGGCGCTAGCAGCTCCTGGGCCCACACACCCCTAAGATAAACACCGAGGCGCTGCTTCCCTGGCGTAATAGGCGGACTAGCGCCTGTTATGCCAGGGAATGCTTCCTTTAGTTGGGAATCAACTGACCAATAATTGAAATCCGGGGGTGGGGGGGGGGGGGCAGACCACTACCTAAGATGAAATAGTATTTGAGGGGAAACCTTGTGCATCGCGAGTTTCTTGGAACATCTAGTATCAGGAAGAAGGTGTCGAAGGAAGCGGTCAACTAGTGTCTTATGTCATCGTGCAAGTAGACACGTAAGATTTGCACGCATAAGGGAAGAGGAGTACCAGTCTCGGTTGCAAGTGCTATGTCCTCCTGTTGAGGCAATGTTCTTCTTTTTACCGGGGGAATCGATGTTTTCGCTGAGGGTGGAGCCTTGGACGAACCCGTGGACAAATTGTTGATTGTGTTGCAAGGACCGTCTATCGGTGGAGGGGAAGCAGATCCGAGGCGGCGAAGGATGGCGTAGTGGGAACAGCTCTGGTGCGGTGGACAGTGGTGACATTGGAGCGGCAGCGGTGAGGGGTATGATGGCGTGGTTGAACTGGGTCGGCTATAGCGCACGTTGGCATCCTGGAGGCAGCCCGGCCTCGGCTTCAACTACTAGCCATGGACGGCATTGCGGTTGCGGTGGACGACGACATCGGGGTATCGGTTCCGGCATGATGGAGGAGGGCGGCGGTTGATGGGTGGGATGGGGTGGCAGACAGAGGAAGCCGGGGTTTCGTGGCTGGTGGAGAGGTAGTTGTGGTGCCCACGGAGTACAAATGGAGAATTAGACAGGGGGAGCTAAGGGAGAACCATGTTTTGGTTTGGGATGTGCTTGTTTTTGTTTTTTTCAACAGATGGGACGTGCTTGTTTGAAATTTGGGGAAAGTACAAACTTTGCTCCCCTCTTAAATTTCAGACCTACTACGGGTCAAGGGTAGGACGGTAATCGTAGGTGTCCCAAATAGTGGGCGGGAGAGATTTTGCCCGAGCGAATTTGTGTTTCGGAGGGGGTTGCGTGGCATCTAGATGAAGTTACAAACCTACCCCGTGTCGGCGTTCTGGGAGTGGGGGTACCCAAAGTTGCCTACCAGCAGCCCACGACGTGGCTCCATTAACAGCCTGGTACAACCCAGCTTCAGCATCAACAACTCAAGACCCTCGCGAGGTGGACGACACCAAGACCTCCATGAGGAGCGGCCTCCTCAGGTTGGCTCCTGAGGAGCAGAGATTTCTTTGCAAGCCTCACCTCGTGAGGTTCGGATGACATGAGCCATGACGACCAAGGCCAGGCGGATGCTAGCGGGTGCAGCGTACCAGTTTCCTCTTTGGTGCTAAGGAGGCAAGTGCAGGCGCGCGGTCCCGAGGAATCAGCCAAAGGTTTCCATTCCGGTGCAACAAGACCAAGACTGCCAGGACAGAGGTCATCGCCGAGCCCACCACGGCATCACGATCAGAGGCTTTTGCAGGCGAAGACTACTTTTGTCAGGATAGCATGTACTAGTTGTCTCCCTTCAAATTTGGCCATTGTGGGATCCCTTCCCGCCTTCATTTGGGATGAGGACCATGACCACTATAAATAGGACTTAGCTACCACCATGGAGGGGGAACCGGACCGGATCGGATCCGTTCCATCCTCACCAGCTCACTCGAGCACCAGAACACGCCTCCTCCTGAGGTTGTTCTCCTACTATACTAGTTCATCCTCAGCCCCTCGAGGCCAATCCACCCCAAAGCAGGAGTAGGGTTTTACACCGCCAGGTGGCCCGAACCTGGGTAAACTGTTGTGTCCTGTTTGCTTCCCATTCATCGATCTAAGCCGCGAGATAGGTGCGTAGGTAGGCTGGGGAGATTGAGTTCTTTGCACACACCCTAGAGTTCAAACCTCTCAAGGGTCTGCGGAGCCTGAAATCAGACATTCGGTGCGCCAGGTAGGGGTCGGAGCCTCTCTTCCTCCAGTCGATTCGCCACCGCTTCGTCGTCCCAATGGCTGATGCTCGTCGAGTTCGTGCTGAGTGTCGGGCCGCCCTCACCGCGTCGCCCAGACGATGCCTGCAGGCGATGGTGCTCCCTGCTATTCCCCGTCGCCCGTGGCGAACACCACGACCGATGTCGGCGTTCTGGGAACGGGGGTCCCCAGACTTGCCTGAATGCAGCCCACGGCGTGGCTGTGCAAGCGGGCCCGTACGGCCCATCTTCACCAACAAGCATTCAAGACCCTCGCGAGGGGCCAAGCCTCGCGAGGTGGACGACAAAAGACATCCTAAGGAGCGGCCTCACCAGGTTGGCTCGCGAGGGGCGGAGAGATCAAGGCAAGGCAAACCTCGCGAGGTTCTCGTGACGTGAGCCATGACGATCGAGACTAGGCGGACGCCAGGTTGGCGCCAGCGCGTGCAGTGTCCCTGTTTCCTCTTTGGTGCTAAGGAGGCAAGCGCAGGCGCGGAGTATTGAGGCATCAAGCAAAGGTTTCCATATCAGTGCAATGAGACCAAGACCAGCAGGACGGCAAGACGGAGGTAACCATGGAGCCCAAGACGGCATCACCGCCAGAGCCTTTGGCAGGCGAAGACTACTTTTTTAAGGATAAGCTGTACTAGCTGTCCACTCTCAAATTGGCCGTTGTTGGCTCCCTTCCCGCTCAATATTTGGGAACAAGACCATGACTTCTATAAATAGGACTAGCCACCATAGTAGGGGGGACGAGACAAAATGAAGCCTCAGGCATCTGATCTGAGCCAATCCCTAGCCACACACCGAGCACAAGAACACCTCAACCTCAGGAGGATGTTCTTCCCCTTGTAACTGTTCATCCTCAGCCCGAGAGGCAATCCACCACCACACACTGGAGTAGGGTATTACACCACAATAGTGGCCCGAACCAGTATAAATCTTGTGTTCTTTATGTTGCGAGTTCATCGAGTTAGCCCTTGAGATCTTAGCAAAGCTAGGATGTAGATCGTTAGGGGAAGAACTTCGCGCACACCCCAGTGTTCGAATCTTAAGGGTTTTGCCGGAACCCGTGATCCGACATTTGGCGCGCCAGGTAGGGGTGCACCGAAGCTTCCGTTCTGTCGCTCTGCGTCCCGTCGCTTCATCGTTTCCATGGCGGACGCCCGCCGCGCTCGCACTGAGCGTCGGGCTGCCCTTGCTGCCCGTGTCGCTCAGACAGCTCCCAACGATGGGCCACCCTGTCGTTCTCCATCGCCTGCCACCAATGCCGCCACCGGCCCGGCGGGGAACGAGCAGCAAGCATCCTCGCTGCAACCCTCAGTGCGGCGAGACGGCCGCACCGCCACTCCATCGCTGACTCCCGCTACTTCGTCATCCCACGCTCGTCGCGCTCTCGTGGACGCGCAAGCCGCTCTGTGCATGGCGCGTGAGGTCCTGCGCTACCGTCCCGTCGACGACCTCTACGAGGACTGGCTCCACCGCATCGCCGAGCTTGTCAGCGCCGCCGGGGGCTGTCCTGCGCCGTCCCTCTCGCCGCCTCAACCTCCACCAGCTGCGGGTGGCGTGGCCCAGGTGGCGCCTCCACCACCTCTGACCCAAGAGGGCGCCCTGGCGCCAAGGCGCGCGGCCCCACGGCCCGACCTGCCACGTCCGGTGCCTGCGCAAGTAAGGAGAAGCTGCCAAGAAGTCCCTCGACCGCAAGAAAACGCTCCACCACTCCCCGCACTACCACGCCAGGATCGCTTGCTGCGGCAGGGCCCCGTGCCGCTTGCCGTGGCGGTGCGAGGGCGCCAAGACCAAGCTCCACCCCCAAGACAGGCACCGGTGACCACGGCGGCTGCCGCGCCTTCACCCTCGAACTGCGTAGCGTCGCCTGGCCGGGCAAGTTCAAGCCGGATCTGCCTCCTCGATATGGCAGCATTCCCGACCCCGCGGAGTTCCTGCAGCTCTACGAGCTGAGCATCGAGGCGGCCAACGGCGACGAGAAAATCATGGCGAACTGGTTCCCCATGGCTCTCAAAGATGGTGCCCGCTCCTGGCTCCTCAACCTGCCTCCAAGCTCGATCTCCTCCTGGGACGAGATGCGCAACCGCTTCATCGCCAACTTCCAGGGCACTCGCGACCGCCCTTCAGCCGCGGGTGACCTACGCCGCGTCAAGCAACAACCAGGAGAGACCCTCCAGAAGTACATCCAGCGCTTCAACAATGTTCACCTCAAGATCACCAAGGTGACGGACGAGGCCATCATCTCCGCGTTCTGTGATGGCGTCCGTGACGTCAAGATGAAGGAGGAGCTCGCCATCCACGAGGAGCTCTGCACGTCCCTGGAGCTGTTCAACCTGGCGACTAAGTGCGCAAGAGCCGAGGAGGGGCGCCTCTCCCTCCTCGAGCTCCCGGCTGTGGACCCGAAGGAGAAGAAAGCCAAGGCCAAGGATGTGAAGCGCAAGGGAGCAGCCGTGCTCGCGGCGGAGCCGGACACCAAGAGCGGCAGAGACCAGCCTGAGTCATCCAAGAGCAACCGACCGTTCTGCGCCTTCCATAACCTGCATAGCCACAACACCAGCGACTGTCAAGAGCTCAGAGCCATTCGAGAAGGACGCTTCGGTCGATGCCCCGAGCGCAACAACCGGGGTTACGGCCGAGGAGGAAATGGTGGCGGACGCTGGGATCACTGTGGCCCACGGTAGGAGTGGCGCGACCGGCCTCGTGAGGACCACTGGCAGGATCAGCCTCGCGAGGGTGCCTGGAGGGACCAGCCTCGTGAGGATCATCCTTAGGGCAACGCCGGTCTTCCTCCACTACCGCCACCACCAAGTAGGAATGATGACCACCATCAAGACGAGGGGGCTGGGGGCTTCCGGGAGCCGCGTGATATCGCTTGCATCTTGGGAGGAGCTCAGGCTCCAGCCTCACAACGTATCTTCAAACAGTTTGCTCGTGAAGTGAATGCAGTCCTCCCCAAGCTCGAAGTGCCGCGCCCGCTCAGATGGTCCAAGTGCGCCATCACGTTCAGCTCGGCAGATCAGCTCAAGTGCGCGGCTACCGCTGGTGCCCTCCTGATGCTTTGTTCCCCAGTCATCAGCAACGTGCAAGTCACCAAGACCCTCATCGACGGCGGCACAGGGCTCAACGTCCTGTCCATCGATATGTTCGACAACCTTCAAGTGCCGTATAACCAGCTTCATCCCACCAAGCCTTTCTCAGGAGTGACCGACGGCTCCACTACCCCGATCGGGCAGGTCCGCCTCCCTATCACCTTCGGAGAACGCAAAAACTACCGCACCGAGCTCATGGACTTGATGTCGCGCACATCCATCTGCCGTACAATGCCATCCTCGGGTGTCCAGCCCTGGCCAAGTTCATGGCGGTGACCCATCACGGTTACAATGTCCTCAAGATGCCAGGAAGCGGCAGAATCATCACAGTCTCGTGCAAAGAAAGAGACACAGTGTGCTCCCTCGAGCGTGCTTTCGAAGGCACAGTAATCGACGACCCCGACAGCAAGGGCGAGTGCCCTCCTTAGGCCACCCCCAAGAAGAAGAAGCAGCTATGCCGTGCAGGACCTCCGGAGGGTGGCGTCGCGAGCGGAACCTCGTTAGGATCAGTGCCCGCGCCTGGGGCGCCTCCCTCAGTCGCATAGGAAGGCGCGCCGGCGCCCTTATCGGGCAGGGCTCGGGGGCTCCCTTCTGGAGGGCCTCAGATCTTTCCAACATCACGAGGGAGGCGCTCGGGCACCACTTGGAGGCGTGCTTCACGGCACGTTTCCCTCAGGAGAACACAGGGCGAGGAGCGCCCACCGCTCAGGAGTTCATCACCAGGACCACTCAGGAACTGCAAGACGCAAGGGCCATGCGCGGCGACCGCCGCTCACCAGGCGCAGCCCCCCCATCTAGGCGAGGATGCTAGGCTGCACGTCTGCATCGACGTCCCAGGGCTCAACAAGGCCGCATCTCAGGAGCTCTTCTTGATTTCGCGCGTGGGATGCTGCAAGGGTCCGCTGCACAGCTACGTTCGCATGCCCTTCGGCCTGCCGAGCGTGGCGTCCGCCTATCAGCGCAACTTGCGGCGCGTCCTGGCAACTCAGGAGGCCAGTCACCACGCCCTCTTTATGGAGATGGAGACGGTCCTCAGGGAACCGCCTCGACCCCCAGATCCTCCCAAGGCTCAGGGCCCCGGTGGCTCGTGAGGAGCGACCCCTTCGCTGCGTACCTTCAGCTGCCCCAACATTCCTTCATCAACAGAACCAGGTGACATTTTCCATGTTTATTTAGCTGGGAGCGCCCCTCGGGCTGCATCATTCCTAGGCCACGTGGGTCCGTCCCTATGGCATGCATCCCTTTTTCATGCCTTTAGCTTACCCTGCTAGGGGCGCCCCTCGGGCTGCATCATCCCCAAGCTGCTCGGGCCTGACCCAGTGGCATGTATCCTTCCTGCATTTACCTTAGCTAGCTTCCTTTCCATGCTTAATCTATCTATGACTATCACCTGTTTGACTCTCACCTCCCACAGGGGCTACTCACGCTGGCATGGCGCTTGTGCACGGGTCCATCCCCTGCGACATCGACAAATCTGAGCGGTCGAGCTCTGGCTTGCGGCACGCCCCGCGCACGTCACCTCACCAGGCCCTCAGCGCCTTCGTCTCCTCACGAAGCAACCAGCAGCGGACAGGCAACCATAATGGCAAACTATGTTTCTCCATGTGCTCGCTTGCAGGAATCTCATGAAATTGACAGCAGGAGGCACCACGAGCTCCCTCTTCTCCCATGCAATCCACTTGCGCGTTAAAAGGGGGGATCCTGAGCATCGCGACTCAGGAGCTCCTACTGGCTCTCTAGCTCTCACCCCCTGGCCTTGACCCACGGCACGCGACCTGGCATACCAGTGGCGGCTGAGCTCGCTCGAGGGCCGGGACCTGAGGATGCAGAGCATGAAGGAGAGCTTGGAGAAGAGGGGGAGGCTCGCATGGACCTGACCTAGCTATGCATGAACATGACACATCGCGAGGAATCGACCTCGGACCGCCAAGATAAGTCTCGCGCTCAGATCGGCTAATCGTTGGAGCCTAGGGGTTACGCTCGCCGCAGCCCTGTTGCGCCAACGTCGCCTCCCTTTCTTACCTTACCACGGCTGCTTGAGCGCTAAAGGGTACCTCCTGAGCATCACGCCTCAGGAGCTCTTACTGGACCTTGGGCTGCTCACCTCATTGCCTTGACCACGGCAGGCGACCTGGCATACCAGCGACGGCTGAAGCCAGCCTGGGGACTAGGACCTGTCAGCGTAGAGCACCAAGTCATCGCGAGGTCAGAAAGGGGAGACCGAGCTGAAGCAGGACTTGCGCTCGCAAATTTTCATAACAAGGATGATATCAACAAAAGACATTACAGACCCTTTACATGCCCCCACGGGGTACTCCTTGATTCCTTGTAGGGAACAAAAGACAAGAAATTCGGGAATCCTAACTACACGCTCCCGCGGCCGACGCCATCATCAACAGTGGGACACGGGAGGCCGGCGCCAACCCCATCCAAATCAGCGCCGGCGGCGGCTGGACGCTGCAGCTTTGCTCCGGGCGCGGCGAGAGC
This sequence comes from Aegilops bicornis, assembly GCA_021605145.1. Classification (NCBI taxonomy): domain Eukaryota; kingdom Viridiplantae; phylum Streptophyta; class Magnoliopsida; order Poales; family Poaceae; genus Aegilops; species Aegilops bicornis. Next base: position 289,781,702 of record CM038671.1, read on the forward strand.
TTGGGGGCACATAGCTATCGTCGCTCATCTCCAGAGTCTCGTAGAGCTCAGGAGAACCACTAGACTCCCAAGAGTCGCTGCTGCTAGAGGAGCCGCGGGCCGGGCGCGCATCGTCCTGGCGCTCCCCTCCAGGGCAGCAGTCCAAGCGGCGGCCCTCTGCATCGAAGACCTTGAAGAACAGCGTGGAAGCGCCGTCGTACGCGAAATGGATTGCGAGGGCGCCCTCCGCGCGGCAAACTCGGGCGACCTCACCCCAGCTGTGGGTCATGAAGATCTTGCCGGAGGAGACCACTTCAACCTCTGCTCCGGTCACCGGAGCATCGCAGTCAGCATGCTACAACCAGAGCTCGAGTGATCCCCTCAGCGGCATCACGTCGGAGAAGAACCACGGGAAGCGGATCCAAGTGCTTGGAGGCATCGCTGCCCACAACACGAGTTCACGAGAGGAGTCTGCAGCATGGATTCCAGGGGCGACGGCGCGTGTCGCCACGGCGCGGGCGGCGCCGCTCGTCGTTCCTTCCTCCTGAGCCCCCGGCTTGGGCGTACAAGGGCAGCGGATACCCTGGAGGTGGACATTCACACCAGGGCCTCGTTACCTCCACCCTCACATTAATGTCATGGCGGTGGACTGGCCTCTTCTTCAGTGGAAGCAGCCCTGGATCATAGCGGGGAGCCTTTCCTCTCTCCTCGGTGGAGAATCTTCGGATCGGCGCCATTGGAATTGCTACTAGCAGTGGAGCAAGGAGAAAGAAGCAAGCGGAATGGGAAGAGATGGGCGATGGGGGCTCTGCCCCCCTCCCAACTTATAGCAAGAGAAGGCCAACCAGCGCCCTCGACGATCAAAGGTAATGATGGATTTCCCTTGCATGTCGCAGGGACTTGTCAAGTCGGGCAGTCGCCGAGGTAGCGTGGGGAAGCGGAGACGCCCACTTCCAATCAACCACCACGTGTCGACCAAGGCCGCATGCTTTTGGGGCCCGCGGTGCTTCGCACTTGACCTTTGGCTTCGCCTTGAAGCCAAGCCCGAGCGCGCCTTGGGCCCGGGGGCTACTGTCGTCGTTCTGGGAACGGGGGTCCCTAGACTTGCCTGCCTGCGGCCCACGACGTGGCTTTGCAAGCGGGCCCGTACGACCCATCTTCACCAACAAGAATTCAAGACCCTCGTGAGGCAGATGACCCAAGACCTCCTCAGGAGCAGCCTCACTAGGTTGGCTTGCGAGGGGCGGAGAGATCAAGGCAACGCAAACCTCGCGAGGTTCTCGTGACGTGAGCCATGCGACAGAGACCAGGCGGGCGCCAGCGTGCACAGTGTCCTTGTTTCCTCTTTGGTGCTAAGGAGGCAAGCGCAGGCGCGGAATACTGAGGTGTCAAGCAAAGGTTTCCATATCAGTGCAATGAGACCAAGACCAGCAGGACGGCAAGACGGAGGTCACCATGGAGCCCAAGACGGCGTCACCACCAGAGCCTTTGGCAGGCGAAGACTACTTTTGTTAGGATAAGCTGTACTAGGTGTCCCCTTTCAAATTGGCCATTGTTGGCTCCCTTTCCGCTCAATATTTGGGAAGAGGACTAGGACCTCTATAAAGAGGACTAGCCACCACAGTAGGGGGGATGAGACAAAACGAAGCCTCATGCATCTGATCTTGAGCCAATCCCTAGCCACACACCAAGCACAAGAACACCTCAACCTCAGGAGGCTGTTCTTCCCCTTGTAACTGTTCATCCTCAGCCCGAGAGGCAATCCACCACCACACACTGGAGTAGGGTATTACACCACAATGGTGGCCCGAACCAGTATAAATCTTGTGTTCTTTGTGTTGCGAGTTCATCGAGTTAGCCCTTGAGATCTTAGCAAAGCTAGGACGTAGATCGGTAGGGGAAGAACTTCGCGCGCACCTGTCAGAACCTTAAGGGTTTTGCCGGAACCCGTGATTCGACAACCGGCCCCGCGGGCCAGGAGCAGCAGGCTTCGTTGCTCCACCCTTCTATGCGGCGAGACGGATGCACCGCCACTCCGTTTCTGACCCTAGCGGCTGCTTCATCGTCCCATGCTTGTCGCGGGCTGGCAACCACGCAGGCTGCGTTGCTCATGGCGTGTGAGTTCCCGCGCTACCGCCCCATCGACGACCTCTACAAGGACTAGCTAGAACGCATCGCCGAGCTCGTCAGCGCCGCCGGGGACGCCCCTGCACCGTCCCGCTCATTGCCTCACCCGCCCCCTGTCGCGGGTGACGTAGCTCACGGAGCACCTCCTCCACATCCCAGGCAGGACGCCTCATTGAACCAAGGCGCGAGGCTCCACGACGCAACCCGCCGCACAAGACGTCGACGCGCCACGAAGAAAGCTTCCAGGTGGTGCAGCGGCCGCAAGGAGAGGCGCGTGCGCTCCCAGCACCGCCATGTCAAGACCGCGCGCCGCCACCGCAGCTGGATGTCGTGCGTTCACTCTGGAGTTGTGCAGTGTCGTCTGGCCAGGGAAGTTCAAGCCCGACCTGCCTCCACGCTATGACGGCACCCCCGACCCTGCCGAGTTCCTGCAGGTCTACGAGCTGAGCATTGAGGAAGCCAGCGGCGACGAGAAGTTTATGGCGAACTGGTTTCCCATGGCCCTCAAGGACGGCGCGCGCTCGTGGCTCCTCAATCTCCCCGCGGGATCGATCTCCTCCTTGGATGAGATGTGAGAGCATTTCGTCACCAACTTCCAGGGCACTCACGACAGCCCACCAGCTGCTGGCGACCTACGGCCCATCAAGCAGCAGCCGAGAGAGACCCTGCAGAAGTACATCCAGCGCTTCAACAGCATTTGCCTCAAGATCGCCAAGGTGTCAAATGAAACCATCGTCTCGGCGTTCACCGATGGTGTCCATGACGTCAAGATGAAGGAGGAGCTCGCCATACACGAGGACCTGTGCACGGCTCGGGAGATGTTCAACATGGATGCCTCTCCCTCCTCGAGCTCCCTAAGGCTGACCCAGAAGACAAGAAGACCAAGGCCAACTACGTGACCCGCAAGGGGTCGGCTGTGCTTGTGGCTTAACCTGACATGAAGCGCGGCTGCAACCACACGGAGTCATCCAAGGGCGGCCTCCCATTCTGCATCTTCCACAACTTGCATAGCCACAACACCAATGACTGCCAGGAGCTCAGGACCATCCGCGATGGGCGCCTCAGTCGTCGCCCCGAGCGTAATGACCGAGGCTGCGACCGCGCAGGAGGCCGAGGCGAAGGACACTGGGACGGCCGCGACCCCCCTTCAGGAGTGACGCGACCAGCCTCGTGAGGACTGCTGGCAGGGTCAGCCTCGTGAGGGCGCCTAGAGAGATCAGCCTCGCGAGGACCATTCTCAGAGAAACGCTGGCCTAGCCCCGCTGCCACCACCACCAAGAAGGAACGAAGACCATCACCAGGACGAGGGGGCTGGGGGCTACCAAGAGCCTCGTGCCATCGCTTGCATCCTCGGCGGTGCTCAGGCCCCAGCCTCCCATCGCATCTTCAAGCAGTTCGCGCATGAGGTGAATGCGGCCCTCCCCAAGCCCGGGGCAATGTGCCCGCTCAGGTGGTCCAAGTATGCCATCACCTTCGACTCTTCCGACCCGCTCAAGTGCGCGGCCATAGATGGCGCCCTCCCGATGCTCTGCTCACCCATCATCAGCAATGTGCTCGTGACCAAGACGCTCAATGATGGCGGTGCGAGGCTCAATGTCCTCTCTGTCGAGACGTTCGGCCCACTGCAGGTGCCCTACAACCAGCTTCAGCCTACCAAGCCCTTCTCAGGAGTGACCGACGGCTCCACCGCCCCGGTTCGGAAGGTCTGCCTCACTATCAACTTTGGCAAGCATGACAACTACCACATCGAGCTCATCGATTTTGACATCGCCAACATACACCTCCCGTACAATGCCATCCTCGGGTACCTAGCCCTGGCCAAGTTCATGGATGTCACCCACCATGGCTAAAATGTCCTCAAGATGCCAGGAAGCTGCGGCATCATCATCACGGTCGCCTGCGAGAAGGATGCGGTGTGCTCTCTTGAGTGCGCCTACCAGGCTGCAGCAGTTGACGACCTAGATAATGAGGGTGCTGTCTACCCTTATAAGGCTGTCCCCAAGAAGAAGTAGAAGCTACTCCGCCAAGGACCTCAGGAGGGTGGGGCGTCCGACGGTGCTGCCTCAAGCTCTACGCCCACTGACGGGGCGCCTCCCTCTCTCGCATAGGAAGGCGCGCCTCGCGCCCCTCTCAGGCTGGGCTCAGGGGCTCTCCTCTGGAGGGTCTCAGAACTGGCCAACATAATGAAGGTGGTGCTCGAGTACCAAATGGAGGCGTGCTTCAACGCGCGCTTCTGTAAGGAAACCGCAGGGCGTGAGGCGTCAGGCGCTCAGGAGTTCATCACCAAGGCAATCGAGGAGCTTCAGGAAGCAAGAGCTATGCGAGGCGATAGTCGCCCACCGCCTGGCATAGCTCCTTGCCCTAGCGACGAGAGCGCGCTGCGCACCTATGTCATCATCCCTGGGCTCAACAGGGCCGCGTCTCAACAGCTCTTCTGGCCGTCCCGCGTTGGCCGGTGCGAGGGCCCACCTCATAGATATGTTCGCAGGCCTTTCGGTTTGCTGAACAGGGCCGTCGTGCATCAGCGCGACATGCGAGGCGTCCTAGAAGCTCATGAGGCTAGGCATGAGGCGATCCAGATGGAGATGGTGACGGATCCTCGCGAGCCCCCGAGCCTCCATAGCCTCCTGAGGTTCAGGACCTGGGCGGCTCATGAGGACCGACTTCTGCAGCACGCGTCCTCGACTACTCCAACATTTCTTCAGCAATGGTGCCTGGTGACATCCTTTGGTTTGTTCAGTTCGGGGCGCCCCTCGGCCTGCATTATCCCCAAGCCACGTGGGTCCGTGCCTGCGGCATGTATCATTCTTGCATCTATCAGAGCTGGCTTTACCTTCTTCCACGGGTTGCTTTATGATTATCACCTGCCTGTCCGGTGCTTCATCGTCATGAACGTCGTACGCCCTTGCAAGCCAACCCACGACCGCCTCACGATTAAGGACTGGCACAACATCTGTGCTCGGGTCCGTCCTTGCAGCGCTGCTAAACCCAAGTGGCTGAGCCCTGGCTCGCAGGACAGCTCCCATGCATATCACCTCCCATGGTCCTTGGTGCCTTGTTCTCGCCACCGCGGGAGCCGCGCGCCGGTTGTCTATCTTTAGGACTTTCGCGTGAGAAAACTGGGCATGGCATGTGTGCTCGGGTCCGTCCCTTCAGCGTCGACAAACCCAACGGTTGAGCTCTATCTGGCGGGCCGGTCCCATTCATGTCACCTCCTGGTGTCCTTGGTGTTTGGCCTTCTCATGCAATAACCTCAGGAGATTCACCTGGTGCAGGTTGCCTAACCATCTCGCAAGGCCATCACAAGTGTTCCGAATCAAATTCAGGCGCAACTCGCCTTGAGGTAGGGCCTTGTGAGTCCCGCTCTGGCTCACGAGTGCCAGTACACATCTCCTCTGGCCCTGGCGTGCAAGCCATGTGTCAGGGCGGAGTTGTACACACCCCGGAGTCTGCCCTCAGAGGGAGCTCCCACCCACGCACCAGGGGAAGCACCAAGCTCTATGCTGACAGTCGACACGGTCAAGGAGCTGCTATGCCCGTGCAAGAGCAGAAGCGCCATGCTCCGCGCTGGTGATAAACAACTAGGGGTGGCCTCACAGCTGCATTAACCTTAGGCGAGCCACCAGGTTCGGTGCTCAACCTCACCTCGCCACTTTCCCCTCGAGAGAGTTGCATGAGGGGGCTGGGCACGGGGGCTACGCTCAGGTCATCCCTGGCGTACGCCACCTCGCCAGGTCCCCCGGACCTGGTCTTCGCGCACCCCTCCCAAACGAAAGCCCTGCAAGGAAAGGTATTGAGATTTGTTTGCATGTCAAGGGGGACTCCTGAGCATCGCAAATCAGGAGCCTAACAGGCCACATAGCCCCTCACCCGTTGGTCTCATCCTGGTGATCCGAATGCCCCAACGGCAGCTTAGGTATTCGCGGGGTCGGGCCCTGCCGACGTAGAAAGCTAAGACCTACTCTCGCATCTCCTTCCCGAGGGTTGTTTGTACGTCAAGGGGGACTCCTGAGCATCGCGACTCAGGAACCTAACTGGTCATGTAGCCTCTCACCCGTTGGTCTCGTCCTGGTGATCCGGATGACCCAATGGCAGCTGAGGTATGTGCAGGGCCGGGCCCTGCCTAAGAGAAGACTAAAGCAAACGGAAAGGAAATCATGGAACCCTAGAAAATTATTGCAAAACATATTGTCTCTTAAAGGTACCAAGCATAGGTTGTTACGCGTCCACAAGGCACGGTACATGTTGCACGACTTAAACAGGGGGAAGAGCCACCATCGAGCCTCTGCTTCAGCCTTGGACGCTACCGTCACCCACTTGGGGAGCCCCATCGTCGGCGATATCGCCGCCGTCCTCGCAATCAGTCATGGTCATGGGGTTGACAGCGAGGAAATTCCGCAGCAGGGCCTCCACTCGGTCCTTCACGGCCTCGGCAGCAGCGGTGTAGGACTCAGGTTCCATGGGCTCAAGCAAGGCACCAAAGTCGAAGCTGGGGTCCCGAAGATAGAGGTGGCCAAAGACACGCATCGTGGCCTAGGTGGAAAGCGCGCGGGCCTCTCCCTCCACCATGGGGCCCACTCCAAGGACGATGCCTCGAGCACCGTGGTGAGATTGAGGAGCAGCCCGACGGGGCCCTCCTCCGGAGTTACCAGAGGCTTCTTGTACCTGCTCTGGTAAAGATCCTGCAGCGCCTTACGAGACCTCAGCACGAGGGAGTTGAAGGCGGCACGCCCCGCGGCAGCCGTCTCCTCAGCCGCGACAAGAAGCTTCTCACTGGCTTCCAGCCAAGCATTCTCCTCAAAGACGAGGTTGGTGTGGGAGCCTGGGACGCCTCCACCTCCTCTTTCAGCTTCTCCAGGCGGCAGCGCTCCGTGGCCTGTTCCCGGGCTACATGCTCCAGCTTAGCGTCACAGTCAGTGAGGGAGTCCTGGATTAGGGGGTATCCGGACAGCCGGACTATAACCTTTGGCCGGACTGTTGGACTATGAAGATACAAGATTGAAGACTTCATCCGTGTCTGGATGTGACTCTCCTTGGAGTGGAAGGCAAGCTGGGCAATACAGATATGTAGATCTCCTTCCTTGTAACCGACTCTGTGTAACCCTAGCCCCCTCCGATGTCTATATAAACCGGAGGGTTTAGTCCGTAGGACCAAGAACAATCATACCATAGGCTAGCTTCTAGGGTTTAGCCTCTCCGATCTCATGGTAGATCAACTCTTGTAATACTCATATCATCAAGATCAATCAAGCAGGAGTAGGGTTTTACATCCATCGAGAGGGCCCGAACCTGGGTAAAAACATCGTGTCCCCTGTCTCCTGTTACCATCCGCCTAGACGCATAGTTCGGGACCCCCTGCCCGAGATCCGCCGGTTTTGACACCGACATTGGTGCTTTCATTGAGAGCTCCTCTGTGTCGTCATCGTCAGGCTTGATGGCTCCTTCGATCATCGATAGCGATGCCGTCCAGGGTGAGACTTTTCTCCCCGGACAGATCTTTGTATTCGGTGGCTTCGTACTGCGGGCCAACTTGCTTGGCCATCTGGAGCAGATCGAGAGTTATGCCCCTGGCCACCAGGTTAGGTTTGGAAGCTTAAACTACACGGCCGACATCCGTGGTGACTTGATCTTCGACGGATTCGAGCCCCTGCCGAGTGTGCCGCATGGTCGCGATAAGCATGATTTAGCTCTGTTGTCGGACAGTGTTCAGGAGATCGCACCCGCAACCGCTTCGACCCTCAATTCGGATCCAATTGCACCATCCATGGTCGGATGGCTAGACCACGCCACGGAGGCCGCAGTCTCAGCGGCGATCGAGCCGAATACCAACCTTACCCTTCACGGGAGCCGTGACTCCAAACTGTCGGGTTCTTCCCTGGCCACGGACTCCGAACCGCCTACGCCCGTGCCTATCGAGTCCGACTGGGCGCCGATCATGGAGTTCACCTCCACGGATATCTTTCAGCACTCGCCCTTCGGCGACATACTGAACTCATTAAGGTCTCTCTCCTTTTCAGGAGAGTCCTGGCCGGACTATGTCCGGCAGGATTGGGATGCAGATGACAAAGAAATTCGCCGCCCACCCACCACCCACTTAGTAGCCACTGTCGATGATTTGACTGACATGCTCGACTTCGATTCCAAAGACATCAACGGTATGGATGATGATGCAGGAGACGAACAAGAGCCACTGCCCACGGGGCACTGGATAGCCACCTCATCATATGATGTGTACATGGTGGAAACACCCAAAGAAAACGACGACGAGGAACAGAAGGACGCAGCGACGGATCGTTCCCTCAAGAAGCAGTCATGGTGGCGGCGTAAGCGCCGTTCCAAATCCCGCCTCAGCAGAAACAACGATCATATAGACCGAGCGATAGAGCAGGGTGAGCCAGCGGACAACGAACACGGAACTGAACCACCGTCCTACCACGACAACACGGAGAATCAAACCGAATAACCCATCTCCGGCGAAGACAACAGTCCGGAGGATATCACACCGGACAAACACCTGGAGCAACAGAATCTCCATCAAAGGCTTGTCGCCACTGCGCGAAGTCTGAAAAGCAGAAGCAAAAGCTCAAGGTTGCACAAGATACACTCATAATCAAATGGAGCAAAGTACTCAGCAACGCAGAAAAGTATGGCGGCAGTCGCCATACAAAGAGCTACCCGAAGCGAAAACTACTACCTAAATTCGATGATGAGGCCTTAGAGCCCCCGCAATCAAAAAACAAAACAGCCATCCGACCGGATAGACGACCTCATGGCCAACATAGAGCGGCAAACGACGCCTCACACAAGCCAGTACGCGATCCACGCGAGGAATCGCATCAAAAGGGCGGCCCAACCAGATCCATCTACGGGCCAAGAAAGCGCGCTCCTACACGCAGTGCAATACAAAAAATTCCGAACACCACGGTACACCCAAATACAGGGGTGCCGCACACCCTCTATGTTTCACCGACGAGGTGCTGGACCATGAATTTCCAGAGGGATTCAAACCCGTAAACATAGAGGCATACGACGGAACAACAGACCCTGGGGTCTGGATTGAGGACTACATCCTCCATATCCACATGGCTCGAGGAGATGATCTCCATGCCATCAAGTACTTACCCCTCAAGATCAAAGGGCCAGCCCGACATTGGCTTAAAAGCCTCCCCGAAAACGGAAGTTGGGAAGAGCTCGAGGACGCTTTTCGGGCAAATTTTCAAGGGACCTATGTTCGACCACCGGATGCAGACGATTTAAGTCATATAACTCAACAGCCCGGAGAGTCAGCCCGAAAGCTTTGGAACAGGTTTCTTACTAAAAAGAACCAAATAGTCGACTATCAACACGCCGAAGCCTTAGCAGCTTTCAAACACTGCGTTCGAGACGAATGGCTCGCCAGACACCTCGGCCAAGAAAATCCGATAACAATGGCTACATTAACAAGCCTCATGACCCGGTTTTGTGCGGGCGAGGACAGCTGGTTAGCCCGATGCAGCACCAGCGACCCAAGTACATCCGAAGTCAGGGACGGAAACGGGAAGCCATGACGCAGCAAAAACAAGCGCCGGAATAAAGAAGACAACCTGAAGAGCACGACGGTACACGCCGGATTCAAAAGCTCTCCGCCGGGTCAGCAAAAGCTGTCCCCCAAAGGCAACAGAGACGAACTGTCCAGCCTAAACAAGATTCTGGACAAACTATGTCAAATCCACAGCACCCCCGATAAACCCGCAAATCATACCCATAGAGAATGTTGGGTCTTCAAGCAGTCCGGCAAACTCAACACCGAACACAAGGTGCTGGATACACCAAGTGAAGATGAGGACGAGCCTCGCAAACAAAGCACTTGGGAATAGAAGAAATTCCCACCAGAAGTCAAAACAGTAAACGTGTTACACGTGACGAAGGGGAGAAACAAAGCGACGCTCCTAGAGACACACGCCCCAGGGTCCACGAGTTCTGCCACTGGTCGTCCCAACCGATCACCTTCGACCATCGGGATTACTCGGCCAGTATCCGGCATGCAGGATGGGCTGCCTTGGTGTTAGACCCAATAATTGACGGATACCACTTTACACGAGTCCTGATGGACGGCGGCAGTAGTTTAAACCTGATATATCAGGACACAGTCCGCAAAATGGGGATGGACCCAACAAAAATTGGTCGTAGCAATACTACCTTTAAAGGAGTAACGCCAGGCCCGGAAGGCCATTGCACGGCCTCCCTTCTACTAGAGGTTATATTCGGCTTTCCCGATAACTTCCGAAGAGAAAAGTTAACCTTTCACAACGCTCCGTTCCAAAGCGGCTATCAAGCACTACTGGTACGCTAAGCTTTCGCCCGCTTTAGTGCAATACCGCATTACGCTTCTCCCATGCTTAAGATGCCCGGTCCACGTGGCAATATTACAGTAAAGGGAAATATTGAGCGCTCCTTGCACGCGGAAGACCGTGCGGCTGCCTTGGCAGCCGCACACTAGACGGCCTCACCAACTAGAGCATCTGACATGTCGTTAAGACCACGGACACGGTTAGAAGAGTCCGGTGTAGCTATACATAATTGATACAGGTTTGATGGCTATACCCCTATAACAATACAAGGGGCTCAACGCGTGTAAACAAGTGACAATTAGGCTCAATTTAACTCATCTTAAACTGTACATGGTTTATTCAGTATAACCTACCTTCTGCACAACTACTTTTCAACTAAGTTCCTGTCTTTTACAAATGACCATCGTGCTACATCCGTCCAGGATACGGCACAACGGAGATACAGGTGCAGACGTGCAGCAGGGACCCGTTCCAAGGATTCTTTTTAGATTAAGACCCTGCGTCAACCTTTTTTACTGTCTCTTGTTGATAGACATCCCCCGGATTCTCAGTACAACTGATAAGGATGCTGACGTATTGGTATGTGGCCACGTCAGAATACTGCACGTATCTGGACACCAGGGGCTTATTACAAAGGGCACCGTTTAGCCCGGTTTACATCATAAAGACCGAATACCTTATGGAGTGTTCGGCGTCGCGAGTTTGGCCTTGTATGCATCAGCTCCGAATCATGTCTTTGGTCAAATGTTGGGTTTGCCCAGCTCTTGTGTTTTACTGCCTTACGTTCCGCTCTATCAGCTAAGGCAGCACCAGGAGAACTACTGCGATTGTGCCCTGGTTCATCCAAACGAGCACCTCAGTAGAGAAAGCCGAAAACTGACTGTCATGATATAGCGTGAGACTAGTCAACCACTCGATGACTGAGGGAGTCCTGGATTAGGGGGTGTCCGGATAGCCGGACTATAACCTTTGGCCGGACTCCTGGACTATGAAGATACAAGATTGAAGACTTCGTCCCGTGTTCGGATGGGACTTTCCTTGGCGTGGAAGGCAAGCTTGGCGATACGGATATGTAGATCTCCTACCATTGTAACCGACTCTGTGTAACCCTAACCCTATTCGATGTCTATATAAACCGGAGGGTTTTAGTGTGTAGGACGAACAACAATCATACCATAGGCTAGCTTCTAGGGTTTAGCCTCTCTGATCTCGTGGTAGATCTACTCTTGTACTACCCATATCATCAATATTAATCCAGCAGAGTAGGGTTTTACCTCCATCGAGAGGGCCCGAACCTGGGTAAAAACATCGTGTCCCTTGTCTCATGTTACCATCCGCCCTAGACGCCGCGATTCGGGACCGCTACCCGAGATCCGCCGGTTTTGACACCGACATTGGTGCTTTCATTGAGAGTTCCTTTGTGTCGTCATCTTTAGGCCCGGTGGCTCCTCCGATAATCAACAACGATGCACTCCAGTGTGAGACTTTTCTCCGCAGACAGATCTTCGTATTCGGCGGCTTTGCACTGCGGGCCAATTCGCTTGGCCATCTGGAGCAGATTGAAAGCTACGCCCCTGGCCATCAGGTCATATTTGGAAGTTTGAACTACATGGCTGACATCCGCGGAGACTTGATCTTCGACGGGTTTGAGCCACAGCCAAGCGCGCCGCACTGTCACGAGGGGCATGATCTAGCTCTGCCGCCGAACAGTGTCCTGGAGGCCGCACCAGAGTCCGTTTCGACCTTTAGCTTGGAGCCCAGCACACCGATCGAGGACGGGTGGCTGGACACCGTCTCGGGGGCTGCGATCTCTATGGCGATCGGGCCGTACATCTACCCCGTCCTTTGCGAAGCTCGTAACTCCAAGGTGCCGGACTCCTCTCCGGACTCCGAGCCTTCCGCGCCCCTGCCAATTGAATCCGGTTGGGTGTCGATCATGGAATTCACTGCCACGGACATCTTTCAGCACTCGCCCTTTGGCGACATTCTGAATTCACTGAAGTCTCTCTCTTTATCAGGATAGCCCTGGCCGGATTATGGTCAGGAAGGCTAGGATGCGGACGATGAAGAAAATCAAAGCCCACCCACCACCCACTTCGTAGCCACTGTCGATGATTTAACCGACATGCTCGACTTCGACTCCGAAGACATCGACGGTATGGACGACGATGCAGGAGACGACCAAGAACCAGCGCCCACAGGGCACTGGAAGGCCACCTCCTCATACGACATATACATGGTGGACATCCCAAAAGATGGGAATGGAGACGGAACAGCGGACGATGATCCCTCCAAGAAACAGCCTAAGCGCCGGCGTCAGCGGCGCTGCTCTAAATCCCGCCACAGCAAAAAAGGTGATTCCGGCACGGGAGACAATAACACCACGGACAGTGCCGAAGACAACCCCCTCCAGCAAGATTCAGCGCAGGAGGATGGAGAAGCCGGCCCTCATGAGAGAGCTGTAGAAAAAGAGGTAGAGGACGATAATTACATGCCTCCCTCCGAAGATGAGGCAAGCCTCGACGACGACGAATTCATCCTGCCCGAGGATCCCGTCGAACAAGAGCATTTCAAACGCAGGCTCATGGCCACGGCAAGCAGCCTCAAGAAAAAGAAGCAACAGCTTAGAGCTGACCAAGACTTGCTAGCTGACAGATGGACTGAAGTCCTTGCGGCCGAAGAGTATGAACTCGAGCGCCCCTCTAAGAGCTACCCAAGACGCAGGCTGCTACCCCAATTAGAGGAGGAAGCACCCAAACCTACATCACCAGTGCATGATATGGCTGACCGGCCACCTCGTGGCCGCGACAGAGAGGCCTCTCGACCCTCAACTCATGCCGCACCCCGTCGCCGCTCACAAAACACAAAGGCGCGGGGAAATGCGCCAGACCTGCGAGATATATTGGAGGACAAGGCAAGGCAAACAAGGTAGATCTACGGATCGCGTGGGCGCCCCACGACACGTGACGATAACCGTCACACCGGATATGGCAACTCCGGCCGGGCCGAACACAGTAGACAAAGCTAATTTGAGCTGCGTCGTGATATAGCCCAATACAGAGGCGCCGCACACCCACTATGCTTCACAGATGAAGTGATGGATCATCAAATCCCTGAGGGTTTCAAACCTATAAACATTGAATCATACGATGGCACAACAGATCCTGCGGTTTGGATCGAGGACTATCTCCTTCACATCCACATGGCCCGCGGTGATGATCTACACGCCATCAAATACCTCCCACTCAAGCTTAAAGGACCAGCCCGACATTGGCTTAACAACTTGCTAGCAGAGTCAATTGGCTGTTGGGAAGACCTGGAAGCCGCATTCCTCGACAATTTCCAGGGCACATATGTGCGACCACCAGACGCCGATGACCTAAGCCACATAATTCAGCAGCCAGAGGAATCAGCCAGACAATTCTGGACACGGTTCCTAACCAAGAAAAATCAAATCGTTGATTGTCCGGATGCCGAGGCCCTTGCAGCCTTCAAACTCAACATCCGCGACGAGTGGCTTGCCCGGCACCTAGGACAGGAAAAGCCGAAATCCATGGTAGCCCTCACAACACTCATGACCCGCTTTTGCGCGGGAGAGGACAGCTGGCTAGCTCGTAGTAACAACATGACCACGAGCCCTGGTAATTCGGATACCAATGATAGCAGTGGCAGGTCGCGTTGCAACAAGCACAAGCGCCGCATTAGCGGCGATAATGCTGAGGATACGACAGTCAATGCCGGATTCAGAGGCTCTAAACTCTGTCCGCGGAAAAAGCCATTTAAAAGAAATACTCCGGGCCCGTCCAATTTGGACCGAATACTCGATCGCTCGTGCCAGATACATGGCACCCCCGAAAAGCCAGCCAATCACACCAACAGGGATTGTTGGGTGTTCAAGCAGGCAGGCAAGTTAAATGCCGAAAACAATGACAAGGGGCTGCATAGGGATGACGAGGAGGAGCCCCGGCCGCTAAAAAATAGAGGACATAAGGGCTTCCCCCCGCTAGTGCGGATGGTGAACGTGATATACGCAACCCACATACCCAAAAGGGAGCGGAAGCATGCACTAAGGGACGTATATGCGATGGAGCCAGTCGCCCCAAAGTTCAACCCCTGGTCTTCCTGCCCGATCACTTTTGATCGAAGGGACCACCCCACTAGCATCCGCCATGGCGGATTCGCCGCATTGGTTCTAGACCCAATCATTGACGGATTTCATCTCACTAGAGTCCTAATGGACGGCAGCAGCCTGAACCTGCTTTATCAGACACAAAGGCGCAAAATGGGCATAGACCCATCAAGGATAAAACCCACGAAGACGACCTTTAAAGGCGTCATACCAGGTGTAGAGGCCAAATGCAGGCTCAATTACACTTGAAGTGGTCTTCGGATCCCGGATAACTTCGAAGCGAGGAGTTAATCTTGACATAGTCCCGTTCATGGCGGCTATCATGCACTTTGCCGGACGAAACGCATTTGCAAAGTTCAATGCGGTGCCGCACTACGCATATGTCAAGCTCAAGATGCCAGGTCCTCGAGGAGTCATTACGGTCAATGGAAACACCAAACGCTCTCTCCGGATGGAGGAGCATGCGGCGGCCCTCGCGACGGAAGTACAAAGCAGCCTCTTAAGGTAATTCTCGAGTCCGACTGTTAAACGCCCGGACACCGTCAAGCGCGCCTAGAGTAACCTACAACAAGACCTCCTGGCACGTTCCGAGCACGCATAGCAATGCGGACCAAGTCCCAGCCCTCGCGAAATTGCGAAACCAGTACTACGCGTACATAATTACGCTCTGGAAATACCATGGGCATAGGGGAAGCGGCACGACCACGGCATGCCCAGAATGCGGCTCAACCGCACCAGGGGCTCCCGATTGTGTCATTCTTTTCTTCTTTATTTTTACTTTCAGGACTCCGTTCTCACAAAGCCCTGTCCGGCATTAGAATCGCCGAACACACGATGCAACAGCCAGGGAAGCAGAAAGCTACGTGAGTGTCCAGGTGGTCTCTGTTACGAGCAATATATCTGTTTTACACACCATCCCGTGGGTTACCCCTGGAGGGAGACATGTTAAAAAGTCCCGTCCCTTGCTTATCGCACTATTTGTATCGTTCATCTCTTACTGCAGCCCTTTTGAATAAACAATATATAGCTTCTGCCTATTATTGAATTCCCTTTTTCTATATATATATATATATATATATATTTATATTTATATATATGTGTTTGTGTGTGTGTTCATTTATGACATTGTGCAACCGTACACTTTAGTGCACGGCAATACACCGAGGGCTTAAGTACCCCATAACATGGTGTGATAAGTCCGAACACTTTCACAAGTGCGGCACCCGAACTTATAGCATTATATGCATCGGCTCGAATCATGTCTTGGGTCAATAGTTGGGTTTTCCCGGCTCCCATGTTTTGGTACCTTACGTTCCGTTATATCGGCTAAGGTAGCGCTGGGTGAACCACTGCGATTGTGCCCCGGTTGAGCTGGGTTAAGCACCTCAGTGGAGAAAGCTAAAACTGACCGTCATGACAGGGCGAGAGCCGGTCGCTGTTCGAGAGGTTTTCGAGTCCCTGAAGACTTATGCCGCTTAGAGCGAGGAGTCGGCATTGTCCGGCCTAAGGCGTGGATAGCACCCCAAACTCGGCCTTCCGAATACTAGGGGCTTCGCCGAAATTTAAAATTATAGAATTCTATGGCTAAGTGAGAGTGTTCAAGCATTATAGTCCGGTTGCCTTGTTCGTTGCGTTGAGCGCCTCCCTCGAAGGACCCAAGAATGGGAACAAGAGCGCTCAAGTTTATCCCAAACACCCCAAAGACTGTGGCATGGGGGCTGAAGCCGACGACTTCGCCATCTCTCAAATTTAATAAACGGCCGCCATGTAAGGTAATATTTTAAATTCAAAAGTGTTGCTTCACAAGATATGAACAAGTTTTCAGCCAAGACAGATAACAAATGCGAGTCTACTAAAAAATTATATCTTTGGAGCATTCATCCGCTATAAGGCAGGCACCCTTCAGGACGCCCTCATAATACATTTCAGGCTTGCGATGCTCCTTCTTCGGTGGTGGTCCGTCCGTCACAAGCTTCTCAACGTCCATCTTGCCCCAGTGCACCTTAGCAAGGGCAAGGGCCCTACGGGCACCTTCGATGCAGACGGAGCGCTTGATGACTTCAACCCATGGACATGCGTCCACCACCTCCACCAGCCCAAGTAGCTCCTGTGCATGGCTTCCTTAGGCCACAGCCAAACTATGAGGCCTTTCATGGCCTGTTCGGCCACCTTATGGAGCTCGACCAGCTGCTTCAACTGGTCGCTTAAGGGCACCGGGTGTCCGGCCTCAGTATACTGAGACCAGAACACCTTCTCCGTCAAGCTTCCCTCCTCAGCTCACTAGAATGCGGCTGCATCAGCCACACTGCGGGGCAGATCTGTGAATGCTCCTGGAGAGCTCCAGATTCGGGTAAGTAACAGATAATTCACTTTCACATGCTTCTTTCGCATATAGAATTCCTTACCCGCCGCTATCTTCTTCATCGCCTCAATCTCCTGGAGGGCTTTTTGGGCTTCGGCCTTAGCGGCCTTGACACTCTCAAGGCCGAGGCGAGCTCGGACTCTCGAGTCTTTGAGTCACGCTCCAAACTCTCATGTTTTTCCACGAGAGCCTGGAGCTCTTGCCGCACCTCCGCCACCCGCGCCTCCTGCTTCTCTCGCTCGGTGCGCTTCACGGCCACATTGCTTTCGGCCTTGGACACCGCTTCCTTTAGGGTCGCCACCTCGTTCGTGGCCCCTGCAATATTCACGTTATTCCTATCATTTTTTGCAAACACATCTTTTAAATACTCCCATAGGGTATTACTTACCTTCCTTGTCCTCGAGCTGCTTTTTGGCAAGTCTCGAGCTCGTTCTCGGACCGCCGAGGCTCTGCTTTTAATGCATCAACCTCCTCCGCAATAAGGCGGGCAGAGGTCAGCAGAACAACCTGCATTCCCATATTGACATACTTATGTTAGACTCCTGCATATATTTTAATAGATCCTCAGTTCGGCTATTTCTTTCCGAACACCAAACCGAGCATCGTGGGCTCTTGTCTATGCTTGTAATATTTTTACATATCTTAAATACATACCTCAAAGCTCGTTAGAAGGCTGGCACGAGCTTGATCAGCCCGCTCTTGGCGGACTGAACTTTCTGGATCACCGTACTCATAACAGTGCGGTGCTCCTCGTCAATGGAAGCGCCGTTAAGCGCCTCCATCAAATCATCCGGTGCCTCCGGTTGAACGGAGGTCACCGGCGTCGCAGTCTTGCCCTTCTTACGAAGGGGTCGCCTGTCGGACTCCGGAACCACTGAAGGTTCCGGTACGGAGTCCGCGCAGGGCCGGACTTGAAGCCCTTCGGGGTTTTATCCCCTTTGAGCCCGGGTTCCGAGAGGTCGCCTTGCGGCGCCTCCAGGGCCACCTCCTCCTGGCTGGGCCCCTTTTGGGACTCCACTCCGGTGTCATCCGCGGCGGGAGGAGACGAGGCAGTCGGAAGTGAGGTGCTATTCACCTCCGACGAATCCAGGGAGCCGCTCGACGAATCGTCGAGCCCGTCCTTGGGCGGGCTGCACGGTTATACTTGGCATTAGAAGATGTTGTGCGACAAATGGAACGCCATGAATTATTCTGGTGTCCGGACACTTACGATTTCGCCAGGGGCTTGGTCCTTGGTGCCCACCCCTCTTCACCATCGTCGGCATTGGCGGTGTAGTCCGGAGGAAGGGTCCTTCCCTTCTTGGACTGAGGGAGTCCTGGACTAGGGGGTGTCCGGATAGCTGAACTATCATCTTTGGCCGGACTCCTAGACTATGAAGATACAAGATTGAAGACTTCGTCCCGTGTCCGGATGGGACTTTCCTTGGCGTGGAAGGCAAGCTTGGCGATACGGATATGTACATTTCCTACCATTGTAACCGACTCTGTGTAACCCTAACCCTATTCAATGTCTATATAAACCGAAGGGTTTTAGTCCATAGGATGAACAACAATCATACCATAGGCTAGCTTCTAGGGTTTAGCCTCTCTGATCTCGGGTGGTAGATCTACTCTTGTACTACCCATATCATCAATATTAATCAAGCAGGAGTAGGGTATTACCTCCATCGAGAGGGCCCGAACCTGGGTAAAAATATCGTGTCCCTTGTCTCCTGTTACCATCCGCCTAGACGCACAGTTCGGGACCCCCTACCTGAGATCTGCCGGTTTTGACACCGACATTGGTGCTTTCATTGAGAGTTCCTCTGTGTCGTCACCTATAGGCCTGATGGATCCTTCAACCATTAGCAACAACGCAGTCCACGGTGAGACTTTTCTCCACGGACAGATCTTCGTATTCGGCGGCTTTGCACTGCGGGCCAATTCGCTAGGCCATCTGGAGCAGATCGAAAGCTACGCCCCTGGCTATCAGGTCAGATTTGGAAGCTTGAACTATACGGCCGATGTCCGTGGAGACTTGATCTTTGACGGATTCGAGCCGCAGCCGAGCGTGCCGCACTGTCTTGATGGGTACGATCTAGCTCTGCCGCCCGAACGGTGCCACGGAGGCCGCACCGATTGCCGCTCGACCCTTAATCCGGAGCCGGTTTTGCCGATCGAGGACGGTTGGTTGGACACCGCCTCGGGGGCTGAAATCTCTACGGCGATTGAGCCGAACACCATCCCTGTCCTTTGCAAACCTCGTGACTCCCAGGTGCCAGACTCCTTTAAGGACTCCGAACCTCCCACGCCCCTGCCAGTCGAATCCGACTGGGCACCGATTATGGAGTTCACCGCCGCGGACATCTTTCAGCACTCGCCCTTTGGTGATATCCTGAACTCATTAAAGTCTCTCTCTTTGTCAAGAGAGCCCTGGCCGAACTACGGTCAGGATGGTTGGGATTCGGACGACGAAGAAATTCAACGCCCACCCACCAACCACTTTGTAGCCACTGTCGATGATTTAACCGACATTCTCGACTTCGACTCCGAAGATATCGACGGTATGGACGACGGTGCCGGAGACGATCAAGAGCCAGCGCCCACGGGCACCTTTGGAAGGCCACCTCGTCATATGACATATACATGCCGGACATCCCAAAAGATGGGAATGGCGATGGAACGGCGAAGGATGACCCTCCAAGAAACAACCCAAGCGCCCGGCGTCGGTAGCGCCGCTCTAAATCCAGCCACGGTAAAAGCGGCGATTCCGCACGGGAGACAATAATACCCGGACAGTGCGAAGATGACCCCCCTCGGCCAGGACTCGGCGCAGAGGAGGGAGAAGCAAGTCCGCACAACAAAGGCGGGCAGAAAGAGAGGTAGAGGACGATAATTATGCGCCCCTCCCAAGACGAGGCAAGCCTCGACGACCATTTAATCGTGCTGCAGGACCCCGTCAAACAAGAGCATTATAAACGCAGGCTCATGGCCATGGCAAGCAGCCTCAAGAAAAAGCAGCAACAGCTTAGAGCTGACCAAGACCTGCTAGCTGACAGATGGACTGAAGTCCTTGCAGCCGAAGAGTATGAACTCGAACGCCCCTCCATAAGCTACCCCAAACGCAGGCCGTTGCCTCGATCAGAGGAGGAAGCACCCACGTCACCAGCGCACGACATGGCAGACCGGCCACCCCGTGGCCGCGACAGAGAAGCCTCTCGGCCCTCCGCTCAAGCCACGCCCCGACGCCGCTCAAAAAGTACCAAGGCAACGGAAAACGCGCCGGACTTGCGAGATATATTGGAGGATAAGGCAAAGCATACAAGATCGATCTACAGATCGTGTGGGCGCCCAATGACTCGGGATGATTACCATCACGCCGGATACAGCAAACCCGGCCGGGCCAAACACAGTAGAAAAAGCTCATATGAGCTACATCGTGATATTGCCCAATACAGAGGCGCCGCACACCCACTATGCTTCACAGATGAAGTAATGGATCACCAAATCCCTGAGGGCTTCAAACCCGTAAACATCGAATCATACAATGGTACCACAGATCCTGTGGTCCGGATCGAGGACTATCTCCTCCATATCCACATGGCCCGCGGTGATGATCTACATGCCATCAAATACCTCCCACTCAAGTTTAAAGGACCAGCGCGGCATTGGCTCAACAGCTTGCCGGCCAGAGTCAATCGGTTGTTGGGAGGACACGGAAGCCGCATTCCTTGATAACTTCCGGGGCACATATGTGCGAGCACCGACGCCGATGACCTTAGCCATATAATTCAGCAGCCGGAAGAATCGGCGAACAATTACGGGCGCGGTTCCTAACAAACAAAAATCAGATCGTCGATCGTCCGGATGCAGAGGCGCTTAGTAGCCTTCAAACACAACATCCATGACGAGTGGCTAGCCCGGCACCTAGGACAGGAAAAGCCGAAATCCATGGCAGCCCTCACGACACTCATGACCCGCTTTTGCGCGGGAGAGGACAACTGGCTAGCTCGAAGCAACAACTTGGCCAAACACCCTGGAAGTTCGGATACCAAGAACAGCAATGGCAGGTCGCGTCGCAACAAGCATATACGCCGCATTAACGGTGATAATGCTGAAGATATGACAGTAAATGCCGGATTCAGAGGCTCTAAACCTGGTCACCGGAAGAAGCCATTCAAAAGAAATACCCAGGGCCCGTCCAACTTCGACCAAATACTCGATCGCTTGTGCCAGATACATGGCATCCCCGAAAAACCAGCCAACCACACCAACATGGATTGTTGGGTGTTCAAGCAAGCAGGCAAGCTAAGCGCCGAAAACAACGACAAGGGGCTGCATAGAGATGACGAGGAAGAGCCCCGGCCGCCGAACAATAGAGGACAGAAGGGCTTTCCCACACAAGTGCGGACGGTGAACATGATATACGCAACCCACATACCCAAAAGGGAGCGGAAGCGCGCACTAAGGGACATATACGCGATGGAGCCAGTCGCCCCGAAGTTCAACCCATGGTCTTCCTGCCCGATCACCTTCGATCGAAGGACCACCCACTAGCACCCGTCCACGGCGGTTTCGCCGCATTTGTTCTTGACCCAATTATTGTGGATTTCACCTCACCGAGTCCCGATGGATGGCGGCGGCACTGAACCTGATTTATCGAGGATACGGTCGCAAAATGGGCATAGACCGTCAAGGATCAAACCCACAAAGACGACCTTTAAAGGCGTCATTCCAGGTGTAGAGGCCAACTGCCGCAGCTCCGTTACACTTGAAGTGGCCTTCGGATCCCCGGATAACTTCCGGAGTGAGGAGTTAATCTTCGACATAGTCCCGTTCTGCAGCGGCTATCACGCACTGCTCGGACGAACCGCATTCGCAAAATTCAATGCGGTGCTGCACTATGCGTACCTCAAGCTCAAGATGCCAGGCCCTCGAGGCGTAATCACGGTCAATGGAAACACCGAACGCTCCCTCCGAACGGAGGAGCATACGACCGCCCTTGCGGCAGAAGTGCAGAACAGCCTCTTAAGGCAATCGGACCTTTGTCAAAGCGCCGGAGTAACCTACAGAAGACCGCTCGCACGTTCCGAACAAGCGTAGTAACGCAGCCCCAACCCCAGCCCTCGCGAACTCGTGAATCCAGTACTACGCGCATGTAATTGCGCTCTGAAGCACCATGGGCATAGGGGACGGGCCACGACCACGGCATGCCCAGAATGCGGTTAGACCGCACTAGGGGCCCCCGTTTGTGTCATTCATTTTTTTCTTTTTTCTTCTTTTTACTTTCGGGACTCTGTTCTCCAGAAGCCTTGTCCGGCATTTGCGCCGACTACACGATGCAACAGCCAGGGAAGCAAAAAACTGCGTCGATTGTCCAGGTGGTCTCTATTACGAGCAGTATACCTGTTTTACATACCACACCGCAAACTTAGCCCTGGAAGGGGGACATGTCAAAAGTCCCGTACCTTGCTTATCGCCAAATTTGTATCGTTCTGCTTTTGTTTGCAGTTTCTTTTGAATAAACAATATATAGCTCTTTCCTATTATTGCATTCTTTCCCATTATATATGTTCATCTATGACATTGCGCAGCCGTACAATTTGGTACGGCCACCACACCAGGGGCTTATGTACCCCAAAAACATGGTGTGACAAGTCCGAACACTTTCACAAGTGCGGCACCCCGAACTTATATCATTATATGCATCGGCTCCAAATCATGTCTTGGGTCAATAGTTGGGTTTGCCCGGCTCCCATGTTTTGGTACCTTACGTTCCGTTATATCAGCTAAGGTAGCGCTGGGAGAACCACTGCGATTGTGCCCCGGTTGAGCTGGGTTGAGCACCTCAGTGGAAAGCTAAAACGGCCGTCATGATAAGGCGAGAGCGGTCGCTATTCGAGAGGTTTCTTCGAGTCCCTAAAGACTTATGCCGCTCGGAGCGAGGAACTGCATTGTCCGCCAAAGGCGTGGATAGCGCCCGAACTCGGTCTTCCGAATACTAGGGGCTTCACCAAATTTAAAATTATAGAATTCTATGGCTAAGTGAGAGTGTTCAAGCATTATAGTCCGGTTGCCTGGTTCGTTATGCTGAGATCCTCCCTCGAAGGACCCAAGAATGGGAACAAGAGCGCTCAAGTTTATCCCGAACACCCCAGCACTCGTGGCATGGGGGCTGAAGCCAACGACTCGCCATCTCTCAAATTTGATAAACGGCCGCACAGAAGGTAATATTTTAAATTCAAAAGCGTTGCTTAGTGCATATGAAAAAGTTTTCAGCGTACAGGATAACAAATGCGAGTCTACTCAAATATTACATCTTTGGAGCATTCACCCGCTATAAGACGGGCACCCTTCAGACGCCCTCATAATACTTCTCGGGCTTGCGATGTTCTTCGCCCGGCGGCCTGTCGTCACCAGCTTCTCCGCGTCAGCTTTCCCAGTGCACCTTAGCGCGGGCAAGGCCCTGGGCACCTTCAATACAGACGGAGCGCTTGATGACTTGATCCATGGACAGGCATCCACCAGCCGCCGCACTAGCCCGAAGTAGCTCCCACGCATGGCCTCATTTGGCCACAACCGAGCTATAAGGCCCTTCATGGCCTGTTCGGCGACCTTGTGGAGCTTGACCAATTGCTTCAGTTGGTCTCTCAAGGGCACTGGGTATTCGGCCTCAGCATACTGAGACCAAAACACCTTTTTTGTTGAGCTCCCTTCTTCGGCTCGGTAGAAAGCGGGGGCATCGGAGACACTCCGCGGCAGATCTGCGTACGCTCCTGGAGAGCTCCGGATTCGGGTAAGTACTAGATAATTGACTTTTACATTCTTTCTCTGCATAAAGAATGCCTTACCCGCCGCGATATTCTTTATTGCCTCAATCTCCTGGAGGGCTTTTTGGGCCTCTGCCTTAGCAGCTTTGGCACTCTCAAGAGTCGAGGCAAGCTCAGACTCTCGGGTCTTCGAGTCACGCTCCAAACCCTCGTGTTTTTCCACGAGAGCCTGGAGCTCTTGCCGTACCTCCGCCAGCTGCGCCTCCCCCTTCTCTCGCTCGATGCGCTCCGCGGCCGCTTTGTTTTCGGTCGCGGACACCGCCTCCTTCAGGGTCACCACCTCGCTCGTGGCCCCTGCAGTACCCATGTTATTCCTGTTATCTTTTGCAACCACATTTTTTAAATTCCATAAGGTATTACTTACCTTCCTTGTCCTCGAGCTGCTTCTTGGCTTGGCCGAGCTCGTTCTCGGACCGCTCGAGGCTCTCCTTCAATGCATTGACCTCCGCAGTCAGTGCGGCAGAGGTCAGCAGGGCAGCCTGCACTGCCATATTGACATAATTATGTTAGACTCATGCGTATATCTTTTTAGATCCTCAGTCCGGCTTTTCTTTCCGAACACCGAACTAAGCATCAGGGGCTACTATCTATGCGGTAATCTTCTTACACATATTGAAAACTTACCTGAAAGCCTGTTAGAAGGCCGTTGCAGGCTTAAGTCAGCCCACTCTTGGCGGACTAAACTTTCTGGATCACCACACTCATATAACAGTGCGGTGCTCCTCCTCGATGGAGGCGGTGTTAACCACCTCCAGTAAGCTATCCGATGCCTCCGGTTGGACGGAGGACACCGGCGTCTTACCCTTCCTACGAAGGGGCCGCTTGCCGAACTTTGGAATCGCCGAAGGTTCCGGTATGGAGTCCGGACAAGGGTCGGGCTTAGAACCCCTGGGGGTCTCGCTCCCCTCGCGCCTGGAGTCCGGGAGGCTGCCTCGCGGCGCCTCCTGCCCCACCTCCTCTTGACCAGGCCCCCCTTGGGGCCCCACCTCAGTGTCGTCAGCAGCGTGAGGTGAGGAGGCGGCCGAAAGTGAAGTACTCTCCACTTCCGACGAATTCAGGGACCCGCTCGACGAAGCGGCGAGCTCGTCCTTGGGCGGGCTGCATGATTGTTCAGCATTAGAGAACACTATGCAATGAAAAAAAAAACCATGGGTATCCGGACACTTACGATCTCGCTAGGGGCTTGGCCCTCGAGGGCCACTCCTCCTCGCCGTCGTTGGCGTTGGTGGAGACGTCCGGAGGAAGGGTTCTTCCCTTCTTGAACCCTCCGGCCTCCCCAGCTGGGGCGGCCTTTCTTTTCTTCTCTCCCCCCGCTGGGGGAGAGGCTTCTGTTTCCTCCTCCTCGTTTTCACGGGAGGAGTCCGCCTCCGAGTCGATGGACGATGAGTCCGACAACACCTGGCGCCGGGCACTCCTTCGAGTCCTCATGCCTTCTTCTTCGGCACTGTGGGCGCCGGAGCCACCCGCCAAGCGGGCGTCACTGGTCTTCTGGCAAAGGAGTCGGACAGTTAACCTGCCCGGTTGTGCTCTGCCAGTCCTGTCAAAGGCGAGGGAGTTGAGATCCCGCATAGAGTCAAACTATGAAAAGCAAGATTCCCGTGAAGGGCAAAATAGCTTACCTCGGTAGCTTGACGCTGCGAGCTGAATCCGCGATCTTACATGCGGATGAGGGAGCCTCGGCGCCTTGAACAAGACCTTCCGGGCATCTTCGTACGTAGTGTCGAAGAGCCTCTTTAGGGTTGGATGCTGTGCCGGATCGAACTCCCACAATTTGAAGGCCCGTTGTTGGCATGGGAGGATCCGGCGGATGAGCATAACCTGGACCACATTGACGAGCATGAGATTGTTGTTCACCAAGGTCCGCATGCAGGTTTGGAGTCCGGTCACCTCTTCCGAATTACCCCGCGCCAGGCCAGTCTCCTTCCAAGAAGTGAGCCGTGTGGCAATACCAGACCGAAATTCGGGGGCCGCTGCCCATTTAGGGCCGCGCGGCTCGGTGATGTAGAACCACCCCGATTGCCACCCCTTCACGGTCTCCACAAAGGATCCATCGAGCCATAAGACGTTGGCGATCCTGCCGACCATGGCGCCTCCGCGCTCCGCCTGGCGGCCGCCCACAACCTTTGGCTTGACATTGAAGGTCTTCAGCCATAAGCCGAAGTGGGGCTGGATGCAGAGGAAAGCCTCGCACACGACGATGAACGCCGAGATGTTGAGGATAAAATTCGGGGCCAGATCATGGAAATCTAGGCCGTAGTAGAACATGAGCCCCCGGACGAATGGGTGAAGTGGAAAACCCAGTCCGCGGAGGAAGTGGGCAAGGAATACGACCCGCTCATGGGGCTCAGGTGTGGGGATGAGCTGCCCTTCGTCGGGCAGCCGATGTGCGACGTCGCTGGACAAGTATCCGGCCTTCCGCAGTCTTTTTACTTGGCCCTCCGTGATGGAGGAGACCATCCACCTGCCTCCCGCTCCGGACATGGCTGGAGATGGTTGAGGAAGGATGTGGGGACTTGGGCACTGGAGCTCAGAGTGCGCGGAAATGGATGAGCAAGGGAGGAGGAAGGCGTTGGTGAAAAGGGTGGATCCTTATCCCCTTATATGGACGGACGAGGCTATCGTCCCCACCAGCCTGATAAAACTCGCTTATCTGCCAAGCGCCGCAATCAATGGCGCGGTTGGGTTACCCACGTCCGTATTGATGAGAATCCCGGAAT
Source organism: Aegilops bicornis (assembly GCA_021605145.1). Classification (NCBI taxonomy): domain Eukaryota; kingdom Viridiplantae; phylum Streptophyta; class Magnoliopsida; order Poales; family Poaceae; genus Aegilops; species Aegilops bicornis. The sequence continues at coordinate 289,808,155 of CM038671.1, forward strand.
AATGGGGCACGATCTACGCTTTGATAAGACGTGCCGAGGAAACCGCCTCGCTAAACGCACTGAGGTGGGACAGTAAAAAATGATTCGAATAAAGGCCTGGCCGTGGTGTGATGTCACGCCGCGGAATACGTCAGCAGATCTGTGCAAAAATTATTCTCTCTACGGTGGTATGTGGAACTTGTTTTGCAGAGCCGGACACTATCCTTGTGTTCAAAACCTTCTATGAAGTATTCGGAGGAGGAACCCGCCTTGCAATGCCGAAGACAATATGCGCGCCGGACTCGTCGTCATTGAAGCCTGGTTCAGGGGCTCCTGAGGGAGTCATGGACTAGGGGGTGTCCGGATAGCCGAACTATCATCTTTGGCCGGACTCCTAGACTATGAAGATACAAGATTGAATACTTCGTCCCGTGTCCGGATGGGACTTTCCTTGGCGTGGAAGGCAAGCTTGGCTATACGGATATGTAGATTTCCTACCATTGTAACCGACTCTGTGTAACCCTAACCCTATTCAGTGTCTATATAAACCGAAGGGTTTTAGTCCATAGGACGAACAACAATCATACCATAGGCTAGCTTCTAGGGTTTAGCCTCTCTGATCTCGTGGTAGATCTACTCTTGTACTACCCATATCATCAATATTAATCAAGCAGGAGTAGGGTTTTACCTCCATCGAGAGGGCCCGAACCTGGGTAAAAACATCGTGTCCCTTGTGTCCTGTTACCATCCGCCTAGACGCACAGTTCGGGACCCCCTACCCGATATCCGCTGGTTTTGACACCGACATGGACCCTCCGGCCTCCCCAGTTGGGGGGCCTTCCTTTTCTTCTCTCCCCCCGCTGGGGGAGAGGCCTCTTTTTCCTCCTCCTCGTCTTCGCAGGGGGAGTCCGCCTCGGAGTCATCGGATGATGTGTCCGACAGCACCTGGCGCCGGGAACTCCTTCTAGTTCCCGTGGCCTTCCTCTTGGCCTTCTTCTCCGGCACCACGTGAGGTGCCGGAACCAGCAGCCCCGTCTATCGGGCGTCCGCTGGGTCTTCTAGCAAGGGAGCCGGACAGTCAATCTGTCCGGACGTCTTCAGCTAGTCATGTCAACGGTGAGGGGATTTTAGATCCCGCAAAGAGTCAAACTATGAAAAAAGAGTCCCGTAAAGGGTAAAATAACTTACCTCGTTGGCTTGATGCTGCGAGCTGAATCCGCAATCTTCGGTAGCGGATGCGGGAGCTTCGCCTTGAACGTCACCTTCCGGGCATCTTCGTGCGTAGTGTCAAGAGCCGGCTCAAGGTTCGTTGTGCGAGCAAACTCCCACAAGTTGAAGGCCCGTTGCTGGCATGGGAGAATCCGGCGGATGAGCATCACCTGGATTACGTTGACAAGCTTGAGATTCTTGTCCACCAGGTTTCGGACTCAGTTTTGGAGCCCGGTCAGCTCTTCCGAATTAACCCACGTCAGGGTCGTCTCTTTCCATGAGGTAAGCCGTGTAGGGAAGCCAGATCGGAATTCGGTGGCCGCCGCCCATTGAGAGTCGTGCGGCTCGGTGATGTAGAACCACCCCGATTGCCACCCCTTTATGGTTTCCACAAAGGAGCCCTCGAGCCATAGGACGTTGGCCATCTTGCCCACCATGGCACCTCCGCACTCCGCTTGGCGGCCGCCCACTACCTTCGGCTTGACATTGAAGGTCTTCAGCCATAAGCCAAAGTGGGGCTGGATGCAGAGGAAGGCCTCGCACACGACGATAAACACCGAGATGTTGTGGATGAAATTCGGGGCCAGATCATGGAAATCTAGGCCGTAGTAGAACATGAGCCCCCGGACGAATGGGTGAAGGTGAAACCCTAGTCCGCGGAGGAAGTGGGGGAGGAACACCACCCTCTCATGGGGCCTGGGGGTGGGGATGAGCTGCCCCTTGTTAGAGAGCTTATGCGCGATGTTGCTGGACAAGTATCCAGCCTTCTGCAGGTTTTTGATGTGCCCCTCCGTGACGGAGGAGGCCATCCACTTGCCTCCCGCTCCGGACATAGTTGGAGAAGGTTGAGGTGGGATGTGCGGACTTGGGCGCTGGAGCTCGAAAAGTCTTGTGAAATGGATAAGCAAAGGAGGAAGAAGGCGTGTGTGAAAAAGTGGATCCTTATCCCCTTATTTGGACTGAAAAAGCTATGCGTCCTGACCGTCATGATAAAACTTGATTTTCTCCCAAGCGCCGTAATCAATGGCGCGGTTGGGTTACCCACGCCCATATTGATGAGAATCCCGGAATAAGGGGACACGATCTCTGCTTTGACAAGACGTGCCAAGGAAACCGCCTCGCTAAACGCGCTGAGGTGGGACAGTAAAAATGATTCGAATGAAGGCTTGGCCGTGGTGTGATGTCACGCTGCGGAATACCTCAGCAGATTGAACTTGTGTAAATGTTATTCTCTCTACGGTGGTATGTGGAACTTATTTTGCAGAGCTGGACACTATCCTTGTGTTCAAAATCTTCTATGAAGTATTCGGAGGAGGAACCCGCCTTGCAATGCGGAAGACAATATGCGCGTCGGACTCGTCGTCATTGAAGATACAAGATTAGGGGGTGTCCGGAAAGCCGGAATATATCCTTTGGCCGGACTCCTGGACTATGAAGATACAAGATTGAAGACTTCGTCCCGTGTTCGGATGGGACTTTCCTTGGCGTGGAAGGCAAGCTTGGCGATACGGATATGTAGATCTCCTACCATTGTAACCGACTCTGTGTAACCCTAACCCTATTCGGTGTTTATATAAACCGGAGGGTTTTAGTCCATAGGACGAAAAACAATCATACCATAGGCTAGCTTCTAGGGTTTAGCCTCTCTGATCTCGTGGTAGATCTACTCTTGTACTACCTATATCATCAATATTAATCAAGCAGGAGTAGGGTTTTACCTCCATCGAGAGGGCCCGAACCTGGGTAAAAACATCGTGTCCCTTGTCTCTTGTTACCATCCGCCTAGACTCACAGTTCGGGACCCCTACCCGAGATCCGCTGGTTTTGACACCGACAATGACCTAGCGGAATCTTCGGGATTGTTCCGCCTTAACGAAGGGCCGTTTCCCGGCCAGGCATCTACGCGCCCCGAATTCGCATGAGCGCGGAGCCACCAGGGGCTATATAGTAGCCCCACTATCAAACTCCTCTGGCTAAGTGAAAGTGTTAAAGCATTATAGTCCGATTGCCTAGTTCGCTGCGCTATCACCTCCTTAATGGACCAAGACGTTGGAACGAGTGTGAACATGCGTCTTCTGCGAGCACCCCCGCATTATATGCGTGGGGGCAAACCATTTCTTGCCATCTTTAATGTTATATATATATATATATATATATATATATATATATATACATGAGCGGCCGCACATGAGGTATTATAATTCTTTCAGGCAAAAGTATAAAATAGCCTTTACAATTCAGCAAAACATTGTTTATCAATGGGAATACATGTCCTTAAAACATAATATTCTTCGAGCACTGCGCTTCTATTGAACGAGTGCCCTCAAGAACTTGTCGAAAGTAGTGCTCGGCAGGTACTCGGCTCGTCCGAATCTTGGGCTGCAATGGCGGTGGGCTCCATCTCCGCCCATTATGTCTTCACACGGGCAAGGGCCATCCGCGCACCCTCTACGCACGCCGACCTCTTCATCGCGTTGATATGCGGCACTGCACCAAGGAACTGCTGCACTAAACTAAAATAACTATTCGGCTTTGGCCTTTCCGGACACAGATGATCCACAACAGACCTCATGGCGAGACTGGACAATCTATTCAGCTCGGCCCATCCGGCCAACCGATCAGTCAATGGAAGCGGACGCTCTGGAACGTTAAATTGTGACCAGAACAGCTTTTCCACTTGGCGATCCTTTTGATCTCGGAAGTATTCGGCCGCATCAGCAACACTCGCCGCTAAATCCAGATATGCGTCCGCAGAACTCCACAGCCGGTCCAAAGGAGCATACTTAGGATCTCCGAACTTCATCCGCAACATAAAGGGCTTCCCAGCCGCGATATCTCTGGCTTGACACAGCTCCTCCTTCATCGCTCTCATGGCAGAGCGGGTGTCTTTGGCCGCCATCGTGGCCTTCTCCAGGTCTGTCCTCTTCGCTTGATCTTTTCAAGAAGCTTGCAACGGTCAGCGGCATTCTTCAATTCCACAGCCATCCTGGCTATTTCCTCCTTGCTTTGGCAGTGAGCAGCCTGTTCGGCTTTCAGCTCCTCGATTGCCTTAAGGGCAGCCGCATCGCTTTTTTTGGATTGTTCTTTGGCTCGGGCAAGTTCTGCCCAGAGGTTCTCCACGGCCGCAGCTCCGTCTGCATTCACAAACACGTTATAGATACTGGCATCATGCTCCTCTTCCCGTGTGTCACCGGGAGAATCACATACCTTGTGCCTCGTCAAGCCGCTTGTTGACAAGTACGATGTCGACATCTGCCACGTCAAGCTACCGTTTTAACTCGGCAAACTCATAAGTCTGGTTGGCCACCGGACACTTCGCCACTTGCATATTAAGGTGGCAAGATTATTCCTGGGACTATGATCCTCTGTGTGTCGTCGTCTTCGACATCACCCAGAGTGTCAGGGGCTACTATCTACACAGGGCGCATCTAAAAATGCGCGGTACTGTAAAAAATGTACATCATTTCGCGTACCTCAAAACCCGTTAGTAGACTCGTAAAGGCCTCATGCAACCCGCTTTCGGCGGATGAAATCCTTTCAATCACCGTACTCATCAATGTGCGGTGCTCTTCTGAGACAGTTGCTCGATCTAGCAGATCCCTCGGTATGTCCGACCGCACACCAGACGGTGTCGTACTCTTTCGATTGCTCTCTTCAAGAGCCGGACACTGGGGACTTCGGGTGGGCATAGGATTGCCCTCTGGCCTTGCCGGATCAGGAGAAACCCTCCGTGACGACACCTCAGGGTCGCCCGCCTCACGAGGCGGTATGGCAGGGGGAGGCGTTTCGCTCTCCATCATCTCTGGAAGAAGATCCCCTGAAGAGGAGCTCTGCTGAGAAGGGCTAAGATCCGAACTGCAAGATAAATGCTTCGGTTATCTTCCTCAAAAGTAAGGCAAGATATCTTTATTATCAAGTACCCTTTTACTTACAGCTCGGTGGAGGGCTGATCCCCTTGAGGGCATAGTGCGGCCAGGGTATCCCTCGGGGCAGGACCCTCCGGCGAAGATTTCTTCCCCCGTTTGGAGACCATTGCCTCCAGGTCCTCGGAGGCGGTCCTCTTTCTTCCCTGGGGAGAGGAAGTGTTAGTTCCTCCTTCCCGGCTAACCTCCTTCACGGAGGCGCTAGCCTCCTTGTTCCCCCCTTTATCTTCTCCTGAAGGCGCTTGATAAGGCGCGATCTCCAGCATCCTGGTTAACACGGGATCTGGTGAGGTCTCAGGGAGGGGGGCCGGACACCTGATCAACTTTGCCTTCGCTATCCAATCCTGGTCAAAGAGCGGCTTTTTTAGGGCGACGTTGCGATAAATAAACGGACAGTGTGTTCGGATGCGGGGCTACTTGGGTATCCGGGCGATTGCAGCTCAGACCTGCATCCTCGGTGGTGTCCGTACACATTATTTGTGGTCCGAAGAACAATTTGTACATCTCCTCGGGCGTCATGCCGAGGAAGTGTTCAAGAGCTCGCAGTACCTCCGGATTGAACTCCCGCAGGCGGAGCGGACGACGTTTGCAGGGCAGGACTCGGCGAATCTACATGACTTGCATCACTATGACCAGACTGACATCTGTCTCAAGGAGATCTCGGATGCGGCTCTGCAATATGGGCACATCCTTTACTGGCCCCCAGTCCAGCCCCTTGTTGACCCATGACGTTAGTCGTGGCGGGGAACTCGAGCGAAAGACAGGTGGGGCCACCCACTTCGTACCCCTGTGAGCTGTGATATAAAACCATTCTCATTGCCATAAACTAGACACCTCCTGGAAAGAGCCCTCGGGCCATGGGGCGTCGACGTTTTCTCTTATTACGGCGCCTCCGCACTCTACGTGCCGCCCCTCGATCGTCTTCGGCTCCACTTTGAAGGTCTTGAGCCACAGTCCGAAGTGATGGGTGATACGGAGGAAAGCTTCGCACACGACGATGAACGATGAGATATGGAGGATAAACTCTGGAGCTAAATCGTGGAAGTCCAGCCCATAATAGAACATAAGCCCCCTCACGAAGGGATCTGGCGCGAAGCCTAGCCCTCGGAGGAAGTGAGATACGAACACGACGCTCTCACCGGGCTTGGGAGTGGGAATAACCTGCCCTTGAGTAGGCAGCCTATGCGGGATTTCGCCGGTCGGTGCAGCCTCCCTTAGCTTTATTACGTCTTCCTCCGTGACGGAGGAAGGCATCCACCGACCTTGAAGGTTGGATCCGGACATAATCGAAGGTCCGAAGCGCCTAAACCTGAGCTTTGGGTGTTGGAACTCGAGGCGGGAGGTGGATTGGATTGAGATCGAAAGAAAAGAATAGGCCTTGGTCTCTTTATAAAGAGGTTGAATACCGAGTGCCCTCCTCGTGACCGTTTGGGACTTACCTCCAATCGAGGGGTCATACCAACGGGCGCGATTCTGTTACCCACGTCCGTGTTGATGAGAATCCCGTAATAAAGGGGACACGATCTCTGCTTCGACAAGACGTGCCAAGGAAAACGCCTCGTGAAACACGCTGAGATTGGTTATGGAAAACGATTCGAATAAAGGCTTGGCCGTGGTGTGATGTCACACTGCGGGGTACGTCACCAGATTAGATTTGTGGAAATATTATTCTCTCTACGGTGGTATGTGGAACTTGTTTTGCAGAGCCGGACACGATCCTCGTGTTCAAAATCTTCTATGAAGTATTCGGAGGAGGAACCCGCCTTCCAATGCCGAAGACAATCTGCGCGCCGGACCCATTGTCATTGAAGCCTGGTTCAGGGGCTACTGAGGGAGTCCTAGATTAGGGGGTATCCGGAAAGCCGGACTATAACCTTTGGCCGGACTGTTGGACTATGAAGATACAAGATTGAAGACTTCGTCCGTGTCCGGATGGGACTCTCCTTGGCGTGGAAGGCAAGCTGGGCAATACGGATATGTAGATCTCCTTCCTTGTAACTGAGTCTGTGTAACCCTAGCCCCCTCCGGTGTCTATATAAACCGGAGGGTTTAGTCCGTAGGACCAAGAACAATCATACCATAGGCTAGCTTCTAGGGTTTAGCCTCTCCGATCTCGTGGTAGATCAACTCTTGTAATACTCATATCATCAAGATCAATCAAGCAGGAGTAGAGTTTTACCTCCATCGAGAGGGCCCGAACCTGGGTAAAAACATCGTGTCCCCTGTCTCCTGTTACCATCCGCCTAGACGCACAGTTCGGGACCCCTACCCGAGATCCGCCGGTTTTGACACCGACAGTCGGCGACTGCAACCTCCTGGTCCTTCAGCTTCTCCTCTTCCTCCTCGAGCTGGCGGGCGTGGGTGGACTGCTCGTCGCAGAGGTCCTTCAGCTCGGCCTCCGCCGCATGGCAGCGCTTCTTGGTGCCCTTCGCGTCCTTCGCGTCCTTCTACGCCACATCACGAGCGGCTGCAGCTATGCCGACCACCTCTTGGCCCTCTTATGCGGCCGCCTCGACTTGGCCCCAGGCCGCCCGGACGGACGAGTCAGCTTGGAGCCACCCCGAGACCAGCTCCAGGCGCCCCGACGCCCTGTGCCAGTCGGGGCCCCGAAGATCGGCCCATAGCTAGTCCAGCACAGAGAAGGCCTCCTCCAGAGCACTGGGCGCAGCAGAAGAACCACGGCCCGCCGGCATGATGGCTGGGGGAGGAGACATCACTGGCACCAGGACCAGCGAAGCAGCAGTAGCAAGGATGGTCGGGGGCTCTGGCGCCATCGGGTCGTCAGCAGGCGCGCTGGAGGCGAGCGCCTCTAGAGTCGGGTCGGACACGGGGGCTGTCTTTCCCTGAGGCTGGGCCCCCAAGCCTCGGGAGGATAACCCTGCCACGGGAGCACGCGAAGCGGCTTCGTCATTTTGCAAACGGAGTCGTCATGGCCACAGCAGGCCGCTTGGCCTCGACTGCTCCGACATCTTCCTTCTTCCTCTTCGCCGCCGACGTCAGCATGGCGTCAAGACGAAGATGTTGAGACCATCAAGATGAAAGAGCAAAGTCAAGGAGATACACTTACTGGTCCATAGTAACATAGTTCGTCTTCCTGCTCAGGAGCGTGGCGACTCCAATCTTCCTGGGCACAGGCTTCGTCGCGTATTTAGGGACGGATGAGCGTGCTGCTGGCTCCACAACGGTGGAGGACGGCGACGGGGTGGAGGCGCCGCCCCGAGGGAGCAACACCGACCTGTACTTCTTTGGGGTCTCCTGCCCCAGCCTCTTAAGAGGGGTGCTCCCGGACCTCATGGCGACCCAGATGGAGCGCTCCCTAATTGAATGCTCGCTCGCGTCGTCATCATTTGGATGGACGCGGAGGAGTTCACTTTGCTGCGGGGGAGAGCTCTCCCCCGCCCCCTCCAAGGTCTCCTTCGAGTCACCCTCCTCCTTCTCCTCGGAGTCCTCATTGGAGGACACCAGCAACCGGGGAGCCCAGGGGCTGGGAAGGCTTCAACGGCACGATCCAACGCTCGTTGAAGGTGGGCATGGCAGCAGCCACCTTCTCTCCATCGCCATGGCAGTACAGCAGAAGATGGGCGTCCGAGGGCTCCCCTGGTCTTTCCCGAGCAAGGTGCACATGACCTTATTCAGCTCGTCGTCAGAAAAGTTGCCCGGGTGCAACCGGAGGTTGTCTTCCATGCCCTTGAAGCTCCACAGGGGGCGCGAGTGCGCCTGGAGCGGAGCCAGGCGCTGCGTCAGGAACTCCTTGATGATCATGGCCCCTGTCAGCTTCTCCACCTTCAGGTCCTCCACCTTCAGGTCAGCCTTCATCCTCTCGAGCAACTGCTCCGCCTGGGGGTCGGTGAGCTTCTCGTCAGCCCATCCATCCAGGGGCGTCGGCAGCACAGTCGGCAGCTCCAACCGAGCGTGGGAGCGCTAGGCGTCCATGAAGATCCACTTTTTTCGGAAGTCCTCCACCTTATTCCTTGTCCAAGAGATCGCGTTGCTGTCGTTGGCAACGATGAAGCTGGCGCACCCAGAGCACTAGCCGATGCTTATCCAGAGGTAGAAGAAGTGGAGGAATAGAACAGCGGAGGGCATCTACCCCACGAATGCCTCGCAGTAGAAGGTGAAGGTCGACAAGGGGAGGATGGAGTTGGGATGTAGATGGAGGGCGTGGAGCCCGTAATGGCGGAGGATGGAGTAGAAGAAACTGGAGAAGGGGGGAACCAGCCTAGGGAAGACGTTGTGCATGAAGAAGGGGTAAAAGGTGTCACCCAAGGATTCCGGCTTGGCAGAGCCGACCCGGAGCGCCGTCTCTCCCCCCTCATTGGCGCTGCACGCAGCCAGCTGGAGCACGATGGAAAGGTGCTTCTCTTCAGCGATGGTGGATGTGCTCAAGGCCGGCTCAAACCAAGAAGTTGGGCACGCAACCAGAGCCGAAGACTTTGCCTTGTCGGTGGCCATCGGTGGTGAGATTAGGAAAGAGATTCGACAGATCTGGAGGTTTTCTGAGCAGAGGGAGAAAGGGATCTGGAGCAAGATGAAGGAAAAGCAATGAAGGCTCAGTGGCAGGCACCAGCCTTTTTGTCAGGTAGGGACAGTTGTCGTGGCCGCGTGGGGAAGCGGAGGCGCCCATGTCCCATCAATCACCACACATTGACTAAGGCCGCAGGAGGTTAGGGCCCACGGCGCTCCGCACTTTCCATTTGGCTTCGCCTCGAAGCCAAGTCCGAGCACGCCTTCGGCCCGGGGGCTACTGTCGGTGTTCTGGGAACTGGGGTACCTAGACTTGCCTGCCTGCGGCCCACGACGTGGCTCCATTGACGGCCTGGCACAGCCCAGCTTCAACATCAACAACTCCAGACCCTTGCGAGGAGCCAAGCCTCGCAAGGCGGACGAGACCAAGACCTCCACGAGGAGCGGCTTCCTCAGGCTGGCTCCTGAGGAGTGGATATTTCCATGCAAGCCTCACCTCGTGAGGTTCGGATGACATGAGTCATGACGACCAAGTCTAGGCGGGCGCCAGCTGGCGCAGCGTACGAGATTCCTCTTTGCTGCTAAGGAGGCAAGCGCAGGCGCGGGGTCCCGAGGAATCAGCCAAAGGTTTCCATTCCAGTGCAATAAGACCAAGACCGCCAGGATGGCAGGACGGAGGTCATCGCCGAGCCCACAACGGCGTCACAATCAGAGGCTTTTGCAGGCGAAGACTACTTTTGTCAGGATAGCATGTACTGGTTGTCTCCCTTCGAATTTGGCCATTGTGGGATCCCTTCCCGCCTTCATTTGGGATGAGGACCAAGCTCACTATAAATAGGACTTAGCCAGCACCGTTGAGGGGGAATCAGACCGTATCGGATCCATTCCATCCTCACCAACTCACCAGCTCACTTGAGCACAAGAACACGCCTCCTCCTGAGGTTGTTCTCCCACTGTACTAGTTCATCCTCAGCCCCTCGAGGCCAATCCACCCCAAAGAAGGTGTAGGGTTTTACACCGCAAGGTGACCCGAACCTGGGTAAAGTGATGTGTCCCGTTTGATTCCTGTTCATCGAGCTAGGCCGCAAGATAGGCGAGTAGGTAGGCTGGGGAGATCGAGTTCTTCACACGCACCCCAGAGTTCGAACCTCTCAAGGGTCTGCGGAGCCCGAAATCCGACAACCCGGTTTAGACCTATAGACATCGGGCCGATAGGCTTCATGGGTCGGACTTAGAAAATTAATTTCCTTCTACCAAACATTGGTCTCACGCGGTTTCGGGCTAGTAGAGGCTCTTTTGGCACTTCGTTCGAAATTTTGAAACATAAGCATTCACGTTTAGATTACTCTTGAACTTTGAGGATTAACCTAAATAGACAACGTTAAATTTGACCTTGTATGTTTGAAAACCTCATTAAATTATGCGCTTCTTTTTGAAATTTTGACACTTGAAAATCGTATAACTACGATTATTTTGGAATGGACAAGGTAAATTTGAATCTATTTCGTACACGACTATATATGCTATTATGTACAAAAGCGGAGCAAAGATTGGTGCCCCATAATTTAGGTATGATTTACAAATGCCGTGATCTCGAATTCAAATAATTGAATGGACTTCATGATGAACTCAAAAATTTTAAACCACCTTAAGTTGAATTCAAATGTATGCTAGTCATAGCTAGCTATTTATAATTTTCATTGTGTAACTTTTGTATGTATAATGTTCTCTGTGGAGACAAGTACGACAATGTGCCAGTGCTTAAATTGGCACACGACAAACCATTATTGTTGTACTGGTATCGTAAGAGCGAAAAAGCATTCACGTCTGCTGTACAAACTGTAGATATGAGTTAAAAATGCTATGAATACGAATACAAATATTTGAACCCTCTTTATGCCCAATTTCTCTTTGTAGGCCCTCCAAAAGTACATCTAGCAACTATGCAATACATCACTACTACTACACTCTAACACAATAAATGATATGTGTTTTTAGTTTTACTAGATCTCATGTTGTTACTTAATTATTCAGTTTGCATACATTAAAATTGCGTTTGAAATGTATGGCTAGTATCATCTACTGCGTGGGAAAAATCCCGCCCTTGCCTGTTTAATTGGGTTTGTGTCGATGGATCGTGCGAAACAACAAAAGTATAGTAGTACTACAGTACAAGTAACAGTTCACAGGGCCGCCGTGTCGTGTACTCCTCCATAGTAAGAGTGGAGTGCTCGCTTTCATAAATGTTCTAGTCCGTTTCGCCGACATGTGGGACATTAAGCAACTGGGCCCACGTGCCATACCGAAATAACAGTGCAGAGCAACAGGGGAGAAGCAACCTAATCATTGCGCCGGCGTAGTAATGAGCAATGAGGCGTCAAATCACAAAGTTGCACCTTTCCCGAATCTGCTTCTCCCTCATCTTATTCAAGTTAACCACACGTAGCTTCTGCCGTTGTTCTGCCTCATGTGGGACGCCGATGGGCTTGGTAAAGCACTGACACATGGGACCACATGTTAGCAAACCGCCAGGCCAATGTCCTCTAAAATCAAGAAACATGCCCCACCTTCCGTGCGGCAAAATCACCTCTGTTTTACTAATCTTTATACTATAATTTTTTGGATCAATATAACTGATATGTATAGATAGCACACATGAGAAAAATCAAGTGGTACGGTTAAGGGCATCCACAATGTATAGCCAAATGTGAAAATAGCATATGGCATCGATGGGAACCACTGTGTAGGGTGCTGCCAAAGCCAAAAAGATGGAACCGAAGCTCCCTAATTGATCGATTGAAGGAATAGAAAAGTGCAACCTCTCTCCTCTTTCTCCCGAGCTTGGACGCATGTACAGTATGGAGCACAGAGTCTACTCCCCTATTCCTTCTATCACAAATCACGAAGCAGTGAGGCGTCAAATCACAAAGCAGTGAGGCGTCAAATCAAAAAGCATGGACGAAGCAACCATCATTTCACTCTTCGTTGACTCGGCTTCTCGATCGTCTCCTTCGAGAAACCACCTTACCGCACTAAGCTGGACGGATGACACTATTGTGTAGTGCTACTACATTTATGCCTCCTTTGGTTCAATGGACTTCCTGGATGCAAAGAAGACGATTGTCTCTGCTTTCAAGGGGCAGTTGCGAATGACTTATCGTGGTCTCCCTCAATGGCGTGCTCCATCGAACACACTTCGCCAAAGCCACAACGTTCGAGATATCATCGACGTCACCACAATGGGGAAGGAACTCAAATAGTTACTACCTCCATTTTTTTATGCAAGGCCAGTATCAAAATTACTATTTGCAAAAGGCCACTAACACTACTTGAGGCAAAATTGACGGGGTTTGCCTCATACTAGCAACCAAGGACATTAACATACCCTTGCATGCATGCGGAAGTAAGAAGGTTGGTTTGCATGGAGCTGCATTAATATATCAGTGAGGAGTGAGATGGTTAGCTCTTTGGGTGTTGCACAAAACAATACGCATTCATTGACACGTCAAATGAAGATTTGTATCGATCAATCCCGCGAAGGAAAACCCCGCCTTTCTTTTTTAACACAAGTAGTATGTACGTACTTGTATCCTGTTTGGGTCTAGGCCTTGCATTTGCATACTTTGCGGCACAGTTTGGCCAAGCTTGCCTAAAGTTTTTCAAAATGAAAAGGAGGTACACTTGGCACGGCTGACAAGGTCGCACCGCACCCTCACACAGTCGCTCCTGCAAGCTGCAATCCCAACCAAGGGAACGCACCCTCACAGACATGTGCTACCGCATGTGATCAGACCAAACTCAGCCATCCTATCGCTGACACATAATTTTCGTTCATATAGTATGTTTATCCAACCACATGTTGTGGAAGATCCGTGCAGCCTGTGCGGTGGTCTGTTGGGGAAGAAGAGGTGAGGAAGAAGAAGGGTTAGGGGACATAGGATGTTCATCCAACCGCCTGAAATGGTCGACTGTCCCAAATGATGAAAGTCAGGCGACTTGCATAAATATATGTTTTTACACAGCAAAAGATCCCTAAAAGTAACAACATAAAGAAAAACTATCACTTCTCGCGGAACAAGACGGCCTCGTCGTTCTTGGCTGCCGTAGATGTTGACGTGTTTCTCTGCACCGTAGTTGTCCTCGGCCTCTAGCTACTCGTTCACGCAGAGCGTGCGGGCGCTCTGCATGGATGCGAGCATCGCCCGGTTCACCTCCACGACTATTGGTTCCGCCTGTAGGAGGGCCTTGATGGTAGCGGCATCTGTGCGCTCCGCGTCGAGTTGAGCCTCCGCCGCCTGGGTCAAGTCGAGGACGTCTGGTTATGCCTGCAGGAGGGCCTCGATGGCAGCAGTATCCGCATGCTCCATGTCAAGTTGAGCTTTCACCAGTGGGCTCACATCCACGACATCCGGTTCCGCCTGCAGGATGGGCCTCGATGGCCGTGGCATCCGTGCACTCTGCGTTGAGTTGAGCCTCCGCCTCCCGATCCTCCTTTAGGGTCAACAGGTTCAACCGCTTCTCCGCCTGCACCATGGGGGACCCGGACGCCGGCACAAGTTGACTTCCATCGTCTCATACGCATCGGGGGCCTTCTGCGCCGTGACCTCCGCCATGAACATTGGATCGGCTTCCTCCTCCTCGGAGCTTGGCTCCAGAGAACTCAGGGATTGGCCCACCGCAAAGCAAGCTTGGGAACGAAGGTCTATGGCGCCGACCGCTGCCGCGATGTCTCCGTGGCGCTTCGGTATCAGCATCTTGTAGTACGTGATCTTGCGGCGCACCATATCTTTTCGGCGAACTAGTGGACGACTGATGTGGGCTAGGGGATCGAAAGGTGGGGGAATGGGCTGGATAGGAGGTGTATTTTTGGGGTAGTGGTGACCGGCCGGCAAGAAGCTGGGGTAGCCCGAGCAGTGAAGGTTCTGGTGTGAATAGTGGTTCTGGTGATGACCCGTCAATCGGTTTTGACTGTGCAGAGTTTGCAAAGCCGGACGGCAGGAGCCTAGAGAGTTGTGGGGTGGGATGGGACCAAAGTTTCGGAGTTTCACGTGGTAGACGTCCGAACCTCCCCAGCGTCCCTGTCGATGACAAGGCGGCGACTTCGTAAATCTCAAGATGACTAGCAATATGCCCGTGCATTGCACGGAACATCAGGATTTCATCGAAAAATGGTATCTCGAGAATTTCATCAAAAAATGATATCTCGAGAAAGATGAGAGATAAGGTGAGGAGGAGTGGGGCGCAGTGGTGATTGGTGGTCGGACTTGGCGGAGGCATGGGGATGGAGAACGCCGGCAGCAGCCACCATGCCAGATTATTCTAGAGGCTTCCTTTTTTAATTACTCAACAATGAAGTTGTTGGAGATAAGGATGAACGATAGAGGTGCGTGTACCTTTTGCAAAATTGCCATACTTTGCTTCCGTAGGATATAGATCGGGCTGTCCATATTGCAAGATGGCAGGCACACCATCATCACAAAGAGTAGAGATAAGAGTAGAGATAGAGGTATGACAGCTCAGTCTCCTTAAGGTGCTCATAGTTCATAAGGAACGGATGGTGTACATCACTCTTGTCGCGTTCGCGTTGCACCCCGTCACGCTGGACCCTCCATGTTGCTCACCGAATGGAACATGCTTCGTCTTGCGTTTTTGCTCACTTGCGGGACCGCTGTTGAGAGCAAATCGACGTCCCGCGCCCTCCCCAGCCCGCGTCATTTATACTACTAGAAGAGAGAGAGGTCGGCCGATTAGTACTAGTACTCCCTTCATTTCTATTTACTCCGCTATTAGTTTTGGTCAAAGTGATGCTTTACAAACATTGACAAAGTTTATAGACAAAAATATTAACATATACAATAACAAATCAATACCATTAGATTCGTTGTTGAATGTACTTCCATATCATATATATTTGCTATGCTAAATATTTATATTCTTTTCTATAAATTTGGTCAAACTTTACAAAGTTTGACTTCAATCAGTTCAAATATGTGGAGTAAATAAAAACGGAGGGAGTGGTATACTGCTAGTACTTTGAGCGCTGCATACTCTACTGCAGATGTTGTCAGTACTCCACTAGTACTACTACTTCTACTACTATTGGATAGGGAGCTTAAAAGAAGTTACTATTGGACTGGCTATACGTGGCGAAATCCTAGTAGGAAGAGCATGCGCGAGAACAAAAATTCACTTGTTTGAATACAAATTGGAAACAATTTTCGTTTAAATAAAATCTTAAAGTACGTATGAATCTAACAATATTGATTGGGCGTAGTTGAATGTTGATAATTTTTTCCTGTAAGTTTGATCAAAGTAGAGATACTTTGACTACATATAAAACTTATATGTAAACTAGAAAGGATCGGAGGGAGTATATTGTATGTTAAAAAGCGAAATGAACATTGAATACCCTTGATATATGATTTGTTGATGCTATGATCACCGGTTCAAAATTTTGAATTTGCCTTAGTTATCAAACATCACCCACTCATTCTCTATCGGTTTCATCTCGGGGTCTCTCTCTCCCTTCCTCCCTCCCACTCTCTCTCTCACACACACACATACCACCTCTCTTCCTCTTAGTGCTTGAACCTAATTGATCTCCCGAGGTATTGGGATTGTACCTCGCTCATTGTTAGGTCGCTCTTCGACACACTCCTAGGTCACTCTACCATGCATTAATTGTAACGAAGCCTTTCATCTATCTTTTTTTAAGCATACACTCATCCTCTCCGCCCCTCTGTAGATTGGTCGATCTCTGGACCCACCCTAGTCGTCTTTCAATCGATCTAGCTAGATGGTACATGGCCGACGCGTGCACACAGACCCCCCCCCCCCGGTCATTTCTATCATAGAAACACGCCAAACCTTTTTCCTCCTTGCACGATACATACTTGATCTCTAAACATCAATCGATCTCGTCAAGATGTGTCGGGGCATGAACCAAATGGGATTTCAAAACTAAGATGAGAAGCGACACGCTGTGGAGGCAAAGTGAAACTTTAAACAAACCATTTTATCTATATGCATGTCGGATAAATTACAACATTGGAAATACAAGCATGGTCTAGGCCCACATGCGAATGACACTCGACGAAATGTTCAAATGAGGCATGCGGGAGGATGGACTCTACTGGAGGGCGACATGATCGATGGAGAAGAGGGTTGGAGAGGAATGAGAAATAAGCAACGCCACATGATTATACTTGAACGTCTCAAATACACATTAGGTCTTGTTTTCCCTTCCGTTTTGGTCACGGAGTAACATACTCCCTCCGTTTTTGTTTACTCTGCATATTAGGTTTGACTGAAGTCAAAGTTCATAAAATTGGCCAAATTTATAGAAAAATATGACGAAATTTATAGAAAAAATATGAACATTTACAATAGCAAATCTATATGATGTGAAAGTATATTCAATAATCATTCTAATGGTATTGATTTGTTATTGTACATGTTATTATTTCTATCTTTAAACTTTGTCAAAGCTTACAAAGTTTGACTTTGAGCAAAGCTAAAATGCGGAGTAAATAAAAAATAGAGGGAGTACGCAGGGACTAGTATAGTTACTACTGCCGGAACATGGTAAGTTGGACCCCTAAATGCGGGTACGGACCGGGCAGACCTCCGTTATTCCTTCAAACAGTCGGACACCTAAAGTAGCACAACATTCGGCTACTTAATCAAGTGTTATGCTTCACGAGTTGAAAAGGAAAAGGGTGGTACTATACCCAAAAGCACAACACTTGGGGCCAGGGTAACAACTTGGTACTATACCAAATTTGAACCAGGGCTCAAAAACCACCTGTTCTGTGCCTAATGCGTAACGCGGAGCACTGACGCTCGAATTTGGCCGGGAAAACAGGGTAACCGACATGTGGGGCACACCTGTCAGGATGACATGGCACAGACTAGTCCAATGGAGGAGCTTGCCCACGACCACCTCGCCACCGGCAACCGTTCATGTGGGTCGTGTGGGCCAACAACGTGGCGCGACCAATAGATCAACACCCGGCTCATTGAGGATGCATGGGGTGCCGAAGTGCACGCGCGCCGTGACGCATCCGCGAATTGTTCTAGCACAGCCAACTGTATCCCCAGGACCTGAGACCATGCCGGGTCATCTTGCTTTTTCAATGACATGTGGGGATCGCATGTGAGCAAAGGGCATCTCCAACGTTGCCATGAGCGCAGCTGACTACCCTGGCACACCAAAAACCCTCGTCCCTCGCGCCGTCGCGTGCGTGCATTCCCAGTCGGCACCAACTGCCCGTATGCCCTCATTAAGCGGGCTTTGTGCCCGAAGAACCAACTCCAGCGACTTAATGACGCACCCAGATGCTTGGCCTCACCGAAATGTGCTACTGAAAGCAGCAACGCCCAGCTAAACTCCACACCATAGCGCATCCTCCTACCTGGCACCACATCCACCATGACTGCGAGCGGGAACACTCTGCGGGAGAGCTTGTCTTCGGGGATGAAGCTTGAGGTCACCGCCCTCGCTCAAGTCGCCGCTCATAACGCAATAGCGGTGTAGCCATACGCGGACCTGACCGCACAAGAGGTGGCCGCGCTGGCGGCCGATGACGGGAGCACCATCAGCCACGCATCCTACTTGCTGTCATCCAACGTTCGGTGGCGCATGTGGTAGGTGAAGCGACGGACTGTCCACGTCCATCATCAACGACCTCATGTCCACCAGCACCACCGAGGTCGGGGACTCCTCCGAGGATGAGCAGGGCATGGGAGGCGGCAGGGTATGGTGTGCCAACTGGCCCGTCTATCGCCCGTGTTGTACTCTTCCTCGTCGGAGACTGCACCTTCACTCATGGGTCTTGAACCCTTCCTCCGTACATGGAGACGGCAAATGGAGAACGTCGGTCGCGGCTGTAGAATAGGTTTTGGGTCGGGTTTCTTTTATTTTCTATCCTATAAAAGTTCAAAATGTTATGAAAAATTGCCGTGTTTGCATGAATCTCGTCCGCTGTATAAGAACTTTCAGAATAGTAGTAAGACATATTGTATGAAAATATATGGAATGATGATTCGTTTTTGTGTGTATAAACTTAGAAGGTTTGACCCGAGACAAAGCTAACATGCGAAGTAAATAAACACATAGGGTTTACATACACAATTTATCTTAGGCACTCGAATAGTACGTCCACTACACATTCACGCAGTTTACATCTTTCTACATGTACGGGAAGCTATGAAAGGGTTAATGTAAATTGCCTCTCTCTCTCTCTCCCCTGATTTTCATGGTGGTGGGCCCCTCCCTCCCCCAATCTCCAATCAACAGCCCACACATTTCACATTACGTTAATTACGTAACTGGCATTACGTACGTGTAGCATTACTTGTCCTAAAAACCCAAATAAGCCAACCTCCCAGCATATCACGCGGGAAAAGACCCGGCCGCGCTGTTTTAGTCGGGATTACCGGATTACAAGTAGTACTATCCATGGATCGCGCGAAGCACTAAGTTTAAAAGGGAAAAGGCGGTACACTAACAACACGCCTATCGCGGTCGCGTTGCACCCCTCACACCGTCGGTCCTGCACACGGCTCATACAAATGTAACGCGCTTCTCCTGGGCTCTTCACTGACATGTGGGGCCGCACTTGGAGAAATCGACCATGCGCCAAACTGCCCCACCTGTTGCTGTCGCATTGCACCCCTCACATAGTCGGTACTACACACGGCTCATGCAAATGGAATGTGCTTCGGCTTGCCTCTTCACTGACACGTGGGATCGCATTTGGACAAACAGACCATGCGCCAAACTCCTCCGCCCACCGCGCGAAAATTCCCCCCAAATCCCAAATTCAACTTCCCTTCGGCCAACTAGCGAATAATATTCCCCAAACCCCTCTCCCCCCGACCCCCTCCAGTCCATTCGCTCTGCCAAAGACACCCTCCTCGCCGCGCCGATACGTCGGCGCCTTGGGACGCACGGCGATTCTCTCGCTCCAAAAGTACGCTCTTGGAGAGTGCCATCCTCTAGCCGCGCCGCCAGCGTTGGCGACATTCTTGTGGAGACGCACAGTGACCAGCTTCTCCCATGGTACGTGCATTCTAGGCTGAGGCCCCGTGCATGTAGAAGTAGCATTGAATATTAGCTGATGGATGTTGTTAATATCACTGTTTGCCGAAATAGTTTATAGTAAATATAATATGCTTAATAACCTTCCTTGCTTTGTTCTACACTCAATCTGCTTAGCTGAGATGGCATGCCACGCCCAATTAGTTGCTCAAATATCTTGCCATATATTTATTGTGAAGTAGATTGCCATAGTCTAGTAGCCAATCTGTTAGGTGAAATAGCTCGACACCGTTTTATATTCGATCTTTGTTGCTGAGATGGCCTTCGATGGTTGTTTGCTCGGTATCATTGATTGCCAAAATAGCCTGCCATAATTTAGCACTCAAATATGTTTGCTGAACTAGCTTTACATATATTTCGCTACTTAGATCTACTTGTCCAAATATCTTGCCATAGCTTTAGACATCTACCTAGGTATTTTTTTCTGGACTTCATAAAAAGCATATATGTTTTTCCTGTAATATCTAGTAGAAGAACTAATTTATATGTCTAACAGATGGACAGGACATGGATAACTTCTGCTGGAAGATTCTTCGCTGCATATGTTGAGGGGGTTGATAACTTTATGACCTTTATCAGAGCTGAGTACGATGGTCCAAAATCATATGTGCTCTGCTCGTGTAGCAGTTGTATGAATTTAGTTACAAGACCCTAGTCAACTGTGCAAAATCATCTACACTTGTATGGGATGTCGGTCACATATACTTGGGGTGTTCATCATGGTGAAGCTGTGAACGTCAATGTTACTGACTATGTGGAAGCAGCAAATCACCATCTTGATCTGCCTGATGCTCAGGTGGAAGAGTAGGAGGAGGAGGTGGTGCTGGCAAAGCCAGTGAGTTTGACCAACATTGAAACAATGCTACGAAATGCTTGTGCATTCCGTGAACTTTCACCTACAAAAGAAAAACGGTGGCCCCGCATGTTGGAACAATGCAACGTGGCAGTCACCCCAAGAAATAAGCTGTCAGTATTCTCAGCTATTTTCACCTTTCTTTAGGTGAAAACGTCTGAGCGGATGACCAACAAATCATTCGATGCAATGTTGGCTGCTTTTCGCAAATCTTTCCTAGATGCGTCTGAGCTGCCACACACCTACAGTAAAATGAAGAATTTTCCTTAAGAATATCTGAGCGGATGACCAACAAATGAAGCTTCGTGCAGGTGGAGTTGGATATGATATGATCCATGTTTGTAAGAATAATTGTGTTTTGTTCTTGAAGGATTATGCCAACTTAAGTGAATGCCCAAAATGCAAATCATCAAGATGGGAAGATGGCGATGCTGTGAAGAGGATTCCTCATAATATTCTGAGACATTTTCCAGCTATACCAAGATTGCAGAGGTTGTTTCATGATAATGAAACAAGAGAGGATGTACCGTGGCATTCTAGGAACCAGGAGTACAGAGATCAGAATGTAATGAGCCATCCATCTCATCGTAGTGACTAGAAAAGCTTCAATCAGAAACACAAAAAGTTTGCTACTGACCCGAGAAACATTAGACTTGGCTTAGCTACAGATGGATTTAACCCATTTGGCCTCTAGAGTGCCACATATAGCATGTGGCATGTGCTTGTTATTCCTTACAACATGCCACCAAATGTCTGCACCAAAGAATCAAACTACATGATGGCCTTGCTCATCCCAGGTCCAAAAAGTCATGGAAAGGATTTTGATTTATTCATGGAGCCTCTTGTGGAGGAACTTCAATAGCTATGGAGGGCTGTTCTCACTCGAGACCTATATAGCAGCCCACCAGCTGTTTTTTTCTGCGTGCTGTTATAATTTGGTGCATCCATGATTATCCGACTTTGGGCACTATGTCAGGGTGAATGACACGTGGTTACAATGCATGTAAATCGCTCACGACAAGAATAAATCATCATACGCATTACTTAGCAAGATATGTTACATTGGGCACTGCCATTTCCTTGCCAAGGACAAGTCGTGTCCTACAAAATACCGAAGACATGTTTTCAATGTAAAGCATGAAAACCATGAGGTGCTAAAGAGGCTCACCGGCGGTGAGTTGCAAGTGGAATTAGAGAAGGTAAGGCATATTACAAAAGGAAACCATCCTGATAATGGTAGCGGGAAAAGGAAGCGTGGCAAGGCAGAAGAGAGTTTATTGTTAACCCGCAGGTCCACTTTGTGGGACTTGGAGTATTGGAAAGATTTGGATCTGCGGCATAATCTTGATGTGATGCACATGGAGAAAAATATATGTGACAACATTATCGACACAATTATTAACATTGCAGGCAAGACAAAAGATACCTTAAATCTAGGATTGATTTGACACACCTGTGTATCAGAAAGGATATGCGAGTGGAAGATGAAGGTCCACCACGGGATATGGCACCAGTTGTGTACGTCTTGGACAAGGTAAAAAGAAAAGAATTCTGCAAGGTCCTGTCACATGTGAGATTCCCACATGGATTTGCTTCCAACCCTGAAAGGAGAGTCAGTGCAGATGGAAACAAGGTACAAGGGTTGAAAAATCATGACTACCATGTCCTACTTCAAAGCGTTTTACCTGCTATCCTTAGAGGATTGGGCCGCCCTGACTTATACAGAACAATTGCAGAGTTGGGACAATTCTTCAGGGAACTCTACAATAGAAATATCAGGATGGATGCTTTGGAGCGTCTTAGAGACAACATACCAACTATCCTATGTGACCTTGAGAAGATATATCCTCCAGCCTTCTTTGATGTGATGGTGCATTTGGCTGTTCATCTACCGGATGAGGCACTACTTAGAGGTCCAGTATAGTATGGCTGTATGTATCCTATTGAAACGCAGCTAGGCATTTTCAAGGGCTATGTTAGGAATAGAGCTAGACCTGAGGGTTCCATTGCAGAGGCCTACATTGCTACAGAAGCGTTGACATTCTGCTCAAAATACATTGAAACAGTTGATCAGCTTATCAAAGAGGTGGGTGAAGACAATCCCGAGCTTAGTGTTTTCGATTGTTCTATTCTAGTTACAGGGAAGAGTCGACAAGATGTCAAACCTAAAGATTAGGACAAAATAGTTTGGGATGTCTTGAATAACTTTCCTGAGATTCTACCTTATATCGAGTAAGTGCTAAGTACCGCAGCTTATACATTGTAATCTACTAAACTTGCAACACATTCTTATATATTTAGATGTTTGACGTGATCACTATGTTGTGCAGCATCTACAAAAAGGAGTTACTGCTGCAAAATCCAAGAAACATTGACAAACTGGTTATGGCAGGATTTGCGAAATGGTTCAAGAGCCATGTATGCTTTTGGATTGCACTGTCAGTTTTTTTAATATATTGAGGACACAAGATGATCAACTTGTCTATTTTCTAACCATAGGTTAAGATGATGCGGGAGGATGGGTAGGTAGTTAATGATGCCCTTTACACACTAGCAATGGGTCCTGATACTCGGGTAAGAAATTATGAATCTTGCGTTGTTAGAGATGTGCGCTACAACACCCTTGCACGCGTTGAAGGCAGGAAGACACAAAACAGTGTCATCATGAGCACGGGTATGTATGGCAAAGAGACAACTGAAATGTATGCTAACATAACAGACATTGTTCAGTTGTAGTATATTTCCAGTTTTGAGGTTCATCGGTGTGTGGTTCTATTTTGCTGTCGTTGGTATAACCTAATTTTCAGGATCGCAAAACCCAGAGGTGATGATTATATCAAATCCATCAACATCAAGGCAGCGTACCAGACCGACAAGCCTTTTATTTTTGAAAATCAAGCAACACAGATATTTTTCTTGGAAGACACATATGTATGTAGCGATGACTGGAGAGTATTACAAAGGTTTTAGCAGAGGAATTCATTTAATGAAGTTGCACAATAAGATGATGCCTACACTACTTCTGATGTAGAAGATTCCATAGATGTTCCTAATATCTTTGACAACCATCACGTCAATGACGCTGGCAAAAAGATTGCCTGTCGAGATGTGGACATACGAGAGTTGATCAATAAGACACCAACATTCGAGGACATTGAGGATGAAGAATAAGATGACATTGGGGGAATTACGATTCAGACTGATACTCATGGTGAAGATATTGACGCTGCTGCTGTGGATGATGATTAGATTGCTTTTGTCATATTTACCACCGGGCGGCTGGGCTGGGCCAGGCAGGCAGGCAGGTGCTCAACGGCGAGCACCGCATGCGTGCCATGCAGCTGGCCGCCGCCTCGCCACTTCCCTCACCGAGCGACCGACGCGAAACGCTCTCTCTCTCTCCCCCCGAACCCTCAGACACCTCTCCTCCTCCCAGCTCCTCCCCTCGCTCCCATGCCATGGCCGACGCCACCGCAGCTGCACTGCCGCCAGAGTCGCGCTCTCCGTCTGCCCTCGCCTCCCCTGTCGTGTCTAGGAGCTCCGCCACCTCCTCTCTTCGCCGAGCTAGCCGAGCCCCGAAGGCCACAGAGCCCGAGGCCTCTGCACCAACCTCGCCCGACCCCGCCGTCGCCGGAGATCCCCTTCGACGTCGCCGCCGCACCAGCCCGTCCCCGACCGCAGCGAGTGCCTCGTCGAGTTCTCCGTGAGCTTAGCTACCTTCCCCTCCTTTCCTCCCTCGCTCCCGAGCCATGTAGCGACTGCACGGAGCTCAACCGCACGCGCCGCCGCGGAGCTCGTCGCCGACGTGCTCCCCGCCACCCACCGGTCACCTCTCGGTGTCCATCATGCTCACCGCACCGTGTAGCGTCTAACCACCACTTCACGCACGTCACCGCACACCGTAGCCTCGAGTTCGTCTTCACCCGAACTCCGGCGGCCGCCTAGGTCGTCGCCGGCGCCGTTTCCGGCCGCCCCGAGCTCAACCAACACCACCAAGAGCTGCGGCTTGCTCCCAGCCACCCGTAGACACCCTCCGCGGCTCATTTGGTCGCCGAAACGGCCAAACCCACTCTCGCCGCCGCGTCTGGCTCACTGGCGGCTAAATGCCGGTGTAGCCGACTCTGACTTTGACCACGGGTGGGCCCTAGTTGACTATCCTGAGTCAATGACAGGTGGGGCCCAGCCCTGTTAACTAATCAGGATTACTTTTAATTAATATTTAGTTAAACTAATTACACTGACACCCGGGACCCACCAGTCAGGTTTGACCTGGACGTCCCCGTTGACCCTGACATCATCCTGACGCATTTCTCACGCAGTAAATAAATTACTGGAATTATTCTGTTATAGGAAATTCCAGAATATAGTTCAAACTTCAAAAATTCATAGAAATTAATCTGTAACTCCAAATGCAAAGATTTATATATGAAAAATGATCAGAAAAATCCATTCTATCCATTGGTATAGGTTTCATGCATGATAGAACAAGTTAACCTTGCTGTTTAAGCAGATTAAGATAATGCACCTTTATGGCTATGTTAAATGAGCTAACATTTGAATCTTTGATTCAAATGAGTTCATCCCTTCTTGTTCCAGCTTGCATTAGGCCAACATACATTCATATTGCCACGTCATAGCATGCATCATATTGTTGCATATTGCCATGTGTGTTTATTTCGGTATGTCTTTCGTGATAGGTTACGCCTCGAGGATAATCCCGAATATCCGCTCTGAAGGGCGATATCCTACCACCACTACATCGTGCAAGCAACCCATTGATCATTCCGATACAAACCCATGTTCTCGCTTCTGCTCTTGTTTACTCCATTAAGACAACGCGATTCAAACTGTTGTGTCTTTGCGGTAGTTGAACCCACTTCCTTTGCATGACTGTCATTGCCACAAGAACTAGATGAAACCCACTAGTATGTGTAGGAGTTGATTGAGCCATGTTTGTGATTCCTACCATGCTATGCTTGCTATGCTTAGAGTTGTGTCAGTCTGGCTCATCGGGATGATGAACTAGAGTGAAAGGTTGTGTCGGGTTCGAGAGTGAAAGTGTTGAACACGCTTTGGTAAAGGTATCGATGAGAGGCCATGTAGGAGTACATGGTGGGTTGTTTCATTGAAGCCGTCCCTAAGAACTGAGTTCTGTGTTTGTGATCCATGAAACAGTTACTACCACGCATTGGGCCTGAAACCAATGGACCCTCTCGGCTTCTTAACCACCCTTGTTATCTGTCCAGGAGTTGCAACTAGTTTCTGGTGTTTGTAGGATATGTGTTGGAGGCCGTGCATAGCGCTGACCCTAGGGGTGGGCTATGATGCGGTAGATACACCGTGGCCCTGCAAAATAATGCCGTTTCAGATCTCGGGAACCCTGCACACATCGTTCGGGGGCCGTATGGGAAACCTCGGCGGACTCCCTGGATGGAACCTGAATAGGCGATAAACTGGACTAGGGACTTGAGTGTTTAGGTAGGCTGTGGCCGACACCCACGTTGGGCTTCCGCTTGAAGGTTGCCGAGTACATGTCGTGTAAACGGTGGTAAGTGGTGTGGCGTGTGTGAAGAAGTACACCCTGAGGTTAATATGATCTATTCAATAGCCGTGTCCACGGAGAAGGACTTCTGGGTTACCTATAACAGTTCATAGACAAGTAAATGGATACTACTAAAAGCCTCAAGATAAGTGTGAGTGCCGCGGATGGCCCTCTCGTGGGTGACGAGAGAGGATCCACGGTGGAGTATTGTGATGGTGATTAGTGGACTCGTGTGCGACAAATGCTTTTCAAGTGGTGTCACGTGGGATAGCTTAGCCAAGAGTCAAAGCTGGCTTCTTTGCAAATAACTCCACCACCTTCTTGAGAATGTGCATGTATGATAGGATTCTGTTGTAAGACTTGCTGAGTACCTCCGTACTCATGTTTGCTTAATTAATGTTTTCAGACGACAAAATTGCCCCCTCCGATGGGTTCTATGTAGACCTTGACATCAACGAGTGAACTAGCCACCCAGGTGGTGATCCAAGGCTTGTGAAGGGCCACTGTAGATAGAAGGGCTTCAACAAGCTTTCTTTCTTTTTAGAGTCTGTACTCAGACTAGTTTGCTTCCGCATGTGCTTGTATGTTTGTATGACTTGAGTGTTGGGTCATGTGACCCCTACCGTATGGATATGTTATCTATGGCTCCCCGGAGCCTCTTAAATAAAGTACTTTGAGTTGTAGAGTTTTTTTGTGATGCCTTGTTGTATGTACTCATATCGGGCATATTGCGTGTATGATTGAAATGCTTGGTATGAGTGGGATCCGACAAACTAGTTGTTTATCCTTGGCAGCCTCTCATATGGGGAAATGTAGTCTCGTGCTTCTGAGCGATAGTAGTCCGCTTCAGCCCGGTTCACCGGAGTCCTGCTAGCCCAAAGACTACCGCTTGGACACTTGACTGGCGGCATGTGTTTCACTTCGTTCCTATGTCTGTCCCTTCGGGAAATGTCACGGTGATATTCAGAGTCCTGCCTAGCCTACTACAGCCGGGATACCGGAGTCCTGTTAGCCCAGTTACAGCCCGAATTCATACGTT
Source organism: Aegilops bicornis (assembly GCA_021605145.1). Taxonomy (NCBI): domain Eukaryota; kingdom Viridiplantae; phylum Streptophyta; class Magnoliopsida; order Poales; family Poaceae; genus Aegilops; species Aegilops bicornis. Next base: position 289,835,266 of record CM038671.1, read on the forward strand.
GATGATCGGCATGCTCGATGTGATTCATGTATGCCTGTCCCCATGGGTTAGCACCGCTTTGGGTTCACGACTAGCCATGTCGGCCGGGTTCTTTGTCAAGTGGATGCTAGCGACACTATCATATACGTGAGCCAAAAGGCGCAAACGGTCCCGGGCCATGGTAAGGCGACACCCGTGGGGATACCGTGCGTGAGGCCGCAAAGTGATATGAGGTGTTACCGGCTAGGTCGATGTGACTTGGAATCGGGGTCCTGGCAGCGTTGGTATCATGAGAAGATGACTTTTTATCTAGTATGTGAAATCGTGTTTGCTATGATAACTAAAACCTGATGAAGTTGTTGTTCAGTATTTTGCTGTGAGAACATCACTTATTATGTATGTTGATTTGTGTTTGGTGATTGTATGACGACTAAAACATGATGACATTATTGTTTAGTTGTACTCATATTTGCCTATGTAACTTGTATTTGATGACATAGTTTGTTGTTGGACTGCAATTTGCTCTATGTCTTCAAATGGGAATGAAGCTGACTTGACAGGGCCTCTACTAATTTATTTATTTATTAGCAAAAGGGCCTCTGCTATTTATTTATTTATGAGCAAAAGGGGATTCCCCCGGATTTCCGTTAATAGAAATCATTAGATGTTCACAACACTACGCCCAGCCTACTAAATAGGTTTCATTCATTACTAGTTTCAGCAAAGTGCTCACGTCATAGCCACTGAATACATCACGAGTGCTACATACACTGCAAATAAAGAGACAATCATCCTACAGAGCACAACGATTTTTCCCATTATCTTCACAAGCTCTTTCATCTCCTCACTGTTGTCAATGTCGATCAACAGCTATTGCTTGGCCCTGCTAAGAGGAACTGCATCTTTAACCTTTTGCTCTGCATCTTCCTCTTATATTGTTCCTTCAGTTACTTGTCCAACACCCCAACCTGCTGGTATTGGGATTCCCCGCCCAACCAAATAATCAGCGTAGTTCCATTCGCCCACATACGCAACTTCCTAGAAATACAAATCACACGAATCCTTCCTTTTCTGCACGAATCAAATTGGAAGATCATCAACCAAACTATTAAAAAAATCAGCAACTGAAAGTTGTTGAACAACACTTGAACATATTATTACCCCATGATTTGGGCAGTTGTAGAAGACTTTGCCAGGGTTGAGGATTGTAGTTGAGACGCGGCGGATGACTCTGCGTGATTTGCAGCAGTGGCACAACATCAATGGCAGTGGGTTGCGATGAGCAACCGGCTATGGTGCGTGTGCCAGCGGGGGTGCGATGAGAGCAACAGGCGATGTTACGGGTGGCGACTTGGCGCATATCTGGTTGTTGCCTGCTGAAGAGTAGGTGTACCAGCCTCCAGCGGACATGGTTGCTACGGCCAGAGCTTTCTGATGCTAGGCAGAGTAAGTAGAGAAGAGGAGAAGCGAGCGTTGGATATGTCAGTTTTATTACTTGAAGAGTAGCATAACACCATATACACTACTAGGAAAAGGCATGCTAGTGGAGCACTAGTTTTGCCATCTAATGGCGCACTACTGGTGCGCCAGTAGCATCACGCCATTAGAATTAAATTCTAATGGCGCACCACTGGTGCGCCATTAGTATCTGGTGTTCTAATGGCGCACCACGTAGTGCGCCATTAGTATAGGCCACGGTGCGCCATTAGTATTTTTGAATTTTGAAGGCGGGAAAATAGTAGTGGCGCACCGTCTTACCCCCACCGTGCGCCATTGCTATTTTTGAATTTTGAATTTGGATCTGGATCACGATTATTTTGCCCATTTTTTTGCTCATTTTTTGGCACGATATTATTTCAAATTTTGTTCCCGTTTTTGGATCTTGTACGTTCTTTTGCCGTGTTCTTTTGCCAGAGAGGAGTTCGTCGGAGAGGAGGAGGAGGAGGTGACTGGAGAGGCGCTCGCCTACATCGCCGGAGAGGAGGAGGAGGTCGCCGGAGAGGAGTTCACCGGAGCATCGGAGAGGGGGAAAGAGAAACCATGAGGGGATGGGAGGAGAGGAGGGAGGAGGAGCTCACTTGAGAGGAGGGAGGAGGAGCTCACCGGAGAGGAGGGAGGAGGAGCTCACCGGAGAGGAGGGAGGAGGAGCTCGCCGGAGATGAGGGAGGAGGAGCTCACCCGAGAGGAGGGAGGAGAAACCGTGAGGGGAGGGGAGGGGAGGAGAGGAGGGAGGAGGAGGTCGCCAGAGAGGAGGAGGAGGTCACCGGAGAGGAGGAGGAGGAGGTCGCCAGAGAGGAGGAGGGTAGTATGGTGGAGGAGAGAAGGGAAGATGGAGTGGAGTAGAGGAGGAGATGGAGTGGAGGAAAGGTGGAGTGGAGGAGAAGAATGAAGAGGTAAGGAGGAGAGGACACGCCCAGCCATATATACGGCATAGTAAAGGCGCACCGTGGGCAGGTGCACCATTACTATTTATTGTTTATTTTTTTTGATTTATTTTGAATTTTGAAGGCGGGAAGATACTAATGGCGCACCATGGGCAGGTGCGCCATTAGTAACTTTGATTTTTTTGCCTCTCTAGATCTTAAAAGCCCCGTATCTTTTTTCTGTTAGGTTTTTGTGGATTTGAAAATGTTTAACGGGGTTCCCCCGGTTAAATTCGGATGTAACTTTTCGAGTAGATGATTTTTCATATAAAAAACTTTTTCATCCGAGTTCGTATGCAAAAGTTATGCCCATTTTTACAAATTCTCGAGAGATTTTGCAAAAAAGTCGAAAATTCATGTTTGTAAATTTTGCTAACAACTAGACCACATATTACAGCCATATATACGGCATAGTAATGGCGCACCGTGGGCAGGTGCGCCATTACTATTTATTTTTTATTTTTTTGATTTATTTTGAATTTTGAAGGCGGGAAGATACTAATGGCGCACCATCGGCAGGTGCGCCATTAGTAACTTTGATTTTTTTGCCTCTCTAGATCTTAAAAGCCCCGTATCTTTTTTCTGTTAGGTTTTTGTGGATTTGAAAATGTTTAACGGGGTTCCCCCGGTTAAATTTGGATGTAACTTTTCGAGTAGATGATTTTTCATATAAAAAACTTTTTCATCCGAGTTCGTATGCAAAAGTTATGCCCATTTTTACAAATTCTCGAGAGATTTTGCAAAAAAGTCGAAAATTCATGTTTGTAAATTTTTCTAACAACTAGACCACATATTACATGGGAATCTTATTTTCTTTTAATTTTTTGACATTTCTATCATTTTTTTGAAACTGAAAAGGCGGTCCACTGGGGATGGGTGCATTCGGGGAATGTTTGGGCCAAATTACTAATGGCGCACCGTGGGAGTGGTGCGCCATTACTAGTTGCCACTCCCACGGTGCGCCATTAGTAGTTTAAAAAATAAAAATAAAAAAAAATTGAATTTTTTTAAACATAATTACTAATGGCGCACCGTGGGAGTGGTGCGCCATTACTAGTTGAACTAGTAATGGCGCACCATCCCATGGTGCGCCATTAGTAGTTTTGAAAAACTTAATTTTTTTTAATAATGGCGCATCGTGGATGTGGTGCGCCATTAGTATTTGCACACTAATGGCGCACCAACACATGGTGCGCCATTAGTATTTAGTAATGGCGCACCACATGTACAGTGCGCCATTAGTGTCCATATTGGCTATAGCTGTTTTTGTAGTAGTGATATAGTCATAGTCTAGGTTTGGATTTGAACCAGCTACAGGAGAACGTCTCTCTTTTTTATACAACTCAGCAAAGTCTCTTTACTGGTACGCTAGCTTTTTCTATACGCCTTCTCAAGTCTTTTATTTTCTTTTTTTTGCGAGGAAGGAAGGAGGAGAAAACTGAGAGTTCCTGGGACTCGAACCCAAGGCCTATCGGTTGAAAACCAAGGGTGCTAGTCAATTATGTGGCGAACGTTCCCTGTGAGGAGGACGGCAAACGAACACAATTTCTTGGCAGTTTTAGTAGCGACGGGAGATCAAACAGTCGTAGTTTCAGGATTGTTATCCGGCGAACGAGCCCATTTTTTTTCTTCCTATAAAAATGTATGCTGAGTGGTGTCGGCTTAGTAAACAAACCATTGTGCCAACCTTGACCGTTGGATTGACATTCAATGTCTGTCGTGTTTCTTCAGTCTCTTCTTCTTCCAACCGCCAAAGCCAAACCAACACCGGTGGGACCGCCTGCTCCTGCCTCCCACAGATGGCTGTGCTGCCGCGCACGCATCATGGCCACATCACACCCTAAAACTTTGCGCATCTTCCTCTGCTCCTGTTCGTTCCCGTTCGGGGCCTCACCATCCTCCTCTGCCTTGGTTCGCTCACCGCGGCGCCGTCCTCCGATGTTGTCAACATGGTCAACAACTGAGAGGAATAAGGAGATGCTATACAAGGTGAGGATGATAGTAGGGACCCGCCAGGATCATGGCTGTAGGTAAGCAAGTGCCTCCTTTATTACAAGAAAAAACAGGGTTCCTCCTAATGGTTTCCTGACATCTGGGTTGCATGGCACTGTCAACGTAGTCAATAAGCCAGATAACTGCACAAGGAGCGGTTGACACCCAAGACCCAATAGTGCACGAAGTATTTTCTTTTTTCTTGTTTTCGGGACGAAGATGGGTATCAATTGGGTTGTGCGGGAGCTGTGGCCCGTCCAGCCTAGGCTTTTATTTCATATGTTTAGCACATGACCAACCCAGTTTTTTTCCTTTCTGAAAATGGCTAGCCCAGCTATTTTTTTCTTTGTAGAATAACCAACGTAGGCATACTTGCTTTTCTACGCCCAGCTGGGTCAGAAATCTTTCAAGAAAAGGAGGGATGCATTCGGGCTTGCCTTGAAAATGGGCAATAAGTAATAAGAAATGGGCTATAAGTAACAAGAAATGGGCTGTAAAATGAAAAAATACAACAAACAGGCAATTAGTTCCAAAATACTTGTTCCTTACAGATTTTGATATTTAAATTTCATTTTTTTGTGCGGATAAAATTCCATTGGATTTCAATTACGGTATGTTTAGTTTTTAAATTAATTTGAATCTGGCTAATTTTTTTCGGCTGTATGCTGTTTGGGACAGATTTGAAGGCTGACTTGTGGGTCTACTAGGTAGACGTGTATGAAAGGCTTTCTCAACTTAGTCCACTAATGATTCTAGCAGGAGTGACCATTGGATGTTAATCCAACGGCCGTGCTGCTTCTTCAATATCTGGTCTTCTTGCTCTAGCCGCCCAAACCAGCACCGGTGGGACTGCCTACTGCCGCCTCCCATGGCCGGCTGTGCTGCCGGACAGGCCGCACTGCCCCACCATACTCCATTGCTGGCCGGGCTATTCCTCTGCCACACCTCCTGTTATTTTTCGGGGACGGCCGCCGAACCTATAAACCCTCGTACTCCCCAACGCATGGGCAACCAATGCCGAGTCTTTCCCAGCTCCAAGTCCTTCCCTTCCTAGGCCTCACTGTCGTCTACCACCCTAGTGCTATCTATGCGACGTGGTGAACGTGGTCAACGGATGACATCCATTGGAAGAGGACTGTATGTGGAGAGGCTGACAGCTGGGTCGACGGTCGTACGCAAGTAAGTGCCTAATTATTACATGCAAAATAATGATTCCTCCACCTGACAGTGGGGACACACCGTAAGGGCCTTTATATTTCGTGAAAAAACGTTCCTCCCGCTGACAGCTCAGACCCACCAGCTATATCTTAGCATGCAAGGAGGTGCCTCCTTATTACGCCCAGAAAAATGAATACTCCCCCAGCTAGCTAGGACCCACCATATTTGGAGGCTGACATGTGGGCCTACTAAGTTGACGGGGACGCATGATTTGTCAACTTAGTCAATATAAACGATTCTAGTTGCAGCGACCTTACGATGTCCATCCAACACCCGTCGTGCTTCGTCAACCTCTGGTCTACTTGCTCCAGCCGCTTAAACCATCACCGGCCGTGCCGCCCGCTCCTACGTCTCGTGGCCGGCTGTGCTACCGTGCAGGCCTCACCGCCCCACCCTACTACCATCGCTGGCCTGGCCATCCCTTTACTCACCCAAACCTCCTATTATTCTCCTGTGATGGTAGCGTCACACTGCAGCCGAAGCAGCAAACCCTCGTACTTTCCTCCGCGTGGGAAACAACTGTCGTGTCTTCCCCAGCTCCTGGTCATTCCCTTCCTAGGCCTCGCTGTCATCCCCGCCTGGTGCTCTCGACGCGGCGTGGTCGACGTGGTCAAGGGACGACTTCCATCGGAAGAGGACTGCACGTGGAGAAGCTGACAGCTGGGTCCACGGCCAGAGCAAGGAAGTACCTCCTTATTACGCACAAAGTAATAATTCCTCCTCCTTTCAATGGGGACCCACCAGAAAGGCCACCACATTTTGCAAAACATCGTTTACCCCCTGGCAGGTGGGACCCACCATCTACATCTTCGCACACAAGGAAGTGCATCCATATTACGGGCAAAAAATTGATTCTTCACCCTGACAGCTGGGACCCACCAGCTATATCTTCGCATGCAAGGAAGTGTGTCCTTATCCTCCCTGACAGCTGGGACCCACCTGGTCGAAGCGTACGTAGCGTTGTCGCGAACGTGTATGCACATACTGGTTGCTCGGTCTCTCTGAAGTGATGAAATGTGGCCGAGTAAGGAGCGGCACGTGTCATAGTAGAAGCACAGACGTAGCATGTCACGTAGTCCTATCTATATTGTGTACACGTACGTACAGTCGCGCTGCAAGAAAGTAAATACGACTACGTACGTACATACATACAAGCTGGGCTCGAACGCTTACATCGACATCGTCCTGTTCAACGGTAGCCAACCGGCTGGGTCACAACGGAGGAAATAGCATCGTATTCATCGGGAGGCAACGGAATACGTCGTGTTCATCGGGAGCTAACCTGCTTGGACGGAAGAGCCGAAACGAGGTACGGGGTACCGCAGAATGGAGGAAATGGGCCTTTTGTTCGACCACGTACGGTATAAACGGTGTCATGTTCATCGGGAAGGGTCTGGCGTACCGCAAAACGGAGGAAACGTACTTCTGTTCGAGTGCCTAGCTCCAGCCTTCATGGGCAACGGTTCATCCACCGTCAACCTCCTCCAGCCTCCACGAGCTACCGTTCATCCACGGGCTACTGTTCATTCAGCCTCCACTGGCTACTATTCATAGAGCCTCCACGGGGTCCTGTTCATCCAACCCCAACCGGCTGGGGTGCGGCAGCCTCCTCGGGGTCCTGGTCACCCAGCGGCAATGGCCTACTACCACGTGGTCCTGTTCATCCAACCCCCACAGGGAACTGTTCATCCACAGCCAACCAACCAGCTCGACTCACCACGTCTCGACTCGTTCGACGTACCATGTGCATGGTACCAACGGTCAATGTTCATCGAGAGGCAACCCACCATCGGCTGGCTACGTCTCACACGGGGGCTCGATCGGCTTCAGTAAGAAGCAGCGGTGGTTGACCGCTCGGGTTTAGTTAGCAGCAGCAGCAAAGCAATCGCTTGGGTTCAGTCAGTAGTGAAAGAATCGCTCGGGTTCAATTAACAGCCAAGGGATCGATCGCTCACATTCAGTAACATGCGATCGCTCCGGTTCAGTTAGCCAACGCCTCGCACACACGGCGTACACGATAGAAACACACAAACAACAGTGCATCGCTCGGCCCCGACCACCCACCGTAACCGGGAACTCCCCGATATTTTCCTCGCCCTTACTTCTACCATGATTTTTCCATCATGGACGGCCGAAAGAATGTCATGCAGCTGCATCTCCGGCCCAGCCAGGACGAAAAGCCCATTTTCTGTCATGATTTTTTGTCATAGAAGTAGGAGCCCACCACATCAATGATGATATGTGTTTTTGTCACAATTATCGTCATAGAAGTGTCATAAGGATGATAGAAAAATACGTTTGGGCCAAAATGTCACAGATGTGTCTTTTATTTGTAGTGCATGCCATGACAAAGACAACGGTCGAAGCAGTGGAAAGAGCTCATTTGTTGCTGGACTTTCCTGCAGTAGCAAACAAGATGGACAAGTTGAGGGCTACCATCCAAAGCCTCCTTGGATTTGCTGAGGTCAACAAGTCAATGTGTGCAGAGCTGTCGTGACGCCCGCAAGCGACGCTAGTGGCCCATGCCGGAGGTAAAGATGGGAGGACCGCACCCACGGTGCAGTTCCCTCCGTGGCAACCCCCTCAAGGGCGGCCATAACAAGCTTAGCACACCCAAGATATTGATGATCACGTTGAGGCATCAATGGTTTCGTATGACCCACGACTCCAGCAAGATCATCGCCAAGTGTTGAGAGACAGGAGGAAGGAGGACACTCACGTCACTGTTGAACAGCGTCGCGAGACACGCCGTTAGTCAGATAGGCGCAATTGAGCCGATGTTGATGAACCCGCGCCTAGTGCTGGCGGGTACCGACCTTCACTCGCGAGCTGCGGCAAGTCTAATGGCCATCCTTTCTCACCTTCAAGCCTGACTTGATGGAGAAGTATCATGGATAGCTGAACCCCATAGAGTTTATAGGCATTTATAAGATTGATGTTCAATCCTCCAGTCGAAGGGATGAAAAAGTGTTTGCCAACTACTTCCCGCTGGCTCTCAAGCCAAACATGAGGTCCAGGCTGATACACTTGCCGGAGGATTCCATCTCCTCTTGGGCAGATATGTGCAATGAGTTCGTTGGCGCCTTTACGAGTGGCCACCAAGAACCAGGATGGCCTAGTGACCTGCAAACCCTTCTGCAGAAGGAGGGTGAAAGTCTACACAAGTATTTGCAGAGGTTTAGCCGAGTGCACCGCAACATTCCAAAGATACACCCGGCAGCTGTGATTGCCATATTTCATACAAATGTGTGCAACCACATAATGTGGGCCAGGATGAATATTCGGTTGCCCAAGACCGTCAACGAGCTCTACATGTTGGCGGATAAGTGCGCTCGTGCTGAAGAAGGGAGAAGACTTCCAGCGGAAGAGGTTGGCATCAAAGTCGATATGGAAGACGACGATGACCCTTCCACCCCTAGGAAGAAGAACAAGAAGAGCAACAAGAAGCGGAAGGAGAAAGTAGTGATGGCCGTTGAGAGCGCCAGTGATCTTAGCACCGGCAAGAAAGGAATAACTAAGGCACCCGGCAAGGAAGCTGCTACCTGCGCTGATTGCCGGGAGGCAGCGGCTGCTGAGAAAACCGGCAAGTCTGACGGGCCATACTGCAAGATACACATGACCAACAGTCATGATCTTCAAGATTGCAAGCGAGTTGAGCAGTTGGTTGAGAAGCAGAAAGCCGAGTATGAAAGGTGCGACAAGGAAAGAAATCAGAATGGTAGTGGCAGAAAAGTTCTTGGTGGTCGTAATAGACACCATGACAAGTTTGATCAGCAGAAAGAGAAACCCGCCAGGGGCCATGAGAAGAAGGAAAATGAGGATGACAGCGAAGAAGAGGATGATGAAACCAGTGAACAGAAGTTTCAGAGAACTACTGAGGCAATGTGCATTGATGTGAGTGCATCTTTGCACTCCTCTCACCGCCAACTCAAGTAGTGGGTGCGCGAGGTTAATGCTACAGAACCAGTGGCAAGCGCCCTAGAACCACTCAAGTGGTCCTGCATGCCCATCAGCTTTGACATTGAGGATCATCCAGACCACATTACTAAGGTAGGATGTTTGCCGTTGTTGGTTTCACCAACAATCCGCTACCTCAAGATCACCAAGATGTTGGTTATGGTGGGGCAGGTTTGAATCTGATTCCTCCTGGTGCGTGTCGTGGGAAATGACAGCCACCTATGTGACCAGGAGCCCCTTTCTGGTTCGGCGGGGGATGGCACGTTGTACAAAGAGCGGAGGAGCGTGGAATAGCACGACAGATATCACACGGGCAGTCTTTACTCAGGTTCAGGCCGCCGTGAGGCGTAAAACCTTACTCCTGCTTTGGTGGATTGATGGTGGAAAAGTGGTTGTGAGCGCAACACGCTCGCCCGGCAGGGTTGCCTCGGGGCGAAAACGGCTACGCACGTATGAGTCTGTGAGGAGATGGATTAGCCCCCCTTTCTACAGTTACATTGGGCCTCCTTTTATAGATAAAGGGGTCACCATAGTGGCAAATCAGTCATTATGCACTGATTAGATAGCAAACAGTGCTATCATACCTAACTCTGCAGGCTGACAGAGCGCATTAAATGCGTCGCTCAACGTCACATCACAGCTCGCCCGGCAAGCCCTGCCGGGCTATTTTGCCAGCTTCGTGCATGCTTGCTTGACACGTCGCATGACTTGTGTCGCTTGGAGGTATTTTCTGTAGGAAGCGGCTGCCATGTGGCAAATAGCAGCCACTTAGTCACTTTGGAGCTTTACACCGCATTAATCGACGACGTGCGTCGTGATGAAGTGGTACAGCGGGGTGGTTCTGCCTCCGTAAGGCCCGGCAGGCCTACCGAGACGACCCGCAGGATTGCTTCTAGGGGTAACCCCATCCTCGCCAGGCTTGCCTTCCTGACTAGGGAGGTTTTTTCCTTTGCAATATCTTGCTTCTCTGGCTCGTCTTGGTCATCTTGTGTTGTACGCTGGTCCTTTGAAGAACTAAACCCTTGCGCTCCAATCTGACCTTGGTGTTGCGGTCTTGTTCGCCTGTGCATAGTCTGGGCAACAGACCCAGGGTTTGTTGCACCGGCAGAAGTCCTCGGGCCTTGCCCGAATGCGCTGCCAGGTGCCGTCGGCGTAGGCCCTAACAAGTGCATAGGTAGGGGCGTGGAAGTGTCTGGCCCCTTGAGATCTTCTTTGCTTCTCCATTAACTTGCGTTCGGGCCAGTTTCCGGTTTTCCTGCTGAAAGTGCAACTATCCCTAGGTGGTTTTGGTAATTCCTAACAACATATAGCTCATTGAGCTAATGCTCTTTCAAGATTAATATTTCAGGAAAGCTCAATGTTTGGCATGGCATGGATGAGAAAAGTGCACCCCTCAAAATATTAAGGACAAAAGGATTGGCTCAAGCTCAAAGCTCAAGAATCTACATTTTCTATTTTACTGATCCAAGATCACATTGAGTCTATAGGAAAAGCCAATACTATCAAGGAGGGATGAGGTATTGCTTAATGAGGCTCTTTCTCAAAATGCTTAGTGATATGCTCCAAAGCCCTCAACTACTTTCTCACATCCACATATGACCTAAACCAAAAGTCAAACTTGGCCCCACCGATTCTTTCTATCCGGCACCACCGAGTTCATATGTCATAGCCATTGCCGCAAACCCTACCAAATCAGCCTCATTGATAGGGATCTCGGTCTCACCGAGATGGGATTGCAATCTCTCTATATGGATCTATTACCAAAATCGGTCTCACCGAGTTTGCGTAATCGGTCCTATCGAGATTGCAATGTAAACTCTCTGTTTCCTCTTCGTAACATTTCGGTCTCACCGAAATGAGTGAATCGGTCCCACCGAGTTTACCTGACCAACTATCTGGTTAGCTTATTACCAAAATCGGTCTCACTGGGTTTGTGTAATCGGTCTCACCAAGATTACGTTATTCCCTAACCCTAACCATATCGGTCCTACCGAGTTGCATGTCGGTCCAACCAAAAATCCTAACGGTCACTAGATTTGCTGAATTGGTCTGACCGAGTTTACCAATTCGGTCCCCCGAGATTGGCAAGTTGTGTGTAACTGTTAGATTTTATGTGGAGGCTATATATACCCCTCCACCTCCTCTTCATTCACGAGAGAGCCATCAGAACAAACCTACACTTCCAACTTACCTTTTCCGAGAGAGAACCACCTACACTTGTGTTGAGGCCAAGATATTACATTCCTACCATATGAATCTTGATCTCCAGCCTTCCCCAAGTTGCTTTCCACTCAAATCTTCTTTCCACCAAATCCATATCCTATGAGAGAGAGTTGAGTGTTGGGGAGACTATCATTTGAAGCACAAGAGCAAGGAGTTCATCATCAACACACCATTTGTTACTTCTTGGAGAGTGGTGTCTCCTAGATTGGCTAGGTGTCACTTGGGAGCCTCCGACAAGATTGTGGAGTTTAACCAAGGAGTTTGTAAGGGCAAGGAGATCGCCTACTTCGTGAAGATCTACCGCTAGTGAGGCAAGTCCTTCATGGGCGACGACCATGGTGGGATAGACAAGGTTGCTTCTTCATGGACCCTTCATGGGTGGAGCCCTCCGTGGACTCGCGCAGCCGTTACCCTTCGTGGGTTGAAGTCTCCATCAATGTGGATGTATGATAGCACCACCTATCGGAACCACGACGAAAACATTCATGTCTCCTATTGCGTTTGAATCCTCGAAACCCTTCCCTTTACATTCTTGCAAGTTGCATGCTTTACTTTCCGCTGCTCATATACTCTTTGCATGCTTGCTTGAATTGTGTTAAGATTGCTTGACTTGTCCAAAGTTTCTAAAATCTGCCAAGAACTAAAATTGGGAAAAGGCTAGATTTTTATTTAGTCAAGTAGTCTAATCACCCCCCTCTAGACATACTTTCGATCCTACAAGTGGTATCAGAGCTTTGGTCTACATTTGCTTTGATTTCCATAGCTTTTGGTAGTCATAGCCTTGGTTTCACAACCTAGGAGAGTATGGCGTCTAGCGAGGGAAATTACCATCGTAGAGGTCCTTACTTTGATGGTACTAATTTTGCTAGTTGGAAGCATAAGATGAAAATGCATATTCTTGGACATAACCCCGCCGTATGGGCTATTGTGTGTATTGGCTTGCAAGGTGAATTCTTTGATGGGAGAGAATCGAACCGTGAAGCTACCGCGGAAGAGTTGAAGATGCTGCAATACAATGCTCAAGCTTGTGATATCCTATTCAACGGATTGTGCCCCGAAGAATTCAACAAAATCAGCCGTCTTGAGATTGCAAAGGAAATTTGCGATACTTCGATTGATATGCATGAAGGTACCGACTCCGTCAAGGAATCCAAGTTGGATGTGCTTCAAAGTCAGCTTGACAAGTTCAAAATGAAGGATGGTGAAGGTGTTGCTGAAATGTACTCTAGGCTTGCTCTTATCAGAAATGATATCGCTGGCTTAGGAAGTGAAGAGATGACCGACAAATTCATCATCAAGAAGATTCTAAGAGCTTTGGACGGAAAATATGATACCGTATGCACATTGATCCAAATGATGCCCAATTACAAAGATCTCAAGCGAACGGAAGTCATTGGAAGAATTGTTGCTCCTGAGATGTCACTCAAGGATAAGGAGGAGCTCCATAACAAGTCAAGTAGTTCTTACAAAGCCTCATGTGAAGCTCCCACATCATCAAGTGAGAAACAAACCTTCAATGAAGAATTGAGCCTAATGGTGAAGAACTTAAACAAGTTCTACAAGAGTAGAAGCAAAGAGAGAAGTTCCAAGTCAAGGTCCTACAATGAAAAAAGATCTTCTAGTCGAGAGCGAAATTGCTACAATTGTGGAAGAAGACCGGACACTATTCCAATGAGTGTACGACACCCTACAAGAGAAGAGAAGATTCTCCAAAAAGAACAAGTAGAAGAGAAGAATCACCATCAAGAGAGAGAAGGAGTAGAGATGATCGTTATGAACGAAGAACATCCCGGAGAAGCAAGGATTCGGAAAGGAAGGACAAGTCATCAAGGAGCTACACCAAACGAAGACATGAAGCTCATGTTGGTGAATGGGTATCCGGCTCCGATTCCGACAATCACTCCGAGAGAAGCTATCACTCCGACTCCGAATATACTCAAGATGAAGGTGTTGCCGGTCTAGCACTTGTGTCAACCAACTACTACGACATATTTGATTCACCAAATGAAGGAATTCAAAGATGCTTCATGGCCAAAGGCCCAAAGGTATCACATCCCGAGTATGTTGATTTCAATAGTGATGAAGATGACTTGTTAGGTGATGATGATTTACTTGTTAACAACTCTAGTGATGAATACTATGATGAAACGTCAATTAATCATGCTAATCAAGATAGAACGAATGACAATGATAAGGAGAAGATTGAATTTCTAACTAAAGAACTAAACACTCTTAAGTTAGCTCATGAAACTATCTTAGGAGATCATCGAGAACTTTTAAGGACTCATGAGAAATTACGTTTTGAAAAGCTCAACCTTGAGCAAAAGCATGAGTTCTTAAAGGCAATCAATGATGATCTTCGCAAGAAAAGTTCTTCTTACATTGCCAAGCGTTTACTCTTATCCACTTACATGCCTCAAGTCAAGTCTAGTAACAAGAACAAGAAAGATTCTTCCTCTAGTAGTAACAATAATCATGCTAAATCCAATGTTGTTGGTTCTAGTAGTTCTCTTGATTCCACTAATGATTCTCTTAGACAAGTTACACTTGAGCAAGAAAATAGCTTATTGAAGGGAATTATAGAGAAAGGTGTTTACAAGAGCCTTGTCGGGAGTAAGCAATTCAAGGAAATTGTATGCAAGCAAGGAAGGCACCGGAAGAACCAAGGTGTTGGTTTTGAACGAAAGTTCAATGCCAATGGAGTTGAGTGGGAAGAAGATCAATACCCCAAGACGAAGTTCGTTCCTCAACAAGAGAAGTATGATCCAACTTCCTTCAAAGGGACACACGCTCAAGATGATCTTCCACCACAAGACCACAAGCAAAAAGGCAAGGATAAGCTTCAAGAGGAAATTGATGCATTTGAAGAAGCTCCTAAGGCCTTGGTCAAGTGGGTTCCTAAGACTACATCAAGTTCTACTTCATCAAGTACAACTAAAACTCCAAGGATTCCCATCAAGATGGTGTGGATCCAGAAGAAGAAGAACTGAACAGTTCTTGAGGGTGAATCTGCCAACATACTTCACTCTTATCATTTTGGCAAGAACAAGTGTAGTCAACTTCCACATCTTGAACTAATTCAAGGAGTCACAAACCCTCTTGTTGGTAAGACAAGGGACAAGGTAACCTAATGCTTTCATAGACATCATCTTGTGTGTGTGCATCACTCTATGTCTATGGATATCCTTGTTTGTTCCTTGTGGGACTAACCCGTGTAGGTATTGAAAGTGCAGCTCACTCCAAAGGATTGCTCCAAATGATCTACATCAACATTGAGCATCCACATCTTCAAAACCTACATGAAGTCATCATCGACAAAACCCAAGGTTAGTTCATCCCTCTTAGGGGGGATCTCACATCTAGGGGGAGCTTTACTCTAAGAATTGAGCTAAAGCAACTCTAATGATGTGAACACAACAACGCTTTATGTAAAAGTGGTAACGCCACTTGTTCTTAAACGATGAGTACGACCTATGATCGAATGATCTCATTTGACTCCTAAGTCAATATACTCATATATAGATGTCCTAGTCATCACCAATTTGCTTGATAGATGCTAGAATTGGTTGTGCATGCTTTTCCACATATTTCATTTGCCATTTTATGTTACATCACAAAGTTTGATCAAGTTAGATTCGAACCACTCTGTGTGAGGAGCACTCGGAGTCCCCGATTCATCATAGACTTAAACTTCCAAAACTTCTTTGTGCGTTTCGGTCCGTCCGATTCATTCATTTTGATCATACCGACATCATTAAGTCGATCTAGGTTTTCAATCTCGGTGCAACCGATTTGAACTTTTCGGTCACACCGAGTTACAGTAACTGCTTGCAGTTATGCATCTCGGTGCCACCGAGTTGTTCCACCCTGTCAGACCGACAGTGTCAGGCTATATATATCTCCGGGCCAAAATTTGGAAAATTCTCCGAACCCCTTCGCCTGCGCTCAGCCTGCTCTGCCTCCCTGGGTCTCTGGATCGTCCTCCTCATCGCCAGCTGCCTCCCGCCGCTGGTCTCCGCCGCCGTCAACGGAAATCGTCTCCGCCGTTGCCGCCGTAGCAGGTCCATCGCCGCACTTAGGGTATGGACTTGATCCTTGTGCTAATCTCACTCTGATTCCTAGCACATTGTTTTGCCATGTATCTTGCCACGATTGAGATCACTCTATCCAGCGAAATCACTCCGTAGTTTAGTTGTGGATTGAAAATTTAGTGTTAGGTTTCCGCCGAAATCATCTCGGACCAACCGAGTTTTTGAAATCGGTTCCACCGATTTGGCTAAGGCCATTGCACATGTGATTCTCGGTCTGACCAATTGCAAATCGTTATGACCGAGTTCAATTCTTTGTGAGACCCTAGCAGTCTCGGTGCCACCGAACTGTTACTCGGTCTTACCGAGTTCACTAGTTTAGGTGCCAAAAGCTGCTTCGGTATCACCGAGTTTTCAAATCGGTAGACCCGGAATGCTCTCTGTGGAAAACTAAAACTAAGTTTTTGACTCATTCTTTTGCAAAAACCTCTGCACTTTGTGATGCTCATCCAATCTATCTCATCTATAATCTATTCACGGGGTCTGCTATCAGTGTTTGCATCATGTCAGATCAGAGTGACAGTTAGAACAAGTCTGAGGAGCAAGTTCACCTGAGTGAGGGAACTAGTCCCTCCAGCAGCTATGATGAGGGCAGCAGGAGCACACCCAGCAACTTGCCTAAGGCAGCCGCCAGGGCCAGAAAGAAGAGAACCTCAGATTCTGAGGATGAGGACTATGTGGCTGTTAAGGAAGAGGCCACCTCAAAGAAGAAAGTTCTGAAAAAGGAATATGGCACATCTGCTGCAACTAAGCCAGGTCTGAAAACAAAGGCTCCAGCAAGAAGACAGCCTATGCCGAAGCCAAGAAAAGTTGCCACAGGTGAAACTATGAAGTTCACCATTGAGTCTAAAGAAAAAGCAGCTGGAGAAGATAAGAAGAAGAAGAGGGCAAGAACCACTACTGCCGGAGTTCGTGGTAAACCCTCAATGAGGAAAGATTCTGAAGATGAAGAGGAAGAGGTTGCTGCACCAGCACCTAAAGCTCAAAAGCTTATGGGAGATGCTATAAGATCAGGGGCTGCTCCATCTAAGCCCAAAGAAGCTCCCAAGGCAGCTGCTCCAAAACCCAAAACTGCACCCAAGAGGAGTACAAGGAATATTCCAGCTACAGAGAAGAACAAGGCCCTAGTGCCTGAAGCTGCTATAGAAGAAGAAGATGATGAGTCACATGTCTTGAGGAAGTTGAAGCCCAAAATTCCAGATCACAATGATGCTCATCTAGTAGCTGAGGACATGAAGCTCAGGAAGGATGCATGACTCAGATAGTGGAGATTGACTTATCCCTATGCAGTCAGGAGAAGAACTGTTGTGGACTACAGGTTCCATGCAAAGGAACAGCATGACTTCTATGAGACAGTGTTGCTTGACAAGAAGCTTATAGTGTGTGATATGAGATGGGTGGATTGGAAGTACATCAAGGAAAATGAAGAACACTATCCTGGAGTCTATGATAGTTTCAAGTATTGTGGAGTAGAGGACTTTGTTGGGCAGAAGCTCACAAAGTGGAATGATGAGCTTATTATGCAGTTCTACTCCACAGCTCATTTCTACCCAGATGGAAGGATTGTCTGGATGTCTGAAGGTACTAGGTACCGATCAACAGTTGAAGAATGGGAAAAATTGATCAATGCTCCTGAGGAGAATGAAGATGACTTGGATGTCTATGATAAGAAGAAGAAGGATCACAACTCTATGGCAAATATGTACAAAGAGATCCCTGATGATGCTCTTGAGACACACAAATTCGGATCAGTACATTACCTTTTGTCAGGTTTGCCAACAATCAACTGGATACTCAGGCACACTCTATTGCCAAAGTTAGGTGATCACAAGATGATCAGAGGCCATGCAATTAACTTGCTGCACATATTTGATGTCCCATAGAAGTTCAAAGTCATGAGCCTAATTGTGGAAACTATAAAGAGAACAACTGCAGATCAGAAGAGAAGTTGTGGGTATGCCCCACAGATCCAGGAGCTAATCAACTCCATGATGGGCACTGGCACATATCTCTTGGACAAGGAACATATGCCCATCTACCCAGACTTTGAGGACAACACTGTGGTAATGAATGAGAATGAACCATCTTCTGTGCAAGCACAAGAAAAGAGGGAGAAGGCAAGGACTCAAAAGGCTGCAAAGATGCCAACCATTGATGAGGCATCTCAGTATCTTCTGAAGAGCAAGCAAGATCAGCTTGGCTACTTGATTGCCTCCACTCTGAGGATTGAGAAGGGACTGGCCACCCTGACTCAAAATCAAGAGAGCTTGGAGAGGATCATGGAGCAGAAGTTCTATGATTTAGATGTGAAGGTCACTGAGATACAGTCAGTTGTTGAGCAACTTCAGGATGAAGTGCAGGAGAAGAAGGGCAAGTCTACCACTGATGCTTTTGCTAGAGTGCCCAGAGGACAGAGATCAGCTGCAATGCCAGTTACAGACACCAGATCAACTTCATCTGCACCAGCTACAGCTTCAGTGCCACCAGCTCCAGCACCCACTCCACCAGCTCCATCTACATCAACTGATGCCTTCGTCCTTGGAGTTTTATCTACACCACCACCTGAAGACCAAGCCTGAGAGTCGATCTAGCACTATGCATTTTTATGAACTTTTTGGTAACTTGTTTCCAAAGGGGGAGAAAATGTATAGATCATAGACTTTGAGGGAGAGTGTTGCTCTTTGTTCTCTCTTTGTTTTTGGTGGTTGAACTTTGTTATTTGCTTGTTTGAGATACTTTATGCTTTTGTGTGATACTTGGATGATCATGTGTTTGATCATATGCTACCTTAATGCTTGTTGGATGACATTATCCTTTTATATCCCCATATGATTATTCACTTTGCTTGGTGATGAGTGCATGCATTTAATTATTATCATTTTGAGCGCTCCACCAAGATGTATGTGACATGGAAGAGTAAACCATGATCCTAACTCATTGTGCATTTGCAGTCCAAAGCAAATCTTAAACTATGCACAAATTTAGGGGGAGCTCTTGCTTTGCACATACTTCTCAAAGCGACAAAGTTTTTCACTCTTATTATCATTTGTCGAAGCTTTGATCTATATGTTGTCATCAATTACCAAAAAGGTGGAGATTGAAAGTGCAACTATCCCTAGGTGGTTTTGGTAATTCCTAACAACATATAGGTCATTGAGCTAATGCTCTTTCAAGATTAATATTTCAGGAAAGCTCAATGTTTGGCATGTCATGGATGAGAAAAGTGGACCCCTCAAAATACTAAGGACAAAAGGATTGGCTCAATCTCAAAGCTCAAGACTCTACATTTTCTATTTTAGTGATCCAAGATCACAATGAGTCTATAGGAAAAGCCAATACTATCAAGGAGGGATGAGGTGTTGCTTAATGAGGCTCTTACTCAAAATGCTTAGTGATATGCTCCAAAGCCCTCAACTACTTTCTCACATCCACATATGACCTAAACCAAAAGTCAAACTCCGCCCCACCGATTCTTTCTATTCGGCGCCACCGAGTTCAGATGTCATAGCCATTGCCACAAACCCTAGGCTAATCGGTCTCACTGGTAGGGATCTCGATCTCACAGAGATGGATTGCAATCTCTCTGTATGGATCTATTACCAAAATCGGTCTCACCAAGTTTGCTTAATCGGTCCTACCGAGATTGCAATGTAAACTCTTTGTTTCCTCTTCGTAACATTTTGGTCTCACCGAAATGAGCGAATCGGTCCCACCGAGTTTACCTGACCAACTCTCTGGTTAGCTTATTACCAAAATCGGTCTCACCGAGTTTGTGTCATCGGTCTCAGCGAGATTACGTTATGCCCTAACCCTAACCATATCGGTCCTACCGAGTTGCATGTCGGTCCCACCGAAAATCCTAACGGTCATTAGATTTGCTGAATCGGTCCGACCGAGTTTACCAATTCGGTCCCTTCGAGATTGGCAAGTTGTGTGTAACTGTTAGATTTTGTGTGGAGGCTATATATACCCCTCCACCTCCTCTTCATTCGTGGAGAGAGCCATCAGAACAAACCTACACTTCCAACTTACCTTTCCTGAGAGGGAACCACCTACACTTGTGTTGAGGCCAAGATATTCCATTCCTACCATATGAATCTTGATCTCTAGCCTTCCCCAAGTTGCTTTCCACTCAAATCTTCTTTCCACCAAATCCATATCCTGTGAGAGAGAGTTGAGTGTTTGGGGAGACTATCATTTGAAGCACAAGAGCAAGGAGTTCATCATCAACACACCATTTGTTACTTCTTGGAGAGTGGTGTCTCCTAGATTGGCTAGGTGTTACTTGGGAGCCTCCGACAAGATTGTGGAGTTGAACCAAGGAGTTTGTAAGGGCAAGGAGATCGCCTACTTCGTGAATATCTACCGCTAGTGAGGCAAGTCCTTTGTGGGCGACGGCCATGGTGGGATAGACAAGGTTGCTTTTTCATGGACCCTTCATTAGTGGAGCCCTCCATGGACTCGCGCAGCCGTTACCCTTCGTGGATTGAAGTCTCCATCAACATGGATGTACGATAGCACCACCTATCGGAACCACAACAAAAACATCCGTGTCTCCTATTGCGTTTGAATCCTCCAAACCCTTCCCTTTACATTCTTGCAAGTTGCATGCTTTACTTTCCGCTGCTCATATACTCTTTGCATGCTTGCTTGAATTGTGTCAAGATTGCTTGACTTGTCCAAAGTTGCTAAAATCTGCCAAGAACTAAAATTGGGAAAAGGCTAGATTTTTATTTGGTCAAGTAGTCTAATCACCCCCCGTCTAGACATACTTTCGATCCTACACCCGCGCATCGCGTAAAGTCAATCTAGGTGGGGCCACTTCTTGTGATGGCCCGTGAATGACTTTAACGCACGGGGGAGTAACTGCCAATTCACTCTTCCCACCATGCCCTTATCCTCATCCACGTATGCTGCATGCATCATGCGGGGTAGGTAACAGAGGCGCGTGGTGCGGGAGAGCATCAAGGCAGGGGCCCGGTCTTCTTGAGTTCCTGGAGAAGGGTGGCGGTTACCCATTGAGGGATTAGCTCTTTTCTCCTACCTGCCTATAAAAGGAGGGGCGGGGGAAGAGCGGAGGCATTCTTCCTCGCATCCCTTCCCACCCATCCGCTGCTTTATGCGGGTAATGTTGAAGAAAAGGGCCTGGGGCCAGGCCCCAGGAAGTAGCTTGAGGTTGGCGACACCAAATTCTCGTACTAATACTTGGGGAGTGATAGTGGTCCAAGCTCAGAGAAGATGCGGCGGACGAGTCTTCCGTGTTGTCGGAGATATCAAGCTTCCCCATTACGGGAAAATGCTTGTCTCCTACCATGGTCGGTCGTCCGTTAGGCCATGCGGCACCTTTCCTTGAGCTGCTGCTTATTAGCCCATCGACCAGGTTCTTGGCGCACTCGACGTCCACACGAGATGCAGGGCTGGGGATCGTTGATAATCCCAGCACTGCCCTTCCAGTGGATCTGGGGCTGATGTTGAGGGGAGGTGCGTATTCCTACCCGCCAAGGTGGGGAGCGGTGCGCCCCGAGCCCCCTGGCCGTCTTGGCCCTCGGCTGCTTCTCCGGGGAAGGCGTCGGGCTGGGGGCTGCTTCTCCGGGGAAGGCGTCGGGCTGGGGGCCTGCATTTCTCTGGAGTGGTGTTGATGAAGATGAAGCCGGGGAAGACGGGAGGCAGGCAGCCAGGTTGGAGTACGATAGCACCTACGCGTTTGACTCGTACTAGTGACCTGCTGCCTCGTCTTTCCGTCTTTACCCTACCTTCCTCGGCACCGTCATCACCGGCTTCTCGGTTCCGGGGGAAGAGATCGCCCTCCTGGTGTTTTCTCCTCCTCCAGCAGTCTTCCAGCGAAGCTCCGACGGCCTTCCCTGCCTGGGCTTGTGCCATGGCTTCTAACTGGCCCTGGAGGCGGTGACCAGGGGACCGTCGAGGTGCTCCCTCCATCCTCCTCCTTCGCAGCCTCGCCAGTCCTGATCTTGTCAGGTTGTGCCTGGCAGGTCCTCGCGTGATTGGGGTGACGTTTGCCGATGCACACCTTTCGCCCTCTTCTCTTCCCACCGCAATACCTGGGATAAGAGGGACAGGGACAGGAGTTTACGAGGCACTTATCTCTTTTCAATCTTAAATCTATAGGCACTTGCCAAATTTTAGTTCAAATAATGTAATCTCTTGAATCCATGTCTGTGTCCGGTAAGGTCTGTACTTGTTTGATCAGCATATTAATGAAAAAGATGAACCTTAAAGGCGACTCGTGCATGTATATGTCCATGCAGAGATGGAACGCCTCTATATTTTTAAATAAACGAGTTTCCCCTGGCATGCTATCCTGCCTGTACCCTCCATTTTGTTTCTAGGGAATTAAGCCTACCAGGCACAAATTGTGATGAGGGACCAGCCCCCCGCCAATCTTTTTTTATCAAAGGCCACTGCGACCATCCTGACCGAAGCAACATTCGCGTCAAGGGATGGGAGCACCTAAGTTTCAAAAAGCGGCGAGGTTCTCTTATGCAAAAGTCTTTGCTTACAGAACACGTATGGACAAGAGATTGAACTTACTTGTTTGGCTTGCCGGAGATCGTAGTGTTCGTTCATCTTTCTTGCTTCCCTTAGAGGCCATGTTCTCGGCAGGAACCTGCAGTTTTATGCAGATGGAAATGATGCCAGATGCGATCTTATCAACATGAACATGTGATGCTCATGAAATGCCTATGCATGCATGCAACTTGTCGGGGGCCCCCCAGCGCTTCATTTATTTCTCTGTTGCTCAGGGTCTGCGCCTGGCTTTTTACAAGGGGTTACATGCAACTGTGGCAAGGCCAGTACAAAAGGGCGGCTGCCGGGAAGGGCCCGACAACCGCACCTTATGGGTAGAACTTGTGGAGATGCTCAATATTCCATGAGTTTTGCAATTGAATGCCATCTCCGGTCTCCAGACGGACCGCGCTAGGTGTCGTGACTCAAACTACCCGGTAAGGGCCTTCCCACTTTAGCGTCAACTTGTTTGAACCCGTGGCGGACTGAACGCGCCTAAGGACAAGGTCGCCTTCCTCAAAACACCGGGCATGAACCCTGCGGCTGTGATAGCAACGCAGGACCTGCTGATAGCATGCAACACGCATAGCAGCCCGGAGACGGTT
This sequence comes from Aegilops bicornis, assembly GCA_021605145.1. Taxonomy (NCBI): domain Eukaryota; kingdom Viridiplantae; phylum Streptophyta; class Magnoliopsida; order Poales; family Poaceae; genus Aegilops; species Aegilops bicornis. The sequence continues at coordinate 289,858,276 of CM038671.1, forward strand.
CTCCTCAAGAAGCACAGCATTGTCACGCTCGTGCTGATCCTGCGCTACTTCTTCATAGGCAAGCACTTGAGGCGACCCGTAAATGAGTTCCATGGGGATAACTGCTTCTGCCACATAAACTAGGGAGAAGGGAGTCTGCCCAGTAGCTCCATTTGGTGTCGTTCTGAGGGACCAGAGAACTACCGGCAGCTCATTGATCCATCGCCTGCCGCACTTCTGTAGCGTATCAAATGTTCTTGTCTTGAGTCCTTGCAACACTTCAGCGTTGTCCCTCTCAGCTTGTCCATTGCTTCTCGGATGTGCAACAGAGGCAAATGAGACCTTCCCTCCGAGGGCATGAACGTATTGCATGAAGGCGCGGCTTGTGAACTGGGTGCCGTTGTCGGTGATGATCCGGGCAAGGACCCCAAAGCGGCACACTAATCCTTTCAAGAAGTTGATAGTTGACTGAGCAGTCGCCTTTCTCACGACATCTACTTCCGGCCACTTTCTAAACTTTTCAATGGCAACAAACAAGAATTCAAAGCCACCGGCAGCTCGGGGGGAAGGGCCGAGGATACCGAGCCCCCAGACCGAAAACAACCATGATAAGGGATTGCGTGAAGAGATTGTGCATGCAGATGGATGTTCTTGGAATGGAACTGGCAGGCTTCACACTTGGTGACTAGCTCGACCGCATCTTGGAAGGCTGTGGGCCAATAGAATACTTGCCAGAATGCTTTCCCAACTAATGCCCTTGATCAAATGTTGGAGCCACACATGCCTTTGTGTATTTCCGCCAGCAGTTCCTTTCCTTCTTCCGGCAGATGCACTTTAATTTCACACCATTGGGCCTTCTTTTGAATAGAGTGTCATCGACAAACTGATACATACTGGACCTCTGGGCTATTCTTTCATCTTATTATTGCTCATTGGGAGGTTCTCAAGTTTGGAGGAAATGGACTATGTGCCTTGCCCAAGTTGAAGCACGGGGCTTGGCAACAAGGACTAGCGGCACCTCCTCATCTGCTCTAGCGTGTTCCTCGATTGCGGGGAACAGTGGCCCGGCAGGAGAGCGCAGCCCGACAATCAATGGGGAGTTCTTTCCCGCAGGGTCCCTACCAGGAGCCCCGGGAGGCTCTATCGGGAGAGGCTTATCAGAGTCCAACTTCCTCCTCTTTCGGGCCATTGTTGCTGGGGATACAGAGGGCTGAGTAAGATGGAGAACAAAAGTTCCTCATTCCACAGGAAGTCTTTGCGCATCACACTTTGACAGATGATCAGTGACGTTGTTTTCCGCATGGGGTACATGCTCTGTTTGCAATCCGTCAAAGCGCTCCTCCAATCTTCTCACTTCCTCAATGTATGCCTCCATCAATGGACTTTGGTAATCCTTGTTGACTTGTCTCAGCACAAGTTGTGAATCTCCTCGAATGACCAGCTTCTTGATTCCCAATTATGTGGCAATCCTGAGCCCGGCAAGGAGCCCTTCATACTCTGTTGTATTGTTGGTTGCCTCCTCCCGGGGAAAATTCATATGGACAAAGTACTTCAAGTGCTCCCCTGTGGGTGCAATGAGAAATTCTTGGAGATCAGCCCCTGCACCTTGCAAGGAGAATCCACCATCAAAATACATGATCCATTCTTGGGTAGATTCCTTGTCAGGGGTAACTTTTTCCAGTACTTCTTCGTCAGGGGTTGGCGTCCATTCTACAATAAACTCCGCCAATGCCCTGCTCTGACTAGTTGATGTGCTCTCAAATTTTAGACCAAAGTTGGATAACTCCAAAGCCCACTCAACTATTCTACTGCTAGCCTTAGGGTTTCGGAGTATCCTTTGCAATGGAAAGCGGGTGACAACTATGATCTCATGGGCTTGGAAGTAGTGGCGCAGTTTCCTTGAGGCCATGATGAGGCCAAAAATCAACTTTTGCACACCAGAGTACATCGATCTAGCCCCCTATAACAATGAACTAACGAAGTACAATGGCGCTGCACCACTTTCTCCCTTGCTGCGTCCTTGGGGTTGCCCCTGCTTCTGTGCTCTTCTCTGTCCTGATCCTCATCCGGTCTTGCCGGGCTTTGCTCACTCGCTGTTTCCTCTACTTCCCGTTGTGCCACTAGGGCTGCACTAACCACTTTATTAGTTGCCACTAAGTACAGCAGCAATGGGTCTTGTGGTTTAGGGGCAACCAAAGTGGGCACAGAGGACAAGTAGGTCTTCAAATCTTGTAAAGCTGCGTCTGCTTCTAGGGTCCACTTCATGGGCCCTGCCTTCCTCAAAATTTTGAAGAACGGCAGGGCGCGCTTGGCAGACTTGGAGATGAATCTGCTAAGTGCGGCAACGCACCCTGTCAGACACCTCACATCTTTAACTGTCCTGGGTGCCTAGATCTGCTTGATAGCCTTGATCTTGTCGGGGTTGGCTTCGATCCCACGATGGGACACAAAGAACCCAAGTAACTTGCCGGAGGGAACGCCAAACACACACTTCTCCAGATTTAGCTTCAAGTTGATCTTGCACAGATTAGCGAATGTCTCCCCCAAATCCTAGATGAGGGTTGACCTGTCCTTGGTCTTGACCACAGTATCATCCATATAAGCCTCAATGTTTTTGTGCAACTGTGGTTCAAAACCAACCTGGACTACTCTTGCAAGAGTTGACCCGACACTCTCTAACCCAAAAGGCATGCACACAAAGCAGTATGTACCACATGGGGTGATGAACGAGGTCTTCTCTTCGTCTTCCTTGGACATGAAGATCTGAAGATACCCAGAGTATGCATCCATAAAGGAGAGAAAAAAAACAACCTGAAGTGGAGTCAACAATCCAGTCGTTGAGCGGAAAGGGAAATGGCTACTTCAGGCAAGCCTTGTTGAGATCTGTGAAATCTATACAAAATCTCCATTTTCCATTATTGTTACGTACGACCACTAGGTTTGCAAACCATATCGGATGTAGTACTCCTCTGACCAGACCAGCTGCCTCATGCTTCATAATCTCTTCAGCAATGACCTGCGGCCTCTCCAAGGCCTGCTTTCGAACGTTCTGCTTGACGGGTCGGGCATGTGGGCAGACAGCAAGGCGGTGCTCGATTACCTCCCTAGGAACACCGGGGATATCAGATGGTTGCCATGAAAACATATTGATATCCACCCGCATGAAGGCAAGAGCATGGTTTCCTATTTGTCATCAAGGGTGGCATTGACAGTGAAGGTACCATCAACCCTAGCCAGCCCTGTCGGGACCTTCTTCACATGTGGTGCAGCGACCTTGGATCTCTTGCTGTAGGAACTCTCCGGCAAGTCATCAACACGCGTAGCACACTCTGAAGAGGTACGCTTCCCGGGTTCCTTCTTGGTGTCCCTGTTATACTTCTTCTTTCCTCTATTTTCCTTAACGAGGACCGCTGCTGCCGTGGCCTCTGCTGCGGCTGCGTACCAGTACATCTTGTCCACGCAAATGATTGCGTATTTCTCGTCCGCCGGAATGGAAATGACTCCTATCGGCCCTGGCATCTTCAAAGTGTTGTAGGCATAGTGGGATGCCGCCATGAACTTTGCCAGAGCTGGCGTCCAAGGACCCCATTGTACGGCAGGGGGAAGTCGACCACATCAAACACAACCTTCTCAATCCGATATTTCAATTCTCCCCCAAATGTCACTGGCAACGTGATATTTCTCTTAGGATGACTCCTGTCGGTTTTTCCTTGGTTCCAAAAAAGCCTTGCCGGGGCAATTTGCTTCACCGCCTCTTGACAAACTGCTCAACCTGATGACACTCTTGGAGATCATGGCCTTTGGTCTGATGGATCTTTCAGTACAAGACATCGCCTTTCCCATCCCTCTCAGCAGCCGTAGTTGTTGGGTTCTACGGTAGGGTGCGTCGACTGCAAATTAAAACTTCCTACACGCAGAACAACCAAGAACATGCTATGGGAGATGGATCACAGATCGTCACCACTAGACGCGCAGTGCCTTGCAGCGGAAGAAGAGTTGGGGCAGCGCATCCGCGTTGATCGTCTCCTCCTCGTCCGATCTACCTCGAACAGCCAGTCATCGGATCCCACGTACAAGTTCACCGGAGCGGCGCAAGTGCACCGCCTATAACGGTATCCGCGCGTGTAGGAGGAACACCATGCGGCGGACTGCTAGGTCCGATCACACAGTCGGCGGTAAGTGGAGGTGGCTATTTGCAAAACATGCAAACCCTAGTGACAACACCGAAGCGATCAACCTCATGAGTGTGCGGCACCTCCAATTTATATAGGCGTCCGTCGCGGGCTCAACACTTGGGCCTCGCACGAACCCTAAAGCCCATAAGACCACTGATCCACAATCCGAATACAGCTCGGATCACATCCGATTAGTATCCTCGGATCCGACCTCGTAGGTTCCTTCCCTTAAGAGCGTGACCCCTTAGGTTCAAGCCGGCTTGGTCGCAGTTTCGATCACCTCCGAATTGCACGGTTGGTAGCGGCCTCTAGCAAGGCATACTGACCACCAAGCAGACAATGAAGCCGGTTGGCGAACCTGTACATCACACTTCCATTCCTTTTGCCACACGCTGTATGTTGTCGGGCTCAAGGCGAGTCTGTCATCCTTGTGCTAGCCCGACCTCTTTCTCGTTCTAGTGATGCCGACCACAAACCGGATTATCTCATAATCCTTGTGCATGGCCATGCTTGTCCTAGTCGGATCACACGAGGGGCCCAGAGTATATCTCTCCTAATCGTAGGGGCAAATCCCATCTTGCTCGACCATGTCTCGCAAAGATGGGTCCGACAAGCCCGAAACCTACCTTTGTAACTACCCAATCACAGAGTAGCATTTGGTCGGCCCAAAGCAAGTCTGTCACCATCCCAATTGCATGCATTAGCTCAGGTCTTAGGACATAGAACGTATGTTGCACTAGAGACTCACAAATGACACATCGATGCGTCTCATAGTTGGGTCTGTCCGACTAGGACCTTATCTCGACACGGATCCGACTACGTCGAATCCGACCAGATCCTTCCGAGTCCATATTATCCGGTTAGCATCCAATGCTCCATGGCTAGTGAGACCAAGCCATCGACCGTGTCATATGCTAGTCTAGTCGGCTGCGCGTCCACACAGTCCTTTCGACTAGGGATCTTTTAGGATAGTCATCATACAATGCATAGTCCCACAAACAAGTCATGTACTTGCTGATACACATCATAGATAATGTCCAAGGACTATCTTTATTCATAAACACGTAGGAAATATCATCATACATGATTGCCTCTAGGACATATCTCCAACAGTCTTCCACTTGCACTAGAGTCAATCAAATAGGCATTGAATGCCCATAGCTCTAACGTGCCGCTCATGCTTGGGTTGTGGAAGCGTCTTAGACAACAGATCTGCAACATTTCCATCCGTGTGAATTTTGCATAACTCTACATCGCCATTCTTTACGATCTTTCGTATTAGGTGATAATGCCGATCTATGTGTCTGACCTTGTGGTGATTCCTCAGCTCCTTGGCTTGTGCGATGGCACCAGAATTGTCAGAATAAAGGTCCAACAGTTTTACCGAGGCTCCGAAAATACCAAGATCACCCAGAAAATGCCAGATCCAAACACCTTCCTTTGCAGCTTCACAAGCCACAATGTATTCGGCTTCTGTGGTAGAATCAGCCACCGTATCTTGCTTGGTACTCATCCAGCTCACTGCCCATCCATTCATGACGTACATGAATCCGGACTGTGATCAACAATCATCTGTGTCGGTTCGGAAACTAGCATCAGTGTAACCCCTTATGACGAGCTCTTCCTCACCTCCATAAACTAGGAACATCTCTTTAGTCCTTTTCAGGTACTTCAAAATAGTCTTTACCGCTGCCCAGTGACTCTCACCTGGGTTGGCCTGGTATCTGCTTGTTAGGCTTATTGCAAAAGCAACATCAGGCCTTGTACATATCATGGCATACATGATGGATCCGATTGCCGAGGCATACGGAATCCTACTCATCCTACTTCACTCATCATATGTCAAAGGACTCTGAGTCTCACTTAGCCTTATACCATGTGAGAGTGGCAAGAACCCTTTCTTCGCCACACTCATGTTGAACCGCTTCAACACTTTATCTATGTACGTGCTCTGGCTTAAATCGAGCAACCTCCTCGGTCTATCTCTATAGATCTTAATGCCTAAAATATACACTGCCTCACTAAGGTCATTCATCAAAAACTTGCCATTCAATGATTCCTTGACCAAGTTCAGCATCGAAACATCGTTCCCGATAAACAATATGTCATCCACATATAAGATCCAAAACACTATCGAGCTCCCACTTAACTTCTTGTATAAATAAGCGCCGTCTTCGCTTTTGATGAAACTAGGACCAGTGACGACCTCATCAAAACGAATATTCCAGTGATACGTCTCCAACGTATCTACAATTTTTGATGTATTCATGCCATGTTTATAATATTTCTACAAGATTTTGGTATGATTTGGTTAGAACTAACCCGGACTGACGCTGTTTTCAGCAGAACTACCGTGGTGTTGTTTTTGTGCAGAAATGAAAGTTCTCGGAATGCGCTGAAAATCAACAGAGATTTTTTCTAGAAAATATAAATAATACTGGAACGAAGAGTTATCGGAGGGTAGTATCGTGGGCACCACGAGGGTGGAGGGCACGCCCACCCCCCTGGGGCGCGCCCCCATCCTCGGGGACTCCCTATGGGGCCCCCTGACTTGTTCTCGATGCCAACCTCTCCTATAAATCCACAAACTTCCAGAACTTAACCTAGATAGGGAGTTCCGCCACCGCAAGCCTATGTAGCCAACAAAAACCAATCGGGACCCTGTTCCGGCACCCTGCCGGAGGGGGATACATCACCGGTGGCCATCTTCATCAACCTGGCGCTCTCCATGACGAGGAGGGAGTAGTTCACCCTCGGGGCTGAGGGTATGTACCAGTAGCTATGTGTTTGATCTCTCTCTCTCTCTCCCTCCCTCTCTCTCTCTCTCTCTCTAGTGTTCTTGATATGGCACGATCTTGATGTACCGTGAGCTTTGCTATTATAGTTGGATCTTATGATGTTTCTCCCCCTCTACTCTCTTGTAATGGATTGAGTTTTCCCTTCGAAGTTATCTTATCGGATTGAGTCTTTAAGGATTTGAGAACACTTGATGTATGTCTTTCATGTCCTTATATGTGGTGACAATGGGATATTCATGTGATCTACTTGATGTATGTTTTGCTGATCAACTCGTGGGTTCAGTGACCTTGTGAACTTATGCATAGGGGTTGGCACATGTTTTCGTCTTGACTCTACGATAGAACCTTTGGGGAACTCTTTGAAGTTCTTTGTGTTGGTTGAATAGATGAATCTGAGATTGTGTGATGCATATCATATAATCATACCCACGGATACTTGAGGTGACATTGGAGTATCTAGGTGACATTAGGGTTTTGGTTGATTTGTGTCTTAAGGTGTTATTCTAGTACGAACTCTAGGATAGATCGAACGGAAAGAATAGCTTCGTGTTATTTTACTACAGACTCTTGAATAGATCGATCAGAAAGGATAACTTTGAGGTGGTTTCGTACTGCATAATAATCTCTTGCTTTGTTCTCCGCTATTAGTGACTTTGGAGTGACTCTTTGTTGCATGTTGAGGGATAGTTATATGATCCAGTTATGTTATTATTGTTGAGAGAACTTGCACTAGTGAAAGTATGAACCCTAGGCCTTGTTTCCTAGCATTGCAATATTGTTTTCGCTCACTTCTACCACTTCCTACCATGCTATTTCTATATTTTCAGATTACAAAAACCTTTATCTACCATCCATATTGCACTTGTATCACCATCTCTTCACCGAACTAGTGCATCTATACAATTCACCATTGTATTGGGTGTGTTGGGGACACAAGAGACTCTTTGTTATTTGGTTGCAGGGTTGTTTGAGGGAGACCATCTTCATCCTACGCCTCCCATAGATTGATAAACCTTAGGTCATCCACTTGAGTGAAATTTGCTATTGTCCTACAAATCTATGCACTTGGAGGCCCAACAACGTCTACAAGAAGAAGGTTTTGTAGTAGATATCAAGCTCTTTTCTGGCACCGTTGCCGGGGAGGCTAGGTAAGCGACACTAACACCCAGTCAACTAAGCACTTTTCTGGCGCCGTTGCTGGGGAGGTGAGTGCTTGAAGGTATATCTTTAGATCTTGCAATTGCATCTTTTAGTTTCTTGTTTTATCACTAGTTTATTTTATAAAAGAAAACTAAAAAAAATGGAATTGGTGGTGCCTCATATGCTTCATCTTTTTAATGTCTTTCGTGAAAATAAGGATTCCGATAATTGTGCCAAAGTTTTAGAAGAAGAATGCATTAAAATGTTTGGCACTAAATATTTGAATGATGAGCATGATTGCAATGTTTTTAGTATGAATTCTTTGAATATCCATGATGCTAATGATATGCAAAGCCACAAGCTTGGTGATGCTATGTTTGATGAAGATGATATTATTAGTCCCCCATGTTTTGATGTGAAAATTTATTATGATGAAAGCATGCCTCCTATCTATGATGATTATTGTGATGACACATATGCTATAAAGAATAATGATAACCATGGAACTTTTCATCTTGATTTCAATTTTCAATCCCATGATAGTTATTTTCTTGAAATTGCTCCCACTATTCCGAATGAGAAAATTTTTGCTTATGTGGAGAGTAATAAATTTTCTATGCTTGTGGGTCATGAAAGGAATGATTTATGTGATGGTTATGTTGTTAAATTCATTCATGATGCTACTGAAAATTATTATGAGGGAGGAATCTATGCTTGTAGGAGTTGCAATAATATCAAGTTTCCTCTCTATGTGTTGAAAATCGTGAATTTATGCTTGTTTTGCCTTCCTATGCTAGTTGATTATTGTTCCCATAAGTTGCTTGCTCACAAAATTCTGATGCATAGTAAGTGGGTTAGACTTAAATATTCTAGCTATATTCTTCATGATGCTCTCTTTATGTTACAATTCTTATCTTTTATACGAGCGTCATTGAAATCATCATGCCTAGATAAAAGGCAATAAAGAAAAGCGCTTGTTGGGAGACAACCCAATATTTACCTGTCGGATTTCGGGTTCCGGCAGAACCTTGAGGTTCGAACAGTGGGGTGCGCGTGGAGATCTTTCCCCTACCAGCTCACGCGTTGATGGTTTGCGAGGGATCTAAACTAGGAATGATGAACAACACAAGAGACACAAGGTTTATACTGGTTCGGGCCACCGTGGTGGTGTAATACCCTACTCCAGTGTGTGGTGTGGTGGATTGCCTCTGGGGCTAATGAAGAACAGTACAAAGGTAGAACAGTCTCGCGAGGGGCTGTTCTTGAGCTGGTGCAATGAACTGCTTGGGGGAGTTTAGTCGCTTCTCTTTCTCTCTCTCTCTCTCTATTTCTCTTGGTATGTCCCCCCTTGTCTCTGTAGTGGCTAGTCCTATTTATAGAGGGAGGCCCTGGGCCTCTTCCCAAATAATGAGCGGGAAGGGCGCCAACAATTGGCCATTCTGAAGGGGAACATCTAGTACACTTATCCTGACTAAAGTTGGTCTTTGACTGCCAAAGGCTCTGGTGGTGACGCCGTCCTGGGCTCCACGATGACCTCCATCCTGCCGTTCTGCTGGTCTCGGTCTTGTTGCACTTAAGCGGTAACCTTTGCCTGATGCCTTGGCCTGTGCCCGCCCTTGCACTGAAAGGGAAACAAGGACACTGCGCAGGCCGGCGCCTGCCTGATCCTCGATCGTCATGGCTTGTGAGGGAGTCCCGTACTAGGGGTGTCCGGATAGCCGGACTATCGTCACGGCCGGACTCCAAGACTATGAAGATACAAGATTGAAGACTTCGTCCCGCGTCCGGATGGGACTTTCCTTGGCGTGGAAGGCAAGCTTGGCGATACGGATATGTAGATCTCCTACCATTGTAACCGACTCTGTGTAACCCTAACCTATCCGGTGTCTATATAAACCGGAGGGTTTTAGTCCGTGGGACGAACAACAATGATACCATAGGCTAGCTTCTAGGGTTTAGCCTCCTTGATCTCGTGGTAGATCTACTCTTGTACTACCCATATCATCAATATTAATCAAGCAGAGTAGGGTATTACCTCCATCGAGAGGGCCCGAACCTGGGTAAAAACATCGTGTCCCTTGTCCCCTGTTACCATCCGCCTAGACGCACAGTTCGGGACCCCCTACCCGAGATCCGCCGGTTTTGACACCGACATTGGTGCTTTCATTGAGAGTTCCTCTGTGCCGTCGCCATTAGGTAGGATGCCTCATCTCGTCTTCAAAGACAATACCATCGCCAAAGAAGCCTTGGCCACTGGTCAGACTCTCCGACTAGGCGGTTTTCTCATGACCGCTAGTTCGGCCGTCGCGCCGACGATGACCTCTCGAGTAATCAAAACCAATCTCCATGTCAGTTCTGAACTTGCCGAACAGTTAGATCCAATCGAGCTCTCCTCCGTAAACGAGCTCTTGGATCGCATCGCCGCCCTGGGAGTCGCCACAGATTATGACCGGATCGGGCCTAAAACCGATCTGAGAGAGATCAACTCTCCCCAGGCTACCCATCATGTTCCTGTGATAGAGGAGCGATGCGGCGACTCTTCTCTTATCTTAAGGACTAGCTACGTCCGGATTCCCGATCCCTCCATGCCGGAATCCTGCGGAGGGGCGGATGTCGATCAAGCCCTGAACTTAAAGTCAGGCGGCGGGTCGGACTCATTGGATAGCACTCAAAAATCCAAGCTTCCGAAGTTCGAAACTTCCCGCCCTTGAGTCCTAAATTGACGGAGTTCGGATTTAGTGCCACCCGCCCACCCAAGTATTAGCGACTCTCTCGAATTCGGCAAGAGCCCGCTGAAACAGTACATCATTACTGGGCCAGATTCCTCCTGGTTATGAACAGGATAAAGGACTGCCAAGAGGAGGACGCGATACCAATCTTCTGCAATAATTGCACGGACAAGGGAATCCTAAATGCCATAAGTCGTCGTGAAATCACACGTTTTTCTGACTTGGTGACCATCGTACAAAAGTACTGTGCGATGGAGAGCACCTGGAAAATTGAAGATAAATTTTGGGACAATCCGTCCCCGAATACATCCCTAGTCCGGAACAAAAGAGTGCATCATTATCAAGCACTTGGGTTGAATACCAAAAAACCAAAAACCCCTAAAGGGTACGGAACCATACTGGAGGGTTGGCTAAACGGACCCTGCAAAATTCATAGCACAGAGGGCGCCACTCCAACCCATATCCTTCGAGCATGTTGGATACTACGTCAGGTGGCCAAAAGTGGCGAAGAGCTTCTAGCTTCAGAATCCCAGCCCAGCAACACTAGTACGGTGTTAACAATCTTCGAGACTTTCGCATCAAATAACATGCGAAAACGAAAACTCCGCAACCTTGCCGAAGTCTACCAAGTAGCAACAATAAATCCATGGAGTGACACAGCTATTACCTTCAATGCCGTTGATTTAACCTAAATTCCGAACTGCCTGGGCACCAGCCACATTGGTCCTCAGCCCGATAGTAGACGGCTTTCGCCTTAATAAGGTACTCATGGATGGCAGCAGCGGACTAAACCTCATCTATGAGGAAACCCTACGAAAAATGGAAATAGACTGGAACCGCATTGAGCGAAGCAAAGACAACCTTTAGAGGAATAATCCCACCGGAAGTATGCTGCACAGGAAAAATCAAGCTGGACGTAGTGTTCGGCTCGCCGGACAATTACAGGTCCGAGGAGGTCACATTTCAAGTGGCCCCGTTGAGCAGCGGATACCATGCTTTATTAGGACGAGAGGCATTCACAATTTTTCAAGCTATACCCCATTATGGGCACATGAAGCTTAAAATGCCCGGTCCCAACGGAATCATAACTCTCGCTAGTGACCCGAACATAGCACTCCGCGCCGAAAATAAGACGGCCACACTAGCCCTCGAGGCACTATCCAAAGCCCTAGCGGCCGAGGAACTCACCGCGATGCGCTCCACGGTGAACAGGGACGATGTGATACTTGATAAAAAAATCCAAGTCCACCTCTTTTAAACCAGTGGACGAAATAGTCAAATTCCAAGTCCACCCAACGGACCCTGCAAAGACGGCCTCCATCGGGGCACAATTAAACCCTGATGTAGATGCCACACTACGAGAATTTCTACAAGAAAATCGGGACATCTTTGCTCGGCACCCTTCGGACATGCCAGAATCCCACGTTAATGGCTGAGCACAGCCTAAACATCCTAAAAGGATTCAAGCCGGTCAAACAGGCTCTTCGGCGCTTTTCCGAACCCAAGAGACAGGCCATGGGAGAGGAGCTAGCCAAACTTTTGGAGGCCGGATTCATCAGAGATATAAAACATCCGGACTGGCTAGCAAACCTGGTTATGGTACCAAAGAAGGATAAATCCTGGCGCCTGTGTGTTGATTTCAAAGACCTTAATAAGGCTTGACCAAAGGATCCCTTCCCCCTCCCTCGAATTGATCAAATCATTGACGCTACAGCAGGACACGACTCATTGTGCTTCCTCGACGCTGCATCCGGCTACCACCAAATCAAGATGGCGGAGCCGGACCAAGCTGCAACAGCATTCATCACTCCATACGGCCTGTTCTGCTTCAACACAATGCCCTTTGGGCTCAAAAACACCGGCGCAACATATCAGCGCATGATTTAGACATGTCTGGCAAACCAGATCGGCAAAACAGTGGAAACATATGTAGATGACATGGTCGTTAAAAGCAAGCACGTCGAAACTCTAGTAGACGACTTGAGGCTCGCATTCGACAATCTTCGAAAATATGACATCAAGCTCAATCCGGAAAAAATGCGTCTTCGGCGTTCCAGCGGGAAAGCTCCTGGGCTTCATTGTGCCCGGTAGAGGAATTGAAGCAAACCCAGCCAAGATTCAAGCTCTGTCACAATTGGATATTCCAAAAGATCTCAAACAAATACAAAAATTGACGGGATGCGTAGCGGCTCTAAGCCGCTTTATCTCCCGTTTAGGAGAAAAGGCATTACCTCTTTACCGCCTCCTCGGCCGCACCGAACACTTCGAGTGGACGGATGCCGCCACGGCCGGACTCGAAGAAATAAAGGCCATTTTGGCAACAAATCCGGTCCTGGCCGCGCCCAACATGGGCGAACCAATGCTATTATACATCGCCCACAACACATCAAGTTGTCGGTAGCGGTGCTCGTTGTCGAACGAGAAGCAGACGGACACCGGTTCCCTATTCAAAACCGTTTATTTTGTGTCCACTGTCCTAACTCCATGCAAGTCCCGGTACCCACACTATAAACAGAGAGCATACGCGGTGTTCATGGCATCCCGGAAGCTGCGGCACTACTTTCAAGAGTGTTCGATAACGGTACCCTCCGAAGTACCTCTTAATGACATTATAAACAACCGCGGCGCGACGGGCCGGATTGCTAAATGGGCCATAGAGCTCCTCCCATTCGACATAACTTATAAGCCACGACGAGCTATCAAGTCACAGGTTTTGGCCGACTTCGTGGCCGAATGGACTGAAGCCGAGCTCCCTAAAGAGTACGGCGCATACTCCAATTGGATCATGCACTTTGACGGCTCCAAAATGTTGGTTGGCCTGGGGGCTGGCATCGTCCTGATGTCCCCAACCGGGGACACAGTCCAATACGTCCTTCAGATAATGTATACGGACTCCAACAACGCAGCCGAATACGAGGCCCTCCTGCACGACCTCCGGATGGCAGTCTCGATGGGCATTAAACGCCTAGAGGTGCGCGGGGATTCAAACCTCGCAATATCCCAAATAAACGGAGACTTTGACGCCAAAGATCCGAAAATGACAGCATACCGCAATGCGGTCCTAAAAATGTCAGCACGGTTCGATGGGCTCGAATTTCATCATATAGCCCGGGATAACAACCAGGCGGCGGATATATTACGCCGCATCGGTGCAAAACGCGATGCCGTCCCACCCAATATCTTTTTGGAACGGCTGTTCAAACCATCCGTACTATGGGAAGGGGAGTCCGGCAATAACAATCCGGACCCAACCGCACCGCCTGACGCCGAACACTCTGACACAACCGGAGGCTCCGCCCCCGAGATAACACCTCTGCTCACAAAATAATGGGGGTTATCGCCCCGTGGACGGAACCATTCCTAGCCTACCTAACTAGGCAGGAACTCCCCGAAGACCAAAATGAGGCTCGCTGCATAGTACGGCGCTCTAAAGGCTATAAAGTCCATGAGGGAGAGCTTTATAAGAAAAGCACTACCAGAGTCCTTCAAAGGTGCATCTCCGAAGAGGAAGGGCGAAACCTCCTGGCTGAAATTCATGCCGGACTGGGTGGGCACCACACCACAGCCCAGGCCCTTGTAGGCAAGGCCTTCCGTACAGGATTTTATTGGCCGACGGCCCGGCAGATCTTGCAAGAGGACTTAGTCCAACGATGCGTCGGTTGCCAGCTTTTTGCTAACCAAAGCCACATGCCACCCACCGCCCTTAAAACTATACCCATCGCCTGGCCATTCGCGGTCTGGGGGCTTGACATGGTTGGACCCCTCAAGGAAGGAACCCACAAGCAAAAATACCTATTGGTCATGGTGGATAAATTCACCAAATGGATAGAGGCCAGACTTGTTAAAACGGCCGAATCCGGACCAATGATAGACTTCATATCAGGGGTAGTGCACCGATACGGTGTCCCCCATAGTATCATCACTGATAATGGCACCAACTTCACGGCCGATGACGTCAAATCATGGTGCAAAAACATGGGGATCAAGCGCGATTACGCCTCAGTCTATCACCCTCAAACCAACGGCCAAGTCGAACGGGCAAATGGTCTAATAATGAGCGGAATTAAACCCAGACTAGTACGGTCCCTCAAGGAATGTAACACGCACTGGGTTGAGGAGCTCGACTCCGTACTCTGGGGGCTGCGGACCACGCCGAATCGTACTACCGGATTCACACCATTCTTCATGGTGTATGGCGCAGAGGCAGTCTTGCCCTGCGACATAATACATGACTCACCTCGATGCGCATGTATGAAGAAAGAGAAGCCGAGCTCGATTGGCAGGACAGTTTGGACGCATTGGAGGAGGAGCGCGACGTGGCAAAAGCTCGTTCCGCATTCTATCAACAGCAGGCTCGAAGATATCAAAGCAAGGAAGTACGGGCCAAAGCTTATAACGCGTTGGCGAACTAGTTCTACGCTGCCGGACAAGAAAAAGGACAAACTCAAGCCCAAATGGGAAGGTCCCTTCATCATCGACCAGGTCCTGACCGGCGGAGCATACCGTCTGCGAAATGCATGGATAACCGACTCGAGCCGAACCCATGGAACACAGCCCGTCTACGAAGATGCTACGCCTAAGTGCCAGACTCCAAGTTCGTCTCCTTCCTCCGTCCGCATTCTTTATTTTTTGCTTTTTGCTGTCTTCTATTCTTCTCCTTCCCCCTTCTTCCTCTTGTAGCCTCTAGAGGCTCGTTTGCGCCTTTTTCGCACACACTTGACGCGCTGTCCGTGCTCATTATACCTGGGGGCTTCTTTAACAGAAGCTTATTTATACGGGCTTTCATGCCCAACACATGTGTTAAACTTCCGCATGTGCCTTTTATTCACCATTATATGCATCAATATGACTTAAGTTTTGGCCAAGCTGGGTTTGCTTAGCTCCTGTGCTTACCCCTACGTTCCCGATTGTTCGGCTAGGAGGTAAAGGGAGCACCTCTGTGATTGTTACTGCCGGGTCAGCCGGATGTGTACCTCAGACTGGGTGAAGCCGAAAGCTAGCATCCTTAAGGGAATATTCGGTCGGTGAACTGAAAGATGATTCTTAACTATTTACACATTTGCCCCCAGATGATTTTATACTTTTATAGCAGCTTTGACATGCACTTTAGGGCATGCATCCCAGCGAAAGGAACCCCTAACAGAACTATTCTCCCTGGAAGATGTTTCTTACTACCCATGTAATATAACATCTAGTTGGGCACTTGTCTGATACAGCAACAATGACCCCTACGCCTGGTCTCCATGCATACCACGGTTCTTATATAACCACGAAGGTATTCGGACACACTCTGGACTATTGGGTCCGGAGGTCGAAGCGAAAAGGTCCGCTATAACAAACGATCTACAATCCGGCTAGAAGACATTCTTTAATGTCATATTCTTACATAGTCAACTCGACTCATTGTATTCCTCCTCAATGCCATCTAATAGGCTGTCTAATTTACAATCTTCTTTGGGAATACTTGGCGGCCAATTCTACTTGGCTGTACAGTAAGCTTACAGGGATCTCCATCCCATCCGGCCCCACAGGTTCGACCTCGGCCATGTGGTTTGGGTCAGCCATTGTGTACCGCGTCTTCACCATGGCCCAGGCCTCCCTGGCGCCTTGACGGCAGGCCGATATCTTCCATAGTCGGAAGCGCTGCCGCGCTCCTTGAAGCCGCTCCACCAGCTCCCCAACGCCTTCGGTCAGGGAGATAGATGGCCACAAGGCTTGGCTGATGCCTTTCATCACCTGCCGGACTCGTTAAATGCGGTGACGCATTCGGGAAGAAGATCACCAAGAACTGGGCATCTCCTCCTTAGGACGACCTGTGAGCAAACCTACAAACATGTTTATGTTAGTGGCCTTCCTCGCGAACTCTTTTCAAAGTTCGCTCAAGCACTTATCGAAAATGCCGCGACGAAGCCGCCGATTCTCCTTTACTGGTCAGCTAATCGCGCATTTAACGTCCTTTAGTTCCTCACCCAGCTTGGTGTTGGCGTCTTGGAGGTTATTCTTCTCCTCCCGCACCCTCGTAAGCACGCTCTTGCCGGCCTTTAACCAGCGTAAGAGCTGTTGCTTGTCTGGATCTAGTCCGGCGCCATCTGCAATGTTTTTGTCAGATTTACACACCCGCCGCATGTGGCGACCGGTTTTTCCGGTTAATATATTCCGGAAAATGGCCGTCATGCTCACCAGCCCCAGGATTACTGTTAGTTGATGAGGCACCAACTTGATACAGAAATTCCAAGCAATATACAGAAAATATGTGGTACAAGACCATTCTGGTCTGTGAGTACAACAATTGGTTTCTAGAGGTTGATGGCGAAGCGGTTTGTGGATCATCGGTGTCTATGGGACTCCATTTCCCACAGGAACAGCTGACCAGATAACTCCTATCTTCGCGAGGCTGCGGTCTTTGTTGCTTAGATTCCGGGCGGTCATCGCAATGCCCCTCTCCATGCAAGATATCCGCCAAGACAATAGCCGAGGACAAGCCATGAGTACTTTGAATGTACTCGCAAACATTATGAACACGGGAATAATATAAATGATAATCGTGCACGGAAATATTCTATGATCGCATTGTCAGTCATAAAATAAAATCTCTGATGCATGCAAACAGGTTATTTATATGTAACAAGAATATGAAAAGATAGAGGAGGAAATAAAATGCACCATACGGATGTCCTGCGGCGTCTCGAAATGATGGTAAATAGCAAGCATGCCTCGATCAAGGTTCGAGCGACACCACATAAAGGGCTTATAATGTAAATAAATAACAAGTAATGCCACAGTCGGGCGTCTGAGCGACACCACATAAAGGGCTTATAAAGGAAATACATAACAAGTAATGCCACAGTCGGGCGTCTGAGCGACACCACATAAAGGGCTTATAAAGGAAATACATAACAAGTAATGCCACAGTCGGGCGTCTGAGCGACACCACATAAAGGGCTTATAAAGGAAATAAATAACAAGTAATGCCACAGTCGGGCGTCTGAGAGACACCACATAAAGGGCTTATAAAGGAATTACTTAACAAGTAATGCCACAGTCGGGCGTCTGAGCGACACCACATAAAGGGCTTATAAAGGAAATACGTTCATAGTGAATATCCAGGAGGTAGAACCGTCCCACGGATACTCAATAAATAAAGTAATGGCAATAGTTAGTCCATGGTAAATATAATCATAAACATCATAATCAACACAAGTCACAAATCATGTTCCATGTTCTGGTTTAGCAGTTCTCCTCCGAAGACCAACACTAAGACCGACACTTGACCTGACCCAGACTATAGTCCTTAACCATGGACACGGGTATTTGAATAGGTTTAATCTCTGCAGAGGGTGTACTCTTTAACCACGAGCAACGGATTCCTTTAGTCCATCGGGGCTAATTTTGTCTACGGCCTTTTGTTGAGAACACACCTAACTTGCACACACCAGTTTAACTCACCGGTGTCTGCAACTCACCCACGACACCTGTTAAGCAAAACTCTAAGTGGGGAGGCTACAACCTCGACGTAGCATGGGATCAGAAAATTTATAACGCGCGCAAACTAGGGGAGCTACCCCTTCGGCTACAACCGAAACACACATGCCCCCGGGTCAGATGGCATGCCTACCGGTTGCCTCCGGTATCTTCCATCATGGCCTCTCTGTACGGTGTGTTCTGGGAAAGGGGTTGACAACTTACTGAACCGTACCCCACGTATGGTAGGGACAAGTGGTAGTACAAAACAAGTATGGGGGTTACTGGAACAAGACTCGATCTAGTAGGCACGAAAGGCATACGAGGATGATCATTATCACAAGCATGTTTATTTCCCACAGCAAGGAAATCACTAACATGCATCCATGCAAATGATCATATCACATGAAATAACAAGTATTCCGAAATTAGGTGGTGTAATAAACGTGTAGATGAACACAACAAAAATATTATGCCGGGTTCAGAATGCTTGCCTTCACGGTGTGGAAAGTCAGTGTGCATTCCAATACTTTGAAAGTTTGCTCCTCTCTCTTCAAAATCCTATTTGAAAATATTTTTGAATCAACACACATTTCCAAAACAGCACAAAAAAGTAATCTGAATTTTTTCCAAATAAATCTTAAAATAAACTAGACAGAATTTGAGAGATGTAGGAAAACGAATCAATTCATTTGGAGTTATATTTAAAAAGTTATAGCCGGTCAAAGTTTAGTCAATATTCTGATTTTTAAAATAAAACAGAAAAAAGAAAAACGATTCGAATAAGGACACGTCGAAGACGTACTCCGGAAATACACTTTCACTTAACCCACGTGGACAGGAGCGGGGTCACTGACAGTGGGTCCAAGGGCCCACTCGTCTGGTTTGACCGGTCCATATCTCCCTCCTCTTTCTCTGCCCGAACGGCAGCGAGGCAACGGCGATCAACGCCGGCGAACGGCGGCTGCCCGCGGGTGCCAGAGGGTCAGGATGGATCCGCAAGACCGGGGCGGTCCTCCTGGTGGTCGCTGGGTCGACAGAGGTGGAAGGAGTTGTCGGCGGTGAGCTTCGCGGCGGAGGAGGTTTCGGGAGCAAAGTGGTTTTGGAGCGGTGGCGGTTCCCGACCAAAATTGAGCAGGGGGACGGGTTCATGGGAGGAAGAGGGAGCTTCAGGTGGAGAGAGTGGAGAAGGGGAGGCACTAGTTGCGCTGAACGGAGCCGGGAGGCGGCGGTGGCCGAACTAGCTGGAGTCAGAGAAGACGACTTTCCCCCGACGATTGCGGGCTGTCAGGGGTGCCAAGGGGTGGCCTGAGGTCGCCTCTGCGCTCGGATGGGTTCGGGGCCTCCTGTTATAGCGCGACAAGGTCGGTTCCGCGGTGGTGGATGAGGATGCCGGCGAAACGCCTCTCTGTAGTTTGCCGGTCGACGTGGAGGCGACGAGAGCTAGCCGACGAGCGAGGGGATAAGCTTGCGCGGCACCCAGGGGCAGGTGGCGAGCCGGCGTGGCTCGGGCGGCGCCGACCGGGGCAGGAGCCATCATGACGCCAACAGCCGCCAAGAGTGCCCTGACGGCAGCACTGTAGTGTGCCAGGGCAGTCGGGGTGGCGTGGCGGTGCAAGAGGATGCGTGGCGTGCTAGCTGCTGCTGGCCAAGGGCTGGAATGGGTGCGGGGCGAGACGCGGCGGCTCGGGTGCACGTGCGGGCCAAACGCATGCTCTGGGCGCGCCCAGAGCACGCCCGGGACGTGTTCGATGAAAAGCCAGGGTAGCCTAGCGTGCTCGAGCGAAATGGCAAGTAAATGTGAGGCTAGTTTAGGGTTAGCAAGGGGATCAAGGGACATGGTGGATAGGTCAGGGGCTCAAGTTCACAGTATAAACTTGAAATCATGCCAAATCTGGCTATGCACCCAGGGTGTTTGACAAAATGCCAAGGGCATCTAGGCAATACTTGGGGTGACCAAATTCTCCAGATCAGTGTCTCTTTGGATGCATGAGAGGCTGGTGAAGTTAGTTTGACAAAAGCAAAAACCTGTTAGTGCAAGTTTTGCAAAACTTCATTTTCTGATAGAAAGAAGAGGGTATGATTGCAAGCACTTAGGATTATCCAAGGGGTCCACTCTCCTGGACTTAAGGGTTGTGTAGGGTGGTCTACAAGCAGGGGAAAGAATCAAGGGCCAAGGAGCAAGCAATAATATGGTTGCTGAACAAACCATCATGTTGGACCAGAAAGAAGATGAGGTTGATTCAGTCAATACTTTCAAATAACATGACTAGGTTTTTGCATAAAGTTGAATCATAGGCTACTACTAACATCCCATAATTTTGGTGGAGGCTAGAAAGAAGTATTTAAATAGATTGTAGTGCAAAATTGCCCACTGGACTAGAGAAGAAAATTGGGTGCAGAGCTCAAAATATCTAGGGAATGAACTATCTCTTTGCATAAAAGTGGTTTGGTGACATCAAAGGACATCCCCAAATTTTGGTGGAATTTTTGAAAGAAATTATAAAAGGGTTGTAGTTCAAAAAGGACCATAAAACCATGGGAAACCATTTTTTTCAAGAAAATAAAGATCATGGAGATTATTATATAATTAATTCCTCTGATGAAAATAAAGTATTTTTCTTGAGAGGATAAATAAGTCCAATAACATATTTTGAAATTTTTTTACTAGGGGTGAAAACTCCACAACTTAGGGAAAAGAGAGGCTCTGAAATCAAGATTAAATCCAGAAAATAAAAATTAAATTTCCTGGCAAAATTTTAATTGAACAAACAAGGTTAAAATTTTTTGGGGTGTTACAACACTACCCCCCTTAAGAAAAATCTCGTCCTCGAGATTTGCTAAGAGCTGGTTTGAAAACACAGATACTCCCCGGTTACGAGATTTTGCAAGCAGTGAATGTGTTCGAGTGGTGGTGGTGTTGCGTGAATAAAAATAATCCATGTCGTGAGAAGATATATGATGTAGCAACTCAGGGAAAAGAAAACCTACTCCAGGATTTCTCGCGAGAGAAAATAGTAATACAATAGAGTCAAATCGCAACAGAACTACTCACACTAACAGAGGCTAAATAATTTACTTGCCGCACAAACTCGGGGTACCACGCATAAGTTACAATGTATAAATAAATGTTGAAATAATAAACACAGCAGTGACGTCTATAATGCAAATGGTAACTGGACGGGGTCCCGAGAAAAACTCTCTGGTACTAGGATACACTCCTCTTTTATCGGAGAAAGTGGATTGACCAGTCGATGAATGTGTCTCTCCTGGTCGGGCTTCAGTGATCTGCCGATGGCGATCTAAGGATTTAAATTTGCGAGGCTCTGGAGATAACTCATCACATGTTGGGTTAAACGTTCTTGAGTGATGAAGTACTGGACAAGGTTGGCCAGGACTGGGTCTCTCTCAATTCGTCCACCGGGAAAATATGTTACTCGTCCGGGTGCTGCACGGCTCGGAAAGTAATAATACCCTCGTTCGTTGGCATAGGGTACCGCGAATCGAAGGCGAGAAAGCGCTTCGTATGCCGCAGCTTCTACGGCCATATGTGGGGTCGGCATAGATTTCCCCACGAAGGAGACTTCTGTTGGATCTTGGTTTGGGTTTACAGGAGGGATGTGCATAGCTGCCCAATATCTCCAGGTGGAAGGGGTGATCCTCGATTTGAACAGCTCGTACTGGGGTGGCTGGGTAGCGCCCATGGTACTGCAGGTAAAATCCCACAATATCTTGACAAAACTACCCGGGGTTGCATCTGGAGTTCTCAGATAAATACTAGGGCTTGGCATGGTAAGAAATGGTTGTGAGGAGGGTGCACAAGTGAGGGGTGCTTGGCAGGGTCACGCGGTGGCCTTTTATAGCATTGGAACTGGCTCATTTTACTGTGGTGAAAGGTAATGAATTTGCCAGCTCGGCTCCGAGGGACGGGGTCAAAAGCCACGGATAGATATATCACCAAAGTGACACATCATTGTGGTGTTTGTCGGGGTGGTTTTGGTAGCTGTGCCTGGAATAGAAAAATTACACTGCAAGCTAATACATCCATGCACGGCTACTATTTAAAACAGAGGCACGACGATGGGCGGCATCTATCACAAGGTCACATGATTACAAGGCGAGGATACACTGGGACTCGACACCTCTTGGGTGACTTAGTCTACCTCGTTTACATCCAAGCGGGCGTGCCTTGTGGATGTCGAGGCTTCTCCACGGTTCTCACCATCGGAATTAGCTGGAGAGGGTTGAGGGGCTGCAGGCTCGGGGTAGTGATGATGACCATCGCGGGGATTGTTGACCACAACCCCGTTGGAGTGTGCTCCCAAAAGGCGACAAAGCACTTCTGGGGTCATCAAAGCACCTTGGCTGATGGCTGGGGCTGACCTCAGGGTCTTGATCGGGTGTCCGAACAGCACGACTGGGTTGTCGGCATTGGGCTCGTCCTCTTCTCTCGCCGGGGCCCGACGAACCAGCTCTCCACGAGTTGCGATCAGATCGATGGTGATTTGATCGAACAGTTCCTCCAGTTCACTTACATATCGCACTAGGTGCAGCAATGCAGGATCCGTCTCGTGATCTCTGTTGGCAACTTGGGGTGGTCTACCATACCCTTCACGCCTGGGGTAGTAGTAGAACGAGCGACAGTTAACTCTGGGCGACAAGCGCGGAGTTGAACTATAGCCTCTCGAGCAGCTAGTTGGATGGCTTGTGGCTCAAAGGAAGTTGTCCTTCCGGTGAACCTGTAGGGGCGTTCTGGCGACAGACCCCTACCGTAGATGTGCACAGTGGCCCAGAATTGACAGCTCTCGCCGCTCATGGACCCTTGGTACACAACATATTCTGGGGGCTCTTCTAACGCATAGGTACGGCGGGTGAGGTTTGCGAGTATGGTCACAAATCCTCCAAGGTTGGTTGCTGTGGTCTCATTGTGCACGACGGGACCGGGCATTGTGGCTTGGTTTGGGGAAAATGCTGTGCTGTGCTGGGTTGGGGCTAGCGTGCCCTTTTTATAGAAAAAGGGGACGGAGTCTTCCTTCGCACGCTTGCGAACGAGACACCTTGGGTGCTGGTCACTTGTGCATGATAGACGGGCTAGGTTGATAGGTTGGGCACCGACTGCCAAAAAGCGTCGGGTCACTGTGTGGCTATCTTGTGCGAGAAGCTTGGCTGGGGTTTGCGTATGGCTTGGTGGGTTGGCTTGCCTAAGTTTATTGACCTGGCTAAGATAGGATTAGCCAATGGTCAGCCTGGCTCTGATACCAAGTCTGTGGCGACCGGTTTTCCGGTTAATATATTCCAGAAAATGGCCGTCGTGCTCACCAGCCCCAGGATTACTGTTAGCTGATGAGGCACCAACTTGATACAGAAATTCCAAGCAATATACAGAAAATATGTGGTACAAGACCATTCTGGTCTGTGAGTACAACAATTGGTTTCTAGAGGTTGATGGCGGAAGCGGTTTGTGGATCATCAGTGTCTATGGGACTCCATTTCCCACGGGAACAGCTGACCAGGATAACTCCTATCTTCGCGAGGCTGCGGTCTCCGTTGATTAGATTCTGGGGCGGTCATCGCAATGCCCCTCTCCATGCAAGATATCTGGCCAAGACAATAGCCAGGGACAAGCCAGAGAGTACTTTGAATGTACTCGCAAACATTATGAACACGGGAATAATATAAATGATAATCGTGCACGGAAATATTATATGATCGCATTGTCAGTCATAAAATAAAATCTCTGATGCATGCAAAAAGGTTATTTATATGTAACAAGAATATGAAAAGATAGAGGAGGAAATAAAATGCACCATTCGGATGTCTGAAGCGACGTCTCGAAATGATGGTAAATAGCAAGCATGCCTCGATGGGCGTCTGGCGACGCCACATAAAGGGCTTATAAGGGAAATAAATAACAAGTAATGCCACGATCGAGGCGTCTGAGCGACACCACATAAAGGGCTTATAAGGGAAATAAATAACAAGTAATGCCACAGTCGGGCGTCTGAGAGACACCACATAAAGGGCTTATAAAGGAAATACATAACAAGTAATGCCACAGTCGGGCGTCTGAGCGACACCACATAAAGGGATTATAAAGGAAATAAATAACAAGTAATGCCACAGTCGGGCGTCTAAGCGACACCACATAAAGGGCTTATAAAGGAATTACATAACAAGTAATGCCATAGTCAGCCGTCTGAGCGACACCACATAAAGGGCTTATAAAGGAAATACGTTCATAGTGAATATCCAGGAGGTAGAACCGTCCCAAGGATACTCAATAAATCAAGTAATGGCAATAGTTAGTCCATGATAAAGATAATCATAATCATCATAATCAACACAAGTCACAAATCATGTTCCATGTTCTGGTTTAGCAGTTCTCCTCCGAAGACCGACACTAAGACCGACACTTGACCTGACCTGCATCGTAGTCCTTAACCATGGACACGGCTATTCGAATAGGTTTAATCTCTGTAGAGGGTGTACTCTTTACCCACGAGCAACGGATTCCTTTAGTCCATCGGGGCTAATTCCGTCTACGGCCTTTTTGTTGAAAACACGCCTAACTTGCACACACCAGTTTAACTCACCGGTGTCTGGAAATAACCCACGACACCAGTTAAGGAAAACTCTAAGTGGGGAGGCTACAACCTCGACGTAGCATGGGATCACAAAATTTATACCGCGCGCAAACTAGGGGAGCTACCCCTTCGGCTACAACCGAAACACCCATGCCCTCGGGTCGATGGCATGCCTACCGGATGCCTCCAAAGATCTTCCATCATGGCCTCTCTGTACGGTGTGTTCTGGGAAAGGGGTTGACAACTTACTGAACCGTACCCCACGTATGGTAGGGACAAGTGGTAGTACAAAACAAGTATGGGGGTTACTGGAACAAGACTCGATCTATTGTCGACTCAGGAGGTTAAAGTATTCCCTACATGATTAGCATAACGAAAATATTACATCCAACAGATAGGATCACCACTCATCATACCTCTCGTGCCATGCCGGACACACTCATCTCGATGAGGAGCTAGGGACAAGCTCGGGTCTACCCAAGACAGAGACTTTCCCGTCTTCCTTCTGGTAGGCACGAAAGGCATACGAGGATGATCATTATCACAAGCATGTCTATTTCCCACAGCAAGGAAATCACTAACATGCATCCATGCAAATGATCATATCACATGAAATAACAAGTATTCCGAAATGAGGTGGTGTTATAAACGTGTCGACGAACACACCAAAAATATTATGCCGGGTTCAGAATGCTTGCCTTCATGATGTGGAAAGTCAGTGTGCATTCCAATACTTCGAAAGTTTGCTCCTCTCTCTTCAAAATCCTATTTGAAAATATTTTTGAATCAACACACATTTCCAAAACAGCACAAAAACGTAATCTGAATTTTTTTCCAAATAAATCTTAAAATAAACTAGACAGAATTTGAGATATGTAGGAAAAAGAATCAATTCATTTGGAGTTATATTTAAAAAGTTATAGCTGTTCAAAGTTTAGTCAATATTCTGATTTTTAAAATAAAACAGAAAAAAGAAAAACGATTCGAATAAGAACACGTCGAAGACGTACTCCGGAAATACGCTTTCACTTAACCCACGTGGACAGGAGCGGGGTCACTGACAGTGGGTCCAAGGGCCCACTGGTCAGGTTTGATCGGTCCATATCTCCCTCCTCTTTCTCTGCCCGAACGGCGACGAGGCAACGGCGAGCAACACCAGCGAACGGCGGCTCCCCGCGGGCGCCAGAGGGTCGAGATGGATCCGCAAGATCGGGGCAGTCCTCCCTGTGGTCGCTGGGTCGACGGAGGTGGAAGGAGTTGTCGGCGGTGAGCTTCGCGGCGGAGGAGGTTTCGGGAGCAAAGTGGTTTTGGGGCGGCGGTGGTTCCCGACCAAAATTGAGCAGGGGGACGGGTTCACGGGAGGAAGAGGGAGCTTCTGGTGGAGAGAGTGGAGAAGGGGAGGCACTGGTTGTGCTGAACGGAGCTGGGAGGTGGCGGTGGCCGAACTGGCCGGAGTCGGAGAAGACGGCTTTCCCCCAACGATTGCGGGCTGTGGGGGTGCCAAGGGGTGGCCTGAGGTCGCCTGTGCGCTCGGATGGGTTCGGGGCCTCCTGTTATAGCGCGACGAGGTCGGTTCCGCGGCGGTGGATGAGGATGCCGGCGAACCGCCTCTCTGTAGTTTGCCGGTCGACGTGGAGGCGACGAGAGCTAGCCGACGGGCGAGGGGATAAGCTTGCGCGGCACCCAGGGGCAGGTGGCGAGCCGGAGTGGCTCGGGCGGCACCGACCGGGGCAGGAGCCACTGCGGACGCCAGCGTGCCGCCAAGAGTGCCCTGACGCGGTGCTGTAGTGTGAAGGGCGGTCGGGGTGGCGTGGCGGTGCCAGAGGATGCATGGCGTGCTAGCTGCTACTGGCCAAGGGCTGGAATGGGTGCGGGGCGAGACACGGCGGCTTGGGCGCACGTGCGGGCCAAATGCATGCTCTGGGCGCGCCTAGAGCACGCCCGGGACGTGTTCGATGAAAAGCCAGGGTAGCCTAGCATGCTCGAGCGGGGCTGGCAAGTAACAGGGCTAGTTTAGGGTTAGCAAGGGGATCAAGGGACATGGTGGATAGGTCAGGGGCTCAAGGTCACAATATAAACTTGAAATCATGCCAAATCTGGCTATGCACCCAGGGTGTTTGGCAAAATGCCAAGGGCATCTAGGCAATACTTGGGGTGACCAAATTCTCTAGATCAGTGTCTCTTTGGATGCATGAGAGGTTGGTGAAGTTAGTTTGACAAAAGCAAAAACCTGTTAGTGCAAGTTTTGCAAAACTTCAGTTTCTGATAGAAAGAAGAGGGCATGATTGCAAGCACATAGGATTATCCAAAGGGTCCACTCTCCTGGACTTAAGGGTTGTGTAGGGTGGTCTACAAGCAGGGGAAACAATCAAGGGCCAAGGAGCAAGCAATAATATGGTTGCCGAACAAACCATCATGTTGGACCAGAAAGAAGATGAGGTTAATTCACTCAAAACTTTCTAATAACATCACTAGGTTTTTGCATAAAGTTGAATCATAGGCTACTACTAACATCCCATAATTTTGGTGGAGGCTAGAAAGAAGTATTTAAATAGGTTGTAGTGCAAAATTGCCCACTGGACCAGAGAAGAAAATTGGGTGCAGAGCTCAAAATATCTAGGGAATGAACTATCTCTTTGCATAAAAGTGGTTTGGTGACATCACAGGACATCCCCAAATTTTGGTGGAATTTTTGAAAGAAATTATAAAAGGTTTGTAGTTCAAAAAGGACCATAAAACCATGGGAAACCATTTTTTTCAAGAAAATAAAGATCATGGAGATTATTATATAATTAATTCCTCTGATGAAAAGAAAGTATTTTTCTTGAGAGGATAAATAAGTCCAATAACATATTTTGAAAAGTTTTTACTAGGGGTGAAAACTCCACAACTTAGGGAAAAGAGAGGCTGTGAAATCAAGATTAAATCCAGAAAATAAAAATTAAATTTCCTGGCAGAATTTTAATTGAACAAACAAGGTTAAAAAATTTAGGGGTGTTACACCGCACTTCGTAAATTATTTCTTCTGAAGCGTATATTACTAGAGGGGGTCTCTGTGGCTCCCCCCGTAGTGGCTTGTGCGACCTCAAGTTGGGCCCTGCACTCTTCCCGCTCCTGGGACAGTCGGGTATTCTTTTCTGTAAGATACTGCATAACAAATGATCCTTAAATCAGTTATTCTAACTATTTTAATTCTCGGGGGCTACTGGCATATATAACTGTCAAATTTCCTTAACCGTATGTCCTTCACATACTGCTCTGTGGCTCTGGCTAGACCATTTTGAGCGGCACGGAGATGCGCATCTCCTGAATCGTAGGCATTCAAGGCCTCTGGGGAGAAACATGCGTCACGAAGAGCTGTCCGGCGGCGCCTGTGATTCAAAGCGCTCTTCACCTCGGAATTGGTGGCGGACAACCTGTCGGCATCCTCTGTCGGAGGAGCATCGACGCCTTGCGTGCTCGCCTCGGCGTCCGGACCCGGCTTTGAAGCTTGTCCGGTGAAGGTTCGATCGGCATCCTCTCCGGGCTCGATCCGGCGGCGCTCTTTTCCTAAAAGAGCATCAGCGTTAATCGCCTTCCGGAATCAATCCTGGAAGTATGGTGACATGCCATCTTGTTGCGGCGAATTTCGATCCGCACCGCACTTCTTTTTACTTGAGGCGACCGCCCTTGGTTGGCGATCGCCGCTCGACTCGCCTCGAAGGTACCCCTGAGCGCCATTGGTATCTGGTGATCAAAAATAAGCATGGATGGGTCAAGATCGTGGTTTTGGGATCTTGGTCTCGATTACACTGTGGGGCTGGAAGTATTCGGTAATCGGCCGTAATGGCTACCAAAGCATTGTCGATGCTAAGTTGGTAGAACACCCCGTCGATCAACTCCACCGTTATATCTGGATCCTCTTCGGAGGTCGGATCGAGGGACCGCTCTGGATCCTCGGGTTGTGGGGGCGGGCTGTGTATCTTCTCCACAGTCCGGCGCAGTTCCTGCACAAAAATCATAAAATGAGATATTTAACTACGGGAACATGGATCGGACATATCACAGGGATGTTTGCTTACCCAGCTTCGAGGATTATTCGAAGAAAACTCCTTCAGTGGGTTGACACGGAGGAAATCCTCCTCCTCTCCTTTGTACATGGCAGACAAGATCTTCACCAGTTTGGTGACCAATCCTGGCCCTTTGCGGCCATGGCGGGTGGCATCGTCCTCCCCGTTGAAGTCCCATTGGAGCGGCTGCACTCCCCTCATAATGCAGATTGCCATGAATCCTGACATGGTCAGTCCGGCATGGGCCAGTAACCTTATTCGGCTCATCAAATAACGGACATCCCGGTCATCTCCTCTCCGGGGGCTCCGAGGGCGCCAGCTTAGGCGCTTCTTCAGAGGAGCATTGCTGAACTCCGGTAGGCCGATCCGAACAGGATCCGGTAGCGGGACGTCCTCCATGTAAAACCATTCCGAAGGCCAGTCTTCGGACGCCTTCTTTGGGGTTCCGGACAGGTATCCGGTCCCGGAGATGCGCCATAGTTCGGCTCCTCCCACTTGATATATTGACCCCTCATTAGAACGGGGAACTAGGCAGAATATTCTCTTCCATAGCCTGAAATGAGCCTCTACGCCCAGGAACAGTTCGCAAAGGGCCACGAAGCCCGCGATGTGCAAGATGGAGGCATGAGTAAGATGGTGCAGTTGGAGGCCGTAGAACTCCAAGAGCCCCCGGAGAAACGGATGGATTGGAAATCCGAGTCCTCTTACTAGATAAGAGAAGAAGCACACCCGCTCCCCTTTAGAGGGATCGGGGACGCTCTCCGCTTGCTTTCCGCCCTTGTAGGTGGCAAGTCCGGCTCGAACCGGAACCATGAAGTCCGGAGGGAGAAATCCCTTGGCTTGGAGTATAACTAGCTCGCTATGCGGGACTGAGCATCTCTCCCAATTTCCTGTCTGGAGCTGGGAGCGTGAGAGGAGGAGCCGCGTCGACTGTCCATGATGGAATAGTCTTTGGTCAGAGGCGCTCCGATGAAAGCTCGCAAAGGGGGGATGGTGTGACTCAGATCTAGATCCTTGCCCCTTTTATAAGCGACTCCTTTGCGCGGCTAGGGGGAATATTGTAAAAATACCCTGGCTTTTCGCATTCATTCAAACACGTGGAAGATGGCCATTATTGGGCGCAGAAGCCGAGGAGCACGGCATTCATCAAAAGCCGGACACTATTCGACAAGTATATGGAATTTGGAGAAGAACCCGCCTCACAATGCCGAAGACAATCAACGCGTCGGACTCATCGTCATTGAAGCCTGGTTCAGGGGATACTGAGGGAGTCCTGGACTAGGGGGTGTCCGGATAGCCGGACTATCGTCATGGTCGGACTCCAAGACTATGAAGATACAAGATTGAAGACTTCGTCCCGCATCTGAATGGGACTTTCCTTGGCGTGGAAGGCAAGCTTGGCGATATGGATATGTAGATCTCCTACCATTGTAACCGACTCTGTGTAACCCTAACCTATCCGGTGTCTATATAAACCGGAGGGTTTTAGTCCGTGGGACGAACAACAATCATACCATAGGCTAGCTTCTAGGGTTTAGCCTCCTTGATCTCGTGGTAGATCTACTCTTGTACTACCCATATCATCAATATTAATCAAGCTGGAGTAGGGTATTACCTCCATCGAGAGGACCCGAACCTGGGTAAAAACATCGTGTCCCTTGTCTCCTGTTACCATCCGCCTAGACGCAAAGTTCGGGACCCCCTACCCGAGATCCGCCGGTTTTGACACCGACAGCTTGCGTCACGGGGCACCCTCGTGAGGTACCCTACCTTGATCTCTCCGCCTCCTCGCGAGCCTGCCTAAGGAGGCTGCTCCTGGGCAGGCTCCCTGTCGTCCGCCCCGTGATGATTGGCCCCTCGCGAGGGTCTTGAGCTTGAGCTGATGAAGCTGGGTCATGCTGGGCCCCCACTTGAGCCAGGCTTCATGCCGCAGGCAGGCAAGTCTAGGGACCCCCGTTCCCAGAACACCGACAGTAGCTCCCGGGCCCAAGGCGCGCCCGGACATGGCTTAGCAGAGAAGCGAAGGGGCAAGTGCGAAGCGCCGCGGGCCCCAACAGCCTGCGGCCTTGGGCGCCATGTGGCGGTTGATTGGACGTGGGCGTCTCCGCTTCCCCATAGTGCCTCGGCAACCGCACAACTTGACAGGTCCCTGCATGCAAAAACGGGTCATGATTACCTGCGATCGTGGCGGCCAACGATTGGCCTCCTCCGGCTATAAGTACGGAACGGCGCGAGCCATCCAAGTTCATCTTCCTCTGCTACTCCTCCTCTTCTTCATCGTCGCCATTGCTCCGTCTCACGCTGATGGCACCCATCCGCCGATTCTCTGTAGAAGAGAAGGGAAAGGCCCCCCGAGAGGGTCCTGACCCGCTTCCGTCGAAGAAGCAGTTAGTCCTCTGCCGCCGAGATGAAGGCGCCCGGGAGGAGGTGTCGAGGCCCTGGTATGAGCAGCCGCCGCCGGGGTTCCCGTTACCCCTGTACACCCGCATCGAGGGCCCTAGAGGAGTAAACGCCGAGCGCCACGGACGACACCGGCGCCGGCGCCGGCGGGTCACGGCGGTGCGCGTCGTTCTTCCTAGAGTCCATGCTGAGGGCTCCTCCCGAGAGCTTGTGCTTCACGCCGCCATGCCTCCTCAATCTTGGATTCGTCTTCCTCCCTCCTTCGCCTTCGAGATCCCGCCGAGGGGCTCTCTTGAGCTCTGGTTGCAGCACGCCGGCTGCAGCACTCCTGCGACCGGAGCGAAGGTTGCGGTCGTCGCTCCGGGCAAGGTCTTCATGACCCGAGGCTGTGGCAAGATCGCCCGGGTCTGCCGGACAAGGGGCACCTCGGGATCCACTTAGAATACGATGGCGCCTCCTTGATGTTCTTCAAGGTCTTTGACACGGAAGGACGCCGGCTGGAATGCTTCCCCGAGAGGGGCGGTCGGGGCATCATCGCGGCGAGGACTAGGCCCGCCAATCGCCCCCTCGGCAGCTCTTCGGGCAGCAGCGAAGGGCTGGAGGGTCCAGCACCTCCGCCGAGCTTCTGGCGACTCCGGAGACGAGCGACGACAGCTACGAGCCCCCGAGCTCGGAGCCGGGCGGGCGCTTCAGGCTACCGGCGTCGGTGATCTGGATGGGGTTGACGTCGGCGCCTGGCGGCCCACTGTTGATGATGGCGTCTCCTGCGGAGGTACGCGTAGTCGGCGTTCCTTAGGATCAGCACCTTTTATTTCCTGCAAAGAACCGAAGTAGCAACCGCGGGGGTATGTAAGGCGCTGGCCGTGTTTTGTGAACATTATGTCCTTATGATGAATCGGTGTGAGATGCTTGTTCTATCCCGGCTCAATTCCCCCTTTCTTTCCTCACGAGGGCTTGGTGCTCTGCGCTGACAGGTCCCGGTCCCTAGGTAGGCTTCAGCCGTCGCTGGTATGCCAGGTCGTGATGCCGGGGTCAAGGCCAGGAGGTGAGCGGCCCGAGGTCCAGTAAGAGCCCCTGAATCGCGATGCTCAGGAGGTCCCTTTAGCGCTCAAGCAGCCTCCGCAGGGCAAGAAAGGTAGGCAGCTTCACCGTGGCAGAGCAATAGTAGGCGGGGGGCTTTAACGCTGAGGCGGATCAGTTGTTGCGTGACTTATCTTGCGGGTTTGGAACGGCGTTTGATGGGGTGCCATGTCTGCGCGACGACAACCGAGGTGTCGCTGGGTTGGGTCCTCGTGAGCTTCTCCCTTCTCCCTCGTGCTTTCCTTAGTGCTCTACGTCCTCAGGTCCCGGCCCTCGAGCGAGCTCAGCCGCCGCTGGTATGACAGGCCGCGATGCCGTGGGTCAAGGCCAGGGGGTGAGGGCTGGAGAGCCAGTAGGAGCCCATGAGTCGCAATGCTCAGGTACCCCCCCTTTTAACGTGCAAGCGGATCGCGCCGGAGAGGAGGAGAGAAGACTCGTGATGCCGCCAGCGTTACTCCTGGAGAAGGTCCTGCGTAACAATCACGAGGGGAAACAAGATTCATCGTTACGGTTGCCAGCCAACCATTGGTCGCTCCGAGGGAGTGATCGGGGGCACTGAGGGCTTGGTGAGGTGGTGCCTTGCGGCTGCCACGGCCAGAGCTCAGCCACTCAGATTTATCGGTGTTCCAGGGACGGACCCATGCGCAAGTGTCGTGCCTGAGCGAGCGACTCCAAAGGTAGGTTTCAATCGAGCAGGCGATTGGGTCA
This sequence comes from Aegilops bicornis, assembly GCA_021605145.1. Taxonomy (NCBI): domain Eukaryota; kingdom Viridiplantae; phylum Streptophyta; class Magnoliopsida; order Poales; family Poaceae; genus Aegilops; species Aegilops bicornis. The sequence continues at coordinate 289,891,379 of CM038671.1, forward strand.
AGCATGTTATGTATGAATGAGCAAATCCATTTAGATAGGTGCGGAGAAAGCACACGCCACTGGGTCTGGCCTGAGCTGCTTGGGGATAATGCGGCCCGAGGGGCGCCCCCAACAAGGTAAGTAAAGAACATAAGCAAAATGGATGCATGACGCAGGGACGGACCCATGCGGCCTGGGAATGATGCGGCCCGAGGGGCGCTCCCAGCTGAAAACGAAACTTGGAACGGTGTCACCTGATATGGTCAGAGATGGTGAGATGTCAAGGTAGCGGATGACGCGCGATGAGGAAGCCGGCCCTTACGAGCCCTCTGGACCTAGAGCCTCAGGAGGCTCGGGGGGGGGGGGGGGTTCGTCGAGAGCCATCTCCATCTCTGCCAGGACCGCACGCTGCTTGACCTCCTGAGCTTCTAGAGCACACCTCAGCAGGCGCTGATGGGCGGCGACCGCGTTTGGCAGGCCGAAAGGCATGCGAACGCAGCTGTGAGGTGGACCCTCGCAATGCCCCACGCGCGAGGGCCAGAGGCGCTCCTGAGACGCGGCCCGATTGAGCCCTGGTATGTCGATGCAGATCCGTAGCCCAGCATCCTCGCCTGGATGTGGGGTCACGATGGGCAGGCAGCGACAGCCGCGCATGAGTCTTGACTCCTGTACCTCCTGGGTGTTCCTCATGATGAACTCCTAAGGGTTTGGCCCTCCTTGTCTCATACCTTCCTGAGGGAAACGTGCCTTGAAGAACTTCTCCAAGTGGTGCCCGAGCGCCTCCCTCGTAACCTTGGCTAGGTCGGTGGCTCGCCATGAAAGTGCCCCTGAGCCCCGCCTAAGGAGAGCGCCGGGCGCGCCTTCCTATGCGACAAAGGGTGGCGCCCCTTGAACGGGCGCGTGTCCTGATGCCACGCCTCCGGAGGTGCCTCCCTCACGAGGGCCTGGACCAGGCGAAGCCTTCTTCTTCTTAGGGATCGCCTCGGGAAGCCTCCTGCTCCTGTGATCTGGGTCTTCGATTGCTGCGGCTTGGAAGGCGCGCTCAAGAGAGCACACCGCATCCCTTTCCTCACAAGGCACTGTGATGACTCCTCCGCTCCCTGGCATCTTAAGGACATTGTAGCCGCGGTGAGTCACTGCCATGAACTTGGCCAAAGCTGGGTACCCGAGGATGGCATTGTATGGCAGGCGAATGTGGGCGACGTCGAAGTCGATGAGCTCGGTGCGGTAGTTGTCACGCCGTCCGAAGATGACGGGAAGGCGAACTTGCCCTATCGGGACGGTGGAGCCATCGGTGACTCCTGAGAAAGGATTGGTCGGTCGGAGCTGATCGTATGGCACTTGGAGATCGTTGAATGTCTCGACAGATAGGACGTTGAGCCCTGCTCCGCCATCGATGAGGGTCCTGGTGACTTGCACGTTGCTGATGACTGGTGAGCAAAGCATGGGGAGGACTCCGGCCGTTGCCGCGCACTTGAGCTGATCCGCTGAGCTGAACGTGATAACGCACGACGATCACCTGAGAGGGCGTGCGGCCTCCGGCCTGGGGAGGACTCCATTCACCTCGCGAGCAAACTGCTTGAAGATGCGCTAAGAGGCTGGGGCATGAGCGCCACCCAAGATGCAAGCCATCGCGCGCAGCTCCTGGAAGCCCCCAGCCCCCTCGTCCTGATGATTGTCTTCGTACCTCCTTGGCGGCTGTGGCAAAGGTGGGAGCCCCGCGTTGCCTTGAGGGCGATCCTCACGAGGCTGGTCCCTCCAACCTCCCTCGCGAGGCTGGTCCTGCCAGCGGTCCTCGCGAGGTCTGTCATGCCATCCTTAGCGAGGGCCACGATCTTCCCAGCGTCCTGCGCCTCTTACTCCTCCTCGGCCGTAGCCACGATCATTGCGCTCGGGGCGTCGGCCAATGCGCCCTTCTCGCACGGCCCTGAGCTCTTGGCTTTCATTGGTGTTGTGGGTGTGGAGGTCGTGGTACACGCAGTACCGGCTGCCATTGGATGACTCGGGCTGATCTCTGCCTTGCTTTATGTCTGGTTCCGCCGCCAGCACGACAGCCCCCTTGCGCTTCACGTCCTTGTCCTTGGGCTTCTTCTCTTATGGATCGGCAGCCGGAAGCTCGAGGAGGGAGAGGCGCCCTTCCTTAGCCCTGGCGCATTTGGTTGCCAAGTTGAACAGCTCCAGGGATGTGCACAAGTCTTCATGCATTGCTAGTTCCTCCTTCATCTTGACGTCATGCACGCCATCGGAGAAGGCTGAGATGATGGCTTCCTCAGTCACCTTGGGAATCTTGAGGCGGGTGTTGTTGAAGCGCTGGATGTACTTCTCTGTGGTCTCTCCGGCTGTTGCTTGATGCGGCGCAGTCGCTCACGGCCGGAGGCCGGTCGCGAGTGCCTTGGAAGTTGGCGATGAAGCGGGTGCGCATCTCGTCCCACGAGGAGATCGTGCCGGGAGCCAGGTTCAGGAGCCAGGTTCGGGCTCCGTCCTTGAGCGCCTTGGGGAACCAATTCGCCATGACCTTTTCGTCCCCGTTGGCGGCTTCGATGCCCAACTCGTAGAGCTGAAGGAACTCTGCAGGGTCGGCAGTGCCGTCGTAGAGAGGAGGCAGGTCTGGCTTGAACTTGCCGGGCCATGCGACGCCAGTAGCTTCGGCGGCGTAAAGCGCAGCAACCGCAGCGATGGTTACCGGGGTCCTCTGCTGAGCAGAGCTTGTTCTTGTGGATTCCCGCGCTGCCAGGAGCAGCACGGGGTCTTGTTGCGGCGGCGTTGGAGCGTGGTCGCGGCGCTCTGGTGCTGGGAGCGTGCGAGCACCTTCTTGGGGACGAGGGATCTCCTTGCAGCTCCTTTCTTGCTGCGTGCGCGTCGGACGCGGAGGGTCTCGGCCCGGGGCTACGCACCTTGGAGCCAAGGCGCCTTCTTGGGGAGGAGGTGGCGGGGGCACCTCCAGCTCCCTGCCTCCCGCGTGGGGTGAAGGGCGAGGCAGCGAGAGGGATGGCGCGGGGGAGCCCCCTGTGGCGCGGATGAGCTCGGCGACGCGGTCGAGCCACTCGTAGTCGTTGCCTGCTGTGGCGGAAGCGCAGCTCGATTCGCCCGCGATGAGCGCGACTCGAGCCTCCATGGGAGCGCGGTGTGCGTGGGATGAAGAACCAGCAGGGGTCAGTGACGGGGTGGCGGTGCGGCCATCGCGCCGCACCGAAGGATGCAGGGACGAGGCCTGCTACCCGTTCCCTGCCGGGCCGGTGGCGGTGTTGGCGGCAGGCGACGGGGAACGACGGGGGCGTCCGCCGACGGGAGCCGTCTGGGCGACTCGAGTGGCGCGGGCCGCCCGGCGCTTGGCGCGGGCTCGGCGAGCGTCAGCCATGGGCACGACAGAAGATCACACGCGACCAGCAGAAGAAAGATTCCGGCGCACCCCTACCTGGCGCGCCAAATGTCGGATTTCGGTTTCCGGCAGACCCTTGAGGTTCGAACACTGCGGTGCGCGCGGAGATCTTTCCCCTACCAGCTCACCCATTAATGGTTTGCGAGGGATCTAAACTAGGAACAATGAACAACACAAGAGACACAAGGTTTATACAGGTTCGGGCCACCGTGGTGGTGTAATACCCTACTCCAGTGCGTGGTGTGGTGTATTGCCTATGGGGCTGATGAAGAACAATACAAAGGTAGAACAGCCTCGCGAGGGGCTGTTCTTGAGCTGGTACCATGAACTGCTTGGGCGAGTTTAGTCGCTTCTCTCTCTCTCTCTCTCTCTCTCTCTCTCTCTCTCTCTCTCTGTTTCTCTGTGTATGTCCCCCCTTGTCTCTGTGGTGGCTAGTCCTATTTATAGAGGGAGGCCCTGGGCCTCTTCCCAAATAATGAGCGGGAAGGGCACCAACAATTGGCCATTTTGAAGGGGAACATCTAGTACACTTATCCTGACTAAAGTTGGTCTTCGACTGCCAAAGGCTCTGGTGGTGACGCCGTCCTGGGCTCCACGATGACCTCCATCCTGCCGTTCTGCTGGTCTCGGTCTTGTTGCACCGAAGCCGTAACCTTTGCCTGATGCCTTGGCCTGTGCTTGCCCGCCTTGCACCGAAAGGGAAACAAGGACACTGCGCAGGCCGGCGCCCGCCTGATCCTCGATCGTCATGGCTTGCGTCACGGGACACCCTCGTGAGGTACCCTGCCTTGATCTCTCCGCCTCCTCGCGAGTCTGCCTGAGGAGGCTGCTCCTGGGGAGGCTCCCTGTCGTCCGCCCCGCAAGGCTTGGCCCCTCGCGAGGGTCTTGAGCTTGAGCTGATGAAGCTGGGCCACGCTGGGCCCCCACTTGAGCTACGCTGCAGGCCGCAGTGTGCAAGTCTGGGACCCCTGCCCCTGCAACGCCGACATTACCTTTACTTTTTTTGTGTGTTCACATGATTATGCTACTGTATTAATCATGTTCTATAGCTTTTGTTTCAATAAAGTGCCAAGTAGAACCTTTAGGATAGCTTACGGTGATAGTTGTGTTGATCCTGCTGAAAATCAGAAACTTTTGTGCCCAGTAAATTAGTTTTGATAATTCACAGAAACATGCTTTTGATCTGATTCTTTTTTATCTGGATTTGTACACAAATTTCTCATGTTTTCCTCATTTAGTAGAATTTTTGGAGTTACAGAAGTATGGAAAGTTACCAGATTACTACAGACTGTTCTTTTTTTGACAGATTTTGTTTTCTATGTGTTGTTTGCTTATTTTGATGAATCTATGAGTAGTATCGGAGGGTATCAACCATAGAGAAGTTGGAATACAGTAGATATTACACCAATATGAATTTATAATGATTCACAACAGTATCTAAGTGGTGATTTATTTTCTTATACTAACGGAGCTTACGAGTTTTCTGTTAAGTTTTGTGTTGTGAAGTTTTCAAGTTTTGGGTAAAGATTCGATGGACTATGGAATAAGGAGTGGCAAGAGCCTAAGCTCGGGGATGCCCAAGGAACCCCAAGGTAATATTCAAGGACAACCAAGAGCCTAAGCTTGGGGATGCCCCGGATGGCATCCCCTCTTTCGTCTTCTTTCATCGGTAACTTTACTTGGAGCTATATTTTTATTCACCAAATGAAATGTGTTTTGTTTGGAGCGTCATTTTATTTTATTTAGTTTTGCTTGCTGTTTTAATAATATCCCAAGATCTTAAATCCTTAAATTTTAGAAATTATTCACATAGTTACATAATTATTCGACTACTCATTGATCTTCACTTATATCTTTTGGAGTAGTTTGTCATTTGCTCTAGTGCTTCACTTATATCTTTTTAGAGCACGACGGTGGTTTTATTTTGAAGAAATAGTTGAACTCTTATGCTTCACTTATATTATTTTGAGACTCTTAAACAGCACGGTAATTTGCTTTGGTTATGAATTTAGTCCTAATATGATGGGCATCCAAGAGGGATATAATAAAAAAAATATTAAGTGCATTGAATACTATGAGAAGTTTGATTCCTTATGATTGTTTTGAGATATGAAGATGGTGATATTAGATTCATGCTAGTTGAGTAGTTGTGAATTTGAGAGATACTTGTGTTAAAGTTTGTGATTCCCGTAGCTTGCACGTATGGTGAACCGTTATGTGATGAAGTCGGAGCATGATTTATTTATTGATTGTCTTCCTTATGAGTGGCGGTCTAGGACAAGTGATGGTCTTTTCCTACCAATCTATCCCCCTAGGAGCATGCATGTAGTACTTTGTTTCGATAACTAATAGATTTTTGCAATAAGTATGTGAGTTCTTTATGACTAATGTTGAGTCCATTGATTATACACACTCTCACCCTTCCACCATTGCTAGCCTCTCTAGTACCGCGCAACTTCCGTCAGTACCATAAACCCACCATTTACCTTCCTCAAAACAGCCACCATACCTACCTATTATGGCATTTCCATAGCCATTCCGAGATATATTGCCATGCAACTTTCCACCATTCCATTTATTATGACATGCTCCATCATTGTCATATTGCTTTGCATGATCATGTAGTTGACATTGTATTTGTGGCAAAGCCACTTTCATAATTCTTTCATACTTGTCACTCTTGATTCATTACACATCCCGGTACACCGCCAGAGGCACTCATATAGAGTCATATTTTGTTCTAGTGTCGAGTTGTAATATTGAGTTGTAAGTAAATAAAAGTGTGATGATCATCATTATTAGAGCATTGTCCCGTGTGAGGAAATAAAAAAAGGAGGCCAAAGAAGCCCACAAAAAAAATAAAAGGAGGCCAAAGAAGCCAACAAAAAAATAAAAGATGCCAAAGAAGCCCACCAAAAAATGAGAGAAAAAGAGAGAATGAACAATGCTATTATCCTTTTACCACACTTGTGCTTCAAAGTAGCACCATGATCTTCATGATAGAGAGTTTCCTATGTTGTCACTTTCATATACTAGTGGGAATCTTTCACTATATAACTTGGCTTGTATATTCCAATGATGGGCTTCCTCAAAATGCCCTAGGTCTTCGTGAGCAAGCGAGTTGGATGCACACCCACTTAGTTTCTTTTTGAGCTTTCATACACTTATAGCTCTAGTGCATCCGTTGCATGGCAATCCCTACTTACTCACATTGATATCTATTGATGGGCAACTTCATAGCCCGTTGATACGCCTAGTTGATGTGATACTATCTTCCCCCTTTTTGTCTTCTCCACAACCACCATTCTATTCCACCTATAGTGATATGTCCATGGCTCACGCTCATGTATTGCGTGAAGATTGAAAAAGTTTGAGAACATCAAAAGTATGAAACAATTTCTTGGCTTGTCATCGGGGTTGTGCATGATATAAATATTTTCTATGATGAAGATAGAGCATAGCCAGACTATATGATTTTGTAGGCATAGCTTGCTTTGGCCATGTTATTTTGAGAAGACATGATTGCTTGGTTAGTATGCTTGAAGTATTATTATTTTCATGTCAATATTAAACTTTTGTCTTGAATCTTTCGGATCTGAATATTCATGCCACAATAAAGAAAATTACATTGAAAATTATGTTAGGTAGCATTCCACATGAAAAATTCTGTTTTTATCATTTACCTACTCGAGGACGAGCATGAATTAAGCTTAGGGATGCTGATACGTCTCCGATGTATCTATAATTTTTGATGTATTCATGCCATGTTTATAATATTTGTACATGATTTTTGGTATGATTTGGTTAGAACTAACCCGGACTGACGCTGTTTTTAGAAGAACTACCGTGGTGTTGTTTTTGTGCAAAAATAGAAGTTCTCGGAATGCGCTGAAAATCAACGGAGATTTTTTCTGGAAAATATAGAAAATACTGGAACGAAGAGTTACCGGAGGGGAGTCCCGTGGGCCCCACGAGGGTGGAGGGAGTGCCCCCCTGCCTCGTGGACTCCCTGTTGGGCCCCCAGACTTGTTCTCGACGCCAAACTCTCCTATAAATCCTCAAACTTCCAGAACTTAACCTAGATCAGGAGTTCCGCCTCCGCAAACCTCTATAGCCACCAAAAACCAATCGGGACCCTGTTCCGGCACCCTGCCGGAGGAGGGATCCATCACTGGTGGCCATCTTCATCATCCCGGTGCTCTCCATGACGAGGAGGGAGTAGTTCACCCTCGGGGCTAAGGGTATGTACCAGTAGCTATGTGTTTGATCTCTCGCTCTCGTGTTCAAGATATGGCACGATCTTGATGTACCACGAGCTTTTCTATTATAGTTGGATCTTATCATGTTTCTCCCCTCTACTCTCTTGTAATGGATTGAGTTTTCCCTTCGAAGTTATCTTATCGTATTGAGTCTTTAAGGATTTGAGAACACTTTATTTATGTCTTGCATGTGCTTATCTGTGGTGACAATGGGATATTCATGTGATCTACTTGATGTATGTTTCGGTGACCAACTTGCAGGTTCAGTGACCTTGTGAACTTATGCATAGGGGTTGGCACACATTTTCGTCTTGACTCTCTGGTAGAAACTTTGGGGCACTCTTTGAAGTTCTTTGTGTTGGTTGAATAGATGAATCTGAGATTGTGTGATGCATATCGTATATCAAACCCACGGATACTTGATATGACATTGGAGTATCTAGGTAACATTAGGGTTTTAGTTGATTTGTGTCTTAAGGTGTTATTCTAGTACGAACTCTAGGATAGATCAAACAGAAAGAATAGCTTCGTGTTATTTTACTACGGACTCTTGAATAGATCGATCAGAAAGGATAACTTTGAGGTGGTTTCGTACCCAACAATAATCTCTTCGTTTGTTCTCCGCTATTAGTGACTATGGAGTGACTCTTTGTTGCATGTTGAGGGATAGTTATATGATCCAATTATGTTATTATTTGTTGAGAGAACTTTCACTAGTGAAAGTATGAACCCTAGGCCTTGTTTCCTAGCATTGCAATACCGTTTTAGCTCACTTTTACCACTTGCTACCTTGCTGTTTTTATATTTTTAGATTACAAAAACCTTTATCTACCATTCATATTGCACTTGTATCACCATATCTTCGCCGAACTAGTGCACCTATACAATTTAACATTGTATTGGGTGTGTTGGGGACACAAGAGACTATTTGTTATTTGGTTGAAGGGTTGTTTGAGGGAGACCATCTTGATCCTACGCCTCCCACGGATTGATAAACCTTAGGTCATCCACTTGAGAGAAATTTGCTACTGTCCTACAAACCTCTGCACTTTGAGGCCCAACAGCATCTACAAGAAGAAGGTTGTGTAGTAGACATCATCCAGCTCCGAGATGCTTGCCCCAACCCATAAATGGATCTCTTGAGCTTGCATACCTTACTAGCGCTAGTCGGATTGACAAAATCCTTGGGTTGTATCATATACACGTCCTTGGTTAAATTTCCATGAAGGAATGTCGTCTTGAAATCCATCTGCCATATCTCGTAATCAAAATTTGCAGTTATAGCTAGTACGATCCTCACCGACTTCAGTATCGCTACCGGCGAGTAAGTCTCGTCGTAGTCAATTCCTTGAACTTGTCCATAACCCTTAGTGACAAGCCAAGCTTTGTGGATTTGAACATTTCCATCCACATCGATTTTCTTCTTAAAGACCCATTTGCATCTAATGGTTGTTACGCCAGGCGGCGGATCAACCAAGTCCCAGACTTGATTCTCATCCATGGACTTTAACTCGGATCTCATGGCCTCCAGCCATGCCTTGGAATCTGGGCTCACCATCGCTTCTGCATATGTGGTCGGCTCGTCGCTTTCTACCAACAATACATCGCGCACTCTGCGCAATCTCATCAACCTCCGTGGTTCTGGTCAACAATACATCGCGCACTCTGCGCAATCTCATCGACCTTCGTGGTTCCGGTGCCGCTTCCACTACGGGTTCCCTGACTGACTCTGGTATGATCTCATCACTAGCTGAGTCGTCCCCAAGTGGTCCTCGAATTTCTTTGAGTCGGACTGTCGGTGTCAAAACCGGCGGATCTCGGGTAGGGGGTCCCGAACTGTGCGTCTAAGGTCGATGGTTGCAGGAGACGGGGAACACAATGTTTACCCAGGTTCGGGCCCTCTCTATGGAGGTAATACACTACTTCCTGCTTGATTGATCTTGATGAATATGAGTATTACAAGAGTTGATCTACCACGAGATCGTAGTGGCTAAGCCCTAGAAGCCTAGCCTGTTATGTCTATGGTAATGAGTATATCCTTTCTGGACTACACCCTCCGGTTTATATAGACACCGGGGGGATCTAGGGTTACATAGAGTCGGTTACATAAGAAGAAATATTCATAGTTGGTCACCAAGCTTGCCTTCCATGCCAAGGAGAGTCCAATCTGGACACGGGTACAATCTTCGGCCTTTATGTCTTCACAGCCCACCATTCCGGCCCATTCATAATAGGCCGGTCGCCGAGGAAACTTTAGTCCCGGACTCCATCAGTAGCCCTTGAACCTAGCTTCAATGATGAGGAGTCCGGCGCGCAGATTGTCTTCAGCATTGCAAGGCGGGTTCCCTTCTATCCGAACTCCAAGATAGTCTTCGGACGCGATGATAGTATCTGGACTTGTCACACACACCATACACAACAATAGAGAGAATATAATTTTACACGAGTCCAATCGGCTGACAAACTTTTGCAGCAGGACATCACGCCCGATCGGTCATAATTCCGGACCGTTTTGCGCCCGCCGCTCCACATTCCGAGATGCGGTTGCCGTCGGCACCTCTTGTCAAAGCAGAGATCGTGTCCCCTTATCGTGGGATTTTCATCAATGCGGGCATGGGTAACCCAACCGTGCCATTTATACAGCCCTTGGGAATAGGCGAATTCTGAGGCGAGTGGGGAGGCGTTCAATATTTACTGCCTTTATAAGGGGATAAGGATTCCCTCTTCCTCTCCCACTCCTTCTCTCTATCTCCGCCCTTCCAATTTCGAGCTCCAACGCCCAAGTCCTCATCTCCTTTCCACTCGAGCTAGTACCCAACCATGTCCGGATCCGGAGGTCAGAGCAAGTGGATGGTCTCCTCCGTCAAGGAGGAGGACATTACTGAGCTTCAGGCGGCCGGATACTTGGTGAAAGAAATTGCCCACCATCTGCCGGCCGAGGGACAAGTTGTCCCCACGCCGAAGCCCAATGAGAGGGTGGTATTCATCCCTCATTTTTTCCGCAGACTAGGATTCCCCCTCCACCCTTTCATCCGCGGGCTGATGCACTATTACGGGATAGATTTCCACGATCTGTCCCCAAACTCCTTCCTCAACATCTTAGCGTTTATCGTCATGTGTGAGGCCTTCCTCCGCATCCAACCCCACTTCGGGCTGTGGCTCAAATTCTTCACCGTGAAGCCGAAGGTGACTTGCCGGGGCCCGATTTCCTCCGCTTGTTCTGCCCTGCTGATGGTTCGACGAATGACTGAGTTAACCAAAGCAAAAAGGTACCTGGTTCCATGGGTAGCTTGAATGCAGCGCGCTTCGACAGGTAGTCAGCGATGTCGTTCTCTGTTCGGGGAACGTGCGCCGCCTGGATACCGTCAAAGCGCTCCTCCAGCTTCCTCACCTCATCTATGTAGGCCTCCATCAATGGGCTCTGGTAAGCCTTGTTAACCTGTCTGACAACAAGCTCCGAGTCACCCCTGACGATGAGCTTCTTAACCCTGAGGTCTGCCGCAATCCTGAGACCAGCAAGCAGCCCCTCATACTCAGCAGTGTTGTTGGTGGACATCTCCCTGGGAAAGTGCATCTAGATCACATACTTGAGGTGCTCTCCGGTGGGCGCGCCGAGCAGCACACCAGCACCGGCGCCTTGCAGCGAGAAAGCTCCGTCAAAGTACATAATCCAGTCGCGAACTGTTTCCTTCCCGGGGAGAGCGGTCTCCTGGATTTCTTCATCAGGCGTCGAGGTCCATTCCACAATGAACTCTTCCAAGATCCTGCTCTAGATCGTTGAGGTGCTTTCAAATCTCAAACCAAAGTTTGACAACTCCAAGGCCCACTCCACAATCCTTCCAGTCGCGTCTGGGTTGTGCAGTATCCGTTGTAACGGGAGGCGGGTGACGACAGTGATCTCGTGGGCTTGCAAGTAATGACACAGCTTCCTTGAGGCCACAAGGAGGTCGAAGAGCAATTTCTGCACACCGGAATACCTTAATCTAGCCCCCTGCAAGAGGGAGCTGACAAAGTAAACCGGGTGCTGCATCATTTTCTTCTTCTGCACCACTCCATTCGACGGCGCGGGCTCCGTCCCGATGGCGTCAGACTCTGTCGGGGGCCTTGCCTTGCCGGCCCCAGGCCCTGCCGGGGGTGTCTCTGACTTGTCGTCTGTTGGTCCTGCCGCCGCCACTGCCGCTACGTCGACCTCCCTCTGTGCTACTAGCGCGACACTGACCACTTGATTCGTCGCCACTAGATATAGCAGCAACGGCTCTTGTGGTTTAGGCGCGACTAGTACCGGTGTAGAGGAAAGGTACCTCCTCAGGTCTTGCACCGCCGCCTCGGCCTCAGGGCTCCACTCCATAGGGCCCGCCTTCTTCAGGATTTTGAAAAAGGGGAGGGCGCGCTCGGCAGACTTGGAGATGAATCGGCTCATGGCGGGAACGCAGCCAGTCAGTCGACGCACATCCTTGATCCGCTTGGGTGCCTTAATCTGCTCGATAGCCTTGATCTTGTATGGGTTTGCCTCGATCCCACGCTGCGACACAAAGAACCCGACAAGTTTGCCGGATGGAACACCAAAGACGCACTTCTCAGGGTTCAGCTTGAGGTTGATCTTGCGCAGGTTGGCAAACGTCTCTTCTAAGTCTTGCACAAGAGTTGCTCTGTCCTTGGTTTTGACCACTATGTCATCCATATATGCTTCCATATTTCTATGTAGCTGGGGTTCAAAACCAATTTGGACTGCTCTTGCGAATGTCGAACCAGCACTCTTCAACCCGAAGGGCATCCGTAAAAAGCAGTACGTACCACATGGGGTGATGAATGTCGTCTTCTCTTCGTCTTCTCTCGTCATGAAGATCTAGTGGTAGCCCGAGTAGGCATCGAGGAATGATAGAAGATCACACCCGGCTGTGGAGTCAACAATCTGGTTGATGCACGGAAACGGGAAGGGGTCCTTAGGACTAGCCTTATTGATATCTGTGTAGTCAATACACAACCTCCACTTCCCGTTTGCCTTGTGCACAACCACCGGATTGGCCAACCATGTCGGACGGAGCACTCCTCTCACCAAACCTGTTGCTTCCAGTTTCCTGATTTCCTCTGTGATGAACTCCTGTAGTTCCAAAGCCTGCTTCCTGACCTCCTGCTTGATGGGCCGTGCATGAGGACAGACAACAAGATGGTGCTCAATCACCTCGCTGGGAACGCCGGGGACGTCAGATGCTTGCCATGCAAACACATCGACATTCGCCCGCAGGAAGGCGACGAGCGCGCTTTCCTATTTGCTGTCGAGGGTGGAGCTTATGGTGAAAGCCCCTCCCATGCCATCCTCCTTGACGAGCACCCTCTTGGTATCTAGTGGCGTAGCTCTGGATTTCTTGCTCTTGCTGGTGGAGCTCTCTGGCACGTCCTCGACCGCAGCACAACAGTTCGAAGATGTTCGCTTGTCGGAGTAGGTGCAAGAGGTCTTGCCGGTCTTCTTCTTCCCACCCGGGGCTCCAGCGGCAGGAGAAAGTGCCTTGGCAGCAGCTGCTGCAACTGCTTCCCGGTAGAGTAGGTTGGCGCAGATCAGCGCGTCCTTCTTGTCGGAGGGGACGGTGATGATGTTCATCGGCCCAGGCATCTTCAGCGTGTTGTAGGCGTAGTGTTACGCCGCCATGAACTTGGCCAGTGTCGGGCGGCCGAGGATCCCGTTGTAGGGCCAGCGGATCTCGGCTACGTCGAAGACAATCCTCTCCGTCCTGTAATTCAGCTCGTCTCGAAACATCACAGGCAGTGTGACCTTCCCCTTCGACTGGCTCCTTCCCGGTTTGACCCCTTGAAACGTGCCCGTTTCCTCGAGGTCTCCATCAGGAATTTGCAGCCTTTTGATCACAACGGGCGAGATCAAGTTTAGACCGGCCCCGCCGTCAACCAGCACCTTGTTCACCTTGAGGTTGCGTATTGTTGGTGAAACCAGCAATGGCAAACACCCGACCGAAGTCGTGCGGTCTGGGTGATCCTCGGCGTCGAAAATGAGGGGCGTGCTGGACCACTTCAGCGGCTTCTGAACGTCGAACGAGGGCTCTGCTGCTGTAATCTCACGCACCCATTGTTTGAGCTAGAGGTGAGAAGTATGCAGCGGGGTGCCACCGTCGACGCACATGGCCTCCGTAGCCTTCTAGAACTCTTGCTCGCCGGACTCGTCGTCCTCATCTTGGTCATCATCTTCTTCCTTCTTGTCGCGGCCCCGAGCGGGCCTCTCTTGTTGGCTATCCTTGCCGCGGCTGCCTCCTGGGCCGCTACGCTTCTTGCCGGATCCCTCGGCACCATCCTGGTCCTTTTCCTTGTCCCGCCTCTCGTACTCATCTTTTTGCTTCACAGCAAGCAACTCGACTTGTCCGCAGTTCTGAAGGTCGTGGCCTTTGGTGTGATGGATCTTGCAGTACTGCTTGCCGGAGTTTCCTGGCTTGTCTGCAGCCGCCAAGGCCCGGCAGGCAGCGCACCTGGCAATCTCCTTGCCGGTGTTGTCTGCCTTGGTCTTCTTGGCGGTGCCGGTGCTGTCGGATCCCTCGACAGCAAGCACGGCCTTGCCCTTTCGTTTCCTGTTGTGACACCGGCCCTTCTTCGTTGGGGCGGCGGTGTCTTCATCAGTAGAGTCGGTTTCCGCACCGGCGTCTTCGCCGGGGTACTTCCTTCCCTCTTCAGCCCGGGCGCATCTATCAGCCAGAACATAAAGTTCGGCCACATCCTTAACCTCGTTCATCGCCAGCTCTTCGCGCATCTTGCGGTTGCGCATGTTCTGATGGAACGCGCTGATCACGGCGGCGGGATGAACGTCGGGGATGTTGTACTACACCCGGCTGAACCTCTGGATGTACTTGCGCAGGGTTTCCCCTTCCTTGTGGGGAATTCTATGCAAATCACTCGCCTGGCCGTGAGCTTGGTGGCCTCCAGTGAAGGCACCAATGAACTCATGACACAGGTCCGACAAAGAAGAAAAGGAATCTACCGGCAAGTGCATCAACCAGGACGTGACGTTGGGCTTCAGTGCCAATGGGAAGTAATTGGCGAGCACCTTGTCGTCGCGAGCTCCAGCAGCTTGCATCGCGATGGTGTATATGCTGAGGAACTCCGACGGGTGGGTCTTGCAATTGTACTACCCGCCAACGTCGGGCTTGAACATGCGGTGGGACGGCCACTGGAACTGCCGCAGCCCACGGGTAAAAGCTGGGCAACCCACCTCGTAAGGTAGGCCACCGAAGCTTCCCGACGCTGGGTGGTCCATAGTGGGTCCCGCCCGCTTGTCCGACTGGTGGCGCGTATCGCGCCGACGCTCGATAGTGGTTTGAGCATCTTCATGAGCTCGTTATCGAAAAACTTGGCGCTGGTCGGGGTGAGTCCGCGGGTCGGACGATGCTATGTAGATGTTGTCGCAACCGTCGTCACAACGGGTTGTCATCCGCGACGGCTGGCGTGGAGGAGGGGAGTGCACCGTGACCGCAGCACCCCCGGTCCTGTCACCATCGACATGTGGTGGCTCGACGGAGCACCGACCCGAGGGCCCTGCCGGTCGCGGGTCATTGTTGGTGACAGCGACGAGGCTCCGGATGGTGTCTCTCCATTCGTCAAGCTTCTCCGCAGCAGGAGGGAAGTCCAGGAGTAGCTGCACGTGCCAAGGCTTCTGCTGGCGTGGGTGGTCGTGAAAGCTGCGTGGATCACGACGCGCTTTGACTTCTAACTACGTTAGAAGGAGCTCTACCACGGCCCAGTGGCTGCGTGCCATTTTCATCAGCGCTTCGGCGGGCATCCTGGACTCCTTCGTCCCGCGGACAATGCACAGGGCTCTTCCCACTGCGGTGTCCGGGGTCTTCAGCGTGGTGACGCTGCTCGTTGCGTGCACCCTAGGAAGAGCGCGCTGTGGGCACCGGCGTGGGCGTCTTGGAGGTTGCTGCGCCGCCTGGGGGTGGAACAACGACACTCGTGGAGGGCCCCGCGCCGCTTCTTGGGCAACGCTCCGTCTTTGGATCTGCAACGTCACGGCCCGTCAATGCAGCCTTGTGAACGACGCCGCTTCGCTAGGCTCGATCGCTGTGGTGATCTTTGGTGCTCGCGGACCCTTGCCGGGTCATGCCCGCGATCGACCGGCCGCCGCTCAAGACTGCATCGGGCTGCTCGGGCTCCCCAACGAGCCAATCGCCGTGGCCGTCTTCTTCTTGGGAGCCATGGTGACTAAGAACTGCTAGGCTAACTACTTGACCAGATTCTCACAATTGCGCCCCCTACCTGGGGCCCCAAAGATGTTGGTGGGAAATGACACCCATGGGATCACAAGAATCCCTAGTACGGTTGCCGGGGCATAGGGTTGTGAGAAGAGCAGGATCAATAGTCAGCACAATGATCGTTTACCCAGGTTCGGGCCGCGAGGATGCGTAATACCCTAGTCCTGCTTTGGTCGCTGTATTTTAGAGAGTTCTTGAGCTCTTGAACTAGCTGTGGTGGCTGCGTGGTTCAAAAGAGCCGAATCCCTCTCCAGTATGCTATGGGCCTCCTTTTATAGCCGAAAGGGGCTGCCACGGTGGCACACAGGAGGTGGAAAGGCCTACAGTGCTATGAGCTTATTGCTCGTATTACAGGACAAGACACATTTAATGTGTAGCATAGGTGTCCCCTCGCTTTATCGGGGACGGGAACGAGGCCCGTCCCGTCCGTCGCCACTCCTCCTTGCTTCGACACGCGCCCTGGCCAATGACGCATGCGGCGCCATGTAGGCAGGCAGGCAGCTAAGGTGGCGTGGTGGTAGGGTCTTCACGAAGATCTGCATGCCGCCACGCAGGCATGTGCTGAGTTGGCCTGGAAGCTACAGCTTGCCACGCAGGTGCCTGCCTAGCTGGTTGGGCTGGCAGCTGCATGCGAACGGCGGTGGAGACTTGGTTGGTGCGGGCCTGGCAGTGGCCCCGCTGACGCCCTTGGTGAGGGCCTTGCTGGGTGGCCCGGCAAGGGTCTTGCCGAGGCACGCCATCGTCCCCGGCAAGGATCTTTCCGGTGGTCTTGTGGCTTTCCTCGGCAAGGATCTTGCTGAGGATCATTGTCCTTTAATCCTCATCTGATCCTGGACACTTATTGTCTTCACAAATATCTGCATGCCACCATGGAGATTGTCGGATGTGGGGTTCCGGCAAAACCCTTAAGGTTCGAACTCTGGGTTGCGCGCGAAGTTCTTTCCCTCCTACCGATCCACGCCCTAGCTCGCCAAGATCTCTTGGAAGAACTCGACGAACTCGCAACATAGAAAGACACGAGATTTATACTGGCTCGTGCCACCGTTATGGCATAATACCCTACTCCAGTGTGGTGGTGGTGGATTGCCTCTTGGGCTGATGATGAACAGTACAAGGGGAAGAACAGCCTCCTGAGGTTGAGGTGTTCTTGTGCTCTGTGGACTTGTGGATGAGAACTTGGTCGGTTCAACATGTCCTCTCTGTGGTGGCTAGCTCTACTTATATAGGCCCTGGTCCTCTCCCCAAATATTGAGCGAGAATGGAGCCAACAACGGCGGGCGAATTTGAAAGGGGATAGCTAGTACGAGCTATCCTGACAAAAGCGGTCTTCGCCTGCAAAAGGCTCTGGTGATGACGCCGTCTTGGGCTCCATGGTGACCTCCGTCTTGCCGTCCTGCTGGTCTGGTCTCATTGCACCAATATGGAAACCTTTGCTTGACGCCTCGGTACTCCGTGCCTGCATCTACTTCCTTCGCACCAAAGAGGAAACAAGGACGTTGTGAGCCCTGGCACCCGCCTGGCGCCTGCCTGGTGTCAATCGTCATGGGTCACATCACGAGAGCCTCGTGAGGATTGCCCCGCCTTGATATCTCCGCTCCTCGTGAGCCTGCCTGGCTAGGCCACTCCTGAGGAGGTCTTGCGTCGTCCGCCTCGCGAGGGTTGGCCCCTCGCGAAGGTCTTGATTGCCTTGTCGATGAAGGTGGGTCGTACGTCCCGCTAGCTTAGCCACGCCGTGGGCCGCAGGCAGGCAAGTTTGGGGACCCCCGTTCCCAGAACGCCGACAGTAGCCCCCGGGCCCAAGGCGCGCTCGGGCTTGGCAATGAAGCCAAGGGCCAAGTACGGAGCGCCGCGGGCCCCAAAAGCCTGCGGCCTCGGTTGACGCATGGCGGTTGATTGGACGTGGGCGTCTCCGCTTCCCCATGCTGCCTTAGAATCCGCCTGGCTGTGCGGCCCCCGTGACCTACACAGTTATTCCTCCATCGTCTGCGCCTTGCTTCCACAATCTCTCTGCTTCCTCGAGACTCTGTCTCTCTTCTCCAATCCGACCTGCCCTCTGCCAGCTTCGCTGCCATGGCACCGAAGCAAGCAGACAAGGGGAAGAAGCCCCTGTCTCTGCCAAACGCGCCTCCGGCTGTTGAGCCGACGCTGGGCCGATCTCGGGTGCTCAGCGAGGAGGCCATGGACAAGGTGCTTCCAATGCTTGCTTCCAGCTTCAACGAGTGGGGAGAGACGGTGTCTTGGCCTGCGCATCGCACTCGCATGGCTCGGGCAGCCACTGAAGTCCCAATCTTCATAGATGCCCTGTGGACTGGCCTGGTTCCTCCCTTCTCCGCCTTCTTCAATGCGGTGCTCGAGCATTATCAGATCCACATGCTGCATCTTGACCCTCAATCGGTGACTCTTCTTGTTGTCTTCGCCTTTGTGTGTGAAGCCATGGTGGGTATCGCTCCTTCGGTGGCCCTCCTCCGCCATTTCTTCTCACTGCACCTGGCTGACCCTCAGCAGTGCTTGGGGTGCGTGAGCTTCCAGGCCGTGGCCGCGACGGCAGGTGCGCGGATTGACTTTGAGCTCCCTCCATCCACGAGCGAGTTCCAGACATGGTGGGTCTTCGTCGACGCCGGTGTGCTCAGCCCTCTGCTCCATGCCCCAGCGGGGCCTGCTGTTCCGAACTCCGGTTGGGGCCATTAGAAGCTCACATGCCCCCGCCTCGCTCCCGTCTGGGCCAGGCTGAGGAGGTTGAAGGACCGCGGTGTGACTGCGCCTATGTTGGTGAAGGAGTTCGTCAAGCGTCGAGTCGCTCCGCTTTAGCACCATTCCCACCCGATGTGGGCCTTGCTCAGCAGTCAGGACCACATGAGGTTTCAAGAGGAAGGGCTTCCTCTTAAGACGCGGGAGACAGTGCTTACGGTCCTGACGGGAACCCCTCTACCAGACGACATGCCCAGGAAGAGTTGTTTGTTGTATCGTTGCGATAACAAGGATGAGTTTTCTGCGAGCATGCCCTCCTTTGATGAGTGGGGCCTGTCCCCGATCGGCCTGGTGGGGCCCCGCGAGAATCCTGTCGACGTGGTCCCACTCCTCGTCACCGGTGCCGAGCTCGCCCCGAGTGAGGGTGCAGGAGGGAGAGCTCCGACGGAGGCCGGCGGCCCCAGCGCTGAAGAGCACATGTCATGCGGAGGTCCGGGAGCGTTGTCCTCGGGGGCTCGCGATCCCTCCCCTAGAGCGTCAGTCACTGAGGCGACGCAGCACGCAGTTCCCGAGGTCAAAGCCCACGAAGCCTCGGGAGGTCGTAGCGAGACGGCGCCCGACTGTTCGTCGTAGCCAGGCACCCCTGAAGTTGTCTCTCCAAGCTCTTCTTCGGCCCCGCCTCGCACCGGCCGTCACGTCCAGCGCTTCGGTCGGCTTTGCGTGGACTTCAAGGAGCTCCGCAAGAGCAAATGATCCCCAAGCAGCAACATCATCTTCGGGCCGTTGAAGCGGCGAAAGTACTTGGCTATCGACGAGTAAGTACTGCACTTTCTGACTTCTTGATTGCCGATTTCCTTCCAGACGTTAGTTCTTCAGGACCCCTTCTGCCAGGGCCATTGGATCCCTCATGAAGCAATCCTCGCCTTCCTCGGCACCCCCGCTAGCCTTGTGCACCCCGAGCCTGTACGCCGAGCACGGAACTGGGTCGGCAAAGGGGGTGCGGTCGCCTTCAGGGAGCCTCGAATCTATGGCCTCGCTGCCCTTCCTGCACGGTCCGTCTTAGAACCTGGCGGGCGTTCCCCGTTCTCCTCCTTTGGTAATGGACATCAGCTGGTTGACTTCGTACTTCGGCTCCTCCTCAAGCAGTGGGCCGCATCTAGCCGGAGCTTCTCGCGAGGTCGGGCTGGCGCCTGGTGCGACACCAGCCCCCAGCCCCCTACGAGAGGCGGTGCTCCACTTGATGTCCCACCTGCAGCCCCCGAGGTGGAGGACGAGGTGGGCCGTGCTTTAGAGTCCGAGCGCGGGCGAAGTGTCATTCGCCATGAGCTCTTCCAAGAGGCGATGGGCGCGATGAGCCGACTCGGTGAAGAACTTGCGGGCATCGACTCGCGCCTTGAGGCTGAAGGTCTGCAGCTGGTGGAGGAATGGCGTAAGCTGAGGGTGGCCATCAACCTTGGCCGCTATCAGCGTGATCTTGACAATACGAAGGCCGAGGCGTCCCTCAAGGTCTCCCGCGAAGCTTGCTCTCGAGCATTGGAGGAGGCTCGCGAGGCTGCAGAGAAACGCGCGTGGGAGCTCCAGGCCTGGAGTGCGTCTCTCGAGTAGCAGGTGGATGCGCGCAGAGCCGCCCTTGCATCGCTGAGGGGGGCACCCGCTGAGGAAGAAGAGGTCCGGAGGCGTGAGGAAGCTCTGGCTCTGGAAGCCTTGGAGCGCAGTCTTGAGCTCGAGCAACTGGAGACGAGGGATCGTCAAGTTGCTCAGGCGGAAGATGCCGTCGGGGCTCGCGAGGCCAGGGTCCAAGAGGAAGTCAACTGCCTGGTGGTCGAGGTTTGCGTAGACCTGGAGGGTAGGTATGACTTGAGGTTGAAGCTCGGAGGAACGAAGGATGCGGGCAGGGCCGCTACCCTCAGGCCCAGGCTGGACGAGCCGTGGGGAGGCCACTGCTGCCGCCCTGGTCACGGCGCAGGCGGATTTGCCCTCCGCCCATGCCGAGCTGCTTTCTCTCTGGAAACGGGTTGATGACGTCGAGGCCGTCACGCGGCAAAATAGGGAGGAAGTGCTCCAACGGCGGATGTTGGAGCGCAAGCACGCCCCCATGCTTCAAGACCTCCGGAAAAGGGCTAATATTGCCATCGGCTACATCTGCGACGAGAATGCCCCGCCTCCTCACTCAAATGACTACGCCAGCCACTTGACCTTCTTCACCGACGTGGTGATGTGCCTGGAAGCCCAGTCTGACAGAGCTCGCCAGCTCATGGAAGAGAGAAGCCGGGGCCTGCTCGGGCGCACGTTTTCTCGCGTCTTTAGCCACCTCAGGAACACCTTTCCCGACTTCGACTTCGACGCCGCCATTGCCCTCGTGCCGCAGGCCATCTAGGGTGACCTGGCGTGGTGGGTGGAGGACAACGTGGATGCGCTGGTCAGAGCCTTCGCTTATGATGATGATGCGGTGGTGGTCGTCGCAAACGAAGGCGACGTGGTTGACAATGGCGATGAAGGCATCGCCGAAGGCGAGACGATGCCAGCGAAGACGAAGATGATGCAAGTGACGCGTTCGAGGGCGATGCAGCGAGCGACATATCTGGCTGATCCCGTGTTCTCCCGTCATTGCATCCTGTATGCAAAACCTCGGGCGTGGCCCTTGGAAAGCTTGTAAGAGCATTTTGATAGGGGGAGCCCCTCATGTAAGCAAGTTGCAGCCTTTACTTTCCTACGCTGTATTAAGCATGTGCCCTCGCGAACTCGTGAGACCAGGGGTGAGTTTCTCGTCGTGGGTTACCTTAGTCAATGCCAGCCTCGAGCTGGGTCGTGAGGCGACGAGTTTCTAAGAATCCTGCGGAGCTTGTCGACCCGTCAGGAGGGGCCCCGCAAGAGGCAAGCACCAATTGTGGCGTTAACGCGTGTGCTTCGCACAGTCCCGCTCGCGAGGGGCTCGTGAGGGGAAGGCGATGAACATGAGTCCCAGTCAAAACAAAATTCAGAAAGCAAGAAATTGCTCAAACGAGAGAAGGCACCCCCCGCACGCATCGATAAAAACTCGACTCCAACTCAAATCCAGATCCAGAAAGCAAGGCTACAGGACAAGAGATCCAAAACGAAAGGCCGCGTCCGGCGCCTATTCTAGTCTTCTGGTCTTCAAGTCTTCTCACCAGCGCGGAGCTAAGTGCTGCCACTAGGCGTGGGAGGGAGCCCCAGGGCCTGAGGCCAGCACCCCTGAGACTCCGGGGCGTGTACATCCCCAACTCAATATTACGTGAGAGTGTCACGGGCGGCAAGCTTCACAGGCACTTGGCCTTCTTCACAGGTATCGGCCTTGCTTCATATCGCTAGACGAGGGCCCCGCCTTGCGCCACCCTCAACCACCTTTGAGCCGACCGGCATCCTGGACGACACAAAGGGGGGAAAGGGTACGCCAGCGGTGCCCTCGGCAACCACAGGTCCTCTGCCGGGGGAAGGGTCGTCGAAGCTTCCCCGACAGAGGGCCTACCTCCGGGTGTCTCCTGCCTTCACGCGACATGGGGAGGTGCCCTACTCCTGGCTCCCTCCGCGCAACCCCCAACGAGCTTCCCTTGGTGGGAGAGGCGTCGCTGCACCAGGGTGGTCTGCTGAGGCTGTAACCTGGTTCACTGGAAGCCCATGGTTAGCGTGAGCTTGCTCCTGAGAGATTAGCGGTATCCTGTAGTAGTTGTGGCTGGAGCGATCGATGTGGTCCTCCATCGGTTCCTGGAAGGCTTCCACTCCTAGCGCCCCTTCTTCCCAATCCTCTCCGAGGAGCGAGCCGGGGTCGTCCTTCGGTGTGTACTCCTAGTCCATCATGCGGGGCACGTAGGTTTCCGGGGCTCTTACCCCGAACACCTGCCGTAGTGCCCCACACTCCATGTTGCCCGGCCCAGCGTGGCGTCCTGAGGGTAGTAGCACGGCATCTCGCCGGGACCATGGGGGGCGACGCTTGTGCCCGTTCTTGTCGCGGGCGTTATGAGGGCGGCGGAGCCCCTGGCGCCGCCGGCCGCGCTGGTGTTGACGAAGCCCCCATGCGCGCCAGACGGCGCGTGGTTGCGGCGAGGCCCGCCACGAGACCCCGTAACGGCCTGAGGATGGAGCCGATAGCAGAAGGGCGGCGCTCCCGAGGCTGCCGCGTACAGCAGTTCGACAACGCGTTCCAGCAGCGCGTCCCAGCCACTCTACATCAGCTGGGACCGCAGCAGCTCCCTTGCCACGGTGAGTGCTACCCGCATGTTTGCCTGCTCCCGCCGTGAGTGTGGCGCCATCGCCGCGGCATGGCTTGCTGCCTTTGCAGAGGCTCGCGCTTGTCGTGGAGTGAGGGTAGACGATGCCTGGGTGCGCCGCCCGCGCTCGGCAGTGTTGGGCGGCGCGCGCACCGCCCGTAGCGCGGGGTCGAGGTCTTCATGGGAAAGTGTCACCGCCCGGGCTGGCCAAGCTGCCTAGCGGTCGGAGTCGTCCCTTGGGTCGCTGGACATCGTGGCTATGGAGCGTCGGCAAGCTGATTGGCAGAGAGGAAGCACTGGTGCACCCCTACCTGGCGCGCCAAATGTCGGATGTGGGGTTCCGGCAAAACACTTAAGGTTCGAACTCTGGGGTGCGCGCGAAGTTCGTTCCCTCCTACCGATCCACGCCCTAGCTTGCCAAGATCTCTCGGATGAACTCGACAAACTCGCAACATAAAAAGACACGAGATTTATACTGGTTCAGGCCACCATTGTGGTGTAATACCCTACTCCATTGTGGTGGTGGTGGTGGATCGCCTCTTGGGCTAATGATGAACAGTACAAGGAGAAGAACAGCCTCCTGATGTTGAGGTGTTCTTGTGCTCTGTGGACTTGTGGATGAGAACTTGGTCGGTTCAACCTGTCCTCTCTGTGGTGGCTAGATCTAGTTATATAGGCCCTGGTCCTCTCCTCAAATATTGAGCGAGAAGGGAGCCAACAACGGCGGCCGAATTTGAAAGGGGACAGCTAGTACGAGCTATCCTGACAAAAGCGGTCTTCTCCTGCAAAAGGCTCTGCTGATGACGCCGTCTTGGGCTCCATGGTGACCTCCGTCTTGCCATCCTGCTGGTCTTGGTCTCGTTGCACCAATATGGAAACCTTTGCTTGATGCCTCTATACTCTGCACATGCACCTGCTTCCTTAGCACCAAAGAGGAAACAAGGACGCTGCATGCCCTGGCGCCTACCTGGTGTCGATCGTCATGGCTCACGTCACGACAGCCTCGTGAGGATTGCCCCGCCTTGATATCTCCGCTCCTCGTGAGCCTGCCTGGCTAGGCCGCTCCTGAGGAGGTCTTGCATCGTCCGGCTCGCGAGGCTTGGCCCCTCACGAAGGTCTTGATTGCCTTGTCGATGAAGGTGGGCCGTATGGCCCGCCAGCTTAGCCACGCCGTGGGCCGCAGGCAGGAAAGTCTGGGGACCCCTGTTCCCAGAACGCCGACAGAGGTGCTTCCCGAGCCCTGGCCCAACGTAGGGTGTTGGAAACCTTGGGCTCAAGGGTGGCGCGCTCCTCTAGTGGGGGCGAGTCGCCCCGTCAAGGGTCTTGCCGGGGCCGCTGAGGTTGCCCCGGCAAGGGTCTTGCCGGGGGAACCTACTTCGTCCCTCTGCTCATTGTGGTCTTGGCCTTGGCGTTGCTCTGGCTGTCTTGGGCTTCGGTTTCACCTCGGTTCACCTCCCTAGCCTTGCCATGTGCGGCCATGGCGCGTGGCTCCGACTGCCCATGCACAAGTAAGGGGCTCAAAAGGAGAGCCCCTACTTTTGTACACCGACACGGACCACATCACCTCTCGGCACCCCTGCCGGTGATGGGTGGCCCTACCACATCGGAGCTACCTATCAGACCCACCACCTCTTCCAAACGCCCCCTGACATCCAACCTTTGCTCCTGGCCTGAATCTACATCTGGCAAGGACCGGCCACCCGCCCAGCAGCGTGGGGATCGCCAGACAGGCCATAGCTGAAGCCGAAGAAAACAAACTGGGGCATCCACACAGGCCACCTGTGAACGAACGGATGCCAGACCTTACTCTAGCCATCGTTGCAACGACGGCCCGACCAAGCACCATGAGGCCACCATGCCATAGCCCACGCCCATCGCAATGACCACGCCGGGCCGCTGCCTCCACTTCGCGTCGCTTGCCCACACTAGTTGGAAGGATCCGCCGCAGCAGGCACCACACACAACCCACATCCTCCACCTGCGACCATCACCGCCGCCCCGCCCCGCCCGCAGCCCGCACCGCCCACTGCTGCCAACCGCCAGATCTTGGACCGCCACAACCGCAGACACGCCCCACCACTTCGTAGCCAGCCACGCCACCCAAAGCCTGGAGCGCCACTACCAGAGAGCTTCTGTTGTGCCACCACGCCCTACAACCGCGTGGAGTCCCGACCCATCGACGCCGGCCCGCACGGTGCCCCTGCTCAAGGAAGCCAGATGTCCCGCCACCACCGATGCTAGCTGGGCTTCGCCCAGCCGCGTCCCTTGGCGGCGACGAGGAGGAGGAGGGCTGGGAGGGGAGCTGCAGGCAGTGGCTAGGGATCCTCCCCATCGCCCACAGACATGACGAGGGAGGGAGAGGATAAGGTCACCCCCTCTGTTTTTGTGCGATTTCGTCCACATGTTAGCATCATGTTTATTATTATAACGAAAATATTTATTATCATAAAACTTCTCATGAACAAGTAACAATTCATCACAACAACGAAGTATAAGGCATAAACTTTCTTGAAAACTAACAAACTATGTTCTCAATCAACAGTTCAATTGCAATTCATCATATTTACAGGAAGGGTCTCATGTCGGAGATTTTTAGCAAGTCCACATACTCAACCATCATTTAGTCTTCTATTATTGCTAACACTCACAGCTTATATATGGAGCAAAAAGTTTCATCCAGACACATAGAAAGATAGGGGCTTATAATTTTGCCTTCCCAACTTATTCACCTCAATGGTGATGTCAATAATAATAACTCACGATCACTCATATCCAACTGGATATATGTGCCTAGATCTTTCCCCACCACATGATGCTTACAAAAGATAAAAATAAAAAAAGAATAGAGGAGAACACTATTGACTCTTGCATAAAATGTAAATACATTAAAGAAAAGATAGGCCCTTCGGAGGTTGTCATGCGCCTTTTTGTTTTTGGATGAAAAAGCTCTTAGTGCAAAGGAATTGCAGTCCGTCACTTTTATTTCTTTACCATCACAAGTTCGTACAACGCTTATTTTCCCCTACACTAAAAGATCATACATATTTAAGAGCAATTTCTATTGCTTTATGCGCCGATGACAACTTACTTGAAAGATCTTATTCAATCCATAGGTAGGTATGGTGGACTCTCATGACATGCAACTGGGTTTAAGGTTCTTGGATGCACAAGTAGTATCTCTACTTGGTGCGGATTTTCGGCTAGCAAAGATATTGGGCAACCACCACATGTTGGGAGATCTATGAAATATAACTTCTACGTGAATATTAGAAAACATAACTCATTACGTTGTCTTCCTTGTCCAACGTCAACAATTTGGCATAAACTACTTAATTGGGGCTCACAATCATAAAAGATGTCCAAGATAGTCTATTTGCATGTGAATCTTCTCTTCCCTTATTAGTTTTTTCATGAATTGCATCATTGACCAATGCTATGCTTGTCAACTTTCAATAAATGTTACCACTTATACTTTTCCTTATGTAATGTCATTACTTACCATAAGATTAACATATGATATTTTTCATTATTTTCATAGCTAGGATTGAAACATAAAAGTAAATAAGCAAAAACTGAAATTACTCTTTATTATACAACTCTCAACTTGATTACATAGATAGATAGATCAGCAAACTAGCACTCGAAAATAGATCATACTAAACTTTTATTCAACTAAATCACAAAATAACTAAGGAGCGAACTAAAATAGGTAAAGATAATAAAAGTGATGGTGATACGATACCGGGGCACCACCCCCAAGCTTGGCACAAGCCAAGGGGAGTGCCCATACTCGTGTACTAAGCTTCCATGGCATAGGTTCACCATCATAAAAGGATGCACGAGTATCCGGAGTCCTCGAGCTTGCAGCTAAACTCATACCTTTGAATCTTGGCTCATACTCAAAATTTTGGTTTTGAAGATCATAAACTTGGCCTTGGAGATAATCGATTCATTCGTTGAGCTTGAAGACGATGTCCTTCATTGACTGGCCATCCACCTTGTGGTCACGGGTGCATTCCGTGATCATGGAGTGGTTGGTACTATGTCCATGTTCCACCATCCCTTAGCACTTGAAGATCTTCTGCTCCACCGCCTCAAGTCTGGCCTCCACGCTTCCCATCTTCTTGGGACCTTGAACGTCCGGAATGTGGAGCACCCCCTCATGCTTCTCAATGGCTTGAGGGTGCTTCATCACCTCCTAGTAGGTAGGGGTTGATGACCTTCTCGTAGAACTTGCCCTTGGAAGAGCTTGGTGGAGCCATGGCGATCTAGATCTGTCAGAAAAATAGCACAAAACAAGAACAGAGGATATTTCTGCAATGCGGTGGTAAAAACGTCCGGAAATATATATAAATAATTTTTATCTTGAAAAACAAGTATTCTAGAAGAAAATGGAGTCGGGAAGGCTCATGAGGGGCCCACAAGCCATCGGTGCACGCCTGGGGGGCGTTGGCGCGCCCTGGTGCCTTGTGGGCACCTGGGTGGCCCCCTCGGGTGTTTCTTATTTTGTATCTTTTTCTAATATTCCAAAACTGATAGAAAGTATTTTTATTGAAATTTTGGAGTC
This sequence comes from Aegilops bicornis, assembly GCA_021605145.1. NCBI lineage: Eukaryota > Viridiplantae > Streptophyta > Magnoliopsida > Poales > Poaceae > Aegilops > Aegilops bicornis. Next base: position 289,918,726 of record CM038671.1, read on the forward strand.
GGTTTACCTACTGTATAACACACCTCTTCCTTTTCAGGGTTCTAGAGTCTTCTATAAGGTCTCTTTTATGTATTCCTCCGGTGTGTAGTTTGAATAATGTTAGTTTCAACATTAATAGGTGTACCAAAGATATAATGCTTGATTCTTTGTCCATTGATCACGTTTGGATTAGTGCCTACGGCATTATTGATCTTAATAGCTCCAAAGCCATAAACTTGTTTGATGATATATGGTCCTTCCCGTTTGGAGAGAAGTTTTCCTACAAAAAACTAAAATGAGAATTGTATAATAGAACATACTCAACCACTTTGAATTCCAGTTTTTGGATTCTTTTATCATGCCATCTTTTAATTTTTTCTTTAAACAATTTGGCATTTTCATAAGCTTGGGTTCTCCATTCATCTAGCGAGCTAATATCAAATAACCTCCCTTCACTACCAAGTTTGAAATCATAATTGAGTTCTTTAATTTCCCAATATGCCTTATGTTATAATTCAAGAGGTAAATGACATGCTATTCCATAGACAATTTTATATGGAGGCATACCCATAGGACTTTTATAAGCAGGTCTATAAGCCCATAATGCCTCATCAAGTTTCTTAGACCAATTCTTTCTAGATCTATTGACGATGTTTTGCAAAATTAATTTATTTCTCTATTTCTCAATTCAGCTTGACAACTAGATTGAGGTTGATAGGGGGATGCAATTCTTTGGTTGACATCATATTTAGCAAGAAACTTATGGAAAGCACCATGAATAAAATGTGAACCACCATCAGTCATTAAATATCTAGGGACTCTGAACCTCGGGAAAATAACTTCTTCAAGGATTTTAATGGAAGTGTTATGATCAACACTACTGGTTGGAATAGCTTCTACCAAATTAGTAACATAATCAACAATAACCAAAATATGTGTATACCCATTAGAAAAGGGAAAAGGTCCCATGTAATCAAATCCACAAACATCAAATGGTTCAATAAAAAGTGAATAATTCATAGGCATTTCTTGACGTCTACCAATATCACCAATTCCTTGACATTCATCACAAGATAAGACGAACTTACGAGCATCCTTGAAAATAGTAGGCCAATAAAAACCAGATTGTAATACCTTGTGTGCAGTTCTGTCTCCCGTGTGGTTTCCTCCGTAAGCCTTGAGGTGGCACTTCCGTAGGATTTGTTCCTGTTCATGCTCAGGTATACAACGTATAATAATACCACCTACTCCTTCTTTATAAATATGTGGGTCATCCCAAAAGTAATATCTTAAATCAAAGAAGAACTTTTTTGATGCGGAGCATCCCATGGTCATCCCCGTGGACACTACCTCGACTACCCAAGCTCCAAGTGGACCCATGACAAGAGCTTGAGCATGTGCTATTCAATCCGAGGTGACATCTCTCCTACTTGAGGTTAACTTACATTCGAGTGAGACATGGTTGCTGCCTAAGTCGGAAACACTATGTGTGATCAGGTACAACGCACAAGCCACGAAGCCGAGAGCTAAGGAAGAAGCAACAGGCGTCAACTCAACATTCAGCCAGGAACTTCCGGCCAGAGCCCGAAACTTCCGCCACCCGGAATCTCTGGCCGCCCCGGAAGTTCCGTCCTCCGACGACCCAGACAAGCCCGAGCGCGCCAACTCTCTAGTTAGCCCGGAACCTGGCCCGGACCTTCCGGCCCCCGGACGTCAGCCCAACTCCCACCATGCCAACTCTCTCGTTAGGCCGGACCCTCCCCGGACCTTGGCCCGGAACCTCCTGCGACCAGAACTTCCAGCCTCGCCCGGAAGTTCCGGCCCTGCGTGCGCGCAGTGACTTGGGCGAAGGCCCATGTACCCCTTTCTCCCCCTAGACTATATATAGTATTCTCCTACCTACGTTTTAGGGTTAGCAAAGTCGTAGCTCATTTGAAAAGCTTTGCTCTCCACTTGATCCCTTCTCCGCCGGAGTTCACGACCTCTACAGAGAAGACCCCGGACCTTCCGCCTTCCCCGGAACGTCCGGACTTGCTAGGAAGGTTGCGCATCTTCAATGACTTCCACTAGTTCGCCAACTCCGACTACGGTGCAATGGCATCTTTGCCAACGTACTGAAGACCATGCACTACGACATCAACATCACCACTGCTCATCTTCGCCACGGACTCGTCATTGACACCGACCACTTCATCATCATTCGTCCTTGCTTACACTAGACAAACCATTGACGGTAACTTCGATGAAATCTTTGTCTACTCCTTGCCATTGCATTGATAACCCCATAGCCTTCCTTTTGCATCACTTACCCATCGAGACTAGCCTTCGAGTATTGCCGACAACTTTACTTGTGCACATTAGTGAGTTTTGCATATATCATATCATCTTGGTATCCCTATCTTGATATCATCTCTTGTGTCACAAGGTTGTCATAGCATATACTCAACTGCTACCTTGGTTCATGAAATTTTGCATGAGAAAGAGATCAAAAGAGCAAGGGCCAAACAAGCTTTTAAGCAAAAGGGAAAGGTAAGCAAAGAGCTTTTAAGCAAGAACCATACCATCTTACTACATTAAGATTTTCATACTTTATCATCTTGGATCATCTCATCGGAATACCATACATATAGCATACTTGGGATAGAAGTCGTTGCACTTTTGCTTAGTATGTTGTGCACAAGTTTCGTATCCCCCTATTGTGCAATCGTTCTAGTGTCTCTCTAGTGTTGTGCAACAAGAGCATTTTCTGTGGTTTCCACATTTTGAGCTAATTTTGGTTTGCACAACCCCACATATCTATTTGCGTGTGTGTTTCCGTGTACCACTACTTGCTTGTTCTACTTGTTACATTTGCAATTTGCGAATCTTTTTCAACATTATTTAGTCTCACTAACAATTGCATAAATTTTGTGCCACCATCCTAACCGAGCTCCACTATAAGCTTTATTTGTGTAGGTGTGGGAACCGACAAGAATTGGTACCAATTGTGCTATTTCCTTGTTATACATTTGAGTTATCATTGATCCATCTTCAACATCAATCAAGGTACATTTGGTATACTTCTCTTTCTCCCACTCACATATTTGCTTGGAATGATGGATAAGCCAAGTTCTTCTACCAACCCACTCTTCATCGAGTAAGATGAGGACCCAAACACCTACGTCACCAAGAACCACCTCTTCGGTGCACAACGAGCTTTGCATCAAGAACAACAAGCACTGAGCGACCGCATCGACAATATCGCCACCGACTTGTGACTCTCCGAGCAACATACAAGAGAATACCTCGACAACAAGCTCGATGAACAAAAACAAGAGAACAATGCAAGAATGGACGAGATTCGTGCCTTATTGGTCAACCGCTCTGCTACCACTTCGTCCTATTCAAGGCGGAGCCGCTCGAGTCGACACTCCGATGACACCATCTCCGGTTCAAGTACACCGACATCGAACACTCTTCGACGAGCCACGTGATAATTGTCCAATGTATCTACTTTTCCTAATGTTTTTCCTCTTGTTTTGGACTCTAATTTGCATGATTTGAATGAAACTAACCCCGGGCTGACGCTGTTTTTAGCAAAACTACCATGGTGTTGTTTTTGTGCAGAAATAAAAGTTCTCGGAATGGAACGAAACATTGCAAGAAATTTTTATATAATATATAAGAATTTATGGAGCCAAGACCTACCAAAGAGGGGCCCCTGGGTGGGAACAGCCCACCAGGGAGCGCCCCCCTCTTTTGGCGCGCCCAGGTGGGTTGTTCCCACCTGGTGGCCCCGCTGACCCTGAAACCGACGCGATCCACGAGACGGAGCCGCCGTCACCTCCTGTTCTTCATCGGGAGGCCAGATCTGGAGTTCGTTTGGGGCTCCGGAGAAGGGGATCATCGTTCTTTGTCATCACCAACCCTTATCTGATGCAGAGCATCCTACGATCATCCCCATGTCCACTACGACTATTCCCCAAGCCCCAAGTGGACATACGACGAGACCTCCAACATGTGCCATTGGACATAAGGTGAACTCTCTCCTTGTTCAACTTCCCTTGGACCCACATGAGACATGGCTACTACCTCAAACAAAGACACTTTGTGTGCCTAGGTACTAAGGAACCAACAAGGAGAAGGAATGGTGCAAGATGGACACCAAGAGCATGGACAGGGATTTTCCCAGCGCAGAGATAGAGGTACTACCGGTCAACTACCGCCCATGTACCGGTCCACCGGTACTACCGCCTAACTACCGGTCAACTACCGGTCAAGCTTTTGTGATGAGACTGGTACAAGGTCGGAACAGCACCGGAACAAGCACTATATCCGCTAAAACCGGTACTACTGGCCCCATGACCGGTACTACCGCCCTGCCTGCGTGCAGTTGAAGGGGTTTCACCCCATGTATCCGCCAACTTACCCCTTGGACTATATATACTTGTCCCTTAGCTCCGTACTAGGGTTAGCATTGGTTTAGCTCATATGTGAGATAGAGCTTTGCTCATCCATACGGATCTACTCCTTGAGAGAGACCGCGGCACCTCTACGGAGAAGATCCACGTTGGTTCAAGACCCCCTCTTGGGTGGCCCCATCAAGACCTCCTCACGGAGAAGAACCGGTTACCCTATGTATCGTCCCTTGTAGGTTTTGGACCGTGTGATCTCTATGTGTACTCGGATCTAGCATATGTGTGACTATATCTTGTTCGTGTGAGAGATCCTCTTGTGTTTTCCCTTGTGTTTCCCCGTGTGTTCTTAGTTGGGATCCGCTCCTTTCGTGAAAGATCGGACGTTTAGGGTTCCACCCTACATCATCTTGGTATCATGAGCCACGTTGATCACGATTTCGGAGCCTCCCCGTTGTGTTTTCTAGCCTAGTTTTGTTGTGTTCTTCCCCAATTTAGAAAATCCCCACCAAAAATAGCCCCAATTTTTTTTGTGATTTGTTGGTATGATGAATTTTTGTTGGATCTGATCTATAGATTTGCTTGGTTTCGAGTGGATCTACCATCTCCCCAAGTTTCCCCACTTTCCTTCCATGAAATCCATCCAATTTTGCCCCCGAAATCATCCTTTTCCGCCCCAAAATCACCCCGATCCAGATTTTGCGAACAATCCCGACACCAGCGGTACTTCCGCCCTCCCAAGCGGTACTATCGCTGAGCACCACAAGTGGTACTACCGGCCTCCAAAGCGGTACTTCGACCCCTCCCAGTTTCAGCATTTCGTGTTTCACCGTTTTGGCCATAACTTCCACAACCCCAATCCTCCTAGATAGGTTCCAACACCATTTGACTCCATAAAAATTTTGGTATTTTGACATATTTGCCTAGGCCCTCCACCATATCATCCGCATAACCACCACCGACTTCTGCAACATAACCCATTTTGTCCCATATAGCATTTGTGGTTGCTTGAGTAGTGACTTGAGTCTCCTAAGGTGTTTCGAATACTTAGGGACGGTTGCTTCTTCATCAACCACCACCATAACTTCCACATAGGCTTGCCCACCATACACTTCCGCCACCCCAACTTATATGTTGTGAGTTGTGTCTCCCAAGGTGTTTCGGCTACTTAGGGACCGTGCTTCCAACTCCGACACCATGTATGGTTCACTACCTTACCCTTTACTTCCGCATTGCGTCTCAAAAACCATTATTGCATTTCCGCAATCCCATTGAGCTTCTGCAAAACCACCACCGCATTCCCGCTACCACCATTTTAACATTTGACATTTGAGATTTTGAGTTCGCTGTTTTTCGTTTCCTAAGGTGTTTCGGCTACTTAGGGACAAGTCTCCATCATCTTGGTAACTACATCAAGAACACCGCCACTCATCATCGCCACGAGGTCATCATCGACTTTGACCACTTCACCATCATCCGTCTGTGGCTTACAAACGAGAAACCTTCGATGGTAACCTCCATATCGTTATCAACTTGGTATCGTGGTATCCTTCCATTTTATATTACCTAGCCATTGCATTGATAACCCCTAGCCCATTTTGCATTACTTACCTATAGAGACTAGCCATTTGAGTATTGCCGGCAATGTTACTTGTGCACATTAGTGATCTACACCATCCATTGCATACATACCATATCATATTGGTATCATATGATCCCTTGTGTCACAAGATTGTTCCCACATATACACAATTGCTATCTTGGTTTGTGCATTTCACATTGTGGCCATCCAAAAAATAAGAGAATAAGCTTTTAAGCAAAGGAAAAGAGTGAACAAAGAGCTTGTAAGCAAGTGCCATAGCACCATAGCACATTGCATATAAGATTGTCATATCCGATCATCTTGGATCATAACACCGGAACATCATACACATAGCATACTTGGGATAGAAGTTGATACATTTTGCATATCATAGGTTGTGCACAAGAGTCGTATCCGCCTATTGAGCAATCGTGCTAGCGTCTCTCTTGAGTTGTGCAACACGAGCGTTTTCTGTGGATTCCACATTTTGTGCTCATTCCTTGGTTGCATGACCCCATTTATCTATCCGTGTGTGCGTTTCTGTGTGCCACATATTGCTATTGGTCTACTTGTTTCACTTGCAAATTTGTGAATCTCTCTCAACATTATTGACTCTTTCTAACATTTTGCATCAAATTTTTGTGCCACTATCCTCACCGAGCTCCACCATAAGCCTTACTTGTGTAGGTGTGAGAAATTGACAAGATCGGCAACAATTGTGCTATTTCCTTGTTACATTATTGAGTGATCATTGATCCATCTTCAACATCGGTCAAGGTACATTTGGTATAGTTCTTCTCTCTCTTCCACTCATATTTGCTCAAGTCTTGTGATGGATAGGCATGGCATTTCATCTCCGGTCTTTGACAACAACGACGACATGAACAACTACATCACCAAAGCGTCAATATTCGATCTACAACGACAAATGCGAGGAGCACAATAAAGATTGTGAGATCGCATCGAAAACATCTCCATCGACATTCGTCACTCCGAAGAAAGGAAAAGGGACTACATCGACAACAAGCTTTCCGCACAAAAGGAGGAGCAAGATCGGCAACAAATGGAGGAGATTCAAGCCTTGTTGATCAACTGTTCTTCCCCTTCATCATCCTCAAGGCGGCAACATTCAAGTCACAAGTCTTCGGAGTGCAAAAATGATGCAAGTGCAAGTCGTCCACGTCCACATCTCCATGGCGACTACCATCACGTTCATGATCCTCATCGTCATGAAGGGCAAGTAACCTCCAAGCATCATGTGCACGACGACGACGAACTCCATCGAGCTCAAGCATGACAATGACACCATCATCATGAAGATGCTCGCCAAGTGCAAACTTACAAGTCCCAACAAGCTCTAAATCAAGCTACGGCCAAACTCCATGAGCTCAAGACAAGACCGCGAGACGACCACAACCAAGACGGCGCTACGGTTACAACAACCACTTCGGCATCTTCGCCAAGTGCTATCAAAGCATCTTCACCTTTGTACGTACAGCATATTCGCCTACTTCCCATGAGTTCGCCTACATCGACATCTTCAACAAGAAGGCGACCACCTACAAGTGAGGGCGACACATCCATCTTCGGAAGCCACTCAAGGAAAATGGCCGAGCATGGGAAATTCCCTTCAGTCTTGGAGATGAGCTATGAGGTGCCACATCATATGGGCCTCCAACAACAAGACGGCGACAAGAAGGTCTATCACGGGCCATCCCCTTCGACCACATCGACGAGCACGAACGTCTTCAACAACATGAAGACGGCGCCCATTTTGGACTTATACTCCGAGTCAAGCTACGCGAGCGCACATGAGACCTTCTCTTTGGTCTCGGAGGAGAGTGATGTTTTACCACATCCTATGGCATTCATCTTTGGAGACGTTTGCACCTACATCTCCCCGACACCCACATATGATGAGATGCCCCAATTCCCATGTGAGGAGAGCCACCACCCCATGAGTGAGATGAGTGACTCCACCATATGTGACATTGAGTTCATTACCTATGAGAGGATGAGTGTGACCACCACTAGCCCCACATTTGAGAGCATGCCACACATCCTATGCGAGGTTGGGAGCCATTTTAGTGACTCCACCAACCATACGAGTGAGAGCATCCAAGAGGGAGTGAGTGAGCCACAACACTTAGTGAGTGTGGTAGTTGATAGGGCACGTGAGGCCACTATGATTTCTAATGACTCAACCTCTCCTCCTAGTGTGTTTTCTTCTTTGGTGCTAGGTCTGCTACTTGACGACACGCCTATCCTCAACGAGTCCATACCTACAATGGACACGATGATGGCCATAGTGGACAATGATGCACCCCCCACATGGTTCCATCAAGATGAAGTTGACCACGACTTGGTCTTCGACACCTCACCTACAACACATGAGCGACCTTCCAAAGGTAACATAGGTGATGGTACTTCTCTTGTCCCACTAGCGGACTATCTTACCAATGATTGCTTACATGATATTGATCCACCTATTCCCATGCTTCATGCTAGTGCGACTTATTCATGTCATGACTTACCAATTTATGATGAATATGATGATGAGCATGTTGAATTGCCTAGTTGTGATGCTATGCTCCATAGGATATCATGTGAAAATTCTATAGGTCACGTCATGTTTGACAATCCATTGAACTTGTAATATGCTATGAGTGAGATCTCCCATATTGCATCATTTCAATCTCAACATAGTAACTATGCATGCCCCATTAAAATAAATCATATTTGCACTTATGGCATAGATGACGAGATGATGGTCATTGGCTTTTGTTTATCTTGTGATGATATTTCCATGCTTCCTTTAAATGATTTGCGCAATTCATCTACTATGCCATGCCATGATCACATTGTTCCAAATATGCTTTGTTTTGGATGTTGTCAATTTTCTCCATGTGATGTTTCTACTAATACTCATGAGGAGACCCCATAGTTTCCTCATACATATTACGAGATTTTGATGCATTCCATACTTTGCATGATTCCCATAATTGTGTGCACTGTATGCATTCCATGAATAACAATTCTCTACATATTTCTCATGATGCATTACACAATTTGAGTCTCCATTATGCTATACATAACAACAAACCTCTCATGATGGATGAGATGTTTCTATATAATGCATCTCATTTATTTGAGCATTGGATATTTTGTGCTAACCAACACATGCATGTGCGCATCATGATGGATGATGTGTACATATATCACGCACACACAATTTTTCCTTTGTCTTTGTTTTGTGTAGGTACTCATGTATACTCGTTAACCTCTCAATCCCAAGAGTTGACGAAATGAGCTCTTGAGAGCAACTATGATTTGGGATCCCGTGGACTATCCTTACCACCATCCCCTTCGCGCAAGGCCAACGCGCATCTCTTTTACTTGGCTCTCACACGGCTTTGGGCTATATATCACTTGTTACATTATGCCCATTTTATCGTGTTCACTTTGCATGTTATGCCTCATTACATGACTATGCCATGCAATTGTGAACCTTGCTTGCATTTACGAATGATGCACCATTATGATACTCCTATGTGTATTTGCATGCTTGGTGGAGATCCTTGTTGCTATTGCCATGTTTATCATGTGCCTCGTGCTATTGTTGATTCTTGTGTTGGGAGAGTCATGATGTCCCATTGCTATTTACATAGGACTTCTTTCCAATACAATGATGATACTTTCCTCATATCTTGCTTTCATGCTTGTGCTGTGTCATGTGAATTATTCATGCACACTATTTGCACCCATGACATGTTTGCCATGATTTCTTCTGGTACGTTGCATCTTCGCACTACTAGCTTGCTTGACTTGATCTCTATGATTGCTTGCTTTGTCGCATCACCCATGTTCCATTCTTACTCGCTTTCTTGGGTTTATGACATATATATCCATGCCTCTCACGTGATATATCTTGTTCATTGTCACATGCCTCTATTAGTGGCATCTATGCTTTTTGCTCGTGGAGACTTGGACATATTACTTGTGAAGCATGCTTGTTTGATTGAGCCTACTGTATTTGGTTGTTCTCGCATCATATGCCTCCATACTATGAAATGCTCCCTTGTCCTTTCTTATGATGAGCATGATGCATACACTTGTTGGGTATTTCACCACACAAATGGTAGGTTTTGCATTTCCGCTAACCTCATTTGGTTTTCCGAGTGTTCGTCATGTTCTTTCGTTTTGAAGGATTCAGAAGGCGGTACTATCATGAGACAACTTGGCATGTGAAGGCGTACATGATGCGCAACTCCAACATCCTTGAGAAACTCCTAAAGGTGAATTCGTTCCATTTGAGCCATCATCAAATATGCATATTGTACGGGTCATTCTTTCATTGTTGTTTCCTACTTGTTGTCTCATGATACATCTCGCGAACGGAGGAACATGTGTCTACGGTGACAATGTAAGAGACATGTGATCATTAACTTTTGATCATCGTGATCGTTCTTATCGTTTATGTCTTAGTTTAGGTAGATGATGAAACATGTGTCTACGGTGACAATGTAAGAGACATGTGATCATTAACTTGTATCGCTATTTCGAGATGATGATGAGATCGACATCATTTGTGTTGAGACTATGTTGATATGATGAGACTATGTTGTACCACTTCGATGATGATGATGAGACATTACTTTTTCATATAGTTCCAGTGTATGTGTATGTTGTAACTGTATAAAACCTGTAAAAATACCAATACAACAACATAAAAAAATACTAGCAGTAGCGTGGGGTATTGGAGTAGTAGCAGCGCTGCTTACCAGTAGCGTTGTTTTGAAGGGCCATGCTACTAGTATTAGCAGTAGCGATGGACAGAGGTGCGCTACTACTAGATACAGATAGCAGTAGCGCTGGTTCAAACATGCGCCATCGCTAAAAAAAAATAGTCAGAAGCGCCAGATGATGTCGCCTGCCGCTACTAATAGCCAAAAAACCAGCGCTACTGGTAAGGGTTTTCCTAGTAGTGTGTGGTTGCATTGACAACTCAGCTTCTAATACCCTCAAATATTATTTGGCTCCCCCTGTGTCGAATCTATAAATTTGGGTTGAATACTCTACCCTGGAAAACTGTTGCGATCCCCTATACTTGTGGGTTATCAAGACCTTTTTCTGGCGCCATTGCCGGGGAGCATAGCTATATTTGTTGAGTCACTTGGGATTATTATCCATTTATCACTATGAAGAATCTGATGGATGCTAAGACTAAGATATTTCCCTCAAAGACGAGGGGAGGTAAGGAACTGCCATCTAGTTCTGCTTTAGATTCACCTTTTGTTATAAGTAAACTTGCACCACCACCACATGCTATCAATTCTAATATGTCGCAAGTTATTGATGATGCTACTTCTACTCTGAATGATGCTTATGATGATGCTAGTACCTTGTTTGATAATGATGATGTGCCACTTGGTGACTTTCTTGATGAACAAATTGCTAGAGTAATACAAAATGATGTTGTTGAATCTGATGATGAGCTTGAAACTCAAACTTCTGAAACACCTGCTAGAACTATCCTTCCTAGATATGAATTGGCTAAGGTACTAGAAGGTTATGTTATGAATGAGGAGACAACTAGAGATATGCTAGCTTGTAGGGATATAGATGAACTAGAGAAATTATTATGCAAGTATAAAGAAAAATCTCTGAATGCTAGAATGAAGTATGATCCTAAGTTTGCTACTTCACCTATATTTATTGATGATAAGGATTATGAATTCTCTGTCAACCCAGAGTTAATTACTTGGGATAATTGGTTTTATGCCCCTAGTTGTGTCCCACTCGACAGGAATGCCCGTAATTTTCAAAAGCCAGCGGTTCTGTCCAACCCACTTTGGTGGTTTTGTGCTTTTGCCCTTTGACTGCTTGACCATCACTTTGAAAACTTCATAACTAATTCATACTAAATCAGAAAAATACAAATAATATACCAAAATGTTTGGGAAAACATCACCTACATGTCAATGCCATTTGCATTCATGACAAAAGTGTTGGAAAGTGCCCATCCGAGTTTTAGCTCTTATCATACCACCATGAATAGTAAAATCTAAAAAAATTCAAAAAATTCAAAACTAAATTTGGTGGCAAAGAATGACAAATGTTTTAAGTGCTTGCCAAGTTTTATCAGGGAATGACATTCGTGGAAGTCGTGGGGAAAAATAATATATTTTGGAGTGTTGATTGTTTTGTTTGCCACGACTTCCACGAATGTCATTCCCTGATAAAACTTGGCAAGCACTTAAAACATTTCTCATTCTTTGGCACCAAATTTATTTTTGAATTTTCTGAATGTTTTAGAACTTACTGTTCATGGTGGTATGACGAGAACTAAAACTCGGATGGGTACTTTCCAACACTTGTGTCATGAATGCAAATGGCATTGACATGTAGGTGATGTTTTAGAAAACATTTTGGTATCTTATTCGCATTTTTCTGATTTAGTATGAATTAGTTATGAAGTTTTCAAAGTGACGGTCAAATGGTCAAAGAAAGCACAAGACAACCAAAGTGGGTTGGACAGAACCGCTGGCTTTTGAAAATTAGGGGCAATCCTGTCGAGTGGCACACATCTAGGGGCATAAAAACCAATTATCCCTAATTACTTTGGTTGAATCTGATCCTTTCCATGGTTATGAAACTAAAATTGTTGTGGCACATCTTACTAAGTTGAATGACATAGTCACCCTTTTTACTCATGATGAGAAGACTCTCTATTACTTTATTCTCAAATTATTTCCTTTCTCCTTAAAGGGTGATGCTAAAGCTTGGTACAATACTCTTACTACTGTTTGTGTGTGTAGTCCCCAGGATATGATTTATTACTTCTCTGAAAAATATTTCCATGATCATAAGAAATAAGCTGCCTTACTGGAAATATTTAACTTGGTGCAAACTAAAGAAGAGAGTCTCCCACAAGTTTGGGGGAGGCTTTGCCAGTTACTTAATGCTTTGCCTGATCATCCTATTAAGAAAACTGAAATACTTGATATCTTCTATAATGGACTAACCGATGCTTCTAGGGACTTCCTAGATAGTTGTGCTGATTGTGTTTTCAGGGAACGAACTGTTGGACAAGCCAAGGAATTATTGAATAATATATTGAAAAATTATGATGATTGGACTCTTCCTGAACCACCGCCTGAACCCACTCCAAAGAAGAGGGGTATATTATATCTCAGTCCTGAAGATATGCAAGAGGCAAAGAAATCTATTAAGGAAAAAGCTATTAAAGCTGAGGATGTTAAAATTTTACCTCCTATTGAAGAAATACATGGGCTTAATACACCACCACTGCCTGAGGTGGTAGAGGTAAATTCTCTAATGAAGTTCAGTGATAATGACAATCCTCACAATATGCATCCTAGTCAATGCCTTTATGAGTTTGAAAACTACATTAGAAAACAAGATCACTTCAATTCAAATGTTATGAAACAATTGAAATATAATTCTGATATGATTGCTTGTTTGAGTGACTTGTTATTTATAATTTCAAATGATGTTAGAGGTGTTGGAAAACATGCTTCTATGGTACAAACCCAGTTAGAACAAGTTGCTAAATCTCAAAGAGAATTGCTTGATGAAATGAATAATAATATACATGACTTTGCTGTTAGAGTTGCAACTAGAGGAGGTAAAATGACTCAGGAACCACTTTATCCTGAGGGACACCCAAAAAGAATTGAACAAGACTCACAAAGAAATAACACTAGTGCACCTAGTCCTTCTAAAAGGAAAAAGAAGAAGAAAAATGATAGGACTTTGCATGCTTCTAGTGAACCTGAAGTAGAAAACCTCCTGATAATGAAAATGAAACTTCTATCTCTGATGCTGAAACTCAATCTGGTAAAGAACATCCACTTAGTGATAATGAAAAATATAATGATGAGGTTCATGAAGATGCTCAACCAAACAATGAAAAAGAACCAGACAATGATGTTGAGATAGAACCACCTGTTGATCTTGATAACCCACAACCTAAGAATAAAAGATATGATAAAAGAGACTTTGTTGCTAGAAAACATGGTAAAGAAAGAGAATCGTGGGTTCAAAAACCTATGCCTTTTCCACCAAAGTCAACTAAAAAGAAAGATGATGAAGAATTTGAACGCTTTGCTGAAATGCTGAGGCCAGTCTTTTTGCGTACTCGCTTGACTGATATCTTGAAAATGCCTCCTTATGCAAAGTATATGAAAGATATCATCACTAATAAGAGAAAACTAGACAAAGCTGAAATGTCAACTATGCTTGCTAATTATACTTTCAAAGATGAAGTACCTAAAAAACTTGGAGATCCGGGAATACCAACTATACATTGCTCCATCAAAAGAATTATGTGTAACACTACTAGAAATCCATGTTTTACCTACAGCCATATACCCTAGGTGAAATGCGAAAAACCATAGGGAAAGACTTTACCTAGAGCTTGCCCTAGGTAAAGAACCCTAGGTGTAGTATAGTCGGGACAGACCTCTTTCCCTAGGGTGCATGTGGAAAACTCTAGGGAAACTTTCTTTACCAAGGGGCAAAAGCCCTAGGGAAAGATTGTGGGGTCCATCCAAATTTTGCCACCACAAATTCCCCTACAATTCTTTCCCTACCAAATGTTTGAGTAACACACTTGGGATAATTATATTCATATTTTTCATATACAAATATGCTATTCAAATTTAAATTCATATCCAATATAATTCAAATAATTAAATTTGAAGCCATAATTTAAATTAATAAACTGCAACCAAGATTCATCATACACATCAGATTATCAATTAATACATATATCACTCTTATGGTCAAAATATACATCGTACATAGGGGCACAAGCATTTTGTACAAAAAACATCCTACAGGTATTGCAAAGGTGTTCACATTCTACAGAACTATGCCAACTGTCCTTGATAAGCGGAGCTAGCTTGTTGTCCACGTGCATGTCATCGCCGCTCTCTATCACTGCAGTTTTCAACCTCTTGTCATCAAGCTCATCATCATCTTCAACAACTCAGCAGAAACTTCATCTTTATAGATTTTCAGTATTTCAGATAAAGAACGACACTGTTGGCGTCAAAAACACCGTGATCGAATAACAGAGGTAACTCACATCATCCATTTGATGATCTGGCCAACCATAGTTTCCCTGCATTGAATGTAAATTAGAGCACTCAAGAGAAGTAGAACCAATCAAGCTGAGTAAGAAAAAGATTGATCTCGCACCAAATACTAACATACGAAGTTACCTTACACCACCCTCTTGTCCTTTTTTTTCATATAACGCCACACAAGTTGTATCGCCTTTGCATCATCTTCTCTCACCTATACATAAGGTATTTCAGTAATATATATAGTAACAAAAAACATGGCGTACAACATATCAGTTTACTGATTAGCACACTACATTAAAAAATCACAAATAGGATTGCTAATTGAAAAGGATGCACACTATATTACAAAAATCTTAAATTATCAAACCAAAAATCAAGTTTTATCATAGTAATAATGTCGGGACCCTGACTCATAAGTTGTGATCACCGAATGCACGTGTACAGTGATCCCATAGATCAATGCTCACTGAACACACAGAAGCTAAATAACAAGAGTCTTACATCCATACATACCGTCTTACACAAATTATGACCATTATGGTCAAGTCTTGCATAGATAAAGCCACAGGGGCTGAATACCAAATAAACTTAAGCAGCGGAAATCTTCGTCGGTAAGTAGAACCCATGCCATCTGCCATAACCCTACAGGCATTCTGACTGGGAAACGTCCTAGTTCGCATGTTCGTCTCCAAAGAACTCTTCTTCGAACTCCTTCTCTTCCATGCCTTGCCAATTAAATAACCAGTGGCAAGCCAATGAGTACTTTGAATGTATTCGCAAGCAACCCATGATTTGGTTCAAAGTAACAATGCAACTGTACAACAGGTAAGCAACCTAGCTTCAAGCTAGTTGAGATGTCCTATCGACTTGTGAGAAATGCATCAATGAACATGGGCAACCTTGGGAACAGGTTACATATATCAACATAAATAGGGTTTGGACAAATGCCATTTCATTCAACATGTCAAGTCACCACCTTGACACAAATAGTTCTCTTCCACATACACATGCACCGAGATTGTAAAATTTCTGGACATAGTTTAAGTAGCACCTCCCAACTGTCCATGACCGTGGACAGGACTATTCGAATAGTTTGACACTCTCCAGAGGTTGCGCACTTTACCCACAAGATCCGGGAAGCTTTCATGTCATCCACAATCCCGCAGTACCTCAAGTACTCGGGGGAAGCACCCGATCATTACCTTTCCCTAGACGACACTAACATAGGGTCCACTCGTTGATTCACGGCCCTCGTGTATAAGAAAAAGATCATGGGACTCTGACCTTTTCACATTATTACGCATACACGAAGGGACCAACGGTGTGTCCGGTGCCCTGTGAAAATAGTCATGGCCGCCTATCCAAGCACGACCCTGTCCCGAGAGTGACCTCAAGTCACCCCCGTCACTAGTAATGTGGGCACCATGCTAGTATCAGCCTCAGTAATCAATAATGCCCCGTCCCATAAAGGGGTAGAGTGGTTGCACATGTTAGGTTGGGACGGTAGTCACACATAAATCTAATCCATCATTTTACACACACACCAAAAGCTCTCATTGGTACACCACTTCTTCCTCAAGTGGCGACCTTAGTTCAACATCTCCCAAGGGCATTAGGGGCACCCGATGGGGTTTTCGAAAGAATGTAACAACAAAGAGTTCATGGTACACATGCATCATTATGCATCAACTAGTCTCTTAACAATGCAATCATGAACAAGGTAAGGTCATGAGTAGGGGTATGCATCATGGGGTGGTTCACAACAAGTTTACCACCGTCATATTTCATCATAGTGCAATCGGAAAAAGGGTACCGATGAACAAGAGGGGTGTCATGGTCAAAGGGCTGCTTTCCTTGTTTGGCTTGGTCCTCAAGTTCTTCAAATCCTTCTCCTTCTTCTTCTTCTGCAACTTCGTCTAATACGGGATCTAATCGTCGCAAGAAAATAACGAGAAAATAAGGCAATAGTAAAACAGAAAAACCAAAGTGCTCAGAAAAATGTCAACTCATTTTTGATAAATGCTAGGGGGAAATCTAAGAAGGGGAAATTTCCTAGTTTTGGATTTGGAGTTAAGGAATAGTGGGAATGGATTTTCAAAGAAGGATTTAAATGCTCAAATTTGAATTTAAATTTGAACAGTACAGAAAAGTTTGATGGATATTTATTAGAGTTACACCATTAAATAGGTGGGATTTTTAGAAGAGTTTAGGAGTTAGAAACATTGAATATGGATAAATATTTAAATCTGTGGAATTATTTGAAATATAACGGAAAAGAAAAAGAAAACCGGCGTTGTGTCACTAGGCCAGAAAGGCCACAGTGTAGCAGGCCCAAAGGCGATTCGGCCCAGGCAAGCCAAGCGGCGCGCGCGCCAGGTTTTTAAACCTGACGGGCGGGGCCCAGTTGCCAGTGGGAGAGAGAGAGGTGAGGATGACAAAGGGCCCGCCGTCGCTCTCGACCACAGAGGGTCAAGCGTGCTCACCAGCGGCGATGCAGGGCACGGCGGGTCGAGTTGACGGCACGGTTGGACTCGACGTGGAGTCGCTGTTCGGGTGGTGGTGGTGGACGTAACCGGAGTTGCCTGGTTCGCCGGCGACGAGGAGGCACGGCGTAGGAGCGTCGGGTGGTGGTCGTTCCGGTCGACTCTGGCTGCAAATGAGGCGGGGGAGAGAGGGTAAAATGATCAGTGGTAGGAGGCGGCTTCAGATCGGGGCAGAGGAGGAGCGGGGAAGGCCTGTACCACGCAAACTCCGGCGAGCCGAAGCGGCGGAGCTCGAGCCCGATCTCGAGCTCGGGTGCTCCTGGAGACGAACTGGGGAGTAGGGGGTGGATTGGGTGGTGTAGAGAGCGAGGGGTGAGGAGAGAATGGCACGGGGAGGCCTATAAATAGCCCGCCCGTGGTTCACCGTGGACTAGAGCTCCGGCGAGGTTGTTGCCGTCACTGTGGGTCACGGGGGCTCAAATGAGCGTGTCCGGGGCGTTTGTGGAGGTGGTCCACGACCAGGGGAAGGAATAGAGGGAGCAAGAGGGGCCAGAGGCGCCGCGCGTGTGAGCATGCTCATTGGAGCTCTCGGGCGGCCATGGCACACATCTGAGGGAGGCCATAGGAGGGAGAAGGAAGAGGAGGACCAGGGCTTAGCATGCTGCGGACGCCGAGGCGCATCGTCGCGCGCGCTGGGGAGGCCCGAGGTGGTCGGAGGTGGTTGGCAGGGGGCGTCTACAGTGCGGGAGCGCACTGTAGTGCACTCTAGAGCGTGCAAATGGCCAGCATGCCATTTTTTGGCAAAGTGGGCATGGCCAAGCATGTCTGGTAGCTCTAGGGAGGAGTAAAGAATGAGGGGAAAGCCTTGGATGCCTTGGGTGTCCACTGGAGTGAGGAGGGAGGTGAGGAAGAGGGGTGCAAGTGTTGTCCAGAGAGGTAAAAGAGGTGGTTTCACCCCTCAATTATTGATCTGAGATGCAGCCATTGCTACTGGAGGTAGAAGAGGTCTAGGAGGGGCTGTGGCAAAAAGTTGAGGCCATGGAGAAGAGTGGAAGTGTTCAAAACAGGGGTTTTATTAAAATGGCAGAAGGTGTTTGTTGCTGGTTTGGGCAAGAAGATGAACTCCTCTTGTCATGAGGCTTGACAGGGTCAAATGGCATGAGATAATAATAGGTTCCACCAAGGTTGAGTCCATTTGGGAAAACTTCCCAATGCAACTTTTGTAAACCCTAGAAATCAACATAAATGAGTTTTCCAAGATCTATGCATGCAAAACTATTCTCCTTGATGCACCACTTGGTGAAGTGTCATCATTTGAGGTTCTGAACGTGTTCACAAATGTTGAGATCAAAAGGAGAAAGTTTCCAATGTAGAGTTGTTCAAATTTGGTTCTGGACAGGAAGGGTTTTGGGGCCCTTTGATCAAGTTAACTTGATCTCCAACTTGTGCCACTTGGTCTAGATGAATAATTAGAACATTTGAGCATGTTCACAAGGTTTGAGAACATTTGGAAATGTTTGGCAATGTAAAGTTGCCAAACTTCAAAATGGACAGAAATGGTTTTGAGGGGATTTGATGATGTTATATTGTTCTCCAAGTCCTGAGACTTGGCAAGATCATCTAATATGTCATATGTGACATGCTAGAATTTTCTTGGAATTTTTAGGGAATATTTCCTTTGTAAATATTTCAAAAGCTTGAAATATCCAGAAAGGGTTTTTGAGGGGTTTGGCCAATATTTTGAACATGACCATGTGTTGAACTCTTATATATGGACAATATATGTTCACTGAGTTTCCCTAAATTTCTACAAATATTTTTAAATTATTAAAATAATTTTAACCTATTAAAGACAATTTCTGGCCTAAAGAAAATGCCTTTAAATAAAATAGGAAAATGACTTTTCAAAATTATACTTTGGTGGTTTTTGGGAGTCCTATACCTAATAGGAATCAAACATACTCTTTTAAAGGTTTTTCATACCCCAAATCAAGTACTTACAGTGCAAACCTCAATTTCAGGGGTTTTTGGAAAACTAAATTTAGAAAATACATTTTGGCAAAATTATTTTTGTAAGAAAATTCTATATTGTACTATACACATGGTATGATCATTGGGCAGAAGTTTTGGATCAAGGAAGTGAAGTATAGAAGGTGAAGCTATGTTGACTTTTAAGAGCACTTGAAAACACAGAGAGAAAACCAACTCAAATAAAAAGTCAAATAATGCAAAAGTTTTTGTCAAACCACACTTCATCATGATTTATCATCTTAAGTGTTGTGCCATGAAAATCAGGGTGTGACAGACCTACCCCCCTTACAAGAATCTCGTCCCCGAGATTCCCAAACTAGGTGTGGAAAGGAGTATGGAAACTCGGATTCGGGGTAGTCTTCACGTCCTCATACTGCTTTTGTTTCCGAGTGGTGCTCCATTGAACCTTGAGGTACTTCATGGTGTGACTCCGTGTATGATATTCGGCTTGATCCAGGTTGCTAAGGGGTTTCTCATGTAGGTCCGGTTGGGCTGGGGGTCGATGGCTCGATGATCGATGTCCTTATTAGTGCTCGGGCGAGCTAGGAAGTCGAAAACACTCCCGGAGTTGTGTCATGTGGGAACATTACATACGATGGGTAACTCAGTGGTAACTCTAGCTGGTAGCCGTCTATCATTCGCCTTGCGGGACCTCGGGGATTGTTAAATCTTGGTGTAAGCTTCCCTTTGACATGGAACTGCTTGGTTCCTTTGAGAGAAGTGGTTTGCAGATATGTACGGTCTTCGACGAGGAAGTTCACTTCTTGAGGGTGGTGGTTGGTATAGTTCTTCCTCCTTGACATGGCGGTCTTCAGATGTTCCTTAACCAGCTGAACGACCCTTCTTCCGTCTTCGGGTAGTCAAGTAGGTTACTGAATATAGATGACAACCAACTTGTCTAAGTACTTCATGAAGACTTGTTTATGGGGTACATAAAATGGGATGGGGCATTGATGGTGGTCACGGTTGAGTATCGGCCAAAGTCTTCTCGTCCTAGGTCCAAAGCCTATGTTCATGATCCAACCATGTTGTGGCTTGGTAGGTCTTAAGGGTTTCAAGGATTCTAGTGTGTGAGTGAACGTTTATCATCGTATCCTTAAGCATGGTTTCTGAGATGCCAATAGTTCTACCTAGTCTTCACATCATATTACCAAAAGAATCACCTCATATAGGTCAACTCCAATCATCACTCATGTTATTCATATGCTCATGGCTCCCGAGAGAGGGGTCTAACAAAATCATACATTTCAACCATACCCAAACTCATATGCATGGCTATCCTAAGGAAACACGTCGTAAGCCACTCCAAAATCTTGTTTCCTTCCTATGAATCAACTCCAACAGCCCATTAACTTCCATTAATCACTACAAATCCAATGTCTATGGTGTTCCACACGATCTTCTAATGTCCTACAATCCCCAAATACTTGAAAGAGCTATCTCTACTATAGTCAATCCACCAATTCCCATCTTCGGGGTCAAGTAACTTCCAACCTCAAGCTTATATAGATCCCTAAATCAACCCCGACAATTAGTCCAATCTCCTAGTTTATTATCCACCGAGAACACATGGTATCATAATTGAGATCATCGGTATAAGTCCAATTTAAACCTAACCATGTAGACTTACTCAGCATCTAGACTCCATTAGGATCACCTATTTAATCCAAATATCATGGCCAGCTATCTTCTATCAATATCCCCTGGCTAAGTCAAATCCTTATACCTTCAAGAATTTCACCGTGCGATCATAATTGTCCTACAATATCCGTTTTACTCCACGGGAAATGAATGTTATGCTAGTCTATTAACATGGTCCCACCAAGTTCATTAACTAACATGAAAACCTCAAAATCACCAGAAAGTCTCGGATAATTCCTTAGGGTCTCTGATATAAACTCATCAAGTCACTTGTCATATATCAATATCCTCAAACAGGTCTACCCTATGGCATCGTCAGTTCTGGTACTACCCTAGGATGATAATGTGCTCGTTCACTATGTCCACTAGTTCCATAATGAACCAGTGGAGGCTTAGCTGGTTCTCTTGCAGTTTTGTGGGTTAAGCACTTGGTTAGGGATTCGAGCTGGGTTATCTCATGAACTCTCAAAGGGTCTAGGGATGGGTTTCTAATCTTGAGAGGTAAACATAACTCTACTGGGCTGCTCTTGGTCGAGGAGGCTGCAGCAAAAGTCTCCAGTGCTAGTTGGTCGCCGAAGTAGAATCCTTGGTGTATCTTGTCTCGCCGGTCTTCAGTCGAGGAGAGAGGGATGAGAGGGAAAAGCATCATAGATGGGGGGATGCTTAAAGGGGATTCTATACTGCAGGTGCAAACAAACAGGTGCCAAAAGGCCACACATAATTTCATTAAGATAAGATAGGTGATATAGTCGCATACATGCTTCCTAAGGCAATAGTGCAACTTATATCAAAACATAAACAGATAAGAACAAGCAACACTCAACATGGTTTCATTTGAACCATCATATGGACTCGACAGCGCATAGGGGGGTACATGACTCATCCTACCCTAGGGGTCCTCGGATTCAGTAGTCGTGCTTGCTTCATCACTTTGAGAGAAAGGCGTTCGGTCTTCAGCTTCTAGGTTATCCTAGGTGCCAATGGACATGCGAAAGTCGGCTGCTTGTTGGGACACATCCTATTAATATGCCCGAGTTCACCACACCCATCACATTTGACGGAAGCAAAAGGGTTGCTATTCAGTCTTGGGTATTGTCGTCGGGGGCCTGTCGATGATCCTCTATGAGGTGGATATGGAGATCCATTCCTATGCCTTTTGCGTGGGGTTTGGTTGTGAGCTTTCTGAAGTTCCTTGATTTGCTGCTCTTGATTAAAAATGTGGGCTTCTAGGGCAGTGATTTGATGTTCTTGCTCGACCACCTTCTTCTTCTCGAGGCAGTGGAGGTGCAGAAGTGAAGGGAGATCTTGGCGCGCCTTGGGAAATGCTTCGGTAAGGTGGCGTAGAAGGTAGTCTCCTGCGTTGACGAAACGGACCTGGTACTCGAGGGTTGGATCCTCGTCTTCTGGGGAAATCATCACTTTAGTCGGAGCTCCAAATCTGCTCTTGCCAGGCAGGTAGCGGGTGGCATGTTCTTCTTTCATTTCTGGAAGGAGGTCTCGAAGAAGGAGGAGTGCTTCGTATGCCACTTGTTGAATGGCTAGGTCTCTTGTTGGCATAGGTGCTCCAACGAAGAACCACCCCTAAGGTGAGGTCTTGGCAGGCACAAAAACCTTGGCGTAGAACTCCTTTTCAAACACATCATTTTCCAGTTCGTGCAGGGTGTATATGGGCAGCAAGGGATAGTGGCATTGTTGGAGGCAATCTCTTAGGAGTGATGGAAATCCTGTCGTAAGGAGTCTCAAGGGGGCAACGGCCATCTACAAAAGTTGAATATGAGGGGTCAATACTGAAAATATCCCTCAGTTTTGGGGAATCTCAAAAAAAGGTAAGGTATAGGTGGGTTTGACGATTTATTTTATCCTAAATAACGATCATGCTAACTAAGGCTTCCTATAGTCAGGATGGCTCTGATACCAGCTCTACGGGGACCCTGACTCATAAGTTGTGATCACCGAATGCACGTGTACAGTGATCCCAAAGGTCAATGCTCACTGAACACACAGAAGCTGAATAACAAGAGTCTTACATCCATACATACCGTCTTACACAAATTATGACCATTATGGTCAAGTCTTACATAGATAAAGCCACAGGGGCTGAATACCAAATAAACTTAAGCAGTGGAAATCTTCGTCGATAAGTAGAACCCATGCCATCTACCTTAACCCTACAGGTATTCTGACTGGGAAAGGTCCAAGTTCGCATGTTCGTCTCCAAACAACTCTTCTTTGAACTCCTGCTCTTCCATGCCTGTCCAATTAAATAACCAGTGGCAAGCCAATGAGTACTTTGAATGTACTCGCAAGCAACCCATGATTTGGTT
Organism: Aegilops bicornis; assembly: GCA_021605145.1. Taxonomy (NCBI): domain Eukaryota; kingdom Viridiplantae; phylum Streptophyta; class Magnoliopsida; order Poales; family Poaceae; genus Aegilops; species Aegilops bicornis. The sequence continues at coordinate 289,942,273 of CM038671.1, forward strand.
CAAAGTAACAATGCAATCAGACAATGTAAGCAACCTATCTTCAAGCTAGTTGAGATGTCCTATCGACTTGTGAGATATGCATCAATGAACATGGGTAACCTTGGGAACATGTTACAGATATCAACATAAATAAGGTTTGGATAAATGCCATTTCATTCAACATGTCAAGTCACCACCTTGACACAAATAGTTCTCTTCCACATACACATGCACCGAGATTGTAAAATTTCTGGACATAGTTTAAGTAGCACCTCCCAACTGTCCATGATCGTGGACACAGCTATTCGAATAATTTGACACTCTGCAGAGGTTGCGCACTTTACCCACAAGATCCGGGAAGCTTTCGTGTCATCCGTGATCCCGCAGTACCTCAAGTACTCGGGGGAAGCACCCGATCATTACCTTTCCCTAGACGACACTAACATAGGGTCCACTCATTGATACACGGCCCTCGTGTATAAGTAAAAGATCATGGGACTCTACCCTTTTCACATTATTACGCATACACGAAGGGACCAACGGTGTATCCGGTGCCCTGTGAAAACAGTCATGGCCGCCTATCCAAGCACGACCCCGTCCCGATTGTGACCTCAAGTCACCCCCGTCACTAGTAATGTGGGCACCATGCTAGTATCAGCCTAAGTAATCAATAATGCCCCGTCCCATAAAGGGGTAGAGTGGTTGCACATGTTTGGTTGGGACGGTAGTCACACATAAATCTAATCCATCATTTTACACACACACCAAAAGCTCTCTTTGGTACACCACTTCTTCCTCAAGTGGTGACCTGAGTTCAACATCTCCCAAGGGCATTAGGGGCACTCGATGGGGTTTTCAAAAGAATGTAACCACGAAGAGTTCATGGTACACATGCATCATTATGCATCAACTAGTCTCTTAACAATGCAATCATGAACAAGGTAAGGTCATGAGTAGGGGTATGCATCATGGGGTGGTTCACAACAAGTTTACCACCGTCATATTTCATCATCATGCAATCGGAAAAAGGGTACCGATGAACAAGAGGGGTGTCATGGTCAAAGGGCTGCTTGCCTTGTTTGGCTTGGTCCTCAAGTTCTTCAAATCCTTCTCCTTCTTCTTCTTCAGCAACTTCGTCTAATACGGGATCTAATCGTCGCAAGAAAATAACGAGAAAATAAGGCAATAGTAAAACAGAAAAACCAAAGTGCTCAGAAAAATCTCAACTCATTTTTGATAAATTCTAGGGGGAAATCTAAGAAGGGTAAAATTCCTAGTTTTGGATTTGGAGTTAAGGAATAGTGGGAATGGATTTTCAAAGAAGGATTTAAATGCTCAAATTTGAATTTAAATTTGAACAGTACAAAAGAGTTTAGGAGTTGGAAACATTTAATTTGGATAAATATTTAAATCTGTGGAATTATTTGAAATATAACAGAAAAAGAAAAACAAAACTGGCACTGTGTCACTCGGCCAGAAAGGCCACAGTGCAGCAGGCCCAGAGGCGATTCGGCCCAGGCGAGCCGAGCGGTGCGCGCGCCAGGTTTTCAAACCTGACGGGCGGGGCCCAGTTGCCAGTGGGAGAGAGAGAGGGCGCGAGAGAGGTGAGGATAATAGGTGGGGCCCGCCTGTCATCTCTGACCTCGCGACCAGAGGGCCGGCGTGCTCACCGACGGCGATGCAGGGCACGACGGGTCGAGCCGACAGCACGGTTGGACTCGACGTGGAGTTGCCGTTCGGGGTACAGGAGGCGGCTTCAGGTCGGGGTAGAGGAGGAGCGGGAAGGCTCATACCTGCAAACTCCCATGAGCCGAAGCGGTGGAGCTCGAGCCCGATCTCGAGCTCACGTGCTCCTGGAGACGAACTGGGGAGTAGGGGGTGGATTGGGTGGTGCAAAGAGCGAGGGGTGAGGAAAGAATGGCACGGGGAGGCCTATAAATAGCCCGCCCGTGGTTCACCGTGGACTAGAGCTCCGGCGAGGCTGTTCCCGTTGCTGTGGGTCACGGGGGCTCAAATGAGCGTGTCCGGGGCGTTTTTTGGAGGTGGTCCACGACCAGGGGAAGGAATAGAGGGAGTAGGAGGGGCCAAAGGCGCCGCGCGTGGAGCATGCTCATTGGTTCTCTCGGGCGGCCATGGCGCGCGTGTGAGGGAGGTTGTAGGAGGGAGAAGGAAGAGGGGGACAAGGGCTTAGCATGGTGCGAATGCTGAGGTGCATCGTCGCGCGCGCTGGGGAGGCCCGAGGTGGCCGGAGGTGGTTGGCAGGGGGCGTCTACAGTGCGGGAGCGCACTGTAGCGCACTCCAGAGCGTGCAAATGGCCGGCATGCCATTTTTTTGGCAAAGTGGGCATGACCAAGCATGTGTGGTAGCTCTATGGACGAGTAAAGAATGAGGGGAAAGCCTTGGATGCCTAGGGTGTCCACTGGAGTGAGGAGGGAGGTGAGGAAGAGGTGTGCAAGGGCTGTCCAGAGAGGTAAAAGAGGTGGTTTCACCCCTCAATTATTGATCTGAGATGCAACCATTGCTACTGGAGGTAGAAGAGGTCTAGGAGGGGCTGTGGCAAAAAGTTGAGGCCATGGAGAAGAGTGGAAGTGGTCAAAAGAGGGGTTTTATTAAAATGGCAGAAGGTGTTTGTTGCTGGTTTGGGCAAGAAGATGAACTCCTCTTATCATGAGGCTTGACAGGGTCAAATGGCATGAGATAATAATAGGTTCCACCAAGGTTGAGTCCATTTGGGCAAACTTGCCAATGCAACTTTTGTAAACCCTAGAAATCAACATAAATGAGTTTTCCAAGATCTATGCATGCAAAACTATTCTCCTTGATGCACTACTTGGTGAAGTGTCATCATTTGAGGTTCTGAACATGTCCACAAATGTTGAGATCAAAAGGAGAAAGTTTCCAATGTAGAGTTGTTCAAATTTGGTTCTGGACAGGAAGGGTTTTGGGGCCCTTTGATCAAGTTAACTTGTTCTCCAACTTGTGCCACTTGGTCTAGATGAATAATTAGAACATTTGAGCATGTTCACAAGGTTTGAGAACATTTGGAAATGTTTGTCAATGTAAAGTTGCCAAACTTCAAAATGGATAGAAATGGTTTTGAGGGGATTTGATGATGTTATATTGTTCTCCAAGTCATGAGACTTGGCAAGATCATCTAATATGTCATATGTGACATGCTAGAATTTTCTTGGAATTTTTAGAGAATATTTCCTTTGTAAATATTTCAAAAGCTTGAAATATCCAGAAAGGGTTTTTGAGGGGTTTGGCCAATATTTTGAACATGACCATGTGTTGAAACTCTTATATATGGACAATATATGTCCACTGAGTTTCCCTAAATTTTCACAAATATTTTTAAAGTATTAAAATAATTTTAACCTATTAAAGACCATTTTTGGCCTAAAGAAAAAGCCTTTAAATAAAATAGCAAAATGACTTTTAAAAATTATACTTTTGTGGTTTTTGGGAGTCCTATACCTAATAGGAATCAAACATACTCTTTTAAAGACTTTACATACCCCAAATCAAGTACTTGCAGTGCAAACCTCAATTTCAGGGGTTTTTTGGAAAACTAAATTTAGAAAATACTTTTTGGCCAAATTATTTTTGTAAGAAAATTCTATATTGTACTATACACATGGTATTATCATTGGGCAGAAGTTTTGTATCAAGGAAGTGAAGTATAGAAGGTAAAGCTATGTTGACTTTTAAGAGCACTTGAAAACACAGAGAGAAAACCAACTCAAATAAAAAGTCAAATAATGCAAAAAAAATTTGTCAAACCACACTTCATCATGATTTATCATCTTAAGTGGTGTGCCATCAAAATCAGGGTGTGACAAATAAGTTATCGGTTGGTAGCAAGTAACTTTCATGCATAGATTTCGATGCAACTCAAATTCTTATACCACTATGGCGTCCATGCAATATCAACAGTGGAAAACATATATTCAAACAAAAACATATTGAAGCTTTACTAAGACAAAAGTTATGCATCAGTTGCTTATTCTTCATATTCTCCATCACTAGGTCATCTCACAATAATCCTAGTCAGTACCCATAAAGAATGTCAAAACACATGGATTAAATTTGGAGATACAGCCAAAATCTATTCACAGTTCATATGCAGAGAGAAAATCTTGGATATTTGACTAGGTAGCAATTTGGTCCGAGGAGTTCCATAAAAACTAACACAGTTATAGTGTGTAAATGGTATGCTGCAACATAAGTGACGACTTTTCTTATATATCATTTCTGGCATAAGAATATGCAAAATATACCACCAAATTACTGGAAGCACGTGTGATTGATGGCCATTCCATGATATTGAAAAGCTATCACTAGACAAAACTTTTATGTGGAAGTACCTCAGATAATAATTGCACATGGTCTCTTCTTCATCTACGGTGTACCATGAAAACTTGAAACAAAGATCTGAGTGAACATCCAAAAGCTCCTTCCATAGTTTGCCAACTCTAGTTGAATGCGAGAAGCCTCCTAGCATCATATCGTTATAAACCATCTTTTCCCTAGCTCTCTCCTCCTCTTTGTCAGGACCCCGATTCCAAGTCACATCGACCTAGCCGGTAACACCTCTTATCACTTTGCGGCCTCACGCATGGTATTCCCACGGGTGTCGCCTTACCATGGCCCGGGACCGTTTGCGCCTTTTGGCTCACGATATGATAGTGTCGCTAGCATCCATATGACAAAGAACCCGGCCGACATGGCTAGTCGTGAACCCAAAGCGGCGCTAACCCATGGGGACAGGCATACATGAATCACATCGAGCATGTCGGTCATCAACGTATGAATTCGGGTCAGAAAGTACTGGCTAACAGGACTCCGTATCCCGGCTGTAGCAGGCTAGGCAGGACTCGAATATCACCGCGTGACATTTCCCGAGGGGATGTACATAGGAACAAAGTGAAACACATGCCGCCACAAGTGTCCAAGCAGTAGTGCCGGCTAGCAGGACTCCGGTGAACCGGCTGTAGCGGACTACTATCACTCGTAAGCACGAGACTACATTTCCCCATATGAGAGGCTGCCAAGGATAAACAACTAGTTTGTCGGATCCCACTCATACCAAGCATTTCAATCATACACGCAATATGCCCGATATGAGTACATACAACATGGCATCACAACAAAACTCTACAACTCAAAGTACTTTATTTAAGAGGCTCCGAGGAGCCATACATAGCATATCCATACAGGTAGGGGTCACATGACCCAACACTCAAGTCATACAAACATACAAGCACATACGGAAGCAAACTAGTTTGAGTACAGACTCTAAAAAGAAAGAAAGCTTATTGAAGCCCTTCTATCTACAGTGGCCCTTCACAAGCCTTGGATCACCACCTGGGTGGCTGGTTCACTCGTCGATGTCAAGGTCTACATAAAACCCATCGGAGGGGGCAGTGTTGTCGTCTGAAATCATTAATTAAGCAAACATGAGTACAGAGGTACTCAGCAAGTCTTACAATGTAATCCTATCATACATGCACATTCTCAAGAAGGTGGTGGAGTTATTGCAGCAAGCCAAAGATTGACTCTTGGCTAAGCTATCCTCACGTGACACCACTTGAAAAGCATTTGTCGCGACACGAGTCCACTAATCACCATCACAATACTCCACCGTGGATCATCTCTAGTCAACCCACTAGATGGCCATCCGATGCACTCACACTTATCTTGAGGCTTTTAGTAGTATCCATTTACTTGTCTATGAACTGTATAGGTAACCCATAAGTCCTTCTCCATGGACACGGCTATTCGAATAGATCATATTAACCCTGAAGGGGTGTACTTCTTCACACACGCTCTCACCACTTACCGCCGTTTACACGACATGTACTCGGCAACCTTCAAGCGGAAGCCCAACGTGGGTGTCGGCCACAGCCTACCTAAACAATCAAGTCTCTAGTCCAGGTTTATCGCCTATTCAGGTTCCATCCGCAGGGAGTCCGGCCGAGGTTTCCACATACGGCCCCGAACGATGTGTGTGTGGTTCCCGAGATACCAAACGGCATTCGCACACCGGCCATGGTGTATCTACCGCATCATAGCCCACCCCTAGGGTCAGCGCTACGCACGGCCTCCAACACATATCCCACAAACACCAGAAACTAGTTGCAACTCCTAGACAGAAACAAGGGTGGTTAAGAAGCCGAGAGGGTCCATTGGTTTTGGGCCCAATGCGTGGTAGTAACTGTTTCATGGATCACAAACACAGAACTCAGTTCTTAGGGACGACCTCAATGAAACAACCCACCATGTACTCCTACATGGCCTCTCATTGATACCTTTACCAAAACGTGTTCAACACTTTCACTCTCGAACCCGACACAACCTTTCACTCCAGTTCATCATCCCGATGAGCCGCACTGCACACAACTCTAAGCATAGCAAGCATAGCATGGTAAGAATCACAAACATGGCTCAATCAACTCCTACACATACTAGTGGGTTTCATCTGAGTTATCGTGGCAATGACATGTCATGCAAAGGAAGTGGGTTCAACTACCGCAGCACACAACAGTTTGAATCGCGTTGTCTTAATGCAGTAAACAAGAGCACAAGCGAGAACATGGGTTTGTATCGGAATGATCAATGGGTTGCTTGCCTGATGTAGTGGTGGTAGGATACTGCCCTTCAGACGGACATTCGAGATTATCCTCGGAGGCAGAACCTATCACGAAAGGCACACCGAAATAAACAACACATGACAAATATGCAACAATATGATGCATGCTATGACATGGCAATATGAATGTGTGTTGGCCTAATGCAAGCTGGAACAAAGAGGGATGAACTCATTTGAATCAAAGATTCAAATGTTAGCTCATTTAACATAGCCTAAAGGTGCATTATCTTAATCTGCTTAAACAGCAAGGTTAACTTGTTCTATCATGCATGAAACCTTTACCAACGGATAGAATGGATTTCCTGATCATCTTTCATATATAAATCTTTGCATTTGGAGTTACAGATTAATTTCTATGAATTTTTGAAGTTTGAACTATTTTTTGGAATTTCCTATAACAGAATAATTCCAGTAATTCATTTACTGCGTCAGCAATGTGTCAGGATGACGTCAGAGGTCAACAGGGACGTCCAGGTCAAACTGACCAGTGGGTCCCGCATGTCAGCACTTAACTTAACTAATTAGAATTAGTTTAAACTAACTAAGTTAATTAGCAGGGGGGCACCTGTCATAGGCTCAGGAAAGTCAACCAGGGCCTGCCCTGGTCAAAGTCAGGGTCAACTACACCAGCGTTTAGCCGCCGGCGAGCCAGACGCGGCGGCGAGAGTGGTCTTGATCGTTCCGGCAACCAAATGAGTCGCGGAGGGCGTCTATGTGTGGCTGGGAGAAAGCCGCAGCTCTTGGTGGCGTTGGCCGGGCTCGGGGTGGCCGGAAACGGCGCCGGCGACGACCTTGGCAGTCGCCGGAGTTCGGGTGATGACGAACTCGTGGCTACGGGGTGCGGTGAGGTGCGTGAAGTGGTGGGTTAGACTCTACGCGACGCGCTGAACATGTTAGACACCGAGGGGTGACCGGTGGATGGCCGGAAGCACGTCGGCGACGAGCTCAAGGGCGGCGCTGCAGCGGTGAGCTCCGTGCAGTCGCTACGAGGCTCGGGAGCGAGAAAGGAAAGGAGGGGGAGGTAGCTGGGCTCACGGAGAACTCGAGGAGGCAAGCTGTGCGGTCGGGGACGAGCTGGTGCGACGGTAACGTCGAAGGGGATCTCCGGCGACGGCGGGGTCGGGCGAGGTCGGTGCAGAGGCCTCGGGCCACGCGAGTGCTCGGGGCTTGGCTAGCTCGAAGAAGAGGAAGGCGGCGGAGCTCCTAGACATGATGGAATGGCGCAAGGACGACGAAGAGCGCGACTACGGCGACGGTGCGGCTGCGGTGGCGTCGGCCATGGCGTGGGAGAGCGAGGGAGAGGAGCTGGGGAGGAGGAAAGGTGTCTGCGGGTTCGGGGGGAGAGAGTGAGCGTTCCGCGTCGACAGCTCGATAAGGGAAGTGGCGAGGCAGCGGCCAGCTGCGTGGCACGCATGCTTTGTGCTTTCGCTGTCGAAAGCACTGCCGCCTAGCCTAAGCCAAGCAGCTACCAGCTGGCGGCTGGGCTGGGCTGGGAGGTGGGCCGGTTGGGTGGCGCCTGGTAAGGTTTTCACTGCTTCTTTTTCTATTTTCTGTAACTTTGTGGACTTTCTAAAAATACCTAAACAACTCCAAAATTCACCAAACCGCACCTGGTCCTTAGTTGGAATATTTCCAAAGATGGAACATTTTAGTTTGGAGTTATTTGGGCATTTGAAATATTTTATATAATTTAAATGCCCAAACTCAAATACTTATGATTTAATTCAAAAACCTTAGGATGACCTGGAAAATTGTGCACCACTTTTGGCAGAGGCTCTGAACCAAAGCAAAGGTGATGAGCATTTTAGAAGGGCATTTCAGGTTCATTGAAAATAATTTTGGTAAGCCCTAGTTGGATTCAAAAGGGGTCCTGGGGGTTCTGTCTTCCCCATTTCAAATTTCTGATGAAAGTTAAACATGATGCAACACACTAATGCATGGACTAGCTAGGATGTGACAACTCACCCCACTCAAAAGAATCTCGTCCCGAGATTTAGGATCCGTCGCGAAAAAGGTGGGATACTCAAGTCAAAGACGATCCTCCCTTTCCCAAGTTGCTTCTTGTTCGGAATGGTTTGACCATTGAACCTTGAGAAACTTGATATTCTGACGTTGAGTGGTACGCTCGGCTTGATCAAGAATACGAACGGGATATTCTCGATAGGTGAGGTTATCTTGGAGATCAAGCGTTTCGTGGTCCACTCCACGGATAGGATCCGAGAAGCAACGCTTTGAGCTGAGAAACGTGGAAGACATCATGGACTCTGGAAAGATGCAGAGGTAGTTCCAATTGGTAGGCAACTTCTCCTCGTTTGGCAAGAATGCGAAAGGGTCCAATGTAACAAGGAGCCAACTTGCCTTTGATACCGAAGCGATGGGTTCCTTTCAAAGGAGTAACCTGAAGGTAAGCCTTCTCGCCAATTTCATAAGCCATAGGATTATGCTTGCGGTCATATTGGCTCTTTTGACGAGATTGGGCTGTTTTCAATTTCTCACGAATAACGCGAACTTGCTCTTCTGCTTCCTGGATCATATCCGGGCCAAAGAATTGTCTCTCCCCGGTCTCCCACCGCTTAAGAGGCGTTCACATTTCCGTCCATAGAGAACTTCAAAGGAGCTTTTCCCAAGCTAGCCTCGATAACTATTGTTATAAGCGAACTCGGCGAATGGAAGGCATTTCTCCCAATTCATGCCGAAGAGATGATGAAGCTCGAAGCATATCCTCCAGAATTTGATTGACTCGTTCTACTTGACCACTTGATTGAGGATGGAAGGCGGTGCTAAAGGAGAGACGAGTTCCCATAGCAGTTTCGAAACTTTCCAAAAATCGAGAGGTGAAGAGACTTCCACGGTCTGAGTTAATCTCCAATGGAACACCATGAAGAGACACTATTCGAGAGATGTACAACTCAGCTAGCTGGCTAGCGGTTATACTCTCACGAACGGGTAGGAAGTGGGCTACTTTGGAAAGACGATCGACGACAACGAAGATAGCATTATTCCCTCTTTTGGTCCTGGGAAACCCGGTAATGAAATCCATACCGATTTTATCCCATTTCCATTCGGGAATAGCCAAAGGTTGAAGGGTACCAGCAGGCCGTTGATGCTCTGCTTTAACTCGACGACAGACGTCGTAGTTAGCAATGTATTGAGAGATTTCTCTCTTCATCCTAGTCCACCAAAACCTCTGGCGTAAGTCTTGATACATTTTAGTTCTACCGGGATGAATGGTGAGAGGATATTCATGAGCTTCCTTAAGGATCAATCGCCTCAGGTTGCGCACCTTGGGAACTACTAGACGGTCCCCAAAGAACACAACACCTTGTTCATCGATGGAGAAACAATCTGCGACTCCTTTCTTGATGTTTCTCTTGATGTGGGAAATTCCTGGATCTACCTTCTGTGCCTTGATGATCTGATCCGCAAGGGTAGGTTTCGCCACCAGGGTGGAAAGGAATCCTCGAGGAATAAGGTGAAGGTTAAGCTTACGAAATTCCTTGTGGAGAAATGGTTGACTTTGTTGTAACATCAGATTGTTACAATAAGATTTGCGACTTAGTGCGTCAGCCATGACATTGGCTTTGCCTAGGGTGTAAGATATTCCTAAGTCGTAATCTATAATCAACTCGACCCAACGTCTTTGCCTGAGATTCAAATCCGGTTGGGTGAAGATATATTTCAGACTTTGGTGATCAGTGTAAATTTCGCAACGATTACCAAGAAGGTAATGTCGCCTGGTTTTTAGTGCATGGACCACTGCTGCAAGCTCTAGATCGTATGTGGGATAGTTATCCTCATGTGGACGCAACTGTCGAGAAGCGTAGGCAATCACATGATGATCTTGCATGAGTATGCAACCTAGTCCTTGTCGCGAGGCGTCGCAATAGATAATAAAGTCCTTAGAAAAATCTGGTGGAACAAGTACGGGAGCGGATGTCAGGCGTCTTTTCAGTTCCTGAAAGCTAGACTCGCACTGTGGCGTCCATTCGAACTTTTTATCTTTCTTGAGGAGTTCAGTTAGAGGCTTAGCAACTTTGGAGAAATTCTGGACGAAGCGGCGGCAATAGCTCGCTAGACTGAGGAAACTCCGAACTTGCTTGACCTATTCAGGTGGAGTCCAGTCAAGGACGTCTTGAACTCGCTCGGGATTGACAGCAATGCCCTTACCAGAGATTACATGGCCTAGATAGGTCACTTCTGGTAACCAGAATTCACACTTAGAGAATTTGGCATAAAGGCGGTGCTCTCGAAGTTTCATCAATACTAGTCTTAGATGTTCGGCATGTTCTTCCTCATTCTTGGAGTAGATGAGTATATCATCGAGGTATACCAAGACGAATTTATCCAAATACTCCATGAAGATTGAGTTCATTAAACGAGAGAAGGTGGCTGGAGCATTGGTTAACCCGAAGGACATGACGGTGTACTCGTATTGGCCATAACGAGTAACAAAGGCCGTTTTAGGAATGTCCCCGTTCTTGATTTTGATATGATGGTAGCCCAACCTCAAATCCATCTTGGACAAGATTGAGGATCCAGCGAGCTGATCATATAGGTCGTTGATCCTGGGGAGCAGATACTTGTTCTTGATAGTGACCAAATTGACAGGTCGGTAATCCACAACCATCCGATCCGTTCCATCCTTCTTCTTGACGAAGAGGACGGGGCAAGCCCATGGAGATGAACTAGGACGGATGAAACCCTTTTGCAAGGACTCATCGAGTTGTTTCTTAAGCTCGGCTAGTTCTAGGGGTGCCATCTTATAAGGTCTTCTAGAAATTGGAACGGTTCCGGGAACAAGATCTATCACGAACTCGACATCCCTGTCAGGTGGAACACCTGGCAGTTCTTCTGGAAAGACATCCGGAAAGTCACGGACTACCGGAATATCTTCGAGGTCTGGAAGGGGGTTGGCATTTAAGGAGTATAGCTGACGCTTAGACACTCGGGTTAAAACATTAACTGTCTTGCCCGAAGGATGGGTGAGTTGAACAGTTCTAGTAGAGCAATCAATCTTAGCGTAATGGGATGACATCCAGTCCATACCCAAGATGATGTTTATGTCCGAGGACTTGAGAGCTATTAGAGAAGCAAGAAAGACTAATCGTCGACAAGAATTTCATTCCCATGACTTATTCTAGAGGTTTGCCATCTAGAACCGTGGAGTCTGAATTTCCATGGAGGTGTGCATGTCACGTAATGTGGTGTTGTGCAGTCGAGCATAGCTCTCAGAAATAAATGAATGAGATGCTCCAGTATCAAAAAGAACAGTTGCCGGATGACAATTAACAAGGAGCATACCGAGAACGACGTTGGGATCCTCATGGGTTTGATCAGCTGAAACATAGTTGACGTGGCCACGAGCAGTGGTAGCTGGTTTGGCGTAGAGCACCTTTCCTGTTGGCTTACCATGGCCAACATACTTTCCGATCTGACAGGGGTTGTTCTGGGGACACTCACGAATGTAGTGGCCCGTCTCTCCATACTTGAAACAGGTTATCATATTGGGGCGTGGAGTAGCATTAGCAGCGGGGCCACCATAAGTCTTGGGCGGTACATACTGCTGGTTGGGGCGAGGTGCCTCAAAGGATGGCCTCGGAGTGAACTCCGGTGGCGAGCGGTGTTTGAATCCAGACCGGCGCTTCGAGATCCAGAGCCGGATGAAGAACCAAAGTCACGGGAGTGCTTGCGTGAAGCTTCAAAGTCGACCGTCCCGGCCAAAGACCGATAGCCTTGTTGACTAACTTCTGGAAGGAGGTGCACTAGTGCAGACGAAGATCACGGCGAAGCTCGGGGCTAAGTCCCTTGCGGAACCTTGCCTGCTTGTTGGCGTCGGTAGAAACCTCTTCAGGGGCATAACGTGCTAGATTTCCAAACTCACGGTCAGATGCATCCACAAATACCTACCACAGGTGAAATTGCAGAACTCCTCCCTCTTACGATCCATGAGACCTTCCGGGATGTGATGCTCATGGAAAGCGGCACCGAATTCAGCCCAAGTAGTGATTTGGCCAACCAAGCGCATAGCCTCATAATTCTCCCACCAAAGGCTAGGAGGGCCTTCGAGGTGATAGGCGGCAAAGGTAACCTTATCAGCTTCAGCCACGTTGGCAGAACGTAGCTTGTGGGTGATGCTGCGAAGACAGTCATCCGCATCAAAAGGCTCAACGAAATGTTTGAACTTCGGTGGATACAGCTTGACGAAGTCATTGAGTGACACCAGATCATTTCTTGGCTGGCGTGCGGTATTCTGCTCAATCCGCTCCAGCAAGCGATTGGTCTCACGCTTGTTGCGTTCTGCCTCCAACATAACTTCGGCCAAAGAAGGCGGTTGAGGCAGGTTTACATTCCTTGCTGCGCTAGCTTCTCCCTGCTCCGGAGCAGCAGGATTGTTGCGGGTGTTGACCATCCTAGGAAACAAAACAACAGTTTAAACCAGGATGGCAGGATTCAGCAAGGAAGTGCGGAATGTAATGGATAACACGGAATGCAAGGATGTTCATCCGTATGACATGGTAATATAGAAGCTGCCATATATATACCAACGGTCATACACACCATTCATAGTTTAGTACAAGCCCGACGGAGTCCAACTACAAATGAAAGGCGTTAAATCTCATCGGAAGCATTCAAAACTCCTATATATTATTTTTCTACACTTCCATAATGATACACACTAATTCATATTCCACAGGTCACGCAGGACGTTGGAAATACAACTATTACATTACTAGGGATACTACTACTAACTCACACAGCTCCGTAGTAGTCCTCATAAAAGTCACCACCCAAGCCTGGAAGCGGAACATGATCATCCGGGAACAGACGGTCCTGTGGAGCTTGCGGACCATAGGGACTCGGATGTGGCCGTGGTCCAACAAACACCGGCTGCATTTAGGTCCACGAGGAGGGTGATGCCGCCTACCTCACGCCACTCCATAATATTTGGCAGACCAGCCCGCACAGGTACAAGTCCCTCATGTCCATGTATCCGCTTGCACGGCAGGTGCAAACCGAGTCGAGTGGCCCAAGGATCGAGCGGGCATTAAAGAGCTCCATACGCAAGGCCCGGTTTTCACGGTCCTTGTCTTCCAAAGATCTCTGTAGTGGTGCGGAGGAGAGAGTCCTCATGGGATGCGTCAGTACATACCACGAAGGTAACCATGCGCTCGAGGAGGGATGCTGGCATGTAGCGGAAATCGGTGTTGGACAGCAAGGCAGTTCTGGCTCGAATAATAGTCATCATCGAGTAGGCTGCATCCTGCACAGACATCCCAATAGTGATCCCAAGTCCATAAGAACAGTGGAGCGGTTCAGTAGCTCCGGGATAAGATGGATATATCCTGACCGTGCACATATATTGGCTTTGATTAAAGTCTCTAAACTGCTCCTCGACGATATATTCGGGATACCATCGGTAACCGGTCTCGACCATCACCCGAACCAACATGGCCGTGTGACCACACACATCAATGCAACGGGTCAGACGAACCACTTGGTTCTGGCAACGGGTGGCCATCTGAAAGCACAGCCACAATGCAAAGGCATTAGAATTTCTAGGGAAAATCGGGCAGCATAACATCTGTAAATGCTCAAGAACAGATTTGAGACATTCAAAATCAGATTGCAAAACCCCTCAACAACATCATATCAAGGTTCTGGTCCAACTGATAGCATAAAAATAGTAGAAACTGAATTGAGGCTGTAACCAACAATCCTATAAGTTACTACGGATTAGTAACACGTAGTCCTATACCCACGTAGAATGAGAAGAGGATTACTTAGATCAGAGGCATACGGTAAAGAAGTAAAAAGAGCCTTACGTTCCCTCCCACAACCAATTCCCCTACATATAACTAAAGCATTTCTAGACTCGACATCGACCAGTTTGGCTTAGCGAACCTACAGGCAGTCCGGCTCTGATGCCAACGCTGTCAGGACCCCGATTCCAAGTCACATCGACCTAGCTGGTAACACCTCATATCACTTTGCGGCCTCACGCACGGTATTCCACAGTGTCGCCTTACCATGGCCGGGACCGTTTGCGCCTTTTGGCTCACGCATATGATAGTGTCGCTAGCATCCATATGACAAAGAACCCGGGCCGACATGGCTAGTCGTGAACCCAAAGCGGCGCTAACCCATGGGGACAGGCATACATGAATCACATCGAGCATGTCAGTCATCAACGTATGAATTCGGCCTGTAGCACTGGGCTAACAGGACTCCGGTATCCCGGTCAGTAGCTGGCTAGGCAGGACTCAAATATCACCGCGTGACATTTCCCGAAGGGACGTATATAGGAACGGCGAAACTCATGCCGGCCAAGTCAAGTGTCCAAGCAGTAGTCTTTGGGCTAGCAGGACTCGGTGAACCGGTCAGTAGCGGACTACTATCGCTCGTAAGCACGAGACTACATTTCCCCATATGAGAGGCTGCCAAGGATAAACAACTAGTTTGTCGGATCCCACTCATACCAAGCATTTCAATCATACACGCAATATGCCCGATATGAGTACATACAACATGGCATCACAACAAAACTCTACAACTCAAAGTACTTTATTTAAGAGGCTCCGAGGAGCCATACATAGCATATCCATACAGGTAGGGGTCACATGACCCAACACTCAAGTCATACAAACATACAAGCACATGAGGAAGCAAACTAGTTTGAGTACAGACTCTAAAAAGAAAGAAAGCTTATTGAAGCCCTTCTATCTACAGTGGCCCTTCACAAGCCTTGGATCACCACCTGGGTGGCTGGTTCACTCGTCGATGTCAAGGTCTACATAAAACCCATCGGAGGGGGCAGTGTTGTCGTCTGAAATCATTAATTAAGCAAACATGAGTACGGAGGTACTCAAAGAAGTCTTACAACAGAATCCTATCATACATGCACATTCTCAAGAAGGTGGTGGAGTTATTGCAGCAAGCCAGCTTTGACTCTTGGCTAAGCTATCCTACATGACACCACTTGAAAAGCATTTGTCGCACACGAGTCCACTAATCACCATCACAATACACCACCGTGGATCCTCTCTCGTCAACCCACGAGAGGGCCATCCGCGGCACTCACACTTATCTTGAGGCTTTTAGTAGTATCCATTTACTTGTCTATGAACTGTATGGGCAACCCAGAAGTCCTTCTCCGCCGACACGGCTATTCGAATAGATCATATTAACCCTGCAGGGGTGTACTTCTTCACACACGCTCTCACCACTTACCGCCGTTTACACGACATGTACTCGGCAACCTTCAAGCGGAAGCCCAATGTGGGTGTCGGCCACAGCCTACCTAAACACTCAAGTCTCTAGTCCAGGTTTATCGCCTATTCAGGTTCCATCCGCAGGGAGTCCGGCCGAGGTTTCCACATATGGCCCCGAACGATGTGTGCAGGGTTCCCGAGATACCAAACGGGCATTCGGTACACCGGGCCATGGTGTATCTACCGCATCATAGCCCACCCCTAGGGTCAATTGCCACGCATCACCTCCAACACATATCCTACAAACACCGTAAACTAGTTGCAACTCCCGACAGAAACAAGGGTGGTTTAGAAGCCGAGAGGGTCCATTGGTTTCGGGCCCAATGCGTGGTAGTAACTGTTTCATGGATCACAAACACAGAACTCAGTTCTTAGGGACGGCCTCAATGAAACAACCCACCATGTACTCCTACATGGCCTCTCATCGATACCTTTACCAAAACGTGTTCAACACTTCAACTCTCGAACCCGACACAACCTTTCACTCCAGTTCATCATCCCGATGAGCCAGACCTGACACAACTCTAAGCATAGAAAGCATAGCATGGTAGGAATCACAAACATGGCTCAATCAACTCCTACACATACTAGTGGGTTTCATCTAGTTACTGTGGCAATGACAGGTCATGCAAAGGAAGTGGGTTCAACTACCGCAGCACACAACAGTTTGAATCGCGTTGTCTTAATGCAGAAAAACAAGAGCAGAAGCGAGAACATGGGTTTGTATCGGAATGATCAATGGGTTGCTTGCCTGATGTAGTGGTGGTAGGATATCGCCTTCAGACGGATATTCGAGATTATCCTCGGAGGCAGAACCTATCACGAAAGACACACCGAAATAAACAACACATGACAAATATGCAACAATATGATGCATGCTATGACATGGCAATATGAATGTGTGTTGGCCTAATGCAAGCTGGAACAAAGAGGGATGAACTCATTTGAATCAAAGATTCAAATGTTAGCTCATTTAACATAGCCCTAAAGGTGCATTATCTTAATCTTCTTAAACATCAAGGTTAACTTGTTCTATCATGCATGAAACCTCTACCAATGGATAGAATGGATTTTTCTGATCATTTTTCATATATAAATCTTTGCATTTGGAGTTATAGATTAATTTCTATGAATTTTTGAAGTTTGAACTATTTTCTGGAATTTCCTATAACAGAATAATTCCAGTAATTCATTTACTGCATCAGCAATGCGTCAGGATGACGTCAGAGGTCAACAGGGACGTCCAGGTCAAACTGACCAGTGGGTCCTGCATGTCAGCACTTAACTTAACTAATTAGAATTAGTTTAAACTAACTAAGTTAATTAGCAGGGGGGCACCTGTCATAGGCTCAGGAAAGTCAACTGTATTCCGCCCTGGTCAAAGTCAGGGTCAACTACACCAGCGTTTAGCCGCCGGCGAGCCAGACGCGGCGGCGAGAGTGGTCTTGATCGTTCCGGCAACCAAATGAGTCGCGGAGGGCGTCTATGTGTGGCTGGGAGAAAGCCGCAGCTCTTGGTGGCGTTGGCCGGGCTCGGGTGGCGGAACGGCGCCCGGCGACGACCTTATGGCGATCGCCGGAGTTCGGGTGATGACGAACTCGTGGCTCTGACGGGTGCGGTGAGGTGCGTGAAGTGGTGGGTTAGACTCTACGCGACGCGGTGAGCATGTTAGACACCGAGGGGTGACCGGTGGATGGCCGGAATCACATCGGCGACGAGCTCCGCGGCGGCGCGTGCAGGTGAGCTCCGTGCATTCGCTACGAGGCTCGGGAGCGAGAAAGGAAAGGAGGGGGAGGTAGCTGGGCTCACGGAGAACTCGAGGAGGCAAACGGTGCAGTCGGGGACGAGCTGCTGCGGCGGTGACGTCGAAGGGGATCTCCGGCGGCAGCGGGTCAGGCGAGGTCGGTCAGAGGCCTCGGGCCACGCGAGGCCGGGCTCGGCTAGCTCAAGAAGAGGAGGGCGGCGGAGCTCCTAGACACCTGACGGAATGGCGCAGGACGCACGGAGAGCGCGACTACGGCGACGCTTGGCTGCGGTGGCGTCGGCCATGGCGTGGGAGAGCGAGGGAGAGGAGCCGGGAGGAGGAAAGGTGTCTGCGGGTTCGGGGAGTGAGCGGTCCGCGTCGACAGCTCGAGGGAAGCGGCGAGGCGGCGCCAGCTGCGTGGCATGCATCTTTGTGCTGTCGAGCACTACTGCCTGGCCAAGCCAAGCTCGCAGCCTTGGCGGCTGGGCTGGGCCGGCAGGTGGGCCGGTTGGGTGGCGCCAGGTAAGGTTTTCACTTCTGTTTCTTTTTCTATTTTCTGTAACTTTGTGGACTTTCTAAAAATACCTAAACAACTCCAAAATTCACCAAACTGCACCTGGTCCTTAGTTGGAATATTTCCAGCATGGAACATTTTAGTTTGGAGTTATTTGGGCATTTGAAATATTTTATATAATTTAAATGCCCAAACTCAAATACTTATGATTTAATTCAAAAACCTTAGGATGACCTGGAAAATTGTGCACCACTTTTGGCAGAGGCTCTGAACCAAAGCAAAGGTGATGAGCATTTTAGAAGGGCATTTCAGGTTCATTGAAAATAATTTGGGAAAGCCCTAGTTGGATTCAATAGGGGTTCTGGGGGTTCTGTCTTGCCCATTTCAAATTTCTGATGAAAGTTAAACATGATGCAACACACTAATGCATGGACTAGCTAGGATGTGACACTCTTTCTCAAGCCTTCTCAATTCTTTGATGCTGCCAAGGGCAAGGGAAAAATTAAGTGAAACATGATATTATCGGCATAAGTATAGCAAAATAAACTAAAATAAAGCGTCAAACCATTTCCATCTTAGTGATTTCAAAGAGAAAAAAGGGAATTTACAATACATCACAATGTATAATTTCAGTGCAAATGAACCACCCAATTTCTAACATGTTTAGCTACCAAAATATCATTTTGACACATGAATGTATATTGCCGAACAAACAGAGTCAATGAGGGCAGGTTCGGCTCCTCTACAGTTTACTCCATGGGCCAGTTTACTCACAATTTCTCAAAAACTGACGGTCTCCTTGAGGAACTTATGCTCCGGTCATGCATGCCATTTACAAGGCAGGCAAGCTCCCTGCCTCCGGCTGTGGCGGCGCTGTCACTGTGCATTTCAGTTTCACACACACGCTGACAGCTAAGCTGGCCAGCACGAGCGGCCGGAGGACCGCCATTCTTCTGACATCATTAAACTTTTTGATTTTGATTAATAACATAATTAAGGAATATGAAAGAGTGCCTTTGGATTGAACCGACGATATATTTTTAGAGGAGGAGCATTTGTACAGTATACAAATGGCTGGGAAGCAAGGGAACTAACCGAATTTTACCATCACACGGACATTTACCGTGAGATTTTTAAAGGGGGCATCAATGACTCATGTTACATAGACTAATGTTCTTTTGCAACCAACAATGACAAATCAAATAATACGCAAAATAGCACATAGAGGAAATACGAACCAGTAAGATAAGTGGATATGGACCTTGTTAGCGGCAGAGGCATGGTGGTGGAACCGGGCATCTCCGCGGTCCTTCGTGGACTAGGTGGCAGGGCGGACCTGCTTGGGCATCAAGGGGGTCGTCAGCGTGTGTCGGCGTTCTGGGAACAGGGGTCCCCAGACTTGACTGCCTGCGGCCTGCGGCGTGGCTCAAAGGAGGCCCGGGACGGCCCATCTTCATCAACGCAAGCTCAAGACCCTCGCGAGGGGCCAAGCCTCACGGGGCGGACGACGAGGAGCTTCCTCAGGCACGGCCTCGTCAGGTTGGCTCATGAGGAGGCGCAGAGTTCAAGGCAGGGTACCTCGCGAGGTGCCCATGACGCAAGCCATGATTTACCAAGGGCGCCCGGTCGAGCGCCAGCCAGACCGCCGCCTCCTTTCCCCTTTGGTGCAAACGGAGCAAGCGCAGGCAAGAGCATCAAGCAAAGGCATACGTTTCGGTGCAACAAGACCAAGACAAGCCCCCACGGCTGGAAGGAGGTCATCGTGGAGCCCAAGCAGGCGTCATTACCAGAGCCTTTGGCAGGCGAGGACCAACTTTAGTCAGGATAAGTGTACCCGTTGTTCCCCTTCAAAATGGCCAATTGTTGGCGCCCTTCCCGCTCAATATTTGGGAAGAGGCCCAGGGCCTTCGTCTATACAAGTAGAGCTAGCCACCATAGTAGAGTAGGGGATCTGGCATTTGGAATCCAGAGAGAGAGATAGAGACCCGATCCTCAAGCTAGAGCGACGGGACACCACCTAGCAGTTCATCACACCCACCAAGAATGTACCCTCATGAGGCTGTTCTTCCCTGTACTGTTCCTCATCAGCCCAAGAGGCAATCCACCATGCCACAAACTAGAGTAGGGTATTACACCACAACGGTGCCCGAACTAGTATAAATCTTGTGTCTCTTGTGTTGTTCTGTTAGTAGTTTAGGTCCCTGCGATTCGGCGAGGTACGAGACGGTGGAGGGTTGGATCTCCGCGCGCACCCAAGTGTTCGAACCTCAAGGGTCTGCCGGAACCCGAAATCCGACATTTGGCGCGCCCAGTAGGTGCGCTGAATCTGCCTTCCGTCGCCTCGCTCTTCCCGACCAACGCATAACCATGCTTGACGCTGCTCGGGCTCGCGCGCGCCGAGCCGCTCTCGCCTCCCATGTCGCCGGGCAACCGACGGCAGCGCCCTCGCCATTCCTCACCGCCCGCCGTCAGCACCACCACCGGCCCGGCGGGGGACGGGCAGCAAGCATCGTCCCTGCGCTTCACGGCGACCTCAGGGGAGGGGCCGCGCGGCTTCCTCGTCACCCGCCCCGTCGCGCCGGCTCCTCCGCTCGTCGCGGCCCTCCTGGGCGGCTCGCAGGCGCCGCCTTCCAGCCACCATGTCAAGACATTCGTCCGCCGGGTCGGCGCCGTCTCCACGCGGCAGGGGGCTCCCTCAGGTCGGACGGAGTCGTCGGCCGGGCTGACCTTCGAGTCTCAAGACCACCACACCAACTCGGCTAGCTCGGGTGCGCTCCCCATGCTCTGCACACCCACCATCTGCCAGGTTGCCGTCACCAGGACCCTCATCGACGGCGGCGCCGGCCTCAACATACTCTCAGTCGAGGCCTTCAACCTCCTCTGCATACCCAGGGAGCGGCTGCAGCCCAGCCGGCCTTTTTCGGGCGTAGGAGGAGGGTCATCCAGCTCCTTGGGGCAAATCCGGCTTCCGGTGACCTTCGGCACCTACGACAACTTCCGCACGGAACTGGTCGACTTCGACATCGCCCCCATCGGCCTCCCCTACAATGCCATCCTTGGCTATCCAGGATTGGCCAAATTCATGGCCGCAACCCACCCGGGGTACAACCCCATGAAGATGCCTGGGAGCAGCGGCATCCTCACCGTGCCCGGGGATACTGAAGGTGTGCAGCGAGCGCTCAGGCTCACCCTCAAGACGGCGGCGGCAGCGCAGCCCGCCGATGCGGAAGCCCCCAAGCCCAAGGGGGCTGCGCCGACCAATAAGAAGCAGTTGTTCACTCAAGACAAGGCGGAGACCAAGTAGATACCTGTCGATGAGGACAGGTCCACAAACGCCACCTTCACCATAGGCGCCAACCTCGAGCCCGAACAGGAGGCAGGCCTTGTCAAGTTCCTGCGTGCGAACAAGAAGGTGTTCGCCTGGGAGCCCGATCAGCTAGCGGGGATTCCACGGGGCGTAATCGAGCACCACCTCAACGTGTGCCCCAACGTGCGTCCAGTGAAGCAGAAAGCGAGAAGGCAGTCCACTGAAAAGCAGGCCTTCATCGTCCAAGAGACCCGCAAGCTAGAAGCCGCGGGGGTTATTCGCAAGGTCCGATACCCAGATTGGCTGGACAACCCCGTGGTGGTGCCAAAGAAGGGAGGAAAGGAGTGCATGTGTGTCGACTTCACCAACCTCAACAAAGCATGCCCGCAGGATCCGTTTCCGCTCCCTCGCATCGACCAGTTCGTCGATTCTACCGCCGAGTGTGACCTGTTATGCTTCTTGGACGCCTTTTCCGGGTATCACCAAATCAAGATGGGGGTGGAAGACGTGGAAAAGACGGCCTTCCTAACCCCATGTGGAGTGTACTGCTATACATGCATGCCATTCGGTTTGCGCAACGCGGGGCAACCTTCCAGCGGCTCATGCACATCACCTTGGGCCCACAGCTCGGGAAGAATGTGGAGGCATACGTCGACGACATCGTGGTGAAGTCTCGCGAGGCCAAGACCTTGATACAAGACTGAAGAAACCTTTCATGAGCCTCAACGCAGTGAGCCTGCGACTCAACCCGGAGAAGTGTGTGTTTGGAGTTCCCTAAGGCAAGCTCCTGGGTTTCTCGTGTCCCACTGAGGCATCGAGGCCAACCCAGAAAAGGTCAAGGCAGTGGAAGACATGAGCCCACCAAAGACCCTCAGGGAAATGCAGAAGCTCACGGGGCGCGTAACGGCGTTGGGCCATTTCATCTCCCGATTGGGGGAGCGGGCGCTGCCTTTCTTCCAGCTGATGAAGAAAAAGGGGCCCTTCGAGTGGACTGAAGAGGCCGACAAAGCGTTTCAAGACCTCAAGAGGTACCTGACCGTTCCTCCGGTGATGGTGGCCCCGCGCCCCTAGGAGCCCTTGGTACTCTACCTCGCCGCCACTCCCTACTCCGCTAGTGCTGCTCTGGTGGCAGTTAGGGAGGAGCGTCAGGCCAAGACCACGGTGCCCACCCGAGCTAAGGCAAGACCGAATCAGAAGGAACTAGCAGAAGTCAGCACCACAATGGAAGGAGATCAGCCATCACAGCAGAGCGCACCAAGGGCGGGGGAGGCCTCCCATCCAAGCACCCAGCTTCCGGAGGCACCGTCGCCTCGGGAGGCACCACAGCTTCCGGAAGACGCCACCAGCACCGACGCCCCTAACCTCGTCGAGCACCCGGTGTACTTCGTCAGCACCGTGTTACGGGACGCGAGGGCACGGTACCCCATGCCGCATAAGCTCCTCCTCGCGCTGTTGGTGGCTTAGCGCAAGCTGCGGCACTACTTCCAGGGTCATCCAATCAAGGTTGTCTCGGCATACCCCCTGGAGAGGGTCCTTAGGAGCCCCAACTCGGCCGGAAGGGTCGCCGAGTGGAACTGTCGGCGTTCTGGGAATGGGGGTCCCCAGACTTGCCTGCCTGCGGCCTGCGGCGTGGATCAAAGGAGGCCCAGGACGGCCCATCTTCATCTACACAAGCTCGAGACCCTCGCGAGGGGCTGAAGCCTCATGGTCGGACGACCAAGAGCTTCCTCAGGCACGGCCTCGTCAGGCTGGCTCATGAGGAGGCGGAGAGTTCAAGGCAGGGTACCTCGCGAGGTGCCCATGACGCAAGCCATGACGACCAAGGGCGCCAGTCGGGCGCCAGCCCGCGCAGCGTCCTCCTTTCCTCTTTGGTGCAAAGGTACCAAGCGTAGACGAGAGCATCAAGCAAAGGCATCCGTTTTGGTGCAACAAGACCAAGACCAGCCCCAACGGCCGGAAGGGAGTCACCGTGGAACCCAAGCAGGCATCATCACCAGAGCCTTTGGCATGCGAGGACCAACTTTAGTCAGGATAAGTGTACCCGCTGTTCCCCTTCAAAATGGCCAATTGTTGGCGCCCTTCCCGCTCAATATTTGGGAAGAGGCCCAGGGCCTTCGTCTATATAAGTAGAGCTAGCCACCATAGTAGAGGGGGATCAAGGGATCCGACATTCGGAATCCAGAGAGAGAGATAGAGACCCGATCCTCAAGCTAGAGCGACGGGACACCACCTAGCAGTTCATCACACCCACCAAGAACAGACCCTCGCGAGGCTGTTCTTCCTGTCTTATTCTTCATCAGCCCAAGAGGCAATCCACCACACCACAAACTAGAGTAGGGTATTACACCACAACGGTGTCCCGAACTAGTATAAATCTCGTGTCTCTTGTGCTGTTCTTTTGAGTAGTTTAGGTCCCTGCGATTCGGCGAGGTACGAGACGGTGGAGGGTTGGATCTCCGCGCGCACCCCAGAGTTCGAACCTTAAGGATCTGCCGGAACCCGAAATCCAACATTTGGCGCGCCAGGTAGGGGTGCGCCGGAATTTGCCTTTCGTCGCCTCGTTCTTCTTCGAGCACCGCAACCATGTCTGATGCTTGTCGGGCTCAAGGCTGAAGCGCCGAGCCGCTTCGCTTCCCACGCCGCCCGACGGCTCCGTCGCGGGCGCCCTCGTCGTTCGGTCACCAGAAGTCAACGCCGCCATCGCCCGGCGGAACGAGCAGCAAGCGTCGCCCCAAAGCACCCGTCCATGAGGCGGGACGGCCGCACCGCCACGCCTTCGCTCACCCCGCTGGTTCTTTTCGTCACACAGCACTTCGCTGCCATGGAGGCTCGAGCTGCACTTCATCGCGCCAACGAGCTCCTGCGCTACCGCCTGCCGACGACGCTTCACGAAGAATAGCTTCGTCCGCTGCAGAGGCGACCCGCGCCGTCCGTCTCTGCTGCACCGCACCCGCCCAGCGTGGCGATGAAGCTCCCGGCGCCTCAGCCGCCTCCTCCTCAAGACGGGCGCCCTGGCCCCAAAGCGCCACGGTCCTTAGGCGGAACCTGCTCGCCAGCGCCGCTGCAAGAGCAGAGCTGCCAAGAAGTTCCTCGCCCAAGAAGCTGCCCGAAGCGCTCCCGCTTCCAAAGACGCTGAAGACCACCTGATCGCTTCTACCATGCACCGGAGGTCCACAAGACCAATCTCTCTGCCGTCCAAGGCCCTCCGCGGCCACGGCGGGCTGCCGCGCCTTCACCTCCGAGCTGCGCAGCGTCGCGTGGCCCGCCAAGTTCAAGCCAGACCTGCCTCCATGCTACGACGGCACAGCTGACCCTACGGAGTTCCTCCAGCTCTACGACCTGGGCATCGAGGCTGCCAACGGAGATGAAAAGGTAATGGCGAACTGGTTTCCCATGGCGCTCAGGGCCAGGCCCACACACTGCTCTGAACCCGCCCCGAGCACGATCTCTTCTGGGCGAGATGCGTACCCGCTTCATCGCCAACTTCCAGGGTACTCGCGACCGGCCACCCGCCGTGAGCGACATGCGCCGAATCAAGCAACAGCCAGGGGAAACCCTGCAAAAGTACATCCAGCGGTTAAACAACGCGCTCCTCAAGATCCCCAGGGTAACGGAGGAGGCCATCATCTCTGCCTTCTCCGACGGCGTGCGCGACGTCAAGATGAAGGAGGAGCTGGCGATGCATGAAGATCTGTGCACCTCCCTGGAGCTGTTCAACTTGGCGACCAAGTTCGCTAGGGCTGAGGAGGGGCGCCTCTCCCTCCTCGAGCTGCCTACCGCGGATCCTGAAGAGAAGAAGTCCAAGGCCAAGGACGTGAAGCGCAAGGGGGCTGCCGTGCTCGCAGCCGAACCAGACACCAAGCGAGGCAGAGATCAGCCCGAGTCCTCCAAGGGCAGCCGGTACTGCGTGTACCACGACCTCCACACCCACAACACCAATGAATGTCAAGAGCTCTGGGCCGTGAGCGAAGGAAGGGTCGGCAGACGCCCCGAACGCGGCGACCGGGGCTACGGACGAGGAGGAGGAAGGAATGCAGGACGCTGGGAAGACCGTGGCCCGCGCCAAGGGTGGCGCGACCAACCTCGCGAGGACTGCTGGCAAGACCCACCTCGCGAGGGAGGCTGGAGGGATCAGCCTCATGAGGATCGCCCGCAGGGGAACGCAGGCCTCCCACCGCTGCCGCCGCCGCCAAGGAGAATTGAAGATCGTCATCGGGGCCCAGGGGGGTTTGGGGCTTCAGAAGCGCGTCGATCGCCGCATCCCGGGCGGAGCTCAAGCCCAGCCTCTCAGCGCATCTTCAAGCAGTTCGCCCGCGAAGTGAATGCAGTCCTCCCCAAGCTCGAGGCCACACGCCCTCTTAGGTGGTCGGCGTGCGCCATCCCGTTCAGCTCAGCGGATCAGCTCAAGTGCGCAGCCACAGCCGGAGTTCTCCCGATGCTTTGCTCCCCAATCATCAGCAACGTGCTGGTCACCAAGACCCTCATCGACGGGCGGAGCAGGGCTCAACGTCTGTCCGTGGAGACATTCAACAATCTTCAAGTACCCTCTGATCGGCTTCAGCCAACCAAGCCTTTCTCCGGAGTCACCGACGGCTCCACGGTCCCGATCGGGCAGGTCCGCCTTCCTGTCACCTTCGGGGCCCGCGACAACTACCACACCGAGCTCATCGACTTCGACGTTGCCCACATTTGCCTACCGTACAACACCAGCCTCGGGAGCCCCAGCCTGTGGCCCGGCCCCGGGAGCACGCTTGCTCCTAGAGATGGAACCTCAAGAGGAGTGCTGGATCACGGAGCTCAAGAGTTACTTAACGCGTGGGACTTTGCCAGAGAAGGAGGAGGAGGCAGAGCGTGTGGCGCGGCAAGCCACGGCATACAGCATCATGGATGGAGAGCTCTACGGGAGATGAGAGAACGACGTATACATGTGCTGCATCACCAGGGAACAGGGTAAGGAATTGCTGGCAGATATACATGGCGGAGATTGTGGGCACCATTCATCGTTATAGACCCTTGTCGGCAAGGCGTTCCGCCATGTTTCTATTGGCCCATCAGCTCCAATGACGCCATCGACCTCGTGAAGGCTTGCGAGGCTTGCCAATTCCATGCCAAGCAGATCCACCGGCTAGCGAGGAGGCTGCGCACCATTCCCCTCACTTGGCCATTCGCGGTGCAGGGCTGGACATTCGGCCCTTTCCTTGGGCGCCAGGGGGCTATCGCTACCTCTACGTCGCCGTGGACAAATTCACCAAGTGGGCCGAAGTCGAGGCCGTCCGCGCCATCCCCGCTGGTTCTGCGGTCAAGTTCATCAAGGGCATCGTGAGCCGGTTAGGATTACCAAACCGCATCATCACCGACAACGGTTTGCAGTTCACCAGTAACCTTTTTAAAACGTACTGCGCTAATCTTGGGTCGCAGATATGCTGCGCTTCGGTGGCCCACCCCCACAGCAATGGACAGGCCGAGCGGGCCAATGCAGAGGTCCTGAGAGGCCCTCAAGACCAGGACGTTCAAGAAGAAACTGGAAGCCAGCGGCAGAGGCTGGTACGACGAGCTTCCTTCTGTGTTGTGGTCCATCCGCACAACCGCAACCAAGCCAACTGGAGAGACCACCTTCTTCCTGGTCTACGGAGCCGAAGCGGTCCTCCCTCACGAGGTCAAGCGTCGATCCGCAGGTCTGGCGTTTGATGAAACGCTGCAGGGCGCCATGCGAGGGACGGCCCTTGTGTCTTTGGGGAGGCGCCGTCGAGAAAAACTGTGCGAGCGGCGAGGTACCAGCAGGCACTCCGGCGATACCACCGCCGCAACATCCGCCCAGAACTCGAGGTAGGGGACCTCGTGCTCGACGGGTCCTCTCCAGGAGGGACTGCATAAGCTCTCTCCCATGTGGGAGGGCCCGTTCAAGGTTGTTCATGTTTCCAGGCCTGGCTCCGTGGGCTTGGAGACTCAAGAGGGAGTACCTATACAGAACGAGTGGAACATCCAGCACCTCCGGAGGTTTTACCCCTAAAAGGCCCTGAGCCTGTGAAGAAGGCAAATGCCTCTGAAGTTCATCTTTTTGGAAAAGGCCCGGAGCCTGTGAAGAAGGCAAATGCCTGTGAAGCTCACCTCCTGGAAAAAGGCCCGGAGCCTGTGAAGAAGGCAAATGCCTGTGAAGCTCACCTCCTGGAAAAAGGCCCGGAGCCTGTGAAGAAGGCAAATGCCTGTGAAGCTCACCTCCTGGAAAAAGGCCCGGAGCACATGAAGAAGGCAAATGCTGTGAAGCTCACCTCTGGAAAAAAGGCCCGAGCACATGAAAGAAAGCCGTAGTGTCAGCGTTCTAAAAAGGCCCAGAGCCTGTGAAGAAGGCGAACGCCTGTGAAGCTATCGCGTTCTGGAAAGGCCCAGAGCCTGTGAAGAAGGCGAACGCCTGTGAAGCTGTCACGTTTTGGAAAGGCCCGGAGCCTGTGAAGAGGGCAAACGCCCGTGAAGCTTGCTTCCCAGAAGAAAGGCCCGGAGCCTGTGAAGAATGCGAATGCCTGTGAAGCTCGCCGCCCGTGACACTCTCACGTAATAATGAGTTGGGGCTGTACACGCCCCAGAGTCTCAGAGTGCCGCCTCTCAGCCCGAGGCTCCCTCCCACGCCCTGGCAGCACTTAGCTCCGCTGGTGAGAAGACGTCGAAGACTAGACTAGGTGCCGGACGCGGCTTTTTCATTTGCTCTCTGCAGTTGACTGGTTATTCCCATTTGAAGTTTTTATCGAAACTATTGCCCCTTTTTGGTCCGTGGTTCTTTGATCTTTTTCACCCTCCTGCCTCGATTTCTCTTGCGCGGGGACTCGCGAGGCAGAGGCCTCGGGAGCCCCCGCGAGCGTTCCTACCCCTATCGCTCAAGTTTTCACGGCCCTGGTCCACAGCTGGAGCACCCCTCCTGACCATGCCTCACGGGCAAAGACAACGCCGAACACGTGGCTGTGGTCGGTCGCCCGCTTGCCACGGCCGGGTTCACTTGCGAATGGGCGCATCGCAGCGAAGGGAACAAAGATCGTGATAACAAAAGCAAAGACACAATAATTAGCGGCGTTGCCCTAAACACGCCTCATCGGGCCACACATTGTTCCCTTTTTACGCAGGAGAAAAGGAAGGAAAAGGACAGAAGCAGGTGAAGCACGCCCCATGCCGGCTCTCTTGGAAGGCCCGAGCCGCCTCCGGAGCTCAGTCGGACTCCATCTCGCACGTCACCGGGGCGTGGCGGCGAGCGGACCCGCTTCCACCCCCCAAGCAGGCGCGGCGGCGTGGGGCCTGGCCGCGGCCGCTGCTGGAAGAATCGCCACCCGAAGAAGAGATGGTGAAGCGTGAGGAGTCGCGGGCATCGCCAGCCGCCCGCGCACTGCCCTCTCCGCCCGCGCCGGGGCTGAGTCCTCAGCCGCGGTCGTCGTCCTCAGGGCAGCACCTCATGCGGCGGCCGTCTTCCCCGAACACCCTCACGTAGAGGGTGGCGTCGCCATCATACTTGAAGTGCAGGGAGCACCGGCGGCGGAGACCACGCTACAGCAAACGCTCTGCCCGCATGGGCCAGAACAGGTTCCCTGCAGCAGACCTCCCAGAAGCCCACGGCCCGGCTGCAACAGCCATCTGCCTAGAGCCAGAGGCCACTCAGGGCGCCATCTGGGAGCTCACCCAGGAGGAAGCATGGGAGCTGAAGCCGGACGCCGGACGGCTCCTCCGACCTCACCATGAACTCCGGCAGTGCTTCAGCAGCATGGAGGCACGGCCTCGGGGGACGCGCGGCCGGGGCACGCCCTCCAACCATGGCCAGCCGCTCGTCACCATGCTGAGAGCCTCCCCCACGACCACGGGGGGCCGCCGTGGAGGCCACGGGGTGCTTGCGAGGGCGACCTCGACCACGCTTAGGCGGAGGAGAGGAAGATTCGACCTGGCGGCCCTTCCCCTTCTCTGCAGCCGAGAACTTCCTTGGTGGAGCCATGGAGAAGAAGGAGAGACAGGAAAGGATAGAATGGAAGGGCGCGCGCTGTTCCGTACTTATTGCTCGCGAAGGCCAACCGTCGGCCTCCACGATCACCGGTAATCATGACCAGCTCCGCATGCAGGGACTTGTCGAATCCGGGAGGTTAGCAAGGCATCGTGGGGGAGCAGTGCGCACACGTCCAATCAACCGCCACGCTTGTGGCGCCCAAAAGGTCATGCGGCTGTTAGGGCCCGCGACGCTTCGCACTTGCCCTTTTGCCTCTCTGCTCGGCCAAGTTCGGGCGCGCCGTGGGCCCGGGGGCTACTGTCGGCGTTCTGGGAACGGAGGTCCCCAGACTTGCCTGCCTGCGGCCTACGACGTGGCTCAAAGGAGGCCCAGGATGGCCCATCTTCATCTACACAAGCTCAAGACCCTCGCGAGGGGCCAAGCCTCGCGAGGCGGACGACCAGGAGCTTCCTCGGGCACGGCCTCGTCAGGCTGGCTCATGAGGAGGCGGAGAGTTCAAGGCAGGGTACCTCGTGAGGTGCCCATGACGTAAGCCATGACGACCAAGGGCGCCAATCGGGCGCCAGCCACAGAAGGCCCCTCCTTTCCTCTTTGGTGCAAAGGGAGCAAGCGCAGTAGAGCATCAAGCAGAGGCATCCGTTTCGGTGCAACAAGACCAAGACCAGCCCCAACGGCCGGAAGGGAGTCACCGTGGAGCCCAAGCAGCCGTCATCACCAGAGCCTTTGGCAGGCGAGGACCAACTTTAGTCAGGATAAGTGTACCCGCTATTCCCCTTCAAAATGGCCAATTGTTGGCCCTTCCCGCTCAATATTTGGGAAGAGGCCCAGGGCCTTCGTCTATATAAGTAGAGCTAGCCACGATAGTAGAGGGGGATCAGGGGATCCAGCATTCGGAATCCAGAGAGAGAGAGATAGAGACCCGATCCTCAAGCTAGAGCGACGGGACACCACCTAGCAATTCATCACACCCACCAAGAACAGACCCTCACAAGGCTGTTCTTCCCTGTACTGTTCTCATCAGCCCAAGAGGCAATCCACCACACCACAAACTAGAGTAGGGTATTACACCACAACGATGGCCCGAACTAGTATAAATCTCGTGTCTCTTGTGCTGTTCTTTTGAGTAGTTTAGGACCCTGCGATTCGACGAGGTACGAGACGGTGGAGGGTTGGATCTCCGCGCGCACCCCAGAGTTTGAACCTTAAGGGTCTGTCGGAACCCGAAATCCGACAGGAACATTGAGCTGCAAGCATTCCAGCTCGAGTTCAGCACAACCATTGTCATCAAGGGGGCCGCGCTGGCAGATTTCGTGGCTGAATGGACAGAAGCACCGGGCCTCAGGGCCGGCGAGGATCGGTCCCTCTCCCCAGGGAGCGATGCACCAGAAGGTTGGGTCATGTACTTCGACGGAGCGTTCTCCATACAGGGCGCCGGGGCTGGGGCAGTGCTCATATCTCCTGCTCAGGACAAGCTCTAATATGCCGTGTAGCTCTGTTTCCAGCATGGCGAGAAGGTCTCCAACAATATAGCAGAATCTGAGGGACCTGAGAAGGGTCCGGAGGCTGCCGCTCGGGGTGAAGCGCCTTACCATCAAGGGCGATTCACAGCTCCTCATCAATTTCTACAACAAGGTGTATGAGCCAAGAGATGAACACATGGAGGCCTACCTTGCGGAGGTCCGCAGGATGGAGAAACAGTTCTGGGGATTGGAGCTGTAGCATGTGCCCCGCGGCACCAATCAAGAGGCCGACGACATCGCCAAACGAGCCTCCAGGAGGTTACCCTAGGAGCCGGGCGTCTTTGAGGAACGGCTCTTCAAGCCCTCAGCCCTGCCGCCGTTATCAAGCACAAGACATCCTCGGGAGGAGCTCCCTCACCACACTGCCTCGGGAGCCCCAAACATGTGGCCTCGTGGAGCACGCCTGCTCCTTACGATGAAACCTCAAGAGGAGTGCTGGATCACGGAGATCAAGAGTTACTTAACGCATGGGACTTTGCCGGAGAAGGAGGAGGAGGCAGAGCGTGTGGCGCGGCAAGCTACGGCATACAACATCATGGATGGAGAGCTCTACCGAAAATCTAATTCAACGAGCAGCGTATCCCCACGCTGCATCACCAGGGAACAGGGAAGGAATTGCTGGCAGATATACATGGCGGAGATTGTAGGCACCATTCATCGTCCACGGATCCTCGCTTCGGCAAAGGCGTTCTGCAGCGGTTTCTATTGGCCCACCGCGCCAATGACGCTATCGAACTCGTGAAGGCTTGCGAGGCTTGCCAATTCCATGCCAAGCAGATCCACCAGCCCGCAGAGGAGTTCGCAAACCATCCCCCTCACTTGGCCATTCGCGGTCTGGGGGCTGGACATTCTAGGCCCTTTTCCTCGGGCGCCAGGGGGCTATCGCTACCTCTACGTCGCCATGGACAAGTTCACCAAGTGGGCCGAAGTCGAGGCCGTCCGCGCCATCCCCGCTGGTTCTGCGGTCAAGTTCATCAAGGGCATCGTGAGCCGGTTCGGAGTGCCGAACCGCATCATCACCGACAACGGTTCGCAGTTCACCAGTAACCTTTTTAAAACGTACTGCGCTAACCTTGGGACGCAGATATGCTACGCTTCGGTGGCGCACCCCTGCAGCAATGGACGGGCCGAGCGGGCCAATGCAGAAGGTCCCAGAGGCCTCAAGACCAGGACGCTCAAGAAAGAAACCGGAAGCTCTGCGGCGAAGGCTGGTAAGACGAAGCTTCGTCCGTGTTTTGGTCCACCCGCACAACCGCAACGAAGCCAACCGGAGAGACCCCTTCTTCCCGGGTTCACGGAGCCGAAGCGGTCCTCCCTCACGAGGTCAAGCGTCGATCCGCGCGGGTCCTGGCATTCGATGAAACGCTGCAGGACGCCATGCGGGGGATGGCCCTTGTGCTGGGGGAGGAGCGCCGTCGAGAAGCTGCGCTGCAAGTGGCAAGGTACCAGCAGGCACTCCGGGTGATACCATCGCCGCAACATCCGCCTGTAACTCTCGAGGTAGGGGACCTCGTGTTCGACGGGTCCTCTCCGGGGAGGGACTGCATAAGCTCTCTCCCATGTGGGAGGGCCCATTCAAGGTTGTTCATGTTTCCAGTGCCTGGCACGCGGCGCTTGGAGACTCAAGAGGGAGTACCTATACGTAACGTGTGGAACATCCAGCACCTCCGGAGGTTTTACCCCTAAAAGGCCCAGAGCCTGTGAAGAAGGCAAATGCCTGTGAAGTTCATCTTCTTGGAAAAGGCCCAGAGCCTGTGAAGAAGGCAAGTGCCTGTGAAGTTCATCTTTTTGGAAAAGGCCCAGAGCCTGTGAATAAGGCAAATGCCTGTGAAGTTCATCTTTTCGGAAAAGGCCCAGAGCCTGTGAAGAAGGCAAGTGCCTGTGAAGTTCATCTTTTTGGGAAAGGCCCAGAGCCTGTGAAGAAGGTGAATGCCTGTGAAGCTCACCTTTTGGGAAAAGGCCCAGAGCCTGTGAAGAAGGCGAACGCCTGTGAAGCTGTCGCGTTCTGGAAAGGCCCGGAGCCTGTGAAGAGGGCAAACGCCCGTGAATCTTGCTTCCCAGAAGAAAGGCCAGAGCACAGAAGAAGGCGAACGCCTGTGAAGCTCGCCGCCCGTGACACTCTCACGTAATAATGAGTTGGGGCTGTACACGCCCGGAGTCTCAGGAGTGCCGGCCTCGGGCCACAGGGCTCCCTCCACGCCTAGTGGCAGCACTTAGCTCGCTTTGGTGAGAAGACGTCAAGACTAGACTAGGTGCCGACGCGGCTTTTTCATTTGCTTTCTGCAGTTGACTAGTTATTCCCATTTGGAGTTTTTATCGAAACTATCGCCCCTTTTTGATCCGTGGTTCTTCGATCTTTTTCACTCTCCTGCCTTGATTTCTCTTGCGCGGGGACTCGCGAGGCGGAAGCCTCGGGAGCCCCCGCGAGCGTTCCTGCCCCTATCGCTCAAGTTTTCGTGACCCTGGTCCACAGCTGGAGCACACCTCCTGACCATTCCTCACGGGCAGCACAACACGAACACGGGGCCTGGATCGGTCGCCCCCGCGGCCACGGCTGGGGTTCACTTGCGAATGGATGCACGGCAGAAGGGAACAGTATCAGGATAACAAAAGCAGTACAACAATTAACGGCGTTGACCTAAACACGCCCCCTACGGGGCCACACATTGTTCCCTTTTTACGCAGGAGAAAAGAAAGGAAAAGGACAGAAGCAGGTGAAGCACGCCCCGTGCCGGCTCTCTTGGAAGGCCCGAGTCGCCTCCAGAGCTCAGG
Organism: Aegilops bicornis; assembly: GCA_021605145.1. NCBI lineage: Eukaryota > Viridiplantae > Streptophyta > Magnoliopsida > Poales > Poaceae > Aegilops > Aegilops bicornis. The sequence continues at coordinate 289,976,006 of CM038671.1, forward strand.
CGGACTCCCTCTCGCGCTTCACCGGGGCGTGGCGGCAAGCGGACCCGCTGCCACACCCCAAGCAGGCACGGCGGCGTGGGGGCTGGTCGAGGCCGCTGCTGGAAGAATCACCAACCGAAGAAGAGCTGGTGAAGCGTGAGGAGTCGCGGGCATCGCCGGCCGCCCGCACGCTGCCCTCTCCGCCCACGCCGGGGCTGAGTCCTCGGCTGCGGTCGTCGTCTTCAGGGCAGCACCCCATGCGGCGACCGTCTTCCCCGAACACCCTCACGTAGAGGGTGGCGTCGCCATCATACTTGAAGTGGAGGGAGCACCAGCGGCGGAGACCACGCGCGCGAGCGAACGTCTGCCAGCCGCGGGCCAGGAACAGGTTCCCTGCAGCAGAGACCTCCAGACAAGCCCACGAAGCCCGGCTGCAGCAGCCATCTGCCTGGAGCCAGAGGCCACTCAGGGCGCCATCTGGGAGCTCACCCAGGAGGAAGCACGGGAGCTGAAGCCGAACGCCGAATGACTCCTCCGCCCTCACCATGATCTCCGGCAGCGCTTCAGCAGCATGGAGGCGCGGCCTCGGGGGACGCGCGGTCGGGGCACGCCCTCCGACCATGGCCAGCCGCTCGTCGCCACGCTGAGAGCCTCCCCCACGACCGCGGGGGACCGCGTGGAGGCCACGGGGTGCTTGCGAGGGCGACCTCGACCACGCTTAGGCGGAGGAGAGGAAGACTCGACCTGACGGCCCTTCCCCTTTTCTGCGGCCGAGAACTTCCGTGGTGGAGCCATGGAGAAGAAGGAGAGACAAGAAAGGATAGAATGGAAGGGCGCGCGCCGTTCCGTACTTATTGCCGGCGAAGGCCAACCGTCAGCCTCCACGATCACCGGTAATCATGACCAACTCTGCCTGCAGGGACTTGTCGAATCCGGGTGGTTACCGAGGCATCATGGGGAAGCAGTGCGCACACGTCCAATCAACTGCCACGCGTCGCCCTAGGTCACAGGCTGTTAGACCCAGCGACACTTGCACTTGCCCTTTCCCTCTCTGCTTTCGGCCAAGTTCGGGCGCGCCGTGGGCCGGGGGCTCTTGTCGGCGTTCCGGGAACGGGGTCCCCGGACTTGCACACTGCGGCCTGCGGGCGTGGCTCAAAGGAGGCCAGGGCGAACCCATCTTCAACAACGCATAGCTCAAGACCCTCGCGAGGGGCCAAGCCTGCTGAGGCGGACGAGGAGCCTCCTCGAGCACGGCCTCGTCGGGTTGGCTCATGAGGAGGCGGAGAGTTCACGGCAGGGTACCTCGCGAGGTGCCCATGACGCATAGCCATGACGACCAAGGGCGCCAATCGGGCGCCACCACAGACTGCATCCTCCTTTCCCTTTGGTGCAAAGGGAGCAAGCGCAGCGTAGAGCATCAAGCAAAGGCATCCGTTTGATTGCAACAAGACCAAGACCAGCCCGAACGGCGGGAAGGAGGTCATCGTGGAGCCCAAGCAAAGGCGTCATCACCAGAGCCTTTGGCGGCGAGGACCAACTTTAGTCAGGATAAGTGTACCCGTTGTTCCCCTTCAAAATGGCCAATTGTTGGCGCCCTTCCCGCTCAATATTTGGGAAGAGGCCCAGGGCCTTCATATATATAAGTAGAGCTAGCCACCATAGTAGAGTAGGGGATCTGGCATTTGGAATCCAGAGAGAGAGATAGAGACCCGATCCTCAAGCTAGAGCGACAGGACACCACCTAGCAGTTCATCACACCCACCAAGTACGGACCCTCGCGAGGTCAATTTGTTTCTTCCCTCAGACTGTTCCTCATCAGCCCAAGAGGCAATCCACCACGCCACAAACTAGAGTAGGGTATTACACCACAACGGTGGCCCGAACTAGTATAAATCTTGTGTCTCTTGTGTTGTTCCATTAGTAGTTTAGGTCCCTGCGATTCGGCGAGGTACGAGACTGTCGGGCGCTCGGGAACAGGGGTCCCCGACTTGCTCGCTCAAGCGGCTCATGGGCGTGGCTCAAAGGCGGCCTGGACAGCCCATCTTCATCTACACAAGCTCAAGACCCTCGCGAGGGGGCCAAGCCTCATGAGGCGGACGACCAAGAGCTTCCTCGTGCACGGCCTCGTCGAGGCTGGCTCATGAGGAGGCGGAGAGTTCAAGGCAGGGTACCTCGCGAGGTGCCCGTGGACGCAAGCCATGACGACCAAGGGCGCCCGGGCGAGGCAGCTGACCCATGGCGTCCTCCTTTCCTCTTTGGTGCAAAGGGAGCAAGCACAAAGTAGAGCATCAAGCAAAGGCATCCGTTTGATTGCAACAAGACCAAGACCAGCCCCAACGGCTGGAATGCGATCATCGTGGAGCCCAAGCAAAGGCCACCACCAGAGCCTTTGGCGAGCAAGGACCAACTTTAGTCAGGATAAGTGTACCCACTGTTCCCCTTCAAAATGGCCAATTGTTGGCGCCCTTCCCGCTCAATATTTGGGAAGAGGCCCAGGGCCTTCGTCTATATAAGTAGAGCTAGCCACCATAGTAGGGAAGGACGATTGGATAGAGTGGGAAGCACCCGAAGAGAGAGAGAGAGACCCGATCCTCAAGCTAGAGCCACGGGATACCACTTAGCAGTTCATCACTCCCACCAAGAACAGACCGTCGCGAGGCTGTTCTTCCACATCTTATTCCTCATCAGCCCAAGAGGCAATCCACACACCACACACTAGAGTAGGGTATTACACCACGATGGTGGCCTGAACCAGTATATATCTCGTGTCTCTTGTGCTGTTCTTTCGAGTAGTTTAGGTTCTTGCGATTCAGTGAGGTACGAGACGGTGGAGGGTTGGATCTCCGCGCGCACCCCAGAGTTCGAACCTTAAGGGTCTGCCGGAACCCGAAATCCGACATTTGGCACGCTAGGTAGGGGTGCACCGGAATCTGCCTTTCGCTGCTTCGTTTCTCCCCAACCGCCGCAACCATGTTCGACGCTGTTGCCGCGCCGGCGCGAGCCGCCGCCTTTCCTCCCATGTCGCCTGTGCAGCCCCGTCGGGCGGGCGTCCTCTTCATTCCCGTCACCTGCCGCTCAATGCTGCCACCGCCCGGCGGAACGGGCAGAAGCGTCCGCCCCAAAGACCGTCCATGAGGCGGGACGGCCGCACCGCCACGCCTTCGCTCACCCCGCTGGTTCTTTCGTCCACGCGCTTCGGCGCGCCATGGAGGCCCGAAGCTTCACTAATCGCGCCAACGAAGCTCCTGCGCTACCGCCCTGCCGACGACGTCTACGAAGAATGGCTCGACTGCGTCGCCGAAGCTTGTCACTGCGAAGGCGACCCTGCGCCGTCCGTCTCATCCTGCACCGCGCCCGCTTCGCGGCGATGGCAGCTCGGGCGCCTCGACCACCTCCTCCTCAAGACGGGCCACAGCACCAAAGCGCGCGCCTGGCGCAGAACCCGTTCCGCCAGCGCCACGGCTGCAAGAGCAGAGCTGCCAAGAGGTCCCTAGCCTGCAGGAAGCTGCCCGAGCGCTCCCCGCTCCAGCACGTCAAGACCCTGCGCTACCCCCAGCCAGCGGCGCAGGAGGCCCGCAAGACCAAGCTCTCTGCCGTCCCGAGGCCCCCGCGCGCCACCCGGGCTGCAGCGCCTTCACCACCGAAGCCGTGCAGCGTCGCGTGGCCCGCCAGTTCAAGCAGACCTGCCTCCACGCCACGACGGCACGGCCGACCCTTACGGAGTTCCTCCAGCTCTACGAGCTGGGCATCGAGGCTGCCAACGGAGATGAAAAGGTCATGGCGAACTGGTTTCCCATGGCGCTCAAGGACGGAGCCCGCACCTGGCTCCTGAATCTGGCCCCAGGCACGATCTCTTCCTGGGCCAAGATGCGCACCCGCTTCATCGCCAACTTCCAGGGTACTCGCGACCGGCCACCCGCCGTGAGCGACATGCGCCGAATCAAGCAGCCAGGGAAACCCCGCAAAAAGTACATCCAGCGCTTCAACAACGCACGCCTCAAGATCCCTGTGGTAACGGAGGAGGCCATCATCTCTGCCTTCTCCGACGCGGCGTCGCGAGGTCAAGATGAAGGAGGAGCTGGCGATGCATGAAGATCTGTGCACCTCCTCGAGCTGTTCAACTTGGCGACCAAGTGCGCCCGAGGGCTGAGGAGGGCGCCTCTCCCTCCTCGAGCTGCCCGCCACGGATCCCGAAGAGAAGAAGTCCAAGCCAAGGACGTGAAAGCGCCAAGGGGCTGCCGTGTTTCGCAGCCGGAATCCGTACACCAAGCGAGGCAGAGATCAGCCCGAGTACTCTAAGGGCAGCCGGTACTGCGTGTACCACGACCTCCACACCCACAACACCAATGAATGTCAAGAGCTCTGGGCCGTGCGCGAAGGAAGGGTCGGCAGACGCCCCAAGCGCAGCGACCGGGGCTACGGCCGAGGAGGAGGAAGAAATGCAGGAAGCTGGGAAGACCGTGGCCCGCGCCAAGGGTGGCGCGACCAACCTCGCGAGGACCGCTGGCAAGACCCACCTGGCGAGGAGGGCTGGAGGGATCATCCTCGTGAGGATCGCCCGCAAGGGAACGCAGGCCTCCCTCCGCTGCCGCCACCTCCAAGGAGAATCGAAGACCGTCTTCAGGACGAGGGGGCTGGGGGCTTCCAGGAAGCGCGTGCGATCGCCTGCATCCTGGGCGGAGCTCAAGCCCCAGCCTCTCACCGCATCTTCAAGCAGTTCGCCCGTGAAGTGAATGCAGTCCTCCCCAAGCTCGAGTCCACGCGCCCTCTTAGGTGGTCGGCGTGCGCCATCACGTTCAGCTCAGCGGATCAGCTCAATTGCGCAGCCACAGCCGGAGTTCTCCCAATGCTTTGCTCCCCAATCATCAGCAACGTGCTGGTCACCAAGACCCTTATCGACGGTGGAGCAGGGCTCAACGTCCTGTCCGTGGAGACATTCAACAATCTTCAAGTGCCCTACAGTCAGCTTCAGCCAACCAAGCCTTTCTCCGGAGTCACCGACGGCTCCACGGTCCCGATCGGGCAGGTTCGCCTCCCCGTCACCTTCGGGGCCCGCGACAACTACCACACCGAGCTCATCGACTTCGAAATCGCCCACATTCGCCTGACATACAACGCCATCCTCGGGTACCCGACGCTGGCCAAGTTCATGGCCGTAACCCACCATGGCTACAACATCCTCAAGATGCCAGGAAGCGGCGGGGTCATCACGGTGCCTTGTGAAGAGAGAGATGCTGTGTGCTCCCTGGAGCGAGCTTTTCAAGCCGCATCACTGGAAGACCCAGACCATGGTAGCAGGATGCCTCCCGAGGCAGCACCCAAGAAGAAGAATACATCGACCGGCCCGGCTCCTCAAGAGACAGGCCCCTCAGGGCCCGCACCGGGCCAGGGGGAGCCTCCTTCCATCGCATAGGAAAGCGCGCCCAGCGCCCTCATCGGCCAGTGGCTCGGGGCCCTCCCGAGGCCGCCCGACCTCGCCAAGGTCTCGAGGGAGGCGCTTGGGCACCACGTGGAGGTGTGTTTCAAGCACGCTTCCGCAAAGGTGAGCAAGACCAGGAGGATGTAACCTCAAGAGTTCATCAAGAAGGCCATCCAGAGCTACAGGAGTCAAGGATCATGAGGGGCAGCCGCCGCCGACATTGTGGCCCCCCATCCAGGCGAGGATGGTGGGCTGCTAGTCTGCATCGATATACCAGGGCTCAACCGAGCCGCATCTCAAGAGCGCCTCTGGCCCTCGCGAGTGGGACGTTGCGAGGGTCCGCCCCACAGCTCCATACGCATACCTTATGGCCTGCCAAACGCGGCTGCTGCGCACCAGCATCTCATGAGAACCATCCTGGAGGCTCAAGAGGTCAGGCACGCCGCAGCCCTGGTAGAGATGGAGATGGCCCATGAGGAGCCGCCAGCGCCTCCGGAGCCTCCCGAGGCCCCCGGGCCTGGGGGCTCGTGAGGATCGGCTCCCGCAGCCCACCGAGTCTGCTACATCAACAACCCTTCATCCCCAACATCACCAGGTGACATCTTTAAGTTTTATTTCTGGCTGGGAGCGCCTTCAGGGCCGCATTATTCCCAGGCCGCGTGGGTCCGTCCCTGCGGCATGTACCCATTTTATTTCATGTCTTTAGCTTATACTGTTGGGGGCACCCCTCGGGCTGCATCATCCCTAAGCCGCTCGGGCCAGTCCCAGCGGCATGTATCCTTCATGCGTGTTCCTTAGGATTATGCACTCGTTCAACCATGCTTGTTATTTGGTGCCTTCTCCACCCAGGCGAAATCTTGCTCGTTAAAGGGGGGGTGCCTGAGCATCGCGACTCAGGGCTCCTACCGGCTCTTCGGCCCTCACCCTCTGGTCTTGTCCATGGCATCGCGACCTGGCTTGCCAGCGAGGTAGAGACCAGCCCGAGCCGGACCCGAGGACGTGAGTTTCGCCATCCAATCCAGCTTCTGCTAAAGGGGGGTGCCTGAGCATCGCGACTGTGGCTCTTACCGCTCTCCAGCCCTCACCCTCCTGGTCTTGTCCACGGCATCGCGACCTGGCTTGCCAACGACGGCTGAGACCAGCCCGAGAGCCGGGACCCGAGGGCGTGAGTTACTGCGTCGACCCAGCTTGCACGTTAAAGGGGGTGCCCGAGCATCGCGACTCGGGGCTCTTACCGCTCTCCGCCCTCACCCTCTGGTCTTGTCCATGGCATCGCGACCTGGCTTGCCAGCGACGGCTGAGACCAGCCCGAGAGCCGGGACCCGAGGACGTAGAGTTGCGTCATCTAACCTAGCTTGCGCGTTAAAGGTGGGGTGCCTGAGCATCGCGACTCAAGACTCCTACCGGCTCTCCGGCCCTCACCCTCTGGTCTTGTCCATGGCATCGCGACCTGGCTTGCCAGCGACGGTAGAGACCAGCCCGAGAGCCGGGACCCGAAGACGTAGAGCACCGGCATCTGGCCAAATTTGCAGGAACACACTCGAAGACAAGGCCCAGAGCCAGGCGCAACATGCCTTGAGGTAGGGCCTCGTGAGTCCCGCGCTGGCTCACGGGTGCCTAGATACACCTCGTCTAGCCCTACCGTGCCAGCCACGTGTTAGGGTGGGGCTGTATACGCCCCGGGGGCTCCTCCCGGAGGGGAGCCCCCTCCCACGTTCCAGTGGAAGCACCATGCTCCGCTGGCCGACGACATCGCCGAGGAGCGGCTATGCCCAGACGCATGCGGAAGCGCTTATGCTCCAGCTGGTGATAAACAACCGAGGGTGGCCTCCGGTCGTGATCAACCTCGTGGGAGCCCAGAGCCTCGATGTGCAGCCTCGTCGCAACGCCTCCCCTCGGGAGCGCCACGAGGGGCTGGGCACGGGGCTGCGCCTGAGTCACGCCTGCACGCACGCCACTCCAGCCAGCCCTCGGGCCTGGTTCGTCGTGATGCCACTCCCCGAGCGGAGCCAAGGTACGCATGCCGTTTGAGCGTCAAGGGGACTCCTGAGCATCGCGACTCAGAGCCTAATCGTCACGTAGCCCTAACCCCTTAGTTCCAAAACGCTAACGGCGGTTGGGGTATGCGCGGGGCCGGGCTCTGCAGACGTAGAACGGTGGATCCGCCCGCGCCTCACCTCCCTACTTGTTGTTCGTGCGCCAAGGGTTACTCCTGAGCATCGCGACTCAGGAGCCTAACTTGTCATGTAGCCCCTCACTCCTTGGTCCCGTCCTGGTTTTCGGTCGGGGCTAACGGCGGCTGAGGTAGCAAGGCAGGCTCTTGCCGGGCGTAGAACATAAGCAAGTAGGAAGCACAAATTTCAAGGAATTCAAAAGCAAATATTACAGTCCACACTGTAATCGCAGTACCAAACGCAAGTTTAAACGCCTCCCTGAGGCATGATACATGTGCAGGAATTAAAAGCAAGACAGGAGCCGTAGCGGAGTCACTTGTCGGCGGTGGAGCAGCACGGAGTGGGCTAGCCTCGTGAAGCAGCAGGGCTGGCAGCGCCTCGCTTCGGCTTGGTGCTGAAGGCCCGGAACTTCCCCAACAAAGCCTCCGCGCGACCCTTCACAGCCTCGGCAGCGGCAGCTGCATGCTCGCCGCTTGCCGGCTCCAGCAGGCTGTCCATGTCGACACTGGGATCGCGAAGATAGATGTGGGTGAGGATCCGCGTCAGTGCCGCAGAAGACAAGACACGCGCCTCGGCCTCATCCGTGGGGCCAATGCCAAGGGAGACATCTTCAAGAGCACGAATCAGGAAGGGAAGCAGCTTGGTGGGGCCGTCCTCTGCGCCGGCCAGTGGACTCTCCAGGCCGCTATCATAAAGCTCCCTCAGCAAGACGCGAGCCTTCACTTCCATATCCATGAAAAGGCCAAACGATCTTCGGCAAGAACCCGCGCCTTGGCGTCCAGCTCGACCTTCCTCGCCTCCAGTTCCTGCCCCAGCGCGTCAAGGCGGTCACGACGCTTCTTCAGCTTGGCCTCCCGGTCCTTGATGGCCGCCTCGCGAGCCTTCATGCCGTCCTCCTGCTCCTGGCGGAGGTGGGACTCCTCGGCGAGCTGGTTCTGCAGGCCCTTCAGCTCGCCCTCCAGCGTCTCATAGCGACCTCGGATGCTGGCTGCCTCCCCCAGGGCAGCATCGCGGACTACCTTCGCCTCGAGAATAGCCTGCTTCTCCTCGTCACAAGCCGTCGAAGCCTGGACCAGCGCCGCCCGAATCGAAGCATCGGCGCGAATCCAGCCAGAGGCCAGCTCCAAGCGCCCGGCCACCAAGCGAGGATCGGCGCCCAAAAGATCCTGCCGCAGCCGGTCCAGTTCAGCAGCAGCGCGGTCCAGGACCGCGGGAGGAGTTGGAGAGACAACAGTTGGCGGAGTAGGAGGAGTTGGCGGTGGCGTAACCACTGCGCCCTGAGGCGGAACCAGCGGCGCCACGGCAACGGTGGAGGCAGCGCCCAGCAAGGCCACCTCGGGAGTCGTTTGGGACAAGGGGGCTGAGCTCGCCCTAGCGGGCTCAGCCAGGCCTCGCGAGCATGCCCGGGCAGGAGAGGCCTAGGCGTCGGGGTCATCTTCCTTTTCGGGCAACAATACCATCACGGATGGAGCCTCAGGAGCCCCCTTCAGCTTCTTCATCGCGGGCGCCGGCCTGGCCAAGGAACATGGACATCAGATCTCGTCAGCAAAGCAATGATCAAGACGGAAAGCAGGCACTTACGGGTCGTCGCTAGTGGACTCGAGCAGCCTCCGGCCATACTTGAAGCCCGAGAGCCGGCTGCAGGGATCAGCTTCAAGGAACCAGAGCAAGCGGGCGCGTCACCGATCGCCCGAGGGCCGGGCGGACCCGCGGGGGACCAGCCCAGTCCGGTCCTTCTTCGGAATCGGGGGCAGGCTTCCGCCTCCCCGCTCATCCTCATCTTCGTCGTTGTCACTCTCGGGGAGGCGGAGAACGCGGGGCCTGCACCGCAGGGAGGGAGCCCTTGACTCTGCCCCTGTGTCAACCCCCTCTCCTGGCTCCCTTTCCTCCACCTCTTCGCCGGAGTCGGAAGAGGACACATCCACCGGGTCCTCCGGAGCCTTCGCGGGCACGAGCCTGTCCCCATTGAAGGCGGGCATCGACCCCACAACCTGCTCCCAATCCTCGCGAAGGAACAAGGGCGCGGGTGCGCCCTCAGGTCTCGCCATATCGCCTGGCTCCCTTTCCTCCACCTCTTCGCCGGAGTCGGAAGAGGACACATCCACCGGGTCCTCCGGAGCCTCCGCGGGCACGAGCCCGTCCCCATTGAAGGCGGGCATCGACCCCACAACCTGCTCCCAATCCTCGCGAAGGAACAAGGGCGCGGGGGCGCCCTCAGGTCTCGCCACATCGCCCCCAACCAAGGACTGGAGGACCGTCGCCAGATCCTCGCCGGCCAGGGCCACGGGGCTCGGGTGTGGCCTCCACATCGGAAGCGGGTACTGGCGAAGCGGAGCCAATTGGTGCTCCAGGAACTCCCTCAGCAGCGACGCGCCGGTCAGCCTCGCCGCCGCCGCGTCGGCCGACTTTAGATCTGCGTCCATCTTCTCCAGCACCAGCTTCGCGCGGAGATCCCGAAGCTCCATTTGGGACCAGTGTCGGAGCTCTCAGCGGGCTCCGTGGGCAGGATCAGCCGAGGGTGGATGCGCCCGGCATCCACCAGGACCCACTTGCTCCTAAAGCCCTCTATCCGCTTCCCAGGGCTCGAAATGGCGATGGCTCCGTTGTAAGCAATGAAGCTCGCGCACGCGGAGACGGAACCACGGGAGAGTCGGAGGAAGAAGTAGTGGCGCAGCAAGGCCATCGAGGGCTTCACCCCAACATGGGCCTCACAATAGTAGGCGAAGATTGCTAGAAGAAGGACGGAGTTGAGATGAAGGTGCAGAGCGTGAATGTTGTAATGGCGGAGGAAGGAAAAGAAGAACTCAGAGAAGGGAGGCACCAGACCAGCAATGATGGCGCTCACGAAGAACGGGTAGAAAGTACTCCCCCTACCCTCAGGGGCGGAGGAGCCGGCCTTGAGCTCCGCCGTTCTATCGACGCCCCGCGCCTCCGCCAACCGGCGCATCAGGGCAAGGCTCGCCGCTGACACATTGGGCGGGTCCAAGGCAGGAGAGTACCAGGCTCCGGCCGGGGTTTGACGAGGAGCCATGACTGGCTAGGGCACGAAGGCGGAGTGGATCTGAAGGTCTTGGAAGCAGGGAGGAGAGGCGCAAGAAAGGGGATCTGAGCAGCAACTAGCGAAAGTAAAGGAGGCAAGGAAGATGCCGCTCTATTATCAATCCGCGCGGTTGCAGAGGCACCCATGTCCAATCAACCGCCACGCGGCGCCCAAGGCCGTAGGCTGTTAGGGCCCACGACGCTTCGCACTTGCCCTTTTGCCTCTCTGCTCAGCCAAGTTCCGGCGCGCCGTGGGCCCGGGGGCTACTGTTGGCCTTCTGGGAACGGGGGTCCCCAGACTTGCCTTCCTGCGGCCTGCGGCGTGGCTCAAAGGAGGCCCAGGACAGCCCATCTTCATCTACACAAGCTCAAGACCCTCGCGAGGGGCCAAGCCTCGCGGGGCGGATGACCAAGAGCTTCCTCAGGCACGGCCTCGTCAGGCTGGCTCATGAGGAGGCGGAGAGTTCAAGGCAGGGTACCTCGCGAGGTGCCCGTGACGCAAGCCATGACGACCAAGGGCGCCAGTCGGGTGCCAGCCGTGCAGCGTCCTCCTTTCCTCTTTGGTGCAAAGGGAGCAAGCACAGGCAAGAGCATCAAGCAAAGGCATCCGTTTCGGTGCAACAAGACCAAGACCAGCCCAAACTGCTGGAATGCAGTCATCATGGAGCCCAAGCAGGCGTCACCACCAGAGCCTTTGGCAGGCGAGGACCAACTTTAGTCAGGATAAGTGTACCCGTTGTTCCCCTTCAAAATGGCCAATTGTTGGCGCCCTTCCCGCTCAATATTTGGGAAGAGGCCCAGGGCCTTCGTCTATATAAGTAGAGCTAGCCACCATAGTAGGGAAGGACGATCGGATAGAGTGGGAAGCACCCGAAGAGAGAGAGAGAGAGAGACCCGATCCTCAAGCTAGAGCGACGGGATACCACTTAGCAGTTCATCACTCCCACCAAGAACAGACCCTCGCGAGGCTGTTCTTCCTCAGATCGCTCCTCATCAGCCCAAGAGGCAATCCACACACCACACACTGGAGTAGGGTATTACACCACGATGGTGGCCTGAACCAGTATAAATCTCGTGTCTCTTGTGTTGTTCTTTCGAGTAGTTTATGTTCTTGCGATTCGGTGAGGTACGAGACGGTGGAGGGTTGGATCTCCGCGCGCACCCCAGAGTTCGAACCTTAAGGGTCTGCCGGAACCCGAAATCTGACAGAGACGGTGGAGGGTTGGATCTCCGCGCGCACCCCAGTGTTCGAACCTCAAGGGTCTGCCGGAACCCGAAATCCGACAGCGTGGATCCTCGGTTTGATAAGGGCAGAAGGAACAACGACCGGGACAACACGCTCCTCCCGCGGTTGGAGGCGATGGATCCTGCTCATGGGGACTTCGCCCTAGTGCTCGTCGGCTTGGATCTGGTTCTTCCGCTCCGGTCACTAACTCACAGCAGGGAAGGGTGGCGGCACACTTGGAAGACAAGTGGAAGCGGCTACCGAGGAGGGCACGGATAGCACGGACGCAACCTGCACCAGCTCCACCGGCATCTCCTTGCTCCAGGCCGGCATAATGGCAAGGGCAACTTTGGAGAGAAGGGGATCTAAGGAGAAGGAACTGGCGGCCGCTCATTTTTGGGTGAGAAGCAGAGGGGGAAGAAGACCTAAAACGGGCGCCCATCTCACTGTAAAGTGGGTCCATGACAAAATATCGCACTGGACACCAAAATGAAAGTGCGCCAACGCCAAAAATAAGGGCACGTCGACCTCTTTCGCACGGGAATTTCTCTTTCCCTAGCATGTACTATTCATGTCTACTCTTCCCCTTGAGGAAACCAATAAGCTCAAGGTAAAGAACTTGGCCCTAGGTAAAATCATTGATTCTAGTAGTGTAAACTGCTTTGTGTGATTTAGGAGTTGGTGTTAGTGTTATGTCTTTCTCTTTATATAAAATACTTGTCAGGTGGTAGGTGCGACATATGCCAACATGTGGCTTATCATTGTGGGAGCCAATAAGACGTCGCCGGTGCCTGGAAACGGGATGAGGCGAAGACATGCACGCCGGCGAATCTTACCCAGCTTCGGGGCTCTCCATGGAGATAACACCCCTACTGCTCAAGGGTCTCCGCATGATCACTAGATGAACAAGTAGCTACAAGAGGCTCCTTGAGCTGTTCGGTGAAGGGAAGAAGAAGGGCAAGGGTAGCTCTTCTTCCCTCTATGTGGTGTCTAAAACTCTAAGAGATCAACCTTTGCATGGGTGCCCTGGGGGTTTATATAGGCCTACCCCCTGTGGGTACAATGGTAATAATCGGCTGAGGCGGGCCCTAGCTGTCGCCGTGTCTCACGTTAAGCGGCTTCTCCATGACGGGGCCCGCCGACTGGTGGGTCCCGCCGGCTGCCGGCTTCTTGGTCGACAAGCTGGCCCCACCGCTGAGGGCCTTGTCGGGGGCTGATTACTGTTGCCTCAATCCTGATGACGAGGGCATTGTGGGGGTAAGCATGGCTACAGTGCCGCCGCTTTGGCGGCGATCACTTTAGCCTTACCTCGTCTTGTCTCCTTAATGAGGCGCCTCCTTCGAGGGAGGGAACAAGCCGGCTATGGGATGCCGGCCATACCTCAGGCCGACTGGGGGAGGCCGAGCCTTTTTGGGCACCTCTCTGACCGGAGGGGCCCTCCAATTGCGGGTCGTACTGACAACCTGTCATGGGTGACGTCATGGTCAACATGGCAACAAGGCTGCCACGGGACGGGTGATGGCCCCCAGACGTCAGACTGTGGCTATCAGGCCGGGACATGGGGTGGCAAGCTTCACTGTAGCCACCCCTGTCCCATCATCGTTATGTGGGTGCAGATTCTGAGGGTGCGGCCTTGGCCACCCGCAGGGGGCCCGGCTTCTCGGAGTCGGCTTTCTCGTGGCCGGCTTCGCGGAGTCGGCCCTCCGGTGGCCTTCTTCCTGTAGGTTTTGGGGTCGGGCTGCCTCCTAGTAGCCGGCCTGAGAGACAGCCGGCCGGGGGAAGGCGGCCCCGCGTCTTGGATGTTGGAGGGTTTGATTGGCTCATAATTTTTTCAGAAGTCCCAGGGGGAGCCGGCTAGGCTACCCGTGGTCATTTACTCCGACAGTAGTCCCCGAAGCTGGTCGAGCTTCGAGGTTGAAGAGAGGATGAGAAGCTCGATTAGCTTCCTATCCAGAGGGGTCGGCAGCTAGGAGGCGACTTTGAGCGAGTGCGCCGTCTTCGGGAAGCTCGGCAGCTCGAAGGCGAGAATGCGTGCCGAATTGCGCGTTGACCGCGCGCCACTCCGCGCGCCACGTGGCAAAAAAGGCCTGCCAACCCACGCACGCGACGGGACGTCGCCGCAGGTCGGGGCCCGCCATACCTAGGCCTCGGCCCGTGTGCAGATCCTCTGTGGCCCGAACGGACCGCTCGCCTTCCTGCGGCGGTTTCTGCACGCCTTTAGGGCGCAATAATCGCGGGACGTGGGGGAGTGGGCGCAGTTAATCCCACGCCCCCCCACGCCTCGTCTCCTTGGCTCCGCCGCACGAGCCTATAAGTAGGGGGAGGAGGGGGAGCGGCAGATGCTCGCATGCTCGCCCTCGCTCCACCCTTCCTTCTACTTCCTTCTCCTTTCCTCCGTCGCCGCAGCGCCTCACTACCACGCCGTTTCGCCGTCGACCTTCTTGGCTCGCCGTAACTCCGCCGCAGCGCGGTTGCGCGTCCTACGCCGCCGCGCCTCTGTCGCTTCCTCCTCGCTCCCATGGCGCTCTCTAGCTCTTGGGACGGTTCCAACGTCCACGAGGACCACATCGATTGGCTTCGCAAGACACGGCGGCTGCCGGGCGAGGGTTTCGTGAAGACCCGCCTCGCGCAAGAGGCGGAGGTTTCGCCGGCGCCGGAGCAGGGCGAGCGGGTCATCTTCTGCTCGCACTGCCTACGCGGCCTTGGTCTGCTGGCGAGCGGGTTCTTCCGCTCCTTCCTCGAAGTTCTATCAGCCTCCACCAAGATCATCTCACCCCCAACACGGTGATGCTGCTGTCGGCCTTCGTCACCTTGTGCGAAGGTTTTCTTGGCGTCCTCCCGACTCTTGAGCTCTTCGGGGAGTTTTTTCAGTGCAAGCTCGGCACCGTCTCCGCGGGTGAAAGTGCAACTATCCCTAGGTTGTTTTGGTAATTCATAACAACATATAGCTCATTGAGCTAATGCTATTCCAAGACTATTATTTCAGGAAAGCTTAATGAATGGCATGGCATGGATGATGAAAGTGGATCCCTCAAAATACTAAGGACAAAGGATTGGCTCAAGCTCAAAAGCTCAAGACTTTTCATTTTACGTTTTAGTGATCCAAGATCACATGGAGTCTATAGGAAAACCCAATACTATCAAGAAGGGATGAGGTGTTGCTTAATGAGCCTCTTGCGTCATGTGCTTAGTGATATGCTCCAAAACCCTCAACTACTTTCCCACGTCCACAAATGACCTAAATCTAAAGCCAAAATCGGTCACACCGATTCTTTCTATCCGCGCCACCGATTCCAAAAGTCATAGCCACCGCCACAAACCCTAAGCAAATCGGTCTTACTGATAGGGATCTCGGTCTCACCGAGATGGGGTTGCAATCTCTGTTTCCCTTCGTAACGCTTCGGTCTAACCGAAGTGAGCGATCGGTCCCATGGAGATTGCAATGTAAACTCTCTCGATTCCTTTTGTAACATTTTGGTCTTACCGAAAGAGCAAATCGGTCCCAATCAATTTACTCGACCAACTCTCTCGAAAGCTTATTACCAAAATCGGTCCCACCGAGTTTGTGTAATCGGTCTCACCGAGATTACGTTATGCCCTAACCCTAACCATATCGGCCTCACCGAGATGCATGTCAGTCCCACCGAAAATCACTAACGGTCACTAGGTTTACTAAATCGGTCCGACCGAGTTTAACTATTCGGTACCACCGAGTTTGATAAATTGTGTGTAACGGTTAGATTTTGTGTGGAGGCTATATATACCCCTCCACCTCCTCTTCATTCGTGAAGAGAGCCATCAGAACGAACCTACACTTCCAACTTACCATTTCTCAGAGAGAACCACATACTCATGTGTTGAGGCCAAGATATTCCATTCCTACCATATGAATCTTGATCTCTAGCCTTCCCCAAGTTGCTTTCCACTCAAATCTTCTTTCCACCAGATCCAAATCCTATGAGAGAGAGTTGAGTGTTGGGGAGACTATCATTTGAAGAACAAGAGCAAGGAGTTCATCACCAACACACCATTTGTTACTTCTTGAGAGTGGTGTCTCCTAGATTGGCTAGGTGTCACTTGGGAGCCTCCGACAAGATTGTGGAGTTGAACCAAGGAGTTTGTAAGGGCAAGGAGATCGCCTACTTCGTGAAGATCTACCGCTAGTGAGGCAAGTCCTTCGTGGGAGACGGCCATGGTGGGATAGACAAGGTTGCTTCTTCGTGGACCCTTCGTGGGTGGAGCCCTCCGTGGACTCGCGCAGCCATTACCCTTCATGGGTTGAAGTCTCCATCAACGTGGATGTACGATAGCACTACCTATTGGAACCACGATAAAAACATTCGTGTCTCCAATTGCGTTTGAATCCTCCAAACCCTTTCCCTTATATTCTTGCAAGTTGCATGCTTTATTTTCCGCTACCTATATACTCTTTGCATGCTTGCTTGAATTGTGTGATGATTGCTTGACTTGTCCTAAATTAGCTAAAATATGTCAAACTATAAAATTGGGAGAAGGTTAAGTTTTTATTGGTCAAGTAGTCTAATCACCCCCCTCTAGACATACTTCAAGGTCCTACAAGTGGTATCGGAGCTTTGGTCTCCATTTGCTTTGATTTCCATAGCTTTTGGTGGTCATAGCCTTGGTTTCATAACCTAGGAGAGTATGGCGTCTAGCGAGGGAAATTATCACCGTAGAGGTCCTTACTTTGATGGTACTAATTTTGCTAGTTGGAAGCATAAGATGAAAATGCATATTCTTGGACATAACCCCGCCGTTTGGGCAATTATTTGTATTGGCTTGCAAGGTGAATTCTTTGATGGGAGAGAACCGAACCGTGAAGCTAATGTGGAAGAATTGAAGATGCTACAATACAACGCTCAAGCATGTGACATCATCTTCAACGGATTGTGCCTCAAGAATTCAACAAAATCAGCCGCCTTGAGAATGCAAAGGAAATTTGGGATACTTTGATTGATATGCATGAAGGTACCGAGTCCGTCAAGGAATCCAAGTTGGATGTGCTCCAAAGTCAGCTTGACAAGTTCAAAACGAAGGATGGTGAAGTGTCACTGAAATGTACTCTAGGCTTGCTCTTATCACAAATGAGATTGCTGGCTTAGGGAGTGAAGAGATGACCGACAAATTCATCATCAAGAAAATCCTAAGAGCATTGGATGGAAAGTATGATACCGCAGTACATTGATCAAAATGATGCCAAACTACAAAGATCTCAAGCCAACGGAAGTCATTGGAAGGATTGTTGCTCATGAGATGTCACTCAAGGATAAGGAGGAACTTCACAACAAGTCAAGTGGTGCTTACAAAGCCTCAAGTGAAGCCCCCACATCATCAAGTGAGAAACCAACCTTCAATGAAGAATTGAGCTTAATGGTGAAGAACTTCAACAAATTCTACAAAAGTAGAAGCAAAGAAAGAAGCTCCAAGTCAAGGTCTTACAATGACAAGAGATCTTCTAGTCGAGAGCGAAATTGCTACAATTGTGGGAGACCCGGACACTACTCCAATGAGTGTATGGCACCCTACAAAAGAAGAGAAGATTCTCCAAGAAGAAGGAGCAAAAGAGAAGAATCACCACCAAGAGAGAGGAGGAGTAGAGATGACCGTTATAAACGAAGACCCTCACGGAGAAGTAAGGATTCGGAAAGGAAGGACAAGTCATCAAGGAGCTACACAAAACGAAGACATCCAGCCCATATTGGTGAATGGGTTTCCGGCTCCGACTCCGACAATCACTCCGAGAGGAGCTATCACTCCGACTCCGAATATACTCAAGATGAAGGTGTTGCCAGTCTAGCACTTGTGTCAACCAACTCCTACGACATATTTGAATCACCAAATGAAGGAATTGGTAGATGCTTCATGGCCAAAGGTCCTAAGGTAACACATCCCGAGTATGTTGATTTTAATAGTGATGAAGATGACTTGCTAGGTGATGATGATTTACTTGTTGACAACTCTAGTGATGAATACTATGATGAAACGTCAATTAATCATGCTAATCAAACGAATGACAATGATAAGGAGAAAATTGAGCTTCTAACTAAAGAACTAAACACTCTTAAGTTGGCTCATGAAACTATGTTCGAAGATCATCGAGAACTTTTAAGGGCTCATGAGAAGTTACGCTTTGAAAAGCTCAATCTTCAGCAAGAGCATGAGTTCTTAAAGGCAATCAATGATGATATCCGCAAGAAAAGTTCTTCTTACATTGCCAAGCGTTTACTCTTATCTACTTACATTCCTCAAGTCAAGTCTAGTAACAAGTACAAGAAAGATACTTCCTCTAGTAGTAACAATAATAATGTCAAATCCAATGTTGTTGCTTCTAGTAGTTCTCTTCATTCCACTAATGATTCTCTTAGCCAAGTTACACTTGAGCAAGAAAATAGTTTATTGAAGGGGATTATAGAGAAAGGTGTTTACAAGAGCCTTGCCGGGAGTAAGCAATTCGAGGAAATTGTACGCAAGCAAGGAAGGCACCGGAAGAATCAAGGTGTTGGTTTTGAACGAAAGTTCAACGCCAATGGAGTTGAGTGGGAAGAAGATCAATACCCCAAGACAAATTTTGTTCCTCAACAAGAGAAGTATGATCCTACTTCCTTCAAGGGAACACAAGCTCAAGATGATCTTCCACCACAAGACCACAAGAACAAAGGCAAGGACAAGCTTCAAGAAGAGATTGATGCATTTGAAGAAGCACCTAAAGCCTCGCTCGAAAGTGGGTCCCCAAGACTACGCCAAGTTCTACTTCATCAAGTACAACTACAACTCCAAGGATTCCCATCAAGATGATGTGGATCCCAAGAAGAAGAACTAGAGAGTTCTTGAGGGTGACTCCGCCAACATTCTTCACTCATATCATTTTGGCAAGAACAAGTGCAATCAACTTTCACATCTTGCACTAGTTCAAGGAGTCACAAACCCTCATGTTGGTAAGGCAAGGGACAAGGTGACCTAATGTTTTCATGGACATCATCTTGTGTGTGCATCACTCTATGTATATGGATATTCTTGTTTGTTCCTTGTGGGACTAACCCATGTAAGCAAGTTGAAAGTGCAACTCACTCCAAAGGATTGCTCCAAATGATCTACATCAACATTGAGCATCTACATCTTCAACACCTACATGAAGTCATCATCGACAAAACCCAAGGTTAGTTTATCCCTCTAAGGGGGGATCTCACATCTAGGGGGAGCTTAACTCTAAGAATTGAGTCAAAGCAACTCTAATGGTGTGAACACATTAATGCTTTATGTAAAAGTGGTAACCCCATTTGAGCTTAAACGATGAGTATGACCTATGATCAAATGTTCTCATTTGACTCCTAAGTCAATATACTCATATATAGATGACCTAGTCATCGCCAATTGCTTGATAGTTGCTAAATTTGGTTGTGCATGCTTTGCCACATATTTCTATTGCCATCTTATTGTGTGAGCACGTTGGTGCATATTTTACTCATTCAAGGACATCCACTTGTTGTTTTGCTTGTTTGGATTATTTTCTTTGTGCCAAGTGGATGGACAAGAATGCCTAAGAACCTTCTTTAGCTATCTATGCTTTTCTCGTCTCAAACTCTATTCATGCTACATCACAAAAATTGATCAAGTCAGATTCGAACCACTCTGTCTGTCGAGCACTCGGAGTCCCCGATTCGTCATAGACTTAAACTTCCAAAACCTCTTAATGATTCTCGGTCTGACCGATCCTTCCATTTCGGTCCTACCGAGATCATCAAGTTGATCTGAGTTTTCAATCTCGGTGCAATTGATTTGAACTTTTCGGTCTCACTGATTTTCTGTAACTGAACATAGTTATGCATCTCGGTGCCACCGACTTGTTCCACTCGGTCACACCGATAGGGTCGAGCTATATATAGCCACGGGCAAAATTTAGGAAATTTCTCCGAAACCCTTCGCCCGCGCAGCAGCTCGCTCTGCCATCGTGGTCTCCGGATCGTCTCCTCGTCGCCAGCAGCCTCCTGTCGCTGGTCTCTGCCGCCGTCAACGGATTTCGTCCCCGCCGTTGCCGCCGTAGCAAGTCCACCGCCAAGTTAGGGTATGGACTTAATCTTTGTGCTATCCACGTGTGATTCCTGGCACATTGTTTTCATATTGATTCTTGCCACGATTGAAACTCTTCTATCCAGCCAAAGTAGTTCATAGATTAGATGTGATTCAAATTTTTAGGTTTAGGTTTCCGCCGAAACCATCTCGGACCCACCGAGTTGAAAAACTCGGTCTCACCGATTTGGCTTATGCCATTGCACTAGTGACTCTCGGTCCGACCGAGAATTACTAACCGGTGCAACCGATTTGAGGATTCTGTGAGACCCTAGCAGTCTCGGTACCATCGACTGGATCAAACTCGGTCCAACCGAGATCATCAGTTTAGGTTCCAAAACTGCTTCGGTATCACCGAGTTTGAAAATCGGTGGATCTGAACTGCTTTCTGTGGAAAACTAAGACTGAACTTTTGAGTCATTCTTTTGCAAAAACCTCTGCATTTTGTGATGCTCACCTTTTCTATCTCATCTATAACTATTCACAGGGTCAGCAGTCAGCTTTTGCAGTATGTCTGATCAAAGTGACAAAAGTAACAGGTCAAGAGCAGATGGACTTGAGTGAGGGCACTAGTCCCTCAACTTCAGATGAAGGGAGCAGAAGTACTCCTAGCAATTTACCTAAGGCTGCAACTAGGCAAAGGAGGAAAAGAACTTCAGATTCAGAGGATCAAGATTACAAGGCTGAGGAAGATGAGGCAACTTCCAAGAAAGTGGTGCTCAAGAAGGAATATGGCTCAGCAAAGAATGCAAAGCCAGGCATGAAGACCAAAAGGCCTGCAGGAAGACAACCAATGTCCAAAGCCAGAGTGTCTACACAAGCTTCTTTGGAAACCCAACCCAAAGAACCAGCTGCAGCAGAAGGGAAGAAAAGAAAGGAAAGGGTCAAGATGACCATGGCCAGAGTTATTGGGAAGCCTTCCATGATGGAAGAGGAAGATGAAATTGCTGCACCAGCTCCAAAGGCACCAAAGCTTATGGGTGATGCTATTAGATCAGGGGCTGCCACATCTAAGCCCAAGGAAGCACCCAAAGCTTCCCCCAAGGCCAAGTCTGCACCAAAGAGGAATACCAGGAGTATTCCAGCTGCTAAGAAGAACAAGGCCCCAGTCCCGAGGATGCTGATGAGGAAGATGAAGAAGGACAAGTTTTGAGGAAGGTCAAGCCCAAGATACCAGACCACAATGATGCCCCTCATGTGGCTGAGGACATGAGAATCAGGAAGGATTCAGGGCTGAGACTATGGAGAATGGAAGATCCATATGCTTCAAGAAGAAGAACTGATGTTGACTACAGGTTCCATACAAAGGAACAGCAGGACTTCTATGAAACAATTATGTTGGACAAGAAGCCCATAGTCTGTGACATGAGGTGGGTTGACTAGAATTTCATCAAGGAGAATGAAAAGCACTATCCTGGAGTGCAAGATAGCTTTGTTTCTTGTGGAGTTGCAGATTTTGTTGGGCAAAAGCTCACAAATTGGAATGATGAAATTATCATGCAGTTCTACTCCACAACACATTTTTACCCAGATGGAAGAATTGTTTGGATGTCTCAAGGTACAAGGTACCACCAACGGTTGAAGAATGGGCAAAGCTGATAAATGCCCCAGAGGAAAATGAGGATGACCTAGACATTTATGCAAAGAAGAAGATGGGTCACAATTCAATGGCTCACATGTACAAGGAAATTCTAGACAAGGCATTAGGAACTCACAAGTTTGGATCAGTTCACTTTCTCATCGGGGTTGCCAACCATAAATTGGATTACGAGGCACACTTTTTGCCCAAGTCTGGTGACCACAACATGATCAGAGGGCATGCCATAAACATGTTGCATGTGTTTGATGTGCCACAGTTCAAAGTCATGAGCCTGATCATTGAAACAATCAAGAGGACTGCAGCAGATCAGAAGAGGAGCTGTGGATATGCACCTCAGATTCAGGAATTGATAAACTCAAAGATGGGCACAGGAAAATATCAGTTGGATAAGGAACACTTTCCACTTCATCCAAACTTTGAGGACAATGAGGTTGTCATGAATGAATATGATCCACAATCAGTTTAAGCTCAGGAGAAGAAGGAGAAGGCAAAGAGGGAGAAGGCTGCCAAGATGCCAACTCAAGAGGAGACATCTGAGTATTTCTTGAAGAACAAGCAGGAGCAGCTCGGATACTTAATAGCATCAACCCTGATGATAGAGAAGGGATTGGCCACCCTCACTCAAAATCAGG
This sequence comes from Aegilops bicornis, assembly GCA_021605145.1. Taxonomy (NCBI): domain Eukaryota; kingdom Viridiplantae; phylum Streptophyta; class Magnoliopsida; order Poales; family Poaceae; genus Aegilops; species Aegilops bicornis. The sequence goes on from CM038671.1 coordinate 289,998,159, forward strand.
AGAGCTTGGAGAGAATCATAGAACAAAAGTTCTATAACTTAGATGTGAAAGTAATCGAGATTCACCTGCGGTGGAGGAACTACAAGAGGACATGCAGGAGAGGAAGGGCAAAACAACAAGCGATGCATTGCCAGAGGGCCTAGAGCCCAGAGGTCGAGATGTAGTGCCGGTGATGCACACAAGAGCAACTTCATCTGCACCGGCCATGCCTCAAGTGCCACCAGCTCCAAAGATCTACATCAACTCCAGCTCCATCTACTTCAACTGAAGCTTTCGTCCTCGGCGTTATCCAGACTCCACCACCAGCAGATCAAGCCTGAGAGTCGATCTAGCACTATGCATTTTCTATGAACTTTTTGGTAACTTGTTGCCAAAGGGGGAGAAAAATGTATAGATCATAGGCTTCGAGAGAGAGTGTGTTGCTTTTGTTCTCTCTTGCTTTATTTGGTGGTTTTTCAAACTTTGTTTGCTTTTGGTTGAGATACTATGCTATGCTTGTGAGACATTGATGATCATGTGTTTGATCATAAGCTACACTTATGCATGTTTGATGATATTATCCTATCTATCTTATGTGATCACTCACTATGCTTGGTGATGAGTGCATGTATTCATTGTTTATTATTTTGAGCGCTCCACCAAGATGTATGTGACATGGAAGAGTAACCCATGAGCCTAATTCATTGTGCATTTGTAGTCCAAAGCAAATCTAAAACTATGCACAAATTTAGGGGGAGCTCTTGCTTATCACATACTTCTCAAAGCGACGATGGTATTTACTTTTATTATCATTTGTCGAAGCTTTGATCTATATGTTGTAATCAATTACCAAAAAGGGGGAGATTGAAAGTGCAACTATCCCTAGGTGGTTTTGGTAATTCATAACAACATATAGCTCATTGAGCTAATGCTATTCCAAGACTATTATTTCAGGAAAGCTCAATGAGTGGCATGGCATGGATGATGAAAGTGGATCCCTCAAAATACTAAGGACAAAGGATTGGCTCAAGATCAAAAGCTCAAGACTTTTCATTTTACATTTTAGTGATCCAAGATCACATTGAGTCTATAGGAAAAGCCAATACTATCAACAAGGGATGAGGTGTTGCTTAATGAGCCTCTTGCGTCATGTGCTTAGTGATATGCTCCAAAACCCTCAACTACTTTCCCACATCCACAAATGACCTAAATCTAAAGCCAAAATCGGTCACACCGATTCTTTCTATCCGGCGCCACCGATTCCAAAAGTCATAGCCACTGCCACAAACCCTAAGCAAATCGGTCTTACTGATAGGGATCTCGGTCTCACCGAGATGGGGTTGCAATCTCTCTGTTTCCCTTCGTAGCGTTTCGGTCTAATCGAAGTGAGCGATCGGTCCCACCAAGATTGCAATGTAAACTCTCTGTTTCCTTTTTGTAATATTTCGGTCTTACCGAAAAGAGCAAATTGGTCCCACCAAGTTTACCTGACCAACTCTCTGGAAAGCTTATTACCAAAATAGGTCCCACCGAGTTTGTGTAATCAGTCTCACCGAGTTTGTGTAATCGGTCTCACCGAGATTACGTTATGCCCTAACCCTAACCATATCGGCCTCACCGAGATGCATGTCAGTCCCACCGAAAATCACTAACGGTCACTAGGTTTACTAAATCGGTTCGACCGAGTTTAACTATTCGGTCCCACCGATTTTGGTAAATTGTGTGTAACGGTTAGATTTTGTGTGGAGGCTATATATACCCCTCCACCTCCGCTTCATTCGTGAAGAGAGCCATCAGAACGAAACTACACTTCCAACTTACCATTTCTGAGAGAGAACCACCTACTCATGTGTTGAGGCCAAGATATTCCATTCCTACCATATGAATCTTGATCTCTAGCCTTCCCCAAGTTGCTTTCCACTCAAATCTTCTTTCCACCAGATCCAAATCCTATGAGAGAGAGTTGAGTGTTGGGGAGACTATCATTTGAAGCACAAGAGCAAGGAGTTCATCATCAACACACCATTTATTACTTCTTGAGAGTGGTGTCTCCTAGATTGGCTAGCTGTCACTTGGGAGCCTCCGACAAGATTGTGGAGTTGAACCAAGGAGTTTGTAAGGGCAAGGAGATCGCCTACTTCATGAAGATCTACCGCTAGTGAGGCAAGTCCTTCGTGGGCGACGGCCATGGTGGGATAGACAAGGTTGCTTCTTCGTGGACCCTTCATTTGTGGAGCCCTCTGTGGACTCGCGCAGCCGTTACCCTTCGTGGGTTGAAGTCTCCATCAAGGTGGATGTATGATAGCACCACCTATTGGAACCACGACAAAAACATCCGTGTCTCCAATTGCGTTTGAATCCTCCAAACCCTTCCCCTTATATTCTTGCAAGTTGCATGCTTTATTTTCCGCTACCTATATACTCTTTGCATGCTTGCTTGAATTGTGTGATGATTGCTTGACTTGTCCTAAAATAGCTAAAATCTGTCAAACTATAAAATTGGGAAAAGGTTAAGTTTTTATTGGTCAAGTAGTCTAATCACCCCCCCCCCCTCTAGACATACTTCAAGGTCCTACAGCGGGCGTGCCCGCCCCCTGTGGCGCCTTCATCGCCATGCGGAGGTCAGCCGACAACAACCCGTTTCCGCTTATCCCGTTGATCCAGTCGGTGAAACTCTGGCAGCAATCGTACTTCTACGTGAAGAACGTCGCCCCGCAAGGCGACTTCATCAATCTGCCGGCTTACGTAGCCGGCCCGCCGGCTGGGAGGCTGCCGTCTTGGTCCTACCGAACCAGGTCGCTCTCCCTGGCCGGGAACGCGGCCGTCACCCAGCTCTGGGTGATGATCCAATCGGAGGGCTTGGTTGGGGCCGACCTGGTTGCCGCCTTCATGGAGCGTCGGGTGCTCCCGCTCCAAGGCCTGCCGCACATGATCTACCAGATGAGCGGCCGCTTCTACCCATGCCGGCTGAGCACCAAGGAGATGCCTCGTGATGAGGTATCTTACATTGTGAACTACATCTCCAACTGCAAGCTCACCGAGGAGTGGCAGTACGGCAAGGCGCCGTATTCTCGGGTTGATCCCCCCCTGTGGTGAGTTTTCCTTCTTTTCTTCTTCTCTTGTTGCCAGGCTTGTGACGGCCGACTCTTGACTAGTCGGCTTGTCTTGAACAGAATACCCTTCTTCGATCGGCGGCCGGGCCCGCAGGGCCGGAGCGCCAGTACATGGCCGACCGCACGATGGACGACCCTGATGACCCAGATCTGGGGGCGTCCGCTATGGACGACGCCGCTGCCGGAGCCGGCGGAGAGGCAGGTGGCCCCGAGCTCGCGGCAGGCTTCGGGGACTGGCCGGATGATGATGAAGCCGAGGCCATCCCGCATCGCCAGCCGGCGGTCGATCGCCAAGGCGCGGGACCTTCTGCCGCGCCAACTGCTCGGGGTGGCGCGCAGAAACGTCGGGCCCCGGCGACTCTCTTCGGCAGCCGGCCGAAGAAACCCAAGGGTTCCACGGCGGCAACCAAGCGGGACGAGGCGGCCGCGAAGGCGGCCCGCTTCCGCAGGTTGGTGAAGCAGCCGCAGGCGGTCTCGGCGTAAGTGTTGAATGTCTCGTGCTTTTTTATTGTCTTCTTTGGTTGAGGCTCTTCTGAACCTTCTTCTTGATTTGCCGATCAGGGCGCCGCTTTCCCTCGAGCGGGTTTCTGCCGCCTCCATAGTCGGACCGACGGGAGGGTCTTCGAGCTCCGCCACAGGATCCCCGCGCCGACCTCATGGAGGCAACGGAGCGGAACGCGCGGGAGGCGCGGGAGGAGCGGAAAGCGGAGGAGCGGAGGGCCGTCCAGGAGGCGAAGGAGAAGTCGGTCGAGGCGCAAGTTGATGCGACGGCCAAGGCTCGGGTGGAGGCCGCGGCCGCGGAGAGGGAGGCGGAGGCTCTGCGCAATCAGCCTCCGCAGCTCGTCATTCCCCTCCGCGCCGTGGCTCCCAACATCCCCGTGCCCCCATCGGAGGAAGCCGACCGCGACCGGCCGGTGATGGAGAGGAGGGAGGACGACGTGATCATCCTGGAGGAGGCGCCACAGTCGGCACCGACTGGAACGGGCCAAGGCGGCCGACTTGCTGCGGCGCCTGAGCAGCCGGCTGAGGGCGAGTCGGATGCGGGGGCGGATCTTGTGGTGTAGCAGCCGCCTCGCCGGCGCGCGGGAGAAGCGCCCTCGGCGCTGGAGCTGCAGAGAGCCGCGGGCGCCAGCTCAACGGCTCAGGATCTGGAGGCAGCCAACGCCAGCACGTCCGAGTGGACGCCCAGTGATGGAACGACCGAGCTGAACGTGGCGCCACAGGAGGTTCGGCACCGGCTTCAGGCCCAGGCCGCCTCGCTGCAACGGTACACCCAAGAGTTTCTCTCGACGCGAGCGGTCATCTGGGTGAGTCCTCTAGCCTTGATCGATTGCTCTCTTGATTTCTTTTGTGGGGGCGCGTCAGCGCACGAACTGGGTGTAGTCCCCGAGTTCCGAGTCGGCTGCTGAGCAAGCGGCTTGGAACTTTTAGTAGGCTTTGACGGCTATCTTGTTCTTATTCGCACCCCATCTGATTTCCAGGAATATCATAATCTCCAAGAGCTGCCTTCAACTCCTGTGCCCGTGAACTGAGCTGGAAAGGCGTCGACCGACTAACAACCGGAGTGAGTGCTTCATTTCTTTTATCTCACGTGGGGGCACGTCAGCGCACCCATTGGGTGTAGTCCCTGAGATTCGGCCGACCACGGCGATCGGGTCGGATCTTCCTCGACAACTTTTTCCTTATGGCTTTTTCATTTTTCTTCGTGCTTGCAGGGGCCAACGCCGACTTGAGGGAGCAGCTAGGCGGGGCCCGGACCACCCTTCGTGCCAAGGAGGCTGAATGCAACGCCTTGGTCCAGGAGCGCGACCGCCTGGCCAAGAAACTGGCCGGCCAGGAGGAGAGCCATAAGGCAGCCTTGAAGAAGGCGCAGGACAGCGAGGCCGCCCTTAAAGCCGAGTTCGAGACCGAGGCGGCGGTTGGACTGAGGTGAAGCAGGCGCTGAGCAAGGGCTACAGACGGGTTGAGGATCTGATCGATGGTAAGCCGCCTTCCTCTTTGCCCCTTTGCTTGTCCCTTGCCCTCTTGTTTATCTTCTGACTTTGTCATGTTCCTTTGTTCTTCGCGCAGACTACTTTCCTGGTTACTCCGTCGCCGTCAGCCAACTCATCGAGGCCCACCTTGCACGCCCGGCAGCAGGGTCGAGATCACGCCAGATGCCACCGGACGCTTGAGGAGCAGCTTTGGCGATCCAGTTCGACCGCAACGGCTCACCGCATGCACCACCGCCTTCAGCGTGCCGGGGCGCAAGTGCTGACCGCCTCTGGCCCGGCGAGGCGATTCCCCGCACCCCCAGTCGGACTGCCGACTGGCTGGAGATTGCGGTTCGCCGCTTTGAGGCCTGGAAGGCTTCCGCCGCTCGGTCCGGCGCCAGGCGGGCGCTGGAGTTCGTCCGAGCACAGTATCCTGGCTGAGCCGCCACCGAAAGCAATCGGCGGTAGGAGGCCGACTAGGAGCTGGTGGCGGTGCGGCCGGCTATCATCCAGCGTGCCTCGGCAATCGCCGACTACATCGACACCAGCGTTTTTTCTCCTGAGGTGAATGACAACTGCGTCGCCCAGCCGGAGGAGTGGTTCGGGCTGAACCCGGCAGAAGGTGACGACTCGGCGGAGGAGATCGCTTCCAGCGACGAAGGCGAGGATGAGGAAGGGGAGGGTGGCGAAGACGTCGTGCCAGATGGCGAAGCGACCAGCCAGCTTCAGCCTGATCGTGCCTCCAGCAACGAAGCGCGTGCGAGCGCGCCGTCTGCTAGAGGTGATGTAACATCCCAAATTTTCAATTTGGCATGTTATACATAGGTCATTCTTGCATATCATATTTTATTTGCATTCTCGTTTACCATCCTCGAAAATCCTAAGCAACTCAAGGACCCTCGGAGAGAGTTGGGGATTTTTCAATTTTTCATATTTGAATTTTGTCAAATAATGAAAGACGAGGATATTGGATTTTAATTATTTTTCTTCGGAAAATTAGTTCAATTTAAGTAAATGAATGAGGGGAGATAATATGACTTCTCCAAAATAATTGAAATAACGGAGGAAAAATGTTAAAATCATTTTTGGGATTTTATTTAATTTTATTTGGAATTTTATTTGCCCTAGAAAAATTTGCACGCTTTAAAAATTTGCATCTTAGGGGCCAAGAAAAGTTCATCTAGTTCTAAATATTCTATTTATACGGAAAAAACTTATTTTGGAATTTTTAGATTTTTATTTATTTTTCTAGGAATTTTTCTTTCATGAATGTTTAAAAAATGAACGGACCACCTCGACTAGGCCAAAGGCCCCAGCCAAAGCCAGCCGGGCCACGCCGACTCCCTCCGCCACACAGGCGAGGCGCTGGATGCCGAGGGAGTCCGAGCCGACTCCACCTGGCGACCCCTTCCCAAGTAGCCGCCCGCCCTTCCCAAGCCACCGCCCCCTGCCCCTTTAAATACCGCCACCACCACCGCCACCACCACCCGCCACCACCACCGCCCCTCCCGTCGCCGCCGCCCCTCGCCGACCCGCCCCTGGACCACGAACGCCCGCTTCGCCGGGCCACGCCTCGCCGGAGGTACCCGACCCCGCCGCCGCCGGTTTAATATGTTCTTTTTGAAAAAAAAACCTTCGGTTTTTTTATAAAACCCTAGATCGTTTTTTTATATAGATCAGTTTATTTTTGTTGGTTTATTTATTTAACGAACATCCGTTCACCCGTTCGTTTTAACGAACGCTGCTCATCGTTTGAGTTCGCTAACGAACGTTCGTTCGCTTAATGCTCGTCGCTTTTCTTTTATCGATTTATTCATGGTTATTCTGACCGTGATTTCTAATCCAATTTTCAAACATGTTTATCTTTTCGCTCGTTTATCGGAAGCAGTCGATTCAAGCGCCTGGAGTTTCGTATCGAAACCCTCTATCCGAATAATCAACTTAAACCAGTTTTTATCTCTGTAAAATTTGACTCTAGTTCAGATTAGTAAACGGACCTTGTTTTTCTCGCCGTTTGAGTTTCGTTGTTCCGTTTGATTTGATTCTTTTTGCAAACCGGAGTTCTTAAGTTGATCTCTCCGGTCAACCTTTTCAGTTGAAGTTTTCGTTTGTGCATCTTTGCTTGTTTACTTATGTATGCATTGTTTGCTTGCGATAGAATTCCCGGAGTGTGAAGCGTGTTATTACGAGTCTCTAGGATTCACAGATCATCAGCAAGGCAAGTAACACTTGATCATATCTTTTCCTACCCAGTTTTTATGCATTAGTTTCAACCCTCAAACATTGCATGATTAGGATGTCATTAAATTGTGGGTTGGGAAGTAGATGATGAGGTAGGAACCTATTGCCCTGTTAGTTTCAAACCCTTGGGAGTTACTTCTATGTTATGCTCATATTGCCATGCTATGCTCGTAGACGTGGGTTGGGTTTGAGAGATATTCACGACAGATGTGAGATTGTTAATTAATGGTTTACTTTAAGGTGGCAACTTAAATACACACCTGGGTGGATTGAGGCACCTGGGGAACCCAAAGGTTGTCTGCTTTTTTTGGAAATCCTGGTACCCGTGTGATCTTCCTATGGACCGCCACCCAGGCTCAAAGGGAACTGAGATTATTCATGCTAGAAACTTCCGTGTGCAGCCACAAGCTATTATGGGCTCTAGCATAGTTGAGTAAGTTACCCAAGCTCTCAAGAGGTAGATCAGCCAGGTAGTGGGTTTTATAGGTTTGGTATGATCTATCCTGAGTAGAGAGTTAATGTTTCAAGACTGTGTCTCGGTCATCCGCCTCTCAAACACCATGCAGTGCGAGAAACCAATGGAGGCGATCGAGTCTTGTGGGGAAAAGTGCGCAAACCTCTGCAGAGTGTACAAACTAATCATGGTTAGCCGTGTCCCCGGTTATGGACGATTCTGAGTATCTAGTACTTGAGTATTCACATGTATCTCAACACTCTTAACTAAATTTGCTGGGTTGATAATTACCTTAATTGGGATCATCTGAGTTGGGGGGTACCTTCTCAATGATGTTTCAACCACCATGATAGTTAAATTAAATTTATTCCTTTGATGTAGGGAAAAATTGGCTTTTCAAAATCAGAACCATAGAGCTTTCCACCAGCCATATATGCATGTTGTGTAGCTTATTCTTTCATTACCCTATGTGTTACATTGCCAGCATATTCCATGTGATGACCCGTTCTCGGGCTGCAACTATTATGTTGCAGACTTTTCAGACGAGGAGTAAGGATTTTAGGTCGTTGCCGTGCAGCTCAGTTATGCCGTTGGAGTTGATGGACTCACTTTATCTTCCAAGCCTTCCGCTGTTATCACATTAGATGTCCTTCAGCCATATTATTGTAATAAGTTCTCTTTTGAGGCATTCGATGTAATAAGTGTGTGATTGCTACTCTGTTATAAATCCTTCGAGTACTGTGTGTCAAGATTACCGATCCAGGATGACACGTATACGAAGACTTGACCATCTGAGGTCGGGTCGCTACAAGATGGTATCAGAGCACACGCTGAGTGTAGGACACGACCACTAAGATAAACCATAGGTCACTCCTCTCTACTCATTTCTGACCTCTCTCCATTTTTCCACTCTTTAGGATGATGGAGATGAAGTACAAGTTTGCCCAACCGGATGAAGACACACCTTTCGGACGTCACTTGAAGGAAGTCACTAGGTACCTGAATATTGGAATACCAAGCTTCACCAGGACGTACAACGCCACCTTACCAGAAGAAGAATGCTGGAAGATTCAAGCCCTAGTTCCCTAAGGACGTTTGCACCAAGCACGGAGCCCATAGTATGTGTTTTCAATGCACCAACATGGAGTTTGGGAAAGAGTATGGCAGCTCACATAACCATGGGACGCATCGGAGAAGTCTACAACAAGGAACTTAAAGACACCATATACCAAATATGTGGGCCGAGATGAGCAATGGGAAGTAATTAGCACCAAGAAGGATAGATCCATTGCAGCTTACATCCAGAGCTCAACCAGCACATTCGGCGTCATGAGAACCGGATGTGCGCGGGCATGCTTTGGATTTGAAGAAGGCGAAAACTAAGATCATCGAATTGGAGGAAGAACTCAAGTCTACACGCCGATGGATATGAGGAAGAAATCAAGATACTACTGGAGAAGAACGACGACCTAGTCAAGAAGATTGGAGTTTTCATGGGAGGACCAGCACCCAAGGAAGAAGAGCAAGAAGAGGAAGAAGACCCCGCTTGTCCAGACAACTACATCATCATCGACGACACTGACTCAGATCCAAGTGATGATGACTAGGAAGACGACGCAGGAGCAGACATCATGGAGTCTTCCACCGATCAAAATTTCTAGATGACCACCAAATATTAGTTGTATTTTCCCCCATGTAACTAGTAGTAGTTGAGCACTTATGCGATAGTCCTAGACCGTTTTGAATGCCCTTGCTTGCTTGATTGAATGAATGTGTGTTTTGCCTCATGTGCATATGGGTAGTGTTTTCTCACTAGACCTCTTTCTATTTCTAAATCTCTCCCCTCTAAAAACCCTCAGATGCCTCCGAGACGTGACCCCGGTTTTACTTTCCCACCGGAGCTCACTCAGTTGATCCAATAGCAGAATGCCTTGATGCAATTGCTAGTTCAGAACCAGGGCAATGCCAACAACAACAACAACAACCCGCCACCAGTGGACAATTTAGCCCGTTTTCTGAGGTTACAACCGCCGGTGTTTTCTAGTAGTACCGAGCCAATAGTTGCAGATGACTGGTTACGCCGTATTGGAAGGGAGTTAACCACCACAGGATGCACGGATGTTGAAAGAATGCGTTTTGCCGCACATCAATTGGATGGACCAGCAGCCGCATGGTGGGAGAATTACACGGCTACTTTTCCTATAGCCAATGTCACTTGGGACCAGTTCCAACAAGCTTTTCGCACAGCCCATGTTTCAACTAGAGCCATGCAGATAAAGAAGCATGAGTTCCGCAACTTACGCCAGGGGAACCGTACTGTGGCCCAGTACGTGGATGAGTTTAGCAAGTTATCACGCTATGCCCCTGATGATGTGGCTACAGATGCCGCGAAGCAAGAGAAGTTTATGGAAGGATTGAATGATGAGATGAGTATGCAGCTGATGGTGGCAACTTTCAACAACTACCAGGAGTTGGTAGATAAGGCCCTAATGATTGAAGAAAAGCAGCAGAAAATTGAGAGTCATAAGAGGAAGTATGGACAAGGGAATTATAATTCAGGAGCTCACCAGAAACCTCGCCTAACCCCGAACTCGGGAGGACTAGTTCATAACCATGGAGGACATAACCATACTGGAGGAGGAACGCATAATGGTGCGAAGAATGGGAATGGAAATGCAGCCAACAATAATCAGAATCGCTCTAACCCAGCTACACCCGCTAAAAGAGACTTGAGCCAAGTTATTTTCTTTAAGTGCGGGAAGACAGGGCACTATGCCAATGACTGCCCTGAAGGAAAGAATGGAAACGGAAATGGGAGCGCTGGGAAGAAGCCCAATCCATTCAACAAAGGACAAGTGAACCACGTTAACGTGGAGGAAGTTGAAGAGCAGCCGGATGCGGTAATAGGTAAGTTTTTGGTTCAGTCATTTACCGCTATTGTTCTTTTCGATCTTTGGTGCATCGCATTCATACATATCAAGGGATTTGTGGATAAGTTTAAGTTACCAACCTGCACCCTTAGGACCCCTCTTTAGTGAGCTCGCCTCGAGCAGAGTATATGGCTAGCAGATGGTGCACCCAGTTACCCCTAATCATTGGCACACATGTTTTTCCGTCGACCTAATTATCTTGGAGTCACAAGGATTGGATGTGATATTAGGTATGGATTGGATGTCGAAGTTTGGAGGAAGTATCGACCGTGCTAGCAAGTCAATCTATCTCACCACCCCGGAGGGAAAAAGGATTAAGTATGTATCTAGGCATGTGCCTAGGAGGAGCCAAGTGAATACCCTCACGGAGTTGTACAAGAGGAAGTACCAGCAGTGAAGGATTATCCAGATGCTTTTCCTAAGAGTTACCGGGCATGCCACCGGATCGAGACATCGAAGTTTCGATAGAACTAATACCGTGCAGGGCCAATAGCAAAGAGACCTTATCGGATGCCAAAGAAATGATCTGGAGGAAATTAAGAAGCAGATCAAGGAGCTATTGGAGAAAGGTTACATTCGTAGAAGTTCATCACCTTGGGGAGCTCCAAGATTTTTGGTGGAGAAGAAGGATAAATCCCTAAGGATGGTTGTTGATTACCGAGCTCACGAATGAAGTAACGATAAAGAACAAGTATCCCTTACCGATGATTAATGATCTATTTGATCAGTTGCAAGGAGCTAAGGTGTTTTCTAAGGTTGATCTACGATCAGGATACCATCAGTTGAAGATCCGAGAGAAGGATATACCCAAGACATCATTCACCACACGATATGGATTATACGAGTATACGGTCATGTCGTTTGGACTGACTAACGCCCCTGCCTATTTTTATGAGTATGATGAACAAAGTGTTCATGGAATATTTGGACAAGTTTGTTGTGGTGTTTATCGATGATATTATGGTTTACTCGAAGAACAAAGAGGAGCACGCAGAACACCTACGTTTCGTTCTTGAGAAACTCGGGGAACACAGTTATACGCCAAATTCAGCAAGTGCGAATTTTGGTTAAAGGAAGTTGGATTTCTTGGGCATGTTATATCGGGGAGAAGGTATAGCAGTAGATCCCAAAGAAAATTCAATCAATCCATCGAATGGTTGGCACCCACTTCAGTCAGCGAGTTTCGCAGTTTCCTTGGATTGGCAGGATATTATCGGAGATTCATTGAGAATTTTTCCAAGATTGCTAAACCAATGACAGAATTGCTAAAGAAGGATACCAAGTTCAAATGGACATAGGATTGTGAGACAAGTTTCCAAGAGTTGAAGAAACGGTTGACTACAGCCCAAGATCGACATTGCGGATATACATAAGGAGTTTCAAGTGTATTGTGATGCCTCTCGCTTGGGAATTGGATGTGTTCTTATGCAGAAGGAAAAGTTGTCTCAGATGCCTCCACGACAACTGAAGCCTCATGAGTTGAACTATGCCACACATGATTTGGAGTTAGCAGTCAGTAGTACATGCGTTAAAGACACGGAGACATTATCTCATGGGAAACCGTTGTGATGTGTACACGGATCATAAGAGTTTAAAGTACATTTTCACACGTATGAGTTAAACCTCGCATGAGGGGATGGCTGGAACTTATAAAGATTACGACATGAAGCTACACTATCATCCGGGAAGAAAAGCCAACGTCGAAAGCGCACGCTTTGAGTCGGAAGAGTTATGCCAATATCCTTGAAGGTAGAGGACTGCCAAAGGAGTTAGCGAAGATGTTATGGAACTTTAGTTGGAGATTGTTCCAAGAGGTTTTCTTGCAAACAATGGAGGTTCAATCGACCTTGTTAGACAAGATTCGAGACGCCGTAAGGAGGATAAAGAGATTGCTGAGATAAAAGAAAAGATGGGCAAAGGAAAAGCCAAAGGTTTTCGCGAGGATGAGCACGATACCTTGTGGTTTGAGGATCGGATTTATGTGCCCAACAATTCGGAGATCGTGAAGTTAATACTTCAAGAGGCCCATGACTCACCATACTCGATTCACCCCGGAAACACCAAGATGTACTTGGACTTGAAGGAACGTTTCTGGTGGGCTGGTATGAAGAAGGATATTGCCGAGTATGTAGCCGTTTGCGATGTATGTTAGAGAGTGAAGGCAGAGCATCAAAAAGCCGCCAGGATCTGTTGCAGCCTATGCCAATACCCGAATGGAAGTGGGACAAGCTTGGCATGGATTTTATCACCGGATTACCCAGAACCAAAGCAGGATATGATTCAATATGGGTAGTAGTGGATCGTTTGACAAAAGTAGCTGATTTCATCCCAGTGAAAACAACTTATACAAGTGCAAACTTGGCCAAGATATATATGACCAGGATAGTATGTTTGCACGGAGTTCCGAGGAGTATCATATCAGATAGAGGAACACAGTTTACTTCAATGTTTTGGCATCAACTACACCAGACTTTGGGTACCAGATTGGAGTTTAGTACCGCGTTCCACCCACAGACGGACGGATAGACAGAGAGAGTCAATCAGATTTTGGAGGACATGTTGGGAGCCTGTGCGCTAGATTATGGATCTAGTTGGGATGACAATTTGCCGTACGCAGAATTCTCATACAACAACAGCTACCAGGCCAGTTTGAAGATGGCACCGTTCGAAGCTCTGTATGGACGCAGATGTAGAATACCATTGATGTGGGATGAGGTTGGAGACCGTCAGTTGTTTGGACCAGATTTGATCAAAGACTCTGAGGAGAAGGTTAAACTGATCAGAGATGCACTAAAGATTGCTCGGTCTAGATGTAAGAGTTAGGCAGATTCTAAACGCAAGGAAGTAACCTATGAAATTGGAGACAGAGTATATCTGCGAGTATCACCCCTGAGGGGAGTGAAACGTTTTGGAGTAAAGGGAAAGTTAGCCCCAAGATTTGTAGGACCATACTATATTTTGGAACGGATGGGAGAAGTTGCCTACAAGCTGGAGTTACCTGAAGGATTGTTAGGAGTGCATGACGTGTTTCACGTGTCACAACTGAAGAAGTGCCACGCTGAGATGGCCGACATACCACTAAAGGATACAGTGCCCCTGGAGGCGATACAATTGGATAACAACCTGACTTATGAGGAGAAGCCAAGTAAAGATTCTCGAGTTTGATAGCGAGTCACTCGCAACAAGGTGATCAAGTTTTGCAAAGTTCAGTGGAGCCACCATACCGAGGATGAAGCCACCTGGGAGCGAGAAGAGGATATTCGCAAGGACCATCCGCACCTATTTTCTAGCCAACCCGAATCTCGAGGGCGAGATTCATCTTAAGGGGGTAGGTTTGTAACATCCCAAATTTTCAATTTTGCATGTTATACATAGGTAATTCTTGCATATCATATTTTATTTGCATTCTCGTTTACTCATCCTCGAAAATCCTAAGCAACTCAAGGACCCTCGGAGAGAGTTGGGGATTTTTCAATTTTCATATTTGAATTTTGTCAAATAATGAAAGACGAGGATATTGGATTTTAATTATTTTTCTTCGGAAAATTATTTCAATTTAAATAAATGAATGAGGGGAGATAATATGACTTCTCCAAAATAATTGAAATAACGGAGGAAAAATGTTAAAATATTTAATTTTATTTGGAATTTTATTTGCCCTAGAAAAATTTGCACGCTTTAAAAATTTGCATTTTAGGGGCCAAGAAAAGTTCATCTAGTTCTAAATATTCTATTTAGACGAAGAAAACTTATTTTGGAATTTTTAGATTTTTATTTATTTTTCTAGGAATTTTTCTTTTACGGAATGTTTTAAAAAAATGAACGGACCAGCATGGGCCAAAGGCCCAGCCGAGCCGAGCCGCCAGCGCCGCCTCCGCCTCCCTCCATGGCGCCCGCCGTCTGCAGACGCCGAGGAGTCCGAGTCGGACTCCACCCCGGGCGACCCCTTCCCCAAGTCGCCGCTGCCCGCCCCTTCCCCAAGCCACCCCCGCCCCCGCCCCCTTCAAATACCGCCGCCACCACCCGCCACCACCACCCGCCCCTCCCCGCGCCGTCGCCGCCGCCCCTCCAGCGCCGTCGCCGCCGCCTTCGTCGTCGCCGCCGCCCCTCGCCGACCCGCCCCTCGCCCGGACCACTTGAGCCGCTTCGCGGACGCGCCTCGCCGGAGGTACCAAACCCCCGCCGCCCGGTTTATTATGTTCTTTTGAAAAAAAACCTTGGTTTTTATAAAACCGTAGATCGTGTTTTTATATAGATCGGTTTATTTTAAATCGGTATATTTATTTAATCGAACATCCGTTCACCCGTTCGTTTTAACGAACGCGTTCACTGTTAAGTTCTGTTAACGAGCGTTCGTTCGCTTAACAGTTAAATCGCTTTTCTTTTATCGATTTATTCCGCGGTTATTACGGCGTGATTTCTAATCCAATTTTCAAACCTATTTATCTTTTCGCTCGTTTATCGGAATCAGGCGATTCAATCGCCTGGAGTTTCGTATCGAAACCCTCTATCCGAATAATCAACTTAAACCAGTTTTGATCTCTGTAAAATTTGACTCTAGTTCAGATCAGTAAACGGACCTTGTTTTTCTCGCCGTTTGAGTTTCGTTGTTCCGTTTGGTTTGATTGTTTTTGCAAACCGGAGTTCTTAAGTTGAACTCTCCGGCCAACCTTTTCAGTTGAAGTTTTTGTTTGTGCATCTTTGCTTGTTTACTTATGTATGCGTTGTTTGCTTGCGATAGAATTCCCGGAGTGCGAAGTGTGTTATTACGAGTCTCTAGGATTCACGGATCGTCAGCAAGGCAAGTAACACTTGATCATATCTTTTCCTACCCAGTTTTTATGCATTAGTTTCAACCCTCAAACATTGCATGATTAGGATGTCATTAAATTTTGGGTTGGGAAGTAGATGATGAGGTAGGAACCTATTGCCCTGTTAGTTTCAAACCCTTGGGAGTTACTTCTACGTTATGCTTATATTGCCATGCTATGCTCGTAGACGTGGGTAGGGTTTGAGAGATATTCACGACAGATGTGAGATTGTTAATTAATGGTTTACTTTAAGGTGGCAACTTAAATACACATCTGGGTGGATTGAGGCACCTGGGGAACCCAGTGTTGTCTGTTTTTTTTTGAAATCCCGGGGTACCCGTGTGATCTTCCTATGGACCGCCACCCAGGCTCAAAGGGAACTGAGATTATTCATGCTAGAAACTTCCGTGTGCAGCCACAAGCTATTATGGGCTCTAGCATAGTTGAGTAAGTTACGTGAAGCTCTCAAGAGGTAGATCAGCGGTAGTGGGTTTTATAGGTTTGGTATGATCTATCCGAGTAGAGAGTTAATGTTTCGAAAGATCGTGTCTCGGTCATCCGTCTCTCAAACACCATGCAATGCGAGAAACCAACGGAGGCGATCGAGTCTTGTGGGGAAAAGTCATAAACCTCTACAGAGTGTACAAACTAATCATGGTTAGCCATGTCCCCGGTTATGGACGATTCTGAGTATCTAGTACTTGAGTATTCACATGTATCTCAACACTCTTAACTAAATTTGCTGGGTTGATAATTACCTTAATTGGGATCATCGGAGTTGGGGGGTACCTTCTCAATGATGTTTCAACCACCATGATAGTTAAATTAAATTTATTCCTTGGATGTAGGGAAAAATTGGCTTTTCGCAAAACTGTAACCATAGAGCTTTCCACCAGCCATATATGCATGTAGTATAGCTTATTCTTTCATTACCCTATGTGTTACATTGCCAGCATATTCCATGTGCTGACCCGTTCTCGGGCTGCAACGTATTATGTTGCAGACTTTTCAGACGAGGAGTAAGGATTTTAGGTCGTTGCCGTGCAGCTCAGTTATGCCGTTGGAGTTGATGGACTCACTTTATCTTCCAAGCCTTCCGCTGTTATCACATTAGATGGCCTTCAGCCATATTATTGTAATAAGTTCTCTTTTGAGACATTCGATGTAATCAGCATGTGATTGCTACTCTGTTATAAATCCTTCGAGTACTATGTGTGTCAAAGATTACCGATCCGAGGATGACAGGTATACGCGAGACTTGACCATCTGAGGTCGGGTCGCTAAAGGTGATGATCAAGCCGAGACCCGCCAGCCGGCCACTCCTCCGGCCAGCACTGCCGCCTCCACCGACCTAATAGGAATCAAACATACTCTTTGAAAGATTTTTCATACCCCAAATCAAGTACTTGCAGTGCAAACCTCAATTTCAGGGGTTTTTTGGAAAACTAAATTTAGAAAATACTTTTTGGCCAAATTATTTTTGTAAGAAAATTCTATATTGTACTATACACATGGTATGATCATTGGGCAGAAGTTTTGTATCAAGGAAGTGAAGTATAGAAGGTGAAGCTATGTTGACTTTTCAGAGCACTTGAAAACACAGAGAGAAAACCAACTCAAATAATAAGTCAAATAATGCAAAAAAATTGTCAAACCACACTTCATCATGATTCATCATCTTAAGTGTTGTGCCATCAAAATCAGGGTGTGACAAATAAGTTATCGGTTGGTAGCAAGTAACTTTCATTCATAGATTTCGATGCAATTCAAATTCTTATACCACTATGGCGTCCATGCAATATCAACAGTGGAAAACATATATTCAAACAAAAACATATTGAAGCTTTACTAAGACAAAAGTTATGCATCAGTTGCTTATTCTTCATATTCTCCATCACTAGGTCATCTCACAATAATCCTAGTCAGTACCCATAAAGAATGTCAAAACACATGGATTAAATTTGGAGATACAGCCAAAATCTATTCACAGTTCTAATGCAGAGAGAAAATCTTGGATATTTGACTAGGTAGCAATTTGGTCCGAGGAGTTCCATAAAAAATAACACAGTTATAGTGTGTAAATGGTATGCTGCAACATAAGTGACGACTTTTCTTATATATCATTTCTGGCATAAGAAGATGCAAAATATACCACAAAATTGCTGGAAGCACGTGTGATTGATGGCCATGCCATGATATTGAAAAGCTATCACTAGACAAAACTTTTATGTGGAAGTACCTCAGATAATAATTGCACGCGGTCTCTTCTTCATCCATGGAGTACCATGAAAACTTGAAACAAACATCTGAGTGAACATCCAAAAGCTCCTTCCATAGTTTGCCAACTCCAGTTGAATGCGAGAAGCCTCCTAGCATCATATCGTTCTAAACCATCTTTTCCCTAGCTCTCTCCTCCTCTTTCTCAAGCCTTCTCAATTCTTTGATGCTGCCAAGGGCAAGGGAAAAATGAGTGAAACCTGATATTATCGGCATAAGTATAGCAAAATAAACTAAAATAAAGCGTCAAACCATTTCCATCTTAGTGATTTCAAAGAGAAAAAAGGGAAGTTACAATACATCACAATGTATAATTTCAGTGCAAAAGAACCACCCAATTTCTAACATGTTTAGCTACCAAAATATCATTTTGACACATGAATGTATATTGCCGAACAAACAGAGTTAATGAGGGCAGGTTCGGCTCCTCTACAGTTTACTGCATGGGCCAATTTACTCCCAATTTCTCAAAAAATGACGGTCTCCTTGAGGTACTTATGCTCCGGTCATGCATGCCATTTACAAGGCAGGCAAGCTCCCTGCCTCCAGGCGGCCTTCATCCTTTGTGCATTTCAGTTTCACACACACGCTGACAGCTAATCTGGCCAGCACGAGCGGCCGGAGGACCGCCATTCTTCTGACATCATTACACTTTTTGTTTTTGATTAATAACATAATTAAGGAATATGAAAGAGTGACTTTGGATTGAACCGACGATATATTTTTAGAGGAGGAGCATTTGTACAGTATACAGATGGTTGGGAAGCAAGGGAACTAACCGAATTTGACCATCACACGGACATTTACCGTGAGATTTATAAAGGGGGCATCAATTGCTCATGTTACATAGACTAATGTTCTGATGCAACCAACAATGACAAATCAAATAATATGCAAAATAGCACCTAGAGGAAATACGAACCAGTAGGATAAGTGGATATGGTCCTTGTTAGCAGCAGAGGCATGGTGGTGGAACCAGGCATGTCCGCGGTCCTTCGTGGCCTAGGTGGCAGGGCGGACCTGCTTGGGCATCAAGGGGGGTCATCAGCATGGATCCTCGGTTCGAGAAGGGCAGAAGGAACGATGACCGGGACAACACGCTCCTCCCGCGGTTGGAGGCAATGGATCCTGCTCATGGGGACTTCGCCCTAGTGCTCGTCGGCTTGGATCTGGTTCTTCCTCTCCGGTCACTAACTCACAGCAGGGAGGGTTGGTGGCACACTTGGAAGACAAGTGGAAGCGGCTACCGAGGAGGGCACGGACAGCGCGGACGCAACCTGCACCAGCTCCGCCGCCATCTCCTTGCGCCAGGCCCGCATCGATGGCAAGGGCAACTTTGGAGAGAAGGGGATCTGAGGAGAAGAAACTGGCGGCCGCTCGTTTTTGGGTGAGAAGCAGAGGGGGAAGAAGACCTAAAACGGGCGCCCATCTCACTGTAAAGTGGGTCCATGCCAAAATATCACACTGGACACCAAAATGAAAGTGCGCCAACGCCAAATATAAGGGCGCGTCGACCTCTTTCACACGGGAATTTCTCTTTCCCTAGCATGTACTATTCATGTCTACTCTTCCCCTTGAGGAGACCAATAAGCTCTAGGTAAAGAACTTGGCCCTAGGTAAAATCGTTGATTCTAGTAGTGTAAACTGCTTTGTGTGATTTAGGAGCTGGTGTTAGTGTTATGTCTTTCTCTTTATACAAAATACTTGTCGGGTGGTAGGTGCGCCATATGCCAACGGGTGGCTTATCATTGTGGGAGCCAATAACACGTCGCCGGTGCCTGGAAATGGGATGAGGCGAAGACATGCACGCCGGTGAATCTTACCCAGCTTCGGGGCTCTTCGTGGAGATAACACCCCTACTGCTGCTCTGCGGGGTCTCCGCATGATCACTAGATGAACAAGTAGCTACAAGAGGCTCCTTGAGATGTTCAGTGAAGGGAAGAAGAAGGGCAAGGCTAGCTCTCTTCTTCCATCTATGTGGTGTCTAAAACTCTAAGAGATCAATCCTTTGCATGGGTGCTCTGGGGGGTTTATATAGGCCTACCCCCCGGGGGTACAATGGTAATCCGGCTGGGCGCGGGCCCTAGCTGTCAGTGTCTACGTTCGCGGCTTCTCCGCCCGGCTGGGGCCCATTGACTGGTGGGTCCCAGGCTGCCAACTTCTTGGTCGACAAGCTGGCCCCACCGCTGAGGGCCTTGTCGGGGGCTAGTTACTGATGCCTCAATCCTGATGACGAGGGCTTTGTCGAGGTAAGCATGGCTACAGTGTCGCCGCTTTGGCGGCGATCACTGTAGCCTTACCTCGTCTTGTCTCCTTAATGAGGCGCCTCCTTCGAGGGAGGGAGCAAGCCGGCTATGGGAAGCCGGCCATATCTCAGGCTGACTGGGGGAGGCCGAGCTACCTTTGGGCACCTCTCTGACCGGAGGGGCCCGCCACTTGCGGGTCGTACATGGTCAACATGGCAACAGTGCCGCGCCGGACGGGTGATGCCCCCCCACCCGTACGGCGTACTGTGGCCATGCACGCCACGGGACGTGGGGGTGGCAGGCTTCACTGTAGCCACGCCCCGTCCCATCATCGTTATGTGGGTGCAGATTCTTAGGGTGCGGCCTTGGCCGCCCGCTTGGGGGCCGACTTCTTGGAGTCGGGTTTCTCGTGGCCGGCTTCGCGGAGTCGGCCCTCTGGTGGCCTTCTTCATGTAGGTTTTGGGGCCGGGCCGCCTCCCAGTAGCCAGCCTGAGAGACAGCCGGCCAGGGGAAGGCGGCCCCGCGTCTTGGATGTTGGAGGGTTTGATTGGCTCATAATTTTTTCAGAAGTCCCAGTGGGAGCCGGCTAGGTTACCCGTGGTCATTTACTCCGACAGTAGTCCCCGAAGCTGGTCGAGCTTCGAGGTTGAAGAGACGACGAGAAGCTCGATCAGCTTCCTATCCAAAGGGGTCGGCAGCTAGGAGCCGACTTTGAGCGAGTGCGCCGTCTTCGGAAAGCTCAGCAGCTCCAAGGCGAGAACGCGAGCCGAATTGCGCGTTGACCGCGCGCCACTCCGCGCGCCACGTGGCAAAAAAGGCCTGCCAACCCACGCGCGCGACGGGACGTCGCCGCAGGCCGGGGCCCGCCATACCTAGGCCTCGGCCCATGTGCAGATCCTCTGCGGCCCGAACGGACCGCTCGCCTTCCTGCGGCGGTTTGGTAGCGCCTTTAAGGGCGCAATAATCATGAGGCGTGGGGAGTGGGCGCAGTTAATCCCACGTCCCCCCACGCCTCGCCTCCTCGGCTCCGCCGCACGAGCCTATAAGTATGGGGAGGAGGGGGAGCGGCAGACGCTCGCATGCTCGCCCTCGCTCCACCCTTCCTTCTACTTCCTTCTCCTTTCCTCCGTGGCCGCAACGCCTCACTGCCACGCCGTTTCGCCGTCACCCTGCTTGGCTCGCCGTAACTCCGCCGCAGCGCGGTTGTGCGTCCTCCGCCACTGCGCCTCTCTCGCTTCCTCCTTGCTCCCATGGCGCTCTCTAGCTCTTGGGACGGTTCCAACATCCACGAGGACCACATCGATTGGCATCCCAAGACGCGGCGGCTGTCGGGCGAGGGTTTCGTGAAGACCCGCCTCGCCCCGGAGGCGGAGGTTTCGCCGGCGCCGGAGGAGGGCGAGCGGGTCATCTTCTGCTTGCAATGCCTGCGCGGCCTTGGCCTGCCAGCGAGTGGGTTCTTCTGCTCCTTCCTCGAGTTCTACCGCCTCCAGCCGCATCATCTCACCCCCAACACGGTGATGCTGCTGTCGGCCTTCGTCACCTTGTGCGAAGGTTTTCTTGGCGTCCTCCCGACCCTTGATCTCTTCGGGGAGTTTTTTTAGTGCAAGCTCGGCACCGTCTCCGCAGGCATGCCCGACCCCTGTGGCGCCTTCATCGCCATGCGGAGGTCAGCAGACAACAACCCGTTTCCGCCTATCCCGCTGATCCAGTCGGTGAAACTCTGGCAGCAATCGTACTTCTACGTGAAGAACGTCGCCCCGCAAGGCGACTTCGTCAATCTGCCGGCTTACGTAGCCGGCCCGCTGGCTGGGAGGCAGCCGTCTTGGTCCTACCGAACCAGGTCGCTCTCCCTGGCTGGGAACGCGGCCGTCACCCGGCTCTGGGTGATGATCCAATCGGAGGGCTTGGTCGGGGCCGACCTGGTTGCCGCCTTCATGGAGCGCCGGGTGCTCCCGCTCCAAGGCCGGCCGCACATGATCTGTAGATGAGCGGCCGCTTCGACCCATGCCGGCTGTGCACCAAGGAGATGCCTCGTGATGAGGTATCTTACATGGTGAACTACATCTCCAACTGCAAGCTCACCGAGGAGTGGCAGTATGGCAAGGCGCCGTATTCTCGGGCTGATCCCCCGCCTGTGGTGACTTTTCCTTCTTTTCTTCTTCTCTTGTTGCCAAGCTTGTGACGGCCGACTCTTGACTAGTCGGCTTGTCTTGAACAGAATACCCTTCTTCGACCGGCGGCAGGGGCCGCAAGGCCGGAGCGCCAGTTCATGGCCGACCGCATGGTGGACGACCGACGACCACGATGCAGGCGGCCGCTATGGGACGACGCCGCTGCGGAGCCGGGAGAGGCGGCGACCCACGAGCTCGCGGCCGACTTCGGGGACTGGCCGGATGATGATGAAGCCGAGGCCATCCCGCGTCGCCAGCCGGCGGTCGATCGCCAAGGCGCGGGACCTTCTGCCGTGCCAGCTGCTAGGGGTGGCGCGCAGAAACGTCGGGCCGCGCCGACTCTCTTTGGCAGCCGGCCGAAGAAACCCAAGGGTTCCACGGCGGCAACCAAGCAGGACGAGGCAACTGTGAAGGCAGCCCGCTTCCGCAGGGTGGTGTAGCAGCCGCAGGCGGTCTCGGCGTAAGTGTTGAATGTCTCGTGCTTTTTTATTGTCTTCTTTGGTTGAGGCTCTTCTGAACCCGTCTTCTTGATTTGCCGATCAGGGCGCCGCTTTCCCTCGAGCGGGTTTCTGCCGCCTCCATAGTCGGACCGACGGGAGGGTCTTCGAGCTCCCGCCGCAAGGATCCCCGCGCCGACCAAATGGAGGCAACGGAGCAGAACGCGCGGGAGGCGCGGGAGGAGCGGGAAGCAGAGGAGCGGAGGGCCGCCCAGGAGGCGAAGGATAAGTCGGCCGAGGCGCAAGTTGATGCGACGGCCCAGGCTCAGGCGGAGGCCGCGGCCGCGGAGAGGGAGGCGGAGGCTCTGCGCAATCAGCCTCCGCAGCTCGTCATTCCCCTCCGCGCCGTGGCTCCCAACATCCCCGTGCCCCCGTCGGAGGAAGCCGACCGCGACCGGCCGGTGATGGAGAGGAGGGAGGACGACGTGATCATCCTGGAGGAGGCGCCACAGTCGGCACCGACTGGAACGAGCCAAGTCGGCCGACCTGCTGCAGCGCCTGAGCAGCCGCTGGGGGCGACTCGGAGGCGGGGGCGGATCTTGTGGTGCAGTCGCCGCCTCGCCGGCGCGCGGGAGAAGCGCCCTCGATGCCGGAGCTGCAGAGAGCCGCGGGCGCCAGCTCGACGGCTCAGGATCTGGTGGCAGCCAACGCCAGCCGCGTCCAGTGGAGCGCCCTTGATGGTGGAAACGACCGAGCTGAGCGGGCGGCGCAGGAGGTTCGCCCGGCTTCGAGCCAGGCCGCCTCGCTGCGACGGTACACCCAGGAGTTTCTCTCGACGCGAGCGGTCATCCGGGTGAGTCCTCTATCCTTGATCGATTGCTCTCTTGATTTCTTCTGTAGGGGCGCGTCAGCGCACCCACTGGGTGTAGTCCCCGAGTTCCGAGTCGGCTGCTGAGCAAGCGACTTGGAACTTTTAGTAGGCTTTGATGGCTATCTTATTCTTATTCGCACCCCATCTGATTTCCAGGAATATCATAATCTCCGCGCAGCTGCCTTCAACTCCCAGGACCAGGAGCTGAGCCAGAAGGCGGCCGACCTGACTAACAACCGGAGTGAGTGCTTCGTTTCTTTTATCTCACGTGGGGGCACGTTAGCGCACCCACTGGGTGTAGTCCCCGAGATTCGGGCCGACTGCTGAGCAGTCAGGTCGGATCTTCCCTGACAACTATTTTCTTATGGCTTTTTCCTTTTTCTTTGTGCTTGCAGGGGCCAACGCTGACTTGAGGGAGCAGCTAGGCGGGGCCCAGACCGCCCTTCGTGCCAAGGAGGCTGAATGCAGCGCCTTGGTCCAGGAACGTGACCGCGTGGCCAAGAAACTGGCCGACCAGGAGGAGAGCCATAAGGCAGCCTTGAAGAAGGCACAGGACAGCGAGGCCGCCCTTAAAGCCGAGTTCGAGACCGAGGCGGCGGTTGGGTTGAGGCGAAGCAGGCACTAAGCAAGGGCTATGGACGGGTTGAGGATCTGATCGACGGTAAGACGCCTTCCTCTTCGCCCCTTTGCTTGCGCCTTGCCCTCTTGTTTATCTTCTTTCTTTGTGCTGTTCCTTTGTTCTTCGCGCAGACTACTTTCCTGGTTACTCCGTCGCCGCCAGCCAAGCCATCGAGGCCCACCGCGAGGCACGCCTGCAGGCAGGGGTCGAGATCACGCCAGATGCCAGCCGGACGCTTGAGGAGCAGCTTTTGGCGATCCAGGCCCGACTGCAGCCGGCTCACCGCATGCTCCGTCGCCTTCAGCATGTCAGGGCGCAAGTGCTGACCGCCCTCTGGCCCAGCGAGATGATTCCCCACACCCCCAGTCGAACTGCCAACTGGTTGGAGATTGCGGTTGGCCGCTTCGAGGCCTGGAAGGCTTCCGCCGCTCGGTCCGGCGCCAGGCGGGCGCTGGAGTTTGTCCGAGCCTGGTATCCTGGGCTGAGTTTCGCCCAGCTGAGCACCTGGCGGCAGGAGGCCGACGAGGAGCTGGTGGTGGTGCGGCTGGCTATCATCCAGTGTGCCTTGGCAATCGCCGACTACATCGACACCAGCGTTTTTGCTCCTGAGGTGAATGACAACGGCGTCGCCCAGCCGGAGGAGTGGTTCGGGCTAAACCCGGCGGAAGGTGAGGACTCGGCGGAGGAGATCGCTTCCAGCGACGAAGGCGAGGACGAGGAACGGGAGGGAGGCGAAGACGTCGTGCCAGACGGCGGTTGACCAGCCAGCTTCGGCTGATCGTGCCTCCAAAGAACGGTTGCCATGGCGTGCGTCTGCCCGGAGAGGTGATGATCAAGCCGAGACCCGCCAGCCGGCCACTCCTCGGGCCAGCACTGCCGCCTCCCCCAACCTGCCCGACTCGCTCGTCGTACCCTTGGCCTGATCTGCCATCCTTGCTTACCTGTTGTTACTCTTTGAACAGCTTTTTATTAAATTCGTGCAGTTCCACCCACTGGGGGGTGTATTCAAATTATGTTGAATGCCGGCCTTTCGAAGGCTTTTTTGTAAATATAATCATGCATGTGTTTGGCTTCCATTCGTATTTGCTTTTTATCCTTAGGTTGTTTCCTTTGCCGCCTTCCCTTGGTCGCCGCCTTCCCAAATGGGATAGCTGCTTCCAGCATGGCTGGGAGGAACTTGGCCATTTTTTTGGGAAGACAAGTACTTGAGCTTTCTTAGATTGTGGCAAGGTGAATGGGAAGCCGGCCGGCCGGCTGCTCTGGTAGCCGGTTGGCGATGGGGGAAGCCGGCTTTTGTTATATAAGTTCGGTAGTCCTTGGCCGTTTTTCATGTGGGCATCCTTTCCTGCCTTTGACTCTTGCCAGCCGGACAGCCGATTCTTCGAGGTGCGACTTTCAACAAGAGAGGGCTTGGGTGCCAGCACACTACTTGTCTGACTGCAGGTAGAACTTGAATATAACCCAAGGCGGCAAGTCCCCGGGCCGACTGGTCGAACCCGGTGCCGGACAAGAAGAACGAATGTAGTGACATAATCATAAGCATGATACTCCTCATTCATAGATAAAAGATGGCAGTCCCCGAGTGCTCCTCGAGGGGCCTATTGTCTCATACTTAGTACAAAAGGTAGCGAGATACGTACTGCTTTTTAACTGTAAAATCTTCAGAGGAGGTTGGCGTTCCATGGTCGTTCCGACTCCTCGCCGGAATCATCTCTCTTTCGTGCCTTCGGCTTCTGTGCGTCGATCAGGTAGTAGGAGTCGTTTCCCAATGCTCTCCTAATGACGAAGGGGCCTTCCCAAGGGGCCGAGAGCTTGTGCTGGCCGGCTGTTCGCTGGATCAGCCAGAGCACAAGGTCACCCTCTTGGAAGGTTTTTGGCTTGACCTTCCGGCTGTGGTAGCGGCACAAACCCTGGTGGTAGATGGCGGACCGGCTGAGGGCTAACAGCCGGCTTTCTTCCAGCAGGTCGACGCCGTCTTCTCGTGCTTCCTTGGCCTCTGCTTCCGTGTACATGGTCACCGAGGCGAGTCGAACTCGATGTCAGTTGGAATGACAGCCTCGGCACCGTATACAAGGAAGAAAGGGGTGAAGCCGGTTGACTTGTTCGGGGTAGTGCGCAGACTCCAGAGGACAGCCGGCAGCTCGTCGAGCCAACAACCGGCCGAACGCTCTAGTGGCATGAACAGTCGGGGCTTGATGCCGGAAAGGATGAGGCCGTTTGCTCGCTCGACTTGGCCGTTTGACTGCGGGTGGGCAATGGACGCTAAGTCCAGTCGGATGCCCTGTGTCGCGCAGAAATGTGCCAATGCTCCCTTGGAGAAATTTTTGCCATTGTTGGTGATGATGCTGTGTGGCATGCCGTATCGGGTTGTAATATCTGCGATGAATGTCACGACAGTCGGCCCATTCAGCTTCTTGATCGGCTTCGCTTCAATCCACTTGGTAAATTTGTCCACGGCTACGAGCAGATGTGTCATGCCGCGTATCGTCTTGAACGGGCCCACCATGTCCAATCCCCAGACGGCAAAAGGCCAGGTGAGGGGAATGGTCTTGAGTGCCGAAGCCGGCAGGTGTTGCTTGGAGCTGAAGACTTGGCACCCTTTGCAATGTTTAACCAACTCCTTGGCGTCGTCAAAAGCAGTCCGCCGAAAGAATCCATGGCGGAAGGCTTTGGAAACGAGTTATCTTGAGGCCGCGTGATGGCCGCGTTTGCCTTGGTGAATCTCTTTGAGGATTGCCATACCCTTCTCTGGTTCGACACACGCTGGAAGACTCCAATGACACTGCACCTGACGAGCTCTCTGTTAACAATTGTGTATGCTCCGGCTCGGCGTTGGACTTGTCTTGCCGCGATCTCGTCAGCCGGCAGTTCTCTGTTTACCAGGAAGTTGAGGATGGGCTGAGCCCATGATGGAGCTGTGACTTCTTCTATAGCCAACACGGCTACTGCAACCAGGGCGGGTGGGCTGGGTGGTGAAGAGCTGGAGTCGGCCGCCGCCTGCTGTGTCGATGTAGTCCCCGGGCCGACTACCATAGTCCCCGGGCCGGGTGCTGAAGTCCCCTGGCCGGGTGCGACTATGGAAGTCCCCGAGCCGACTGTTGAAGTCCCCGGGCCGCCTATCGAAGTCCCCGAGCCGCCTGCTTGATTCCCCAAGCCGGATCCGGCTACATCGGAGTTAGGCGGTACGAAGATGGAATCAGATTCTGGAGACGACTTGATAGACGGCTTTAGGAGGCGTTGGAGAGAGACGCCGGTCGGTATAGCTTGTCGAGTGGAGCCTATCCATGCCAGGGCATCTGCTTGCTCGTTGTCGGCCCGTGGCACGTGGAGGAACTTGCATCCTTCAAAATACCCGCTGATTTGCTGAACAAGGAAACGGTAGCTTGCCATGTTTGCGTCCTTGGCGTCCTAGTCGCCAGATGATTGCTGGACTACTAAATCCGAGTCGCCATACCACAGGATCCGGCGGATGCCGAGCTCCTTGGCTAGCCGGAGCCCGTGTATGAGCGCCTCATACTCGGCCACATTGTTGGAGGCGGCAAAATGAATTTGCAATGTGTATCTGAGCTTGTCGCCTTTGGGAGAGGTGAGGATGATGTCGACTCCCAGGCCGGTGCGCATCTTGGACCCATCGAAGTGCATCCGTCAATGAGTGGAGTCGGGAGCCGGTGGCAGGTACTGGGTCTCGGCCCAGACGACGAGGAAGTAGGCCAATGCTTGGGACTTGATGGCGGTGCTAGGCTGGTAGAAGATCGTGTAGGGGGCCAGCTCAATGGCCCATTTTGCCACCCGGCCAGATGCATCCCGACTGCCTATGATCTCGGCGAAGCGGGCGTGCACGACCGTAATGGGATGCTCTTGAAAGTAGGGCTTGAGCTTCTTGGCGTGAGTACACTCCATAGCACATCTTCGGTAGTGTGGGTAGTTACGCTTCGAGGTAGACAAGATTACTTCACTTAAATAATACACACCTGCCTCTGGACTGGCTGAGCTCGGCCTTCTTCGGCGCTGGACCACGGCGATGGTGTCTTGACCACCCATTTGGTAGCGGCAATGTAAAGGAGCATGGGCTCTTTCTCAGCCAGCGCCGCCAAGACAGGTGGCGTGGCCAGCATCTTCTTCAGCTCATGGAAAGCTTGGTCGGCTTGGTCGTTCCACTCGAAGTGAGTGGTTTTCTTCATGAGTCGGTAGAGGGGGAGAGCTTTTTCTCCAAGCCGGCTGATAAAGCGGTTCAGGGAGGCCAGGCACCCGGTAAACTTCTGGACGTCTCGTAGTTTGGTGGGAATCTCCATTTTCTCAATGGCTTTGATCTTCACAGGGTTGCACTCGATGCCGCGTTCGGAGACCAGGAAGCCTAGAAGCTGGCCGGCTGGTACTCCGAACATGCATTTCTCGGGGTTGAGCTTGATCTAAAATCGGCACAGATTCTCAAATGTCTCCTTGAGGTCTTCTAGCAAGGTGCCGCGCTTCTCCGTCTTCACCACCATATCGTCCACATAGACGTGGGCATTTCTGCCGAGTTGCTTGAGGAGGCATTTCTGCATGCAACGCTGAAAAGTGGCACCGGCATTTCTCAAGCCGAATGTCATAGCCAGGTAGCAGAAAGCTCCAAATGGCGTGATGAAGGCGGTCTTCAGGCGGTCGGCTGGATCCAACTTTATCTGGTGGTAGCCTGAGTAAGCATCCAAGAAACTCAACAACTCGCATCTGGCTGTGGAGTCTATCACTTGATCAATCCTTGGCAGCGCGAAGGGATCTTTGGGGCAGGCTTTGTTAAGGCTGGTGTAGTCTATACACATGCGCCACTTGTTATTCTTCTTTAGCACGAGGACCGGGTTGGCGACCCATTACGGAAAGAACACCTCCATTATGAAGCCGGCTGCCAGAAGTTGGGCTATCTCTTCTCCTACAATCCTTCTTTTTTCCTCCGATAGTCGGGGGAGGGGCTGCTTGACTAGTTTTGCATCTTCTCGGACGTGTAGCTTGTGCTCGGCGAATTCCTTCGGAACACCCGGCATGTCCTTGGGGGACCATGCGAAGATGTCCCAGTTCCCACGGAGGAAATCGACGAGCTCGCCTTCCTATTTGTTGTCCAGGTTTGCCCCAATGACGGCAAACCTTTTTGGGTGCTCTGGGTCCAGAGGTATCTTCTTCGTTTCCTTGGCCGGCTGGAAGGAACTTTGGGCATCACACTCCTTGGGGTCGGGGGACAGGGTTGGCTGCTTGCCAGCCATGGCCATGACTCGGTTCAACATCTTCTTTTCTTCCGCGATCACAAGGGACTCGGCCAGTCGGCTGCTGGCTGCCGCGCACTCGGAGGATTTCTTGTAATCGCCGGCTATGGTGATGATACCCTTGGTACTTGGCATCTTCATCTTAAGGTAGGCGTAGTGGGGCACAGCCATGAACTTGGCCAGAGCAGGTCGGCCAAGCAATGCATGATAAGGGCTCTCAAGGTCCACCACTTCAAACCAGATTGCTTCTCGGCGGAAACGATCCTTGTCTCCAAAGAGAACATCTATCTTGATCTTGCCGATTGGTGAGCAGGACAGGCCGGGTACAATGCCATGTAACACGGTCCGACTAGGGATGAGCTCCTTCGTCTTGATGTTCAGCTTCTCCATGGTGTCACGGTACAAGGTGTTGATGCTGCTCCCGTCGTCTGCCTATCGGCCGCTGGAGAAAGCGGGCAACACTCACATGCTATTGCGGTGGCGTCCAAAACCAATGCATAAGAGCCGGAGACGGCATCACCTCTGGGTGGTCGGGGCTCCGGCTGATAGGCCTTCGACCGGTGCATGTACTCGGGGTGTTGGAGGCGACCACGTTGACTTCTTAGTGCTTTGTCGGCGCTTCTTGCCGGTCTCGAACTGGCTTGTAAAGATGACGTAGGCGGCATGCTCGTCAGGGAACTCATCTTGAATGGCTCCGACTACTGGTCGAACGGCCGGCTGTTGAGGAGCTGGAGGCGGCTCACCAGCAGGCGGAGGCGGCACCAGCCCTTCGCCATTGGAGATTCGCGTGAGCCAGTGGCACTTCCGGGTCATGTGGTTGGACGGCTTCGCGCCACTGTGGAACTTGCATGGGGCATCAATGGTGCATTACGTAGGAGAAGGCGGCTGCCAAGCGGCTGCCGCTCTCTGCTTCTTGGTAGCGGGCCGCCCCTCGGGCTGTCGTCTTCAAGCTGGCCACCTGCCCCGGTGGTTGAAGGCGGCAGGGGGCCCTTGTTCTTGTTGTCGTTCTGGTACGGGCATCGGCTAGAGTCCCCAGCCGGCGTCTTGGGAGCTGGGTTGAGTACCTTCCCGGAGGCGTCCACCCGGAGCTCGGTTTTCATCGAGGAGTCAGCGGTGGCGTACTTGTCCGCTATGACTAGCAGCTCGTCGAGGGTAGTCGGCTCGTCGCAGAGGAGCTTGTGCTTGAGGAGGGTGCCTTCTCGGCACCCGGTGGTGAAGTACTCTATGGCTTGAACCTCGTGCACCCCTTCGCAGGAATTGCGGAGCTCGGCCCAACGCGTGAGGTAGTCGCGAGTTGATTCAGTAGGTCCTTGTACGCACAAGGAGAGCTGTCTGGGCTTGGGAGCCCGCTTATAGGTGCTGGTGAAGTTGCGGATGAAGGATTCTGTGAAGTCTGGCCAGCTATTGATGCTATACAGCTTGAGGATGTTGAGTCAGGTTCGCGCCGTGCCGTGAAGCATGAGGGGCACATATTTCATGGCAACCCGCCTGTTGTCGTTCGCTATGCTGACTGCGGTGGAGTAGTCGCTTAACCAATCCTCCGGCTTCACAGAGTCGTTGTACTTGGGCGTATCTCTTGGGAGCGAGAACCCTTTGGGGAAGGGCTCGTCGCGGATGCGGGGGCCGAAGCAAGGCGGGCCGACATCGTCTTCTTCTTCTAACGCCAGGGATCGCGCTAGGCGGTCGATCTGATGGCGGGCGTCATTCTCGCCGACTACTTCGCGGTGACCTAGTCGGCCGCTGAGAGTCAGATGCATGACAGGCGGCGGGGTGGGATATCTTTCCCCACGAGGCGGAGGAGGAGGCGGGTTGCCTCGTCACTCCACGGCTCGAGGACGGCCTTCTGCGTTGCGCTCGATGGAGATTCGAGTCCGGCTGCGGCTGGCGGCCGGCTCCTTTTCTTGCCGTGCGCGGGTGTTGCCCGCGGTCGGCGTGTGTGACGTCGCGTCGTGCTCTCGGCGCGGGGGGAGGGCTTTCGGCACGGACGCTGTCTTCATGCTGCTCGGCGGCCGCGCCGGTCAGTTGCTGGATGCGTCTAGCCATGTAGGGGAGCTCGTCAGGCCATAATCCATTCAGCTCATCTACGGCCGCGTCAGCGGCGCGTAGGTTCTCGAGGGGCGTGGCGTAGACTAGGCGGTCGACGCCCAGCATGTTGGCGATGACTGCGCCACGTTTCTTGATGATGCTGACTCGGCTCGGCCGTCAGGAGGCGGCGTGCCAAAGGCGGCGCGGTCGACTTCGCGCTGGTGAGCCTTAGTGAGGCACCTCATGGAAGCTATCCTCTGGCCCTCCGCGTGGAGGGCGAGGCGACGTGCCTCTAGTGTCTCGGCGTCGGCGTCGACCGGGAGAGGGATGGACAGGTCGTGCGGTGCCGCTTGCAGGGCGTCGCGGGCGTTCTCGCCAGAGGCGGCACAGTGGCTGATGACCAACACCTCAGTGATGGCGCTGCCACAGCTGTCGGCTCGAGGGAGCGGGTTGTTGAAGATCACAACGTTGGTGGGGAAGGCGTCGAGGGATGTCGTGTCCAAGTCGACAAGCATCGGATTTGTGGAGCCAACCGACTCCAAATCCACAGCAGGCTCGCTGGAGACGTGGAGTTGGTCGAGGAGGCTGACGAGGTGGCTCTCGAGGCAGCCTGTGCCCGCGTCGGATGCGGGCTCGTCGGAGATGCGAGCCTCGCCAAGAAGATCGGCGAGGCAGCTCACCGCGTAGGCGTCAGCGACGCCTTGCAGCGCGTCGAGGCAAGCGCCATCGGGCGTGCCGGGCTGGCTATGCTCGCTAGGAAGGAAGAGGGTTCCCGTCAGGAACATGTCTCCGGACGACGGTGCACCTGGCCCCGCGGTGGGCGCCAAATGTCAGGTGGTAGGTGCGACATATGCCAACCGGTGGCTTATCATTGTGGGAGCCAATAAGACATCGTTGGTGCCTGGAAACGGGATGAGGCGAAGACATGCACGCCGGCGAATCTTACCCAGCTTCGGGGCTCTCCGTGGAGATACTGCTGCTGTGCGGGGTCTCCGCATGCTCACTAGATGAAAAAGTAGCTACAAGAGGCTCCTTGAGCTATTCGGTGAAGGGAAGAAGAAGGGCAAGGCTAGCGCTCTTCTTCCCTCTATGTGGTGTCTAAAACTCTAAGAGATCAACCCTTTGCATGGGTGCCCTGGGGGGTTTATATAGGCCTACCCCCCGGGGGTACAATGGTAATCCGGTGAGCACGGGCCCTAGCCGTCGATATCTCGTTACGGCTTCTCCGCCGGCCGGGGCCCGCCGACTGGTGGGTCCCGCCGGCTGCCGGCTTCTTGGTCGACAAGCTGGCCCCACCGCTGAGGGCCTTGTCGGGGGCTGGTTACTGTTGCCTCAATCTTGATGACGAGGGCTTTGTCGGGGTAAGCATGGCTACAGTGCCGCCGCTTTGGCGGCGATCACTGTAGCCTTACCTCGTCTTGTCTCCTTAATGAGGCGCCTCCTTCGAGAGAGTCTTTGCCATCAGCTGGCTCTTTGCCGTATGCCAGCTGACGGCAAAGAGGAAAAGGCAGACGACAAAGAGCCTGGTGGGCCACACGGGGCACGGCGTGGCTAGGTCAACTTCTTTGCCTTCTGCTAGCAGACGGCAAAGATTCTTTGCCATCTGCTGCCAGACGGCGAAGAGGTGGTCTATCTTTTTTTTGTGGGTAAAGGCATAATACACAGATGTATCAACCTTTTGATTTTTTTGAAAATCTAAACAAGGTCAAAAGAATATGAAATTTGGCACGGTATTGGTTTATAAGTCCTAGAAGACATGGAAAAAAACTTTAAGAAAATTTACTAAATTTTTGCATGTCTGTTTTTTCAAAAGAAATAGGATGAACAAACACAAATCTTCTGCTGATTTCCTATTGGTTGGAACCTTTTTCCCCTAGATCAATGACATGGCAGGGGCATCCACCCCAACCATGCATCGCACGCACCCATCGTGCGTGGGGCCCTCAGCATCGCTCGCACGCATCGCACGAACAGACAAGCCGTCGTGCTCAGGGCCCTCCCCTCGTCCCTTATCCACCCACCCCATGTTCTTTGTGTCTCTATCTCTCGCACCATTCTCTCTCTCGTCGGTGCAACCAGCTCGCCCGCGTACTGGTCCTCTTGCCGGAGCCACGAGTCGCGGGTCCTCCGGCCGGCGAACCCTCCGCCACCGCCGGCAGACCTCCGGCTTCCCCTTCCTCTGCTCTGCCTCCTTCGGCTCCCTTCTTCTCCCGCTACAACGCGCCACAAGGTCCCATCCACTCGCTGGTCACCAGCCTTGGTCCTCCGGCCAGCAAACCCTCTGCCGGCACCGGCAGGCCCCTGGCTTCCCCTTCCTCTGCTATACCCCCTCTCTGAATCATCTCTCTCAAGGAACCAGCGGGGCGGACAGCGGGAGTAGGGCACGGCCGCTGTGGGCCTGTCTTGAGCAGGGCGGTCGATGCGGGAGGCCGCTACGAGCGACGCGCAGGCGGGCGGCGGTAGCAGGGCGCGGGCGGGCAGCGGTAGCAGGGCATGGTGGGTGCGGGCAGGGCAGCCAGTGTCCTCCGTTCGGCTCCGATTGCTGTTGTGGACACGACAAACAAACATGAATTGACGGAGAAGAACTGGACACAAACACGAAATGAACAGACATGAATGACGAACGGCGGTGTGGCTTCTGTGCCGCATTATTTTTATTTTTTAATTTTAATCCCATTCTTTGTCGTCTGTTGTACCTCGGCTGACGGCAAAGATGCTTAACAGACTAACGCTGGCGGACGTCCAGTATTTTGCCGTCCCTCCTCTTTGTCGTCCGTCGCTGTAGGCAAAGGGCTCTTTGCCGTCCGCTTCAGAAAGCAGACGGCAAAGGACCTGTTTGCCGACCCTGTCTTTGCCGGAGCTGTTTGCCGTCCGCGACGGATGGCAAAGCTCTTTGCCGTCCGCGACGGATGGCAAAGCTCTTTGCCGTCCGCTGTCCGTGCCTTTGCCGTCCGCCGTGGCAGATGGCAAAATACTAGATTCCTGTAGTGCATGTTGTTGTTTTTGGGCAGAAATAAAAGTTCAAGGAACGAAACTTCGCGAGAAATTTTTATTTAATATATGAGAATTTCTGGAGCCAAGACCTACCAGAGAGGGGCCCCTGGGTGGGTACCACCCACCAGGGCACGCTCCCCTCTCCTGGCACGCCCAGGTGGGTTGTCCCCACCTGGTGGCCCCGCAGACCCTGAAACCGATGCTATAAATTCATATTTTTCCAGAAAAAAATTAGGGAGAAAGAACTCTCGCGATCCACGAGAAGGAGCCACCGTCACCTCTTGTTCTTCATCGGGAGGCCAGATCTGGAGTCTGTTTGGGGCTCCAGAGAGGGGGATCTTCGCTCTTCGTCATCACCAACCCTTCTCCATCGCCAATTCCATGATGCTCCCCACCGGGAGTGAGTAATTCCTTCGTAGGCTCGCTGGTCAGTGAGGAGTTGGATGAGATTCATCATGTAATCGAGTTAGTTTTGTTAGGGCTTGATCCCTAGTATCCACTATGTTCTTAGATTGATGTTGGTATGACTTTGCTATGGTTAATGCTTGTCACTTTGGGCTCGGGTGCCATGAACTCAGATCTGAACCATTTATGTTATCACAATTATATCCATGTTTTATATCCAATCTTGCAAGTGATATTCACCTACTACATGTTATGATCCGGCAACCCCGGAGTGACAATAGTCGGGACCACTCCCGGTGATGACCGTAGTTTGAGCAGTTCATGTATGCACTATGTGTTGATGCTTTGTTCCGGTTCTCTATTAAAAGGAGGCCTTAATATCCCTTAGTTTCAAATATGGACCCCGCTACCACGGGAGGTAGGACAAAAGATTTCATGCAATTTCTTTCCATAAGCACGTATGACTATTTACGAAATACATGCCTACATTATATTGATGAACTGGAGCTAGTGCCATATCGCCCTAGGTTATAACTGTCTCATAATGAATATCATCGAACAAGTCACCGATCAAATGCCTACGAATTTGTCTTATATTGTTTTTGCTAAGTTACTACTGTTATCATCACTGTTACACTTGCTACAAAATTATTGCTATCTCTGTTACCGTTGGTGCTGTCACTACTATCAAAACTATCATATTACTTTGCAACTGATTACTTGTTGTAGATAATTAATCTCCAGGAGTGGTTGAATTGACCACTCAGCTGCTAATACCCTAAAATATTCTTTGGCTCCCCTTGTGTCAAATCTATAAATTTGGGTTGAATACTCTACCCTCGAAAACTGTTGCGATCCCCCATACTTGTGGGTTATCACCACGCGCCAAGACCGTCATGCAAACCGCAATCCTCCACATGGAGCCAATCCTCAGGAGCAACTTCTAGCGCAGGAAGACCGACATCATCAAAATCAAGCTACCATTGCGCAAGCATAAGAAAGGTAATGCCAACGCCAACAAGAGGAAGAGCGAGCGCGACAACACTAAGACGAACAAGATACCGAGGCACAACGTCTTCAACAACAATGCCGTGAAGATCAAGCACTTGAGGCACAACGTGCCCTCCAAGACACAAGTCGCAACATCACCGCACGCAACCGGCACACGTGTGAGCAAGAAGAAGAACTCCGCCACGAAGTTCAAGAGAGGATCTATCAAGAACGATTGCACCATCAAGTTCCTCAAGCTCCTCCACAAGTTCCACAAGCTCGACAAGAACCACAAGTTCGTCAAGAGCAACAAGACAATGGAAATCATCCACTCCAAGAGGAAGTTGAGGGAGACAATCATACTCGTCAAGGACATCATCACCCTTGACCCCAACACAATGAAGATCAATGCTACGGCAAGCTCAAGTTCACCATGCCCAAGTTCAGCGGAAGCAATAACCCTGAAGAGTACCTTTCATGGGCATTCAAAGTCAACAAGATCTTCCATTTGCACAACTATGAGGAAGAGAATAAGATCGCCATGGCATCCCTTGAGTTCCAAGACTATGTCCTCATTTGGTGGGAGAAAGTCATTGAGCAATGAGAAGAAAGAGGTGAAGCACCCATCACAACATGGAATCAAATGAAGGATGTCATGAGAGTGCGTTTTGTCCCAACCTACTACAACTGCGACCTCTTCAAGAAACTCCAACTCCTCAAGCAAGGAGCAAAGAGCATTGAATAATACTATAAGGAAATGGAGATTGCCATGATAAGAGCTAATGTCACGGAATATGATGAGCAAACTATGGCATGTTTCTTGAATGGACTCAATCATCCTATCAAGAAGATCGCCGACTTCCAACCATAATCAAACCTCATTGAGCTAGTGCCCCAAGCCACCAAGGCGGAGCGACAAGTGCAAGATGACTTCAAGTATTCCAAGTACTCTTCCAAGACATACGGCTACAACAACCAACCTTCAACGACTCCACCAACTTCTACCTCAATCAATACTTCTACAAGCAACGACGACAAGTCAAGTTACAAGAAAACTTCGACAACCTCAAGTCGTCCTCCTACTACAAGAAACTTCAAGCCGAGACCTTCATCATCATCTACTCCACCCGATGAGACCGTCAAGACAAGTTCAATCAAGTGTTTCACATGTGGCGGCCGAGGCCACAAGTCCTTTGAGTGTACCAACAAGCGCACCATGATCCTCAACGATGATGGTACCTATGACTCAATGAGTGAAGAGGAGATGGAAGCCCTTGAGCAAGTGGCCATGCACCGACGCATGAACGAAGATGTAGATGATCAAGTCTTTTGAGGCGAAGATTCAAGCCTGCTCTCGTTGTCTCCAAGGTCTTGACACTTCAAGATCAACAAGACAAAGACCAAAGATGTTGTATCTTCCACACCAAGGCCGGCATCAATGGAAGGTCCGTGAAGTTCATCATCAACGGAGGAAGTTGCCGTAACTTGGCGAGTGAAGAACTATGCTCCAAGCTCCAATTGGTCAAGATGAAACAACTGCATACCTACAAGGTCCAATGGCTAAGCGACTCCGGCACTATTCAAGTGGAACATATGGTGCAAGTCTCCTTCAAGATAGGAGCATATGAAGATACTTTGGAGTGTCATGTCGTTCTGATGTACGTTTGACACCTCCTTCTTGGACGCTCATGGCCATTTTACCGACACGTCATCCACAATGGGCGTACAAATCACTATAGATTCAAGATGAAGGGAAAGGAGTATGTGCTATGACCTATTCTCCAAGCCAAGTGATCGCCCACAAGCAAGCTACCAACCATCATGGAGAGAATAGTTAGAGAGAGAACCACCAAAAAGAGAGTGAGCGCCACAAGTCCAAATTGAGTGCCTCCATGATAAGCAACAAGAAAAACTTAGTGCTATTTGCCACCAAAAGTGAGATGAGAGAAGCGTATGAGAACCCATCAAGCGTCATGCACTATGTCCTTTTGTGCAAGGATGAGGCACCAAAAACTAACACCTCTCACAATCTACCTTTAGTGTTATCTTCTCTATTGCAGGAGTTCCAAGATGTATTCCCCGAGGAGCTACCTCCGGGTCTACCTCCTCTTCGAGGCATGGAGCACCACATCAACCTCATCCCTGGAGCACCTCCTCCAAACAAGGCTCCCTACTGCGTCAACCCCGAGGAAACCAAGGAGATCCAACGGCAAGCACAAAAACTCATCGACAACGGCCATGTACAAGAAATCTTGAGCCCTTGTGCCATCCCGATAATCCTTGTTCCCAAGAAAGATGGTACATATCACATGTGTTCTGATTGTCGTCCTATCAATGCCAACACCGTTTGATACCATTATCCCATTCCACGCCTAGATGATATGCTAGATGATCTTAGCGGAGCCACCATTTTCTCTAAGATTGATCTTAAAAGTGGCTCTAACCAAATCCGGATACAAGAAGGTGATGAATGGAAAACCGCATTTAAGACCAAATTTGGGGTATATGAATGGCTTGTTATGCCAATGGGTTTATCCGAAGCACCCGGCACTTTCATGCGAGTCATGCATTCTGTTCTTCGCCCTTACATTGGCGTATTTCTTGTGGTCTACTTTGACGATATCCTTGTCTTTAGCAAATCCCTCAAAGATCATGTCACCCATCTTAGAACCGTGTTGTTAACCCTTAGGAAAGAGCGCCTATATGCTAATATGGACAAATGCCTTTTTGGTGTTGATAAGCTTGTTTTCTTGGGTTGCGTTGTGTCTTCTAAGGGTGTTCGTGTAGATGAATCTAAGATTGAAGCTATTAAAACTTGGCCCCAACCAACCAACTTGCAACAAGTGCGTAGTTTTCTTGGCTTAGCCAGATTTTATCGTCGCTTTATGAAGGATTCTAGCACCATTGCTTTACCTTTGTACGCCTTAAGTAAGAAAAATGCACCATTTGTTTGGGGACCCTCTCAAGATACCGCATTCAATGAGCTTAAGAATTTTCTTACACATGCTCCTTTGCTTGCTTTACCCAACTTTGATAAACCTTTTGAAATACATTGCTATGCTAGCGATTACGGCATAGGAGGTGTGTTAATGCAAGAGAAGCTCCCTATAGCTTACGATAGTGAAAAACTTTTCGGAGCGCAAATCAATTATCCCATCTATGACCAAGAGCTATATGCTTTAGTGAGAGTCTTGCATGTTTGGGAGCATTATCTCCGCCCTCATGAGTTCATTCTTTACATGGATCATGAAACACTTAAGTACCTTAAGGGTCAAACTAAATTAAACAAGCGTCATGCTAAATGGAGTGAATTCATTGAGTCATTTCCTTATGTCATCAAGTACATCAAAGGCAAAGAGAATGTTGTGGCGGATGTGCTTTCCCGTAGATGCATGCTTCTTACCCGACTTGAATTGAATGTCATTGGCTTTGAGCACATAAAATACTTGTATGCGCATGATCCTACTTTTGCTATTCCTTGTGCCAAATGTTTGACGCATACATCTTGGGAATGATATTACATCAAGGATGACTATGTTATGAGAGCTAACAAACTATGTATCCCTGAGCCTTCCCTTCATTTGTTACTTTTGCAAGAAAGTCATGGCGAGGGAATAATTGGACACTTCGTACGCGACAAGACATTCGACACACTCTTCAAGAACTACTATTGGCCCAAGATGTTCCGCGATGTCTCACACTTCACCAACCGATGCTCTACATGTCACAAAGCTAAGTATAGAGCTCAATCCCATGGTTTCTATATGCCACTTCAAATTCCGTATCACCCATGGGAAGATATTAGTATGGACTTTGTGCTTGGTTTTCCTAGAACTAGAAATGGCAAAGATTCGGTGTTTGTTGTTGTGGACCAATTCTCTAAGATGGCTCATTTCATTCCTAGCAACAAGATAGAGGATGCTTCACATGTTGCAAATCTTTTTTGTAGATAAATCTTGCGCCTCCATGGAGTTCCAAAGACGATTGTCTCGGACTGCGACGTCAAGTTCTTGAGCTACTTTTGGAAGACTCTATGCGCCAAGCTCGGAATCAAGCTTTTGTTCTCTTCAGCATACCATCCCCAAACCAAACGCTCTCCACTCTACTACGCGTGTTGATCAAGAAGAACATCAAGGAATGGGAGGAGTGTCTACCCATCACTGAGTACACGTACAACCGAGCAAGACACTCTACTACCAGCAAATCCCCTTTCGAGATCATCTACAGCTTCAACCCGTTGTCCCCGTTGGACATTCTCCCTCTACCACTACAAGAGCACACCAATATGTATGCAAGTGCATGACTGAACTATCTCAAGAAGATGCATGAAGATACAAGGCACACCATCGAGCTCCAAGAACAACGACTCACGACCCATCTCAACATCAACAAGCACCCCATGATATTCAACACTGGAGATCTTGTGTGGCTACACCTTCGCAAGGAACGCTTCCCCAACGAACGCATGTCCAAACTTCTACCGCGAGCCGACAGACCCTTCAAGGTGCTAGCACGCTACAACAACAATGCTTACAAGATCGATCTCCTGCGCGACAAGTACTCCATGAGCGACATCTTCAACATCAACGATCTCTCCCTATAACATGGTGATGAGGATTTCGATCCGAGGTTGGATCTTTGTTGGAAATATGCCCTAGGGGCAATAATAAAATGGTTATTATTATATTTCCTTTTTCATCATAATTGTCTGTTGTTCATGCTATAATTATATTAACCGGAAACCATAATACATGTGTGAGTACATAGACCACAACATGTCCCTAGTGAGCCTCTAGTTTACTAGCTCGTTGATCAATAGATGGTTGTGGTTTCCTGACCATGGACATTGGATGTCGTTGGTAGCAGGATCACATCATTAGGAGAATGATGTGATGGACAAGACCCAATCCTAACCATAGCACAAGATCATGTGTTCGTTTGCTGGAGCTTTTCTATTGTCAAGTATCATTTCCTTAGACCATGAGATTGTGCAACTCTCGGATGCCGTAGGAATGCGTTGGCTGTATCAGACGTCACAACATAACTGGGTGACCATAAAGGTGCACTACAGGTATCTCTGAAAGTGTCTGTTGGGTTGGCACGAATCGAGACTGGGATTTGTCACTCCGTATGACGGAGAGGTCTCTCTGGGCCCACTCAGTAATGCATCATCATAATGACATCAATGTGACTAAGGAGTTAGCCATGGGATCATGTGTTATGGCACAAGTAAAGAGACTTGCCGGTAACGAGATTGAACAAGGTATGGGGATACCGACGATCGAATCTCGGGAAAGTAACATACCGATGGACAAAGGGAATGGTAGACAGAGCGAATCACATGGCTTATTAGCAGCAATCTTCTCTGTTATTATTGGTCTTCTACTTCTTGTGACGCTCCCGCCAATT
Source organism: Aegilops bicornis (assembly GCA_021605145.1). NCBI lineage: Eukaryota > Viridiplantae > Streptophyta > Magnoliopsida > Poales > Poaceae > Aegilops > Aegilops bicornis. The sequence goes on from CM038671.1 coordinate 290,039,338, forward strand.
ACATAAGTGACTATATAGATCATTCGCACACACCTCAATAACCAATTGCATGCATTCTAAAGTAGGAGAAACGATCGTCTAGTCATCTACTTCTTGTGACGCTCCGCCACTGCTCTGTGGCTCGATCCCTCTTCTGGGGCAGGAAGAAGACACTTCCTCATGTCAATGATCCGCCTGTACATCTCGTTGCTTGTGTATGCGTCCATGGTTGCGTACTTGACAGGTTGTTCATCCAGTCTCTCATGACATACACTGTGCCAGGCGTTCTTGTCCTTATTGCTCACATTCTTCATCTTCATGTAGTAGGGGTGGATGATGGCCGAGGCGAGATCAACGAGGGAGTTTAGTTTGTTTTTGTCGCTGCCCCAGACCTTGTAGTGGTGCTGGATGTTGACAAGATTCAGGCATTTCAAGTCCGAAACCATGAGCACTTTTAGATCGTAGGTGGTGTCCACCATAGTGAAACTGTAGTCGGAGCTGTTGATAAACCTAGAGAAATGCTTGCAAGGCCTTGTGGCAAGGTGGTAGTGGTAGACGAGGACATCATGTCGCATGCACAACTGCGCGACGGCAACCTTCTGTTCGTGCCCGGCACGACCGGTGGTGTACTCGAGGTCGAAGCCAACCACTCGGTACTTGTTGTCGGCAACACTAGCTATTTAATCATCATGTCATTAACACAAACACTAGCTATTTAATCATCATAGTCATAGTGTAGCACATCATCATCTTCAAACTCATTCTAGCTAGCTAATCACTCCTGCTGCTCTCTCTCAGGTAAAATAGCATACATGTGTAGCAGTCCTGATTCATCGTATTGGAGAATGCAGATGAACCTGTCTCCTAATTGTGGGTTGCGCTTCTGATTGCTGCCCCTAGTACTTCTTTGCGATCATTCACAATTCTGCTCTAGTCTTTGACTATTAAGACTTGCTCGCTTCAAGAAATCCTGAATGCACTCATGTGCAATGTAGGATCTCTTGGCCATAAGCTAACCATTACCATGCGACCTTTAGGCTCGATCCAATGAGGCACAACATTCATCAGGAGCCCCTGTTGAAGAACATCATAGTAACATACTTAGCAACGAAGTTTAGCTTAAAAATAATAATGCAAAAGATGCACTGAGGACAAATAGTAAAAATTCTTACCATCTTTCCTAAATAGATGTGACCGTAGTTCAATACGAAGACTATTGGTCGCACGTTTTGAGTACTAAGATTTTCAAGTCCAGGAAAATAATTTCTCTTGACAGCATCAAGATCCTCAAAACATGAAACAGAATGACTTATCTCCTCGCAGTTTAGTTCAGCCTCGGGACAGTGGTAAGTCATGTCTACCAAGAGCCGGACATGTTTGCTGGAATGCAAATAAGTTGTCAATAGAAATTAGTCATCAACTATTTTTTAATAAAAAATATCGAAGACATAAGTATGGTTGAGAAAATCACATAATGGTAGAACTAGAGGCGTCTGCACATCGACCTAGATGTCGATATTGCCTTCAATATCATCTTCGGGACGATAATCAATGGTGATAAGCATATCAGGCTCAAATGCATAAGCCTTGCATAGTGCTCTCCAATTATTGCATTCAAAATAGGTGTAGGTGTCTGCATTGTATAATTTTGCATCGAAAGTATAACCATGCTCGGTCCTCAAGTGAACTCCCTTTACCTCCATAGTTTACATAGGACTGAAACCAATCTTATCCAAGACAAAAACTCTTGCATGGCAGGGGATACGCTAGTAGAATATGTCAGATTTCAGGTTCCGGCAAAACCCTTGAGGTTCGAACACTTGGGTGCGCACGAAGATCTATCCCTACCTAATCACGCCCTCATCCTCTCCGCGATCTCAAAGCTTAGCACGTTGAATCCGCAGAAAGAGAGACACAAGAGTATATACTGGTTCGGGCCACTGATGTGGTGTAATACCCTACTCCAGTGTGGTGTGGTGGATTACCTCTTTGGCTGAGGATGAACAGCTAAAAGGGAAGAACAACCTCTTGAGGAGAGGTGCTCTTGTGCTTTGTGAACTTGTGTGTGGTTGAGGATGATCTGAATCAGTTGCCTCTCTATGGTGGTGGCTAGTCCTATTTATAGAGGCCCTGGTCCTCTCCCCAAATATTGAGCAGGAAGGGATCCAACAACGGCCAAATTCGAAGGGAGACAACTAGTACAAGTTATACTGACTAAAGGTGGTCTTCGCCTGCCGAAGGCTCTGGTGGTGACGCCGTCTTGGGCTCCACTGTGACCTCTGTCCTATCTTCCTGCTGGTATTGGTCTCATTGCACTGATATGGAAACATTTGCATGATGCCTCGGGACTCCTCGCATGTGCTTGCCCCTTTAGCACAAAAGAGGAAATGAGGACACTGCACGCTGGCGCCCACTTGGCGCTCGCCTGGCTCCAGTCGTTATGGCTTGCATCACAAAAACCTCACGAGGTGTCCCTTGCCTTGATCTCTCCGCCCCTCGCGAGCCATCCTGGTGAGGCAGCCCCCGAGGAGGTCTTGTGTCGTCCGCCTCGCGAGGCTTGGCCCCTCGCGAGGGTCTTGAGTGTTTGCTGGTGAAGATGGGCCATTCAGGGCCGCTGGTAGAGCCACACTGTGGGCCGCAGGCCGGAAAGTTTGGGGACCCTCTTTCCCAGGACGCCGACAGTAGCCCCTAGGCCCAAGGTGCGCTCGGACTTGGCTTCGGGGCGAAGCCAAAGGGCAAGTGCGGAGCGCCGCTGGCCCCAACAGCCTGCAGACCCGCTCGACGCGTGGCGATTGATTGGACATGGGTGTCTCTGCTTCCCCACGCTGCCTCAGCAACTGCCTGTCTGACAAAAGGATGGTGCAGGCAACGGTTGCCTTCATTGCTTTCCTTCTTCTTGCTCCAGATCCCCTTTCTCGCTCCTTGCTTCCGAAATCTCCAGATCTGCTTCAATCTCCTTCCGAGCATCCGACCAATGGCGCCCTGAAAGGCCAAGGTCGTTTCGCCGCCTTCCTGGTACGAGCCGGCGCTAGATGCACCCAATGGCTCGGAGAAGAACCTCGCCGCCACGCACCTGCTGACAGCGGGGGAGAGCAACGAGAAGGGGAAGACTGAGCTCCGGGCTGGCTCCGCCGTGCCGGAGGCTTCAAATTGCACCTTCTACCCCTTCTTTATGAGCAGCATCGTAGCGAGCCTGGTTCCCCCCCTTCTCCGACTTCTTCTATGTCGTCCTCCGTCAATACAGGTTGCAAGCCCTCCATCTCCATCCCAGCTCCGTGCTTCTCTTGTCGATCTTTGCCTTCTACTTTGAGGCGTATGTCGGGGTGATGCCGTCCGTGGCACTGCTGCGCCGCTTCTTCTTCCTCTGAATCAACGACGGCCACACCTCAGGGTGCGCCAACTTCGTCGTGGCCAGCAAGGCCAGCACGATCTCAAAGGCCGGGAAGAAGGCCGATGGCTTCAGGAGCAAGTGAGTCATGATGGATGCCAAGTGTGTCCACCCACGGTTGAAGCTGCCGATGGAGATGCCCCAATCTGACGAGGGGTGGTCCCGCACAAATCTTACTGACAACTAGGCGATGTCGGTGCTGGAGAAGATGACCGCCGGCCTGAAGCCGGGGAACGAGAAGGCGACGAAGCTGACGGGGGCCATGCTCCTGAGAGAATTCCTGATGTTGTGGGTGGCTCCGCTCCAGGCGCTCTTGCGCCCCTTGTGGAAGCTTGGGGGCGAAGAAGACAAGCTTCGCCTGAGTCCTGGGGCCTTGTCTAATGAGGAGCTGGTTGTGCCTCTCCGCCTCTTGGTCGGGGACGACCAAGAGTATCTGCCGAGTGCCATCATTCCCTTGTTCCTTGGCAAGGAAGGGGCGCAGGTTGCAGCTGCCATGCCGACCTTTGACGAGCACGGCCTGGTGCCACCGGCACCCCTTGTGGTCCCGGAGGCGACGGAGCCGGTGGACGTGTCTTCTGGCGACTCCTGCAGGGGGGGAGGAAGAGGAGGAGGGCGAGGAGTGTGACTCGGAGGAGACCCCCGAGGGGATGGGGGAGACCTCCCCCTTCCACAAGGTCGACATCCTCCGCACCCTGCCTGATGACGATGACGAGGCCGGCATTCTCCCGGAGAGAGAGGAGCCGCCCGTGGTTCCGACGAGGGGCAGGTCGGCGTTGATCTCCCGAGATGACGCTCCTGATCTGACTCCGCCTTGGGCCGCTTCTGGTCCATCTGCTACCCCTTCTTGCACTCTTGGAGCCCGCGATCCTGCACGTCAGGCTGCGAGGCTCTCCGGCTTCAAGCTTAGAAAGCAGAGGGACTACACCACGGTAGACCAGTAAGTGTTCTTCTCCTATTTTGTTCTTGCTTCTGCCGCTTGCCCTTGACGCTTTTCCGTTGTGCAATTAGGCCAACGCCCGTGGCGAAGAGGAGGAAGGAGGATGAGGTGCCACTGCTCGGGACCAGATCACCTATGATGGCCGCACCCCTCTCCATGGACAAGGGCAGTGATGGCGCTCGCGCTTTTCCGGCCCGATCATCCTCGCGAGGCTTGGGGAAGCATCCTCGGGAGGAGTCAGCCCCCGTGGCCCCGCCTCTCCGCCTTCTCCTCCTTCTGCCGCACTGCTTCCTCCGGGTCCTTCGGCCTCCCCTGACATTCTAGAGCACGCTCTTCCTGCGATGACCCTGCTGCGAGAAGATCTTCAAGGCACAGACCGTTGCCTGGTGGCCGGGCTCCTGGAGCTGGTCTCTGGCTGGCTTCATTCCGATGTGTCCATCCGGGCAACACTGAGCCAGGCTGCTGCGGACTCCGAGAAGGATAGGGAGGACGTCGCCCAAGCTATGGCTGCCCGCGAGGTGGCGCTGAAGGATGCCAGGGCTGCCAAGGACCGCTGCCGGTCGCTGGAGGCCGAGCTGGAGACCGGGCAGAGGGAGCGCGTGAAAGAAGCCCGAGGCCGCAAGGAGGAGGAGGAGAAGATGAAGTCCTGAAAAGACATCGTCAGGGATCGCGACGCTGAGCTGGAGTAGTTGGCGAAGGCGCAAGCCACGAAGCGCGGCCGGTTGGAGGAGCTGGAGCAGAAGTCGAAAGCGGAGAAGGCCGAGATGCAAGCCAAGGCGAAGGTCCTAGCTGAGGACCGTGAGTCCTTCAAGCTACTCGAGGAGAGGTCTCGGACGGTGTTGCGGTCACTCTACGAGAAGGGCTTGGAGGAGCCGTTGGCCGCCAGCAACAAGGGCCCCGCCCAGCTTCTTCCTTATCTTGTTGATGCGCTTGAGGACGTCGTGAGCGGCATCGGCCTCATGGAAGAGGAAGAAGCCCACGTCGTTTCCTCTGCCGCGTTGACGCGAGTCTTTAGCCACCTCCATCTTCGTGACCCTTTTCACCCACCTTGATGAGTTGCTGGATCCTGAGGACGACGAGCATTGCACGGCCGCTGCCGCAGCCGTGAAGGGTCCGGTGGAGGCCGTGCTGAAGAAGTTCCGCGCCTTCGCTCCCGCGACCTCGACCGGTGGTGCTACTGATCCTGCAACTCCGGCTGGTGGCACAGGTGAAGGCGACGCCGTTGGAGAAGAAGCGTCCCTTGTAGGCGACGGCGGTGTCCAGAGATGACGGGATGACTTGCCGGCGGCTTCTTTCCTACTTAACTCCTGCAACATGTACCATGCCTCGTGGAGGCGTTTAAACTTGCGTTTGGTATTGGAAGAACCATATGTCTTGTAATATTTTCTTGAGATTTTGCGATTTCCTTCCCATTTACTTTACGTTCTACGTCGGCAGGGCCCGACCCCGCGCATACCTCAGCCGCCGTTGGGTCGTCCGGATCACCAGGACGAGACCAAGCAGTGAGGGGGTACGTGGCCAGTTAGGCTCCTGAGTCGCGATAATCAGGAGTCCCCCTTGACGCGCAAACAACTTATGGGAAGGAAATGCGAGAATAGGTCTAGTGTTCTACGTCGGCAGGGCCCGGACCTACGCATACCTCAATCGCCGTTGGGGCGTCTGGATCACCAGGACGAGACCAAGGAGTGAGGGACTATGTGGCCAGTTAGGCTCCTGAGTCGCGACGCTCAGGAGTCCCCCTTGACGCTCAAACAACCTTCATACCTTTTCCCTCGCCGAGGCTTGGCTCGGGAGGGGTGCGCGACGACCAGGTCCGGGGGACCTGGCAGGGTGGCGTACGATTGGGCGTGACCCGAGCGCAGCCCCCATGCCCAGCCCCCTCGCGTGACTCTCCCAAGGGGAGGTGTCGCGATGAGGCCAGACACTAAGCTCAAGGGCTCAGTGAGGTTGATACGACCATGAGGCCGCCCTCAGTTTTTTATCACCAACACAGAGCATAGCGCTTCTGCACTTGCACAGTCATAGCCGCTCCTCGGTAGTGTCGACGGCCAGCTCGGAGCATGGTGCTTCCACTAGTACGTGGGAGGGGACTCCCTACTTCAGAGAGCCCCCGGGGCGTGTATAGCCCCGCCCTGACACGTGGCTTGCACGGCAGGGCTAGATGAGGTGTGTCTGGGCACTCATGAGCTAGCGCGGGACTCACTAGGCACTACCTCAAGGCGGGTTGCGCTTGGTCTTGGTTCTTGATGGCTGTGGTGGTCCTGCGAGGTGGTTAGACAACCTGCACTGAATGAATCTCCTGAGGTTATCGCATGAGAAGGCCAAGCACCAACGACCCTAGGAAGTGACGTGGACGGGGCCGCCCTACCAGACAGAGCTCAGCCGTTGGATTTAACGACACTGCAGGGACGGGCCCGAGCACAGACGCCGTGCCTAGCCTCCTTATGCGAAGGATCCTGAAGAAAGACGATCAGCACGCGGCTCCCATGGTGGGGGACAATCAAGTAGGTGATAACCATAGATAGATTACGCATGAAAAGCAAACTAGCTCAGGTAAATGCAAGAACGACACATGCCAGTGGATCAGACCCGAGCGGCCTGAGGATGATGTAGCCCGAGGGGCACCCCTAGCAAAGTAAGCTAAATACGTAAAATGATACACGCCACCGGGGCAGACCCACGCGGCCTGGGAATGATGCAGCCTAGGGGGCGCTCCCAGCTAAATAAACTTGAAAAATGTCACCTGGTTCCGTTGTCGAAGGGGTTGCTCCTAACGAGCCACCGGGGCCCTGAGCCTCGGGAGGTCCTGAGGGTCCAGGCGGTTCCTCGAGGATCTTCTCCATCTCTGTCAGGACTGTGTGATGCCTGGCCTCCTGAGTCGCCAGGACGCTCCACAGGTTGCGCTGGAAGGCGGCTACAATGCTCGGCAGGCCGAATGGCATGCGAACATAGTTGTGAGGTGGGCCCTCGCAACGTCCCACGCGCCAAGGCCAGAAGAGCTCCTGAGATGCGACCCTGTTGAGCCCTAGAATATCGATGCAGACGTGCAGCCCGCCATCCTCGCCTGGATGGGGAGCTGCGCCACGTGGGCGGCAGTCGCCATGCGTGGCTCTTGTCGGATTTCGGGTTCCGGCAGACCCTCTAGATTCGAACTCTGGGGTGCACACGGAGATCACACCTCCAACCTACCTACATCTCGTCGCCTCGCAAGGATCTAAACTACACAAAGAACAACACAAGGAACACGAGGTTTATACTGGTTCGGGCCACCATTGTGGTGTCATACCCTACTCCATTTTGTGGTGTGGTGGATTGCCTCAGGGGCTGATGATGAACAGTACAAAGGGAGAACAGCCTCGCGAGGGGCTGTTCTTGAGCTGGTGCGATGAACTGCTTGGGTGAGTTCGATCGCCTCAGTCTCTCACTCTGCTAGGGTTCTCTCAGATTGATCCTCTCCAGATCCCCCCTCTACTTTGTGGTGGCTAGCTCTATTTATAGTGGGAGGCCCTGGGCCTCTTCCCAAATATTGAGCAGGAAGGGCGCCAACAATTGGCCATTTTGAAGGGGAACATCTAGTACACTTATCCTGACCAAAGTCGGTCCTCGCCAAAGACTCGATGGTGACGCCTTGGCTTGGGCTCCACGATGACCTCCTTCCTGCCGTTCAGCTGGTCTTTGACTTGTTGCACCGAAATGGTTGCCTTTGCTTGATACCCTTGCCTGCGCTTGCCCCCTTTGCACCAAAGGGGAAACAAGGACTCTGCGCAGGATGGTGCCTGCCTGGAGCCCTTGGTCGTCATGGCTTGCATCATGGGCACCTCGCGAGGTACCCTGCCTTGATCTCTCCGCCTCCTCGCGAGCCAGCCTGACGAGGCCGTGCCTGAGGAAGCTTTCCGTCGTCCGCCCCGCGAGGCTTGGCCCCTCGCGACGGTCTTGAGCTTGTGTTGATGAAGATGGGCTGTACTGGGCCACTCCTTGAGCCACACTGCAGGCCGTGGGCAGGCAAGTCTGGGTACCCCCGTTCCCAGAACACCGACAGTATCCCCCGGGCCCAAGGCGCGCCTGGACTTGGCTTAGCAGATAAGCAAAAGGGCAAGTACGAAGCGCCGCGGGCCCCAACAGCCTGCGCGCTTGGGTGCCGCGTGGCGGTTGACCGGACATGGGCGTCCATGCTTCCCCGCGACGCCTCGGCAACTGCACGAATTGATAAGTCCCTGCATGCAAAGCGGGTCATGATTACCTGTGATCGTGGAGGCCGACGGTTGGCCTCCCCGACTATATGTACGGAATGGCGCAAGCCCTTCCAGTCCATCTCTTCTTGCTTCTCCCTCTTCTCCATCTTTGCCCTTGCTCCACATTGCGACAATGGCTCCGATCCGCCGGTTCTCTGCAGAAGAGAAAGGAAAGGCCCCCCGAGAGGGTCCCGACCTGCTTCCACCGAAGAAATGGCTAGTCCTCTGCCGCCGAGATGAGGGCGCCCGGCAGGAGGTGTCGAGGCCATGGTACGAGTGGCCGCCTCCTGGGTTCCCATTGCCCTTGTACACCCGCATTGAGGGCCCTGAAGGATTTGACACCGAGCGCCACGGACGACGACGCCGTCGGCATCGGCGGGTCACGGCGGTGCGCGTTGTTCCTCCCGGAGTCCATGCCGAGGGCTCCTCCCGAGAGCTTGTGCTCCCCGCCGCCATGCCTCCTCAGTCTTGGATTTGCCTTCCTCCCTCCTTCGCCTTCGAGATCCCGCAGAGGGGCTTTCTGGAGCTTTGGTTGCAGCATGCTGGCTGCAGCACCCCTACGACCGGAGCGGAGGTTGCGGTCGTCGCTCCGGGCAAGGTCTTCATGACCCGAGGCTGGATCGAGATCGCCCGGGTCTGCCGGACGAGGGGCGCTCTCGTGATCCACCTGGAGTACGATGGCGCTTCCTTGATGTTCTTCAAGGTCTTCGACGCGGAAGGGCGCCGGCTAGAATGCTGCCCCGAGAAGGGCAGTCGTGGTGTAGTCGTCGCGAGGACTAGGCCCGCCGATCGCTCCCTCGGCAACTCCTCGAGCAGTAGCGAAGGGGACGGAGGGTCCAGCGCCTCTGCCGAGCTCCTGGCAACTCCGGAGACGACCGATGACAGCTACGAGCCCCCGAGCTCGAGCCCCGCTCGGAGCCGGGCGGGCGCGTTAGGCTCCCAGCGCTGGTGATCTGGATGGGGTTGGCGCAGGTGCCTGGAGGCCCACTATTGATGATGGCGTCCCCAGCGGAGGCCTGCGTAGTGGGCGTTCCTTAGGATTCGCACCTTTTATTTCCTACAAAGAATCGAAGTAGCACCCCGCGGGGGTATGTAAGGCGCTGGCCATGTTTTTGTGAATATTATGTCCTTATGATGAATTGGTGTGAGATGCTCGTTTTGTCCCAGCTCAGCTCCCCCTTTCTTTCCTCACAAGGGCTTGGTGCTCTGTGCTGACAGGTCCCGGTCCCCAGGTAGGCTTCAGCAGTCGCTGGTATGACAGGTCGCGATGTCGTGTGTCAAGGCCAGGAGGTGAGCGGCCCGAGGTCCAGTAAGAGCCCCTGAGTCACGTTGCTCAGGAGGTCCCCTTTAATGCTCAAGCAACCTCCACAGGGCAAGAAAGGCAAGCGGCTTTGCCGTGATAGAGCAGCAGTAGGCGAGGGTTTCAGCGCGGAGGCAGTTCAGTTTATGGCGTGACTTATCTTGCGAGTTTGGAGCGGCGTTCGGTGAGGTGCCATGTCTGTGTGACGGCAACTGCGGTGTTGCTAGGTTGGGACCTCACGAGCTTTTTCCCTCTCCCCCGCGCTTTCTTTAATGCTCTACGTCCTCAGGTCCCGGCCCTCGAGCGAGCTCGGCCATTGGCTGGTATGACAGGTCGCGATGCCGTGGGTCAAGGCCAGGGGGTGAGGGCTGGAGAGCCAATAAGAGCCCATGAGTCGCGATGCTCAGGTGCCCCCTTTTTGACGTGCAAGCGGATCGCGCCGGAGAGGAGGAGAGAAGGCTCGTGAGGCCACCAGCGTTAGTCATGGAGCAGGCCCACGCCATACCAATCAAGGAAGGAGACAAGGTTAAATGCGTTACAGCTTGCCACCAACCATTGGTCGCTCAAAGGGTGTGATCGGGGCACCGAGGGCACAGTGAGGTGGCGCCTTGCGGGGCTGCTGTGGCCAGAGCTCAGCCACTCAGGTTTGTCAGTATTGTAGGGACGGACCCGTGCGCAAGCACCATGCCGGAGCGAGCGGCTCCAAAGGTAGGTGTCAATCGAGCAGGCGATTAGGTCAAGCATGTTATGCATATATAAGCAAGTCCAACTAGATAGGTGCGGAGAAAGCATGCGCCACTGGGTCTAGCCCGAGCAGCTGGGGGGTAATGCAGCCTGAGGGGCACCCCCGATAAGGTAAGTAAAGAACATAAGCAAAACGGATATATGCCGCAGGGACAGACCCACGCGACCTGGGAATGATGCAGCCCTGGGGGACGCTCCCAGCTAAAAATGAAACTCGAAGGATGTCACCTGGTGATGTTGGAGATGAAGGGATGCTGAAGTAGCGGACGTCGTGCGCTGCGGAAGCCGATCTTCACGAGCCCCCAGGCCCAGGAGCCTCGGGAGGCTCCGGAGGCGCTGGTGGCTCCTCGCGAACCATCTCCGTCTCCGCCAGGACTGCGGAACGCCTGGCCACTTGAGCCTCCAGGATGCTCCTCATGAGGCGCTGGCGCACGGCAGCCGCGTTCGGCAAGCCGTAAGGCATGAGAACATACCTGTGAGGTGGACCTTCGCAGCGTCCCACGCGTGAGGGCCAGAGGCGCTCCTGAGAGGTGGCTCGGTTGAGCCCTGGTATGTCGATGCAGACGCGTAGCCCACCATCCTTGCCTGGATGGGGAGCTACGGCGGGTAAGCGACGGCTGCCACTCATGACTCTTGACTCCTGCAGCTCCTGAATGATCTCGCTGATGAACTCCTGAGGGTTTGGCCCTCCTTGCCTTGCTCCTGTTTGAGGGAAGTGTGCTTTGAAACACGCCTCCAAGTGGTGCCCGAGCACCTCCCTCGTGATCTTAGCAAAGTCGATGGCCCTCCAGGAGAGAGCCCCCGAGCCTTGCTCGAGGAGGGCACCGGGCACGCCTTCCTACACGACAGAAGGAGGTTCCCCTGGAATGGGCGCGGACTCTGAGGGGCCTGCCTCCCGAGGGTTGTGACCAGGGGATGTCTTCTTCTTCTTAGGGACCACCTCGGGAAGCCCTCCGCTCCTGCGATATGGGTCTTCAATTGACGCGGCTTGAAAAGCACGCTCCAGGGAACACACTACGTCTCTCTCTTCACAAGGCACCATGATCACTCCACCGCTTCCTGGCATCTTGAGGACACTGTAGCCATGATGAGTCACGGCCATGAATTTGGCCAGAGCTGGGTACCCGAGGATGGCATTGTACGGCAGGCGAATGTGCGCGACGTCGAAGTCAATGAGCTCGGTGCGGTAGTTGTCGCGCGTCCCGAAGGTGACAAGAAGGCGAACCTGCCCTATCGGAACTGTGGAACCATCGGTGACTACGGAGAAAGGCTTGGTTGGCTGAAGTTGATTGTATGGCACTTGGAGATTGTTGAATGTCTCGACGGACAGGACATTGAGCCCTGCTCCGCCATCGATGAGGGTCCTGGTCACTTGCACATTGCTGATGATTGGGGAACAAAGCATCGGGAGGACTCCGGCTGTGGCTGCGCACTTGACCTGATCCGCTGAGCTGAATGTGATGGCGCACGCTGACCACCTGAGGGGGCGTGTGGCTTCGAGCCTGGGGAGGATTGCATTCACTTCGTGGGCAAATTGCTTGAAGATGCGCTGAGAGGCTGGGGCTTGAGCTCCGCCCAGGATGCAAGCGATTGCGCGCGGCTCCTGGAAGCCCCCAGCCCCCTCGTCCTGATGATGGTCTTCATTTCTCCTTGCCTGCGGTGGCAGAGGAGGGAGGCCCACGTTGCCTTGTGGGCGATCGTCGCGAGGCTGATCCCTCCAGCCTCCCTAGCGAGGCGGGTCCCTCCAACCTCCCTCGCGAGGCTGATCCTGCCAGCGGTCCTCGCGAGGTCGGTCACGCCACCCTTGGCGAGGGACACGGTCTTCACATCGTCCTCCACATCTTCCTCCTCCTCGGCCATAGCCCCGGTCGCTGCGCTCGGGGCGTCGGCCGGCACGCACGTCCCACACGGCCCTGAGCTCTTGGCATTCATTGGTGTTGTGGGTGTGGAGGTCATGGTACACGCAGCATCGACCCCCTGGATGACTCAGCTGATCCCTTCCTCGCTTGATGTCCGGCTCCGCTGCAAGCACGGCAGCCCCCTTGTGCTTCATGTCCTTGACCTTGGGCTTCTTCTCTTCTGGGTCGGCGGCCGGCAGCTCGAGAAGGGAAAGGCGTCCTTGCTCAGCCCTGGCGCACTTGGTCGCCAAGTTGAACAGCTCCAGGGATGTGCACAAGTCTTCATGGATCGCGAGCTCTTCCTTCATCTTGACGTCACGCACACCGTCAGAGAAGGCTGAGATGATGGCCTCCTCAGACACCCTGGGGATCTTAAGGCGAGCGTTGTTGAACCGTTGGATGAACTTCTGCAGGGTCTCCCCTGATTGCTGCTTGATGCGGCGCAAGTCACTCATGGCCGGGGGCCGCTCATGGGTGCCTTGGAAGTTGGCGATGAACCGGGTGCGCATCTCGTTCCAGGAGGAAATCATGCCAGGAGCCAGGTTCAGGAGCCAGGTGCGGGCACCGTCCTTGAGCGCCGTGGGAAACTAGTTCGCCATGACCTTCTCGTCCCCGTTGGCGGCTTCGTTGCCCAGCTCGTAGAGCTGGAGGAACTCCGCGGGGTCGGCCGTGCCATCATAGCGTGGGGGCAGGTCTGGCTTGAACTTGCCCAGCCAGGCCATGCTGCGAAGCTCGGCGGTGAAGGTGCGGCAACCTGCAGTGGCCACGGGAGGCCTTTGGTGACGGAGGGCCTGATCTTGGAGGTCCCCGTGCGCTGCCTCCAGGAGCAACGCGGGGTCTTGGCACGCTGGAGGAGGAGCGCGTTTGTTCCGGGCCGGTGCGGGGAGCACTTGGGCAGCTTCTTAGGGACGAGGGATCTCTTGGCAGCTCTTCTCTTGCTGTGCTGGTGCCGGACGGAGTGGGTTCCGCCCAGGGCCACGCGCCTTGGGGCCAAGGCGCCTTCTTGAGGGGGAGGCGACTGAGGCGCCCCCGGAGCTTCATCGCCCGCGCAAGGCGGGGCGCGGTGTAGCGAGAGGGATGGCGCAGGGGAGCCCCCAGGGGCGCTGACGAGCTTGATGATGCGGGCGAGCCACTCGTCGTAGAGGTCGTCAACGGGACGGTAGTGCAGGAGTTCCCGCGCTAGGAGCAACGCGGCGTGAGCGCGACGGGCATGGGACGAGGAACCGGTGGGAGTCCGCGACGGGGTGGCAGTGCGGCCTTCCCGCCACACCGAAGGATGCAGAGACGACGCATGCTGCTCGTTCCCCGCCAGGCCGGTGGCGGCATTGACGGCGGGTGACGGGGAACGGCGGGGGCGGACGCCGACGGGGGCCGTCTGGGTGACGCGAGTGACGAGAGCGACCTGGCGCTCGGCGCGGGCTCGACGAGCGTCTGACATGGATGCGAGGGGCGGCGAAAAGCAAGGCGCCTGAAGGCGGATTCCGGTGCACCCCTACCTGGCGCGCCAAATGTCAGATTTCGGGTTCGGGAAGACCCTCTAGGTTCAAACTCTGGGGTGCACGCGGACATCACACCTCCAACCTACCTACGTCTCGTCGCCTCACAAGGATCTAAACTACACAAAGAACAACACAAGGAACACGAGGTTTATACTGGTTCGGGCCACCATTGTGGTGTAATACCCTAATCCAGTTTGTGGTGTGGTGGATTGCCTCAGGGGATGATGATGAACAATACAAAGGGAGAACAGCCTCGCGAGGGGCTGTTCTTGAGCTGGTGCGATGAACTGCTTGGGTGAGTTCGATCGCCTCAGTCTCTCACTCTGCTAGGGTTCTCTCAGATTGATCCTCTCCAGATCCCCCCTCTACTCTGTGGTGGCTAGCTCTATTTATAGTAGGAGGCCCTGGGCCTCTTCCAAAATATTGAGCGGGAAGGGTGCCAACAATTGGACATTTTGAAGGGGAACATCTAGTACACTTATCCTGACCAAAGTCGGTCATCGCCTGCCAAAGACTCTGATGGTGACGCCGGCTTGGGCTCCACGATGACCTCCTTCCTGCCGTTCAGCTGGTCTTGGTCTTGTTGCACTGAAATGGTTGCCTTTGCTTGATACCCTTGCCTGCGCTTGCCCCCTTTGCACCAAAGGGGAAACAAGGACCCTGCGCAGGCCGGCGCCCGCCTGGCGCCCTTGGTCATCATGGCTTGCTTCATGGGCACCTCACGAGGTACCCTGCCTTGATCTCTCCTCCTCCTCGCGAGCCAGCCTGAAGAGGTCGTGCCTGAAGAAGCTTTCCGTCGTCCGCCCCGTGAGGCTTGGCCCCTCGCGAGGGTCTTGAGCTTGTGTTGATGAAGATGGGCCGTACTGGGCCACTCCTTGAGCCACGCCGCGGGCCGCAGGCAGGCAAGTCTGGGTACCCCCGTTCCCAGAACGCCGACAGCTCTTGCATCCTGCAGCTCCTGAGTGACCTTGGTGATGAACTCCTAAGCGTCGGGCGCTCCTCGCCCGGTATCCTCCTAAGGGAATCGTGCCGCGAAGCACGCCTCCACGTGGTGCCCGAGCGCCTCCCTCGTGATGTGGGCTAGGTCTAAGGCCCTCCAAAGGAGAGCCCCGAGCCCTGCCCGACGAGGGTGTCGGGCGCGCCTTCCTATGCAAGGGAGGGAGGCGCCCCAGGCGCGGGCGCCGATCCTGATGTTGCGCTGCCAGAGGCACCGCTCCCCTGAGGCCCTGTGCGGAGTAGCTGCTTCTCCTTCTTAGGGACGGCCTCAGGAGGGTACTGCGCACCATTGTTGTCGGGGTCTTCGATTGATGCAGCTTGGAAGGTGCGCTCAAGGGAGCACAACGCATCTCTTTCTTCGCAGGGGACGGTGATGATCGCGCTGCTTCCTGGCATCTTGAGGACGTTGTATGGTCCTTTGGAGGAGTTGATTAGCGCAACAACCAAGGCAATCAGACTATACAGGTTAAACGCCCCCACTTAGCCATAGGAGTTTTACAATTAAGCAAGTGCGCAGCCCATAGTCCAAGCCAGGGTGCTGTCAGCATCTAATCAGGAAGTGTCGATCCTTCGCATGACGCGGAAAAAATCTCCAACGATTTTGTGACCCTCGAACAGCTGACTGGCTCTCGCCGTATCATGACAGCCACTTTTCGGCTTACTCTACTGAGGTGCTCATCCGGTCAAGGCCAGGGCACAATCGCAATAGTTCTCCCTTTACTACCCTAGCCGATAGAGCAGAATGTAGGGGAGCAAGCACAGGAGCCGGGCAACCCAACTATTGACCAAAGACATGATTCGGAGCCAATGCATATAATGCTAAATTCGGGGTGCCGAACTTATATATAAGAAGTGTTCGGACTTTGCTGCCGTATTGTGGGGCGATAAGTAGCCCCTGGCGAATATGAGACGTACAAAAGAGTACCGATGCAGTCGATAAGTAGATCGAAATAAAATGGAGTAAGAAGCGAAAACCACAGAAACTGGGCCGCAAACCATTTTCATTATAACTGGATGGATACGTCAAGGCGTATCTTGTACAAATAGTGCGATAAGCATCCGGGCTATTTAACATGTCGGGATCAAGAGGGCGTAGCGTGCAGGTCCTGAGAAATAAATATAAATACCGTCGAGAAGACGTATAGAGGTTACTCTGCACCCCTATGCTGCTTTCATCCTTTATATGTCGATCCTTCAAAGGGACCGATCATCAGGCCCGTGGGAAAAGGAACCTGAAGAAAAAGAAAAAGGTGAAAGTATGTGTGTCCGGGATCGTTCTAGACGAGCTGTAGATCCCGGGTAAGCTTGTGCCTCCGTCGATGTCCATGGGATTTTGAGTGCGTAATTATGTATGCGTGGTGTGAATGCCACTACTTCATCGGGACTGGGACAGAGGACGAATTGCTAATCGAGCTCTTGACGAGTCGCGCTGTCCTGCTGTAGTGTGGTCCGGAATCTCTTAATGATGTCCAGGGGCTCGACAACCGCACTATGGTGCTGCTTGAGAAGGCCGCTCTATACCTCTACTGCTAGGGCGGTGGTGTGCTCCTCTGTTCAGAGGGAGCGTTCCGTATTGCCATTGACTGTTATGACGCCGCGTGGACCGGGCATCTTGAGCTTGAGATAAGCATAGTGTGGCACTGCGTTGAATCTAGCAAACGCTGTTCGTCCGAGCAGTGCGTGGTAGCCGCTGCGGAAGGGGACGATATCGAAGATTAACTCTTCGCTTCGGAAATTGTCCGGAGAACCAAAGACCACCTCCAGCGTGATTGAGCCCGTACAGCGGGCTTCTATGCCTGGTATGACTCCTTTAAAGGTAGTCTTTGTTGGTTTGATTCGGGAGGGGTCAATGCCCATCTTCCGCACTGTGTCTTGATAGAGCAGGTTCAGGCTACTACCACCGTCCAACAGGACTCGTGTTAGGTGAAACCCGTCAATAATTGGGTCAAGGACTAGTGCGGCTGAACCGCCGTGGTGGATACTAGTTGGGTGGTCTCGACGATCGAAGGTTATCAAGAACGATGACCAGGATTCAATTTTGGGGCGACTGGCTCTACCGCGTAGACGTCCCTAATTGCTCGCTTACGCTCCCTTTTTGGGATGTGTTTAGCGTATATCATGTTCACCGTTTTGACTTGCGGAGGGATTTTCTTCTGCCCCCCTCCCCCCAGTGTTCTACTGTCGGGGCTCTGCGTCATCGTCCTCACTTTGTGATCCCTTTTCTTTGTTTTCGGCATTTAACTTGCCAGCCTGCTTGAAAACCCAACAATCCCTGTAGGTATGATGGGCTTGCTTATCCGGGGCGCCGTGTATCTGGCACGGACGGTCGAGTATGCGGTCTAGGCTGGAAGGTCCTTCATTGTTTCTTTTGTAGGGCTTCTTCCATTGGCCGGACTTGGAGCGAGTAAATCCGGCGTTGACTGTGGTGTCATTGGTGTTGTCGCCATTGCTTTGGCGTTTGTGTCTATTGCGCCGGAGCTTGTCAGTGCTATTCTTGGCCTCGGAGGGGCCCATCTCGCTGGCTGTGTTGTTACTACGAGCCAGCCAAATGTCCTCACTCACGCAAAAGCGGCTCATGAGTGTTGTGAGGGCTGCCATGGACTTCGGCTTTTCTTGGCCGAGGTGGCATGCTAACCATTCGTCACGGATGCTGTGTTTGAAGGCTGCTAAGGACTTGGCATCCGGACAGTCAACGATCTGGTTCTTTTTGGTTAGGAACCTAGTCCAGAATTTTCTGGCTGATTCTCCAGGTTGTTGAACTATGTGGCTTAAGTCATCGGCGTTTGGTGGCCAGACATAGTTCCTTGGAAGTTGTCCAGGAAGGCTTCTTCCAAGTCCTCCCAAAGCCGATAGAATTTTCGTGCAGGCTGTTAAGCTAGTGCCGATCTGGCCCTTTGAGCTTTAGTGGGAGGTATTTGATGGCGTGGAGGTCATCTCCTCGAGCCATATGGATATGGAGAATAAAATCCTCGATCCATACTGCGGGATCGGTTGTGCCGTCGTATGATTCGATATTGACGGTCTTGAACCCCTCGGGGAATTCATGATCAAGTACTTCATCTGTGAAGCAGAGAGGGTGTGCGACCCCTCTGTACCGGGCCGCACCACGGCGTAGCTCTGATGGAGTCCTTCTGCGGCACTCGGCCCGGGCGTGGTTGGGTTTACCACGTCTGAATAGGAAGCCGTCATCATGCCTCGAGGTATGTCCTCGCAATCCGTAGATCAATCTTGTATGTCCTGCTCTACAGTACAGTGTCTGCCGGAGGTCGTACGTGTGACCCCGAACTCGGGGCAGTGGGGAAGGCTGCTGTTCGGCCTGAGTTGCCTCTTTATCCCGACCGCGGGGTGGCTGGTCGGCCACCCTGTCTCGACCACGTGGTGGTCGTTCCGCATTACGTGACGGAGTTGTGCGCTCCGGTGCCTCCTCATTGAATTGAGGTAGCAGTCTGCATTTCGGGTAGCTCTTGGCTGGGCGCTTGAGGCCGTATTCTTCTGCGGTCAGGACATCAGTCCATCTATCGATGAGCAGGTCTTGTTCAGCTTGAAGATGCTGTTGTTTCTGTTTCAGGCTCCTTGAAGTGGCGATGAGCTGAAGCTTAAAGCGCTCCTGCTCCAGAGGATCCTCTGGCACGATGAAGTCTTTGTTGCTGAGGCTTGTCTCCTCCTCGGAGGGTGGACAGTAACTATCGTCCTCTGAGTCATCTTTTGTGGCATGTTCATCAGGGTTGTCTTGCCTGTCGTCATGTTCCCCCTGTTCGGATGCAGCTCCGACATGGTCTTCGTTGTTTTCGGCGTCGCCCGGAGTACTATTTTCTCCGGTGCCAGTGTTGCCATCTTTTGAGAGACGAGGCTTGGAGCGGCGTTTGGGGTGTCGGCACTTGGGCTGCGTCTCAAAGGGTTTATTCGTGTCTAGATCTTCTTTGTCATCGCCAGACCCTTTAGGTGTATCAACCATGTACACGTTGTATGAAGAGGTGACCGTCCAACATCCAGTAAATGGAGGGTCATGGCCTTGCTCCTTGTCGGCATCCTCGTCCATATCGTCGATGTCTTCGGAGCCATAGTCAAGCACGTCGGTTAAGTCATCGACAGTGGCTATGAAGTGGGTGGCAGGCGGGAAGCAAAATTCCTCGTCCTCCGCCTCTAGCTTGAACCGAACATAGTTCGGCTGTCAGTCCTCCTCCAAGGACAAGTTCTGTAAAGAGTTTAGCACGTGACCCTAAGGTGAATGCTGGAAGATGTCTACGGTGCTAAATTCAAAAATCGATAACCGATCCAGCTCGGTGTCCACAGGCGTGCCTGGTCCGGAACGTATAGCCGGAGACGAGTACGGAGTTCCATTGACACAGACATTGCAGGATGTCGAGTCTGTGTGTGGCTCCAACGCCGTGGGCTTTGTGGCCTCGGAAAGCACGATCTGCTTTGGTTCTAAGGCCATTGCAGCAACATGAATCATCTCCTGGATGTAATCCGATGACATCTCGGGGGGAGGGGGAGCGATCACTGCGGTCTCAAACCCATTGAAGATCAAGTCTCCACGGGCATCCGTGACATATTTCAATCTTCCGAATCTGGCCTGGTGGCCAGGGGCGTAGCTATCGATCTGCTCCAGGCAGCCAAGCGAGTTGGCCCGCAGTACGGAGCCGCCAAACACGAAAATCTATCCGAGGAGGAAGGTTTTTCCTTGGACAGCGTCATTATCGATGATTGAAGGGGCCATCGAACCTTTTGTCGACGGCACAGTGGAACTCTCAATGAAAGCACCAATGTCGGTGTCAAAACCGGCGGATCTCGGGTAGGGGGTCCCGAACTGTGCGTCTAGGATCGATGGTAACAGGAGACGGGGGACACGATGTTTACCCAGGTTTGGGCCCTCTCTATGGAGGTCATACCCTACTTCCCGCTTGATTGATCTTGATGAATATGAGTGTTACAAGAGTTGATCTACCACGAGTTCGTAATGGCTAAACCCTAGAAGTCTAGCCTATGTGAATATGGTAATGAGTATCCCTATCCGGACAACTCTCTCCAGTTTATATAGACACCGAAGAGATCTAGGGTTACATGGAGTCGGTTACATCAAAGGGAATCTTCATAGTCCGTCGCCAAGCTTGCCTTCCACGCCAAGTAGAGTCCAGTACGGACACGGGTATAGTCTTCGGCCTTCATGTCTTCACAGCCCATCAGTCCGGACCATGGCTAACAGGCCGGACGCCCGAGGACCCCTTAGTCCAGGACTCCCTCAGCGGTGGGTCACTGCCATGAACTTGGCTAGGGCCGGATACCCAAGGATGGCATTGTATGATAGACGGATGTGAGCAACGTCAAAGTCGGTGAGCTCGGTGCGGTAGTTGTCGCGCTGTCCGAAGGTGACATGGAGGCGGACCTAGCCTATCGGGGTGGTGGAACCGTCGGTCACTCCTGAGAAGGGCTTGGTTGGCTGAAGCTGATCGTATGGCACTTGGAGGCTGTCGAACGTTTTGATGGACATGACGTTAAGCCCTGCGCCACCATCGATGAGGGTCTTGGTGACTTGTACGTTGCTGATGACGGGTGAGCAAAGCATCGGGAGGGCGCCAGCGGTGGCCACGCACTTGAGCTGGTCCGCCGAGCTGAAAGTGATGGCGCACTTGGACCACCTGAGCAGGCGCGTGGCCTCGAGCCTGGGAAGGGCCGCGTTCACCTCGCGAGCAAACTGCTTGAAGATGCGCTGAGAGGCTGGGGCTTGAGCTCCACCCAAGATGCAGGTGATAGCACGCGGTTCCTGGAAGCCCCCAGCCCCCTCGTCCAGATGGTGGTCGTCGTTCCTTCTTGGCAGTGGCGGCAGCGGAGGAAGGCCAGCATTGCCCTGAGGGCGATCCTCGCAAGGCTGGCCCTCCATGCGCCCTCACGTGGCTGATCCGGCCAGCGGTCCTCGCGAGGCCGGTTGTGCCACTCTTGGCGAGGGTCGCGGTCATCCCTGCGTCCTCCGCCTTGTCCTCCTCGGCCGTAGCCCCAGTCGTTGTGCTCGGGCCGTCGACCGAGGCGTCCATCTCAAATGGCCCTAAGCTCTTGACAGTCATTGGTGTTGTGGCTGTGTACGTTGTGGAAGGCGCAGAACGGCCAGCTACTCTTGGATGACTCGGGATGGTCTCGGCCGCGCTTCGTTTCTGGCTTCGCCGCGAGCACGGCTACTTCTTGCGCTTCACGTCCTTGGCCTTGGCTTTCTTCTCCTCCGGGTCGGTAGCTGGGAGCTCGAGGAGGGAAAGGCGCCCCTCCTCAGCTCTTGCGCACTTGGTCACCAGGTTGAATAGCTCCAAAGCTGTGCATAGGTCCTCGTGGATGGCGAGCTCCTCCTTCATCTTGACATCACGGACGCCATCAGAAAACGCGGAGATGATGGCCTCATCCGTCACCTTGGGGATCTTGAGCCGAACGTTGTTGAAGCGTTGGATGTACTTCTGCAGGGTCTCTCCTGGCTTCTACTTGATGCGGCGCAGGTCACCAGCGGCCGGCGGGCGGTCGCGAGTGCCCTGGAAGTTGGCGACGAAGCGGTCGCGCATCTAGTTCCAGGAGGAGATCGAGCCCGGGGGCAGGTTCAGGAGCCACGAGCGAGCCCGTCCTTGAGAGCCATGGGGAACTAGTTCGCCATGACTTTTTCGTCGCTATTGGCCGCCTCGATGCTCAGCTCGTAGAGCTGCAGGAACTCCGCGGGGTCGGGGGGGGGGGCGTCGTAGCAAGGAGGCAGGCCTGACTTGAACTTGCCCGGCAAGGCAACGCTAGGCAGCTCAGGAGTGAAGGCGTGGCAGCCCGCGGTGGCCACCGGGGCCCTTTGGTGATGTGGAGCCTGCCCTTGATGCCCGCGCATCACCGCCGCAGGCGGCACACAGTCTTGTCGCAGTGGTGCTGGGAGCGCGGGCGCATTCTCTTGCGGCCGGGGAATTTCTTGGCAGCTTCCTTCTTCTCGTGCGGGCGCCCGACGCAGTGGGTCGCGCCGGGGGGCCGCGCGCCTTGGCGCCTTGACGCCATCTTGGTGGAGAGGTGGTGGTGGCGCTCCGCGAGCCACGTCGCCCGCAACTGGCGGAGGGCGAGGCACCGACAGGGATGGTGCAGGGGAGTCCCCTCCTGCGTTGACGAGCTCGGCGATGCGGTCCAGCCAGTCCTCGTAGAGGTCGACGACTGTACGGTAGCGCAGGAGCTCGCGTGCCATGAGCAGCGCGGCCTGCACGTCCGTGGGAGTGTGACGAGCATGAGAGGACGAGCCGGCTGGGGTCAGCGACGGAGTGGTAGTGAGGCCATCCTACCGCACCGAGGGGTGTAGCAAGGACGCTCGCTGCTCGTTTCCTGCCGGGTCGGTGCCGGCGTTGGCGGCGGGCGATGGGGAACGACGGGGAGGCCCTCCGACAAGAGAGGTCTGAGCGACGTGGGCAGCGAGGGCGGCCCGACAATCAGCACGAGCTCCACGAGCGTCTGCCATGGATGCGACGAAGCGAGGGGACGCGGACCGGCGGAAATAAAGCTTCGGCACACCCCTACCTGGCGCGCCAAATGTCGGATTTTGGGTTCTGGCAAAACCCTTGAGGTTCAAACACTGGGCGCGTGCAAAGATCTCTCCCTACCTAATCACGCCCCCATCCTCTCTGCGGTCTCAAATCTTAGTGCGTCGAACCCGCAGAAAGAGAGACACAAGATTTTATACTGGTTCGGGCCACCGATGTGGTGTAATACCCTACTCCAATGTGGTGTGGTGAATTGCCTCTTGGGCTGAGGATGAACTTCTACAAAGGAAGAACAACCTCCTGAGGAGAGGTGCTCTTGTGCTTGGTGAACTTGTGTGTGGTTGAGGATGATCTGAATCAGTTGCTTCTCTATGGTGGTGGCTAGTCCTATTTATAGAGGCTCGTGTCCTTTCCCCAAATATTGAGCGGGAAGGGATCCAACAATGGCCAAATTCGAAGGGAGACAACTAGTACAAGATATCCTGACTAAAGGTGGTCTTCGCCTACCAAAGGCTCTGGTGGTGACGCCATCTTGGGCTCCACGGTGACCTCCGTCCTATCGTCCTGCTGGTCTTGGTCTCGTTGCACCGAAATGGAAACCTTCGCTTGATGCCTCGGGACTCCTCGCCTGCGCTTGCCCCTTTAGCACCAAAGAGGAAATGAGGACATCACTGCAGCCTTGGCATCCACAGCTCCGATCGTCATGGCTTGCATCACAGAAATCTCACGAGGTGTCCCTTGCCTTGATCTCTCCGCCCCTCGCGAGCCAACCTAGTGAGGCAGCCCCCGAGAAGGTCTTGTGTCGTCCTCCTGGCGAGGCTTGGCCCCTCGCCAGGGTCTTGAGTGTTTGCTGGTGAAGATGGGTCGTCTGGCGTCATTTGGTAGAAACCATCTTTGTCTTGCCCTTGAGCGAGCAAGTCTGGGGACCCCCGTTCCCAGGACGCCGATAGAATAGTAAAAAAATAAAATTATAAGTTGAAGCAAAAGAAGCAGAAGTCATGCTTAATTACGAAAAAGACTTGTCATTGTGACTTACTGTATCCACTTCGAAGTTCTCATCTAGCTTGATGTTGAAGCGCCTATGATCAACTAGGAAATGTTTGTCGCACATGCCGCTCTCGTCTTTGTAGTATTCGCACATATCGAAATCCTTTTCATTGTCAGACATTTCCTACGTTCATAGTTGAAACATTAATTGAAAATCCGGGGCACTCGATATTTCCTACATATTCTAGCACAATTCATGCTTAAATTCACGGAAAAATCCGGCATGACCTTTGCTAAAATAGAACATATCAAGCGCCTAAAGTTTGCCGGGACGGAAACGAATCAACATTCCGGCAAAACATAGGCCACTCGGAGGCACATTGCAAACAAGAACACCAAGACATATTCTGTATTCAGAATGCATCATCATCGACATCAATGACATGGCAACTATATAGCACTAGCATTTTCATCATCTACATTTACAACACATTATCATTTGGCTATTCTCACCTAGAGGTCTTAAGGTGTCGACGATGGGGACGACTGTGGGGATGAGGTAGGGGCAAACTTGATTTCTGCAAAAACAAAATATATTAACCACTTACTATGTCGGGGCAGGCTGATCTGACCCACGAACACCTATGGGACCGGCGGACCGAGCCCCTTTCGGTTCGGCGGGGGGCGGAGGTCGCACGAAGAGCAGATCGAGGCGAAGCACACGAGCGGTTTACCCAGCTTCGGAGCTCTCCGGAGAGATAATACTCCTACTGCTGCATGTCTGAGTGTATTTAGTTCTTGCTCAGGAGCGCTGAGTGCTACAGTACACACGAGACTGAGCGTGAGTGTTGTCTGGCCTCGAGCCTTCTCACCCCCCTCTACGTTGCGCATGGGCCTCCTTTTATAAGCTAAAGGGGTCTCCGACAGGTGGCAACGTAGACAAGGGTAAAATGGAAAAGGAGTGGTTGGTACAGCTACTTGTACAGTGTATCATACCTAACCCTGACGGCAGGGGACAAAGGCATTAAATGCCCGTCTACGTCGCCCTAACAGTGCAGAAAGGGACCGTCAGGGGCGCCACCACTTGCCACGATGGCTGCATGTCTGCACCGCTTACCACCGCGCTCCGCTGGCCGCACGGCTTCTTGCCACGCGCGCCTGGAAAAGTCCCAGGGTGACACGTTGGTGGATGTGCTGGAGCGCAGGTATGGAGTGGTGGTCTGCCGCGGCAAGCGCCTTGCCGCGGTTAGTGTCTTGTCGCGTCCGGAAGCTTGTCGCTCACCGGGCCTTCCCGGCAAGCTCCTCTTGCCGGGGCCTTTTCTCCTAGGTGCCTTGGGTGGCCTTCCCGGCAAGCTCCTCTTGCCGGGGCCTTGTCTGCTTGGCTTGAATACTTTGTTCTTGAATGGCTCCAAAGGAACCACGAAGGACCATGGCGGTCACCCGGTAAGCCTTGCCGCGGAGGGCCGCAACTGCCCGTGCACAAGTTCGGGATACTAGGGTACCCCTACTCTAGTACACCGACATACTATAAATAAACTAATTCTATTAATCACTTATTATAAATAAACTAATTCTATTAATCACTTACTATAAATAAATTAGTTCTATTTAGCACTTGCTATAAATTGATAAACTAGTTCTATCAAGCACTTACTATAAATAACCTAGTTCTATTAAGCACTTACTATAAATAATCTAGTTATATTAAGCACTTACTATAATTAAACGAGTAATATTAAGAACCTACATTCTACCTATCTATCCCGTACTTCTATCCTAACATCTATCCATCCATCCATCTATCTACATATCCATCAATATAACCATCCATCCATTTTAAATTCTACCAACCAAAAATTTTCATTACTAAAGTTTCTAATCAAAAGACGTAAAATTTCCTATTCTATTCAAAACACCTAAAATAGTCTAAAAATTATTCTATTAAAAAAGCTACATTCTACAATGTCTACATTCTAAAATCTACATTTAAATTACCTACATTCTACAAGAACACAGACAAGGGAAGGAGGAAGGAGGATTAGGAAGGAGGGAGGAGGTGGTAAGAAGGAGGGAGGGAGGAGGTGGAGGCCATCACCCGCCCCGCCAGCGATGCCCGAAGGCGGGACGCGGAGGTGGATGCCCGCACATGCGTCAACAACCTTGTGCGCTACAATGAGTTACTGTGGGAGGAGGAGGAGCACCTCGTCAAGCACGCAAAGAGCCTTACCGCCACCGTGGCTGCGACATACGCCGCCTCTGAGGCGAGGAATCAGGAGATCCACGAGGAGAACCACCGCTTCGAGAGGGGTCGTCAGGAGCGGCAGATGGCGTTTGAGGTGAGCGTCGTTGAAGCTGCAACAGCGGCAGGCACCGTATTGCGGTTGGCTAGCTCGTCCATAGGCTCCTCCTCCACCACCTCTTACTGAGCGC
This sequence comes from Aegilops bicornis, assembly GCA_021605145.1. Taxonomy (NCBI): domain Eukaryota; kingdom Viridiplantae; phylum Streptophyta; class Magnoliopsida; order Poales; family Poaceae; genus Aegilops; species Aegilops bicornis. Next base: position 290,065,206 of record CM038671.1, read on the forward strand.
GCTCGGCAGAGGAGAGGCAGCCGGAAGTAGTACAAAGCCCCTGTGTAGTAGTAGTAATATTTAGGGGATATTTTGTTCAGTTCATCTGACTATAGATGTGGTGGAACTGTACAACGTACTTAAAATTAGCTAGTATATATAGTTGAACTAGCTATTTCAGTACGTGGTTGGCAACAATTGGGGAAAATTTTGGTCGGTTCAGCTGTGGAGTTGAACTGTTTGTATAAATTAAGAACGACTACTTAATCTATGAATGAAATCTATGCTTAATTACTGAATTTTAGTTGCAAAACTTAGATACTGCTAGTGATTTTTAGCTTCATATTTTGACAAATCGCAGTGTTACAAGGTTGAAAAATGGCAATGTTACTAGATCAACAAATGTCAATCTTTCCAGTTTCACAAATGGCAACATACCCAATATGACAGATGCAAATCTTACCAAATTGTTTCTATGTCGTTGCACACGGGTCATCCAAAAGAACAGTTTGCGTTGAAGAGATGCACAAATCCTACTCTCACTTTGCATCATGTTGTCCTAGGATTGACGGGCGGGGCGTTTGACGACGGCGTCCCATGCCACTAAGGAGGGCACGCGCACGGAGAGGAAGGCGGGCGGCCATGGAAGTCAAAGGGCTCGCTTCCCAGTGAGCCTACGCAACGTACAATTCGAACGCTTCCCGGTGAGCCTGCGCATTCGAGGACAGCTTGCACGCCTCTCGGTCAGCCTGTGCAACGGACTATGCTCGCACACATCCCATTCTGTCAAGGTCAAGCAGCTGTCCGCATGGCAGCTCCTACAGCCATTAAAACCAAGACACATGGCATCACGTGAATGGTTAACAAAACGCACATGGTTTGAATTATACAAACGTTTGTGATATTAAAGTGGTAGCTATTTTTTCAAAATGCCTTTGTTGGTTGTCATTATTCGAGTGCGCCTTCTCTCAAAATGGACACGAAAAATACCACAGCATGTCGGGTTCCATTCCATGATAGAATGCCAAGTTTCATGAATTTCAGACGAGTTTTGGATAACTAGAATTTAGAAAACCAGGTATCTCAATGTTTTCCCGGCAATCAACGATGCCCTGGTGTTTCAAATTCATTACCATTTCTTGCATGGGACCTAAGCATGCACCCAAGGACACAGATATGAGTTTTCAACCAATTTATATGCACTGGAGCATGTGCATGTAGTTCAAATTTGAATTATGCACATAAATGAATTGAAAACTCAGTTAATGCATAAAAATGTCCAAACAAACCCTGAAAAAATAACAAAAATTGACACAACACTCCTGCTGTCATATGTTGACATGAGAAAAAATTTAAAAGCAATAAGAGGCAATGGATATCATTAAGTCCCCAAAGGTGGGACGTTCCCTACTGAAACCATCATGCTTGTTGTGAGAAGCTCTGGTTTGTGAGAAGCATATACCCAAATCTGCCCCAAATGGGTCAAAAAATTTACCACGGCATGTTGATGCCGCTCCATTATAGCATGCCAAGTTTCATGAATTTCAGACGAGTTTTGGATTTACTCGAATTTAAAAAAACCAGGTATCTCAATGTTTTGTCGGCAATCAACGATACCTTGGTGTTTGAAATTCATTACCATTTCTTGCATGGGACCTAAGCATGCACCCAAGGACACAAATTTGATTTTCAACCAATTTATATGCACTGGAGCATGTGCATGTAGTTCAAATTTGAATTATGCACATAAATGCATTGAAAACTCAGTTAATGCATAAAATGTCCAAACGAACCCCGAAAAATCACAAAAATTGACACAACACTCATGTTGTTCTATGTTGACAGGACAAATTTTTTGAAAGCAATTAGAGGAAATGGATACCGTTTCGTCCCCAAAGGTGGGACGTTTCCTACCGAAACCATCATGCTTGTTGTGAGAAACTCTGGTTTGTGAGAAGCATATACCCAAACCTGCCCCAAATGGGACAAAAAATTTACCACGGCATGCTGATGCCTCTCCATGATAGCATGCCAAGTTTCATGGATTTTAGACGAGTTTGGATTTACTAGAATTTAAAAACCAGGTATCTCAATGTTTGCGGTCGAGTGACGGTGGCAGGGTGCTTGACATTCATTCCCATTTCTTGCATGGGACCTAAGCATGCAACCAAGAACACATATTTGAATTTCCAACCAATTTATATGCATTAGGACATGTGCATGTAGTTCAAATTTGAATTATGCACATGAATGAATTGAAAACACAGTCAATGCATAAAAATGTCCAAACGAACCACGAAAAATCACAAAAATTGACACAACACTCTTGTTGTTCTATGTTGACACGAGATATTTTTTGAAAGCAATAAGAGGCAATGGATATCGTTTCGTCCCCAAATGTGGACGTTCCCTATCGAAACCATCATGCTTGTTATGAGAAGCTCTGGTTTATGAGAAGCATATACCCAAACCTGCCCCAAATGGGACAAAAATTACCACGGCATGTTGATGTCGCTCCATGATAGCATGCCAAGTTTCATGAGTTTCAGACGAGTTTTGGATTTAATAGAATTTAAAAACCAGGTATCTCAATGTTTGTAGCCGAGTGACGGTGGCAGGGTGTTTGACATTCATTCCCATTTCTTGCATGTGACCTAAGCATGCAACCAAGGACGCAGATTTGCATTTTCAACCAATTTATACGCATTAGAGCATGTGCATGTAGTTCAAATTATAATTATGCACATAAATGCATTGAAAACTCAATTAATGCATAAAAGCGTCCGAAGGAACCCCGAAAATGCCAAAAATTGACACAACACTCCTGTTGTTCTATGTTCACACTAGGAAAAAATTGAAATCGAGAAGAGGCAATGGATATCATTTCATCCAGAAAGTTGAAACGTTCCCTACCGAAACCATCAGGCTTGTTGTGAGAATCTCTGGTTTGTGAGAAGCTCTGGTTTGTGAGAAGCATATCCCCAAACCTGCCCCAAATGGGACAAAAAATTTACTACGGCATGTTGATGCCGCTCCATGACAGCATGCCAAGTTTCAAGAATTTCAGACGAGCTTTGGATTTACTAGAATTTAAAAACCAGGTATCTCAATGTTTGCGGCCCGAATGCAAGGTGGCAGGGTGTTTGACATTCATTCCCTTTTATTGCATGGGACCTAAGCAGGCAACCAAGGACACATATTTGAATTTTCAACTAATTTATATGCATTAGAGCATGTGCCTGTAGTTCAAATTTGAATTATGCACATGAATGCATAGAAAACTCAGTTAACGTATAAAAATGTTCAAGAGAACCCCGAAAAATCCCAAAAATTGACACAACACTCCCGTTGTTCTATGTTGACACTAGGAAAAAAATTGAAATCGAGAAGAGGCAACGGATATCGTTTCGTCGAGAAGGGTGAAACGTTCCCTATCGAAACCATCACACTTGTTGTGAGAAACTCTGGTTTGTGAGAAGCTTATACCCAAACCAGCCCCAAATGGGACAAAAATTTTACCACGGCATGTTAATGCCGCTCCATGATAGCATGCCAAGTTTCATGAATTTCAGACGAATTTTGGAATTACTAGAATTCCAAAAGCAAGTACGTCGACATTTGCCAGAGAGCCACGGTGCTCTGGTGTTCGAATTTCATCCCCATTTCTTGCATGGGACATAAGCGTAAACCCATGGACACTTATATGATTTTACAACCCATGTTGGTGCACCGGAGCATGTGCATGTAGTTTAATTTTGAATTGTGCACCTGAAATGCCTAGAAAACCAATTTAATGTATAAATGTTCAAACGAACCCTGAATAATTCCAATCCTTTTACGACACACATATAGTTGCAGGTTACTGCAGATAAAAGGTTTAGCAATTCAAACACCATCCATTGCCGCTGTGACCCCATTATGTAATTCAAATCAAGATGAAAAATCAAGTAGATCGCACACAGTTTATTACCACCAACCCTGTGAGATGCAGCACAAAATATCCCGGAGCACCGTCGGTGTATAGTATGCCTATGGTTTACGCGAGAAGGTGTGTCGGCTACAGTCCACAGCCAGCGTCTCAAGCACACTAGCTCGCTCCCCAAATATCATTTCACTGTTCAATCGTCACTGGTGAAAGATGGACACGTGGACCCGCGTCGTGAGGGAAAATTCGATGGCCCACTCCGGCGAGAGCGCAGCCGCAGCCACCGTTGGTGTGCTAACAAGGAGCATGAGCATGGCCGCAATCTGTGACCGGGCGTCCAAGGCAGCCCAAACGACCGCTGTTGCTTCTCAGGTGGCGGCAGCAACATCTGCCTCAGGGATAGCATTTGGCGAGAGCGGCACAACAGCTGTCCGTTCCGCAGTGGCGGCCTTAGCCCTGATGGAGGCCGCCCACAACCATGTCGAGGCCGCCCATGCCCAGCTCGTGGCGGTCACCGCACAAATCGAACGAAGCTTCTCCGACAACGGTCGGCAACCCACGGCCGAAGAGTTGGCAATCGCCGAGAGCGTTCGAGCAGCCGTCCGTTCCTCCGCCGCATACCTTGCAACGACGGAGCCCGTCCAAGCCCAGATCGCGTCCGCCCACACCCAGCTCGTGGCGGCCTTTTCCAAAGAGATGGCGGACGCGGATGGCGAGATGCTTGCCGAGTATGGTGCGATGGATGCCATGGAGCCCCTTCCCCAGGAGACCGTCAGGCACGATCCGGACATGGAGGCGGTGGCGGAGATCGACGAGCATCAGCCGTAGTACTAGTACCCTTTGTTTTGTTTAATTAATTGTCTGTCTTTAATTTGTTAGAGTAATGTTTAGGTCACCTAGCTCTGTTTAATTGCTGAACTTGCTCGATTAAGAAGTGTGGGTGTGCTATAGTCTCCTTTGTGCCCCCAAATTATGCAATGACGTGGATGACGACTGTAACCATGGAGATTCGAACCAAAAATTTTGACGTTCAAACTCATCACACACGGGTTAAGCCATCTGAATCGTTTGTGATGTTCACATATCGTACACAGTTCTTAATAAGGGACCGTGTCTGATGACACTTTGCGCGCCTGTTTTTTTGCTGAAGCGATTCCAAATTTTTGGCTTCCGCAGAAATATCTACCTCCCCGCCCCCTCTCCCTTACCAAAAGCCACATTTCCCCTCTTTCCGCCTTCCTTTCTGAGTTGAAACCTTCACTCCTTGCTTGCAGCGCCGCCTCCTCGCCGGCGACCCTCCTTCACGCTGCTCGGCCTCGTCTATCCAGGCAGGTAATCCACACCCGACCTCCATCCTCCTCCTCCTTCCACATCCCACATGCCCCGAACGCTGGCGCGAGCGCCACACCTTCCACCCAAATCACCGACCCCTCCACCAAATAAGCGCCGCCATAAGCCATGGTGCACGCAGTTTAGCCAGAATCTCAAGGAGCATTTCGCAGCGGAGAAGCAAATCGCGGGCGCACGTGCGGATGAGGTCGCGATGGCTGCCATTCGTGCCGACCCCCAGATCTTGGAGGAGCACCTTGCCATGTTCTAGCTATGCCAGTTAAGCATGCTCGGTTTACCTGTTGCGTGTGCTGCTCCTGCCTTTCCTGCACAACTTCTAGTGAATTGTGCTATCTAATTTTACCATGCAATCTGTTGCTCTAGTGTATATCTCCTATATGTCATGCATTCTGTTATTGTATACCATGTGAGGAATAAATTGAATTTGGTTATAGTAAATACATGAGAAACAAATACAATTGCTATATTTCCAAGTTGTTAAGCATGCTTGGTTTGGTTAACTGTCTGATCTTCTATTAGGAGTATGTTATATTGTGCAATGTGGTGTTCAGTTAATGTTTGGTTCATTTGTTGTGGTGTTTAGTTAACTGCTTGGTTCAATTCTACAATGCGATGTCCAATTGTCGTGGGTAGAATTTTGTGTTGTTGTGCATGTGAGGAATAAATCTAATTTGGCTACACTTAATACATGAGAAACATATACAAGTGCTATATCTCCTACTTCCTAATCATGCTTGGTTTGGATAAATGGGTTTTCCATGTGGCTTGAGTTAATCTGATGAATCTGCAATGTGCTTATTTTTTATCAACATATTTTGCTGATAGCATACGAACCCTTACTTAACCTGATGACTAACTACATTATATGTGTTGTAGGGAAACAATGGGAAGCACTGAGGTTTACAATCGAGGTTAGCACGTGCATGGTTCGTTGTCTAATAGCACATTGTTGTGCAATTGCAAGAACCATTCTAATATTTAGGTTTTTAACAATTTGGTCTTGCACATGTAGGTCCTGCTGTCAGAGGTTTTGACCCACTGTTCGACCCTTTTTGCATATGGGGAAATGAGTCGTGCATGAATTAAAATCAAATCAAAAACTAAGAAAGATTGTTAGGATAAAGAAATTAGCGACAAAAACAACAAGATCTTTGTCTGCACAATGAAGAGGACATCAGTTCACTACAAGATGGTACTAACTATTATACCTTGCCTTTTTAATTCCTTTGCCCCATTTCCAATATAGAGAAGATATTTATGCACATCCTTGTTTGCAGGCCTTTCCAAAGTAGTTCACTGATGATTACCTCTCAAACCACCTCTATGGTCAGGAGGCGAGGAAGGCTTTCATACAACACCCATGATTCAATCTTGAAGTGTTCCTTAAGAGGACGAAGGACGGATGGTCAATCATCCACAGGCACTGGCCTAAAGTTGCAAAAGACCTTCAACATGAATGAAGCTCAATATTCGCCTTCCGCTTCAGGAGTTTTCCATATGAGATGTAACATCCCAAAATTCTAAATTTTGGAATGTTATATTAAATAAATAGTTTTAATTTGTTTGTTTGATTGTGGTATGGTTGCTTGTGTGAAACTGAGTGAAATTTGGAACTTTTTGAAAGTTGGATGAGAGGGAATAAAATGACTTTCCCAAAATGTTCATCTTTCTTTTCTGACCTCCATGAATTCAAATTCATTTCATCACAAAACCCTAGAGTGAAGATGATATGACTTCTTCCATATAAATAAATGAAAAGGGTTTTGAAAAGATTTGAATTTTATTTGGAAATTTTTCAAATTCAGAACTTTAAGCAACTCAATGATTTTAATGAGAGAAGATAAAATGACTTCTTCAAAACATATGAAATATGAGTTGGAAGTTTAAAAGAATCAAATTTAAAGTCCCCTTGAAGGTATTTTGAAAATCATTTTCAAATTGGAGTTATTTGGTTGTTGTTCAATTTTTTTTCAAAAATAAAATATATGGAAAATAGGGTAAAATGATTCCCTACATTAGAAATATGGGTTTGAAATCATTTTGATATTTTTAAATATTTTTATTTCATTTTAAATAAACGAGTAGCACTGTTTGCTTTATTTAAATTTTTTGTGGATTTTATTTGACGCTAGAAAAATGTTCATGTTATAAAATATCTTTTTTTTTGAAAATTTTGATATATAATATGCCTATATATCATTTTTAATATTTATCGTTTTATTTTATTTTTGTTGTCTGTAAAATTCTTTTCAAAAAATAAGGAGTTAGGACCGAACCGACAGGGACGGCCTAGTTCACCAGCCACGGCCCAGCCGGCCCAGCACCGCCTTCCCCGACCTCCCTCGGTTTCCAGTCGCGCCACGGCGCGCCGCCGTGCCGAACTCGGCGCCTGTTCCGAGGCTGGACTTCGCTGCCCCTTCGCGCAAGGCTCCGGCCTTCCCTGCCTTTATAAGCCGGCCTGGGCCCTCTCTGTCCTCCCCCCGCATCTCGCCGAGACGTCGTCGCTCGCTTCTCGCAGCCGCCGCCGCAACCTCGCCTCCCGCCACAAGCCGCACCGCTAGCCGTCGCCACCGCATCGCATCGCCGCTTCGCCTGCGCTTAACGCTTAGCCGTCACCGCATCGCATCGCCGCGCCGCCTCCGGAGCCCGCTGCCGCCGCCGGCGGCCGATCCGCTAACCGTCGCCGCCGCCGGTTTTTCTCGCCAAACCGATATAAAACCGCCACCCCGACTTGGTTTTTGTTTCGGTTTTTCCGTTTTAGCTGGTTTATTATTTTAGGTTAGTTTATTTAGCGGACGTTCGTCCGTTAGTTTCGGTAGCGAATGATTTTCGTTCATTAGTCTCTGTAGCGAACGTTCGTTCATTAGATTTTTCTTTTTCTATTTATTTTCGGCGAGGGACCTATACGTAATTTTTTTCTTCACTGTTTAGTCCCTGATCTTTAAACCCTCACAACTTTTTGCTCATTTAACCAAATCAAACGAAACCAATGCCAAATTCTTCATCTTGATCCCCTCTTTCCAGATAATCAACTTAAACATGTTTTTGAAAGTTTAAAGTTTGATTTATGAACAGATTTGAATTAGAACTTCTTTTGATTGCAACTTAAGTTTTATAACTCCGACTTAATTGATTCTTTTTGCAAATTAAAGCTCTTGATCTAAACTTTATGTTAAGAACTAATCCACATAATTTTAATACTGTTGAATTTTTTTCTGTTCGCATGAGTTATTTGCCTGTTTTCAAAGTTTTCCAAGATCTTTCCTTCGAATTTTATGCTTGGGTGCTTATGTATGCAATTGCTTGCTCACAATAGATTCAACGGAGTGTAATGAGTAGAACTATCGAAATTTATGAGTGCGAAGGATCTTCATCAACAGTACAAGGCAAGTTCACACTTTGATCATAATCTTTTATACCCAGTTTTACTTGCATTAGTTTCACCCCTCAAAGATTGCATGAGTAGGATTGAGAACCCAGTGCTTGCCCAAGGGGATCCCGGAGTACCCGTGTGATCATCCTATGGAATGCCACCTAGGCTGAAAGGGATCATAAGATTATTCATGCTAGTAACCTCCGTGTGCAGCCACAAGCCATTATGGGCTCTAGCATAATTGAGTATGTTGTGTGACCTCTTTCAATGGTAGGCTAGCAGATGTAGGGGAAAGTAGGTGGTACTGTCGACCCAGAGTAAAGAGTTAATGCTTCGGAAAGATAGTGTCTCGATCATCCGTTTCTCAAACATCATGTGGTGCGAGAAATTCAACGGAGGAGATCGAGTCTTGTGGGGAAAAGTGCGCAAACCTCTGCAGAGTGTACAAACTAATCATGATTAGCCGTGTCCCCGGTTATGGACATTTTGAGTACTTGGTATTGGAATTATTGGCTGATCTCGTCACGTTACTTAATTAATGTATTGGGTTATTAATAATTTGGGGTTGAGTTGGAGGAACCTTCTCAATAACGGCATCAATTTGGTAGAAAAATAAAATTTATTCCTTTGTTGTAGGGAAAAATTGGCTTTATGCAAAATTAAACTTAGAGCCTCCCCCAGCCAAATATGCATATAGAAGTAGTTATTATTCATCATTATCCTAGGGTGTGAATTTGCCATTACATTCAATGTACTAACCTACATGGCTGCAACATTTCATGTTGCCAGAATCTTATGACGAGTTGGCCTCTACACTCAACCTTGCCGTTGGCGTTGTTGGGAACTCCACAACTTTGTTGTTACTTCCGCTATATCGGTTGAGGTAATAGTATTTACCTTACTTTATACATGTGATTTACCTCTGTTATAAATCGTCGAGTACTGTGTGTGTCAGCATACCGATCTAGGGCTGACACTTAAGCATAGAGACTTGACCCATTCGGGTTGGGTCGCTACATGAGATGCATCTGTCTATATACCGTCTATGATGCTAATTTGGAAAGGTTCTACATGTTGCATGTGAAACTTGGTGCTGGTGCAGTTGTCTAATGGGGTAGCTGAGTGCTGAAGCTATATCATGTTGTACTCTGATGTATTTCAATTATGAAATTCTGCTTCCTTAATATGGAAATGAAATATATTATGTGCTTAAAATGAATGTTAATTAGATTAATAAATGGATTATTAATAATAGGGCTATTAGCCTGTTAATGGCGAATTAGCCTGCTAATTGGGTTTTGCTATTGCAAACGGTTATTGAAAAAATACCGTGGGCGATGATCTCAGGGAATGCACACAGTTTCTAGGAATAAACCGTGTTGTATCAATGAACAATCACACACGACTTTCTCTTAAAAACTGTTTGCGTTAGGCCACCTTGCGCAAACGTTTACCACATAAAAACTGTGTGTGACAGATAACCTTTGCCACACAGTTTCTTCTACGTACCGCGTGTGATGCATTCAATAACGCAAAGTATTTAACGGGAAAAATTGTGTGTGATGTACCTGTGAACGGAAACATTTTCCTTGGAGCGACTGTGTGGGATGTACATACGAACGGAAACATTTAGCGGGGACTGACTATGTGGGATGTAATTGCGACCGGAAACAATTTGGCCTGTATAATTGTATTTTTAGCTCTACTATACTTGTTTCCGTATTTGAGCTCTCACCGGTCGCACACGACCTCATTTTGCCGAGTGTGTGTGCCAGGAGGGCATATCCCCGACGGTTTCTGGTTCGCGTGGGAAGGACCTCCCTATCGCCCACACTCACTAGGCGACGATTCCAAATGCCATCACGGAAAGGGGTTAAAAACCGTTTGTATGGCACCGACGCATACTAGTGTGGGCTGAATATGGGTGGGAACCAGCCCCCCCTAGTGGGCTGGTGCACCCCCCAAGGGGCCCAAGGCGCCTAGGGTTAAAACCCTAGGGGTGGGGGTGCCCCCCACCAACTTAGGGGGCAAGCACCCCCCTTGGCCGGCGCCCCCTCTAGATGCATCTAGGGGAGTCGGCCCCTCTCCCCTTCAACCTATAAATAAAGGGGGGTGGGAGGGCAGCCGCACCTCAGCCCCTGCGCAGCCCTTCCCCCTCCTACACCTCCTCCTCCGCAGTTGAGCTTCGTGAAGCTCTGCCGGAGAACCACGAGCTCCACCACCACACTGTCGTGCTGCCGGAGTTCTAGCTCAACTTCTCCTCTCCCTTGCTAGATCAAGGAGGAGACGTCCCCGGGCAGTACGTGTGTTGAACGCGGAGGCGTCGTCCGTTCGGCGCTAGATCGGATCTTCCGCAATTTGAATCGCCACGAGTACGATCCCATCAACCGCGTTCCTTGCATTGCTTCCGCTTAGGGATCTTCAAGGGTATGAAGATGCACTCCCTCTCTCTTGTTGCTAGAATATCCTAGATTGATCTTGGTGACACGTAGGAATTTTTTTTAATTATTACTATGTTACCCAACAGTGGCATCATGAGCTAGGTCTATGCTTAGATTCTATGCACGAGTAGAACACAAGTAGTTGTGGGCGATGATTTGGTCAATTTTCTTGCCGTTACTAGTCCTATCTTGATTCAGCGGCATTGTGCGATGAAGCGGCCCGCACCGACTTTACACGTACGCTTACGTGAGACTGGTTCCACCGCCTGACATGCACTTGTTGCATAAGGTGGCTAGCGGGTGTCTATCTCTCCCACTTTAGTCGGATCAGATTCGATGAAGAGGGTCCTTATGAAGGGTAAACAGCAATTGGCATATCACCTTTGTGGCTTTTGCGTAGGTAAGAAACATTCTTGCTAGAAACCCATAGCAGCCACGTAAAACATGCAACAACAATTAGAGGACGTCTAACTTGTTTTTGCAGGGTATGCTATGTGATGTGATATGGCCAAAAGGATGTGATGAATTATATATGTGATGTATGAGATTTATCATGTTCTTTTAATAGGAATCACTACTTGCATGTCGATGAGTATGACAACCGGTAGGAGCCATAGGAGTTGTTTTAATTTATTGTATGACCTGTGAGTCAATATAAATGCCATGTAATTACTTTACTTTATTGCTAACCGTTAGCCATAGTAGTAGAAGTAATGGTTGGCGAGACAACTTCATGAAGACACGATGATGGATATCATGGTGTCATGCTGGTGACGATGGTGATCATGCCGCGCCTCGAAGATGGAGATCAAAGGCGCAAGATGATATTGGCCATATCATGTCACTTTATGATTTGCATGTGATGTTTATTATGTTTACGTTTTATTTTCTTAGAACGACATTAGCATAAATAAGATGACCCCTCACTAAAATTTCAATAAAAGTGTTCCCCCTAAGTGTGCACCATTGCGAAGGTTCGTTGTTTCGAAGAACCACGTGATGATCGGGTGTGATAGATTCTAACGTTCGCATACAATGGGTGTAAGCCAGATTTACACATGCGAAACACTTAGGTAGACTTGACGAGCCTAGCATGTACAGACATGGCCTTGGAACACGAGAGACCAAAAGGTCGAACATGAGTCGTATAGTAGATGCGATCAACATGGAGATGTTCACCATTGATGACTAGTCCGTCTCACGTGATGATCAGACACGGCCTTGTCGATTTGGATCATGTATCACTTAGATGACCAGAGGGATGTCTATCTGAGTGGGAGTTCATTAAATAATTTGATTAGATGAACTTAATTGTCATGAACTTAGTCTAAAATTGTCTTTACAATCTATCTTGTAGACCCAATGGCACACGCTAATGTTTTCCTCAACTTCAACGCGTTCCTAGAGAAAACCAAGTTGAAATACGATGAAACAACTATACGGACGCGGTCCATAACTTGAGGATCATCCTCATAGCTTCCAACAAAGCATATGTCCTTGAAGCACCGCTAGGTGACGCACCCATTTTCCCAGCAACTCAAGACGTTATGAACGCTTAGCAGTCGCGTAGTGATGATTACTCCATGGTACACTGCGGCATGCTTTACAGCTTAGAACCGGGGCTCCAAAAGCGTTTTGAGCAACACAGAGCATATGAGATGTTCGAAGAGCTGAGAATGGTTTTCCAAGCTCATGCCTGCGTCGAGAGATATGAACTCTCCGACAAGTTCTTCAGTTGTAAGATGGAGGAAAACAGTTCTGTTAGCGAGTATATACTCAAATTGTCTAGGTTGCACAACCGCTTGTCTCAGTTGGGTGTTAATATTGCAGATAACTCGGTCATTGACAGAATCCTCCAGTCGCTTCCACCTAGCTACAAGAGCTTTGTCATGAATTTCAATATGCAAGGGATGGAGAAGACCATTCCTGAGTTATATTCGATGCTGAAATCAGCGGAGGTGGAGATCAAAAAGGAACATCAAGTGTTGATGGTGAATAAGACCACTAGTTTCAAGAAAGGTAGGGATAAGAAGAACTTCAAGAAGGACGCCAAGGGAGTTGTCGCGCCTGGTAAGTCAGTTGCCGGGAAGAAGCCAAAGAATGGACCCAAGCATGAGAATGAGTGCTTTTATTGCAATGGAAATGGTCACTGGAAGCGGAACTGCCCCAAGTACTTAGCGGATAAGAAGGCCGGCAACATCAAAGGTATATATGATATACATGTTATTGATGTGTACCTTACCAGCGCTCGCAGTAGCTCCTGGGTATTTGATACCAGTGCGGTTACTCACATTTGTAACTCAAAACAGGAGCTGCAGAATGAACGGAGACTGGCGAAGGACGAGGAGACGATACGCGTCGGGAATGGTTCCAAGGTCGATGTGATCGCCATTGGCACGCTACCTCTACTTCTACCTTCGGGGTTAGTTTTAAACCTCAATAATTGTTATTTAGTACCAGCTTTGAGCATGAACATTGTATCTGGATCTCGTTTGATGCGAGATGGCTACTCATTTAAATCCCAGAATAATGGTTGTTCTATTTATATGGGAGATATGTTTTCTGGTCATGCCCCGCTGGTCAATGGTTTCTTTTTATTGAATCTCGAACGTGATGTTACACATATTCATAGTGTGAATGCCAAAAGATGTAAGGTTGATAATGATAGTCCCACATACTTATGGCACTGCTGCCTTGGTCATATTGGTGTCAAACGCATGAAGAAACTCGATGCAGATGGACTTTTGAAGTGTCTTGATTATGAATCATTTGAACCGTGTGAACCATGCCTCCTGGGCAAGATGACCAATACTCCGTTCTTCGGAACAATGGAGAGAGCAACCAACTTGTTGGAAATAATACATACTGATGTATGCGGACCAATGAGTGTTGAGGCTCGCGGTGGCTATCGTTATGTTCTCACCCTCACTGATGACTTAATTAGATATGGGTTTGTCTACTTAATGAAACACAAGTCTCAGACCTTGGAAAAGTTCAATGAATTTTAGAGAGAGGTAGAGAATCAACGTGACAGGAAAATAAAGTTCTTATGATCTGATCGTGGAGGAGAATATTTGAGTCACGAGTTTGGCATGCACTTAAGGAAATGTGGAATTGTTTCACAACTCATGCCGCCTGGAACACCTCAATGTAATGGTGTGTCCGAACATCGTAATCACTCTATTAGATATGGTGTGATCTATGATGTCTCTTACCGATCTACCGCTCTCATTTTGGGGTTATGCTTTAGAGACTGCCGCGTTCACTTTAAATAGGGCACCGTACAAATACCGTTGAGATGACATCGTATGAATTATGTTTTGGGAAGAAACCTAAGCCGTTGTTTCTGAAAGTTTGGGGATGCGACGCTTACGTAAAGGAACTTCAACATAAAAAGCACAGACCGAAATCGGAAGAGTGCGACTTCGTAGGATACCATAAGGAAACTATTGGGTATACCTTCTACCTCAGATCCGAAGGCAAGATCTTTGTTGCCAAGAATGGATCCTTTCTATAGAAAGAGTTTCTCTCTAAAGAAGTAAGTGGGAGGAAAGTAGAACTCGATGAGGTACCCCCTCTTCAACCGGAGAGTAGCGCAGCTCAGGAAGATGTTTTTGTGGTGCCTGCACCGACTAGAGAGGAAGTTAATGATGATGACCATGATACTTTGGGTCAAGTTGCTACTGAACTTCGTAGGTCCACGAGGACACGTTCCGCACTAGAGTGGTACGGCAACCCTGTCCTGGAAATAATGTTGTTAGACAATGGTGAACCTTCAAACTATGAAGAAGCGATGGTGGGACCGTATTCCAACAAATGGCTTGAAGCCATGAAATCCGAGATAGGATCCTTGTATGAGAACAAAGTATGGACTTTGGTGGACTTGCCCGATGTTCGGCAAGCCATAGAGAATAAGTGGATCTTTAAGAAGAAGACTGACGCGGATGGTAATGTGACCGTCTATAAGGCTCGGCTTGTTGCTAAGGGTAATCAACAAGTTCAAGGAGTTGACTACAATGAGACCTTCTCACCCGTAGCGAAGCTTAAGTCCATCCGAATCATGTTAGCAATTGCCGCATTCTATGATTACGTGATCTGGCAAATGGACGTCAAAACGGCAATCCTTAACTGTTTCCTTAAGGAAGAATTGTATATGATGCAGCCGGATGGTTTTGTCGATCCTAAGAATGCTGACAAGGTATGCAAGCTCCAGTGCTCGATCTATGGGCTGGTGCAAGCATCTCGGAGTTGGAATATTCACTTTGATGAAATGACCAAATCGTTTGGATTTATACAGACTTATGGAGAAGCTTGTATTTACAAAAAAGTGAGTGGGAGCTCTGTAGCATTTCTCATATTATATGTGGATGACATATTGTTGATGGGAAATGACATAGAACTTTTTGAAAGCATAAAGGCCTACTTGAATAAGTGTTTTTAATGAAGGACCTTGGAGAAGCTGCTTACATATTAGGCATCAAGATCTATAGCGATAGATCAAGAAGCCTCATTGATCTTTCACAAAGCACGTACCTTGACAAGATATTGAAGAAGTTCAATATGGATCAGTCCAAGAAGGGGTTCTTGCCTGTATTGCAAGGTGTGAGATTGAGCGCAGCTCAATGCCCAACCTCGGCAGAATAAAGAGAAAAGATGAGTGTCATCCCCTATGCCTCAGCCATAGGCTCTATTATGTATGCCATGCTGTGTACCAGACATGATGTGAACCTTGCCATAAGTTTAGGGAGGTACGAAAGTGATCTCCGAATGGAACACTGGACAGCGGTGAAGAATATCCTAAAGTACCTGAGAAGGACTAAGGATATGTTTCTCGTTTATGGAGGTGCCGAAGAGCTCGTCGTAAAGGGTTACATCGATGCTAGCTTTGACACAGATCCGGATGACTCCAAGTCAGAAACCGGATACGTGTATATTTTGAATGACGGCATAGTCAGCTGGTGCAGTTGCAAGAAAACCGTCATGGCGGGATCTACATGTGAAGCAGAGTACATAGCTGCTTCGGAAGCAGCGCATGAAGGAGTCTGGATGAAGGAGTTTATCACCGACCTAGGTGTGATTCCCCATGCGTCGGGCCCGATGACTCTCTTCTGTGACAACACTGGAGCTATTGCCATTGCCAAGGAGCCCAGGTTTCACAAGAAGACCAAGCACATCAAGCGCCGCTTCAACTCCATTCGTGAATATATTCAAGATGAAGACAAAGATATTTGTAAAGTACATACAGATCTGAATGTCGCAGATCCGTTGACTAAACCTCTTCCACGAGCAAAACATGATCAACACCAGAACTCAATGGGTGTTCGATTCATCACAATGTAACTAGATTATTGACTCTAGTGCAAGTGGGAGACTGTTGGAAATATGCCCTAGAGGCAATAATAAATAGGTTATTATTATATTTCCTTGTTCATGATAATTATCTATTGTTCATGCTATAATAGGCTGGAGGTGGTCGATGGTGGATGAACAGTAGCCCATGGAGGCTGGAGGAGGTCGATGGTGGAGATGAACAGTAGCCCGTGGTGTCCCATTTTGTGGTACGCCACACCCCTCCCGATGAACAGGACCCCTGTTTCGACCGTAGCGCTCCAACACAAGTCCATTTCCTCCGTTTTGCGGTACGCCACACCCCTCCTAATCAACAGGACCCTGTTTCGACCATACGAGGTCCAAGAGAATTCTGTTTCCTCTGTTTTTGTGGTACGCCAGACCCCTCCCAATGAACAGGACCCCGTTTCGACCGTGGCCGGTCGAACACAAGGCCGTTTCCTCCATTCTACGGTACGCCAAGCCTCGTTTCGATCGGATGTTCCGTCCAAGACGGTTGGCAACCAACGAACACGATGTATTCCGTTACCTCCCGATGAACACGATGCTTCCGTTGCCCCCCCATGAACATGACGAAGTTTCTCCATTCTGACCTAGTCGGTTGGCTTCCGATGAACAGGATTAGTCGCTGTACGCGTTAGAGACCCCACCCGTATGTATGTACGTAGTGTCGTGGTTCTAAGAGTGATAGTATAATGGGGGGTAGGTTTGAGGAGGCAAGATCCTAGCTATGGTGAAGTTGTACACACCAGATTTCCGAGTTCAGGCCCTTCACGGTGGAAGTAATAGCCCTACGTCTCGGTGCTCGGGAGCTCGGTCGATTGGATTATGTGTGTGGAGTTACAGGGGTGCGAACCCTTGTCCCCGAGGAGGGGGTGGTTTATACAGAGCTCGCCAAGCCCGTCCGGCTCTCAGTTACACAGGGTTTAAGGTACATAAAGATAGGGCATTACTGATAATGCCAGCAATAATGATACATGAATGACCTTTAAATCTACAGGGTAAAGCCTGACCGTTGCCATACAGAGTGCCTTTAGATCTTCTATCCATCGAGTGATTCTTGTTACGGTCGAATGAGTACTTTCTGGTCGAACGAACTTGAGTCTTCCAAGTGGAATGTTTTTGGTCGAGTGGATGATGGTATCCCTTGAATGCTTCTGAGTTTAGGTAAATGTCCTTGGGGAGGGTGTCTAGGTCAGGCCTATGACCCTACCCTAGGTACATGTCGTCATCATTAGCCCCCGAATGGTTCAGGGTTCGAATGGAAAAAGGAGTGGAAGTTGGTTTCGACTCAGTTACACGTTGTGGAAGCGTTTTCCTTAGACTGACAAGCCATGTGACAACTTTGGCCATGTGACAACTTTGACTTCAGTTTCAGTCGCCTTGATCCATTCTAAAGTAGTCGAGTGAACTTTGCTGATAAGCTTCGAGCATTGCTATGGAAAAAATCTTCAATCTGATAGATTGCTCTGCTGCTCCCGGATCTTGCGGGATTCGAAATTTTGGGAAGTGCACGGGACGGAGGAGGCCGCAGTAATTGGGATGGATTAGGCAGCGGCGCCTCGATCTCCATGCCACCTTTTTCGCCACGTAGCGAATGAGCGACAGTTGCGGGATTTGACAGGATTTCCTAGGCCCAGCCGTCAGTCCCTCGGAAATGACTCCATATAAGGCGTTGGTTTGGGGAATTTTGCACCATGCGCCCCGATTTCTCCTTCTTCCTCCTCTGCTTCTCCACCGCTACCGCTTACACTCTCGACGTCGCCTCCCGTTCGTGCGCCTCTTGCTACGATGGTGAAGGACAAGACGGCGGCGCTGGAGCATGCAAAGAAGGGGCGGCGAAGGGGAAGGGGAAGAAGACCGGCAGGAGCGGGTCGTTGTCGAGATCCGCCTTGCCACGCGGTTGGGTTCAGGGCGACTGGATCGAGTCCAAAATCTAGTTGGATGACTTGCAAGATCTGGCCGAGAGTGGGCTGATTGAGCATGGTTCCTGGAGGCTCCCGGGGGATGAAACTGAGCCGCAGCCTCAGGAGGGTGAGTGCGTCTTACTCGCCACTCACGCGTCGACCATGATTTTCTTTGCCCCCACATCCTTTTTTCCGTGCCTTTCTGAACTTCTTCGGGGCTCAACTCCACCATTTCTCTCCCAACACAATCACATACCTCGCCGCCTTTGTCTCCTTGTGTGAGAATTTCATGGGCTGTCGACCGCACTAGGGTCTGTTTAAGCACATCTTCACATGCCGCTAGTAGACTGTGAAAAAAGCTAGCCCGAGTGACGAGAGAACCCAGATGATTCAGATGTGTGGGGGCATAGGTACCCAGATGAGGGGGAAGAGTGCCTTTCCTGCGATGACTCTCCCTGACTCGGTTAGAGGGTGGCATTTGACTTGGTCTTACTGCAAAGACAAGTCGACCCCTAGCCATCCGACTGGTCTCCCTCCCTTTTCCTTGGAACGAGTCCAGAAACCCACTTCTTTGAAAGTGACTCCAGCAGAGAAGGCGGAGGTGATCATGTTGATGGAGCGAGTAGTTCAGCGGATCTGTGAGGGTGTGACAGGTATGGATCTTCTTGAGGTATTCCTCAGTCGACATATCCAGCCGCTCCAGGCTCGTGATCACTCAATGTGGATGTACTCGGGAATTGAAGATTCCACTCGGATCCATCCGTAGGACGTTGATGAGAAGACGGTGGCGCAATGGGTGAAAGGCATCACAGGAAACAAGATAACCCCAGGGGGTCCCAAAGAGTTTTACCATTCGACGCCAACAACCAACCAGACCAGGTCTGTTCTTTGTTCTGACTTGCAGTTGTTTATTGAGTCGACTATCCTTTGTTCACCTCTTTTGCTTCGCAGACCTATACATAGACATACTCAATGCCGAACGGGGAGCAAGAGCAGTACCAGGAAGGAGAAGAAAGTGAAGGCGAAAGCATGGATTGGCAATCTGATGGAGGAGAAGAGGAGGAGGAAAGCGAGGACTCAAGTAGTGCCAAAGAAGTCGAGTCACCACCTCGCAATGAAAGGTGTTCCAAGCATAAGCATGACCCAGCAAGTATCCATGGTAAAGTAGCTCTACCGACTGGACATAATTCCAAGCGCACTCGGACCTCTTCCCCTGTGCCGACTCAGAAGGCTCCAAAGCAGCCCAAAGTTGTAGCATCTAAGTCTCGAAAGACCCTGCCCAAGATCAAGATCGATTTTCCTGTTGCTTCTG
This sequence comes from Aegilops bicornis, assembly GCA_021605145.1. Classification (NCBI taxonomy): domain Eukaryota; kingdom Viridiplantae; phylum Streptophyta; class Magnoliopsida; order Poales; family Poaceae; genus Aegilops; species Aegilops bicornis. Next base: position 290,084,842 of record CM038671.1, read on the forward strand.
CGTAAGTGTCTTGTCCTCACTTTTTGCTCAAGGACTTGTGCTGTCGACTCTCTTCCTGATTTAACCGAGTGAATCTTGAAACTTGCGGAGCAGCTACTTCTAGGACTTTTGCTTATAGGGATGGTGACGAGGATGTGGAAGACGTAGTCATTTCTAACCCGGGTATGACTTTTGCAATCTTGTCTTTGCTTTCTCAGCCATTTTGTTGGTCGACTGAATTCTGGCGATTGATTCTTCTGCAGCTCCTCCCAATGTCATTGATCTTTCATACGATGACGAGGATGTGCCACTGAGGCCCATGGGAAGGATAAGGAGGAAGACATCAACTGGCAAGGTGCCTCAGTCGACGCCAGTGACAGAGCCGGCGATCCAGGAGACCGGCGATGCCAATCGGGCTTCTGTGACTTTTGCCGTACCATTATCGAGTGCCCAACCTTCAGCGTCGACTGCACAGATCCCAGCCGATCCACCGTCTTCACTCTTCACTGCGCATCATGTCCTAGAGGACCAAGTGAGTGCTGCTAAGGAAGTTATACGCCAGGCAGGCATCATGATGGAGCAGATGAAGGTGGTTCGGGAGGCTATTCAAGCTGCTTACGATGCCAGCTCAGCTCTCCAGAGAAACGTCCAGGTTGGTTGATTATCGACTGGTCCTTTAGCTTGTCGCTTGCTCTATTAGGATATGCTACCTGGAAACTTTCCTTGTGCATCTTTTCATCAGTCTGCATTTTGCATTTGTACACCCACTGGGTTTTAACTTACTGCTGAATAGTTTTGCTTCTTGGGTCAACTAGGTTGTGTCGATTGAGTCTTTGAACCAGTGGGGGCACACTGAGTGCACCCACTGGGTGTAGTCCCCGAGACCGTATTCGACTGCGGGCGGTCGGCTATGGTTTGAGAATCAGAATGTTTTCACTCGGTCTGAACGGATCACGTCGAGTGGAACCCGAACCAGTGGGGGCACGCTGAGTGCACCCACTGGGTGTAGTCCCCAAGACCGTAGTCGACTGCGGGCAGTCGACTGTGGACTAAGAACAACTTTCCTCTTCTTTTTTTTGACTGGATGGACCAAGTCAATGAAAACATCAAACCAGTGGGGCCACGCTGAGTGCACCCACTGGGTGTAGTCCCTGAGACTATTGTTGAATGTTTGATTCGGCAGTAGTCTTAGAACTTGTTATTTTATTGCTCGGAAGCAGCCAATCTCCGTGTCTATTGACTGGCGATCTCCTGACCACAGAAATCTTGTGAACTTGGAGCTCGGTTTGCTGACTTAGAACAGAAGTAGATTCAGCTCAATCTTGATCTAGAGCTGGCCAAGACAAACTTGCAGAAGGCCAAGGATGAAGCCGTTGGTATGAAAACTTGTCGACTAATTCGTTCCTGACCCGAGTGTTATCTCCTTCTTCTGAACCGAGCGTTATTTTCTTCAGAAACAATGAACAAGGCTCTGGCGCGGAAGGATCTGGACCTTGCGGCCACGCAGAAAACAGTAGAAGAGAAAACTGCACTCGCCGACTAGAAGCTGGATTCAGTCGGTAAATTGGAGGAAGAGAACATCAAGCTGAAGGCTGCCCTTGATGAAGCCAACAAGGAGGCGACTCGTCAGAAGAAGGACAAGAGGGCACTGACCGACAATGTAGAAGACATCGCCCGCAAGAGAGATGAGATGGAGAATTATCTGGGAGGACTTGCCAAGAAGTTATTTGTTACGCTTGAAGGTGCTTTCTTTTGTCCGACTGACTTGTTGCTATTGACTCGATATATAACTATTGACTCATCACTGTATTGTGTGTGCAGAATTTTGCCAGAACTTCGAGGAAGAGACTGGGCGAATTGAGGCAAGCTTGGATCACATCCTCTCTCCTGTTAAGGACAAAGCTGTCATGAACGTGCTCTGACTGGAATCTCGTGTCGCTGGTGTCGTCGACTACCTCGCTCGTCTGAAAGTTGCAGTGTCGCGAATCGACACAGCAATCTGGCCAGGGGCGATGCTACAAAATGACATCGAGTCTCTGATGGCTCGACTCAATGAGGTCCCTGGTCGAGTGCAGGAATGGAAGAAGTCTTCTGCTCGATGCGGTGCTGGCGTGGCTCTGTCTCTGGTTCATGTCCACTACAAGGAATCTCTAGAAGAGAAGCTGGCAGCGATCAAGGTTGCCAATACCAAAAGGCACGACTTCCAATCTTTCATGGAATCCTTCATTGCTGCTGCCACTCAGATTGCTGATGGAATCGACCTGGACGAGTTCGTTGAACCTACTAGCCCTCCTCCTGCAGAGTGAACAAACTTTATGCCTTGCCTTAAATTTGCCTCAGAATGCCGAGTGATTTTGTAACCATTAAACTCCTTCGAGCCTGATGCCCGAGTAATTTTATTCGCAGTCTGGAACTTCGCGAGATTTATATGACCTTGGTCTTTCTCTGAATATGCTTCTGTTTTCCTTCGAGTGAAAATTGTTTCTTCACTCGGAATAGTCTTTGTATTTGTGATGTAGCTCCGAGGAGAAGGTAGCATTCGACCTGCACCTCATCGTCCTAGCGGATCAGGACGGAGAGCACATTGTATTTATGGCGCAGCTCTGAGGAGAAGGTCGCAGTCGACCTGCATCTCGTCGTCCTTGCGGATCGGGATGGAGCGTGCATTGTACTTATGGCGTAGCTCTGAGGAGAAGGTCGTAGTTGACCTAAACCTCGTCGTCCTTGCGGATGAGGATAGAGCGTGTGGCCAAGTTCCTGAGCGAGAAGATTGGTCCTCACTTGGAACGTGTTTTATACTTAGGCAAGTACTAGACTACAGCTAAGCCCCCGAGTGAGAGGGTTGCTCTTCACTCGGTGGGATTTTGTTAAACTTAGGCGAGTACTCGACTGCAGCTAAGCCCCCGAGTGAGAGGGTTGCTCACCACTCGGTAGGATTTTTTCAAACTTAGGCGAGTACTGGACTGCAGCTAAGCCCCCGAGTGAGAGGCTTGCTCTTCACTCGGTGGGATTTTTTCAAACTTATGTGAGTACTGGACTGCAGCTAAGCCCCTGAGTGAGAGGGTTGCTCTTTACTCGGTGGGATTTTTTCAAACTTAGGCGAGTACTGGACTGCAGCTAAGCCCCCGAGTGAGAGGGTTGCTCACCACTCGGTAGGATTTTTTCAAACTTAGGCGAGTACTGGACTGCAGCTAAGCCCCCGAGTGAGAGGGTTGCTCTTCACTCGGTGGGATTTTTCAAACTTAGGCGAGTAATGGACTGGAGCTAAGCCCCCGAGTCAGAGGGTTGCTCTTCGCTCGATGGGATTTTTTCAAACTTAGGAGAGTACTGGACTGCAGCCAAGCCCCCGAGTGAGAGGCTTGCTCACCACTCGGTAGGATTTTTTGAACTTAGGCGAAACGGATTCACAGCTAAGCCCCCGAGTGAGAGGCTTGCTCACCACTCGATAGGATTTTTTCAACTTAGGCAAAACAGATTCGCAGCTAAGGCACCCACTGGGGATTTAGCACATATAAAAAGGAAGAATAATCAATTAGAAGACTGTAAAACTGTGTCTTTGATAATCAAACTAGGAGGTATTTCTTATTACATCTCAACAGTCTGAATGCTTAGGTATAAAAGGGGCGGAGTAGCTCCGCATTCCAAGCGTGTGGCTCATCTTTATTGTGCTCAACATTGAAGAGGCGATATGCTCCGTTGTGAGCACTTTGGTGATGATGAAGGCGCCTTCCCAAGCAGGAGTGAGCTTGTGTGGTCGCTGTTGATCCACTCGAAGAACCAAGTCCCCATCTTGAAATGCTCGACCCCTCACGTTTCTGGCGTGGAATCGACGCAAGTCTTGTTGATAAATGGTCAGCCGGATCAGGGTCATCTCTCTTTCCTCTTCCAGGAGATCAACTGCATCTTGCCGAGCCTTTTCTTCTTCATCTTCGGAGAAAAGTTTGACTCGAGGTGCATTGTGAAGTAAGTCACTCGAAAGAACAGCTTCAGCTCCATAGACCAAGAAAAATGGAGTTCGACCAGTCGACCGATTAGGAGTTGTCCTCAATCCCCAAAGCACTCATGGAAGTTCATCGACCCAAGCGCCTACTACATGCTTGAGGTTACGCATCAATCGGGGCTTCAGCCCTTTGAGAATCAATCCGTTTGCTCTTCAAGCTTGCCCATTCGACTAGGGATGGGCGACTGACGCATAGTCGACCCGAGTAACTTGGGAAGCGCAGAAAGCTCTAAACTCGTCGGAATCAAAGTTTGACCCATTATCTGTGATGATGCTATGTGGAACTCCATATCTGAATGCTAACTCTCTGATGAAGCTGACGGCAGTACTTGCTTTGAGGTTTTTGATTGGTTTAGCCTCAATCCATTTGGTGAACTTGTCGACTGCTACAAGCACATGAGTGAAGCCACTCCTACCGGTCCTCAAACGTCCAACCATATCTAATCCCCAAACAGCAAAAGGCGAGACGAGTGGAATGGTCTTCAGGGCTGATGCAGGCTTGTGGGACATGTTGGAATAGAACTGACAACCTTCACATTTGTCGACTATGTCTTTTGCCATTTCATTAGCTCGTGGCCAATAAAATCCCGCTCCGTATGCTTTGGCCACAATGGTCCGAGAGGACGCATGGTGACCATAGGTCCCCGAATGGATGTCATTGAGGATCACTCGACCTTCTTCCGATGTAATGCACTTCTGAGCGACTCCAGTAACACTTTGTCTGTAAAGTTGTCCACCCATTACTGTGAAAGCTTTATATCGACGGACAATATGACGGGCCTCTTCTTCATCCTCTGGTATCTCTTTCCTAAGAATATATGCAATGTACGGCACTGTCCAATCGGGTATGACGACCAAAACTTCCATGATCAAGTCGACCACGTCCGGGATTTCAAGTTCAGTCGGATCAGTAGGGCCCTTTGGTTGTGGGGGCTCTTCCTTGAAGGGATCCTCTTGAACTGAATGTGTGTGAAGATTCTCCAAGAACACATTACTAGGAATAGGCTCACGCTTGGAACCTATCTTTGCCAAATCATCAGCTACTTGATTTTTCAGTCCGGGTATATGATGAAGCTCTAATCCCTCAAACTTCTTTTCTAACTTGCTCACTGCATTACAATAGCCAGTCATAGCCGGGCTCCTGAAGTCCCACTCCTTCATTACTTGATTAACCACCAAATCTCAGTCGCCATAGACCATTAGGGGATGGACGCCGAGTGAAATGGCCATCCGCAACCTGTACAGAAGTGCTTCATATTCAGCTTCATTGTTGGAGCAATCAAAATGAATCTGGAGAACATAACTGAGCCTATCGCCTCGGGGGGATACCAATACCACCCCAGCACCAGAACCATTCAACATCTTGGATCCATCAAAGAACATGGTGCAATGCTCCGAGTGAATCTGAGTTTGTTGTTGCTGCTCAACCCACTCGGAGAGGAAATCTGCTATTGCTTGGGACTTGATAGCTTTCTTTGCCTCAAACTTGATATCCAATGGAAGGAGTTCAATCGCCCACTTTGCCACTCGACCAGTTGTATCTCTGTTGTTCAGAATTTCCGACAATGGTGCGTCGCTGACGACTGTAATGGAATGATCTGAGAAATAATGTGCAACCTTCTTCGTGGTCATGTAAATTCCATAAACAAGCTTCTGATAATGTGGGTATCTCTGCTTGGATGGAGTCAAGACTTCAGAAATATAGTACAGTGGGCGCTGAACTTTATAGGCTTTTCCTTCTTCTTCCCGCTCAACCGTGAGTATTGTACTGACAACTTGTCTTGTGGCTGCAATATAAAGCAGTAAAGGCTCTTTTAGCAGGGCTTTGAGCTCTGCAAACACCGCGTCATCTTTAGGAGTCCACTCGAACTTATCAGATTTCTTCATCAGTCGGTAAAGAGGCATTGCCTTTTCACCAAGCAATCGACTCAGGGCGGCCAAACAACCAGTAAGCTTCTGAACGTCATGCACATGCACATGGAGTTTCATCCGGAGTATGGCACCAACTTTCTCTGGGTTCGCGTCGGTCCCTCGTTCGGAAACGAGGAAACCGAGCAACTTTCCACCTGGAACTCCGAATGTGCACTTCGACGGATTAAGCTTAATATCATACCTTCTCAGGTTGGCAAAGGTTTCAGCAAGGTCAGTCAGCAGGTCGGAACCTTTACGCGACTTGACCACAATGTCATCCATATATGCTTCCACATTCCGACTGATTTGAGTGAGTAGGCACTTCTGAATCATCCTCATAAATGTGGCACCAGCGTTCTTGAGACCGAATGGCATGGTGACATAGCAAAAGCACCCAAATGGGGTGATGAAAGTTGTTTTTATTTCATCGGGTCTATACAGTCGGATCTGATGATACCCGGAATATGCGTCCAGAAAAGACAAACGCTCACACCCCAAAGTTCAGTCGACAATTTGGTCGATGCGGGGGAGAGGGAAATGAACTTTCGGGTAGGCCCGATTGATATGCTTGAAGTCAATCCACATACGAAGTGAATCGTCATTCTTGGGGACCATGACAACATTGGCGAGGCACTCGGAGTGGTAAATCTCTCGGATGAACTCAGCTGCCAGAAGCCGAGCCACTTCCTCGCCAATTGCCTTCCTCTTCTGTATGGCGGACCGTCGAAGATGCTCTTTGACTGGTTTTACTTTTGGGTCGACTCACAAATGGTGCTCAGCCAGTTCCCTGGTTACACCCGTCATGTCAGAAGGTTTCCATGCAAAGATGTCCCAGTTCTCACGGAGGAACGAGATGAGCACTTCTTCCAATTTGTTGTCGAGTGATGTTGAGATATGAGTAGGAGCAGCATTAAGGTCGGTCGGGTGACTATGACCCGACTTTGTTTCACCGGACGACTGAAATGCAGAATCTGTGGTAGGCTTCTTGGCTCGCAAAAAATTACTCGGATATGCATTCTTCTGGTATTCTTGCAATTCAACTGTTGCCATTTGTGCATCAGCAATTTTTGAACCCTTCTGTGGCACTCTTCTGCGTTCTGCTGATTGCCAGTGATTGTGATCACTCCTCTGGGACCAGGCATCTTCAATTTGAGGTACACATAACATGGTCGAGCCATAAAACGTGCATATGCAGGCCTACCCAAAATAGCATGATAAGCACTCTGGAAATCCACTACTTCAAATGTCAACTTTTCCTTACGGTAATTCTTTGAATCACCAAAAACCACGTCAAGAGTGATCTGGCCGAGTGATTCGGTTTTCTTTCCAGGGATAACACCATGGAAACTCATGTTGCTCTCGCTAAGCATGGACATCAGAATGCCCATCCCCTTCAAGGTTTCAGCGTAAAGATTATTCAGGCCGCAACTACCATCCATCAACACTTTCGTCAGTCGAGTGCCTCCAACAACTGGGTCGACTACCAATGCTTGCCTCCCTGGAGTGGCAACGCATGCAGGATGATCAGATTGGTCGAATGTGATAGCTGTTTGTGACCACTTTAGGTATGTAGTCGTTGCTGGAGCAACCATATTCACTTCTCTGTTTATCACTTTCAATCGACTTTTGCTCTCAACATCAGCAAAAATCACCAGGGTGGAATTGACATTGGGAACACCGTCATCGTCCTCTTTGTCCTCAGCCTTGTCTGAATCCTTCTCCTTTTCATTAGGCTGCTTCTCTGAGAATTGCTGGATCAGGAGCCGACACTATTGAGTGGTGTGTTTAGGATAAATCAGATTACCCTCTTCATCCTTCTTGGTGTGAATGTGACATGGCAAATCCAACACATCATTTCCTACTTGATCTTTCACTTTCTTGGGGTTCCAGGGCCCCTTGGGTTTCCCTTTAAACTTTCCTTGGATAACGGCCGCAGTTTCACCAGGTCCTGCAGGCTTAGCTTTACGCTTTTGTTTCGGATTGGAATTGCCTCCACCGGTGTCCTGACCGACTGGTTTGCTCTTTCCACTGCAGAGTCGATCTTCTTCTTCTCCGTTACCATACCGAGTGGATATTTCCAACATCCGAGTCAGAGACATATATCATGTCCGACCGAATTTCAGGTTAAGCTCTTGATACCTAACGCCTTCCTTAAAGGCACAAACCGCTTGATGCTGAGATACATTTTCCACTATATGATGCAAAGTGGTCCACCTCTGAATGTAATCTCTTAGAGTCTCATTCGGTTTTTGCACGCAATGCTGCAATTTTGTCAAACCTGCTGGCCGTTTGCAGGTACCCTCAAAAGTCCTGACAAACACTCGGGCAAGTTCTTCCCAACTGAATATACTGCCTGGGGTCAATTCATTCAGCCCTGCTCTGGCCGAACCTTCCAGCATCAGAGCAATATGCTTCATGGCCACTTCATCTTTGCCACCACCAATCTGCACAGCCACTCGGTAATCCTCAAGCCACGTGTCAGGCTTGGACTCACCAGTGAACTTGCTGACTCCAGTCGCCAATCTGAAATTGGGAGGAATCTCTGCAGCCCGGATGGCTCTGCTGAAACACTCTGGGCCTGAGACTTGAACTCTGCTGCCAGTCAGGCGATCTCTGTCAAGTCCTTCTCTGTGTGCTCTGTTCCTGTCGACCAGACCTTGAACAAGAATCGATCTCGCATCAAAGCCTGGCTCTCTTGGGTCGACTGGCAATCTCCGCTGACCATCGTGTGAGCGCCTATCATCATGATGACGGGCACATAGGACCCGCCCCTCAGAGGGGGTGTAGGCACTCAATGGCGGTTATTGCGGTTGAATCGATTATCCAATCGCTCATGATTCCAATCCCAGTACTGCTCTTGACGATGCCCACGTCCCTCTCGCCTCTAAGGCGATGTTGGGCTGTGGGCCGACTGGACTGTATCAGACATCACAGATCTGCTATGAATTCTATCCCGCGACCGAGACACTGTTGTGTTCTGCTCTCCTGCTGCCCGAAGTAAAGCTCGGATCTGCATCAAACCTCTTCCAGCCTCCGACTGGGAAGGCTGAATGGACTCTGCTATACGGGCTGCAGCTGTAAGATTCTGAATCGGAGTGTGGTATACCTCATGCTGAGGTGGAAAAAGTTGTCGCTGCCGTCGACTGGACTCAGGGATCCGTTGTCGAGCACGTTCGTCGAGTGCATGCTAAAGGTTCTCCAGACGAGTGCGCTCAGCCGAAGTGGCCAGGCGCGCTGCCTCCAAGGCCCGAGCCTCGGAGGTCTCCCCGACGATAGGCGTGTGAAGTGCTTCTTCGTTGCGGCGGCGAAGTTCCTCCCTCTGCTGCGAGGAAAGGGCTTCAGGATGATACTCCTCGTGAACATGTGATAGGTCGCCACCATCGCGACGAAACTCGGGTGGGCTGTGTGGAGCATTGACCACCAAGCCCTCCATCGCAGGGTCGCTGTTGTCACATTCGGAGAGTGTCTCGACAGAGCCAATCAACAGGTCGAACAGGTCGTAGAGAGATTCGCCGGGCTTGATTGCCGCGACTTGTGGGGTGGCCGACTGATGCGCCACCGCGTGTTTCACCCACTGCTGGAGCTGCAACCTACCGAATCTCTTGCGTCGGCAAACAGCAGGGAGCGAGGACACCACGGGAACCGACCAATACTGGGTCGACGGTTGCCGCAGAAGGAAGCCGCGAACGCATGCGAGAAACTGCATTGCCCCACGGACGGGGAGCATCTCGACATTGAGGGGAGCTTCTTGGAGCCAGGCGGAGTCGTCGGCGACGAAGACGAGCACGCCGAGACGGATCTTGCGGCCCTCCGCCAATCCACCGCCGGAAACCATGATGGTGGGAATCGGAAAAATCGCAACCTCACCAAAAAGTCGCTAAGACACCTGCCCCACGGTGGGCGCCAACTGTCGTGGTCTAAGACTGAAAGTAGAATGGGTGGTAGGTATGAGGAGGCAAGATCCTAGCTATGGTGAAGTTGTACACACCAGATTTACGAGTTCAGGCCCTTCACGGTGGAAGTAACAGCCCTACGTCTCAGTGCTCGGGAGCTCGGTCGATTGGACTATGTGTGTGGAGTTACAGGGGGTGCGAACTCTTGTCCCTAAGGAGGGGGGTGGTTTATATAGAGTTTGCCAAGCCCCTCCGGCCCTCATTTACACAGGGTTTAAGGTACATAAAGATAGGGCGTTACTGATAACTTGAGTCTTCCGAGTGGAATGTTTCTTGAGTCTTCCGAGTGGAATGTTTCTGGTCGAGTGGATGATGGTATCCCTTGAATGCTTCTGAATTTAGGTAAATGTCCTTGGGGAGGGTGTCTAGGTCAGGCCTATGACCCTACCCTAGGTACATGTCATCATCACGTAGCCATATTTACTACCTTGTAGCGTGGTCGTACGTACGTGTACACGATATGGACGGGACTGTGTGACATGCTACGTCGGCGCCTCTACTTCAAGATGTGCCGCTCCTTACTCGGTCACGGTACATCGCTGCAGAGACACCGATCGACCGCTATGTACGTACACATTTGCGACCGGACAGATAACGCAACTTTCGCTTCAACCTGGTGGGTCCCAGTTGTCAGGGGGTAAGAAGGCCGAAGATAAAGCCGATGGGTCCCAGCTGGCAGGGGGCAATGTTTTTTTCGCAAAATACAGAGGCCCTTCCGGTAGGTCCGAGGTGTCAGGTGGAGGAATCATCATTTTGCACGTAATAAGGAGGTACTTCCTTGTGTGCGGCCATGGACCCAGCTGTCAGCCTCTCCACTTACAGTCCTCTTCTGATGGCTGTCGTTCGTTGACCGCGTTGACAAAGCCGTACTGCCCGAGAGCACCAAGGTGGTGGACGATGGTGCGACCTAGGAAGGGAATGACCCGGAGCCGAGGGCTAAGCAGCAGTGGATGCCCACGCGAAGGGGAGTACGAGGGTTGACTGCTTCGACTGCGATTTGAGGCTGCCATCTCCGGAGAATAACAGGGGGTGTGGGTGAGTAGAGGGAAGGCCTGGCCAGTAGTAGTATGGTCGGGCGTTGAGGCCCGCGCGGCAGCACAGGCGACCACGGGAGGCTGGAGCAGGCGGTACGGCGGGCGGAGGTTTGGGCCGCTGGAGCAACAAGACAAGAGGTTGAAGATGCAGCTTGGCCATTGGACTAACATCGAACAGTCAGTGCAGCTAGAATCATTTATTGACTAAGTTGACAAAGCCCTGCGTACGTGTTAACTTAGTAGGCCCACAAGTCAGCCTCCAAATCTGGTGGGTCGGAGCTAGCAGGGGGAATCAATTTTTTCATGTAATAAGGTGGCACTTCCTTGCGTGCGAAGATGTTTTTTGGTTTTTGTTATTTCTTCTTTTTCGAGTTAGAATAAAAAGAAAACAATTTAGGATCTTCGATACAATTTATATTTTCACGATAAGGATCATAATAAAGCTGGTGGATCCCAGCTGTCAGGGAGAGGAAACCTTTTATTTTCCCGTAATAAAGGAAGCACTTCCTTGCATGCGAAGATGTAGCTGGTGATTCAAACCTTTCAGGGGAGAAATTATTTGTTTTCGCATAATACGGGGGCACTTGCTGCGTGCGGCCATGGGCCATGTGGGTCCCTACAGTCAGCCAATCCACATACATGCCTCATCCGATGGCTGTCGTTTGTTGACAAAGCTGACCACGCCGTGCCGAGAGAACCAACCAGTGAACGATGGCAAGTATTACAAAGGGAACGACCCAGAGCCGGCGAAGACACAACAGTGGATGCCCACACAGAGGGGAGTACGAGGGTTCACTGGTTCGGCTGCGATGTGAGGCTACCGTCGCTGGTGAAGAACAGGAGGTGTTGGTGAGTAGAGGAATGGCCTGGATGGCGTTTGGGAGTAGAGTGGGCCGGTGAAGCCTGCGCGGCAGCACAGCCGGCCACGGGAGGCGGTAGCAGGCGGTACCGCCGGCGGTGGTTTGGGCGGCTGAAGCAAGAATATCCGAGATTGAAGAAACACTATAGCCGTTGGATGGACATCCAATGGCCACTGCTACTAGAATCGTGTCTTGACTATAAGTTTACAAAGCCTTCCGTACACCTTAGTAGGCCCACAAGCCTTCCGTATGCGTCACTGACTATAAATCTCAAAAAAAATAGTAGGCCCACAAGTGAGCATCACATCTGTGGCAGAGAACATATAGCCCATTTGCGATTTGTAATAGTGTACAGCCCATTTTTGAATTCTAACTGAATTTACTACAACCCATTTATAGTTTGTTAAAATTACAACCCATTTTCTAGCCAGGGCAACGATTAATAATTTCAACCAACCTCTCACAACAGAATTCAACCAAAAATCCCACATTTTGATGGGATCCAAAAAATTGGGTTTTTTATTTCTGTTCCGCTGTTTCCTAGCTCTACTCATTCATCCCCACTTTGTTAACTTTTGCTCACTTTTCCCCACTCCCTTGCCTGAAACCCTCAGAACAGGTTATAACGGACGTTGCCTACGGGTCAATGCCTTTCACCGTTAGCTGACGAGTGGGGCCGCATATACGTGGGCACATGCAAGACCGCGCTCATGGGGTAGCACCTGTCCATGGACATGCCCAAAACGTCCCATCATATAAAGAGAGAAACCACCTCCATCGCCCCTACCATTTCCCCCAAATCCCCTCGCTGCCGCATCGTCTTCCTCTCCCCCACCGGTGTTGTCTCGCTCTCCTCCACTGCCTCCACTGCACCATCTCGCTCTCCCCCACTGCATCCTCTTCCTCACCTTCATCCCCTCCATCTGTCAGATGGCCGACGCTCGTGGCGACACCGGCGCAGCGGCCGAAGATGTGGTGGAGCTGCAGGGTCAGGGCGCGGTGACCGCGGATGTCGGCGGCATCCATGACGATGCGGGGAAACTCGCAACCGCTACGGATGTGGCGGGCTCCGCCTCATCGCTGTAGAAGCTGACAACATCGAGCGGCGCAGTCCATCTTGATGCCCCCGTTGCGCCGCCTGCTGTGGAGGAGCAGGTATTTGCACTTGCTTAGCTTGTAGAGTTAGTTGCTTCCTAGTTGCATTGGTTAGATTGTGATTCATACAGTAGTTCAGATGGTTAGAGTAGTTGTTTTGACGAATGAGCCGGGGTTTTCTGTATGGGTTGGCGGGATGGGGGTTTTTGGACTAGGGTTTGTTGGATAAATTCGTTGCAAAAATGCTAGCTAGATGTTGTGAACTATGATTTTAGGTGCTGCAATGATTCGGGGTTTTAGATTTATTTTTAGATTTGGATAAATTCGTTGCAAAAATGCTAGATGTTGTGAACAGATTGGGGTTTTTAAGCCTATGATGCTTATTTGATTTGTTTTTAGTGCTCATAGATTGGGTTTTCTAATGCTACTTAGATTCGTTGCCTTAGATTGGGTCCCTGTTAGATTTGTTTTTGAATGCTACTCGATTGGGATTTTGAATGTCATATGCCCAAATGGAATCCATTGATTAAGAAGTTATTTGATTCATTAGTATATAATTTTTTCCACAATATGTAGTTATATTATTTCTATTCTTCAATGTGTGTGCATCACCAATGATCAATGTGTTATTTGAATGTCATATTGGGGTTATTGATCAATGTGTGTACAAATCTAATACATTGATATACTAGTGATGGATGTGGTTTTTGAATGCTTAGAGCTAAGGGGCACCGAAATAAAAAAAACCCACTCTAAAACATTTCTGATATTGGGAGTATATTAGCCCTATGATCAATGTGTCATGTGTGCATATGTAAATTTTTAATTGGCTACTACTGATGGATGTAATTGTATATTCAGGAGGATGATGGTTAGGGGGGGAGAAAGAGGAAGTTGGCCGACTACGACCCGTACAAGGGGGCGTTTAGTGACGATTCTGAATATGAGGTAAGCATATCCCTTGTTCATTTAGTTCCTTTGACATGGTGTGTATGAATCTATAATGTATTAATGCAATTCATTCATGTGTGCAGTATGATTCTGGAGATGATGTGTACAAGGGCAACGTCGCGTCCTTCATAGCCAAGGAGGAGGAGAAGATCAAGGCCAGGGGAGTTGCTTCCTTCTACAACTGCATGTTCAAGAAGTGGCACTGCCCCTACTGCACCACCAAGCCAAAGCCAAGGGATGGCCGCTTCGATCACCTTCTGTCTCATGCTGAGGATGTGGCGATTCGCGGGGAGGACTACATGATCAGGGCACAACATCCCGCCCTCACGAAGGCCCTGACTCCGGCGTGATGTGATCGATGATGTGATGATGTGAACTGAATCTTTAAGTTTATCTGTTGGGATACTTTTGGTTTGTTGAACTGAATCTCGTTGGTTATGGTTTGTTGAACTGATCTCTCATTGGTTATGCTAGTAATCTGGTTGCTATCTATATTTTTCTGTCCTTAAATTTGCCTGTGGAATATTTGTCTGTCCTGAATCTATGGTTAGTTATGTTTAGATGTTGTGAACTATGATCTTAGGTGCTGCAATGATCACACATGTTGTGTAGGAAATCAAATGCATGCTCCAAATGAGATCATGTAAACCTTGGCAAACCTGGACAGTACAAATTCAAGAAAATGCAAAAACAAGTAAAACCTTGGCAAACTATCTATGTATGTGTAGGAGATCATGTTTTCAAAATTTGAAGTGATTTAGAGGAGGTCAAATAAATTTTAATTTGAGAAAATATGCTCCAAATGAGCTCCCAGGCTAGGGTAAACAACCCACTTGTAATCAAGTTTTTTTGAACCTACTCTAAATGAGCCAAATGTTTTTTATTAACACATATTCATTTTCCATAGTGTATATTCGAAGTCTCACTATTTTTTTAATTAATCTTCATATTTTTACATTTTCTTTTGAAAACATATGCTTTAACATAAAAACTATTAAAAACTCGTTTTGAAATATGAAAATGGAAAACTAGCTTCAGATCCTTCTTATTCACTTTAAAATAAAGCTTTAGTGATTTTTTTTATTTTTGAAAAACAGAAGGTAACACCACCTCCTCTCCTTGAACTCTATGAAATCATGTACATGATAGCTCATATGTGTGAAGGTTTTCTCATGAAAATGGCCATAGACCAAGTTTATGATTTTTGGTTGGTAACATGTCACATAAGACAACATTGTGCGTAGGTTTTATATTTTTTTTAATTTTTTTTAAATTAATGGTGCTCATTTGACCTCGATCATGCCAGCTAGGATTTTTTCATGAAAACAACCATAGACCAAGTTCAGTATTTTTCCTCGTTAGTTTGTCTTATAAAACGACGAACGGCGAAGGTTTCATATTTTTTTGATTTTTTTTTAAATTAGTTATGATTAGTCAAAGCCTTCGATGCCCCGTTGACCAGCTCAAAACCCCTCTAAACCCCGCGGGGTTTCGCCTAACCCTAGCACCCAACGCCAGCCATCCGATCGTACCCTCGCACCAAGCGACAACCCTCATATCTGGCCTTCTAGAAGGAACTAGGTGGGCTAGCTGTGTGCAGGCTCCGCGCCGTTGGATCACAAGGATGGCTCCGCATCGTTGGATCGTGGGGCGATCCGCGAGAGGTGATCCCATTGGTTGCGCTTGGCTGCTCGCCCACCACTGACTCCGTGAAAATAAACATTGTTATTGGGCCGAAAAGGAAACCAAGCTCTGGTTGGGCCGTCGAATTGCGTCATTTTTTTGCATCATTTGCTCTATTTTTTGTGAACGTGCTGGCTGTGTATTTTTGCATCGTTTTTTGCATTGTTTGCTCTGTTTTTTGTGAACGTGTTGGCTCTGTATTTTTGCATCGTTTGAAATCAATTGACATTGCGTAGCAAATGACCAATTTTTAAGGGCCAAGTTTATTTTTATCATGCAAAATGGCCACAAACTATTCAAAAATTGTCTCTTTTTGTTCATATAATATATATGACCACAGATTCCCACGCGTGCAATTAGCTTCTTTTTCTTCTTATTTTTCAAACCACCGTTTCCCAAGCGTGTACACTACTGATGTTGCGGTGGGTTTGAAAACGGGTTACTTCACATTTGACCCCGTTATTGCCACGGCCAAATAACACGTAGCACTACGGCTATTTAAGCCACCCTCTGCCTCTGCCATCCCTCATCCATCTCCCATCCTCTCTGCCATCTGCCCTTCTTGCTCTTCGACCACTTCTCCTTCTTCTAGCACATCCTCAGCCATGCAGTACACCGGACCAACCTACCACTTCCCACCCACCATGCCGGAGAGGCTCTACCCTCCTAGCGTGTACGTTGAGCGCACACTACTTGTGTGGGCAATATCAAGGTGGAGGATCGCAAGTAACTTCACCGAGTTCTTCCTCGCGTTCGTCTACCACCACCTCCCGCGGGGATCTCCAAGGATGTTCCGTGTCGAGGAGGTCATCCAAAATGGGATGGTGGTTGCTCTCTGCTACCTCTTGAGCACTGCGTTGGTTTTCCCTTGAAGAGGAAAGGGTGATGCAATAAAGTAGCGTAAGTATTTCCCTCGGTTTTTGAGAACCAAGGTATCAATCCAGTAGGAGATCACGCTCGAGTCCCACGCACCTACACAAACAAATAAGAACCTCGCAACCAACGCGATAAAGGGGTTGTCAATCCCTTCACGGTCACTTACGCGAGTGAGATCTGATAGATATGATAAGATAATATTTTTGGTATTTTTATGATAAAGAGAAATAAAGATGCAAAGTAAAATACACGAAAATAAAAAGAGCTAAGTGTTGGAAGATTAATATGATGGAAGATAGACCCAAGGGCCATAGGTTTCACTAGGGGCCATAGGTTTCACTAGTGGCTTCTCTCAAAAGCATAAGTATTACGGTGGGTAAACGAATTACTGTCGAGCAATTGATAGAATTGAGCATAGTTATGAGAATATCTAGGTATGATCATGTATATAGGCATCACGTTCGCGATAAGTAGACCGAAACGATTCTGCATTTACTACTATTACTCCACACATCGACCGCTATCCAGCCTGCATCTAGAGTATTAAGTTCATAAGAACAGAGTAATGCTTTAAGTAAGATGACATGATGTAGAGGGATAAACTCATGAAATATGATATAAACCCCATCTTTTTATCCTCGATGGCAAAAATACAATATGTGCCTTGCTGCCCCTACTGTCACTGGGAAAGGACCCCACAAGATTGAACCCAAAGCTAAGCACTTCTCCCATTGCAAGAAAGATCAATCTGGTAGGCCAAACCAAACTAATAATTCGAAGAGACTTGCAAAGATAACCAATCATACATAAAAGAATTCAAAGGAGATTCAAATATTGTTCATAGATAATCTTGATCATAAACCCACAATTCATCGGATCTCGACAAACACACCGCAAAAGAAGATTACATCAAATAGATCTCCAAGAAGATCGAGGAGAACTTTGTATTGAGATCCAAAGAGAGAGAAGAAGCCATCTAGCTAATAACTATGGACCCGAAGGTCTGAGGTAAACTACTCACACATCATCGGAGAGGCTATGGTGTTGATGTAGAAGTCCTCCGTGATCAATGCCCCCTCCGGCGGAGCGCCGGAAAGGCCCAAGATGGGATCTCACGGGTACAGAAGGTTGCGGCGGTGGAAATAGGGTTTTGGCTCCGTATCTGATGTTTCCAGTTTATATGGGTATATATAGGAGGAAGAAGTACGCCGGTGGAGCTACGAGGGGCCCACGAGGGTGGAGGGCGCTCCTGGGGGAGGTGGGCGCGCCCCCCTGCCTCGTGCTCTCCTCGTTGATTGCTTTACATAGACTCCAAGTCCTCTGGATCACGTTTGTTCCAAAAATCACGTTCCCGAAGGTTTCATTCCGTTTGGACTCCGTTTGATATCTTTTTTCCTTCGAAACACTGAAATAGGCAAAAAACAGCAATTTGGGCTGGGCCTCTAGTTAATAGGTTAGTCCCAAAAATAATATATAAGTGTATAATAAAGCCCATTAAACATTCAAAACATCATATAATATAGCATGGAACAATAAAAAATTATCGATACGTTGGAGAAGTATCAAGCATCCCCAAACTTAATTCCTACTCGTCCTCGAGTAGGTAAATGATAAAAATAGAATTTTTGATGTGGAATGCTACCTAGCATAATCTTCAATGTAATTCTCTTATTTGTGGTATGAAAATTCAGATCTGAAAGATTCAAGACAAAAGTTTAATATTGACATAAAATAATAATACTTCAAGCATACTAACTGAGCAATTATGTCTTCTCAAAATAACATGGCCAAAGAAAGTTTTTTTTAAGTGGAGACAGTAGGAAAGGCTCCTACTGCATATATATTAAAACAACAAAGAGCTATTACATGGTGGTATTTACAGAGGGAGGTAGTGAATGTCTAGAACTAAAATCTAGACCAAGTACTATGGAGGGTCCTGTGGCAGGTTTTGCAAGATGGAAGAGACCACATGTCTCTTATGAGCAGGCAATCTATATTGTATGTTACAAAAATCAGTCTTGAACCGAGCCCACCAAGAGGTCACCGAGGGTGCAATATGTCTGAAATGCTTATCATTGCGCTCCTTCCATAGGCTCCAAGCAGCAACCAAGAAGATTTCCATGATCATCTTGCGGGGATGTCGTTCCTTCAATTGTCTCACTAGCTCCAATCTGTCCCCCACCTCGGCCCAGCTTATTTCCAAGCGATGCCAACACTCGTTGCTAAAGGTACAGTGGAAGAATAGATGTTCTACCGTTTCTTCGATATGCAGGCCACAGAGCAAGCAGTCAAAGTTTGAACCAATGTTATAGTGCCTTCTTTTAAGCATGTTACGTGCATTGAGGCGGTCTGACAATAAGAACCAACCGAAGACTTTAATTTTGGGGGTGCACTTGGTCTGCCACAGCGATCTAAAGGCTATATGAGCAATCACCTCCCGAAAGAAGAATTTGTAATACTTGGCCGTTTTGAACTCGGTCGCCCCCCAGCAGTACGACCAAACATTATTATGCTGCTCAAACCTCACAGCTGCGACATCAAGTTGCAGTAATTTGACCTCCTCATGAGCTTGCACAGAGAGGGGCAATTGAAAGGTTTCATGCAGCATGGTGGTAGTTAAGAAGTCTCTGACCGACAGGTCTTCATTGGTGACATACGAGAAAGCTCTCGGATATTTATCGGCGTAGATCTCATTGTTCCAGCTATCCTTCCAAAAGAGTGCAGACGTGCCTTGTTTTATATGCACACTAGTGGTTCCGCGGTATATTGGCATTAAGAGAACCAGGTCTCGCCACCAGAAGGAACCACATGCATCCGTAGCATGGGGGATCGAATCGACGTAGTATGTATCCCAGATCAACTGCACCCAGGGGATATCCATCCTATTGTAAAACTTGTGCAGAAACTTCAGAAGGAGGCCGTCATTTTGAACTTTCAAATCAAGAACTCCGAGACCACCACTAGTTTTGGGTCTACACACCATGGGCCAGGCAGCTAGTGAGTTATGTTTGACGCCATCCGCAGTTTTTTTGGTCCACAGGCAGTGTCGCCGTATTTTATCCAATTGTGCAACGATTTTTGGAGGCAGTCGCATGGTACCCATCGGGTATATAGCAAGCGATGTGATGATCGAGTTGATCAAGGCCAACCTACCAGCATGTGACATAAGGGTCATGGCGGCGGTGATCCTTCTTTCAGCTTTGCACACAAAAGGTGTCATGTCAAGAACAGAAGGTCGGGTGGTCCCAAGTGGTAATCCCAGGTATGTAAACGACATGTTGGCCTGGGAGCACCCGAAAAGAGCGGCCATATCATTGCATGTGTCCATCGGAGTGTTAATAGGCACGAGAGTTGATTTATGAAAGTTGATCTTAAGTCCAATGGAGGTGTCGTAGTCTTCAAGGATTTGCTTGATCTTAGCTGCTTGACGAAGACATGCAGGCAAGACAATGATCGTGTCGTCCGCGTATTGGATCACCGGGTATTTGGCATTGCCCTTGGGAGGGATGGGTGGCTTATTAAACCTTGTTCAAGCGCTTCATTGATGGCTGATTGCAAGAGGTCGACTGCGATGACAAAAATGAGGGGAGACATGGGATCACCTTGACGCACACCACACTTGCAAGAGAATTGCCGACCAGGCACACCATTTAGAAGCACAGAGGACTTGCCCGAAGAGAAGATGCTATCCATCCAAGTGAGCCATTTAGAAGGGAAGCCCATTTTCCTCATGATTAGAAGCATAACAGAGTGCTCAATTGTGTCGAAAGCTTTGGCAAAGTCAAGTTTCAGGAGTACAATTTCCCTCTTTGAAGCTTGACATTGGTGTATATACTCGAAGGCCCAGGCCAAGCAGTCGTGAATGGATCGCCCACGGAGGAAACCGTATTGATATTGATGCACAAGGCCGAGGATAATTTTCTGGAGGCGATCGACAAGTATTTTAGTGATCAGTTTTAGGCAGCCTTCGTAAGTGTTATGGGCGAAAATGCGTTGGTATGTCAGTGAATTCGTTTTGGGGATCAACGTGATATAGCCAGCATTGATACTTTCCAAGTTGAGGCCTCCCCGATGGAACTCATCACACAAAAGATAGAAATCCTCTTTGAGGATAGGCCAACATGCTTTCAGGAAGGCCCCATTGAAGCCATTAGGACTTGGGGCGCGGTCAGGTGGCATGGCCGCCACAACATCGTCAATCTCCTTATGTGTGAATGGAGCCACAAGATTGGTGAAGATCTCTTCATCTCTGAGCAGATGATCCAAGTTAAATTTCGTGGGCAAAGGGTTAGCTTGTCCCATCCTAGCCTTAAATGCCTCAAAAAGGACAGATTCTTTTCCCGCATGATCGTCCACAATCCCGCCATTCGCATCTTTAAGATAACTGATGCAATTCCTCCGGTAACGTTCAGTAGCGACAGTTTGAAAAAAATTGGAGTTCTCATCTCCAAACTGAATCCAACGAATGGTGCAGCGTTTCCTCCAGTAGTCCTTTTGATATTGAAGGAGCCTCAGAAGGTGTTTTTTAAGAATAGTGCGAAAATTTCGTTCGGGGGTAGTAAGGTGTCGGCGATCTTCAATGTTGTCCAATTCCAGGATGGCTTTGTTAGTATTATCAATGGCAATAGATAGGCGGGATATCTTTTTACTCCAATGTTTGAGAGCATATCTCACAGACTTGAATTTCTGCCCAATAATCGCTGCCTGGTTGGAGCGTTTGTTATGCTTGATAGGTTTATTTCAAGCTTTTTCCACCACCTCCATGAAACCAGGGTGAGCGATCCAATATGTTTCAAACCTGAAATTTTTTCTTTTTGGGATGGTCGTTTGAATGATCACATTACACGGGGTGTGAACAGAGACGGGCTTCCCCAACAGGTTTACAAGAGTATTTGGAAAAGAGAGCGTCCAGTGCAGTGTGGTGAAAAATCAATCGAGCTGTTCCAGAAGAGGTTGATGTTGCATATTGGACCAAGTATATGCTCTCGCTTTGATTGGCAATTCAGTAAGGTTTTGTTCACGTATGAAATCATTAAAGGTGAACATATCTTGTACACTGCCTCCCGGCTTGTTGCGATTGTCAGGTGATCGGATATAGTTAAAATCGCCAAGAATAATCCAATCTTCAAAACTAGGGATATCCAGTTCAAAGAGCCAAGTGGTGAAAGCCACACGAAGCTCACCTTGACAAGGGCCGTATACATTGATTAACTTCCAAGAGTGATTGGATTGCGTAGAAGTGAGCTCTACGCCTAACGCAAAATTCTCAGACAAGAAGACCCGGCCCGTGAAAACGCTGCTATTCCAAATCGTAATGATGCCACCAGAAGCGCCAATCGAAGGGATAAACGCAAACTGGTCAAAACGTCGGGGGCATAAGGATTTTAAGGTAGCAGCATCAAACGAGGGCATTTTAGACTCCTGAAGACAAATCACATCGCATCCACTAGATCGAATCGCATTACCAAGCGCTAATTGTTTTTCAGGCGCATTAAGACCGCGAACATTCCAGCAAAGTACGTTCCAGTCGCGCAAAAGCATTGGAAAGACCAAGTTTCAGATAACTGTAGCAAGGGGATAAAATAAAATTTGCCTACTCTTCGAACAGAGCCGAGGCAGTAAGCTCTTCAGTAGGCACGACGCAAAGATCCGTACCAATGTCCTGTAGCGTGGCGATGGGAGTTGGAGGAGGCACATCTGGAAGTGTATCATCAGTGCTAGGGACCGCCAGAGTGGGTGCAGCAGAGTTGGCATCTTCAGAGATCACCAGGGAAGCAGGCACAACACGAGGCTTGACCTTGGACTTGACAGGCCGTGCTTCAGACGTAGCAGAAACCCGGAAGCCATCATATTTGTTGGTTCTGTTGCTTCTGCGCAGAGTAGCAGTATCAATTGGGGCCAGCATCTTGCCTTTGTGTTGCTTCAGAGTAGTTGGAGTGGTAGACATAGAGCTTGATCCTCCCTCAGGCAACAAAAGAGGAGCTTCATCTAGAGAAGTCTCACTAGGCAGCGCCAAAGAAGCCTCAACAGACATTGACAAATTTGGCACGGTGGGTACGGACACTGCAGATTCAAGTGGGGCAGGGAGTGGGAGTAGGGCAGTAGGGTGCTCATCACCTGAGTTGGTAAGCTCATCCAAATGCAAATTTGGTGGCAGTGGAGCGTTAACTGCAGTCAGACTAGCCTGAGCAATAGAAGCCATCACTTGAGCTTGATAAAACTGAATGCAGCCCTCAGAAAGTGTCACTTGCAGTTCTACCTGAACAGATTCCTGCCTGAAGCCAAGACCCGAGGCCCATGGTCCGAAAGCAGCCACCAGTGGACGCAGAGCCGAGAACAGGGCAGAATTTAGTTGCTGGCAAGGGACGGGGTTGTTCAACAGGAGAGACATGAGCATATCACCTTGCGCAGACAGACCAAAGCGCAGACCCTGACTGTGGAGTTCGACAGAAACTATGAGTTCATCTTCATGAGGCTGAGGCACATCTGGAGCGTTGATCACAATCATATCAACAGAATGAGCTGAGTCAGTGTCATCAGAGCTCGTGATCGAGTCATGCCAAGCTTGTAATGCATTATCCGTGACATTGTTATCAGGAACAATGCCATCCTGAATCTGCAGACCCTGAGCAGCGAGCCAAGCTTGAAAATTCATGAGAAAAGGTGGCAGTTGCGGCAAAGGAGGAGCAGGCCATGCTCCCCATCCCCCATTATCTTGGTTATTCTGAGCATCTGGTACATTTGGGGCGCCATTGGGGGGAGCTGCGTTCTGCACTAATCAGTTATGCACCTGCTATTGGTACAACCGCTCCGCTGTCAGATGAGGACCAAACTGAGGTTGTGGGTTTCCATCTTCAGGCGGCGGTTCCTCGCCGGCCGGCAGCACCTCAGGGAGGATCCCGTTCCAGTCATTGCTCCTGAGGATCATGATCTGAACAGTCCAACAATCGCGCGCACCACCCAGCTGCCACACAACAAAACTTTTGGGCACAAGTCTCAGATTCGGCACACGTGCCCTAAGCAACATGAAGCGACGATCTTGGCGGGGATTGTACCAGGAGACCAGAGCACCAAAACCACCAAGAGACTTACTGACATAATAATCAGTTTGGTAATCATAAGGAAACCCAAAGTACATGAGCCAAATCTCTGGACCAAATGTGGTGGTACGGCGATTGAGTGCTTCATGGTGAGATACGAAGGTGATGAGCAGATCTTCATCCTCAAGTTCTAGCGGCGTGGCAACAGCAGTATCACAGATGAAGTAGTCCACAAATCCAAAGATTCCGATTCCAAAGGGATGGTCACTTACTTCAGTGGTGAAGAGCTGAGCCTCATGGAGCGAACCTTGGATAGCCTGACGAATGGCAGCACGGAGATGGAGCGGGACGTACTCGCTGGTCTCCGCAATGACCAAGTAGTCGTGGTTGAGCGGCGGAATGGGGCCAACCACCATCCTGCTGTGGACGCCACGATCGGCCGGCCCTGATTCGACGGCGAAGCCCAGCGACAGGAACGGCACCGGGTTAAGGGGGTAGTTTGCCATGGCGGAGGAGCAGAGGGAGAGCATCTTGGGTGTCAGGTGTGGCAGAGGTGGCGACTGGCAGGCAGAGGGCGGTGACGGTTGAGGAAACAGAGCGGAAGCGGAAGCGTGAGGGGTATTTTGGGCATTAGGCGGGATTTTGAGAATCCATTTCCATCGCTCGTGCCACCGCTTCCGTCGACAAGATTTCGCCACGTGGCCATAGAACCCACAAGTCTCACAACGAACCTAGGATTTAGAATTGGGTTTCTTGCGGTGCATCGCAGCGGCTGGAGGAAATTTGGATAGATTGATATTGGGCGGGTTCACTGCCTTGTTTGGTCCATAGTCTTCAATGGGAATCCGCGCGAGGCAATTTCTTGCCTTGTGATCAGGAGTCGAGCAGTGAATACAAATCACTCTAGCCTGGCAATTATTCTTTTTGTGCCCCCATTGAAGGCAGCGAGAACATAGAACTGCCCAATTATCGTTAATTAGATCAATATCTTCCTCGGAATATCCAGCCTGGGCCCAATCTATCTTATAATGGGCCGATAAGCAAGGAGGCCAGAGAGAGTGGGCTGGGGCATATTTGAAAGCCGATTTGAGAACACATTGTGGCGCTTGAGGATAAGGCCTATTAATGGGGCAATTAAAACTGCCTAAACGGAGCAACTCTATATCACCAGATTCCTCCAAATGCGCCTGACGAGTATATTTCTCCATTAAAGATAATGGAGCCAATTCCTCAATAACTGGGGTCTAATGGTCTGTTGCCAAAAAAGAGCCAAAATGAATTGGAATGCCCGGACGTTGAGCAGAGGATGTCAAAGCTTCATGAGCGTGAGAGTTGGAGAAAAGCATATGATCAATGGGTTTCAAAGCAAATTTGCTAAGCTCAACCATGGAAGATGCCGAAACCAAAAAATCCGATTTGAGAAAATCCAAATTTGACTTAATAGCCAAAGGGTGTCGGGCAGTTAACTCTGGTAATACTACATCCGCATGCCAACTCGAAGTGGACGATGGGGTACGATTGAAACGACCATTGAACAGATGAAAGTGGCAAATGAAATCCGGCGACACTCGGTCCTTAAGACCGTAAATGAAATGTCCCACCTTGTTGTTGGCCACCGAGAAACGAAAAGCCCGGGGATTAAGCTTGTGCACTTTGAATCCAACATGAAAACCCCCAATGCAACATTGTAGTGCAAGACCCACCGATTCTTCCGAGAGTGGGAATGAGGCTGAAGAGAAAGTAACCACAAGTAAAAACTCCTTGGGGTCGCGAGAGGGGGAGAAATGCACCGTAGAACCAAACTTTTTCCTCACCTGATCTGCCAGGGCTAAGCCCGGGGCAAAGTCCCAATGCAAGAGGCCTTCCATCTTGAATCAGACTATAGATCGCCATGGTTGTGGGTGGAGTATGTGGAAGGTGGGAGGGAGAGAGGGGGAGAGGTGGGGGACGCCATCTCCTCTCTTCGCACAAAGCTATGCGCAGGTCAGGCCAAAGAAAGTTATCCCTACAAAATCATATAGTCTGGCTATGCTCTATCTTCACCACACAAAATATTTAAATCATGCACAACCTCGATGACAAGCCAAGCAATTGTTTCATACTTTTGGTGTTCTAAAACTTTTTCAATCTTCACGCAATACATGAGCGTGAGCCATGGACATAGCACTATATGTGGAATAGGATGGTGGTTGTGGAGAAGACAAAAAAAAGGAGAAGATAGTCTCACATCAACTAGGCGTATCAACGGGCTATGGAGATGCCCATTAATAGATATCAATGCGAGTGAGTAGGGATTGCCATGCAACGGATACACTAGAGCTATAAGTGCATGAAAGCTCAACAAAAGAAACTAAGTGGGTGTGCATCCAACTCGCTTGCTCACGAAGACCTAGGGCAATTTTGAGGAAGCCCATCATTGGAATATACAAGCCAAGTTATATAATGAAAAATTCCCACTAGTATATGAAAGTGATATCATAGGAGACTCTCTATCTTGAAGATAATGGTGCTACTTTAAAACACAAGTGTGGTAAAAGGATAATAGCATTGTCCCTTCTCTCTTTTCTCTCATTTTTTTTCTTTGGGCCTTTTCTCTTTTTTTTATGGCCTCTTTTTTTTAGTCTGGAGTCTCATCCCGACTTGTGGCGGAATCATAATCTCCATCATCCTTTCCTCACATGGGACAATGCTCTAATAATGATGATAATCACACTTTTATTTACTTTACAACTCAAGAATTACAAGTCAATACCTAGAACAAAATATGACTCTATGTGAATGCCTCCGGCGGTGTACCGGGATATGCAATGAATCAAGAGTGACATGTATGACAATTACAAACGGTGGCTTTGCCACAAATACGATGTCAACTACATGATCATGCAAAGCAATATGACAATGATGGAGCGTGTCATAGTAAACGGAACGGTGGAAAGTTCCATGGCAATATATCTCGGAATGGCTATGGAAATGCCATGATAGGTAGGTATGGTGGCTGTTTTGAGGTAGGTACATGGTGGGTGTATGATACCGGCGAAAAGTGCGCGGTATTAGAGAGGCTAGCAATGGTGGAAGGATGAGAGTGCGTATAATCCATGGACTCAACATTAGTAAAAAAGAACTCATATACTTTTTGCAAAAATCTACAAGTTATCAAAGCAAAGTATTACGCGCATGCTCCTAGGGGGATAGATTGGTAGGAAAATATCATCGCTCATCCCCGACCGCCACTCATAAGGAAGACAATCAATAAATAAATCATGCTCCGACTTCATCACATAACGGTTCACCATACGTGCATGATACAGGAATCATAAACTTTAACACTAGTATTTTTCAAATTCTCAACTACTCAAATAGCATGACTATAATATCACCATCCTCATATCTCAAAACAATTATCAAGCATCGAACTTCTCATTGTATTCAACACACTCATAAGATTTTTTTTACTAATCTTGGATGTCTATCATATTGGGACCAATTTTTATGATTAAAGCAAATTACCATGCTGTTTTGTAGGACTCTCAAAATAATATAAGTGAAGCATGAGAGAACAATAGTTTCTATAAAACAAATCCACCACCGTGCTCTAAAAGATATAAGTGAAGCATTAGAGCAAAAACTATATAGCTCAAAAGATATAAGTGAAGCACATAGAGTATTCTAATAAATTTCGAATCATGTGTGTCTATATAAAAAGGTGTGTACAGAAAGGATGATTGTGGTAAACTAAAAATCAAAGACTCAAATCATACAAGACGCTCCAAGCAAAACACATATCATGTGGTTAATAAAAATATAGCTCCAAGTAAAGTTACCGATGGACGAAGACGAAAGAGGGGATGCCTTCCGGGGCATCCACAAGCTTTGGATTTTTGGTGTCCTTAAATTATCTTGGTATGCCATGGGCATCCCTAAGATTAAGCTCTTTCCACTCCTTGTTCCATAATCCATCAAATCTTTACACAGAACTTGAAAACTTCACAACACAAAACTCAACAGAAAATCTCGTGAGATCCGTTAGCGAAAGAAAACAAAACACCACTTCAAGGTACTGTATTTAACTCATTTTTTATTTATATTTATGTTAAACCTAATGTAATCCAACTTCTCTATGGTTTATAAAATCTTTTACTAGCCATAGATTCATCAAAATAAGCAAACAACACACAAAAACAGAATCTGTCAAAAACAGAACTGTCTGTAGTAATCTGTAACTAACGCCAACTTCTGTAACTCAGAAAAATCTACCAAAATAGGACGACCTAGAAAATTTGTTTATTGATCTAATGCAATTGGAATCAATATTTTATCACGTTCTGGTGATTTTTAACAATTGTTTTCGTGAACAGAAAGTTTCTGGAATTTTCAGCAAGATCAAATAACTATCATCCAAGAAGATCCTATAGGTTTAACTTGGCACAAACACTAATTAAAACATAAAAACAAATCTAACCAGAGGCTAGATCAAATATTTATTCCTAAACATAAGAAAAAAGCAAAAAACTAAAATAAAATTGGGTTGCCTCCCAACAAGCGCTATCGTTTAACGCCCCTAGCTAGGCATAAAAGCAAGGATAGATCTAAGTATTGCCATCTTTGGTAGGAAGTCCATAAGTGGCTCTCATAATAGATTCATATAGTAATTTTATTTTCTTTCTAGGAAAGTGTTCCATGCCTTTCCTTAACGTAAATTGGAATCTAATATTCCCTTCCTTCATATCAATAATTGCACCAATCGTTCTAAGGAAAGGTCTACCAAGAATAATAGGACATGAAGGATTGCAACCTATGTCAAGAACAATGAAATCTACGAGAATATAGTTCCTATTTGCAACAATAAGAACATCATTAATTCTTCCCATATGTTTCTTAATAGTGGAATCCGCAAGTTGCAAGTTTAAAGAACAATCATCAAATTCACAGAATCCTAGCAAATCACACAAAGTTTTTGGAACCGTGGAAACAGTAGCACCCAAATCACACAAAGCATAGCATTCATGATCTTTAATTTTCATTTTAATAGTAGGTTCCCACTCATCATAAAGTTTTCTAGGGATAGAAACTTCCAACTCAAGTTTTTCTTCATAAGATTGCACCAAAGCATCAACGATATGTTTAGTAAAATCTTTATTTTGACTATGAGCATGAGGAGAATTTAGCACGGATTGCAACAAGGATATAGAATCTATCAAAGAGCAATTATCATAATTAAATTCCTTGAAATCCAAAATAGTGGGTTCATTAATATCTAAAGTTTTGATCTCTTCAATCCCACTTTTACCAATTTTTGCATCAAGATCTAAAAACTCCGAATTTTTAGGACGCCTTCTAGGTAAAGGTGACTCATCTCGAGTCCCATCATTATCAAGATTCATATTGCAAAACAAAGATTTAATAGGAGACACATCAATAACTTTTAGATCTTCATCTTTATTTTCATAGAAACTAGAAGAACACGCTTTCACAAAGCAATCTTTCTTAGCACACATCCCAGTGGTTCTTTCTTTGCACTCATCAATGGAAATTCTCATGGCTTTGAGAGACTCACTGATATCATGCTTAGGTGGAATAGATCTAAGTTTCAAAGCATCAACATCGAGAGAAATTCTATCAACGTTCCTAGCCAATTCATCAACCTTAAGCAATTTTTCTTCAAGCAAAGTAATGAAATTCTTTTGTGAATTCATAAACTCCTTAACACTAGTCTCAAATTCAGAGGGCATCTTATTAAAATTTCCATAAGAATTGTTGTAGGGATTACCATAATTATTAGAGGAATTACTAGGGTATGGCCTAGGATTAAAGTTTCCTCTATACGCATTGTTACTAAAATTATTCCTACCATGATTGCAAAAGACCAAATCTCATATATAGTATGAACTTATACCAAGGGAATAATTAATTTTAAAAGAAGCTTCCATGATAGGATGTACATCTTGTCCATGGTCATGAACACAAAGGTTCAAGGTCGACTCCCACTTCTTCAATGCATAACCTTTCATTCACTCCTCGTTTGCGAAGAATTTATAGTGTGAAAGATTTATCTGGTGAAGCACCGGAAGAGTATGACTCGCATAACTTACGAGTTCACACGTATTAGGAAAAACATAGGTTCAACCCATCAGGACAACTTAGGAACCTATACCGCAGTCTTCAGGAGTAAATAACACAAACTCGAAAGTAAGGAAGGGATACAATTTGCCAAAGGCATCATGTATCAGGGGAAGAACTCTCGAGGTTTTTGAACATGAATGACACTGTCGGACAATAACCAAGCAATTGGTCTCGCGGACCACAACAAACCTGATATGAGTATTGATACTCAGTCAGAAGGAAAAAAGAATGCAGAGGTATCAGATTATAGAAACAACTGACTAATTCAAAGATCAAATGCAAAGGAATTATCATTCCAAATCAAGGGATCATAAGCAAACGATCTGATTAAGAATGGATAAGTTGAATAGACTTAGGGGTACACTCGACGACAATTTGATTGGTCAATAACCAGCTCATGTTCAAAATGACATCTGAGCCGAAAAGAAAATTTAAAAGGGTCAACCGATGATTGCGTGCATTCGCACTCATGTTGAATCAATAGGATCAAATGACGGTGTCAAAGGATGCTAATGAATATCGCTAGTCATATGGAACTAACCATATTGTAAGCAGGTAAGGAAGATCAGGAGCAATAGGCTACCAAGGATTTCGGAAGATCGAATAGCATTTCAAAGAATTTTGTGAGACATATGAACAACTGGGGATGAACGAATCCCCGTTAATTGTGTGGAATTATTCGTAGGGATATTCAGGCAGAAAAGGAGCTACAAGGCACCAGGCACAAAGGATTCTTGAAAATTCCAAAGTATTTCAGGTTATCTTGTAATAACAAGAACAATTGGAAATGAAGGTATGGACATGTGTATGTAGCTATCCATAGGAAATTATCGGTGATATGGAATTGCAACGACGAAGGGCACAAGGGTTCCGGGGAAACATTGGAGAGTATCTTCGAAATCTTCCGGTGCAGCAAGCGATCATCAGTAATGCCGGAGCTCACCGGGTGGAAGTGGGTACGAGAACCTAATGTCAGAGTTAGTAAAATGTTTAACCCGAATAGATGAGAAATCAGAGTCCCAGGCTATAGACGAGGAATAAAGGATCCTAATACCACCCAATTGGCAACGTGGGCCCATAAGCCACACAGCCATGTTAGTAAAACCGTTTTCAAGTAGTAGACTCAATTTCGGCTAAGGAGTTGGAAAGTGGGATCCTACATGCAGTCGGCTCTGATACCAACTTGTGATGCCCCCGATTCAATTGTACACTAATCATACACGCAAATGTGTATAATCAAGATCAGGGACTCACGGGAAGATATCATAACACAACTCTAAAAATAAAATAAGTCATACCAGCATCATAATAGAAGCCAGGGGCCTCGAGGGCTCGAATACAAGTGCTCGATCATAGACGAGTCAGCGGAAGCAACAATATCTGAGTACAGACATAAGTTAAACAAGATTACTCAGGGAGTCCCGGACTAGGGGGTGTCCGGATAGCTGGACTATCGTCACGGCCGGACTCCAAGACTATGAAGATACAAGATTGAAGACTTCGTCCCGTGTCCGGATGGGACTTTCCTTGGCGTGGAAGGCAAGCTTGGCGATACGGATATGTAGATCTCCTACCATTGTAACCGACTACTGTGTAACCCTAACCTATCCGGTGTCTATATAAACCGGAGGGTTTTAGTTAAATGGGGCGACCAACAATCATACCATAGGCTAGCTTCTAGGGTTTAGCCTCCTTGATCTCGTGGTAGATCTACTCTTGTACTACCCATATCATTAATATTAATCAAGCGGGGTAGGGTATTACCTCCATCGAGAGGGACGGACCTGGTAAAAACATCGTGTCCCTTGTCTCCTGTTACCATCCGCCTAGACGCATACGATTCGGGACCCCCTACCCGAGATCCGCCGGTTTTGACACCGACATTGGTGCTTTCATTGAGAGTTCCTCTGTGCCGTCGCCATCAGGTTGGATACCTCATCTCATCTTTAAAGACGATACCATCGCCAAAGAAGCCTTGGCCGCTGGTCAGACTCTTCGGCTAGGCGGTTTTCTCATGACCGCTAGTTCGGCCGCCGCGCCGATGATGACCACTCGAGTCATCGAAACCAATCTCCATGTTAGTTTGGAACTTGCCGAACAGTTAGATCCAATCGAGCTCTCCTCCATAAACGAGCTCTTGGATCGCATCGCCGCCCTGGGAGTCGCCACAAATTATGACCGGATCGGGCCTAAAACCGATCTGGGAGAGATCAACTCTCCCCAGGCTACCCATCATGTTGCTGTGATAGAGGAGCAATGCGGCGACTCTTCTCCAATCTGAAGGACTAGCTACGTCCGGATTCCCGATCCCTCCATGCCGGGACGGATGTCGATAAAGCCCTGAACTTAAAGTCAGGCGGCGGGTCGGACTCATTGGATAGCACTCAAAAATCCAAACTTCCGAGTTTGGAAACTTCCCGGCCCTTGAGTCCTAAATTGGACGGGGTTCCGGATTTAGTGCCACCCGCCCACCCAAACATTAGCGATCTCTCTCGAATTTGGCAAGAGCCACAAACAATTACATCATTACTGGGCCAGATTCCTCCTGGTTATGAACAGGGTAAGGGACTGCCGAGAGGAGGACGCAATACCACTCTTCTGCAATAATTGCACGGACAAGGGAATCCTAAACGCCATAAGTCGTCGCGAAATTCCACGCTTTGCTGACTTGGTGACCATCATACAAAAGTACTGTTCGATGGAGAGAGCCTGGAAAACCGAAAGTAAATTTTGGGATAATTCGGCCCCGAATACATCCCTAGTCCGGAACAAAAGGGTGCATCATTATCAAGCACCTGGGTTGAATACCAAAAAACCAAAACCCACTAAAAGTGCAGAACGTCTTTGGAGGGTTGGCTAAACGGACCTGCAAAATTCATAGAACAGAGGGCACCACTCCAACTCATAGCCTTGAGCATGTTGGATACTACGGCAGGTGGCCAAAAGCGGCGAAGAGCTTCTAGCTTGAGAATCCCAGCCCAAAGAACACCGATGCGGTGTTAACGGTCTTCGAGACTTTCGCATCAAATAACATGCAAAAAGACAACTCCGCAACCTTGCGAAGTCTACCAAGTAGCAGCAATAAATCCATGGAGGACACGGCTATTACCTTCAATGCCGGTGACGAACCTAAATTCCGAACTGCCCGGGCACCAGCCGCATTGGTTCTCAGCCCGATAGTAGACGGCTTTCGCCTTACTAAGGTACTCATGGATGGCGGCAGCGGACTAAACCTCATCTATGAGGAAACCCTCCAAAAAATGGAAATAGACTGGAACCGCATTGAGCGAAGCAGCACAACCTTTAGAGGAATAATCCCCAGCCGGGAAGCATGCTGCACAGGAAAAATCACGCTGGACGTAGTGTTGGGCTCGCCGAAAAATTACAGGTCCGAGGAGGTCACATTTCAAGTGGCCCCGTTCAATAGCGGATATCATGCTTTATTAGGACGAGAGGCATTCACAATTTTTCAAGCTATACCCCATTATGGGTACATGAAGCTTAAAATGCTCGGTCCCAATGGAATCATCACTCTCAGTAGTGATCTGAACATAGCACTCCGCGCCGAAAATATGACAGCCGCACTAGCCCTCGAGGCACTATCCGAAGCCCTAGCAGCCGAAGAACTCACCGCGATGCGCTCCACGGTGAACAGGGACCATGTGATACTTGATAAAAGATCCAAGTCCACCTCTTTTAAACCAGCGGATGAAATAGTCAAATTCCAAGTCCACCCAACGGACCCTGCAAAGACGGCCTCCATTGGGGCACAATTAAACCCTGATGTAGACGCCAGACTACGAGAATTTCTACAAGAAAAGCTGGGACATCTTTGCACGGCACCCTTCGGACATGCCAGAATCCCACTTCACCGGCCGAGCACAGCCTAAATATCCTAAAAGGATTCAAGCCGATCAAACAGACTCTTGGCGCTTTTAGAACCCAAGAGACAAGGCCATGGGAGAGGAGCTAGCCAAACTTTTGGAGGCCGGATTCATCGGAGATATAAAACATCCGGACTGGCTAGCGAACCTGGTGATGGTACCAAAGAAGGATAAATCCTGGCGCCTATGTGTTGATTTCAAAGACCTTAATAAGGCTTGCCCAAAGGATCCCTTCCCCCTCCCTCGAATTGATCAAATCATTGATGCTACAGCAGGACACGACTCATTGTGCTTCCTCGACGCGTACTCCGGCTACCACCAAATCAAGATGGCGGAGCTAGACCAAGCTGCAACAGCATTCATCACTCCATATGGCCCGTTCTGCTTCAACACAATGCCCTTTGGGCTCAAAAACGCCGGCGCAACATATCAACGCATGATTCAGACATGTCCGGCAAACCAGATCGGTAAAATGGTGGAAGCATATGTAGATGACGTGGTCGTCAAAACCAAGCACATCGAAACTCTAGTAGACGACTTGAGGCTCACATTCGACAATCTTCGAAAATATGACATCAAGCTCAATCCGGAAAAATGCGTCTTCGGCGTTCCAGCCGGAAAGCTCCTGGGCTTCATTGTGTCCGGTAGAAGCAAACCCAGCCAAGATTCGAGCTCTGTCACAATTGGATATTCCAAAAGACCTCCTGGCTGAAATTCATGCCGGACTGGGTGGGCACCACGCCGCAGCCCGGGCCCTTGTAGGCAAGGCCTTCCATACATGATTTTATTGGGCGACGGCCCGGGCAGATGCGCAGGACTTAGTCCAACGATGCGTCGGTTGCCAGCTTTTTGCTAACCAAAGCCACATGCCACCCACCGCCCTTAAAACTATACCCATCACCTGGCCGTTCACGGTCTGGGGGCTTGACATGGTTGGACCCCTCAAGGGAGGAACCCACAAGCAAAAATACCTATTGGTCATGGTGGACAAATTCACCAAATGGATAGAGGCCAAACCAGTTAAAACGGCCAAATCCGGACCAGTGATAGACTTCATATCAGGGGTAGTGCACCGCTACGGTGTCCCCCACAGTATCATCACTGACAATGGCACCAACTTCACGGCCGATGAGGTCAAATCATGGTGCAAAAACATGGGCATCAAGCTCGATTACGCCTCGCCTATCACCCTCAAACCAACGGCCAAGTCGAATGGGCAAACGGTCTAATCATGAGCGGCATTAAACCCAGACTAGTGCGGTCCCTCAAGGAATCTAACACGCACTGGGTCGAGGAGCTCGACTCTGTACTCTCGGGGCTGCGGACCACGCCGAATCGTATTACTGGATTCACACTATTCTTCATGGTGTACGGCGCAGAGGCAGTCTTGCCCTGCGACATAATACATGACTCACCTCGCGTACGCATGTATGAAGAAAGAGAAGCCGAGCTCGATCGGCAGGACAGTTTGGACGCATTGGAGGAGGAGCGCAACGTGGCAAAAGCTCGTTCAACATTCTATCAACAGCAGGCTCGAAGATATCAAAGCAGGGAAGTACGGGCCAAAGCTTATAACGTTGGCGAACTAGTTCTACGCCTGCCGGATAAGAAAAAGGACAAACTCAAGCCCAAATGGGAAGGTCCCTTCATCATCGACCAGGTCCTGACGGCGGAGCATACCGTCTGCGAAACGCATCGGATAACCGACTCGAGCCGAACCCATGGAACGCAGCCCGTCTACGAAGATTCTATGCCTAAGTGTCGGACTCCAAGTTCGTCTCCTTCCTCCGTCCGCATTCTTTATTTTTGCTTTTTGTTGTCTTTTATTTCTCTCCTTCCCCCTTCTTCTTCTTGTAGCCTCTAGAGGCTAGTTTGCGCTTTTTCCGCACACATTTTACGCGTTGTCCGCGCTCATTATACCTGGGGGCTTCTTTAACATAAGCTTATTTATCTGAGCTTCATGCCCGGACATGTGTTAAACTTCCGCATATACCTTTTATTCACCATTATATGCATCGATATGACTTAAGTTTTGGCCAAGCTGGGTTGCTGGCTCACTGTGCTTACCCCTCGTTCCCGATTGTTCGGCTAGGTGGTAAAGGGAGCACCTCTGCGATTGTTACTGCCGGGTCAGCCGGATGTGTACCTCGGTAGGTGAAGCGAAAGCTAAGCGTTCTTAAGGGAATATTCGGTCGGTGAACTGAAAGATGATTTTTAACTATTTACCAATATGCCACCAGATGATTTTATGCTTTAATAAGCAGCTTACACAATAACTTTATGGAATGCATCAAAGCGAAAGTAACCCTTAACTGAACTATTCTCCCGGAAGATGTTTCTTACTACCCATGTAATATAACATAACTAGTTGGGCACTTATGCGATACAGCAACAATGACCCCTACACCTTGTCTCCATGCATACCATGGTTCTTATATAACCACAAAGGTATTCGGACACACTCCGGACTATTATCCGGAGGTCGGGTTTAAAAGGTCCGCTACGACAAACGATCTACAATCCGGCTAGAAGACATTTTTTCATGTCATATTTTTACATAGTCAATTCGACTCATTGTATTCCTCCTCAATGCCATCTAATAGGCTATCTAATTTACAATCTTGTTGGGAATACTTGGCGGCCAATTCTACTTGGCCGTGCACTAAGCTTACAGGGATCTCCATCCCATCCGCCCCAGGTCCGACCTCGGCCATGTGGTTTGGGTCGACCCGTGTACCGCGTCTTCACCATGGCCCGAGCCTCCCTGGCGCCTTGACAATGAGGCCGATATCTTCCATAGCCGAAAGCGCCGCCGTGCCCCTTGAAGCTGCTCCGCCAGCTCCCCAATGCCTTCGGGCAGGGAGATAGATGGCCACAAGGCTTGGCCGATGCCTTTCATCACCTGCCGGACTCGTTTGCAGGTACCGACGCAATTCGGGAAGAAGATCACCCGAAGAACTGGGCATCTCCTCCTCAGGACGACCTGTGAGAAAACCTACAAACATGTTTATGTTAGTGGCCTTCCTCGCCAAACTCTTTTCAAAGTTCGCTCAAGCACTGAAAATGCCGCGACGAAGCCGCCGATTCTCCTTACTGAGTCGGACATAACTGGGCACGAACATCCTTTAGTTCCTCACCTAGCTTGGTGTTGGCGTCTTGGAGGTTATTCTTCTCCTGCTGCACCCTCGTATGCACGCTCTCGCCGGCCTTTAACTGGCATAAGAGATGTTGCTTGTCCGGATCTAGTCCGGCGCCATCTGCAATGTTTTGGTCAGATTTACACACCCGCCGCACTTTATAAACTATTTATTTTTTAAAAGCATATATTACCAGAGGGGGCCTCTATAGCTCCCCCTGTAGCGGCTAGTGCGGCCTCAAGTTGGGCCTTGCACTCTTCAAGCTCCTGGGACACTCGGGTATTCTTTTCTGTAAGATCCTACATAACAAATGATCCTTAAATCAGTTATTCTAACTATTTTAAGTCTCGGGGGCTACTGGCATATATAACTGTCAGATTTTCTTACCTGTATGTCCTTTACATACTGCTCTGTGGCTCTGGCTAGACCATCTTGAGCGGCACGGAGGTGCGCATCTCCCGAATTAAAGGCATTCAAGGCCTCTTGGGAGAAACATGCGTCACGAACAACTGTCCGGCGGCGCCTGTGATTCAAGGCGCTCTCCACCTCGGAGTTGGTGGCGGACAACCTGTCCGCATCCTCTATCGGAGGAGCATCCGACGCACGTCTCGTGCTCGCCTCAGCCTCCGGACCCGGCTTTGAAGCTTGTCCGGTGAAGGTTCGATCGGCAGCCCCTCCGGACTCGATCCGTGGCGCTCTTTTTCTGAAAAGAGCATCGGCGTTAATCGCCTTCCAAGAATCAATCCTGGGGGTATGGTGACATGCCATACCATTGCGGCGGAGTTTCGATCCGGACCGCACTTCTTTTTAGCCTGCGGGCCGCACTGCCCTTTGTTGGCCAGCCGCCGCAGGCTCGGCTTCCCGCCTCGAAGGAACCCCCTGCGAAACACCATTGGTATACGGTAATAAAAAATAAGCATGGATGGTCATTATCAGGGTTTTGGGATCTTGGTCTCAGTTACCTGTGGGGCTGGAAGTATTCCGGGGTAATCGGCCGTAATGGCTACCAAACAATTGTCGATGCTAAGTTGGTAGAACACCCCGTCGATCAACTCCACCGTTATATCCGGATCCTCTTCGGAGGTCGGATCAGGGGACCGCTCCGGATCCTCGGGTTGTGGGGGCGGGCTGTGTATCTTCTCCACAGCCCGGCACAGTTCTCCTCAAGAAAACCATGAAATGAGATATTTAACTACGGAACACGGATCGGACAGGTCACAAAGATGTTTGCTTACCCAGCTTCGAGGATTATTCAAGAAAACTCCTTGATGGGTTGACACGGAGGAAATCCTCCTCCTCTCCTTTGTACATGGCGAGACAAGATCTTCACCGGTTCGGTGACCGATCCACAGCCCTTTTGCGGCCATGACGGGTGGCATCGTCCTCCCCATTGAAGTCCCACATGGGGTGGCCCCTGTATTGGAGCGGCTGCACTCCCGTCATAATGCAGATTGCCACGACTCCTGTCATGGTCAATCCGGCATGAGCCAGTAATCTTATTCGGCTCATCAAAAAAACGGTCATCCCGGTCATCTTCTCTCCGGGGGCTCCGAGGGCGCCAGCTTAGGCGTTTCTTCAGAGGAGCATTGCTGAACTCCGGAAGGCCGATCCGAACAGGATCCGGCAGTGGGACGTCCTCCATGTAAAACCATTCCGAAGGCCAGTCTTCGGACGCCTTCTTTGGGGTTCCGGGTAGGTAACCGGTCCCGGCGATGTGCCATAGCTCGGCTCCGCCCACTTGATATATTGACCCCTCATGAGAACGGGGTACTAAGCAGAATATTCTCTTCCACAGTCCGAAATGGGCCTCGACGCCCAAGAATAGTTCGCAAAGGGCCACGAAGCCCTTGATGTGCGTGATGGAGGCGGGGAGTAAGGTGGTGCAATTGGAGGCCGTAGAACACCAAGAGCCCCGGAGAAAGCGGATGGATGGGAAATCCGAGGCCTCTTACTAGATAAGAGATGAAGCATACCCGCTCTCCTTTAGAGGGATCGGGGACGCTCTCCGCTTGCTTTCCGCCCTTGTAGGTGGCAAGTCCGGCTCGAACCAGAACCATGAAGGCCGGGCGGAGAAATCCCTTGGCCTGGAGTATAACTAGCTCGCTATGCGGGACTGAGCATCTCTCCCAATTTCCTGGCTGAAATTTGGGAGCGCGAGAAGAGGAGCCGCGTCATTGTCCATGATGGAATGGGCTTTGGTCGAGGCGCCTGATGAAAGCTTCGCAAAGGAGGGATGGTGTGACTCAGATCTAGATCCTTGCCCTTTTATAGGCGGCTCATTTGCGCTGACTAGGGGGTAATTATAAAATACCCTGGCTGTTCGCATTCATTCAAACACGTGGAAGATGGCCATTATTGGGCGTAGAAGCCGAGGCGCAGCATTTATCGAAGCGGACACTATTCGACAAGTATATGGAATTCGGAGAAGAACCCGCCTCGCAATGCGAAGACAATCAACATGCCGGACTCATCGTCATTGAAGCCTGGTTCGGGACTCTTGAGGGAGTCCCGGACTAGGAGTGTCCGGATAGCGGACTATCGTCACGGCGGACTCCAAGATTATGAAGATACAAGATTGAAGACTTCGTCCGTGTCCGGATGGGACTTTCCTTGGCGTGGAAGGCAAGCTTGGCGATCTGGATATGTAGATCTCCTACCATTGTAACCGACTCTGTGTAACCCTAACCTATCCGGTGTCTCTATAAACCGGAGGGTTTTAGTCCGTAGGACGACCAACAATCATAACATAGGCTAGCTTCTAGGGTTTAGCCTCCTTGATCTCGTGGTAGATCTACTCTTGTACTACCCATATCATCAATATTAATCAAGCAGGAGTAGGGTATTACCTCCATCGAGAGGGCCCGAACCTGGGTAAAAACATCGTGTCCCTTGTCTCCTGTTACCATCCGCCTAGACGCACAGTTCGGGACCCCCTACCCGAGATCCGCCGGTTTTGACACCGACAATTACCTTAAGAAGGCTAGCACAAACTGGGATACAGATCGAAAGAGGGGCATGTCTTCTGCCTGGGATCCTCCTAAACTACTCCTGGTCGTCGTCAGCGGCCTGCACGTAGTAGTAGGCACCTCCGGTGTAGTAGGAGTCGTTGTCGACGGTGGCGTCTGGCTCCTGGGCTCCAGCATCTGGTTGAGACGACTAGGTAGAATGGAAAGGGGGAAAAGAGGG
The DNA here is from genome assembly GCA_021605145.1 of Aegilops bicornis. Lineage (NCBI taxonomy): Eukaryota > Viridiplantae > Streptophyta > Magnoliopsida > Poales > Poaceae > Aegilops > Aegilops bicornis. Next base: position 290,124,551 of record CM038671.1, read on the forward strand.
AGAAAATCAACCGTGAGTACTCATCCAAAGTACTCACAAGCAAGGATCTACACTACATATTCATGGGAGTCTGTGTAAAGGGGCAATATCGGTGGACTGAACTGCAAAATGCCAGAATAAGAGGGGAATAGCTAGTCATGTCGAAGACTACGCTTCTGGCAGCCTCCATCTTGCAGCATGTAGAAGATAGTAGATGGTAAGTTCACCAAGTAGCATCGCATAGCATAATCCTACCCGGGGATCCTCTCCTCGTCGCCCTGTGCGAGAGCGATCATCGGGTTATATCTAGCACTTGGAAGGGTGTGTTTTATTAAGTATCCGATTCTAGTTGTCATAAGGTCAAGGTACAACTCCGAGTCGTCCTGTTACCGAGGATCACGGCTATTTGAATAGATAAACTTCCCTGCAGGGGTGCACCACATTACCCAACACGCTCGATCCCCTCTGGCCGGACACACTTTCCTGGGTCATGCCTGGCCTCGGAAGATCAACACGTCGCAGCCCCACCTAAGCACAACAGAGAGGTCAGCACGCCGGTCTAAATCCTATGTGTGCGAAGTGCAGGCCCATCGGCCATTGCACACCTGCATGTTGCGTGGGCGGCGGATAGCGGACCCTAGCAACCTCCATTACAAAGGAAGTTGCGTTACGCGGTCCAACCGGCGTCGCCGCTTCGGTCGGCCGACGTCAAGAAGGCTTCTGCTGATACCACGACGTCGAGTGCCCATAACTGTTCCCGCGTAGTTGGTTAGTGCGTATAGGCTAGTGGCCAGACCCAGATCAAATACCAAGATCTCGTTAAGCGTGTTAATTGAAGTATCCGCCCTCTCTCCTGGGCCAGACCCACATCTCTCCTAGGTGGTCTCAACCTGCCATGTCGCTCTGCCACATAGTAACAGTCGGGGGCCGTTGGGAACCCAGGACCACCTCTGTCGGGATGGAGCCACCTGCCCCTTCAGCCCCCATCTCCGAACAGTATCATAGGTAATGTAATAATATAAAGTATATAGCATATGCCCGTGATCACCTCCCGAAGTGATCACAGCCCAGTAGTATAGCATGGTAGACGGACAAGAGTGTAGGGCCACTGATGGAACACTAGCATCCTATACTAAGCATTAGGATAGCAGGTAAAGGTATCAACAGTTGTAGCAACAATGACAGGCTATGCAGCAGAATAGGATTAACCGAAAGCAGTAACATGCTACACTACTCTAATGCAAGCAGTAGAGAGAAGGAATAGGCGATATCTGGTGATCAAGGGGTGGGGGCTTGCCTGGTTGCTCTGAGAAGAAGGACGGGTCGTCAACACCGTAGTCGTACTGGGTAGCAATGGCTTCGGTCTCGGTGTCTAGCGAGAGAAGAGGGGGAAGAAATAATAAATACAATGCAAACATATGCATGACGATGCATGACATGACAATGATCGGTGCTAGGTGTGCCCTAACGCTGTAGTAGGTGATACGGGCGAAGGGGAAAACATCCGGTGAAGTGTTCCCGATGTTTTGCGTTTTCAGTCAGATTAATTGGAGGGGGAAAGTTGTGTGTCCGCTATGCTAGTGATGTGTAGCGGACGAGCGGGCTACGTATCCGGATCCGTCTCGTCTATCTGAGAAACTTTCATGTACAAAGTATTTTCATCCGAGTTACAATTTATTTTATATAAATTTTCTAAGTTTAAATGATTTTCTGATATTCTCTAGAATATTTTTAATTCGAATTTAAATGGGACAATGGCTATGGGTACCCATAAGTGTACTCAGCCAATGCATGGCAGGTAGGGATAGTTGACTTGGTCAACTGCATAGTCAGCATTGACTAGTCAAAGTGAACAGTGAAGATGGGGCCTACTTGTCATGGACTTTTCTATTCTTAATCTAGCTTTGCATTTTAATATAACAGTTGTTCCCACATGCCATCTTCTACTAGACTAATTTAGCACTAATTAATACTAACCTAACCTAGTAGTACTAATCTACGCAGGGGCCGGCCATTAGTGGGCAGAGCCCAGCCGGACACACACGGCCATGTACAGGGGGTGGCAGCCATGGCCAAGAATGGCGAAGCAACAATACGCAAAGAACAGAGGTAGTAGCAATACGCAGCGGCGAAGCATTAGCTAGCAGAAGCACATAGCGGCAAAGAAGCGTAGCGAAGCGGCTATGAAAGCAAGAGCGCAGAGCCCCGGTAATGTAGGAGCAGCAGTAGCAGCCATGAGCAGCGACAAGCAGCACCAAAGGGAGGGCAGCGGTACAGCTTAGAGCAGCAGCACACACGGTTCGGCAAGGAGCTTGACCCCGGCGTGGCGAACGGTGGCGAGGGCACGAGCAGGCGGGCACGGGTCTGCGACATGGCCAGGCGCGACGGGAGCGGGAGTGTGTGTGCGTAGGGAGCGGAGCTCCAGTTACAGCGGCCAAGAACAGGGCAACTGCTGCGGGGAAAAATGACCATGGCGGCGGCCGACTCCGGTCACGGCGGTTCTACGGCCTAGAGGATGTGTGCGCAGTTGGAAAGAGGGGAGGGGGCGAGCGGAGCTCATCGGGGAGGCACATGAGGGCTCGGCGGACTCGGGGCCGCGTTGGCCACGGCGAATCGGTCGGAGGAGGCCGTCGATGCAGAGGACGAAGACGGGAGATGGCGGCGTTGAAGCACATCTGGGGGTCGCGATCTTCGGCTTGGAGACGAGTAGGAGACCGGCGATGCTCCTGGGTATGGAGGGGCTGCGAGAGGAGCTCGGTGGGCATTGTGAGCAGCGATGACGCTCTCTGTCGCGGGCTGTTTGGGGAGGAACGGATCGAGGAGGACGATTTGGCGATTTAGGGTTCGTCCATGGGGAAGGGGCCGATCTTATCCAGCCAGAGGAGCCGCGGTATGGCCGGCACGTGGCCATCCTGACCACGGTCGCATGTGCTGCGTCCACCTCGCACATGGTGAACATGAGCTTGAAGAAGGTTATAGTGGTGGGTTGGGCCGGTTCCTTTAGCGAGGAGGCCAAAGTGCACAATAGCACTTTGCCTTTTTCTTTTTCTCTTTAAATTTTCTGGTTTTCTTTTTATTTGTTTTGTTTTCTATTTATTTTGAATATTATATCGGTCTTATAATATATGAGACTGTGCCCATAATTAGTGATGCAATATTAGACACTGCCACAAAAGTTTTGGTGTTTATTTAAAATAGTTTGTATTTTGTAAAATCTAAAAGGCATTTATTTAGTTGTTTTACCTACTATTTTAATTACTTAAGTACATTTAAATCTTTTATAAAAATGTGGTTTCTCCATCATAATTACCTATGCATTATCTGGCACAACCCGAGCAATTTAGTTTTAATATTTGAAAACTTTTATTGTTTGACTTTAATTCAGATTTAATTTGAATCGGTTTTAAACTAATGTGAGTTCATCGAGAGTAACCGAGGTGACGTGGCATCATTAGCAGAGGTTCACTGTAGCTTAATTACCCGAGCGTCACAATTCTCCTCCACTACAAGAAATCTCGTCCCGAGATTTAAGAGGGGGAGTAGGGGAAGGGATTTGCTTACGAAATCCTAACAAGTCTTCTCGGTCTTGGTTGCTCTGCTCGAAGTGGTCGATCCCTTATGTTCATGTCTTCATTTCTCTGCTTCAGGTCATCAAGATGAAGTCGACATCCTTTCTTTGGGAACTTCGTCATACTTACGAAAGAGAAAAGGGGGGGGGGGCTATTCCGGGAGAACACACCTCTGGAAGGTTGACTATCTGGTCGATAACATCGGGGAAGGTGCCGGAGAGTAACTCTCGAATTGAAACTTAAGAAAATATCGAGAGCAAAGTAAGTAGGTACCATGAGAAGTTTCAAGAAGGCAGGCAGTCGTTCGGTGCCTAAAACCAAGTGTGAAAGGGGCCCAGAGCAATGAGAAGAAGTATTGCGTCTGATACCGGATTAGATCATCTCTAGGAAGGTGGCTGGTGATCTTCATACGAAGACAATCTTGAGGAATAACTTTGGGAACAGGGGGTATACAGGAGAGTCAGGTTTCGATCCTGTGGGACTGTGGGTTTATGGGCCCACCATGTGGTTAAAAGTAGGAAGGACGTTGACATCTTGCACGGTCATGATAGAAAGACATGTCAGAGGGTAGCCTATCAGTTATGTCGTCAACAATGTCGGTACCAAGGGCGAGGGACAAAGAGAACCATTTTCCTGCTCGTTGAACGAGGCAGACCATTAGGCAAAGTTCGCGTCCGTCGGTGGCTACCGGAATGTCATCAACAATAGTAATAGGGTCTTGCTGATAGAATTGTACACCAAGGTGTTTACATAAGCAGGAGAATATTACTCCTTAGATCATATATACCTCAAGAAAGGTTAAACCAAACAATGGAAATGATAGTATGTTTATCAAATTAAACAGAACAATGGAAAGGAAAACGTGTTTAAACACATATTTCAGGGGTATATCCTTCCCAAGGACAAGCAGAGCATGATATCCATGGCAGGATATAAAGTAGAAACCCTTCAGGAAAGGGGAGAGAAATTTCATGACATTACCCATACAACGGTGTTTGGATCATTGATTAAGAAACATTTAGAATTGTGCTAGAAATGTGCTTATTGTAAAATCGGAGTACCTGAGACATGCTTCGAGATAGCATTGACATGGTGTTCAAGCAAAGTTCAAACTCTGGATACACGAAGGATCCATCAAGAACAACTTGTGGAATAAGTCTTACAATTTCCTCATGTAAGAATGGTTAACATTGCTAAAAGGAAGAACTATAACAATAGGCCCTCTAGCCAGGTGTGCTAGGCATGACATCACCTTACCGGGTCATATAGAGACCAATGTTATAACTCTTGGAAAATGCATCCCAACCATCATATCTAACCGAGATTCAAATATGATTGGTGTTAGGATACCTCCGACTCAGGATGCTTGAGAAGAAGAGGTGCAACACAACTGACGAGATGACATTATATGTCGTTGTACAAAACTAGGGGCACATTTTTGTACCCCTTTACCTGTGCACGGGCAGTCAGAGTCGCGCCCGCGACCACACCAAGCAGAGCGAGGGAGGTGAGCCAAGGTAGGACCGAATCCCAATATGGCCAGAACAACGCCAAGGCCAAGGCCACAAAGAGCAAAGGGACAAAGCAGGTTCCCCCGGCAGGAGACCCTTGCCAGGGGCAGCCTCGGCAGCCCCGGCAGGACCCTTGCCGGGGCAGCTCGCCCCACACCAACGGAGTGAGCCACTCTTCAGCCCATGATCCCCAACGCCATCATCCGCGTGGAGCCAGGGCTCGGGAAGGCACCTCCAAGGTGGCATGCAGATCTTTGTGAAGACATATCCAAGAATAGACGAGGATTAGAAGACGACGACCCCCGGCAAGACCCTTGCCGGGGACGATGGCGTACCACGGCAAGACCCTTGCCGGGGATGACGGCGTGCCACGACAAGACCCTTGTCGGGCCACCCGGCAAGGCCATTACCAAGGGTGCTAGCAGGGCCACAACTAGGCCCGCCGGCGACCAAGTTTCCACCGCCGTTCGCATATAGTTGCGAGCCAACCAGCTGGGTAGGCACCTGCGTGGCGGCATGCAGCTCCCAGGCCAACACATCAAGCGCCTGCGTGGCAGCATGCAGATCATCGCGATGGCTCCACCACCATGCCACCTCAGCTGTCGGCCTGCCTACATGGCGCCGCACGCATCACTGGCCAGGGCGCGTGTCGAAGCAAGGAAGAGCGGCGACGGACGGGACGGGCCTCGCCCCCGTCCCCGATAAAGCAAAGGGACACCTGCGTGATGCATTAAATGCGTCTTGTCCTGTAATACGAAGGATAACCTCGCAACACTGTTGCCTTTCCACCTCCTGTGTGCCACTGTGGCAGCCACTTTTTCTATAAAAGGAGGCCCAAGGCGACGAGGAGGAGGATTCGGCTTTTTGGAGCTTGTTACACTCCGTAGCTAGTTCAAGAACTCAGAATACATCCACCAACGCAGGACTAGGGTTTTACGCATCCTCGCGGCCCGAACCTGGATAAACGAACCGCGTGCTCTCTTTTAGATCCGCTCTTCTCTCAACCCCGCGCCCTGCAACCGCAGTAGGGATTCTTGTGATCCCATAGGTGTCGTTTTCCACCGACATCTTTAGCGCGCCAGGTAGGGGAGCGCGTTTGTGAGAATCTGGTCTGGTAGTTAGCCTAGCGACTATTCATCGCCATGGCCCCTAAGAAGAAGACGACCACGGCGATCGGCTCGTTGGGGGCCGAACGGCCCGTGCCGGTGCGGACGAGCAGCAGACCGGTCGCAGACAGGACTCGGGCCGCGGCCCGCGAACACCAGCACCACCCAGGCAGTCGCAGCCTGGCGAGCAGCGTCGTTTGTGCACCAGACGATCGGCCCCACGCCGCCGGACACAAAGACGGAGCTGGGCCCCCTGCCGGCGGCACGGGGCCCTCCGGGGGTATCGTTGCACCGACTCCGGGCGGCGCGGCGACCTCCAGGATGCATACACCGGCGACCACCGCGCGTTCTTCCCATGGTGTGCGCGTCGAATAGCGTCACCACGTTGGTGACCCTGGGCACCGCCGTGGGAAGAGCCCTGTGCGTCGTCAGCAAGACGAAGGAGTTCAACACGCTCGCCGAAGCACTGGTGAAAATGGCATGCAGCCTCTGGGTCGTGACAGAGCTCCTTCTAACATAGTTAGAAGTCGAAGCGCGCCACGATCCACTCAGCTATCACCGCCGCCCACGCCAGCGGAAGCCTTGGTGCGCGCATAGCTGCTCCTCGACTTTCCTCCTGCTGCGGCGAAGCTCGATGAGTGGAGGGCCACCATCCGGAGCCTCGTCGCCGTCGCGAACAAAGAGATCCGTGACCGGTGGGGCCCTCGGGTCGGCGCTCCACCGAACCACCACATGATGGCGCTGGGAGGACCGGGGGAGCTGCGGCCACGGTGCACTCTCCTCCTCGTCGCCAGCCGCCGCGGGCGTCTGCCCGTCGCGACGACGCTAGTGATAACATCTCCATAGCATCGTCCGATCAACGGACCCTCCACGACCAGCGCCAGGTCCTTCGGGAGCGAGCTCACGAAGACGCTCGAACCACCGTCAAGCGCCAACGCGAAACGCGCCGCCAGTCGGACAAGCGGGCGGGACCCGCTACGGACCACCCAACACCGGGGGCCCCCGGCGGCCTACCTTACGAGGTGGGATGCCCGGCTTTTACCCGTGAGCTGAGGCAGTTCCAGTGGCCGTCCCACCGCACGTTCAAGCCCGACGTTGGCGAGAAGTACACCGGCAAGACCCATCCGTCCGAGTTCCTCTGCATCTACATCATCGTGATGCAGGCCGCTGGGGCTCGCGACGACAAGGTGCTTGCCAACTACTTCCCGCTGGCGCTCAAGCCCAATGTAATGTCTTGGTTGATGCACTTGCCGGCGGACTCCATCTCTTCCTGGTCAGATCTGTGCCATGAGTTCGTTGGCGCCTTCACAGGAGGCCACCAAGCTCATGGCGGGCCGATGATCTCGCATATCATTCCCTAGAAGGAAGGGGAGACCCTGCGCAAGTACATCCAGATATTCAGCCGGGTGCAGTACAACATCCCCGACGTTCATCCCGCCGCTGTGATTAGCGCGTTCCATTAGAATGTGCGCATTCGCAAGATGCACGAGGAGCTGGCGATGACCAAGGTTAAGGATGTGGCCGAGCTCTATGTTCTGGCCGACAGGTGCGCCCGGGCTGAAGAGGGAAGGAAGTACCCCGGCGAAGACGCCGGTGAGGAAACCGACTCTACCGATGAGGACACCGCCGCCCTGACGAAGAAGGGCCGGCGTCGCAACAGGAAATGCAAAGGCAAGGCCGTGCTTGACGTTGAGGGATCTGACAATACCGGTGCCGGCAAGAAGGTCAACGCAGACACCCCTGGCAAGAAGATTGCCGGGTGCGCCGCCTGCCGGGCCTTGGGGGCTACCGACAAGCCAGGAAGGTCCGGCAAGCAATAGTGCAAGATCCACCGCACCAAGGGCCACGATCTCCAGAACTGCCGACAAGTCGAGCTGCTTGCTGAGAAGCAAAAGGCTGAGTACGAAAGGCGGGACAAGGAGAAGGACTAGGATGGTGTTGAGGGATCCGGCAAGAAGCGTGGCGGCCAAGGAGGCCGCCCCGGCAAGGACAACCAGCAGGAGAGGCCCGCCCGGGGCCGCGACAAGAAACAAGAAGAAGATGATCACGATGAGGACGACGAGTCCGGTGAGCAAGGGTTCTAGAAGGCTACAGAGGCCATGTGCGTCGATGGCGGCGCCTCGCTGCATGCCTCTCACCGCCAGCTCAAGCAGTGGGCACGAGAGGTTACAGCAACAGAGCCATCGTTCGACGCTCAGAAGCCACTAAAGTGGTCCAGCACGCCCTTCATCTTTGACGCTGAGGACCACCCTGATCGCACTACCGCGGTCGGGTGTTTGCCGTTGTTGGTTTCGCCAACAATACACAACCTCAGGGTGAACAAGATGTTGGTTGACAGCGGGGCCGGCCTGGACCCGATCTCGCCTGTCGTGATCAAAAGGTTGCAAATCCCTAATGGAGACCTCGAGGAAACGGGCATGTTTCAGGGGGTCAATCCGGGGAGAAGTCAGCCAATGGGAAAGGTCACACTGCCCGTGACATTTGGAGGAGAGTTGAACTACCGGACGGAGAGGATCGTCTTTGACGTGGCCGAGATCCCCTTGCCCTACAACGGGATCCTCGGCCGCCCGGCGCTATCCAAGTTCATGGCGGCATCACACTACGCCTACAACATGCTAAAGATGCTCGGGCCGTTGACCATCATCTCCATCCCCTTCGACAAGAAGGACGCGCTGATCTGCACCAACCAACTCTACTGGGAAGCAGTTGCAGCAGCTGCCGTCAAGGCACCTGCTCCTGCCACCGAAGGCCCGGGAGGAAAGAAGGAGCCCGACAAGGCCTCTCGCACCCACTCCGGCAAGCGCACCTCCTCGGGGTGTTGTGCTACCGTTAAGGACGTGCCAGAGAGCTCTGCCGACAAGAGCAAGAGGTCCAGAACCGAGCCGCCGCAGACCAAGAAGGTGCCCGTCGCGGAGGACGGCACGGGAGGGGCCTTCATCATAGGCTCCGCCCTCAACACCAAATAGGAAGGCAAGCTCTTCACCTTCCTGCGGGCAAATGTCGACGTGTTTGCGTGGCAAGCGTCCGACATCCCCGGTGTTCCCAGGGAGGTGATTGAGCACCACCTAGCTGTCTGCCCCCACGCGCGGCCTGTCAAGCAGAAGGTCAGAAAGCAGGCTCTGGAGAGGCAGGAGTTCATCACACAGGAGATCCAGAAGTTAGAAGCGGCAGTTTTGGTGAGAGGGTTGCTCCATCCGACATGGTTGGCCAATCCGGTAGTGGTGCACAAGGTGAATGGAAGTGGAGGCTGTGTATTGATTACACAGATATCAATAAGGCTTGTCCTAAGGACCCCTTCCCATTGCCGCGCATCGACCAGATTGTTGACTCCACGGCCGGGTGTGATCTGTTATCATTCCTCGATGCTTACTCAGGCTATCACCAAATCGTCATGACAAGAGAGGATGAAGACAAGACATCATTCATCACCCCTTGTGGTACGTATTGCTTTTTACGGATACCTTTCGGGTTGAAGAGTGCTGGCTCAATGTTTGCAAGAGCGGTCCAAATTGGTTTTGAACCTCAGCTACATAGAAATATGGAAACCTACATGGATGACATAGTGGTCAAAACCAAGGACGGGCCGACTCTTGTGCAAGATCTAGAAGAGACATTTGCCAACCTACGCAAGATCAACCTCAAGTTGAACCCTGAGAAGTGCGACTTCGGCGTCCCGTCCGGCAAGCTTCTCATGTTCTTCGTGTCACAGCGCGGGATCGAGGCAAACCCAGACAAGATCAAGGCTATTGAGCAGATCGAGGCACCCAAGCGGATCAAGGATGTGCGTCGGCTCACCAGCTACGTTGGCGCCATGAGCCGGTTCATCTCCAAGTCCGCCGAGGGCGCCCTTCCCTTTTTCAAGATCTTGAAAAAGGCGGGCCCAATAGAGTGGACCCCAGAAGCCGAGGCCGCACTGCAGGACCTGAAGAAATACCTTTCCGCCACGCCAATACTAGTTGTGCCTAAACCACAAGAGCCGTTACTGCTGTAACTGGCAACGACGAATTAAGTGGTCAGCGCCGCACTAGTGGCATAGAGGGAGGTCGACGAGGAGGCTGTAATGGCAGCAGGACCAGCTGATGGCAAGCCGAAGATTCCCCCGGCAGGGCCTGGTGCCGACAAGGCGCGGCCCCCAGCAGAGTCTGGTGCCACCAAGGCGATGCCCGCGCGGTCAAATGAAGTGGTGCCCAAGAAAAAGATGATGCAGCACCCGGTTTACTTTGTCAGCTCCCTCTTGCAGGGGGCTAGATCAAGGTATTCCGGTGTGCAAAAATTGCTCTTCGGCCTCCTTATGGCCTCGATGAAGCTGCGTCACTACTTCCAGGCCCACGAGATCACTGTCGTCACCCACCTCCCGTTACCAGCGGATCTTTGCACAACCCGGACGCAACCGGAAGGATTGTGGAATGGGCCTTGAGTTGTCAAGCTTGACTTAAAGTTTGAGAGTACCTCGACAATTGAGCAGAGCCTTGGCGGAGTTCATCGTGGAATGGACCTCGACGCCTGACGAAGAAATCCAGGAGACTACTCTCCGCGGCAAGGAAGCAGACCGCAACTGGATCATGTACTTTGATGGAGCCTTCTCGCTGCAAGGCGCCGGTGCTGGTGTGCTGCTCGTCGCACCCACTGGAGAGCACCTCAAGTACGTGATCCAGATGCACTTCCCCAGGGAGATGTCCACCAATAACACCGCCGAGTACGAGGGATTGCTTGCCGGTCTCAGGAGCGCGGCAGACCTCGGGGTTAAGAAGCTCATTGTCAGGGGTGACTCGCAGCTCGTTGTCAGGCAAGTCAAAGATTATCAGTGCCCACTGATGGAAGCATACGTAAATGAGGTGAGGAAGCTGGAGGAACGCTTTGACGGTATCTAGGCGAACCGTCCCCGTCTGAAGAACGACATCGCCGATTACACATCCAAAGCGTGCCGCATTCAAGCTACAATGGAACCAGGTACCTTTTGCTCGATTAACTCAACCATCCATCGATCCATCGCCAGGCGCGAGCAAGCGGAGAAAATCAGGTCCGGCAAGTACTTTCCTACCGAGCCCCGGGGCTACCGGCAAAATCTTGCCACGGACGCCGAACCTTCCAAGAGCAACTGGCTCCGGCGGGGCGTCAGGCCCTGGCCGTAGAGACAGCCGCTCCCATGGCGGAAGAGATGCCTTTGGTCCTTGCCGTCGAGCCTCAGGCTCCGGCATGGGCGCAGCATACCGTCCAATTCCTCCAAACAGGGGAGCTTCCTGAGGAGCAGGAAGAAGTGGAGAAAGTAGCCCGTCGGTCCGCCCTGTACCAGTTCGTCGATCACGTCCTCTACCGGAGAAGGCCGAACGGTGTGAAACTCAAGTGCATCCCCCGGGAGGCAGGACTAGAGCTGTTGGTAGAAATACATGGAGGTATATGTGGCTCCCACATAGGGTCAAGGGCCCTTGCCGAGAAAGTGTTCCGGCAAGGTTTGTTCTGGCCCACCGCCCTCCAGGATGCGATGGCACTATTCACCAAGTGTGAAGCGTGCCAGTTCCATTCAAAGAAGCTTCATCAACCAGCTCAAGCCCTTCAAACAATCCCTCTCTCCTGGCCATTCTCGTCTGAGGGCTCGATATACTGGGCCCCTGCCCCCGCGCCGTGGGGGCTTTGAGTACTTGTACGTTGCAATCGACAAGTTCACAAAGTGGCCAGAGGTGGAAGCAGTGAGAAAGGTGACTGCTCAGTCAGCCGTCAAATTATTCAAAGGACTGGTCTGCCGTTTTGGTGTGCCAAATAGAGTCATCACCAACAACAACACGACGTTCACAAGCCACACCTTCATGCAGTACATCCGAGACCTCGGCAGCAAGATCTGTTTTGCTTCCGTGGCACATCCACGGAGGAACGGCCAAGCGGAGAGGGCAAATGCTGAAGTGTTGCGAGGCTTGAGAAAGAAGACATTTGACAAGCTTCACAAGAGTGGAAGGTGCTGGATTGATGAGTTGCCGGCGGTTCTTTGGTCGATCAGGATGATGCCAAATCGAGCCACCGGCCAGACACCTTTTGCCCCAGTATACGGGGCGGAAGCAGTTCTCCTCACGGAACTCTTACACGGGTCACCTCGAGTGCTCGCTTATGACGAGCTTGAGCAAGAGCCGTTGCGCCAAGATGACGCGACGCTCCTTGAGGAAGATCGTCTTCGGGCGGCTGTGAGAGCGGCACGCTACCAGAAAGTCTTGCGCCGCTACCATAGCTGCAAGGTTCATGCCCGAAGCTTTGAGGAAGGTGACCTTGTTCTTCGGCGTGTTCAGTCGGCCAAGAATTCCAACAAGTTGACACCAAAGTGGGAAGGCCCTTATCGGGTATCTGAGTCACCGAACTGGCCGCGCAGTCCGCTTTGGAGCCGAGGATCTTGCGTACCGATGAAACAGTCCTGGAACATCGAGCATCTTCGCAAGTTTTACCCATAAGGCGCGGCTTGCCGGGCCTCCCGGCAAGCCACCTTTTGTACGAGGTTTGCCGACAAGGAATGTGACCCTTTGTACAAAGCCAGGCACAGACCCTGAGCATAAATAAATGAAGCGCTGGTGCCCTAAGTTATAGCATGCATGCTAGGTCGAGTCTCGTCCTTGGTTAGGGTTGATAGTGCTTAGCGGCGACTAACCCCTAGCCTAGAGTTAGAGTGCGCGTCTTTCTGTTCCTTTCCTGTCCTCCTTTGGTTCGCAGGGCACATGAGCATTTCTGCTGAGCTACTCGGAAAGAAGAAGCGGACCGGCCTTGACCCGGCAAACCCGAAATTCTTTGGGGGCTGCAAGCACAAGGATCCAACCGCGACAAGATAAGATTACCGGGGGCTGCAGATCCAGATAAGTCTTTTATCCCCTGTCATGCGTTTCAGACCCGGACTGGGGTATATGAACCTCGTTCTTATCTCTAGGCTGCCGTGCTCCTTCTTTTTCCTATACCCAAGGGTTATTTCCTGGGTCCGGATTTGGTCGCAGCCGCGGCAGCAAGGAGATGGGACGAGGAGCCTAAAGCCCACTTCATCCCTGCCTCCGCCAAGAGCGCGAGGACGGTTGAGTAGAGTGGGGGGGGTGGCAAGGCCTGTTGCCGGGCGAAAGACGTTTATCTTAAACAATAACAAGGATTCGCTCCTTGTCGTGGGATTTACCCACGAACGAAAAACCCGGCAAGCATCCCTTTTTCATTAAAAAACACCCCATACAGGTACAGTTCGTGCGGGATGAAAAACATGAACAAGGGGATTACAAGTTTTAAATTCAACAAAGGCCCGCAGGCTTACAAGCAAAAAAAGAGATAAGATGCCCGTAATCCCTTTCTTGTCCCTCTCCTCAGGAGGCAGGTCAAGGAGGCGAAAAGGGCAAAAGGGGCGCCTAGGCGAGCTACGAGCAGCAGAAGGCACCGAGAGAACACCTCAGTGGCCGCCCATGGGCAGGCCGGTGATGACGGTGGTGGGAAAAGAGCTGGAAGACGAGGCGGCAGGACCGGCAATACGCGACGAAGGCGTCGGTGCCCGCGTACTCCGAGTTGATGGCCTTGCCGCCCGCCCTCTTCCGCAGCCTCCCGACACTAGCCGCCCAAGGAGACGGCCCAAAGTAGTCCAAGGAGCTGGCCCCGTCCCCGGCAAACCCCTGCCGAAGGAGAGGCCAGGTGCAGATGCTGCTGTTGCCGCACCCGCCCAGGCGCGGGGCGTCCGACGCCTAGACGGATTCGTCCCCGCTATCCGCCCTGATGTCCTCCTCGTCACTTTCGCTCGAGGAAGAGATTCCATCGTCAGAATCTCCATCAGAGGAGCTCTCCACGCAGTACTTCAGGCGAGTCCCGAACTCCCCGAAGACCTTGACGGAGAGTACGCCGTCCTCCATCAATTTGAAGTAGAGGATGAGCCCCGCCGTCAGGCTGTGGATGCGAGCGAACGTCTTCCACCCACGACGGAGGTACATGACTCGAGGAGCCGGGAAGTCGACGTCGACCCGCGTACCCCCGTTCCCGCAACCCCTCATGTGCAATCTGAGGGATTGGGGCCGCTCACGCTCCATCTCCCGAGCAAATGGGGTGGGAAGATGAAGACAGCGACGCGGAGGCCAGCGCAGCCTAATGAAGAAGTCGCGGGGCTGGTCTCCGACATGGCCTTCCATCGGGAAAGGCACCATGTGTAACGCCTCGGATTCGATGCGCCAGATTTCTGCTAATTATTCGTCGTCTTTGCCATGTCATGTGCTTGCGTGTTGCACTTTTCCATGTCATCATCTGCATTTTATATAATGTCATCTTGTGCATTTCATTTTTCATACGTGTTCGTCTCATGCATCCGAGCATTTTCCTCGTTGTCCATTTTGCAATCCGGCACTCCTATGTCCCCCGGCGCCCCCTTTTACCTTTTTTCGTGTGTGGGTGTTAAACTTTCTCGGAATGGCCCGAGGTTTGCCAAGCGGCCTTGGTTTAGCACCGGTAGACCGCCTGTCAAGTTTCGTGCCATTTGGAGGTCGTTTGATACTCCAACGGTTAACCGGGTAACCACAAAAGCCTCTTTTGTTTGCAGCCCAACACCCCCACCAACTGGCCCAAAACCCACCTAACTCCCCTCCATGCTCTCGGTCGTTCGATCACGATCGCGTGGCCGAAAACCGCACCTCATTTGGACTCTCCTAGCTCCCTCTACCTATATAAACACCTCCCCCTCCAAAAATCGCAGTCCAAACCCTAGCCTAGCCTCTCCCGCGCCGCCGACGCGTCCGACGGCTGGACATGTCCAGCCGCCGCCCGTCGAATCCACCGCCACGTGGCCCGCCGCCACCTCCCACCCCGCCCGCCAGTCGCGGGCCCCCGCGGCGCCCGCGCCGCCATCGCCCGCTTCGCCTCGCGCCTCACCCCGCCGCCCGCGCCACGCCGTCCGCCCGGCGCCCTCGCCTGCCGCCGCCTCGCCCTCGCCGCCTCGCCTCCCAGCGCTCGGCCCGCCTTGCCGCCACCGCCACCGCCGCCTCGCCATGGCCGCCCCAGCCGGCCGACCACGTCGCCGCCTCCCTCCTCCGGCCGGCTCCGCCCCGGCCTCTCCTCCCTCCAACACCGGCGAGGATCCGGCCGCCTCGGTTCGCGCGCCCCGGATCCGATCTCGGTTGACTTCTCTCCCCCGATTTCCTCGGTCATTTTTCTGTCAGTATTTTGTTGTATTTTCATCATGCCATAACTTTGCACTCGTGGCCCCGTTTGGGGCGTGTAGCATACCCAATTGTTCGCCTCGTCGAGTACATAAATTCTTCTCATTGCATCATTTACATTTGAGCTCATAATGATGCCCGAAATTCTGTTAGAAGAGGGCTATGTGATATTAGTTTCAGATTCTTATCAGAACATGCACTTTTGTCATTTTTGCCATGATGGATGTGTGCACCCTATGAACTTGAGTCCTACATGTGTTTTGTAATATGCCATACCATCTTTACAGGGGTGTATGCCATGTATTTTTGTGATCTCTGTGTTGACTAGCACAAGAATGCAAACTAGGCTTCATGATGTTGCTGATTTCAGCCCCTGTTCTGCTGATATTTTTATGCCATGTAAACTTGATGCTACCGAGAGATCCATGCTTATTTTGAGATACTTCAGTAAGGATGTTTTGAACATATGGTTATGATATATTCATCCATGTCCTTGTTTGTAATTATGGAGTGACATAGCTTGAGTCAATCGAGCTCAACTTTTGCTATAAAATGTTTCCTGGCAGGTTTACATGTTATTCAATTTTGCAAAGGTTGTTGTAGTTGATCCGTGTATGCTATGATGTTGTTCTTGCCATGCTTAGCTTCATAAACATGTCTTCTTGCTGTTGGTTGCCTTTACATGCCATGTATTGCTCTGTGGTGAGCGGTTCAAGCTCACCAACATGCCTACTTATTGTTGTTCCTGCCATGTATGAATCTGTAATATAACTTGTCATGTTTACATGGGCGCCATCATATCTTCTGATCCTTCTTGGCTCATGGTCAGTAAAGGACTTTTGTTCTATGATATTAGTAGATTCATGCCATGCTCTATTTTGACTTGATAGCTTGCTGTAGCATGTTGTTTCATAGCTCTAAACATTGCAACCTGATGTTATTTCTGCTTAAGCCTGAAACTGTTATTATTTGCAATCTTGCCATGTGTGTTTGAGCATGTTCTAGTGATTTCTGGAGATAGCTCAGTGTTCATGTTTTGTCATGCTTTACCTGTACTTCATGACCATGCCTTTTGTAATTACGGTGAGATGCTGTAGCATAGTGTTTTTCTGCTAGCAACATGCCTAGTTGCTGTTTTGGACAGCTTGTCCTTTAAACTTGTATAGGGTGTGTGTTGAACCGTTGCTCCGTTTTGGGTGTGCTCTATATGAAACTTGCTTGATTTTGCATGTAGTTTCATATTATCATGTTGCATCCTTGTTTTGAGGTGTTTGCTTGATGTTTATATGCATTTTGCATCAATGCCATGTTTAACTTGTTTTGCTCATATCTTCTAGGCTGTAGCTCCAAATCTAATGAACTTTATATGTAACTTGACTAGAATTTTGTGTAGATCTTCGTGGTGCATCTTAACTTGCTGTTTAACAACTTGAACATAAGGTTTATTCAGATCTGGACCAATTTCAAAATTTGCATGAGGACTTACCGGAATTGTCCTATGTTGTTCCCGGCCTCATTTAAACTTGCCTTGATGTGTTGCTCTTCTTTGCATCATCCCTTGCCATGAGTAGCTTCATGTAGCCGTGTCATGTATCATGCTTGTTTGTGCATCATGCCTTGTTCATGTGTGGTGTGTTTACCATGTTGTGTGCTTCTTCTTGTTAGTTCCTGTTTCGTTGCGATCGTGAGGATTCGTTCGTCTACGCTTTGTTCGGCTTCCTCCGTTCATCTTCTTCATGGACTCGTTCTTCTTCCTAGCGGGACTTCAGGCAAGGTGACCGCTACCCTGGATCTCACTACTATCATTGATATGCTAGTTGCTTCGTTCTTTCGCTATGCTGCGTTACCTATCACTTCTTTGCTCAAGCCTCCCAAGTTGCCATGAACCTCTAACTCGTTGTCACCCTTCCTAGCAAACCGTTGTTTGGCTATGTTACCGCTTTGCTCAGCCCCTCTTATAGCGTTGTTAGTTGCAGGTGAAGATGAAGTTTGTTCCTTGTCGGAACATGGAGATGTTGTTCCTTGTTGGAACATGTTTACTTGTTGGGATATCACAATATATCTTATTTAATTAATGCATCTATATACTTGGTAAATGGTGGAAGGCTCGGCCTTATGCCTGGTGTTTTGTTCCACTCTTGCCGCCCTAGTTTCCGTCAGATCGGTTTTATGTTCCTAGATTTTGCGTCCTTAACGCGGTCGGGTGATTTATGGGACCCCCTTGACAGTTCGCTTTGAATAAGACTCCTCCAGCAAGGCCCAACATTGGTTTTACCATTTGCCTCACCTAGCCCTTTTTCCCTTGGGTTTAGGAGCCCAAGGATCATCTTTATTTTAGCCCCCGGGCGGTGCTTCTCTAAGTGCTGGCCTGAACCGAGCTGCTGGAGCCCCTCGGAGCAACTCGAGGTCTGGTTTTACTCGTAGCTAGTCTCATCCGGTGTTGCCCTGAGAACGAGATATGTGCAGCTCCTATCGGGATTGTCGGCGCATCGGGCGGCTTTGCTGGTCTTGTTTTTTTGCTGTCGAAATGACTTGTAGCCGGGATTCCGAGACTGATCGGGTCTTCCCGGGGAGAAGGAATATCCTTCGTTGATCGCGAGAGCTTATCATGGGCTAAGTTGGGACACCCCTGCAGGGTATAAACTTTCGAGAGCCGTGCCCGCGGTTATGTGGCGAGATGGGAATTTGTTAATATCCGGATGTAGTAAACTTGAAGAAAACTCTTCTAAATTACACAAAACGTGTGCTTAACCGTGAGTGTCTCTTTTCGTGTTGGATCGAGAGGAGAACACGGTTTCTGGGTTATGTATGAAGTAAGAAGGAGTTCATGATCACTTCTTGATCATTACTAGTTGACGACCGTTCCTTTGTTTCTCTTCTCGCTCTCATTTGCGTATGTTAGCCACCATATATGCTTAGTCGCTGCTGCAACCTCACCACTTTACCCCTTCCTTTCCCATTAAGCTTTGCTAGTCTTGATACCCATGGTAATGGGATTCTTTGAGTCCTCGTGGCTCACAGATTACTACACCACCGATTGCGTGTACAGGTTTGCGGTGATCATGGCGCGAGAGCGATGTTTGCTTGGTTGGAGTTCTTCTTCTGCTTCTTCTTCGATCAGGGGATAGGTTCCAGGTCGGCAGCCTGGGCTAGCAGGGTGGATGTCGTTGAGTTTCTGTTTATGTTTCATCCATAGTCGGATGTTGATCTTGTATATGATGTTGTTGTATTCTTGTGGCATTTGTGCCTTATCTATGTATCCCGATCTATTATGTAATGTTGATGTAATGATATCCACCTTGCAAAAGCGTTCCAATATGCGGGTCTATCCTTGGTGGGACCTTCGAGTTCCTTTTGGATAGGGTCGCATATTGGGCATGATAAGTTGGTATCAGAGCCTCGACCGACCATAGGAGCCCCCTTGATTGTTGGCCGTTGTCGAGTCTAGAAGAAAACTGTTTTCCGAGTCTAGTTATATCGGAGAGTAGGAATTCTTTTTACTCCTCTGCCCCTTCGTCGCTCTGGTGACAAATCTTGACGTAGGTGTTTGGAATTACTTCTCTTCCCCTTCAAATTTTCTTTAGGATCACGCAGTTGGTTTTCCGATCGTTGGCCCTCAGCTCTTTTCATCCGGTGCATTTCTCGTCAAGTCGACTCGACCATCTTCATCTTTTCCAAGTTCGATGCTCAGTTCTTCCTCCGACGTCGTTGTTTTTCCTTGTCCGAAGTTGTCCTTGTTTTTCCCACCCGCCCTACCTTCTTCCTCTCGGAACCGGAGCCCGCTATCGAGTATCCATCCTAATCGTGCGAAGTCTTTGCTTTCTTTCCTCAATGATTTCAACTGGTGTTTTCTCTTCAAGATATTCGTCGGTTTCCCCTTCCAAGTTGCCTTTGTTTTTCCCGCCCACCCACCCTTTTTCTTCCCGGAATCTGACTCTCTCTCGACCAGCTATCTCATTCCTGCGGAAGCTCTCCAGTCTTTCGTAAATTATTTTAACCGGTGAATTCTCATCTCGTCCGTCATTCTTCATCCCTTTTTTTCTTTTTCCGGTGCACTCAATTCAAGTTTTTTTCGGGTTGATCACATTCTTTTCCCTTGGTTCTAGTGTTCTCTTTGCTCGTTCGCCTCTCGCCAGTTTATCATTCCGGAGTTTTGAAGACATCTCAGGAGATTCGTCTGTCTTCCAATTAATTCGAGGTTGTCACCTCAGTCAAATATTTCAGTTCTTCCGGTGCATCTTCTATCTGTTTAGCATCCCTTTCCAACGGTGTTTTCTTTTAGTGGGCCCTAACCCACAGGTCTTTTCCCAGGATCTTACCTAACTCTTCTAATTATTCCGGAGCTATTCTATAATTCTTTTCGGAGTTTGACGTAAGTATGAATTTCATCGATCGGATGCCATCTCCAAGATAGTTTTCAAATTCTTCTCATTGTTGGCTCAACCTCTTCGCTTTTCATTCTCCGGAGTGCCTTAGCAATTTTGGTGGTGTTTCTCGTCATCATTTGAAGATCAAAGTAGAGTTTTCCCTAAATCTTGTCCGTTCTCCCGAGGATTTGTGGTGCTAGCTCGATGTTATCCTATCAATTTGTTTCCAGTTGTGCAATTCTTTTCATCCATCCGGAGTATTTCAGAAGTTGATTTCTATTTCTTTTCACCGGAGGCCATCATTCCAGTCATCATTCTCTATTTATCGCGGTGCTTCGTTCAAGTGTTCTTTAATCAGATTGTGATCTCCTTGTTCTTTTGCATCTAAATCCCCTCTTGCTTATTGGTTCTTCTAATTCTTCCCGGAGATTCAGTCTGTTTCATCAGTCATTTTCGAATTCTTACGGTGGCTCGTTCAAGATTCTTTTTCCTTGATTATCATTTTAATCCATTCGTTTTTTCGAATCCTACCGGTGGTTCATGAAGACTTTCTCAAGTTTTGTGCGATGTTTCCCCTTAATCCTTTTTCAACGAGAATAAGTAGTTTACAAAATCCGTTGCTTGTCATCAATTTAATTTGATGAAGGATAAGCATACAATAAATCTTATTCTTATTTCATCCAAGCGAGTAATCCCTTCCTTTAGAGTTTGTTCGTAATGAATAAATTCTAGTTCCAAGTCTTCCCATCTTTTCTTTTCCGGAGTTCAATTAATTTCCTGGACCATCTCGTTGGAACCTCCATCTAAATCATCGCAAGGCTCATCTTATTCTTCTTCCTTCATTCTATCTCATCATCTTTTTGTTACCGGAGTTTTTCATGGTGGTTCTTCATGATTTAATTCTTTCTTCAAGAGTTCCATCAATATTTTGGTGGAATTCAAATATCTTTTCTTCTTGCATCTCTAAGTGTAATTAATTCTCCGTATTCTTTAGAATTGGAGTTTTGCATTTCTTTGTTTTTCTCAGATATTCAAATCCACTCAATCCTTCCTTGTAAGTTCTTTTCATTCAAATTCTTTCAATTCTTCCGGAGGAATTGCGTTGTTTATCTCGTCAAGTGTCATTCCATCTTCTGAAGCTCATGTTCTATTCTTTCCTTGTTCAACCGGTGTGCTGCCTAAATCGTTTCAGTCTTTTTCGTTTCTTTTCTCATTCTAACCACTCCGGTTAGAACAAGTGGTTTCATAGTCTTCCCGATTCCGTGAGCTTTCGAGTCTCGTCATTCTCGTCGTTCCTCTCTTATTCTCGAGTGATCTCGATTCTTTGCTTCTTCTTTTGAGTTCTTGCTTCACCTCTTCCTCTTTCTCTTCCGTCTCGGTCCTAAGATCTCGGGACGAGATCTCTTGTTAGTGGAGGAGTGTTGTAACGCCCCGGATTCGACGCGCCAGGTGTCCGCCAGTTATTCGTCTTTGCCATGTCATGTGCTTGCGTGTTGCACTTTGCCATGTCATCATCTGCATTTTATATCATGTCATCTTGTGCATTTCATTTTTCGTACGTGTTCGTCTCATGCATCCGAGCATTTTCCCCGTTGTCCGTTTTGCAATCCGGCACTCCTATGTCCCCCGGCGCCCCCTTTTACCTCTTTTCGTGTGCGGGTGTTAAACTTTCTCGGAATGGCCCGAGGTTTGCCAAGCGGCCTAGGTATAGCATCGGTAGACCGCCTGTCAAGTTTCGTGCCATTTGGAGGTCGTTTGATACTCCAACGGTTAACCGGGTAACTGCAAAAGCCTCTTTTGTTTGCAGCCCAACACCCCCTCCAACTGGCCCAAAACCCACCTAACTCCCCTCCATGATCTCGGTCGTTCGATCACGATCGCGTGGCCGAAAACCGCACCTCATTTGGACTCTCCTAGCTCCCTCTACCTATATAAACACCCCCCTCCAAAAATCGCAGTCCAAACCCTAGCCTAGCCTCTCCCTTGTTGGCCGACGCGTCCGACGGCCGGACATGTCCAGCCGCCGCCCCGTCGAATCCACCGCCGCCACGTGGCCCGCCGTCACCTCCCCCCGCGCCCGGCCCGCCCGGTCAGTGCGAGCCCCGAGCCGCAGCGCCCCGCACCGCCATCGCCCGGCCCCGCGCCTCACCCGCCGCCGCCCGTCCCGCGCCGCCTCGCCCTCGCCGCCCTCGCCTCCCCGCGCTCGTGGCCAGCCGCCCATGTGGCCGCCGCCGCCTCGTCTGGCGCCGCTCCCCGCCGGCCGACCTCGTCGCCGCCTCCCTCCTCCGGCCGGCTCCGCCCCGACCTCTCCTCCCTCCAACTCTGGCGAGGATCCGGCCGCCTCGGTTCGCGCGCCCCGGATCCGATCTCGGTTGACTTTCTTCTCTCCCCCGATTTCCTCTTAAGTCATTTTTCTGTCAGTATTATGTTGCATTTCCATCATGCCATAACTATGCACTCGTGGCTCCGTTTGGGGCGTGTAGCATACCGAATTGTTCGCCTCGTCGAGTACATCATTTCTTCTCATTGCATCATTTACATTTGAGCTTATCTTGATACCCGGAATGCTGTTAGAAGAGGGCTATGTGATGTTAGTTTCAGATTCTTATCAGAACATGCACTTTTGTCATTTTTTCC
This sequence comes from Aegilops bicornis, assembly GCA_021605145.1. Lineage (NCBI taxonomy): Eukaryota > Viridiplantae > Streptophyta > Magnoliopsida > Poales > Poaceae > Aegilops > Aegilops bicornis. The sequence goes on from CM038671.1 coordinate 290,146,863, forward strand.
ATGATGGATGTGTGCACCCTATGAACTTGAGTCCTACATGTGTTTTTTAATATGACATGCCATCTTTACAGGGGTGTATGCCATGTATTTTTTTGATCTCTATGGTGACTAGCAGAAGCATGCAAACTAGGCTTCATGATGTTGCTGATTTCAGCCCCTGTTCTGCTGATATTTTTATGCCATGTAAACTTGATGCTACCGAGAGATCCATGCTTATTTTGAGATACTTCAGTAAGGATGTTTTCAACATATGGTTATGATCTATCCATCCACGCCATTTTTTGAAATTATGGAGTGCCGTAGCTTGAGTCAATCGAGCTCAACTTTTGCTCTAAAATGTTTCCTGGCAGGTTGTTTACATGTTATTCAATTTTGCCAAGGTTGTTGTAGTTGATCTGTGTATGCTATGATGTTGTTCTTGCCATGATTAGCTTCATAAACATGTCTTTTTACTGTTGGTTGCCTAGCCATGCCATGTATTGCTCTGTGGTGAGCGGTTCAAGCTCACCAACATGCCTACTTATTGTTGTTCCTGCCATGTATGAATCTGTAATATAACTTGCCATCTTTACATGGGTCCCATCATATCTTCTGATCCTTTTTGGCTCATGGTCAGTAAAGGAATTTTGTTGTATGCAATTAGTAGATTCATCCCATGCTCTAGTTTGACTTGATAGATTGCTGAAACATGTTGTTTCATAGCTCTAAACATTGTAACCTGATGTTATTTCTGCTTAAGCCTGAAACTGTTATTATTTGCAATCTTTCCATGTGTGTTTGAGCATGTTCTAGTGATTTCTGGAGATAGCTCAGTGTTCATGTTTTGTCATGCTTTACCTGTGTTCATGCCCATGCCTTTTGTTATTACGTTGAGATGCTGTAGCATAGTGTTTTGGTGCTTGCAACATGCCTAGTTGCTCTTTTGGACAGCTTGTCCTTTAAACTTGTATAGGGTGTATGTGTTGAACCGTTGCACCGTTTTGGGTGTGCTCTATATGAAACTTGCTTGATTTTGCATGTAGTTTCATATTATCATGTTGCATCCTTGTTTTGAGGTGTTTGCTTGATGTTTATATGCATTTTGCATCAATGCCATGTTTAACTTGTTTTGCTCATATCTTCTAGGCCGTAGCTCCAAATCTAATGAACTTTATATGTAACTTGACTAGAATTTCGTGTAGATCATCGTGGTGTATCTTAACTTGCTGTTTAACAACTTGAACATAAGGTTTATTCAGATCTGGAACAATTTCGAAATTTGCATATGAGGACTTACCGGAATTGTTCTATGTTGTTCCCGGCCTCATTTAAACTTGCCTTGATGTCTTGCTCTTGTTTGCATCATCCCTTGCCATGAGTAGCTTCATGTAGCCGTGTCATGTATCATGCTTGTTTGTGCATCATGCCTTGTTCATGTGTGGTGTGTTTACCATGTTGTGTGCTTCTTCTTGTTAGTTCCTGTTTCGTTGCGATCGTGAGGATTCGCTTCGTCACGCTTGGTTCGCTTCCTCCGTTCATCTTCTTCATGGACTCGTTCTTCTTCCTAGCGGGATTTCAGGCAAGATGACCGCTACCTGGATCTCACTACTATCATTGATATGCTAGTTGCTTCGTTCTTCGCTATGCTGCGTTACCTATCACTTCTTTGCTCAAGCCTCCCAAGTTGCCATGAACCTCTAACTCGTTGTCACCCTTCCTAGCAAACCGTTGTTTGGCTATGTTACCGCTTTGCTCAGCCCCTCTTATAGCATTGTTAGTTGCTTTGGTGAAGATGAAGTTTGTTCCTTGTCGGAACATGGAGATGTTGTTCCTTGTTGGAACATGTTTACTTGTTGGGATATCACAATATATCTTATTTAATTAAAGCATCTATATACTTGGTAAATGGTGGAAGGCTCGGCCTTATGCCTAGTGTTTTGTTCCACTCTTGCCGCCCTAGTTTCCGTCATATCAGTGTTATGTTCCTGGATTTTGCGTCCCTAACGCGGTCGGGTGATCTTTGGGACCCCCTTGACAGTTCGCTTTGAATAAGACTCCTCCAGCAAGGCCCAACATTGGTTTTACCATTTGCCTCACCTAGCCCTTTTTCCCTTGGGTTTCCGGAGCCCAAGGGTCATCTTTATTTTAGGCCCCGGGCGATTGCTTCTCTAAGTCTTGGCCTGAACCAGCTACTGCGGGGCCCCTCGAGCAACTCGAGGTCTGGTTTACTCGTAGCTAGTCTCATCTGGTGTTGCCACGAGAACGAGATATGTGCAGCTCCTATCGGGATTGTCGGCGCATCGGGCGGCTTTCTTGGTCTTGTTTTATTCTTTGTCGAAATGACTTGTAGCCGGATTCCGAGACGGTTCGGGTCTGCCCGGGGAGAAGGAATATCCTTCGTTGATCGCGAGAGCTTATCATGGGCTAAGTTGGGACACCCCTGCAGGGATAAACTTTCGAGAGCCGTGCCCGCGGTTATGTGGCAGATGGGACTTGGTTAATATCCGGTTGTAGTAAACTTGATGCGAACTCTTCTAAAATACACCAACCGTGTGCGTAATCGTGAGTGTCTCTTTTCGGGTTGATCGAGAGGAGAACACGGTTTCTGGGTTATGTCTGACGTAAGTAGGAGTTCAGGATCACTTCTTGATCATTACTAGTTGACGGCCGTTCCTTTGTTTCTCTTCTCGCTCTCATTTGCGTATGTTAGCCACCATATATGCTTAGTCGCTGCTGCAACCTCACCACTTTACCCCTTCCTTTCCCATTAAGCTTTGCTAGTCTTGATACCCATGGTAATGGGATTGCTTTGAGTCCTCGTGGCTCACAGATTACTACACCACCGATTGCAGGTACAGGTTTGCGGTGATCATGGCGCGAGAGCGATGTTTGCTTGGTTGGAGTTCTTCTTCCGCTTCTTCTTCGATCAGAGATAGGTTCGGTCGGCAGCCTGGGCTAGCAGGTGGATGTCGTTGAGTTTGTTTATGTTTCATCCGTAGTCGGATGTTGATCTTGTATATGATGTTGTTGTATTCTTGTGGCATTTGTGCCTTATCTATGTATCCCCATCTATTATGTAATGTTGATGTAATGATATCCACCTTGCAAAAGCGTTCCAATATGCGGGTCTATCCTTGGTGGGACCTTCGAGTTCCTTTTGGATAGGGTCGCATATTGGACGTGATAAGTTGGTATCAGAGCCCGGACCGACCATAGGAGCCCCCTTGATTGTTGGCCGTTGTCGAGTCTAGAAGAAAACTGTTTTCTGAGTCTAGTTATATCGGAGAGTAGGAATTCTTTTACTCCTCTCGCCCTTCGTCGCTCTGGTGACAAATCTTGGCGTAGGTGTTTGGAATTACTTCTCTTCCCTTCAAATTTTCTTTAGGATCACGCAGCTTGGTTTTCCGATCGTTGGCCCTCAGCTCTTTTCATCCGGTGCATTTCTCGTCAAGTCGACTCGACCATCTTCATCTTTTCCAAGTTCGATGCTCAGTTCTTCCTCCGACGTCGTTGTTTTTCCTTGTCCGAAGTTGTCCTTGTTTTTCCCACCCGCCCTGCCTTCTTCCTCTCGGAACCGGAGTCCGCTATCGAGTATCCATCCTAATCGTATAAGTCTTTGCTTTCTTTCCTCAATGATTTCAACTGGTGTTTTCTCTTCAAGATATTCGCCGGTTTCCCCTTCCAAGTTGCCTTTGTTTTTCCGCCCACCCACCCTTTTTCTTCCCGAATCGACTCTCTCGACCAGCTATCTCATTCGTGCGGAAGCTCTCCAGTCTTTCGTAAATTATTTTAACCGGTGAATTCTCATCTCGTCCGTCATTCTTCATCCCTTTTTTTCTTTTTCCGGTGCACTCAATTCAAGTTTTTTTTGGGTTGATCTCATAATTTTCCCTTGGTTCTAGTGTTCTCTTTGCTCGTTCGCCTCTCGCCAGTTTATCATTCCGGAGTTCTGAAGACATCTCAGGAGATTCGTCTGTCTTCCAATTAATTCGAGGTTGTCACCTCAGTCAAATATTTCAGTTCTTCTGGTGCATCTTCTATCTGTTTAACATCCCTTTCCAACGGTGTTTTCTTTTAGTGGGCCCTAACCCACAGGTCTTTTCCCAGGATCTTACCTAACTCTTCTAATTATTCCGGAGCTATTCTATAATTCTTTTCGGAGTTTGACGTAAGTATGAATTTCATCAGTCAGATGCCATCTCCAAGATAGTTTTCAAATTCTTCTCATTGTTGGCTCAACCTCTTCGCTTTTCATTCTCCCGGAGTGCCTTAGCAATTTTGGTGGTGTTTCTCGTCATCATTTGAAGATCAAAGTAGAGTTTTCCCTAAATCTTGTCCGTTCTCCCGAGGATTTGTGGTGCTAGCTCGATGTTATCCTATCAATTTGTTTCCAGTTGTGCAATTCTTTTCATCCATCCGGAGTATTTCAGAAGTTGATTTCTATTTCTTTTCACCGGAGGCCATCATTCAGGTCATCGTTCTCTATTTATCGCGGTGCTTCGTTCAAGTGTTCTTTAATCAGATTGTGATCTCCTTGTTCTTTTGCATCTAAATCCCCTCTTGCTTATTGGTTCTTCTAATTCTTCCCGGAGATTCAGTCTGTTTCATCAGTCATTTTCGAATTCTTACGGTGGCTCGTTCAAGATTCTTTTTCCTTGATTATCATTTTAATCCATTCGCTTTTTTCGAATCCTACCGTGGTTCATGAAGACTTTCTCAAGTTTTGTGCGATGTTTCCCTTAATCCTTTTTCAACGAGAATAAGTAGTTTACAAAATCCGTTGCTTGTCATCAATTTAATTTGATGAAGGATAAGCATACAATAAATCTTATTCTTATTTCATCCAAGCGAGTAATCCCTTCCTTTAGAGTTTGTTCGTAATGAATAAATTCTAGTTCCAAGTCTTTCCATCTTTTCTTTTCCGGAGTTCAATTAATTTCCTGGACCATCTCGTTGGAACCTCCATCTAAATCACCGCAAGGCTCATCTTATTCTTCTTCCTTCATTCTATCTCATCATCTTTTTGTTATCGGAGTTTTTCATGGTGGTTCTTCATGATTTAATTCTTTCTTCAAGAGTTCCATCAATATTTTGGTGGAATTCAAATATCTTTTCTTCTTGCACCTCTAAGTGTAATTAATTCTCCGTATTCTTTAGAATTGGAGTTTTGCATTTCTTTGTTTTTCTCAGATATTCAAATCCACTCAATCCTTCCTTCTAAGTTCTTTTCATTCAAATTCTTTCAATTCTTCCGGAGGAATTGCGTTGTTTATCTCGTCCAAGTGTCATTCCATCTTCTGAAGCTCATGTTCTATTCTTTCCTTGTTCAACCGGTGTGCTGCCTAAATCGTTTCAGTCTTTTTCGTTTCTTTTCTCATTCTAACCACTCCGGTTAGAACAAGTGGTTTCATAGTCTTCCCGATTCCGTGAGCTTTCGAGTCTCGTCATTCTCGTCGTTCCTCTCTTATTCTCGAGTGATCTCGATTCTTTGCTTCTTCTTTTGAGTTCTTGCTTCACCTCTTCCTCTTTCTCTTCCGTCTCGGTCCTAAGATCTCGGGACGAGATCTCTTGTTAGTGGAGGAGTGTTGTAACGCCCCGGATTCGATGCGCCAGATGTCTGCCAGTTATTCGTCGTCTTTGCCATGTCATGTGCTTGCGTGTTGCACTTTGCCATGTCATCATCTGCATTTTATATCATGTCATCTTGTGCATTTCATTTTCAGACGTGTTCGTCTCATGCATCCGAGCATTTTCCCGTTGTCCGCTTTGCAATCCGCACTCCTATGTCCCCGGCCGCCTTTTACCTCTTTTCGTATGCGGGTGTTAAACTTTCTCGGAATGGCCCGAGGTTTGCCAAGCGGCCTTGGTATAGCACCGGTAGACCGCCTGTCAAGTTTCGTGCCATTTGGAGGTCGTTTGATACTCCAACGGGTAACCGGGTAACTGCAAAAGCCTGTTTTGTTTGCAGCCCAACACCCCCTCCAACTGGCCCAAAACCCACCTAACTCCCCTCCATGATCTCGGTCGTTCGATCACGATCGCGTGGCCGAAAACCGCACCTCATTTGGACTCTCCTAGCTCCTCTACCTATATAAACACCCCTCCAAAATCGCAGTCCAAACCCTAGCCTAGCCTCTCCCCTTGGCGGACGCGTCCGGACGGCCGGACATGTCCAGCCGCCGCCCGTCGAATCCACCGCCACGTGGCCGCCGTCACCTCCCACGCGCGCCCGCCCGAGCCAGTGTCGGGCCCAGAGCGCCCGCACCGCCCGCCATCGGCCCCGCGCCTCACCCCGCCGCCGCCCGTCCCGCCGCCGCCTCGCCCTCGCCCGCCTCGCCTCCCAGCTCGTGGCAACCTTGCCTTGCGCGCCCAGCCGCCGCCCGCCTCGCTGGCGCCGCTCCGGGCCGACCTCGTCGCCGCCTCCCTCCTCCGGCCGGCTCCGCCCCGGCCTCTCCTCCCTCCAACTCTGGCGAGGATCCGGCCGCCTCGGTTCGCGCGCCCCGGATCCGATCTCGGTTGACTTTCTTCTCTCCCCCGATTTCCTCTAAGTCATTTTTCTGTCAGTATTATGTTGCATTTCCATCATGCCATAACTATGCACTCGTGGCACCGTTTGGGGCGTGTAGCATACCGAATTGTTCGCCTCGTCGAGTACATCATTTCTTCTCATTGCATCATTTACATTTGAGCTTATCTTGATGCCCGGAATGCTGTTAGAAGAGGGCTATGTGATGTTAGTTTCAGATTCTTATCAGAACATGCACTTTTGTCATTTTTGCCATGATGGATGTGTGCACCCTATGAACTTGAGTCCTATATGTGTTTTGTAATATGCCATGCCATCTTTACAGGGGTGTATGCCATGTATTTTTGTGATCTCTATGGTGACTAGCACAAGCATGCAAACTAGGCTTCATGATGTTGCTGATTTCAGCCCCTGTTCTGCTGATATTTTTATGCCATGTAAACTTGATGCTACCGAGAGATCCATGCTTATTTTGAGATACTTCAGTAAGGATGTTTTCAACATATGGTTATGATCTATCCATCCACGCCCTTTTTTGAAATTATGGAGTGCCGTAGCTTGAGTCAATCGAGCTCAACGTTTGCTCTAAAATGTTTCCTGGCAGGTTGTTTACATGTTATTCAATTTTGCCAAGGTTGTTGTAGTTGATCCGTGTATGCTATGATGTTGTTCTTGCCATGCTTAGCTTCATAAACAAGTCTTGTTGCTGTTGGTTGCCTAGCCATGCCATGTATTGCTCTGTGGTGAGCGGTTCAAGCTCACCAACATGCCTACTTATTGTTGTTCCTGCCATGTATGAATCTGTAATATAACTTGCCATCTTTACATGGGTCCCATCATATCTTCTGATCCTTTTTGGCTCATGGTCAGTAAAGGAATTTTGTTGTATGCAATTAGTAGATTCATCCATGCTCTAGTTTGACTTGATAGATTGCTGAAACATGTTGTTTCATAGCTCTAAACATTGTAACCTGATGTTATTTCTGCTTAAGCCTGAAACTGTTATTATTTGCAATCTTTCCATGTATGTTTGAGCATGTTCTAGTGATTTCTGAGATAGCTCAGTGTTCATGTTTTGTCATGCTTTACCTGTGTTCATGCCCATGCCTTTTGTTATTACGTTGAGATGATGTAGCATAGTGTTTTGGTGCTTGCAACATGCCTAGTTGCTGTTTTGGACAGCTTGTCCTTTAAACTTGTATAGGGTGTATGTGTTGAACCGTTGCTCCGTTTTGGATGTGCTCTATATGAAACTTGCTTGATTTTGCATGTAGTTTCATATTATAATGTTGCATCCTTGTTTTGAGGTGTTTGCTTGATGTTTATATGCATTTTGCATCAATGCCATGTTTAACTTGTTTTGCTCATATCTTCTAGGCCGTAGCTCCAAATCTAATGAACTTTATATGTAACTTGACTAGAATTTCGTGTAGATCATCCTGGTGCATCTTAACTTTCTGTTTAAAAACTTGAACATAAGGTTTATTCAGATCTAGAACAATTTCGAAATTTGCATATGAGGACTTACCGGAATTGTTCTATGTTGTTCCCGGCCTCATTTAAACTTGCCTTGATGTCTTGCTCTTGTTTGCATCATCCCTTGCCATGAGTAGCTTCATGTAGCCGTGTCATGCATCATGCTTGTTTGTGCATCATGCCTTGTTCATGTGTGGTGTGTTTACCATGTTGTGTGCTTCTTCTTGTTAGTTCCTGTTTGCTATGCGATCGTGAGGATTCGTTCGTCTACGCTTGGTTCGGCTTCCTCCGTTCATCTTCTTCATGGACTCGTTCTTCTTCCTAGCGGGATTTCAGGCAAGATGACCGCTACCCTGGATCTCACTACTATCATTGATATGCTAGTTGCTTCGTTCTTTCGCTATGCTGCGTTACCTATCACTTGCTGCTCAAGCCTCCCAAGTTGCCATGAACCTCTAACTCGTTGTCACCCTTCCTAGCAAACCGTTGTTTGGCTATGTTACCGCTTTGCTCAGCCCCTCTTATAGCATTGTTAGTTGCTGGTGAAGATGAAGTTTGTTCCTTGTCGGAACATGGAGATGTTGTTCCTTGTTGGAACATGTTTACTTGTTGGGATATCACAATATATCTTATTTAATTAAAGCATCTATATACTTGGTAAATGGTGGAAGGCTCGGCCTTATGCCTGGTGTTTTGTTCCACTCTTGCCGCCCTAGTTTCCGTCATATCAGTGTTATGTTCCTGGATTTTGCGTCCCTAACGCGGTCGGGTGATTTATGGGACCCCCTTGACAGTTCGCTTTGAATAAGACTCCTCCAAAGAAGGCCCAACATTGGTTTTACCATTTGCCTCACCTAGCCCTTTTTCCCTTGGGTTTCGGAGCCCAAGGGTCATCTTTTATTTTAGCCCCCCCGGGCCAGTGCTTCTCTAAGTGCTGGCCTGAACCGAGCTGCCTGCGGGGCCCCCTCGGAGCAACTCGAGGTCTGGTTTTACTCGTAGCTAGTCTCATCCGGTGTTGCCCTGAGAACGAGATATGTGCAGCTCCTATCGAGATTGTCGGCGCATCGGGCGGCTTTGCTGGTCTTGTTTTATTGTCGCCGAAATGACTTGTAGCCGGATTCCGAGACCGATCGGGTCTTCCCGGGAGAAGGAATATCCTTCGTTGATCGCGAGAGCTTATCATGGGCTAAGTTGGGACACCCTGCAGGGTATAAACTTTCGAGAGCCGTGCCCTTGTTATGTGGCAGATGGGAATTTGTTAATATCCGGTTGTAGTAAACTTGAAGCAAACTCTTCTAAAATACACCAACCGTAAGCGTAACCGTGAGTGTCTCTTTTCGGGTTGATCGAGAGGATAACACGGTTTCTGGGTTATGTCTGACGTAAGTAGGAGTTCGGGATCACTTCTTGATCATTACTAGTTGACGGCCGTTCCTTTGTTTCTCTTCTCGCTCTCATTTGCGTATGTTAGCCACCATATATGCTTAGTTGCTGCTGCAACCTCACCACTTTACCCCTTCCTTTCCCATTAAGCTTTGCTAGTCTTGATACCCATGGTAATGGGATTGCTGAGTCCTCGTGGCTCACAGATTCTACACCACCAGTTGCAGGTACAGGTTTGCGATGATCATGGCGCGAGAGCGATGTTTGCTTGTTTGGAGTTCTTCTTCTGCTTCTTCTTCGATCAGGGGATAGGTTCCAGGTCGGCAGCCTGGGCTAGCAGGGTGGAGTCGTTGAGTTTCTGTTTATGTTTCATCCGTAGTCGGATGTTGATCTTGTATATGATGTTGTTGTATTCTTGTGGCATTTGTGCCTTATGTATGTATCCCCATCTATTATGTAATGTTGATGTAATGATATCCACCTTGCAAAAGCGTTCCAATATGCGGGTCTATCCTTGGTGGGACCTTCGAGTTCCTTTTGGATAGGGTCGCATATTGGGCGTGATACCATGGGCTGGGGCGAAGCTGGCGCGCCGCCCTACCCTCCTCTTCGCCGAGCACTGAGACCTCTGCCCCGGCCTCGCCCACGGCCTCGCCCCCTCCCCCTTCCCCTTGCGGTCGGCTCTGCCACCACGGGCGCGGGAGGAGGAGGGACGCGTTGTTGAGCGGCGACCCTTGCCGCCACCGTCGAAGGACCGGGATTCCCTTTCTCCATGACGAATGAAAGGAAGGAGCGGAAGCAAAGGGAGGTAGAAGATGGAAGAATGCGGGATGCCATCTCCCCTTCCTGCTCTTTATAAAGGAACGGGGTTGGGGCTCGGCCGCCCCGCTCGGCCAATCAAGACATGGGAGGCGCAGGGAACCAGGACCGACCCGCTGCCCAAACCAGCGATGGCCCGGTTTCCCGCCTCCACCGTGTGCCACCCCGAGTGCATGAAAGACACGTGGCAGAAGTGCAGAACCGAGGGGACAGGTGAGACGACCTCTCCCCACCCCGTGATCATGGGGAGTGGACGCCTTGAAGACCGCGCCCCGGCCCCATTCAGTAAATGAGCCGAGCCTCCACGCCTCCCTCCCCTTACGGGGAAGGTGCCAGCCGCCTCTTTACTACGATGTGACGCATGTGTGTGAAAACCGCCCCACGCATGCCGCCCATGTCACGCACACCCCTCCATGCCGCTCCGCGCGCGCGGGTCGTGGGAAGCACAGCAAGAGAATTTTTTTTACCACGGTAAAAACCGCCCCGCCTGCCCGCGCGCCGTTTTGGGCCTGACCCAACAATGTGTAGCGCTTATGTGTGGCCCAGGCCCGGGGGCTCCCGTCGGTGTACAAAACTAGGGGCACATTTTTGTACCCCTTTACCTGTGCACGGGCAGTCAGAGCCGCGCCCGCGACCACACCAAGCAGAGCGAGGGAGGTGAGCCAAGGTAGGACCGAAGCCCAAGATGGCCAGAACAACGCCAAGGCCAAGGCCACAAAGAGAGCACGAAGCAGGTTCCCCCGGCAGGAGACCCTTGCCGGGGGCAGCCCCGGCAAGACCCTTGCTGGGGGCAGCCCCGGCAAGACCCTTGCCCGGGAAGCTCGCCCCACACCAACGGAGTGAGCCACTCTTGAGCCCACGATCCCCAATGCCATCATCCGCCTGGAGCCAGGGCTCGAGAAGGCACCTCCAAGGTGGCATGCAGATCTTTGTGAAGACATATCCAACATTAGACGAGGATTAGAAGACGACGACCCCCGGCAAGACCCTTGCCGGGGACAACGGCGTACCACGGCAAGACCCTTGCCGGGGACGACGGCGTGCCACGACAAGACCCTTGTCGGGCCACCCGGCAAGGCCATTACCAAGGGTGCTAGCAGGGCCACCACTAGGCCCACCGGTGACCAAGTTTCCACCGCCGTTCGCATACAACTGCCAGCCCACCCAGCTAGGTAGGCACCTGCGTGGCGACATGCAGCTCCTAGGCCAACCCATCAAGCGCCTGCGTGGCGGCATGCAGATCCTCGCGATGGCTCCACCACCATGCCACCTGAGCTGCCGGCCTGCCTACATGGCGCCGCATGCATCACAGTCCAGGGCACGTGTCGAAGCAAGGAAGAGCAGCGACGGACGGGATGAGCCTCGCCCCCGTCCCCGATAAAGCAAAGGGACACCTGCGCGATGCATTAGATGCGTCTTGTCCTGTAATACGAAGGATAACCTCGCAACACTGTTGCCTTTCCACCTCCTGTGTGCCACTGTGGCAACCCCTTTTTCTATAAAAGGAGGCCCAAGGCGACGAGGAGGAGGATTCGGTTTTTTGGAGCTCGTTACACTCCGTAGCTAGTTCAAGAACTCAGAATACATCCACCAAAGCAGGAATAGGGTTTTACGCATCCTCGCGGCCCGAACCTGGATAAACAAACCGTGTGCTCTCTGTTAGATCCGCTCTTCTCTCAACCCCGCGCCCCGCAACCGCAGTAGGGATTCTTGTGATCCCATAGGTGTCGTTTTCCACCGACATTATATGATTCTCGGGAAATGAACAATGGAAGCGAGTTCCGAACAAGGGTTCATCATTAAACCAAGGAGAGGATGATGAGGTGGCTGATGGGCTAAGGTCAATTCATCGAGATTTCCAAAAGATGGATTTCCACAATTATGTTAAAAAGGAGATAACATTTGTCAAATCAAATGATATAATGACGTATGCTCGAGGAAAACATACACAAATATACTTTGGTTGAAGGTTCATCCGAAATATGGGCTTAGGTAGCATAATCAAAGTTAGAATGGTAATTCGATAACTAATGGTCTAAGAATGAAATGTCGACCATTAACTTCAAAGCAATAGGGTTGCTAGAAGTACAGAATCCAAGCAGCACAGTTCGCGTGTTGGTATCCCGGTTAAAATCAACACGGGGACCAAGAAAGAATGGTGAGGGTGAGAAGTATCACAATACCAAGAATTCCTTAAGAGGTGGAGCAATCCGCACAACAGCCTTGACATAAAAACAGTAATACTTCAAGGCTGAACATAATACAAGTTGGATAGCAAGTTGCATCCATAACATGAACAAGTTTGTGACAAAAAAAGAAGGTAAGGATGTTGTCAATGGTAACTCAGATTACCAAGGGACGATGTTGGTACTTATCATCATGAATTCGATTGATATCCTGGAAAGAGTCCAATTGTTAAAGAAGATCACGACAATTTTGTCGAGAGGCTCCACGAAGAAGCAACCAGACAACGACTACATCAAGCAAAAAGGACTGATGCAACGAAAGATTATTGGACCCACAAATACGACACAAACTCGGAATCAAGTTTGTTGTTCAACGTCAAATAATAAGACGAAGAAACCGACGTAAGCTTAGATCATCATCTAAAGTTGTGCTCTGGGAGTAAAGACCAGGTAGCACAGTTAAAATCGGCACGATAATGATATAGCCGAGCAGGCTAGGAATGACGTGATCGAGTACAAACTCATAAGTAAAGGAGATTACTAAGGAGTTGTTTGATTGTGGTGCGAACCCGATTTAGTTATTGGTGTCCTCTAGTGACTAACAACTCAGAACCCAAGAAAGATTGGAATCGGTGAGGAATACTAATTGATGAAGGCTCATAATAAGCAACATGGTTCGGTGATATTATCAAGATACCAAAGGGTAATACCCGGAGGTAGTGCAGAATAAAGGTTGGACAAGTGTAGTGATCCGTAGAAGACAATTACTTTAACTTGTCCGAGAATCGTGATCGAACAAGAAGAATATAGTCGGAACCATATTGCAAAAGACCAAATCTCATATATAAGATGAACCTACACCAAGGGAATAATTAATTTTAAAAGAAGCTTCCATGATAGGATCTACATCTTGTCCATGGGCACGAACACAAAGGTTCAAGGTTGACTCCCACTTCTTCAATGCATAACCTTGCATTCACTCCTCGTTTTCGAAGAATTTGTAGTGCAAAAGATTTATCTGGTGAAGCACCAGAAGAGTATGACTCGCATAACTTACGAGTTCACACGAATCAAGAAAAACATAGGTTCAACCCATCGGGACAACATAGGGACCTATACCGCAGTCTTCAGGAGTAAATAACACACACTCGAAAGTAAGGAGAGGATACAATTTGCCAAAAGCATCATGTATCAGGGGATGAACTCTCAAGGTTTTTGAATATGAATGACACTGTCGGATAATAACGAAGCAATTGGTCTCGTGGACCACAACGAACCTGATATGAGTATCGATACTCAGTCAGAAGGAAAAAAGAATGCAAAGGTATCAGATTATAAAAACAACTGACTAATTCAAAGATCAAATGCAAAGGAATTATCATTCCAAATCAAGGATCAGAAGCCAACGATCTGATTAAGAATGGATAAGTTGAATAGACTTAGGGGTACAGTCGACGACAATTTGATTGGTCGATAACCGGCTCATGTTCAAAATGACATCTGAGCCAAAAAGAAAATTTAAAAGGGTCAACCGATTATTGCGTGCATTCGCACTCATGTTGAATCAATAGGATCAAATGATGGTGTCAAAGGATGCTAATGAATATCGCTAGTCATATGGAATTAACCATATTGTAAGCAGGTAAGGAAGATCAGGAGCAATAGGCTACCGAGGATTTCGGAAGATCGAATAGCATTTCAAAGAATTTTGTGAGACATATGAACAACTGGGGATGAACGAATCCCCGATAATTGTGAGGAATTATTCGTAGGGATATTCAGGTGGAAAAGGAGCTGCAAGGCAGCAGGCACAAAAGATTCTCGAAAATTCCAAAGTATTTCAGGTTATCTTGTAATAACAAGAAAAATTGGAAATGAAGGTATGGACAAGTGTATGTAGCTATCCATAGGAATTTATCAGTGATATGGAATTGCAATGACGAAGGGCACAAGGGTTTCGGGGAAACATCGGAGAGTATCTTCGAAATCTTCTGGTGCAGCAAGCGATCATCAGTAATGCCGTGGCTCACTGGGAGGAAGTGGGTACGAGAACCTAATGTTAGAGTTAGCAAAATGTTTAACCCGAATAGATGACAGATCAGAGTCCGAGGCTATAGACGAGGAATAAAAGATCCTAATACCACCCAATTGGCAACATGGGCCCGTAAGCCACACAGCCATGTTAGTAAAACCGTTTTCAAGTACTAGACTCAACTTCAGCCAAGGAGTTGAAAAGTGGGATCCTACAGGCAGTCGGCTTTGATACCAACTTGTGACGCCCCCGATTCAATCATACACTAATCATACACCCAAACGTGTACGATCAAGACCAGGGACTCACGGGAAGATATCACAACACAACTCTAAAAATAAAATAAGTCATACAAGCATCATAATACAAGCTGTGGGCCTCGAGGGCTCGAATACAAGTGCTCGATCATAGACGAGTCAGCGGAAGCAACAATATCTGAGTACAGACATAAGTTAAACAAGATTGCCTTAATAAGGCTAGCACAAAATGGGATACAGATCGAAGGAGGGGCAGGCCTCCTACCTGGGATCCTCCTAAACTACTCCTGGTCGTTGTCAGCGGCCTGCACGTAGTAGTAGGCACCTCCGGTGTAGTAGGAGTCGTCATCGATGGTGGCGTCTGGCTCCTGGGCTCCAGCATCTGGTTGCGACAACCAGATAGAATGGAAAGGGGGGAAAGAGGGAGAAAAGCAACAGTGAGTACTCATCCAAAGTACTCGCGAGCAAGGATCTACACTACATATGCATGGGTATCTATGTAAAGGGGCAATATTGGTGGACTGAACTGCAGAATGCCAGAATAAGAGGGGGATAGCTAGTCCTGTCGAAGACTACGCTTCTAGCAGCCTCCATCTTGCAGCATGTAGAAGAGAGTAGACGGTAAGTTCACCAAGTAGCATCGCATAGCATAATCCTACCTGGCGATCCTCTCCTTGTCGCCCTGTGTGAGAGCGATCACCAGGTTATATCTGGCACTTGGAAGGGTGTGTTTTATTAAGTATCCGATTCTAGTTGTCATAAGGTCAAGGTACAACTCCGGGTCGTCCTGTTACCGAGGATCACGGCTATTCGAATAGATAAACTTCCCTGCAGAGGTGCACCACATTACCCAACACGCTCGATCCCATTTGCCCGGACACACTTTCTTGGGTCATGCCTGGCCTCAGAAGATCAACATGTCGCAACCCCACCTAAGCACAACAGAGAGGTCAGCACGCCGGTCTAAATCCTATGCGCGAAGGGGCCTGGGCCCATCGCCCATTGCACACCTGCATGTTGCGTGAGCGGCCGGAGAGCAAACCTAGCAACCTCCATTACAAAGGAAGTTGCGTTATGCAGTCCAACCCGGCGGGCGCCGCTCAGTCGCTGACGTCAAGAAGGCTTCGGCTGATACCACGACTTCGAGTGCCCATAACTGTTCCTGCGTAGTTGGTTAGTGCGTATAGGCCAGTGGCCAGACTCAGATCAAATACCAAGATCTCGTTAAGCGTGTTAATTGAAGTATCCACGAACGCCGACCAGGGCCAGGCCCACCTCTCTCCTAGGTGGTCTCAACCTGCCATGTCGCTCCGCCACAAAGTAACAGTCGGGGGCCGTCAGGAACCCAGGCCCACCTCTATCGGGATGGAGCCACCTACCCCTTCAGCCCCCATCTCCGAACAGTATCATAAGTAATGTAATAGTATAAAGTATATAGCATATGAACGTGATCACCTCCCGAAGTGACCACGGCCCAGTAGTATAGCATGGTAGACAGACAAGAGTGTAGGGCCACTGATGGAACACTAGCAGGTAAAGGTATCAACAATTGTAGCAACAATTACAGGCTATGCAGCCGAATAGGATTAATCAAAAGCAGTAACATGCTACACTACTCTAATGCAAGCAGTAGAGAGAAGGAATAGGCGATATCTGGTGATCAAGGGGGGGCTTCCCTGGTTGCACTAGCAAGAAGGACGGGTTGTCAACACCGTAGTCGTACTGGGTAGCAACGGCGTCGGTCTCGGTGTCTAGCGAGAGAAGAGGGGGAAGAAACAATAAATATAATGCAAACATATGCATGATGATGCATGACATGATAATGAGCGGTGCTAGGTGTGCCCTAACGTGGTAGTAGGTGATACCGGCGAAGGGGGAAAACATCCGGGGAAGTAACCCCGGTGTTTTGCGTTTTCGGTCAGATGAATCGGAGGGGGGAATGTTGTGTGTTCACTATGCTAGTAATGTGTGGCGGATGAACGGGCTACGTATCCTGATTCGTCTCGTCGTTCTAAGCAACTTTCATGTACAAAGTATTTTCATCCGAGCTACGGTTTATTTTATATTAATTTTCTAAGTTTAAATGATTTTCTGATATTCTCTAGAATATTTTTAGTTCGAATTTAAATGGGACAATGGCTATGGGTACACAGAAGTGTACCCAGCCAATGGATGGCAGGTAGGGCTAGTTGACTTGGTCAACTGCCCAGTCAACATTGACTAGTGAAAGTGAACAGTGAAGATAGGGCCTACTTGTCATGGACTTAGCTATTCTTAATCTAGTTTTGCATTTTAAGATAACAGTTGGTCCCACATGCCATCTACTACTAGACTAATTTAGCAGTAGTTAATACTAACCAAACCTAGTAGTGGACAGAGCCCAGCCGACCACACACGGCCATGTACAGGAGGTGGCGGCCATGGCCAAGAATGGCAGCAGCAACAATACGCAGCAGCAGTAGGTAGTAGCAATACGCAGCGACAGAAGCATTAGCTAGCAGCAGCACATAGCGGCAGCAAGCAGAGCAGCAGCGAGCGGCACTGGGAGGAGCAGTGCAGAGCCTCGGTAACGTAGGAGCAGCAGTAGCAGCCATGAGCAACAACAAGCAGCAGAAGGGAGGGTAGCGGTACGGCTAGGAGCAGCAGCAGACACGGTTCGGCACGTAGCTTGGCCCGGGCGCGACGAACGGTGGCGAGGGCACAAGCAGGCGGGCGCTGGTTTGCGGCATGGCTAGGCGCAACGGGAGTGGGAGTGAGTGTGCGTAGGGAGCGGAGCTCCAGTTACAGCGGCCAAGAACGGGACAACTGTTGCGGGGAAAAACGACCATGGCGGCGCCCGACTCCGGTCACGGCGGTCCTACGGTCCTAGAGGACGTGTGTGCAGTTGGAAAGAGGGGAGGGGGCGAGCAGAGCTCACTGGGGAGGCACAGGAGGGCTCGGCAGACTCAGGGCCGCGTTGGCCACGGCGAATCGGTCGGAGGAGGCCGTCGATGCAGAGGACGAAGACGGGAGATGGCGGTGTTGAAGCAAATCCGGGGGTCACGATCTTCGGCTTGGAGACTAGTAGGAGACCGGCAATGCTCCTGGGTATGGAGGGGCTGCGAGATGAGCTCGGTGGGCATGGTGAGCGGTGACGACGCTCTCTGTCGCGGACGGTTTGGAGAGGAATGGATTGAGGAGGACGATTTGGCGATTTAGGGATCGCCCAAGGGGAAGGGGCCGATCTTATCCAGCCAGAGGAGCCGCGGGATGGCCGGCGCGTGGCCATCCTGACCACGGACGCATGTGCTGCGTCCACCTCGCCTGTGGTGAACATGAGGTTGAAGAAGCTTATAGTGGTGGGTTGGGCTGGTTCCTGTAGCGAGGAGACCAAAGTGCACAGTAGCACTTTGCCTTTTTCTTTTTCTCTTTAAATTTTCTACTTTTCTTTTTATTTGTTTTCTTTTCTATTTATTTTGAATATTATATCGGTCTTATAATATATAAGACTTTTCCCATAATTAGTGATTCAATATTAGACACTGCCACAAAAGTTTTGGTGGTTATTTAAAATAGTAAGTATTTTTATAAAATTTAAAAGGCATTTATTTAGTTTTTTTACCTACTATTTTAATTACTTAAGTGCATTTAAATCTTTTATAAAAATGTGGTTTCTCCATCAAAATTACCTATGCATTATTTGCCAGAACCCGAGCAATTTAGTTTTAATATTTGTAAAATTTTATTGTTTTTACTTTAATTCAGATTTAATTTGAATCAGTTTTAAACTAACGCTAGTTCATCGACAGTAACTGAGGTGACGTGGCATCATTAGCAGAGGTTCACTGTAGCTTAATTACCCGGGCGTCACATAAAGTCACACAATTTAGTATTATCTTGAGCCATCGTGACAAGCAAGCAATCCAACACACAAGCAAACAAGAAGCAAGAGAAAAAGAGGTGAACGGAAAAGAGAGAGCGAATAAAACGGCAAGGGTGAAGTGGGGGAGAGGAAAATGAGGCAAATGGCAAATAATGTAATGCGAGGGATAAGATTTTGTGATGGGTACTTCGTATGTCTTGACTTGTGTAGACTCGACAACGGCAGCAAAAATGGCTTGTTGTTGGGAGTCAAATCTTGACTTGACTTGGCGCGAATCTCCCCGGCAACGGCGCCAGAAATAATTCTTGCTACCTCTTGAGCATTGCGTTGGTTTTCCCTTGAAGAGGAAAGGGTGATGCAGTAAAGTAGCGTAAGTATTTCCCTCAGTTTTTGAGAACCAAGGAATCAATCCAGTAGGAGATCACGCTCGAGTCCGACACACCTACACAAACAAATAAGAACCTCGCAACCAACGCGATAAAGGGGTTGTCAATACCTTCACGGTCAATTACGAGAGTGAGATCTGATAGATATGATAAGATAATATTTTTGGCATTTTTATGATAAAGAGAAATAAAGATGCAAAGTAAAATAAACGGCAATAAAAAGAGCTATGTGTTGGAAGATTAATATGATGGAAGATAGACCTGGGGGCCATAGGTTTCACTAGTGGCTTCTGTCAAGAGCATAAGTATTACGGTGGGTAAACGAATTACTATCGAGCAATTGATAGAATTGAGCATAGTTATGAGAATATCTAGGTATGATCATGTATATAGGCATCACGTCCGCGACAAGTAGACCGAAACGATTTTGCTTGTACTACTATTACTCCACACATCGACCGCTATCCAGCATGCATCTAGAGTATTAAGTTCATAAGAACAGAGTAATGCTTTAAGTAAGATGACATGATGTAGAGGGATAAACTCATGCAATATGATATGAACCCCATCTTTTTATCCTCGATGGCAACAATACAATACGTGCCTTGCTGCCCTAACATCCTTTGGGAAAGGACACCGCAAGATTGAACTCAAAGCTAAGAACTTCTCCCATTGCACGAAAGCTCAATCTAGTAGGCCAAACCAAACTGATAATTCGAAGAGACTTGAAAATTAAACTGCAAAAGAATTCAGAGGAGATTCAAATACATAAAAGAATTCAGAGGAGATTCAAATATTGTTCATAGATAATCTTGATCATAAACCCATTCATCGGATCTCGACAAACACACCGCAAAAGAAGATTACATCGAATAGATCTCCAAGAAGATCGAGGAGAACTTTGTATTGAGATCCAAAGAGAGGGAAGAAGCCATCTAGCTAATAATTATGGACCCGAAGGTCTGAGGCAAACTACTCACACATCATCGGAGAGGCTATGGTGTTGATGTAGAAGCCCTCCGTGATCAATGCCCCCACCGGCGGAGCACCGGAAAAGGCCCAGAGATGGGATCTTACAGGTACAGAAGGTTGCGGCGGTGTAAATAGGGTTTTGGCTCCCTATCTGATGTTTCCAAGGTATATGGGTATATATAGGAGAAAGAAGTACGTCGGTGGAGCAACGAGGGGCCCACGAGGGTGGAGGGCGCGCCTGGGGGAGGTGGGCGCACCCCCTGCCTCGTGCTCTCCTTGTTGATTGATTTACGTAGACTCCAAGTACTCTGGATCACGTTTGTTCCGAAAATCACGTTCCTGAAGGTTTCATTCCGTTTGGACTCCGTTTTATATCTTTTTCCTTCGAAACACTGAAATAGGCAAAAACAGCAATTTGGGCTGGTCCTCCTGTTAATAGGTTAGTCCCAAAAATAATATAAAAGTTTATAATAAAGCCCATTAAACATCCAAAACAGAATATAATATAGCATGGAACAATAAAAAATTATAGATATGTTGGAGACGTATCACTCTCCTTGCCCACTTCACCAACACATTCAACGCCTTCTACCTCCTCGGCCGAGTGTTTTGGTGTGGCTACGAGTTCATCGCTTTCACCACCCACAACATGTTCACGGAGTACACTAACATCTTCCCCACCGCGTCCCGCATGCACACTCTTCCGTACCCCATCGACAATGCCCCGGAGGAGCAGTGAAGGGCGCCCGGAGGAGGAGCGAGGTGGAGAAGGCGGAGTCTAGGGTTCTAAACCCTCTATCTATTTTTTTGAGTCTATGTTATGTTAAGTTGTAATCCCATTGAACTATGTGAGAGATGCTATGGGATTGTTGGCCCTTTTATCAAGTTCTATTATTAAGTTTTCTATCTATTCTATTATGATGTTCGTCCTAGTTTTAACTATGTGATCGTGCTATGGGCTTGATGGCCCTATCTACATTGTAACACCCCAGATGTAATACTTCCATATTTGGCAATATATCCATGTTGGTCTCCATCCAATTCCATTCGGGGTTCCAACCTTTGGTCTCATTTTGTTTTGTTTTGTTTTGTTGTCCTACTCATTTCATTGCCATGCTTACCTGGTCATATTGCATTTGTGCTTCTTGTCATATTCCTTTTAGGCATCATATGTCATCATCATATAGTGCATATTCATCTCATGCCATCCTTGTCTTATTGCATCTTATTCTTACATGCTCAACATATGCCTTGAGATGCCCATAATATTGTTCTATGCATCACCACCTCCTCCTTCCCTCTACTTCCTTCTTTTGACAAGTGCCACTTTCCCTTCTCTTTTAATGTTCATCTTCTCCCTGTAAATCTTGCACCATGCCTACATCCTCTCTGCCAATTTTCAACTCATTTGAATATGTTTTGGTTAGGTTAAAAATTGTTTCAAGTTTGAATTTAATTCAAACTTGATTTAATTTTCTTCCTTTAAAAATCCCCAAAGCAATTTATTCAAATGACCCATAATTCCAGGAGCTTGAGGGTATTTTTTGTATCTGCAAAACTCCTCTCCTAGCCCCTGGCCTTTTTATTTCCCTTACCGCTGCTTATTAGTTTAACAGGAAATAAAGGGGAGGGAAAAGGCCTTGCCTGGACCTCCCGCAGCGAGCAGCTACCATTGTTGAAATGTCTTGTAAACCGGGATTCCGAGACTGATCGGGTCTTCCTGGGAGAAGGAATATCCTTCGTTGACCGCGAGAGCTTGTGATGGGCTAAGCTGGGACACCCCTGCAGGGTATTATCTTTCAAAAGTCGTGCCCGCGGTTATGAGGCAGATGGGAATTTGTTAATGTCCGGTTGTAGAGAACTTGACACTTGACTTCATTAAAATGCATCAACCGCGTGTGTAGCCGTGATGGTCTCTTCTCGGCGGAGTCCGGGAAGTGAACACGGTTTGGGTTATGTATGAACGTAAGTAGTTTCAGGATCACTTATTGATCATTTCTAGCTTCTCGACCGATGTGTTGCTTCTCTTCTCGCTCTCACTTGCGTATGTTAGCCACCATATACGCTTAGCTCTTGCAGCAGCTCCACCACCTTACCCCTTCCTACCTTTGAGCTTAAATAGTCTTGATCTCGCGGGTGTGAGATTAATGAGTCCCCGTGACTCACAGATTCTACCAAAACAGTTACAGGTGCCGACGATGCCAGTACAGGTGACCCAACCGAGCTCAAGTGGGAGTTCGACGAGGAACATGGTCGTTACTATGTTTCTTTCACTGATGATCAGTAGTGGAGCCCAGTTGGGACGGTCGGGGATCTAGTATTTGGGGTTGTCTTCTTTATTTTGGTTCCGTAGTCGCAACTTGATTGTACTCTGAATGATGCATGTTTAATTTATGTATTGTGCGAAGTGGCGATTGTAAGCGAACTCTTTATCCCATTCTTGTTCATTACATGGGATTGTGTGAAGATGACCCTTCTTGCGACAAAACCACCATGAGGTTATGCCTCCAAGTCGTGCCTCGACACGTGGGAGATATAGCCGCATCGTGGGTGTTACAAGTTGGTAATCAGAGCCATCCCGACTTAGGAGCCCCCGCAGATCGAATTGCTGGCATTGTTGAGTCTAGAACAAAAATGTTTTGAGTCTTAGGATTATATATATCGGAGAGTAGGATTCTTTTTACTCCTCAGTCCCTTCGTTGCTCTGGTGAGGTCTCCTGACGTAGATGTTTTGACTTTCCTCTCCTCAAACTTCACTAAAAAAATTTAGGATCACGTGGGTATCTTGGGATCGTTCTGATATTCTTATGACGAGAACATTGTTCTTGGTGCCTCCTGACATTTAGGGGTTGTGGCAGTGTCCCGGGGAGTTGATCTCCGAGGTGTTGTCGTCATAATTTTATCATTGCAGTTCTGGAATACCTGAGTTTTGCCGACATCGAAAATCTGTTTTATGCAGTTGTTGGTGAGATAACCTCGACGTCACCCAGTACTGGGGAGTTCGGGAGTATTGCTATAACTCGTATAACATATGCTTTTCGAAGGTTGAGGTACACGATTTCCGAAGGTTTCTTGGTTATGTGTTGACGGATGGATACAACTGGATGTAGGGATTGTTAGTTTGGGTGAGATATATTGCTTCCCCTGTATCCCCAACAGCTGATTGCATAACCAGAAAGTTTCGGGAGTTTATAGGTGGGATTCAAGTAGCTCTAGCATTTCTTCCTGCAGATATTTGGTTTGTGATTGGGTAATCCTTACCACTTATTTGTTCCAGTTGCACCTTGTTATTTCATTCATCAACCCCTTATCAAGTGGCTTCTCACCTTAATGGACGTGTGATGTTAGCTTTGGAATTCATTCGTTCATCCTTGTTCGAATGTTTTTTGTGAAGACTATATGTTGCAATTTCTATCAGTTGATTCAACTTGTCTATCTGTCTATCAAGATGCTAACGGATGTCACCCTCTTCAGGATGGCTCCGCCAACACGTCAGAATCCGGAACGCAATGATGGGAGTCAGGCGAACCCTCCACCTCCACCTCCGCCTTCGGAGGCATGGCAAGCTTTGATGGCAGCCACAAACGCCAACGCTCAGATGATGATTCAGCTCATGCAAGAGCGCAACCAAGGCCAAGGCAACCAAGGGAATCAAGGTCAAGGGCAGTTCAATCATCAGCCTCAGTTTCCTACCCTCAACCAGTTCCTTGCAAATCAGCCGAAGTCTTTCAGCTACTGTGTCGAGGCCACATATGCCGATGATTGGCTCGTGGATATCAACAAGCATTTTGAATGTAGCAATGTCAGGCCTGAGGACTATGTTAAGTTTGCCTCTTTTCAGCTCAAGGACCAAGCAGCTGATTGGTTCCAGCAATACAAAGATTCCAGAGGAGGTCGAGTGATTACTTGGACTGACTTCTGTCGGGACTTTAAAGCTCACCACATTCCTACCAGTGTTGTTGACAGTAAGCGTGAAGAGTTCCGCAATCTCAAGCAAGGCAACATGTCTGTGTATCAATACAACAAGAAGTTTCAGAAACTTGCTCGCTTCGCTAAACAAGACGTTCCTGATGAAAAGAGTATGATCTATCAATTCAGAGGTGGCCTTAGAGAGGATCTGCAGTTAGCTCTCGTTCTTGTTGAGCCTACTCAGTTCGATCAATTCTACAATATGGCCCTCAAGCAAGAAGGTTCTCAGCTCAAGTGTGAGGCTTCTAAGAAGAGAATCAGGGATGCAATTCAGTCTTCTTCTTCCTCACAAGTGGCAGCTAAACAGCAGAACTTCTACCTTCCTCCTCCTCCGTTTTGTCAGCCGTACCAGCAAAAGAACTCAGGTGGTCGTGGATCTTCCCACCCACCCAACCCAGGCTATCAGAACAAGTCAAATTCTCAAGCTCCAAGGTCAAATGCTCCTTATCATCGTCCGCTCTCAGAGGTGACTTGCAACAAGTGCCAGTAGAAAGGTCACTACGCGAACAAGTGCTTCAACCAAAGGTGCCTTCCGCCTCCTCCTCCTGTGAGATCTTCAAGCAATGCAGTGGTCAAGCATAATCCCAAGTCTGCAAAGGTGAACATGATGAATACAGCGCAAGCGGGGGAATCTTCTGATGTGATAATGGGTAATATTCCAATTAATGATATTCCTGCAAAAGTCTTATTTGATACCAGTGCATCGCATTCTTTCATGTCATATCCTTTTGCATCGAAGCACAATTTTGACACAGAGGAATTACCTAAAGCAATGCAAGTTATTTCTCCGGCTAAGCGTTTGAGCTCTAGCATGATGGTTCCGAATGTCGTTATCAAGATGGGCGACTATAAAT
The DNA here is from genome assembly GCA_021605145.1 of Aegilops bicornis. NCBI lineage: Eukaryota > Viridiplantae > Streptophyta > Magnoliopsida > Poales > Poaceae > Aegilops > Aegilops bicornis. The sequence goes on from CM038671.1 coordinate 290,171,564, forward strand.
TTCTGTCTTCTCCAATTGTTCTTGGTGACTCAAATATTGATCTAATTCTCGGGATGGACTGGCTTTCTAAGCACAAGGCTGAGCTTGATTGTGCTGCCAGGGAGATTCAATTGACACATTCTTCTGAGGATGTTATCATCTATGCCGCTCGTGACGAAACCATTCGGTTGTTTTCTCTCAATGAGAAGGGCGAGCTAGACGCAATGTCTCAGATTCCAGTCGTTTGTGAGTACCAAGATGTCTTTCCAGAAGAGCTTCCGGGTATGCCTCCTCACCGGCCAGTGGAATTCGTTATCGATCTTGAGCCTGGCACTGAACCCATTTGCAAACGTCCTTACAAGCTTGGACCTAAAGAGCTGAAGGAATTGAAGAAACAGCTCGATGAACAAGAGCGTCTGGGTTTGATCAGACCGAGTTCATCCCCATGGGGTTGTGGAGTTCTTTTTGTCCAGAAGAAGGATGGCACGGAACGACTGTGTGTCGATTACCGTCCATTGAACAAGAAGACAATCAAGAACAAGTATCCACTTCCCAACATTAATGAGCTTTTCGAGCAACTCAAGGGTGCTAAAGTATTCTCCAAGCTTGACCTCCGTATGGGTTATCATCAAATTCGCATTCGTGAACAAGATATTCCCAACACAGCATTCAGAACAGGCTTTGGTTCTTATGAATATACTGTCATGTCTTTCGGCCTTGTCAATGCTCCTCCAATGTTCTCTCGTATGATGAACTTCATCTTCAAACCCTACACCAAAGAATTCATTCTGGTGTATCTCGATGATATTTTGGTCTTCTCCAAGAATAAGAAGGATCATGTCAAACATTTGCGGTTGGTGCTCGACAAGCTCAGGGAGTATCAATTCTATGCCAAGTTTTCCAAATGTGAGTTCTGGCTTGATGAAGTTCTTTATCTTGGTCACATCATCTCCGCCAAGGGCATCGCTGTTAATCCCGAGAAGGTGTCTACAATTGTGAATTGGGAACCTCCTCAGAATGTCAAGCAGCTCCGCAGTTTTCTTGGTCTTGCAAGCTATTGCCGAAGATTCGTTGAGAATTTCTCTAAGATTGCAAAGCCTCTTTCCAACCTCCTACAGAAGCATGTGAAGTATGTCTGGATTCCTGAGTGTGACATTGCTTTCAACACTCTCAAAGAGAAACTCATCATAGCTCCTGTCTTGACTCCTCCTGACGAATCCAAACCTTTCGAAGTTTTCTGTGATGCTTCTCTTCAAGGTCTCGGTGCTGTGTTAATGCAAGAGAAGAAAGTTGTGGCCTATACCTCTCGTCAGTTGAAGCCCAACGAAAAGAACTACCCCACTCACGATCTTGAGTTGGCGGCATTTGTCCATGCATTAATAACATGGAGACATCTCTTGTTGGGAAGGAAAGTTGACATATTCACCGATCACAAGAGCCTCAAGTATATCTTCACTCAACCCAACCTCAACCTCAGACAAACTCGATGGGTCGAAATGATTCAAGAGTACAATCCAAGCATTGAATATACTCCTGGCAAGGCGAATGTGATTGCGGATGCTCTAAGCAGAAAGGCTTATTGCAACAGCTTAATTCTCAAGCCCTTCCAACCAGATCTTTGTGAAGCTTTCTGCAAACTCAATCTTCAAGTTGTTCCTCAAGGCTTTCTTGCCAACCTCATAGTCTCTCCAACCTTGGAAGACCAAATTCGTGAGGCACAACTCCTGGATGCCATGGTGAAAAAGGTGAAACGTGGTATCGACAAGGGCATTTCCAAATACAAGTGCTTCCACTTTGATGACAAGATACTCTTTTCTTCGAGGATCGTATTGTGGTTCCTAAAGGCGATCTGAGAAAAGTTATCATGAACGAGGGACACAATTCACTTCTATCCATTCATCCTGGAAGTACGAAGATCTACCATGACCTCAAGCAGTCGTATTGGTGGACTCGAATGAAGCGAGAGATTGCTCAATTCGTGAATGAATGTGACGTCTGCAGAAGGGTGAAAGGTAACACCAACGACCAGCTGGTCTCCTCCAACCTCTTGCTATTCCAGAATGGAAGTTTGACCATATCGAGATGGACTTCGTGACTGGATTTCCAAAGTCCAAGCGTGGAAATGATGCTATCTTCGTTGTCATTGACAAGCTTACTATAGTGGCTCATTTTCTTCCTATCAAAGAATCTATCACAGCTGCTCAGCTAGCAGAGCTATACACATCCAGGATTGTCTCCTTGCATGGCATTCCACAATTGATTTCTTCAGATCGTGGAAGCATCTTCACCTCTAAATTCTGGGACTCCTTCCAGAAGGCCATGTGCACCAACATTCGCTTCAGCACAACTTTCCATCCTCAAACTAGTGGCCAAGTCGATCGAGTCAACCAAATCCTTGAAGATATGCTCAGGGCTTGTGTCATCTCTTTTGGTATGAAGTGGGAATATTGTCTTCCATATGCCGAGTTCTCCTACAGCAACAACTTCCAAGCGAGTTCGGGCAAGGCCCCATTCGAAATTCTCTATGGCAGAAAGTGTTGTACTCCTCTCAATTGGTCTGAGATAGGTGAACGCCAACTTCTTGGCAACGACTTGATCACGAAGCGAAGAAATGTGCAAAGTCATTCATGAGAATCTCAAAGCCACGCATAATCGCGCGGAAGAGCTATTATGATGACAAGCACCGTGATGTGGCTTTTGAAATCGGAGACCATGTCAACCTCCGCGTCTCTCCAATGAAAGGCACTCGTCGCTTCGGTATCAAAGGGAAGCTTGCCCCTAGATACGTGGGTCCTTTCAAGATCATTGGAAAAAGAGCCGATCTCGCCTATCAACTTGAACTTCCGTCCAACTTTGCAAATGTGCACGATGTGTTTCACGTGTCACAGCTTCTCAAGTGCTTCAAGACTCCTGAGCGCACTATCAACTTCAAATAAATTGACCTCCAAGAAGATATGTCCTATCATGAGCATCCCGTTGCTATTCTTGAAGAAACCGAGCGCAAGACTCGCAACAAGTCAATCAAATTCCTGAAAGTGAAGTGGTCGCACCATTCCGACCGGGAAGCCACCTGGGAACGCGAGGATCACCTCCGTTCTGAATATCCAGAGTTCTTTCAGCCCTAGATCTCGGGACGAGATCCTCTTGTAGTGGTGGATAGTTGTAACACCCCAGATGTAAAACTTCCATATTTGGCAATATATCCATGTTGGTCTCCATCCAATTCCATTCGGGGTTCCATCCTTTGGTCTCATTTTGTTTTGTTTTGTTGTTCTACTCATTTCATTGCCATGCTTACCTGGTCATATTGCATTTGAGCTTCTTGTCATATTCCTTTTAGGCATCATATGTCATCATCATATAGTGCATATTCATCTCATGCCGTCCTTGTCTTATTGCATCTTATTCTTCCATGCTCAACATATGCCTTGAGATGCCCATAATATTGTTCTATGCATCACCACCTCCTCCTTCCCTCTACTTCCTTCTTTTGACAAGTGCCACTTTCCCTTCTCTTTTAATGTTCATCTTCTCCCTGTAAATCTTGCACCATGCCTACATCCTCTCTGCCAATTTTCAACTCATTTGAATATGTTTTGGTTAGGTTAAAAATTGACTCAAGTTTGAATTTAACTCAAACTTGATTTAATTTTCTTCCTTTAAAAATCCCCAAAGCAATTTATTCAAATGTCCCATAATTCCAGGAGCTTGAGGGTATTTTTTATATCTGAAAAACTCCTCTCCTAGCCCCTGGCCTTTTTATTTCCCTTGCCGCTGCTTATTAGTTTAACAGCAAATAAAGGGAAGGGAAAAGGCCTTGCCTGGGCCTCCCGCAGCCAGCAGCCCACCTAGGCACCGCAGCCAGGCGCAGCCCAGCAGCCCATCCAGCCCACGCGTACAGAGGCGTCGTCAACCTCCTGTACGGCGCGCATCCAACATGTCCACGTCAACAACCTCGTTGATTTGACGGCCGGAGAAGCTCCCTAGACCCCTATAAAGTTGTCCCCGGTGCCCTAGGGTCTCCCCTAAACCGATCCCACCTCCTCTCCTTCCCTCGCCGCCGCCAGGTAAGCCTAGCCACGCCACGCCGTCGCCCTGCCCACCATGCTCCGACCGAGCTTGAGCTCAAGCTCGGAGTAGCTCGTCGCCGCGCCTCCGACCCCATCGGCCACCATGGAGAGGAACTCCAAGTACCTCTCCGTCTCCTACCTCGACGTACGCGATGCCACGGCCTCGGGATCGACCTCTTCGACCCGTCTTCTTCCTCTTCTTCATGGACAACAAGTCCACCGGAGTTCTTCGTCTCCCCGTCGCCGATCTACTGCATCCCTGGCCGTATCTTCTTGCCATAGGTATACTAGGTATACCCAACTCACTCCCTGCTCTTTTCTTGTCGCCGAACTATCCCCATAGTAGTCGCTAGGGTCATGCCTTCGTCGTGTTCACGGTGCTCTGGCGAAGCCTGCATTTTTATTGTAGTTGCTGTTACTGCTGTAGCATGCCTGCGTGTCCCCGCTCTGGATCCCCTCTGTCGCGCTCCCGCAGCTCGCTCGCGCCACACGTTCGCGTGTCGCGCGCACCCTTCAAGCCTCCCGCAGCTCCGACGAGCTCCTCTGCCGCTCGCTACGCCTGGCACCTTCTCTGTTCCGCTCGTGCCCGAGCACACGTGCACGCGCGACACCACGAGCAGCAGCCACACGCTCCCGCACCTTCACATGTTCCCGCACTCCCGCCGGAGTCCCTATGCCCCGCTGGTTGCCGCCGTTGCCCGCCGGCGATGTCGCCATCTTCTCTGCGTAGGAGCAAAGGGAAGGCTCGGCCTTCGCGTCTATTCAAAGGGTCAAGTCCCCCCGTTCTTGGCACACGCATGCGCGCAGCCGAGCTGGTTACCCAGGCACGTACACACCCGGGAGGTCTCGCGTTTGAACCCCAGGCTCCGCGAAATTTTTTGGGGTGTGGTGTTATCAGCGTATCACTGACAATCAGGGCCCATCTGTCCTACTCACAAGGGGCCAGGACCCACCTGTCATCCTCCCATAGCCCCTTGTTTTCCTTTTCTTTTATTCCCAGCGAATATTCCATTTCTGGCAGATGGAATCTATCCATTTCGGGCAAGTCCATTTCTGGACGTTTCCAAATAAGGAAAATGCCAATTCTGTCATATTCCATTTAGGGCAGTTTTTAACTTATTGCACTTGTAATGATTTTTCTACAGAAACCCCAACATATTATATATGTTTTTGGGGTAGAAAAATCCCATCAATCTAGTGATGGCATTAGTTTCTGCATTTGAGCAAGTTCATGAACATGTCATTTTACATCATGATGTTGTCTTGTCATTTTTGTGCTGTTTATTTCAAGCATGCTATGAGGTTGTTTTGCACTAGGATAGCTTCATTTTCATGCCTACTCCATGCTAGATTTATTTCATCCCATGATATGATATGTAGTGAGTTAATCAAGCTTGATAACATGCCAACATGAATCTGTTTTGCCATGTCCTGAAATTTCACCAAGTCTGAATCTTTTATAAAACTTGCTATGTTTGCATGGGTGTAATAATATTTTCTGTACCCTTTTGGCTCATGTTTGGTAAGGGAGTTTTGTTAAGTGCTTTTAGTAGAATCATGCCATGCCTTTGTTTGCTATTTTATGTTCCTGTAGCATGTTGTTTGCTAGCTCTAAACATTGGTACCTGATGTTGTTTCTGCTATGTCTAGCATTTTCACGAAGTCTAAAAAATTGTTATCTTTTGCATTATTGCCATGTTGTTTTAGTCATTCTCTAGTGGTTTATAGATTTAGCTCAGTGTTCATGCTTTGTAGAGCATCTCCTGTACAGCACTGCCATGCATTTTGTTCACATGTTTGGGTGTTGTAGCATAATTATACTTTGCATCCAAGTGGTCAAGTTGATGTTTTAAGCAGCTTGCATCATATCTTGTCTTGCTTGTCATTTGAAACCGTGCATCCGAACCCGGTGATCTTTATATCGATTTCAACCGAAATCATCTCATCTTTTCAGTGGCATACTTGGTTTGCCAACTTGATGCCTTGTTCATCTTTTCCCTTCCGGAGCACGCATATGCATTGCATATCACATCTCGCATATCATGCCTTGTTTTGCATCATGTTGCTTGTGCATCGCATCGTGGTTGATAGTTGTTCTTTTTCTTATGTTCTTGTTTTTGGTAGAGCCGGGAGACGAGTACGTGAACGAGGAACCTGTTGAGTATGCTAACGAGGATCAAGCTTTCGACAACTCTGAGAATCTTGCAGGCAAGATGACCGTACCCTCGAAATCACTTCTATATTTGCTTGCTAGTTGCTCGCTCTTTTGCTATGCCGCGATACCTACCACTTGCTATATCATCCGCCCATATTGCCATGTCAACCCTCTAATCCACCTTTCCTAGCAAACCGTTGTTTGGCTATGTTACCGCTTTTGCTCAGCCCCTCTTATAGAGTTGCTAGTTGCAGGTGAAGATGAAGTTTGTTCCTTGTTGGAACATGGATATTTTGGGATATCACAATATCTCTTATTTAATTAATGCATCTATATACTTGGTAAAGGGTGGAAGGCTCGGCCTTATGCCTGGTGTCTTGTTCCACTCTTGCCGCCCTAGTTTCCGACATACCGGTGTTATGTTCCTTGATTTTGCGTTCCTTACGCGGTTGGGTGATTTATGGGACCCCCTTGACAGATCGCTTTGAATAAAACTCCTCCAGCAAGGCCCAACCTTGGTTTTACCATTTGCCACCTAAGCCTTTTTCCCTCGGGTTTTCGCGAGCCCGAGGGTCATCTTTATTTTAACCCCCCCGGGTCAGTGCTCCTTCGAGTGTTGGTCCGAACTGAGCTGCCTGCGGGGCCACCTCGGGGAAACTCGAAGTCTGGTTTTACTCGTAGCTAGTCTCATCCGGTGTTGCCCTGAGAACGAGATATGTGCAGCTCCTATCGGGATTTGTCGGCACATCGGGCGGCTTTGCTGGTCTTGTTTTACCATTGTCGAAATGTCTTCTAAACCGGGATTCCGAGACTGATCGCGTCTTCCTGGGAGAAGGAATATCCTTCGTTGGCCGTGAGAGCTTGTGTTGGGCTAAGTTGGGACACCCCTGCAGGGTATTATCTTTCGAAAGCCGTGCCCGCAGTTATGAGGCAGATGGGAATTTGTTAATGTCCGGTTGTAGAGAACTTGACACTTGACTTCATTAAAATGCATCAACCGCGTGTGTAGACGTGATGGTCTCTTCTCAGCGGAGTCCGGGAAGTGAACACGGTTTGGGTTATGTATGAACGTAAGTAGTTTCAGGATCACTTCTTGATCATTTCTAGCTTCTCGACCGATGCGTTGCTTCTCTTCTCGCTCTCACTTGCGTATGTTAGCCACCATATACGCTTAGTGCTTGCTGCAGCTCCACCACCTTACCCCTTCCTACCTTTGAGCTTAAATAGTCTTGATCTCGCGGGTGTGAGCTTGCTGAGTCCCCGTGACTCACAGATTCTACCAAAACAGTTGCAGGTGCCGATGATGCCAGTACAGGTGACGCAACCGAGCTCAAGTGGAAGTTCGACGAGGAACGTGGTCGTTACTATGTTTCTTTCCCTGATGATCAGTAGTGAAGCCCAGTTGGGACGATCGGGGATCTACCATTTAGGGTTGTCTTCTTTATTTTGGTTCTGTAGTCGCAACTTGATTGTACTCTGAATGATGCATGTTTAATTTATGTATTGTGTGAAGTGGCAATTGTAAGCCAACTCTTTATCCCATTCTTGTTCATTACATGGGATTGTGTGAAGATGACCCTTCTTGCGACAAAACCACCATGCGGTTATGCCTCCAAGTCGTGCCTTGACACGTGGGAGATATAGCCGCATCGTGGGCATTACATACATATATGTTGATTGTTTTCTTAGACAGCTCGCTTTGTTAGTAACCACCTAGTGCATGCAGCCACAACACACCCTTCTTTTCTTACACAAGCCACAAATATGTAGCCACCTAGCTAGTGCATGCAGCCACAACATATTTGTTCAATTTATTTGTCGTAGCAAAACGGAGATGCAAGTGGATCGAAAAGGCTGCAACTGATCGTAAAAAATGATGCTCTAAATCGAGGAGACAAGTGTGCAAGAAAAGAGAAACCAGCGGCAGCGACCGTTGCTACATCCGTACCGGTTGGCGTGCACGAAAGCGGCTCGATCAGTGCATCGTGGCGGCACGCATCAGCGCATGTAGGCTCGGTCTGCACATTGACGCATACAGGCAGGCTTGTTGGGTGCATGCATAGCAGGCTTCTGCCGTGGCGGCGCGCGCAGGCATTTATTGCAGGGGATGGCCCAACGAAACCACGGCCCAACGGTCGAACAGCTACACCCCCGACGCGACCCCACTCGTCAGAGTTAACGATCAAAGCACTGACCCTACGGCGATGACCATTGTGACCTCTAATGAGGGTTTTGGGGAAGGGAGTGGGGAAAACTGAGCCAAAGTTAACAGCGTGGGGATGGATGAGTAGAGCTAAGGAACCAGGGGCACAGAAATATAATACTGTATTAGGTAAAAATCCCAAAATTTTGAGTCAGATTAAATATAATTTCAAATTGAATTTGTATTAGGTAAAAATCTAATGAAATATTGTGCTCGCAATAAGTAATGAAATTAAAATTTCCAAATTCAAACAGTAATATTTTTGAAACTAATTACCGGCTTGGTGCGTTTTTGTATATTTACAACCCAGTTATTATAATTACATCCCATTTATTATTTCCTAAAACCCATTTTCTTGTTAGGCCTAATGCATCCCTCATGGGAAAGATTTACAGCCCAGCGGGGCGGAGAATAACAAGTTGACCTGGGTTGGTATTCCGCAAAAAAAGTATAGCTGGGCTAGCCATTTTCACCTTGAAAAAATATTATTTGGGCTGGATATTTGGTCAACTAAAATAATATCCTGGGCTAGACGGGCCACAGCCCGCCCAGGTTATGCCCTGCTCCTCTGAACAACAAAAAGAACATCGCTCAAGAAAAACTCCGCTTACACCTAAAAAAACAAATACTGCTTGAGCTGCTAGGTCCCAGCTGTTGGCCGCTCCTTGTGCAATTCTCTCATTTATTGACTATATAGGTTGACGACCGAGACGACCATGTGGGCCCTACGGATGGTCTGATACAGCGCCCGCTGCTCATTCAGGAGGCCAGGATCATCGAACATCTATGAGCACCTTCGAGAGACTGAGACGGCATCAACCTGTAAGGCCGCGCTTCGGAGGTCTGGATTGTTTCACACCTGTATTAAGAGACAAGTGTAATTTACTCGTCATCGAAAACAAGGCATAAAATACAGGCGTAATGAAACCGAGGGGCCGAGGTCTGTAACGAAAACCGGCGAGTTACGCGTGTAATTTGAGAGACCAGTGTATATTTTACTAGTCGAAATCGACCAACAAAAGCGCTTCACCCAAGACCATCTTCTTTTATTTACAAGCGTCAGTTTTACAAGCGATTTTGGTTGGAAATCGATGATCCAATCATGGCCTAAGATGATGAGTTGGTCGGAAAATCATATGGTTCCGCCTATAACCTACCTGAGTTCTCGTATAGGCTATGAATGAAACATAAGACAACGAACTTATTAAGCACAGAAACAATAGAAGAGGGTGATCTTCTTAACATGCAAATCACACGCATTAGATCAACATGCAAAACAATATGAGGAATTATTCTCAGGAGGCACGGTGAACAGCTCGTGATGCCGCATGCCACAGCATACCAAGCTCAACTTTGCAATCAAACTCACAAGGCCTGACATTACATAGACAACATTCAAAACAAACTCTTAAAATACCTTACATAATTCAACATTCATGTGACTATGCATCTCAGCAGAGTAAAGATTTACTTCTGAAATAAAGACATGAATAGGAAAAAACGATTGACGTTGCTCATACCAAAGGGCGTCCCACTCAAAAATATCAAATGCATGTCTTCTGGTTAACAACAATGAGCAAAATTTGACAAGGTTTTCCAATTCCATTATATTAAACTAATGTCTTCTTGCTAACATCAATGATTAAACTTTGACAAGCTTTTCCCATTCAAAATATGTAATGCCTATGATTGTAGAACGGGCAGGGTTTGTTATCAGTTTGTCAACTGATAGTCCGGTGGCTCAAGGTGACGACGAATGATTAGAGAACTATTTGATGTATTGTGCATGATGAAGTATTATGGAGGACACGAACCATCTGAACATTTTGTACAGTTCCACTAAAATCAAGCTTAGCATCCTTGTTTGCATAAATACAGAAAAAGCGTGATGAATATAGTAGTGGTACTAGTTTATTAAACATACGCTTACAACTATAATCATCTTCATTATCTTTAACAGGAAAAGATAGCAATACAATAGCTTGAATTAAACATTTACTCAGAACAATACAACAATATAATTAGCACAACATAACAAAGCACAATCATGTGGATGAAGGTCGATACTGACCTCGTTTGTTACAGATGCATTGGCAACTGACTTGGTCATACCTTTCCCAGTGGAGTAAATTTTGCACTCCACGTTTGTCAAGTTGCCCATACTCTCTGCAGACTAGTCATGTCACCAGCGTCTACTAATACTCTGTAAAGCTTCTTGATCATTCCTTGTGTAATGTAGCGCAAACAGTGACTTCTTCTTTCTGCAAAGTGGTAAGACCAACTAGACCCACTAATATAGCAGTTTGCCTAAGACACATTGGCTCCTTTTGTGTAGTTCAAGTAAAATCAAATTCGAAATAAAACCGAGCAGAAATTTTGATATCCCTGTAAGCAACAATAGGTATAAGGGAAACAATTACTGAGAAATAACAGTTGATGACTTGTACTCGCAGAAGAAAAACATCTACTGATCTACCTTATCTTAATGGGAAACAAAGCAGGAGAGTAGAAATTCCGAATCAGTGTGATTCATTCATATTAACTGAGACATTATATTAACAATGCCTTGTTTCAACATGTATAAAAAACGATGTCGGTGCCAAAACCGGCGGATCTCGGGTAGGGGGTCCCGAACTGTGCGTCTAGGCGGATGGTAACAGGAGGGACACGATGTTTTTACCCAGGTTCGGGCCCTCTCGATGGAGGTAAAACCCTACTCCTACTTGATTAATATTGATGATATGGGTAGTACAAGAGTGGATCTACCACAAGATCAGAGAGGCTAAACCCTAGAAGCTAGCCTATGGTATGATTGTTGTTCGTCCCCATGTACTAAAAACCCTCGATATATATAGACACCAGATAGGGTTAGGGTTACACAGAGTCGGTTACAATGGTAGGAGATCTACATATCCGTACGCCAAGCTTGCCTTCCACGCCAAGGAAAGTCCCATCCGGACACGAGACGAAGTCTTCAATCTTGTATCTTCATAGTGCAGGAGTCCGGCCAACGGTGATAGTTCGGCTATCCGGACACCCCCTAATCCAGGACTCCCTTAGTAGCCCCTGAACCAGGCTTCAATGACGACGAATCCGGCACGCCTATTGTCTTCGACATTGCAAGGCGGGTTCCTCCTCCGAATAATTCATAGAAGATTTTGAACACAAGGATAGTGTCCGGCTCTGCAAAACAAGTTCCACATACTACCGTAGAGAGAATAACCTTTGCACAGATCTGCTGACGAATTCCAAGGGCGTGACATCACACCACGGCTAGGCCTTTATATGAATCGTTTTACCGTCTCCCACCTCAACGCTTAGCGAGGCGGTTTCCTTTTGGCACGTATTATCGTGGCGGAGATCGTGCCCCCTCATTCCGGATTCCCATCAATACGGACGTGGGTAACCCAACCGCGCCATTGATTACGGCGCTTGGGAGATAAGCGAGTTTTACCAGTGGCGGGGACGATAGCTTCGTCATTCGTCCATATAAGGGATAAGGATCCACCTTTTCACCCACGCCTTCTTCCTCCTTTGCTCATCCATTTCCGCGCACCCGAGCTCCAGCGCCCAAGTCCGCAGATCCCTCCTCAACCTTCTCCAGCCATGTCCGGAGCGGGAGGCAAGTGGATGGTCTCCTCCGTTACGGAGGGACAAGTCAAAAAGCTGCGGAAGGCCGGATACTTGTCCAGCGACATCGCGCACCGGCTCCCCGATGAGGGGCAGCTCATTCCTACCCCTAGGCCCCATGAGAGGGTGGTGTTCCTCACCCACTTCCTCCACGGACTAGGTTTTCCACTTCACCCATTTGTCCGGGGGCTCATGTTCTACTACGGCCTGGACTTCCACGATCTGGCCCCGAATTTCATCCTCAACATCTCGGCGTTCATCGTCAGGCGTAGGCCTTCCTCTGCATCCAGCCCCACTACGGCTTATGGCTGAAGACCTTCAATGTCAAGCCGAAGGTAGTGGGCGGGCGCCAAGCGGAGTGCGGAGGTGCCATGGTTGGCAAGATGGCCAAAGTCCTATGGCTCGAGGGCTCCTTTCTGGAGACCGTGAAGGGGTGGCAATCGGGGTGGTTCTACATCATCGAGCCGCGTGACTCTCAATGGGCGGCGGCCCCCGAATTCCGATCTGGCTTCCCCACACGGCTCACATCATGGAAAGCGACGGGCCTGACGTGGGGTGATTCGGAAGAGCTATCCGGACTCCAAACCTGCGTTCGAAACCTGGTGGACAAGAATCTCAAGCTTGTCAACGTAATCCAGGTGATGCTCATCCGCCGGATTCTCCCATGCCAGCAACGGGCCTTCAATTTGTGGGAGTTTGATCCGGCACAGCACCGGACCTTGAGCCGGCTCTTCGACACTACGTACGAAGATGCCTGGAAGGTGCTGTTCAAGGGCGCCGAAGCTCCCGCATCTGCTACCGAAGATCGCGGATTCAGCTCGCAGCGTCAAGCCAGCGAGGTAAGTTATTTTACCCTTTATGGGACTCTTTTTTCATAGTTTGACTCTATGCAGGATCTAAAACTCCCTAAACTTTGACAGATCGGTCAAGACGCCCCGGACAGATTAACTGTCTGCCCTTCTTGCTGAAGACCAGCGGACGCCCGATTGACGGGTTGCTGGCTTCGCACCTCACGTGGTGCCAGAGAAGAAGGCCAAGAAGAAGGCCACGGGAACTCGAAGGAGCTCCCGGCGCCAGGTGCTGTCGGACTCATCGTCCGATGACTCTGAGGCGGAATCCTCCCCTGAGGACGAGGAGGAGGAAAAAGAAGCCTCTCCCCCAGCAGGGGGAGAGAAGAAAAGGAAGGCCGCCCCGACTAGGGAGGACGGAGGGTCCAAGAAAGGAAGTACCCTTCCTCCGGACTTCTCCACCAACACCGACAACGACGAGGAGGAGTGGCCACCAAGCAAGCCCCTGGAGAGATCATAAGTGTCCGGACTCCGGAATAGCTCATGACTTTTTATTTGTCGCATAGTGTCTTCTAACGCCGAATATAACCATGTAGCCCGCCCAAGGACGAGCTCGCCGCTTGCCGAGCGGCTCGGATTCGCCGGATGTGAATAGCACTTCACTTCCGACCGCCTCCTCTCCTCGTGACGCAGACGACACCACGGTGGAGTCCCAAAGGGGCCCAGCCAGAGGTGGTCTGGAGGCGCCGCAAGGCAACCTCCCGGACTGGGCAAAGGGGCGAGACCCCAGAGGGCTCTAAGTCCGCCTCGTGGGACTCGCATCGAACCTTCAAGGTTCCGGAAGTCTGCAAGCGGCCCTTCGTAAGAAGGGCAAGATCGCGACGCCGGTGACCTCCGCCCATCCGGAGGCACCGGATAGCGCATCGGAGGCGCTTAACGGCGCCTCCATCGACGAGGAGCACCGCCTGTTATGAGTGTGGTGATCCAGAAAGTTCAGTCCGCCAAGAGCGGGCTGACTCAAGCTTCGTACCAGCCTTCTAATGTGCTTTGAGGTAAGTTTAGAATATGTAAAAATATTACCGCATAGACAGTGAGCCCTGATGCTTAGTTCGGTGTTCGGAAAGAAAAACCGGACTGAGGATCTAAAAAGATATACCCAGGAGTCTAACATAAGTATGTCAATATGGGAATTCAGGCTGCGCTGCTGACCTCTGCCGCACTTACTGCGGAGGTCAACGCATTGAAGAAGAGCCTCGAGCGGTCCGAGAACGAGCTCGGCCTTGCCAAGAAGCAACTCGAGGACAAGGAAGGTAAGTAATACCTTCTTAAAGTAATACCTTATAGAAATGATTTGGTTGCAAAAATGACAGGACTAACGTGGGTATTGTAGGGGCCACTTAACGAGGTGGCGACCACAAGGAAGCGGTATCCACGGACGAAAAGCAAAGCGCCATGAGCGCACTAAGCGAGAGAAGCAGGAGGCGGGTGGTGGAGGTGCGGCAAGAGCTCCGTGCTCTCGTGGAAAAACACGAGAGTTTGGAGCGTGACTCAAGACTCGAGAGTCCGAGCTCGCCTCGGCTCTTGAGAGTGCCAAAGCCGCTAAGGCCGAAGCCCAATAAGCCCTCCAAGAAATTGAATCATTAAAGAAGATAGCGGCGGGTAAGGCATTCTTTATGCAAAGCAAGCATGTGAAAGTGAATTATCTATTACTTACCCGAATCCGGAGCTCTCCAGGAGCATTCGCAGATCTGCCCCGTGAGTGTGTCCGATGTCGCCAAGGTTTCTACCGCTGCCGAGGAGGGAGCTCGACGGAAGGTGTTCTGTCTCAAGATCTTTGAGGCGGACATCCGGTGCCCCTGAGCGACCAGCTGAAGCAGCTGGTCGAGCTCCACAAGGTCGCCGAATAGGCCATGAAGGGCCTCATAACTCGGATGTGGCCTAAGGAATCCATGCCTGGGAGCTACTTCGAGCTAGTGCGGCGGCTGGTGGACGCATGTCCATGGATTGAAGTCATCAAGCGCTCCGTCTGCATTGAAGGTGCCCGTCGGGCCCTTGCCCGTGCTAAAGTGCACTGGGGCAAGCTGGATGCTAAGAAGCTTGTGACGGACGGGCCACCGCTGGGCAAGGAGCATCGCAAGCCCGAAATGTACTATGAGGGCGTCCTGAAGGGTGCCTGCCTTATAGCGGGTGAATGCTCCAAAGATGTAATTTTTGAGTAGACTCCCATTTGTTATCCTCTACTCTTAAAACTTGTTCATATGCGCTAAGCAACGCTTGTGAATTTAAAATATTACCTTCTGTGCGGCCGTTTATCAAATTTGAGAGATGGCAAGTCGTTGGCTTCAGCCCCATGCATGATCTTTGGGGTGTTCGATAAACTTGAGCTCTCTTGTTCCCATTCTTGGGTCCTTCGAGGGAGGCGCTCAACGAACGAACAAGGCAACCGGACTATAGTGCTTGAAGACTCTCACTTAGCCATAGAATTCTATAATTTTAAATTTCGATGAAGCCCCTGGTATTCAGAAGACCGAGTTTGGGGCGCTATCCACGCCTTGGCCGGACAATGCCGACTCCTCGCTCTAAGCGGCATAAGTCTTTAGGGACCCGAAAAAACCTCTCGAACAACGACCGGCTCTCGCCTTATCATGACAGTCCGTTTTAGCTTTCTCCACTGAGGTGCTCAACCCAGCTCAACCGGGGCACAATCGCAGTGGTTCTCCCAGCGCTACCTTAGCCGATATAACGGAACGTAAGGTACCAAAACATGGGAGCCGGGCAAACCCAACTGTTGACCCAAGACATGATTCGGAGCCGATGCATATAATGCTATAAGTTCGGGGAGCCACACTTGTTAAAGTGTTCGGACTTATCACACCATATTTTTGGGGTACTTAAGCCCCTGGTGTATTGGCCGTACCAAAGTGTACGGGAGCAACGTGTCATGAATGAACATATATATAGATAAAGAAAGGAGTGCAATAATAGGCAAAAGCTATGTATTGTTTATTCAAAAAGGTACTGCAATGAAAGCAGAACGATACAAATAGTGCGATAAGAAAGGGGTGGGACTATTTAACATGTCCCCTCCGAGGGTAAGCTGCAGGATGGTATGTAAACAGGTATATTGCTCGTAGAAGAGACCACACGGACATTCGACGTAGCTACGCTTCCCCGGCTGTTGCATCGTGAGTTCGGCAATTCTAGTGCGGACAGGGCTTCGAAAAGCGGAGTCCTGAAAGTAAGAGAAAAGAAGAAAGAAATAGAATGACACAATCGGAGCCCCAGTGCGGTTGAGCCGCGTGCAGGCGTGCCGTGGTCGTGCCCCTCCCTTATGCCCATGGTATCTCGGGCGTAGTTATGTACGCGTAGTACTGGCTTCGCAATTTCGCGAGGGCTGGGGTTGGGGCCGGATTGCTACGCGTGCTTGGATCGTGCCAGGCGGTCTTGTTGTAGATTACTCCGGGCACGCTTGACGGTGCCCGGATGTTTAGTAGCCGGACTCGAGAATTGCTGTGAGAGGTTGCTTTGCACCTCCGCCGCAAGGGCCGCCGTATGCTCCTCCGTTCGGAGAGAGCGTTCGGAGTTTCCATTGACCGTGATTACTCCTCGAGGGCCTGGCATCTTGAGCTTGAGGTATGCGTAGTGCGGCACCGCATTGAACTTTGCAAATGCGGTTCGTCCAAGCAGTGCATGATAGCCGCTGCGGAACGGGACTATGTCGAAGATTAACTCTTCGCTTCGGAACTTATCTGGGGATCCGAAGACCACTTCGAGTGTAATTGAGCCTGTACAATTGGCCTCTACACCTGGTATGACACCTTTAAAGGTCGTCTTTGTGGGTTTAATCCTTGAGGGGTCTATGCCCATTTTGCACACTGTATCCTGATAGAGCAGGTTCAGGCTGCTACTGCCGTGCATCAGGACTCTAGTGAGGTGAAATCCGTCGATGATTGGGTCAAGAAACAATGCGGCGAATCCGCCGTGGAGGATGCTAGTGGGGTGGTCCCTTCGATCAAAGGTGATCGGGCAGGAGGACAATGGGTTGAACTTCGGGGCGACTGGCTCCATCGCATATACGTCCCTTAGTGCACGCTTCCGCTCCCTTTTGGGTATGTGGGTTGCGTATATCATGTTCACCGTCCGCACTTGTGGGGGAAGCCCTTCATCCTCTATTGTTCGGGCAGGGCTCCTCCTCGTCATCGCTATGCAGCCCCTTGTCATTGAGTTCCGCATTTAACTTGCCTGCCTGTTTGAAGACCCAACAATCCCTGTTGGTGTGGTTGGCTGGTTTTTCGGGGGTGCCATGTATTTGGCACGAGCGATCGAGTATTCGGTCAAGATTGGACGGGTCCTGAGTATTTTTTTGAACGGCTTTTTCCACTGACCGGGTTTAGAGCCTCTGAATCCGGCATTGACTGTTGTATCTTCAGCATCATCGCCGTTAATGCGGCACTTGTGCTTGTTGCGAACTGACCTGCCATTGCTGTCCTTGGTATCCGAACTACCAGGGTTTTTGGTCAAGTTTTTACTACGAGCTAGCCAACTGTCCTCTCCCGCGCAAAAGCGGGTCATGAGCGTTGTGAGGGCTGCCATGGATTTCGGCTTTTCCTGTCCTAGGTTCCGGGCAAGCCACTCGTCGCGGATGTTATATTTGAAGGCTGCAAGGGCCTCTGCATCCGGACCGTCAACGATTTGATTTTTCTTGGTTAGGAACCGTGTCCAGAATTGTCTGGCCGATTCTTCTGGCTGCTGAATTATGTGGCTGAGGTCATCATCGTCTGGTGGTTGCACATATGTGCCATGGAAGTTATCAAGGAATGCGGCTTCCAGGTCCTCCCAACAACCAATTGATTCTACCGGCAGGCTGTTAAGCCAATGCCGAGCTGGTCCTTTAAGCTTGAGTGGGAGGTATTTGATGGCGGGTAGATCATCACCGCAGGCCATGTGGATATGGAGGAGGTAGTCCTCGATCCAAACCGCAGGATCTGTTGTGCCATCGTCTGATTCGGTATTTACGGGTTTGAAACCCTCGGGGATTTGATGATCCATCACTTCGTCTGTGAAGCATAGTGGGTGTGCGGCGCCTCTGTATTGAGCTATATCACGACGCAACTCAAATGAGCTTTGTCTACTGTGTTCGGCCCGGCCGGAATTGCTGTATCCGGCGTGGCCAGTTATCGTCAAATGTTTCGTAGGCGCCCACGATCCGTAGATCGATCTTGTTTGCCTTGCCTTGTCCTCCAATATGTCTCGCAGTGTCCGGGCGCTGCTTCCCCGCCTTGGTACTTTTCGAGCGGCGCTGGGTGCGGCATGAATGGAGGGTCTAGAGGCCTCTCTGTCGCGACTACGGGGTGGACGGTCGGCCGCATCATGCGCTAGTGATGTAGGTTTGGGTGCTGCTTCCTCTAATTGGGGTAGCAGCCTGCGTTTTGGGTATCTCTTGGAGGGGCGTTCGAGTTCGTACTCTTCGGCTGCAAGGACTTCCGTCCATCTGTCAGCTAGCAAGTCTTGGTCAGTTCTAAGCTGCTGCTGCTTTTTCTTGAGGCTGCCTGCCGTGGCCATAAGCCTGCGTTTGAAACGCTCCTGTTCGGCGGGATCCTCAGGCACGACAAATTCGTCGTCGCCGAGGCTTGCCTCATCTTCGGAGGGAGGCATGTAATTATCGTCCTCCACCTCCCTGTCTGCCGCTCTATCATGAGGGCTGGCTTCTCCCTCCTCCTATGCTGATCCTGCTGGCGGGGGTTATCTTTGGCACTGTCTAGGGTGTTATTATCTCCCGTGCCGGAATCACCATTTTTGCTGTGGCGGGATTTAGAGCAGCGCCGCTGACGCCGGCGCTTGGGCTGTTTCTTGGAGGGGTCATCCTCCGTTGTTCCATCGTCGTTCCCATCTTTTGGGATGTCCACCATGTATATGTCGTATGACGAGGTGGCCTTCCGATTGCCTTTGTAGGCGCTGGTTCTTGGTCGTCTCAAGGATCTTCGTCCATACCGTCGATGTCTTCGGAGTCGAAGTCGAGCATGTCGGTTAAATCATCGACAGTGGCTACAAAGTGGGTGGTGGGTGGGTGTTGAATTTCTTCGTCGTCCGCATCCCAACCTTCCTGACCGTAGTCCGGCCAGGGCTCTCCTGATAAAGAGAGAGACTTTAGTGAATTCAGGATGTCGCCAAAGGACGAGTGCTGAAAGATGTCCGCGGCAGTGAATTCCATGACCGGCGCCCAATCGGATTCGATTGGCCGGGGCGGGGGAGGTTCGGAGTTTGGAGAGGAGTCCGGCACCTTGGAGTCACGGGATTCGCAAAGGACAGGGATGGTGTTTGGCTCAATCGCCGTTGAGATTGTAGCCCCCGAGGCGGTGTCCAACCACTCGTCCTCGATCGGCGGAGTCAGCTCCGAGCTAAGGGTCGGAGCGGACGCTGGTGCGGCCTCCAGGGCACTGTTCGGCAGCAGAGCTAGATCGTTCCCATCGAGACAGTGCGGCGCGCTTGACTGTGGCTCGAATCCGTCGAAGATCAAGTCTCCGCGGATGTCGGCAGTGTAGTTCAAACTCCCAAACCTGACCTGATGGACAGGGGCGTAGCTTTCGATCTGCTCCAGATGGCCAAGTGAATTGCCCGCAAAGGCAAAGCCGCCGAATACGAAGATTTGTCCGGGGAGAAAAGTCTCACCCTGGACCATGTCGTTGTTGATGATCGAAGGAGCCATCGGGCCTAAAGATGACGACACAGAGGAACTCTCAATGAAAGCACCAATGTCGGTGTCAAAACCGGCGGATCTCGGGTAGGGAGTCCCGAACTGTGCATCTAGGCGAATGGTAACATGAGACAAGGGACACGATGTTTTTACCCAGGTTCGGGCCCTCCGATGGAGGTAAAACCCTACTCCTGCTTGATTAATATTGATGATATGGGTAGTACAAGAGTGGATCTACCATGAGATCAGAGAGGCTAAACCCGAGAAGCTAGCCTATGGTATGATTGTTGTTCGTCCTAGGGACTAAAAACCCTCCGGTTTATATAGACACCGGATAGGGTTAGGGTTACACAGAGTCGGTTACAATGGTAGGAGATCTACATATCCAGACGCCAAGCTTGCCTTCCACGCCAAGGAAAGTCCCATCCGAACACGGGACGAAGTCTTCAATCTTGTATCTTCATAGTCCGGGAGTCCGGCCAACGGTGATAGTTCGGCTATCCGGACACCCCCTAATCCAGGACTCCCTCAAACGACAAAGCGGAAAAGCACCATTCCTAAAACAATGCGACTAATTCATATTAACAGAGACATTATCTTAACAATACCTTGGTTAAACATGTAGAAAGAACTACGAAGCAGGATAGTACCATTTGTAAAACACTATAACTGATATACAATAACACAGACATTATCTCAACACACTACTAGGGAAAACCCTAGTAGTAGCGCTTGTTTTATAGCTAGCAGTAGCGCTTGTACGAGTGCTACCACTAAGGCGCTACAACTAACTAGTAGCAGTAGCACTGGAAAGGGAGCGCTACTACTATACCTAGTTAGCAGTAGCACTTTCGTTGGGAAAGCGCTACTGATAGTAGTAAGTAGCAGTAGTGTTTCTTCTGAAAAGCGCTGCTGCTAACTTTTCATGTATTTTTAAAAATACATCTTATTTTCATTGTGGTTTTATATACAGTACTTTCATCGTATGATTTTACCACCATGATTAGTTATTATATATAACAGTGGGTGAAAGAAACGTGGAGTAGATTCAAGTGGAGGCAACATGTGGTGCATGTCGAAAGTACTACTCTAATCCAAACTTGATCTAGTTTGGATTAGTAGTACTTTCTATGTGCACCACATGTTGCCTCCACTTGAATCTAATCGATGTTCATTTCACCTACTAATATATATATATAATAACTCATCATGATCATATAACAACTTAGCATCATGCATCATCGATCATAATAATAAATAACTCATCATTGGTATCATAATAACAAGTCATACTCATCATCATCGATCATACAACTTCTACTCGATACCACATCATCATCATAATCATCTAACCAATCCTACTTAGTTGTTCTTAGCACATGATCATGAGTATTAGCTAGGGCCTACTACCTTCTCTTAGGTAAAGTAACATAAAAAAAGATAGCCCCTGACTCTCCATTAAGGAGAATGGAAATTACCATGTCTCCAATTCTTTCCATTCGCACAATGTTGCTTCGAAGAACCTCCCTACGACTGACCATACATTTTTTCCATTCTTTGATTATCATGTCTTCACTAGTTTTAGAAATCCGATATGGACAGTTGTGATTCGTAGGATGACCTGGCTGTATGTTCAAAGCATCAAGGCGGCCATTCTAATACATCAGCTGAGGCACACAATCCTTCGGGATTTTCTATTGAAAAATGTAGTAATAACTTCATAGTTAGCAATGTAGTTAAGTTTTAAAAGAATTTATGCAAAAGATGCATGAATGTTGTAATAGTAAAAAAATCTTACCATGGCATATCCATGGATGTTACCATAGTTCAACACGTGCACTAGTGGCACATATTTACCATAATGTGGAGGAGTTTGATAATAGGTATTGTAATTCTCAAGATCAGTACAAAGCGATCAGATGATTTTTCTCCTGATAAGTTAACCCAGAGCCATCGGTGTAGTAGGTTCTTTCTACCATCTTTCGCACATTGTTTGAAGAATGAAAATAAGTTGTGAAAGGAAATAAGCTGTCAAATATTTTGAAATAAACAATATAAATTAGTTAATAACTATGTTTGAGAAACTCACATAGCGGTAGAATTGGAAGCGTATCAACAAGGACCAACATGTCCATATTGTCTTAGTCGGTCAGGATCACCAAGATCCATGGTGACAAGCATACCCTCATAAAACTATACATCTTGCAAAGTGCTTCCCAATTTGTGCAACCAAAATGGGTTACGCTCTCAGAATTGTACAGATTTACTTCAAAATCCATACCATGATGGGTCCTTAGGTGAATTTTCTTTGTTTCGAAATTTTCATGGTCTTCAAAATCCATCCTCTGCAAGACATAGCGTCTTGCATGGCATGGGATAAGCTACTCGAATTGTAAAAGATGAAAATTAAACGTTTAAATTATTGAAGTCATGCTTAATTACGAACAAAACACTTGTTGTCATTGCGTACCGTTTCAACATCAAAGGTCTCCTGGAGCTTAATGCTGAAGCGCCGACCTTCATCCAGGTGAGGCCTGTAGCATAGACCCCGGTCGTCGTTGCACCAATTGCACTCCCCCAGGAGATTTTCGTCATCCGATAACGAAATTTCCTAGGTTCATAATTCAAAGATTAAACTTGTACAATTCAATATATGTACAAAAACTAGATTAGATCATTATTATTCATCATGTGTTGACTATCGGTCTGCCGAGTCTTTTTCTTGAAAACTCTCAGCTCGCGTGGTGTATACATTCGACCGTTGGTGACGATCACTCCTCCTTTTGTCCCCGAGTGCATTACACCAAAATGTCTAGCACACGGGAATGAAGGAGAAGCGACCCCCACGACAACAGTCGGGATTTTTCGTCCTCTCATATGTGGTGGAGACTCTCACTCACTGATTCCTCTCTGACATTTGCGACTGTAGGTGATGGTCGTTACTCCTCCTTCCCCTAGTGCATAACGAAGGTCTAGCACCCAGAGAAGAAGGAGAAACGACCCCCATGACAACAGTCGGGATTCTTCGTCCTCTCTCATATATGGTGGATACACTCCCTCACTGATTTTTTGACCGTCGGTGATGGAGCCTCGAAAGACTTAAAGTCAACCTGAAATGTCATTTAATTATTTTTGTAGAAAATCCAGGCCACTCGATATTTCTTACTTATTCTAGCACAAGTCATGCCAGAATTCATGGAAAATCCGGCATGACCTTTGCTAAAAAAGGACATATCGACCGCCTGAAATTTGCTAGAACGGAAATTAATCAACACTCCGGCAAAAACATAGGCCACTCGGAGGTGTAACCTGCAAACATGGCCGGCCACTTGGCCAATCACATATCGTATTTGAGCAACACAAGATATACATGTTTATATCTACATCATATGAGCATTCAAACTTGATGGTCATTGCATTTCAATGGTTCAAAATAAAAAAAGCATTCCAAAATTTCTTATAGGACTCATATTGACATGGAGATTTGGCAGGTCTCACCTCGAGGTAGGAGGGGGGCGGTGACAGGGTCGACGGCGATGATGATGGAGGTGCTCCTTGATTTCTGCAAAAACAAAAACCCTATAAGCATAGTGCTCTCCAATTTGAACATTCAAAGTAGGAGTAGTTTTCCAATTTGGGCCTTCAATAAGCAAAACCAAATCGTAAAATAAATTAGTATTCAAATTAGCACGCATTCAATAAGCAAAACTAAATCATCTCTTTTGTCTGTACATCATCGAATATTATCACTAATACATCTCGAATAGTATCATTCAAATAACATCACTAATATAGATAATACCCTAGTGAACGACGGGTATCAGCGCGGGAGGTGGACACCCAAAGAGAAGGAACCATCACATGATCATAGCTCTAGTGAGATCCTTGAAGAAACTGCCAGGTATTGGAGAACCTGCCCTCCAACGCAACCACGTTGCGACGGATGTGCTCGTCCTCCTCGCTGACACGGTGGTGTACCACCTCCGCGGGGTCCTCAAGCCTCCGCACCGTCACTAGCCCACGCGACCGCCACCAAAGAAGGTTCGGGTAAACGACAGGCTGGCTCCTCACCAAGCTGCGCCCCCGGAAGGTAGCACCTTCCAGTACCAGCCCGGCGGAGCCCAATCTCGGACATGGCCCCTCTGGTCAAGCATGCCTCCTCCGCCGAGTCAACGACGAGGATGCGGGATAGGCATCATCGACGTCGATGCGGGAATAATTGCTTTAACTAAAAAATAACAACAAATGTGACATGTTCAAAATATGACATGTCCACTCCAAAATGAATCAACCTAGAATTCTGTTAAATACACCTAAATCACCTAAATTCTATTAACTAAACCTAATTAAAAACCTACATTTTGAACATGATTCGATCATAACTAGGGTTCATACTAAATTATTCTAAGATTAAACACCTAAAATACCTAAATTAAATTAACAACATGGGGTGGCTGGTCTCACCTCGATCGAGGTCATAGGGGGTCGGTGACGGGGACAACGACGGGGATGATGCAGGGGCTTCTTGATTTCTACAAAAACAAAATATAAACAAAAACATTATTATCGTCATCTTAGGACTTAGTGAAACTCCATAAGCTACACTTACTTATTCTATTCAAATTTACTTATAATTTCCTATTCTATTCAAATTTACTTATTCAAATTTTCTAAAAATTTCCTATTCTATTCAAAAGACCTGCATTTACTTATTTTTTCAATTTCATATTTTATTCTATTCAAATTTACTTATTCAAAATTTCTAAAAAGTTCCTATTCTATTCAAAAGACCTACATTTACTTATTCTTTCAAATTACTTATTCAAATTTTCTGAAAACAAAATATACTAAAAACCTACATTTACTAAAAACAAAAACCTACATTTAACAAAAACTAAAACATGTTTACAGAAAGGGGGAGGAGGAGGTGGGAGGAGGCCAAGAGGAGGAGGAAGGAGGAGGAGGAGGGAGGAGGAGGGGAAGGAGGAGAGAGGAGGAGGAGGAGAGAGCAGGAGGGGAAGGAAGAGAGAGGAGGAGGTAGGAGGAGGAGAGAGCAAGACAGGGGGTTGGGAAGAGGAGGAGGGGCCGCCGGAGAGGGAGGAGGAGGAGGGGGAGGCCGACGCCGGAGAGGGAGGAGGAGGGAGGGATCGACCTTGCGATGGAGGAGGAGGACGGGGACGACGACAGCGGCGGCGACGACAGAGTTGAGAGAGGCGAAGAGTGAGGGGGAGAGAGTGAGGAGCGCGCGGGTCGGCGGTTGGATAAGGCCCCGTAGTGTTAGCACTTGTTCCAAACAAGTGCTACTGCTATGATCAATATCAGTAGCACTTTTAGGGTACAAGCGCTACTACTAAGAGCAGTAGTAGTAGCGCTTGTATTGAACCAGCGCTACTACTAACTTTAAGCATGTAAAACAAGCATAAAAAAAGAATTGTCCATCATTGATCTTTTTGTATAGAATCTGAATTGTCAGTATGAATCCTCCCCGGTTTAGGAACCGGTGAGGATTCATATTGCAACCACAAATCCTACACATAGAGTACAATGAAGACCAACTGGTTGTGATAGTTTGAGAAGTACCATATTTAAGGTGGTAAAGATTATGTTCACGGAGCGAGGCGGG
This sequence comes from Aegilops bicornis, assembly GCA_021605145.1. Classification (NCBI taxonomy): domain Eukaryota; kingdom Viridiplantae; phylum Streptophyta; class Magnoliopsida; order Poales; family Poaceae; genus Aegilops; species Aegilops bicornis. The sequence goes on from CM038671.1 coordinate 290,196,706, forward strand.
ACTAAATTAACTTGGGTTTCTACTGAATTTAGCAGCAGCGCTGGTTGGTGGAGAACGCTACCACTAAGTACAGTATTAGTAGCGCTTTTAGAGAACCAACGCTACTAGTATACCTAGCTTGCCGGCAACGGTCTGGCAATTATAGTAGTAGCGGGTTTTATAACTACAGCGCTACTGCTATGATGATAGTAGCAACACTCTTTATTTCTAAGTGCTATTGCTACTTAGTAGCAGTGCCTGCTTCTAAACAGCCCTACTGGTAAGCTCCTATGTATAAGGTTTTTCCTAGTAGTGACAATACATTTCTTAAACATGTACTCCGGCCGATCTCTAATAGAAATGGTACTCCCGCCGATCCATAGCAAGTGTTGCAGTTTTGAACTAAGATTCAGTAGTTAAATCTGAGAGTGGCATTGCTTAATTTTACCTGCGGCATTAGATTAACAAAAAGCATAAACAGTTCCAGGGGAGAGTGGGCGCAACAACACCATGTGCTTCCATCCACTTATAAAGGGGGCGATGCAGAGTTTTGTTGTAATAAAGAAACAAGCATCATGTCTGGGTTGGAACAATTTTTGCTCACTTAATGGTAAAAGCCAGCAGTTCAATAGCTTCAATTCAACATTTATCCAAAACAACACCAATACAAGCAGCACAACATCTCAAAGCACACTGCAACATCATGTGGATGAAAGTCGGTACTGACCTTTCTTGACCAAGATTTGAAACTACTCGCGAGCAAGACCTGAAAGAGATCTCAACACATATAAGGAAATTCGATCTCCTTTTGTGCAGTTCCACCAAAATTAAACAAAGTCCCCGGTGTGACATTCAAGTTGAACTACACAAAACACTCTTAAAACAAAAGTGTTTCGCGTAGCGAAGCAAAATGTCGCAATAGCAACAAGTTGAATCGATATCCCTGTTTTAACAGAGGCAAAAAAGGAATCAATTACTGGCCAATAAAGGAGGATGAAACATGCGGCCACAAAAATGGTACTCCCGCCGATCCCTAATAAGTGTTGCAGTTTTGAACTAAGATTCAGTAGTTAATTTTGAGAGTGGCTGTCGGTGTCAAAACCGGCGGATCTCGAGTAGGGGGTCCCGAACTATGCGTCTAAGGCGGACGGTAACAGGAGGCACGGGACACAATGTTTACCCAGGTTCGGGCCCTCATGTTGGAGGTAATACCCTACTTCCTGCTTGATTGATCTTGATGATATGAGTAGTACAAGAGTTGATCTACCTCGAGATCGTAGAGCCTAAACCCTAGAAGCTAGCCTATGGTATGATTGTTGTTGTCCTACGGACTAAACCCTCCGGTTTATATAGACACTGGAGGGGGGTTACACAGAGTCGGTTATAAATAGGAGGAGATCTACATATCCGTATCGCCAAGCTTGCCTTCCATGCTAAGGAGAGTCCCATTCGGACACGAGACGAAGTCTCCAATCTTGTATCTTCATAGTCCAACAGTCCAGCCAAAGGATATAGTCCGGCTGTCCGGATACCCCCTAATCCAGGACTCCCTCAGTAGCCCCTGACCAGGATTCAATGACGATGAGTCCGGCGCGCAGATTGTCTTCGTCATTGCAAGGCGGGTTCCTCCTCCGAATACTCCATAGAAGAACTTGAACACAAAGATAGTGCCCGGCTCTGCAAAACAAGTTCCACATACCACCGTAGAGAGAATAATATTTCCACAAATCCAACCTGCGGACATATTTGATATCATGACATCATACCATGGCCCGGTTATTATCGAACCGTGTTTCTCAACCAGCCTTGGCGCATATCGCGAGGCGGTTTCCTTGGCACGTCTGTTCGAAGCAGAGATCGAGTCCCCTTATCACGGGATTCTCATCAATACGGGCGTGGGCAACCCAGCCGCGCCATCAATCACGGCGCTTGGGGAATAAGCCAGTTAACCAGGATAGTTGGGGCGTATAGTTTCGTCCGCCTTTATAAAGGGATAAGGGCTCACCTTTTTTCACCCACGCCTTCTTCCTCCTCGCTCATCCATTCTCGCGCACTCGAGCTCCAACACTCAAGTTCGCACCTTTCTCCTCATACCACCCCAACCATGTCCGGAGTGGGAGGAAAGTGGATGAAATCCTCCGTCACGGAGGAGGACATCGAAAAGCTGCGGGGGGCCGGATACTTGGCCGCAAATATCGCGCACTGGCTGCCCGACGAGGGGCAGATCATCCCTACCCCGGAACCTTACGAGAGGGTAGTTTTTCTCACCCACTTCGTCCGCGGACTGGGGTTCCCCCTCCACCCGTTCGTCCACGGCCTCATATTCTACTACGGGCTGGACTTCCACGATCTGGCCCCAAACTTCATCCTGAACATCTCAGCGTTTATCGTTGTATGCGAGGCCTTCCTCCGCGTCCAGCCCCACTTCAGCCTATGGCTGAAGACCTTCAATGTTAAGCCGAAGGTAGTAGGCGGCGAGCAAGCGGAATGTTGAGGTGCCATGGTGGGCAAAATGCCCAATGTTGCATGGCTCGAGGGCTCCTATGTGGAGACCATAAAGGGGTGGCAGTCGGGGTGGTTCTACATCACCGAGCCGCGTGACACCAACTGGGTGGCGGCCCCCCGAGTTTCGATCCGGAATCCCCATGCGGCTCACCTCCTGGAAAGAGAAGGGCCTGTCCTAGGGCTCACCGATAGAGCTGGCCGGACTCCAGAAATGTATCCGGAACATGATAAGCGAGAAACTTAAGCTTGTCAACATGGTCCAGGTCATGCTCTTCCGCCGGATCCTCCCGTGTCAACAACGAGCGTTCAATTTATGGGAGTTCGACCCGGCCCAGCACCAGACCCTGCCCGAGCTTTTTGACACGATGCACAAGGACGTCTGGAGGGTGCTATTCAAGGGCGCCGAGGTCCCCTCGTCCCTTACCAAGGACCGCGGACTTAGCACGAAGCGCCCTGCGAATCCGGTAAGTTTTCTACACCTTATAAGGTTTTTACTTTCCCCGGCTTGATCATGTGCGGGGTCTGAGCTCCCATGCCTTTGACAGGACTGGGAGGAGAGAGCGGAGCAAATCGACTGCCCGGCGCCCCTACCCAAAGATCCAGCCGATGCTCTTCTCACGAAGATGCTGACTACGACGCCTTATGAGGTGCCAGAGAAGAAGGCGAAGAAGAAGGCCGCGGGGACTCAAAAGAGCTCCCGCCGTCAGGTGATATCGGACTCGTCGTCCGATAAATCCGAGATGCACTCCTCTTGTGAAGACGAGGAGGAGGAAGATGAAGATTCCCCCCCCCCCCCAAGTCGGGGGAGACAAGAAAAGGAAGGCCGCCCCAACCGGGGAGGCCGGAGGGTCCAAGAAGGGAAGGACTCTCCTTCCGGACTGCTCCACGACCGCCACTCACAGCGACGATGAGTGGTTGACCAGGGACAAGCCCCTGGCGAAGTCGTAAGTATTCGGATACCAGAGTAATTCATGGTATGCTTTTTACTGCACTACTTCTCCTTATGGCGAACATTATTATGTAGTCCGCCTCAAGCCCGCATCGACGTATCCTCGTCGGACGGTTCTTTGGACCCGTCGGCTATGAGTAGCGGTTCGCTTCCGACCGCCTCCACCCCTCGCCCTACGGACAACGTCGAGGTGTTGTCTCAAAGGGCACCAAGTCGAGGGGAGGTAGTCCTGGAGGCGCCTAAAGGCGACATTCCGGAACCTGGGCGCAAAGGAGGCAAGACCCCCACGGGCTCAAAGTTCGTCCCTAAGCCGAACACCGCACCGTAACCACCAGTGGTCCCGGACTCCGGCAGGCGACCTCCTGCCAAGAGGGGCAAGCCGCCCGTGTCGGTGACCTCCGTCCATCCGGAGGCACCGGACAACTTGCTGGAAGTGCTTCCGAACGCTTCCATCGACGAGGAGCACCGCACTATTATGAGTGCGGTGATCGAGAAGGTTAGGTCCGCCAACAACGGACTAACCAAAGCTTGTGCCAGTCTTCTAACAGGCTTTGAGGTAAGTAGTCGAAATATATAAAAATATTATCACATAGACAGTAGCCCCTGATGCTCTGTTGGGCGTTCGCGAAGAAAATCCGAATAGAATATCGAATAATAACTGCTGGAGTCTAATCCAAATATGTCTATATGCGTATGCAGGCTTCACTGTTGGCTGCTGCCGCAAATACTGTGGAGATCGCCGCACTGAAGCGAAATCTCGAGCGGTCCAAGGAAGAACTCGGCCTTGCCAAAAAGAAGCTCGAGGAGAACAAAGGTAAGCAATACCTCGTCTATATATAAAAAAGGTTTTGGTTGCAATATAATAGGATCATCATGGATGTACCAGGGTCCACAATCGAAGTGGCGACCCTGAAGTAGTTGCTCACCGAGGCCGAAAACAAAGCGTCCAAGGAGCGCACCGAGCGAGAAAGACACGAAGCCCGGGTAGGCGAGGTGCAGCAAGAGCTCCAGGCGCTCGTGAAGAAGCATGAGTCCTTGGAGCTTGACTCGAAGACGCGTGAGTCCGAGCTTGCCAAGGCCCTCGAAAGTGCAAAAAATGCCAAGGTCGAAGCCCAAAAGGCCCTCTAGGAAATTGAGGTGGTGAAGAAGATAGCGGCGGGTAAGGCATTCATTATGCGAAGTAAGCATGCAAAAGAAAATTTCCTTTTACTTACCCGAGTTCGGAGCTCTCCAGGAGCGTTCGCAGATCTGCCCCGCAGTGTGTCTGATGCCGTGAAGTTCTACGGTGCCGAGGAGGGAAGCTCTACGGAGAAGTTGTTCTAGTCTCAGTATACTGGGACCGAACACCTGATGACCATGAGCGACCAGCTGAAGCAACTGGCCGAGCTCCATAAGGCGGCCGAACAGGCCATGAGGGGCCTTATAGTCCGGATGTGGCCTGGCGATTCCCTTCCCAACAGCTACTTCGGCCTGGAGAGGCGGCTTGTGGATGCACCTTACACGGCTCAAGTCATAAAGTGGTCCGTCTGCATCGAGGGTGCTCTGCGGGCTATTGCCCGTGCGAAGGTGCACTGGGCCAAGATGGACGCCGAGAAGCTGGTGAAGGAGGGGCCGCCGCAGGGCAAGGAGCATCGCCACCCTGAAATGTATTATGAGGGTGTCCTGAAGGGTGCCCGTCTTGTGGCGGACGAGTGTGCGAAGGATGTAATTTTTGAATGAACTTGCTCGTGTGATCCAGTATTATGAAAACTAGTTCATTTGCGCTATGCAACGCTTTCGAATTTAAAATATTACCTTGTGTGCGGCTGTTCATAAAATCTGAGAGTTGCTAGTCGTCGGCTTCAGCCCCCATGCAACTAGTGCTGGGGTGTTCGGGATAAATCTGGGCACTTTTTTTCCCATTTATGGGTCCTTTGAGGGAGGTGCTCAACACAGCGAACCAGGCAATCAGACTATAATGCTTTATCGCTCTCACTTAGCTATAGAAGTCTACAATTTTAAATTTTGGCGAAGCCCCTAGTATTCGGAAAGCTGAAGTTGGGGTGCTATACATGCCTAAACCGGACAAGGCCGACTCCTCGCCCGAAGCAGAAAAAGTCTTTAGGGACTTGAGACCTCTCGAATAGCGACCAGCTCTTGCCTCGTCATGATAGTCAGTTTTAGCTTTCTTTACTGAGGTGCTCGGCCGAAAGAACCGGGGAACAATCGAAGTAGTTCTCCCAATGCTACCTTAGCCGATATAGTGGAACGCAAGGTACCAAAACATGGGAGCCGGGCAAACCCAACTATTGACCCAAGACATGATTCGGAGCTGATGCATATAATGCTATAAGTTCGGGGTGCCGCACTGTCGAAAGTGTACGGAAGCCCCTGGCGTATTGGCCGTACCAGAGTGTACGGGTGCTGATTGTCATAGATGAACATATATATAGAAGAATATAGAATGCAATAAGATACTAGTGTTATGCATTGTTTATTTAAGAAATGCATTGATGCATACTGATATAAGCAGTGCGATAAGCAAGAAATGGGAATATTTGACATGTCCCGTCCAAGGGCAAGCTGCGAGCTGGTATTTAAAACAGGTATTTCACTCGTTATCAGAGACCACCTGGGGATTCCATTGCACGACATAGCTTCCTGCCTCCTTGGGTGTTGTATCATGTGTCCGGCTATCGTACTGCTGGATAGGGCTTCCAGAGAGTAAAGTCCTGAAAGAGAGAAGATGATAAAGGTAGTAAGCCCCTGGTGCGGTTGAACCGCATTGTGGGACGTGCCGTGATCGTGCCCCCGCCGACACCCATGGTATTTTCAATGCGTAATTATGTACGCGCAGGATGGATTTTGCCGTTGTACTGAGACTAGGGCAGGGGCCGAATTGCTAGGCGAGCTTTGAACGTGCTAGGCGATCCTGCTGCAGGTTACTCCGGATGCGCTTGACGGTGTCCGGGGGCTTGATCACTGAACTGGTAGATTGCCTTAAAAGGCTGCTTTGTGCTTCTGCTGCGAGGGCTGCAGTGTGCTCCTCCGTACGGAGCGAGCGCTCTGTGTTTCCATTGACTGTGATGACCCCCTAGGTCCTGGCATCTTGAGCTTGGTGGATGCGCAATGCAGTACCGCATTGAATCTTGCAAATGTGGTGCACCCGAGGAGTGCGTGATAGCCGCTGCAGAAACGGGACCATATCGAAGATTATCTCCTCGCTTCGGAAGTTGTCCGGAGATCCGAAGACCACTTCCAGTGTGATTGAGCCCGTACAATGGGCCTCTACACCTGGGATGATGCCTTTAAAGGGCGTTTTGGTGGGTTTGATCCTCGAGGGGTCTATACCCATTTTGCGCACTGTATCCTGATAAAGCAGGTTCAGGATGCTGCCGCCGTCCATAAGGACTCGAGTGAGGTGAAATCCGTCATTGATTGGGTCTAAGACCAATGCGGCAGATCCGCCATGACGGATACTAGTGGGGTGGTCCCTGCGATCAAAGGTGATCGGACAAGAGGACCATGGGTTGAACTTTGGGGCGACGGGCTCCATCGCATATACGTCCCTTAGTGCATGCTTCCGTTCCCTCTTGGGGATGTGGGTTGCGTATATCATGTTCACCATCCTTATTTGTGGGGGGAACCTCTTCTGTCCTCCCGTGTTCGGCGGCCGGGGCTCCTCCTCGTCATCGCTGTGCAGCCCCTTGTCCTTGTTTTCGGCGTTTAACTTGCCGGCCTGCTTGAACACCCAGCATTCTCTATTGGTGTGATTGGCTGGTTTGTCGGGGGTGCCGTGTATTTGGCACGAGCGATCGAGTATGCGGTCCAGACTGGACGGGCCCGGAGTGCTTCTTTTGAATGGATTTTTCCGCTGACCGGGTTTAGAGCCTCTGAATCCGGCATTGACTGTCGTATCCTCGGCGTTATCGCCGTTATTGCGGCACTTATGTTTGCTGCGACGTGGCCTGCCGTTACTATCCTTGGTATCCGAAGTGCCAAGGTTCCTTGATATGTTGTCGCTGCGAGCCAGCCAGCTATCCTCCCCCGCGCAAATGTGGGTCATGAGTGTCGTGAGGGCTGCCATGGATTTCGGCTTTTCCTGGCCGAGGTGCCGGGCGAGCCACTCGTCACGGATGTTGTGCTTAAATGCCGCTGAGGCCTCTACATCCGGACAGTCGACAGTTTGATTCTTCTTGGTTAGGAACCGTGTCCGGAATTGCCTGGCCGATTCCCCTGGCTGCTGAATTATGTGGCTCAAGTCATCGGCATCTGGTGATCGCACATAAGTACCCTGGAAGTTGTCGAGGAATGCGTCTTCCAGATCCTCCCAACAGCCAACGGATTCTGCTGGCAAGCTATTCAGCCAATGCTGAGCTGGTCCTTTAAGCTTTAGCTGGAGGGACTTGATGGCATGTAGATCATCGCCGCGAGCCATGGGGATGTGGAGGAGGAAGTCCTCGATCCATACCACGGGATCTGTTGTACCATCATATGATTCGATGTTTACGGGTTTAAAACCCTCTGGGAATTCGTGATCCATTACTTCGTCAGTGAAGCATAGGGGGTGTGCGGCGCCTCTGTGCTGGGCTATATCACGAGCAGCTCATATGAGTCTTGCCTGCTGTATTCGGCCCGACCGGATTTACTTTTACTGTATCTGGAGTGACGGTCACCGTCCCGCGTAGGGGCGCACCCTCGTGATCCATAGATTGATCTTGCGTGTTTTGCCCTATCTTCCAATACGTCTCGCAGGTCTCGCATGTTTCCCGGTGCCTTGGTATTTTTGTTTGAGTGGCGGCGGGGTGCGCGCTGAACTTCTGGCTGAAATGCCTCTCTGTATCGCCCACGAGGTGGCCTATCAGCCGCGTTGTACGCTGGTGATGTAGGTTTTAATGCTTCCTCCTCAAGTCGGTGTAGCAACCTGCGCTTTGGGTGACCCTTGGAGGGGCGTTCGAGTTCGTATTCCTCGGCCGCAAGGACTTCAGTCCATCTATCTGCTAGCAAGTCCTGATCAGCTCGAAGATGTTGCTATTTTTTCTTCAGGCTATTCGCTGTGGCTATAAGCCGGCCCTTAAAGCGCTCCTGCTCGACGGGATCCTCAGGTACTACAAATTCTTCGTCATCAAGGCTTACTTCGTTTTCGGAGGGGGGGCATGTAATTGTCTTCCTCTCCCTCCGTCGCTCGCTCCGGAGGGCTGGCTCTTTCATCCTTTGCCTCTAGATCCTGCTAGAGGGGATTGTCTTCGGCACTGTCCGGAGTACTGTTATCTCCTGTGCCAGTATCACCGCTTTTGCTGTGGCGAGACTTAGAGTAGCGCCGCTGAAGTCGGCGCTTGGGTTGCTTCTTGGAGGGGTCATCCTCCGTTGTCTTGTCGCCATTGCCTTCTTTGGGTGTGTCCACCATATATATAGCATCTGACGAGGTGGCGTTCTAGTGCCCTGTGGGCAGTGGTTCCTGTTCATCTCCTTCATCGTTGTCCATACCATCGATGTCTTCGGAGTCGAAGTCAAGCATGTCGGTTAAATCATCGACAATGGCTAGTAAGTGGGTGGTGGGTGGGGCGTGAATTTCTTCGTCGTCCGCATCCCATTCTAGCCGGACATAGTTCGGCCAAGATTCTCCTGACAAAGAGAGAGACCTTAACGAGTTTTGTACATCGCCGAAGGGCGAGTGCTGAAAGATATCCGCGGAGGTGAACTCCATGAGCGGCGCCCAGTCGGATTCAACAGGCACGGGCGCGGGCGGTTCAAAGTCTATGGCCGGAGACGAGTCTATAGGTTCGGCATTACGGCTCTCGTGAGGGGTAGGGTCAGTATCCGGCTCTACCGCCGCTGAGAGTGCGGCCTCCATGGCGGGGTCTACCCGCCCGTCCTCGGATGGCGCAATCTGCTCCAGATTGATGGCCGGAGTTGCTGCTGGTGTGATCTCTTGAACGCCGTCCGACGGCAGAGCTAAATCGTGCTCGTCGTGATCGTGCGGTGCACCGGCATGGGCTCGAATCCGTCGAAGATCAAGTCTCCGCGGATGTTGGCCGTGTAGTTCAAGTTTCCGAACCTGACCTGGTGGCCAGGGGGGTAGCCCTCGATTTGCTCCAGATGGCCAAGCGAGTTGGCCCAGATCCGCCGCCCGAATCTGAAGATCTGTCCGGGGAGGAAAACCTCACCCTGGACCGCATCGCTACCGATGATCGAAGGGGCCATCGAGCCTTACGGTGACGGCACAGTGGAACTCTCAATGAAAGCACCAATGTCGGTGTCAAAACCGGCGGATCTTGGGTAGGGGGTCCCGAATTGTGCGTCTAAGGCGGATGGTAACAGGAGGCAAGGGACACAATGTTTACCCAGGTTCGGGCCCTCATGCTAGAGGTAATACCGTACTTCCTGCTTGATTGATCTTGATGATATGAGTAGTACAAGAGTTGATCTACCACAAGATCGTAGAGGCTAAACCCTACAAGCTAGCCTATGGTATGATTGTTGTTGTCCTACGGACTAAACCCTCCGGTTTATATAGACACTGGAGGGGGCTAGGGTTACACAGAGTCGGTTACAAATAGGAGGAGATCTACATATCCGTATCGCCAAGCTTGCCTTCCACGCTAAGGAGAGTCCCATCCGGACACGAGACGAAGTCTTCAATCTTGTATCTTCATAGTCCAACAGTCCGGCCAAAGGATATAGTCCGGCTGTCCGGATAACCCCTTATCCAGGACTCCCTGAGTGGCATTGCTTAATTTTACCAGCGGCATTAGATTAACAAAAAGCATAAACAGTTCCAGGGGAGAGTGGGCGCAACAACACGTGCTTCCATCTACTTATAAAGGGTTTGATGCATAGTTTGTTGTAACAAAGCAACAAGCATCGTGTCTCGGTTGGTTCCATTTTTGTTCACTACTTAATGGGAAAAGACAGCAATACAATAGCTTCAATTCAACATTTATTTAAAATAGTACCAAGACAAGTAGCACAGCATCTCAAATCACACTGCACAATCATGTGGATGAAGACCCCTAATGATCTTTCATGAGACGCACAAGATAAAATACGAATCTACCAACACGAATAGGAAATCCAATCTCGTTTTTTGCAGTGGCACTAAAATCAAGAAAAGTTGCCGGTGTGACATTTAAGTTCGCTATAGCAACAAGTTGAATAGATATCCCCGTTTTAACAGAGGCAAAAAAGGAAACATTTACTGGCTAATAAATGAGGATGAAACATACGGCGACAAAAATAAGCACCAAACTTATCTTGATGGAAAACAAAGTAGGACAATAGCATTTCTAAAACGGTTGCATTGATCCATATTAACAGAGACATTCTCTTAAAAATAACATTCGTTAAAAATTTAATTTACTTTTAACAGTGGCATTGCTTCAATTTTCCAGCACCATTCTTAGATTAACAACAGCAAAATAGTTGTATGGGACATGGGACATGGGATATGCGAGCACCATCTGCGTCCACACGTATAAATGGGAGATGCGGAGTATGTTGCCGAGCAGCATATCTGCGTTGGTCCCATATTTGTTCTCTCTGAACCTTTTTCCTATGTGAGGGCGGCAAATCTAGTCCTGCACAAAGTACCCGACCCCCAGTTTCTTTCCTTTTTCAACAAAGAGATCGGTTCCTTACAGATGTGTGTACTGGGTTACCCCTTTTTTCCCTTTTCGACCAACAAAGTGGCTGGATAGCCAGTCTATACTACTTTCCCTCCCTCCTTTCCTCATTGAACCATGTCCTAGATTCATGCTCCACCCCACTGCACCCTTCTTTCCTCTTTGAACCAAGAACAAGGTTCGACTATAGAATCGAAAAAGATCTGCAAGCAGCTAGAGCAATGACTGTTTCAAAGAAAGTTATACCTTAGGGTCATCCGGATGTGGCTAGGCGTGTGACAGGAGGCAGGATCTGCCCACACTATGTACGACAGCGAGGAAGAAGGGGTCAGTGGCCCTCTCACACAGCCGCTGGGTGAAAGAGAACAACGCAGCCGACAGTGGATTGCCTCCCTCGCCAAAGGCGCTAGAGTGAGCGTCGCACCTCCTCCCCTTCCCGGTGCGACGGGATCCGGACGGCTCCTTCACCAGCTGTGAGGGGGGAGAGAGAGACAGAGGCCAACACAGTGTTGTTTAGATCTAGTGAAGAGGGTGAGAGACTGTGAATATAGCAAACCCTAGCAAAGGAATGTTGGGCCTCCAGCGTGTATATATATGTAGTGCGGCGAGAGTGTGGAGAGTGCAAACGCTAGCGAACAAGCGCTGAGGCTCCAGCTTATATAGTAATACTACTTATATAGTACTCATGTATACTACTAATATATAGTGGAGTGGTTTTCTTCTTCTCTCCATAACAATCGTTTGAAATTATGTAAGTACGAAATGAAACTCTTCATTTAACGTACCAGTGCAGAAAACTACTAACGATGAACTAATGATCCACACATCCTGGTCGCACTTCCGGTCCTTCATGTGTGGTACACTGCCCTCCATTAAGGGAACAACCACACATGCGCCAAATTATCGGAAATGTGTGAGAGTATGTACAGTTTTCCCTCTCTCAACAATTATGGTTTCTTGTGTTCGGCCTAAACTTGGTCAAACTATACAAAGTTTGACTTTAGTCAAATCTAATATGCAGTGTAAATAAAAAAGGAGGGCTACTATGTCCATCCGGGTTTTTAGTCCACACCATTTTTTTAATCAAAGTTTGTCCACATATTTAGTTAATAGTTGGACAAATAAAATTACATGGGAGCTGAAGACAAAGTTACATGCGGAATTAAGTGTACAACAACCATGCCAAATTTCATCGAGTTTCGATGGCGGAATCTCTGGAAATCTGGAAGGGAATCTGGACGAGTTTAGGGTGTGGTCTCCAGAGCCCAGCTCGAAGGTCCTTTGGATGATCCAACCGTTCATCTGCTACGGAATTCCATATCTACCACCCCTCCAAATTTCAATTTGATCCAACGGTTAAAACTACGGGAACCTTCCGATGAGTGGACCAATTTTCGGATCTTTTTCTGCGTGAATACGAATCCGGCCCGAGTTCATGTTTCTTCATAAATGTAATATTGGACAACCATTTTAAAGATTTTTATTCTAGGGTATTGTGCGTTGTTTTTAAACACGTACCCATAAAATTTTAAGCCTCCTCCGAGGTAATCTTCACCATCACGCTGGTGTCAAACTAGTCCGGCAATATTGCTCCACGGCTGCTCACCTGCGCTAGACACGTCACCGCTTTGTTGAGCCGAGCTCAACTTCTTCGATCATCATCTCAGCAAGCCGAACAAGACTTCAACATCGCGAAGGATAAATCATCAACAACATCGCTGCCCCATGGATTAAATGGAGCGGGCACACCGGCATCGCCGCATGGTCACTTCATCAGGCCGGCATTGACTGCGTCACAAGTCACAACATGCGTGAGCATGGCCGCACTGTTGCTTCTTCAATCCGATGTCCATCATGCCGACCTGCTTCAACACCTCGGCTGACATGGCAGCTGCAACGTCTCCTCACCGACCTGCTCCGTGACCTCGGCTGGACCGGGGACTTGGCTATTTGTTCATCAACATACTTCGTTGACTTCGGCGTCACCAGCTGACCAGCTTCGTCATGTTAGCTGGACCGAGGGCTTTGTCTCGGCAAGCCAACCTTTGCCAGCATCACCATGCCGTCGCTTTATCGCCCATCAGGAAATGGGTGTGCGGATCGAGTCCCAGTTTTGGGAGTCACCTTTCTTCAGATTGCTACAACAAATAAACCAGGCGCTATTTATCCTAGTAATTTTTGCTTGTTTGGGTTTATTCTTCCCAAGGAATTATTACTATAGTTTGTTCCATCATCTGTACGCAGGTCTAGCAAATGGTGGCCGCATTAACGACGGTCACATGGTGGTCCGGTAATGGACTTCGACTACATCACGTGATCTCTTTGGCAAGCCGACGCCGTCGTCCCAATCGGCGTAAATCAGCTCGCGTGATCACCTTGTTGGTCGTGTTGCCATACCGACGTGTTCGGTTGCCTCGGGGACTTCGGCATCATTGAGAGAGCTTTACCTCATCGAGTGTTCGGCACATAGGTCATATGTCTTTTATTACTCACTTTGCATAAATTATTAATTATGCAACATTTTTTTAAAATTTATTATTATTCCTATTATCTCCGGCTTGCACTATTTTCTGTGCACAGATAAAGGATCTGGATCGGGCAGCGTGGTCACCTCTGCGTACCGACGTACCACGTCACCTCGGCTGGACCGAGGGCTTCGTCATCACTACATTAACCCACGATGGGGACATCGGTGTCACACTGCGGGCCTGTATTGGCCGTGCTATGTCGCCACTTCGGAGTGCTGAGCTCTTCGCTCCGCCACCTCGGGACCGGCTTGGGGGCTGGGACCTTGTCCCGCCGTAAGCTCGGGCCGTGCATCGGCACCGAGCACATTAACCAGCTAAGTCGCTTTTATGCTCATAATTTTCAATTTTAAAATTTTGTTCGGTTCGACCAAAGCATTATACTTTTTTGGCAAAAAGTTGTATGTGAAAAACTTCCTTGTCAAAACTTTGTTTGTGACACACAAATTCAAATACCCCGTCTACTTAGGGGCTTCCTTTATGAAGCTTTTCCTTTTGCATATGATTATACTTGTATGGCTTCGTTTCTTTTTCGTGTATTACGCCACAATATGAACCATGTTGACTTAAGTGTTCCGCAAGCTGGGTTGCCTTGCTCTTGTGTTTACCCCTACGTTCCCGATTGTTCGGCTAGGGAGTAAAGGTAGCACCTCTGCGATTTTCACGATCGGGTCATCCGAGCTCGGACCTCAGACTGGGTGAAGCCGAAAGCTGGCGCTCTTATTGTTTTCAATCATGGTCGGCACACAACGGAACTCATGAATACAAAAAATCTATTGCACAAGTCTCATAGTAACAATGAGTCACCGAAGAAAGGTATCGGTGGGGGTACTATTTTCTTCGAAGATGCTTCTTACATTTCGTCAGTAATATAGCATAAGTTCCCTAAGTGCGCTTTGTCTGTTACAGCCTTATGGCCTGATTGCCTGGTTATCGGAAACACCGTCGACATTCTCGACAGGTGGAATACATAACACTTTTCGGCCCTTGACCGAAGAGGGAGAAGCCGACGGTCGGTTAAGACGCGTTTAAAGTTCGGCTGAACACATATATGATATAAGTACTTCGGTACATAGAATCATAAGGAGCTTGAAGCCTCGGAGAAGCACTCCGCCTTCGGGATAAGGAGGTTGAAGTTGTCGGCTGACCTGCTTGAACTTGCCGGCATTCTGGGAACAGGGTCCCCAGACTTTCCTGCCTGCGGCCCACGGCGTGGCTAAGCCTGCAGACCGTATGGCCCATCTTCATCAAAAAGGCATCCAAGACACTCGTTAGGGTCCAAGCCTCGCGAGGCGGACAACACAAGACCTCCTCTGGAGTGGCCTAGCCAGGTAGGCTCACGAGGAGCGGAGATATCAAGGTGGGGCAAACCTCACGAGGCTCTCGTGACGTGAGCCATGCCGAACGACACCAAGCGGGCGCCAGCGCGCGCAGTGTCCTTATTTCCTCTTTGGTGCTAAGGAGGCCAGCGCAGGCAAAGAGTACCGAGGCATCAGGTAGAGGTTGCTATATTAGTGCAATGAGACCAAGACCAGGAGGACGGCAAGACGGAGGTCATCGTGGAGCCCAAGGCGGCGTCACCACCAGAGCTTTTCGCAGGCGAAGACCGCTTTTGTCAGGATAGCTTGTACTAGTTGTCCCCCTTCAAATTTGCCCGCTGTTGTTGGCTCCCTTCCCGCTCGATATTTGGGAAGAGGACCAGGGCCTATATAAGTAGAGCTAGCCACCATAGTAGACGCATCTCATCTTAGCTTGATCCAACCCGATCGAGAGCCTACCCTAGCCACAAGAACACCTCAACCTCAGGAGGCTGTTCTTCCCTTGTACTGTTCATCATCAGCCCGAGAGGCAATCCACCACCACCACACTAGAGTAGGGTATTACACGACAACGGTGGCCCGAACCAGTATAAACCTCGTGTCTTTCTGTGTTGCGAGTTTGTCGAGTTCGTCCGCGAGATCTTAGCGGGCTAGGGCGTAGATCGGTAGGAGGGAAAGACTTCGCGCGCACCCCAGTGTTCGAATCTTAAGGGTTTGCCAGAACCCCACATCCAACATTTGGCGCGCCAGGTAGGGGTGCGCCGTAGCTTCCCTTCCATCAGTTCGTCGCTCCATTGTTCCGTCGTCTCCATGGCGGACGCTCGCCGTGCTCGGGCTGAGCGTCGGGCTGCCGTCACCATCCGCGTCGGTCAGACGGCTCCCATCGGGGGGCCACCTCGTCATTCTCTGTCCCCGCCGCCAACGCTGCCACTAGCCCAGCGGGGAACGAGCAGCAGGCGTCCTCGCTGCACCCTTCGTTGCGGCAAGACGGCTGCACCGCCACTCCATCGCTGACCCCTGCCGGTTCTTCGTCTCACGCACGCCGCGTTCCTATGGAGGCACGGGCCGCTCTCCTCGCGGCAAACGAACTCCTGTGCTACCGAGCCTTTGATGACCTCTATTAGCAGTGGCTCGACTGCGTCGCCGAGCTCGTCCCCGCTGCAGGGGGCTCCCCGGCGCTGTCCGTCCATCTACCTCCCCCTCGGCCAGCCACGGGCGACGAGGCTCATGGCGTGCCTCCACCACCTCTGCCCCAAGACGGTGCCTTGGCACCAAGGCGCGCAGCTGCGCGGCGTGATCCACCACGCCCAGTGCCCGTGCGTGAAGAGAGAAGCTTCCAAGAAATCACGTGGCCGCGAGAGGCCGCACCTGCGCTCCCCGCGCCACCTCATCAAGACCGCGTACCGCCCGCAGCAGCGCAGCGCGGACCTCATCAAGACCAAGCTCCACCTCCGAAGCGAGCCCCGTCCACCACGGCTGGCTGTCGCGCCTTCACCCCCGAGCTGCGTAGCATCGCCTGGCCAGGCAAGTTCAAGCCGGACCTGCCTCCTCGCTACGACGGTACCGCCGACCCCGCGGAGTTCCTGCAGCTCTATGAGATGAGCCTCAAAGCGGCCAACGTCGACGAAAAAGTCATGGCGAACTGGTTTCCCATGGCTCTCAAGGATGGAGCCCGCTCCTGGCTCCTGAACCTGCAGCACGGCTCGATCTCCTCTTGGGAAGAGATGTGCGACCGCTTCGTCGCCAACTTCCAGGGCACTGGCGACCACCCGCCGGCCGCGGGTGATCTACGCCGCATCAAGCAGCAACCGGGAGAGACCCTCCAGAAGTACATCCAGCGCTTCAACAACACCCGCCTCAAGATCCCGTAGGTCAAGGACGAAGCCATCATCTCCGTGTTCTCAGACAGCGTCCGTGACGTCAAGATGAAGGAAGAGCTCGCCATCCACGAGGAGCTCTGCACCTCTCAGGAGTTGTTCAACCTGGCGACCAAGTGCGCAAGAGCTGAGGAGGGGTGTCTCTCCCTCCTTGAGCTGCCAGCCATGGGCGCATAGGAGAAGAAAACCAAGGCCAAGGACGTGAAGCGCAAGGAGTCAGCTGTGCTCGCAGAGGAGCCCGACACCAAGCGGGGCAGAGATCAGCCCGAGTCTTCCAAGAACAGCTGACCGTTCTGCGCCTTCCACAACCTGAACACCCACAACACCAGCGACTGTCAAGAGCTCAGAGACATACGAGAAGGACGCTTCAGTCGACGCCCCGAGCGCAGCGATCGGGGCTACAACCGCAGAGGAGGATGTGGAGGCGGACGCTGGGACGACCGTGGCCCGCGACAAGAGTGGCACGACCGGCCTCGTGAGGACCGCTGGCAGGACCAACCTCGCGAGGGCGCCTGGAGGGACCCACCTTGTGAGGATCGCCCCCAAGGCAACACCGGTCTTCCTCCACTACCGCCACCAAGAAGGAACGACGACCACCACCAGGACGAGGGAGCTGGGGGCTTCCAGGAGCCGCATGCAATCTCCTGTACCTTGGGCGGCGCCCATGACCCAGCCTCTTAGCGCATCTTCAAACAGTTCGCTCGCCAGGTGAATGTGGTGCTTCCCAAGCTCGAGGCCACGCACCCGCTCAAGTGGTCCCAATGTGCCATCACTTTCAACTCGGCAGACCAGCTCAAGTGCGCGGCCACAGCTGGTGCCCTCCCTATGCTATGTTCCCCAGTCATCAGCAATGTCCAGGTTACCAAGACCCTCATCGACGACGGCGCAGGGCTCAACGTCCTGTCCGTTGACACGTTCGACAACATCCAAGTGCCATACGAACAGCTCCATCCCACCAAGCCTTTCTCAGGAGTGACCGACGGTTCCACCACACTGATATGGAAGGTATGCCTTCCTGTCACCTTCGGGGAACACCAGAACTACCGCACCGAGCTCATCGACTTTGACGCCACGCACATCCGCCTGTCGTACAATGCCATCCTTGGGTATCCAGCCCGGGCCAAGTTCATGGTAGTCACCCATCACGGCTACAACATTCTCAAGATGCAAGGAAGCGGAGGAATCATCAGGGTCCCGTGTGAAGAGAGGGATGCGGTGTGCTCCCTCGAGCGCGTCTTCGAAGCTGCAGCAATTGATGACCCCGACAACAGAAGTGAGGGCCCTCTGGAGGCCATCCCCAAGAAGAAGCAGCTGCGCCGCGCAGGACCTCAGGAGGATGGCGTCGCGGCAGGAGCCTCATCAGGATCAGCGCCCATCCTAGGGGGCCTCCCTCCATTGCATAGGAAGGCGCACCCAACGCCCTCCTCGGGCAGGGGTCGGGGGCTCTCTTCGGGAGGGCCTCAGACCTTGCCAGCCTCATGAGGGAGGCGCTTGGGCACCACCTGGAAGTGTGCTTAGCGGCGCGTGTTCCTCAGGAGAGCACGGGGCAAGGAGTGCCCACCACCCAGGAGTTCATCACCAAGACCACCCAGGAACTGCAAGACGCAAGAGCCATGCGCGGCGACCGCCGCTCACGAGGCGCAGCCCCCCATCCCAGCGATGATGCTGGGCTGCGTGGCTGCATCGACGTCCCAGGGCTCAACAAGGTTGCGTCTCAGGAGCGCTTCTCGCCTTCGCGTGTGGGCCGCTACAAGTTCCCGCCGCACAACTACGTTTGAATGCCCTTCGGCTTGCCAGGCATGGCACCGGCCCTATCAGCACAACATACGGCATGTCCTGGCGACTCAGGAGGCCAGGTACCATGCCGTCCTGGAGGAGATGGACACGGTCTTCAGGGAACCTCCCGAACCCCCAGAGCCTCTCGAGGCTCAGGGCTCTGGCGGCTCATGAGGAGTCATTTCTTCAACACACGCCTTCAGCTGCACCAACTCTACTTCGTCTACAGAACTAGGTGACATCTTCAAGCTCGTTTAGCTAGGAGCGCCCCACGGGCAGCATTATTCCCAGGCCGCGTGGGTCCGTCCCTGTGGCATGTATCCCTTTTGCTTATGTCTTTAGCTTACCTTGCTGGGGGCGCCCCTCGGGCTGCATCATCCCCAAGCCACTCGAGCCGGACCCGGTGGCATGTATCTTCCTGCATTTACCCAAGTTGATCTGCTCTCCATGCTTAACCTGCCCACGGCTATCGCCTGCTCGATCGCCGCCCACCACGGGTTCTGTTCATCCTATGCAGTTCACTTGCGCGTTAAAAGGGGGGCTCCTGAGCATCGTGACTCAGGAGCTCTTACTGGCTCTCCAGCCCTCACCCCTTGGCCTTGACCACGGCATCGCGACCTGGCATACCAAATGGCTGACAGAGCTTCGCTCGAGGGCGGGACACGAGGGACGTGAGTGCTTGCATCTAACCACCTTGCAGGAACACACAGTCATCAAGACTCAAGACCAGGCACAACCCGCCTTGAGGTAGGGCCTCGTGAGTCCCGCGGTGGCTCACGAGTGCCCAGATACACCTCGCAGCCCTGCCGTGCAAGCCACGTGTCAGGGCTGGGCTGTACACGCCTCGGGGGCTCCTCCCGGAGGGGGCCCCCCATACCACGCACAAGTGGAAGCACCATGCTCCGCGCTGGCTGTTGACATTGCCGAGGAGCGGCTATGCCCGTGCACAAGCGAAAGCACTATGCTCCGCGCTGGTGATAAATAACTGAAGGCGGCCCCATGGTCATACCGACCTCAGGGAGCCCAGAGCTCACCATCCAGCCTCACCGGAATGCTTCCCCTCGGGAGAGCCGCGCGAGGGGGCTGGGCATGGGGGCTACGCTCAGGTCACGCCCGAGCGCACGCCACCCAACCAGGTCTCCCGGACCTGGGCATCGTGCGCCCCTCCCGAGGCCTCGGTGAGAGCAGGTATGGAAATTGTTTGCACGTCAAGGGGGACTCCTGAGCACCACGACTCAGGATCCTAACTAGTCACATAGCCCCTCACTCCTTGGTCCATCCTGGTCTCCTGTCGGCCCAAAGGCGGTTGAGGTATGCGCGGTGCCGGGCTCTGCCGACGTAGAACATTAGTCTACCCTCGTGAACTCTCCCTATAAGCTGTTTGTGCGTCAAGGGGGACTCCTGAGCATCGCGACTCAGGAGCCTAACTAGTCAAGTAGCCCCTCACTCCTTGGTCCGTCCTGGTTTCCGATCGGCCCAACGGCGGTTGAGGTATCTTGTGAGGCAGGGCTCTCTGCCGACACGCGAGCATAAAGCAAATAGGAAGGAAATCGCAAAATCTCGAAGCAAATATTACAAGCATATTGTCCTCACAATACCAAATGAAAAGTCTAAACGCCTCCACGAGGCCTGATACATGTTGCAGGAACGGAACGGGAAGAATGGCCGCGGGTCACCTCTAGACATCGTCGTCGCCTGCGGAAGGTGCTCCCCCGTGAGCAATTTTGTCTTCGGCTCCACCACCAGCTGCAGGATCAGCGACATCTCCGGACAGAGGAGCAGAGACAAAGCCGCGAAACTTCTTCAGCAAGGCCTCCACCTGACCTTGCACAGCCGCGGCGGCGGCCTTGCACTGATCTTCAGCTACAGGCTCCAGCAGCTCGTCAAGGCAAGCGTTGGGGTCGCGAAGGTGCAGGTGGCTGAAGATGCGAGTCAGTGCAGCTGACGACAGGACGCGAGCTTCTGCCTCCGCCATGGGACCGAGGACATCAACGACCTCCTCAAGCGCCTTCACCAAGAGAGGAAGCAGCCGAGCGGGGCCGTCCTCGTCAGTGGCCAGCGCCTTCTCCAGATCGGCCTCCCTTGCCTTCGCCTTCTGCTCCAGCCCTTCCAACCGGCTTTGCTCGGCGGCCTGCATCTTCTCCAACTCCGCTAGCTCGGCATCGCGGTTTCTCACAGCGTCCTCCTGGGCCTTCACCTCCTCCTCATTCGCTTGGCGGCAGCGTGCTTCTTCGGCGTGCTTGTCGCGCAGGCTCTGCAACTCGTCCTCAGGTGCACGGCAGCGGTCACGAGCGGCGGTATCGTCTTTCAGCGCCGTCTCGCGATCGGCTGCGGTGTTGGCGGTGCCCTTCTTCTCTTTCTCAGAAGCCGTAGCGGCCTGTCCCAGTGCTGCGGAACAGCCAAGTCGAAGTGGAGCCAGCCTGAGGCCAGCTCCAGGCACCCGGCCACAAGACGTGGGTCCGTGCTGAGGAGATCTGCCTGCAGCTGGGTCATCTCCGAAAGAGCACGCTCCAGAGCAACAGCAACAGAAGAATCTAGGAGTGGAGGTGCAGCAGCGGGAGGAGGCGACATCATCACCAGGGCCTGGGGAATCGCAGGTTCCGGAGCAGCTGGGACCTCGTCAGCCGCACCAGGCGCCGGCACCTCCGGAGCCAGCGGGACCCTAGGGGCTGACTCCACGCGGCGATGCTCCTCTTGGCCTCGCGAGGATGACCGGTCTAGGGAGATGCGGGCGCTGTAGCCCCTTTTCTCCGCGGGGGGAGGCACGGCCGTTGCGTCTTCCTTCCTCTTCTTCGCCGAAGATGTCGGCCTGATCAACCAAGGGCGAGCATCAGGAAATGACGAGTACAAACAAGGACAAGGCGAAGCTTAGGACACTTACTGATCCACCGCAACATACTTCCGCTTGGGGAGCTTGAAGCCTGACAGCTTCGGGACCTGAGGAGCAGGCGTTCGGGCTCCGGCGGCACCAGGCGGTGCGGAGGCAGAACCGGATCCAGCCCTAGGAGGTGTTGGGGCGGAGGCGGCACCACGAGCCACCAGCGATGACCTACCCCTCGTCGGGACGAGGGGTTGCTCCCTCTCCCCTAGGTAGGCGTCGGCCTCGGCATCATCTGGAAGGGCGCGGAGAATCTCGGCCTTGCTCAGAGGGGAAGTATCCCCCACCTCTTCCAGAGTCTTCTCCGAGTCCACCTCCTCTTCCCCCTCACCGCGGGACTCGCCAAAAGACACCTCCACCGGCTTCTGTGCCGTAGGAGCTCCTGGAAGCGCCGGCGGCCCCAGCCCACGCGCATCAAAAGTCGGCCTGGAGGCGACAAATTCCTCCCGGTCCCTGCGTTGGAACAAGGGAAGAATGCGCTAGGCGGGTACTCCTAGTTGTCCCCGACTATGAGGCATAGGACGGCGTCCAATTCATCGCCAGGCAGTTCCCCCAGCCTCAAGCAGGTCTTGTTTCCCTCTTCTACAAGCTCCCACAGGGGGCGCGCGTGCGCCTGGAGTGGGGCAACCCGCATCATCAAGAACTCCCTCAGGAGCATCGCCCCCATGACCTTGGCCGCCCTCGTGTTGCCCGGCTTCAAGTCGGCCATCATCTGCCCCAACACTGACGATGCCCGCTCATCGACAAGCTCCGCCTTGGGCCACCCCCGTCGGAAGGGGGCGCTGCCATTGGCATCACCAGGCGCAGGTCGGTGTGCTTGGTGTCGGTCATGACCCATTTGGATTGAATGTTGTCGGCCCTCTTCCCGGTGCTCGAGATCGAGTTGGCCTTGCCGCATGCGACGAAATTAGCGCATCCGGAGATGCGCGTCTCGCTGACACGGAGGAAGAAGAAATGGCGCAGGAGCGCCACAGACGGCATCACGCCTAGGTACACCTCACAGTAGTAGGCGAAGATGGACGGCAGGAGGACAGAGTTGCGATGGAGATGCAACGCCTGCAGACCGTAGTGGTCGAGGACTTCATAAAAGAAATCGGAGAAAGGGGGGACCAACCCGACGGCGACGCTGCTCGAGAAGAAAGGGAAGAAGGTGCTCCCCTCAGGCTCCAGCTCATCGGAAGCGAGCTGGAGCTCCGTCTTCCCCCACTCATTGCTCTCCCCTCCCGTCAGTAGACACACGGAGGCGAGGCTCTTCTCTGTGATGGTGGGCGCTTCAAGTGTGGGCTCGTACCAAGCCGGTGCCGAGGAAGTCCTGACCTTGCGCGGCGCCCTGGGCGGCAGATGCAGAGCAAGGCTGGAGCAGATCTGGGAGTAGCGGCGGCAAGGAGCGAGAAAGGTTATCTGGGGCGAGGCGATGAAGAAGCAATGAAGGCAAGAACTGCCCGCGCCAGCCTTTTGTCAGGACAAGCAGTTGCCGAGGCAGCGTGGGGAAGCAGAGACGCCCACGTCGAATCAACTGCCACGCGTCAATTGAGGCCGCAGGCTTTTGGGGCCCGCGGAGCTCCAAACTTGACCCTTGGCTTCGCCGCGAAGCCAAGCCCGAGCGCACCTTGGGCCCGGGGGCTACTGTCGGCATTCTGGGAAAGGGGGTCCCCAGACTTTCCTGCCTGCGGCCCATGGCGTGGCTAAGCCTGCAGGCCGTACGACCCATCTTCATCAACAAGGCATCCAAGACACTCGTGAGGGTCCAAGCCTCGCGAGGCGGACAACGCAAGACCTCCTTTGGAGTGGCCTAGCCAGGTAGGCTCACGAGGAGCGGAGATATCAAGGCGGGGCAAACCTCACGAGGCTCTCGTGACGTGAGCCATGACGAACGACACTAGGCGGGCGCCAGCGCGCGCAGCGTCCTTATTTCCTCTTTGGTGCTAAGAAGGCCAGCGCAGGCGAAGAGTACCGAGGCATAAGGCAAAGGTTACTATATTGGTGCAACGACACCAAGACCAGGAGGACGGCAAGACGGAGGTCATCGTGGAGCCCAAGGCGGCGTCACCACCAGAGCTTTTCGCAGGCGAAGACCGCTTTTGTCAGGATAGCTTGTACTAGCTGTCCCCCTTCAAATTTTCCCGCTGTTGTTGGCTCCCTTCCCGCTCGATATTTGGGAAGAGGACCAGGGCCTATATAAGTAGAGCTAGCCACCATAGTAGAGGCATCACATCTTAGCTTGATCCAACCCAATCAAGAGCCTACTCTAGCCACAAGAACACCTCGACCTCAGGAGGCTGTTCTTCCCTTGTACTTATCATCATCAGCCCCAGAGGCAATCCACCACCACCACACTGGAGTAGGGTATTACACCGCAACGGTGGCCCGAACCATTATAAACCTCGTCTCTTTCTTTGTTCCGAGTTCGTCGAGTTCATCCGCGAGATCTTAGCGAGCTAGGGCGTAGATCGGTAGGAGGGAAAGACTTCGCGTGCACCCCAGTGTTCAAACCTTAAGGGTTTGCCGGAACCCCACATCCGACAGAATTCTTGAGATCGGATGTGTCATATTAATGCACGATAGAAACATAAAAGTTTTAAGACCAATTTTCGGATTGGCACCGAACACTTGATCTAGTTCGGACGTCAAGTTTTTACTGAAGTTTTTTGGTTTTCCAAGCCTATGGCACTTTTATACTATTTGTGTGTTTCCAGCATAAATCTCGCAGTGCAACTTCGGACACCTTTAGAGATTTGGCAAAAACATTCTCGGACATTGCTATATATGCATCGGTTTCGAATTGTGTCTTCGGTCAATAGTTGGGTTGCCCGGATCCTGTGCTTGCCTCCAACGTTCCGCTTTGTTCGGCTAGTTGTGCAAAGGGAGAACCACTGCGATTGTGCTTCCAGCTCGCATGGTCAAGCGCCTCAGTGGAGAAAGCCAAAAATTACTGTCATAATAAGCGTAAACTGGTCAGTGATCCGATGACTGTGTTAAACTATAAGGATCGATAGAGGTCTCCCCGTGTTAAATGACGGTCCGTTCATAACATTGGCCGAAGTGTTTACGGCTTGACCTCGACCGTCGCCGAACACTAACCGGGGGCTAGTACCTGGACTCCCAACTTTAAGCTCCTATGACTAAGTGAAAGTCATAAAACCCGCATATCTGATTGCCTTGTTTCCGCTAACACAACCGCCTTCGGGCACCGAGACGTCGGCTAAGGGTTTTTTTTATTGCGAAAACACCCTGCGTAGCATCTACAAGGGGGCGGAAGCCGACGATGGGCCACTTTCAACTGATAAACGTTCGCAACGGAGTCAAAATAAACATATCATTGGCGTTTGTATTTAATATACGAGGGCCGCCTTCCGTAATCATCATTATAAAGCCATACATATGCATCAATTTGACTTAAGATTTTGGCCAAGCTAGGTTGCCTGGCTCCTGTGCTTACCCCTACGTTCCCGATTGTTCGGCTAGGTGGTAAAGGGAGCACCTCTGTGATTGTTACTACTGGGTCATCCGAGTAAGTACCTCAGACTGGGTGTCGGTGTGGAACGACACCTATGGGATCACAAAAATCCCTCCTACGGTTGTCGGGGCACAGTGTTGCGAGAAGAGCAGGGTTAGTAATCAACACAAGGATCGTTTACCCAGGTTCGGGCCGCGAAGGTGAGTAAAACCCTAGTCCTGCTTTGGTGGGTATATTTCAGAGAGTTCTTGAGCTCTCAAAATAGCTATGGTGGGGTGCGTGGTTCCAAAGAGCCGAAAATCCTTCCCCGGTATGCCATGGGCCTCCTTTTATAGTCGAAAGGGGCTGCCAGAGTGGCATACAGGAGGTGGAAAGGTGTACAGTATTGCGAGCTCATCGCTCGTATTACAGGACAAGTCCCATTTAATGCGCCGCTGAGGTGTCCCATAGCTTTATTGGGGATGGGGGCGAGGCTCGTCCCGTCCATCGCCGCTCCTCCTTGCTTTGACACGCGCCCCGGCCAGTGATGCGTGCGGCGCCATGTAGGCAGGCAGGCAGCTGAGGTGGCGCGGTGGCAAGGCCTCTACGAAGATCTGCATGCCGCCACGCAGGCGCTTGCTGAGTTGGCCTGGAAGCTGCATGTTGCCACGCAGGTGCCTGCCCAGCTGGTTGGGCTGGCAGCTGCATGCGAATAGCGGTGGAAACTTTGTTGGTGCGGGCCTATCAGTGGCCCTTCTGGCGCACTTGGCGAGGGCCTTGCCGGGTGGCCCATAAAGGGCCTTGCCGTGGCACGCTATCGTCCCCGGCAAGTATCTTGCCGGGGGTCTTGTGGTTCCCCTCGGCAAGGATCTTGCCGAGGATCACCGCCTTCTAATCCTCATCTGATCTTGAATATTCTTTGTCTTCACAAAGATCTGCATGCCACCAAAGTGGTGCCTCCCGAGCCCTAGCCCAACGTGGCTGATGGTGTTGGGGACGTGGGCTCAAGGGTGGCTCGCTCTGTTGGTGTTTGATGGGCCGCCCCTGCAAGGGGCTTGCCGGGGCTGCTGA
The DNA here is from genome assembly GCA_021605145.1 of Aegilops bicornis. Lineage (NCBI taxonomy): Eukaryota > Viridiplantae > Streptophyta > Magnoliopsida > Poales > Poaceae > Aegilops > Aegilops bicornis. The sequence goes on from CM038671.1 coordinate 290,222,622, forward strand.
GGCTGCCCTAGCAAGGGTCTTGCCGGGGGAGCCTGCTTCGTCCCTCTGCTCTTTGTAGTCTTGGTCTTGGCGTTGCTCTGGCTGCCTCGGGCTTCGGTTTTACCTCGGTTCACCTCCCCTGCTCTGCTTGGTGTGGCCGTGGGCGCGGCTCCGACTGCCCGTGCACAGGTAAAGGGGTACAAAGGTGCGCCCCTTTCTTTTGTACACCGACATCCGAAAGCTAGCAATCTTAAAGGATCACATTGGTCGACAACGACGGAAGTGAAAATTTTGATTCATTAATACCACAGAGTTTGGGAACTTTCCCCGAACTAAATCCTCAATATTTTCCTCCCATGTTGATCGGAGGTGAGGTTTCATGATCATGATAAGCATGACGACCCAAGGAAAGGAACCGATAGCGGGACTATTTTCTTTGGAAGATGTTTCTTACGTTAAAAACGTAATATATCCCTCTGTGTACCTTTGTTTATAAAACCGTATGGCCAGATTGCCTTGTTTTCCATAAATCTTTGCCCATATAATGGCTTTATAAAGTAGGAAAATACACCTCGGCTACTGGTCGAAGAGGTTGAAGCCGATGGTCGGTCAACAAAGTTTTGTACAATGCGGATCCGAGCATTAATGATGTAAAGTACTTGGATACATAGAGTCATTACACATAATTTTTGATTTTACTATGGATATCGATCCGTAATTCGGCCACCTGTGCTTGCATTAAGGCTCGGGGGAGACTAGGCTTCGGGCTTATTATTGACAAATATTAAAGGGGCACATCGATCCCTTGATTTGGTGTTGCCACCCGACCAGTGTCTCGGGGGCTACTGCGTTGTCAATCCAGTGCAAAAAATTTAAGTGCAATACAGTTTTTGAGGAGATTATGATCCTCAGGTTGGTCGGCGGCACCCAATCTGAGTCTCGAGGACTTTGCACACCGCTATTTGCGTCCCGAAGTATTCTGCTGATCTAGGAGTTGATCCTCAGGCTGATTTTCAATCAACCTGAGTCTCAGGGGCTACTGGGATCAGCAGTCTTATGTCATCCTTCAGGTGCATCTCGGGTTTTAGACCGATACACACCTTGAGGGTTACTCGCTATATATCTCGGCAGAGAATAAATTGCACCAATAAAAATTATTGATAAAAAATCAGCCCGCGGTCGGGGTGGTGCACCACCTCGGAAGCAGTCCGGCATAAAGCTCGGGCGCCAGTGGCTGGCTTCATAGAGGGCATTTCCGGCATTAAGCTTGGCTAAACTCCTTCAACTTTTTTAAACCAAGGTGATCTATGACTCCTCGGACATAGTCCGGCGTTGGAGCTCGACTAACAATACCTTCGGATATAGTCCGGCGCTAGAGCCCGGATACAGTTCGGCGTTGGAGCTCGACTATAACAATACTCTTCGGATACAGTCCGCCGTTGGAGCTCGGATACATTCCGGCGTTGGAGCTCGGAAGCGGTCCCGCGTTGGTGCTCGGCTGCAAAAAGATACCTCGAATGCAGTCCGACATTGGAGCTCGGCTGCAAGAGGACACTGCTGCCCGGGAACAACTTCAAACCCGTGGTGTGGCATAAAAATAACAGGGCATTGATAAAGGCCGGAAACTTAAAGGGGCTCCTCGGATACCTGACATGTAAACTCTTCGAATGCACTTGGGCGATCCTCAAGATCGAAGATGTGAAGATTTGCTGAACCAGTTTTCAAGATCGACGAACAAAGATGAAGAACAGTTTGAAAGAATCGAGGAGCGTCCCAAAATTGAAGACCGGTTCAGGGGGCTACCGTTGTCCTGGACTAGGGGGTACTCATCACATCGTCACCCGACCAGCTGGATCAGGCCGAGGACCCCCATGGCGGTTCACTATTTGGCCAGTTCGGACAGCCCATGCCGCATACAAGGAGGATTCTACAAGACTTGGCGCCCAAGACAAGGACTCCTCTAAACCCTAGGCCTACGGTGCATATATAAACCGAGGCCTGGGTAGTCAATTGACAATCTCATATTCATTAGTACAATTTCGTGATAGATACATGTACTCTATACTACACCCATATGAATACAATCAAAAGCAGCATGTAGGGTATTATCTCATCAAGAGAGCCTGAAGCTGGGTAAAACCCCGTGTCCATGTTACCATCGCTCCAAGACGCCTAGCTTAGGACCCCTACTACAATATACATCGGATATTGAACCGACAGTACAAACGTCGATCCTTCTTCAAGGAAACATTTGGTTCATAGCCAATTCTGTGATAAAATTTCACCAACGTGAAAGACGACTGGGTCTCCAACGCAACCAAGATGAATTTATGAAGGATACCATAATTGTGGGTAACAAGCAAAGAGCACTGATGGAAGACAACTTGTTTTTCATTGAAAATCGATCAGCTTCACCAGCCGATGCAACCATGAGGCGCAACCATGAGCATCGATAGGTCATCGTGGTGAAGCATCATCAATTTGGCATCAAGTTTGGGTGAGGCACCTATGAAGTTCAACAAATCCTCACTGTGGTCTGTTTCTTCTCAGTAATCAAGCTCGAGGAAGGAAGAACCATGTGGCAAAGGACAGTGAGGCGGAACAACAATGGCCATCCAATTTTTTGCAGTTCCACTAAAATTGAGGAAGACATTCCCAGGTATGGAGATACGCATCGGTGTTTGCGAAAAATAAAAAAGGGATATAGTGTTGTTACTTTGTTTTGGCAGCAGTACAAGATTAACAAGAACACCTCAATTTTCAATAAGAATTAATGAAAAGTACACCAACAAACAGAAGCATCATGATTATCTTGATGGGAACTAAACCAAGATACCCAAGAAAAAAAGCATTTCTTCATTTAACCAGTGATAGTAATATTAGATTAGCAGCAGCAATAGGAGCATATGGACAATGACCGCACAACCACCATGTACATTTTTTCGAGACAACATGTATACCTCCACCGAGGCATAAACCAGGACAACTTCTGAGTAGCATTTCCTCTATAATAGGAAAAAAAAATAGGTGATGTTGGACCAGCCGGCGAATCCTAGCTACTATATATGGGGAGCTGGGGAGTAGTGGCATAGAGGAAAACCCGCATGCAGTGACCTGGGGAGCTGGACTAGTAAAAGAATTTATACCTCAGGTGGGCGAGATGTCACTTAGGCGGGGGGGGGGGGATCTGCCCACACGACGACAGTGAACAAGGGCGCGGTGGACCTTCATCCGTGCCAGCACCGGCTTCGAGAGGATGGTGCACATCGACTTCCTCAATCGCCGACGGCGACAACATCAACGCTGCACCTCCTCACCTCCCGCAGCGGACGGGATTCGGCTGGATCTGTGACCACCGGTGAGGAGAGAGATAGAGTGGGCACTGTTATCTTGTTTTGATATGGAGAGGGTGAGAGAGCGAGACGCGAGAAACCCTATCAAACAAGAGGCTATATGTACAATGGAGTAAAAAAATCTTCACATAGCAGTGGTTTTAAATAGAATACACGCATTCCCGAAAAAAGAAACGAATATTGGCGGACAATTTTTTTAACGTACCAAGGAAGAAAACTCGATCAAAAACACAGCCCCACTTCTAGGTCGCGAGAGTCGTCGCGCACACACACACAAACATAGACATGCATATCCGTGTTTACGTAAAATTCCATCTCCATCTCCAATCATATTTGTCCAACTGGCACATTATTTACGTTGTTAATTATATACACAGCAATATTAACGTACATCATCTGTTATTTGCGGGCGTCCGGACTGCTGCCACGCCCGCTCCTGACCAACCCAAACCCTCTTCATCACCTGCGCGTGCTTCCCGCCCGAAACGGTCAGTGCCACATTCATGCCCGACCAGAGCGGATGCGACCTCTCACTGGCACCGACATTGAAGCGGCACGCCGACCGAGAGAGCGTTGCCCGTGCCGCTTCCCGGTGCACGTGACTGCTCCGCGTTTAAAGGTCGCAATAGCCGGCAACAACATGCATGTAAAAAGTTCTTGGGAGTCTGTGCTACAGCTAGTTGTCCTCCCCCACCTTGTCAATCTCATCCAGTAGTGCTAGTAGTACTCCATGGCGCGATCCATCGACAAGCAGGCAGGAAAGTTATTGTATACTCGGTTTGCGGTGAGTGGCATGCCGAGCGACCATGTGGGGTGGATCCGTGGAGGAGGGTGAGACACGAATTCGACAGACGTGATTTAAATGTTGGTTTTGCTCGATGACGTGATACAACGAAACGAAACGTTGGTTTCTCTCTGTTTCCATTTTTTCTCCGGAATAACGAAAACTTTCCACTCCATTTTCATTCCTAATCCAAGGTTTGTTTCATTTACAACATTCCATCAAATACAAAGGAAAACTAACACGCATGCTGATGCATCTCAATGATTCACATATCATAGCAAATATTTACTTCACAACTAAAGAGAAAAGTTGTGAGAGTGTGTACGAAAGAAAAACTATTGATGGGGTCACTACAACTTAAACCCTAAACCCTAAACATGATTGAATTTCTTGGCTAGGTAGAACCTATCGAAGGAAAGACGGCTGGCACACTCGGGGCATACGATGCTTTTGTGCAGTTCCACTAAAATTAAGCTGAGCATCCCTGATGGCAAAGATATTGAAGAAGTGTGATTAGAATAATAGTACTCACACTAGTTCATGAGACATTATCTCATCACAAATAGAAGCCGGTAGAAGTAGAGAAAGATCGACATGGAGATGGAGCTACGTGGGTAGCTGCGGCATGGCAGTGGAGCAAGCCGGCTTCAAAAGGAAGATGTACCTGGGACGTCGGGCTGTAGCTAGAAGGGCGGTTGGGAGGCGGCATCAGCCCATACCGTGGGGATCCCCGATTGGGACGCGCCGATAGTGGGTTTTCTCCCTCGCCGATGTCGACCGCGTCTACGCAGAACATCGTCCCTTCCCCCAGCGGCAGGATCAGGCCGGATCTGTGACCAACGATGTGGCCACCGTCGTTCTATGCTTGTGAAGAGAGCAACCCAAGCAAGCAGGCTTGTAGCTTAGGCTCCTGCTAGTGTATATATAGTGGTTTTCTTTATCTCTCCATATCAACCATTTTATATTGTGTACGTGTCATTGAAGAGTGAAATGATGGTTGCTTCTTCCGACTAACTTACTGTGTGATTTGACTGCTCCTTAGTGTCCCCTACACGTACTCCCCCTACGTGTATGACCATTCCTAGGTCTCACTTGTACTTATCTCTATTTTCTTGCATGACACGTAGACAGGATGCGCATGGAGAAATTTTGTTACTGCACGTTGTTACGTACTACTAGTATGTGCTCCCTCCTTCAGGTTCACTACTAGTACTCTCTCCATCCTAGCTTATTGGTCCCGTTTGTACTCAATTCATGGGCTCGTTTTCCTCAAGAAATTATCTTTACCACCGTATTAATATCGGGAATGCATGCATGAACAACGAATTATTAAACATTGCATGCAACATTTTGACAAAGCATTGACTTATGAACATGTGAATGTGAGGGACTACAACCTCATGCATGCATGCAACAGTCACATGTACACGTGGACACAAAAACATGCGCGACGCCCTAATGCATGCATGTCCGAGCACACGACAGAACACACACGGTCACGCTCAAGTGCTCAACCTACACGTGCATGCACATACTCAGCCATGGTGAGCTAGTGACCGTATAAACACTGGAAAATGTATATATTGAGTGCAATGAGTGTATTATGAAGTCCACTGACAGTATTTTTACAAATATACAGTGACAAACAGTGTATTTATCTCATTTAAAATTAAGCCATATTAACTGGAAAGGAGGCAGTATGCACTAGCACTACTTTGTTGTGTCCCGTCAACTTGCCGAACGAGGAGAAGCTTACAGGACGGGAGAAGCTTGCGCGCGATGGCTCACAGGACAAGGAGAAACTTTTGGCTAATGCAAGCTCTACCTCGCTCAAGCGGTGGACGTGCAACAGTTAATTCGGTGTCAGATTGTGTCGCGGGATATCCGCGACCACCTATGGGACCGGGTGGCCCCTTGCTGGTTCGGCAAGGGGACGTCGCGTTGCACAAAGAGCAGACGAGCGCACGGTAGCACTATAGAGAGCACACAAGAAATTTACCCAGGTTCGGGCCGCCGCGAGGCGTAAGACCCTACTCCTGCTTTGGTGGATTGATGGTGGAATGACTGTGGTGGTGCGTAGCACACTTGCCCGACAAGGTTTGCCTCGGGCCGCAACGACTACGCGCGTATGGTGGCTTGGGTTTGTCAACTTTCCAACCTTCTAACCCCTCCTACGAGTGCCATGGGCCTCCTTTTACAGATTAAGGGGTCACCACAGTGGCAAAGTGGTCATTATCCACGTATGTGATAGCAAATAGTGCTATCATACCTAACTCCGCGGGCTGACAGGGTGCATTAAATGCACCGCTTAGTGTCACATCACTGGTTGCCCGGCAAGGTTTGTCGGGCTCTCTTGTCAGCTCTGCGCCTGTTCCCTTGACACGTCACAGGACGGGTGTCATATGTGGGTTTCTTCTATAGGAAATGGCTGCCATGTGGTGAATGACTGCCACTTAATCACCTTGCGGCTTGACACCGCACTGATTAACGACGTGAGTTGTGTTTGAGTGGTAGGCGGGGTGGTTCATCCCCCGTGAGCCCCGACAGTCTCTTCCGAGGAGTCTCGGCTGCTTGCTTCTGGTGGTGGCCTCACCCCTTGTCGGGCTCGCCTGTCGGGAAAGGGAGGCCTTTCCCTTGCTGATATCTTGCTCTCCTGGTTTGATCTTGGCCCCTCCGATTTGCATGTTGGGTCTTCAAATCTCTTGGTTCTTTAGTCCCTGACTTGAGCTGGTGTTGCAGTCTTGATCTTGTGCATGTGCACAGTTGGGCGACTGACCCAGGGTTTGTTGCACCGACAGAAGCCCCCGGGCCTGCCCCTAACGCGGTGCTGAGCGTCGTCAGGGTAGGGCCTAATAAGTGCACAGGCAGAATCACTGAAAGGGTTTGCCCCTTGAGGTACCCTTTGCTGCCTCATTAGTCTTAACCTTTGGGGCGGTTTCCGATTTCTCCGCGCGTGGTGTCGTGGAAGAACTTGGATCGTGGCCCGCATATTCTCTTCACCCCACAATCACGGGGCGAAAACTGCCATCCCACTCGCCCCCCGTCCCACATGCACCCCGCCACGTGCTCCGCATGCATTGGGCATGGTAGGTGGTGGATGCGGAGGACACGGGGAGGAGCGCTATAGTAGAAACCCGAGCGTCGATGGTTGGGACAGGGGGGCGGCCTTGGCCCTCAGAGTCATAGTGGGTGCAGAGAGGCCGTATTGGAGGAGAGGGGCGGCCGTTTCCCAGAGGAGGGGCGAGCCCCCTGCCCCATTTCCCTATAAAAAGGGCCCGGGGCGGTGTTGTCCAGCACACACATTTCCTTCTCTTCCATGATCCTTCTCATCTGGGAATGGTGCGAGGGAGAGGGTGTGGCGGAGTTCTGGTGGCGGCGACGAGGGCTTCTTATCGATAGCGAGCCCCTCCTCCCCTGGACCCTGAGGCAGCGGAATCATCCGTGAGGGGAGGAGGAAGGGGGCGTGGTGCCCGAGGAGGAGGAGGACGGGGCGGCGCCTCCGCCGGCGACTCCACCCTCGATGGAAGTCCATGTCGGGGACCAACCTCGAGAGTTCATCATCAGGCTGTATAAGCCCCTGCACAGTCGCGTTCATCTTCCAACCTTCTTTGCGCGGGAGATGGAGCTCGACCAACTGCGCGCCCTGAGGCTACACATGAGGGGTTGTGGGGATGGAAGCACGAGGGTAGATGTCGATACCCCCGCCCCTCATGTAATGTATCTCCGCTGTGGCTGGAAGACTTTCGCCCGTGCCCACACCTTCTAGGAGGGGCACATTCTTAATTTCAAATTAATGGAGAGTGGCTTGCTCTCCGTCAAGATCTTCGGGAGCTCCGGAGGCCGCTTAGGGTGTTGCGTGGATAGCCCGACCAACGATGAAAGCTCCTCCTCGAGCGAAAGCGACGAGGAGGACAGTGACAGCAATGACGACGAGAGCGGGTGGAGGAGCGATGACTCTGACTCCTGCTGATCGTTGGCCGCACCATCTTCATCAGGCGGCAGCACCATCATCTGCATCTGCATCTCCTCCCGGCAGTGTGATTTGCCGGGGAGTTGGATGCAGAGGTGTGGACGGTGCTGTCGGGCTCCTCCAGCAGCCCTCCAGCTGCACCCCGACAGGCTTCCTCTCGGGATGCAGCTCTACAAGCCCTGCCCGAGTCCTACTGGCCCTGGTGACGGTGGTTGATGGGGTTGCCTTCCGCCGTGCTCTCCATCGAGGCGTTCCCTCATGCTTCCGCTCCCCTTGGGCTACCTCTCCTGGAGCCCGATGAGAGCGGGCCAGACCTTCGCCCTGGCGCTCCTTTTGCCCTCCTCACCTTCGACGGCTGCACCTAGGAGGAGAGGGACAGAAAAGGGCATCACAGAGCACTTATTTTTTTTCAATCTTAAACTTGTAGGCAATCGCCAAATTTTAGTTCAAATAATGTAATCCCTCGAGTCCATCTTTGTGTTCTGTAATGCTTGTACTTGTGTTAGCATATGAATGAAAAAGATGAACCTTGCCGGGAACTCGTGCATGTATATGTCCATGCAGAGGCGAGTGCCTCTTTAATGTAAATAAACGAGTTTCCACGGTAGGATATCCTACCGATACCCTATTTTGTCTGCCGGAGAGCTCCGTCTGCTGGGGAACAGATAGAGGGACCAGCCCCCCGCCAACTTCCTTTTACCAGAGGCTACTGTGACCATCCTGACCGAAGCAACGTTCGAGTCATGGATGGGAGCACCTAAGTTTCAAAAAGAGAGGCGAGGTTTCCTCATGCAAAGTTATAGCTTTACGGAACACCAATGGACAAGAGGTAAACTTATCTTGTTTGGCTTGCTGGGGATTGATGTGCCGTGCAATCTTCTCGTCCTTCGTCGAAGTCAAGTTCACTGTAGGAACCTGCAACTCCATGTAGATGAGAATGAATGCAGGATGCAATCCTATCTATATGCATATGCAAATGCTCATGAAATGCTTATGTAGTGATCTGGCTGTGCTCGTGCATGCATGCAATCTTAGTTGGGGCCCCCCTACAACACTTCTTTATTTTCTCTTGCACAGGGTCATCGCCTCGGCTTGTATAGGGGGTTATATGCAACTTCGGCCAGGCCATGTACAATGGGTGCCAGACAGCCTCTGCACCTTACGGGTAGAACTTTCGGAGATGCTCAATATTCCATGAGTTTTGCAACTGAGTGCCATCTCCGGACTCCAGACGGAATGCGCCAGGTCTTGCAACTCTTACTACCCGGTAACGGCCTTCCCACTTCGGTGATAACTTGTGTGTACCCTTGGCGGACTGAACGTGTCTAAGGACAAGGTCACCTTCCTCAAAATAGCAGGCAAGAACCTTGCGGCTATGATAGTGATGCAGGGCTTGCTGGTAGCATGCAACACACGTAGCAGCCCGGACACGGTTCTCCTTGAGTAGCACAGCATCGTCACGCCAGTGCTGATCTTGCGCTACTTCATCATAGACAAGCACTCGAGGGGACCCGTAAATGAGTTCCGTGGGGATAACTGCTTCTGCCCCGTAGACCAGGGAGAAGGGAGTCTGCCCGGTAGCTCTGTTAGGTGTCATTCTGAGGGACCAGAGAACTACTGGCAGCTCCTCTATCCACCGCCTGCCGTGCTTCTGCAGCGTATCGAAAGTCCTTGTCTTGAGTCCATGAAGCACTTCAACGTTCACCCTCTCAGCTTGTCCATTCCTCCGAGGATGTGCCATGGAAGCGAATGAGATCTTGCATCCGAGGGCATGAACATATTGCATGAAGGCTTGGCTCGTGAACAGGGTGCCATTCTCAGTGATGATCCTTGCCGGAACTCCGAAACGACACACCAATTCTTTCAAGAACTTGATAGTTGACTGAGTAGTCACCTTCCTCATGGCAGTCACTTCCGGCCACTTTGTAAACTTGTCGATGGCAATGAACAAGAATTCAAAGCCCCCGATTGCTCGGGGGAAGGGGCCGAGGATATCGAGCCCCCAGACCGAAAATGGCCATGATAAAGGGATTGTCTGAAGGGTTTGGGCAGGCAGGTGTGTTCTCTTGGAATGGAACTAGTAGGCTTCACATGTCGTGCCGAGCTCAACTGCATCTTGGAGGGCTGTGGGCCAATAGAATCCTTGCGGGAATGCTTTCCCAACTAATGCCCTTGATCCAATGTGTGAGCCACACATTCCTCTGTGAATCTCAGCTAGCAATTCCTTTCCATCTTCCTGACGGACACACTTCAATTTCACACCGTTGGGCCTTCTTCTGTACAAAGTGTCATCGACAAACTGATACATACTGGCCCTCCGGGATACTTTCTCAGCTTCATCTTGGTCGCCGGGAAGTTCTTCGGTTTGGAGGAAGCGGACGATGTGCCTTGCCACAGTTGGAGCCTCGGGATCGGCAACAAGGACTAGCGGCACCTCCTCGGCTGCGGGAGCACCATCCTTGTTCGCGGGGTCCATAGGCCTAGCTGGAGGGTGCGGTCCGGCAGGCTGTGAGGAGTTGTTTCCGGCAAGGTCTCTGTTGGGAGAGGATGGCTCTGCCGGGAGAGCCTTACTGTAGTCAAACTTTCTCCTTTTCCGGGCCACTGTGGCTGGTGATACAGAGGTCTAAGATAGATGGAGAACAAAAGTTCCTAGTTCCATAGGAAGCTTCTGCGCAGCACACTTTGACAGGTGATCAGCTATGCTATTTTTTGCATGGGGTATGTGCTTTGTTTGCAACCCATCAAAATGCTCCTCCAATCTCCTCACTTCCTCGATGTATGCTTCCATCAATGGACTTTGATAATCCTTGTTGACTTGTCTCACCACAAGCTGTGAATCTCCTCGAATGATCAACTTCTTAATTCCCAATTCTGCTGCAATCCTGAGCCCGGCAAGGAGCCCTTCATACTCAGTTGTATTGTTGGTGGCTTCTTCCCGGGCAAAGTGCATTTGGACGACGTACTTTAAGTGCTCCCCGGAGGGGGTAACAAGAAGCACGCCAGCCCTGCACCTTGTAGGGAAAAAGCACCATCAAAATACATAATCCATTCTTTGTGGTGATTCCTTGCCGGGAGAGCTGTTTTTGTCACTTCTTCATCAGGGGTTGGCGTCCATTCTGCAATGAACTATGCCAGTGCTCTGCTCTCAATAGTTGATGTGCTCTCAAACTTCAAACCAAAGCTCACTCCACTATTTTGCCAGTAGCCTTAGGGTTTCGGAGTATCCTTTGCAACGGAAAATGAGTGACAACCGTGATCTCATGGGCTTGGAAGTAGTGGTGCAGTTTCCTTGAGGCCATGACGAGACCAAAGATCAACTTTTGCACACCAGAATACCTTGATCTAGCCCCTTGTAACAAGGAGCTGACGAAGTATACTGGGCGCTACACCACTTTCTGGCTCTGACGTGCTCACCGCGTCCTTGGGGTTGCTCTCGTTGCCGTGCTCACTGTTGTGCTGATCCGTTTCTGACTCTGTCGTGACTTGGCCACTTCCTGCCTCATCCATATCTTGCTATGCTACCAAGGCTGCATTGACCACTTGGTTGGTTGCCGCCAAGTAAAGCAATAACGGCTCTTGGGGTTTGGGTGCAACAAGGTGGGCACAGACAATAGGTAAGCCTTCAATTCCTGCGGAGCTATATCTGCTAACGTTTTACACTTCATAGGCCCTGTTTTCCTCAAAATTTTGAAGAACGGTAGTGCACGCTTGGCAGACTTGGAAATGAACCTGCTTAGCGCGGCAACACATCCCGTCAGGCGCCTTACGTCCTTAACTGTCCTTGGCGCTTGGATCTGCTCAATGGCCTTGATCTTGTCGGGGTTGGCTTCAATCTCCGGATGGGATACGAAGAATCCAAGTAGCTTGCCGGAGGGAACACCGAATACACACTTCTCCAGATTAAGCTTCAAGTTGATCTTGCATAGATTAGCAAATGTCTCTTCCAAATCCTAGATAAGGTGGCCTTGTCCTTGGTTTTGACCATGATATCATCCATATAGGCTTCTATATTTCTGTGCAACTGTGGCTCAAAACCAATCTAGATTGCTCTTTAAAGGTGGACTCGACACTCTTTAATTCGAAAGGCATGCGGACAAAACAGTACGTACCACATGGAATGATGAATAATGTTTTCTCCTCATCTTCTTTGGACATGAAGATATGGTGATATCCGGAGTATGCATCCAGGAAGGAGAGCAAATCACAACCTGAAATGGAATCCTCGATCTGGTCGATGCGCGGCAAGGGGAATGGGTCCTTCGGGCAAGCCTTGTTGAGATCTGTGAAATCAATGCAGATCATCCATTTCCCATTTGCCTTCCAGACCACCACTGGGTTTGCCAACCACGTAGGGTGCATTACTCCTCTGACCAAACCAGCTGCTTCTAATTTCTTGATCTCTTCTACAATGAACTGCTGCCGCTCCAAGGCCTGCTTCCGAACTTTCTGCTTGACGGGTCAGGCGTGTGGGCAGACAACAAGGTGGTGCTTGATTACCTCTCAGGGAACACTGGGGATATCAGATGGTTTGCAGGCAAACACATCGATATTCGCCCGCAGGAAGGCAACGAGTGTGATTTCCTATTTGTCATCAAGGGTGGCGCTGATAGTGAAAGTACCATCAACACCAACCAGCCCTGCCGTGACCTTCTTCACTTGGGGTGCAGCAACTTTGGATCTCTTGCTGTTGGAACACTCTGGCATGTCGTCAACGGGTGCCATGCACTCGGAGGGGGCACGCTTCCCAGACTCCTTGACGAAGGCCCTACAATCCCTCTTTTTTTCCTTTGCTTTCCTTGGCGGGACTGATCCTGCCGCAGCCTCTGCCGTGACTGCATCCCAGTACATCTTGTCTACGCAGATGATTGCATCCTTCTCATCTGATGGGATAGTGATGACTCCCAGTGGCCCAGGCATCTTCAATGTGTTATAAGCATAGTGAGATGCTGCCATGAACTTAGCTAGGGCCAGGCGTCACATAATCCCATTGTACGACAGGGGGAGATCAACATCAAATACAATCTTCTCAGTCCAAAAGTTTAGTTTTCCCTAAAATGTCACCGGCAACGTAATCTTTCCCTTGGGACGGCTCCTGCCAGGATTGACTCCTTGAAACGTGCCCGTAACCTCTAGCTCTTCTTCTCCTATCTGAAGCTTGTTGATGTCTGCCCATCACCTTTCCCAACTTTTTCCGCAGCAGCGGCTTCCCGGCAGGCAGCACACGCGGCAGTTTCCTTGCCGGGGGCCTCAGCCTTGGCCTTCTTGACGGTACTAGGTGTGCCCGAACCTTCTATAGTCATCGCTACGTTATCTCTTGGCCTCTTGCTGCGCTTCTTGCCCTTTCTCTGACTGGTTGATTCATCCTCATCCTCTGAGTCAACATTGACACAATCCTCCTCTCCGAGCAACTTCCTCCATTCCTCCATCCGAGCACACTTATCCACCAGTGTGTATAGCTCCTTCACAGTCTTAGGCAACCGCACATTCATCTTAGAACAAATGCGACCGTTGCGCACATTAGACTGGAAGGCTACTATAACGGCTGCGGGATGGATATTTGCAATATTCCTATGAACTTTACTGAATCTCTGTAAATACTTACGGAGGGTTTGTCCTTCCTTCTGCTGGAGAAGCTGCAGGTCGCGCGGGGGTGGCGCTCGGGGGTAAGCGGCTCCATCGAGCACAGCAGTCTAGTCGGCTCGTCCGGGAGGAGACACACGGGCTGTGGTCGCTCCCGTGGTGGGGGCGGCCGGAGGGAGATGGTTCGCACCGGACCGAGCGCCTTTGCTGCATCTGTGCCCGTCAGTGGGAGGAGAGGGTGCAGATGAAGTGACCCCCTCGCCCACACCTTATGGACCATGACCACCAGGGCGTTGCTGATGCTGTTCTCCTCCGGCATCTCCAGCCCCCATATCGGCTGCGGGGGAAGTGATGATGACGCCATCTGCTCGGGTCGCGCCCCCAGTAGCGTTCATGTCCTGGATCGCCTCCGCAGCCTCCGAGGCACCAGAGGCCGCGGGTGGCGAAGCCTTCGAGGTGGATGGATGGGCCGAAGGGCCAGACTTCTTCTTCTTAGGCGCCATGGTCGACAGCGTCGCCGAAGATGAAGATGGCGATGAAGATGACGCGCTGCGCACGCTTTCAGGTTCGCGCAAGCGAACCCCTTACCTAGCGCGCCAAAGATGTCGCGGGATATCCGCGACCACCTATGGGACCGGGTGGCCCCTTGCTGGTTCAGCAGGGGGACGTTGCGTTGCACAAAGAGCTGACCAGCGCACAGCAGCATGGCAGTGAGAACACAATCAATTTACCCAGGTTCGGGCCGCTGCGAGGGGTAAGACCCAACTCCTTCTTTGTGGATTGATGGTGGAATAAGTGTGGTGGTGCATAGTACACTTGCCCGGCAAGGTTTGCCTCGGGCCGCAGCAACTACGCGCGTATGGTGGCTTGGGTTTGTCAAATTTCCAACCTTCTAACCCCTCCTACGATTGCCATGGGCCTCCTTTTATAGATTAAGGGGTCACCACAGTGGCAAAGTGGTCATTATCCACAGATATTATAGCAAATAGTGCTATTATACCTAACTCTGCGGGCTGACAGGGTGCATTAAATGCACCGCTTAGTGTCACATCACTGGTTGCCTGGCAAGGCCTGCCGGGCTCTCTTGCCAGCTCCGCGCCTGTTACCTTGACACATCACAGGACGAGTGTCATCTGTGGTTTCTTCTGTAGGGAATGGCTGCCATGTGGCGAATGGCTGCCACTTAATCACCTTGCGGCTTGACACCGCACTGATCGACGACGTGAGTCGTGTTTGAGTGGTAGGCAGGGTGGTTCAACCCCCGTGATCCCCGGTAGGCTCTACCGGGAGTCTGGGCTGCTTGCTTCTTGTGGTGGCCTTGCCCCTTGTCAGGCTCGCCTGCCGGGCAAGGGAGGCCCTTCCCTTGCTGATATCTTGCTCTCCTGGATAGTTCTTCGCCCCTCTGAGCTAGATGTTGGGTCTTCAAATCTCTTGGTTCTTTAGTCCCTGACTTGAGCTAGTGCTTCAGTCTTGATCTTGTGCCTGTGCACAGTTGGGCGACAGACCCAGGGTTTGTTGCACCGATAGATTGCCAGAAGCATACACTGTACTAGTACCATTATTGTTCGACTTCCCGAAGAGGCGAACATCCAAGTGCAAAGTTTACTGGTACTAGTACTACTACTATAAAGGTACTACTACTAGGAAACTAGATGGAGGAGCGTCTGCACTCTTATTTTATTTTAAAATCTGACAAGGCAATCTTCAACACATTTGGTTCTCTTCGAGGGTTCTCGCATGTGATAATGGAAGTTCATTGCATGGAACACTCGCTTAATTCCGGCTCATATCCTGTTACAAATAGGAGCGCTCGGTATTATTTTCTCTTTTTCTGTTATTCAGCATGTAAACAGGTCAGCAAACCTTGCGGCGCATCTTTGTGCGAACCATGCTTGCTGTACTTTGAATGTGACCGAGAGCTGACTTGATGAAACACCTCGCTTCCTTCTTCTTTTTTTGCGAGGTACCTTGCTACCTGTGACCAGTCTCTTGGCTGATCATCCTAAGAAAGCTTATATATGAATAAAGCTATATCATTTACCCGCAAAAAGATTAAGCCATATTAACCTGAAAGGAGGGAGTATGGACTAGCACTACCTTTTGGTGTGTCCCGTCAACTCGCAGAACAGGGAGAAGCTTGCAGGACAAGGTGAAGCTCGCTTACGCCCACTGTGTCTACCTCAAGCTTGGTGGCTCGCAGGATGAGGAGAAGCTTTTGACTAATGCAACCCACCCTCGCCCAGGCGATGGACATGCAGCAGTTCACTCGGTGTCAGATTGCCAGAGGCATACACTATAGTACCATCATTGTTCGACTTCACGAAGAGGCGAAGAGCCAAGCGCAAGGTTTAGTAGTACGAGTAGTACTACTACTAGAACCGCATGGTGGAGCGTATGTACTCTTATTTTATTTTAATCTCTGATAAAGCACACATTTATTCGGGAGAAGTGCGGAAAACAACAGCCCAATAGTAGTATTAAAAAACATCGAACATGTAATGATGATATCGATCAACCATGCTCGAATATATCTTGGCCTCCATGCGAGCCCGTCTATGTGTTCTCGCTCCTCGTCTCTCTCAAAGAACGGCGGGTTGGCCATTTTGCTGTCAATTGAGATCGGTTTGCTCAAACTCCGGTCCCACATGTCAGTGATATGCCAAGAGGAAGTGCGTTGACCGACTGGCCATACGCGTACTTGGTTTTGCACCTTCATACTGCTACTCCCTATGTCATAGTTTACAGGGCGCGCTTCATTCTCATGCATTTCTCTCCATGCATTTCACCACTAGAGAGACTTTAGACGCGTTTGGTTTAATGCTCAATTAATTAGGGCGTTATAACCGCAATCAAGTCCACAATTTTCTCTCGATGTACTACGTGTGTATGCGCAGTGGAGTAACTGCATGCATGTGTGTAACCGGGGTGGAAGCATTGCATGCATGTGTGTTCGCATTATTTCCTCTAGTAATAGACGCGTGCTATAACTACCAATGCTATTTTTTAGGTCGATCGCTAGTCGCCTTGGTCCTAGAGTTTTTTTGAAGCGCGCTCTATAAACAGTGACAGAGGGAGTAGTATGAGCAGATTCAAAGAAGAGAGTATTGATGGTTGCTTCTTCCGAGCAACTTACAGTGGGAAAGGTGGGGCTTATGATTTGACTGCCATTACTCACTATTAGTGCGACGTAACGAGCAGGCTGAGTCTCCCATGCGGTTGTGCACTACTCCCTCCATTATTAAATATACTACAGAGTATTTGTCTTTCTAGAGATTTCGACGAGTGACTATATACAAAGCAAAATGAGTGAATCTACACTCTAAAATATGTCCATTTGAAATTTGTATAATTTTGTGCATGGCACATGGACCCGGATGCTGAAGAGGCTTCTGGCAATACTATCAAGCTTCCAGCATTTGTTTACATAATTGACGTACTATACAAATAATAATTTTCCAGTGACATGAAATTGTACAATGCTCTGATCTTTCAACTTTTGTTTCGTGTGTCTTGCCATCCATGCTCTCTTCGAAAAAATAAAAAACTAACTTCCTTGCTAATGCATCTCAATGACTAGCAGATCATATCTAATATTTACATTACAACTGAAGACAAAGTTGGTAGAAGGTGTTAAATTAAAATTGATCCATGCTATCATTGGCAACAACTTCCCCCCAGCTCTGTCTAAATCAACAAGGCATGTTGGGAAAAAAATTAGCTGTCTGGAGCATGCAACATTCCGACCATTTTGTGCAGTTCCACTAAAGTAGAGCTGAGCGTCGCTGTTCCAAACATATAAAGTGTGATTACAATAATAGAGGACAATTGATGAAACAATAAACACACAAATAGAAGCCGGTCACCTTTGCAGTCTCTCTTAAGACCACTAGTTGGAGAAGATTAAGCAAATAGTTGGAGACGATTAGGCTCGGAGTTGGATGAGGAGGATAGAGCAAAACCAATCTCCCTTTGTGCAGTCGCACTGAAATGTAGAGACGTTGCCCGTGTGACATTTTAGTACAACTACGCAAAACACTCTTGAGAAAAATGTGATATGTGCAGTTCACCAAAAGGTCGCAATAGCAACGAGGTGAAATGGATAGACCTATTTGCAAAAAAGAGGTAGAAAGGAAACAGTTACTGGCCAATAACAGTTGATGATACATACGATGACAAAAATGAAGTGTATTCCTTGTCCTAAGGGAAGATAACAACACGGTTATGTTTGTCTAAAACGGTGTGAGGACAATATTGCAATATGGAAAGTACGTCGGACGATCTACGTTTTAGGCAAAGAACTATGGAAGATCCACATGCAGTGACGTGGGCAGACGGACAGTGGAGCAAGGCCCGAGGGGATACCTGGGGGTCGTCGGGATGTAACTAGGAGAGCGGCGGCGGGCGGGATCTGCCCATACTGCGGGAGCGAGCAGGTGGCGTAGGCCCTAACGCGCCGGGCTTGGTCAGAGAGAATGGCGGGTACCGCAGATCAGGACGTGTTGCCTCGGCACCGTCGAACGGAGAAACGATGCACATCCTCCCTTTCCACCGGCAGACGGGATGCGGTCGGATCAGTGACCAACGGTGCGAGAGAGAGGCCACCGCCGCCTTGTGTGAGCGATACGTCTCAAACGTATCTAAATTTTTTGATTGTTCCTTGCTATTATATTATCTGTTTTGGATGTTTAATGGGCTTTACTAAGCACTTTTATATTATTTTTGGGACTAACCTATTAACCGGAGGCCCAGTGCAAATTGTTGTTTTTTGCCTATTTCAGTGTTTCGCAGAAAAGGAATATCAAACGGAGTCCAAACGGAATGAAACCTTCGGGAGAGTTATTTTTGGAAAAAAAACGTGATCCAGGAGACTTGGAGTGGACGTCAAGAAATAAGCGAGGAGGCCACGAGGCCGGGAGGCCCGCCTGCCCCCCCTGGGCGCGCCCCCCACCCTTGTGGGCCCCTCGCAGCTCCACCGACCTACTTCTTCCTCCTATATATACCCATATACCCCGAAAACATCCCACCACAAAACCCTATTTCCACCGCCGCAACCTTTTGTACCCGTGAGATTCCATCTTGGGGCCTTTTCCGGTGCTCCGCCGGAGGGGGAATCGATCACGGATGGCTTCTACATCAACGTCCTAGCCTCTCCGATGATGTGTGAGTAGTTTACCACAGACCTTCGGGTCCATAGTTATTAGCTAGATGGCTTCTTCTCTCTCTTTGGATCTCAATACAAATTTCTCATCGATCTTCTTGGAGATCTATTCGATATAATTCTCTTTGCGATGTGTTTGTTGAGATCCGATGAATTCTGGGTTTACGATCAAGATTATCTATGAACAATATTTGAATCTCCTCTGAATTATTTTATGTATGATTTGTTATCTTTGCAAGTCTCTTCGAATTATCAGTTTGGTTTGGCCTACTAGATTGATCTTTCTTGCAATGGGAGAAGTGCTTAGCTTTGGGTTCAATCTTGCGGTGTCCTTTCCCAGTGACAGCAGGGGCAGCAAGGCACGCATTGTATTGTTGCCATCTAGGATAAAAAGATGGGGTTTATATCATATTGCTTGAGTTTATTTCTCTACATCATGTTATCTTGCCTAATGCGTTACTCTGTTCCTATGAACTTAATACTCTAGATGCATGCTGGATAGTGGTCGATGTGTGGAGTAATAGCAGTAGATGCAGAATCGTTTCGGTCTACTTGTCGCGGACGTGATGCCTATATACATGGTCATGCCTAGATATTCTCATAATTATGCACTTTTCTATCAATTGCTCGACAGTAATTTGTTCACCCACCGTAATACTTACGCTATCTTGAGAGAAGCTACTAGTGAAACCTATGGCTCCCGGGTCTATTTTCCATCATATAAGTTTCCAATCTATTTTTACTTTGTAATCTTTACTTTCAATCTATATCATAAAAATACCAAAAATATGTATCTTATTATCTCTATCAGATCTCACTTTTGCAAGTGGCCATGAAGGAATTGACAACCCCTTTATCGCGTTGGTTGCAAGGTTATTTTTTGTTTGTGCAGGTATAAGGCGACTTGCGTGTAACCTCCTACTGGATTGATACATTGGTTCTCAAAAACTGAGGGAAATACTTACGCTAGTTTGCTGCATCACCCTTTCCTCTTCAAGGGAAAAACCAACGCAAGCTCAAGAGGTAGCAAGAAGAATTTCTGGCGCCGTTGCCGGGGGAGGCTTACGCCAAGTCAAGTCAAGATTTGATATCCTAGCAACTAGCCCTTTCTGGCGCAGTTGCCAAGTCAAGTCAACACATACCAAGTACCCTTCACAACTCTTATCCCTCACATTACATTATTTGCCATTTGCCTCTCGTTTTCCTCTCCCCCACTTCACCCTTGCCGTTTTATTCGCCCGCTTTTTCCGTTCGTATCTTTTCGCTTATTTCTTGTGTGCTTGGGTGTTGGATCGTTTGTGACGATGGCTCAAGAAAATACTAAATTTTGTGAGTTTTCCAATACCAACAACAATGATTTTCTTGGCACTCCGATTGCTCCTCTTGCCGATGCTGAATCTTGTGAAATTAATGCTGCCTTGTTGAATCTTGTCATGAAAGATCAATTCTCTAGCCTTCCTAGTGAAGATGTCGCTACCCATCTAAGCAACTTTGTTGATTTGTGTGATATGAGAAATAAGAAATATGTTGATAATGATATTGTTAAATTGAAGCTATTTCCGTTTTCGCATAGAGATCGTACTAAAACTTGGTTTTATGGAAATCTTTTAGATTCAGCCGCGGGAGAAATCTTTTAGATTCAGCCGCGGGAGGAACTTTTATGGAAATCACTTTAGGAGAAGCTACTAAACTCCTAGATAATATTATGGTGAATTATTCTCAATGGCACACTGAAAGATCTACTAGTAAAAAAGTTCATGCGATAGAAGAGATTAATGTTTTGAGTGGAAAGATGGATGAACTTATGAAATTAATTGCTAATGAGAGTGCTCCTATTGATCCTAATGATATGCCTTTGTCTAATTTGATTGAGAATAATAATGAATCTATGGATGTGAACTTTATTGGTAGGAACAATTTTGGTAACAACGCATACAGAGGAAACTTTAATCCTAGGCTGTATCCTAGTAATTCCTCTAATAATTATGGTAATTCCTACAACAACTCTTATGGAAATTTTAATAAGATGCCCTGTGATTTTGAGACTAGTGTTAAAGAATTTATGATTTCTCAAAAGAATTTCAATGCTTTGCTCGAAGAAAATTTGCCTAAGATTGATGAATTGGCTAGGAATGTGGATAGAATTTCTCTTGATGTTGATTCTTTGAAGCTTAGATCTATTCCACCTAAGCATGATATCAATGAGTCTCTAAAAGCTATGATAATTTCCATTGATTAGTGCAAGGAAAGAACCGCTAGGATGCGTGCAAAAAAGGATTGCTTTGTAAAAGCGTGTTCTTCTAGTTTTCATGATAATAGGGATGAAGATCAAAGTGATTGATGTGTCCCCTATTAAATATTTATTTTGCAATATGAATCTTGATAATGATGGGACTAGAGATGAGTCAACTTTAGTTAAAAGGCGTCCCAATGATTCAGAGATTTTAGATCTTGATGCAAAAATTGATAAAAGTGGGATTGAAGAGGCAAAACTTTACATAGCAATGAACCCACTATTTTGGATTCAAGGGATTTAATTATAATAATTTTTATTTAATAGATTGTATTTCCTTATTGCAATCCATGTTAAATTCTCCTCATGCTTATAGTCAAAATAAAGCTTTTACCAAACATATCGTTGATGCTTTAATGCAATCTTCTTAAGAAAAGCTTGAATTAGAAGTTTCTATCCCTAGAAAACTTCATGATGAGTGGGAACCTACTATTAAAATTAAGATTAAATATCATGAATGCTATATATGCTTTATGTGATTTGGGTGCTAGTGTTTCCACGATTCCAAAAACTTTGTGTGATGTGTTAGGTTTATGTGAATTTGATGACTGTTCTTTAAACTTGCACCTTGCGGATTCCACCATTAAGAAACCTATGGGAAGGATTAATGATGTTCTTATTGTTGCAAATAGGAATTATGTGCCCGTAGATTTCATTGTTCTTGATATAGATTGCAAACCTGCATGTCCCAAGAGGAAGCATTGTTGAAGTTCTTGCGCACAAACAAGGATATATTCGCATGGGAGCCCAACCAGCTGGTGGCAGTCCCGAGAGAGGTGATTCAGCATCATTTAAGGGTATACCCTAATGTGCGCCCTGTGAAGCAGCGTGCAAGACGGCAGTCCATGGAGAAGCAGGCCTTCATCGTCCAGGAGACCCGCAAGTTGGAGGCGGCGGGAGCCATTCGCGAGGTTCGGTACCCCTACTGGTTGGCGAACCCCGTCGTGGTGCCAAAGAAAGGAGGGAAGGAGTGAATGTGCGTCGACTTCACCAAAATCAACAAAGCTTGCCCCCAAGATCCGTTCTCGCTCCCACGCATCGATCAGATCATCGACTCCACCGCCGAGTGCGACCTGCTGCGCTTCCTGTATGCGTTCTCAGGGTATCACCAGATCAAGATGGCGGTAGAAGATGTAGAGAAGACAGCCTTCCTGACCCCGTGTGGGGTGTACTGCTACACCTGCATGCCCTTCGGACTGCGCAACGCGGGCGCGACCTTTCAGCGGCTGATGCACATCGCCTTGGGGCGGAAGCTCGGGAAAAACACGGAGGCCTACGTCGATGACATTGTGGTGAAGTCTCGGGAGGCAAGAACCTTGATTCAAGACCTGGAGGAGACTTTCGCGAGCCTGCGCCAGGTGAACTTGCGGCTTAACCCGGAGAACTTCGTGTTCGGTGTCCCTTCCGGCAAGCTGCTGGGCTTCCTTGTGTCCCAAAGAGGGATCAAGGCGAACCTAGAGAAGATCAAGGCCATTGAGGAAATGAGCCCACTTCAAAAGCTGGCTGGTCGGGTAACTGTGTTGGGACTCTTCATAGCTAGGAGAGCACGCTCTACCCTTCTGCAAGCTGATGAAGAAGAAGGGCCCTTTTGAGTGGACCCCGGAGGCTGACCAAGCTTTTCAAGACCTCAAGAAATACCTGACCAGCCCACCGGTGATGGTGGCGCCACGACCTCTCGAGCCCCTAGTGCTCTACCTTGCCGTCACCTGTACTCCACGAGTGTAGTGCTGGTGGCAGTTCGGGAGGAGCACCAAGTCAAGGGCGCGCTGCACCGAGCTACAGCTGAAGTGATGCAAGACCAGGAAGGCGCTGCAAGAGCCTTAGTAGCGTCAACAGAAGACCAAGCTCGGCAAGACGACGTCATCAAGATTTCCGCAAGCGGTCAGGCGTCAGGAGTTCCACCACCTCAGAAGACATCCCAATTTCCGCAAGACACAAGCCACAGCAGCGCGCCTGCCCTCGTCGAACACCCGGTGTATTTTGTCAGCATAGTGTTGCGGGATGCGACGGCGCGATATCCCATGCCTCAGAAGCTCCTGCTCGCACTCTTGGTGGCCTCGCGCAAGCAGCGGCACTACTTCCAGGGCCACCCCATCAAGGTCGTCTCAGCCTACCCACCAGAGAGGGTGCTCAAGAGCCCCAACTCTGCTAGAAGGGTCACCGAGTGGAACATCGAGCTGCAGGCTTCAAGTTGGAGTTCAGCACCACTAGGGTCATCAAGGGAGTCGCGCTCGTGGATTTCTTGGCAGAATGGATGGATGCCCCGTCACTTGAAGTAGGCGAAGACCGGTCCACCTCACCAGGAAGCAAGGCGCCGGACGGCTGGGTCATGTATTTCGATGGCGCCTTCGCGCATCGGGGCACGGGGGCTGGAGCAGTGCTCATCTCGCCCACTCAGGACAAGCTCTACTACGCTGTGCAGCTCTGGTTTCAGCAGGCTGAGAAGGTCTCCGACAACATCACGGAATACGAAGGCCTCATAGCTGGCCTGAAGGTCGCGACAGCTCTGGGGGTCAAGCGCCTTACGAAGAGCGATTCGCAGCTCCTCATCAACTTCTCCAACAAGGTATACGAGCCGAGGGACGAGCATATGGAGGCATACCTCACGGAGGTGCGCAAGATGGAGAAGCAGTTCTTGGGCCCAGAGTTGCGGCATGTGCCCCGGGGCACCAACAAGGAAGCTGACGACATCGCCAAGAGAGCATCCAAGCGGCAGCCACAGGAGCCCGGCGTCTTTGAGGAACGGCTCTTCAAGCCATCGGCGACGCCACTACTTTCAAGCGTAGCTCAGCCTCGGGAGGAGCTCCCACTGCCGCCTGCCACAGGAGCCCCAGCCTGTGGCCCAACCTCAAGAGCTCTCCTGCTCTTGGCGCACGAGCCTCAGGAGGGATGCTGGACCAAGGAATTCATGGAATATCTGATGTAAGGGGCGCTCCCGGAGAAGGAGGAGGACGCAGAGCGCGTGGCCCGACAAGCCACGACGTATTGCATCTGGGACGGTGAGTTATACAAGAAGCGGCCAAATGATGTTTCACTGCGTTGCATTTCCAGAGACCAGGGGAAGGAGTTGCTAATTGACATACACGGCGGGGACTGCGGGCACCACTCGTCATGAAGGACCCTTGTTGGCAAGGTATTCCGCAGTGGGTTATACTGGCCCACTGCGCTCAACGATGCAGCTGAGCTGGTGAAGTCCTGCGAATCCTGCCAGTTCCTTGCCAAGCAGATCCATCAGCCAGCTCAGGGCCTCTAGACCATCCTGCTCACATGGCCGTTTGCGTTCTGGGGGCTAGACATCTTGGGCACATTCCCTCGAGCGCCTGGGGGCTACCGCTACCTCTATGTCGCCATCCACAAGTTCACCAAGTGGGCGGAAGTGGAAGCCGTCCACACCATCCCAGCTGGCTCTGCTGTCAAGTTCATCAAGGGCCTCGTGAGCCGCTTCGGGGTTCCCAACCGCATCATCACAGATAATGGCTCGCAATTCACTAGTAACCTCTTCAAAACCTACTGTGCTAACCTTGGAACGCAGATTTGCTACGCTTCAGGCCGAACGTGCCAATGCAGAGGTCCTGAGGGGCCTCAAGACTAGGACCTTCAAGAAGAAGCTCGAGGCCTGCGGCAAGGGCTGGGACGACGAGCTCCAGTCCGTGCTGTGGTCCATCCGCACCACCACCACCAAGCCAACGGGCGAGACCCCATTCTTCCTCGTCTACGGAGCTGAAGCGGTCCTTCCTCACGAGGTCAAGCATCGCTCCGCACGGGTCCTGGCGTTTGATGAAACACAGCAGGACGCCACACGGGGGATGGACCTCGCCGGGAGGAGCATCGCCGCTGGTCGCACTGGGGCGGTAAGGTACCAAAGAAAGGCGCCATGGTGATATCACTGGAGCAACATCCGCTCCAGGATGCTTGAGGCAGGCGACCTCGTCCTAAGACGGGTCCTCTCTAGGGAAGGGCTGCACAAGCTCTCACCTACGTGGGATGGCCCGTTCAGGGTCGTCCATGTCTCCAGGCCTGGCGTCGCGCGCATGGAGACGCAGGACGGGGTACCCATCCAGAACGCCTGGAACATCCAGCACCTCCGGAACTTCTACCCATGAAGCAAGGCCCAGTGCCTGTGAAGAAAGGCCCAGTGCCTACGAAGCAAGGCCTAGTGCCTGTGAAGAAAGGCCAAGTGCCTGCGAAGCAAGGCCTAGTGCCTGTGAAGAAAGGCCTAGTGCCTGTGAAGAAGGCTTGGTGCCTATGAAGAATCGCCACCCGTGACATTCTCAAGTAATAATGAGTGGGGCTGTACACGCCCCGAAGTCTCAGGAGTGCCGCCCTCAGGCCTCGGGGGCTCCCTCCCACACCTAGTGGCAGCACTTAGCTCCACTCTGGTGAGAAGACTGAAGACTAGATTAGGTGACGGACGCAGCTTTTCATTTGCTTTCCGTAGTTGACTTGATTTCTCTTAATCGAAGTTTGCTTCTGGTGCTCCTTGCCAATTTGGTTCCTTCGCCTTTTGCTGTCTCTGGTTCGCTTGTGTTCTCTCTCTCACATACCTCGCGAGGGCGCTAGGCAGGTGCCCTCGCGAGCGTTTTTCTTTCTCTCTGCCTTCTCATGAGCCACCCTTGTTCGAGCCCGCAAGCTGGCGCACCTCTCCTAATCCGTGCCCCTCGGGTACCGCGATATGAAGCGCCGGGTCAAGGCTTGGGTGAACGGCAAAGCTCCTAGCGAGCTTCCCAACGAATTTTTTAAAGTTCCTGAGCAAACACAGACCACTAGGTCAAGACGGGCACGGGGAAACGAACGCTTTGTGAAGAGGAGGTTGCTCCGAACGCACCAAGCTAAGTTATCTCAGCACGGAAACAACAAGCGTAGCATAATGGTTGAGAAGTCATGCTTCGATACACGCCCCTCTGGGCCCATACTGGTTTTATTTTGGTGCAGGAAGCAAAAGAGGAACAAAACAAAAGCGGCGCTCGCCCCTGCAGCAGCCCTCGGGGGTAGGCCCTTGGCGACATCCCGAGCTTAGTCAGACCCCTCCTCGCGCTTCACGGACGCACGGCGACGAGACGACCCGCTACCCGAGCTTAGCCGCCATTGCTGGAACTGACGCCAAGAGAGGAGCCATCGTAGCCGGACGAGACGCGGCCCGCGGGTTCGCCCTCCTCCTCGTCCCGACCATCGCCAAGGCTGTAACGCCCTCGATGCGGCTATATCTCCCACGTGTCGAAGCACGACTTAGAGGCATAACCGCATTGAAAGCAATGTCGCAAGTGAGGTAATCTTCACACAACCCATGTAATACATAAGGGAAAGAGATACATAGTTGGCTTACAATGCCACTTCACACAATACATAAATAAACATCCATCATTCAGATTACACTCAAGGTCCGACTACGGAACCAAAATAAAGAAGATACCCCAAATGCTACAGATCCCCGATCGTCCCAACTGGGCTCCACTATCGATCATCGTGAAAAGACACATAGTAACGACCACGCCTCGTCCGAACTCCCACTTGAGCTCGGTTGCGCCATCTGACTGCATCGTCGGCACTGCAACTGTTTTGTAGAATCTGTGAGTCATGGGGACTCAAAGCAATCTCACACCCATGAGATCAAGACTATTTAAGCTTATAGGAAGGACAGAGTTGTGAGGTGGAGCTGCAGCAGTTTACTAGCATATATGGTGGCTACATTCGCAAAGAGAGCGAGAAGATGAGCAAAGCGCCGGTCGTGAAGCTAGTAGCGATCAAGAAGTGATCCCGAACTACTTACGCCAAGCATAACTCCAACATCAGTGTTCACTTCCGGACTCCGAGAAGAGACCATCACGGTTACACACGCGGTTGATGTGTATTTTAAACAAGGTCAACTTCGGGTTTTCTACAACCGGACATTAAAAAATTCCCATCTGCCTCATAACCGCGGGCATGGCTTTCGAAAGATAATACCCTACAGGGGTGTCCCAACTTAGCCCATAATAAGCTCTCACGGTCAACGAAGGATATTCCTTCTACCGGGAAGACCCAATCAGTCTCGGAATCCCGGACTACAAGACAATTCGACAGCAATAAAACAAGACCAGCAAAGCCGCCCGATTGTGCCGAAAAATCCCGATAGGAGCTGCACATATCTCGTTCTCAGGGCACATCCAGATGAGCAGTACGTACGGCAACCGAGGATACCCCAAGTTGCCTCGTATGCACCGCAAGTGGTTTAGTTTGGACCAACGCCAGAGGAGCATTGGCCTGTGGGGTTAAATAAAGATGACCCTCGGCTCGCGAAACCCGGGGAAAAAGGCTTAGGTGGCAAATGGTAAAACCAAAGTTGGGCCTTGCCGGAGGAGTCTTATTCAAAGCGAACTGTCAAGGGGTCCCATAAATCCCCCAACCGTAAGGAACGCGAAATCAAGGAACATAACACCGGTATGACGGAAAACTAGGGTGGCAAGAGTGGAACAAAACACTGTGCATAAGGCCGAGCCTTCCACCCTTTACCAAATATATAGATGCATTAATTATAGCAGATATATTGTGATATCCCCAACAAGTAAACAGGTTCCAACAAGGAACAACATCTCCATGTTCCAAAAGGAACAAACTTCATCTTCACCTGCAACTAACAACGCTATAAGAGGGCCGAGCAAAGCGGTAACATAGCCAAACAACGGTTTGCTAGGAAAGGATGGTTAGAGGTTTGACATGGCAATATGGGTGGCATGATATAGCAATGATAGGCATCGTAGCATAGGCATAGCAAAAGAGCGAGCATCTAGCAAGCAAAGATAGAAGTGATTTCGAGGGTATGGTCATCTTGCCTGCAAGGTTCTCAGAGTTGTCGAAAGTTTGATCCTCGTAAGCATTCTCAACAGGTTCCCTGTTCACGTACTTGTCTCCCGACTCTACCCAAATCAACAACACAAAGAAAGGAACCACAATAAATCACGGTGCAATGCACAAGCAACATGATGCAATACATGGCATGATATGCGAGTTGTGATATGCAATGCGTAAAGCGTGTTCGAAGGAAAATGATGAACCAGGCATCAACTTGGCAAACCAAGTATGCCGCTGAAAGGTGAGATGATTTCGTTGAAATCGATATAAAGATCACCGAATCGGATGCACGGTTTGCAAATGACAAGCAAAACAAGAATGACACAAATCTGCCATTAACAGCATGATGCCACATAGCAAGCAACAAGAAATTAAGCTACTGCACCCAAACGTACCAGAAAAGCATATGGCAGTGATTTAATCAAGATGCTTGACAAAAGATGAACAGTGAGCTATGCCTAAATCACACCATAACAGGTCCAAACAAGCATGGCAAAAGTGCAAAATATATCAGCTTCACACACGGTGAAAATACTGAACATGGCAGAATCAGCATCAGGAAGCAATGTTCAGAGCAAGCAAACTACATGCTACAGGAACTTATAATAGCAAAACAAGGCATGGCATGAATCTAATCAAAGCATAGAACAAAAGTCCCTTAATGACTATGAGCCAAAAGGGATCAGAAAATGCAATAGCACCCATGTCAACATAGCAAGTTCCGCTAATGTATTCAAAGAATGTGGCATGACAAAACAGATAACAAGTAGGCATGTTTAAGAGCTCGATGCACTCACTACAGAGCATTTCATGATAAACTAAGAATATATCCATCAAGAAGACATGGCATAGAAGCTATACATGGCAAGAACAACATCATAGCATGCACGGATCAACTACAACAACCTTGGCAAAATTGAATAACATGTAAACAATCTGCAAGGAAACATTTTATAGCAAAAGTAGAGCTCGATTGAGTCAAGATATGGCACTCCATAATTGCAAAAAATGGCATGGATGGATAAAGAATAACCATATGTTGAAAACATATTTAATGAAGTATCTCAAAATATGCATGGATCTGTCGGTAGCATCAAGTTTACATGGCATAAAAATATCAGCAAAACAGGGGCTGAAAACAGCAACATCATGAAGCCTAGTTTGCATGCTTGTGATAGTCACCACAGAGATCACAAAAATACATGGCATAAACCCCTGTAAAGATGGCATGGTATATTACAAAACACATGTAGGACTCAAGTTCATAGGATGCACACATCAATCGTGGCAAAAATGACAAAACTGCATGTTCTGTTAAGAATCTGAAACTAACATCACGTAGCCCTCTTCTAACAGTATTTCCGGCATCAAGATGAGCTCAAATGAACATGATGCAATGGAAACATATGATCTACTCTTTGTAGCGAACAACTCGGTATGCTACACGCCCAAAACGGAGCCACGACTGCAAAGTTATGGTGCTATGAAAATGCAACTATTTACTGACAGAAAAAGACTTGGAGGATATTTCGGGGCTCGGGGAAAGTCAACCGTTCGTGGATCTGAGATCCGGGCGCGGACTCCGAGGTGAGGCCGGCGGCGGCTCGAGGTTTGCCGGCCGGAGAGGAGGAAGGAGAGGCCGGGGCGGACGGGGCCAGCCGGAGGGACGGCGGGCAAAGTGGGACGCTGGCGGCCGGGCGGCGGGCGACGGCGGCGGGAGATCGAGTTCGGGCGACGACGGCGAGGGCGGTCGGCGACGCTATGGCCGAGGCGGCCGGCGGCGCGGGCCGGTCGGGCGGCGAGGGGCGAGGGCGCTGGTCCGCTGGGGGCCGGGACGGCTCAACTGGCGCGCCGGGCGGCGATGGGGCGCGTCACGCCACGTGGCGGCACGCGAGTGGTCGGGCGGCGGGCGGACGCTGCCGCGGCCGGGCGCTGGGAGGCGGCGCGGCGGCCTGGATTATGGGCCAGGAGCGGGCCGAGCGGGCCGGGCGGCGGCGGCGCGGCGTATGTGGCGTACGCGTTGGTCCGGGCGGTCAAGGGAGCCATTCCGCGCGATCGGACGTGTCCGGGCGCGAGGAGCGGGGCTAGGGTTTGGAGGAGGATTGATCCAAAATTTCGGGGGAGGGGGTGTTTTTATAGGTAGAAGGAGCTAGGAAGCTCGAAATGAGGTGCAGTTTTACCACACGATCGTGGATCGAACAGCGATGGACATGGAAGTGACTTAGATGGCTTATTGGGCTGTTTTGAAGGGGTGTTGGGCTGCAACTTAAAAGAGGCCTTTATGAGAGTGCGGTTAACTGCTGAGTACCAAACGAGCTCCAAATGACCCGAAACTTGACAGTGGTCTACCGGTGTACCAAGGCCACTTGACAAACCTCGGTCCATTCCGAGAAAGTTTAGTACCCGGCCACGGAGAAATGTAAGAGGGGACGCCGGGGACATAGGAGTGCCGGATTGCAAAACCGCAACGGGAAAATGCTCGGATGCATGAGACTAACACGTATGCAAATGAGATGCCCATGATGACATGATATGAGATGCATGACATGAACAAAATGCAAAACAAAAGACAAAAACCCAACCACGGAGGGAAAATCATATCACAATGCCGAAAATGGCAAGAGTTGGAGTTACAAATATGGCAAGTTACATCCGGGGTGTTACAAAGGCCGAGCACCTCCTCGCCGTCATTTACCTCGGGGCAGCATCCGGCGCGGCGACCGTCTTCCCCGAACACCCTCACGTAGAGGGTCGCGTTGCCGTCGAACTTGAAGTGGAGGGTGCACCGTCTGCCAAAAAGTGGAGGCGCGCGCGGGTGAATGTCTGCCAACCGCGGGCCAGAGCTATGTTGCCCGCGACGGAGACCTCGACCGCGACCCAAAAAGTCCGGCTACACCAACCGTCTATCTGCAGCCAGAGCCCGCCTGGACCGAAGGCCGGCAGCTTGCCGACAAAGAAGCGAGGAAGTTGGAGCCAGCTGCCGACCGGATCCTTCCACCAGACAAGGAACTCCGGCAGCACCTCTGATGCGTGGAACCGCGGCCGGGGAGGCCGCGCAACCACGGCGCGTCTCCTTTCATCGACAGGGCTGCCGTGACCAGAGCGACTCCTACCACGCGCAGCGGCGCCACCCCGAGAGCCGGGGGCCATGGCGGGGGTTGCGGCATGCTTGTGGGGACGGCCACGTCCACGCTTGGGCGCCGGGGAGCCGGACCCCTCCCGAGGGGCCTTGCCCTTCTCCGCGGCGGAGAACTTCTTCGACAACGCCATCGCTGCTAAGGAGAGTAGCAACGAGAAAGAAGCAAGCGAACAAGGAAGGGACGGGCGACGGGGGCTCTGCCCCCCTCCCCATCTATTGCGAAAGAAGGCCAACCGGCGCCTCCCACGATCACAGGTAATGATGGTTTTCCTTGCATGTCGCAGGGACATATCAAGTTGAGCAGTTGCCGAGGCAGCATGGGGAAGCGGAGACGCCCACGTCCAATCAACCGCCACGCGTCGACCAAGGCCGCAGGCTTTGGGGGCCCGTTGCGCTCCGCGCTTGACCTTTGCCTTCGCCTCGAAGCCAAGTCCGAGCGCACCTTGGGCCCGGGGGCTACTGTCGGCATTCTTGGAACGGGGGTCCCCAGACTTGTCTGCCTGGTGCCTACGGCGTGGCTACGATGCAGGCTTGTACGAACCATCTTCATCAGCGAGACATTCAAGACCCTCGCAAGGGGCCAAGCCTCGCGAGGCGAACGACGCAAGACCTCCTCAGGAGGGCCTCACCAGGTTTCCTCGTGAGGAGCGGAGAAATCAAGGCGGGGCAAACCTCGCGAGGCTCTTGTGATGTGAGCTATGTCGATCAAGAATAGGCGGGCGCCAGCGCGCACAACGTCCTTGTTTCCTCTTTGGTGCTAAGGAGGCAAGCACAGGCGCAGAGTACCGAGGCATCAAGCAAAGGTTTCCATATTAGTGCAACGAGACCGAGACCAGCAGGACGACAGGACAGAGGTCATCGTGGAGCCCAGGACGACGTCATTGCCAGAGCCTTTCGCAGGCGAAGACCGCTTTTGTCAGGATAAGCTGTACTAGCTGTCCCCTTTTAAATTGGCCGTTGTTGGCTCCCTTCCCGCTCAATATTTGGGAAGAGGACCAGGGCCTATATATGTAGAACTAGCCATCACAGTAGAGGCAACTCAGCTTGGACTAGATCCACACACCAGCAAGTCCGCGGAGCACAAGAACACCTCAACCTCAGGAGGTTGTTCTTCCCTTTGTACTGTTCTTCATTAGCCCTAGAGGCAATCCATCCACCAGCACACTGGAGTAGGGTATTACACCACAACGGTGGCCCGAACTAGTATAAATCTTGTGTCTTTGCGTTGCGAGTTTGTCGAGTTCATCCGTGAGAGCTTAGCAAGGTAGGGCGTAGATCGGTAGGGAGGAAATCTTCGCGCGCACCCCGGTGTTCGAACCTTGAGGGTTTTGCTGGAACCCGTGATCGGACAGCGCGGACGGGAGCTCCAGCCCTGAACGCCATCCTTGCGGAGCAGGTTGAAGCGTGCAAGGCTGTATTAGCATCGATGAGGGGAGCGCCTTCCAAAGAGAAGGAGATCTTGAACAGTTGGAGACGAGGGAGCGCCAGGAGGCCCAGGCTGAAGACGCCGTTAGCGCGCGCGAAGCCAGGATCCAGGAGGAGGTTGACCGTAGGGTGGCGAAGGCTCGTGCAGATCTTGCCAATACGCACGACCTGAAGATGAAGCTGCTGGAGGCTGAAGCTGAGGGAAGAACCACCACCCTCAGGTCAAGGCTGGATGATGCAGAGCAGCACGAGAGGGCCACTGCAGCGGCCTTGATCTCTGTCCAGGCCGACCTGGCCTCCGCTCGTGCTGATCTGCTCTCGCTCCAGTAGCAGGTTGATGGCATCGCGTCCCTTGTGCAGCAGAGCAGGGAGGAGGCGTGTCGTCGGCAGACGCTACAGCGCGAGTATGCTCCCATGCTTCAGGACCTCAGGGTGAGGGCCAACCGGGCGCTGGGCGTCATCTGCGAAGAGCACGCCCCTCATCCCCACGTGGAAGACTATGCCAGCCATCTCCGCTTCTTTACCGACGCCGTGACACGCTTGGAGGACCGGGCCGCGAGGGCCCGTGAGCTTGTTGAGGAAAGGAGCTGAGGCCTCCTCGGGCGCCCGTTCTCCCACATCTTCAGTCATCTCCAGAACATCGACCCCCACTTCGACTTTGATGCCGACATCGCCCTAGTTCCCGGGGCTATCCGGGACAACCTGGCGCGCTGGGTAAATGATAACGTGGATGCTCTGGTCAGCGCCTTCACCACCGAGGACGACGCGGTGGTGGTCGCGGTAGACGAAGACGACGCGTTGATGACGCCAGCGACAGCGCCAGCAGCGCGTACGGGAGTGACCAGGACGACGCTGCAAGCGACATGTCCAATTGAGCCCGTGCTCCCTTGCTTGAACCTGCATGTAAAGACTTGGACACGGCCTCGCGAGGCGTAAGAGCATTTTGGAGGGGGATCCCCTCATGTAAGTAAATTACTGCTCTATTTTTTAGGCTAGACTTGAATGTGCTTTTGCAAGCTCACAAACCCCTCAGCAGGCTCTGTTGCTGTGATTTACCTGGTTCCAGCAGGCCTTGAACTGGTTTTGCGGTTGTCGATCCACCTTGCTCCTGAGAGGGGCCCTCCAGGGGCTCACAAGGTTTAGATTCCTCGAGGAGCCTGCTGGTCCGCCTGAGAAGGCCTCACGAGGAGCGAGTGCCAGACTATGGCATGGTGTGCGTGCAGTGGTCCTGCGGCGATTACATTCTAGGTCCTAGGGGGGGGGGGTCGCCGCCACCCGGGCTCTCCTGAGCACGGTCGTTGTGTGCATACGATGCCCAGACCCCACTCGCGAGGCGCTCGCATGGGAAGGGGTAGCAGGCACAAGCCTCGAAATAA
Source organism: Aegilops bicornis (assembly GCA_021605145.1). NCBI lineage: Eukaryota > Viridiplantae > Streptophyta > Magnoliopsida > Poales > Poaceae > Aegilops > Aegilops bicornis. Next base: position 290,256,507 of record CM038671.1, read on the forward strand.
AGCACGCAACCAAAACACAGGAAATTCATTCGAACAAAGAAGGCTCCCCCCAAACTTGACAACGAAAATGAGATTCCGATTTCAACTCCAAAAGGAGGCAAATCGAGCTACAGAAAAAGGGATGAAAGTGAATAGCCGTGTCGGCACCTAGCTAGTCTTCTTGTCTTCCCACCAGCGTGGAGCTAAGTCCTTTCACTGGCTATGAGCATAGTCATTGGGGGACAGTGTCGACGGCCAGCGCGGAGCATGGTGCTTCCACTAGGACGTGGGCGGGAGCCCCTGAGGCCCGAGGGCGGCACTCCGGAGACTCCGGGATGTGTACAGCCCCAATCATTATTACGTGAGAGTTTCACAAATGGAGACCTTCACACGCGTGAGCCTTACTTCATATCACCAGGTGAGAGCCCCGCCCTGCGCCACCCTTGACCACCATTGGGGTGTCCGGAAACCAGGACGAGACCAAGGGGCAAAGAGGACGCTGGTGGCGCCCTCGGCGACCATGGGCCTTCTGCCGAGGGGGAAAGGCTCACCAGCACTTCCCCCGGCAGAGGACCTACCTCCGTGCAGCACCTTGGTGCGTGGGCGCGGGGAGGGCATGGCTCCGGGCCTCTCCCGTGCAGCCCCCAGAGCAACACTCCTTCCGGGGGCAGGGCCACTGCCCTGGGGTCTCTGACTACCACTGCAACCTGGTTCTCCTGTAGTTTAGGGTTGGTGTAAGCTTGCTCCTGAGATATCAGCTGTACCCCACCGTCATCGTCGCTGAAGGGGTCGGTGAAGCCTCCGGGCGGCTCGTGGAAGGCCCGCGCCTCGGGCTCTCTAGCCACCCATCCTAGTCTGGGGAGCGGATCGGGGCCTTCCCCCGGCAGGTACTCCAGGTTCACCATGCGGGGCACGTAGGCGTCCGCGATCACCTAGCCGGAACCTCCACCCTGGCGCCCCATGCCTTGAGCCGCCAGTCACGGCATTTGGCCTTGGTGGCCGCTGGTTGGCATCCCGGCGAGTCCTCGAGGCGGGCCGCCAGCACTTGTCCCTCCTAGTGGCGGCGTCGTCGTGGCAGGGCGGCCCGTGCCAGGGCCTGTGTTTGTGTTGTCGGATCCCCCTGACGCCCAGGGGGGCGCACGAGCTCGTTTGGGCCTCGCGCGCGCTTCCACCACAACCTGGGGCATGGCCAAGGAGCAGAAGGGTGGCGTACCCATGTAGGCGGCGTCCAGTAGTTCAGCGACTCGTTCCAGCAGTGCATCGCGGCCGCTCTCCGCCAACCCGCACCGCAGCAACTCCCGGGCCATGATGAGAAAGGCTCACATGTTCGCCTGCTCCCATCGGGTGTGTGGTGTCGTTGCCGCAGCGTAACTTGAGGATCGCGTGGCTGTGCGCGTGCACTGTGGCGCGAGGGCGGTGGGTACCGGCCCGTGCTGCCTGGGCCCGTGGGTGCTAGGCGGAGAGCGGGCCGCCTAGAGCGCGGAGTCGAGGTCTTCTTGAGTGGACGGCGGCGCCCGGGCAGGCCAGGCAGCCCAGTGGTCGGCGTGGGTCCTCGGATCGTCAGACATTGGAACCACAAGGAGATGGCACGTCGATTGATGGAGACGAAAGCTTCGGCGCACCCCTACCTGGCGCGCCAAATGTCGGATTCAGGGCCCCACAGACCCTTGAGGGGTTCGAACTCTAGGTTGCGCACGAAGGACTATCCCTCCCCAGCCTGCCTACCAAACGATTCCACGGCCTAGCTTAACGAACCCAAAGAACACGAGACACAGAGATTTATACTGGTTCGGGCCACCATGTGTTGTAATACCTTAACCCAGTTTGGTGGTGGTGGATTGCCTTGTGGGCTGAGCATGAACTAGTACAAGGGGTGAATAGCCTCCGGAGGAGAGGTGTTCTTGAGCTATATGAGCTGGTGAGGATCGTCTTGGTGGAGTGGATCCGGCCCAAGATGAGTTGAGCCTTCCTCTCTTCTGGTGGTGGCTAGTCCTATTTTTAGAGGCCCCGGTCCTCTTCCCAAATGTAGGCGGGAAGGGATCCCACAATGGCCAATTTTGAAGGGAGAAAACTAGTACAAGTTATCCTGACAAAAGTAGTCTTCGCCTGCCAAAGGCTCTGGTGGTGACGCTATCGTGGGCTCCGCGATGACCTCCGTCCTGCCGTCCTGCTGGTCTTGGTCTCGTTGCACAGATATGGAAACCTTTGTCTGATGCCTCGGGACTCCTCGCCTATGCCTACCTCTTTAACACCAAAGAGGAAACGGGTACACTGCGCCTGCTGGCGCCCGCCTGGCCTTGGTCGTCACGACTCACGTCATGTGAACCTCGCGATGTGCCCCTTGCATAGATATCTCCGCTCCTCTGGAGCTAGCATAGCGAGGCCGCCCCTAGGGAGGTCTTGGTGTTGTCCGCCTCATGAGGCTTGGCACCTCGCGAGGGTCTTGAGCTGTTGTTGTCGAAGCTGGGCTGTACCGGGCCGTTATGGGAGCCATGCCGTGGGCCCCAGGTAGGCAAGTCTGAGTACCCCCGTTCCCAGGACACTGACAGTTTCTCATACAATGTCTGTACATTCAACTATGTTTCCTGTTTATCAGCCAGTTGAATTAGAGCGGGTGATGGCAGTATCTAGCGTAGTAAAAACACGGTCTTCAAATAAAACAGTGCTACCTCTTGGTGGAGATAGCACCCCGGTTGTACGTACATGCACGAGAACGAGCCCTACCACACATAACCCAGACTCTCGCAGATTGTACACATACTGCGATGGACAGAGAACCAGCTTCACCCAATCTAACCCTAACCCCAGTAGATATTAACCCAGTCCCTGTTGACATAGCACCATCTCCACCACAGAGCTTCCAAACAAGAGTAGTTAGTAAGGCAGCTCCAGTGCCCAAAGCGCTAGTACTACCACGGCGAACCCCAACTCCACTAGTTAGTACACAAATTCCTGTGGAGGAAGCACAAACAGCCAGTCGTAGTTTAGCATCTATCGCATTTGAATTTGCTAAATCCTATGTGTGTTTCTTCCCATCATGGAAATATTATACTGAAGATGAAGGAAAATGCCAGTTGCAGGTGTTTTTCCAGGAGTTATGTGTAAGTAATGTTATTCATGGCAATTATTTTGCTTTGTCCCATACATTCTACCTCCATGGTGGTTATAATACAACAAAAAATTATAATACAACAAATTTTCCCATTTTTCTCTATAGAGAAGGACCGATTTGGAAACTCAGGATGAGGTAACCTGTGCTAATACCTCTGCTATCTTGAAGAATGCTTGGTGGCAGTATCGAAATTACCTGAAGAAAACGTACTTCACTGGCAAAGAAACCCATCAAATTCCCTTACGTTCTCCAGAGACACATTTACTGGATGATGACTGGGAACGCCTTGTTCTGTACTGGTCCCGAACCAAGAATGTGGTATGGTCTATGAGCTCATTTTATTAATTACTATATGGTTGCGTCTTACTGTACTCTGTTCATGTAGAACAAGTGCTTAAACCTGAAGAACAACTGTTCTCACTTAAGATTACATTGCTATCGTGCATACTGCTTTGCTCTTGTATCACTGTATTTACTCATACAAACATATTTTTAAATTGAAGAATCCAATCAAAACTCCAATGACACAACAGGTATGTTTACACATGTTTCTTTAATAGGTTTGCTCTTATAAATAGCTCTTTTGATTTCAATTTCAATTGTGTATCCAGTTGACCTCTCATATCATGCACTTTACTAGCATCACAACAGAGCGAATAGTGTTGTTGTACATCTAGATCCGTGGTACCCATCTGAAATCTTGTTGTGCCATGTAGTTTCCCACGCTTTGTATTCTTCCAGTGCTGCTTTCTCTTGAACTGATATGATTTGAACCGTGTCTCTATTTTGATTTGGCAAGACAATGAAGTGACCATAGGACATATATATATATATGTTTCTTTGATGCTTTTATAATGTACTACTTGGCAATAGAAGACTTGGTACTTTAATCTTGTCCACCTTACTAATGAACTCGTTCACTGAAATGAGTTTCATATACTAGTACATGCTAAACCTGTTATGTGTCAGATTATAGGTTCTGGCAAAACCCTTAAGGTTCGAACTCTGGGGTGCGCATGAAGATCTCTCTCCCCCTAGCTCTTGCTCTCACCGCAATCTCAAAGCTCATCTCGCAGAACCCGAAGAACAAGGGACACAAGAGTTTATACTGGTTCCGGCCACCGATGTGATGTAATACCCTACTCTAGTGTGGTTTGGTTGATTGCCTGGTAGGCTTGTATGAACAAGTACAAGGGAAGAACTACCTCCTGAGGAGAGGTGTTCTTGAGATCGGTGAGCTTGTGTGTGTGAGGATGGTCTGAATCCCCCATCGTCCCCATCCCTTCTCTTTTACGGTGGTGGTTAGTCCTATTTATAGATGCCCGAGTCCTCTTCCCAAATATCAGGTGGGAAGGGATCCCACAACGGCCAATTTGAAGGGGGACAGCTAGTACAAGCTATCCTGACAAAAGGTGGTCTTCGCCAGCCAATGGCTCTGGTGGTGACGCCGTCGTGGGCTCCGCGATGACCTCCGTCCTGCCATCCTGCTGGTATTGGTCTTGTTGCACCAATATGGAAACCTTTGCTTGACGCCTCGGGACTCCTCGCCTGTGCCTGCTCCTTTAACACCGAAGAGGAAACGGTACTCTGCGCCCGCTGGCGCTCGCGTGGCGCCCACCTGGCCTTGGTCGTCATGGCTCACATCACGGGAACCTCAGGAGGTTCCCCTCGCCTTGATCTTTCTGCTCCTCGCGAGCCAGCCTGGTGAGGCCGCCCCTGAGGAGGTCTTGTGTCGTCCACCTCGCGAGGCTCGGCCCCTCGTGAGGGTCTTGAGTGTTTGCTGGTGAAGATGGGCCATACAGGGCCGCTCGTGGAGTCACGCCGTAGGCCGCAGGCAGGCAAGTCTGGGGACCCCCGTTCCCAGAACTCCGACAGTAGCCCCCGGGCCCAACGCAGGCCAGACTTGGCTTCGAGGCGGCCAAGGGGCAGTCGGTCGCCGCAGGCCCCAACCGCCTGCGGCCTTGATTGACGCGTGGTGACTGACGGAACGTGGGCGTCTCCACTTCCCCACGCTGCCTAGGAAACTGCCCTACTGACAAAAGGCTGGCACGGGCCACGCTACCTTCATTGCTTCCCTTCATCTTGCCCCATATCCTCTTTCTTGCTCCTTGTTCCCAAAGGCTCCAGATCCACCCAAATCCTCCTCTGAGCCTGCCGCCAATGGCGCCCAACAAAGTTCGGGCCGCCCCTCCGCCATCCTGGTACGAACCTACGTTGAATGCGCCAAGCGTTTCGGAGAAGAACCTCGCCTGCACGCTCCTGATGACGGCGGAGGGCGATGAGAAGAGGAAGACTATACTCTGGGCCGGCTCCGCCGAGACAGAGGCCTCGGGCAGTGCTACCTCTTGAGCATGCGTTGGTTTTCCCTTGAAGAGGAAAGGGTGATGCAGCAAAGTAGCGTAAGTATGTCCCTCAGTTTTTGAGAACCAAGGTATCAATCCAGTGGGAGGTTACATGCAAGTCACCTTGTACCTGCACAAACAAATAAGAACCTTGCAACCAACGCGATAAAGGGGTTGTCAATCCCTTCACGGCCACTTGCAAAAGTGAGATCTGATAGAGATAATAAGATAAGTATTTTTGGTATTTTTATGATATAGATTGGAAAGTAAAGATTGCAAAATAAACGATGGAAGAAATAGCAAATTGATAGGAGAATAATATGATGGAAGATAGACCCGGGGCCATAGGTTTCACTAGTGGCTTCTCTCAAGATAGCATAATCTACAGTGGGTGAACAAATTACTGTCGAGCAATTGATAGAAAAGCGCATAGTTATGAGAATATCTAGGCATGATCATGTATATAGGCATCATGTCCGCGACAAGTAGACCAAAACGATTCTGCATCTACTACTATTAGTCCACACATCGACCGCTATCCAGCATGCATCCAGAGTATTAAGTTTATAAGAACAGATTGACACATTAGGCAAGATGACATGATGTAGAGGCATAAACTCAAGCAATATGATATAAACCCCATCTTTTTATCCTCGATGGCAACAATACAATACGTGCCTTGCTGCCCCTGTTGTCACTGGAAAATGACACCGCAAGACTGAACCCAAACCTAAGCACTTCTCCCATTGCAAGAAAGATCAATCTAGTAGGCCAAACCAAACTGATAATTCGAAGAGACTTGCAAAGATATCAAATCATACATATAAGAATTCAGAGAAGAACAAAATATTGTTCATAGATAATCTTGATCATCAACCCACAATTCATCAGATCTCGACAAACACACCGCAAAAAGAATTACATCGAATAGATCTCCAAGAGAATCGAGAAGAACTTTGTATTGAGATCCAAAGAGAGAGAAGAAGCCATCTAGCTAATAAATATGGACCCGAAGAATTGATGTAGAAGCCCTTCGTGATCGGTTCCCCCTTCGGCGGAGCGCCGGAAAAGGCCCCAAGATGGGCTCTCACTGGTATAGAAGGTTGAGGCGGCGGAAATGGGGTTTTGTGGTGCTCTTGGATGTTTTCAGGGTATATGAGTATATATAGGCGAAAGAAGTAGGTCTGTGGAGCTGTGAGGGGCCCACGAGGGTGGGGGCGCGCGCACCCCCCTGGGGTGCGCCCTCCTGCCTCGTGGCTTCCTCGCTGCTTCCTTGACGTCCACTCCAAGTCTCTTGGATTGCGTTTGTTCCAAAAATAACTCTCCCGAAGGTTTCATTCCATTTGGATTCCATTTGACATTCCTTTTCTGCGAAACACTGAAATAGGCAAAAAAAACAACAATTTGCACTGGCCTTTGGTTAGTAAGTTAGTCCGAAAAATAATAGAAAAGTGCATAATAAAGCCCATTAAACATCCAAAACAGATAATGTAATAGCATGGAACAATCAAAATTTATAGATACGTTGGAGACGTATCAAGCAGCACCTTCTATCCCTTCTTCATGAGCAGCATCGTGGCAGGGTTGGTTCCTCCCTTCTCCGACTTCTTCTATTCCGTCCTCAGCTATTACAAGCTTCACGCCCTATATCTTCATCCCAACTCCGTCCTCCTTCTGTCGATCTTCGCCTTCTACTGCGAGGCGTATGTTGGGGTGATGCCGTCCGTGGTGCTGCGGCGCCACTTCTTCTATCTCTGGGTCAAGGACGGCCCCTGCTCGGGGTGCGTCAACCTCGTCAAGGCCAACAAGACCAATGCAATCTCGAAGGCCGGGAAGAAGGCTGAGGGCTTCAGGGGCAAGTGGGTCCGGATGGATGCCAAGTGCTCCCACCCTCGGCTGGTGCTGCCGACGGAGATGCACGTGTCTCACGACGGGTGGTTCCACGCGAGGCTCGCCGACCCTCGGGCGGAGTTGGTGCTAGAGAGGATGACCGGCAACCTGAAGCCTGATGACAAAAGGGCGGCGAAGCTAACGGGGGCCATGATCGTCAAGGAGTTCATGGCGCAGCGCATGGCTCCCCTCCAGGCGCGCGCGCCCCTTGTGGAAGCTCGGGGATGAAGGGGACAACCTCCGCATGCGTCCGGAGGCCCTATCTGACAAGGAGCTGGGCACGACCCTCCGCTCCTTGGTTGGGGACGACCAAGGGTACCCGCAGGACAGCTTCGTTCCCTTGTACTACCGCCCGGATGGGGCGAAGATCGCCGACGCCATGCCTGTCTTCGATGGGCGTGGTCTTGTGCCGCTGGCGCCCTCTGAGGCCTCGCCGGTGACGGTTCTGGTGGTGGTGTCCTCTGACGATTTCGGCGAGGATGAGGAACAGGACTCGGCAGCCACCCCGGAGGGGTCTGGGGAGACCTCCCCTCCACGCAAGGCCGACCTCCTCCGCGCCTTGCTTGACGACAACGCTGCCAGCGACCACCCAGTGAGGGAGGTCCTGCCCCTTGCTGGGGTCACTACGAGGTCCAGGGTCTCCACCTCGGGGAAGCCGCCATCTGGTATCCCGACGAAGAGTAGATCGTCGCTGATCTCTCAGGGTGACGCCCATGCCTCACCGTTGCCCGGAGCCACATCGGCCTTGCTGACTCCTGGGGCCTACGCGCCCGCGCCCCAGGCCGCGAGGCCCCTAAGCTCCGCACTCCTGAAGAGGCACCGGGACTACGCCGTCGTGGACCGGTGAGTATCCGGTCCTGACCTTGCCCTTGCTCCTGCTTCCACCGCGGCTTCCTGATGCTTCCTCCTTGAGCTTCTAGGCCGACGTCGTCATCGAAGAAGAAGAAGGAGGGGGCGGCCACATCCTTGGGGACCCAGCAGCCTATCACGACCACGCCTCCTCCGGCTCAGAAGGGCGGCGATGTCACCCGCCCCTCTCCGGCCCGGTCTTACTCACGAGGGCCGGAGGAGCGTCTCCAGGGGACCGTGGCCGCTGAAGCTACGTCGACTGCCGAGGCGCTTGTCGCCAGCTCGCTGGCCGAGGTCCTGCAGGCTCCGGAGCTCCTGGCTCCTTCTTCCGCCGCCGTTAATCTGTAGGTCTTGGCGATGACGCTGCCTTCTCCGTCCGCCCCACTGCCAGTTCACGGTCCCTCTGCCTCGCCTGACGCCCTCGAGCACGCCCTTTCTATGCTCACCCAGCCGCGGGACGATCTTCAAGGCGCCGAGCGTCGCCTAGTGGTTGGGCACCTCGAACTGATCTCTGGCTGGTAGCACTCTGATGCATCTATCCGGGAGGCGCTGAGCCGGGCTGTGGCGGCTTCCGAGAAGGACAAGCAGGCCGCTGCCCAAGCCGCGGCTGCCCGCGAGGCGGCGCTGAAGGACGCGGGGCTACCCAGGATCGCTGCCGATCGCCGGAGGCCGAGCTGGAGACCATGTGCACCCAGTGCACGGCCGAGGCTCGAGACTGCAAGGCAGAGGAGAAGAAGATGAAGGCCCAAGAGGACGTCCTCAGAGGTCGCGAAGCCGAGCTGGAGCAGTTGGCGAGGGCACAGGCCACGGAGCACAGCCGGCTGGAGAAGCTGGAGCAGGAGATGAAGGCAGAGAAGGCCGAGATGGAAGGCAAAGTGAAGGTCCTGGCTGAGGACCACATGGCCTTCAAGTCCCTTGAGGAGAGGTCCCGCATGGCGCTGCGGGCACTCTATCAGAAGGGCTTGGAGGAGCCTCTAGCAACAGACGACGAGGGCCCCATCCAGCTCCTCCCTCATCTTGTTGTGGCGCTCGAGGACGTCGTCGACGCGGTTGGCCCCTTGGTGGAGGGGGAAGCCCATGCACTCTCCTGATCCGCGCTGACGTGTGTCTTCAGCCACCTTCATCTTCGTGATCCTGACGCCGACCTTGATGAGCTGCTCGAGCCCATGGATGATGAGCATTGCACAGCCGCTGCCGAAGCCATGAAGAGACGAGTGGAGGCCTTGCTGAAGAAGTTCCGCGCCTTCGACCCTGCACCCTTGCCCGGTGGTGCTGCCGATCCTACAACTCTGGTGGGCGGCACAGGTGAGGGCAACATCGTCGTCGAAGGGGCACCCCTTGCAAGTGAGGGCAGTGTCCAAGGATGATGAGATGGCTTGCTGGCGGCTCCTTTTCCCGCTTTGCCTCTGCAACATGCACCATGCCTCGTGGAGGCGTTTAAACTTGTGTTTGGTATTTGAAGAACAGTATGTTTTGTAATATTTGTTTGTGGTTCCGCGATTTCCTTCTTGTTTGCTTCGTGTTCTAGGTCGGCAGGGCCCGATCGCACACATACCTCAGCCATCATCAGGCCGTCCGGATCACTAGGACGGTCCAAGGGGTGAGGGGCTACGTGGCGAGTTAGGCTCCTGAGTCGCGATGCTCAGGAGTCCCCCTTAATGCGCAAACGGCCCGGGGGAAGAAACCACTAAAGTAGGTCTTAGAGTTCTATGTCGGCAGGGCCCGACCCCGCGCATACCTCAGCCGCCGTTGGGCCGTCCGGATCACCAGGACGGACCAAGGGGTGAGGGGCTACGTGGCCAGTTAGGCTCCTGAGTCGCGATGCTCAGGAGTCCCCCTTGACACTCAAACAGACCTTCATACCTGTCCTTGTCGTGGTCCTGCTCGGCAGTGGCGCGCCACGACCAGGTCCGAGGGACCCGGCAGGGCGGCGTACGCTAGACGGGGCCTAAGCGTAGCCCCCGTGCCCAGCCCCCTCGCGCGACTCTCCTGAGGGGAGAGCATTGCGGTTAGGCTGGACACTGAGCCGGGTGGCTCCCTGAGGTTGGTACGGCTGTGGGGCCGCCCTCAGTTGTTTATCACTAGTGCGGCGCGTAGCGCTTCCGCAATTGCACGGGCATAGCCGCTCGTCAACCGTGTCGACTGCCAGTGCGGAGCATGGTGCTTCCACTGGTGCATAGGTGAGGGCTCCATCTGAGTGGAGCCCTGGGGCGTGTAGAGCCCCGCCCTGACACGTGGCTTGCACGGCAGGGCTAGCTGAGGTGTGTCTGGGGACTCATGAGCCAGCGCGGGACTCATGAGGCCCATCTCGAGGCGGGTTGCGCCTGGTCTTGGTTCTTGATAGCTTCAGTGATCCTGCGAGATGGTTACGTAACCTGCGCCGGACGAATTTCCTGAGCCGATCCCATGAGAAGGCCAGACACCAACGACCCCAGGAGGTAACGTGAACGGGGCCGGCCGCTAGACAGAGCTCAGTACTTGGGTTTATCGACGCTTCCGGGATGGACGCGAGCACGGATGCCATGCCGAGCCTACTCATGCAAGGAATCCTAAGGGAAAACGACTGGCGCGCGGCTTCCGTGGCAATGAGGGTGGTCGCGGGTGGGGTATCGATGTACCAGATAAGAAGGTGATAGCCATAGATAACTTATGTAAGGGGACAAGCTAGCTCAGGATAGATGTAAGAACGATACATGCCACTAGGATGGACCCGAGCGGCCTGGGGATGATGTAGCCCGAGGGGCGCCCCCAACAGAGTGAGCTAAAGATGCAAAAAGATACATGTCGCGGGGGTAGGCCCGTGCGACCTGGAAATGATGCGGCCCGAGGGGCGCTCCCAGCTGAGTAAACCAGAAAATGTCACCTGGTTCCGTCGTCAAAGGGGTGTCGAGGTAGCTGAAGGTGCGCGTTGGAGAGGTCGCTCATCATGATCCACCAGGGCCATGAGCCTTAGGAGGCTCTGGGGGCTCGGGTGGTTCCTTGAGGACCATCGCCATGTCCGCCAGGACTGCATGATGCCTGGCCTCCTGAGTCGCCAAGATGCTCCGTAGATGACATTGGTAGGTGACAGCCGCGTTCGGCAGGCCAAACGGCATGCGAACATAGCTGTGAGGCCGACCCTCGAACCGGCCAACGCTCGAAGGCCAAAAGCGCTCCTGAGATGCGGCCCTGTTGAGCCCTGGAATGTCAACGCAGACGCGCAGCCCGCCGTCCTCGCCAGGATGGCGAGCTGCGCTGGGTGGTGGGCGGTAGTCGCCGCGTATGGTCCTTGCTTCATGAAGCTCCTGGATCGCTTGGGTCATGAACTCCTGAGCACTTGGCGATCCTCGCCCTGTGCCCTCTCAAGGGAAACGTGCAGCGAAGCACGCCTCCACGTGGTGCCCGAGTGCCTCCCTTGTGACATTGGCTAGGTTTGAGGCCCTCCAGAAGAGCGCCCCCCGAGCCTAGCCAGAGGAGGGTGCCGGCCATGCCTTCCTATGCGAGGGAGGGAGGCGCCCCGGGCACGGGCGCATATCCTAAGGCGGTGCCACTGGAGGCACCACTTCCCTGAGGCGCTAGGTGGAGCAGCTGCTTCGTCTTCTTGGTGATGGCCTCAGGAGGGTACAGTGTGCCTTCGTTGTCGGGGTCTTCGATTGCTATGGTTTGGAAGGCGCTCTCAAGGGAGCACGCCGCATGTCTTTCTTCACACGAAACCGTGATGATGCCCCCACTCCCCGACATCTTGAGGACATTGTAGTCGTGGTGGGTCACTGCCATGAACTTGGCCAATACTGGATACCCAAGGATGGCATTGTATGGCAGGCGGATGTGGGCGATGTCAAAGTCAATGAGCTCGGTGCGGTAGTTGTCGCGCTGGCCAAAGGTGACAAGGAGGCGGACCTGCCCTATCGTGGTGGTGGAGCCGTTGGTCACTCCGGAGAAAGGTTTGGTAGGCTGCAGCTGATCGTACGGCACTTGGAGACTATCGAACGTCTCGACGGATAGGACATTGAGCCCTGCGCCGTCGTCGATGAGGGTCTTCGTGACTTGGATATTGCTAATGACGGGTGAGCAAAGCATCGGGAGGGCACCGGCAGTAGCCGTGCACTTGAGCTGGTCCGACGAGCTGAAGGTGATGGCGCACCTGGACCACCTGTGCGGGTGTGTGGCCTCGAGCTTTGGAAGAGATGCGTTCATCTCACGAGCAAATAGCTTGAAGACACGCTGGGAAGCTAGGGCCTGAGCACCGCCCAAGGTGCAAGCGATAGCGCGCGGCTCCTGGAAGCCCCCAGCCCCGTCGTCTTGATGGTGGTCGTTGTTCCTTCTTGGTGGTGGCGGTAGAGGAGGGAGGTCAGGATTTCCCTGAGGACGGTCCTCACGAGGCTGGTCCTACCAGTGGCCCTCTAGAGGCCGGTTGCGCCACTCCTGATGGGGGTCGCGGTCGTCCCAGCATCCTCCACTTCATCCGCCTCCCTGGCCGTAGCCCCGGTCGTTGCGCTCGGGGCGTCAACTGAAGTGTCCATCTCGAATGGCCCTGAGCTCTTGGCAGTCATTGGTGTTGTGGCTGTGTACGTTGTTGAAGGCGCAGAACGGATGGCTGCTCTTGGACGACTCGGGGTGGTCCCGGCTGTTCTTTGTATCTGGCTCTGCCGCGAGCACGGCTACCCCCTTGCGATGCATGTCCTTGGCCTTGCCTTTCTTCTCTTCTAGGTCGGCAGCAGGGAGCTCGAGGAGGGAAAGGCGCTCCTCCTCAGCTCTTGCACACTTGGTCTCCATGTTGAACATCTCCAGAGCCATGCACAACACCTCGTGGATGGTGAGCTCCTCCTTCATCTTGACGCCGCATACACCATCAGAGAACGCTGAAATGATGGCCTCGTCTGTCACCTTGGGAATCTTGAGGCGAACGTTGTTGAAGCATTGGATGTACTTCTACAGGGTCTCCCCTGGCTGTTGCTTGATGCGGCGTAGGTCACCCGCGGCTGGCGGGCAGTCGCGAGTGCCCTGGAAGTTGGCGACGAAGCGGTGGCGCATCTCACACCAGGACGAGATCGAACCTGGGGGTAGGTTGAGGAGCCACGAGCGAGCACCATCTTTGAGAGTCATGCGAAACCAGTTTGCCATGACTTTCTCGTCGCCGTTGGCCGCCTCGATGCTCAGCTCGTAGAGCTGCAGGAACTCCGCAGGATTGGGGGCGCCATCATAGTGCGGAGGCAGGTCTGGCTTGAACTTGTCTGGCCAAATGACGCTACACAGCTCCGGGGTGAAGGCACGGCAGCCTGCTGTAGCCACTCGGGCCTGCCATGGGGGAGGAGCTTGGTCTTGACGCCCACGCACCGCCGCCGCGGGTGGCGCGCGATCTTGACGTGGTGGTGTCGGGAGCGCGGGAGCGTTTTCTCTCGGTCGGGGAACCTCTTGGCAGCTCTTTCTTCATGCGCGGGCGCCCGGTGCAGCGGGTCGCGCCGAGGGGCCGTGCATCTTGGTGCCAGGGCGCCGTCTTGGTGCAGAGGTGGCGGAGGCGCCCCGTGAGCTACACCGCCCGCAGCTGGCGGAGGGCAAGGTAGCGAGAGGGACGGTGCGGGAGAGCCCCCGGCGGCGCTGACGAGCTCGGCGATGTGGTCCAGGCAGTCGTCGTAGAGGCCGTCGACCGTGCGGTAGCGCAGGAGCTCGCGTGCCATGAGCAGCATGGCCTGCGCGTCCGTGGGCGCGTGACGAGCGTGGGACGATGAGCTAGCCGGAGTAAGTGACGGGGTGGCGGTGCGGCCGTCCCGCCGCACAGAGGTGTGTGGCAAGGACGCTTGCTGCTCGTTTCCCGCAGGGCCAGTGGCGGCGTTGGCGGTGGGTGACGGAGAACGACAGGGAGGCCCGCCGGCTGGGGCAGTCTGAGCGACACGGGTGGCGAGGGCGGCCGGACGCTCGGCGCGCGTCTGCCATGGACGCGGTGGAGCGTGGATCCACAGAAGGAAAGCATCAGCGCACCCCTACATGGCGCGCCAAATGTCCGATTACGGGTTCCGACAAAACCCTTAAGGCTCGAACTCTAGGGTGCGCACGAAGATCTCTCTCCTCCTAGCTCTTGCTCTCACCGCAATCTCAAAGCTCAGCTCGCAGAACCCGAGGAACTAGGGACACAAGAGTTTATACTGGTTCGGGCCACCGATGTGATGTAATACCCTACTCCAGTGTGGTGTGGTGGATTGCCTGGTAGGCTTGGATGAACAAGTACAAGGGAAGAACTACCTCCTGAGGAGAGGTGTTCTTGAGCTCGGTCAGCTTGTGTGTGTGAGGATGGTCTGAATCCCCCGTCGTCCCCATCCCTTCTCTTTTATGGTGGTGGCTAGTCCTATTTATAGAGGCCCGGGTCCTCTTCCCAAATATCAGGCGGGAAGGGATCCCACAACGGCCAATTTGAAGGGGGACAACTAGTACAAGCTATCGTGACAAAAGGTGGTCTTCGCCTGCCAAAGGCTCTGGTGGTGACGCTGTTGTGGGATCAACGATGACCTCCGTCCTGCCGTCCTGCTAGTCTTGGTCTTACCGATATGGAAACCTTTGCCTGACGCCTCGGGACTCCTTGCCTGTGCCTGCTCCTTTACCACCGAAGAGGAAACCGATATTGTGGGCCCGCTAGCGCTCGCCTGGCACCCGCCTGGCCTTGGTCATCATGGCTCACGTCACGCGAACCTCACGAGGTGCCCCTCGCCTTGATCTCTCCGCTCCTCGCGAGCCAGCCTAGTGAGGCCACCCCTGAGGAGGTCTTCTCTCGTCCGCCTCACGAGGCTCGGCCCCTCGCGAGGGTCTTCAGTGTTTGCTGGTGAAGATGGGCCGTACAGGGCCGCTGGTGGAGTCACACCATTGGCCGCAGGCAGGCAAGTCTGGGGACCCCCGTTCCTAGAACGCCGACATTATGTGTCTGCTTGTTTCTTCTTTTGGAGTGCTGACAGAATATTGCAGAGTGCCTTATTAAGAAATGGTAAAGGAAGTAATGCACATAAGGTTCAGGATAGTGAGGCATCCTTGTTGGTCTCCAACAAAGCTGATAAAATTAGTTAAGGAAAATTATCTTCAAGACAGTGAGACGGCCCCAAAGTCCTGCCTTGGTTTAGTGTTCAAGTTACTAGCCCCTACCGCTGGCACAAGCTATTCAAACTCACTGTCTAAATCAGTTCGGTTTCTTGAGTCTCAACTACAAACTTAAAGACATCGATCAGCTGTGCTACGACAAGAAGCGGAAGGACTGCGGAAGTCCCTGGCGGATTCAGATGCATACTTTTTGGTGCAACAGCAAGCGTTGGAGGATTTTAGTGCCACTTGAGCTCTTCTGAAGTTGTTTTAGTTATGAACTTGTTTGCTGCCATGTTTATTTGCACTGGTGGCCAATTTAGACGGCCAGTGTATGTAATATGCTGCTTTGTTCCCTATATTTGCACTGGTGGCGAACTTTGATGCCTAGTAGATGTAATATGTGTAATAGACGTAATAGCCTAGTGTTAGTTGCTTGCTTATTTATTTCCTTATTGTCTTGTTTAGTTGTTTGCTTGTAGTCACTTCAGTTCTTTTTCCGCGTTTTTCTAGTGGCCACAATAACCTATTTTTGGTAACTAGGCCACAATAACCATGGAAACAAATGGACTGTTGTAACCATGGGCCTCCTGCAGGCCGTAGGAGCCATAGGATCCATGGGCCTTCTACGGGCCGTAGGATCCATGGGCTTTATACGGGCCGTAGGATCCATGGGCCTTCTACGGGCCGTAGGATCAATTGGCTTTCTACGGGTGAAAGTGCAACTATCTCTAGGTGGTTTTGGTAATTCATAACAACATATAGCTCATTGAGCTAATGCTATTCCAAGACTATTATTTCAGGAAAGCTCAATGGATGGCATGGCATGGATGATGAAAGTGGATCCCTCAAAATACTAAGGACAAAGGATTGGCTCAAGCTCAAAAGCTCAAGACTCTTCATTTTACATTTTAGTGATCCAAGATCACATTGAGTCTATAGGAAAAGCCAATACTATCAAGAAGGGATGAGGTGTTGCTTAATGAGCCTTTTGCTTCGTGTGCTTAGTGATATGCTCCAAAACCCTCAACTACTTTCCCACATCCACAAATGACCTAAACTTAAAGCCAAAATCGGTCACACCGATTCTTTCTATCCGGCGCCACCGATTCCAAAAGTCATAGCCACTGCCACAAACCCTAAGCAAATCGGTCTTACTGATAGGGATCTCGGTCTCACCGATATGGGGTTGCAATCTCTCTGTTTCCCTTCGTAACGTTTCGGTCCAAACAAAGTGAGCGATCGGTCCCACCGAGATTGCAATGTAAACTCTCTGTTTCCTTTTTGTAACATTTCGGTCTCACCGAAAAGAGCAAATCGGTCCCACCGAGTTTACATGACCAACTCTCTGGTTAGCTAATTACCAAAATCGGTCTCACCGAGTTTGTGTAATCGGTCTCACCGAGATTACATTATGCCCTAACCCTAACCATATCGGTCTCACCGAGATGCATGTCAGTCCCACCGAAAATCACTAACGGTCACTAGCTTTACTAATTTGATCCGACCGAGTTTAACTATTTGGTCCCACCGAGTTTGGTAAATTGTGTGTAACGGTTGGATTTTGTGTAGAGGCTATATATACCCCTCCACCTCCTCTTCATTCGTGGAGAGAGCCATCAGACTGAACCTACACTTCCAACTTACCATTTTTGAGAGAGAACCACCTACTCATGTGTTGAGGCCAGGATATTCCATTCCTACCATATGAATCTTGATCTCTAGCCTTCCCCAAGTTGCTTTCCACTCAAATCATCTTTCCACCAGATCCAAAACCTATGAGAGAGAGTTTAGTGTTGGGGAGACTATCATTTGAAGCACAAGAGCAAGGAGTTCATCATCAACACACCATTTGTTACTTCTTGGAGAGTGGTATCTCCTAGATTGGCTAGGTGTCACTTGGGAGCCTCCGACAAGATTGTGGAGTTGAACCAAGGATTTTGTAAGGGCAAGGAAATCGCCTACTTCGTGAAGATCTACCGCTAGTGAGGCAAGTCCTTCGTGGGCGACGGCCATGGTGGGATAGACAAGGTTGCTACTTCACGGACCCTTCATGGGTAGAGCCCTCCGTGGACTCGCGCAACCGTTACCCTTCGTGGGTTGAAGTCTCCACCAACGTGGAAGTACGATAGCACCACCTATCGGAACCACGAGAAAAACATCCGTGTCTCCAATTGCGTTTGAATCCTCTAAACCCTTCCCCTTACTTTCTTGCAAGTTGCATGCTTTATTTTCCGCTGCCAATATACTCTTTGCATGCTTGCTTGAATTATGTGATGATTACTTGACTTGTCCTAAAATAGCTAAAATCTGCCAAACTATAAAATTGGGAAAAGGTTAAGTTTTTATTGGTCAAGTAGTCTAATCACCCCCCCCCTCTAGACATACTTCAAGGTCCTACAAGTGGTATCGGAGCTTTGGTCTCCATTTGCTTTGATTTCCATAGCTTTTGGTGGTCATAGCCTTGGTTTCACAACCTACGAGAGTATGGCGTCTAGCGAGGGAAACAATCACAGTTGTGTTCCTTACTTTGATGGTACTAATTTTGCTAGTTGGAAGCATAAGATGAAAATGCATATTCTTGGACATAACCCCGCCGTTTGGGCAATTATTTGTATTGGCTTGCAAGGTGAATTCTTTGATGGGAGAGAACCAAACCGTGAAGCTAATGCGGAAGAATTGAAGATGTTGCAATACCCACGCTCAAGCATGCGACATCATCTTCAACGGATTGTGGCCCGAAGAATTCAACAAAATCAGCCGTCTTGAGAATGCAAAGGAAATTTGGGATACTTTGATTGATATGCATGAAGGTACCGAGTCCGGCTAAGGAATCCAAGTTGGTTGTGCTCCAAAGTCAGCTTGACAAGTTCAAAATGAAGGATGGTGAAGGTGTCGCTGAAATGTACTCTAGGCTTGCTATTATCACAAATGAGATTGCCGGCTTAGGGAGTGAAGAGATGACCGACAAATTCATCATCAAGAAGATCCTAAGAACATTGGATGGAAAGTATGATACCGTGTGCACATTGATCCAAATGATGCCAAAATACAAAGATCTCAAGCCAACGGAAGTCATTGGAAGGATTGTTGCTCATGAGATGTCACTCAAGGACAAGGAGGAACTTCGTAACAAGTCAAGTGGTGCTTACAAAGCCTCAAGTGAAGCCCCCACATCATCAAGTGAGAAACCAACCTTCAATGAAGAATTGAGCTTAATGGTGAAGAACTTCAACAAGTTCTACAAAAGTAGAAGCAAAGAAAGAAGCTCCGAGTCAAGGTCTTACAATGACAAAAGATCTTCTAGTCGAGAGCGCAATTGCTACAATTGTGGGAGACCCGGACACTAATCAAATGAGTGTACGACACCCTACAAAAGAAGAGAAGATTCTCCAAAAAGAAGAAGCAAAAGAGAAGAATCACCACCGAGAGAGAGAAGGAGTAGAGATGATCGTTATGAACTAAGACCCTCACGGAGAAGCAAGGATTCGTAAAGGAAGGACAAGTCATCAAGGGGCTACACAAAATGAAGACATCAAGCTCATGTTGGTGAATGGGTTTCCGGCTTCGACTCCGACCGTCACTCCGAGAGAAGCTATCACTCCGACTCCGAATATACTCAAGATGAAGGTGTTGCCGGTCTAGCACTTGTGTCAACCAACTCCTCGACATATTTGATTCACCAAATGAAGGAATTGGAAGATGCTTCATGGCCAAAGGTCCTAAGGTAACACATCCCGAGTATGTTGATTTCAATAGTGATGAAGATGACTTGCTAGGTGATGATGATTTACTTGTTGACAACTCTAGTGATGAATACTATGATGAAACATCAATTAATCATGCTAATCAAATGAATGACTATGATAAGGAGAAAATTGAGCTTCTAACTAAAGAACTAAACACTCTTAAGTTGGCTCATGAAACTATCTTCAAGATCATCGAGAACTTTTAAGGGCTCATGAGAAGTTACGCTTTGAAAAGCTCAATCTTGAGCAAGAGCATGAGTTCTTAAAGGCAATCAATGATGATCTCCGCAAGAAAAGTTCTTCTTACATTGCCAAGCGTTTACTCTTATCTACTTACATGCCTAAAGTCAAGTCTAGTAACAAGTACACGAAAGATACTTCCTCTAGTAGTAACAATAATAATGTCAAATCCAATGTTGTTGCTTCTAGTAGTTCTCTTGATTCCACTAATGATTCTCTTAGGCAAGTTACACTTGAGCAAGAAAATAGTTTATTGAAGGGAATTATAGAGAAAGGTGTTTACAAGAGCCTTGCCGGGAGTAAGCAATTCGAGGAAATTGTACGCAAGCAAGGAAGGCACTGGAAGAATCAAGGTGTTGGTTTTGAATGGAAGTTCAACGCCAATGGAGTTGAGTGGGAAGAAGATCAATACCCCAAGACAAAGTTTGTTCCTCAACAAGAGAAGTATGATCCTACTTCCTTCAAGGGGACACAAGCTCAAGATGATCTTCCACCACAAGACCACAATAACAAAGGCAAGGACAAGCTTCAAGAAGAGATTGATGCATTTGAAGAAGCACCTAAAGCCTCGTTCGAGAGGGTCCCCAAGACTACGTCAAGTTATACTTCATCAAGTACAACTACAACTCCAAGGATTCCCATCAAGATGATGTGGATCCCGAAGAAGAAGAACTAGAGAGTTCTTGAGGGTGACTCCGCCAACATTCTTCACTCCTATCATTTTGGCAAGAACAAGTGCAATCAACTTTCACATCTTGCACTAGTTCAAGGAGTCACAAACCCTCATGTTGGTAAGGCAAGGAACAAGGTAACCTAATGTTTTCATGGACATCATCTTGTGTGTGTGCATCACTCTATGTCTATGGATATTCTTGTTTGTTCCTTGTGGGACTAACCCATGTAGGCAAGTTGAAAGTGCAACTCACTCCAAAGGATTGCTCCAAATGATCTACATCAACATTGAGCATCTACATCTTCAACACCTACATGAAGTCATCATCGACAAAACCCAAGGTTAGTTCAACCCTCTAAGGGGGATCTCACATCTAGGGGAGCTTAACTCTAAGAATTGAGTCAAAGCAACTCTAATGATGTGAACACATTAATGCATTATGTAAAAGTGGTAACCCCACTTGAGCTTAAACGATGAGTATGACCTATGATCAAATGTTCTCATTTGACTCCTAAGTCAATATAATCATATATAGATGACCTAGTCACCGCCAATTGTTTGATAGATGCTAGAATTGGTTGTGCATGCTTTGCCACATATTTCAATTGCCATCTTATTGTATGAACATGTTGGTGCATATTTTACTCATTCAAGGACATCCACTTGTTGTTTTGTTTGTTTGGTTCTTTCTTCTTGTGGCCAAGTGGATGGACAAGAATGCCTAAGAACCTTCTTTAGCTATCTATGCTTTTCTCGTCTCAAACTCTATTGATGCTACATCACAAAATTTTATCAAGTCAAATTCGAACCACTCTGTGTGAGGAGCACTCGGAGTCCCCGATTCGTCATAGACTTAAACTTCCAAAACCTCTTAATGATTCTCGGTCTGACCGATCCTACCATTTCGGTCCTACCGAGATCATCAAGTTGATCTGAGTTTTCAATCTCGGTGCAACCGATTTGAACTTTTCGGTCACACCGAAGTTGCGATGCTTGCTTGCGATTATGCATCTCGGTGCCACCGAGTGGTTCCACTCGGTCACACCGACAGGGTCGAGCTATATATAGTCACGGGCAAAATTTTGGAAATTTCTCCGAAACCCTTCGCCCGCGCATCAGCTCGCTCTGCCATCGTGGTCTCCGGATTGTCTCCTCGCCGCCAGCAGCCTCCTGTCGCTGGTCTTCGCTGCCGTTAATGGATTTCGTCCCCACCGCTGCCGCCGTAGCAAGTCCACCGCCAAGTTAGGGCATGGACTTGATCTTTTTGCTATCCACGTCTGATTCCTAGCACATTGTTTTCATATTGAATCTTGCCACGATTGCAACTCATCTATCCAGCCAAAGTAGTTCATAGATTAGTTCTGATTCGAATTTTTAGGTTTAGGTTTCACGAAACCATCTCGGACCCACCGAGTTGAAAACTTCGGTCTCACCGATTTGGCTTATGCCATTGCACAAGTGACTCTCGGTCTGACCGATATTTACTAATCGATGCAACCGATTTGAGAATTCAGTGAAACCCTAGCAGTCTCGGTGCCACCGAACTGAAACTCGGTCCAACCGAGATCATCAGTTTAGGTTCCAAAATTGCTTCGGTATCACCGAGTTTGAAAATCGGTGGATCCGAAATGCTTTCGTGGAAAACTAAAACTGAACTTTTGAGTCATTCTTTTGCAAAAACCTCTGCATTTTGTGATGCTCATCTTTTCTATCTCATCTATAAACTCTTCACAGGGTTAGCGATAGCTTTTGCAAGATGTCCGATCAAAGTGACAGCGTAACAGGTCAAGAGCGAGATAAACTTGAGTGAGGGCACTAGTCCCTCAACTTTATGAAGGGAGCGAAGTACTCCCAAAGAATTTGCCTAAGGCTGCTACTAGGCAAAGGAGGAAAAGAAATTCAGATTCAGAGGATGAAGATTACAGGGCTGAGGAAGATGAGGCAACTTCAAAAAAAGAGGTGGTCAAGAAGGAAAGGGTCATGAAGACCAAAAGGACTGCAGGAAGACAACCAATGCCTAAGGCCAGAACATCAACTCAACTACCTGAAAATCCTGATCCCAAAGAGACAGTTGCTGAGAGCAAGAAGAGGAAGGAAAGGGTCAAGATGACCAAGGCCAGGGTAATTGGGAAGCCTTCCATGATGGAAGAGGAAGAGCTCACGCACCAAAGACCAAATGCACCAAAGCTATTTGTTGATGAAATCAGATCAGGGGCTGCCACATCTAAGCCCAAGGAAGCACCCAAAGTTGCCCCCAAGGCCAAGTCTGCACCAAAGAGGAATACTAGGAGTATTCCAGCTGCTGAGAAGAACAAGGCTCCAATGCCTGAGGTTGATGAGGAAGATGAAGAAGGACAAGTTCTGAGGAAGCTTAAGCCAAAGATACCAGACCACAATGATGCCCATCCTGTGGCTGAGAACATGAGAGTCAGGAAGGACTCAGGATTGAGGAAATGGAGAATGGAAGATCCATATGCATCAAGGAGAAGAACTGCTGTTGACTACGGGTTCCACACAAAGGAACAGCAGGACTTTTATGAGACCATTCTGTTGGACAAGAAGCCCATTGTCTGTGACATGAGATGGGTCGACTGGAACTTCATCAAGGAGAATGAAGAGCACTATCCTGGAGTGTAGGACATCTTTATGAGTTGTGGAGTTGCAGATTTTGTTGGGAAGAAGCTCACAAATTGGAATGATGAGCTTATCATGCAGTTTTACTCCACAACACATTTCTACCCAGATGGGAGAATTCTTTGGATGTCTGAAGGTACAAGGTACCAGTCAACAGTTGAGGAGTGGGCAAAGCTGATAAATGCCCCAGAGGAGAATGAGGATGACTTAGACATCTATGCAAATAAGAAAAAGGATCACAATTCAATGGCTCACATGTACAAGGAAATTCCAAACAAGGCTTTAGCAACTCACAAGTTTGGATCAGTTCACTATCTGCTATCAGCGTTGCCAACCATCAATTGGATTCTGAGGCACACTTTGTTGCCCAAGTCAGGTGACCATAACATGATCAGAGGGCATGCCATCAACATGTTGCATGTGTTTGATGTGCCACAAAAGTTTAAAGTCATGAGCCCGATCATTGAAACTATCAAGAGGACTGCAGCAGATCAGAAGAGGAGTTGTGGATATGCACCTCAGATTCAAGAACTAATAAACTCAAAGATGGGCACAGGAAAATATCAGTTGGATAAGGAACACTTTCCACTTTATCCATACTTTGAGGACAATGAGGTTGTCATGAATGAAGATGATCCACAATCAGTTCAAGCTCAGGAGAAGAAAGAGAAGGCAAAGAGGGAGAAGGCTGCCAAGATGCCAACTCAAGAGGAGGCATCTGAGTATCTCTTGAAGAACAAGAAGGAGCAGCTTGGTTACTTAATAGAATCAACCTTGAGGATTGAGAAGGGATTGGCCACCCTAACTCAAAATCAGGAGAGCTTGGAGAGAATTGTAGAACAAAAGTTCTATAACTTAGATGTGAAAGTAACTGAGATTCAGATCAAGCAGTGGAGGAGCTACAAGAGGACATGCAGGAGAGGAAGGGCAAGACTACAACGAATGTGTTTGCCAGAGTGCCTAGAGCCCAGAGGGTCATCACCGTGCCAGTTTCGACACAAGAGCAACTTCTGTCTGCACCAGCTACAGCCTTAGTGCCACCAGCTCCGGCACCTTCATCATCTCCAGCTCCATCTACATCGACCAAGTCTTCGTCAAGGAGCCATCTCTACACCACCACCGTAAGATCAAGCCCGAGAGTCGATCTAGCACTATGCATTTTCTATGAACTTTTTGGTAACTTGTTGCCAAAGGGGGAGAAGAATGTATAGATCATAGGCTTCGAGAGAGAGAGTGTTGCTTTTGTTCTCTCTTGCTTTATTTGGTGGTTTTTCAAACTTTGTTTGCTTTTGGTTGAGATACTATGTTTGTGAGACATTGATGATCATGTGTTTGATCATAAGCTACACTTATGCATGCTTGATATTATCCTATCTATCTTATGTGATCACTCACTTTGCTTGGTGATGACTGCATGTATTCATTGTTTATTATTTTGAGTGCTCCACCAAGATGTATGTGACTTGGAAGAGTAACCCATGAGCCTAATTCATTGTGCATTTGCAGTCCAAAGCAAATCTAAAACTATGCACAAATTTAGGGGGAGCTCTTGCTTATCACATACTTCTCAAAGCAACGATGTTATTTAAATCTTATTATCTTTTGTCGAAGCTTTGATCTATATGTTGTCATCAATTACCAAAAAGGGGGAGATTGAAAGTGCAACTATCCCTAGGTGGTTTTGGTAATTCATAACAACATATAGCTCATTGAGCTAATGCTATTCCAAGACTATTATTTCAGGAAAGCTCAATGAATGGCATGGCATGGATGATGAAAGTGGATCCTCAAAATACTAAGGACAAAGGATTGGCTCAAGCTCAAAAGCTCAAGACTCTTCATTTTACATTTTAGTGATCCAAGATCACATTGAGTCTATAGGAAAAGCCAATACTATCAAGAAGGGATGAGGTGTTGCTTAGTGAGCCTTTTGCTTCATGTGCTTAGTGATATGCTCCAAAACCCTCAACTACTTTCCCACATCCACAAATGACCTAAACTTAAAGCCAAAATCGGTCACACTGATTCTTTCTATACGGCGCCACCGATTCCAAAAGTCATAGCCACTGCCACAAACCCTAAGCAAATCGGTCTTACCGATAGGGATCTCGGTCTCACCGAGATGGGTTGCAATCTCTCTGTTTCCCTTCGTAAATTTCGTTCCAACCGAAGTGAGCGATCGGTCCCACCGAGATTGCAATGT
This sequence comes from Aegilops bicornis, assembly GCA_021605145.1. Classification (NCBI taxonomy): domain Eukaryota; kingdom Viridiplantae; phylum Streptophyta; class Magnoliopsida; order Poales; family Poaceae; genus Aegilops; species Aegilops bicornis. Next base: position 290,281,219 of record CM038671.1, read on the forward strand.
AAACTCGTTGTTTCCTTTTTGTAACATTTCGGTCTCACCGAAAAGAGAAAATCGGTCCCACCGAAGTTTACTCGACAAACTCTCTGGTTAGCTAATTACCAAAATCGGTCTCACCGAGTTTGTGTAATCGGTCTCACCGAGATTACGTTATGCCCTAACCCTAACCATATCGGTCTCACCGAGATGCATGTCAGTCCCACCGAAAATCACTAACGGTCACTAGGTTTACTAATTCGGTCCGACCGAGTTTAACTATTCGGTCCCACCGAGTTTGGTAAATTGTGTGTAACGGTTGGATTTTGTGTGGAGGCTATATATACCCCTCCACCTCCTCTTCATTCGTGGAGAGAGCCGTCATCCTGAACCTACACTTCCAACTTACCATTTCTGAGAGAGAACTACCTACTCATGTGTTGAGGCCAAGATATTCCATTCCTACCATATGAATCTTGATCTCTAGCCTTCCCCAAGTTGCTTTCCACTCAAATCATCTTTCCACCAGATCCAAAACCTATGAGAGAGAGTTGAGTGTTGGGGAGACTATCATTTGAAGCACAAGAGCAAGGAGTTCATCATCAACACACCATTTGTTACTTCTTGGAGAGTGGTGTCTCCTAGATTGGCTAGGTGTCACTTGGGAGTCTCCGACAAGATTGTGGAGTTGAACCAAGGAGTTTGTAAGGGCAAGGAGATCGCCTACTTCGTGAAGATCTACCGCTAGTGAGGCAAGTCCTTCGTGGGCGATGGCCATGGTGGGATAGACAAGGTTGCTACTTCGTGGACCCTTCGTGGGTGGAGCCCTCCGTGGACTCGCAAGAATCGTTACCCTTCGTGGGTTGAAGTCTCCACCAACGTGGAAGTACGATAGCACCACCTATCGGAACCACGAGAAAAACATCCGTGTCTCCAATTGCGTTTGAATCCTCTAAACCCTTCCCTTACTTTCTTGCAAGTTGCATGCTTTATTTTCCGCTGCCAATATACTCTTTGCATGCTTGCTTGAATTGTGTGATGATTACTTGACTTGTCCTAAAATAGCTAAAATCTGCCAAACTATAAAATTGGGAAAAGGTTAAGTTTTTATTGGTCAAGTAGTCTAATCACCCCCCCCCCTCTAGACATACTCAAGGTCCTACAACAGGCCATATGATCCATGGGCCTGCTACGGGCCGTAGGATCCATGGACCTTCTATGGGGCGTATCCTCATTTCGCCGAAGATGGGTCGTACTGTTCATGGACCATAATGGGCCGTTAATAGGCCGTATTTTTTAACGCTATGAAAATAGCCCAACTGGTTAACGGGACACAAACAGGCCGAATGTAACCACGGGCTGAATTTAGCCCACAAACTGAACAAACCAGTAACGGACCGTAACTAACCGAATTCTAGAAATGAGCCCAATAATAAATGGGCCCTTAGAAGGCTGAAAGGTAACACGGACTGGAAATGGCCGATGGAATAATGGGTCATTAATGGGTATAAAGCGGTACACTGTTCATTATGGGCGAATTTCATCTCGGGCCTTTAATTGGCCCAGAGTTACAAAGGGCCTCCTATGGGCCGAAAGACGTCATGGGCCCTACATGGGCCGGAAGTTACAACGGGCTGGTATCATATTGGATGGCCCAGATGACGCTACTGGGCCAAATTCTGGTAGGCCATGAGTTAGCGGGCTGTAAATGGGCTATATGCGAACATGCCGTTAACAGGCTTTCCGTGGGCTGGCCTGCTACATTTTGACCAAGTCAAACGGGCCGGCCTTTTATTGGAATGGGCCTCTATTGGGCCGTGCCATGTGTCGATGAATCATAGGCGCCTTCGGTCCAATGAGTGGATGACATCTGTCCCAACAGTGAGCCGACACGTGGTTACACTGGCCATTGAGAATTTTACACATGGAAAATCCCCATTAATCCGGGCTGTTAGCGGGTTATCGGATCCAAACCGGAACCCGATAGCTTAACGGCGACCCGTTATGATGGATTCCACATGTCGGTCACCCTTGACGAAAGCACTTCTCTGACGCGCGAGTTATCGTCATGGAAGTGGACACTTCCGTGATGATTATTTTGGTAATGTCATGGAACACTTCTACGACAGCACAGGTATGACTATCTTGATTCTGTCATGAAACCGTCATGGATGTACATGCATGACAGAAAATGTGACCTAATGTTACAAACACGTATCATCATAGAAGTGTATTTTTCTGTAGTAATACCAGAAGCTGGGCACCGGAGGCTGGCCAGGGGTCCCACAAGCCACCAAGGCACGCCTGGGGGCGCCCTAGTACCTTCTATGCACCTGGGCGGTCCCCTATGGTACTTCTTTGCTCCAGTATTTTCTATTTATTCCAAGATAAATATCCATAAAATTTCAGCTCATTTGGAGATGTGCAGAATAGGTATCTCTGACGTAGTTTTTCCATGTCCAGAATTCCAACTGTCGGCAATCTCCGTCTTCATGTAAATCTTGCATATTAAGATAGGAAAGGCATTAGAATTGCTCCACAAAGTGTTATACTAATTATAAACACTATTAATAACAGTAGGAAATCATGATTCAAAATTGACGTATCAGGGAGCATCACGTTATAACCAAAGGTTCACTCAAATGTCCTTCTTGTAATCATAGGGATCGATATGGACGTCCACGGTTCCGCTATTGTTCATTGAACAGACGGTTTTCATTCATGTCTATGATTTACCAAACCTACGGGGTCACAAGACTAAGGTAATCACGTTCTGCTGAGTGTTAGTAGAACGAGAGTATCGAGGATAGTTTCTAGAGGAAATGAAAGGTTTCGGAGTTTATCGGGTAATACCGGATACTTTCGATAATTAATATAGGGATAATTAGATTTATGCCCCTAGTTGTGTCCCACTCGTCTGTTTTACCCCTAATTCCCAAAAGTCACCGGTTCTGTCCAAGTCACTTTGATCCTCTTATGCTTTTGCCCTTTGACCATTTGACCGCCAGTTTGAAAACTTCATAACTAATTCATACAAAATCAAAAAAAATGCAAATAAGATACCAAAATGTTCAGAAAAATATCACCTATATGTTAGTGCCATTCGCATTCATGAAAAAAGTGTTGGAAAGTGCACATCCGAGTTTTAGCTCTTTTGATACGACCATGAATAGTAAACTCTAAAAAAATTCAAAAAAATAAAAAAAATATGGTGGCAAAGAACGACAAGTGTTCTAAGTTCTTGCCAAGTTTCATTAGGGAACGACATTCGTAGAAGTCGTGGCAAAAAATAATCTATTTTGGAGTGCTGATTGTTTTTCTTGCCACGACACCCACGAATGTTATTCCCTGATGAAATTTGACACGCACTTAAAACATTTGTCATTCTTTCCCACCAATTTTTTTTTGAATTTTTTTTGAACTTTTTTAGATTTTACTATTCATGGTGGTAGCATAAGAGCTAAAATCGGCTGGGCACTTTCCAACACTTTTTTCATGAATGCAAATGACACTGACATATAGGTGATGTTTTTCTGAACATTTTGGTATCTTATTTGCATTTTTCTGATTTAGTATGAATTAGTTATGAAGTTTTCAAACTAATGGTCAAATGGTCAAAGGGCAAAAGCATAAGAGGAGCAAAGTGATTTGGACAGAACCGGTGACTTTTGGGAATTAGGGGTAAAACAGACGAGTGGGACACAACTAGGGGCATAAATCTAATTATCCCATTAATATATAGGTGAAAAATGTTTTCGATGTTGTTAAATTATATATGAAAGATTATAGTAATTGTTAGAGGGCTTTTATATTTAATTAAATATCAACGGGCCTTAAAAGGCCTAGTGGTGGAAGGGAACACTACTGCAGGATGCTGCTAACGCGACACTACAATCAGAGACCCTTCGACGCAATTGTGTGTGATGCATTAATGACAAACGGTGATGTAATAAAACTGTCAAGAATGAGACGAACTATTTGCGATTGCACACTCATCAAACATGATTTAGATCAGAGATGCGTATGCGATGCGTGGCATACGGTTAATCCATACGAACTGTTTGTGATGATCCAGAACAACAGAAACGGTCAGCCGGATGAGGGCGTGTGCGATATATGGCATATAGTTCACTAGGATGAACTGTGTGTGATTTGGTAACACAATAGAAATGGTCAGCCAGATCAAGGTGTGTGTGATGGAGGGCATACAGTTCACTCGGATGAACTGTTTGCTATGGGCCAAGACAACAGAAATGGTTCAACAGAACAAGATGTGTGTGATATGCGGCAAACAGGTCCGTAATCAGAAATTTGTGCGAAGACCAATAATAACTCAGAAATTGCTGCTAATAAACCGTGTGATTTGCTCTGTCTACAGAAGGACAACATATATATAACTAAAATAAACATCCAATTGCAGAAGTGACCATACAGATCATTCGTACACACCTCAATAAACAATTGCATGCATTCTAAGCTAGGAGAAACGATCGTCTAGTCATCTACTTGTTGTGACGCTCCCGACACTGCTCTGTGGCTCGATCCCTCGTCTGGGGAAGGACAAAGATACTTCCTCATGTCAACGATCCGCCTGTACATAGCCTAGCTTGTGTATGCGTCCTTGGTCGTGTACATGACGTGTTCTTCACCCACTCTCTGATGCCAGGCACTTTGCCAGGCGTTCTTGTCCTTGTTACTCTCATACTTCATCTTGATGTAGTAGGGTTCGATGATGGCAGAGGCGAGGTCTACCAAGGAGTTTTGTTTGTTGGTGGTGCTGCCCCAGACATTGTAGTGGTCACGGATGTTGACAAGATACTGGCAGGTCAAGCCCGAAACCTTGAGCGCTTTTAGATCATTGGTGGTGTCCACCATAGCGAAACTGTAATCGGAATTGTTGAAAAACCTGGAGAAACGCTCGCAAGGCCTTATGGCTAGGTGGTAGTGGTAGACAAGGATGTCATGTCGCACGCACAACTGGGTGATGGCAACCTTCTGATCTTGCCCCGCACGACCGCTGGTGAACTCGAGGTCGAAGCCTACCACTTGGTACTTGTCCTCGGCAAGCAACTGCTCCATAGTTTGGATGGAGCTCTCCACCGAAACAGAATCGTTCGTGTAGACCACCGAGAGGTCCTTCCCACCTCATGTGCGTGTCCACTACATGATGCCTGGTGAACTGCCCCCGTTGTCATCGTTGGCCGCTTGGAGTGCCATTGGAGCCACCGGATGCGCCATTGGAACCGCTAGATGTCCTCTTTGTATGTGTCGTAGTGAGTGTGCTAATTGTGTCGTGTGGTGCGAGAGATAAATGGGGGTCGGGCGTCCTGGATTCTCAGTGTGTCCGCATGGCAGTTTTTGCAGCGAATAACTGCATTGTGGCACCGCGCCCGGCACAACCGCATGCATAATGGCAGCATGAATGTATGTTATCATGCGCCGGCCCCAAACACTGGCAGTGCGGATGGATGGACGAGGGTAGAGCGCGAGGAGGGACGCGAGAGTAGATTGCGCGTGGTGGGACACGAGCAGAGCGCGCCGCGGCCGCCTCGAACACGAGCAACCACACACATAGAGCAGTTGAGCAAACAAGGAATGGTCGTCTACTAGCTGGCCGACAGTTGCGACACTGCGTAGAGAGAGGCCGTGTGCTACTACCTCCGTCTTGGTCTATTAGTCCCCATTATATTTTGTGCCATATTTTGACCCTAAATTTAACTAACAAAATGTTAATGCATGTTATAAAAAATAATTAGAAACTATGTGCAAATTCAAATCCACGATATAATCTTTGGCGACATACATTTGTATTTTATTAGTTAAATCTCAAGTCAAAATTTGGCAAAAACAAATACAATGATGACTTATAAACTAGGACGGGCGTAGTAGGTAAATTAAATCGCAAACGTTTTTTATTAACCGTATGTGTATGTGTCCTTTCGTCCTCCTCTCGCACGTCTTGTCACCCCGCTGCCGCTGACGGCTTCGAGCGGAAGCTTGAGCAGCGCGGGGTCGCTCTTTTGGCCGAACGGTGGCTCGAGGTGGCGCCAATGAATCGTTGCTAAGCCCGTTCCCGCTCAAGCTTCCCGCCCGAGGCGTTAAAATCCCCCAAAATCCCAATGATTAAAGGCCTGCTATATAAACCCTCATGGCCGATGAGTCCTGCATTGCATTTTCCCCTCCCTCCCTATAGCTTATCTCATCTGCTTCTCCTGTAATCGCCAATCACACCGGTCCGTCGTCGTCGCTCAGCCACTCCGCCATCATCAGAGGAAAGCTCTAGCTGGGAGGCTACACCGTAGCGGCGGCGCAGTCCCCGGAGTAGTGTAGTGCGCGTGGCATCCCTGCTGGGTGTGCGTGGAACACCCACCACACACTCCGCCGCCGTTGCCCGTCGGGAGCTATTGCAGGCGGCCATTGCCGCCACCCCACCATTTTCCACCGTGGCCGCCACACCACCGTCAAAAGCCAGGGCCATCGCCCGCTCCGCCACTGCGGCCCGAAGGCGGGAGGTGGCCGTCGTGGCCGCCACCCCACTATCGGCCACCGTAGCCATCACCCGCAGCGCCACCATGGCCTGAAGGTGGGAGGTGGTGGTCATGGCCGCCGCCCCATCATCGGTCGCCGTGGCCGCCAGCCCACTGTCAAGCATCGAGGTCATCACCTGCTCCGCCACCGCTGCCCGAAGGCGGGAGGCAGAGGTGGAGGCCCGCACATGCGTTAGCCACCTTGCATGCTACATAGAGTTCCTGCGAGAGGAGGAGGAGCACCTCGCCGAGCATGCAAAGAGCCTTACCGCCGCCAAGGCCGCAGCACACGCCATCGTAGAAGCGAGTAATGAGGAGATCTATGAGGAATCCCACCGCTTCAAGAGGGGTCGTCTAGAGTGGCAGAGGGTATTCGAGGTGAGCGTCGCTGAAGGTGCAGCAGCGGCAGGCACCGTATTTCATCGGTAGGCTCCTCCTCCTCTGCCTCTTACTAAGCGTTCTCGGCAGAGGAGAGGCTGCTGGAAGTAGTACAAAGCCCCTCCGTAGTAGTACTTGTATTTAGGGGTTATTTTGTTCAGTTCATCTGACTATATATCAGGTTGAACTACACAATGTACTTAAAATTAGATAGTATATATAGTTGAACTAGCTATTTCAGTACATGGTTGACAACAATTGGGGAAAAGTTTGGTCGGTGTAGCTGTCGAGTTGAACTGTTTCTATAAAGAACGACTTCTTAATCTATGAATGAAATCTATGCTTAATTACTGAATTTTAGTTGAAAATTTAGATAGTGCTAGTGATTTTTAGCTGCAAATTTTGACAAATGGCAGTGTTATAATGTTGACAAAGGGCAATCTTACTAGATCAATAAATGTCAACCTTTCCAGTTTGACAAATGGAAATATACCCAATACGACAGATGCAAATCTTACCAAATTTTCTATGCGTGGTTGCACACGGGTCATCCGGAAAAACCGTTTGCATTGAAGGTATGTACAAATCCTGCGCGCCAGATTTTCTCTTCGCTTAGGGGCGAAGGAACCATATCTCTCGCTTTGCATACTGTATACAATATGAACTGTTTGTGATGAAGGGATGCACAAATCCTACGCGGAAATTTTTTCCATTGGCTTACTGGGGAAGACCATAGCCCTCGCTTTGCATACGGATGTTATATCTAAAACGTTTACGATGAAGAGCTCCACAAATCCTGCTCGGCACATTTTCCCTTAGCTTACTTGGGAAGCTGACGGTTTGCATACGGGTGTTCTATCTTAAACGTTTGTTGTAGTTGTCAAAACCGGCCGATCTCGGGTAGGGGGTCCTGAACTGTGCATCTGAGCATCGAAGGTAACAGGAGACAAGGGACACGATGTTTACCCATGTTCGGGCCCTCTTAATGGAGGTGATACCCTACTTCCTGCTTGATTGACTTTGATGAGTATAGGGGTTACAAGAGTCGATCTACCTCGAGATCGTGATGGCTAAACCCTACATATCTAGCCTATATGGCTTGTGTTGATCTCTATGGACTAAACCCTCCGGTTTATATAGACACCGGAGGGGCCTAGGGTTGTACAGAGTCGGTTTACAGAGAAAGGAAACTACACATCCAGACGCCAAGCTTGCCATCCACGCAAAGGAGAGTCCCATCCGGACACGGGGGAAGGCCTTCTATCTTGTATCTTCATGGCACATCAGTCTGGCCCATGTCGCATAGCCCGGATGCCCGGGGACCCCATAATTTAGGACTCGCTCAGTAGCCCCTAAACCAGGCTTCAATGACAATGTGTTTGGCGCGCAGATTGTCTTCGGCATTGCAAGGCAGGTTCCTCCTCCGAATACACCAAAGTAGTTTTATGAACGAGTGAACAGTATCCGGCTCCGTATAATGGGTACAACCCTCAACCACAAGGGCACTATATCCAATCCAAGTAAAGTATGTCTACTGACAAATTTTTCGGTGAAACGTTACGTCTGGCCTTTTATTATTTCAAACCGTTTTTCCGGCCTCCCGCTTTGCGTTTCAAGGCGCAGCCTCTATTGACACGTCTTGTCAAAGCAGAGATCATGTCCCCTTATTGTGGGATTCTCATCAATACGGGCTTGGGTAATCCAACCGTGCTGTTCGCATGACCCCTTGGGAATAGGCGAGATTTAAGGCTTGTGAGGGGCGCTTGATATTCACTGCCTTTATAAGAGGATAAGGATACATCTTTTTACCCCACACCTTCTTCTTCCTCAGCCCTCCCATCCTCGAGCTCCAGCGCCCAAGTTTTGATCTTTTCCATCGCCACCAAACACTCCAGCCATGTCTGGATCCGGCTCTCAAGGCAAGTGGGTGGCCTCCTCCAGAGATCATGAAGGACATCAAAGAGCTCCGGGAGGCGGGGTACCTAAGTGCGGACGTCGCGCACAGGATCCCTGCCAAGAAGTAGGTCATCCCCACTGCGGAGCCCGACAAAAGGGTGGTATTTATCCCCCACTTCCTCCGCGCACTAGGATTTCCACTTCACCCTTTCGTCCGCGGCCTTATGTTCTACTACGGGCTAGATTTCCCCGATGTAGCCCCAAACTCCTTCCTCTATATCTCGGTGTTTATCGTCGTGTTCAAGGCGCTGCTCCGCATCCCCCCCCCCCCCACTTCGGCTTATGGCTCAAATTCTTCAACATGAAGCCGAAGGTGGTTGACGGACAGCACGCAGACTGAGGATACGCCATTGTGAGAAAGCTCCCCAACGTCACCTGGCCCAAGGGGGCCTTCGTGGAAACTGTCAAGATATGGCAACAGGAGTGCTTCTACATCACCGAACCCCGCGACGCCAACTGGGCGGCCACTCCTGAGTTTAGATCCGGCCCCCGATGCGGCTCGCGTCGTGGATCAATAAGGGTCTAGACTGGGGGTCGACCGACGAGGTGTTGATGCTGCAGAAGCGCATCAAAAACATGATAGAAAAGAACACCAGCCTCCCTGACGTTATCCAGTTGATGCTATTCCGTCGGACCCTTCCCTGCCAACGCCGGGCTCGCCACATGTGGGAGTTCAATCCGGAAGGGCCACGGACCCTGCAGCGATTCTTCGGCACGACGCACAAAGCGATCTGGAAGCTAATTTTCAAGGCCCAGAAGTCGTGGCCAGAGACGACCGACTACATCAGCCTCGACTGCGCTCACCCGGACACCCCGTTAAGTATTTTGATCTCCGAACATAACTTAGTTCGCAACACAAAGGGGTATACTGAGAATTTCGTCCTTTGATCAGGGCTGGACAAAGAAGGCGGGGCGGATCAAGTGTCCGGCTCCGCTACCCAAAAACCTAGCTGATCCTCTCACTACTAGGGAAAAGCTTATACACAGAATGTTACCAGTAGCGCTTGTTAAAATGAGGCGCCATCGCTACTTAGCAAAGAGCGTCGCCGTAACCGCGCCATCGTTACTCCGCTTAGCAAGATGCGCGGCAGGAATAGAATGAGCTACTACTATAATTGCCACACCGTTCCCGACGTGCTAGGTATAGTAGTAGCGCCCTTCTACGAACAGCGCTACTACTACGGATTTTAGTAGCAGCGCGTTTTGCCTCCCCACGCTATTGTTAAAGCTATTTTCACCTAACCCCCAGCGCGGCCTGATTCCCTCTCCTTTGCTTCCTCCCCCAATTCTCCTCTACTATTCCTTGTCGCCGCCGTCTCCCCCGACCCCGCCTCGCCTCCGTCTCCCCCGACCCCGCCTCGCCGCCGTCTCCCCCGACCCCGCCTCTCCGCCGTCTCCCCCGACCCCTCCTCGCCGCCGTCTCCCCCGACCCCGCCTCGCCGCCATCTCCCTCGACCCTCCTCGCCATCTCCCCGACCTCAAGATCGCCGTCTCCCCCGACACCGCCTCGCCGCGCCTCGGTGCCGCCGTCTCCCCCGACCCCATCTCTCTCCCCGCCCGCGGTAAGCACTCTCCCCTTCCGATCCCGCATCTCTGCTTAGTTTGAACCCTAGCTATTTAGTGCTAGTTAGTATGAACCCTAGGCTATTTTTAGTGCTAGTTAGTTAATTACTTATATGGTAATTAGGGCAGTAGTTCCTAGGTACTAATTAGTTAGTAAGAACTAGGTACTAATTAGGTACTAGTATATTTTTATTTATAGTAAGTTTATTTTTAGTAAGAACTAGTTGAATTAATAGAACTAGTTAGTAAAAACTTGTTGCTATTTTTTTAGTTAAAGCATTTTTCTCGCATCGACGTGGACGATGCCTATCCCGCATCCTCGTTGTCGAGTCGGCGGAGGACGACACCTGCTTGGCCAGATGGGCCATGTACGGGACTGGGCTCCGCCGGGGTGGTACTGGGAGGCGCTACCTACCGGGGGCGCAGGTTGGTGAGGAGCCAGCCTGTCGTTGACCCGAACCTTCTTTGGTGGCGGCCGCGTGGGCGATTTGTCCGGAGGCTCGAGGACTACGCGGAGGTGGTGCGTCACCATGTCGGTGAGGAGGACGCGCCGTCCGTCGCTACTTGTTTTGCGTTGGAGCACAGGTTCTCCAATACCGGCAGGTTCTCCGTGGATCTCACCGAGTTATGATCCCGTGATGGTTCCTTCTCTATGGGTGTACACCGCCCGCGCCGATACCCGTCGTGTGCTAGGGTTTTAGTTGTATTAGTGATGTTATATGTATGACACTATTCGGGATGTATTAGTGATAATATTCGACGATGTACGAACGCATGAGATGATTTACTTTTGCTTATTGTATGCATGTTAATTTGAGTCCTATAAGATATTTTGAAATGTATATCTTATGTTGCTCAATATCCAAGTGGCCGGTCATGTTTGCAGGTTACACCTCCAAGTGGCCTATGTTTTGCTGGAGTGTTGATTCATTTCCGTTCTGGCAAATTTCAGGCGCTCGATATGTCCTATTTTAGCAAAGGTCATGCCGGATTTTTCCGTGAATTTGGCATGACTTATGCCAGAATATGTAGGAAATATCGAGTGCCCCGGATTTGTGTGTTGAGTATCCTGGTAGTTGTCTTCGATCGATTTTCAATTAATGTTTTAACTATGAACATAGGAAATGTCCGACGATTTAAAAGGATTTCGGTATTTGCAAATACCGCAAAGACGAAGCGGCCTCGTGCGTAATTTAATCTTCCTAGATGATGATAGGCGCTTCAAAGATCAAGCTGGACGAGAACTTCGAAGTGGATACAGTAAGTCACAACGACAAGTCTTTTTTCGTAATTAAGCATGACATCTGCTTCATTTGCTTCAACTTATTTTTTTTTACTATTCTACTAGCGTATCCCCTGCCATGCAAGAGTTTCTGTATTGGATAAGATAGGTTTCAGTCATACTAGGGAGGTAAAGAAAGTTTACTTGAAGACCGAGCATGGTTATATTTTCCACGCAAAATTATACAATTCAGACGACTACACCTATTTTGGATGCAAAACATGGCGAGCACTATGCAAGACTTATGCATTTGAGCCTGATATGGTTATCACCTTTGATATTCGTCCGGAAGACGATATTGAAGGTAATACCGACATCTGGGCCGATGTGCAGACGCCTCCAGTTATACCATTATGTAAGTTTCTCAACCATATTTATGTCTTTGATATTGTCTATTCAAAAATACTCCCTCCGTAAAGAAATATATGAGTGTTTAGATCACTAAAGTAGTGTTCTAAACGCTCTTATATTTGTTTACAGAGGGAGTAGTTGACAACTAATTTGTATTGTTAGCTTATTTCGGTGCAAGCAAACATGTCCAGCGCTTGGTAGACAGGACCTACTACTGTCCCGGGGCTGAACTCAACTGCGAGGAGCTAACTCATTATGTTTCATGGCTTGTGGATCTTGATACTGTCAAGACAAATTTTCTTCCTGCATTTAGAAATGTTAGTACTGAAAACGGGCGACCAATAGTGTTCGTAATGAACTACGGTCACATCTATTTAGGAAGGATGGTAAGATTTTTACTATTTGTCCTCAGTGCATCTTTTCCATACATTATTTTTCAAGCTAAACTTCATTGCTAAGTATGTTACCATACGATGTTCTTCAACGAGGACTCCCGATGAATGTTGTGCCTTATGGGATCGAGACTGAAGGTACCATGAGTATTATTAGCTTACGGCCAAGATATCCTACAGATTACTTTAGTGCATTCAAGATTAGCGACGGATGCTTAATAGTGCAAGACTGGACCAAATATGTGATGGGGGAGCGCAGAGAAGTACTAGGGGACAGCAAACAGATGCGCTACCCACGATTAGGAGACAGGTTCATCTGCACGCTCCAACTTGATCAAGGAGGAGAGCTACACATGTTTTATGTTATTTTACCTATGAGAGAGCAGCAGGAGTGATTAGCTAGCTAGAAATGAGTTTGAGGATGATGATGTGCTACACTATTACTATGATGATAAAATAGCTAGTGTTGGTGGTAATGACTATGATGATTATTATTAGCTAGTGTTAGTGGTGATTAAATAAATAATGTTGGTGGCAATGACTATGATGATGATTAAATAGCTTGTGCTGGTGGATTAGATTCAAGTGGAGGCAACATGTGGTGCACATCGAAAGTACTATTAGTCCAAACTAGATCAAGTTTGGATTAGTAGTATAATTTTGACATGCACCACATATTGCCTCCACTTGAAACTAATCCACCTTCATTTGACACATCATTATGGACATAATGATGTAAACCTCATAACTGGTATTGTACCAATATTTGTACGATGGCGCATAAATACACTAAAAATAAAAACATAAAAAAAGAATACTAGTAGCGATGGAGAGAAAACACGCTGCCAGTAGTTACATTAGCAGTACCGTGGGAGTGAACAATCACTGCAGCTATTTGTCCTAGCAGTAGCGCGTGCGCGCACGCGTTACTGCTAAGCAATAGCTGTAGCGTGTTATTAGTTGCGCGCGTACCCGCGCTACTAGTGAGCACAAAACCAGCGCTACTGTTAGTGTTTTCCCTAGTAGTGTCTGCTAACAAGGATGCTGGTCCCGGCGCTATACCAGGCGCCGGAGAAGAAGGCGAAGAAGAAGAGCAAGGAGGCCAACGGCAGCCTCCGCCATAAAGGTACTTCGGACGCTATGTCTGGAGATACCGAAGCTCTCTCCACCCACGAGGGAGATGAAGATGAAGAAGAGGAGGAGGAAGAGAGCAATTCTCCCCCTAAGGGGAGGAAGAAGAAAAGGGCGGCCTCCGCAGACCTAGAGGCGGAGGCGTCCAAAAGGGGGAAGATATCCCTCTTGGATGGCTCGGACTCGGATGCCGAAGCCATCCCCCAGTGGCGCCCCAGAGCGAAGCCCCTGGCCGAATCGTAAGAATTCGAAGATACTAGACATATATCCGGCCTTTTATAAATTGTAGGATAACCTATCATTTGTGTATTTCAGTCCGGCCCGTGATCTCCCCAGCAATCATCGCCTTTGGGGAACTCTCACAGCGCCGAAGATATTGGAGAGCGAGACACCTCCGCGAGCCTCTCCACCACATGCCGTGGATGACACCGAGGTGTTATCCCAAAGGACCTCTCTGGGCCAGGGAGAGGTGCGGAAGGCTGCTGGGATGGCGCCATAGGGTAATGCCTCGGCTGCCGAAAACATGGGGGGCACAACACCCATGGAGACTGACGACTGGGCCGAATACCACTCCAGAGACCCATACAGCTCCGGAATCGAGTAAGCGGCACCCTTTGAAGGAGAGGGGAATGCCAACACCACCGGTGGCCTCCATCAATCTGGAGGCACCAGACACTTTGAGGGAAGCACTTCGTCATGCTTCCGTCGTGGAGGAGCACCGTACCCCGATGGGTATGGTGGTTGAAATGGTTCAGTCTGCCAAAAGCGGGTTGAACGAAGCCTTCACCAGCCTGTTAACAGGCTTTGAGGTATGCGATGTAATATTCTTAGCTGCTTTTGCATGTGCAAAAAAATTGCCTGTGTATAGATAGTAGCCCTGAGACTCTGTTCGGCTTTTTGAAAAAGGGCCGGACAGAGGATCAAATATTCGCCGGAGATAACATACTTGTCTATTTTGATAAACAGGCTTCACTGTTAGCAGCGAGCGTCTAGGCCGCCGAAGTATCCGAGCTCAAGCGGAAGCTGAAGCTGGCTGATGATGAGATCGACCGCAGTAACAAGCGGTTCGATGAGGCACAAGGTATGCTTTAAAAGATCCCTTACAAGCGTGAATTGTAATGCAAACTCAGAGCTTAAGCTCATGTGCTGCTATGTGTATGGTTCTAGGTACCGGGACCGAGGTCGAGACCCTTAAGAGTGCCCTTGCCGAAGCCAAGGAGGAGGCGAAGGTGAGCAAAGCGGCCGCAGACAAAGCGGCTGCGGATTTAAAGGCCGAATAGGGCGCCCGCCACCAGTATGAGGAGAGGGTGACCGAGGTGGAGCTAGATCTCAAGGACACCACCAGCAAGTGCGAGTCCTTCGAGGAGGAGAATAAGGCCCAGGCAGCCGAACTCGCCATGCCCTCCAAGAGGCTAAGGAGGCACGGACCGAGTCCCGGGCGGCTCGCCAAGAGATCAAGCAAGTGCTACCTCTTGAGCATGTGTTGCTTTTCCCTTGAAGAGGAAAGGGTGATGCAACAAAGTAGCATAAGTATTTCACTCAGTTTTTGAGAACCAAGCTATCAATCCAGTAGGAGACTACACGCAAATCGCCTAGTACCTGCACAAACAATCAAGAACCTTGCAACGAACGCGATAAAGGGGTTGTCAATCCCTTCACGCCCACTTGCAAAAGTTAGATCTGATAAAGATAATAAGATAAATATTTTTGGTATTTTTGTTGTATAGATTGGAAAATAAAGATTGCAAAATAAATAGTAAACTAGAAATATAGATTAGAAACTTATATGATGTAAAGTAGACCCGGGGGCCATAGGTTTCACTAGTGTCTTCTCTCATGATAGCATATATTACGGTGGGTGAACAAATTGCTGCCGAGCAATTGATAGAAAAGCGCATAGTTATGAGAATATCTAGGCATGATCATGAACATAGGCATCACGTCCGTGTCAAGTAGACCGAAACGATTATGCATCTACTACTACTACTCCACACATCAACCGCTATCCAGCATGCATCTAGAGTATTAAGTTCATAAGAACCGAGTAATGCATTAGGCAGGATGACATGATGTAGAGGGACAAACTCAAGCAATATAATATAAACCACATCTTTTTATCCTCGATGGAAACAATACAATACGTGTGGGTTCCCTTTCTATCACTGGGATCGAGCACCGCAAGATTGAACCCAAAGCTAAGCACTTCTCCCATTGCAAGAAAGACCAATCTAGTAGGCCAAACTAAAACGATAATTCGGAGAGACTTGCAAAGATATCAAATCATGCACATAAGAATTCAAAGAAGAATCAAATATTGTTCATAGATAATGTTGATCATAAACCCACAATTCATCGGATCTTGACAAACACACCACAAAAAGTATTACACTGAATAGATCTCCAAGAACATCAAGGAGAACTTTGTATTGAGAACCAAAGAGAGAGAAGAAGCCATCTAGCTAATAACTATGGACCCGAAGGTCTGTGATAAACTACTCACACATCATCGGAGAGGATATGGTGTTGATGTAGAAGCCTTCCGTGATCGAATCCCCCTCCGGCAGACCGCCGGAAAAGGCCCCAAGATGGGATCTCACGAGTATAGAAGGTTGCGGCGGTGGAAAAGTGGTTTCATGGCTCCCCTGGATGTTTTCAGGGTATAAGAGTATATATAGGCGAAAGAAGTAGGTCGGTGGAGCTACGAGGGGCCCATGAGGGTGGGGGCGCGCCTACCCCCCTGGGCGCGCCTCCTGCCTTGTGGCCCCCTCATTGCGTCTCTGACTTCCACTCCAAGTCTCCTGCATGGCTTTTGTTCCAAGAAAGATCCTCACGAAGGTTTCGTTACGTTTGGATTCCATTTGATATTCCTTTTCTGTGAAACACTGAAATAGGCATAAAAACAGCAACTCGCACTGGGCCTCCATTTAATAGGTTAGTCCCAAAAACACTATAAAAGAGCATATTAAAGCCCATTAAACATCCAAAACAGATAATATAATAGCATGGAACAATAAAAAATTATAGATACGTTGGAGACGTATCAACAAGCCGAACAAATAGCGGCTGGTAAGCCTTTTGTTTTATAGAGTATATTTGGCGGTCGAAGATATGCTTTGCTAAATCGACTATGGAGTGCTCGAGACGCCTTTGCAGATCTCCCAAGGAGTACTGCCAACGCCGCACAGTATTTCCGGGCCCAAGAAGGGAACACGACGGAGAAGCTCTTCTGGTTGTAGTACCTGGCGCCAGAGCGGCCAGTGCTGCTAAATAACCAGATGATGCAGCTGGCGGAGCTGCATAGGATGTCCGGTTTGGCCATGAAGGACATCATAGCCCGGCTATGGCCAATCGGACCCATTCCTAGTAGCTACTTCGGCCTGGTCAAGCGGCTCGGCTACGCCTTGCCCCGAGTTGAGGCTGTGAAGCACTCGGCATGCATAGAGGGCGTGCGGATGTCCTTTGCCCGTGTCAAAATGCACTAGGCGAGGATGAAGGCCGCCGTCGTGGCAGTCGAGGGGCCGCCCGAAGGCAAGGACTACCGCAAGCCGGAGAGATACTTCGAGGACATCCTGGAGGGTGCCCGTTTGATAGAGGGTCAATGCTCGAAGGATATTATGTTTGAATGAATGTATCCGGGCTACGCAGACTTTGTGTTATGAAACAAGTCTTTTGTAATGTACTTGCTTGTTTATCGCAAATTATTTTCCTCCTGTGCGGCCGTTTGTTGTATCTGAAAGTTTCCCAGTCGTCGGCTTGAGCCCCCACGTAGATACTACGGGGGTGTTCGGAATAGCATGTCACCACACTTGCCCCAACATCTTGGTCCGTAAAGGAGGTGATCGTGCAGCGAACTAGGCAATCAGACTATGCAGCTTTACAACTCTCACTTAGCCATAGGAGTTTGACAATGGGATTATAGGCTTAGCCCTTGGTGTTGTTTGGCTATCCGAACTTGGGTGTTTTAGAAGCCTGACCGGGTAGAGGCCAGTCCTTCGTATAATACAGAAATAATCGCGAAATACTTAATAAGTCACTGAACCGCTGACTAGCTCTCGCCATATCATGACTGTCGGTGTTTGGCTTTCTCTACTGAGGTATTTGACCGGACGAGCCAGAAACACAATCGCAGCAGTTCTCTCTTTACTACCTTAGCCGAACAAGCGGAACGTAAGGTGGTAACCACAGGAGCCGGGTAACCAACTGTTGAGCAAAGCCATGATTCGGAGTTGATGCATATAATGCGGTATTTGGGACGCTGAAGTGTACTATGAAAGTGTTCAGACTTTTTTTTTAAATTTGTGGCCAAATAAAGCCCCTGGCAATTAATGCCAATGTGTATATGTCAATAAGTCGTGGAGACGGAATACAGATTATGGAGTAGGCCAATACCGAATAAGGTGGGACAAAACTGTTTCCGCTATATTCTGATTGACACGTCAAACTTACCATAATTATCAAGGATATTTTACATGCCAAGAATTTGAGAACAAGGGAAAGTTGTATACAGGTCCTAAAAAGGGAAAAGGTGATCTTGAAGGTCCGTTGGACACTATGCTGCACGTCTGCACCGCTTTTCACCTTGGTGTATGATCCTTTGAGAGGATCAACGATCGAGTATACATAAGGGGCCTGTAAAAGGGCCCTTGGTGCCATCGAAAAGTGATGTGGGTTGTAAAGAACCTAAAAAAAATAAGAAGAAAAAAGGAAGAATATGAGGGTTCGGATAGGGTCGAGCCGTATTGTGGACTTTGTTTTTAGTGTGCCTCCATCCTTGCCCATGGTATTTTTAGTGCATAGTTATGTACGCGCAGTACGTATGCCGCAATCAGGTTGGGGATTTGCGGAGGCCGAATTGCTAATCTAGCTCTGGACGAGCTGGACTATCATTCTACAGGGTAGACTGGACTCATTTGACAGTGTCTGGGGGCTTGACCGCCGATGAAGTATTCGGCTTGATAAGGCCACCCTGTACTTCGACTGCGAGGGCCGCGGTATGCTCCTCAGTATGGAGGGAGCGCTCCATGTTTCCATTGACTGTTATAATGCCGCATGGTCCGGGCATCTTGAGCTTTAGATATGCGTAGTGCGGGACTGCATTCAAATGGGCGAAGGCGGTTCGTCCGAGCAGTGCATGGTAACCACTGCGGAAGGGGACGATGTTAAAGATTAATTCTTTGCTTCAGAAGTTATCCGGTGAGCCGAAGACTACCTCCATCATTATTGACCCTGTGCAGCAGGCCTCTACGCCGGGTATTACTCCTTTAAAGGTAGTTTAGTGGGCTTGACTCTTGATGGATCAATACCCATTTTACGGATAGTGTCCTAATAAAGCAGGTTAAGACTGCTTGCACCTCCCATAAGGACTCGAGTGAGGTGGAATTTGTCGATGATTGGTTCAAGGACCAATGCTGCCGAACCTCCATGATGGATACCGGTCGAATGGTCTATGCGGTCAAAAGTGATCGGGCAAGCCGACCATGGGTTGCATTTTGGGGCGACTGGCTCTATGGCATAAATGTCCCTTAGTGCGCGCTTGCGCTCCCGCTTGGGGATATGAGTGACATAGATCATATTCACTGTTTTTACCTCGGGGGAAATTTCTTTTGCCCCCCTGTGTTCGTTGGGCAAGGCTCATCGTTGTCCTCGCTAGGCGGCCCTTTCCCCTTGTGTTTGGTGTTTAGCTTACCGGCCTATTTGAAGACCCAACAATTTCTGTTGGTATGATTGGCGGGCTTGTCCGGGGTGCCATGAATCTGACAGGGCCGATCTAGTATTCTGTCCAAACTGGATGGGACATCTTTGTTTCCTTTGAATGGCTTCTTCCGCTGACTGGGTTTAGAGACACTGAATCCGGCGTTGACCGTCGTGTCTTCGGTATCTTCGTTGTTGCTTCGACGCTTGTGTTTGTTGTGTCGTAGCTTGTCGTTGCCATCTATGGCTTCGGAGGTGCCAGGGTCGCTGGTGCTGTTGCTTCTATGATCTAGCCAGCTATCTTCTCCCACGCAAAAGAGAGTCATAAGTGCGGTGAGAGCTGCAATAGACTTCGGTTTTTCTTGGCCGAGGTGTCGGGCGAGCCACTCGTCAAGGACGTTGTGTTTAAAGGCCGCGAGTGCTTCGGCGTCTGGACAATCAACAATTTGGTTATTTTTCATTAAGAACCTAGTCCAGAGTTTCCGGGCTGACTCTCCGGGTTGCTAGACTATGTGACTGAGGTCATCGGCGTCTGGGGGCCGAACATAGGTACCTTGGAAGTTGTCTCTAAGGGCATCTTCCAAATCTTCCCAGCTACCAATAGAGTTTTCTGGAAGGTTGTTTGATGAGTGTCGTGCTGGTCCCTTGAGTTTTAGGGGAAGGTACTTGATGGCATGGAGATCATCACCGCGAGCCATGTGCATGTGGAGAAGAAAATCTTTGATCCATATGCGAGATCTGTCGTTCCATCGTATGATTCAATGTTTACGGGTTTAAACCCTTCTGGGAACTGGTGCTCCATTACCTCATCGGTGAAGCATAAGGGGTGTGCAGCGCCTCTCTATCGGGCGACGTCACGACGCAGTTCGGATGAAGTCTGTATACGGTTTTCGGCCCGGTGAGGTTGTGCCTATCGTGCCAGGCCTGATGGCCGTCTTCTCACGTTGGGGCCCGCCCCCTTGATCCATAGATTGATCTAGCTTGGCCTGCTCTATTGTCTAGGTCCTGTCATAGGTCGTAGGTGTATCCTGGAGCCGCTGTCTCTATGCCTCTACATTGAGGTGGTGTCAGTTGGTGTTCGGCATAGGTGGCCGCTTTATCTCGCCCATGTGGTGGCCGGTCTGGTTCATCAGCACGGTCTTGTCTTAACGGTATGGGCTCGAGGGCCTCTTCGTCAAATTGGGGTAGTAGCTGACGCTTCGGATAACTCTTTGTTGGACGTTGAAGGCCATACTCTTCGGCAGCTAGGACCTAGGTCCATCTGTCGTTGAGTGTATCCTGTTCGGCTTGGAGCTGCTACTGCTTCTTTTTTAGGTTTCTCGCTGTGGCAATTAGCTGGCGCTTAAAGCGCTCGTACTTGAGTGGTTCCTCTGGCACGATCAAGTCTTCGTCGCCAAGGCTCACATCATCCTTGGAGATTGGTAGATAGTTACTATCCTCCGAGTCCTCGTTCCCGACCGGATCGTCAGGGTTAACTTGCCCATCCTCCCAATCATCATGTTCGGACATTGGCTAGATGGGGGCTTTGGGGTCTTCGGCATTCTCCGGAGTGTTATTGTCTCCGGTGCCGGTATTGCTGTCTTTTTCGCGACGCGATTTTGAGCGGCGCTGATGGCGTCGACGCTTTAGTGGTGCCTCAGCAGGCCTGTCCTCGACCGGATCCTTCCTGTCGTTACCGTCATCCTCTTTGGGTGTGTCCACCATATACACGTCATATGTGGAGGTGGCCGTCCAACGTCCGGTAAACGGCGGGTGTTGGCCTTGTTCATCTCTGGCATCGTCGTTCATGCTGTCGATGTCTTCAGAGGCGTAGTCCAGCATGTTGGTTAAGTCCTCGATAGTAGCTATCAAGTGGGTGGTGGGTGGGACGTAAAATTCCCCGCTCTCAGCCCCTAGTTCGGACTAGGCATAGTTCGGAAGTGGTTCCTCTATAATGGCGAGGGATCACATTAAGTCCAGAGCCTCGCTTAAGGGCGAGGATTGGACGGGGAGACGAAAGCCTTTGGCGCTAGGCGGGGAGAAAGCCTCCTGGCCATGCTCATCTGTCGTAGACCTCGAGAGTTCGGAATTAGCGTCCAGGGAGGAGTCCGGATTTCCATTTATAAGGGGAATCCGGTTTGACTCCGGGCTTGCCAGTGGCACGGTCCCCTATGGATCTCCGGTAGTAAGCTCCATAATTACAGAAAGTCCGGTGGGCTCTAAACTCCCATCTTTAGACCTGGTAATTTGCTCCAGATTTAAGGCCAGAGTGGTGGTCGGGGACGCGAACCCCTCGAAGATCAAGTCTCCTCAGATATCAGGGACATCAGTCAGATTTCTGAAGCTGATCTGATGACCAGGGGCGTAGCTGTCGATCTTTTCATGGTGGCCAATCGAGTTGGCACGCAGCGTGAAGCCGCCGAATATGAAAATTTGGCCGGGGAGAAAAGTCTCCCCTGAAACAGCATCATTGTAGATGATCGATCGAGCCATCGAACCTTCTGTCAACAGCATAGTGGAACTCTCAAGGAAAACACCAATGTCGGTGTCAAAACTGGTCAATCTCGGGTAGGGGTCCCGAACTGTGCGTCTGAGGATCAAAGGTAACAGGAGACAAGGGACACGATGTTTACCAAGGTTCAGGTCCTCTTAATGGAGGTAATACCCTACTTCCTGCTTGATTGTCTTTGATCAGTATACGGGTTACAAGAGTCGATCTACCTCGAGATCGTGATGGCTAATCCCTAGACATCTCGCCTATATGAGTTGTGTTGATCTCTATGGACTAAACCCTCCGGTTTATATAGACACCGGAGGGGCCTAGGGTTGTACAGAGTCGGTTTACAGAGAAAGGAAACAACACATCCGGACGCCAAGCTTGCCATCCACGCAAAGGAGAGTCCCATCCGGACACGGGGGAAGGCCTTCTATCTTGTATCTTCACGGCCCATCAGTCTGGCCCATGTCGCATAGCCCGGACGCTCGGGGACCCCATAATCCAGGACTCCGTCATTTGCGATGAGTGTTTTAAATTTAAAAACCATTGACGTTTAAAAAAATAGTTTGATAAGTCTGTACATTCAGAGGGAAGGACGCAAGTTTTCTCAAAATATGTTTCATTCAGTCACACTACGAATTGATATTCATACGATCGAGAGACAATATTAAACCCAAAAAAACTAATTATGGCGGTGGCGGAGGCGGCGTGCCGCGCCTGCGTTGTCATTGTCGTCCTCTGGGACGCCGTTGTTGAAGTCTTCAAGGCAGCACAAATGTTCTTCACATGGAAATCAAACAGTATGTCGTCGCACGATCAATGCGTGGGACGTGGGAGGATGACAACCCGCGGTGCTGCAAGCTAGCGCTCAACAGCCGCGTCGCATGACACTGAGGGGGGCGCACGCACGGGCACGACTGAGGCGAGCGTAGGCAAACGCACGGGGACCGGCGCCGCGGTGGGTGACGGGAACACACAGGCACGAGCATTGGCACTGGCATGTCCTTGAGCTCGTGCAGGTCCGCTGCGACCTCACTAACGCCCGCGGCTTCTAGTTCTGGGATAGTGCTCGGCGACCAGCCCGTCAATTCTACTGGGATGGTCGCTGGCGTGGGCGCGGGTATGGGAGCTGGGATGCGCGCGGGGCAGCAACCGCAGTGGTTAGGTGGTTCAGGGCCATGTCCATGAGGCTCTATTCCTCCTTATTTTCTACCTCGTCCGGCTTGGAGTCGAATTCACAAAACTTGAAGACTAGTGGTAGATGATCCTTCTGCGCCTCGGCGTTGGTGGAGGTCAACAGGAGGGGAATGGGAGGCGAACAGTAAGGCTGCCCCTATTAAACAGTGGCTCAGGCGCCATTAATGGAGAGGATGCAAGCAAGGCGGGCGGCCATGGAAGCAAAATGGGCTCGCTTCCCTCTAAGCATGCGCAGCGTACAGCTCACACGCTTCCCAGTGAGCCTGCTCATTGGAGGATGATATGTCTCCGTCGTATCTATAATTTTTGATTCTTCCATGCCAATATTATTCATCTTTCATATACTTTTGGCAACTTTTTATATTATTTTTGGGACTAACATATTGATCCAGTGCCCAGTTCCAGTTCCTGTTTGTTGCATGTTTTATGTTTCGCAGAAACCCCATATCAAACGGAATCCAAACAGGATAAAAACGGATGGAGAATATTTTTGGAATATTTGGAGAATATGGGAGGAAGAATCAACGCGAGACGGTGCCTGAGGTGGCCACGAGGTAGGGGGCGCGCCTGCCCCCCTCGTGGGCCACCCGTAAGGCGGTTGATGCCCTTCTTCAGCCGCAAGAAAGCTAATTTTTAGAAAAAAATCACGGCGAAGGTTTCAATCCAATCGTAGTTATGGATCTCCATATATACCCGAAACGGTGAAAGGGCAGCAGGCAAAACGCAGAAACAGAGAGAAACAGAGAGATAGATCCAATCTCGTAGGGGCATTACCCCTCCCACGCCATGGAGGCCAAGGACCAGAGGGGAAACCCTTCTCCCATCTAGGGAGGAGGTCAAGGAAGAAGAAGACAAAGGGGCCCCCTCTCCCCTTCTCTTCCATGGCGCCAGAACGCCGCCGTGGCCATCATCATCACCGCAATCTTCACCAACAACTTCACCGCCATCATCACCAAATCTTCCCCCCTCTATGCAGTGGTGTAACCTCTCTCTTACCCGTTGTAATCTCTACTTAAACATGGTGCTCAATGTTGTATATTATTTCCCAATGATGTATGGCTATCCTATGATGTTTGAGTAGATCCGTTTTGTCCTATGGGTTATTTGATGATCAAGATTGGTTTGAGTTGCATGTTTTATTATTGGTGCTATCCTATGGTGCTCTCCGTGTCGTGCAAGCGTGAGGGATACCCGTTGTAGGGTTTGCAATATTTTCATGATTTGCTTATGGTGGGTGGCATGAGTGACAGAACCACAGACCCAAGTAAGTAGGTTGTTTGCGTACGGGATAAAGAGGACTTGATGCTTTAATGCTATGGTTGGGTATTACCTTAATGATCTTTAGTAGTTGAGGATGCTTGCTCCAAGTAGAGAAAGTATGTTAGCTTATGCTTCTCCATCAAATAAAATTGCAATAATGATTACCGGTCTAGTTATCGATTGCCTAGGGACAAATAACTTTCTCGTGACAAAAAACTCTTTACAAAAACTAATTTAGTCGTGTCTTTATCTAAACAGCCCTACTTTTTATTTACGCTCTCTTTATTTTCTTGCAAACCTATCCAACAACACCTATAAAGTACTTCTAGTTTCATACTTGTTCTAGGTAAAGCGAACATCAAGCATGTCGGCGTTCTGGGAACGGGGGTCCCTAGACATGCCTGCCTGCGGCCCGGGGCGTGGCTAAGTTAGCGGGCCATACGGCCCGTCTTTGTCAACAAGGCATCCAAGACCCTCGCGAGGGGCCAAGCCTCGCGAGGCAGATGACGCAAGACATCCTCCGGAGTGGCCTAGTCGGGCAGGCTCATGAGGAGCGCATATATCAAGGCGGGGCAGACCTCATGAGGCTTTCGTGACGTGAGCCATGACGACCGGCACCAGGTGGGCGCCAGCGCGTGCAGTGTCCTTGTTTCCTCTTTGCTGCTAAGGAGGCAAGCGCAGGCGAGGAGTACCGAGGCGTCAGGCAAAGGTTGCCATATCGGTGAAACGAGACCAAGACCAGAAGGACGGCAGGACGGAGGTCATCGTGGAGCCCAAGACGGCGTTAGTACCAGAGCCTTTCGCAGGCGAAGACCACTTTTTTCAAGATAGCTTGTACTAGTTGTCCCCCTTCAAATTTGCCTGCCGTTGTTGGCCCCTTCCCGCTCAATATTTGGGGAGAGGACCAGGGCCTATATAAGTATAACTAGCCACCATAGTAGGGGCAACTGAGCTTGATCTGATCCGATCGAGAGCCTACCCTAGCCACAAGAACACCTCAACCTCAGGAGGCTGTTCTTCCCCTTGTACTGTTCATCATCAGCCCAAGAGGCAATCCACCACCACCACACTGGAGTAGGGTATTACACCACAACGGTGGCCCGAACCAGTATAAATCTCGTGTCTTTCTGTGTTGCGAGTTCATCGAGTTTGTCCACGAGATCTTAGTGAGCTAGGGCGTGGATCGGTAGGAGGGAAAGACTTCGCGCGCACCCCATAGTTCAAACCTTAAGGGTTTTGCCGGAACCCCACATCTGACATTTGGTGCGCCAGGTAGGGGTGCGCCGTAGCTTCTTCTCCGCCAGCCTGCGTCCCGTGCCGCCGCACTTCGCCCCCATGGCAGGTGCCCCGCCATCCACCTCTGCGACCAGCATCGACAGCGGGGCATCTGGGTACCGAGCCCTGGCCCCCGCCCTGCGGCGGGTGCGGTGGCTGACCAAGTTTAAGCCAGAGATGCCGCCACGTTACGACGTTGCGGCAAACCCGTCGCCGTTCCTGCTGGCGTACGAGGAGGCTGTCCTTGAGGCCAGAGGCGACGACAAGATCATGGCCAACTGGTTCCCCATGGCCCTCACCGGCGAGCCACGCGCTGGCTGCTAAAACCTCCCTGGATCCACGGTGGCGTCCTGGGGGGAGCTCCACGACCTCTTCGCTGCTCGCTACACGGTGCTGGCGCACCACGCAGTCGCGGCCCTACTGGGCGGTTCTCAAGTACTGCCTTCAGATCGCCACGTCAAACCGTTCCTCCCTCAGATTGGGGCAACCTCCAAGCTCCCGGTGGCTCCGCCGGGTTGGGCTGCGCCAGAGGCTGACCTCACTTTCGGCTCAGAAGACCACCCCGACTCCACCGCTGGCTCGGGCTTGCTCCCAATGCTCTGCACACCCACCATATGCAACATGGTTGTTACCAAGACCCTCATCAACGGCGGTGTCGGCCTCAACTTGCTCTCCGTAGAAGCCTTCAGCCTTCTTCACGTGTCGCTCGAGTGGCTCAGCCTCAGCAAGCCCTTCTCAGGAGTTGGTGGTGGAGCTTCCCACTCTCTAGGACAGATCCGTCTCCCCATCACCTTCTGCACACGCGACAACTACCGCACGGAGCTGGTAGACTTCGACATCGCCCGCATCGGTCTCCCGTACAACACCATCCTCGGGTACCCAGCTCTCGCTCAGTTCATGGCGGCGACTCACCCGTCCTACAATATCATGAAGATGCCTGAGAGCAAAGGCGTCCTCACCATCAAGGGGGACACTAAGGAGGCCGTGACGGCACTCAGGCTTGCCTTCAAGACCGCGGCGGCAGCACAGCCTGCCGACACCAGTACCCCCGAGGCCGAGGAGGCCGCGCCTACCAAGAAGAAGCAGTTGTTCACCCAAGACAAGGCGGAAACCAGGCAGGTGCCGGTCGACGAGGACGGATCTTCGGGAGCCACCTTTACCATAGGCGCCGGCCTTGACCCGGGTCAAGAGGAGGCCTTGGTGAGGTTCTTGCGCGCAAACAAGGAGATATTCGCGTGGGAGCCCAATCAGCTGGTAGGGGTCCCGAGGGAGGTGATTCAGCATCATCTATGGGTATGTCCCAACATACGCCCCGTGAAGCAGCGAGCGAGACGGAAGTCCACTGAGAAGTAAGCCTTCATCGTCCAGGAGACCCGCAAGATGGAGGCGGCGGGTGCCATTCGCGAAGTTTGATATCACGAATGGTTGGCGAAACCCGTCGTAGTGCCAAAGAAAGGCGAGAAGGAACGGATGTGCGTCGACTTCACCAACCATAATAAAGCCTGCCTCCAAGATCCGTTCCCGCTCCCGCGCATCGACCAGATCGTCGATTCCACCGCCGAGTGCGACCTGCTGTGCTTCCTGGATGCGTTCTCAGGGTATCATCAGATCAAGATGGCGGTGGAAGATGTGGAGAAGACAGCCTTCCTGACACCATGTGGGGTGTACTGCTACACCTGCATGCCCTTCGGGCTGCGCAACGCGGGCGCGACTTTTCAGCGGCTGATGCACATCGCCCTGGGGCGGCAGCTCGGGAGAAACACAGAGGCCTACGTCGACGACATAGTGGTAAAGTCTCGCGAGGCGAGAACATTGATTCAAGACTTGGAGGAGACGTTCGAGAGCCTGCGCCATGTGAACTTGAGGCTTAACCCGGAGAAGTGCCTGTTCGGCGTCCCCTCCGGCAAAGTGCTGGGATTCCTCGTATCCCACAGAGGGATCGAGGCAAACCCGGAGAAGATCAAGGCCATCAAGGACATGAGCCCATCGCAGAACCTCAAAGAGATGCAGAAGCTAGCAGGGCGGGTGACCGCATTGGGGCATTTCATCTCCAAGCTGGGAGAGCGCGCCCTACCCTTCTTCAAGCTCATGAAGAAGAAGGGCCCGTTCGAGTGGACCCCGGAGGCCGACCAAGCCTTCCAAGACCTCAAGAAATACGTCACTAGCCCTCCGGTGATGGTGGCACCACGGCCTCTCGAGCCCCTGGTACTCTCCCCTGCCGCCACCCCGTACTCCGCCAGCGCGGCGCTGGTGGCGATTCGGGAGGAGCGCCAAGTCAAGGGCGCGCTGCGCCAAGCCAGAGCTGAAGTGGTGGAGGGTCAGGAACACGCAGCTAAGGCCTCAGCGGCAGAAGACCAAGCTCGGCAGGACAACATCACAAAATCTCCTGAAGACAGTCAGGTCTCAGGAACCCCTCCACTTAAGGAGATGCCCAAATCTCCGCAGGACCCGGGCCTTGACAGTGTGCCAGCCCTCGTCGAACACCCGGTGTACTTCGTCAGCACCGTGCTGCGGGACGTGAAGGCACGCTACCCCATGCCTCAGAAACTCCTGCTCGCGCTCTTGGTGGCCTCACGCAAGCTGTGACACTACTTCTAGGGCCACCCCATCAAGGTCGTCTCAGCCTACCCATTGGAGAGGGTGCTCAGGAGCCCCAACTCAGCTGGAAGGGTCGCTGACTGGAACATCGAGCTGCAAGCATTCCAGTTGGAGTTCAACACTACCAGGGTCATCAAGGGGTCGCGCTCGCTGATTTTGTGGCAGAATGGACGGCTGCCCCGACACTTGAGGAAGGCGAAGACTGGTCCACCTCACCAGGGAGCAAGGCTCCAGACAGCTGGGTCATGTATTTTGATGGCGCCTTCGTGCACCAGGGCGCGGGGGCTGGAGCAGGGCTCATCTCGCCACTCAGGACAAGATCTACTATGTCGTGCAACTCTGCTTTCAGCATGGCGAGAAGGTCTCCAACAATATCGCAGAATACGAAGGCCTCATAGCTGGCCTGAAGGCTGCGGCAGCTCTAGGGGTGAAGCGCCTTACCGTCAGAGGCGACTCGCAAATCCTCATCAACTTCTCCAACAAAGTATATGAGCCAAAGGACGAGCATATGGGGGCATACCTCGCGGAGGTGCGTAAGATGGAAAAGCAGTTCTCGGGCCTGGAGCTGCAGCACGTGCCCCGGGGCACCAACAAGGAAGCCGACGACATCACCAGGAGAGCATCCAAGTGGCAACCGTAAGAGCCCGACGTCTCTGAGGAGCGGCTCTTCAAGCCATCAGCTACACCACCACTTTCAAGCACGACTCAGCGTCGGGAGGAGTTCCCACAGTCTCCAGCCACGGGAGCCCCAGCCTGTGGCCCGACCTTAGGAGCTCGGTTGCTCTTGGCGCTTGAGCCCTAGAAGGAATGCTGGACCAAAGAATTTTGGAGTACCTGATGCAAGGGACGCTGCCGGAGAAGGAAGAGGATGCAGAGCGCGTGGCCCGGCAGGCCACGGCATACTGTATCCAAGACGGCGAGTTGTACAGGAAATGACCGAACGATGTCACGCTGTGCTGCATCTCCAGTGATTAAGGAAGGGAGTTGCTGGTTGACATACACGGTGGGGACTGTGGGCACCACTCGTCGTCACGGACCCTCGTCGGCAAGGTGTTCCACAGTGGATTCTACTGGCCTACGACACTCAACGACGCAGCCAAGCTGGTGTCCTGCGAAGCTTGCCAATTCCACGCCAAGCAAATTCACCAGCCAGCTCAGGGCCTCCAGACCATCCCGCTCACGTGGCCGTTCGCGATCTGGGGGCTGGACATCTTAGGCCCGTACCCTCGGGCGCCAGGGGGCTACCGCTATCTCTATGTCGTCGTCGACAAGTTCACCAAGTGGGCGGAAGTGGAAGTCGTCCGTACCATCCTGGTCGGCTCTGCTGTCAAGTTCATCAAGGGCCTCGTGAGCTGCTTCGGGGTCCCCAACCGCATCATCACAGATAACGGCTCGCAGTTTACTAGTAACCTCTTCAAAACCTATTGTGCTAACCTTGGAACGCAGATCTGCTACGCTTCGGTGGCGCACCCCAGGAGCAATGGTCAGGCCAAACGCGCCAACGCGGAGGTCCTGAGGGGCCTCAAGACCAGGACCTTCAAGAAGAAGCTGGAGGCCTGCGGCAGGGGCTGGCACGACGAGCTCCAGTCCGTGTTGTGGTCCATCCGCACCACCGCCACCAAGCCAACGGGCGAGACTCCATTCTTCCTCGTCTACGGAGCTGAAGCAGTACTTCTTCACGAGGTCAAGCATCGCTCCGCACGGGTCCTGGCGTTCTATGAAATGCAGCAGAACGCCATGCGGGGGATGGATCTCGTGCTGGGGGGAACGCCTTCGCGAAGCTGCATTGAGGGCGGCAAGGTACCAACAAGCACTGTGGTGATACCACTGCCGCAACGTCCGCTCCAGGATGCTCGAGGTGGGCGATCTCGTCCTGAGGCGGGTCCTCTCCAGGGAAGGGTTGCACGAGCTTTTGCCCATGTGGGAGGGCCCGTTCAGGGTCGTCCATGTCTCCAGCCCTGGTGCAGCGCGCCTGGAGACACAGGACGGGATAACCATCCAGAACGCCTGGAACATCCAGCACCTCCAGAAGTTCTACGCATGAAGAAAGGCCCGGAGCCTGTGAAGAAAGGCCCAGAGCCTGTGAAGAAGGTCGGGTGCCTGTGAAGAATCGCCGCCCGTGACACTCTCACGTAATAATGAGTGGGTTGTACACTCCCGGAGTCTCAGGAGCGCTGGCCTCAGGCCCTGGGGCTCCCGCCCACGCCTAGTGGCAGCACTTAGCTCCGCGCTTATGAGAATACTTGAAGACTAGGCTAGGTGTTGGACGCGGCTTTTCATTTGCTTTCCGCGGTCGGCTTGCTTTTTCTTAAATCGAAGTTTGCCTTTGGTGTTCCTTGCTGATTCGGTTCCTTCGCCTCTTACTGCATTTCCCGGCTCCGGTTCGCTAATGTTCTCTCTCTCGCACACCTCGCGAGGGGGCTAGGCAGGTGCCCTCGCGAGCATTTCTCTTCTACCTGCATTGCGAGCATTTCTCTCCTCTCTGCCTTCTCGCGAGCCACCCTCGTGCGAACCCAAAAACTGGCGCATCCCTCCTAGTCCGTGCCCCTCGGGTACCGCAATGCAAAGCACCAGGTCAAGGCTCGGGTGGACAGCGAATCTCTTAGCGCACCTTCTAACGAATTTTCGCAGTTCCTGAGCAAACAGGTTAAGATGGACACGAGGAAATAAACGCCTTGTAAGGAGGAGGGCACCCCGAACGCACCAGGTTAAGTTATCTTTGCGCAAAATGGCCACACAGCACTGAAACAATAAGCATAGCATAATGGTTGATAGGTGATGGTTCGATACATGCCCCTCTGGGCCCATGCCGGTTTCATTTCGATGCAGGAAGGCAAAGGGAAACATAATAAAAACGGCGCTCGCCCCTACAGCAGCCGATGGGAGCAGGGTCACGGCGACGTCTCGGGTCTAGTCGGACCCCTCTTCGCGCTTCACCGATGCATGGCGACGAGACGACCCGCTACCACCTTCAAAGCGGGCGCGGCGGCGTGGCGGCTGATCAAGGCCGCCGCTGCTGGAACTATCGCCAAGGGAGGAGTCACCATAGCCAGACGAGGCGCGACCGGCGGGTTCGTCCTCCTCCTCGTCCCGACCATCGCCAAGGCCGAGCACCTCCTCACCGTCGTTCACCTCGGGGCAGCATCCGGCGCGACGACCGTCTTCCCCGAACACCCTCACGAAGAGGGTCGCGTCGCCGTCGAACTTGAAGTGGAGGGTGCACCGCCTGCCCAGGCCGCGCGCGCGGGCAAACGTCTGCCAACCGCGGGCCAGAGCTATGTTGCCCGCGGCGGAGACCGCGACCCAAGAAGCCCGGCTGCAGCAACCGTCCGCGTGCAACCAAAGCCCGCCGGGACCGGAGGCCGGCAGCTCGTCGGCGAATAAGCGAGGGAGCTGGAGCCAGTTGCCGGCCGAATTCTCCGACCGGACAACAAACTCCGGCGGCTCCTCTGACGCATGGAACCGCGGTCGAGGGGGTCGTGCAACCACGGCGCGCCTCCTTTCATCGACAGAAGTGTCGCAACAAGAGCGACTCCTGGCACGCATCGTGGCGCCGCCCCGGGAGCCGGGGGCCACAGCGGGGGTCGCGGCATGCTTGTGGGGACGGCCACATCCTTGCTTGGGCGCCGGGGAGCCGGGCCCCTCCCGACGGGCCTTGCCCTTCTCCGCAATAGAGAACCTCTTTGACGGCGCCATTGCTACTGGCGGTGGAGCAAGGAGGAAGAAGCAAACAAACAAGGAAGAGATGGGCGACGGGGGCTTCACCCCCTCCCCATTTATAACAAA
Source organism: Aegilops bicornis (assembly GCA_021605145.1). Taxonomy (NCBI): domain Eukaryota; kingdom Viridiplantae; phylum Streptophyta; class Magnoliopsida; order Poales; family Poaceae; genus Aegilops; species Aegilops bicornis. The sequence goes on from CM038671.1 coordinate 290,313,055, forward strand.
AGAAGGCCAACCGGCACCTCCCATGATCGCAGGTAATGATGGCTTTCCTTGCATGTCGCAGGAACTTGTCAAGTCGTGCAGTTGCCAAGGCAGCATGGGGAAGCGGAGATGCCCATGTCCAATCAACCGCCACGGGTCAACCGAGGCCGCGGGCTTTTGGGGCCCACGGCACTCCGTACTCGACCCTCGGCTTCGCCGTGAAGCCAAGCCCGAGCGCACTTTGGGCCCGGGGGCTACTGTCGGCGTTCTGGTAACTGGGGTCCCCAAACTTGTGTCGGCGTTCTAGGAACGGGGGTCCCTAGACTTGCCTGCCTGCGGTCTGCAGCGTGGCTCAAGTGGGGGCCCAGTGTGGCCTAGCCCCATCAGCTCAAGCTCAAGACCCTCGCGAGGGGCCAATCCTCGCGGGGCGCACGACAGGGAGCCTCTTCAGGAGCAGCCTCCTCAGGCAGGCTCGCGAGGAGGCGGAGAGATTAAGGTAGGGTACCTCATGAGGGTGCCCCGTGACGTAAGCCATGACGATCGAGGACCAGGCGGGCGCCAGGCGGGCACTGGCCTGTGCAGTGTCCTTGTTTCCCTTTCGGTGCAAAGGGGGCAAGCACAGGCCAAGGCATCAGGAAAAGGTTACCGCTTCGGTGCAACAAGACCAAGACCAGCAGAACGGCAGGATGGAGGTCATCGTGGAGCCCAGGACGGCGTTACCGTCAGAGCCTTTGGCAGCCGAAGACCAACTTTAGTCAGGATAAGTGTACCAGATGTTCCCCTTCAAAATGGCCAATTGTTGGCGCCCTTCCCGCTCATTATTTGGGAAGAGGATCAGGGCCTCCGCCTATAAATAGGACTAGCCACCCACCGGACAGAAGGGGGGAGATCGACCATCGAGAGACCATCTAGGGGTCGACGAATCAACCAGAGAGAGAGAGAGAGAGAGAGAGAGAGAGAGAGGCGACTGAACTCACCCAAGCAGTTCATCGCACCAGCTCAAGAACAGCCCCTCGCGAGGCTGTTCTCCCTTTGTACTGTTCTTCATCAGCCCTAGAGGCAACCCACCACACCACACACTGGAGTAGGGTATTAGACCACCACGGTGGCCCGAACCAGTATAAACCTTGTGTCTCTTGTGTTGTTCATCGTTCCTAGTTTAGATCCCTCGCAAACCGTTAACGCATGAGCTGGTAGGGGAAAGATCTCCGCGTGCACCCCAGTGTTTGAACCTCAAGGGTCTGCCGAAATCCGAAATCCGACATTTGGCGCGCCAGGTAGGGGTGCGCCGGAATCTCTCTTCCGCAGGTCGTGTGTGATCTTCCGTCATGCCCATGGCTGACGCTCGCCGAGCTCGCACTGAGCGCCGGGCTGCTCTCACCACCCGCGTCGCCCAGACGGCGCCCGTCGGCGAACACCCACGTCATTCTCCATCGCTTACCACCAACGCCGCCATCGGCCCGCCGGGGAACGAGCAGCAGGCCTCGTCCCTGCATCCTTCGGTGCGGCACGATGGCCGCACCGCCACCCCGTCGCTGACCCCTGCTGGTTCTTCGTCCTGCGCACACCATGCTCCCATGGAGGCTCGAGCCGCGCTCATCGTGGCGAACGAGCTACTGTTCTACCGCCCTGTCGACGACGTCTACGAGAAGTGGCTCGACCGCGTCGCCGAGCTCGTCCGCCGTGCCATCCCTCTCGCTGCCTCGCCCTTCAGCCCACGCGGGAGGCAAGGAGCCGGAGGTGCCCCCGCCACCTCCTCCCCAAGAAGGCGCCCTAGCTCCAAGGCGCATGGCCCCAGGCCGAGACCCTCCGCATCCGGCGCCCGCGCAGCAAGAAAGGAGCTGCCAGGAGATCCCTCGTCCCCAAGAAGGTGCTCGCATGCTCCCAGCACCACAGCGTCGTGACCACGCTCCAGCGCCACCGCGTCAAGACCCCGCGCTGCTCCAGGCAGCGGTGAGCGGGAATCCACAAGAACAAGCTCTGCGTCAGCAGAGGACCCCGGTGGCCACTGCAGGCTGCCGCGCCTTCACCGCCGAGCTACGCAGCGTCGCATGGCCCGACAAGTTCAAGCCGGACCTGCCTCCTCGCTACGATGGCACTGCCGACCCTGCAGAGTTCCTTCAGCTCTACGAGCTGGGCATCGAAGCCGCCAACGGGGATGAAAAGGTCATGGCAAATTGGTTCCCCATGGCACTCAAGGACGGAGCCCGAACCTGGCTCCTGAACCTGGCCCCCGGCATGATCTCCCCGTGGGACGAGATGCGCACCAGCTTCATAGCCAACTTCCAAGGCACTCACGACCGGCCTCCGGCCGTGAGCGACATGCGCCGCATGAAGCAACAGCCAGGAGAGACCCTGCAGAAGTACATCCAGCGCTTCAACAACGCCTGCCTCAAGATTCCCAAGGTGACTGAGGAAGCCATCATCTCAGCCTTCTCCGATGGCGTGCGTGACGTCAAGATGAAGGAGGAACTAGCAATGCATGAAGACCTGTGCACATCCCTGGAGCTGTTCAACTTGGCAACCAAATGCGCCAGGGCTGAGGAAGGGCGTTGCCGATCCAGAAGAGAAGAAGCCCAAGGCCAAGGACGTGAAGCGCAAGGGGGCTGTCGTGCTGGCGGCGGAACCAGACACCAAGCGAGGCAGGGATCAGCTCGAGTCATCCAAGGGCAGCCGGTACTGCGTGTACCATGACCTCCAAACCCACAACACCAACGAATGCCAAGACCTCAGGGCCGTGCGAGAAGGGCGCATTGGCCGACGCCCCGAGCGCAATGATCGGGGCTACGGCCGAGGAGGAGGAAGAGGCATAGGACGCTGGGAAGACCGTGGCCCTCGCCAAGGATGGCGTGACAGACCTCGCGAGGACCGCTGGAAGGACCCGCCTCGCGAGGGAGGTTGGAGGGACCAGCCTCATGAGGATCGCCCTCGGGGTAACGTGGGGCTCCCACCTTTGCCACAACCGCTAAGGAGGTACGAAGACAATCATCAGGACGAGGGGGCTAGGGGCTTCCAGGAGCCGCGCGCGATTGGTTGCATCCTGGGTGGCGCTCAGGCCCCAGCCTCTCAGCGCATCTTCAAGCAGTTTGCTCGCGAGGTGAATGCAGTCCTCCCCAGGCCTGAGGCCACACGCCCTCTCAGGTGGTCGTCGTGCATTATCACATTCAGCTCAGCGGATCAGCTCAAGTGCGCGACAACGGCCGGAGTCCTCCCCATGCTTTGCTCACCAGTCATCAGCAACGTGCAAGTCACCAGGACCCTCATCAACGGCGGATCAGGGCTCAACGTCCTGTCTGTCGAGACATTCAACGATCTCCAAGTGCCATACGATCAGCTTCAGCCAACCAAGCCTTTCTCAGGAGTCACTGATGGTTCAACTATTTCGATAGGGAAAATTCGTCTTCCCGTCACCTTCGGACGGCGCAACAAGTACCGCACCGAGCTCATCGACTTCGCCATCACCCACATTCGCCTCCCATACAATGCCATCCTCGGGTACCCAACTTTGGCCAAGTTCATGGCAGTGACTCACCATGGCTACAATGTCCTCAAGATGCCAGGAAGCGGAGGAGTCATCACAGTGCCTTGTGAGGAAAGGGATGCGGTGTGCTCTCTTGAGCGTGCCTTCCAAGCTGCAGCAATCGAAGACCCAGATCACAGGAGCGGGAGACTCCCCGAGGCGATCCCTAAGAAGAAGAAGGCTTCGCCTGGTCCAGGCCCTCGCGAGGGAGGCACCTCCGGAGGCGTGGCATCAGGACCCGCGCCCATTCAAGGGGCGCCACTCTCTGTCGCATAGGAAGGCGCGCCCGGTGCCCTCCTCAGGCGGGGCTTGGGGGCTCTTTCATGGCGAGCCACCGACCTAGCCGAGGTCACGAGGGAGGCGCTCGGGCACCACTTGGAGGCATGCTTCAAGGCACGTTTCCCTCAGGAAGGTATGAGACAAGGAGGGCCAAACCCTCAGGAGTTCATCGCGAGGAACACCCAGAAGCTACAGGAGTCAAGAGTCATGCGCGGCTGTCTCCGCCTGCCCACCGTGGCCCCACATCCAGGCGAGCATGCCGGGCTACGGATCTGCATCGACATACCAGGGCTCAACCGGGCCGCGTCTCAGGAGCGCCTCTGGCCCTCGCGCGTGGGGCGTTGTGAGGGGCCTTGTCGGTGTCAAAACCGGCGGATCTCGGGTAGGGGGTCCCGAACTGTGCGTCTAGGCAGATGGTAATAGGAGACAAGGGACACGATGTTTTTACCCAGGTTCGGGCCCTAACGATGGAGGTAAAACCCAACTCCGGCGTGAATAATATTGATGATATGGGTAGTACAAGAGTAGATCTACCACGAGATCAGAGAGGCTAAACCCTAGAAGCTAGCCTATAGTATGATTGTTGTTCATCCTACGGACTAAAACCCTCCGGTTTATATAGACACCGGATAGGGTTAGGGTTACACAGAGGTTGTTACAATGGTAGATCTACATATACGTATCGCCAAGCTTGCCTTCCACGCCAAGGAAAGTCCCATCCGGACACGGGACGAAGTCTTCAATCTTGTATCTTCATAGTCCTGGATTCCGGCCAAAGATGATAGTTCGGCTATCCGGACACCCCCTAGTCCAAGACTCCCTCAGTAGCCCCTGAACCAGGCTTCAGTGATGACGAGTCCGGCGCACATATTGTCTTCGGCATTGCAAGGCGGGTTCCTCCTCCGAATACTTCATAGAAGGTTTTGAACACAAGGATAGCGTCCGGCTCTGCAAAACAAGTTCCACATACCACCATAGAGAGAATAATTTTTGCACAGATCTGCTGACGTATTCCGTGGCGTGACATCACACCACGGCCAGGCCTTTATACGAATCGTTTTTACTGTTCCACCTCAGCGCGTTTAGCGAGGCGGTTTCCTTGGCACGTCTTATCAAAGCGGAGATCATGCCCCCTTATTCCAGGATTCTCATCAAATACGGACATGGATAACCCAACCGTGCCCGTTGGCACGCCTCCTCTATCGAAGGCGAGTCCCAATCGACCACGGGGAGGGCTCTTGGTAGTCAACCTCTTTATAATTAGACCAAGGCCCGCTTTTTTCCACCCTCCATCGAAGTTCGCCTCGTGCTTCGAAGTTCTAACACCCAAAGCTTCAGATTTAGGCGCTTCGGACCTTCGACGATGTCCGCTCCGACCAAAGCACGGTCGATGGATGTCTTCTTCGGTCACAGAAGAAGATGTGCTAAAAGCTGCGACGCCAGTATCTAACCGCGAGATTTCGCATAGGCTGCCTGCTCCGAGCAGGTCATTCCCACTCCCGAGCCCGGGCGAGAGCGTGGTGTTCGTGGTCTCACTTCCTTCGGGTTTAGGCTTCCCGACGGATCCCTTTGTGCGGGGGCTCATGTTTTATTATGGGCTGGATTTCCATGACTTGAATCCGGAGTCCATCCTCCATATCTCGTCATTCATTGTCGTATGTGAGGCCTTCCTCCACATTACTCCTCACTTCGGATTGTGGCTCAAGACCTTCAAGGTGGAGCCGAAGATGATCGAGGGGCAACAAGCATAGTGCGGAGGGGCGGTCATAAGCAAGTGTGCTGATGCTCCGTGGCCCGAGGGCTCTTTTCAAGGGGAGCTTGGTTTGTGGCAACGGGAGTGGTTTTATATTACCGCTCCCAGGGGCACCAAATGGTTGGCGCCTCCCGCCTTCCACTCAGGTCCACCACAGTGGCTGGCGTCATGGGTCAACAAGGGGCTCGACTGGGGGCCTTCCAAGGACGTTCCTCTGTTCCAGGGTCGTATTTGAGACCTCCAAGAAAGAGAGATCAATCTGGTCGTAGTGACGCTGGTTATGTTGATTCGGCGCCTTCTGCCCTGCAAACGTCGCCCCCTCCGTCTGTGGGAATTCAACCCGGAGGGACCACGAGCTCTCCAACATTGTATGGGCGCGACGCCCAAGGAGATGTATAAAATGTTCTTTGGATCACAAGAGAAGTGTCCGGACTTGACCGAGGACGCAGGTCTAAGCTTCCATCACCCAGATACTCAAGTAAGTAATCCTGTAACTGGACATGCTGTTCATTCATTCATCATATATATGCCCTTTAAGGGAGCCGTTCTTTGAACAGGAGTGGATAGCCACGGCAAAGTTGATAAGGTGTCCGGCTCCCCTCCCAGAGACCACACCGGATCCCATGCTGACCAAGATGTTGAAGGCCGCGCCTTTTAAAGAAGGCGAAGGGGGGAGCAGGGAAGCAACTGCCTCCACGAAGGAGGCTTTCGAGGAAGGAGGGATCAAAAGTCCCACCCTCCAAGGAGAGAAGAGGACCGCCTGAAGATCCGGAGGTCAAGGCCTCAAAGAGGGGAAAGAAATCTTCGTCAGAGAGTCCGGCGCTGGGAAGTGCCCCAGCCACACTATTTCCCCAAGGGGATCAGCCCTCCAGCGAGCCGTAAGTAAAAAGAAGGGGTCCTGTGAATAAAGAACATCCCTGTATATATTTCTGAAGATAACCAAAATTTTACCTTGTAGTTCGGATCTCAGCCCTTCTCAGCAGAGCTCGTTGTCGGTGTCAAAACCGGCGGATCTCGGGTAGGGGGTCCCGAACTGTGCGTCTAGGCGGATGGTAGCAGGAGACAAGGGACACGATGTTTTTACCCAGGTTCGGGCCCTCTCGATGGAGGTAATACCCTACTCCTGCTTGAATAATATTGATGATATGGGTAGTACAAGAGTAGATCTACCATGAGATCAAGGAGGCTAAACCCTAGAAGCTAGCCTATGGTATGATTGTTGTTCGTCCTAGGGACTAAAACCCTCCGGTTTATACAGACACCGGATAGGTTAGGGTTACACAGAGTCGGTTACAATGGTAGGAGATCTACATATCCAGATCGCCAAGCTTGCCTTCCACGCCAAGGAAAGTCCCATCCGACACGGGATGAAGTCTTCAATCTTGTATCTTCATAGTCTTGGAGTCCGCCGTGACGATAGTCCGCTATCCGGACACCCCTAGTCCGGACTCCTCAAGAGCCCTCGAACCAGGCTTCAATTACGACGAGCCCGGCGCGCATATTGTCTTCGGCATTGCAAGGCGGGTTCCTCCTCCAAATACTTCATAGAAGGTTTTGAACACAAGGATAGTGTCCGGTTCTGCAAAAAAAGTTCCACATAACACCGTAGAGAGAATCATTTTTGCACAGATATGCTGACGTATTCTGCGGCGTGACATCACACCACGTCCAGGCCTTTATATGAATCGTTTTTTACTGTTCCACCTCAGCGTGTTTAGCAATGCGGTTTCCTTGGCACGTCTTATGAAAGCATAGATTGTGCCCCCTTATTCCGGGATTCTCATCAATACGGACGCAGTAACTCCAACCGTGCCCGCTGGCCTGCCTCCTCTATCAAAGGCGAGTCCTAATTGGCCACGGGTGGGCTCTTGGTATTCAACCTCTTTATAATGAGACCAAGGCCCTCTTCTTTTTACACCCTCCATCGAGTTCGCCTCGCGCTTCGAGTTCCAACACCCAAAGCTTCAGATTCAGGCGCTATGGACTTTCGACGATGTTCGGCTCCGACCAGCACGACCGATGGATGCCTTCCTCCGTCACAGAAGAAGATGTGCTAAAGCTGCGAGACGCCAGGTATCTAACCGGCGAGATCTCGCATAGGCTGCCTGTTCTAGGGCAGGTCATTCCCACTCCTGAGCCTGGCGAGAACATGGTGTTCGTGTCTCACTTCCGTCGGGGTTTAGGCTTCCCAACGGATCCCTTTGTGCGGGGGCTCATGTTTTATTATGGGCTTGATTTCCATGACTTGAATCCGGAGTCCATCCTCCATATCTCGCCATTCATTGTCGTATGTGAGGCCTTCCTCCATATTACCCCCCACTTTGGATTGTGGCTCAAGACCTTCAAGGTGGAGCCAAAGATGATCGAGGGGCAGCAAGCAGAGTGCGGAGGGGCGGTCGTAAGCAAATGTGCTGATGTCTGCGGGCCCGAGGGCTCTTTTCAAGAGGAGCTTGGTTTGTGGCAACGGAGTGGTTTTATATCACCGCCCTGTGGGCACCAAATGGGTGGTGCTCCCTGCCTTCCGCCCAGTCCACCACAAGCTGGGCCGGGCGCTCATGGGTCAACAAGGGGCTCGACTAGGGGCCGTCCAAGGACGTTCCCTTGCTGCAGGGCCGTATCCGAGACCTCCAGGAAAGAGAGATCAATCTGGTTGCAGTGGCGCAGGTTATAGTAATCCGGCGTCTTCTGCCCTGCAAACTTCGCCCCTCCGCCTGTGGGAATTTAATCCGGAGGGACCACGAGCTCTCGAAAATTTTATGGGTACGGCGCCCGTGGAGATGTATAAACTGTTCTTCAGATCACAAGAGAAGTGTCCGAACCTGACCGAGGATGCAGGACTAAGCTGCAATCGCCCAAATACTCAAGTAAGTAGTCCTGTAATCGGACAAGCTGTTCATTCATTTATCATATATATGTGCCCTTTAAAGGAGCCGTTTCTTGAACAGGAGTGGATAGCCAAGGCAAAGTTGATAAGGTGTCCAGCTCCCCTCCCAGAGACCACGCCGGATCCCATGCTGACGAAGATGTTGAAGGTCGCGCCTTTTGAAGAAGGCGTAGGGGGAGCGGGGGAGCAACTGCCTCTATGAAGGAGGCTATCAAGGAAGGAGGGATTAAAAGTCCCACCTTCCGAGGAGAGAAGAGGACCGCTTCGGAAGAGCTGGAGGTCAAGGCCTCAAAGAGGGGAAAGGAATCTTCGGCAGAGAGTCTGGCGCTGGGAAGTAACCCAGCCGCATTATTTCCCCAAGGGGATCAGCCCTCCAGCAAGCCGTAAGTAAAAAGAAGGGGTCTTGTAAATAAGGAACATCCCTGTATTTATTTATGAAGATAACCGAAATTGTACCTTGTAGTTCGGACCTCAGCCCTTCTCAAAGCAGAGCTCGCCTTTGGGGGATCTTTCTTCCGAGATGATGGAGAGCGAAACGCCTCCACTTGTCGCACCCTCATGTGAAGCGGACGACCCGTGGGTGTCGCCGCGGGGTTCCCCAAGTCCGCGGGCCGGAAGGTCCAAAGCGCCAAGTGGTGTGCGGTTGGAGGAGCTGAAGGATCTGCTCGGGCGAAGCGAAGAGTTCGTAAGATCACCGTGCTCTAATGGGTACGGTGATTGAAAGAATTGCATCCGCGGAGAGCGGATTGCATGAAGCCGTCAGAAGCTTACTGACGGGGTTTGAGGTACGCAAAAATGATGTACCTTCTGACAGATATGCATATAAAATGCGCCCTATATAGATAGTAGCCCCTGAGACTTAGTATGTTGTCAAAATTGACAACGTGCCGAGGATCGAATTCTCAGTTATAACATATCACCGCTCCTAAACAGGTGGCGGGGCGTCTGGAGGCCAGTCGGACTGATGAATATGCCGAACTAAAGCGGCAACTTGACGAGGCGGATGCGGACATCGCGCTGGTCAAGAGACGGTTTGACGAGTCACAAGGTATGCGACTTGTATGCAGACACCTGGTAAGGGAGCTTGACGCCCATGTCTTACTATTCGTATGCTTAATGCAGATGGTGCCGCCGCCGTGGAGGAGCTGCGGGCGGAACTCGCCCGAGCGAAAGAGCAAGCCAGGGTCAGTAATGCGGCCGCTTTAAAGGCGGCCGAAGAGCTAGAAGCCGAACGGGCTGCTCACTGCCGAAGCAAAGAGGAAATGGCCGATATGGCCGAAAAGTTGAGGAATACTACCGATCGCTGCGAGGTTCTTGAAAAAGAACGTCAAGCAGAAAAAGAGGGTTTAATAAAGGCCGCCGAATCCAAGAATACCCAATCGGCTATCACATCAGACAAGGAGGAGCTGAGTCAGGCCGGTGCAATAGCGGCTGGAAAACCGTTTCACTGCGGAGGAAATATACAGATCCAAAGTATGCTCGCTTGGATAAGTTGTGGAGTTCGGAGGATGCTTATCTGGACTTGGCGGCGAAGCGCCAAGTGACGCGGTTGAGCACTTCCGGGGCCGTAAGGAGCCTGAAGGGAAGAGCTATATTGGTCGCAATTCCATAGTCCGGAGCGTCTTCCGCGGCCGACCGATCGGTTGGCGAATGGGCCGAGATGAATCGGTTGTCCGGATTTGCCATGAAGCATGTCTTGACTCACTTGTGGCCGGGCGGACCCCAGCCGAAGAGCTATTTTGGTTTAGTGCAGCAGTTTCTTGGTGCGGTACCGCGTATCGATGCAATGAAGCGATCGGCGTGTATTGAGGGAGCGCGGATGGCTCTTGCCCGTGTCAAGACATATTGGGCAGAGATGAAGGCCACCGACGCTATGCCCCAAGATTCGGACAGAAGCCGAGTACCGCCGAGCACTACTTTGAAGAAGTTCCGCCGCGCTCGCTTAATAGAGACGCAAAGGTTTCAAGGATATTATGTTTAAATGACATGTATGATTTGTGAAAACAATGTTTCAATATAATATAAGAGCTTTTTATACTTGTGCGTTCAAGTAGTAAACTACTCCTCAGGCGGCCGCTTATGTATATGTGTATATAACCTGAAAGATGGCAGTCCTTGGCTTTCAGCCCCCACGCACATAGTGCGGGGTGTCTCGCGAAGAAAGCGCTTTTTCACACTTAATCCAACGCCTTGGTCCTGTTAAGGAGGTGATAGCGTAGCAAACCGTGCAACCGGACTATAATGCTTTATTACTTTCACTTAGCCATAGGAGTTCGAGGGTGGGGCTACTATATAGCCCCGGGGCACCGCCGCACTCTCCCAATTCGGGTGCGTATGTGCACGACGAAAACCGGTCCTTCGTTAATGCGGAGGAATCCTAAACATTCCTGTGAATCATCGAAAGTGGTTGACCAGTCTCGCTATATCATGACAGTCAGTTTTGACTTTCTCTACTAAGGTGCTCGCCCGGCGAACCGGGGCACAATCGCAGAGTTCTCCTGGTGCCGCATTAGCCGTGAAACGGAACGTAAGGGAGCAAAACACAGGAGCCGGGAAACCCAACATTTGACCAAATACATGATTCGGAGCTGATGCATATAAGGCCTAACTCGAGACGCCGAATACTCCCTAAGGTATTCGGTCTTTATGAAAATGGGAAGAATAATGCCCTAAGCCCCTGGTGTCCAGGTACGCGCAAAAATTCTGGTGCGGCCAATGCCAAAACGCCAGCCTCCTTCTCTGTTATAGTAAGGAACCGGGGGATGTATATCAACAAGAGACAGTAAAAAAGGTTTACGCAAGGTCTTAATCTAAAAAGAATACTTGCAACGGGTCCTCATCGCACGTCTGCTACCGTGTCTCCGTTGTGCCGTATCCTGGACGGGTGTAGCACGTTGTTCATCTGTAAAAGAGAGGAACTTAGTGTAAAAGAAAAAGGATCGTGCGAAAGATGTACTTAATATTAAATAAACAGAGTATGGTTTGAAGAAGTGAATAAAGTTGAGCTTTATTGTCTCTTGTTATACATGCATGCAGCCCCTCGTATGGAGGTATGCCGCTAGTAGGCGCCGGACTCGTCTAGCCGTGTCCGGGGTTTGAATGACCAATTCAGGTTCTTTGCCTAGCAGAGCCGGATAGCTGTGGGGCTGTCAAGGCAGTCTCCCGTTCTTCCGTGCTCGAGTAACACTTAATACTTCCTTTTAACAAGATGATGTCGCGTGGACCGGGCATTTTAAGTGTTAGAGATGCATAATGCGGTATTGCGTTAAAGCGGGCGAAAGCTTCGCGTCCCAATAGTGCTTGATGGCTACTTTTAAACGGGGTGATATGGAAGAGTAACCTTCGCGACGGAAGTTGTCGGATGAACCAAACACAACTTCTAGCAAGTATGGAGCCCGCATAATGGGCATATGGGCCTGGCATTACTCCTTTAAAGGAGGGCGTTGCTACGGCGAATTTTGGTTGGTTTATCCCCATCCTGCGGATTGTGTCCTCGATATATCAGGTTTATGTCACCGCCGCCATCCATGAGGACTTCGTGTAAATTGGAATCACGATTATAGGATCCAAGATCGTGGGCAGTCCATCCCGCTCCGGATATTTTCGGAATAGTCCCGATGGTCGAAGGTGATTGGTTTTGACAACTAAAGCGGCGCGCCTTTTAGTGGAGCCGCCTGCTTTTTCCCTTTGATCACGTGAAGTGAGTTTACTGTTTTAACCTCTTGTGGGAAAGTCTTTTGTTTTCCGGGCTCGCTTGTTCCACTCGTGGTCATCTTCACTTGGTGTGTCGAGCCCTTGTGTTCGGGCGCTCACCGGCCGGACTGTTTGAAGACCCAACAATTTCGGTCAAAGGTATGGTTAGAAGGCCTCCAGAGTACTGTGGATTTGACATATCTTGTCCAAGATTTTGTTGAAGTTGGATAGCTCATCGCTATTGTCCTTAAGGGGCAGTTTTTGTTGTTCTGCCGTGAGCTTTTGAATCCAGCGTTGATCGCCGTGCTCTTTGGACTGTTCCTTTTAATCCGGCGCTGGTCCTTGTTATGCCGTGGTTTCCCATTCCATCCCTGATTTCGATGTACTTGGGTCAGCTGGTGCTGCATCTTGCTAGCCAGCTATCCTCTCCGCACAAAAGCGGGTCATGAGGCTTGTTAATGCGGCCATTGTTCTTGGCTTTTCTTGGCCGAGGTGTCCGTGAGCCATTCATCTCGGACGTTGTGTTTGAAAGCTGCTAAGGCTTCGTGTATGCAGACAACTATTTGGTTCTTTTTAGTAAGGAACCTGTTCCAGAATTTCCGGGCTGACTCTCCAGGCTGTTGAGTTATGTGACTTAGATCGTCTGCATCCGGAGGGCGGACATAAGTCCCCTGAAAATTTGCCCGAAATGCATCCTCGAGCTCTTCCCAGCTTCCAATGGTATTTTCAGGGAGGCTCTTAAGCCAATGACGAACTGGCCCTTTGAGTTTAAGGGGTAAGTTTTTATGGCGTGGAGATCATCTCCTCTAGCCATGTGTATGTGGAGGATGTAATCCTCAATCCAGACTCCAGTGCATTGTTGTTCCGTCAGATGCCTCTATGTTTACGGGTTTGAATCCCACCGAAATTCATGATCCATCACCTCATCGGTGAAACATAGGGGTGTCTGGCGCCCCTATATTTGGGTGTGCCGTGATCTTCGAATTTTGGCGTATTGCATTGCTTTGACGAGCATGCTTTCTTGGCCCATAGATGGACCTAATCGGCCATCCTTTTGATGTGAATCCTTATGCGGATCGCATATTGGCTTGTGTGCACCATTCGCCGCCTCCTTTTTGCCGTGAGGTCGCCCTTCCGACCGGGTGGCCTTTCTTGCTTTTTAATTGTGGAGGCTCTAAGGCCTCCTCGTCAATTCGGGCGTAGCTTTCTTTCGGGTAGCTCTTTGTTCGGCGATCGTCGCCAGACTGTCTGTTCATGGGTGCTGAATACTTTGCTCCATCTGATCCTGAGTGCATCTTCCGCTGTTTTGAGCTTCCGCTTCTGCTTTTTCATGCTACGCGCAGTGCCGACGAGACTTTTCTGGAGGTCATTTTGCTCCAATAGTTTGTCCGGCGTGAGATCGTCCGGACTGTTGTCTTCGCCGGGGACAGATTGTTTATCCAAGTTGTTTTGTTCGGAAGATTGCTCGATAGCTTGTTCGTTGTCCACCGGTTCGCCCTGCTCTATGGCCGGGTATTTGTTGAGGCGGGACTTTGTTCGGCGTTTACGTTGCTGTTTTGACTGCTTTTCGAGGGATTTATCCTTCGTAGCGTCCCGTTGTTCCTCGTCTTCATTTCCTTTAGGTGTATCCACCATGCATACATCATGTGATGAGGTGGTTGTCCAGCATTCTATAGGTGCTGGCTCATTGTTGTCTCCTACATCGTCGTCCATACCGTCGATGTCTTCGGAGTCGAAATCGAGCACGTCTTGTAAGCTTTTCGGCTGCTGGCTACGAAGTGGGTGGTGGGTGGCCATTGAATTTCTTCGTCGTCAAGATCCCAACCTTCCCGACCGTAGTCCGCCAGGGCTCTCCGGATAAAGAGAGAGACTTTAGTGAATTCAGGATGTCGCCAAAGGGCGAGTGGTGAAAGATGTCCGCGTCGTGAAGTCCATGACAGCGCCAATCGGATTCGATTGGCAGGGCGCTGAGGGTTCGGAGTCCGGAGAGGAGTCCGCACCGGAGTCGACGCTTCGCAGCGACAGGATGGAATTCGCTCGATTGTCAGTAGAGATTGTAGCCCCGAGGCGGTGTCCAACCACTCGTCCTCGATCGGGAATCCGCTCCGGATTAAGGGCCGGAGCGGATCTTTGATGCGGCCTCCAGGCGTTGTCCGGCTGCGAGCTAGATCATGCCCATCGAGGACAAGGTCTTAGCGCTTGGCTGCGGCTCGAATCCGCCCGAAGATCAAGTCTCTGCGGATATCGGCCGTATAGTTCAAACTTCCAAATCTGACCGATGGCGAGCGTAGCTTTCGATCTGCTCGGATGGCTGTTAATTGGCCCGCAGTGCAAAGCCGCCGAATACGAAGATCTGTCCGGGGAGAAAAGTCTCATCCTGGACCGCGTCGTTGTTGATGATCGAAGGAGCCATCGGGCCTATCGGTGACGACACAGAGGAACTCTCAATGAAAGCACCAATGTCGGTGTCAAAACCGGCGGATCTCGGGTAGGGGGTCCCGAACTGTGCATCTAGGCGGATGGTAACAGGAGACAAGGGACACGATGTTTTTACCTGTGTTCGCCCTCTCGATGGAGGTAATACCCTACTCCTGCTTGATTAATATTGATGATATGGGTAGTACAAGAGTAGATCTACCACGAGATCAAGGAGGCTAAACCCTAGAAGCTATCCTATGGTATGATTGTTGTTCGTCCCCACGGACTAAAACCCTCCGTTTATATAGACACCGGATAGGTTAGGGTTACACAGAGTCGGTTACAATGGTAGGAGATCTACATATCCGTATCGCCAAGCTTGCCTTCCACGCCAAGGAAAGTCCCATCTAGACACGGGACGAAGTCTTCAATCTTGTATCTTCATAGTCTTGGAGTCCGGCCGTGACGATAGTCCGGCTATCCGAACACCCCCTAGTCCGGGACTCCCTCACTCGTCTTCGGGGGATCTTCTTCTGGAGATGATGGAGAGCGAAACGCCTCCACCTGTCGTACCTTCATGCGATGCGGACGACCCTGAGGTGTCGTCGTGGAGGGTTTCCCCGAGTCTGGCGGGGCCGGAAGGTCCGGCGCCAACTGGCGTGCGGTCGGAGGAGCTGAAGGATCTGCTCAGGCGAGCGGCTATCTCAGAAGATCACCGTGTGCTAATGGGTACGGTGATTGAAAGAATTGCATCTGCTGAGAGCGGATTGCATGAAGCCGTTAGAAGCTTACTGACGGGTTCGAGGTACGAAAAAATGATGTACCTTCTGACAGTTATGCATATAAAATGCGCCCTGTATAGATAGTAGCCCCTGAGACTCGGTATGTTGTCAAAATTGACAGCGTGCCGAGGATCATAATCTCGGTTATAACATATCACCGTTCCTAAACAGGTGGCGGGCGTCCGTGGCCAGCCGGATCGATGAATTTGCCGAACTAAAGCGGCAACTTGACGAGGCAGATGCGGACATCGCGCTTGTCAATAGGCGGTTTGACTAGTCACAAGGTATGCGACTTCTTCGTGGACGCATGGTAAGGGAGCTTGACGCCCGTGCCTTACTACTTGTATGCTTAATGCAGGTGGTGCCGCTGCTATGGAGAGCCTTCGGGCGGAGCTCGCCCGAGCCAAGGAGCAAGCCAGAAAAAGTGATGCGGCTGCTTTAAAGGCGGCCGCAGAGCTAAAAGCCGAACAGGCTGCTCATTGCCAATGTAAGAAGGAGATGGCCGATATGGCCGTGAAATTGAAGAATGCTACTGACCGTTGCGAGCTTCTTGAAAAACAAGATCGAGCGAAACAAAAGGACCTGAAAAAGGCCACCACCGAAGCCAAGGATACTCGCTCTGCGATGAGAGCTATGAAGGAGGAGCTACGTCAGGCCGAAGATATTGCGGCTGGAAATCCCTTTCTGCTGCCGAGGAAATTCACGGATCCTAAGTACGCTTAGTTGGACAAGCTGTGGAGTTCGGAGGATGCTTATCTGGACTTAGCGGCGAGCGCTGCGGACGCGATTGAGCACTTCCGAGGCCAGAAGGGGCACAGAAGGGAAGAGCTGTTTTGGTCGCAGTTCCATAGTCCAGAGCGTCCTCTTCCATTAGCCGATCGGTTGGCCGAATGGGCCGAGCTGAATAGGTTGTCCGGACTTGCCATGAAGGCTGTCGTGACTCATTTGTGGCCGAAAAGCCCCAAGCCGAAGAGTTATTTTGGCTTGATGCAACAGTTCCTTGGTGCGTGCCGCATATCGATGCAATGAAGCGGTCAGCATGCATAGAGGGAGCGCGGATGGCTCTTGCCCGTGTCAAGACATACTGGGCGGAGATGAAGGCCACCGACGTTGCATCCCAAGATTCGGACAGAAACCGAGTACCTGCCGAGCATTATTTTGAGGAAGTCATGCAGGGCGCTTGTTTAATAGAGACGCAGTGCTCGAAGGATATTATGTTTAAATGACATGTATGATTTGTGAAAACAATGTTTCGATATAATATAAGAGCTTTTATACTTGTGCGTTCAAGTATTAAAACGCCTCCTGTGCGGCCGTTGATGTATATGTGTATATAACCTGAAAGATGGCAGTCTTTGGCTTCAGCCCCCACGCACATAATGCGGGGGTGTTTGCAAAAAAAGGCGCATTTTCACACTTAATCCAACGTCTTGGTCCTGTGAAGGAAGTGATAGCGTAGCAAACTAGGCAACCGGACTATAATGCTTTATCACTTTCACTTAGCCATAGGAGCTCGATGGTGGGGCTATTATATAGCCCCTAGGGGCATCGCGTTCTCCCGAATTCGGGGCGCGTATGTGCCTGACCGAAACGCGCCTTCACAATGCGGGGAATTCTAAACATTCCACCGGTCATCGAGTGGTTGACCAGTCTCGCACTATATCATGACAAATGTTTTAGCTTTCCACCGAGGTGCTCAATCCAGCTCAACCGGCATAATCGCAGTGGTTCTCCCAAAGGTTACCTTAGCCGATATAACGGAACAGAAGGTACCATAACAAGGGAGCCGGGCAAACCCAACATTTGACCAAAGACATGATTCGGAGCTGATGCATATAAGGACTAACTCGAGACGCCGAACACTCCCTAAGGTATTCGGTCTTTATAAAAGCGGGTAGAATAATGCCCTAAGCCCCCGGTGTCTAGTGCAGCATAAAAATTCTGGTGCGGCCGATGCCAAAACGCCAGCCTCCTCCTCGGTTATAGTAAGAAACCGGGGGATGTGTATCAACAAGAGACAGTAAAAAAAGGTTTACGCAGGGTCTTAATCTGAAAAGAATCCTTGCGACGGGTCCCTGCTGCATGTCTGCGCATGTGTCTCCGTTGTGCCGTATCCTGGACGGGTGTAGCACGGTGTTCGTCTGTAAAAGAAAAGAACTTAGTTTGAAAACAAAAAATATCATGCGAGAAATGTACTTTATATTAAATAAACAGAGTACGGTTCAGAAGGTGAATAAAATTGAGCTTTATTGTCTCTTTTTGTACGTGCGTGCAGCCCCTTGTACGGGGGTATGCCGCTAGTAGGCGCCGGACTCGTCTAGCCGTGTCCGGGGTTCGAATGACCTATTCAGGTGCTTTGATTAGCGGAGCCGGATTGGTGTGGGGCTGTCAAGGCAGTCTCACGTTCTTCCGTGCTCGAGTAACACTTAATACTCCCTTTTAATGAGATGATGCCGCGTGGACCGGGCATTTTTAGTGTAAGATATGCATAATGCGGTATCGCGTTAAAGCGGGCGAAAGCTTCACGTCCCAATAGTGCTTGATGGCTACTTTTAAATGGGGCGACGTGGAAGATTAACTTTTCGCGATGGAAGTTGTCGGATGAACCGAACATAACTGCTAATGTTAGGGAGCCCGTATAATGGGCATATGTGCCTGGCATTATTCCTTTAAAGGAAGTGTTGCTATGGCTAATTTTGGTTGGGTCTATCCCCATCCTGCGGATTGTGTCCTGATATATCAGGTTTCTGTCACGGCCGCCGTCCATGAGGACTTGTGTAAATTGGAATCCGTCGATTATAGGATCCAATATCAAGGTAGTCCATCCTGCGTTCTGGATACTTTCGGAGTAGTCCTGATGGTCGAAGGTAATTGGTTTTGACAACCAGTGTTGGGACTCTGCTGGGGTAGATTGTGCGGCGCGTAATTCAATGGGTGCCGCTCTGTTTTCCCCTTTTGTTACTTGAAGTAAGTTTACTGTTTTGACCTCTTGTGGGAAATTCTTTTGTTTTCCGGTGCTCTGCTTGCGGGGTTCGTCATCATCCTCACTTGGTGTGTCAAGCCCCTTGTGTTCGGTGTTGAGTCTGCCGGACTGCTTGAAGACCCAACAATCTCTGTGGGTATGGTTTGCAGGCTTCCCGGGAGTACTGTGGATTTGACATATCTTGTCCAAGATTTTGTTTAAGTTGGATATCTCGTCGCTATTATCCTTAAGTGGCAGTTTTTTATTATTCTGCCGAGAACTTTTGAATCTGGCATTGACTGTCGCGCTCTTCGGACTGTTCCCCTTAATCCGGTGCTGGTCCTTGCTGCGTCGTGGTTTCCCATTTCCATCCCTGACCTCGGATATACTTGGGTCGCTGGTGCTGCATCTTGCTAGCCAGCTATCCTCTCCCGCGCAAAAGTGGGTCATGAGGCTTGTTAATGCGGCCATTGTTCTCGGCTTTTCTTGGCCGAGGTGTCTGGCGAGCCATTCGTCTCGGACGTTGTGTTTGAAAGCTGCTAAGGCTTCGGCGTCCGGACAGTCAACTATTTGGTTCTTTTTGGTGAGGAACTTGTTTCAGAATTTGCGGGCTGACTCTCCGGGTTGTTGAGTTATATGACTTAAATCGTCTGCATCCGGAGGGCGGACATAGGTCCCCTGAAAATTTGCCCGAAACGCATCCTCGAGCTCTTTCCAACTTCCAATGGTGTTTTCGGGAAGGCTTTTAAGCCAATGCCGAGCTGGCCCTTTGAGTTTGAGGGGTAAGTATTTTATGGCGTGGAGATCATCTCCTCTAGCCATGTGTATGTGGAGGATGTAATCCTCAATCCGCACTCTGTGGTCTGTTGTTCCGTCAGATGCCTCTATGTTTACGGGTTTGAATCCCGGCCGAATTCATGATCCAGCACCTCATCGGTGAAACAAAGGGGGTGTGCGGCACCCCTATATTTGGGTGTGCCATGATGTTCGGATATTTGGCGTGTTGCATTGCTTTGAAGAGCTGGCTTTCTCGGCCCATAGATGGACCTAACTAGGCCATCCTTTTGACGCGAATCCTTATGCGGATCGCGCATCGCTTGTGTGCGCGCGCCATTTGCCGCTCTCGCTTGCCGTGGGGTCGTCCATCCGACTGGGTGGCCTTCTTGCTTTTTGATTGTGGGGGCTCTACGGCCTCCTCATCAAATTCGGGCAGTAGCTTTCTCTTTGGGTAGCTCTTTGTTTGGTGACTGTCGCCGTATTTAACTGTGGTGCTGAGTACTTTGCTTCATCTGATTCTGAGTGCATCTTCCGCTGTTTTGAGCTTCCGCTTCTGCTTTTTCAGGCTACGCGCAGTGGCGACGAGCCTTTTGTGGAGGTTCTTCTGCTCCAACAATTTGTCCGGCGTGAGATCGTCCGGACTGCTATTTTCGCTGGGGACCGGTTGTTTATCCAAGTTATCCTGTTCGGACGGTTGCTCGATAGCATGTTCGTCGTCCACCGGTTCGCCCTGCTCTATGGCTAGGTCTTTGTCGAGGCAGGACTTGGTGCGGCATTTACGTTACCGTTTTGACTGCTTTTCGATGGATTTATCCTTCGTAGTGTCCCGTTGTTCCTCGTCGTCGCTTCCTTTAGGTGTATCCACCATGTATACATCATGGGATGAGGTGGTTGTCCAGTACCCTATAGGTGCTGCTTCCTGTTTATCTCCTACATCGTCGTCCATACCGTCGATATCTTCGGAGTCGAAATCGAGCACGTCGTTTAAACTTTCGACGGTGGCTACAAAGTGGGTGGTGGGTGGGCGTTGAATTTCTACGTCGTCCGCATCCCAACCTTCCTGACCGTAGTCCGGCCAGGGCTCTCCTGAAAAAGAGAGAGACTTTAGTGAATTCAGGATGTCGCCAAAGGGCGAGTGCTGAAAGATGTCATGACGCAAAGTGAACTCCATGACCGGCGCCCAATCGGATTCGATTGGCAGGGGCGTGGAGGGTTCGGAGTCCGGAGAGGAGTCCGGCACCTTGGAGTCACGGTCTTCGCAAAGGACAGGGATGGAGTTCGGCTCAATCGCCGTTGAGATCGTAGCCCCCGAGGCGGTGTCCAACCACTCGTCCTCGATCGGGGGAGTCGGCTCCGAGCTAAGGGTCGGAGAGGACGCTGGTGCGGCCTCCAGGACAATGTTCGGTGGCAGAGCTAGATCGTGCCCATCGAGACAGTGCGGCGCGCTTGGCTGTGGATCGAATCCGTCGAAGATCAAGTCTCCGCGGACATCGGCCGTGTAGTTCAAACTCCCGAATCTGACCTGACGGCCAGGGGCGTAGCTTTCGATCTGCTCCAGATGGCCTAGTGAATTGGCCCGTAGTGCAAAGCCGCCGAATACGAAGATCTGTCCGGGGAGAAAAGTCTCACCCTGGACCGCGTCGTTGTTGATGATCGAAGGAGCCATCGGTCCTATAGGTGACGCACACCGAGGAACTTCCCTCAATGAAAGCACCAATGTCGGTGTCAAGACCGCGGATCTCGGGTAGGGGGTCCCAACGTATGCGTCTAGGCGGATGGTAACAGGAGACAAGGGACACGATGTTTTACCCAGGTTCGGGCCCTCTCGATGGAGGTAATACCCTACTCCTTCTTGATTAATATTGATGATATGGGTAGTACAAGAGTAGATCTACCACAAGATCAGAGAGGCTAAACCCTAGAAGCTAGCCTATGGTATGATTCTTGTTCGTCCTACGGACTAAAACCCTCCGGTTTATATAGACACCGGATAGGGTTAGGGTTACACAGAGTCGGTTACAATGGTAGTAGATCTACATATCTGTATCGCCAAGCTTGCTTTCCACGCCAAGGAAACTCCCATCCGGACACGGGATGAAGTCTTCAATCTTGTATCTTCATAGTCCAGGAGTCCGGCCAAAGATGATAGTTCGGCTATCCGGACACCCCCTAGTCCAGGACTCCCTCAGGCCTCCTCACAGCTACGTTCGCATGCCTTTCGGCCTGCCAAACGCGGTCGCCGCCCATCAGCACCTGCTGAGGGGTGCTCTGGGAGCTCAGGAGGTCAAGCAGCGTGCGGTCCTGGCAGAGATGGAGGTGGCTCTCGACGAACCCCCCGAGCCCCCGGAGCCTCCCGAGGTTCCAGGTCCGGAGGGCTCGTGAGGGTCGGCTTCCTCATCGCGCGTCATCCGCTGTCGGCATTCTGGGAACGGGGGTCCCCAGACTTGCCTGCCTGCGGCCTGCGGCGTGGCTCAAAGGAGGCCCAGGACGGCCCATCTTCATCAACGCAAGCTCAAGACCCTCGCGAGGGGCCAAGCCTCGCGGGGCGGACGACGAGGAGCTTCCTCAGGCACGGCCTCGTCAGGCTGGCTCATGAGGAGGCGGAGAGTTCAAGGCAGGGTACCTCGCGAGGTGCCCATGATGCAAGCCATGACGACCAAGGGCGCCAGTCGGGCGCCAGCCCATGGCTGTCCTCCTTTCCCCTTTGGTGCAAAGGGAGCAAGCGCAGGCGAGAGAACCAAGCAAAGGCATCCGTTTCGGTGCAACTAGACCAAGACCAGCCCCAACGGCTGGAAGGAGGTCATCATGGAGCCCAAGCGGGCGTCATCACCAGAGCCTTTGGCAGGCGAGGGCCAACTTTAGTCAGGATAAGTGTACCCATTGTTCCCCTTCAAAATGGCCAATTGTTGGCGCCCTTCCCGCTCAATATTTGGGGAAGAGGCCCAGGGCCTTTGTCTATATAAGTAGTGCTAGCCACCATAGTAGGGGAGGAGATCTGGCATTTGGAATCCAGAGAGAGAGATAGAGACCCGATCCTCAAGCTAGAGCGACGGGACACCACCTAGCAGTTCATCACACCCACCAAGAACAGACCCTCGCGAGGCTGTTCTTCCCTGCATCTTATTCCTCATCAGCCCAAGAGGCAATCCACCACGCCACAAACTAGAGTAGGGTATTACACCACGACGGTGGCCCGAACTAGTATAAATCTTGTGTCTCTTGTGTTGTTCCGTTAGTAGTTTAGGTCCCTGCGATTCAGCGAGGTACGAGACGGTGGAGGGTTGGATCTCCGCGCGCACCCGGTGTTCAACCTCAAGGGTCTGCTCAACCCGAAATCCGACATTTGGCGCGCCCGGTAGGTGCGCCGAATCTGCTGCTCGTCGCCTCGCTCTTCCCGACCACCGCAACCATGCCTGCTGCTCTTGAGCTCGCGCCCGGCCGAGCCGCCTCGCCACCCATGTCGCCGGACGGCTTCGACGCAAGCGCCCTCGCCGTTCCTCACCGCCCGCCGTCAGCACCACCACCGGCCCGGCGGGGGACGGGCAGCAAGCATCGTCCCTGCGCTTCACGGCGACCTCAGGGGAGGGGCCGCGCGGCTTCCTCGTCACCCGCCCCGTCGCGCCGGCTCCTCCGCTCGTCGCGGCCCTCCTGGGCGGCTCGCAGGCGCCGCCTTCCAGCCGCCATGTCAAGACATTCGTCCGCCGGGTCGGCGCCGCCTCCACACGGCAGGGGGCTCCCTCCGGGCGGACGGAGTCGTCGGCCGGGCTGACCTTCGACCCTCAAGACCACCCCACCAACTCGGGCCGCTGCAAGGCTCCCCATGCTCGCACACCCACCATCTGCCAGGTTGCCGTCACCAGACCCTCATCAACGGCGGCGCCGCCTCAACGCATTTCGCCGAGGCCTTCAACCTCCTCTGCATACCCGTGGAGCGGCCGCAGCCCACCGGCCTTTTTCAAGCGTGGGAGGAGGGTCATCCAGCTCCTTGGGGCAATCCGCTTCCGGTGACCTTTCGTCACCTACGACAACTTCCGCACGGAACTGGTCGACTTCGACATCGCCCCCATCGACCTCCTCTACAATGCCATCCTTGGCTATCCAGCATTGGCCAAATTCATGGCCGCAACCCACCCGGGGTACAACCTCATGAAGATGCCTGGGAGCAGCGGCATCCTCACCATGCCCGGGGATACTGAAGGTGCGCCAGGAGCGCCAGCTCACCCTCAAGACGGCGTCAGCGCGCAGCCCGCCGATGCGAAGCCCCATGCCCAAGGGGGCTGCGCCGACCAAGAAGAAGCAGTTGTTCACTCAAGACAAGGCGGAGACCAAGCAGATACCTGTCGATGAGGACGGGTCCACAAACGCCACCTTCACCATAGGCGCCAACCTCAAGCCCGAACAGGAGGAAGCCCTTGTCAAGTTCCTGCGTGTGAACAAGAAGGTGTTCGCCTGGGAGCCCGATCAGCTAGCGGGGATTCCATGGGGCGTAATCGAGCACCACCTCAACGTGTGCCCCAATGTGCGCCCAAGGAAGGTAAAGCGAGAAGGCAGTCCACCGAAAAGTAGGCCTTCATCGTCCAAGAGACCCGCAAGCTAGAAGCCGCGGGGTTATTCGCGAGGTCCGACACCCAGATTGGCTGGCCAACCCGTGGTGGTGCCAAAGAAGGGAGGAAAGGAGCGCATGTGTGTCGACTTCACCAACCTCAACAAAGCATGCCCGCAGGATCCGCTTTCCGCTCCCTCGCGTCGACCAGATCGTCGATTCTACCCCGAGTGTGACCTGTTATGCTTCTTGGACGCCTTTTCCGGTATCACCAAATCAAGATGGCGGTGGAAGACGTGGAAAAGACGGCCTTCCTAACCCGATGTGGAGTGTATCGCTATACATGCATGCCATTCGGGTTGCGCATACGCTGGGCAACCTTCCAAATGCTCATGCACATCACCTTGGGCCCACAGCTGGGAAGAATGTGGAGGCATACGCCGATTTACATCGTGGTGAAGTCTCGCGAGGCCAAGACCTTGATACAAGACACTGAAGAAACCTTCATGAGCCTCAACGCAGTGAGCACTGCGACTCAACCCGGAGAAGTGTGTGTTTGTTGTTCCCTCAGTAAGCTCCTGGGTTTCCTCGTGTCCCACTGTGAGGCATCGAGGCCAACCTGCAAAAGGTCAAGGCAAGTGGAAGACATGAGCCCACCAAAGACCCTCGTGGAAATGCAGAAGCTCACGGGCGCCAGAACGGGCGCTGGGCTGTTTCATCTCCCGATTGGGGAGCGGGCGCTGCCTTTCTTCCACCGATGAAGAAAAGGGCCCTTCGAGTGGATCAAGAGGCCGACAAAGCGCTTTCAAGACCTCAAGAGGTACTGATCAGCCCTCCAGTGATGGTGGCCCGCCCTCAGGAGCCCTTGGTACTCTACCTCGCCACCACTCCCTACTCCGCTAGCGCTGCTCGTGGCAGTTAGGAGGAGCGTCGAGCCAAGACCACGGCGGCCACCTGAGCTACGGCAAGACCGAATCAAGGAACTAGTAGAAGCCGGCACCACAATGGAAGGAGATCAGCCCGGTCACGAGAGCGCTCCAAGGGCGGGAGAGGCCCCCCATCCAAGCACCCAGCTTCCGGAGGCGCCGTCGCCTCGGGAGGCACCATAGCTTCTGGAAGACGCCACCAGCACTGACGCCCCTAACCTCGTCAAACACCCGGTGTACTTCGTCGGCACCGTGTTACGGGATGCGAGGGCATGGTACCCCATGCCGCAGAAGCTCCTCCTCGCGCTGTTGGTGGCTTCGCGCAAGCTGCGACACTACTTCCAGGGTCATCCAATCAAGGTTGTCTCGGCATACCCCCTGGAGAGGGTGCTCAGAGCCCCAACTCGGCCGGAAGGGTCGCCGAGTGGAACATTGAGCTGCAAGCATTCCAGCTCGAGTTCAAAGACAACCAGAGTCATAAAGGGGGCCACGGCAGATTTCGTGGTCGAATGGATGTAAGCACCGGCCTCGTGGCGGCGAAGATCGGTCCCTCTCCCGTGGAGCCGAAGCGCCCGGAAAGGTTGGGTCATGTACTTCGACGGAGCGTTCTCCAGACAGGCGCCGGCTGGGGCAAGGCTCATATCTCCCTTCCAGACAAGCTCTACTATGCCGTGCAGCTCTGTTTCAAAGATGGCGAGAAGGTCTCCAACAATATAGCAGAATCACGAGGGACCGAGAAGGGTCTCAAGGCTGCCGCTGCCACTGGGTGAAGCGCCTTACCATCAAGGGCGATTCGCAGCTCCTCGTCAATTTCTCCAACAAGGTGTACGAACCAAGAGATGAACACATGGAGGCCTACCTTGCGGAGGTCCGCAGGATGGAGAAACAGTTCTGGGGATTGGAGCTGCAGCACGTGCCCCGCCGCACCAATCAAGAGGCCGATGACATCGCCAAACGAGCCTCCAGGAGGTTACCCCAGGAGCCGGGCGTCTTTGAGGAACGGCTCTTCAAGCCCTCACCCCTTTCGCCGTTATCAAGCACAGCACAGCCTCGGGAGGAGCTCCCTCACCACCGCCTCGGGAGCCCCAAACTGCGGGCCGGCCTCAGAGCACGCCTGCTCCTAACGATGGAACCTCAAGAGGAGTGCTGGATCACGGAGCTCAAGAGTTACTTAACACGTGGGACTTTGCCGAGAAGGAGGAGGAGGCAGAGCGTGTGGCGCTGACAAGCCACGGCATACAGATCATGGATGGAGAGCTCTACCGAAACGACCGAACGACGTATCCTCGCTACCGCATCACCAGGGAACAGGGGGAGGAATTGCTGGCAAATATACATGGCGGAGATTGTGGGCACCATTCATCGTCACGGACCCTTGTCGGCAAGGTGTTCCGCAGCGGTTTCTATTGGCCCACCGCGCTCAATGACGCTATCGAACTCGTGAAGGCTTGCGAGGCTTGCCAATTCCATGCCAAGCAGATCCACCAGCCAGCAGGAGGTCTGCAAACCATCCCCCTCACTTGGCCATTCGCGGTCTGGGGGCTGGACATTCTGGGCCCTTTTCCTCGGGCGCCAGGGGGCTATCGCTACCTCTACGTCGCCGTGGACAAGTTCACCAAGTGGGCCGAAGTCGAGGCCGTCCGCGCCATCCCCGCTGGTTCTGCGGTCAAGTTCATCAAGGGCATCGTGAGCCGGTTCGGAGTGCCGAACCGCATCATCACCGACAACGGTTCACATTTCACCAAGAATCCTTTTTAAACGTCATCGCGCTAACCTTGGGACGCAGATATGCTACGCTTCGGTGGCGCACCCCTTCGCAGCAATGGGAGCCGAGCGGGCCAATGCAGAGGTCTTGAGAGGCCTCAAGACCAGGACGTTCAAGAAGAAACTGGAAGCCTGCGGCAGAGGCTGGTACGACGAGCTTCCGTCTGTGTTGTGGTCCATCCGCACAACCGCAACCAAGCCAACTGGGGAGACCCCCTTCTTCCTGGTCTACGGAGCCGAAGCGGTCCTCCCTCACGAGGTCAAGCGTCGTCTGCTGGTCCCTGGCGTTCGATGAAACGATGCAGACGCCATGCGGGGCAGCCCTTGTCTTTGGGGAGGAGCGTCGTCGGAAAACTAGCAGCTGCGGCGGCAAGGTACCAGCAGGCACTCCGGCGATACCACCGCCGCAACATCCGCCCAGTAACTCTCGAGGTAGGGGACCTCGTGCTCGACGGTCCTCTCCAGGGAGGGACTGCATAAGCTCTCTCCCATGTGGGAGGGCCCATTCAAGGTTGTTCATGTTTCCAGGCCTGGCTCCGTGCGCTTGGAGACTCAAGAGGTAGTACCTATACAGAACGCATGGAACATCCAGCACCTCCGGAGGTTTTACCCCTAAAAGGCCCAGAGCCTGTGAAGAAGGCAAGTGCCTGTGAAGTTCATCTTTTTGGAAAAGGCCCAGAGCCTGTGAAGAAGGCAAATGCCTGTGAAGTTCATCTTTTTGGAAAAGGCCCAGAGCCTGTGAAGAAGGCAAGTGCCTGTGAAGTTCATCTTTTTGGAAAAGGCCCAGAGCCTGTGAAGAAGGCAAATGCCTGTGAAGTTCATCTTTTCGGAAAAAGCCCAGAGCCTGTGAAGAAGGCAAGTGCCTGTGAAGTTCATCTTTTTGGGAAAGGCCCAGAGCCTGTGAAGTAGGCGAATGCTTGTGAAGCTCACCTTCTGGGAAAAGGCCCAGAGCATGTGAAGAAGGCGAACGCTTGTGAAGTTGTCGCGTTCGGGAAAGGCCCGGAGCCTGAGAAGAGGGCAAACGCCCGTGAAGCTTGCTTCCCAGAAGAAAGGCCCGGAGCCTGTGAAGAAGGTTAATGCCTGTGAAGCTTGCTGCCCGTGACACTCACGTAATAATGAGTTGGGGATGTACACGCCCCGGAGTCTCAGGAGTGCCGGCCTCAGGCCCTGGGGCTCCCTCCCACGCCCAGTGGCAGCACTTAGCTCCGCGCTGGTGAGAAGACGTCGAAGACTAGACTAGGTGCTGGACGCGGCTTTTTCATTTGCTTTCTGCAGTTGACTAGTTATTCCCATTTGGAGTTTTTATCGAAACTATCGCCCCTTTTTGGTCCGTGGTTCTTCGATCTTTTTCACTCTCCTGCCTCGATTTCTCTTGCGCGGGGACTCGCGAGGCGGAAGCCTCGGGAGCCCCCGCGAGCGTTCCTGCCCCTATTGCTCAAGTTTTCACGACCCTGGTCCACAGCTGGAGCACCCCTCCTGACCATGCCTCACGGGCAGCACAACGCGAACACAGGGCCTGGATCGGTCGCCCCCGCGGCCACGGCTGGGTTTCACTTACGAATGGGCACACGGCAGAAGGGAACAGTATCAGGATAACAAAAGCAATACAATAATTAACGGCATTGACCTAAACGCGCCCCCATGGGGCCACACATTGTTCCCTTTTTACGCAGGAGAAAAGAAAGGAAAAGGACAGAAGCAGGTGAAGCACGCCCCGTGTCGGCTCTCTTGGAAGGCCCGAGCCGCCTCCGGAGCTCAGGCGGACTCCCTCTCGCGCTTCACCGGGGCGTGGCGGCAAGCGGACCCGCTGCCACCCCCCAAGCAGGCGCGGCGGCGTGGGGGCTGGCCGCGGCCGCTGCTGGAAGAATCACCACCCGAAGAAGAGCTGGTGAAGCGTGAGGAGTCGCGGGCATCGCCGGCCGCCCGCGCGCTGCCCTCTCCGCCCACGCCGGGGCTGAGTCCTCGGCGCGGTCGTCGTCTTTGGGGCAGCACCCCATGCGGCGATCGTCTCCCCCGAACACCCTCACGTAGAGGGTGGCGTCGCCATCATACTTGAAGTGCAGGGAGCACCGGCGGCGGAGACCACGCGCGCGAGCGAACATCTGCCAGCCGCGGGCCAGGAACAGGTTCCCTGCAGCAGAGACCTCCAGAGAAGCCCACGAAGCCCGGCTGCAGCAGCCATTTTCCTGGAGCCAGAGGCCACTCAGGGCGCCATCTGGAAGCTCACCCAGGAGGAAGCACGGGAGCTGAAGCCGGACGCCGAACGGCTCCTCCCCCTCACCATGAACTCCGGCAGCGCTTCAGCAGCATGGAGGCGCGGCCTCGGGGGACGCGCGGCTAGGGCACGCCCTCCGACCATGGCCAGCCGCTCGTCGCCACGCTGAGAGCCTCCCCCACGACCGCGGCGGACCGCCGAGGAGGCCACGGGGTGCTTGGGAGGGCGACCTCGACCACGCTTAGGCGGAGGAGAGGAAGACTCGACCTGACGGCCCTTCCCCTTTTCTGCGGCCGAGAACTTCCTTGGTGGAGCCATGGAGAAGAAGGAGAGACAAGAAAGGATAGACTGGAAGGGCGCGCGTTGTTCCGTACTTATTGCTGGCGAAGGCCAACCGTCGGCCTCCACGATCACCGGTAATCATGACCAACTCCGCATGCAGGGACTTGTCGAATCCGGGAGGTTACCGAGGCATCGTGTGGAAGCAAAGGCGCACATCGCCCAATCAACCACCACGCTGTCGCCCAAGGCCGCAGGCTGTTAGGGACCAAGACGCTTCGCACTTGACCATTCGCATCTCTGCTCGGCCAAGTTCGGCACGCCGTGGGCTCGGGGCTCTTGCCGGGCGTTACGGGAACGGGGTCCCAGACTTGCTCGCACTGCGGCCTGCGGCGTGGCTCAAAGGAGGCCCAGACGGCCCATCTTCATCAACGCATAGCTCAAGACCCTCGCGAGGGGCCAAGCCTCGCGGGGCGGACGACGAGGAGCTTCCTCAGGCACGGCCTCGTCAGGTTGGCTCATGAGGAGGCGGAGAGTTCAAGGCAGGGTACCTCGCGAGTTGCCCATGACGCAAGCCATGACGACCAAGGGCGCCAGTCGGGCGCCAGCCCGCGCAGCATCCTCCTTTCCCCTTTGGTGCAAAGGGAGCAAGCGCAGGCGAGAGCACCAAGCAAAGGCATCTGTTTTGGTGCAACAAGACCAAGACCAGCCCCAACGGCTGGAAGGAGGTCATCGTGGAGCCCAAGCAGGCGTCATCACCAGAGCCTTTGGCAGGCGAGGACCAACTTTAGTCAGGATAAGTGTACCCGCTGTTCCCCTTCAAAATGGCCAATTGTTGGCGCCCTTCCCGCTCAATATTTGGGGAAGAGGCCTAGGGCCTTCGTCTATATAACTAGAGCTAGCGACCATAGTAGGGGAGGAGATCTGGCATTTGGAATCCAGAGAGAGAGATAGAGACCCGATCCTCAAGCTGGAGCGACGGGACACCACCTAGCAGTTCATCACACCCACCAAGAACAGACCCTCGCGAGGCTGTTCTTCCCTGTACTATTCCTCATCAGCCTAAGAGGCAATCCACCACGCCACAAACTAGAGTAGGGTATTACACCACAACGGTGGCCCGAACTAGTATAAATCTTGTGTCTCTTGTGCTGTTCTGTTAGTAGTTTAGGTCCCTGCGATTCGGCGAGGTATGAGACGGTGTAGGGTTGGATCTTCGTGCGCACCCCAGTGTTCGAACCTCAAGGGCCTGCCGGAACCCGAAATCCGACATCCGCTACCTCAACATCCCGCCATCTCCGACCATATCAGGTGATACCTTTCCGAGTTCCGTTTTCAGCTGGGAGCGCCCCTCGGGCTACATCATTCCCAAGCCGCGTGGGTCCGTCTCTGTGGCTTGTATCTGTTCTGCTTATGTTCTTTACTTACCTTGTTGGGGGCGCCCCTCGGGCTGCATTATCCCCAAGCCGCTCGGGCCAGACCCAGTGGCGTGAGTTATTGCCTACTACCTGTCGCGGGCCTCTCCGCCCCAATGCGAAGCGCTTGCACGTTAAAAGGGGGGTACCTGAGCATCGCGACTCATGGACTCTTACTGGCTCTCCAGCCCTCACCCCCTGGCCTTGACCCACGGCAACGCGAACTGTCATACCAGCGGCGGCTGAGCTCGCTCAAGGGCCGGGACCTGAGGACGTAGAGCATTTGCATTCTAACCCTGCAGGAACACACCATTGATAAAGGCCCGCAGCCAGCGCAACCCGCCTCGAGGTAGGGCCTCGTGAGTCCCGCTACCGCTCACGGGTGCCCAGATACACCTCTCATAGCCCTACCGTGCCGGGCCACGTGTCGTATGGGTCAGACACGCCTGGGCTCCTCCCAGAGGGGAGCACCCTCCCACGTAACAGTGGAAGCACCATGCTCCGCGCTGGCTGACGACACTGCCGAGGAGCGGCTATGCCCGTAGACATACGGAAGCGCTATGCTCCGCGCTGGTGATAAACAACTGAGGGCGGCTCACAACCGTATCAACCTCAGGGAGCCCAGAGCCCGGTCCGCGCCATCGCGCGCCTCCTCGGGAGTGCCGCGAGGGGCTGAACACGGGCTGCACCGGGCCACGCCCGAACGTCGCCACCCAGCCAGTCCCTCGGACATGGTCGCCGCTGCCTCCCGGCGGAGCCAAGGTATGAAAATTCGTTTTGAACGTCAAGGGGACTCCTGAGCATCGCAACTCAGAGCCTAATCGTCACGTAGCCCCTCACTCCTTGGTCCCGTCCTGGTTTCCGGTCGGGGCTAACGGCGACTGAGGTATGCGCGGGGCCGTGCCCTGCGGACGTAGAACGACAAGTCTACTCCTACGCCTCCCTTCCCTACTTGTTGTTCGCACGTCAAGGGGGACTCCTGAGTATCGCGACTCAGGAGCCTAACTTGCCACGTAGCCCCTCACTCCTTGGTCCCGTCCTGGTTTCCGGTCGGGGCTAACGGCGGCTGAGGTATGCGCGGGGCCGGGCCCTGCCGACGTAGAACACAGGCAAATAGGAGGGAAAATGCAAATCCTAAGGAATTCAAAAGCAAATATTACAAGCCATAGAGTGTTCTCACAACACCAAACACAAGTTTAAACGCCTCCACGAGGCATGGTGCATGTTGCAGGAATTAAAACAGGACAAAG
The DNA here is from genome assembly GCA_021605145.1 of Aegilops bicornis. NCBI lineage: Eukaryota > Viridiplantae > Streptophyta > Magnoliopsida > Poales > Poaceae > Aegilops > Aegilops bicornis. Next base: position 290,344,494 of record CM038671.1, read on the forward strand.
GACGCAAGGGGATCACTTTCCAGTGGCGCTGCCGCCTGCGGTGGAGCCGTGCTGGGCGGCTCCGCCTCCTGAAGCTGCGGAACTGGTGGCGTCACGTCTAGGCAAGACGCTGAAGGCACGGAACATCCCCACCAAAACCTCGGCTCGGCCCTTCACGGCCTCAGCAGCAGCGGCGGCAAGGTCGCCCCTCACGGGTTCCATCAGGCTGTCGAGGTCGACGTTGGGGTCGCGAAGGTAGATGTCCATGAGGACGCGTGTCAGCGCTGCAGAGGACAGAGCGCGCGCCTCGGCCTCGGCCGTGGGGCCAAGGCCTTCCGCGGCATCTTCAAGCGCACGGACCAGGAAGGGAAGCAGCTCGGCAGGGCCGTCCTCTTCGCCAGCCAACGGGTCCTCTAAGCCGCTCTCATAGAGCGTCTTCAGCGCGGCGCGAGCCTTCTTCTCCAGCTTGGCGAAGGCCACCCGGTCCTCGTCCAGGACCTTCACCTTGCGGTCTGGCTCGGCCCTCTCCACCTTCAGCGCCTGCTCCAGCGTCTCCAACCGGCCACGACGGTCGACAAGCTCGGCGTCCCGGTCTTTGACAGCAGCCTCCCAAGCCTTCATTCCCTCCTCCTTCTCCTAGCGGATGCGGACCTCCTTTGCGAGCTCTTCGCGCAGGTCTTGCAGCTCGGCCTCCAACGCCTTGCAGCGGCCCTGGGCATCCGCAACTTCGCCTTGAGCAGCATCGCGAGCAGCCTTAGCCTGGCGGGCGGCTTGCTTCTCCTCGTCGGAGGCGGACGCAGCCTGCCTCAGCGCCGCTCGGACAGAGGCAGCGGAGCGGGCCCAGCCGGAGGCTAACTCCAGGCGCCCGACCACCAGGCGGGGGTCCGCGCTCTAGAGATCCTCCCGAAGCCGGCTCAGTTCGTCGGCAGCCTGGCCCAAGACAGCGGAGGGATCAGAAGAGACGGGAGCTGGTGGAGAAGGCGGAGAGGACGACAGCGTGATCACAGATTGGGACGGCTCGCGAGGATGACCGGGCAGGGGAAGCGCGAGCCTCCGTGCCTCCTTTCCCCGCAGACGGAGGCGCTGCCTCGGCAGGCGAGCTCGCCTCAAGCAGGGCCGCAGAAGCCCTCCTCAACCTCTTCGCCTCAGGTGCCGGCCTGGTCAAGGAGCACAGGCGTCAAGTCTCAGCGACAGAAACAAAGCAGGTCAGTCTGGCCTGGGCACCCCTTTTTGTCAAGTCGTGCGGTTGCCAAGGCATTGTGGGGGAGCGGAGATGCCCACGTCCAATCAATCGCCACGGGGCGCCCAAGGCCGCAGGCTGTTGGGGCCCGCGGCGCTTCGCACTTGCCCCTTCGCTTCTCTGCTAAGCCAAGTCCGGGCGCGCCTTGGGCCCGGGGGCTACTGTCGGCATTCTGGGAACGGGGGTCCCCGGACTTGCCTGCCTGCGGCCTGCAGCGTGGATCAAGTGGGGGCCCAGTGTGGCCCAGCCCTATCAGCTCAAGCTCAAGACCCTCGCGAGGGGCTAAGCCTTGCGGGGCGGACGACAGGGAGCCTCTTCAGGAGCAGCCTCCTCAGGCAGGCTCGCGAGGAGGCGGAGAGATCAAGGCAGGGTACCTCACGAGGGTGCCCCGTGACGCAAGCCATGACGATCGAGGACCAGGCGGGCGCCGGCCTGCGCAGGTCCTTGTTTCCCTTTCGGTGCAAAGGGGGCAAGCACAGGCCAAGGCATCAGGCAAAGGTTACCGTTTCGGTGCAACAAGACCAAGACCAGCAGAACGGCAGGATGGAGGTCATCATGGAGCCCAGGACGGCATCACCGTCAGAGCCTTTGGCAGCCGAAGACCAACTTTAGTCAGGATAAGTGTACCAGATGTTCCGCTTCAAAATGGCCAATTGTTGGCGCCTTCCCGCTCATTATTTGGGAAGAGGCCCAGGGCCTCCGCCTATAAATAGGACCTGCCACCCACCGGACAGAAGGGGGGAGATCGACCATCAAGAGACCATCTAGGGGTCGATGGATCAACCAGAGAGAGAGAGAGAGAGAGAGAGAGAGAGAGAGAGAGGCGACTGAACTCACCCAAGCAGTTCATCGCACCAGCTCAAGAACAACCCCTCACGAGGCTGTTCTCCCTTTGTACTGATCTTCATCAGCCCCAGAGGCAATCCACCACACCACACACTAGAGTAGGGTATTACACCACCACGGTGGCCCAAACCAGTATAAACCTTGTGTCTCTTGTGCTGTTCATCGTTCCTAGTTTAGATCCCTCGCAAACCATTAACGCATGAGCTGGTAGGGGAAAGATCTCCGCGCGCACCCCAGTGTTCGAACCTCAAGGTCTGCCGGAACCCGAAATCCGACAACTTGCCTGCCTGCGGCCCGCGATGTGACTAAGTTAGCTGGCCGTACGGCCCATCTTCGTCAACAAGGCATCCAAGACTCTCGCGAGGGGCCAAGGCTCGCGAGGCGGACGATGCAAGACCTCCTCCGGAGTGGCCTAGTCGGGAAGGCTCGCGAGGAGCGGAGATATCAAGGCGGGGCAAACCTCACGAGGCTTTCGTGACGTGAGCCGTGACGACCGGCACGAGGCGGGCGCCAGCACATGCAGCGTCCTTGTTTCCTCTTTGGTGCTAAGGAGGCAAGCGCAGGCGAGGAGTACCCAGGCATCAGGCAAAGGTTGCCATATCGGTGCAACGAGACCAAGACCAGAAGAACGACAGGACGGAGGTCATCGTGGAGGCCAAGACGGTGTCACCACCAGAGCCTTTCGTAGGCGAAGACCACTTTTGTCAGGATAGCTTGTACTAGCTGTCCCCCTTCAAATTTGCCCGCCGTTGTTGGCTCCCTTCCCACTCAATATTTGGGGAGAGGACCAGGGCCTATATAAGTAGAACTAGCCACCACAGTAGGGGCAGCTGAGCTTGATCCGATCTGATAGAGAGCCTACCCTAGCCACAAGAACACCTCAACCTCAGGAGGTTGTTCTTCCCCTTGTACTGTTCATCATCAGCCCAAGAGGCAATCCACCACCACCACACTGGAGTAGGGTATTACACCACAACGGTGGCCCGAACTAGTATAAATCTCGTGTCTATCTGTGTTGCGAATTCGTCGAGTTCGTCCGTGAGATCTTATTGAGCTAGGGCGTGGGTCGGTAGGAGGGAAAGACTTCACGCGCACCCCAGAGTTCGAACCTTAAGGGTTTTGCCGGAACCCCACATCTGACAAAGCGTTCGTAGAGTTGTATCGGTGGTCGATAGAACTTGAGGGAATATTTGTTCTTCCTTTAGCTCCTCGTTGGGTTCGACACTCTTACTTATCATAAGAGGCTACAATTGATCCCCTATACTTGTGGGTTATCAAGACTCTTTTCTGGCGCCATTGCCGGGGAGCAATAGCGTGGGGTGAATATTCTCGTGTGTGCTTGTTTGCTTTATCACTAAGTAATTTTTATTTGATGTTCTTAGTTGTTCTCTATCTTTTGTTATGGATATGGAACACGAAATACCAAAAAAATTGGGTGTACTTGCTGCTCATGGAGATGGGGAACCTCCTAAAACCATCGATGCTCGTTATGTGATAGATATTACGTACTACTTTGATAATCCTGAGAAAACCCCATTCAATTTGGTAATGGGAGACATGTTGGATCAACGTGAATACTTTAGGGATTATTGCTTGACTCAAAAAGGGAAACTGTTATGGGATCAAATTTATATGTTGAAGTGGTATGCTAGGCAACTATGCTTGAGATATGATTATACTTGTTGCTCTAGGATGAAGTCTCCACACCTTCCCTTTTCATGCAAATTTAATGATAATGAAACCTTGGCTTCTTATGCTAGAGGTATATATGATTACTATGATGTGGAACAAATAGAAGAATTTGTTGCTTTTATGGGTGCTTATGAAATTGAATCTATGTTCAAAGAATATCAAAATCTTTATGATGTTGTTTACAGACCTGAAAATTTAGCTATCCTTATATATTTTTTTGAGAATTATGAATACAATTCCAATATTGATGCGTTTATTGAGAAAGTCTTCTCTATCCCAGAAGAGACTAATATTTTGCAGGAATCTATGGAATAATAAATTAATGAAACTATGAGCTCATTGGATGAAAAAGATTAGGAGGAGAGCAAAGAACAAAAGGAGGAAAATCGGATTGATCCCCCGTGCCCACCTTCTAATGAGAGTAACTCTTCAACTCATACATTGTTTAATTTTCCTTCGTGCTTACCGAAGGATGAATGCTATGATAATTGCTATGATCCCATTGATTCTTTTGAAATATCCCTTTTTGATGATGCTTGCTATACTTGTGGCCAAGATGCCAATATGAATTGTGCTTATGGATATGAACTTGCTATAGTTCCTTATGTTAAACATGAAATTGTTGCTATTGCACCCACGCATGATAGTCCTATTATCTTGTTGAATTCTCCCGACTACACTATATCGGAGAAGTTTGTGCTTATTAAGGATTATATTGATGGGTTGCCTTTTAATACTACACATGATGATTTTGATGAGTATAATATGCATGTGCTTGCTTCTCCTACTTGCAATTATTATGAGAGAGGAACTATATCTCCACCTCTCTATGTTTCCCACACGATTAAATTGCAAGAAACTGTTTATACTATGCATTGGCCTTTACTATGTGTGCATGAATTGTTCTTTTATGACATGTCAATGCATAGGAGAGAGTTAGACTTTGTCATTACATGATATGGGTGGATTCACTACTTGGTCACTATATGCCTAGCTTAATGGCTTTAAAGAAAGCGCTGCCAGGGAGACAACCCGGAAGTTCGAGAGAGTCATTTATTTCTGTTGAGTGCTTTAATATAGTTTTAAAACAACAAAATAAAGAGGGGAACCCAAAAAATTTTAAAAAAGAAAAGCGAAAGTGAGAAAGACGAGCATTGTTGAAGTGGGAGCTAGCCTTGAACTTTGTTCATGCTCACGGAAACTTTGTGAATCTTGATTACAGAAACTTTTCAACAAAAATAATTATCCCCTTGTAAAATTACATTGTATTATAAAAATAATGTGCTAAGGTTTGGCTTTAGGGTGTTTACAATGCTTGTTGGTTTGTACGGTGCAGGACAAAAAGTTTGGCTGTAGTGCGTGATTATTCATTTTTTATTGGACGTAGAATGGTTATGAAACTTTTTGCAATGTCTTTCTATACAAATTGTTTATTTTTCCTAATTTTGGCAGAATTTTTCAAGCACCAGAAGTATGGTGAATCTTTAGATTATTACAGACTATTCTGTTTTAGACAGATTCTGTTTTTGATGCATAGTTTGCTTGTTTTGATGAAACTATCAATTTATATCAGTGGATTAAGCCATGGAAAATTTATACTAAAGTAGAAACAATGCCAAAAAATATGAATTGGTTTGCAACAGTACTTAGAGTAGTGATTTGCTTTATTATACTAACGGATCTTACCGCGTTTTCTGTTGAAGTTTTGTGTGGATGAACTGTTCGATGATCGAGGAGGTCTCGATGTGAGAAGAAGGAAGAGAGGCAAGAGCTCAAGCTTGGGTATGCCCAAGGCACCCCAAGTAAATATTCAAGGTGACACAAGCCTCTAAGCTTGGGGATGCCCCGAAAGGCATCCCCTCTTTCTTCAACAAGTATCAGTATGTTTTCGGATTCGTTTCGTGAATGCAATATGTGCAAATCTTGGAGCGTCTTTTGCATTTAGTTTTCATTTTTCTTTTACGCACCATACTGGTATTAGATAGTCCTTGGTTGATTTATAGGATGCTCTTTGCACTTCGCTTATATCTTTTGAGCATGGCTTTATAGAATGCTTCATCTGCTTCACGTATATCATTTGAAGTTTGGATTGCCTCTTTCTCTTCACATAGAAAACCGCCATTTGTGGAATGCTCTTTTGCTTCACTTATATTTGTTAGAGCGTGGGCATATCTTTTGTAGAAAGAATTAAACTCTCTTGCTTCACTTATATCTATTTAGAGAGATGACAGGAACTGGTCATTCACATGGTTAGTCATAAAATCCTACATAAAACTTGTAGATCACTGAATATGATATGTTTGATTCCTGGCAATAGTTTTGTGATATAAAGATGGTGATATTAGAGTCATGCTAGTGGGTAGTTGTGGATTGTAGAAATACCTGTGTTGAAGTTTGTGATTCCCGTAGCATGCACGTATGGTGAACCATTATGTGATGAAGTCAGAGCATGATTTATTTATTTATTGTCTTCCTTATGAGTGGCGGTCGGGGACGAGCGATGGTCTTTTCCTACCAATCTATCCCCCTAGGAGCATGCGCGTAGTACTTTGTTTCGATGACTAATAGATTTTTTCAATAAGTATGTGAGTTCTTTATGACTAATGTTGAGTCCATGGATTATACGCACTCTCACCCTTCCATCATTGCTAGCCTCTTGATGCAGGTGCATTGCCCTTTCTCATCTCGAGAGTTGGTGCAAACTTCGCCGGTGCATCCAAACCCCATGATATGATACGCTCTATCATACATAAGCCTCCTTATATATTCCTCAAAACAGCCACCATACCTACCTATTATGGAATTTCCATAGCCATTCCGAGATATATTGCCATGCAACTGTAAGTGCATCTAGTGCCCCTTAGTGATTTTGGTGTATTGAAGACTTATAGGTTAAGGGACTAATGTGTTTATGAGTGTACACAGGTCTATAAGTCTATGAGGAGTTTGATATTCACAGAGAAAGTCGACCCCTAAAAATGAAGTTCTTCGACTGAAGACTTTGATATTCTGAAGACTTTCTGAAGACTTTGAAAGTTAAGAAATTGGTGTGACCTTGAAGACTTGGTATTCATTTGAGGAACATGAAGCGTGAAGACTTTTGTTTTCGTAGTTTCGTTTTATCTTTCTTGAGTCATAGGAAACACCGTACTGCTAAAGGGGGTCGAGGAAATACTAAGGAAAAATTTCCATGTGATGCTCAACTCAAAATCCTACATTTACCAATCCCTTCGAGTGAAGCCTTTGGAAATCTCATACAGTTCAGTCAATTTCTTGATGTGAGAGGCGAAGTTCTTCCGGTCGCCGAGAATTTGTTCTCGACCGAGGAGTTAGGAATTCGCCAGGCGGATTGCCTACACATGTGAGGAACATGATAGCCCCGAGGAATTTGAGAATCAAATTTCCGATCCCGTTCTTGCTTCTTGCGCTACCTGTCCCAAAATATCTTATCCACCTAACGGTCATATTATTGAAGGGCATTTATGTCTTATCATGTCGGGCTGCTCCCTAGGCTATAAATAGCCGCCCCCTACAACCACTAGCTGGTTGGCTGCTCCGAGAGAACACTTGTCATTTGAGAGCAACCCATCCTCTGAGGACTTTGAGCGAAAATCATCGAGTGAGGTAAAACCCAAAAACCAAACCCCTACAAACCCAAAGTGATTGAGCATCACTGAAGAGATTGATCTTGCGTGGATCCGACACTTGTTTCCTTTGAAGACTGTGCTTCTTCCAGACGGTTAGGCGTCATGGTCTAGAGCTTCCAAGAGGAATTATGGATCACCGAGTGACCAAGTCTGTGAAGGTTTGGAAGTCGCCTGAAGACTTACCACGAGTGATTGGACGAGGTCTGTGTGACCTTAGTTCAAGGAGAATAAGGTCAGGACTTGGTGTCCTAAGCTGCGTGCTCAGCGACTGGGTTTCCGGGACTGTGTGTCCTCGAGTTTAAATACTCAGCCGCTCCAACCAGACGCATAACCGAGATGTTAGCTTGGAACTGGTCTACCAAATCATTGTCTTCACCAACCTAACTGGTTTTATTTCCTCAACTCTTTCATTTCCTCATTACTGTGTTGAGTGTTTGTTCATATCTGTGCTTGAACACTTTGACTGAAGACTTTCTCAATTTCCTCAGTTCAATTTCTTCAGTCTGTTTGTCTTCATCTTGTGCTATCCTGTGTTTACACTTTCTGTACTCTTTGATTATCTTCATTTCATCATGATGACCATGCCCGCATTCTCTTGTGCTTACTTCTGAGTACTTATTCCGCTGCAAGTAGTTCTTCACTTAGGAATTTCCTCACCGGCAAATTCCTCATTGAAGAATTCATAAAAAAACGCCTGTTCACCCCCCCCCCTCTAGTCGATATAACGCACTTTCAGCAGCTTCCATCATCATCATATACATGACTTGAGCATTCATTGTCATATTGCTTTGCATGATCATAAGACAGCTAGCATGATGTTTTCATGGCTTGTCCGTTTTTTGATTTCATTATTATGCTAGATCATTGCACATCCCGGTACACCGCCAGAGGCATTCATATAGAGTCATATCTTTGTTCTAGTATCGAGTTGTAATATTGAGTTGTAAGTAAATAAAAGTGTGATGATCATCATTATTGGAGCATTGCCCCAGTGAGGAAAGGTTGACGGAGACTATGATTCCCCCACAAGTCGGGATGAGACTCGGGACGGAAAAAATAAAATAAAATAAAAAAAAGAGAAGGCCCAAAAAAAGAACAAAAAAAGAAAAAAATGAGAGAAAAAGAGAGAAGGGGCAATGTTACTATCCTTTTGCCACACTTGTGCTTCAAAGTATCACCATGTTCTTCATATAGAGAGTCTCTTGAGTTATCACTTTTATATAATAGTGGGAATTTTCATTATAGAACTTGGCTTATATATTCCGATGATGAACTTCCTCAAATGCCCGAGGTCTTCATGAGCAAGCATGTTGGAGGCCAGTTATTTGCTCCTCTGCCCGAGGTCTTCATGGAGGCCAAGGACCAGCGGGGAAACCCTTCTCCCATAAAGGGAGGAGGTCAAGGAAGAAGAAGACGAAGGGCCCCCTCTCCCCTTCTCCTCCGGTGGCGCCGGAACACCGCCGTGGCCATCATCATCACCGCAATCTTCACCAACAACTTCACCGCCATCATCACCAACTCTTCCCCCCTCTATGCAGTGGTGTAACCTCTCTCTTACCCGTTGTAATCTCTACTTAAACATGGTTCTCAACGCTATATATTATTTCCCAATGATGTATGGCTATCCTATGATGTTTGAGTAGATCCGTTTTGTCCTATGGGTTATTTGATGATCAAGATTGGTTTGAGTTGCATGTTTTATTATTGGTGTTGTCCTATGGTGCTCTCCGTGTCGCGCAAGCATGAGGGATACCCGCTGTAGGGTTTGAAATATGTTCATGATTTGCTTATGGTGGGTGGCGTGGTGATGTACACGCACCCGAGTAAGTAGGTTGTTTGCGTATGGGATAAAGAGGACTTGATGCTTTAATGCTATGGTTGGGTTTTACCTTAATGATCTTTAGTAGTTGCGGATGCTTGCTAGAGTTCCAATCATAAGTGCATATGATCCAAGTAGAGAAACTATGTTAGCTTATGCCTCTCCCTCAAATAAAATTGCAATAATGATTACCGGTCTAGTTATCGACTGCCTAGGGACAAATAATTTCTCGTGACAAAAAGCCTTTACTAAAACTAATTTAGTCATGTCTTTATCTAAACAGCCCCTACATTTTGTTTAGCTCTCTTTATTTTCTTGCAAACCTATCCAACAACACCTACAAAGTACTTCCAGTTTCATACTTGTTCTAGGTAAAGTGAACGTCAAGCGTGCGTAGAGTTGTATCAGTGGTCGATAGAACTTGAGGGAATATTTGGTCTATCTTTAGCTCCTCGTTGGGTTCGACACTCTTACTTATCGAAAGAGGCTACAATTGATCCCCTATACTTGTGGTTTATCAGAGGACAGCTTGCACGCCTCCCGGTCAGCCTGCGTAGCGGACTGCGCTCGCACGCCTCCCATCTACTCAAGCAGTTGTCCGCACGGCACCTCCTAACCATTGAAAGTGTGACACTTGGCGTCCCGTGAATAATTAACAGAACGCCCAGGATTTAAATTATACAAATGTTTGACATGATAAGGTGGCCGCTATTTGTTTCAAAATGCGTTGTTGGTTGTTGATTCGAGTGCACCTTCTCTCAAATTGGACATGGAAAATACCACAGCATGTCGGGTGCCATTCCATGATACCATGCCAAGTTTCATGAGATTCACACGGGTTTTGGATTTACTAGAATTTAAAAATAAAGTATCTCAATGTTTTGCCGACAAGCAACGGTCCCCTGTTGTTTGAAATTCATTCCCCTTTCTTATATGGGACCTAAGCATGCACCCAAGGACACACATTTAATTTTTGGACCGATTTTTATGCACTAGAGCATGTGCATGTAGTTCAAATTTGAATTGTGCACATAAAATGCCTACAAAACACAGTTAATTTATAAAAATGTCCAAATGAACCCCGAAAAAATCCAAATTTTAACACGACACTCCTGTTGCTCTATGTTGCCACTAGGACAAAATTTGAAAGGAAGAGGAGGCAACGAATATCGTTTCATCCATGAAGGAGGCACATTCCCTACTAGAACCATGAGGCTTGTTGTGAGAAGCTCTCGTTTGTGAAAAGCTTATACCCAAACTTGCCCCAAATGGGACAATGTTTTTAGCACAACATGTTGATGTCGTTCCATGATAGCATGCCAAGTTTCATGAATTTCAGACGAGTTTTGAATTTACTAGAATTTTAAAACCATGTATCTCAATGTTTGCGGCCAAGCGATGGTGCCCTGGTATTTGAAATTCATTCCCATTTCTCGCATGGGACCTAACCATCCAACCAAGGACACACATTTGATTCTTCAACACATTTATATGTAGTGGAGCTTGTGCCTGCAGTTCAAATTTGAATTATGCACATAAAATGCCTAGAAACTCAGTTAATATATAACGAACCCCCAAAAAATTCAAATTCTAACACAACACTCTTGTTATTCTATGTTGACACTAGAAAAAATTTGAAAGCAAGAAGAGGCAATGAACATCGTTTCATCCACAAAGGTGACACGTTCCCAACCGGAACCATGAGGCTTGTTGTGAGAAGCTTATACCCAAACCTACCACAAATGGGACAATTTTCCCACCAAAGCATGTTGATGCTCTTCCAATATAGCATGCCAAGTTTCATGAATTTCAGACGAGTTTTGGATTTACTAGAATTTTTAAACCATGTATCTCAATGTTTGCGGCCAAGCGACGGATCCAAGTTGTTTGACATTCATTCCCATTTCTTGCATGGGACCTAAGCAGGCAACCAAGGACACACATATGATTTTTAACCCATTTTTATGCATTGGAGCATGTGCATGTAGTTCCAATTTGAATTATGCACATAAATGCATAGAAAACTCAGTAAATGTATAAAAATGTCCACACAAACCCCGAAAAATCCCAAAATTTAACACGACTCTCCTGTTGTTCTATGTTGACACCGGAAAAAAAATTGAAAGCAAGTAGAGGCAACGAACATCATTTCGTCGACAAAGTTGACACGTTCCCTACCGGAACCAGGAGGTTTGTTGTGAGAAGCTCTAGTTTGTGAGAAGCTTATACCCAAACCTGCCCCAAATGGGATAATTTTGTCACCACAGCATGTTGATGACATTCCATGATAGCCTGCCAAGTTTCATGAATTTCAGAAAAGTTTTTTATTTACTAGAATTTTAAACCATGTATCTCAATGTTTGCGGCCAAGCGATGGTGCCGAGGTGTTTGACATTCATTCCCAATTCTTGCATGGGACCTAAGCATGCAACCAAGGGTTGAGGCACCCTGGAGCACCTAGTGGTTTTCCCGGGCACCTAGAGAACCCAGCGCTTGCCCAAGGGGATCCTGGAGTACCCGTGTGATCACCCTATGGAATGCCACCCAGGCTCAAAGGGATCATAAGGTTATTCATGCTAGAAACTTTTGTGTGCAGCCACAAGCCATTATGGGCTCTAGCATAGTTGAGTGACCTCTTTCACTGGTAGGCTAGCAGATGTAGGGCAAAGTAGGTGGTATTTTCTACCCAGAGTAAAGAGCTAATGCTTCGGAAAGACTGGGTCTCGATCATCCGTTTCTAAACATCATGTAAGTGCGGGAAATTCAACGTAGGAGATCAAGTCTTGTGGGGAAAAGTGCGCAAACCTTTGTAGAGTGTACAAACTAATCATGATTAGCTGTGTCCCCGGTTATGGACCTCTTGAGTATCTTGTATTTGAATTATTGGTTGATCTCATCACTTTATTTAATGAATTTTTTGGGTTATTAATAATTTTGGGATTGAGTTGGAGGAACCTTCTGAATAATGGCATCAACTTGGTTGAAAAATAAAATTTATTCCTTTGTTGTAGGAAAGAATTGGCTTTATGCAAAAATTAAATTTAGAGCCTCCACCAGCCAAATATGCATGTAGTGATAACTATTATTCATCATTACTATATGGTGTGAATTTTCCAGTAATTGAATGTACTGACCTACCTGGCTGCAACGTCTTATGTTGCAGTAATCTTATGACGAGTAAGTGATACGTTAGGGTTACATTGTCTACACTCAAGTTTGCCGTTGGTGTTGCTGGGAACTCCACAACCTTGTTGTTACTTACGCTATATGGATTGAGATAATAGTATTTACGTTACTTTTACATGTGATAGCACTCTGTTATAAATCCTTGAGTACTGTGTGTGTTAGCATACCGATCCAGGGATGACACATAAGCACAGAGACTTGACCCATTCGGGTCGGGTCGCTCCAAGATGGTATCAGAGCACATGTTGACTGTAGGACGTGACCCCTAGAAACTGGCAAGCCCATAGGAAGGATTTTCTATAAACTTTATTTTCAAAAAGATCTCTTACCTCTCTTCTTTTTTGTGCTTTATCAAATATTCCCTTTTGGTTAAACCATACCCCTTTTCGCTTTTTGACCACACTAGGATTCGACTGATGAGGCTGCTCCAAGAAGTACAAGATATCGGAAAACTAAGACCACTTCGGAATGTACAGGATTTTTCCGTGCATTATAATAATGGAAACTACAACGGTTGAAGATTCCGAAGACTAGGAGAATTTGAAGGCTCTGAAGAATTTCCAAATTGGTATGACCTAGGAAGGCTACCCTTATGGAACTTGTCAGACTATTGAAACTGTCAATACCCGAGATCAAGGTGTGTTAGAGAAAGACCGGAACATGGAGCGTTAAAACTCAAAGTTTTTGTCATGAAAACCCTAAGGCAGGAGATATCAAGTATGGAATGATAGCTCATGGCAATGACATGGGCATAAATCATGGCTATCCATGATGTTATCGCCCGCTTATTGTCAGGACCCCGATTCCAAGTCACATCGATCTAGCCGGTAAGACCTGATATCACTTTGCGGCCTCACGCACAGTATTCCCACGGGTGTCGCCTTACCATGGCCTGGGACCATTTGCGCCTTTTGGCTCACGTATATGATAGTGTCGCTAGCATCCATATGACAGAGAACCCGGGCCGACATGACTAGTCGTGAACCCAAAGTGGCTCTAACTTACGGGGACAGGCATACATGAATCAACATCGAGCATGTCGGTCAGCAGCGTGTGAATCCGAGCTGTAGCACCGGGCTAACAGGACTTCGGTGAACCGGGCTATAGCAGGCTAGGCAGGACTCCAGATGTCACGGCGTGACATTTCCCCGAAGGGACAGACACAGGAACGAAGTGAATCACATGCCGGCCAGTCAAGTGTTCTGGAGCAGTAGTGCTGGGCTAGCAGGACTCCGGTGAACCGGGCTGTAGAAGACTACTATGGCTCATGGAATCACAAGACTATATTTCCTCATAAGAGAGGCTACCAAGAATAAACAATTAGGTTGTCGGATCCCACACATACCAAGCATTTCAATCATACACACAATATGCTCGATATGTGTAAATACAACATGGCATCACAACAGAACTCTATGACTCAAAGTATTTATTCATTAGGCTCCGAAGACCGAGATATTACAAACATTGGTCTCATGACTCAACATTCAGAGCATACAAGTCAAAGAACATGCGGAAGCTTAACATGTCTGAGTACAGACATCAACAAATGAAAAAGGCTGAGAAGCCTGACTATCTACCAGATCCTGCCGAGGGCACAAGATCGTAGCTGAGGTATCAAGCTAAACGTAGAAGTCCACACGGAACTAATAGCGAGTCTGACGTCTCTCTACAAAACATAAAATAGGCAAACGTGAGTACAAATGTACCCAACAAGACTTACATTAGAACTAGCTACATATGCATCAGTATCAACAAAGGGGGTGGTGGTGTTTGACTCAGCAAGCTAACTTTGACTCAGTGGCTATCCTAAACTATGACTGCAAGTAAGTCTTTTGAGGTGGCGCACACGAGTCCACATATTCACCATATCAATACACCACTATGGATTCGCTCCCGTCTCCCTACGAGAACGCCATCCATAGCACTCACGCTTATCTTGCGCATTTTAGAGTATCCACTTTCACTTGTCTATCAACTGTTATAGGCAACCTAGAAGTCCTTTACCACGGACACGGCTATTCGAATAGATGATGTTAACCCTGCAGGGGTGTACTTCTTCACACACTCTCTCGCCACTTACCGTCGTGTACACGTCATGTATCTTGGAAACCTTCAAGCGAAAGCCTGGAGAGGGAGTCGGCCACGGCCTACCTAAACACTCAAGTCTCTAGTACAGGTTTATCGCCTATTCAGGTTCCATCCGCAGGGAGTCCGGCCGAAGTTTCCACATACGGCCCCGAACGATGTGAGCAGGGTTCCCGAGACACCAAACGGGCGCCCGGTACACCGTGCCACGTGCCTACCGCATCACAGCCCACCCCGCGGGTCAGAGCTGCGCATGGCCTCCAGCATACTACAAACACCAGAAACTACTTGCAACTCCTGGACAGAGTACAAGGGTGGTTAAGAAGCCGAGAGAGTCAATTAGGGATCCCAATCTGTGGTAGTAGCTGTTCATGGATCACAAACACAGAACTCAGTTCCTGAGGACGGTTTCAATGAGACAACCCACCATGTACTCCTACATGGCCTCTCACCGCTACCTTTACCAAATCATGTTCACACACTTAGCTCACACACAGTAGGACAATGTCATCACCATCGTTGTTGTCCTATTGCAGTAAAAGAGAGCAGGAGCGAGAGAGTGGGATTGTATCGGAATGAACAAGGGGGTTTTGCTTGCCTGACAGAGTGGTAGTGGGATACTGCCCTTCAGTTGGATACTCGTGAATATCCTCGGAGACAAAACCTAGCACAACGAACACATCGAAACACAATCATCACATGGCAATATGCAACAATATCATGCATGCAATGACATGGCAAAATGAGTGTGTTTTGGCTAATGCAACTTAGAACAGATTGGTTTGAGTTCATTTGAATCAAGGATTCAAATACTAACCAAAAATAAGAGGTCATATTAGTGCATTTCCTTGTTTCACCAAAACAGCAAGGTTAAATTGTTCTAACATGCGTGATACTAGGACAGATGGAAAGATTGGATTTTTCTGATCAAATTTCATATATAAATCTCCGCATTTGGAGTTACAGACTAATTTCTATGAATTTTTGAAGTTTGTAGCATTTTCTGGAATTTTCCTATATAAGAATAAATCCAGTAAATGCTTTATTGCATCAGCAGTGCGTCAGGGTGACATCAGCAGTCAACGGGGACGGTCCAGGTCAAACCTGACCAGTGGGTCCCGCGTGTCAGTGACACAGTGTCATTTGTGTCGCTGACAGGTGGGCCCAGTCAACGGCCATGTCAGCACGGTCAAAACTGACACGTGGGGCCACTCTGGTTAGCTAATCCTAAGCAGAAACTAAACCAAGTTTAACTAGGCAGTGGGGCCCTGGTGTTAGTGGCTATGGGCAGTTTAAGCAGTGGGGTTAGCACCTAATGACTATGCCACGTCGGCAATCGCCGGAGTTCGGCCGGCGGCGACCTCGACTCGCGGCGGCGATGCTTGGGATCGAACTATAGGCCATGATTTTGGCCGCGGTTTGATCCTACGGCTAGCTGGCGGAGGGCCGCATCCAGCGGTGGCATTGGCTCGAGCTGAGGTGGCCGGAGCTGACAGCGGCGAGCTCTTTTGCGGCCGCCGTAGTTCGTCCATGTACGGGGTTGAGGCTGCGGCATGCAAACGCGTGAACTGAGGCGCTAGCGAGGCACTATGCGGTGCGGTAAGCATGTTGGGTAGCACGGGATGACCAAATGGTCGCCGGAGCGACGATGGCGACAAGCTCGAGCGGAGGCGAGCTTCGGCCATGGTGGAACTATGGCCTAGAGGGTGCAAACGCATGGGGAAGAAGAGGGGTTCGAAGAAGAATCTCACTGCGGGGTCGGGGAGCAGGTCAGCAGCTCGGGGGAGGCGTCGAAGCGAGCGGGGCGGCGAGAGCGATCTCTGGCGGGCACGGTGAAGATGAGCTCGAAGACGACGTTTCAGAGCTCCCGCTGTTGAACGGGTTGGCGTAGACGATGCAGGAGTGTACGACGGTTCTTCTGGATGCATCAACAAGACGAGGGGTGGACGGTGGCTATGGCTACGGCGAGCGGCGGCGACAGTGGCGTTCGGCCGTGCGCGTGGGTGAGAGACAGAGGGGAGGAGGAGCACGGGGAGAGTGAGAGAGGGCCAGAGGGGTTGCGTGGCGCCCTTAGCCAGCTCTTGGCGGTCAGCGGCAAGCAGGAGGTGGCGAGCTACGGGCGCGCGCGCGTCGGGCACGCGCTCCGCATCCGACTGGCGCGAGGTAGAAGCCGCCTCTGCCCCTGGTGGGCTGGGCCGGCCTACTGGGCCGCCAGGTAAGTGGCCCAGGTGGGTTCTCTCTCTCTCTCTCTCTCTCTCTGGTTTTTCTATTTATTAATGTTTCCTATTTTCTGCAATTGGTTTTGATTTTATTTAAAACATCAAATCATTTTTTGAACTTCCTGTAAATTGTTATGTGAGCTCAGGAACTAGTCCAAAGGTCACAGGCAACTTACAAAAATATTTGAACTTTATTTCTTATGTAACAGAAATAAATTCAACTCAAATATGTCATTGATTTAAGTCAAAGGCCCAAAATAAATATTTCTGTGATTCCAAAAATATTAGTTCGAATTTTACCTCTTACTAATATTTTCACAGAGTAACAGGAACATTTCTTTGGAATCATTTGATGAGAATTTAATGTTGATTATTTTTAAAAGGTTTCTGAGGCTTTGAAAATTCCCTCAAATTTCAGAATTTAGACATGATGATCATGCAAGGACAAGCAAAGGCTAAACTAGGGTTGTGATAACTCACCCCCACCAAACAAGAATCTCGTCCTGAGATTCAAGTCATGAGGTAAGAAGTCAGAGGGACGCAAGCTAATACAATCTTCACGATCCAGATGTCTTTCTCGAGGATGTTGATTCATTGCATCACCTTTATCTCGACGTCTTGCTTTAAGAACGACATCCAACATGACAACGAGAAGAAAGGGAGATTTTTAGAAGAATCGATCATCTTGAGGTTCGAGCAACTTAGGATCATCTTAATGATCACAAGATCAACTCACGGAATGAGACGTAGAAACATCTCTGGAGCTGAGAGGCAGAACATGCATCAGGAGGGACAGAAGAAACAATTTGATGAGGGTTTCAAAGTAGTGAGGAAACAACTACCATGATCCCGTAACGGGGCACCTTGGGAGAGGTGACTCGTAAAATTGTTCCCTTAAGTGGCAAAAAGAATTACTTTTGATGCATAGATCATTGAAACTCTCTATACCACCCTAAGGAAAATCACAATCGATCAGTTGAAGCAATTCGGAAGAATGGCATACTCACCTTGGAAAGGAAACTAGAGTTATAAGAAACTCGGCAAACGGAAGGCACATTCCAATTGATACCGAGGATGTAACCTAGTGTCTAAGAGTTCTCTCAAGAACTTGAGCATTTCCATATTTATCAAGGTTTTACCAACATCCGTGGCAAGGATCCTGGCAACACGACACACTACCATGATGACTAGTGATGGATGATGCGGATACAAAGGAAGATAACACCTTCTCATACTTCCCCTTAGCGAGGCTAAGGAAACAGAATCTGGATGATCGACCGAGATACATTTAGCACTCCGCTTCTAATGTTCTCCTTGATGTCCTAGCGTAATCCATTCATAGATATGGTTTGATATCTAGAACATCAAGTAAAAGGTCGGACTTCGGGAACACAAAAATTCATAAAGAACAACTATTGGAATAAATTCTACGAGATCCTTATGGGGAGGTGGCCAACTTTCTCAATCAAGATACTACAATAATAAGTCTTCCGGTTGGGTGTGTTGGCCACAACATCCACTTTACCGGGTTACAGAGAGACCAATATTATAGTTCTTGAGAAACGTTCCAACCATCATATCTGCCTGAGAATTAGAATTGGTTGGTGTCAGGATAATCCAGACTCGTCGGTTCTAGAAAGAAAAATGAAAGTTTGCAACACAAATCGACGATATGACGTTGCGAGATTCTCGGGGGAATGAACTACGGTAGTAAGCTCCAAAACATGAGCCGATTCTGCTACAAGCATGTGAACACACTATCCTAGATAAGCATGGTCACCTGGTAGTCTTACAACGAAACACTACCGAGTTCAGGGGGGAACCATCAACGTGGATAATGAAGTCCTTGCGTAAGTCTAGCTCTTAGGAAGAAACTTCTTCTCCTTGAACAAATGAATAAGTGGCTTGGTGTGCTAGGGACACATATGGACTGGAGGTAGCGAGCCTATCAAACCATAGAATACTTCGCACTTGCATGACTAACATGGGATGACTCCAAAGGAAGCAAAACAAGCTTTCTCGAATCCATGGTGGCAACTTGCATCAGATGCACATGAATTAGAGGAAGTCACATCTTTCAACCGGACATATGCTTCATGAATGGGACATGAGGGCAATGTTTATAAAGTTTCCAACACTAGTGTAATGTTCAACATGAATCATGGAGGAGACAAGATGCTGCTGATGGGCTCAATAGCAACTCATCGAAATTTCCATATCACTGGACTTCCGCCATCATGTGAACACGGTGATAGCATTGGTCAGACCAAAAGATGTAATGGTGTATGCTCGAGGGATCAACCACGAGTAAGAAAATATTACGAACATCATTGGTTCTGATTTGACTTGACGATAGCCCATACTCAAGTCAAAGTTTTGACAAGATAATAGATCCAACAACTGATCACGAGGACCAATTTGTCGGTGTAATAGAGTAGGGGTACCCTAGTATCCCGTACTCGTGCACGCAGACGATTCTGACACCAGCTGCAAGGTTTGCCTCACACCGCCAATATCCTCCGTGGCTCCTTTGGAGCCATTCAAGAACAAAGTATTTGATTGAGAAGACAAGGCCCCGACAAGAGGAGCTTGTCGGGAAGGCCACCTGTGCACGCAGAAGACAAGGCCCCGGCAAGAGGAGCTTGCCGGAAGGCTCGGAGCGACGAGCCTCCGGCGCGACAAGGATTCGGTCATGCAAGGCGCTTGCCGCTGACATGCAACCTCTCTCCGTCCCGCTCCAGCTCACCCAGCGACGTGTCGCCATGGGACCGTTCCATGGGCGGCGTGTCGAGCGGCTGTGCAGCCAGCGGAGAGCAGCGATAAGCGGCGCTGACAGCTCGCCATCGTGGCGGCGGAGGCGCACTGACGGCCTCTCGTTAAACTGTTTGGGCGACAATGACGGGCATTTATTGCTTTTGTCCCTTGCCGTCGAGTTAGGTATTTTGCACTGTACACTGTTCAAGTAGGTGTACCAACTCCTGTTTTTACATTTGTACCCCCGTCTATGTTGCCACCTGTCGGAGACCCCTTGAGCATATAAAAGGAGGCCTGAGTGCAACGTAGAAAGGGTTCGCCAGGTTTCGGCTGGTTCGGTTCATTCGACTGGCCATAGACTAGACACACTCACGCTAGGTTTTGTAGCCTGCATTGCTCCCTAGCAAGAACACAATAGATCAAACAAGCAGCAGTAGGAGTTTTATCTCTCCGGAGAGCTCGGCTGGGTAAACTGCTCGTGTGCCTCGCCTCGATCCGCTCTTCATGCGATCTCCGCCCCCTCCGAACCACAAGGCCTTCTCCGCCCGGCCCCATAGGTGTCCGTGGCACGATCAGCCTCCCGACATCTTTGGCGCGCCAGAAGGCGTCGACGCCAGGTGAATCTGATCCGGCGTTCACACGAGCAGCGCCATCAACATCTTTCCCCAACATGCCACCGAAGAAGAAAGCTTGGCGGCAGCAGAGCCGTCGCTGCCGTACTCCACCTTCACCGCGGCAAATGGGTGGTGGGGCAGACGCTGGCGGAGGAACGGGCGCTGACGAAGGTGCTCGCGACGTTGCCAAGTCCAAGGACAAGGCACCGCAAACCTCGGCGTCCACGCATCCCCCGCACCCATCCCAGGAGACGCGGGACCAACAACGTCATGGCGTTCACAACGCCATACGTTCGTTGGATCGAGACCCTCAAGACCAGCATGCGCGCCAACATGCTGGCGCGAGTGAGATACGGTCGCCCGGACGGGGCGCTGCTCCTTCTAACATAGTTAGAAGTCCGAGCATGTCCCGCTCCTCGCACCGTTCTCCAATGCCACCCACTACTCCAGCAGAAGCTCTGGCGAGAGCTCAGCAGCTCCTCGACTACCCTCCAACGGCCGACAAGGTCGACGAGTGGAGGGCCACTATCGAGCCTCATCGGCTTTGCTAACGGCGACGCTCCCCGGCAACCAACCCCATCGTTGCCGCGGCGAGACGACAAGGCACGAGCCGGTGGCGACGAGACTGTCGGAGGTGCAACCACCCTGCACTCTCCGCCAAGAAGGCCAAGATCGCCGACTCACCGGATCCACCTCGACAGCGACTCCACTGCGTCATCGGATTCGCGAGCTCGCCGCGATCAGCGCCAAGTTCTTCACGAGCGACAACAAGAGGACGCTCGAACTCGCATCGAGCGTCGAAGAGAAGCGCGGCGTCAGTCCGACAAGCGCGTTGGGCCTTCTGTTGACATGCACGCGCCGGAGGGGCCAGGCGACTTGCCGTACGCGGTAGGTTTCCCTGCGTTCACTGCGTGAGCTGCGGCAAGTCCAAAGCGGCCCAGCCGTAAAAACTTCAAACCAGACGCGTCGGAGAAGTATGATGGTAGGACGCATCCGTCGGAGTTCCTTAGCATCTACACCATCGCGTGCAGGCTGCGGGGACGGGATGACAAGATCCTCGCCAACTACTTCCCGCCGTGCTCAAGCCCAACGTCCGATCTTGGCTCATGCACTTGCCGGACAGCTCCATATCCTCTTGGCAGACTGTGCCATCAGTTTGTTGGCGCCTTCACAGTGGCCACAAACCTCATGGCCAAGAGAGTGACCTTCACTTGCTCGCCCGGAAGGAGGAGAGTCCCTCGCAGAAGTTCATTCAGAGGATTCAGCCGTGTGCACTACAACATCCCAGACGTCCACCCTGCCAAGGTGATCAGCGCATTCCATCGTAATGTGCGGAACCGCAGGATGAGGGAGGAGATGGCGATGTGCAAAGTCAAGAACGTCGTGAGCTGTGCATACAGCCGACAAGTGTGCATCGCTACCGAGGAAGGGAGAAGACTCCTGTGAGAGAATGCGTAAGCGAGATCGGCGGTGAGGACACCGCCCGGCAAAGAAGGGCCAGCGGCGAGGCAACAGGAAGAAGAAAAGCGGAGAAGTGCTAGCAAATGAGCAGTCCGGCAATGGAGGTGGCGACAAGAACGCCAAGGCTGGTGGCTCCGGCAAGGAGGTTGCCACGACACCAACCACCAGTCGGTGGCGGCCGCCGACAAGCAGGACAGCTCCGGCAAGCAGTACTGCAAGATCCACCGTACCAAGGGCCACGACCTCCAGAGCTGCAAGAAGGCCAAGCAGCGACAAGGAGATCGACCTCCCCGCAGCCGCGACAAGGATGAAGATGATGACGACGACGAAGATATGGAAGACGACGACGCCGATGAGCAGGAGTTTCAGAAAGCCACAGAGGTCCTTTGCGTTGACGGAGGTGCTTCCCTGCATACCTCCCACCGCAAACTCAAGCAATCCATGCGGGAGGTTAATGCAGCGGAGCCATCTGTAGAGTCACGCCAAGCCTCTCAAGTGGTCCAAGACGCCTATCATTTTTATATTGAGGACCACCCTGATTGCATAATCATGCGGTCGGGTGCTTGCCGATGTTGGTCTCTCCAACCATCCGCAACCTCAAGGTCACAAAATGTTAGTTGACGGTGGGGCGGCTTGAATCTGATCTCCTCCGCGGTGCTCCGAAGCTTCAAATCCCGGCAATGAGCTCGAAGAGACCGGTACCTTCCAAGGAATCAATCCGGGAAGGAGCAAGCCGAAGGGGAAGATTACGTTGCCGGTCACATTTGGCAGCGAGCTAAATTTCAGGACTGAGAGGGTTACATTCGACGTCGCCGATTTCCCATTGCCTTACAATGGGATACTTGGCAAATCCAGCACTACGCCACGTTCATGGCGGCCTCTCGCTACGCCTACAACCTACTCAAGATGCCAGGCCCGATAAGCGTCATCTCTGTCCACGGCGACAAGAAGGATGCCCTTATCTGTGCCGACAAGATCTTCCGGGATGCAGCAGCCGCGACAGATTGCCAGACACTTGCCGCTGAAGCTCCCGGGGGGGAAGAAGACCAAGTCCAAGTCCGGCAAGGGCTCTGATGCTCACTCCGGCAAGCGCACCTCTTCGGAGTGCTGCGCTACCGTCGAGGACGCACCATCGAGCTCCACTGGCAAGTGCAAGAAGGTGGTGGCTCCGCCGAAGACCAAGAAGGTGCCCGCCAAGGAGGACGGCACTGGTGGTACCTTCACCATCAGTGCCTCCCTCGACCCTAAATAGGAAAGCGCGCTCGTTGCTTTCCTGCGGGCGAATGTCGACGTGTTTGCATGGCAACCGTATGATATCCCCGGTGTTCCCAGGAAAGTGATTGAGCACCGCCTGGCCGTTTGTCCTCATGCGCGGCCCGTCAAGCAAAAAGTCAGGAAGCAAGCAGTGGAGCGCCAAGAATTCATAGCAGAAGAGATCAAGAAACTGGAAGCAGCGGGCCTTGTCGTGAGGAGTGCTCCATCCCACGTGGTTGGCCAATCCAGTAGTCGCATGCGCATAAAGCAAATGGGAAATGGAGACTTTGTATTGACTTCACGGATGTTAATAAAGCTTGTCCCAAAGATCCATTTCCTTGCCGCCGCATTGACCAGATTGTTGACTCCATGGCTGGATGTGATTTGCTTTCGCTTCTTGATGCATACTCGAGATACCATCAGATCTTCATGGCTGAAGAAGATGAAGAGAAGACCGCATTCATCACACCATGTGGCACATACTGTTTCATACGGATGCCTTTCGGTTTGAAGAATGTTGGTTCAACATTTGCAAGGGTAGTCCATGACGCTTTTGAGCCGCAGATGCACGTAAATGTAGAAGCCTACATGGATGACATAGTGGTCAAAAGCAAGGACAAAGCAACCCTGGTTCAAGATTTGGATGAGACCTTTGCAAATCTGCGCAAGATCAACCTCAAGCTCAACCCCGAGAAGTGTGTGTTTGGAGTCCCTTTCGGCAAGCTTCTCGGGTTCTTCGTGTCTCAGCGAGGGATTGAAGCTAATCCCGACAAGATCAAGGCCATTGAGCAGATTGAAGCACCGAAGCGCGTCAAGGATGTACGAAGACTTGCCGGTTGCGTGGCTGCTCTCAGCCAGTTTATTTCTAGGTCTGCTGGCGGCCTACCGCCATTTTTCAAGATTTTGAAAAAGGCAGGTCCAATAAAATGGACTCGGCGGAGGGCTGCGCTGCAGGACTTGAAGAGATACTGTCCTCCACTCCAACACTTGTCGCACCTAAGCCACAAGAGAAGTTGCTGCTATATATAGCGGCAACCAATCAAGTGGTTAGTGCTGCGTTAGTAGCGGGAGGGAGGCGGATGACGAGCCGGCAACCACGGCAAGCACATCCAATGACAAGCGAGGGGCTTCGCCGACAAGCTCTGGTCCCGACAAGGATGAATCCGCTGCACACATGAATGCAGACACGAGAAAAGGATGGTGCGCGCCCAGTCTACTTTGTCGCCCTCTCCCTCTGTGGGGCTAGGTCAAGGTACTGTGTGCAAAAATTGCTTTTCGGCCTCCTCATGGCCTCGAGAAAGCTGCGCCATTACTTCCAAGCGCCATCGAAATCACGCTTGTCACTCGCTTTCCGCTGAAGAGGATACGGCGTAATCCGAAGCAACAGCGGGATTGTCGAGTGGGCATCGAGCTGTCAAGCTTTGGTCTTAAGTTTGAAAGCACATCAACTATCCAAAGCAGAGCGTTGGCAGAATTCATAGCAGAATGGACGCCAACACCAGATGAAGAGATTCCGGAGACGAGCATTCCCGTCAAAGAAGCAAGCAAGAGTGGCTGATGTACTTCGATGGTGCCTTCTCGCTGCAAGGCGCCGGTGCCGGCGTGCTGCTTATCGCACCCACCGGAGAGCACCTCAAGTACGTCGTCCAGATGCACTTTCCCAAGGAGCAAGCGACAAACAATACTGCAGAGTATGAAGGTTTGCTTGCCGGTCTCGGGATCGCCGTGGAGCTTGGGATCAAAAAGCTTATTGTCAGGGGTGACTCGCAACTCGTCATCCGCCAAGTCAACAAAGATTACCAGAGTCCGTTGATGGAAGCCTACGTGGATGAAGTGAGGAAGCTAGAAGAGCACTTTGACGGCCTGCAAACGGAACTTGTTCCAAGAGCTCAGAATGATATTGCTGACGGCCTGTCAAAGTGCGCTGCACTTAAGTTGCCTGTGGAACCAGGGATCTTCGTGCTCAAGCTGACTCAACCAACCGTAACACCATCAACTGGACAAAGCAAGAAGAGGAAGTTGGTCTCTGGTGACTACTTTCCGGCAGAGCTTCCCGGCCGCCGTCGCAAAGGTCCCCAAGATCAACACCAACAAAGGTTGAGGAGCAGTCTGCTCCGGCTGCACCCCTGTGGTTTGTTTCGTTGAAGCAGACGCTCGACAAGTCTTGCACCGGCAAGCTTGTCGGGAGCATCAAGCTCCGGCAGGTCACGCAGTCCTTGACGTGGAAGCTGATGTTCCGCAGCGGCGAATGTGCCTTTAGTCCTTGTTGTCGAGCCGCAAGCTCCAAAGATGGGCGCAGCAGATTGTCCTTTTCCTTCCAGGAGAACTTCCGAAGAGCAAGAAGAAGCGGAAAGAGTAGCCCGGCAGTCAAGTATGTACCAGTTTGTCGACAGCATACCTGCATGTAAGAAGACTCAACGGTGTGAAATTGAAGTGTATTCCGGGGAAGATGGACGAGAAGGCATTGGCGAGAGATACACGGAGGCATATGTGGTCACCACATTGGCGCAAGAGCACTTGCCGGCAAAGCTTTCCGGCAAGGTTTCCTCTGGCCGACAGCCCTCCAGGATGCAACTTCACAAGTAACCAAGTGTGAAGCGTGCCAGTTCTATTCCAAACAGATACACCAGCCAGCTCAAGCTCTCCAGAAGATCCCTTTGTCCTGGCCATTTTCGGTCTGGGGGCTCGACATCCTCGGCCCCTTCCCCGAAGTTGTCGAGGGCTTTGAGTACTTATGCGTCGCCATCGACAAGTTCACAAAGGGCGGAAGTGGAAGCGATGAGGAAGGTGACAAGACAGTCGTGATCAAGTTCTTGAGTCAATTGTTTGCCGTTTCGAATCCCCAACGGATCATCACCGGCTAACAAAGACACAATTTACGAGTCGCACCTTCATGCAGTACGTCCAAGACCTTGGCGCCAAGGTCTGCTTTGCTTCTTTTGCTCACCCGAGAAGCAACGGTCAAGCAGAGAGGGCAAATGCTGAAGTAATGCACGGGCTCAAGACCAGAACTTTCGACAGGCTGCACAAGTGCGGAAGAAACTGGATCGAGGAGCTGCCGGTGGTTCTTTGGTCGATCAGGACGACGCCAAATCGAGCCACTGGCCAGGCACCCTTTGCTCTAGTCTATGGAGCAGAGGCAGTTCTCCCCACGGAACTTCGTATACGGATCGCCTCGA
The DNA here is from genome assembly GCA_021605145.1 of Aegilops bicornis. NCBI lineage: Eukaryota > Viridiplantae > Streptophyta > Magnoliopsida > Poales > Poaceae > Aegilops > Aegilops bicornis. Next base: position 290,370,472 of record CM038671.1, read on the forward strand.
GTACTCGCTTATGATGAGCTTGAGCAAGAGCAGCTGCGACAAGATGACGCTACCGCTCCTTGAGGAGGATCGTCTTGAGCCGTCAGCGAGCCGCTCGCTACCGACAAGCTCTGCGTCGCTACCATAGCCGCAGGTTAGTGCCGAAGTCTCGAGGAAGCGACCTTGTTCTTCGGGCGTTCAGTCCGCCAAGAATTCAAACAAGTTGGCCTTGAAGTGGGAAGGCCCTTATCGGGTGAAACGAGTCACTAGGCTGGCGCTGTCATGCCAGAGACCGAAGATGGCATTCCGGTGAGCAACTCCTGGAACATTGAGCATCTTCGTAAGTTTTACCCATAGGGCGCGGTTGTCGGAACCCGTTCCGGCAACCACCTTTGTACAAGTCTTGCCGTAGTTGCATGTAATCCTTTGTACAAAGCCGGTATGAGACCCGTGCATCGATAAAGCTCATGTGTTGCGCATGACTTGTCAAATTCATGCTTTCATCATTTTATTGCATGTTTTGGCTAACACTTTGTGCAGCAATCACACCGGGTAAGCAGAATCTGGCCACTGGGCTCCATAACGTTATTTCCTCTTCTTTTTCTTTTCTCAAAGAAAGAAAGGATCCCTCGCGCACAAGTTAACCGGGGGAAGGAGGAGATAATATTATGGACGTGCACCGCCGAGGAAGTTTCACCTCATCGGGAAGCAAGAAAGCGTAAAAGATAAGTTGCCAAAGTTTGAGCAATCAATTTTAAATTTTTAAGTTGTCTTCCTCGAGCGATAGTACTTTGTATGGAGAACTCTGCGCAAAAGGAACCAACTCACCGGCTAGTCGCGCCCTTACTTTGTTTCGAGTCCGCTCAACAACTTAAGTGAGCTGCGGCTAGTCGCGACAAGGTTGCTTGTCGGAGGCGGCACTTGCCAAATAGGTGGCCGACGTTCCTCACTCGGCCTTCATGGCAAAAGTGCCCGCACCGACAAGTCCCCTAAATGCGTGAGGCAGAAACGTACAAAGGAAGAAATCAAGTAGAGGAAATAACGTTGCATTGATCGATTCACCTAAGATAGAGTATATTACAGAATAACTTGTCGCTGATCTAACAAAGTTTTCTAAACATGATCGGCTGACGACAAGGGAAAGATAAGGTTTGCGGCCTAGTCCACGCGGTCGCCCTCAATCCGCTTGATCTTGTTCACCTTGTCCACAATGGGTGCGACAAGGGCTTTGAGCTCCTCCGCGTTGGCTTCGGGCGGCAAGGATCTGAGGACGCCGTTAAGGTTGAGGCCCGGGTTGCGGAAGGCCACCTTCATCAACACCTTCTCGAGGGCCCCTGCACAAACCTGGCGTGACTCCTCGGCCAGCTGCTTTGGGACCTCTTCCCGGAGTCACTGGAGGCCCGTCGCCACGCCTTTGAAGAATAAGCTAAGCTTGGCGCTGGGTTGGAGATGCTCGTCGGAGGAGTACGCAAGGTCCGCCATCCCAGCTCCACCAGCTCGTTGTGGATGTCGTGGCGGTGTCCACAAGACCTTCGTCCAGTGCTCCACGCTCTCCCTCAAAGTGTTACAGGACGGAGACAGCATTCGCCAAAGAGCTCCTCCTTGGCCTTGATCGCCTCCAACAAGCCCACCTCCCGCTCTCTGGCGCCATCCAACGTCTGCGTCGAGTGGTGGGTTCAACTCCAGATCCGCCTTGGAATCCTTGGCGGCGTCGAGCTCCTTGGCCTGTCGGTGAGGCGGCTCTGCAGCTTCGCCAAGGGTGTAGGCGTCCTTCTCGCGCTCACGCTTGAGCACGGCAAGCTCTTCGCCGCTCTTCTTGAGGGTGGCCTCCAGCTGTGCCACCTTCGCCTTCAGCTCTTCCTTGGCGGCCTCGGCGGCTGCGGCAGCGTCCTTCACTTCCTGAAGCGCCCCGCCAAGCGACTCCTCGCGCGCGGCAAGGTCTTCTTCATGGCTGTCCAGGTTGACCTTCCGCTGCGCCAACTCGCTTTCCTGTGCAGCGAGCTTCTCGGCAGCCAGCCGCTGCTCCTCATCAGCTGCGGCCTTCTCAAGGATGAAGGCCGTGCGCTCTTCCGCGAGCTGCCCCCACGCTTCCGCCACGTCGCGGAGGGCCTCTTTGTTGGCGCTCCGGAGCTCCTCGGCGCGCTTCTCCATATCCGCTCCCGCCCTCGCGACAAAGGGCTTCCAGGTCTCTAACTTGGCACGCCGCGCGGTAGAGCGACAACAGCTTCTTCGGCAGCTGCTCCTCCTCGGACTTCGGCTGCTGCTGCTTGGCGCGTCCACAGCGTCAGCCAATGCGGAGGCGAGTAGCCCGCCGTCGAAGGTCTCGCCCTCGGACCCGGCACCACAGAGCTTCGGTTCGGAGGAGCTTGATGAAGACGCCGCCGCCTTCGTAGGCACTGGGCTGGGGCTCCTCGAACTGGCCTTGGCAGCGGCGGGGAGTCGGCTGTCGGTGTAGCGCTTGCACGCTCCTGCGGCCTCAAAGGCCCGTCGATGCTGATCGCCCGACCCCTCGCCCGGCCTCTGCGTCGGCAGCCTCGGTGGCCTCCTCGCCAACAGGCTCGTCGGCGACGGCCTCTTCCTCCTGACGATGACCTCTTCTTCTTCGACGGCGGCCTCGTCGGTGTTGCCGCGCGTTTCCTCCTCGCCGGCAGCCTCGACCTCCATCAGGTCTGCGTCAGACGAAGAAGGGGCAGTCAAGCAGATGTTCAAAAAGAGAAACAAAAAAGAAAACAAGCCCAAGGGAGATTTTCGCGTAAGGGAGTTACACCTGCAGCGGGTCCGCAGCCGTGGCCTCGACCACCGGAGGGTCACGGGCGCCGTCCCTTGCCGGGTAGCCTCCCTTGCCGGAGTGGCCTCCCTTGCCGGGGTGGCCTCCCTTGTCGGAGGGGGCTCCCTTGCCGGGGAGTTCTCCTTTGGCGGCGTAGTGGCAGCGGGCAGGATCTCGGAGGCGGCTTCCGAGCCCTCCTGATGAGGCTGCTCTGCTCCTACACAAGCAAACTATCAGAAATCAACGCAGAAGGAGCACCCCTGCACACCTAATAGTAAGAAAAAAACTGCACACTTACTCTGGGGGCTGTCTTTGGGGGCTGCTCTGAGGAGGGTTGCTGGTCCGCAAGGCGGTCTCAGACGCGTCCCCGTCGCCACGGGAGAATCGTCCTCAACGGCGACCGTCGGGATCTTAGCCCTCTTTGCCGCTCTGGGCGGCGTCACGAAAAGGAAAGAGTCCAGAACAAAGCAAGTCAGATTCAAGATGAAGTAATCAGATTGAAGAAACACAAGCATAATCTCGAGAAGCTTACTCTTCGCTTTCTTCCTCGGAGCTGAGCGCAGAGAAGTCAAACTCCGGCCCGCCTCCGGTGCGATGAGGCGGGGGAGTGGTCTCTCTTGGCCGCTTGGCGGGCGTGCGGCGGCTCGAGAAGATTCCGCCCCAGTTGTCGCTGCAGTTTGGGGCGTTCCCGCGGCAACCTCGCTTGCCGCGGTGGAGCGCGTCGAGCGGCACTGCTGCTGAGGGCCGGTCTGCCGCCCCGGCTCATCTCCGACCCTGCGGAGACGCCTCCTCGGCGGAGCAGGGCTCATTGGCGGCAAGTCGCTTGGCGGTGGGGAAGAAGCGCCCTCGGCGGGTCCACTCGACCCGGCCTCGGGCTCGACAAGCTCGTCCTCTTCGCCGGTGACCTCCCCTCGCTCGGCAGAGCTTGCCGCCTTCGCCGCGTCCGCCTCCTCCACGGTGAACCCGAAGGCTCCAGCGGCAGCGGCTGCTGCCGCCTCCTCCACCCTGGTGGCGATCCTCGCCATCTCCTGGTCGGTGGTGTCGCGGGTGAGCCTCTTCTGCTCGTCGGAGCGGATCAGCACCTCTTGCAAGTCATCGAAGAATTGCTGCATGACCTCGTCGGGGGGCTCCTGCCAGGTTGGGACGATCCCGTGGGAGTCGCATAGTGGCATCATGGCGCGGATGCGGTCGAGCGCCGAGTTGTTGCACAAAGGGACGACCCCCCGCGGCAACCTAAACCACTCCGGGTGCTCGGGGTCGTTCTTGAACAGCTCGAGCAGCACTGAGTCCAGCTCCATGACGGTGAAGTTCCAATTCAGGCCCGGGCGCAGCCTCATGATGTCCGCCGCATTTTGGAACTCCCAAGCAGGCCTCCTCCTTTCCTGCAAGGGAAGCGTCTGGCGGCGAATGAAGTTCTGCGCCAACTGCTCCCATCATCAACCCGGCAAGCCTGAGGCGCAGAATTCGGGTCACAGCTATCTTCAGCTTCGCGTCCTCCGGCGCCAAGTTACTCCAGTCCTTGCCGCGCACTATTGGGGTTTGGCGCACGGCGGTGAAAGGTTGTGGGTTCTCCTCTACGACCCAGCACCAGTTGGCTCTCCACTCCTCCCACTTGTTCCGGAACTCCCCCTCTAGGTAGGCCTCTTTCTTGCCGATCCTAGAGACCCAGGCTATCCCTTCGGCAAGTGGCTCTCCTCTCTTGACGCGGGGAACAAAGAAATTGCGGAAGAGTGCCACATTCGGGTGGACTCCGACAAAGTTTCCGCACAAGTGTGCGAAAACGGCCATGGTCAAGATGGCGTTGGGGGTGAAATCAAGGAGGCGGAGGCTAAAGGTGTTCATTATGTCGCAAAGAACTTCGTAAAGCGGCGGGCAAAGACCGCAATAGAAGAAAAGGCGAAGAAAGGGTACCTGTTAGCCAAATCAGCGGCGGGCGGGGAGCACCCTCGCGCGGATGCGCCTGAGTCTCCGTCGACCGAAAAAGGTAGAAGACATCCGCAGCTCCGTGCGCCGAGCTGCGGGGAAGATGGCTCGCTCCTTGCGCAGCGCCGCGAAAGCCGCCAAGGCGCCTCGGCCGACTTGACGCCCTTCTCCTTATCGACCTTCGGGCCATGGCAAAGGGGGCGGAGGAGGTCGACGGCGGTGAAGTGTGCTTGTGGCGAAAGGGGCGGGCTGCTGCTGTCGCACCGGAGAAGGAGAGGGAGCGGCGGTGGTTTCTTGACAAGACAAAGCAATGGCAGGGGTGGTCGGCCCGCCTCTGTTTCCTCCGCTTATAAAGGGGAGGAGGCGGACGTTCGCTTATATTAATAAAGAACCCCCCGACCGTGCCCACGATCTTCGCCGACGCCCACGTCCGGTGCGTGCCGTTAGTGGGGATCGTGGTGGGTCCGGGGCGAGTTGCGGCGTGGTCGAGGCCGCAGCGTACCGATGCACAGCTTCTGGCCCGGCCCGACAAGCGCCGCACCGTGTACGGCCCAGCTCGGGACTCGCGGTGTACTAGAGTAGGGGTACCCTAGTATCCCGTACTGCGTGCACGGACGATTCACGACACCAGCTGCAAGGTTTGCCTCGTCACCGCCAGTATCCTCCGTGGCTCCTTTGGAGCCATTCAAGAACAAAATATTTGATTGAGAAGACAAGGCCCCGACAAGAGGAGCTTGTCGGGAAGGCCACTCCAGGCACGCAGAAGACAAGGCCCCGGCAAGAGGAGCTTGCCAAGAAGGCTCGGAGCGTGACGAGCCTCCGGGCGCGACAAGGATTCGGCCGCGGCAAGGTGCTTGCCGCGGCATGCAACCTCTCTCCGTCCCCGCTCCAGCTCACCCAGCGACGTGTCGCCATGGGACCGTTCCATGGGCGCGTGTCGAGCGGCTGTGCAGCCAGCGGAGAGCAGCGATAAGCGGCGCTGACGGGCTCGCCATCGTGGCGAAGTGAGGCGCACTGACGGCCTCTCACATACATGTTTGGGCGACAATGACGGGCATTTATTGCTTTTGTCCCTTGCCGTCAGAGTTAGGTATTTTGCACTGTTCAAGTAGGTGTACCAACTCCTGTTTTTACATTTGTACCCCCGTCTATGTTGCCACCTATCGGAGACCCCTTGAGCATATAAAAGGAGGCCCGAGTGCAACATAGAAAGGGTTCGCCAGGTTTCGGCTGGTTCGGTTCATTCGACTGGCCATAGACTAGACACACTCACGCTAGGTTTTGTAGCCTGCATTGCTCCCTAGCAAGAACACAATAGATCAAACAAGCAGCAGTAGGAGTTTTATCTCTCCGGAGAGCCCCGAAGCTGGGTAAACTGCTCGTGTGCATCGCCTCGATCCGCTCTTCGTGCGATCTCCGCCCCCCTCCGAACCACAAGGGGCCTGCTCCACCGGCCCCATAGGTGTCCGTGGGTACGATCAGCCTCCCCGACACAATCGCTGGAGATATCATCTTCCTACAACACACACACAAAGATATCCCTTAACATGAACTAAGTCAGACAAGCTTTTATCTTCCAACTCTCCAAGTTGTGGTTTGGCTTAACCAACTAGCTCAGGGGTATCCCACACAGATTCTTGGAATGGGTGGTTTGGAGGAAAACCAACATGATCACAAACTCAACATAGCGGTCAGGTGACAAACTGGTAATACTTCCGAGAAGATATTTTGAACATCCCGAACCACCGATATGTTACTAAGCTCGAGAACAATCTTGCTTTTCAGAGCAAGACGATATGATCAAACAAGCAAGGGATTGAATAATTCTAACTCATTTATCGAAGAGTGCACCAGAAATAAGGACTAGGTAGCACGATCAGTCTTAGAAGGATAATTCAATAAACAGCACGCTAAGAATGAGAGTATTGTCCATTAACTACCAAGCAACAGAATTGCTAGGAGTATAGATTTTGACACATCACGATTCGCTTGTCGGTGTTCCGGTTACAATAACACGGGAACCGAGGAATGAACAATGATGGCGAGAAGTATCCCTGCATCAAGAATTCATAGGAGGTTGTGCAATTCTCATGACATTCTTGACATAAAGATGTAATACTCCGAGGTAGAACAAAACAAAAGCTGGATTGGCATTTTGATCTGTGGAATACGATTGCTTTGACCCAATCCAAGAAATGGATGAGGTGCTGGAGTTTGTTTCTCCTAGTCATTCCGGGATAGAATGGTTTGACGAACCACAAGAATAATAGGCATCGATGAATGAATGCACGCATACTCTTGACTATCAATTGATAGACAAAGGTCAGAAAACAACTACAGAGGGACAACTCAAAAGAACATATGATTTTCTGAGTTGTGGATGCATAGATTAGTATGTCGAGCAAAGCTCAACATTTCTTTCGGATAACCCATGCAGAAAGGTAGAACTGGTAGATTCACAATGTAGAATGAAGAACTCATCAAGAGCACTCTTATTGTGATCTTTTGGTTCAAAGGAACTCTTGCCAAGGATGGTTCATGGTATTTGGAAGAATGATATACCACGGACCTCTAATACTATCACAAAGGTTACTAATATCCTAAAGGTACGAGCAACACTATCAACACGAGGTAAGTAGAGTGAATCTTGGGTCAAGAACCCAGGAGTAGAATACCTACTACTAAATGGCATCACGAGATGCTTTCGAAAATGGTGGCCAGAATAATCACACCGGGAACACAAAACATGGCTAGATTACTAGTTGACTCCCTAAAACACCTAGGGTCATAATAATAGCTCCAACATATATGTCGAGGCAACAGAGTACCTCAACTCACCGATTAGTGTGATTAATCTGGCCCAAATGGACATCAGGAACATGGAGGAATGATTGCAAGTGCATCAGACTATCTAGAAACTTGGGATGACTCGGACAGCATAACTACTGTAAATGCTCAAAAAGATTTGAGACATCCTGCAAAATAGTGGCATGACCACTCAGCATCACAATATCAAGGTTCTGAGGCCAGCTATGAACATACGGAAATAGTAGAAACTGAACTGAGACTTGAATCCATCAATCCTATAACTCTATGGATTAGTAACACGTCATCCTGATAGATAGATGAGAAGGCCTAGTTCTTAATCCCCGTAGAAAAGAATAGGTTGACTCGGATCAGAAGGGCATAAGGTAAAGAAGTAAAAATAGCCTTACGTTCCCTTCCACAATCAATTCCCTTATATAACTAAAGCATTTCTAGACTCAACTTTGACCAGTTTGGCTTGGTAATCCTACAGGCAGTCAGGCTCTGATACCAAAGCTGCCAGTACCCTGATTCCAAGTCACATCGATCTAGCCGGTAACACCTCATATCACTTTGAGGCCTCACGCACGGTATTCCCATGGGTGTCGCCTTACCATGGCCCAGGACCATTTGCGCCTTTTGGCTCACGTATATGATAGTGTCTCTAGCATCCATATGACTGAGAATCCAGGCCGACATGACTAGTCGTGAACCCAAAGTGGCACTAACTTACGGGGACAGGCATACATGAATCAACATCGAGCATGTCGATCGCCAGGTAAATCCGGGTCAGAGACTGGGCTAACAGGACTACGGAGAACCAGGCTGTAGGAGGCTAGGCAGGACTCCGGATGTCATAGCGTGACATTTCCCCGAAGGGACAGACACAGGAACAAAGTGAAACACATGCCGGCCAGTCAAGTGTTCCGGAGCAGTAGTGCTGGGCTAGCAGGACTCAGTGAACCCGGGCATGACGAACTACTATGCCTCATGGAAGCACAAGACTACATTTCCCCATAAGAGAGGCTACCAAGGATAACCAACTAGGTTGTCGGATCCCACACATACCAAGCATTTCAATCATACACACAATATGCTCAATATGTGTAAATACAACATGGCATCACAACAAAACTCTACGACTCAAAATATTTATTCATTAGTCTCCAAGGAGAGAGATATTACAAACATGGGTCTTGACGGTGTCCTGGACTAGGGGGTACTCACCATGTCGTCTCCCGATCAGTTGGATTGGGCCGAGGATCCCCATGGCCGTATACTCATGGGCCAGTCTGGACAGTTGCCTCGTACAAGGAAGATTCCACAAGACTTGGCGATCAAGACAAGGACTCCTCCCCCTCCGGCGTATTCGGCTAGGACTCTTGTTATCCTAGGCCTCTGGTGCATTATATAAACCGAGGCCAGGCTAGTCGATAGACATACAACAATCATACCATAGGCTAGCTTCTAGGGTTTAGCCTCTACGATCTCGTGGTAGATCAACTCTTGTAATACTCATGTCATCAAGATCAATCAAGCAGGAAGTAGGGTATTACCTCCATAGAGAGGGCCCGAACACAGGTAAACATCGTGTCCCCTGTCTCCTGTTACCATCCGCCTTTAGAGGCACAGTTCGGGACCCCCTACCCGAGATCCGCCCGGTTTGACACCGACATTGGTGCTTTCATTGAGAGTTCCGCGTGTTCAAAGAAAGGTCGATGGCTCGCCTGCAGATCAACTGCGACTTCGTCATCTTCGTCACCAGCTCGACTGGTCACCTTGGTTCGACCAAGGACTGTGCCCTACCTCCGATCGTCATGTTCGGATGAGGGCCTTCATTAACATCAACTCCGATCTCTATCAACATCATGGAGGAATCATCCCAGGAGCCCGGGGGCTCAACGTCAACATTGCCATCAGGCGACCGTACTGTTTTTCTGGACAGCAGACTTGTGTCTGCCGCCACCGCCTCCTCAAGCGTCGTTTTAACGATTGCTTCGGTGGAATTGTGCGGAATTGAGTCTACAACAACCCTGGAAAATTTCGTTGAGTTCCGATGGAGGAATCTCTGGCAATCTCCGATATACCGGAGCCGCATTGAATCTGGACGAGAATCCGGACGAGTTTAGGGCGTGGTGTCCAGCTTCTAGCTCAGACTTCCTTTGGAAGATCCAACTGTTGATCGGCTGCGGAATTCCTATATCTACCACCCCTCAAAATTTCAGCTCGATCCGACCGTCCAAACTCCGGAACCTTCCGATTAGTGCATCACTTTTCGGATCTGTTTCTCTTAGCAGCAAACGAATCCGACCCGAGTTCGTCTTTTTTATGAACGGGATTGCGGACATCCTTTTTGAAGGAAGTTTTGTACGGGTTATCGTGTTTTGTTCCCGAACACATCCCACTAACTTTAAGATCTTTTGAACATGATCTTCAACATCATGCTGGTGTCAAACCAATCCGGCAATATTGCTCCACGGCTGCCGACCTACGCTAGACACGTCGTCACTTTGTTGAGCCGAGCTCAACTTCTTCGGATCATCATCTCGGCAAGCCGAAGAGGAGTCCTACATCGCGAAGGATAAATCATCACCAACATCGCCGCCCCACGGATTACACGGAGCGGGCATACCGGCATCGCCGCACGGTCGCTTCATCAAGCCGGCATCAACCACGTCACGACCTGCATTGGCAGGGCCGCACTATTGCTTCTTCAAGCTGGTGTCCATCACGCCGACCTACTTTGACATCTCGGCTGGACCGGGGGCTTTGCCATCTCTTCATCAACCTACTCCGGATGCTTCGGCGTCGCTAGCCGACCAGCTCCGTCACGTTAGCTAGACCGAGGGCTTTGCCTCGGCGAGCCAACCTTTGCCACATTGCCATGTCGTCGTTTTATCGCCCATCGGGCAATGGGTGCGCGGATCGAGTCCCAATTTTGGGAATCACCTCCCTTCGGATTGCTACAACAAATAAACTAGGTCTATCAAATGGTGGCGCGTGCGACGATCGCATGGTGGTTCGATCGGTTTCGTACATAGTCCGTGACGCCCGTGATCCGAACTTCGGACCGACCTGTGAATTCAGGCTTTGCCACGCCTTTATTGCATTACACCGACGACCTGCATCGACATTGACTTCAGCGCCAGGCCATATTTCTTTTATTACTCACTTTGCATAAATTATTTGTTATGCAACGATTTTTTTATTATTATTATTACTATTATCTCTGGTTTGCACTATTTTTTGTGCACAGGAAAATGATCCAGCCGGACTATACCCTTTGGCGTCACCTCGGTGGACGGGGCTTCGTCAACACTTCCTTACCCCATGCCGGGACTTGGCATCACCCTGCCGTCCTGCATTGACCATGCTATGTCACCACTTGAGTGCCGAGCTCTTCGCTCAGCCACCTCGGACGGCTTGGGGATGGAACCTTGTCTCAAGATCAAGCTCGGATCAAGGTCATCAATACCGAACACTTTAACAAGCTTAGTTGCATTGATGCTCAAAGTTTTAAATTTTTTACTTGTGTTCGCTCGACCAAGCATTATACTTTTTGGAAAAAAGTTGCTTGTAAAATTTCCTTGTCCAAACTTTGTTTGTGACGCATAAATTCAAATACCCCGTTTACTTGGGGGCTTCCTTCATGAAGCTTTTTCCTCTTGCATATGATTATACTTGTACGGCTTCGTTCCTTGTTCGTGTATTACGCCACAATATGCACCATATTGACATAAGCGATTTGCAATCTGGGTTGCCTGGCTCTTGTGTTTACCCCTACGTTCCCGATTGTTCGGCTAGGGAGTAAAGGGAGCACCTCTGCGATTGTCACGATCGGGTCACCCGAGCCGGACCTCGGGATCGGGTGAAGCCGAAGCTAGCTTTCTTAATGTTTTCAATAATGGTCGGCACACAATGTAACTCATGAGTACAAAAATCTATTGCACAAGTCTCATATTAACAATGAGCACCGAAGAAAGGTATCGGTGGGGTACTATTTTCTTGAAGGTGCTTCTTACACTTTATCGATAATATAGCATAAGTTCCCGAAGCGGCGCTTTATGCATTACAGACCTTATGACCTGATTGCCTGGTTATTGGAAACACCGTCGATATTCTCGACAGATTGAGTACATAACACTTTTCGGTCCTTGACCAAAGAGGGAGAAGCCGATGGTCGGTTAAGACGCGTTTAAAGTTCGGTTGAACATAGATATGATATCGCATGCTTGGTACATAGAATCATTCTTTTACCCAAGTCACTTGGGGGCTCTTATGTTTATTTGAGCCGCTTTTATAATAAGTGTTTTCTTCTTAGTCGCTGCAGAGTTTTTATTATTATTTATCACTCCTTTTCTCGACACGAGTGTGCGGTCACTAGTCAGGAGCCTAATTTCTCTCTCAAAACCTCTAGAGTTTAGTTTTCTAAACTGGCCTAATGAGAAGTACTCCGCCTTCGGATGGGAGGACCGAAGCCGTAGGCTGACCCGCTTGAAGTCTTGAGATAGGATGTGTCGTGTTAAAGCGGCGTAAGCACTTTTTTTCTAAAGTCCAATTTTCGGATTGGCACCGAACACTTGATCTTGTTCGGACGTCATGTTTTTCTTGACGTTTTTGGTTTTCCAAGCTTTTGGCACTTTTAACTATTTGTGTGTTTTCGACAAGTCTCGCAAAGGCAACGCCGGACACCTTTAGAGATCCGGCAAAAACATTCTCGGATATTGGTATATATGCATCAGTTTCGAATTGTGTCTTCGGTCAATAGTTGGGTTGCCCGGCTCCCGTGCTTGCCTCCTACGTTCCGCTTTGTTTGGCTAGGTGTGCAAAGGGAGAACAACTGCGATTGTGCTTCCAGCTCGCATGGTCAAGCACCTCAGTGGAGAAAGCCGAAAACTGACTGTCACAATAGGTGTAAACTGGTCAGCGATCCGATGACTATATTAAATGATGGGCCATTCATAAAATTGGCCGAAGTGTTTTCGACTTGACCTCGATTGTCGCCGAACACTACCGGGGCTAGTAATCGCCTCCCAAACTAAATCCTCAATATTTTGCTCTTACATTGGAGCTGAGGTTTCATGATCATGCTTAGCATGACAACCCAAAGAAAGGAACCGATAGCGGGACTATTTTCTTTGGAAGACATTTCTTACATTAAATAGTAATATAACGTATCTCTCTGCGTACCTTTGTTTATAAAACCGTATGGCCAGATTGCCTTGTTTGTCGTAAATCTTTGCCCTCATAAAGGCTTTATAAAGTAGGACAAACACTCCTCGGCTATTGGCCGAGGAGGTTGAAGCCGATGGTCGGTCAACAAAGTTTTGTACAATGCGGATCCAAGCATTAATGACATAAAGTACTTGGATACATTGAGTCATCACACATAATTTGTGATTTTACTATGGATATCGATCCTTAATTCGCCACCCGTGCCCGCATTAAGGCTCGAGAACTCTTGGGCTTCGGGCTTATTATTTACAAATATTAAAGGGCACATCAATCCCCGATGCAGTGTTGCCACCCGACCGGTGTCTCGGGGACTCTTGCATTGCACTGTTCTATGCGAGAAAATTTTAAGTGCTGTCTGATTTCGAGGAGATTTTGATCCTCAGGTTGGTCGGCCGCACCCAACCTGAGTCTTGAGGACTGAGCACGCCGCTTTTTGTGTCCCGTAGTATTCTGCCGAGCTTGGACTTGATCCTCAGACCGATTTTGCAAATCAACCTGAGTCTCAGCAGCTACGGGGATCATCGGTCTTATGTCATCCTTCATGTGCATCTCGGGTTTTAGACCCATACCCACCTTGAGGGCTACTGGCTATGTATCTCGGCAGAGAATAAATTGCACCAATAAAAAATATTGACAAAAATTGGCCCACATTCGGGGTGGTGCACCACCTCGGAAGCAATCCGGCATAAAGCTCGGACGCTAGTGGCTGGCTCCAAAGAGGGCATTTCCGATGTTAAGCTCGGCTAAACTCCTTCGAACTTCTTTGAACCAAGGTGATTTATGACACCTCGGATACAGTCCGGCGTTGGAGCTCGGATACATAGTCCGGCGTTGGAGCTTAGATACCGTCCGGTGTTGGAGCTCGGATACATAGTCCGGCGATAGAGCTGGGAAGCAGTCCGGCGTTGGTGCTCGGCTGCAAAAGATACCTCGAATGCAGTCCGGCGTTAGAGCTCGGACACAAGAGGACACTGCCTCCCGGGAATAACTTCAAACCCGAGGCATAGCATAAAAATAACAAGGCATTGATAAAGGTCGTAAACTTAAAGGGGCTCCTCGGATACCCAACGTGTAAACTCTTCGTATGAACTTAGGCGATCCTCAAGATCGAAGATGAGAAGATTCGTTGAACAAGTTTTCAAGACCGACGACCGAAGATGAAGAACAGTTCGGAAGAATCGAGGAGCGTCCCCAACTTGAAGACCGGTTCAGGGGGGCTCGACGGTGTCTGGACTAGGGGTACTCACCACGTCGTCTCCCGATGCTCGGGAGGCTGATCGTACCACGGACACCTATGGGGCAGCGGACCAGGCCTTAATGGTTCGGAGGGGGCGGAGATCGCACGAAGAGCGGATCGAGGCGAGGCACACGAGAAGTTTACCAAGCTTCGGAGCTCTCCGGAGTGATAAAACTCCTACTGCTGCTTGTTTGATCTATTGTGTTCTTGCTAGGGAGCAATGAGAGCTACAAAACCTAACGTGAGTGTATCTAGTCTCTGGTGGGTCGAATGAACCGAACCAGCCGAACCTCTTTTCTACGTTGCGCATGGGCCTCCTTTTATATGCTCAAGGGGTCTCCGACAGGTGGCAACATAGGCGGGGGTACAAATGTAAAAACAGGAGTTGGTACACCTACTTGAGCGATTATGCAGTGCAAAATACCTAACTCGGCGGCAAGGGACAAAAGCAATAAATGCCCGTCGTTGTCGCCCAAACAGATTAACAGAGGCCGTCAGTGCGCCTCCGCCGCCCACGATGGCAAGCTTGCCGGTAGCTGCTTATCGCTGCTCTCCGGCTGCACTGACCTCTCGACACGCGCCCATGGAACGGTCCCATGGCGACACGTCGCTGGATGAGCTGGAGCGGAAAGGGAGAGAGGTTGCATGCCGCGGCAAGCGCCTTGCCGCGGCCGAGTCCTTGTCGCGCCCGGACGCTTGTCGTGCTCCGGGCCTTCCCGGCAAGCTCCTCTTGCCGGGGCCTTGTCTTCTGCGTGCCTGGAGTGGCCTTCCCGACAAGCTCCTCTTGTCGGGGCCTTGTCTTCTTAATCTAATACTTTGTTCTTGAATGGCTCCAAAGGAGCCACGGAGGATCTTGGCGGTGACGAGGCAAACCCTACCGCGGGGTGCTACAACTGTCCGTGCACGAGTACGGGATACTAGGGTACCCCTACTCTAGTACACCGGCAGAGCCCGGGCCTGGGCCGTACACGGTGCCGAAGCGCTTGTCGGGCCGGGCCCAGGCTGCAGCATCGGACACGCGCTGCCTCACCACGCCGCAACTCGCCCGGACCACTACCATCCCCACTAACGGCACGCACCTCGTGGGGGTTCTTTATTAGTATAAGCGAACGTCGCCCTCCTCCCCTTTATAAGCGGAGAAGCAGAGGCAGGCCGGCCACCCCCGCCATTGCTGTCTTGTCAAGAAACCACCGCCGCTCCCTCTTCTTCTCCGGTCTGCGAAGAGCAGCGCCCCGCCCCCTTTCGCCGCAAGCACACTCATCGCCGTCGGCCTCCTCCGCCCCCCCTCGCCATGGCTCCGAAAGCCGATAAGGAGAAGGGCGTCAAGTCGGCCGAGGCGCAGCGGCTCGCGGCGTTGCGCAAGGAGCGAGCCATCTTCCCCCCGCAGCTCGGCGCAAGGGAGCTGCGGGACGTCTTCTACCTCTTCTGGTCGACGGAGACTCGTGCGCATCCGCGCGCAGGTGCTCCGCCCCCGCCTCCGATTTGGCCCCAACAGGTACCCTTTCTTCGCCCTTTTCTTCTATTGCGGGCTTTGCCCGCCCTTTTCTGAGTTCTTTTGCGACATAATGAACACCTTTAGCCTCCGCCTCCTTGATTTCACCCCCAACGCCATCTTGACCATGGCGGTTTTCGCGCATTTGTGCGAAAACTTTGTCGGAGTCCACCCGAACGTGGCACTCTTCCGCCATTTCTTTGTTCCCTGCGTCGAGAGAGGAGAGCCACTTGCCGGAGGGATAGCACAGGTCTCTAGGATCGGCAAGAAAGAGGCCTACCTAGAGGGAGAGTTCCGCAACAAGTGGGAGGAGTGGAGGGCCAACTGGTGCTGGGTCGTGAGGAGAACCCGAGCCTTCACCGCCAGTCGCCAAACCCCAATAGTGCGCGGCAGGGATTGGAGTAACTTGGCGCGGAGGATGCGAAGTCAAGATAGCCGTGACCGAATTTTGCGCCTCGGGCTTGCCGGGCTGACCGTAGGGAGCGGTTATGCAGACTTCCTTCGCCGCCGCATCGCTCCCTTGTAGGAAAGGAGGAGGCCTGCTTGGGAGTTCCAAAATGCGGCGGACATCATGAGGCTGCGCCTGGGCCTGAATTGGAACTTTACCGTCTTGGAGCTGGACTCTATACTGCTCGAGCTGTTCAAGAACGACCCCGACCATCCCGAGTGGTTCAGGTTGCCGTGAGGGGTCGTCTCTTTGTGCAACAACTCGGCGCTCGACCGCATCCGCGCCATGATGCCACTGTGCGACTCCCACGGGATCGTCCCGACCTGGCAGGAGCCCCCCGACGAGGTCGTGCAGCAATTCTTCGACGATTTGCAAGAAGTGCCGATCCGCCGACGAAAGCGAAGAGGCTCACCGCGACACCATCGACCGTGAGATGGCGCGGATTGCCACCAGTGGAGGAGGCGGCAGCAGCCGCCACCGGAGCCTTCGGGTTCACCGTGGAGGAGGCGGGCCTTGGCGAAGGCGGCAAGCCTTGCCGAGCGAGGGAGGTCGCCGGGCGAGGGCGAGCTTGTCGAGCCCGAGGCCGGGTCGAGTGGACCCGCCGAGGGCGCTTCTTCCCACCGCCAAGCGACTTGCCGCCGCTGGAGCCCCGGCTCCGCCGAGGAGGCGTCTCCGCAAGGCTGGAGACGAGCCGGGCGACAGACCGCCCACAAGAAGAAGCGCCAGCGCGCTTCCACCGCGCAAGCGAGGTTGCCACGGAGCGCCCCACACGGCCGCGACAACCGGGCAGGATCTTCTCGTGCCACCGCCGACGCCCGCCAAGCGGCCAAGAGAGCCCACGCCTCCACCTCGTCGCCGCACCGAGGCGAGGCGGAGTTTGACTTCTCCGCCAGCCTCCCAGGAGGAAGGCGAAGAGTAAGCTTCTCGAGATTGTGCTTGTGTTTCTTCAATTTTATTGCTTCATCTTGAATCTGATTTGCTTTGTTACGGACTCTTTTCCTTTTCGTGACGCTGGCCCAGAGAGCGCGAAGAGGGCCAAGATCCCGGCAGTCGTCGTTGAGGACGATTCTCCCGTGGCGACGGGGACGCGTCCGAGCCGCCTGCCGGACCAGCAACCCCTTCCCAGAGCAGCCCCCAAAGACAGCCCCCTGCAGTAAGTGTGCAGTTTTCTTCTTACTATTAGGTGTGCAGGGTGCTCCTTCTTTGTTGATATCTGACTGTGTGCTTGTGTAGGAGCAGAGCAGCCTCATCGGGAGGGCTCGAAGCCGCCTCCGAGATCCTGCCCGCTGCCACTACGCCGCCAAGGGAGAACTCCCGGCAAGGGCGCCCTCCGACAAGGGAGGCCACCCGGCAAGGGAGGCCACTCCGGCAAGGAGGCTACCCCAGCAAGGGGCAGGCGCCCGGTGACCCTCCAGTGGTCGAGGCCATGGCTGCGGACCCGTTGCGAGTAATTCCCTTACGCGAAAATCTCCCTTGGGTTTGCTTTCTTTTGTTTCTCTTTTGAACATCTGCTTGACTGCCTCTTTCTTCGTCGGCCTTGAGCCGATGGAGGTCGAGGCCGCCGGCGAGGAGGAAGCGCTGCAACACCCGGCGAGGCCGCCCGTCGAGGAAGAAGTGGTCGTCGTCGTGGAAGAAGAGGCCATCGCCGATGAGCCTGTTGGCGAGGAGGCCACCGAGGCTGCCGACGCGGAGGCCGGGCGAGGTCGGGCGATCGCATTAACGGCCCCGAGGTCCGCAGGAGCGGCAAGCGCCTACACCGACAAATGATTTCCCGCTGGCCGCGCCAGTTCGAGGAGCCCCAGCCCGTGCCTACCAAGGCCGGGCGAAGGCGTTTTCATCAAGCTCCCCAGGAGCCGAGCTCCAGGCGCCGGTCGAGGGAGAAACTTCGACGGCGAAGCTACTCGCCTCATTGGCCGACGCTGGTGGACGCGCCAAGCAGCAAGCGGCGAAGTCTGAGGAGGAGCAGCCAAGAAGCTGTTGTCTCTACCGCCCGGCAGGCCAAGTTGGAGACCCGGGAGGCACTTGTCGCGAGGCGTGGAGCGGACATGGAGAAACGCTACCAAGAGCTCGGGCGCCAACCAAGAAACCCTCCGCGACGTAGCAGAAGCGCGGGGGCAACTCGCAGAAGAGCGCACGGCCTTCATCCTTGAGAAGGCCGCAGCTGAGGAAGAGCAGCGGCTGGCTGTCGAGAAGCTCGCCGCGCAGGAAAGCGAGTTGGCGCAGCGGAAGGTCAACCTGGACAGCCACAAAGAAGACCTTGCCGCACGCGAGGAATCGCTTGGCGGGGCGCTTCAGGAAGCGAAGGACGCTGCCGCAGCCGGCGAGGCCGCCAAGGAAGAGCTGAAGGCGAAGGTGGCACAGCTGGAGGCCACCCTCAAGAAGAGCGGCGAAGAGCTTGCCGTGCTCAAGCGTGAGCGCGAGAAGGACGCCTACACTCTGGGTGAGCTGCAGAGTCGTCTCGCTGATAGAGGCAAGGAGCTCGACGCCGCCAAGGATTCCAAGGCGGATCTGGAGCTGAAGCTGACCACTCTGACGCAGACGTTGGATGGCGCCAGAGAGCAGGAGGTGGGCTTGTTGGAGGCGATCAAGGCCAAGGAGGAGCTGCTCGCGAATGCTGTCTCCGTCCAGAACACCTTGAGGGAGAGCGTGGAGCACTGGACCGAAGGTCTTGAGGACACCGCCGCCGACATCCACAACGAGCTGATGGAGCTGGGGATGGCGGACCTTGCGTACTCCTCCGACGAGCATCTCCAACCCAGTGCCAAGCTCAGCTTATTCTTCAAAGGCGTGGCGACGGGCCTCCAGCGACTCCGGGAAGAGGTCCCAAAGCAGCTGGCCGAGGAATCACGCCAGGTCTGTGCAGGAGCCCTCGAGAAGGTGTTGATCAAGGTGGCCTTCCGCAATCCGGGCCTCAACCTTAACGGCGCCCTCGGATCCCCGCCGCCCGATGCCAACGTGGAGGAGCTCAAAGCCCTTGTCGCACCCATTGTGTACAAGTAGAACAAGATCAATCGGATTGAGGGCGACCGCGAAGACTAGGCCGCCAACGTAATCTTTCACTTGTCGCTGCTGATCATGTTTAGAACACTTTGTTAGATCAGCGACAAGTTATTTTCTAATATACTCTATCTTAGGTGAACGATCAATGCAACGTTATTTCCTCTACTTGATTCCTTCCTTTGTACGTTTCTGCCTTACGCATTTAGGGGACTTGTCGGTGCGGGCACTTTTGCCATGTCGATGAGTGAACGTCAACCTTCTTGGCGATTGTCAGCCTCCGACAAGCAACCTTGTCGCGACTAATGCAGCTCACTTAAGTTGTTGAGCGGACTCGAAACAAAGTAAGGGCGACTAGTCAAGCGAGTTGGTTCCTCTGCGCATGTGTTCTCCATACAAAGTACTATCGTTCGAGGAAGATAACTTAAAAATTTAAAATTGATTGCTCAAACTTTGGCAACTTAGCTTTTCATCTCTTGCTTCCCGATGAGGTGAAACTTCCTCGAGCGGTGCCTGGTCCATAATATTATCTCCTCCTTCCCCCCTGGTTAACTTGTGCGCGAGGGAGCCTTCCTTTCTTTGAGAAAAGAAAAAGAAGAGGAAATAACATTATGGAGCCCAGCGGCTCGATTCTACTTACCGGGTGTGGTTGCTGCACAAAGTGTTAGCCAAAAACATGCAATAAAATAATGAAATCATGAATTTGACAGGTTGTGCGCAACACATGAGCTTTACTGATGCACGGGGTCTGCGCCCGGCTTTGTACAAAGGATTACATGCAACAGCGGCAAGACTTGTACAAAAGGTGGTTGCTTTAACGGGTTCCGACAACCCGCGCCCTATGGGTAAAACTTCTACGAAGATGCTCAATGTTCCAGAGTTGCTCACCGAATGCCATCTTCGGTCTCGGCGGACAGCGCGAGGCCTAGTGACTCGTTTCACCCGATAAGGGCCTTCCCACTTCAAGGCGTCAACTTGTTTGAATTCTTGGCGGACTGAACGCGCCGAAGAACAAGGTCGCCTTCCTCGAGACTTCGGCATTAACCTGCGGCTATGGTAGCGACGCAGAGCTTCTTTGGTAGCGAGCAGCTCGCCTGACTGAAGACGATCCTCCTCAAGGAGCAAGCGTCATCTTGTCGCAGCTGCTCTTGCTCAAGCTCATCATAAGCGAGTACTCGAGGCGATCCGTATCTGAGTTCCGTGGGGAGAACTGCCTCTGCTCCATAGACTAGAGCAAAAGGTGTCCGGCGGTGGCTCGATTTGGCGTCGTCTGATCGACCAAGAACCACCGGCAGCTCCTCGATCCAGATTTCTTCCGCGCACTTGTGCAGCCTGTCGAAAGTTCTGGTCTTGAGCCGCAGCACTTCAAAGATTTGCCCTCTCGCTTGACCGTTGCTTCTCGGGTGAGCAACAGAAGCAAAGCAGACCTTGGCGCCAAGGTCTTGGACGTACTGCATGAAGGTGCGACTCGTGAATTGTGTGCCGTTGTCGGTGATGATCCGGTTAGGGATTCCGAAACGGCAAACAATCGACCAAGAACTTGATCGGCCGACCGCCGTCACCTTCCTCATCGCTTCCACTTCCGCCACTTTGTGAACTTGTCGATGGCGGCGTACAAGTACTCAAAGCCCCGACAACTTCGGGGAAGGGGCCGAGGATGTCGAGCCCCGCACCGAAAATGGCCGTGATAAAGGGATCGTCTGGAGAGCTTGAGCTAGCTGGTGTATCTGTTTGGAATGGAACCGCACGCTTCACACTTGGTTACTTGTGCAGTTGCATCCTGGAGGGCTGTCGGCGGAAGAAACCTTGCCGAAAGCTTTTGCGGCAAGTGCTCTTGCGCCAATGTGGTGACCACATATGCCTCCATGTATCTCTCGCCAACAGCTTCATCCATCTTCCCAGGAATACACTTCAATTTCACACCATTGAGTCTTCTTCAGACAGTATGTCCGTCGACAAGCTGGTACATACTTGACCGCCGGGCTACTCTTTCCGCTTTCTTCTTGCTCTTGAGAAGTTCTCCGTCTGAAGGAAATGGACAATCCACGCCCATGCCGGAGCTTGCGGCTCGACAACAAGGACTAACGGCACATTCTGCTGCTTGGAACATCAGCTTCCACGGCAAGAACTCGCGGTCTGCCGGAGCTTGATGCTCCCGACAAGCTTGCCGGAGCAAAATTTGTCGGGGCGTGCGCTTCAACGAAACAAACCACAGGGGCCTGTCGGAGCAGATCGCTTCCTCAAGACTGCTGGTGTTGATCTTGGGGACCTTTGCAACAACGGCTTCGGGAAGCTCTGGCCGGAAAGTAGTCACCAGAGGCCAACTTCCTCTTCTTGCCTTGTCCGATTGATGGTGTTACGGTTGGCTGAGTCGACTTGAGCACGAAAATCCCTGGTTCCACAGGCAACTTAAGTGCAGCGCACTTTGACAAAGCCGTCGGCAATATCATTACGAGCTCTTGGAACATGTTCCATTTGCGAGGCCGTCAAAGTGCTCTTCCAGCTTTCCTCACTTCATCGACGAGGCTTCCATCAACGGACTCGTAATCTTTGTTGACTTGGCGGACGACGAGTTGTGAGTCTCCCCTGACAATAAGCTTTTTGATCCCAAGGTCCACGGCGATCCTGAGACCGGCAAGCAAACCTTCATATTCTGCAGTATTGTTCGTCGCTTGCTCTTTGGGAAAGTGCATCTGGACGACGTACTTGAGGTGCTCTCCGGTGGGTGCGATAAGCAGCACGCCAGCACCAGCGCCTTGCAGCGAGAAGGCACCATCAAAGTACATCAGCCACTCTTTGCTTGCTTCTTTGACGGGAATGCTCGTCTCCGGAATCTCCTCATCCGTGTTGGCGTCCATTACGCTATGAATTCTGCCAACGCCCGCTTTGGATAGTTGATGTGCTTTCAAACTTGAGACCAAAGCTTGACAGCTCCAAAGGCCCTCTCGACAATCATGCACTGCCGCTTCGATTCTGCAGTATCCTCTTCACGAAATCGAGTGACAACTATGATCTCATGTGCTTGGAAGTAATGGCGCAGCTTTCTCGAGGCCATGAGGAGGCCGAAAAGCAATTTTTGCACACCGTAGTACCTTGACCTAGCCCCCGCAGGAGGGAATCGACAAAATAGACTGGGCGCTGCACCATCCTTTTCTCAGATTCTGGTCATGTGTCTGCGGGGATTCATCCTTGTCGGGACCAGAGCTTGTCGGCGAAGCCCCCTGCTTGTCGTTGGATGTGCTTGCCGTGGTTGCTGGCTCGTCATCCGCCTCCCTCTCCGCTACTAACGCAGCACTAACCACTTGATTGGTTGCCACTATATATAGCAGCAACTTCTCTTGTGGCCTAGGTGCGACAAGTGTTGGAGTGGAGGACAGTATCTCTTCAAGTCCTGCAGTAGCAGCCTCCGCCGGGGAGTCCATTTCATTGGACCTGCCTTTTTCAAAATCTTGAAAAAGCGGTAGGGCGCGTTCAGCAGAACCTAGAAATAAACTCGCCGAGAGCAGCCACGCAAACCGCAAGCCTTCGTACATCCTTGACGCGCTTTTGGTGCTTCAATCTGCTCAATGGCCTTGATCTTGTCGGGATTAGCTTCAATCCCTCACGAGACACGAAGAACCCGAGAAGCTTGCGGAAGGGACTCCAAACACGCACTTCTCGGGGTTGAGCTTGAGGTTGATCTTGCGCATTTGCAAATGTCTCGTCCAAATCTTGAACCAGAGTTGCTTTGTCCTTGCTTTTGACCACTATGTCATCCATGTAGGCTTCTACACTTCTGTGCATTTGCGGCTCAAAAGCGTCATGGACTACCCTTGCAAATGTTGAACCAAAGCATTCTTCAAACCGAAAGGCATCCGTATGAAACAGATGTGCCACATGGTGTGATGAATGCGGTCTTCTCCTCATCTTCTTCAGCCATGAAGATCTGATGGTATCCTGAGTATGCATCAAGAAACGAAAGCAAATCACATCTAGCCGTGGAGTCAACAATCTGGTCAATGCGCGGCAAGGGAAATGGATCTTTGGGACAAGCTTTATTAACATCCGTGAAGTCAATACAAAGTCTCCATTTCCCATTTGCTTTGCGCATCACTGGATTGGCCAACCACGTAGGATGGAGCACTCCTCGACAAGGCCTGCTACTTCCGGTTCTTGATCTCTTCCGCTATGAATTCTTGGCGCTCCACCGCTTGCTTCCGGACTTTTTGCTTGACGGGTCGCGCATGAGGACAAAGCGGCGAGGCGGTGCTCAATCACTTTCACAGGAACACGGGGATGTCGACGGTTGCCATGCAAACACGTCGACATTCGCCCGCAGAAAGCAATGAGCGCCGCCTTCCTATTTAGGGTCGAGAGAGGCACTGATGGTAAAGGTACCACCAGTGTCGTCCTCCTTGGCGGGCACCTTCTTGGTCTTCGGCGGAGCCACCATCTTCTTGCACTTGCCGGTGGAGCTCGATGGTGCGTCAACGACGGTAGCGCAGCACTCCGAAGAGGTGCGCTTGCCGGAGTGAGCATCAGGGCCCTTGCCGGACTTGGACTTGGTCTTCTTCCCCCCGGGAGCTTCAGCGGCAAGTGCTTGGCGATCTGCTCATGCTGCATCCCGGAAGATCTTGTCGGCACAGATAAGGGCATCCTTCTTGTCGCCGTGGACAGAGATGACGCTTATCGGGCTGGCATCTTGAGTAGGTTGTAGGCTTAGTGAG
This sequence comes from Aegilops bicornis, assembly GCA_021605145.1. Lineage (NCBI taxonomy): Eukaryota > Viridiplantae > Streptophyta > Magnoliopsida > Poales > Poaceae > Aegilops > Aegilops bicornis. The sequence continues at coordinate 290,394,061 of CM038671.1, forward strand.
AGGCTGCCATGAACTTGGCGATCGCTGGGCGGCCAAGTATCCCATTGTAAGGCAATGGGAAATCGGCAACGCCGAATGTAACCCTCTCGATCCTGAAGTTCAGCTCGCTGCCAAATGTGACCAAAGAACGTAATCTTCCCCTTGACTTGCTCCTTCCCGGATTGATTCCTTGGAAAGTACCGGTCTCTTCGAGCTCATTGTCAGGATTTGAAGCTTCGGAGCACCGCGAGGAGATCAGATTCAAGCCGCCCCGCCGTCAACTAACATTTTGTGACCTTGAGATTGCGGATGGTTGGTGAGACCAACATCGGCAAGCACCGACCGCAGCTTATGCGATCAGGTGGTCCTCAATATCAAAAATGATAGGCGTCTTGGACCACTTCAGAGGCTTGCGTGACTCTATGGATGGTTCTGCTGCATTGACCTCCCGCATCCATTGCTTGAGTTGGCGGTGGGAGGTATGCAGGGAAGCACCTCCATCAACGCAGAGGACCTCTGTGGCTTTCCGAAATTCCTGCTCATCGGCGTCGTCGTCTTCCATATCTTCGTCGTCGTCATCATCTTCATTCTTGTCGCGGCCGCGGGGAGGTCTACCTCCTTGCCGCTGCTTGGCCTTGCCGCGGCGTCCTCCCCGGCCGGGACGTTTCTTGCTTGCTCCCCCAGCACCTTCCTGGGCCTTCTCCTTGTCGCGCCGCCAGACTCAGCTCTCTGTTCGACAAGCTGCTCGACCTTCTTGCAGCTCTGGAGGTCGTGGCCCTTGGTGCGGTGGATCTTGCAAGATCGCTTGCGGAGCTGTCACGCTTGTCGTGGCCGCCACCGGCGGTGGTTGGCGCCAAGAAGAACCTCCTTGCCGGAGCCACCAGCCTTGGCGTTCTTGTCGCCACCTCCATTGCCGGACTGCTCGACTGCTAGCACTTCTCTGGCTTTCTTCTTCCTGTTGCCTCGCCGCCGGCCCTTCTTTGCCGGGGCGGTGTCCTCACTGTCAGATCCTGCTTCTGCATTTTCTCACAGAGTCTCCTCCTTCCTCGGTAGCGTGCACACTTGTCGCCCAAGGCGTACAGCTCATCGACGTCCTTGACTTTGCACATCGCCATCTCCTCCTCATCCTGCGGTTCCGCACATTCGATGAAATGCGCTGATCACCGCGGGGCGGGTGGACGCCTGGGATGTTGTAGTGCACACGGCTGAATCTCTCAATGAACTTGCGCAGGGACTCTCCTTCCTTCGGGCGGCAGATGAAGGTCACTCTCTTGGCCATGGGGTTTGTGGCCACCGTGAAGGCGCCAACAAACCGATGGCACAGATCTGCCCAAGAGGATATGGAGCTGTCCGGCAAGTGCATGAGCCAAGATCTCGACGTTGGACTTGAGCACGAAAGCGGGAAGTAGTTGGCGAGGATCTTGTCGTCCCGTCCCCGCAGCCTGCACCGCGATGGTGTAGATGCTAAGGAACTCCGACGGATGCGCCCCGCCATCATACTTCTCCGCACGCCTGGTTTGAAGTTTTTCCGCTGGGCCACTGGACTTGCCGCAGCTCACGAGTGAACGCAGGGCAACCTACCGCGTATGGCAAGTCGCCTGGCTCCTCCGGCGCGCGCATGTCAACAGAAGGCCCAGCGCGCTTGTCGGACTGACGTCGCGCTTCTCTTCGGTGCTCGATGCGAGTTCGAGCGTCCTCTTGTTGTCGCTCATGAAGAACTTGGCGCTGATCACGGCGAACTCGCGGATCCGACGATGCAGTGGAGTCGCTGTCGAGGTGGATCCGCTGAGTCGGCGATCTCGGCCTTCTTGGCGGAGAGTGCATGGTGGTTGCACCTCCGACAGTCTCGTCGCCACCGGCAAGACGCGTTTTGTCGCCTCGCCGCGGCAACGATGGCGTTGGTTGCCATGAGCGCCGCCGCTGGCAAAGCCGATGAGGCTCGATAGTGCCCTCCACTCGTCGACCTTGTCGGCCGCTGGAGGGTAGTCGAGAGCAGCCGAGCTCGCCAGAGCTTCGCCGGAGTAGTGGGTGGCATTGGAGAACGGTGCGAGGAGCGGACACGCCGGACTTCTAACTACGTTAGAAGGAGCAGCACCCATCCGGGCGCATCAGATCTTCACTCGTGCCAGCATGTTGGCGCCGCATGCTGGTCTTTGAGGGTCTCGATCCAACGAACGTATGGCGCCAGAACGCCATGACGTTGTTGGTCCCGCGTCTCTGAGACGGGCGCGGGGATGCGCGGACGCCGAGGTTTGCGGGCCTTGTCCTTGGACTTGGCAATGTCGCGACACCTTCATCGGCGCCGCCTCCGCCAGCCCGCCCCACCACCCGCTTGCTGCGGTGAGGGTGGGTACGACGCGACGGTTTCGCTGCCGCCAAGCCTTCTTCTTCGGTGGCATGTTGAGGAAGATGTTGATGACGCTGCTTTCGTGTGAACGTTGGATCAGATTCACACGGCCTCGACGCCCCTACCCGGGCGCGCCAAAGATGTCGGGAGGCTGATCGCACTCCACGGACACATATGGGGCCATGGACCAGGCCCCTTGTGGTTCGGAGGGGCGGAGATCGCATCGAAGAGCGGATCGAGGCGAGGCACACGAGCAGTTTACCCAGCTTCGAGCTCTCCGGAGAGATAAAACTCCCATCGCTGCTTGTTTGATCTATTGTGTTCTTGCTAGGGAGCAATGAGAGCTACAAAACCTAACGAGAGTGTATCTAGTCTCCGTGGGTCGAATGAACCGAACCAGCCGAACCCCTTTTCTACGCTATGCATGGGCCTCCTTTTATATGCTCAAGGGTCTCCGGCTGTGGAAACATAGGCGGGGTACAAATGTAAAAACAGGAGTTGGTACACCTACTTGAACAAAGTGTACAGTGCAAAATACCTAACTCGACGGCAAGGGACAAAAGCAATAAATGCTCGTCGATGTCGCCCGAAACAAAGGCAAATGTAGGACGTCAGGTGCGCCTCCGCTCGCCACGATGGCAAGCTTGTCAGCGCCGCTTATCGCTGCTCTCCGCTGGCTGCACAGCCTCTCGACACGCGCCCATGGAACGGTCCCATGGCGACACGTTGCTGGATGAGCTGGAGCGGAAAGGGAGAGAGGTTGCATGTCACGGCAAGCGCCTTGCCGCGGCCGAATCCTTGTCGCGCCGGACGCTGGTCGCGCCTGGCCTTCCCGCAAGCTCCTCTTGCCGGGCCTTGTCTTCTGCGTGCGAGGGCCTTCCGACAAGCTCCTCTTGTCGGGCCTTGTCTTCTTAATCTAATACTTTGTTCTTGAATGGCTCCAAAGGAGCCACGGAGGATCTTGGCGGTGACGAGGCAAACCCTGCCGCTGGTGTTACAACTGTCTGGCACTAGCACGGGATACTAGGGTACCCTACTCTAGTACACCGACACCCGATCGCTTGGATTGGGCCGAGGATCCCCATGGTCAGATACTCATGGGCCAGTCCCGACAGCTTGCCGCGCATAAGGAAGATTCCACAAGACTTGGCGATCAAGACAAGGACTCCTCTCCTCCGGCGATTCGGGTTAGGACTCTTTTTATCCTAGGCCTCTGGTGCATTATATAAACCGAGGCCAGGCTAGTCGATAGACATACAACAATCATACCATAGGCTAGCTTCTAGGGTTTAGCCTCTACGATCTCGTGGTAGATCAACTCTTGTAATACTCATGTCATCAAGATCAATCAAGGTGAAGTAGGGTATTACCTCCATAGAGAGGGCCCGAACCTGGGTAAACATCGTGTCCCCTGTCTCCTGTTACCATCCGCCTTAGACGCACAGTTCGGGACCCCCTACCCGAGATCCGCCGGTTTTGACACCGACAGGTCTCATGACCCAACATTCAGAGAATACAAGTAAAAGCACATGCGGAAGCTTAACATGTCTGAGTACAAACATCTACAAATGAAAAAGGCTGAGAAGCCTGACTATCTACTAGATCCTGCCGAGGGCACAAGATCGTAGCTGAGGTATCAAGCTAAACGTCGAAGTCCACATGGAACTACTAGCGAGACTGACGTCTCCCTGCAAAACATAAAATAGGCAAATGTGAGTACAAATGTACCCCGCAAGACTTACATAAGAACTAGCTACATATGCATCAGTATCAACAAAGGGGGTGGTGGAGTTTGACTGCAGCAAGCCAGCTTTGACTCAATGGCTATCCTAAACTATGTCTGCAAGTAACTCTTTTGAGGTGGCGCACACGAGTCCACATATTCACGATATCAATACACCACTATGGATTCGCTCCCGTCTCCCTACGAGAACGCCATCCATAGCACTCAGGCTTATCTTGTGCATTTTAGAGTATCCACTTTCACTTGTCTATGAACTGTTATAGGCAACCCAGAAGTCCTTTACCGTGGACACGGCTATCCGAATAGATGATGTTAACCCTGCAGGGGTGTACTTCTTCACACACGCTCTCGCCACTTATCGCCATTTACACGTCATGTATCTCGGCAAACTTCAAGCGGAAGCCTGGCGAGGGAGTCGGCCACGCCTACCTCAACACTCAAGTCTCTAGTCCAGGTTTATCGCCTATTCAGGTTCCATCCGCAGGGAGTCCGGCCGAAGTTTCCACATACGGCCCCGAATGATGTGAGCAGGGTTCCCGAGACACCAAACGGGTGCCTTGTACACCGTGCCACGTGCCTACGGCATCACAGCCCACCCAGCGGGTCAGCGCAGCGCACGGCCTCCAACATACTAGAAACACCAGAAACTACTTGCAACTCCTGGACAGAGGACAAGGGTGGTTAAGAAGCCGAGAGAGTCAATTAAGGATCCCAATGTGTGGTAGTAGCTGTTCATGGATCACAAACACATAAATCAGTTCCTGAGGACGGTTTCAATGAGACAACCCACCATGTACTCCTACATGGCCTCTCACCGCTAACTTAACCAAATCGTGTTCACACACTTAGCTCACACACTGTAGGACATGTTCATCACCATTCCAATTCATTCCCGTGAATCGCACTGACTCAACTCTAAGCAGTTGTAGGCATGACAAACAAGCATGAATGAGTAGGCACATCAGGGCTCAAACAACTCCTACTCATGCTAGTGGGTTTCATCTATTTACTGTGGCAATGACAGGTCATGCAGAGGAAAAGGGGTTCAACTACCACAACAACTAACAGATGAATTGTTGTTGTCCTAATGCAGTAAAAGAGAGCAGGAGCGAGAGAGTGGGATTGTATCGGAATGAACAAGGGGGTTTTGCTTGCCTGACAGAGTGGTAGTGGGATACTGCCCTTCAGTTGGATACTCGTGAATATCCTCGGAGACAGAACCTACCACGAAGAACACATCGAAACACAATCATCACACGTCAATATGCAACAATATGATGCATGTAATGACATGGCAAAATGAGTGTGTTTTGGCTAATGCAACTTAGAACAGATTGGTTTGAGTTCATTTGAATCAAGGATTCAAATGCAAACCCGAAATAAGAGGTCATATTAGTGCATTTACTTGTTTCACCTAAACATTAAGGTTAAAGTGTTCTAACATGCATGAAACCAAAGTACAAATGGAAAGATTGATTTTTCTGATCAAATTTCATATATAAATCTTTGCATTTGTAGTTACAGATTAATTGCTATGAATTTTTGAATTTTGTAGCATTTTTTGGAATTTCCTATATAAGAATAAATCCAGTAAATGCTTTATTGCGTCACCAAGGCTGTGGTGACGCTGCAGTCAACGGGACGGTCCAGTCAAACCCGACCAGTTGGTTCCCGCGTCGTGACAAAGTGTCATTTGTGTCACGAGTGGGCCCAAATCGGCCACGCCAAGACAACAAAATCGACGCTGGGGCCACTCCGTTAGGTAAGCCTAAGCGTAAACTAAACCAAGTTTAATTTGGCGGTGGGGTCGTCTTTGTTAGTGGTCGTGGGCGGTTTAGCGATGGGGTTAGCACCTATCGATCAGTAAGCACGGCACTCACCGGAGTTCGGCCGGCGGCGACCTCGACTCATGGCGGTGATGCTCGGGATCGAGCTATAGGCCATGATTTTGGTCGCGGTTTGATCCTACGGCTAGCTGGCGGAGGTCCGCATCCAACGGTGGCATCAGCTGGAGCTGAGGTGGCCGGAGCTGACAACGGCGGGCTCTTTTGCGGCCGCCGGAGTTCGCCATGTACGGGTTGGGGCTGCGGCGCATAAACGCCAAAGTGAGGCGCTTAGCGAGGCACTATGCGGTGCGGTAAGCATGTTCGGTAGCACAGATGACCAAAGGTCGCCGAGTAACGCCGGCGACAAGCTCGAGCGGAGGCGAGCTTCGGCCATGGTGGAACTATGGCCTAGAGGGTGCAAACGCATGGGGAAGAAGAGGGGTTTGAAGCAGAATCTCACAGCGGGGTCGGGTAGCAGGTCAGCAGCTCGAGGGAGGCGTCGGAGCGAGCGGGGCGGCGAGTGCGATCTTCGTCGGGCGCGGTGAAGATGAGCTCGAAGTAGATGTTGCAGAGCTCCCGCGGTTGAACGGGTTGGCGTAGAAGATGCAGGAGTGGACGACGGTTCTTCTGGACGCATCGACAAGACGAGTGGTGGACGGTGGCTGTGGCTACAGTGAGCGGTGGCGACGGTCGCATTCGGCCGTGCGTGTGGGAGAGAGACAGATGGGAGGATGAGCACGGGGAGAGTGAGAGAGGGCCAGAGGGGTTGCGTGGCGCCCTTAGCCAGCTCCTGGCGGTCGGCGGCAAGCAGGAGGTGGCGAGCTACGGGGGCACGCGCTCTGCATCCGACTGGCGCGAGGTGGAAGACGCCTCTGCCCCTAGTGGGCTGGGCCAGCCTACTTGGCCGCCAGGTAAGTGGCCCAGGTGGGTTCTCTCTCTCTCTCTCTCTCTGGTTTTTCTATTTATTAATATTTCCTATTTTGTGCAATTGGTTTTGATTTTATTTAAAACATCAATCATTTTTTGAACTTCCTTTACATTGTTATGTGAGCTCAGGAACTAGTCCAAGGTCATAGGCAACTTACAAAAATATTTGAACTTTATTTCTTATATAACAGAATTAAATTCAACTGAAATATGTCATTGATTTGAGTCAAAGGCCCAAAATAAATATTTCTGTGATTCCAAAAATATTGGTTTGAATTTTACCTCTTACCAATATTTTCACAGAGTAACAGGAACATTTATTTGAACTCATTTGATGAGAATTTAATGTTGATTATTTTTAAAAGGTTTCTGAGGCTTTGAAAATTCCCTCCATTCAAATTTCAGAATTTAGACATGATGATCATGCAAGGACAAGCAAAGGCTAAACTAGGGTTGTGACACTTATGCTATTGTCACCGTACTGAGTTAAGCATGCATTTCTTCAGAAGGATTGGATGACAAAAGGGCTAATGGAGCACCTATCAGCAAAACACGAAGCCTTAACCTTAGCTGGTGTATCACCAGGATCTGGAGTAAAAGTTTAGCATGGACCTTCAGGAAGCCGTATTTGACAATGAAGTATTTCGTGAAGGACTCGGGACCCAGAAGCTAAAAGTAGCCAAGCTGGAGGAGCAAAACCTCGAGACAGCGGAGATCCGTTAGGAACTGACGGACGGTAGGACCATGGTCCATGCCAAGGATGTTGAAACCCAGAAGTTTGGAACGCAACTCCAGAAATATTAAAGGACGTCACGAGAGACTTCGCATCAACAGAAATGATCTGGCAAAAGAACTTGAGAAGGACAAGCACGATCGGAAGAAGCCATTGGCGACATGAACAAGACTTGAAGAGTTTGGCGACTTTGAAGATTTATTGACCTTTAGAAGACCAAACCCCTGTTATATACTTACGTTAGATGCGACGTTTGTGAGATGTCATTTGTTTGATGTTTTTCCGACAACCACAAATAAAATTTGTCTTTTCAAAGCTATTGTTTGTATTGTGTGTATCCCTCACTATCTCTCTTATCTCACCCCAAAACCCTTGGAACCAATAGAGGATGAATGGAGATGAACTCATATTTTCTGGACCGATGAATCAATTGGAGACAGGCCGATGGATTTAGAACTTGGAAGATCATGTGAAGTATAAGACTATAGCCGGAAAGGATATGGCCCAAAGATGCTCTTCACTGCTTTGAAAGAGGTGCTGCTACTTGGTGGAGGATGTACCAAACCATCAATGGATGGCAAGGAGTAACCACTTGGAAAAAAATTAGGTTGACTCTGCAAAGGTCTTGTCTTGTGTCACCGAAATTGAAGCCTTATGGAAACGATATGAAGAAACCTTGTGCATGCAAACTTTGTGGAGAAGTAGGACACGAACATAAAGAACATAAGGATGAATATCCTCATTGTGGAGAAAGTCACCCGGTGAAGAATGCCCAACTAGGCAGATTACTTGTTTCTTGTGTGAAGGGACTACCCACTACCCCGCCAAGGTCACATTTACCCCATGGTACAAAGAACCATCTAGCAGAAGAAAGGAGCAAAGAAAGGAGCCCTCATGGAAATTTTAGAAGAACCTGTGATACAGGAAGAGGTGGAGGACACACCCGAAGAAGACCCAATTAAACCATGCGCCAAGTCTTGCTATTCATGTGGAGAAGAAGGACACATCTCCCAAAAATTTCTGAAGGGGGATCTAGTAGCATTCCCGACAGTGGAAGTAGAGTATGACCCACAGGAAATAGAAGCCCTGATTGGCACAAAAAAGTCCAGGAAGAGAAATAGATTGGATTCCAGGAACAACCCAATTTCTACAAAGAAGGACCTGAGTCATATTACATGTTTCAGGTACAAAGAAGGACTCCTCTCCCTCCGGCGTATTCGGCTAGGACTCTTTTTATCCTAGGCCTCTGGTGCATTATATAAACCGAGGCCAGGCTAGTCGATAGACATACAACAATCATACCATAGGCTAGCTTCTAGGGTTTAGCCTCTACGATCTCGTGGTAGATCAACTCTTGTAATACTCATGTCATCAAGATCAATCAAGCGTGAAGTAGGGTATTACCTCCATAGAGAGGGCCCGAACACAGGTAAACATCGTGTCCCCGCCTCCTGTTACCATCCGCCTTAGACGCAGTTCTGGGACCCCTACCCGAGATCCGCCGGTTTTGACACCGACAGGTCTCATGACCCAACATTCAGAGAATACAAGTAAAAGCACATGCGGAAGCTTAACATGTCTGAGTACAAACATCTACAAATGAAAAAGGCTGAGAAGCCTGACTATCTACTAGATCCTGCCGAGGGCACAAGATCGTAGCTGAGGTATCAAGCTAAACGTCGAAGTCCACATGGAACTACTACTAGCGACCGACGCCTCCCCCAAAAACATAAAATAGGCAAATGTGAGTACAAATGTACCCCGCAAGACTTACATAAGAACTAGCTACATATGCATCAGTATCAACAAAGGGGGTGGTGGAGTTTGACTGCAGCAAGCCAGCTTTAACTCAATGGCTATCCTAAACTATGTCTGCAAGTAACTCTTTTGAGGTGGCGCACACGAGTCCACATATTCACGATATCAATACACCACTATGGATTCGCTCCCGTCTCCCTACGAGAACGCCATCCATAGCACTCAGGCTTATCTTGTGCATTTTAGAGTATCCACTTTCACTTGTCTATGAACTGTTATAGGCAACCCAGAAGTCCTTTACCGTGGACACGGCTATCCGAATAGATGATGTTAACCCTGCAGGGGTGTACTTCTTCACACACGCTCTCGCCACTTATCGCCATGTACACGTCATGTATCTCGGCAACCTTCAAGCGGAAGCCTGGCGAGGGAGTCGGCCACGGCCTACCTCAACACTCAAGTCTCTAGTCCAGGTTTATCGCCTATTCAGGTTCCATCCGCAGGGAGTCCGGCCGAAGTTTCCACATACGGCCCCGAATGATGTGAGCAGGGTTCCCGAGACACCAAACGGGTGCCTTGTACACCGTGCCACGTGCCTCACGCATCACAGCCCACCCAAATGGGTCAACAAGCACGGCCTCCAACATACTAGAAACACTGTAAACTACTTGCAACTCCCCGGACAGAGGACAAGGGTGGTTAAGAAGCCGAGAGAGTCAATTAAGGATCCCAATGTGTGGTAGTAGCTGTTCATGGATCACAAACACATAAATCAGTTCCTGAGGACGGTTTCAATGAGACAACCCACCATGTACTCCTACATGGCCTCTCACCGCTAACTTAACCAAATCGTGTTCACACACTTAGCTCACACACTGTAGGACATGTTCATCACCATTCCAATTCATTCCCGGTGAATCAGACCTGACTCAACTCTAAGCAGTTGTAGGCATGACAAACAAGCATGAATGAGTAGGCACATCAGGGCTCAAACAACTCCTACTCATGCTAGTGGGTTTCATCTATTTACTGTGGCAATGACAGGTCATGCAGAGGAAAAGGGTTCAACTACCACAACAACTAATGTATGAATCGATGTTGTCCTAATGCAGTAAAAGAGAGCAGGAGTGAGAGAGTGGGATTGTATCGGAATGAACAAGGGGGTTTTGCTTGCCTGACAGAGTGGTAGTGGGATACTGCCCTTCAGTTGGATACTCGTGAATATCCTCGGAGGCAGAACCTACCACGAAGAACACATCGAAACACAATCATCACATGGCAATATGCAACAATATGATGCATGTAATGACATGGCAAAATGAGTGTGTTTTGGCTAATGCAACTTAGAACAGATTGGTTTGAGTTCATTTGAATCAAGGATTCAAATGCAAACCCGAAATAAGAGGTCATATTAGTGCATTTACTTGTTTCACCTAAACATTAAGGTTAAAGTGTTCTAACATGCATGAAACCAGTACAAATGGAAAGATTGGATTTTTCTGATCAAATTTCATATATAAATCTTTGCATTTGTAGTTACAGATTAATTGCTATGAATTTTTGAATTTTGTAGCATTTTTTGGAATTTCCTATATAAGAATAAATCCAGTAAATGCTTTATTGCGTCACCAGTGCGTCAGGGTGACGTCAGCAGTCAACGGGGACGGTCCAGGTCAAACCTGACCAGTGGTTCCCGCGTGTCAGGGACAAAGTGTCATTTGTGTCGCTGACAGGTGGGCCCAGTCAACGGCCACGTCAGCACAGTCAAAACTGACGCGTGGGGCCACTCTGGTTAGGTAAGCCTAAGCAGAAACTAAACCAAGTTTAATTTGGCAGTGGGGTCGTGCTGTTAGTGGCTGTGGGCGGTTTAAGCAGTGGGGTTAGCACCTATTGACTGTGCCACGTCGGCACTCACCGGAGTTCGGCCGGCGGCGACCTCGACTCATGGCGGTGATGCTCGGGATCGAGCTATAGGCCATGATTTTGGTCGCGGTTTGATCCTACGGCTAGCTGGCGGAGGTCCGCATCCAACGGTGGCATCAGCTGGAGCTGAGGTGGCCGGAGCTGACAACGGCGGGCTCTTTTGCGGCCGCCGGAGTTCGGCCATGTACGGGGTTGGGGCTGCGGCGTACAAACGCGCAAAGTGAGGCGCTAGCGAGGCACTATGCGGTGCGGTAAGCATGTTCGGTAGCACAGGATGACCAAAGGTCGTCGGAGTAACGCCGGCGACAAGCTCGAGCGGAGGCGAGCTTCGGCCATGGTGGAACTATGGCCTAGAGGGTGCAAACGCATGGGGAAGAAGAGGGGTTTGAAGCAGAATCTCACAGCGGGGTCGGGTAGCAGGTCAGCAGCTCGAGGGAGGCGTCGGAGCGAAAGCGGCGAGTGCGATCTTCGTCGGGCGCGGTGAAGATGAGCTCGAAGTAGATGTTGCAGAGCTCCCGCGGTTGAACGGGTTGGCGTAGAAGATGCAGGAGTGGACGACGGTTCTTCTGGACGCATCGACAAGACGAGTGGTGGACGGTGGCTGTGGCTACAGTGAGCGGTGGCGACGGTCGCATTCGGCCGTGCGTGTGGGAGAGAGACAGATGGGAGGATGAGCACGGGAGAGTGAGAGAGGGCCTGAGGGGTTGCGTGGCGCCCTTAGCCAGCTCCTGGCGGTCGGCGGCAAGCAGGAGGTGGCGAGCTACGGGGGCACGCGCTCTGCATCCGACTGGCGCGAGGTGGAAGACGCCTCTGCCCCTAGTGGGCTGGGCCAGCCTACTTGGCCGCCAGGTAAGTGGCCCAGGTGGGTTCTCTCTCTCTCTCTCTCTGGTTTTTCTATTTATTAATATTTCCTATTTTGTGCAATTGGTTTTGATTTTATTTAAAACATCAATCATTTTTTGAACTTCCTTTACATTGTTATGTGAGCTCAGGAACTAGTCCAAGGTCATAGGCAACTTACAAAAATATTTGAACTTTATTTCTTATATAACAGAATTAAATTCAACCTAAATATGTCATTGATTTGAGTCAAAGGCCCAAAATAAATATTTCTGTGATTCCAAAAATATTGGTTTGAATTTTACCTCTTACCAATATTTTCACAGAGTAACAGGAACATTTATTTGAACTCATTTGATGAGAATTTAATGTTGATTATTTTAAAAGGTTTCGAGGCTTTGAAAATTCCTCCATTCAAATTTCAGAATTTAGACATGATGATCATGCAAGGACAAGCAAAGGCTAAACTAGGGTTGTGACACTTATGCTATTGTCACCGCATCGAAGTTAAGCATGCATTTCTTCGTATGATTGGATGACAAAAGGGCTAATGGAGCACCTATCAAGAAAACACGAAGCCTTAACCTTAGCTGGTGTATCACCAGATCTGGAGTAGAAGTTTAGCATGGACCTTCAGGAAGCCGTATTTGACAATGAAGTATTTCGTGAAGGACTCGGGACCCAGAAGCTAAAAGTAGCCAAGCTGGAGGAGCAAAACCTCGAGACAGCGGAGATCCGTTAGGAACTGACGGACGGTAGGACCATGGTCCATGCCAAGGATGTTGAAACCCAGAAGTTTGGAACGCAACTCCAGAAATATTAAAGGACGCCACGAGAGACTTCGCATCAATGTAAATGATCCGCAAAAGAACTTGAGAAGGACAAGCACGATCGGAAGAAGCCATTGGCGACATGAACAAGACTTGAAGAGTTTGGCGACTTTGAAGATTTATTGACCTTTAGAAGACCAAACCCCTGTTATATACTTACGTTAGATGCGACGTTTGTGAGATGTCATTTGTTTGATGTTTTTCCGACAACCACAAATAAAATTTGTCTTTTCAAAGCTATTGTTTGTATTGTGTGTATCCCTCACTATCTCTCTTATCTCACCCCAAAACCCTTGGAACCAATAGAGGATGAATGGAGATGAACTCATATTTTCTGGACCGATGAATCAATTGGAGACAGGCCGATGGATTTAGAACTTGGAAGATCATGTGAAGTATAAGACTATAGCCGGAAAGGATATGGCCCAGCATGCTCTTCACTGCTTTGAAAGAGGTGCTGCTACTTGGTGGAGGATGTACCAAACCATCAATGGATGGCAAGGAGTAACCACTTGGAAAAAAATTAGGTTGACTCTGCAAAGGTCTTGTCTTGTGTCACCGAAATTGAAGCCTTATGGAAACGATATGAAGAAACCTTGTGCATGCAAACTTTGTGGAGAAGTAGGACACGAACATAAAGAACATAAGGATGAATATCCTCATTGTGGAGAAAGTCACCCAGCTGAAGAATGCCCAACTAGGCAGATTACTTGTTTCTTGTGTGAAGGGACTACCCACTACCCTGCTCAGTGTCACATTTACCCCATGGTACAAAGAACCATCTAGCAGAAGAAAGGAGCAATGAAAGGAGCCCTCATGGAAATTTTAGAAGAACCTGTGATACAGGAAGAGGTGGAGGACACACCCGAAGAAGACCCAATTAAACCATGCGCCAAGTCTTGCTATTCATGTGGAGAAGAAGGACACATCTCCCAAAAATTTCTGAAGGGGGATCTAGTAGCATTCCCGACAGTGGAAGTAGAGTATGACCCACAGGAAATAGAAGCCCTGATTGGCACAAAAAAGTCCAGGAAGAGAAATAGATTGGATTCCAGGAACAACCCAATTTCTACAAAGAAGGACCTGAGTCATATTACATGTTTCTGTGCAAAGATTCGTGGCACTACTTCAAGTTTCCCAAAAAGGAACTGAGGACCCAAGGAGGCTATGTAATCACCAGAAACCTAAAGACTGTCATAAGTAATATGTTTTTGTTGTAATGAAGCAAGGTTTGCCAGAGATTGTCCCAAGGAGAAGGAGACTAGTGATAAATAGTTGAGTCTGTTTGAAATATAGTAGTAGTAGTGGGAACAATTCTTTTATATTGAGATGTTGAGTTGAGGCATGTAATGCAAATGCAGGAGATTGAAATAATTTGAGAATCAATAAAGTTAGCATCATTGGTACTGATTTGGATTTTATGAGTAGTTACTCTATGAAGAAAGATTTTGACCATTTTCGAGGATATGAGAAATATGGTCTATGGATGAATTTGTGCATTTCAAGGGTGGTAGTACCCTGTGAGGACACTTGACCCCTGGAAAAGATAATGATATTCCATGAAGTGGACTACAGACAAAATAAGCATGAGTTTTATCTCGATATGCGGGATACCCAAGGATATGAAGGGATGAAGTACTAATGGATATAAAGGAGGTATAATGTTGGTAATATGGAGCAATTGTAACTCCATGATGAGTCTGAGTAATCCCGTCTTAGTTTGGTACCAATAGAAGGAAGGGACACATTATAATTGGATGGATTTAAAAATGTTAGGAAGCTAGATGATGGAATAATGATCAGTTGCCCCCGATGATGAGTTCAAGGTTTACATGTGATGAGGTGAGCCCATAACCCACAGGCTCCAGGACCTTCCAAGAAGCAAGCACACTCTTGCTAAAGGAACAACCCTGGAAGAAGTTACGACTTCAAAGAATGTAAGATCTTATAGGAGTAACGCAAAACCAGAGAGATGTGAAGAAATGATAGATATTCGTTTGGCTTGCAGAATCCATGGATTTATCCGAACTTGGTTCGTCGACAAGAGAAATTCTGCAACGCTTGTGAGGATGATCAAGTGTTGGAATGCGAGATTCGCTAAACCATATACAAGGTAATGATTTGGGTGCGGGGTGGATTGATCACCATACCGACTTACTCTTATTATCCGCCTTGCTATATGAGATGGTAAATCTGAGTGACTTACCCATAGTAGAGAGACGGCGATATTAAACCTTGTTTAAACCTTAGAATGGTATGACAATTTTCTGTTGTACAAGGCAGTTGTTGCCAATCATAGGTCATACGGTGAGAATGAAGCCCAGACCCATTTCCTGCAGGACAAACCATAAATTGTTGACCGCCATGAGATATCGATAGTTGTTTAGTATTGGTGCCAGACCCATCAGCTAAGAAGACCCGGTCACTGAAGAACCGTACCAAGATGAAAGGACACAAGAATCGAGGAAAAAGGTTATGCCACTACCGGAAGGGCCTAGAGAAGGAATTGTCCCGAAGATCTGAGAAGATTGACACTTCCAACAATGAGGATGGAGTATATGAGTTTTGATGGAACCGTAACAATGTTTCTAAGGGTGCTAGCACCCGAGACCCACTGTGACGACCGATGGATTTTGAGGAGACCCCGAACCTAACCTATTTCTTTCTAGCCTCATCGAATCTCGAGGGCGAGATTCATTTTAAGGGTGTTAGGTTTGTAACATCCCAAAATTCTAAATTTTGGAATGTTATATTAAATAAATAGTTTTGATTATTTGTTTGTTTGTGGTGTGGTTGCTTGAGTGAAATTGAGTGAAATCTGAATGTTTTTGAAAGTTAAATGAGAGGGAATAAGATGACTTTCCCAAACTTTCATCTTGCATTTATGATCTCCATGAATTCAAATTTATTTCATCACAAAACCCCAGAGTGAAGATGATATTACTTCTTCCATTTAAATAAATGAAAAAGGTTTTGAAAATATTTGAATTTCATTTGGAAATATTCCAAATTCAGAAACTTTGCAACTCAATGATTTTCATGAGAGAATATAAAATGACTTCTTCAAAACATATGAAATATGAGTTGGAAGTTTCAAAGAATCAAATTTAAAGTCCCTTTGAAATTATTTGGTTTTTATTCAAATTATTTTTCTCCAAAAATAAAATATATGGAAAATTGGGTAAAATGATTCCCTACGGTAGAAAATGGAGAAAAATGAGTTTGAAACTATTTTGGTATTTTAAAATATTTTTATTTGGTTATTAATTAAACTAGTAGCACTGTTTTGCTTTATTTTAAATATTTTGTGGATTTTATTTGACGCTAGAAAAATGTTCATGATTTAGAAAATATTTTTTTGAAAATTTTGATATATAATATGCCTATATTATATATTTTTTATTTTATGTTGTTTTTCTTTTTATTTATTGTCTGTCTGTATTAAAAAAAGGTTAACCGTCGAACTGGGCCGGCCCAGCTCCTACCAGGCCGTGGCCCAGCCCGACGCCCACGCGCCCCCGACCTCCGCTCGGAGACCGGTCGCCGCACGCCATCACCGCCGCCAGCCGTGTCTAGCTCGGACACCCCGCCGCCGCTTTGCCGCCCCTCCCGCAAGCCCCCCTCCCCTCCTTTTCTTTAAATAGCCACGCCCGGACCCCCTCTTCTCCTCGTCCGCGCCGCCGCCTGCCGCCACTCGCCGCCGCCTCTGTTGCCGCTCCCAGGTCGCGCCGCCAAGCTCTGCCCTCGCCCGCTCAGCGCTGCCACCGACGCCGCCCGCCCCAAATCCGGCCGTCGGAGTTCATCGCCGCCACCGCTGGTTTCCTCACCAACACCGTCGAACCGTCGACAGGTATAAAAAACCGAACCCCGATCCAGTTTTTTTTGTTTTTCCTTTTAGCCGGTTTTTATTTTAGGTTAGTTTATTTTTGTGAGCGTTCGTTAGTTAGGGTTCTGTAGCGAACGGTTTTCATCGGATTAGGTCCTGTAGCGAACGTTCGTTCGTTAGTTTTGTTTCTTTTTTTGTTTAATTTTCGGCCAGGGACCTATCCATGATTACTTTTCTTACAGATTAGTCCCTGATCTTTAAACGATCACTACTTTTCGCTCGTCTATCCAAATCCAATGAAACCAATGCCAATTTCTTTGTTATGATCTCATTTATCCAGATAACCAACTTAAACAGGTTTTTGAAAATTTAAATTTGGTTTCAAATAGATTTGAATTTGAACTTCTTTTGTTCACAATTTATGTTTTATAACTCCAATTTAATTGATTATTTTTGCTAATTGAAGCTCTTGACCGAAACTTTCTGATAAGACCAAATCCACCCAATTTTGGTACTGTTAGAAGTTTTTTTCTGTTGCAAGAGTTAATTGCTTGTTTTTGAAGTTTTCCGAGATCTTTTCTTTGATTCTTTTGCATGAGTGCTTATGTATGCAATTGCTTGCTTACGATAGATTGATCGGAGTGTGACGAGTACAACTATCAGGAATTATGAGTGCGACGAATCTTCATCAACAGTACAAGGCAAGTTCACACTTTGATAATACTCTTTTATACCCAGTTTTAATTGGATTAGTTTCACCCACAAAGATTGCATGAGTAGGATTGGGAATATGTGGTTATTGCTATGTAGTTCATGAGGTAGGAACCTATTACCTATGATCACGCGGGGAATATACGTTATGCTCATATTGCTTAGCCATGCTCGTAGACGAGGATTGGTATGTGAGATTCATGAAAGTTGAGAGAGATATAATAACTAAGGGAAACTTAAGGTGGCTACTTTAATACACATCTGGGTGGAATGGTTGGGGCACCCTGGAGCACCTATTGGTTTGCCCGGGCACCTGGAGAACCCAGTGCTTGCCCAAGGGGATCCCGGAGTACCCGTGTGATCACCCTATGGAATGCCACCCAGGCTCAAAGGGATCATAAGATTATTCATGCTAGAAACTTCCATGTGCATCCACAAGCCATTATGGGCTCTGGCATAGTTGAGTATGTTGTGTGATCTCTTTCAGTGGTAGGCAAGCAAATGTAGGGGAAAGTAGGTGGTACTGTCTACCCAGAGTAAAGAGTTAATGCTTCGAAAAGACTCTGTCTCGATCATCCGTTTCTCAAACATCATGTAGTGCGGGAAATTCAACGGAGGAGATCGAGTCTGGTGGGAAAAAGTGCACAAACCTCTGCAGAGTGTACAAACTAACCATATTAGCCGTGTCCCCGGTTATGGACATCTTGAGTATCTGGTATTTGAATTATTGGTTGATCCCATCACTTTACTTAATGAATTTGTTGGGTTATTAATAATTTTGGGATTGAGTTGGAGGAACCTTCTCAATAACGGCATCAACTTGGTAGAAAAATAAAATGTATTCCTTTATTGTAGGAAAAAATTGGTTTTATGAAAAAATTAAACTTAGAGCCTCCACCAGCCAAATATGCATGTAGTGTTAACTATTATTCATCATTGCTCTATGGTGTGAATTTGCCAGTACATTCAATGTACTGACCTACATGGCCGCAACATCTTATGTTGCAGGAATCTTATGACGAGTAAGTGATACGTTAGGATTACGTTGTCTACACTCAACTTTGTCGTTCGTGTTGTTGGGAACTCCACAACCTTGTTGTTACTTCCGCTATATGGATTGAGGTAATAGTATTTATGTTACTTTTACATGTGATTGCACTCTGTTATAAATCCTTGAGTATTATGTGTGTCAGCATGCCGATCCAGGGATGACACTTAAACACAGAGACTTTAGCCATTCGGGTCGGGTCGCTACAATTTCCCATTTGCCTCTCGTTTTCCTCTCCCCCACTTCTAAAACATTTTCATAAAAATACAAAAAGATTTTCCTTTTTTTGCCCTTCTCCCATTCGTCTTTTTGTTCCCTTTTGTTTGCTCGATCGGTTTTTGCCACCATGTATGAATCTGGGGAAATTATCGTTGAAAAAGATAGCAGTGATTTTGATGGATGTTATAATGATGTTGCCAACAATGATCCTAATGGAGAAGAACCTACTATTACTCATACTAAAAAAAACTCCGTGTAGGTAGTGGTAACATTTTTGGAAAAGGGGTTATTCAACATTTCTTTACTTGTGCCGGTACTTTGCCTATGCTTGGCAGGTCAATTCTGAATAAAACAATTAGTCTTGCGGATGCGATATCTTTGCTTATAGTTGAATTGTAAAGACAATTTATTCACCTGCATCCATACATACAAAGGCTTTTACTAGAATTTTCCAATATTCATTATCCTTCTGTTAAGCATGTCACCACTATATTTCTAGCTCACGAATTTAGGTTTATCATGAAAGAGGCCGGCGAAATACTTGCTCATTATAATATTAATGGTGGTTGTCCCCTTATAGAGGATATCATTTTTAATTAAGAACAAACTAGGAGATTGCAATCTCCGGATTATGCTGCTTACAATGAAAACCTGATAACCCACAAGTATAGGGGATCGCAACAGTTTTCGAGGGTAGAGTATTCAACCCAAATTTATTGATTCGACACAAGGGGAGCCAAAGAATATTCTCAAGTATTAGCAATTGAGTTGTCAATTCAACCACACCTGGATAACTTAATATCTGCAACAAAGTATTTAGTAGCACAGTAATATGATAGTAGTGGTAACGGTAATAAAAGTAACGGAAGCAAAAATAATATTTTTGGTGTTTTGTAGTGATTGTAACAGTAGCAACGGGAAAGTAAATAAGCGAGAACCAATATAGGAAAAGCTCATAGGCATTGGATCGGTGATGGATAATTATGCCGGATGTGGTTCATCATGTAATAGTCATAACATAGGGTGACACAGAACTAGCTCCAATTCATCAATATAATGTAGGCATGTATTCCGAATATAGTCATACGTGCTTATGGAAAAGAACTTGCATGACATCTTTTGTCCTACCCTCCCATGGCAGCGGGGTCCTAATGGAAACTAAGGGATATTAAGGCCTCCTTTTAATAGAGAACCGAACAAAGCATTAGCACATAGTGAATACATGAACTCCTCAAAATATGGTCATCACCGGAGTGGTCCCGATTATTGTCACTTCGGGTTGCCGGATCATAACACATAGTAGGTGACTATAGACTTGCAAGATAGGATCAAGAACTCACATATATTCATGAAAACATAATAGGTTCAGATCTGAAATCATGGCACTCGGGCCCTAGTGACAAGCATTAAGCATAGCAAAGTCATAGCAACATCAATCTCGTAACATAGTGGATACTAGGGATCAAACCCTAACAAAACTAACTCGATTACATGATAGATCTCATCCAACCCATCACCGTCCAGCAAGCCTATGATGAAATTACTCATGCACGGCGGTGAGCATCATGAAATTGGTGCTGGAGGATGGTAGATGATGACGACGGCGATGAATCCCCCTCTCCGGAGCCCCGAACGGACTCCAGATCAGCCCTCCCGAGAGGTTTTAGGGCTTGGCGGCGGCTCTGTATCGTAAAACGCGATGATTTCTTCTCCTTGATTTTTTCTCTTCGAAAGCAAATATATAGAGTTGGAGTTGGCGTCGGAGGAGCTCCAGGGGGCCCACGAGGTAGGGGGACGCGCCCTAGGGGGGCGCCCCCACCCTCATGGACAGGGTGTGGGCCCCTGGTCTTAATCTTTGGCGAGGATTTTTTTATTATTTTTGAAAAGTTGTTCCGTGGAGTTTCAGGTCATTCCGAGAAGTTTTGTTTCTGCACATAAATAACACCATGGAAAGTCTGCTGAAAACAAAGCGTCGATCTGGTTAGTTCCATTCAAATCATGAAAGTTAGAGTCCAAAACAAGGGCAAAAGTGTTTGGAAAAGTAGATACGATGGAGACGTATCAACTCCCCCAAGCTTAAACCCTTGCTTGTTCTCAAGCAATTCAGTTGATAAACTGAAAGTGATAAAGAAAAACTTTTACAAACTCAGTTTGCTCTTGTTGTTGTAAATATGTAAAGCCAAAGATTCATGTTTTCAGCAAAGATTATGACTAACCACATTTGCAATAATTTTCGGTCTCATGTTTACTCATATCAATAGCATAATCAACTAGCGAGCCATAATAATAAATCTCGGATGACAACACTTTCTCAAAACAATCATAATATGATATAACAAGATGGTATCTCGCTAGCCCTTTCTGAGACCGCAAAACATAAATGCAGAGCACCTTTAAAGATCAAGGACTGACTAGACATTGTAATTCATGGTAAAAGAGATCATATCAGAGGCATACCCAATATAAATTAATATTAATGGATGCAAATGACAGCTGTGCTCTCCAGCTAGTGCTTTTTAATAAGAGGGTGATGACTCAACATAAAAGTAAATAGATAGGCCCTTCGCAGAGGGAAGCAGGGATTTGTAGAGGTGCCAGAGCTCGGTTTTGAAATAGAGATAAATAATATTTTGAGCGACATACTTTCATTGTCAACATAAGAACTAAGAGATGGCGATATCTTCCATGCTACACACATTATAAGTGGTTCCCAAACAGAATGGTAAAGTTTATACTCCCCCTCCACCAATAAGCATCAATCCATGACTTGCTTGAAACAATGAGTGTCTCCAACTAGCAACAGTCCTGGGGGAGTTTTGTTTGCAATTATTGTGATTTAGTTTGCATAAAGCATGGGACTAGGCATCCCAGAGACCAGCCATTATCTCATGAATGAGGAGCGGAGTCCACTCCTCTTGAGAATAACCCGCCTAACATGGAAGATAAGGGCAGCCCTAGTTGATACATGAGCTATTCGAGCATACAAAACAGAATGTTTGTTTGAAGATTTAGCGTTTGGCACATACAAATTTACTTGGAACGGCAGGTAGATACCGCATATAGGAAGTATGGTGGACTCATATGGAATAACTTTGGGGTTTAAGGGATTGGATGCACAAGCAGTATTCCCGCTTAGTACAAGTGAAGGCTAGCAAAAGACTGGGAAGCGACCAACTAGAGAGCGACAACAGTCATGAACATGCATTATAATTAATAAACATTGGATGCAAGCATGAGTAGGATATAATCCACCATGAATATAAATATCGTGAAGGCTATGTTGATTTTGTTTCAACTACATGCGTGAACATGTGCCAAGTCAAGTCACTTAAATCATTCAAAGGAGGATACCACCCCACTATACCACATCACAACCATTTTAATAGCATGTTGGCACGCAAGGTAAACCATTATAACTCATAGCTAATCAAGCATGACATAAGCAACTATGATCTCTAATTGTCATTGCAAACATGTTTATTCATAATAAGCTGAATCAGGAACGATGAACTCATCATATTTACAAAAACAAGAGAGGTCGAGTTCATACCAGCTTTTCTCATCTCAGCCAGTCCATCATATATCATCATAATTGCCTTTCACTTGCATGACCGAACGAGGAGAATAATAATAAGAGTGCACGTGCATTGGACTAAGCTGGAATCTGCGAACATTCAATAAATAGGAGAAGACAAGGCAATATGGGCTCTTGGTTAAATCAACAATAATGCATATAAGAGCCACTACAACAATTTAATCATGGTCTTCTCCTACCGACCCCCAAAGAAAAGAAAAGAAATAAAAACTATTTACACGGGAAAGCTCCCAACAAGCAAAAGAAGAACGGGAAATATTTTGGGTTTTCTTTTTAATTATTACTACAATAGCAGGAAAAATAAACTAACTAAAAACTACTACTAATTTTTTTTGGTTTTCTTAAGGTTTAACAAACACACAAGAAGAAAGCAAGAAAAAGGAAAATAAACTAGCATGGATATTACAGTGAAAAAGTATGAGCACCGACATCTAGCAATGAGTGTGTGTGAACATAAATGTAATGTCGGTGGGAAATACGTACTCCCCCAAGATTAGGCTATTGGCCTAAGTTGGTTCATTGCCAGGGATGGCCTGGCGGATATCCGTAGGTGTAGCTGGTATCGTACTGAGATGAAGAGGACTCTGACTACCACTGGCTGGCAGCCATCTCCGGATCCCAAGAATAAACAGACTGTCGTGGAGGCTCATATTGTGGTTCCGGCTCCGGGGCTGGTGTAGGGTTCCGGTAGGCTTGAACGGCCGCCCACGGAACGAGGTACGTACCTTCAGATAAATTAAACAAGGAAGGAGCAGGCAAGGTAATAGTCTCAGGATGATGTTTATTAAAGTACAATTTATATTTAAGCTCCCCTTCCCTGCCCTTAACAATAAAGTCATGCGCTAGCATACTCTTATAATCTAAATAAGCATTGGGTAGCAATTTATCTTCTTTCCCATAGAGTCTAATAGGTATGTTAAAATGTGCAGCTAAGTGTGAAGCATAAATACCTCCAAAGATGGGGCCCTTAGTACGGTTCAAACTTAACCGTTTAGCAATAATTCTGCCCATACTAACAGTGTTATCGCGGAATAAACCATGGAACAAAATAATAATATCAGGAACAGTAAGGTTTCCACAGTTTCCGCGACCAATCAAGCAGCGACTAGCAAATATGGCAAAGTAGCGTAAGACAGGAAAATGTATGCTAGTGATTCTTGCATCGGAAACCTTCCTGGTTTCCCCCACAGTGATGGTGTGTTAATAAATTCTTCCACATCTTTACGGTGTGGTTCATCTAAGATACCCTCAAATGGTATTTTGCAAACCTTGCAAAATTCAGCTAATTGCATTTTCTCAACAACATCATATAAATGAAACTCTACTGAAGGAGGTGATTCCTTAGGAAAATAGTAGAAGTTTTGCACAAAAGTATTAGTGAGTAAGAGATACTGATGACGTTGGTCGCGGAGGAAGTCGGTGAGGCCAGCATTTTCGGCCAATGAATAAAAATCCTCATAAATCCTGGCTTGTCTCAAGAAGTCATCGGAAGGCCATTCACATGGCCGAACCTCCACGGTACGAGGCAAATTATATTTGGGCCCCTGTGCTTCTTCATTTTGCTTTTCCTTCAAGCTTCGGCTCAATGAGCCCCTCAAATGTCTCTTCATCATTTTCTGAAATATTCTGAAATTTTTAGTAACTTCTAATAAAAGTAAACCAAGCTCAACAAAATTGATAGCAACTACTCCTACAAGTGCCTAGAGCCTATATCAAGCATTAGAACTACTTGGAACCATATGAATTTGACATGCAAGCTCAAGAACATGGTCACCTAGGCAGCACAAATTTGCAATGAATAAAGAACTAAAGAAAAAACTAATTGGACCAATGGAGGAGTCACATACCAAGGAACAATCTCCCCAAGCAGTTTTGTGAGAGGTGCTTTGAGCAAGGAGATCGAAAATCGCATCAAAGTGAGCTAGAACTCGTGCTTGAGCTAGATATTCGTGTTTGTGGGAGGAAGAAGAACTGTATGAGTGCAGGAATAAGTGGAGGAGGGCCACCGTGGGCCCACGAGGCAGGGGGTGCGCTCTGGGGGGGTAGGGCGCGCCCTCCACCCTCGTGGTCGGGTGATTCACCCCCCTAGTGTGTTCTCAGTTCCATAAATCCTCAAATATTCTAGAAAAAATCATATTTCATTTTCAGCGCATTTGGAGAACTTTTATTTTCGGGGTATTTTTATATTACACAGATAAATCAGAAAAAGACAGAAAAATAATATTTTTACTTTATTTCAACTAAATAATAGAAAATAGAAAGAGGGTACAGAAGGTTGTGCCTTCTAGTTTCATCCATCTCATGCTCATCAAAAGGAATCCACTAACAAGGTTGATCAGGTCTTGTAAATAAACTCATTCCGAATAACATGGAACCGGAGAAATTTCGAATAACACTATGTTACCTCAACGGGGATATGCACATCCCCAATAATAAGAATATCATATTTCTTCTTGACAGTAGGAAGAGGAAATTCAAAACCTCCAAAAATAATCGATGGAATTTTTCCAATAGAGTTGATACTATGAACTTGAGGTTGTTTCCTCGGAAAGTGTACCGTATGCTCATTACCATTAACATGAAAAGTGACATTGCCTTTGTTGCAATCAATAACAGCACCTGGAGTATTCAGAAAAGCTCTTCCAAGAATAATAGACATACTATCGTACTCGGGAATATCAAGAATGACAAAGTCCGTTAGAATAGTAACGTTTGCAACCACAACAGGCGCATCCTCACAAATACCGACAGGTATAGCAGTTGATTCATCAGCCATTTGCAAAGATATTTTAGTAGGTGTCAACTTATTCAAATCAAGTCTACAATATAAAGAGAGAGGCATAACACTAACACCGGCTCCAAGATCACATAAAGCAGTTTTAACATAATTTCTTTTAATGGAGCATGGTATAGTGGGTACTCCTGGATTTCCAAGTTTCTTTGGTATTCCACCCTTAAAAGTATAATTAGCAAGCATGGTGGAAATCTCAGCTTCTGTTATCTTTCTTTTATTTGTAACAATATCTTTCATGTACTTAGCATAAGGATTCATTTCGAGCATATCAGTCAATCGCATACGCAAAAAGATAGGTCTAATCATTTCAGCAAAGCGCTCAAAATCCTCATCATCCTTTTTCTTGGATGGTTTGGGAGGAAAGGGCATGGATTTCTGAACCCATGGTTCCCTTTCTTTACCATGTTTCCTAGCAACA
Organism: Aegilops bicornis; assembly: GCA_021605145.1. Classification (NCBI taxonomy): domain Eukaryota; kingdom Viridiplantae; phylum Streptophyta; class Magnoliopsida; order Poales; family Poaceae; genus Aegilops; species Aegilops bicornis. Next base: position 290,419,579 of record CM038671.1, read on the forward strand.
AAGTTTGTCTTATCATAACGTTGATTCTTTGATTGTGGGTTATCAAGATCAACAGCGGGTTCAATTTCTACATCATTATCATTACTAGGTTGAGCATCATCATTAACATTTTCAATAGGTTCATGTTCATTACCAGATTGTGTTTCAGCATCAGATATAGAGATATCATTTGGATTCTCAGGTGTTTCAGCAATAGGTTCACTAGAAGTTTGCAAAGTCTTATCATTTTTCTTTTTCTTCCTTTTAGAAGAACTAGACGCATCAATATTATTTCTCTGAGAATCTTGCTCAATTCTCTTAGGGTGGCCTTCAGGATACAAAGGTTCCTGAGTCATTCTACCAGTTCTAGTAGCCACTCTAACAGCATAATCATTTTTCTTACTATTCATTTCATTGAGCAAATCATTTTGAGCTTTAAGTACTTGTTCTACTTGACTGGTAACCATAGAAGCATGTTTGCTAACGAGTTTAAGTTCACCTCTAATATTAGCCATATAGTCACCCAAGTGTTTAATCATATAAGCATTTTGTTTTAATTGTCTACCAAAATAAGCATTGAAGTTTTCTTGCTTGACAATAAAATTATCAAACTCTTCTAAGCATTGTCTAGCAGACTTATAGTGAGGAATATCACCTTCATCAAATCTATAAAGAGAATTTACCTTTACTACCAGTGTCGGGTTATCAAGACCATGATGTTCTTCAATAGGTAATGGATTAAGATCATATGTTTCCTCAACATACGGTAAATTAAGACCATGTATTTCTTCAATAGGAGGTAAATTCTTAACATCTTCAGCTTTAATACCTTTTTTCTTTCATAGATTTCTTTGCCTCTTGCATATCTTCAGGGCTGAGAAATAGAACACCTCTCTTCTTCGGAGTTGGTTTAGGAATAGGTTCAAGAATTGGCTCAAGAGCTGGCTCAGGAAGTGTCCAATTATTTTCATTTGTCAACATATTATTCAATAGAATTTCAGCTTCATCCGGTGTTCTTTCCCGAAAATGCAGAACAAGCACAACTATCCGTAATCTCTGGAAGCATCGGTTAGTCCATTATAAAATATATCAAGTATTTCATTTTTCTTAAGAGGATGATCGCAAGGCATCGATAACTTGAGAAGCCTCCCCAAGCTTGTGGGAGACTCTCTTGTTCAATTTGCACAAAGTTATATATTTCCTTTACAGCCGCTTGTTTCTTATGAGCAGGGAAATATTTAGCCTAGAAGTAATAAATCATATCCTGGGGACTACGCACACAACCAGGATCAAGAGAATTAAACCATATCTTAGCATCACCCTTTAATGAGAACGGAAATATTTTGAGGATATAAAAGTAGCGAGATCTCTCATCATTAGTGAACAGGGTGGCTATATCATTTAATTTAGTAAGATGTGCCACAACAGTTTGATTCATAGCCATGAAAAGGATCAGATTCAACCAAAGTAATTATATCAGGATCAACAGAGAATTCATAATCCTTATCGGCAACACAAATAGGTGAAGTAGCAAAAGCAGGGTCAGGCCTCATTCTATCTTTAAGAGATTTCTTATTCCATTCAGCTAATAACCTCCTGAGTTCATATCTATCTTTGCAAGCTAAAATAGTTGCATAAGCTTCCATATCAAAAACATAACCCTCAGGAATTACAGGCCTATCTTCATCATCACTTTCATCAATACAATCAGTTTCAATAATTTCTTTCTCTCTAGCCCTAGCAATTTGTTCATCAAGAAATTCACTAAGGGGCACAGTAGTATCAAGCATAGAAGTAGTTTCATCATAAGTATCATGCATAGCGAAGTGGCATCATCAATAACATGCGACATATCGAACGAATAGCGTAAGCGAGGTTTAGGTGTCGCAAGCTTACTCAAAACAGAAGGTGAATCAAGTGCGAGCTAGATGGCGCTTCCTTACCTCCCTCGTAGTTGAGGGATAAATTGTTGTCTCGGCGTCTTTCAAGTTCTTCATAGTGTCCAGCAGATATAAATCCCAAGTGACTCAAAGAATAGAGCTATGCTCCCGACAACGGCGCGTAACATAGTCTTGATAACCCACAAGTATAGGGGATCGCATAGCAGTTTTCGAGGGTAGAGTATTCAACCCAAATTTATTGATTCGACACAAGGGGAGCCAAAGAATATTCTCAAGTATTAGCAGTTGAGTTGTCAATTCAACCACACCTGGATAACTTAATATCAGCAGCAAAGTATTTAGTAGCACAGTAATATGATAGTAGTGGTAACGGTAATAAAAGTAATGGAAGCAAAAGTAATATTTTTGGTGTTTTGTAGTGATTGTAACAGTAGCAACGGGAAAGTAAATAAGCGAGAACCAATATAGGAAAAGCTCGTAGGCATTGGATCAGTGATGGATAATTATGTCGGATGTGGTTCATCATGTAACAGTCATAACATAGGGTGACACAGAACTAGCTCCAATTCATCAATATAATGTAGGCATGTATTCCGAATATAGTCATAAGTGCTTATGGAAAAGAACTTGCATGACATCTTTTGTCCTACCCTCCCATGGCAGTGGGGTCCTAATGGAAACTAAGGGATATTAAGGCCTCCTTTTAATAGAGAACCGGAACAAAGCATTAGCACTTAGTGAATACATGAACTCCTCAAAATATGGTCATCACCAGGAGTGGTCTCGATTATTGTCACTTGAGGTTGCGGATCATAACACATAGTAGGTGACTATAGACTTGCAAGATAGGATCAAGGACTCACATATATTCATGAAAACATTATAGGTTCAGATCTGTATTCATGGCACTCGGGCCCTAGTGACAAGCATTAATCATAGCAATGTAATATCATCATAAATCTCCTAACATAGTGGATACTAGGGATCAAACCCTAACAAAACTAACTCGATTACATGATAGATCTCATCCAACCCATCACCGTCCAGCAAGCCTATGATGGAATTACTCACGCACGGCGGTGAGCATCATGAAATTGGTGATGGAGGATGGTTGATGATGACGAATCCCCCTCTCCGGAGCCCCGAACGGACTCCAGATCAGCCCTCCTGAGAGATTTTAGGGCTTGGCGGCGGCTCCTTATCGTAAAACGCGATGATTTCTTCTCCTTGATTTTTTTCTCTCTGAAAGCAAATATATAGAGTTGGAGTTGGCGTCGGAGGAGCTCCAGGGGGACAACGAGGTAGGGGGGCACGCCCTAGGGGGACGCCCCCCACCCTCGTGGACAGGGTGTGGGCCCCCTGGTCTTCATCTTTGGCGAGGACTTTTTATTATTTCTGAAAAATTGTTCCGTGGAGTTTCAGGTCATTCCGAGAAGTTTTGTTTCTGCACATAAATAACACCATGGAAAGTCTGCTGAAAACAGCGTCAGTCCGGGTTAGTTCCATTCTAATCATGCAAGTTAGAGTCCAAAACAAGGGCAAAAGTGTTTGGAAAAGTAGATACGACAGAGACGTATCAAAACCTAAGAAAGGAAGTTCCTATCAATGTTTTGATTGATAAATTTCTGAGCTCAACAATAATCTTTCTATACAAAGGAATGGATTAGGGTTTTTTCTTAAGGATAAACTTAGGGCTTTTAATCAAAGGAACTTTTACAATGAAGAAATAATTATCAATTACAAAGGGACAAAGGAGGAACCAATTCCTCCCAAACTTGATCTTATAGATTTGTTTCCCAAAAAGGAAGCTTGATGCCGAGAAGAGGGAGTATGAGATGAGCATGGACGATCTCCCTCACTTCTATTACAATACCTAGATCTATGTTTTTATGCCTAGCTAAGGGCGTTAAACAATAGCTCTTGTTGGGAGGCAACCCAATTTTATTTTTGTTCTTGCTTTTTTGGTTTTGGTTTTCAATAAATAATTCATCTAGCCTGTGGTTAGATGTGTTTTCATGTTTCAATTAGTGTTTGGGCCAAGTAAGACCTTTGGGATGGCTTACGGTGATAGTTGATTTGATCTTGCTGAAAACAGAAACTTTTGTGCCGAGTAAAATAATTTTCATAAATCATAGAATCGTGATTTTGATCTGAACTTTTACAAAAGATTTATATACAAATTGCCCAGGTTGTCCTAATTTTTCAGAATTTTTGGAGTTACAAAAGTATTCAAAGTTTACAAATTTCTACAAACTGTTCTGTTTACCAGTTCTATGTGTTGTTTGCTTATTTTGATGAATCTATGGGTAGTATCAGGGGGTATGAACCATGAAGAAGTTGGAATACAGTATATATTACACCAATATAAATAAAGAATGAGTTCACAACAGTACCAAAAACTGGTAATTTATTTTCTTATACTAACGGATCTCATGAGTTTTCTGTTGAGTTTTGTGTTGTGAAGTATTCAGGTTTTGGGTAAAGATTTGATGGACTATGGAATAAGGAGTGGCAAGAGCCTAAGCTTGGGGATGCCCAAGGCACCCCAAGGTAATATTCAAGGACAACCAAGAGCCTAAGCTTGGGGATGTGCTACTTCTTGAGCTTGCGTTGGTTTTTCCCTTGAAGAGGAAAGGGTGATGCAGCAAAGTAGAGATAAGTATTACCCTCAGTTTGAGAACCAAGGTATCAATCCAGTAGGATATAACGCACAAATCACCTAATACCTGCAAAAACAATCAAACAACTTGCACCCAACGCAATAAAGGGGTTGTCAATCCCTTCACGATTACTTGCAAAAGTGAGATCTGATAGAGATAGATAAACGATAAAGTAAATATTTTTGGTATTTTTGGTTTATAGGTCGGAAAGTAAAATATTAAAAAAATAGTATATTGGAAACTTATATGATGGAAAATAGAAACTTATATGATGGAAAATAGACCCGGGGGCCATAGGTTTCACTAGAGGCTTCTCTCAAGATAGAAAATTATACGGTGGGTGAACAAATTACTACCGAGCAATTGATAGAAAAGCGCAAAGTTATGACGATATCTAAGGAAATGATCATGAATATAGGCATCACATCCGTGTCAAGTAGACCGAAATGATTCTGCATATACTACTATTACTCCACACATCGACTTCTATCCAGCATGCATCTAGAGTGTTAAGTTCATAAAGACCAGAGTAACGCATTAAGTAAGATGACATGATGTAGAGTAATTAACTCAAGAAATATGATGACAATCCCATCTTTTTATCCTTGATGGAACAAATCATCGTGAAGGTTTCATTCCGTTTGGTATTCCTTTTCCGCGAAACTCAAAAACAAGGGAAAAAACAGGAACTGGCACTGGGCTCTAGGTTAATAGGTTAGTCCCAAAAATAATATAAAATGGAATATTAATGAATGTAAAACATAAAAGTTGGAATATAATAACATGGAACAATCAAAAATTATAGATACGTTGGAGACGTATCAAGCATCCCCAAGCTTAATTCCTGCTCGTCCTCGAGTAGGTAAATGATAAAATACAATTTTTTATGTGGAATGCTACCTAACATATTTATCTGTGTAATTTCTTTATTGTGGCATGAATGTTCAGATCCATAAGATTCAAAACCAAAGTTTAATATTGACATAAAAACAATAATACTTCAAGCATACTAACAAGGCAATTATGTCTTCTCAAAATAACATGGCCAAAGAAAGCTTATCCCTACAAAATCATATAGTCTGGCTATGCTCCATCTTCATCACACAAAATATTCAACTCATGCACAACCCCGATGACAAGCCACACAATTGTTTCATACTTTTGATGTTCTCAAACTTTTTCAACTTTCACACAATACATGAGCACGAGCCATGGACATAACACTATAGGTGGAATAGAAGGTGGTTGTGGAGAAGACAAAAATAAGGAGACAATCTCACATCAACCAGGCGTATCAACGGGCTATGGGATGCCCATCAATAGATATTAATGTGAGTGAGTATGGATTGCCATGCAACGGATGCACTAGAGCTATATGTTTATGAAATCTCAAAAATGAAGCTAAGTGGGTGTGCATCCAACTCGCTTGCTCACGAAGACCTAGGGTAATTTGAGGAAGCCCATCATTGGAATATACAAGCCAAGTTCTATAATGAAAATTCCCACTAGCATATGAAAGTGACAACATAGGAGACTCTCTATCATGAAGATCATGGTGCTACTTTGAAGCACAAGTGTGGTAAAAGGATAGTAACATTGCCCCCTTCTCTCTTTTCTCTCATTTTTTGACTATAAACAGAAGGGTATAACCCCACTGCAACTTTTATTAAAGAATAAATAACAAAATAACAAGAGTAGTCTTATATACTTGAGGTAAACCCTGAAACAAAATAGAGAAATAAAGAGATAAAGAGAAAACTAAGAAAAGAACTAAATAAGGAATATAAAAAACTAACTAGGAAAACTAAGAAAAGAAAGAAGAAACTACTAAAACAGAACAAAAGTAATTACAAAAAAGCTTCCAACCAAATAGAGAACTGCCTTTCATACTTCTGCTTCATCCTGTATTTGAGTAGCTTGAGTTCCTCCAGGAAGATAAATTTCCAGGCTTGGAATGAAGGTTCTATATTCTCAAAGATCTTATTATTTCTGGTGATCCAAATGGCCCATGACCCTAGAATAACTATCTCCATAAAGAAAGGGTAATTGAGATTATCCTTCATATCTTGAAATGCTTCTAACACTGATAAGTTGTGTGTTCTTGTTGGACAAATAAAATCCCAGCACTGCATTGCAAAGGGGCATCCCCAAAAGAGATGATGGAGTGTTTCTTACTATTGACAATCCCTCAGTGCACAATTGTATGCTTCTAGCTCAAAGCCCTTTCGTCTAAGCAAGTTCCTTGTGTTAACTCTATCATGTAACAGCATCCAGAAAAATACCTTATGTTTGGGCTACATGAACTCTTCCAAATCCAATTGAAGTGAGGTGGGGTTTGTTTGTGTCCAATAAGTACATTGTATGCTTTAATGGAGGAATAGAATTCATTTCCCCATATGTAGCTCCATGTGTCCATTGAGTCCAAGTATTCAGATTGACTCAAAGAGATGCATATGTCCTCCATTTTTAAAAATACCTCATATGCTTGTATTGTCAGAGGTAAATAGAACAGGTACTGAAGATATTCATTGTTAACCACTTGTTGGACATTTAATTGTGGATTTTTGGCAAATGAATGCAAGAGATGGAATTTGTGTTTGAGGACAGATTGATGCCACAGATCATCCCAGAAGAATGCACTTTTACCATCTCCCACATTACATCTGGCAATTGCTTTAAACTGATCAATGAGTGCCAGGTTGGATTTCCACCATAAGAAGCCTACCATATGATCTCCTCGAAGTTGCCCATTACTGTAAGAAGTCTTCCAAATTAAATTGACCCGAGGTATATCATGTCTATTGAAGAACTTGTGAAGGTTTTTCATAAGTAGTGTTTTGTTCTATGTGTAAATGTCCATGACCCCCAATCCTCCTTGACTTTTGGGTCTGCAGACTATGTGCCAAGCCACCAGTGCTGCTCTGTGATCCTCCATGTCAGGGCTTCTGCATAGACAATGCCTTAAATATTTTATTATCTGTTTGTTGATGGTCATAGGTATGTCCAAACAGCACATGAAGAAGATTGATAGTGATGCAAACACTGGTTTAACCAGTAATAACCTTCCTGCCTTAGTCATGAAAGTAGATATACCAGCTAATCTCTTAGCAATCCTGTTAACAAGAGGAAGACATTGTTCCACAGTTGGTTTGTATATTCCCAGGGGAAGTCTGAGATAAGTAAAAGGGAAATTTCCCCTGGCACATTGCAAAGTGTTTGTAAAAAGATCTACTCTGTCTTATGCAATGTTAACAGGAAGCATGATTGATTTTCCATAATTGACCTTAAGTCCAGTTGCTGATGCAAAAGTATTTAGGAGTGCTTTGAGGCATATCAATTGTCTAGCATTTCCTTGCAAGATAACCAGAGTGTCATCTTCTTACTGTACTATTCAGAAATCAGGGCACGAGTTGACTTGTAATGGTGGAGTGATAAGATTTAGTCTCATGGCTTTGTTGAGTATAGACTGTGGCAAATCAACAGCCAACACAAATATTAATAGAGAGTAAGGATCTCCCTATCTCACTCCTCATCTAATGTAATTTTTTCCCAGGCACTCCATTTAACATCATAGCTGATGATGCAGATGAAAAGATTCATTGCATCTAGGAAATCCATTTTTCTCCAAAGCCCTTTGCTCTTAAAATGTCAATGATTGCTTGATGTTCAATAGTGTCAAAAGATTTTTCAAAATCCAGTTTAATTACTAACATTTCTTCCTTTGACTTGTGACATTGGTGAATATACTCATATGCCCATCCTAGACAGTCTTGAATCAGTCTGTTTTTTAGGAAGCCATATTGGTTAACGTGCACCATCTTTAGGATAACTCTTTGCAGTCTACTTGCAAACAACTTTGTAATAATTTTAAGCACTCCATTGAGCAAAGAAATTGGCCTGAAGTCATTTGGGGAGAGTGGCACTTCTTTTATTGGGATCAGAGTAATGAATGATGTGTTGATGCTTTCAAGATTTACATTGCCAGCATGGAAAGCCATGATAAGTTCAGTAACATCCACTTTAATAATATCTCAGCAAGCTTTGATGAACTCATTATTAAAACCATCTGGACCTGGAGATTTATTTGTAGGAAGATTCTTTACCACATCATCAATTTCCTCCTGTGTAAATGGTTTTTCCAAGTCTTGGAACACTTGAGGGTCCACTGTGTGTTCATACAGGTCATTTAAATCAAAGTGCATTGTACGCCCATTGGATTGTCCTAATCATTTTTTTGAATGCCTCCCAAAGGATGGCAGCTTTTCCTTCATGATCTGTAACTTCCACTTGATCTTCATTCAGAAGCACTGCAATTTTATTATGTTTGTGATTAATGGAAGCCTTGGTATGAAAGAATTTAGTGTTCTCATCCCCAAATTTAACTCCTTTAATTTTACCTCTTTGCTTCTATTAGATTTTCTGATTGTTGAATACTGTCAGCAAAAACTCCTTTAGCAAGGTTCTAGAGTTGCCTTCAAACATAGTTAGATCCCTATATTCCTCAATCAAATCCCATAGGAAGATGCAAGCATTTAAATCCTCAATCTATTTTTTAAGACAGGACAAGCTTTTAGCCCGCAATTTTAGAGCTCTTCTCAAGTTTTTGAACTTGGCATTGATCTTTTTTGCAGGGTCAGTGTAGTCCACACGTATGTTCCAAGCTGCCCGGACAACCTGTTTGCCTTCAAACTCTCTCTTTTTTTATTTGGGCCTTCTCTGTTTTTTTGGGCCTCTTTGTTTTTGTTCGGAGTCTCATCGTGACTTGTGGGGGAATCATAGTCTCCGTCATCCTTTCCTCACATGGGACAATGCCTTAATAATGATGATCATCACACTTTTATTTACTTAGAACTCAAGAATTACAACTCGATACTTAGAACAAAATATGACCCTATATGAATGCCTCCGGTGGTGTACCGGGATGTGCAATGAATCAAGAGTGACATGTATGAATGAATTATGAACGGTGGCTTTGCCACAAATACGATGCTAACTACATGATCATGCAATGCAATATGACAATGATGGAACATGTCATAATAAACAGAACGGTGGAAAGTTGCATGGCAATATATCACGGAATGGCTATGGAAATGCCATAATAGGTAGGTAGTGTGGCTGTTTTGAGGAAGGTATATGGTGGTTATTTGGTACCGGCGAAAGTTGCGCGGTACTAGAGAGGCTAGCAATGGTGGAAGGGTGAGAGTGCGTATAATCCATGGACTCAACATTAGTCATAAAGAACTCACATACTTATAGCAAAAGTCTATTAGTTATTGAAAAAGTACTATGCGCATGCTCCTAGGGGGATAGATTGGTAGGAAAATACCATCGCTCGTCCCCGACCGCCACTCATAAGGAAGAGAATCAATAAATAAATCATGCTCCGAATTCATCACATAACGATTCACCGTACGTGCATGCTACGGGACTCACAAACCTTAACACAAGTATTTCTAAAATTCATAATTACTCACTAGCATGACTCTAATATCACCATCTCTATATCTCAAAACAATAGTATTCAATGCACTTTATATGAAAGTTTTTATTATATCCCTCTTGGATGCCTATCATATCAGGACTAAATTTATAACCAAAGCAAATTACCATGATGTTCAAAGACTCTAAAAATAATATAAGTGAAGCATGATAGTTCAATAATTTCTATAAAATAAAACCACCGCCGTGCACTAAAAAGATATAAGTGAAGCACTAGAGCAAAATTGCCTAGCTCAAAAGATATAAGTGAAGCACATAGAGTATTCTAATAAATCATGATTCATGTGTGTCCCTCTCAAAAGGTGTGTATAGCAAGGATGATTGTGGCAAACTAAAAATCAAAGACTCAAATCATACAAGACGCTCCAAGCAAAACACATATTATGTGGTGAATAAAAATAAAGCCTCAAGTAAAGTTACCGATAGACGAAGACAAAAGACGGGATTCCTTCCGGGGCATCCCCAAGCTTAGGCTCTTGGTTGTCCTTGAATATTACCAGCAGGTGCCTTTGGTATCCCCAAGCTTAGGCTCTTTCCACTCCTTATTCCATAGTCCATCAAATCCTTACCCAAAGCTTGAAAACTTCATAACATAAAAGCAAACAGAAAATCTCATAAGCTCCGTTAGTATAAGAAAATAAATCACCACTTTTTGTACTGTTGTCAACTAATTATTTATTTAATTGGTGTAATATATATACTGTATTCCAACATTTCCATGGTTCATACCCCCCGATACTACCCATAGATTCATCAAAATAAGCAAAGAACACATAGAAAACGGAATCTGTCAAAAACAGAACAGTCTGTAGTAATCTGTAACTCTCGAATACTTTTGTAATTCCAAAAATTCTGAAACATTAGGACAACATACAAAATTTGTATATCAATCTTGTGTAAAAAATTCAGAATTTATCACGCTTCCGTGATTTTTAAAAATTCTGGGACTGAGCGCAAAAGTTTATGTGTTTCAGCAAGATCAAATCAACTATCACCCTAAGCCATCCCAAAGTTCTTACTTGGCACAAACACTAATTAAAACACAAAAACCACATCTAACCTGAGGCTAGATGAATTATTGATTGCAAAACAGAACCTGAAAAGCAAGAACAAAAATAAAATTGGGTTGCCTCCCAACAAGCGCTATTGTTTAACGCCCTTAGCGAGGCATAAAAACATGAATAGATCTAGGTATTGTCATCTTTGGTATGCAATTTCTTTCTCATTAAATATATCCTCCAAAACTCGTCTTAACAAATCTATCCTTTCCTTGATTTCCCTTCTAGTAGATGAACTCAAATCATTAAAAGGACTTTGATTAGTTATTTTGACATTCATAAAACCATAATCAAGATCATCACCATAGATGTCGTCATAAACAATACGTATCTCGTTTTTAACGGGTTCCTTCATCATCTTATTCAACCAATCCATATTAAATCCTACATAAATTCCCCTAGTAATTCACTCAAGTTCCTCGAAGGTCTCGAGGTACAAAGCTTGCAAGATTTCTGAATAGGGAACACTCCTCCTAAGATTTTGCTATAAGATTGATAATCCCTAGATTCCAAACTACGCACCGTTTCTTTATCATGGAGGATATCTTCAATTGGAGGATGTTCAACATATTTTTTATAGAAAGAAAAAATATCCCTAGCTTCTTGTATTAATTATAAAATCAAATTCTCGCATAAGGATGATAGTAGCAATCTTTTTAGCCAAAGGATGATTAATATTTGAAAATTCATAAAACACTTTTTGTAAGGCAGGATGAATGTGCACAAATTTTCTTTCTAGTTTCTCAACGAGCATAACAATGACATCCGCACAACAATTTGAATTGAGAAGAAAAGATTTTTTTTAATAGGCATAGATCCCATACAATCAAAAAATTCTTGAATAACACTTTCCCAATAATATTACCGTCCCCCGCACAAAAAGTTTTTGCTTTGTAATTAGGTGGAGTTTCAACTTCATGATCCAAACAACCAGATTCATGTTTTTCCTCAAGATTTTCAGCGGTAACTTCCCCTGATTCAGACATGGCGGCAACAAACCAATCTATCAAACAAACAAACAAACAAAAGGCAAATGAAGAAGACGAACGGCAGAGGGTGAAGAAAAGGCAAAGGAAAAGGCAAATCTTTTCGAAAATCGTTTAGAAGTGGGGGAGAGGAAAATGAGAGGCGAATGGCGAATAATGTAATGCAAGAGATGAGAGTTTATGATGGGTACTTGGTATGTATTGACTTGGCGTAGATCTCCCCGGCAATGGCGCCAGAAGTTCTTCCTGATACTTCTTCAGCTTGCGTTGGTTTTTTCCTTGAAGAGAAAAGGGTGATGCAGCAAAGTAGAGATAAGTAGTTCCCTCACTTTGAGAACCAAGGTATCAATCCAGTAGGAGATAACGCACAAATTACCGATACCTGCAAAAACAATCAAACAACTTGCACCCAGTGCGATAAAGGGGTTGTCAATCCCTTCACGGTTACTTGAAAAAGTGAAATTTGATAGAGATAGATAAATGATAAAGTAAATATTTTTGGTATTTTTGGTTTATATATTGGAAAGTAATAGATTGCAAAATATTTGATCGGAAACTTATATCATGGAAAATACAAACTTATATGATGGAAAATAGACCCGGGGATCGTAGGTTTCACTAGAGACTTCTCTCAAGATAAAAAATAATACAGTGGGTGAACAAATTACTGCTGAGTAATTGATAGAAAAGCGCAAAGTTATGACAATATCTAAGGCAATGATCATGAATATAGGCAGCACGTCCGTGTCAAGTAGGCCGAAACGATTCTGCATCTACTACTATTATTCCGCACATCGACCGTTATCCATTATGCATCTAGAGTGTTAAGTTCATAAAGAACGGAGTAACACATTAAGGAAGATGATATGATGTAGAGGAATTAACTCAAGCAATATGATGAAAACCCCATCGTTTTATACTCGATGGCAACAATACAATACGTGCCTTGCTGCCCCTACTCTCATTGGGAAAGGACACCGCAAGATTGAACCAAAAGCTAAGCACTTCTCCCATTGCAAGAAAAACCAATCTAGTTTGCCAAACCAAATCGATAGTTCGAAGAGAATTACAAAGATATCAAATCATGCATAAAAGAATTCAGAGAAGATTCAAATAATATTCATAGATAAGCTCATCATAAATCCAGAATTCATCGAATCTCGGCAAACACACCGCAAAAAGTATTACATCGAATAGATCTCCAAGAACATCGAGGAGAACATGGTATTGAGAATCAAAGAGAGAGAAGAAGCCATCTAGCTACTAGCTATGGACCCGTAGGTCTGTGGTAAACTACTCACGCTTCATCGAAAGGGCAATAGAGTTGATGTAGAAGCCCTCCGTGATCGAATCCCCCTCCGGCATGGTGCCGAAAAAGGTCCCTAGATTGGATCTCATGGGTACAGAAGGTTGCGGCGGTGGAAAAGTGTTTTCGCAGATGCCTCTAGTGGTTTGGGGATATTTGGGAATATATAGGTGAAAGAATTAGGTCAGGAGGGTCACGGGGGGCCCACAAGGGTGGGGGACCCGCCCTACCCCCCTAGGCGCGCCCTCCGTCCTTGTGGCCAGCTCGTGGCTCCTCCGACTTCATCTCCAAGCACTACAAAAAAAAGACACATCTGTGACATTTTTGGGCCGAACGAAAAAAATTCTGTCATGCTTATTACACTTCTATGACGATAATTGTGACAAAACCCGGTATCATCATAGATGTGGCGGGCTCCTACATCTATGACAAAAAATCATGACAGAAAATGGGCTTTTCGTCCTGGGCGGACCGGAGACGCAGTTGCATGACATTCTTTGGGCCGTCCATGACGGAAAAACCCGTGGTAGAACCGAGGGCAAGGAAAATATCGGGGAGTTCCCAGTTACGGTGGATGGTCGGGGCCAAGTGATGCGTGTTTCTCTCATACACGTACGAGCGTGGGTGCAAGGCATTGGGCTCTAACTGAATCCGAGCGAGGCATTCGCCTACTGAACCCGAGCGATTGCACTACAGGCTACACGTTACTGAACCCGAGCGATCGATCGATGGCTGTTAACTAAACCCGATCGAGCGATTCCTTCGCTACATTGCTAACTGAAGCCGATCGAACCTGTTGCCTCTTGATGAACAGTGAGCATTGTTGGGGGTTTGGATGAACAGTTCCCGGTGGTGGGTTGGATGAACATGACCCCGTGGTAGTAGAGGCCGTTGCCGCTGGATGAACAGGACCCCAATCGATCGAGCCGGTGGAGGGCTGGTTGAACAGTAGCTGGTGGAGGGCTAGATGAATAGTAGCCCATGGAGGGGTGGTTGAACAGGACCCCATGGAGAGGATGGTTGAACAGTAGCCGGTGGAGGAGCGATGGAGGCTAGATGAACAGTCACATGTGGAGGCTAGAGGAGGTCGACGGTGGATGAACAGTAGCCCCGTGGAGGCTGGAGGAGGTCGACGGTGGAGATGAACAGTATCCTGTGGAGTCCCGTTTTGCGGTACGCCACACCCCTCCCGATGAACAGGACCCCCGTTTCGACCGTAGCGCTCCAACACAAGTCCATTTCCTCTTTTTTGCAGTACACCACACCCCTCCCGATCAACAAGACCCTGTTTCGACCATAGGAGGTCCCAGAGAAGTCTATTTCCTCCGTTTTGCGGTATGCCAGACCCCTCCCAATGAACAGGATCCCGTTTCGACCATGGCCGGTCAAACACAAGGCCGTTTCCTCCGTTCTGCGGAACGCAATGCCTCATTTCGTTCGGCTATTCCGTCCAAGCCGGTTGGCTCCAGATGAACACGACGTATTCCGTTGCCTCCCGATGAACACGACGCACTTCGTTGCCTCCCCATGAATACGACGATGACATAGTTTCTCCGTTCCGACCCAGCCATGTACACGAGCGCTGGCCGTACGTATGTGCGAGTAGGCATTCGAGACCCCGCTCTTATGTACGTAAGTGGCCGTATATTACTTTCTTACACCCTGGCTATACGTACGTGTACATGCTACGTGCGCGCCTCTACTAGGACACGTGCCCTTCCATACACAGCCATGGTTCATCGCTGCAGCCTGCAGACAAATCGATCGTGTGTACGTACATGTTCACGACCAGAATGACAATGCTACGTACGCTTTGACAAGGTGGGTCCTGACTGTCAGGCACTTCCTTGCGTGCAAAGATGTAGCTAGTGGGTCCCCATAGTCAGGGGGGCGAATCATTTTTTTGCCCGTAATATGGACGCACTTCCTTGCATGCGAAGATGTAGCTGGTGGGTCCCAGCAGTCAAGGAGGAAACGTTTTTTTCACGAAATACTATGGCCTGTCCGGTGGGTCCCTGCTGTCAGGTGGAGGAATCATTATTTTCCGTGTAATAAGGAGGCACTTCTTTACTACGGCCGTGGGCCCAGCTGTCAGCCTCTCCACGTACAGTACTTTTCCGATGGAAGTCGTTCCTTGATCACATTGATCACGCCGCACCGAGGCACCAGGGCGGTGGACGAGGCGAGGCCTAGGAAGGGTACAACGCGGAGCTGGGGAAGACGCGGTAGTGGATGCCCACGCGGAGAGGAGTACGAGGGTTCACTGGTTCGGCTGTGGTGTGAGGCTACCGTCACTGCAAAATAACAGGGGGTGTGGGTGAGTAGAGCGATGGCCTGGCCAGCGGTGGGAGTAGTAGGGGGCAGTGAGGCATCCGTGACATCATAGCCGGCCACGGGAGGCAGGAGCACGTGGCACGGCCGGCGCTG
Organism: Aegilops bicornis; assembly: GCA_021605145.1. NCBI lineage: Eukaryota > Viridiplantae > Streptophyta > Magnoliopsida > Poales > Poaceae > Aegilops > Aegilops bicornis. The sequence goes on from CM038671.1 coordinate 290,435,398, forward strand.
GTTTGGGCAGCTGGAGCAAGAAGACCAGAGGTTGAAGAAGCACTACGGCCGTTGGATGGACATCGTACGGTCACTGGACAGAATCATTGATATTGACTAAGTTGACAAAGCCCACCGTCCGCGTCAACTTAGTAGGCCCACAAGTCAGCCTCCCATAAGGTGGGTCCCAGCTAGCAGGGGGAGTATTCATTTTTTTGTGCGTAATAAGGAAGCACTTCCTTACGTGCAAAGATATAGCTGGCGGGTCCGAGTTGTCAGCGGCGTGAACATTTTTTTTCATGAAATACAGAGGCCCTTTCGATGGGTCCCAGATGTCAGGTGGAGGAATCATTATTTTGCGTGTAATAAGGAGGCATTTCCTTGTGTGCGTCCATGGACCCAGCTGTCAGCCTCTCCACGCACAGTCCACTTCCGATGGATGTCGTTCGTTCACCTCGTTGACCATGCCGCGCCGAGAGCACCAGGGCGGTGGACGACGGCGAGGCCTATGAAGGGAACAACACTGAGCCGAGGAAGACACGGCAGTGGCTGCCCACGCGGTGGGGAGTACGCGGGTTGATTGGTTCGGCTATCATCGCCGGAAAATAACAGGAGGTGTTGGTGAGTAGAGGGATAGCCAGGCCAGGGATGCGAGTATGGTGGGGTCGTGAGGCCTGCCCGGCAGCACAGCCGGCCACGGGAGGCGGGAGCAGGTGGTTCTGCCGGCGCTGGTTTGGGCGGCTGGAGCAGGAAGATCAGAAACTAAAGAAGCACGATTGTCATTAGATTGACATCTAACGGTCTGACGATGGTAGAGTCGATTGTTGACTAAGTTTCTTTTTTTGAGAAACCTTGTGTACGCATGAACTTATTAGGCCCATAAGTCAGCCTCCAAATCTGTGGCAGACAACATAGAGCCCATTTGCTATTTTTCTAAAAAATTGCAGCCCATTTGCTAATTCTTAATTAATTTATTACAACCCATTTTCTGCCCAGGACCATGGTCAAAAAGTTTAACCTTATTTTGCATATTTCGGTGGAGTCCAAACTGTTGTAATCCCTAAATGATATACATTTTTTAAGAACTTATTGATTTGCCAAAAAAGTCATTTTGTTTTTGTAAGCAAACAAGACATGGGACAATTGAGTTGGTTTAAGGGAAAACCAGTGGTAAAAAAATCAGCGCAGGGAGGGAAAACGACAACAAAAATAAGGATGTAAATATGAAAAGGGAACTTTATGTATTTTCAATATAATGATACGTGTATATGAACTAGTAAAACTATAGGTAGAGATTAGAAAACGGAAGTAGGACATGGCGTTCCAAGAGGAAAATAGAACTGGGTTATGTGTTTGATTTAGTAAAAAAAACTGCCTGCGGATGTTGTAAGACAAAATATAACTAATGTTGGCGGGCCAGAGGCCAGCAGATACCTGCTGGATCTTTGTGCCCGTTGTAAATCATGGGCTGGGCACATTAAAAACAAAACCAAGCGTGGGCAGTCTACAGCCTAGTTGAAACTTGCTCGACCTGAAAAAACAATATACCTGCTCAATAAATGAGAGAATTCTGCAAGTGCAGACTGATAACTGGGATGCAGCAGGTATATCATTTTTCCATCGTGATAATAAGTGCATGCACTTGTTTCAAAAAATTTGGAGAACTGGTAATTCGAACGGCAGGTGCTTATGCTACCCATCAAATAAAAATCAGGTGCCTGAAAATTCGTTTCGAAACAAATGATTTAGCTTTATATCCACGTCGACCCTCGGCATGATCGTTGGAAGCAAATGCCAAGTTCATACCGAAAGATTGTTAACAACAATACCAACTTGCAGACGACAAGGTAGTACAAGTACCAATACCAAACTAACTTATAATATTTTTAGTCCTGGCCCTAGTGTTCGTCTGGTAGAAAATCTTGCAGAGGATCAGATCCCGCTCCTTCTCTTGCTCCAGGTCCCCGAGGTGGTACTGGTGCACCACCCAGTTGGTCCTCTGCTGGTCGAAGTATTTTTTTTGCAGGAATGGTCGAAGTTCTTGTTGGTGTGCAGCACCAGAACCTTTTTTGCTGCCCGTCTGCCGGCCATTGACCATCACTGGCAAGGTATTGCCGGTCTTGTGCCACATCGTGTGCATGCCACACTCTGATTGTATCTTGCGACGCGTCCACGTGCCCCTTTTGAACGCCCTGGAATTGCGCTGGAAGAAATGCTTGCTTAGGCCACTCAGTGTGATACCTGCAGTATTGTCGAATACAGGTTTTAGTGTACGTAGTTGGCATTTTCATAACATCTTTGGCATGTTGCAGTCACTTGTTTCAATTTTTATTAACTGTCAAATTGTAATTGCTTCACTAGGTCTGCATCTAAAAAGAAAAATAGAGCTATAAAAAAAGGAATATGTTTGTGCAAGTAGACGGTCGATCGGTGTCTTACCTGGAAGTTTCTAAGGATGGGTGTAGCATATGCCGTGCTCGCTGTCGATGGTTGGTATGAACAAGTCGATGAGAGGGTGAGATCTCGCGCTGTCAGCACTCAATTTGGCCTCAAGGTGCTCGATCAGCTCCTGATCCATGGGATCAAACTTGAAGTCAGTCGGCAGCACCGGCCAATCCTTCTTGGAGTTGCATTGGTTAATCTAGTTATATGGTACTCAATGTGTGATCAATCGACTGTTTTAAGTGAATGATGAAAGATTGCGATAGATAAGTGGTAGAACTCAAAATCTGAAGTCCACAATACCCGAACACGCCACGGGGATTCTTGTGTCACCTCACGCGTAGCGTGTTGTTACGTCAATTCAATGTGAGGACATGATGAATATGTTGACCGACGTATACTAGTACTGCTACCGTACGAGTACTTACTAATGGTATTTAGTGTCACATTTTAACCATAGGTTTAACTAAAAAAATGTCAATGCATGTCATCGAAAATTATTCCATTGGAAACTATGTTCAAAAAGGAATAAAACGATATAACTTTTTTGACATGCATTAACGTTTAGTTAGTGAAATTTATGGTCAAAATTTGACACAAATTATGAAGGGGACCAATAAACCAGGAGGGAGATAGTAGTACGAGTAGGGCAATATACGGTATAGAGGACTACTACAAATTTAGAAATGGAGTAAGAAGTTACAAGGCTATGTGACAGACTTTGTAGGCCACATGAGTAATACAAAATATAATTCCCATTGGACAACACTTTCACCGACAAGTACGCACTTGAAGCATAATATATATATATATATATATATATATATATATATATATATATGTATATATATAGGGCTGGACTATTCTGTTACCCATAACAGAATAATATTATGTTACCCCTGCGCCCTATATAGACGCGCGCGCGACACAACTACAGGTTCCCGAATCCAGCCCGATAGAAAAGAAAAAAAACTCCATCCTGCCTCCCCCGAACCACCCACTTCCCGGTCCCATCTCGCCACCGTCGCCACCCCTTCCCCCGCCGTCGTGCGCCACCACCCCTCGCGCCGCGGCCGGCCTCCCTCGTTCCAGCGCGCTGCCGGCCTCCCCCGTTCTAGTAGGCCGCGGCCGGCCTCCCCCAATCCAGCGCGCCGCCATCCCCGTTTAGTCTTGCCGCTGGCTTCTTCCAGCGCCGCCATGGACTGCCCCCTTCGAGCGCCACCGCCGCGCCCCAGCTTCAATCAGCCGCCGTCGGATCTCCGCTTCCACTCGCCGTCGTCCCCAGCTTCACTCGCCGTGGCCTCCCGCTTCCACTGGCCGTCGGGGTCACCCCGACACCTCCACCTCCCTCCAAGGCCGCCTAGCTGACCCCCCCTCCGATTCGCCACGCCTGCTGCACCTTCCTCCAAAGACCGCTGTGTCCCGCCTCCCACCTCCCGGCGGTCCGATGGTCCGGCGCGCTCCTGCCTCCCACCTACTGGCAATCCGCCTCTCCTCCGCCTCTCACCCCCGGAACCAGCCGCTGCCCCGAGATGGCAGCCACCACCGCCACCCCGACCCAGCCACCACCGTCGCCCCCAATCCCAGCCACCTCCGCCGCCGCGGAACCTAACCACCGCGGCCTCCCCCGGACCCAGCCCACCTCCTCCCTTCTCTCATCCTCACGACCTCCTCGTAACTGCATCAGGCCAATACCCCGGCTGGACCTCGCTGCCGTGTGTGCTCCCTCGAACGGCCGGACTTCCTGTCCTCCTCTCTCCACCACGGTCGTCATTCAACTCGGCAGTCCAACTGCTTGCTCCACGGTCGGTCGCTTAGGTAGTCAAGTGCAGGCCAACATCTCCACGGGCAACAAGTTCTTCTTCCACAACTTGTTGTCTTCCGCACCTTCTCCTTTGACCAGACTAAGTGAATTGTTCAGGTACCTTGTGTGTATATTCTGCACCTTAGTGTTTAGTAAAAAAATCATCGTGTTGGTGAGCTCATATACTACTATTCAATCAGTTCGAAAATGTAAACTTGGGAAGTTCGAAAAAGCAAACCACTAATAAGTCCAGAGGAGTTCGTTGGGGAGAACGAGTCGAAGTTCAGGTGTCAAAAAAACTGGCAGTTCCAAAATATGAAACCTAGGAAAGTTCATAGAAACAAAACACTTATAAGTTCAAAAATACAAACCCCATAAGTTCAACAGATAAACTAAAAAATGTTCAAATGTATTGAATCTGGTAGTTAAGATTGTTACCTTGTGCGCATGCTCAAGAGTGGCCTTGAAGAGAAGTTGTTAGCGAGGGAAAATGGTGATGGGGAGAAATATCTCTTTTTGATTTGTTAGCAGGGAAAAGCTCCTCCAACCTGTCCCCTGTCGCAGCCCCACCGTCATGCCGATGCACTCCAACCCGAGCGCCTACATGATGCGTGTCATCTCGCAGCCTAGCAATGAGGTAACTCATCATCCTTGTCGTCCTTCGCCCTTTGGCGCCTGCTTCCCTCAACCTCCCTTCTCACAGGCACGCTACCCCAACTTTTATTTTGATTTTCAGTTCAACTTGTGTGTTCTTTTCAGTGCCTTATGCTTTAAATGTGCAGAATCCTGAAGAAAAATGATACATTTTGTTTGCTTTGCCGGAAGGGCATTGGTGAAACTTAACTTCTGTCTAAACTATAACCATCCATTTTGAAACAGATATTACTTTACTTTGCATGGTTTCTGAATCACATTACACTAAAAATGTAATAGTGAAATTATACTGAATAACTAAATTAAATTGCAGTGACAAAAACACCAACAGTCCAAGCAGGGTCAGTGATGTAGGTTTACAGAAAAATATTATTTCCTTTTTGAAACACCAACATAAATTGTTTAAAATTTCTTTTTTGAACTTCTCCCAATTAATACGTGAACTTGATTATCTTTTTAACATGTACTTACATCAGCTTCGTTGGATTTTGTGTATGTGCTTGTAACACAAACAATTCAGGTCTTGAGAGGCCATAAGTTCAAGTTCACTAGTATTTCGAAATGTTGGTAGCACAAATCTATAACCTAAGGACTAAGCTTGCATCTTGTTACTTCTATGGAGACACTAACCTCATAATTTTATTGGACCAGCCATGACCTCGAGATGGTGCTCGGTGTATTCTCTTAATCTTGGTTGTCTTACCTCATATGAAAAAACATTGTTATATTATATGGTGTTAATTTACACCAGCTCAAGATGCATTCTTTATATCAGCTCAAGATCATTTAGTTTAGTTATTTCACACAAAAAATTGAACTAAAAACACGAATAAAGGTGCATCTTTTACATCAGCTCAAGATCATTTAGTTCAAGTGATTATTGTTTTATTTTCTTTAATCAGTTCAACATGTATTATGTCATCAATTCATAATGAAAAGGCATGAAAAAGTTCAATACTTGTGTGTTAAAAACATAACAATATAGAGAAACTATTGTAGTAGTTCAATCAAATAAATCACATCAGTTCTGACTCGGATCGGTTCATGCCTAAAATGCATTGAAAAATAAAAATAATTGACTTCATTCAGGTTTGAGAAGCATCTATCTCTAGGATGTGGCTGGCGTTTAGTTGGTGGCTGTGTGGTACCTACACCGGCATTTTCCATCAAAACCTCCAGAAAGTGATATCATCTCTAGGTGAAAATACGAAATCCTTTTACTGCTCTCTTTCTTGTCTCACTCATTCATATTATTATATGTACACAAATTCATGTCATCCTGAACTTGTTACACCGGTGCAGAAGCAAAAAACAGATGCACAAGTTCATCTTTTGTGACACGTTCAATGCGAATTCTGATGTTCCTTTGCTAGGTGATGATTTCACCGAGTTGGGGATTCGGTGATGCTGCTTGGTGCACGAAAGAACCAAATTATTTTGCATTCAGCCGCTAGTGGAGTTGGTCTTGTGGACCACAAAATTAGATTGATCTGAAGCTAGCTAGCTTGATGTGAAGCTCCCCTGGGTTCAGGTAGCTGGATGGTGCAGTCAACTACTAGTTTTGGTGTACATACAAGACAGGGGATCAATTAAACTGTACGTGTGCATTGTGTGTTTGTGCTAGTATGCTTAGGCCTAATTTCTGTACCTCCATGTTTATGTATTAAGATAGTTGTATGAGTCATGTTTTTGTATTAAGATAGTTGTACCTGCATATAGTTTTTATAATTTCCATGGGAAACTAATATTCATGCACCTCTTTGGTGGATGTTTTGATATATTTCCTAGTTGTCGGATGGTGTTACACAATTACTATTCTAGCATCATTGTTTATATTGTATTTTTTTAGCATTCTTGCAACCCGATTAACAACATATTTTTGTGCAGTGTTTGTCGGCTTTTCTTTGATTTATGGACATCTTGGGCTTCCTGGGTGCAGAATCAAGAAGGCCAGTGAGAGGTACTAGTAGAAGAGGAAGAAGTAAATGTGAAAAATGAGATAAATGTGAGAATAGCTAGTAGAAAAGCGTGGTTTCAGATTTTTTTTTTCAGGTTCTTGTTGTACACGTACCTTTGGTATGCAGATGCACCGTAATGTATCTAGAAAGTATAAATGGTTAATACCTCAATTGTGCACTATGCATCCTTGGCAGTTTTTATGCATTTTTTGTCATTGTGCAGCAATTTAATGGTGCGCTATGTACCGAAGTATGCATTCTCGAATCCGGGAAGTTCACATGTACTTACATTGGCTCATCAAGGTTGTGTGCTTACCGTACAGAAATCTGGAGCAATTTGGCAAAAAGTATTTACATCCGTTCAAACTTGAGGATACGACAAGTTCAGAGATTTCTTTTACAAAAGTTCGAAGATGACAAATAGGGAATGTCTATTCATATGTCTAAAAATTATTGAGCTTAAATAAAAAGTGTACATGACGGCTTGATGTTTGTGCAAGAAAGGAAAAAATGGTTTGTATTAAAACAAAAACATTGATCAGTACGAACTTAAAACAACGATCAGTGCGAAATAAAAGAATTAACCGGTTCAAATTAAGAAATGGATTTGAAGTAAAAACAAAATGAGCATTTGAAATAGAAAAATGATCAGTTCGAAATAAAAGAAATGATCAGTTTGAATGAGAAAATTGGTTTGATCATTATATCATATATGTGGGGTCATTCAGTATGTATTACATGATCAGTTCTTGAAAAAGAAGAACACATATATAGTTTAATCAAAAACAATGATCAGTTCGGTAGTGCTCATCCGTGCCTATTTTGGTTGATGTCCACAAATGGACAAAAATTGCATGGTAAATGTTCTAGTATTACTAGCATATAAGTATAGAAAAAGTTTAAACACGACGTCCTAGATAAGTTTGAAAAAAAACTCAAACAAAAAACCATGGAAATTCAAAATGGTAAAAGTTCAAGTGGTAAAATGAGAGATGTCCAGAATATCGTCGCAAAACAACATTGAGATCAAAAGAAAAGCACAACTTTTTTTTGTCTTATTAAAAATATCATCCAGTTCAACAGTGTAAATATGCAAGTTCGGGCATGATGATACCAGTGAGAAGTTACGAGGAAAATTATACCAAAAAACAGAGTAAAGTCTAATATGTGAAAATACGCTCAGTACAAAACCATACATACATCCGTTCAAATATTCTTTTTTCAGAACCATTCAAAACTGCTGTGAATAATACATCAGTACAAACACACACAAAAGATCAGTACGAGTACTCTGTTTTTTGGACGGGAAAACAACACGATGAGTCTCACCGTATTCCAAATTACTCTTAAGCAATTACAAATTTGAGAAAACGTTCAACATGACTAAGTTTCGCATTTTCGATAGCTATCCAACGATATATTGTTTGCCCCATTTTGATAAACTTTTTAAAAAAACCACGTTCAAAACCAATTTTAACCGTATTTGAAATCGTATTTAAACCGTAAGGAATTCGAAAAAACTTTCTATACGCAAAAGTAGCGCATTTTCCATAGCTTTCCAACGTCGTATCATTTGCGTCAATCCGACAAACCGTTTGCAAAAAAAATCACGAAAATACGTTTCACCCAGAATTTCACCGTTTTTCAAATTACTTTTAAATCATATAGAATTAGAAAAAACAATACATATATGGAAGATGCGGATTTTCACCGGCTTTCGAACGCCATCTTATTTGATCAATTCCAACAAATGGTTTGAAAATTGTGTCCAAAATACGATTCACGTTTTCGGTTTTGAATAAAACGGTTTTTCCAAAACTACTCTTAAACCATAATGATTTTGCAAAAACAAATTATAAGATTGTAATGTGGATGTCAAGAGCTTTCCAACAATATATTACACGCCCCATTTCGACAAAAATATTTGCAAAAAAATTTGAACTAAAGAAGACGATTTTTAGCAACAGCAGAAAGCATCAGTTCAACCGCTCGATTTTCATCAGTTCAACCGCTTGAATTCATCAGTTCAAGTAGGGTAACAGAATAATATTCTGTTACGCGTAACAGAATAGACCAGATGTATATATTTTATATATATATATATATATATATATATATATATATATATAGTAACGTTAAACTAAGCGTGAGTGTAGAATAGATTATTCTACACCCCAAAGAATTGATACATACAAAATATAGTAACACACTACGTAAAATGTAGTAATTTTCGTAAAAATGAAGTAAATTACAAACATAGATGATTAAAAAAATATTTTTCAAATTACTACATTTTGTACACCATTTTACTAGATTTTGTACATAGTGTTACTAGGGGGTGTAGAATAAGCTATTCTACACTCACGCTTAGAATAGCGTTACCCTATATATAGGGTGGGTCTATTATGATAACACCCCTTAAGACCTTATTTTGATAACACCCAGTCTTATTCTGCTAACACCTGACTAAAAACCCACTAATCAAACAGACCCCGACGCGCACCCACCGGCCCACCTCCTCCACTCCTCGCCAGATCCCATCCACCTTCTTCCTCCCACGCCGCACCCCCCGATCCACCAACCACCGCCGCGCCCCCAGGCCAGCAACTACCACCACCCCACCACCGATGCTCCGCCCAACCGCCCCACCTTCATCGCTGCGCCCCTCCCCGCCCGAGACCGCCTTTCTGGAAGGAGCGCCCCGCCCTGAGCCACATTGGCCGGATGGCCCCCATTCTGCGCCGCCCCACCAGCGCCTCCACCGCGCCTCCCTACCACCTTCCCGCGCCACCGCCCCTACCTTCCCGCCAGAATTGCTCCTGGATCTGGCCACCACACGCCGGCCACTACAACCTCTTCTGCTCCCTCTCTGATGCGCGCGGTGGGAGGGGGTGAGGGCGCCGCCAGCCCCGGTCCAGATCCACTGCGGTGGCCGGTGCCACTCCCTGAAGCACCGCGGCGCACATCCGGGATTCCGTTCCCAGCTTCTCCTTGGTGCCTCCCCCTACCCGCCATTGACGGATGACCTGCGAGCATGGCAGTTCGGTGGCCGTGGCATGCGGTCCAGTCTGATGGCCCTCCCAACCACCACGGTGCCACACCACACCACCACCTGCCCCCACGGCGCCGCCCAACTCCCGGCACCGCCTCGCGATGCACCACCGTCCAACAACCACCCCCAGCCACCGGCGCGGATCCGGGCGCGTCGCCCCAAGGCGCCCCGCGCGGCTGCTAGCGTGGATTGGGCACGCCGCCCCCATCCACCCCGCGTGGATGCTGGTGCGGATCTACCCCCGCCGCCCCGCCGTGGCCTAACCCAAGTGCACGGTCCTCCCCCTCACTCCCCGTTCCCTCACCGCCGCCAAGATCCAGCTGCTCCGCTAGCCTACAGAGCGCGGCGAGGTCCATTAACATGGCTGGCATGCAGCTCGGGCAAGCATAATGTGTAGCTCCCCCGGCGTTCGCTTGTAGTTCGCCGGCTAATTGTGCACGTCTTGGGGTTCATAGATGGCGCATGTGCAGCTCGGAAACGGCCTCCGTGTTGTTCGCTTGTGGATGCATCAGCCACGCATTTTTTTGTTCTTCATATTTTTGCTTGCTTTGTGCAGGGAGGTTGGCTTGGGTCCCCAATTCGCTAGTGGTTCTGAACTCCAGCGACCACAACATGGGTGTTGTACGTGCCGCTCGCACCACGGATGCAGTTTATCATCTATGCATGCGAGGTTCTTGCACCACCACGCCCTTGGCCGTCGAGCGATGTGGCATGTTGTTCATCCAAATGACGGTTGTGGTCAGATATGTGTGACCCTACTGCAACATGCGTCATTTTGTCGCTGCAGTTATCTTCTCTTTCACAGTAGTTCCCTCTGTTGCCAAGTGTAAAAAAATGGAAGATTATAATTGGAAAAGGTTGAATCTTCTATGCAACTCACTTTATTGTTGTGTGGAAGAAAAATTGATGCAGGCCACTCGTCTCGTCCCTGCGGTTTAGTTTTGTTTTGTTTTGCAGCAGCTTACCTTTTGTTTTGCATCTCACTCTTTTTTTCTTCAGAAAACATTTGCAAAGGCACTCAAGAAGAAGGAGAAGAGAACATCGATGTTCATTTTGAAGTTTGATTTGTTGTTTATGGGAAACACAGAGATAAAAGGGTAGTAAGAATGGATGGTCATTTTGTATAAGTAAGTCTTTCCCTAGTGCAGTTCTGTTGGGTACCGCATCATTGATTCTGCTGTATTCTAGATGGTCGTGTTGCTCACTTTGTTCTCTCACATAGTTTACTATAGAACTCCTTTATGGTTCACTTGGTAATCCAAAAAAACAGCTCGAAAAATAGTTTACTTCTCATTACATGTGGTCTCACTTGCTCAGTCTCTGTGGTCCACTCGCCCGGTCTACACAAGTAAAAAAATATTGAGTTTGAAAAAAACTCACACGGTTTACTTTTACTAGTGTCGCAGCCCGTTTACGATAGTCTCGAGGTTCACTTTTCATATTATTGCGGTTCACCAATGCTTGACATGAAGTGCAATCCACCTTTTTTGGCAAAATTTATGTCCCACGGGAAAAAATCATGCAATGCACTTGTCCGTCTGATGAGATTCACTTTTCATAATATTGCGGTTGACCAACACTCGACATGAAGTGCACTCCAATTCGTTTGGAAAAATTTACGTCCCACAAAAAGAAATCATGCAGTGCACTTGCCCATCTAATGAAGTGCGGTATTTCGTCTGAAGCAGTGCGTTCTTCTTTCCCCGTCCGAGAAAAAATACGTCTAAACAAAAAGAAACCATGCAGTGCACTTGCCCATCTAATGAAGTGCGGTATTTAAATGCGAGCGGTCGTTCTTCTTTCCCCATCCGAGAAAAAATACGTCTAAACAAAAAGAAACCATGCAGTGCACTTGCCCATCTAATGAAGTGCGGTATTTCGTCTGAAGCAGTGCGTTCTTCTTTCCTCGTCGGAGAAAAAATACGTCTAAACAAAAAGAAACCATGCAGTTCTCTTGCCCGTCTAATGCAGTACAGCATTTCGTCCGATGCAGTGCGGTTTTCAATCGGATGAAGTAAGCACGTCGATTTGGGTGTCATGAAAAACAGAGTGTCCGCGTTTCAGTAAATTTAAAACTGCTCTTAAACCATAAAGAATTAGAGAGAGTGTTCTACATGAAAAAGTTGCGCCTCGTCGATACCTTTCCAACGGCGTATCATTTGAATCATTCCGAGAAGCGGTTTGTAAAAATTTCACGAAAAACAGCAGCTGGCACTCGTCGTCCGCTACACGGTTTTCAAAATTAACTTAAAACCGTAAGGAATCTCAAAAACATTGCAACATATGAAAGTTACGCCTCGTCCATAGCTTTTCAACGATATATTACATGCCTCATTTCGACAAACGGTTAAAAAACTAGAGTGAAAACAGTACCAAAAATTTGAAAACAATTGAAAAACAGAATTCCGCGATTTAGTAAATTTGAAACTGCTCTTAAACCGTAGGGAATTAGAGAAAACATTTATATATGAAAAAGATGCGCCTCGACGATATCTATCCAACGGCGTATCGTTTGCTTCATTCCGACGAGCAGTTTAGAAGAAATCGCGAAAAAACGCTCGCTACCACTCGTCATGAGCCGCACCATTTTCAAAACTGATCTTAAACCGTGTGGAATCTCGAAAAGTGTTCAACATGTCAAAGTTGCGCCTAATCCATAGCTTTTCAACAATATATTACACGCCTCATTCCGATAAACGGTTAAAAAACTAGAGCGAAAACAGTACCGAAAAAACAACGCGTGCAGTTTTTTCTGACAAGTTCACTCGTGTGAGTACTGCAGCACACTTGGTTCAAACAATGACGTGCACTTGCGTATATATATATATATATATATATATATATATATATATATATATATATATATATATATTCTGCGATGATCTAATGAACAATTAATATATATATTATGAATTCCATTTTCTATCTGTTTTTGTATACTAATTTGAATCTAGTTGTTATCATCCACATATACAGAATGGAAAGCGTATATACACACATTGAATCAGAACATATAAGAATGGAAAATAGAGTACACACACTGAAACAGAGCAATAAACAGAGCAAAATTATGATTCTTGTGAATACATAGCTATCCACGTCCAAACGACTTCTCAAAATAAAACGCGTCCATGAGACCATGACCAGCAGCCCTTGCCTAGGGTAGCTCTTGGCTCTGCCTGAACTCGTGCAGGCGTTCGTCCAAGCGGTCGACATGCTCGCGGTACATCTGGAGCGCGAACTCGAGCTCCAAGTTGGCTATTTCATCGGAGATCACCAGCTCGAGGATGCGACGGCCATGTTTCTCTACTGCGCCCAGGTGGACACATCGGCCAACGAGGCGGTCGAGCCTACGGACCAGCGCGTTGGCATCCAGCGGGCCGCGGACAAGGCGAACGGCGGCACCCATGCGAACGGCGCGACGGGCATCCGGTGCAAGTACGGCGCGGCCGGCCTCTAGTGCAAGTATGGCGCTGAGGGCCTCTGCCCACTCCTGGCAAGGAATGGGGTACTGACGGGACGTGTACCCAGCTGTGACGCCATGTCGACAGCAGGCAAGCGCCGATGGATCCGCTCTTGCTGTGCGGCGCGCCGCGCCTCTCGCTCTGCGGTGCTCCAACGGTCTCGCCGTGCGGCGAGCCACAGCCTATCGGCGCGGACGCGCCTAGCTTGCTCTGCGGCGCGCCATCGATCATGTTGTGCGGCAATCTGCAACCTGTCGGTGCTGACATGCCTATCTTGATCCGCGGCGCTCAAGCGCAATGCACCAAAGGTTTGCTCAACCCTGGCGATGATGTGCATCACGACGTCGTCCATCACGTTGCCGGGGAGCGCCTCGGCCTCGATGGGTCATGGCGCCTACTCGTTTTCCTCGTAAACGAGGTTGATGGCAGAGGCGGCGCTTTGGTGGGTTAGCATGCTTGGAAAAGGTGGATGTGCTACAGGCTACGCTTGTCGCCTCCGTGCGTCGTGCGCCCCCTATGCGCAATATAGCAGGGTGGCAGGAAACAGGTGAGGAAATGGCGGGAAACGGTGGCGTGTTCATAAAACGCCATCAATTAAAGGAAACTTAGCATCGAGCTAGCACAAGAAGTAGATGATGATCAGATGAACACGAACCACACTAGGGAGCCCGTCGGTGATGAATTCATCAATCCCAAACGGTTGAATACTAGCAAGCGTTTGCCCACAACACACACAGCCTATTCCATCACAAATAGGTCGGATGGATCAACTGTATGCCACGTATCGCACATTGTTAAAAAGTAATGTGGTAGACCTTCTTTAAGATGTGTTAAAAAAATCAAGGACCTCGAGGTTAAATTAGGCGAGGAATGGGGCATTTCGGTCATTTGACCGAAATGACCCATCCCATCACCTAATTTAACATCGACACAACTTCCCATCCAGTTACCCATCCGATGGCTGCTCCAGCCTGAGCACACTTAACTTGATAGTTTTCTTACATGACCTACTGGTGGAATAGCTAGTCCTTGCTGATAGGAATGCCTCTTCACGTCCTTATGGCATATCTGGATGACCACCCATCCCACAATGGCCAATAGATGTTGTGTAGATAAAGCATATCACATACGTCTTATTAGAAGCAATCGTCTGCATTATCATCGGTCTTCACACATATTTCTGATTCCAGACCTGTTTGTCGTGTATCACACACATCTTGTTATATTGAACCATTTCTGTTCTCTTGCCTAATCACAAACAGTTAATCCGAGTGAACCATATGTTGTACATCGCACACACCTTGATCGGGCTGACCGTTTCTTTTGTGTTGCCTAATCACAAACAGTTCATCCGAGTGAACTGTATGTTGTACATCACACACACCTTCATCTGGCTGCCCATTTTATTTTGTTCCTCCTCATCGCAAACAATTAATTGAGTTGAACCGTATGCCCTGCATCGCACACGCAACTAAAATCAGAACCCTGTTTGATGCATCCTCCATCGCAAACGTTTTGCACCTTTTTTGACAGTTATTTTACACCACTGTTTGCGATTATGGCATCGCACACAGTTTCGTCAAAGGGTCTCTGATCGTAGTGTCGCGTTAGCAGCATCCTGCATTAGTGCTCTTTTGATTCTCAATACAATGGTCTCTTGGAGATCTATTTGATGTAACTCTTTTTGCGGTGTGTTTGTTGGGATCCGATGAACTTTGAGTTTATGATCAGATCTATGTTTTTATCCATGAAAGTTATTTGAGTCTTTTGATCTCTTATATGCATGATTACTTATAGCCTCATATTTCTTCTTCGAATCTTTGGTTTAGTTAGGCCAACTAGATCGATTTTTCTTGCCATGGGAAGAGGTGCTTTGTGATGGGTTCGATCTTAGGTGCTTGATCCAAGTGACAAAAGGGGAACCGACACGTATGTATCGTTGCTATTAACGATAACAAGATGGGGTATATTTCTACATAAATAGATATTGTCTACATCATGTCAGCGTTCTTATTGCATTACTCCGTTTCTCCATGAACTTAACACACTAGATGCATGCTGGATAGCGGTCAATGTGTGGAGTAATAGTAGTAGATGCAGGCAGGAGTCGGTCTACTAATCTTGAATGTGATGCCTATATAATGATCATTGCCTGGATATCGTCATGATTATTTGAAGTTCTATCAATTTCCCAACAGTAATTTCTTTACCCACCGTATGCTATTTTCCTCGAGAGAAACCACTACTGAAATCTATGGCCCCCGGGTCTCTTCTTTATTATATTTGCCTTCGCGATCTATTTTTATTTGCTTTTATTTTCAAATCTATTAATCCAAAAATACAAAAATACCTTGCTGCAATTTTTATTTATTTATTTTATCTCGCTTCCCGCGAGATCTATTTATCCAATGTACTCCCTCCGTCCGGAAATACTTGTCGTGGAAATTGATGAAAATGGATGCATCTAAAACAAAAATAAATCTAGATAGATCCATCTTCCCGACAAGTATTTCCGGACGGAGGGAGTACTACAATTTTACCTATCTTTTACTCATGAGGGATTGACAACCCCTCTCTTACGTATGGTTGCAAGTATTTGTTCTTTGTGTGCAGGAGCTATTTACGTGGTGTTGTGTGGTTCTCCTCCTGGTTCGATAACCTTGGTCTCATCACTAAGGGAAATACCTACCGTAGTTGTGTTGCACCATCCCTTCCTCTTTGGGGAAATATCGACGTAGTTTAAGCCGCATCATTGAGCACCATGTTTAAGTAGAGCATTCCAGCAGGAATAGAGAGGTTACACCACTACATAGAGGGGGGAAAGTTGGTGTGACGGTAGCAAGGTTGTTGATGTAGATCGCCATCATGATCCTTGCTCCGGCGGCACTCCGGTGCCACCGGAAGAGAGGGGGAGAGAGCCCCCCTCCTTCTTCTTCTCCCTTGGCCTCCCCCTTAGATGGGAGGAGGGTTTCCCCTTTGGTCCATGGCCTCCATGGCGGCAGAGAGGCAGGAGCCCCTCCTAGATTGGATATATCTCTCTGTTCTCTTCTGTTTCGCGTTCCTGTTTTCTGGCCGAAAACTGTTTCTTAAATATCCGGAGATCCATAACTCCGATTGCGCTGAAATTTTAACACGATTTTTTCCGGATATAAGCTACCTTGCGGCGAAGAAGAGCCCCAACCAACTTACCGGAGCCCACTAGGAACCACCGCGCCGGGGGTAGGCAGCATACAGTGGGTAGTGGAGGCTGTGGGCCTCCATTTGTGTTGATTCCACCTCGAAAAAATCACATATATTCCAAAATAATTCTCCGTAAATTTTTATCGCGTTTGGACTTCGTCTGATATGGATATTTTGTGAAACAAAAAACATGCAACAAACAGGAACTAGCACTTGGCACTGGATCAATATGTTAGTCCAACAAATAATATAAATTGTTGCCAAAAGTATGTGAAAGTTGTATAATATTGGCATGGAACAATAAAAAATTATAGATACGACGGAGACGTATCAGCATCCCCAAGCTTAATTCATTCTCGTCCTCGAGTAGGTAAATGATAAAAAGATAATTTATTATGTGGAATACTATCTAGCATAATCTTGATCATATAATCTAATCATGGCATGAATACTAAGACATGAGTGATTTAAAGCAATATTTATAATTTGACATAAAGACGTCAATACTCAGGCATCCCAACAAACAATCATATCTTTCAAAATATCAATGCTAAAGAATGATATCCCTACAAAATCATATAGTCTTGTCGTGCTCCACCTTCTTCACACAAAATATTTATCATGCACAACCCCGATGACAAGTCGAGCAATTGGTTCATACTTTTTAACGTGCTTCAGCTTTTCCAACCCCCACGCAATACATGAGCACAAGCCATGGACATAGCACTATGGGTGGAATAGAGTATGATGATAGGGGTAAACATAGAGAAGACAAAAAGTAAGAAATTCTCACATCGATGCGGCTAATCAACAAGCTATGGAGATGCCCATCAATCGATATCAATGATAGGAGTAGGAATTGCCATGAAACGGATGCACTAAGAGCTATAAGTGTACGAAAGGTCAACATGAAAACTAAGTGGGTGTGCATCCAACTTGCTTGCTCATGCATACTTCGTCCATTTGAGGAAGCCCATCATCGGAATATACAAGCCAAGTTCTATAACAAAAAATCCCCACTAGTATATGAAAGTTACTACATAAGAGACTCTCTACATGAAAAACATGGTGCTACTCTGAAGCACAAGTGTGATAGAGGATAGTAACGTTGCCCCTTCTCTCTTTTTCTCTCATTTTTATTTTTTTTCTTTCTTTTGGGATCTTTTTTGCCTTACTTTTTTCTTTATTTCCAGAGTCTCATCCCGACTTGTGGGGGAATCATAGTCTCCATCATCCTTTCCTCACTGGGACATGCTCTAATAATGAATAATGATGATCATCAAACTTGTATTTACTTACAACTCAAAAGAAATAAAAATTACAACTCGATACCTAGAACAATATATGACTCTATATGAATGCCTCTGGTGGTGTACCAGGATGTGCAATGATCTAGCGTAACAAAGATATCAAAAAATGAACAAGCCATGAAAATATCATGCTAGCTATCTTACAGTCATGCAAAGCAATATGGCAATGAATGCTCAAGTCATGTGTATGATGATGATGGAAGTTGCATGGCAATATATATCGGAATGGCTATGGAAATGCCTGAAAGTGCAACTAATCCCTGGGTGGTTTTGGTAATTCATAACAACATATAGCTCATTGAACTAATATCCTTCAAGATGATTATTTCAAGAAGTTCAATAATTGGCATGGCATGGACTAGAGATGTGGACCCCTCAAAATGCTAAGGACAAATATTGGCAAAAGCTCAAGACTCTTCATTTCTATTTTAGTGATCCAAGATCACATTGAGTCCATAGGAAAGCCAATACTATTAAAAGGGGATGAGGTGTTACTTAATGGTCTACTTGCTCAAAATGCTTAGTGATATGCTCCAAAACCCTCAACCACTTTCTCATATCCAAATATATCCTAAACCTAAAGTCAAACTCGGCCCCACCGATTTGATTCTTCCGGCGCCACCAAGTTCACTTGACATAGCCATAGCCAGAAATCCTAATCAGTTCAGTCTCACCGATAGGGATCTCGGTCTCACTGAGATGGGATTGCAAACTCTCTGTTTCCCTTCGTAACGTTTTGGTCTCACCGAAATGAGCGATCGGTCCCACCGAGTTCGCAATGCAAACTCTCTGCTTCCCTTTCATAACTTTTCGGTCTTACCGATAGGAGCGATCGGTCCCACCAAGTTTGCCTGACCAACTCTCTGTTAACCTATTACTGAAATCGGTCTCACCGAGTTGAAGTGATCGATCAAACCGAGATTAAGTTTTTCCCTAACCCTAGCGCATCGGTCCCACCAAGTTGATCATGTCGGTCCCACCGAAAATCCTAACGTTCACATTTTGGACTGAATCGGTCTCACAGAGTTCATACATTCGGTCTGACCGAGTTGGCTCTTTTGTGTGTAACGGTTAGATTTTGTGTGGAGGCTATATATACCCCTCCACCCTCCTCTTCACAAGAGAGAGAGCCATCAGAATGTGCCTGCACTTCGAGCATTCATTTTCTGAGAGAGAACCACCTACTCATGTGTTGAGACCAAGACATTCCAATCCAACCACAAGAATCTTGATCTCTAGCCTTCCCCAAGTTGCTTTCCAATCAAATCATCTTTCCACCATAGCCAAATCTGAGAGAGAGAGAGAGTTGAGTATTGGGGAGACTATCATTCGAAGCACAAGAGCAAGGAGTTCATCATCAACAGACCATCTATTACCTTTTGGAGAGTGGTGTCTCCTAGATTGGTTAGGTATCACTTGGGATCCTCCGACAAGATTGTGGAGTTGAACCAAGGAATTTGTAAGGGCATGGAGATCGCCTACTTCGTGAAGATCTACCCAAGTGAGGCAAGTCCTTTGTGGGCAATGGCCATGGTCGGATAGACAAGGTTGCTTCTTCGTGGACCCTTCGTGGGTGGAGCCCTCCGTGGACTCGCGCAACCGTTACCCTTCGTGGGTTGAAGTCTCCATCAACATGGATGTACGATAGCACCACCTATCAGAACCATGCCAAAAATCTCTGTGTCTACATTGCGTTTGCCATTCCAAACCCCTCCCTTTACCTTCATATGCAATGATTTACATTGCAGTGCTATACTCTTAGAATTGCATGTGTAGGTTGATTGCTTGACTTGTGCTAAGTTGTTAAAATCTGCCAAGACTTAAAACTGGGAAAAGGCTAGATTTTTATTTGCTCAAATAGTCTAATCACCCCCCTCCCCCTCTAGACCTACTTTCGATCCTACAATGCCATAATAGGTAGGTATGGTGGCTGTTTTGAGGAAGATATAATAAGGCTTATGTGTGATAGAGCGTATCATATCACGGGATTTGGATGCACCTGTGAAGTCTACACCACATATCAAGGTGAGAAAGGGCAATGCGCGGTACTGTAGAGGCTAGCAAATTACGGAAAGGTAAGAGTGCGTATAATCCATGGACTTACATTAGTCATAAAAAACTCACCTACTTATTGCAAAAGTTTATTAGCCCTGGAAGCAAAGTACTACTATGCATGCCCCTAGGGGGATAGATTGGTAGGAAAAGACCATCGCTCGTCCCCGACCGCCACTCATAATGAAGACTATCAATAATAAATCATGATCCAACTTCTTAGCATAACGAGAGACTATACGTGCATGCTTCGGGAATCACAAACCTTAATACCAATATTATTACTAACCACAATCATTCACTAGTACCTCCCACATATTATCATCTCTATATCGCAAAACTATTGCAAGGAATCAAACATATCATATTTAGTGATCCACAAGTTTTATGTAGGATTTTATGACTAACCATGTGAATGACCAATTCCTGTGGACTCTCTAAATAGATATAAGTGAAGCATGAGAGTTTAATTCTTTCTCAGAAGACCATGCTCTAATAAATATAAGTGAAGCAAAAGAGCATTCTACAAATAACGGTTTTCTATATGAAGAGAAACGGGCAATCCAAACTTCAAAAGATATAAGTGAAGCACATGAAGCATTCTATAAAGCCATACTCAAAAGATATAAGTGAAGTGCAAAGAGCATTATATAAATCAACCAAGGACTATCTCATACCAGCATGGTGCATTATTAAAGGAAAAAGAAAAAGCACACAACGCTCCAAGATTTACGCATATCACGTGAACAAAACAAAAACCAAAACATACTAATACTTGTTGAAGAAAGATGGGATGCCTTCCGGGGCATCCCCAAGCTTATACGCTCGAGTCTCCTTGAATTTTTACTTGGGGTGCCCTGGGCATCCCCATGCTTGAATTCTTGCCTCTCCTCCTTCTCCTCGAATCGAGACCTCCTCGATCCTCGAACACTTCATCCACACAAAACTTAACAAACCTCCGTGAGATCTTTAAGTATAATAAAGCAAATCACTACTTTAAGTATTGTTGCAAACCCATTCATATTTTATTTTTTTCATTATCCCCACTGTACTATAACTTCCCCATGGCTTATACCACCGATACACTCCATAGTTCCATCAAAACAAGCAAAACAATGCATTAAAAACAGAATCTGTCTTGAACAGGATAGTCTGTAGCAATCTGAACTTTAACCATACTTCTGTAACTCCAAAAATTCAAAAAAATTAGGAAAAAATAAAAAATTTGCATAGCAGTACTATGTAAAAATTTCAGAAACTTTTCACTTTCCGGTAAAAAAATGTAAATTCACGCACTACAGTCAAAGTTTCTATTTTTGCACCACACATACCAACAGCCAATCTAATCATCTAAAGGAAAAGCCCGACATACTATTTTTATAATACTATGGATTTGTATAAGGGGATAATTATTTTTGTTGAAAAGTTTCTGTAATCAAGGTTCACAGAGTTTCCATGGGCATGAACAAAGTTCAAGGCTAGCTCCCACTTTAACAATGCTTGTCTCTCACTTTCACTTTTCTTTTTAAAAAAGTTTTAGATTCCCCACTTTATTTTTTTTGTTTCTAAACTTTATAAAATCACATAATAGAATAAAATGACTATCTAAAAATTCTGGGTTGTCTCCTCGGTAGCGCTTTCTTTAAAGCCATTAAGCTAGGCATAAAGTGCTCAAGTAATCGATCCACCCAGATCCCAAGGTATATCAAAGCCAGTTTTAATTGATAATGATTTTTAATTTAGTAGTGAGGACAAAGCAACATATATCATGCAATGACAAAGTATAACTCTCTTCCTATGCATCGGCATGTCATAAAAGAACAATTCATGCACACAAAGTAAAGGCCGATACATAGCATAAACAATTTCTTGCAATTCTATCATGTTGGAAACATAGAGAGGTGGATATGTAGTTCCTCTCTCATAATAATCGCAGGTAGGAGCAGCAAGCACATGCATATTATATTGGTAAAAGTCATCTTGTGTAATGGTAGAATGCAACCCATCAATATAATCCTTAATAAGAGCAAACTTCTCCGATATAGTGTAGTTGGGAGAATTCAAAAAGATAATGGGAATATCATGTGTGGGTGCAATAGCAACAATTTCATTCTTAACACAAGGAACTAGAACAAGTTCATCTCCATAAGCATAATTCATATTGGCATCTTGGCCACAAGCATAGCAAGCATCAAGTTCATCAAAAAGGGATATTTCAAAGAATCAACGGGATCATAGCAATTATCCTAGCATTCATCCTTCGGTAAGAATGAAGGGCCATTAAAGAATGTATGAGTTGAAGAGTTACTCTCATTAGAAGGCGGGAACAGGTGATCAATCCGCTCTTCCTCCTTTTGTTCTTCACCCTCCTCATCATCTTTTTCATCAAGGTTGTTAGAATCGCGATTCTATTGTATGATTCTATGACTTTAAGATCCAAACTAACCCCTCTGATTCTATGATTTTGGTCTCTAGAATCTATGTTTCTACGATCCTAATAGTGAAGGTTCTATGATTTACGATCCAACCATCGGAGCTCCGATCCAATTCAGAATCACGATTTTGACAACCTTGTTTTTCATCCAATGAGCTCACAGTTTCATCAATTTCTTCTTCCATAGATTCCTGCAAAATATTAGTCTCTTCTTGGACAGTGGAGACTTTCTCAATAAATACATCAGTTTCAGAATTGTATTTATAATTCTCATAGCAATATTTAAGTATAGCAATAATTTCAGGTCTATAAATAACATCATAATCTTCATACTCTTTAAACAAAGATTTAATTTCACAAATACCTTTAAAAGCAACACATTATTCTATTCGTTCCACATCATAGTAATAATATCTACCATTAGCAGAAGAAGCCAAGGTTTCATTATCATTAAATTCACATGAAAAGGGAAGGTGCGGAGCCTTCATCCTAGAGCAACATGTATAATCATATCTCAAGCATAAATTGCAAGCATACCATTGCAAATAATCAATTTGATCCCATAAGAGTTTCCCTTTTTTAGTCAAGCGATAATACCTAAATTATTCACGTTGATCCAACATGTCTCCCATTATCAAGTTGAATGGGGCTTTCTCAGGATTATCGAAGTAGTGTTTAATATTTTCAACATAACGAGCATCCAGGGTTTTAGGAGGTTCCCCATCTCCATGAGTAGCAAGTACAACTTTTTTTGGTATTTCGTGTTCCATATCCATAACTAAAGATAGAGAACGACTTAGAACAGAAAATAAAAACTACTTAGTGATAAAGCAAACAAGCAAACACGAGAATATTCACCCCATACTATTGCTCCCCGGCAACGGCGCCAGAAAAAGGTCTTGACAACCCACAAATATAGGGGATCGTTTGTAGCCTTTCCGACAAATAAGAGTGTCAAACCCAAGGAGGAGCTAAAGGTAGAACAAATATCCCCTCAAGTTCAATTGACCACCGATACAACTCTATGCAAACTTAACGTTTGATTTACCTTGAACAAGAATAAAACTAGAAGTACTTTGCAAGAATAAAACTATGAATAAATTGCAAGATAATAAATTTAGTAGTTTAGTAGAAAGATATTTGTCACACAATAAAGTTATTTGTCCCTAGGCGATTGATAGCTAAATCTGTAATCATTATTACCATTTTATATGACAGAGAGGCATGAGCTAACATACTTTCCGTACTTGGATCATATGCACTTACGATTGGAACTCTAGAAAGCATCTGCAACTACTAAAGATCATTAAGGTAAAACCCAACCATAGCATTAAGTATCAAGTTATCCCATATGCAACAACCCCCTTACTCGGGTATAAGTTTTTGTCACTCTCGCCACCCACCATAAGAGAATCATGAACGTATTGCAACACCCTACAACGGGGATCCCTCACATTTGCGCGACATAGAGGGAACCGTAGGACAGCACCAAAATAAAATATACAACTCAAATCAATCACGATCATCAATCAACCCATAGGACAAAATAGATCTACTCAAACATCATAGGATAACCACATATCAATGGATAATAATATATGGTGTTGAGCACCATGTTTAAGTAGAGAATTGCGGCGGGAATAGAGAGATTACACCGCTGCATAGAGGGGGAGAAAGTTGGTGTTCACGGTAGCAAGGTTGTTGATGTAGATCGCCGTCATGATCCTTGCCCTGGCGGCACTCCAGCGCCACAAGGAGAGAGGGGGAGAGAGCCCCCTCCTTCTTATTCTCCCTTAGTCTCCCCCCTAGATGGGAGGAGGGTTTCCCCTCTGGTCCATGGCCTCCATGGCGGTGGAGGGGCAGGAGCCCCTCCTAGATTGGATCTATCTCTCTGTTCTCTTCTGTTTCACATTCCTATTTTCTGGCAGAAAACCATTTCTTAAATATCCGGAGATCCGTAACTCCGATTGCGCTGAAATTTTAACACGATTTTTTTCCGGATATAAGCTTCCTTGCGGCCGAAGAAGAGCCCTAGCCGACTTACGGGGTGCCCACTAGGCACCACCTCGCTCCAGGGGGGTAGGTCGTGCCCTGGTGGGTAGTGGAGGTCGTGGGCCTCCGTTTGCGTTGGTTCCACCTCCCAAAAATCACATATATTCCAAAATCATTCTCCGTAAAAAATCGCGTTTGGACTTTGTTTGATATGGATATTTTGCGAAACAAAAAACATGCAACAAACAGGAACTGGCACTGGGCATTGGATCAATATGTTAGTCCAATAAATCATATAAATTGTTGGCAAAAGTATGTGAAAGTTGTATAATATAGGCATGGAACAATAAAAAATTATAGATACGACAGAGACGTATCAGCCGACTAGGTGAGTATGCCCTAATTTAGGACACCGTCACTTGGTGTTTAGGGAGTTGGTGTAGCGTCCATGGGGATGACCATAGGATTCTCCACATTACATTTCTTGAGTTCTTCTTGGGCCTAATCAGACACCGAGGCCAGTTGAAGTTCTCAAGATTCAACCTGACATGGATCCCAGTTCTTGCTTTTTTGCCTAACTAGTTGCCAGGTCTTCGGGAAGCATTATCGGATCCCGACTCGAAGTCGGGTCCAACAAGCGGCTCTCGCACTCGTGCTTAGCCAGATTCGACGTTGAGGTAGGGACGAGTGTCTCATGTTGGTAAACATTCTGGTTTGATACCCAGTTTGTGAAGATCAATTCTTCGTCAGAGGCCACGGTGTACTCCAGACCGCCGAATCTAATTAACAATCCATCCTAGAGAAAAAAAATCGACATGGCCCATGTGGCCGGTCGAGTTGCCGAAGAGGGCCATGCTGCGGAAAATGAAGAGCTGACTGGGAACAAAGGTCATGTCGGTCCCAACCTGCTCGCCAATCTTGATCCCCATTAAATCTCTGCGACATCTTAGCGGGACTTGTATGGGGCACCAATGACGGAGCTAAGTTCGGCAGATCTCGGGTAGGGGGTCCCGAACTAAGGTTCTTGAGATGATGATAACAAAGACACAAGTTTTACCTAGGTTCGGGATCTCCAGAGAGATAAAACCCTACATCCTGCATGTGTTTTATTGCTTTCAGATGGGTACAAAATACAGTCGATCTACATTGAGATTGTTGTGTGTCCTTTATGAGCTCTACCCCTCGGTTGATATAGGTACCGGGGGGGGGGGGGTCTAGGGTTACATCCTAGTCGGCTATGTATAGAGAGGACGAGTTGTAGACGACTTCTAACATCTTGGAGTATACATCAAGTCATCGGGAGCCTTCCGCTCATAGGTCATGGGCTGCGTCGACGCGACCAACTGGTGGACCGACATGGGGGCCTTTGGTCCGGCCCACCAGGCCGGGAGACGACATGTCGAGAAATACACCCCCTCCCCAATCGGGACACCGTCAACGACGGCGGTGCGCCTTCGGCTCGCTCGTGTGTTTGTATCGTCACTAGGTGGCTCATAGATCTGGTTGTAATTTCATTACCTTAGTGCTTTGCATTATCATGATGGATTTATTTCAGAAATTCCGGTGATACGTGATACGTCTCCGTTGTATCTATAATTTTTTATTGTTCCATGTCAATATTATACAACTTTCATATACTTTTGGCAGCTTTTTATACTATTTTTGGGACTAACATATCGATCCACTGCCCAGTGCCAGTTCCTGTTTGTTGCATGTTTTTCATTTCGCAGAAAATCCATATCAAACAGAGTCCAAACAGGATAAAAACTGATGGAGATTTTTTTTGGAATATATGTGATTTTTGGGAAGAAGAATCAACGTGAGACAATGCCCGAGGGGGCCACGAGGCAGGGGCACGCCCCTGACCCTCGTGGCCACCTCGTAAGGCGGTTGGTGCCCTTCTTTCTCCGCAAGAAAGCCAATATCCGGATAAAAAACGTGTCCAAATTTCAACCCAATCGGAGTTACGGATCTCCGGGAATATAAGAAACGGTGAAAGGCCAGGATCCGGAGAGGAGAACAGAAAGAAACAGAGAGAGGCTGAGAGATAGATCCAATCTCGAAGGGGCTCTCGCCCCTCCCATGCCATGGAAGCCAAGGACCAGAGGGGAAACCCTTCTCCCATCTAGGGAGAAGGTCAAGGAAGAAGAAGAAGAAGGAGGGCTCTCTCCCCCTCTCTTCCGGTGGCGCGGGGCCATCATCGTCACCGCAATCTACACCAACACCTATGTCATCTTCACCAACATCCTCATCACCTTCCCCCATCTATCTACAGTGGTCCACTCTCCCACAACCCGCTATACACTCTACTTGAACATGGTGCTTTATGCTTCATATTATTATCCAATGATGTGTTGCCATCCTATGATGTCTGAGTAGATTTTCGTTGTCCTATCGGTAATTGGTGAATGGCTATGATTGGTATAATTTGCTTGTGGTTATGTTGTTGTCCTTTGGTGCCCATCATATGAGCGTGTGCGTGGATCACACCATAGGGTTAGTAGTATGTTGATAGGACTATGTATTGGAGGGCAAGAGTGACAGAAGCTTCAACCTAGCATAGAAATTGATGCATACGGGATTGAAGGGGGACCAATATATCTTAATTCTATGGTTGGGTTTTACCTTAATGAATGTTTGTAGTTACGGATGCTTGCTAATAGTTCCAATCATAAGTGCATAGAATTCCAAGTCAGGGATGACATGCTAGCAATGGACTCTCCCACATAAAATTTGCTATTGTTCTAGTAATGTAGTCAATTGCTTAGGGCCAATTTCGCAACTCCTACCACCACTTTTCCACACTCGCTATACTAACTTTATTGCGTCTTTATCTAAACAGCCCCTAGTTTTTATTTACGTGCTCTTTATATTCCTGCAAACCTATCCCACAACACCTACAAAGTACTTCTAGTTTCATACTTGTTCTAGGTAAAGCGAACGTTAAGCGTGCGTAGAGTTGTATCGATGGTCGATAGAACTTGAGGTAATATTGGTTCTACCTTTAGCTCCTCGTTGGGTTCGACACTCTTACTATCGAAAGAGGCTACAATTGATCCCCTATACTTGTGGGTTATCAAGACCTTTTTCCGCGCCGCTGTTGGAGCAATAGCGTGGGGTGAATATTCTCGTGTGTGCTTGTTTGCTTTATCACTAAGTGGATTTTATTTGCTGTTCTAAGTTGTTCTCTATTTTTAGTTATGGGTAGGAAACATGAAATACCAAAAAAATTAGTGGTACCTACTGAACCAATGGTTGAAGAACCACTCAAAATCTATCACACTACTGAAGCTTTTTACTTGGATCATCTTCGATCCCTATGTGCTCGGGCTGAATCCCCAACTAACTTAGTTGAGGGAAAATCTTTAGATGAGCATGCTTGTTATGTGCAACACCGCATATCTGAAAAAGGGAAACATTTACTGGATCAAATTCATCGTTTGCAATGATATGCTTGGAATTTATGTGAAATATATGATTTTACTTGTTGTTCTGAAAACCCTAAGAAACACCTTCCCTACCAATGTGAGTTTAGTGATAATGGAATCGTATCTCCGTGTGCTAAGGGTGTTTATAATTACTATTATGTTCAACCAATTGAAGAATTTGTTGCTTTTAAGGGTGCTTATGAAATTGCTTCTTTGATTGAAACATATGATGCTACTCTTTACAAATCTGAAAATTTTGCCATACTTAAATATTGTTATGATAATTATGCTTCTAATGCCTATGTTAAACCATATACTGAGGACTCCTCCGCTGTCCAAGAAGAGACTAATGTTTTGCAGGAGTCTATGGTAGAAGAAATTAATGACATTGTGAGCTCATTGGATGAAAAAGATGAGGAGGAGAGAGAAAAACAAAAGAAGGAAGAGCGGATTGATCACCCATTCCCATCATCTAATGAGAGTAACTCTTTATCCCATACATTGTTTAATTTCCCTTCGAATTTACCGAAGGATGAATGCTATGATGATTGTTATGATCCCGTTGATTCTTTTGAAATATCCCTTTTTTATGATGCTTGCTATGCTTGTGGCCAAGATGCCAATATGAATTATCCTTATGGAGATGAACTTGCTATAGTTCCTTATGTTAAACATGAAATTGTTGCTATTGCACCCACGCATGGTAGTCCTATTATCTTTTTGAATTCTCCCGACTACACTATATCGGAGAAGTTTGCCCTTATTAAGGATTATATTGATGGGTTGCATTTTATTACTACACATGATGATTTTGATAGATATAATATGCATGTGCTTGCTGCTCCTACTTGCAATTATTATGAGAGAGGAACTATATCTCCACCTCTCTATGTTTCCCACACGATAAAATTGCAAGAAAATGCTTATGTTATGTATTGGCCTTTACTTTGTGTGCATGAATTGTTCTTTTATGATATGCCGATGCATAGGAAGAGAGTTAGACTTCATCATTACATGATATATGTTGCTTTGTGCTCACTACTAAATGCCAAATCATTGTTAATTAAAATTGGCTTTGATATACCTTGGGATCCGGGTGGATCCATTAGTTGAGCACTATATGCCTAGCTTAATGGCTTTAAAGAAAGCGCTGCCAGGGAGACAACCTGGAAGTTTTAGAGAGTCATTTATTTCTGTTGTGTGCTTTTGTAAAGTTTAAAAACAAAAAAATATAGAGGGGCACCCAAAACTTTTCGAAAAGGAAAGTGAAAGTGAGAGAGACAAGCATTGTTGAAGTGGGAGAGCTCCTTGAACTTTGTTCATGCTCACGGAAACTTTGTGAATCTTAATTACAGAAAGTTTTCAACAAAAATAATTATCCCTTTGTACAATTCCATTGTACTATAAAAATAATGTGTCAAGATTTGCCTTTAGGATGTTTACATTGCTTGTTGGTTTGTGCGGTGCAAAACAGAAACTTTGGCTGTAGTGCGTGATTTTACATTTTTTTACTGGAACGTCAAACGGTTCTGAAACTTTTTGCACTGTCTTTCTATACAAATTGTTTATTTTTCCTAATTTTTTCAGAATTTTTGGAGTACTAGAAGTATGGTGAATGTTCAGATTACTACAGACTGTCCTATTTAAGATAGATTCTGTTTTTATGCATTGTTTGCTTGTTTTGATGAAACTATCGATTTCTATCAGCTGATTAAGCCATGGAAAAGATATATTGCAGTAGCTACAATGCAAAACAAAATATGAATTGGTTTGCAACAGTACTTAGAGTAGTGATTTGCTTTATTATACTAACGGATCTTACCGAGCTTTCTGTTGAGTTTTGTGTGGATGAAGTGCTCAAAGATCGAGGAGGTCTCGATATGAGGAGAAGGAGGAGAGGAGAGGCAAGAGCTCAAGCTTGGGGATGCCCAAGGCACCCCAAGTAAATATTCAAGGAGACTCAAGCGTCTAAGCTTGGGGATGCCCCAGAAGGCATCCCATCTTTCTTCAACAAGTATCGGTATGTTTTCAGTTTTCATGTGATATGTGCAAATCTTGGAGCGTCTTTTGCATTTAGTTTTCACTTTTCTTTGAT
Organism: Aegilops bicornis; assembly: GCA_021605145.1. Lineage (NCBI taxonomy): Eukaryota > Viridiplantae > Streptophyta > Magnoliopsida > Poales > Poaceae > Aegilops > Aegilops bicornis. The sequence goes on from CM038671.1 coordinate 290,465,242, forward strand.
GCATCATGATGTTATGATATAGTCCATGGTTGATTTATAGAATTCTCATTGCACTTCACTTATATATTTTGAGTATGGCTTTATAGAATGGTTCATGTGCTTCACTTATATCATTTGAAGTATGGATTGCATGTTTCCCTACACATAGAAAACCGCCATTTGTAGAATGCTCTTTTGCTTCACTTATATTTGTTAGAGCATGGGCATATCTTTTGTAGAAAGAATTAAACTCTCTTGCTTCACTTATATCTATTTAGAGAGTTGACAGGAACTGGTCATTCACATGGTTAGTCATAAAATACTACATAAAACTTGTAGATCACTGAATATGATATGTTTGATTCATTGCAATAGTTTTGCGATATAAAGATGGTGATATTAGAGTCATGCTAGTGGGTAGTTGTGGATTGTAGAAATACTTGTGTTGAAGTTTGTGATTCCCGTAGCATGCACGTATGGTGAACCGTTATGTAACGAAGTTGGAGCATGAGGTATTTATCGATTGTCTTCCTTATGAGTGGCGGTCGGGGATGAGCGATGGTATTTTCCTACCAATCTATCCCCCTAGGAGCATGCGCGTAGTACTTTGTTTCGATGGCTAATATATTTTTGCAATAAGTATGTGTCAGGACCCCGATTCTAAGTCACACCGATCAAGCCTGTAACACCTCATATCACTTTGCGGCCTCACGCACGGTATTCCCACGGGTGTCGCCTTACCATGGCCCGGGACCGTTTGCGCCTTTTGGCTCACGTATATGATGGTGTCTCTAGCATCCATATGACAGAGAACCCGAGCCTACATGGCTAGTCGTGAACCCAAAGCGGCGCTAACTTACGGGGACAGGCATACATGAATCAACATCGAGCATGTCGATCGGCAAAGACGTGAATCCGGGTCATAGCACTGGCTAACAGGACTCAGGGAACCCGGTCTGTAGCAGGCTAGGCACGACTCCGGATGTCACCGCGTGACATTTCCCGAAGGGACGTACACGAACGAAGTGAAACACATGTCGGCCAGATCTAAGTGTTAGGAGCGGTAGTCTTTGGGCTAAGCGGGACTCCGATAAACCCAGTAGCGGACTACCAAGGCTCAGTTGAGACACCAGACTACATTTCCCCATAATAGAGGTTGCCAAGGATAAACAACTAGATTGTCGGATCCCACACATACCAAGCATTTCAATCATACACACAATATGCTCGATATGTGTAAATACAACATGGCATCACAACAAAACTCTACAACTCAAAGTACTTTATTTAAAGGCTCCGGAGAGCCATACATAACATATCCATACAGGTAGGGGTCACATGACCCAATACTCAAGTCATACAAACATACAAGCACATGCGGAAGCAAACTTGTCTGGGTACAGACAACTAGAAAGAAAGAAGGCTTGACGAAGCCTGTCTATCTACAAAGGCCCTTCACAAGCTCAGATCACCACCTGGGTGGCAAGTCACTCGTCAATGTCGAGATATACATAGAAACCATCGGAGGGGGCGGTGTTGTCATCTAAAAACAGTAATTAAAACAACATGAGTACAAAGGTACTCAACAAGTCTTACAACAGTTCCTACTATACATGCACATTCTCAAGAAGGTAGTGGGGTCATTGCAGCAAGCCATCTTTGACTCTTGGCTAAGCTATCCTACGAGACACCACTTGTAAAATAGTTTTCACACACGAGTCCACTAATCACCATCACAATACTCCATAGTGGATCCTCCCTCATCATCCTACGAGGGGGCCATCCGCGGTACTCACACTTATCTTGAGTCTTTTAGTAGTAACCATGAACTTGTCTATGAACTGCATAAGCGACCAAGTAGTCCTTTACATGAACGCGGCCTATTCGAATAGTTTTATACCCTGCAGGGGTGTACTTCTTCACACATGCTTTCACCACTTATCACCGCTACATGACATGTACTCGGCAACCTTCAAGCGGAAGCCCAGCGAGAGTGTCGGCCACGACCTGACTAAACACTCGAGTCTCTAGTCCAAGTTCATCGCCTATTCGGGTTCCATCCGCAAGGAAATCCGGTCGGGTTGTCCTCAACGGCCCAAAACGATGTGTGCAGGGTTCCTGAGACACCAAACGGGCGACTCGGTACACCGTGCCACGTGCCTACCGCATCACAGCCCACCCTTAAGGTCAGCGCTGCGCACGGCCTCCAGCAACTACAAACACCAGAAACTACTTGCAACTCCTGGACAGAGGACGGGGTGGTTAATAAGTCGAGAGAGTCAATTAAGGATCCCATTGTGTGGTAGTAGGTGAAGCTTAGATCACGCATACAGATCTCAGTTCTTAAGGACGACCTCAATGAAACAACCCACCATGTACTCCTACATGGCCTCTCACCGATACCTTTACCAAATCATGTTCAACACTTCACTCTCATTACCCACACAACCATTCACTCTAGTCCATCACCCCGATGAGCCAGACTTGACACGACTCTAAGCATAGCAAGCATAGCATGGTAGGAAACACAAACATGGCTCAATCAACTCCTAGACATGCTAGTGGGTTTCATCTAGTTATTGTGGCAATGACAGGTCATGCAGAGGATATGGGTTCAACTACCGCAACACACAGCAGTTTGAAATGTTGTTGTCTTAATGCGATGTGAGAAGCGAAGCGAGAAGATGGGTTTGTATCGAAATGATCAATGGGGTTGCTTGCCTGACAGAGTGGTAGTGGGATACTACCCTTTAGTTGGATGCTCGTGAATATCCTCGGAGGCAGAACCTACCACGAAGAACACATCGAAACACAATCACCACATGGCAATATGCAACAATATGATGCATGCAATGACATGACAGAATGAGTGTGTTTTGTCTAATGCAACTTAGAACAGATTGGTTTGAGTTAATTTGAATCAAGGATTCAAATGCTAACCCAAAATAAGAGGTGATATTAGTGCATTAACTTGTTTCATCTAAACAGCAAGGTTAAAGTGTTATGACATGCATGAAACCAATACATATGGAAAGATTGGATTTTTCTGATCAAATTTCATATATAAATCTTTGAATTTGGAGTTACAGATTAATTTCTATGAATTTTTGAAGTTTGTAGCATTTTCTGGAATTTCCTGTATAAGAATAAATCCAATAAATACTTATTGCGTGATGATCGTCATGGTGACGACGGGGACGGTCCAGGTCAACCCTGACTAGTGGGTCCCGCGTGTCAGTGTCATTAGACTAACTAATTTTAGTTAGTCCCAAACCTGGGTTAATTAGCAGGGCGGGTCCCACCTGTCATAGACCCAACGGGGTCAAACTGGGCCCACCTGGGGTAAAACTGGGTTAGCGGGGTCAAACTTGCCGCTTAGCTTGGCGAGGCCAGGCCAAGGGCGGTCTGGGATTCATGCTCCGGCGACCAAAACCACGGCGGAGCACATCTACGTGATGCGGGGAGTGAGCCGCGTCGAGTGGTGGCAGTGGGTGGAGCTGGTGTGGCCGGAAACGTAGCCGGCAATGACCTTAGCGGTCGCGGGAGTTCGGGTGAGCTCAGGCTCGTCGCTAGGGGGCACGGCAAGGTGCGTGGAGTGGTTCTACGGGCTCCTGGGGATGCGGTGAGTGCGGTGGACATGGAGGTGTGGCCCTTGGGTGGTCGGAGCATCGTCGGCGGCGCGTGCGGTGAAGCTTCATGCGGTCGCTATGGTGCTCGAAAGCGAGAACGGAGAGGATGGGGAGGTAGCTGAGCTCACGGCGGTCACGGCGAACAAGCAGCGGTCGGGGGCGATGCGGCGGTGGCGAAGGGGATCTCCGGCGGTGGCGGAGTCGGGCGTGGTCGTTGCGGTGGCTTCGGGGCAAGCGAGCGCTTGGGGCTCGGCCTGCTCGACGGAGAGGAGGGCGGAAGAGCTTCTGGACACGATGGGGTGACGAGGAGGCGACGATGGGCGCGTCTATGTCGGCGGTGCGGCTGCGGCGGCGTCGGCCATGGTGGGAGAGGGTGAGGGAGAGAGATAAAGGAGTGAGCGGGGTGTCTGCGGGGTAGGGGCGGCGACGTGGAGCTCGCCCAGGTGTCCAGGGGCGTGGGCGGCAAGCAGGTGGCGCCGTGGCGATCTCGCGCACGCTGGCGTCACCTCCACACACACTGGCGGGGAAAGCATATGGCAGCACGCTGAGCCGCCAGTGGGCCGGTGGTGGAGTTGCGGCGGTAAGTCCTTTCCTTTTTATTTTCTGTTTTGTTTTATTTCTGCAAGTTTGTGGCATTTATGAAAATGCGTAGGCATTTCCAAAAATCACCAAACTGCACATTTCCAGGTTCGCAGTTTGGTGATTTTTGGAAATGCCTAAGCATTTTTAGAAATGCCACAAACTTGTAGAAATAAAACAAAACAGAAAATAAAAAGGAAAGGATTTACTTGGTCAAGAACTCACCACTGCCACCGGCGGCTCACTATGTCGCCTGCCACCGCTTCATCCCCGCCAGTGCAGCAGGAGGTGACGCTCCGGCAGGCGAGTCGCCACGGCGCCACCGCTTGCCGCCCACGCCTCGACACTGGCGAGCTCCACGCCGCCTGACCCCGCATACCCCGCCACCTCCGCCTCTCCTCGCCTTTCCCACCATGGCCGACGCCGCCGCAGCCGCACCGCCGATGTAGACGCGCCCACTGTTGCCTCCTCGTCACCCCACTGCGGTTCAAGCTCACGCCGCCTCCTCCGCCGAGCAGGGCCGGCTCGAAGCGCCGCTGCCCCTGCCACCGCAACGACCACGCCAACTCCGCCACCGCCGAGATCCCTTCACCGTCACCGCCGACTAGCTTTGCCCCCACTCGCCGTCTGCTCCGTCGCGACCGCCGTGAGCTCAGCTACCTCCCCATCCTCTCCGTTCTCGCTTTCGAGCACTCTAGCGACCGCATGAAGCTTCACTGCACGCGCCGCCACCGAGCTCGTCGCTGACGATGCTCCGGCCACCCAACGGCCACACCACCATGTCCACCGCACTCACCGCATCCCCAGGAGCCCGTAGCACCACTCCACGCACCTCGTTGTGCCCCCTAGCGACGAGCCCGAGCTCACTCGAACTCTGGCGACCGCCAAGGTCGTCGCCAAAGACGTTTCCGGCCACCCCAGCTCCACCCACTGCCACCACTCGACGCGGCTCACTCCCTGCATCACGTAGATGTGCTCCGCCGTTGTTTTGGTGGCCGGAGCACGAATCCCGTATCGTCCCCCTGCCTGGCCTCGCCAAGCTAAATGCCGCGTGTTTGACCTCGCAACCCAGCTTTTACCCTTGTGGGCCTGGGCTTGACCTCAAGGTCTATGATGTGGGACCCGCCCTGCTAATTAACCCAGGTTTGGGACTAACTAAAATTAGTTAGTCTAATGACACTGACACGCGGGACCCACTAGTCAGGGTTGACCTGGACCGTCCCCGTTGACTGCTGACGTCACCATGACGCACTGCTGACGCAATAAGTATTTACTGGATTTATTCTTATACAGGAAATTCCAGAAAATGCTACAAACTTCAAAAATTCATAGAAATTAATCTGTAACTCCAAATGCAAAGATTTATATATGAAATTTGATCAGAAAAATCCAATATTTCCATCTGTACTGGTTTCATGCATGTCAGAACACTTTAAACTTGCTGTTTAGATGAAACAAGTTAATGCACTAATATCACCTCTTATTTTGGGTTAGCATTTGAATCCTTGATTCAAATGAACTCAAACCAATCTGTTCTAAGTTGCATTAGCCAAAACAAACTCATTTTGCCATGTCATTGCATGCATCATATTGTTTCATATTGCCATGTGATGATTGTGTTTTGATGTGTTCTTCGTGGTAGGTTTTGCCTCCGAGAATATTCACGAGTATCCAACTGAAGGGTAATATCCAACTACCACTCTGTCAGGCAAGCAACCCCATTGAGCATTTCGATACAAACCCATCTTCTCGCTTCTGCTCTCGTTTACTGCATTAAGACAACACCGTTTGTAACTATTGTGTGTTGCGATAATTGAACCCATATCCTCTGCATGACCTGTCATTGCCACAGTAACTAGATGAAACCCACTAGCATGTGTAGGAGTTGATTGAGCCATGTTTGTGTTTCCTACCATGCTATGCTTGCTATGCTTAGAGTCATGTCAGGTCTAGCTCATCAGGGTGATGGACTAGAGTGAATGGTTGTGTCGGTAATGAGAGTGAAGTGTTGAACATGATTTGGTAAAGGTATCGATGAGAGGCCATGTAGGAGTACATGGTGGGTTGTTTCATTGAGGCCGTCCTTAAGAACTGAGATTTGTATGAGTGACTTAAGCTTCAGCTACTACCACACATTGGGATCCTTAATTGACTCTCTCGACTTATTAACCACCCCCGTCCTCTGTCCAGGAGTTGCAAGTAGTTTCTGGTGTTTGTAGTTGCTGGAGGCCGTGCGCAGCGCTGACCTTAGGGGTGGGCTGTGATGCGGTAGGCACGTGGCACGGTGTACCGAGTCGCCCGTTTGGTGTCTCGGGAACCCTGTACACATTGTTTGGGGCCGTTGAGGACACCCGGCTGGATTTCCTTGCGGATGGAACCCGAATAGGCGATAAACCTGGACTAGAGACTCGAGTGTTTAGTCAGGTCGTGGCCGACACCCTCGCTGGGCTTCCGCTTGAAGGTTGCTGAGTACATTTCGTGTAGCGGCGATTGGTGGTGAAAGCATGTGTGAAGAAGTACACCCCTGCAGGGTATAAAACTATTCGAATAGCCGCGTCCGTGGTAAAGGACAACTTGGTCACTTATGCAGTTCATAGACAAGTTCATGGTTACTACTAAAAGACTCAAGATAAGTGTGAGTACCGCGGATGGCCCCCTCGTAGGATGACGGGGGAGGATCCACGGTGGAGTATTGTGATGGTGATTATTGGACTCGTGTGCGAAAACTATTTTACAAGTGGTGTCTCGTAGGATAGCTTAGCCAAGAGTCAAAGCTGGCTTGCTGCAATAACTCCACTACCTTCATGAGAATGTGCATGTATAGTAGGATCTGTTGTAAGACTTGTTGAGTAACTTTGTACTCATGTTGCTTTAATTACTGTTTTCAGACGACAACACCGCCCCCTCCGATGGGTTCTATGTAGATCTCGACGTTGACGAGTGAAAGGATCGATATGGTTGACTAGAGGGGGGGGGTGAATAGGCAACTAACAATTTTAAGCTTTTCTTTACCAATTTAAACTTTGCACTAATAAAGGTTGTCTAGATGTGCAACTAGGTGGACAACCTATATGATGCAACAACACACGCATTACGAGCAAGCAGGGATAGGAACACAAATAAGCTTGCAAGTAAAGGGATAAGATAACCAAGAGTGGAGCCGGTGGAGACGAGGATGTGTTACCGAAGTTCCTTCCTTTTGAGGGGAAGTATGTCTCCGTTAGAGCGGTGTGGAGGCACGATGCTCCCCAAGAAGCCACTAGGGCCACCGTAATCTCCTCACGCCCTCGCACAATGCAAGAGCCGTGATTCCACTATTGGTGCCCTTGAAGGCGGCGATCAACCTTTACAAACAAGGTTGGGGCAATCTCCACAACTTAATTGGAGGCTCCCAACAACACCACGAAGCTTCACCACAATGGAATATGGCTCCACGGTGACCTCGGTAGTCTAGGATGCTCAAACACCCAAGAGTAACAAGATCCGCAAGGGATAAGTGGGGGAATCAAATATCTTGTGGTGGAAGTGTAGATCGGGCCCTTGTCACCCAAACCCGAGCAAATCAACAAGTTTGATTGGCTAGGGAGAGAGATCGGGCCAAAATGGAGCTTGGAGCAACAATGGAGCTTAGAGAGGGAAGAGATGGTCAACTAGAGGTTGAAGAAGCCCCTTATGTAGTGGTGGAAAAATCCAACCGTTATCCACTTAGCCAGCTCGCGAAGCGCGGTACTACTGCCTCGGCGCCAGTACTACCCATGAGGTCAAGACGGTACTACCGTGGAGGACCACGGTACTACCGCAGCAGCAGCACATGCCGGAACAAGCCTGACAAGGGGCAGTACTACCGCTCGAGCGGTACTACCGCAAGGCAGGGGAGTCACGACCTGAGAAGGGCACGGACGAAATAAATTACATCCGTGCCAACTTCACCGAAACTGCGGTAGTCACGAAAATCCGACGGTACTACCGCTCCTCGAGCGGTACTACCGTAGCACGAGCCTACTACCGTGATTCTACGGTACTTGGTAGGAGCGCCACGGTACTACGGCTCGAGGAGCAGTACTACCGTGACCGCATCAGTACTACCGCTCCGCACGAAGCGGTACTACCGTGGTGGGCGCGGATGTAAAATTACATCCGCCCTACTACGCACTGCAGGCGGCACTAGGCCTAGGAGCCATGCGGTACTACCACTCTGGGAGCGGTACTACCGTGGCGCCCAGTACTACCGCTCCAGACGAGCGGTACTACCGTGGGCGCGGATGTAAAATTACATCCGCCCCACTACCGCATGAGCGGCACTAGGCCTAGGAGCCGCGGTACTACCACTCTGGGAGCGGTACTACCGTGGCGCCCAGCAGTACTGCGTGTACCTGCGGTATTATCACAGTACCTGCGGTACTACCGCAAGTACAGAGGCAAATGTCGATTTCCGCACAACCAAGATAACGAAGGGAAGCTCCAAAGTGCAGGGAAAGGAGGGACAAGTGTACGTGTTGATTCCGCCTAACCTTTCCGACGCGGACCCCTCTTAATAGTACGGCTCTCCCACGACTCAAATCCACCAAAAGAAAGCGAGGACGACGCCGCCTTCAATAGTCTCCGAGGGGCACCGAATCGTCTCGAGCCTAGAGATTAACCATCCGAGGAACTCAAAGCATATGATTAGTCCGCAAAAGTATCGCTATCAATCACCAAAGCACTTACGGGATAAATATGCCCTTACAATCTCCCCTTTTTGGTGGATTGATGACAATACGGATTTGCACAAGGATACAATAATATAGAGCAAAAGCAAACCCTCCTCTCCAAAATATAGACGGGCTCCCCTAGATGTGTGCACTCAGGATGAATGCTTTGGACTGCATAGCACACGATCTAGGATCACCACTCCCCTATATTTTAGAGACAAAAGTCCAAGAATAACATCTAAACAACATATAGCACGAAATAACATAAGCTTGCTAAGATAGATAGAGTGCATATGTCTTACACTATAAGAAGGAAAAGCAACTAAAACGAGGTTCAAACGAGATTCAACCGAGAACGCAATAAACACACCAAACGAACGCGAACACGACACAAGACTCGCAAATCCCTACGCTCTCTCCCCCTTTGGCATCGAGACGCCAAAAAGGCAGAGAGGACACCTACACACAAGTGGTGGCTCAAGCAGCAGGGAACTCGTCCCAACCCTCGTCGTCAGACTCCTCAGCAGCAGGGATGGACTCCTCGACGTCCTCCTCAGAATCAGTCCACTTGTAGCCTTGCTTCGCCATCCACTCGGCCTCCTGGGTGATATGCTCCTCGGATCCTCCGGACACATCCTCACCATAGAGCTTCAAGATCTTCCCTGTCCCAAATGATGACTCTCCTTGGATGCCACATGAGTCCTGTACTGCCCCTTGGCTTGCATGCAGAAAAGAGTCTTCATCTTGTCCTTCAGCTTTGTGGCCCAAGAAGGCATAGAGGAGCTCTGGGAAGGCCTAGCAGCATGGCCTTCATCAACATGCTCGGCGCCAGCATCCTCCTCTCCAACAGCAGCCCTAGCGGGCACGCCTCAGACGAGTAGTAGTGTTGGCCCGGTTGGGTTTGACACGCAGCAGATGTATGGGGTCATGGCGAATCCAACGAGGGCAAGGAACTCCTCACCAGGGAACATCTTGTCCCAAGTCCTCGAGATCGCGTAAACAGATATGGACCGTATATAGGCACCTTGCGGTTGAACACGGCAAACTCAAGCTCAATCCACATGATGTGTGAGATATCAAGTGGCATTTGAGTCTCGAGACACACGAGCCTCCTCGCAGATGAGCATCATATCCACCATATAGGCATGAACCTTGTCCTTGTCACCAATGCGGGGGAACAAGGAGTTGCGGAAGATGCGGTACATGATATCCAAAAGGAGTTGAGCACCAAACCTACCTTGCCACTTGGAAGTGTCTTCTCAACATAGAACGGTGCAAGCCTGTCCTTGTTGGCGAGTCGGGGTTGGCATGGGGACGAACACCTACGGGGAGTCAAGCCCGTCATCGTGAACTTGGAGCAGATCCATGAACTCCTTCCTGTAGCGATCGACTTGCGGCCATTTGTCATCCAGTGTCATTCTCCTTTCCTCATTGGGGTGAAAGTAGACAGAAGCAAAAGAACTGACCAATGAGCTCAGGATCATAGTCAAGGTGAAAAGAGATGATATGCTCAATGCCAAACTGCTCCACCAAGTCCGAGCCTCTCCAAAGTAGGCACGGAACTTCTCCTTCCTCAAGTGATGCATGTCAATCCACTTCACATCCACATAGGTGTTCGCTTGTTCTTAATGACGCCCAGATAGATGTTGGTTTGATGCTTGTTCCGTAACAGCTCACAGCCCCGATCGAGGAACGAGGGGTCACGACGGATCCATGTTCCGGAGGCGGACGTAGTCGAATGGGGCATCTCATCCATGCTCTTGGAGGGCTCCTTGACCTTGGTGGCGCTTGTCTTGACATGGCGCTTGGGGGCGTAAGAGGAGCCCTCTGTGCGTCACCGGGGTTGCGCAGACGCTTGGAGCCGGTGTCACGGCTGGGATTGGACCGGCGAGAGCCACCACCTGAACCACACACGCAAAGCACCAAAAACGCAAGAAGATCAATGCAAAGGCAACGAAAAAGCACACGAAAAAGTTGGCATGCGATACATAGGAGACATATGAGAAAGTTGGCATGCGATAGGTGTGAGGCACGGTAGGACGGCCACTTCCTGCGGTACTAAGCGATATCGCCTGCACGCTGTAGTACTGCGTCTTGGTCACTGTAGTACCGTGGCTGGAGCGGAAGTAAAGTCAGGTGTCGCAGTATGCCGGTAGTACCGCACACGAGGGGCGGTAGTACCGTGCTTATGTAGTACCGCACCCGAGGGGCGTACTGCATAATAGTACCGCACCGTAGGGCGGTAGTACTGCCACTGCAATGATCCAACTACCGATTTGAATCTCAAAAGAACCGCGAAACAATGGCGGTGCTACAAGTGATCAGATCTAGCGCATGACAATACACATATAAATCCTATGCAATACTACACTCCTTCATCCTATTCTTGCAGAGATTAGGCCTATCAATCTCAAGAACACACAAGCCTCCCCAAAACCTAGAAACGTCAAACACCAACAACAAGGAGAGGGAATTGGGGAAAAACCTGGGTCCATGTCAAGAGCACGCGGTGGAGAACGATCCCACCGGTCGGAATCACGGGAGGGCAGCCGGTGAAGGAGATCCGGCGAGAGACGCCGGCTCCGTTCTTGAGCAAGGGAGAGAAGGAGGCGATGTGGGGAGAAGGTAACGAATGGGTATGGGGGAGTTGGAACTCCCCCTGCCCGTCCTTATCCCCCGCCTGAACCGTCGTGGTAGTACACGCGTCTCATCGTGTAGTACCGCTTCGAGCGGAAGTTCCGCACCGAGGCGGTAATCTGCTTCGACCGAGCGGCGATAAAAATTACTGCCGTGAGGTTGCGGTAGTACCGTGCTCCATAGCGGTAGTACCGTGGCTGGCTGCGGTAGTACCGTAGCTGGCCATGGTAGTACCGTGAATCTCAAGTCACCGCATGATTCAAAAACGAAAAAAAAGGCCTTTGCAATGAATTTTTTTTTACACACAAGAAACCACAAACTCAACCGCAAACTAGAGGCAAAAGACAACAAGAAACCACCAAACGACAAGGCCTCTCAAGGGGAGAGGGCGGTGGCGAAGCCACCTATGTTTGAGTAGGATGGTATGGCACCGCGAAGAATTATCCTTGGGCCCATGACCAAAACTCGTCTTTGGAACACAAGTACCATAAAAAATGGCTAATGTGAAAGAGATGATCGATTTACGCATAAAAGGGGGGAGGGAGAGTTCATTGAGAGAACAATACTCCCCCTATGTCCATGCCTACACCTAAAATAGACAGCAAGTTGAGTGTGGTGGGGAGTGCACGGGCTCAAGTCACATTGCTCAAATCAATGATATTTAGCTCATGCCTTAACTTTCATGAAATCTTGCTTCATCTAAGGGCTTCGTGAATATATCTGCAAGGGTATCCTGAGTGTTGACATACTTGAGCTCGATCTCTCCTCGCCTAATGTGATCCCGGATGAAGTGATACCGAATCTCGATGTGCTTCGTCTTGAAGTGTTGCACCGGGTTGAGAGAAATCTTGATGGCACTTTCATTATCACACCAAAGAGGCACTTTTTCACAAATGACACCGTACTCCTTTAAAGTTTGCCTCATCCATAGGAGTTGAGCACAACAGCTACCGGCCGCCACATATTCCGCTTGGTGGACGAGAGAGACACACAACTTTGCTTCTTGGAAGACCAACTTACCAAGGAGCAACCAAGAAATTGGCACCCTCCGTAAGTGGACTTCCTATCCACTTTGTCTCCCGCCCAATCGAATCCGTAAATCCTTCAAGCTTGAAGTTTGCTCCTCTTGGGTACCATAAGCCAAAGTTTGGGGTATGAGCCAAATATCGAAAGATTCGCTTGACCGCCACAAAATGACTTTCCTTTGGTGCGGCTTGAAACCGTGCACACATTCCCACACTCAACATGATATCTGGTCTAGATGCACAAAGGTAAAGCAAGGATCCAATCATGGAGCGATATACCTTTTGATCCACCGCTTTACCATTGGGATCAATGTCAAGTTGGCACTTGGTGGGCATTGGTGTAGTAGCCGCTTGACATCACTTAGCTTGAATCTTTTGAGCATGTCTTGAGTGTATTTGGCTTGGTTGATGAAGGTTCCTTCTCTTCTTTGTTTGATATCAAAACCAAGAAAGAACTTCAACTCTCCCATCGAAGACATCTTGAACTTGGAGGTCATGAGAGCGGCAAATTCCTTATTGAAAGCTTTGTTAGGAGAACCAAAGATAATATCATCAACATATAGTTGGCATACAAACAACTCCCCATTGACCTTCTTAGTAAAAAGAGTGGGATCGATTTGCCCCACTTCAAAACCACGATCTTGTAACAACTCGGTAAGGTGGTCATACCAAGCACGTGGGGCTTGTTTAAGTCCATAGAGTGCCTTATCGAGTTGATATACATGATCCGGGAAGTAGGGGTCCTCGAACCCGGGGTTGCTTGACATAGACCAACTCATTAATGGGACCATTAAGAAAAGCACTTTTACATCCATTTGTTGCAACTTAAAGTTGTGATGGGAAGCATAAGCAATCAACAAACAAATGGATTCAAGACGAGCAACGGGAGCAAAGGTTTCACCGTAGTCGATACCCTCAACTTGGGAGTAGCCTTGTGCTACCAATCTTGCCTTATTGCGAATGATGTTCCCATGAGCATCTTGCTTGTTCTTGAAAATCCACTTGGTTCCAATGACGTTGTGGTTCTCCGATGGCCTTGGCACCAATCTCCACACCTTGTTGTACTCAAAGTTGTTGAGTTCTTCATGCATGGCATTTAGCCAATCCGAGTCTTCTAGCGCCTCATAGACCTTTTGAGGTTCAACACAAGAGACAAACGCGTGATGTTCACAATAGTTTGCCAATTGTCTCACGAGTGCTTACCCTTTTCTTAGGCGTCCAACCACATTCTCCATGAGATGGCCTTTGGTAGTGAGTTTGGAAGCAATCTTGGCGGCACGACGCTCTAAATCCTCCTCGGAAGTGCGATGAGGAGAGGTCACTTGATCATCTTGAGCGCCGTCTTGGGCATGCTCGGGGAAGAGAACTCGACCTTGGGCATCATTTAAGGTGATATCATCATCTTGAGCACGATCTTGCCCTTGGTCTTGTTCATGAGGTTGAGGGCCTTCACTTTGTTCTTCGGAAGCGTGTGGGCTTTGGGTTGGTGATGGCTCCACTTGAGTGAAGCATTGTCCTTCTCCTTCGGCCATAAGGGGTTCCTCAATGGGTAGGATAAAGCCAACCCCATTCTTCTTATGGCTTGGGGAGGAATTTCATCACCTACATCACAAGTGCCACTTTGCTCCACTTGGGAGCCGTTATTCTCATCAAACTCCATGTTACACGTCTCCTCAATAAGTCCCGTGGATTTATTGAGGACATGGTAAGCATGAGAGTTTGTAGCATAACCAACAAATATGCCCTCATGAGCTCTAGTTTCAAATTTAGACAAACGAACACCTTTCTTGAGAATGAAGCACTTACACCCGAACACCCGGAAGTACTTGAGGTTGGGCTTGTTGCGGTGAGTATCTCATAAGGAGTCTTGTTCAAGCCTTTATGAGATAAAGCCGATTGGATGCATGACAAGTGGTGTTGATGGCTTCGCCCAAAAGTTGTATGGAGACTTGAACTCCGCCATCATGGTCCTTGCCGCATCCATCAACGTCCGGTTCTTTCTCTCCGCCACACCATTTTGTTGAGGGGTATATGGTGCCGAATATTGATGCTTGATCCCCTCATCACTAAGAAACTCATCCAAAGTGTAGTTCTTGAACTCGGTGCCGTTGTCACTTCTTATAGTCAAGATCTTTGCATTATGTTGACGTTGAGCTTCATTTGCAAAGTCGATGACGGTTTGTTGGGTCTCACTCTTCCTCTTGAAGAAATATACCCAAGTGTATCTCGAATAGTCATCCACGATCACCAAGCAATACTTTCTTCCTCCAAGACTATCAAATGATGGTGGCCCAAAGAGATCCATGTGAAGGAGCTCCAAGGGTCTCTTTGAGTATATGATAGTCGTGGGAGGGTGAGCCTTCTCATGAAGCTTTCCTTCAATACAAGCACTGCAAGCACGGTCTTTGGCAAAACTAACATTTGTTAGTCCACGGACATGGTCCCCCTTGAGAAGACTTTGCAAAGATCTCATATTGACATGGGCTAAATGAAGGAAATATGCCCTAGAGGCAATAATAAAGTTATTATTTATTTCCTTATATCATGATAAAGGTTTATTATTCATGCTAGAATTGTATTAACCGGAAACATAATACATGTGTGAATATATAGACAAACAAAGATGTCACTAGTATGCCTCTACTTGACTAGCTTGTTAATCAAAGATGTTTATGTTTCCTAACCATGAACAAGGAGTTGTTATTTGATCAACAAGGTCACATCATTAGTTGAATGATCTGATTGACATGACCCATTCCGTTAGCTTAACACTTGATCGCTTAGTATGTTAATGCTTTCTTCATGACCCATACATGTTCCTATAACTATGAGATTATGCAACTCCGCTTCTGGGAGGAACACTTTGGGTACTACCAAACGTCTACAACGTAATCGGGTGATTATAAAGGAGTACTACAGGTGTCTCCAAAGATACTTGTTGGGTTGGCGTATTTCGAGATTAGGTTTTGTCACTCCGATTGTCGGATAGGTATCTCCAGGCCTTCTCGGTAATACACATCACTTAAGCCTTGCAAGCATTACAACTAATGAGTTAGTTGTGAGATGATGTATTACGGAACGAGTAAAGAGACTTACCGGTAACGAGATTGAACTAGGTATTGGATACCGACGATCGAATCTCGGGTAAGTAACATACCGATGACAAAGGGAACAACGAATGTTGTTATGCGGTTTGACCGATAAAGATCTTCGTAGAATATGTAGGAACCAATATGGGCATCCAGGTTCCGCTATTGATTATTGACCAAGAATAGTTCTAGATCATGTCTACATAGTTCTCGAACCCGCAGGGTCCGCACGCTTAAGGTTTCGATGACATTTATATTATGAGTTTATGAGTTTTGATGTACCGAAGGAGTTCGGAGTCCCGGATGAGATCGGGGACATGACGATGAGTCTCGAAATGGTCGAGACGTAAAGATCGATATATTGGACGACTATATTCGGAGTTCGGAAAGGTTCCGAATGATTCGGGTATTTTTGAGTACCGGAGAGTTACGGGAATTCGCCGGGAGAAGTATTGGGCCTTATTGGGCCCTGCGGGAAAGAGAGGGCTGCCTAGGGCAGGCCGCGCCCCCATGGCCTGGTCCGAATTGGACTAGGGGAGGCCGCACCCTTCCCTCTTTCCCTTCCTCAATTCCTAGTCCAACTAGGAGAAGGGGGAGTCCTACTCCGGTGGGAGTAGGACTCCTCAGCACGCCTCTAGGGCCGGCCGCACCCCCCTTGCTCCTTTATATACGGGGGCAGGGGAGCACCCCATGACACACAAGTTGATCTACGGATCTTTCCTTAGCCGTGTCTGGTGCCCCTTCCACCATATTCCACTTCGGTCATATCGTCGCGGAGCTTAGGCGAAGCCTGCGCCGGAGAAGTCATATCGTCATGAGCTTAGGCGAAGCCTCGTCGGTGGAGCATCAACACCTTCACCACGCCGTCGTCTTGTGGAACTCATCCCGACACTTTGTGGATCGGAGTCCGGGATCGTCATCGAGCTGAACGTGTGCGAGCTCGGAGGTGCCGTGACGTTCGGTGCTTGGATCGGTCGGATCGTGAAGACGCGTCTGACTACATCAACCGCATTGTTATAACGCTTCCGCTTTCGGTCTCACGAGGGTACGTGGGCGGACACTCTTCCCTCTCGTTGCTATGCCATCACCATGGTCTTGCGTGATCGTAGGAAATTTTTGAAATTACTACGTTCCCCAACAAAGGGTATCGAGCCTGGTTTTATGCGTTGATGTCATATGCACGAGTAGAACACAAGTGAGTTGTGGACGATACAAGTCATACCGCCTACCAGATGTCATACTTTGGTTCAGCGGTATTGTGAGATGAAGCGGCCGGACCGACATTACGCGTGACGCTTACGCGAGACTGGTTTCACCGCTCGAGCACTCGTTGCTTAAAGGTGACCGTGGTGTCTGCCTCTCTCACTTTAGTTGAACCGAGTGTGGCTACGCCCGGTCCTTGAGAAGGTTAAAAGCGGAGTCTATTTGACGAAGTATCGTTGTGGTTTTGATGCGTAGGTAAGTACGGTTCTTGCTCAGCCCGTAGCAGCCACGTAAAACTTGCAACAACAAAATAGAGGTCGTCTAACTTGTTTTTGCAGGGCATGTTGTGATGTGATATGGTCAAGACGTGATGCTATATTTTATTGTATGAGATGATCATGTTTTGTAACCGAGTTATCGGCAACTGGCAGGAGCCATATGGTTGTCGCTTTATTGTATGAAATGCAAACGCCATGTAATTGCTTTACTTTATCACTAAGGAGTAGCGATAGTTGTAGAAGCAATAGTTGGCGAGACGACAACGATGCTACGATGGAGATCAAGGTGTCGCGCCGGTGACGATGGTGATCATGACGGTGCTTGGCGATGGAGATCACAAGCACAAGATGATGATGACCATATCATATCACTTATATTGATTGCATGTGATGTTTATCCTTTATGCATCTTATCTTGCTTTGATTGACGGTAGCATTATAAGATGATCTCTCACTAAAATTATCAAGAAGTGTTCTCCCGAGTATGCACCGTTATGAAAGTTCTTCGTCTTTGAGACACCACGTGATGATCGGGTGTGATAGGCTCTACGTTCAAATACAACGGGTGCAAAACAGTTGCGCCGCGGAATACTCAAAGTTAAACTTGACGAGCCTAGCATATAACAGATATGGCCTCTAATACGGAGACCGAAAGGTCGAGCGTGAATCATATAGTAGATATGATCAACATAAGATGTTCACAATTGAAAACTACTCCATCTCACGTGATGATCGGTTATGGTTTAGTTGATTTGGATCACGTGATCACTTAGATGACTAGAGAGTTGTCTGTCTAAGGGGGAGTTCTTTAATAATATGATTAATTGAACTTTAATTTATCATGAACTTAGTCCCGTAGTATTTTGCAAATTATGTTGTAGATCAATAGCTCGCGTGGTTGCTTCCCTATGTTTTTATATGTGTTCCTAGAGAAAATTGTATTGAAAAATGTTAGTAGCAATATTGCGGATTGGATCCGTGATCCGAGGTTTATCCTCATTGCTGCACGTAAGAATTATGTCCTTGATGCACCGCTAGGTGATGGACCTATTGCAGGAGCGTATGCGCACGTTATGAACGTTTAGCTAGCTCAATATGATGACTACTTGATAGTTTAGTGCACCATGCTTAAATGGCTTAGAATCGGGACTTCAAAGACGTTTTGAACGTCATGGACCATATGAGATGTTCCAGGAGTTGAAGTTAATATTTCAAGCAAATACCCGAGTTGAGAGATATGAAGTCTCCAACAAGTTCTATAGCTAAAAGATGGAGGAGAATCGCTCAACTAGTGAGCATGTTCTCGATTGTCCGGGTACTTCAATCGCTTGAATCAAGTGGGAGTTAATCTTCCGGATAAGATAGTGATTGACAGAATTCTCTAGTCACCATCACCAAGTTAGTAGAACTTCGTGATGAACTATAATATGCAAGGGATGACAAAAGTAATTCCCAAGCTCTTCGTGATGCTTTGAAATCGACGAAGGTAGAAATCAAGAAAAGAGCATCAAGTGTTGATGATTGACAAGACCACTAGTCTCAAGGAAAAGGGCAAAGGGAAGAAGGGGAACTTCAAAAGAACGGCAAGCAAGTTGCTACTCGAGTGAAGAAACCCAAGTCTGGACCTAAGCACGAGACTAAGTACTTTTGCTGCAATGGAACTGGTCACCGAAGCGGAGCTACCCCCTGAATATTTGGTGGAAAAGAAGGATGGCAAAGTGAACAAGGTTATATTTGATATACAGTGTTATTGATATGTGCCTTACTAGTGTTTATAGTAGCCCCGAGTATTTGATACTTGTTCGGTTGCTAAGATTAGTAACTCGAAACAGGAGTTACGTATAAACAGAGACTAGTTGAAGGGAAGTGACGATGAGTGTTGGAAGTAGTTCCAAAATTGATATGATCATCATTGCACACTCCCTATACTTTCGGGATTAGTGTGGAACCTAAATAAGTGTTATTTGGTGTTGAGCATAAATATGATTTGATCATGTTTGTTGCAATACTGATTTATTCATTTAAGTAAGAGAATAAATTGTTGTTCTGTTTACATGAATAAAACCTTATATGGTTATACACCCAATGAAAATGGTTCATTGGATCTCGATCATAGTGATACACATATTCATAATATTAAAACCAAAAGATGCAAAGTTAATAATGATAGTGCAACTTATTTGTGGCAATCGCCGTTTGGGTCATATCGGTGTAAAGCGCATGAAGAAACTCCATGCCGATGGGTTTTTGGAATCACTTGATTATGAATCATTTGATGCTTGCGAACCGTGCCTTTTGGGCAAGATGACTAAAACTCCGTTCTCCGGAACAATGGAACAAGCTACCGACTTATTGGAAATAATACATACCGATGTATGCGATTCAATGAGTGTTGATGCTCATGGCAAGTATCGTTATTTTCCGACCTTCACAAGATGATTTGAGCAGATATGGGTATATCTACTTGATGAAACATAATTCTGAAATAATTGAAAAGTTCAAAGAATTTCAGAGTGAAGTGGAAAATCATCGTAACAAGAAAATAAAGTTTCTGCGATCTGATCGTGGAGATAAATATTTGAGTTACGAGTTTGGTCTTCATTTGAAACAATGTGAAATAGTTTCGCAACTCATGCCATATGGAACACCACAACATAATGGTGTGTCCGAAAGTCGAATCAGCACTTTATTGGATATGGTGCGATCTATGATGTCTCTTATCGCTTACCACTATCGCTTTTGGGGTTATGCATTAGAGACAAATTGCATTCACGCTTAATAGGGCACCATCTAAATCCGTTGAGACGACAACATCTCGAATCGTGGTTTAGCAAGAAACCCAAGTTGACGCTTTCTTAAAGTTTGGGGCTGCGATGCTTATGTGAAAAAGTTTCACCCCGATAAGCTCAAACCCAAATCGGAAAAACGTGTCTTCATAGGATACCCAAAGGAAATCATGGGTACACCTTCTATCACAGATCCAAGGCAAGATTTTCGTTGCTAAATTCGGATCCTTTCTAGAGAAGGAGTTTCTCTCGAAAGAAGTGAGTGGGAGGAAAGTAGAACTTGATGAGATAATCAGATTCCGCTCCCTTATTGGAAAGTAGTTCATCACAAGAAATGGTTCCTGTGACAACTACACCAATTAGTGAAGAAACTAATGATGATGATCATGAAGCTTCAGATCAAGTTACTACTGAACCTCGTAGGTCAACCAGAGTAAAATACGCACCAGAGTGGTACGGTAATCCTATTCTGGAAGTCATGTTACTTGACCATGGCGAACCTACGAACTATGAGGAAGCGATGATGAGCCCAGATTCCGCGAAATGGCTCGAGGCCATAAAATCTGAGATATGATCCATGTAAGAGAACAAAGTATGGACTTTGATCGACTTGCTCGATGATCAGCAAGCCATGTTAAATAAATGGATCTTCAAGAGGAAGACGGACACAGATAGTAGTGTTACTATCTACAAAGCTAGACTTGTCGAAAAAGGTTTTTGACAAAGTTCAAGATGTTGAATACAATGAGATTTTCTCACCAGACGATGCTTAAAAGTCTGTCCGAATCATGTTAGCAATTGCCACACTTTATGAAATCTGGCAAATGGATGTCAAAACTGCATTCCTTAATGGATTTATTAAAGAAGAGTTGTATATGATGCAACCGTAAGGTTTTGTCGATCCTAAAGGTGTTAACAAAATATGCAAGCTCCAATGATCCATCTATGGACCGGTGCAAGCATCTCGAGTTGGAATATACGCTTTGATAAGTTGATCAAAGCATATGATTTTATACAGACTTTTGGAAAGGCCTGTATTTACAAGAAAGTGAGTGGGAGCACTACAAGATTTTGATAAGTATATGTGAATGACATATTGTTGATCGGAAATAATGTAGAATTATTCTCGCAAAGCATAAAGGAGTATTTGAAAGGAGTTTTTCAAAGAAGGACCTCGGTGAAGCTGCTTACATATTGAGCATCAAGATCTATAGAGATAGATCAAGACGCTTGATAAGTTTTTCAATAAATACATACCTTGTCAAGATTTTGAAGTAGTTCAAAATGGAACAAATAAAGAAAAGTTCTTGCACTGTGTTGCAAAAACGTATGAAATTGAGTAAGACTCAAATCCCGACCACGGCAGAAAATAGAAAAGAGAATGAAAGTCATTCCCTATGCCTCACCATAGGTTCTATAAAGTATGCTATGCTATGTACCGGACCTATTGTATACCTTGCTCCAAATTTGGCAAGGAGTGCAATAGTGATCTAGGAGTAGATCATCGGACATTGGTCAAAGACATCCTTAGTGAGGACTAAGGAAATATTTCTCGATTATGGAGGTGATAAAAGAGCCCGTCAGTAAAGGGTTACGTCGATGCAAGTTTTAACACTAATCTAGATGACTTTGAATCTCAATCTGGATACATATTGAAAGTGGGAGCAATTAGCTAGAGTAGCTCTGCGTAACATTGTAGACATATAAATTTGCAAAATACTCACGGCTCTGAATGTAACAGATCCGTTGACTAAAATTATCTCACAAGCAAAACATGATCACACCTTAGTACTCTTTGGGTGTTAATCACATAGCGATGTGAACTAGATTACTGACTCTAGTAAACCCTTTGGGTGTTGGTCACATGTCGATGTGAACTATGGGTGTTAACCACATATAGATGTGAACTATTGATGTTAAATCACATGGCGATGTGAACTAGATTATTGACTCTAGTGCAAGTGGGAGATCAAGGAAATATGCCCTAGAGGCAATAATAAAGTTATTATTTATTTCCTTATATCATGATAAATGTTTATTATTCATGCTAGAATTGTATTAACCGGAAACATAATACATGTGTGAATATATAGACAAACAAGATGTCACTAGTATGCCTCTACTTGACTAGCTTGTTAATCAAAGATGGTTATGTTTCCTAACCATGAACAAGGAGGTGTTATTTGATCAACAAGGTCACATCATTAGTTGAATGATCTGATTGACATGACCCATTCCGTTAGCTTAACACTTGATCGTTTAGTATGTTAATGCTTTCTTCATGACCCATACATTTTCCTATAACTATGAGATTATGCAACTCCCGTTCTGGGAGGAACACTTTGGTACTACCAAACGTCACAACGTAATCGGGTGATTATAAAGGAGTACTACAGGTGTCTCCAAAGGTACTTGTTGGGTTGGCGATTTCGAGATTAGGTTTTGTCACTCCGATTGCTCGGATAGGTATCTCCAGGCCTTCTCGGTAATACACATCACTTAAGCCTTGCAAGCATTACAACTAATGAGTTAGTTGTGAGATGATGTATTACGGAACGAGTAAAGAGACTTCACCGGTAACGAGATTGAACTAGGTATTGGATACCGACGATCGAATCTCGGGTAAGTAACATACCGATGACAAAGGGAACAACGTATGTTGTTATGCGGTTTGACCGATAAAGATCTTCAGTAGAATATGTAGGAACCAATATGGGCATCCAGGTTCCGCTATTGGTTATTGACCAAGAATAGTTCTAGATCATGTCTACATAGTTCTCGAACCCGTAGGGTCCGCACGCTTAAGGTTTCGATGACATTTATATTATGAGTTTATGAGTTTTGATGTACCGAAGGAGTTCGGAGTCCCGGATGAGATCGGGGACATGACGATGAGTCTCGAAATGGTCGAGACGTAAAGATCGATATATTGGACGACTATATTCGGAGTTCGGAAAGGTTCCGAATGATTCGGTATTTTTCGAGTACCGAGAGTTACAGGAATTCGCCGGGAGAAGTATTGGGCCTTATTGGGCCCTGCGGAAAGAGAGAGGGCTGCCGAGGGCAGGCCGCGCCCCCCCCCCATGGCCTGGCCCGAATTGGCCTAGGGGGAGGGGCCGCCCCCCTTCCCTCTTTCCCCTTCCTCAATTCCTAGTCCAACTAGGAGAAGGGGGGGAGTCCTACTCCCGGTGGGAGTAGGACTCCTCCAGGCGCGCCTCTCTAGGGCCGGCCGCACCCCCCCTTGCTCCTTTATATACGGGGGCAGGGGGGCACCCCATGACACACAAGTTGATCTACGGATCTTTCCTTAGCCGTGTGCGGTGCCCCCTTCCACCATATTCCACTTCGGTCATATCGTCGTAGAGCTTAGGCGGCCTCGCACGGAGAAGTCATATCGTCAGCGAGCTTAGGCGAAGCCCTGCGTCGGTGGAGCATCAACACCTTCACCACGCCGTCAGGCCGACGGAACTCATCCTCGACACTTTGCTGGATCGGAGTCCGGGGATCGTCATCGAGCTGAACGTGTGCAGAACTCGGAGGTGCCGGACGTTCGGTGCTTGGATCGGTCGGATCGTGAAGACGTACGACTACATCAACCGCGTTGTTATAACGCTTCCGCTTTCGGTCTACGAGGGTACGTGGACGGACACTCTTCCCTCTCGTTGCTATGCCATCACCATGGTCTTGCGTGATCGTAGGAAATTTTTTGAAATTACTACGTTCCCCAACACTAAACGGCGATGCCAAAGCCATCCCACGTCAACTTTAGCCATTAGGCATGTCGCGGTCTTAGTGGGTCGCTCCGAAAAGTTAATCACATAGAGACCGTTTTCGAC
Organism: Aegilops bicornis; assembly: GCA_021605145.1. Classification (NCBI taxonomy): domain Eukaryota; kingdom Viridiplantae; phylum Streptophyta; class Magnoliopsida; order Poales; family Poaceae; genus Aegilops; species Aegilops bicornis. The sequence continues at coordinate 290,488,974 of CM038671.1, forward strand.
ATGCCCAACAAAGGCTACTTTAAGAGTCTTGCTCCACAAGAGGGCCAGTATCAATGTCAAAGAAAGTAGCATAACCCATGACCGCAAGTTGACGAACGGAAAGCAAATTGTATGCAAGGGACTCAACAAGCATGACTTTCTCGATCGTAAGATCATGAGAAATGACAACCTTGCCGAGACCCAATACCTTAGAATGTGATGCATCACCCCACTCGACATCGGTGGGCATAGATGGAATCTCTTGCACGTCCACCACCATGTCCTTGCTCCCGGTCATATGATTTGTTGCTCCACTATCGAGCAACCATGATCCCCACCTAAGCAAACCCCTACAAGAGATCAATGCTTGGTTTTAGGTACCCATTTGGTAATGGGTCCTTTGATGTTAGAAACGAGGGTCTTAGGAACCCAAATAGACCATTCAATGTACTCATAAGAAGAACCAACAAATTTAGCATAAACATGCCCATCACTAGCACGGCACAACACATAAGAGGGGTTAAAGTCGCCGGCTATGTTCATGGGGATGACGTTGTCCTTCTTGACATTGCCACCCTTTGCACGGTTCTTCTTCTTCTTGAAGCACCCTCTCCCTCCCTCACAAAAGTTTGCTTGAGAGGGGAGGTTGCTTGGTCTTGTCATTCTTCTTTCTGCTCTTGGGCTTGGGCGCCAACCCAATCCCCTCCTTGGCCACAACTTCCTTTTGATTACTCAAAAGGTCGTTAAGGTTCTTTTCACCTTGAATGCATGTGACAAGGCCCTTTTCAAGTTGCTCCTTCAACTTAGCATTCTCCTAAACAAGATGCACATGCTCACAACAAGGGTTAGTAGCATTTGCATTATCAATCAGTATCATATGAGGAAAGGTGGCTTTCTCCTTGGTTAGCTTCACTTGGAGTTGATCATGAGACTCTTTGATACTAGCATGAGCACCCTTCAAGACTTTGTGAGCCTTGTCGAGAGTGTCAAGGTCCTCGTTGAGTCTAGCAAGATCAACTCCAAGCTTTGCCTTCTCGTAATCTAAGCACACGAGACACAACAAGAGCATGATCAAGGTCTTTCTTTAATTTAGCGTGATCATCGCTAGTGACTCCTCAAGAGCCAAACGAAGACCACACTCTTCCTCAAGAGCATTGGAAAGATCCGAAATCTCATCGGCATAGTCACGACTATGCCCTTCCATCTTAGAAATGGTTTCTTCATGAGTCTCGATCATGACATTGGCTTCACCAAGTTGTTCCAAGAGAGCAACGAAGCGCATCTTGGATTTCCCTTTGAGTTTACTCATAAAGATCTCAAATTCATTTTCCTCTACACTAGTCCCCTCATGTTCATCAATGCAATCCACAAAGAAGAATGATTGATGATGGTAGTTTTGATGTTGGGGGTTACCTTATTGGTGGCTTTAGCCATGAGGCACTTGGTGGTGATGCTTTCATTGGGTGAACCAAGAGAGACACCGAGGAGTCATTGCAATGGCCACGGAGGCCATGGCAACCGGTTCACCATCCTCATCATCATCATCATCCTCATTGTACTCTTCTTGAACCACCAAAGCTTTGTGAGGAGTCTTCTTTGGGAAGTTGCTCTTGTTGGGAAAAGACTTGGCCTTGTCCTTACGGATGAGCTTGCCACCATTGTCTTCCCTCTTCTCATATGGACACTCCGCAACAAAGTGACTCACATTTCCACAATTGAAACACGCCCTCACTCGTTGCTTGCCCTTAGAGCCACTTGAATTGCTCTTGTTGAAGTTGGGCCTTGAGTTCTTCTTGCTCCAAAATTGTCTTGAAGCAAGGGCCATGTGTTCATGATAATCATACTTAGTATCTTCGAGGTTGCTCTCTTCTTCTTCCTCCTCTCCATCTTCTTCGACACAAATCTTGGCCTTCAAAGCGAGGTTGGGCTTCTTTGCTCTTTGAGAGCGAAGCACCGCATTGTCGGCGGTCTTGTCCAATATGCTCATAGCCACAAACTCATCCAACACATCACTTGAGGACAAGGTGTGGAAGTCCGTCGTTGACGGATGACGGAGGACATGGCTTTGTGGTAGGGCATCATTGCCTTGAGAAATTTGCGCTTGATCCAGCTTGTCATCTGTGTCCTTACTTCCATGATCCCGGAGGGAGACGGCAAGCTTGGTTACTCTCCGATAGAGCTCACGAGGTTCTTCTTCTTCCTTCATTGCAAACTCATCGGCTTCATCTTGGACCACTTCATAATTGGAACGTTGAATGCTTGCGCTTCCTCGATACATGGAAACCACCTTGAGCCAAGCATCTTTGGCACGGGTGTAAGGCCGAGATGAGGGAGGTCTTCGGAAGGATTGCTTCTTGGATGATGAAGAGAGCATTCTCATTGAATTGATGGTCCACGACCTCTCTAGGAGAGAAATTGCTCGGATCATGCGGATAGAAACCTTCTTCAATGATTCTCCAAAGGTTAGTGTTCACATGATTTAAATGACGCTTAAAACGATAAACCCAAGAATCAAAATCCTCCTTTTTATCAATCTTAGGTGGTGGACCGCATGATTCAAATGAGTGGAAGGAATCGGTCCACCATAAACGGGAGGTTGCACATGGGCGAAGATGTCGGTGCCATTCTTACCACTAGACGAGGGGCTTTTCTCACTAGTAGCTTCCCCTTATCGGAGTTAGCATCCGCCTCCGTGTTCGCGGGATCACCCACTTTCACGGGTGCGGTGGAAAGTTTAAGCCCTTCTAGGAATTCCTTAAACATGTCCTTGACCTCGCTCGTCATGGAATTTTTCAATGTGTCCAACGCCACATTGAATTCCTCACGAGATTGAGGTACTCCCATCTTCCGTAGATGATGTCGGATTCAAGACCGGAGTGCTCCCCACATCATCTACAACGTCAACTCATACTCTACGGACGGTGAAGTCCTTAAAAGAGACGAGGCTCTGATACCAATTGAAAGGATCGATATGGTTGACTAGAGGGGGGGTGAATAGGCAACTAACAATTTTAAGCTTTTCTTTACCAATTTAAACTTTGCACTAATAAAGGTTGTCTAGATGTGCAACTAGGTGGACAACCTATATGATGCAACAACACACGCACACGAGCAAGCAAGGATAGGAACACAAATAAGCTTGCAAGTAAAGGGATAAGATAACCAAGAGTGGAGTCGGTGGAGACGAGGATGTGTTACCGAAGTTCCTTCCTTTCGAGGGGAAGTACGTCTCCATTAGAGCGGTATGGAGGCACAATGCTCCCCAAGAAGCCACTAGGGCCACCGTAATCTCCTCACGCCCTCGCACAATGCAAGAGCCGTGATTCCACTATTGGTGCCCTTGAAGGCGGCGACCGAACCTTTACAAACAAGGGTGGGGCAATCTCCACAACTTAATTGGAGGCTCCCAACAACACCACGAAGCTTCACCACAATGGAATATGGCTCCACGGTGACCTCAACCGTCTAGGATGCTCAAACACCCAAGAGTAACAAGATCCGCAAGGGATAAGTGGGGGAATCAAATATCTTGTGGTGGAAGTGTAGATCGGGCCCTTGTCACCCAAACCCGAGCAAATCAACAAGTTTGATTGGCTAGGGAGAGAGATCGGGCCAAAATGGAGCTTGGAGCAACAATGGAGCTTAGAGAGGGAAGAGATGGTCAACTAGAGGTTGAAGAAGCCCCTTATGTAGTCGTGGAAAAATCCAACCGTTATCCACTTAGCCATTTCACAAGCGCAGGTACTACCGCTCGGTGGGCGCAGTATTACCCATGAGGTCAAGACGGTACTACCGTGGAGGACCACGGTACTACCAAGAAGCAAAGACAGCCGGAACTAGCCTGACAAGGGGCAGTACTACCGCTCGAGCGGTACTACCGCTCCCCCTTATGGTACTACCGCAAGGCAGGGGAGTCACGACCTGAGAAGGGCACGGACGAAATAAATTACATCCGTGCCAACTTCCGCTGAAACTGCGGTAGTGCGAAAATCCGACGCGGTACTACCGCTCCTCAGGAGCGGTACTACCGTAGCGCGAGCCTACTACCGTGATTCTACGGTACTTGGTAGGGCGCCACGGTACTACAGCTCAGGGAGCAGATTACTACCGTGGGCCACGCAGTACTACCGCTCAGACGGCAGTACTACCGTGGTGGTCGCGGATGTAAAATTACATCCGCCCCTACTACCGCACCGAGCGGCACTAGGCCTAGGAGTCAGGTACTACCACTCTGGGAGCGGTACTACCGTGGCGCCATGGGTACTACCGCTTCCAGACGAGCGGTACTACTGGCGGGCGCGATGTAAAAATTACATCTGCCCCTACTATCAAGACCGAGCGGCACTAGGCCTAGGAGTCATGCAGACTACCACTCTGGGAGCGGTACTACATGGCGCCCATGCAGATATCACAGGTACCTGCAGTACTACCGCAAGTACAGAGGCAAATGTCGATTTCCGCACAACCAAGATAACGAAGGGAAGCTCCAAAGTGCAGGAAAGGAGGGACAAGTGTACGTGTTGATTCCGCCCTAACCTTTCCGACGGACCCCCTCTTAATAGTACGGCTCTCCCACGACTCAAATCCACCAAAAGAAACGAGGACGACGCCGTCTTCAATAGTCTCCGAGGGGCACCAAATCGTCTCGAGCCTAGAGATGAACCATCTGAGGAACTCAAAGCATACGATTAGTCCGCAAAAGTATCGTCATCAATCACCAAAACACTTACGGGATAAATATGCCCTTACAACGAGTGACTTTCCACCCAGGTGGTGATCTGAGCTTGTGAAGGGCCTTTGTAGATAGACAGGCTTCGTCAAGCCTTCTTTCTTTCTAGTTGTCTATACCCAGACAAGTTTGCTTCCGCATGTGCTTGTATGTTTGTATGACTTGAGTGTTGGGTCATGTGACCCCTACCTATATGGATATGTTATGTATGGCTCTCTGGAGCCTTTAAATAAAGTACTTTGAGTTGTAGAGTTTTGTTGTGATGCCATGTTGTATTTACACATATCGAGCATATTGTGTGTATGATTGAAATGCTTGGTATGTGTGGGATCCGACAATCTAGTTGTTTATCCTTGGCAGCCTCTCTTATGGGGAAATGTAGTCCGTGTCTCCACTTGAGCCTTGGTAGTCCACTACAGCCCGGTTTATCGGAGTCCTGCTAGCCCAAAGACTACCGCCTCCCTAACACTTAGGCTGGCCGGCATGTGTTTCACTTCGTTCCTATGTCTGTCCCTTTGGGGAAATGTCACGCGGTGACATCCGGAGTCCTGCCTAGCCTGCTACAGCCCGGGTTCCCGGTGTCCTGTTAGCCCAGTGCTACAGCCCGGATTCACACGCCGCTGACCAACATGCTCGATGTTGATTCATGTATGCATGTTCCCGTAAGTTAGCGCCGCTTTGGGTTCACGACTAGCCATGTCGGCCTGAGTTCTCTGTCATAAGGATGCTAGCGACACCATCATATACGTGAGCCAAAAGGCGCAAACGGTCCCAGGCCATGGTAAGGCGACACCCGTGGGAATACTGTGCGTGAGGCCGCAAAGTGATATGAGGTGTTACAGGCTAGATCAGTGTGACTTATAATCGGGGTCCTGACAGTATGTGAGTTCTTTGTGACTAATGTTGAGTCCATGGATTATACGCACTCTCACCCTTCCATCATTGCTAGCCTCTTCGGTGCCGCGCATTGCCCTTTATCACCTCGAGAGTTGGTGCAAACTTCGCCGGTGCATCCAAACCCTATGATACGATACGCTCTATCACACATAAGCCTCCTTATACCTTCCTCAAAACAGCCACCATACCTACCTATCACGGCATTTCCATAGCCATTCCGAGATATATTGCCATGCAACTTCCATCATCATCATATACATGACTTGAGCATTTATTGTCATATTGCTTTGCATGATCGTAAGATAGCTAGCATGCCGTTTTCATGGCTTGTCCGTTTTTTTGATGTCATTGCTACGCTAGATCATTGCATATTCCAGTACACCGCCAGAGGCATTCATATAGAGTCATGCTTTGTTATAGATATCGAGTTGTAATATTAAGTTGTAAGTAAATAAAAGTGTGACGATCATCATTATTAGAACATTGTCCGATGTGAGGTTATAAAAAAGAGAGGCGAAAGAAGCCAAAATAAAAAAAGGGGGCTTTAGAAGCCCACCCAAAAAAAGAGAGAAAAAGAGAGAAGGGGCAATGTTACTATCCTTTTACCACAGTTGTGCTTCAGAGTAGCACCATGTTCTTCATATAGAGAGTCTCTTGAGTTATCACTTTCATATACTCATGGGAATTTTCATTATAGAACTTGGCTTGTATATTCTGACGATGGGCTTCCTCAAATGGCCTAGGTCTTCATGATCAAGCAAGTTGGACGCACACCCACTTAGTTTTAGTTTGAGCTTTTATACACTTATAGCTCTAGTGCATCCGTTGCATGGCAATCCCTACTCCTCGCATTAACATCAATTGATGGGCATCTCCATAGCCTGTTGATTAGCCGCGTCGATGTGAGACTTTCTCATTTTTTTCTTCTCTACACAACCTCCACCATCATATTCTATTCCACCTATAGTGCTATGTCCATGGCTCACGCTCATGTATTGCGTGAAAGTTGAAAAGGTTTGAGAACGTCGAAAGTATGAAACAATTGCTTGGCTTGTCATCGGGGTTGTGCATGATTTGAATATTTTGTGTGTTGAAGATGGAGCATAGCCAGACTATATGATTTTGTAGGGATAACTTTCTTTGGCCATGTTATTTTGAAAAGACATGATTGCTTTATTAGTATGCTTGAAGTATTATTGTCTTATTGTCAAATGATAGACTATTGCTTTGAATCACTCGTGTCTTAATATTCATGCCATGATTAGATTACATGATGAAGATTATGCTAGGTAGCATTCCACATCAAAAATTATCTTTTTTTAACATTTACCTACTCGAGGACGAGCAGGAGTTAAGCTTGGGGATGCTGATACGTCTCCGTCGTATTTATAATTTTTGATTGTTCCATGCCAATATTATACAACTTCCATATACCTTTGGCAACTTTTTATACTATTTTTGGGACTAACATATTGATCCAAAGGCTCAAAGTGCCGCCTCTGTTTGTTGCATGTTTTTCGTTTCGCAGAAAATCCATATCAAACGGAGTCCAAACGAGATAAAAACTGATGGAGATTTTTTTTGGAATATATGTGATTTTTGGGAAGAAGAATCAACGCGAGACGATGCCCGGGGGGGCCACGAGGCGGGGGGGGGCACCCCAGGTGGGTGGGCGCGCCCCTGACCCTCGTGGCCACCCTGCAAGGCGGTTGGTGCCCTTCTTTCGCCGCAAGAAAGCCAATATCCGGATAAAAATCGTGTCCAAATTTCAACCTAATCGGAGTTATGGATCTCCAGGAATATAAGAAACGGTGAAAGGCCAGAATCTGGAGCGGAGAAACAGAAAGAAACAGAGAGAGATTGAGAGACAGATCCAATTTCGGAGGGGCTCTCGCCCCTCCCATGCCATGGAAGCCGAGGACCAGAGGGGAAACCCTTCTCCCATCTCGGGAGAAGGTCAAGGAAGAAGAAGAAGAAGAAGAAGGGGGGCTCTCTCCCCCTCTCTTCCGGTATGCCGAACGCCACGGGCCATCATCGTCACCGCAATCTACACCAACACCTCTGTCATCTTCACCAACATCCTCATCATCTTCCCCCATCTATTTACAACGGTCCACTCTCCCGCAACCCGTTGTACCCTCTACTTGAACATGGTGCTTTATGCTTCATATTATTATCCAATGATGTGTTGCCATCCTATGATGTCTGAGTAGATTTTCGTTGTCCTATCGATAATTGGTGAATTGCTATGATTGGTTTAATTTGCTTGTGGTTATGTTGCTGTCCTTTGGTGCCCATAATATGAGCGCGTGCGTGGATCACACCATAGGGTTAGTGTTGGGGAACGTAGTAATTTCAAAAATTTCTCCTACGATCACGCAAGACCATGGTGATGGCATAGCAACGAGAGGGAAGAGTGTCCGTCCACGCACTCGTGAGACCGAAAGCGAAGCGTTATAACAACGCGGTTGATGTAGTCAAATGCGTCTTCACGATCCGACCGATCCAAGCACCGAACGTCACGGCACCTCCGAAGTTCTCGCACATCGCTCAGCTCGATGACGATCCCCGGACTCCGATCCAGAAAGTGTCGGGGATGAGTTCCACAAGACGACGGCGTGGTGGACGATATTGATGCTCCACCGACGCAGGGCTTCGCCTAAGCTCATGACGATATGACTTCTCCCGCAGGGCTTCGCTTAAGCTCATGACGATATGACCAAGTGGAATATGGTGGAAGGGGCACCGCACACGGCTAAGGAAAGATCCGTGAGATCAACTTGTGTGTTATGGGGTGCCCCCGCCTCAGATATAAAGGAGCCAAGGGGAGGTGGCCGCCCAAGGGAGGAGGCGCTTAAGGAGTCCTACTCTCCTGAGTAGGACTCCCTTCCAATCCTAGTTGGATTAGGATTCTGAGGGGGAAAGAGAGAGAGGGGCGGCCCACCTTTCCTAGTCCTAATAGGACTAGGGAAGGGGGGCGCGCCACCTAGGGCTGCCCTTCTCCTTTCCTCCAAGGCCCACTATGGGCCCATGTAGTTCTGGGGTTCCAGAACCTCCCTGCATCTGTAAATTCGATTTCACTCGGAACCTTTCCGATGTCCAAATGTAGGCTTCCAATATATCAATCTTTATGTCTCGACCATTTCGAGACTCCTCGTCATGTCCGTGATCACATCCGGACTCAACAACCTTCGGTGCATCAATACTTATAAACTCATAATGAACTATCATCGAAACGTTGTTAAGCGTGCGGACCCTACGGGTTCGAGAACTATGTAGACATGACCTAGAACCATTCTCGGTCAATAACCAATAGCGGAACCTGGATGCCCATATTGGTTCCTACATATTCTACGAAGATCTTTATCGGTCAAACCGCATAACGACATACGTTGTTCCCTTTGTCATCGGTATGTTACTTACCCGAGATTCGATCGTCGGTATCCAATACCTAGTTCAATCTCGCTACGGTAAGTCTCTTTACCTGCTCCGTAATACATCATCTCACAACTAACTCATTAATTGTAATGCTTGCAAGGCTTAAGTGATGTGTATTACCGAGAAGGCCTAGAGATACCTCTCCGACAATCGGAGTGACAAAACCTAATCTCGAAATACGCCAACCCAACAAGTATCTTTGGAGACACCTGTAGTACTCCTTTATAATCACCCGATTACGTTGTGACGTTTGGTAGTACCCAAAGTGTTCCTCCAGAAACGGGAGTTGCATAATCTCATAGTTATAGGAACATGTATGGGTCATGAAGAAAGCATTAACATACTAAACGATCAAGTGTTAAGCTAACGGAATGGGTCATGTCAATCAGATCATTCAACTAATGATGTGACCTTGTTAATCAAATAACAACTCCTTGTTCATGGTTAGGAAACATAACCATCTTTGATTAACAAGCTAGTCAAGTAGAGGCATACTAGTGACATCTTGTTTGTCTATATATTCACACATGTATTATGTTTCCTTAATACAATTCTAGCATGAATAATAAACCTTTATCATGATATAAGGAAATAAATAATAACTTTATTATTGCCTCTAGGGCATATTTCCTTCAGTCTCCCACTTGCACTAGAGTCAATAATCTAGATTACAAAGTAATGATCCTAACACCCATGGAGTCTTGGTGCAGATCATGTTTTGCTCGTGGAAGAGGCTTAGTTAACGGGTCTGCAACATTCAGATCCGTATGTATTTTGCAAATCTCTATGTCTCCCACTTGGACTTGGTCCCGAATGGAATTGAAGCGTCTCTTGATATGCTTGGTCCTCTTGTGAAATCTGGATTCCTTTGCCAAGGCAATTGCACCAAAGATTGTCACGAGAAGATCTTCATCGGTCCCGATGCACTAGGTATGACACCTAGATCGGAAATGAACTCTTTCATCCGCATTCTTCATTCGCCGCTTCCGAAGCAGCTATGTACTCCGCTTCACATGTAGATCCCGCCACGACGCTTTGTTTAGAACTGCACCAACCGACAGCTCCACCGCTTAATTAAAACACGTATCCGGTTTGCGATTTAGAATCGTCCGGATCGATGTCAAAGCTTGCATCGACGTAACCATTTACGACTAGCTCTTTGTCACCTCCATATATGAGAAACATATCCTTAGTCCTTTTCGTATTTCAGATGTTCTTGACCGCTGTCCAAAGGATCCATTCCTGGATTACTTTGGTACCTTCCCGCCAAGCTTACAGCTAAGCATACGTCAGTGTCTGGTACACAAGATTGCATACATGATAGAGCCTATGGTCAAGCATAGGGAACATCTTTCATTTTCTCTCTATCTTCTGGTGTGGTCGGGCATTGAATCGACTCAATCTTACACCTTGCAACACGGGTAAAAACCTTTCTTTGCACGATCCATTTTGAACTTTTTCAAAACTTTATCAAGGTATGTGCTTTGTGAAAGTCCAATTAAGCGTCTTGATCTATCTCTATAGATCTTGATGCCCAATATGTAAGCAGCTTCACCGAGGTCTTTCATTGAAAAACTTTTATTCAAGTATCCTTTTATGCTATCCAGAAATTCTATATCATTTCCAATCAATAATATGTCGTCCACATATAATATCGTAAATGCTACAGAGCTCCCACTCACTTTCTTGTAAATACAAAGCTTCTCCAAAAGTCCAGACAAACCCATATGCTTTGATCACACTATCAAAGCGTTTATTCCAACTCCGAGAGGCTTGCACTGCACCATAAATTGATCATTTGGAGCTTGCACACTTTGTTAGCACCTTTTGGATCGACAAAACCTTCTGGTTGCATCATATACAACTCTTCTTCTAGAAATCCATTCAAGAATGCAGTTTTTACATCCATTTGCCAAATTTCATAATCATAAAATGCGGCAATTGCTAACATGATTCGGACAGACTTAAGCATCGCTACGGGTGAGAAAGTCTCATCGTAGTCAACCCCTTGAACTTGTCGAAAACCTTTCGCAACAAGTCGAGCTTTGTAGACAGTTATATTACCATCGGCGTCGGTCTTCTTCTTAAAGATCCATTTATTTTCAATGGCTTGCCGATCATCGGGCAAGTCAACCAAAGTCCATACTTTGTTCTCATACATGGATCCCATCTCAGATTTCATGGCTTCCACCATTTTATGCGAATCTGGGCTCACCATCGCTTCTTCATAGTTTGTAGGTTCGCCATGGTCAAGTAACATGACTTCCGAATAGGATTACCGTACCACTGCAGTGCGTATTTTACTCTGGTTGACCTACGAGGTTCAAGAGTAACTTGATCTGAAGTTTCATGATCATCATCATTAGTTTCCTCACTAATTGGTGTAGTTGTCACAGAACCATTTCTTGTGATGAACTACTTTCCAATAAGGGAGCAGAATCTGATTATCTCATCAAGTTCTACTTTCCTCCCACTCACTTCTTTCGAGAGAAACTCCTTCTCTAGAAAGGATCCGAATTTAGCAACGAAAATCTTGCCTTCAGATTCTGTGATAGAAGGTGTACCCAACATCTCCTTTGGGTATCCTATGAAGACACATTTTCCGATTTGGGTTCGAGCTTATCTGTTTGAAGTTTCTTTGCATAAGCATCGCAGCCCCAAACTTTAAGAAAGCGACAACTTTGGTTTCTTGCCAAACCACAGTTCATAAGGCGTCGTCTCAACGGATTTTGACGGTGTCCTATTCAACGTGAATGCTGCCGTCTCTAAAGCATAACCCCAAAACGATAGCGGTAAATCGGAAATAGACATCATAGATCGCACCATATCTAGTAAAGTACGATTACGACGTTCGGACACACCATTTCTCTGTGGTGTTCCGTATGGAGTTGCGAAACTATTCCACATTGTTTCAAATGTAAACCAAACTCGTAACTCAAATATTCTCCTCCACGATCGATCGTAGAAATTTTATTTTCTTGTTACGATGATTTTCCACTTCACTCTGAAATTCTTTGAACTTTTCAAATGTTTCAGATTTGTGTTTCATTAAGTAGATATACCCATATCCGCTCAAATCATCTGTGAAGGTGAGAAAATAACGATACCACTTGGCGTGCCTCAACATTCATTGGACCACAAACATCGGTATGTATGATTTCCAACAAATCAGTTGCTCGCTCCATAGTTCCGGAGAACGGCGTTTTGGTCATCTTACCCATGAGGCACGGTTACGCAAGTACCAAGTGATTCATAATCAAGTGATTCCGTAAGCCCATCAAGATGGAGTTTCTTCATGCTTTTACACCGATATGACCTAAACGGCGGTGCCACAAATAAGTTGCACTATCATTATCAACTCTGCATCTTTTGGCTTCAACATTATGAATATGTGTATCACTCTGTCGAGATTCAACAAGAATAGACCATTCTTCAAGGGTGCATGACCATAAAAGATATTACTCATATAAATAGAACAACCATTATTCTCTGATTTAAATGAATAACCGTCTCGCATTAAACAAGATCCAGATATAATGTTCATGCTCAACGCCGCACCAAATAACAATTATTTAGGTCTAAAATTAATCCCGAAGGTAGATGTAGAGGTAGCGTGCGATCGCGATCACATCGACTTTGGAACCATTTCCAACGCCGCATCGTCACCTCGTCCATAGCCAATCTTCGCAATCCGTAGTTCCTGCTTCGAAGTTGCAAATATTAGCAATGTAACCAGATCAAATACCGGTACTACTGCGAGTATTAGTAAGGTACACATCAATAACATGTATATCACATATACCTTTGTTCACCTTGCCATCCTTTTTATCCGCCAAATACTTGGGGCAGTTCCGCTTCCAAAGGTCCTGCTTGCGGTAAAAACACTCGATTTCGGGCTTAGGTCCGCACTTGGGTTTCTTCTCTTGATCAAGAACTTTCTTGCCGTTCTTTTTGAAGTTTCCTTCTTCTTCCCTTTGCCCTTTTTCTTGAAACTAGTGGTTTTGTTGATCATCAACACTTGATGCTCTTTCTTGATTTCTACCTCCGCAGCTTTTAGCATCGCGAAGAGCTCTCAGAATTGTCTTAGTCATCCCTTGCATATTATAGTTCATCACGAAGCTCTTGTAGCTTGGTGGCGATGATTGGAGAATTACATCAATGACACTATCATCCTAAGATTAACTCCCAGCTGAATTAAGTGATTGTTATACCCAGGACATTTTGAGTATGTGCTCACCGATGTAACTATTCTCCTCCATCTTGCGGCTATAGAACTTATTGGAGACTTCATATCTCTCAATCCGGGCATTTGCTTGAAATATTAACTTCAACTCCTGGAACATCTCATATGCTCCATGACGCTCAAAACGTCGTTGAAGACCCGGTTCTAAGTCAGTAAAGCATGGCACATCGAACTATAGAGTAGTCATCACCGCTCTGCTTTGCCAGACGTTCACAACTTCGCTCAAAGATTCGCAAAGCAGTTCGCTACCCGGCGGTGCTTCCAGGACGTAATTTTTCTGCGGCAAAGAATGAGGATAATCCTCAAATTACGGACCCGATCCGTGTAATTGCTACCATCATCTTTCAACTTTGCTTTCTCAAGGAACGCATTAAAATTCAACGGAACAACGGACGAGCCATCTATCTACAAAGAAACATAGACAAGCAAAATACTATCAGTACTAAGTTCATGATAAATTTAAGTTCAATTAATCATATTAAAAACTCCCACTTAGGCAGACATCTCTCTAGTCATCTAAGTGATCACGTGATCCATATCAACTAAACCATGTCCGATCATCACGTGAGACGGAGTAGTTTCAATGGTGAACATCACTATGTTGATCATATCTACTATATGATTCACGTTCGACCTTTCGGTCTCCGTGTTCCGAGGCCATATCTGTTATATGCTAGGCTCGTCAAGTTTAACTCGAGTATTCCGCGTGCGCAACTGTTTTGCACCCGTTGTATTTGAACGTAGAGCCTATCACACCCGATCATCACGTGGTGTCTCAAAGACGAAGAACTTTCGCAACGGTGCATACTCAGGAGAACACTTCTTGATAATTTTAGTGAGAGATCATCTTATAATGCTACCGTCAATCAAAGCAAGATAAGATGCATAAAGGATAAACATCACATGCAATCAATATAAGTGATATGATATGGTCATCATCATCTTGTGCTTGTGATCTCCATCGCCAAGCACCGTCATGATCACCATCGCCACCGCGCCGACACCTTGATCTCCATCGTAGCATCGTTGTCGTCTCGCCAACTATTGCTTCTACGACTATCGCTACTCCTTAGTGATAAAGTAAAGCAATTACATGGCGTTGCATTTCATACAATAAAGCGACAACCATATGGCTCGCCATTGCCGATAACTCGGTTACAAAACATGATCATCTCATACAATAAAATATAGCATCACGTCTTGACCACATCACATCACAACATGCCCTGCAAAAACAAGTTAGACGTCCTCTACTTTGTTGTTGCAAGTTTTACGTGGCTGCTACGGCTGAAAGCAAGAACCGTTCTTACCTACGCATCAAAACCACAACGATACTTCGTCAAATAGACTCCGTTTAACCTTCTCAAGGACCGGGCGTAGCCACACTCAGTTCAACTAAAGTGAGAGAGATGACACCACGGTCACCTTTAAGCAACGAGTGCTCGGGCGGTGAAACCAGTCTCGCGTAAGCGTCTGGCGTAATGTCGGTCCGGGCGCTTCATCTCACAATACCGCTGAACCAAAGTATGACATGCGGTAGGCAGTATGACTTGTATCGTCCACAACTCACTTGTGTTCTACTCGTGCATATGACATCAACGCATAAAACCAGGCTCGGATGCCACTGTTGGGGAACGTAGTAATTTCAAAATTTTCTCCTACGATCACGCAAGACCATGGTGATGGCATAGCAACGAGAGGGAAGAGTGTCCGTCCACGCACTCGTGAGACCGAAAGCGGAAGCGTTATAACAACGCTGTTGATGTAGTCGCGTCTTCACGATCCGACCGATCCAAGCACCGAACGTCGGCACCTCCGAGTTACGCACACGTTCACTCGATGACGATCCCGGACTCGATCCAAAGCAAAGTGTCGGGATGAGTTCCACAAGACGACGGCGTGGTGACGATATTGATGCTCCACCGGCTGTGGCTTCACTAAGCTCCATGACGATATGACTTCTCCGGCAGGGCTTCGCCTAAGCTCATGACGATATGACCGAAGTGGAATATGGTGGAAGGGGCACCACACACGGCTAAGGAAAGATCCGTAGATCAACTTGTGTGTTATGGGGTGCCCCGCCTGTGATATAAAGGAGCCAAGGGGAGGTGGCCGCCCAAGGGAGGAGGAAGATTAAGGGAGTCCTACTCCCTGGAGTAGGACTCCCTTCCAATCCTAGTTGGATTAGGATTCTGAGGAGGAAAGAGAGAGAGGGGGCGGCCCACCTTTCCTAGTCCTAATAGGACTAGGGAAGGGGGGCGCGCCACCTAGGGCTGCCCCTTCTCCTTTCCTCCAAGGCCCACTATGGGCCCATGTAGTTCCCGGGGTTCCGGTAACCTCCCGGTACTCAGAATTCGATTTCACTCGGAACCTTTCCGATGTCCAAATGTAGGCTTCCAATATATCAATCTTTATGTCTCGACCATTTCGAGACTCCTCGTCATGTCCGTGATCACATCCGGGACTCCGAACAACCTTCGTTGCATCAATACTTATAAACTCATAATGAACTGTCATCGAAACGTTAAGCGTGCGGACCCTACGGGTTCGAGAACTATGTAGACATGACCTAGAACCATTCTCGGTCAATAAACAATAGCGGAACTGGATGCCCATATTGGTTCCTACATATTCTACGAAGATCTTTATCGGTCAAACCGCATAACGACATACGTTGTTCCCTTTGTCATCGGTATGTTACTTACCCGAGATTCGATCGTCGGTATCCAATACCTAGTTCAATCTCGCTACCAGAAGTCTCTTTACTCGTTCCGTAATACATCATCTCACAACTAACTCATTAGTTGTAATGCTTGCAAGGCTTAAGTGATGTGTATTACCGAGAAGGCCTAGAGATACCTCTCCGACAATCGGAGTGACAAAACCTAATCTCGAAATACGCCAACCCAACAAGTATCTTTGGAGACACCTGTAGTACTCCTTTATAATCACCCGATTCGTTGTGACGTTTGGTAGTACCCAAAGTGTTCCTCCGTAAACGGAGTTGCATAATCTCATAGTTATAGGAACATGTATGGGTCATGAAGAAAGCATTAACATACTAAACGATCAAGTGTTAAGCTAACGGAATGGGTCATGTCAATCGATCATTCAACTAATGATGTTACCTTGTTAATCAAATAACAACTCCTTGTACATGGTTAGGAAACATAACCATCTTTGATTAACAATCTAGTCAAGTAGAGGCATACTAGTGACATAATGTTTGTCTATATATTCACACATGTATTATGTTTCCGGTTAATACAATTCTAGCATGAATAATAAACCTTTATCATGATATAAGGAAATAAATAATAACTTTATTATTGCCTCTAGGGCATATTTCCTTCAGTTAGTTGTATGTTGATAGGACTATGTATTGGAGGGCAAGAGTAACCGAAGCTACAACCTAGCATAGAAATTGATGCATACGGGATTGAAGGGGGACCAATATATCTTAATGCTATGGTTAGGCTTTACCTTAATGAACGTTAGTAGTTGCGGATGCTTGCTAATAGTTCCAATAATAAGTGCATAGAATTCCATGTCAGGGATGACATGCTAGCAGTGGCCTCTCCCACATAAAGCTTGCTATCGGTCTAGTAAAGTAGTCAATTGCTTAGGGATAATTTCGCAACTCCTACCACCACTTTTCCACACTCGCTATACTAACTTTATTGTGTCTTTATCTAAAAAGCCCCTAGTTTTTATTTGTGTGCTCTTTATATTCTTGCAAACCTATCCCACAACACTTACAAAATACTTCTAGTTTCATACTTGTTCTATGTAAAACGAACGTTAAGCGTGCGTAGAGTTGTATCGGCGGTTGATAGAACTTGAGGGAATATTGGTTCTACCTTTAGCTCCTCGTTGGGTTCAACACTCTTACTTATCGAAAGAGGCTACAATTGATCCCCTATACTTGTGGGTTATCAATACGCTTTCAATGGAGGAGACGTTCCCGTCAACTACGAGGCGCCTACGGTGACTTCGTAAAATTTCAAGATGATATGCCGGCTCAGTCTCTCGGAGGTGCTCATAGGGATAGGGCGTGCGTTCATAGGAGTGAGTGTTGTGCGCGTTTGTATGAGCTCTTTTGCGTCCGTGTTAAAAAAAGACCGGAAGTTTCTTCTGAAAAAGAAAAAGAAATAGTATGTTGCAACCAATTTTGACGGGATCGCACAAGGTACTCCCTCCGTCCGAAAATACTTGTCATCAAAATGGACAAAAATGAGTGTATCTAGAACTAAAATACATCTAGATACATCTTCTTTTATCCATTTTGATGACAAGTATTTCCGAACGAAGGGAGTATTATCTAATTTTACCTTTTTTTTTTAGGAAAAAAAAGCCCGGCGGCTCATAGACCAGGTCTAAACAGTCGTCAAGGCGTCGGCTCTTGTGGCCTGTGGGTGGAGACCGGAGAGATGGGGGCGTGCGTCGCCTACTTCTCACCTTCCCATCTCCTACCCGCCACTATAAATTCTTCTACTACTTGTCTTGCCCCTCAGCTCCGTCTTCCCCGAGCGAGACCCAGATCAATCTCCGTCTCAGAGCAATTCTGCCTCCGCTTCGCCTTGCCCTGCCTCGCCTCGGAAGGTTCGCCGCTGCAAACCGTGCTCACACTTTCATGCACCCACTCCCACGCACTGCATCTAGTCTTCTGCTGTTACCTGCGGCATTTGGTCGAACGGTTGGTGGGTCGGGTCGGGTCGAGTGGGTGTGCTCCCGACGCCGCGGATCTGTGGCTCTCTTTGCCCCAGTCGCCCGGTGGATGCCGCGGCTAGCGGGATCCCGCCCGCAGTGTTTCGTGGAGATCCCGCCCCTCTTGTCTGATTCTATGGGTTTTGGGTTTTTGGGTGGGAATGGGTTGCCCTGCTTGCTACCTTTGATCAGAATTTGGCCGGAAAATGCCCCTTTGGCGGCAGTTTTGTTTCATATTTGACGGATTGCCGCGTTGTCGTGTGGGGAGTAGTGAAAGCTTTCCCTGGGTTTTGTTGGATTTGGGCTCTGGCGCTCGCTTTTTGTGTGGATCTGAGGAGATCTCGTGGTTTATGAAGTGTCCCAAATTCGATAGGTTTTGGGTGGCAATGGGCAAGGGCTAAACTTGTGTGGTCTGGAAAGTCCATTTGGTTAGCTCAAGTGTTAAGGTCCTTTTTTAGTCGCTATAAATTGTTTATTTGGGATGCATTGGGGAAAACTCTGTTCTTGGGGCAAACGCAAACTTAGTATACTCTTTACTGTGGATTTGAATCTTGGTGGCGAAAATTATTTAAACATTGGATGTAGTTGAAGTAATATGTGCTGGTGCATAATATTTGGGATCTGGTGTTCTACTCAGATTTCAACAACTTTATATCTTATTGCTTTTGAGGATCAGACAACTTGATTCTATACCTTCTTAAATTTCCTATTTTAGTAGTAGGATTTTTTAGTGACAGTGCTTGTACTGGAGGTTTTAGAAACAAAATGACGCTTGGACTAAGTACCTGGTCACATATTCCTGAGTCTATTTGGTTGGCTCAGTGCGTCAGCTGTTAAAATGTTCCTTTGTACTCCTATTCATTATAGTTTGTCTGCGTGTGATGATGAGTAGAAAGCTCTGAGCTTAGTGGGAAGTCAGCATACATCTGTATATTTACGTGGATTTTACTTGGAGGAAAAAATTGTGATATTTTGTTTGGGCATTGTTCTGATTTAGTCACCAGAAGTAGTGTGCAGCAAGAACTGAATATGCGGGTGCATCGTATTTGAGATCTGGTGTTCTGCACAGATGGCAGCTCCTTTATATTGTATACATTTTGGGCTCCTTTGATTCAAAGGATTTTCATAGGAATTTCGGAGGATTACAATCCTCAGGAATTTTTCCTGTGTTAGCTCTTTCCTATATCATTTCGCAAAAAAAGAAACTCTTCCCTATGTCGCAGGGGTACAGAGATGCATTTTTTTCATCTATTAAGTTATGTCAGTAGCTTGTTTGAAATCATCAAAAATACTTGCTTAATACTATTTCAATAGAAAATGCTTTCTAGTTGCTATGTTGGATGTTGGGCTTATGCTTGACATATCATATCAACATTTCTGTCATTGTGCTAACATGATTTCATTTTATTCTGGTACTTTGATGACTAGTAGGGTGCTTATGATTTATGGTTTTCTAAATAGTAACTACTACTGTGGTTATATCATAGGCTAATACATGTTAATTTGCAGGGGAAGTAAATCATGGCGACGGGTCAAATTTTCTCGAAAACCACCCAAGCATTATTCTATAATTATAAGCAACTCCCTATCCAACGGATGCTTGATTTTGACTTCCTCTGTGGTATATTCTCCCTATCATTAGTTTAAAAGGACTCTATAGTGTTTCTGTTTTGTTTCTTTCTTAACTGAATTTGCACTGCTTGATAGGGAGAGAAACACCTTCTGTTGCTGGAATAATCAATCCTGGTTCTGATGGGTTCCAGAAACTTTTCTTTGGACAAGAAGAAATTGCTATTCCGGTTCATCCTACGTGAGTTCTCTTCTCCCTCATTTATCTTGTTTGATTGAACAATTGTGTAGTTCTTATTTCAGACGGAGGGATATTGCATTAGCACTTTGCTAGTGCAGCATTTATGTGTGAACAATTTATCTATTCATGTATCTTTTGTAGAATTGAAGCTGCTTGCAATGCACACCCAACTGCGGATGTATTTATCAACTTTGCATCTTTCCGGAGGTTAGTTATAGAATTGATAATCTGTCTGGGAAATACTGCATGATCTGGAGCGACTACAATTTCACTGTATTTTCTAAATCTGCAGTGCGGCTGCTTCTTCCATGTCAGCTTTGAAGCAGCCAACTGTCCGAGTTGTAGCCATTATAGCAGAGGGTGTTCCTGAATCAGACGCAAAGCAGCTAATTAGCTATGCACGTGCTAACAACAAGGTAAGGATTATATGTCACCAATGTTCCGGATATTGGTAACTGGTACCATCTCGCTCGGGTACTGAATAGGGATTAATCGGCGAATCAGCCATTTAACTGAATTTATCGGTAAACCGTTTATCGGTAGGTTAACTAGGGCCATACCAAACATATTGCTAAATATTTGTGTTAGCCATATTCTGCTTGTCCCTCTACTATCCTTTTTGTCTTACCTTTCTGCATAAGTCACATTTGGGCTGTCATCACCGCTGCTAGGCTGAAGCCCATTCAGTTCACCATGGTTCCAGCGATGGGCGTGTTAAAGATTCCCCGTGTAGCCACTCTCCTTTTTCTCCTCCTTCCTCTTCTCCAGCCGCCACCATCTTCCTCTCTTCCCCTTCCTAGAGCACGTCCCCAGCTCCTTCTTCCTCTCATCCTCTGTCTCACACCGAGCGCCTATCATCTCCCTGCTTCTCTCCACTCCGTGGGAGCTGTGCCGCTGTAGGATGCACTGGCCAAAGGGTTGGTGGACTGCGCCTGTGGCTACTCGAGCGGGAGGGGAGAGCAGGAAGAAGCATGAAGGAGAGGGAAGAGGGGAGGTGCGTCACCGCCCAAGCTGCTCCTTCAATCAAACCAGTTAACCGACTCACCAAGATTTTTTGGTCTGACAGCTGATTAATCTGCTTGTCAAACTGATTACTTGGCTCGCGCAGTTAATTCAACAAGAAGGGGGTTTTCGTATCGGCCACCCTCCGAGTAGGGATTAACTTGCCGATTAACTTGTATGTCAGCCGATATTTTGAACACTCTACGTCACATGGAATTACTCATCCCATAATATAGGAGGACCATTTTCTATCAATAGTTACTACTACATAACTTGTTCAAGGTTTGGACAGTGTAAAAGTTGCCAAAAATCAAGAAAAATATACTGGAATATCACACCTATAATATAAGATGATCCAACAGAGCGATAGGGGAAATGTGACTTTGTGTGCCCTGTGCGGAAAAAATAAATAGTTGAGTCCATATACATATATATCGTAATGAGTTGAAATGATTGCTATTTTTGCCGAGGGCACATAAAATCGTAATGAGTTGAAATGATTGCTATTTTTGCCGAGGGCACATAAACGATTAAACT
Organism: Aegilops bicornis; assembly: GCA_021605145.1. Classification (NCBI taxonomy): domain Eukaryota; kingdom Viridiplantae; phylum Streptophyta; class Magnoliopsida; order Poales; family Poaceae; genus Aegilops; species Aegilops bicornis. The sequence goes on from CM038671.1 coordinate 290,510,316, forward strand.
GCATATTTATTGTTTATTTTTGCTAAGTGATTTAGTGTTATTTATAGGTCATCATTGGACCTGCAACAGTCGGAGGAGTTCAAGCTGGTGCTTTTAAGATTGGTGATACTGCTGGAACCATTGATAACATAATTCAATGCAAGCTGTACAGGCCTGGATCAGTTGGTTTTGTGTCTAAATCGGTATGCTTCGATTTCGTTGTCAATAATCTTACTTCATCGCATGTATTTCTGCATGATTCACGTCCATCAATTAAGTAGCAAAATAAAAAGAACTGTCCAGTGTGTCTGTAATGACGAGTTTTTGTTTACATATGGTGCTTCGGCTTTATCTTCTTTTTTTGCAAAAATGTGGAGAGCACCTAACTTTCCATTTATTTCTCTTTCCAGAACTCCACTTCTTTAATTTGATGACTAATTAGTATATATTCTCAAATGTATATTGTGAATACTATTTACAAACTAAACTTCCATTATTTCAATAGGGTGGCATGTCAAATGAGCTGTACAACACGATTGCAAGAGTGACTGATGGTCTTTATGAAGGTACCTTGTTTGTGAATAAATGTCAATGTCACATTTACTGATTCACATGAATAATGCTTCCATGCTAACAGTTTCTTAACATATTCAGGAATTGCAATTGGTGGGGATGTTTTCCCTGGCTCAACTCTTTCAGATCACATTCTGCGTTTTAACAACATACCCCAGGTTTGACACTTAACATCTCTATATAGAAGTTGATACTGTTAACCTTCTTCCTGTACTATATGAATATTCATCGTCTTTGTCGCATAAGTGTCCTGTGAATATTATATTTTTCTTCTCTGATATGATTGGACATCCACAGGATGTCACTGTAACATGTTCCTTTGTTACATCCTTTTTATCTTCAAACTTTTGGAGGCAACTCCTTTACACTAATTTTGGCCTATCTCTATTATCTTTCCATCCACTCCAAATTACATTTTTAGGACAAAAAGGTTGTTTGGCGCACAAGTATGCTTTCAGGATAATGCCATCCCTGAATTACTTGTAACCCAAGTCTGGATTCTGAGCAATGGTGTATCAACATTTTTCATTTGTTGGCTTCAGGTTAAAATGATGGTTGTTCTTGGGGAGCTTGGAGGAAGCGATGAGTATTCACTCGTCAAGCCTTGAAACAAGGAAAGGTTCAGAAACCTGTTGTTGCTTGGGTTAGTGGGACATGTGCACGCCTATTCAAATCTGAGGTCCAGTTTGGCCATGCTGTAAGTTGTAAACAAATTGGTGTTCTTTTCTTCGAGTTCCAGTTAGCTGAACAATACACTTAGTATGCATGGATCTGGTTTATTAATTTTTTGGTATAACAGGGTGCGAAGAGCGGTGGTGAGTTGGAATCCGCACAAGCTAAGAATCAGGCACTAAGGGATGCTGGGGCAGTTGTCCCGACTTCATTTGAAGCTCTTGAAAGTGTGATTAAGGAGACATTTGAGAAGCTGGTACATCACAGCTGATGTCTTTTGCAAGTATAATTTTTGTGGGAATATGTTACTGGGGATCAAAGCTTGGGGTTACATATATTTTTTGCAGGTTGAGGAAGGAAATATTCCTCCTGTCCCTGAGGTTACACCTCCCCCCATTCCTGAGGATCTTAAAACTGCCATTAAAAGTGGGAAGGTCCGAGCTCCCACACACATTATCTCCACTATCTCTGATGATAGAGGTTAGATTGATGGCAACATTTTATCTTGATAATTGTCCTTTGCCCTGCTATCCCTCTCTGAAAATAATAATTGTGATGTGTATGATGCAGGTGAGGAACCTTGCTATGCTGGTGTGCCCATGTCTACAATTATTGAAAGGGGTTATGGAGTTGGTGATGTTATTTCTCTTTTGTGGTTCAAGCGCAGCCTTCCTCGTTATTGTACTCAATTTATTGAGGTAATTTATGGGTGTAACATGTATAATCTATCTTCCCTACAAAAACTCTAATATGCTATGATGATTTTGTACCTTCCCCCCTTCTACATCTAAAGTTCATTTGGTCCTAATAAGGTTTCTTGATATGTCTGACAGATATGCATCATGCTTTGCGCTGATCATGGTCCTTGTGTATCCGGTGCTCACAATTCTATAGTTACTGCTAGGGCTGGCAAGGACCTTGTTTCCAGCTTGGTATCTGGTGAGCTTGTTTACTTGGTACATGCAAACCTGTACCATTATGTACTCAACAGCATACTGAGACTTACTGTTGAAATAACACAGGATTATTGACAATTGGCCCCCGATTTGGTGGTGCAATTGATGACGCTGCTCGGTACTTCAAAGATGCATATGATAGGGTGAGCCATCTTATTTCTTGTCCCTATATTTTTTTCCTACTCCAGTTTTTCATGTGTTTCTTAATTGATCTGATAAGCTACATCAATTGATTCTAGGGTCTTACGCCTTATGAATTTGTTGAGGGCATGAAAAAGAAGGGAATCCGTGTCCCTGGGATTGGTCACAGGTATAATACACCCTTGGCATCATAATAAGCTTGCACCTGAAAAGGGATTTCAAGACATAAGTTTGTTATTTCTATATCTCACCTGAAAAGGGATTTCAAGACATAAGTTTGTTGTTTCTAAATTTCACTTGCATACCTTTATTAGGATCAAAAGCAGAGACAACAGGGACAAGAGAGTGCAGCTTTTACAGAAATATGCTCACACACACTTCCCTTCAGTCAAGTACATGGAGTACGCTGTTCAGGTTGAGACCTACACCCTGTCAAAGGCCAACAATTTGGTTATGAACGTTGACGGTGCGATTGGCTCGCTTTTCTTGGATCTTCTTTCTGGGAGTGGAATGTTCAGCAAGCAAGAGATCGATGAGATTGTAGAGATTGGGTATCTTAATGGACTCTTTGTGCTTGCACGTTCAATTGGCCTAATTGGGTAAGTCTTTATAATGATAAATGTAACCAACTACTGTACATTATTGTTACTCTAGTTACATTCTTCTTAATAATATTTCCATCTGCTTCTTGGATCAACAGCCACACCTTTGATCAGAAGAGGCTCAAGCAACCACTCTACCGTCATCCTTGGGAGGATGTCCTCTACACCAAGTGAGGCCGACTCAGCACGGCATCATATGGATCTTCCACTTGTGTGTACACCATAAAATCGAGCATAATTGCATAGAATTCAAAGTTCTGATTGTCAACTAGGCGAGGAGGGAGAGAAGACCGTTACAGATGAGCATTGGCTGTGTGTATGTCTTGTGGGACTGGTGTGTTTTTTATAAGCTCCAACGTAAGTCTTTTTTTTTGTTCAAGCATGAAAGCTTTAGGGCATCAGATATTTGAAAGGATACTTGATAATTGTTTCATGTTATCATCATTAAGTGGCCGCCAATTTTTCTTCAGACATTTCAGACATTTGGGGAGTGTTGTAATGTTTGTGATGCTAGTTCCCCATCACAAAAAATCCGAATTCTGTACTGTCAAATTATGTGGTACGAGTAATAAAATAGAATATGCACGTCTTGCTTGCTTCGAGCTCTAGCTGATTGATCCCAAATTTATTGCCATATAATGGTATCCGTCTAAATGCTGATTCACATCACCAGCCACTGCCCTACCAAGCTGCATACGGAGTAGTTTTTGGATGTTACTTGAGAGTTGCATGATAGTGAGTTTAATACTATTGAGGGTTTAATTTAACCTAAGTTGAAGATGTAGCATGATGACATGATGCAAGAAGAAAATAACCTAATTAGGGTACTACCCTTGGCTGTTACTCCCTCCATTCCTAAATTCAACTGGCAAAACGTCATATATTTAGGAACAGCGGGAGTACAATCGACCCCACTTAACAGGGATCTATTCCCAATATCCAAGGCGAAGTAAGAGGGGAAGAGTTGGGACACAATTGTAATGAATCTTTTTGTTCTATCTTTCTCTTCTCAGCTCAACTCAACAGGAATCCATTGCATCATGACGAGCTTGACATCCTCTAGAAGCCAAAAGGAAAGAAAGGAAGACGGAATATGCATAGATGCAACATGTTTCACTAGGTTAACTGCCAAGTAAACGTCCTGTCTATGAGGGGTCCTAAGGTTTGAATGACCAACAGAGAGACTTGTAAAGCAACGGGAAGGAGATGGAGATCAATATAGATTGAGATAAAGAATACACAAAAGGACGCGGAGTAATTGATCCCGAGCACACAGGCTCTCGAAATCTGTCCCGCTCGATACGTTGTCACGATTCGGACTAATAGACACACGTGACCAGGGCTGGGTCCAGCTGAGGACTGGACGGTGGGGCAGAACGCGATTTTCATTCAAAGCCGTGGCGGATTGGCGTCAGAGCCGTAGCTCGACTCGTCGGCAAATTCCTGATCCGTGGATCAGTGTCTGTTAACGACGTCAATGGGCTGGAGTAAATGAAGAACCGGGTTGGTGGATATGGCTGGTTCATTCATCTCGCCCTTGTCGGTCGGGTACTATCGGGGTGCCTAGGCGGCGACAGCGGCGACTCTTCTAGGTTCGTGAATCTCTCCTCCGGCGTGGATGGAGTTCTTGATGCAGCCGTTCAACAGGTGCGAAATCTGTCCATGTGTGCTCTTTGTGTTCTGCGATTTGATTTTGATAAAGCGGGGAATCTAAAGCAGATCTGAGCTTGGTACTTTCTCGGCCGCGTTTTTGGTTTGGACGGCCTAAAGATCTAATTTTTTGTACCGCCCGTGCGCATCCGCAGCAGGACTCTCATAGAGGAAGTAAACGACAGCAACAAACGCCTGCATCCTCTGCATTATCCTGTGGTGTTGCTGCCGGGCGGCGATTTGCCACCGCAAGTTCCTCTAGTGCGGACGCGCAGATCTGTGCTTTGGCGGCGGTGGGGGCGGTGGCTGGTTGTGCAGATAAGGCGCAAACATCTAAACGCTCCATTTAGAATATTGATCCAACAACGCCTGGATTGACATGCAGGTATGCGTTCTGCTCTCTTCGCATGAACGTAGACATGAATCTAAGAAATTTTATGCCTGTAATATAGCACTGCTACATGTGTGTGCATTAGTATAAAATTAATATGATAGGAATAGCTTGGATTCCGTATGTCTGCAGAGTGTCCAAATGGAAACAGAAAAATCTTACAGAAATGAACACGGTAAAGTGAGCATCGAACTGGGTATTTTTTTCTAGACTGAAATTTGCAACATAGAAAATTGCTGGGACTCATGAATGCGTAAATGTGATATATATTCCGGAAATGTCCTGATCCTGATAATTCATGGGGAAAACGAGACACATCCGGTAAATGGAGGTGTTAATCTGAATTTTGCAACCCTCTGTTTTTCGGTGCAGTGAACTGATTGTGCACACTTCTTTAAAAAATGCAGAGTTAGGATCGGTGCTGCTGCACCAGGCCGTGCCCATGCCCGGATAGTATGACAACATTGGAGAAATCAGTCTGCATGTTTGCTGAGGCGCTGGTGACAATGTCATTGTGCCAAAAATAGGGACCAGCTTTGGCACACTTGGACAAAATGTATGCAAGAGATGGTTTGTGGTTGTGCGGTATGGTGTCCTATATTACCTTGTGCCACTTTTTGCTGTTCTGTCTCTGATTTAATGTGAATGTCATCTGAAAGTTGTGAATCACATGTTGACCATCGACGAGTTTGAGGAAGCCCGGAAGTTCCTCATTGATAATTATAACCTCAAGACACATACTTACATGACACGAAAAGTACGAGATCCGTCACAAATGGGCAAATCATTACTTCAAAGGTGTGTTTTGTGAAAAAGACAAGTACTTAGTGGAGTGAAAGTGCAAATCACATGTTGAAGAACTACATTCCATCGGGGTGCCCTATGCACATATTGATGAGGAAATACATGCTTCTACAGTTTGACAGGGAAGCGGAAGAAAACCACGAGGAGAAGCGGACGAGAATTGTAATAATTTTTATCTTGCGATGGCAATTTGTGGCTTGGTTTCATGCTGTGCAATACAATGTCTAACATAACATTGTTTTTGCAGGGGAGGCCTCTTCTACGAGCAAACATGGCTACTGAAAGGCATGCCGACAAGATCTACACCTGAGCAATGTTCAAGCAGTTTGGCATAGAGTTTACGAGTGTGGTGCTTACAAGGTGGAAGAGATTGAGAAAGGAAGCTATATGTCGCAATCCATACGGATGCATGTTGCGAGAGAAGTGGTGCAGGATTTCGTACAAGGTGACAAAGGTCTTTGGGCGGTGAAGAGGAATTTGATTATGAATGTGGCCAGTTTTCTCACATGGGATTGTCAAGCAGCCACGCTCTGAAGGTACTTGTAATCCTGTGTGCGGACATGGAATGCAAGTCATATATTGCTGAACTGTTTCGTGTTTGGATCATTTTTCCGACAAATAGTTGTTGGATGTAGGTTATTGACTTTATCTCGAACAACAGAAATACCAAAGAAACACATAGTGAAGAGGTGGACCGGAGACGCCTGGACATCCTGGCTCCACATCTAAGCCGATACGTAGGACAATGCTAACAGCAACAATCCATTTAGTTACAGGCATTTCACTATGTACATGCACGCAATAGAGCTTGTACGGATGGGGGACGCTTTTAGGCTTACGATTGATGGTTGAATTATTCAAAGACTGTCTTTGTAGAAATGAAACCATTTGTGGAGATCGAGACGACCTTGGACTGGAGGACCGCATGGCTGAAAATGGGGTGGTTGTGAACTGGTTTCAGTGTAAGATGACCAAGTAGGAGTGGGAGTCAAAATGGCGAGGGTATTGGAGAACGATGATGTCAACTCAGCTAATGAATCAGGAATATGATGGCATGCTTATTACCTCCAACCAAGAGGAAGGAAATAGGAAGGCCTACAACAAGCAAAGAAAAGGCGCCGTATGAAGGGCCGAGTAAGAGAACAAGGTTCTGTATGATTTGTCAGCGACAAGGTCACAATCGGACAACCTGCCCTGACCTTGGAGACGTGCCAAAACAGCCTCAGAAGCCGGGGAGACGTGCCAAAACAACCTGTTCGAGAGAGTATCACTGCTAGTCAGCTCGCTGACTTATACATTTCTCGAATAGTGTCACTTCATGGTGTTCGACTAGAGATCAATTCAGACCGTGACAGTCTTTTCACTTCTCATTTCTGGGAGAGTTTCCAAACTTCCATGGGGACCCATCTTTCCTTCAGTACCGCTTTCCACCCTCAGTCAAGTGGTAAGGTGGAAAGGGTCAACCAAATTCTCGAAGACATGCTTAGAGCTTGCGTTATCTCATTCGGTATGGATTGGGAGAAATGTCTTCCTTTCGCCGATTTTGCTTATAACAATAGCTATCAATCCAGTCTCAAGAAAGCTCCTTTCGAGATTCTGTATGGACGAAGATGTCGAACACCCTTGAACTGGTCAGAAACCGGTGAAAGACAATTCTTTGGACCGGATATGATCCAGAGGCGTAAGAGCAAGTTCGCATCATTCGTGAGAATTTGAAAACAGCCCAATCTCGTTAAAAGAGCCAGTATGACCGTCGTCATAAGGAAGTGGCTTATGAAATTGGCGACAAGGCTTACTTTCGGGTTACTCCTCTAAAGGGTACCCATCGTTTCGGTATCAAGGGCAAGTTGGCTCCTCGTTACATTGGTCCTTTTCGCATTCTCGCTAAACGAAGAGAGGTTGCCTACCAGTTGGAACTACCCCCACATATTTCTCGAGTTCATGATGTCTTCCACGTCTCTCAACTCAGGCGTTGCTTCTCGGATCCCGTCCGTGGAGTGGACCACAAAACGCTTGATCTCCAAGATAACCTCACATACCGAGAGTACCCGGTTCGCATTCTTGATCAAGCAGAGCGTGTCACCCGACGTCGGAACATCAAGTTTCTCAAGGTTCAGTGGTCTCATCATTCCGAGAGAGAAGCTACTTGGGAGCGAGAAGATCGTCTTCGATTGAGTACCCGCTTTCTTTCCGTCGACCCACAGATCTCGGGACGAGATTCTTTCAAGTGGGGGCGAGTTGTCACATCCCTAGTTCTGGTATGACCTAGGCTAGCTAGTCACTTGTGGATCAGGTTTAAATTCCATTTAATTTTGAAATGGGGATTTGTGAAACCCTCAGAATCATTTCTGACCTAGATAAAAAAAATTGCTTCAATTTGGCCCAAGAAAATGTTCCTGTTTTCTCTAAAAATATTGGTCAGAGGTAAAATTCCAACCAATATTTTTGGGAGCTCAGAAGTATTTATTTTTGGCCATTTGAATTAATGCAAGAATATTTGCCTTGGATATATATATGTTATATATATAATATATGTCCAAAAATTATGCTAGTTGTTGAGGAGTTTTGAATAATATAAATAGCTCCTACAAAAATTGGCATAAGAAAATAAAATGATTTAGTATTTTAATTAAATCAAAACAAATGTCAGAAAATAGAAAAATTAAACAAAAGGGAAGAAACCCACCTGCACTTACCTCCATGTGCAGCCCAATTGCCCAATCGGTTGGCCAAATGACCGGCAAGTGCAGTCGTCCCTTCTCGCGCCAGAGGACAGGGCACGCAGCGCTGCTGTGCCACGCGTCCGGCCACGCCACCTGCCTGCCTGGCCTCTCCCTCGACGCCTGGATGCCCCGCGCGAGGCCACGCGCCGCCCTGCACCGCTCTGTCTCTCTCCCCTGGCCTCCCCTCCTCTCCCTCGCTCTTTCTCACACGCGTCCGAACGTGTCCGCCGCCGCCGACGAGCACCACCGCGGCCATCGCCGTCCCCTCGCCCCTCCATCATGTCCAGAAGCTCCGCTACGACTCCCTCGTCATCTCCGTCGAACTACGCGCCTCGGGAGGCCCTGGAGAGTCGCCATCGCCGCCGTCTTCATCTCCGGTCGCCGGATATCGTCTTCGCCGCCCCGCCGTCTCCAGTGCGTCCCCGAGCTCGCCATCAAGCACGTCGAGTCCGCGGTGAGCTCCGCCACCGTTCCCCTCTCTCCGTTTAGCTGCCCGCACGCCGTAGCCCTCCTCCCCACCACGGCCGAAGCCTCTCGTCGCCGTCCATGTCACCGTCGTCGTCTCGGCCGCCTCCGCCCAAACCGAGCACCCCAACATGCTCCTGGTGCCACGAGGGTGCCGCAGAGCCCCTCGGGTGGCCTCCCCGTGCCCCGCAGCCCGATCCCGCTCGAAGCCGAGCTCCGGCCGCTGCCGTAAGCCTCGCTCCGTGAGCTCACGCCGCCCGCAGCCTCACTTTGCTCCCACAGATCTTGTGAGGGCAGACGACCTCTGGTGCCCCAGTGTCGCTCTCGTGGCCTCCGTGAGACTCACGCCCGAGCCCGTGGTGCGCCCGGTGACTAAGCGCCCGATGGGGTTGACCGGGTCTAACCCCCCAGTTGACCTGGGGTTTGACTACCCACGGTCAATGACAGGTGGGACCCGGCCCTGCTAATGTTTCTGTTAGGATTAGTTTAATATCTAATTAACTCTGTTAACTAACTATGTAACTGATGTGTGGACCCCACACGTCAGGTTTGACCCCAGTCAGCCGCAGTTGACTTGCTGACGTCATGCTTACTCAATGCTGACGCAGTAATACAATTTTCTGGATTTATTCTTATTCAGGAATTTCCAGAAAATGCCCAAAACTTCAAAAAATCATAGAAATTCAACCGTAGCTCAGATTGAAATAATTTATATATGAAAAATTATCAGAAAAATGCAATCTATCCATCTGTATCAGTTTCATGCATAACAAAACAACTTATACCTGCTGTATAGGTGAAAACATATAAATGGCATATATAAGAGCTTAATTTGGAGTTGCATTTTAACCCTTGGTTCAAATGGACTTCATTCAAATTGAATACTAGTTGCATTAGCTCAAACAGCATCACATCTTCATGCCATGTTCATACATCATATTGTTGCATATGCTTTTGTATTGATTGTTGGCACCGTTCCTTCTCGATAGGTCCTGCTCCGAGACCGCTCCAGTACCTGTCTGTGAAGCAAAGGCTCCCTTGTTGATTTACCGGCAAGCAAACCCCTTGTTCATTCCGATACAATCCTACTCTCTCGCTCCTGCTCTCGGTTATTGCATTAGGACAACAACGATTCATACGCTACTTTGTCTTTGCGGTAGTTGAACCCATTCCTCTGCATGACCTGTCATTGCCACGATAAATAGTTGAAACCCACTAGCATGTGTAGGAGTTGATTGAGCCATGTTGTGTTCCTACCATGCTATGCCTGCTATTGCTTAGAGTTGTGTCGTCCGATTCATTGGGAATGAATTGGAGTGTTACGATATGTTACGATCTTTGAGAGTGAAGTGTGTGAACACGATTTGGTAAAGGAGCGGTGAGAGGCCATGTAGGAGTACATGGTGGGTTGTCTCACCGGAACCGTCCTTAAGCCTTCAGTTACGTGTATGTTGTCCAATGACTAGCTACTACCACACATTGGAATGCTTAAGTGCCCTCTCGACTTATTAACCAACTTGATCTCCGTCCGTGAGTCGCAACTAGTTTCTCGTGTTTGTAGGTAGTGCTATTTTTCTACCAAGTGGCACCAGGTGGGCTTGGGACAGACTAAACACAGTGTGGCACGGTGTACCAAGTGGCACCGGATGGTGGGCTTGGGAACCCCGATCACATCGTTTGGGGCCGTGAGCGACACCCGGCCGGATCTCCTTGCGGATGGAACCCGAATAGGCGATAAACCTAGACTAGAGTCTTGTGTGGTTAGTCGGTCGTGGCCGACACCCTCGCCAAAGCTTCCGCTTGAAGGTTGCCGAGATACATGACGTGTACATGGTGATAAGTGGTGAGAGCGTGTGTGAAGAAGTACACCCTGCAGGTTATCATGATCTATTCGAATAGCCGTGTCCTCGGTTATGGACTTCTTGGACGCTTACGTGGTACATAGACAACTTGAAGTGGATACTCTAAAATGCTCAAGACAAGTGTGAGTGCTATGGATGGCCTTCTCGTATGGAGACGGGAATGAATCCATAGTAGTGTATTGTGTGGTGACTAGTGGACTCGTGTGTGCCATATCACCTCAAAGAAGTTCTTGTAGTCGTAGAACAGGATAGCCACTGAGTCAAAGCTGGCTTGCTGCAACTAAACCCCACATTACCTTCTTGATACAAATGCATGTATAATAGGATCGGATGTAAGTCTTCTTTGAGTACCTTTGTACTCATGTTGCTTTATTTATGTTTTGCAGCGGAGATTTCGGTCTTACTAGTAGTTCCGCTTGGACTTCGACGAGTAGCTTGTTACCTTAGCTATGATCTTGTATCCTTGGGAGGGTCTTGTAGATAGTCAGGCTTCTCAGCCTTTTTCTTTTGTAGTTGTCTATACTCAGACATGTAATTCTTCCGTTTCTTGCTTGTATGCTCTGAATGATGGGTCATGTGACCCCTGTTTGTATTAAATGCTATGTGGCTCTTCTGAGCCTTTACCTATATGAGTTTTGCGTTATGTTGTGATGCCATGTTGTACAACACATACTTGCATGTTATGCGTACGTGTAACTTGTATTGCTATGTGTGGGATCCGACAACCTAGTTGTTTATCCTTGGTAGCCTCTCTTATGGGGAAATGTAGTCTAGTGCTTCCATCGAGCCATGGTAGTCTGCTTCACTGTTCACCGAGTCCTCGCTAGCCCAAAGACTATCGCTCCTAACACTTGACCGCCGCATGTGATTCATTTCGTTCGTGTCTGTCCCTTCGGGAAATGTCACGCAGGTGACATCCGAGTCTCTGCTTAGCCTGCTACAGCCGGGTTACGAGTCCTGTTAGCCCGGTGCTACAGCCGGATTCACACGCTGGCCGACATGCTCGATGTTGATTCACGTATGCATGTCCCCGTAAGTTAGTGCCACTTTGGGTTCACGACTAGTCATGTCGGCCCGGGTTCTCTGTCATATGGATGCTAGCGACACTATCATATACGTGAGCCAAAAGGCGCAAACGGTTCCGGGCCATGGTAAGGCGACACCCGTGGGAATACCGTGCGTGAGGCCGCAAAGTGATATGATGTGTTACATGCTAGATCGGTGTGACTTAGGATCGGGGTCCTGACACCCGTGCCCATGGCTGTCCGGGGCGACCTGGCGCTCTCGGTCGAGGACCGTGTGGACGCGTTGGTCGCGGCCTTCGCTTCAGAGGACGACGCTGTGGTGGTGGTCGCAGACGAAGGCGGCGTGGTTGATGATGGCGGCGGGCGTGCCGCGGATGACGGCAATGAGGCCGATGAAGTCGATGACGACGCGAGTGACGCATCTGCAAGTGATGCAGCGAGCGACATCTCCGGCTGATCCCTTGTTCTCCTGTCACTTCTCCCCGCGCATGAACTCGGGCGTGGCCCTTGAAAACATGTGAGAGCATTTTGAGAGGGGAAGCCCCTCATGTAAACAAATCGCAGTTTCTATTTTTCCATGCGGTGCGAGTTCGTGTCCTTGTGAACTTTTGAATCCTGATGCGAGTTTTCTGCCTCGATTTACCTTAGTCAGCGCCAGCCTTGAGCTAGGCTGTGACGTGCCGAGTTTCTGAGAACCTTGCGGAGCTCGCCGCCCTGCCGGAGGGGGCCCCACGTGGAGTGGGCAACAGTTGCAGCGCGCGCTCGGGGCGCGCGTGCTTTGCGCAATCCTACTCGCGAGGAGCTCGTGAGGGAAAGGCGACGGACGTGAGTCCCAAACAAAACAAGATCCAGAAGGCAAGGAATTGCTCAAACGAGAAAAGGTTCCCCCCACGCGCATCAATAAAAAACTCAGCTTCAACTCAAATCCAGATCCAGAAAGCAAAGCTACAGAAGGAAAGATCCAAAGCAAAAGGCCGCGCCGACACCTAGTCTAGTCTTCTGGTCTTCAAGTCTTTTCACCAGCGCGGAGCTAAGTGCTGCCACTAGGCGTGGGAGGGAGCCCTGTGGCACTGAGGCCGGCACCCCGAGACTTCGGGCGTGTACAACCCCAACTCATTATTACGTGAGAGTGTCACGGGCGGCGAGCTTCACAGGCACTGGGCCTTCTTCACAGGTACCGGCCTTGCTTCATATCACCAGACGAGGGCCCCGCCTTGCGCCGCTCTCGACCCCCTTTGAGCCGACTAGAGACCAGTACGACACAGAGGAGGGAAAGAGGACGCTAGCGGTTCCCTTGGCGACCACAGGTCCTCTGCCGCTGGAAGGGTTGGTGAGGCCTCCCCGGCAGAGGGCCTACCTCCGGGTGTCGTCGGTGGCCTTGTGGGAGGGTCCTTGCTCCTGGCTCCCTCTCGGTGGCCCCCAGCGCGTCTCCCTTGCTGGGGCGGGTGTCGCCGTGCCTGGGTCGTCGACCGTCGCGGCAACCTGGTTCATCTATAGCCCATGGTTAGCATAGACTTGCTCTGGAGGGACTAGTGGTACCCTGTAATTGCCGCTGTTGGCGCGATCGTCGTGGTTCTCCGTTGGCTCTTGGAAAGCTTCCACCCCTAGCTCCCCTTCTCCCCAATCTTCTCCAATGAACGAGCCGGTGTCATCCTCTGGTGCGTACTCTTGGTCCATCATGTGGGGCACGTAGGCTTCCGGGGCCGTCACCCCGAACACCTCGCCGTGGTGCCCCACGCTCCATGTTGCTCCGCCCATGACAGCATCATGGGGATGATGATACGGCACCCTGCCGGATCCATGGGGGGTGACGCTTGTGCTTGTGTTCATTGAGGGCAGCACGGGGGGATTGGAGCCCCCGCGCCACGGGCCGCGATGTTGTGAAGCCCCGTGCGTAGTTGGTGGTGCACAGACGTGGTGATGCTCGCCGTGCGACCTGCGATGGCACTGGGGAAGTCGATAGCGAAAGGTGGTGCTCCGGCGCCGCCCGCGTCCGGAACTCAGCGACTTCGCTCGAGTAGCGTGTCCCGGCCGCTCTCCATCAGCCTGCTTCGCAGCAACTCTCTTGCCACCGTAAGTGCCGCCCGCATGTTCGCTTTCTCTCGCCGCGAGTGCGGTGCCGTTTCCGCGGCGTGGCTCGCCGCTCTCGTCGCAGCCCGTACTTGCCGTGGGGTGAGGGTGGATGACGCCTGACCGCGCTGTCCGTGCTCAGCGGAGCTTGGTGGCGCCCGCGCCGCTTGAGGTGCGGGGTCGAGATCTCCACGGGCAGGCGGTGTCGTCCGTGCCGGCCAGGCTACCCAGCGGTCGGAGCCGGTCCTTGGGTCGCCAGACATCGCAGCCGGTGAACGTCGAAGAGCTGGTTGGTGGAGAAGAAGCTCCGGCGCACCCCTACCTGGCGTGCCAAATGTCGGATGTGGGGTTCCGGCAAACCCTTAAGGTTCGAACACTGGGGTGCGCGCGAAGTCTTTCCCTCCTATCGATCTACACTCAAGCTCGCTAAGATCTTGCGGACGAACTCGATGAACTCACAACACAGAAAGAGACACAAGGTTTATACTGGTTCGGGTCACCGTTGTGGTGTAATACCCTACTCCAGTGTGGTGGTGGATGGATTGCCTCTTGGGCTGATGATGAACAATACAAGGGAAGAACAGCCTCCTGAGGTTGAGGTGTTCTTATGAGTGTTGGCTTCTTGCTCTGCTCGAGTTGTCGATCCACCCCCCCTTTTTTACTGTGGTGGCTAGTCCTATTTATAGAGGCCCTGGTCCTCTTCCCAAATATCGAGCAGGAAGGGAGCCAACAACGCGGGCAAATTTGAAGGGGGACAGCTAGTACAAGCTATCCTGATAAAAGGGGTCTTCGCCTGCGAAAAACCCTGGGGTGACGCCGTCTTGGGCTCCACGATGACCTCCGCCTTGCCGTCCTCCTAGTCTTGGTCTTGTTGCACAAATATGGCAACCTTTGCCTGATGCCTCGGTACTCTTCGTCTGCGCTTGCCTCCATAGCACCAAAGAGGAAACAAGGACTCTGCGCGTCTGCAGCGCCCGCTTTGGCACCGCTTTGGCGCCCGCTAAATCATGGCTCACGTCACGAGTCCCTCGTGAGGTTTGCCCCGCCTTGATATCTCCGCTCCTCGTGAGCCTGCCTAGTTAGGCCACTCCAGAGGAGGCCTTGTGTCGTCCGCCTCGCGAGGCTTGAACCCTCGCGAAGGTCTTGGATGCCTTGTTGATGAAGATGGGCCGTACGGCCCGCAGCATAGCCACGCCATGGGCCATGAGCGAGCAAGTCTGGGGACCCCGTTCCCGAGCATGACAGTCCTCAAGAATGCTTCGCTCACTATAAGTACTTTCAGCTTGTCCGTTGCTATAAAAAAGGATTGGGCCACCTTGCTGCCCCTTTATTACTTGCTACTTGTTACTTGTTATGAATTGCCTTGCTACAAAACTATCTATTACCGCTATTTTCAATACTTGCAATAACTTGCTGAAACCACTTGTCATTTCCTTCTGCTACTCGTTGGGTTCAACACTCTTACTTACCGAAAGGACTATGATTGATCCCCTATACTTGTGGGTCATCGTTGGGCCATGTTCTACCTTCGTGGGTATCCGTGTCCAATATCCATGACATATTCCACACGTTTCTCGTCTCCTTCCTACTTCCTCCCCATTCTTTCTCAGTGTAGACATGAACGGTGATGTCGCGGGCTCGCAACACCACCACGAGAACCCCCCATGTCGATGGCTAACCTGCCTCCCACCCACGACATGAGCGACAACGACATGGGGAAGTTCATGCTGCTACAGCCGGGGGCGATGTGTAGGGTCATGGCGCAACCAGGGGCGACAGTGGAGGAGGGTGTGGGGTGTTTTTGCGTGCACGCGCGTAATTATGCCATGACGGTGTGCGGTCCTGCTCTAGCGTGTTGGTGACTGATACATCTCTGTCATATCTACTTTTCCAAACACTTTCGCTCTTGTTTTGGGCTCTAATTTGCATGATTTGAATGAAACTAACCGGGATTGACATTGTTTTCAGCCGAACTATCATGGTGTTGCTTTTTGTGCAGAAATAAAAGTTCTCAGAATTGGACGAAACTTTTTGGAGATTTTTGATGGAACATATAAAAAATACTGTAGGAATGAAGTATGTCTACAAGAGGGGGGGGGGGGGTGAATGGATGTTTTAAAATTTCTTCGGAAATCTCAAAACTCTCTGAACCAAGCAATGGAGAGAATGAAAAACAAACTACAACGAGCTATAACTAAGCACCGAATGGAATCTAAACATGCATCGAGACAAATCACACGAAGGAAAACATATTGAATGTAAACATGGGTAGTAGAGGTAACCAGTGATGCTCGATGACGACAGGTATTTGTTCGACCAGTTCGTCCTCTTGCACAAGGACTACATCTGGTTGGAGGGGGCGTGACATAACACGGAAGATAAACTCTCTTCACCTATTCCCCTTGATAATTGGTTCGTCAACCAATGCCGATCACTCGTGGTAGATACTTGAGGTGATCTCCGAACCTTTACATACTTCTTCCTCGAGAACCACAATCACTCTTGGCCTCTGAAGAAATTGACACCTAACCGTCTAGAGAGTTTGCAGCTCTCAAGAGTAATACACTAAGCGTACTGGACTTAGATTTGAGTGATGGTGAACCACCATCTAATTTTTCGGCTCTAGGGTTTTCTCTCGGTGGATTTTAAACTAAAATCTCTCGAGAGGGGTTGTAACAATCTTCTCGTAATCAAATGGAAGCAGCCGGACAAAGCCGGCGCGGGGTGGCTATTTATAGCCGCAACCTTCCCTGATGGGAAATCACCATCTTGGACACGCGGTCCAGCCAATGGCCAACTGACACATTTACAACGGTCGGATTTTGGAACATCGTTAACATCACTTGAGGAACAAGTAATGCTAACTCCTCGGTTAGAGATAAATCTCTCGCAGCACGGAAGATCACAGTCTCTTGCTGGCAAGTATTTGCTCGGAACACAAAGAGATTTATCTCACAACTTTCATAGGATTTGGGTTTAGCATCAGAGAATTAAAGTTTCGAACGCAACACCCCTCTTAATAGTACGGTGGTCCTATGACTCAACAAAGATAAGAACAACAAAATAAATGCTATGTCTTCACTTCGTCTTCAATCTCCTCAGACGCAGTCATTTTCCTCGGACAAACACCAAACCAATTACTTCACTTCACAATTTTTTGAGGGGTCACTCTTGTTATCATAATCTTCGGTGATAACCTTCACTGCATCGCAGGGAGATTATCTTCGTTGTTTGCATCAAACTCCTCGTGATCTTAGGGACCTGTTACTTTGTGTGCACTAGAAAGCACATAAGTCCCATACTGTTTATTTCAACAAACTCCAAAACATAAGGGTCCTATCATTGCACCAACAATCTCCCCTTTTTTGGACGGTTGTTGACAAAACAAATAATCATCAAAGTGAAGATAGATAGGTGAAAAGTGATAACCCACAAGTATAGGGGATCCCAACAGTTTTCGAGGATAGAGTACTCAACCCAAATTTATTGATTTGACACAAGGGGAGCCAAAGCATATTCTCAAGTATTAGCAGCTGAGTTGTCAATTCAACCACACCTGAAAGACTTAATATCTGCAGCAAAGTATTTAGTAGCAAAGTAATATGGAAGTAACGGTAACGGTGGCAGAAGTAGTAGTATCAGTTTTTTAGCTATTGTAATAGCAGTAGCAACGAAAGTTACTTAGCAAATGTCAATATGTGAAAAGCTCGTAGGCAATGGATCGACAATGATAATTGTGTCGGATGATATTCATCATGTAGCAGCCATAACCTAGGGTGACACAGAACTAGCTCCAATTCATCAATATAATGTAGGCATGTATTCCCTATATAGTCATACCTGCCTATGGAAAAGAACTTGCATGTCATGTTTTGTCCTACCCTCCGGTGGTTGCAGGGTCCTAATGGAAACTAAGGGGTATTAAGGCCTCCTTTTAATAGAGAATCAGACCAACGCATTAGCACTTAGTGAATACATGAACTCCTCAAACTACGGTAATCACCGAAAAGAATCCCAATTATTATCACCTTGGGGTATGCAGACCATAACTCATAATTGGTGTCTACAACTTGCAAGATAGGATCAAGGACACAAATATATTCATGAAAACATAATAGGTTCAGATCTGAAATCATGGCACTTAGGCCCTAGTGACAAGCATTAAGAATAGAAAAGTCATAGCAACATCAATCTCAGAACATAATGGATACTAGGGATCAAACCCTAACAAAACTAACTCGATTACATGATAAATCTCATCCAACCCATCACCGTCCAGCAAGCCTACGATGGAATCACTCACGCACGGCGGTGAGCATCATGAAATTGGTGATGGAGGAAGGTTGGTGATGATGATGTCGACGGATCCCCCTCTTCGGAGCCTAAACGAACTCCAGATCAACCCTCCTGATGAAGAACAGGAGGTGGCGGCGGCTCCATAGCGCAAAACGCGATGAATCCTTCTCTTTGATTTTTTCTTTCCGGATGTGAATATATAGAGTTGGAGTTAGGGTCGGAGGAGGTCCAGGTGTCCCACAAGCCACCAGGGCGCGCCCCAGGGGGCCCAGGCTTGTGGCCAATGGGTGGACCCCCTCTGGCCGATTCTTTCGCCAGTATTTTTATATATTCCAAAAATATTCTCCGCAAATTTTCAGGTCATTCCGAGAACTTTTATTTCTGCACAAAAATAACACCAAGGCAATTCTGCTGAAAACAATGTCAGTCCGGGTTAGTTCCATTCAAATCATGCAAATTAGAGTCCATAACAAGGGCAAAAGAGTTTGTAAAAGTAGATACGATAGATACATATCAAAAAGTAATTCGAACAAGAGTAAATTAGTGTTACTTGGCTCGATGATGAAATAGACCCCCTAGATGTATGCAGGGAAATAGATAAGAGATAAAATTCTCCTGCAATTCATTGAAGTATAAAGAGGAAATTTCAATCATTTGAGATAATGATTCACACTGATGATATATAATCCATCGAGATTTTAGTGCAATGATTCATAACTTCTGATAATAATTCCACCTGCAAAACAAATGCTTCGAGAGAAATAGTGTAGTAGGCGTGGTTATTAACATTACAACACAGGAGTTTTACATTATAGCACAGATAGTCTTTAGGACAAAAGTTCCAAATTGCACACGAAACCAAACCAACGGAACGCAAAAAAGGCAAATCTGTCGAAACTCGATGTAATTCTACCCCTTTTTGTCAACTAGTGTCAAAAAGGTGATGAATAACATGAGTGCAGAATCGGTGAACTTGATTCATTCTAAGGCATCGCCAGAAGAACTGTCCGAGGAGGTTTTCGATTCAAAAGTAACTAGAAGATCTTCATCGTCAACATCAACATATTTTCATTCAGGAATAACAGCTTGAGGCTGAGATGATGAAGGCACATTGGGTTCAGCCGCTTGATTCATACGTGATAACACATCTCCTTCGACTGGTTTTTCTGTTGGTGAGGTGGCTTCAGATTCTTCGATCATCTTGCGAAGGTTAATATGTACAAGATCAGTAGTTGGCTCTCGAGAAGGTAGTGGAGGAGTACTGCGAGTTTGATAATCTTCAACCGAGAGACCTTTGTCAATGTATTCATAGAGCTCTTTAAGATCAACATCTAGGAGTTGTTTCTTGGTGAAGAATTTGCGAAGTAACTTCCAGAGCCATTTCTTGTTCTCATCAGCAATCAGATGTGTAATTCTTGTTCGGGTATTGATGGCATTGAGCTCGGCATCAAGGTGTTCTTTCTCTTGTTGATCTTCAGCAATGTGTTTTAGCAACAGTTGTTGCGTACGCAAACTAACTTCAAGCTGTGATGGAGGATGAGTAATCATTCGGTTGCGCTGAGGCAGACGTGGCCCATCAAATCCTTTGTGATAATCTCGAGGGCTTGACTCAGGAGATTTACTCGAAGAAATATCTTGCATGACTTGCAGGGTGTCCTGAACTGGAGGAATAAAGCTTTTATGGCTAGTCTTGGCCAAATATTCAGTTTTCATGTTATAATCAACCACTTTCTGAATCCATGGGGCCTAGACTTTGAGGGTTTTTGGATACTGTGCAGAATCTTTTAATACGCGCAGAAACATATCCTCAACATCAAAGGCATATCTTTCGGAGATGGAATAGATTGCATTTCGAAGAACATTGAGATTGTACCATCGGTATTCATCCCGGGCAGAGGGCAAATGGTATAAGTGAGCATGTGATAGAGAGTTTGATTCCTGAAGGTTAAATGCTCTGGCTTGGGAGGACCATTGTAGTCACAAATCTTTTCTTTGTCCATGGTGCACCGAAACATATCATCTGAAATGGCGTCAATGTTGTGCACTCAGATTTCATTTTTACCATGCTCAAAATGGGGGAAATGAAAGTGTGAAAAAAAAATCCATGGAGGTACACTTGATGCGTTTCCCTTTGGTCATCCATTCCATGATCCATTTGGAACTGTCAGATTCATCACCAGAGATGTATAATGTTGCATAGAACTGAAGAATTACCTCTTGGTTCCAAGGATGTTCGAATGCAAACATACTGGTGTCGGTGCAACAAACCTTCACGTTTGTTGACCGGACTCATACACAAGCATGCTGACGATCTTACATTCAGCACCAGTGCATGACACAAAGTCAAGCTAGAAAAACTGCTCTTCGTGAGATCAAGGAGAGCATTAAGAAGAACAAAATAGCCGCGGGCCACCTTGGGAAGGCCTCCCTTGCCGGGCAGGAGAGCCTGACCAGGTTGAGACCACCCCCCAAGAACGAGTACAGATTCACCCCGGCAGGCTTGCCGAGGCCGCCAAGATCAACCCCACCAAGCTCCTCCAACATGGAAACTGCACCGAGGCGCCGCCGCTCCACCTCGCCGCACCCAAGTCACTAATCATCATGGTGTCATGGTGTTAAGCAACCAGGTGGATTCTATCAAGCACATGGCGGTGCTACCTGTTGAGCACGCGTTGGTTTCCCCTTGAAGAGGAAAGGGTGATGCAGCAAAGTAGCGTAAGTATTTCCCTCAGTTTTTGAGAAACCAAGGTATCGATCCAGTATGTGGCCACACGCAAGTCCCTCGTACCTACACAAACAAATAAGAACCTTGCAACCAACGCGATAAAGGGGTTGTCAATCCCTTCACGACCACTTGCAAAAGTGAGATCTGATAGAGATGATAAGATAGTATTTTTGGTATTTTTATGATAAAGATTGAAAGTAAAGATTGCAAAATAAAAGGCGACAGAAATAACTAGTTGACGGGAGATTAATATGATGGAGAATAGACCCGGGGGCCATAGGTTTCACTAGTGGCTTCGCTCAAGATATCATAAGTATTACGGTGGGTGAACAAATTAGTGTCGAGCAATTGATATAATAGTGCATAGTTATGAGAATATCTAGGCATGGTCATGTATATAGGCATCACGTCCGCAACAAGTAGACCGACTCCTGCCTGCATCTACTACTATTACTCCACACATCGACCGCTATCCAAAGATGCTTCTAGAGTATTAAGTTCATAAGAACGATTGTAACACATTAGGCAAGATGACATTATGTAGAGGGATAAACTCAAGCAATATGATATAACCCCATCTTTTTATCCTTGATGGCAACAATACAATACATGTCGTTTCCCCTTCTGTCACTGGGATCGAACACCGCATGATTGAACCCAAAGCTAAGCACTTCTCTCATTGCAAGAAAGATCAATCTAGTGGGCCAAACCAAACTGATAATTCGAAGAGACTTGCAAAGATAACCAATCATACATAAAAGAATTCAGAGAAGATTCAAATATTGTTCATAGATAATATTGATCATAAACCCAGAATTCATCGGATCTCGACAAACACACCGCAAAAAGAGTTAAATCGAATAGATCTCCAAGAAGATCGAGGAGAACTTTGTATTGAGATCCAAAGAGAGAGAAGAAGCCACCTAGCTAATAACTATGGACCCGAAGGTCTGAGGTAAACTACTCATACATCATCGGAGAGTCTATGGTGTTGATGTAGAAGCCCTCCGTGATTGATTCTCCCTCCGGCGGAGCACCGGAAAAGGCCCCAAGATGGGATCTCACAGGTACAGAAGGTTGCGGCGGTGGAAATAGGGTTTCGTGGTGCTCCTAGTTGGTTTTGGGGTACATGTGTATATATAGGAGAAAGAAGTAGGTCGGTGGAGCTGCGAGGGGCCCACGAGGTGGGGGCGCGCCCAGGGGGGCAGGCGCGCCTCCCTGCCTCGTGGCCTCCTTGTTGATTTCTTGACGTCCACTCCAAGTCCTCTGGATCACGTTTGTTCCAAAAATCACGCTCCCGAAGGTTTCATTCCGTTTGGACTTCGTTTGATATTCCTTTTCTGCAAAACACTGAAATAGGCAAAAAAAAAATAGCAATTTGCAATGGGCCTCGGGTTACTAGGTTAGTCCCAAAAATAATATAAAAGTGTATAATAAATCCCATTAAACATCCAAAACAGATAATATAATAGCATGGAACAATAAAAAATTATAGATACGTTGGAGACGTATCAAGCATCCCCAAGCTTAATTCCTGCTCGTCCTTGTAGCGACCCGACCTCAGATGGTCAAGTCTCTGTGCTTCTGTGTCATCCCTGGATTGGTAATGCTGACACACACAGTACTGGAATGATTTATAACAGAGTAGCAATCACACACTTATTACATCGAATGTCTCAAAAGAGAACTTATTACAATAATATGACTTAAGGCCATCTAATGCGATAACAGCGGAAGGCTTGGAAGATAAAGTGAGTCCATCAACTCCAACGACATAACTGAGCTGCGCGGCAACGACCTACCAATCCTTACTCCTCGTCTAAAAAGTATGCAACATAATATGTTGCAGCCCGAGAACGGGTCAGCACATGGAATATGCTGGCAATGTAACACATAGAGAGTAATGAAAGAATAATCTATACTACATGCATATATGGCTGGTGGAATAGCTCTATGGTTACAGTTTTGCATAAAGCCAATTTTCCCCTATATCAAAGGAATAAATTTTAGTTTAACTATCATGGTGGTTGAAACATCATTGAGAAGGTATAACCCCAACTCAATCCCAATTAAAGTGATTAACAACCCAACAATACAAATTTAGAGTGATGAGATACATGTGAATACTCAAGTACTAGATACTCAGAATTGTCCATAACCGAGGACACGGCTAACCATGATTAGATTGTACACTCTGCAGAGGTTTATGACTTTTCCCCACAAGACTCGATCGCCTCCGTTGGTTTCTCGCACTACATGGTGTTTGAGAAACGGATGACCGAGACACAGTCTTTCGTAAACATTAACTCTCTACTCCTGGATAGATCATACCAAACCTATAAAACCCACTACCTGCTGATCTACCTCTTGAGAGCTTCACGCAACTTACTCAACTATGCTAGAGCCCATAATAGCTTGTGTCTGCACACGGAAGTTTCTAGCATGAATAATCTCAGTTCCCTTTGAGCACAGGTGGCGGTCCTTAGGAAGATCACACTGCACCCCGGGATTTCCAAAAATAAAAACAGACAACACTGGGTTTCCCAGGTGCCTCAATCCACCCAGATGTGTATTAAAGTTGCCACCTTAAAGTAAACCATTAATTAACAATCTCACATCTGTCGTGAATATCTCTCAAACCCAAACCACGTCTACAAGCATAGCATGGCAATATAAGCAACACATAGAAGTAACTCCCAAGGGTTTGATAGTAACAGGGCAATAGGTTCCTACCTCATCATCTACTTCCCAACCCACATATTAATGACATCCTAATCATGCAATGTTTGAGGATTGAGCTAATGCATAAACTGGGTAGGAAAAGGGTATGATCAAGTGTTACTTGCCTTGTCGACGATCCGTGAATCCTAGAGACTTCGTAGTAACACGCTTCGCACTGGGAATTCTATCGCAAGCAAACAATACATACATAAGCAACAAACAAAGATGCACCAACGAAACTTCAACTGAAAGAGGTTGACCGGAGAGTTCAACTTAAGAACTCCGGTTTGCAAAAAGAATCAAACCAAACGAAACAACGAAACTCAAACGGTGAGAGAAACAAGATCCATTTACTAATCTGAACTAGAGTCAAATTTTACAAAGACAAAAACTGGTTTAAGTTGGCTATTTGGAAAGAGGGTTTCGAGATGAAACTCCAGGCGCTTGAATCGCCTGATTCCGATAAACGAGCGAAAAGTTATACTAATTTGAACATTGGTTCAGAAATCGAAATCGGAATAATCGCGGAATAAAACCGATAAAAGAAAACGATTTAACGGCTAAACGAACGAACGTTCGTTAGCGGAAACTAAACGACGAACGGTTCGTAAAAACGAACGAACGGGTGAACGTTCTCAAAATAAATAAACCAGGAAATAAAACCGATCTAAAAATAAAAAAAATGGGCTAGGTTTTTTCAAAAAAAAACCGAAGGGTTATTTAAAAAAAAACCCGGCGACGGGGCTACCTTCAAGTAGGGTCCGCGAGGCGGCGGCTACTCCGGGTCCGCGAGGCGGCTAGGGGCGGCGTGACTCGGCGAGGGCGACGGCGCGAGGAGGCGGCGGCGGCCAAGGGCGGCGGCGGCAGCGATCGCCGGGCTCGGGCTCGGGCTCCCGGCAACAAGTGTGGTGGTGGCTAAGGGAGAGGGGAGGGTATATAAAGAGGGGGGAGGTGGCTTGGAGGAGGGCAAGGCGGGCGGGAGGGAGTCCGGCTTGGACTCCTGTGTCCCGGCCTTGGCGCAAGGCGCCAAGACAGTGGAGGCGGCGACTTGGGCGCTGCTTTGGGCCGTTAGCCCAGTCGTCTTGTGATTCCTCTTTTTTTAAACATTCCATGAAAATTGTAAAAATCCTAGAAAAATAAATAAAATCTAAAAATGCCAAAACAAGTTTTCTTTGCCTAAATAAAATATTTAGAACAAGATGAACTTTTCTTGGCCCCTAAAATGCAATTTTAAATATATGCAAATTTTTCTCTAGGCAAATAAAAATTCCAAATAAGTAATATAAAATCCCAAATAATGATTTTAACATTTTTCCTCCGGTATTTCAATTATTTTTGGAGAAGTCATATTATCTCCTCTCGTTTAATTTTTAAACATGAAATATTTTCCGGAGAGAAAAATACTAAAATCCAAAATCCTCGTCTTTCATTATTTGATAAAATTCAAATATGAAAATCGGAAAATCCCCAACTCTCTCCGAGGGTCCTTGAGTTGCTTAGGATTTCGAGGATAGCAAATGAGAATGCAATAAAATATGATATGCATGGATGACCTGTGTATAACATGCCAAATTGAAAATTTGGGATGTTACAGTCCTCGAGTAGGTAAATGATAAAAACAGAATTTTTGATGTGGAATGCTACCTAACATATCTTCAATGTAATTTATTTATTGTGGTATGAATGTTCAGATCCGAAAGATTCGAGATAAAAGTTTAATATTGACATAAAAATAATAATACTTCAAGCATACTAACTAAGCAATTATCTCTTCTCAAAATAACATGGTCGAAGAAAGTTCATCCCTACAAAATCATATAGTTTGGTCATGCTCCATTTTCGTCACACAAGAATGCTCTCATCATGCACAATCCCGATGACAAGCCAAGAAATTGTTTCATACTTTAGTAATCTCAAACTTTTTCAACTTTCACGCAATACATGAGCGTGAGCCATGGATATATCACTATGGGTGGAATAGAATATAATGATGGGGGTTATGTGGATAGGACAAAAAGGAGAAAGTCTCACATTGACGAGGCTAATCAACGGGCTAGGGAGATGCCCATATCTATGTCAAGGAGTAGGGATTGCCATGCAACGGATGCACTAGAGCTATAAATGTATGAAAGCTCAACAAAAGAAATTAAGTGGGTGTGCATCCAACTTGCTTGCTCACGAAGACCTAGGGAATTTGAGGAAGCCCATTGTTGGAATATACAAGCCAAGTTCTATAATGAAAAATTCCCACTAGTATATGAAAGTGACAAAACAAGAGACTCTCTATCATAAAGATCATGGTGCTACTTTGAAGCACAAGTGTGGAAAAAAGGATAGTAGCATTGTCCCTTTTTATTTCTCTTTCTTATTTCTCTTTTTTTGGGCCTTTCACTTTTTTTGGGGACAATGCTCTATTAATGATGATCATCCCATTTCTATTTATTTACAACTCGATGATTACAACTCGATACTAGAACAAAATATGACTCTACATGAATGCCACCGGCGGTGTACCGGGATGAGCAATGAATCAAGAGTGACATGTATAAAATAATATGCATGGTGGCTTTGCCACAAATACGATGTCAACTACATGATCATGCAAGGCAATATGACAATGATGAAGCACGTCATAATAAACGGAACGGTGGAAAGTTGCATGGCAATATATCTTGGAATGGCTATGGAAATGCCATAATAGGTAGGTATGGTGGCTGTTTAGAGGAAGATATAAGGAGTTTTATGTGTGATAGTGCGTATAGTATCACGGGGTTTGGATGCACCGGCGAAGTTTGCACCAACTCTCAAGGTGAGAAAGGGCAATGCAGGGTACCGAAGAGGCTAGCAATGATGGAAGGTTGAGAGTGCGTATAATCCATGGACTCAACATTAGTCATAAAGAACTCACATACTTATTGCAAAAATCTACAAGTCATCAAAAACCAAGCACTACGCGCATGCTCCTAGGGGATAGATTGGTAGGAAAAGACCATCGTCATCTCCCCGACCGCCACTCATAAGGATGACAGTCAAAGAACACCTCATGTTTCAAATTTGTTACACAACGTTTACCATACGTGCATGCTACGGGACTTGCAAACTTCAACACAAGTATTTCTCAAATTCAAAACTACTCAACTAGCACAACTTTAATATCACTATCTCCATATCTCAAAACAATCATCAAGTATCAAACTTCTCTTAGTATTCAACGCACTTATATGAAAGTTTTTATTATATCCATCTTGGATGTCTATCATATTAGGACTATTTTTATAGCCAAAGAAAAGTACCATGCTGTTCTAAAAGGACTCTCAAAATAATATAAGTGAAGCATGAGAGATCAATAATTTCTATAAAATAAAACCACCACCGTGCTCTAAAAGATATAAGTGAAGTACTAGAGCAAAATTATTTAGCTCAAAAGATATAAGTGAAGCACATAGAGTATTCTAATAAATTCTGATTAATGTGTGTCTCTCCCAAAAGGTGTGTACAGAAAGGATGATTGTGGTGAAATAAAAAGCAAAGACTCAAATCATACAAGATGCTTCAATCAAAACACATATCATGTGGTGAATAAAAATATAGCTCCAAGTAAAGTTACTGATGGACGAAGACAAAAGAGGGGATGCCTTCCGGGGCATCCCCAAGCTTAGGCTTTTTGGTTGTCCTTGGATTTTACCTTGGGTTGCCTTGGGCATCCCCAAGCTTAGGATCTTGCCACTCTTTGTTCCATAATCCATCAAATCTTTACCCAAAACTTGAAAACTTCACAACACAAAACTTAACAGAAAATCTCATGAGCTCCGTTAGCGAAAGAAAACAAAACACCACTTCAAGGTACTGTAATGAACTCATTCTTTATTTATATTTGTGTTAAACCTACTGTATTCCAGCTTCTCTATGGTTCATAACCTCCTATACTAGCCACAGATTCATCAAAATAAGCAAACAACACACGAAAAACAGAATCTGTCAAAAACAAAACAGTCTGTAGTAATCTGTATCAAACGCATACTTATGTAACTTATAAAAATCTACCAAAATAGGAAGACCTAGATAATGTTTTTATTAATCTACTGCAATTGGAATCAGTATTTTATCACGTTCTGGTGATTTTTAACAATTGTTTTCGTGAGCAGAAAATTTCTAACTTCTTCAGCAGGATCAAATAACTATCATCCAAGTAGATCCTATAGGTTCTACTTGGCACAAACAATAATTAAAACATGAAAACACATCCAACCAGAGGCTAGATGAAAGATTTATTACTAAACAGAACCAAAAAGCAAGAAACAAAAAATAAAATTGGGTTGCCTCCCAACAAGTGCTATCGTTTAACGCCCCTAGCTAGACATAAAAGCAAGGATTGATCTAGGTATTATTATCTTTGGTATGCAATCCATAAGTATCTCTCATAATAGATTCATAAGGTAATTTAATTTTCTTTCTAGGAAAGTGTTCCATGCCTTTCCTTAACGGAAATTAGAATCTAATATTCCCTTCTTTCATATCAATAATTGCACCAATCGTTTTAAGGAAAGGTCTACCAAGAATAATAGGACATGAAGGATTGTAATCTATATCAAGGACAATGAAATCCACGGGCACATAATTCCTATTTGCAACAATAAGAACATCATTAATTTTTCACATAGATTCTTAATGGTAGAATCCGCAAGGTGCAAGTTTAAAGAACAATCATCAAATTCACGAAAACCTAACATATCACACAAAGTTTTTGGAATCGTGGAAACACTAGCACCCAAATCACACAAAGCATAGCATTCATGATATTTAATTTTAATTCTAATAGTAGTTTCCCACTCATCATAAACTTTTCTAGGGATAGAAACTTCTAATTCAAGCTTTTCTTCATAGGATTGCATTAAAGCATCTACGATATGTTTGGTAAAAGCCTTATTTTGACTATAAGCATGCGGAGAATTTAGCACGGATTGCAACAAGGAAATACAATCTATTAAAGAACAATTATCATAATTAAATTCCTTGAAATCCAAAATAGTGGGTTCATTTCTATGTAAAGTTTTGACCTCTTCAATCCCGCTTTTACCAATTTTTGCATCAAGATCTAAAAACTCTGAATCATTGGGACTCCTTCTAACTAAAGTTGACTCATCTCCAGTCCCATCATTATCAAGATTCATATTGCAAAACAAATATTTAATAGGGGGCACGTCAATCATTTTTAGATCTTCATCCTTATTATCATAAAAACTAGAAGAACATGCTTTTACAAAGCAATCTTTCTCAGCACACATCCTAGCGGTTCTTTCTTTGCACTCAGCAATGGAAATTCTCATGGCTTCGAGAGACTCATTGATATCATGCTTAGGTCGAGTAGATCTAATTTTCAAAGAATCAACATCAAGAGAAATTCTATCCACGTTCCTAGCCAACTCATCAATCTTAGGCAATTTTTCTTCAAGCAAAGCATTGAATTTTTTTTAAGAAATCATAAATTCTTTAACACTAGTCCTCAAAATCAGAGGGCATCTTATTAAAATTTCCATAGGAGTTGTTGTAGGAATTACCATAATTATTAGAGTAATTACTAGGATACGGCCTAGGATTAAAGTTTGGGACAATTGCATTTTTACCCCTAGTTGGTTCCTACCCACGGGTTTTGCCCTTACTTTTCAAGCTTGCTCAGTTTTGCCCTTACCTTTTCCATCGAGGGCCCTCGAATGCCCTTTGACCATTTGACCAAAACTTTGAAAATTGATAACTAATTCATATGAACTTAGAAAAAATGCAAATAAGATATCAAATGTTCAGATAAACATTACCTTTATGTGCATATCATTTGCATTCAGGACAAAAGCACGCTTTAAACTACCTGAGGTAATTAATGTTATTAACATTATTAAAAATAAAAAGGTATAAACAATATTTTTTTCATGAATAAAAATTACAAGCAAATGTAGGTGATGTTTTTTGAACATCCTGATATCTTATTTGCATTTTCTGAGTTCATATCAACTTGTTATGAAGTTTCCAAATAATGATCAAAGTCGTTAGAACATTCTTAACAAGATGATACGAATTCAGAAAAATGCAAATAAGATATCTGGATGTTCAGAAAACATCACCTACATTTGCATGCAATTTTTATTCATGAAAAAATATTGTTTATACCTTTTTATTTTTAATAATGTTAATAACATTAATTACCTCGGGTAGTTTAAAGGGTGCTTTTGACCTGAATGTATATAATATGCACATAGAGGTAATGTTTATCTGAACATTTTGATATCTTATTTTCATTTTTCTGAGTTCATATGAATTAGTTATGAATTTTCAATGTTTTGGTCAAACGGTCAAAGGGCATTCGAGGGACCATGACGGAAAAAGTAAGGGCAAAACTGAGCAAGCTCGAAAAGTAAGGGAAAACCCATGGGTAGGAACCAACTAGGGGTAAAAACGCAATTGTCCCTTAAAGTTTCCTCTATAAGCGTTGTTACCAAAATTGTTCCTACCAAGAAAATTCACATCCATAGATTCATTATTATTCTCAATAAAAGTAGACAAAGGCATATCATTGGGATCAGAAGAAACACTCTTATTAGCAAACAATTTCATAAGTTCATCCATCTTTCCACTCAAAGCATTAATCTCTTCAACTGCATGCACCTTTTTACTAGTAGATCTTTTAGTATGCCATTGAGAATAATTAACCATAATATTATCTAGGAGTTCAGTAGCTTCTCCTAACGTGATTTCCATAAAAGTTCCTCCCGCGGCCGAATCTAAAAGATTTCTAGAAGCAAAAGTCAATCCGGCATATTTTTTTTGTATAGTAATCCATAAATTCAAACCATGTGTAGAGCAATTACGTATTATTAATTTCATTCTCTTCCAAGCTTGTGCAACATGTTCATGATCAAGTTGCTTAAAATTCATAATATCGTTTCTAAGAGAGATGCTCTTAGCGGGAGGAAAATACTTAGAGATAAAAACATCTTTACACTTATTCCAAGAATCGATACTATTTTTGGGCAAAGACGAAAACCAAGTTTTAGCATGATCTCTTAGCGAAAAAGGAAATAGCTTCAATTTAACAATATCATTATCCACATCTTTCTTCTTTTGCGTATCACACAAATCAACAAAGCTGTTTAGATGGGTAGTGACATCTTCACTAGGAAGGCCGGTAATTGATCTTTCATGACAAGATTCAAAGAAAGCAAAGATTAATTTCACAAGCATCGGTAAGAGGAGCAATCAGAGTGCTAAGAAAATCATTATTGTTGGTATTGGCAAAGTCACACAATTTAGTATTATCTTGAGCCATCGTGACAAGCAAGCAATCCAACACACAAGCAAACAAGAAGCAACCGAAAAAGAGGCGAACAAAAAAAGAGGGGGAATAAAACGGCAAGGGTGAAGTGGGGGAGAGGAAAACGAGAGGCAAATGGCAAATAATGTAATGCGAGGGATAAGAGTTTGTGATGGGTACTTGGTATGTCTTGACTTGTGCGTAGACTCCCCAGCAACAGCACCAGAAATGGCTCATTGTCGGGAGATTAAATCTTGACTTGACTTGGTGCACACCTCCCCGGCAATAGCGGTAGAAATCCTTCTTCTTACCTCTTGAGCATGCGTTGGTTTTCCCTTGAAGAGGAAAGGGTGATGCAGCAAAGTAGCGTAAGTATTTCCCTCAGTTTTTGAGAACCAAGGTATCAATCCAGTAGGAGGCCACATGCAAGTCCCTCGTACCTACACAAACAAATAAGAACCTTGCAACCAACGCGATAAAGGGGTTGTCAATCCCTTCACGACCACTTGCAAAAGTGAGATCTGATAGAGATGATAAGATAATATTTTTGGTATTTTTATTATAAAGATTGAAAGTAAATATTGTAAAATAAACGGCGACAGAAATAGCTAGTTGACGGGGGATTAATATGATGGAGAATAGACCCGGGGCCCATAGATTTCACTAGTGGCTTCTCTCAAGATAGCATAAGTATTACGGTGGGTGAACAAATTACTGTCGAGCAATTGATAGAATAGTGCATAGTTATGAGAATATCTAGGCATGATCATGTATATAGGCATCACGTCCGCAACAAGTAGACCGACTCCTGCCTGCATCTACTACTATTACTCCACACATCGACCGCTATCCAAAGATGCATCTAGAGTATTAAGTTCATAAGAACAGAGTAACGCATTAGGCAAGATGACATGATGTAGAGGGATAAACTCAAGCAATATGATATAAACCCCATCTTTTTATCCTCGATGGCAACAATACAGTACGTGTCATTTCCCCTTCTGTCACTGGGATCGAGCACCGCATGATTAAACCCAAAGCTAAGCACATCTCCCGTTGCAAGAAAGATCAATCTAGTAGGCCAAACCAAACTGATAATTCAAGAGACTTGCAAAGATAACCAATCATACATAAAAGAATTTAGAGAAGATTCAAATATTTTTCATAGATAATCTTGATCACCCACAATTCATCGGATCTCGGCAAACACACCGCAAAAAGAGTTACGTCGAATAGATCTCCAAGAAGATCGAGGAGAACTTTGTATTGAGATCCAAAGAGAGAGAAGAAGCCATCTAGCTAATAACTATGGACCCGAAGGCCTGAGGTAAACTACTCACACATCATCGGAGAGGCTATGGTGTTGATGTAGAAGCCCTCCATGGTCGATTCCCCTTCCAGCGGAGCGCCGGAAAAGGCCCCAAGATGGGATCTCACGGGTACAGAAGGTTGCGGCGGTGGAAATAGGGTTTCGTGGTGCTCCTGGTTGGTTTCGGGGTACATGTGTATATATAGGAGGAAGAAGTAGGTCGGTGGAGCTGCGAAGGCCCCACGAGGGTGGGGAGCGCGCCTCCCTGCCTCGTGGCCTCCTTGTTGATTTCTTGATGTCCACTCCAAGTCCTCTGGATCATGTTTGTTCCAAAAATCACGCTTCCGAAGGTTTCATTCCGTTTGGACTCCGTTTGATATTCCTTTTCTGCGAAACACTGAAATAGGCAAAAAAAAACAGCAATTTGCACTGGGCCTTGGGATAGTAGGTTAGTCCCAAAAATAATATAGAAGTGTATAATAAAGCCCATTAAACATCCAAAACAGATAATATAATAGCATGGAACAATAAAAACTTATAGATACGTTGGAGACGTATCAGGCGGCGTCAAGGAGAACAGATTAGCTTTATTGACACCCGTCCAGGAGGCGTGTCAAGCTGATAAGAAGAGGTAGATAAGCGGTGCGACATGCTTGCCGGGATTGGCCCTCGGCACGACTCCTAGCAGTGCATTTAGTGCACTTTGCTTCCAGAGTTAGGTATGATAGCTCTGTTAGCTATCTAATCACACCCAAATGACTGTTTTTCCACTTTGGTCACCCCTTAACCTATAAAAGGAGGCCCGAGGCAACCTAGCAAAGGGTTCGAACACTTTGACCCCCTGCATTTGTAAGTTCACGTTGCTCTACCAGAGGCACCCTTGCCAGGCCAGAGCGCGTCGAGCCTTCATCCACCTACAAATCAATCAACCAAAGTAGGAGTAGGGTTTTACGTTGCAAACCAGCCTAAACCTGGGTAAAAGAGAGGGATTTCCTTGCCGTGCTATCCCATACTATTTTTGCTCTTTGTGTAACACGCCCGTCCCCATGTCAAACCGCAAAGGGGCACCCCTGCCCCATAGGTGATCGAGCTTCCACGCCGACAATTGGTGAGGCAGAAATCTTCCATATCTTGTAGCAGCTGATCAAAGCAACCAATACTCTTCATACCTGTGATATCCAGAAATTCATGAGGGAATATCATCTTGCTGTCATAGAGAATTCAAGAATAATAGGTGGCATGTTCTTGGGTCCAGAAATGAGGCGATTCAGATGTGTGTGGCCCATTGTAAGGACTTTCTTGAAAGAATTGAGGGTGCGTATTCCGATTGAACAGCGGTCCCTTGCACTAGCACCAGTCTTGAACAAAAGCAGTTCTTCATGAGTAAATGGATATTTGAGTTCATCTTCGACTGAAATCACTTCATCTCCATATATCACGGAGTTGGTATGACGAGCAGAAACTGATTTATACCCAGACGGTCCATCATCTGAGATTCTTCGTGTTGTGTCGATAGAAATTCGAGTTGAGAGGGAGCATACTATTTAACAGGTGGCACTGATGCTGCATCAGGCACTAGAGACTGTTGGGGTTGTTCTTTGAGAATCTATTGTTGTGCAGAGGGAGGAGACAAAACATTTGGTTCTTCACGAGTAGGAGATGCTTGATGCTTGGACTGAGGAATTTCACCTTCTTTTGAGACATGTGGATGAGAATGAATATCATCATGAACAGGCTACAGGCACTGGTTCAGTTGGCCTTGGCGAGGGAGGAGCATATGTGACTTGAGCAGTGGGATGCAAAGGAATTGCTGGTTCAGGTGATTTTTCCTTCTGAGGCTGAGCTTCCGGATGACCAGAAAACTTTTCAGTCGTAGGTGTAGGAGTATTTCTCTTCATTGTTTTCTTTCGCTTCTTCTGTTTCTGCTGAGCAGATTGATCAATGTGCCCCTTGACAAGATTATTGTATCCAGTGGCTTGTGCTTGATGTTCATGACATATCTTCCGAACAATATTATCCCGATCTGAGTGAAATCTCAATCTTATGTTGTGAAGGATAGTCAAAGCCCGATTGACATCCATGTATGATTCTTCAAGTTGTTTTATAACAAACTTGGAAGATGCGGCTTCCATTCGACTGTCAAGGTCATTGAGTTCGATAGTGAGGGAGTTGATTTTGACAGAATCTTCTCTCATATCACGAAAAAGATTAGAAGCTTGTGATACAACTTCAGGAGGGATTGACAAAGATGCCACTTCACCATCGAATAGGTTTTCCACAAATCTTTCAAGATGCTCCATGATGAATACCTGATTGTAATAATGAGGAGCATCATATCGGACCTCAGACTATGCAACAGGAGCAGTATGCACTGGAACTAGCTCGGATGGAGGCATAGACGTCAATGGTTGTGTCAAAGTGGGAGCAAACTAAGCAGCCTTTTCTTTGAGTGCAGCATCTTTAGGTGCAGATTGCTCAGTTGTTGGTGCCTTGGCTGGAGCCGTGATTTTCTTCACTTTTGGCTTTGGAATTTTCTCGCCTGGCTTAGCTGTGCTGACAGGGGCATCAACTACCAAATCCTTCAAGTTGATTGCTTCAGGATGAGGAGTCGTGTTGACATGATCCTTCATGGTGACAGTGCACTACAAAAAAATACACTTCCGTGATGATACGTGTTTGTTACAGTAGGTCACGTTTTCTGTCATACATGTACATCCATGACAAATTTATGACAGAATCAAGATAGTCATACCTGTGCTGTCGTAGAAGTGTTCCATGACATTACCAAAATTCTCATCACGGAAGTGTCCACTTCCATGACGATAAATCGCGCGTCATAGAAGTGCTTTCGTCAAGGGAGACCGACACGTGGCATCCACCGTGGAACGCCGTTAAGCTATCGGGTCTGGTTTTGGATCCGATAACCTGTTAACATCCCC
Source organism: Aegilops bicornis (assembly GCA_021605145.1). Taxonomy (NCBI): domain Eukaryota; kingdom Viridiplantae; phylum Streptophyta; class Magnoliopsida; order Poales; family Poaceae; genus Aegilops; species Aegilops bicornis. The sequence continues at coordinate 290,545,522 of CM038671.1, forward strand.
TACCAATGGGGATTTTCCACGTGTAAAATCATCATTTGCTGGAGGAAACACATGTTAGCTCACCGTTGGGACAGACGTCATCAACTCATTGGACCCAAAGCGCCTATGATACGTCGACACGTGGCACGGCCCAACAGAGGCCCATTCCTGTGAAAAGGCCGGCCCGTTTGACTTGGTCAAAGGTGGCGGGTCGCCCACCAACAAGCTCGTTAACGGCCTGCTCGCATATAGCCCATTTATAGCCCGCTAACCCAGGCCCGTTCTTTACCTATCCGAATTAGGCCCGGTAGCATCATCTGGGCCATCCAATATAATTCCAACCTGCTTTTAACTTCCGCCCATGTATGGCCCATGACGTCTTTCGGCCCATATGAGGCCCTTAGTAACCCTCGGCCCATTAACGACCCGTGGTAAAACTGGCCCGTAATGAACAGTGTATCACTTTATACCCATTAACGGCCCATTATTCCGTTGGGCCGTTTCCAGCCCATGTTATCTTTCGGCCTTCTTAGGGCCCATTTATTCTTGGGCTCATTTCCAAAGATTCGCTTACTTTCGCCCGTTCATCGCTATTTTCGCTTAGGGCCAAATATAGCCCGTGGTTACAGTCAGCCCGTTTGTGGCCCATTAATACGTTGGGCCGTTTTCATAGCGTCATCAAATACGGCCTATTAACGACGACCCTGTTATGGTCGACCCATGAACGGACGACTTCAACTCTAGCCCATTTACGACAATAATGTGGTCTGTTATTGGCCCATGTTTGGCCAACCGATCATACGGCCCGTAGAAGGCCCATTGATGATACGGCCCGTAGAAGGCCCATTGTGTCTACGCCCCATAGAAGGCCCATTGTGTCTATGCCCCGTAGAATGCCCATTGTTTCTATGACCCGTAGGAGGCCCATGTTAACTACAGTAAATATGTAGCCCATTGTTAATGTGGCCTAGTTTTAAAAAATAGGTTATTTCGGCCACTAGCAAACCGCGGAAAAAGAACTACACTGACTACTAGAAAACAAATAAACAAGACAACGGAAATAAATAAGCAAGTAACTTACGCTAGGCTATCACGGCTATTACACATATTACATCCACTGGGCATCAAAGTTCGCCACAAATGCAAATATAGGGAACAAAGCAACATATAAACGCTGCAGCAAAACAATGCCAGAAGTGAAACCACTTTAGAAGAGCTCAAGAAACAATATCCTGGGTACCCATAATGCTGGCAAGATGCTTAGCAAGTTTATTAACTTTCTCTTGTTTGGCGCTTAAATCCTCCAGCACTTGTAGTTGCACCAGAAAGTATGCATCTGAATTCTGCAGGGACTTCCTCAGTCCTTTGGCTTCCTGTCGCATAACATCTGATCGATGTCTTTCAACTTGAAGTTGAGACTCAAGAAGCTGAACTGATTCAGGCAGCGAGTACGAAGAGCTGGTGCTAGCAGTAGTAGCTAGTAACTCGAACACTACATCAAGACAGGACTTTGGGGTTGTCTCAGTGTCTTCAATATAGTTTTTATCAGCTTTCTTGAGAACAACAGGGATGTCTCACTATCTTGAACCTGATCTGCATTACTTCCTTTACCATTGCATAACGGGGTACTCTTCTCCAATATTTTATCCACGTTCAGTAGTAAGGAGGACATGATAACCGCATGAAACAAACATATATCTATGTAGTATGGTCACTGTATGGTCTATATCATTCTAGTTTATGTTGCCAAATCAAGATAGATACAGTTCGAATCATATCTATTTAAGACAAAGCAGCATAGATAGAATATAAGTGTGGGAAACTACACAACAATAACAACACTTGTAATGTGCATGGCATGAGAACATAACTGTTTATTCAATTGAAACTGAAATCAACATAGAGCAAGTTACAATAGCAATCACGTTAAAGAAACAAGTTTAAAACATACCTTGTCGGTGTACTAGAGTAGGGGTACCCTAGTCTCCCGAACTTGTGCACGGGCAGTTGCAGCCCTCCGCGGCAAGGCCTGCCGGGTGACCACCAAGGTCCTCCGTGGTTCCTTTGGAGCCATTCAAGAACAAAGTATTCAAGCCAGGGAGACAAGGCCCCGGCAAGAGGAGCTTGCCGGGAAGGCCACCCAAGGCACCTAGGAGACAAGGCCCCGGCAAGAGAAGCTTGCCGGGAAGGCCACCCAAGGCACCTAGGAGACAAGGCCCCGGCAAGAGGAGCTTGCCGGGAAGGCCCGGTGAGCGACAACCTTCCGGACGCGACAAGACAACAACATGACAAAGGCGCTTGCCGCGCAGACCACCACTATGTACCGCACTCCAGCACATCCACTAACGTGTCGCCTGGACCTTTCCAGCGCTAGCAGCGTGGCAAGAGGCCATGCGCCAACGGAGCGGTGGCAAGCGGCGACCGACAAGATTGCCATCGTGGCAAGCGGTGGCGCCGACGGTCCCTTTTCGCCTTTGTTAGGGCGACGTAGACGGGCATTTAATGCCTTTGTCCCCTGCCGTCAGGGTTAGGTATGATACACTATACAAGTAGCTGTACCAACCACTGCTTTTCCATTTTTACCCTTGTCTACGTTGCCACCTGTCGGAGACCTCTTTAGCATATAAAAGGAGGCCCATGCGCAACATAGAGTGGGGTTCGAAAGGCTCGAAGCCAGACAACACTCACGCTCGGTCTCGTTAGCAGCTTGAGTGTGCTGTAGCACTCAGCGCTCCTGAGCAAGAACTCAATACACTCAGACATGCAGCAGTAGGAGTGTTATCTCTCCGGAGAGCTCCGAAGCTGGGTAAACCGCTCGTGTGCTTCGCCTCGATCTGCTCTTCGTGCGATCTCCGCCCCGCCCGAACCAAAAGGCTCGGTCCGCCGTCCCATAGGTGTTCGTGGGCCGATCACCTGCCTCGACATCTTTGGCGCGCCCGGTAGGGGCGTCGAGATTGTGTGAACTCGATCCGGCCCACGCGAAGCTAGATCTTCATCATCTTCACCGACATGCCACCAAGAAGAAGGCTTCGGCGGCAGATGTTCCGTCTGCGTCGAACCCACCACCACCGGAGCAAACGGGTGGTGGGGTAGACGCCAATGAAGAATGGACGCCGACGGGGAGCCCACGGTGCTGCCAAGTCCAAGGACAAGGCTCTGCAGACCTCGGCGTCCGTGACATGCACCGCGCCCGTCTCAGAGGTTCGGGACCGACATCGCCATGGTATTCACAACGCCATACGCTCGTTGGACCAAGATCGAGCTGGTGGATCTCGGGATGCTCAAGACCAGCATGCACGCCAACATGCCGGGCGCGAAGCGAGGCACGGTCTCTGGGACGAGATATCGCTCCTTCTAACATAGTTAGAAGTCCGAGCATATCCGCTCCTCGCGCCGCTTCGCCATCGCCACCCACCACTCCAGCAGAAGCTTTGGCGAGAGCTCAATCGCTCTGGATTACCCTCCAACAATCGACAAGGTCGATGAATGGAGGGCCACCATTCGTAGTCTCATCGGCTTTGCTAACGGCGATGCTCGCGGCAGCCGAAAGTGCATCGCCGCCGCGCAGGACTGCCAAACACGAGCCGGTGGCGACGAAACCGATGGGGGTGCAACTACCATGCACTCTCCGCCCCGAAGGCCAAGATCGCCGACTCGCCGGATCCACCTCGACAGCGACTCCACCGCATCATCGGATCGACGAGCTCGTCGCGATCAGCGCCAAGTTCTTCACGAACGACAGCGAGAAGACGCTCGAACTCGCATCGAGCGCCGAAGAGAAGCACGACGTCAATCCGACCAGCGCGCTGGGCCCTCTGTCGACATGCATGCGCCAGGGGAACCAGGCGACTTGCCGTACACGGTAGGTTGCCCTGCGTTCACTCGTGAGCTGCGGCAAGTCCAAAGGGCCCTGCAAGAAGAATTTCAAGCCGACGCATGCAGAGAAGCACGACGGCAAGATGCATCCGTTGAGTTCCTCAGATCTACACCATCGTGGTGCAAGCTGCCGGGGCGAGACGACAAGATCCTCGCCAACTACTTCACCGGTGCTCAAGCCCAATGTCGATCCTGGCTCATGCACTTGCCGGACAACTCCATATCCTCTTGGGCAGATCTATGCCATCAGTTTGTCGGCGCCTTTACAGTGCCACAAGCCCCATGGCTAAGAAAGCGACCTTCATCTGCTAGCCCAAGGAAGGAGAGCCCTCGCCAAGTACATTCGGAGATTCAGCCAGACAAAGACAACATCCCAGATGTCCACCTGCCATGTAATCAGCGCGTTCCATCGTAACGCATAAACTGCAGGATGCGGAGGAGATAGCGATGTGCAAGATCGTAGACGTCGGTGAGCTATATGCCCCGGCCGACAAGTGTGCACGTCTTTGAGGAAGGGAGGAGACTCCCGGAGAGAATACTGAAGCAGGAGGATCTGATAGTGAGGAGACCGCCCTAGCAAAGAAAAACCGGCGGCGGAACAACAGGAAGAAGAAAGGCAAAGATGTGCTAGTTGTTGAGCAGTCCGACAACGGAGGTGGCGCCAAGAAATCCAAAGCTGGTAGCTCCGGCAAGGAGGTTGTTGCCGGCACCAATCGCCATCTGTGGCGGTCGCCGACAAGCGTGACGGCTCCAACAAACAAGATCTTGCAAGATCCACCGCACTAAAGGCCATGACCTCCAGAGCTGCAAGAAGGTCGAGCAGCTTGTCGAGCAGCGTATAGGCTGAATATGAACGACGCGACAAGGAGAAGGCCCAGGAAGGTGCCGGAGGAGCTAGCAAGAAAGCGTCCGGCCGAGGAGGACGCCGCGGCAAGGCCAAGCAGCGGCAAGGAGACAGACCTCCAGCGCCGCGACAAGGATGAAGACGACGAGGATGATGAAGACATGGATGATGACGAGACTGATGAGCAGGAGTTTCAGAAAGCCACAGAGGTCCTGTGCATTGACGGTGGTGCTTCTCTGCATACTTCACACCGCCAGCTCAAGCAGTGGATGCGGGAAGTCAATGCGGCAGAACCATCCGTCGAGTCACGCAAGCCTTCTAAATGGTCCAGCACGCCTATCATCTTTGATATTGAGGACCACCCTGATCGCAGAATCGCGGTCGGGTGCTTGCCGATGTTGGTTTCACCAACTATCCGCAACCTCAAGGTCACTAAGATGCTAGTTGACGGCGGGGCCGGCTTGAACCTGATCTCCTCCGCGGTGCTCCAGAAACTCCAGATCCCTGATGGCGAGCTCGAGACCGGCACATTCCAAGGAATCAATCCGGGAAGGAGCAAACCGAAGGGAAAGATCACGTTGCCGGTGACATTTGGCAGCGAGTTGAACTTTAGGACTGAGAGGGTCACTTTTTACGTTGCTGACTTTCCATTGCCTTACAATGGGATACTTGGCCGCCCAAAGACTCGCCAAATTCATGGCAGCCTCTCACTATGCATACAACATGTGAAGATGCCAGCCCGATAAGTGTCATCTCCGTCCTCGGCGACAAGAAGGATGATCTTATCTGCGCCGACAAGATCTACCGGAAGCGGCAATTGCAGCAGATTGCAAGCCACTTGCCGCTGAAGGTCCCGAGGCGAAGAAGAAGACCAAGTCCGGCAAGAGCTCTGATGCCCACTCCGGCAAGCGCACCTCTTCGGAGTGCTGCGCTACCGTCGAGGACGCACCATCGAGCTCCACCGACAAGGGTAAGAAGACGATGACAGCTCCACCAGAGACCAAGAAGGTGTCCGCCAAGGAGGACGGCATTGGTGGTACCTTCACCATCGCTGCCACTCTCGACCCTAAATAGGAAGGCGCGCTGCTTGCTTTCCTCAGGCGAACGTCGCCGACGTGTTTGCGTGGCAACCGTCGACATCCCCGGTGTTCCTGTGAAAGTAATTGAGCACCATCTTGCCGCTTGTCCTCATGCGCGCCCGCCAAGCGTAAAGTCGAAGGTGCAAAGGAGCGCCAAGAATTCATCGCAGAAGAAATCAAGAAATTGGAAGCAGCAGCCTTGTCGAGGAGTGCTCCATCCCACGTGGTTGGCCAATCCTGTAGTTGTACGCAAGGCAAACGGGAAATGGAGGCTTTGTATCGACTTTACCGATGTCAATAAAGCTTGTCCCAAAGACCCATTTCCCTTGCCGCGCATCGACCAGATTGTTGACTCCACTGCCGGATGTGGTTTGCTTTCATTTCTGGATGCATACTTAGGATATCATCAGATCTTCATGGAAGAAGAGGATGAGGAGAAGACCGCATTCATCACCCCATGTGGCACATACTGTTTCGTACGGATGCCTTTCGGATGAAAGAATGCTGGTTCAACATTTGCAAGAGTAGTCCATGACGCTTTTGAGCCGCAAATGCATAGAAATGTGGAAGCCTACATGGATGACATAGTGGTCAAAAGCAAGGACAAGGCGACTCGATTCAAGATTTAGACGAAACCTTTGCAAATCTGCGCAAGATCAACCTCAAGCTCAACCACGAGAAGTGTGTGTTTGGAGTCCTTCCGCAAGCTTCTCGGGTTCTTCGTGTCTCAGCGGGAATTGAAGCCAATCCCGACAAGATCAAGGCCATTGAGCAGATTGAAGCACCAAAGCGCCAAGGATGTACGAAGACTTGCCGGTTGCCATGTAGCTGCTCTCGATGAGGTTTATCTCTAGGTTCTGCTGAGCACGCCTGCCATTTTTCAAAATTTTGAAAAAGGCAGGTCCGATGAAATGGACTCTGAAGCGGAGGCTGCTACCGCAGACTTGAAGAGATACATGTCCTCCACTCCAACACTTGTCGCACCTAAGCCACAAGAGAAGTTGCTGCTATATATAGCGGCAACCAATCAAGTGGTTAGTGATGCGTTAGTAGCGGAGAGGGAGGCGGATGATGAGCTAGCAACTATGGCGTATGCATCCAAATGACGAGGTGGGGCTTCACCGGCAAGCTCGTCCCGACAAGGACGGATCTACGCAGACGCATGAGAAGATGCAGAAAAGAATGGTGCAGCGCCCAGTTTACTTTGTCAGTTCCCTTGCAGGGGCTAGGTCAAGGTACTACGGTGTGCGTAAATTGCTTTTTCGGCCTCCTCATGGCCTCGAGAAAGCTGCGCCATTACTTCCGTGCACATGAGATCACAGCCGTCACTGCTTTTCCGTCAAGAGGATATTGCAAAATCCAGAGGCAACAAAGTGTGATTGTCGAGTGGGCACTAGAACTGTCAAGCTTTGGCCTCAAGTTTGAGAGCACTTCCACTATCCAAAGAAGAGCATTGGCGGAGTTCATAGCAGAATGGACGCCAACACAAGATGAAGAAATTCCAGAAATGAGCATCCCCGTCAAGGAAGCAAGCAAAGGGTGGCTGATGTACTTTGATGGTGCCTTTTTTCGCTGCAGCGCCCGGTCTTGGGCGTGCTACTTGTTGCACCCACCGGAGAGCACCTCAAGTACGTAGTCCAGATGCACTTTCCCAAGGAGCAAGCAACAAACAATACCGCAGAGTATGAAGGTTTGCTTGCCGGTCTCGAGATCGCAGAGACCTTGGGATCAAGAAGCTCACCGCTGTGGTGACTCACAGCTTGTCATCCGCCAAGTGATCAAGAGTTATCAGAGTCAGTTGATGGAAGCTTATGTTGATGAAGTGAGAAAGCTAGAAGAGCACTTTGAGGGCCAACAAATGGAACATGTTCCAAGAGCTCGTAACGACATTGCCGATGGTTCGTCAAGGCGCGCTGCACTTAAGTTACCTGTGGAACCAGGGATCTTTGTGCTCAAGCTGACTCAACCGTCCGTAACGCCATCAACCGGACAGAGTAAGAAGAGGAAGTTGATCTCTGGTGACTATTTTCCGGCAGAGCTTCCCGAAGTCGCCATCAAGAAGGTCCTCAAGATCAACACCAAGGGTGCTGAGGAGCAGTCTGCTCCGGCAAGCCCTAAGGTGTGTTCCGTTGAAGCAGACGCTCCCGACAAGTTTTGCTCCGGCAAGCTTGCCGGGGAACGTCAAGCTCCGGCTGAGCCACAGGTTTTCACCGTGGAAGCAGATGTTCCCGCAGCAGCAGATGTGCCTTTAGTCCTTGTTGTCGAGCCGCAAGCTCCAACATGGGCACACCTTCAGACAGGAGAACTTCCCGAAGAGCAAGAAGAAGCGGAAAGAGTAGACCGGCAGTCAAGTATGTACCAGTTTGTCGACAACACACTGTACAAAAGAAGACTCCACGGTGTGAAATTGAAGTGTATTCACCGGAAGACGGACAAAAGCTGTTGGCAGAGATACATGGAGGCATATGTGGTCACCACATTGGCACGAGCACTTGCTTGCAAAGCATTCCGCAAGGTTTCTTTTGGCCGACAAACCTCCAAGATGCAATCGCACAAGTAACCAAGTGTGAAGCGTGCAGTTCCATTCCAAGCATATACACCAGCCAGCTCAAGCTCTCCGGACGATCCCTTTATCCTGGCGATTTTCGGTCTGGGGCTCGACATCCTCGGCCCTTTCCCCGAAGTTGTTTGGGCTTTGAGTACTTGTAATGCGTTGTAATCGACAAGTTCACAAAGTGGCCGGAAGTGGAAGCGATGAGGAAGGTGACAAAGACAATGTAGTCAAGTTATTTAGGTCGATTGTTTGCCGCTTCGAATCCCTAACAGGATCATCACCGACAACGGCACACAATTCACGAGCCGCACCTTCATGCAAGACGCCCAAGATCTTGGCGCCAAGGTTCCGCTTCGCTTCGCTGCTCATCCGAGAAGTAACGGTCAAGCGGAGAGGGCGAATCTTTGAAGTCTTCGCGGGCTCAAGACCGTAACTTTCGACGAGCTGCACAAGTGCGGAAGAAACTGGATTGAGGAGCTGCCGGTGGTTCTTTGGTCGATCAGACGACGCCAAATCGAGCCATCGCCGCACACCTTTCGCTCTAGTCTATGGAGCAGAGGCAGTTCTCCCCACGGAACTCGTGGTACGGATCACCTCGAGTGCTCGCTTATGATGAGCTTGAGCAAGAGCAATTTGCGACAAGATGACGCTGCTCCTTGAGGAGGATCGCCTTCAAGCTGCTGTCAGACGAGCTGCTCAATACCGACAAGCTTTGCGCCGCTACCATAGCCGCAAAGTTAATGCCGAAGTCTCGAGGAAGGCGACCTTGTTCTTGGCGCTGCTCAGTCCGCCAAGAATTCCAACAAGTTGACGCCTTGAAGTGGGAAGGCCCTTACCGGTGAAAGCGGGTCACTAGGCTCGGCGCTGTCGCTTTGAGACCGAAGATGGCATTCCGTGAGCAACTCCTGGAACATTGAGCATCTTCGTAAGTTTTACCCGTAAGGCGCGGTTGCCGGAACCTGCTCCGGCAACCACCTTTTGTACAAGTCTTGCCGATGTTGCATGTAATCCTTTGTACAAAGCCGGGCGCAGACCCCGTGCATAAGTAAAGCTAATGTGCTTCGCACATCTTGTCAATTTCATGCTTTCTACTTCTATTTTGCATGCATTATCTGACACTTTGTGCAGCACCTACCCCCGGTAAGCAATAACGAGCCATAAGGCTCAATATCTTTATTTTCTCTTCTTTCTCTTTCTCAAAGAAAGGAAGGTTCCCTCGCCCACAAGTTTGCCGGGGGGAAAGGAGAAGATAATGGTGTGGACCAAGCGTCGCTCAAGGAAGTCTAGCCTTATCGGGAAGCAAACGTTAGAAAAGCTAAGTTGCTAAAGTTTGAGCAATCAGTTTCAAAATTTTTAAGTTATCTTCCTCGAACGAACGTACTTTGTATGGAAAACCTGTGCGTGGAGGAACCAACTCGTAGCTAGTTGCGCCCTTACTTTGTTTCGAGTCCGCTCAACAACTTAAGTGAGCTGCGACTAGTTGCGACAAGGTTACTTGTCGGAAGCAGCACCGCCAAAGCTGTCACGACGTTCGCACTCAACAGGGCCTGTGTGCTCATACCGACAAGTTCCCTAAAAGCGAGGGCAAAAACATACAAAGGAAGGAACCAAGTAAAGGAAATAACATAGCAATTGCTACCCGTAATAGAGTTATATTACAAGATAGCTTGTCGCAGCTCTAATAGATTGTTCTCATAACATGACCAGCAGCGACAAGAAAAAGAGAAAGCGGGCGGCCTAATCTACGCGATCGCCCTCAACCCTCTTGATCCCACTCACCCTGTCCACGATGGGTGTGACAAGGGTCTTGAGCGCTTCCACATCAGCATCCGGCGGCAAGGACTTGAGGACGTTGGTGAGGTTGAGGCCTGGGTTGCGGAAGGCCACCTTCATCAGCACCTTTTGAAGAGCCCCTCAACAGATCTGGCGCGACTCCTCGGCCAGCTCCTTTGGGATTTCTTCCCGAGTCGCTGGAGGGCCGCCACCACGCCTTGAAGAACAAGCTGAGCTTGGCGCTGGGTTGGAGGTGCTCATCGGAGGAATATCCAAGATCCTCCATCCCCAGCTCCGCCACTCCCGTCGATGGCTGCAGCAACATCCACGAGACCCTCGGTCCAAAGTGCTCCACATTTTCCCTAAAGGTATTCTGGCGGCGGCACTGCTGCCAAGCAGCGCCTCGTCGGCCTTGATCTTCTCCTTCAAGGCCACCTCTCGCTCCCTCGGGCGCCGGCCCAAATACCGAGTCAAGGTGGTCAGCTTCAACTCAAGATCTGCGTTGGAGTCCTTGGAGGCGCTGAGCTCCTTGCTCCTCTCGGCGAGACGGCCCTGCAGCTCGCCAAGAGTGTAGGCGTCCTTCTCGCGCTCATGCTTGAGTACACTAAGCTCCTCGCCGCTCTCCTTGAGATTGGCCTCCAGCTGCATCACCTTCATCTCCAGCTCCTTCTTGGCGGCCTCGGCAGCTGAAGCAGCATCCTTTGCTTCCTTGAGAGCCCCGCCAAATGTTTGCTCGCGCGTGGCTAGATCCTCCTCATGGCTCTCAAGATAAACCTTCCTCTTCGCCAACTCGCCTTCCTGCGCAGATAGCTTCTCGGCGGCAAGCCGCTGTTGCTCCTCAGCTTCAGCCTTCTCGAGGAGGAAGGCCTTGCGCTCCTCGGTGAGTCGCTCCTGCTCCTCTGCCAAGGACCGGAGAGCTTCCTGGTTGAGGCCCTGGAGCTCCTCCGCGCGCTTCTCGATGTCTGCTCCCGCCTTCGCGACAAGCGCTTCCCGGGATTCCAGCTTGGCTTGTCGGGCGCAGTAGAGCGACAACAGCTTCCACAGCAGCTGCTCCTCCTCAGACTTCTGCCGCCGCTGCTTGCGCGCCGACCAACGCCGCCCAGCCGGAGGCGAGCAGCTCTTCATCAAAAGTTTCTCCTTCGGCCAGCGCCCTGGAGCTCGACGCCCATGGGAGCTTGATAAAGACGCCATTGCCGGCCTTCAAATAGGCGCCGGACTGGGGCTCTTCGGAGCCCGACGCTGCTGCAGCGGCGGAGGGATCGGCGGTCGGCGTAGCTCCTGGCGCTCCTGCGGCCTCAGGGCCGTAAGTACGATCGCCGGACCCCTCGCCAGCTTCTGCGGCGGCAGCTTTGGCGGCCTCTTCGCCGGCGGGCTCGTCAGCGCCAGCTTCTTCTTCGTTAGCGTGGCGTTGTCAAGATATTGCCACGTCTTCCTCGCCGGCGGCCTCGGTCTCCATTGGCTCTGTGGCGGATGGATGAAGAAAAGTCAAGCAAATATTCAAAAAGAAAATCAGAAGAAGAAGAACACAAGGAAAGTTTTCAAGCAAGAGGATTGCCTGTGCTAGGGTCTGCAGTCATGGTCTCCGCCGCCAGGGGATCGCTGGTGCTGTCCCTTGCCGGAGAGCTGTCCCTTGCCGGAGAATTGCCCCTTGCCGGAGAAGTCCCCCTTGCCGGAGAACGCTCCCTTGCCGGGGAATCCTCCCTTGGCGGTGTAGTCGAAGCAGAAGGCATGTCAGGAGCGGCTTGTGGCACTCCTGGTAAGGCTGCTCGCTTCCTACACAAATCAGCAGTCAGATATCAGCAAAGAAAGGGCACCCATGCACGCCTAACAGCAGAAAGTAAACCATATACTTACGCTGGGGGCTGCGCTGGGGGCTGCTTTGAGGAAGAGTTGCCGCGTCCGGCAAGCTGGTCTCGGACGCGCCTCCTGCTGTCGCGGTGGGTTCGTCCTCGATGACAATCACCGGGGCCTTGGCTCTCTTCGACGCTCTCGGGCTGCGTCCCGAAAAGGAATGGGTTCAGAGTGAAGCAAATCAGATACAAGACAAAGCAACAAGTCAAGAACTACAAATGCTGCAATGAATCTTACTCTTCTTCTTCCTCGTCGGAGCTGAGCGCGGAGAGATCAAATTCTGGCTCGCCTCCAGTACGACGAAGCGGAGGAGTAGGTTCCCTTGGCCGCCTGGCGGGAACAGAAGCGGTGGTCTGCGAGGGCCCGCTCCAGTTGCCGCAGCGGCGTGAGGTGCTCCCGCGGCATCAGTGCTTGCCGCGGTGGAGCGCGTCGCGCGGCGCGGCGACTGTTGACCCGTCTGCCGCCCCGCTACGTCTCCGGCCTTGCAGAGACGCCCTCTTGGTGGAGCTGGGGGCTCCGCTCGCGGCAAGCTGTCTGAAGGAGGGGAGGAGGCGCTCTCGGCAGGCTCGCTCAACTCAGCTTCAGGCCCGGCAAGCTCTTCCTCGCCGGCAAACTCCCTTCGCTCGACAAGGCTTGCTGCCTCTGCTGCCTCTGCCTCCTCCACAGTGAATCCGAACTCGCCCGCGGCAGCGGCTGCTGCCGCCTCTTCCAGCCTGGTGGCGATGCGCTACATCTCATCATCGGTGGGTGTCGCGGGTGAGGCTCCTCTGTTCATCGGGGCGGACCGGCACTTCTACCAAGCTGTCAAAGAACACTCGCACGACGTCATCTGCAGGCTCTTGCCAGGTTGGAACGATTCCATGCGAGTCGCATGGCAGCATCATTGCACGGATGCGGTCGGCGAGGAATTGTTGCACAGGACGACATTCTTCGCAACCCGAACACTCCGGGATGCTCGGGATCGTGCTTGAACAGCTCCAAGAGCATCGCATCCGGTTCCAAGACGGTGAAATTAAAGTTGAGGCCCGGCGCAGCCTCATGATATCCGCCGCGTTCCGAACTCCCAAGCGGGTCTCCTCCTCTCCTGCGCAGGGGGCGGCGCGGCGAGGAAATCTGCGCCTACATTCGGTCCGGCAAGCGTCAGGCGTAGGATCCGGATGACGACAATCTTCAGCCTAGCGTCTTCGTGGTCCAGATTGCTCCAATCGTTGCCGCGCCTCTCGAGGTTTGGCGCTGGCGGTAACGCTGCCGGTTCTCCTCGACAATCCAGCACCGATCTGCTCTCCACTCATCCCATTTGCTGCGGAGCTCTCCCGCCAGATAAGCTTCCTTCTTGCCGGTCCTCGAGATCCAGGCGATCCCACCGGAAAGAGGCTCCCCTCTCTCAACTCGGGGCATAAAGAAGTGGCATAAAAGGGCTACGTTTGGATGGACTCCGACAAAGTTTTCGCGGAGATGTGCGAAAACTGCCATGGTCAGAACAACATTGGGGGTGAAGTCAAGGAGGCGGAACCTGTAAGTGTTCATGATATCGCAGAAAAATTCAGAGAAAGGTGGCAGAGCCCGCAGTAGAAGAACAGCGCGAAGAAAGGGTACCCATTCGGAGCCCGGTTCAAGCAGCACTGGAGTACCTTCGTCTTGTGAGTGCGCTCGCGTCTCCGTCGACGGAAGAGGTAGTAGTACTCCCTCAGCTCCCTCGCGCCGAGATGGGGGAAGATTGCCCGCTCCTTCCGCAGCGCCGCAAGCCGCTGCGCCTCGGCCGACTTCACGGCCTTCCCCTTGTCGGCTTTCGGAGCCATGGCGGAAGTGGTGAAGGAGATCGACGGCGTTGGTGATGCTGGTGGCGATGGGGGGCGGAGCGCTGCTCTCTCTTGAGAAGAAGGGGGAGGCAGCGGGGGTTTTTCGAGATTGGACAGCAACTGGCGAGATGGGCGGACTGCCCCTGTTTCCCCTGCTTATAAAGAGGGAGGGGGCAGACGTTCCGTTTTTCCAAATAAAGAAACCACCCACGATCTCTCACACGACGCCGCATTCGACGCGCGTGCCTGTGGAGGGCGTGGTGGGTCCGGGTGAGTTACGGCGTAACCCAGCCGCCTGCGTGCCTGTGCCCTGTTTTGGGCCTGGCCCAACAGCGCCCGACACCGTGTGTGGCCCATGCCCGGGGGCTCCTGTCGGTGTACTAGAGTAGGTGTACCCTAGTATCCCGAACTCGTGCACGGGCGATTGCAGCCCTCAGCTGCAAGGCCTGCCGGGTGACCGCCAAGGTCCTCCGTGGTTCCTTTGGAGCCATTCAAGAACAAAGTATTCAACCTGTGGAGACAAGGCCCGGCAAGAGGAGCTTGCGGAAGGCCACCCAAGGCACCTAGGAGACAAGGCCCCTGACAAGAGGAGCTTGCCGAAGGCCACCCAAGGCACCTAGGAGACAAGGCCCCGGCAAGAGGAGCTTGCCGGAAGGCCCGTGAGCGACAAGCTTCCGGACGCGACAAGACAACAACCGCGACAAAGGCGCTTGCCGCGCAGACCACCACTCAGACCAAGGCCCAAAGCACATCCACTAACGTGTCGCCCTGGGACCTTTCCAGGCGCGCGTGGCAAGAGGCCATGCGGCCAACGGAGCGCGGTGGCAAGCGGCGACTGACAAGATTGCCATCGTGGCAAGCGGTGGCGCCCCTGACGGTCCCTTTCTGCACTGTTAGGGCGACGTAGACGGGCATTTAATGCCTTTGTCCCCTGCCGTCGGGGTTAGGTATGATACATTGTACAAGTAGCTGTACCAACCACTCCTTTTCCATTTTTACCCTTATCTACGTTGCCACCTGTCGGAGACCCCTTTAGCATATAAAAGGAGGCCCATGCGCAATGTAGAGTGGGGTTCGAAAGGCTCGAAGCCAGACAACACTCACGCTCGGTCTCGTTAGCAGCTTGAGGTGTCAGAAAGCACTCAGCTCTGAGCAAGAACTCGATACACTCGGACATGCAGCAGTGAGGAGTGTTATCTCTCCGGAGAGCTCCGAAGCTGGGTAAACCGCTCGTGTGCTTCGCCTCGATCTGCTCTTCGTGCGACCTCCGCCCCCCGCCGAACCAAAAGGGGCTCGGTCCACCGGTCCCATAGGTGTTCGTGGGCCAGATCAGCCTGCCCCGACATACCTGTTGCGCCATTGGAGTTTCAATTGCATCCTTCAAATTTGAAATTAGTTGGTATGAATAAATACAGTGATGCAAGAGCAAAGTAGTATGAACCATAGCTAAGGAACCTGACCTGAGAACAATTCTTCTTCTGCTTTAAGCGTTGACTTGGGGTTCGAAGTGGTGGTCCTCGTGCTTTGGGCACTGCAGTTGCCTTACTAACTGCTCGTGTTTGGGTGCTCTGTGGCGGAGACGGTGCTGTGTCAAAGGGAACTAGGTTACTATCTGCTGGAGTTGGGGTTAGAAGGGGTGTAGCTAGTTCTCTGTCCAACTGGGTAGGGGTACAATCTGCGTGAGTGTGGATTATGTGTGGTGGGGCTGGTTCTTGGGCAAGTACAACCGTGGTTCTATCTCCATCGACAGGTAGCACGATCTTTTCTGAAGATCGTGTTTTTACTCCCACAGATACTGCCATCACCCCCTCCAATTGAAATGGCTTATAAATAAGAAAAGTAATTGAATGTACAGACCTTGTAAGATAGACAGGTGCAATGGATAGTAGGGAAGAAAACAGGGCATGAAATAATTCACATTTATGTTGTCTAACCAAATGTAATAGCGTGACATAATTTCAAATATATGATGGCTAATTAAACAGGATAGCATGACACAATTTCACATGTATGATGGCTAACAAAACAGGATAGAATGACATACTTCAAAATATGATGACTATGTAAACATGATGACATGATATAATTATACGATGTGTCTATTAAAGTGCTTGGCATGCCATAAATCACAAACATGCCGTCGATGGAAACATGATGGCATGATATAATTCACGGATAGAATGACATAATTCAAAATATGATGACTATGTGAACAGGATGAGATGATATAACTATATTATTTCTTTAGAAAATGGGTTGGCATGCCATAATTCAGATACATGCTGTCTATGTAAACATCATGGCATGATATAATTCAAATATATGATTTATATACTAAGGAAGTGAGCAGAGTGCAATCGCATATATGATGTGTCAACTAAGGAGATGGCATTCAATATCGTGTATATGATGTAAAAACTAAGCATTGCAATACAACATATGCATGATATGAGTAATATAACCCTGCCAAGTTTGAGCATACACCTCAGGGGGATAATAGGACTGGTCATCTCCTCTGAATCCTCCTCTGAAGAGCTATATATAACCATCAACATATCTGCTTCGCCAGGTAGCATTGTCTGCTCTGAAGACCTTGTTTTCACTCCAGATTTCTCCATCACCAATTCAAATGGCTGATGCGCAGGAAGAGCAGTTGAATATACAAACATTGTCGACAAAAGCAATGAGAAATACAAAAAAAAGGACGACATGATATAATTCACATATATGACGCTTGGCTAAACATCATGGCATTGCATAATTCACATATATAATGCCTTGCAACAAGATAAAATTGCATAATTCACATATATAATGTCTTGAAAAAAGATGGCATTGCATAATTCACATATATGGTAATTAGACACTAAACAGGTGGCATTCACACAAATCATGTCTAAACTAAGCAAATGACATAGCAATGCAAGATACCATACGCACGATATGAGTAACATAACCCTGCAAAGTTAGAGCATGCACCTGGGGGGGATAGGACTGGTCATCTGTCTCTGAATCCTCCTCTAAGGAGCTACCCGTAACCAGCGAGATATGCACTTTGTCAGATAGCATATTCTGCTCTGAAGACCTTGTTTTCACTCCAGAGTTTTCCATCACCGTGTTAAATGGCTGATGCACACGAAGAGTAGTTGAATGTACTAACATTGTTGACAAATGTAATACGTAACAAAAAAAAAGGATGGCCTGATATAATTCACATATAAGATGACTGGCTAAGCAGGATGGCATTGCAAAATTCACATATATGATGCCTGGCTAAACAAGATGGCATTGCATAATTCACATAAATGATGAATAAACTAAACAGATGGCATTCACACAAAGCATGTCTAAACTAAGCAGTTGACATATTTGATGTATAAAGTAAGCAATGAAAGGCACCATATGCATGATATAACCAACATCAGCA
Organism: Aegilops bicornis; assembly: GCA_021605145.1. NCBI lineage: Eukaryota > Viridiplantae > Streptophyta > Magnoliopsida > Poales > Poaceae > Aegilops > Aegilops bicornis. The sequence continues at coordinate 290,562,704 of CM038671.1, forward strand.
TGCCAAGTTAGAGCAAAGACTTCATGGGGTAAATAGGAGTGGTCTTCTGCTTCTGAATCCCCCTCAGAACAGCTATCTTCCTCTTGATTAAAATCCGAAATGGGTGGAGGGGGGCTGCCTTTGCACCCACCATGGAGCGACGTCTGCATAAAATTTTATTCCCCACAAGGCTCGTCTCTTTTGCTCTACATGTTCAGTTCCATTGTGTACAATAACTGACATGCATAGGAATAAAACATAGTGAGATTATGTAAGGAGTGAATGCACAAATCCAGAGTGATGGTAGCAAACTGTGGATAGACCCAAAACCAATGATAGCAGGCAGATAATAGCTTTAGTTAAAAATACAGATAATGGCTCCTTTAATGTTTGTTTGCACCCAACATGAAACTCATAGTAGACACCCGAGATTAACCAGATAGTAGATAGATAGTACTGATTGCTGCCCCAATATGTACCCCACAAACATTTTAAAACTCAAGTTTCAGCATAAGTTTGGACCAGAGTCGGAGTCTAATAGGTGAACACGACGATAAAGTAGCATGTCATCATATTAAGCGATGCATAACATAAGCAGACACGGAAGAGTGCGACCTCTCTTGCGGACCCGTGTAGTTCTCAAGGTCATCTGCTCAGTTGATAATGGTAATGCAGTTGTCGTGGCTGTCGGCGGTGGGGAAGAAGATCCGAGGCGGCGAAGGCAGTCTGGAGAGTGGATCCCTCGCTGTGGTGAACCCTTCCGTCGTTGGAGCAAATGAGCCGGGTGGAACACAAGACCGCAGGAGCAGGACAAAGCACACAAGGTTTTCTTTGACACATATCTGTAATGTAGTAATTGTGTAAGGGCTTGTTTGAATTTGAGGATTCTAACAATGCAGGATAGGAAATAGACATGAATAGGATAGGAATGCACGTGCAAACAGTAGAATTAAAACACAGGATTTCTGCCAATCTGGGTGTTTGGTTCACAAGAATTGGAAGATCACAGGATGCAAAGAAGCATGTTGAGATTAAGTCAAACCACAAGAAGTGTACAACCTCTTTGGCGAAGCCATGTCGATCTCAACATGATTGGGTTGGCCGGTGAGGATGCTCCGGCTGACTTGGCTGTCGGAGGAGGGAAAGATCTTAGGCATCTAGAGATGGAGCCCGAGGTACTGCTCCGCTGTGATGGAGTGTTTCGTCGTTGGAGCAGCTCCGGTGCGTTGTACGACGCTGAGGCTGAAGCAGGACAAGAGAGACAACGTTAACCTGAGTGGAATTCTAATAGCATCTCCAATAGATGACGTAAAATACATAACCACAAAGTGCTAGATGTATACATCACCCGCTCATCTCTGAACTTAACTGTCGAAACTGAATTTAACTATTGAAACTGAACTTAACTGTCGAAACTGAATTTTGCTGTCGAAACTGAATTTTACCGTCGAAACTGAACGCACTAGAGGTGAGGCTACACGTCAGTCGACTGACTTTTTCATCTCTGGTCAGTCGATTTTGCAGCCATTGGATACGAAATCAAGGGCCTGCAGTTCATCGTCAACCTCCACCCCCCTGTGCCGCCAGCCACCACCGGCCAAACAACCGTCCCCCGCCGCCCCGCCCGCCCCGAAAACACTCCCCACCGCCGATCCGCCGCCTCCCCGGCCATCCCTCTAGCCCCCCCTGTGCCGAGCTTTTTCTCCGGCGATCCCCACGCCACCGCCCCACCACCACCGCCCCCACCCTGAACCCTAAGATAGATAGTGGGGTACTTCTCCCATGAGCCCCCTCCCAGCTATGGTTCTTCCTTAACTCCGGCGAGCACCCCCACCCCCTAAAAATCGACTGACCCAAAAGTTGATTCAGTCGACTGAAGTGTAGCTAAATCGGAGCAGCATCGCAAGGAAGAGCAAGAGCGAGAGCAACAGCGCGAGCAAGAGCAGACCAGGCAGGGGACCGAGAGCAAGAGCAGAGCAGCAACGCGAGTAGAGCTAAAGCAGCAGCAACTCCTACTAATGTGAATGTCGCCACCGAGGGAGCGACGCCATGGAGGAAGTGGCCGGTGATGCCGCGGTGGATGGAGCCGCGCCATGTCGGCTCGGGACCGACCACCAGTAGCACCGTGAGATCGAATCAAGAAGAAAATGCGGCGATTAGTGTACAACCTCTTTAGTGGCGCTGATTAGGCCGCAGCTTCATGCGAGGAAATGGTGATGCTGATGCTCTTCTGGTAGGTGAAGACGGCGGCGTGGGAATGGAGGTGGCGCGAAAGACGAGGGGAACATCGGGGCAGCTCCTTGGAGGTGGAGGACGGGGTGGCTGAACCGGCGGGACGACCAGATTGACGATGGATCCTCATCCGGTATGGTGGATGAGGGACGTGGAGGTGTTGCTGTGGACGACGTTGTGCAGGGAAGAGGCTCTGGCTGGGTGGCAGACGTAGGAGGGTGTGGGGCTTCACGGGTTTCCCCCGGCCACGGTGTATGAATGGGTGGGCGGATGGGATGGGAGTGGGGAACCATGGCTTAGGGACGCGCTTGTCTGAAATGTGGGGTAAGTTACGAAAGTACCCCCACCGATTTGAGGCGGTTCTTTCGGTTCAGGGGTATAACGGGCATTTCACGTGTAGGGATTTCACAGGAGGTGGGAGTTTTCGCACGCGTTAATTTTGGAATAGCAAGGCGCGGGTTGAGATGGAGGGAGTTTTCGGAGCACAAGGAGACAAAGATATATCTTAAATATTTCAGGCTAACAAGGCGCGGGTTGAAATTTCCGGACAAGCGTAACGTGTACTGTACCAAATCAATTCGCACTACAAATGTCATTCAAAACTTTGAATTCATGTTATGTTCAATTAAAATATTTCGCTACATGTATAATGCATGCAACCTAGTACTCAAATGAACGTTTTAGTGCATTCCGAACGTATATACTACCGCTTCAATATGAACTAAATTTGAATTCGTTTCTCTATTTGAATAAGATCTACAATAATGATTGTTGTGAAGTCAAAGCGTTTGAATTCGTTTCTATGTTTTAATAAGATCTACAATCGTCATTATTGCCAAGTTAAACCATCGTTTGTGTATTATCTTCACAGCACACCACATGATTAGTCTCGAGTTACATATGAACTATGTGTACTATATGAACTCGAACTCGATTTGTTGAATCCACTTTATGTTGATTTCAAATCATAGTACGTTTCAAGCTCTAGCTAGATCTTCACAAACTAAACCATGTCTCATATGTATAATGTGTTTATCACATTATGTATGGTGCCCCGCCCCCTACGCCTACAAGTATTTAGATGTGAGTTGCAAACACCACACATTACCAGAAATTCAAATAAAATGTGAGAATGTTCGATATATAGTATTGTTTAGATTGTTTGATATTTAGTTGTAAGCTGGAACGCATACACATTATCACAAATTCAAATAAAATGTGAGATTGTTCGATGTATAGTATGGTTTAGATTGTTCGACATTTAGTCATGAGTTGCAAACGCCATGCATTATCACATTATGGTATAACATGTGCAAAACCACAACACGCGTATCACCGCTATATTCATGCATGCATATGTTTAAAACATTGTGATCTCCTATTCAAATATACGAATCCACTTTCATATCGAATTATGATCTTTGTTAGTCTCTTACACCCACACAATCCTCTAACCTTTGTAGCTACCACTAACTTTCTGTCGTGCATGCACACGCCCTCCTCGCCCTCCCCCTCCCTCAGCATTCTATCCATCGCGCACATTCATTTTTCTTCTCCTTTAGGTCGTTCTCCCATAGTCTCCACAACTCCTTTCCGACACACACCGATCGATAAACCTCTCCAGCGATGTATGCCTACAACATACACACGCACCTTCAATCTCCTCCTTTATGTGTACTTGCCTCGTGTCTCTCATACGGTCCCACTCACGTGTAAACTCTCGCCCCTATTTTCATCGATCTCACAACCGCACACTCCTCCCCCTATCTAGCTAGTAGCCGGGCCTCTCGCACCACCTCCTAGCTCCATTCTCTCTGTCTATCCGTCTCGCCGGGCCTTATTTGCCTCTAAGAAATGGACGTACACCGACCGATCTCCCGCTATACATATAGCTAGCTAGGTCCTTATAACTCGTTTTTCTCCACGTGTCAATAGATCTACCTCATTAGTTATGTCTCTCCCTTCCTCCAACAAACAACAATTGATCTACCGATCTAGTTAGGTTTGCTTACCAAACACATGGTTCCCATTCATCATCCATGGATGTGTCCCAATAGATCTATCACGCACAGGCACACACAGAAACACATCCCCACTCTTATTGATAATATTGCAGTTCCACCCTCACTTTGTCTAGTAGGCCTCTCCCACCATCTTCGAGAAGCAACTCCATCACCCATCCAACACTCTACCCCTCTCCCTCCCTCTCTCTCTCTCTCCTCTCTCTCTCTGTCCCATCCTATTTCCCATCCTTCAGTTATGTATGGATGTCGACCGATCTCCCTCAAGACATAGCTGGGTCTCTCCTTCTCAACACATATACGAGTTGTTCTACCTCTATAGTTAGGCCTCTGCCTACCCCTCGCCCCACCCCCTCTCACACACACACCGCTACATCGAGCGCTCTAGTCATGTCTCCCTGCCACACACAAAGTTAACCTGTGCCCTCCGACGTTCCGGTAGCTAGGTCAGTCGGCCTATATATTTGACTTGCACACACACACAATTTCCATGGCTCTCTTCATCGATCTTGCACCCATCCACTTGATCCTCTCTTCGACTCTATCGATATCTATGACCCCTCCCTCTCTTCTCGTGGATCGCCCGACCCTCTATATATGATATGGATAGGCCTCCATTTCACACACATTGCATGCAAAATTTTGTTTGAGATGTCATCGACACATATTCCCACAAATACATTCACGAAATCAACCTCTCCCCCCCCAAAACAAAAAACACTCACGAACGCACAAGCCATTCGTCTATGTTTGTATCTCTCACACACACCCACGTAGGTGGACGTGCACGAAGAGAAGAGGTGCACGCATACGGCACGCATTCCGTCTCTTTCCCAACCACACCCGCACGGGTACACGGTGGAGCTCATTTCTGTATGAAAAGGCAGCCCACGTGGTAACTTGACACGTGTACTTGTTGTCCACTAGATGGAGGGAGGATCGTCTACCACAGGTGAACAAACAAATTGCGACTTGACGCGTTATGTTAAAAAAGAGGGAAACCATGTGGTGCCTACCTTAGAGGCAAGGCTCTATACACTGGAGTACTTTTGATGTGTCCCGTCAACTTGCAGAACGAGGAGAAGCTTGCTTAGTACGCCGTCTCCCCATGCAGGCGCTGTTGCTCGCAGGATGAGGTGAAGCTTGCTTACTACGCCCACGCCCGCCTCCTCGCCCACGCCATGTGGCTCGCAGGACGAGGAGAAAATTTTACTAGCACTCCCTCCGTTTACTCCTCGTCCCTACTATCTTGGTTAGAGAGATTATCATATTGTTTGAAATATATGTCCTTTAGTAGATTTCAATATGAACTACTAGTACATACTCCAAACACTGATGTATATAGATGTATTCTAGAGTGTAGATTCAGTCATTTTGCTCTGTATGTAGTCCATATTGAAATGGACGTAATAGTACGCACTCTCCCTTGCCCCTCGACCCTCGCCACGTGGTGGACGCGCAACAATTCATTCGGTCTCAAATAGCTAGAACAATATATACTGCAGTACCATTATTGCTCGACTTCCCGAAGAGGCGAAGAGCCAATCGCAAAGTTAATAGTTTGGGGATGCCAAGCGCAAATAGGAGAACGAGTAGTAGGTGCCGTGTCATTTATAAATAAAGTTTTTTTCTTCAGTGGCACGTACGCAATATAAATAGGTTCATATGGAGAGAAAAGGAAACCGCTCCACTATATACATAGGCATGACGAGCCTACACGGTTGCTTGCTGGGGTTGCTCTCTCAGTTTTCACACTCTCTCGCACAAAACAACTGTGGCCACATCTCTAACATCCCGACAGATCACGTCTGCCGGAGGAAGGGGTGGATGCTTAGTGTAGATGCGGTCACCGTCGCCGACGGCGAAAACCCACTGTTGGCACATCCTGATTAGGGGTCCCCGCCATTCTCTCTCACAAAGCCGGTGAGGTTGCCTTCGTCCATTGCTCACTGTCGCGACGTGGGTAGTTGCCTCCTCCCACCGCCCTCCTCTAGGTTGAGCTACATCCTGACATCCCTCAGGTACAACTCCCTTTACAGCCGGCTTGCACCACTGCTCCAGCTTCCCACATCACTCCATGTGGATATTTCTCCACTTATTTGCCCCCTTTATACCTCTCTTGGCTTCTACGTCTTTGTATTTGTGATGAGTTTATGTCTCATCAACTAGTCCCAGTAATCTTATTCTAATCACGCTTCTTCAATTTCTTTGCCACAGGGATGCTCATCTCGATTTTGGTGAAACTGCACAAAATGATACGATGGTCGAAGGGTTGCAAACTTCATTTCTTAGGAAGCGCCGACATTGCCAGCAAATTAAAGCCTGGTTATGGTTTACGGTTCAAGGGCTAGGGACTGCATGGATCATTTTTTTCTTTAGCTGTCTCTGTTTCAATGGCTAGGGACTGCATGAGTAGTAGTACTGTACGCCCTACACCCGCTCCCTCGCCAACGCGCACGGTGGCTCGCAGGACGAGGAGAAAATTTTACCACTCCCTTCGTTTACTCCTCGTCCCTACTACCTTGGTTAGAGAGATTATCATATTGTTTGGAATATATATGTTCTTTAGTAGATTTCAATATGAACTACTAGTACATACTCCAAACACTGATGTATATAGACGTACTTTAGAGTGTAGATTCACTCATTTTGCTTCGTATGTAGCATAAAGTTGAGACACTTATTTTGGAACTGAGGGAGTACATATTTGCTATGATCTGTCAATCATTGTGATGCAATAGCATGCATGTTAGTCTCCTTTGTATTTGATGAAATGTTGCAACGGGCAACCTTGGACGCAAGATACATTTAACATAAGCTTGAAGCTTCATAGCATTGTACTATCTCGCTGATAAATTACAGTATGTACTATACAAGTACCTCCTCCGTTCCTAAATATAAGTCTTTGTAGAGATTTCACCATGAACCACATACGGATGTATATATATGCATTTTAAGTATAGATTCATTCATTTTGTTCCGTATGTAGTCCACCTAGTGGAATCTCTACAAAGACTTATATTTAGGAACGGAGGGAGTACTATGTAAAGAACTAGGTGTCGCACGGTGTCCAGAAAATATGGTGATAGTGTGAGGTGGGCCATGTAATCATTGAGTCTGCGTGTTTTCACTGCTCTTGCACTCCTCCGCCGTAAGAATGGATAAAATTGTAATCTAGTAGTACCTCCTTTCGTCGAAAGTGTGGGACATCCAGCAGTCCTACCACCTCAGTAATAATGACCAATGAGCCGTCAAATCACATAGACCCATCAGTAAGTTGGACGGACGAAGCAACCATCACTCTTGAATCCGCTTCCCTCTTGGTAGCGCCCGGTGAGAGGTCGCGTCCGCTTCTGCCCGGGCATGAATGCGGCAGCGATTCTTTGGAGCGGCTGACCGTTCAGTGGGAAGCCTTGAGCGATGGAGGGGCTTTGGGTGGGCCAGCCTGGTCAGGAGCGGGCGTGGCAGCTGTCCGCCTGTCCTTACCGAATGCCCGGAAACGAGAGGATGCACCGACTCTCGCGGCTAAAATCGTACACTACACACCATCTCTCTGTAGGAGTAGGTTGATATGTCGCTCTCTCTAACACACACATGTTGTTAAACACACACACGCACACGCACACGCACACACATGTTCATAGAATAGGAAAATCGTGCGATGAAGCCCTGTGAAGTGAGATACAAATGGCGTACGTACAAGAAGAGATGAGGCATCTCTTAGTTGTTTGGATTAATTGTTGCGTTTAGAGACAGAAATCAGGGCTTTGATTGGAGGAATGACCGGTCAAGTTTCTCCTTCTCCTCCAATCTGCTTGCACCTTGGTCCCTCTGCACCTTCTAACGTGACTTATTACACCTAGACGGAGGGAGTCGAACAAGATACGGTGGCACACTGACTTAGGTCGAATACAAGTGCCCAAAATTGTGTGCATGTTATAATAAGGATTCACTTAAAATAGTACGTGAGCGAACAGAGGGATCAATTGGACAGTGTTCCCGAGCAGTAGCGAGATGTGTGAGGTAAGATACACCGCTGACACTTTTAATTTTTCTTATTAATTTGTTTGTTTCACCCTCTGACTAGTGGGACCCAACGTACTACATGGAGAGAGGTAAGGTGACTAAGGCTGCATTATTTCTGCACCACTGTGGATAGTCTTACCACCAAAGCCACATGACATGATTATGATTTAAATCCCAATGACTCCCACACACAAAAAAACACAGCATGCTTGTCACACGAACACAGGAATGTATAAAAGGTTATTTTCCTCTTGTTGAACATAACGGGAGGGTTGTGTAGCTGGTTAGCCTATTCGCTCATCAAACTTGAGGTCTCGGGTTCGAAAACTACACTTGAGCATAATTCGTGCCAGGAGGATTCTTTGACTGGTCAAAATGGATGGATACGGAGCTATACGATCTCGTAGTGACCGTATAATCACCTCATCACATATAAGTTACAGCCTCGTCTCTTGTTTTCTAGGGTTTGCACTCTTCACACTCTCTCCAGTATATATATACACGCTGGAGCCTCAGCGCTTGTAGTTGCTCTCTTCACACTCTCTCACCCTCTCCAGATCTAAACAAGACTTCGTTGGCCTCTCTCTCTCCCCTCACAGTGGTCTGCTTGTAGTTGCTCTCTTCACACTCTTTCACCCTCTCCAAATATAAACAAGACTTTGCTGGCCTCTCTCTCTCCCCTCACTGCTGGTCAAAGAGCCGGCAGGATCCGTCCGCTGGGAAGGGAAGGAGGCTTAACACTGTCGCCGTCGGCAAGGGAGGGAATCCACTACCGGCGCAGCTGTTCACTTTCACCCAGCGGCGACGCGGGAGGGCCTCCGACCCCTTCTTCTTTGCTGTCGTACATAGTGTGGGTCGAACGGCCTCCGGTCGCCCACCGAACCTCACCCCAAGAACCTTAAGGTATAATTTACTTATTCCACATGCATTGCTCTAGCTGCATGTGGGCTTTTTCCGCTTCTGCACTCGAATCTAGGTGTTGGATCAAACAGGAAAGTAGTGGGGAGAGTTGTATACCATGAATCTAGGACGTGGTTCAAAGAGGAAAGGAATGGGGGAAAGTAGTGGGAAAAGTTGTATATCATGAATCTAGGACGTGGTTCAAAAAGGAAAGGAAGAGGGAAAGTAGTGGGGAAAGTTGTATCGCATGAATCTAAGACGCGGTTCAAAGAGGACAGGAATGGGGGAAAGTAGTGGGGAAAGTTGTATATCATAAATCTAGGACGTGGTTCACAGAGGAAAGGAAGTGGGGAAAGTACTAGTACAGACTGGCTATCCTGCACCTACGTTGGCCGAAAAGGGAAAACAATGACAAACACAGTACGCACATCTGCAATGAACTGATCTTTTGTTTTGGGGGACAAGGCTGTAGAGTTTGAGCAGGACTAGATTTGCTGCGCTCACATAGGGAAAGGTGTCTAAAGATAACAAAACTGGGACCAACACAAGTATGCTCCTTGGTTGTTTGTTCTTTGTTGCAACAGACTGTGCATCACCCCAGTACATCGGTAGATGCACATGGTGCTGGTGCATCCATTGTCCCATGCAACTCTTTAGCTGTCGTTAATCTAAGGCCCTGTTTGGTTAAAAACTCCCTAGTCCGTACCTTCTTGGTTCCAGGGACTAAACATGGACTAGAGGTTATTAAATGACATGCTAAAAGACCATGTTACCCCTAGTAGTGAACTAATAGAGACAAGGTGCGATGCGTGGCAGGGGCAACTGTTGGAAAAAGTCCCAAAAAACTCTCCCTCGGGGTCTTCTTTCTTTAGTCCCAAATGCCCACTTTTAGTCCCTAAAAGTCCCTCCTGTTTGGTTTAGATGGGACTAACACAGAGTTTTTTTAGTCCCTCCACCAAAATGTCCCTATAAACAAACACCCTCTAATAATGTCATTTGGAAAATTGATGCAATGCCACGCTTAAAAGCAAATTACATGTTTAACGAATTTTATTGTTAATATAATCTCTCATTAATATTAATCAATTCCAGCGTTTGAGAAATGCTACTATCTTTCTTTCTTTCCCATTTAGATAAGGTAGATGCTTCTTTTTGTTGGCTTCTGTGTCATCCACCGTTATTGACAATTAGTTGTTTCCTTTGCACCTCTGTGTAAACATGGTTATCTACTTCACCTTGTTGCCATTGTGACCTTTTGTTGCACTGCACAAAACACTTCTGTTTTAAGAGTGTTTTGTGCAGTTCAACCAAAATGTCACACCAACAACGTTGCTTGATTGCTTGATCTTAGTGGAACTGCACAAGAGGAGATCTTACTCCCTATCTGTGTTGGCAAATTTGCTTCAGATCTTCTTCTTGTGAGTTGTTTGAATTCCGCGTCATGAGAGGTCAGTACTAGCCTTCTTTCACATGATTCTGCAGTGTGCTTTCATATGTTGTGCTACTTGTATGGTAATGTTGCTTGATTTTAGTGAACTGCACAAATGGAGGCAAGACTTCCAATCTGTATGTGCACCGTAATATCCCATTGAGGTAAGATAAGGGTATTTCACAACTGTTGGCCTGTATTTTGCCACTTTCATCAGAAAATTAATGTCACTGTTTAGTGCTATACTTGTGCAACCTAATTGACATGCTAAATCTTACATTGAAGGCGAAGCTTGTCTGTTATTGAACCAAGTGATGAAGGGGAAGAACAAGCAGAAGAAAAACAAAAATCAACTCCTGGTGCTATAATGAAGCAATGGAACTGTGATGACACAAGTAATGATATAGTTTTGCATCTTAATTTATTGCTATGGCTGGAATGAGCAATTGTTTTGCCACTGATTTGATGCCACTCTTAATGTAATACGTAATTATCTCTACTTGTGCAAACATGGATCTTCTTTGAAGATACCATATATTTTAGTGGAACTGCAGAAGAAGATGTTGGAAACATTAATCTAATCGAGGAGTATATAGTAAGCATGGCCACCACAGTAGATAGCAACAGATGGTTCCGGAGAAGTGCTTCATCTGTTTGCTCTACACAACAAGCCTCCTCACAAAGGTTGGTACTCGCCCACTGATTTCATCCATATGATTGAGCTTTGTCATCTCTATTGGTGTTGTGCTACTATTTAGATGTTGTCATCAAAAAGTGGTATTGTCCTTGAGAAGTGCTTCATCTATGCTGCTTTAAATATTTCCTTTCCTTTTTTTCCAGCAAACAGGGATGCTAGCATGTAGTTATCCTCTTGTCTTTGCACAACATGATCATCCTCCTCTGAAGAAGAATATGGAGTACGTGAAGTGACTAGTTCCGATTATGCCAGGATGAAGAAGCCCTGTCTATCTTCTCATTGGAAGGAGCAATTGAAGGATGGTTACATTACCCCCCACAAGACCAAACTAACTTCAGCTCAGAAGGAGTGACAAATCTCCATTTTCTTGTTGTGATGCGCGAGTACAATGTTGTTCTAGGATTCTTTCCGGTGAGTTCCATTTTTGTAAAAGTGTGCTCTACATGGACCATGTAGGTGCCTGTTTAAACTGTCAATTCATAGTACAATTTGCTTTATACTAATCACTTTTTTTGTATTTGTGCAAACAGGGGTGCTCAGCTTGATTTCAATGGGAACTGCACAAAATGTTCATGAATACATCGAATCATTCATTTCCACCAAAAGAAAGGAGGTGCCGATAAGTTCAAGGTGTTGCAACATATAAGGGCGAAATCATACAAGCTACGCGCGAATTTGGTTGATTTTGGTGGAACTGCACAAAAAGAACAACTGGTTTATTTAGCATGAGGTGCCATTTCAATGTCCGAACTGATGGCAAACCCTGCCCATTCCACAATCATAGGCATTTGATATTTTGGAATGGGAAAACCTTGTCAAATTTTGCTCATTGATTTTAGCAAGAAGACATGCATTTGATATTTTTGAATGGGACGCCCTTTGCTATCAGCAGTGTCGATCCATTTTTTCTTTATTCTTTAGTTGTGAAGTAAATATTGGCTCTGACATGTGAATCGCTAAGATGCATAATCATAGACTGTTTTGAATGTTCTCTGTGACATGTGAATTGCTGTGATTGCAATGTACATGAACGCTAAAAAGCTGCTCAAACTCTTTGTACTCCTTCTGTTCCTTTTTACTTTGCACATTGTCCGGTAGCATACAACTGAAGTGCTCAAGTTCTCTAGAAAATGACTGTATCTCATGAGCTTGCTCGACCATGGAGCGCTCTTCAATCATCCTGTAATCATAGAATTGCTCCATGATGTACATCTCAGTGCCAGCAACCGAAGGGTAGCAGCGGTGGCCTTACTTGGACCCGAGCGGCGGAGACCTACCGTGTTCTACTCTTCCTTGTTTTCTGTGTGGCGCGGCCTCGTTGGCAGCGGGGCGGGGCCTCGGCGGAGCCGGCGATGTCCTCTATCTCGTTGCTGGCAGGCGGCGCCTCGGCGGAGCGGGGGAAAATCCTCCCCCTCGTTGCCTGCAGGGTGGGGCCTCGACGGAGCCGGCGGTGTTCTTTGCCTCGTTGTTGGCGCCGCGGGGCCTCGGCGGAGCAGGGCCTCGTCGACACCAACGGAGCGGGGACTCGTCGGAGCCGGCATTGTCCTCTGCCTCGTCCTCAGTCTCGCCAAACAGCGCCTCAGCCGCTTCATCACCCTCTTTGTAGGCGGCCTCAGCCTCCGCCACCAGCATGTGGTACTGCCAGCGCTCGAGGTGGCCCTCGCGGGCGGAGCGGTACGAGTCGAGCAGCGCCTCCTGCTCCGCCCGCTACGCGGCGATCTGCTCCTCTGCCTGTAGGTGCTCCTAGAGGAGATGGTGGTTGTAGGCGGCATCGGCCTGCGCCTCCCGGAACTGCTCCTCACGCTTCTGCCTCACTGTGTCCATATATCGGGCACGTGCCTCACCGATGGTCATGGTGCAATGCACCAGCGAGGATGACGTGGAGGAGGGGGTTGGCGCCGGATCATCGATTACCATGTTCTCCATTGGGACATCGTCGTCCTCCGGCTGCCTGCCGGCCAGCCAGTCGGCAGCAATGGCAGCCATCTCCTTGTGATCCGTCGTCCACCCGTCCCGAAGAGCGCTGGAGCGTGAGGAAGCCATGGTGGGCAGTAGTGGTGTGGACAGGAGAATAGGAACGGATGCGGATGACTGCGGCTATGGCCAGCGCAGCAGTTTATATAGCAATGGTGGGCGACGGAGGGACGGACGTGTGCCACCGGAGTATCCGCCTCGGCAACCGCGTATCATTAATGTGGGCGGCAGAAGGACGGACGGACGACACTTGTGTCGTTTGAACGCGGAGCAATCGCATTCACCGAGAAGCGGGCGGGCGGCGCTGACCGTTTCGGGTGGAAAGCGCGCGCGAGTGAGGGAGGCGGTCTGGGTGGGCCAGGGCAGTCAGACACGTGCTTGGCAGCGGGTCGGTCCAGCAGCCGGACATGATGGCTCGCCAGCTACCTCGCCGAGTGATGTCTACTACACAACCTTCTTCTTGTAGACGTTGTTGGGCCTACAAGTGCACAGGTTTGTAGGACAGTAGCAAATTTCCCTCAAGTGGATGACCTAAGGTTTATCAATCCGTGGGAGGTGTAGGATGAAGATGGTCTCTCTCAAGCAACCCTGCAACCAAATAACAAAGAGTCTCTTGTGTCCCCAACACACCCAATACAATGGTAAATTGTATAGGTGCACTAGTTCGCCAAGAGATGGTGATACAAGTGCAATATGGATGGTAGATATAGGTTTTTGTAATCTGAAAATATAAAACAGCAAGGTAACAAGTGGTAAAAGTGAGTGTAAACGGTATTGCAATGCTAGGAAACAAGGCCTAGGGCTGATACTTTCACTAGTGCAAGTCCTCTCAACAATAATAACATAGTTGGATCATATAACTATCCCTTAACATGCAACAAAGAGTCACTCCAAAGCCACTAATAGCGGAGAACAAACGTAGAGATTATGGTAGGGTACGAAACCACCTCAAAGTTATTCTTTCCAATCAATCCATTGGGCTATTCCTATAAGTGTCACAAACAACCCTAGAGTTCGTACTAGAATAACACCTTAAGACACAAATCAATCAAAACCCTAATGTCACCTAGATACTCCAATGTCACCTCAAGTATCCGTGGGCATGATTATACGATATGCATCACACAATCTCAGATTCATCTATTCAACCAACACATAGAACCTCAAAGAGTGCCCCAAAGTTTCTACCGGAGAATCACGACGAAAACGTAAAGCCAACCCCTATGCATAGGTTCATGTGCGGAACCCGCAAGTTGATCACCAAAACATACATCAAGTGAATCACGTGATATCCCATTGTCACCACAGCTACGCACGGCAAGACATACATCAAGTGTTCTCAAATCTTTAAAGACTCATTCCGATAACATAACTTCAAAGGGGAAACTCAATCCATTACAAGAGAGTAGAGGGGGAGAAGAAACATAAGATCCAACTATAATAGCAAAGCTCGCGATACATCAAGATAGTGCCAAATCGAGAACACGAGAGAGAGAGAGAGAGATCAAACACATAGCTACTGGTACATACCCTCAGCCCCGAGGGTGAACTACTCCCTCCTCGTCATGGAGAGCGTCGGGATGATGAAGATGGCCACCGGTGAGGGTTCCCCCCTCGGGCAGGGTGCCGGAACAGGGTCCCGAGAAGTTTTTGGTGGCTACAGAGGCTTGCAGCGGCGGAACTCCCGATCTATCTTCTGTTCTGGAAGTTTTAGGGTACATAGGTATATATGGGTGCAGGGGTACGTCGGTGGACCGAAGGGGGGCCACGAGGCAGGGGGGCGCTCCCCCCACCCTCGTGGGCACCTCCCTTCTTCCCTGACGTGCACTCCAAGCCCATCCGGCAGGTTTCCTTCCAAAAATAACTTCTCCAGTTGATTTCGTTCCGTTTCGACTTCGTTTGATATTCCTTTTCTTCAAAACACTGAAATAGGCATAAAACAACAAATCTGGGCTGGGCCTCCGGTTAATATGTTAGTCCCAAAAATAATATAAAAGTGGATAATAAAGCCCAAAGTTTCCCAAAACAGTAGATAATATAGCATGGAGCAATCAAAAATTATAGATACGTTGGAGACGTATCAAGCATCCCCAAGCTTAATTCCTGCTCGTCCTCGAGTAGGTAAATGATAAAAAGATAATTTTTGATGTGGAATGCTAGTTGGCATAATTTCAATGTAGTTCTTCTTACTTGTGATATGAATATTCAGATCCGAAAGATTCAAGACAAAAGTTCATATTACAGAAATATAATAATACTTCAAGCATACTAACAAAGCAATCATGTCTTCTCAAAATAACATGGCCAAAGAAAGTTATCCCTACAAAATCATATAGTCTGGCTATGCTCTATCTTCACCACACAAAGTATTTAAATCATGCACAACTCCGATGACAAGCCAAGCAATTGTTACATACTTTTGACATTCTCAAAACTTTTTCGATCTTCACGCAATACATGAGCGTGAGCCATGGATATCGCACTATATGTGGAATAGAATGGTGGTTGTGGAGAAGACAAAAAGAGGGGAAGATAGTCTCACATCAACTAGGCATATCAACGGGCTATGGAGATGCCCATCAATAGATATCAATGTGAGTGAGTAGGGATTGCCATGCAACAGATGCACTAGAGCTATAAGTATATGAAAGCTCAACAAAAGAAACTAAGTGGGTGTGCATCCAACTCGCTTGCTCACGAAGACCTAGGGCATTTTGAGGAAGCCCATCATTGGAATATACAAGCCAAGTTCTATAATGAAAGATTCCCACTAGTATATGAAAGTGACAACATAGGATACTCTCTATCATGAAGATCATGGTGCTACTTTGAAGCACAAGTGTGGTAAAAGGATAGTAGCATTGCCCCTTCTCTCTTTTTCTCTCATTTTTATTTTTTTTATTTGGGCCTTTCTCTTTTTTATGGCCTCTTTTTTTTTCTTTTTTTTCGTCCGGAGCATCATCCCGACTTGTGGGGGAATCATAGTCTCCATCATCCTTTCCTCACTTGGGACAATGCTCTAGAAATGATGATCATCACACTTTTATTTACTTACAACTCAACAATTACAACTCGATACTTAGAACAAAATATGACTCTATATGAATGCCTCCGGCGGTGTACGTGGATATGCAATGAATCAAGAGTGACATGTATGAAAGAATTATGAACGGTGGCTTTGCCACAAATACAATGTCAACTACATGATCATGCTAGCAATATGACAATGATGGAGCGTGTCATAATAAACGGAACTGTGGAAAGTTGCATGGCAATATACCTCGGAATGGCTATGGAAATGCCATGATAGGTAGGTATGGTGGCTGTTTTGAGGAAGGTATATGGTGGGTGTATGATACCGGCGAAAAGTGCGCGGTATTAGAGAGGATAGCAATGGTAGAAGGAAGAAGGGTGCGTATAATCCATGGACTCAACATTAGTCATGAAGAACTCATATACTCATTGCAAAAATCTACAAGTTATTAAAGCAAAGTATTACGCGCATGCTCCTAGGGGGATAGATTGGTAGGAAAAGACCATCGCTCGTCCCCGACCACCACTCATAAGGAAAACAATCAATAAATAAATCATGCTCCGACTTCATCACATAACGGTTCACCATACGTGCATGCTACGGGAATCACAAACTTTAACACAAGTATTTCTCAAATTCACAACTACTCAACTAGCATGACTCTAATATCACCATCTTCATATCTCAAAACAATTATCAAGCATCAAACTTCTCATAGTATTCAACACACTCATAAGAATTCTTACAAATCTTGTATGCGTAGCACATTATCATTATTTAAGCAAATTACCATGCTATTTAAGACTCTCAAAATAATATAAGTGAAGCATGAGATTTCATATATTTATTCAAAATAAAACCACCATTGTGCTCTAAAAGATACAAGTGAAACACTAGAGCAAACAACAAACTACTTCAAAAGATATGAGTGAAAATCAATGAGCAATTGTATAATTATGCAACTATGTGAAGACTCTCCCATTTAATAATTTCAGATCTTAGTATTTTATTCAAACAGCAAGCAAAGCTAAATAAAGCGACATTTCAAGGATAGCACACATCATGTGAAGAAGCAAAAACTTTGGATCAACTGATACTAACCGATAGTTGTTTGAAGAAGAAAGGTGGGATGCCTACCGGGCATCCCCAAGTTTAGATGCTTGAGAATTCTTGGAATATTATCTTGGGGTGCCTTGGGCATCCCCAAGCTTGAGCTTTTATGTCTCCTTAATTCCTCTCATATCATGGTTTCTCTTTTTATCAAAAGCTTCATTCACAACAAACTCAACAAGAAATCGTGAGATAGGTTAGTATAAACCAATGCAAAACCTTATCATTTTCTACTGTAACAAATCACTAACATTATTATTCAACATTGCATACCAAATTCCTCTGCATATTTAATACTCCTATCCTCAAATAGAATCATTAAACAAGCAAACATATGCAAACAATGCAAACATAACAGCAATCTGCCAAAACAGTACAGTCTGTGAAGAATGCAAGAGTATCAGTACTTCCCTAACTCCAAAAATTATGAAATAAAATTCCCACTCTAATAAATTTATCAGCGCTCAATATGCAAAAATATTCAACATTATACCGCTCTCTGACTTTTCTAGGGAATGTTTGCAACAGCGGTGAACTTTCTGTTTTCAAACAGCAACATGTATAGTAGCAAAATAAGCATGGCAAAGGCTATCCTTGACATTTTATTGGAACTAAAGATGAAAAACATTATTATAAATAATAGCAAGCAAATACTAACAAAATAAAATGACGCTCCAAGCAAAACACATATCATGTGGTGAATAAAAATATAGCTCCAAGTAAGTTACCGATGAACGAAGACGAAAGAGGGGATGCCTTCCGGGGCATCCCCAAGCTTAGGATCTTGGTTTAACTTGAATATTACCTTGGGGATCCTTGGTCATCCCCAAGCTTAGTCTCTTGCCACTCCTTATTCCATAGTCCATCGAATCTTTACCCAAAACTTGAAAACTTCACAACACAAAACTCAACAGAAAACTCGTAAGCTCCATTAGCGAAAGAAAACAAAACACCACTTCAAGGTACTGTAATGAACACATTATTTATTTATATTGGTGTTAAACTTACTGTATTCCAACTTATCTATGGTTTATAAACTATTTTACTAGCCATAGATTCATCAAAATAAGCAAACAACACAATGAAAACAGATTCTGTGAAAAACAGAACAGTCTGTAGTAATCTGTAACTAACGCAAACTTCTGGAACTCCAAAAATTCTAAAATAAATTGGTGGACCTGATGAATTTGTCTAGTAATCATCTTCAAAAAGAATCAACTAAATATCACTCTCCAGTAAAAAGTTGAAGCTAATCTCGTGAGCGCTAAAGTTTCTATTTTTTTACAGCATGATCATAAAGACTTCACCCAAGTCTTCCCAAAGGTTCTACTTGGCACAAACACTAACTAAAACATAAAAACACATCTAAACAGAGGCTAGATGCATTATTTATTACTAAACAGAACCAAAAAGCAAGGAACTAAAATAAAATTGGGTTGCCTCCCAACAAGCGCTATCGTTTACGGCCCCTAGCTAGGCATGATGATTTCAATGATGCTCACATAAGATAAGAATTGAAAAATAAAGAGAGCATCATGAAGAATATGACTAGTAAGTCTAACCCACTTCCTATGCATTGGGATTTTGTGAGCAAACAA
Organism: Aegilops bicornis; assembly: GCA_021605145.1. Lineage (NCBI taxonomy): Eukaryota > Viridiplantae > Streptophyta > Magnoliopsida > Poales > Poaceae > Aegilops > Aegilops bicornis. Next base: position 290,581,704 of record CM038671.1, read on the forward strand.
CTTATCGGAACAATAATCAACTAGCATAGGAAGGCAAAACAAGCATAACTTCAAAACTTTAAGCACATAGAGAGGAAACTTGATATTATTGCAATTCCTACAAGCATAAATTCCTCCCTCATAACAATTTTAAGTAGCATCATGAATGAATTCAACAATATAACCAGCACCTAAATCATTATTTTCATGATCTACAAGCATAGAAATTTTATTACTCTCCACATAAGCAAAATTCTTCTCATTCGGAATAGTGGGAGTATCACAAGAGACTTGAATACTATAAATTGTTTCCACATTAAAAGAGTAATTTTCAGAGAAAGGGTACTCATAATCATGACAAGTGTTATAAATATAATCATCACTACTCTTTATAACATAAGTTTTATCACAATAATCATCATAAGTAGCAACTTTGTTCTCATCATAATCGATTGAAACCTCTTCCAAGATAGTGGATACATCACTAAATAAAGTCATGACCTCTCCAAATCCACTTTCATAAATATTATAAGATTCAACATCCTCCAATATTGTGGGATCACTACTTCCTAAAGTTGACACTCTTCCAAACCCACTTTCATAAATATAATCATCATAGGTAGAAGGCATGCTATCATCATAACTACTTTGCATATCAAAACTTGAGAGGCTAAAAATATCATCATTATTAAACATAGCATCCCCAAGCTTGGGACAAACATTAATTGCAGCAAATATATTCTCAAATATGTCATCCTCATCAAACATAGCTTCCCCAAGCTTGGGCCTTTTCATATCATAAGCATAATCACTCTCATCATTAATAGTATGGATAGCACCAATAGTATAGCAATTATTATATTCTTCCAAGCAAGTGCCAAAAAGATTTTCAAGATCATAAGAAGTATCATTATCTTCCCAATCATAATCATCACAACAAGCAATAGGCATAACGAGATCATCATCAAGTGTATCATCTTCATTTTCATGAGGCACAACAATAATAGGAGCAACTTTATTTGGGAGAGATATCTTTTTACCTCTCTTCCTTTTTCTATTCTTCTTCTTCACCTCATGTGTGGGTTCAATCCTCTTTTTGGAGCTCCTTATTAATGAGATTGGTTGGATAGAAGGCTCCTCCTCGTTACCTGATTCATCATAAGAAACAATAGGAGGATATTGGGAAGTCTCTTCCCTTTCGTTAGTATTCTCTTCATCTTCTATTTGTTTTCTTTTCTTTATGTAATTGGCAATATAAGGATTTTCAATACAATTCACCGCACAATACATATAAATTTTCTCTAGATCAAAATGAAGAACTTTATCAAGGACAAATTTTGGAATATCCTTAGTTATACGTTTAATTTCTTCATAACCCAAGAGCAAATTAAGTTCATTATGATGTGCAAGGGAAATCAAGTCATCACAATTTTTGGACACGATACAATCATGAAGCAATTTGCATTGGGTACTAGAATGATCACGTTCATTGCAAAGTTCACAAGTAGGGCTAAGAAAAGATAAATTTTCAGCACATTCATCTAGCTCTTCTTGCAACAATTTGGTTTCTAAGTACTTATGCCTCTTGCAATATCTATCTTCCCTATTTGGTGTGTACTTCCGAACCCAATGCACTCCACAAAAATTGACATGTTTATAGGAGGCATTTTCATCATAACTAGTGCAATCATCATTAGTACTATGGATATTCAAGGAGTTCATACTAACAACATTGCAATCATGCTCACCATTCAAAGATTTAGTGCCAAACAATTTAATGCATTCTTCTTCTAACACTTTGGCACAATTTTCCTTTCCATCATACTCACGAAAGATATTAAAAAGATGAAGCGTATGACACAAACTCAATTCCATTTTTTGTAGTTTTATTTTATAAACTAAACTAGTGATAAAACAAGAAACAAAAAGATTCAATTGCAAGATCTAAAGATATACCTTCAAGGACTAACCTCCCCGGCAACGGCGCCAGAAAAGATCTTGATGTCTACTACACAACCTTCTTCTTGTAGACGTTGTTGGGCCTGCAAGTGCACAGGTTTGTAGGACAGTAGAAAATTTCCCTCAAGTGGATGACCTAAGGTTTATCAATCCGTGGGAGGCGTAGGATGAAGATGGTCTCTTTCAAGCAACCCTGCAACCAAATAACAAAGAGACTCTTGTGTCCCCAACACACCCAATACAATGGTAAATTGTATAGGTGCACTAGTTCGGCGAAGAGATGGTGATACAAGTGCAATATGGATGGTAGATATAGGTTTTTGTAAACGGTATTGCAATGCTAGGAAACAAGGCCTAGGGTTCATACTTTCACTAGTGCAAGTCCTCTCAACAATAATAACATAGTTGGATCATATAACTATCCCTTAACATGCAACAAAGAGTCACCCCAAAGCCACTAATAGCGGAGAACAAACGTAGAGATTATGTTAGGGTTCGAAACCACCTCAAAGTTATTCTTTCCAATCAATCCATTGGGCTATTCCTATAAGTGTCACAAACATCACTAGAGTTCGTACTAGAATAACACCTTAAGACACAAATCAATCAAAACCCTAATGTCACCTAGATACTCCAATGTCACCTCAAGTATCCGTGGGCATGATTATACGATATGCATCACACAATCTCAGATTCATCTATTCAACCAACACATAGAACCTCAAAGAGTGCCCCAAAGTTTCTACCGGAGAATCACGACGAAAACGTGTGCCAACCCCTATGCATAGGTTCATGTGCGGAACCCGCAAGTTGATCACCAAAACATACATCAAGTGAATCACGTGATATCCCATTGTCACCACAGCTACGCACATCAAGACATACAACAAGTGTTCTCAAATCTTTAAAGACTCAATCCGATAACATAACTTCAAAGGGTAAACTCAATCCATTACAAGAGAGTAGAGGGGGAGAAGAAACATAAGAGCCTACTATAATAGCAAAGCTCGTGATACATCAAGATTGTGCCAAATCAAGAACACGAGAGAGAGAGAGAGAGAGAGAGAGAGAGAGAGAGAGAGAGATCAAACACATAGCTACTGGTACATACCCTCAGCCCCGAGGGTGAACTACTCCCTCCTCGTCATGGAGAGCGCCGGGATGATGAAGATGGCCACCGATGAGGGTTTCCCCCTCCGGCAGGGTACCGGAACAGGGTCCCGAGAGGTTTTTGGTGGCTACAAAGGCTTGCGGCGGCGGAACTCCCGATCTATCTTCTGTTCTGGAAGTTTTAGGGTACGTAGGTATATATGGGTGCAGGGGGTACGTCGGTGGACCGAAGGGGGGCCACGAGGCAGGTGGCCGCGCCCCCCACCCTCGTGGGCACCTCCCTTCTTCCCTGACGTGCACTCCAAGCCCATCCGGTAGGTTTCCTTCCAAAAATAACTTCTCCAGTTGAT